>OU611983.1:6290400-11290400 GCA_914767915.1 Agriopis aurantiaria | reverse complement strand
CTTCATTCGAGAGTGGTATCGTAACATACAATTAAATTGACATTTCACGATTGCCGACACCGATCACATGCACCGTACGATATCTGCTAATGTGGTAACTCCCACGCCAAGCACTCTTCAGGTCCGACCGCTTCGAATAAACTTCAAGTTTCAATACTTTCAACATTGAACAAATACAGTGTTGCCATCTTTTGTAGTGACTATAGCTTAGTGCCGCGTTCGAATTCCATGCCGCAGAGTTCGGGTTAAAATCCCAACAATCTTATCCCACTTTTAGCATTTTTGGTCATTCTAGGTTTAGTTTGTGTACTTCCATAGTAAGCTTAAAATTCCAATAAAACCGGCCAAGTGAGAGTCACTATTCGTAGCTTGAATCGACTTAAACTTTACCTAAACCCTTATAAGGTCCGTTTCAGAATTATTCTTGTCAGCACGCTTGCATAGGTGTCAATTCGCACCTTTCAAGTAACACAACCTAGTAATAAACTTAAGGGTTTAACTCACAACGGCTAATTTACTTTATTCCTTTCATTAACTGTGAGCCGGGAAAAGTCGTTTATTGAAACGTAGCTCTCGTGAAGTCGGTTGTTTTTTTAAAGTTCACTACTTTTACATATAATACATAATTAAAGAAATTATGTATTCAATTTTTAAGTTTACTTAAGTAAACTTAAAAATAACTTAACTTAACTAAACTTAACTTAAATAACTTTTTTTTTAGTTTAAACTAAAAAAAAAAATTGCGTGTGAATCTGTCTGTCAGTAGGTCATCATAATAAAACAATAATTGGCCAAGAGCGTATCAAGACATGCACATGGTAGGGCTCTGTAGCCAATAGTTCAGAAATTGACGGTTACATGAAAAAAAATCTAACGAACCAAGCTCGGTGGATAGCCTCAGACGTGTATTGTTAAGGTTTAATCAAAAAGAAAATAAGGAAAAAAATATCTTAAGATAATTTTACGAAAAGTTAGTGACTTTTGAGCCAACGTATTAAACAAACGAAAAAAGTCAAAATAAGGTTGCCTGGAAGAGATCGCTTTTAGTGAGTAGGCCGCCAGTCGTTACACACGTTTTTAAGAGTTTTTTGTCCCTGTATCAAATTTTATGGTGTGAACAATAAAGAGTTAATCAATCAAACTTAATATTGAATTAATAAAAATTATATTATCAATCAGCATGTTACAAGTTTTTATGTCAAATAGTTTAGAAATTCAGGAGCGACCAACTTTTTGCCACTAATCTTATATCGCAAAAGATACATTTAATAAAAAAAGGATTTATGAAACTTCAAATTTTAAAAGATCTAATAATATCCGATAAACAAAAAACCAACCTTATTTCTAATGTTTGTGCTAAGTAGTAACGTGAAATGAGGCTGAAATTTGATTTTCTCAACCCTTGCAATGTGTTTTTTTTTTTTTACATTGAGATTTATACTAAAGCTGTACTAGTGCAAACGGATTGACAGACGGACGGACAGAACGAACTTATAAGGGTTCCTTGTAGTAGGTACTACACAACCCATTTTATAATTTTTTTAGTTTTTGAATTTTGCTGTGTCATGTGTGAAAATTAGTCGCTAAGTTGCCACCTTAAGCGCGTTCTGTGCACGTAAATAACTTAATCTTAAAAGGAAAACACTAGTGTTTATCCAGTCTGGTAGATTTTAGCACCGCCATATTTTAGGAGACTATGTGCCTGGAAGCCGAGAGGTTGTTGTTATTTAGAAACCTGCTTCGATTCTGGTTATACCTTGGGTGGTACCTACTACCTAGGTACTTACGTACTTGTGTAATAACGCCGTGGTATAAGCCACCTTGGTTACATAACCATTACGCACCTGTATGTAACATTATTTATAGCTAATAAGAATGAATATATTCGTAGTATCTCTGAGTGGGGCAGTTAACGCGAAGAATGCCGTACCGTGATGCAAGAGGCCCACCTGCGCTCGCGCCGCCAAGCGGTCTTCTGACGGTATTAATCTTTGCTCAGGAATGCTGACGACTACGTGTATGATATTAACGTATTGGTATTTGTATAATGCAGCAATCACATAAGTAGTAAATCTAACCTGTGTGACTGAACTGGAAATTAACTGTGCTTCTTGGTACCTGCTGCAAGGTTCTACGTAAGTCAATATAAGACTGAGATGCTCGGAATTTAAAAATGGAAATCAAACGTCAATTTAAAGTATTTTTTATTATTATAGTACCTACACTAGCTGCGCCCTGCGGGGATTACTCCTTATAACATCAGCTATCTGCCAGTGAAAGTCTTGTTAAAATTGGTCCAGCCATTTCGGAGTCCATAGGGAACATACACACATAGTACATAACAACATAGATTTTTTTATTTTATAGATTACTTCAGCAGGCTCAGTTGGTGTCTAGGCTTATACAGTACTTTTCTCAAACATAGCATTGATTTGTGGTCAAATGCATTCTAAATAGTCCGTTGTAAAAAAATTGCATTCCATTTTTTATTTCGCTAAACTCAATACGTATTTATTACATTACGTTAGAACCTACAGTTATAGTGACCCACGTATAACGTTTGAATTGAATATTCACACTCGTAATATGATATCACTCGGATTTAAACAGAAATTAAAACACATTTTTCTTTACAGAAAATAACTAATTCCCACTCAGGTCAAACCAGCAGCAAATTTTCTTTTAGCTAGGATAATTTGTTTTATTTGGCGTGTTCTGGAAGAACAATTTTATATGAAAGGTAAAGTAGACCCGCTATGTTTAGAACTTGTATTTTGCAGCTGCTTTTGTATCATACATCTATCCGTAGATAGCTTGCATCTATTGTAGTATTTAATGACGTACAATAAACATAAAACGTACCAACCATTGCAGCAGGTGAGTAGCAACCTTAATTAAAGGCTTTGTGTTCGTACTGCTAATACAATTAACAATGCATTGATCAGATGTTCTCGCTGTCTGAGAAAATATCCTATCAAGCTCTTTTGAAATGTCTGCTCAAACGAAACCTTCAAGAGGAATTAAATAGGTAGGTAAATATTTAATCGCAACTGTCAGTATTTTTTCTTATTTGCGCTCAACTTTTTTGAGCCTGTTTCTGTGTTCTCCCCTAGCAGTCCGCCCCAACTTCGCACGGGTATAGATTATAGCCTATGTCACCCGGGCATAGAGTAGCTTCCCAACAGTGAAAGAATTTTTTAAATCGGTTCAGTAGTTTCGGAGCCTATACAATGCAAACAAACAAACAATCAAATATTTCCTCTTTATAATATTAGTATAGATGACTCGCGATCTTATGGCCTTGACCACCTATCATGAGCTGGGCCCGTATTTTTAAACGCGATTCAATTTAGGTAACAGCAAAATGTGACTCGACCAAACCGCGTTATTTCCCGCGGTCGCCTAACTTGAATCGCGTTAAAGAGGTACATGGTACACGTGCTGCTTGTCGCTGAATTCTTAGTAAAATAATTAAATATATTTGGGGGAAAGCAACACAGCGCCGAATCTTTGAAAAAACTTTGACGCCAGAAAATGAAACGACAGCAATAAACTTCATAATATTTATAGTAAACACAAATCGGTACGTTATTAAAGTCTACCGTATCAATAATATAATGTAAGTGAACGTGGCTCAAGTAGAGTTTGAAATCACTGGATATCGATAGCAGTCAATAGCCGATAAAATTTAATGCCCAAATAGTACCTACCACCAAACGTTTACGCAGTACGCAGTATTGAATCTATTTGACAAAGACAAATATAAAAGTACCATAGTACCCAGCAGTAGTAGTGGTGCCCAGCATATTTTTATACGAACAAAAATTCCGGACAGGAACTAGCCACGACTTCGAACGCTTTATATAAACTTTCAACCTGCATATCATCATCATCACCAGATACAAGACGCCCACGAAAAATATTTTTTTACAGAAAAATTGCAACCGTCTTCACGGAAAGTTCAATAAATTCACCCTTAGGAGAAGGATATTTTCCACCGAATTTAAACAGCACTCTCCAAATATTTATAGCCTACTCAATAATATAAGTACAGTGCAGATTTGAGTAAAAGTGCTCTAGAAATCGATTTTGATTTGCACTTCCGGGATATACCTGCGACTGGTATCGTTGGATTCCTTGTACTGTCAGGAACACGAAACTGTCGGTCGTAGAGTGCCAAAATGATGGAAGCCCAAGCTAACCCCCATCAAAGATGGCGCCCGGGCAGATCGTTTTTACACTATAACTCGATAAATACTGCACCGATTTCAAAGATACTACTATTTTGAAAGCCAATAAAATGTGTCATGTTTCTTTATACACATCACGTAAGTATGTGTTATAGTTCCTATAGTTATTATTGTACCAACACGCCTGGATTCGCGGAACAAATTATTGTGAACACGAAATCTTGAAGACATTTTGAATGAGAGAATTTACATGGAAATTACTGAACTGGAACTGGTTGCGTAACGGAGGAGTCCTACTGGAATCGCTTCTTGATTATTATCATATTATTTTAATACGTAGAAATATAACACCTAGTAAAAACAGACCATTTAAAGCTAGCACTTCTTAGTACGTACTGTTACATACATTACTGAAAATATCACGTTATGTTACAACCGTATGTCAGGATTACAAGTAACGGTGGTAATACGCCGAAAGAAGGTTATCATTATCACGAAAAAATATATAAGTTGTTCCATTGGTACATTTTGATGAGTGTGAACGCATTTGTTTATAGATAATGAATTTAAAAAAAACCGACTTCAAGACGATACCTACATCAAGCTACATGTACAAACTTAAAAGTAGAAAATTGACAGTTAAAACAGAGATTGAAAGTTTTCATCAAAAGTTTTGCTGAAGGGAACCACTAACCAAAACGTCATCTGGTGTATATATTTTTGGTTTTGTTGATATTATCAAGCACCGAATCAATTACGATAAAAAAATATGGAACCACCTCTGAAGGACCAAACAAAAAAAAACATAAAAAAATCATAATTGGCGTATTAATCGCGTAACAAACATACAAACAGTCATACATACAGTCGAATTGATAACCTCCTCATTTCGTCGGTTAAAAAGATGATTTAATCGCGATTTCAGGGATGGTCCCATAGTAAAAGTTGTTTATTGTGATAAGTACAAGGACCTCCTATCGGCTTAATACCATCATTCCGTGTAACCTTTTGCAGACATAATGACAAGTAAGACGACAAAGTACACCAAGTTTCAGAGAACATTAAATGCTTTGAATCTAAGCAATTTTCAACGTTTATTTTTATCATTAAATCGTAAAACGAGTTTTGTTTTGTGTTCGGCAACAATTTTAGAGAAGTCATTAATTCCAGAATGGTCTGAGATAAACCCAGTTATAAAATTTTAACCAAGCTATTAGGAAGTATAAACGGTATGGAGGCCTTTCAGGGAGTCCATTCCTTTTAACTGCAGATTGTGCGGTAAGAACACCTGAGCTAACTGAGAGAGAAACTAGATATGAACTGGGAACAATGGTAACTTCTGCTGCTTCTGCCATGCGATTCGCGCTCCCTCAGATCAGACTAACAAGGGAGATAGGCGTGGCGTAGGTAAGGTGGCGTGGCGGTTGCAAAAGCATCAGCCCTAAATCAGACTTCATGCCTTTAGTTGAACTCAACCAGCAGGCAACCTATCCTTTTATTACTATAAAATTTGTTATTGGTGTGCGTGAAAAATAGGTATGTGCACCGTAGTTACTTACGGTTTTTGCGTTATAGTGAAATAAGTGGGTAAAACAACATGACATTTAAACACGAACGATAATAAAATTGTATTAAGGCATATTTCCTTTGTTTATCCGATCTGAGAGCGCGCACATATCCTCTAGTTTCTGAAGTTAATTGGCGCCGAAAACAATTCCTGTCACATATTTTTACTATGCTTCTAGCTTTTGCGTAGACGTACGCGTAGACTTTCATAAACACTTTCGATTCCCTTAATTCGGCCCTTTCGCAAAATTCTTAGCGGACCTCTACACCCCATTAGGAATCTAGCACCAAATTTCAGATTTGTAGGTCAAGTCGTTTTCGAGATTAACAGTGAGTGAGCGGTATTTTGCATGGCATGGCATAGGAAAGGTGTATGTTCAGCGTTTTACTAACGCGGCCTAATAATGGTGATGTTATAGATAGTAAATAAGCAGAGCAAGCAGAGGGCCTGTCACATCGCGTATACCTTACTAAATTTAACACCAGAATGATATAGGTACTAAATATCTACATATAGTTATGTAGGTAGGTACCTGTTTAATCTGTTTATAGACTTGTCTTCTTACCTAAACCAGAAACTCTACTGCTCCAACACCGATTCTGTGTATTTTATTCAAGTTATTGTCGTTGACCAATTTGTAAGTATATAGGTTAGGTAAACTTTCCTATAAATCATTGAATGCCAATTTTATAGACACCGCTAATTGCCTTGATGCTAGAACTAATTACCATTCCCGAAGCTACAACGTAGTAAAAACAGATAGAAGATGTATATTAAATATTAATACCGCTAGCAAAATGCTTTGGCATTTACGACATCTAATGGTAATTGTCATAATCTTGATAGATGGGACCCATCGAGTGAGTCGATCTAAACTCTCGTCAAGATGTAAAACCGGCATTAACTTAATTACTGTGAATAAATGTCGGCGAGACCTGACCAGAGGGGAAATAGAATAATCCACTAGAAGTGGGCGTATTCAAGACATTTTGTGGGCAATTTTTTTTCCGCCAATATGTACAAAACTAAATAAAATACTTTCACACCATAGTTCAGTATCTTCATTCATTTGTTGATAAATTGTAATATGAAGCAGGCTAGAATCGCACTTGGTTACATGTAACCTGCCCCCCAGATTCTACTAAACAAATTGTCTTTAAATTGTTATTTATGCGTTTTTAATTTTTAAATAATTGCCTCAAAATAGACAGTTTTTTATATTTTTTATTCTAAGTTATAATATTAGGTGGTTGTATTTTTCTAGTATAAAAATATATTTAAAACTGTCAATTTTGAGGCAATTATTTAACAATTAAAATCACAACAATTACAATTTAAAAACAATTTATTTAGTAGAATCGGGGCCCTGGCGTCTTCAAGTCGCGAGTGAATCGGTTTATTCTAGGCAAGCGTGCTTCACCGTAGCCGACTTCCACGTGGGCTGCGAGAGGCCGCTACCGAAGTTATTCGGCAAGAACTACAATATCGGATGGTGGAGTGAGCGTACAACAATAAATGAATCATTACTTCTTGCCCAACCATAGCCAAATTCAAACCTCGCCCATGTTTTATGGCACTGACCCTCCAAAAACAACTCCTGGCTCCGCTCTATAGGTTTAATTCTCTGGTAGAGGTAAAGTAATTACATTTCTACAGGCTTTGAATTTTAATCGTTTGCAGGCATACCGAGCACGACCCGCACACACGCTCTCCGTTGCTCTAGATCGCGGCGCATTCAATTTATACGGAACCACTGACTATATTATTAAATTCATTAAATGGCTACCCGCAATTCTATTTCTTTAACATTAGTCTGTTTTAATAATGCCTAACTAATGCCTTTGGTTTACTGTTTCTGTACTGCTATTTCGCACTTTGTAGGAATACCCTGACTTGACACTAATAAGGTAAAGATTTTGTGATGAATTGGAAGTTAAAAGGTTACTCTAGTAGATTGTTTGTCTTATAACTATCTGTTCATATCAGAGGTCTACGGGAGTAACACTCTGAAATTAGAGCTGGTTACTCTTATTTACTTACTCACGTGGGTAACGTATTCAGCTCGGCCTGTTCACTAAAACAAAGGGTTACATTTTAAGGATGAGTAACATTATCTCCCCAACGAGTCCACTACTTTACAAGTCTACCACCTACAAAACGCGTCAGTTTTCATAGCTTAGAAAACTATAGGTATACCTTTCGTGTAAGAAATTATCACTCATCATCAATTTATTTTAAAAGTGATATTAAATAACAAATTCAAAACAACGGGTATCATTAGAGCTTCCTTTACCGGCAGGTGCATAACGCCTTGTGTCGAGTCTTCCTATTGGTCGACGGGATGCGCAGGCGCTGATTTACATCGGGATACGCAGCTGCTGTAAGACCAACTTATTTGAACAGTTGAATGAGTGAGGTACCATGCTATTTCCAGAACAAATCAGACAGCCATCCATAGATACTTTTCAGTGTCAACATTTGACCAACTCCACAGACAAGTTGGTCGGTGCGTACATTTGAAGCACAGGCTCTAATGCTAGGAAGTCACTGTTTAGATAAGTCAGAAGGAAGTTGCGAAACGAGATCCCATTCAAGCAGGTGGTGACTTCGTTAGTGTCTAATTTCATCGATCTATTTATGGTCAGCCTGGTGTCTCCAGAGCCAGTTCTAGAAACGTCATTTCGACATGTCCATGTATTAATAAACGTTAGATAACCATAACTTGTTGGCTGGGTTGATTGTATCGTAAAGTAGACCTATATGGTCCAGACTATCCAACGCATCTATCGGCCGGCAATCTATGATAGGTCCATCTACATTTTCCATGTCCATTTAGCATGTCGTTAGCAGGGTTGGTACGATTAATTCAATTAAATTGAAATGAAATTATTTTTTTCAATAAAAATCAGTTATTAATCAAATGTCTTTAATTTTTAATAATATTAAAAATCAACATGTGATTTACTCTAAATTGGATATACTAATCGTCATTATTGTAATATTAGAACAAGAAAAAAACAAATTTTCTGGCTTTTACGTTGCCCAGTCAATACAAAATTCAACAATTGAAACTATAGTCCTTTTCAAATAGCATGGCACTTGACAACTACCACTTGCAGACTAGTTTTTACCACTAGCTTTCATAGTGGCGCTTCGCTATATGTTTTCGCGGTAAATTTTAAATCTTTAAATTAGTTCTGTGACGTCACAATCAATATTTACGAATCGCTTTACATTCTATCGTACTTTTAAACCACCTGTCAAGTGACATGCTATTTGAAAAGGACTATAACGCAAGATCGTAATTGCAAGGCGAAGATTCCAAAACACCGCGTGGGGATTCCCTTTTTTTCACGATAGCAAAGGGCACGTTCTGTTTTATGCAAAATTGTTGTGTATGTGATATAACAAAAAATACATGATTAATTTTGGATTTATTTGTATTTTTTTTTTATTGTGAAGCAATAAAAAATAGGACATATGCCTATTGTCTATAACATATTAGTAAACCCTAGACTAAAGGGTGAAACACATCAAAATAAAGTTACTTCCGAGATTTGTTCACAAGTGAAACTAATAAAATCATATCAAAAATGTAGCTAGAGCTAGAAAAATATTCACAAGTATTTCACCTTCTCGTAGGTAATAATATATTATGATCATGCATTTCTTATGCCCTGGTAGGTTGGTGTTGGGTGGCGTGGCTACGGTGGTGGCGTGACCAGATACATGACAGCGGCGACGGCAGGAACCAGGTACCACCGTTCGCCTCACGCGATCTACCACAACATCGGAATGAGAAAAAATGCTAATAGTATAAGAAAATTATGACCAAAACTCGGGAGCCGTAAATTTTACCATTGAAAAAACTGTGCTCCACAAATCCACAATACTCATTTTGAATTTTGATTTGCGGATAATTTTTGTGGTTACCAGCCTAATTCTTTCAGTGGATACTAAAATATTAATTCTAACATAATATCGTAGCCACTTATTTTGGTAACTAGCAGCACCAAGGTATAACCCACTTTCCTTCAGGAACCATAATTTTTTCCGGGATAAAAAGCCTATAACTGCTAATCCACAGTATAAACTATCTTGAACTATCTTTCTTTCTTAACTATCTTTCGTTTTTTTTATAACAAATTTAATGTAGCTCCGATAAGCTATTACGGAGTTGAGTGTGGACAAACATACACACTCACATACATAATAGGTTGACCTAATATTTATGCTGCAACGCTGAAAAAGTAAGCATTAATGTACCTAGTACACATTCATATATATACAAATCCTTTTTAAAAGCTTGAACGGATGTTACATCATACCAGAACTTGAAGCACATTGTCCATCCTTCATTTGTGACCTTTAATTAACCCACGAAGAAAAGGTTACCGTAGCAGCCTTTGCTAAGCGGCGCTGGGTTATTTGTCAGCGTCATCTACAGAACATTTCTTTTGTCGCGAGCTCATAACCTAATTCATAACGCGAGTCCCGTCGCGTCGCTCGCACGACCAGGGATTCTCGAGTGATTTACGTCAGTTCCATCCCCGTCGCTCTCGTTAACATGGTTAAACAAACGAAAGGGACCAAATACTGGAATGGAGTACAAAAATCCTGGTCGAGCGTGGTGTGGTGCGCTGAGCCGTCACCCGCGAGTGATGTACGTGATTACTCCTCAGAGCCCACATCTCTATGATTAATGTTAATTACACCTCGATCTCGCGGTTACCGATTAAGAAGGCCATTATGCTATCTCTCCGGGCGGCCATTACTCGTACTTTTCAAATATCTGAACATTTTCTTGGCGGTGATAACGCTTGTGAAAGATTCGGCTTCATTACGGAGCAACTCTACGGTAGAGAAAGTATTCTCTACCGTGAGATCTTGTAAACCGAAATCAAACATTATTTAAATGCAATCTAGGAATCGTTTACGTTTTAGATCAAAAATATTCGTCCTGATTTTGATCAGTAACGGACTAAAGGCAGAGAGAAACGAAAAATTTAAAAATTTGTTTGGGAAATCTTATAAATATATTAATAGCGAACATTCAATGTTTATCTACAATTCTTCTATTTTACAAACAGTGTTATTATAATGGTTAAGTACGTCATTCTTGAAGCATATAAACATAAACCTGAAGGTATGTAACTTAATTCACAGTATTCTAGTCCCCATTTTATGGAATAGAACTTCTATTTGCTCGGTAATTGAGATGTCAGCGAACAGACATCAAATAACGTTGATGAACGCTTCCAGAATCAAGTTTTGTGTTCTCGTAGGCAAGTCTAGGTAGAAGTTTTATTGCTTTCTACTGAAATGGAAATTTTCATTTCTGTGACAATATTTTTATGGCACATCCTGTGAATTAAAAGGAAAGACTGTCTTGTAATGTTTCCATTGAAGTTTCGTAACAGACCGTTACGCAATAAAGGCGAAGTTATGAATCATAACAGTGACCGACCCCGCTTCGGTTCAGCAGTCCGTCACGGCGCCGCCACCGCCCGTGCCGCAGTTGCAACTTTTTACAGAGACCAATAACCGTTAAATTCGATTACTACGTGTATTCAGATGAAAACGACAGTTGCCTAACATCTATAACAATCACATTTTGCTAAAAGTTGCTGCATCGCAACCAGCATATCTTAGTCCAGCGCTGGACATTTGCTTCTCCTAAGGCAAGCCACTTAGCATGATCTTTGGCTTTTCGCTTCCAGCCACTGCCAGTTGCCATACATAATTATATCGTTATTCCTTTGAGTGTATCAGGGTGTTCCACGTTACGTTCAACTTACTTACTAATATACCTACAAGTCAGCGTATAAAGAGATCCTGAAAGTTTGTGAGTAGATACAAGCTTGTGTCGCCGTACACCATGACCCAGTGCTTCCAGTCGGCGTAGGATTCCCCGTTTAGCGGGCAATGAGAGGACTGTACAGGTACAGGTTATAGTTAGATCGCGGGGTTTGGTTCAAAGCGGGGAACTCCGGGGTATGGAGTATGGAGAAGTCTAACATTTTATTAGGTGTTTTAATCGTTAAGCTTATGGAGACCTTTAGGCGGCTTTAAAACACTGACATTAAGAATGGCCGACTTACCCTATGTACAAACTTATATACTTTTGCCCTTTAATTATATAGACAGTATATTATCAAAGCTTTTACCAGATTATTTTGAACGTCTCATAGAAAAAGAATTTTTATTATTCATTGTTTTTGCTCATGTTGTATTTTATTAATATCAACGGCAACTCAACAATCTAGACTTTATTAAATTTTCCATACGATTTGACATTTGAATTTCGTGAAATCGGTCAAGTGGGTCCATGTCACTGTCATAGACCACTGACATTTAATCTATAATTTCTATGGGTTTCCCGCTTCTCTATCCAGCTTCAGTACGTAATAGTGGCTTACTTAATTAACATTACTGTTTACCTATGATAGTCATCTGTTTGATAAATGCGATTAATAGTGTATTCTATGAGAAATACATTGTTTTAATTGTTGAATTTGTGAGTATATTTATCTCCAATATTCACGGAACTTTACTCTCAGAACTATTGTTAGTCTACATATTTGGCTCCAATCATCCAAAGCGGTTAAAAAGTGCATAAGACGTCAAAAAAGTATGATTTATCATGGGGTGGGGGAATTGATAAAGGTGCGACAGCAAAAGGGAGAATCAGAATTCAAAAATACGCATTTGCAGCACTGCCATGCCAATATAAACTCTATGCGTTCGGAGCGCTCGACACCGATTCATTTTCTTTTAACGTCCATTGTGACTGCAATTAACAAGGCACGATCACGATAGAAAAACATGATGATTAAAACGTTTGTTAATTACTCTTTATAGAACTAAGTAATTGTTAAATAATAGCCTTTGCATTATTTATAAGCCAAGAACTTGTTGATAGAGTCTCCGTCGCCACAATTTACGAAGAAAACATGTTTTTCAAGTTATCAAATCGAGTGAGTAGGTGTTTTGGTGAAATTATATTTAATTGCTACACAAATTGGCGGTTACTTATTTATTAAACTGTCGAATGCATTGACATAAATAGAAAGGAGGCGGCAGAGGCTCTTTTAAAATTGTACCTACCAATTCAGTGGTGCTCACAAGTACACTGAGCACCAGTGTGAAATCAGTAAGTAATCAGTTGCACAAAGACTTCGTTGATGCGCGGACGTAACACGTAGCGTCCCTTGAAACAAAAATAGACACATAAATATATTATATACTAGCAGAAACGTGTGTTTTCACTCACTATCCTACCGGAACTATAAATATTTCCGGGATACAAAGTAGTGTGGTTATTTAAGTATAAACTACCTCCATAACATACAAAGTTCCGTTCCATCTGTAATATTAGTGTAATCAACACCTATAAGCACACTAGATGCGACTTAATTCATTGAAATTTCGTCAGATAGCCCACCTTTTTGAATAACATATTGGGACGCAATATTCGGATCGCCATTTCTAGATCTTATTAATATCAATGGTCTAATGATTATATTATTGGTGGAATCTTCACAACATCGGGGTCGGCGCGTTTGTTGCTTATACTTATTATAATATATATGTTTCACAACAGTGTTAGGTCATCGATGACCCTGCGAGTTGGCCCTATTAGCACCCACAGATGCGGCACTATGGGAAATAGAATTAATTTAATTACAAAAATGTGTTAATAAGTAAAATAAGCAACTTAATCCAGTGATAAATGCTTTCCTGTTTGAAGATTCTTGATGATTTATACCACGTTATATTTCTCGAATTCGCCGAATGTTGTGACACTAGAATTCTTTGGTCATCAAAATATCGAGGCTTCGTGCCGAAACTAATTCCAATTCGTTTAGCTGTTACGGAATTAATTGCAGACAAACATACATACTTTTACTTATACCCTTACATACACACTTTCACATTTATAATATTAGTGAGAAGTGTGATATTTGTCCCATGAAATTAAATTAAATTTATTTATGGAAAACAAACAGCTTTAACAAAGTAAAACATAGCAAAACAAAATAAATAAACATACTATAAAAGAAGTAAATATCAAAGGTTGAAAAACAAAAGCGAGGGTAATGTCAACCTAACACTAAAAATGATTTTTTTTATACGGCAAAAAAATAAAAAATAAATACGTCTGACTGGCTATACGTAAGTACTCAAATATAAGATAAAAAGATATTCAAAACTCGACGGGAAATTATTTGGCACAGTATTACACAAGTAGGTCACAAACGTTGTATAACTTCAGAAATCGAAACTGTCATCCGTGATGGTGAATTCACCACGGAGATCTACAAGACAAGCTTGTCGCGTGAGTCCATCAACGTCGGCGCAAGCGCCGCTTCAGATTTATTTAGCCAAAATAATAGTTTCTGTCATTATATGACATTTATGAAAAGCTTCTTTGGAAAGATTTACCTTTAGGTATGTGATTGAGTTTGATTCCCAAATAAATGAAATAAATTTAAGCGAACAAAAAACAACTTCACGAGAAGTGGATGAAATTTAATAAACGGGGTTCATCCCCTAATTTTCTACCCTTAGATATTTTCAGAATATTTTCTTTAAATTTAATCGAGATAGTGTCGAGATCAAAATTTACTAGTTGTTGCATGTGCTACCGCTTAGTATGTGTAGACTTTTATTTAAACTTTTATTTATTTATTTTATTTTATTTTTTATTATCTTAGAGAAACAAACGGTCTTAATTAACAGAGTTAATAATTAGCTAGAGACAAAGGGGCCAACCCAACCATTAACCTCCATTTGCCCCCTTAATTCGGCCCTTTCTCAAAATGCTTCATAGCAAACCTCTGGTGTATAGAGGTCCGGTATGGCTTTCATAGCGGACCTCTCTGACACTAACGGTCCACTATTAAAGCATTTTGAGAAAGGGCTGAATCTATACCTGCCAAATTTTAGGGTTCGTAGGTCAAGTAGCTTTTGAGAATTCGTGATGAGTCAGTCAATCAGTGGTATTCCACTTTTATATAAGAAATTAAGAACACACACTCATACTACTCCCTTACTTCACTTAGTTCTCACTAGCTTTTTCTCACTTTTCTTTTTCACTTTTTTTAGATAGATTAAGTAGATTACAAAAAGATCATAAATTCACAACCATAGATATCATAGATACACACTAAAATAATATGACGAATTGAGAAGTTTCTCTTTTGTAATCGGTTGTATAAAACAGTACTTATTATTTAAATGAGTATTATCAAGGATTATGTAAAGTATGACTGCAGCGAACTGTCTTAAACGTAATTTCATGGTTTTCAGATTGATCACTTCATGATCAACATTAGCAAAGAGATGCTGACATTTTGTCTTCGTTGTTATAATACTAACTGCTTGTTGGTATTAATCGCAGTTGTATCTTTTGTTTCAGATCAGAAATTTGACAGCTGTGGGTTTTTTCGCATTCACAGAGTAATGGGTGAGTTTTTAAAAGTACAAGTAGCTACTATTTTCAGGACAAGTTTCTTGACAGCTGAAGATTCTTCACTGAATCAAATCGGCTACCAGCTACAGTTTTCCGTCCAAAATCCCAGCACAATATATCAGAATTTACGGTTTTCATTCTGATTTTTACAAATTTTTGCTGCCGTCATCACAAAAATTTGGACCATAAGTACATCAAGATAACAACGTAAAGAAAGCCTTTTTTCTTCTAAGAAACAAATTGAGGGATGGTGGCCAAGCGGTAACATGTGCGCTTTACAATCTGTCGGCACCCGAGTCGATTCCCGGCCCCTGGAACAATGACTTGTACCTAAATAAATTATGTGCAGTTTCGGTGCCATCGTTCAAAAACGGCGAAGGAAAACATCGTGAGGAAACTGCTTTGTCCAAGTACCTCAAAAGTTCTGAGATATATTACCAAGATGATATTCACCAACATACACTGAGCCAGCATGGTGGATAAGGGCCTATCCTCTCTCTGTTTAAGAGAAGGCCTGTGTCCCAGCAATAAAACCATTATAGGCTAATAATGATAATAAAGAAACGTAAAATTCTGATCCGTATTGCAGCGACATCTATAGCTGACTAAATGGCAAATGTAGATAGATGCCTAACTTACTGATTAACGCGATGCTTGAAGATTGCAAACACGTAGAGGTTATCAGTCAGGGTGATTGTGACAGTGCTGACCTGGTTAATAAAGCGCTGGTAATAAGCATCTACGATAAACGGATAGCCTAGTGTGGGCGGTAAGCACCTGTTCATTCATAAGATAACGGGAGGGGGGAGGTTGTGTCACCCACACTTGGAGCAATTTCCGAGCTTTTGCTTTAGATTCGACAGCAAGCGAATAGCTATATAAACGTTTGGTGTGACTGTGACTTATTTCTATTCCGGTGCATTTCAAGAAAGTAAGGCCCAACGCCCACAGGATGGAGTCGAAGCGGTATCGTGGCGTTAAAGCGACCGTAGAAAAGTAAACTCTTTATGGTTTTCGCTTCTATCGCAATGAAATGTCGAAGCGGAATTTCGCATTGATTGGTCAAAAGTTCAGCCCTTCTCAACTTTGTGGATAATATAGACGCACTGTAAGGCTGAATGTTGACTAGAGAGTCGAGGCGTTCTAGCGGGCGTGGAAAAGTCGGCTCGTTCCGCTTTACTACTAAGTTCAAAACTGTCCCGCCACGATTCCACGCCGCATCGCGTTGAAAACTTTAGAAAGGAATTTCGCTTTGTTCTGTCAATGGCTTAGTATTTTTCAATTTTGTGGATAATTTAGTCGCACTGTAAGGCTCAACGTCGCGGCAATGTTGCGGTGTTGAAGCGGACGTGGAAAAGTTAGCTCTTTCGGTTTACGCTAGGTTTACCTCGGCTCTATAGGAGGGGTTGGGCCAAATTTTCCTAAAATACGCAAGTAAAACCAAAAATTGGTTTAACAGACTTGTCAAGTTCGGCAATTATTGTCAAGTTCGAGTATGAGCAAAATAAAAATAGGTAGGTACAGTGGTCGTGAAGATATAGGTGCCGCGAGGTTACATTTACAGGTCGGGGCGAACAACTAGTTTATAAATTTGCTCAATTGGCCACTGCTGATTCAGTTTGTATCAGTCATGATAGGGATTTTTCATTAATATTGAAGTCAGTACTTACCTACCTTATATGACTAAAGAAGACGAATTCATTCTGGGAAGACTGAATTACTTCCTTTTGCTTCTTACTTTTGATTCATTCTGAAAGGATCCAGAATGATTGCATCTGCTTGCGCAGCTGAGACTATACCTTCTAATTACTAAATATACCGAATGTGTACTAAACTAAAAGCTTATGTACCTAAGTACATTTTCAAAACTTTAATAGGGACAGGGAGAGCAGATAATATATCTTAACCGTTATGCCTACGTCAAAACAGGCTTAGAAGATATCCCATTGATTTTTGAGTCAATTTGTTTGGCAGATTTTGGAAAAAATATAAACCAAAAAAATACTCTTCTTTATGCCGTCTAATCCTGATACGATCAATAAAGGCTCAATAACTTTTACACTTTTTTATTATACACAAAACATATAGCGAAAAACGGGAAAATCGTGGGAAACACTGCGTTTTACAGTTTTTCGGCATTTTATGGCGAAAAGTACCCTATGTCCATCCTTATGATGTACAATATCATCCTGCCTTCAAATTTCATTAAGATCGCTTAGCCATTTAGTCATGAAAAGTAAATAAATAGACAGAGACACATAGTTACTTTCACTTTTATAATTTAGTTGGGATTTCAGTACAAAAATAATTGTCACAAAAAACATTTTTGAATCCGTTCGACTCTGTTCCTCAGAAGGATCAAGTCTCTATCATCCAACTTCGGTTACAACTAGAAACTTCAGAAATCGCAAAATCCATATTAAAGTTTCCAACCTGTACAAACGAAGTTATTTCTAAAGGGCAACAGACAAAGCAGATGTTATAAGGTCATAACAAATTCAAATAAGTGTCGTAAATCAAAACCTAAGTTACGTTTAAAAAACTTTAGATATAAACATTTGCCTGTAGCCTGCAGCAGTGACAATTTATTGAGAAAATAAATGTTTGTATTCCAAAGATCTAAGTTTACCGATAAAAATATATTGCATTGTTCTAACAGAATTTTGATAACAACTTCAATAGCATGAGTTAAAACTTTTAAAGCATTTTTCATTGTTTATTTACGTATGTAGGTACTAGGTAAAGTATAGTTGATTTTCGCAAGTAAATTGAAATGGATTAATAATGATTTTTTGATGAAAGAGTATTCATCATTTCGAGTAAAATTATTTTGTGAATATTTGCAATGCTTGTACTATGGCTTGAGTAAAATATTCGAGATAAATTAATATCAAGTCCCAGTTCAAGACACAACTATACGCACGAGAGAGGTATACATAGATATAGCGATATATTATAGCACAGACAATTTAACAATATATTTAAAGAATTTTATTATAGTATTATAGATTTCAGTAGACAGCTTCTACGCGCTTATTACCTTCATTGTAGAGCCCCCGAATACATTGTAAAACGATAAAATACAAATTAAAGATTTACGACATGACCTGATGTTTTTTTTCTAGAAATTTTAAAGTGAGTTTATCTTAATCGTCATTCATTCAGCCGTAGAACGTCCATTGCTGGACATAGGCCTCCCACGTCGATCTCCAAAAGGGCCAGTTGGAAGGGGCCTTCATCCAGCGTTTCCCTGCGGTCTCTTTTAGGTCGTCTGTCCATCTTGTGGGTGGACGACCTACGCTGCGCTTACCAGTCCGTGGTCTCCATTCCAGAACCTTTCGGCCCCATCGGCCATCGATTCTGCGTGCTATGTGCCCTGCCCACTGCCACTTCAACTTGCTAATCCAGTGTTTATCTTTAAATACTATTATTATTGACGACTTCCAAACATAAATATACATTAACTATTCTATAAATCTGTAGCGGTACATTTCTAACCATTGTGCATTTTTTTTACAGTTTTGGAAAAATACTTATAACTTTTAAACAGCTAAATATATTTTAATATAACAGTTATGAACCACCGCAATGAAACCAGCTTTATTATTCTATACTACACGCGTATTCACAGATCTGTCTGTGTTTACCAACCATTTCTAGTGTAGTGTAGATACTCAATTTGTATATTCTTGAAAGCTGGTGAAGAGACGTGCGGATACAGTTTTCTCCAAAGCGATCGTATATCATGTCACTCAGTAGATATTGTTTGAGATTAAAGGATAAACGATATACGAGACGCTCCTCTCACGAGCCGTTGGATTAGCGAGTTCGGTGCCAAGTGACACGATGTAAGCAATGGGGTTCTGGGAGATATAAGTCAATTTGAAGGAGATTGTATTAAAGCTTCCTGAAAAAGTGGCTTACGATAAACAGAAGGTTAAATTTTGTAGGTTTTCTCATTGATATTAGAAATTGAAGCCTTAAAATACCTTCTGACAATTACATTATCGAACTTTTGTTGAGATCTTCAATGGAAGCCCTATATTGTCTCTCAAGATTATATTTAGTTGAAAATGTCGGCAGTATTTTTTTAAAACTCTTACTTAAGTAAAGTAATATTTAAAGGATCAAGAGTTAATTTTTTATGCGTATTTGAAACACACATAGGAAGCTCAGGGCGTAGTTTAGGTTTTTTTAAGTAGTTTTAAATTACCAAAATACAATACAATACAAAACTCTTTATTAAAATACCACAAAACAATCAGGCTTTAATCACAAATCTAGGCTTTTAACAGGCGGCCTTAAAATAGTGACCTGAATTTCAAAACAGATTAGACCTTACACATTAATGCTATCATGTTTACACTCTATTTTATTTCATACAAATATATCTACACGTATATTATTATTATGTAGGTGCGTTTGTCCCTTACTTATTAGAACCACAAAATGAATTAAGCAATCAGGTAAGTATTGGCGGAGCTGCTATGAATTCTATTGACGTAATCTTCAATTGCAGCTAATCTACTCGCAGCATAGAATTAGTTCCACGTGCAGGGTATGAGGCGGAATGTAGACTTCTCAAGGCGAGCTGCTGACATCACCGCTTCGGAAAACTAAATAATTCACCTAAAGCAAAGGAAAACTTGATAGGTATATCTACAGCTCGCAGACTATTAGACGATGGAGTTCCAACTCATAAATCTATTAGACGGTCCATTTAGTTAAGCTATTCATATTTTAAGATCAAAATTATCATAATGTTCAAAACAAAGTTTATGAAATCTGTACAGTATTCAAATCTAATTCGATAATTGCAAAATCGTGTCGTGCTAGTGAAACTTTGAATCGGAGGACTACAGTGAGAAATGAGAAGTGGAGGTCGCGCCTAAATGTCGGAATTAGCATTCGTATTGTGCGTGCTCTTAAACCGTAGCAATGA
Organism: Agriopis aurantiaria; assembly: GCA_914767915.1. NCBI lineage: Eukaryota > Metazoa > Arthropoda > Insecta > Lepidoptera > Geometridae > Agriopis > Agriopis aurantiaria. Next base: position 11,270,226 of record OU611983.1, on the reverse strand, counting down.
CCTTATTTCACTCATGGCTCAAGGGACGCTAATAGAATAAATCCTAGTGATCTAGTTTATTAGAATTTATGCCAACCTCAACAGTGGTTACGGAGTATTTGAGCTATTTGTGGGTTGAAACATTGGGGACCTCACATTACTAGGTTAAGGGCCTTGAGCAAAATGCTGACGTTTTTCTAGCTGTATAAGCATTGCCATTCAGCGTAGTAATGCCGCCAGCATGTTGGATACGTTGCCAACAGGTAGTGGGCTTGAGCATGATTGTCTGTAGACCTTAAGCGTCTATGGAGAATCTAACTGTTTTTGTAGACCTTCAGCGGTCTATGGGCAATCCAACTGTTGTTGTAGACCTTTAACGTTCTATGAGCAATCTAACTGTTGTTGTCGACCTCCAGCGGTCTATGGGCAATCCAACTGTTTTTGTAGACCTTCAGCATTCTAAGAGCAATCCAACTGTTGTTGTAGACCTTTAACGTTCTATGAGCAATCTAACTGTTGTTGTCGACCTCCAGCGGTCTATGGGCAATCCAACTGTTTTTGTAGACCTTCAGCATTCTAAGAGCAATCCAACTGTTGTTGTAGACCTTTAACGTTCTATGAGCAATCTAACTGTTGTTGTAGACCTCCAGCGGTCTATGGGCATTCCAACTGTTTTTGTAGACCTTCAGCGGTCTATGGGCAATTAAGCTGTTTTTGTAGACCTTCAGCGGTCTGTGGGCAATCTAACTATTTCTTGTATAATAGACTAAATAGTTTAGGTATTTAGTGTTTTAGTGTTTATATTTTGTTTAGTTAATAAAGGCCTGATCAAACAAACTTTTAAATACTCCAAATACTTATTATGTCTATGGAAGAATTACAGAGGGCATTCTTGAAGATAAGCTCTAATGTTTTTTAATGACTACACAAATTTACATTATTCCAGCCAGTCACTTGCCGATGGTTCGCCCTGTATTAGATACGATTTCTAATTGTAAACTGGCATGCTGGCAACAACCTGCATAGAGGTATCCATTTCCTAGGAATGCGGCCGCCAATTCACGTAGTATTAAAGTACAGAAAAGTGCCGTTTACTGCTACTTCCACAGAAGGTTAATCGAAACACCACACGCTGACATTTATAAGCCTCTAATTTAATGGAATTTATGATCATAGGTTTCCGATTCCCCGTTGTGTACTCACCGGACACCTCGGGATTATTGCCTGTATTGTTTAACGACGTTAAGTATAGATTAACAATATTGACGGCCCATAAATCCATGATCACGTAAAAGCGCCGAAATGTGTTTTCTTCGTACGTTTCTGTGTTATTGGGAAATGCGAGGAGCGTGTGAATCGGCCTGCGAGCCGATATATGGATTTAAGATGATTGATGGCCGAGGACTGGAAGTTCTGAGTGCCGTCCCTACTCCCGCGTCATCCACTACGAACTAATCTTAAATTGAATATGATATATCCATTATCTGGTTAGCACTCAATAATAGATTAGTCGGGTAAATAGGGTGCCTACTCTACATACGTAAACGTATTAAATTATATTTAATAATATAGCACTCCTTTTCATATAGCATCATACATTACAACACAGACTATATAAGTAAAGCTACTACGTAGCCAAGTTTTTGCATTACAAAGTATCTACCATAAAATAAGCACTGACATTCTTTGCCTAGGTAAAGATTAAGGTATATCAGATGCACGGTCAACTTAGGTTCCTTTCCTATAGAGGTGGCAAATTACTAATAGGGGAACTAATCATTTTCAGTATTCAGTCAGTTAGTTTTTTTTCAAAAGTTTTGTAAGTGGATACACATAAACACACACGCACACACACAAATTAGTCACACTGTTCTAGTGCAACTGTACAGGATCTAAAGAACGAATGCGAGTAAATGCATACGGACATCGTAGGTGAATGTGCTACCTTACACGACTACTTAAACACCGCAGGTTCTTTCGCCATCGCCTTCTCAATCGTAACGTACCGATATTCAGCGAGCAAAAGAGTTTCCGTCTGCATATTATGTATATACTAATGAAGAAATATATAGTACGTATAAAAATACTATATTTCAGTTGGATGGACCAATATTATTTTAACAAACTAATGCGTGCTTCATCTTTGACCACGTCGCTTACCAATGGGCAAATTGGTGGTCAAACACGGACTTATTCGCGATAAAAAATAACCTTCAGTCATTTGAGTCTATAATGTTATGCATTTATGTTATGTCTATTTTAGTTATGCAATAAAATTTTACTTTACTTTACTTTACTTTACTATAAACGCACTTTATGGGTATAGGCCGTGTAGGGTTATAGTCATACAGTTTGTTTTTTTTTCCCAAAAAATAGTAAGTTTTATTAAGTGCAGCCTTTAAAAAAAAAATTACTATTAACATATTGGCAACCCTAGGAGCACTGGCGCACGCAAGCGAATCCTTCATTCACATATGTCTACATCAACTCGTTCGCTCACGTTCAGTAATGTTTATTCGCGTTCGTTCGGTTGGTCTATACAAGGCATAAGATATAGCTGAAAAAACAAACATCGCTACCACGTGTAACCACATTTCCGTGCATAACTACATCCTATTATTATTTGCCCTCATTTTTCTAATTACTTTGTCATCATCATCATCATTTCAGCCGTAGGACGTCCACTGCTGGACATAGGCCTCCCCCATCGATCTCCAAAAGGGCCGGTTGGAAGCGGCCTGCATCCAGCGTTTCCCTGCGGTCTCTTTTAGGTCGTCTGTCCATCTTGTGGGTGGACGTCCTACGCTGCGCTTGCCAGTCCGTGGTCTCCATTCCAGAACCTTTCGGCCCCATCGGCCATCTGTTCTGCGTGATATGTGCCCTGCCCACTGCCATTTCAACTTACTAATCCGGTGGGCTATGTCGGTGACTTTCGTTCGTCTACGGATCTCCTCATTTCGGATTCGATCTCGTAGAGAAACCCCGAGCATAGCCCTCTCCATAGCTCGTTGTGCGACTTTGAGCTTGCTTATGAGGCCCATAGTGAGAGACCACGTTTCAGTGCCGTATGTCATCACTGGTAACACACACTGGTCGAAGACTTTCGTCTTAAGGCACTGAGGTATTTTGGACGAGAAGACGTTGCGTAGTTTACCGAACGCTGCCCAGCCGAGTTGGATTCGCCGATTGACCTCTTTCTTGAAGTTGGACCTACCTAGTTCGACGGTTTGTCCTAGGTAGACGTACGCGTCAACAGCTTCAAGAACTGAGTTCCCAACTGATACTGGGGTGGGCACAACATGGATATTTGACATAACCTTTGTCTTGTCCATGTTCATTTTAAGGCCCACCTGTTGGGAGACTCGATTGAGGCCTTCGAGCATCATGCTGAGATCTTCCATCGATTCTGCCATGACCACAATATCGTCGGCAAACCGAAGGTGAGTGATGTACTCGCCGTTGATTACTTTGTACTTCATCGTAATTTGTAATCGGCGCGTGCTAACAGCAGCTGCCAATGCACCTGCCTGTTATATCTGGGACCGCTGAACTCTCCCGACCTTTGCACACCTACTCTACCGTCCATATCGTTATATTTGTTCTACATCATACAGGCTGTTCAAATAAAGGCAGGTTCATCGTATCATTATTATACAAATAATCGATGGATTTGCGTCAGTGCAATTCATTTTCTTCAGAAATATAATAGCTACATTTCTAAGACTATTCCTCAAGAGGTGTATATTTTTCCGTGATAAAAAGTTTCCTGTCACTTAAACTATCTTTATGCAAAAAATCACGTCTGCCCATCGCTCTGTTGCTGCGCGAGTAATTATCTTTTTTTTAAACCGACTTCACAAAACCACAAAACACAAACATTCTAAGTTAATATGCCACTACAAATAATAAAATATTTTTTTACACGGATTATGAAGTCAAGATTTTACACTTTTTAACACACACGGAAACGGACTAGGTAAATTTTCTGGAAAGTACTCGATCGATTTTGATGAAGCTTGTTTTAATATATAGCTATTAAAATTGAAATACATTTCCGATATGATTTACTGTTTAGATAAACAAAAAAATGCGTTTTTGTTGGATTTTTCAATAAAGTCAATATTTTGTTAATATTCCTATTTTAAAATTAATATCCTTTACAATTTTCATTAAAATAAGACAAGTACATACCTAGTTTCTGAATTTTTTTACTAACTCTTTTTTATGAAAAGTGTGAAAATTATACCCTTCATTATTCTCTTTTGTTTTAATGTAGCAAGCCATTATATTTGCGCCATATTTAACGTAACTCTGCGAGCACCTGATACTCCTACTGCAATGAATGACAGATGACTGTGAACACATGCCCTTGAAATGGTACGAATGGCCAGACAACCTTCTCATATAGGCTAGCGAACATTTCGATATATAAGTTTAATTTAAGCTTTTCAATTGCTCATGTTCAGAAAATTGTTCATATCACCGCCAATCCCAAAAAGCTACGATTTGAATCGAGACTTCAAAACCTTAATTGAAAGATATTTTGATTAATGACGAATAAAGAACAATGAACGACGTCGCAAATGACACCAAAGAGATTTTTGGTAAGTACTTAGACTTAAAATTATCAATAAATTTGCGCACGTTTTTTTTTTCACTCCATGCCTATACTTTGTAAACGTCTCGTGAGAGAAAAATTGCTTTCATCCCTTGGTAAACAATTTACTATTTAATATGTTTTTAGGCGAGTATTCATATATAGCACATTATTTCATATATTTATAATTTAATGGTATATGCGAAGTGCGTTCTTTATCTGCCTCGTTCATTTTAACATATTTGAAGATCTAGAACATGTAGATGTATAGTTATTGAATTTAAAAAAGTAAAATGAAATGAATGAATTAAATGAAATGAAATGGATGCTTATGTGAAATCTAAGCAGAACGAAGAAATAAAATAACAATGCAAAAATTTAGTACAATTTTCATTTTTAACAAACAAGTTTAAATACATACCTATCTACATAAGTTCTAGCACAATTATTTTTCTATTCAGTTTTTATGTTTGAAAACTTATTTGAATCAAAATTATATTTTTACTGAACATTCGTAATGTTATTTTCATTATAAGTTTTTCTTAAATTTCACATAAGTACATTCAATCATCTTATGCCTTGAAACATGTTGAAATGCGACAGTATTTTTACGATCGTATAGATATCTTGGTGTTGTGTACAGTTTACGCATTGAAACCTTGATTTACTTATCTGTTCTCGTAAATAGCTAAACTTGTACAAAGCCCAGTCATTAAACTGAAAGTTATCTTTAGTGCAAGAACCCTCAAACATAAAATAGCACAATAATCCAGCTCCTCTATAAAATACAATACAGTACGGTGTAATGTTACTTATTTATGGGCATAATTTATAGCAAATAATAACCCCCGAAATATTAGAACCTACTACAACTACTTAAATACAAGGTTAGATATTACTGCTATTTTAGGCCGAAAGGGGGTAATTGTGAAAGATTAGTAAGTCCCAAGTCGAGAGAGTCTTGACAAAATGTATAGAACAACAGTTTTTTTTTTTGCGATTTTGGGTTTTTGCTAAGATGAAATATTTTTTACAACACATTTGCTCAAAAAGTGCACTTACGAAGCCTGTATACATCGTTCGAAAGTTAAACATTACGGATCATACAACGGAGCGTGCGGTAATGAATTTGTCCGCACGCTCAGATGTATAGCACCGTGCACAGATATACACAACCAGATCGGCAATATATTTTAGTGAAAGAGACAACTTGATATGGCTCAGCACAAGTACGAAAAGGACATAAATAGATTTTGTTGTCCTTATCGACGTGACCTGTTTTTGGTACCTCAAGTGTCAAAATCTGTAATAATCAGTGACAAACAAAACGGGTCTGAATTATATTTATTGCCTTTTTTTGGTGATTAAATGTGATAAATGCGTGTTTCCTCTGAGAAATAATTGTAAAAGATATTTTACAATGGTTGGTTGTAGCATTTTGGGCTGCAAGAAGCGCAGTGAGCGAAAATACGATGAAATATCATTTCACACGTAAGTAAACATATAAAGCTTGTAACGATCACCTAAATAAATTCAGGATATCAATTCGCAAATATTTTATTCATAATTAGTCAGTTTTTAGGTCGATTTGTGGTCTAATTCTATGAATTTTATCAAATTATTCACTTAGAAAATAAATTATGAATGTTGCCAGTTTATGAAAGAAATTACCCACCGCAACTAACATAAATTATTCGTTCTGCAGGTTTCCAACTGATCCTGTCACATTGCTGAAAAAAGCTGGCACATTGCAAGAAGTGCAAAATACCGACCCTTTTATGCCCATATGAATATGGTGAATGTTAATATTAAATATATATTAATGAGGCCACAGTTATGAAGCTGGAAAAGCAAAAGGCGATTTCGGCGAACCGATTCAAAAAGCTACGCGCTGTGAAATTTGTACTGTAAACATTAAAGAGTCTATTTATCTAATTATTTGGAATGTTATACATAATTCCATTCATGAAAAAACTAAACTGACCAAGCGCGAGTCGGGCTCGCGCGCTGAGAGTTCTTTACAATCACAAAATACAAAAAGTTGTGCAAAAAGACAACATCACGCCCAGGCTGTCACCCATCCAAGTACCGACCGCGCCCGACGTTGCTTAGCTTAGTGGTAAACAGAAATTTGTCACTGACTCTCACTTGGCCAGTATTTATTATTTGTTGTTTTACTTATGTTCACTATAATCCGCTAAATTTGACGCTTGTACGGATTACCGTTTTTACACTAGAACAAATCCAAAAATACGTTTAACGTTTGTTGCATGGGGGCCCTTCCTTTGCCCTTCCGTTTTAACTCTTTGACTTTTTTATTATTTTTAATGAATCATAAAAAATCATGCTATGGTTACTTTACAACCTTTTTTCCTGTACTATATTCTAATCCTAACAAATAATTATAATAAAAACGCAAGTAAGTTTGTAACTTTCTGTCTGTTTTTTTACGAGGAAACGGCTAAGTCATGGTATAATAATATACTCCGCCAGGTATAGCAATTCGAGAAAAAATGTTTACGTAGGCGTCCCGCAATGATGTCATGATGTCAATTTACAACAGGTTCGAGAGAGATGACGATACACCACGTAACAGCTGATTGAATAAAGTGGCAACTGGACAGTGACATCATTGCGGGACCACTCCCAGATTGCTAGACCTTGTTTTCTTAGATCATGGGCTAAGTCAAATTTTGTCAGGACGATAGGGTGTGTCATGAGGACAGACAACGTACTTTTCTTCCCAGAACATTGCAGGTAGCTCCGTGGGTTGCAGCAGATAGTGTGTAAAATATAAATATTGAAAAGGTAGTATTGTTTCCAAAGTACTCATTGAAGATTCACACCCATCATAGTAGGTAAATTACCCTAACTTATAGCAAATCATTTTAATGTGGCAACACACCTTGTTGAAGCGAGAGGCACTGAGCTAGCCACGCTCATTGAAAATCTATAGGTAGTAGATCTGTGGCACCGTGCGTGTGATTTACGGTATTTTTTTAATTTCCATCATAATTACATAAGAATTCCACAAAAGAGTTTCATATTACGAGAATAAATAAGCTGAATGATCAAACCTCCTTGGAAGCGCTTTTGCTCAATACGTTTGTCTCAGTTTAATACTAAAGAGAAAATGAGACGAAAGATGTAGTTCTAATTTTCACCACGTGATAGTGGCGCTATTTGCATGTTCGCGCCATTTTCTTATTATATTATAGAAACTTTTGTAGTGACTGATATTAAGTTATAAACAAAAATTGTTTCATTTGTAGCCTTTTTTTCTCGCAAATGTGTTGTAAAACGTTGTATGGCACACGTGCGGATTGGTTATTACAAACTCGTGACTATGGTAAGCCCTCGACTTCGTCTCGGGCTTACATTCGTCTACTCGTTTGTAGTAACCAACTTTCCGCACTTGTATCATAAATAACTATTTTTAAATCAAAAGAAAAAAAACCAAGTCAGTTTTTTTTTCTTTTTCATAATATTCTATAGAAAAAAAACATAATATTAAAACATTTTTAAGACCCATCTCAACCCAGACGATCTCCACACAGCTTCGGTGGATTTGAGCGCTTGAACTTATTCAATTCTGAGTAGTCAGTAATACAATGTCCCTTTTTCTTTAGCTTAGCAGCTCTGTCTAACTTTGTATTCAAAGGTGAAAAAAAATAAAGGCAAGTCATTGTGAAGGTATTTCTCAAAGCCCTAATATACCTTGCTAAAATTATGGTATGTTTGGCAAATATTTTTAGTAGATTTGTTATTTAATTTAATCGTGAACTTTCTACGAAACACATAGTACAGGGACCACAGAATCCATTAAAATAATTCTATACCACATCAAGAGCAAACCTTACGGTCATTTATAACTGTCTGCTTATTAACCAGCAAACAGCTTTATAAAAAGGCGGCCCGTATCTACGCACTTAGCTTCGCTACTTAGTAAACTTGGCTTGGTACCATTACGGAGGCGCTCCCGACATTTGCCGTCATTTGTCCTTTTCCGGGACCGTTCCGATGGATGGGTGCGTTTAACATAACTCTGAAGCTCATATAGAACGTTAATACAGCTAGTCACTGCCAAGTCGCCGTTACAGGCCAGAGTAATGAGTCAGACGGTGTTGGGATGAAAAGTTCATGGGAAGAAAATAATTTTTAACTAGCCAAATCCCACGGTGTTACTCGCGATTTTCCAGTTTTCTGCATGTCTGGGAAAAGTACCCTATGTCCGTCCACAATCACACTGTTGAAAAGAGGTCATTGTACTCATCATTATGAATAACTTTTACTACGGGACAACCCTGAAATCGCGAGAAAAAAACAGCAAACATTTTCTCGAGTGTCAATGACCATTTTCTATGGAACAGCTGATATTTTTTTCGCGATTTCAGGTTTGGTCCCATAGTAAAAGTTGTTCATAATGATGAGTACAATGACCTCCTTTCGGCTTAGTGCAGTCTATATGCGTAACCCTGTAACAGACTCAGAGTACATTTAAGACGTAGCGTCACCTATATTGTTACGTTTTTACACATTTAACTCATCGTCATTTACAATTTACGTTTAAGTTTTTTAATTTATTTATGTAGTGATGTTATTGACAAGTATCACGCGTTCGTCCAAGGTCTCAGTTACTATTCATTCGAACCTTGATTTGTAAGAACCAGTAGAGTTCTCTTTAAAGTACTTGTTTTTGTCTGTTATATCGTTACCGGGGTTTTTATTTGTCTCGTGTGTCGACTCTATCCGCGTAACCTTGTATATCGATGTTTGATTTTGATGAAGATTTGTCATGTATTTATTAATTTTGGTTGTAAATGTGCAAATACAGGCTTTTATGGGCGGTGCAGCAAAGCGTGCGTCCTGTGGGGTGGAACAGTGGCCGTTACCAACGAACTAGCAACTATCATTTAAACTGTACCCACCGTTATTTCCCGGGCAGTTAGTGTGTGACGTAATTACGGCCACACATTGTATAAATAATGACCCGTGCTTATTTACGCGACTCAATGTAGGTATAGTTAAATGGGTTTTAGCAAGGGCGTAGCCAGATACGGGGGAAGCGGGGGTAGATATCCCCCCTCCCAAAACAGTGTGAGTAAACTCGTTCAAAGAGCTTCTAAATTACGTTGCATTTATTCCCAACTGCCCCCTCCCTTCATGTGTTTTTTTTTATGGTTGACTGACTAGGAGCGACGGTGGCCGAGCGGTAGCATAGGTGCTTTAAAATCTGACGGCACCCAGATCGATCCTCGGCCCTGCACCAATGACTTATTTAGTACCTAGTTAAATTATGTGCAGTATCGATGCCATCGCTCAACAACGGTGAAAGAAAACATCGTAAGGAAATCAGCATGTCAATAAAATTCAAAAGTTAAAATACATAATTATGACATTCACCAACATGCACTGAGCCAGCATGATGGATTAGGGCCCATTCTCTCTCTCTCTCTCTCTCTCTGAGAGAAGTTCTAAGTCCCAGCAGTGGAAACATGATAGGCTGAAATGATGATGGTTGTCAGGTTATGGTCTAAGATGGTAAACACGCTTAGACTGGAATAGGAATTGGCTCTCAAGTGATGCTACCGGTACACACTGTTAGGTGCTTGGCAACAGGATTTCAACTTGAGGATAATAACTAGCCAGCATTAAAAAACTGACCTCACAAAATTAGGAAAATACCAAATTTCGGTTGCTTGGATGACCATATTGTCAACAGAATTTTCCAGTTATTTTGCTTTGAAAGCCAAACCACTAAACCGTTTTTGATGAAATTGCTATAGGACTAATCTGAAAGTAAATATATCCTTTCAATAAAAAAAAACAAATCGGTTAATAAATGACGGATTTCTGAGGTAACAAACATCCTACTAATATTATAAAAGCGAAAGTTTGTATGTATGGATGTATGGAACAAACATCCAACCCATACAACCCTATTTTTTTGAAGTCTGTAAAAAATACGCTACCACCGTGCTATAGTAATGTATACTCTTTGTAATTTATGTACGTAGCTAAAAGTGTCAAGTCAATAATTACTTAACTTGCATAATTCATTTAGTTCTTGCGAAAGTAGGTCAAACTATTTACATTCTGATCTTATTATTGAATTTAGCATAGGTACTACCTTAGTTACATAATTTAACATGCAAGTAAGTAAGATACCTTAAGATTACCTAAATTCAATTTTATTTACATAAAGTGGCCCGTTAGCTTGTTTCCCTTGCCACCCATGTCATAAAAATACAATTATTATTAATTCAATAAAACACGAGAAAATTCAATATTAATGTCACAATTACAATTCTTAATGTCAATTCATTGTGATAAATAAATTTTCCATTAATATCAGTTAATATCTATTCGAGTTCTTTATTTTTCAAGAATTCGATAATGGTGTAGTAGACCTAATTTACTGAATGAAAGCTCATCCCCATATCATATATTAGCGGAAATCGCACACTGTGCGATTCACACGATCTTTCTTGCCTCACACCTGCAAAATGTGGAATGGAACCTTCCGCGGCGTTTCCGAGAAGCTACAACATTGTGTTCTTCAAGAGGCTTAAATACGTCAGCAACGTATTCATAATGATAATTTTTTTCATAATAATAATTACATGTCAACATTACAAAATACATCATAGAAATAATCATATTAAAACAAAATAATAATAATAAAAATGTCACAAGTATCCATAGGCGACGGTGACTGCTTCCAATCAGGCACCCGTCTGCTTTTTTGCTACCTATGGCATAAACAAACATTACTTAGAGTAAATTATTGGTAGCATGGCAAAGACACTTAGCATGGCAAAGATACTTAGAATATGTGCTCAAGTATTGATTAAATAAATAATTAATAATGCTTCACGTTCATAACTCCTTCCTCGGATTCCATGTAGTAAGGGATCTATCAAATCAGTTATCTTGTACTTATTTAATGCATAAAAACATAGTCTAAGTGATTCAAATAAATTTTAGATAGTACATAATAACTTATATCAACTAACATTCCTAAAGCAAATTTATAAATTGAATTAATGCTTCTTTGATCTATATCAATTTAACAACCTTCATGGCACAGACGATCGATCTACGATGACCACGTCATTCTCTATTCTATTGCTACGACTTGAAATAGCGCTTGTAACAGAGGTCTGTTACAAGCGCTCCGTTACTTAGTAATAGAACAGCTAATTACTTTGGTCGATTCGCATTCTCTAAGTATTAAATTTCAGGATTTCATACGTCTTTGCTTGTGTTAGTAGGGGAATATTACAGACTATGCAGTTGTTAGCTTTCAAGGTCATATAAAATATTTAGTTTCCGTCGTTGATATGACTGCCACAGTAAATAAATAGAATTGAGAGTGAGTACAGTTAAAATATGCTACAAACTTATTTGAGACTACTTTTTTAATAAAAAAATTCGTATGTACCTGCTCGATAAATAAAAGTTTAAAAAAAAACTAAAACGTAATATTAAATGAGGAACTATACATTTGACATCACACATCATCACCATTATATATGTTTATATATATAAATATGTGTATATAAAAAAAAAATACAAAATTGATTTATCAATGCGGAAGTTTGTATGTTTTTCGCACTCAACTCAGTAACAGGTTAACAGATTTGAATGAAATTTAGTTTTTTTGTTATTTGGTTGGAACGAGTATGGTAACTTATAATCTAGCCTAGATTAACGCATACTAGAAACGGATCCTGTAGGATATTCTATTGGTCCTGCTAGTAACCAATAAAGCGTTGGTACTAAAATAAAAATAAAATTCAAATTTGCGACAATTTAAAAAAACGAACCATATCGCAATATTACGACTCATGTCTCAAATGCGCGACTTGAGTAATGGCGTGCTGCTAACTTTTTTTTCTGCGATCTAGGCTGGGCCATCAGCAAAAGTGTATGCGTGTGGTGGTCATTTTACGGGTTCAGGTCCAGTGGGTGGGTGTATATCATCGTCTAATTTCTGCAGCTATGCTATGCAAGTCTCGTTAGTATTTTTTTACGGTTGCTGGTGGGCTGTGTGAGCTCTAAGGCTAGCTTGATGGTATGCGACTCCAGTCGTTTGTTGTCTTTTGCTGAAGTCTTTTTTATTTCTTCTTTGACCGTTGGCATGTCAAGATATTTGTGTATCTCTGATGTTTTGGCATACCAAGGTGCTGAAGTGATATGATTTAAACAGCTAATAAAACAGTTATAGATGTATCTATTTTCAATGCCTGCTTATACTAAGACAGCTTTTTTACGAGTAGGTTAGGGCATTAATCCGACTTGGGGAAATCATTCCTACTGGTTTAGTTAGCTGTGGTTCCGCCGCCGCCCGCCCGCCTACGCCCAATCTTCTATTTAGCAACGGTTAAATAAACACGCGCTATTTTCTCCATTACCATTCATCATCACGCCTATTTTAATTCCTTCAAGTTTTCCCATTTACTCTTTGACGTTTAATATCTTAACAGATTGAATAAGACAAAAGTAACGAACGAGTTTCTTCAACGTCAGAACGTTTTGAAATTCAAATACGACTTGTCTTTTCTTAACGGTCTAGAGTGAAGTATATAACTGGATTTGACATTGATACATTCATACATATGAAAGTAAAATAAAACGAGAGGTCGGTGAATAAAGCCATGATTTGCGTAAATTGACTTTTTTTTAATACAGATTAGATCTACGTTTGGCCACCAACATACCTAATAATATAAATATTTACTATATTATCATAATGACAACTTCAATAGTTCACCATGGCTGAATGTCGGGCGATTTTTGTGACTACTACAGATGTGCCGTTTTTGCAAACGTTTTCCGATTTAGTTTTCATGCGTTCATAACTTTAATAGTGATTAACTCATAATTTTTATGTGTTTTTATCACAGTAGACATAGTGCACAATGTCTGTAAAAATCTGAGAACAAAAATTTGAAAATATAACTTATCATTGTAACCATCTAAATGCAAAAGTCATTAGTCTGTAGATTTTAGGTTCAGGCGGCAATTTTTTATGCTATTAGGTGGTAAACAAGCTAAATGGCCGCCTAATGGTAAGCGATCACCATCGCTTATGGTACCTGTAACACCAGGGGCATCACAAATACGTTGCCGACATTTACAGATTCTAATTAACAGCCTTTTTTTGTACAATATCCTTGTCGGATATGTCAATGGTTGTTCCTTACGGGTATACAAATGTCAGATCTATGGTATACCAAGTTCTTGGACTACGTGTACTTCTTTTGACTTTAATTTAAGTGACTTCATAAAAATTCCTGGCACGTAAACCTTTTACGTAGGTAATTCATAACACTCAAAAACTTTTAAAAGATATACTTAAATGTTAAAACTTTTTGAAGAAAACCGTAAGAATAAGTGTCTACAGTGTCGCTATACACTATCGACTTGTCCGTAAGATGTGACTTTTTATGTAAGTAGTCAAAGTAAATATCCATTAGGGTAGGCGAGTAATGGCCGCTGCTACATTAGGGCTCGGGTCGTCTTACTTTATTAAAGTAACACTTTTTCTCGACGATAACAAAACGACAACATACGCTTTTATCTTTATTAACCTTCGCGCTAAATTATTTCACGATTAAGATTTCCATAGACTAGACTAAACGTACCCACCTACTTGAGCTGCTCTGAAAGTAAACTGCTCATGAAATTTCAATTAGACACTGTCTATACCTCAAAGCTGCTATATTACTGGGTTATAAGGAAAGGGTGTGCTAATCTGAAAGGAGATCAATGTACTCATAATAAAATTATGGACAACTTTCACTAAGGCACCAACCCTGCAATCACGAAAAAAAACACCTGTTCCATAGAAAACGGTCATTGACACTCGTTCAAAATGTATGGAACAGCCATTGATGTAAATAAATTAATCATAGGGAACAGCAGATATTTTTTTCGATTTCAGGTTTGTTCCTATCAATGACAATTTATATTATCTTTGGTTCCCATAGTAAAAGTTTTTCTTCTTTCTTTTTTAATGCCATAGGCAGCAAACTGCCGGGCCCCCTGATGGTAAGTACGGGTAGAATAAAATAATAAATTGTTTCAAGAGTTGAGTTGTAGAGCTAGGTGCACATTGTTAGCAAGGGTTTGTTCACACGCGCCAAGTGGTAGAATGTAAATGGAGCATCGTCAGCGCTGCGAGCGTTTCGCGCGATAAATTGTCTTGCGACAGCCACGACTCGGTGCTCTCTTTATAAAGCTATATTTAGACAGCACGATTAATTTTTAGGTTTACTGACTCCTTGACTATATTCAGATTGTAAGTCAGCGTAATTTTCTATTAGTCATATAAATTCTACAACCATCTCTCCGGGCTGGAAAATATCGACAACACCGCCATTGTTGCAGGAAGTCATAGGTGACGGTTACCGCTTACCACTAAGATCAACGAATGCATTTTGCTGTTTTTGAAAATTTTGTAACACGGTACTGAAATAGCGAGATGCCTAAGCATTAAAAAAAAAATCTCCCCATATTGGAAAATGTAAATACTTCGCGTTTAATTTAAAAGCTGACTTGACTTATAAAATTAATAAGTAATACAGTCGTGGTTAAACGTTAAAAGTTTTCAGTGGTTTAATTGAGTTTCAGTTAACTTTGCTAAATACGACATGGCTGCAACGGATTGGTCCAGCCAAGTTCAAGACATGAGTATCACGCAAGATCTTTCAGAACAATAACTGCTCCTTAGGCTATATTCCTAGCTCGCCTTTCAAAGGGCATCGAACCCAGTGAAAGTTACTCAGGTCTCGAAACTTCTACAACTACGAGAGCAAATATAACTCTACCTTCTATTAAAGCAAGTTAATAGCGCAGCTTAAAGAAATTAATATTAAGCGTATACCTATTACCTACATATACGCACAGGGTTACGCGGAAAAGGTGTACTAAGCTGAAAGGGTATCATAGTACCCATCATTACGAACAACTTTAACTATCAACCCTGAAATCGCGAAAAGCCATCAGCTGTTCCATACATTTTGTCGAGTGTGAATGGCCGTTTTCTACGGACCAAGTGATATTTTTTTCGCGATTTTGGAGTTGCTCCTTTAAACAAAAAAAACATAACGATGGGTAATTGGGTACTATGGATGGATCCCTTTCGGCTTACACCCTTTCCGCGTAACCCAATATAAGAACAACTTTTTAATTTTTTTTTTCATGATTTGTATTGCGAAAAGTTAACTATTCATGATGACGCTGGCAAGGCGTCAACTACATGGACATACTTATATGTTTAAACTTTTATCTCTGAGTCTTTCTTCCTGTTCACAATTAAAAACTAGGTATTGTTTTTTCATCGTCGATTTATGATGGTTTTCATTGAATAATATACAAATCTTAGGTCAGAAACCCGAATACCATTTTAAGTACCTGTCTAATATTACACTCGAAAACTTTTGAACTGGTGAGCCCTATCATTAAATGATAATACCAGTTTAACACTAAACTCAAAACATTATGGCTAGATGATATTAAGAAGTGACCGGACCAGTATCTGAAGAACGCAGCATGGGGTCGCAAAAAGTTTTGATTACTGACCTCCAAACTTCGAACAAATATACTATGTACCTACATCTACATGTATTGTAAATATGCATATATTTTGAATCGGTGCTTCCAAACTTCAATATGAAGATGGCGATGATGATAAAAACGTCACATCTTTTATTTCCATTAAATAAATTAGGACCAAGACAATTCCACGTGATAGCTTTATTACGACTAGCTTCATACGTAGATCTGTCTCGCTGACATCCAGCGCCTTGACGCCGGCGCTTTTGGCGTCTGGCTGTATATTTGCGACAACTTCATTACAATTGTTTTTCGTCCGTCCTGCTCCGTTTTATTGTAGTACCCTCATTTCGCAGTTTGTTTACAACACAAGCAGCACGCGGCAGCCGCGTCTGCTCAATGCTGCTAAATTTGCTACGAGGCGCCCGTTCTAAAAACAGATCGCATACACCGTCTGCCGCCTCATCTCATACAGAATTGCAGCCAAACATGCACACTGCACACTTTAAATATTCATCTTTGTTTCTGAACATCTGCGATGGAAAATTAACATAAGTAATTGAGTAATTAGAACAAAGTTTTAAAATTAAATGAGGATTTTCAGATCCACCATCATCATCAGCCAGAAGACGTTCACTGCTGAATATAGGCCTCCCCTTTTAACCTCCACACTGAACGACAGCCTGCCTTTTGCATCCACTGGATGCCTGCGACTCTCACAATAATAAATAATATAAAAAATAAAATCATTTATTTCAGGCACTTAACTGACCCATAAAATAAAAAACCACGTGGTCACAGCCACATTTTGTCGAGTGTGAATGACCGTATTTTTATGGAACAGATGATATATTTTTTTCGCGATTTCAGGGTTGCTCCAGTAATAAAAGTTGTTGTAAAATAAAACTATGGAATAGTAAAAGTTGTTCATAACGAGCCCGTCTCCGTAACCCTGTATAAAATAAATAACTACTACATTTATTAGTAATTTTATCACCATTAGATTACTATGTGTAGTGTGTACTATATGTAGGCGGAAAAGGATGTTTAGCAAAGGGTTTTTTGCAATGATTCTATCATTTACAATAGCAAAAAACGTGCTGATTATAGAAATATTCATTTAGGTAAAATTACAAAAAAAACGTAGTAAGGTAGGTACCAAAAATGGTAAAAAGGGGTAATGTGATATTTAAAAATAAAAATTGCGGCAAACACACGCAGTCCGCCTGCTGGTAGCTTGTATGATATTTCGCACGAAAATAACATGCGAAATGGCTGACTTTCAAACGAATCCCCAAACAAAAGTATTTTTTTTTAAATCATATCACTTGCTAACACAACAAGTAAAATAATATAATTAATGAATTTGTCAACTGATCCCGCGGAATCAGTATGAGGTGGGGCAAGTCGACGTAAGCCTAAATGCCGTTGACAAGTTTATTTTAATCACGATTTTAGAAAGAGCTAATTACAATAACGACACCCGTTTGCATGCATAACCTATCTTAATTAACGAGCGCTTGTGCCACCTAATTAAAGCCTTGAAATATTTAAATACCTCAAAAATCGGAACGAAAGCGAAAGTGGAGCTGTCCATCTAGAGCAACAGACCGCTACATTGACGATTGCGTAAACTAATTAATTATTTATCGAACGCACCGATCGACGAAACCCTTTATATGCAAAACTGACTTCCGTCGGCGAAAACGATAATTTAGTCGCATTGCATAGAACCTGCAGTTTTGAATGACAGACGTTTATCGGTAAAGACCGCGTCGTCACAACAAATTATATGAAAACCCAGCGTCCTGCATTTTTGTAGCTACTATGACGTCACGTAAGTAATTTAATTACAATTTAAGAACCGAATTACAAAATGCAATCGTAATTTATGCATCTTCGTTTTCAGACATAACACGAATAAAAAAGCCGTAGGTAGTTGTCGAATATAAAACATGTAAACCATAACATAATTTTTAATTTGGCATTATTATAGTACACACAGTGTTATAGTAGTAGTAGTGATTGCAAAAGGCAGGCTGTCGTTCAGTGTGGAGGTTAAAGGGGGAGGCCTATGTTCAGCAGTGGACGTTTTCTGGCTGATGATGATAGTACACACTCTAAAGTATAACAACAAATAATAAATAATGGCCAATTGCGAGTCGGCGATAAGTTTCTGTTTATTACCAAGTTATGGCTGGTAATTTCGTTATTGAATTTTGTGGTGGTACGGAACACTCAGTGCGCGACCCCGACTCGCACTTAACCGGTTTAATATTTATATAGATTGTAACATGTATGTCATAATTATTATCAGGAAAGTCAGTTTACCCATGTGCTTATTTCTAGTATTATAAATCTATTTGATCCAACGAGACAGGCGGAAAGCAACGCACCGTCAATGCTCCGGTCCGTCAATGGTAGGTGTCCATCGGCGGCGATGACTACTTACCATCAGGTGGCCCGTCGCTTGTTTGCTTACTATTACAGTAAAAAAACGCCACACACATGCAAAGTAGGTGAACCATGTCTATCATGTTAAGGATCTGTGGTTTGAAAGCAAGGGGGTGAGCAAGACAGTGCGTTTCCTAAGGTCTGGCGCCGTCTAGTCGCGCAGGATGACTCACTGGGCTCTCCAGCATTGTGTATACTCCCCTTTCATTACCGAGCGTTTTACCCCATAATTGATATGGTAGATGTATATCTATAGGGAGAGTATCCTGCTGTTAAATCATCGGTTTTATTAGTCGCTCTCTGCGGTGATTAAAATATTCAATGCGGTTTTCACAATTCGTTCATAGATCCCTACTATTGCTTTTAATAAATTTCTTACGGACTTTTCCTTCAATTTTCTTTCGGATAATCCAAGCGTTAAACCAACTCGTAACGCCCCGCTATTTACCTTCTCTCGTTAACTCTCAGGAAACGTTAATTTGTCGGGATAAAAAGCAGCTTATGTGTTGGTCTAGCTAGAGTATAAGATACTTCCAAATGTTATCCAAATCTATTCAAAGTTACGGAATTGAGTGTGAACACAAATACTCAAGTGGTTGGTGGTACTACTGGTAGGGCGCCCCCCGAAATAATTCCTGGGTACGGCCTTGTCCAGAGCTGAAACCCCCCCGAAATGAATTCTTGGCTACGGCCTTGCACATACTCACAAACTTTCGCATTTCACAAGCTGGACCCACTTAGCCTTCGAAGAGATGTGGGTTACCTCTGCATTTTCTACCGCTCGTTTTTCAGGAAATGATCTAAGGAACTTTTTGATCTCATTCCCGCGATGGATTTCTATTAGGTACCACAAGTTCAAACCGCGTTTCTATAAAGGTGTCTACAACCTCTCAACCTCTCAACCAACCTCTCTTCAACTCTCCGGGCTGGCAAAGCACTGTCGACACCGTTAGTGTTACAGATCCATAGGCGGCGGTTTCTACTTACCAGCAGGCGGACCGCATGATTGTTTGCCGCTGTTTTTATTTAAAAAAGTGATAAACGTGTACAGTGTGATGATACCTTATTATACTCGTAGTGTCGTAAAAGACTACTAGTCTAGTTTGAAAAGTTCAATTGGGACCAGTTTCCGTAAGCCTTGTCAATAGTACATAGGTACCTAGAAAGAATGGAACGCCAAGGCCAAGCCTTTGTTTTCGCAGAATTACCTACAGTGAATGCGTTGCAGTGTTCAAGAGGTTATTACTAGGCAAACGTGCTGCATCTTCGACCGCATCATCGTCTTCCACCTGGTGAGATTGCGGACAAACAGATTACGTCTCGTCCAATGAAAAAAAAAACAGCTCAATCGGTCGAGAATAACTATTCAGTTCCAAAAAAGTTAAAATTCAGTTTCAAGAAACCCATACTAACAAGGCAATTTAAGTAAAAGCTTGTAAAAAATAACTGACCTCTTATTTCGTAAACCATGGTTACCCAAAACACCAAATATGAATATGTAGAGCTGTCAGGGCAAGTCGCGTGACTTGCACCCTTGCATCCCTTCCCTTCCGAAACTAAATTACCCACCCTGCTTATTAAAACGTCACTGTCTGCTTCGCTGAACAGAGCTTTTTTGTATTCCATATTTTTGATTAGTTACCATTTACAAAATTATCAAGATTTTACAAGGTTGAAGGTTGCAACTCAAGGACTATTTTTCACAAAACTTTGACCCTCCAAAAATTTAAAAGTTAACATTTTTGCTGAATTTTGCTATCCTACTAGTTTCCCAAAATCAAAAACATGCCGAATAAAAAAGGTGAAATCTAAAAACTGCGATACCGTTTCATGTTTGATATTCTGAAAACTAGTACTAAGGGCTTTTATTGTGCGCACTGCGAGGCTGTGGCATACGCTGCCTCAGTGGTTGTTCCCCGATAGTTAGGTACAACCGATTCACTCGTGAAGACAACCCGTGTTCAAGTCACGAGTGAATCGGTTTCTTACTCCATCGTAGACATCAGGCTAGATGGCGGTCAAACGCATGCCTATAATTATACAAAAAAACTGCAAACATTACCTCATCTTGTAATATCATCACCTCATTTCAAAGTAATATTACTTACAAAGTAATTTCAGCTATTTTATTTATATGACATTGGAATAACACACGTATTAGATTAAGCCGGTTACTCTGACTATAGTAAAAAAAGCCAATGTGTTTAAAAATATATGCATATTCAGTTTCCATAGTCAGTTAATCATAATTCAAAAGTGTTGGTAAGTCAGCTTTTTGGAATAGACAAGACACGCACGTCCAAATCCAATATATGGATTCATAAATAAAAGTGAAGTGAGAAATCGTTCACATAATACCCCATGTCAGTGCCGATATAAGTTCCTCGATATTTGTTTCAGTGCCTTCCGAAGTTACGAAAAAACGTTTCTCGTATCCGTGATATTTCCTTGGAGATGCAAAGCAATTTTCTGCAAGAGATAACCTCTCTAAACGAGTTTCCTTACACAGTATTTATTCGGGAAAACAAACCTCACGGCTACGATTTTATAGATGTTTTTCTTTTGAAACAGAGAATGTTTCGAGCATCGAAGCTGGTGAAACGTTTTTTGCAGGACGTTAACTAATGATTAATGTAAACAAAAAACGGAACTTCAAAGAAAATAAACGGGAGATTCAAAACTGAGCATCTGGCCTAATAGAAGTGTAATCGAATGAAAATTTAAAAAGTGAATTTGTCTGTTTCTGTGAAGAATTTAATTTGGTTGGCGCAATCAGCCAAAGTTTTAGTAGTTTGCGAGTTTCCGATAACCTTTTTACCACCTTAAACAACGTTACCAAGTGCTATGGAAATTAAGACAACCATTCAGTTCCGCTGTCGTACTTAGAGGCTGCACTTAGTTTCTTGGACCTTTTAAGGAATCGAAGTCGACATGAAAATAATGGTGCTAGCGAAAGTCTTGGCTCGGAACACTTTCCAATACCATTTTACGAGTACTCCGTCTATATTTGTAGATCATTGTCTTGCGTCCTTTGTCTTCAAATTTATGATCAAGGCGACCTAGTTCCGTTTTACATAATAGTTCCAAGTAAAGTAACTAAATATCACATTAGAAAAAAGACTTCAGAAAAATGCTAAGAACTTGTAAATGTAACGTCTTTGACACCTAATTCAATTTAGAAGCTTGCGTTTTATACAGTGAGCAAAATATTTATTTTCTCTAAAAACGAAAGGTGAAAAGTTAAGTAAAGCAACTTTATAGAACTTGAGATACTTTTTCTTGAAACTACTTTAAACTAATGCAAACGTCGTGATAAAGATTTGCATGTCGATGTAAAGCTGCGATAGAAAAAACGCCAGGTTGCACGACTCGCTTCTGGACATGGTAGAGCAGCAAATTTTTCCACGTAGCTGTCTAGTTACCTAATTGTCTAAACCAATTCCGTATTTATTTCAAGCATTGCTATTCATAACTCGTGCGTAACTAACAAAAGCGTCGACGAAATTGTTATATTGAACTAATAAAAAGGTACAAAGTAAACTCTGAAATGTTTTAGAAACAATCTAGAAATAGGCAATGTTTGCGTACGTAAACGTCTAAACGTAGCTCGCTGGGGTAGCTAGTGATTGTCTGTTGAATTATTCAGATGACAAATGGGTATCGAGGGAGATGTTTATAGGATGAGCGCATCAGAGAGTGCTTATCAGAGGCTGACGGCGCCACAGCACACTCGGCTCAATACCAAGATTAGGCGAATTAAGGTTTACGCCCGCATCGACACGGACAGACGGCATCCGAAGGTATTTCCCTGAAGACGGATAAATCACGATTTTCACGGCTGCGTTCGAACAGCTTGCGGTATTTCGGTAAAATATTTTGTTCATTGTGAGAGCACAGGTGATTTTAAATACACCGAATTCAGGTACGTGTCATGATATTCTCGGAAAAGTAGCAAATGCATTCAGTTTCTCGCTGTATTTCTACTTACAAATGTAAATTCAAAACGTTCTTGCCTTTAATAACAGGCTCTCATATGCGGACATTTGTAAACATTGTTCTGCGGTTACGTGAGTTTTCACATAAACGACCGACGGAAGGAAACCTTGACATTATTTTCTTTTATTCCTTAATTATATTGGCTATCCCTTAAAATATATTCAGTTTGAATTTCTTGCGTTTATAGGAGCAATATTTGTTATTAGGAATAGGTGAAGCCGACCCGAACTACGCACACCTGTGATCCGACCGGGCACTAGTAAAATTTTGACCCTAAGCTATAAAACACGGCAGCGTCTGCGATGAAGGACGGATTCGACCATTCGAGGGTCATTCCCAGGGGTTGGAGCGCTTCTAAAATCTTGTATTACGTGCCACTGTGCCACATCAGCGGCCACTGAATTACGAGCCCCCGCGCCGGTGAAACGTGAATTATGGTTTCATTCACGATTATTACAGGACCTCGGCTGAAACTCAATAAACCGTGCCCTTTACAGCAAATTGGATAAAGCAAATAACACCCGCCTAGTTCCTTCAATTCGCGACGCGACACCAATTACAGGGTAAAATTTGCAACTGCGCGTTTACGCCAGGATTTTTTATAACTTGCAAGTTCAAACTTTAACGGAGCGCGATAAAACAATGGTTTGAGCATGGCTAATTTAGATTTAACCCGATTAGAGCGAAGTACGTTCACAAACTTTATGATTCACGATTTATGATTCACATAATCTTAATTAAATTATTCTTCAAACTTTGGGAGTGAAATATCGCGGTATCACAATCGGAATCTTGAATAAATCCACGATTTGAAACAAGTACCATTCATTAAGGCATGTAAATTAATACCGTAGTAAGACTAAAGCCGTTTATTAAAATTAAACTCGGTCTGGCGTGGAACTAGGAAGATTAATGATGCCGTGAATACTGAGTTATGTAAAGAGCAAATGGAGTGGGGCTAGACGGGACACGGGCGCGGGACACGAGCCTCGTCCTGGCGTCATTCCAAAATCACTTATCTCGCTTTATAGTTAACAGGAACTGCGATACGGATACGTACCTATATATTGTTCAACTGCCGATGCGATTTATCATTTCGAATGTAACGGGTTTATCCTGCCCGGAAATACGGCAGTGGTTCGGAAAGCTTTATAGCTATTGCAGTTTGCTTCGTTTATGATTGGCATTTAGGGAGTAGGTACATGTGGAAACCCTGTAACTACCTTGGTTATTACTTCCCAAGAACGAGTAGGTTAGGAACTAGGTAGATAAAATGGAGAAGATGGCGGTCATATCATATATGATGTATATATATCGTATGATATGACTGCCATCTTCTCCATTAGCTAATACGTAGTATTATACTACACGTACTATTTTTTTACTAATATTTAAAACGCGAAAGTGTTTTTTTGCTCCTCTTTCATGCAGCAACAAAGCAACGCATCGGATCGTTTTTTAAATTTTTTATAGCGATAGTGATGAATATAGGATACTATTTAAGCCCGAAGTTTTAGTTTTAATAAAATTTACAAAATATATATGGTTTTTCGGGGACAAATACTCAATCTAACTAAATCTCATCTCCGGGAAAACTTGTTATAATGTCCCGAAAGGGTCAATCGCAGAGGTAACTACTTACTGTAAATAAAACCATAGTAATTATTTGACTGATAGTAAGTATATTGACCCATCGGTCGGTGGGCCAGGATCGTCACACAGTGGATGCCCGATGGACGACGCAGTCAAGGAAGGCCCAAGAAACGCTGGCGTGACGATCTTGACTCATTCCGGAGAGGTTGGCAAGAGGTGGTGGAGGACCGAGATTTATGGAGGGAAATGGGCAGCAGCTTTGCCCAGCAGTGGGACAGTATAGGTAAAAAAAAGTATATTGACATATTTTACTTAGGTATGTCCCTCACTTTGTAAGAAAATGTTACTTAATAAATAATTTACATCATCTCTGCATCAGATTCTGAATCATCACTAATATCTGAAACATCGTCTTCATCAGACTCAGACTCCGATGTATCAGTAACAATGATACTAAAGTCGAGCTGGAAGTATCTCATGTATTCTTCTTCAATCGTCTCTATGTAGCGGCACGAATTGGCCCATTGGCTGTTCACTTGCTCAAATCCCTCTTTCAACAGCTCTTCAATGTTGGAGAATAATGAAGAGCTGCTCTGTGCAGTACTGTTGGTCACAACGTAGTTTCTTAACAAATCCCACATGTTTGTGATCGGATTTAGATCCGGGTGGTTCGAAGGCAGACGTAGCACTGTGAAATGATGTGCTTTTAACATCTCGTCGACTTTGTAAGTCCTGCAATTCCCTTTGTTTTTCTTGATTAAATCATACAGTTCGATTCTTAAAAAATCTTCTTCATAAGGTATGTTCTTAGCAGTCAACCAAGCTTGCATTTCTTTTACACTTGAGTTTAACGTCGGGATCTTCTCTGAAATTGCGTTGTGGCAGGCAGCGTCGTCCATTACGACGACAGCATCTTTTGGAAGGTTGGGTATCAGCTTGGTTTTCAGCCATTCTAGATATTTATCACAGGTCATCCCATCGGTTTTATCGTCTTTACTCTCGTACGTCAATAGCGCATTTGGTATAAACCCTGCCGCACTTCCAGCATGGACCATCATTATACGTAGCCCTTTAGCGGACGTTTTATGTGCTAGTTGTTCATAGTAGTAGTGTTGCTCAGGATTGGTGTATATGTAAGACTCGTCAGTGTAAACGATTGGCCTCCCAGAATCACGTAATGCTTTTATCTCCTTCAAATACTTGAATCTCTTCCATTGCAAATCATGTTTTTCTAACATCAACCTTCTTTTGGTGTCAGTCTTACGAAATTCATATCCTAGTCTAGACAACATTGTTCTCAAGCTGCCTGCACACCCATCAAAGCCGACTTTATCTTTTAAAATGTTTTTCAGATTCCTTAAACATGGCGTTTGGTTAAACTCCTTGTGGAATAGTTGGATTGTTCTTCTTATCACACCTACGTCAAATTCTTCGATATTTATTTTTCTTGGTTTTACTTTTCTTTTCTTGGCAGTAGAAGGAAAACCGGAAGAAGTAGATGGCAGTTGTCTCTTTTCCCTTAAAATTCTTGTGACCGTTGATTCTGAGACGTCTGTGGCTGTCGCTGTTCGCCACCGCGCGTCAGTTAATTTCTCAGCATATTTTTCGTTGGCTTCTTTCTTCATAAATTCGTACACCTTCGCGACGATTTCTTTTGCCTGTGAAAAATAGACTAATATATAAAATATATACATATGAATGCAAATAAATAAATATAGAATATCAAGATTTCAGTTTTAAAACAATGTGATTACCTAAAAGCAGGGCAATTTAAACAACTATAGATATAGAGAATCAACACGCATTCAGTGGTATATCGTTGTTTGAGCATAAAATAGAATTAGTCGCTTGCTGACTTCTTCTCTTGGCCAGTTGAAGCGAGTTGTCAACAACTTTCAAAGATATTTTTACGTTGAGCCCTTTATAAAATTTATTTTAACAAAAATACACACAAAAAATTTTGGGTGATTTGATTTAGATTATTATTATAATACCTACAATTGGAACAAGTAAATTAAAAACAGAACTAACCTGACTTTTTAAAATTATGCGTTTCTTAGTCTGGGGTGGCATTTTAAGCGAAATTTCCTGGAACACAGCGCCGAAGCCCGGCCGTTTTGAAACTGACGCTTGCTCGACGTGCAGTGTAGTGTAGCCAACGCAGTGCGAACTCAGTCGCGCCAACAAAACGTACGAATATCGAACCCCTCACCCCGCACACCATCGCAAATGCGCTAAACGCGTGGCTCAGCTAGCTCTGTCTCGTTCATCAACGTAGATAGTTCAATACATGGAGACGCGCCTCACCCTTTCTCCTATATTCTCGCTTCGAGTGCATGTGTTGTGTTGTCGTGATTAGCCAATTTATCTTAGTGTTAGTGTGCTCACAAAGATAAAACTACCACACTATTATAGCAACAACATTGCACACAGTCACAGACTAGGTAAAGCTACTACGTAGCACATAGTAAACGATAAGGAGAAGAATAGCTGGGGGTGGTCGTGTGTAACGAGGTCAAAGAACTATGCATGACGAAGGGATTGGCGCGCCTTCTTATTTTAAAATGTACGCCGAACTCAGCGCTTAATTCGCATTTAACTATGGCCCTGACGTTCACCCAAATTTATTTATTATTTCTTTCTGTTTTTAATGCAAAAAATAAAACAGAATTGTCGTAAAAATAGAATTATTGAAATCATACACCTGAATTAAGAACCTCTTTCCTTTCGATGTCTGTTAAAAATGGAAATATAGTGACGCAACTGGCAACTTGGCTGACGAGGCGACGTGCTATTCACAATAGCTACATGCCTTGTTCCCAGAAATCCCACCAAGTTGGTTAAAGTTCGCGAAGTCCACTTATATTGTTCCCCTTGGAGAAAATAGGAAACAAGTAATAAAAATAGTTCCGTGTATCCGGGACTCCGGGCACGGCCGGATTCCGGGAGGATTACGTGAGTAAATTAGACATTCCGGAATATTGTCGCGGTAATTGAGTCGTGTTCGTTTGACAGGAATGTCGGCCGACTTGCGCACCCGCAGTTAGCGTGCTGTTTGCCTAGTTATTACGTTTTGCATTATTACGGCGTGTTAGGCTGGTATTTACCATAGCTGAGCTAAGCGGAGAGGCTCATATAGTTCTGATACTTCAGGAGTGCACGTAACTCCTTTTCAATATAATTCGGTATGCTAAAAAAAATTAACCTATGCCAATTCCAAAACCATTTCGAGATTTTATGTTACTAACCCTTATTTTTTTACTCTGACCCTTTAAAACGATAAGATGCCATTTATTTTAACATAAAACTAAGAAATCATTCGACTTTCATTGACCTCTAAATGACGTCACGGTGTAGCATTTTATTTTCTGTGCCTTTTAAGAATAAAAATATTATACATTTGACACACTGTTCGTCACACAGAATAGAATATTTTTTCATTTCTGTGGTTTGACTGTCTGGTTTTTTTCAGGGCTGCCAATATGGGGTGCTTTTTTAGACTTCTCAACGCAACGAAATTTTGTGCTATATGGTGACGTCACATAATTTCAATTTTCAAAAAAATATTGTATAATAACTACTCAATAGAAAACAAAAATGTTGAAATTAGTTTCTTAAAATAGCCTTATCTACGAAATAAAAATATAAAAAAAATACAAAAAAAAACTTTACATACCGAATTGTGCTTAGTTGACATGACGTCCCGTTCCGTCTTTCGAATGAGAAAAATCGAGTGCAAAATACAGTACCTATGCAGACACTGAAATTTAACCATGTACAGGGTTACTTTTATAGAGTGATTTTTAGGGTTCCGCACCCAAAGGGTAAAAACGGGACCCTATTACTAATTTGCATTATTTATGAATCCGGCTACTGAATACCTACTACATGGTCTGGTAACTGAAAGAAGAGGGGTAAGTGAGAGACGCGCGGGAGCACGTTTCATTTTAGGAGAAGTTATTTTGACATTTCTGTTCCAAATAGGGTGAAACCAAAAAATATTGACCTTTTTTAATTTCAATGAGCCTGAAGTTATAAAGTTACCCTGTTTAAGGTGCCTTTTTACAATTTTGGTGCGGACCCCTACATATGCATGTCGGTACCTACTTAGCAATCCATTTAATTTAATATGCAAACAGTGACTGTTTCATAACTTTACCCAAACAGTTGTATAAGCACGCGGCGACACAGAAATCCTGAGAATTGTATAATAACGCTACTGACATTACTGGCATCTTATCTTACCTACTGCACAGCTTAGAAGCCGTGCCTACAGCTACTCTAAATTCAGTCTACATCTACGCCTCGAAAAGTAAACACAACTTAGGTAAATTAAACCTCGTATACATAGTTGTAACCTTGATTTTATTCAAGTAGCCTCAGAATCAATTCGTTGTAAAATTTATTCAAGTTAAATTAAGTTTTTACAAAAAAAAACTCGCTTCACGAAACGTGGTTTTGGATCAATGAAAGGGATTCATTCTCTAATTTTCCACACTTCGTAGTGGAATATTTTCCTAAATTTAAATGGGATAATGCTCGAGATTATTGTTTATAAATTATAAGTAGTCTATTCAATAAAAAATAATCATTCTAATCGGTTAAAATAAAAAATTAAGGGCCTGCTCTTTTCGAGTCGGTTGAAAATAGAAAACCATTGTAATTAGTGTTTTTTTTAATATATATATTATATATTAAATAATTATATTATATTATATTATATTATATTATATTATATTATATTATATTATATTATATTATTTAATTATATTATATATATTTATTTATTTTTTAAACTACGCATAAATGGCGGTTTTATGAGTTTTACGTGTCTATCTGTCTTGTAATAACATTTCTCGGCTTAAAGTTTTTTAACCGACTTAAAAAAGAGGAAGGTTCTCAATTCGTCCCGTATGCCTGAAGTAGCTAACAGATGTAACTGACTTGGCTGACGGACCGCCGTCCAACGCGAGGGACAGCTTTCTCTCCCGTTGATTGGACGGGAATCCACACGTCTGTTAGTACTATTAGACTCGTTTTTTTAGGTCCCTTATTGAATTCGATAGAGTATTGTATATAATAGGTCCCATACACATTATATTGTTTTTTAAATCTTTTTTATTGTTTTATTTTTGGAGGCTGTTAGACAACATATCTACGTCAGCCCCATCGTATCCTGACAAATCACCAATTTCTTAAATAAATGTATTTTAAACTTATTATTTTACATTACTCATGGTATAATTAATTTATTATTTATAAGTATAGTATTATTTATAATTAACCAACTAGGTAAGATTGAGGTGTAAGAATGGCTTAAAGCCTGTAAAAAAGAATTTGCCAGGCCGTAAACAATTCTAGCTTCCTTTGAATTTGGATCAGATAATATAAGATGTATTATAATATTATAAGATAATATTACCCCTACATTGGATTCACAAATTCCAAGTTCGGTAAACATTCATCATCATCATCATCATCATCAGCCGGAAGACGTCCACTGCTGAACATAGGCCTACCCCTTTAACCTCCACACTGAACGACAGCCTGCCTTTTGCATCCACTGGATGCCCGCGACTCTCACAATTTCGTCGGTCCATCTAGTAGGAGGCCTCCCTACGCTGCGTCTTCCGGTTCGTGGTCTCCACTCCAGAACCTTTCTTCCCCATCGGTTATCGGTTCTTCGAGCGATGTGGCCTGCCCATTGCCACTTCAACTTGCAAATTTTAACAGCTATGTCGGTGACTCTGGTTCTTTGGCGAATATCCACGTTTCGGATAAACATTAGGGTAGTCAAATCTTAGATGGGGTATTTACAACGTCTGTTTTGGTCTCTACGATTTTTTACCGCCA
Source organism: Agriopis aurantiaria (assembly GCA_914767915.1). Lineage (NCBI taxonomy): Eukaryota > Metazoa > Arthropoda > Insecta > Lepidoptera > Geometridae > Agriopis > Agriopis aurantiaria. Next base: position 11,240,192 of record OU611983.1, on the reverse strand, counting down.
ACTCCGATATTGCCGGAAATAATACTGGATTAGTTTTTTTACGAATAACGGTTTTCAGTAGGTATACTAGAATAAAAAAAAAGTTAAAAATAAGATTGTTGTTTGGGGATGTTATTATTATTTCTTAGTTAATCGGCCGTAACAAAAAAAAACAAAAAAACTGGCTATCTATTGCGACGGTTCAGAAGATACAGCCGTTACAAGGTAGGACTATACAGCGTAGGCCCGTTGACTCCCTTTGTGTACGGAACCCTAAAAACCAATTACAAAGCTTGATTGATTTCAACAAAAATCTATTATTCTCTGACGTTCATTCGAACGGAGAAAAAGGAAGTGTGTAAGCGTTGATTAACTCACTAGAGGAGAGATATTTCGGGATGAAAGCCAAATACGGCTGGATTTGCAGCAATTCATACACGTTAAGTCCGACGTCCGGGACGATATTTCACGATTTTTCCGCTTCCGACTCAGAGCCGCTCGGCACGCATGGTCGCCTGTAATGAAGACTATCCGACGGACGCGGACGGTCCGACCGAGCCGAGGATACCGGGATGCCGGGATACCGCGTCCCGCTTCTCACATCAATAACAATCCTCGAAGATCTTCGCTCCACAAAGCCACGACTATTTGTCCCGGACTTTATACCCTGTATTTATATTCTAGAATCCCCTCCTATTTTAAAACTTTTTAGTTATAAACCAAGTTCTTTTCTTGTATGCAAATCGCAAGAATGTTCCATAAATTAGGCGGGGGATTGAGGTGCAGCGATTCTCCGCGGAGTTAATTGTAGATGAATAATAATTGGTCTAAAAAGTGTTGCTATTAAGTGGGTGGAGCAGGAAGTCAACGCTGTAGTACTTGTTCTGGTAACATGACTTGCTTCTCCGCTATAGAAGTCATCCAAATTAATATTCTTTGACATTACGGTGTTCGAAACTAAACAATTAATATCGAAAACTACCAATGCTACTAGAGTGGATAATGTTATGATTTCATTGGCATTACTTTATAGTTAATAAAAAATATTTGCTAACGAATAATTATTTTACCTACAATAGTATATCTTGACCAAACTGGGCGTGCGATTTTTTTAAAACTTGATTTTATGTAGGTACACTATACTTTAAAATTATATTTAGTAATACAATAAATCTAGAGTCAAAACTTAAATGGAAAAAAGCTTATTGACTTTTATCGTTCCAAAAAAGTGTGATTGTCGACTCATCATGGTCATCATCAGTCAGCCAGAAGATGTCCACTGCTGAGCATAGGCTTCCTCCTTTAACTGCCACACTGAACGACAGCCTGCCATTTGCATCCACTGGATGCCCGCGACTCTCACAATGTCATCTGTCCATCTAGAGAGACGCCTACCTACACTGCATCTTCCGTGTCGTGGTCTCCACTCAAGGACCTTTATTCCCCATCGGTTATCGGTTCTTCAAGCGATGTGGCCTGCCTATACCCATGCCACTTCAACTTGCAAATTTTAACAGCTATGTTGGCGTTGTCGAGTGGTAGTGCCAAGTATGACATTAATAATTGGATCTGATTATGTCGATGACATTATTATGTCTTATTTCACGAACGATAAAATACCGTGCCTGCTTGCACTACTAGTCCTGGATCCAATCAGCACAGGACTGAGACACAACAAGAGAATTTATACATAGCAGTGAGATTAAGAAGGATGTGGATGATGATGATAAAGACAAAAAACTCACTACCTCACAACTACTCATTTCACAGTGTGATAACCGACTACCAGTTGATTACTCTATGCGACTCGGGTTTTCGAGGGCACTAACAAAAGGCTGCCGAGAGCGCAGATACGGCATATTGAGTGGCTGTCGTTCACTCCGTACCAATTTGCACGGAAGCCCGCGGGCACATCGACCAGGTCACGACTCCACTCCAAATCTAAAATTGATTAGGAACACACGTAGGCACAAAAAAGATCGGTCCCAAAGAAAAAAACAGACCCAGTTGCCATTAAACGTAATTTATTCAACATTATTATTCCGATCGTATCTAAAAACAATTTCCGAAGGACAAGAGTAGAAATGATCTTTGCAAAAACTCTACAATCTTTAATTGATAATTGGCGCGCCAAATGTGAATAATAAAACGTAATCTCGTTCAAAAATTGAGAACATTTCGGTAGTTACGTTAGTAACATTAATAGGTATTCATCCATTGACCAACGCCGATAGCCTCAACCTTTAAAGCTAATTAAAGATGTGGTGCTGAATTCACAACTTTATCAAGCTGTCATAAATGTTCTTATGTTTATAGTCGCGATTAGTTTGATGGCCAGTGAGATTTAAAATAAAAGAAGCCATAAAAATGTGCGCCGTAAAATTAAATCATTATAATTTACGCAGTAGATTACTTAAAACTGTTTATTCAATGCATGTATATGATTGCTATCAGTTTATTTAAACCTACTCTCGACACAATATACCACATATTATTAAACTTACATAATATATAGAAAAATATATGTATGTATGAAATAAAAATTGTAATGAAAAAGAAGACACAGTAACTATTGACGATAGCCGATTATATAGATAGATTTTCAGTAAGTAAAATTTACGTAACGAACGATAAGCTTTGACAGGAAGATACCACGCAGCGTGGGGTCCAAGCCGCAATACCACTACTGCAACGAGGATAACGGCATCTAGCTGTCTTCCGCATTTGTGGGGAACAGAAACCAGCATTAGCGTCCACAAACTACAGCAAAAACCCCACCACGAGAGATCGAACAATCACAAATCCTATTACAAAACAAACTCGACACCTCTAACCCGTGATTGCAACGCAACGCTACGTGATTTTATGGTAATCTCTATAAACACTTGTTCAATGACAAATCGAGCATCCAAAACAGATTAAACTCATGTTTATGGAAATTTATTAGCGTCGTTTAATTTGTGTTTAGGTCGCCGATGACACAGTTCGGGTGTTCGGTCAAACTTACATCCAATATCTCCGCTGAATATAATTTAATAGGGAGGACCTAAGGCAGTAATTGTGAGATAAGTTAAGCCACAATCATCATTATTCTCGGGACATCACGCCCCTAATAGTCGGTCGGTTTAGCCATTTCAGTGGCATCTCTCGCGAGCATCGTGAGACTAATGTAATTAGTTCATTACTTTGTCCCGGGACGCTCCTCGCCGCTTTGTATGTCTCTGCAGATTTATGTGAGCCTCCATGTTTTGCTGTGGCCCAGAATACACAATTGCGTTATTTTCCTCTGTATAAATTGCCGAAATAAGGACGCGGTAATAGGCCCCAATGAATAAGGATAAAGTGGACTCAAAATCCAAATTATTATCAGAATATCCGACATCCGACTGATAATTGAATCTGTTATTCTTTAATAAAATAAACCTTGAGAAGTCAAGCGAGGAAGATCAGGGAACTTTTTGTCATTCAATGTGATTCGATAACTAAACCTTGGCAAATGGAATCACTGAACCTTGAATTATTGATTAAAGTTGATATTACACAACATCAAACAAAAACAAATACGACAAAAAGTCCCAGTTGAATCGTGAAACTAAATATTGTTTTAAATGGATAGATAGATAGGTATTAGGTACGTAAGTTCAAGTTTAATAGGTAAACACGTTTTATGAGGCTTGGGAGCCGGACTATACCGTTAATGACAGTATAATGCTAATGAGCACACCTGCCTCGTTCGCAGCGGCCGAGACAACTTACCAGGTAGTCGATTTGTACCATCATTTCCGCCTCAGGAATAGTACTACTAAATACGTGTAATTTTTCGATGAATGGAGCATTCAATCAACAAATGACTGTAATATTTAATCAAGCTTCAGCTTAATCTAGCTGTTCTAAGTACCTACCGAACACTAACGAAAATACCTAGCAATATTGTAAAAATGGTAGCCTGGCCCAAGCTTAACTCTCCGGTTAGTGATTCTCTCTGGTTCCGATGTTCCTTTATAACTGAAGCTAACCCCTTTGCGTTTATCAATAAAACATTTACGTAAGTCTTGCTAATTTACGCAAGACCTTTGTGAATTTAAAAGTAGGTAAGGTTGATAAATTGTAATTTTCGCTTAGCAAATATTATTTTACGCTGGATTGGATTAAAATATTTATGTAAAAGATTTTTGGTAATTTTTGTACAATTTAATTTTCACCAACACATCTATGTATTTACCATGAAATTGAATTGAATCTGTGTTTGAACGTGACGTTTATATATCGATGGATGTTCGCTGTACTCCGCGAGTCGGCGTCCCCGGCCAATCAAGCGTCATTGTTTTGTTTTGGTGTACATGACACGAAGCTGGGGGTCACAGATCTACTACCTATAGATTTTCAATGAGCGTGGCTAGCTCAGTGCCTCTCACTTCAACAAGGTGTGTTGCCACATTAAAATGATTTGCTATAAGTTAGGGTAATTTACCTACTATGATGGGTAGTGAATCTTCAATGAGTACTTTGGAAACAATACTACCTTTTAAATATTTATATTTTATACACTATCTGCTGCAACCCACGGAGCTACCTGCAATGTTATACACTATCTGCTGCAACCCACGGAGCTACCTGCAATGTTATACACTATCTGCTGCAACCCGCGGAGCTACCTGCAATGTTCTGGGAAGAAAAGTACGTTGTCTGTCCTCATGACACACCCTATCGTCCTGACAAAATTTGACTTAGCCCATGATCTAAGAAAACAAGGTCTAGCAATCTGGGAGTGGTCCCGCAATGACGTCACTGTCCAGTTGCCACTTTATTCAATCAGCTGTTACGTGGTGTATCGTCATCTCTCTCGAACCAGTTGTAAATTGACATCACGACATCATTGCGGGACGCCTACGTAAACATTTTTTCTCGAATTGCTATACCTGGCGGAGTATATTATTACACCATGACTTAGCCGTTTCCTCGTAAAAAAACAGACAGAAAGTTACAAACTTACTTGCGTTTTTATTATAATTATTTGTTAGGATTAGAATATAGTACTAGAAAAAAGGTTGTAAAGTAACCATAGCATGATTTTTTATGATTAATTAAAAATAATAAAAACGTCAAAGAGTTAAAACGGAAGGGCAAAGGAAGGGCCCCCATGCAACAAACGTTAAACGTATTTTTGGATTTGTTCTAGTGTAAAAACGGTAATCCGTACAAGCGTCAAATTTAGCGGATTATAGTGAACATAAGTAAAACAACAAATAATAAACACTGGCCAAGTGCGAGTCAGTGACAAATTTCTGTTTACCACTAAGCTAAGCAACGTCGGGCGCGGTCGGTACTTGGATGGGTGACAGCCTGGGCGTGATGTTGTCTTTTTGCACAACTTTTTGTATTTTGTGATTGTAAAGAATTCTTAGCGCGCGAGCCCGACTCGCGCTTGGTCAGTTTAGTTTTTTCATGAATGGAATTATGTATAACATTCCAAATAATTAGATAAATAGACTCTTTAATGTTTACAGTACAGCTTCACGAACAGCGCGTAGCTTTTTGAATCGGTTCGCCGAAATCGCCTTTTGCTTTTCCAGCTTCATAACTGTGGCCTCATTAATATATATTTAATATTAACATTCACCATATTCATATGGGCATAAAAGGGTCGGTATTTTGCACTTCTTGCAATGTGCCAGCTTTTTTCAGCAATGTGACAGGATCAGTTGGAAACCTGCAGAACGAATAATTTATGTTAGTTGCGGTGGGTAATTTCTTTCATAAACTGGCAACATTCATATTTTATTTTCTAAGTGAATAATTTGATAAAATTCATAGAATTAGACCACAAATCGACCTAAAAACTGACTAATTATGAATAAAATATTTGCGAATTGATATCCTGAATTTATTTAGGTGATCGTTACAAGCTTTATATGTTTACTTACGTGTGAAATGATATTTCATCGTATTTTCGCTCACTGCGCTTCTTGCAGCCCAAAATGCTACAACCAACCATTGTAAAATATCTTTTACAATTATTTCTCAGAGGAAACACGCATTTATCACATTTAATCACCAAAAAAAGGCAATAAATATAATTCAGACCCGTTTTGTTTGTCACTGATTATTACATATTTTGACACTTGAGGTACCAAAAACAGGTCACGCCGATAAGGACAACAAAATCTATTTATGTCCTTTTCGTACTTGTGCTGAGCCATATCAAGTTGTCTCTTTCACTAAAATATATTGCCGATCTGGTTGTGTATATCTGTGCTGGGGGTAGCAGACTGGCAGGGGTGACGCCGCGCCGTCGGCGTTAGCGAGTCAGTTGTCTATGGCACTCGGCTGTCGAGTAGACGAGCACAGTGGAACTCCTCGCTGACAACCAATTAGCCTCATGCCCTCGTGCCCTGTGCTCAAACTCACACCTACTCGTGCTAACGACAAATGAGTGTAGAATTAATATCCTTACAAATAAGATGCTTTCTGCTGATTGTAAAATGGGTGAGTTAACTAGGTATGCATATTGAACATGTGTTTTAAAAGCTACTGAGAATTCTACTTTCAGGAGATGTGGAAACAATGTACCGGATTATAATATACCATGCAAGGAAAGCCATAAAATTAAATGTGAGTTGTGACCCCTTGCAGCAATGTAAAATCCATAAATAAGTTAGACAGTATAAATACATTGTTGAACGGGTAGCGGTGACATATCTTGAACTTAATTTAGAAAGCTTAGAATTTCTCAATTGGTTTTAAATATATATTTTTTTACACTACTTTGCTAGGAAATCTCATTCCATTGCATAATAGGCAACTCCTATTGTTTAATTTATTACAAATAACAGGCTTACCGATGAGTATAACTAAATACATTACACATACTAAATTAAATTGGCTGATAAATCTCTGAGATATGAACTTTTAAAGTTTTAGGTGGGGATAGGGAGGAGATACGCTGTCCCTTTCTCGCAAAGCTTGTGTTGGTATAGCATTTGTATGGCGCGCCTGAGACATGACGTTATAACTCAGTATAGTGCACTCTTTGTCTAGCATGAAATAAAAATACTAAGAACTTTTTTATTTTTGAACTAATTTTAGTTTTGTTTTCGTTGATGGGCTCTATTTATAATCACCTTTTTATGAGTTAATAAAAAATATTAGTCATCTTGCCTAATATACATACTTAACTTACTTGCTATACTTACTTACTTACTTACTTATTTATTTTATATTAACTTTGTAAATTATTTTAACTATGTATAATTTGTTTTTAAGACTAATGTATTTGACCTACCTAGTATAACGAATCATTGTTATAAGGCTAATAAAAATCTGAATCTGAATCTTAAGGATTTAAGCGAAGTTTTGAGAAACTGTCTAGTTGTTTTTTTTATTTTTTGTTAAGGGATTAAAACCTTATCGATCTTACTATTCATGTAGAGGTGAGCAATCCTGATTCAGATTCAGACATTCATTTCCTTCTAATTTACCTTTTTTTTCCCAGGCGTCTAAGCGTTCGCTCGTAACCCTAATTTATCTTAATTCGATAGAATCGAACGACGCACTCGATTGTCGTGAATGGCGATGCGATACCCTTCCCGATTGAGACTCCGATCGCTTAAACTTTCTTAACTCGCTTTTGAGACTGCCTGTGACACACGTACAATGGCCGGTTAGATTAACAGCCATTTATAAAACTCTAAGAGCCAATGGTGTGTTATTAAACTTGAGAGCTATAATTTTTACTACCATAGTTATAGCGGTAATATTTTATTTCCATTTTACTCGTATTTTGTTCTAATCGGTGATCACATCAGACTCGGAACTCTTCCAAGTTATTCTACTGCAGGTAATAAACTATCATCTCGTTTGAAAAGATGCATAAAGAGTCACGTCTGATCATTGATTACTCGATTAGTTTGAATAACCTACAATTTTGGAAAGCAAGTTCGGTGCTTCTTGCTTAAACATGGTCCAATGAGCAATTTTCGTGATTGTCAAGGTTAGCTGTTTGCTATTCTCAGAATATCTGTTAGCAGCCGTGAGTCAGTTAGCAACCCTGTCCGTGAGTCATTGCCGTCGCATCATTCCTCGATTGTTTTCCGATAATTTGCTCTATTTATGATAAGTACATTTGCATATATTCTCATCTCTGATATCATAGGAACACAAATATTGTTACTTGAACCTTACAACAAAGCCTGCATTGAAAGTATGGCGCTATCACAAATTGAGGAAAATTTGTTTTTGAAAAAATTGAGGAAGCCTTCCATTAGGTAAGCATTAACTTAACAGATTTTAAGTTGTGAAGTTCGAGTTCGTCTGGTTTGTCAATTTTTTTTTTTTTTACATATTTTTTTATGTGTAATACAATCGGTAAAGAGTATCAATAATGAGATACTCAGTATTGATTGGGTTTAAATATGTTTAAAGGGTTTGCACTAAGTACACAACTTCTGATAATCTAAATAGGGTATATCAAACAAAGAAAATAAAAAAGCCTTAATTATTATCACTAATACTAATTATTACATACAAATTATCACTAATATAATCAAAAATCAAAAAAAAGATGTTGTCCGTGTGGTAAAGTGCCAAGAACGCTGGCTGCATTCCCGCGTTGAATAGCTAAAGAATATATATATATATACTTCTGATGATATAAAAATAACATAAAGAAGATCTGTGCATAAAGATAATAATGAGAGATTAGATGACATGTCTATGATATACACAAGACAAATCATAAAATGGTGAAGTTTTCCTAGAAATAGCACTTCACTCATTCAAGCTTATATAAACACTAAACAGAGCGCGTTTCCCCGAAGACTTAAAGGACGAAGATAAGTCGCAATGCAAATTTAAACTGGGATCGAAATTAGTTTTCGAGCTAAGCCCCTAGCGATCGCTTTCGGTATAAATCTGTAGTCCTCACTGCAAAAAAGTTTGCGTTAATCCCTAAAACTTCCAGACCGTATTTATAGACACTGTATCGTCTACATTGCTCTCACAAAACCACTTATCAACTTTAAGCTCCAATGTGAGGTTTATTGTACTGTATTAAATAAGATGAGCACTGAATAACGATGTCGGTGGTTTAAGTATGAAAAGGATTTGGCCTCGCGGTTGACATTCAGCTCGGATGCAATAAAGCTGTATTATGCAAAATCTTGGTGATGCAACTATGCAAGTGGAATGGATGGAGTCTTCAGTGGGATCGCGGGCCGTGCGCTCGACATGCCATTCACGTCAGACCATAGACGTTGGCTGGCACACGCTTGCCGATCTAACGCAGGGTTGCAGTGTCGAATCATTGCGATTTGCATTCAGACACTTCCGCCAAAATATGGTTTAGGAGAAAACTATTTCTAACTGCACAAAACCGCACATGAATAGTTTTGTTTGTTGCCATCTGATTCAAATTTAATGTGATCAAATAAGTATATTGTTTTGCTGCAAAAGTAAGGAAGATTGACAACCCTACAAGAACACTCTGATACCGGAGATTATGTAAACGAAAAGAGTCCGCGTTTATGTTTCTTGAACACATCGTGCTTCTTTGGCTTTTAGAATTTCAGATGAAAATTACGTGACCTCGCTTCGAGTGTTATAGTGCCAACTTACCACCAGTGGTAAGATCTGGTGGTCAGATAACCCGAATTCGAAGCGGTATTATCCGCTGTATAGATTTTGATTTGCAGTTTTTGCTGATTATTAGTTTAATGGGATTAAGTATAACCGTATTTTGCAGGTTCGTTATACATATATCTTTATTATAGCTATACAAGGTCACACGGAACGGTGGTACAAACCCGAAAGGAGATCATTGTACTCATAATTATGAACAACTCTTACAATGAGAGAGACCAACCCAAAACTGCGAAAGAATACCAGCTGTTCCTTACATTTCGTTGGACGCGTTTTTTTTTGCAATTTCTGGGTTGGTCTTAATTGTAAATATGGTTCTCACTGACGAGTACCATGACCTTCTTTCGAACCCTAAACTGGGTTACGCGGAAAGGGTGTACTAGGCCGAAAGGGGTACTTAGTACCCATCATTATGAACAACTTTTACTATGGAAGCAACTCTGAAATCGCGAACAAAAAACCAGCTGTTCCATAGAAAACGGCCATTCATACTCAACAAAATGTATGGAACAGCTGATATCTTTTTCGCGATTTCAGGGTTGGCGCCATTGTAAAAGTTGTTCATAATAACCCATCATTATAAACAACTAAGAATCCCTTTCGGTTTAGAACTCCCTTTTCGCGTCACCCTGTATTTAATTTACTTCTGCAGAAATGAACTAAGGTACTTAAGCTACGTTTCCGAGCAGCACGCAGATTTTCGGCTAGATGTCAATGCTCACATTCGTTATGATTTCACATATCTCCATAGGCGTTTTGAGCGCAATAAATGGCCAAATGTTCCGTGCATTGATCGAACAGAATGCCAGCGTGTAACAAATGGTCGGCCGCGTCCCGCGGGAACCCGCGCCCGTTCCCTATGGCTGCGAGTTCGGACCATCATTAATCTAATGATTTTTATCTCGTTCGTGTCACACGCACAGCTGGTGTGGTTAGGACAAAGCTTTAACTTCAATTGTTTTCCCATTATCAATTCACTCGAGATGATACGTCAGCTACACAAAGTAAATTTTTACCAAAAACAAACAACGGGAAACGGGATTGGTTCCAAGTTTAGGGAACCAATCCCGTTTCACTTTCAGTCGTTTGTTTTTAGTGGTGGTGTTTTTTCTTAAAATTTTAATGATTCTCTATGAGAATATAGCCTATTCAAAAAAAAAGAATCATTAAAATCAGTTCACAATCGGCTAAGATATCGCGAAACACACACACACAGAAAAGATAAAGTAAAAAAAAACTGTGGGTACACAAAATAAGTTACCCATTTTTTAAACTACTTTTTAATTTTAGCAAAGAAAATTTAATCCGGCCTGTGGAGTGGCGGCCATATTGAATTTGGAGTGGTCTCTCAATTTATCGTTTTCTATTCTTACACAAAATTTCAGCAAAGTCGGTTAGGTAAAATGGTTCTAATTCAGATTGCAAGATTTAACCTAATCAAACCCACATACAAACACTGCAAGTTAAATAAAAGCTTGTAAAATAATGCAGGCGAATTGAGAACCTCTTTTTTGAAGTCGTTTTAAAATACCTTGGTTTTTAAACTAATATCGAATAACTTCTAAATACCTAGCCTAGTTTAAACGCAACAAGTAGCTTTCTTACTTTGGCGTACAAGAAACCAGTTCAATAGGCAAATACAGCCTTATCTGTTGCCATCTCAACTGTAGTGACCGTTAGTGTCCACAGCGAGGTTTGGTATTCCGATCACACTCTCACGTGCAGTGACATAGTGCCTGCTGCAGGTCGTTCTGCGAACTATCACGTCGACATCGACCGACACTTGAATGTACCACTCTTGTACTTCTTGTAGTAAGGTTTATGTTTCAGGGGCATAGGAATTTTCCGTTTTGACAGATTTGGAAGGAAGATACATTATCGCGGTCCAAGAAAAGAGGTCTATAGTATTATTAGAAGAGATTTTCGTTGATATCGTAATACAAAGTTATTGCTACTAAATTGTAATTTTCGGCGATTCGCATTTTCTGATAAGTTTATGACCCAATGAGAAATACTTATGAATAGGTATATTAAGTACCTTGAGGTACCCCAAAAATGTACCTGCATTCATAAGCTCTTTTGATTCTATGCATACGACACCGCTCGCATGCTTGCTGCTAATATTGCATAGCCTTGGCCGGTTCTCGTAACACTTGCTAATTAATGGACTTGGATATAGTAGGTAGTTGTGAACCTTCTACACTTGCCTGCGGCGATATGAATACTTACATACAAATTCACCTTAAAAGATAAGGTGGAGTGTGAAATCTTAAACGGAGAGTCGCAGTTGCATTTGCGTCGTCTTGTCGTAATGGCACTACTTTTTTAGTTATTTGTCAGTACCCCAGCACCATGGAGCTGTAGCAACTGGTCGTGCGAGACGAAAACGTCATCTAGAAGCTGTATAGCCAAATAAGAAGCACGCAATGCCAATAGCAAACAAGAATTTAAAACGAGAATCTTTACCGTAAACGTAAACGAACCTCTCCAAGACCACTCACCGCTTCCTTACCATATTATGAGATCAAGAGTTCTTTATGATCTTTAAGAAATGTTTTATTTCCCGCTTAATTTTTTTCTCAAAACAAGTCAGTTATATTTCAATTCTGCGTGTCAACGCTGAGTATTTTTTTTATAAGCTTTGCTTGGGATGTCTCCTTGCGGAATCTTCCTTTTTCCGACGTGATTGATGACTTTTCTTATACCGTGACACTTCTTTGGGTCTTTTCGAATGAGCAACGAGCATGTCTTCTGAACCTATCAAGGTGGAGTCAATTACAGTAACAAGCACTTGGTATTTTTTGCTTTTTCTATACAAATTCAAATGGTTCTACCAAAATATCAGTCATTTGTAGCCAATTTAAATAACATTGTACATTTTGACGTAACTAACAACTTATTTCGAATTAAAATATGATATCACAACATTACGATTTATGATCGATGTATTGCCTTACAATTTACGTAAACCGTCATGAGGAAAGCCTGTCGTGAGCAGTCTGACCTCATGCATCTTTACAAAATTTGGAGACGGTTTTGTTGCGGAGACATACAAGAAATAACATTTCTACATCAATACAAATTTGTGCTTTACGTTATGCGCATAGAGGTCAAATTCAAATGGTGTATTGTTTATTCGCATTAGTTGATAGACGTGCGTACAGTTGTATGTTCCATATAGGTACGTAGTACTATTATGTACTTACTATTTCCCGAGAGAGCTGATTACGCAATCGCTTAGTTACCTAGTTGTAGTAAAGTTGTTTTGTATTCTATGACAATTGTTACAAATGCAACGTGTATTACAACAACATAAATATTAGTTTTTTCAAACATGATGCTCGCGTCCTTGGTCCGGTTTGTTAGCGCTTTGGTTTAAAGTTCAATAACGTAATAAATATTGTTTATGATTGACATGCAAATCTTCTTGTTCAACCGTATTACAATCTCGTCTTTATGGCTGGGTTTATTTATTAGCTTTTGCAGTTCAATAAACCAAAGGCAAAGTTCAGTAACAGGACTAGCAGGCGAGCAATCCTGCTCACTGATCCGCGGCGGAGGGAAGTGACAACAGACAAGATCTTCAGCGAAGCGTAAAGAGCCCGTACATGGCAATAAATTATCCCTTAACAGGTCATTGTTCTTTAAATTAATGTTTTTATCATCATTAACATGTATCATGTTCCCACTGCTGCAACTCAGGCTTTCTCTCAGAGAGTGAGTGAGAGAGAGAGAGAGAAATTGAGGATGCCCCTGTATCATGTTTCCACTGCTGCAACTCAGGCTTTCTCTCAGAGAGTGAGTGAGAGAGAGAGAGAGAAATTGAGGATGCCCCGCCTTAATCCACCAAGCTGGCTAGCCCAGTGCATGTTGGTAAATGTCATGTCTTAGAACTTTTGAGATTCGTAGAAACCCGTACGAAAAGCTTTGATTCCAATTTTATTGTGTGAACTGCTAATCTATAGAAAGCTCTGCCTAAATGGGTGTTCCCCGATAGTTACAGTCTTATATGTCTTCAAACCATGAGTGTATCGGTTTCTTCTAGACAAGCGTGCTCCACCGTAGACCGCATCAGGCGTGTTGGCGGTCAATAACAAGAGTGTCATTGAATAATAATTTAAAAAAACATACCGGTTTCTTCACGATGTTTTCCTTCACAGTTTATGAGCGATTTAGGTATATCGTCATAAATAAATAAATTTATAAAAACATCAAAACCTAAATAGCTGTTAAGATCCTTGCAAATTAAACACGACCAAGACTGAAAGATAAATAGCTACGGAATGGAAGTAATAAGTGTAAAAAATTCAATTCAAATAGAACTAATAACGATCCGCTCCATTTAACAGCGCAGTTGCTGGCAACCGTTAGCTCTGCGACCACTTGTTAAATCTAATTGGCAGATTTTTTAACGAGCAAGTCAAATTTAATGCTATAAATAGCCAACGGCATATTGGTAACAAATATGCAATTCTAGAATGAATGTGCAACAGTATCAGTAAGAATTCTCATAAAATTCTCGTTTGCGAAAGAGACCAAAACATGAAGTCGACTCGACAGACAAGGATAAACAATTTATTATAACACAAACATAAATCTGCAAGGGCAGCATTCCAGCACGCATTCACGGACCGTAAGCCATCAATTAACCTTAGAAAAGCACGGTACTTACGCCACAGAAATTCTCATACCGATAATGCGGTAGGTCTGTACTCTGTAGCTTGTAAGTCCCGTTCTAGAGAAGATAAAACTGTCCAAAAATACTTAGCAGAGGGGAGTATTGTTTGTTGAATGTTTGGATGAAATCTTCTAAAAAAAAATTTTGCTCAATAAAGGAGATTGTTTGAATTATTACACGTTGCATACATGCTCGGCTCGTGAATTAAGCAAAAGAACATGCATATTACAAGTTGGCAATGATAACAATCTGCATGTACATGTACCTACACTACCTACAGTTCACTATCTTGACTAATTTATCTTGACATTTTACTCAAGTACCTACACAACGGTTGACCAAAAAAATCATGTTTAACTGGAAATACTATACTTAGTAAGGATTTAGCAATAAATAAAAAAGAACTACCTACTTGGTAGCTCTATTTTTTTCGATTGCTAAGTTTAACTTTATTACGACATTTAATAATTAAGTACGGTGGGTAGGTTGAAAAAACTATAGAAGCAGTTTTGGTCACCGCTATAAAAACACAAAAAGGTAGTTTGATTGATGTAGAGCCAACACGAGTATATGGCAGCAACCGCCTATTAAATTTAAAATGTTTTTGAACTTGACTGGGGCTATTAAAGTGTTATTAAGAACGGGACGCGGTGCCGAGGCTGGTATGGTGTCGGCGGAGCGGGAGGGTGTCGGAACGCGTTTGATGCATAAGTGATCAAATGGACTTCACGGGCTATGGGTCGATGGTCGCGATGTTCCATTGCGCAACAAACCGTTACCTATCTATTTAAATTGGGCTCAGATTGATTCGTAGCAGCAGGCTTCGGCCCCTTGGGCGCTCAGGGCGAGACGCTGCCGCTGCGCCGCTTCAAACCCGAGCACAATAACTGCCGGATTACACGGCCACTACGTGACTTTAGACCGCTTCTTGCAATTATGTCACCCGTTACGAAAACTTTTGATGCTATCGTAAAGGTGTATTTTGAGCCCGAGCTTTATAAAGTACAACCATGGGAAGCACGAAGTCGTAAGTCATGCTCGCCTAAATAAGGCTTATAGTTTTGGGGCACTTTAGGTCTGTTCCGAGAAATCATACGAAAAGTTTTGTGAGTAATACCTAGCTATTTTTGCCACATTCTGATTCGCACCCATTTATAGTTCTTCCGAATAGCGAAACACGAAAGCGTAAAGAGCATTAAGTAGTCAGGATATGGCAAGTTTGCAAGCAGCAACTCTCAACTCTCTAATAAGTATAAGTAGGTAGGTAAGTAGTTAGTTCACTAATAGCAAATAGCACTCAAAGCGTAATTAACTAGGTGTCCAACATCGGCGAAGTAGCATCGGCATAATATTCAATATTAATGTGGCGTGAAATAATTTAAAGCATTTTCCAGAGGCTATCAATCTGGGCTGTTAATGAGATTCGTCCGGTCGCCGCGCGCTCGCCATCGCCGGCGATTGCCTCTACCAATTTGTGCCACGTTGCCACTCGCTAATGAAATACGAATATGAAGCTGGGAGCAACAAATGCCTCATATAATCATCTCATCAATGACCAACATTTACCTACTCACTAGATTAATTGTCCACTTCTATTACAACGAAGAACCTTCGTCATATCCACTATGACTCGTCGTAACGCAAAAAATATATGTCCTTCCAAACCTTTTACAAAAGATCCTTGTCTTTACCAAGACAATCGTAAAACCAACGGCCGTAGTCACCATGAATTGCTGACAACGGGATATCAACTTTTATTCGTAGACAAACCTTTGTTTACTTTATGGTTTACAAATAAAACCCCTCATACATTTCAAATGCTGCAACAAGATAATAATGAATACATTTGTTTGTAGTTTAAGTGAGTCACATAGGCTCATAAATTAGCTATGGGAAAACCTAAAACTTGGCGTATCACATCGTTTGTATCCAATCTGATGACACAGCCCCTCGGGCCGCGACCGCGACCTCCGACCGCGCTTTCACTATCTATCTGCCCACAGATCCCCAACGCTTTCCAACCAATTAAAATATTCTCCCAGCCTTTTTATAACCAGCATATTCAAATACAACCCAAACATGACCGTAGTACTCAGCTACATCAACGCAAAAGATTCATTAAAGAACAATAGTTTACGCGTCATTTGCAAACAATAGCAAACCGGAAACGATGTGGACTCAACATATAAGTAGATGTAACTTTCTCTTCAGATATGATTACATGATTGATATCATTGTTAGGTAAAAAATTACATGACATAATTAGGTGAGTCGTTTTTCTTGCGAAGATCTTTTTGCAACTCTTTTGCTCATTTGAGCACAAGAGCTCATTAGAGCTAATTCCTTCTAGAGAGTTAATCCAAGTAGGTGGGTTGAATTATATGTGCTAAATAATGTAGGCCAAGATGAGGAGATATTGTCCAATCCAAGCATAATTTTCAATCTGTGCGTTTCCTGCGCTTCTGACGTCTCAATTGGTGCTCTTTTGTAATCAACAATTTGTGTCGGCACTCAACGAGATGCCACCGTCACACTCATTCAATAACAAGAACAAATTCCAGGCTATTTTAGTTCCCTCGTTATGATTAGCCGTTGTGAAATATGCCAGTTACTAGTTTACGCGATGTAGTTGAAAATGTAATCCTATAAATCTTGCGGTCACGCAGGCGTATCATCATCAAGACCCAATTGTCTAGATATTTCCTCATCATACCTGAAATCGCAAGCGATACTTGAAGTGCCACTTTTTCATTATGTCTACTTAAAGTAGTACAACGTATTCGCCGAAATTCAACAATACAACTTCATTTTGCAATCGATATGCGTACTTACAAGCACTTATCTAACAATTTGATTTCAGTACAAAGAAAATTTTATAACCCACTTGTGTAAAACTTTGCTCCAAATTATTGGAGCCTTGAAAGCAGAACGCACTTTAGATCTTAAGTACACAACCACTTATGGATTCATTCGTGTCTTTTAAGCACTTGTGCAACTTGAATAGGATCATTAGCCACCCCATTATCAAGGTTTAGCAATCCACTTGCCCCACATAAAAATTGGCGCTAGATGGAAGATATTTTTGCTCGTGTAATGGCGCAGGCAGTTCTATTGTCTCTGCAAGCAGCAATTTTATACGTCGCAATACAAGCGAAGCAACACGCGACCATTTGTGCCTATACACGAGTTACACGAGTTACGGCTAATCGGCTTTCCGCTACACAACAAACATTAAAACTGCATTAAATTGTATTTAACGCTGGATAAAGCATGCCTAGTTAATGTAATTGAAAAGTGTTTTCGTGATTCATGCAAAACAAAAAGGTTTATGTATGGTAGATAGTTTATTATTAAAAGAAATCGTGTGAAATCGTTCTCAATCACTTTCTTTCGAAGAATTAAAAATGACACGGTTAGGGAATGGTGGGCAGATAGGTGAGAGAGGTCACGCAATATGTAGGGTAATAAAATAAATGGATTGTGCGCACACGTGTCATGAAAACCATTTTATAGTATATCAGAGACCGACCATATTAATTAAAGTGTTGTGATCGTAGAGGGTTAGCCTATGGTTGTGATGGACGACCTCCTTGATACTATTTTCATTCGCTTTTATATTTTGTAAAAGGTCAATTGCAACTTTTCTGCATCTATATTTTACCAGAGCTGGTAACTCCTATAGTTTCCCACAAAAAGTGCCTAATGGATGAAAATGTAAAAACTTGAGTTCGGGAACATTTCCCTCATTTAATCTCCATTGAATAGGGAATAGTTTTTCCGTCTATTTATATGTTAATGGCCGTGGCCGCAAAGGAATAGACCGCCTGGATTTATAGGAATGCTCGGAACCGGCCGTACTTCCGACTTAGGCCGCGTCATCGAGATGACTCTCTCGTAAATCTGCTCCGAGACGCGAATTGCGCCGACGACATTGCCGGAATAGCGCTCATTCCACTTCTTGTTTAAGGAATTCGTTGGATAACTCTAGTGTTTTACTGTAATGTAAAATTTGTTGTAGAGCTAGTTCAAAACTTAGTTTAGCTACATATAACTGCCTGAACTACCTGCCTTTATTGAACGAGCTATGTCTCAAAACATATCCTCCTTTCAGTATTTCCCAAGACAAATGTGCTTGCGGATGAATGGACGATGCTTGTAATAAGAAATTATCCATCCATTATTTCATGCATCCATTATTGTGAACTTGTTGATAATAATCACTATTTTCACCGACTTCCTAAAAGGAGGTTTTCAATTTGACTGTATTTTGTGTGTATGTTACGCGTTACGATTTTAGATATTTTATTAATGAATAGACCTTGGGTGGTCCTTTTCAAGGGTGGTGGTGGTTTACTATTAAGAGTGGAAAATTAAGGGATGAATGCCAGTTATTGAACTTTCTGTTTTTTTTGTTTTTTTTTTTGTTTTTTTAAGTAGGTACTTGGATCCATAACACTATATAGAACGTCCTTGGTAAGTATCATTTAATTGTAAACTTGTTGACTTTAAACTATATAGTATTCAGTATTATTATGTAGCTATCGGAGTTAGTTTTAGTTGCTCATTAGTCATCATTATTAACCTATCTTGCCACTCACACTCCCACTGCTGGGACACAGGACTTCTCTCATAGAGAGAAAGAGGATGGTCCCTAGGTAATAATACCTCTATGATGGCCCCAAATCCAATCCACCACGATGGCCTAGTGCATGTTGGTGAATGTCATATGCCTGTGAACTTTGTCAGTTTCTTGGACATCCAATTTCCTCACACGTTTTTTTTCATCGTTTTTGAGCAATGGCGTCAAAGCTGGATATAATTTATCTGAGTACTAAATAAGTCGTTGGTGCAGGGCCGAAGATCGAACCAGGTGCCATCACATTTTCAAGCACACATGCTACCGCTCGGCCACCACCGCTTCTCATTAGTGCCTACTGTTAATTTATGTAGGCAAGAAACCTACCTACGAGTATGAAGGCTTTTTTAAGCTTGTAAATATTTGACATACATTTTTCTTGTATATATACCAATAAAATAAAAGCTCATTGATAAAATATTATGAACGATGAACAATTCCATAAATGAATTCTTTTTTTAATTAATTACAGTAAATCTGAATTTGAATTTACAATTGTCTATGTCGATAGTCTATTTTTAAATATTTGGTACTCACTGACTCGTACTAGTTACAATGTACCTAGCAGATTGCCTCTTCAATTGATTTAGTTCAGTGTATCGATTGAAAGCATGCTATTTTTGCCGCGGCCTGTTGCTCCATCATCATAACATCTGAATATTGAAATGCTCTTGACCAATAGCGGATGTTGTTGGTAGTGATGATTCAGTTTAGTTTGAAACCTGAAATAGAAATGCACTGAATTAAGCAGCGGCAAATCTACAGTTACACGGAGCGTTGGTACTAAGCCGAAAGGAGGTAATTACCTCCTTTCAGCTCATAATGATACTTGATTATTATGAACCACTGAATGAGTCATCGCATCAACCTACAATGGGACATCGCATTGCAAAAAAAAACTACAGCCGTTTTTTTTAAATGTTTTTTTTCTATGGAACAGGTGATTTTTTCGCGATATTTAGGTTTGCTCCCATTGTAAAAGTTTTTAATGATGATGAATGCAATAACCTCCTTTCGGATTAGTGCCACCATTCCGTGTAACCCTGTAAAACATTAATATCTATGATAATAAACGTTACCTATGTATTTGGATATACATATTATCTTTTCTTCTGCTTACAATCTCCATTGGAGATTTGTCAGAGATTCAATTACACATGAATGACTTTCTGATTGATAATGTATGTACCTAGATGCTTGACGCTTTGTCCTTTTGGAAATGGATGGGGAGACCTATGACCAGCAGTGGACGTCCTATGGCCGAAATTATGATGATGATGAGATGCTTGACGCGTGGCAAAAAACATTCGCAATTACAGATATTTTTGGACCAGCCTGTTGCCTCACCGTCATAGCAACTAGGTGCAATTCTCCTATCAATAACGGATGCCGTCTATTGTGGGTTATTTCGGTCTCGGGAAGCATAAACTGGCGAAGGCAAGTGGCACCACCACGCGCCCGCACTGCCCACGTTCCACCTTCATAAGGAAATGCCGAGCATAAAGAATTGAATCAGCCACATTTCAGTGAACAGGTGTAGTAGAGCTCGTTCCAAATTATTTTGGAACCACAAATATTCGCCCGCGGTTTCACCCGCGTTTTATACCTCCTTGAAGCAACCTCCTTGGTAGTGACAATTTTTTTTCATCCCATCTATTCGTAAAGGACGACTTGGTTGGCCTATAAGTGCACCCAAAGGTGGAGTTTTCTATAAGAAACTTTAGCGGGTAAGCGGGTAATAAGTTTTTAATCATCTTTATAAGTGCGACGCAATTATCTTTGCCGCGCACTTTTTGAATTTGGAACATCTTAGTGTTCAGCGCCGAAGAAATCGAACGCAAATATTGTTTGAATAAAGACTGGCTGGTACGACGGCCCATAGTTGCGTTGCCAGATGAATTAAAAAAAAGAAATCAAATTAAAAACGCGCGATCCAGCCCGCGTTTTCGTCGATTTTCACGGATTGTTAGAAATTCGTGGTTTCGTGTAACAATTATTTTTTCATAATTGCGAAAATAAATTACTATAACACCGGATCGTCGAGACGATCGACCGATAGAAACATAATAGTGAGTGCAAGCCGGTGTTATAATAATTTATAATGAATCTTTACGCGAGTTTTGATGAAGTACTTAATTGCGAAAATGTCTCAAATGTAAATATAAGTTTTTAGTTGTTTTATTATTAGATACTATTTAATTTCAATTTAGTTGGTGCTCTATGTTTTATTAAATAATAATATTACAATAAAATATGAGGCGCCTTTTATTTTCTCTTAGTGGGTGATGAAAATTATCATGATGAGTGTATCACTCCGGCGCAAAATATTTGTTTGGCTCGGGCGACGTACTTTGAATCTTTCGCTACGTTCAGGATTCTACTAAAGATTTCTACTCTAGAATCCCTCACTTTGCTCTGGATTCAAAAAAGCAACCTCGCCGTAAAAATATTATTTTGCTCCCTTATGTTACAATCTACTATTTTCTATGATGTAAGTTCTTAATATGTAAATTCTTGCCGTTCAGGGAAATTTAATTTTCTTAATATATTTTTTCTTGAGATTTTCCGTTCTTTTACATTCTTATTCTGCTATTCGGGGTGGAGAGAAATCCAATAAATCAAAGATCGTGAAAATCGGTGCAGCAATTCTAGAGTTATAAATGGTGTAACTAACCCGACTTTGTTTTATTATATTCAACATTGTTATAGCGCGTGCGAAAGTCACAGGTTTGTTTTACAACCCGTGCTTATGTTATGTTAGGTAATCCTCATTAAATAATCCCCGGGTGGTGTCGTCCGTTCGCCGAATTCGTTTTATGCAAATAAGTCATTCTGTCTGTTTGTTGAGCTCGAGGTTAGACAAACAAAACGTTTAAGAATGATTTTCCGAGAAACAATCAACTCGAGTAATCACAGTTATAAATCTAATGATTGTTCGGGATTATTTATTGACATTTTGGAATATTCAAGCCTTTTCTTAGCGCCATGTTATTTACGACATTGCGTCTTACTAGAATGAATTTGAATAGAGTACCTACATGTTTTCAAGGTTTTTTGTTTTGTTTTTGGTTCCTCAATCTATCTAAGGCTCTTTCTCACTCCAGAGGAGATCGGCCTGAAACATTCATCAAACATCTGGGAGACTTTGCAAGCTCCCGCATTTGGACTTTAGGGTCCGATGGCCACCTGGGTTTGGAGGATCTTGTTCTTGCTTCGGCCACCTTGTCTCTCTTTTCGTACTCTTTCTCCGGGCCCGCCAGGAGTTCTCGAGGGATGCTGGTCCCGTTAAGGAAAGTCTTACAATACCTACATAAACTGCACCGATTAATAGAGAGATAATGTGTTCCCAATAAAGATTTCTTTTTGAGAAAAAAAAAATAACCAACTTCAAGATACCTACATGCACAAACTTAAAATAAAAAGTAAAAAAGTTACAGTTAAAACAGAGAATGAAAGTCCTAATCAAAATTTTGCTGAGTGAAACCACAAACCAAACCCATCTGTTATACTTATATATATTTTTACATATTATGTATATATTTTTTTAAAGCGCTGTTTAAATTAGATAAAATTGATAGATTATAATTATGCGACCACTTCTGAAGTATGACCTACCAAACAAATAAAAAAACATCATAATTGACGGAGTACCTAATCGCGTAACAAAAATACAAAAAAAAACATAAGTACTGTCGAATTGAAATAACCTCCTCCTTTCGTGGGTTAAGGCGCCGTGACTAGCTGACTTTTATGTTTTTGAGGGGGTGAAGCAGAGGCAGTGGCGGCCGACTACAGCGGGGCGCACCGCGTGAATCTCGCAGAAACGTGACGACCTTCACCTATACACAGCTAAAGACAAGTAATTTCGTCGGTCCACAGCAAAGCTCTGTTGGCCTAGTGGTCTGGCACCGCGCTGGTAAACCACGAATGCCCGGTTCAAATCTAGTACTATGTAGATATTTTTGGACTAAATTTTTTATCATAACATTACGCATTATGCAAAGGGACCCTCCCTTTGAATAATGCGTAGGTATAAAAGTCGTACTACTACACGCGCACGGCCCAGACGCACACAGCGACGGGACGACGGAGAACAAACAAACCATAATTCAATCAAACCAACTTGCTAGTTTTAATTATTAAAATTTACTTTCGTCGTACGTTTCAATATTTTATGTTTCTTTTTTGCATTAAATATTTTACCTATTATATTATAGTTTATTCTTACTCCTGGTATGATTCTACTAACTTGATGGTAGAGTTCGGAGACTGCTAAAACTGCTAAATAGGGAAAGCGAGATAAGTCAAGGTTGGGCTCGTTTTTTTAGTCTTAGTGAGAATTGTTAGTCAAGGAATGATTTGACTGAGCTGATGGTGGAATTCGGAGACTGCTGCTGGAACTGCTAGACGGGGAAGGCCTGATGTGTCGTGTTTGGGCTGGTTTCATTAGTCATCATGAGATCTTTCTCCGGGAATGTTTTGACTGACCTGATCGAAGACTTCGGAGACTACTACTGGAACTGCTAGACGGAAAGAGCTAGAAGTGTCGAGTTTGGGCTCGTTTCATTAGTCGTGATGAGATCTTCTTCTAGGAATATTTTGACTGACCTGATCGAGGATTTCGGGGACTGCTACTGGAACTGCTAGACGGATAGAGATAGAATGGTCGAGTTTGGGCTCGTTTCATTAGTCGTGATGAGATCTTCTTCCAGGAATATTTTGACTAACCTGATCGAGGATTTCGGGGACTGCTACTGGAACTGCTAGACGGATAGATATAGAATGGTCGAGTTTGGGCTCGTTTCATTAGTCGTGATGAGATCTTCTTCCAGGAATATTTTGGCTGACCTGATCGAGGACTTCGGAGACTACTACTGGAACTGCTAGACGGAAAGAGCTAGAAGTGTCGAGTTTGGGCTCGTTTCATTAGTCATGATGAGATCTTCTTCCAGGAATATTTTGACTGACCTGATCGAGGACTTCAGAGACTGCTACTGGAACTGCTAGACGGATAGAGATAGAATGGTCGAGTTTGGGCTCGTTTCATTAGTCGTGATGAGATCTTCTTCTAGGAATATTTTGACTGACCTGATCGAGGATTTCGGGGACTGCTACTGGAACTGCTAGACGGATAGAGATAGGAGCGTCGAGTTTGGGATCGTTTCATTAGTTGTGATGAGATCTTCTTCCAGGAATATTTTGACTGACCTGATCGAGGATTTCGGAAACCGCTACTGAAACTGCTAGACGGAAAGAGATAGAAGTGTCGAGTTTGGACTCGTTTCATTAGTCGTGATGAGATCTTCTTCTAGGAATATTTTGACTGACCTGATCTAGGACTTCGGAGACTGCTACTGGAACTGCTAGACGGAAAGAGATAGGAGCATCGAGTTTGGGATCGTTTCATTAGTTTTGATGAGATCTTCTTCCAGGAATATTTTGACTGACCTGATCGAGGATTTCGGAGACCGCTACTGGAACTGCTAGACGGAAAGAGATAGAAGTGTCGAGTTTGGGCTCGTTTCATTAGTCATGATGAGATCTTCTTCCAGGAATATTTTGACTGACTTGATCGAGGACTTCAGAGACTGCTACTGGAACTGCTAGACGGATAGAGATATAATGGTCGAGTTTGGGCTCGTTTCATTAGTCGTGATGAGATCTTCTTCAAGGAATATTTTGACTGAGTTGATCGAGGATTTCGGAGCCTGCTACTGAAACTGCTAGACGGAAAGAAATAGAAGTGTCGAGTTTGGGCTCGTTTCATTAGTCGTGATGAGGTTTTCTTCCAGGAATATTTTGACTGACCTGATCGAGGATTTCGGGGACTGCTACTGGAACTGCTAGACGTAGAGACAGAAGTGTCGAGTTTGGGCTCGTTTCATTAGTCGTGATGAGATCTTCTTCCAGGAATATTTTGACTGACCTGATCGAGGAGCCCAAACTCGACACTTCTAGTTCTATCCGTCTAGCAGATCCACTAGCAGTCTCCGAAATCCTCTATGAATGAACGTTCAAAGAAGAATGTAACACCTTTTTAGGGTTCCGTAGAACTATAACTCTATAGCTCTGAGGGTTCCGTTAGACGGAACCCTCAGAGGACGAGACCAAAAAGAAAAACTAACTGAAGTCAAAATATTGAAATACAAACTTAGGTTTGTAGTTGACAATAAGGTTATTCCATACATTCCAACTACAAAATGTAAGTTTGTAATAGCAAAATAATTATTTTTAAATGATATAACTTCAAATTTATAACTTTCGGATTTATTCCTATATATGTGCTATGAGACCTTGCCTCTTGCCAAATTTCATGATTCTAGGTCAACGGGAAGTACCCTATAGGTTTAGATTCCCTTGTGAAATCGCAAAATATACGACATAAACGTTCATATCTTTTGATTGCTTTGACTTACAACTTTTATTTTTTACAGCCGAAAGAAACCGTAGGCCCAAGTATTTAGTATAAATTTCAACTTGATACCTTTACGCGTTCTTGAGAAAAAGGGTATTGACAGACGGACAGACAGACGGACAACGAAGTGATCTTATAAGGGTTCCGTTTTATCCTTTTGAGGTACGGGACCCTAAAAAAGTAGACTAACTGTGCTCTGCGGGTTCACCTGCGAAGTAATGAAAAAATGGTGATGATGATGATGATAAAAAGATGCCAATTTTTTTTTCCTCATAGAATCAGCTATCTGACAGTGAAAATCCCGTCAATAACGGCCCTACCATTTTCGAGTAAAGAACATTACACACATGCATACAAACACAAACACACACACATCCACGCACGCACGCACGAACATGACGAATTATTTAAAAACATAAGAAAAATTACAAAAATTAAAATTATTGGTGACTATGAGATTTGAACCCGGAGCTTACTCACAGAGTCGCAGAGAACTTATCCATTGCGTCAAACCATTCGGCCAACTGGACTATGACGATTGTGGTGAAATTATCCTTCGTAAACTAATATATACAAACAAATCGTTACAAAATGTAATATTCATTCGCCTGCCTTTTTAGTACTTATAATGCAAGAAAACATTGCAGATAAGGTAGGTACTTACTTTACAACTTACGTCAAGGTGTTTTTGTGTCATAAAGTTGAGATTATATTTTGGAGCGGTTAGCGGAACAAAGCGACACACGTCCGTCTAGCAGCGCGCCTCAGCGGTCTCTGTCACATCGCGTAAAAATAAAAGAGAAGTGAAAAGGCGCCGCGGCGGCACGACGTTTCGTTCGACACATTCGAGCCAATTTATGATTAAATTAATTAATAGATAGAAAACTTGAATTTTAATCAATAAATAAAATTAATGATGTTATTTTTTACAATATTTAACATCATTCTTGTAAATGTTGTAAAGATTTGTTCATTAATAGTCGAGATAACATTGTATGCGTTTAGGTAAATTTCAAGGTTAGAGGTTATTTCATGATTTTTTTCTATCGAGAAAATTTATCGGAAACGTGTTTTGGAACTAATGGTACACTCAGAAATATGATCAAGATTACCACATTTTTTTTTCCTGCTTTAAAATGAATATATTGTCTCAAAAAAATTTTCTGTGAAGCCTTTTTTGTCTGAAAGACCGCCTTAAAAAGTAAAATAGGTACAAGTCTTCAAATCGAGAGCGGGCAGGTTCCTTCTAGGCAAGCATATAATATGCTCCTTCCTAGTCTGCGTCTCATGACAGATGTGAACAAACTCAAACCTATCAAAAACCTAAGAACCTTTATACAACTTCATCCGTCACCAGTTTGTTTTACAAACGAACATAACATGTAGCGGACTAGAGGTCATTCGAAAGTTACTGCTGTGAATAAAACCCAGTCCCTTGAGTTACGACATCGATAGATATCTTCCTGTTTAAAGTCCATAAAGCATGGACAGTTCAATAAGCATCCTAGAGGTAATTCCGAAGACAGTTGTGCTGTGACGGACGTTATCTCGGGGATCTATAGGACAGACTGTATGGCCAATCATACAATTTAGGTTAAACGTCTTGATCGTTCACCGCTGCTTGCTATTTCCCAATAGAAAACAAGACTTAGATCATTGGATCTACTGGAACAATGCCTATTACATTGCCAGTTATCTTCTTGTATCTCAACATCGTTTCATATAATGCAAGCGACGGATGGCTTTTATCTTAACAAGTTTCTATTAATTTTATCGTCACCATCGTAAGGAGAGTGGTCTCAATCATTATTTTTCGAAGTTTAGAGGTCAGACTACTTTTAGAAAGAACGCGGAAGTGTTACACTTATCTGATAAGATTGTCTTCCCGTTTAGCTTGAGGGGATTTTGGCGTCGCACCTGTTGTGTATTTGCCAATGTCATTGAGTATTGAGATTTTCTAGTTTTATACCTACTGTTAGCGACCGGCGGGTGCAGACGCGAGTAAAAAGCACAAAAAATCGTTTATTGAGAAAAAACTCTGTTCCAATCTATACTAATATTATAAAGAGGAAAGATTTGATTGTTTGTTTGTTTGCATTGAATAGGCTCCGAAACTACTGAACCGATTTGAAAAATTCTTTCACTGTTGGGAAGCTACACTATCCCCGGGTAACATAGGCTATATTATATTTCAAAAAAAAATAGGGATCCTTACTAAAACTCCAATAATGTAACCCAAGGTGTAAAAAAATTGTTTTACAATTTTGACTTTGCGTGTTTGACAGTTCTAAGACAGGACAACGTCTGTCAGGTCAGCTAGTTTTTTTATATATTCCATTGTTTTTTTTTTAAATTAGTGACGTGCTGTTTCAATCGTCCTTCGCCAGCCTCCTTCTCGCCCATGAAGGCTGCACTCTACCGAGGAGGCTGGTGCAGGACGACTGGCTTTAACGCTGCGTGGCCAACACCTAATCGTTAAAGTCGTAATTTTTTTTACAAACGAGGTGGAGGAATGTTTTTTTTTTAAATTTAAATACGACCACGTTCAAGATATGGCCTATTCAGTAAATAAAAAAGAATTGTTCATCGCAGAAAAGAGCCCATTTTTTTCTTTTCTGTGAGGTTCACAAACGGCGCAGACACAAAAAAGTACAGTCGAAGAAAATTTATAACCTCCTTTTTTAAGTCTGTGAAATACTGACAGCTCTGCCCGTTAAATTTCTTTAACTCACAGATCTACTACCTATAGATTTTCAATGAGCGTGGCTAGCTCAGTGCCTCTCGCTCATCATCGTATTTTCGCTCACTGCGCTTCTTGCAGCCCAAAATGCTACAACCAACCATTGTAAAATATCTTTTACAATTATTTCTCAGAGGAAACACGCATTTATCACATTAAATCACCAAAAAAAGGCAATAAATATAATTCAGACCCGTTTTGTTTGTCACTGATTATTACAGATTTTGACACTTGAGGTACCAAAAACAGGTCACGCCGATAAGGACAACAAAATCTATTTATGTCCTTTTCGTACTTGTGCTGAGCCATATCAAGTTGTCTCTTTCACTAAAATATATTGCCGATCTGGTTGTGTATATCTGTGCTTTAACTGATATAAGTATGCTTAGAAAATTCGATGATTATTTTGACACACTTCTTCGAGATATATCAAAATTGCTGGACTGATCAAAGCTGAGAACTGGTCAAATACACGCAAGCAGCTGCCAGCAAATAAGTATGAAAATCAATATCTGTCTTGTTTATCAGACTGAAGAAATTACTATGAAAACTCATACTGACGTGTTATTTAAAAATGGAACAAACTTTTTACTCCAAGCCTAGGATGTAATTTAATAAAGATTTTATTTAAATTTCTGCCAACTAAACTAGCTTACAAATCGAAAGCTGTCTAATAAAAATAAAAAAAAACAAAAGAACAAAATATTTGGCTTGTGAAAAATTAATGTTGTTAATCATATTACTGTTCTGTGTTTTGTGTGTTAGTTGTTTTTTATTTATTTATTATTGCATTCTCTTTTGTATGATTGTTGAATGAATGAAATTAAATAAAATTAAATTTGTCAAAATTTGTTCAATCGATAAAATAAACAGGTATTTCAAATAAAATGTTTTATTTAGATAGTTACTACTTAGGTTAAATTTCCGCGCCTTATCTGAGAAAAGTAACAAGACTTTTTTATATTGACTTACGCTGTTGGCCTTAGGGCATCTACAGCTTGACCGGACTAGTTAGTGAACGCAGGTGAGCATTTATGGACTCATGTATGCTGGCCTCGACTACGCCTCGGCCCATATTTTCACGTACGTCCATGAATTCTTCTGTTGAAGGCCGCTGCAATAATTTACGTTCCTTCATTTAGCCAACTGTACAAATAAATTGTTCACTTTGTTCAACGTGCAAGCTTGAACATAATACCTACCTAATTAGGTTATATTAGATACAGATTCAGACACTTGGCGGCTATATTGAGTTACACATAGTAATATTATACTTACCTGGCTAAGCGTTAAACGAGCAACATGTTGAATTCAAAACCAACCTAAATGCATACGTGCTCGTATATACACATATGTGAATATACACTGAAAAAGTATTTTCTTTCTCTGTTGTATATTGCAATAAGATAACATTAAAACAGAATAGTACATTGTTACCCTAGGGGTGAAAGAAACTTATTTAGTCTCGAGACGGAGTTTGGCGCCCGAGCGTAGCGAGGGCGCTAATAGTTCGAGGGACTAAATAAGTATTTAACCCCGAGGTAAAACACTGTGCTTTTCATTACAAATGCAAGGAAACTAAAAATAAAAACATGAACTGACTAAAGAAAATATGAGTGAATTTTATTTTACATACCTAATTCAAAATTTTTGGTGTGAAATTTATTTTCCACTACTGCTTTAGCCTCTTTTTTTATGAAATCAGGCGTTAAATCCACATCGGAATCAGATGAACTCATTGTGTTAATACAAATCTTCTATACGGAAGTATAAACAAAACTCTACAATGAAGATCGGATTCCCGCCAATTTTTTTTTAACATCCTGACATTGGCAAATGCACGAGAAGTGCGGGACCATAATCCTCTGAGAAAAAATTAAAGTTGGAACATGGTTCATAACAAATGTGAAAACAGAACTTTAAATTTTTTTTTAGAGTCTCTCAGTTGTCAACTGTCACTGTCAGTTGAAAGTGATTCTCCCTAGGGCTGAAATGTATTACTTTCAACCCGCTCCTCAGGCAACTTCAGACATACTTTCCGAGAATGAGTGATGAAAAATAAATTTCTACCTACCAAGCAACAAATAAAGAATTTTGTTTCTTAGTGTGAGTCCAGTACGAGTAAGTCTGTAGAAGTGTGTAATTCGAGCAGTCCATTTCAAACTGACCTACACTTCAGTTGAGATAGATCTTTGACGGTAAGTGTAACTACGGCAAAAAGAGCAATGTGTATAGTGGAACCATTTACGTGGAACCTAACCTACATACATCCCAGCATCCAGAGTATCACATCTCGCAACGTTCCGAACTTCCTGTGTCCGTAGACCGCACAAAACATCGCAAAACTCTGCACAAAAAGGGCGCGAGTCAAGCAGGATGTTAAACATTACAGCGGCTCATGACAAATGAGGTTTTGTCACATTTAACCGACTAGTTGCTGCTTTATTGCTGACTACTGACCGCGCCAAAATTAGACTCGACTCGGCGAACATAAATTTTCAACTGAACGTAGTCGTGTACGCTTATTTGGATCTACATTTGCAGTGAGTGTGTTTTTATTTTGTTTATTTATGTGTTTAGCTTTAGACACTACCACAGTTTCGTTAGTAAAAATGTAAGTGTTAGGGGGATATTCAAGTAGTGGTACCTACTAAAGTAAAAAGGGGTGGGGTCTTTGCTTTGCTTATTTTTGATGACATTGTGGACGGGGGGCGACGAGGCCTCTGGATGTTGATTACGCAGCAACATTTATTTATTTACTCTTTCTGATATTTCTGCAACGTTTAGTAGATTCTGATTTGAACACATCATGGCAACCTTACTTGACAATGCTCGAAAGCGAAAAGTGCGTTCAGGGAAACCCAATAAAGATCATGAATAACGATAAAGTAGCTAACAGACGTGTGGATTTGGTTGTCCAACCAACGGGAGAGAAAGAGTGAGAATAACATATTTCCCTCTCTTTCTCTCCCGTTGGTCAGACGGCGGTTAAGGTCAACCTAATCCACACGTCTGTTAGTACTATAAAGAAACCTAAACAGATTAATAGTAGATTATGCACTAAGGGAATAAAGCAGTGTCTTGCGTCACGGGCGGCATATTGAACCCTGAGCGTAACGAGGGATTCTAGAGTTAACTCCCGAACGTAGCGAGGGAGTTATATAGAGACCTGAGTGAAACGAGGTTTCGCGAAATAGCGAAAGTTAAAAAAAAACCTACCTATAAGTATCTAGTAACGCAGAATACATAATAGTAAGTAGGTATACTAAAACATTGTTCTAAACTATCACGGTTGTTCACTAAATAATATATCGAAATATCGGGAGCTCATTCCACAACCTCACCACGGTACATTTTCCGTAAATAATCATATAACTTTAGTAAGTATACTATTTAACTAGTGAAATTTTCTCTCGGTTTATTCCTGTTTAATGGCTAGTTATAAGCAATGTGTTAATTATACAGCTAAATCAAGAGTAGATCGGTACATAAACGCTGGTTTCTGAGATAGCTAGGTTTGATTACCCCACCACAGAAGAGAATCGACCTCACCAGTATTATATTATAACACAAGCGACTCTACAGCTTTCTATATGATGGCAATATACCTAGTAATTGCGGAATCTTCATCGTAATACCATCTGAATACCATAGAATAAATAACAGTTACAATAATCCGGTGATGTACAAGACCGATAATGATACTCATTTTAGTATAAACTACCGATTAGACAAGTCGTCGGTAATGATCGATGACACAATAGCTTGTTTAACATAGCTATTCAGCAATGAGGTGTCGTAACGCGAAATGTAGATACCTATTGCAATAACAAGCCTTTTATGCATATAGTGTTGCTATGATAACATTTGAAAGCGACCCACTGAATCATAAAAATGGGGGAAAACCATAACAACGACCAGCTCAGTGTTGCATGTGATAGCTACAAAAACGTAGGTACCGTCAGGAAACCGCGACTTATTTGGGTAGAAGTTTGGACACACTTGTAATAGGTATTAGGTACAGTACAAAAAGTCAAACCAACTCGTGCGAAATGTTACTGTACTATAAGCTACCAATGCTTACATAGATACTGCATGCACATAGGCCTATTGTAGTGGTTGGGAACGCATAAGCAAAATTGCCCATTGTCCTTATCTCCTCGTCCTCAGTGATTAGTGAGTGCACTGTGTTTTTGCGGAGACACAAAGCAATTCCCAACAAATATAGTAGGTATTGCCAGTTGTGGGAAATTGTGTTATGTGACGCTTCGCCTGCAGTACCGACTTTTGTTTTCCCTCGGTCTCACGACACTCTATTTTACTTCGTTTTCTCACACTCGATACTTAGTTGAGATTAATTATTACGCGTTATGCCTTCCCCGCAGCTGAATACGAGAGATAACATTGTGATCCTGTGTATAAGGAAATGGAACCTTAATTACATACGAAACGCTTCCGTTCGGTTAATGTTATCTAAATTGTGTGATTAGATCCGTACCCACCCTTGAAACAATTGTTGCACTGCGCAGACTAAAGGCCCTAGGCAAATTACAATGTATCTAAGCCTACTACTATGGACATACGTATTACGTATTCAGTTATCTAGTTCAGAGTATTTTTCGGGAACTAACGAACTTGTTATTGGCTTCAAATGGCATACTTATCTAATAAAATAAACGACTGCGGAGCTACATCTGGGTGACATCATAATTTAGGCAAACGTTACCACGTTTTCCAATTACTACATCTACGGAAGAGGTACCTAATACGAATAAATATCATAATATATTATATATATACCTATGTATTGCGAAGTTTTCATAACCTGTACGTAATTAAAAGAGTCAAGCCAAGACGACGGGGGTCAGTTGCAGCGGGTCAGTACCTACGATTTAATTGTCGTGATAAGGAGGCTCAAGTGGGAGCCGAGCGACGTCGCGTGACGTCACACTGAGTAATTACTCGGCTGCATCCGGGCAGACACTACGTCTATCGACACCCATGTGCTTGCACTAAAACCACTAAGACTCGTGGTAAAAATGCCGGTTATATAAATAAGAAACAGTAAAGTGTACATAATTAATCCCTGTGGAAGTCCTATTGTGATGAGGCAAGTGATACTTGCAGAGCAACACAATGGATCAGTATCAACTCTCGGCGGTATGTGGACGCAATGGACACGGGTCACCGCTACACAATGAGTGACTTCCTGCGGCCAGCGGGCGAGCAAGGACAAGCTGCCTGACACACGAGTCCGCTCACTTATCTTTCAATCACTGTAACCATATTGCAACAGCGTTCATAATCCTTTGAATTAAATCACAAAGCTTGGATAGTGGTACGTGATTTGCCAAAACTTAGCCTTGAGCTTACCTACTTATCAAATGTCATTGAACTTGTGCGGTTTACTAACCTATCTTAAGAATCGAGTTATCTAGAGATGTAGAGACAATTTAATTAGACGCCTGAAAAGTACCGCAGATCGAGTACCGGTGGATATCCTCGTTTCTGCTTCACCGATTCTAGCGTGCAGACATTATAAGCTCGCTATCGTGATCTGGTAAACGAGCGTAACTGTTATGAAATTGAAGTCTCGATTGGATTTAATTATGTGTATAATTAAATCTTACGGCTGAGAGGCGTCGGATCGGAGTCGGCAGGCAGGTATCGCGAGATGAAAGCGCAGCAGAACTTCTACCTGGTCGAGTTAAGAGTTGCGGAGCTGGCAGGCAGCTGACCGCAGCTGACCTCGTGCCAATTACCCGACCATTAGAGCACAGAGCACAATACGCGGCTATTAAGCGGATGTCCAGCACCAGCACGGCCTACCCGCTCAATTTGCATTTGTTTAGAAATAGATGGCCATTGCGCGCGCACGAGCTTATATCACCTGTGTTGTACGCTGAACTAAGCCTCAGAGAGACAAAACCACATTTTTTTACATAATAATGCGGTTTATGTGGCTAAATTTATGTGGCTAAACCTTAATCGCATCATTGTTTACAAAATACAAAACATGAATTATTGCCCATTTACAGATATAATATGTGCGACAAGCGACAATGCCAGCGCCACCCGGGAAACCTCGGGATTCTTAGCAATAAAACCTTGTTAAAGAGTGGATTGGCTCTAAAAAAAACACAATTGCTTGTAGCATTGCTAGAACGTCGCACGAGATTGGTTTTAATTAGCCAGGTACATCGAACGGCCGCGTTGAGATCAACGAATGACAATAGGCTTTGTTAATCACGGCGATCTTGTGTTTATCTTGTATAGCCATATAAGTCTGAATCCAACTATTCTAATCACATCTTACGTAGTCTATTATGCATATTAATCGAATGAATAATAAGTGTGTGTACTATTGTCCGACTCTGTGTACAGGTCAGTTTTTGAGAGCATTTTTTTCCAGAATTTACGTAACATCATTACCATACCAAAAGCATGGCATTCCGATTTCGGAGTCACGCAACTCGTATTATGGGCATTATACTAGAAGAGAGGAACACACGCGTTCCTTCGCTCTAATTTTATCGTCGGCGTAGACGAGACGAATTTAGAAAACTCGAGTGGATTAGACTGTGAGACGTCACGCTTTTGGGTTAGATCGAAGCTTGGGGATTTACCGACCTATTTGTCGAATTCTTCAACTAGTTATTTAAAGTATACCAAAACTGTGTTGACTACTATATCACCTGCCTATATTTATATACATAATAGCATATTTTGCGGAGGGCCGCACAATTTTATCTTGAACGATCACATCTAGGCATCTAAACCTAATGTTACAATTAAAAGTAAATAAAACCATTCTGAACAATATCTATCCCTGGATTTTATATTTTTTTATGGCAATGACTAACAGTAGATAAATCTGATTTATAGTAGGTACGTAGCAGAAAAGGCGAAGGTATTAAAAAGAGGCAAACCGATAGAAGAGAAATGGTAATGACAAATGGCGCGCTGTGTGCCTTATCACGGTCTGAGGTGAAAAGATGTACCTACCCGATTTCCTGGCGGAGTAAAAAGCCGCGCCGGCGACGTCGTTAGCAGAGCCTACAGCCATCCAACTGATATCTGCGCCACCCTCTCGCCTCTTGGCGCACCGGAGATAACTATTTTCGCTTTATCGATGATATTGCAAACTGCACAACTTTTGAAATGGTTATTTTGCAGTCCGTCTAGTCAACTGGGGCGAACGTAATAAAATCTGGGACTTGATTTCGCTTCTTTGAATAGATATACAGTTTTTAAAACGCCAAAGGCAAAGACACCGGCTGCTATATAGATATAGAAGTTATTTACACGGGCGAATACTAAGGTTCAGAAGTACCTAAAGACTTTTGTTTGGTTGTGCCGTGGCACAACGCCAGTCGCGAAAGCACCTTTCTTGGTGTTTCATACAATAGGCAGAGATAGCGACGTCGTCTTTTGCTGAAATATATTGTCCTGAGTCGTGGCGCACTCGGCGCCCACACCCGGCACTGATATGCAAATAGGCTCCAGAGAGATCGTAAACTGTTTCATATCTGATAACGTAATTCGGAGCATAGTATAGTGAGATAAGAGTTTTTTTCTGAACTAATACCCACACAATAACTTAGCCGGTGGATCCGACTTTGTTCTGGTCTATGCGTTGTTAATCCGAAGCTGTTCTAGATAATTCGGTGAGTAAGTACCTACCTACCTACCTAGTTCCAACTGATACAAAGTCGGATAGTTAGCTCGCGTATCCTAGTCCGAGGGGTATTTTATCATAGCTGAATAGCCTGACTCGTGACAAATGTTCGCGATAACCCACCGCGTGGAACCCACCCGGGGCTTACTACCTGCGTCGCCTATCGGAACACAGAGATCTCGGACCTCTTCTTACTTATCTTTCGTAATATGTTATTCAAGAGAAAGTCCGAACGTTTGTAGCCGCAGGGCATCGGCTGTTGATTGTTACTTTAGTCCGTTTTATGAATACAAAACTAGAATCGAAGTCATCCGGATGAGACGCTTGTGTTTGAGAAAAACTGGAGTTTGTATGTAGAGACTTCAGACAGTAAGTGGGTAAAGTTTTAAAGGGTTGCAGCAGCGCGCATCGTGATTTTTCCATTTCAAGAAAACATTTTACAAATCTCAAGAGCTGTGGATTATTGACTCGAATGCAGGAAAACGAAGTTGAAAATCAAATCGTTTCACGAAGCGCATCAACACTTGGTTACGAATATCTGGAGTTCTCGACTGCGAGCGCAGATTTGACAGAAAGCTGTGGCTGCATAATGGTATTACCGCAGGTACTCTGCCAGGTAGCACCTGACACGTACAATATTCCCACAATAAATGTACCACATTCTGTGGCCTTTATTCAATCGTTAAAACAGATGACTTAATTCACGTTGCTTTCCACTAAAATTATTTTCTAGTCCATGAATTGTGTTAAAATACATTGTCCATCCAGTGGATGCAGATGGCAGGCTGTCGTTCAGTGTGGAGGTTAAAGGGGGAGGCCTATGTTCAGCAGTGAACGTCTTTGGACTAATGATGATGATGACATTGTCCATTAGGACCTTGCAAACAGAGCCTGCAATTAGCAAGTTCAGAAGAAAACAATTGAACTGAGAGTATAATGTCCGCATTGTGCCAAAACTTCCCGTTGACATGTCTTTTCCAAGAGCTTAGCACTGGTGCGTGTTCTTGTCGAAGCTACGCTGAGGCAGGTAATCTCTTAGACGATCATCCTGCCCACACAAAACCCATAATTATCAGACGAAACAAGTGAAAGTAAAATCCACTTAATAAATCACAGATTCAATTATGTATAGATATTAAATTTAACTCTATTTTGACATGTCGGCAATTGAAATAAATTACAGCCTTGAGGCTTATGAGCAATTCTTCTAATTAAACAGTACAATGGTACTACTCGATAAAATGTAAGAAGGAGGCTACTTTAAAATTGTTAAAGTCTATTAATGTTTGGCAATTAATTTAGTTTGGGAAGGTATTGTCATTTTCCGATCGCGCTAGCTGATAAAAACATAGTTGATCGTATACCAACCTAAGTCTACTTTGTTTTGCTAAAAGTATAATAGGTATATCCCTAAAAAAAATTCATATGGCCACATCACATCACGGCCCCTACCTGGCTCAGCGAGGGGTGCTTGAGAGGTAATAATGAAAATAAACTGGGATCGCCACATGTGGCTGTTGCCATTTGCTTTTAGGATAGCAGTTTGCTATGGTATTCTAAGTATAAAATAAAATAATGTATCTAATTTTGTAGTTTTTATTTGGGGATATCGGGCATTTATGATAAAAAACGTTTGAGTAGTATGCAGTATTGTTTTCACATAATTATGGCTACAGGTAATATTAAGACATATTTTTTAGTCATAATATTTCGACTTCAACATTCTTACTGTTCACCATTTCATTTCAGTACCAAGCAACTAATGCTGTCTAGATACCCTTTAGTTTTTTATTCGTCGAACTACGTCTCTATTTTATGGCCACTCGTTTGAAAGCGTCAACACAAAACAAAAAAATATCGTAGAACTGGCAACGCTTGTATCCAGCGAGTGGTAAACGTGGCATCGGCGCACACGCATGGTAGAGACGCGAACGAAGCCTGTTGGGCGGGTTCAGACAGCGAGTGGAGGCAGCAGGGGGGGCGCCCCGATCACGCCAGTGCCCCTGACGAGTGCGCCACGAGAGCACGCGACAGCGCTACTCGCCTCGTTCTAAGAACCGACGCGTCCACTGTAAACACTACCGAGTTGTTACACTCTCCCACTTTACAACCGGTTTGTGCTGTCCGCTGTGATACTGTGTCTCCGACCGATTTTGTGATTTTATCGTGAACGCTGTGCACTATCCGACTGTCAGTCAGGAAAGCGTTGTATAATTTGTGAGTGTTTGTGTTACCAAAATTGGATTTTACTGCCCTCATGACCCGGGAGTTGGAACAGGACCGTAATTGGATTACAGAGCGGAGAATATTTTCAAGTGGTGAGTTACAGTAAAATGTTAGTGGTTAGCATAGATAAATATATACTAGGTGGTTAGCTAACCGTTACTACTTTGTAAATTGACGGTCACCACGGGCTAGACTGAATGCGACGCGTGGTGGAGGCGGTACAAAGAAACAACACCGTATAGGGGAGAGAAGGAGAGAGCGCGCATTGTTGTTGACACAGAGCAAGTAACTAGCGAGGTAGCGAGCGTCGACCCACTAGCTCCGAAATCCATGATTCAAAACGGTGTAAATTGATCAGTCTAAAGCATTCTGTTATGCCCTGTTTTTGTTCCACGATCGTTTACAATAGCAGTTTGAAAAAGCTGTGTCTGTTAATTGAAAATGGTTCAGTTATTTCATTTCTCTCCACTTCTGAGTCAGTTACCTATATCGCATTTTATAAAGAGGTACCCTTTTATCTTAATGACTGATTCCTCGATAAATTATGAGTAATTTGATAAGTCTTATTTATGTCTTTTGACCACACACACGGTTCAATCGTTAATAGAAAGTATGTAGAGATAACAAGCACAATAGAATAATTCATTCACGAAAATATTCAGTAGAAGGTGAGGTAGAAATCTCAACTGCGTTTATGTTTTTCCACACAATCGTACACTCAAAACAATGTTTTAAATTTATTATTACGGAATACAGGTAAAATTTAAAGAACTATTCAAATAAAACTAAAAAACATCCCCGATAGTTACAAATATAAAATCAAAAATTGATATCATAGTTAATCTGGGTGTCTTCAAATCGCGATTGAATCGGTTCTTCTAGGCAAACGTGCTCCATCGTAGACCGCATCATCGCTTAACATCAGGCGATGCTACGGTCAAATGCAAGCCTCTTATTTAAAAAAAAGACCATCAAATAACCTCATTGAACTTATACTGATGAATAACTATTTACTCGCACCGCAGATACAAACGGTTGGTTGGCAGTGCATACATAATTACAATTCATTCTCAAAAAATGCGTAGGTAGGCAAAAA
This sequence comes from Agriopis aurantiaria, assembly GCA_914767915.1. Classification (NCBI taxonomy): domain Eukaryota; kingdom Metazoa; phylum Arthropoda; class Insecta; order Lepidoptera; family Geometridae; genus Agriopis; species Agriopis aurantiaria. The sequence goes on along the minus strand of OU611983.1, from coordinate 11,201,108 downwards.
ACAGAATCGTGTTTAGTTAAAAACAACGCCTTCTTGGCGTAGTCGAAGTCTATAAGAAAACAAGACTTCCATGACTAAAATTATCATTTTGTACTATGACGAAAATGATAATTTATCTAATCAGTAGACGACAGGGATAATCACTTGCGCAAACAAAGTAAAATATAATAACTGCAGTGCATCACGTTAAAATAGCACAAATATAAAGCAACATGCTCGCCATATTACATATTTAAGAGTCCCTGATTCATCTCAGATTTCTTGTATCGTTTATAAATAGAAGAAACACGAATATAGTAAGACTATGTTATAACAATAGCAATGAATGAAAGACATTATCAACATCCTGGCGTAATTACGTATGCGTCATATGTCTTGATAATGAATGTGGAGTGGACGTAGGGTTGACACCATAATTGCGTTTATGACACTTGAAGAGTTATTATTTTTAGGGAGAGTTTCGGTACTGACGCTGTATATTTTAAGACAGTGCGAGAGCAATCTTACTTCCCTAGGTAAATCCATAAAAAGTAACTGAAAATAAGGCCAATTTCCATCATAAATTTAGAAGTTTACGCAACCCTAAATGATCAAAAATGCTTGTTGCGCCCGCGCAGAATAAGCGTCAACTAATAATTGTAGCAAAGGCCAATGGGTCAGCGGAGCTAGTTAAGCATGCCGTGCTGGTTGATGGTCAGCATGAGTGGTCGTGGGTTACATTCTCACATACGTAATGACTCCCACGTACGTACTCCTCTATATAAGTTTCATTCATATAAACACGATTCCACTAAGTATGCGTCTTTAAGCACAAAATTAAAATTCTTTAATTTCGAAAATGGTAGGTACAATTTTTACAGGAATACTAGGTTCTACATATAGGTAAATGTATGGAAATGTGATGCGACGAGTCATAATGCCTCAAAACTTTTTGTGCAGGCCCTGTAGGTAAGGTGCCTATATGTTTTGATTACTTAATATCTACAATGCTGATGAATCAACATTGAATTGACATCAATTATATTCTGTGCATGTGACTAAAAGAAGAACGCACGGACGCCCAGCGCAGTATTACTAACGAGCTGCAAAATTCATTTTTGTAGGTTCATACTTACCTATTACAGTGAGCGATATAACATTTTGAATGACTGCTGGTAGATACTAGATAGGTCATCAACAAAAAGCGTTAAACTATTACGTGTCTAACTTAATATTTTTAAATGAAAGATTTGATATGCAGGCTGTACTATGAACAAACGATTCTTTTCTAAATTCAAAATTCGGCTTCTTTCGGTTGATCATCATCATCATTTCAGCCATAGGACTTCCACTGTTAGATATAGGCCTCCCCCATCGATCTCCAAAAGGGCCGGTTGGAAGCGGCCTGCATCCAGCGTTTCCCTGCGGTCTCTTAGGTCGTCCATCTAGTAGGTGGACCTGCTACGCTTTCGGTTGATGTTTATTAGTAACCCAAGAGTCTATAGAAGTATAATATTATGTATTTATAGTAAAATTTCAAAACTACTCACATTCCAATGGTTAGTTTAGTAATCACCGTGGTACTTAAAGTAATAACAAAAAGTGCATTAAGCAATTTCCCGATTGATGTAAAATTAGTCATCTTGGGGCTTTTATACTACTAATTGAAGTCTGTTAAAAATTAGAAATGCTGTTTATCTATATTTTTATAGAATAGTTTCTGATGTAAGGAATCATGAATAAAGTAGTACTTAGGTATCATGAATTGAAAAGTTTCCGTGATTTGCGAAAGTAGCTGGCTACCTTCCCTGAAACCTAAAGTATCTTTAATGACCCATAGAATATTAGAAAACTACGTTGTCAATTGTAAATCAGTATTTTAGTCACAACACAAGGCATGGCCATTCTTGTCAATGGTTATGTCAAAATCATAATTATATTTTTCAGATAAGAATACAGAACATAAAAATTAATAATAGACAGACGTATGGGAAAGAAAACACGGTAAGTAAATGTCTGCAGTGTATCCTAAACTAGGCTCAGACTGTATATTGGATACCACCCAGAAATAGCAAAGCAAAAATATTTGCTGATTACCGCCGACAAGTGCGAATTGCAAATTTTAAACTAGTATTTAATTGTCACGTTCAAGTCAGTGTCATTTCTTACTAAAGTGGACGAGAGACTGGAGACGTTACTAGAGGCTTCTATAGAGTTTTGGAAACGACACTAAAAGACACGTTTCACCTTTCATATCAACCACACTCGAGCACAGAACACTCGAGAACACTTAATATATACAAAATCTACCATTATTACACATCAAAACTCGAAAATACTCAAGTTTAGGAAATTATGAAATACAATAAAGCGACATGCTTCAGCGTTGTCAATTAAAAAAAAACGATTTCCCGCCATTTTCTTGTGACAAAATAAGCTGATTTGACTATAATTGTAGGTATCTTACAGATAACACAAGCCAGAGATTACATAGAAAAAAGATGCTTAAATTATGCAACCCGAATAATAAAATCCAATATAAAACGTTCGACTCATAATTTACAACGCAAAAGTCCGATCATCATTTCGACCCGAGTCCCGGAGAATCGTCACGTTTTCGTCCTTCTATCTCTATCACATTTCATTTGAGAAGCTACATATTTCAGGCGTGACATCGCCGGAAGCGGCTATAAATCGTGCGTTGATATGGAAAAATGTCGCGAAAACTGTCTTTTATCGTCTTAGGGTAAACCCATGTAACCCTCTTGCACGCGAACCCCTGTGTGTTAACGCGCAGCTTGCGGCTTCAGATTTATTCATCGCCAGAGAACCGCAGCTTCCCGAAGCGCGTGGGATCGTGTAGGTCTTCGTCACGTCACGACAGCTACATAAGGGCTCGAATGTCAACCGCGGCTGCGTAATTACAGCCTTATCTTATTTATGCCATGCATACAGTCCCGTGCTCTGTAATCCAATCCAGAAAGCCTGAAGCCAATCACACTAATGTGAGAATACAATATTGAAGTGCTTTATTTATCTCGTATAAATATTTAACCAGACAAAGATGGCCGACATGCTAGGATGTTATTTCTCAGAGTGCTATCTAAACTAAAGGACACAAACCTGTTTCCTAAAATATTCATCCGAATATTCCTGCACAGTTTTGTGTGTAGTTATACATATCTTATTTGGACTTATCGATGCTCATCGTAATTTATTATTCTGCTATTTTGATGCCAACCATAATTTGCGTACGTATCTACGTATCGAGGGATTAGGGTAGAATTTTTATAAATATTTGATGAAGGTTCCATTTAGCGTTACAAGGGCATTCGTAATGTGTACGTTATGTATGGAAACATAACGGGGGAGTTACCGTGTTACGCCCTATGTCAAGTGACCGCTCGTTTGTTCAGCCCAGCAATTGTACCGCTAGTTCGAGCGGCGATAAATTGCAGGTTCGAAGTGTAATATATCGCCGCGGCAAACCCCAACCAGCTCAAATATTGTAACGGTAACAATGCAGCACACATCAGGCAGCCTACTCCCTAAACAGCAGCGCAATCCCGAAACAGATGGATAGAACGAAAAATATAATGCTGGTGCACTCCCTCGCGATCCTTTTGTGCAACATCTGCGTAATTGTGCAGCACGCCTTCTGTTACATGAAACTGAACCCTTTGAGTAATAACGCTGCTTAACGTCACATGCAAATGTTGTAGGCACTAGTTACCCAGTGGCACACATCTACTTTATGCCATATCAAGCCAAAAGGACTTGATAGTTAAACACAAAGCAAGTAACTAATATGCTTTGGGAAACTTCAGATAACATTAATGCAAGAGTTCATTAGCTCAAGTAAGAGTAAACACGCAAATATTGTACCTATATAGTTTGTTTAGAGAAATTACTAAGAACATTTTAGCCAACGCAATAAACATTATGTAACGTTTGCAGTAACCGCGTTTTGCCGTTAAGTTTTGCAAACACTAACTTCTTCAGTAAAACGTTACAGTCAGTACGTAGTTAAAACCCTAGTCCGTCCAGACCTCGACATTTTATCTGCTTACTGCTATTATAACAACTTATGTCTGTTATAAAACCTCATGCGATCCTAATAAATATTTATAACCCGTTCTGTAATATACTATACACGCGTTTTATGATGGCTATGCGAAGTTAAATGACTAAATAAAAACTCGGACGCCTCACAATAAACTATTTTGATCGAGATGTAAGGTATTAAAGAGATATCGAAACAGCGAGCATCAGATGGCCAAGGCTAGATCGAGTTTTGCTTCTCACGATTACCAACTGAGATACTTAAAAATAGTAAAATAAAAAAGGTAATGCGAAGTCCTGTCTTGCTAGCCCGAGAGGATACAGTGCGTGCGTCAAGCTGGCGTCCCGTGTGACCGAGAACTCGCCACACGAGTATTTGCATGGAGTAAGAAAATCCACTTCATTTATAATATCGATGTACCTATTCTTTATTTTGTTGATTCAGCTCAGTTTCACCTGTTGCCGATGGCTTACTTTACTTCGGGCAGATGTTTTTCGTGTGATAGAAAAAGTCGTCTACCTTACTGTCTTTATTGTGATACCGTAAATGTATTTTTTTCATATTTTACATTAATTATCATCATATTTTACAAAAGAAGCAATTAAATTGTCCAACCTACTAGGTCAATTAATAGATAGCAAAAATGTTATTTAGTAGGCATGTTTTCTTATCTTTTAACGATAACTTTGTTTACGCGAGCAAGTTATTTATATTAAACATTATAATGTGATTCTAAAACTAGTAAATTAATGGACTCTACTAAGGTTACGAGAGGTCAAGCACATGAATTTTAATTATTTGAATATCGTGGACGATAATTTGCAATACATGTTTAATCTTATGATTTTTTTATTGTTACAGAGCGAAGAGAAAGGCGCGTGAAGATGGCGTGCGTGGAAAGAAGAGACTAAAACAAAATGGCCGTCGCCCGCGCGGTCCTCGTGTTGCTTGCATCCACGGCGCACGCCTGGATGCCGGACGCTAATGCTAGGATATACGTCAAACTAGGTAAAAACCAGTAAATTATTTACAAGGAAAATCAATAAATAAAGTAACAACAACAAGAAGTAACCTAATCAATAATTAAGTATTGAGGTAATAACCAAAAGCAGCAGCACCATGCGCAAGCGCAGATTTTGTGGTTTATAACTACATTGGATGTACGAAATGCCATGCCATGCAACCGACACTGCAGGTGCAAGAAACGCTAAGAATCGTACATAATATGCGATTTCGGCGGAGTGCCACGTGAGAATCTCCCCACCAATTGTTATGAAATCGCGAACCGTCATTGTTGTTTAATCGCTCCACAATAGGCGCATTGTTCGTTTGATATGACAAAAAGAGATTTCTATAGAAGTTAGACTTCCATGCTCATTGGAGACTACCAAAGTTAATCTAAAGCTTCTATAAATTTTCGAAATTCAAGGAAAATTGTATTTATAGGTAGCCGTATATAACAGGTAGAGACCTTATTTTATACATTTTAGTAAGTACCTAGGTAAAAAGATATCAAAACGTTTTAGCTAGCTATCTTACACCGTAAAATGAAGTCTTTTACATATTGCTACACGACTACAACTCTTAGAAAAAGAAATACTCAATGTATTTCGATATTTATGTCGGTAAAAAGTATAAATTTAAAAGCACATTGTCTATGGAACATTGTATCACATATTCTGGCATTAGCCAAGATAGTTTTCTTTTTACAAGCTTTTATTCAACTTGCTTTATTAGTATGTACCTAGGTATGGATCAAATCGTGCAACTGGATTTTAAAACAGTTATCTCCAACCGATGGAGCTTAAATTTTGCATATACGTTTAGTTTGGATGACAAATGACAATGCATGGTTAGTATTGGTTAGCTAAAGACGTCATTCTAAATCCAATATGGCGGACTTTCAAAGATGGCGGTCCACTTATTTTTTATGCACCCCTATGATATAGGTATCAAATGAAAGGGTTTGCTGTGAACAATACGAAAAATAAATGACGTTACACTAAATATGGCGAATGTCCCAAGATAGCTGTTTTTTTTTTAAATCTACCGTCACGATATTCGGTGTCATATGAAAGGTTTGCTGAGAAGTATTCTTCTCGGCGAAAAAAATTGTTTCGATTTCGTTGAACGATTTCCTACGATAATTACGGGTTCATATCCATAAAGCTAAGTTTATCGATTCACAGCCGTGCAAAGTTTTAATGAATCGGTTTGTTACAGGCGATGAAACTTCAGAACAGTTCGTGGGCAACGCAACGGCGCCAGACCACTTCCGTATCTTAGACAAGGATGACTTTTCTATCATAGTTGGCGGCAGGTAAGAAACTTAACTTCGACTATATATATGCTTTCGACTTTTTTGCATAGACGCAACAGACGCAATAGACGTTTAATTTGTCTGGGGAAAGTGAAATTTCCTGATTCTTGCTGTACTATTCTGCATAACTTTCCGTTGGCGACTGTTGGAAGATGCCAGAACAAAATATTATTTTCTTAGCAGACAGAAACATTTTAAGATTAAAGGCTTATTTACAAGTTTACGCGGAAGGGGTGCACTAAGCTGAAAGGGGTCCGTTATGCTAATTCCATCAATCAACCGATTGACCAAACCTGAAATCGCGATAAAAATATCATCTGATCCATACTTTTTGTCGAGTGTCAGTGACAGTTTTCTATGAAACAGCTGATATTTTTTTGCTATTCCAGAGTTGCTCCAAAAGTTGTTCACAATGATGGACCCCTTTCAGCTTGGTACACCCTTTCCGTGTGACCCAGTAGAGTAGCATCAGTGCCAGTCACTTGCTTATTGGAGTCAGTCGAAGACATACCTAATACGTAAAAAGTGAATTAGAGAGCGCTATGAATTATACATTTCTTACATTCATCAAGGTTATTGTAATGATCTATAACGAATTGCTCTCTTTTACAGAAACACAGTGTACAACCTCAGCCTGTACGACTTGTCAGAAAACATTGATCAGGTTAGTTTTATTAATTATACACGCTTTTATTAGATGCGCCCCGCGGTTTCAGCTGCGTAGATACCCTCGATAAAAGTAGCCTAAGTTACTCCTTAGAACATCAGCTATCTGCCAGTGAAAGTCCCGTCAAAATAGGTCGAGCCGTTTTGTAGTCCAGAGGGAACATACACACGTACACACATATTTATATATATACATATAGAAGACTAACTAATAAAATATGTAAACAAATCTTGGAAGTCAATTGTAATCTGGATGACAATACAATCATTTGGTACCATCGAACTGATCTGATGATGGAGCCAAGAGGTGATAGTGGAACTAGCTACCAGTAAACCCTCGAGTTTGGGAGTTTGGAGTTTGATTTATCGAGTCACATGAGGGTTATTTTTTAGATCTATAATAAAACTAGTAGGCCGCCCCAGCTTCGCACGGGTATAGATATATATAGCCTATGTCAACCGGGGATAGTGTAGCTTCCCAACAATGAAATAATTTTTCAAATCGGTTCTGTAGTTTCGGAGCCTATTCAATGCAAACAAATAAACAATCAAATACTTCCTCTTAATAATATTAGTATAGATAATGAGGTCGATTTTTACTTAGGTTGTTAAGGTTTATTTAGTTGACAGTTTTAAACTTAGGTACTAAAAATATTAGTATCTATTTTTATTTCAGGCTACGAAATAAAGACAGCAACACATTGATGTAAGTAAATAGGGGGAAGATACGGGACGAACTTCTTGCCGTGGACCGCACAATATAGGCTCCGGGGCACAATCCACTTCAGTCACAATCGAACTGGCGTTTTGATAGCACGTGAATCACTTGTCAAAATTGTGTGAAATAAAGCAGCAAAAATTACTTCCTGCGTTTTCACAAGGTGCACCAACAGTTCGAAGACAAAAAACAAGTTTCACGGCATTACTTTTCACTCGTAAATACTTAAAAACAATTAACTTAAATTTCTTTATATGTCACTTCTATGGTCTAGTGTAGTGTCTAATGGAGCGGTGAAGTTGATGTTTACAGTGTAGACGTCAACGTCGCCGCTGACTCGAGCCGAAACAGAGCCATATTTATTGGGTACAATGTTTGGATGTCACGCGTCTTCCCCCTTCTTAAAACAGTCTTAAAACAGCAACACTTTTATTTAGTTTCAGACTATCAACTAAACCTTCAAAATCGATCCCAATATATAAAGTTTCATAATATTAGAAGTGAATTTAAGTGTTTCTTACAATGAATTTTAAGCATAGTACGTATATCGATGGTATCTTAGCACGTATTGCACTTTGTTATATTACTCAGTAACATGCAAATTTTGCACTTCATATATACAGTAAAGTGGGTTGAGCAAACATGTAAGCAAAGGCTGATTTAACTCCAGAAGTCGCCAAGTCAACGAAGCATCGAAAAGAGGTATCTAATCTTTGCTTTTATAATGCGTAGGTATACATTTCTACGCGCAGGTTTTGCCAGGGAAACGCTGAATGCAGGCCGCTTCCAACCGGCCCTTTTGGAGATCGATGGAGGAGGCCTGTAGCCAGCAGTGGACGTCCTATGGCTGATATGATGATGATGATATAACACTTCTTGCCTGTGCTGTTAACCGTTGACAAGTTCTCTCGTTAGGAGCCAACCTTGAGTGCAGTAGCCATGTCATGTGACAATTACATCGAATTATCATAATTGAATGCGTATACAACATTTCATGTCTGTGCTGCTAACCATTGAGGAGTAACCTAACCTAACCCAACCCTGAGTGCAGCAACTATATCATGGTAAAACTTAAAACCGGCTATCATAATAATAAAAAAATGCGTAAATAAAATTTCGTCGAACGAGATCCTTTATCTGGAACTAATCCTGGATCTCGATTCAGGTCATATTTACCAAACAAATGCATTGTCGTCGGAACTGAACCAACATTTAAAAAATTCAACTTTGTAGGATAAGAGGAAGTGGTTCTAAATTCTACTTGCAAGATTTGACCTATCCTATAGCATACAAATGTTGCAAGTTAAATATAGCTATAAATATAAAGCTTGTAAAAAATTTGAAGTTTTCAATTCACAGACACTGCTATCTGAAGGAATTGTAAGTAGGTCCTCCAAATTGATAAAGACGATTATTTTTTTACTGAATCCGGTCAGTGATAAGTGATAGCTACCGTCTACCGGTCGGCGACCCAGTCTCACCCTCTTAATAGGTCTCGCACTCGACTACAGGTTTATGTATCTAATCTTGCGCAAACAACAACGGAATCCCGTTCCTTATGCTGCACTTACCGTGTTCATTCTTAGTTACGACCCATTTCGCCCGGCGAACTGTTTATTTTCTAAATCATGTTGGTTTTATTTACAATAATATCTGCACTGCTATTTTTAAGCGCGAGTGCATTTACATCGAGCACGTCAGTGAATCACGAGGTTACGCAAGTCATCGAAGTGCATTATTGGCATATTCTTGTAGGTACGCATTACCTACAACACCCATAAATTTATTGCTAACCCTCTGTGGATATTCCATATCAAACTATACAGGGTTCCACGGAACGGTGGTACAACGCTGAAAGGAGGTTATTGTACTCATCATCTTCAACCTATTTTACTATGGGACTAACCCTGAACCCCATACCCATATGGGCATTCCATACATTTGGTTAAGGCCCTTTTTTGTCACTTTTAGCAATTTTGGTCTTTCTAGTTTTAGTTAATCTACTTCCATCCATTTCATTGCATCAAATTGGATCCATGAGTTTTATAATTTTAAGCTATAAATCTAGGAAATCGTAAAAACGAAACACGGTTAAGGACATTTGGCTCGATAGAAAAAAATATGAAAGTAACACTGATTTGAGCTTTTCTCCCTGTTATTTGGGATTCATTAAAATACCTATTTACTAAATGATGTCTACGATATCTTAGTATACAGATTTCATAATTATGAAGGGAACCGTAAAGGTAAATTTTACATTACAGCTATAGTTTTCGAAAAATATGAGAAAAACCTCAAAATAGAAGTAGCGAAACGCACGACATGGTTATGCTCCACTAAATGCGAGTATAATACAATAATATTAAGCCTTATGGCCATCTGTAACAAGCGTTGCTTAAAAGTGGGAAAAACTTTGCATTAGGTGTAAATGTGAATGCTCAATAAAACAGCTGTTTTGTTTTTCGCGATTTCAGGATTGGTTCAATGACCTCCTTTCGGTTTAGTACCACCATTCCCTGCAACCCTGTGTATTATTACAAAACATAGCGAATGAGAAAAGTCCTACAAAAATATTTGAATGGAAAGAATAACACAAAATATCAATAAAAAATTATACACGTGATAATAAAACATTTTCGTCCACTACCGGCGCTGAACTTCAGTCTGGCTCTCGTGAGAGCAAAAATATATAATTCATTCGAGGCTACGATTAATGGCATCACAATCTGTGCATGAAATAAAAATACGAAACGGGCGAGCATAGGGCCGGACCAGCTTTTGGCTCCCTGCCAGAAATCGCTAACGTTTCACTCATCAAAAAATGTTCAGTTATTTATACCGCAAGCGTGGTAAAGCATTTTAAGGAATTACGTTCAACGTCCTCTGTAACTGAATTTTTATTGGAAATACCTGCAAATAACATTTAAAGCAATTACAGTTTTACTGCTCAAACAAATCCAACCCACAAAAAGGTCATGAGAAAACTGAACCGCAGTTTCGGTGTGAATTATTTGATAACAAACCTTAATTCTTTCATTAAACAAGCGCTCCGTTTTAGCACCGTTTTAAGTTTGTTATTTACCCAGGTTTAAATAATCTTGAAAACGGTAGCTGAACCATTAACCTGAGGTTAATGCTAATTTATAATATCAGTGCTAGCCTATAAGGAAATAGTTGGATAAATAAGTTCGTATGGGCTGAGTGAACAGCCCTGATGTCAAATTTTTAAGCCGCCATTTAGGTTCATGGCTACAAGGCGTTTGTTGTTATCTATATACTTATTACTTAAATATAAATTATATGTTGTTCGTTGGTAAACGCATTACCTACTTGAGAAAGACAGGACCGTTTTTTTTTTTTATGTTTGTAATAGTCCGAGTGGGTGTTTTAGGGAAAGAAAAATAGAAAACTAACCCGGATAATTGAAACATTTGGGAAAAACTGAAATAGAGCTATGGGATTTTTAAGACCATAACTCAAACAAAATTATTGAAATTTGGATAGGACGTCTGACGGGTCAGCTTAGTAGGACATTTAAAAAATTACATATTATTTTTTCGTATCAAGCTGATGTTTTAAATTACTCGTCACCATATTAGAGTTGGTCGGTGCTAGACCGTTGAATTATTCAAGCGCAGCGACGCAGGCCGTCCACTCGGCGTCGTCCGAATACTAATCAACCCTACATGGTTACTTTTCTTCGACTCCTCTACCACGTACGGCTTTTTTTACTAACATCATTTTGAATTAAATGGTAAAATTAGTTTGCTGTGAGCATTCATACATTATGTAGGAAACCATGTTTTCTGTAAATACATAGCCACTGCGCACGTACAAGTCGCACGTGTGTCGTCTATCATTCACTAGCAGACGCACTTGAAGATCGCTATCTCGTCTTAAACAATAGCTTCGAATAGGATTAACGTTTTACTAGGTAATACAAATCCAGGGTTATATTTAGATTGGAGTGATAATGCTAAATTTTCCGTAAGCCACCTAACGCAAATTTTATGTTGTCCACAGCGAATAGAATGGCAATCGACAGACGCCCATAGAGAGCTATGCCAGCTGAAGGGCAAATCTGCAGACGAGTGCCAAAACTACCCTCGCGTAGCTGCGCGTTCTCACGGCCGCTTGCTGGTCTGCGGGACGAACGCCTTCAAGCCTTTATGCCGGCGATACGCTAGGCATCCCGCAAACCACCATCTTGAAGAGTTCGATGGATCCGGCCGCTGTCCGTACGACCCGCAACACAACTCTACCTCCATTTTCACTGGTACGTATATTTTCTTATCAAAATGTCATTGATACTTTTAAGAGGCATAATGCAGTCAATATTGCATAATGGACGTACAGCTAGCCGATCAATATTCATGCACTCCGAAACTAAGTTCCCACGGACCTGCCTGGTTTATTTCGTACTAGTTCTTCCACTCAAATGTCACCCATGTTTCATTTAACCTTTATTTTCCTTCCTAGTACCGTCGTGAACACACATTGTGAAGATGATCTAAAAACTAGGCACGAAGCTGCGCTCGCTCCGCTCTTGGAAGGGTTGCGCGAAGCACGACCTAGCCAAGACCCCGATACCGATCAATTTATTACCTTTCCCGTTAAATACTACACCATACCTAAATAACAGTGTATTAGGTACAGTACTGTTTAACGATTTCTTTCCACGTGACGAGAAAGTATGGCATGGAAACCCTCAGGGCTTTTAACTTAAACTTTTCTGTTTAAGCACTAACTGCGTTAAGTAGGTGCAATTTTTGCAAAGCTTTCTTCGGTTAGGAACTGTTAGATAGAGTTGTTGAATAGAGTACTAAAGACTCTGGTCTCATTTCACAAAATCAACGTACCTCAAATTTCAACTAGAAAAGACCTGTTAGAATGTCATAAAGCACCAGCGTGCCACACCAGACCGACAAGCATTAGAAATCGCATTACGATTAGCTTCACGATTCCATAAATTGCATGCAGTTCTAAACTTTTTATGCTAATGGACATCATCAGTCTGACTAGTTTTCTATAGTTTAAGGACCAGCGAGAATCAGTTTTCAAAAATTATGTAATATTCTCTACACGAGTTGTAATTTGGTTGTGTTTTTTTCAGACGGTCAACTATTCACAGCAACAGCAGCGGACTTCTCTGGAACAGATCCGCTGATCTACCGAGAGCCGGTACGCACTGAACGGTCAGACTCGCTCCTGCTGAATGACCCTTCCTTCGTCAGTGCGGTGGCTTCTACGAGCCACGTCTACTTCTTTTTACGTGAAACGGCTGTCGAGTACATGAATTGCGGAAAGGTACACGCACAATTTTTTAAAGTTTTCTAGTACGATTAGATTACTTAATTACGAGTGTATTGCCTTAGCAATACAATACAATTATTTATTAATGACTCCATAGTTACAAGTCAAACTTCTCCAGTACATTTTCTACACCGATGTATATAAACTTATATAATTATAACTAGCCCTTAGTTGTGTGCAGTTTTAACATAATGTATTTTATTCTCAGGCTGTTTACTCAAGAGTAGCAAGGGTATGCACAAATGACAAAGGTGGCCCGCACACATTCAGCGACCGGTGGACTTCGTTTTTGAAAGCTCGGCTAAATTGCTCCATACCCGGGGAATATCCGTTCTACTTTGACGAAATACGTAAGCTTCGTGTTCCGTATTTAATTGAAATGCGATATTTCTCACTGGATTTTAAAAGCAATATTATAATGACGAACTTGTTGTTTCAGAGGCTACAACGGAACTTATCAACGGAGTTTATGGAAGTGGCGGCAGCAGAAATGATATCGTGTACGCAGTCTTTACGACACCACAAAATGCGATCGGCGGATCAGCTGTATGTGCATTCGCGATGAGAGACATTTTAGACGCATTTGAAGGATCATTTAAAGGACAAGAGGGTATGAATTCAAACTGGCTGCCTGTGAGAGAAAAAGTACCTGAAAAAAGGCCGGGATCTTGCGTGGAAGACAGTCGAACACTCTCCGATTCTTCAGTTAACTTTATAAAGACGCACTCTCTTATGGATAAAGCGGTTGCATCATTTTTAGCACGACCAATTCTCATCCGAGTCAGCTTACAGTATCGGTTTTCAGCTATCGCTGTCCATCCTCAAGTGCAAGCGATGAACGGGAACAAATACGATGTTATGTATATCGGCACTGACGACGGTAGAGTCATTAAAGCAGTAAATGTTGCATCGAATGAGGGCGTATTCGACGCTAGCTCTGATGAGTATAGCAGGAATCCAGTCAGAACTACTGTTATATCCGAGATGCAAGTCCTACCTCAAGGAGTACCAATTAAACAGATGCAAGTAGCTCTCACTACAGAGAAGTTAATAGTATCATCAGGTGATATCATAAAGGCTGTAACGCTGTCTCATTGCGGAAACGTGCAATCTTGCAGGTGAGTAGCACGCAAGTGCGTTATTATTGTAGCATCACAATAAAACAATGGTAGGCAATACCCAAATCATGGTAATGAACTTCAAATAATAACTATTTTTTATTGCAGAGAATGTGTTTCGCTGCAAGACCCACACTGCGCGTGGGATTCTAAGCAACAGCAATGTTCTTGGGTTGGAAACCGGCAATTTCCTAACCCCGAGAGATTTCTACAAAATGTAGAGTATGGAAAGACTGAAATATGTAATAAGCTGCCAGCCCTTTTGCCGGGCGACCGACACAGTAACCGAAATCCGGGCACAAAAAAGCCTACGCAAGCCGAATCCGAAATGCGTCACAAAACAGACGATATACAAAATGAAATTTTAATAGAAGTCGTTGAAACTAATGTTTTGTCCGAAGAAAAGAACACTAACAGTAACAAACACGAAACAGGTGAATAAACTCATTTTTTTACGAAAAAATATATTAATTATAAAATAAAACAAAATAAATTTTAGACCCGATTGGGAACCTTTAAAAAAGTAACAACTTGCGTATCTATGTTTTTTTTACTCAAACTACTTATTGAATTCCAGATTTGTTAACAGTTGAAGCGGCCGAAGGCAACATCTACAGTGCACAGGCCCTCCTCACGGCAGTCGTGGCATCATGCCTTGTGACTCTCATGGTGGGATTCGTCATCGGATATCTATTCTCGCGGCGATTTCGGCACCCTTTTCTCCAGGATACTTCGCCCTTCAATGAACAGCACAACCGATTAAACAGGTACCATTGAAATCATAAACTAAATAAAAGTATATTTCTTTCATTTCAAAGTAAGACTGATGCTGCAGTTTTCCTTTGCAGGCGAGTTTTTATAATATCCGGAAGTGAGTCCAATATACACGCCGAGTTTATCACTTACGTTTTTTTGCACCCAAATTAGAACGGCGTTTAATATTCAACCTACCGTTTCGCTTCATTTCAATTTTTCGTTAAAGCACCTGAATGTTTTATTCAAAGTACTCGGAACCTTTGAAAATGTACAGCAAAGTATTCGATGTTTCCCCTTAGAGTGAAAACTTGACCTGACTTTCAATTTTCTTTTCAGATGTGCCTTAGAAACTCCGCTGAATGCGAACACTACGTACATGCCCCCGCGGTCAAAGAATGTAAACATGGTGGCTAACGTGTGCCCCAAACCCGACAATCTGCACCTCGAGCTGGGCAAAGAGCGCACGCTCGACTTGCGGAATTCCACGGAATCCCTCGACAAAGATCTCAAGTGCGGCACATTGCAAAAAGTGAAAAAGACATACATTTGAGAATTACCCAAACAGACTATGTACGGGTCTATTTCGAAGTGATTGGAACAATGTTACGCGTCGCGTGTGCCAAGTCTTCCGAGCGAATCGGCAAGGCAATGTTAGTTGAATGTAGTGTGAGTGAGGCAAATTGCTGGTTGCAATTCTGTAAATATCGCCGAATGCGTGTACAGTAAAGATATGCCTTAGACTTTTAATGTAAACGAGAGTTGAACATGCATTTAAAAGTAGGATATCGAAACCACTCCCTCTAATTTGAAATCGTTTTAAATATAAAATTAAGATTGAGACTAAAGCAGATATTTATTTAGTAACCATATCATCGTAATTTAAACATATTTCTGCTGAAGATCGCTAGCTTTTTTAACGCGAGAATGTGATATTATGTAAATGTAAATGGTGATATTACTAACAGAAACTTCTCCTTTAGTTTTTAATCTACAATTTTAATTTGTTACATTCCATAATAAATATTGTAGAATAATATTGCGGTGCAGCTAATTTTGTAAATATAGTAAAAGTGTATATAATGCTAGTGTAAAATACAAGCCAAAGGGCTCAATAACTTTGTTTGACATAGTCGAACGTGACACAAAATGGTCAGTCATCTCAAAACATAATGTAATGTCGGCTTAACCTTATTTTAAAATACATAGTCGCAACATAAAAGCCGAAGTTACTAAGCTGTATTTTAGCGTTGTTTTTTTTTTTATTAGATCGAAATTCGCATGCTATTATATTACCTTGAAAGGTAGCTTGATTTCGCCATTTTATTCAAAATATTACGAATATAGGAAAAACCTTGTGTCCTTCACTATATATCTGGAAAGTTCTATATAGATACACCAGAAATTACATACAGGCAAACACGTCAGTTTATAGCAACTTATCTTATGGCTATTTTATATCTTAGTAATCTTAGTATGCCTTAGTGTTTGTTAAATGCAAAAGGTTTTTCCTAAGAAGTAGAAATGAATATCCAACTTGTTAATAGTTTGTATCCACACAAGAATGGAATGTGACTTTTTTTTTTATATAGATCAAATATGTTATTTAGTTTTGTTTGACTCAACAGATAGCCACAAGCTATATTATTTATGGAAAGCCTGGCATTACAGTTATAAGGAGTTTATCATAGCATGTAATATACAAATTATTAGATTTTGTTGAATTATAAAAATATTATAGTTATAGCATAAATTGCTGTGCTAAGTGCATAGTGCCTTGTAGGTTGCCAATTTAGTGCCTAATATTAGGACAAAGAGTAAAATATTTATAACCTACAGAACGAACATTCTGTTACATTATAAAAGCTCCGAAAATTATGTTTTCTTAGTGTCTGTGTTGCACTACTTCTTTCCAAAATGATGTCTCCACCGAAAAATTGTTATGAATGGTGAATTTTGTTTAAGTATGTTTGGAAGATTCTATTTTTATTCATAAGGGGTAACTCAGTACATATTTTTCACACAAGTTTGATCAGTCAAAACTTGAAAAGTTAAAGTAGGTATACCTTTTTGCACCATTATAAGTCAATAGCATGGGGCTGACTGCGGGGCTGACTGGCCCACCAAAGATAGTATTTGTTTATATTACCTAACAATAATAGTAACTGCTAAGTATTCTGGTTATACATACTATGACTTATTCTATGACGCAGGGCACTGTCAATACTAACTATGACTTGTTCTATGGCGCAGCGCGTTGTTACGACTCCAAATAAATTTGAATGCATATTAAATTTCGCTATTGCTATTTCGTTTATTCATTTTCGGCATGTGCTTCATTGTGTAAACTAATATTATAAAAAGATGTACTTTTCAAGTTTTGCCCGATCCAGGTGGTCAGTATGAAAATTATATGCTTATTTAAACCCTTAAAATATTAGGCTGCAGTAACCACCAGAGATCTAAAAATATAAGTGTTCCCACCGTATAAAAATCAAAGTCTTTATGGACATGTATCAGTTTCTGTATATATTATTTTATAAAATATAATATATAAGCATTAGCAAATAAATTAAAGTTATCTACATCATGGTTTCTTGTAATGAAATGTTTCTAGACATACAGTTGTAGTACTATCATGATTTATCTAGTAAAATACATTTGTATATATCATTTCCATTTCTGATAAATCAATATTGACAAAATCAATTTTATTTATATTTTTATATTATGATAAATCCATTGAACTAGGATCTTTATTAATTTCCCATATTAGTGGAGAAAATATAAGTATTATAATATTATGTGGTATTTCATTTTCCTACGGGCTTACTCATTTTGATTATATATAACAGTACTTACCAATTCCTCTTCAACGAAGACTGAATCTATTCTTTACATAAAATTACTGTTTCCTTTAGATTTATCTTGATATAGTATCACTGTCAGAATCTATATAATTAATATAGTTACAAAGGAATTGTCTCTTTTCAACTGGAGTCAAAACAATGTCATTATTAATAGTGACACCATCATCACAAACTATAGCTTCCTCCTTGACTTCAGGATTACCTTCATGCATTAAAAGAAAATTGTGTAACACGCATGCAGAATAAATCAATGTCTCGACAAATTCAGGCTTAAAAATCTCTAAGCGATTTAGTTTACACATTTTGCTTTTGAGCTGCTCAAATGCAGTTTGTATGTATGACCGTGCCTTCCAATGAACCTCGTTAAATTTCATTTCTTCACTTGTCAACAATTCTTCACTAGTAAATGGTGTTATTAAATTCATTTGCAATTTATATTCAGAATCGCCTAATATATGATTGTCAAATTCGACAAAGTTTTTAAGTTCTCGTGCCAGTGGACTTTCTTTGAACACTTTATTTTTCTTGGTTTTCCCGATCTCTCCTATGTGGATATCTATGAACACTAGGGATTCATCGCAAACTGCTTGTAGAAGAATGGTATCATGCTTTTTTCTTTTTAGTCCAATTTTTAGTCTACAGACATCAACAAAACCTACGCAGTTTGGAATCTTAAATCTGCTGTTTACTTTGATTCTGGTCACATGTTGTTCTTCTACTGATGGCCAGCTGATGTAAGTATGTCGGTTATCAGCGAGATGTGATGCAACCTCATGGAATATATGGCTTACCGAAGATTTGTGGAGGCCAAAGAATGTTCCAACATCATTGTAGGACAAATCACTCATTAGGAACATTATGAAAACATGAGCCTTTTTGTCCATGGGGATAACACCTGGCTTCTCAAAGCCTTTTAAAAATTTAATCAGTGCCTGAAACAGAAATTTCATAGTTATATTATCAGTTTATACTTTTTCGAGTAGCATGCAGGTATTATGTTAGATGAATTTTTAAAAAACTGACTACCAGGTGAAGTGTTTTGTGGAGTTAAGGGGGTTTACGCAGAAAGGGTGTACTAAGACGAAAGGGGTCCATTATACCCATAATATTAAAAATATTCAGCTGTTTTATACATTTTGTCGAGTGTAAATTACCGTTTTCTATGGAACAGCTGATATTCTGTCACAACCCTGTATTGGTCTTTACTAAGTCAAACTACTAAGAACCTCCCCCCAGCTTTCCTGCGATTGGGCTGACAGGTTGGGAAGCTCTTTGAACAAGCGATTACTCACAATCTCCTAGGGGCGGAGGTGGGCACGATTGAAGAGTTCCACTATCCACTTCCTGATCTTCATCAGATCAGTTCGATAATACCAAATTATTGTATTGTCATTTGCATTACATAATACTTCCAGTTCCAAATCGATACAACTATTAAGTAGAAGTAGGTTACATTCAACGTCCAAGATTTAGTTACATTGTTTGATTTGAAGCTCCGAATGCATGTAAAACAACACTAAACCAAACATATTTTTGCATTTTTTTCATACCAAAGACAAGGTATCCAGAGCGGGCACCTTGCCCACCCTTGAGCCTTGTTCCTGCATCATAATTTACCTTTATTACATTTGATTTTTTTCATTAACGTTCTCCTAATTTTGTCTCACTACTAGAGTGCTTTTCATGAAAGAAGTCCCCCAGACATGGCGCTGTCATCGCGTATCAATCACTATCAGTATCATTTCTCGAGTAGAACTTTAACAACTTTTGGCATCGTACACGACTCTTTAATGACGGAAAATTAATAAAAATCTCACTAGCGTCCAAACACAGTAACAACACTTGACAACTACAACATGGAAATTTAGTTCCGCTGTTTGCCGTGGGACTTCTTTCATGAAAAGGACTCTACTCACTCATTATCATAATTGAGATTGTCAAAGATTTCCTAAATTAATAATAAATACTTTTTGATTATCTAACACTGTTGTTTTAATTATATCTACCTAAATATATTGCTTTATTACTTAAACCGAGTATACTCGGCATTAAAACCGAGTTATTCGCCCGAGCACGAGTATCAAAATACTCGCCGAGTACCGAGTATTAACTGAGTACTCGGCCCATCTCTAGTTGAAATAACTACAGCTCGCAGCCCTGGTTTTGTCAGAGAGACAGGATAATGATGATACACCAAAATACTCATTAATAAGTTCAAATTTAAGAACCAAGTCATAATTTTTCACCATGTTGACCACCCAATACCAAAGGTATGTGAAAATTAGGCGCTGGAGTTTGCCTCAAAGTATAGATAAATATTATTTACCTGGACAGTACTTTTCTTCATTCCAAACATAGCCTCATAATCTTCATTGCTAAAATGCCGAACTTGATTCTCATAGTAATCACTACACCTTACTGGGGCAGAGGTGTTTTCAAGATCAGTTAAATCGATTTCTGGCTCATCGCCGAATTCATCCCTTACTACCTCGTTGTAAATACATAAGTTATCATTATTTTCATTTATAACATCCGCGACAGCGACCGCTATTCTATTAATTGTTGAAACACTGTCGTTGTCCAGGAAGAACTCCATTGCGAATTCTTTTTGAAAATTATTCATATTCTTTTACTGCTTCTAGTCAGCCGTCAGAAGGAAGATTAAAGTCAGTAATAAATGGTCTGGAGTGTTGAAATATTAACTGTTTCATTCTGTTTTTTTTCTTATGTACTTGTTCTCTTTGGTAATTTTTAAACTTTGCTCTTTGAAACTATCTTAGATCTTGGAACCACACACAAAAAATCTAGCGTGTCGTATAAATCGGGTCTTTGGATTCAGTCGCGTCAGCGTAGGTATTTTGGAAAACTCTATACTTAACACGCAACACAACAAACAGAAACAGAAATTATTTTTTAGTCTCACAGCTAATTCTGCATTTTATTTATATTACACGGGAATTACTCACGCAGTACTACTCACTCACTTACTACTCACCAAAGAGTACCTTTTATATACTGAAACTACTCACTTTCTCTCTACTTTACTCACTTTATTACAAAACACTGTTTTAAACTATCACGGTTGTTCACTTTATTACGCTTATTAGTTCTGCATTCATCAGAAAAGCCGAGGTTTGTTTTCATTCGTATTGTTTTGTTTTGGATTTTTGGAAAATTGTCTGACTGATCTGTCTGACTTTGAAAAACTCTAACGATCGTTGACGTCAGTAAGGTGGAAGTCACTGTCACTGTAGGTGTGATTTCTTTTTTCTTCTGCGAGGATGTAAGCTTCGCACGACTTGCTCATTTGTCAGTGTTAAGTATTTCAAGACTTTTGAGTTTCAATACTTTCAATGTACTTGGTTATAATATATACTAGCAAACCGCCCGCCCAGCTTCGCACGGGTGTAATTTACATGCGAAGTCGGGGCAGGTCGCTAGTTATATGTATAAACCTTCCGTGAAAATGTATCTAACTGATGGTGAAAACCGCATCAAAATCCGTTGCGTGGCTAATAGGAGAAGTTAGCGGCCATACAAACAGACAGACGCGGAAAGCGACTTTTTAATTTATACTATGTAGAGAAGATAGAGAAGAGATAGAGATAGTCAAGCAAATAGGGTGTTTGACTGTATTGAAAATATTATGCCAATTGACATCATCCATAAACATGACATAATGAAAAAGCATATTTCATTGATTTTTTTATAAAAATATGCCTATTTTTTGTTAAAAACGCGAATTAAATAACTGTATTTTCGACATTTGATCACGTGATCGAAAACGGTCTGTAATTGGCTTCATCCCTAGTGACGTCACACAAATCTAAACAAACAGATTTTGTATTGATATTTACGAATTTAATGTTGTAAAGCTATTTTGAGAGCGATTTATCCAGAAATTATCACCAAAAACAGTCCGGCGGTTAAATGTTAGAAGAATGGAGAAACATTTTGTGCAAGCAGACAGCAGTAACTTACCCAAATTTAATGTATTTATGGTTGCATATTTCTTCAATAATAATTTACGTCATTGTTTCTACGCTGCAGAACTCAAAACGTAAAAACTACAATGTAAGTATTAATTTTTAATTGTTCTCCAAGCAAAACATTCAATCAAGTTGTACAAAAAGTATGTTGTAGTAGGTGGATATCACTATTTTGTTAGGTTATGTCTTTACAATGTTTAAAAAGAAAGTAACAGTACATAAAATAGTAATGCAATAAAAAAACAAATTGTAATAGTAATATATAGACTCAAATATGTACCTCAAAATGATCTTCGCACAAAACAAAACACTTGAAACACTTGAATTAGCTCCAATACTTTTGGGTTCTCTACGAGCTACTTAGTTCCAACCACTTTTTGCGAGTTTTGGGGTCCATTGGAACAGAAACGAATAGTTTTTCCGGTGTTTTATGGAAGTATTTGTACATTGTGGCACTACACAACATTTATAAACCATTACTTCTATTAGAAAATTAGTGATTATCAAACTTTTGCTGCCTGGCTGCAGCTGTTTTGTTTTGTGTGACGTCAATCGTCGCTCGACCGGAGCTATGACGCAGGTCTGCGTTTTGGCGCGATATTTTTTTATTCAAACTTTAACATCGATTTATATCGCAAATACGACTGATATCCAGAAAATATAAATGCAGTATACATTAAATTATATCAGGCAATAATGTGCAATAGTTTCCCAAAAGTTGTCAAATACCCTATTGCAAGTACAAGTAATAAATCACCCCAAATAGATGCCAAGTACTAAAATGGCGAAGTAGCACAATTGTTTAGAGAAAAAAATCTTAATAAGTTGTCAAAGTCAAATCGTCAAAACTTCCCGGTGTATATATTACTCTATGGTCAAAACTTAGTACACAAATACAATTCTTTCAGTTTTCCAGTTTTCCCTTTTCTTGTTTCTTTTCTGCTTCTCATTAATTTCAATCTAGCAAGTTGCAAAATTACCTATTAAAGGCTGATTGGCTTCCTAATGTGTGAATAAATCGTGAAAATTTATTCTTTAAATAAAAAATATACTACACAACAAATACTGGGCGGCGATCCAACTTGTGTAACCGGGAGTAGGTACTAGGTACGAGATTGAAACCAGCAAAATTAATTTCGTTAGAGCTCTACCGTTCCGATTTCTGAGACTACCTATGGCGAAATCACACGATATCGCTGTCGACTTTCATTCCAATGAAAGGTAAACTATGAGTTATCTTTTACTATTTTCATAGCCTCAAATAAGACAGTCGGCGTTAGGGGTTGGGTTTTTGTCAGCAACTGATAAGCCAGTGGCCAGCGTCCCAGAGCCATGCTCCGGTAGATGCTGGCACGGGTGAGTCACTGGGGTATACCCCAGGTGGGACGTCAATACTAGTCCTGTGTCAGTTGTTCGTGTTAAGTGATCCAGATTATTCATTACCGAAAAACACGTCGTTGTATAATCGGTCACGAAACCGTCGCGAGATTATTGTGCTGTGATTCGAACAATTGATTGTAGGTAGTATAGTGTAACATGTACTGCTAAAATTATTCGGTGTCCGATGTGATTGATCTTTGCAATTGGCAAGATCAATGAGTCGCGAGTTATCCGTCGATCAGACATCTTTGTTGACCCATGACAGAGTCTGTCACATATGGATTGTAATCTGGTCACTTAGATTTGTTCAATCACCACTGAAGTGACTAGTCCGGCACTTGACTCAATACTCAAGGATGGGGGACCCAAGTAGAATGAAAAGCCTTTGATAACTCTTAATGTGGTAGGTAAAAATACTAATGCTTTATCTTGTTTTAGTGTCACTAATGAAAAACTAATCTACCCAGCTGCCACAAGAAACCAAGAACCAATATTGCAAGTCCTAAAAAGACTTATATTCTGTGATGAAGATAACGAAGATGAGAATCCAGTTTTTGTGGAGATTTCTTCAGGTTCTGGGCAACATTTAGCACACTTTGCTCCACATTTCCCAACTGTTACTTTTCAACCGACTGACTATGATAAGACTTTGCTTGGTAGTATGACCTACTATGCTAACAATTGCTCCACAAAAAACATCAAGCCACCAATCTTGCTAGATATAAGAAACAAGATGTCAGACTATGGGTTTCAAGAAAATAGTATTGATTACTTGTTTAATGCTAATATGATTCACATAAGTCCCTTTGAATGTACAGTTGGACTGTTTGAGAATGCTAGAGACCACTTAAAACCTGATGCTCTCTTGATCACTTATGGTCCTTATAGTAAAGATGGTGTGATAACACCGGAAAGTAATGTACAATTTAATGCTTCTCTGAAAGCAAGAGACACATCTTGGGGTCTTCGTGACATCACTGAGCTGGAAAACTTGGCAGAACAAAACAATTTATCTCTTATAGATACAGTTGAAATGCCTGCAAACAATCACATTCTGATATTTAAGAAGAATTAAACAATATTATGCGTTATATACATACTATTGTAAGCAGACTAGCTACACTCAAACCATGCTAAGAAGTCTTCTCAGAGCTGTAGTAAAAAAAGGCGTAGGTGCCAAACCACCTTACAGGCCACCTGATGGTAAGCTATCATTGTCACCTTGGATACCTGTAACACCAGGGACATCACAGATATGTTGCTGACCTTTGAAGACAACAACAGCCCAAGACGATTAACAGCCTTTTTGAAGAACCGCATGTCAATTTTAAGTAAATTTAGTCAATAATGAAAGGCTGAATTAAAAACTGTTGTGTTAATATTACACTTCACTATCTTCCGGCTACTATGTTACATTAAAAAACTAGCAAAATGCGATCAGAATTTACTGTTTCTATCTGGCTTATACAATTTACTGCAGAAGTCAGAATGCTTGTTAGCGCGGCTTGTGTATAAGTGTAGATACAAAAATGTGTATTATTTGTTAATCCATTGCTTTACAAATACTGGATGTTGGGTCTGATACAAAATTTGTCAAAATCAGTTGACTTAAATTTTTTGAAAAATCGCCAAACATATAAATTAGACCATTAAAACATTCAATAGTTGGTATTGTATTATTCTAGTTTTGGTTCAAACATTTTGAAATGCTGACCTGATATCCATAGTTTTAAATATCTTTAGGGTTATCACTATTATCTTAGCTGCTCTCATATAAATTTGAATTGGTTATAGTAAGGATAAATTAAGTGCAACCAGGGCAGTCCGGTTCACAACACTGCCAATATTTTAAGCTTATTCACAGGTTTCTAAATAGTCGTACATAATATCAATAATATATACACAACAGGTATGAACTGAAAGAGTACGTAATTAATAATGTAATAAAGCGTATATTATAAGTTCACGAATCATGCCATCTAATGACATAATTTTTATTCTGTATAGGATTATACATAAAAGAGAATATAAATGCATACTTCATTATGTTAATTATGTAGTGTAAGTAGAAGCTTCACAAAATAAAAGAGCTTTATAAAATAATTATTGTGTATTATTTAATGCTCTTGTCGTGATCCTTGTATCGTAATGAGTAATATATAATAGAAATATTGTAACATTGGTCGAGATCGTTGTTTAATGCACGGCAGCGGCAATGGTCCATGCAGAGATTCAACATCAATGCAATATATAATGTTCTCTATGAATATAACGAAACTGCGTGCGAAAGCATAAAATGATAAAATTATGATCTAACAGTTTTGGCGCCAACGTGAAAAAAATATGTCATACTGTAACCCCAATCCCCATTGTATAATAGTGAATGTGATCGACTGAATTCGACTGAAGGCAAGTGTTCTAATGGTTTCCAAAATTCCATAGAAGCACTAGTAACGATTCCGCCACTTTATTACTTTAAATTGACCGTGACCTACTTTGCTCAACTCTGTGCCGTACAACTTGAAAATAATTCAATACGTGACACAACATGCAAAAGACGTGCGACGCCAAACTCTAAAGAATGAGTAATGAATAAAAAAAAGTGCTGCGTTGTTGGGTGTCTCTCAGAGCAAATAAAAAGGGTGTCTATAATGTACAACATAATATTTGCTGACACGATAATGTACGGGAAAGAAAGCACAGGCAATAATTAATGTACAGTGATTCCAAATATCATGCTGTACAATACTGGCCGTCAGTTATCGGCTCGTGTCTATAAATAAAGTACGGCAAGGAAAGCACAGCCAGGATTGTACAGCCAATAATCCATATACGTGAGAAAAATTCACGTTTTATCGGGCTGTACATTATCATGTCGTGCAATACGGGCCGTGTTTTGTCGAAATGGGCCGACAATGTACGACCGATGTACAACATGATAAAAGATGGCTTCACCCATATTGGCTAATAATGCTGAAATGTCTCTGCTCTTATTGGCTGTTGAGACCATGACGTCTGGTGATTCCATGCTTCTTTTGAACAAGATAGTGAAAGATAGTCACAGATTAAAAATATGAGTACCATAAAACTATTTGGTGGTGAGGCGGGGAGAGGGTAACAGCTGCGTTAGATCTGTCACTCATTTTGTACCTAACCAACTCAAGTCCACGTCTGACTCCAGGCGGGCTCCCGCCAGAAGCTCTTGCGGTCGCCCCTAAATGTCGCTTCGCCACACTCAGGCCCTCCCTTGAGCTTCTGGCTCCCGCACATTTTATATACACTCTAGGGGTAGGGACCACTAACCACACACAAGACTAGGTGGAGTTGGGGTGCTTTGTGCGATTCTGTAACCCATTTCGAACCTAACCTACTCAAGTCAGGGTGCTCTGTGGCGGACCTGTCAATCATTTCTACCTTATACACTCGTCGTGGAATGTCCACGTGGAAACGAAGCTTTAGATTTTTAATTTGAATTTTTAATTATTTAATATATTTTATTTTTAATTTTGATTTGAATTTTTATGGTCACAAATTATCATGCTGTACATTATTAAACAGTGTCAATAATGTACGGCATAATATTGTATACCAATTATCATGCTGTACAATATCATGCCGTCCAATATCTGTGTCGTGCATTATTGCTTTGCATTATTGCCTCCATAGAGCACATTATATATTGCCTCCCGCCCGCGTTTCATTGCAGTTTGCTTTGCTCCAAAGAGAATGGTTTGCTCTTCATAGAGTAATTGGTTTGCTTTGGTTTGCTTGCTTGCTAATCTTGCTATGTATTTGTTTTGTACAAATCAAAGCAATTCAAATATTAATTATATTCACAAAATACCCTTTCTTCTCTCTTCTCATTGTGTTGTGTATTGTATACCATTTCGTCTAGCTTTTGCATCAAAATTAATTCACTCCAATGGCTAAGCGTTCCGCCTCTGTCGCATTCGACGTTGACGAAAATATCAAAAAAGAAAAGAAAGAGGGCAAGAAGCACTCGTTAGATTCTGATGAAGAGGACAGTGGGGCCGAGGAGGAAAAGCAGAATGTCCTCCATGCTGACGACATTGAAGGCGAGGAGGATGGCGTCGGTGGAATGGAAGGTGAAGTAAGTGACGTTTGGTATGAGATTACGCCAGCGCCAGACAACGCTCCTGTTGGTAATAGATGTGTAAAACAGTTTCTATAAGTGGACTCGAGCCTAGACCGTTACTATTGTAATCCCAAAAAAATTGGGTATAACATAAGACTAAGACTAGCTGTGGCCTGCATTTTCTCATATCGTGCTGAGCTTTTAGCTTTGTCAGTGACTGGATGTCTGGCGAATTTTTTTTCAACAATGTTCATTCCATAACTCACTGTTTTAACAGCTTTAGAGTGAAGCTGAGATTAGAATACAGTTGGGCTGAGTAGCGTTCAGACAACTTCATGGAGCCTTCTCATCACCCATTCCACAGTCTCAAGACAAAATTTAAATTTCACTTTACATGTCATGACTTATGGTAATGCAACATGGACACTTACAGCTGGAGAAAATTTTCCTGTCTTTGGACATAACCCAAAGTAATGTGCCATATTATGTGCTCCAGTTCTTCCAGCTGTGAAAGCCTATCATCCTGCCAAAGTTTCCTTCTATTTTATGTTGCTAGAAACAGTGGAGTTTGGCGTCCTGCATAGCCCAGGGATTCTTTGCTCCTCTTGCTCTGCCGTTACCTGGTGGTGGGTTCTCGCACTGGTGAAGCTGCTACCTATCACCACTGAAATTTAAGTGGTCAATTGTGATAGTTATACTGCCATCTTTCAGTCCCCTTTTAGACAGTTCTTAGTACAGGCAGGGGATATCATTCCCATAATCTATTGCCCCGGGAAATTACAATCTAAAGCCAAACAAACCAGGCTAACATGCGTGCCGCAACAAAATTTTGTCGACTTTTTATCATGCCAAAGCTAGAAAGGAGTATACGAAACCGTAGACGCCTTGTCACGTCCTCGCTCGATAAAGTGATAACAAGATTTTATTTCAGTGCGCATGTTGGCCCGGCAGGACCAAATTCATCAAAACGAGTTCAATATTTTTTTTGTGATAGATTGTTACTTTTGCATATATATTATTAGACTCACATGAATTTCGTTGTATCGGCATTATTTAAAATCGTAAATAATATTTACAGATCACAATCACTCCTTTCAACATGAAAGAAGAGCTAGAAGAAGGCCACTTTGACACTCAAGGCCACTATCACTGGAAGAAAGAAAAAGAGATTCGAGATGGATGGCTCGATAATATCGACTGGGTGAAGGTGAAGGGGAGACCTGAAGACAAGTACAAAGTACACAAGGATGATGAAAATAAAGGGCTGGGAGATGAATCTAGCAGTGAAGACGACGAGCCAGAAGAAAAATTTGAGCTAATTGACAATTACAAAGAAATTGTGCAGCACATGAAACCAAGGGAGACCATTGCTAAATCATTGCAGAGACTTGGTAAGGACATTATATGACATGACATTATAATAAAAAAAAAATGATTTAACTTATGGCATGGATTCACATAAGTTAAATAGTTTTTTTTAAATCTACAAAAGAGCTGATGATCTCCAAAAGGTTGAACAGATTTTCTTAAATCATAGCTACACTCTCAATAAAGACATCAAAAAAAAACAACAGTTCAGCCGTTTGGAAGCTACAGTGCTACAGACATAGATACACATGCTAAACATATAACACCCATCTGTTATCGTTGGAAGTTAACAGTGAAAAGTCATTAATCCAGTCACATCTCAGTCATTCAAACACAGTGCCTGTGTATATTAAATTTATAATCAACAATTCTATGTAAACCTGCACCATGTTATACTGCGTTGTTTATGTTGTATTATTTCCTAAAACATGTACTATAAATATGCTTTTTATTTTCAGGTGTAAGCACAAAAATTTCGAGTGCAGAACGCTGGAAACGAAAGAAAGCAGGTATTGTCGATGAGAGTGGCAAAATTGTTACAAGGATAACAGAACTTGCAAATCAAATACTAACCAAAACTGGCAACATGGACATCTACCAAGAAACCTATGAGAAGATTTCAAATATCCTAGACAAGGAAAAAAAGAAACATAATGATACGGATTTGGACATGTATGCTGACGATTTTGACCAGAAAGAGAAAGCAACTTTGGGTCAACCACAAACGTCAGATCATGATGAGAAAACAGAGAAGTCAGAAGAGGAAAATAGAAATATAGTTAAATGGGAGTTTAAATGGAGTCAGGATGATAAAGCAGATATATCAGGACCTCATTCTACTGAACAGATGCATAAGTGGTCAGAAGAAGGTTACTTCAAGACCGGGGTGTGGGTTAGGAAACATGGTGATGATACCCAGTTTTACAGCTCAAATAGAATGGACTTTGAGTTATACATGTAAATACATTATGTAGATAAGCAATTTTTTTGTAAATCAGCAGTGCAAGTACCTTTCTTTTATCGATCGTCAAATTGACAGTTGAGGTTGTCAAATTCGATAATATGCCATTTTTTCAGTACTCGCTGTGATCGATTCTATGGCATTTTAGCGAATTTGACGATCGATAAAGAACGGTACTTGCACTGCAGCTTCTTTATTTTCATTAATTACTCTATGTAAAAGTTGCAAAATAAAAAACATTTTATGCCATTCCATTTATATTTATTTTTGGTATTTCTGAGTCATTCAAACATTGCATCTTTTCTCAATATAGCATAAATTAAAGTCGCTTTCTGCGTCTGTCTGTCTGTATAACTGCTAACTCTAAACCACACAATGGATTTTGATATGGTTTTCACCATCAGTTTGATAATTTTTCACGGAAGGTTTATATATAAATATATATCACTAGCGACCCACGACCCGCCCCGGCTTCGCACGTAAATTTCAACCGTGTAATTAGTAATTAATAAAATAATAGTCCTAATAGCAAAATTGAATGAGCCATAGTGGTCGAGCTGTGGTAGCATGTGCACTTTACAATCTGACTGCACCTGGGGTGATCCCAGGAGTAATAGTGTTCCGTGGGTGATCCTCACTCCTCAGTCGTGCACCAATGACTTATGGACTAATTAAATAAATTATGTGCAGTTTCAATACCATTGCTCAAAAACGGTCACCACCCCTGCCCGGCCACCATCTCTCCCATTAAAATTAGTTTAGTCTAATTGGTCATAGAAGTTGTGGAATGTTAATTATAATTTCAATGGCCTCTATAAGTTGTACGTAAAAAATATTATTAAGAAAATCAAAGACCCGACTGCAATTCATACGGACCCAAAAAAGAATTATTTTATGAGCAGCTGCATAAATTATATAGCCGGCAAATATTATTCATTTATAAATTAAAAAAGGAAAGCACAACAATCAATAGATTTTCTTATTTCTAATGCAAATGCATTTTGAATGAACTAAGTATAAAGTCTTTAGTTAATATGAATACAAAAAATACAGTCTTAAAATCCATACAAAAGCTTCTAGTACCTATTCTCAACAATCCAAAAAATTTTCAAACATATTTCTTTCTATTCTTATAAACATTACCAGCTATGCTGACATCGGTGTATAGTTTTGCAATCTTATTGATTATCACTATAAATACTGTAATAAGTTGGACAATCACGAATTGTGATATCGATGTGCCGATATCCAACCAGCTGCCGGTGTTCCGGACATTGTACAGCAGCTGTATGCCCATGAGGTTGGAGTACACCAGGACTATGATGTTCAAACAGCCAATTGGAGCCTGAAAGAAAGAGCGAATTAGCATAACTTTGGTAAATACACTGTTGACGCAGCAATCTGAAGCATGGCTTGACCTCTGACATAAAAACATTATCGTCCCCGGTCTCGCGCTGTCTGTTAACAGCTTTCATCATATTTATACACTTTGGATTTGCCTCAAACTCGAGCTAGTATAGAAGTCTGCCAATAACTGAAGAGGACGAGGTAAACACGTATTGCACACAGACATATTCTTACTACTTAGTTCTACAAACGCACACTTCAATATTTAGAGGCACACACCAGTAAACGTGTTTTTTTTTTTGTTTGTTTTTTTCTTGGTCGTCTCCAAGCCTCGTTTTCAAGCTGAGCTGCTACTGACGAGCTTTTAAAATGCTGTAAGAACTACACATGTATTGGGTATATTGGTAGTTATACCTCAGTTAACGTTTGCACGGCCACGAAGCCACACCCCACCACCATGAAGGGTGCAAAAGTCTTGAGCAGTATAAGTGTGGTGATGAGGAAAGGCTGGAATGACGTCACGAAGCACGTCACCCATCGGATCTCGAACGAGTTCAACGACGCTATATTACCCGTGCCGAAGAAAGCTAGGATGATGAAGAATACCTGAAGATGTTTTAAGGAAAATAACAATGTATAATAATGTATAGATAAAACCAGCTTATAGTTTATAATAAAATTAAAAAACCGTTTTTTTTTATTGGAAAATGGATTTTCCTGTTATTTTGATTGAAAAGCAAAACTAAACGGATTTTGATGAAATTTTTATGGGACCAATGACATAAAAGTTTTTTTTTTTTATTAGTTTTAAATATTTTATAATGAAACAAGCAACGCGCGTTATGGTTTGTCAGCTTTCCCCTGTTTTTCCAAAATAAAATGCATCGTGCGACCTTTTTGATGACGCTGACCTTACTATTTATTTCCTTGTCAAATTTTATCATGATCGGTTTAGTCGTGAATAGATAGTAGTTTGATGTGTGGTAAATATAAAAGGATACAAAAAAGAAAGCTCTCCGAAAATCTTGTTTGGTCAAACTTCTTTCGATGTATATCTCATTTAAGTTCTTATACTTCTCCGAATCAAACGTGCAGTCCATTATCTGAAAGAAATACAAAAGTACAGGATTACACGGATCAATGGTAATAAGCCGAAAGGAGATCGTTACACTCATAATGTACCAACTTTTACTGTGGGACCATCACTGAAACCGCGAAAAAAATCATGTTCCATACATTTTGTTACATGTGAATGTAATTTTTAACTTTACTTTTGATTGTGTGTACTTAATTATTATGACGCTATACGCAATAACCGTTTTACACTCGAGAAAAGAAAAACCCGACATGTACGAGTAGGACTCGTGCTCTGAGGGTTCCGTTGGACGGAACTCTCAAAACGCGAGTCAAAAATAAAAATAATAAATATTGAAAGACAACAAACTTAACTTTGTAGTTGACAATAAGGTTCTTCCATACATTCTAACTACAAAATGTGAGTTTGTAATAGCAAAATAATTATGACTTTCGGATTTATTCCTATATATGTGCTATGAGACCTTGCCTCTTGCCAAATTTCATGATTCTAGGTCAACGGGAAGTACCCTATAGGTTTTGGTTCCCCTGTGAAATCGCAAAATATGCGACATAAACGTTCATATCTTTTGATTGCGTTGACTTACAACTTTAATTTTTTTACAGCCGAAAGAAACCGTAGACTCAAGTATTTAGTATAAATTTCAACTTGATACCATTACGCGTTCTTGAGAAAAAGGGTCTTGACAGACAGACGGACAGACAGACAGACAGACGGACAGCGAAGTGGAACGGTAGGACAGCATACCTTGCCAAAAGATTCGCTTTTTTACCAGCTAAGGAAGCATTTAACTATTTTTTGAGATTCGCCACTGTCATTAGAGAAACATTTTACTGTTTAGAAGCAAAGTTTATTTTTATTGTTTCATTCAAGAGCAGTAAAATCACGCGACCGCAAACCGTATCTGGGCGCGTTAAGGTTTACGTTCGCGTGATTTTCCAACTGAGCGGATCTAACGTTGGTTTGGTGCCGCAATACCTGTTGTCCGTAAGGCCCCTGTGTTTATAACCTCAAATAAACCACAAATGACAGCACCAGCGAAGGTGGCGCCATCTGAGATAAGTTTTGCCTGTGGCTTCTCATTTTAGTAAGTGGCGTATAACAACTCATGGTCAATAAAACCATTTCTCACCTCCGTCTTTTCCAAATGAAGCTGACTGAACTCTATGACGATCCAGCTCGTTACATGGATTGTTAAGGCCACCATGAATAGTCCTTCGTGCGCCACAGACATCATCAAATAAAATGTTATCAGTGAGGTGTTGATTGCCATTAAACGATTGACCATCCTCTTTGAATAAAGCATCGGAAGCATTGGAGATATTACTGAAAGAAAAACAATAACTATTTTATATCATTTGTTAGTATATCGGTACACTAGGTGCGTCCCGCGGGTTCACCCGCGTGGTGATGAAAAATGGTGATGATGATGAAAAGTAGCCTATGTGTTAATCCACGACATAAGCTATTATATTGTATATTCCAAATTTCATCCAAATCTATCCAGCCGTTTCTGCGTGAAGGGGTAACAAACATACACACCCACAGATACATAAACTTTCGTATTTATAATATTAGTGTGATTAATAGCGACTCGCCCCGGCTTCGCAAGGGTGTAATTTTCGTTCAAAGCCGGGGCGGGTCACTAGTTTAAAACGAAAACAGAAAATATCTAGCTGATGGTGAAACCGCATGGCCGCTAACTTCTTCTAAACCACGCAACGGATATTAATGCGGTTTTCACCATCAGTTAGATACATTTTCACGGAAGGTTTATACATATAACTAGCGACCCGCCCTGGCTTCGCACGTAAATTACACCCGTGCGAAGCCGGGCGGGCGGGTCGCTAGTAGTTGAATAAAAAGCTTTTTATTTACCTGCAATTACCCAGGCTATTGTCTGGTCAACATAATTAACTGGGGTTCCTCTATCAAACCGTTCTGCCTGCTCGTAGATATTGTACAAGGCGAGCAGCAACATTCCTACTTGTGTCATGAATAGCAAGCGCTCCCTCAGATTCGCTTCTTCTCCTTTACCCTTCAACGGGATAAGCACACAATAAATGTATACGCAAAGGAAGCCTATCCATGCAAACCCTGCTAACAATCTGGAATTAAAAATGTAACATGCATGTATCTTCCTTATTTCAAGTTATTTTTGAGTTTATAATATTTTGCACTAGCTGACCCGACTTGTCCTGTGCTATGTGTGTGTGACGTTAGCTATGAATGTCTAAAAAAATGGATAAACCCCGCTCTCGTCCAGTAGCGTGTATAGAAGGTATAGGATTATAACTAATAGTGCTAACAGACGCTCGAACGCGGCTGACCTCAACGGCCATCCGACCAATGAGAGAGAAAGAGAGGGAAATATGACATTCTCACTCTTTCTCTCCCGTTGGTTGGACGGCAGTCCGTCAGCCGCGTTCAAGCGTCTGTTAGCACTATTATGTCTAATACTAGTCTTAGCCAATTTACGCCGGCGTCACACGTCATTTCGACTAAATTATCTAACGACTAATAATCATTATTAGCCTTTTATTGTTCACTGTTGGACATAGGCTTCTCCTAATGCACGCCACTGAGCTCGGTCGGCAGTTCTCTGCATCCAGTTTTTACCCGTCGCTGTTTTACGCAGGTCGTCACTCCACCTGGCCGCAGGGAGTCCTACACTACGTTTGCCTATACGAGGTCTCCACTTTAAAACCAACACCATCATTTACCTCATCGGTTATCAGTTCTTCGAGCAATGTATTTCATCGCGCCTTGAATTTTATCGTAGATTATTTATGTACCAAATTCGGATAGTTTCTACCAGAATCACCAATACGGAATTAATGTATTTTTCAGCAAAACTTCGGGACATTCGGGACATATTTTTTTGTACACAAGCTCATCTGACACCAGACTAAGCAAAGCTTGTGATATAGCTGCCAATGACCGATATGACCAAGACTGATATACATACATATATATATATAGTTTTTAAATACATACTTAAATAGATATTAACAACCAGATATAGAACAAACACAAATGTTCATCACATAAATGTTTGTCCTAGGTGGAAATCGAACCCACCAAGCTGAGAAGGTAGGTTAACTAACAACTTGACCAACGGCCTATCAAACTTTGATTAGGTACCTAATTTAAGATATTGGTATTGTTTTGGCCTTTGGTATTTTTATTTCTGGTGTACACATTAAAGAGTTTATATCTAACTATCTATTTAATACTTACACCAAAGGGATAAAAGTGTCTTTCCCCACAACTGGTATGAAGGCGAACGCGCTCAGCAACAAAGATCCTATCGACCATAAGAAGGCAATTGGTTTGGAGAAATTGTGCTGCGTTGAAGAGAAAAATGGCCACAAACCCATCCCCAGCAAAGGAATGCTTAATGTCCATCTGTAGGTGAATGACATACCCTGAAACAGAGAAACACAGACACAGATGGTAGGTAGGTAGGTACGAACCATCAAAATTAAGACTAGAAATTGCTTGTACTATTTTTTTACCCCTGACGTAAAAAGAGGGGTGTTATAAGTTTACTCGTAATGTGTGTGTCGGTGTATCTATGTCTGTCTTTAGCATCGTAGCTCCCAAAAATTAGCTCCTAAATCAATCAGTAATCAGTTCAATGCTGAACCGATTTAGGTTTAGTTTTTTTTAAAGGTGACGTTATCGAAAGTATCCTTAGCTGTTTCATGAAGATAGTTTCAGCCACAGTTTTTTTTTCATGAAGACAGTCTAAGCCAAAGTTTAAAAAAAAAAAAAAAATGAACGGCTGACATGGTATTCTTGTAAGAAATTTGTTGTAGCCAGTTGCACCCATATAAACGAAACGTCAGTCATTCGAAATCAGTTAGCAACTGTGATGCGGAGTTCGATGCGTTTATCTAAATAAGAATGTTCAATCAAGGTTCACTCATAATGCCTGGTAACAGATTTTCCTTTTCATTTCCGTTCTATTTACTTCTTTTCTGTTGTTTCAGCCATTTAAGATTATCAGCTCTTTAGTTTTTTTTTCCTTCTTTTTTTATAAAGAAAAAAGTTGTAAGCAGGAAGCGGTCCGCCTGATGGTAAGCGGTAATCGCCACCTATGGACGCCTGCAATACTAGCGGCGTTGTCGATGCTTCCCCAGCGAAACCTTTGTAGATATCTCTTTAAACCGCTCCATGTTAAAATGGTTCTAGTGGGCCTGTCGTGTATTTCTCGTCTCTTTTACGTTCATTGCATGAAGTGAGTACTTTAGTTTCCTTTGCTACATTTATCTATAACTAGCGACCCGCCCGCTCGGCTTTGCACGGGTGTAATTTACGTGCAAAGCCGGGGCGGATCGCTAATTATA
This sequence comes from Agriopis aurantiaria, assembly GCA_914767915.1. Taxonomy (NCBI): domain Eukaryota; kingdom Metazoa; phylum Arthropoda; class Insecta; order Lepidoptera; family Geometridae; genus Agriopis; species Agriopis aurantiaria. The sequence goes on along the minus strand of OU611983.1, from coordinate 11,164,719 downwards.
TATATAAACCTTCCGTGAAAATGTATCTAACGGATGGTGAAAACCGCATCAAAATCCGTTGCGTGGTTTAGGAGGAGTTAGCGGCCATACAGACAGACAGACGCGGAAAGCGACTTTAATTTATACTATGTAGAGATAGAGATGTTACTTACCAATGCCAAAGAACCCACGATGTAGCTTAAAACTTCAAAAAACAAAGTGCTCAGTCGTATGCTGCTTTTCAACTGCTTCAAAGTGTACACCCACACATTGAAAGGAAATATCGCCTTGAACCACAACAGTAACGGCATGTGGACATACACGTAATACTGAATTGGTAAGTTTTGCACTGAAAAATATACATAAATTCAATTATTTTAAAAAATCATAGGTTTATAGCAGAAATACACATATTCACTTGGCCCTGGATCGACATCGCCTCAACTCGTGCCGTTCATTAATTATTTTATGAAACTCCACAACAACGCAATAATGGCGCGCTAATGGCTTCGCCTCCGGACAATCCAGTTCCAGTAGCATCGATTCTGACGCACTCTAAACTAAACTAAATTTGACAACTCTAAAATTATTGCCATCCTTTTCTCACATATTAAAATGAAAAGAGAAGCAGATAATTTTAGTCCTGTTAGATTGGTTTAGTTCAGTGAGTGGTATGACAGAATCGACGCCATTGTGAACCGCTTGCTGTTTGTAGTCAACTCAGTGTCACTGCGTTTACGTCTCGCCGTCGACACTAAGAACGGCGCAGACGCCCCCCCACCCCTTGATATCCGCCACCGCACCTTTAAAAGCGGCGTCGTCCTGCCGTTGCCTCGCCGACACCTCGGAAGTGTAGAGCTACTACGAGCCTACATTTGGTTGCAAGTTAGAGGCGATGCTAATCCGGCCCGAGCTATATATGCGCTGTGACTGTGACCACAATGCACCTGTTTTATAGAGTTTTTTTTTTGTTGCGTTTGACCGTCACCTCGCCTAATGTTAAGCGATGATGCGGTCTACGACGGCGCACACTTGCCTAGAAGAAACCGATTCACTCTTGATTTGAAGACACCCAGATTGTAACTATCCGGGAACACCTACCTATTCAGGCAGCGCATTCCACAGACTAGCAGTTCGCAAATATACAAAGCGCTTTGTATATTCTCGAATAAGAATAAGAAGCGCTTTGTACGGGTTTTTTGAATTATCAACCATTAAACGGTGTCGCCTTTTCGTGCCCACTCTGTCAGTCCAATACAAGAATAAAATTGAAAATATATAATATAATTATAGAAAAATAAATAATTACCATAGACTAGGTAAGATCCTACAAAAAATATGGCACACAATACTGTATTTCTTCCAAATGTGGCTATGCTTGTTCGATATGATTTAGTTCCATTATTTCTAGAAGCACCTTCAGCTTGTATGCTAAATTTTTGTTCCGCCAACACTCTCAACAACCACATTGCCCATCCCAAAAAGGATAAGGTGACTAGAATAAGTAACGGCCTCTGATAATAATCTTGATAGTATCTCAGACCTGATAGACTTAAGCTAACTATCTCTTTACTAAAAATAATCAGTTCTTCATAATCTTGTTCTTGTAGCAAATGTTCGGTGAAGAAAATTATTTCATCATACTTTATCTTAGTAAATGGCTCGTATGGTTGGTACAACATTGGCAAGGCATTGGTCTCGACATCTTGTCTTTTTTTGTCATATTGTGAGGCTAGCTGTCGACATACGCTGTATATTGCTTTCGCTTCGTCAGATAAAGTCATGTTTAGCAAACCGTTTATTGGTTTTCCCTGTAACATAAATAAAAGTAATATTACTAGCTGTGTCGTGCAGTTTTTTTCTGATTAAGTAATAGGCGTGCGGTAATAGTTTCACCCGAGTGGACATTCCCTCATGAATAGTAAATTTTTCTGTGATAAAAACTATCCTATATCGAGTGCTGTGGCATTGTGAAGCCACAGAAACAACTAGAATCGCTACCAGGCATGGCGCACTCCGGACTTTAGGTATGTTCGGCCGGTGTCCCTTCCCAAGAGGGTCATAGCAGGGATATCAGTGGCCGCCCGGTTCGCGCCCGGCCCGCACGCTACGCTAGCCACGTCGCGCGTAATTAAGCATCTTTTCTGTCAGGGACCTTGACCTATTATTTTCTACAGAATCTGCAAATTAGGGCTCCCAAATGAGGTATCCATGTTTCATGTAGTTTTTACCTAAATATGCATCGGGATGATGATCTTGTAATAGGCCTCTTAAACTTATACTTTTGCGTGATTGTTATTGGACCAAATTCAGAATAAGCGTTAGTTTTTGTGCAGATTAAATGTCATTCCAATTAAAGTAGAATAAGTATAAGTAATAGGTAGGTACCACATAGGATACATAGCTGGTAAGTAAATACTAATAAGTATTCTGTGTAACACCCCTCTCGAAGAGGGAGGCATGTGTTCAGCAGTGGACGTTTACTGGCTGATGATGATGATGATTCTGTGTAAACGTCAAGAAGACAACCCTAACGTTACACGTGCCGCGTCAGGAGAGATAGAACTACGTGATAGAAAGAGAGCGGCCTTCTAGGTGTATATAGCGAGCGGTATCCAGGGCTGTACGAGTTGAATTGCTACTTTATTGCCACGTAGATAGAGTCCTTAATTATTTAAATTTCTTCGCGGAGTGAACCTTCTGTGTCTATTATGTCTTATGTGTCGCTACCGAGTTGCATGAGGCACCATTGCCTTTTTCATCTATATCACAACAACAGCTAGACTGCTTTTCATCGGCATTATCATCATCATCATCATCATCAGCCCTGAGTGACCCACTGCTGGGTATCCGGCCAGCCTGGGCTGGGTACTGGCCTCCCTTTGTTTATGCCACTCTCCCCGGTCTCTCGCTATTCGCATCCACTCGTCGTCGATCATCGTCATTATGCACACTTTCATCTACGCTGCTGGAGCAACTGTGCTAGCGCCCCAGAGCCTCACTCCGATATTTCAAGGAGATGGGTTAGCTTGGGTAGGTTCTGGACTGCTGGTAGGGGGAAATGCACTCCAAGCGGGAGTGCAGGACTTATCGTCCCCATCTCAAATAAGAATAAGAATATCCTATATCACTAATTCTAATTCAAAGTGGGGGTGATAAGACTTGCACTGACATCCCGCTTGGGTTGTATTGTGCATTTGCCCCTGCCAGATCACCCAAACTAGCCCAGCTCCTTAAAGTAACTGAGCACGGCTTTGGGTCATTGACTAAACTGTTCTACCCCTATTTCGCCAGGTGTTGTGGCATTGGAAACTTGTTGTTATTGAGATTCTTCAAGGAGTCCCGACCTTAATTGTATGTCTTCTGTGGCCTTGGAATGCATGCATACATTCTCCACAGTCTCATTTTCCTGTAGACAGCCTCGGCAAAGAGAACTGTCTGTGGCTCCAATTTTGTTCAAGTGATCTCTCCTATTTCACTATCCAGCCCTCCAATTATCTCTATGCAAAAAAATCATGTCGATCAATTGATCTGTTGCTGCGTGAATTAGGAACAAACAAACATACTTTCACATACAGGGTGCAGGGAAACGCTTCCGAAATCGAAGACTGGTGACAGTGCTGGTGCTTGCTGATATGAGACCTCAAAAAAATATGCTATGATTTATTAACTTTTTAATGTCCGCAAATAAAATATCAGCTGACGCCGCGTACACGCTTGTACGCTTTACATTGCTGGTTTGGAAAATTCTAAACCACATAAACAACAAGTATAAGGCAAATCGCTTACCATCAGACGGCCGTTAGCTTGGTTTGACACTTATGGTATTAAAAGTTTATTGGCATTAGATTGTGTTGAGATGGTATAATAGTAGCGTTTTGACTTCGGGAGTGTGTTCCTTACACCCAGTTTATGGTTATAGTTATTCTAGTATTAGTATGATTGAGGAAACACTGTCATGTAATCCACAAGACAACAACAAGATACTTGCAATAGAATTAACCGGCACAGGTATAGACAGAATAGTTGACATGAGTGGAGTCAAATCTACTTGGTTGATGTCCAGTCGATGTTCCAAAGACATCTCTAGGGTCTCCGGGTCTGATTGGTATTTCTTGGATTGCTGGATCCCCGAACCCCAGATTACGTAGGGTGTCTCGGTTTCGTGATTATCTCCAGACCCATGAGAACCTGTAAACGGGATAAAAGTGGGTTTTAGTAATCATATTTTTTATTTATATGTTATAGGATTTTTACAAATTGGTTATAAGTACAGTATATTATGTAGTTATATTATGGGGATGGATAATTGGATAATTTGGATATAAGATTATGTTTTATCCCATAAAAATGCGAGAAATGTGGATAATCTCAGGAATACCATATGGTGAACTTAGTTTACCATACATCTAATTATGAAATTTCAAACCAAAAACTGTGAGGAAATTGTGGGTAGTTGTGTATTTCTAAATATCATACCCCAGTCAGTCATTCCATGGTCAGATGTCATGAGGAATGTGGTTTTTCCATCATCACTATAATAATTTCTTATAACTTGTTCCATCTCTTGTATACCCTCATCAACATGTTTTAAAGTCGCCACAAAATTCCTGCAAGCAAGTATAAATTAAAAAACTAAAAATAACCTCAAATATTTGGAAAATAGCTCACAGATTTCTTCTTTAAATATAGCTAAGATATATCCCAATTGAACTAACTTTAAATAAAACAAAAGACATTGTAATCCATCCATACATTCAGGAGCAACAAAACCACAGACGAACATAGGCGTCTAACCTAACAAATGTATATTTGCCATGTCGGGTGGAAAAGATCATGTTTATTCAGCATGGAAACTTGATTAAATGATAGTGTATTTACTTGTAAGGGTGCTCTCTGAATCACACAATAATGCCAGTGATTCTAATTGTGCTGTGACAAGTTGGTGCTTATTAGCGCTATTGGAGTCTTTAGCACTTTGGGGATGCTAGAGAATAAGCCAGTTAGCCCATTAGTTTTACCCGCAAATTTCTTGCATGTTTCATTTATAAAAAAGTAGCAAACAGATAATTCCTGTTACATTAACAATATTTGTAAAATGGACATAACATAACTTACGGAGTGTTCGGTTTGTGTGTGTGCCCTGCAGTGTCGGAGCCAAGCAAATGTAGAAAGAAAACAATCTTCTCTTTTTGCAGTTTCTGTTGAACATCAGCATTACTTTTGGCATCACCAAAGAAATTTTTTACTTTATTGAAAACCCATGCATCAAGTTGAGATGTATTTTTGTCTGTACTAAAACTCTGCGCATAAGGGTCAAAGTCTTCCACAGCTATATGATTATCTGATATCCCTTTAGTGAAAATATTTACGATATCATAAGTTCCCCAACTCCATGTGTATTTTGTTTGGTTGAAGACAGAGTCGAAGTCCACTGGATTTTCTTTCCATCCTTTGAATATGGCAGATGGGTCTTCATAGAAGCCTGCTATAAGAGCCACATGTCCCGGGCGCGATTCAGTTGGCACTTGAGTATTAGATATACCCCATCTTCCATGTGAGTTTGCTACTGACCTGAAAAATACATTTATACGACTGATAAGAAATAAAAAAAATAACTGCAACAGGTGACTTAAATGTTTTAAATTGTGAAATAGGCTTGTTTGACCACCGCCTCGCTTGTCATATACATATATGATGATGATTCGCATTTGGTTTCGGAGGTTTGGTTCCGATTCCGAGAAGTCAGAACTTCCGATTCAGACTCCGTCGTTTTTGAATCGGAGGTGCAAAATAGCGGCGCCCGCGGTCAGCGGTTAAGAACAAACATACTTGTTCAGAACAAGTTTGTACTTGTCCCACAGGGATGCCCTCTCCCACATGCTTTCTCTCTCACTAACTTGCTCTTAACACATCTCTCTTCTGCCTCCACCTATAACTTCGACTCGACTCAACGACTCTGATTCTGGTTCAGACATTAATTCCAGTTCGGACTCTGACAAGCCAAATTGACGTACTGAAATTGAAATACTGACGAGATTCTCAAAATCCATTCACTTGTAGAAAGCTACGTTATTCCTGAGTGACATAGGCTATGTTTTATTTACTATTTGAGTAAAACCACAGGAGAAAACAAGTGACATTTTACCATTTCAATCAAAAAACATGGGCTCGGTTAGTTGATGGTTGGATTCAGGCAGGCTTGGTGCACCAATTTCAAATTCTTAGGCTTTTTGACCACATTTAAAAGACACATAATATGACAAGAATAGACTGATACTTTACAATACTTGTGTAAGCGCAACAGCATTGGCTATCGGCTGAAACCAGATGGGCCGTGCAAAAGTGACGTCAACCGTGACAATCACGATAAGACTGACTGGCAATGACTGCTAAAAAACCTCACCATAATTTAATTTTATCGTTTTAACATGGTAAAATAAAATAAAATTAAAATATAAACATTTTGCAAAAAATAATATAAAATAATTAGCAGATATAATATTGAATTTTTATATATGATAATTATTCAACCACTTCCACTCTGTATATCTGGACCAGCTCTGACAGAAATACTCTGTTCAGTTTTCATCAAAAGCTAGTGAATAATAATAATAAATGTATAGTTACAGAGGAATATTAATCAAATCATACCTAAGATATTTCATGGTGGTATAATTGACGAAAGACTCCGCCCGTAAGCCATCCACAACAAAAAGAACAAGCCGGTCGGCCGTAGCATGATGTTGAGGATGATATTGAGTTACATTTTTCACAATTGGCGACTTAAAATATATATCGAAAATTGAGTAAAGAAATGTGAGATGTATAATAATACCCAGCACAAACATCCTGACACAATCTTATACATTCATTTCAATTTTAAAAAACGTTGTTTCTTCTTCCTTAAATCTGACTCGTTTTAGTTATCTTACTTTTCTTTTTTTTTTTATTTTTTTTTTATGGCTTCCGCCCACCTTTAGGGCACTTTGGCCAACGTCACGTTAACAAAAAACTAACGCGATTTAAAATAAAACAAAATATGACCAGCAATCCTTAAACAAAAATAAAGAAGTAATACAATACATATAAATACTTACAAACACAAAAATACACTATTGAGCACTTTATACACAAACATTATTGTCTGATAGAAAATTACTTATAATACGGAAAATTGAAATATCATTTGATGAAAGAAGAACAGACATAGAAGATGGAAAAGGAACTACAAGACTAAGAGAAAGAAAAAAAGCTGAATGATCAAGCAGTGGACAAGAGAAGAAAATATGGTTGAGGTGGCCTTCATCAAGGCCACACTCACACAAAGAAGAGTCCCTGATACGTAACTTTTTAAAATAAGTGGGAACACAACAGTGCCCCAACCTCATTCGAATTATACAACTTGTAATTTTTTTACTAAAGTGCATTCTGCTAAACCACGGCCTCCGAGGTATTACGGGCTGGAGAGCCGCATAAGCGGAACCCTTAGACCTTGCAGAGCCATGCCAGTAGAACGCCCATGATTTAAATAAAAGAGACTTTGGAAGGGATGAAAGATCATGGGGGAAGATACAGAAGGGAATTTTGTCTCCGCAGACAACGGCATCCTTTGCCACTCTGTCAGCCCGTTCATTGCCAGAGATACCAGCATGACCAGGAATCCAAACAAAAACAACTTCAAGACCTTTGGCATTGCAGACAGATAAGCATTCCTTAAGAAGAAAAAGAATAGAATTGTGGGAGTTGGGGGAAAAAGGGTTTGAAAGAAGAGACTGGAGGGCACTGCGACAGTCAGTAAAGACGAGAGAACGGCGGAGATTAAAAATAAGAATATAACGAACAGATTCGAGGAGCGCCCAGCACTCACCCGAAAAAACTGATGTTTCAGGAGGAAACTTAACCTTTTGTACAATGTTAAATTGTTCATGGAAGATACCACAACCAACACAACCCATAGGGGAGAGTTTTGAAGCATCTGTAAAGATATAGTGCCATCCATGCCAATCCCTCCGCAGAAGACCTCGGAAATATTCATCAGCATGGGGGTCACCAGCACAAATGTCAAAGTCTAAAATTACAATCGGGCGAGAGACAATGACATCATAGCTAAACGAGAAAAGGGGAAGCAAAGGAGAACGGAGAACAGGAGTTTTCTTTCTATTCGTTTTGAAATGAAATGTAATTAAAAAAGTTTTTGACTTTGACTCAGTGTTTCCACTTTCAATTTTGGTTTTTCCCTAGTTTGTCTAAGAGTTATACCTAAAATTCCCTTAAAAAATATTTAAATTCCTTGGTTTAAACCATAATAAAAATAAAACATAATTTTACATATTTGTTAACATAAAATACCTAATTTGAAGCCGAAGCATTACTTTTACGGTTTGTTGCTGCACTTAACATGGCACTGGTGGGTTCCAAAATTGAATTATAATTGTTTTGCTAGGATTTCCAGCTCTGTATTAGGGATTTCGTTATTTAGTTTATTTCTTTATTCTGCAATGCAGAATTAAAAACAAACCACTGTTGGTATGTTCCTGTCGTTTATAATTACTATTTAATTACGGGGTCAACTAAAACTAGATGGATTACATGCATGCATTACGAGTTTGAGGGGATACCCTACCATAAACATAAAAGGTACCACATTAAGTTTGATTTTTCCCTAAAACTCCCAAAAACTGTCGAAATAAAATGTTCCTAAACCTTGCTTAATATTAGTAATTTTTCCCTAAAAAAGGGAGAAATCCTTAGCACTGCTTTGACCAGCCAGCCAGCTACTACCTACCCCTGACCTACCCCCTACCCCCTCTGCCTTGACAACTACACATGACATGTGTCAATGATGACTTTGACAAGAACAATAAGTGCCGTCCGAGTAACAGAAAAAAAAGACGAGCCGTGGCGCCAAATTGAAAAAAACATGACATGTCTCACTCGTCTCAATGTATTATTTATGGATTTGAAACAAAAGCTTCGTTTGGGGAAGTCTCTATTTCTTGTTGATAGTCCAGATAGTATCAATAGAGTCTTCACTTTCTTCCACACCTCCAACACCAGCGGATAGCAAGCGTAAAAGTTCAGTTTCCTGAGCCTGTTCCAAACGATCCAACACGATTTCTGTTGCCACCTTGTCTTCAAACTGCTGTTCATCAGGTGTGAGTCCTAGAGTTATATATGCACGACGTATTTGTCCAGCACTCATCCATCCACGTTGACCAGGGTCAAAACTTTTCACCACAGCTTTTAAATGCCTGGAATTAAAAAAATATTGATTGCTCGATTTCATGAGTATAGTTACTCCAAATTTATTGAGGCACTTTTACTATTAGTGATAGTGTGAAACAATAGCTTACTTGTGCTCATATAAAACCGGAGCTAGTCCGTGTCCAGCACGAAACAACATACAATCGTTTAAAAGTTTTTCAAGATATGCGATTGGCTTTTCGCCACCTTGCGCAATTACTTTGGTCAAAAGAAATCTTATCAATTCAGGAATACGGCGCTCCCGCAAATAGCTTTCAGTTCTTGCAACCGTGGATAATATTTGTTGTTTGCGCGCAGATATCTCTACTTTCTCCGAAGACTCATCATCTCTCATGCACTTACAAACCGGAATTGGTTCTTTCTCCAATATTGGAGTTTCATAAACTTCTTCTTCCATTATTTTTGACTTAGTAGATAATCTCAGCGACAAAACAGCACCTGGATATCCGAAACGTAAAATATGCAATGGAAATACAACAAAGGAATCAAATGGTTTTTTTTCACCGAATGTCAAACTTTTGAAACAGTCGCTGTAGTGACGATTCCTTGATTTCTAATCTGTGCCTCAATTGCTTTTCTGTGATAGGTTGAATATGAGTATATATTAAAAAATGGTCAAACAAAACTTTAAAACATGCCGCCAGCATGTTGGGTACGCTGCCAACTGCTAGTGGGCTTGAGCATTTGGATTGTCTTTAGACCTTCAACGGTCTATGGGCAGTTTATCTGTATTTGTAGTGTTAGGTTTAGCTTGTATTTTGTTTAGTTAATAAAGGCACCTGCCCAGTAAAAAAAAAACGACACAATATTAATAGTTAACACACGTATGGATTTGGTTGACCTCAACCGCCGTCTTACCAACGGGAGAGAAAGAGAGGGAAATATGATATTCTCACTCTTTCTCTCCCGTTGGTTGGACGGCGGTTCTTCAACCAAATCCATACGTGTGTTAACACTATAAAAAAAAACAGATGAACAGGCGGTATGGCTTTAAAAGCTTTAGCCTGCCCGATGGGCGAATAATAATAATATTTAAAAAAACTAAACTAATGTCAAAAGTTCAAAACATTTCAAAATTACTCTATGATTTCAAATCAGTTTTTTGAATAGTAACCGGCCGTGAGTTTGATTATTTTTAACTAAAATAAAAAAATTGAATTACTTTGTAAATTGTATTTGTGAATGTAATTAGATGATAAAGTTTGAGTTTCTAGTGATAAATATATATTCCAATCCAATATGGGGAAAGATGATGCTGACGAATTACGAATTGGCAAGATCGATGATTGTAAGATGATTGTGATTTCAATCTATATTAAAATCTAAGCATTACTAATTATATACATTTTCAGTGACCTCGTAATTTCACATTTTAGAGTTAGGTTCGTTTCAAAGATACTAATTTTTAAATTTTGTCTTATTATAGGTGATACGGACATCCGTAAAACCGGGCAAGAAATGGACGTTATCCGACAAAGAACTATAGCTTACGAGTATCTTTGTCGTTTAGAAGAAGCAAAGACGTGGATGGAAGCATGCTTAAAAGAGAAACTTCCTCAAGTCACTGAATTCGAGGAGAATCTACGGAATGGCGTATATTTGGCTAAGCTGGGGAATTTCATAGCTCCAGATATGCTTCCACTGAATAAAATTTATGACGTTGATCAAAAACGTTACAAGGTAAGCCTTGAGATACCAAATGGTAGTCAATACAAAGCAATGGGAACAAGTAAAATATGTAGGTACCTACTCTTTCCAACTCTAGTCAACATTTGGAATGATAAACATTTGGAAGGTCTTCAACTAAGTATCTAGAATTACCCACTCCATAAAAGAGTAGTACCAACAATTGATGTGCAATTTTTGTGACATTAAGACTAACATGCGGTCTCTCAGACCTTAAAGTTAAAATACTTGCAGATATTAATATCGTGGTTTATAGTATTGATTTGAATACAATCCATTTAATCAGGTTTTGGCTAGGTAATAATCATAAGTACTAAAATATATTGATATTTTTAGTTAAATAAACAAATCAGACTTATATTTTCTAAGTCAATTTTATATTATCATTATCAGCTTACCTACATGCTTATAATATAATATGTTCCCCCACTGCTGAGACATGGGCCTTCCCTCAGAGAGAGAGAGGATGGGCCCTTATCCACCATGCTGGCCCAGTGCATATTGGTGATTGTCATATTATGTATTTGAACTTTTGAGGTTCTTGGACATACCACTTTCCGTACAATGTTTTCCTTCAATTTTATATAAGTTTACTTATTAGAACTAAAACAGAATAATTTGTTACAATATAAATAAAAATAAAAGTTTTTTTCAATGAGCAGTAAATTTTAAAAAGTTTGCATACTAAACATTGACTTGTTACAAAATAATTTACAGGGTACTAAGTTTCTTAAAAATTAGGCACAATATAAGCAGACTTGCTTAGCATATTGGAGGCAAACATGTTGTTTTAATCTCCAATAAAGAAACAAAACATTTCCGTTTATTGCTACACATAGATGCATTTTCCTTTCTTGCATTTCTATAATATTTTTGGGGAATAAACTATATAATTTGTTAAAACAAATGCTATATTGAAAAATTTATGTAAATAAATACTGACGTATGGTCTGACAGACCGCTGTGGATTATTGAATCAAACATACACAATTTATATTTTCGCCAACTACAACACCACTTCGAATTGCATCAGCATAACAAAACCCGAAGTTACTAAGGAAACTGTAGCAACTGCGTGAGGGGACTGGATGTTTCCAGGAAATGTAACTTACGTACATCCTAGGAGACCGCTCGTCAGCACTTAAGGTTAAGGTTACATTTGTTTCCATAACATAATAGGTACTGTTTATGTACAGAATATACATTATAAATACGTCATTATTCATCATCATCATCATTAATTTGGTCGATAATGTCACAACAGGACAAACCTGGATTCGATTTGCATAGGACCGAAGCAGAAGGTGTAATAGATGGCGAAGAAGAAGGTGCAATAGAGAGGCCTAAAACCAGCAGTGGTTTAATTTTTATAAAAAGGGGCAAACTGGCAGGTCGTTCCCCTGGTGATAATCGGTAATCACTCCCTATGGACCTGCAAAATTAGCATTGTTTTCAATGCTTTGCCGGCCCGAAGAGATGCTTTTATATATAATAAGGATAACTGTGGATAATGATGAAGTACAGAAAACTATTAGTAATCACTGATTGCATTACTAAATGCTATTATTTAAGTACAGCTAAACACCTTTATCCTACTACTGCTGTTATTTGCTGTAATTTATTTTTAATGATTAATTAACTAATTCCAGCGAATGGGCCTGCAGTTCAAACACACTGATAACATAAATAAGTTCTTACAAGTACTAAAGAAAACTGAACTTCCTATAGTAAGTACCTAATATTAGGAAGGTTTTTGACCCTCCTAAGTTTTAAGTTGGAACTTTGATAGATAACTGATATACTCCATTGACTCTAGTTTCCTGTTTAAGCATGAAGCAAATTAGAATATTATTTTCTTATGCAAAAATTTAAACACTTGTATCTAAAAAAAAACGAGTTGGTGTCATTATTTATTTTTACTTTATTAAACTCACTCTAACATCACCCAGATACCCAGGACTCACAACTGATCAATTATATTTCTATAGCCTAATTATTTACAAAAATTTGCCTGTAAAATAATAAACAGGTTACTCATCACACATTGTAATAAAACATTTACAGACATTCCAGCCTGAGACAACAGATATTTACGACAAGAAAAACATTCCGCGACTGATTTACTGCATACACGCTCTTAGCTCACATTTATTCAAACTGGGAAAAGCTCCGCTTATTCATGATGTCTTTGGAAAAGTTGTGTTCACAGGTAACAAACAAACCTACTATTCCATGGATATAGAGACAAAAGCAAATTTACCTAACTTCTAAAAGAACAGGCTTTTACATAAACCTCAAATCAGACAAGAGTGCGCAAGTTATCGTCGAATAAAAAAAGAACTACACACGGTTGCCTGTAAGAGATCACTTTAAGCGATAAGGCCGCCTGTTAAAAGCCTAGATGATATTTTAATTTTAATGTTAATGTTATTCTGGTTTTGTGGTATTTTAATAAAGAGTTATTGTATTGTAACTATAAAAACGACGAATTGCTTACGTAAACTCTGCTAGTAGTTTGCCCCAAACTGTAACGTCATGATCCATATATCTTTACAACCTCTGGACCTGTTTTCCTAAAACTTGAAATTGAATTTGCATGAACCACTTGCCTTAATAGGATCAACAATACGCAAGTTATTGGCAAACAAGTAAACAATCATACATACCAACACTGTCTTTTTTCCTAGTCTCTGAGACATTCTGATCGCTCTGTCTATTACATGTCAATTTGTGTTTCAGACGCGGAGCTTGATTCAGTGTCAAAAGAACTTCAGAACTGCACACATCCACTGCCATTGTTCCAAAAAATTGGAGGGATTCTATCCAAAAATAACTCCGAAGATGATGCTCAGCTTCAAAAAGCAGTCTTTGAGCTAAATGAACTATTAGACACAAAAAAATCAGTAACATCAGCTTTACTAAACCCCCATTTGAAACTGAAACATGTCCAGAATGTTCTAATAGATGCCTACAAGAAAGTATTGCAAGGGGCGAAGTATGACAAAGTTCAAGCGGCACAGAACCGTTCACTGAATGACAGTTACATCCCTGATGAATATGATGAATTATTGACTGTGGTAGAAATACAAGGCCATATCACTGCTGTGAACTATAAATATATGTGGAAGAATTTATGTAAGGCATCCCAGAACAATGACATCAATACTCTGCATAAAGTATTCACAGAGGACTGGGTGAAAGTAAAGAAGTACAACAGTAGGAATATTGACTTTTACTGTGACGTTGTGAAGGAAATCATTGAATGCAATAAAGACATTGATGTGGATAGTGTCACAAACTGGCACAAGATTTTCCAGAATATAATCAATGAAGGAAATAGAAAATCTCTTGAACACAACGAACATAAGATTTCAATTGCAGATGTTAATACAGCGCTAGAAGAAGGCACTCCTGAAGACCTTTACAATGCTCTGATAAATCCTCATTTGGAGCTCAATTTTCAGATTGATAAATACGCTGTTCCTTTATTATTTGAAGAAATGAAGTTAGAAAAGTATGAATGTGGGAAAAATCTCAATGAGAGTGAAATAGCTGCATCCTTGTCTTACTTGACTGCTGTAGCTGCTATTTCGCAGGCAGTAGAAAGAGGTGATGATGTTCTTGTGTGGAACTCTCTTAATTGTAATAATGTACATCTGGATGGGCTAAGAACCCATTGTCGCAGGCGGTACTTGACTGCTCTCACAACTGCCTTGCAAGTGAAGAAGAGTGAAGAGTTTGCATGTCCTTTGCTAACGCTGGATGACATACGTGATGCTATTGAAATGGTCAACATGAAGGATGATGTTAATGAAGAATGTAAGTTTATAATTAATCATTTTCAGCCTTTCATGTTCCTACTGCTGGGACACTGGCATCAGTGAGAGAGAGGATGGGCCTTAATCCACCATGCTGGTTCAAGTTGGTAAATGTCATACGTCTTTGAACTTTTAAGATTCTTGGAAATACCGGATTCCTCACGATTTTTCCTTCACCATGTTTGAGAGATGGCATCGTAACTGCACATAATTTATTTAGGTACTATTTAAGTCAGTGGTGCAGGCAGGGCTGAGGATTGAACCGGATGCCATCAGCTTGTAAAGCGCACATGTTACTGCTTGGCCACTATCGCTTAAGTATATAATTAATAAAACATAGAAGTGAGGTCAGGTGTGGTAAGAAAGACTGCGAGGAAGAGCTACTATATTGCCATATTGCTACCATAGCAATTACACTATGGTTTCTTAACCCTTTAATTCGATAAAACAATCAAGGCGTATTACTTTAAATAGTCATTATAGGCATGTGTCATAATTATTTTTATAACCCTATACAAAGCCATTAAAAAATATTAAATTTGTTCAAAAATAAATAAATAATAAGTATTTTAATTTCATGCTGGCCAGATGAATTCCATATTAGCGTTGCCACCGTGTTTACCACTTGTGAATCTAATCTTGCATGTTGCAATTTCAGTGGTCATGGTTATTGACGGCATCAACAAGGCAGTTGTAGAAGAAAAAGTTGATTCTCTCATGACTCTTCTAAAGAGTTCTTGTTTGAAACTATCAACAGCCTTGCATAAAGAAGAGAGCCACCTGTACATGCGTATGTTAAAGAAGGCTCTGTTGATAAAAGAATCTCAGAATCTATGGTACGATGATATCATTGAGACAGTAAAAGAAGTCCATGATGAATCTCTTAAAGTAAAGGAGCTAACAGATGCACTAGTTCAGTTAAATCTCTCAGTATTAAACAAGAGTTTAGATGAGTTTTGGAAAGCTCTCTCAAGCCCAATTCTTTCGACAACTGGGGTCATAGAAGACTCTTACAAAGATGTTTACCTTCAAATGTTTTCAAAGGCGTTAAAGAAGAGAGGACATTACAGTTGCCCATGGATTGTGTGCCACACAGACGCAGGCAACACGGTTTACATAGATGTGGAAACCTACACATATAGCTGGATGACCCCTAAAGATTTTGTACCTCATGCTCGCTATCTGACTAGGAAAGATGTTCAAGCTATAATAGAGAAGACTAACAAACACCACATCAACAAATACAAGCAGATGATCATGGAAAATTCCATTGTTAAAATACAAGCTTACTGTAGAGGCTACCTTTTAAGAAAGCGCCTTATTACAAGGCTTAAGTATTTTAAGCAAAATGAGAAATACATCATTAAAATCCAAGCTTGGTGGAGGAGGGTAGTTGCTGAAAAGAAGTATGGTACTCTGATAAAAATGAAAGCTATTGAAGCAAGACTTAAAAAGGAGAGGAAACAAAACCCAATGGCTTGGTATAAAATTCAGGTTGGTGCATTTGAATTTTTTGGTAACAAAATCGACGTTTTAGTGATTAAATCAATGACCTAGAGTTTTAATCTTTTCAGGAACACAAAATTGTTAAAATACAGGCGTTGTGGCGAGGGCGTCGTGCTCGTGAGGCTTTCACGTCTTTATTCCACTCTCCGAATCCACCTTTAGGAGTAGTCAAGAAATTCATACCAGTGCTGGATTTCTCCACTGAAGATTACGACCGGGAGATAGAACTTCAGTCATTAAAGTCCGAAGTGGTTCAGTCAATCAGAAAAAACCAAGAGCTATCAAAACAAATCGATGACATGGATCTGAAAATTGGCCTTCTAGTACAAAATCGTATTGCATTGCAAGAAGTAGCAGCGCACGGTTTAAAGCTTAATAATCTGGTGAAGCATAATTCAATGACCAAGCTTGTGTTGCAAAATGGCAATGATCGCAAAGGCCTTATGACGGTGACGACAGCAGTCAAAGGTCTCAAGTCTCTAACCAAAGAGAGCAAACTTCTCCTAGATGGATACCAGCACTTATTCTACGAACTACAAACTAATCCTACATACTTGTCGAAGCTTTTATTCTGCATCCCGCAGAATAAAACAAACTTCTTTTTACAAAATGTTGTTTTGAGTTTGTACAACTTCGGTGCCTACGCGAGGGACGAGTATTTGCTGTTGAAATTGTTTCGATTTACTTTGGAGGAAGAAATAAGCTGTAAGGTGGTGAAGCCTTTTGATATAATCGCGTCAACACCTTTGGTGTTGAAAATGGCAGTAAGCCTCTCTAGACAGTTATCCGGCCTAAACAGCTTGCAATCGATAATCGGGCCTCTTGTTGAGATGATGCTGAAGGATAGAGACCTGAATATTGAAACTGGACCTGTGGAGATTTACAAAGCTTGGAGGAACGACACTGAAATGAAAAGTGGTCAGATTTCGTGAGTTTTTTTTTTTTTACTCATCGCTCTTGGAACTGCTGTCTTCTAAAGATCACAGCGCACATACCAGCTCGGCGACGGATGGAGTCGTTCAGTAATATTTCTACTGCAATGTAAACTAATTAACATTGCCTCGTTTCAGAACGAGCTAGTGAACCGCTTGCCATTCGTGATCATCTCGCTATCACCGCGATTACGTTGTGTCGTCGCTGCGCTTAAATCTCGCCGTTAACTCGTGATGTAAAATCTGTAGCAAAGGTCGGTGCCTTGCCGTTGTCGCGCAAAAACCTCCGAGGAGCGAAGGGGGTTAAGTTGGTAAAAATGCAGGTTTTCTATTACGTGAGCTTGCGTACAGTTGATGGCGAGTCTATGAGACGAGGCGTTGCTGGCTTGTTGCGTCTAGAGCTGATATGTGTGCTGAGATCTGTACCTGTAAGACAGCAGATTCATATTATTGGTAAAATTAAATAATTTTATTTCAGAAAGCTTCCTTACAATGTTACTCAAGAAGAAGCTTTAACATATCCCGAAGTAAAGGCTCGGCTTGAGACAGCCCTGAGCCAGCTGAAGACCATAGTTACCATGTTCCTGGATAAGATAACCAATTCTATTGAGATCCTTCCATTTTGCATAACATACATGGCCCGCGTGCTGCACAGAGCACTTACTTCCAAGTTCCCTTATACTCCGGAAAAAGATATCCTGAAGGTAAACATTCCTTCTATACCCCTTGTGAGAGCTAGCGATTCCCTTTATCTGAAGCACTAAGTACCGAACGCAACGGATGCCGCGTGAGGCGAGGCGCAAATGAGCGAAACCCAACAAAAGAGTCCACTGTTGCATTTGGCCTATTTTGTCGAGAAAGCAGGAAAATTTATTAGGCGGCGATATAGTTATTGTTTGCTGCCGACGGGTGCGGAAGAGAGTGAAAAATACCGCCATATACCTCAAAACAGCGTATAGGGAACAAGCAAAAAAATCAATGATTTCTTTCTTTTTGTGACGTGGTCGCGGTATATTCCCAAAGACCCCATTGTAATATGTCAATGGGGACATTGAGCACATAACCTCTTATGGCATGGCTTGTGCAAATTACAATTACAAACGCCCTGGCTGGGTATTCTTTCTGAAAATAATGTGGAGCTTGATGGGCTACCTTGGGAATATACCATGAAGGCTGCATTCTACAAAGGAGGCTGGAATACGACGACTGGCTGGCTGCATCACTGAGTGGTCAACAGAATTCTTAGAGCATCATGGGTTGCTTTGTTGAACATAGATTAATTGTGGTATCATCAGAATGTTAAGGCTCAACGCCCACTTTAGTGTCGAGGTGGCATCGTGGCGCACAACTCTAACTGGTATAACCTAGCGTAAACTGAGTATATGTAGTTGACTTTTCCACGGCCGTTTGTACGCCACGACGCTGCCTCAACTCTATAGTCAACGTTAGGCCTAACACTAAATTTTGGTCTTCCATTTTTCTTTTAGGTAATTGGAAACTTGGTATACTACCAATTTCTGAACGCTGCGATCGTAGCTCCTGACGCGTTTCATATCATAAACCTACCAAATGGGGCCTCTCTTACGACTGATCAACGGAAAAACCTCGCGTCGGTTGCAAAGATTTTGCACTTTTCTGCTGCCAAAAAAGGAGTGAGTTTTTTTTTCCATTAATGTTCGAACCATGCTTGCCCTACAACCTGTTGGAAGCCCCAGAAAGACAATGTCGGAACGAGTTTGACTCCCACACAAAATAATGGTCCACCACAGCGCGTAATAGAGCGGAGTAGAAGAAAGGAAGAGAGGCCTTTGCCCTGCAATGGAACAACCAATGCTCACATAAATAAATGTTCTAATTCCACAGTGCCTGCACCTGATTAGCACACCTACAGAAACCTTTATACTCAAAATGGGATAAAAAGGCTGTAGTGATCATAATAGAGATCCAGCCCTATAAAACCCTCGCACTCTTGAAAACAGCTCGCTCAAGACGCAAGAATGGGACTTTGCCACAAATCTAACTCTAATGACTCTTATTCCACACAGTTCGGCGAGGAGTCCAGCCACCTTCGCTGCCTTAACCCTTTCATAATCGAGTGCCACGAGCGAATGAAAGAGTTGTTCCGGAAGTGTTGTCGCGGACCTACGTTGGAAGAGTATTTTGCGGTCGACGAATACACAGAAGCGACATTGCTGAACCACCCGCATATTTACATTACTGTTCAGGTAACTTTGAAAATCAAACTTGTTAAGGTGAGAAGCTCTCAAGATTTTGGTCCTTTTTATGGTTTCTTAGTACTAGAAGAAAACCTCATAAGTTTATTCTGTGCGTCCAAAAAGTTGCCTGCAAAACGGTCATCCACTTTTTATATTCTTATGCGATAGAGTTACCACAGATTTCTGAACTATGAATGTAACCGCAGTTGTATAGCTTTGGTTACGAAACCCTGCCCCCGTATCTCGACACGCTATTGGCCAATTTCATACTAATGTACCAGTAAATGTGTTCGGAAATTTCTCATCAGTGACACTCGCGCGGTCTAAAATGTCCTGGTGATAATCAATTTTAGGCCGTCTGAATGCCTATTTCTGAAATTTGCGGTCTAAAAACTAAGTTCTCACAAGGCTAGAACAGTTAAGTCAGCTATCCAAAGCTTGGCTGGTTTGGGTAGGCTGATAGGGGCAAATGCACAATACACCCCAAGTGGGATGACAGTATGTCTTTCTTATCACCCCCACTTAATTAGAAATTTGAATTAGAAGTTCCCACAGGCTTGTAAGAACCTATTTTTACTTTTAAGTAGTTAAGTACGAAATGTGCGTTAGAATGATCATATCTGCAGAATCCTAGACCCTAAAAATGTTATAACTATGTTAAAAAGATCTGAGACCACTACTAACAAAATATGTATCAATATCATAATTAGCGTATTGTAATTCACTGCTGGACATAGGCTTCTAAGGCATGCCACTGCCTGATCTTCGGCTTTCACTTCCAGTCAATGCCAGCAGACGTAATACATATAGGTCGTTGGCCAGCAGCAGCAAAATACATTTATATATACCAAAATCATAATTTGACTTACGATTTTGGTCATATAGCTCGTAGAATAAGCATAATTTAAAAAGTAGAGTGCTCTAATTATCAAAAGATTGTAACAGAAGATGTATTAAAGTTATATGATTATTTACGGGAAATTTACCGTGGTTAGGTTGTGGAATGAGCTCCCGATATTTCGGCGCAGTTACATGCACCATGTTCACGGGTCTTCCCGAACCTAACCACGGTAAATATCCCGTAAATAATCATATACCTTTAGTGAACAACCGTGATAATTTAAAACAGAAGATGTATTCTTTCCAATCCACAGGAAATTGTTGACACACACGCTCTTCTAGTTGAATACCAGGATATCATAGCGCCGGATCCTCGAGACCACTTAAACGAGTTGCTGGACGATCTGGGAGAGGTGCCGTCAGTCGCGGCACTTGCTTCGCGCGACGTCGACAATGTGAGTTTTGCAACAACAAGGATGTTCATACTAGGTCTTCATTCAACACAACTACAAGTCAGGTTAAAAAAACCCCCGACTTCATAAATATTTGTAATCCCAACACGGCATCATAAAAAAAAAGAGTTCTTGACTTTATGTCCTTTAGAAGGCGCCATATTCAATTTAATGTGACGGCACATAGTCTATAACCAGCGGACGTTCAAGACGCTTCCAACGAAATTATGATAAGTAGTTTAGAAGTTATAAAAATAAAATAAAAATCATTTATTTCAGGCACTTCAGTAAATGGCCCATAAAATACAAACTAACAATACAAATAAAATAAAATGATACCACGCTGTAAAGAGGCGCTCGTCTACTTATACCTAAGTGTAAATCTAATAAGCACAATAGTGCTGGGTCATTTTTTGTAGGCATCCATGTGAACCGAGACCCAATGCTTAAACATTGGGCTCCTTAAATCGTCAGAGACAGCCTCGAGTGTCTTGTTAGTGGAACGACGCAGGCGATGAACCATGGTTCAGGGAACAGATGAACATACATACATTCCCATATACATACATACCGGTCAAATTAATTACCCGCCTTATTGCTTCGCCGTAGTCGGGTACCAATAAAAAAAAAATTATAAGTAAATATTTTTAATGTAAAAATAATTATAAATAAAAATATCCTAAAAAAAAATGATTTTTTTTTCGTGCGAAATTAGGTCATAAAATCCGCCACATTGGATTTTATGTGACATCATATATCCTATAGCACCCGGGCTGTTCAGACGCATCACAAAATATCAAATTTGTTCCAATTTGGTTCTGGAGCAAAGATAACACAAAGCATGAAAATTTACACACATATACATGCAAAGACTCCACAGTAGTTCATTTACATAAGAAAATTATACATATTTGAAATGTTCTCATAAAGCCCTGATTCTTTTGATACCAAACATGATATATTTATCCATAATTCTCGACTAAATTTTAGGTCGTAAAATCCGCCATATTGGTATTAGCGTGACGTCATATAGCCTATGTCACGAGAAGTATTAAGACGCGTTGATAGACACCTCATTGCTCAAAATATGATAAGATCAGGAGATTAGAGAAACATGTGGACATTGAACACACGCAAAGCAAAGTCTGTTTCTTTTTAGATGTCTAACTATGTAAACAAACATGGCGTTTTTCGACCAATGACAGCTCTGTACTTCCTCGCTAGTGATTGTCATTGGTTGCCATGCCTGTCAGCCATATTTGTTTAAATTGTTGAACATCTAAAAAGAAACAGACTACATGCATAGACAGTAAAACTTTTAACCCTCCTTTTGCTGTAGTCGAGTATTTTTTTTTAAATAAAAAAAACGAATTTTTTTATGTTATTTTACAGCCAATGGGTGACTGTATTGAAGAGAACGCGCGACTGGAGGTATGTTTAGCGCTCGTGAACAAATTCCAAGCCCCGGCCGACGACATGACAGACTTGAACAAATTGTTCATCAAAACAAAGGAGTTGTGCGTGGCTATCGTACCGTTCTTGAATGGTATGTGGTTTTTCTGTTATCCTATACAGGGTTACGCGGAAAGGGTGTACTTATCCGAAAGAGGTCCATGGTATCCATTATTATGAACAGCTTTTACTATGGGGCCAACACAAAAACGCGAAAAAAAACCTGCTGCTCCATACATTTTGTCGAGTGTGAATGACCGTTTTCTATGGTACAGCTGATATATTTTTCACGTTTTAATAGTTGCTATAGTAAAAGTTGTTTATAACGATTGGTACTATGGACCCCTCTCGACTTAGTACACCCTTTCCGCGTCACCCAGTATTAACTTCACTTTTAACTAACAAACTATGTAAACAAATCTTTGAAGTCGATTTTATCCTCGTACCTACTCAGGGCCGTTTTAGAAATCTAAAGGCCCTGGGGCAGCAAAAGAGCGAAGGCCTCGAATTATTTTTTAAATAGGTTAATCAATTTGTTTCTTTCAAGTGTTTCAATAATTTATTGCGAACAGAATCAAATACGCTTTGATCGTAACTGGTTACGAAACCATGGTTACGTAGGCGGCCGAAGCGCTCGTTTTCCTGTAGACAGGCTCTGCACAGAGAGAGCTGTAGCCACAAACATATTCTACACAAGCAGTGGCGAAGCTATCAAGGCTAGGCGGTGCCGTGTACCGGGGCCCTCAAGCTCACGGGGCCCTCGGGCCCTGACCAGCAAACCTCAAACTAAACTTGCGAAAATTTCTCCGATTATCATCTTAATACTTACTATTAATATCTTACATGCAAACCTTTAAAGTAATATTCATTAATATTTATATTTTTACTTGATAAAACCTAACCTAACCAGTTTAGATAGGGCCCCAATTTATTTTTGCACTAGGGCCTTTGGCCACCTCGCCACTGTACCCAGGTCATACTTAATTTAACATTGTAGGTGAACATCTACTAGAAGCCCTCTGCATCGGCACGAGTAAAGAGCAGCAAGAGCAATACGCAAAGAAAATCCAACGACGCATCTATTCAGGACAAGCTCGGCAGGACGAGGCAATGACACTGCGAGAACACATCGCAAAACTACGAAAAAACCTTCAACTTTTAGAAGAGGATGGCTATGTGACACGTGAAGACGGCTACCAAGCCTTAATAACTTCTATAGCACTAGATCTGTGCAATAAAGGAAAGTACAGACAAGCTCAAAGGAGAGCTTTGTCTACCCTTACGAGGACGAAGCAAAGTTTGACGGAGAAAACGAAGTACTATGAGGAGAAGTGCAAATCATACGATCAGTATATCAAGTCTTGCTTGGACAATCTTCATGCAGGGAAAAGGTAAGTCATGCCACCATAGATTTACAAACACATGGACCTTGGGCTTAGTGCAAAATTCATGAGAAAAGTGCCCAGAGTGCATAGTGCTAGTTTTTCCCATTGCGTTTACCTACTCGATCGCGTTAACTGAATTACTGAACTTATTCCTTTTAACACAACTAGTTCTGTTGGTTCATGGGGAATTCCTGATAGAAAAAACAGTACCTACCTAGTATAATATAATAAATTAAATAGTGCCTACAACGACACGTGTTTGGGTTTGGCTTCACTGGTGAATGTTGCAATTCGTTATTTACTGTCGTCCGCCAGTAGGTTCCCATGGGGGACTTATTGTGGCTTTGGCCCCCAGGGCCCCCACTGGTGAATATAGCAACTCGTTCGTTCGATTTCCGACAGTAGGAGTCAGTGGAACTATTTTTTGGCGTTGGTTACTTGTCGATTTTCGTTTGACGTTTTTTTCCCGATGTCCACCAGTGGGAGACAAAAAGTGGTGGACAACGGGAATAGACGGTTTTATCCTGCACATGACCTGCAAACGTTTGTTATGCGAAATGCTAAGTGAGCGCATTGTTTTAGGAGCGTCCACGCCTGCCTTCGCCGATCAGGCAAAGACATGCAGAAGCTGAAATCCAAACTGACCGTGAAATACTCCGGGGCCAAATTAATGGAACGCGGCGTTCTACTAGAAATAGACGGTTTATCTACATCCCAATTCAAGAACGTGCAATTTGAAATCACGCCGACGAATCATAATGGAGTCTTCACAGTAAAAGGAAAGTTCATGGGAGTCGAGATGGAGTCTATAGATGTAGACATACAAGATTTACTCCAGAAACAGTATGAAGGGTGCGCTATCATGGACATGTTTGGTAAAGCTAAGATTAACGTGAACCTTTTGATATTTTTACTTAATAGCAAGTTTTATGGTAAGTGTAAGACATAGTGTTATGTCGAAGTGCCTAAGTGACAAAATTTTAATTCTGTATTGATCCGTCTATTTTATTCCAAAAATTTTGTTAGATAAGTTTACTCCATCCAGCATATTTTGTCACAAGAAAATGGCGTTATTGTTAAAGGTAACACTGATTGTTTGGTCACGGAGACAATTTTATACAACTAATATTGTACAACTAGTTGTGCAAAGTAGTTGGTCCACGGTCACGGGTACTACCTGGCATGTAAACAGTATAATTAGGTATCAATTTATAAAACCGATTTCGTTTATTAGGATGACATATTTTGTCCAGTTATTTTGATTTAAAAACCAAACTACTGAACCGATTTTCATGACATTTTTATGGCATCAATCTGGAAGTATATTGCTTAAAATAAATAAATAAAATTCAAATCGATTCGTTAATGACGGAGTTCTTAGGTAACAAAATTAAAAAAGGAAGTCTAGGAGGACTTTTTTGAATCGGTTAAAAACTATTTTGACTCTAAATTTGTTTGACATTGACCATAGACAAATATGTCGCATTAAAAAGAAATCCCTTGTGACCACAGATATACACAACCAGATCGGCAATATATTTTAGTGAAAGAGACAACTTGATATGGCTCAGCACAAGTACGAAAAGGACATAAATAGATTTTGTTGTCCTTATCGGCGTGACCTGTTTTTGGTACCTGAAGTGTCAAAATCTGTCATAATCAGTGACAAACAAAACGGGTCTGAATATTATTTATTGCCTTTTTTTGGTGATTAAATGTGATAAATGCGTGTATCCTCTGAGAAATAATTGTAAAAGATATTTTACAATGGTTGGTTGTAGCATTTTGGGCTGCAAGAAGCGCAGTGAGCGAAATTACGACGAAATATCATTTCACACGTAAGTAAACATATAAAGCTTGTAACGATCACCTAAATAAATTCAGGATATCAATTCGCAAATATTTTATTCATAATTAGTCAGTTTTTAGGTCGCTTTGTGGTCTTTTCCTGTGTTTTATCAAAAAAATTACTTAGAAGAATAACAACAAATGTTACCAGTTTATAAATGAAATTACCCACCACAATTAACATAAATTATTCGTTCTGCAGGTTTCCAACCGATCCTGGCTTACGAATAAAATGGATCAGTGCTACTGGTCGTGAAAATTAGGTGCCATCAAAACATGCTAGAATTTGTTCGAGTCATTTCAATGCCGAATCCAATATCAGAAAGGGAAAAATTAATTATTTAAAGCCATGTGATTTGTATGGACAGATTTGTCTTAATTTATTAATTTGTTTTGTTGCTTACTATTTTTCAGATTATCCTTCCATCCCTTTTACCTAGGATATTTTTTATTTTATTTTTAACACCATGCAGACGAAGTCGCGGGCACCAGCTAGTTATTATTATAACACACTGTAAGGTACTTCCTGCTTACCTACATCTTGAAGGTTGTAGTTAGGCAAGCCAAGCACTACAAAGTGCCCAGCCAAAAACGAAAGTAACTTTCTGTCTGTTTTTTACGAGGAAACGGCTAAGTCAACCTTAACAAAATTTGACAGGACGATAGGGTGTGTCATGAAGACAGACAACGTACTTTTCTTCCCAGAAAATTGCAGGTAGCACCGCGGGTTGCAGCAGATAGTGTATAAAATAGAAATATTTAAAAGGTAGTATTGTTTCCAAAATTACTCATTGAAGATTCACTACCCATCATAATAGGTAAATTACCCTAACTTATAGCAAATCATTTTAATGTGGCAACACACCTTGTTGAAGCGAGAGGCACTGAGCTAGCCACGCTCATTGAATATCTATAGGTAGTAGATCTGTGCTTGTGACAAAATATACTGGTTTTATTTTACTATACTTCTCTGTGAGTATTATTAACGTACCAAATATTTTAAGTTTTATCTTTAATTAATGTATTATTTTAATAACAGTAAACAAGGTTGTTTGCATAATGTCTCATGAAATATAATGAATGTATACTATTAAGACATGAATTCTTCGAATAATTACTTGTTAACTTTTATAATACCTAACTACTATGAATCGTTAGACATAATGTATTTGTAAAATAAAATAAGTTGATATCTTTTCCATTTTATTGGAAAACGCAATTAACTAACAATGACTGCTTTTTGAGTAAATAGTTCGTAATAAATGAGGCTAACATCTGAATTTAGATTTATTTTTATTTCTGTTAGTCCAAACGCACAAATGTCTTTGAAATAAATTAGGTTTATGGAAAGATTTTTCTATCCGTTAAACATGGACGATGTTTATAGGATCATACAATAATATCAGCAAATGCATCACGCGAAACAATTGAGTAAAGCTGTTAGTTACATTGTTCTATTACATATTCTACTCTCTACTCTATCTAGCTTTTCTAAATAATTTCCATGCAAGCAATAACAAGTAAATAGTGTAACCAGTAAAATAAAACAAACAAGGTCTTTTTTATCTGACATATTTTTGTAATGGCAACACTGAAAATATCTGCTGTCATAATGACACTGGTTGATAACGTCACTGTGATAATGAATTGAACACACTCTGTGGTGATGACTCAAGATTGTACTTTATTTTATTCGTGATAATGATAACAAACTAGTTGAGCGCCAAAGATAAATCTAATCTTGCTAAATTCTAGAGTTTAGTATTCAAACTTCTGTAACATGTTTTTCATTCACCATGCGTCGCGTGACGAAAAAAATATTGGTGTTGCTTTTAGGTGTTTTATTCACCGTTTTATATTGTGAGTTTCTAATATATTACGTGGTGATATCGCAGGTAAATATTTGTTTTATACTTCTGGCATTTACAGTTTATTAATGTGACCCATATAACGTTCTACACTTAGATAAATATGTAATATTATAAAAACTTGATTAGATTTTATTCATGATCACAAAACGAACACTGTTATAAGTAAACATTTAAAATAAATAATATAAATAGCGGTCAGAATTAGAATTCATAGGTTCCTACACAATACGTCAAAATAGAAGTTCTGCCTATCATAGTATAGCAAAGTTTAAAGTGGATTTTAATTTCTACTGTATACAGATTAAGTATGTGTAGAAAATTATAAACAAGCGCGGCACGCTAACTTATTCTTCTTTTTTTATATAGAATCTACGTTTGGTCACCAACTCGCCTGATGGTAAGCGATGGTACTTCTGCAAGTTTCGATGGCTTCGAATCTTCTGCAAGTGTACTTACACCACTTTGCCAGAAGTTCTTGGTTGTCTAAATTCTATTTATCAGAGTAACAATTATAATGTAATTTTGTATATGTAAGTGGATAGGTTTCTACATATCATAATTATTTTTTTTTAAATTGTTAATATGTTAGGTGTTTCTTAGTTATTATTTTTTACAGTGCAACTGGCCAGATCTAAAAACAGCGCAAAAAAACAACTCTCAAAATAGCCATAGTGTTTTAAAGGCGCTCATACTGGCCGATACTCATCTACTAGGTCCCAGAAAAGGACATTGGATGGACAAATGGAGAAGAGAGTATCAAATGCATCGATCTTTTCAAGCTATTATGACGATACATAAACCGGAAGCTGTGTTTGTTTTAGGTCAGTATTTTTTTATTGATAATGCGAGTGAAAAAATACCTAGCGTTCGTTTCGGGATTAATAGACAAATAAATAAAACATTTGCTGTTATATCACGTTTATAATAAAAGTTGACTCTAAATTATCTGCCATTATGTTGAAAAGCGGCTGAAGCGTCGGCTAAAACTAACTTCGGACAGCTAGAAAAAAATTAAATCTAAGCTCCTCCGCGACTGTCTCAATTTAGTAAATAAGGTATACGACGACGCCATACATATTCCAATCGCATCAGCTGCGCGAGTTAGACGCGTGCGTCAGACGCTCGCGGCAGCGATCAGCCGCGACACGCGGAAGTCTACCCTAAGTTTCTGAATAGATTTTTACTTTTCGTGTATTGTTCATACTTATCTTGACTATATCGTGTTTTATTTACCTCAGATCAGATAAACAAGGGGCATGTGCTACAACAGGCCTGTGTCCTAATTTTTATTTATTGCCATATATAAAAGCTGATTACAAATAAAATAAAGCCACTAAAACAAAAATAAAATATGTTTCAAAGAAAATAAGTTAGAAGTATTTTAATTTCATGCTAGACAGGAGCGCGCACTATAGCACGTTATGACTTGGAAGTCGTACGCGCGCTATACTGACACACGTTACAAGGGAAAGGGACAGAGCATCCGCTCTCTATCCCCACCA
The DNA here is from genome assembly GCA_914767915.1 of Agriopis aurantiaria. Classification (NCBI taxonomy): domain Eukaryota; kingdom Metazoa; phylum Arthropoda; class Insecta; order Lepidoptera; family Geometridae; genus Agriopis; species Agriopis aurantiaria. The sequence goes on along the minus strand of OU611983.1, from coordinate 11,135,965 downwards.
AAAACTTCATACACTTATATCGCAGAATTGTATCAGCCACTTTAAATTATTTTTTCAGTAGGTATGTGTAATGTGTTTAATTATAGGTATGCTTCGCTAAGCCTGTGATATTGATGTAATCATATCTCCCTTATTTGTCAGATCTGAGTATATTATATTACATTATTTTATTTTATTTAGAAGGTACACAAAACAGGACAATCTCAACTTAGGCTAAACTAATTGCAAATATTACAGTTTCGAACATTAGCCTAATTAGTGGGCAAAGTGAAGCTAACCGCGATAAAAATATCATATCAGTAGTATTCATTTATCTCTGTACTTAACTAGTTTTATGATATAATTTCAGGAGATCTTTTTGATGAAGGAGAATGGAGTAGCGACGTACAGTTCAAAGATTACGTTGAACGTTTCTACAGACTGTTTGCGGTTCCCAAAGACGTCGCGATGCACATCGCCGTGGGGAACCACGACGTTGGATTTCATTATTAGTAAGTTTACTAAGAAGTTGCCTTCTTCTGATTTTCTGTGTCCAATTTTGGATTTAAACTACTTCAAATGTTTTTCATGATATGCGATAATACCTACGTACCTTTGTTTCCACGGTCTCCATTCCAGTATTCGTCGCGTCTTTCAGGTGATGGTCCATCCGAGCCAAAACAATATATAAAAGCAGTAGATAGTTCCATGTTTGACATTCGTAAAGGCGCTTGCAGACGATGCGTAGCACAAGTAACAATTAGACGTAGCAAGTGCCTACTATACGTATCGTCTGCAACAGTGTGCTTAGTGAAAGTGACAGTGAAAGTGCTTAGTAGCACTTCGCGCTGGTCCTTGGCGCCAAGTGAAGCTTCGTATTCCCGCTCTGCTCGCGTGGCGCCCATTGCGCATCGTTCGTCTCGTTCGAACACTTGTGCGAGTTGTGGCGTCACCGCGCGAGTGGCTACTTATCGTTTGAACGCCTACTCGTACTACGCATTGTCTGCAAGCGCCGTAAGGCCCAAGACACACTCATAAGACGAGGCGCGGACGCAACTGTAAGGATAATAATTATATAGGATTTCTTCGCGGGGCAGGAGGCAATTCTCTCCGAACGAGCGCTTACCCACACTGCTTCAGCTTACCCCTTCCGGCCCATACCTTGCTGAATACGATTGCAGATTAAATAAATGTTTGTTTCAGTAATTATTATAAAATTTCTGTGGAGTAAAACATAAATAATTGATTCCAAATTGTACTTGATACGATGTTAATGCGACAACCGAAATAGACTAGAGATGTGTTGTCCAGACATTTAAAACACAATTAAAAATGTTTTTACTTTTATTTTTCACACTATATTTCGGTATCGCCTTAGGATGCGTCGATTAATGGTATTTTTTTATAACAAGGTGGGAAAGCTGCGACCCAATATTTTATTTTGATGGCCTGCTGCCGCTGCACTAGATTTTTGTCAAAGAAAAGTAGTATAGTAGTATTGATGATGAACTTCGGCAAAGTATCGCCTGATTCAATCAACTACATACATATCTATTCTGTTTCTGAATAATATTGTACTTTTTTTTTCAGTATGCGACAAGGTTCTTTAAAGAGATTTTCAAAAGCTACGAACACTTCATCGGTGCAATTCGTAACATTAAAAGATAACCACTTCGTCCTTATTAATTCTATGGCAATGCAAGGAGACAACTGCAACATGTGCACCGAAGCTAGGAGGAGAATTGACAGTATTTCAGGTATTATTATAGTTTAAACAAGTGAAGGCAAATAATGGAACGCAGCGTGCTTGGTATCAAAAGAATGGACCAGAAAGCTCCATAACTGTTGTGGTCGACGTTGGCCAAAAAGCCGCCAGATTAAAATGAGATTGGGTGGGCCAATATGGCGCGTATGCATCCCGACCGATGGGCCAGGAACGTCACACAGTGGGTGCCTGACAGTGGCGAAGGGTGAATATTTTAGGAAGGGAAGCCGTAAAAAAAATAAGTTCACTCATTACAAACTGCAAAACTTTTGAATGAATAGCACTCTTCTCAATAAAGAGGAAGGCCACCTTCACCATACACGAAAGCACCAAATGGAAATGTCAGGCACTGCCTGATGATCGTCACACAGTTGGACGCAGTCAAGGAAGGCCTAAGAAACGCTGGCGTGTCGTACTTGACTTATTCCGGAGAGATTGGCAAGAGGTGGCGGAGGACCGGGATTTTGGAACGACATGGGTGAGACCTTTGCCCAGCAGTGGGAAAGTATAGTAAATACAATAATTACAAAAAATAACAAGTAAAACTAAAATTTTAAAAATCTTCAAACTTCTGAACAGATTTTCTTGATCCTAGCTAAGAACACTCGATCAAGTCTCCTTTCAAACCAAAAAAAAGTAAGTAAACCAAAATCGGTTCAACCGTTTGGGAGCTAATATGCCACATACAGATACATAGATACACATGGTAAACTTTTAACACCTCTGTTTGCGTCGGGGGTTAAAACACGCTATACAACACAATACAATAATAATAATAATAAATATATTTATTACCAAAAATATTTGTACATGTACAGATTAACAGTGATCCCCAAACTAGGCGAGGAAGCCTGTGTTTTGGGGTTCTGAGCAAGAGTTGTGTACAAATGCAAACTTAGCGTATATACTATGTTAAGTTATTTTATTACAGCTATTGTAAATATAAATGCATATTAGATATTAAGCAGTTAAACATGAGATAAACTTAAGGCTACAAAGTTGTGTACTATAGGTATGTGAGGGTGTGAAAGGATTGCCTGTGAGAGGATGCATGCTGTGATGTATTGGAAGATGTGAAATGGTGTGTGTGTATGTGTGTGTGTGTGTGTGTGTGTGCGTGTATGTATTTGTGTGTGTGTGAGAGCGCGCTTGCGTGCGTGCGTGCGTGTGTTTGTTTGGATGTGTGTGTGTGTAAGAAGATTATGGCATAGGTATTTTTCTACTGATTTCACAGGTAAGGAGACTTGTACAATAATAGTTTTTCTGTTTTATCATACGAGAGCGTCAGGAGCCAGTTTCTAACCGTGCGTTTGCATGTTGAGGCGTTGCAGCCTAGAATGACGCATTCTCTACATACTTTGTTATAGGTATTAGGGTGGGCAAATTCTGGACCTCGAAAACCTAGTAGAGAGGCGTAATTAGGGGTAGGCATCCTGAAGGCTCGTCGAGCCATCAGGTAATCATAGTCTTCCCGATTTAAAAGGGCTTTATGTGTTTTGACTGTGGCTGTTAAAATGAAGAGTTGTCGTACCCGAAGTACTTTAAACTCTTCATAAATGCTGTTTGTGGGATATCTAAATGAACGTTTCAGTATAACTTTAATAAGAGCAATACAATACAACTTTATTACACACCGAAAATACAAATGAAACTTAAACTAACATAAAAAAAAAACAAATAAACGGCAGTATAATGGGCGGCCTTATCGCCTAAAGCGATTTCTTCCAGGCAACCTTTGGATAGACAGGACTAAAGAAGTTGAAAAACGGTATAATACGCTATGTGTCTCATTAAAACCAAGAATCCATAAAACAAAACATAAAAGCCCAAACTCAAAGGGGTTTATTGGAAGCAATGGGAGGGAGGAGAACAATGGAATCTTCAAGTCGTGCCTGTTTGTTGGTTTCTTTATTCCTCTTTCACGCAACGTATTGACGAGATTTTTGCATAGTTGCATCTTCAAAGCTAGAGTGAATAGATTTCTTCTAGATCAACATGTTCCATCCTCGGCCACACTCGGCTTACAATCAGGCGAGTTGGAGGCCAAATGTAGATCTATTCTATTTAAAAAAAAGTTGGAGAGCCGTAGCATAGTTAATCCAGAAAAAATTACGGATCTTGTTGGAATGTCCAAGTAGGTGAAACCTCGACGCGGGACTAAACTGTAGTTAATATCTTTACTTTTTATCTATTAACATCTATTAAGATGGCGCGCTGAAGAGGAGACCTATACCTAGCAGTGGGTAGAGAATGGTTGATGATGATGAACATGTTTGCCAAATATTTCCTTTTTATTTCAGAAAAAATGAAATGCTCGCAGTTCCCATATCAGTGTCAAAGTAGCAGATTTAAAAAAGTCAATTATAGTCGACCAATCCTGATGCAGGTACAGAATAAGTACCTTTATTACTCTGAATGTTCAATATGTATTAGAGGCATGTTTATTCTATTTTACATTTTCAGCATTTTCCATTGTACAGAAAATCTGATGCTGAATGCACTGAGCCTGATGCACCACCTCTGCCTGAACGCAACAAGTTATTTAGACTGAAAGTCGATGTGCTATCTAAAGAAGCGACTGAGTACCTAGTATCTAAGATTGAGCCCAGAGCTGCGTTCGGAGGGCACACACACCATGGATGCTTGATACATCACTTTAAAAAGGAATATAATTTCTACGAGTATTCAGTGCCTTCGTTTTCATGGCGAAATAGACCGGATCCAAAGTATATGTTGGTAAGTTTTCTCAAAAAGCCCCCTAAATAAACTATGCACGATAAATATGCACATATACGCACCAACATAGGACGCACGCAGCCATGACCTCGTGGCTTTTCGTGGCGGACTAACGTAGCTATGCACGCACTGACGAACTCGTGTACGCAATAACGTACTCATGTATGCATTATCGTACTCATGTACGCATTATCGTACTCATGTACGCATTAACGTAGTCGTGCACGCACTAACGTACTTATGTAGGGACTAACGTACCCATGCATATTGCACGCGCTATCGTACTCATGTACGCTATAACGTACTCGTGTACGCACAACGTATTTAAGTACGGATTAATGAACCCATGCACGCATTAAGATACTTATGCACGCGCTAACGTACTCTAACATGCATGCATTAATCTACTCATATGCAGAATTGCAAACTAGAAATTAATTCCTGCTATAAACTAACGTATTCATCTACGCTCTAACGTACTCATGTACGCATTAATATACTCATACACGCACTAATGTAATCATGTACGCAGTAACGTACTCAGTACTTATCTACGCAGTACTACGCACTCGCCTTGAAGGCACTAATTCGCTAACACGCGTTATTATTAAGAACTAGTGGCGATAGCCGAATTTTAAAATCGAATCAACTAAAGACGTTTAAACACTTTTAGGTATCAATAACCCCAGAAGATTACGCCGTACACAAATGCGGCCTACCTTTGGAGACCACAATAGTTTTAACTGCCGTGATATTACTGTTCATAGTGGCTTGGCAAGTCGTCAATACCAGAGTCGTCGGAAGGTGATAATAAGAGACTGTTGTAAATTAATCTCATGATTATATTCGACAATAAATATATTTGACAAGATCGAGCACTTTGTACAAATTCTATACACATCCTACACCGAAACGACGATCCGTTGATCTCATAAATACATGAGAAGAAATTAAGTACAAGATAATTTTATTTTGAAATGCTTTTTGTATCAGTCGTTTCGGTCCACACGAAATTAATTCCATCATTTAACAAATTATCACAAAACATTACCTTACAAATACCTTACATGCAGTACTCATTACATAAGAATTCCAATGTCGAAATAAGTTATCAATACGAAAGCAAAATAAGAGGTAGATATTACATTTTTAGAGATTCATTCATTAAACTTATAATATAAAGAATACTGATATTGGTAATGTTACTGAATGAAGACGAATGAAGGGGTTTTAGATTAGGATCCTATTTAAATGTTATAGAGAATTAAAAAATTACTTCCAACGCGCAACGCTTAGATTGGCTGAAAAAGTCGATTGGAGGCCATTCAAGTATTACGTATGCAGCATTTTAGTAGTTTAACCCTTTTGTCAGCAAAAGTAAGCAAACTCTTACCCTCCGCCCGCTCTATGCATACGTAAACATTGTTTTTTTTTTTTAAATCAATTTCTGTTTCTTGATGTCTTATCTAGAAATTCCTTATTTCTAGATTATAAAGGAGTTTGCTGCCCGTTTAGTATATCTATCAAAGCTAATTTTGCAGATTAAAAAAAAGTAAACAAAGCTGACGATCACCATACAGACCCCCCATCAAAAATAAGCAAAGAGCCGCCCCTCGGTTCTTACGTAATACCTGAATGCATAATACCGTAATAACTCAAGAATTTGGAAGCCGTCAAAATTGCGACCGTAGCTCAGTGGCTAGAGCAATGAGTTTACGCGAATCGTTGCGCAGGATCAAATCCTGCGGGCCGTGGAATTTTTTGATTTGTCTATAACATTTTATACAGGATTTTAGGTAATTGATTTAAGATATGCTGGATCTAAAAATACACGTGTGAATTATCTGTAGAGGCGGCCAAACAGAACAATGTTATTAGCTTTGATCAGGGCCCCGATTCTACTAAAGAAATTGTTTTTAAATTGTAATTGTTAAATAATTGCCTCAAAATTAACAGTTTTAAATAATTTTTATACTATAGAAATACAACCACCTAATATTATAACTTAGTATTTTAAAAAAAAACTGTCCATTTTGAGGCAGTTATTTAACAATTAAAATCGCAACAATTACAATTTAAAAACAATTTCTTTAGTAGAATCGGGGGGCAGGCATAGTGTTTCTTTTATTGCATAAATGTTTAAAGTTTCTGAACAAATTATTTAAATCGGCTGATAAAGTTCTAAGATATACGCCTTTAAAGTTTTTGTACGGATTTGGAAAGTTGCTTTCTCCCTTTACCGCAAAATGTGTCAGGACGGAGCACCTAATTAAAAAAAAAAACAGTCCGGTAGCTAATTATACAGATAACTTGGTCGCACTGTAATGGTTTATTTTACGTTAGGTCTAAAACTAATTGTTGACTTCATTAGTCGTAAGTTCTCAAGTTCGTAAGTTGTTATTAATTAGATTTGTTATGAATCGCGTTTTCTTTAAAACTGTAAGCAACAACACTTGCATTGTTTTAACAGGATTGGCCGGTAGAAACTTTACCTTTTTGACAATTTTTTTGGTGGTCTTTGTACCGTTTTTATTATTATTTGGATAACTTCAAATATCATAATGATAGACTGACTTTACGGCATAAAAAGAACAAACTGTGCTAACTTTGACAGTTGCCAACCCCATAGTTCCAAAGCTTTGGGCTCTATTCACATTTTCGAAACGACGGCTTAACATCGGGAGACATATTCGTTATGGGAAAACTGTCAAAAACCGTCTTGGCGAAATTTGTGAATATGGCCCAGAAAGCCAACAATAAATTTGAGCCACAGTTCAGTGAATTCAAAGTAAGAATAACAAAGTTAAACTATCGTCTCCAAGCACCTACAATAACACTTAAATCTAAATCAGTCTGTTCACTCGAAAATGAGTTTACGAAAGGTGCGCTACCCTACTGAGCATTACAATTATTAGTTGTATATAAATGACAGATCTTATGGATAGCAGACACTAAGAAAGGAGAATGGACGGATGCGGTCTAATTGTTCACCAATTTCACCATTCATGAAATTTGCGTAAATATAAAGTCCACTAAGTGCTCAGCAACTTTCAATATGACGGCAAAAATCATTATGCTGTTGGTAGTTTTTTTTTAATGCCGTAAGTGGCAAACATACAGACCGCCTGATGGTAATCAGTCACCATCGCCTATGGATACTTGTAACACCAGAGGCATCACAAATACATTGCCGACCCATAAGGACTCTACTAACTCGCCTTTTGAAGAACCACATGTTGTAGCTTCTTGTTGTTAGTTATGACTTAAAAAAACCGGACAAGTACGAGTAGGACTTGTGCTCTGAGGGTTCCGTTAGACAGAACCCTCAGAGCGCGAGACCAAAAAAAAATCTAACTGAAGTTAAAATATTGAAAGACAAACTTAAGTTTGTAGTTGACAATAAGGTTCTTCCATACATTCCAACTACAAAATGTAAGTTAGTAATTGCAAAATAATTATTTTTAAATTATATACCTTCAAATTTATAACTTTCCGATTTATTCCTATATATGTGCTATGAGACCTTGCCTCTTCCCAAATTTCATGATTCTAGGTCAACGGGAAGTACCCTATAGGTTTTGATTCCCCTGTGAAATCGCAAAATATACGACATAAAGGAAACTTCAGAGTGCGAGACCAAAAAAAAAAACTACCTGAAGCTAAAATATTGAAAGACAAACTTAAGTTTGTAGTTGACAATAAGGTTCTTCCATACATTCCAACTACAAAATGTAAGTTTGTAATAGAAAAATAATAATTTTTAAATGATATACCTTCAAATTTATAACTTTCGGATTTATCCTATATATATGCTATGAGACCTTGCCTCTTGCCAAATTTCATGATTCTAGGTCAACGGGAAGTACCCTATAGGTTTTGGTTCCCCTGTGAAATCGCAAAATATGCGACATAAACGTTCATAATTTTTGATTGCATTGACTTACAACTTTTATTTTTTTACAGCCGAAAGAAACCGTAGACCCAAGTATTTAGGATAAATTTCAACTTGCTACCTTTACGCGTTCTTGAGAAAAAGGGTCTTGACAGACGGACAGACAGACGGACAACGAAGTGATCCTATAAGGGTTCCGTTTTTTCCTTTTGAGGTACGGAACCCTAAAAACGATATCTTCGCTGATTATGAACCAATTTTAACGCAAACCAGTTCAAAAACTATTTTACCTCTGAATGGTGGAAAACTACGAGACGACACCCGTTTATTGAACTTCCCAAAAATTCGGTTGCTTTTTTTGTAATAATGTGGTATGGAAGGAAATGGGGGAGACCTTTGCCCAGCAGTGGGACAGTATAGGTTAAAAAAAAAAAAAAAAAAAAATGTGGTCTCTGTCCACCACTAACAAAATTTGTGTAAAGGGATAGTCCAATAAGTAATGAGCAACTTTCAATATGCTGTCATTAAAAAATATGGCTCATTGAAAAATAAACAAAATCCTTCGTGTGGACAGGTAATAGACCAAACTCCACACATTGTTGCCCATTCTCCTTTCTTTTTGACCATCATTAGGTTTCTATTTAGGCAGAATTAGAAACCTGATTTGTTTTTAGTCAACAACGATGACTTTGCTGTGCCTAATAGGCACTCAGTTAATGTTAACGACTAAACGGAAATGCTTAGAAATATGAAACTGATAATTGTACAAATAGTCAGATAAATTTAGTAAAGGCACGTAATCTATAATAATTGTTACATACAGACATAGAATTTACATTTAAGTAATATCAAATTCAAATACAACATCGTTTTTATAGGAATATACCCCACTTAAATATTTGAGCAGCAACTACATTTTAATGTATAATAATTACTTTACATCTATGTATTCTGGCCTAAACAAATACAACTGCATTGTCACATATACAGTTTTTTACATGTCATGGAATTTTCTGTATCGAATAATGCAATCCTATACAACACTGCAACTGAAATAAATACTGATTACTGACTAAAGTTAAATATTATACAACTCTTTCACATCAGAGTCGGCTCCAATCTTATCTAATTGTCTCAGTCCAGCACTTGGTAACTCACAGTCGATAGACACTCGTCATAGAAAAGGACATAGCCTTCGCCGGCGACGTCCTTTCTCAAGTTCTATAAGAAAATTATTTGGAGCACTCTCGGTTGTTGCGGGGTTAGTTGAGCTGGTGTGTCGTGCGAGCGGGAGCGCACGTGGTGCGGGTGGGGAACGGCCCGCGCCTCCCGAGGCCTCGCCGGCTGCACTTGCTTCTGATGGTAGCCAGTATTGGCGTGCCGCGCCGACGAACAGATCACCGCGTGCAAGTACCGGTCGTATCTACACAAGTGGGAATCTCCACCGCTCGCCAAATCCAAGTACCCGTTGCCGGTGTTTTCGGTTTTTAACTTTTGGAATGCATTCACTGGCTTCTCGCTGATCGTGTGCGATCTGTTCTGGACTTTTTGGTATTTGTGAACTGTCTCTCTCTCTTCTTCATAGACAACAGGATCGCAGGGCTTTCTGCAATATAAAAACAAGACAATTCGTTTTTAACGTCTAAATAAACTACCTTTTACAATAGGCACAAAGAGTACTGGAAGAGCCATGCCAAACTGTGCCAGCGACCAACAATAGATGGAGTTTAACTTTTTTTATTACTCTGGCAAACGCTCAGTTTAAAGGGAGCCCAAGCGGGATATCTATCAAAATAATAGAACTGTCAGTCAAGATATACACACCTTGAAGCTTGAAAGCTCAGATGGTTCTTCTCCATGTTGGCTTGAATGATTTCGAGGAGTTCTCGTCTCTGCAAACTGCCTGAGCGCTTTTTACTGTGTTTGCGCTCACGGTGGTCCCGGCGCGGGTGGCGGTGCGAGCGCGGGTGGTGAAAGGCGGAAGAACGCGGTGCCGGGCGGCGATCGTTCGAGCACGACGACTTAGAAGAAGCGTCATCATCAGGCGAGAGACGCTCGCGCTCTTCGTCCGAATGGTCACCGCACTCTGCCGGCGCCGTCGTCGTCGCGTACTCCCGTCGTCGCCGTCTCCTAGTCTCCCGCCGCTCCCTATGGCTCCGTGATTTTCCGTCTTCCGGTACGACCGTTAGCCGAACTTGTATTGTTTTCGACCCGTAGTGCGGAACCGTGACTGACTTCCCGATCGACTCGTATATCGTGGAGACGATGCCCGCTATATCCTGCAATGTAGAAAACGAATTAAATGCCATTTCGATTAATTGCGCTACCAAAGGTCGTTCGGTTTATACGCTCAATACTTACATCCTTAGTCATGCGACCGTGTCCGTCCAAATCGTAAAGCGTGAAGGAGAACTGCAGTGGCTGCTGCTTGGAAGGTTGCGGGTGCTGAAGTTCGACGTCGCAAGTCAGCTCCTTTAAAGTTAAACCATCGATTAGATTGAATTGAAACCATCTGTCTAAAAATACTCCTTTAACAGCACGCCACATTTTAACGGCTCTACTATCAAAGTATCTATAAATCAACTGAAACTTTCGCAGTTAATGTCGCAATAGGGAACGACTCCGTCGTGCACTGGACCGTAAAACAATGACCCCCATCCATCTGTTTGTTTGTGAGCAATAACATCTATTATATTGGAATGAATGCCGATTCATTGCGATAAAGGATGCATAAATATAAATGGGGCTTTATCTACCCACTATCCTTAAATTACTCGAATGATGCCCATTATCACAAATTTATTTCCAAAGTTCCAGCGAATCCAAGATTTTGCCGCCTATATAATGATATGGATACAGACAGATTACGTACCGGCAATCCCAGTACCAGAGCAATCACAATCCATGTTATAGAAACCGAATGACTAATACAGATCTTAACGACTTTGGCTTTCCTCCAAGGAGGTGATTCTCGGAGCAGTTAAGAGTTCTTTATAGCATATTGTTATGGGGTTACGGTCGAGAATAGTGAGTAACCAAGTTATGTAGGTTGGATATATCCGAGGCGCCGGACAAGGCGGCGGCGGCGTCCTTATCGCAAGCTTTAAAAGGAAACTAGCAACGCCTTTACGATCACTAAGATATGAAGCAAAGTGGTGCCGCTTGCATTGCGGCGGTTTATGTGCGATACAAATAGATGAGCATTCATTATCTTACTGGGAACGCGGGACAATAAAGCCTCTTTGAAAAACATAAAAGAATAAATTACCTGTGTTGACAAAAAATATTCAATTTTCGCTTCCGTTTTACGAGTGAGTTCAATTAGGGAAACTCGGAGATGGCTTTAAAAAGTCCTGTTATATTACTTTAGGTATCACGTATAGATTGTAGGAGGGGACGCGAGGGAGAGTAATGAGGTGCAAAATATGATCAATCATCGTTTAAATGTGACAAACCAAAACTGCAAAGCCCCAACCTACTGACTAAGAGTGCATGTTTTAACCAAAAGTGGCGGAAGCCTGTACCTACTATTTATTGTTTTTTATTACATTCTGTACCCCTACGGGGAAATATTAAAAGGTACTTAGATTAAACAGGCCTCGATCTCTTTGATCGAAGACTACCATCATCACCGGCATGACAGGATAACCTGGGTAAAGTTCTTTATCCGGCCCTGGCTTTGCAAATAATCTGATTTCGCCGTACGGTAACCGAATAATGTGGCAGCATTAAAGTGGCTGACGTAGATGAGATCTGCGCCATTTACAAGGTAGGTATGTTGATAAATATCTGTAGTCGTGATATGGAACTTTCTAACCAAGGTACCGACCGGATCTGATGTATCTTCATACATTTTTATGACTTCATTATTAATTTTGTAATGGATTTTGTTTTTAAGTTAGATCTTTAAAATATCTTGTTTCATTGTAAATAAACGTCTGGAACATCGATACCGGCGGAAACATTTGTTATAATATGGGTAATTAAGCCTGAAATAAATGAATTTTAAATTTAATATTCTTGATATTTATGTAATACCAAAGCCCCACTGTTCTGTCTTATCAGGTCATGTTTTCGACATGCGTGGGATCAGTGAACCAGCTTCTTGTGTATGGAGCCGCGCTTTTACCTGCTATTTTAAGTATAGGAGAGATCGAGTCCCTTAATGCATCATCCGCGTTTTCAACGTGGTCGAAAACGCAGTCTCAATATGGATGTCTCGTCCCAGCGGCCTTGAGCCACGTTTTGGTATTTCAAGGTGGTTAACCTAGGTATGTTCGGATACACCATGCGAGACGTGTGCAGGGCTTGATAAATGTCTTGATAAATGTTTTGATGGAATAAGCGTCCAGAAATTCTAAGGTCTTTGAAGTTACGTACCTCAAACCGCAGTCTCGGTTTGTCGTCGTCATGCATCGGCGCGGGTGAAGGCGGGGGTTTAGCGGCAGGCTCGGTGAGGCGTGGTCGAAGTGGCGGCGGCGGAGGCGTCTGCAGCAGCGCACGCGCTTCGCTCGGCAGCAGGTCTGGCGGCGCGGAGCATTGCGACGCCGCGCGACACACCAGCTCCTCCGTGTCCGTGCGCTCACTCTCCGTGCCGACTGGAATGAGCATAAGTATTTTATTTTGCTTACTGTTAGAAATCATAAAAGGTAAGTAGATTATTTGTTGGTAACATTGCCTATAAGAACTGTCATCCTAAGACATACCCCTATATGAGAAGGGCGGTTACAGTTTGTTCGAATTGCTATGTACCTACTAATGAACATTTTAAACTAACTAGGGTTGTTAGGCTTGACTTTATGTATCTCTAATGTGTATTGCGATACAGTACAGCTCCTATCTCTCTTTTTTTACCCGCGACGGAACGGAGAAGGTACCTCCTTATAGGTATATGCTTTTGGGGAAGAGGTTGCGTTGCGTGTGTATGTGTAGGTTTTGTACGTATATAAATGTTGCTATTTTTCTTTAAAACGGCTGGGATGGGCCCAGCCGTTTTAATGGAATGGAATGCATTTTTTTTTGTTTCAAAGCAGGTTTCATGTGTTGGTTCTTAGTTAAGTTTAATAAAAATCTATCCAACGGTTTATAAACTTGTCCAAAACTTTCCCAAATTTGTCGTGGGTTCTTTTAATTTAAACTTGGGAATACCTATGATACCTAGTTCTTATGCGATGAACATTTCATGTGTTTGCCTCATTTTTGTGATGAACATTTGTGTTTGTTCTATATCTGGTTGTTAATATCTATTTAAGTATGTATTTAAAACTATATATGTATGTATGTATATCAGTCTCTGGCAGCCATATCACAAGCTTTGCTTAGTTTGGGGTCAGATGACCGTGTGTGAAAAATGTCCCGAAATATTTATTTATTTATTTATAGGTACCCAAGCAGGACAAAATTCATCATTTATTTTGTTTCAGGTTGTAATGATGGCATTGATATGTAAAGCCCGATAATCCTTATCGGTCACATTACGTCTCATAAATAGACTGGTCGAAAGAACTTTTTTGCAAGTTGCTGCAGCATTTACCACCTACTCGGAAAGATAACACATCGCTAAAACTCGTTTGAAATAGGTATGTAGGTACTTATTTTTCGTTTCCACAATTTTTCACTGTAATCTCGCAAATTTGCCACTTTTCCGCCCTACCGAAGTATTGTTTTTGTTTCAGCGGCCTCGGGCTGCTGCGGGCAGATTGTGAACATATTCAAGAAACATAAATCACGTAAGTACAGAAAGATACGCTGCCTACGGGTAAATAAGTTACTATTGAAATTTCGTACTATAACATAATAATGCTCACATACTAGTACCTACTATTATGTGAGCATTTCACGCTATTTCGGTTATTGTAAACGCTGCGATGGAGATAATATCAAGCAGTTACAATGGCGGGAGAAATACGGTGAACGCCGAACGGCCGAAGGCTAAACTATTTTGTCGGCGAAGCTCAAAAAGTTTTTCTGAATCGCAGCGGCCGACGACGGGCGAGATGTAAGCGACACGAGGCCTGCCAGAGACGTTTCTTGGAAGGCCTGAGGGGCCGGCCTCTGCGCTCGGGATGCCGCGCAACATCTGCCCTTATAAAATTACTATGCTGACGGCCTCGGCCTATTACATCTGCCGATATCTGGTTCGGCAACCGGAGTATTTAGGTACCAAAAACCTGCTAAGCTAGGTAATTGTGGGTAAACAAATTAACCTTGCTGGTAACCATGCCTAGGTAAGGCTTGTGTAGGGTGTCTATAAAATCGTATATTTTTAAAAGGAGGTTGGGGTGAACAGGACTCGATCCGCTATTCGCTAAAATAATCTTCGAAATGTTTTTAGTCTGAAAAATATGATTTTATGTCTTGAAAATATGATTGGGTGTCTGAAGTGGGATCCTTGAATACTGATGCAGATAGCCTCTTTGAATTTATTTATTTTGTGCATTCTTGGATTTTATTTTATAAGTTTCACACAAAATAAGTACTTTTGGATGCACGGGTTAACTCACGAGAAGAAGCGAAGTAGGTACCTACTACCTACCTAATATTATAGTTTACCAAAGTATATCGCCACAAACTCCATTCAATAATGTGTTAATAGAAGATACCTAATCGTTTGAACGGGCAAAATTCTCTACGTATTTTGGATTAGATATCCAATTAAAGTTCTTTATCAGGATTCTAGATTAATAGGTATCAAAGTAGGTCCAAAACTTCATCTCTTGAACTAGGTAACGCGGCTAATAGCGACAAATAACTGAATGAGCAACCGCAGGCAAATTACTTTTTTTTATAGATTATGCCGTAACTCGATTCTTAGCCACAATCCTGGTACTACATTGTATTCCATTATGTACGTAGGTATACATAATTAACGTGTAACCTATAATGTTACATTACATTCATGGAGCCAGCCTACACTGTATTCCAGCGTTTTGATTTACTATGTGTTATCAGGAGCAGTGTTATATTACTTGCATAACTTTAAAATTGAGTAGAGCATTCAGTCTGACAAGACTATGGTCAAATATAGTTATTGAAAGCTTGATTTGAATCACTTTTCGGCAACAATCTCTCTACATCAGATCTTATTGTGTGATGGTTATAATGCGTTTTTGTCCTCTTAGGCTGCGTTCCAAAACCGGCGAATTTCACCCGATGAGGGTGAAATTCACTCGATGCTGGTTCCAAAACACCTTGTGAGTTTTTCACCTGGTGTTTTGGAACGCCTCAGAGAGAGTAAAAATTCAACCGGTAGGTGAAATAATTCACTCTGCAAAAACCAGCGTTAAATTTCACCCTGCTGTCAGAATCGAAATGATTGACAGTAAACAGCATGTTTATCCGTTTATCTGCCACTAGCCCATAGCTTGTCAAAAAATAACTAAGAAAGAAACAATAAAAACAAAATAAATAGAGTAAAACAATTTAGTTTTTAAACTCAATTTTATTTTTTAAGGCAGTTGAGGTTATTTTGATATGACAAAAATGTCAATGGTATTATTGACAAGGGTAAATTTCCTGCGGTCTTATTCTAGCGCGCTCGAGATAATTTCGGTCACTCTTACACATAATGACAATCCCAACGAGAGAGAATAAGTCCGAAATAATCTCGAGCGCGCCAGAATGGAGTCCTTCGTTCCAAAACATAATTCACCCCGTTTGAATATTACCCGTATTAACCCAGTTCCGAAACCAAAATTCGTGCAACGATTTTCACTCGACAAAAGACTATATGTTTTGGAACGCAGCCCTAATCTGAAAAATCTAGGAATTAATTGCTGTCATTGCCAACAGTGGTGAATAATGTGTACAATGTACATAGGTACCTAATAATGGTTTAAAAGATTTTCCTAGTTTATTGAATACAGTAACACATACATTAGAGTTCCTAATGTATATGTAATTTCTGATAACTGCGAGTCGTTTGTCATTTGTTAATTTCATTTTCTTTTAAATCTGGTTTATGTTAGTGTTAGACTAGCATTGTTTTTATTATCTTCACAATGTTTCATCATTGTGAATTCAATATTTTGATGAAACAATCAACAAGGCAAATCTTCAAAGAAAACCAAAGAGAACCATAAGTCCAAGGGCGGGGTTTTTCTTTGATATTAAATTGAAGGTATCATTGCCTCCGCTTCGGCGGGAACTCAGCGTGCTTCAAAAGCTCCCTTTGAAGATCAAATGAGCGGCGTAGTTCCATTTGCATCAAAAACTTGATTAACAAACTTCGCTTCACAGATTTTAAATGCGTACCATGCTCGCATGAGAGTTGAAAAATGAAGCCGCCTTGTAAATTGAAGTGTTCAACATTCGTTATTTCATCATTAAATAGAACGAGATCAAAGTGATATTCGTCTGCTTTGAAGTTATAAAATCAGACTGTTAATACTCTCATATTGGAATCAACAGCTCTGCTTGTTTCAACTAATGACGTGAAATCAGTGTGAATGTGAATTTTTTCATAGCTAACATGTACGTTTAATGTTTGAAACTTCGGATCTCTTGTCTTCGCTGATGATTTTTTTGTTTAGGCTTATATTTATGACCCGACTGCCCTAAAACAAGGGTTATGGTAAGGGTGATGTTTCTATATTATTACCTCCTATAGCCTAACTAAACAGCTTGATCGATTTGGATGTGTGAGGTGTCATTAGATTTGTCTTCATGCCCAGAGTGTTCATTTTGCAGTCGAGTATTATGTTTTTCTTTTAATAATCTACTTGTTTTATTTTTATTATATTGTTGTTTTAGTTTGTGGTTTTTGACGATTGTAACAGGTCCTGCCTGACCATTATTTAGTTTCTTCTGCATGACGTTCGTTTATAATTTATTCCGGATTTCTAATCTGTTTATATTTTTAATGTATGGATAAATATAGGTACTTATTGTATATACTTATATAACTCTATGAATTATAGTTTAACTAGGCTTTATTCATACTGAGATTTGTTTAGTAGTAATTTAGAAGTTGATTCATGCTTATCAACATAATAAATTATAACTCAAAATTACTGTAGATATTTTCTCGTAACAGTTGTTAGTGAAACATTTCTGCGATTCATCCAAGCTAAACTGAGAAGCTAATGGCCATTCAGCTTGTTTTTTATTATAATAGCTTTTTTGTTTTTGTCGTTACCGCGGTCGAGGTCGTGCCGGTGAGCCCAGCCGGCGCGGCGGGGCGGGCCGCCCGTTTGATCTCGCCGACTTTTGATAACGACCGACTGAGATCATAAAATCTCATAAGCTCAATGTATGTAGGTATGTACCTATCCATTTAGGTATCTCAAAACAGGTATTTGAATTAGGCTGAGTTGGAATCAGCGGCCATATCAAAAGATTTTAATTATGGTATAAAGCTATCGGAATATATTCTAATATCATTGATAATTTATTGAAAAATAGTTAGGTCGGTATCTTTGATGTGTACCTACTCAATTAACAATTTCATATTCGTATTTATCACACCTTAAGTGTAGGTAATTTTAGGTTTGCAGTCTGTTAAGATTTGGTGTTTAGATAAACTTTATTAGCAGCTGTTGTTCCGCATTTCTCTATTTTGTTTATTTAATAGAAAACTTGACCTCTAAATTCTGTCGGTATATCTCAATGCAAACATGAAATGGTAGCGAAATATGTTTTACGTGATACGTCCCGTGTTTTACGTACCGTCCAAGTAGGTTTACATAAACTTTTTTTTGTTTCATGTACCATATGTGCATATATACTTTATTGAAGGAATAGTAGTAGTAATTAAAGCCCATTACAGTTGAGGAAAGAAACCACAGTTTAAAGGAAAGAGCAAACCAAACCACCGAGTCTTGGGGTTTGCGTTTTTTGTCGCGTATAATGTTTCCGTAGGCTACTCTTCTCTATAAGCAAATTGGTACATCAGCATTTCGAATTGAACTAAAGTTGATTTATTTGCTCGCTAAATATTTGTAAAGTTTGAAGTAAAGCTTGTTTTAATAACAACATTCCACAGCATGTGAGTTTGTTTTGTTTTTGCTGCCAACAATTTGTAAGTTGTCAACTGACAATCTGAGGGTATTCTGGAGGCTATTTCGTTTATTTAAAGCATAGCAGACGTTATAACTTACTGCTGAATTTCTTGTATCCATTTCTAAACTTGTTGCGCCACCACTTGACGAAGTGGTGCGCCATGGGGGCGTCTGCGGCTGGTGCCGGAGCTCTCAATGTTTCGTAGCACGTCATGCGCTGCGCTCACGCACGCATCCCATACACTTAAAAGGAACCGCAAGTTTGTAAGGTCACGTAAAACAATATATAGCCACAACACTGCAATTGATCACAACACAAAACTAATTTGTTCCGGCTCACTTTGTTTGTGCGTAAACTGTGTGACCCAGTTGGCCGCGTGAACCGCAGTCGCTGGGAGCGAAGGAACGAGCGTCCTACTCGCGTAACGTCGAGTGACTGACTGATGGATGAAGAAGGGAAGGGTGAAGCGAAGGGAGGGGCGAGGGTCGGTGCGGTGTGGCGCCCGTCTCTCGGCTCGGTCTCGTAGCGTGGCGTGCCGTACGGTCGGCAGCATTGATGTTTGGGTACTTTTCATTCAAAATACGAGACGAGACGCACTCGCTCTATCTAGTTACATACATACTACCCCGTGATTTTGTAGCGCGTATCGTATAGTAAACAAAAAAATTAATATAACGCGTTAATCATATAATCCATCTTAACTTTTATCTACTGGATAGGTATAGGTAGTACCTATAGGTAACATCATTTAAACATTTTACGCGATGTCAAATTTGCCCAATATCCCCTCGGTTATATTTTAATGATATTAATAATAAATTGGCCAAGTGCGAGTCGGGCTCGCGCACTGAGGGTTCCGTACCACTACATAAATTATTAATTTTTAAAGTAGGTCGGTACCTACAAAAAAGTAGGGCGAAAGACAATATCACGACCAGGTGGTTGGTTAGTGGTTACCCAAACCAGCAGTGCAAGTATCGTTCTTTATCTATCTTCAAATTTGACAGTTGAAATTTGTCACCGACTCGCATTTGGCTAGTAAGTATTTATTATTTTACTTTAAAATGTCTATTTACTATAAACATGCGAAGTTTGACGCCGCTTTTACCGTTTTTGCCGTTTTTACACTAGAGAAAATGCAACAATTCGCTTAAAAAACGTTTTTTGTATGGACCCACACAACATTAACACTATAAATATAATTTTATTCTATTCCTATTCCTATTTTATTCCTATTTTATTCCTATTATATTCTATTCTGAGTTCTGACACAAATAACCGTAACATTATTACATATTCTGTAAAAAATTAAGCAGGCTAGGTATCTAATTACGATTCGAAAGATTAACGGCTGCCGTTAAAAGGTATATACTACCTATATATAGGACAAACAGACAGCATAGGCTTAGTAATAGGGTCACGTTAACAGCCTTTGGGTACGGAAACCAAAAAAGCATTAATTTCAAAGCAGGTGTGTAAAGTGCTCTATATTGGTATCATATCAGGGCCAATAGTACTGACTCAAATAAATAAGTAATGTAATAAGTACTATAGGTAGGTAAGGTACCTAGGCTTTATAATAATATAGGCTTTATAAATAATACCTAGGTAATTGTCAATACATAGGTAGGTCTCATTACCTACTACAAAATTTTCGTAGAGCTATTCACCAAAAGTCACGGTCATGTCACATTTTTTTTTAAAATTCATGGATTACCTTTTTAATAAAAAACGCACTTTCGTCTTATTTGCTTGGCGTATTTTAATCATTTGTTTATCTACTTATCTACCATATAATATTATGTATATTTTTATGTTTATACCTACCTACATCAAAAGAGCTAAATATCATAAGCCAATGTTCAAATCCCAAACTTAGAGGACAGAATTTTAAAACACAAGTTTGTAAGAGGAATACAAACTTGAACTTAGAAGAGTTGGCTAGTTTGCAAGAAAATTGAATTGAACAGTCCAATGAGGCGTGATCTAACGCGGTTTATGTGTGTCAGGCACGGGACGGCGGCGGACTGTTAATGATGATGACGGCAAACACTCATTACGCATTAATGCATTTGAACCTTCAAATGCCGACGCGAAATTAGCATATTGACTGAATTACCCATTGTTTATAGCCTAGCTAGTGAGTACCTCGCAGAGTCGCAGCACATAGCGCCAGTATCAAATGCGTGATCACGCTATCCGCTATGTAACTTTTACTTCGCTAAGAAAGTTTAGTAGTAAATGCCTAGAGGGCAAGGCAGTAATAGAGAGAAAGGTGCCGCGCATCCGCTACGTTGGCAATGCCAGCCTCCATGCGGTCGACGACCCTGACTCAGCGATTACAAAAAAGATTATGGAAGGCAGATAGTACCTACCTGGTAGTGGCTATGGGAACTCTACACTTCTCTGAACCAAACTTTAATTCTCATAATCGCCCTCATTTGGGCGCGATTACTGTCTTACTTATAAACGTTAATCTTAGAACAAAGCACAGACGACTTATTTCGTTAACTACTGCCCTTTTGCGTAAAGTTAAAAAAGTTGGGGACCTCTTTAGAAATCGGTTCGTAAATAGATTGTATTGTGCCTATATTAATGCATTGTTGGGTATTCTAAGAAAGCTATGCTTTTGGCCACGGCCCAGTGGACACTCGGCATCTTTTCAAATGCCAAGGGTGCGATCGTGGAGGCCCGCCGCCGTCGCGCCGCGCCGGTCGCAGGGTGCCGGCCGCGCAGCCGCACCCGGCGACTGCCAGGCGCTTCGAATTAGAATTTTACGGCCTCTTCGTGTTAGGTTTATTGTCGGCGAGTAATCGTCGACCGAGATGAGGTCGTATTCCAAAACTGACTTACAACAAACACTATTTTATGCAAGTTTTATGTGAGTAATAAAGAAATCTTCTCGACATCAAAAAATAGCACACGTATCGTAACAATGTGCCTTGAGGTGAGGCTTTACTCGATTCGTGTTATAGTCAAACTAATACGTTTGGTCGCTGTTATTTTGTACCGCAAATAAATGGAATGCTTAGAATTTGAGATGTTTCCATCGAGTTAATCCCTGGTGATGTCATAAGAGAATGAGCACGCATAGCGGACTGGGAGGCTCTGGTCAGAGGCGCGGCTGCGCGGGCGCACCGGCGCAGGTCGACGTGGGTGGCGGCGCGTTCCACGAAATAGTGTTGATGGCCAGTCTTCAATATCACCCATCGATAAACTCTGGCACTCGATATTCAATAAAACGCACCGACACATAATATCTCTTTTATGGTAAAAGCTTCACAGGAAATTATAAAACAGTAAAATTACGCCCGACTACGGTCAAATTGATTGACCACCCTCATCGATGTAGGTGCGATGCGAATGCGATACGTCGCCGTCGGTCGGAAAAGTAATGGTAAAGCCGACTTTCCGAACTAAACGTTCTATACGTCTCGAATCTCATGGCATACAGAAATGATAAATGCTAGAGGTAGACGAAGTCGCAGTGTCAGAATATTTGAAAAACCATAGTCCGGAACTCACAAATCGATGCTCTTTCTTGAGATAATTTCCAAACAAACGTGGCAAAACTGCCGAGGCGCGTCTTAACGGCTCCTTCGCTGGTGTTATGTTTATTTATACTACCCATAAGGGGATCAAATCTTCGTGTACGATCTTGTAATAAAAAGATAATCTTACGAAGTGACCTGGAATGTTGATAGTGGCGTTATTTCTGCTATTTAGCCGGCTGGCACGAGGCCAGATGCGGTCTCGACTCGGCCACTACCGGCCGTGGAACTATAGCGTGGGCAATGCCCACTCGCTCAATTATTTTCACCGCACCGCTCTAATATTGAACTTTCCTCTAAATAAATAACGACGTTATGTTTTGTTTGGTAAATAAGCAAATATTTATGACATAGTATTGCCTTCTGATCCTGACCTACCCATATAAAATAGAAAACATGAATATAGGCTGCACTGTTTACTGCAATACAGGAACTAGTACTGCAATACAGGAACTAGTATTACCTAAGTACAAGTCATTGTAATAATTATTATCATTTGAAAAACAGATTTCACAAAACTAGTGTAATACGCAATTTCCCGGTTTCCGGATTTTTCAGTTATTTTGATTAAAAGTTAAACTACTGAACCGATTTTGATGATACTTTTTTATACCTATACTGTCCCATTGCTGGACAAATGTATCTTCCCACTTCCTTCCATAAATCTCGGTCCTCCGCCACCTCTTGCCAACCTCTCCAGAATGAGTCGGTTCTCGGTTATAAGACCTGATCACTGAACGATTCTCAAAAATTCAAACTTGGGGTTTGCCAAAGAGCAATGGGACGCCAGTGTGCTTGGTATCAAAAGAATGGGCAGAGTCCGCAACAGCGCACTGCGCTCTATAACTGGCGTGGTCGACGTTGGGCAAAAAGCCGCCAGATTAAAATGGGACTGGATGGGACATGTGGCGCGTATGTTCCGATCAAGAATGTATGTATCCCGACCGATGGGCCAGGATCGTCACACAGTGGGCGCCTGATGGACGACGCAGTCAAGCAAGGCCTAATAATAATAAGTAACGCTGGCGTGACGATCTTGACTCATGAAACTTCAGGATGAGACCAATTTGACAGTAGGTTTACCTTTCAATAAAATAAAAAGCATATACCTATTACATATTGAATTGTTTGTGTGGAACTAATAACAATTGGAAATATGAATCTTTTGATTTCTATAACACATAAAAAATGACCCCAAATTTGCCGCCCTTAAAATCTGCCGCCTTAGGCTCCAGCCTGCTGGTAAATCCGCACTGGGTGGAGCCACCTTCATATTTTCTTAATAAAACTGCCAGCCTCCCAAGTTAATTTTTAGGTTTCACATTTAGGTATACTCACTTCTACAGTAAGTTAGTCGTTCTGTACACGGGCAGAGCCATACGGTTTGCTGTAAACGCGATCATTATCGTCCGGCGGCTCTTCAAAGCTGTAATAACCCACGATTATTGTATCCCTTATCCGAACATGAGGCGTTTCTTTGCTTCACAAACTTCTCTTCGGTGCTGCCAGTGCAACTTTTCCGGTGATTGCAGAAAAAGCTTAGATGTTCGTTAGATAAGTAATGAAAATAAGTATTTTATTAAGATATAAAATATTTCTTGCTCCCCAATAATTAGAAATAGTTTTTTTTGCATAGGAAATATTTTGGTTTGCTTTTCTTTACAAATAGAAATCAATGATATTAAATGTTGCATTGAGCCCAACTTGACATTTATGGTGAAGTACTTACCTATACTTATTTGGTTGGGTGATGCTTATTATTTTAAACTGTTTTCGGGATATTTTTATATCATAAGCCTGGCAGCACTGCTGCACATTCACCTACATCGAAACCAGTTATCTCCCGTGTCGAAGTAAAAACTGAACCCGACTTAATAGCTTCGAGGTGTGATTACCGCTCTATGCACTCTCTAATAAAACTTAATAATGGCTGATCAATGTCTTCCTTCTTTACAATAATTGATGCAAGATTATAATATATGTATTCGTATATGTAAATATTCATGCTTTGCTCAACACAAAATACTTACATCAAAGTAGTGAACGTACACGTGCATAATAATGTTTTTGATAAATAGATGAAAAGCTTTCATGAAACTTTTTTTGTTCTCATTTCATAGAGGGATGAACGCTTCGGCGACAATCAAAGGGATTTAAACGATATCAATACCTTTGTGCTACCGCTGAGCCCTTTGTCGGCACATTTTCGTCGGCGACATCACAAGCGACAACTCTGCCGCCGGCCAATCCATTACTTTACAAAGAGAACATCAAAAGGGCCGCCAGCTATTGCGTCACGTGCCATCATTTGGCAATCTTTAGATAATGTAGCAAAAACGCCGTTTGCATTACTTCCTGCACTTATCTGAAAGCATGGTCAAAAGCTTTTATTAATAAAATTACTTTTGATCTTTAAAATTATTTCAGCTTACATTTTTATGTTATGAAGCATCAATTAATACGCTTTAATTAGTCATATCATATACTATTAGGTATAAATTAGTAAAATATTTTGAGAGACGCAGCTTATTTATACTTTGGTAGGTGTCTTGTAGCTTATAGTAATAGGTACAAAAAGATTTCGATCTTTAAATTTAGTACATGATTTTATTTTATTTTTGTCAAATCTACAAGGACGTAAAACTCAAGCAAATTACTCTTGATACTATTGGTACCTAACATACCTATACACACACGATAGCCGCAGTAGACATTTGCACACGGGTCCTAACCTAAGTTACCTTTACCGGCTCGCTATTTGTAAACGAGGAAACGTTGGTACGGTTATAAGCTGTTCAAAAGTGTACAAAAAGTATAGCTGCCTTCAGGCTGCGCCAGCGGCGGGCAGGCCGATACTCATCTCGGCTTCTTTGATGTGCCGCCATACTCGCTCGCTACACGCGCGTTAATTACATTCAATAATAACATTTGAATTTGGTTATTTATGTTTCTCTGATGAGTTGCTCACAGGCTCACAGCTGAAGAAATGAACTTTCGTTAAACAAGAACACTGGTTCTCGTAATCCATGACCTAGGTTGATTTTTACTAGATAGCATCCGTCCATTGATAAATATTGTGCGATATTTTAAATAAAGGGCAGATATCATTATCAGCGACAATATCTATTATATTATATTAATATTGATTTTTGTTGTACTATTTAAGTGGTAACTGAGGTGAAAGGAAACGGATATTATGATAATTTGAAAAGTAGGTAATTATTTAGGTTAGGTACCTAGGTATGTTGTTTAAATTTTTATCTGACCATGTTATTTTAATAGTTCTATCTGTTTGTAGTTACTTTATCTGCTTTTTTATTTTCGGTTAAGCACTTTAAACAATAAGGATAAGAATAATTAGAAATGTAGGTATAGGTAGGTACATAATTAACATAATATGTAATTTTGTAACGAAATTGTACATTAGGTACCTTTCCTACATTAGTTACCTACGTCATAAGATGAACAGGTACCTACCTACGTAATAAAGTTGTGATAGGGGGAAATATTTATTTTCATAAGCGCATTGCAATTTACAACGAACATATACCTACCTAGGTAGGTAGGTATGTATGCACTAACATTAAAAAAATGGGAACAAATATAGGTATGAGACATAAAATAGCTTTTGTTTAATTTTTTTGGGTGATTATTACATTTGTTTTTTCTATTTCGGGTCGCACTGTTCTCTAGGTTCTATTCTCGTCATATAACTTAAAAAACCGGCGACAAATTGACTATTTCGAGGCGTGGCCAGCGGAGGCGGCGGCAGTCAAAGGCCCGGCGTGATCAAAGGCGCCGCCAACGGACGGCCTCGGCTTTGATCTCGCCGCGCGAAGTGCAAATTATGTTATAAAAGACAGTGAGTGGCGCGCCCGCCGCCTGGTGCACTACTAATTAATTCAACTCGTTGCGTTACAAACACCACCACGTAGGTACGCCGGCGCCCGCGACCGTACCACGTTTGATTTGATCACATCACTGTGTTCGCATTAGGCAGCACTCCGCTTTATAGCTCATCTAGTCAAGAATCATGATGTATGAGATAGATATTATAAGTCTGTGATAGTTATCCCGAAATGTTCCGTAGCCCTGTTTTAGCTAAAAACGAAGTTGACACTTTAGGTATAGCGCAGAAAATAGCTCATTGTCAAGGAAGTTCAAAGATCTTGTATACCTATACCCTAAAGGGACCAATACAAGATCTTTGCTTATTGTACGTTTATGAATAATGTAATGACGTATCTTTGAGCATAATATAGGTAGGTTCATAATTGACATTTATTTTCATAACATAATTTAGTAATGCATAATGTGGAATCCACGAAAAAAACAGTATAGCTTAATAATTATATATACCTATGACGTTACGGCTCACTATCCGTGAAGTGAACAGTCACAGTACAACCCTACCCTACCCTACTGTACTGTACCTGGGCCCCGATTCTACTAAACAAATTGTTTTTAAATTGTAATTGTTTCAATTTTAATTTTGAAATAATTGCCTCAAAATTGAGTTTTTTTTTATACTAAGTTATAATATTAGTTGGTGGTTTAAAACTGTCAATATTGAGGCAATTATTTCAAAATTAAAATTGAAACAATTACAATTTAAAAACAATTTGTTTAGTAGAATCGGGGGCCTGTACTTTCAAACAAAATGATGTTTAGTTTTCATTATCGTGACGTCATTCGCTGTAATTGGCGTTTCATTTATCATGGCGGATTGCTGTATTTAATGTTTTTTATTTTATTATCCGCTTCGGTGTCCTAGGGTATCCTGGTTACCGATTAAAAAAAAAAACTTACCATGGTTAGGTATTTGGGGTACCTAAACAATAATTGATAAATTACAACGCTTTTAAAATAATAAAAAATTCAGTTTTATAACGTTTCTAACATATTTAATAATTTCAATATGTTTATTGTAATAGAGAACGTAGGTACAGTCTGAAAAGTTTATCACAATATGCAACCAAAGATACGTACCTATATAGACACTGAATAAAATACGGAAAGATCACGTTCCGCATTTCGCAGAAGAGTATAAAACGACTGATATTCGCCGACGCAATTTATGGACATTAAACAGTGTTCGTTTGTAAACAACAACCGGTTCTAAGATGGTAGGTTTTGTTTGGGCGTTATTTTGCGGCCTGAGTACGGATAGGGCGGCATAGCGGCATCGGAAGTCGAACAAACGAATTGAGGCCTAACTATAAGAAAATATAACCTGTAGACATGACAATGGGCCCTTCTTATGTTTTTGTTCCGCTACAGTATTTAATACGTTTTATAATAATTAGAGCAACAAACTAACGTTTATAAAAGTGATGCTATTATGAAAGTCAATGTTATATTGATTACAAAACTTTGTCGTGGTAGTATAGGTATTGGCAAACCAGTAATATATATATATATACACATAATAGGTATACAACCGCCGGTTGTTGCCGGTTTGTGACAAAAAGATATACCTACCTAGGTACCTAATAAGTCCTAATTTAGTTTTATTTTATTTTTATTTTCCAATGTACTTACATACCTATATTGTGTTCATTGTATTTTTTGACACAAATAAATTATGTCCATGTCTATGTCTAATATACACTGTTTATTCTCCCTTATCTATTTTTTTTTCTGAATTGCATTCGAAAGTTTCAAGGCTGTAATTTTACTTATGTGTGAATTATTTAGTTAATTTTACTTTCTTTTTTATCGCCAGGTGCCGCATCTAAGAGTTCCATGTCTACAAGCAAGGTTGGTTGTTGTTGTGTAGAGAGGGGGGACAGCGGGCGCGGGACGAGACGGGACGATCGAGAGCCGCGTGCGTCGACCCGCGGCGAGCTTTGATCTCGCCGCACACTGCCCGCGCCGACCGACTCCGGCGCAAGCCTCCATACTCTACCTCACAACTGCCAAAGTCCCTCACAACTCACAATGCGACGCCACTCAACGAGATGCGCTCGGAACTTGGCATAAAGGTATGAATCAGAATGCGTTTCATATTATTTCAAATTTCAACACGTGACTTTCACAATGTGTAGCGTGCTCGTACAGGGTTCGTTATCTTCGAATCCGAAATTAATCGGAACGTGATCTCACCTGAACCATAAGTTAATCGAATGAGAGTAAAACGAAGCGAACGGAACCAATCCTTTCCCAAATCAAATTGAATGGAGAACGCCCTAAAGGCACATCGTTTTCAATTATTCAGCTACCAAGTAGATAAGATAGCTACATATTTATGCAGAAACGATTAAAGACAGCCGTGAGAAACATTGGAGCTTAAATGACAATACCAAACTTTGTTTAGACAAACACTCATAGAATTATAGTGATTAAAAAAACAGAGGGTTCTGAACACATTAAGCAGAAGAAACATCAAACATTTTAACACACAGTATCTATTATATAAATATTTCATCTCTACTTGATGATGTTCACAGACATGCTAATGTTGAGTACGAAGTAACAAAAAGGTTTTATACAAATCTCTATCAAGAAGATCCGTGGAAATAAATTTCATGAAAGCACATTATTTAACGCGCGGGCGGTTGATGTTCTTAACAGATAAACGTTTATTTAACTTCACGACCGAGATTATTATCTGAAAGGAAGTGCGTGGTAATTATATTGTATGGTCTTAAGCTCCGTCTCCTGACACAACAAAAGGGTTGACGATTAAAGACTGTTATTCTAGTCGTGGCGGTTGCCATCAGATTACAGCAGACATAAATAAATGCCAATTGAGGGTTGTCAAACGAACCAAACATATTTTTAAATGCATTCAACACAAAATTTAACTTTTGCAGAAGGTATCTAAACACTAATATTCTTGTTTCGGGAAAGAAGAATGAGTAGAGGTCTAAGGCCCGTATTCCAAAACGACGCTCAGTCAAGATTCTCTACTTAAAACTAGTTTTAAGTAGAGATTTTATTCTAGAACTAAACTTGAGTCAAGATTTTACGATCGTAGTTCACCTGTATTCTAAAACGTCACTCAGTTGCCAATCTGTACTCAAGTTGACATATGATCTGCGATCACGCAAGTGACGTCTGTATCACGCTTGAGCAGAGATTTCTGTGTAGTGTACTTGGTTTGGTTGTTATTCAACTTGTTATTATTTACTTTGCACCATGGATATTTCTGAAGATATCGAATATTATGATCAAATTTTCCCAGTGAATAGACAGATCACTGTTAGCATTCCAATGCGACACTTGAGAGATGCTGAAGATCAATGGATGCAAATAATTTTAAAATGCGCTATCGCAGGAACATCTGATGGGTTTGCAGTAAGAGCTTCCATTATTAGCAGTTTTGATTGACTGAAGCATGGTCTCCTATACAACTTTAACAAATTGGTTAAAAAAACTGTCTGTATTAATTAACTCATTTGTTAATCATATAGCTTTTAAATGAATATAAAAATTAAACAAAACTACTAAATAATAAGGTCAGTCTTTTATTTATGATCATTTTAATTACTAGGAATAGTAATATAATAATAATATAATAAGAGGCTCTCGCTAGATGGTTGGGTCAAGGGTCAGATGCAGAAGGCGGTAATCCTGGACACGGCACGTATTGTCAGGAGGTTCCTCACTCTGCAGCCCTAACCACCGGTAGCTTGGGCCCTGCCCCGCTGCTGGCGGCACTCTAGGTTTAGGTTTTTTTATAATATTTTGTTTTTATAGGAAATATTGTAAAAAAACGTAAATTTAAGAAGGAAAATAAATATCTGAATATAATAATACCAATATTTTTTTAATAGAAATTTTTCTTTCCAAACTGAAGGAGAAATCCTAAAAATATCCAAATATAGGCAGGATAAGATACTACTATTTCGTAGCACAGTTCTTTACTTCCTTGATTTACTTGAATTGAATTAAATTTCCAAAGAAAATCGCGAAAAAATAAACAAGACTAATGTGACATTTCACAATACATTGACATTGTTGACGCTCCGTATTACATAATTTTTCTTGAAATTATTTGACGAAAAATGCTTTGAGTAGATTCTAGGGTTTTAAGCATAAAAATGTATAAAACCTTTATGATATAGTGTAGATCATTACCTAAATAGTTAAATACTTAATAATTTCAAACTACATTACTGTTTATTTAATTAATTAAATTATTGTAACATGTCTAATTATGCGTTACGCGGAACGACATTGTTAAACTAAAATAAAAATGTAAACGAAAACAGACTGATTCATAGACAAAAAGAATATCCGCTTGAAACTCTACTTAAATCTAGATTCAGCTGAGTTGAGTCTAAGGGCAGTTTTGGAATAAGAACAATACTTAAGCAACGATTCTAGGCTCAAGTAATAATCAGGTGAACTAAGATCAAACGATACTTGAGTCTTGTTTTAGAATACGGGCCTGAGTCACGCAGAATAGTGGGTGTTGCTCTTGTACTTGAGAAATCTCTGTTATTCCCTATCAAAAGAAGAGGTCAAAGGCCCTTTGACCTCTTCAAATTTATCTGTAAGTCAGATGGTTTATCTCGGGTTATATCTGGTCTGGTGGTGGTTTAGAATGGTATGGCTTTTGTGAATCCTTTAAAAATCCATCAACTGGCAAATGCACAAGACGTGCATCTGTAAAATCCACTCGGGAGGGAAAACATTACAACACTAAACTTGGTATCTTAACATACATAATTTTTGTCGCAATTATTTATTCCCTAAAACTTAATCAACTAAACGTGACTATCATTCTATTGGTTGCCTTCTGTATACGAGGTAATAATATGAGGTTTATATTACTTTAAATAAATAATCAAAGTTTAATGCTGGCTATGATTAAGGCATGTGGGAACCCTACGAGACGTAGGTATGACAAGAGATCCAATACAAGTGTTACTCGGAAGCGCTATTTCCGACATTCTAAGAACATGTCCTCTTCTTAGCAATAAGAATAGACAACACCGATTCGGTGACAGATGCTCTCAAGGCACATTCTAATTTATTGTTTGTCATAAACAATTCATGTGACTCGCGTCCTTGATCTTCGTTTCACATATACCTACTTTATTCTAAGAAATGCAGCTAAAATATTAATTAGAGTTTAAATAATTGTAATAATTTTGTAACTTAAATAAATCCGCCATTTGTACATTTCTCCATAATTTGTAAGTGTGCAATACAGTTTAAATTAATTAATTAATTAATCAAAAAACATGCTTATGTTAGGTACTCGTATAATAGGGAAACAAATGGCAGAACCATATAGCGGGATGACAAGTCACAAGACACCAAGCACTGCTGAGAAGAAATAAAATGACGTCACACTAAAGTATTATAAACTACAATAAAACGTATCTAGGCTTTTAACAGGTGGCCTTATCGCTTAAAATTGTCTTCCCGGTAACCGTGCAAGGCAATTATTTTTACAAACTACAAACACTGCAGGGTTTATTTGTGTTTGCTTGTATTTCATCGTTTAAATCAATCAAGTCATGTTATACACAAATAGAAATAAAATGCATGATCTTGGTATTGGAACTTTCGGAGGGATCTCCCCATTTGCCAGTCCTTAGTACGGTCCTGCCATTTTTGGCACTTGCATTACAGTTACAGTGCATTATTATCGTGATCGCTGCTCATCGCTGGTTATAATTTTATTGTTATAGCTTACTTATTACGATGCGATTGTGAAAGGTTTTCGAGAAGCTAGTTTCCACATGGGTAATTTAAAGGCCTGTCGGTCGAGCTGTCCGGTGGAATGGCTGCCTCGCCGGCTTCCATATTCAAATTACAGGTTTGATTTTGTATCCAGACTGCTTTCTTGCTGCCGTGTCCGATGTAACTGACCACTTTCTATGTATTCTCTAATGAATTATGGGTATCTAATATAGCAGAGATGGCAAACCTTTATGGGTGAATGCACGTGCAACTTTTATATAAAAAAAAAATGTGTAGCTATGATGGTCCATCAAAGAATCTTGACTTAAATAAAGAAAGAGTAAAACTAGATGCTACAAACTCTTTATTTGAAACCCGAAATAAGCGTTTTGTACAGCAATTGTAATATTATTTACTGTTAAATGTTTGATGAGTTCACAATGATGGGTATAACAGACCCCTTTTGGCTTAGTACACCCTTTCCGCGTAACCTTGTATAGATATTTTTGCAGGTTCATGGCGCATTACTCAAAGTCAGAGCAACGAAATTAAATTACTTTAGGATGAAATAGGATAGGCATAGTGCCAAGAACGCTCTGTTTCCTCCCTGGATCGCGACATTACAGCTTTTAATCTGACTAGGAAAAACATCAAATCGTGCTCTAAACTCATTCCTTGTTATATTCCGTTTCGGCCATGGACTTTGTTGTTTGTTTAAACATTGTTGTTTTAGTTAGGATATTTAAGTTTAGTATCTCGTTGTTTCCCTTATCGGAGTTTCCCCTGGTGTTACACAGCCGACTCAAGAGCGGGATTTCTTTATTTGTTTACTTTTCTTTCAAATGACAAGAACGCACCGCTCCGTTATCGCATTTTATCTATCACCTCGTGTAAATAAGCCGGAACCATTGCCTCAAAATAAATAAAGAGAGAATTATTATCAGCCCAGTGTAAACTCCTCGGGAATTACAGCGGGTAAATAAAAAAATAATCGCGGTAAAATATAAGAGGGGCATATGTTTTCTTACGCAGTGTTTACTGTACGGGGCAATGAAATTTTTATAAGATTGAAGAGGCTATCCAGAGTGGATAGACAAATTCATTAGATAATTCGAGCGCTCCCATGGCTTTTATTTAGGAGCTAAATAAACAGCGCTGGAGACGTAAACAGGATGCATGGGTAAAGACTTTATACTCTGTGTGGTTTATGTAAGTTGATTGAGTTCTCGCCGGAACCTCGCTCCGTTGAAAGCCGCCTCCCGCACCCCGAAGGGGTGGCAAAGCAAACCCTCAAGAAGCCTTCAAGTGTAATTGAATTTACCGAAGGAATTTACCTACAACTTGATAGGAAATTGCTATCGTATTTGAGTTTTCTTCCAAGGATGTGCAATGGTAGAGATTTAACTCTAGCTAAAAATGTGACATTTTAGGTGCCACTGAACTTTTAGGCTGGTTTCACAACTGTACCGAAGACACATGCGGGTCGCTTATACGGGCTCCGGAGTAGAGACCAGAGACATACGTGAGGCGCTAGATTTCACAGAGCGATGCGGATTGTTCCATAATACAGTATATGTGACTTGCCTCAGCGTAGATCCCGTCTTGTAGTCTCAGATGTGAAACTAAATAAAAAAACAAATCTAAATCAATTTATTTGTGTGAATATTGTCTTAGATAGTGTATACAATAATGTGTGTTACAAATATTCTACCTCATAAGGTGTACACATTTTTTGTTGTCGGTCGTGCAGTGCAAGTACCGTTCTTTTATCGATCGTCAAATTGACAGTTGAGGTCGTCAAATTCGATAATATGCAATTTTTTTCAGTACTCGCTGTGATCGATTCTATGACATTTTAGCGAATTTGACGTCCGATAAAGAACGGTACTTGCACCCATGGTCTGTCTAAACTCTAAATTATACAATTTGTTTCAGCCAGTCTTAAAAAAATCATTAACTTTATAATAACATTGTGGTCAAAAGTTAGCCTAGATAGTCCGATATAAAAAAAAACAACAATAAAAAAACACTTGTTTGTCAATTTAAAATTTTAACATTTTACATCTCATAGCTTTATATGTAATTCAATTCCTTAAAACTATCTGGTAATTTATTAGAAATGGTGATAGCCATAACAGTATACATTTTTACTATATACACAACTAGCGACCCGCCCACCCGGCTTCGCACGGGTGTAATTTACGTGCGAAGCCGAGGCGGGTCGCTAGTTATATATATAAACCTTCCGTGAAAATTTATCTAACTGATGGTGAAAACCGCATCAAAATTCATTGCGTGGTTTAGGAGGAGTTAGCGGCCATACAGACAGACAGACGCGAAAAGAGTAGAGATAGTGTAGTGTAGAGATAGAGAAGAGAAGAGATAGAGATACACAATTGCACACACTCTTTGATCGGGAATGAGCATTGAGCAACTTATGTACCTATACCAGCGTAAATGGGCAAACGATCATTCCCGTTGGCTGCTTCCTCATCTCGTTATTCAGTTGCATAATAATGATCAATGTAACAAAAACCAATTTCAAAGTTAGTAATAGTTTAGAAATGCAGGGGGGATGAACTTTGGCGTTGGCCACGTTAGCGGGCTATATTTCGCAAAGAATACTCGCACTTGATAAAAAAATAACTGTATCAAACGCAAACTAACGGACTGACAGACGAACGGATAGACCGAACTTATAAGAGTTCTTTGTAGAAGAAACCATGTAAGATGTAGGAAAACTGCCTGCTGCTGATAATATGAGTACTAAACCAAACCTCTAGAAGTGTACATCTAGAAGTCATGGCGTGTGGAAAAAGTTACTTACTTTTGAATTATAAATGGTGCATCACTCATGAATTTTACGAAGCGAAGGTAGAGAAAATATTAGACACGTGAGATGAGACTACCTATAGACATAAAAGGTCACATCTTCTATATAAGCACAATAGAATCGTGATGAATAGCGAAAGGATCGGATTTAGCGGAGGAAGTGTTCTGCCAATTGAATGCGAACTGTCGGATCGGCATTCGGCCCCGGGCTCGATATCCAATCCAATCCATTGCATTGAACCAAAAAACTGTTCATTGTTGTGACAGGAGAACGCTGAGAACGCGCCAGTTAACATGATTCCGTCGAAAATCGCATCCTGTTCTTACATTTATTAGCGCCAGTGAACGCATTTGCGTCCGGTCGTGCGCTCTCCCTAATCATTTCTGTCCAAATATTGATCTTTTTTCGCTTCCGCTGCATTCGATCAGCCGGAAAAGGGTGGATTTTAGTCGACAACCTCGTAATCAATACTCTTTAGACACCCCTTTATTATACGTTATAGTGGGGAACACGATAAGATTTCTATGTTGGTTGGACACGCAACGACAAGCGGACCATTCTAGCTTTCTATACACTCCGTGCCTGGTGCCGGGTTAGCATTCTGCCACGCAATACTTATTAGAAAAGCTTTCTGTCGAACACAGTCGTATCAGAAGACGGGGCTATTGTTGAACCTGAATATAGTTGTTTTATAGTTTATATTTAATGCCAGCTATAAAATATTTCTTTATGGTGCGTATAAATCACGGGATTCTATAGAAGTCTTTGTTATATCTGTGACCATAAAACAGAAAACATTAAAATGGCGATTAGGGGTCGGAGACTCGGAGTGTCTCATCGTTGACTTACTCATGACGCGATACAATAAAAGTTATGATATCGGATCCAATATAGATACCTAGGCTTAGTATGCACGGTTTTTACTCGAGTATATACGCAAAGCAGGGTTTAAATTGTGTTTAACGTGTATGTACTCTCTACCTATTATGTATTACCCTAAAACAATTATGAAATGAAGGCATCGATTACACTATGTTGATGGATGATCACATATGGACATATGGTACTGAGACGTGGTCCTTAACTGTTGGCCTTTTGGAAAAGCTCAGAGTCACACAGCGGGCAATGGAGATAGCTATGCTCGGAGTTTCTTTGCGCGATAAGATCCGAAACGTGGATATTCGCCAAAGAACCAGAGTCACCGTCATAGCTGTTAAAATTTGCAAGTTGAAGTGGCAATGGGCAGGCCACATCGCTCGAAGAACCGATAACCGATGGGGAAGAAAGGTTCTGGAGTGGAGACCACGAACCGGAAGACGCAGCGTTGGGACGCCTCCCACTAGATGGACCGACGACATTGTGAGAGTCGCGGGTATCCAGTAGATGCAAAAGGCGGGCTGTCGTTCAGTGTGGAGGTTAAAGGGCGACGCCTATGTTCAGCAGTGGACGTCTTCCGGCTGATGATGATGATGATGGATGATCACTGTAGGTGACGTCATAATAACTTTGTATAGGTATTCAAGATAGCGACAAGCTCCCATATAGATAAATGGTCTCTAAGTTAAACAATGTTGAAAATTGCTCTGTCTACTTTTCGCTGAAGGAAATTGTCACACGCGGAAATAAGAAAGAGCAATTTTAAGCATTGATTCACTTCAGCAATGTTTTTAAGTAAGAGTAACAGTGGGGGTGATTTTTTTGTCGTTTCCAGAATCTCATGTTGATGTGGAGCTTTAAAATAAACTTGAAGTTTGGTACTTACGTACATAGTTTTTTGTTCAGGTTGTGAAATGATCCGCCACGAACAACCGTTATCGGGTTTTCAATTTTTTAAAGAAATAATCTTACGCGCTCGCCTAGATATTAGTAATAATATTTTTAAGTAACGATTTCTATCAGAACCAAAGTACATATCTAGCTATACCTTATACCTACTATTACATATTTTTTTGATAACATTCACAATTGTTTAGTTCAATCTGATCAAAAGTTAAGGAGATAATTATGACAAAGTTTTAAAGATAATAAGTACTTACCTACTTCTACTTAACAAAGATAAACCAAGAAACCTGAGCAGTGAGCATATACCTAGGTCATTGTTTTAAAAAAATCCAATTTCTTCCAGAGCAAATCGACTTTCCTAATTCCTGAAAACGCCGTGCGTGTCCAATACAATGCGACGGTTGTTAGCGGCGACGTCAATGTCAAATGAAGCGAGGCTGCGAGGCAAAGCGATGATAATGGAATTTCTGGGAACAACCCAGAACAACCCTTGTGGGGTGTGTCGCGGGGCGGGTGCGGAGTGAGGCGGCGGCCGGCCATCCATCACGCAGCAGGGGTGCAATTAGGACGAAGTGGATGTGCTGACACGAACGCGGCCGCTGCCGATGCACTGCAGTCGGCGCCCGCTTGATGCACACTTGCCCATGCATAATGCATCTAATGCAGTTTTAATTACACGCCGCATTGCTTTGGTTCTCTCGAAACGGCAAATCTTCTAACGTAAAAAGTAGCTAGCGCAATCTTGTTCTACCTTATGATGAGCTTGTATGCCTGAAGAAATGCCATTAGGCCATTAGCCATTACTACCTAATAATAGCTAATGCTGCCCGCAGACATTTGTGGGATGTGGAATGGGATAACGGCAGACGCATATCATCCCACATAGTCATGGCTTTCACGAATTTATCTAATGGATACTCTATTATCTACAGCTCTAAAATCCTTTAATAGTTTCCATTTAGCGGGTATCTGGAGGAGCCAAGTATCATATCGGTTCGTTAAGTTTAATTCACGTAAAATCCGACAAAAAGTTAATGTCCATCCGGAGTGCGGCTCGATTGGAGAGCGGGAAGGGGGGTGACGTGTGGTGTAGGGCGGGGGCGGGGAAGGAATGGTAGCGCAGTAGCAGCCGCCGATTATCCGCCGATAAGACACAAAAACAACTTTTTGATTTATGAAGAAAGCCAGAGAAGCGGCTACCGGGCGCCGCGCCTCACCGCGCTTCGGCTAGGGAAGTCTGCAGTATTCGCTCTCTGTATCAGTATTCACAACTACATAATAAATATAAATCAGTCCAATTTTGTTATAGACGATATAGGTACAACAAACAGGCTTCTAAGCAGGCTAACAATTTAATAATCAGATTTGGTCAGATACGCTTTAAACAATGACAAATTATTGAGGGTAGTTTCAAAATTCTGATTTAAACGATTAGTAGCTCGGTCTCGTTTCAATTCTAAAATAATGGATTTATGTGCTATAAACCAAAAATTCTATCGCAACCTAGGCACCATGTAAGCATAGGTAGCCATTTGATTAGTATCCTATAGGTATTCTTGAAACATTGTGAACTTAGGACCGTAAATAAATAGAGACTGCAGAAAAAGAGCGCGGCGGCGGAAAGCGGGGAATTATTTCCGAAAAGATTGTCTTATAGTCATATTTTGACTATAAGACAAATAAACCGGCCAAGTGCCGGACTCGTGCACTGAGGGTTCCGTACCACCACAAAATACAATAATTATCAATAAAAACCGACTTCAAATTAGGAAAATATGGTATTTCGATACGGTGTCGACGTTCTAAGGAGGTCGTCAAAATATCGAAATTATCTTGGTAAAGAACAGAAATTTGTCACCGACTCGCACTTGGCCAAAAAGTCGAAAAAACCAGTCTTGGTGTTTTCGACTTTTTGTTATTTGTTAGTTAATTCGCCGTAACATTGCATAACCCGTAAACATTTCAACTGGCTATAAAAAGTAGGACAGCCAGGCAGACAGCGTAGGCTTAGTAATAGGGTCCCGTTTTTACCCTTTGGGTACGGAACCCTAAAAATAAAAAGTCATACATAATGATGATTTTTAAAGGACAACCTGATGTTCTAGGCAACGTTAGGGTCCGCGGTGTTTGTAAGGGAATCATAAGTATTTCTCGGCTGACTCATAATTATCTATAGATAGGTCTCGACTCTCGAGGCAAAGAAGTTATCTTCATATTTTCTGAACAACAGCCTTCCGGAAAATGGTTGGCCGACATTTGATCAAGAACAGTTCTGAATGTTCTGAGTTCTGATAGTATAAAGATAGATAAGTAATTGGTCGCACTGTATCTTTTATTCTGTAAAATTGTTTTTGTTTGTCGACAGGTGTGGAGGACGGACATCACTAGCCCAGCTGAGAGTCGACAACTCGTTCCGCGGTCAGATTTTGAAACATGTAAATGAGCGGCGGGGGCCGACGCTCAAAGGTGCCGCGCGCCCATGCCTTTTATTAGCCATGCTTTAATTCTAAAAACATTTATGTATGAAAATAAAAAACTAAATGAAATATTGCAGATTAAGAGTGCGTATAAAGCGAGGAAAATTTCTGATTTCACCCGCGCGTCTCGCATCACCCGCATTAGTGTGAAACACAACCACGGCAGCGCGGCAGTCGCGCGCAGCTCCAGTACACATAACTCGCGTAGTCGAACTCGTCATGCGGCAAGGAGTAATAAACACAGGATAAGCATAATGTTGGCGTTTTGGCGATTAGCTGGGTTCGGTCGCGGCGCGCAAAACCATAAATTGTTTATTTCAATTTTCAAAATTGTGTTTGTTGTATATTTTTAAACTTAATTTTTAAGTTTTCTACAATATCAATATAAAATTAATAAATTATATAAATTAAATTGAAATTGCCTAAATTAATTTTCAAATTAAAATTTTACGCTTGAGACAGAGAGTCAGAGATCGTTAAACATTAAATCAAACTAAACTAAACTAATGCTATGCTATGCTATGCTACGCTACGCTATGCTATACTATACTAAACGAAACACGCGAAACGAAATACCCGAAAGCCCGTTGGTCCAGTTGGTAGTGAACCTACCTTCTGAGCTTCGGGCGTGGGTTCGATTCCCACCTAGGACAAAATTAATGTGATGAACATTTTGTGTTTGTTCTACGAGTATACCTGGTTGTTAATATCTATTTAAGTATGATTTATTTAATTTAATTTAATGTAATTTAATGCAATGCAATTCAATTCCATTCCATTCAATTCAATTTACTAAAAAATATCATCATCATCCTTCACAGAACCTTCCTCATTATTTGAAGTCGGCCTAATATACCTACTGTTTGACCTACCAGTACCTACCCGAGCCAACCCGGCCGGTCTAACAGTAGGTATTACTACTTACCTTTTTATCCGACTTCAAATAAGGAGGAAGGTTCTCAATGCGACTTGTATAATCTTAGTGTCTCTGTCTACTTGGTCCACAGTGTTGCACCGCAGTGTTGTAAAGCAGTGTTGCACCGCAGTGTTGCAACGCAGTGTTGCAACGCAGTGTTGCAACGCAGTGTTGCAACGCAGTGTGGCAACGCAGTGTTGCATCGCACTGTTGCGCCGCAGTGTTGCAACGCACTGTTGCACCGCAGTGTTGCAACGCAGTGATTGATAATTTTATTGCATACCTACCTTGCCAAAAGATTCGCTTTTTTACCAGCTAAGGAAACATTAACTTTTTTCTGAGATTCGCCACTGTCAAGAAACATTTTACTGTTTAAAGGCAAAGTTTATTTTTATTGTTTCATTCAAGAGCAATGTTTATAACCTCAAATAAGCCACAAATGACAGCACCAGCGAAGGTGGCGCCATCTGAGATAAGTTTTGCCGTGGTTTGCCTGTAGCTTCTCATTACCCAAAATGTATGAAAAATACTGCGTTAGTTCCCTAATACTCACCCTGTGAAATCATTTACCACTGAATAAAACTCAAAATATGTAGTGATGGTCAAAATATTTTCGGATTTGAATTAAATAAAGAAATTTCGTTAGTGAAGCTACTTCTCAAAATCTCTGAAATATTGGTGCCGTCGTTTGGCTTTAGACCTCAGCAGCCATTAATCGATGCCACAGACTTAAAATATTCAAGGATGGCTGAAATATTTTCTGATTTAACGTCTTCACTGAAATATTGAAGATGTCTTCTAGTATTAGAACTGAACAATCTATAATCACCGTTACTGGTTTAAAATATGCAAGGATGGCAGAAATATTTTACGATACAAGTCATGATTCTCTGAAATATAAGAAACATTTTACTGTTTAAAGGCAAAGTTTATTTTTATTGTTTCATTCAAGAGCAATGTTTATAACCTCAAATAAGCCACAAATGACAGCACCAGCGAAGGTGGCGCCATCTGAGATAAGTTTTGCCGTGGTTTGCCTGTGGCTTCTCATTACCCAAAATGTATGAAAAATACTGCGTTAGTTCCCTAATACTCACCCTGTGAAATCATTTACCACTGAATAAAACTCAAAATATGTAGTGATGGTCAAAATATTTTCGGATTTGAATTAAATAAAGAAATTTCGTTAGTGAAGCTACTTCTCAAAATCTCTGAAATATTGGTGCCGTCGTTTGGCTTTAGACCTCAGCAGCCATTAATCGATGCCACAGACTTAAAATATTCAAGGATGGCTGAAATATTTTCTGATTTAACGTCTTCACTGAAATATTGAAGATGTCTTCTAGTATTAGAACTGAACAATCTATAATCACCGTTACTGGTTTAAAATATGCAAGGATGGCAGAAATATTTTACGATACAAGTCATGATTCTCTGAAATATAAGAAACATTTTACTGTTTAAAGGCAAAGTTTATTTTTATTGTTTCATTCAAGAGCAATGTTTATAACCTCAAATAAGCCACAAATGACAGCACCAGCGAAGGTGGCGCCATCTGAGATAAGTTTTGCCGTGGTTTGCCTGTGGCTTCTCATTACCCAAAATGTATGAAAAATACTGCGTTAGTTCCCTAATACTCACCCTGTGAAATCATTTACCACTGAATAAAACTCAAAATATGTAGTGATGGTCAAAATATTTTCGGATTTGAATTAAATAAAGAAATTTCGTTAGTGAAGCTACTTCTCAAAATCTCTGAAATATTGGTGCCGTCGTTTGGCTTTAGACCTCAGCAGCCATTAATCGATGCCACAGACTTAAAATATTCAAGGATGGCTGAAATATTTTCTGATTTAACGTCTTCACTGAAATATTGAAGATGTCTTCTAGTATTAGAACTGAACAATCTATAATCACCGTTACTGGTTTAAAATATGCAAGGATGGCAGAAATATTTTACGATACAAGTCATGATTCTCTGAAATATAAGAAACATTTTACTGTTTAAAGGCAAAGTTTATTTTTATTGTTTCATTCAAGAGCAATGTTTATAACCTCAAATAAGCCACAAATGACAGCACCAGCGAAGGTGGCGCCATCTGAGATAAGTTTTGCCGTGGTTTGCCTGTGGCTTCTCATTACCCAAAATGTATGAAAAATACTGCGTTAGTTCCCTAATACTCACCCTGTGAAATCATTTACCACTGAATAAAACTCAAAATATGTAGTGATGGTCAAAATATTTTCGGATTTGAATTAAATAAAGAAATTTCGTTAGTGAAGCTACTTCTCAAAATCTCTGAAATATTGGTGCCGTCGTTTGGCTTTAGACCTCAGCAGCCATTAATCGATGCCACAGACTTAAAATATTCAAGGATGGCTGAAATATTTTCTGATTTAACGTCTTCACTGAAATATTGAAGATGTCTTCTAGTATTAGAACTGAACAATCTATAATCACCGTTACTGATTTAAAATATGCAAGGATGGCAGAAATATTTTACGATACAAGTCAAGATTCTCTGAAATATAAATGCTCTCATCTAGTGTTGGACGCAAATCACGCAAAACCTCACCTAATCCTCAAAAAAAAACTCACCTATGTTTCCAACCAATTAGTTCAAAATATTCATAAATAGCTATTTATTTTTTGATATAACTTCACTTTGCTGAAATACTGGTGGTGCCACCTAGCGTTTGATCTGAGAAACTCGTATTTTATGCTACTGATTCAAAATATTTAAAGATGGTACCGCACTGTTGTACCGCACTGTTGTACCACACTGTTGCACCGCACTGTTGCACCGCACTGTTGCACCGCACTGTTGCACCGCAGTGTTGCAACGCAGTGTTGCACCGCATTGTTGCACCGCAGTGGTGGACTGCAATTCAACCAGTATAAAAAAATACTGGTCGAATTGAAGGTACTCTAAGGTAAATGAGAACCTTCCTCCTTATTTGAAGTCGGATAAAAAGGTAAGTAGTATTTGACTTTGACTAAGGTAAGTAGTCCCGCTTGTGTATTGTGCATTTCCCCTTACCAGCACATACCCGAGCCAACCCAACTGGTCAAACAGTAGGTACTTATGTTTTTAACCGACTTCAAAGAAGGAGGAAGGTCCTCAATTCGACTAGTATTTTTTTATACCGGTTGAATTGAGAACCTTGCCCCTGTTTTGAAGTCGGTTAAAAACATAAGTACCTATTGTTTAACTTTCCACATTTTTTTTTTTTTTTATTAGAAGATGTTTTTTTGCTTCCATTATTACCAAGCTATTTTTTGTCTGTTAAAATTGAGAACCTTCCTCCTTTTGCAGAAAGCCGCTTCTCGTAAAAACGTGAGAAAATGTGGATGGAACTCTCAAGTCAAATTAACCATCACATTAATTTAAATGATTTTTAATTTTAATTTTATAAAATTATAATGAATCTAAATTATTTTATAATGTCATTTAATTTTTAGTTTTATCTTTCTGACTCTCTCTCTCTGCTTCTCTCCGTCTCTCTCTCTCTCTCTCTCTCTCTCTCTGTCTGTTTGTCTGTCACAAAGAAACACTCCGACTCTAATAGTTATATTACTGAGCATACATAATAATGGATTCGTTAGGGCCTAGTCGTATCCATTTTATTTGTATCTATGTTATTTTTTCGTAGTAGCTTTACCTAGTCTGTGCTCTAAGGTCATTGTCACCACTTGGTAGCCGCATCAAGTGGTCGCGTTCGAGCCATCGATTTTTTATATTATCCTTTGTTTGAAAATACAGTAGGTGTTGATATAATCGCACTCGGAAGATAAAACCAAGGCGAAAAGCAAGCGCGTGCGTCCTTCCCCGTTGAGGCACAGTGCGGTACTGAGGTTAAACGGAGCATGTTTCGCTATTTAGATGCAAAGCGCAACAGAATAAGACTGAATATCGGACTTGCCGTTTGACCGAATAGTTGCTTAGAACTAAAGGACGTAAGTCTCAAATCGAATATAATTTATTATGAGAGTACTAATTAATCTAGGTAAATTTTGTCTTAACACTGGAAAACAAACTATATTTTCCTTCGGTGAGTATTTATTTTAGATATGTAACTGAAGTACTTTCCAAGTAAAATCAAAAAAATTAGCAAAAAGGCACCATTTTCAAAACATTAAAGTATCGAGTAAATATCTTGCTATTATGTTTCTGTCTTAATGGCGGAAAGAAAATGAATTGAAAATTCACATATATCAATTATTACGGTGATCGGATATTTGGTTTAGTTAGAATATCATGGCAAATTAGCATAAAATTTCGGTTGCCCCCTCTTAAGATAAACCTATTGAATATTTTATTCGTTCGGCGTCTTTTGGCGACATGTGACTTGTGATTCTTCGATTTATGTTTATCACATTGGTAATGGGCTGTTATCTAAAGTTTAATGAATAACTTGTGCAAGGAAATAGTATCTAATCTAACTAAGAATTTAAAAGTTTTTCTCAAACTAAGCTCTTCTCAAACAACCAAATTTCAAACCATACCAAATTTCGAAATAACAACATTTCCAGATAGCTATGGATTGGATTGCACAGTTGCACTGTTAGCCAATCACAGAACACATAGTTAATAATTCATCATCATCATTTCAGCCATAGGACGTGCACTGCTGGACATAGACCTCCCATCGATCTCCAAAAGGGCCGGTTGGAAGCGGCCTGCGTTTCCCTGCGTCTCTTTTAGGTCGTCTGTCCATCTTGTACCCACAAGATGGATTATACTCCTACGCTGCGCTTACCAGTCCGTGGTCTCCATTCGAGAACCTTTCGGCCCCATCGGC
Organism: Agriopis aurantiaria; assembly: GCA_914767915.1. Taxonomy (NCBI): domain Eukaryota; kingdom Metazoa; phylum Arthropoda; class Insecta; order Lepidoptera; family Geometridae; genus Agriopis; species Agriopis aurantiaria. The sequence continues at coordinate 11,091,593 of OU611983.1, read as the reverse complement.
CATCTGTTCTGCGTGATATGCCCTGCTCACTGCCACTTCAACTTGCTAATCCGGTGGGGTATGTCGGTAACTTTCATTTGTCTATATACGGATCTCCTCATTTCTGATTCGATCTCGTAGAGAAACCCCGAGCATAGCCCTCTCCATGTGCGACTTTGAGCTTGCTTATGAGGCCCATATTATAATAATTAATAACTAGAAAATAAGAATTATTTTTTTCATCTGTAAATTCTAGCATAATCTTAGTGCATTCGCCTTTTTAGTGGACGAAAAGTTTAAATCTCATTGCACATTGAACTACTTATTAGTACGCACGTACAAGATAAAATATAAGAAATGGCCACCAGAGGGTAAAGAAGGTACGAATACCTACTACTTTGCCCATACCTGTGCCCATACCATGCCACCAGTTAGTTTGGCAATGTCCGAGACCTTTACAATTCAATGATTGTCGAAGTGTCTTTTTAAGGACACTTCGACCAACATTTACTGAGGAAAAAATACATTAACTGCAATGTTTGAGAAAAAAAAAAGAGTTCTCAATGTGTTACCTTAGCTTGCACAAACTACAATCGCCAAAACTATTTGACAATAGTTTTTTTTTTGTAGAGTTATAAGTTTTTTTAATATAAATTTGAAATTTGATGTTTGTCGGGTAATATACACTTTCTGGGAGAAATTCTATGCAATTCAGCTAGGTTGTTGGCGCCACTTTGGCGGGGCAATGTTTGCGCTTTCAATTCTCAGCCTCCCCTCTAGTGTTTGAACAAGATCTATCAACAAAAGTTTACATCCTACTCAGTGGACCAACAATGGTAGAGAACACTGTTACATATCAAGTACCTCAGACCAGACTAACAAGGGAGATATGCTTTAGCATAATTATTGCTTGTGTCCAAATGTCTCAATTTTGCACTATGATGCAGGCTAGTGCAAGTACCTACTCAACCTTACCATAATATTATCTCTCTTACCTATGTTTGTCTGATCTGAGGTAAGTACTAAAATCTGCTGTAGGTATATAGGTATTTTGGAATTTGTAAATAGATAGATTACATCAAACTCGAATCAAGGTCTAGGTATACGTATAGGTAGTAAAAAAGTGAGCACTTTTTTTTCTTGAATAGTGGATAGGCTTGCTCTTGGCCGCCATCTCGCCTATGCGGTCTAAGTACGATGGAGCACGCTTGCCTAGAAGAAACCGATTCACTCTCGACTTGAAGACACCCAGATTGTAACTGACGAGGAAAACCCATTCAGGCAGCGAATTCCACTGACTAGCATTTCGCACAATAAATGTGGAATCAAAGCGCTTCGTACGGGTTTTCGGAATGTCAACCATAAAACAATGTCGATTTTTTGTGCCCGCCCTGGCAGTCGTCAGTGACTCAGTGACTTACCTATATCAAACGTTAGGACCCAATTATGGTATTGGTACCTAGCTTGTTCTCCATCATCATCATCATCAGCCTATTTAATGTTCATCCACTGCTGGACGTAGGCCTCTCCTAAAGAACGCCACAAGGCACGATCTTCTGCTTTTCGCATCCACTTGCCACCAGCCGCCTTTCGCAGGTCGTCACTCCACCTGGCTGCAGGGCGTCCTACTCTACGTTTGCCGATACGTGGTCTCCACTCTAGAACCCGGCTACCCCAGCGGTTGTCAGTTCTTCTACAGATGTGGCCAGCCCATTGCCACTTCAGCTTGCTAATTCTTTGAGCTATGTCGGTTACTTTAGTTCTTTGTCGGATAATCTCATTTCTGATTCTATCTCTCAAAGAAACGCCAAGCATAGCTCGCTCCATAGCTCGCTGAGCGACTTTAAATCGATGGACCAGCTTCACTGTCAGTGTCCACGTTTCGGCTCCGTATGTTAGTACAGGTAGGACGCACTGATCGAAGACTTTAGTCTTCAGGCATTGTGGAATGGATGACGAAAAGACATGACGAAGTTTGCCAAACGCTGCCCAGCCCAGCCGAATTCTTTTATCGACTTCCTTCTCGAAATTCTCCATAGAAGCTTGTATTTATTAAGTATATTAATATATATGCTTCATCATCAGACAGAAGATGTTCACTGCTGAACATAGGCCTCCCCCTTAGACCTCCATACTGAACGACAGCCTGCCATCTGCATATTCTGCATCCACTGGATGCCCGCGACTCTCACGATGTCATCGGTCCATCTAGTGGGAGGCCTACCTACGCTGCGTCGTCCGGGTGCTTCCGGTTCGTGGTCTCCACTCAAGAACCTTTCTTCCCCATCGGTTATCGGTTCTTCGAGCGACGTGGCCTGTGCTGTCCATTGCCACTTCATAATATCTATTTCGGTATTTTAATAGCTAGTATACCTAATACCTATGCTTATTTACCCAAGTTACCTCCATAGTTGGTATAACAAGTAAGCTAACGGGCTCTGAAAAAAGTATAGTAATCTCGAAGTTATTTGAGGAATGTTAATGGCATTGAGTCCAAAGTGTGCAGTGAGTCATAAAATACGTCTATACTTGTGGCTTGTGGAAATGTGGAACCCACTCCAAGTCAATAAGCTGTCGCCCGCCACCCCCTGGAGATCTAATCAATCAGCGGAAACTACTCACGGAGTTAGGTAACTGGATTTGTGTGGGATTTGTAGTCTGGTTTTATCTGAAAAAAAAATCTCATCCTGTGCATCCTACCAAATTCTACCCTTGGATGAATAATTAACAAAGAGGTTATAATGTCGCTAGTCGCTGGTGCTTTACAGTGAACACAGACAGTGAAGTACTAACAAAGAGGTTATAATGTCGCTAGTCGCTGGTGCTCTACAGTGAACACAGACAGTGAAGTATGTAGGTAGGTAGACTAGGTAGGTATATAGATAGAAACTTCATTTCTTTAGATAGAAACTATTTATTGTGTAACCGACACCCTGAGACCTCCAGAAATAAAGATTACAAACAGATAGAAAACACAATTAAGAGATCATAGAGTAATATATACACCGGGAATATAATATATGTAATATATATAATAGAATATAATTATGTAAGAGATAGTGCCACAAGTGGCGGTAGGTATAGGTACCTATTAGGTATGAAAAAAAACATTGACAGAAAATTAATAAACCGGCCAAGTGCGAGTCGGGCTCGCGCACATAGGGTTCCGTACCACCACAAAATATAAAAAAAATATGCAAAAAAACTTGATCAAGCCCAGGCGGTCACCCATCCAAGTAATTTGCTGACCGCGTCTAACGTACAGGGGCCTTACGGCCAACTCCTTACGCGATCTCAAATTGGCGCTAAAACAGCGCAGTTCGGAAAATCACGTGAACGTGAACCTTAACACGCCGAGATATGGTTTGCGGTCGCGGAATTTTTTTCAACACCTAAAATGAATCGCTAATAACAGCTAGCCATAGGTACCTAAGGCTCCAGAAATTTGTCACTGAGTCGCACTTGACCATTATTTATTATTTGTTTGTTATACTTTAGAGTGTGTAGTGTAATCTGTACCATAGTCTATACTTATAATAAAACTGTAACAGGTCCAATAGGGTATTTGACTACTTTTGGGAAACTATTGCACATTATTGTCTGATATAAAATAATGTATACTGCATTTATATTTTCTGGATATCAGTCGTATTTGCGATATAAATCGATGTTAAAGTTTGAATAAAAAAATATCGCGCCAAAACGCAGACCTGCGTCATAGCTCCGATCGCGTGACTAATTGACGTCACACAAAACAAAACAACTGCAGCCAGGCTGCAAAAGTTTGATGATTAATTAATTTCTAATAGAAGTAATGGTTTATAAATATTGTGTAGTGCCAAAATGTACAAATACTTCCATAAAGACACCCGAAAAAATATTTGTTCCTGTTCCAATGGACCCAAAACTCCCCATAACTCGAAAAAAGTGGTTGGAATCAATCTAAGGTTGGAACTAAGTAGCTCGTAGAGAACCCAAAAGTATTGGAGCTAATTCAAGTGTTTCTATGTGCGAAGATCATTTTGAGGTACATATTTGAGTCTATATATTTCTATTATAATTTGTGTTTTTATTGCATTACTATTTTATGTACTGTTACTTTCTTTTTAAACATTGTAAAGCTCGACATAACCTAACAAAATAGTGATATCCACTTACTACAACATAGTTTTTGTACAACTTGATTGAATGTTTTGCTTGGAGAACAATTAAAAATTAATACTGACATTGTAGTTTTTACGTTTTGAGTTCTGCAGCGTAGAAACAATGACGTGGATTATTATTAAAGAAATATGCAACCATAAAAACATTAATTTTGGGTAAGTTACTGCTGTCTGCTTGCACAAAATGTTTCTCCATTCTTCTCACATTTAACCTCCGGACTGTTTTTGGTGAAAATTTCTGGATAAATCGCTCTCAAAATAGCTTTACAACATTAAATTCGCAAATATCAATACAAAATCTGTTTGTTTAGATTTGTGTGACGTCACTAGGGATGAAGCCAGTTACAGACCGTTTTCGATCACGTGATCAAATGTCGAAAATACAGTTATTTTAATCGCGTTTTTTACAAAAAATAAGCATATTTTTTACAAAAAATCAATGAAATATGCTTTTTCATTATGTCATGTTTATGGATGGCGTCAATTGGCAAAATATTTTTAATACAGTCAAGTACCCTATTCTGTACATTGAAGATTTTTTGATTTTTTTTTGACGGCACTCTATTTTCGATACTGAAGTCAAAGCTGTATTTTTTTTTCATATTTGTCTGTCTGTCTGTCTGTATCTGGGCCGCGCATCACGCCGAAACTACTAAATGGATTCAAATGAAACTTAGCATAATTTGAGTGCATACTCCGAGGTAGGTTATAGGATACTTTTTATTCTGAAATTTAGCATGGTTCTCTTGGGAGAGGGGATGAAAGTCAAAATGTGTACTTAGTTGTAAATCATTACCGCGCAGTCCGATTTCATTAATTCTTTTTTTGTTAGAAAGGAGCTACATTAAAAAACGTCCCGTAAAAATTTCATGGTCATCGATTTCGTAGTTCAGAAATTACAGACATCACAACCGTCAGTAATAGGTCCAAATAACTTGACCTCCGGAATGTACAGGAACCTTTGAACGTACGGCTCATCTTAGCTGGAGGTAGCCTTGTAGCGCAGTTTGTAGTGTACGTTGAGTAGGTACTTATTAATTAATAAATCTTATTAAATAAATAAATGCCAAAAAGGGTCAGCAAATCACGTGATGCGAATTAATGGGGGTTACTATTATTCTGTAGAACGTTCTTATGGAAAGAAAAATTAAGAAAATTAGAAAATTTCAGAACAATTTTTCTTTCTTTCCCTTAACAACGATTTTAACTTGGCGCGTTTTTCTTTTCTATGATAGGACAACGTCTGTCGGGTCAGCTAGTAGACGATAAAGGTTGAATCCTTCCTAAGGACAATAAGGTCTACCATATCCGCACATTATAGATGCGTGAAAGACTCGCACTGTTCGATTTGATCGATATTTCTGCCACGTACCTGTAAGTTGTGGAATGGCTTACCACCTTCGGTTTTTCCTCCGAAATATAATTTGGACTGCTTCAAACGAAGGGTGAATAGAGTCCTCAAAGGTAGGCAACGCACTGACAATGCCCCGGTTATTGTAGGTATCTATAGGCGACGGTGACCACTTACCATCAGGTGGCCCGTTGCTTGTTTGCCACTTATTCTATTAAAAAAAAAAAAAACATTATAGCTAAGTTCTTTCATACATCAAACCACCGCGCTCTTAAAAATATTCCACATTTTGTATAATATGTATAACTTTACTAAATTTTTACTGCCGTTTGATAGTTTTGATTTTTTTCACGTTGGCGCCAAATCTCTTAGCCAAAATTAGAGGAAAAATCATCCAAAGTGTCAATGTCGAATTTGCGTAAACTGTCAATGTCAAATTAACAGGGATGGTTGTTCTAGTGAAGAGCGATGAAAATCGAATAGTGGTCGACTAGTCGAAAATTTTCGTTTGCGTTCTTGATAATATATAAATCGATTAGTTTACTCCACTAATTATTAAATTTATTAATACGAAACTACTGTGAATGCGTACCAATTACATACTTTTCTCTATCATTATAATAAGATAGCATAAGTTGCATATTATGATAACCAAATAAATTATTATGTTATCATTTGTCTTGCTTGTCCTTCAGCCACGTCATGACTGAGCAGTAGACAACTGTTTTTTTGGTGTGCAGAGTAAATGTAATATTATACTCAAAAAAAAAATTGTACAATATAATTTGACATAATAATTGTAGGATAATTATTAATGGATATGTAGGTGATATCTACGTCAAGTTTTGGATAGCCCACACTCTCTACCACTCCGCTATGCTATGGCATCAGTTGATTGACAGCTCGAAGGGAATCGTGAAAATCAAGTCAACTTTTCTAGTTCCACTCCAGCGGATATTAATTTAGGAACCAACTTTTCTTTGATTGCTTGTGTAACTTTTAATTTGTATTTATTTTCAAGTATGTACCATAGTGACTTTATTATTAACACATGAGTAAAAATTAATAAAGAATACGATGTGACTGCGGGACGCGGGAGGCGGGGAGCTTCTAGGAGACAAATCTGATTATTCGACTTCTGTTCGATATTTTTTCTACCTTAAGGTTCTTATTTCCTTACTCCTACGTGCTCCTATCTATCTAACCTATCTTTTGCATCACTAGTGTTTCCATTTCCAACGTATACCTATAGTGTTGTAATTTTGAGGTTAAATTATAATTATTTAAATTTGTGTTTGCGAATCTTCTAAAGACAATTAATCATAATTATGGGAAAAGTGCGGAAAAGTAAAGTCAAGAAAAATGTGCCAGTGGAGACTCATGACCAAGAAGAAGAAATCCCTGTCGACAGTAAAGAAAATGCGATTCAGACAATACTGGATCAATTGCAGGTTACTTTATTCTTTTGAAGATGCTGATTTTTTGTCTGATTAACTGGCATCAATCATTAAAGGCTAGCGCCACAATAAAAACCTAATTCACCTTATGTAATGAAATGAAATCGTTTGTATTCCAGGCAGCTAGATTTTAATATTGTACCAGATTAAACCTACTTAACCAATATAACCATCACACAAGAGCCAACAGTACCTACGTACTAGGCACTTTTGGTTTGCCAACTAGACTAATGATGCTATGGGGCTATAAATAAACTGGGCTATTGAGGTAAACCACTTATGGATGGGAGGGAGAACAGAATCCATAGGAGTCACCTACTAAATGGGCCCCTCGTTATATTGGCGATGGAGGGGCAACATTGGCAGGGCTTAGGGTATCGAGAGGTGTGCTGTTTTCACTAAGCGCAAATCGCGGCTTTATGTCATTTAACACTTCGACTCTGGACCTTAGGTTCTTAGCTCTTGCGGTTTTCAGCCGGTTAAGGCAAGCATGGGGTTGGGGTTTAATTTAGCCCCATGAAATCGGGGTACATGGTGTTGCTAACTACCGATGACTCGCAACAAAGCTGCCTCTTTTTTTTAGTGATTTATTTTATACTCTTTGAACAAAAACGTAATGTGTTTTTGGTTGTTCCATGAAATAATTTGAATTTATTTATTTTATGATATGATATTGGTATGAAAATTTACATTCAATTTCAATATTATTTTTACTGTTTGATATACATATATTTTATTTTGTTATTTCAACATTTACAGAACTGGACTGTACCTCTAATATATTTGTGAAAACTTATAAAGCTTGTTTGTTGAGATTTTTATTTTTATTTTTTACGCTGTTAAAGCTGTTTGTTTTCCATAAATAAATAAATAAACTAATGACTATGACATAGATACATCAACTGTGCAGTTGATATTGTGCAGGACTGAAGTGGGATAGGAAATGCTGAGAATGATTATTTATATCAAAAGATAACCCTGATAAATAATAAACACTGACTTATTGCTTTTCAGGCTGCAGATGTCGAAGAGAAGTATTGTGGACTCCAAACTATGGCCCTTCTGATCGAAAGCCCTGAAAACGTCAATCAGGTCATTGAACGGGGATTAGTGAAGGTAGCTGCACCATTGCTTTTGGATGCAGCAAGTTCTGTGAGAAACGCGGCGGCGGGGATGCTCAGAAACCTCTCTACAGTGAAGATGGAAGTGTGCGATGCTATGATGGACCAGGATGTGATGACTCCGCTGACTTGTTATTTTCATGAGGTAAAATTTCAATACAAATCACTAATGTTAACTTGGCGCGGGTATGTGCTTGCTAGAGAAAATACAAAATTAGAATGTTAGAATGTTAGTGGAGACAGCGGTGGTCCTAGGGCGGTGCGAGCAGTGCAACTGCACCGGGCGCTGTTATGTGATAGGAGCCGAATACACCCAACCACCTACCGACTAACTAAGAAATAAAATCTAGCTGGCGATAACACATCATGGCAGTAGCAGCATGGGCGACAAGGGCGCAGGCAGTGCGTGTTAGTTGAGCACATTCACTCTGGGCCCAGATCGACCAGTGCGAGAGTACCGCAGGGTACCTGTGCATCCTGCATTCTACTCCACATGCATTTTATTCTACATGGACGATATACAGGGCCTGGAAGACCTGTTCTGCTTGTTATTGAAAGGGGAATTGTCCACACCCTGTTTGCCGATGATAGAGTCTACATCACATCATTGAACAGTGCGCTTAGCAGGCAGGATCCAGAGAGTCCTTGACATCCTGCCCGAATGGCTAGACAAATGGTAAATGGCTGTCAGCGTGGGAAAGACTGCTGGAGGAGCACCATGCCAACACCACTGCAACTTAGAGGACAGGACGGGAAAATTTTGTGAAGTACTATGGCTTCTTCATCAACACAGACCTTAGCATGCACGTCATACACGCCATCCACCAGTCAAAGTCTGCTCGAGCGCTACTCTGTCCGGTCCTTTGCTCCAAGTTGCCATTGAAAACCAAAGTGGGGATATATAAGACATATATCTGCACATGGATCATGCATCACATCTGCACGCTGCAAACCTACGCTGTACCAGCATAGTACGCACTGTGCCCCTATTTCTTAATGGCCACACACCAGATGTGAGTGGCGTATGCTAGAAAATCTCCAGTAGACAAGTTTTGGCAGAATCTGTATTGCCAGTCACTGAGGCAAAGATCATTAGCTTCCAGGCATGCCAAGGAGCCTGTTGTTGAGGATATGTAGTTTCATTATCTTGCAGAGTATGGACATAACTGAGATAGGCCTGTGCTTTGTCATTTGTAGACTCATCACAACTAACTTTTTGGGCACAAGTTGCATGTTTGCCAGCTTCCACGACCTCAGCCATTTGTGGGTCTCACCAAAACGCATGGAACAGCCAATGTTTTTTACAATAATGAGTACAATGACCTCCTTTCGGCTTAGTGCCATTGTTCCATGTAACCCTGTGTTCTTACTCTTGCTGACCAAAAACGAGAACTTGTGAATCATATCATTACCACATATTGTTTCTTGTTCCAGCATGCCGAATCATGGACTCCAGATCCTAATTCCAAATCGAACCAAGAAGACATTGACACATTAATTCAATGCATTCATTTGCTGTTGAACCTTTGTGAAAGTTCAGGTATTTTTACTGATATACATTTTCTATCAAACGTTTTCTATCAATTCACGGAACTGCAGTAAACTGACATAAAGGATCGAAATTGATATTTATATTGCTACAGGGTCCACTGAGAACAGTAGTAGATCGCAATGAACTCGCGGAGTGCTATTCGTTCCACTGGTGGAACCAGACGGTAGATCCTAATGGAGTTGTAGTGTTACAAGATCCACCCAGACCAATGGTGGATCACAGTAAACTCCAGAGTGAACTCATATTCAGTCCACTGGTGGATCGAGTCTGTAGATCCTAGTGCATTGAGGGGAAAAACCCCATGAGAATGTGCGGCGCGGCGGCGCTGTGATGTTGAATAGCATTTCCGTTATTTAATAGTAGTGGTCCGCCCCAGCTTTGCACGGGTATAGATTATAGCCTATGTCACCCGGGGATAGTGTAGCTTCCCAACAGTGAAAGAATTTTTAAAATCCGTCCAGTACTTTTGGAGCCAATTCGTTTACAAACATACTTACATACAAATCTTTCTTCTTTATAATATTAGTATAGACTGTATTTTTTTATTTGTTACCAAACCAATCTTTACAATGGATTTTGACGTTTTAGATATAGGTTTAGATAAATAATAATCCATGGTTGCCATATCAACATTTGGAAAGTACTGAAATAAAGCCAGACATTTCAAAAAAAGTCCGGACATTTTAATATATTGGCAACGTTTTAAAAAAAATTGTTAGGGAGACCTTAATCAAGATTTACTCGTATTACATCATTCAAGCTAAAAAACTTGGACAAATCACAAAGCCGGACTTAGGTATAAAATTCTAGACAAATCCAGACGGATAAGTAACCCTAGATATATCTCAAGTTATTTTTCTATGTGAATCAATTATTTTATGATATTTTCAGAACTGGCAGTTAAATACCTCGGGCAAACAAGAATCCTAGACATACTACCAAGATTCCTAGCCTACGACTCGACATCAAACAATGATATTGTGACAGCTGCACTACAATGCCTCTTCGTAGTAGTTGAAGACAACCCTGTTGCTATGCAGAAAATAAAATCCAACTCGGAAAGTCAACTAGAAAGGCTCTTATCTTTAGAAGGCAGCGATCCTTCAGTGTTGCTCGTGAAGACTTTATCAGCTGGAGTTATTATAAACACGTGTGGGGGAAACATTGCTACATTACCAGTGAATGTAATAAACCAGATTATTACAATACTAGCTTCAACATTAGCAATTGATCATCGGTTAGCATGCAGTCAGTTGTCCAGCAATATTCCTCTAGTAAATGCAGCTGGGAAGGTGCCCGAAGTAAAGGCGAAGGACGCTGATGTTCTGGAGAAACAGATCAAGTCTGTGACACAGTTGTTGGATGCACAGCAGAGTGCCATAGAGATTATTGCTAATATATGTTCTTGTGAAGGTAAGAAGAGGTTGTAGTTTTTAGGGTTCCATACCCAAAGGGTGTAAATGGGACCCTATTAGCCTACGCTGTCTGTCTATCTGTCCTACCTTTTAACGGCTGTATCTTTCGAACCGTAATAGTTAGCCAGTTAAAATTTTCATGGAATAATTAGAATATGTATTGTTACGGTGGATTAACTAAGAAATAATTAAAAAGTCAAAAAGTCAAAACGAAAGGGGGGTCCCCATACAACAAACGTATTTTTTTACGTATTTTTGTATTAGCTCTTAATGTAAAAACGGTAATACGTACAAGCGTCAAACTTGGCATGATTATAGTACACACTAAAGTATTACAACAAATAATAAATAATGGCAAAGTGTGAGTTAGTGACAAATTTCTATTGATTTCCAAGTTAAGCAACGTATTTTGCTACTTAGATGATTTCATCATTATTATTTGTCTCGCCGAATCGAAATGTCACCATGCTTTATAAATATTTTTTTTGTTTTTAATTTGTAAATATTGTATTTTGTGGTGGTACGGAACCCTCAGTGCGCGAGCCCGACTCGCACTTGGCCGGTATTTTTATCTGACAATGCAAACTCTAAATGGTGGGATTGTGTTTAACGTGAAAGTATAGATGTCCACCTACAGCATAAAACACTTCTAAATTTTTCATTTGGTTTTAAGATGGTGACAACAATGATAGTCCCGCGAATGACTCGGAAAGTGATGAAATGGAGGATGAAAGCCAACTAGAAGATGAGCAGACAGTTCTAGCAGAAGACAGGCTCCCTACCCACGTTATGGAAGCCCTAATATCTCTGGAGCTCTTTGAAAAAGTGTGGGCCCGGACACAAGTCCCTGCTCAGAACGTCCTGTTGATTTTGAAGGAATATGAAGGATCTCAGTTGATATTCAAAAGGTAACAAATGTACAATGGTATAGCTTACGACCTCCAGTTTTTTTTCCTGAAATATGTCCTCAATTGCTTCAAAGGAAAAGTGAATAGAGTCCTCAAAGGTAGACAACGCACTGACAATGCTTCAGGTATTGTAGGTATTGTCCATATGCGGCGGTGACTACTTACCATCAGGTGGACCGTCGCTTGTTTGTGTACTATTACAAAAAAAGTGGTATTAAGCCCAAAAGACGTCATTGTGAACTTCTTTTATGGGACTAAGACTAACTATTTAACTATGATTTCTTAGTTGATACCATAGTAAAAGTTGTTCTTACGCATGAGTCGAGAGGAGGTCATTGTATGTCAAGCTAGCTTATACTAAATCAAAAACTCAAATGTAATTTACATAAACTTATTTCTTAGAGTAGGAAACTTTAAATTTAAGTTTCTTACCCTAAGATTTGCCGTACTAGTTTATATTGGTAAATAAAGTTTTTTTGAGTTTTTGAATCAGTGTTAGTTCATTTGTAATTTATTATTTTAATATAGGCAGCTTAATTAGACAATGTTATCATGACATATAATTGAAATTAGTATGTTGATATTTATAGTTGATATTCCCAAATTCCCAACATCCAGTTGTTTTCATATCAATGTTTTCCATTTTTTTTTTAATTGCAGACTCCACAGTCTTCAAACAAGAGCACTACTATGCATAAACAATATGCTATCTACCCTCCCCATAGAAAACCTTGGCGGTGTAAATGGAGTCTACAAAATCTGGGTAGAAGCGGGTAAACTAGTCTTCAAACAGAGCTCGGAGAACGTGAACCTTCTAGAATCTGCTACGGCGGTCATGAGAGCCGCTTTGGATAAGATCAAGTTCAGAGAAAATGGCAACACCAGCAGTAATCTCTTCAGTGATCTTGCTCTTTCAGATATAGAGGTAACGTAATACTGCCGTCTGATTTTCTTACAATAAATATCACTCACAACGATGATTATATCAAAATGTAAAAAAAAAAATCTTTATTTAATTACCGATGCATCAGAATTTACTTGTATTCCATGTGAATGTAGGAACATGTAACAGTCTCTTAGCTTCACCATCATCAGAGGAGGTCGAGAGTCTAATAAGACTACCTCTTTGTCTTTGGAGCGACAATAGGGAATATGCATGTGTTTTTTTTATATTTTTAATTAACTGTTTACATCGTTATATCATAGTAAAAAATATAATTACAGTTGGAAAAGCTCAAATTAATTTTTAAAATAATATTTAAAACATCGAATAAATTTGAGCTGTTTGAACGCCGCAATTTTTCGCGGGCCTTGGATGACGTCATAAGCCACGTTCTGTGTTTGTTTACTATAGACGATACAGTTATTTCACACAGATTTTCAGTTTTATTGATATCCAGACCATGGAAGAAGCTAAAAAACATTTTTATAGGTATCGTCTTGTGCCAAAGTATACAAACACTATTAGAAATACACCCGATAAAGTGTTTTTTTCCTATTCCAAGAGATGCGAAAATACGTAAACAATGGTGTAAGGTTATGAGAAGAGATGAAGTATCTCCAACATCATGTTTGCATTGTCGTGAAGATCATTTCAATGTGAATATGTTATATTTTGATAGCATGGTGTGAGTTAGAAGTATGTTTAGTATTGAATATTATGCACTCTACAAACAAACAATAAGTAGGTACATTAAGTATTTAGAGTAAACAGTATTCACATTTAAAAAAAAAACTTAAAAATTCACGGAAAATTACGGAACATAAGTAATGTTAGGTATAATTACTTATAAATTATTATAATATAGACAGTAGAGCAGCAAATTCATAACAATTTTAATGACCATTGATTATTTATAGGTTATGTTTTGGTAATTACTGCCGAGTGCATTTATGTGTAAAAACCTATGTAATGGATTAAAATATATCATGGATTATAACAATTACCTTGCCGCTTTCACTCCTTTGATCTCAGCAACTGTAAAATCTGGATTTGATGCAAAATATGCTGTCATTATGAATGCATCTAGATATTTTTGGTAGATTGTCTGAATGTGCTTTGACAAAACCAGTCTCAGTCATCGTCGTAAATGATCTCTAGTCTCACGAGAATGCTAAAATTACACTAGCTAATGGAAAAAACTACAGGAACTCAATATAAAACGATTTTTCTCTCAAACACTACTAAAACAGTATGAATATCGACGCCGCTAAAGGCAATGTTGTGGCTTTTGACGTCACGTTTCGTTTCGACCAATGGTGAAGCGTTTCGCAAATTTGAATTTCCCTCTTATATTTTGCACTTTTTATTTAATATTTTAAGCAATTAAAATGTAAATAAATAAAAAAAAAATCTTTTAGATATAAAGTCAGAACAATAAAGATTCGGAAAAAAAATATTTCAACCAGATTTAAACCACATGCATATTCCCTATTCTGTAGATTAGGTAATTAAGTATTTTTGTATGTATAAATATATAACTAGAGATCGTCCTGGGACATTATGGCCGATAGATACTTCAAGCGATCTTCAATTAATTACCTACTTGATTTGGTATGTTAATAAATTAAATAGTTTTAATTTGTAAATAGATTTTATGGGAGTGAAATTGCCGCATATCGACAAAACTACTTAAAAAAAGAATAAAAATTATTTAATTAATTATATGCCTTTTAATTACGTAAGTTTAAAACTGACACAATGCAGCGTTAAGTCTTGTCGGGGCCCAATTTACTGTTACTCAGCCATCAAACTAACATCATAAATTCGAAAGTGTGTTTGTTTGTTCCTCTTTTTATTTTTAATTTTTTTCTTCATCCCCGAGTTGGGGCTTTTAGCTCCGCATGATTGATGCAGTTGCCATATACAAGTCGTATGAGTTTAGTTTTAGAATACTCGTAATATTAAACAGTTTACTTTGTCTTAATAGCGTTAAACAAGTCATAGTCACAGTCAAAGTCAAGCTAAGTAAGTCACGGTCAAGTCGAGCTCATGCCCCTGTAAAGTGGTGGAGACTTTACAAGAGGCTCCTATGGAGTTTTGGAAACAACACGAAAAGACACGTTTCACCTCGTTATATCACTTGCCCACACTCGAGCACGTTTACGAGCACTTAATGAATAATAATTCACCATTTAGTACACATTAACACTCGAAAATACACAAGTTTAGGAAAATATTCCAACGAGCCGACATGTTTTTTCCGCGTTGGCGCCAAAAACCTTGTTCCTCTTTCATGCAGCAACAGAGCAATATATCAACTTGTTTTTTAACATAGAGATAATTGGATTGCATATATGACCTTTTTATACTGCAAAAATGTAGTGGTTCCTGAAATGTCCACATGTAAACCCTTTTATTAATCAGATACATTTCGGAGTGTGGAATGGATCTGTATGATCTAATTCCTTGCTGCCTATTTTTCTATCGCACTGTCAGAGTGGGCACGAAAAATCGACACTGCTTTATGGTTGATATTCTGAAAACCAGTTCGAAGAACTTTGATTTACTATGATTACTTACGCAGTTTTCTGTTTTGTTAACATTAGATTGGCCAATCCATGATTTACTATGATTGTGCTAACTGCTAGTCTGTGGAATTCATAATATTGCGCTGCTTCCCGATAGTATAGATTCTCCCCGATAGTTACAATCTGGGTGTCTTCAAATCGCGAATGAATTGGTTTCTTCTAGGCAAGCGTGCGACCTAAAAAAGACCGCAGGGAAACGCTGGATGCAGGCCGCTTCCAACCGGCCCTTTTGGAGATCGATGGGGGAGGCCTATGCCCAGCAGTGGACGTCCTATGGCTGATATGATGATGATGATGTTGATGATAATGAAGCGTGCTCTATCGTAGATCGCATCATCGCTTAACATCAGACGAGTTGGCGGTCAAACGCAAGCCTGTTATTAATTAAATTGTTTCAATTAAAAAAACCGCCGGGCGCATCTATGGCTAATGGCTATGCATAATATCGAGTCATACAAAATAAACTAAGTACTTTCCTCACACCTTATCACTTATTTATGCAAACAATTATGTCATTTCAGATTATGCTAGCAGGCATCAGGGAATGTCAAGTGCCTGAGATAAGGTCCAACCTCATCCGCATGACTGGCCTCCTTGCGTTACTATTGGTCAACAGCCTCAATGACACGACTTCGACTGTTATTTCCACCATCACAGAGTTTATTCTGGAGCAAGCTCATAAAGAGAATGATGTATGGGTGTTAGCAGAAGCTATCGATACTCTAGTGGATATATATTCCGAGGACGAAACCGATGAGATCGCAGCTAAACTGAAACTGGTTGAGAAACTGCAGATACTGTCGCCTATCTTAAAGAATAAGGTATGAGCTCAAAATTAATTTACTTTGTTCCACACTTATGTAAAATTAGTTATAGTCGAACACAAATCAAGAATTTGGAGGGAAAGGATAGCAACCGTAGCTCGGTTAGAGCGTTTACCCGGAATATAGCACAGGTTCGAATTCTGCCGGACTTTAAATTTTTGAATTTTTGAATAGAAGTGTGTTGTGAATGTTTTATTTATTACAAACTTGATGAGCTCTATTAATGAGCCCTTTTTTAAAAGGCATTTTAAAAAATACTGACTCGGCCTATTGTCTATAATCCTATATTATTTAAAAAGGTACGAGGTATTTACTACACGGGACGGTGGTAAAAAGTTGAAAGAAGGACATTTTTTTTAAAAATTTAAATATTCGGGACAAATTTGCACACACGGTCATCTGACCCCAAACTAAGCAAAGCTTGTGATATGGCTGCCAGAGATTGATATACATACATATATAGTTTTAAATACATACTTAAATAGATATTAACACCCAGATATAGAACAAACACAAATGTTCATCACATGAATGTTTGTCCTAGGTGGGAATCGAACCCACGCCCTCAGGCTCAGAAGGCAGGTTCACTACCAACTGGACCAACGGGCTATCAAACATTGTACTCATCATTGTAACAAATTTTTACTATAAAATAAAAATAAATATTCGGGACATTTTTCACACACGGTCATCTGACCCCAAACTATGGGACCAGTAAATATATAAGAGATAATGGTAAGGTGATATCAATGAGCGAAGGTGGTCAACCGGTAGTAGGCAAATTACTCGATTCGATCCTCGGCCATAGACCAATGACTTGTACTATTGTTAGTACTTAAATTATGTGCAGTTTCGATGCCCTCGCTCAAAAACGGTGAGGAAACCACTGTGATAAAACCGGTATGTCCAAAAACCTCAAAAGACAAAACACTAACCAACATGCACTGGGCCAGAATGGTGAATTAGGGACCATCCTCTCAGTGGGAACATGTTAGGCTGATAATGATGATGATGAAATACCCTCGAACTGGATGGGTGAAACCACGGAACGTTGCTAGTATGTGATATCACTTAGTTATTTGTCATAATATATTACTACTACTTCTCCATATTTCATCAAGATCAGTTCAGCTGTTGTGTCATGAAAAGGTAAACAGATAGAGGATAACTTATGCAATTTATAATGTTTATTTTATATTATTATTATTTTAATTATTTTATTTTATTACAGGCAAGGCAGCAAAAGAAACTCCCTAAAGAATACAAAGTGCTTGTGAGCACAGCGGTGTCCAACTTACCGAGATTTATCCAGTACAAGAGAAATAGAATAAATAAGTTGTAAGTGATATTACCTACTTTGTAGAGAATGATTTGTTATTTACATAATATACTATTTTACTTACTCTGTTAGTTTTCTTGCAACGTGATAAAGTATATTTAAAAAAAAACAATTTTACGGGAAATGGCTGACCAGTTTTTCATGAATCATAGCTGACCAAAACCATACATGACCAAAATGACCATTCAAATAAAAATAAACTAATTCAAAATCGTCAGTCATTTGGGAGCAACGTTGCCACAGACAGCACACAGATACACATACATCTTCATCAGCAGCCAGAAGACGTCCATTGCTGAAGATAGGCCTCCTCCTTTAACCTCCACACTGAACGACAGCCTGCCTTTTGCATCCACTGGATGCCTGCGACTCTCACAATGTCCTCGGTCCATCTAGTGGGAGGCCTACCTACGGCTGCGTCTTCCGGTTTGTGGTCTTCACTTAAAAACATTTCATCCCCATCGGTTATCGGTTCTTCGAGCGATATGGCCTGCCCATTGCCACTCAACTTGCAAATTTTAACAGCTATGTCGGTGACTCTGGTTCTTTGGCGAATATCCGTTTCGTATTCTATTGCGCAAAAAAAAACCAAGCATAGCACTCTCCATTGCCTGCTGTGTGACTGAGTTTTTCCAAAAGGCCAAAAGGATCACGTCTCAGACGTTTAACTTATAACAAGCCTCTATTTGCGTCAAGGGTTAAAAAAGATACATTAAATTTATTGTGTTATAACTTACGATAATATCGCGTAAACACAAAACAGTAGAATCGTGAACCTTCTTTTTGAAGTCGGTCGAAAGGAAACACGTTTTAGTAAAATAATAATTTATTAAACAACAATGACTGATCTAAAAATGCTATTCCAAACTGATAAGTTATTTAGGAATCTTGTGCGTTTAGACAAAAATGTCTTCATTTCAACAAAATCTTAAAGTTAATATGCAAACTAATATAATTGTCGCGATTCTGTTTTACGATCTTCTGAACATAATATAAATAACTTTATAATCGGGCCAGCATTTTGAGAATTTCCACTGGTAGCCGTCTACTAGAATAGTATTTTTTTCAGTTGTAAATCTCAATAGTTTAACTTTTTTTTTATTTGTACATGTTTTCATTGTTGTAATAAATTGACATACTTAAAATTGTTGTCGCATTTTTCTCAAATATTGCGAATGAAAAGAGAAGCAAATAACTAAAGATTAGATGGTGAAACAAAATCGACTCCAATGTAATAAGATTGCACAATAAAATTCCAAGTTACAGTCAATTTCAGAATAATATTCAATAGCTTTACAGAACGAACACATCTGTAGAGTTGAATTCAAATTTTCTACGAGAGTCGATCAGTTATGTTCAGAAAATGCGACAGTGGCTCACACCTCACGCCAACAGTTGTCGCTAACAGTTAGCAGCTATTTTTTTTTATGAATAAATAACTTTTCTTGACCTACACTATGACTCCCATAAAATAAATATGCTACAAAAGCTTCTTAGGCGCAAGACACACATGAGATTGGGACGTGGACGCAAGAGCTCTCTTCTTTCCAAGCAATTGTAAGAAAACGTACCCATACTACGTGACCGGTTCAAAATACCACGCTTGGTCACAGGGGCGGGGACGGGGGTGGGCCTTAGGTTTTCGACACGTAGTCAATAGTAATCATTTACGTTACATAAGTTTTTCTCCTTGATATTATTTTTTTCACTTGTAATACTCACTCTCGGCATCACGCAAGCCGGCGCTATTTATAAAGACAAATATGATCCAATTTTTTTTTGCATGTACTACTAACCTTTGTAATACGATACAAAACAAAAAGTGTCGCCTGTCTCTCACGTCGTCTGCCATCGCGTACGAGTCTTTTTCTTCACTTTTTCTTTCTTTATTTTGTCTTTTTGTACACTTCTTTTAGTGTTTACGGGCTAGGCGTTTGACTTAACTCAAGTTGTTAAACACACCTAGCCTGGAATGTGAACTGGCTTTCAAGTGAGGGGTACACAACTTTAGGTACTGAGCGACGGTTTTTAATTTACGGGCTTAACTAGCCAGCCGAGCACTAGAAAAAACCTACCACCATGCTATGGTTTTGTTTCGATTTTCCTTCACCGGTAGCTAAAGCAAATTTTTGAGATTTGAACGTGTCTACCACTACATCATTAATTAAAAGGTCTCAGTAACATAAAATACTATACAAAAAGGCTCGCCGCGCGACGGCAGACGGGACCCAGGCGGCGTCCCAGTCTTTATGCTTTGTATCGTTTAACTAAGGTTTAAATTACTTTTAAAGAGAGCGCCCGCGTCCGCGCTTCATCTTATAAGTGTGTCTTGCGCGTTATAGTAGGACCTATGCAAAAGCGAACATACATGAATATTATGCGTTATATATGTCTGTAGTTATCACAATTAACCTTACAATATCCACGATACTTTGATATAAGATTACAACAGTCTACAGTTATACTTTAAAATTGTCTCATTTTGTTCAAGGCACTTAAAGGGCATGTTTGACATTTGTTATGACAGCATATTATGATATTGCATTTTTCCCTTATGTTAATTTACGAGATCCAATTACCTAAATACACTCCATGAAATATATTATAAATTTTCTTTATCAAATACCGTAACAATTTGTACCGTATTTATCTTTATCTTTTTCGGATACAACATAAGAGCTATAGTTCGTTTTCTATGGGACAATTGTTGGCTGCTGCAGGAAATTGCAAAAAGCTGAATGATAAATTCTTATTTTTTACCGAATTAATAAAGAAGGAATTTGACTGTTTTTTTTAATATCTTAGTTTACTTTAGTTTATATGAAAAGTATGTCACTCCCCGGCCCTTGAACTATATGCATGCAAAAAATCAGGTCGATCTGATGATCTGTTGCTCTGTTACTGCGTGAACGAGAAACAAACAAACCAACAAACAAACACACTTAGCATTCATAATATTGAGTATGATAGGGGATTAATCTTGTTTATCGAACTTCCCGCATATGGATGTAATTTTTTTGTAAAAATGTATTAGTAATTTTCCTAATATATTGGCTACAACTTGCGTAAGAAAACCCAACAAACCAAATGAAAACAGCATATTCATTCAGTTTTGTATATCTGCAGCTGTCAACGATCATCTGATAGCGAAGGGACTACACTAGTATATATAGTACAACAACATGACTTAGGGTGAACTGGAACCACCGTAATGACTTCGCCTAGGCTTTGGTATAGGATTAGGTGACGAAGGACCGTTCTTGTCGAATCTCCTCTTTATCTCTGAAACTGACAATCGATCATCCGCGCTCGGAATGTCGTCTTCATTCAGAGCGGAATTCAGCTTGCTTATCTCCCTTTCGAGTTCTCTAGTCGCTCTATCGATCTCCATAAACTCCTTTTCTGTACTAGATATGGTTATAGTATCAATGCTTTGCTTTCTGGCTGTCTCGTCATATTTGCAAATAACTCTTTGTGGTTCGTTATCGTTTCCATCTTTGTCCGCGATGCTTTCATTTAGGTTGATATCGTATGTCATGTAGGTCGTGTCTAGATTGTTGTTGAGGCTTTTGCTTCTCTTGTTGTTTAAAGCGTGGAAGTCTTCCAAGTTACCGCGTCGCAATTTGATGTCGTCTTCATTAACGCTTGAGTTTCTTCTGTACTTACGAATGTCTACTTTAGGGAACGAAACAGAGTTTAGAATATCTTCGTCTGAGTTTGACTCTTTTACATTGTTTTCGTTTGTATTGTTCTCAGGCCTTTTCGCTTCGTCTCTTGATTCGTCAACTCCGTTATGTATTTGGCTTGTTACAACTATCGTTTCCACGTGTCTCTCATTTGTGATTGCACTATTATTTGCTTCTGCACTGTTGCCGTTAACATCTTGGTCTTCAACGATTTTTAGTTCAATAGTAGGTATGTTTGTATCATCTAAGTCTTTATCATCTGCTTTGGTTGTGTTTTTGTCTTCGACTTCGCTTATGTGCAATTCCGAAGTTTCGCTGCTAACCTGGAAATAATAATATAAAATTCAGAATGCGAAATACCTATATACCTGCTTGGTTTAAATCCCGACACAAGCGCTTACGGTAAAAGAAACTAACTCGTGAGGAAATTAGCATGACCCTATTACTGTCTGGCTAGATAGGGCTAGATACTAAAAGTCAAAAGTTGGTTAATCATGTATCTTTCGACAAGCACCTAACAGTGTGTTCCGTAAGCCTCACTTAAGGCTAAATGGTAGAGAACGTACACTTGTTTGACGGAAATACTCGCCGTGCGCGTTTTCAAATATTTTCAATATTTATTTTTTCTTTATTTTTTACAAATAATCTTGCGCTTTTACAAAAAAACTGCGATCACTAAAGTATTTGAATGATTGTTAGGATTACACACAATCTTTTTTTAATAAAAATATCTTCTTTAGAATCCGAATGAAGTTAATTCAATCAATCGAAGGGAACGCAAAAACGGGTGTTTTTTAGGCAAGTTTTTTTTTTCTATCGAGCCAAATTTCGTGATTACGAATCGTCAAATTTGAAGCATATTTCGTGTTTCGTCTTAAGAGCTAGTTTGCAATACAGGCTAGGTGTGCCATCCACTACACCATAATTAAATATCATAATTATGAACTGTGGTTAAAGACTGGGGCCTTACGGCTACCTGTTTTAGGCGATTCTGTTTAGGTGATGAGAAAAGTTGCGCGACCGCAAACCGTATCTCGGCGCGTTAAGGTTCACATTCGCGTGATTTTCCGCACTGCACTGTTTCAGCGCTGTTTCGAGCTTGCGTTAAGTGGTAGCCTTAAATAAGGTACGGTACGGTAACGTACGGTAGGGCTAGCCTGTATAAATGATTGCCAAATTTTTGAAATATTTTTGTAGGTATTAAATAGTATTTCACTACAGCTGTTGAAGTTGATTGACTTATAATTATGTTAAAAAAGGATGAAAGTATTATCACGACCAATAAGCATTGAATTCTTATTTATTTATTTATATATATGGAATACTTAGATCTACGTTTGGCCACCAACTTGACTGATGGTAACCGACGGTGTGGTCGAGGATGGAACACGTTTATCTAGAAGTAATCTATATCTTATCTTACCGAGATATCAGCAGCGGCGGACGTAGAAGGGCTTCCCGAGGGCGGTGGCGGCGCCGCACGCTTTTTCTTGCGTCGTGCGGCGCGCACCGGCGGCACGGGCTGGTCCTCGTCGAAGGGGTTCGTGCTCTCCACGCTCAGCCGGGAGCCCGACACCTCGCTACGGGCCATGCGAGGCGTCATACTACAATAATCAAACTTAAGATTAAACATTTAAAAAACCCCGGGCAAAAGGCTCGTCTCATCAATCATTTACGTTTATTTAAAAAAATAAAACATATCTAATAACATGCATTATGAAGATGTGATAAAATAAAAATCTTATAAAAAAATATATATATATGTATTAAAAAAACGACATTTTTCACACACGGTCATCTGACCCCAAACTAAGCAAAGCTTGTGATATGGCTGCCATCACTATGGACTGATATACATACATATATAGTTTTAAATACATACTTAAATAGATATTAACAACCAGATATAGAACAAACACATGTTTGTCCTAGGTGGGAATCGAACCCACGCCCCCAAGCTTAGAAGGTAGGTTCACTACCAACTGGACTAACGGATAGCCCGTTAGTCCAGTTGGTAAGTTAAGTAAAGTTAAGTTGGTAAGGTCCGAAGTTAAGTTGGTAGTTGGTAAGTATCCATGTAGATAATAGTTGGATCACGCGTTAGCAATCATGATCAAAGTGTCATACGTAAATCCGACCATTATCGTAAACGACATAGATAAACAAACCACACCTAATTGGTAGTCAGAAGGGTCGCCTGAGGCGCCGTATACATAGGTATAGCTATGTATAAGCCGTATACCTGCATAGGCATTTTCCGTTGCTAAGAATGTCCATCCGTGGGGTTATGCCGAAAGGGTATCCTTAGCCGAAAGGTGTTATTCATCATTATGAACAACTTTACTTTTACAATGGGATCAATTCTGAAATCCCGAAATCAGCTGTTCATTCACACTCGACAAAATGAGAGCAGCTGATATTTTTCCGCGATTTCAGGGATGGTATCATAGTAAAAGTTGTTCATAATTATGAGTATAACGGACTCCTTTCAGCTTAGTGCAACCTTTCCGCATAACCCCGTACATAGATATCCGGATGTACGTACATACCACAGCGGAATACACCTACGTATAGCTAAATATCTCATTGTAGGTAGAGTCTGTGCAAAAAGAAAACCGTCGTAAGCCTGAGGTCGCGCATGTGCATATTTACTGTTTTTAGTTCACCTTTTTGCACAGTCTCTACATTCAATTCTTCCTGATCACAATGATACTACGAAACAAACTGCGGTTATAGCGGTATTTATTACCTTCCTGATTGGGAACTAGCTATCCAGTTTCCTAATTGCCATAGTCACTACACCACATCCCTTTACAAATGCGTCGTAGTTACGATACTGTAAGATCCAGTCCAGTAGGTACAGGCATACGATTAGATAAGTACCATGTTCTAGGTCTAGGCTAAATCTTTCATAACAACAGATATTACATAACACTATTTGATTCGGGCCTGTGTAGGCAGATAATAGGGGCACGATGCTGTGCTACATTAGAAAATTACTTCGAATATTAGAATTAATGATGTCACGAATTTACAAAACTTTGATGATGATGAATATGCCATAAGCATTCCCACTTATGTTTAAGAGATAGTTTATTGCGCTGTGGCATAAGATGCGTTTTCCAGGCAAGTTTCTGTTATGAGACAAAAAAATACTAGTAGAGTAGCCTCTGCAGGTATATTCCATTCTATTTGCGATAGCTTTTCGCTCTTGCAAAAACTACGTCTAGCAGTTAACAGAGTATTTGTGCCAAACGAATTTCTTGGCTAGAGAAGAGCTTGGCTCTACCTTGGCCAAGCCAAGGTTTGTTTGTTATTGTTCTTTGTTTCCTTGGACTCTATCCGCAGCAAGCCTCTCGCTCAGACAGCAACTGGTGGCATACGAACGGAAAGAGACAACTATACATAATGTCATAGGTAAAATAACTCTGAACGGTTTATAGGTTGTCTTCTGTACCTAGAGACAACTTAGTTCGACCTTAACGAATATGTCTGCTTAGAATGAGTAAACGGTAAACGGACAGACCGTTTAAAACAAGTTTGTCTAGTCTGACCGAGTATCTGCTATGAGCGAGTCTATTTGTTTAGAACGAGTCTTTCTATTCTGTACGAGTCTATCTGTTCTGTTCCAGTTTCCATGTTCTAAAGACTATATTCCGGACGAGTCTATTCGATTGTATTGGTCTTGGTTGACTTACTTTAGCGAATTGGCGTCGTACGCGCTGGAGCTGCGCAGGCGCTCCTGGAACCGCGAGCGCGGGAGCGGCGTCACTGAACCTCCGTACACGTAGCGTTCCGGTGAGGCCACAGTACTTCGCGCTCCGGCCGAGTCTGCGAATAAAACAACAGTTACTGTAAAAAGCATGACATGTGTTGTCTTGATGCCTTCATCTTTATTGGACGTCATTGACAGGATTACCAGAACCTCTTATAGCATTATTATAATGCCCTCGCTCTGGGAAAAATTTTCAAACTGAAGTTAAAAGATATAAACTCTTTATTGTGCACACCAGAAATGAAAGCTACACATAAATAAACTTAAGAGCTAATGCCACAAGCGGCGGTCTTACTAATAGCGATCTATAACAGGCGACCATTAGATGGATACCTTTTTTTTGTGTTAAAGGTACCTTATAGGTTTTGGCCTCAGGGATGAAAAGAGACATCGATGGTCTTAGTTACCCCTCAAGACATTTCCGGTTTAAAAAGCAAAAAATCACATCGAACCTTTGCTGTGTTGCTGCGTGAAAGAAGGACAAACAAACCAACAAACATTTTCGAATTCATAATATTACTATGACTTCGGGGTTTTTGGACTTCCTCTCCTTAAGTAGCCATCGTACTTGTAAAAATCATTGTGCAATGCCAACTCCGAGTGCAAACATTAGAAATCCAAACTTGGGATATTGACGTAATCTGCATGCAAATTGAACAAAACTAGTCGAACAAATAAGTAATTGGCAATGGGTATTAATTATGTCCACAGACTCGTTAAAAATTACAGAAGAATGAAATACTGAGTTGGATTAATACTTTGTACTAAAAAATATATATATTATAGATGTTGATAGAATCAAAGTTGTGTAATTATATAGGTGCTAAGTTTAACCTTATCTTGAATTTTATGCCATTGTTGCGGCAAACCTAACCTAGGCTACTAGGTCCCATATCTGCGAAGTTTGAGTTGTTTCTCAAATGACATCCACCAATTTTTACTTTACCAATCGATACCAGTTGGTGCTTAGGTTTAGCTGGTAGGTACATACATCTAACGGTAGCTGTGCTCTATGTCCCTCACCCGAAGTTGGTCGAAGTCCGAGAAGTCCAACGAGATGAATTTCGAGATTCACCCCTCCTGTCAGAAACCCGACCCGTAAAAATGTGACAAACAACAGTACAGCTAATCATTCTTCCTAATATAATAAATGGGGAAGTATGTTTGTTTATTTCTCTTTCACGCAACAAAAGAGTGATTTTTTACATAGAGACATTGGGAAGGCCGATTAGTGACATAGGATACTGTTTATCCTGGAAAAAGTTGCGGTGCGTAAGGGTCCATGAGTAAATTCTGGCTTTTAGCCTGAGTCAGGGTATATCTGCAAAAGAGTACGTACACCCGACATAAAGGTCCAAAATTATGGTTGCCCCTGCCCCCGAAAGTTCACTTTGAAAAGGCGATTTCAGTGATTTTTGGCACTGACTAGAGGCAAAGATCTCAAAAGTACGAATACATCATAATTCAATGGCTAAAGGTCTTACATTGTATTGCTCGCCTGTAAACGATAGGGCTAGTTTCTCCATTAAGTTGATTGCCAGACTTCTCTTGTGAACTCTTCTTCCCTTTCTTCATAAACGACCGGAATGCCCTGAAAAAGATCAGTGTTTTTTTATGACTTAGGACTAACTAAGAAATAATAATAAAATCAAAAAGTTAAAACTAAGGAGAGGTTAGAAAGTGGTTTGAATGGTAGTTGGACATACAACACTGGGTGCATCAGGCTATCGCTTCGCGATCGCTTAGGCCTGGCACACGAACACACGGTGTGTTTACAACTACCGCTAGGTATATTCAAGAAATAAAACTCCCACGATTATTATACGAAGACACCACACCTACACTGAAACTGACAGGGAAACGAAACACTCACAAAAGTAATGTAGGGAAGTTTAGTGTACACTTGATTCCACTTTAGCGGTCACATTGTACCGCCCTGCATGTTGGCCGGCATCGCATCTCACGCCCACATACCATTGTGCTAAATCGGACTTTCAATAGCCAAGATGACTGTAGGTACCCTATTGAAAGGCAATTAGTAAGACCCCTATAAAACGATCGGTTTTATTTGGGCCTTGTTAACTAGACTGATGAACGATCTACCAAACAAAGTTTGCTACTTGGATTTGCCATCATTTATTAGTTGCATAGGTAATATAAACATAATGAAAGTTGTAATTCTAATGCCTTAGAGATCCTAAATTGAAGTCGTGACTTGAAAAAGTTATTGTTTTTTTTCTTTAAATTGAGAAATCTTTGTTGTCCACACTACTGAAATTAGATAAAAAAGGCAAAAATTACCTAAAATTTGTGCAACAACTGGCGGCCTTATCGATATAAGCGATCTCTTCCAGGAGTTCCAGGAAACCTAAAGCCTAACATTGATAAATCTACGTTTTTTTGTATGTATATATCAAAGTTATAATTATATAACTTACCTCCGGTAGGTAACCGTGCGTTTTCTATAGAGATAAAGGTACCTTCCGCCAGGCACAGAGGCAAGCCACCGAGGGGGTTTCAGTAGATACAATTAAATTGTACATAACCGAGTAGAAGTACAGCTAAAATTTCACCATCGTTACAAAATAGGTGCTATTTTTGAACATGTTTGTATATGTATGGTAAGTTGTACTTAGATAATACATCGATATACTCTGCTATGTCCCATAACACATTGCCTGAGGCAACGCGTCTGGGAAAAAAAAATCTGCATTTTCCCATCTTCCGTCTAATTCTATTACACATATTATGTACCTAACATTTAAGTGCGGTTGGTATTAGATGCCTTAATAATTACCAATTGTTTGGTCATACAATAGCTCTACAGGTCTAGGTCTCAGAGGCAGACAAATACAAATACAAAATATTTATTAATAACACCTATGTTACATGTCAATAAACTATAGATTCTGTCTTATTATAATTACATTGAATTCATTCATTATAATAATTGTAAAATTGTATAAAAATTGTATAAATAATAATTTAAAATAGATTTAATAAAAAATTCAATTAGAATAATTAACTAATTAATGGTCCGGCAATTTGAAGAAGTCAGCTATTTCGTAAACAGCCTCCTTCCCATTTAACGATGCTCTAAAGAAGTCCCATTTCAGTTTACGTCCATATAACATAACAAAGAGTCATATGTTTCGCGTTCCGATCGTTAGGTTTCATAAACATGCCTGCATGACATTAAAATCCCCTAGGTCGTTCAGATAAAACAGAGATTTGTTTGACCCGTTCTTGAACCTACTGTTCCTTGTAACTATGACGTCTGGTAATAAACACGAGTTGCTAATTGCATTCTTATAGTCGTTAATGATTAATTGCATTTAAATTACCTCTGCAAATACACGGATCCGGTTTATGGGTGTTGTTTTTGTGTATTAGGTTTAACTTTGAAAACGGTAAAAAAGTTGGTAGGATCTAAGAATGCGTTTGATTTTTAACCCAACCTGGGTACATAAAAAAACAGTAGTTTCTGTGCCGTTTGCGGTCGAGACTTCAGGACCGTATATGGACTGGTCGCATACAAATTGTATATGGACCGGCCAACTCCTTACGCGGTCTCAAACTAACGTTAAAACCGCGCATGCAGATCGGAAAATAACGCGAACGTGAACCCAAACGCGCCCCGATATATACGGTCTGCAGTCGTGCAACATTTTTTCATCACCTAAACTGGATTGCTTTAAACAGCTAGCCGTAAGGCCCCTGGCCAAACGTTTGTTGCTCATTAGGTTTAAAAAAATCTACAATCGTATTTTCAAAACAAACCCGAAAGTCTCCCAATAATTATAGTTCCTTAATATATCTAACTCTACAGGAAGGTAAATTGGTCATTATGTACCTACTACCTAGCTAAATTTGCTTGTAAAAATCGACCCGACTGCCTTTCTTTTAGTTACTGCAGTAGGTCCAAGGTTGTGGCCTCCATAAGATCATTAAAGCTATTAACAGTTTCTGACTCTTTACTGACCCAGTAACGGTACCCATAGGCACACACGTTTAGTAAAATACAGATGCACAACTCCGAAATTAGTAAAAACCATCATACCCTACAACCCTTTAAGTCGATTACTATGTGCTTGTAAGCTTGGAAAAACTTTCCCTAAAATTATTCCAATACGTAACTTTTCAAAGGTAGTTTTTATTCTTTTAACCACGGTCACCTGATGTACCTGATGTTAACTGACGGTGTGTTCGAAGATGCCAAACACGCTTAGCCTGGAATGGGAACTGGCTCTCAAGTGAAATATGCCGTAACCTTAGAATAACTACTCAGAGAAGGTAGGTTTCCAAACAACGCCTTCTCAAAACGTAAGCTACAAATTCGCTTTAAAGCTTACGTTTCGATTGGTATTTGAAACGATTTAAGCAAGAAAATTAATGGATTACCTGTGGAATGTCACACCATAACTCTTATGCTGCTTTTCTGTTTTGTTGTGGTACGATTTCACCGCGCAAATTGTCATAGTATTTTTTTTAATTTTTTTTTTGGAGCCTTATTTGACACCATTTGAATGGCGTAAATTTTGCGAATGTACTTGGTTTCTTTGTGTAGTTATTCTAAGGCCGTAACATACCGTTAGGGGCTGGGCGACAGATTGTGGTAGCTATCAAAGATAATATAAATACTACGTAAGAAAGTAGCTATATTAGCCTATCCACATCCGAGCACTAGAAAGATAGGCTGACAACTTTTTGGTAATAGGTTGAAACCTATATTTTGTATAGCCTACCTTCCTACTTTTTCACGGGCCAGTGCAGTTATGTATTCTGTGGTGCAGTCGCAGAGAGGTTGAATGTGGTTGATAGGGGAGATTTAAAATCTCTTGCATAAACGCTCTACAAGTTTATTCTGTCTGTTCTGTTCACCCTGGTCTGCTCTACTAAGTCTAGTGCCAAATTTTTTGCTTCGACATAATCCTAAGTAAATATACAGGGCAATTTTTAATTCACCCAAAACCTCTCGTTTCAAGCTTTTCTTCATCATGAATACCGGACAACTTATATTCCACAAAGATCTTGTATATACCCTAACTTAAAATAATTCCATGATGTTCCATGACTTCAATTCGTTAATTTCATTTTAAAAAAGCAACAAAAAACACAATCAACAACTACCTTACAAGGTCACAAATAAGAATGAATGCTACTAGGCAAATTAATCAGCAAAAATTAAGAGCCGCAACGTGCATAAAAATACAAGGCAAAAACATACAAAATTTAAACATGTATTTGAGGACCTTATTTAAGTTTTGTGAAAAGTCATGGAGCAAAAGTTCCTACTCAGTACGCTTAGTCCCAGATTTGATAGTTTTCGAATTTTCCATACATTTTAGTAAAGCGCCTCCAGCGGAAACGCGGAAGAATTAAAATCGGTAGTAATCGGCGGTATAAATTGCTGCACTCTAATACGTAAAAAGTTTTCGAATACCTTTCAGCCCAGCAATGTATGGAACAATACGTAAACGTAAAAAGTTTTCGAATACTATCAAAACTTGTACTAAGGGTACTGGTATGATGTAGGGAAGCTAACTGCGAGAGATTTAAGGCGAATTAAAAATAACCCTGTATAGCAATTTTAATCTGTTGTTACCTCTGTAGTAATTGATACGCATGTTGCATGGGTTAAATCAAGTTGCCGAAAAAATTTATTTATTTGTCTGCTCGGTCGCGGAATTCAAAACGACGATATTATTTGACGTGTTTTTGTGTGTAAAAATAATAATAATAATAATTAATGTTTAACGTATGTAATGTGTAATTAATTTAATGTTTAATGTGTTTAATTGTGTTATAAGCTAGGTTTATAAATTATTATGTTGACATACGCTATTGAATTAGGACATTCCTGTAATGATAGTTGTAATTTGGATAAATAAATAAATAAATAATATTCTGTAACGGGCCGACCCAATTTCATGTGGATTTTACTTTTGTTATGATTCACACCATCCAGTCTGCTTTACCTTATCCCTTGTATGTTCTTAGATATCATACACTACAGCTTACTGTACTAAGCACTACAGCTTACTAAGTAGGTAGGTACCTATATTAGCTGTTCGTTGTGCTGAACTGATAATGGTGTTAGAATGTCTGTTATTATTAAATTAGCACCGCGTTTATTTGCTTATCTCCACTCTTTATGCATTGTTTATTTATACCGAGAAATGTATTAAAGGGTTTATAGCGTTTTAATGATAAACATCTTTGGTACCACAAATTAGTACTTTATACCTATTTACCTGATCTAAGCTATTTACCTATTGTTACTAAAATTTTGACGTACTAAAGCATCATGCTCTTGATAACCGAGAGGTGGTCATGGTCACAGAAAATAAAAATAAATTGTTTAAATGGTAATGCTCAAAAAAATAACATTATGGACCGTGTAGACTACACTAAGTACTAAACACAATGTACATTTAAATGATTTCGAGAGGCTAGCATCGTTTCTCAACCAATAATGTTGATTTATGTAAAATAAAATTCACTCATATTTTCTTTAGTCAGTTCATGTTTTTATTTTTAGTTTCCTTGGTATTCGTAATGAAAAGCACAGTGTTTACCTCGGGGTTAAAGACTTATTTAGTCCCTCGAACTATTAGCACCCTCGCTATGCTCGGGCGCCAAACCCTGTCTCGGGACTTAATAAGTTACTTACACCCCTAGGATAACAATGTACTATTGCGCCCGAGTGATACCTAGGCTACACTCTACTTCACTATGAGATAATAAAAGGCGCCTCATATTTTATTGTAATATTATTATTTAATAAAACATAGAGTAACAACTAAATTGAAATTACATACTTAGTATCTAATAATAAAATAACTAACTAAATAACTAAAACTTATATTTACATTTGAGACATTTTCGCATTTATGAAAATTTATTGTTACACAAATCCATGAAAATCTAACAATCCGTGAAAATTTACGTAAACGTGGGCGTGGTGGTTCGCGCGTTTTTATTTTGTTTTTTATTTTTTATTTACTGGCGGCGCGACTATGGGCCGTTACTCAATACTGCTCGCTAAAAGTTTCTTATAGAAAACACCACCTTTGGTTGCACTTAAAGGCGAACCAAGTCGTCCTTTTCGAATAGATGGGATGAAAAAATATTGGTAAACCCGAAGTTTACTAAAGTTGTATAATTATTTACGGGATATTTACTGTGGTAAGGTTGTGGAATGAGCTCCCCCAGAGCTGGATGGGAATCGAACCCAAAGTCTAAGTATCGGTTTTTTATCGGATAGAGAGTGTGCGTTGAATCTGCATGACCTAATTCCCTCCTGCCCATTTTTCTATCGGATGGCCAGAGTGGGCACGAAAAGGTGATACAGTTTCACGGTAGATATTCCAAAAACCCGAACAAAGCGCTTTGATTCCACTTTTATTGGGCGAACCTAGACTATAGTGGAATGCACTACCAGAATGGGTGTTACCCGATTGTTACAATCTAGGTATGTTTTCAAGTCGCGAATGAATCGGGTTCACCTAGGCAAGTGCGACGAAGATGTGCGACTCACAACAACCATCATCATCATCATCGCAACTTCAAGCGAGATGGCGATCAAACGCAAGCCAATAATAAATAATATAGCCATAATTCAATAAAAATACCACAAAATTCACGCTCAATGACAAAACTGTATGTAACGATCACATGTTTGCAGTAGAAAACAGTTCAATAGACATTGTCGCTGATAAGAGATAACAGAAGGTATCCAAACTTAATCCGATCGCATATAGAGGACGTGCTCTACCAACATCCAGCATGCCCTTGGAAATACCTGACCAAAACTAGGTTTCCACCTACCTAGATAGTATTTTCAGTTTAAAAGCAGTATGCAAGGTTTTCTTCTAGGAAGACGAAGGTCTTCAACCAGTGTGTGTTGCTAGTTAAGACATACGGCAGTGAAACGTGGTCTCTCACTATGGGCCTCATAAGCAAGCTCAAAATCGCACAAAGAGCTATGGAGGGGGCTATGCTCGGGGTTTCTCTACGAGATTGAATTAAAAATGAGGAAATCGGAACGAAAGTTACCGACATAGCCCACCGGATTAGCAAGTTGAAGTGGCTGTGGGCAGAGCACATATCACGCAGAACAGATGGCCGATGGGGCCGAAAGGTTCTGGAATGGAGACCACGGACCGGTAAGCGCAGCGTAGGACGTCCACCCACAAGATGGACAAACGACCTAAAAGAGACCGCAGGGAAACGCTGGATGCAGGCTGGTTCCAACCGCGCGGTCATTTTGGAGATCGATGGGGGAGCTTATGTTCAGCAGTGGACGTCCTATGGCTGAAATGAGGATAACTAATGAAGATGCAAGTTTTTGATAAAATACTGACGTGACGTAGGTACCTACAGAGTAGTATTTAGTCCCAAAACCTTGCCAAAATCATTTTTGCTAATCAGGTACCTACTCTGTATTGTTATTTCACAAAAGCTTAATAGTTATTGCAACCAATGACGTTTTAGAATTAGTTAAAATTTATTGTTTTTTTATTGAAAAATTTCTTTTGCAAACCAAGCTTTTATGAATTAGTGATCGGAACGGTGTGCTGATCAAAATGAGCCTAAACACTGCCAGTCTACTATTATCCATCGAGGAGTGCCGTTGTCCACCTTCATCATCAAATCAGCTCGCCAAAGCTCGCTGTCACCATAATATTGCAGTATTGTCACCGGAAACTTGACAAGTATGCCAAATTTCAGCTCAATCGCACACCGAGAAGTGGGTCAAATTTTACTTGCAAGATTTGTTTACAGACAGACATGGACAGGTAAAACTTATTAATAGCTTGTGAAAACTGCTTAGAGTCATCCTTTTATTATTAGGTTCTTCTGTCACAATTTAATTATTTCTTAATAAACAAGAGGTTTATATCATAGAACAGCGCGGTAGAGTTTAGTCAGGAACGTGAGTGACGCGTGTCGCGTCCTATATAAATAGTACGTATATCGTACTATCAAAGTACTATCATATAATATCGTAAAATTCAAGAAAGATGGTAATTAATTTGATGCCTACCACGTTTGTATTGTGTTTCAATGCATAACTCCAATAAAATAAATTGTCGAGCATCACAAGTGTAATTATGAAGGTTAGTAGGTCGAGACGGCTCGTGTTTTTATTGTATGACAAAATGATAAGTGTGTATAATCAGAGTGTTTGCTTAAAGAAAGCCATAAATAGTATTTTACTGGCTTTACTAAAATGTAGAGCAGACGAATGACTTTCTGAACCAAAAGTTTGGCCTAATGCTGACCATCACGAGAATAAGTTGTTTGTAATAAAAATCAGCGAGTATATATAAATTATCCACTTTATCAGATAAGTCAACCGTATCATTTCTAGACGCCAATCAAATTGGTAACTCGTGATAATATAAAACGAGAAGGAAGAATAATGAAGCGCTTGGATCGGAGCCAAGCGAGTGCATCGCTTTGTTTTGCTTGTTCTGGCGCCTTACGGACAACTGCTATTACAGGCACCTAATCCGCTCAGTTGGAAAATCACGCGACCGCAAACCTTATCGCGCCCAGATACGGTTTGAGGTCGCGTGATTTTCCAACTGAGCGGATTAGGTGCCTGTAATAGCAGTTGTCCGTAAGGCCCCTGGTCTCTAGTCCAGAGAGTATGCAGACACTATTATTATTGACAAAGAATACCAACTTTGACTATCTATAACTACTTACGTACTATTGATTTGTGTACCTAATCATGAACAATCAGCCAGTGCAGCCACAAAACGAACCTTCATGTGCATTTAATTTTCTTTAGTAGTTTAGAAGACTCTTTTAGAAGATCGGATACCTCAGTGAAATATCTACGTGTTTTTATTACAACAGGAAAAAGAAAGACATTCACTAGCTTTTTAAAATTCGTCTAGTAAACCTGCCTTATAAATTATATAGTTCAGTTATTATTGAAAAAAATCTTGAATAATAGCGGTATATTACGATTTTGAGATATTATTATTATATAGCATTATTATATTACTATTATTTTATACCATATATTATTATAATTACTTTTAGGTAAAAAAAAAAAACATACACTCGAATTCGGTATGCTAAAAAAAATTAACCTATGCCAATTCCAAAACCATTTCGAGATTTTATGTTACCAATCCTTATTTTTCTACTCCGACCTTTTAAGACGATAAGATGCCATTTATTTTAACATAAAACTAAGAAATCATTCGACTTTCATTGACCTCTAAATGACGTCACATTGTAGCATTTTATTTTCTGTGCCTTTTAAGAATAAAAATATTATACATTTGAGACACTGTTCGTCACACAGAATAGAATATTTTTTCATTTCTGTGGTTTGACTGTCTGGTTTTTTTCAAGGCTGCCAATATGGGGTGCTTTTTTAGGCTTCTCAACGCAACGAAATTTTGTGCTATATACGTCACATAATTTCAATTTTCAAAAAAATATTGTAAAATAACTACTCATTAGAAAACAAAAATATTGAAATTAGTTTCTTAAAATAGGCCTTATCTACGAAATAAAAATATAAAAAAAATACAAAAAAAAAACTTTACATACCGAATTGATAACCTCCTTTTGAAGTCGATTAAAACAAGATAAATACATCGAACAATGGCATATCGAGTCCTCGATTTGCCATTTTTTGGATGTATTTTTCTAAATTCTTAGCTATTTATTTCACGAATTCCAGGCTGGTCCCTCAGTTAACACACACTGAAGTAGGTATAATAATAATGGTCAACTTCAAAATAAGACGTTTCGTTACAGACGTTACAAAATATTTCACACTTATTTACGAAATTCTACCTACTTACAGATATCTAGTAGGATGTTTACAAAACTGAAAAACAAATAATCAGTAAGTGTGTAGTCATTTTATTACCTTAACGCTAGATCGATATGTTTGGTGTTTTGCAAATGCTTGCGTAAGGTGCTATGAATTATTTAGACATAGTGTACAAGTTAATTACAATCACGTTCCTACAAAGTTATAGGTGGAGAGCTATGGAAATAGAATAACTCATTGACATGTTTGATTGTGTATTGAACTGTGTCATTTAGCATGGGCTATAGCGTACTATATCATCATTGTAACTTTTCAAGTTATATGATGATGTCTGTATAGAACTCTACCTTATAAAAATATCTTATTCACTAATAATTTTATGAATGACCACATCTCATCCCTATAACACGCAAATCATACATATCACGCATCTCTATAATCATGCAGTGTTCTTCTAGGAGGTCGTACATTGCCATATTTATATGTATTTAAAAAACCAATCTGAAGATGTTACCGTCAGTTTAGTGAACCAATAAAACTAAACTTCTGAACAGATTTTGATGAAATCCTCGCGACCAACCAATCTGAAAGTAATATCCTTTCAAAAAAAAAATATTTTTCCAAATCGGTTTATAATTGTCGGAACTAAAAAAAAATACGAATTAAAAAAACTGTCTTTTTTGAAGTCGGTAAAAATAAGGTGTTCCTTATTTTGACTTATACTGGAATCGAGTGGTGTCTCAAGTCATCGCGATATAATTATGCAAATAGTCACAAAACAGTGACAATAGTGAGTCCAACTTTATAAATACGCGGTGACGATACTTATTACTTATACCTACATTACACAGACCGCTATCGATAAATAAACAGGTTCTGTCCTCTATTTAAGGACAGTTGAGACTACCTACACGACACCTAAACTACAATAAAATGAACTCTACTTAGACGTTTTAGAGTTTCGTAGGAATCATATCTTACGACCGCACCGGGACGAATTTAGGAGGTCGAAGGGGGCTTTAAGTTTATATGAAATTCGTACGCGTACGAAGTCACAGACAACATTCTATATGAACTTTCATCCCCCCTTTGATCCCATTAATGCGTCACCGTCGTAAAATCTTTGCTTAACGTATGTCTACCTATACCTACCCCATAAAGAATCGATACGAAATAATTAACCCCCCAATTGCGTTACGCACCGCATGTCGGCGTTAACGGTAAGCGAAAATTGCTCCGACGCGCGTATTGTGTGTAAGAAGATTTATACACAATACCAATCTTCCTTGATAATACTTATGCACGTATTTTATACTTTTTTGAAACTTTTTTTTTTAAATTATCTGAATGGTCAGTGAAATTCCCAATTTTAGCCATTAACAAAAGACTTCTTCGCTCGCATTCAACGGGTTAAAATAATAATTATCAATTAAAAAAACTTCACTAAATTACTTCACAAAATTAGTAATACTAACGAAATTTTGGTGATGCTTAGATGGCATAATATTGTCATCGTAGTAACTGAATTTTTCATTTATTTTGATTTAAAAGCCAAAGTACTAAACCGATTTTGATGAAATTTCTATAGGACTAATCTGTAAGTATATCCTTTCAATTAAAAAAATATATTTCCAACTCGGTTCATAAATGAAGGAGTTCTAGAGGTAAAAAATTAAAAAAAAACTAATTGATAACCCCCTTCTTTTTTGAAGTCGGTTAAAAAGACAAATACACCTGTGAAGAGTGCTTACCGTTTTGGAGCCAACGTGAAAAAATATGTCGCCTCATTATATTCTTTTCTTAAACTCAAGTAATAATAATGGTGGATTATTATTTATTATGTTCGAGAACGTGCTCCAGTGTGAGCAAGTGATAACAAGGTGAAACTCATATGAGTTTTTTCGTTTTGTTTTCAAAACTCCATACAATACAACTTTGACTTGACTGTGACTGAGACTATGACTAAACTTATTTAACGATATTTAATAAACCTCAAAAATGTTGTAATACTTGACACTAGCAAATGCACAAGACGTGCAAAGACAAAATCGCCTAAAGAAGAAAGAAAAAAAAAATCTAGTCACGCGACGCGGCGCGGGGCATAACCACGCGTAAACTAACGTCACATTGTTTAAACATTATTAACCTAAAACTGCTCTTTGTATTAAATTATGAATCACAGTAACTTTATATAATAATTCAAATATAAGGTAGATACCTACTTACCTACTCACGCGAACAATGATTGTGATTTTATACATACCTATCTACAACTTTTGTTGCATCATTCAATTCAAACAATTCTTTTTCGCTATTGTTTCCTGTTATTCGTAAGTTTCCTTCCAAAGATGATAATATATAATCAGTAATTATATTTTAATTGTTTCCCCACACCCTCTCTCACCCTCTACCTCAGACAAGTATGTGTTTACATGGAAAGTAATCCTAATCTTAACTAACATCATAAAAGCGAAAATAAATCTGTCTCTCTGTTTGTTCGCTTTTCACGAGTAAACGGCTTGGCCGATCTTATCGAAATTTGGAAGCATTAGATAATGTGTATCATGAGGACGGTCATAGTAGGTATACTTCACCCCCCAGAAATGTGGAAAACTGGAAAATCACGGGTAACATCGCGGAATTCAGCTAGTTAAAAAAATATGCAAACAAACAATAAAATAATTGATATCGGATAGAGTGACGCCACAGATGAAGTGATATTTGCTATACGGCGCATGCCATGTAAGTACTTAGCTAGTTTCTAATAGTTGCCTATTTTTAACCGACTTCAAAAAAGAAGAGGTTATCAATTCGACTATGTTTTTTTAATGAGAATTTTTGGTTTACTTCATTATTTTCCAATTTTCTACTCAGTTCTTTTTTACGATTTTGTTTAAAAGTTTAATAGTATATTTTATGTCCACGGAACGGACACGATTTACACAATACTGTGTATTAGTCTAAGGTTCTGGGGAAAAAGGCTATAATAATTATAGTAATTTTTAAACTTTCGCGATTTGAACACATGTTTTAAACGTTTATCTGGACTTATCACGTATTATTTAATTTAGGTAAAAAATATGTACCTTTCGTTCGTTTTTTACCTAAATTAAATAATACGTGATAAGTCCCGATAAACGTTTAAAATATAATAATTATTATAATAGAAAACGGAACCTTCGCTTTGTAACCTTATTCTCATAAAATCTATGTGCTTATTCGTAATCTAATCTTGTATGTGTAGAGAATCATCCGCTCTTATAGAATTGCCAATGAGCAGTTGTGTTTAACATTCCGAGACTAATAAATATAAATTCATTATTCCTATGCACGCAAACTACTTGTAAAATTACTTAGTACACAATAGCTATACAATATTCAGTCAGAGCAAATATTACAGCATATCTAAATTTAACACTTTGATACTAGGAATCGTCTTTAGAAACTAAACGCAACCTAGTTAGTAGCTAGGTATTATTTGCACTTTATCTCCTGCATAAAACCGCTAACATAGCACTTGGTTTCTAATTACTGCTTCAGGGTGAAATTACTCAGTGAAATCATTGACCGAAATCTGCTCTACGGATTCAATGAATCATAATAAGTAATGAACCAATATGCCAATAACCTGTATTACTTTCAGTATCTGACGGAAAAAGATATACAACTCACCATGAGTTTTTAAGGTCCTTTATCCCGGAAAACGTGATGCTGTTAGATCTGGTCAGCTTCTTCCCCAACGTCCAGAAGCGTATCTTGTTGTGGTTGTCTTCTTCATGGAACGGGTTCAGGTGCTCCGGGTAGTCGTGAATGGACATGCTCTTGCGGGGAGCCGCCATTGCAGCCATAATTGATCCTCAGGGAAACTCACTTTTACATAATACACAGGCGTCGAATTGGCTTTATCTTTTATCACTGTGGTGCGCTATCACGACGATAGTATAGTTTTATCGCGGGAGATAATTACGATGTTTGTTTTCGCGGTGGCGAACTGTCAGCGTCGCGGCGCTCTGCGTCGCGTCTCGGGGAATACTAGCTGGGTAGTGAGTGGCGAACTGAGGCGGCCCGCTGCCAACTTGCGGTCGTTATCACCTCGAGCCGCATCGCCACTGCAGCCAGTGACCATTGAGCCAGTGAGTGCGCAACGCGCTGCATGATCCTCAGCACCGCCACGTCCATTGCGCTCACTCGATTGGAAGGAAACTGCTGGAAACTTTCCCTGCTTTGAATTGAATAACACAAAAGTACCAATTACCTACCTAATTCAAAGTACCTACGCTTAGGTTAATGCGTAGGTTACCTAAAATTAATATAACCAGCATTTACTTGCATAAATCAGTAATAGGTACCTAAAAAGTTTAAAGTATCACACCAATGTTATAAATGTGAAAGTTTGTATGAAAAATCCAACGCACTCAACTCCGGAACAGCTAAACAAATTTGGTATGGTTTGGTATAACCTTGAATCAACATGAAGGCTTTCCAGGATTTCCCCCGGAAAATCATGTTTTCTGTGGTGTAGCAGGTGAAACCGGCACAAAGGGCTGTTAGTCTTTGAAAAAAAAATAAAAAAATATAGTAAATATTTAAATAATCAAAGTCTGTGACTCTACATGCAGCCCTGAAATGCACGTCAACGTTATGCGATACTCGAGATATTTATTGCAACAGGAAATCGAATTTCATAAGCACCTAAGACCTCATACGCTGTGTATTTTACTGTAAAAGCAGACTTTATTTACAAAAGATGACGGCATATGTACCCACTAGTATGAAGAGGCCGCGTCACCCGTATGGGCGAAGGTCGTGATATGAAACTTGGGAAAATTATAAATTATTCTAGACGACATTTCATCGTTGTTCAGGTGCTCGGACCCTGTCGTACGAATCTTTTATTTAGGCTTTTTTACCCGACTGTTCAAGAAGGTTAGGTGGTGTTTACCTACAGGGAAGGTTTATATTTAGATGTAAAGTGTAAACTCAGATCAGAAATTTTGTCTGATCTGATGTAAACCATCAAATTACGGGTAAACGACGCAGTCTAAAGAATTTCTGTAACAAAAATTACGTGCTTGCACTAGTGGGATCTTTGCCAGATTTTATTTGAATACGCGTCCCGTATAAATCTTGTAATTTTCTTTGTAAAAGCGATGAGGACATTTTCTGCGAAGACACTATAGGAATACTCACACGTACTAATAATTTAAAAAAAATGTGTTAATAATTTTGTGCTTATCGCATTCAACTCCGTAACAGCTAAATGGAATTTGGTAGAGTAGAATAGAGATATTTTATACGCTATTTTTTCATTTTAAATAAATTGATCATTCAAAATTATGCCAGCCTCAAACCAGTCAAACAGTAAAGCCAGTTGTTACACTAGTTTTTAAGGGTTTTTGGTCCTCTGTATAAAATTTCATGGTGTACCTAAACAATAAATAGTGAATTTGTATTTTGTGTGTTGTTGTAGTAGGTACCTAAGTGAGACAATAAGTAGGTAGTAGGTATGCATTGCATTTTCAACAAAGTCTATCACCTAGCTAGAAGGAAAATTATGTAGATATTTACTTCACCTAAGTCTTTTACTGCAAGTTCGTGTCTTATTCAAGGTTTCTTTAGGTGAAGTAGGTACACTTATATATTAAAGTTATATGATTATTTACGGGATATTTACCGTGGTAAGGTTGTGGAATGAGCTCCCACAGTTTAGTGAACAACCGTGATAGTTTAAAACAGTGTTTCACTTTTACCATATATTCGTTTGGGGTCAGATGACCGTGTGTGCAAAAATGTCCCGAATTTATTAATTAATCTATATTATTTAAAAAAAAAAACAAGACATGACTGCACCTGTCTTCTTGTAGGTAGTCTATACAGAATATTTTAATATGGGATATTCAGAATATTCAGAATAGAAATATCAAGCCTTTCTGTTCTGTAATTCATTAGATTTATTTTAGTTCGTGAGTCAACCTCGCCGCAAGAGGATAAAAGCGACCAAAATACCACCTCTAATGGACTGACCTGACCCGCCTTGCCTTATATCGATCCACCAAACAAAATATTAAACGATACCCCAGTTGCCTTTCAAGTTATAAGCGGTAGGCAATGGATAGTGATACTAACAATTTTTTTTTATAACAGTCATTGGTTGCGCGTGACTTTTTTCTCGAAACAAATTAATTAGGGTAGGTTCATACAACTCCACACTACTTCGGTTCTACTTACTCCGTAGCTCCGTACGTCACACCATTATTGTTTCGTTTCGTTAAAGTCACGTTTTTGATTGATTAGATAATGTTTATTTACTGTATACGTCATTTACTGTGGGTAGTCAACTAGTCACGTCATGTATCACAATGGATATGTACACGAGTTCACCTTACGTATTTTCAAAAATCTTTCAGAGCGCCGCCCTTGACTATAATACCGTTTTTCTAATGAAACTTATAAGGGCTACGTATAGAGCTTTACCTAGTAATAGCATTGCCATTTCTCTCGATAGCATGCTGGGTAGTGGGTAGTGACATTTGAGCTTTATTTTGTTTTGTAAAATATAAGTTGCAGGCACATAATCCACAACAGGTAATAATAATCCACAGGTATTAATGGATGTAGTAGGTAAGTAGATTTACCTCTAGCGTTATTGTTTTTTTAATTTGTTTTTGCCCTTATTTGTTTTGCCCTTGTTTTATTGTTGGTTTAGACTATAAATTGTAGTTAGGCAGACTCATAAATCATTTTACAAGGGTATTTAAGGGTCGGCAACGTATCTCTGACTAGCGGTCCGCCCCAGCTTCGCACGGGTATAGGTTATAGCCTATGTCACCCGGGGATAGTGTAGCTTCCCAACAGTGAAAGAATTTTTAAAATCGGTCTTGTACTTTTTGAGCCAATTCGTTATAAACATACTTACATACAAATCTTTCCTCTTTATAATATTAGTAAACAAGTAAAGATAATATTAGTAAAGATGTCCCTGCGGTATTACAGGAATCCATAGGCGATGGTGGTAGCTTACCCTCAGGCGGATCGTTAGCTTGATTGCCACCTATGGCATAAAAAAGTTAAGACTGTATATTTGTACACCTACGTCTGATATATCGTCAATACAAACAGTAAATAAAACGTGAAATGAGTTCGAAGAAGTTGCATTTTCATTTGAGGTAAAAGGTTTGGCTATGTGCCTGGTAGCGCTAATAAAAACAAAACATCTTAGTCATCGCGTGCTTTTGTTTCATTTAATATCTACTTACTTTAAACAAAGGGTAGGTACAGAAAAACTCATTTAGATACCCAAGTTATGTATAAAGAGTTCATTGGTACCTTGGATTGGACACGATACTGGCAATAGAAATATAAATTCACGTTACACTGTTGATATAACTTCAAATTAACAACTTTCAGATTTATTTCTTTATATGTGCTGTAAGACCTTGCCAAAATAAAGGATTCTAGGTCAACGGGAAGTACCCTATAGGTTTTGATTCCCCTGTGAAATCGCAAAATATGCGACATAAACGTTCATGTCTTTTGATTGCGTTGACTTACAACTTTTATTTTTTTGCAGCCGAAAGAAACCGTAGACCCAAGTATTTACTATAAAATTCAACTTGATACCTTTACGCGTTCTTGAGAAAAAGGGTCTTGACAGACGGACAACGAAGTGATCCTATAAGGATTCCGTTTTTCCCTTTTGAGGTACGGAACCCTAAAAAGGTGTTTTGCTTTTGGCGTCAACATG
The DNA here is from genome assembly GCA_914767915.1 of Agriopis aurantiaria. NCBI lineage: Eukaryota > Metazoa > Arthropoda > Insecta > Lepidoptera > Geometridae > Agriopis > Agriopis aurantiaria. The sequence continues at coordinate 11,047,941 of OU611983.1, read as the reverse complement.
GAAAAAAGTATTATTTTCCTAAAATTGTGTATTTTAGAATGTTAATGTATGTTACCTACATTAAAATAAATATAATCTAAACTAAAAAAAACGAATCTAAAAGCCCCTAGGAGGAAATAAAAGTGGCCAGATTTGTGGCAAAATGGTCTCATTGCATTTATTCCATAAATGAGCAATACACCATGAACGTTTTCCGTTTCGCCTATATAGTTTAACATTTATAATTCACCCCGCGGTTTCACCCGCAGGTTAAAAACGTCGTTAAGTTTTCTGAAATTTTCCAATTTACTGCGCAAAATTCTTAATTTTTCTTTCGTAAGAACATTCTACAAAAAATAAGAAAACTTAAAAAAAGACGTATGAAATCGGTAAAGTCGTTCTCAAGTTAATGGCGTGACCAAGCTAAATAGGGATTAATTTTTATATATGTATATAGATAGATTAGCTGCTCCCTGCGGTTTCACCCGCGTACTAACGGGATAAAAGTATATAGCCTAAGTTACTCCTTATAACATAATCTATCTGCCAGTGAAAGTATCCCGTCAGTCCAAATGTTATGTTATGTTATATCAGAAATAGTTAATAAAATAAATTGTAAAACTTAACAAAGGGCACGGACCCAGGAGACCGTGGAGAAGTAAAAAAAAAAAAAATACGGTACAGCGGTTTTGGAGTCTGTAGGGAAGATACATACATACATAGGTACACACATCGCTTTTTATAAACGGAATATTGGATTTATAGCTATTGCATTAAGTATATACGAGTATATATTGATATTGAACTTCCCGCGATGTCCAATAAAGAGGATTCATCCCCTAATTTTCCAGCTTTAGAGGTGAAATGTTTTTAATTGAATTGAGTTTGAATTTTAAACGGGATAACCGTCGGCAATTTAAAAATAGTTGTTTAAATAAGTTCACTATCGGCAAACACAATCTAATAGGTTCTCAATTTGATTGTTTTTTTTATTTTAAATCGGTTTATCGGTTCTTTCAAAAGCTTCGAAACGGGTAAGAAGGAACTTGCTTCGGTTCAGAATCAACACCGATTGCAATTTTACCTATTGTCCCAGTGACAGCGCGAGAAAATATTAAGTAAGCACACAGATTTGGATAAGTAACGCCATAGTGGAAATACGAAAAGAAAGTTCTAGTTTAGCTCTAACTACATACATAGACAAGTAAGTAAATAAAAAGTAAGGCGTGAAATCGGACCGAGAAATTAGCAATGTGCCAGGCGGATGGGAAATCTAGGATTCATTAGATAGAAAACTAAACGAGGACCTAGAACCTAACCTATCAATATTTTGGACGCTTGGAGAACAATCATAAGAAAATAAATAAACAAATATTCGGGACATTTTTGCACACATGGTCGTCTGACCCCAAACTTAGCAAAGCTTGTGATATGGCTGCCAGAGACTGATATACATACATATATGTTTAAATACATACTTAAATAGATATTAACACCCAGATATAGAACAAACACAAATGTTCATGACATAAATGTTTGCCTTAGGTGGGAATCGAACCCACACCCCCAAGCGCAGAAGGCAGGCTCACTACCAACTGGACCAACGGGCTATCAAAATCAGATAGCTATAGTCGGTCCAAGTATTTTTTTAGTTCTGACAGCTGCAATAACATTTTAAAAGTTAAAAGAAAATATTTTCTTTCAATATTTTACTGTAATAGTAGGTACCTATATCGGGTGACAGCATATAAGTATCTTACGTTCAAATATCTAGCAAGTGATTAATCTACCGAGGCTGACAAAATTAAGGATAAATGTAGAAAATGTCCTTTTCGATACTTTACTATTGTCCTTCTTGTCGAGTTCTTGTTCTTGATCATAGCAGGTATATTCAAACGAATCTTTATTTTCATCCAAAGTGATCCGTTATAAATATATATTTTGACTTTAGTTAGAACTGAGGAACATCTAGACAAAAATATTTTTCCCAGAAACTATAGCTAAAACTTCCTAAGTTCTTCTCAATCACAGCTATCTATTTCACCAAAATTTCTGTTCACGTTATAAGGAACATGTGATAAATTACTCTAGGTTTGACCTCTATGGCTCTATTGTACTAGCTTTAATAGAGGTCAGTGCTCTAGGCAGACAAAGATAAAAGAACTTCAGAAACCATTACCTACGTAAATGATCACCTTACAAACAAGGAATCTTGCCTTTCTTACAAATACGAGTGATATGAGTAACAGACGTGTCGGACGCTGCCGGAAGCGGGGAGTTATCTCGGACATTGCAGAGAGGATGCGCCACTACAGACGGCATTGAGCAGCAATCAGATCAGGTAGCCTGGCTAAATAGCACAGCTCTATAGCCATTTCTCGACTTTTCTCACTTCATGCGCAGAAACAACAGTGCTGATGTTATAAAGCCCGATGCAGAAAGACAATAAACGTTAATATAATAATTAACGTAACAAGAAGTGTTATAAGATTAATGTGTGTAAGTATCTGTGTATGTGTGTGGCATGGCATCGTAGCTCCCAAACGGCTGAACCGATTCGGATTTAGTTTTTTTTTGTTAGGTGACTTGATCGAGTCTTTGTTATGATTCAAGAAAATCTGTTCAGCCGTATAGAAGCCGTAGCCGTAAGAATACTGCTCTTTTATAGGGCTTTGAAAAAAAACAATTATGCTTGTTATTTTTCACTCTGATCCATACATTTTCCATGCCCTGCTCACAATTTTGGGGTGGGCATTAAGCTTTATAGGGTGCGCCGTGTCCACCCATGTCTCTCTCTACCTAGCCACAGTAATGATTGCTTTTTATCATTAGAGTCCAAGTTGTATTTGATATCTTGTATCAAGCTTGTATCTAACTCGCCACCACGCCACTCGCTCGCCACGGACTGGTAAGCGCAGCGTAGGACGTCTACCCACAAGATGGACAGACGACCTAAAAGACCGCAGGGAAACGCTGTATGCAGGCCGCTTCCAACCGGCCCTTTTGGAGATCGATGGGGGAGGCCTGTGTCCAGCAGTTGACGTCCTATGGCTGAAATGATGATGATGATGATGATGATGATGATGATCAAACACGCTATTGCTATGATTTAAGTGTCGATGTAACATTCGGTGACCTAGTGGAAGCACTTAGAGCTATAGTCATAGTAGCATGCAACCTACTTTTTCCACAACCATACTTACCTACTCACCTTGTTTCAAGAAAATAGGTCGGAATAGCTAACGTATCCATAGCAACATTGACAACTTAAAATTGCGTCAGTTTGAGACTGCGTTTATTCGAGAAGTTTGTAAAAACGTTCACGTTTATGATATCATATTCGTTATTTTAAGATTTTATTTTATCAGTATAAACAATCATGGCTATAGCTACACCTCCTAATATACAGGCCCGGATATTTTATGGCCTCCGGACGGACATACAGTAAGTACAGAAAATAGATTTGAAAATGTATTGCTTTCAGTCAATTAGTTTGTTAATTATCCATATATAATTACGTTATTTATTTGCAATCAATAGCTTCAAGGTTGACGAACAGTAGCTACTCAATCAAAACATAAAATAACATTAACGTTAGGTACTGAATGGAGCTGAATGACTATAAAAGTCATGTCCCCAACATACCTCTCTCTCTCTCTCTCTCTCTGCTTTGATTGTTCCTTTCCTCTCAATCTTGACCTAGTGTTTTGTGTAGGTTCAATGCTCACTATCTGTCGGAGTCTGAGATTATCTACCCTGCTGGAGGAGTCATTGTTATACACAATCACCTTCAGAAGAAGCAGAAGTTCATTCGCCTTCAGGATAAGCATAAACCGATCAAGTCTTTGGTACTGGCTCCAAACAGGTAAACCATAAATCTGTTTTTTTCTCTACAAAGCTACTGAAACATAAATTTTGGTTAAATTGGCACCATTCCAGACGATGGTTAGCACTGAACGAGATCGCCGAAGAAGGTCAAAAGCCTATAATAACTATTTACGATTTAACTACCTACAAGAGACGGAAAATTCTGACGGTTCCTTTCGAAAACTCGACTGCACGAGAGTTTGCTTGTGTTCAGTTTACATTTGATTCTAAATATCTTGTCGCTGTAACTGGAGAGCCGGATTGGTATCTGTATTATTACAATTGGGACAAAGGAAAGGTCGAAAGTCATGCCAAAGCTCAGAATCCTAGCGGCCAGGGCTACGTGGAATCCGTAAGTGGGCTCCTACATAACAAATATCGATCATGCTCTAAAAGAATAATTATCGTATCAACTTGTTCGTATTTTTAGGTACAATGCAATCCCACAGACGCAACGTTGATTGTGATAACAGGGCCATACACATTCCGTATCATGAATGTGGCTGAGACTGTGTGGCGGCAATGGGGTTGGTGCAAGGCTGAGAATGTAAGTTTTGCATTGAAATAACTAGTTCCTGCCGCCGCAAGCCGCGATAAAATGTTGTGCATCCTTTAAATATCCGTGCGTAAACGTGACAAGGCTAGAATATGGATAACGTCTGTCTTTTTCTCGCCGGACAAATGGAGTGTTTTTTAATTGCGGCAGCTGAAGCTGTCTAAACCCTTATTCATTTCGAAATGGGACTTGTATGCAGTTCAGAAAAAATATAGGATTTAAAAAAAAGCAGTTTTCAAAACGAAATGGCTGTACTTTCCTATAAATTATAATAAGATCTTCTAGACGGTCAGGAACACTTTTATTATCTACCTAACCTACTTACAATTTACGATTAACATCATCCTGGATTGCAAATTCTTCAATTGGCGTACCACGTAACGTTTTACCTACATTTTCTTGACTTGTTTTGTTCGGTTTAGATCAACATCACGACTTGTGTGTGGCTGAATCCAGACCGTATTATGTTCGGAACAGATAACGGAATGATCATGATGGTGGAGAATGGTGAGATCAGACAGAACTGCGTATTCAAAGCCGCTGAAGTTCTCGAGATGTCACTAAAGAAGGTTGAGGCCGAGTAAGTAATGTTATGTAGTAAGTAAACTCCTGTTTCGTTTTCGTGACTTGGCACCTATATGATTAGCGCGTACATGACAATATATTTGTTGGCCTCGCCCTTTGCCTTGACTTTTAGGCAGTTATTTAGTCACAAATATTGTTCAATGCCTATGTACCTATGTAATTTACATAAGGTAAGTAAAATCGGAAACTTACCCATATTGTTTAAAAATGCGTGAATAGTTGTTTATGCAAAGCAGGTACCTACTTACTACCTAGTGAGACATAGTTAGATTTTCCATTCACTATTTTTGTGTTATTTGGGTATCGGGCAGGTGTTTAATTTTTTAATAATAACAAGATTAGTGAAAAATATAATTACTGAAGATACCGAAGAAATTATTTAAATCGGCTAATTACGGCTAGCAGTTTTAAGCGATTCCGTTTAGGTGATGAAAAAAGCTGCGCGACCGCTATCCGTACCTGGGTGCGATTCACGTTCACGTGATTTTCCTAACTGCGCTGATTTAGCGGTAATTTGAGACCGCGTAAGGAGTTGGCCGTGAGGCCCCTGCAGGAAGGAATGCTCTCACCTTTCCCGCAAACTATCAGTATGGAATTTATATGACGTACCCGTCAAGTGACGTCATTTATAAGTAGTGCGCTCTTAGTCTAGTAAGACATTTAAATGCATATATCTTCGTTAATTTTGAACACATTAAAATTTTGTTTTCAGCTCTTTGTATGATCCTCAGATAAATAAAAAGTTCTTATTTATCTGAGGTTTGATCACTTTTTTTATAAGACAACTAGCAGACCTGACAGACGTTGTCCTGTCTTAGAACTGTCAAACACGCAAAGTCAAAATTGTAAATCTTATTTTTTACACCTTGGGTTCCATTATTGGAGTTTTAGTAAGGATCCCTATTTTTTTTGAAAATATAATATAGCCTATGTTAACCGGGGACAGTGTAGCTTCCCAAAAGTGAATGAATTTTTCTAATCGGCTCAGTAGTTTCGGAGCCTATTCAATGCAAACAAACAAACAAACAAACAAACAATCAAATCTTTCCTCTTTATAATATTAGTATAGATAATATAGCCTATGTTAACCGGGGACAGTGTAGCTTCCCAAAAGTGAATGAATTTTTCTAATCGGCTCAGTAGTTTCGGAGCCTATTCAATGCAAACAAACAAACAAACAAACAAACAATCAAATCTTTCCTCTTTATAATATTAGTATAGATAAAAAAAACAGTTCGATAGACTTCTTAAGTCAGCATACTATACCTAATATTCTATATAATAATAATAATCTAAGTAGGTACTGAGGCTATTTTCATATTTTGCACTTGGCTTTGGCCCGTGCTATGTAAACCTCCTGTTGCAGGAGAGAAACGTTTTTCGTTACTACAAAATAATAATATAATAAATATAATATGAAATAGATGATAGATGGGCCCAGAGGATCACACAGTGGGTGCCTGAAAACGGACGAAGGAGCCAAGGCAGGCCTAGAAAACGATGGCGCGATGACCTCGACACGTTCCAGATACAGTGGTTAAGTCTGGCGGGTGATCGCACTGTCTGGAAAGAAATGGGGGAGACCTTTGCCCAGGAGTGGGACAGTATAGGTTAACAAAAGAAATCACTGTTTTAAACTATCACGGTTGTTCACTAAAGTTATAACAAAAGAAAAAAGAAATAGGTAAAATAGGTAAATAGGTAGGTAGGTAATAGGTAGGTATAGGTAGGTAGGTAATACACTATAGGTTAACAAAAGAAATATCTTTTTTTTTCTCTTCTTAAATGGCAATAACTTATAGTTTAAAATAAAGAGGAACACAAGGACCCAGGCAAAGTTTAGGGGACGATTCTTGCACGCATAGAATACACCTACATTAGACTGCGAAAAGTTAAAAAATAAATTGTAAACGTATTTGAAGAATGTTTTTTTTAATTCGTTTTGTAGTAGAAAAAAAAAAGTCGTCGTTCGTCTAAAGTTGTTAGGTCGTATTATATAAGCAAGTTGCATGCGAAAGGTTGTTTGCTTCTTATTAATAACCCTGCATACTTTCCCCATTACACTTTAGAAAACTGAATAAGTATGTACGTACATAAATAGATATTTGGCATGTATATAGATTACACTCAATAAAACAGGGCAGAGGCTACGGCGGCCGAGTCAGGAGACAAAGCGGGGAGCACCTCAAGTAAACAAGACACGACAGAAGACTCCGTCCTATTGGAAGAAACCTTCCCTGTGACTAACTTCACGATGTTTGCTAAGGGTATTCAAAATCTATACCTTATATTCTATGCATATAAAAGTGACTGACTCAGAAAAAAAATATCGAACAATAGGCTTGCGTTTTACTACCATTAGCCTGATTGTAAGCGATGATGCAGTCTACGATGGAGCACGATTGCCCAGAAGAAACGATTTACTCGCGACTTGAACACACCCAGATTTTGCGAAAAGAGGAAAGCCAAATGAGGGCTGAAAGCACAGACTAGGTAAAGTTACTGCTGAAACATACGCGTTCGAAACCGCAGACATCAGCAATTTTTTTCTCTTATGCACGCTTTTGTTTCTTAGAAGCAATAAAGAATCTGCGACATAATAAAAAAAATATGTCTACAGTTATATGATTATTTACCGCAATTACGTAATTAGGATGTGGTTGAAGCCCCTGTTTTTTTTGTGTCTATGATATTACGACGCAGTTACAACCATGTTAACCGCCAGACTGAAAAATTTGGGTAATTGGAAAAAAGGTTCAAAATTGGATGCAGACAAAACGGTCTACCCTATTTCTTACTCTTTTACTACGATTATCACTGGAACTCGAACCTAAATCTCGACAAAACGCATTTATACGTTTTGTCACTAATTCATTCTAGTTGTGGTTACTGGCATTACAACATTTACAACATTCCCATGGTTGATTGTATTAACATATAAGTTTTTAAAAGATTTGGCATTTGTACATTTTGACACTCGTGCTATCTGAGGCTTTACACATTATGACAATACTTACATGTGGACGGTTTGTACCCGGAGTCCTGCACAGAAAAGAGAAGTATGTATTTTTTTTTTCTGTTTCTGTGGATGTCTGTATACTGAGTGGAGTTCTGTATACTTGTTGTTTGCTTTAGTTGTAATTATTCGTAGATTTTTTCACGATTAGCTGATATAGTTGGATGCTGGAAATGAGGAATTATAAATTGCAGGATTCGCATTTGCTTGTGGACCTGGATACGTGCACATGTTCGAGAAAGAAACTATTCATCATTGGAGAAAAAGAAACGTCTTCAGAATATCGAAGAAATCATATAAGTATGAGGAATTTTAACAATTTATTTTATTTGTTGGGTTAAGCCCGGACATTTAAGAGGCATTGGTGCCAAAGCCACGCCAAGAGGCTCTGTTGAATATAAAAATACAATTCTTAGGTGTGTGTGAATGGGATTATGCAACTATTGTACCTACGATAGGATTGAAACAATCTGGTTTACTGTAGTAAGGTTCTTGATGATATTGAGTTGGTCTATGGGATGGGGATACCTCATGTCAAAATCATGTGGCGGATTGTCACCCTCTAAATGGGCCCCCATGAAGGCTGCCATATATTGGCGTCGGAGGAGAAATATTGGCTTAGGGTGTTGCACTTTCACTAAACGCTACTCATATCTTGATGCCTTTAACACTTCCACCCTGGAACTTGGGTTCTTAGCTCTTACGGTTTTCACTCCCGGACGTCTGGTTAAGGCAAAACGGGAATTGATGTCTCATTTAGCCCCATGTTTGGCCCCAATTTTGATATTAGTTTCACATGAATTTAAATTTATTCTTTATAAAGGCACACTCGAGATAACCCGATGTGGTCGGAGCTGGACGCGATTCAACACATTGTAATAGACCCTAATCAAGAGACGCTACTAATCACCACCTTGCGGAAGCAACTTTACTATGTGAAGCTATTCGGCGTACATATGCTACAGGTAACCATAGATTTACTATCACATGGATGTTGGTCTAGCACAAAATTTACCGAAAAAGGTAAATTGAGGATAATTTACTCATACGGGGTAACTCGGAAAGGGTGTACTAAGCTGAAAGGGTCCGTTATACCTACCTACTCATCGTTATGAACAAATTTTGTTATATATAGGGCATAGTTTAGTTGCTAAATAAATAGAAGCCATTGGCATCAATCCACCACCATTCTGTTGTACTATTCTCTAAACTAAACTAATCTGACAGGACTATAATTATCATCGTCTCTTTTCATTTCGTCAGAAAAGGATGGCAACAATTTTAGAGCTTTCAAATTTAGTTTAGTTTAGCTTAGTTCGGGAGCTTCTGGGATCAACACTGTAGCTTACCTTACATTATACCCGAATAAATGAATTTGTATTTCTATTTGTAATCATGAAATCGCGAAAAAAATATCAGTTGCTCCGTACATTTTATCGAGTGTGAATGACTGTTTTCTATGGAAGATCTGGTATTTTAGTCGCGTTTTCAGGATTGGTCCCACCCATGGTAAAAGTTATAATTATGAGTATTACGGGCTTCTTTTGGCTTTTAGTACACCCTTTCCGCGTAAACCTGTATAGGTACATTTTAGAAATACCGGCAAACTAACATATCAATGCTTAAGTAACCTAATTAAACTTGTAACAAAATTGCGGTCTAACAAATGTAGAGCACATGCAGATTAGATTTGATACTATGGCTTTAGTTTAACTTTGTTTAGGATATTTTTGAGCACATCACATCAGCCAGTAAACGTCCACTGCTGAACAAAGGCCTCCATCATTAGATAATTAAATCATTAAGCCTTTTTGAGCGCTATCCCGATATCCATAGTTTTAAATATATTTGCGTAAAACGCATGCTTTTCTACGAATTTAAAGGTAAACCTTTGTTTGGTCACCAGAACCCAGAAATCAGTTTCATGGAGCTCGGCCCGGCAATGCACTATGGGAAAATAAATTCGCTATCGATGTGTGCTTGGAAACCTATATTCATCACGGCAGGAGAACAGGACAAAAGCCTCAGAGTCTGGAACTACATGACTGATGATGTCGAGATGATCAAGTTGTATCAGGAAGAGATCCACTGCGTCTCCTTACATCCAACAGGTTTGATCTAGAAAGCTATGAGTCGTACTGGGAAGGACACGTGGTTAGGCGTGGTGAAGTAGATCCACGAGCAGAAAGATCTAGCTGCGCCCCGCGGTTTCCTCCTTACATCATCAGCTATCTGCCAGTGAAAATCCCGTCAAATCGGTCCAACCATTTTGAGGTCTATAGGAACTTACATACACACACATCGCCTTTTATGTATAAGAAAATCTGACGCATAACAAAAGCTTTTAATTTAAATTTAGTTATATACGCTTGCGTTTGGCCGTCAGCACGCCTGATTTTACGCGATGATGCAGTCTACGTTGGAGCACGCTTGCCTAGAAGAAACCGATTCACTCTTGATTTGAAAACATCCGGATTCCCAGATTTTCGGGATGAAAAGAGCTATCCTACAGGAATCGATAATTTTATGTATATTACTATTTAAGGTATTGGACGCTTATTTAGAGGACCAACTTAATAACCTTTTTTTCAGGCCTCTTCGCAATAGTCGGCTTTTCCGATAAGTTACGTTTCATGGTAGTACTGATCGACGATTTCGAAGTGATGCGAGAGTTTCCTATCAGAAATTGCAAGGTAGCGAAGTTTAGCACTAACGGTCACTTGTTCGGTGCTATCAATGGCCAAGTGATACAAGTTTTTTCGTCAGTTTCTTTTCAGAACGTCTTTAATTTAAAGGGCCATAATGGACGGGTAAGAAAATAATTTTAAGAGCCCTTTTTACGTGCACCGCCAAAATCGTACCCACAGTTTAAAAAAACAGTTTTTTGTTTAATTAGGTTATTATTTTGAAGATAAAATGTAAAGTCAAATCAGTACGAACTACGAATAAACAACATAACATTTCAAATGTTCATTATGATTCAAACATACAAATTAACTATTTTGTACTATTAGAATTGATTCTTAAGGGAGGTATGGAAACTTGTGTGTAAAGTCTTTGCTTTCTCCGTACAGTCGATATTACATTCAATCAGCGAAATAACTATTCGCTGCATTCAATCATTTAATATCTCATTTTTTTTTTTAATGCGACAGATATGGCCGGTGCAAGTAACATTTGGCTCTAACGTAAGAAAAATCGACTAGCAGGGTTACGCGGAAAGGGTGTACTAAACCGAACGGGATCTATTATGCTTATCATTATGATAAATTTTTACGATGGGACCAGCGAAAAATTCGAAAAACATCAGGTTTTCCATACATTTGGTAGAGTGTCAATGACTGTTTTCTATGGAACAGCATTTTTTTGCGATTTTAGGGTCCCACCCATCCCATACTGAAAGATTTACATATAGATGGGTACTATCGACCTCTTTCGGCTTAGTACACGCTTTCCGCGTAGCCCAGAATAGGTATGTTATTGAGATCTTTGTTCTAGATAACATGTTTAGCGTGGGCAGCAAATGATCTGACATTAGTGTCATGTGGGACTGAGGGTGCAGTATACGAGTGGAGTATGTCGAGTGGTCAACGAGTCGGGGAGATCATCTTGAAGACTAACCAGTTCAGCGCCTGCGCAGTCAACAGGTTTCGTCTACATTGTATTTAAATTGACACAATTATCAATTTAAAAACCGACTTCCAAATTAGTCTAATACGCAATTGACAATATTGTGTCTTCCAAGTAAACTAATTTTCCAGTTATTTTGATTTAAAATCCAAACTACTTTTTTTTACATTTTGATGAAATTTCTATGAGACGAAAGTATATAAATGTACTACTTTCAAATAAACAAAGATTTTTCTAAATCGGTTTATAAGTGGCAGAGTTCCGAGGTAATAAACTTAAAAAAGTACAACCGAATTGAGAACCCCGTCCTTTTGTGAAGTCGTATAAAAACCGACTAAAATTTTTGACTAAACTTAATAAGTAATTTCTATGGGACCAGGTACCATTTAAATAAAAAAAGATTTTTCTAAATCAGTTCATAAAAGACGAATTTCTGAGAAACTGAGAAAGAATTTTACAAATCGGTTTATAAATAACGGAAATCTCCTTTTTTGAAGTCGATTGGTAAATAAGTGACTGATAAGGAAATGTCAAATATAATTGCAGTATCGGAAAAACAACATTCTGTGTTGGATCAGATGGAGAGATAAAAGAAATTGGTTCAAATACTATCAGAAGGAATTTGCCATTGATTGGTGTTCAGTTAAACACTATCGTGCTCTCAAGATCTGATATGATGCTGTTCATAACCGGCGGGGAAGGCGGCGTGACAGCCGTTCAGCTACCCTTGTTAGACAAGGCTATATTCAACGAGTTTCATATGCACAACAATAAGGTCACATGCATTGCGCTGGCGTATGATGACCAGACATTGATCTCGGTTGCGGAAGACGCCTCGATTTGTTTGTGGAGATTAACTAACGCTGACGGTAGAGCAATAGCTCTAGACAAAGATTTCTCGTATTCGAAGGAAATATTGATCAGCAAAAAAGACTTGCAAGAGAAAATTAACAATATCAATGTAAGTGGTAACATGTAACATGGTGTTTCTACGAAGATTTTTGACAAGATAGACACCGCGACTTCACCTATATTAAGTTGGATTAATTTAAGTCTTGCTTCGCTACTGGCTCCAACTAACACGTTGAATAATTCTTTTCGATCTCCGCCGTAGCGTTCGATCGTTTGATCGTTTTCGATCTTAGCAGTAGTACTTCAGACGTCAATTCAAAAATGCAAAGTTGCTAATCTTTCGGTTTTTATCGGATACATTTCGGAGTGTGCATATTCGGATCTGCATGGTCTAATTCCCTACTGCCCATTTTTCTATCGGACTGCCAGAGTAGGCACGAAGAGGCAACACTGCTTCGGCGAAAACTCGTACGAAACGATTTGATTTCACTTTAATTGTGCGAACTGCACAATTAAAGTGAATACGCTGCCTGAATGGGTGTTCCCTAATAGTTACAATCTGAGCGTCTTCAAATTGCGAGTGAATCGGATTCTTTCTTACTAGGCAAGCGTGTTCCATCATAGACCGCATCATTGCGCGCGAAGTGGCAGCCAAGCGCAAGCCTATTATCTAATAAAAAGATATTCAAAATCGTAAATTGCGCCATAGTACAAGTAAACTGTAACAACTCTTCGAAAGCAGTTGGCTGTGCGAGTTGAGTTAAACTATCACAAATAGCTTTCGTAACGTCATAGTGATTAAAAAATGCGGCACGCTGGGTTTTTATACAACTTGACGTACTTGCGGTGTCTATCCTGGTAAAAGTCTTTGGTGACCGTGATACTTGTACATTATTACGGTCGAAATTAACTTTGGCAAATCATATACCTAATTTATTTTTAGTTACTAAGTACAAGGATGAGTGAACTGGAAACAGAGCACACGTATCAACTGCGTCAAGCAGAAGCGACGCAGGCCGAGAAATTAAAAGAAGTGCATGAGGGATACTGCGCCGCCATCGAAGAGCTCAAAGACAAGAATGAGGTGAGAAAATGAATCTTTACATTTTGATTGATTATGAAGATAATTATGTTACTAGCCAGATATTCAAAACTTTGGATATAGGGTCAGCCCTCAAAAACGTCCAAATCAAAGTAGATTAAACCCATAGTAACTATGAAGGTAATCTGTGTACTTAGTATACATTAATTGTTGCAAGCTACATCAGACGTAACGATGAAGTATTTAAATTAGTTTCTTAATATTTCTATTATATATACGTACCTAAATTTATTTGGTAAAAACACGTTTTTTTTCGTAAACTAGCAGCACCCCGCGGTTTCACCCGCTCGAATTACTCCTTATAACATCAGCTATCTGCCAGTGAAAGCCCGGTCAATATCAGTCTAGCCGCTTCGGAGTCCATAGGGAATATACACACATATCATCGATTTTATATAATAGATACTAAATCTATTGCCATCAAATTCTATGTTTGTATATCAATGTTACTTTTGACAGACTATGGAAAACGAGCATACACACGAAATCGGCATGATTCAACAAGATATTGCCAAACTTAGATCGGGACATGAGAGAACGCTGCAATCGCTCGAAGCCGATTTCAATATCAAACTTATTAGCGAGTATCACAGATATCAGGTACGGAAACAGTATATTATAAAATATTTTATTTGGTAAGCTCTAATCAATATTACGCCATATTGTCATCCAATGTCCACGAGACAGGTCTAACTTCGTGCTATTTTGTGTACCTACCTACCAAAATTTTATAACTAGAACCAATTGCCTACGTTAATAGTTTATTACCTTAGATAAAATATAGAGAACTAGATGGAGGGCCACGAAGAATAGACACGTCAAAATTAGCTCAAGTTCAGAAATGCCTATGCTACTACTAAGTATATATAGCTAGCAACTTTGGGAAAATTATTTAAAATGTTAGCTAAAAAAGCTAAAAATATCTATAAAATAAATTCCACACAGACATTTAGACGCATCCGGGCTATATAGTCCGGCCGAACTAGTATGAAATATGACCATACTTTTATTTGTGGCCATATTTTTGTGGCCGTTTTTTAACGACCTAGTTCCTCTAAATCTAAGGTATGGGTGCCTTATTTAAGCCTAGGTTAGTGGGAATAGATACCTACTTTTTTTTCAATGTTTGTAGAGCCTTGAAGACAAAACGGCAAGAATGAGGAGGGAATACGATGAGAGGCTCGATGACTTGGCTGAGAGTAAACGAAAAGCTTTGAGAGATTTGAACGATACCTTTGAATCAAAACTAGAAGAAAAAGACGTCGTCCTGACAGAGGTAAATACAAGTGCAATATATATTGATTATCACAATGAATTGTTATTATGCATACTTATTTTCAGCTCCAAGAACAAGCAGATATGGAAAAAAGAGAACATGAAACAATAAAGACAGCTATAGAAGATGACGCAGATCGTGAGATAATAGAAATAAAGACATCATACGAAGCTCAATTAAAAGAAGAAAAGGACGCAAACGTTAGACTAAAGGGAGAAACTGGACTTATGAAAAAGAAACTCATCAGCGCTCATAAGGAAATAGACGAATTGCAACATCAAATCTTACAGCTCAAAGGTAATTGCTAACAAAACCAATTGAATATTTCAAACATTCATTTCATAATACTAATTTTATTCGTTTTATAGCTGAACACAAACAGTTTCAAAAGGTGATTTCAACATTGGAGCGGGATG
Organism: Agriopis aurantiaria; assembly: GCA_914767915.1. Lineage (NCBI taxonomy): Eukaryota > Metazoa > Arthropoda > Insecta > Lepidoptera > Geometridae > Agriopis > Agriopis aurantiaria. The sequence continues at coordinate 11,032,662 of OU611983.1, read as the reverse complement.
TGGCCGACTTGAAGAAGGAAATCGCTGAAAGGGATATGACAATTGAGGATAAAGAGAAACGCATTTACGAATTGAAGAGGAAGAAGCAAGAATTGGAGAAATACAAGTTTGTGCTCAACTTTAAAATAACAGAACTCAAGAATCAGGTGAGTTGGGCTATTAGATAACGTAACAATACTAAAGATAATGATACATTAATGATAAATGCAATCGTATAGAGTACAAACGATAAGATATTGACTATTCGCATAGATTGAGCCGAAGGAACAAATGATCCGAGAGTTGAAGGTTCAAATTGACGACATGGAAAATGAAGAAATGAAGCTTCTTAATGTTAAACATGATCTTGGTATGATTCTTTTAGGAGGAATAATGCCATTAGACATACAAGCATCACTTCATGTATCGAAAAAAGTTACAGCTGTTTATTACCGATTTTAACTAAGTTTATGACATTCAACAGATAGACCCGTTAACGCGCGATATCAAAGCCAAAAAGGTCCGTATTCTAGACTTGGAAGTGTCACTGGAGTTTCTTTTGAAAAAAAAAGCTTTCCGCGGTAATCAATCAGTTGTAATTTTTTTCTTATGTTACGTTTGTTTAGTCTTGCTATCACGATCATTTTTAGCAGTATAATTTAAATTTTCACATCTTTTTTACGTATGGTCAAATAGCGAGCTTGTTAACGAGTATTATAAACAAAGGCATGTAGATAGATACCTATTTATTTTGCATTATAATAGCTATGTTCGTGATTTTTATGTTTTAGCTCCAAACATTTTGTTTATTTAGCCAAGTATAGAATGTTTATGTAATTGACAGTTTTAAGTTTCAGTAGAAATCGTCAAATATTGTTGGCGCAATTTTTGATGTACGAAATTGTCGATTTTTCAGAGCTCACGATCACTCAGCTGAATGAAAAACTACAGTCAGCTAAAAAGGACTATCAGAATGAATCTAATAGAATGATGACCTTGAAAGCCACATTGAAGAAAATCAAAATAGATTTACACAATATGACCGCAAATTTCCAAGATCCAATGAAATTGAGACTGAATGTTAAAGTGAGTTATTGCGATTAATCACGATATTTTGGCATGACTATTTCGAACTATGTTGTTGCAAGAAACTGGGAGAAATGAAACGGCGAGGTCAGTTTTACAGCATACTGTCAAAAACACGAAAAGATTTTCATGGGTTTCATGGATTTTCACATTAATTGCGACAAAATTGTACCCACTGGTACTAGGTATTTGTGCTTGGTATGAATTACGAAAATCGTCAATAGGCCGTGTAATAGTAAACAGTAATTTCGATTACTTTGGCATATTATACAGTGGATTTTGTTAATAAAAAATTTTGTAAACAGGCATGCGGTCAACTTGATGGTAAGCGGTAATAGGCGCGGTGTTCACAACACTAGCGGTGTTGTCGATGGTTTGCCAACCCGGAGAGGTGTTTGTAGATACCCTTTTGAAATCGTGTTCATGACAATACAGATCATCAATGTGTCGTTTGAACAGGAATTATTCCACAAATACGTGGAAGATATAGACTTCGTGCGAAGCCGCGTAGCAGAAGACGAAGCGATCCGCGAATTTAACCGGCAAAGAGACCATCTTGAGAAGCAAGTCGCAGGACTCAAGAAACAGCTGGCTAAAGCGCTCGGGGGGTCCAAGGCTGATATCAACAGGATTATGGATGTAAGGCATTTAAATACAATATTCATATTATAAGCTAGCTGCCACCTGCTACGCCTGCGGTTTCGTCCACTAACCTACAGGAACCGTAAACTTTTAACCAACTTCAAGAGGTTCAGGAGGTTCTCAATTCAGTCAGTATGTATATATATTTGCAAACCAATTTACGTGAATAAATAAAAATAAATAGATACATAAGCAAAGCTAAATATATTAAGATATATTTGGCAAGAAATACTCGTATATCAGACTCATTAGGGATGATTAAGCACGATATAAATATCAGAAAGATGTAACAAAATGTACTTATACAATATAAGAAATTGAGAAGTAAATAGAAATAAATATTAAAAGCTAGACGACGTTAGACAATTTCCGTGGTTATGTTAGGGACAGCTCGCGGGACTGGCCAATGGGGCCATGATCAATCATTTTAAAGTAACCTAAGGTTAATACCAAATTTATCCAAATCTGTACAGCCGTTACAGAAATTCGTAGCAAAGATACACACTGGATGACAATATACATAGTTGTGAGACCCGATTTTTTTTCTCTATGTATTGTTTACCTTTTCATGATTAAACTGTAAAATTTTGATTAAGTTTTGGCAAAGTAAAGTGTCATGCGTTAGATTAGATTTGATATCCCGAAAAAAATAATAAGAAAAATCTAGTCAACCGCGGGTAAAACAGCGACGCGACGCTGATTGCCTAAGACGACTGGTTCAACCACATTAATTATAATTAATTATTTTTATAAAAGTTTCTAGCCTAAACTGCATAATACAAAATGAGATTTTATACACAGGAAACAAATTAAAGATCGTCGGTACCTATTGTTTAGATTGAATCTGAAAAGCTGTGAGAATTGTTAGCCGGAAATGTCTTACAAGACAAAAACAATTAAAATTGCAGTTCATCGAACTGCTGACGAAACCGTAACAGATTTTATTGGTATTACACAAATCCGTGAAGTCTGTGCTAGATCGAACATCTTAGGTAATAATATTCGAGTTAATAGAATGACGATTCTAATTTCCGAAATGATTACACCGTCTACCAAATTTACGGTTAAATTCTCCACGGTATAAAAACAGTTCAAATAGCATGCATATATCATTGTAAAATTATAATAGTTAACTAGTTTTTTTTTAAACTCGATAATCTTCTTATCGGTTGAACAGATTTCAACGAAGCTAAGCTAAGAACACTCGAACAAGTCGCCCTTAAGTCGCCTATAAGTTTTTGTAAAGGTGTCGAATAAAATTTATTTTCTTTCTTTCTTTCTTTCCCTTCAAACAAACAAAAATATCGGTTCAGCCGTTTGGGAGCTACAATGCCACAGACAGACACACAGATACGCACTTAAAATTTATAACACCCCTCTTATTGCGTCGGAGGTTAAAAACCGCTTATGTAACTCGTTATAACGTCCGGAATTTTGCAGGGATATCCGGGAATTCAAGGGAGAGGACCCAGCAGTGGGTTGATACAGGCTGACAATGATGATGATGATGATCCGGGAATTCAGGCTTTTTTGTCCGAAATGCAGGGGGATTTCCTAAACGTCTGGAATTCTAGAAATTAAATAGACCGCCACACAATTTCATTATGCCTCGAAATATAAACTTTGATGGAAATGTCCGGAAATGGTTTTTGCCCGTGGTTTTTTTCATCTGATAGTTACTTGTAGACGAATCCTTTGACATGCACGGGATACCGAAGCCTAATTATAAAACTCTATCTCCAGCAACAGTACAAGTACTGTTACGGGCACGGGACGCGAACGAGGACGGATTTAACACTACCCAAACATTTTGTATGGTGTCGGGGCACGGCCGAGCCTCGTCCGGGACGCGAGCGACACACGGTGTAGCATGAATAGGCATGATGTTTTTTTTTTAATTACCTCATAAAAAAGCTGATCATAAATAGAGCACATCAACGAAAACAAAATTAAAATTAGTTCAAAAATAAATAAGTTATAAGCATTTTAATTTCATTCTAGACAGAGAGCGCACTATACAGAGCCGTGACGTCACGGCTTAGGAGTGCCACACAAATGCTATACTAACACACGCTTTGCGAGAAAGGGATAGAACATCCCCTCTCTATCCCCACCTAAAACTTTAAATACTCATATCTCAGAGATTTATCAGCCAATTCAAATTATTTTTTCAGTTTGTGTAATGTATTTAGTTATATTAATCGTTAAGCCGGTTATTTGTAATAAATTAAACATTAGGACACATGCCTATAGCACTGTATAAAAGCGTTCCTGAAGTTTTAAATAGGTTTATAGACATTTATTCTCATATAAGATGTTACATCACTTCCATGAGAAAATCCGTGCCTGCATGGACGTTCGAGCAAGGCTCGTGCCCGCTCGGTCTAGCATAAATCATTCTGGTGAGACTTCCGTGTTTGTCTGTATATCACACCATATTTTCGCAAGAACCATAAAAGCTATCGATTTGAAATTTGGCACGGATCGCGATAATTGTTCAAAATTTTGATTTTTCCAACGCAGGAGAATTGTACATTATTGACTGAGATCAACAATCTGCGCACGGAGTTGAAATCGACCCGCACGCGGTGCTTCCAAATGGAGTCCATCCTGGGACTGTCGGCGCGGTACGTGCCACCTGCCACGGCTCGAGCTAAGCTGAAGCATGTCACTGAGGACAGGGAGAAGCTGGACGAGAAGTTCAAGACGAAGATTGAAGTAAGTACCAGCCATAAAAGTATTTAAATAAGAACATAAAAAAGAATTACCGGCAGGATTCAATCATGTGCAACAATCAGGGTAAACGCCCCGATTACAAACCACCAACCAATGCTTAGATTGGGTTTCAAAGACGTTGAGCACAGACGAAGAAGTTTACAAAGACGTTCAAGAATTTGGAGGCCAACAGAAAAGCGACCGTATATAGTGACTAGACTGTAGCCACTACGTTCGCATTCCTATATTTGCTATTGGCGCATAAACTTTTCCATTTCACTTACTTCAGCAACTCGCCTGTTGGTAAATGTAAGTAAAATAATAAACTTTTTGTCCACAGGAAAGACAAGAGATAATACACGCACTGAAGGAGGAAAACGAGCGCTTACTAGGCAAGGTGCGCTGCATTGACGAGACAGACAGGGAATCTTCACCAGAACCACCCACATCTCCGTCCAGTGACGTCAAATAATTGCCGTTAGTTATCCCAGTGACATCAAGTTGTTATCGTTTATTATCCAAGTGGCTTCATATAGTTATCGTTTATTATCCTACTGACGTCAAATAGTTATCGTTATTCAATATTATACTTATTAAATTCAGACGTTTCGCGTTTTGTTTTTGTGCCAACATAGAAAAAATAAACTCACAGTCTAACTAAACTGACTCTAAAATTGATTAGGATTTACTTAGTTATATCCCACCTTTCTCAGCGTAAGACATCAATGGAAGATATGTTAACAGCTCCGAAAGACTCATGAGTAAAAAAAATGAGGACCGGGCTTACTTTATTTCCTAGTCTTTCAGATCGCCTGGTTAACGACGCTTGATCAAAATGCTGGCGTGTTTCTGGCTCAACGTATAAGCATTGCCATTCAGCGTGGTAATGCCGCCAGCATGCTACGCTGCCAACTGGTAGCAGGCTTGAGCATTTGGATTGTCTTTAGACCTTTAACGGTTTATGGGCAGTCAACTGTTTTTGTAGTTTTAGTTAACTTGTTTGATTATAAATGGCACGTGCCAGCAAAAAAACGTGCATAATTATTATTTGTTGATTTTGAACCGTCTTGTTGTTTTTTTTAAACTATACCTTTTGTTATTATATTATCATATTCAATGAAATATTTATTTATATCATTTTTTTTATTCAAAACATAAATGCATTCTATAGTATATTAAAAAAACATGCTCGTAAATTCGATACAGCGACGACAAACTTATTGTAATAACAATTATATAATAATAATATAAATTTTAATTATATATACATACATACTTAAATATAATTACTTGTTTTATATCCCTTATACATTCATGCCCACAATAAATAATAACCATTACCCGAAAAAGTATCCTATAACCTTTAAACTACATAGAATTGTTGCTTAGTTTATAAACGTATATTTAGAGTATTTAAATTGATGTTTTTGACTATTTGGTAAAAGGTTAAAATTGACTTTAATATGTACATAACAGAGTTACTTATAACGGGAAAGTTATTCAATGCTTAAAATTGCCGCTCGCAATTGTGTTATTGTAATTCTTGTAATTATCGCTCGGGGGAATTTTCACGCGCGTCTAAAAGACAGTGCAATGCCAAGCATAGATTAACTAACGTTTTTACGCAATGATGTACTCTTATATATTGTCTATTCTATTTAATTCCACTGAATAATCTAAGACTGGTAGGTACTTATGAAATAGTTTTTTATTGACAGATATCAATTAAAGAACCACATATATTCACTAATAACACTACTTCGCATATGTACTTGCGTAAACATCGAATGGAAAATATATATATTGAACTCTTATTGATTCAATTGTGCGATTCTTAAACTATCGATAAATTTCCTGCCAAAATGTTACGCCGAGAACGAGCAGAGTACAAAGTTAAAGCTTTATCACACTGTCGATTTGCGATCGTGGTTTCAACGGGATGACCGGTCCAACTCTCGCAGCATGCCTTGCGAGCTCGCCGCCATTTTGAAATTGAATTTGTTGCCACACCATAACAATAACTAACCAAATAATTGAGCAAATTCTGATTTCATTTTTGTTTATATGCCTAGTAATAAGTATAGCGCATACAATGTAATCTATTCGGGCTTGTTATGTGGTTTGTTGTTTGCGACCGCAAATCGCGACTGTGATAAGGCCTTAATTTGCTGATAAAATCGGTAAATAAATAAGTTCGTAAGGAACCTATTCAAAGTACAAAAGGTAAGATAGCTTTACGGCCCTTGGGGTAGTCGGGGAAGTCCTTCTTGTAGTTGCGGTGCTTGCTGATCGCCCACACTGCCATTTGGTAGAATCCAGCCGCGGCGAACAGACCCGCTGGAATATTACAAAACACAATACACAATATTAAAATTAGATAATTGATACTAGTAGTACTAAATACAACTAACGGTACGACAAAAAATCATCAAGGTTTTGACGTTGTTTTTCAAGTTGCATTCAAGTTTTATGTAAGCAGAAATTTAGTAATTTTCTGCATTTCTACTATAAGACTAATTACTATAAGATTGCCATGTGCCATACTGATAGGTTATTTAAAAACCTTAATTAAGAACATTGTGTAATCACAACTTTTTGAATAGCGGTAAAACTGTGATAATTTCAAGACGATCTTGCTCAAAGGTCATTACTTAAAATGATAAATTAAGAATGTTTCACAAGGAGTTTTCTGTTTGGCTATAGCATACAAATTATATTTTATGTCGGTATGATACAACTCTGAAATTTGTCTGTCCTTCGTTCGATTTTTATATAACCACCAATTTCTGAACTATGAATGTGACTACAGATGTAATATTATGACTTTGACTAAGGAGCCATATGCGTGTCTCGACACGCTCTTGACTAGTTATTTTCTTCTAAACTTGTTTGCTGAACTTGAAATGGACCCTGTCCCTGTTGTTGCAAATATAGGTGTTATTAGCATTAACTCAAAGGTTATATATCGCTGTACGATGGTAGTTAAGTGATGACCATCGCGTTTGACCTCTACTTCACCTAGAGATATTTTTTACAATTTTTTATTTTTATTAATTAATAGGCTTGCATTTGACCACCATCACGCCTGATGTTAAGCGATGATGCGGTCTACGTTGGAGCACGCTTGCCTAGAAGAAACCTATTCACTCGTGATTTGAAGACACCCAGATTGTAACCATCGGGGAACACCCATTCAGGCAGCGCATTCCACAGACTAGCAGTTCGCACAATAAATGTAGAATCAAAGCGCTTCGTACTGGTTTTCGGAATATCAACCATAAAGCGGTGACGATTTTTCGTGCCCGCTCTGGCAGTCCGATAGAAAAATGGGCAGGAGGGAATTAGGTCGTGCAGATCCGATGCACTCTCCGAAATGAATCCGATAAAAAACCGATAGACTAACAACTTTACGTCGATGCTCAAGACTAAGAAGCTTAATCCGAACTAAGGATTCATTGCTGATGAGCTTCTTGGCACGTTCTAGACTCCAATGCCTCAAGCTGGTACTTAGCTGATCCATCCCAAAGGTGAGAGCAGTACTCCATGCACGACCGAACTTGTGCTTGGTACAGTGATAGCAACTCTTCCGACGTGAAGTACCGTCGCACCTTCGATAAGATACCCAGCTTTTTGGCAGCCAATTGAGTCTTGCTCTCAATATAGGAGCCAAAATTGAGGGTTGATGTCAGAGAAACGCCCAAAAGCTCAAGCTGGTCAGTTATCGGAATGGACACATCCCGGAAAGTAGGAGCCAGTTGGAATGGCGTCCTTTTGGCGGAGAACAGACACGCCTGGGTCTTAGCAGCATTGAACTTGACCAGGTTGGCATCACCCCAATCGGAGACTGCCTTAAGGGACAGGTTCATGCGCTCGACCATGGCCTCTCTGAGAGACTAGATTTGAGGTCCACTGGTTCGTGCACTGGATGTATGGCTCTCTACTACTGTGCTGTCGTCTGCGTACCCAAAGGTACAATACAATAGTACAATATGTAGTTCCTTTTTAGGGTTCCGTACCCAAAAGGTGTAAACGGGATCCTATTACTAAGCCTAAGCTGTCTGTCTCTCTGTCCTACCTCTTAACGGCTGTATCTTTCGAACCGCAATAGATAGCCAGATGAAATTTTCATAGGAACCCTAAAAACGGTAATATGTACAAGCGTCAAACTTGGGTACACAATCTAAAGTAAAACAACAAATAATAAGTACTGTCCAAGTGCGAGTCGGTGACAAATTTATGTTCACTAAAGATAAGCAACGTCCGGCGCGGTCGGTACTTGGATGGGTGACCGCCTGGGCGTGATGTTGTTTTTTGCACTACTTTTATATACTTTATTCTGTGGTGGTCCGGAACCCTGAGTGAGCCTGACTCGCTCATTGCCGGTTTATTTTTTATTCATGCTATCAATAAATGACTAAAGGTTGTAGTGATTATAACAATTACATTGTGTTACAAGCTACGCATAGAGGTATTTGTAATACCATAAGTTTAGTTTCATCAATCAAATTATTTCATTGAATAGTGAGACAAAAAAACACAGTAGTTCAATTAATTGAACTACTGAGAATAGACGATAGAAATTTGCGTATTTCAATACATTATTTCGTTATCGATAAAATCTTAACATTCTAGCGTAAAGGTATAAATAAATCAAGTTTGTCGACTCATGCCGCCCGCTGGGGCTGCAGTAATGTGAATAAATGATTATTCCATTTATGCTAATTACCGTGAGGGGCTTCGTGACGTATAGAACATACCAAATCATTCAATGTCTTTTCGAAGTCAGATTTGCTGGTTTAAATTAAGTTAAAAAGATATACACATTTTTTTACCTGAAATAATTTACTTCTTCCTCTGATTTAAGGTATTTTAAAACAAACAAAATGGTGAATTGATCACGTTTGTTTCTTTAAGTTTTTTAGTCTGGGTAGGTTTTGTAAACCCAACATGCGGACACCAAAAACGCATCAAATTAATTTTTATTCATTGACCAAACAAGAAATAACTAAAAATAAACCAGCCAAGTGCGAGTCGGGTTCGCACACTGATCACTGTTCAGTACCAAAATACAATTATTATCAATTTAAAAAACCGACTTAAAAATATGGCATTTCGATTCGGTTAAATGATAAGGTCGACATTAGAATGAGGTTGCCCAAATAAACGAAATTACCAGTTGTAACTTGGTAATGGAGAGAAATTTGTCACCGACTCGCACTTGGCCATTATTTATTATATTCAGTAATAGGGTCCTGTTTTTACCCTTTGGGTACGGAACCCTAAAAAAGAAACCTTTGAGCTAGAAAGTCTTGAACTTATAGCAGTTTTATCGCCATATCTTAAAAAAGTTATAATAAATACAAACATAATAAACATTTTAATTGATGGTTTATTAATTTGACCTATCAACATGGCAAGTTACGAGTTTCTATGTCTAATAATAGTTTAGAGGTGCAGGGGGCGGGGGACACACACACACCAACTTTTTGCCTCTTTGGCGGGCCATATTTCACAAAATATACATTTGATAAAAAAAGTGATGTATCAAACTTTCCCTTAATGTTAATAGACCTATTTAACGAGACACACGAGGGCTTGCAGCAAAAAAAATATCCCCATTGTCGAGCCACCCGGAAAGAGCAAAAATATTTTCTTTTTATACTTGTAAAAGTGAGATCTATATTAAAACTGTAATTGTGCAAAATTTCAAGCACTTGCCTTAATAACTACAGAAGTAAGAAGGTTCTAAAAATTAAATTAAAAAATTAAGTTCTAAATTAGGACGGACGGCCAGAAGGACAGACAGACAGACGGACGGATAGAACGAATTTATAAGGGTTCCTTGTCGGGCTACGGAACCCTAAAACCGGTTTATCTTGAGATTTATGAATAAATCTCGATATGACAACTTCGCGTTAGGACGCTGTCTGACTATATTTATGCATACACCCATTATCAGATTGACTGATAACGATAAGACCTACAATAATTAAAAAAGTGGCACCTTGGTCAACCTCACATTTCAGTATAGATACTTTGTGGAAGTATCGACCCACTTACCATGGAACCTATAAGAACTTTCCAAAATACTGTCCATTTTCCTTTCCACTAATATACTTCGTCTTGTCAAATGGTTGGCAACCCTAACGCGCCTATTCTGGCGCAGTCAAGATTATCTCAGTCACTTTCACTCTCAGAACATTTCAATGAGAAAGAGAGTGACCGAGTTAGGGTCGGCAAAAACAAGGTCCTAGAGCTTAGTAAAAATATTAGTATTTACCTGGGGCGCATTTAGTCATAATGGTGAAGAAGAGCCAGGAGCCAAACTCGTACGTGTAGTTGGGGCAAGAGACGAAGTTGAACAGCAGAGAGAGGGGGTTCCCGTCGGGGACCGGCACGCTCCTCACTTTGGTGCCTGGAGGGCGCAGGTTTTTGAGCGTGATGTGGATGCTCAGGTTCCCGAGCTCACAGATCTGAAAATAACAGTATTTCTTAGTCTTGTTACACAAATTGCACAATAAATATTAAAGTTAATTTTTAGTGTATGTTTATAGTTTATAATACAAAAACTAAAAAACACGCAAACGTGGCTCGTTAAAAAAACCCAAAGGAGATGACTGGTAAGGTGAACCGGGCTAATGCAACATGTAGCTAAAGCTACATTGCAGTTTCTTTCATTCTAACAAAAATTGCGTAGCAAAAAATGCGATGTCTGTGATTTCTACGGTTTTTTAGAACTACGCTATCTATTTGGTGACAACGTTAACCATTCAAAACTGTTTCTTTAACGAATATCTCGAGTGTTCATAGGTAATTTAATAAGCGTGTTTAATTTCTTTGTATAGATTTTTAGTTCAATATTGGTCTGTGTCGGCAATTTATTAAAGGTGATGGCAGCCCTAACAAACAAGGAAAAGCAATAGCTTCTCAAACAAAAAACTCCAAGTATGCTACCACATACAACACGGACTTTGACCCACAAGGTTAAGTTACGTATCAATCAGTGGCATTACTGTAGTAAGCATACCAAATTACATGAAATGCTAATAGGTTTATTATGTATCTAAACCGAGTGAATAATCTATCATTATAGACATTGATATTTAAGACTATTGCAATTGGCACAGTCTTCAAAATCCGAACCATATGTAGTAGACAAAAATTTGGTTCGCGAAGTGCAAGGTGAACAAGTATAAATTTAAAATCTTATACATGGTTACGCATATAGACTGTAATAAGGCGAAAGGAGGTTATTGTACTCATAATTATGAAAAACTTTTACTATGGGACCAATACTGAAATTGCGAAAATCTATAGAGAATGGTCATTGACACTTGACAAAATGTGTGGAACAGCTGATATTTTTCTTGCGATTTCAGGGTTGATCCCATAGTAAAAGTTGTTCATAATGATGAGTACAATGACCTCCTTTCGGATTAGTACAGTCTTTATGCGTAAACCTGTAAATAAAAGGCGATGTGTGTATGCGTTTGTGTGTGTGCATGTGTGTATGTTCCCTATGGACTCAGAAGCGCCTGTAGCTGATATGAAAAATAGAACCTCAATCAATTCTGCAGTTTGTGAGTCTTGACAACCCCAACCACTACATTTGTTTTATTAATTCTCAAATTCTCACCAAGGAGAAACGGTCTAAACTAAGCATACTACGCGAAGCTATTGAAATTAAGAAATACCAAAATTTTAATAGAAAGGATATTTATTATTATAGTTGCTAAGTACCACTTGCCTGAGATCCAGTCATCAAATAAACAAAATCTATAGCGCAGAACTGCAAGATCTCTGGACACCATAAGCAACTATACTGCGTACATGTGAGAGGTGGGAGTGTTTGGTTTTGTTAATTTTATCATCTGGTCTACCTGTGACGTACCTGTACAGTGTACATGGGCACTGCGAAGTGTTTAAAAAGTCAGCAATTTAAATTATATAAAATACACACAACAATATCTGCTAAAAGTGTTTAATTTCAATGTCATCTCAACATAGTATAAATTAAAGTCGCTTTCCGCGTCTGTTAGTCTGTATATACGCTAACTCCTCCTAAACCACACAACGTATTTTGATGCGGTTTTCACGGAATTTTTCATGGAAAGTTTATGTAGGTATAATATAATAAAAATTACACCTGTGTGAAGTCGGGACGGGTCGCTAGTGTGTATTATCTTGAAAAACTTAAGAAAAAAGTTTGTCACCTTTTCAAGTTTTAACAGGTTTCAAGTTTGTATGAAAATGAGGTACTGAGTTAAGCTGTTGTTTAATTTTAAGAGAGTTACTTACAGTAAATCCAGCCAGTCCAACATAGAAGCAGACGTTGCAAGGAGCAGTGTAAAGAGGATGGTTGATGTGGTACGCTACATAAACGGTGAACAGCCAGTAGTATAAGCAGTTCCTGAACAGATTTCGCAGTGGCATGGTGCTGTGAGAGAACCGGTGGACGAACAGGGTCTCGAAGAGACGCTTGGCATAATGTGCCGACCAGCATATGGCTGCAACACTGTAACAAAACAAAAAGTAGGTAGGTATACAATGTTGTAATTAGAATTTCTTGTAATTTGTTTGAATTTGTTGTAATTGGCATTTTTATTTATATCTAGGAATAATAAATAAATATTCAGGACATTTTTGCACACACGGTCATCTGACCCCAAACTAAGCAAAGGTTGTAATATGGCTGCCAGACTGGCTGCCATTCATGCATATATATGTTTAAATAAATACTGCAAAATATAGAATGAGTTACTGCAGAATAAAATTATGAGTAAATTATCTTTGGTATGATGAAGATAATTTGCATGTGTATTGACATTTTATTGAGAGGCTATCAGAGGATACCTGAGCTGGGAGGATGAAAAATTTTAGAAAACACAAGTAGGGGTAGAGTTATAACCAACTTTTTGGGAACATGGGAACTGAGCCACTCTCGCCCATGAAAAGTAACACTTATTCTGAAACTCACACATGGTCACCGAGTCGTGCCAATCAGGTATCAAAGTGGTAGTAGGCTTTGTCAGTGGCTAGAGACAAAGCCAGGTTACGCCATTAGGGAAAGATTTCATCCATCTATTCCAAGGTTAACATGGGAACTTTATGTTGACATCCACAGTATGCACACACCCTATTGTTTGGACCTTAGATTAGTATGACCTGTCTGGTAAAATCACTGTCTTTTTATTCTTATTCGACATGAGGGCGAAAAGTCCTGCACTGACGTCACGTTTGGGGTGTATTGTGCATTTCCACCTACCAGCACCTACCCGAGCCAACCCAAATCCTTAAATCACTGTCTGTCTACGCCCCGCCCCTGCTGATGAGGTGATACAAGTCATCAAGCTTTCATCAGGTGTTAATGTTGACAGCTAGTCCATTATATACACCGATGTACCATTATGTCTGACAAAACTTGCCCTTGCTTTGGCCTTTATTGTCATAATGCTTAAGCACTTATACATGGGCCATAACTAGCCTAAGTAGATACTTGACACCAAAACGTGAAGAACACACTTTAGAAACAAAGTTTCAAATCGTGAGTCTATCCATCATAGATTGGATCATTGCATAATAGCTGGCCCTTATTCTGTATAGTAAATGTGTCCATGGACACATAACCATGGACATGGTAACCATGGTCACAAATAACACTATAACCATTGGTACAAAACTACGTAAAACAAATATGCACAAAGCACATAACATTATTATCATGAATTAAAAAATGAGCACATTATATAAGTATCTCATTGCATTATCAAACATTCCAATTGCCCTTGACGTTCGAATTCCAAGCAGATATCAAAAAACGTGGCGATATTAGGAGTTTATGTGGTTATAGAGACTAAAGGCACAGAATTAATTTATCAATTACATTGTTTTTGTTATGACGTCATGCATTTATGGCAAGGAATTTCATGTAAGATAGAGAATAAGGGCTCTGGTAAGATGGCCAATTTTGGCAAGAATATTGTTAAATTTCGTAACCTGAAAAATTCATAAAAATTACAAAATTGATAGTAAAACCTCAGGGCATAGCTAGTTGGGAATAATGTCTTAAAAGCTGTACATACGTAGCGACACTTCCTGGTGAAGAGGTTTGAGCTCCATACAAAATCCATGGTCTTTGGTACACCCAAAGATATACAAATAATGGCCCTGCATACTCAGCCAGGAACACGTTCTTCCAAGAGATTTGAGGCCCTAAATCTTTCACATAGAGCCTAGAACACCACTCGAGTTCAAGACTTTTTACAGTATCTTCATCCTTCAGAGTTTTTCCTTTAACTTCTAATTTGATGGCTTGTCTGTCAGGGTACAATGATTTCTTCACATTCTGGTGGATTTTATCTTTAATATCTTTTATTGTTGTATCAGCGTTTACATTGATCTTGCCCAGTGGTTTGGAGCCGGCAGCGTTAAAAATTTCAATCTGAAAACAAATCTGTTTTAACATCTACAAATCGGTTTTTAGCTTACATTCCTTAATTAATTAGATGGAAATTCTTACCTCCATTGTTGCTAACAATGACTTTGCCTTTGATCGAAGAGAATTATAATGCTACGCTAGCCTTGGGTGATGCTAGCTATCAGGCAATGCAATGCGAAGAAATTCTTGAATAATTTAATTTGACTGGTTTTTCTATTTCACTCAGTCACGAAATCAAAAGGGGAAATTCACGAGTAGTCTTTGAACTCAACTTTGAAGTTTGAAGAATAGTGCCGGCCAGCCACAGATCTACTACCTATAGATTTTCAATGAAAATTATAATTCTCTTTATAATGCTACGCTAGCCTTGGGTGATGCTAGCTATCAGGCAATGCAATGCGAAGAAATTCTTGAATAATTTAATTTGACTGGTTTTTTTTTCAATGAAAATCTATAGGTAGTAGATCTGTGGCTGGCCGGCACTATTCTTCAAACTTCAAAGTTGAGTATGAGCGTGGCTAGCTCAGTGCCTCTCGCTTCAACAAGGTGTGTTGCCACATTAAAATGATTTGCTATAAGTTAGGGTAATTTACCTACTATGATGGGTGTGAATCTTCAATGAGTACTTTGGAAACAATACTACCTTTTAAATATTTATATTTTATACACTATCTGCTGCAACCCGCGGAGCTACCTGCAATTTTCTGGGAAGAAAAGTACGTTGTCTGTCCTCATGGCACACCCTATCGTCCTGACAAAATTTGACTTAGCCCATGATCTAAGAAAACAAGGTCTAGCAATCTGGGAGTGGTCCCCCAATGACGTCACTGTCCAGTTGCCACTTTATTCAATCAGCTGTTACGTGGTGTATCGTCATCTCTCTCGAACCTGTTGTAAATTGACATCATGACATCATTGCGGGACGCCTACGTAAACATTTTTTCTCGAATTGCTATACCTGGCGGAGTATATTATTATACCATGACTTAGCCATTTCCTCGTAAAAAAACAGACAGAAAGTTACAAACTTACTTGCGTTTTTATTATAATTATTTGTTAGGATTAGAATATAGTACTAGAAAAAGGGTTGTAAAGTAACCATAGCATGATTTTTTATGATTAATAAAAAATAATAAAATAGTCAAAGAGTTAAAACGGAAGGGCAAAGGAAGGGCCCCCATGCAACAAACGTTAAACGTATTTTTGGATTTGTTCTAGTGTAAAAACGGTAATCCGTACAAGCGTCAAATTTAGCGGATTATAGTGAACATAAGTAAAACAACAAATAATAAACACTGGCCAAGTGCGAGTCAGTGACAAATTTCTGTTTACCACTAAGCTAAGCAACGTCGGGCGCGGACGGTACTTGGATGGGTGACAGCCTGGGCGTGATGTTGTCTTTTTGCACAACTTTTTGTATTTTGTGATTGTAAAGAACTCTCAGCGCGCGAGCCCGACTCGCGCTTGGTCAGTTTAGTTTTTTCATGAATGGAATTATGTATAACATTCCAAATAATTAGATAAATAGACTCTTTAATGTTTAAAGTACAAATTTCACGAACAGCGCGTAGCTTTTTGAATCGGTTCGCCGAAATCGCCTTTTGCTTTTCCAGCTTCATAACTGTGGCCTCATTAATATATATTTAATATTAACATTCACCATATTCATATGGGCATAAAAGGGTCGGTATTTTGCACTTCTTGCAATGTGCCAGTTTTTTTCAGCAATGTGACAGGATCAGTTGGAAACCTGCAGAACGAATAATTTATGTTAGTTGCGGTGGGTAATTTCTTTCATAAACTGGCAACATTCATAATTTATTTTCTAAGTGAATAATTTGATAAAATTCATAGAATTAGACCACAAATCGACCTAAAAACTGACTAATTATGAATAAAATATTTGCGAATTGATATCCTGAATTTATTTAGGTGATCGTTACAAGCTTTATATGTTTACTTACGTGTGAAATGATATTTCATCGTATTTTCGCTCACTGCGCTTCTTGCAGCCCAAAATGCTACAACCAACCATTGTAAAATATCTTTTACAATTATTTCTCAGAGGAAACACGCATTTATCACATTAAATCACCAAAAAAAGATAATAAATATAATTCAGACCCGTTTTGTTTGTCACTGATTATTACAGATTTTGACACTTGAGGTACCAAAAACAGGTCACGCCGATAAGGACAACAAAATCTATTTATGTCCTTTTCGTACTTGTGCTGAGCCATATCAAGTTGTCTCTTTCACTAAAATATATTGCCGATCTGGTATATCTGTGCGGCCAGCGGCCTATCAAATATAACTGACACATCAACTAAATCTAAACGTCTAAAATGACATATGCCATTTACTTTTTTGTAAAAAATTTCATGACCGTGGATACCATGTCCTTTAGGCGTAATATTACTTTAGTATTAATAGCAACAAACAAACAAGTCATAGTCACAGTCAGAGTCTAGTAAACGATAGCCTTCTTTTCACAAAGTTATAGTAATGCTCTAAACGTTGGAATGGACAGCTAATCTGTGATGGACAGTGACAAAAATTTAAGTTTGACAGTTGTTGTGAAACATACCGAAAAGTAAAAAATTTCGGGTAAAAATAATCAGTTTTGGAGGTTTGTATTATGCGAATTAGATTTTGGAATGAAACCAGCGCTCAGAAAATAGGTGACCTTTAACTTGACCGTGACTTTTTTGCTTGACTCTGACTGCGGATGACTACATTTCACTCCTTTAGCACTTTCACGTTTCACTGTGGTGTAAAGGCGCTAGCAAACGATGCGTAGTACAAGTAGCAAGTACAAGTAGTTACTACGCATCGTCTGCATCGTTTTGCTTAGTGCATGTGGCAATGGAAGTACTACTAACCACCAACATTGCCACTTCCACTGCCACTATCTACAAATGCACACTTCATTATTGAGCGGCACAAAACTGCATAGTATGATATGGTGAGTGCTAAAAGTGTAGTGTTAGTTTTAGCTTGTATTTTGTTTAGTTATTAAAGGCACTTGCCCATCCGTATATATATAGTAGTCTTTGTTGCCCATTCAATTCAAGTGCTAAAAGCACGGCTAAAAGGGTAACTGGTAGGTATAGTAACGCTTCCATTTAATTATTTTTTTCTGTGATTGCATGTCAATTTCAACTGTCAATCCCAGATTTTTATGAACGCACTCAGAAAGACCAAAAAAATGCAGGCATTTAATCTAATAGTGTTAACAAAAGATTTAGTATATTGCTATAGATGGATTGTGTTATTTTATATATGTGTGCGTATAAGCGTTTCTTGTCACTCTTATGACTGGAAGGGGTGGGACAAAAAGAAACAAAAATAGCCTCTCACTCACGTCCCGAAGCATCACGCGCTAACAGCCGCGAGCAGCCATTATTGTTTATAGCCAATTGGTGATGCAGCTTTCAGTTTTCATAAAATAAAATCGTCACAATAAACAAAAAGGTGTTGTGTAAACTGTGCAATGTAATAAACTTCAACAATGGCTTCAACAATTACTGTACCGGAGTGCAAAAGCCGTCCGAGCGTGTTAATAGAAAATAATGACAATATTTCATTCTATAGGTAAGTCGAACACATTGTTATTGCACTATACGAGCACAAATTATGAATGTTCGTTTCAAAGTTCACAAAAACTAAATCGTTGTCATTTTATTCACTTGTAATTATGTAACTTTTTCAAGTTTCTTGCTGCTTTTGTCTTGAAATAATAACAAAACAATTGCAACCTCGTGTTTTTGACATTTTACCTACTCTATAGTGCTGGGGTTGGAATGGTATCTAATCGGTTATATACGATTCCAATCACGTTGATGTTAATCGATTTCGATAGTTAACGAATCAGCAGTGCAAGTACCGTTCTTCATCGATCGTCAAATTCGCTAAAATGCCATAGAATCGATCACAGCGAGTACTGAAAAAATGGCATATTATCGAATTTGACGACCTCAACTGTCAATTTGACGATCGATAAAAGAACGGTACTTGCACTGCTGATTTGGCAATGTGGATTTTTTTGAATTATTTCGACCTTGGACTTAGACGATGTTGTCTTAATTAATTAAAGGACATGTGACATTATGGCCTAGTGACTTTTTGTATGGTTTTTTTTAACTCGCGGCGGAAGATGAAACCTATAAAAATCGATAAAGCATAAAATGCGATGACTAAATGCTCTAACACTAACTCCGTATCCGTTTCCGTTTCCGAGTTATTGTCGAATAAAAATGCACTATTTGTTCAAAATTATATTTTTAATCGCGGCGGAAGATGAAACCTATAAAAATCGATAGAGCATAAAAATGCGATGCTTAAATATTCTAGCACTAACCCCGTATCCGTTTCCATTTCAGATATAAGAGAAATAAACAAAAATAGTCATAATAGGTATTAGTAAATGTACAAAATACATTTTTATTTTCAGACAATATTTTTATATCGTTGACCGCATCAGGCGAGTTAGCGGTCAAACGCAAGCACATAATAAATAATAGAGTGGTTATGGTCGAACAACACTTCTTTTTACCTGACTAGAAGTTTGTGACAATTTGATTGACAAGAGCGAGCGCATGCACCGCGCCGGTTGTGATTCTCTTTCACTCTCTCATACAAGACGATCTATCCATCTCGGTCATCCATTTCAAAGTGACAACCAGTGACAACAGTCGTCAAGATAAAATACTTTATATATTTTTCCATTTCAATATAAATACAGTACTTACAAGTGAAATTAAATATTTTTCTTATCTCTCACAGTGCATTATCACGTTTTTTTGCACGATTAGCGGCAGCGTATCAACGGACAGCTAGAAGTGAAAGACTATAATTACTGGGCAACTACCTTGTATTCGTCTAGTAAATATGGCGGGGGAGACAACTCATCTACAGGTAAAAAAATCTTAGGATTATTATATATTTTTTTCACCTAACTAAACTACGTAACGGATTTTGGTACGATTTTCACAATTACTATTCAGAAATGTCTCTCAGAAGATCTAATATTATTAATGAAACGAACATTGCACCCGTGTGAAGCCGAGGCGGATTTTTCTAGTAATTTATAAATGTGAATTTAACGAAATACTTTTTTAAAGATTAAATTTTACGGCAACCAATAACCAATTCACCACACTATTGCTAAAAATATCTATTTATAGTATTGTATAGTCAAAACGGTGCCATTCGTCGATTTCGGCCCACTAGAGATATTCTCGATGTCCCTTTTTAACTTACGATAGTTTCTCAGGGAAAGAAAGGACAGCGATATCAATTATGTTTCTGCTGAAATATAATATTTCTTCCTTATTTTTTTTCTTTGGTGTTAACACACGTATGGATTTGGTTGATGGACCGCCGTCTAACCAACCTCGCACTCGGTGTCCACTTTTGACCGACTAGTAGGCCATAACATTGCAACGCGTCATACTTCAAAGTTAAATTAAACCAATTTTAGATTAAAAGCTTAAGTTAAAATTAAAAGCTTAAGCTGTAAAGACTGAATACTCTTTTACTATGGGGCAATCTCCTGTGCAAGAAAGCGTATGGGGAGCATCCTTGACAAACCCTCAAAATAATTTAAAACAAAACGTACCGCCGAGATATCGTAAAACACCAGCTAGTCGGCTATTTTGCAACACTGCTGCTGGTCACCAGGAAACGAAAACAAAACCCGACGACGATGGTTTTACGCTGGTAGCCCAGAAGAACAAGAAAACTCTCATCAGAAACCGAAAAGTAGCGGGGAGGCTAGCAATTCGGTATGCTTAAAAAATTAACCTATGCCAATTCCAAAACCATTTCGAGATTTTATGTTACTAACCCTTATTTTTCTACTCTGACCATTTAAAACAATAAGATGCCATTTAATTTAACATAAGCACCTACTTAATAGAATTAATTTTCACCACGTCACATTAATTTGTTTTTATTATGGGTGGTACTCACAACGATATAATAATGTTACATATATTTTAATATGTCAATTTGATGTATGGTTAATAATTTCTATTCAAACATGATGTCTCAACCTAAGAATAAAAAACACAGAACCTTAATAATCGAACAAATAAAATTCTAACATCAATAAAATTGTTGTTTGCAAATCAGTGAGCTAGTAACCCTAAGGTTTCCATAAACAAACAAGCAGACATTAGATGCCATTGTCACTGTCAAAGTATGTTCTAATGTCTTTTTTTTACTCGCATGCTTTTTTTGGCTTCTCAACGCAACGACATTTTGTGCTATATGGTGACGTCACTAAATTTCAATTTTCAACAAATATTATAAAATAACTACTGAATAGAAAACAAAAATATTGAAATTAGTTTCTTAAAATAGCCTACGAATATCCTAATATCTACGAAATAAAAATATAAAAAAAATACCAAAAAAAAATTAACATACCGAATTTACTGGTCGCTGCACCGAGTACGACTACCCTTTATATTTCCCGCGTGAGGAAGGACATAAATTCTGCTAAGTTAAGCGAATACTTGAAAAGTAAAGATGAGTCTGCACATACTGTGGACCTTTTAAATGCATACAAAGAAACAAGTTTCAACTCATTCTTAATAACGGTAAATAGCGAAAAGGTCACAAATTTTCTAAACGGCGATTTTTGGCCTAAAGGAATCGTATATAGAAAATATATACATAAAAGAAACAAAAACGGGCCACAACAACACAAATCTAATTACGAGGAGGAACGAGCTTCACGTCAGACCTAGTTTTTAAGTATTTAATTATTTTTGTTTTAATTTTTTTATTAATTTCGCATAATATGGATTTTTAATCAGGAATAAATGCATTTATTTATTTTACATAGTGACATTATGTCGTGTTGTGCTGTGTTTTGCCCATCAAGAACAACTAAAGGAGGAGTAAAATATTTCACACGTAAGTCTTTAATCACATCAGAAATACTGTCGGGAACGAGTGGATGCGAATAGCGAGAGACCGGGGAGAGTGGCATAAACAAAGGGAGGCCTATACCCAGCAGTGGATCACTCAGGGCTGATAATGAAGTCTTTAATTTGTAGCATTCATTACGTAAAATAACCACTTTTAAAGTTAAATATTCATTTCATTAAAAAAAAAAAAACATCTTAGTCGTCATATAACTATCACGTAGTGCTAAATAGTTATAAATTAAAGCTATTTGAGATAATTAGATGTATTGTTTTACGTATTCCTGCTAGTGATGTACCACTGCACATTTCAAACTTCGTCAATATTATGGTCGACATTTAAGTAATCATAGGTACTCTTGCGTATATCCTACATATTAAATTTGTTTATATTAAGTGAAACATTTACCGTTATTTCTCATTCTGCAACGGCTGAACGGATATTGATGAAATTTCGGAACGATTGACCACTTAGCTGGGTTTAAGCTGTGTTCCATCAAATAGTTTTTTTAGGGTTCCGAATCCAGAGAGTAAATTAGGGATCCTATTATTTACTAAGCTTACGATGTCTGTCTGTCTGTACGTCAGCCCAACCTATCAACGGCTATATCTTTCGAACTGTAATAGACAGCCAGTTGAGATTTTCACAGTATATGTAATGTTACGACGGGTTAACTAAGAAATAATAATAAAGTCAAAAAGTAAAAACTAAAGTGGAGACCGGGTGGGATACAACAAACGTATTTTTTTAACGTATTTTTTCTGCTCTAGTGTAGAAACGGTAATACGTACAAGCGTCAGTATGATTATAGTACACACTCTAAAGTATAACAACACATAAAAAATAATGGGTGCGAGTCGGTGGCAAATTACTGTTAATTACCAAGTTAAGCGTATTCGGTTACTTGGACGACCTTAAATTTTTTATTTTGTAATAAATATGTAGTAAATTGTATTTAGTAATTTGTAAAACAATTGTATATTTGTATAAAAACATTTTAAAACACTACATTTGTGAACCTTTTTATCGATAGATCTGCTGTGCACTAGCAGTCACTTCCCTACTCACGCACGTTTCTAGATATGCACACCAACATATAATGACCACGCTGCCAAAGCATTCACGCTGTCCATAAATACTAGGTTCATGGTTTGGACTGTTGAATTGTTGACGTTTCTGTCTGACTGACATATC
Source organism: Agriopis aurantiaria (assembly GCA_914767915.1). Taxonomy (NCBI): domain Eukaryota; kingdom Metazoa; phylum Arthropoda; class Insecta; order Lepidoptera; family Geometridae; genus Agriopis; species Agriopis aurantiaria. Next base: position 11,009,672 of record OU611983.1, on the reverse strand, counting down.
AATTGTTTATGTAGTAGTGAAAGTTACGCATGTGTGCGTTGTTAAAATGGCGTATTGAAATACGTATCTTTGACTGTGTTATTTTTATTGCATTGATACGCTCAAATTCGAATTAATAAGATAATAAATAACTGTTTTATCACATATTATAACGTAAAAATGCGGTCAGTTGTGGAAATCGGGGCTAGTGTCCCTGCTTTTTTGGGGAAATTGTGGAAATTGGTGAACGATTCTGAGACTAATCACTTGATATCATGGAGTCCTGTAAGTGTTTTTGTTTGTTTGTTCAAGAATGTTATTGATAATAATAATAAAAAATTGCAACTATGTTGAGTCCCTAGTAAGCTGATGCAGGAGTTTCAGCGAGGGCTCAAAAATAGAAAGTAAATTACGAAAACAACCTATACATGGCGCAAGTTGTCAGTCTAGTGAAACTCGATAAATAAATAGACACAAGTCACGTTTTCTACCATGCTCTCGGACTCAACCCGAATATTAGAGCTGCAGACCGATTATCTCACTAATAAGTGATATTTTTCGGTCATGATTATCAATGATTGAATTGAGAACAGCTGTTATGATGTCACTTGTTTGCTTGTGGAAAATTTTGTGTGCGGCATTTTGATTGCAGTGATGGTGAACCCTATTGCTGCCTTAATATTTTGACTATGAGTATGTACTATAAGATATGTACATAGTTAAATACTTCCTATATTTTTGCCCCCTGGTATAATTTAAACACACACTTTTTTAGCCTCAAGACTTGCTTGTTCTGATTTTATTTTGTAGTTAAAATTCTTAAGACCAAACAAGGACTTAATGATTTTTCTTGAAAAGCATTTGTAATCATTAAAGTTATATGATTATTAACAGGATATTTACCGTGATAAGGTTGTGGATGGAGCTCCTGATATTTCGGCGCAGTTACATGCACCATGTTCACAGGACTCAAAACACGGTTATTGTCCCATAAATAATCATATTATAACTGTAGTGAACTGAGGTAATTTAAAACAGTGTTTTATTAACAATCATTATTGACCACATTAAATTTTTAGGGAGGGAAAACATTTGTTATAAAAAATCAGGCAGATTTTGCAAGGGATCTATTACCCTTGTACTACAAACACAACAACATGGCAAGTTTTATCAGGCAGCTCAACATGTATGGCTTTCATAAAATCACCTCTGTCGAGAACGGCGGCCTGAGGTATGAGAAGGACGAGATTGAATTTTCACATCCATGCTTCATGAAGGGCCATGCTTACCTCCTAGAACACATCAAAAGAAAAATTGCCAATCCAAAGTCCATAGTCACTAGTAATGAAAGCGGGGAAAAGATACTTTTAAAGCCAGAACTAATGAACAAAGTTTTATCTGATGTGAAATCAATGAAAGGCAAACAAGAAAGTCTTGATGCAAAGTTTAGTGCTATGAAGCAAGAAAATGAAGCTCTATGGAGGGAGGTGGCCATCCTAAGGCAGAAACATATCAAGCAACAGCAGATCGTCAACAATGTCAGTATCATACAATTTTTTTACTTACACATATTACCAATCAAATCAGCTGATAATGTTTTTTTTACATTTACTTTTGATATTTCGATGCCTACTTTTTAGTACCTATCGTAAACCATTCTCTACATAGCTTGGTCTAACAAGTACTGTCTAACTTTACTTCGCCCAAGTTTTTTTTAGCTATGACAGCTGTTATATCATTGTAAAAGGTAATCATTATGAAGGAAAACATTTATAATACAGGGTTACGCGGAAAGGGTGTACTAAGCTGAAAAGAGATCATTGCAATCATCATAAGTAACAACTTTTACTATGGGGATAACCATGGAAACACCAAATAAAAAGCTGTTCCATACATTTTGTCAATGACCGTTTGCAATGGAACAGCTGATATTCTTTTCGCGATTTCAGGTTTGGTCCTATAGTAAAATTTGTTCATAATGATGAGTACAATGACCTCCTTTCGGCTTAGTACAGGCCTCCGATTCTACTACACAAATTGTTTATAAATTGTAATTGTTTCAATTTTAGTTTTTAGTTAATTGCCTCAAAATCGTTAGTTTTTAATTTTTTTATACTAGAAAAATATCACCTCTTAAAATTATAACTTAGTATATTTTTTTAATCAAAAACTGTCAATTTTGAGGCAATTATTTAATAATTAAAATTCAAACAATTACAATTTAAAAACAATTTGTTTAGTAGAATCGGGGCCCAGGGTATATGCATAATCCTGTACAAGCCACAATTATATTTTGTGTGTGTAGAGATTATATTATTGGAGTTTTGGCACAAACGTGAAAAAAACATGTCTCATTGTATTATTTTCCTAAACTTGTGTATTTTCGAGTATTAATGCGTAATATTGGTGGATTATTATTTATTAAGACGTGTGTACTTGGACGTGTACTTACTGAGTGTAGGAGTGATATTTTCTTGTTGTTTCCAAAGCTCTACAGAAGCCTCATATAGTCTCCACTTCTTTACTAGGGCATGACTTAGACTTACTTTGCTTGACTTTGCTTGACTTGTTTGATGAAAATTCCAACAAACATTATAATATTTTAAAACTAGACACTGGCCAAAATTCTCCTAGGAGGAAAGACTTAAAAAAACTTTTTACATAATGTTTATTATGTGTTGTTCTCAGCTTATTCAATTCTTGATGTCTCTGGTACAACCGGGAAGAGCAGGCAACCCTAACGGTAACAATGTAGGAGTTAAGAGGCCGTACCAATTGATGATCAATAATGCGGCGCATAACTCTGGCGATGGCACATATCCTGGACGATTCAAAAATCTGAAACTTGACAAGGACACATTACTGGAAGATATGAATGAAGATAACTTGGTAAGAAATTGATTTAATGTAGGTATCTCTAATCAAGGGCTAAATACATGATCGCATCTTATTCATCACATATTATTTAATTACCGCGGCGGCTTTATGCCAGCCTTGGGTGATTGGCGACACCGCGTACCCCGATTCCATGGGGCTAAATGAGACCCCTGACCCCTGGCTTGTAACTAGCCGTCTGGGGGTGGAAACCGCAAGAGCTAAAACCTAAGCTCCATGATGATCCATCTTGTGATCCATAATAATAATTATGTATGACCATTGACAAATTTTTACTATATTTCCAAAGCTGAAAGCTAAAATAGCGAAACTAAATCCAGCTGTTCAACAAAAATTTATCAACATAAAATGTATGGAACAGATATTTTTATTGTCATATTAGGTTTGGTCCATATTAAAAGTTGTTCAGAATGATGAGTACAATAACATCTTTCAGTTTTTTTTAGTTGTATAATAATAGGCTTGCATTGGGCCACCATTTGGCTTAGTGCCACCATTCTGGTTATTGCTGCGTAATTTATGTTTTTGACCGGCTTCAAAAAAGGAGGGGTTCTTAATTCAGTTTTTTTTAAATGTTTGTTACTTCAAAACAGGCATTTATGAACCGAGTTGGAAAAAACTCTTTTATTTTTTATTGAAAGGATATACTTTCAGATTGGTCCCATAGCAATTTTATCAAAATCGGTTTAGTAGTTTGGCTTTTAAATCAAAATAACTCGAAAAATTTGTTACTTTGATGACAATATTGTCATCCGACGAACTGAAATTACATATTCAAATTATTTTATGGATTTGATTTTTTAAATTGATAATTATATTGTTTGATAATTGTATTGTTTTATTATATTGTTGATCTAATCATTAAAATTATTCTTTTTTTGTAGGAGGATGGACCAACTATTCATGAGCTGGCACACGACGATATTCTTCATAGTGAGGTGTCTCAAGACTCAATGTTACCTAACGAATTTATCTCCATAAATGTACCATCAATGCCTAACAATGTGGCTGCTGACCGTAGTCCCACTGCGCGCTCACCGCTCCAGTACCACGTCACTATGGAGGATGGGGAGGACACTGAGACAGGTAACTTTCTAAACTACACGTTAAAGCTTGAATGGCGCAATGGAAAGGTTATTGGTAAATAAACAATAGTATAACCCCAACATTAAATCTATAAATCCAAAAGAACTTGGAGCTCACAACACAGGTCACCGTAGTGTGGGATTCAAAGCACACAGATTGAACATTATTTGTTTGGGGTCTTATGGTACATTTGTGTATTAATTTTAAAAAATATTACAAAGGTACGCGGAAAAGGTGTACTAAGCCTAGCGGGGTCCAAAATATGCATCAAAATAAACTATTTTTACTACGGGACCAACCCTGAAGAGATATATGCTGTTCCTTAGAAAACGATCTTTCACAAAGGGTATAGAGCAGCTGATATAGTTTTTGCGATTTCAGGGTCAGTCCTATTATCAAAGTGGTTTATATTGATGAGTCCACATAAAAAAAAGGTTACGAATGAAAACGAAACACCAGTTTACTCATTCACTGACAGATTGACTGGCTATAAAGATGAAATTTGGCAGGTACATTCTCTATGAGGTGTAGATGTCCACTAAGAAAGGTTATCGCGAGAGGGTCGTATTAAGGGGGGTAAATGGAGTTCAAAATTATACATAAAAGTCTATGCGTACAAAGTCGCGAGTAACAACTAATAATAGCATATAATTTACAGGTGCTGCCAGAGTAGTTTATCCAGTTACCCGTGTCAACTCAAGAAAAGGGGGCAGCGATGTGCCGATTCTGAATTTATCTCCTTCACCACCGGTGCAAGTGACGGCAACCTCACCCTTGAATAACCCTGCAGTGAATCCTCTGGTCAGCAATGTAGTTCAGCCCTCCACGTCTAAGACGAGAGCTCGAAATTCTGTCAAATCTCAATCTACCACTAAACCCTTACTTACGTCAAGCACCTACCACTCCTTGGATCCATCAGCGGACTTGAGGCTTCCTGCTGAGATATTTGCAAGCGATGACTCGGTCAGCGATGCTGGATTAACAAACCAAGATGAACTGCACAATGTTCTGAACGAGCTAACAGATGACCAGATAACATCTACAAAGGACAAAATGCTCGGTGGTATCAACATTAAAGTTGAAAAGCCTGAGCCAAGAACTTCTAACAAGAAGTCACAGAAGAGCAAAGATGCCAATAATGCTGTTACCAATCTGAACTTAGCTGATATCAAAACGGAGCTGCAAGATGATTTGGATTGGAACAACATGACACTGGCTACTCTGAACCCTAACAACAATGTTGGCAGGTTTCAACCTAGGTACAGTATTTTTTGTTTAAGTACAGTTAAGTTTTTTCTCCAACAGTGTATTTAATGTGTCTATTTATAAAAGAAGCTGCTACAAAAATTGAAAAAAAAAGTAATCATGTCAAATTTTTATTTCCTCTGAATAGTACATGCGTACAGTATTTAAAAGTGCGAAGAGGTTTGATTATGGTTTTTCACAAAAAAACGCAAATGCACAGAGATTATTATTGAATTTACAGACAAAAAATTATTGACATTTCCCGCTGTCCTGTAATGTGATTGGCACATACTGCAAGTCTTGAATGAAATGCGAAAATTGCCTCAAAATAATCATTTATATTTTTACGTAAATATCTACGCAATGTTTGTGAAAAGTACTATACAAGCCCTGGCTGTAACTAAGCATTTATGGACTCGCGTACCCTGTTGGCCTCGGCCCGCATTTTGATGTTCGACCATAAGTGCTTCTGCTGCCGGTCGCTGCTGTAATGTTCTTTAGCTGCTGTACTAAATTTTTTTTTTATACTACCATCCTCTAGTATTCTTATTTATTGAGACCTGGACATCGGTCATTTTCCAACAAAAGTACTTGTTAGTAAATTTTTTGGAAAGTTCTGTTATAATGTAGTATATTAAAATTTAAATAAAAATTTAAATTAAACAGTTTAGTTTTTTGCGAAACTTTATACGTATAAAAAAAAATATAATCATTACTAAAATTTATACAATTAAATGTAAAAACTTGAACGAGGTTTCCTCAAAATTTGTAGTTTGTAAATAATTCAACTTAGATTTCAATGAAGTAATTGGATTTGTAATATGTAAATAACCAGAGTACTATGTCTATGTCTAATGAAAGAAGGGTGTATGTTGCTACCTGACTTCGTAGCTATCTGCCTTTGGGCTCTAAACAAGCATATTAAATATCACTTGATTAGGCACAGTATTAAAAAAATTATTGTGTGTTTAATATGGATTCGTTTGAATATTTAGGAATAGAAGAGATAACATCGGCAAAAACTACGAAGACTTATCATCCTTCTTTGGAACAACTCAGAACAAGTATGTGTAAAACTATTCAGAATAAGCATCTCGCAAAAGTGGCCTATTATAAATATTTATTGGAAATGAAACGTTCTACATATTCTCCATAACATTAGTCATGCCTGCGGATACACTAATTTTCCCACAACTCAAAATATCGATCCTGAATATAATTTTAATAGGTCGATCTAAGTTAACAAGAATCTAACAAAAAAATTATCCACTTTGTATGTATGTTTTAGCCCAGCGTGGACATATAATAGCAACGTTCAATTGTTTTCTTTTCAATGTGTTTGCTGGGCTCTTTCTGATCCCGCGGGATCAGTTGACATAATGCATATTTTGAATTGATCTACTGGTCGGGATCAGTAGACCAATTGACAAATTTTGGGCCTAATACAGATCCCCTTCACCTTATAATTTAGTCTTTGATTTCGATAAGTATCTATATTGGCCCGCATTAATTTAGGCATAACTTTCATAATTATATGATGCGTGTTTTGCTGATGGCAAGGTAATGGTAATAAAACTGAAGGAGTCTATTAAATATTCATTTCTAAGTTGCATAACGGTCATTAATATTGTCAGTAACTGTAACCACAACAATGACGCTGTTCTTATCGAATCACTTTATTGTTATATATTGTTAACATTATCACTACAGTATATATAGGCTCTCCACATAACTCAGGGGGTGAGCGCAAGGCGACAAAAGAGATGGGCCGCAGTTAACTATGTTACCAGTTTACACATATTTTTATCTCACAGCTTTTATTATGTCTGACAATATATATCATTACCTAATCATACAATACATAAATGAAAATAATTCATGAAGTTTTGGAAAATCACAAATTTTTCTTAATTGTGATCTGTATTCGATCTCGCATTTGATTACAAAAATAATTATTTATGTGCATATTCCAGGGGCGACATTGATGATCACTTGGATGCAATGCAAACAGACTTGGAGTCGCTGCGGGAGCTACTACGGAGCGACTCCTATGCCTTAGACACAAATACATTGATGGGGGTATGTACCATGATTCTTATAACATTTTACTGTGCTAACGCCGCAGCATTTTCATATTCTGTTAGGTGTAATTGAGCAAAGGTAATATTGATCAAGTTCTCAGCTAGCAACAGAGGAATTAAATATGAACGCATTCATCAATCTATCTCACGCACACACCCACAAAAAGTCGATGTAAACGTATGTTAAAAAGTTATGTTTGTGAGGTTGGCGGCCCCGGTCGGCTGGCGGCGCGGGTCACGTTGCAGGCAATGTGGGGATAGTGGGGCGCGCACGTGCGGGGCCTTGTGCTCTTCTCACGCACACACGCAAACGTTCTTACGTCAACAGACCGGTATTATTGCACACAAGCGTATACCGGTTTGTTGTGTTTATTGATAAAATGTTTTTGTCCCCCTGCGCCGTACCGGTGATTACTGATGTATGCAGCGACCTTCTGCTCGATCATAACCTACTACAATTTTTGCAGTTATACCTAGGTATTTGAGAAGTGCTGCTCGTTAAGTACCCATTACGGTGAATTTTTTTCCTCTTCCTGAATCTGACATGCTTCAGCTTCGCTCTTCAAGTCTGGTAGGAATTTATTTTTATTTGGAATAAATCAGTGTTACTTCTGTATTGTCCATAGAATGCTGACCCAAGACTAGGACCTTTGCTGTCTCTCGCTTTACCACAGCAAACAGCAAACAATTATGTAACAATTACATTTTATCAACAGATCTTCACCGATAGAAAGTTACTTTGAATGTATCAGCTATCATTTATGACTGTTATCAATAACTATTTAGACACTTGAGCATTTAGAAAAACAAAATAATAATAGAAAATAATAATATGCGGGACATTTTAGTACACACGGTCTTCTGACCCCAAACTAAGCATTTGTACTATGGCAGCCAAAGACTGTTAAACACATTTTTTTAAATACATAGTTTTAACACCCACATATAGAACAAACACAAATGTTCATTGCATGAATGTTTGTCCTAGGTGGGAATCGAACCCACGCCGCCAAGCGCAGAAGGCAGGTCCACTACCAACTGGGCCACCGGGGCAGGCATCACTATACATAATGCTATACAATAACATTTTATTAACACCACAAAAAAGACATTGCAAGAATGAACTCAGTCGCACGCCGACTTGTTTGGTGAGCGGTCGTCGTAGTTGAGAGCGATGCAACGTAGTGAGAAGTTTTTCAAATATTAGACATACTGGAGTGCAGCAGATTTTCGGATGGACATATCCCAATTTTGAGTCCTTAGATTTGTAATTTTTAGTTTTTCCCTAAATGCTCAGTTGCCTACTTATAAACTTTACGACTACTATTTTATGGAACAGACAGTAGATTTTTAATAATGGCTGATAATTTCATGTGGCTTAGGCATTGAAAAATTGCTATTTTCATTAAATTTGAATTAAGCATTAAAACTAAAATCATCATTTTAATCGAATTTTTAAGTACCTCACAAGTTGATAAATACAACCTAGAAATTGTATAACTTTTTGTTGGTGGTGGCTGTAGTTAAGGCCTCTTTGGTTTGGACCTATAAATAATACAGGGGTTACGCGGAAAGGGTGCACTAAACCGGAAGGAGCTCACTCTTATGAAAACATTTACTATTGATCAACCAAAAACCGCGTATATAGATTTTTTTATTCTCCTTCAACGAAATGCTGTGTTTTTTCGATTTCTTGGTTGGTCCTACAGTAAAAGTTGTTCATAATGAGTACATTGACTCGTGTACTTTTGACTTATCGCACCCTTTCTGTCTAACCCTGTACATTGCATTATAACAGCCTCGTAAGTCGTATGACCCGCCACCTATTCGCGATATACCACAATGAATCGTTAAGTGTCAATGTGTCCACTGTACACACAAAATATATTTGAGCAAAATTGTTGTTTAAAGGTTCGAGCACATTAGGACGGGCCGTAGCGGGCCGGGGTGCATTGCTAAAATCGCGTTCATATGTTTTATACGGAAAGCCGCCCGCTGCGCCCGGCATGATGTGCGATACTTCATATACTCGTAAAATGTATGAAAGTGATTTTTGCGATGCGCGCCAGCCCGCTGTGGCCCGTCCTAGTGTACTCGATCCTTTAAGCTATTTATCACTACAGAGCGAGCTGTGACGCGATATAATATAACATAATCTAAAGAAGAGGCCTTAATTAAGCTTTTAACTCCTGCTCATTATAATTTGTGGCTGCCTGGGTAATCCAAATGGTTGTAAATGGTCATCAGCATCACAGCTTTTCGTTCTCATGCTGAGTTCCGAGTCAATTTTTTTATGATTATTTAATTGCTTTTTCAGTTATTCGGAGCCGATGATCCGTTTTATGGTCTATCGTTCAACAACAGCGTGGACGAGCGGTCGAAGCCCACAGGCAGCGGTAAGTTAGCTTTTTTTTTTAATTGCATGTATTTTGAGTGACAGTAGACATCAAATAGTTTTTATACCATCCCAGAAATTGTCTTCGATAAAATTAAGGTTTCTAACCCCACACCAAAGTGCTGATTTTAGTTTTAACTATGCTTTATAGTTATATTTATTTCCGAAGTGCATAGGTGGTAGTTATACTCGATGCAAGTTTTTAGCTCTGACAGCTGCAATAATACTGTAAAAATCTGAATGAATACATTTTCTTTTAATATGCTCTACAGGGCTGCGCATATAGATAGACTGTACTAAGCCGAAAGGAGGTCACTGTACTCATCATTATAAACCGCTTATACCATAGGAACTACCCTGATATCGCGGAAAAAAACAGCTGTCGGTCATTGACATTAACAAAATGTATGGAACAGCTGGGTTTTTTTCGCGATTTCAGGGTAGGTCCTATCGTAAAAGTTGTTCATAATGATGAATACAGTGACGTCCTTTCGGCTTAGTGCAGTCTATATGCGTAACCCTGTATTATATATTGTATCGGCTACTAGCTTCAATCTTACGTATCTTTTCAACTTTCGCGATTTAGACACATGTTTTTATGGATAACTATCTGACCCAACATGTCGCTGACAGATCCCTTCCAAATTTAAATAAATTTGTAATCGTTCTGTGAATTGTTTTGTTTGTTATGTTCCCGAGATGGTAATAACTCAAAACCTCTTTCTCTGATTCAAACTTCTTTGCTTTTTCCTTTTTGTTTTTTCTTTCGCGATCTTCAGTTGTTTATTGTCAGTTAGATTCTAAGATATTTTTACCTGGTCGAATTCTTTGATTATGTACGTCATCAAAGGTTTAATTGTGATTATGCTTGTGTAGTTTACATAAATATCCCACAGAAAAAAGAAAGTACGGTCAGTTTTTCCCGAAGTAAAAAAATTTCAATTTATCTTTCCATAAAAACAAAAAAAAAACTAGCCGTACTCAAGTGATGCGCTTACAACTGAAATACTTTAATTTTTATTTATATAACGGGATAATAATCGCGGTCTTTGACCACATTGAAACATTGCCGAAGCGTCGTGTCGAGGTTAATAATAGCCATGGCGTCATATTGAATCCGCTTAGTGAAGGATTCGAGGGTTAACTCCTTCGCTACGCTTGGGAGTTAAGAATAGACTCCTAGACGCCCAACACGAAGACACTTTTATCCCCGAGGAGAATACTATACTTTCCACTTACTTTCTGTGAGACAATAAAAATATATACTACTAGAAAGAAAGTATTTAATATACTCGTAGAAGTAGATCAATTTTTATTAAACCAAAAGTGAAAATAACGTCGAAGGAAAAAATCGTGAGGAAACCTGCATACGTAAGGAGAAGGAATTCAATGGCGTATGTGAATCCACCAACCCGCACTGGGCCAGCGTGGTGGATATGGCCCAATCACCCTTTGAGGGGTAGGCTAAAAGTCCAGCAGTGAACTGTTAAAAGGCTGATTATGATGAAAAGTGAAAATAGACTAAATGCACTGATTCAAATACTGACTTCACGCCTTTTGTAGTTCTCCATCTGCAGAAATCGTCGTAGGCGTCGTATTCAACTATTCATGTATGTCTTCGTTGACATATCTGGGAGCAGATTGCTAACAATGCCTACGGCTTCGGATTTAATGGAATCCGGAGTCAAATCACTGTCATTACTTGACATTTTATACAACATTTGTATTTTAGAATCAATCAATAAATGAATGTTTGTTGTTTAACACTACAGAGGTTTGCAGTATTCGCGCCTTTTTTCTTTATATCCTTTATTGTGTTCTAATCGTGATGGCCAGTTCGACAACAAAGAGTTATTTTTTGGCATGTCGCTATGGTATAAATTAATACAGATTTACAAATTATACTACTGATTCATCATCATCATCATTAGCCAGAAGACGTCCACTGCTGAACATAGGCGTCCCCCTTTAACCTCCACACTGAACGACAGCCTGCCTTTTGCATCCACTGGATGCCCGCGACTCTCACAATGTCGTCGGTCCATCTAGTGGGAGGTCTACCTACGCTGCGTCTTCCGGTTCGTGGTCTCCACTCCAGAACCTTTCTTCCCCATCGGTTATCGGTTCTTCGAGCGATGTGGCCTGCCCATTGCCACTTCAACTTGCAAATTTAAACAGCTTCGTCGGTGACTCTGGTTCTTTGATTATATTACTGATTGGTTGTAATGAAATCCAGTACAATATTGTTGCTCGGCTAGACCCTAGGGCAATAATTACTTACTTTATTTAGGTTTGGCATGCATGACATATAATTTGACATTGTCGAGCAGGTGCAGTAGTGTGAAAAAAAGTAATAAAAATCGCGATTAAGTCCTGTTATCACACTAATATTACAATTATAAATGCGGAAGTCGTGTTTGAGTCAGAATGTTTGTTACTTCTTCACGTAGAAATACCGGGTTTGGATGACATTTGAAATGGGGACAGCTTATATCCTAGATTAACACATAGATTAAATATAACGGTTCCTATGGGATAGCGGGTGAAAACAGCTGGGCGTATACATAATACATTCCAAAAACTTAGCTAAAATGACCGTTTACGGTATTAAGGTTGATTTCCGTGCTTCGCGGCCGAACGCAGCCGCACGCGTCTGACACATGCGGCTAATGTCTCATTTACATTCGGCTGCTGCTCCTGCTACTCGCGTTGCCCGAAATATTCCCCAAAATACTTCTGTGGCATCATCACAGGCAGTGGCTGTTTACATACTGCGTCATTTCTCAGTTGGCATTCAACTTCAGGCGATCGCGGACGTCGAAATGTTTGCTGCAGGTGCTCCTACAGGATAACCAAATAAAAAAAAAACAGGACGTTTCCTCTAAAGTACATAATTTGTGACATGCAATGAACTCGTGTGGCGGTTGCACTAAATTAAAGAAAAATGTGTACTGCATGGTATTTACGGATGCCATAAATATAAATAAATATTGTAGTAGATTACGAAGTTTATCTATATACATTATTTAGGCATAATGTACTTATATTATAATATATTTTTTTACATTATGTTCAAATATTTTACATTTCATTTCAGAGTTACGGATTATGTATCAGTATTTTTTTTTAGGATTCATAAAAATCAAAACATAATTTAAAATCATAACGCCTAAAAACCAACGTCACAAACAAAAAAAGCAACACGGACATATCCGGAAAATTCCGGATGTTTGGCAACCCTACTCCTACTTCGTGCGCCCCACCCCTACTGAGCAAGATAGCATCTCATGCGCGCTGCTCTTTGACTTCCGCACGAAAAACCGCTAATTTGGGGAGCGCCGGGCAGCGCGAGCAGCAGTGTCAGGGGCAGAAGTGACTCGCTTACACACTCGCCCTCACTTCCATGCCCACTTCTCTGCTCACTTCAGCTGAATGTAAACCTAGCATAAGACGAGCGCGGCTGATGCGATTTAAAAATGTATGGCGGCGTCAGTCGTCGGCCGCACGCGTCTGACGCAGACCTCGAAGCGGCGCCATACGTTTTCATAGTGGGAAGACTTGTCGCATCAGCCGCGATGAGTGGAAATCTACCTTTAATTAAGATTTTTACAATCTACTGCTGCTGTCAGATAAAAAAGTTGGATCGAGTATAGTAGTTATGTAAGTTTGTATACGAGATGTGTAACATATGCTAGCTAACCCCTAATATCATTCATCTAGTTAATTACACATCGAAAACAAAAATGTCTTCAAAATTTAGAGATGGGACACCACATCTTTAAATTATATGTAAATCCATAGCGATATCAGCGATGTTCACAGCAAAAGTAAATGAAAATTGTAACATAATTTACGACACGATAATGCTGATTCTGTCTTTAGCATGCATAACATGCATGATGTGAAAAGAAGATATTTATAATGTATTTATTTATGACGCATAAAACATTTTTCGGCTCAATAATACTACTATTGAGAAATAAACTCGAGCAAATCATGGGATTATCTTCGGAAATATTCTCATCACCGTTTTGCATAGTTAAACGCAGCACTATTTCATACATATCTGCGAACGATCACCAGCCATCATTATAAGCACAGATTATAAGGGTGGAGTTCACCAAAATGTCAATTGACCGATGCTTACGTGAAATATTACTGTTTATCGGACGATCACCAATCGTTTAGAGTGGAATAAACGATTCTATAAGAACTAGTTAAGTTAGAGAAGTCAGTTTGTGATGTAGTAAGTTATCTTTATTATAAACAAAATGCTCCACTGTACAATGACGTGCTAGGGAAGCTATGCTATGCTGTCCTAAAAACAAAAAACAAAATAAAATGCTGTTTTAAAATGTCTGTTAACTCCACCCTCAAGCTGTGTAAAGAATCCATCTGTCAAATGAGTCACACTGTCAGGTGAAATTAACATGTTCATATCATCACCCAGCTATATCATCGTTTATGTTAATTATAGATACAACCAAACAGTATCCGATGATTGATTTTGATTGGCTGATTGGTAACAGCGAAGCCCCACCTCCAAAGTAGCCTGTGGCTGCATTCCACACCCGTCAAGAGTATATGCATCATGTCCACAAGTTTGGATAGTTTTGGTAAAGGGTTAATTTTATGCGGCTTCGGTGACTGATAGAATATAAACCTATATCTATAGGCTTCACCGGCAAGAATATTGTGTTCTGGAAATAATGGTCTAAACAAAAAATAGTTTTATGTGCCATGCGGTCGACCAAGATACATTCTCAAACAGTTTTTCAATTCCATTCAAAGGTGTAATTTAACAGTCAGAAGTTAGTTTAAATGTTGAAACAAACTGCATTAAAATTATAGCTAAATTTTTATTGCTAACTTCAGTCACGGCCCTCAAAAAAGACAGTGCTTACTGCTCTTGCACGGTGTTATGGAATCGATGGAAAGTTATCAATCTTATGAATGACTAATGGTCTTGGACGACCGTATAGTTAGACCAATATATTTGAATAATGCAATAGTGGCATGATTTCAGGTTGGGTTTCCCCGGTCAACAAAATTTGACTTTATGATTAGGGATTCGGATACATTTGTGGAGTAGCTGACATATTCTTCAGGTCTTAAGTCAGATTGGGTGGGTGGTGTCACTATAACACCACCCACCCGGTGGTGTAAGGTGGTATTACTTGCAGAAAAATAACTCTAAAACAAACTTGGAGACGGTTTCAGTTGGTACTCAGAATCAAAAAGGCTTTTCTTAGCTATAACTTCACCATGTTCTCGGGAACACTGAACTGTCTTCTCGTGAGCATGGTGCATATAACTGCAGCGAAATATCGGGAGCTCCAACCACAACCTAATCACGGTAAATATCCCGTTGATAATCATATAACTGTAGTGAACAATCGTGATAGTTTAAAACAGTAAAATTAGCTTATAGAGCATTTGTAAAGGAACTTATGGTAAGTATGCAATCGTTCCTTTTCCATCGGATCTGACTAAGGATTTATGAATAAGTTATGTAGGTTGATATTTTAAGGTGTTTTTTATGTTGTATCATGTTGTAAGATTATAATTAATACATAATTAAATAAAAATATAAATATTCGGGACATTTTACAAAAATAGAATCTTTAATATCGTTTTATATTCGGCGCAAATATCACATCACAATCACACAAAAAAATACAGTCTTATTGATACTTTATTCGAAGTCGATTACAAAAAAGAAAGAAAAAAAGTATTTTTCTTCTTTTATTTGTTATGTTATTACTAAGCATATATTATTTTTATGCGGCGTACATGTTGTACAACGTTCATAAACCCAAAGGGTAACCAAGTATAATTAATAGGGGTATAATTAATATGGATAGTTTATTGATAGATATGATTAACACTACGTACTGTGATGAAAATATATAATTTCGTTGTCAGCCTGTTCTATTTTCATAGCTGACCGGCAATGGGAATTGCCTAAATATTCTGAATGCAATTTTCTAAAAATAGACTATTTTAAGAAAGATACTAATTTGAATAAATTTGTTTACTTACGGTAGTTTTTTTTTTTAAAGTTGTAATTTTTTTATTTGTGATGACGTCGTCATCGGCGTTATTTTAGTTCATAATATAGATGTCAATGCAAAAAAAAAACTTACTTCTGCCATATTTTCATTTATCAATGTCATTAGTTGCACAGTGGTTTGGCTTTTTTTGTTTGTTTGTGTAAAAGGCTAAGGTAAACTTCAACATAACGCCAACGCTGACGCCATTCAAGGGTAAATGAAGGTCAATCATATTTAATCACAAAAATCATCATCAGCGCATATTTTTTTATATAAATTGATGTTTAGTTATCAGTAAGTCTATTGCTAGAAATAGTTTTGTAATTACAACCTATAAAAAAAAAAAACAATCCCTATTCCACAATCCTGAGAACGTCACGTTACGTCGAACGATTGTTTGTAATGTATCGAGTTTTTGTTACGCATACAGTAGTCAGTGCAGCGAGCGGAGCTGCTCGATGCGAGCGCGCGTACGTAGAAGGCGATGTGTGTATGTATATACCCTATAGACTCCACAACGGTAAAACTGATTTTGACGGGACTTTCACTGGCAGATAGCTGATGATATAAGGAGTAATCCATGCGGGTAAAACCCCGGAGCGCAACTAGTTCTGAATGAAAACGGAGCACGGTTGAGCCAAGGGCTCGAAGCGAGCGATCGCCGACGTTTCTACCAAGTTCGCCTCGTATCTTTACAAACAAACGTCACAAGTCAGTCTCCTCCCTTAAGCAAGTTACATAAAACAACGCATTCTAAACAAGTTTTGTAAGTCTTTAATGTAAGTCTAGAATATTATTGATGATAAAATAATTTATTAAAGTTAGGCATTTCCTTTTCACTAAAAGGCAAGAAGCAGAGGGTCGGGAAACCAAATGCGAGCAGCGATGAAAAGCAGCAACAGCTGTTTAGTGAGGACGATGGTATAATATATGACATAACATAATTATGCTTTTCTGGTATTATAGTTTATTAGATTGCATACATTTTGTAGACTACGCAAGCAGGAATATAAATGCACAGTTTAGAATTTTATTTTGGTGAGTTTTATAAGCAGAAAATGAACTTCCTTTTTTTTATTTTTTTATTCTGATATATTATTATCATGTGGTTGAAAAGCCGCGATTTCTACAAAGCGTCACAATCCTGCCACTTTTTATTCAGTTATTTTGTTATGTGTTAAGTTATAGTAAAATTAGTATATTTTGAGACTGGGCTGGGCTGTATGGGGACTGTTACAAACTGAGCATGAATGCGAGGGTTTTCTGTTATTATTACCTACATTTATAAAAATCATGATAATAAAACGTTTTTAGTCATGATAATGATTTGAATATCATTATTATTCCATACTAGTGTTAAAATATATTGCAGTTATGATTTAGTATTTATATTTGTAAATTTTCATTTAAGCATTGTTTTAAAAAAGATTTGTCAAAAGTAGCATGTTGTAATGTAATAAACGCAGTCTCGCGTCTTTGTATCTCTTCATTTTATTAGTATGTTTAGTAGGGACCATAATATTTGCACGTATTCATATATTTCGCTCTCAGTTACGTAATAAGTATACTAATATAAGTTGCATGTTTAGCCATTAGCATAAATTTAAGCATTATAAAATCATACTTGCGTCGGCGTCACGTTGTTCTCCGACATTTCGATTTCCCGATTTAGGTTTCACGATTTTTCATTTCGATGGTCTAATTTTACGACGTGGCGCTGATGTTTCTATTAAGTATATAGTAATGTTATTAGCGTTTCAAGCTTAGAATTAAATGAGTTATTTGCTTTTGAAAGTTAGTTAATTTAAAGATGTTTTGGGCAAATTTCAGTGGAGGGGAATCAACTTATCTCGTATACAGGGAATATTCCAGACTTTGAGGATATAAGTATACCGGATCTGGAGTGTGACAGCTCCCAGGACGGGCTCGCGCCGTCCCCGAGTAGTATTTCTACGCTGAACACCCCCCAGGTTCAGATCAACTCTCCAGCGTACCCTCTGAAACCATGAGGAAAGCCTAAAAAGCGTCGGCGCAGGAAGACACGCTCCTAAAAGTGTACATGTTCTGTGACGAGAATGAACTCCTTTAGTGGTCAATATAGTGCTAGCTATTAATTCTCTAATTTATGAACGCTAGATAATCTAATCTGTTCTATGTAAAAATTTCTCGCGTTCATTCGTGACCACTTAACATAATCTGTCAACTTCTCGTTAGTGACAAGTTGACAGATCATGTTATAGCATAGATTAGGTTATCGAGAATTTATGCATAAGATTAATATGTAATAAGTGTAAATTGTACATTGATTTTTAGTTTGCGTATGAAAACTGTTATTTTGTTTATAGTGTCGAAATCTATTTGTTTATTACGAAAGAGAGTTTTTTTTTAAATTAACAAAATGTAAATTGGATATGTATCTAAAAGCTTTTGTAAACTGTTATAAATACTTTCTATCATGATTTGGTAAAATTCTCAAGGATGCTAGCGGAAAGATAGAAAAATTATGAGAAATATATTACTTATGTACTACAATACAACTATGAAACTGTTAGGTGCCTTAAATACTTATAGATATTCAAAGGTATAGATAGACTGTTTTACAACCAATGTGTTTAAACAGTCCAGTTTCTATTGTATAAAATATTTAACATTTTCTTCAAAGTCAAACTATGAGTTGATAATCTTACCTATAAAGCTCTGATATTTGAGTATTGAAACGCAATCTTTCTGCAAACATTTGAATGGATTGTTTCTGTATAAATAAAAGCAGCTAATTAATACAAGTTTAGATTTGTACTAACTATTTTTAACATTAAATTTGATTGATGCAAGTTGGGTACACTGTGTGCTCGTCGCGAATAAACATATCGGTGAGATAGATAACAGTTCCTCACCGATTGAACGAATAAAAACAAAGCCAAAAACGTAACTAGGTACGCGTTCTCGACAATTACCCGAGTCCAATAGGTGCGCCGGCGCCGTGCAAGGTGCGTACTGCGTACCTAATGTTCAGGTAAATTGTTTATAATTTTTAACTAACCTGCATTTTATCTGCCTACTATTGTCTATTTAAGGCATTTTAGAAACATTGTAGATTTAATACATACCTACTTGTTTACAGTCTGTAAAGTGTGTATCAATAGTTATTGAGAGGAAAAATAATTTCTATTCTTTAACGTGTGATTGTATTAAGTATTCTTGGCAAAAGTAGGTACCTACACGTATAATTTAATGTTAATTGGAAATATATAATTTTATGTGGCGGTTTTCATTATAATATATATGGACATCATTTCGGATTTAGATTCACGAACTTTCATAAACTCGATTGCAGTCCTTCATTTGCTACTTGTGTTACTTTTTGATATGAATCTACCTACACAATTAATTACTAGTATCATTAATTTACCTACCATTATTAGTTATAAGACCATTGTAATATAAATAACATGCATCATTTTATGAACAAAGCTTGGTAAGATTTATGTAAGAGAACTATATACATTTATAAGTTATGTTTAAATTCGATGTAATAAAATATGTATAAATTATAATTTGGTTGTTTTTGTTTTAAAGCTCAATCGGCTTTCATAGACACACACTATCGTGAGCATAAAAAGTAAGTGTAGCCTTATATGTGATGCGTAGTGTACGATATTACGAATACGGACCATAATAGGCATGATGACTAATATTTTTTTATTACCTCATAAAAAAGCTGATCATAAATAAATTAAAATTAGTTCAATAATAAATAAGATATAAGCATTTTAATTTAATTTAGTTTCATGCTAGACAGAGAGGGCACTATACTGAGCCGTGAAGTCACGGCTCAGGAGCGCCATACAAATGCTATACTAACACACGCTTTGCGAGAAAGGGATATAGCATCCCCTCCCTATCCCCACCTAAAACTTTAAATACTCATATCTCAGAGATTTATCAGCCAATTCAAATTATTTTTTCAGTATGTGTAATGTATTTAGTTATATTCATCGTTAAGCCCGTTATTTGTAATAAATTAAACATTAGGAATCATGCCTATTATAAATACTTATAATTAGATATTTTTTTAGTCATTCTTCATATTGTGATATCTGTGCCTTATCTACTCTACTCTACTCTTAATGTGGGCTCAATACAGTACTGAAGCAGCGTAGTGAGGAAAATAACGCGAACATGAACCTAACGCTCCGCGATACGGTTTGCGGACGCACAACTTTACGCATTACCTAAACAAAATCGCTTATAACAGCAAAAGCCTTGTAAAGTCCTTGTGTGCCTAAAAGTAGAAAGCTTAACCTGGTTATTGCCACGAGATGTATGGAGATTTGTCAGGTCATGCGTCACTTCACTTGATGGGTAGCCCCCTAAGCAAAGATAATACTTATAACCAACGCAATCTTACGTGAGTAATTCCCGTGAAATATAAATAAAATAATATAACCACTGGTCATTATTAACTAAACAAAATACAAGCTAATACTAACAATACAAATACAGTTGACTGCCCATAGACCGTTGAAGGTCTAAAGACAATCCAAACGCTCAAGCCCGCTACCAGTTTTGGTTGGCAGCGTACCCACATGCTGGCGGCATTACCACGCTGAATGGCAATGCTTGTCATTGTCTCTAAGGCTACGTAGTAGCTTTACCTAGACTGTGGTTAGGGCCTAAAATCCATGCAACACTATTAGCTACTGAAATAAAAACGTTTAATTATGATTAATGTTATTTATTATAACATTGTACTGATTGAGTTTGACATGATTTATAAATATATGTTATCACAGAATACTAATTTCCGCATAAGGATATAAAATTAAATTAATATTTACAATAATAAATTACCAACTGCAGGGACCTTCAGCTGCTTTCTATACCAGCCTGATTTCTCAATAATACAATAGGTACAGAAAGTATGTAGGTATTCAACCCAATTGTGAGGCTATAAACGGCTGTCGAACTCGTGTTATGATGTACAGAAACTGCCCCCGAAGGCGCTTTCAGACGATGCGTAGAAGTTGTAAGTAGTACTACGCATTGTCTGCAACGTTTTGCTTATTGCAAGTGGCAGTGGAAGTACTACTAAGTACTACCACTGCCACTTGCTCTTTGAGACGAATATGTGATACTTTTTATCGCATAAAAATGGGAGAAAAGGTAAAACCGCGGGGCGAAGCTAGTTGACCAACAAAACTATATTTATTATGAATTCAAGGCTAGGAAGTTGAGTTCGTGGGTTGTAAGTAGTACTAGGTAGGTACCTACATATAGTTAGTCAATAAAGACTTTCAACTAGCGTCATTGTATAATAAGAGGATTAACATTCTCTACTTGGCCTTGCCTGAGAAGTTTTTATGCAAAGAGAAATACGATCACTGACATGATATGGAAGGTAAACAAATTACCTATATGGTAATTTTATTATTATTAATTTCTTTTTAACACATTAACTATGAGGTATTAAAAGAGCAATCTTGTTTCTATTCTTTAGGATGAAAGTGAATTATTGCGGCTTCTAATTGATCTATTCCACTTTGATCAGTTGGGTGATCAAAGTCGAATCTTTAGTGTCCTTTGATCACCTGTTTGGAATTCTATTATACTGGGTGACTGGTTAGGCAGTGGAAATATTCGGCGATCATTGTACTCATCTTTATAAACAACTTTTACTATGGGACCAACGCTAATATCGCGGAAAAAAATCTGATGTTCCATACATTTTGTGGAGCATCAATGACATTTTGGTATGGAACAGCTGACTTTTTCCCGAGAAGTCAGGTTGGTCCGTCTAACCAGCAGGCCTAGCACGGGCCGTGGACAAATTGTCTTTCCACCGTTTTTATCCACGCGTAGACGCAACAAAGCTAGAATATAGATATGTTTGTCTCTTTCTCGCGGGATAAAAACAGTGGATAGACAATTTATCCACGGCCCGTGCTAGACCTACAGTCACCCAGAAATACTGTCGGGAGCGAGTGGATGCGAACAGCGAGAGACCGGGGAGAGTGGCATAAACAAAGGGAGGCGGCCTATACCCAGCAGTGGGTCACTCAGGGCTGATGATGATGAATGAAGTAACCCATTCAAACCCAAAGATATACCATGAATTAGATTAGTGGAAATTCATGAATTCAGGGCTACTTTTAATGGCGTAACCATCGAGATACAATACATACGAGTCCAAATCGTGCCAAAAAAAAAAAAACACTCTGCGCACGCTACGAATTGCGCCGACTTTTGGTTAGTTACAAGGTAAACGCGATCCGACTACAACGCCGCCGCGCGATGCCAGAGCTACGATGACAGCGGAGAACTAACGTTGAACACTATACAAGCGACATAAGGTCTAAATTGAAGTAAATGTGACATTGTGAACTACATAATTGACTGTTTTTACTGAGAGATTGTAACTCTATAGGAATTGTATCTCGATCGGCGTAACCTAACCTTATACTAACACATAAATTTTAATTATAATGACTGAAAAATAACAGAAAAGCGAGATTAATACTTGTTTGGCTCACGAACTAATTGGCATTTCATATAAACAAAAAATCATATAAAAATACTTTCATTTTTGCATTAATTGTAAACAGAAACTAAAAAGATAAATATCGAAATCACTGTGTGACATAAATGGGGTTACGCGGTAAGAGTGTACTAAGCCGGAAGGAGTCCGTTATACATACTTTTTTTTATTTTATTTTACCTTTGACCGCGGTCTCGCCTGTTGGAAAGAGATTCGACGATGCGGAAAAAACGTATCATTAGAAACTAATTTTACGGGACCAACAATGGAACGCGTAAAAATATCAGCTGATGGTGCACCTTGAAAAGCTCAATTTGCGCTGTCCGAATGAAAGAAGTAAGTAGTAGGTATTACAATTAGAACCGATTTTTTTAAATGTTAATGTATAATCTAACTGGGGCATAATAATTAATGCGTCCAATTTAGGTACAAATCAGGGTTGTTTTCATGGGGAAAGTTGTTCATAATGATGGGTATCATGTACCCCTTTCGGCTTAGTACACCATTTCCGCGTAACCCTGTATTTTATTGCACTCTTATAAATAATGTAGAAATTCAAGCACAAATGGAGGACTATACCTCGTAAGAGCCAGGGTGGGCGAACTTTTACAAAGTTACCAACCTCAGATCAGACAAACAAGGAAGATATGGGGTAGCGTGGCGGGTGCGACCGTATCTGGCTTAAATGAGGTTTGATGCCTTTAGTCAACCTCATTCAGCAGACGACCTTGTCGCCCTTTTTTGCATGTGGACTACTTAGTTCATTGGTGTCGCTCCAGTTTTTAGTGTGCGTGAAAAATGAGTAACTGCGTCGTACTTACAGTATTTGCGTTAAGTGGTTTGACGGTACAGTGAAAAAAAAGAGACATTTGAACACACAATAATTGTACTAAGGCATGTCTTCCTGTTTTTCTGATCTAAGGTACCAACAATGTGGTGCTAATAATTATACTGTGCACCAGTTTGAACTCTGTCGCACACCAGTCGTTGATGAGCGTCGTCCACGCCGCTTTTACAAGGATGCAGCAAATAACACCACACACATCCATATCTTACACATAAGGGTACGCTACGATGAGACAAAGTTACCAGTACACTTAGTCCCAGATTTGATACTTTTCGAAAACTTTTTTCGTTTACGTATTGTTCCATACATTTTAGTAAAGCGCCTCCAGCGGAAACGCGGAGAAACTAAAATCGGTAGCAATCGGCGGTATAGATTGCTTCACTCTAATACGAAAAAAGTATTCGAATACCTTTCAGCCCAGTAATGTATGGAACAATACGTAAACGAAAAAAGTTTTCGAATACTATCAAAACTTGTACTAAGGGTACTGAGATTTCGACAGATATACATGTTTCAAGTAATGAACTAAACACATTGGTACCCTTACTTGAGATGATCTCTTGATATTTTGTACACATTTCTTTTTGATACTGTTGTGTCGTAGAAGACTAGACAAAAAACTTAATTCCTTACAACAAAGGCTATCTATAAACTGTTTCTATTAGACGATCTCTAGTGTATTTTCACTTCAACGTCGTATTAAGTGCTATAAATAATTAGGAATCTATTATTTATGTTTCACTTTACAGAACTTTGTTAGTGATACGTGATACCTACTAATTTAACTTGAAACAAAAAAGTTATATCTGAAACTAGTTTGTGATTAATCTGTATAATAATTATGAAATCTGAAACATAAAATTAGTTAAATTTGAAACTTTAGAACTTTTTCAGTTCTGTAGAACTAATAGAAACAAATGTGTAATTAATTGTTAGTAATAATTATTAATAAAACAATTTATTTAATTACATATTAATTGCTAATTTGTATCAGATTGAATTAATTTAATAATTATTATCATTACAGATTAAATAAAAATACTTTTTTTTATTGCTATGACTAAACAAGTATATTTTAATGTACAGAGGCAAACAAATTAGTTTCAGCAGTATATTTGTTTTCCAGATTTAATAAATTTTTGTTTTTGGTCAGGTCCGTTAGATTAAATCGCTTCATCCATATTCATAGCTAGAAATTCTAAATAGCTTCAAAAAATAAATCCTCTCTGATTCATAACCATCGGTTATTAAACAGGACCTTTTAAAAAGATTGGTATCATAAAAAAAGTTTTGTAAAGTAAAACATAAATAATTCGTCCCTAATTCCTTATCGTACTTAAATACGACGTTGAAGCGGAGATACAGAGATCCGTTTTGAAGATGACCCGAAAGGTCATGTTCAGAGTAACGCCTGATTCAATGAAATTTCAAAGGCAGTCTAGCCATAAGTGAAGGAAGGAACGCTGTGGGCTTCCTGTTTAATTTATTAGGTTCGTCGTTTAAACTGCTTGGTCTCGTAATCAGGATTGTGTGCAGGGTGGGAATGTCTATCGTGCAGGATAGCTCTGGAGTGATGCGGTGGCAACCTTGCAAGTCTAACATCTTCAGTTTTCCACAAAACGACTTCACGTACTCGATAGTCTTATCTGTCAATTGTTTGCAACCCTGAAATAGATGATTAAGAATTATTTCCTGGAATAATATTCAGGACATTATTGCACACACGGTCATCTGACCCCAAACTAAGCAAACCTTGTGATATGGCTGCCAGAGACTGATATACATACATGAATATAGTTTTAAATACATACTTAAATAGATATTACAACCAGATATAGAACAAACATAAATGTTGATCACATAAATGTTTGTCCTAGGTGGGAATCGAACCCACGCCCCCAAGCTCAGAAGGTAGGTTCACTACCAACTGGACCAACGGGCTATCATAATATCTAATAGTTTGATAAAGTTTAATTAGGGTGATGGTGGCCAGCCTGTAGCATTATAATGTGCGCTTTACCATCTGACGGTACCCATTTCCATTCTTGGCCCTGCACCAATGACTTAGTACCTAAATATATTAAATGCAGTTTCTATGCTATCGCTCAAAAGCGGCGAAAGAATATAAGCACCTAAAAGTTTATTTTATATTTTATTAATGAACACCAGCATGATGTACGTCCTTGCCATGTCCTTGCTTAACATGACGGAGACAAGGCACAAGAAATAAACTAAACGCCACCACAATTATAGGTGCAGACTACATGCTATTAAAAAACGAGAGTTAGTACAGTACAGTACAGTATCTTTATTTCAATTGGGTACAAATACAAGTACACTTTCGAAAGGTCATAAATTAAACATTAAAAGTACATAGTCTCAAAGAAAAAAGGAATACTTCTACATAATCATTATAAAATCGATTACTTACTAGAATTGGTGTTGTCAAGTTCCCGTGTTGGAAAGCTACCAGACTTCAATTTGGTAGATTTACACCAATTAAACTTTATATAATAAAATAAAATAAAATCTACTTCCTTAAAAAGGAGTATTAAATAAATTAAATGTCAAAATTGTATAGTAATAATATCTGTTAAATAATAAAATGTCAAATAAATAATAAACTAATTAGCTAAAATAATATGTGGGTAAATTTCATTTCATTCTGTACAATATTAATTAATTATGTCCATGTCAATATTTACATTTCGCCATGCTTTTTTATCTTTTATAAACTCGTCCACCTTGTAGTAAGCTTTGTGAGACAAGAGCTTTTTTAACTTAATTTTAAAATTCCTTTCGTTAAGGCATGTCAATGTTTTTGGCAGAATGTTATAAAAATTTATACAATTAACAACAAACGATTTTTGAATTTTTGCAAGTCGAGTCTTTGGTAATAAATATTTACCTTTGCTTCTTGTATTAAGACCATTTGTAGCGTAGTTATGCAAGTGTTTTCTTGCATACAAAATACACTCGTAAATATATTGACATGGCATTGTCAGAATGTAAATAGTTTTGAACAGTTCTCTCAGGGATTCTCTAGATCCAAGCCTGTAAATACCTCTAATAGCTCTCTTTTGGAGCACGAAAATAGATTGAATATCCGCCGAATTTCCCCAAAGGATAATGCCATAGGTCATAAGGGAATGAAAATAACTGAAATACACTATTCTAGCAGTGTGAACATCGCAACATTCTCTTATTTTTCTGACAGCGTATGCTGCTGAGCTTAATTTGCTTGACAATTTCTTTATGTGAGGCCCCCACTGCAATTTGGTGTCTAAGATGAGACCTAAGAATTTTGTTTCCTTAGAGAAAGTTAATGCAATGTTATCAATCTCAACCGAATTCAAGAATCTATTATTTACTAAAGTAAAGTTTAGGCAATTGGTTTTTTGAGCATTTAGTGCTAGATTATTGGTGCTGAACCACTTAGAGACATCTTTAAGTATTTTGTTGATCTCGTCGGTACTCGTGACTTTCCGGTTAATATTGAATAACAACGACGTGTCATCTGCGAATAGTATAATTTTAGCGTATCTCTGGACAAAAAACGGCAGATCATTAATGTACACTAAAAACAGGAATGGACCCAGTATAGATCCCTGAGGAATTCCCACATTCACAGTCATAGCATCAGACAGTACACCATTAATATCAACTTGCATAGTCCTTTGAGATAAAAATGATTTCAGCAGTGTGAGAGGCCCACCTCTAACACCGTAGTAATTTAGCTTATCTAGTAGGATGTTATGGTTTACGCAATCAAAAGCCTTTGACAAATCGCAGAAGATACCTACAACATCCTGTGCTTTTTCCCATGCGTCATAGATATTCTCTACAAACGTTGTTATAGCGTCTGTTGTCGAGCAGCCTTTTGAGAACCCAAATTGCTTTTCGTATAATATGCGTTTACAGTTGAAAAAAGCACTAAGTTGTGTTAGCAGGATCTTCTCAAATATTTTACTAAACACTGGTAGAATCGAGATAGGCCTATAGTTGCCTGGTTGTTTGGTATTCCCACTTTTGAACAAGGGTAACACTTTAGCACATTTCATCAGGTCTGGAAACACGTTTTCTTCAATGCAGCTGTTGAAGATTTGGGAAAGATAAGGCGCCAAAACTTCTACGATATTCGTTGCAAATTTGACGGATATGCCGCAAATATCTTCGGATGTTTTTGATTTAAGGGTAGAAAAGGTTTTCAGAATAGTTGCTGGTGTGACTTGGTGAAAACAAAAGTCAACGGGATTGCGATTAACATTGTTATTGAGAAATTTAAGAGCTTGATCCTGACAAGTATTAAGATTTTTAGTGGTTTCAATGGGTGCGTTTTTAAAGAAATGGGCAAAGGTGTTAGCAACTTCTTGCTTGTTTTTGATTATGGCTTCATTTTGGAGTAGTTTGATTTCGGGCACCCGCTGAACTGATTTACCTGTTTCTTGTTTAATTATTGACCAAGTAGTTTTAATTTTATTCGTTGAGTTACTTATCTGTCTTTGCAAATGAATAGTTTTCGATTGTTTACACACCTTCTTAAATATTTTACTGTATTTTCTAACGTAGTTTAGAAACTTTTCATCATAGTTAAAAGTTAGTTTATTAGTTTTTGGAATATAAGTTAGTACATTATACATTATAAATTAAATTATTTTTTGACCATTTAAAGGAATCTAAGAATAAGAGAACACAAGACAAAGAAGACATTCACCAACATGCACGGGGACAGGAATGTGCAGGAGGGCCTATCCTCTCTCTCCGAGAGGTCTGTGTCCCAGCATTAGAAACATGAAAGGCTGTTAATGATGATAGCTTAATTTACCTATTGATATAGGTAGGTCAGATTAGGTTGTAATGGCTGTGTTCTGCTTCAAAAAAAGAGGCGCTTTTTTGAAACACTTCAAATACTGGAATACGCGGAAAGGGTGTACTAAGCCGAAAGGGGTCCATGGTACCCATATTTTAAACAACTTTTACTATGGCAGCAATTGTCAAATCGCGAAAAAAATATCAGCTGTTCCATAGAAATTTGTCATACAAATGCAACAACATATATGAAGCAGCTGATATTTTTTGCGCGATTTCAGGTTTGGTTCCATAGTAAAAGTTGTTCATAATGATGATGATAACTGACCCCTTTTGGTTTAGTACACCCTTACCGCGTAACCCTGGATAAAAATTACTTTTAAGTTAAAGGTTTAGGTAAAGGCGTCATCTCTCAGTTAGCTTTGGGGCATGTAAACGTTTTAGCTGAGTTACTTGCAGGTAGCAAGAATTATAGATGGCGTCTGAAAAATGTAATTGCAGTATATCTATTTAGCTAGAAATTTAAGGGACTGGGGTTTTTAATTTTATTCTATTAGTAAAAGTCTTGCGTTTGACCGCCAACTCGCCTGTGGTCTACGATAGAGCAACCTTGTCTAGAAGAAACCTTATTTTATTGTTATTCATAATTTCAAGATGAAAACAATATGGTTTACAAATAAGTAAAACACAATAGCAATCAGATAGAAGGTAGGTAAATAAGATAGGCAATTACAATGAACAAAAGAACAGATTTCTTGGAATCTGTGATAAATATTAAAAGACCCTTAGTTATTGTGATTATTATTATTATAAGACCCTGTCTGTGTCCATTACTGTGTTTGAAATTAAGGAAAATCAATGTTATAGTGTTTTAATGTTAATGTATGCTTAACAATGTAATTCAAACAAACCTTAATAATTTCTGTTTTAGAAAGCTTTTCATTAAACAGAAGTTACCATATATGTTTGAATGATACCTCCATGATAAATAAATATTATAAAGAGGAAAGATTTGTATGTAAGTATGTTTGTAACAAATTGGATCAAAAAGTACAGGACCGATTTTATTCTTTCACTGTTGGGAAGCTACACTATCCCCGGGTGACATAGGCTATAATCTATACCGGTGCGAAGCTGGGGCGGACCACTAGTGATAAATATAATGCTTGGCTACATCATAACTTCAGTGCTCATTCTTGCAAATGAGCATAATTTAACAAGAGCTGAACAGCAAAACAAGCTAAAAATAGAGTCTAATTTTTTATGAATCTTTGCCTGAGTTGAGAATAAATGATATTTTCCCAGGAACTAGCTAAGGTGACTATTTATAGATAGTTAATAACACCAAAAACATATTCATGGGCATGACCCGTACCCTCCTGCCCATTTTTCTCTCCGACGGCCAGAGTGGGCAGGGAAAGGTGATATCATTTCATAGTGTATATTCTGAAATCCCATACGAAGCACTTTGTTTACACTTTTATTGACTGCTATCTGGGTGTCATTAGAGTCGCAAGTGAATTGGTTTCTTTTAACCTGTGTTGCATGAGCAACTGAAGCCCTTGTACAGCAAAAAAAACATGTCTTTCCGAATTAAAGTCTTAAATAGCCTGTTTTACTTAAGTTCAGATTAGAACTTAAGGCATCGCACAGGTTAAGCAAGCGTGCTCCGTCGTAGTCCGCATCATCACTTAACATCAGGCAAGGAGGCCAAGCGGAAGCCTATTATTCTATTTGAAAAAAAAAAGCAATATAGTTTGCAAGCAGCCTCACCTTTAAATGAAGATGTTTTAACCTTCGTAGTCCTTGAACGACTCGTTCCACTGCATCATCATTTAAATTGTAACAGTCGGTCAAATCCAATCTTTCTATAGAAGGGCAGCTTTTCACCAAGTATTCCATCCCTTCACGAGTTATTTGTTGACAATGGCTCAGATTTAGATCAATAAGATCTGTGAAGTTAAATGCATAAGTTAAGCTGACATCTGTTATTTTGTTGCAGTCGCTTACGTCAAGTTCTCGGAGGTTTTTAAGCCGGTCTAATGAATAGCCAGTGTTGGTGTCAGTGGATAGTTTTTCACACATGAACATTACATCGCGTTTTCTGCGAGCGTCGCGGACAATTTCTTCTTCAGCTCTTGACCCAAGGTGTATTCTTAAATTTGCAGGTGAGGCATCGAGAGAGGTTGCTGCGACTTGATGACTAGTTTCAACTTTGTTTTCTTTGATCATGCCGGTTAAACCAGCGTCAGATACTTTATCACAGTGGCTTATTTTTAATACTTTTAGTAGTACCTGATTCTTGAAGATAGCTTGAATGGAGGCATCAGTTACAGCATTGAAGCAGTAACTCAAGTTAAGTGATTGCAAGTTTGGCAGCTTTTCTGAGAGCATAATTACTGCACTTTCATCCAAATTCAATGAATGGACATCTAACTCTTGTAAGGTTCGGTTTTCTTCTGCGCAAATTCCTTTCTCCAAACCTTCTTTGGTAATGTTTTCACATTGGGATATATTTAATGATTTTAGTTTCTTCAGTTTATGTAATTCAATAATTCCTAGATTGGTGACCGCTCGGCAGCGTTGAATGTTGAGCTGTTCCAAATGGACTAGATCTTGGCAAATAAATACAAGAGATTGGTCTGTCACTCGACTGCACAATCCTAAGTTGAGAACCTTCAAAGAAGTCTGGTGTGTTGTCAATGCGTTTATCCCCACGCTCGTAAGTTGATCACAGGTGTGTAGAGACAAAGACTCTAACTTTAGATTTTCTGTTTCCGATAATATTTTGAGACTTGATCCATCGATAAGTGTTTTTGAAAATGTGAGATGCTTGATGTTTTTTGCTCTAGACGAAATGACTCTCATTATAAAACTAAATGTCAATACACTTTCAGATGGTTTTTGGAACATGTCTACACCACTTGGATAAAATTTGTTTATCAAGCCAATGTGAAACTGTAAGCCTGACAAACCAGATAAATCCAGTTCTTCTAAAGCCGGTGATGCAACTACAAATCTGTTGAAGAGTGCATCTGTTAAGTACATGTTGTCTGTCAAACTTAGAGCTTTTAATTTTTCCAGATTGCGTTTAAATAGGCCTTCAGTCTTTCCTTCTAGTAATCTTCCAGACATGAAAAGTTCTTTACAGCTGGTTATATTCAATGTAACTAAATTAGTGCACTTTTCCAAGATATGAGCGAATTCGTTTTCACAAACATCACACTTTCTGAGAGTCAAACTTTTTATGTGGTCTCCTACTTTATCCCAGAAGTAGTTTAATTCGCCTGATAATTCGACTTCATTGAAAAAATAGTTGTGGTGAAGTACTGATGAATTGTAAAATATATTTAAGGGAGATTTATTATCTTCATCATGCAAAGCAGACCTGTAGAAGACTGCAACTTTATTTTTCAGAAATTTATGATCATTCGCTGCTGTGTACCAAGACTGACAAGTTTCACTTGCAGTCTTTCTATCTTCCTCAGGCAAATATTTAAAAATAATAACGAGAACCTGAAATAAATAAAAGATTATTATTCTGTTATTTATTAGTCATAATAAAGTTTAAAATACAATAGCGGTTTTTAAGTGTTTTTTTTATCACTGTGGGATTAAAATAAATTCCAATAACCAATCACGTGAAAAAAATTATATCAAACAAAGGATCCCAAGAGGGGCAATAGACTGACAAATTAGTTACACAGCAGGTGTTAGACTATAATAAAACATAATTTATTGTTTGTTACCTCATAGGGGATTTCCATTTTCACTATATTGCCGAATTAATTACACAAATAAGATCAATCTTTCTGAAAAATTGATGGAAAACTGTTCGCTCAAAGTATATAATTTACGACACTCGTCGATATCGCTATTTTCCCTTCAATTTCATTGTATTCTCTTTGTTCATGACCTTCACCGCCTTCATGTTTGATTGTTTGACAGTTTGGGTGGCCATTACAGAAAATACCCCACGTATTTAGGGTAAATATTTAGTATCTTATTTAAAAAAGATAGTAGCTTACGACGTCACAGTCTTTTACATTTTATATTATTAATTAGCCACGCCGCCACCAGCCCACCCAATTCAGTATACTAAGATAAAATTACCTATGCTAATTCCGAAACCATGTCAAGATTTTATATTATTAAACCTCATTTTTCTACTCTGACCTATTAAAACGATAAGAATGCCATTTAATTTAACAATCTAAGAAATCATTCGAATTTCATTGACCTCCAAATGACGGCACAGGGTAGAATTTAAAATTATCTGTGCTTTTTAAGAATAAAAAATATAATTTATTTGACATTCTGTTTGCCAATTTCAGGGCTGCCAATATGGGGTGATTTTTCCTAAACGTAGGGACAAATCATGTGGAATTGTCTTTTTCGGGGAAATAAATATTTCTGATCTAGAGCATTTACAGGAATCACCTAATATAATTAATTCACTTATCCACGTAAAATTAATTTGTATTAATTAGGAGTATGTTAAATATAATGTATACGTAAATAATTTGATGTATGATAAAATCTTCATATTCAAACATGATGTCACACCGAATAAAATAAACATAACCATAACACCTTCGATTAAATAAAATTATAACCTCAATAAAGTTGTTGTTTGTAATTTGTAAATCAGTGAGCTGGTAACCCTAGGGTTTCCATAAACAAACACTATAAATTACACAGATATAAAAAAAAAAACATAAACAAACAAGCAGACAATAGATGTTATTGTCACTGTCAAAGTAAATTCAAATGTATTTTTTTACTCGCGTGCTTTCCTTGGCTCCTCAACACAACGCGCGCGCAATTCTTATCTTTCTATCATAGTAATGGCATGGCAGCTTGGCAGCCACGATGCAGCCACGCTATTTATCTTTTGAGTTGTATGTATGCACCCGTTTTTTGTAGGTATACTGGCTCCATAGGGTTACAGCTAACTGTAAATTGGCGCATAAATAACCCAATGGGAATTTTGGCGCCAATGTGGAAAAAAAAACATGATGTGACTTCATGTAATTATTTAGATTTCAGTATTTTCGAGTGTTAATGTGTAATAATGGTGGATTATTATATAATGATTATTTGTAAATGTGGTTGACAGCGGAAAAATATTTTAACGTGTTGAAATATGTCTTTTTGTGATGTTTCCAAAACTATATATAGAAGCCTCTAATAAAGATTTCACCACTTTACTAGGGCAGGACTTTGACTTAACTCTTTGACCGTGAATTATTTTGCCTGACTCTGACTGCGAATATGACTTGTTTGCAAGGATCTTTTATATACCCTAAAGCAACCTAAAGGGAACAATACATTGATGTGTAAGTAATTTAAAACTGTCATTGGAACAACAGGTAAAACTTGGGTAATACGTCCTTGCTTGTTTGACAATATCTACTAAAAACATAGATTCAGTATAACCTTCTACGACTAAAAACTACAAAATATTTCAATACTTGACACTGGCATATGCACAAGACGTATGACGCCAAAAACCATACAGGAAAGAATTTCGGAGCGGTAATATTTAAATTATTAAAAACCAATCATACAAGGCATATTATTTTTATTGACTGTACTAAGCCGAAAGGAGGTCATTGTCTGAACAACTAACTTTTGCTATGGGACCTTTTATAAGCATACCTTTAGATAGTTATTACCTTTAGTTTGGATCTGCCTTAAACTCGAGCTGGTACCGAAAAAAAGTCTGCCAAAAATTCAAAGGGACGAGGTAAATGGCTTACAGGGCAAACAGTTTTATGAATATGTAGGTATTTACTATGAGGTTGCCAAAGTGTACAAAGGACACTTAAACTTATTTATAGGTAGGTATAATAATCGCTCTTTTCAGGCATTGCAAGTTAATGATACTATTGTGCCTTTAAAAGCGATTTTTTTATTTTAGAACAGCAGGCGCGAGTTTGTAAGTCGGAAGCAATGATCTTATTGTTCGGAAGGGTCGCATCGGTAGGTCGTCAAGGCCTTAAGCTAAGTTTAAAATAAATATAGATAGGTATTAAAAGTGATCACGCAACGTCTTAGCAAGGCATTTATCGCATTTCATTAACACTGGCATCTTGACCGTAAACCAAGTGGTAAGAACATCAAGTTACATGCACTTATGAGTTTGCGCGTAAGGTAACAGTTATTGCCACTTGTTGGGCGCCAGAAAGCTCAGTGAGCGCGGGGTGTCCCGCGCGTTCGGCCACGTGCTTGCTCTCGCGTTACCCTACTTTTACGATAAACTTTCGTGGTACTTCGGGACTAGGAACATGAATGGGAGGTTTTAGTTAATTGGTACTGTGGAAGTGATTTGAGGATGTCAAGAAGGAAGCAAGCGAAACCAAGGTCCCTGAAACGTAAGTTTGTTGACAACAACATTTCTGTATCAGATGCTTTCGGATATAATTACTTAAATATATAATTGGCGGGAATTGAATACTAAAATATACGTAAGTACGTACTTACCAACCAAATCATGTAGATGTACTTACCTAAATATTTAAGTCATTTTCCATATCTACAAATCTAGGTAGAAACTCTAGAAAGAAGCATGTTTTTTCAGGATTACTGAGCAAACAAAGTAGGTAGGTATACCCAGGTAATCATATATATATAATATAATTATTATTATATGTAAGTATATATTTATATATATAATTATGAATAATTATATATATATATATATATACATTTTTTTTTTTTTAAGTTCTATTCACCTAATTATAAAAATACTGGTGTTTTTAATTGTACGTATATCTACCTAATATTAGGCTTGCGTTTGACCGCAATTCGCCTGATGATGGTAAGACTCACTTGATTTTTTTATAGGTAGATATATTGAGTTGGTACACCTACCAATGATCTTACATGTATATGTAAACCTCTTTGACATCTACCTACAGAACGGTCTAACACATGAACGTAGTATCTACTTAGTTTAAGGTCTAACACCTGGTTTACCTTGTTTTGGTAACAGATATATCAACAGACCGAAAAATCGAACGAGGGACGTATCGAGCATAAACCCTACTACCTAATATATTTTACTTATTGATTTAAAAAAAAACCCTGCCTAATAATAAGTGAATCATACCTTATGAAAAAATATATGTGTAGGTACGATAGGTAAGTACTTACCTATTACAAATCATTAACATAATCATATAAGCAAGATCTATGCTTTAACTCTTCAGGTTACCTCTACTGCACAGTTTGCGATCGGATCTAAGTTTGCCCTAGCGAACCACATCAGCGCTTAAGATAGGTTTTTTTTAAAGTTATCGACTAATAATTAGGAGTATTGTTTTGTTAACTAACCCCTTTGTTTACATCTTTACTAAGAATCTCTATCTCTATCTCTACATAGTATAAATTAAAGTCGCTTTCCGCGTCTGTCTGTCTGTATGGCCGCTAACTCCTCCTAAACCACGCAACGGATTTTGATGCGGTTTTCACTATCAGCTAGATAATTTTCACGGAAGGTTTATATATATAACAAGCGACCCACCCGCCCCGGCTTCACACGTAAATAACACCCGTGCGAAGCCAGGGCGGGTCGCTCGTTACCCTTATAAGTTCGTTCTGTCCGTCTGTTTGTCTGTCCGTCTGTCCGTCTGTCCGTCCGTCCGTGCGTAGGGTTTTTTTTTCATTAAACTCTCTTGTTTAGGTTCGTTGAATAGGTCTTTTAAAATGAAGATAAGCTTTCATACATCAGTTTTTAGCAAGTGAACCTATTTATGCGAAATATGGCCGCCAAAGTGGAAAAAAGTTGGTCGTCCCCTGCATTTCTAAACTTTTAGGCATAGATATTTGTAGCTTGCCATGCTGATAGGTCATATTAAAAACATGCATTCAAAATTATTTCAAACATTTTCTAATAATAACTTTTTGAGTTATCTTTAAAACTAAATTCAAGACGATCTAGTTCATAGGTCATTGACCTTTTCGCTAATAATCTTAACAAAAAAGTTTCCTTAGTAGTTTTTTTAACCTTTAACCTTTGACTAAAATATGTTATGTCGAGAATGTCGAAATGATACGAACTCTAATATTTGGCTAAGTCCACACCACAGAGCTGCATTCGTTCAAATGTTTCTATTCCGCCTAACCGCCAACTTCTGAATTATGAAGTGACCACATTATAGGTACGTGGCTTTGGCTTCGGAACCCTACCAAGCGAGTCTTGATTCGCTCTTAGCCAGAAATAGATGGAGGGCTGGAGAGTGACATAATATATAATATTATACTTTTTGTCCGGAGAAATGTAGGATTCTTGAAAAAATTTCTACGCGGGTGAAACCAAAGGGCGCCACCAGTGAAGAATCTAGTATCACAATTCGTTCCTACTCATCATCATTATCAGCCTGTCATGTTCCCATTGTGGGGACACAGGTTTTCTCAGAGAGAGAGAGAGAGAGAGAGAGAGAGAGAGAGAGGATGGGCCCATCATGCTGGCCCAGTGCATGTTGGTGAATGTCATAATGTCGTTAAACTTCCTACTTATGACGAAATAAAATAATCACCTAAAATACTTCTACTGTTTAGGTGATGCGAAAAGTTGCGCGACCGCAAACCATATATCACGGGGTGTTAAGGTTCTCGTTCGCGTGTTTTTCCGCAATCACCTAAACAGCAGTGCAAGTGCTTTATCGATCGTCAAATTTGACAGTTGGGATCGTCAAATTCGATAAAATTCCATGTTGTCAGTACTCGCTATGATCGATTCTATGGCATTTTATCGAATTTAATCGATAAAGAACGGTACTTGCACCACAGAACACATAATAGCACACTTGCACTGCAGAATCAATAAAACAGGTGACGGTACGGCCCCTGTGTTGTTTGTACGTATGTTTTATTCGGTGCAGTCAGTGGTCTCCAAAAGACAGCTGATGGACGCGCTGCGTCACAGGTTGCGGCCCGCATAGGTAATATCGCCACTTTATCAGTGACTGGCCGCGGCCGCAGCCACCCGCGGTTTGGCTTGCTTGCATTGCACAGTTCAAGCCGATTCTAGATGATGCTCTGTGAAGCTGGTAATCTAAAATCAATGAATTAGAAAAGTACGTAAATTATTGGCACCCAAACATTATCCACCAGAATAATATCACTAATAGTAGGTAGGTATACCTGATATACACATGAGTGAACATATTACCTTTGTTATAGTGAATACACATAATTATTATCTTTAACTATACCTAATAAAACAATGCCTAACATCAAATATATTAAAATTATAAAACTTCATTCAGAAGAGACGAGCGATGGTGGCCGAGCGGTAGCATGTGCGCTTTATGATCTGACTGCACTCGGTACGATACTCGGCCCTGCACCAATGACTTATTTAGAACTTAAATTGGGGTTTACATGGGGTTCTTCAAAAGGGCTGTTAATAGAGTCTTTAAAGGTCGGCAACGATCAGGCAGTCCGTATGATTGTTTGCCACATATGGCATTAAAAATGTGCAGTTTTTGCCATCGTTCAAAAACGGTGAAGGAAAACATCGCGAGGAAAACGGTATGTCCAAGAACCTCAATAAATCAAAGACAAATGATAGTCACCGATATGCATTGAGCCAGCAGGGTGGATTTGGGCCCGTTCTCTGTCTGAGAAGTGTGTCACAGCAGTGGAAACATGATAGGCTGATAATGATGAAGGGAGATATGCCTAAGTACAATAATTATTATCGTCCGTGTTCAAATGTATTCGTGTTTCACCAAGGTTTCACCCACTTTTTTCAGTATGGCATACTTACTGTTAAACAGACTCCGTGTACAAACCGTCCACATGTCATAATGTGTAAAGCCTCAAACTGTGAGTTCGAGTATAGGCAGCCTGATTTAGGCCAGATGCGTTCGCACCTGCTACGCCACCTTACCATATATCCCTTGTTTGTCTGATCTCAGGCTGTGGATCCACAATGGTAGATCCATCTCGCAGTTGGTCGACGAACTACAAAATAGTCTGTTTTTTCTTACTTGTCAGAAAAAAACTATAAAAAGACTATGTAGTCAAACGTTATTCGACCAATGACAGCTCTGAGCTTCGTCGCTAGTGATTGTCATTGGTCTGCCATATTTGTTTACATGATAAGACAGGTAAGAAAAACAGACTTATGTAGAGTACTGACGTACCTTCAGCGGCACACAAAGATAATGGAACGAAGCACCACGAAGTTGCATATCACGACTGTGTTGTAATGTTGTAACTTTAGGTATCGATCTCGGCGTCTAGTACTTCGTAATGCGTCCCGCGGGCCGCACGAGGATGCTGCGTCTCCCTCGACTCCCGGGTACCTAATGCAATAGCGCTCTGCTTCTTACAACGAACATTTCAATTCTATTGTTGTATTTATTTGTTTTGGCTTCATAATGTAAAAACATGTCTCTGATTGAAGAGCGTCTTGAAAAAGATTTGAAGGGTATCCTAGTTTTTCATAGCTCATCCTCATCATCAGCCTATCATGTTCCCACTGCTGGGACACAGGCCTTTTCTCAGAGAGAGAGACAATGGGCAATATCCACATTATCTACCATGATGGCCCAGTGCATGTTGGTGAATGTCATTGTCTTTGAACTTTTGAGGTTCTTGGACATACCAGTTTCCTCATGATGTTTTCCTTTATTTAAGTACTAAGTAAGTCATTGGCGCAGGACCGAGGATCGAACCGAGTGCCGTCAAATTGTAAAACGCACATGCTACCGCTCGGACAACAAAACTAAAGAGCGTCAACACGTAGACTATTCTATTGGCCTAACATGGTGCACCCAAGGACACCTATAACTTTAACACTAGTTAGTGGTGATATTATGGAGGCGGTGACAGCCCAGAGGATATTTTTTTAGGTTTTCGCGATTAATATACTTAAGTACATTGAAATTAAATTATCGCCTGTATTTTCGTTTCAAACACTTTGCAGTGTCCGTGGTCACAGATTAACAACACCACAGAAAAGAAAAAAAATCCCTTCTCATAAATTGTCAAGAATTTAACCAGATTCCTCCACTATTTCCAAAGTCTGTTGCCAGGCATTATAAAAAAAAAGTGTGTGTAAGAGCACCTTTACTTACAGAAATAATGTGACAAACATTTCCTTAAAACCTATTATTATTGCCATAAATTGGTACTTTAATGTTGGCTTCAGTTTGAGTTGTGAGTTATGAAATAATAATCTCGCATTCAACTCTCCTTTGATTCCATCCCCGTGTACATACGCGAGTGAGGCTTTGCTCGCTGGGGTCCAATAACACGTCAATTTCAGCTCGCCGGCCCTCACGCAGGAATTAAAATTTTACATTCAGTGAAAATGTTAATCCTTCCCGGTCCCAAGTAGGCTATAAAAACGAATTGCCGTATCTTGAATTGTTTACCCTGACACTGCTACCTGGGGCGACTGTGCAAGCTCTCCGACTAGTATAGTAGGATATCTGTGGTGAGAGCCTGAGCAAGTTCTCTATGCGAATTGCTCGTTTCAAAGTATTGTTGTTTAATTTTCTTTCATTAATTGAAACGTTCGTAAACAAAACAAAAAAATAGTTTTGTTATGCTCCGAGTTCCTGGCCTCTGTTATTATTCCTGCCTTAATAGATTCTCCTTTCTGTATGTATCCTTTTAAGAAAGTGTTAAAGTGTGATGAGTATTTCCAGTCTCCATGCCAAATTATATTCAGACTCATTCTGCCATTATGGAACTATCGTATTTTAATTTGTAAAACTGGCTTTATAAGTTTTCTGTATATGCTGTGTATGGTAAAATTATTATTCAGTACCTAATTAATTACACTGATTACATACAGTTATTTAGATAAATTGCCACACATTATACAAATGAACAAAATACATTGTAAGTACAGGGTGGGAGGTGTGAAGATCACAATAAAACGCATGCATTTTTTATTTGAGGTAAAAGCTTTGGACGGACGCATTTGTAAGCCGTTTGAAGAGGGTTAAGTCAATTTGGCTTTGGACGTCAACTTTTTTGTTGGACGCGTGTGCTTGGTGATTACACTGGTCAAACTGAAGATCCTTGCTTAATTTTCATACTTTACAGTCTAAATACATATTATTATACTAAAAGGACGTTACTACTCGCAAAATTTAAGTTCAGAGCAACACATTGCTCGCATATAAAAAAAAAAAAACAGAACAGATTAGTAAGTACTTATATAGATATAACTGGGAACTTACAGGGATATTTTGAAATATGAAACCGCACGCACTATTCATTAGAGAATATTTTAAATTAATCTGTGAACTGTATGCGGCACTTATTACAGGAGGCTCCGTTATGTGTAACGATAAGAAGTTGATGGCCCTAGGGGGTGAAAGCGGGGTGCGGGTACTTCCAGGGTTGCCGCATCCAGCATCTCATTGTTCAATTGTTTTTTCTTCTTCTGAAAACTTTAATTGTTATACATTTCGACAGAACTACCCGCCATTTTCTGGTCAAGTCGTCCACGACCACGACCATTGCAATAGCACAATATTGTGGTCCCACAAAAATTTCATCAATTATGGCTCAGTAGTTATGGGCAATTTTGCTAGAGCGCCTAAATACGAATTTCGCAATCGGCCCTTTTGGAGCTTTTAGTAAAAAAAAAACTTTGCATGTGAATAAATGGAGGTGTATAGTATGTACTAATAAAGTGCATATTCTATAATTATAAAGTTATATTAGTTATGGTCATAATACCTAGCTTATGATTAGACTGTCTTATGCTAAGCATCCTTTTAAAAAAAGCAATAAAAAAATTAATAGATGTCATTAAAATTTATTGAAATGTATGGTAGCTGATTTTTTCGCGTTTTTAGATTTGATCCAAATGTAAAAGTTGTTTAAAATGATGAATACCTACAATGATATCTTCGAATATGTCTGTCTTCTAACAGAACACTACAGAAACACCACACAGAAAGCTACCTTACTAGTTTTAGAATTACCTGAATTATATAGATTTTACCTGCAAGCTCATGTCAAAAATGGATCGTCTTCGTCCATCACAAAGATGATTTTTATGATAGATTTCAGTCTCCACTTAAAATCTTCATTAACTGTTATTTTCTTGTTCTCTGCTTCTTGATTCACCTACTATATCCATCATACGAACCAAGATTTCTTGCCACTATAAACAGTAACTAACTTCTCAATAAAGTATCTATAATAAATAAACTAATCTCTCTAGAGCACTGAAAATTTAAGTTCTATAATCTAGATTCAGTACAAAAGCACTCGCCCGCTGTAGCCCTGGGTGTTGCGTCCATAAAACTTGTAGAGGCCCCACCGAGAGTCGACG
Organism: Agriopis aurantiaria; assembly: GCA_914767915.1. Taxonomy (NCBI): domain Eukaryota; kingdom Metazoa; phylum Arthropoda; class Insecta; order Lepidoptera; family Geometridae; genus Agriopis; species Agriopis aurantiaria. The sequence continues at coordinate 10,968,432 of OU611983.1, read as the reverse complement.
GCAAATTTCCCCTGGGTGGCACCCCTACGCCCCCCACCCCCGCACCCCGCGCGCCTCTGGGAAATACGCTAAAGGCATATCATAACAGTTTTATGTTGATGTTGACCTCTCTCAGATACGGCGGTGCTTAATCGATGCAATTTGTTTAACGGTGCATGAAATTTGAGGTTTTTTGAGGGTAGTTCGAAGTTTAAAACATTATTAGATTGACAGATCTGATGTAGGTACAATTTGTATTTAGATAAGAGTAGATATTTCTGAACGAAGGGTTTTCGAGAGCGGAATATAAGTTAAAAATAAATAAATTTAATAAGCTTACAGAATAAGATTTGTATGATAACAAAAAAACATGTAGGTACAGAGACAAAGTAATTAAATCTTATCTAATAAAAAACTAATCTGTTATACTGCTACCAGTGTGAGTTGTTCCCAAAATGCTGGCCACCAAACAAAAATACTTATAACTGTGTTAGTTTTCTAGACGTGATTTTTGGTGATAGTTGGAGAGCCGAGGAGGGATTTTTTATTTTTTTGAAAAATGTATTGTTTTTCATCAATGTGTATGCATGCGGGTGAAACCGCGGGCCGCCGCATCTGATGAAATATTTGTCGATAGCTAGGTACGATACGTCTTATGTACCTCGCGTATACTTATGTTGTCCCCATGAGTGGGTTGTCTGATTTTTCACATATTTTGTAACGACGGTAAAATTTTGAAAGTATACGAATTTTGTCAGATTTGGTCTGGTAGAGCTGTCAGAAACAGTCATATTAACATTCGTAAATAAGGGCTCGTCAAGAGTTATGGGGTAACCAATCCTTTTTTATATTGTACTAGCTGTAGTCCACCACTATATACGCGTAAATTTTCATATAAACTTTCAACTCCCTTACGCAAAATTCTTTCTTAGCGGACCTCTCATAAGGAATCTACCTGCCAAATTTTAGCTTTGTCGGTCAAGTAGTTTGCGAGATTTTGGGACGAGTCAGTGTGTAAGTACCTACCTTGTATTTCGAATTTGATTGATATTGACAAAAAAAGTTGTGATATGCACGTATAAAAACTAATGAGTACCTGCCTAAAACTACTTAAAATCAATATCAAATATGTACAAACTAGCACTAAAATACAAAGCCAATTATTCAACAAAAAATATATTTAATAAACTGCTGCTAGCAGGCAGTGTATCCAAAATGCTGGCCGCATTGCCGCGTTTAAAGCGCGTTGTGCAAGATAAAGCCACAAAGGCCAGAACTTTGGTCAGGCACGAGATGCTTCGACAAAACGTGTAAATCCTAAAACTAAAAAAATATCCTTCATATTTATTAAATTAAAATTGTAACGCGCTGCCAGCGTACCTATTATTTTACGCGAAACCTTTATAAAACAGCGTGGTTTGGTGAGTGATGATACATTTTCTTTATTCCCAATCGGCTGCTATAAATCACTCATGAGTTTTTCAGGCGAAACATCCATAATAAGGCGGCGGCAGACGTGATTCTTGCTACGGAGGGCAGGTTCCGTAACTTATCCATCATTTTGATATTTAGAATTAAAAAAACAACAATAGGTAATAAATATTCTAAGATGTGGTTGACACGTGAATAAGTTTTCGATCAACTCATTGGATTTCATTTAAATAACTAATCTATACAAGCGTCGTTCAATAAGACGTTTAATTTTTCAAGACGTTTAATCTCTTTTATGCATCAACAGAGCATATTACATAGCATAGAGAGACCACGAACCGGAAGACGCAGCGTAGGTAGGCCTCCCTCTAGATGGACCGACGACATTGTGAGAGTCGCGGGCATTCAGTGGATGCAAAAGGCAGGCTGTCGTTCAGTGTGGAGGAGGCCTATGTTCAGCAGTGGACGTCTTCTGGCTGATGATGATAGCATATTGCATAGACAGAGTTGGAGGGCTAGAAAGTTACATAAATATGCTACTTACGTCCCGAAAAAGGTGTGGTCCCTATAGAGGAAGTCCACGCAGGTAAAACCTCGGGCAGCAGTTTGTCTAATACGTATATTAAGCCATACCTAAAATCTACGTATCAGATCTCATTAGAGCAAGCAGCAGTGTTTCTTTTGGTATCAATCAGGACTACACACCACGGCGGTGCTAAGCCGAAAGGAAGTAATTGTTGTACTCTTTATTATGAAATTAGATTTTTTTTTAAAACAGCTTTTCCGTAATATTTCGTTGAGTGTGAATTTTTCTATGCAATAGAAATCTTTTTTTCGCGGTTTAAAAAAATATATCTTTCAGCTTAGTACTACCGCTGCGTGTTACTCTGCATAATAATTATTGTAGGTAATAAAAAATATATCTAAGTATGAGGTATTTTTACTTCTGGTTTTGAAATCACTATTATTACATTCGGTTATATTAGTTCTTACAACTTCCATAGTGAGAAGACATTTTCCGCTCGCAACAGTGCTTAAAAATATCACGGCGACGGCGCGGCGTCGTCCTTGCTCCGAGAAGGGTAGTGGAGGCAGGTTCCCTTAGGAGCTCCTACCCGCCGCCCACGCGGCTCCCGCGGGACCTGGCCCGGCTGCCGCGTGCCGCCTGCTCCCTGGAGACCAGCACACCCCGCGCACCCCTCTTACCCGTCTCCGAGGAAAATAGCTGAGAGTACCGACTGAGAGCGTTGAGACGTTCGACTTTTAATTGATAGGTACGTGGGGAGACAGAAAATAGCAATTGGAGTATTTTGAGGGTAGGCTCACGTTTCGTTTGGCTTGACTTGACGTGAAAGGGATCAATTTACTTGTGGATTATGTTTAGTTATCTTTATTACTGTGGTAAACTATTTTTATTTTTATTGTCTTCAAACAGTTTTGTTATAAGATTGAGTGACAAGATGTGCGAATCACTCACCTGATACTAATCATCAAGCTTATCCAGAAAACTCTTGATCATCAAGATCGTGATGAGTTATATACTGAGCTTACGTAGAAACTAGAAACAGGGTCAGATGACGCAAGATAACGTTTTGTCGCCATCCATATTGTATTAGCACAAGTACATTAGTTAACGATGTGCCGTCCTGAAGGCCCGGCTCGGACCCGCGCGCCTCAGAGACCGCCTTCTCTATTCCCTGCCGGCTGCCGGCACCGACCACGGTATACTCATCTTGACGGTGGACGAGGTTACGCATCTTTAACAATATGTTAGACAAGTCTTTTTATATCTCTAAGCCAAATAAGTCCTTATTATTATATTTAACTAGCTGCGCCCTGCGGTTTCAACCACGAGTTAAAGACGTCGTTAAGTTTTCTAAAAAATAAAAAACTATTTACTGCGAAACTTTCTTAATTTTTCTTTCCGTAAAAACCTTCTACAAAGTGTTAGAAAACTTTAAAAAAATATGTATAAAATCGGGACCTTACAATGGGCCCTTGGGGACCTAGCTCACCTCATTTTCAAAAATCTTTCAGAGCGCCTGTTTAATGCGACGCGTGTCCAAAATGCTGGCGTGTTTCTGGCTCAACGCATTAGGATTGCCATTCAACGTGGTAATGCCGCCAGCATGTTGGGTAAGCTGCCAACTGGTAGTGGGCTTGAGCATTTGGATTGTCTTTAGACCTTCAACGGTCTATGAGCAGTCTAACTGTATTTGTAGTGTTAGTTTTAGCTTGTATTTTGTTTAGTAATTAAAGGCACTTGCCCAGTTAAAAAAAAACAAAAAAAATGAAATCGGTAAAGTCATTCTCAAGTTACGGTGTGACCAAGGTAAATAGGGATTCATTTTTATATAATTATAAGATATAGGAGGGGGTCTCTAATTATTTACATCTATCTAACTCTTATTTGGAAGAGATCTTTGTCATTATTCCTAATCTTGCTTTCTTGTTCTTTTTTGGTTAGTTTATTTGAATTGAAGTTTTGGTTTTTTCTTAAGTTTCTCCTTTCTTATAGAGAGCAACAACTTCTTTCCCTAAAACATACCATCAAATACTCCTAATAGTCCTAATTATTGAGTCTCCCTTTAACTTGTTGAGCTTTACAGACTTTTGCAGTTTACATGACGAAATTTAGTCAATAATTTCTAGTAGGTATGTCGTTACGACGGATGGTCAACTTCCAGTTGAAAATTGAATCAGATAGTTAAGGGTTCAATAATTTTTTTATCGCCATTAGAAGGACATGTGTGAATGTATCTTATATTGTAATCTCCCCTAACATATAATAAAAAACAGGACTTGTCAGAAATAATCATCTTTTGAAGGTATTAGATCTTTTCTGTGTTAAAAAAGATGTTGCCCTAAGCCACCAGTGTCGTTGGTTTTGGCAAATTTTTAAAGCTGAGAGGAGAAAAAACCCAAGCACTGCTTTCCACAGCGGCCAGAACTAACGCCTCCAAACACATTAAAATTACAGTTTCCAAGGATATACAGAACTACAATGACTTGCCCGAGATGGGGTTAGCGTTATTATTCCTCTGCGCGGCCGCCCGCGAGGTCCTTAATCAAAGTTATTACCTCCAGCGTTTAGAGCTGCCTCAGGAATACAGCTCGTTTCCAACGCGATATTGGTAACGATGAAACACCCACCGAGGTGAAATTCTACTCTAGATTGGATAACATAAACTGGATTTACGGATCCTTTCCCTAATACGCTTCATAATTATTGTTGTAAACTTGCCATGCCTGTTCTGGATCATGAACTATCTACTCTACTACAAAAGTACGCATCATTTTTTTATTGTTTAGGTAGAATGTTGGCTGCTAAGAGTTTCATAGGGAGGCAGATTAGATTTCTTAGTCTACTAAGTAAAGTATGGTGGTACATTAGAATTACTTATTGAACAAAAAACCAATTCGAGCATTTCCTGGAAAATGATATCAATGTATACCTATGCAACCGTACCGCGAAGAAAAGATGTAGACAGGTATCTACCTGTCTACACCTAGTCTGGTTTGCCCTTGATAATTCATCATAATCTTCAACAGCCACTTCTGAGTATATCTTTGATATTAGGTAATCTGCAATCAGCCATTATCTACAGGGTTACGCGGAAAGGGTGTACCTACTAAGCCTACTATGGAAACTATGGATATTATGGACCATTTACGGCTTAGTACAACCTTTTCGCGTAACCCAGTAAAATCTTACTCCAGCAGAATTAGTACAAATACATTTTACAAGTGCAAAAAGATCCGTAGTTGCAGAGAAGACAAATTTTAAATTTTCCATTAACGGAACCTATCTGCAGTTTAAGATATTTTACGATAGCGATATGGTCAGTGCAAAAATTGAATTGCGCGGTGGTTATTGGCGCGGCGCGCTGTGGTGCCGAATGCGTCCCGCGCCGCTCGTTGCGCCGGAGTTATGATGGGAGGATGGCTCTCATCGGAGTCGCCTCAAGAATGTGCTGCTACTTCAAATGGGGATTGGTGCCAGCCTCAGTACTGCCTTGGGTTATATAATAATCAGTAAACATAAATAGGTAAATACGTAGTAGGTACAGTTGGGTACAGTACTGGGCAAGCTGCAAAAACCTAAGGTAAACCAAAAAAAGGGCATTGTAGGTACTCATCGTTATTAAAAAGCTCTACTAGAAGACTAGGCTTGAAATCTAGAAAATCGATGTTCCATCATGGTAGTTAGGAAGACAATATACAAAGTTACGCATTTAGACTGTTCTAAGCCGAAAGGAGGTCATTGTACTCATCATTATGAACAAGTTTTACTACGTGACCAACCGTGAAATCACGAAAAAAATACAGCTGTTCCATATATTGTGTCGAGTGTCAATGACCGTTTTCAACAGCTGATTATTTTTCCGCTATTTCAGGGTTGGTTCCATAGTATAAGTTGTTCATAATGATGACCTTCATTCGGCTTGTCGACGGAATCTGGGCCGACCAAGGATGAGGTGGACCGACGATATCAAAAGAACTGTTGGAAACGAATGGATACGACTAGCGAGACCAGGAAGATTGGCATAAACAAAGAGAGGCCTATACCCAGCAGTGGGTCATTGAGGGCTGATGATGATGATACGTGCCACTCATTTTGTCACGGCTAGCATTTTATTAATACTATATCTTGGGTACTTAATCTTGCTTGCAGTTCTCACATTCATTAGTAACTGAGCAAGTTATTTGTATTGATTTTAGTTTTTAATTAAACCTTTCCATCAAAGTACTAAAAAAGTACCTGTCAGATTCATAGTTTTCTACCAGAAACTATTTTCTGATATTTTTATCCTAATTGCCCTAAATTTTCGTCATCTCCCAAATAACAATAATTATGTGTATAGCTGCCCTAGATGTAGGTACCTACAGTAGGTACACATAAATATTTATGCCTATTCCTCTGGGACAGTAGATTCCATCACAATGCTGGGATTTAGCCTCCGGCCTGCTTTTGATGAATCGATGGATGGAATCTCCTGAGCATAGGCAGGACTGACTCCCATAGGCATAGCTAGACCTAAATGGTATTGGCCAATCTAAATTTGTAATTTCAGAGCAGTTAAATATACGTACGGGCAGAACCAAAATAAGTATTCATATATCTAACAAGACCTTTATTCTACGCTAAAATTATGATGTTGATGACAAAATGACTGTGGCAAAATAATGTAAGTAACCTACCTATGTATATCTACCCTTACTACCTTGTTTACTTTAGGCCTGATTTTTATATATTGCCTTCTTTTTCTGGTTTTGGCCATTGTGACCAAGGAATATAGCACACTTTGATAAACTTGTTCTAGAGTGTACGAACCTGCCAACTCCAAATGTCTGTCCATCTCATAAACATTAAAAAGCCAAGACACTGACGATGACAAATAAATTCGAAGATAAATCTTATTGATCCACAGGATCTGAGAGTGTTATTGATACGATAATTTTTAACCGTCGACGCAAACAGAGGGGTGTAATAAGTTTAACGTGTAAGCCTGTCTGTGGCATCGTAGCTCCTAAACGACTGAACCGATTCAGATTTAGTTTTTTTGTTTGGTTTAAAGTGTGTCTTGATGAAAGTGTTCGTAGTTGTGATTCAAGGAAATATTTTCATCCGTTTGTAGATTATCAGCTTTTTATCGGGTATTTTTTTAGTTATTTTTTTATTTTATACTTGTTCCGGCAGATCCCAAAGTAATTTTATCTTATAAATTTGTCAGTGGAGTGTTTGCCGAGGTTTGTGTACACTACAGTTACGAGTGCTAGAATGTCCAGCACGCAGGGCGCGGCTGACACGGACTGGGCGCAATCACGCCACCCGCACCCTCGCCGGCTAATTAACGATGTCACACGAATTACTGCCACTCTAGGACTCTGCTGTAATACTTGCTGTACAATATCTGTTGTACTTGTACTATGCTGGCATTGTGGTACTGGTACTACCTAAATAATGTTACTTTATGCATATTAAGAAAATATTCCAGGTGATGCGCTTTCCAACGAACAGAAAATCAATGACGATATTATCTTTGCCTGGACTGATCTGTCATTTTTTAAAATGTTCTTATACTCCGAAGAAAGTTCAAGGGATTTTTTTTAGTTAAAAGAGAGAGGTAAAAGTTAAGTTAGATGGAAATAAGAATTCCATATCGTATAATAACATGGCCAGTGGGGGGAAAATTCTGAGTATCCTCCACAAGTTGGGTGATCTAATTGGGAGTAGAAATTGCAGAGTAGAGCCGACTGAATGGCATTTACAACTGAGGTCTACAGTTGATCGCATTTAACCATTGTAACTAGTTTTTAAGTAATTAATTATTTGACATGCCATACAAGTTAAATGAGATCATTGTACTCATCATTCTGAACAGCTTTTACCACCAATACCGAAATACCACTGAAACAACCAACACCACACTGATATCGCGAAAAAAGCTGTTCCATAAAAAACGGTCAACCTCAACAAAAAGTATAGAACAGCTAATTTTAAATCCGTGATTTTAGGGTTGGTCTCTTAGTGAAAGTTGTTCATAATGATGAGTACAAATAGTATAATGACATCCTTTCGGCTAAGTACAGTCTGTATGCGTAAACCTGTATACAGGATTGAAAAATTTGATTAAAAATAAAAAGCCACCATCACTGTGCCTTTGTGCAGTTTGTGCTACAGATGGTACGAGCAATGGGCAAATACTGGTTGAAAATGATGATACTGAAACGGATGGCGTAATTAAGGAGCCAGTGATTTCTGACCCCGCTGGGTGCGTACTACCGGCTCGCATATCCACGCTACACTTACATTATCCTAATTAGATTTCACTTAAGGTCATTAATGTCACGTGCCATGCTTTTATGTACTAGATAGCCCGCTGGTCCAGTTGGTAGTGAACCTGCCTTCTGAGCTTGGGGGCGTGGGTTCGATTCCCACCTAGGACAAACATTTGTGTGATGAACATTTGTGTTTGTTCTATATCTGGGTGTTAATATCTATTTAAGTATGTATTTAAAAATATATATGTATGTATATCAGTCTCTGGCAGCCATATCACAAGCTTTGCTTAGTTTGGGGTCAGATGACCGTGTGTGCAATAATGTCCCGATTTTATTTTTTTATTTTATATATTTGCTTATACTCGGTCCATGATTTGTTGCTCTTCCTGAATGGTGACGATGAAGGCGAAAATTTCAGTGGGCTAATCTGATGACATACATAATATATATATATATATATATATATATATATATATATATAATTTACATATTTACAATTTATAATCAGTTATTTTTGGAGTCGGTGCCAGCAAAGGGTTAATCCTGCCTTTGTAGGAAAATACTTTTCTACAGTCTATTTTGATATTATGTTTTCTGCACTGACGTTTAATTTTCTCTTCTCTTGGCCGCTTGCAAAAGAATATTAAGAAATCACATCTCGAGAGCCATTCGATTCCAGCCTTGGATTTCAGAGATTTTATTTATTTAACTAGTCATTATTGCCACCCCGCGCTATTTTCCAAATAGAGGTTGCTACACAATAATATTATCATAATCGGGTAGTGGAGAGGCACAGACATATATCTAAGTAGACGCCGCCACAAGTCAACCTACCTTGCATGTCATATTTCCAATACAATTATGATTAATCGTCTAAATTGAGTCCGGCTAAAATCAGTCTCCTCAGTCGGTGCCGCGACAACACGTGTCAGTGTGAAACGAAAATGGGTAATTGTGCAATACTGAGTAGTAAGAATACCGCAAACAGAGTTGGCCGACAGAATAAATATATTTCTTTTCAATTTTAGGTACGAATAATTTGGCACGCTTAGTTTTCATACACTTTGGAAGTTTGGACCGCTTGTGAGGTCTACTTAGATTTAGGTCTGTGCGGATAGGGGAATCGCCTCTTACTGTACACCTTTTATTTTGTTAAACAGATGTACCTATAACTAGCGGAAAATCCCTTTCTATTTGGGTCTAATATTTTCGTTGGTTTTTGGGTCCATGCTTTGGATTTTATATGGTGTCAAATGTTTTACGTTTTAAATATCTGAACAACTCCATTCAACGACTTTATCATTAAATCGCATGAACTCATACAAAACTTTGTCGGGTTACGGAGGTTAATAAAAACACTTAGAAATTTTTGTATTCACGAGAATAAAAATATTTAAGCTTAAATATAATATAACATAAATTTATATGCTTTATTTTGACTTAGATGTTATATATATTTATTTACACGAAAACATTGAACACAATTATATTAAATAAAATATGAATATTAAATATTTGGACTTAAATATTCACTTCATGTTCTGTTATGTAAAGTTTTTCGATGAAGATTGAGCCCCTCTAATAACACCCTCACTGAGCGATTGTGGCCTAGCAGTATCATATATGCGCTTTACACTTGACGGCACCCGGTTCGATTCTCGGCCATGACTCAATGACTATTTAGTTCTTAAATAAATTATGTGCAGTTTCATGGGTTCCGCTCAAAAGCGGTGACGGAAAAGATCTTGAGGAAACCGCTAAGAACTTAAAAAATTTAAAGACATGACATTCATCAACATGCACTGGGCCAGCATGGTGGATTAGGGTCCATCCTCTCTCTCTGAGAGAAGGCCTGTTTCCCAGAAGTGGGAACATGATAGGCTGATAATGATGAATAACTCTCTCGGTGACCACGATTTAGTTCTTCCACGGTCTAGGTGTTAATGAAAGAAGTCTGCCAAGTGTGACCTTATTTGAGGGTACACACCCCAGAGGCATTAGGGTTCATAGTTCGAATAGAGTTATTTAAAACAAATTTAAAAAAAAACCTTTTTGCAATGGTGAATTGTTATTTATTATGAGGCAACTTTGCTGCATGTAGAAAACTAACTGCAATTGCTTTTTTGCAGCTGGGGAAGAAGAGTGGTCTGAAGATGTTGATTCCGCCGGTGATACAGACAGTGATGGAAATGAAGAACCAGAAGGCGACGTCGAGGCTGATGATGATGCGCACGAAGACGATCATTCTAATGATAATGTACCAAAAGAAGAGAAAAATATTAATGGTAAGCCTATGTGATGATAAAATTATATGACATTTAGTTCATCATCATCATCATCATCTATAATAGTCCACTGATGGACATAGACCTCTCCCAATGCCCGAGCATAGTTTTCTCTATAGTTTGCGGAGCGACCTTGAACTTGTTGATCTCTCCTGTAAGTGTCCAGCACCGTAAGTCATGACTGGTAGAAAGACGACTGCAGGATAGGTGACTAGAAGACTCGGCGCTGATATTTAGGTTCAGTTTTATTATTGCTTTGTGGTTTGGGACCAAAAGAAAGCCTATAAACTTTATTGCGTAAAACCTATGTTTGGACACAAGCTACATCAATACTTGTTTACAAAATAATAACACAAGAAAAAAATAACAGTTTAGGCAGTCTCATCTATATTATTATTATATTACTATATTACATACACATTCGCTCATTTAACTATCCTTGATAGCTGTCCATCCTCGAAGAATTATAAAAACTCAATAATTTAGGTACCAACTTTAATATGCAAGACGAAACTTGGTAATGATACAGACTTGAAGAGCTAATGCAGATGCAGCATAAAAAGAAAAAGCTTTCCACTTTTCGCCGCAGAATAGCGCAATAATCTACCAATAAAGGCCTCTAGTCGACGATTCCGCTCGGAAAACTGTCCATTCCGTCGATATGGTTGGTAGTAGTGCTCTAGCGAACGGGGTGCACGGGCTAGCCTGCTGGCGACTGGCTGACACTGACACTGACACACGGCAGCTGATAACGCATGATGTACGGTGTCGGCTGGTGGGTGCACTGCAGTGCGACAGACAGCCTGTTACGACTGTCTGGTGCGACGCTCACTTTACGACTCAATGTCTGTGAGATTGCACAAATTGTAATTGGTTGCCTAGTGTTTTTTTTATGATGCATTTGGAAATATTATGTCATTTTACAAGCTTTTGACGCACTTTACACGCTTGCTTTACTTTACAAGCTTGCACTGTACCTATGTATGTAACTATGTTAGTTCGGGTGGAATTTTGCTACTCAATTTTGAAGCAGATATTTTCAACTGATTGAGCTGAAAGGCATACACGTTTAGTTTGGATGACAATATGGTTAGCTAAGTGACGTCATTCTAAATCCAATATGGCGGACTCCCAAAGATGGCGGACCAGTAATTTTTTATGCACCGCCATGATATGGGTATCAAATGAAAGGTTTTGCTGAGCAGAAAACTAAAAGCTTATTTTTAAAAAGTATGTTAATTTTTATTAATAATTTTATTATTCTTTTCTCTTGATAGGAATTTGGCGTCACACGACTTGTGCATTTACCAGTGTCAAGTTTTTTTTTTTTTTTTTTTTTTAATAGATATCGTCATACAAGTCAGCTTCAAGTAATATTCACGGTCTAGACAAAGAGATGCCCTAGTAAAATTACGGAGGCTATTAGGTCATTTATATCTCAAACATGAAATAATTATGTACCTACTACACTTTCAATTTCATTTATTTATTTTAAAAACTTATTTATTGATACGTCTCATAAGCTAGTATACGTTAAAATACGTTTGTTGTATGGTCTCTTTCGTTTTTATCCTTGACTTTTTTATTATTTGTTAGTTAATCCGCCGTAACATTACATATTCAGGAAAAATTTCGATTCGAAAGATACAGCTGTTAATAGGTAGGACAGACAGACGGACAGACAGACAGACAGACAGATATACAGATAGACAGACATAGTAGGCTTAGTAATAGGGTCCCGTTTTTACTTTTTGGGTACGGAACCCTAAAAAAGCAAGGCCGTCTGAATTCGACCACGCCACCTTACTGTATCTCCATTGTTTGTCTGATCAAGGACCTTACTCAGTGCTGAAACAGCGCAGTGCGGAAAATCACGCGAAAGTCAACCGTAACCCGCGGAGATACGATTTGCAGTCACGCAGCTTTTCGCAATCACCTAAACAGAATCGCTTAAAACATGTAGCCATAAGGCCCTTGAGGTAGGAACAAACATACACGTTCAACATAATTCCCTTCTTTTTGCTTTGCGTCCGTCGTTGGGACATGGAGCGATAAAACACCCATGAAGCTGCCAATATAAATATACTACGCCAATCAACGTCAACAAGTAACCAATGAGAATTGATTTAATCGCAGTTGTGGAATAGTTGTAAATAATTTATGGATGCGGTCGCGTCGGCACCCAGCACTTAGTCAAGTGTCAGATGCAGCGGACACTGCTATTCAGTGGCGCGCTCGTCCGCACACTCCCATTCATTGTCAGATTAGTCTCTCGCGTGGTAAATAGCCTGGACCCAATGCGCCAGTTAGAATATAAATACCGCACCACGGTTGATTAAATGCACGGGGGACTTCGGACGTAAAGCGATCAGTGATCAGCTGTGCTTGTGCCAGCTGCAGTCAATAATGAAAGGTCAATTTCATTTAGTCACATCCAAAAGTAGGTATTGTTTTTGGTGTAGGTACAATAAGCGCGCTTTGTCTGGCGGAAGACAGCTGAAACTTGTGAGCCTCTTGTTTTTGAGAAAGGTTTAAATGTTGGTAAATAAGTAGGGTAACATTTTCACACATTTCCTACTGTTCCGATCTTTTTCTGTAAGTAAAAATATTGTTAATTTGAATAAAACCTTGTTACAGAAGCTGAGGACGAAGATGCCAACGACGAAAAGACAGAGCCATACGAAGCTGACGAAATGGCGGGTGAGTTGTTTCTCTTTAATTTTTAGCTCTACGATATAAGTAGGTACCTAACTCAATATATAAATAAAAATTAAATAATAGGCTTCAGTTTGATCGCCACGTCGCCTGATGTTAAGCGATGATGCGGTTTACGATTAAGCATATTTTTTAAATGCCATAGTTGGCAAACAAGCACACGGGCTGCCTGATGGTAAGCAGTCACCGTCGTCTATGGGTACTTGTAATACCAGAGGCATCACAAATACGTTGCTAACCCTTTAAGTTTCTATTACCTCGCCTTTGGAAGAACCTCATTTTGTAGGTTTTCAGAAGGAAGGTAGCTCATTCTACATTTTGCTTGCGCAGCAGAATACGATTCAATTTCATCTTAAGGATAATAGTATTCATGATGTAAATGAACGCGTTTTCATCACGGTAATAAATTATCTTAGCCAAGTAGTAACATCAAAAACAGAATAGTAAATTAAAATTCACGCTGAACTTTTTAATGTCTGGAGGTTTGGGTAATCTCACTACTTAACACTGCTGAGAGTCGCTCTTGTTACGTCTTCATTGAAATTCATAAGGCGAGTATAATAACGGAGGCGAAGGAGCTCGCCCACGCGCTGCCGATGCGTTTTTACTGCGGTTTAATGCTCTTTTTACAACTTGGTCGACGGGTGTGCTGGTGCCTGTGCCCACAGCCGCCACCGCCCCTTGCTTTACGACCCTGTCCTCGCTTATCTCGCGCCATTCGCGATAAATCTCCACCAAGCTCCTTGGACTTCAAATATTTACATGCTAATTCGTAGCCAATTCTGCACCCGAGATTATAAATAAATTGTCCGCTCTGGCCCATCATCGACCGCCGCCACCGCTTTATCTTTCATGACTTTAGAACTTTTTAAAACAGTGGCCCATCTCGCAGTCTTGACGTTTTAATTTTATGCCACCCAGATAATTTGGATTTTATGTTACCTAGTCGTAACGAAATCTTTATGAGAATAACTGAGAGCTGTAAAATTTTGTGATTTAGTTGACGCTCGACTACGTACCTTGGATTTTGCTTTATCTTTGCAAATTACACTGTTATTGAGGAAGGAGACCATTGTCAGGAGATAAAACAGAAAGTATTTTAGCAAAACAATCGAAAGATAAAGGTGGACAACGTACAAATAACCTCACCCGGGGAGAACACCCTGTAGCTAAGTAAATTACATATTGTCTCTTTGGAATTGGCAGCCAGTTTGAACTCTTTATAGGTACTATACAAAAGAATTGTTTGTGTCGCGTAAAATGTTACTACTAGCGTACTAGCAGAGCGAACTACCATAGTTAAGTGAGTATTTTTTCCGATTGAGTAGGTCTCGTTGTCGCAGAGCTGTGTCGGCCAACGCGAGTGTTGCGCAAATGTATTCTCTGGTAGGGCGGGCGGCGCGCGGGGGGCGGGCGGCACCGCTGAGCCCGAAGTTGGGCGCGCGGGCGGCGTCCCGCGGGACTCGCGACCAGGGACCGCACTTGGAACACTAAAGTTTTTGTTTTTACTTTAATTAGTTTTTTTTTCTTCAATATAACAGTTTTTATTGTCATATTGTAGGTACATACATAGTAAAGTTATGTTCAATTAATCACGAAAAGTCGTATTTTAGCAGTTACACTAATTGAACTTGCAACCGTCGATATTTCGGAAAGCTCATACACATTTCTAGGTATTCAAAACTTCATGTTAGATTTTAAACTGTCATACTTCACCGGGTGAAGAAGACGGTAGCTGAAATTTTGACAGCTCTATGTACTACCTCATTCACAGATCTACTACCTAACCTCGTTAAAATCTAGTTATCAATTCATTATAAAGAAATAAAACGCACCTTATGAAATGATCTTATGAAAAATAAATCTATAACACTGTGTAATGACCCTGGTCATAATTGGAAGTCGATAAACATGCAAATCCTTTGACAAATTAAGAGTGCTACGAAAATTCCGTACCCTGGTAATGACCAAACCATACATTATTTATATAATTATACTACCGCACCTATTAGAATTAAAAATACAAATCAGACACAAATTCTATCAGGCAATTTGCTAAATTTGCATTCCAAGCTGCTGCTTCAAGGGAGATCGTTAATCAACAAACGAATTCTTTTCCAAAGCATTAATTAGTTGGAATTAAACCGCCGACAAAATATCTCAATAGGATAACGTGGAACATTTGTAAGTTATTCTGTCAACTTAGACGGGGAAGAATGCGAGCGATGTCGCATCGGTTGGGTACTCGCTCGGGCTGGCACGTGGGTAATTAAATGCCGGGACCGGGCAGCCGGAGCCGCCGGCCGGGGGTGCCGGAATGCCGGCCGGTGCGGCGCCGCGCCGCGCGCCGTCGTCAACAATGCCGAATTGTTGTCGAACTTGGACCCAACAATCGGGTTAGTATGCTGATTTGTGTATATCGGCGGTTTTGGTAACACGTTGTTCGAATATTTAGGTTTATAAAGTTAGGTAATACTTAGCTCGATAGTTTGTCTCTCTACTCAAGTTTGGTGAGGTAACTTTTGAACATTTGCACGTTTATAAGGTTTCACCTATTAAACCTTCAACTATTTTGACGTTGTTTGATACTTTCAGAACCCCCGTTTAAACGTTTGAAAACCGAATCTTAGCTGCTTCAACTTTTTCTATCACAGATCCAGATGTGTAACTTGTGAAAACGACAGAGCTCATTTTATTGAAATATGTATTGGACGAATAAGTTTGTTGAGTTTGATAGTTTTTTTCATAAACTAAGTTATAAATATAATATAAGATATAATAGATATAATATAATATATAATAGATATAATATAATAGATATAAGATATAATATAAACTAGATATAAAAAAATCTTTTAAATAAAAATCTTTTTTTAAAACAAGCTTTCATATTTATATGATGCTTAAATTTTTATTTAATTGTTTTTACTTTGATTTTTATTAAAAGGCTCTTTAAAAATATTACATTATTGAGCATATTGTAAAAAACATAAAGTTAAACAAAAGCTTGTAAAAACAACAAGCGTTTTCTAAAAATTTAAACTCTAATGATTGGAGACGTGAAAAGTAATATTACTCAAATAAATAAATAGGTGAATAATTAGAACTGATTGTGCTAATTTCCACGTCTATAAGGTTGAAATAGAGCGAAAATTCAAGTAAGAAAAATCATGCTACGCTGATGTTTTAATTATAAAAATAATGAAAGGGATAATTCAGGATTTAACGAAAATCACCCGTATCAGGGGTTGTAAGGTTTAAAAAAAAAACGTATGTATTAAAAAAAATATACGATGATAAAACTTTGAGAAACTATAATAACAATAAAAAGTTGGCTGTTATGGAACGCCTGGTAGATGTGAAACATGACAACATAAGAAAGCGTCATGTCATTTGCCGTCACGCCATACGACTCGGTTTTACTGCCTACGTGCCAATAAATTATTGACATCAATAAACACGTGTTTTAAATTTTTGCTTATTTCTATAATAAAGTAAAGTAGACGTGTAGTTCGTCCCTGTGTGATCCCAGGTGGCGCGGCCGCAGCGTTTGGAATTATCACATAGTGGAGAAGCGGGCGCCACCGGGCGGGAGTCGGGGGCGCCGCGGCGGCCCGAGGCCCGATACATTCGTCACGGGCCCAGCAGCCATTAGGCATTTAGATATTATCAGCGGCCGCGAGGGACCTGCCGACCCGTTGTTTCAATGCAACTTAATTACTAAAAGTGTTCGCTCCTCACTCCGGGGATTGGATTTTAATCCAGCCAGATACCGTAAAGCTCGCTCATGCCCATAAAACGCGTCCATCGCGTACGTCTCTTACTTGTCTAACTGCCCTCTTCGTCTCTCCGTGGTCAGTGCTGCCAATTGTTATTTACTACATAACATGCCATAGAATACTGCTCGACGCGGTTTTACCCACGATTTCCGCTTCTTTTTTCAGGTTAACGGCCGGTTATCCGAGTCGCGTAGGCAACAAAACGCTCCCTCAGCCCCCGCCAAGTTAGAGCGACGATGTGTTTTGCCACGCAAGAGTCAGGAGGCCCGCGGGGGGAGTGCAACGGCAAAAACTAACATAGGTCCGACCTCGATGACGCCTGGCGCGGGACTGAGCGCGGCGCGCGCTAATTCTCGCGACCTTTTTACGCTTTTAATTTTGCTAAAAAACTAAACTATTCACTATCAAAAATCTATCCATACTAAAAAAATGTTGAATAGTATTGCCTTTCAGTACATGCAATTTCCAGGTTGATGCGAGCTTTCATTAGAGCATAAAACGAAAAAAATAAACTAAATCGACGTTGTTTCAGATTTTTTTTTGATCGAGGAAATTTTATTCTATCGTGTTTTGAACCAAATCATAAACTCAAACACAGATGTATTTATGTATCTGTGACATGTATTTTTTCCTAGCTCAAATATTGTAATTGACTTGAATAAAATTAATTTAAAACCGTCAAATTTGGTAAAAGAGGGCGTTAAACAAAACCCGCTATGCTATGTCCGTCGTCCATCGCGTACGTCTCTTACTTGTCTAACTGCCCTCTTCGTCTCTCCGTAGTCAGTGCTGCAATTAATACATGAATAATATTTATACATGGATTTTGAAGTCGATAATTTATAATAATTAACCTGCCTAGCTACAAGGACAGGAAGACTGTTTAAAATTTGATTTTCCTGCCATAGCAGGTTCGTCTGAAAACCGGCGCCGATAGTCCTTGACTATTAGCATTAATGCTGAGACAGACCCATTCGACACTGATTGTATCCTTTAGATATAAGTTTTTGTAAAGGTGTCGAATAAAATTTATTTTCTTTCTTTTCTTTCTTTCTTTCTTTCCATAGCTGAAACGTACCACCTGAAAATATTGCTTAATGAGAGCTTCTCCGGGAGTTCTTTCGTTTTTTATAGACAATTGATCTACGTTTGGTTACTATCTCGTCTGATGGTAAGCGGCGGTGTGGCTGGGGATGAAAAACGTTGATCTAGAAGAAATCTATTTACTCTAGCCTTGAAGATGCCTAATTCTAACTCTCAGGAAACAAGGAGGACGGCATAGAGTTCCATTCTTGGGCAGTGCGTAGTAGCATTTTACGGACGATCCATCGATCGTTATAGTAGCTGTATTTTTTCACGCTTTTAGGGTTGTTCTCAAAGTAAAATTTTCGTCTCATAATATGAATACAAAGACTTCCTTTTGGCTTAGTACCACCGTTGTGTGGAACCCTGTATAGATAAACTCAGGATAATTATTTCGTGAAATTTATATCTATTATTATTTAAAACTATGGTTGTAATAAATAATATTTTAGTAAACCAAGAAGACCTAAACTAGAATTATCAAATATTTCGCGTTTCAAAATGAACACTCAGTGGATGTACTTAAGACTGTTATTACACTGTACTTGTCCTTCCAACCCTGTTCAGGGTTTCCTCCGGTCCCAGGTGGCTTCGCTCCAGAACTTCTGTTTCCCGCGGGAATGCCCTCGCACACTGTCTCAGAACATCTTGTGTTTAGAGTTATGTATAGACTATAAGAGTAAAGGAAAGATGCTAGAATAAAATATCCGCGAGTACCTACTTTTTTTCAGTCAGTTCCCACTGAATAAAAATACCTGCACCATTGATGTAAGTAAATTTTTTAAACAGTCATTGGCTTGCACCAATGAATCAATTTAATTGGGGGTGATTCCGGCGTAATCGACGTGTATGCACTATTAATGCAACCCGATCCGAGAATAGCTTTTTATTTATGCGTCTAGTTTGAGATAGATAACCAAACGAGGTTTATAAGACAAACAGTATAAAAAAAAAAAAACATAAAGTCAATTTAATAAAATAAAAAAAAACAAACAACAATAACCGACTTCAAGACTATACCTACATGTACAAAGTAAAAATAAAAAGTTGAAAAACAGAGATCCAAACTTTTGCTGAAGGGAACCACAAAGCAAAACGTCATCTGTGTTTTTTGTGGTTCAATTTCGTTGATATTTATATGGAACCATTCCTGAAGTATGGTGACCTATAAAAATACGAATCATCTAAATCAAGTCATATTTGTAATCGCGTAATAAACACATGTAAAAAATATACATTCGAATTGAGAACCTCCTCCTTTTTTGAAGTCTGTTAAAATATGTATATTTTCGACTGGTTTGTCAATTAGGTACAATCTTAGTAGTAATGAACCACGGTTCAGATAAAAGCTACCCAAATCGTACCACTAAAGCGTTCACTGGCAACACCGGGCGAGTCATCCCGAGTCCCAGGTGGCGAGGCCGTCGCTCCGGCCACACTTTCTTCTGTCTCTTGGGAACACCCCACGCACACTCGCAAGGCATCTTACACTTATTATGTAGGTACCTACTTTTATAGCTGTATTTATTGTAACTGGATAGACTGTATTATATTGATTGTTGTCTAAGTTTCACGTTTTCTTTTCCCTGAAGATCAAGAAGTAGGTCACGTGCTAGTAATATAATATTTGTTTAGTTAATAGATTAGATAATAGTACATTACTTTACGCAGGGTTAAAATTTGTGACGAGGGTGGCATTTTATAATCCACCTGATTCCACCCGAGTTTAAAAACTTCAAGTGATGTATAGTGCTTTTTACCACACTTACCGAGGAAATTACCGATTTTTTTTTCCATTATTTGTATATTAATAGTTATTTATGATACAAGTGCGGTAGGTTGGTTATTACAAACGAGTAGACGAATGTAAGCCCGAGACGAAGTCGAGGGCTTACCATAGTCACGAGTTTGTAAAAACCAATCCGCACGTGTGCCATACAACGTTTTACAACACATTTGCGAGAAAAAAAGGCTACAAATGAAACAATTTTATTATTTTGTTTATAACTTAATATCAGTCACAACAATAGTTTCTATAATATAATAAGAAAATGGCGCGAACATGCAAATAGCGCCACTATCACGTGGTGAACATTAGAACTACATCTTTCGTCTCATTTTCTCTTTAGTATTAAACTGAGACAAACGTATTGAGCAAAAGCGCTTCCAAGGAGGTTTGATCATTCAGCTTATTTATTCTCGTAATATGAAACTCTTTTGTGGAATTCTTATGTAATTATGATGGAAATTAAAAAAAAACCGTAAAGTATACGCACGGTGCTATACATCTGAGCGTGCGGACAAATTCATTTCCGCACGCTCCGTTGTATGATCCGTAATGTTTTACTTTCGAACGATGTATACAGGCTTCGTAAGTGCACTTTTTGAGCAAATGTGTTGTAAAATAATTTAAACCACAAAAGAGAGTTCGGCATGGTGCAAGTTGCTATCTCATTTTTGGCTTTGCACAGTTTAACTTTTTTCGTGACAAAAATTATAACAATAATTGTTTCACGTAGCACGCAAAAATGACCATTATAACCAAAACCAAAAAAGACATAACCCTAAAAATTACATCATTAAGCGCCATGGTTTTGCTCCACTAAATGCGACTTTAATACAATAAATTATGGCCTAAAATAAAATTATTATGGTGCTTTATAAAGCAGTCTACTTTCGGCACTAAGCCAACTGTACCGTGACTATTTGCCACCTGCCTTCAAGACGACTTTTTTGCAGTTTTTGAATTTGCGATTTGTTGTTTGTTTTTCTAATACAAAAGATTTAAGAACGCTTTAGACGTGTGTTTAACATATTTTTCACAGTGAAACAACTGCTAAACACATGTCTAAAGCGTTCTTAAATCTTTTGTAGTAAGACGGCAATAGTCTATAAAAATCTGACCGCAATGTTTTCATATTAACAATAAATAAATATACAAGATTAAGGTCGTTTGTCACATGACAAGTGGAAGGAACCTCAGATCAGACAAACAGGGGAGATATGGTATTGTGGCGTGGCGGGTGCGAACGCATCTGGCTTAAATCACACTTGATGCCTTAGTCGATCTCGGTAAGTATTGGCTACCATTTTCTTAGTGGGCGTGAATAATGAGTACGTGAACCGTACTTACAGTTGTTGCGTTAAGCGGTTCAGCGAAATAGTGTTTTTTTCTTCAAATGATAATTGAAGACATTTGAACACGAACGCTAATTGTACTAAGGCATATCTGCCTTATTTGTTTGATCTGAGGCAAGAACTAATTATCAAAACACAGGTTTCCATTGCCCAGAGTTAAAGCCAGTAACAACATGGACTCAATTTCTTGAATAAAAATATTTTTGAATTATAATTTTGAATACCTACCAAATTGGTTCAAAATATCTAAGGTTAAAATACTGGGTTGGTCGTTAGTGGAAAATGCAGATATTTGTTGTAGTACTCCGCTATATCGTCAAATCTAGTGCACAAAAATGGCTCACTGTATATTAGCAAGGCCCAAAGGAGCATGGCAGCAATCAGTTCAACCCCCCTGAGGCGGTACTGATCAAAAGCATCACGTCAATGCCAGTGGACTGCACAACCGCAAAAATTGTTCAGAATCTAAAATTTCACATTACGTCTCGAGATATTAGCATAGCATACATTATTAATAAAAAATAAAAAAAAACTCATTTAAATCAAGCTCTTAGGCGTCCGCTCATCCCCTAGGACCAAGGTGCGTGTTTTCTATTTGTTTGTAATGTTTATTTCTGGTGCACACAATAAAGAGGTTCTATCTATCTATCTATATTTTAAAAATTTATTATAGTTAAAATTACAATAATACAATTGCGTAACAAAATATCACAGTCATTTTTGGTTCGCACTTTGGTGCACTGTCAGCCACGATTTAAATAAATAATAAATAAATAAATATTCGGGACATTATTCACACACGGTCATCTGACCCCAAACTAAGCAAAGCTTGTGATATGGCTGCCAGAGACTGATATACATACATATATAGTTTTTAAATACATACTTAAATAGATATTAACAACCAGATATAGAACAAACACAAATGTTCATCACATAAATGTTTGTCCTAGGTGGGAATCGAACCCACGCCCCCAAGCTCAGAAGGCAGATTCACTACCAACTGGACCAACGGGCTATCAAATTTAAATTCAATTACAATTCCAATTACTATTCAATTTAAAAGTCGGGCTATCATGGTAGTCCCCATGCACTGCAATATGCCGTTCTTTGAACTCCTCAGCCCAGACCAGAAGGAAGCCACTCTGGATTTGATGACAGCAAAGAAATACGGAACCCGTGCACCGGCAAACATGTCCGACGCGCTGCAATAACGTGCTTTTCTCATGACGATGCGAAAAGCATCATTGTATTGCACCCTTATGGTATGATACGTTTTGCGTTTAAATTAGTCCACAGCTGACACGTGTATAGGCACAGACAGTTATGTAATGACCCAGGGAATTACAAGTTTAGAAGAAAACGATTGAATTGAAATTGAAACGACCATTTTTCGAAGAATACATCCATACAAGAGGAGAGTGTTAATGTTCTCTTCATTTTTATCTTGCAGTTTAAAAAGTTGAACTGTCTAATAAATTCTGCATGGATAAAAACTGTTTCCATTAAAAAAAAAAAAAAAGTAGCTTGCGTTGACCGGCATGCAAAGAGAATACAATAGGCCGGCAAGTTTAGGAGGTATAATCCCACATAACCTCTGGCCGCTTACCAAAGCAGCCGGGATTTGAAAAAAAAAAGGTGAAAACAAAACTCCTGACTGCAAAATGTAGCCTATGACACTAGACATGAAGACGAATCTAACGACACCCTCAAACATCATAATCGGTCAAGCCGTTTCGGATATATTAGGAGAACATATAGATACATATATAACAAGTAATTGAAATTATTATTAAAATATAACCCGACTTCATTGTACAAATAGTAAGTCAGTAACTGAAAAGTAACAGCGGCGCGCTGCGTACCTATCTATACATATACTCGTAGTAGATACAGAGCTCTTTCATGCCGCTTTATCTGGTATCTACTATATATTTCATAGTAATGTTATATATTTTTGAAACCTGCTGAGTAAGCTCTACATATTATTGACATATTTAGCAAACTTTATTTACAACTTTTTCCTTTTTCTTTTCGCGGCACAATTTATATTTCTTTTACCTTATGTTTCTGTCGCTATTAAAACGGTTCAAATGACACCTCACATGTCGAAATCCATTAAGCCGTTTAGGCTGTAGAGCGTGCCAAAGAAACCACTATAATTATATACATACACTCGAAAAACAACCGCTCCTTCTTGCGCAGTCGGGTAAAAAAATAAAAACAAACATATGTCTGAAAAACATTGCCTTCCTTTTTGCGCTGTCGGGTAATAAATATAAGAATAAAGTAGCACAATATGTCTCCAACAATCACAGAAGAGAAAAAAATTTCGTTTAAAATAGAACGGCTGTCAAGGCATTTTTGCAAGAAATCCGTTGTAGCCAGTTGCACACATGTAAACGAAACGTCATAATATAACTACATAGGAAGGAATGCAATAATTCGTCAAGATTATTATTAATCCAAAAGGTTATGAACGCCATTTTGTTAAAGTTTAAAACTGACCTTCTCGTGGTGCAATACGGTTCAGTTCCCTGTGCATTTTGCGCAATTATTTCGGTAAATGCTGCTATTCCAAAAAAACTGCACGATTCTTGTGCAGTTCAAAAAACTAGTACGAGTTCAACAGTCCTTAACGTAAATTTATCTACGACATAGTTAAAATAGTTCCAAATTAAACTGCACGATAAGCACGAGGGTTAAAATAATTTCGCTAAGAGTTTTTCATCGATTTTGCTTTTTTTATTTAACAAAACTAGTGTATTAACGCATCTGCTTGTGTAATAATATTGAATTATTATCCGTTAAATAAGATTAAGGCAAATTCGTAGGTTTGCGTGAGTGTAGGCAAACAATGGGAAGTAGCAAATGTGATTTTTTTGTTTTGCCCCAGAACTCCATAGAAACTTGATTAAAAAGTTTCCATGACCTTACTAGGTCATGATTTGACCATGATATTGACGTAGGCTATGTTTAGAGTTCGTTTTATGTGACTTTAAATGGGTAGAAAAATTAATATATTACTTGATACGGTTAAATGCTATTTTCGTGAGGAGCCATTAAAAAAAAAACCTCATCCTAAAATTTAGAATGTGGTATCACAGCTAGTGATGGGAAAGTTTTGTGTGCAGTTTTAATTTTATCGATAACCTTAATAGGCATGATGACTAATATATTTTTATTACCTCATAAAAAAGCTGATCATAAATAGAGCACATCAACAAACACAAAATAAAAATTAGTTCAAAAATAAATAAATTAAATAAATAAATAAATTAGTTAAATTAGTTAAAATAAATTAGTCACTGACTCGCATTTGATCATTATTTATTATTTTTTGTTATACTTTAGGTAGAGTGTGTCTGTGTACTATATTCATGCCAATTATTACGCTTGTACGTATTATCGTTACACTACATTACATATACATTAGATCTAATACAAAAATACGTTAAAATACGTTTGCTGTATGGGGACGCCTCTTTCGTTTTAACTTTTTGACTTTTTAGGGTTTCGTACCCAAAGGGTAAAAACGGAACCCTATTACTAAGCCTACGAGTCTAAGTCTACTAACTTACTAAGTCTGTCCGTCTGTCTATACCATTAAATATTATGGAATCCTGGTTGTGACTTATTTAAAAACGTGGAGTTTTAGTACAGTTGTATGATTATTAACGACTTATTTACCGTGATTATGTTGTGGATATGGAGTTCCTAATGTTTCGGCACAGGAAATGACTCAAAAACGTTATAAATAATGTGTAAATATTCCGTAATCATACAACTAAATAGTGAACAACCGGGATATTATAAAAAGTGGAGTTTAAAGTTTCGGGATCGCAATTGAAGCTGGCTAGGTTTTTTATTGAATAAAATTATCAATAATGAATATCAAAGTTAGTTGATTGAATCAGGCGTCACTTTACGGAAGTCTCAAATGTGCATCACAAATATCTATAAAGAAAAATAATTTATAACTTTATAACTTCCTTTAGTTTGCGTTTTCTTGGGAGTCGAAGAATTTGAACAGGCAGGTGAAGCTATTTTAAGCCTCTTTGGAGATTCAAATGAGGTTGTCTGAGAGTAGTATGAAGACGTTGGTGTTGGTGATATAATTTTTAACCACTGAATGTAAATAAATAATTTATTTTTGTGATATTGCTAATGGCTTCAAGTATCTTTTATTTGTCGTGATACATATATGTCCAATAATTTTTTTTTAACAAATTGTGCTTATTTAGTAGGAATCCAATCACGTCTTCCCGTTGCATCAATCCATTTTTGCCTAGTAGACGGATTGCCTGGAAAACTGTAATAAATTCAATGTCTATTTATACAATAGAAAATTACGGGAAATGTAATAGTGCTAATAGACGAGACGGACTTGGTCCATACGTCTGTTAGTACTATAAGAAAAATCTAAATGTATCGATATCGATAAAATAATGGTAACCACTATTATTGTCAACGGCTTGTCAACAGCTTTGTAATTAAAACACGGTGAAATAATAAAATTATAAACAATTTAGACATACCAGTGATAGGATATGCTTCCTTTTTTTAAATAAAATCTTTGCTAGCTAGGCGACACGTAATTACAGCGCAAGAAGGCATTGTGGAATAAATTCGATGGAGCAGCTACGCGTTCAAAATCAGTTAGCAATAGGGTACTTGACTGTATTAAAAATACAATGCCAATTGACGTCATCCATAAACATGACATAATGAAAAAGCATATTTCATTGATTTTTTCATAAAAATATGCTTATTTTTTGTATAAAACACGAATAAAATAACTGTATTTTCGACATTTGATCACGTGATCGAAAACGGTCTGTAATTGGCTTCATCCCTAGTGACGTCACACAAATCTAAACAAACAGATTTTGTATTGATATTTGCGAATTTAATGTTGTAAAGCTATTTTGAGAGCGATTTATCCAGAAATTATCACCAAAAACAGTCCGGAGGTTAAATGTGAGAAGAATGGAGAAACATTTTGTGCAAGCAGACAGCAGTAACTTACCCAAAATTAATGTATTTATGGTTGCATATTTCTTCAATAATAATCTACGTCATTGTTTCTACGCTGCAGAACTCAAAACGTAAAAACTACAATGTAAGTATTAATTTTTAATTGTTCTCCAAGCAAAACATTCAATCAAGTTGTACAAAAAGTATGTTGTAGTAGGTGGATATCACTATTTTGTTAGGTTATGTCTTTACAATTTTTAAAAAGAAAGTAACAGTACATAAAATAGTAATGCAATAAAAACACAAATTGTAATAGAAATATATAGACTCAAATATGTACCTCAAAATGATCTTCGCACATAGAAACACTTGAATTAGCTCCAATACTTTTGGGTTCTCTACGAGCTACTTAGTTCCAACCACTTTTTGCGAGTTTTGGGGTCCATTGGAACAGAAACGAATAGTTTTTCCGGTGTTTTATGGAAGTATTTGTACATTGTGGCACTACACAACATTTATAAACCATTACTTCTATTAGAAAATTAGTGATTATCAAACTTTTGCTGCCTGGCTGCAGCTGTTTTGTTTTGTGTGACGTCAATCGTCGCTCGACCGGAGCTATGACGCAGGTCTGCGTTTTGGCGCGATATTTTTTTATTCAAACTTTAACATCGATTTATATCGCAAATACGACTGATATCCAGAAAATATAAATGCAGTATACATTAAATTATATCAGGCAATAATGTGCAATAGTTTCCCAAAAGTAGTCAAATACCCTATTGTGATACGGAAGTTCAACGCGTTGACGTAAATAAGAATGTTCACTCGTATGCCTGGTAACAGATGTTCCTTCTCTTTTCCGTTCTATCTACTTCTCTTTTCTGTGCCAACAATGATTGGTGTTTTGTTTATATAAGACTTATACTATGACATGACAATGCAATGACATGTCACATTTTTCCATATATCTACTTCCGTATATCTAGAAACACGTCTGTGAACTCAACTTTTGTCATAGTATATGCAAGCATATTAGTTTCCTCGGGCACTACTGGTAGTTTTACACGTGTTTGCTTAACAATGTAAAAAGTTTTACCGTTAGATTAGTTGAGAGAGTATGGCTGCGTGATAGTGAGTGTTTTGATTTTTATTTACAAGCCATACAATTTTACCAAAAAAATATATCTGCAATGCATTACAGCAGCATTAATGCTTCATTCAGTTAAGACTTGTAGCGCTCCGCGGTTTGATCACGTCCGACGTCCTATGGCTGAAATGATGATGATGATGATACGTTTCAACCTCCGATAGGCGTGGAACCCAAAGAAGAAAACATTAGGGATAAACACAAAGAGACAAGATTTCGTAAAAAGTTTCCGTCTGCAAAATTTCAAACAGCTATTTCCCAGTCTTCTTTCTCAGTAGCTGTTAGTTACAGTACGAGTACGCGTTGTTATTTTATCCGGTGAAAAAAATGTCTCTAGAGAGGCATATCGGCATCAGTCCGCTGCTGGAATAACACCTTCGGTCTGAAAGGTAGCGCGTCCCAGGAGGGCACTATGCTCAAGGCGGCAGAAAATTAACGTGCCCTCTGGGGAAATCTACGGCAGCCTTAGCGCCTCTGCCGCGCGCCTCCGCCCTGTAGGGATGTATTTAATATCTGTGAGCTGGCAATGACACACCTGGACAAGAAAAATGTATTTCTATACGTGTGAAACTATGCGAATGTACTGGTCTAGTTTTTTAGGGTTCCGTACCCGAAGAGTGTCAACGGGGCCCTACTGTCTGTTTGTCCTACATTTTAACGGCTGTATCTTTTGAACCGTAATTTAGCCAGTTGAAATTTTCACAGAATATTTCTAATGTTATTAATATTTACTAAGAAATAATAATAAAATCAAAAATAAAAGGGGAATCCCCATACAACAAACGTATTTATGTCTTTGCTCTAGAGTAAAAACAGTATTATGTACAAGTGTCCAACTTGGCATGATTATAATACACACTAGTAAAACAACAAATAATAAACACCGGCTAAGAGAGAGTCGCTATGCATGCAAAAAATCTTGACGTGAATGAAAGAAAACCCATTTTTGGGTGCGGAACCCTCGTTGTGCGAGTCCGACTCTCACTCAGAGGTTTTCATGTTGATAATGTTCTCTCTCTCGTTGATACTGACTCAGCAGGATATTTATATTTTATTTTAGTACTTATTTTCTTTTGTGTCATTTAATGATCACTAATTAACTATTTGATCACTAATTAATTATTTGATCAATAATTAATTATTTGATCAATAATCATTAATGAATAGCTTAAGGCGAGGGTTTTCCACTTTTAATTGACGCTTGTTATGTAACAGATATATAGTTTTACCACCATCTCGCCTGTTGCTAAGTGATGACGCGTTCTACGATCTAGCACACTTGCCTAGATGAAATCGATTCAGTCGTGACATGAAGACACCCTGATTGTAACTATCGGGGAACACCCATCCTGGCAACTTATTTCACAGTCTAGCGGTTCGTACAATAAAAGTTATTAGTATATTATAAAATTATTTCGCGATTGTTAGGAATATAAGTGACAACGTATTAAATATATATATATAGTAGTAGTTGTAGTCGATAGGCTAGGCGTTTGACACCTCACCTGCAGATGTTAAGTGACTGTGTAGTCGAAGATGGTAAACACACTAATCCTAGTAAGGAAACTGGCTCTCAAGTGATGCTGCCGGAATACACTGATAAGCGACAGATTTTCATATACAGGGTATATCAAAGGAAACAACTTTTGTACCACGACTTAACATAACCCGCAGAAAAAAATCAGCTGTTTCATATATTTTGTCAGGAGTAAATTATTATTTTGTATAAAACGGATGATTTTCTTTCGGAAAGTTCGGAAAATCATAGAACAAAAGTTGTTTGCTTTGATGTACTGAGGCCGCCCTTAAGAGGAAGCTAACTAATTACCAGTAGCCAGCCCTGTACAATGTACATTGGATTCTGACCTCAAAAACAACAGCTCGAACAACATGTAGAGTAATTTGGAGCCAGCAACAGCAAAATATGGATACAAAGCGTACGCATAGGTAAAGCGTCGGATAACGAAGTCCCATGGGAGTCGCCGCTCTAGGGATGAGGGCAGCCATTGCACAGCAGACTGTTTGTCTACCAGTAGATCGTTATGACAGGATCTGGAATTTTTAACTGAATGCTAAAACTTGATAAGAAATAAACTTATGTAGGAATAAGGATAATTGTTAACGGTAAGAATAGGCAATTTTTTTGTATCTTATAAAATCATACTGAACGTATATAGAGCCAATTATCGAAAACAAAATTTAAAAGTATTCAAAATTAATGAACATAATAATAATTTTAATATAACAAGATAGGGAGCGCATTATTATAAATAATGTTATTTGTAAGTACTCCATACAAAGTCCATACTGATCCACATATTGCGGGAAAGGGACAAAGCATCTATTCCTTATCCGACCAATTTTTTTAAAAGCATATTTAAATTATTTCTTTAGTATACAAATTGTTAGTAAATTATATTTTTCACTTTTAACCCGCTATAAACGTCTGTCCGATAGACTATTACGGAAATCTGATCTATGCTGAGAAAATTGTTTTTAACCCCCGACGCAAAAGAGTCTGTCTGACTGTCGCATCATAGCTTCCAACAGCTGAAACTATTTTGATTTAGTTTTTTGTTTGTTTGAAAGTCGACTAGATCGAGAGTTCTTACTGTTCTTAGCTATAATTCAAGAAAATTTGTTTAGCAGTTAGCTCTTTTATCGGGATTTAAATAAAAAAACATTTATATCTACTCGTAGTCAATTATGTTTGATTGAATTCGCTGGCTACTCGCTAAGAATTCAAAATGCAATATTTAGATATATGGAATTAACAATGTTGAAAAACAAACCTACCTATAATATGTCTAAAATTGCATACATCGCCGCGCGTCAGATAACGAAGTCCCTAGGGATCCAGTCACTACATGGTTGTGGTGAAGGCTGTTTGTTGGGCTAGTAAAGTTTTATATAATAATAATTAATTTAATCGCAAATCCAGTTATTTAAATTAACAATCATAGAAAAATGTACTAATGAACAATTTACTAGCCGCAAGAATAGTTGTGCCTATGGGCCCCAAACTCGGCAAAGCCTGTATCTTGGGCGCCCTATAGCTAGTAAACAACACACTTATGTTTGTACACATTGTCTTGATATTAACAGTAGAAATGTAGAAATAAATATTTTAGCATCGATTTAACCATGGCGTCGTTTTACCTACTGCATGCAATAAAACGACACCAAAGCAAACACACTAAGTATTGGAAAAACTTAACTGTTTCATATTAAACATTTCCGAATTAATAACAATACCGACGTAAAAAAATATTTAATGAGTATTTAATTGAATTGTGTAAAATAGATACTTAGTATTAGTATATTGCATTCCTCAGCAATAATAATATTTACAGATTAATATCATTGCAAAAGCTAAAACAGTGAACACAGTCAAAAGAACTGTGAGATCGAGAGTCAGCGTGGGAGTGCTTTTGTGATGTGTGTAGTTGTGGTCGTCTCTAGGATACACAAGTCGTAAAATTTCTTAACGTAATTTTTGTACCAGCCAAGGCAATTCTAAATGCATATTGATAATAATTGTCTTTATGCATACAAGTACACATCGGATAGCCCGTTGGTCCAGTTGGTAGTGAACCCACCTTCTGAGCCTGAGGGCGTGGGTTTGATTCCCATCTAGGACAAACATTTGTGTGATAAACATTTGTGCTTCTTCTATATCTGGTTGTTAATATCTATTTAAGTATGTATTCAAAACTATATATGTATCAGTAATTTTTAAACTTTCACGATTTGAACACATGTTTTAAACGTTTATCGGGACTTATCACGTATTATTTAATTTAGGTAATAATATGTACCTTTCGCTCGACGTTTCGACCATGTTACAATGGCCGTGGTCACGAGCTGAACGTTTAAAACATATATATGTATCTATATCAGTCTCTGGCAGCCATATCACAAGCTTTGCTTAGTATGGGCCGATGACCGTGTGTGAAAAAATGTCCCGAATGTTTATTATTATTAATTACATAGAATAAAAAAAAGTAAACAGTCAAATATTACAAAACTTTAGCTGTTATTTTGACACTTGTATATTCAAAATTAGCAATTCTAAGTATTGCGATAGACTCTCTAGAAAAGAATAGCTAGGTAATAGAGTTAATAGGCCTTTCTCTAGAATCAACATTGCAGATATAATTATTTGCAAGCTTTTCAACTACATAATTGAATCTATCTTTACTTCTTTAGCAATATCAAGTCTCCATTAGCCCCACTAAATTGTGTAGATTACACGTTACACAGAAAATGTTTTACCCCGCCTAAATATTTGAAAGGAGTTCGGAACTACTAAATTAGACTAAAAGTTTAAACTGGATCACCTATTCGAATTTAAAACGGGTGGAAAAGTGTGGGGGCGCACCGCCGGGCTCGCAAGGTTGGCAAGTGGATTAGAACGTCTGACCGCAGGCTGGGCCTCGCCTCGGGCTGCAGGGCTCCGCTGGCGAACAACTTGATGCGGTCCGTCTGCAAGAAAAGGGACCGGAAACTTTTCAATACTTTTTGACGTTGTTTGAGATGTTTTTGAATAGAGAGGCCTTTGTTATACCTACATCTGTATTTATTTATATTTACAGGATATTTGACGATGATTAGTTTGTGATAATGCGATCTATGATTAAAGTCATCGAGTTTATAATCAAACGATTGTAGTTTTTTCATCACACCTATTCGTAAAACAACAATTGGCTTTAGAGGATAGCGGGAACCAAATTCAAGTCGGTTCCTATGGGAGTTTGAGCTTTCTCTCTTCTGATTGGTCCGTGTTCGTGCTTCTGATAGATAAGCGTAGTTAGGTTGGAGCCGCTCGTGTGAAGGTTAACGGCCTTACTTATAAACGTTACTTAAGTTAAGTAAAGCTTAAAATAGCTCTGTCTTGTTTTCACCTGTGACAATTTCCGTTAACGAGAAGTTGACAGCAATTTTAAGCATTGCTTGACTTTTAAATAACATTTATAAGTAAGACCGTTACCGTCTTACTACAAAAGATTTAAGAACGCTTTAGACATGTGTTTATCAGTTGTTTCACTGTGAAAAATATGTTAAACACCAGTCTAAAGCGTTCTTAAATCTTTTGTAGTAAGTCGGTATATGTTTAAAAAAAACTTAATTATATATTTGTGTTTCTTATCCACTTTCAATGCAATGTCTTTACATACGAGTTTCGATTTGAACTAGGTACTATTATATTATTACTAGATAATATAGAATCCTTCCCTTCGCTCTGACTTCAAAATAATGACCTCCAAGAACAAAATATTATTTTGTAGCACAAATAACTATTGCTATACTGTATGCGATATAATTTTTAAGAGGATAACTTTGTTAATCGGGTATGTGATTTTGTTTCAGATATTGCGGATATCAAATCAGAAAGCATGGACAGCTTCGACTCGGGTAAGTGAATGTTTAGAACGCCATTTCATTTTATTTGAAACATTTAAAACTTGGCCTTACATAAATATAGTGAAAGTTAAATGACAACGACGAAAAAGAGCACTCGTGTTAATATTTGAATAGTGAAAAGTATAAAAAAGTGTTGTAAGTCGGAGGTGGTAGGGCCAGCCGCGGCGTTAACGGAGCCCTGGAGGGTCCTTGGCCAAGTCCCGCTTCGCAATACAGCCGGAAAGATAAAATGAACATAAAGTTGAGGAGCAGATATTCAGCTCGGAGGAATCGTAGTTTCCCTCCTGGCGACACTAAACCGGCGACGGCACGGCACGCAGTTTGTGGAACCAAACTCCGCGTACTCCGCGCTCTGGGACACACTACCGGGTACTGACATTACGTATATCTGCCCTTACTACCAAATTGAAATTATATTTTTACTATGTTTTAAAACCCAGCATTAAAAACAAATGAATACACAAACATAATATACAGGGTTACGCGGAAAGGGTGTACTAAGCTGAAAAGGGATACAGCTATTACTAAAGGACCAAACGTGAAATCGCGAAAAAAATATCAGCTGTTCCATACATTTTGTCAAGTTTGAATGACCGTTTTCTATGGAACAGCAATTTTTTTTTGCTATTTCAGATTTGCTACAATAGTAAAAGTTGTTCATAATTATTTTATGGGTACTATGGATTATGATATTTCTGCTTCGTCATCCTTACTGCGTAGCCCTGTATACCTTGTTCCAGGAAACTCAAGTTGTTCAAAAGCTGGGCATATCCTTTGACTTGTTCGAAATGAAAATACGAAAATTGCATTGCGGGCAGAGGTTTCGAACTTACAATTAAAACGGACGACTGGAATTGTTAACATCGTTCGTCACTTATGCTCTGGTGGGGCGAGCTTTATACTCCACTAGCAGCATCCCGCGGTTTTACTGTGCTATTATGTCTTCTGTGGTTTTACCATTGATTTTCTAGTTTCAAGCATTAGCAAATTTCACACTTTTTTCACATTTAATAACCACCATTCCGTGTTACCATATGAATTATAGATCTATAATAATAATAATAAATAATAAATATTCGGGACATTATTGCATCCACGGTCATCTGACCCCAAACTAAGCGAAGCTTGTGATATGGCTGCCAGAGACTGATATACATACATACATATATGTTTTTAAATGCATACACAGATATTAACACCCAGATATAGGACAAACACAAATGTTCATCACATAAATGTTTGTCCTAGGTAGGAATCGAACCCATGCCCCCAAATTCAGAAGGATCCGTCTATCCATCATTCCAAAGTCTTCCATTAGCTTTAGCTGTCAATATTAATAAGGAAAATATAATTGTACACGTGATTGACACTCGCCCGCGGGCGCTGAAGAGTTAACACAACCGTTGAAGCCAATTTGCATTGGACAGTGGGACTTTTAGCCGCGGATAGTGACACGACTCTGCAATCAGGTCGAGTTTAAAATGTGCATTTGCGATGTGGCGCGGTGCATTTGTCGCAGGGTGCGGACAGGAATGCATTTTCAATAATTGAGGGTCAGACAGGGTGGAGGGGGATTAAAATGCTCGCAGCCAAACTTTCCAATCGTCACCGGATCGCTACACGCTCGGGCTAAATCGGGAAACTAATGGACGGTGAAATCTGAAATGAAAATGGACTGCTTTTCATACCTGCAGATAATTTTCGGATTTTAATTCTATTGGTAGCTATAAAAGTTGGGTAGGAAGTTGTTATGATTTGAGGGACGATATTCATAATTAACTTCAAAATTAATTATTTTAGGGAGTACAGAAAATATCTAGAAAACATTCTTTAAAAATTACGGATCTAATTGAGAACCATCCTCCTTTTTTGAAGTCCGTTAAAAATGCGTATTAACGAGCCATAACTAAACATATTTTTAATAACAAGTTTCTTTAACGAACCGGCAATGGTATTTTTGTCATATTTTGCAAACGGTACACCTAAAAAAAATATGTATGTACCAAACCTCACTTTTGATTTAATGTTTCTTTCACAAGATTCACGTGCAGTCATGCCTTCTTAACTATCTTGTATTTATAATGTCACCTATAACCAGTAAACCTTCCTGAACTAAAGGAATCCATTGACGTCTCTTTTATCAAAATTAGCTGAGCCGTTCAAGGTATAGGTGGGAACAATCAAGCATACCTGCTACATGCAAATATACAAAACTACTAATTATATTTTAGTTACCTTACTTTTAGTTTCGTGTAAAAGAGATCATAACAATGTCTTTTATACGACAACGACGGTCTCCAACCCCAAATCTGACAAACAAGGGAGATATGATAAGGTGTCGTGACGGGTGCGAACCCATCTGGCTCAAACCAGCAGTGCAAGTTCCGTCCTTTATCGACCGACAAATTCGATAAAATGTCATAGAATCGATCATAGCAAGTACGCATTGCATTTTATTTAGTGTGCGTATTTTTTTTTTTAAGTAAGCCATACTTACAGTTTTTGCGTTGAGCCGTTAGCGGTATAGTAAACACGAACGATAATTGTACTAAGGCATATCTCTCTTGTTTGTCTGATCTGAGTTTCCAACCTTAACAGCCGCACTCAGAGACGTTACTTAAGCTAAGGAATACTTAAAATTGTTCTGTCTCGTTTTCGTGTGTGACAAGTTCCGTCAACGAGAAATTCGGTATGTAAAGTTTTTTTTAGTATTTTTTTATTTTTTTTATTTCGTAGATAAGGCTATTTTAAGAAACTGATTTCAATATTTTTGTTTTCTATTGAGTAGTTATTTTACAATATGTTTTGAAAATTGAAATTATGTGACGTCACCATATAGCACAAAATTTCGTTGCGTTGAGAAGCCTAAAAAAGAACCCCATATTGGCAGCCCTGAAAAAAACCAGACAGTCAAACCACAGAAATGAAAAAATATTCTATTTTGTGTGACGAACAGTGTGTCAAATGTATAATATTTTTATTCTTAAAAGCCACAGAAAATAAAATGCTATAATGTGACGTCATTTAGAGGACAATGAAAGTCGAATAATTTCTTAGTTTTATGTTAAAATAAATGGCATCTTATCGTTTTAAAAGGTCGGAGTAGAAAAATAAGGGTTGGTAAGATAAAATCTCGAAATGGTTTTAGAATTGGCATAGGTTAATTTTTTTAGCATACCGAATTGACAGAGTAATTTTAAGTATTCCTTAGCTTAAGTAACGTCTCTGAGTGCGGCTGTGAGTATATTCATTTATCTTACGTCAGGTGGGGTGTACGAGTAATCTAACTAAACCAATCGCTATAAAGTCTAGGTTCTGGAGAACTTGAAAGCGTGACATCAGTCAGAACGTGAAGTACGAACAAACGAGAAAATTTAGCAATTAAGCGCAGGTGCCTAACGGTACACAAAGGCGATACTCGTGTTTAATTCGTTGTGAATGTTGCACTTACAGTTTAATTAACTATCATGATAGCTTAATTAGTGCAGTCACAACAAAGTCACACTATTCACACGGTGTCGCACAAACGGAGCACCTTATTTTACCCAAATACACTAGTAGGTATCTATCTAACTATCATACTGATATAAAAAAAAAATTAAAAGCGTGGTTTGTTTGTTTCACGCAGCAACAGAGCAACGGATTGACCTTATTTTTTGCATGGGTATAGTTCCAGGACTTGATAGTAACTTCTTTTCATCATTATCATCACAACGGGTGAAACCGCGGGGCGCAGCTAGTATTTATGTAAAACAAAGTCAGGTTAGTTACACCATTTATAACTCAAGAACGACTGGACCGATTTTCATGATCTTTGATTTGTTGGATTCCTCTCCGCCCAGAATAGCAGATTAAAAGAGACATGAATATAGATATTTATGAAAAAAAATACCTTTGACAAATATACATGTCATACATTGTATATGGAACGTAGAGGGAGAAGTATACTTAGCCATGGAACGAAAAGAAGTCTATACTTTGACATATTACCATAGACAAAAAAAGAAATTGTCATCTAAGTCAAAGTCGCTGTTGCTACCAAAGGAGGTTACTTCAAGGAGGTATATAACGCATGTGAAACCGCAAAGCGCAGCTAGTTGTAGATATAGAGTAGGTATGTATGCTTGTATGTTCCTACCTAAAGAATTTTCATGAATGATGTGTTGATAGATTCACGTGGGTCAGGGATGGCCATTTGGTAGGTGAAATTCAGGTGAGTTTCATGACAGAAGTCCCACGGCAAACAGTGGATCTAAATTTCCATGTTGTGGTTCTAAGGTGTTGTTACTGTGTTTGGACGTTAGTGAGATTTCTATTAATCTGCCTTCGTTAAAGAGTCGTGTACGATGACTAAAATTGTTAAAAGTGCTGCTCGAGAAATGATACTGATAGTGATCGATACGCGATGACAGCACCGCGTCTTGGGGACTTCTTTCATGAAAAACACTTTAGAAAGGGTTTTAAAAAAATAAATGAAATTGAGGTATTTGTAGTCATATATTACCAACGATGTTACATATACCCTAAAGGGGTAGAACATCCTTGTAGATTACTTATTACGTAGCAGTAGAAAACCCGTGGCCTGTGCGTGTATTGTTTGTTAAGATGTAGGTACTAAATTATGATCTGCCAAAAATACCTGATTTTAACACTTTACTGCACGCTTCACCGTTTTTGAGTGATGGCATCGAATAAGTCAGTGGTGCAAGGCCGAGGATCGAACCGAGTGCCCTCAGATTGCAAATTGCATATTTACCGTTGTCAATAATATAAAAAAATATATCATTGCATTTGCTCGTTCGAATCATGAAATTCGATACTTATGTTTATTTGGTCTATGTCTGGGACAGGCAACTATCTGTGCTTGTATGATATCTGCATTCTACTGGTCACCCGAATTGAGTGACGTAATCAAACGAGCGCCCCTTTACCCGCCCGCTACGATACTTCACGGTACGCACAGGGCTATCTATAGTCACGCGCGCCACGTCATTGATATTTGTCGTGTGCGTGTGTCAACAACGTAGTAGTGGTGTATAAAATAATAAAAAAAAAAACTTAAAATTCGATTGTAGCAACCCTTGCCCTGTGACCGACAGTAGGCATTGAATTCAAGGACACGTCCGAGTTAAACTACTGCTTTAGCTTGAAAATTGGTATATTATGTGCATCGTTTTCTACTTTGTAAAAAATAAAACAAACAAAAAGAAGTTGCCCTCAGTTATTTTCCTTGGGAGATCACGTAGGCGCGCACCTCATCTGCGGAGCTCCCCGTGCGGCGATAAAATTTAAAATTCAAGGCCGCGTTAACGAACCGGCCTCGCGAAGAAATAGATATTCAAATGTGAGAAGATCCCATATTAACATTTATGGCAAGTTTGCGGGGACGAGACAAAGCCGGCCCCCGCGGAGCGACCGCGGGATGGCGGCGGCCCCGCGCTACTATACAGGGTTACGCGGAAAGGGTGTACTAAGCCGAAAAGGGTCCATGATCATAATTTCAGGAGGATGGGCCCTAATCTACCTTACTGGTCCAGTGCATGTTGGTGAATGTCATATATGTCCTTAAACTTTTGACGTTCTTGGATAAATTGGTTTCCTCACGATGTTTTCCTTCACTATTTTAGAGAGATGGCATCGAAAGTGCACATAAATTAATAAATAATTCATTTGTGCAGGGCCGAGGAGCGAACCGGGTGCCGTCAGATTGTAAAGCGCACATGCACCACCCGGCAACCATCGCTAGGTCATCATCATTGCTTAAAAATATAACTATTTTGGGGTAATTTTCGCATTTGATAAAAACGTTGCCTTGTGCGATGACCGAGCGATATGCTCGGTCATCATTGCATTCGCATTTCGCAATTTCAGAGTTGCCCCATGCATAGTAAAAGTTGTTCATAATACAATACAATAACACTTTACAAAAAAAGATAGCATAAACATTACAATAAAACTATTAGGTATCTAGGCTTTTAACAGGCCTTATAAATTATAATAATGGGTACTATAGACCCCTTTCGGCTTAGTACACCTTTTCCGCGGAACCTAGTATATGCTCTTACAATATGCAGTGCCACTGAAACGGTTTCATGATTCAACATACTTTACCTGAACAGTTCTTTGTAGGTACGGACGTTTTTGCCGCCAACAGCTGCACAGTTTCAAACGGCAGTCTATTCTATGCAAAAGCTTTGCCCTCGTATTGTCAAACATAGAAGAAGTCTA
The DNA here is from genome assembly GCA_914767915.1 of Agriopis aurantiaria. Classification (NCBI taxonomy): domain Eukaryota; kingdom Metazoa; phylum Arthropoda; class Insecta; order Lepidoptera; family Geometridae; genus Agriopis; species Agriopis aurantiaria. The sequence goes on along the minus strand of OU611983.1, from coordinate 10,929,457 downwards.
GGGTGATTAATTTTTCCACTTGAATAAATAGAAAAGCTCTACTACCAAGTTTACTGAAGTACTCGTAGAGCTTTTGTTCGACCGCCATTTTGCTATAAATAAAGATTGGCGAAAGTTTTCAAGAAAACAAATCAAAATCCCAATTCTGTAGGCTGCATTATTTATGCGATATTGCTTGGTGACTGTCGACGTTCCCCTTTTCTTTACTATGAACTTGCGGTCTTGGTAATCCACGCTTTCATCCAACTTTTGGTTTCAATAAGAAAAATGACGGAAGGGGCTTGATTTATTTTTCGTGCTTGCAAATATTACCCAGAGAAGGTGAAAATACATTGTCTTAGTAAAGTGTAAAAACTACTGATAGTTCCTGAAAATGTACATAAGTTTTTACAATGATATATTGTTCTGTTTTCTGTTGAAAATTAAAACTGGATAGATATTTCTGGCGCGGCTGTTAGCAGAGGCACACACGTTTCTTATTAATATCAGGCGCGGTCGGAATGGCCGAAGACGTCCCCAGCGCCCGCTCTCTCCCAAATAAAATTGCCGCTATCTAAACAAAGAGCCCTAATTATTCGGCCGTGGCGGGCGGGGTCGCTCTCTTATGGGTGTTCTGGGGCCCATTTCGCTTCTCGTATAGGGCCCCGGGGAGCAGCGGGCGCCGCCTAGCCAATCGCCGGATGGAGGAGCGAGCGATCCGCAACCTTTTTATATGCGATATCGGCGTCGGCGCCGGACCCTACCCCCGCGCACCCCCGCGCACCACCCCCGCACGGCTACTCGGGGAATTAAAAGTTGGAAGGCTCGCATCTGATTACCCAAACACACACATTACACAGGATCGCCAATCTCGATAAGCCCGCCACAATTTATTAGCGGTCGCTGACGAGTTGTTTTCGACTCTTATCTCATTAAGTGTACGCATCGGATGAACTAACAAATTCTTACGGTGGGGAAACAGAGAGCCAGCAAATTTTAGCTTCGCATTTATTGTTCCTAGCTCGTTGAAATCCGCCAGCGTCGTTTTCTTCTGAAGGCCTTTGAAGTTTAAAGTAGTTAAAAAAAACCTGGGTAGTTAATATCCCGTAAATAATCATATAAATTTAGTGAACAACCGAGATAGTTTAAAACAGTGTTTTTAGATAGTTAGTTCTCAATACAGCCTCCATTTCAATAGTAAATCATCAACTAGTTTTCCACCCATCGCTAAGTCATATTGTGTTCTTTTATTCGTACATTTAGGTATTTTAGGTTTGAATATCTACAGTTGGAAGCCTAAGCGGCGGCAGTGGTTGTGAGTCCCGAATGGTCTCTATACATATTTTAATTTGCACCCGATTTTATTTTGAGACAATAAATCGCATATAAAGGGTTTCCGAGCGGGTTACCTCCGGGCGCATTGTCTTCACCCTACGCCTTTGCAGGCATTCCATTGTGTTGAAATTATGAAATAAAAAGGCGATATCGTATGTCGCTGTGCGAGGTGGTGAGCGGTGTGGCGGAGGCGGCCGTGGGCGACGGCCGACACATGACACCTACCCGGCCCGCGGCGGCTATTGTGCCGCCACCATTCACCCCGCCACATATTCGATTGCAATGTTTTAAGCATTCGATTGCCCTCGCCAGTAATAAAGGGTTTCCCAAGAAGTACTTACAATATGAATTTGTTTTTTTCGCGTTTTTAAGTCTTTCACCCGGTAGCGGCAAAGGGTACGCTCATTGTTTCTGTGGTGAATTGCGCGTATGAATGGGTCCCGAGCATTCATGCTCTCAACACTTAGAGATCGTCGGAAGATAATACAGAATAGGCGGGTTCGGGCGGTCCAGGGACGTCTGAGTTGGCAACAACAAACCTCCTACCCAACACTGTTAATTGAATTTTGATATCAAAGGAAAAAACACTGGTTTAATATGCTTTTTGCACATAAAAAACGCATTTTTCCTAACTTACGTTGAGTTAAATTACGTCTGTCGTTTTCTAGTCAAACAAAGCTAAAATCTAGTGGCTCTCCACACAATACTCCACATTGCTCCCAGGTGTCGTACTAGGTGTGTGCAAGAGTCCCGACGCACGGCACGGCCAGGCATCTCCGTTCAATTAAACTTCGGCCTGACGATCAGTAGCGTACGAGAATAATAAACAAAACACCTTTGTCACCAGCAATTTAGGGAGACAAAATAATATCTTCCTTGCGTTTCTACAATGAATATTAGTGGGTACGGTGGGTATTTATGTGACGCTGCCGATGTGTTGCTGTAAAGTTTAAAGTAATTAATTATTATTGGTACTTACTGTAGACCAAAGCGGTTTTGATCTTGCCGAAAGACAGTATAGGTAACTTACGTACCATGGGTAGGTCAAATAACCAGAACAAGCTTCCGGGTGATGAAAGTTGGATACATTTATTAAACAAATTCCTGAAGCCAAATTCTTTAGATGAAGCCCGTCAGGGTCGGGAACGCGGTAATATCTCAAGACGCTCGACGGACTCCAGGGAGTCAATCCTTGCGCGTCGCAGCCTTTTTATCTATGCATGAATAGCTTCGTGGTTTTGTCGAGCTTCTCTCTACATGAGACTTCTTTGTCTGCTATAAGATTAGAGACTCATCATTTGCCGGTTCGTGAAACATTGAAAATTCCGGAGCAAATTTTTCCACTATACGGATTTTGGTGTGTTTTAATATCACGATGCTTACTAAATGTTTCTTGACAAGGTGCAACAGCAGAGCATCCACGAAGCGTAGCATAGTTGGCGTAGCAAGTTGTTTCCGCGTAATGGGGTTAACACTTTTCCACCCTGTTCTGGTTCACCTTACTTACTCAATGTTGAATCGTTTTTTCAAGACGCTACGCTAGGCTTTCTTGGAAGCCCGTCCCTTTACCCAGCTACGTCGATACCTAGATGCTTATTCTACGGCGTCCAGTCAAGAAGCTAATCCTATACTTGACCCCAGGGAGGCTCCGAAGCCGATATTGCGTCGACACTTGACGCAGATGCACTTAACTATGCATGGACAGAGATCCGGTCTCCAAATACAAGCAGCAAGCCGAAGTTTCAGATAGACAATTTTAAGTTAACACGGAACACGAAGTTTAGTGTGAATTGGGTCGACTTCTTCATAATGAACTTTGATGAAGTAGATAGATTATAATAACTCTCCTTGTTTGGTCTAGAATTATTGTTACTTTTGTATGAGTATCGCGATATGGATCTCAAAAATAAAACCCTCGTCGATGTCTTTAACACAGAATTGGGGGCAAATTAGCTCCATGCATATAAGCAAAGCAGTAGGATCCGGGTTTGTCCTAAAACTACTACCAGAACCAAGGATGGGCAGCAGCGTCTTATTAGTACACGGTGAACGTACTGCGATCCCCAAGCTGTCTGCCAAGCGTGGGAATAATGGAAACAACTTTCCCCTTTCTAAGCGGAAAGCCTATTTTCAGCAGTGGACTAGGCTTTAAATGGCTTGTGATGTGATGTAAGAGTTACCATCATGGACTTTTAAAACGTTTATTAGATAAGCCATTATGAGTCTACTATGCGTTAGTTAAATAATTATTACTTATAATATAAAAAAACACTCTTATAGGACTCAAGAGGTTTACTAGTAGCTGTTGAAGAGTTCTACATACTATTGCTAGCGGCTCCATCATCAGACCGGTTCGATGGTATAAAAATATCGTATTGTCATCCGGATTACATGATAGGTATATACAATACTTGCTAAGTTTCAAACCGATGCGAAAATTGGAAATAAGCACGTAGTTTTATTTACATAGTTCGTTAGTTAGTAAGTTAGAAGTGAAGCGAATAAAAGTGTGTTAAAAAATGTGTTGCTTCCGAAAATTTATTTTTAAACTAATGTGAAACGCAGACCCGCATTTATATATAAATGATTTATCCTATTAGTAATGCCCCGCGGTTTTACCTGCGTGGACCATCCTACAGGAACAGTTTTTTTTGAGATAAAAAGTATGCGTCGCATTCGTGTCGTAACAGTTGCGTTCACTGTACCACGCACAAGTTCGGTGGTGTTTGTAGTATTGCTCGCACCTTTGGGCTGGATCAGCCAAGTACCAGCTTGAGGCGTTGGAGTCCATTAATATATGTGCCAAGAAGCTCATCAGCAACTAAGCCATATATAGTTCAGACTGAGCTTCTTAGTCTTGAACATCGGCCCAAAGTTGCAAGTCAATCGTTTTTTTGTTTTATTTTATCTAGCATTATTACCATACCTACTGTGACCAGTGATGCAAAATTCCATTTATCGGGTACATTTCGAAGAGTGTGCATCGGATCTGCATGATTTAATTCCCTCCTGCCTCTTTCTCTATGGGATTATCAGGGCGTCAGGGATTTTCGTCTTCAAGCCGCGAGTGAATCGGTTTTTTCTAGGCAAGCGTGCTCCAATTTACACCGCATCATCGCTTAACATCAGGCGAGGTGGTGGTCAAGCGTAAGCCTTATAACCAATAAAAAAGTATCCTATGTCACTCTACGGATATACTACATCTATGCAAAAAAATCTGTTGCCTTGTGAAAGAGGAACATCAAACACACTTTCGCATTTATAAATTAGTAGAGATGCTTATGATTTTGTCAACTGTCTTGAACAGTAGATTCATAGCACCGATATTGGCATCAATAGCGTGAAATCATGACAGCCATCGATTTTCACCTTGACTGGAGATTCGTTTGCGTGAGCAGCGGTGCATTGTTTGATTGCAACTGGAACACAGTTCAAGTTTATGAATGGAATTTTGCTTCACTGGTCACAGCAGGTATGGTAATAATTCTACAATACCTTCGCCATGGGATTGCTGAAGCAACCATCTCTGGGAATCAGACAGGTGTACCGTGGGAAATTGTAATTTTTACACGATTGCCCAAAATGGAGTCTTATGACATGTGTTTAAAGTCCAAGAATTAATTTATAAACATGGATTTTTGGGTTCACAACAAATATTACGGACAAGTATTCAAGTTAATGTATTTAGATATATGTTTACGTAATATGTATTTATTAAGAACCTTTTACAAATATGGACAACTAATTTAAATTAGAAGTCGTTATAACAATGTCCAAATCAGCTTGCAATAATTGTAGACCAATGCACAGATTAGCTTAATAATAATTAGTACAGGGACGGCTTTATGGCGAACCGTCGGTGCATGGTGACACCGTGTAACTTGCTTCCATGGGGCTAAATGAGACTCCGACCCATGGCTTGCTTTAACCGGCTGTCTGGGGGTGGAAACCGCAAAAGCTTAGGTAGAGGTGTTAAAAGCATAAAGCCGCGAGTAACGTTCAGTGAAAGTGCAGCACACCTCTCGACAACCTAAGACACCCACGCCAATGTTGCTTCTCCGGTGCCAGTTTAGGGCAGCCTTTAGCCCATTAATGGCAAGTCTTCTCCCGTCACAATAATTTGACACGTGGCATTGGCCCGATACATAGATTCAGTGAATCTATGGCCCGATATGACCGATATCCATAGTTGTAGAGGTCAATCAATATCTGAAACTGTGGTACTATACCGAAAAGAAGTCATTGTATTCGCAATTATGAACAACTTTTACTATGGTAACATCACCGAAATCACAAAAATATCAGCTGTAAACATTTCGTTGAGCATAATTAAATTTTTCTATGCAACACAATGACAGTTTTAAAAAGGATGCAACAGCAGATTTTTGTTCGTGATGTCAAACTGCCATGTTAAAAGTTGTTTACAGTGATGAGTACAATGGCCTCTTTTCAGATTATTGCTACTGTTCTGCGTATACCTATATTGTGTACCTCTATGTGTGTTCAGTTATTCCGTTATGTAACTTCTGAACACTAAAATCAATTTATGCATTTAATTTTATGGCATCGTTAAATCATTCCGAATTATACGTAATACCTATATATGTTGGTAGCCGTTTTTAATCCCTGATGTAGTAAAAGACTTAGAAACAAGTTTAACGTGAGTATCTTTGTATATCTGTCTGTGGCATCGTAGCTCCAAAAAGTCTGAAAAAAATTTGATTTCGTTTTTTTTAAAGGTTACTTAATCGAGAGTATTCTTAGCTATGATTCAAGAAAATCTGTTCAGCCTTTTGAAGATTATGAGCTATTTTATCTGGGGTAAAAAAAAACAATACTTGTTTAATTTCTCAATTAATATCTTGTTTTAATATTGCAAGATGCGCTGCTAGTCTGTATTATCTACTAATGAGAAGTAATCTGAAGATAGAGGCTAAACTAGGCATTCGCAGATGAAATGAATGATGAGCATAGCATTTTATCAGCGATTTGATGTAAGGCGCGTGGCGGCGCGGCGTCGGCTGGCAAAGACTCCGCGATGGTATCTGCTCCTTCATGTTGCCGCTCAGCCTACCGCCGCAACCACCGGCAAATCTCTCCCCAACTCTAGTTGAAGCTAGATCCTAATCACTTTATTTAAATTGTATTGCTTTTATCTTTATTGTCCCAACACATTGCTGAACGGAATTTATAATTCATATCCTCTCTCACACTTATAATCCGACTAGAGGCCTCACTTATAAACCTTACTTAAGTTATGCAATGCTTAAAATTGCTTTGTTATCTTCTCACTGACGGAAATTGTCATACAAGAAAACGAAAGTGAACAATTTTAAGCATTGCTTAACTAAAGTAACGTTTATAAGTAAGGCCGTAGTTGGTTAGTATTAGTAGGTAAACGTAACATACACATAGCGCGCTCTGTCGATACAAGCAGACAACGTAATAAGGGAAGGCTCTTGTTTGAGCGGAAGTTTTAGAAACTTACCGTTTACTGACATCTAACGGAAAATTGTAGAATTATCTCACTGATACGCAAACTCGTAGGTGGTGCATACTATGGGTTTTGTTTTCCTGAATTTTCTTTGCATAGCGTATATAGGTCACTGTGTTTTTTTTTTATCTTTCCTATGATATGTGTATGTTTTGAAATAATATAAATATTAGTAGGTACGTTTACTATCATTGTTCTAATAATATTTATCTACACAGATATGTTTATCTACGTATTATAAAAACTTAATTGAAAAGACATCAACGCGTTCAATTTTGTTTTTTACGTGTTTTTTATTTTTTTATTATATGAAATAGGTACATAGTCAATCCTTCAAAGAGTTTTTCGATATTACATTTTTAAACTAAAATCAATGACGATATTATCTTTGCCTGAAATGGTGTAGGTAACCATTCCATGATCTTTTTAGTGTTCTGTAGTAGGTAGATACTACTGAGTACTACAAGGAATCCTCATAAGGTTGTTCTGTCCGACCGTCTGTCTATTCGTCCTAATTCTTTAGAACTATAGGTAGTTATTAAGGTAACTGCATCAAGTATCACCTTTTCAAAACAAAATATCCTATCCTTTGCAAAATATTGCCCGCCAATGTGGCAAAAAGTTGAAAAGTTTCGTTTATTTGGTCTGCCTGTTGCAATAAATTTTTTAAAAGCCAATTATAATCACGAATTTCTATCTTTTTTGTTGGTATTTTGAACGTAAGACTGTAGCAGGTATCCCATACACTTAAGTGAAATATTACAAGAAAATAGGTTTATTCAGAGCAAATAAATGCTTGGACCGAGTTTTGTATATATTTTTCTATGGTAAAGACACGAAGGTCACAGAGAGGCGTGTTGAAGGGCGGCGCGGTGGGTGGGGCCGCCCCGCCTTCGGCACCCACGTGGGCACCCAGCACCCAAGTCACCACACCCATATGGTGGATCCTAGACAGTGATGTATTGATAGCGGTGTCAATGTCGGTGTGATATGTTGAATACGTCTTTGTTCATCCCATTATATTTTGTCTCCGTACTACCCATAAATTTTTATTATCATCGTTCACCACATCAACTCACGGCTATATAATTCTATTGTCTGTTACCAGAGTGAACATAAGTGCAAAACGCTCATACTTACAGTTAGACATTAGAATTTACTGTCTTATACTTGTAACAAATCAATATCTGCATGGAATAGGTCTGTTCATAAATTTACGTTTTCACTGTACCTGAAGGCAAACATAGTTGTAAGCAGAGGCACTCTGTGGTCAGGTGGAGTGACGATCTTCGTAACACAAAACTATCTGGTAAAACAGAGGGTAAAAACTGGATGCGTGTTAAGTATATGTTCAACAGTGGACAACAAAAGGTTGATGATGATGAATACTGGTGTTCAAACCAACACCTCATCAACATCACTACTGGACATCTGTTGTTCGTTGCGAAAATCTAAAGATCAGGGGCCTTACGGACAACAGCTATTTGCGGCACCTAATCCGCTCAGTTGGAAAATCACGCGACCGCAAACCGTATCTGGGCGCGATAAGGTACACGTTCGCGTGATTTTCCAACTGCGTGGATTTGGGCCTGAGCTAAGGCCTTGTCCGTAAGGCCCCTGGTGATCTTTGGATTTTCTCAACCAGCTAGGTACTGCCCAACCAGCTAACACATGTCGTAACACCTTCCCAGCAAACCTATTTGGGTTTATTATCACGTAGTTGTTATGTACCTATCTGTACCTACGCAAGCTAATAATTGCGTTAGGATACGATAGAGCTTACGTAGGTCTATTCCATTTTAATAACTTGGGTGATATCACCTGGGTGCTAAAAGTCGACTCTTTAGTCGACTTTGATCTCCTGGGAATATAATCACCTGGGTGATAATAGGCGACTCCATTTAAATTATTATTTGAGTATCCTTTGATCACCTGCACCTAGGTGACCATAGACTAGCAGTCTAAAAGTCCCTTAAATAAGTATTTTATAAACCTAGTGTGGGCCATAAAACACACCACACAAAACCCACACTCACAAGGAATATATCCCTGAGCGACATAATCTTTTTGTTCACATTCAAGCAAAGCCGCGGGCAGAAGCTAGTGTAACTATAAAGTTTTCTACATTTATTTGAATCTACCAAAAAACTCACAAAAACACCATAAATAATAATCAGTAATTAACCGGCATTGGCCGAGATTACTGCGTTGACGGCATTGTGGCTGTGTTTATTCAGTTTACCCCCGCTAGCTACCGGTGCTTTGATAGTGACCAAATTGCGTGAAATTAACGCGACCACCCTGCACGAGGATGTTCTATGATCATCTCTGATACCATGACGTAGTTGCATGGTGGTACGTGACCTTATGCTAATAAGTTTTCTTAACTTGTTTAAGTCCGCGCCCACCGGCCAGAATAATATCACTTTCTTATAGGTACACTAAATACAATTCAATTTATTCAATTTATAATTCAATTTAATTTATTCAATTAAATGTATTTGACATAAGAATGTTGTATTGTAAATTCGAAACCATTGGCTCCGAACTAGTTTTCACTGTATTTGAGAGCCATTTAATCCATTAAATTTTTAAACGCTCTTCTAATCTACTTGCCTCATGATGTTGTGTAGTGAAGCAACGCCATAATTGAGGCGGTAATCTGCCGATTTTATGGGAACACATTATGGTATTTCGTTATATTGCGGCGACACCAAACACTCAAGTCACGTTTCCCTCGCTCGGTGCTGGAAAATCAGCGCATTCACGTTATGATTGCTCATCAACTATCCTCATTGTGGTGAAGATTACCTCCAACATTACGTTGGAATATTCTCACTCGGATTGAGTCATTACATCGATTCCGTATCGCGTGTTAGTCAGACTCCAAGTCGCCCAAATATTAATATTTTACGGTTCATGGAGTAATGAAGTAAAATTCTCGGAATAAGCAACTGGTTGGGAATGATAATATCTCTGATCACACGAGACGAAATGAGCGTGAGTCACTAGTTATGAGAACTTTTTTATCTATTAGGCACAAGACACACACATGAGGCGAGGCACACACGCGGGCGATCTCCTTACATGTTTTTAAGGTTCCGTACCTCAAAAGGAAAAAACGGAACCCTTATAGGATCACTTCGTTGTCCGTCTGTCTGTCCGTCTGTCAAGACCCTTTTTGTCAAGATCGCCTAAAGGTATCAAGTTGAAATTTATCTTAAATACTTGGGTCTACGGTTTCTTTCGGCTGTAAAAAATTAAAGTTGTAAGTCAACGCAATCAAAAGATATAAACGTGTATGTCGCATATTTTGCGATTTCACACGGGAATACCTATAGGGTATTTCCCGTTGATCTAGAATCATGAAATTTAGCAAGAGGCAAGTTCTCATAGCACATATATAGGAATAAATCCGAAAGTCATAGATTTGAAGTTATATCATTTAAAAATATTTATTTTGCAATTACAAACTTACATTTTGTAGTTGGAATGTATGGAAGAACCTTATTACAAAGTTAAGTTTGTCTTTCAATATTTCAACTTCAATATTATTATTTCTTGGACTCGCGCTCTGAGTGTTCCCTCCAACGGAACCCTCAGAGCACGAGTCCTACTCGTACTTGTCCGGTTTTTTAATATATATTTTTTAGCGCGGATAAGTCCGCCTTTTACCACCAACTCGCCTGTTAGTAAGAGACGATGTGGTCAAAGATGAAGCACGCATACTTTAGAAGATACCTACTCTCTCTGGCCTTGAAAAGGCTCAGATTAAGAAACTAAGTTTCACATATTATTTAAGTAAACATTCTTGTAATATGTAAGTCTTACTGAATTAAACTTTATTCTTATTCTTATTATATCTCTCAGGAAACAAGGCAGCGGGCAGGTTGTGCGGCATTATTTTACAAGGAAACACAAACGAAAAGATTTCTAACGAAGGCGCCATTAGTAATCCACCTAAGTTTGAAATCTATAGTTTCTTCCCAAGAATCGTACTTTTTACCACAGTCACCTGGATTTTTTAATGAATTGTCCCTATATTTTTAGATTAAAATGATTTTAAAGATAATAAAACAACTTTTTTAAAAATATTGACACAAAAAAGCGCGAGGTACTATACTATATCTAACTTCAGCTCAGAATGTTTGTAGCACAGAAAAAAAATATTTGATTGTAGTTTGTACATTGTACAAATAATGAAAATAATAATGTCACGTAGCTTGGCGCGCAAAAAACATCTCTAAATAGTATAAATTAAAGTCGCTTTCCGCGTCTGTCTGTTTGTTTGTGTGGCCGCTAACTCCTCCTAAACTACGCAACGGGTTTTGAAGCGGTTTTCACCATCAGTTAGTTACATTTTCACGAAAGGTTTATATATATAACTAGCGATCCGCCCCGGCTTCGCACGTAAATTACACCCGTGCGAAACTGGGCGGGCGGGTCACTAGTCGAAAAATAAAAATAATTCTGTAGTATTTACATTTATTTATTACTATAATATTTAAATATTTTGTCTGTATTTTAGATATTTTTCAGGTACATATTTTTTTCTAAAAACTTGGATAATTAACTTACAAATATTTCATTTTGGTAAAATTTTTGTAGGTATCGTACTGCGGCCAACTAGAGTTGGTGTTAAGAAGTATTATGAGTATTAAATAAAGATAAGGTAAGTAATTTTAAAAGAAAACGTAGGTTATTATATTTTCCCATCGGTTTCCATTCATTACAAAATACATGGTTTTAACCACAATTTTTAGTCCCTCCAACCAAATCATACATTGGATATTAGTGGATTGTTCTAAAAACAACCTAATGCTTAAATCAACTACCAGTTTACTAGTGGCATTTTTACTATACTATAAAAATTATGAATATCTATCTATGACTGATCAATGATATCTGATCAAGAAATTACGAAACGAACAAAAAAGAAAAGAGCAATCAATACAATTTCGGCCTAAACCACAAATTTTGCGCCAGGTGCTTTACTCGGCAGGTGATAGAAATCGATGAGTGGTGACGTCTCCATCGACTCGTGCGCAACTAATGTCCTTTCACCCCCACATTAAAACGTCTCAAGAACAATTTGAGGTAACTATCTCATCGGCATGGCTATTACACACTCTGTGTGGCAATCAAACCAACTTCCGCACTTTTTTCGGACGATCAACTAAATGGATGGTGTTAAATTAAGTATTTTGAGTCGGTGTTTTTTGACCGTTTGTAATCGTTCCAATTTCACGAAGCGAAGCTGTTACAAATATCTCATTAGTTAGAAGGTTGTTTGTGTAAGAGCATACGCTATTTGTTGAGTAGGTATCATCTACGCCGAGATGTCTGTTTAGTAAACTAGTTCGAACGCAAGTCCATTGTTGAATATTAGCATTGTGCGTGTTAGTTTGGCGGGCGCGTTTCGTCTTCGGTTTCCTCGGCATTTCCTGCCAATTCAACCTCGCTATTCATTGTTATTGTTTGTCTATGTTCGCTTGCTCTACTCCGGATTAGTTAGAAGTTGACGTCATGATCGCAAGATTAATCTACACTATCTACATTTCTACACTAATGTTATAAAGAGCTCAAGTTTGTATGTTTGTAGGAGGTAACTTCTAGAACTAGATACTAAAAAATATTTGTGCTTATCAAAACTGCAGTGCAAGTACCGTTCTTTTATCGATCGTCAATTTGACAGTTGAGGTCGCCAAATTCGATAAAATGTCATTTGATCAGTACTCACTATGATCGATTCTATGGCATTCTACCGAATTTGACGATCGATAAAGAACGGTACTTGCACTGCAGATACTATCCCTTAGAGAAATAGGCTTTATTTTGTTTACAAAGCCGCGGGCAAATGTTAGTATATATCATAAAGATAGTATGTTTAGTGTATAGTATGTTTTCTGGATTATTTGTCTGTTTTCTAGATTCAAAAAATTGTTTCAGTGTTAGAACGCTAAACTATCCTTGAGTGACATGGGCTATGTCTTGTTCACACCGCAGGCAAGGTTTGGGAAAAATGACCGGCTAATATTGAGCATGTGCTATTATTTCTGTCCCCAGAGCGCACATAATTATGTCAATCCAAATAAGAGGAATGGTGACAAAAGAAATATCGCACGTCCTGGAGTAGACACCATGGTTTCTAATAACTGGCTTAAATTTTTATGTTGTAGGTAGGTATGTTGTTTGTATGCCAGCCATTGTAATTTAATTTATTTATTTCATTCATTACAACTATTTTTACAGGATTAACCTAATACAATAGTGGAGTTTACAAGTTAACATTTTAAGAAATTTAGCTGGTAGTGGCTGGTAGTAGAGTTTATAAGTCAAAATTCTACAATGTGCGGGCCTGGAGGTCGAGAGTACAGGGAATTTTCGTGGTGACCTACAAAATACACCTCCCAAATAAACTTCTGCACTCAAGCCTCGTAAAAAAGCCGACACTAATACGCGGCGTTGTAATAATTAATTAAATATAGAGATCTGCCAGAATGACACTGGGCTGAGTGGCATGTCTTTGGAGAGGTTTATGTCCAGCAGGGTTGATTATGACGATTTCAGTGTATAGAGACTGGTTTATCGCTTACTAAAATAACAAGGTTAAGTACGTAACCTTCTGATTGCCATTAGGCGCAAGCCTTGGCATCGGCCGTACAAACATAATTGTCGCCATTACTAAAGGCCTAACCCCATTATACTCTTTCAAGTACCCTATTCCAACTAGCTCTACTAAACTGCGCAAACAATTGTCAGCAGTGTTATAAATCAGGGGCTCTATGTCCATGTAGGTAATGGGTACTTTGTAGTGATAAATAAAATAGTGTAGTCACTGTTTTGGGGTTGCTTGAGAACAGTTAAAAGGCGGAAGTCCATCTCGTGGGTAAGGCAGAGTGCTGACGGCGGCAGTGGCGGCCCTAGACCGGATGCACGGACCACTGCCGGACAGTTTAAAGGGCCGGTCTTCCGGGCCGCGTCTCGTAGAGTAATTTTAAGTTTCTCTCATGCAAATGTCACGATGTCTTACAATGTCGCCTTTTGTTTAAGAAATCCTTTATTATACGGTGTAACATTTTGTTATGCAGATTTGTTATGAAAATCATAAAATTACTTGAAAAGACGTATCATCACATCACGCAAATATAAATATTATAAATGCCAATGTTTGTGTGAAGTCTGTAGCGGCAGATTGGATTTGGACGAATATTTGTATGGAGGTAACTTATACCCTGGATTAAAAAATAGGTTTTTTTTTATCCAAATTAAGTCATGATTCCTGTAGGATAGCGTGTGAAACCACGCGGCGCAGCTATAGTGGATTAACGTAAAACACCTCACGCAAAAGATTCACAATATTTTCATGCCAGTTAATTGTAATCGGTGATAATATCTTCATCGAGTACCGCATGATCAGGCAAAACTGGAAATAGACACCTGTTCAATAATCTAGCACCAATTTTCACTCCGGTAATCGATTTCTAATCGATAGGTGTTGGTTATGATCGGTGCGCGTAAAGCGTGGAGCGCAGGTGGCGTCACGCCGCGCCGCGCCTTGCCCGACCGCAGCATCACCTGCGTCGGCGCACCGGAACATGCGACCAACTTATCTGTGGAACTAAGCGAGGGAGACACCATCGTTACTTCTGAACAGAACTAAGATCCACTCATATAACATTTTTAGTTACATCATTTGGCCAACTCTACAGATAAATTGGTTGGATTGTACGTGCAGATTGTCGGACGATTTGCTGCCGTCTGCAAACTCCCTCCTAGTTACCACTGTCTGGGGAAATTGACGCTAACCCACGACCATGACTCTTGTTGTGGTATTTTCCCCCTTTGAAATTTAAGGGCTGGTAATATTAACGTGGCCGGTGTTATGCCAGTAAGGACAATATTTACTGATTCTATTTTGCTCTTCCTGCCAAAAACAAAGGCTCTACAATTAAAGTAAAACAAACTAAGGCCCACAAGGCCACCCAACGCCAATTAGAGAGGCAAAACAGTGTCGCGGCGTAAAAGTGTCCACTCCTTGAGAAAGTCTACTCTTCCCGGTTTACTGTAGGTTCAGTCAAAACAGTCCTGCCACGGCTGCATGGACTGCTAGAAATTTGAATATGGTAAACCGAGACAGGTAGCCTTTTCCACGGCTGCTTTGCAGCTTCGACTCTCCAGGCAGCTTTGGGCGTAACCTCATAAACAGAATTCCAAAAGTCCTTCGAAAGAGTACCTTGATTTAAAAAAAAAGTTCCTTCGATTTTAACAAAGCTGCGCCAACTAACTCACTTCAGTACAAATTCTTTGGCCCAGGAGAATGACCTTTTTTGGTTTCAAGCTTTGATGCTTGGTAATAAAATCGTGGACCCGGGTATGTCCTAAAACTGCGACCAGAACCACCGGAGGATGGGCAGCAGCATCCTATTAGCACATGGTGAACGTACTGCGATCCCCAAGCCGCCTGCCAAGCGTGGGGATTATGGCAAAACCCTTCTAACAGGAAGGCCTTTGTCCAACAGTGGACGTTTAATGGCTGCTGATGATGAATAAAAATAGGCTGTTTTCACCTATATAGACATTATTTGATTTTTGACAGAAAAGACAGACAAAAACAAACAATAGAACCTAACCAAAACGGAAACTTTGTATGTTTTTTGTTATGTTGTATTTTGTTTTTGAGACAACGGTGCTATCATTGACCGGTACCAATGGCCAAGACACCAAGCGTGTTGCGTCCAGGGTCACCGGGACTAATGTAGCATAACTCACCAAAAGGTGGTAAAAAGCTGCGTGACGTGGTCCCCAATCGCAGATCACGACCGCTCCACGGCCAACCAGGCCAATTGTGTTATTTGTCGCAGATATTATTGTGACAACGCAATACGTCTTTCAATTTTGTACAAAGAGATGTTTTCTTTTCAAGTATTTCGTGTTAGATAACAAACTTTCGATTCAGCCGTGATTGCTTCTGTCTGCCTACCTACTCAATGCTCTTTTTCGAGTATTATAAACAAAGAATAATCCCCCTCAAAATGTTAAAAATAAAATAATATGAAAATCAATATTATTATGTTTTAATTAATATGTGTGATAATAAAGATGTTTATTAAGTTCACATCCAGTTTGGCGGCTACACGGAAATAAAATTATCTATTAAGTTACAATTAATTATACAGTGCAGTTACATAGCTTATACAGTGAGTAGTAGTTTTTAATAGCAGCATTCCTTTCCTTTTCCACTTTCCATTTTCCTTTCCTTTCATTGCGATGCCGTACATGGTAATATATTTTTTTTTTTTTTTTTTTTTGTTTTGTTTTTTAAATTTTTGTCATTTCACTACTTTAAAAAAAAAATGATCTTTTACACACAATAAAACCTCTGTTAACTTTGCACTCGGGCCCCAAGATACAAGCCTCGTGCTTAGTTTGGGGCTCACCGATTAGTCTCATATACATAAACTCAGAATTTAACTACCCTGTGTTTACTTATTAAGCTGTTTCTTAAAAATTTATGTGTATTCTTTATTATTGTATACTGTTATTTTTCTGTGTAATAAAAATTATCTTATCTTATCTTAATTTAATTAGCAACATTAAGAAGCAATGTTTTTTTCAAATATTTAAAACTATGAATTTCGGGTCAGCGCTCAAAACTGTTCGTACCAAAATAGACTAAAACCAAAACGAATATTAAGGTAATCTTGCCATTTAATTTTAGTCAACATTCATAGCATGCTAATTTAAAGATAAGGATTTAAATTTGCTTGTGGGTATTTCTAAAATAAATCTAAAAGTTAAACTCACCACCACTTTTTGTTAATTTTGTACTAGACCTATTTCATGTGTTTATGAATCAATAATTATAATGGTGTTGTTTAGATATAAATTTTAGAAACACTATCCAATGGCAATAAAGAGATGTTGTACCTGAGCAGTTTTCATAATGGAAAATTAAGATAAAAAATTTGGTAACATAATGTAGTTAATTATGTAGTCTACTAGTTGTTGCCCGCCACTTCGTACGCGTAGACTTTTATACCAACTTTCAATACCTTTTGCCCCTTTAATTTGATTCTTTCGCAAAATCCTTTCTTAACGGAACGCTACTCACCATAAGGAGTCTACTAATTAAAAGAGAAAAAAAAAAACAGAATTTTTCGTTATGGGTAATGAGTAAAGTCAGTCAGTCGCTTTTATATATATGTATATATATAGAAAATCTAAAGGGTGGTAAATTATGGTCACTATAACAGTCTCGGTCAGGTGACCTCAGTGTGGTAGGCGCTGCGGTGTCGCGGAAGTGTCACCAAACCGGGCATGGCTTTCGCTTCGTTCCGCTGAGAGCACGCTTACTCGCGCCACTCTTGATGCACTAATTCCCACGGACCAATCGTTACAAAAACTCTTCAAAGATACGCCTACTCACTGATCAATATTGGCCAAGCCAGGGTGACTGCGGAATAGAAAACAATAAATATAAGACAGAAAGCTCCCCTTCGCGAATCTTAATCTATTGTTTTTGGAAGTGATTTGAAGATCACGCCCCGTCTTATTCATTCAACGGGTAACATAACTGCTTTGCTAATGGACTGTTAAATCTATAGATTTATGTTTAAATTGCTGCAGTCTTTCTTTACCTATTCTGCGATCCCTTGTAAGCTGGCTTATGTTGGCAAACGGGACGGCAGCCACGATGTAAGCACAAGATAGTTTTTGTCGTGACGCGCGCAGGCATTAGAGATAGTAACGTACCGAAAGGCGTGAAACGTAGCACCGCGTCGTATCTGGATCGGCATCAGGCGTTACGGTCACGTATGGCTCCACTCCCACGTCTTAATTGACCCATTTCGTGTGAGACGGCGCGCTCGCAGTGAGCCGCGTCAGGGATACCATCGCCGCGATACGTGATGTCGCGTATCGTACCCCCAATACCGTATACAGACCTAGCCTAGCGAACAAACACGAGCGAATGCAGGTGAACGTAGGAGATGTGCCGCTAGGCACCACATCAGTGGCAGTCCCGTAGAAATTTCATCGTAAAAATGCGAAAGGTATTTTAGTAGGTACTTTAGCTAATTAAATTCTAAACAAAATCTTGTTTTAATGAATGTTAGGATCCTCCTCTGCTCGGGGCCCTCTCAGGCCGGGGCCGGTTCACTTTATTGTTACGCCACTACATCGCATGCTTGTTTGCCATCGCTGTTATGTCCACACACAGCCGATCGCCTACAAGCGCCCAACGTACCGACATTTGACGAGTGAATTTTTCGTCTCGCATTGCCTGATACGCAGGTTCGTTCGCTCTTGTTTGGTAATGTTCGCTCGCATTCGTTCGCTAAATCTGTACTCTGTACATAGAATTTCGGTTGATTTGACACTCGCGGCCTGTCTAGTCTTACCGCGCGTCGCTCCACCAAACATTGCCTCTATTACTGCTAACTGGATTGTCTCCGACTCGATTTCCCACGGAACTATTTGCCGTAATAACATTTTCCCGTTTCTATAACGATTATACTCACAGAGGGTGAGACGAAGGAAAGTCCCATAATCGTTTAACTAAATATGAGTTTATACGGGTAGGTTGATGATATCTTAAACGCGGTCACATTTTGTGTAGTAGTGTTTATTACGTAGATTTACGTGGCCGTGTAGGAATCTCGTCCGTTTGTGGTCATGTGCCAACATTAGCCGTGGACCGTGTAATAAAGTTATGAGTTTATAAAACTTGGGATCTTATCGCCATTTTATAGAGTAATGTATGAAATAAGTTTATTATTGTTGAGAAATTTTTCTTCTGCATTTTCTCATACAACGCATTTTTAATGATTATTTTATTTGTATCAAAAAGTTGCAGTAGTTTTTTTATCGATATCGATACCAGCGTGACCAAAGGGTGTGGGTATAGACAGGGTGAAGCGACAGACCACCCTGCTCCACTATCTCACGGCGCGATCGTATAAAAACGTCAGCCCATCGATTTGTTTGTCTTGTGTGGCCTTCATTTTACGCTCTTGGCACAGATTAAAGAGTATATTTAATCTATGCTCTTGGGCTGTGAGATATATACGGAAAGGTTAAAATTATCAGTGTTTATAATAGGATGAGGTTGTTTGTGGAAAATAGTTTGTACATGTATAAAATTAATTTTGCAGGTGTTGAATATCCGCTACTAAGTTTTTCCGCTACTTCTCTTTGTAGAAATATATTCAATTTCTACAAAGAGTTCTTATATTATTTATTTTTATTTTATTGCACACTTATTAATTATGTAGAAATGTACAAATGGAGGACTTAATGCTAAACATTTTCTTTAAGTTATACTCTAGCTAAAGGTAATAATAGATAGGGAAAAAAACATTAGGAAAAATGTAGAGCCATCGACGTTTCTTTGTGCGATAGAATCCGGAACGTGAATATTCGCCATGAATAGAACCAGAGTCACTAACATAGCTTTTAGTGGCAATGGGCAGGCCATATCGCTCGAAGAACCGATAACTGATGGGGAAGAAAGGTTCTTGAGTGGAGACCGCGAACCTGAAGACACAGCGTAGGAAGCCTCGCACTAGATAGACCGACGACATTGTGAGAGCTCCGGGCATCCAGTGGATGCAGATGGCAGGCTGTCCAAGGGCAGTGCAGCAGTGAACGTCTTCTGGCTGATGATGATGATGATGAAAAACTAACCAATCAGATGGGGCCCCAATTCTTTTTTGCACCAGGTCCTTTGGTTACATAGGTACGCCAGTGGTAGAGCGATTAGTTCTTTTTGCAGCTCCAAAATAGTTATGATAGCTCAGTGACTGACGCGTTCAACTTCCACGCCTTCAGTTTGAGGTGCTGGTATAAGAAAACATCGTGAGGAAATCATACACGAACATTTGCAAGTGGAAACAGCATTCTGAAAGCAGTCTCCGATAGGTTTAATAGTCCCATCCTGCATCATCACATCGGGCAACTTATGAAGTAGGTTAACAATTTCATTACTAATGTGTAATTTATTTCAGTGTTGACTGTGTATGTGATAATAAGAATGGGTGACGTAATAACAATGGCTGTAATAAGTAATGATTTTTCTCCATTTGATCAAAATGTTTGTACCTACCGTTTAATACATGCTAACATAGTTATAACAAAACATTAAACTCTTCTTTTAGTCTGCTATAATTATTGTAGCGACGTTTAGTTGAATTTTTATGCTTTATCTTCCATATTATGCAATGCAATTACTTACATCATGTTGACTGATGTTAGTAAAATAAAATAAATAATAAACTTCTGTATTTTTCTAATGACACTTTTAGATTTATGGAAACTGTCTGATATGTTTTTTTTTATAGATTGGTGGTAAGGTTGGGCTCTTTCTAGTACCAATGCTGTCTACTACTCTCAAGTTAAAATCTGTCATCAAGCACTAAAGTGTGTTACGGCAGCTACAGACGCTTCACTATATAAAATGTACCGTCACTATGTTCCCAATAAAATTATTGATTGATTGAGCTTCACTTGACAGCCAGTTCCCATTCTAGGCTAGATATATTTACTATCTTAGACCATAAGACGAGCGTTGTTCAAAAGCTAAGTAGATAATTAAAAAAGTAATAAAACTGATTAGTAAATCGAAATATAGATGTTTATAAAAATAAACGTGGCAATGCTGCCAGCATTCTGAGGACCTTTCCCTCCACTAATGGTCTATTAGTTTAAGTTTTTAGTTTGTATTTAGTTATTTTAAGTTTTAGTTTTTAGTTATTTATTTAAGGTTTCGTTAATTTGCTGTTTTTTAAGTTGTGCATAATAAATACATGTAGGTTTATAAAAATGTTATTTTACTAATTCGTCTGAATAAGCCATCACGTCTGTCTGGTTGATTTATTAGGACGTGAACAGACGTGTGCCGTGTTCCGTCCCCTCGAGAATCACAGGTAGGGATGTAAAAAAAAAATGGGTGTTTGTTGACAACGCAACCTCGTCATAGACGGAAATAAATGTTAGCTTAAAACATTTTTTTCCATAACTTTAAGCAGATTAGATTGTGGCTTTTGAGGGTGCAGAAAAAGTAAAATTGCATTTTTAAAGGAATTCGCATTGTACAATATTATAATTTTTTGTAATAATCATCAATAAAATATAAATAATTATTCGGGACATTTTTTCACACACGGGAAAATCAATGGGATGGGATGGGATTTCAATCATGTTCCCACTGCTGGGCTGAGACCGTTCTATCAGCGAGAGAGGATGGGCCTAATCCACCGTACTGGCCCAGTGCATGCTGGTAAATGTCTTTGAACTTTTGAGGTTCTTTATAGTATTAAGTTTAGTAAAAAAAATTGTAAGATAAAAAAATGCAAATCGAAAAACTAATTAGTACCTAAAACTACTTAAAATAAAATACAGTGTAAACTCTATAGTATAGCAACACTTGATTAACAACAAACTCTCTAAAATTTGGAAATTACTAGACACGTATCACACCCACTTTAAGACAACAATACGTCATTATTAAGGAGTAAACAGTAATTTCTAACACTTCGTATTTAAAACAAAATAAAATTCTGGAGTAGCAAAACACGTCAACGAAGATAAGAGACTTTACGCCATAAATTTAGTTATTCGTACTAATATTAATGTTTGTTGTTTTAAAATTGTATACTTTACTAGTAAATACATAGGTATTATAATAGTAAAATAATATTGATTTTTCTTCTCTCCATTTAACGACAACTCTCAATAACGCCATAAAATGAGCAGCCCGTTCAGTGTCACTATATAGAGTTTACACTGTATAAACAAAGTAGCGCTAAAATATAACACTAAACTAAACTAACGTAAGAAACCGCTGCCAGCAGGCATCGTACCCAAGATTAGTACTAGTATAAGTTATATTATTTTAGACACATCTAGAGACATAGATCTCTGCATTCACAATCTCTAAAAGCAACTCAGGATAGATTTTAACCGACCACATTCTATTTCTATATCACTGAATAAACTATAATGCAAGTGTTCGTACGTCACGAGCTCTGCAGGGAAGGTTAACATTAACGTCTTTGTTTCGGAAGTCAGGTTGGCTCATCAAACATTCACGGAACGGGAGCGATCAGATGATCGCAAATTGGGGATGCGAGAAACGATGTAACACTAATGTAACGTATCGTGTGTAGATTACAGTAAACGTTTACGATTTAAGCCACCCCTGATTTGTAGATTTTTTACACAAAAATGTCTGGGTTTAACGAAAAAATTAAAACGAGGCTTTATTTACCTGATTGCGCAAGGAGGATTATGTTTTTCGATAGTATGATGGTTTCTTTGGCATGCCCTACATCCTAAACGGCTTAATAGATTTCAGCATGTGAGGTGTCATTTAAATAGATTTAATTCTGTGGTTTTAATAGTGGGAGTGACATAGGGTACAAGAATTCAAGATGGTGTCCGCGAAAACAAAAAGGAAATAACAGTAAGTTAACTTTGCTTAATAGGTCAATATTACCATCATTGTATAGAACTCACTCAGCAGATTTCAAAAATATATAATACATCTATGAAATATTTAGTAGTTTACTAGATAAAGCGGCATGAAAGAGCTCTGTATCTACTACGAGTGTATACGTGTGTGTGTGTGTGTGTGTGTGTGTGTGTGTGTGTCTGTGTGTGTGTGTGTGGAAAAACCTAAGCGTACGCAAGGTACTAGGTTTTTCGCGATTATTTTTTTCACTTTTTATCAACGATATGAAACTAGTAGGTAGGCTATTTAAATAAATAGTGTATTTTTAAATTTTGTCGGTGGTAAAAATTGTAAATAGTTACTAGGCAGAGAGCTAACTCCTTAAGAGTAGGTATAATAGTATTTATATAGCTTGTCCTATCCTGTGTTTATTCTGTGATGTTAGGTAGTAGAGTCAATTCTATTGTACTATTTTACTACTAAACTAAATTTGACAGCTCTTAAATGGTTGCCATAAATTTCTCACATATTGAAATTAAAAGAGATGCTGGTAATTTAGTTCCGTCAGTTTAGTTAAGAGAATGATACAAATGAATAGACACCAAGTGCTGAGTAAAAAAAACTACACTTTTTTGTAGCTCGTAAGATCGAATATATATATATAGCGTGTTTATTAAACTGGCTCTTTTTCTTTTATACAACAGAGGTTTAATCGCTTGGAAAAAGAACGCTTTCTTATACTAGTCAAACTCTACTAATAATGTAATTTTAGGCGCATTTAATCTACCTACCTACTTTACTAACGAGGCTAAATCTGGAAAGGTTTCAAAATATGAACGGGTAAAACCCACGCTTCTGACGTTTTCCATAAATTTTTCCGTTTCATAACCCAAATCATGACACGACGATGACACTTCCAGACAGTTTTTGCTTTGTTTTATATAGAAACCACTCTGACCCTCATCACGTGGACAACGCTGTGTCGGAGATAAGAAGCACTTTTTCGTAATACTTTATTCAGGGCTTTACTGGGACCAGTGACAGACTAATCGGGCCCGTCACTGAGGTGCCTCCCTATTAAGTATTAATGTTAACCCTTTTGTATCGAAACGCCGAGGCACCCGACAACTCGATGTCAATCCCACGTGAGCACCGCTGAATGTTTAATGCTCATTAATTTGTCAAATTGGTGCGACGCTAGCGTCTGCGAAATTTGCTGCTAGAAGCTGCAGGCGTAATAGCAATTACACTAAGCGATTGACTACTTTTATCTGTAGTAAGTATCAAAACGCAAGTAATTTTGCAGATATTACTCAAAATTGGCAAAAAAACGATACATGAAAATAGGTCGTTTTCCTTTATCTCAGTTTGGCGAGATTCGAGTCCCAGGGGAATGCTTACATGCAGATATTTTGGAGTTTATCCTCTGAATTACAGCCAGTGTCGTTGGTATAATCCGCTAATTTATTCACAACTAAAAGGAACACCGCCGAGCTCGCAGCTCTATGAGCCCCCGGGGACCGATCGCCGGACACCGGGTGACCGCACATAAACGATTAAATCATTAGATAATCCGTCTAACTCATACAAAAACGATTACCTACAAAGATAAGTACCTATTCTTTATTTATCTCAAAGAAAATAAAGTTACTCAGGATGCTAAATGAAGTGACAAAAAAAAGAGATAACGATACTGTACCAAACCAGCGGACCGTATAGAATTATGACAACGTTAACCAGGCGCTATTTGTAAAATAGAAAAAGATAACTCGGATCAAAGGTGTTGAGTGCTGCATTGTATTTAGAGGAGCTCAGTAGAGCGCAGCGGGGTGAGGCGCGCGGGGCGGCGGCGCCCATTGGCCGCGCCCACGCCTGTGGGTGGAACGAGGAAAACACAGTTTCACAGGCATTTCCACGGCGCGACAGGTTTGACAAGCTTTTAGCGTCATCCGTCTGTCTTTCGATTCATTTACCCCGATAATATTTGCGTATATTACCGAAGCTGACATACGAATGAGGCGCACCGTGTCTGACGACTGATTACGCGAGGGATTTCGCAGTCCCTCGCAGAATGAGTACTTCCACGTCTTTGCTCCATTAGTCGTGTCAATGTGTAGAATAAAAGAAAGGCGTGGGATTAAAGAAAAGTAATGGATTTCGTAAAAGCCTGACTCATTGAGAATAAGTTTCCCGAATAGGTACTTATTTCATGAAGGTTTTCAGATATGTCACTGAAATTCTGATAACATTTTTGTGTGACGTAACTACGCTAAACATATTGCTAAAACGTGTATATGATTTGATTCTATTTTGTTTTGGCAAAACCTTACTTTTATAGACGGAATTGCAAGTCTCTAAGCTTGACTGGCTGGTATGGTCAGACTAGCCTCAAGACTGTAATTCAATAAGGGTGAACTGGAAACTAAAGTAGTTGGCAGTTAGTAGGAGTGGGTGCAGGTGGGAGGAGGCTGGTGGGCGGGGCAGGCGCGGGCGGGCGGGGCGCAGGGTGCCGCGAGGTGCTACGGGCGCTGGCTCGCCCACCGGAGGCTCGCAGTCGCGTCCAACTCGCCGCTCTAGGCGCACCGCTGCACCACCGCCGCCAGTCTCACACCGGCCTCTCGAAATTATACATCCACCTGTAACCGGGAAATAAAGGTGCACGCCGTAAACGACGTTAATTAACATCGACAGGCACCCAAATAATTGCCGTGAAGCGCATGAAGCGCAGCCCGTGCCGGGCGCTCCCTTCAATTAGTGGCACCTGTCGGACACACGTCGCGCATTAATTCGCACTCGCAATAAATGAACCCGCAAAAAATAAACGAAATCCGAAATAAACTGGAACCGATGCACCTGCGTGTGTCGCCCGCCGGCGTGGTGTCAAAGTGCGGAGCACCTCCGAGGCGCGCGCGTCGCGGGACCCGCTAGCGAGAGTCCGAAACGCGCGGACATGATCATGCTATTCAAGGGCAACAGCAGCAGGCTGGAACACCTCATTGAGAAAATACAAGCCAACAAAGAGAATCACGACGTTTCTACAGACGAAATAAAAGGTTGGTGTTTTTATGTCAGTGTTATTATAAGTTGATTGATGATGCTACTTACTTGGTGCTAAACTATTATTTTTCTATTTTTTTTTGTATTGTTTTAATAATATCGTAGCATGTTTGGTTTTATTACCAATTATTTTGCAGGTATAATACTCGTAAACTTTAGATACACGTTAAATTTTACGAAAATCTTGTGAATACCAATTTCTGGAACGGAGGAGAGTTGCGCTATTATTGTGTGAAAAGTAAAAAAAATTTAGGACAATTTTGAATCGTTGTGCGCAACTATATGCGCTTCCTACGGACTGCTTAGTTTTCCCCTGACTGATGAACTTCTGGATAGGCCAGATGATCTTCGTATGAACTAACTGCTTTTTTTATAACTATCTCGATGTTTTTCTTTACCTACTGAGGCAGTTTTTATTCTTGGATAGATTATCTAACGGTCTAGTCTAGATTATTTTTATTTTATGTCTATATCACTATTATTATGTCACTGGCGAGAGACAAAAAATAAAAATATGTTACAATCATAGCTCTCTACTAGGATTCCCTGTGTCAGGGATGCAATAGAACACACACAAAGACACGAACAACTAACATCCAGAAGCGAAGCAGATATTTAAATTCATCATATAAACATCTACTCGGCCGGGAATCTAACCCAGGACCTACGGCTCATGAGACAGATATGCCACCACTGAGCCAAACTGGTCGCGTAATAGAAGAGGTAGAATTAGGCGTTTACGCGTGGCCAACGACTACGTCTGTGGTAAAAATTGTGTCCACGTTGCTCTGTTACCACGTTCGTGTATTTATACCCGCTTACGGAAAAAATTGGGTTATGTGTCTGCCAGTCTATGTATGTATGTACCTATGTATATATGTTCTTACCCGACTACGGCAAAAGGAAGGTTATGAGATTGACAGTCTATGTATGTATATATATCTATGTACGATGTCTATGTATCTATGTACGATAGCCCGTTGGTCCAGTTGGTAGTGAACCTGCCTGCTGAGCTTGGGGGCGTGGGTTCGATTCCCATCTAGGACAAACATTTGTGTGATGAACATTTGTGTTTGTTCTATATCTGGTTGTTAATATCTATTTAAGTATGTATTTAAAACTATATATGTATGTATATCAGTCTCTGGCAGCCGTATCACAAGCTTTGCTTAGTTTGGGGTCAGATGATCGTGTGTGCAAAATGTCCCAAATATTTAAAAAATATAAGTTCTTACCCGACTATGGCAAAAGGAGGGTTATGAGTTTGACAGTCTATGTATTTGTATGTATGTTCATGTGTTTCCCTCTGATCTCCTGAATCACTCCTCATCACATTTTGATTAATGAGGTGTCTATCAGCGCCTCTTAATACTCCTCGTGTCATAGACTATATGATGTCACGCTAAAACTAATATGGCGGATATAATGGCTTAATTTCAAACATCAAAAAAAATATTTTTGAGATAAATATAACATTGTGTTTGGTATCAAAAGAAAGGGCTTAATGAGAACATTTCACACATGTATAATTTTATCATGTAAATAAATTAATGTGAATTCTATGCATATTATGTGTGTGAATTTTCATGCTACATGTACTTACTTACATTTAATATGAGATTACACTTACTAAAATTTCCTCGGTGGCTTACCTCTGTGCCTGACGTAGAGCACCAGAATCTCCAACGGAACGCACCAGTACACTTTCAGGCAGCATCTTCGAGAATGCACTCACCCTCCTTTCATGCCAACGACGACGCCTTACCGAGTCACTTTTCCTGAGCTCGCTGGAATGAATCATCAGAGTACCAAATCTGATTATTCAGAACCTCTCAGCGTATTTTCACGCCTGAAAAAAGACCAACATCTCTTTAAGCCAGAGGGCAAGGCAGCAAAACTGTTTTTCTGATTCTCTAGTGTAATTATTCAAGTTAGTGCAGTTACAGTTACATGGGGTTCGTCAAAAGGCGAGTTAATCGAGTTCTAAAGGGTCGGCAACGTATTTGTGATGCCTCTGGTGTTACAAGTATCCATAGGCGACGATGACTGCATACCATCAGGCAGCCCGTTTGCTTGTTTGCCACATATGACATAAAAAAAAAGTTAGTATTAGTGTGCTAGTGTAGTGTTGTGTAGAGATTCGTCAGAAAAACAGTTTTGAGGTTGGACTTCCGCAAAGTAGTGCCTGATTTAATCAACTATCTACGGCAGCAAAACTTAGTTCTAAACCCTCAAGATCCAGCTTCTCTACACCTACTCTGGTTATGTAGCATCAACATCAACATTCGATCAAAAGAAATCGTTGACAGAAACCCTTTTTCTTTGCAATACTACCACTTCCAGTATCAGTCAAATATTATCACTCGTAAATGCAGAATGAGCAGACAATTTTATTTTTCTCATAACTTGTTTATCGTATCGCAGCAATCGAAGATTTGTAGAGCAAGCCAAGTGCACGGAAGCGCGTGATAACGAGGCAATCACTTTGCACCGATGGATTATCAACAGGACTGTCAGAGCCAGTGTATGTGCAAACTAAGTATTAAGATCGTTATAAAGTGAATTGTCGGTTTTCCATGTAGATAGCGATTGGCGTTGATTGCCGAGGCGCCGGTTGAGGTGTCTCGGAGACGCGCAATTAGGAAGTGGGCTTCCGCCGCCCACTGGCCGCCGGCGCCACCGTCCTCACCCGAGGAATTGCCTGCAATCGCTGCTAATTACGGCTATCCTACCACAGCGACGCGACGGTGCATCTACTGGATCCAAAGCGTCAACTTAACGGGATAAACACTTTATTAGCCACTTATAGCGTTTGCAGTGAACGACTGAACCTTGTTTGAAGACACCTGATATGATCACCACATTGCTGCATTTTATGTTCCTACTTAGGTAATGTGTCGCATTTTTGAATTCCACAAATATCGGGTCTATAAGGTTCGACTTTTGCGAAAGCAATTCGGTACGCAAAGTTTTTTTTGGTATTTTTTAATAATTTTTATTTCGTTGATTAGGTTATTTTAAGCAACTAGTAATATTACTGTTTTTATTCACTAGTTACATTGACTAGTTAATTAATACAACAAAATTGAAAATTTGGATCCTATGACGTCACAACACAACACAGATTAGCACTAAATGTCATTCGTTAAGGGGACAAGGAAAGCACGCAAGTAAAAAAAGGCATTAGAACTTACATTGTGCTGTCCTGCTAATCATTCATGGGGTTCTCTATTAGTCTCTAGTCACTAGTCAGGACCCGACCCTGAGTACAGCAACCATGTAATAGTAAAACATAAAACCGACTATCATAATAAAACGCGTTCACAAAATTTCGTGTTTGTGCTATTGTCCGTTGAAAAGTTCTTTATATGGAACTAATCCTGGATGTCGATTCAGGTCATCCTTACCATAAAAATGCATTGTCATCGAAACTAAACCAACATGTAAAAATTCAACTCCGTGGGATAAGATAAGATGAAATGGTTCTAATTCAGTTTGCAAGATTTAACCTAAATAAACACATATAACATTACAAGCAAAAGCTTGTAAAAATGGTTGGTCAACTTATCTAAGAGGAAAAGAGTGTCATGCGTGGAAATGAGACAATTATTTTCATATAATAGATTAACTTTTATAGAGAGTTAAACGAAGATATTAAAAAAAACAGATGGCTATTTAGATTAGTGTCGATAAGTAGGGTATATTAGACAGGATTCTACGATGAACTCGTGGTAGAGCACATTTTTAATCCTCTTGTGCATATACGTTCTATACTAGCTAATATATTATATTCTAGTTAGCATTTATTTCAATACTTGATAGAACAGATTTTTAACCTATCCGAACTAAAAACCCACCCTAACCCTTCCACCCGAACCTAACCCTTCGGCCGACTACGAAACCCGTAACCAGTATCATACAAAGAAAAAAACTTTCTCCGTAACCAGTTCAGTAGTTTTTTTTTTCATTGAACGAAATTGTATCACTGTATTACTTGTAAATAACGAGGTAGACAAAACAGCTTTCAGATTTTAACAGTTTAAGTATTGTTAAAAATTAACATGACTTAAGTTTCCTTTTTTTTAGTTATAACTAAATGTCACTGTAAGTACTAGTCATTGTAAGAAACACAGTCTGGTTAATTTACTGATTTATAATTATAAACTATATCAATGTTTCCTAATGTAAGAAAAATTGTCGCAGATGTACCGATGTCAATTTATTTCCACAAGATTGTGTATTCAATTTCCAAGTAAATTCGCTTCTGTCATTACTTAGGCCATTACTTAGGGTCGTTACATACGTCCGGGGCGTGGAGGGAACAGATTGAAATAAATAGTCCTTATTAAATTCCCTGCGAGGGAATAAAATCAGCACAGCATAAAGTAGCGAATGGAATTTGCTAGAATTCCAAATTAAGTGACATCATGACGATCTTTTTCCTAACATGTCTTTTTCGACCCACTTACACGACCAATTTGAATCTCTATTTCATGAAATTTTTGTAAAATCTATATTAAAATCAGATTTAATTTGTGGTGCAAGCCAGCCTAAAATAATTTAGTTGAAGTGTTTCATGGATTTGTAAAAAAAACGTAGTTGGCAAACAAGCAGACGGGACTGATGCAAAAAAATGAGAATTTATTCTTTGAGATTAGATTTTAAATAAGTAAGTACATTCAATAATTTTACATCTTCAAAGATATATATATATATATATATATATATATATATATATATATATATATATAGAGAGAGAGATAAAGAGAGTGAGAGAAAGCGCACGACTCATTTGCTCTACAAAGTTTTGCATATATAGTAATAATATATACGTAGTAAGTACCTACAATTATTATGAAATGTGATACTGAATTCCGTAATTTGAAGTTATAGAACATTTTCAAGTCAAAATAGAATAATTCTTCCATCCTCGTCCTCCAGGAGGTAGCGAAGAGACATTAGTCATCATTTGCGTTGATGCGCTCGTCATGCGGCCCATTCAATTTGTTTATATTTCACGCCACTCGGAGGTGCTACACGAGAAAAACGGCCTCTAACGCCGAAATATGGGGCCTTAGCGATATTTATGATAGCTTTATTCCGGCTCGAGCCACATCTGAATTCTGTAATATACTTTACAATGCGTGTAAAGTCTCACAATTGTCATTTATTGCGCCAACTCTCTGACACTGTACAATTTAATGATAATAAACAGTTTTGAGTGTCCATAGCATGGTATTTCAATGTGCTAACACGTTGTGTACGCAGATGCTAACTAGGTTTCAAGTAACAATAAGCTAGATATAATTTTAGATTAAGAAAATAAAATGAAACAAAAAAACGTTTTTTACAATAGAATAAGAAACTAAAATTAAACAAAAAGACATACTTTTAAATTATGGTAGAAGAAAATGGTTGTATGCAATAAGCAATAACACAGATGTTTGATTTGTTAAAGTATTAATAGATGTAATAGGTAAATAGAAGAAATTATTTAAATTGACTGATAAAGTTCTGAGATATAAGCGTTTAAAGTTTTTTGTCGGACCCTTAACTGCTCGGATATCCTAAAACTGCGACCAGAAGCACCGGATGATGGGCAGCAGCGTCCTATTAGTACACGTAAACGTACTGCAACGTACTGAACGTACATGCGTGGGATTATGGCAACATCCCTCTCTAAGAGGGAGACTGGCCAACGTGGAAAAAACATGTCGGCTCGTGAGATTGTTTTCCTAAATTTGTGTATTTTCGAGTGTTAATGTGTATTAAATGGTGAATTATTATTCATTAAGTGCTCGTAAACGTGCTCGAGTGTGGGAAAGTGATATAACGATGAGATACGTGTCTTTTCGTCTTGTTTCCAAAACTCCATAGGAGCCTCTTGTAAAGTCTTCACCACTTTACAGGGGCATGAGTTTGACTTGACCGTGACTTACTTAGCTTGACTCTGACTGTGACTATGACTTGTTTGATGCTATTAAGACAATAAACTGATTAATATTACGACTAAAGGACATTGAATCCACGGTCATGAAATTTAAAAAAAATAAAAAAAGAGGGTGACTTTTGTTCAGCAGTGGACATTTACTGGCTGATGATGTGATGTGATATGATTTGTCCCTTTCCCGCAAAATGATCTGTCCGCTTTCTCAGTACCTACGGATTTTGTATATACTATTCTACTTACAAGTGTCGTCATTTGTAAGAATAGTGCGCACTCTGTATAGCAAGATATTAAAATGCTAATATCTTCTTAATTTTGAATGCTAAGTACTAATATTGTGTGTGTTGTTGTTTAGAGGCGCTGGGCAGCGTGGGCAGCGCGGCGGGCAGCTCTTGGCCGTCGTCGACGCCGGAGCCGTCGCCGTCGCCGGGTTCCACGCGCTCGGCGGATGCTGCCGACGGCGACGCCGAGCCACCCTTCACCCTCGGCGCCACCGAGCACACGCCCTACCAGTGCCAGTTCTGCGACAAAGCTTTCCCTAGGCTCTCCTATCTCAAGAAACATGAGCAGGTACGCTTTAGGAAGTGGAACAATAGAGATTTTTAGTGGATACTGTAGCTTTTACAGTTAGATTACATTAGAAATTCCACCAGTGTCAGTTTTGCGACATACTCTCAGACCCACCTAGCACAGGCCCTACCAGTGCCAGTTCTGGGACAAAACGTACCTTAGGTTACCCTGTCATAAAATACATGAAAAGATTGAGCAATGTACGTTTATGCTTCAGGAAGTGGAACATCAAAGCTTTTTAATGGCCTCAGTAACTTTTCGAGTGAGATTACATTAGGAAATCACCAGTGTAGTTTTACAACACGCTGTTGGCTGCTTGTGTGTATGTATGTGTGTGTGTGTGTGTGTTTGTATGTGTGTGGTGTAGTCACTTTCCTAGTTTAATAATGTTAGGAGCTCTACCAATTTCACTTTTGTGACATACCTACGCTAGGCACCCCAGAGAACGCGCATTGCCAGTGCCAGCGAGAAAGCCTTCCCCAGACTAAATAGCCTGGTGGGGCTTTCTTATCTCAAGAAACATGAACAGGTACGTTCAAAAAGGCTTAGTGTTCTTTGGTGGAAACAGGAATTCATCTTGTAAAACCTCAAATACAATAGGAACTCTAATGTCCATTTTACGAGATGATCTGTCCAAGGCTTTAATATTTCGAGAACATTTAAAGGTACCTACCAGTAACCAGCCAGGTAACCAGTGCCGTAGAGCCAACATTAGTAGAGTTCCTACCTGGGCCGTTTCAACAACTTCTTTCGCAGCCTATCTTATCTCAAAAATCACAAACATGCTATACTATGCTATTTTCATAGTTAATAGGCTAGGCGTTTGACCACATCCCATCTGACGTTGCAGTTTTTATTTTATTTCAGACCATAAACAAAACCCGCACAAGATTATTTTTTTGTTTGCCGTGGGTTAATTTTTTATGTGGGACAAGCCTGTGGAGTGTAGATGTCACCTGGCTGATGATGATAATGATTTATATTAGTTACTTTTTCGTTGAAGCATAGACAAAAGGAATTTTGTCTATGGTTGAAGTATACAAATTTAATACAAAGATCTTGTATATACCCTAAAGATGATCTAATACGAGTTAGATTTTTTTGGTTGCTTTTTGTTTTTTTGCAATGAAATATGAATTCCTTTTTGGAAATGGAACCAGACTTCAAAAAGATTTAGTCTAATTCAGTAGACGTAGTTAGTAGTCTTTGGACGTAGTATTTATTGTCTCTTACTGAATTGCGTTTTTAGCATCGATATAAGTATGTTCTACGTTTTGAGTTAGATTTGTTTGAGTAGTAGGCAAGATCACACTCGTTAGCTCTTCCAGCTTCTTTTTTATAGTAAGATTTTCGTAAATGAAGTATTTACATGGGTTTTTCAACTAATAAAAGATAAACATCAGTGTAATTTAAAAAAAAACTGATGTGTGAAAGAAATTGTCAAAAAAGTCAAAGAAAATGTAAATAATTAAGAGAAACATTTTATTTATATTACACGGGAATTACGGACACACACGGACTTTAACGGGACTTTAACCGGCTCAATCTTAAGTGAGTAATTTCCGTGTTAAAGTTGAAGTGGCAGTGGGCAGGGCACATATCACGCAGAGCAGATGGCCGATGGGGCCGAAAGGTTCTCGAATGGGGACCACGGACCGGCAAGCGCAGCGTAGGACGTCCATACACAAGATGGACAGACGACCTAAAAGAGACCGCAGGGAAACGCTGGATGCAGGCCGCTTCCAAGCGGCCCTTTTGGAGATCGATGGGGGAGGCCTATGACCAGCAGTGGACATCCTATGGCTTAAATGATTATGATGATGAGTTGATAATTGCAATATAAATAAAATGTGTAAAAACTACGTCAGTTTCCACAATAAAACTAAGTTTTTATTCAGAACTCTTACCTTACTAAGTATAGTGTTAAGACAAATATGATTCAAATTCGACGATTCGTCATCACGAATATTCAAAAGTAGACCATTTAAATCGATTAATTGACATAATTTCTTTATGTGTAATACATGTTCTTGAAATATTTTATTCGGATGTGTTCACCGATACACGATTAAAGAAATTTGGCTCGATAGGAAAAAAATCGTAAACTTTCCTAAAAAACACCCGTTTTTACGTTCCCTTCAATGGATTGAATCAACTTCATTCGGTTCTATAGAAGATATTTTTATCAAAAAAATGTGTGTTATCCTAACAATCATTCAAATATTTTAGTGGTCGCAGTTTTTTGTAAAAGCGTAAGATTATTTGTAGAAAATAAATAAAAAATAAATACTGAAATATTTGAAAGCGCGCACGCCGCATTACCGTCATACAAGTGTACGGTTCTCTACCATTTCGCCTTAACTTTTATTACTAGTACTTTAATGAATTCCCAATAGTGCTGTGTCACTCAGTACTGCAACACTCACACTATTCAGTAGTGAGTATATGCAGTCCTATAATAATCATAAGTATGACTACTACTTTTACTTCATCTGTACTAAACAAGCATTATGTGACGATAGTAGTTTCTTTTATTCTATCTGGCAACTGCCTTTATTAACGAAACAAAATACAAGATAACTAAATTTACCCATATAACCCAACAAAAACAATTGGATTGCCCGTACATCGTTTAACGTCTAGAGGCAATCCAA
This sequence comes from Agriopis aurantiaria, assembly GCA_914767915.1. Classification (NCBI taxonomy): domain Eukaryota; kingdom Metazoa; phylum Arthropoda; class Insecta; order Lepidoptera; family Geometridae; genus Agriopis; species Agriopis aurantiaria. The sequence continues at coordinate 10,894,970 of OU611983.1, read as the reverse complement.
ATGCTCAAGCTTACTAGCAGTTAGCAGTGTACCCAGCATAACTGGCGGCATTACTACGCTGAATGGAAATGCCTATACGTTGAGTCAGCAAAAACACCAGCATTTTGGTACCGTGTCGCATCAACTAGGCGATATGAGAATTTTTGAAAAATAAGATAAGCTCTTTTTCCCCAAGGGCCCAATGTCTCGACCCCAAAAGGCTCAAATATGTAACCACTGCACTGTAATAGGTATTTGCGCCGTTTGCGCTGCTCCGTCAAATTGTAGTTTTACAATTTCGTCCAATAAGTTGTCCGTTCAACAAGGCTTTTCCATGCATGACTCCAAATAAAGAATAATTTACTACACAACTTTTACTGCATATTTTATCAGGTAGCATCATATTATCTAATTTTGTATTTCTACCGATTGACCGAAGCATATCTATGTTACTTAGGGTTCGACTCGACGCTACATAAGGGATTTAGCACATCTCTTTAGACTGACTGACGGCATCTAGTTTTGTATCTATCTATCTTTATTATTTATTATCTATCTTTTGCGTTGGTGTCTGACTTCTGTATAAGGTTACATTAGATAGGTAGTATCTACTGTTTCCATAAATGCTGCAATTCTCTGCAACCCACAATATACAAAAAGATAAGCATCCCATCGCATCAAGAACCTTACATAAGTTTAGTAAAACCGGCAGTTGTCCAGAATAATAGGTCCACTGTCTATTCATTTCCATAAAGCAACTTGGCTAACTGCATAAACAATACGACTGTTATGATCGTAATATCTATGAATTCACGGTCCAGTTTCGCCATGCAGTCCGGACGCTTCATTAGCAAGTAGATACCCAAAACAGCCCATTTACAGAGCCGGTGCGTAGATATGCATCGGGCTCGCCTTGCACCGTGAGGGCTGTGGCGTGCTGGGCCATTACGCCAGCCGTACATCTCGCCTCCTTTGTATCACGCCGCGTTACGATTACGACACACGCCGCGACAGATCTAGCCGAGATAGGACAAATAGAAACGTCACTTTGCATGCTGCCGCTCTGGCGGCACACCTAAACCGGGATATAGATCGTCACGTACTCAGAAAGTGACAAAATCCTCACCTCGTTCCAGCCTTCAAATTAAGATAGATCTCTGATTTCAGAGAATTCTCGGGGATCGCTTAAGTAATTCAGGAGATCATCGATAGTTACTTTCGCAATTGCAGGCCCGCTTGAGTGCGCTGATATAGATCGACGCACGCGCATCGAGCTGGCTGTTGCGGGTTGCGGGTGTGCGCCGACAAATGTATCTGGCGGTGATCGCGTCGAGCGCGTCTCACTCGCGGCCGCGACGACGCGGTGACGGCCGGAAATAGGCTCGCGATAACAACTCCCTAGTCTAGCTGCCTAGCTCCGACGCTTCTTTATCATTCCGCCGCCGCCGTGCGCCGTCTGCTTGAGAAATCAGATCATTATAGAAATAAATCAATTACAGACTTCTCGCAATTTCACATATAACTGTTATTCACCCTGCACCAGCTGTCGCTACCTTGTTAGTCTATAAATACTTTCAAAAGATATATCTTCAAGTTGGAATTACAAAGCAACAGCTTGGGCTTGAAATTAAATTGATATAGAAATAGTTAAGTTGTACTTGGATTGCGATCGGCAGAGGTTAAACTAAACATGCATCTGACGGGAGGAGCAAGCGCTCTCGTAAAACTAACTATTCGAACATCTTACGATGGGATACATACAATACATCCCTCACAAACACACTTTGAGTCTGATAACTAACTATTAGCTAATGACTATATTACTTAGTTACGAGTACGTGAATATATACCCGACATTGAAATATATTTGGAAAAAAAGACATCAAAATTGTGGTCGTTTACGTAGTTACATTCTCCCATCTTTTAAGAATAGTAGTTTGGGTCATTTCAAAATGTAAGATCTCCATCTTTATTACTTATTTGTACGAAGCACCAACAATTTGAGCTACTGTTTCGGGGAACTCGTCTCCACAGGAATATTAAGATTATTCATCACGTTATCAAGGAGACAACCTTTTTGCATAACGACCCTCCGCACCAAGTCGGAATGTCCGCAAGCCTAATAATACGGCTTTTATTGCCGCTACCTAAGAGCATATCTCGACACGGACACACGGTATGAATTCGTAATAATCGGTGCAATAACACATGAGTCAGTAGGAAAGCGAGCGGGTGTAGCGGACAGGACGGGCAGTGGTTGACCCCGAGGCCTTCCGCCGGCACCTGGCTGTGTGAACGGCGGCTGCAGCTGGGAAAGTCGCTCGGTAGTCGCCCGCTGCCCATTTCGGAGCTTTTATTGGCTATCACATTCACCTTAAACTAGTTTTAGAATGTTTCATGGTAAACTCTACGTGGAAACAGACAGCCATTAGAACTATTATGTCCTTCGCTCTCACGGTATTTGTTGTTGTTTCTAATATGATAAAGGTAGATGGTATTCGCGTGTTTGATCACCATAAGCAGTATGCGATGTCGTGGCGGGAGCAGCACGGGGCGGCCTGCGGCCAGCAGGGCTCCTGCACCCAGGGGCTGAGCCCCCGTGGCGCCGGACGCGCCTCACTTATTGAATTCTCGCACGAAGCGTCGCGATGACAAGAATCAATATTTTGCAAAATACACACAGCCCATACGAAGCCCGTTAATCAGGATTATCTATTTGCATTCTCAGTGGGATTTTGAGTGTGTAAATGGGTCCCGTCCATAAAAACATGACTTTTTTATTGGAAAATCGAAGTATTGCTAAAAAGAAGCCTAAAATTCTTTAACAAAATGCTGGTGTAACATACGTTAACTTAGGCTTATCAACGGGATTTCTTGGGTGCTATTCGAGTCGGATTGGAGACAGAATTTATTGCTTGCGGAGAATCAAATTTATTAATTCTGTCGAGAGCCGATTGCTCCAATTAAGCGAGCGGAGTAAACATGCCGTGCGACTGTTTATGTGTGCACTCACAGCGTGGAAGCCGCGGGCGCTTCGTGGTAACACTCCGCGTTACTGCTGATCACAAATACGTCTGATTGTTCCTTTATTGGCAGACCTATCGATACGGGATTTTAGTTGTCTTTAATTAATCAAAATAGGATAATACGTATGCAAAGATAAGTTGTGTACTTACTTAATTTCAATTTATATTTATGTGTATTATTCGGAAGCACATTAGTAAATTAATATAATACTTGATTTGAAGTACAAAAATGTTATTAATATAGGACTAGCTGACCCGACAGCCATTGATCTGTACAAATTTATCCGACAGATTTAAGGTTCATACAAAAATACCATAGAAAAAAGCATGTTCAGTATTTCCCGAAATTTAAAATGAATCCGGGATACATAAAAACCTAATTTTGACAAAAATTGCCAAATCGGTCCATCCGTTCTCAAGTGATGCGCTTATCAACGAACAGCATTAATTTTTATTGAGATAGAAGAAGATAGATTTATATAAGTTTGGCTGCCTGATAATAAAACAAATAGTAGCCGATATTAAAATTTGAAATTTTATTTAATGTTTTCAATTTAGCCATCGTTCATGATGGTTAGCAGCGCTCCGTGATTTACCCGCCCTTCAAGAGGAATCGTTAATATTTTCGACATAAAAAGTTGCCCATTATATTTATTCAGGGTATATCCAAATCCGTCAGTGAACTTACTGGCAACAAACATACTGACACAATTTCACACATACTCAAAAACTATCGCATTTTCGGTATTAGTGTGATTACTTATTTTATATACACCTACAGTACCTACTCATCTAACAATCATAATAATTTGTTTCTTGAGCATTTTCTTTCACTCTTCGGTGGTGACAAATGTGGACCCCTCCCTAATAGCCCGCAATCCAAGCCAAGTGGTAATTGGAAACCCACGAGACCGCGAATCCCTCACAGAACTCAGATAAAATCCTCCTAATAAATAAATCAATAGGTTATTCTGAAACACTCACAGATACTTACCGACCACGGTTAAAAATCTTTTGTTGTGAAAAACGATTAACATATTGCCTAAAGAGTTTAGAAGCGAAGTCAATCATTCGTAACGTTTGTTTAGTGGCGTAATGAATGAATGTCGTCGAGGTGGTCAATTAGTAAAAGCGTGAAGACGCTGTCATTTTGGGAGTCTATTATGCAGGAGAGCAGCGTCAGTCAGCCGCTGGGGCGAAGGCCGACGCGGACGGCTCTCATTATCCTTCACAGACTATTCATTACCGCTAACATTAACATCCTCATTATGCGCATGCTCATGAATAATTCTCTCAACTTACTGAATACTCAGTTCTTTTTTTAATGAGCATAATACGTGCGGTAACAATACCTTCGAAGTAGATAATTGTGAAGAAGTATTATTGTTTGCGTCCAAATTATTTCATCTAGAAGCTGAAAATGGGTCTAATTAGGTTTCATGGATATTAGGTTAGGTATATCGTCTGATTGCATAAATAGCGTCTGTAATTCGTTTCTATTCCTGAAATCAGTAGTTAAGTTTCAAATTAAAAAATCTAACTAAATCAATTGTGTTAATACAAACAAAACTTCAAACTATTGTTAGATATTAAAAAAATATACAGACTATTATTACAGCATTATTACTATTGAACTATTATTATTTTTATTGTTTCTGCACCTCCGGAACTTCTGCTCTATTAGCCTCTAATGATGTTTCGCTTATCGTAATGTTGTTAACCGGTTAATAACATACCTAGATATCATTGGCTTCGGGGTTTTGTCGCAGTATGAGCCGTAAGAGGCTTTTACCATAGTTTTTCAGTAATTTGTTTGTAATAAATAATACCTAATTACTTACTTAATAAACCTGCTAAGTGCGAGTCAGGATCGCGCACTGAGGGTTCCGTACCACCACAAAATACAATAAGATCGTCCAAGTAATCAAATTACCAGTTAGTGTTCAGACTTACCGCTTTCCAAAATAATCAAAGCAATTGCTACGCAGTCACATAGTTCATATTTTGCTACAGTGAAGCTCGCGTATAACACAATTATAACTTGTCAAACTTCTGCTTTTGTCACCGACTCGCACTTGGCCATTATTTATTATTTGTTGTTATACTTTAAAGTGTGTACCATAAATCAATCATACCAAGTTTGACGCTTGTACCTACGTATTACCGTTTTTACATTAGAACTAATACGTTGAAAAATACGTTTGTTGTACCCCCCTTTCGTTTTTTATATTTTCTTGTTTCTTAGTTAATTTACCATAATATTACATATTCTGTGGAAATTTCAACTGGTCAGGTATCACGTTTCGAAAGATACAGCCGTTTAAAGGTAGGACGGACGGACAGACAGAAAGATACCGTAGGCTTGGTAATAGGGTCCCGTTTTACCCTTTGGGTACGTAACCCTAAAAATAGAGTGACCGACATGAAGAGACATTGCCCAAAACTAGTTATTCTAGTAAGTCCAGTGAACATTACCGTTCAGATGGGAGCATCTGCGCATGCGATAAGCTAGGAGCTCCCGCGCAGGAATGTTATCGTGCATCGATTCGTTACTTCAATGCTTAACAATAACAAGCTATCGATAGATCAGCTCTCGATCCGATTTGAATTGAATCATTAGGTACTTACTCGTTCTATAATTGCATTATGAAGATTGTTAACTTTGAAGTTACTGTCGTGGTATTTTGTAGATGATTTATAGATTTGTCTGGACAATTAATTTATCGAAACCAATCGATCGCTATTGGGAGCCGTGTCACGGTTGATGCGAGTATTAGTTGATATCTCACTGGAGAGTCACGACGGACTCCCTCGAGTTTTTATACTCCGTAGACAAATAGAGCAGTTGCGAGGTGCTCTCGCGCAGCGGCAGCCTGTTCCATTGTTCAGAGATGGTTCTCACGACTTTTTTATGAGCTATGCACCCGGAGTTATTTCATTTCAATCATTCCACAACTGAGATATTTTAATTGTCATGCAATAGATTGAATTCCTACGTGGGTATGAGTGAAAAGTAAGAGATAGTTACTTTTTAGGGTCTTTACCGAAAAGGTGTCATCGTAACTATTATTAAACCTGCGCTGTTTGTCTGTCTGTCCTACCTTTTCCCGACTGTATCTTCAGAACAGTAATTACAATTGGAATTTTCAAAGTGATTTGGCGGATTAACAAAGCAATTATCATAAAAATTAAATATTTTATTGATACAACAGTTAATAAAAATAAAAAAAAAACTCTTTTCTAGTGTAAAAACTGCAATACGTACATAAACGTCAACCTTGACATGATTTTAGTACACACTCTTAAGTTAAACCACAAATATTGAAACATGTATGAATGAAGCAAATAATAGAATCTTTACGAAAAAACCTTTGTCTAAGACCTGGATTCGAATCTGTGAATGACTGCATATTTTATCCAGTATTTAATATCTACTAGGCTACTCCTATCTTTCATCAACATCATCAGCCAGAAGACATCCACTGTTGAACATAGGCCTCCCTCTTAGAACTCCACACTGAACAATAGCCTGCCATCTACATCCACTGAATGCCCGCAATTCTCACGATGTCGTCGGTCCATGTAGTGAGAGGCCTACCTATGCTGCGTCTTCCGGTTCCTGACTCCATTCAAGAACCTTTCTTTCTCATCGGTTAGGTATGTTCTTCGAGCGATGTGGCCTGCTCCTTGTCACTTCAACTTGCAAATTTTTATAGCTATATTGGTGACTCTGGTTCTTCGGCGAATATCTACTTTCCTGATTCTATCCCGCAAAGAAATTCCGAGCATAGCTACTTCTGAGCGTTGAACTCTACTGTTTAAAAATCAATATCCACTAGATAAAAAACTTTACCCAAGTTTGTGAAAACAACTGGGACAGCACTGGATTCAGCAAACATAATTTCCTTGATCTGTTGTCTCCAGACACACTCGGATCAGATGCCGTTCCGTTGCGAGTTTTGCTCGCGGCTGTTCAAACACAAGCGCTCACGGGACCGCCACGTGAAGCTGCACACCGGCGACCGCAAGTACCGCTGCGCGCACTGCGAGTCCGCTTTCTCCAGGAGGTAAGTAGTAAGGAGGTAGTAACTTTACATTCCTTACTTACGCCAACCACTACATGACACCACCTCCTTCATTTCTGAAGAAAAGAAATTTAACCAGCCAGTCTACCAGCTTAAGCTTACTTATGTTATTGTTCCCGACTAAGACGTTATAAGTCCCATCTACTTACGGCACCGAAGTTGTATCATAATGGGTATGCTAATGTGCCTAATCCGAAGTCATTAAAGTCGTGCTAGAGTGTGTACTTTATGGATGCTGAAGAGGTGCGTGGAGGACAATGGCCTCGTAGCAAGATTGATCACCGTAAGCCACGGGACAAAAGCTCGCCTCAGCCGAGGCGTACCGTCACCTTTTTCGTCACCTCAGAGCGTCCACTTGACTAATTCCACGCAATTTGTCGGTCGAACGAAACGCTTGACGAGTGAAAAGAGATGATGCGCTGACAAATGGCGTCGAGGGTCTCACAAAAATAAAATAATGGCCCGTACCTAAAGCGGCGCAGCGAGCGTGGCCATTAGCGGAGGTGTTTGGGCGAACACCTCTATTCTGTAGTTCGCTTTAAAAGACTCTTTGTAAGATCTGTTTGGTCGGGCCTTTATGTGGATACTTACGTCCCATATGACAAATCGTCAACTCTGACCACGGAGACTATTTATCTCAATTTGAATTCTTAGTGGTTTCTTGTAAGAATATTTCTTTGGTTAGCGTATTCAGATTGTGATGTAAATCCCGTTTGGGTTACACTATGTAGGTACTGTACATTGTATTCTCAAAAAGCTTATTCTACACGACTATTTAGGTAGGTACTTTCATGAATAGTCATTTTGGTCTATCAGATGCGAGATTACAATTTAGATTTTGCTTTATTAGTGATCACTTGAAGATCCATATGAAGACACACGACAACCAGAAGCCGTTCCAGTGCACAGTGTGTAACCGCGGGTACAACACGGCAGCTGCTCTCACATCCCACATGCAGGGTCACAAGCGGGAGCGGGAAGGCCGCGAGCCCGACCGTAGGAGAGCTCTTCGCTGTTTGAGATGTGGAGAAGCTTTTCGAAGACCTGATCTTTTACAGGTATGTATTCATTTAGCAACACTGTAGCAATAACACTTACAGGAGGATGGATTTCAGCAGCCTAAACTTTAATTGCAGGCCCACATGGCGACGGTGCATGGCGTGGACGCAGCAGCACTGACGCCACCGCGGCGCGTGGCCTCACAGCCACCACCGACGCTGCTCGCTTGCATGTACTGCACTCGTGACACCTTCACGAGCATGGAACAGCTGCAACTGCACGTGCGTGCTGCACACTCAGCGCTTCTCAATGGCGAAGGTGCGCTGCCTGGTGTTGACCAGCCTGCACCTACTGACCTAAGCCGCAGAGCATCCGAAGACATACCACCCCCGAGTAAACGACCGCGGTCCGGCTCCGGGACGCCACAGGTTACTCTGTCTCCGAACACTCTGCTCTGCAATCAATGCGACGCCGCTCTGCCGGACTTCGAAGCGTTCCGAGCCCATTTGAAAGGACATTTAGAAGAGGGTGGCGAGTTGACTCGTACGAGTCCAGCGCCTTGCGTGCACTGCGGTGCCACGTTTGCGGACGCGGCGGCGGCAGAACGTCACCTAACGGCGCACTACCTCGCCGTCTCTTGCGAGTACTCATGCCACAGCTGCGCGCGCAACTTCCCCGCGCCCGACGACCTGCAGAAGCACCTCCTGGATTTGCACGCTCATCATCTGTATCGATGTTCCTTGTGTAAGGAAATCTTCGACTCTAAAGTCGCCATCCAGGTAAATATTTTGTACTTGAGTTAATCTTCAGCATGAAAAATTTGATGATGATGATGATGATGAAAAATTTGTTTTACAACTGGGCCTCAACTTCATACCAATCGGTTTTCAGGTTCATTTCGCGGTGGCACACAGCGGTGAGAATAAAGTGTGGGTGTGCCGCGGTTGCGGCAGTGGCGCGGGCGCTCTACGCTCGGAGGCGGAGGGTGCAGCACACGTGCGTGCGGCGCACGGTGGCGCGCGGTGCGCATGCGGCGCGCTGCTGGGCGGGCCGCGCTTGCGTCCGCGCGCCTACCGCTGCCCCGTGCCTGCGTGTACTGACGCTTTCGCCGTGCAGTACCTGCTCGAGCGACATATGCAGGTCCACCACGCCGTGCCACATCAGGTGAGTGCCGGAACACCACATATGATAAGGGTGGAAATCTACTAAAACTGTTTAAAGCATGTTTTTGCAACTGTTTACATGTGTCACATTTTTGTTTCAAAAAAAGCTTAAAATTTGTTTGATTCGATCATGTTTTTTATTTTTATTTAACTGGACAAATTAGACTTTTCATTACAATCAGCCAATTCCACAGCTTTGGTGGATTTTCACCACAATTGAAAGGAACGCTCCATTGTATACCTACCTATAGCTTCTTAACTGAAATGTTTCGTGTCAGGTGTTGAACGGCGAGCTGACCCGACCGAAGCGCGCGGAGAACAACAACGGCACGGAAGCGGAGGGCGCGTGCTCCCCGTGTGGCGGCGGCGGGGAGGGAGCCCCGGCTGGGGGTGCTAGTTCAGGCGGCACAGAGGAGCGTCGGCGCAAGAACGGCTCCGTGGCGCTGCAGTGCGCGTACTGTGGCGAGCGCGCGCGGTCCCGCGCCGAGTTGGAGGCGCACACGCGCGCGCACTCGGGCGCCGCCACCGCCCGACACAAGTGTCTCATCTGCGACGAGGTGCTGCCCTCCGCCGCCGTGCTCGCAGAGCATAAACTCACACACTGCAAGGTCAGTTGAAATTTAATGTAGACTGGATGAAACCATTTTAACGATGAAGTGTAGTTGTAGGTACATAAAGAGTATATAATAAAATTAGGTGTAGCTTGAGATCGGTTATCTTATTTGACTTACTTTACCTACCCATCTCCACGCAGAAACAATCATCCCATTTACAAGTTCGATTTTTGTTTTACTGAGCATGATCTTGATCTTGATGATCCACATAAAGAAACACAACATCCAAAAAATGCGTCGGGAACAGCTCCACTTTTTGACAAGCTGAAATGGGCAGTGGGCCGTTCATGTCTGCCGCTGAACTGAACTGTTCTAGCTAGAGTGAAGACGTAGCATAGGATGCTCTGTGACTCACTTGAGACGCTGAAGTAACGAAATAGATACGGAAGACACGATAGCAGTGACTGGAATATAAAATCCAAGGATCGGGCTAAGTGGCATACCTTGTGAGGGCCTATGCCCAGCGGTAGTCTGATAAGATCAGATACTTTAAAAATAAATAAAAAATAGGCTTGTGCTTGACCGCCAGCTCGCCAACTTGCATGATACGAAGCATCATGCAATCATCTTTACGGGATTAGGTATATTTGACTACAGTAATTGATTTCGTTATCTTTGATTTAATTTACTTTATAAATATAAATATTTGGGACATTTTTGCACACACAGTCATCTGACTTCAAACTAAGCAAAGCTTGTGATATGGCTTCCAGAGACTGATATACATTCATATATTATGTATAGTTCTAAATACATACTTAAATATATATATCTACTTGACATTAACATTAAATCGTTTTTTTTTTAATTTTAGGTGGTATCAGGCGACACGTGCGCGCGGTGCCGGTCGCGGCTAGTGTCCGAGGAGTCATTCTTGGCGCATATGGCGCGCCACCACCCCGCCCTGCCCGCGCCCTGCGTCGTCTGCCGCCAGACGCTGGCCTCCGAACCAGAGGCGCGCCTACACGCGCGCTTCCATCTGAGACCCGCAGATGATGAACAGAGGTCAGCAAATTGCCACTTTATACATTAAGATAGCTACTGCTAGCTGTTTCTTTGGAAGGATTCAGACTTGTAAAACCTCTACCTTCCGCTTTAAAGTATAATTTGGACTTCTTTAAACAAAGGGTGAATATAGTCGTCAAAGGTAGGCAACGCACTGACAATTCCCAGGTATTGAACTGATCTGATAATCTGGGAAGTAGGAAGCCAGGAGGTGAATAGTATAACTATTATATGACTACTAGTAAACCCAGCATTTGGTTTGTTTTAACGATTCCTATTCCAAAAGTTTCACCCGGCTTCATTATCAGACCCTCGTCACCAAGTGTATACTAAACACCCTCAAGTCTGGCTTTTTTGGCAAAACAGTTTTAACGAGTCGAAAAAGCGCAGTATATAAGTCTGATATTGGAAATGTAGATAGATTTATTTGCGCTTAGCATTTTGACAGAATGCATTAACAAAATTATCAACAAATTCAAAGACCGCGTTCGCTGGCCAGAGCAATTACTTTCGAAAATTTTCAACATATTTGAAGAAGAAAAAAAACGCAGTGAATTTAAAAACTAGTTTCATCTATGATATCCCCAACACAGAGAAACCTAGCAAGCTACGAACATTATTTATGATTTATTAGGGAAAGTATTTATTGAATCGTTTCCATTGTCAGATGTGCGCTGTGCCTGCGCGCGCTGGGCGAGGGCGAGGGTGCGGGCGCGAGCGGCGGGGCGCGCGCGTGCGCCGCGTGCTACGCGCGCCACGCCGCACCACGCGCGCCGCCGCCCGCCGACCACGACTGCCGGCTCTGCCGCCGCGCGCTCGGCTCCCCTACCAGGCTGCAGGTAATACCTACCTATCAATATTATTTTTCTTAATCTAGTACTTTTGTAAAGCGCGGTTGTAATTAAATCGATGGTACACGGGAATTTTCGCCATCGTCATACCTCCCAGGGCTCTGGGAACGATTAGCTCAGTAACTCTCACTCTGACATTTCATGACAAGACTATGAGCTAATTTCGACAGTAGGTACTATAATAATCATTGGCGACCTTACCTTGTATTGGAAGCACACTGCAGTCTTATACTAATTGCTTATCATTATTTACTAACATCAGCTTAATTCCAACACCTCATCATAATTTTCATTTATCAGCCTATCAGGTTCCTACTGCCCACACACACACGCTTCCTACACAGGCCTTCTCTCAGAGAAGATGGGCCTTAATCCACTATGCTGGATCATTGAATGTTGGTGAATGTCATATGTCTTTGAACTTTGAGTTTACTGGACATACCACGGTGTTTCCCTAATTACTTTAGGGTATGTTTGTATGACATTTATGCCCGTTGCAGAGGATGCACAGTTAACTCGCACGAGTACTACGCATCGTCTGCAACGAGCTACAATACTTTTTGCTTTGTTCAAGTTTTCCTATATGTTGAGCGATAGCATCGAAACTGCAGATTATTTATTTAGCTAGTAAATAAGTAATTGGTGCCAGGCCGATGATGCCATCAGATTGTAAAGCGCACATGTTACCACTCAGCTACTATCGCAAACACCCACCCAACACATCAGAAACAATGTATTCTTGTATGATTCCAGGCGCACCTGATAGAGCACACGTTCGCCGGAATAGGTGCGTTCACTTGCTACCTGTGTTCTGCTGTGTTCACGTCTGCCGCGGGCCTGCAGCGGCACCTGCCGGAGCACGCCGCCGCACCGCGCCCCTACGACTGCGGACGGTGCTCGCTCAAGTTCTTCTTCAGAGCGGAACTAGATAACCACGCTTTTGTACATTTGGAAGAAGCGGAGATTGCGCAACGAGCTTTCTATGAGGCGTACGCTCGAGGCGCAGCGACAGCGTGGGCTGCGCTCGCACCGCCTGAACCTGTATCCGAGCCTCGATCAGATACAGATGTAAAGCAGGAGATCAAAGAGGAACGTAATGACGAGTATATAGAAGTGGCGTCTCCTCCCCCACCTGCATTGAAAGATCCGCCCGCTGAGGAGCCTCCGGTAGTGAAGCAAGAGAAGCCTGATGAAGATTGAAACGTCTACCGAGACAAGGGACTGAAAAAAGCATGGATTTCTATAATAGATGAAGGTTCAGACTATATTAAAAAGACGGCAATAAAATCCTATTAGAAAATCCACAGTTTTTAGAAACACTCGATAAATAATTTTATATTGAATTGTGCCCCACTTCAAAATAAAATGGATTGGTTAAAAAGTCAGTTCAAAAATTTGGAAGTCAACAGGAAATTGACCGTAGCTCAGGGCTAGAGCAATGAGAGCGCTTACTCGGATCGTTGTGCAGGCCTAATCCTGCCGGTCGTCAAATTTTTGAATTGTCTATAACATTATCGATGAATAGTATCATGATAGTTAAAATGTGTTACATAAAAGCGACAAAGAACGCACCATACTTAAGAGTCCCCTGTTGTAGAGTTGCCTTGCGAACGGTATCGTCCGACGCGGGTCTCGCCCGCTGCAATATTAGATTACGTCCGAAAACACTATCTAATTTATACCTAGATAGGTAGGTAGTTAAGACAAGCCCGTGACAGGATTTCCGTTTGGAAATTTTAGGTTGTTTTGTACTAATATGTATTCTGTGGTTGTACCTATTTTTTTCCAGGGTTGTTTTTATTTTACTATTAGCTGCCCCGACAAACGTTGTCCTGTGCAAATTACAATAAATTTGTTTGAGGTAGTCTTGCGTTTATACAAAAAAGTAATGGAAATAGCAGTTTCAGTATTTTTCAAATATTTTTTTGTTACAAACTCAATTTCAATATCACAAATATTGAATAAAATTTTGCCAAATTGGTTCAGCCGTTCTCAAGAAATTCACAACGAACAGCATTTTTATAAAGGATTATTTTGGTATAGTAACCCATATTTTTCTTGAGATCTGTACATATGGCGCCAATTCGGCCAAAGATGTTTAAAACTTTGGTTATCGGGCCATCGTATAAAAATGTCCATCCAACAGTTGACTAAGACCATACTAACTTAGCTATTAAATTAATTTGAGTTTAGTCTACATTATTGTTGTCTAATTAAACGTTGCTGTACAACAGGATTCAAATTTTGTCAGTATTTCTCAACTGTATAGGTATCTATACCAAGGACGAATTTATTCTGGGGAAAACTTAGGATTTGTCATGAATTATAGACTAGACCGAATATTATCCATTCTTTGTATATCAATGGCATTGGTACAATTTTTTCTGAACTATGTCTTGTAGGTAAGTTGAGTTTACATAATGCAAGGTATTATGATGTTAGATTTTTCCTGGTCACGGGGTAATGTTATGTTAAAGTTGATCGTTGATATTTGCGTTTAGAACGCCACTCCTGTAAGTAGTCCATAATTGTCGTTTATGTTGTTAGTACCGATCGTAGTTTTATAATGTTTACATGGCTATTTGTATAAACTGTTAAATTAATAAATTATTGTGTTAAGCTTCAAAAGTGAGTTTTATATCTGTTTCTTTGTATCTTCTTACAAAATACCCTTTATTATTACCAGAGCCCACGACTAAAACCAAGTCTGATCGTTTACATCGTAACCACTACAAAAATACAGGTCTTTAAAGGTGTAAAATGGGAAGATAGGCGGACAAATAGACTTAGTAATAGGGTCCCGTTGACACCCTTGGGTACGAAATTTTAAAATGGTTCGTTCGTCTCAAGCTGCTGCAACCTGCGTCTGTATCCACGGCAGCAAGGCGGCGACGTTGACGTAGGCTGCGGGTACGTTAGCACTGGCACAGCCCAGCCCCCACGCCACCAACCCAACCACCACCCACGACCCGTCCACGGGACACACCAACCCAGAACCACCGTCACCCTGCAATTACAAACATACACCGTTACTTTAGTAAACAGCTAAACGTAACGTAAACGCTAACAATGCTAGCAATACATTTGAGAAAATATTTTCTCCTGCATGTATAATATTTTTGTGTGTATAGAACTATGACAGTGTAAATTATAGGACTAGCATGCCATTGTTGGCAAAAGTACCTAAAATAAATTCGGAATTATAAAAAAAAAACTTTTCACGCCGATTATACGCACAAATTGCTAGCTTTGGATGGGTACTTACTTAGGTAGGTACATAATGTACATCCAAATATTGTTTTTGTAAGATTTTGTATTTCGCCTATACTGGCTATTTCATAACACCTAATCATAAGTTTTTATGCCATTTTATATTGCGAAATAGTTTTCATATTTTATTTTAATTTTTTGGTCTTGTGTAACATTTATTAATTTTTTTGTCACCGGCATTAGTAATCTCACCAGCGCATACAAAGGAGGTTGTATCCAGCCCTGGGCACGCGACCTTCAGCTAGCTGCGTCTAGCAAGTAGGTATAGCATCTCCATTTTCTTTAGAATCGCCTAGTAATGGCCTAAAACTATGAACATGTACCATCCCAGCTATGAAAAAATAATTTTTTGATCTTACCGTGCAAGCATCGGCATTAGCCACTCCACCAGCACACACGAACGAGGTCGTATCAAGCACGTACCCCGCCCCGAGACGGGCGGTCTGCATCTGCGTCTGGCACGTTGCTGGCGGTACAATAGGCACCTCCACCCGCTTCAGGATCGCCTGGTACTGGCCTGACACTCCGAACATGTTCTTACCCCAGCCCGCTACCATACACCTACGAAAAATTCAATATTTTACCAAAATGCTACGAAACGAAAATAATGTTGTTGTTTGATCAGAAACTCACGGGTGAATCGGTTTCTTTTAGACAAGCATACTCCATCGTAGACCACATCATAGCTTAAAATCAGGTGAGGAAGCAGTCAAAAGCAAGCTTATTTCTAAAAATATTTAAAAAAAAATGGTCAACCTTGTTATCTTAATCAGTTAATTCATCTTTGATACCTAATATACGTAATCTTACCGGTAATCTTATATGTTTCGGTAGCGTATACCGGAATTAGTGGAACACAGTCCATGTACAAAATCTTTAACTGTAAAATATGGCTTTTTAGGGAAGACTGTTCATAGTCTGTTTATTGATTTGATCTTGTTCTGTTATTGTGTATTTATAATAGCGAACGATCTATTCTATACTATAGGTAAATGGTCCTTATAATACGCTGCTCTATCTTTGCTCACATCGATTTGGTCCCTTAATATCGACACGCTCAATGTCTTCAACAGTCCTATAAGCAGTTGTTTAAATTTATTGCTGCGATTTATAGCATGCTTTTAGCATTATGTAAACACGATGCTAAATAACCATGCAGCAGAAAACTATTACAATGACAGATAGACTAGTTCAGTGCAAGTAAATTAGAAAAGCGTATATTGACTAGCCGTAAATATCATAGGATGAGGCAAGCAGGCAAGGCAGGCAAGTCATTTGCCAAAAGAACAACACACATTCACAGTTCAATTTTTTTTGCAATGCTAACAAGTACGCTAAGTCGCTTAGAGTAAAGGCTGCTTTGTCACTAAAAACATAAAAAAAAGTGTGTGGAAACTTCATCAACGTCACAGATCTACTCAACGTTGAGTATATCTATCTCTTTCCTTCAGTCGACTCGAGCCGAGTTTAGCCGAGCGAGTATCTGAACGTGATGCTCACGAGAACTCACTGCTTTTCCCCGTCCCGAAAAGTGCCCAACGTGGCTAATAAAGTATTCACTTCAAAAATAATTTTCATACTTCTGTCCATTATAAACAGTGGTCGCAGACGGCGGCAGACATGCTCGGTTTATCGTCGTGGCCGCTCCGGTCGCAGGGGTGAACGGCACCGCAGATGCCAGCCTCAGCACTGTGATGTCATACTGCAGGGTGTTAGGGTTGTACGAGGGATGCGTGAACACCTTCTGGACGTTGTACTCTTGGAAAGGCACGGGCTCGTACGTACCCGCGGCATCCCACTCCCCTAAACGCACTTTCACATTAGGAGCGGTTCCTGAAATGCTGTAACAAATTAAGCCCTTGGTAACGCGAACTTCATGTGAAAACTTAGTTCGAACTGCATCTCCCTTTAGAGCATCAAGTTCTGGGTTTGATACCTAGTCAGGTAGATGGATGATGATTTTAAATATCTGTTCTAGACTTACAGCAAAAAAGAAGGGAGTCGCTAAGCACAGGCATTTTGCTTGTCAAAGTAAAAGTCTACGCGACCGTGCATGCTACATAAGTACAAAATATATTTATGTATGCTAGAATTTTGTGTGCTAAAATCAACTCGAGCTCATAAACTCGGTCCCACTTTATGGTTGATATTCCTCAAATCCGTACGAAACGCTTTGATCCCACTTTTATTGTGCTAACTGCAAGTCTGTGGAATACCCTAACTGAACGGGCGTACACCGATAGTTATAATCTGGGTGTCTTCGAATCGTGAGTGAATCGGTTTCTCCTAGGAGCGTGCTCAATCGTAGATAGCATCATCAAGTTAGTGGTCAAACGCAAGCCAATTATTGAATGAAAAAAATATTTAAAATTGTTGATATGTAGCTGAACGACATTGTTGTGTGGGCGTGGACCCCCCGCAAAAAACTGCATAGAATCTCCGCGCTGGTTTGCGTGCAACTTGGAGGTAGCATAGCTCTAAAGATGTAGAGTTCTTCAACGTTTTTAGCACTAAGCAAAACGTTGCAGACGATGTCTAGTAGGTACTTGCAACTGCTACTTGCTACTTGTTTTTCGCAAGGTCTGCAACGCGCTTTAGCAATCGTGCTTCTCTTTGTTTGATTTGACTTCCCTGCCTCCCGACCCAGATAAATAAAGAGCTTTGAGTGTGATTGTTATTTATTTAAACTTGACTGTAGATATACCTAACTCAGTACTTACACGTATGATACAAGCCGGTGAGTGACGGTCAAAACATTCAACGAATCGATCAAAACCCCTCCTGCTAAGTAATCGTTCTGCTTTGTAAGTATGATGGCCTGAAATCATTCAATTCATAATGATGACCTTGATTGCGCTAGTCACCAACTCACCAAATAAGTCTGTTACGGACAAAACTGTTGAGACTGAACCTATTTTAAGATCTTAATATTATACCTACATAGTTTGTCAATAAATTATTTCTGATTCTGAACCCTTCATTTACTTTTTTTTACATAACTATATTATCTTTACTCGCAAATATTGTAACCAATTAACGATAAATCACCATCATTATCATTTTCAGCCTTTCATGTTCCCACTGCTAGGTAGGACACAGGCCTTTTCTCAGAGAGAGAGAGAGAGAGAGAGAGAGAGAGAGAGAGGGTGGGCCTTGGTTGAGTGGATCCACCATGCTGGCCCAGTGCATGTTGGTGAATGTCATAATATACCTATGTATTTGAACTAATTGAAATTCTTGGACATACGGTTTCCTCACGATGTTTACCTTTACCGTTTTTGTTATCCGGATGACAATACAATAATTTTGGTTTGGATGTGGGTCGATGAACTTTTCAATGGCTGCTAGTAAACCGCTTGAGTTTGGCTTCTTTGGTTTGTTTTAAAGAGTCCAATACACTACTGTTGGTGACGAAGGTCTGATGATGGAGCCAGGAGGTGGATAATGGAACTTTTCAATAGCTCACATTTCAAGGCTTTAAATAGTCGAGTTGGAGTAGAGTCAGCGTCGAGTCTGTGTATTGTGCTAAGTCTTTTATTGTGCTTTTAGGTTGTTAAATTATAGAGTAATTAATTATTCAGGTTTTTACCTGCCAGGGAAACTCTCCAAAGTTAGCTTGTCCACCTGAAGGAGTGACTCCAGTAGTTGGGACTGGCTGAAGTTTGCCGCATGCAATTGGTGCGGGGGTAGTGTTATCGCAGCAATATTCTTGGCCAGCCGGGCATTGATTCGCCTGAAATTATGAGAAAAGTCTTAGCTTTCTTGTTGAATAGAATACACTAATGAATGAAAATGTGTCTTACCGGTGTCACAATTCTAATGTCTATCATGCCTGCTCCAGAGTTGCCAGCGGTAGTGCTTGTTTTGCAAGTTCCTGCTGGAACACAGGAACAGGTAGCCCTTTTGCGTATACGGTGCTCAGACTCCACTCTTTGAATGATGAAGTCTTTTACACGCAACGGTGTCTCTGCAATGTTTCTTTTTTGTCTTGGAAACCTCACAGCTGAGTCATAAGACGGCACTTGTGCACTGTAGCCCGTTATTGGAAGTTGATAGGCTGCTGATGAAGATGGAGTGGTGCCAAGTCGGGGATCGATCGGGAGAGAGCCTGTTCGGAGGGTTTCATCAGGATTAAATACACATACTACTTCAGGATCGTTACAAAGAAGCAAGGATAACAACTCTCCACCTGTGGTCGCCGATGTCGGTGCTGCGGTCGGTGCCGCAGTCGGTGGTGCGGTTGGTGCCGCAGTTGGTGGTGCAGTCGGTGCCGCAGTTGGTGCTGCAGTCAGTGCTGGAGTCGGTGCTGCGGTCGGTGCAGCGGTCGGTGCTGCAGTCGGTGCTGGAGTCGGTGCTGCGGTCGGTGCAGCGGTCGGTGGTGCAGTCGGTGCCGCAGTTGGAGGACCCATAGTCATGTTTCCTGGCGGCATATTCATATTTCCTGGTGGCATATTCATATTCCCTGGTGGTATAGTCATATTCCCTGGTGGCATAGGCATATTCCCAGGTGGCATCGTCATATTCCCTGGTGGCATAGGCATATTCCCAGGTGGCATCGTCATATTCCCTGGTGGCATAGGCATATTCCCAGGCGGCATCGTCATCGCAGCAGCAGTCGTCGCAGCTGTTGTTGGTACTAAAATCGGCGAAGGCACTGCTGGTACATAGATCACCGGTACTTGATTTGTGGGCATGAGCCCGAAGCAAGCCGTCAATAGCCACAAGCACATTTCAATTACCTATATGTTGTCACTCAGACGAATGCAAACACCACACTATTCCAACATACGAGTGATTATGGATTTAGACCGAGATGATGACCAATGTGTCCTTACCTCCATGGTATTCCCCTAACGACTGCAGCCTTCATGGTATAATGCGCATGATCATCTAGTGACAAATTGTTGCAATCATCGAAATGTTTAATCCGTTGTTGGCTGGTAAATGTTGTAATTTGTGCTGTCATTTGAATGAGTAACACAATTTTTTCTCGCCCTGACCCGTTATTACCACCTGTCTGTCCGGAAGCACACCGATTTGCAGATACAATGCGACAAGGCTTTTATTTTATTCATTTATTTTTATTGTTTATATCTAGTAGAGCCCCCTGGTTACACCCGTATCCTACAGGACATTTCAGGGATAAAAAGTACCCTTATATATCCATCTATAAAAATCAATTGCTGTGCATTAGACTTTAATAAATTAAAAAACTTCTTCAAAACTATTTCGAACATTTTGTAATCACAGAGCTTTTTGAGTCGTATTGATAAAAACTAAATAAATTCTAAACGATCAAGAAAAAATTATCTCTAGTAGGTAGTTATCTTGTTGACTATACTTACCATAAAATGTATAATTATTTTAACTCTGACTCTAACAAAGGGTTCGTACGTTCGATTTTTTCCATATAAACCACCAATCTTTGAACTATGAATGTGACCAAGACCACAATGTGGCTACGGAACCTTATCATATGCGTGTCTCGACACGCTCTTGGCCAGTTATTCCATTTTCTAACGAATACTTACACAACGAAGATTTTTTTCAATGGTAACTTTGGTATTTTTACTTATAACATCATGGACATACATGGTTTCATGGACATACGTAGTAAGTATAGTATATTATGAAATCTTTCGTTAGGTATCCATGGGCAGATCGGTTAGTTAGATTGATTAATTTCATGTTTAAATTTTTGAAGAATCTAGACATCTACCGTCTTACCACAAAAGATTTAAGAACGCTTTAAACATGTGTTTAGCAGTTGTTTCCCTGTGAAAAATATGTCAAACACCTGTCTAAAGCGTGCTTAAATCTTTTGTAGTAAGACGGTTAATGGTTTTACATAATTATTTAAATATTAATAAATATATAAATTTTAATAATTATTTAATTATTTAGATACGTAACGTTTTTTTCTGATCTATCCGATTTCGTCTAGCAATCTTGATTTTCCGGATATGACCGGGAATTTATGGTATTGTCCGGAATGCGGGGGGAATTCTAAAACGTCCGGAATTCTAGAAATGAAATAAAAAAGACCGCCACACGAGTTCATTATGCCGCATAACATGAACTTAGAAGGAAATGTCCGGTTTCTTTCAGCGTCCACTTTTTTCTTTAGGTTTTATACCCCTGCGCGTATCATCGCTTACATCAGACGAGATAGCAGGCAAACGCAAGCCTACTAAAACTGTTTATCTAGTATATTTCCACTTCTACGTCGTATTATAATTACTTACGGGCTTAGAATAACTACTCAGAGAAGGTAGGTTTCCAAACAACGCCTTCTCAAAACGTAAGCTACAAATTCGCTTTGTAGCTTACGTTTCGATTGGTATTTTAAACGATTTAAGCAAGAAAATTAATAGATTACCTGTGGAATGTCACACCATAACTCTTATGCTGCTTTTCTGATTTGTTGTGGTACGATTTCACCGCGCAAATTGTCATAGTAAGATTTTTATATTTTTTTGGAGCCATATATGACACCATTTGAATGGCTTAAATTTTGCAAATGTACCTACTTGGTTTCTTTGTGTAGTTATTCTAAGCTTACGGGATATTTACCATGGTTAGGTCAGCCTTCCCGTGAACATGGTGCATGTAACAGCGCCGAAATATCGGCAGCTCTTCCACAACCTTACCACGATAAAAATCTCGTCATTAACCATATAACTTCAATTATTTATTTTTCACGTGGGGATTTTTTGGGAATTTGTTAATAAATAAAATATTATTAAAAAGCAGCCTACTATAAAATTTTAAATCCCAATTTACGTTTACAGATTCTGTCTATTTACGATGTAGACTAGTAATAGTAGAACAAAGCCTTTTGTCTTATTGTATTTAAGCCATTTAAGGGCCAGTATACCGGGTGCAGCGTTAATAATCTCGTTAGCGCATTTTGCCAAAAGACCGAAGCACTTTTTTCAAACGTAAACTCATTTATTTTATATCTGTAAAAAACATCAAATGCGCGAGCGAGATCGCATAAAAAACAGGCTACTACAATTGATATAAATATATCAATTTACGTACAGATGCGGTCTATTTACGACGCTTGTCTGTAGTAGAACCATAGTAGAACCATGGATATCAGGTAGAACAAAGCCTTTTGTATTTAACTAAATAAAAAATAAATAAATAAATATTCGGGACATTTTTTTCACACACGGTCATCTGACCCCAAACTAAGCAAAGCTTGTGATATGGCTGCCAGAGACTGATATACATACATATATAGTTTTAAATACATACTTAAATAGACAACAAAAACACATACATACATACATACTTAACTGTGAGCCATCTAACGACATAATGTGATAGGTATTCAATGAAGTGGTTCTGCTTGGTAGCTTCAAATCATACCATGGCAGGCGGACTAGCATGAATCACCAAGTAGTTGAACTGTCCGCTGCAGATGGCGCTGTAGTACTTTAGTTCCGAGTCGAGCCACGGCAGCACCGTCGTGCTGGATTGTTTTGCGCAAGCCGAACATACGTCAATACAAACAAGAGGTACGATCGTTCGTTGTATATGTATAGCAGATGATAGCGCGGCCAGTGTAGTGCTCCGCTCGGTTTGCGCACACTGCTTGTGTAATTCGAGGCCGACTGTGAATGCAGTTCGTAATAATTCTGGAGAGCCGTTACCGCGGGTTTGATCATGATATATTTGTGTAACTTCAGCTATTTAGAGTGTTTCTTGCGCGGTATAGTGAGTTTACGTTTTGAGTTGGATGTGCCTAGAGAAATCATCGATTAGATATAAAAAGTTCAAACAGATGCCTTTCAGCCGTTGATAGTGTATCACAACGTTACTGATAAAAATGTGCAGTTTGTTAGCGACGTTTTATTTTGTTTTGGAGAATGCCAGGATTGGAGAATATTCGAGTCTGACCATAAAATAAACCATAAAGCGGTGATATCGCAAATGCTATCCTAAGCTGCTATGCAGATGAATTTCTTTAGCTGCAAAATTTTCAAGATGCCATCGTTTAGCCAAGATATAAATGTAGACCATAACTCTAATGAAAGCAATGCTTCTAATTTGGATCAGCACAAGAACAAGGAGGAGTCATACGTCGACATGAATAGAGTGAACGAAGCTCCTCCTCAGGCTTTGAACAACGACCAAAGATTAGCATATCTGAGAGATTTTCTCAATACGCCAACTGAAAACAGGGATCCTTTACCTCTAGAGGTGCCGCTGCCGTTCATCGACGAGCACGTGGAGACTGAAGACGTGACTCAGTCGGATGAGGAGCCGGTGCGGCGCGATACTGATGAGGTTCTAAACAACGCCGCGTGCCGGCTGAGACGGTGGCGTGCCGCCTCGCGCAAACTGCGCCGCCCGCGCATCATCAACAACTTGAGCAGCAGCGATGAGAAGGAAGGGAACATCAGCCGGGCCCGTAACGGTGGGCACACGGACCTGGCAGACCGGCTGCGCAGCCTGGCAGCGGCCGGTAGCATGTCGGCATCCACGGGCGAGCTGCTGTCGCTGGCGCCGCCGCCACCTGCCGCCACCGCACCACCCTCGCCCGGCTGTCTGCTCTTGCCCTCCCTCGCAGATCAGAGCTCTGCTGACTATTTTGTAAGTATTTTTTGAAAACACGATCAACATTATCTAATTTAAAAGGCTTATTTGGCTTGGCTGGCAACCAAGATACGTTTGACGACATACTCAAAGAGAATATAAATACTACGTAAGAATACATGACATGCTATCACATATGTCATAGTACCAATGACGATACCTTCATATATTATAGAAACTCGTTACTTCCTTGTTTAAGTATGAAAAAACCGTATCAAATAAGAATTTACTCCGACATATCCGAGGCCGCAATTTGATTATTTACCTACTTAAAGCTATGTTATTTGCTTTCAAAAGACGCACACATTGTGATCAAATAAACATATTACCCAACGATAACGAACGAGACGCAAAGTAACGTGCAAAAATGAAACTACCCACTCGTCAAAAACATAATAAACAAATAAGTAATGCATTACAATGACGTATTTAGACAGGTGCCGCCCACTATTACGATTTTATACAATTTAATTAATAATTGTGAGGTTTTTGATTTGATTTATGTTTATAATTTTATAATATGTAGAAAAAAAAATACGTTAATAAAGAAATATGAGCAGAGAAAAACAAATTAAATCCTAAGTACATAGTTCATACATGATAATTGATTGTTTTTTGATGAACCATAATATTATGTAGGTTAGTAAAAAAGCACACTTATTATGTAGGTACATAGAGGTACCTGCATTTTGATGCGAGAGAAAATTGGAAGGTCAGTCGCTAGGATTTTCGAGAGATATCTAATCAACGAGTAAATAGATTTATTTATGTTAACCAAAAGTTCGTGTTTATAAAGAAAACACACTGTTGCCGTCCGACAGATGATCTGAAGTAGCAAGATACAGTTCAATTTACGCGGTTTCCCAGCACCTTATTATGTTACAGACCACAGTCAAAGAGGCTACATTTACTGTCTGATATTTATTTCTAAGGGTATTCGATATTCTCAGAGAATAGAAAATTGAATCTTACGTGGTACACGTAGGTACCCTGGATGAAATGAAATTATCCCCCACGGCCTAAAAGCCACTTTATTAAACGATAATTTAATAAGTCTACTGTGAATATTGTATTTGAACATGATTTGAACAAAATCAAGTTTTTGACGTTATCGATGCGTCGGTGGCCGCTAGATCTGGATATCAAACACATTGCTTACATAGATTCTGTACGTTGGAGCGTTTTGAAACGATAACAGATTGTGAAAAAAATGCTTAGCCAAGTACTGGGGCCTTACGCCCAACACCTTCAGCGGTCTCAAACTAACGTTAAAACCGCGCAGTTCTGAAAATCACGCGAACGTGACTGGATTGCTTTAAATAGCTTGATATATGGTAACTGTTGTATGCTGTCAAAGTTTTTCGGACTATGTTTGAAAAACTTTGACAGCATTTCTTTGACTATTTTCTTGTTTCTTATTAGAGACTACCTAAAATATAATTAACAAGCACTGCTCATTATTCATCCTACGTTTATTTGTTAAATACAACATCATCATCAGTCTTTTTTGCATTGGACATATTCTCTTCTAATGCACGCTACTAAGCTCGGGTGGCAGTCGGGAGCCACCTTAAACCTCAATCGTTTGACGTGTATAATCGAGACATTTTATAATCTCCCCAGGACACTGCATAAGTGAGATCGTAGACACAACCTTCACATGCCCTGGGGTGAGACCCTGTCACCAGCTCTGACGTACGAGCGCAGATAACATCTGCACTGGTGGACTGGCGTCAGGAGCATGCGGCAGTGGCGTGCCGCACACTGCATATACTTGTCCGCGTGCTATATTGATTGGTTCCACTCGCAAATCAATTCCAATCTTGATCATTCGTTCCGCTTCTGTTGGACTGTTCAATATTGGACTTGTGCGTTAGGCTCCATAAACCGCGATAATGGTATGTAAATAAAAAAATTATTCAATAGTATGTCATGGAATCGTTTGAATACGTTGACGTTACTATACGGTGGCGCCTTTTTATTATTGTTTTAAATCCGACATATTGTAGGTATAACTTTTTTATGTTGGGCTTGAGCGTTTGGATTTGGATTATCTCTTCTTCGACGGTCTATAGGCAATTCAACTAATGTTTTTTTTTATAATAGGCTAGGTAGTATAGGTATTTAATTGGGTCGATATTGAAGATTTTGTTTGCAGTTTTAAACTTCCTAAAAATATTACTGTCTGTTTTATCAGGCTACGAAATAAAGACTCTTTTCTTCTTTTTCAACTCACCCGTTAAAGGAGCAAATCTTCAAACTTTCTTAATTTTCTTGAACCATAGCCCGTTGATCCAGTTGGTAGTGAACCTGCCTTCTGAGCTTGGGGGCGTGGGTTCGATTCCCGCCTAGGACAAACATTTGTGTGATGAACATTTGTGTTTGTTCTATATCTGGTTGTTTCTATCTATTTAAGTATGTATTTAAAACTATATATGTATGTATATCAGTCTCTGGCAGCCATATCACAAGCTTTGCTTAGTTTGGGGTCAGATGACCGTGTGTGAAAAAATGTCCCGAATATTTTATTATAGCTAAGAAAGTTGCCTTTCAAACTAAACTAAATCATAATCGGTACACCCGTTTGGGTACTACTATACTATAGGATGCCACAGACAGATACACACGATAAACTTGTAACACCCCTCTTTTTATGGCGGGGGTCATTCGTCACCGTTTCATATATTATTTGGAACGGTTATAGTTAATTGAATTGGCCCCCAAGATGTGATGACATTACACAATGATGGCAATAAAGGAACAAAATAATATTACCTAAACTTAAAAGTTTACTCTCTCTTTGATAAAAAGAAGACAACTCTTGCACCTTCAAAATACAAAACAAACCATACACTTAAATATACTCTTGCTATCATCAGATTCATGACACAAATCGTAGGGCCAATTGGTTTTTAATTGCTTTAAATACTCGAAACTGACCGCTCCACTAATAATTCATTAGTTCTTATAAAACAATTTACCTTTAAAAATGTTATATACCTATTGGGTCATCCGGTGGTACTAAGCCAAAAAGTAGATCATTATACTCATCGCTGTGAACGATTTTTAATATAGGACACACTGAAATTGTGAAAAAAATATCTGCTGTTATATTTGGTTGAGTGTAATATTGTAATTTTTCCATGGAGCAGCTGATTTTTTTCGCAATTTTAGGGATGCTCCCATTGTTTAAGTTTCACAATTTTGAGTACAATGATCTCCTTCGGCGTAGTAATGCCATTCTAAGTAACCCATACAGGTAAGACCTGGGGTTAGATTTTTCAAGGGTTCGTATGTTTTTTTTTAAGCTATACATAATTATAAAGAGGAAAGATTTGATTGTTTGTTTGTTTATTTGTTTGTTTGCATTGAATAAACTCCGAAACTACTGAACCGATTTGAAAAATTCTTTCACTGTTGGGAAGCTACACTATCCCCGGGTGACATAGGCTATAATCTATACCCGTGCAAAGCTGGGGCGGACCGCTAGTCACTTATAAGTCCGCGTTTGTAATAATTACGCGCGTTCATATGAGTTCGTACCAAAATATCATGCGAAATGAAAGATTTTTCTATTGATAGATAGCAAATTCGAATGGTTCAAACAGCTCGTTGCGTTAGCGAGTAATTATGATTATTTAAAAAATACTACTTTTGTTTCGGGATTCGATTCAAAGTCAGTCATTTCGCCGCTGTCAGCCGCTTGACAAGATGTAGTCACAATGACCAGAGCCATTCATCAAAAGCTGCAAGTGACGATGACCCCAATATCAGATGAAAGCTACTGTCCTCTTAACTGATGATTATGGCGTTTTGCTTTTTACGAGAACACCTCTTGCGCATGCGCATTGGTTGAGCAATTTTTTCGAAAGACGTCGAGATTTCTCGATTACTCACAATGTGAATGAACGCGTTTCACTCTACTTGCTAAATCTTAACTTTCTAACTTTTATTTTGTAACAACCTTTTCATGTGAAGTCACATTAGTCGACATCCGTAATTGATTGATTTCGAAGTAGCACAGGTGTTCTAGTACCTATTCTGTGGTAACTATTCTTTCCTACAGTGTAAATGCGATGCTGTTTTAACCGACTTCAAAACAAGGAGAAAATTTCTCAATTCAGCACGCATTTTTTGATCAATCAAAATGATCATTTCTATGATATGTCAATTTGTCTTATCGGTTTCTAAAAATACATGTGAATGAAGGTAGTAATTGTTTTTTTTTTCTTTTATTAATTTAGATGTATATAAGCTATTTTGACAATATTCTAACACAGGTACCAATTTATTTTACGTGAACAAAACTAATTTATAAAAAAACTTACATTAAGTTTGTATGCTACTTTGTATTTATGTGTACCTATTTTTACCTTTATGTTCTGACAAATGATTTGATTTGGTTCTACACGCATTTTTAGGCCACTACTGAAAATTTATATGAAAGTACGCGTACGAAACGAGTACTTTTATAAAAAATTTCAACCCCCTTTTGACCCCCTTAAATCGGCCTTTCATAAAATACTTTCTTAGCAGACCTCTACTACTACAAGGAATCTACCTGCCAAATTTCAGTTTTGTAGGAACTAACTAGCTTTTGAGATTTTGTGATGAGTCAGTCATAGAATAAGCGAGAGATAAGTAATTCACTTTTACTATACGGCTAGCCAGTTCCAGACACAAACAATAAATTTGTAAATTTGTATGTACCTACTCTTATATTACGTCTAGTTCGTTTAAGTGTGTTAACAAATATTGTGGTCATTTAAATTTGGATCTACAAATGAATAAAAAAATTATTTAATATAGTAGATAGATAAAACTAGATTTTCCCCTTTGGATCTAAGAAACTGTCTAATCGTATATATTCTTAGTTATCAAATTAGCAGTATCAAAGGAATTTAACAAAAAAAATTGAATATATAGATAAACAATTCAAAAGCTATCGAACGGAGGCTCGCCGGAAGGGGATTGTACCCTCAGACTCCTTGAGAGGCTGACGTAGATTCCGATCCGTGACCCAAATGTTGGCGATGACGTCAAAGAACACTACCTCTAATGTAGGTCAGGTCAGCCCGACAGTCGAAACCGGCCGTTTCACATCTCCACTGCGCCAGAAAACAATCAAACTTAGGTAGTAGATCTGTGATCAAACTAGAATAAACTACGACTCTTGCAGTCCCTCAAAAATATTGCACGTCTGACCTTGGATTTAAAAAAGGAAGAGTAAATTATAATTTTTATTGTTATTAAAAAAAACTTAAAGTGTTTATCTATACTAATATTATAAATAGGAAAGATTTGATTGTTTGTTTGTTTTTTTGTTTGCATTGAAAAGGCTCCGAAACTACAGAACCGATTTGAAAAATTCTGTCACTGTTGGGAAGCTACACTATCCCCGGTTGACATAGGCTATATTATTTATACCCGTGCGAAGCTAGGGCGGCCTACTAGTAATTCAATAAATGGATGGAATAATTACATTCTGATCAAACATATAGAATATTTTCTTCAACTTTAAGAGCCATATTATAAAATGTTATCGTTCAATTTCGTATCTTGAGTTTCGGGGATAAAACTAAAAAATAAAGACGTATTAAAAACAAGTAAACCATTATTTTATGTTAGTAATTTAACGAAATCCACTCTCAAACTTTTCTTGAGAGTTTTGCGAAAGACTACTTTGGGAATAAGTTCATTATATTGACTTTTTCAAACAAAATTAAGCAGTTACTTTCAAGTAAAAATACAGATCTATTCGGTGAAGATATCGCCATACATACAAAATACAGCCAAATTCAGAACATCCTATTACTAAACCTACGATGTCTGTCTGTCTGTATATTATGGAAAGCTTTTACAATGGGACTAACTCTAAAATCGCAAAAAACATGTTTTCCGTAGATTTGGTTGAATTTGACTTTTTATAATTTTATGGGTTCCGTACCAAAATGTATCCTATTACTAAGCCTACGCTGTCTGTCTGTCCTACCCATTAACGGCTGCATCTTTCGAACCGTAATAGATAGCCAGTTGAAATTTTCACAGAATATGTAATGTTACGGCGGATTAACTAACAAATAATAAAAAAAACAAAAAGTTAAAACGAAAGGGAACAACAAACGTATTTTTTTTAACGTAGGTATTTTTTTATTAGCTGTAATGTAAAAACGGTAATACGTACATACATACAAGCGTCAAACTTGGCATGATTATAGTACACACTCTAAAGTATAACAACAAATAATAAATAATGGCCAAGTGCGAGTCGGTGACCAATTTCTATTCATCACCGGTTCTCGTACGATCACCGAAGTGAAGCAACGTCGGGCGCAGTCGGTACTTGGATGGGTGACCGCCTGGGCGTTGATAGGATTTTGTCTTTTTGTACAATTTTTTTGTACTTTAGTAGCTAACAAGCTATGTGGTGGTACGGAACCCTTAGTGTGCGAGTCTGACTCCGGCCGGTTTTATTTGAAGTCGTTTGAAAATATAAATACTTAGCTACAATTATGGGTACGTTCCGTTTGGTAAACCTCCTAATGTACCCACTAAAAAGTTGCGTTTCGTAAACGATTTTCTTCAAAAAAGAGGGTTGTCAATGCGACTGTATGTTGTTTTTTCATAGATTTAATACCGTTTGACAAACCATTACTTTTGTACGGTACAGTCAGGACCAAAAACCAAATGATTCTATCTTTATTCTATACTAGCATTTGCCCGTAAGTATGCAGAATATTAAAACTTAGCTCTATTACAGTTTTGCAGCAAAAATAGAGCTTTATTTAAAAATATAAATCACAAAGCCAATTCTTTAGTGAATGAAATCACAAAATTGTCATTGACTACTTTAATTCAATATTAATATATAGTTTCCTCTATAGGTAAATAGCTTTGAATGGACCATACATACTGAACTTCCCCTCTACCTAATCCATCATTAAAATTGGGTTTACCCACACATTATTATATCTCGGTAGGTTGGTTTAGGTAGGTACAGTCGATATGATCATAACCCGTCCTAAAATAGCCCATATTCAAATTCAAATTCAAATTCATTTATTTCAGGCTATTATAAAACCCATAGCATAATTAAATAATTTAACAATAATAAAATCACACACACAAATAAAATTTAAAATAATGTCAAAACAATCAATTAAGTAAAAATGATTTACATGAAATGTTAGATTTTCTATTTACTGAAACACCAGTACAATTAAGTATATAATATAGTACATACCTACACAAAATAGATACCAACTTGCTTAAAAGGAAATCTGGAAAGGGAATCTGTTTTGTAGTCGAAAACAGGAAAGAAGCCTACGATATCTAATGGTTTGTGGCAATCCGACCTAACTACCTTATTTTGGACTGGTACGGAACCCTTGGTACAGAGCCCGACTCGCATGGCCAGTTTATTACCTCTAAATCTTGATTTTTCTCGATGAATGTTCAAACGATTGACACATTATCGACCATGTTTGAATGAAACCTATTCATATTTCAGCACATCACGATCAATGTAAATATTTTTGGTGGTTGACGTACGCGGAATTTTTGTTTATTTTCCCCCAATCCTGGATTTTCCCAAACGATGCGGATTTTCAACCATAAGAGTATCTATACCTATATATTAATATAACTAAGTTGGTATTAACTAAATTAGTATCGCAATTAAATCACGCAATGCAGTATTATCTGAAAAAACTAACTTTTAACCAACGCCTGTCGACAGTTCGTCTGTAACCTATTACTTATATTTTTGACCAGTTAACCTGTCTTCATCGTGTCGTAAATTAATATCTAAATACAGAGGTATTTTTTTCTCTTTGTTAATTCGAATACGATGATTGGTTCTTGAACAGGTGCGAGCAAAGTAGATCTTTTCACATAGGGCATTTTGTAAAGCCGATCATAAATTTTAAATAAGGTTTTTGACACCTTGGGCCTTACGGACAACAGCTAATTGCGGCACCTAATCCGCTCAGTTGGAAAATCACGCGCCCGCTAACCGTATCTGGGCGCGATAAGGTACACGTTCGCGTGATTTTCCAACTGAGCGGATTAGGTGCCGCAATTAGCTGTTGTCCGTAAGGCCCCAGGACCCTTGCGGCTATTATAAGCGATTCTGTGTAATTAGTACTTTTACCTATTTGTCTACCTTGTGATACAATATATTAAAAAAGCTTTTTTTAATGGCCATTCATGAATCTCGAAGCATGGCTAGAGTTTCCCAAAGACTACAAAAAACGTAATAATTCAAACGTCATCAAAAATCGAATCACTATGACGTAGATTTAGATTTCACGGATTTCACATATCTGACAGTTTTATAGATGTACTTACCAGTTTTTACTTATGTACCTACCGTAGTAGTGGCAAGTAAATCCCGGGGCATTTACCGGTATTTTTTAATAACTACGTAAGCTGGGAAATGTGAGAAAAAACCGAATTCGGAAGTTCGTAGAATGTATCTATCTAATGTTTTAGTTTTAGGTAGGTATATAACCAAAGAAGACAATAATAATCCTTGAATTCCTTGGTATAAGTTAATAAAACATCCGTAGAAATGTAAAAATACAGAGTACCGTCAATTTTTAATGTATGAAGCCGCATGGAGAAAATTCTGTAGTCTATTAATTTTGGAATAAGTAACCTGTTCATCAAAAGTTAGTAGTACCCTAGACTATTTCTTGCAGCATTGTCACAGTCAAAGTCAAGCAAAATAAAACAGGGTCAAGTTAGGGGTCAAGTGCATTTCATGCTCCAGAAAACTGATGGACGCATTACTAGAAGCTTCTACGGAGTTTTGGAAACCACACGAAAAGACACGTTTTATGACTTTATACGATTTTCCTACACTCGTACACGTTGAAGGATGCTTAACGGTCAATAGTCCACCATTATTACACATTAACACTTGGTACAAGTTTTTTTTTTAAGTTGTGAAATGTTATATCATAAAATAAATGATACAGAAGGCCGGCTCCATATAACGAGTGCTAACAGGCTTACGCACACAAAGACGCGTACGTACGCGGATCTCAGATCAAGTCAGTCGATCGCCAGTCGCGTCGCGAGTGTGCTTTGGCAATACACGTAATTGATGTTTCGCGACACAATTGTCATAATTAATAATGATTTTTCCATTGTTAAATTTGCAAAAATATTTATTTAAGAATGAGGCTTTATGATACGTACTTTAAAATTTCATAACCATGCCTTTCGTACGTGCCGTTATTGACGAAAGTATTTTTCGGTAACCAATTTATATACTTTTATTTTGTTACCCTTTTCTATTAGAAATAAATGTGTTTTAAAATAACATTATACGTAATAAATTGTATTCAATTGAAACTCCCATATGTAAAATTTTCACAGAATATTATAGTTGAATTGCCAGCCCTAGCGCTACGGTTGCACGTAGGTTATTAAAATCAAGGTCAGTCGACGCCAGTCTTCTGTACCTATTTATTTTGGGGTCATATCGAGTTGGCGCCAAATACTTTTTTTCATATCAAAAGGCTCCTTAGAAGCAGACTGAGTCTAATTTATATTTTGTTCTGAATTGTCATTAAGTGAGTCACGCTTCCTATTCCTACCTACCCTACCTACTTGTACATCGTTATTGTTTGAACGTACCAATGACCGACTTTTGGACTTTGATGTGGCGTTTGATAATAGACACTGAATTAAAGTCAAGTATGAATTTCGTAGAATAAATTGGGGCCATAGTCCAAATCAAGAGTTTTTGTTTCACGAATGGGTTCAACATACGTAGGTATTTATCCTCTGGAAAATGTTACCTTTTACACACATACCAACAATAAAATAACAGTTATAATACCTATACGTGCGAACATTTACAATATAAGAGGCATATTTAATTTAAATTTAAGGGCATAACTCAGCGACTGGTTTTTAAAATTTTTACCCGCCGATTTTATTTTGTTTTATTTTATTGTGTTATCGCACTAGTTTCATGCCAAAAAATATATAAAGTTTAATTTATGTTCGATACTTTTTGTGATATTTTCAGAACAAAATTACTGGCCAAGAGCGTGTTGATACACGCATACGGTAGAGTTCTGTAGCAAAAGCAATAAATAATTGTCAAATTCATAGTTTGGAAATTGGTGGTTATAGAAGTATTCGAACGAACGAATCTCTGTAGGCTTGGCCAAATATCAAAGATCCAATATACTTTTTTATGGTTTAGCCAAAGAGAAAACTACTTCTAAAACATTCTTTTAACGAAAAGGTCAATGGCCTTTGAGCTAAGTTGCCTCGAATTTATTATAGTTTATAGCTATAACTCAAGGAGAAAAGAAAAGAGAAAATAAACTATAGAAATTAGCCAGTTCTAAAGAATGACGGACCGATGAACCGACGGACAGACGGACAGACGGACAGGCGGAAATACGGACCGACAAACAGACGGACAGACGGACAGGTGGACAGACAGACGGACAGAAGGACGAACAGAATGAACTTACACGAATATGACGGAACCCTAAAAAAGAAATTCAATGACATACAAGTCCTTAATTATATATTATGACAACATAAAAAATAAGGGTAAAGTTATTAAATGCTTACTTTGTAAGTATTGGCGAGCGGGTAAAATTTGGCACTGAGTTGCCACCTTAAAGCCTCATTTAAAGCAATGCATTTTAAGTTTTATATAATTAAGCCAGTAACCGTTATCTAATGAAGCTATTTACATTCTATATGTAAAACTTGTGCTGCGTCGTATTCGATGTATGAACTACAAGGACGGCAATGACGTCAATAAGATATTTTGTAAATTATACCTGTAGCGACCACAATCCTTAAATAGCAGCATTTGATTTGATTTGGGCTTGTGATTTGGTTAAAAAATACGCAAGGTCGCCAACAAGGTTTCGTTTAGTTTAAGAAAATGCCTGTCACTTCCATCGTATACTCTAAAGTGATTCAAGTTTTTTTTATTATATCTTCAAATATGCGTATATACCACAGAAATATAGAAGTAGTGGTAATATAGCATAAACGAATTCGTAAATAGGCGTAGACTAAAACTCCATAATTATGGCATTACTAATAAACCTTAGTGGTTTTTAAATGCTGTTATATCCTATTTGTATAATTTTGTTTTTTTAAATGATAAATAAATGAAAAAAACATTCAACATTCTTGACTCATATGCCAAAATTGTTGACAGAACAAAACAGATATATTTTTGACAGGAAGCCAATTTGTCAGATTGTACACTGTTTTAATGTACTAAGGTATTATTATTTTTTTATTTTTTTTTATTAATATCTAGCTCATTATCACGTAACAAAAAATATCTAAAATGAAGTTAGCATGGTGTAACATGCTTGCGTTCATTTATGACAGAAAAAAAGAAAACAAAAAAAAAACAAAAAAAATGCTTAACACTTACGAAGATGTGTATTGTACTGTACTTATTTAGATATATATTTATAACATATAGAAAAAAAAAAAATAAAAAAAAAAAACGCAGCAACTAACCTTTATTTTATACTTACACTCTAAAATAGAGATATTACATTTTATTTATTTATTTAACTAGCTACATAATACCTATTTATCTATCTATTCATGTTTTATTATTCTTCTGGCAATGGTCAATTAAATGTTTAAAAAAAAAAACAGAAAACTGCGTAAGCAACATGTTCAGCTTGACAATGTCCCCGACTTGTGTTGGGGGAAGAACAGGTAGAACAACAAAAAAAAAAAAAAAAAAATGTACTAAGGATCTGTAAAAAGCTACAAAGGCTACATACTATTTGACAGACGGCCTGCTACGCTTTGTAAATCACGTGACGGATTCTATGTTAGTCCATTTTCTTAGGTATATACGCACTTAGCTCTGTGAAAATTTGCCTATAAGCTTCTGTACCATCTTTGAAGGTGATGTGGATTCTCATGCATGACGCACATTAATAAATTTTGTCGGCAGAGATCGAAGATATGAATCGCATGGACTTCTTTAAATCAACATGGAATTTACAGTTTCATCAAATTTCACCTTAAGAGCAAGACCGCAAATACTATAGGAAATGCCATTTATGGTTTTCATCTGAAGTCCTTGCTATTTTGGATATACATATAATTATTTAATATCAGTCACACGAATTTTTTGTTAAATAAGAAAGGTTGTACATCCATTTAAATTTGAAAGAATCGCCTGTTTTAAGACTGTAGCAGTAAAACAAAACCTGACCTTTGTTACCGAATAATATGATAAGACTTTTTTGCGTTGGCGCCAAAACTCCATAATAGTATTTTTTTTCTTTTTTCCTCTCAAGAGAATTTTGGGATCGTACGTCATTTGCATTTACCAGTTAAGCATTGACATATTACCAAGTTTTACTAGATTTAGAGTTTCATAATCACAGCCAGAGTCAAGCAAAGTAAGTCACGGTCAAGTCTAATGCATGTTCTAGTAAAGTGGTAAAGACTTTACTAGAGGCTTCTATGGAGTTTTGCAAACAAAATGAAAATACTTGTTTCACCTCTTTATATTACTGGGCCACACTCGAGCACGTTCAGGTTTAATATATAATAATTCACCATTATTAGACACACTCGAAAATACACAAGTTTAGCTAAATAAAATACCTAATGAGGCGCAGTATTTTTTCACGCTAGTGCCAAAAAAACTCTTATATAGTAGGTACTTCATATTTTTCGATCGACCTATTAGCGTCTGTACGTACAGACGCGTCTAGTGTTATATTTACTAATACACTCTATAGATTAGATAAAACGAAATCTAAACCTATCGCATTTCCGCAACAGAGGTTTCGTGTCGGCTGCAATATTCTGTCAATAATACGACAAAAATTATGCTTATGTGACTTGTTATAAAATGATGTGATAATATATAAATGATGATTTAATATTAAGATGTAATTAAGTCTTCAAACGATTGAACAGATTTTCTTGAATCATAGCTAAACGACAAAGTTACCTTTCAAGCAAAAAACGGAATTAAACTTTTTTTGTAATAGGCTTGCGTTTGACTTTCACCTCCCCAGACCAAAGGAGGCCCGAACACAAAGCCACACTGGCACTGGTTTCAAGCCAAAGATGTGGTTAGGTATATCGTCATTGCTTCACTGGTAGCTATTGAAGAGTTTCATCTGATTCACCTGTATTTACAATGACAAAACATCAAACAATTTTTTTAACCGTCGAAAGGAGGAGGTTATATATTCAACTGTTTTTTTTTTTTTTTCGTCACGCCATTTCTTCTCCAATTTTGAATTGATATCGATGATTCTTTTTTTTGTTTGGTAGGTCATGGTTCAGAAGTAGTCCCATAAATTTTTTATAGAAATTGATTGAGCATTTTTTTTAATAAACATCAAAAACAAAAAATATATACATTGAGTACGTTTTGGTTTGTAGTTGCCTTCAGCAAACGTTTTGATGAGGACTTTCAATCCCTGTTTTAACTGTCAATAATTACAACATTTATTTAGTTTGAGTTTTTACTTGTAGATGTAGGTATAGTCAAGAAGCCGGTTTTGTTTTTGTTTCTAAAAAATAAAAATGTTATTTCAGTTTAGGCATGTTTAATGGAGCATTGACTGATATTACCTTTTTAAATGTTTGTTCAGGGTTCAAGTCCAGAATGCTGTGCAGACAGTGCCGGTGTGGAATCCAGTTCAGCAGGGAACCCGATGCCTCCACCAGGCCCGCGGTACAAGCTGGCCACAGAAGGCGCCCTCAGGGTCTGCTGCTTCCAGCACACGAGAACAGTTGTCGACAAAATCCTGGCTGCCAAGTTCTTGAGGCGGTGGGAAACCCATGTGTTGTGTCTTCAAGAATATCACATCGTGTCCAAAACAGTGAGTACTCTTCTGGCGTTTTAATTCCCGTACAACCGTGATCCTTGAACAAAACGCTAATATACCTTTCAAGTTTTAGTGGGTAATAGTTGTTTGAAAAGTCGACGCTGAGTTAAGGCTTTAAGTACCTAAATGAACCTAAATGATGTAAATGATTTTATCGATACGGATATTTCGATTCTTAATAATTATGTCCCACAACGAGTAGCAAAGTTCATGTTTGTATTATGATTATGTAGCAAACAGACAACGACCTTTGACTAAATAAGGTTAATTGCCAATTCCTATAGTCGGTCTAGAGTGGCTAGCGCTCTCGCTGGATATAGCCTTGTTATAAAAATATCATACGTAGATCTATTAGCTCATATCAAGAATCGGTTTAATAATAAGTCGGACTTTAATTATCTGCACAAACAGTGATATTTAGTAATTGTCCAGCTGCGTAACCTTATTCCAGCAACGCGAAATTTTAAAAACTGCTCGTAGGAATAGAAAGGCTAGTCTTTCTCGACGTTCGAGCTGTCTAGATGATATACCTAGTTGTACCTACTTAAGCAATTTTGGATACAATCTGGGTGTCTTCAAATCACGAGTGAATCGGTTTCTTCTAAGCAAGCGTGCTCCAACGTAGACCACATCATCGCTTAACATCAGGCGAGATGGTGGTCAAAGGCAAGCCTATTAGTTGTTAAAAAAAACTATTTACTACAACATTTTCCTCTCATCATCAGAAATCACTAAGCAACCAACACAGCACCTAATGCCCATAGTTTTCAGACAATGGCAATGGGAACAAGATGCTCCAATTAAAATTGTCTCAAGGTTCTGCAGCATTGGGAATATAGTTTTCATATTGTGGTCAATTGACACAGCTATAAGGATTTTTGACCGCAGTTGTGTCAGCTTGTTTACATTGGATCAGCTCATAACAGCTGTCTTTTTCTAACAACATATCTATCAATATTATCAATTAACGTAAGTGATGAGTGTTTTCACTCTATAGATTTTTAGATAGACACAATTTGAACTTTCCTAAACCTAATTCAATAGAGTGAAATGCTGTTACTGTAATTATTATTTAAAGGCGAGTTAAGGATCGGCAACGTATTTGGGATGCCTGTGGTGTTACAAGTATCCATAGGCGACGGTGACTGCTAACCATCAGGCGGACCGTCTGCTTGTTTGCCACTTATGGCATAAAAAAAAATCATGTTTCATATTCCAACATTTTTTCTGTTGAAGCTTTAGCGAAATGTCATTTATTGTTCTCAGTTTACTCAGGATGCGTGGCAAGGTTACCATTTCTCGTTTTCCTGAAATTGCCAGAATTTTGAGTTGAATTGTAAGGTGTGTCAACGGCGTGTCATTCACGTGGCTTACTAAGTAATCGTGATTAAGCTAATGACTCGTCGTTTGTTTACGATTCGTAGTGGGGGCACGTCCCGTGTGTTATGATCGTGATGTAATCTGCGCCGATATCGCGATTGTGTTAATAATATATATTAACAACATCACACACATCGAGGTCGTTCTCGGACTATACATTTCATTTCTGGCACCTGTCACTCTTATTGGAGTCGACATGGGAGTGACGGAGACTGAAACAGTGTCGGTCGCTCTAGAATCAAGTCTGGCTCTTGAACTGAACTGAACTCATCTCATTCTATGAACGTTTTCGTACCCTTCAAGAAGGTGATGGCGGATAAATTTAGCTTTACATTAGGGTTAGGTCAGAAAATAGTCGGGATGCCGGTAGATTTTATTATAGTAACTATAGTCGGAAGAATCCGGTATAACACACGTGAATAACCTGTCAAATAAAATCAAATCGGAAGATGTAGTCCATATCAATGGTCTAGACTCTAGAGCAGTATTTCCCAGACATTGTTCTGGCATGGCCCGGCAATTTTCATACTGCCCCTTTGTGACCCACTTAATAGCTGCCCCCCAGGATACAAATTAAATACATTTTTTTTTTCTTTATCATATTTACGATATTATTCTATTTACAGTTTACAAAGTTAAATATAAAACAAAAAATCTAATGTCCACTTAAACTAAAACAGCGTTCTTGGTAAAATACCAAGAACGCTGGCTGCATTCCCGCATTTCTATGACGATGGCACTTGAATCGAAGAATTTGTAGATAAAAAATATGTGGATGAGCTTATCGGAAAGTCACATTCATATGACGTATTTTCGTTTTCGTGAAAATTAATTAACGTTCTTCCTACATCCGCTTGCGGTAATTTTAGCACTCAATCAGCGCTGGCCTTTTTATTAATTATTTATTCATCACTCTTTATTAATAAACCAGCCGTGTACTCGATGGGATTTCCCATCAATTAAATAGGGAATGCCAAAGTTTATACAAACTTTAAGCCCCTATTTTACTTCTTTATGGGGTGAATTTCCAAAAACGCGTATACAGCTGACTTTTATTTGTAAACCTAAATACCAACTTTTGCGTTTCTAACTTTAAAAAAACTACATACTTTAATATAAACTTTCATCCCTTATTTAACCTCTATTAGGGATGAATTTTCAAAAAAACTTCCTTAGTGCTAATTTTCGTTGTGTCGTTTAACATCTAGCAAATTTTGATGCTTTCTAGACCAGTTGTGCTTTGTCTGTCAGAGAATGAATTAATATTATGCACTTAAGATTTTTACTAAGAAGATGGGTTTTATTTGACTATTGAATTCAAATTACGAATAAAAAACAAATGACACTGGATATGAGGTTGAACGTTAGCTAATTATTAAATAGAGATATTTCAAATTGACTTAAAGCTAGAATATATTAAACAATAAACAAATAATTTGACTATTGAATTCAAATTACGAATAAAAAACAAATGACATTGGATATGAGGTTGAACGTTATAATGCTAGCAGACGCTCGAACGCGGCTGACCTCAACCGCCGTCTGACAAATGGGAGAGAAAGAGAGGGAAATATGATATTCTCACTCTTTCTCTCCCGTTGGTTGGACGGCGGTCCATCAGCCGCGTTCGAGCGTCTGTTAGCATCTTTAGCTATTTATTAAATAGAGATATTTCAAATTGACTTAAAGCTAGAATATATTAAACAATAAATAAATATTCGGGACATTTTTTCACACACGGTCATCTGACCCCAAACTAAGCAAAGCTTGTGATATGGCTGCCTCTTAGAAGTCGTTTTAATCTACTTCTAATTGTAGTATCGATTTGAAACTAAGCGAGTGTCGAATTGATCTGATGATGGAGTCAATGAGCCCCCTAACCCCTCGAGCTTAGGTACATTTGGTTTGTTTTAATGAGTCCCATACATTACACTTGGTGACGAGGGTCTGAAAATAGAGTCAGTAGGTGCATAAAAGAAGTTTACAATAGCTCTGTGTGTTTTTTCCAAACTATAATTTTAATTAAAGGTTGCAACGAGCTTTAAGCTGAAAACAGTGTGTAACGCGACGCAATACTTTTTTTTTCTCTATTTGCCGTCATCTGTTACTGTTTATTGCGTTACACCACTCATGTTTATGTCCAGCAGCTGTTTAGACACGATCAAAGGGCTTTGACCTCATACAAAAGGACGAAGGGATTATGCTCCTTTTACTTCTCAGTGAGATGAGATGCGTTAAGTTTGTTGGTTTAACAGACAAAATAACGTAACCACTACATTAATTTTACCGTTAAAACTCTCACTACTTAAACTCGGTCCAAGCATTTACTTGCTCTGATAGCTGCAATAACATTGTAAAAAGCCGAACGAAAACTACGAATTCTAATCACTTATTTCGCTATGTTTTTGAACGTGAGACTGTAGTAGGTACCCGATATACTTCAGTCAGTATAAAAGCATACCGTACAAGGATCTTATATTTTTGTCCCTTATAGAGCCTTGGATAGTTACTTCGTGTTCTGTTTTAAACTCCCGACGCAAACAGAGGGGTGATGTCTTCATTATCGTGGCTCCCAAACGGCTGAGCAGATTTTCCTGAATCATAGTCTCTCTCAAAAAAACTCAAGAATAAGTCAACTTCCAAACAAATAAACAAAAATACGAAATCAAAATCGGTTCTAAACACAGAAACACACTTAATCAGCTCATTTATCGGGCGGTTTTTTTAAAATTTATTTTTTATTTCGTCTCTTTAAAATTTTGAACTGCCTAAAAGGAGATGAGGGAGACCTTTCCCTGGGAGTGGGAAAGTATAGGTAAAAAATATTTGGTCTAAATTTACAACAAATATAGTAACTGTTAATTTCATGGCTATTAAAAGAATTTTATATTAATTCTTGCACCCTTATAGAGTCTTGACATTTTGAACTAACTGGAAGGAGATGAGACCTTTGCCCCGGAGTAGGAAAGTATAGGTTAAAAAAACATTTGAACTAGCTTAAAAAAGACAAAACACGGAGTAACTATTTCACGGCTCCTCGTTTATTAATAAGTTCGTGAGTGTCTGGATAAAGCGATCACTGGCCATAGCCATGACTTGTACCTCAGATCACACAAACAAGGGAGATATGGCTTAGTTATTCAAATGTCTAAATTTTTCATTGAAAAAAGCACTATATCACTGAATCGCTTAACGCAAAAACGGAAAATATGGCTCACTTACTCATTTTTCACATACTCTTAGAAAATTACAGGGAAATTAATGAAATAACAGTCCACATGCAAACAAAGGGTGACAAGGTCACCTGCAGGGTAAGTTCGACCATATAAAAGCATCCAGACTCATTTAGACTGGATACATTCGCACCCGCTACACCACCTTACCATATCTTCCTATCTAGTCCCAATATCCGTGTATTTGGGGGCGTGTCTTTAACAACATACTGCATCTTATACAATGTTACACATTACGTGAAATCATATCAATGAGCGGCCGGTGATGCGGTGTTTCTGGCTAACCACGCTTCTATGATTTTATCCTTTGGCTATTCTCCAGATATAACAACTCTGTAAGTATTTTTACTTCAATATAATCGAATACAAATAATAACTACACGTACCTACAATAAATACGTACATAAAATAAGCATGCAATCTTCATAGCATCTGAATCAATAAAAAATACGTCAAAACTATGTATGTATTACTCATCCAGGTATGAGTAATGAAGAAGAAATTTTAATTCAAGTTTAACGTAAGATGTTTTTGATGACATCAACATTTTTCACGAAAATATGTTTTGTATAGGTAACAATCATTTCAGGAAAAGCTTACAAAAGACAAACATTCAGGAGGCGTTTTGTATAAATATAATCTTCGAACAACAATATAGTTTTCGTCATGTTTTTTTTTTTTTTTTACTATTTATGATCTCTTTGGTAATTTTACTAAACAAAAAGAACTAACAAAAATTACATGTCGCTTCATTGTATTACTTTCTTAAACTTAGGTATTTTCGAGTGTTAAATTAATGCTAGATTATTTCATTAATTTCATTAAGTGTTCGTGGACGTGCTCGAGTGTGGTCAAGTGATATACCTAACAAAGTGAAACGTGGGTCTTTTCGTGTTGTTTTCAATATTCCATAGAAGCCTCTAGTAAAGTCTCCACCTCTTTACTATAGGGCATGTCTTTGACTTGACCGTGACAAACTATGACTTATTTTATGATATATAATGAAACTTTTAAAAATATATTTTATTATTTGACACTGGCAAATGCACAAGACGTGTGACGCCAAAATACTCTCAAGAGGAAAGAAATTCTATGTCCTCGAGTGTGGGAAAGTAATGGGGGTATAATTATAATGGGGGTAAATTGTTAATTCATAAACTTGTGTATTTTCAGGTTTTAATGCGTAATAATGATGGATTATTATTTATTAAGTGTTCTTGAGTGTGGGTAATAATATAACGCGTTGAAACATGATGTATTTTTGTGTTGTTTCCAAAGCTCCACAGAAGCTACAAGCTTACAAGAGTAAAGTCCCCACCGCTTTATTACGGCATGACTTTGACTTACTTTGCTTGACTCTGACTGTGACTGATTTGTTTAACTGCATTTCATCAAATTTGATAATAATAACACTTGACACTTGGCAAATGCACAAGAGTGCGACGCCAAAATCCTCTCAGAGAAAAATTATGTGATAAATTAGGCAATGAATTGCCACCTAAGAGCTATTTTTAACCGACTTCGAAAAAGAGGAGGTTATCAATTCGACTGAATGTTGTTTTTTTTTTTTTTTTTTTGTATGTTTGTTACGCGATTAC
Organism: Agriopis aurantiaria; assembly: GCA_914767915.1. Classification (NCBI taxonomy): domain Eukaryota; kingdom Metazoa; phylum Arthropoda; class Insecta; order Lepidoptera; family Geometridae; genus Agriopis; species Agriopis aurantiaria. The sequence continues at coordinate 10,851,286 of OU611983.1, read as the reverse complement.
TCCGCCAATTTAGAATTGTTTTTGATGATTCTTTTTTTGGTTGGTAGGTCATAGCTCATAGGTGGTCCCATAATTTTTTTATCGACATTGATACAGTGCTTTTTGAAAAATCTACAAAAATATCTACAAATTCAATGTACATTGTAAACATTAGACAGTGCCACCAACTTAGCTGTTAAGGTGGGCAACATTGGAACTACAGTTATTTCTTGGTGAATTTCATACTTTGTTCTCCACTAGCGACGCTGTCAACTAAACAGCAAACATCACAGATCTACTACTGACAAACATAGAGGAACAGACTTCAAAAAACAAAGAAGTGTTACCATGGCGACCTGTTATTTTTCGTTAAATTTTTCATGACATTGACTCCAAAAATAACTAATTTTTTTTTTTTTTTTCCTCTTCCCCGAGTTGGGGCTTTTGGCTCCGCATGATTGATGCAGTTGCCATATTCAAGTCGTATGAGTTTAGTTTTAGAATTTAAAGGTAGGGAAACGATACGCGTAAAATCGTTTTCATCGTCAAGCTAAGTTACGGTCAAGTCAAACTCATGCCCCTGTAAAGTGGTGGAGACTTTACAAGAGGCTTCTATGGAGTTTTGGAAACAACACGAAAAGACACGTTTCACCTCGTTATATCACTTTCCCACACTCGAGCACGCTTAAGAGCACTTAATGAATAATAACTCCCCACTTAGTACACATTAACACTCGACAATACACAAGTTTAAGAAAACAATCCAACGAGCCGACATGTTCCTTCCGCGTTGGCGCCAAAACTCCAAATAACTAATTATAAATTGTAAATAAGTATATAGGTAGGTAATATATGTATTAATAATTTCGTTGATTGTCCTTTAATGCTCATTTCTTTGAAGTTATTTAAATATTATTTTCTACTTTTTAGTTTTAGTTTGTAAATGAAGGTATAATAATGAAGTCGGTTCTTTTTTTTTCAAAAAATTATCTTTATTTATATTACAATGGTAGAAACAACGATCTAAGTATGTCTTACCTAAGGGTAGAAAACAACAACAAAACAATGACGTCAGTAATACGCATAAGGAGGAAGAAGAACTTCCTGCAACAATAGTTAGTAATTAATTAATTACTAAATGTTTATTATTTATTGACATCATGCACCACAACATTAGGTAAATATGCCATTGCGTGCATAATAAAATCTATGAATTATTTTAAATAATAATTAGTCGGTATTATTATAGGTCCCGGTTAATTGATCTGGAATAATAACCGTTTCTTCTCAGGCATCCCAGACGCCTCCGTTCGACAGTAGGTATCCAGTAAATTCCAGTAAAACGTACATCAGTAGGTAGGTACGATTATAATCAGGTTCTAATTTTCCCACTGTTAACGAGTAAGTAGGTACCTGACCTTGGAAAGTATAATAAAACACGAATTGAAAAAAAATCAGAAAACAATTTTTTGCTAATTTATTTATTTTATGATTATGACAAGTCCTTGATGATGTGAAACTGGAAAGACGACAAAATGAACAAAAAAGGCTGACTTTTCAGGTTTTGGTACTCCAAAGTTGTGTGAAATTACGTTCACGATTTTGTAATTGTACCTATACATTTTTAAGTCAGTATTCTAAACCTGTAGGTAAAGGAAGTATACCTACACGAAATTGATGAAAGTAGTTCGCGTAAATAAAACAAACGCGGATATAAAAATAACTCGCACATACAGACACGCTCACATAAAAAAGCAATAAAGTTTTTGCGTTGCCTACTGTATATTTTCACGGCACTTCGGTTGTTTTCACGATTCCATTTCCCGTGAGGCTTTAATTAAGACAGTTAAGATTTGATAAGATAAGCACCTTGTGTTTTGTTAAAGTTAACGTTCACGTGTTTGTGTACGATATCTATTTGTAACACGTCTCAGCCATTCGAAGACATTATACAGTTCTCGATATTCATGTCGGCATTGTTCGTCCATGATCGACTCTACTTTATGGCAGCGGGTGACCACTACAACGTACAGTACTCTCTCGATAATCCGTCATCACAAAATCCCAACATCGGCGGACTACTGAAGACGGCGGATGTACAGGAACAACAAGTCAAACTAAAAATCGTTAATGAATATTATGTAACATTAATTAGTAATCAGTTTCAGCGAAAATGCAGTGTGCGTCCTTTCACTTTGGTTGTCGTAGGCAGACTAAAGAGAAAAATAAAACTGCAAATTTAGAACTGTGTTTGTTATGAGCATAGACGGTGGATTATCGAGTTGAAGATTTTCAATGACGGCGGATTACAGGTTGATAAGACCAATTTCGATTCGCTAAAAACTGCAGATTAGTAGATGTCGGATAGTCGAGCGGCGGACTAGCGAGAGAGTACTGTATTTAAATTAGACACTGATGCGCTATTGTTATAGCGTTATAAGTACATACTAAGCGCTCTTTTAAGGCTGAATTATCTTAACCATGACTTCTATAAGGCCAAAGAACAGATAGAAAAGTATTTTAGGTGTAAGGTTATCGCAATTTACTAAAATTAAATACGACAGACGTGCAATTGAATTATTCAATTATAGAATTTGGTAACGGAAAAAAGTATTTTTGTGCTAAAGTTTTCGGCTTTTTTGTTATTAAAGCGAGTATACGGGCACTAGCTTAATTCCAATGAATTATTGTACACTTATTAAGAAAAATATAGTAGGTATATTCCCAAATATAAATTATTCACTGTTTTAAACTATCACGGGTGTTCACTAAAGTTATATGATTATTTACGGGATATTTACCGTGGTAAGGTTATGGAATAACCCACGGTAACACGGTAAATACCCCGTAAATAATCATATAACTTTATATAAATTATTGTTTACAAACTCCACGACCAATTCGTAAAAACACTGATTGATATATTTTAAACCGCTAGAACATGATTTGATCAAACATAGCAACAACAAAAAAACACCGCAATGAGACTTGCTTTCTTATACAAAACCGCATTCAAATCGGTCCAGCCCGTTTGGAGACAAATGGTTGTATTTTACGCACTAATACAAAATCTATTGCTTCAAAAGCCAATCTTCCCCGTTTCGACGATAGACGCTTACACTTTTTTGCGTGCATATGCTTTAGATAGTAAATAATTACAAATAGACCGAGAAATACACGCATAAGTTGGTCTAATACGTCGATCTGATAAAGAGTGTATGGGTCAATCTGATATAAATCATGCGTCATCACACAATTAGGTAAACTGAAAGTTATATAACAGCAATGTTTTCGCTTTTCCGTTAACTCAATAGCTAAAGCAATATTGTCAGAGAAAAAGAAAACATAAATGTTTACACTGACCGGAGCTTGCAGTGCGAAACAGTTCACCATTGACGTCAGGAGATTGGAAAACAGTCGCTTTTGGGAGCGGAACAACAGTAATGGTTAGCCTTTTAGGTATAAAGGTATTGGTATTTCATCCACGGAGTGCGTAAGAACTTAATCGTACTTTCGTTCCTTTGCCACTATCCGGACAAGTATATACGAAGGTGACCAACCATTGAGCCATCTAGTTAAAATTGCATCAGTGTACGGGTATATGTGAGATGCCTATCCTTTACCTACAGATGTAGTGATGTAGTGTAGTAATGAGTGTAGTGACAGATGTAGTGATGATGTAGTGGATTAGATCGTGAGGCACAGTAAAAAAAAGCCAGAAAAATTTGACCATGATTAAAATTCTAATCATATTTGAACCTAGTTTAGCTGTACCAAGCATGAGGACGCATCAAAATACCTCAGTGAGGAATTCATGTACTTTATAGTCGTGTGTTAGGGTTCATAATAAACTGAATTTGCTAACATTTTATAACCTTACTAGCTATATAGTAGCTAAGGTATGCCTGAACCTGGCCAAATTAAGTTCTGTAAATTCTAAGTGACCCACCATTTACGTATAAAGTAACTTAAAATAACAAGCAGAAAAAAACAAAAAAAAAATATCCGACACACTAAAATACCTATGCATATGCAAGTAGTAGCGTAAATCTGACGTCAGAACGAAAACATCACCACTCTTACTTCGATTCGAATGATTGGTAGCTGAAACCTGCGGACTGTAGTTTTTACCTATTATTATATCTCGTCAGAATCCGTACTCTAGACATGTAATACAGGAATTTATCATCTTAATAGAGTTTCTAGGATCACTAAGAAAAATTTAGATCCATTTCAGTGTAAAAACCCACGGATTTAGACTTACATTAGTATGTAGAAAACGCTGAAGTACTTACAATTATGATTAGAAGAATATCGCTCACGCATCTGATACCAGAAGAATTAAAAATCTAATATACAGATCTGATACATATACAGGCTAATGGTAATCAGTTAGCGTAGTATCCTCTTAAGGGTGGCCTTAGTACATCAAGAAAAACAACTTTGGTTCTACAACTTTTGGAAATAAGCAAAAAAAAACACTCTCGACAAAATAATATATTATGAAACAGCTGATTCTTTTCGCGAATTTTGATAAGTCAATAGCGAAGATATAACGTAAATTAGAAAAAGCAAACAGTTCTGCGGAAAGGGAGGAAAAGGTTGTAATCAGCATTGGATCTTTATCTGCAGAGCTGAGAGAAGAGACGCGGCTGCGCTTCGCAAATGTCAGAGGTAATCTGCAGATAGTCTAGACCAAGTCTAAACATAATAGGCTCTTTGACGCGATGCACTGGCGATATCAACAAACCTCTTTCTTTACTTATGTAAAGTGATATACCTACGTGAGGCGTGATATATAGCTTGACTCAACATTATTGTAGAGACGCTAGCTGCGGCTCTACAATAATAATATATAATAAATAATAATATATAATCCTCTCCTGAACGCGTGGAGAAAATAGTAAACGTCATCATAATTTTACAATTGAAATCGCGCTTTTTTTTCATAACGCATACATTCAATGGTCAATAGATATTTTCTGTCTATTTATTATAAATGCCGAAAAAACAGTTTTTTTTTTTACTATAAAAAGGTTATGTTTAAAAAGGTAGCAGTTGTAATTAAAAAAACTATTGGATTGTCGTCTTACCTAGTTACTCATTTATACATAATATGATGATATTTACATGCGAGTACTTTGAATACGTTTATGAGTAACTGTTTGAGATGTCAAAACGTCTTTAACGTATTAATATTTGTGACATGGAAATCCCACATTCTTGATGTTTTAGGTAATGAGGTAATGAGAAACATGCCGACGCACGTGTTCAAACATGACTGGGCCATTCGTTTTTTCAGTTCACCTGTATTGTCCCATTGTTTGGCAAAGGTCTCCCCCAATTCCTTCCACTTGTTTCTGTCCTGGGGTAGCTGGGGCAATTTTAACATCGTTAAATCTGCCCGTCTCAAATGGGAGTGGGCGGGCCACGCATGCCCAATGCACCCGGACAGGTCGGCAAAGGTCTCAACTGAGTGCCACCGAACTGTCGACCCCCAGGTCACCCCCGGAGTAATCGTGATGAGTTGGTGACTAATCCATACTTTTTACATGATATATTACCAATGAGAGTAACATTCCCATTGGTAAAGTTCATACCAAAGTAAGTTTCGGTTGAATCGGTTTCTTATTGGCAAGCGTGCTCTATCGTAGACCTCATCATCGCTTACTAACAGGCGAGATGGCGGTCAAACCCAAGCTTATCGTACGATTTAATCTGGTCCAAGCATAGGCTAAGTTTCACCCTCTACGGGTCCAAGCTTTTTTAGCTCTGATAGTTACATGACATTGTCAAAATCTGAATCAGACATTTTCTTTGTAATTTTCACTGAAAAAATCGAACACTAAGCACTGTGGACTGACTGTGGACACAATTTCAGAGATATAATATACTTTTTATAGTTTAGTAAAAAAGAGAACTAAACTACCTCGAAAAGAACTTTGTTTAGATCATTATACAAAAAGGTCAATGACCTTTGAGCTGGAATGTCTCAAATTTATCAATTTTATCGCTATACTTACTCAAAAAGTTGAGATCACAAAATTTTCTTAATATTTTTGATTAGAGGTTTATAAGAGGTTAGAGCCATAGCAAGTAAAAAGTTTATATTAGCCTTAATAGATTAGAAATGCAGGGGGGGGTGATCAACTTTTGCCACTTTGATGGGCTATATTTTGCAAAGGATAAAAGTAATGCATTAACCCTTATCTTCATCTCAAAAGACCTATTCAAAGATACCAGACAAAGGATGCGCAGCGAAAAAAACCATCCCCAATTCACATTGCCAGAGATTACCCCTAAAATGCAATATTATATTTATGTATACTTTTTAAATGTGAGATCTATACCAAAACTGTAATTGTGCACAGTTTCATGCACGTACGTTAATAACTATAGAAGTTAGAACGATCTATAGGATTAGGACGCACGGACAGACAGAGACACGGACGGACAGACGGATGGACAGAACGAGCTTATAAAGGTTCGTTGTTGTACTGAATAACCCTAACTATATAAAGTAATCAGAATGAGTATCCGGTTTTCATTCAGCTTTTTATAATCTGCTGCAGTTGTTGTTGATGTTGTACGTATTTTTAGCTCTGAAGCTAAAAAATCCTTGACTGAGTAATTGTACGAGTAGGTACCGATAATGCCTACCTTTAGAGAGCATATTGGCATAGATAAACATATACTAGAGAATGTAGAGATGCCTAAAGGAAAAGCACGTTGTTGTTTTGTCGTTGACGTTGATTTGTTCTAATAGTAATATAATAAAATTTTGTAACTTTGTAACTTTTTGTAACATATGGACATCGGAAATAAATGATTTATTATCTGAGCTTATTGTTATTTACAACTACACGGAGAGTTTATTACTGTGGTACTGTATATTTTCTATCTTTCAAACTAATTTACCGTCGTGATAATTGCTTAGTTGGCGCTTTCGAATTCCAATCTGAAAGGTGTGGGTCCAAATCTCAACAATGCTGGCTTATATTATATGATATTATGTATTCTGTGCACCGGTGGAGGAAAACATCCTGGAAACCAGCATATTTAAAATTAAATAAAAAAAACTGGCTACTTGAAATAACTTTTTACTAAATTGACGAACTTTTGTGAAAGTGAAAGAAAATTGTATTTAAATTGCTACGGATGCAATGTAATATGATTATCTTTGATTATTTATGAATTAATTAATTGGAATGTTATTGTTAATTATTATTATTAATTTTACATGATATTATTGACTGACTTATAATTATTCACACTATTATCGATAAAACTGTTTATCATACCATAGTATACTATCACGCCGTCACTTAATTAACATCAGGTGAGCTGTGGTCAAACGGTTAGCCTGACAAGCTAGGCGTGAAAAAACTATCAAGTAAATACGCAAGTAGGTAATTAAGTGTACAAATAACTAAAAGAAAAAAAAAACAATAATATTTATGGCCTTAGGAAAAATATTATGGTACTAACCACTGACTTTGGTCATTCTTAACAATAAGATACTTCATCTAAAATCCGTGATGGTACATGTGAAATGGAGATAAAACAAAAATCGCTGCACCCCCTCGTGTGGGACATTGTTGAAAATGAAGGGAAGGTTTTATACGTCACTTTTTATCAAGTGTATATTTTGTGATATATGGCCCACAAAAGTGGCAAAAAGTTGGTCCCCCCTGCATTTTTAAACTGTTAGACATAGAAACTTGTAACTTGCCATGCTGATAGGTCATATTAAAAACCTTCATTCAAAATTATTTCAAGCATGTTCTGACGATAACTTTAGAGTGTTAGCGATAAAACTGTAATAAATTCAAGTCGTTCTAGCTCAAAGGTCATTGCCCTTTTCGTAAAATGATGCACCTCTGAAATTTGTTTAAATCACAGAGCTTCGTTCTTTAGGATTTTTCTGTGACCATCAATTTCTGAACTATGATTATTGTGACCACAATTATATAACTTTGGCTACGAAAAACGGAACCCTACCATATGCGTGTGTCGAGTCTCGACACGCTCTTAGCCAGTTATTAATTGACTTAATAAGTACTCACCTATCGTACGTATTTACACTGCTAAATTATTTTTGATTAACATTGTATTGCAAAAGGCTATTAGTGTAATAGTGTGAGAGAACGTAAAAACAAAAAATATAAATAGACAAAAACATGGTTTCGTCACTATTGACGTGTACCAATTATAACTACATATTTTTTATTGATAGATAGGCTTGCGCTTGACCGCCATCTCGCCTGATAAGCGATGACGTGGTTGACGATGGAGCACGCTTGCCTAGAAGAAACAGATTCTCGATTGACTATGGTCGGTACAAATTTAATTTTAGCTCCGACTATCAACAAACTACCGAGCAATTTTTTTATTGTCTTATAAAAACGAAGACAAAATTGAAAAGTGTTCATAATAACATAAAATATAAGCATATTTTTAATGTCTTGCTAGACAGTGCACTATACCACAGAAGACATTTATTAGTACAAGACTATACTTACGAATAACGTCATATGTAAGTACGCTATACAAACTCCACACTTACACAAACAACAAAAACTCAGAACTTTCTAGCCAATTTAAATAGTTTCTTCAGTAAGTGTATAACATTTAATTATATTTAACTGGTTATTTTTAACAAATCAAACACTTGTCCAATTGCCTACTGTAAAAGGCCAGATGAAATCCCAAAAAATCTCATCACTTCTGGCTAGGGGTTTTGAACGCAAGATTGTGCATCGGCTGGTAGACATAAAACAGAGTAATATTTAAAAAACATTCAGTGTTTTTCAATGTTAGAATGTTACTGCAGCTCACCAGCTGTCGAGACTAAAATAAACTTAGATCAAGTACCAAATTGAAGCATCTAATGTAACTCAAATTATATAAATATTTATTGACAAGTCGCACGTGTGTCGAATCACGCCGCAATTAGTGTCATTGTCAACCCCAAGAACTATGGTATCACAATTTTATTAACTGTTTAACGTATAATATGACGTCACTTACTTTTAAAAGCTATTTAGTATGCAGTGTTGGCCTCAGTCTAATAAATAATTACTACGAAAAGGTTATAATAAAACGTATGACGTACACGCATGGATAAACAACGCTAAATAAATAAATAAATAAATAAATTTTTGTATTATCTATTGTGCAAACGTGAATTGACAACCACATTTTCATATGTATTTCGTATTGAGGTAAAAGGTAGGTTAGGTTGACCGGGATCTTAAAATATGGCTTCGGTATCTCCTGCCTATAGTAAAATAATCGGGCCAGATTTAAGAATCTGATTTTGTGGATCTGATGAAAGGGATTTCAAGCTAGCCTACGGAAGATAACAGCGCGGTGTGGCCCATGCCGTTGTAGAGTGAAGCAGCGGAAACACCTCGACCATTTCCAGGAGTGTTGCCTCAGAGGGCGCCGGTGCGTTCATATAGGTATCCCGGTGCCCTCCATCAGGCACAAAAGAGACTGCGAATGAGGCGATTTTAGTATATTATAATCTGGCAGTATTTCAATACAGCTGGGTATTTTGTGCCTGGAATTTAATCCAGAGCAAGCGAAGGATTCTAAGAAAAGTTCGTCGTTCAAACCGATTGATTCAATTGGCACGAGACCCAAATAACTATTACAGCCGACTGGAAAATACAACTTTTCACCTCTTCTTAGCGTGGACTAGACATTTGTGCCAAACATCATTGTGCCAAATATCAACTTTGCAGCCTACTACAACACTTATATCTGAAGTTTTGATGTTTCTACACCAAGATAGCTGATACTAACACAACGCTAAACAACGTAGTGTTGAAGATCGGTCATTTTGTTATTATGTTCGTTAGTAGAATCAGTAAAATTCACATCAAAAGCTGCTCAGCAATTGTCGAAAACGTGCCTGGTGTTTAACCGACTTCAAAAATAAGGACGGTTCGCAATTAGGCGCGTATTTTTTTAAATTTATATATGTACCGTGCAGCAATTCACTACAATCATTTAACAAAGTATTAGCATGCTTATCGATTTTTATTTAAAAAAACAACAGCACAAAGAAAGAAACTGCTTCCTCATTTATCACCATTACGACGCTCATAAAAAGGTTGTCATTGACGTAAACCACATAACATTTACGTTGTACCTATAAGTCGGTACGGCACACTCACGATTGACTCACGACTTACTTTTTACATTACTTATTTAGAAAGGGTACTGAAACGTACCCCAAGTGATGCTTGGGTTATGTCCTACCTAGCAGTGGGCAGGCGCTTCAAAGAAAGATTCTATGAGAGTATAAGTTAAAATTTAATCAAGAAAAAGGTGAAGTTACATGCGAGTTAGACTGAGGGTCGTGAGCTCGGAAGGTGGTGAGAAAATATGTTGGTCTCTTGTTAGGAGACTTAGCTTTAAGAGCGTAGGCGCCGATCGCCGCGTGGCTCGACGCGGCTCGTGGCACGTAGTAAGCTCAGCTGGGCAGCGTGTGCGGCTGGCGAGGATCAGCGTGCTGGGAGCGAGGGTCAGTAGCACTCGGAGGGCAGCCGGTGTATGGTCAGCGTGGCGGCAGCGAGAGTCAGTAGCACTCGGAGGGCAGCCGGTGTATGGTCAGCGTCGCGGCAGCGAGAGTCAGTAGTACTCGGAGGCAGCCAGAGTATGGCCAGCGTGGAGCACGGGCAATGTTGCGATGCCGGGAGAAAAACCCTGGAATGCGTTAAAGGCTACGCATCAGGAGTGGCACAATAAGAGCCGCTCGGTCCAGCCGCGTGAGTTCCACGAAGGTAGTGGCAGATCGGGACAGGCGCCCATAAGTCTCACGGCGTGGTACCGGCGTTGCAAACATAATTTTGATCGGAAGGATCCTAGATACAGAATAATGCTTGAAGAGCTAATAACACAAGATGAAGAAAGAATGTGGTACAGAAAATTACTAAGAAATATATTTTACACTTTTAAAACACAAAACCTAAACACTTCAACAAAAAAACTCACCCGATTATCTGCAATTCGGGGTTCGAAATTAAATTAGGTTCAGATATAAATTTGCGACTTCCACTTGGAAACGTAGCGGCGGCAATCGCAGAATTTATGGCCGGAGGCCTTTATATAAACTAATCCTTCTCGAAGGTACGATTTCCCAAGTTTTTAATATTATTTTGTTATTAAATGAGGGTTGATATTTGTTTCGTTTAAAGGTGAAAGCGATCTGACATTACGTCAGTCACTTTCATTCTGTCAACGATCTTTATGTCAACGTGGTGACTTTTTTATTCGTTAAGTTTGACTGCTAGCGTATGTGGCATTTGCCATGATCGGAAGATATTTTTAGAACCGTTACAGTACGGTAAACGATAATAGCAATAACATACATCGAAGTGAAGCTGTGCGAGCAGTGCTAGTGAATCGGTTTCTTCTAGGCAAGCGTGCTCCACCGTAGACCGCATCATCAGGTGAGTTGGCGGTCAAACGCAAGACTAACTGTTTTTAAAAAAAGTTATAAGATAAGTTACATTACATTATATATATAAATCTATACTCACCGTACACACAATAAGTATCCAGCTGAAACTATGTTCATATTTTTCTTCGGACCATTGATTTTAATATCTTTGCCTTGGACAGTCACCTGTGGGCATAGAAAGGTGGACATTTAAAATAGTAATACAGAAATCGGCAAATATTTTAGGGTTCCGTACCAAAGAATGTGAACGTCCACTCTATTACTAAGCTTAAATATACGCTGTCTGCTTGTCATACCGTTTAACGGCTGTATCTTTTGAAACATATTTGATTGTCAGTTGAACATGTTTTTTACCGAATATGTAATATTATGGTTAATTAACTAAAATAATAATAAAATAAAACTATAATAAAGAGGTTCTCTACATAACGGGCAGTGCGAGTTGGACGCGAAAAAATATTTCAGGAGTACTTCTTTTCGGATTAACACATTACATAGTACAGAAAGAGAACATTTTATCAAATTGAATAAGTGTTTTATACGCTTTTTAACGCTTTAAATAGAGTAAGGTATACTTGACTTGTATTTTTTATAACTTGATGGTGATACTTAATGCTCTCGTTGATAACAAAAAACCACAATTTCGTAATTAATTTTGTAACGTAAAATATAATGATTAATGACTAATAAAAGATTGACGTCAATGCAACTCATTTATATGTTATTTTAAGCAGTTGCCGGCTATCGTTTGTTGTTGAAACCTATTTTAGTATGATTTTATTGTATTCATTATTATAATGATACTGGAGAACCACCTACACTTCACGGTTTTACATGTACTTACAAATCCAGTGTTGATTGTAACAATAGGAATAATAGGATAGATTAAACAAACGTAATACCGTTAAAATAGCTGAAGTAGGTACTTATACGTATTTAAATCACAGTCAATATTATTGTGTTTTTACAGAATAAGTTATAGATACTTTGATTTTCTGATGTGGAGCAAATGTCTCTAAACAAGATACAAGCTAACACTGACGCTCCAAAAACTGACTGTCCAAAGACTGTTAAAGGTCTAAAACCAATCCAAATGCTCAAGCCCACTATCAGTTGATAGCGTACCCAGCATGCTGGTGGCATTACCACGCTGTATGGCAATGCTTATGCGTTGAGTTAGAAACACTCCAGTCATATACATAAACAGAAATATAAATATTTTCTTTTTGGGCCTATGACATGGGTACCTAGTTACCCTGGGCAAGTCAAATAACATAAATATCGAAATAATCAAATTAGAGGATAAGTAGTCGGTAATTTAAAAAAATAAACAATCATAAAGTCAAAAGGAACGAATAGGATTAATAAATAACATTAATAATAATATCTGTAACGATTATGATAAATTCAAAATTGGCAAAGTATAATAACTCAAAAAGTGTTAACATAATAAAATAATATTTAAATATTATCTTATATGTATATATTTTATATATAATATATCAAAATTCAATATATATATATTGGTAAGGTAATAATTTTATTTCTAAAAGTAAATAAAAACTATATTATAAACTAATAACTAACATGTTGTTTTAAAACAATTATAAATTACTTAAAACTACTTCTTGTTATTATTATTTATTATTATCTCTTTATTTCATTTTCTTCACGGGTCTAGCCCGGGCCTTTCATAGGCATTGGTGGGGCCGAAGCCAACACCAAGAGACCCTGTTGAGTACAAAATTTACAATTAAGGGTATAAAATGGAATATAAAACTATTGTACAGTATTGGATAAAGCAATCTAACGGCACCCGCTAATTATGCCTCATTTCAAGATATTTTTGCAGGTGATGACTTGCCACCCACTAAATGGGCCCCCCATAATCTTGGCCTTGACATCTTGGCAGCCAATATTTATTATTATTATTAAAACAACTAACCAACCTAGCCACACTACAACCAACTAACAACCACAACCAACCTAATATTGAATTGAAGACAGAACAGGTCAGGGTGGGGGGGGGGGGAGCTGTTCTGTATTGGATGACCTATAAAGCAAATCATCTGTAGTTCTCTACTGAGTGCTTCTGCGATCCATTCATTGTTTTACTACCTAAATAAGCAAAAGAAACAGGTAAGGTTGTCGCAAAATTCAATCAATACGATGAGAGACGACAAGGGTATGCAATCCGGAAGAGAAAGCCAGGTCAAGCGGTGCGGGTAGGGCAGGATGAGTGCTGACGTCAGATGCCGCTCGCAGCCGGGTCACGCCGCTGCCTTGGGCCGCAGGGCAATGCACCGCGACCCGCCGCCGCGTCATTCACTATCGTACATACCTTCGGAGCCTCCCCGAACCCCTAAACACCCCGCCTCCTCATACAATACAAAGTCTACCACAATTCCAACCCAATGACCCATTTTCCATTATTGAACCGTATTTGGTACAAAAATACACGGCGATTCTATTTTAGTTACTTTTAATTTTCTACTCATTGTTTTTATTTTGACGTCAGCGCAACTTCCACGGGTTCAATTTAAATAGTTTTATTAGAATTGTTATCGTGGTCATGCTAATTAAATATGAACAATTTTTACCATTGGACAGCCATGAAATCGTGAAATATGTTCCATACATTTCGTTCAGTGTAAATATTTTTTTTCTATAAAACAACTTTTTTTGCTATTCCATGTTGGTGATTTATAATGATGAGTACAATGAAATCTTTTCGGCATAGTACTTAGTACCCTTTCGGTGTAATCCTGTAAAAGTGATTATCTGCACGTAGTCCTACCAAACAAAAGAAATCTGTACCTATACGAGAGTTTAACCTATAGGTACCTATATAGAACCATGTACATAAGTAGGTAATACGAACTGTCTGTTTACGTCGGTTAGTATTTATTTTGTTAATGACACTAAAATGATGAAATATAATGTTTTCGGCTTAATACTTTCCCTTACCTCGTAACCCTGTATATGTATAAATGATCATTATGTACGTAGTCCTATCAAACAAAATGAACTCTATACCTATACGAGGGGTTTATGGGTACCCGTATAAAGCCATAATATGTACATAGTTATACGTACTAGGTTTACGAACTGTCTGTTTACGTTGTTTAGTATTTATTGTGCTAATGACGCTAAAATGATGAGGACACGCCCATATCTATCAACTCTGAGTGCCTCCATTTGGGTTAGGCAATCAATATTAGGTTATTGTTCCCGCCGCCAACTCGAGCTTACGCGCGATGCCGTCTATATCGACTGATAATGCATTGTACGTTGGTGCGTAGATTTCGCAGGTCTACATTAATTAATAACATAAACCATTAGTGACTACTTATCTTTTGTTTCATAGAAACAATGCCGGCCTAAAATAATTTCAAACGTCATCTAAACTAATATTATAAAGAGAAAAGATTTGATTTGTTTGTTTGATTTGTTTGTTTGTTTGCATTGAATAGGCTCCGAAACTACTGAACCGATTTGAAAAATTCTTTCACTGTTGGGAAGCTACACTATCCCCGGGTAACATAGGCTATATATTTTTTTTAAATAGGTATCCCTACTAAAACCCCAATAATGTAACCCAAGGTTTAAATAAATAAGATTTGTAATTTTGACTTTGCGTGTTTGACAGTTCTAAGACAGGACAACGTCTGTCAGGTCAGCTAGTTAAATATATAATCAATTTTTAGGTTAGATATTTGAAACATTATGCTGAGTTGAGGTCATTTTTGTAACACATTACATTGATTAGCATTCGTTATATATAATATAGCTTACAATATGTGGATAATTTTGCTGATTTTTTAAATTTATTGAAACAACAACAATAATTTACAAACACAGAATTTAAAAAACTAAACTAAGCAATTGAAGATCTTTTATACTATCTATATAGGCAACGCAAGCCTAAAGATAGTAAAAACGACGCACTTTGGTCATGTAAAGTATTTATACATCAAATTGATCATACATCCACCCACTCTATGACTTTTGTCTATGTTTATATCATCAAGAATTTTTATGAATATTTGACTTAGTCAAAAACCTATCTATACTCAGCGTGCTGAATACGCTGTCAATTGGTAATGGGCTTGAGCATTTTAATTACCTTAGACCTTCAACGGTCTATGGGCAATCCCCTATTTTTTGATATCGTCTAACCAAAGATTTCATACTATACTACGTATCTTAGCGTCTTAGTAATTAAGGTATTCATGTTAGCTAGCTTGTATTTTGTTTAACAAAAGCAATTGCCTATAAAAAGAAAAAAATTAAGCAATCTGTATAACGGTGGTTTCTTTCGTTACAGCCATCCGGTCTGCTAGAAAATCCATTATCATACAGCTGCATGCAAGAAGTGTACTGCATATCACGATGGGATCCAGCCAGGAAGTACTGCCTCCGAATTGTGATGCCCCATGGATCGTTGCTGCTTCAGGTAATTTGAGATCAATACCAATACCGCATAATAAAAGTATTTGAGTCAAACACTTTTATTATGCGGTAGCCGTTGTCCGGACTCCGTACGATTAAACTTTCATGTAAACTTTCAATTCCTTTAGACTCCTGTCGTAAAATCTACTAAGTGGATGTCTACCTCACATAAAGAATCTAGAAGTAACTTTCGATTTCGGGATTAGTCAGTGAGTGAATGGATTTCCCTCATAGATTCTTTGGTCAATCGACATCGCTTTTATTATTCGATGTAATTAAGGAGTTAGATTTCGATTCCCGTTCAATGTAGAATAAATGTCCTGTTGTTATAATTACGTGCTATATTTATTTATTGATGAGCTAATGTTTGTTGTTATTATTTACAGGCAAATGATGCTTATACAAGGGACCAATGGTATCATTCAATTGTTTGGAAAGTGAGTATTTATCCTCCGAAATACAGTTTCCACAGCAAACAGACACTTTGTAATAAAAACATTTCATTATTTCAGAGAAACATCATTAGATATCGTAATTTTATGACGAAGACAGTGAGGAAGGAAGTCGTTTTAAAGGAACTTAAGGTAAATGTTTATTTAACGCCCATTAAACGATGATACCCGAGTCTAATGGGATAATGTGACTCGTGCTTGTGATAATATGATTAAAGCTGGTGTAATCCTGTATTTTTTATTTATTTATATTATTTAATCACTAAAACCTACTAAATAATGTCCCGATTTTATTACATTACTTTTTTGTTGATCACGTGACGTGGTTGCAAACGCTCGAATGTCCTTAGACGTCACAGGCAAGAAATAGAGGCAACAATTGTATGGCAAGTAAGAACTTGTTTGCTTGCTTGTGACATTACTGAAGTTACGTGTTAGGTTTGGTTGAAGTTTGGGGTCATTTGGTTTGTTTTTACTATCCACTTAACTTGACTAATTTGTTGGTTAGTAAAGAGTTTTAGTATCCACCTAACTTGGAAGTTAGTGAAGAGTTCCACTATCCACCTTCCAGCTCCATCATCAGACCTTCTTCATCAAGCCTGTTGTAAACTCCTCGAGTTTGGGTTACTTTGGTTTGTTTTAACGAATCATATAAGCGTATTTTTTTTTACCATAATTAATTTTATTGTTCGCAGAACATGGTGGACTTCATCATGACGACTCCTTTGCAAGATGAAAGCGTAACTCGAACACCGCTGCATATCCTTACAGACTTACTTTCTGAGGTGTGTACTTCGACATTTACACCTGTCAGCTATCGAGCTAGCGTCCTTTAGAAACTGTTAGGGTTCCGTACCCATTGTCTGTCTGTCCTACCTTTAAACGCCTGTATCTTTCGAACCGTAATAGATAGCCAGTTGAAATTTTCACAGAATATGTAATGTTACGAGAATTAAATAAAAAATTATAAAAAAGTCAAAAAGTAAAAAGAAAAGGGGTGTCCCCATATAATAAACGTATTTTTAAAATGTTTTTTTGTATTAGGTCTAAAGAAAAAACGGTAATACGTATAAGTCTCAAATTTGGCACGACTATTAGTACACATAACAACAAATAACAAATAATGGCTAATTGCGAGTCAGTGACAAGTTTCTGTTCATTACCAAGTTATAACTGGTAATTTCGTTATTGAATTTTGTATGGAATTTGAACTATGGGACTCGCACTTGGCCGGTTTTTTTTTTCAGGATTAAATATAAAATTTAACATATGTTTTAATCTAGGATTTCAGCTACCCTATTCATTCAAAATCCTTTCACAGGATTTCAGTGGGGACCAACATACATGCACACATGCGCATACACAAAGTTTTACATTTATAAAACGTATATAGTGTGATGGTACATATTAGATGACGTAAACGATCGAATCATTTCACAAATATATAACAACCTAATTAAAAGTATGCAGCTTTGTTTGTGCAGCGACTTGTAAACATTCACATTGTTTGTCAATACCATTAGTGTGAATAATTTGATAACTTTTCATATTATGTGTCCGTTCACGGGGCCCTTGATGAATGTTTATAACGAAAATAGTTCCTGAAAATTTCTCACTTACCTCTTTTTATACGACTGAGTGACGAGACGAGAAACTCGCTCACTTGATGGCAAGCGCTCGCACATAACAGTTCAGTGCTAAGAATACAGGGTTGCGCATGTAGACTGTACTAAGCCGAAAGGAGGTCAATGTACGCATCACTATTGATAACATTTACCAAACATGGAATCGCAAAAAAATCTAGTGTTCCACATTAAAATATCATGGACAATCGACAAAACGTATGGAACAGCTGGTTTTTTTTCTTCTATGGATTTTGTCGAGTGTCAATGACCGTTTTCTATGGAACAGCAGATTTTTTTCTCGCGATTTTAGGTTTGGTTCCTAGTGGTATCCTGGTGGATAGTAGGTAATAGTTGTTCATAATGATGAGTACAATACAATGACCTCCTTTTGGCTTAGTGCTACTAATATTATAAACGCGACAGTTTGTATGTATGGATGTATAGATGTATGGATGTTTGTTCCTCTTTCACGCTGCAACGGAACAACGGATCGACCTGATTTGCATGGGCATAGTTCAAGAGCCAAAGAGTGACATAGGTTTATCATCATCATCATCACCATTTTTCATCACTACGCGGGTGAAACTGCGGGGCGCAGCTAGTACAGTATATATGAGTAACGCTGTATTATATGGGAATTACTCACCTAATATGAATTCGGCTATAGTTCAACGAAGTACAACGATGTAGTGCGTTGTTCAACGTTGTTGTAGTCGTACAACATTATCTACTCCGTTATCGATTTAAAATATTTTAATCAGAATTAGGTACATTTTGTAAGTAAATAGATAAAGAGGTCAAGTCCATCACTCCATCAGTCTGTTTGTGCTGAGTATAACGACAAAAAATTTCCACTTTCAAAAGAGGACATTATAAACTATCTTAATCAGTTCGTGATGTGCTCATTTAGTATCGACTGACGCAGATAGTCCGTTTTCATATATTATTCGCAGCAGCGGTCCTCTGACAAAATAGGTTTGTAATTTCATACAAAGTTGTTACAACTTGAAACTACACATTGGAATTAAACACTTTTAACCAATGAGATTTACCAATAGAGACGTCGTACTCATTAAAAAGCACTAAAACATAGCGATATTTTACTTTAGAGTACCTTACAGCCTTTTACCGTCTCAGTATAAGTATTGCACTTTCTAAACACACAACATGGCATTTTTGATTATTTTTTATACGCCACATTCGCGCATCGTACGTTTGCATCGTTGCCAGACACAGGACCAACTGAGTTCACCCAAGCTAATTAACTTGTGTTTGTATCGCCGCGCATACATCGGTAAAACGCATCTACTTCAGTTTATATAACATGCGTCGCTTTTAACGGACTTTACCACGTGTATTTTACGTTATTTTAATTCCTGACGTTTTAAACACTTTGCAGTCCGTGGTAGACTAGAAGACTGATATCTATAGAAATGTTATGAAATTAGTATGGAACCCTCAGTGCGCGAGCCCGACTCGCACTTGGCTGGTTTATTTTCTATACTGCTAGCTATATCCTGATCGTCTATGAGGATATCAACAGCACTATTTTATTTATAATAAACATGACGATAGTAGTAAATGTACAGGGTTACCCGGAACTGTGGTACTAAGTCCAACGAAGGCTTACTATGGGATAAATTACTAATATTTTATATCGCAAAAATAAAAGAAAACATCACAGTGCACACAGCAACAAATAATAAATACCGACCAAGTGCGAGTCGGACGCACAATAATGCCGAATTGAATTTTAAAAAATCCACAACTTTTAGGTGCGGAACCCTCGGTGCAGACTCATCTGACTCGCACTGTTTATCTATTGTTTTTTATAATGTTTATTTATTATCATAGTACAAAACAGTTTCAAGTGACCAGGAATTCCTTTTAGACAAAAAATTGCCTGTATTAGGAGCCCCTGGCAATTTTTTGTCTAAAAGGAATTGCTGGGGCCTTACGGACAACATGTATTGCGGCACCAAACTAACGTTAGATCCGCTCAGTTGGAAAATCACACGACCGCAAACCGTATCTGGGCGCATTAAGGTTCACGTTCGCGTGATTTTCCAACTGAGCGGATCTTACGTTAGTTTGGTGCCGCAATACCTGTTGTCCGTAAGGCCCCAGGTCACTTGAAACTGTTATTATTATTAATTATGGGTTTTTCGGTGTGTATTAAAATATACTTCACGTTTTCTGTGTATAACTAGTAAATTTAAACATAGCCTACATTATCTCGGTACTTTACAGTTCCCGAGTTAAAATAAACCATTCATAGAAATATTATTAGTTCTTATCACAGCATTCGTTGCACACGTGCTGTTTGCGTTTGAATTACTTTTTGATAAAGAGTAGTGTGGCAAGTAAATTATTTGCGAAATCAGACTTACTGACGTCAATTGAGTTAGATTCCCCTTTGTATTTCAGTCTCTATGTTGTTATGATTTCTAGAACATACACGGAACTTTACTTCCAATCAAGCCTATATAATATCTACTGGGTGCGATTAGACGGTGGATTTACGGGGATGTCATTGTAGTTACTCACCATTATGAACAAAAACATAATATCACAAAAAAAATACTGCTGTTTCATATAAAAATTTAATTGACACTCTACGAAATGTTTGGAACAACTGTTTTTTTAAGAAATCGCTTTAAGCGGGCCGTAATACTGCCTACTTATATTTAATTTTGATTGATTTTAATTTTATATGAATATAACATACAAAAGCGAAATACCACTCACTGACTGACTCATCACGAAATCTCTAAAAGTACTTAACCAACAAAGTTTAAATTTGGCAGATACTGGGGCAAGTCCGTACCTTCGAGGTGCACTTGAGCTAGGCGCCCCATAACTAAAACGAGTTAGGCCCAACGCCCTCTGCGTTCGCTAACCACCCAGTCAAACTGTCGAGGCCATTTAAAGCCAAAAGCGGGGTCATTCTTTAAAAAATGCAGGTAGTTTCCTTATGGGGGAGGTGTAGAGCTCTGCTAAGAATAAGTTTCATTTGTATTTTCGGTGTGTTATGAAAATATATTTCGTTTCAGGATAAGGACAGTCCTGAGTGGGAGGAATGGGCGGAGAATGCCACAAGCGTCGCAGCCCCAATGCTGGCGGAGCGGTGCGCGACAGACGACCTGTGTGCACTGTTGGCGCGCATGTGCAGGCGCAGACCACGCGCCGCACCGCTGCCCGCGCTCGCGCCGCCTGTGCGCCGCGTCCTCACCCGGAACGTGGACTTCGCGAGAGCACCCAACGGACGACGTCTAGTCAGAGATTATATCAGGTGCTGATATTATTTGATAACCCTGTATTTTGAACTTGTTATCTACATACCTAAAGTTTTATTATAAACTACTTATTTCGACATCATTATTCTATATTTATCCACGTCAAAACGTAGGTAAGAATTTCCTAATGTACGTCAGCATCGAGCCGTCGTCGGTCGCTCCACCAATTAGCCTAGCATGTGCGCTGTCACCAAATCTTACCGCCTTATTTTATCGAGCGAGAACGTGAGATGGCTATGTTTAAATATACGTCTGTCTCATTTTCGCACGATGAAAAGAGTCGATTGTGTCACGATGGAACCTTGGAACCTTAGATTCTAAAAGTCGTTTTTGGGTCTTTGGGATGTATGGCCCATTTCTATTTCAGCTTACTAATCATTGTTCTTTGTTTTTGTAGAAATTGAGTAGGCACACGTCTTTAGAAGGCCAGTAATGTCTGGCAACACTCGTAGCAGTAAACTTCCTCAATTTAATATGAGGGGAAGTTAAGACAAATCTAAAAATAGATTAGATTAGTAGTTAAGTATTTTAGAAACTACATGTACCTATTTGAATCTTGAAAGGGTCTTGACCTGTATCTTTAATCACTATGCTAATAGGATCATTAAAATTGATTTCGTCATTTGAACATGGTCACAAGATGAATCTGTGTGAAGGACGCTCAGCTAATTTCCGGCGATATACCTACTCGGTACTAAATTATGCCAATTGAACGATAGGTTATTAAGGGCAACAAATGGGCACAGTGTTGTGAAATAGCTTCATTATGTTAGGTATGAATGCAGCGAGTATTCTCGATTACAGTTCGAGAGAAGTCACATCATTATTTTTGCTATGTGAACAGTAATCAGACTAAAATACAGCTGATTTTTGTCGCGATTTCTGGGTTGGCCTCAGAGTAAAAGTTGTTCATAATGATGAGTACAATAACCTCCTTTCGACTTAGCACAGTCAAATGCGTAACCCTGTATAGTGTATGTGCAGCAATTATATTTCGAGATAGTTTCTATGTCACTCTCTGGTCTTGAGACTTGCATTTGTAATATTAACCGACCAAAAAAGACGGAGCTTGTCAAGACGACGCATACCATATATTGTAGTGTTTTAATCATATTCCGGTAATGTGGGTAGGACTCGCGGTTTGTTCGTCCTACCACCTTTAGAAAATCAACAGTCGTAACTACTGCCAAGCATGCGTTTGATTGTCACTCCCGTTTCCCGATCCTAGTATGCAAATACTTCCCATTCTCGTTGCCATTGGGATGCAACTACCTAACTATGACTGCGGGGTGCAACTAGTGAATGTGATAAGACAAGATAATAGAAAAATAAATATTCCTATTCCTTATAAATACTCATGGTAATGTCTATTAGTCGAAAACTTCTGTATTAGATAAAAATGATTGCACTCTTAAAAATAATAAGCATAAAAATATAGGCGGAAAAAATATCATTCAACGAGTAGGTATGCCTACGTGTAGGTATATTGACTAAATATACCATAATCATACTACTTTTTATGTAAATACTAACTCAAATGGGTTTTCATATTTTTGTGAAGACTGTATTTATTTCACCAATTAGGTATATTACATAAGTTTAAGGACTGGAAACGGTATGACACTAAAATTAAATCAAACTTAAAACCATACCTTCAATTTATAACTGTGTGTTCATTGAACCTCAGTCGACACGGGTTCAATTGCATTGACGTCATTGTTTTCGATGTCAACGCAACACACTGTCTAAATAATGTTCAAAGTGCACAATAGGCACAATGGAAGTAAACAATGTCATAAATAACTACAAATTCCTTTCGAATATACATACTACTCGCAAAACTATTTCCTAACGTTCGGTACTAAAATTGGTTAACCTACATCACAGAATATATTTTAGTAGAAGTACAGAAAATTCACTCCGCAAAATCATATAAATAAGTAGCGACTCTTGCTACTGCACAATAAAGTGCAATTCAGGACGCGCAAGCGATTACTACTTACAGACTTACAGCTATATTAACATCTCTGTCTATCGCGTGTGGCAGCGGGCGCAACAGTGTTGTCTAGACGGTCTAAGCATGGATGTAGCTTCATACCTAAAGTATGGATAATGGAGAGCGCCAGGCCTGCCTACATAAGCATTAAGCAACCCTAGCACGCAGCAGCAATAAAAAATGTATTTACTCTTTTTCTCCTGAAGGAAAGAGACAGATATATCCATGTTATGCTATGCCAAGTTTACGCATGGATAAAGAAAGTGGACAAAATTTTACGGTTACGAGTGCGGTCTTTTAATTTTATTTGTATAAAAAGAACTCTAAGGTTTAAATTGATTTGAAGGAGAGCACCTGCGTCCGCGGCCTAAAATGGCCAAAAATTGTCTGTACCACAATACGATCGTCATCACAAAAAATATTAAAATAAATAAATAAAATAAATATTCGGGGACGTTTTTTCACACATGGTCATTGAATATATTGAATTGCAATAATATTTAAAAGTCACAAAACCATCAGCTAGATCCACGTTATTGATGTTTTTTTACCTAGTTTTAGATGATAGATTCCAAGTTTTTTGTATTCTTTAAAATCTGCTAAGGAGTGAAGTTTAATTTAACGAGCATTTTATGTGGCAATCGATCTCGATATTAGTTGCAACAATTTGTTGAGAACCATTGCCCTGCCCCGATTTAATAATGAGACTGATTTCGATATGAGATTGGCAACAAATTATGAGCTCAAACTATTTAACTTAGTTGAACGTAATCTTCGTGTTATAGCTAAGTCATGACAACATTTGGGATACGCAATATTTGATTTAATTTTGTTTATATCATACGGGAATTACTTACCTAAGATTGAGCCGGTTAATCCGACTATAGTTTCAACCGCATTCGGCAGGCATTTTCAAGACGAGTGCGTGCATGCGCAGCTCGGTTTGCAGTTTGCACTGATTAAATTTCACTCTTATGTGACGTATAACACGATGTCTGTTGTTTCAGTGCGTTGAGCGCACACAACTCCGGCGCATCCCTGGTGCGGCGGTTCGTAGAGGTGACGCATGGGAATAGAGCTAAATGCCCCCATCCTCGCGCTGCGCCTAACCTGGCAGCGGTGGCGCTCGCAGCGCTCGACGACCACTACCGGGACTCTGCGATACCGCACGTCTGCACTGACAGCGAGGATGAGGTGCTCTGCTTTGCTGACATCTTAGACCACATGTAAGTTGCCAACAGAATAGTGTTAAAGCAATTTAATACGTAGACTTAACTGATTCTTAAAACAATCAACGGCTGTACTGACACCGAGTATGAGGTGCTTTGCTTTGCTGACATCTTAGACCACATGTAAGCTGCCACCAGAATAATGTTAAAGCAAGTTGATATGTAAGCTCAACTGATTTTTTTAATAATACACGGCTACACCGTCAGCGAAGAGGAGTTGCTTTGCTTTGCTGATATCTTAGAACACGTAAGTTTCCACTAGAATACAGTTAAAGCCAGTTGTCATGAGGCTTAATTGAATCTTATATGAATCCATGGCTGCACTAACAGCGAGAACGGGGTGCTCTACTTCTCTGAAATCAGACCACGTTATATCTAAGTTTCCACCAGAACACAGTCAAAGCAAATTGATAACGAAAACTAAATATCGACGTTCCAATTATCTGGATCGATCGATATGGTGTTTTGCTTCACTGACATCTTAGATCACATGCTGGCGCCAAAATTGAGCTAAAGCCAGTTTAGGTCCAGAATTCACCTGAGATCAGTGGAGCAGCGAGATTTTGAAACTGGAGTGGCTTTGTTACGTCGTGCATTCGTGCATGTCAATTTTGTTAAAGTTGTATTGATCGATATATCGATTATTATAAGTACCTATTTTCCATATAAACAACCAAATTTAGAAGAAAACAACTTTACTGAGAGTATCTGTCCGCGCTAGGCCAAAACAATCATACAGTGGACACTTGGACAGTGTCTTTTGAGCTTGGACCCATGCGCGTTGAACTCTTTTGCCCGATCTTTCTAAAATGAGAACCGCAGTACAAAAGACATCAACGAGCACCTCAAATTTATTTTTGTCTGAATTTATAAAAGTATATTATGTAAAATTATTATAATCATTATAAGCTATGGAATTTAAGTTTTAGTTAAATTTTCGGCATAAAATGGCTAACACGTTAAAATGGACCCATTTATTAGCTTTAGTTTTTTTTTAACACACTGGCTTCGATTCTGATGCACTCTAAACTAAACTAAACTAAATTTGACAGCTCTAAAATTGTTGCCATCCTTCTCTCACATATTAAAATGA
The DNA here is from genome assembly GCA_914767915.1 of Agriopis aurantiaria. NCBI lineage: Eukaryota > Metazoa > Arthropoda > Insecta > Lepidoptera > Geometridae > Agriopis > Agriopis aurantiaria. The sequence continues at coordinate 10,825,691 of OU611983.1, read as the reverse complement.
AAAGAGAGGCAGATAATTTTAGTCCTGTCAGATTGGTTTAGTTTAGTTTAGTGAGTGATATGACAGAATCGACGCCAATCTCAAAATTATACCGTTGGTAGACAACGATAAATGTTTGGATACTCTTAAAACCGGGAAAAAGTAAGGTAGAGATCTTCCAAGCTAAAACTGTGTGTCCTCCACTAAATTATGTGCTTATGCAATGGAATGGAATTATAAGTATTGCACTGAAGCTTACCTTGGCTGTTATGCTCACTTATTCCCGGGGTTGTAGGAGTATCCAAAAATTTTTCGTTTTGCATACCAAAATTTTGGGGCATTGTCTATGAAGTAGGAAAAACGTTTCATTTTTGAAACTTATAAAAAATGTGTTTTGTATTATTCCTAGGTGCGAATACGAAGACTGGTTAGTGATAGTAGGCGCAGTGTTGCAGCCGGTGCCTATGTGCGCGGGCACGCTGAGCTGCCCGCGCGTGGCTGCACGGATCGCGCGCGTTTTGGGCGCTCTCGCGCGGGATGAGCGCTGCGCGGCGCACGCGTGTCTTGCGCCTGCGCGCGCTGCACGCCTCTACCCACCTTCGTGGCTGCTCGCCGCCGCACCCGCGCAACCCGTGCTGGCGCTACCACAACAAGAGCTCTGCGAACTTTGGGGTTCTATGGTAAAATATACCTACATCTTATACTGTTTATACTTATCAAATACTAGCAAGGGTCTTTGGCGCTTTACAGAGTGCCTAGTGCGAGTTTTTCCAATTGCGTTACTTATTTAAACGATTTTTAAAACGATGCCATCTATAGGCGATAAATGGCGCTGTCCTTATTTCATACAAATCGTAGTTAATGTTAACGCGATCTTATAGGTAAACGCAATTGGAAAAACTGGCACTAAACACTCTGTAAAGCTGAACGACGCGGTAGAACCCAATTTCGATTCCACTAACGACATTTTCCATCGTTACGCTTCTGAGTACCTACTCTGAGGTATAAATGGATGTTGGTAACGGTGTTATATATTGTCATGATTGAAGTAGGAAAATATAAAATACATTCAGCATTTCAAAATTATCCTCATACCTCATATATGCTTAATGGTTTATCCCAGACGCGCCTATGGTCTATGCAGTATCAAAATTTGTTTATAAATAAATATGCGCGGCATAAGGTCAAATTAGACACATGGAATTCAATTCTGGTAATAGGTAGGTAAACGGTGTGATTACGGGTCTTTCCTATTGACGTCAATACAGTGTCATCCACAGATCTAAGCATCATCTAAACCACAGTCGGATTGTACGAGCAGATTACCTATAATCTTTGCCTGTTCTAAGCAGACTTTGTATTTTTTTTCTTTTATTAGAGCTGACGCAGTGACCTCTGGTTGCATGAACTTACTTTTTTACCTAAAGCATCTAAAATTGGGTTAGCAAATGTTAAGTTGTGTTAGCTTTAGATCAGACAAACAAGGGAACTATGGTGGCAACTTTCCCCTATTTTCATAACAAATATTTTTGTTTATTAATTTATTGCACAATTTGCGCTAGTATCCAAGAAATAGTACCTACCACTTTTTGGTTGATATTCCGAAAACCCGTACAACGCGCTATAATTCCACTTTTAACTGATAGTCTATGGAATGCGCTGCCTGAATGGGTAATCCCCGATAGTAACAATCTGGGTGTCTTTAAATCACGAGTAAATCGGTTTCTTCTAGGCAAGCGTACTCCACCGCGGTCAAACGAAAGCCTATTATTAAAAAAGTATAACTCAATACATTTTTGTTTTAATAACTTGTACAATGACCAGAGTAATTGGGAAAAAAAATTGTGGTCTGATATGGTTATGGTCATAATAAAAAATTATAAAAACATTTTTTGTTTTCCAAATATTCTGTAATATTAACTACGCAAATTGCCGAAGTAAATTTTTTCAAAAGTAGACAGTCATTTAATATTTTCAAAAAACGTCAAATATGCAAGTGGGATAGCGGCGTGCCTATATTCTAGTAGGCCATAAAGTACACGCGTAACGCCATGTCCTCGCAAGAGGAAAGACAAAATTACCATATGTAGTATGTATATCGTATAAATATATGTAGGCAACATTATAACGTTTTTTTTGCAGCTCGACAGCTTACTGAAGTGTTGCTGTAAAAGAAAAAGCTTCCTACAAAGTATTAGTAGACAACTGCCGGACATCATTCTAGTCGCTTTAACTCAAAACGTAAGTACCGACAAATTTATCATTAGGTACTAGGCTAATTATTACAAATACCATGAATAAATCACCAGTTAGTAGTGGTAATTTTATCGCCCGGGCGGTAGCATGTGCGCTTTACAATCTGAATCAGGCGGCAGAATTTACTCTAAATCTCCTGGGTCCTTCGGTCTCAAATTAACGCTAAAACCGCACAGATCGGAAGATCACGCGATCGTGAACCTTAATGCGCCCAGATACGGTTTGCGGTTGTGCAACATTTTTTCGTAACCTAAACTAAATTGCTTTAAACAGATAGCCGTAAGGCCCCTGGCGCCCTTCAGTCCTAAAATCGACAAATGCGCATTTTTTTATAAGCGTAATACATTATAATCTCAGTTTAAACTTATATTTTTATTTTATTTTAGCCGGCAGCAGTAGAAGCTCTGTGTTTGATGTTGGAGTGGGAAGTAGCTGACGGGGAACAATCACAACTGGAAATCATCTCCGCTCTAGAGAGCACGGAGCTGGGACAACAGTATTACCGGGACCTTTGTGAAAGACAGAAGACGCTAGAGAGATTGGTAAGTAAAACAGGACGATTTTTTATGCTACTGACTGATGAGATGTGCTAGAGTGGCTCGCCTGATGCTACGCGCTCAAGAAACGTTCCTTAAAGAATGAAGCTCAAATAATTGATTTAAAGAAAACTTTTTAAAAACAAAATCGTTAGGCGTCCGCCATATTGAACATCACTTTATTTTTTGTTTCTTCTCAGCAACTCTTTTATTTGATACCCACCATACTTATATCATGGGGGTACATAAAAAATAACTGGTCTGCCATCTTTGGGAGTCCGCCATATTGGAATTAGAATTTCGTCACTTAGCTTACCATGCATTGTCATCTAAACTATGTCAGTTCAATCGGTTGTGGATAACTGTTTTAAAATTCAGTTGTAAGATTTGCCTACCAACAAGGGAAGCTGGCCAAGAAAAGCTTGTAAAAATGACAAACATTGTGTAGGAGACCTTGCATGAATGGTGAATATGACGGCGGAGTAATGATACGCTTACCTTCGTAACTGAATGCGAAAAACCTATGATTTGACTGAGTGGCGAGCCTTTAGAGATCAATCCATTGTTGCACACACACATGTATGGGGGTTCTTCCAAAATTCGAAAAGGTGAGCGCTTTAGAAAATTGTGACGCCTTTTTGACTTTCGAACGCCAAACTGATCTCGTATGGGCAGCCTCCTAACACTCGGGCGACCAATAGGTTTTTTTTAGGAATAGGCTAGCGTTTGACTGCCAACTCGCCTGAATTGATGTTATGCGATGATGCGGTCTAAGTCGGAGCACGCTTGCCTAGAAGAAACCGATTCACTCGTGATTTGAAGACACCCAGATTGTAACTATCGGGGAACATCCATTCGCGCAGCGCATTCCAAAGACTAGCAGAAATAGATGGCTTATCGTTTAGTAATGTGTTGTAGCAAGCCGAGGGCGGGCCGAAGCGGCTGTCTCTGCCCGTGCGGGCCACGGATGCGGACGTCGCGGCGCTGCTGGAGGCAGGCGCACTCGGGAACCTTGAGTGTCTGTCGCTCGCATTCACCAGTGTCACCAGCGAGTGTGCACGGCATCTCATAAAGGTAATAACAATCTATCAGGCGCATGGTGCAAAAGACTACTGTTTACTTGCAATATTATAATTTCAATTGGGGGCGCCACTTTTACGCCAGTGGCGTAATTATGATAAAAAATAATAATAAATAACTAGCTGCGCCCCGCGGTTTTACCCGCGTGGATTACTCTGTATAACATCAGCTATCTGCCAGTGAAAGTACCTCTCCTAAGTCCTGCCGTTTTGGAGTCCATGGGGAACATAGGTACACACATTGATTTATATATAATTATTTAGATACTGTAAATACACTGTGATGAAAGTACTGTAATATACTGTTCTGTGAATGTGTGCTTTTATTATATAATAAAATTAAAAGCTGTTTGATTTTTCTTTCATGTGACTCGTTGGGAATGTTGTTAGAGTAAGTGTCATTGGTTGAGAATGTGCAAATAAAAAATTCTTATCGAGTATTACAGTCAATGTTGGGAATTAAAAAAAAAAAACCATTAAGTAACAGTGTGACAGTTCAGGGTACCGTGTTACTCGTTGGGAACAAACGATTTTAAATAAGTGGTTTTTTCCCAGCTGCCGTCCCTCCGCTACCTGAACCTGTGGGCCACCAAGTTCGGCGACAGTGGCGTGCAGCTGATAGCCGAGCACCTGCCACGCTTACAAGTTCTCAACCTCTGCGAGACGCCCGTCTCCGACAAGGGCATTGAGGCACTTTCAGGTACCTACTACAGTTCCTGTTTTTCGTAATGTTCTTCACAAGATAGCCGCTGTTGGGCTGCAGATGTGGGATCGTATCTTAAGACCCAGAATATGGCGCGCCGCTATCTCGCACATTTGATGGGTTTTCTAAATACAAAATTACTGGGTCATTTTGCGAAGTTAATATTTCAAAATACATAGAACAAATTTGATTGGAAATAAAAATATGCTTTACTTACTTTTCGTAGCGCGTTGTTGACCTTTCTGGAATATGTAGGTACAATAAGGTTCCCACCAAAGGGTTCCCACTAATACTTTTACTTTACACATGATGTGTTTACACTTTGTAGGTGTATTTATTTTATTTTTTATTTGTGGTGTTTTTTTTAAGTCCCGATAAACATTTAAAACACGTGTTCAAATCGCGAAAGTATAAAAATTATTATTTATTTCCAGTCAAACGTCCCATGATCTGCCAAATCACCAAGATCGCGTTCAAAATCCACGCCAAAAACGCCAATTGCGTTATTAGCATCGTAGCGATTCGTAACGCGCCCTAAGTTGACTTAATCACAATAATTTTAAAAGTACATTATCTGTTTTCAGGCCTATCGAATCTACGGCGCTTAAACCTCAACAGCACGAAGCTTTCAGCGGAGACTTTCAAACTGTTACGTCAGAGGCTGCCCCTACTCCATGAATACGATATAAGGTACACGGAAGCGTGGTGACGACAGGTGACGCTACCCACGGCTCCTCGCTGCACATACCTGCAAATACAGACTACTTGCAAAGAATACTGGCACAAGCTTACTAAAACGTGGAAGACATTCAAATGAGAACACGTTGCCATGGACGGGATTTCTGTTGATAGGAACGTTTCGTCTCTTTCACGCCAACTGAGAAAAGGCTGCAGCTGTCGAGTTTGTAAATTTATCTAAGTACCTCTATTCTTTTATTTAGGTACCTAATAACTCCACGGGATTGGTTACGTTGACAATGATCTATAAACCACGTTTATAAAATCAAAACTTGTTCTGTAGTTCATGGGAAAGCGATCTCAAGTCCATCCGCGCAGTATTAGGTACTTAGATTTCGTTCAGGAATTGTCATCATGAAAATGTAGATTTTGAGACGTGTTACGGTTAAGAGAGTTCTAATAGTATCGGTGCAAAGATAATATCGTCATTAATCGGGTGTCATAACTTTCAAATTCGATCCATTTGGTAAATAAAATATATCATGATACTAAAAATGATTAAGATTTCGATTCGTACCTAAATTTTTCCGTGATAGAAATGTCATGCCATTAAAAAAAAGAGAATGCCTTTCATGCCCTAGTCTTTTCGATTTTAGGTACTCAGCATTAAAGACATCACACATTAGGTACTTACTACACTTATAAACACGTCATGCAACTTTCACTTTCCACTATTATAAAATGGCCTCGTCGCACGAAACGCCTTTTGTATATATCCATAGTATAATAATATACTCCGCCAAGTATGCTATTCCGAGACACAAAGGTCACGTGGGTGAAACAAGCCTACCATAGTACAATAGTTTACTCAGCCAGGTATAGCGCTTCGAGAAAAAGTGTCACGTGGGTGACACCGACTGAGGTCATCAATGTCATGGATATACGTACACGTGCATAAGCAAGAGAAGAATAAGTAATAAACAACAAGTTCGAGAGAGATGACGATACAGCTGATTTTCTGTATTACCAATAGCGTGAAATTGTATCTCCCCAATCTTCGTATATTATTACCTGTGGGAATAAATCAATGTGGTTTTGACATAAATAATCTAAATTCGTGCTTAACTTGAATTGCTTTGCTTGAGTGGACAAAACAAATGACAATTGAAATGCTTTAAGTATTTTATTTAATACATTATTAGCTAATTTGTTTCCCAATATCTGTGTTTGTTGCAATAAAGTGGCAACTGGACAGTGACGTAATTGAGTGTCAACTCCCAGAGCGCTAGACCTTGTTTTCTTGGATCATGAAGCCTACGAGTTCGACGCTGAGTTACCAGTAGCATGAAACCATAACTCCCCAATCTCCGTGTATTACCTGAGTCCGATAAAACTATGTGGTTTTGATTTAAATACTATATTTATTAATTTTAAATTTAAATATTAAATATATTAAATTCGAGTTTAATTTGAATTGCTTTACTTGGGTGACAAACAAAATGACACTTGAAATGCTTTTTCTATTATATTTAAAGATTATTTACAAATTTGTTTTCTAATTTTTGTGTTTGTTGTAATGAAGAGGACATTGGGCGGTGACGTAAGCTTGTGTCAGTTTCGGAATAGCAGATCTTATTTTATTGTATCAAGTATAAATCTATGAATCTAAAATCTATTTAAGTAGGTGTGTAAAATACGTACTACTTTCCTTATTATAGGTATATTTACATTAAATTAGATATTTCTAACTACCTATCTTAATCGAATTTAATAGAACATTTTTACAGTTGATGCTTTCCAATTTTAACACATAGACACAGGGATGTAAAGTTTAAGTGTTTTTGTAAGAAACTGGAAAATACATATAGACAAATTAGGGTCTATAATTAAAATAAATTACTTGCAATAAAGGTCAAAGAATATCGTAATATGACATTTATTTAGTTTTCATTTTACAAAAATTTACTCCTTTTTGGAGCCAACGATTCTTAGATCTGCTGATTCAGAGCTTAAGACAGCCAATATGTTAGATTTTAGTAAAATTATTTATTTTTAATGTAAGTACCGCAGAAATGATTTAAGTGTACATAATTATATCCGTATTATTTAAGGGTTAGAGCTCGCAGGCCTTCATTTTGTATCACTTTATGGAAGGACTGGAACGGTAAGTAATTAGCACATTGCACTGACCTCTCGTGCCTTAATAATGAGGTTAATTGGATTATTATTGATTGTATCATTAGAGCAAACCTTTGCAGTAGAAGTTATCGTACTGTGGAGTTTATATTTTTTAAAGAATTACCGCAATTACACGTCCTTAAAGGGTTAACTCAGTGCCCAATATTCAAATTTTCAATTTGCTTGGTGTATTTTGCTATCCTACTACTAGATACGAAAAATGCGTTAAAAAACCCATAATTTGCAATTTAAAAAGAATTCGGTATTTATAACTAAACAGGTATTCTTTGAAGTTTTGGTGGGAAAAAATTGTGCAAAATTTAGGCGCTTTTTTTAAATTTAGGTTGCCACATTAGTACCTAGTCTGTTCAATCCAAAATTACGCCCGGTTGGGTATGTCATTATCTCTAAATCGCTTACAATGCAAGTGTTATATTCCTAACTAGGCAATAACCTAATATTGGCGTGCCCAATCAGATAAATTAGTGTGTAAAAAATACGACAGAGGAACTTGAATAACAATATCCCGTCATGTACTGAGCATGATGTGTGTAGTCACTAATTCCTGTAATTCATATTTATTGTATTTAATAAATAATATAGATATGAATCGTAAGTAAATTCTGTAAATATTTATGTATCTTACCATAACTATAAAGATTCTAGTGTGATAATGATATCTATTTATATATTAGGATTAGTAAACCATAGCTTTACCGCATCTTAAATTCTATCAACTGTCATCTCATTCAATATTACTGCCCGAGTGCAAAAAAGTGGTAACTTATCGTCTAATTTCTTCACAACTTTGTTTGGGTACCTATAGTTGAAACTAATTGGACAAAACAGAAAATGTAACCTATACTTTTCAAGTAATGGTAAAAAAAGTTATGGAAATTAGGCGCCGAGATACCACCACCGTCGTTCAACTCAATATCTTCATGGTTAATTTTATCTTATTATAACCAAAACGAAATCGCCAATTACTTTTACCCGTAAAAGGGTTGATAACGTTATTTTTTTAAAACTATTTTTGCTAACTGAGAAGTGAGAAATAATCTAATACAAAAGCTAAATCATATGATAAATTGTCTTTCTTTCACTTCAAAATCAATGTAATCAACTATGTTTTGTATTAAAATAATATTTGCCATATTTACCAGAAGTAGCAGGTCTATATCAATCAAAATATGGCTCATTATACCTATAACATATTTTACCTTCGAATATTTTAATTTATAAAATCATGTGTATAATTACCTAATATCAATAAGTATAATTATGTAACGTGAAATTTTATGGAAACTTGCGTGGTTTTCACACATTTTGTTTATATTATACAAGAATTACTCAGTCGGTTATTCGGACTGCAGCGCTGCACTGGGGCCGTACCGTCACCTGTTTTAAGCGCTTAGGTGATTTCGAAGTTCCGCGAACGCAAACTCGGTGCGTTGTTCACGCTCGCGCGATTTTCCGCGCAAAGCGAGATGAAGCCGCACGCGCCTTGAGAAATACCGCGGAATGCGGCTAAAGCTATAAGTGGCATAATCTTACGCGAGTAATTCCCGTATAATATAAAAATAACGTAAAATAATGTAAGGTAGGGCACGGTTAAATGATTGCATTTACTCGGGAGTACACCGTCTTATTGTCAGTAGATGTGATATAACGTAATAAAATTGTAATTGCAAGTAATGTGAACTGAATTGTTATTAATGGTAGGACATGAAGAGATATAAGACTTACCTATCCACTGTGTGAAATGTGAGAATTTTTTAATAAAATGATATGATAATGAAACAATTTTTTTGATTTGTCTTCTGTCCGAGTCAATTGGTTGGGTTTAAAGCTGAATAGCTCTGTAATTAATCTTAATAAATCCGAATATCTTTAATAGCCGTTTATTACTAACGGACCACCCAAACCAGGGGCGGATCCAGGATTTCATTTAATTTTGAGGGCACTCTGGATTTCATGCTGACAAGGTTCGAAGGAATCAAATCGAAAAATTGAGTCGAATGTATGGTTTTGGGGGCGGGGGGGCTTGGCCCCCATGCCCCTGGATCCGCCAATGACCCAAACCATCCACCTGGGCGGTCGGTTAGGAAAACTTGTTCTTAACAGCAATAGCTGCTTTGCAACAGAATAGGGATAAGTAGGTATGTACCGTTTGACGTGCCATATTTCGCAAAATAAATAATCGAGACGATAACTCCAAGCTAGGGTTCCCTCACTATGTTTTCTTCACCGGCAGCTCTAAGCTCATTAAGATTTAAACCTACGCCTGCGGAGAGGAAGTCAGACGCGCCATCCGCTATTCAATGCAAGGACTTTTGAGTTCAGACAAAGTTTGAGTTTTGGGTCTGAAATGCCCCCAGAACATTCCTGCTGAATGGTGCTCCCCTGGAAAGGGTAGGACATTTTAAACACACAAGGCATACAATCAGCTGATCTCAATGATTATATTGTATGTACATAAAGAAGGAGCAGAGTAGCTGATAGTCCTTGACTATCAGGATTAATGCTGAGACGGGCCCATTCGACACTGATTGTGTCCTTTAGATATAAGTTTTTGTAAAGGTGTCGAATAAAATTTATTTTCTTCCTTTTTTTCTTTTTTTTTTTGGGGCCTTGTCCATAAGAGCGAACATGATTCCCCGTAGGATGCACATTATGTTCTAAAGATCGTAATGTGCATCTTCTCGATCGTCAAATTTGACGGTTGAGGTCGTAAAATTCTATAAAATGACATTTTATCAGTAATCGCAATGATCGTTTCTATGGTATTTAATCGAATTTGACGATCGTTAAAGAACGGTACTTCCAAGTTTCGCTAAGGGTTAATAAGTAAACATTTACGGGTCATCCTATACGGGTTATTCGTCAACATCATTTCAGTCGTAGGACGTCCACTGATGGACATAGGCCTTTCTCATCGATCTCCAAAAGAGCCGCTTGGAAGCGGCCCGCATCCATCGTTTCCCTGCTGTCTCTTTTAGGTCGTCTTTCCATCTTGTGAGTGGACGTCCTACGCTGCGCTTGCCGGTCCATGGTCTCCATCGGTCATCTGCGTGCTATGTGCCCTGCCCACTGCCACTTCAAATTGCTAATCCGGTGGGCTGTGTCGGTAACTTTCGTTCGTCTACAGATCTCATTTCTGATTCGATCTCGAAGAGAAACCCCAAGCATAACCCTCTCGTTGTGCGACTTTGAGCTTGTTTATGAGGCCCATAGTGAGAGACCACGTTTCAGTGTCGTACTGGTCGAAGACTTTCGTCTTAAGGCGCTGAGGTATTTTGGACGAGATGACGTTGCGAAGTTTACCGAACGCTGCCCAGCCGAGTTGGTTATTCGAATACGCGCAATTTAGATCCTGATTACACGGAAAAGAACTGCATCGCCCAGGGTCTAGTACACCAAAGCCTTCAGGGGGGGGGGGGGGGAGCTGCCCCAATATTAATTGATTTTTTAACAAATTTATTAGCATCTGCGTGCCGCACTGACCTTTATTTTGAGAGTAGGTGCTGTATGACCTAGAATCTGGCATAACATGCTTTAGAGATGGTTATGTTGATGTTAATAATTAAAACAATGTACTTTATATCTAGTGAATATATTTGAATAACTTCAATAATAATATAATGTTTTACACTCGGAATTATCCTGCTTTTATACAATTTTGTAGATTTTGAACATTCTGTATGCAATTCAGTGAACGTGAATCCAGCTATTTACAAAACAAAAATGTTTACTTATGTACAAAATAAATCCAATAGTTATTTTATCTCTACCAATACAATAAACTTCATATTAGCTAAAAAAATCTAAACTCAAGACAATCGATTAAAATATATCACTAAACGTAATTTATCATTAATAGTAGGTACAATTAATATTATTCAGTAACATTAAATTGTATAAAAATAAATAAATATTATGTCAATAGATAATAGATCTCATTATGGGCAATGCAAGGTTATGAAATTACGAATACTACACAGCTCTATCGATAAAAAAATGGTAGTGGGCAGAATAAATAATGAATTAAAAAATTCAAACACCTGGGGTGCAAGTACCGTTCTTTTAGCGATCGTCAAATTGACAGTTGAGGTCGTCAAATTCGATAATATGACATTTTTTCAGTACTCGCTGTGATCGATTCTATGGCATTTTAGCGAATTTGACGATCGATAAAGAACGGTACTTGCACTGCTGATTTGTGAAGTTGGCGCCACCGTGCCTTGTAACGAGGTAATAAAACGTATTTTTTCTTTGCGAAATAATTTGGAAGACACTAGTACAAAGTGAAGTCGTTACTTTTGTATGAGCCAATGACGATATAACCACTTGACTGCTCAACCTTTATCCCCCTTGATGAAATGGTACAAATTTTTCAGCATAATCTTTTCAAATACAGCTATTTTGAAATTAGGATGTTCTAAACGTCGGCCATTTTGCTAGACTGTCCTTGATATGAAGCGAAATAATTATCAATTTAAAAAACCGACCCCAAAATTAGTAAATACGCAATTTATTTTACTCGAATGGTTTTTTTTCAGTTAGTTATTTTGTATTAAACTAATGGACCGATATTAGGGCCAATCTGAATGTATATCCTTTAAAATAAAAATAAAGTTTCACAAACCGTATTATAAAAAAGTCTAATATATGACGGAGATCTGAAATAATACACATTATAAAAAATTAGGACCCCTCCTCCTTTTTTGAAGTAGTTAAAATTACCCTAACTATGATTGCCAGAAATTTATGATAAGCAATAATTTTAGTTTTTAGATAAAAAAAAAAAAATTTGCGTGAATTAGATAGAAATCTAATCACCAGGCACTGATATCATTGTATGTAAGATAGGTACTAATATATATACTGTAAAGTTGTGGCTGTGACTCACCGGTTTGTCATTCTATATTTTTATCACACAATCAGAATGTTCGGTACATGACCCAAATAAAATTTAAAGTCACTTTAAACTGTCAAAATTAAACTAGCTCTCTCACAGATCTACTACCTATAGATTTTCAATGAGCGTGGCTAGCTCAGTGCCTCTCGCTCATCATCGTATTTTCGCTCACTGCGCTTCTTGCAGCCCAAAATGCTACAACCAACCATTGTAAAATATCTTTTACAATTATTTCTCAGAGGAAACACGCATTTATCACATTAAATCACCAAAAAAAGGCAATAAATATAATTCAGACCCGTTTTGTTTGTCACTGATTATTACAGATTTTGACACTTGAGGTACCAAAAACAGGTCACGCCGATAAGGACAACAAAATCTATTTATGTCCTTTTCGTACTTGTGCTGAGCCATATCAAGTTGTCTCTTTCACTAAAATATATTGCCGATCTGGTTGTGTATATCTGTGAGCTCTCTACTATCTGACCCTACCACCGATGCCCGCGTAAGGCGTCAGCAGGGGAAAGGTTATGACAGCTTCAAGTGACTCTTATTCTAATTGAGGTAAGTACATACTCACCTTTTGCATAAATACGCGATAAGCTAATCTATGCTATTAAATTATCTGTCAACTTCTCTCCGACAAGTCACGCGAGAAAGCAAGACAGATTTTAAAATTATCTGTCAACTTATCGCTACAAGAGCAAGTTTACCCCAGTATTCTTTTAGTTTTAACTTTTTGACTTTATTATTATTTCTTAGTTAATCCGCCGTAACATTACTAATCTGTGAAAATTTCAACTGGCTATCTGTTACGGTTCGGAAGATACAGCCGTTAAAAGCTAGGACCGACAGGGCTTATTATAGGGTCCTGTTTACACCCATTGGGTACCGAACCCTAAAAATGATCTCTGTCTGGTTGTCGCTGACAAGTCACGCGTGAAAATGAGACAATTTTTAAAATGATCTGTTAATTTCTCACTCACGAGAGTGACGCGTGAAAGCGAGACATTTTTTTTAATGATTTGTCAACTTCTCGCTGACAAGATTCACGCGTGAAAGGGAGCGGTTTTTCTATAGAACGGATTAGCTTATCGAGAGATTATGCATAAGAGGGTCAGATAATTTCACTATTAGTAAATATCATACTTACATAATTATACAGACAATTTACACAGATATTCTAGATTTCTAGAGCTACCAATACTACTAGATGTAAGCTTGTACAACGTGTGTGTGTAGAGTACAGTAGATGTGGAGGGTAGGCTTATATTTATGAGCAGATATGATTTGAATTTATTGATTATGTTAGCTATCAATCAGAATCACGCTTTCCTGTTGATGTAAAGGTTGTGATTGCGAATTATAGCTAATCTAATAATGCTGTTGGACATTATTAATTATTAATAATAATTTGCACCCTGTATGCCTTTATAATGAGTGAGTAGTTATATTTTGTGTCATTATAGTCAGTCAAGTATCACAACTTAGCAACTAGTTTTCATACAAATTTAGCCCGACAACTTGTAAAGTATACCTTTACTGTTTCAATTTGTTATCCTACAAGTTTCATCTAATTAGCGGCATACAGTTAATTGAAAATTAATACAAATTAGATATTTTTTTTTGCGAAAAACTTGTAGATCTTATTTTTAGGTAGGTCCTTGATTATGTGAAACCAGTAGGATAACAAAATAACATTAAAAAGTACTTTCAACTTGTTGTGAGTCAAAGTAGTGTAAAAATTAGGAGCTGAGTTAAGAGCTATTAAAAAATTGAGTACTATGCGAAAAAAGATACAGGACGACTCAAAAAAGGAGATCAGTAGCACAGTGGTGTTTTCAGAACTTACTATTATACAGCACTTGGCGAAACAACACTTGAGTCACGAAATATATTTAAAAAAATGTGACAACAAATGCGTTTCGTCGCTAACTCTGGCGGAACCTTTTGATGGAAATATTTTTAAAAATTATTTACTTTAAAATATTATTCAGATTGATGTTTGATATTTTGGCAGGGGATTTGTTGCTGGATATGCAAATGTACATCATTTCAGCCTATCATGTTCCCACTGCTGGGACTCGGGTCTTCTCTCAGAGAGAGGAAAAAACAGACAGTTCAGATTGTGACATTGTACATACCTACCTGTTACATGTTATAGTGTGTATAGAGACAGCCTGTATAATTTTATCAGTTCACTTTAGTGTGAAGAGTAATTAAATAAATTCGAAGTGTACGATACAGGCAAATAGTAGTTGATTTGATTAGTATAGGTACCAACCGTGTATCAAGGTTTTGGATCCGTAACAAAACGAAATTATCGAAACGAACATTCACATCTCTTTTCATTCGTCGTCAAGTGTATATTAGTTATACCTAAGACCCGAAATAAATGAATTGAATTGAATTTGAACATGTGATAAAAGGAGGCAACAGTTTTTAGAGCTGTCTCATTTAGTTTACCACTTCATCAAAACTCGCGTAAGGATTCATTATAAATTATTACAAAACGGCTTAATCTCACGTTGTTTATCACACACCCACACACATTAAACGGTCGCACACATAACATGAGTGTAAACCGTTTTGTAATAATTAAAGTTTAGTTCAGAAAATTGTACAAAAGAATCAAGACCGCATCAATGTTTGGGTCTGGGTATGAGTTGTCCATAATTATTTTTGTGCGTGTTCCATGGCATGACGGGTTGTATAAATCTTATTGCGACTTGTTTCTGCATTCGCGTAAGGAAAATCTAGCATAAATACTAAATCAGCAGTACAGCAGTAACGGTGTTAAAACATAAAGCGTATCGCTTTTACAACAATGGTAAAACCTCGTAATAACTTCGGAGTGTTTCCAACACGTGTGTACAAGAACGTAGTTTATGACATAATAACATATATTAGCATTTATTTCTATTCAAATTATTTGGACTTGTTAGTTAATTTGTCTGCTTCATTGCGCCTAAAGCCGGAAGTTCCGATAAAATGTTATCATGGATACTAGGTACGTTTGAAACTTTGATAGACAAGTCAGGAAATTTTAGCATGAATCTATCAATCTACTATGCCAGGCCTATTTTAATGCGATTTCTGATCCTTGAACCGCTCTGCGAGGCGCCAAGGTGACAAAGCGATTTATATTATGTAGAGATCATTGCAAAAGAAGCTCTAGCGCGAAGAAACACGTTAGATCATCGGTTTTCGAACTGTAGGGAGCGCCCCACTGGGAAGCCGCGGCAATATATGAAGATGGCGCAGGCGCGCGGTGCAAGCGGATAGTGTTCCGTCAGTCCGAAACATTGAAACTGTATTTACCCTTTTCATGCACTTATTTATGCGAAAGAGCATTTTCAGCAGTTGTAGATATAAAAAAGAAATATAGAAGCAGTTATTGAAGTTAGATTTTTGAACTCTTATCTTGCTGTATATATTTTAATAATACATGGCGATCCTACTGTCTTCCTCTTGCTTGCGCCGAGGGGGGCGTAGGTCATTTCATTTTGGGAAGCAGAGGCGTGACGAAAAGACTTTGGGAACCTTGCGTTAGATTGACTCTACATGCGCGCTTTAAGCATCTGTAGGTATTTAAGAAGTTTGGTACGCTTCGCAGTGCATCTTATAACATACTTTACTGTGGCGTAGCAAGCATGGAACAAAAAAAACGAATTTCGGTCCGACGAACGATGATCGCCGGTCGTTATCTCTTTCAGAAACTAGCGACAAGTATCAATAAAACAGTGTTGATTGACAACGTATTCGGCCATGCTCGTCAGAAAGAGACAGAATGCATGACAGAATAATTTTGACCGGTTTTTTTCTCTGATATTTATGTAGGTACGTAGTTTGATCTTTAACTGCCATTAATGGTTAAATAAATATGTTTTTTTTTGTACGCAATCTAATTGAGTATAGAGGTCCTTGGTAGCACTATTTATTTTAATGTCATGTCGAAGTGAGTCTTATGTACTTGCACTATTGTTTATTCTATGAAAGAGTGTCTCTGTCAGAGTAGGTTTATTAGGTATATAAATTAGAACTATTATCATATTTTTTCCATCACTTCATTGGTCTAACTCTAGTAGGTTCTATGTACAAGTACGAAGTTCAATAAAATCCCTTCCGACAAGTTTTATTATCCGCATTATAAATTTATTTGTTAATTAAATAGTATGCGCCACTTGACAGACAAGAAATAGTAAAACATGCGTATGTTGTACAAGCTCACAAAAATAAAAATAAGCAAGAATTTTTACTATAGACACGTCAGAAAAAGCTTTGTGCCATAATTTATAATAAAATTATTTGTCTATTTTTTATAACTATTCATTAATATTAAAAAAAGATACTTAAATGATTTACCACTAATGCATATTTATGTATAATATAAAATTTTACAACACAACACTTAAATAAAATTTCGTTTTCAATCCCAGAAAAAGTATTCGAAAAAATGCGAAATACGTCGAACCGAAAGAAACCACAATGATAATACTGAACTTATCAACATGGTATGGGAATGATATTGTTTAACATGATTTTTGTACAAATTCTATCGCCCAAAGTGCTTCACAATACATAACATCGAATTCTTTAATACATTTTATCTCTTCGCTGCATCGAGATACATACATATAGTCACAATCGTGTCAAAAAACGTCCGAACCGAAACTCGGTGCACGCTACGAATTGAGCAGACTTTATGGTTCATTACAAGGTAACCGCGATCCGACTACAACGCCGCGCGATGTCAGAGCTACGATGACACAGCAGACAACTAACGTTGAATACTATGCAAGCGATATAATGTCTAAATTGGAGTAAATGTGGTACTTATTGTGAACTATATCATTGATACAATGCATGTACAATGACACTCGGACGTTTTTGACTGTTTTCAGTGAGATATTGTGACTCTACAGAAATTTTATCTCGATGCTTCGCTGTTATCACTCGCTACCTATTTATTAGGGCTGATCTTTCAATCGTCAGACAAACTTACACGGTTTCTAATGAGACTTTTAGAGGCGTCAAAATTTTGCCCCAGCCTTTAATCATACTGCAAAGGCGTCAGTAAAAATCGAGTTAAATATGACGATCGACAGAATAGCCCTTACTATTATAATTAAATTCATCGGATGAGAGTTTGTGAACTTCGAAAGGGTATACACGTGGAATTACCGTCTGCGTGTCCACAGCGCGGGTAGCGGGCGGTGCTATTTAGTAAAGGCGGCAAACACGGCCCACATGAGGTCGCAGGCGTCGGGCCGCATGGCCTCGGCCTCGAAGTCGAGGTCCAGGAGGCTGCGGACGCGGCGCGTGGCCAGCTCGTAGTCCTCGTCAGACAGCGGCGCGAAGGCATTCTCGAGGACGTCTGCTGAGTGAGCGAGCATCAGCAGCGCGAGCGAGCGCGCGTCCGCGTGCGCCACGTCCGTCATCGAGCGCCGTAGCGCCGCCTCTTGCACCTGCGACAACATCATACTTTTCAACTCCCTAGTTCAGACTAAGCTTTGAACATCCCTACTACTGTTATAGGTGTCCATAGGCGGCAGTTTCTGCTTACAATCAGGCCAACATTGTGACAGTCGCTGGCATCCAGTGGATGCAAAAGGCAGGCTGTCGTTCAGTGTGGAGGTTAAAGGGGGAGGCCTATGTTCAGCAGTGGACGCCTTCTGGCTGATAATGATCAGGCGGACTGCATGGTAGTTTGCCGCTCCTTTTTTTCCGGCGTAAAGTTGCAAGTTTGTCGGGTTTTTTATATCTACATTTTGGAGAGTGTGCATTGAATCTGAATGATCTAAATTCCCACCTGCTCATTTTTTCTATCGCACAGCCAGGGCGGGCACAAAAAGGTGACAGTATCATGGTTGATAATCCAAAAACAAAAAAGAAATGGGCGCATTTTGCGAAATGGGGCCGCCCTTTTTCTAGTAGTGGGACAGTATAGGTTATAAAAATACATCTCGAGCGCACAAAAATAGTGCACGCCATAGAAGACATTTCCTAGCAGTCCTAGCATTTCAAGCCACAATAGAAATTTGTGACCCTTTTACATTGTAAACAACGGTAATGATTTTCGGATGTAAATATGTATGTTTGTATTTTCCTATATTATCTCCTGTAACCTGAACGGCTTGACAGATTTTGAAGTGTCGTTTGATTCGTTTTCAGCATCTAGATGGCGCTGCTCTTGCTTTATTCAAATGTTAGCATTAACGCGATCGAGTAGGTAAAGGGAAAACTCGCACTAGGCACTCTGGAGTGTCACATAGGGAACAATTTGCAGTCTATTCTATTTTAATAATTTATGTACTTGCTATGAGTATGTTACATAGTTACCAGTATGGACACGCGTTGCATAGTTGTATATGTCGCGCTTTCGCAAGAGTAGACAAAACATATCGTCCCTATGCTGGGCCAACAGCAGTGAATAGATAAATGGTTGATAATGACATAGAAACTCCTTGTTATTTATGTATATAGTCACAGCTTTTCAGCAGTTGTTTAAACAACAAACTTGTATTTCATACACAATAAAAATGCTGGTAGAATTACATGTTATTGTAATTAGAACTTGTACGTAAATATTGTACACTGTGGCGCATTCCCTTTTAAAGGAATGTCACGTTTATATTATGGAGTTTATAAAAGTATACTACAATAAATACAGGGTGATGACTGTTGAATATGTATAAATAAAAAGCTGTTACTATGAGTTTGTTTAAGCAGTCAAAGTTTAAATCGCCCACTAATCTTTCACTCTGCCTCCGCCGTCATCGTCAATCGATAGCGGATGTGAAAATTCGACGGATTCAAAAACCTCATTGCAGTAAATGAGTCTTCATACGGCTGAACCGATTTTGATTTAGTTTTTTTAAAGGTTATTTTGAGTGTTCTTAGCTATGATTCAAGACAAACTGTTCAGCCGTTTGAAGATTTGCAGTTCTTTTAATGTGGATTTTTAATATTTTATTTTCCTAAAATAGTGTTTTTTTGAAGTTAATTGTTTTCATGATCTTGGATACAGAGTCCGTTAGTCGTAATAATAAACATGTTTACATAGTTTATAACGTCATACAAGTCATAGTCACAGTTAGAGTCAAGCAAAGTAAGTCACGGCTAAGTCAAACTCACGCCCCAGTAAAGTGGTGGAGACTACAAAAAGCCTCTATGGAGTTTTGGAAACAACATGAAAAAACATTTTTCACTTCGTTATATCACTTGTCCACACTCGAGCACATTCACATTGGCGGATCCAGGGGGGGCATGCCCCACCCGCCCAAAACACCTAGCGATTCCATATATTCGACTCAACTTTTGATTCAGGTGCACCTTGTCTGAATGCCCCCCCGCCCCAATGAAATTATGGATCCGCCCCTGCACATTCACGAGCACTTAATTAGTAATAATCCACCATTATTGCACTCGAAAATACACAAGTTTAAGAAAATAAACGAGCCGACATGTTTTTTCCACGTTGGCGCCTAAACTCCCCTAAAATAGTATATGATGGGGCTGTCATGTAATTACTATAAAAGTCACAAAATATGTTGGAATAAAAAAATTATGTAATACTAAATCTGGATGGAAGTGTAAAAGACAATCATGTTTGGAGATATCCAGGTAGTTTATAACTCCACAGACAACCCATGTTTTGGAAAATGTTTAAACCTTACCTTTTTAACTAATCTGCATTTGACAATATTGTCTGTTAACGGGTGTGTAGTCATATCGAACAATAAGAAATTCTGTTTTTCAGTGGTAAGCACTCCTTTCTCTACCAGGTTCTTGGCCAGTCTTTCACGAACATTTTTCAGCTGATATTTTAGCTTCATAGGGTTCCAGGTCTCTCCTGCAAACATTACATTTGGGTATTACAAATAAATAAGGTATTCGACCCGGGTATGTCCTAAAACTGCGACCAGAACCACCGGAGGATGGGCAGCAGCGTCCTATTATTACACGGTGAATGTACTGCGATCTCCAAGCCGCCTGCCAAGAGTTTATGGCAACACGGCAACACCCTTCTCTAACAGGGAGGCCTTTGTTCAGCAGTGGACATTTATTGCTGATGATGATGATGGTACTCATCTCAATGCGTAATCAAGTTGAAATAACTAACAGTTACAGACAGTTCGTTGGTGAATTATTTGCAATATCACAAATGGGAGGAAAAATAATAGGAGGTACCTACAGCACAATATTATAAAATACTACATTATGAATATTGGACCTTTTAGTGATATGTATAACTAGCGGCCCGCCCGCCCGGTTTCGCACCGGTGTAACTTACGTGCGAACTTACTAGGGGCGGTTCGCTTATTACATATATAAACCTTCCGTGAAAAACTACCTAACTGATGGTGAAAACCGCATTAAAATCCGTTGCGTAGTTTTATATATCTAAGCATACATAGGGACGGACAGACAGTGGGAAGCGACTTTGTTTTATACTATGTAGTGATAGTGATATAATATATTTCATACTTTGTTGGTTGGATGTTAGATATATTTGATGAATGTTGTGTAAACACTTGTTAAGAGTTATACACATATCAGAACTATATTAGGTATAAGGAAGTGCTGTTGTTTTGTTTTTTATCGCGAATAAGTCCGCGTTTGAGCACCAAATCGCCTGTTAGCAAGCAACAATGTGGTCGAAGATGAAGCATGCAGACTTAGAAGATACCTATTCACTCTGGCCTTGAATAGGCCCATATTATATCTCTCACGAAACAAGGAAGACGGCAAGTTGTTCTAATCCTTGGCCATACAGATTAGAAACAAACAATCAAAATGTTTGGTACGTATCCAAGAATAATCCACAATGATATGGGTGGTAGTGGGTCGTTTTCCTACTTGTTCTGTAGTAGAAAGGGAAAGGGATGGTAGGATAAGGTCATTTATCTCCGATGCACATTCTCTAAAATGAATCCAGTAGAAAATTTACAGACTCGCTACTTAACGGCGGTGTTCCAAACTGAGGAGTAAAAAACTTCTCATTACCTATATGTCGAGCAGCACGCCGGTCTACCGATTCAAGAGCTTCAAGCTGGTATTTGGCTGAACCGTTCCAAAGATATTGTTTAATACTGTGGTTTTTCTTTATAAATAAATAATTCTTACCTTGCATACCAAAATACCTCCTCTTTTAGCGAGTAACAGGCTTTTTTGATCAAAAACAATTTTAATCAACTTTGAAATATACCGTCGGAAGCTGAACTTTTTATGTTCTCAGCTAGTCGTAGATATTTCTGATACTTCAATAAATAATTTACACTTTTTGTTTGACTATTTTAAATGAGGACTAAAATAAAATTCTATCGAACACATGGTAGTTGTAAGCTGCCCTCTCCACTTTAGGGCCACTTAGTGAAAATTACATAATGCACTGTATTGTTATTTAAATAAGGGCTTGTATTCCATAAGCATATTTTGAGACCGCTCAAGTGCGTTTAGGCAATTTATCACATTTGGTCCTGTGGTTAACTGTCGCAATGTAAAGTTAAATGCTCCAGAATGCCCATATAGCAAAGTTGAAATGTATTTAGTGTGTTATTGGATGACCAGGTGGTCTATCATTATTGTCATATATTTCGGATTCTTTTGTTTTGATTTTGTGTACCTAGCAATACGTAAAGTTTTGGTAGTTCAGCAGCTTAAAAAAAAATTATACAATGGATTTGTGATATGCTGACAAAGAAATAATTATGATTATAAGCCGACCCATGGCATCCAAGACAACATTTTCTGAGGGCATGATTGCTCAACAATCTTTCAGAGAAAAATGTTGAAGAAATTTCATTTATCGTAATAGTTCTTACTCATTTGAACTATGTATTTTTATTTTATTGACACAGCTTAATTAATTCAAATTGTCATTTGTTTTGACAAAAATGTGGTGTTTTAGTAAAACAAACTAATCAAACTACGAAAGCAATTTGAATATGAAAACTCATAGGTAGAGAAAATTATGAATGACAATTTGAAATTGATAAGGTTATAATTCTCTGCTACATAATAAGTTTATCCTTCACTCAGTGAGTCAAACGGAATGCATAGGGGTGTTTTAAACGCATGAAGATTGTTTAGCTAAACAGCATCAGAGAGTGTCATGCAATGTGCGGAAATCTTAAATGAGTTTTGGCATTTAACCATAATTGATTAAATAAAATATGGAATATTACGCAAGCGACCCTAACTGTGCGAAATTGTAGTTTTTTGTTATATTAGAAGTAAATTACTTACCACTTAAGTATTCTATCCAACTCTGAACAGACTCTGGAGGGTCCGTATCTTTCATGTGTTTCAATGCCTCATCTAGTAGCACATCGCCAGTTGGAGTATCTGTGAAACACACACTATCTTGTCAGACATTGTCATGTCAGTCTAAAAACTCTGACATTAGGGCTGGCCACTCAGCCTCCACAAACTTACTTAACGCTTTGACCACCAACGTCACCTACAGGCGTTAAAATATTTTGTGCCCAGACCGCCAACAACACTTTTAGGCGACACCACTTTTGACACTTATTTACAGGAAGTATAGTAATGAACTATTTTAGCAGTATTTTGAATTACAGACTAGCTGACCCGACAAACAAAAAGTTCCCGACAATTTTCTTTTTTATCTTTTAATCCAGCCCTGTAATAAAACGAACAAAACAAAAAAAAAACAAATCTGTCAAGCCGTTTAGAGTTTTAGCAAGACTACCGAACAACAATTGATTTTTATACATAAGAAAGATGTTAATATGTTCATCTAATCGAAGTGAATAAAAGCTTGTTTTTAGCATATAATTGCGAAATTTTAATGTTTTGAGAACATCTTTAAACAAAAAAAATGGCTTGGCGTACTCGTGGCTGTCAAAGGGTTAATCTACTAAAATTCACAGAACACAATAAGTGTGTGTGAATAATAAATTCCACATTCCAATTATATATCCATGTAGAACTAAGATGTTTTAATACATAGATAAGTTGACAGCACTATATATTGGCTTTACAGGGTTACACGGTAAGAGTGAACTAATCAAAAAGGGGTCCATTATACTCATAATTATGAACAACTTTTACTAAGGCCAATTAGATCCATTTATATCGATCAGGCCATTTAGATCGTTCCATTCCGACTATTGCCATACCCAAATAGGGTCATATGTATTACTTTATATTTAAACATGTTAATTTAAGAACTCCATGCAACAAGCAATAAAGCAATAAAGTATTGAGTATTGAGTATTCTGACACCATGAAAAAAATACCACCATACATTTACTATACCTGTTCCATTCATTTGGCGAATGTAAATGACCATTTTCTATGGAACAGCTGATATCATGATTTCTGGTTTGGACATAATATAGTAAGTTTTTTTGAAGAATGGGTATTATGGACTCCTTATGGCTTAGTACACTGTTTCCGCGTAACCCTGTATGAAAGCAAGGTCCGTGACTCTCTTAGTCACATAGCACTCGGTACCTTGGCTGGACATCACTAGTGCACTGTTTTAGTGAAATGTTAGTGTATGGCAAATTTGACAGATATAAGTATTGTATGACTACAATCAGACTATTCCGACTACTCGCAATACCTTATCAACTTACTGTATTTATTATCAGGGATACTATTGAGTACTAATTATCAACCAAAGATTATCTAATGTGTACAAACTTCCTTGTGTAGCTCGCTTACCTGATTTTAGTATAACCTTTCTAGAAAGTAGTCCCTTTCTTCGCATGCCAGCTCTCTCCAGCTCTACGCGGCCTCTCAACCCTAGCTCGATTAGAATGCAACCTCGTAGGCCACTGGATATGCAATCATTCCAAAAGGATGTATAACCCTGAAACAACAACGTAAGATGAGCCAAAACCAGTCACGAGCGGTTTAGCATAATTTTGCAACACATCGCGAGCGCAACGTCATTTTACCTCTTTGTCTTTCAGTCCCAGAAGTAACACTTCTTCCATTAGGGTAAGTCTAGTTTCCTTGGAATCGCCGTCATCATAACTTTTATCATTTTTCTTATCATCGTTTTCATGGTTTTCTCTCAATCCTCCATCTGTTGTGTTGTCTTTTAAAACGTTTCTTCGTTGCACCAAACCCTCACTGCGATTCATTTTAACATTTAAATAGAAAATAAACTATTGGAATTGAGCTGTGTGTAATTTTATTGGATATTTTTGGAAAAATGTAATTAATTTTGACTGACGTTTACTTCTCGTCGTGCGTGACGTGATGTTGTTGTGAAAAACATGGCCGCAGTGTTGTGAGATCACATATATATCAAAAGTAACGTATGGGTGAGTCAAAATAGGGTGTTTGACTGTATTGAAAATATTATGCCAATTGACATCATCCATAAACATGACATAATGAAAAAGCATATTTCATTGATTTTTTTATAAAAATATGCTTATTTTTTGTAATAAACGCGAATAAAATAACTGTATTTTCGACATTTGATCACGTGATCGAAAACGGTCTGTAATTGGCTTCATCCCTAGTGACGTCACACAAATCTAAACAAACAGATTTTGTATTGATATTTGCGAATTTAATGTTGTAAAGCTATTTTGAGACCGATTTATCCAGAAATTATCACCAAAAACAGTCCGGAGGTTAAATGTGAGAAGAATGGAGAAACATTTTGTGCAAGCAGACAGCAGTAACTTACCCAAAATTAATGTATTTATTGTTGCATATTTCTTCAATAATAATCTACGTCATTGTTTCTACGCTGCAGAACTCAAAACGTAAAAACTACAATGTAAGTATTAATTTTTAATTGTTCTCCAAGCAAAACATTCAATCAAGTTGTACAAAAAGTATGTTGTAGTAGGTGGATATCACTATTTTGTTAGGTTATGTCTTTACAATGTTTAAAAAGAAAGTAACAGTACATAAAATAGTAATGCAATAAAAACACAAATTGTAATAGAAATATATAGACTCAAATATGTACCTCAAAATGATCTTCGCACATAGAAACACTTGAATTAGCTCCAATACTTTTGGGTTCTCTACTAGCTACTTAGTTCTAACCACTTTTTGCGAGTTTTGGGGTCCATTGGAACAGAAACGAATAGTTTTTCCGGTGTTTTATGGAAGTATTTGTACATTGTGGCACTACACAACATTTATAAACCATTACTTCTATTAGAAAATTAGTGATTATCAAACTTTTGCTGCCTGGCTGCAGCTGTTTTGTTTTGTGTGACGTCAATCGTCGCTCGACCGGAGCTATGACGCAGGTCTTCGTTTTGGCGCGATATTTTTGTATTCAAACTTTAACATCGATTTATATCGCAAATACGACTGATATCCAGAAAATATAAATGCAGTATACATTAAATTATATCAGGCAATAATGTGCAATAATTTCCCAAAAGTTGTCAAATACCCTATTAAACCTTGAGGCACATCTAATAAATTTTTTGCTTGATAAATTACTATTTTCATCCATTTTTTATATAATGTGGTAAGACTTCACATACATTAGTCCGAAAGAGTTTTGGCGCCAACGCGGAAAAATCATGTCGGCTCGTTGGATTATTTTCCTAAACTTGTGTATTTTCGAGTGTTAATGTGTACTAAATGGTGAATTATTATTCATTAAGTGCTTGTAAACGTGCTCGAGTGTGGGCAAGTGATATAATGAGGTGAAATGTGTCTTTTCGTGTTGTTTCCAAAACTCCATAGGAGCCTCTTGTAAAGTCTTCACCACTTTACAGGGGCATGAGTTCGACTTGACCGTGACTTACTTAGCTTGACTCTGACGGTGACTATGACTTGTTTGACGCTAATAAGACAAAATGAACTGTTTAATATTACGAGTAAAGGACATTGAATCCACGCTCATGAAAATTTTAACAAAAAATTAGTCCGAAAAATATTTTTTATAACCTTTGTGTAAAAAATATATTTATTCATTGACATAATCAATCGAGCCTATTAATAATTTTATAATGGTATTTGTTCACAATAAACTAAAATATCAGCAAGAAGGACATAACAATCATAAAAGTACCGAAAGATGTACATTACTATCTTTTTATTCTTATTTTAGGAACGGTGACGTAACGCAAAGGAATCAAAATAAACGAAAAACGTTTGAATAAAACGTTTTGGCAACACTGTATAGCTGTCTACACCACAGAATATACTACTCTTTATTATTCTGTGGTCCACACTGCGCCGCGCCGCGTTGCATAAAATGTTTGTGTACACAACACTACTACTATTTGCAACGACACACCACGTAGAATGGAACGTACCCATTTGCACAGATTACAAAAGTCCAGAGATAAGTGGGAGAGCTACCATCGTATTTTCTAAACAACAATGAAAGAGTCGTGTTGAAAATATTAGTTTCTTAATTTGGCTAAGTCTAACTCGCGTCGCGTGACTCCTATAACTGGACTTATGGAACTTTGTCATGTTTACCGTATTCCCGGTTCCCGGTTTATTTATTATTTTTGTAACAAGCAATGTGCAAAATTATTTTGCGTAATATAAATTTAAAACTAAATCGCTAAATACCCTGTTATTTAAATGCTTACAGCCGCACTCAGAGACGTTACTTAAGTTAAGGAATACTTAAAATTGCTCTGTCAACTTCTCGTTGACGGAAATTGTCACACATGAAAACGAGACGGCATTATTGTTAGAGTAATGACACCACAACCCCACTAGAACGGTGGTATGGTAAGAAAAGAGATAACAACACAACATTTTCATTCATTTTTTGAGAGAGAACATTTATAAATAGAAAATAGTTTAAATGTATTTAATTGACTTTCTTTGGACTCGAAGTATTTGCTACCTGAGGGTTGTGACGTCCGCATGTGTGATATTATAATATCATCAGGCGTATCTCGCTCGAGTCGAGCGAGCGAGCAGATTACTGCAGATGATTATACTAGTACCTACCTATTTTGTAAGTGCCACAGGTAGCTACATACCTCAACGACCGATAGCCTGAAAATCATAATAATAAGTACCTAGGTAAAGTATTTTGAAATGAGGCATAATTGGCAGGTGCCGTACCTCATACCATAGATCTGTTATCCCATCCACAATTTGTTCACCTCAATAGCCTAGACGTTTTATATCCTATACTGTACAATAGTTTTATAATCCATTTTATACACATTCAATAATATTGTATTTTATATTCAACGGGGCCTCTTGGTGTTGGCTTCGGCCCCACCAATGCCTATCAAAGGTCCGGGCTAGACCCGTGTTTATATTGAAATAAGTACCTAGGTAGATACTTTATTTAAATATATTATTATTTGAAATAATACTTATATCTATAGTACACTTTACCTATACCAATGAGAATAACCTCATTGCTTTATACACTTACAGGATTGTGCGTACTTACCTATACCTAAAGGTATATACCTTCTGGATCATGCCCCTATTCATAATAGGTATATAGGTAGGTAAGTAAAATATGTATTAATTTGACTGGACCTTATTCGAAGCTTTAATATAATGAGATAGGCACTACGTTTCCCGTCTTTGACTTTTACCTACTTCCGTCATATAGCCCCTCCTCCTTCTGACGTCACTTCCACCTTACAGTAATGGCAGCCTGTTCGGCTTGGCCATTTTTATTCTCATTGGCGTTTTGAATTCCCGTCTGAGCGGTCGCATTCACCGAGATCGACCACTCCAACGCAAATTTCAGGTTAGATTTTTTAAATCTACCATCATGTAAGTACCAATTACTTCAACTAAGTGATTTAATTTTCCTTTCTATAAATAGTGTCGACCATCAAAAGCGGTCGTATTATTCGTATTTAAACGGTTTTTCCGTTCGTAAATTAAAGTAGTTCCGATATAGCATCCGATCGATCCAGTTTTGATATTCCAACACGTTTGCGATAAGTAGATATAAATTATATTTTTCTACCCCTTAGTATGGATAAAGACGACGGTTCCGTAACAATAGCGGTAGGCAACGAAACGGCGTCAAAACGTCGCCGTAAACGGACACCAAGCAGTTCAAGCAGCTCGTCTTCGAGCAGTTCAAGCTCGGATTCTTCTCAACGAAAGCGACCAAAGAAGAAAAGGAGGCACCATTCAACGCGGAAATTGGCTGAAGAAGTGCGCATTCTCAAAGAAACAGTTGCTGCAAACCAACGTCTTGTAAGTCCAAATTATAATAATGACGATGCTATTTCTCTGAGTCACGATCATAGTGACCTATATGACCAGTATACGGATAATAGGTTTGATAGATCAAATTCTCTCGACAATGATTTCACTCTATCGCTTGAAACTAAACTAAAAGAACCCCCAATCCCGAAAGCAAACAAATCCCAGTTGCAAACTTTAGAGATTATTCAACACTTTGGTAAAGGTGATTGGTCAGACGTAAGATACGCGGAGGCTCAAAAATCTTATAATTTCACACCCGGGTTCACTGACCTCGAAGTTAACGAGGAGGTAAAAGTCTTTAACATGCCCCGGCAGCTTACCTATTCTGATAGGGCATTTGCCGCCTTAACTATGTGTGTTCTCAAGCAAAAAGAGTCGTTACAAAACGGGTTACGAGATTTGTTGACCTGGGCGAAAGACAATGACGCTTTGAGCTATGACAACCTCCATCACAAGATTAACGCCCTTTGCACCTCTGGCGACTTCCATAAGAGCTCTTCAGATTTATTGCAAATTATTTGTGGTCATCGCGCTGAAGTGGTTCAGATGCGACGCGACGCTATCCTTAGACAAGTAAA
The DNA here is from genome assembly GCA_914767915.1 of Agriopis aurantiaria. Classification (NCBI taxonomy): domain Eukaryota; kingdom Metazoa; phylum Arthropoda; class Insecta; order Lepidoptera; family Geometridae; genus Agriopis; species Agriopis aurantiaria. The sequence continues at coordinate 10,796,613 of OU611983.1, read as the reverse complement.
GGATCCGGCAACTAAAGCGAATCTGCGCAAGATTCCGCCGACATCGGCCAACCTATTTGATGCGGAGAAATTTACTGATGCGATCGATCGGGCTGGTGGTGTGAGAAAATGCTTTTGGCCAGCGAAGCCCAACACAACTTCTGTCTCGCAGGCAGCAAGAAAGTTTCGTGACCCCTCGCAGGGGCCTTTACAATACCAATACAAACCCTCGCAGGGACCTTTGCAATACAAACCCTCGCAGGGTTTCTCACATGCATACAATCGCAATTACAACCCACCTGCGCAAGGTGAGGGTCATTCTTATAACTATGGGTTTCAAGGAAATTCGGGCGCACCGAATATTCGTAATTACCCAAATACCTTTCGAGGAAACCCTTCTCGTCGGTACACGGGACAACGAAACCAATCAAACTATAGACGGAAGCACGGTTCCTCGCCTGCTCCCCAAAAACGACGTAAATGACTCAGTTCAGTTCAAAGCGGGTCGCCTGGCTCAATTTCGAGACCGTTGGATACAACTAGGAGCACCGACCCACATTTTAAATTTTTTAATAGGGTATCGCATACCCTTTTGCATCAAGCCGCCCCTAGCATATCCCAGGGCGTCAGGCACCAATCTGAATGTACCAGAGTCTCCCAGTATGACTATAGCTATAAACAAAATGAAAGATCAGGGGGTCCTAGAAAGAGCAGTAATGTCTCCAAGCTTTCTGTCTTCAATGTTCCTGGTGCCCAAGAGCGACGGTTCAGCTCGCCCAATTTTCAATTTAAAAGCATTAAATCGTTACATAAAAACTCGTCACTTCAAGATAATAAATGTCCAGCACATTCCAAATTTCATACAACCAAAAGACTGGTTGTTCAAAATCGACATTTCCCAGGCATATTTCCATTTGCCAGTAGCTCGCAGACACAGATGCTTTCTGCGTCTCATTTATCGCGACGAATTGCTAGAAATGACATGTCTACCGTTTGGCCTCAGTACGGCCCCGCAAACATTTGCATCGATTACGAATTGGGTTACCCGAATTCTCAGGCAAAAGGGCATCAGAATAATCGTGTTTCTCGACGATTTTTTAATTGCCCATCAGAACAGAAACATTCTACAGAGCCATGTAAAGATTGTGTTCGAAACTCTCGAAAAGCTAGGTTGGCTGTTGAATTACGAAAAGTCGTCAAGAATCCCAACAAAAAGCTTAGTGTTTCTAGGAATTCTGTGGAACCCTTGGACGAATCTCAAAAGTCTGCCCAAAGACAAGATTCCTACCCTAACAGCCAAAATAAATCAATTGTTGTCAAAACAAAAAGTAAACCTCAGAGATCTACAGAGCCTAGTGGGTCTGCTCAATTTTGCCAGCTTCGTAGTACCAAAAGGCAGGCTCAACTATCGGGAACTATTAAAACTGTTGAATGCAATACAAAAAGTTCATCCCAAAACATTACATTCAATACCTCCGGCTGCAATAGACAATTTATGGTGGTGGCTCCAAAATTGCAGGCGAGCGACGCCTATTCACACGCCACCCGCGTCGCATTTCCTCACAACAGACGCATCAAACATTGCATGGGGAGCTCGTCTGGACAACCTTTCTCTAACAGGACAGTGGTTAGCAACAGAGAAGGACCTACACAGCAACCAGAAGGAAATGTTGGCAATCCTGAAGGTACTTCAAGTTCATTGTCATCTCCTAAGAGACAGTACATTGTTGATACAAACCGACAACAAATCCGTGATAGCTTATCTTCGCCACGAAGGAGGGACCAAGTCGATGGGTCTCATGAACCTAACTTACCAGGTTTTCCAAATTCTAGACCTTTATCAAATTCATGTGAACGTCTTTCACATTCCCGGATTATACAATACTCATGCGGATCACCTGTCGAGACACCGAGCGAATCCAGAATGGCACCTGACGGAAGATTGCACAACCAAAGTTTTCTCCAGGTGGGGAATACCGAAGATAGATCTATTTGCCTCGAGGCGGGCTCATGTAGTGATGAATTACGTGTCAATGGACCTAACCGACGATCAAGCACTGTTTCACGATGCCTTCTCTCGACCCTGGAACTTCAGCCTAGCCTGGATATTTCCTCCACCGTTTCTGATTCCAAAGGTTCTGAGTTACCTGAATCAAGCTCGGGGAGTGTACCTTCTAATAGTTCCACGCTGGGAGCGTGTATTTTGGCGCCCGGACATAAAGTCACGCGCCCTAGCAGCTCCTATCACCATTTACAACCTGAACAGAGTCCTAGTGGACGTCACCACAGGACTCCCACCCCCGAATGTACTCGAAATGACCCTGGAAGTTTGGAAATGTGGGGGTGGTCTGGGTCACTAACAGCATGGAATAGTAGTCAATTAGAACTTCTACAAGGTTCCTGGCGCCCCTCAACCCGTAAAGTTTATGGAATCGCTTGGAAAAGATGGATTTCTTGGTGCAAAACACACCAAATAAATCACTCCAGCCCAGGAGCAAGTGATTTTGCGAGATATTTATCTGATCTTTATTTAATTCACAAATTATCTTATAATTCAATTTTAGTGCACAAATCGGTGGTGTCAACGCTATGTGATCCAGACACCTCAGGTCACCTAAGTTCTCATGTGTTAATAAAGCACGTCTTAAAGTCTATAGCATTACAGAAACCATCAATTACCCATGTCAAGCCCCCAGTTTGGAATATTGATGAGTTAGCCTCGTACTTGGAAGATTACTCGTTAGACAAAGCTAATGCATTTCAAGTGCAAAGGCATACCGCTGCTTTGTTACTCCTTTGCTCAGGCAGAAGAATCCATGATCTAACGCTTCTTATGGTAGACTCGCATAGTTGTACAATCCAAAATGATTCTGTTACCTTGATGCCAGCTTTTGGCTCTAAAACTGACTCTGCCAAATTTAAGCAATCAGGTTGGAAGCTTTTGGCAAATAAGGAAAACGAAAAATTAGACCCGGTTATTTGGATCAAGCGCACATTATCCCTTCTTGAAAGTCGTAGGAAGCTAGCAAAAGCATTCAACCTGTTTATGAATTTAAAGGGGGAACCTAGACCAGCCTCTCGCACCTTAATTGCTGGTTGGTTTAAATCTTTATTACAGGGGGCAGGCATATCAGCTACCCCTGGCAGTGTCAGAGCTGCAGTAGCTTCAAAAAATTTCCTAGATAATTATTCCATTGAGGATATACTGGCTAGAGGCAACTGGCGGTCAAGGAACACCTTCTGTAAATTTTATAAGCGTGAGGTTCAACCTGTCTGTGACAGATCATCAGTCACTAAATTTTTTAATCCCGCTGTAAATTGATAGACTAGATTGTACAAGTTTGTACACTAGATTGTAGAAGTGATTACACTAAATATAAATGTTTATAATTGATTGATAGAAAAACGGATTACCCTTACATAAGCAGTTACACTGTAATCTTATATTTAAATAGGGGTTTAATAATAATTATACTCTGTAAGAATACCAGGATGTTTTATTGCCTTCACTCATAACTACCTATTCGTTTACATTAGTGGTTAGATTACACAGTACATTAGCATGAACATAGAAATCACCATTGCATTTCGTAACAATAATTTACAATGCTATATGATATGTTCCACACAACACTAATCACAGCTGTCCATGTATTTGTCCACGGGGTGGCCGGACTCGATCGCCTGTATATTATTATGTAGGTACCCTGAGATCCCCGCACTCCAGGGCCATGCCAGTAATTTTGCACCAGTCTTCGACGGTGAATAAACTTGTAGAGTAATTATCTATTAACGTACAAGTAAAAAGTTAATTAGACATGACATTTATTATTTTTGTTTGCAATTTATTTGATTATTTTACTGGTTTGAATCCATAAAAAGTACTCTCTGTTTGAATCAAAATCAAAGATATCAAAATGATGTACTGAGGCTGAGGGCTGAGTACCAACTGAGTACCATATATATATAGTAGTCTTTTCCAAAGAGTACTGAGTACTGACACTGACAGCTAAAAATAGGTAGAACTTAACGGACGGTGGTCATAAGTAATAAGTTTCGTTCAAAAACAAAGCTCGACAGATACAGCCTACCTATTATTTATAACAGACCATATAAGTTGTTAAAAAATTTGTGGGCTATTCCTTTCATTTCACATTGGCGCTCACAGAATTACTACTGTTTAGAGACATCACTTCCACCAGGCGATAACAAACACGTCTCATTATATTAAAGCTTCGAATAAGGTCCAGTCAAATTAATAGCGGCGTTTTACCTGAAATAAAACGCTTATTAATTTACTTACCTTATTCGAAGCTTACGATAAATCGCTGCCTGGTGATTAAAACGCAAATGAGAATAAAAATGGCCAAGCCGAACAGGCTGCCATTACTGTAAGGTGGAAGTGACGTCAGAAGGAGGAGGGGCTATATGACGGAAGTAGGTAAAAGTCAAAGACGGGAAACGTAGTGCCTATCTCATTATATTAAAGCTTCGAATAAGGTAAGTAAATTAATAAGCGTTTTATTTCAGGTAAAACGCCGCTATTATAAATAAGCATCTTCATACCAACAGTAACTCGAGTTGGTGGTCAAACGTGGCTCCTACAGCGATATAACACTTAATATAATATTATGTATAGTTTTACGCACAGAAAAGAAAGTTTACGTGAACGTCAGAGACCAAGCTTTACTTACTCTGAGAATGGCGTGATAGGTTTATATTTGTGGTAGGTATTATAGGTACCTACTAAGGCTTATAGAGGTCAAGGGGGGGACCGTCGAGGCAGGCCACCGAAAGGTTTATAATAGATACAATGCTACATAACCTGACTGTACTTCTATAGACTGGTTATCCGTAAATCCTATGGCAGTAAGGATACCTAATTATTATCTTACTACTCATATAATATCGTACTATCAAAAACTAGACAAGTACTTATAAATTGTTTTTGAACCCCCGTTAAAGGAGCTGAGAATCTACAAACGGATAACAGATTTTCATGAATCATAGCTAAGAAGTAAGAACACTCTTGATCAAGTCACCTTTCAAACAAACAAAAAATTAAATCAAAATTGGTTCAGCCGTTTGGGCGCTACGATAACACAGCACAGCTAAATACACAGAAACGCACGTAAAATTTATAGCACCCTTCTTGTTGCGTCGGGGATTAAAAATAGATTGTTTCAGTTTGAATACACCTGGAAAACAGATATATTATATAGGTACTTACCTACCTAGCTACTTAATTTTTTATTTATTTTTGTTGTTGTTCCACCTGTTCTTCCCCCAACACAAGTCGGGGACATTGTCAAGCTGAACATGTTGCGCAGTTTCTGTTTTTTAAACATTTAATTGGTCAATTTAGATAGCCATAATTATGCAATATTGTCAGAAGAATAATAAAACATGAATAGATAGATAAATTGGGGTCGATTAGGTACCTACCTACTTATATAAAATATATGTAATATGTAGGTACCTACCTACTTACTTAAGCACCAAATTTAGATATTCGTAGATAGGTAGGTAAATCATATTTTTATGCCATAGGTGGCAAACAAGCAGACGGGCTGCCTCATGGTAAGCAGTCACCGTACTCACCGTCGCCTACGAATACTTGTAACACCAGAGGCATCACTGCTACGTTAGATAACTCGCCTTTTGAAAAACCTATAAAATAAAATAAATTTTGGTCGAATGCGAACACACCATTTTCAATTGTGTCGATTCCGCGTCTCAATAGAGACACGACAAACATCTCTTGCTAATATGACGACAATTAAAGGGGTTATAAGTAGGTATTTTAAATCGGCAAATGGGTTTGTGATCAAATGCGTCTTTCATTGACTTCCCAATCCTATACGATTCGCTATAATCGATAGGCAAAATGTAGGTTAATTCACCTTTAGTATCATCTTGCATGGTATGGTAATGCTATAGACCAAAGATAATATTATAACCACTCATTGCGTTACACTGAAATTATACTACTTACTACAGTTATGTGAGTATATAGATACCCTAGGTATATAACATCGAAGTAGGACATAAGTAGGTAGTTCATATATATATATATATATATATAATTATAGATAAGTTATATAGTTCATAGTTCCATTGCCATTCAACGTGGGAATGCAGCCAGTGTTTTCCGGGGAAGGCTGTTTGATTAGACTAGATTTTTTGTAATTAGAATTAAGTAGTTTGTGTCATGTATTAATTGTTTAGTATTAATAATAAGTATTGACAAATAAAAAAGCTAGTAAAGTGTTCATAGTTTTATTGTTTAATGACGAAACAATAAAACAGGTGCTTTTTAAAGACAACAAACGCGTTGACAAATTAATGGACATGTCTCATTATTCTACCCGGAATGCAGATAAAACGGATCTTATAGCACGAATGCTCGTAGGTAGGTAACTTTCCGGTGATAAGATACGGCTTTGCGTATTTATTATAAGAAATATCATTAAAACAAGTAATGAGCCAATCGCCTCCGATTAGACAAGTCGTGAAGTCGTGAAGTTTATTTACTAGGCGTGCTGAAATACAGAAAGAGCAGTAAACGCTTGTTCAGTCGCGTGCGCGTCATTGGCCACTCCACGAGGCTTGTGCATTGTGACACTGTACCATACAACCGAGCCATGGAACAGCCTGAGCCGCTCGCCACGGTACGTGACACTACTTTCTATTTCTACAACCTTATTCCGGCTGTATCGCCGTCTGCCGCGTTGACCGTTACTTCTGGCCGACGCTGACGAGTCTCGCTTCTATTTCTACGCTATATTATTGTGTTTACTAATTTTTGCGATTAGAGAATTGAACTTTACTCTTGCGGCGTAGGTATCACGCCACAGGGCAAGGCGCCAGTTGGCTTCGTAACTCGCGCCGTCGCGGTCGTGTATTTTCCTCTAAAATGACCTTACTCGGGTCGAACATTGTATGAAGTCATTATACGAAATTTATTAATTTCGCTATCAGGAAAAAAGTGCTTCGCTTCTCTGTTTTTAGGGTTCGTACCCCGCAAAGGAAGTAAAAATAATAATAAAACTTTTCAATGAAAATTAAAGTGTTTGTGCCTATTTTATTGTTTTGGTAAGTCTCAACATTGTACGATACGGTAGAGTTGCACTAAATTCTTAATTCGCGTATAAATCCCACCTTAACTCAATAACTCGCATGATAAGGTTAAATGTTGGCTATAACGCACTGATAAGAAACTCAATTATTGCCGTTGAGATCTCGTCATTTCCATTTTGAGGCATTTTTACGACAACATAATATAGATTTTGGCTAAATAATAATTAGTAGGTAGGTAAGTAAGTTTTCGTACTAGGCACAGAATTGACACTAAAATTGTATTACATATATATATATATATATAATACTTATATGCAATGCAAGTTACGCATATCATATCCTTTTTTTATTTACTAACATATAGCACTAATAAACGTATTTTTTTAGTAGGTAAGCTAAAACTACTTATATTAGGTATAATACTAACTAAAGGCATATTTACTTAATTAGGTAAAAACCTTAAAAAACACCCAAATCATACGAAAAATAAATGGTATGTACCCTACCTACCTGCCTACCCTACCTACCTGAAATAAAAATCTAGAGTCGTAACTCTATCTTAACTCTAGTTGGGATTTTTAGGGTTGGTACTGTCAGATAGGTACTAAGATATTTAGAAACTTTTCATCGTGCTAACTAGAAGGTGTCCATTAAAGTTTTTCTGCCTATAATGGACAATAGAGGTACACATAATCAGGTACACATAATGCACCCCAGAGACACGCAACTAAGTATAAAACCTTTACGATATCTTGTGAAACCCGTTACTAGGATAATTTTTCTTCTCAGCACTGCTAAGAAAGCATACAAAATTATGTTGATTTGACGAGTAAGTACAGGTACTATGTCTATTCTGTGGTATAGTAAGTACTAGGAGTACTTTTACTTTGATAATGCCTAGATAGTGACGCTTAAACAAAACTTTCTTGTACGTACCTAACTTGTCTAGCTTGTATACCAAATCTATGCCATAACTAACGTATACTTAGGTAGGTAACAAATTTTTGTAAAAAACCGATACCTGAAAATTACGAGCAGGTTCTGATACTCCAAACCTTACCGTTCCAAATTTTTCACGTCATTTTCACATGAGTCAAATAGCGCCTTGTTGACTCAAATAGTGTCTGATATTATGTATATCAGTATGGCGTGATGTGAGGTATATAATATGGGTATATATAGGTATTATACCTACGTATTGATAAAGATAGCCAAGTTATCATTTTTCCATGTCACAAAAAATATTATTTCGCAATATGTATGCGTCTGTGTATGATATGACGTGTACTTACCTATCAACAAAATAAATATTTCTCTATCAAAACGCCGATAAACCTGGGGCTACGTCTTACCACGGGCTCGTTACAGCGCTGAAACAGCGTAGCGCGGAAAATCACGCCAACGTTAACCTTAACGCGGCGTGATACGGTATGCGGTCGCGCAACTTTTCGCATCACCTAATCAGAATCGCTTAAAATAGGTAACCGTAAGACCCCTGGACATTCTTGCAAATATTATCTACAGTGGTCATACGCGAGAACATTGGTTGAAGCATTATTAGTTTTGTGTGCATTTGTAGGAAGATTTACATCATAATAATATAAATAAGATTTATCCCAGAAAAATGCACGGTTACTGAGGAACACTACGCAGGTGAAACCACGGCGCACAACTAGTATAGTATAAATACCATATAGTAGGTAGGTATAAATGCCACTTCAAAAGACTAAAAAATTATGTATAACTTTCTTGTTTTCAAATAGGTACTGTTAGTACTAATTAATAGCCAGATAACTCTTTGAACCAGTTCGCGCCATTTGGACCACAAAGTTATACCAATGTTTTTTTAAATTAAATAAAATTTTATTATAGTAACTGACGTGCTTTTCACAGATTTTATTTATATTACACGGGAATTACTCACGTAAGATTAAGTGCAGCAGCCGCGCGCGCGCATTCACCTTGAAAAAGACCGCCTAATGCGGTTGAAACTATAGTCAGAGTGACCGGCTTAATCTTAAGTGAGTAATTCCCGTGTAATAGTTATTTGCCATGCTGATAGGTCATAAAAAGCATAATTTAAAAAAAATACAAGCATTTTCTGATTATAGCTTTTTGAGATATAGAGATAAAACTGTAATAAATTCAAGACGTTCTAGCTCAAAGGTATTGGACATTCCCAAAGAATATTTCTCAAGTAGTTTTCTTTTCGACTAAACCATAAAAAGTATATGTAATGTTGGTATGACGCGGGACGTACGTCCTCGGAGTACGGGACGTAGCAGATAAGCTTCAGGAAAGTCGCCTGAGGTGGATGGGCCATGCTCTCCGCAGACCGGCGGAGTACGTCGGCAATCAACTCATGGACCTTGTGATCCCTGAAACAAGACCTCGTGGCCGACAAAAGCGGCGATGGCTTGACATCGTAAGAGATGTCATGAGAGCCAATAAACTCACCATGGATGACGCTAACGACCGTGCGCAGTGGAGGACATTTTTTATATAAAAATAAATACCTACTCAATCAGATAGCCCGTTGGTCCAGTTGCTAGTGAACCTGCCTTCTGAGCTTGGGGTCGTGGGTTCGATTCCCACCTAGGACAAACATTTATGTGATGAACATTTGTGTTTGTTCTATATCTGGGTGTTAATATCTATTTAAGTATGTATTTAAAACTATATATGTATGTATATCAGTCTCTGGCAGCCATATCACAAGCTTTGCTTAGTTTGGGGTCAGATGACCGTGTGTGAAAAATGTCCCGATATTAAATTTTTATTATTTTACTATATATTTTTTGTGTTTTTTCGTCATATAAATTATGCATAAATAGTTAATATATAAAGTGGCCAGGTAGCCAGAAAGAACTGTCCTGCAATACAGGCTCTGACGATGAGTTAAAACGCAGGTACCAGTATCCATTTTTTACCCAAGTAATTATTATTACTTGTATTAATAATAATATTTATTACCAGAACAAAAACTTATTATTATATTATGTATTTATTTGTATACACACTTACATAATAAATACAATATCATTTATGTAACGTATCGCTTCAGCTTGATAAAGATAATCCTTACTTCGGTCTATCATTGCAAAGATATTTGATACCTACACCTAATCCTCAATATTTACGATGCACTTAATCTGTATATATATTATATATATATATTATTATATATATATGAAATTGAATCCCTATTTACACGGTTTCCCTATTTACATTTTTGGTCACGCTATAACTTGAGAAGGATTTCACCAATTCCATTCGCCTTTTTTAAAAGTTTTCTAATACTTTGTAGAAAGTTCTGCAGAAAGAAAAATTAAGAAAATTGATTAGAAAATTTTAGAAAACTTAACGATGATTTTTTTCGCGGGTGAAACCGCGAGGGGCAGCTAGTAATATATAATTAATCACTATATATTGAGGAATAATACAAATAATAAAATGTACAATTAAATCCAACATTATAACCTGTCACAAATAATCCCACCTTTTGATCTACGTCTACGACAATGAAGTTCAAGTTAACAAGCGCCTATAGGTATATAAGGTTACCATCCGTCCGGATTTGTCCGCGGTCATGTCTTTAATCTTTTTGTGCGCAGTGTTTGGATTTTGTGACTTTCATATATCTTTTCAATCCCTTGTAACTCCCATTAATTCAGCTCTTTCGCAAAAAACACATATCTACACCAACTACGTGCAAAATTTTAGGTATTTTTTAAAAATCATATCACGTCCTACATAATTACGCCTACCTACAATGATTTAGAAGGGGAAGAAAAAAATAAAAAATAAAAAAACAAAAAATTGTCATTGTCAATAAAATAAAAACATGAAAAAAAGTAGGAACTTTGAATTAATCTGTGACGCCATTCAATTCGATTCTCTAATTTAAAAACTGTTCGTTTGCCCCCGCCTAAAGATATATAATTATGTACTATTGTCACAGACTAAGTAAATGTGGTACTACGTAGTAGTCTTATAGGTACTTGGTAAGGTTATGTATGTAAGGTAAACTTACCTGCTTCAGCTGTTATATCAGTTATTAATGTATGGTTATATAAATAAATATTATATATTCTTGTAGTTACACCTGCTTAGCCAACATTTATGATTTTCTCTAGATAAAAAGGATTTAAGGGATAAAAAAACGCTAAGTGGTATAATTTATCACAAAGTAAGTACTTAGGTAAGCTTTAAAATCGATTATGCAATTGTCTATAGTAGGTAATTTAAGTCCAATGCCAATAAATAATTCAAAGGTTGCCTCTTATTTAAAAGTAGAGCACGATTAATTAGTATAGGTACTTAATGCGTTTTTGTAAAAAAATTAAAATTGTTACTAATCGTGTTTCGGTCTTTACATGCACCTAGATAATATGTTCAATTTTGATATGACACCAAATTCATAGTTCTAATTTCTATACAATTCTAGATAACGGACTTTCAAAACAGCAAAAAGTAGGTCCACAATTATCTTTATTATGTACTAGCTGCGCCCCGCGGTTTCACCCGCGTAGTGATGAAAAATGGTGATGATGATGATGATGAAAAGTAGCCTATGTCACTATCTGGCTCTTGAACTATACCCATGCAAAAAATCAGGTCGATCCGTTTTTCCGTTACAGCGTGAAAGAAGAACAAACATACAACCATACATACATACAAACTTTAGCGTTTATAATATTAGTAGGATAAACAGGTGCCAGAGTCATAAAAAAACAATATTGTAACGAGACAATAGGTTATTTTAAAAGTGGCGTAAACTGTGAATGATTTTTTTACTGTCAAGGCTTAGTACCTTAGTTTCAAAGCCTTGATAGTAGTTTCATTGTAATTTTCGTGTTTTCGTGTTTCCTGTTTTGTGCTATTTTAATGAAGAGAATCTTATCTTCATTTCCGTTTCATTTTATATTTTCTTATGAAAAATTGAATGTGCTAGCATCTTTAAGCACATCGTCGACGCCAATCAGGCTGCCACATTGTCACCAGAATAAGTAATATAAGTGAGATGGCACGCGATCGCGATCACGATCCGAATCATCCATAATAAGGGCCTGGGCCCATATTATAAAATAAAAAAAATAAGTTTGCTGCACTCTGTGTTCTTCAGCTCTACTCTACAAATTGTAGAGTATAAATGTGTTTTAACGGAAAAAACCGTATACCTACATACACAGATCTGTTGGTTATAACTGTGTATACATAATATATGTAATACGAGGTTATGATCGTAATAGCCTAGGTAGGTACCTGGATGGTCTAAAAAATCACCCGAGTTTACTTAAAAAAGATTATATACATTTTAGTAATATAAACAAACAAATTTTAATACCGTGCCCTTACAATAATGTTTAATTTAGTTAGTAGGTTTTAATCTTGTTTTAGATCGTAAATTTTTGAACGTTGACCCAATATCCATAGTTTAAAATATATTTGGGTCTAGGTTAGCCTAACCTGCACTTCAATTGTATTGTAACATTAACATCATCATAATCAGCCTACCTTGGCGATGAGCGATGGTGGCCGTAGCTTGTGCGCTTTACAATCTGATGGCACCCAGTTCGATCCTCGACCTTGAACCAATGACATATTTGTGTAAAGGCCGGATGGACAAGCTTCTTTTTATCCCAAAAAATTTACCTACGTGCCTGAGGGAATGTCCACGTAGGTAAAACCGTGGGGCGTAGCTAGTGCAACATAATAATGTATTGCGTTTTGCATTATTTTGATTCAATAATAATACATAGGGCTCGAGAGGACTAGAGTCGAGGGACTACGTGGGACTAGAGACTTTAAATGTTTAGTGTCGATTTCCTAGTAAATGTTAATAAAAACCCAGTAAATACCTAAAAGCGGTAACAGATTAATTATTGATTAATCATTTGCACTCATATGCAAGAGCGATAAAGCGGAGAAGATTATGTTTCTTTTATCTATTAAGCCCCTAGCTACAACCTACCTTACAAAAATTCGACATTCTGTTGGATAGGTACTATCCATCAAAATAAACAAATCACTCCTCTCAAATCTCTAGGAAATGAAATAATTAAGAGAATAATACCAATCTTCTATCGATATCTAACTTACAATTACCATTCATTTGTTTTCTTCACTAGTTCAGGGGCTCTATTCATATATATCTTCTAATAATTACATAAAATTCTCGTGTCACGGTGTTTGTGGGCGCACTTCTTCGAAATGGCTCGACCGATTTTTAATTATTTTTTTATGTATATTTGGTAGGTATCATAATAGGTCGTAAAGTATATTTCATTCCGCTAGGTGATTATGTTGTCATAGAAGCGAGACCGAAGTCCGAGCTCTACGCGTACAAAGTAGCGGGTATCACCATGTATCACCTAGTATAATATAAAAAATTTAAGAACCTGTGAACCTGTGAAAATTGTGACAAAGTGAACAAGGAAATTCAGAAACTTTGTAATAATGTTTGAATTACTTCATCAAAACTTGCGTGAGGATTCATTACATCGATGATCGTCTCGACCGATAAAACATCATCGTGAGTGCAAGCTGGTGTTATAATAATTTATAATGTTTGAATTGTTTTTTTTTCAGGACACATCTACATTAATCGTGGAAAACGGCGAAGAAATAGTCAAAATAAACAAAATGCATGTGCCAAACGGTGTGAATCGTCACGATGCTAAACATATGAATGGTGAGTAAAAAATAAAAGCCTTAATAATATAAATGTATGAGCTAATGCACGTGCGCTATTTCTATTTACCTCTTGCTTGCTCTTCTGCCCCTAGCTGTTTTATATCCCTTTTATTTCTTTCGAATTTTCAACGCGCGTTAAACGCTAGTGCGTAAATTTTGTATAGGTAAACCGCAACGGACGTACCTACACTAGTGTGAATACGCACTTACGGTTGTTCACTATTCGAAATCAAATCCCATCTTCTTCTTCTTCTTATACTTATATAAAAAGCGATATGTATGTAATACCTATGTATGTTTCCTATAGACTCCAAAACGGCTAGACCGATTTTGACGGGACTTTCACTGGCAGATAGCGAATGATATAAGGAGTTAACCACGACGGTGACAACGCGGGGCGAAGCTAGTTGAATGTAATAATTGTAGAAAAAACTCGAACGTATAGGTGCATACTCAATGCATCAAAATCACGAATGCATAAAATCTCGTATGAAATCAAAATCTCGAATGAGCAGTCCTTCGCCTGATAGTAAGCGAAATATACGCGAACAAGTCATCACACGCCTCATCATCAGGCGGATTACCTCCTTACGTAACATCAAGTGTATAGGTATTTATTTATTAATTTAATACCTACTTTATTGCACTTTCAAATAATGTAAAAATGCACAAATGAAGGTCTATTAAGAATTTACTACCAGTCATCCACCAGGAGTTTACTATTAGGCGAACGAATATTCATTCGAGATTTTTATGTATTAGAGATTTGACGTATCCTATTATTCGAATTTTCATCTTGAATGTTTATTGTGCAATTATTATGTAATAAATTTTTTACAACTGCAGTTTAGTCATAAAACAACTAATATACCGTTATCCTATAAACATACTTAGTACATGTTATATCTACAGGTAATATAACATTAGACTCGTTTCAAGCATTTATTTTCTCTGACAGCTGCAATAACATTGTAAAAAGCTAAATGAAAACTACGAAATTGGATCACTTTCGCTAGATTTTTGAACGTAAGATTGTAGCGGGTATATACCATATATAAACGTCAGTGAAATATTAAAATAAAATATTTTTATTCCGGTTATTTTGCAGTGTTATTACAGCTGTCAGAGCAAATAAATGCTTGACCGAGTCTAACGAACTTATAAAGTAAGGATCGATAACAACGTGGTATCACTTCTTATCTCTACTAACGCGTGTGCAGTCGATAGAGTAGCTTGATATTACTTATACTGTACAGAAAACTAATAATTTTTATCGTAGGAAAATATGGGAACACCGCAGCTGACAGTAACATAATAATACAGCTATCGATAGAGTACCAGCCTATACACACAGGGAACCATGGTTGAAATTCGAAAGGAGGTCATAACACATTCCACATTTTGCAGTTGTGAGGCAAGAAATATCGCGATTTTCACTGATCTATGATGGGTGAGCTTTCAGGCGGTGGCGGCTAATGCAACGATAAAACCGCGAATTTCTCAGTTAATTTGCCATAATCAGTGAAAATGTCAACTTGCTGTTCATCTATCATCATCACATCTATTACGGTTCGAAATGTACAGCTGTTTAAAGGTAGGACGGACAGACAGACAGCATAGGCTTAGTAATAGGGTCCTGTTTCCACCCTTTCGGTACGGAACCCTAACAGTTGTTCATGTAATTATATCAACATGCTATTAGCTTAGTACCACCGTCCCGTGTAGCCCTGTATTATTCACGTGCAACGTAAAGATACGGCAGGCGGATATGCTTGTGCCTATGTACGATTCATCAACTGATTATTTGGCGATTTAGAGAAAATTGATAAAGTAGATTACCTATTAGTAACTAACAGTATTTGGAAGCAGTGAATTTTGGCGATTAAGATAGAACAGCACGATATGATTGCATTTTTATCACCGGTTGTGGTTTTTTTAACCAACTTCGTGATATGAAATATCTTTTGACGCGCCTTGGCATGCAGTAAAACCACAGAAGAGATTTTTTTTCTCTCTTTTCTGTGAGTAAAACAGACTCGTATGCCGCGACGGCAACCAATATTACGCACTCATATGCCCTCGTCGTCCACGCCACAGCTCTCGACTCCCTTGTGCGTGCGTTCACCAAAAAATATTATATTAGTATTGTGTGCCTTTCTATTCACTATAGTATAAGTACCTAGATACATGAATTGGTCACCGCTCACTCTTTGTATTTCTTTTTATTATGCTTTTATTAGCTTGGTATATATGTATGTATGTAACGGAACCTATGAACTTGATTTTCAACTACTTCAAAACATCTAATTAAATTGATAATTTGCACACTTATCACAATGCAATAATTTAAATGGTTTGTCCCATTATCCTTTCAAGGATCTTCAGAATGAGGGATTTTTAGCGTGTTTTTTTTACTATTGTATTATTAATATCATTGTTGATGTGAAACATCTATTGGCACCTTGGCAGTAAAACCGACTCGTATGCCGTGACGGACCTGACGTCATGTTGCACACCTACCGGGCGTCCCGTGACAGTCAACTTTTTTTGGTCTACTTTTGTTTCAGGGTTTTTGAGCGGTGATTCGATATCCGTTGTTTTTGATTAATAACTAAAGTAAGAATAAGTAAATTATAAAATTATATTTACATTGTTTTTTAACAATAAGTATTATAATATTTATGTAGCAAGTCAAGTAATTGTATAACAATTATACAAAAATGTCAATCATAAAGTAAATCATTATTCATTATTTTCCGTGAGTTTTGTTCGATTATGCTCTGTCAACGAGACTAATAACTAGAAACCCAGGTATAGAAAAATGTTATTGAAAAATGTAGTTTTGATGTTCGAGATTTTTTTTATTTTTTAGTACTATGTTTCTATTATAGATAGTATAGTATAGACAAGATTATATTTATGATGACAAAAGATTGTAAGTTGTTCTAGTTACGTACCTACTCTTAAGTTTGCAAATTTATTTAAAATGGGATTACTTATTTATTAGTGGAGCGTGTCATTGTGTCCTTCACCGGGCGTGGATCATTTAATTCTTTGTTTACTTAATTACCTATACATTTTATCGACTGTCTAAAATTGAATAAAACAAGTAAAATAATAATTAAAACGAAATTTTAAAGAAAGAACGTTAATAGCGTAGAAAATTATAGTCGAAAACGTCCACAGTTTCATATATAAAATAACTGTACTCAATTTATATCGATACAAAACTATTAAATGAAGAAACAGATAAACATACATACACCCGAAAAATACTACCCCTTTTTAGGCAATAGAGTAAAATTTACGTCATTAAAAAATGTGTAGGTGAAGTATCTATACACTTCTATGAGTGAAAATGCTGTGGAAGGAATACTACTACTAGCAAGAAGTATCTTACCTGAAATAAATTTCTAAAGTCTGAGTTCAAACAATCAATAACCGGCAGGATATTGGCAGCATATCAAATTATCGGCTACCAACCCAACTAAAATCTTAGGTTCAAAAACGTAGCGAAAGTGATCAGAATCAGACTACTGCTACTGTCAGAGCTGAAAAAACTTGATCTTAGTATAGTGATAAATGTAATGGAGCACCTCAGATGTATACAAAGTTATTCGCCATAGAACCAAAGTCACCGACATAGCTCAGCGTATTAGCCAAGCTGATGTGGCAATGGGCCGGGCATAAATGCCGGCCGACTGAAAACCACGAATCAGCAAACGTAGTGTTGGACGCCCTAAGACTCGTTGCAGTCGATATACCTTCATAAGACTGCTGGCAGTGGTTGGAAGGGAAAAGCCGAGGATATGGCTGAGTCGCGTGCCTTGGGTAAGGCCTATGTCCAGCAGTAGACTAGTAAAGGCTGATTATGACAATGATGATTTGAAGCACGAAATATAGATCCACAAACATCCTTCGCCTTGAATGGCTGTCTAGACAGGATATCCTGTGATTGTTGGACTAGGTAAATTGAAACAAACTTCAAAATAAACAAAATGTAAATCTAGTAGTAGCTCAGAACGACTATACTACTTCGAGATACCAAAATCCAACGAAAAGACCTACGTAACTACAGTTACCTAAAATACATAAAATACCTACATAATATAATGTCTACGGGTATAATAATAGACTCGGCCTAAGCATTTATTTTCTCTGACAGCTGCTATAACTTTGTAAAAAGTTGAATGAAAACCACGAATGCTGAACCCTTTCGCTAAGTTTTGTAACGTAAAACTGTAGCAGGTATCCGAATATATGTCAGTGAAATATTAAAAGAAAATATTTTATTCAGCTTATTGAGTTTTAGTCTAAGAGAAATTCGTGTGTTAATTTGACACAAAATGCTTTTGAATAAAGTAAGAAGAGAGTAGAGTATATAGAGTTTGACGGGCTTACTTATAAACGTTACTTAAAAGTTAAGCAATGTTTAAAATTGCTTTCAATTTCTCGTTGACAGAAATTGTCACAGGGGAAAACGAAACAGAGCAATTTTAAGCTGTGCTTAACTTAAGTAACGTTTATAAGTAAGGCCGTTAGTCTTCTGAGGTTTGAGTAGTATATGTTATTGTTTTTGCAAAATGACGAAACCACATTTTTTCAACAGATTACTGTAACTTTAGTTCATAAAATATGAAGCACGAAAAAACCAGGCATCCTCATTCATTTCACATAGGTCTCTCCTAAAGAACACCACAATCTTCTGCTTTACGCAACCAGCCGTACTTCGCTGGTCGTCTCTACCTGGCTGCAAAGTGCCTTATACTCTACGTTTGCTGGTTCGCGATTTCCACTCTAGAATCTGTAAACCCCGACAACAGAAAAGAGAAAAAAAAACTTTAGTAGTAACTTTAGTAATAAAACTTAACTTTACTCTTTTCTGTGAATCCAACGGCTATCAGTTGTCCAATTTTTTTTAACACATAAAAAATTATGCCTATCGCTACTTCTTTCTGCCTGCTAATCCTTTGAACTATATTGGCAACTTAAGTTCTTTGTCGGATAATCACACCCCCATTACATTCTACATAATATAAGTTGGCCAGACCACAGTCATACCTGCGCAATAAACAGCTTCAGGATTTTTGTGATGCTATTTTGATATTTAAAGTTCAAGGTTCCCTTGTCATAGCGAATTGGAAAATAACAAACAACAATCACTGAGTAGGTTGACTGGTTGTATGCAGTTTATATTTAGTGGTCTTGTTGTGTTTTTGGTGGATAAGAAACACGTGTGTGGTTAAGTTCTTACTTTATTTAACATGATTTGTTTTCAGAATATTTACTTTTTACACTGAAGTAACTCCTATAAAATTAACGAAAGCTTAAAGCCCCTGTAAAGTTCAGTCAGGTTGACTTCTCCATGATTAACAGGAATTGAAATTTATTGTAGCCTCTACCATGCTCTATCATTGAGGACTCCCGATAATCAAATATCACCTGTTCACATTGTAATCTTTGTAGCTAAGATAGGTATTGTACTTTGGCAATATTCCGAGAGTGTCAGTGCCATTGCAGGTCATTGAGACGTTGTCCGATTGTCACGATTCAGGGTGACGAACGATATACCATTTTCTCCTAGACACGACTGGGGAAAAAAATGCCTTTTATAATATGCAATGCGATCAAGTTTGTAGTACGCAAACAGAGGGGTGCTATAAGATTAACGCTTGTATTTGTATATCTGTGTGTGTCTGTGGCGTCGTAGCTCCCATACTGTTGAACAGATTTTAATTTAGTTTTGTTTTTTTTAAATTGGCTTGATTGTGGTGATCAAGATTGTTCTTAGTTAAATGATTCCAAAAAATTTGTTATCCGTTTGAATTTTATCAGCTTTTCTAATCGGAATTTTTAAAACTTTCAATTTATACTTGTTACATTTATTTTCGCCCGATGACGCAGTCAAAAGTATTGTGCGTGTGTGTGTATGAATGTATGTTTTCACTCATAAGCCCGGGGATAAATAATTTTCCGGGAAAAACTTGTATCTTGTCAAATCCTAATAGTGCAACCACAGAAGAGAAAAATTTTTCTTCTCTTTTCTGTGAGTGCAACTGCAATAGTGCAGGATGATGTAATTAGAGAAATCTTGTCTGTTTTACAGGTCCAGACCAAGTAATCCCAGCTGACAGCTACGTCGCCACCAAGCCTGGGGGACACGTTAAGCTACGTATAGGTGCTAGGGGAATAGAATCTGAACCTCCGATCTCTGTGCCTGGACTTTTATCTAGGACTGTGGCTCGATACCCTGACGCACCTGCGTTGGCAACGAAGAAAGCAGACGGAAAATGGCACAAAATTACTTACAGGTAAGCTAGAGATTTGAATAGGCATTCGTGTGGCCTAAAACTCCTTAAGGTGGTACGATTCACCTATGGTGGGAAATTCAAATTTTAAACAGTTTTTTGGTCCTAGTTTACCTAGCCAGGCCAGGTAATTAATTTTAAATAACACAGTGTTTGCGCAAATTGTTGATTGTTCTTTACATTATAATGTACAACTAATTTAACAGAAACGCACCATATTTCTTACATTTGTCAATAAACCGTTTGAAACAGCAAAAATTAGTTTATTCACAGATGTAAGTATTAATGTGCATTAGAGATAAATAGCTTTACATGATTTTGTAAAGAATAATAATCAATTTGCGCAAACATCATGATCGTTTACAATAATGACCCGGCCTAGCTACAAGGACAAGAAAACTGTTTGAAAATTGAATTTCCCGTTATTTGTGAATCGAACCACCTTAACTCTTTCCTAGCATACTTTATGAGATTGCATCTCATTCTGAAGTGCTTATATAGGCTTTGGACTAATTGGTTTAATATTTTGTCATGGTCTATTCAAGAGAGCTGCAAACTAATAATTAAGACTTCGTATATATCATCATCATCATCATTATCAGCCTATCATGATCCCACTCAGAATCAGAATCAGAAATCAGAATCAGAAAATATTTATTGTATAATGTGTACATGAATGGTAAAGTGAGTACTAGTTTCAACAGTTTTGTCCATCACGAACATACAATATTATTCTTATAACTAGGTAGACTTAAATATTTAACAATTAGTTTGTTATATTTTAATGTATAATCTTATATTACAGTTTTATTATAGAAACTGACGTGGTTTTCACACATTTTATTTATATTACACGGGAATTACTCACGTAAGATTAAGCCGGTCACTCTGACTATAGTTTCAACCGCATTAGGCAGTCTTTTTCAAGGTGAATGCGCGCGCGCGGCTGCGTCTCGCTTGGCACTATAGTCAGAGTGACCGGCTTAATCTTACGTGAGTAATTCCCGTGTAATATAAATAAAATTATATTACAGTTCTTTACAATCAGATAATAAATAGGTATAACTAATATAACTACTACTAATTTTAATAATAATATTTCTACTAACAAGTGAACATAATCCTATCCTGACCCTATTCACCTGCATCAAAATACTCTTTAAGATTATAATAAGTATTGGAAATTAACCAATCTTTTAAGCTGTGCTTAAATTGGTTGCCACTTAAGATTTTTATTTCCATAGGTAGGTGGTTGTTTATTTTGATAGCATTTATAAATGAACTTTTAGCATACATAGTATTATTTACCTGGTGAACACAAATATTGTATTTGTGTTTTATACGCAAGTTATCAGCACGACTAGATGTGTGGTTGAAGTATAATTCTTTGTAATTTTTCACAAATATGCAAAATTCTAATATATAAATACTGACTAGAGTGAGCAACTTATTACATCCGAACACGCAGTGCAAGTACCGTTCTTTTATCGATCGTCAAATTGACAGTTGAGGTCGTCAAATTCGATAATATGCCATTTTTTCAGTACTCGCTGTGATCGATTCTATGGCATTTTAGCGAATTTGACGTCCGATAAAGAACGGTACTTGCACCCATGTTTCGGAGGGTATCAGTACTATCCATTCTATATATATTTCGAAGACATCTTTTCTGCAGTAAAAAAATTGACTCGGATTCCACAGTTTCCCCAAAAAAATATACCGTAGCTTAATTGAGGGTAAACATAACCATAATAAGCACTTATTGCAACGGCTTTTGATGCAATACTACTCACTTACTAGTACTAATTAGTACTAGTACTACTTATATATGGATAAGGCATAGCAGTAACTCGTTAATTTATTGGTAATTTTAGTAAGATGGGCTTTCCAGTTGAGATGGCAATCTAATGTGACACCTAAGAAGTTGGATACATGCTGCTGGGTCACAGGCCTTCGTCTAAACACATATCGTAAATGCAATATTTGTTCTATTTTTACTAATTATTTGTACGATAATAGCAAAATTTTTTTTTTAAAACTACCTTGACTGCGCATTGCCCATTATTAGGTCTCTTTTCCAGACCGAAGGGATACGAGGAGATTTAGACCGAGCGAGTCCGTGTGATCGGTTGTAATTTGTATACTATGCCACTTTCTATTTCTATACCTTAATTTCTGTAAAAATAACTGTTTATTTCAGACAGTACCAAGAACGAGTGCGGACGATAGCAAAGGCGTTCATCAAAATAGGCTTAGATCGGTACCACTCAGTGTGCATCCTCGGCTTCAACTCGGAACAGTGGTTCGTTGCAGACCTCGCTGCCATTCATGCTGGGTAAGTCAGAACAGATTTTATTTCCGTGTTATTGCTGCGAGACCAATATGATCAAAGGAAAACTGGGACGACACCTCTGTAAAGCGCACTTCAGGTTCTGCAACAGACCCCAGCACACGCAGTGACTCGTCACTCTTGTGAGACTTGCCGGTTAGGTCGAGAGAGTGGCGCAGATCATGCCTGTATCAAAACCGCGTCCCAGCCCAGGCGATGAAGCCAGCTGGCATCTATGGTAACTATGGTTACGGCGGATGAACTAAGAAATAACAAAAAAGTCAAAAAGTAAATACGACAGGAGGGTACAACAAACGTACCTATTTTTTTAATTGCTCTAATGCATGTATACACGATAGTACGTATTAAAGCGTCAAACTTGGCATGATTATAGTACACACTCTAAAGTATAATAATAAATAATGGCCAGGGGCGAGTCGATGACAAATTTTTGTTCACTACAAAGTTATAACTGGTACTTCGGTTACTTTGACGGCCTTATCATTTCTTTCACGGAATCGAAATTCCATATTTTTCTAATTTTTAAGTCGGTTTTTTAAATTGGTAGTTATTGTATTTTCTGGTGATACGGAACCCTCAGTGGACTTGGACTTCTTTGAATTTGTCTATGCTATGGGTATGACTTGTCTCTTTTTGTTTGGACAAGTGCGCTGCGTAACTCCTCTTAACTTACGTAGGTACGTTTCTTAGTAAGGCCGTAAATATTTTCCATAGCAATGCCATGTGATAAGGTTCATGTTGCGACCGTGACCACAGAGTAAATAACAGTCTGTGACGCAGTCGTGTGACGCAATATTTTAACATGTGGACATTGAACCCGATAATCAAAAACGTGCATGGTTCAAACTGATATGTATATTTTTTTCAACCAAACGGCCGTGACTTTATTTTAACCTGTTTTTTAAGGTTCTGTGGCAAAACAAAGGATTTACATATAACTACTTCCAGTTGGGTTCGAAATCACGCCAATAGTGCCATCGATGCCAACAGCGCTAATGGGAACCAACACGGCAGTGATACATTTTCTGCGACCCCAAACTAAGCAAAGCTTGTGATATGGCTGCCAGAGACTGATATACATACATATTTAGTTTTAAATACATACTTAAATAGATATTAACAACCAGATATAGAAAAAACACAAATGTTAATCACACAAATGTTTGTCCTACGTGGGAATCGAACCCACGCCCCCAAGCTCACAAGGCAGGTTCACTACCAACTGGACCAACGGGCTATTAAATGTAGAATCTCATTTTGATGTCAGTGCAAGACGAATCCCGAGATTTATGAAGTTTAGAAGCAAGGTCACTAGCCCAGGGTTAAGTGAAGCTACACAAGTGTACTTTAAAAATGTTTAACGCTTAATAATAAATGTGCCAACGAACTATTAGTTATAATAGTCTGCATGCAAAAAAAGGCGGCAAGGTCGTCTGCATTGTGCGTCTGACTTAAAGTATCAAGCGTTATTTAGGCCTGATGCGTTCGCACCCGCCATGACCCCTCACCGTATCTCACTTGTTTGTCTGATCTGAGGTACCTACAGAAAAACTTCAGGTTTTTCAAATTGGTTAACCCGCCTACTCTGGCTACCTAGACCTATAGACATAATCCGTCTTACTACAAAAGATTTAAGAACGCTTTAGACATGTGTTTAGCATATTTTTCGCAGTGAAACAATGGCTAAACACATGTCTAAAGCGTTCTTAAATCTTTTGTGGTAAGACGGAATATATTTTGTTTAATTTCCTTATCTTGAAGGTCATTTGCAATTAATTTGTTCCAGTAACAACTTTAAGCATTTACATTAAATCAATTCAATTATTTTTAGATTCAATGACGCAATTAGTTTCTTTGTCACACACATATTAGCAACAAATCCTCCTATACTCGTTCCAAGTTTTTTTTAGCTCTGACATGACAGCTTCATTAAATTAAGCAAGGACGTACATCATGTTGGTGTTCATTAATAAAATAAAATAAAATAAAATTGTAAAAAACCGTAAATTCTGACCACTTTTGCTAGGTCCTAGAGGTAGCCGATATACATACCTCAACAGTGAAATATTATAAGAATTACAATTACATTGAATTACAACTTAATCAGTGCAGTTTTAAAATTAAATAAAAAAACAGAAGTATTATCGCATTGCAATAAATAACTTGTGACAAAAATGTCTTGTTATCGATTTAAATAACCGAAATTGTAAATAGCGCTTATTTCGTTCAAAAGTATCAACACTATGAATTTATCTGCGTCATTGATATCAGATTTTCTTATCATAATCCACAGTGAGATTACAATCATAAACATAATAATATGAACTATACGTTCGATAAATGACTCTCAAAACGGAGCCGTGTAGCTATGCGCTGTTTAAGGTTACACAGAACGGTTTGTATACTAAGCTCAAATTAGGCCATTGTTATCATTACCTATCTATATACATCTCTTCTCTATTTCTACATAGTATAAATTAAAGTCGCTTTCCGCGTCTGTCTGTATGGCCGCTAACTCCTCCTAAACCACGCAACGGATTTTGATGCGGTTTTCACCATCAGTTAGATACATTTTCACGAAGTTTTCCTTTTTTTTCTGTTTTTTTACAATTTGCGAATCTTGAGGAGCTATCAATCATTACAGTTACTAAATTGTTTATTGAAATTCAGCAATAGGCATGATTGTACTTATCAAACGCATAGTGGCTATTGATACCTATAATAATGTTAACACAGTTTTGCACTATAAAAGTTTATTATATTCTATTCTAAATTACTACAGCACCAACACCGAAATCGCAAAAAAAATCTGTTGTTCTAATAGTCAGTTAGGTAAAGTCTACGCGAACGAAGGAAGGAAAAAAGGAAGTTATATATAACTTCCTTTTTTTGTCGATGCTATAACACAGAAGACATAAATGATATGAGTATATAGGTTACTAGCTGAATCCCGTGGTGTTACCCGCGATTTTGCATTTTTTCCGCATTATACGGGGGAGAAAGTACCCTATGTCCTTCCTCATGATTCACCCTACCTTCCTACCATATTTCTATAATAGCAGCTTAGCCGTTTATTCGTGAAGCGAACAAACAGGCAGAGTTACATTCGCTTTTATAATATTAGTTAGGATTAGGATTACCTATAGTTTATAATATTAATAATCTATCTACTAAAATAGAGATTAGTGTACCATGTTTATCTATTGTGTTTGTATCTATAAGTCTATTATTAAAGTTTGCCGCAGTCATTCATGTGGTGATACGGTCTGAGGGACAAGTCTTGCGACATTCATAACTGGCACTTATCATGCAATGGGGCAATTTTATCTAACACTCTATAATTAAACTTGTACGGCAATGTTAGGTAACAGTCTGCAGTGTCGACAGAGCTTCACAGATAACATATTCATAAGGAAAAAAGTATAATTCTGATCTCTTTGTATTGCGTAGTCTTTGAAGTATGTTCATTTATTCACACTAAAGTCGGTCCAAAGTCCAAACATTTATTTGCTCTCAGCCGGCCGGCCTTAGCCTTTGATCGGGGTAAAGCGAGATTGTCTTTCGGCGCGTTTCATTACTGAAAACTATCATACAGGAATCTAGAATTTTTCAGGTATAAAAAGTAGCCAACGTCCTTATCCAGGATATAAACTATTTCCACAACAAAATTTTATGCTTTCTACAAAGAACGCAAGTGTGTCTGCCGCTTGCCATATCGTGGCGGCCCCGAGGAAGTGCCATCGACATTTTATTTTTCACTCGATTTTTTTCGCTTGTGGCATTTTGGCATCCCATTGCTATCTGGCTCCCAATCCTCTCCCTCTCATTAAGCGCTGTTTGCTCTGACAGTTAGATTGTACAAATCTGAATAAAACCATTTTCTTTTAATACTTCACTGATGTAGGTATATCGGGTATTGGGTTTCGGGTCTAGTACAAAAGCAATGAGGGAAAAAAAACGAATTTTCCCAGTTATTAATTTTGATAAGCACATACCTTTTGTAAATACAGACAAACTAATTTAAATCCTATATTGTTATGATAATGACTAATTTTGCTTGAAAAATGTTAATAATAAAATATTTTTCCATACAGAGGTTACGCTGCTGGTATTTACACGACAAACTCTGCTGATGCGTGCTACCACTGCCTGGTGTCGTCCCGGGCTAACATCTGCGCGGTTCAGGACAAGAAACAACTCGACAAGATACTATCCATCCGGGACAAGCTACCTCTACTGAAAGCGATTGTACAATGGGAGGGGACAGTGGACACGTCGATACCCGGCGTTTACAGTGTAAGTTATAACTAGGTGCTAAACAAAAGCAAATACGCAGCGACAACCAGAAATCTCAGTTCCTATCTCAAAAATTTGGAGTACCTATGTTCTAAAATAAATGAAATATATAATAAATTAAAATAAATAAATAAATGCTGAAATAAATGAATATGAATGTGAATAAAAAAACAAACACTAAATTAAGTTTGCAAACTAGTAATTAAATAGGCCAAACAAAAAAAAACTCTTCTGTGAAGTTATGTGTTTAAAAACCGAGCTAAATAGATGCTTACGAAAATGATGTCAGTGTTTTAGTCAGTAGTGAGCATTCACATTTTGAGGAAAACTGCTCTCAGTTTGGCGACCAGAAAAACCTACTAAGCGGTTTTTAGGAAAAAATTGTCATTTGTGATATACCTATTGATCAGTATATTTTTAGCGCACAATCATGCGTTAATCTATGTATCACTCTAACCGCTACAAAATCAAACCTAAAGTCCGTTACACAATGCAAAGTAGTTTGTGTACTTGCTAATTGTACCTAATTACTTGCGCCAGGGTTCAATGTAGGTAAATATCACTTGCACATCTACTCGCTTAGAATCTTTTCTTAAATGATGGCACCTCTTGTGGGTAGAG
Source organism: Agriopis aurantiaria (assembly GCA_914767915.1). NCBI lineage: Eukaryota > Metazoa > Arthropoda > Insecta > Lepidoptera > Geometridae > Agriopis > Agriopis aurantiaria. The sequence goes on along the minus strand of OU611983.1, from coordinate 10,769,283 downwards.
CCATTTCCATCTCAAATATTGCTTTATCCTCAGCCAGTGTTTTGACTTCTTGAACCTACATTTACTATGACTTTATCCTTTATTTGGTCATTAGGTGTTCTTCTCCGTCTTCACTTGCCTGTCTTTGAAGGTCTTCATAGAGTTGTCGTTATGTACCAGGTGGCCAAACATAACCGATAAAAGATTATGCGGAGTATAGTAATACCTACTCGCGCAAGTGACTGCATCCTTTACATAGGTATTTTGATTGGCTTTAGAAAGGCCTATTATAGACAAAATTAGTACATCATCGATGCACATTTTTCTACCATGACATAGTAACACATATGTATAAATGTTTCATTCGAAATTATTTTACTACCAGTGGGAGCAGCTAATGGAAATGGGAGCGAAGGAATCGGACACACAATTAAACAATATCCTCAAAAACATAGCCGTCAACGAATGCTGCACATTAGTTTATACAGTGAGTAATATGCCTGTACCTATATATTTTTTTATATTCCTGTTTATTATGGCCCATGTTTCGCAACACCTTTCACAAAAAAAAATATGTTTATTATTTAAATATCTCGAAACATTAATTTTGCAATGCAAGATCAATTTAAATTATAAATAAAATCATAAAAAATTCAATTGTGTTATACGTTTAATCTCATTTGATACTAACTTCTGTAACTCATTTCTATAAGTGTCAAATAACTCTGTTTTCTCTTTCTGCGCTCTGATTGTTACCCTTTCACAACTAAACGGCTTCTTTTTTTCTCAGTCTGGAACAGTGGGTCCGCCAAAAGCTGTGATGTTATCACACGACAGTCTAACGTGGGACGCGTTCAGTATCGGCGAGCGAGTGGCGGACCTGGCGCCGACGCAAGACCGGCTAGTTTCCTTCCTACCGCTCAGCCACGTCGCTGCTCAGGTATGATATTCTTCTTTCTATATACACGAGCAGCTATCACATACCAGTCTAACGTTTATCACTTTTTAACTATCACAGTTGTTCACTACCCTTATATGACCTTATACTACTACAGTTATATGATCCACAGCCTTATGACGGTAAATATCCTGTTAATAATCATATAACTGCAGTCTAATGTTATCACACAGCCGTCTTGAGTTATCACACGCCAATTTGTAGTTAATACACAAAATATTGAAGTTATCATATGACCCGCCAATCTAATGTTATCACATAGCCATCTTTTGATGTCACACGCCAGTCTAATGTTATCACATACCAGTCTAATGTTATCACATACCAGTCTAATGTTATCACATACCAGTCTAATGTTATCATGATCACATAACCATCTTAAGTTATCACACGCTAGTCTAATGTTATCACATAATCATCTCGTCATATTGTGCAGGTTGTAGACATCTACGCAACCCTCTCTAATGGGGTGGTAGTTTTCTTCGCACAGCCCGACGCTCTCAAGGGCAGCCTTGTGGAAACTCTAAAAGAAGTTCGACCAACGAGGTGAATAACATACTTACTTCCTTATTTAATGTTAAATCAAAAGGTGTACTACTCAATGTATTTGTGTATCTTATCACTATGGTGATTCAATGATAATAACGTCATATTATCGTCATGATATGACGTAATAATAATTGTAAATAACTTTTTTTTTAAACTGTCCCGACCACTTTCCGGGCTATCTTAGCCCTTTACAATTTTAGGAAGCTTTATCTTATGGATATGCGGTAAATGTACTATTTACGGTTTTACCTACTAATAAACGTAACTTAAGTTAAGCAAAGCTTAAAATTGCTCAGTCTTGTTTTCACCTGTGACAATTTCCGTCAACGAGAAGTGACAGCAATTTAAGCATTGCTTAACTTTTAAGTAACGTTATACAATACTAGCTGCGTAACATCAGCTATCTGCCATTGAAAGTACTGTCAAAATCGGTCCAGCCGTTTCAGAGTCGCCTTTAATATATAAAAAATTGATATAGGTATTTGTATCTAATTCCATATACTGATGTTCAGATTATATATCGATAATATTAGGTAAATTATTAAATAGGTCTGAAGCCCACAGTAACACGTAACCTGTAATTTTCATTTTAGATTCCTAGCAGTACCTCGAGTATGGGAAAAGATGTACGAAAAGATCGTAGCGGTGGGTGCAAAGAATGGGGCCGTGAAGAAAGCCATGGCCAAGTGGGCGCGCGAGCAGGGCCTTAACCACCACCTGGCCAGGATTAAGGGGTACGTTTCTTAAGAGCTCTCCCACATTTTTTAACGAAAAAAGGAACCAAAACTGGATTTTTCGTATTCTGATTCTATCAAATAGAAAGATCTACAGAAAATTTAATGCATGTAATAAAGAGATCTGTATTTTTTATTTAAAATTAGCGGGTTTGAATTTTGGAAAAACTCAACATATCAGTTTATAACCTCCAATTTACAATTGTATTTTTTTCGTAAAACTCTCGGGAAGGAAAGTTTGAGAGTGGATCTCGTCAAATTACTAACTTAGAACAAGCAATTTTAATGTAATGGTTTATTTCTTTTATATTCGTCTTGAAAATCACGGCTTTATTTTTTCGTATTAAGACGAGAACCGATCACTTGTATGACGGTAATGCGACGTGCGCGCTTTCCATATTTTTTTATTCTACAAATAATCATACGCATTTACAAAAAACTGCGACCACTAAAGTATTTGAATGATTGTTAGGATAACACACAATATTTTTTTTGATAAAAATATCTTCTATAGAATCTGAATGAAGTTGATTCAATCCATTGAAGGGAACGTAAAAACTGGTGTTTTTTTAGGAAAGTTTTCGTTTTTTTTCTATCGAGCCAAATTTCTTTAATCATGGATCGGTGAACACATCCAAATAAAATATTTCAAGAACATTTATTAAAAATAAAGAAAACATTTCGAATAATCGATTTTAAAGGTTTACTTTTGAATATTCGTGATGACGAATCGTCAAATTTGAAGCATATTTCGTCTTAAGCCCGAAAATCTAGACAACTAAAATTGAACGATTACATTTTGCAATACGCCTCTTAAGCTAAACGCATATATACCTACTTTCTATATCCGTTACATGGAGGCTACAAAAAAATCAACAAAGCCAAGTTCGAAAGAGAAGCAACATTTAATAAAACAATATTCACAAGCAAATGAGTAGAACTGAGTCATTAACTCGAAGGCATACCTTTCTTATAAGAATGGGGCCAAACAAACCAACCAAGTATGCTAATGATGAGGCAAGACTTTTACTACCATCGGCCATAGCTTAAACAACAGTTACTACGAAATTTGTGCAGTGGCCAAGTTTCACGATCTCACTGACACTACGGACTACGTCACTTGTATACTTTTCTCAATATTTAACTAGAATATATATTTATAAAAAACATGACAACAAAGATCACAATTGGTTAGTATATACCTACATAAGACTTAATAGTAAGGTTAGTCAAAAACACAATAGTAATTTAATTTAATTTATTTTGACATAATGTAAGTACCTAACAGAGGATTAGTCATGCACCCAGCGCTCTCTCCGGAATCATTACCCGCACTAAATACCTCAGTAAAGGCGCATTAGTGTCCTCTAAGCTGCTTTTAGGACACTAGTTTTCTTGATTATTGGTTGATTTTTTTGTATCATAAATAAAATTAAAAAGTCACGACCAATTCGTAGTAAAGCTTAAGGGTGAACCGATTTTTGTCAAACTTGGCCAAGAAAGACCGCCATGAAACCGGCTTTATAAAATTGAATTCATGTTGGTCCACACGCAGACCGGGTCTGCGTGTGTTTGTCTGTCTGTGGCATCGTAGCTCTCAAATGCTTCAAAATTTGTACTTTCTACTTTGGTAAAAAAATTGTTTATACAGTCAAAAGAGAGAACAACAGTGAGTCGGACCAACATTCGTGGCTGAAGACATTCACGCGACTAGATATAGTCGGACATTTTGTGTGCGGGTTTTAATTGAGTGGGATATAATATTATTCTTACTCATTATTAATGCAGAAGTTCCGGTAAAAAACGAATAAGTAATAAATTAAAAGTACTAATATTTTCAAGTCTCGTTTCTTTTTGTCTTATCTCCTTAATAAAGTTTGTTTGTACTAACACAATGGATTTAGTTGTCCTAAAATAAATACTTTTAATTTGAAAACACAGTCAAATATTTGGTAACAGTGCAGTGTAAACTGCAGATGAATATTAAAAGAAATATATCTCTACTTTTTAAACTCTAGTGGTGACAATTTGTCAAATCAGCGTAATTTCTCAGCGTCTTCTAATTCTCATAACAATATTTTTATCCCGGACCCAGTTCTCTGTCATCGGGAATGTATGGACTTCCCATAGACTTCACGTTAGTCGAACTGATCGAGTTCTGGTATGTAATATTCCGGAATGATTTTTATCTCTAGCATGTTTTGAAACTACGTAGAATTCAAAGTAGGTAATCGGCTAATGGGCTCGTAGTGATTTGGACCATGTATTTTGTGTCGGTGATTGAAAGAAAATACAGCCTTAGCACGAAGCACTCTAGATGAAGTATTAGTTTCGCCGTTCGTAAATTTGATACTGATAAATCACTAATACCTCGTCCAGTTTAGCGAGATGGGTCGAATGGAAAGTCGATATTGTTATCTAACTCACAAAGGATCATCTTCCGTGAGACCTTCCTAACTAACTCATTGGTCAAACCGGCACCCTTATTACGTAATTTTCTTGGGAACTGCCGTCACTTTCAAAACCCAGACTAGGCTTCTGAGAACCCATTCTGGCTTCCAGGAAAGCGAGTCATTACCAGAAATGTTACGTAATAAGGCCGCTGCAGCTAATTAGCAAAAGATCGAGGCTTATGACTTACTTACTTACTTATCATAGCCTATCATGTTCCCACTGCTGGGACATAGCCTAGGCCTTCTCTCAGAGAGAGAGAGAGAGAGAGGAGGATGAGCCCTAATCCATCATGCTAGCCCAGTACATGTTGGTGTATGTAATGTCTTTGAACTTTTGAGGTTCTTGGACATACCGGTTTCCTCACGATGTTTTTCTTCACCGTTATTGATCGATGGCATCGAAACTGCACATAATTAATTTACTAAATAAGTCAATGGTGCAGTGCCAAGGATCGAACCGGGTGCAGTCAGATTGTAAAGCGTTAGCTTGCACATGCATCCGCCCGGCCAGCATCGCTCCGCTCAGGTCTCTCTCTCTCTCTCTGATCTGCTAGCTCTGTTTATAACAGTGGTTAAAGAAGGCCTTTGAATGATAATGAAGATCTTGTAAATTATTATACTCGCGGTCCAATCCGGTTTCATGGAGCTCTGACTACTGCAGTGTAGTACCTACTGTAAAAAGTTGGTTAAATACATTATCTTTTCATATTTCACTGTAGTTTATCAGCTACATTCTTACGTACGTTTACGTAAAAACATAATTAATTAAAGTCACTTCATCAAAACTCGCGTGAGGATTCATTATAAATTATTATAACACCGGCTTGCACTCATCAAGTGATCGTGAGTGCAAGCCGGTGTTATAATAATTTAGTAATTAAAGTGTTTAGAAGTTAAAGTTTCTATTGCAGTTATCAAAGGTAAAAAAAAATTGGTCCAAGTAAACTGCGTGCTTGCTAGCTTTGATCGTTTCTTCTTATTAGCAAAATAACGTTACACGAATAACAAAGGTTCAAATGACTACTGCATTCCGATTACACGATTAAGGTAGGTGTTATTACCTACATAGTAAGTACGTATATAGCAGTAGAGCGCATGCATTTTCCTGAAAGCAGCATGAGATCGATCGATTTACCCCAAGGTTAGAAGTTGAGTCAGAAATAGAATGCACGGCCAATAAAATAGCATGCATGGTTTGTTTACATTGTAGAAACTATTGATACGAAGAAAATTCGCTACGTAGTTAGTTGTTTATGGGTCATAGAGTAAATTTTAAGTAAAATGTTACCAAATAGAAATATAGTAAACGCTAAGAAATATCTTATTAGCGAGCGTGTGGAATTCTCTGTCTTTGTTTTCCATCTTAAATTCTTTCCTGGCTCCAACGCTCCTACTTAATTCAGTTCGATCTCGTTTTGGCAGTAGCACGTTAGACATCAATACAAAAATGACAAATTGCACCATAGAAAACTATAAAATTATTAAAAACCCTTCGAGAGACGAGAGTTGGCCTTGCAAATGGAATTAAACCACTGAATTCATAATAGTGTTAAACTACCACTAAATTCCTCTCGTACAAAGAATGAGGCACTCTGGCATTTCTTAAAATTCGAAGTACTTGCGGGTTCTTACCTGATACAGATCTATGGTTTTTATTAAGTATATATGAATTACTTACGTAAAAAAATAAAGAAGCATTTTTTATTTACGAGACGACTTAAGTTTCAATAATAAATTGCAAACCACATGTTAACTCATTTTCAACGAGACATTGCATCTTTGCCAAATGGAATGCAAGTACTTTGTGAGATGTTTGCTGAGGCCAGAACAAATATAGAGCACCAGCTTTAAAAGTAAATGACCGATCGACCTAATCACCGGTGCAAGGTTATTTATATAATTTTTTATGCGCATGCAAAATTTGTTTAGCGACACGTGTGTACTTAGCTACATAAGTTAACACTTACGTCATAAAAATAGCAAGCTGTGTATAGTCTTTTCGGTGTTGAATCATCGCTGACAGCTGCAATTATTTATCTATACTCAGTCCAAGCATTTATTAGCTCTGTAAGCTGCAATACCATTGTAAAAAAAAAGGGAACCACGAATGCTGATCACTTTCGCTAGGTTTTTGAACGTAAGATTGTAGCAGGTATACCCGATATACAAAAGAAAATGTTTTATGCAGTTCTTTATAATTTTATTGCAGCTGTCAGAGCAAATAAATCTTTAGACCTAGTTTAATAGTTAATTAGCATGCTGTTTTAATTTGCCTTGTTAGTTTTTCTATCGTAAATTACAGCCAATGTACTAAAAAAACATAATTATCAATATAAAAAACCGACTTCACAAAATTAGTAACATATACGCAAATTCGGTTACTTGATGACATAATGTTGTCATCCAAGTAACCGAATTTTCCAGTGTTTTTGATTTAACCAGTGATTTCCAGTGTTTATTTGTGTTTGTGTTTTTCATGTACCTTGTCACAGGAAGAGCCTGAAGCCCACAACACAGGTCACCCTAGTGTGGGTTTCAGTGAACACCGATGAAACACTGTTAGTAGTAAGGTTATTTTGTTACCTTCTTCAGCATCCTCTGTTGATTCGGTGTATGTATTTAGTCACTAAGTTATATTGAACTAATAAATAAAATAAAAAAAACTAATAGCTAAACTATTAAACCGATTTTGATGAAATTTCTATGAGACCAATCTGAAAATATCTTTAACTAATAAAAATCTAATTAGACTCAACTAGTTCATTAAAAAACGTAGTTCTGAGGTAAGAAACATAAAAAATACAACCGAATTGAGAACCTATTAAAAAAAGAAAACATAAATAATGTATCTAACATTATTTATGTTTTCTTTTTTCTTCGTTCTTATTTATGTTTTCTTTTTTCGTCATAAATAATGTATCTAACATTATTTATGTTTTCTTTTTTCGATTAAAAATTTAATGTTTTCATTCGGCTTTTGCAATTTACTGAACTGTTAGAACAAGAACATCAAGATCATTAAAAAACGGACGGACTATAGTAGACAGACACGATGACGTCATCCATGAAAATTTACATAATTAACCTAGTTATTAGGAGTGTTTTCAGTAGGTGCATTGGTTTGGACTTTTGAACTGTATTGTAGTACGAGTGTCGTGTATGTTTTTTTGGTATTGCCATGTACCTACACATGATCTCATGACTCCCTGACCATGATTAAGTTATGACTTTAGACATATTTTCATGTAGCTCTCAAAGCATACACAGAGTGACATTTTTATCGAAACGGAAAAATTAAGGTGTGGCAAGTACATGGAGTAAAAGCCAAAATTATTCTAGGTCACACGGACTTAGTACACCCTACTAAGCCGAAAGGGGTCCATAATACTCACCATTATGATAATCTTTTACGATAGGACCAACCCTGAAATCGCGAATAAAATAACAGCTGTTCCACAGTACACTGCCATTGACTCTTGACAAAATGTATGAAACAGCAGATTTTTCGCGATTTCAGGTTTGGTCCCATAGTAAAAGTTGTGTTCATAATTATGAGCATAACGGACTCCTTTCGGCTCAGTACACCCTTTCCGCGAACCCTGTAGTTGTTTTTTTCTTCAGTTTTCTTGATCCTCTGTACTTAATTGACCATAAATAAATCTGTCTTTCATACAATCGAGGATATTGAAAATTAATAAATATTAATTGTTCTATTTTATTTATATTACACGGGAATAACTTACCTAAGATTCCTTTCACGTTCGTGAGAAATCCCCGTATGATATAAATAAAATGTGTGAAAACCACGTCAGTTTCCATAATAATTGTTCTAGTTTAAAAAACACGCATAAGTGCCTCGTTAAAACAAACCAAAGGAGCCCAAACTCGAGGGGACATGTCATTACGCTTGATGACGAAGGTCTGATGATAGAGCGGGGTTACCTAATCGTGGAACTTTTCGTATAAGACTTGAACAAACCAATAGAGCTATCTTTTTGTATTGTCATACAAATTACATAATATATTATACATGCAAAGTTTCAAATCGATACAATTAGAAACTTGTTAGAATCAGCTTCCAATATTTCTTTACATTATAAGCTAGTTACAAGTAAAGCTAACAAAACTATCCATGCCATAGGCTTCTATTCTATGTAGCTGTCACTTTCTAATATAAAAAAAAACTAGGTAAAAAGTCACACGGTATAATTGGCGCCCAAACAGGGACTTGAAAAATCAACAATTCTAATTTTTCATAATGTTCCAGGCAAACCGGCAGCTCGTTAGGCTATAAGATGGCAAAAAGCGTAATCTTCAGCAAAGTGCATGAGTCTCTCGGCCTGGATAAATGCTTGACATTCGTAACAGCCGCGGCGCCACTGTCCGCTGACGTCAAGAAATTCTTCTTATCGCTAGATATACCCATCGTGGACGCTTTCGGAATGAGCGAGGCGTCTGGAGCGCATTCCCTTAGCATATATCCCAAGTAAGTAACCTACCTAGAAAGTTTGTTAGGTATTTTAAATTTATTGGAAAAGCACAACAAAGGCCGAAGGACCAGTACATGTTTCTGGGACATCGTTCACATCGCATCGGGGGTAAAAAAACTATTTATACTCATGTTGCGTGGTTAATTTCTACTGTACGTGCATGCATAATTTTGTTACTCTCGTGAAACGCATTTCGTGTGAAACGGTTTTCCTGGCTAACTGTCTAGGCGTTTGACCACAGCTTATCTGATGTTAAGTGACAGTGTGTGTAGATGGTAAACACGCCTAGCCTGGAATGGAGACTGGCTCTCAAGTGACGCTGTCGGAACACCGTTAGGTACTTGACTCTATTTTGGATCAAGACATGGAAACCTTCGCGTTTTAAATAAGTGTGAAATCCTTCCAGATTGAAACCAATTTTTTAGGTGAATCTCTAGTAGGTACCTATATTCTCGCTTCAATACACTTTTTGTACTTGATATCGCTCGACATACGATATCAAGTACAAAAAGTGTAGAGTCGTAGTGTAGCTTTATGGAGCCTTTTATAAAGAGTACCTATCTACAAAACAAACATCTCTCTGGGCTGGCAAAGCATCCACAACTCCGCTAGTGTAGCAGGTGTCCTTATGCGGCGATTACTGCTTACCATCAGGCGGACTGCTTGCCTGTTTGAACAAGAAACAGTATACCCGAACGCCTGATTAAATAAATTATCCTTCCAGATTCTCCCTAGACTCGTCAGGCGAGCTCCTGGGAGGCACAGAGACCAAGTTCGGAGGCTCCGTGAGCCCCAACGGCCCCGGAGAGATCATGATGCGAGGTCGCCACGTGTTCATGGGATATTTGAATGATGACGTCAAAACCAACGAGGCTGTCGACGAGGACGGCTGGCTGCTCTCGGGAGACATCGGCCGGGTGGACAGCAATAACTTACTGTATATCACTGGTAGAATAAAGGTGGGCTAACTTTTAATCTGCCTTTAAATTGAAGCTCGTGGCGTTATGACTAGGTATTCTTAAAAGATTAACGGAATTAAGGGTGCTCTTTCCGTCTGCAGTTCTTTGGCTCGCACATTATTAATTATATAAAATCACTTAATATAATTTGAATATTTTTTGCCCATGGGTGGCAAATAAGCTAACGGGCCGCCTGATGGTAAGCGATCACCGTCGCCTATGGATACCTATAACACCAGAGGCATCACAGATAAATTCGTTTCCGACTTTTAAAGACTCTATTAACTGCCCTTTTGAATTAAGTTAGTTAAGTTAAAAGAACTTTCAAATTACATGTTGCATTTTTTATATAGGAAACTAAGATTCTCGGCACACTTTGGTCTTAGGGGCTATTCTATTATATCTACGAATTGCGTGGACGAGCTCAGTATAAGAACGTAGACAAGATTTGGGCAGTTGGAGGCAAATGCAACGTTGCTCAAAATGATTTACTCTTCGGTTCGGTACCCACCATGCTTATAATAGGCCAAGCCAGGTACTAGATACTTGGGATTTATAGTAATGGCATATTGTTTATTCCTATAGGAGCTGCTAATTACGGCGGGGGGAGAGAACATTGCCCCAGTTCTGATCGAGCAGACAGTTCAGGCGGAACTGCTGCACGTGGGGTATGCTGTGCTGATCGGGGACCAGCGCAAGTTCCTTTCCTTGCTGCTCACCCTCAAGGTACGCTTCGCTATATAAATGTGTGTCCATCTGAGCCGCATAGCTCGCGTCTATTTTTACAATCTTACTAACTTGCAATGTTTGAGTTAATTAGATTGTTTGTTTAGGTCAAATCTTGCCAGCAATCGTGATTCTTGCAATCATAAATTAGAGCAACTTCCTTTTATCCTATGGAATTGAATTTTTACATATTGGTTCAGTTCTGATGACAATGCATTTTTTTGGTAAGCATGATCTGAATCGAAATCCAAAATTAGCTCCAGATAAAGGAACTCTTCAACGCCTAAAGAATACCTGCTAGTTTCTTCAATAAGGAACACCTAAGCAGGGCGCTTTCCCCTTCTCTAAGAGGGAGGCCTTTGTTCAGCAGTGGATGTTTAATGGCTGCTGATGATGATGATGAAGCAGGGAGTGCATTCTACTCCTTAAGGTGGTACGATTCACCTATGGCGGGAAATTCAAATCTTAAACAGTTTTTTGGTCCTAGTATCTGTTATACAGAGCAGCGGCGCCAGCGGCTCTGCGGCTGGCACGCGCAGTCGAACAGATGCGTGATGCAGTGAGGGAACAGAGTTTAGGGAAGAAATAAATACACTGTTTAAGCTAATGACACTGTATGCTTTTATTTACGTATTCTCAGGACTTTCTGTATAGTGATAACTTAGAAGATTCAAATAGATTTTTACGAGGTGCACACAAAACACACTTGACGCGGGCGGCCATGAAATCGAGAGAGAACAATATATATTGTGTGACAGAGAAAGACAAACGTCACAAATAATACAGACCTACAATATTGGGGATACCATTGTAGAAACAAATAATATTCCCAATAGGAGCATTATTCAACAGTATCCAGGCTAGGTAATTATTTTTAAATAACACAATGTTTGCGCAAATTGTTGGTTGTTCTTTACATTATAATGTACAACTATTTAACAGTAACGCACCATATTACTTACATTTGTCAATAAACCGTTTGAATCAGCAAAAATTAGTTTATTTATAAAATTAAATGTAAGTAATAATATGCATTAGAGATGAGCTTTACATGATTTTGTAAAGAATAATAATAAATTTGCGGAAATATGATCGTTTACAATAATTACCGTGGCCTAGCTACAAGGACAAGAAAACTGTTTGAAATTTGAATTTCCCGCCATTTGTGAAACGAACCACCTTAACAGTTAACATTTAAAAAGTGTTTTAGTAACGATGCGTGCATAATATATTCTATTCATTATTGTACGTTCTTACTTCCAGTCTAAAGTGAACTCAGAGACGGGCGAGCCACTGGACGAGTTGGATAACGAGACGCGCGGCTGGGTGGCCAGTCTCGGCAGCTCCGCTACTAAAGTCAGCGAAATCGTCAATACTAAGGACCCGGCGGTAAGACTCACTTTTCACAATAAAGTTTACCTGTAAAGGTACCGACGTCCAACATACATCGTAAAATAGCATGCGATGCGTCTGTAAGTACGTATCTTAGACTAGGTCAAACCGGATGCGTGTACGTTTTTTCTGTCCGCCAAATCAGACTTTTGTCTGATCAGAGGTCATTGACGTCGGTGATGCGTAGCAATATACCTATACATGCGCACTATAGGTAGGTAGATATTACTTCCACGTCAATCATCAGATAGTTATTTATACACCACCGACAAACGTCATCGAGCCTAAAACACGTTTTTTAAAATGTATTTAGGTATAAATATGTATTTTTGCTCCAAAATAAATACGTACCTAGTTACCACGAACCGGAAGACGCACAGCGTAGGTAGGCCTAGATGGACCGACGACATCGTGAGTCGCGGGCATCCAGTGGATGCAGATCGCAGGCTGTCGTTCAGCTGACCTATGTTCAGCAGTGGACGTCTTCTGGATGATGATGACGAAACACGTAGTTATAGGCTCGCTACGATGCGATATAATAGTGCTCACAGATGCTCGAACGCGGCTGACCTCAACCGCCGTCTGACCAATGGGAGAGAAAGAGAGGGAAATATGATATTCTCACTCTTTCTCTCCCGTTGGTTGGACGGCGGTCCGTCAGCCGCGTTCGAGCGTCGGTTAGTACTATAAGTAGTCGAGATTTCGACAGATAACGCACATTTTTAATGTACCTTGCTTTTAATGTAACGTACCTACTTACTTAACATATTGGGATGCAATCTTTAGATCACCTTATCTTGCTTGATATTTAGCTCTATGAAAATAAGCAAAATAGCTTACGCAGTACGTAGGTATATAATATCTGGTATAGTAATCTAGAATGTTGTCCCTATAATTGACAGTGTTACATTACATTTCAGGTTTACAAAGCAATCGAAGTCGGCATCACGCGAGCGAATAAACAAGCCATTTCCAACGCGCAAAAAGTACAGAAATTCGCCATCCTACCAGCAGACTTCTCTGTACCCACAGGAGAATTAGGTAAGAATTTAAAACTACCCGCAAAATTATAAAGTTTTTTTACCGACTTCGAAAACATCGAAACGAGAAGTTCTCAATTCGGCCTGTTTTTCTTAAACGACATTTTATTTTATTTTATTTGTTTATACGTCGATTCTGTAAACCAAATTGCGTGTTTATTTTTTTTATCGTGTAGAAGAAACTGTCGAGATGATCCCACAAAAATTTCATTAATTATGGCTCAGTAGTTTTTTAGCAGCTCAAATAATAATGGATAATTTTACAAATAACATAACTACACTACTTTTGGTCAGGCGCTTTGTTCGAGTCAAAACAAAGAGTTATTAATGCATGGATGTGTAATCGTATCTATAAATAAACTATTTCGCCCCGAACAGAGTTGAAGACGGTTTTAAGGACGTTAGCCCGTCAACTGATAAAATAAGCTAACTTTAGGTTCCGTTTCCGACGACTATGTAATACTTAGTCATTTAGTATATTATCTACAGATAGAAACCTCTTTTTTTACACTATCAACGCAAAAACTATACATAAAATGATTATCAATAATTAATTAAAAATATTTTTCGTAGCCTCCTACCACAAAAGTTACGAAAACTAGTGGTGTTTCGGAACACATTTCTCAAAAAATATATGTTTTTAATCAATTAAAAAAATACAATCCATTAGTATGCATATTTATAAACAAAACGACGCAAAAAAATGTTCAAATATGTTTCAAATAGGCATAGGAAAAATAAAAGTTTTACTAACGTTTTGTAATATTTTGCTAGAACCGACATGGCTTAAATTATGCACGATAAGGTTTGTTTTCCTTTGATTATTTTTGTCTAATTTTGTCTATCATTTGAAACGGCGTGTCAGTTAGCGCTCGGACGCCGTCGAAAGCAGACCTACGCCGCTTGACACCAGCACCTCGAACTCGAAAACATCGCTGTATGTACACGGAAAGTAGTAGTACGACTAACTAAGTGCGCGTGTAGTAGTACGACTTTTATACCTACGCATTCTGCAAAGGGACCCTTAAGCATTCTACTATCATGGTCGTTGTTTCACTGCGAATTCTAAAATAAATTATGTTTTTTAAAAGCGATTTTCCCCATTTTCTGAGGGAAAAAGTCTCACTATCATCCTGCCAATTTTCGTTAAGATCGGCCTAGCAGTTTAGTCGTGAAAAGCGAACATAGAAACATAGTCAGTTTCGCTTTTATAATATTAGTTAGGATGTCCTATTTATCACTTAGTCCATTACATATGCCAATGTTTGTTTGCTAGTTATTTGCTTGTTTTGACTACATCGTATGTGCCAGTTATATAATGATTTATTATCCACTAACGTGTGTGACGAACTCGATATTTCTCATATGAATTTGTTTAATTTAAAAAAATACTTAGTACAAATATTTAAGTAGTTGACGTTGTATTTTAATGTAATGATAGTTCTAAGTTGGAAATAAAATAAATAAATAAATTTAAAAAAATAAAATTTATTAACAATGTTTGGATTAGCAAATTTATAATGTTTTTTCTCTACCTACTAGTTTTTAAGTTTAGTTTGCTGATTATTTTTGTACCTAACTATATTAAAATAAAAATAAAATACTAATTAAGCGCATTGCTTTATTTCAGGACCCACGTTGAAAATAAAGAGGAGCGTTGTATATGAGAAGTACAAAGACATCATAGAAGACTTTTACACAGAGTGATTTAGAAATAAGCGTAGTTATAGGGCAAGGGACAACACACAAAATAAATTATTTTCTAATTTTATTGTAACTATTAAATATTGCTCAAATAGGGAATAGTGCAAGGAATCATTGTGATTTATAGTTATTTACGCAAAGGCATATAAAATAGGTGATATTTTTCTTACAAAAATATATTGTTTTTCTAGAATGAAAGTGTTTTATTAAAAGTCAGCGTAACTTTAGTTAAAATTTATTTTAAGTATACTTTACTCAAATACATTGGAATGATATAATTTTAAGTACATTTAACGAGATACTAATAAATTCACATTTCTTAGGCTAATTTCAACAAAATTTAAAATTAAATCGATAAAACTAAATGTCAAGTAATTTAAAAAAAAAAACACGATTTTGATCGTCTATGAATAATAAAGTAAATAAATACTGATTAACGAATACTCAAGTCAAATAGTTGCAATAGCAATAAAAATACACATGGAATGTGAAATGAATGTTCGTTAAGACATTTCTAATGTAAAGCACCCGCCAAACGATCAATAGACTACCACACAGACTGAATGGCTTATAAAAAAAGTTGACAATGATATAAGCATAATATTTTTATGTTTTGCTAAACAGAGAGCGCATTTTACTTATAAATGACGTCACTTGTAAGTACGCCATACAAACTCCATACAGACACTTTGCGGGAAAGGGCATCCCATCCAAATCCGACCTAAACTTTAAATGATATCTCAGATCGTTATTAGCCAATTTAAATAATTTATTCAATATGTGTATTGCATTTAATTATATCTTTACTAAGCCCAATGATTTTAACAAATCGAACACCTGTCCGATAGCCTATTGCAAATTGTCAATAATCGCCATCAATATTTTATTCTCTGATTACTTAGCAGGGCGCGTTCTGAATCGTGCACAGTAAAAGTGTTTTTTGATAATAAATAAATGAGACATGTTTGCACCGCAAGCTCAAAATGTATGGCTTTGATGACGTTGACTGTGCTATGTACGCTTTTAGCGGGATTCGGAACGTGCCCTGCTACGTGATTGACAATTTAAATTTATCATTTCGCCAATGCTTTACTCTTCTAATATTCGCAGTGCTGGATTCAATTCTCTTTATTAAAGTGTATTATTGTTAGAGTCACATATTTTGATCAACAAGTCAATTAGTGGATCGCATTCTAAAATGGGTATTTAAAAATTTCATATATCACGTTTTAGGGTTCCGCTCCGTAGAACAACGGAACCCTTAAGGTCTTGGCCCACTGCATCATACTATGAACCTCAGATCAGACAAACAAGGGATATATGCCTTAGTACTATACAATTTGTGTTCAAATGCCTTCGTGTTTCACCCACTTTTTTCATTAAACCGCTTTATTAACGCAACTGTAAGTACAACACTCTTACTCATTATTCACGCACACTACGAAACTTGCAGCGACGCCGATGAACTAACTAAGGCTACATGCAAGACTGCAATAATGTGTGAGTTCGACTAAAGGCATCAAGCCTGATTTAGGCCAGATGCGTTCGTACGCGCCACGTCACCTACTTGCGCCGGTACTTACAGTTTGCGTTAAGCGGTTTAGCGGTTTAATGAAAAAAGTGATTGAAGCACGGAGACATTTGAACACAAACAATAATTTGTATTTGTAATTTGCATATCTCCCTTGTTTTTCTGATCTAAGTAATGGCCGGTGTAGTGGGCTGAGACCTTTATTGTTTTGTCGTGTCTGTCCATCCGTCAGTATGTCACAGTCATTTTATTATTATTTTTTATTAAAGAACAAATTCCCTGTAAATGATTTATTTGATTGATATAATCAATGATTTCTGTCAATATTTTCCTAAAAATACAAAAACTAATTAAAGTAAACATGGTTCTCACGTAAATAATAATCAAATTGACTTACAAGGAACTTCCTCTGTTAGCCCACCTCAAATACTATAAATACAACAGTAATAATATGACCAACAATGCAAATCTGATTCCCACTCCCGGCGACGGCTCAAGCCGAGGTTCGTACCTTCGAGGTGCCATTGAGCTAGTCGCCCAAAACTTAAACCACCAAGTTACGCCGAACGCACCCTGCGTTCGCTAACTAGGCCGGTCAAGCTGTAGAGGCCGCAAGGCCAACAGTATAAGCCAATATAAAAAAAAGACCAACAATAGACAGCACTAATAGGCCTGTGTCCTAATGTTTCATTTATTACGAACTAGCGACCTGCCCCGGTTTAGCACGGGTGTAATTTACGTGCGAAGCCGGGGCGGGTCGCTAGTTATATATATATAAAACTTCCGTGAAAAATTATTAGCTGATGGTGAAAACCGCATCAAAATCCGTTGCGTGCTTTAGGAGGAGTTAGCAGTTATACAGACAGACGAAAGGGAATAGCGACTCTAATTTAAACTATGTAGAGATAATAAATAGGCTTAGCGAAGAATATAATTAAATAAATTACACATACCTAAAAATATATATAAATTGGCTGATAAGTTTTTGAGATACAAGCTTTTAAAGTTTTTGGTGGGGATAGAGAGCGGATGCTCTGTCTCTCTTTCGCAAAGCGTGTGTTACTATAGCATTGATATAGCGCGCGCACGACATGACGTCATAACGTGCGCACTGTCTAGCACGAAATTAAAATACTTATAACTAAACAATTTTTTAAGAAATTACAATTTTTTATTTTTGTTGATGGGCTATTTATGATCAGCTATTTATGAGATAATAAAAAAAGTACACAGGCCTATTGTATCATTTTAGCACACATATTGAAACTAAAAGAGATGCAAATAATTAAGTCTTCTGTCAGTTTAGATATTAATACAACTGGGTACAATAGAATCATCATCAGTCATTTTGGAAATAGCTTGTGGAAGATTTTTCTACACTTAACATTTATCTGAAGTTAAAAAAAAACATTTAAAAGACTTTACTAGAACAGCAGTTGATTGAATTAGCTGTCCATGAAATCGCAATCGTGCCATACTGCTAGCACTGTTGAGCGCAGTAAAGGCCAGCACACTCCAACGGGCGCGACGGCAGAGAATTAAATTTATCAATATAGGGTTACGCGGAGAGTGTACTAAGCCGAAAGGGGTCCATAGTACCAATCATTATAAATGAGAGCAACACTGAAATCGCGAAAAAAATATTAGCTGTTCCATACATTTTCTTTGAAAGAATGTTTTCTATGGAAGAGCATTTTTTTCGCTATTTCAAACTTTCTCCTGTAATAAAATTTGTTCATTATGATAATGATGGGTACTATGGACTCCTTTCGGCTTAGTACACCCTTTCCGCGTAACCAAGTACATTTTTATCTAGTCGAATTAAGGCTAGTATATATTTTAATGCTTGGAGTCCAACCTCGGAGTATCTCGGTACCTAATTTGTTTTCAAGGCTCTCCTTCAGTTGCGAACAGCTTGGCTACAATCAGTGGTCAGTTTTAGGCAAAGTTGTTTTTTCACGGGATATTTCAATTGGACGTATTAGTACTGTTGTAATAGTAATGTCGTCACTGCTTGAGGTCCAGAATATGGCGCGCCGCTACCTCAAACGCACATATGTTTATTTTTAAATAAAAAATTAGTTTGACGACTTATGAAAAATGTGCTTCGGTCATTTTGCTAAGTTAATATTTCAGAATATTTTGACAAATTCTTTTTTTTTTATTCTGACCCGATATGGAACAAACAATATTTCCCGTTTTTTCTGGTCATTATAAAAAATATGAAAACAATATTTTTAAAATATTAACGTCGTAAAATGACCGAAGAATATTAATCAAAAGGATACAGATATTTTATATCTTTAAAAAAAACATCAAATGCGCGGGCGAGATCATTGCACCCGGTATTCTGGCCCTTAAGGCGTGGTAGCGTTGGCGTGCAGGCGGTGCGGGGGTGCGGAGACGGGCAGCGGGGGCGGCGCGTCGGCCAGGGGGAGAGGCTTTGCCACGCCGATGCGCACTACTCCGCGGGGGGCACCCTTCAGTGCAGCCACTGCTTGCTCTAAGCTCGCGTTCTCCAGGTTCTAGGAAAAAGTAAGATATCGGTTAACACCGAACATAATATAGCCACTTAATCGCGCATGAGTCATAATCTCATAATCATAGTCACGACGTAAGCCATGTCGGTCACGGGGGGAGGGGGTATGGCGCTTGTGATTGGTGGCACAAAAGTCAATCAATTCGCGCCCAAGAACATCAAAACAAACAACTTTAGTCCTTCGGCTTCGGCAGGTTGTTCCAATCCTTGGCCGTACGGAATAAACGTAGAATCTAAACGTTTGGTACGTATCCAAGGAAAATCCACAATGTATGGGTGGTATTGGGCCGTTTTCCTACTTGTCCTGTATTAGATAGGGGATGTAGGATAGGGTCACGTAGCTCCGATGCGCATTCTCCGAAATGAATCCTGTAGAAAATTGACAGACTCGCTACTTAACGGCGGTGTTCTAGACTGAGAAGTTTCTTAGCCACTAAGTTCTCATCGCCTATAAGTCGAGCTGCACGCCGATTCAAGAGCTTCAAGCTGGTATTTGACCGTCCCAAAGATGACAGCAGTATTCCACACACAATTATAGCCCGTTGGTCCAGTTGGTAGTGAACCTACCTTCTGAGCTTGGGGGCGTGGGTTCGATTCCCACCTAGGACAAACATTCATGTGATGAACATTTGTGTTTGTTCTATATCTGGGCGTTAATATCTATTTAAGTATGTATTTAAAAACTATATATGTATGTTTATCAGTTTCTGGCTGCCATATTACAAGCTTTGCTTAGTTTGGGGTCAGATGACCGTGTGTGCAAAAATGTCCCGAATATTTATTTATAAAAAAAAAAAATTGACATTAATATACTCTTTGACAGAGTAATAAGCTTTACCGATCAATAGTTGTCTTAATCTGGCCTTAAATATGTTGTTGGAAGCTGCATTTTTCATGTTCCCCGGTAAATGGTTGTATATAATTGCGCCACCTATATACACTTAAGTGGATCTAACAAGTGCGTGAGCAGGTGTTCTCAGCCTGCCTTTGTGTCTTAATGTGTTATAGTCTCGTGTGGCTTCAAATTTCTCAAACCTGATCATTGACGAAGAGAAGCCGGTCGCCGGGAATGAGCCGGCCGTCTTGCTGCGCGACTCCGCCCGGCACCAGCGAGCGGATCACCACGAGCGTGTGAGCGGGACGGAGCGGGTCCTGGTAGTCCAGGATCGAGAACCCGAGACCGCGCTCACCTTTCACCAGCTCTGGAAGAAGACATTTCTATTAGTACAACCTAGGCAAGTCTAGTCGAAGGACTAGTTTTTAACCGACTTCAAAATAATCAATCTATATCATTATCATCATCATCAGCCCTGAGTGACTCACTGCTGGGTATAGGTCTCCCTTTGTTTATGCCACTCTCCCGGGTCTCTCGATGTCGTCAGTCCATTTATCTATATATATAAAAATGAATCCCTATTTACCTTGGTCACGCCATAACTTGAGAACGACTTTACAGATTTCATTAAACTTTTTTTTAAAGATTTCTAATACTTTATAGAAGGATCTCACAGAAAGAAAAAATAAGAAAATTGCTCAGAAAATTGGAAAAATTCAGAAACTTAACGATGATTTTAATCGGGTGAAACCGCGGGGCGCAGCTAATTATTAATAAAAAAACGACTTCACAAAATTAGTCACAACACATCATCAGCTAGTAAACGGCCACTTCTGAACAAAGGCCACACTTTTAGAGAGGGGTGTTGCCATAATCCCCACGCTTGTCAGGCAGCTTGAGGATCGATTTGGGGATTTGGCTCACAAAATAAGCAATTTCGCTTAAAATCAAGTGTGGTGGAAGTCAAACGCAAGCCTTTCTATAATAAATACATTGACTAATACGTATCACAAATGTGAATATGTGTTCATTTGTTTCTCTTTCTCGCAGCAATGGATCAACGGAAAATGATTAAAACTGCGGTCAAAACAAGCAAGACATAGTCGTTTTAAGAGCTCATGATTCATACGTCTTCCATCTCCCGCGCGCATTTCAACATTTTAGATATAAAATTACTGAATTCACTTAGGTAAAATCTAAGCTTGCCTATGATTTGCGGTTCAGAGGACCACATAGCGAGTCCCGTGAGCGGTTCGAGGCTGCGCGAGCGCACCTTCCCACCGGCGGACAGGGAGCCGCCTTCCTCTGCGCCGGCGCCCGCCAAGCTACCGTCGGATTTCGCCTGCAATGAAACACTTATGTATAGAAATAAAATTATAAACTAAATAAAAAACTTTTTTAAAACAAGCTTATTGTATTCTTCTCAGCAAACCCTTTCATTTGATACCCATAATCATGATGGTATATAAGAAATGTTTGTCCGCCACCTTGGGGCGTCCGCCATATTGAAATAAGTGTGTATTCATTTTATTTTTCGTATTCTTCGAAGCAATCCCTTTCATTTGATACCCATATCATGGGGGTGCTTAAAAAAACTGGTCTGCCATCTTTGGGAGTCCACCATATTGTATTTAGATTTAAGTTATTTAGCTAACCATGCATTGTCATCCAAACTAAACGTGTACGCAATATTTCAGCTCAATCGGTTGGGGATAACTGTTTTAAAATTCAGTTGCAACATTTGACCCAAACCAAAAACGTTTTAAGAATAAGGGATCTAAAATATACTAGAGATTCATCTATGAGACAATTTGAAAATTAACTTCCGCAAAGTAACGCATGATTTAGCAATAGCAATTAACAACATTATGAACCAAATATTGAAAAAGGCTGATGTAAATTAATGTTGTATTAAGTGGTCATAACGATAGAGAAGGTAAAAAGGGTACGGGATCGGGAAGAATAGAAGTTATAGGATCGACCGACAGCTGAGTTCTAAAAAAGACCGAGAAGCACAATATAATGATTCTATTAGCCCCTTTAGGAACTTCTGTCTCAAGACAACTTTAGATTGTTTGGTGACTGTCCATTTCCGTAATATTGTGTGAAAAATAGGTACATTATTAAAGACACTAATCATCTATTAGTTTAAAAAGATCCTTGACAACACATTTGCTCAAAAAGTGCACTTACGAAGCCTGTATACATCGTTCGAAAGTTAAACATTACGCATCATACAACGAAGCGTGTGGTAATGAAACGCATCATACAGCGGAGCGTGCGGTAATGAATTTTACCGCACGCTCAGATGTATAGCACCGTGCGTGTACTTTACGGTATTTTTTTAATTTCCATTTCCATAAAAAAAATTTCATTTGTAGCCTTTTTTTCTCGCAAATGTGTTGTAAAACGTTGTATGGCACACGTGCGGATTGGTTTTTACAAACTCGTGACTATGGTATGCCCTCGATTTCGTCTCGGGCTTACATTCGTCTACTCATTTGTAATAACCAACTTACCGCACTTGTATCATAAATAACTATATCGAGTTTGATAATAGGAACCGCATTGTTAGTCACTGTATTATTGGAATATAACAAAGTAGGTATGTATTTATCAATCAGACTGATTTTATTCCCAGATATCAAAATGCACGGTATAAGTATAACGTTAAGGCGGAAGTAGCTGTGCTGTACCTAGATTAACAAAATATTTACTTAGATTAAAGTTATTATCTATCAGGTGTGAAAGGCTTAAGTGTTATCAAAGACAGCTTCTCCAAATGAAGAATCAGTGAATAATTATCAAGAAGTGGAATCTAATAGAGATATCAAAAATTATCTAAGTGACAAAGTACATAAATGTATTACGTGGCATTTAGCTATTTCTGATATAAAATTTGTAAAAAGATTTTTTTTAAGCTCGTTATATTTGTTTGCATCCGTTTTTGCCTAGGATTAAGATAAAGGTGACAAAAAAAATTAGGCTTGATGGATAGGTATAATTAAGTTATTGTAATGTAACACAACAAAATATAAAAAATAGATTATCTCTGAGAATTTAATGTTGATAAAACAAAATGAAAGAAACACGGGTAGGGGATTTAGAAATTGTAAGGTCCTGATTGCTTATATAGTAAGTTCGTCGGTGCTCCATAAACCAATTGAAATTTGACCAATTGGTTTATAGGGAAAATAATATGTTTTCATCGTCTAAATTTTCCATCGCTTTTCCAGTTGGTATTTGGACGATGGAAACCTGAAATTTTTCCCATAGATCAATTGGTCAAATTTCAATTTGTCCACGGAACACTGACGTGTAAGTTCATCAAGGGCAAACAACCAGTTCTATGTTGGGAATCTGGCCACCCGAATGCCTCCGAGAGATTTATTAATATTTATTTAAGATTAAGAACACTAAATGTATTGTCAATGCTCTGCGAGTCTGGAGAAGTATTAATAGACACCCCTTTTAAAACGTCTGTAATTCAGGGAAAATACTTTTTGGGTAAGGTCCGTGAAAAAGTAAAGCAAACCAAACGATTGGTGTTGAACGGATTCCACCTAGCGATACTTGTGGTGCCTGACAGAGCTAATCATTAAAAACGTTATTTTAGACTTGTAAGAGAACTTGCACGGATTGGCATCTGCAAGCAAATTCTTTTCAAAAAACTATTTATTTATTATGAACAATGGCTGCTGAGGTGAGCGATGGTGGTTGAGCAATATCATGAGCTCTTTACAATCTGACAGCACACGGTTTGATCCTAGGCCCTGCACTAATTTAGTACTTTAGTAAATTGTGTATTTTCGATGCCGTCTCTCAAAATCAGTGAAAGCAAACACTGTGAGGAAACCAATCAATCCAAGAAACTCAAAAGTTCAAAGACATAATATGACATTCACCAACATACACTGGGCCATTTTGGAGATCAATGGGGGAGGAAGTGGATGCAGTGGATGTCCTATGGCTGAAATGATGATGAGTTTTACCTTGACGAGGGTGGGCGGTGGAGGGGCGAGGTCGAGGGCGGGCGCGGGCCGCGGCCGCGAGCACACCATGCACACCTCGCTCGACAACTCCTTCAAGATCGACACCACTTCCAGGTGGTTCATGCCCAGTAGCCGGTACCCGTTCACTTCTGCAACATTACACGTACTGGGGGGTTGGACAAGACCCACTTTCTGTTAACGTTAACGCCTGCGGAAAGATGAAATTGTCATTGTCGTCATTGTGAGTTGTTGAAAAATGACATTGACAATGACATTAGCTTGAGAGATTTTATCTCAAGCTAATGTCATTTTCATACAATTTCATCTTTCCGCAGGCGTTAACGCTAACAGAAAGTGGTCGTAATCCCCCGGGCCTTTAAAAAAAATACAGGTAAAAAAAGTATCTATCCCAAATAGATACTTGTTTTACCTGTTGTTCGCGACCGATTGCGAATTTAAATTCCCGCGCATTGGTTTGCGCCAAACTCGGAAGAAAAAAAACCTGTATGTCAGTCGACACGTGACGTTACTGATAAATGTCATTGTCGTTGGCTCTCCGTTTTTGTTTGTGACTCGGTTATTTATAAATAAATAAATAATCGGGACATTGTTGCACACACGGTCATCTGACCCCAAGGTAAGCAAAGCTTGTGACATGGCTGCCAGAGACTGATATCAAGGCTGATATACATACATAAATCGTTTTAAATACATACTTAAATAGATATTAACACCCAGATATAGAACAAACACAAATGTTCATCACATAAATGTTTGTCCTAAGTGGGAATCGAACCCACGCCCCCAAGCTCAGAAGTCAGGTTCACTACCAAGTGGACCAACGAGCTATCAATCATTAGCGATTACGTGGTTTTAACCCCCGACCGACGCAAACAGAGGGGTGTTATAAGTTTAGCGTGTGTATCTGTCTGTGGCATCGTAACTCCCAAACGGCTGAACCGATTTTGATTTAGTATTTTTTTGTTTCAAATGTGATCGATAGCGTTCTTAGCTATGATTCAAGAAAATCTGATCAGACATTTCAAGATCATCAACTCTTTAATAGGTTGTTTAAAAAAAAAAACTTTTTATACTTTTTTGTGCTTGTGAAAGTTTCTTTGTAGAACTAGACGTATTTTGATGTTTTGGGCAAGAGAAACCTTGAACTATTGTTAAAAACCTTGAAATTTTGGAACGCACAGTGGCAGATTTCGCACCGTTTTGCGTGTTTTAACCGTGATTGTGAGCTGCTGTGCTGAAAAGTTATTTTATTTGATTTTGTGCAGAATTTTTTAATATTTTTCTATAAAGGTTTTAAATTCACTCGTCATATACGCCCCGGGTCGCCAGCCGGCATTACGTCAACTTCTTTTGGGTAAGTGTTTGAGTTGGAGGATCAGAGTGACATGAGATACTTTTATACTGGAAAAATGCAAGTTTATTGAGAAACAAAACTGTACTTGGTGCCCTGTTCTCTGCAAAAAAATGCGCCATTTTAATCCAGATTGGAGTGTCAAAAGACTTTTAGTGTCAAGATAGAAAGCCTGAGCTCAGCTGACAGCTAAAACATTTTAAGATACTATGGCTAGTGAGTATCATACTAATATTATAAATGCGAAAAGTTTGTTGGTTTGTTAGTTTGTTTCTCTTTCACGCAGTAACAGAGCAACGGAATTACGCGGATGAAACCGCGGGGCGCAGCTAGCTTAAAATAGATGCAAGGGCACAACTGGTACAACATAGTAAGTAGACTTACCAAGTAGCTCGTCACCAGGGCGGTGCACGTTGGCGCGCCCTACGGGCCCCTCGGGCAGCACGGACCGCACGTAGTGGTGTGGGCGCACTTCTCTACCCCCTTCCACGTCCACCGTGCCTTCGAGGGAGATGCCGAGTCCGCCGCCACCGCGCACTACTACCCCCACCACGATCTCAACGTCGTCGCCTGGAAGAACATTATTTTGAGTGTTGGGGAGTGTTCTGAAGAACTGTTTGATCTGATGCCGGCGTCGCGGTTTTACCATCGCACTAGCCGCCACCGCCTGAAGGCTTATCCACACATCATAGATCAGTGGAAATCGCACACTGTGCGATTCACACGATCCTTCTTGCTACATACCTGCAAAATGTGGAATGAGCTACTTTTCACGGTGTTTCCGAGAAGCTACACGGGGTTCTTCAAAAGGCGAGTTAACGAGTCCTAAAGGGTCGGCAACGTATTTGTGATGCCTCTGGTATTACAAGTATCCATAGGCGACGGTGACTGCTTACCATCAGTCAGCCCGTGTGCTTGTTTGCCACCTAGGGCATTTTTTTTTTGTGAAATATAAAAATACTATTCAAGGATGGGAAAATACCCATACCACATACTCGCGCGTGACGAGGCGAACGCTCACGCGAATGTTTAATGGATGCGTGGTCACTTAATTGCCTCGCTGTTATCTTCGTCGGTTCTAGGAGCTACAAGAGCAGTTTTTTGGAGTTAAAGGGACAGTGCAGTGGCGTTAACTTAGAGTATGAATACATTTGGATGTGTTATAACGGTCACCCACAAGAATTCGTCAAACTTATCGGATCGCATACATATGTAAATGCGGTGTAAAAATAAAAATACAACCACTTTCAAGCAAAATACTCTGCCCAAAGATAAGAAACCTGCCAGTCAGCGCAATACTTCAGAATTATCATTCTGTCAGCGGAAATAATCATCGATAACGACCGCAATTTCATGGCGCCATCCAAGACTTTTCTGCGCTGGGTAAACTTACTTGTTTATAAGACTACAAATATCAGTTTAAGAATGTTTACTGGTATTTCTATGTTAAATTTGGTCCTTCGAGCCGGACCTGAGAAAATATACATCTCAGTACTTACGATAATAATTTAATGAGCCTCATTTTTAAGCTGGTGACTTATATAGGTATTCTTGCGTACGTAGTATTTAAAATGCAACTATCGGTCGAGAGAACTGAGTAGGCAGATAACGCGGCGTATTCACCAACTCCGGCCCGCCGCAATGACCCGACTTAGGCTCAACTATAAGTCTTATTTTAAAGCTATTAGGTTTCTATCGCGCGATGGCCTTAAAGTGGATCTTATAGCCTCTGGCAAAACCTTCATGCTCGGGCATTTATCATGCGTCTATTGGGCAATCTATCTATCTGGCAGTTGAAGCTCACTCAGATCCTTCTACACTGATTCAGACCAGTGGTACTTGCAACGCCCCACCGAGCGACACCCTGTCGACCATCCCTACGGTCGGTACGGTCTTTTCATGGCCCGATCCAGATCCGCGCTACGTGACAAACCCACAAGAGCCTGTGATGTTAAAACTGACCCAATATCGACTGCCACTTCTTCCTGATGGCTTCTTTCTGTTCATGCGTGCGCGGCATATCGAAGGGTGGCTGCGGTCGAGTGAATAAAATCGGCGGCGAACGCGGCGGAGACACCGACACCGGTTCTTCTGTCGCTGCACTGTCGAGACTGAAATGAGCAATATTGTGTAATGTTTTCTATACACTAGGTGGCAAGTGGAAGTTGAAATTTTATTTTAAAGATTTGCATTTAATGTGTGTGGCCAAAAATATAAGACACTAAACAAAAAGTGCGTCCAGTTTCGAATATGCAACGTTTATTTCCTTGAGCATTTATTCTTATTCGGGGGCGATAAGTCCTGCACTGAAGTCCCCCTTGGAGTGTTTTGTACATTTACTCCGCGGGCATCTACCAGAGTCAGCTCCTTGAAATAAAGGAGCAAGGCTCTACGGTGATGGCACTGTTGCGTAGGCATAGATGAAAGTGTAGATTGTGATGAGAAGTGGTCAAGCAGTTAGTGACATGAGATGCTGGTGCTGTCTCATGCAATCCTATTTTGCGATTCTATTTTTTTCTGTAGTTTCACAATGCCACACACTCTAATGCTCAATGCTCTACAGTTTCGTTCTTCTTCATTTAGCCACGACACAGCGGACTGTCCGTAGTTCGCAGTTTATAAAATAGTTTTATACTAAAAACAATATGTGCTAGGCTTGAAAAATTAAAAAAAAAAAAAACGTAAGACTGCACGACAGAAGTGAAAACTTAAGTAGTAATTCACCTATGCCACAAGAGATGGCGCTGTATTAAGGATACATAAATATCTGAGCGTGAAGGTCACGCGAGTTCAGTGCTTTTTCCGCAAAAGTTTTTCCAAAGACCAAAGACGCTTTTTTTATTAATTAAAAAATTAGTTTTAACTTCCAGAACTGAACGAACTGAATTTAGCGCAGAAGGTTATAAATATTAATGTTTTTTTAAAATAAATATTTCGGGACATTTTGTACGGAATATTCGGACATTTTTTGCACACACGATCATCTGACCCCAAACTAAGTAAAGCTTGTGATATGGCTGCCAGAGACTGATATACATACATATATAGTTTTAAATACATACTTAAATAGATATTAACAACCAGATTCAGAAATGTTCATCACATAAATGTTTGTCCTTGGTGGGAGTCGAACCCACGCCAACAAGCTCAGAAGGTAGGTTCACTGCCAACTGGACCGACGGGCTATCTAAAAGTTGGAGCATTGATCCAACGATACGCCAAGTAGGAAAATTCGCGGTGTCTATGGTAAAGGTTTGTTCTACAGTGACTCACGAGTTGTGTATGGTGTTCATCTGTATGTCGGGCTGGGTGGCGGCGGCCGGGTCGGGCCGGTGCATGTGCAGGAAGGGGTTGGGAACCGGCGCAGCCGCCGTCGCAGATTCGCCCGCCGCTATCGCCTGCTGCAGTTGCTCGTATTTTGGTCCCCGCAGATATCTGCAATAGCAGTTGGCCAGTTTTTACTTCAATCGATGTGACAGGCACGTTACAGGCGAGATGTCACTTTACTGAGATTTTTGAACACATACATCATACTAATATTATAATTGTGAAAAGTTTGTTGGTTTGTTTGTTCCTCTTTCACGCAGCAACAGAGCAACGAATCGACCTGATATTTTGCACGGGTATAGTTCAAGACTACTTTTCATCGTCATCATCATCATCATCATTTTTCATCACTACGCGGGTGAAACCGCGGGGCGCAGCTAGTAACTATATAAACAAATATTGGAAATCGTTTAACCTTTTGTGCTCCACCGTAGACAGCATCATCGCTTAATATCAGGCGAGTTGCGAGGACAAACGCAAGCCTATTATAAAAATAAAAATAAAATATAAAAAAACGCTCTAATTTTATTGTCGTATCGATTAGTAAACTGTGTTGACTGACAATGGTGTGGTACTTCCCCGAGCTGACCCGAGGGTCCAACCATTACATGCTATTCATGCTGCAGGCCTAGCACGGGCGTCTTTCCGCCGTATTTATCCGCGCGTAGACCAAACTTTGAATATGGATATGTCTGTCTCTTTCTCTCGGGATATAAACGGTGGAAATACAACTAGTCCACAGCTTGTGCTAGGCCTGCAGGTAGGGATGATCTCCCATAAGTCCTCATAATTCCGATCATCGCACTGATACCAGGCAGACGTTTCAGGATGTTCCCTCATTTGTCGGTTCAGATTATTTGTGCTCCCTGACTTACACATGGACTTACAAGTGGGACTGGAGCTGGATAAAATCCGAGGAAAAATATTGTATCTGCATAGCCAAAGAGACGTAGTTACTGCTACAATTAGATCATTGTCTATCTATTCTTAACATCTACAATCTACATACGTAACATTTTTTTTTTTTTTAGAAAACCTACATTAATAAATAACTAGATTACTATAATGTATATGATTATGTATATATGTTAGTTTATTATGTGTATGTTTATATTATGATGGTTATATTATGTAGTCTATGTGTTACGTATGTTTTATTTATTTATAACCTATTGATGGTGGTTTTTTATTTACATAGGTATTTACTTCTGAATTATTTTAGTTAAGGCCACTATTTTTCTTTATGTGTGCATGATTGCCTGGAAGAG
Source organism: Agriopis aurantiaria (assembly GCA_914767915.1). NCBI lineage: Eukaryota > Metazoa > Arthropoda > Insecta > Lepidoptera > Geometridae > Agriopis > Agriopis aurantiaria. Next base: position 10,739,435 of record OU611983.1, on the reverse strand, counting down.
ATCACTTTAAGCGATAAGGCTGCCTGTTTAAAGCTTAGATAATAGTTTTATTGTAATATATAAGTTATCCTTATTTTTGTGGTCTTTTAATAAAGAGTTTTCTTATTGTCAATGATCTTGGGTACCAAGATGAGTTACCTTTCAAGCTCTAGAGTGACGATGTTCCCGCTTTGTTTAAGTGCGTCGACAGCCCGTTGGTTGGATTTCCCGGCCAATGAGACGCCGTCCACGGCTACGATGCGGTCGTTGACCCGCACGCACCCGCTCAGCGCCGCAGCGCTACCGGGAGTCACAGACTTCACAAATATGCCAGAAAGTTCTTCTTTCTCGCAGACGTAACCTGAAAAATTACACTGAAAATGTTCAATAGTTGATTGAATCAGGCGTTACCTTGCGGACGTTAATCTTCAAAACTGTTTCTTTGACGTTTCTTTATTGTAAGTAGTAAAACAAAAATTATTGATCCCAAATTCCTTATTACACTTAATGCGAAGTTAAAGCGGAAATACACGAGATTGGTCAAAAAAACTATTTTAGAAATGTTCAATTTCCCTTTCCTAGATGCACACACTTAGTATACTTTACAAATTAGGATCAAACTAGAACTAAACATATGTACTATGTTATAAATTACCTGCTATGGTGATACCGAGGCCGTTTTCATCCTTCTTGAGCTGCACTGTGAATCTGTCGACTTCTGGAGACTCGGCATCTGCGGAACAAAACTGACTATTATAATTATTACATTTTTCTATACTAATATTATAAAGAAGAAAGATTTGTTTGTTTGTTTGTTTGTTTGCATTGAATAGGCTCCGAAACTACTGAATCGATTTGAAAAATTCTTTCACTATCCCCGGTTGACATAGGCTATATATTTATACCCGTGCGAAGCCGGGGTGGCCTACTAGTACAAAATAAATATCAAACTGAATACTATAAAAATATAAAAATAATATCGGTTTACGATTGGCGAAGATATCCAAAACAAAAGAAATACAGTCAACCACCCTGTATTATACTATACCCGAGCTGCACTACAAGCGTTCAGACAGCCCTTAGTTTTACAGGATTAGCAATTGAATTACAACTTGTTCCCCCATCACTATTATTCAATTACCGAACATACAGTTGCTTCCACTGTACCAAGTACCAAGCACAAGTTCGGTTCGTCCAACTCTAAGAGGCTCATCAGCAACGAATCCCTAGTGCAGACTAAAAGCTTCTCAATCTGGAGCATCGGCGCAAAGTTGCTTGTCTATCGGTTTTTTGTGGGATACATTTCGGAGAGTGTGCATCGGATCTGCATGATCTGATTCCCTCCTGCCCATTTTACTATCGGACTGCCAAAATCGACACCGTTAGGGCTATATTTCACCGGGACACCATGGCGGCGCAACCAGTCGCCGCTACCAACAAAATGTATACAGCTCTATAGCGAGTTACTCACCTGGTGTCCATTTGGTTGCGCAACCAATTTGGCGGCGCCACCAACTCGGACGCGTGCACAGAATGTTACTGGTTGCGCCGCCACACTGGTCGCGCCACCACTAACTACTATAGCGCTGTATGGTGTCTCACTCACTCGGCCGCCAGTCCGGCCGCCAGGCGTTTCTCTTGAACTCTCTTTTCCTACGTACATACAGCAGTAGTGCTATCTCTTCGAGGTCCATTTTGATACTGTCTCAGTGTGGTGTGGCGACTCTGGTGTCTGTATGGTGTCTAGTTTGGTATCTTACGGACACCACGGTGGCGCAACTGGTTGCGCCGCCATGGTGTCCCGGTGAAATATAGCCCTTATGGTTGATATTCCGAAAACCCGTACGAAGCGCTTTGATTCCACTTTTATTGTGCGAACTGCTAGTCTGAATGGGTTTTCCTCGATAATTACAATCTGGGTGTCTTAAAATCAAGAGCGAATCGGTTTCTTCTAGAGTCCATCGAATCATCATCAAAATGGGGGGAATCAGGTGCTCCATCGTAGACCGCATAATCGCTTAACATCAGGCGAGGTGGCGGCCAAATGCAAGCCTATTATTCCATTAAAAAAATATAAAATCATCCAGATGAACGGTTATGCTTTAGCGTCACCCTTACATGGTCGAAATATCACAGATAGATAGATAGATAACATACAACCATACATTTGCACCAAGAGTTTTATTTCCTACGTTCTAAATTAGAACGGCAAAACAATCTAGGAATGTTTAAGTCTAGGGTTAACAGGTAACTAAGCAAACATGCTCCAACTTCGACGGAAATATCGTTACCCATCAAGTGAGAACGCAGACAAACGTTAGACTTATCTAATGGAAAAAAAACGACCAAGTCAGTAACGAGCGAGGTCGGACGCCTTATTGAGCGCCAACCACTGGCAGAGATGACCAGCTAGCTAGGCGTTTTGGCGGAAACGCGTCAGCTCAGCGGTCCTCGAACCCGGGAGTACCTGACATGAATCGACCCCAGCCATCGAGTAAGTTTGCCGACGCGCCGCGCCGCCAGAGCGCTGCTTTTGTCGCAAATCGTATTAGTTGGACCTACGGTCTCCAACTACCGGAGATTCAGGTACGATTGTACGGAATCAGGGCCCAAGCCTGCAAGGATCCGCACCCGCGGAGTTGTTAGTCCGTGCGGGTGAGGGATGCCTTTCACTTGTTGGGTCCTTGCTCGTGCTTCGCCGTGCAGTCTCGCTCGCGTGTCGAGGTTGACAAGAGCCTGAAGCTTACCAGAGTCAGGCGGAGGAGTAGACTGGTCGAAGAGGAATCTGGAGACAGGCGCAGCGTGAGTTGCGGGCTGCGTGTGGAACACCTGCTCGAACCCAGCCTCCATCAGGTATCGGTCCAGCCCCTCGGGATCCGACAGAAGTCTGGAGTATTATAAAGAGCAAATTAGTTTTTCTAAACAGGGTATTTAGTATGTGTCTATGTGTTTGAAGAAAATGCTTCTACAAAAATTTTACTTTAAGGCTAACTGTTGTTATTAATCAGAGACAAAAAGTGGTCAATTTTGTGTTCTCTGATTACCTTGTACTTGCCTACAATATTCCATGGTGTTAAGGGATATGTTTTCTACTAAAAAGATGCGAATGTATTTATGCAGCCAGCTTAGAACCTCGACCACAACTCTTTAGGGCGAGAGACCCGAGAGTACGACGGCGGCACACTCCTCCGGTTGCATACATACACACATGAAATTACCTGGCGGGCACGAGCGGCGCAGGCGCGGCGGACGCGGAGGGATCAGCGGCACGTGCCACCACGAGCCGCACGCGCGACCCCGACGCACGCAGCACGCCCGCTACCTGCTCTGAACCCATCTCCATCAGGCTTACCTTGAAACAAATAATACATGCTTCAACAACATACTTTCTAGTTCTAGTACTTTTTTGCCTAGTTCCCAAATAATATACACATAATACATAAAAAAAATTATACACTCGACTTTACAGTAAGTTCGCGGGATTCATCCCCTAATTTTCCACCCTTAGAGGTAGAGTCATCATAAAAAGTCCCTCTTACTCCAGAAAGTCGGCCAGCCTCCGACATAGCCCACCGGATTAGCAAGTTGAAGTGGCAGTGGGCAGGGCACATATCAAGCAGAACAGATGGCCGATAGGTTCTCGAATATAGACCACGGACCGGTAAGCGCAGCGTAGGACGTCCGCCCACAAGATGGACAGACAACCTACAAAAGACCGCAGGGAAACGCCGGATGCAGGCTGCTTTCAACCGACCTTTTTGGAGATCAATGGGGGTGGCCTCCACCACTCTCGACACCTCAGTCTACGACGCACTCCATGTTGCTGAGGATAGAAGACGATGGAAAGACATCATCAGAGAGAGATTGATGGAAGGTGGTTGTCACGACCCTCAGACATGAGGAATACGATTTAAGGAGGAGGAGAGGGTGGCCTATGTCCAGCAGTGGACGTCCTACGGCTGAAATGATGATGATGATGATGATGAGACGTAGTTTTTCTTCAAATTTAAATGGGGAAAACCTTGAGATATAGCTTATTCAATAAAAAATCATTAATCTATTCACAGTTGGCGAATTTACATAGCAGAATTTTATCGCAGAGCATACACAAAAATAGGAGGAGATTGTCAATCGTATTGACCTCCTCAAAAGTCAAAACCTCCTTGGTTGAAGTCACTTGAAAAGACGCATTCACTGAAATGTTTACGGGCATATTTTAATCATATTTGCGCCAATAGTGTCGCAGCCAATACACCAATATAGGTTCTGAATTTAATATTTAGAACTGATTGTGGCAACAATTATCGATTTTGTCGGAGTACCAGAGTAGCGGCTCGCAGTGGTTCTAATAGATATTCAGACACAACTTACATCACCAATTTGCAGGATATGATCTCCAGACTTCAGACGCCCGTCTCGGTCAGCCACTCCACCGGCTAAAATAGTTTTCACGATAACTCCGCTTGTCCTTGCGCCTATGATGCCTAAGACACAACAAATAATTGTAATCAAACATTGAAATCATGTAATTGTTAGTTTACTTCTTTACTGCTATTCGGTTGCCTTTAAATGCTGCAAGACATCAATAAAGATGAGGACACAGTTAAGTGTCCAATTCTTCGAATTGTTGCCACTGTATATCCAAACTTTCGTGTATCTTTACTCTACCTTAAAATTTAAAAATAATCCATTTAACGACTTAAAGATGGCATATGCGCCAATCGACGATACCAAATGCTTTTTTTCCCCTTATTGGGGCACCAATACGGGAAAAAAAGCTAATCAGAGGAGCAAAATGGGCTACCAATTACTGTAGCAAAGGTCGAAGTTTTGAATTCAAATTTTTAGAGAGATCCTCAAATTATGAACCATGTTACAGAAAACACATTTTTTGTTTTGTTTTTATTTATACCGATGCATGTGGTCTCTGTGTTGTTTGGTCTCAAATATTCAACAGATAACATTTTTTTTGTTATAAAATAGAATGACAAACATGAAGGCGAGCCACCTGGTGGTAAGTGTTCACCGTCGCATATGGCCAACTGCAAAAAGTATTTTTAAAGTGTTACCGGTGCATTTACTACTTCTTTAGGGTAAGAATTTTGATAATTTTTTTTTTGTTCAGTATATTTAATTAATGAAGTTGTTCTTACCAAACCCCAGTCCAGTGCCATCATTGACCAGGTTTATAATTTCAACCTGTGCCCAATCACTAGCAACTATGTTGTGAGATGAAGCAGCCAGAGAATCGTCACGTCTCAAGTCTAATATACCACGGTTCTGAAATCACGGGAAAATATAGAATGTTTTTTTTTTATGTCTTTGTTTTACTGATATTTTTTCCTTGATTTTAATCGAACTGCCCTCTGATGTCGTTGGATACCTCAGTTTGTCTGTAGTGTCATAGGCTTCATTTTGCAATTAATTTTTTGTTATTATTTTAATAATTATCTTATTTAATTTGTTCGGATCTCTGTCTAATATCATCACAAGTCACTGTGAGCTAAACAATCACTTGTACAAAATTGTTGCTACAGATATGCCTCTGTGTTGAAAAAAGACAGCCGTCGGCTGTCTACAGGAAAGCAAGACCGTAGACCGAGTACTACTGCACTGCAAGGCCACAGAAGACATACAACTAAAATCGTTATTTGAAAGAGCTCAACTGGTTTGGTTTGTGTAGACATGCAGCAACAGAAAAACAGATCAACATGATTTTTTTGCATAAAGATAGTACATAGGATACTTTTTATCCTGGAAAAATTTAGGGTTCCTGAGAAAATGTGAATGCAGGTGAAACTGCGAGGGGTAGCTAGTAAGACATAAAAGTAACAAGCAGATAAACAAATAGTAAAAATTTTATGTAATACTTACTCCTTTTGGGGACATATCTGAGTCTAGCCCGCTATCCAGGGTCAGTCCTGGGAGATGTTCGTTATCAGAGCTGGAGCCAAACTCAAGACTGGCCGGAGGGGAAACTTGAGGAACTCTCTGCTCCTCCTCACCTTCATTGTTATCATATAGATTTCTTGCTTGCAACGCCAAGTCCCCTAAATTGTGCATAAAAGTTTAGCACGTTGATTTTTATTTTGAAGCATCATAAACGTTTATTGGACATATAGGAATTGGAGTCGATTCTAATGAATGCATTTATCTAAACTAAAGATAAGTTTAAAATTGTTGCCATTCAATTCACACATTTGACTTAAAGTCCTGAAGTCTTCAGAAATCGCAAAATACTTTCCCCATTTTCAGAACAACCAAAAATCATGAGGTATTTTACAATTTCTGAATTTGCTAGTACTTTAAAGGAAATGTACGATACAGATAATGTACGGCATAATAATGCACACCTTTATAATTGGTGTACTTGTACATTGAATATCATGCTGTGCAATATTGTTTCGTACAATATCATGCCGCACATTAACGGCTCATCCCAAAAATGCACAGGCAGTAGGAGTCAGTATAGTAACTGTCAGCTGGAAACTGCATCCAGCTGTCTCCTAATTGCAGCGCATAGAGAGAACACAGATCCCGGATCATATTAGAGTAGGCTATCGTACTGATAGCTTTTTGTCTTACAAAAAGGCTGACCATAAATAGAACCACTTCATCAAAACTCGCTTGATTGTAAGCTTTTCTCAGAGTATTTTATAAATAGAGACGGTCACCAAAAACAAAATTAAAATATGTTCAAAATTTAGGAAGGTATAAGCATTTAAATGTCATGCTAGACAGAGAACATTATACTTATTTATGAAGTAACTTGTAAGTATGCCATACAAGCTCCATACTGACTCTTTCTTTTAAGGGAATGGGATGGAGCATCCCTTCCTAATGTTACCAAATACTTTAAACGCTTATATCTCAGAATTTTATTAGCGTTATTTTATTTTTTTGTTATATGTATTACATTTATTTGAATTTTTTACTAGCGCCGGCCCTGGCCTTTGATCACGGTAGGGCTAAATTGACTTTCGGCGCGTTTCATTTTTAAAAACTATCGTAAAGGAATCGTTACCAGGATAAAAAGTATTCCATGTGCTAATCCAGGATTATAATATTACCGCATCAAAATCTTATGCTGTCTACAAACAACACAAGTGTGCTCACCACAACAGTTGGACTGCTGTTCATCATCATTAGTTACACTACCATCTACGCCACTGGAGCAACTGTGCCAGCGCCCCAGAGTCTCCGATATTTCAAGGAGTTGGGTTGGCTCGGGTAGGTGCTGGTAGGGGGAAATGTACAATACACCCCAAGTGGGACGTCAGTGCAGGTTTTATCGCCCTCATCTTGAATGAGAATATGAAAACAAGTGTGCTCCGCTGCTTACCATGCCACTTTATTTTTCACTCGTTTTTTTTCAGGAGGTCATTCCACAACCTTACCATGGTAAATATCTCGTTAATAATCATAGAACTCATTTTAACCATCTCATCCCACGTTACGCCATTGAATTAGTCTAAGCTGCTCTGAAATAAGTAAATCAATAATCGAATTTACCAGCAGGGGTGATGTCAAAGTCTCCTGGAAGTATTGAAGGGTGATGTGCTACTTGAGTAGCAAGCATGCCCACAGAGTCTTGAAGTGTAGCTATACTCTTGAGAATGGGGCTTTCCAGCAAGTTTATTAACATAGTCAAGTCATCATTGGTTGCACCCTAAAAATACAATACAAAAGTTAGAGTTACAAACTGGGTTTTTTCAAATCTTAAAGGATTTAGTTTCCTTTAGGCAAGCGTTTTTTATGATATATAGCATCATAGCTTATTATTATTTATTCTATAAAAACTAAATTAAAAAGATATTTATAAATTTTCTGATATTGAACATGAAATGACTGGCAATGTAGCAAGAATAGATGAGATTTAGTTGGTTTGATTTAGTTGAGAAACCTCTTCAGTTGCTTTTAGGTATATGTTTTTATGAAATATTCGGTACATTTTTGTACACACTGTCATTTGACCCCAAACTAAGCAAAGCTTGTACTATGGCTGCCAGAGACTGATATACGTACATATATATTTTTAAACACATACACTGTCATCACATTAATGTTTGTTCTAGATGGGAATCGAAACCATGCCCCTAAGTGCAGAAGGCAGGTTCACTACCAACTTGACCAATGGGCTACCAATATTACAACTGTTGCCAGTGGGTCAGACGAAACGTTGCTGGTTTTATTTTTCTTTTTGTTGCCCTGTATTGTCCCACTGCTGTGCATAGGTCTCCCCCAACTCCTGAATATTATGAATAGAAAATGTAGTCTACTTAGTATCCCCACCTTGTTAAAGTAAATGCCCACCTTTAGTTTAGGGTCATCACTTTGATCAACTGCCGCTTTAACGCTCTCTAGTTGTTGCAATGCGTTTGATATATTCACGCCTAAATGCATTCTTCACAGTGTCTCCTTGCAGCTGTAATATGGGTACCAAATTACACTTATAAGACAGATAATTATATGCAGATTTTTTTTTTTATTGTATGCAGTAATCACTTACGAGTTGTACAGTTATATTATGTAATACTAAATACAGTGATCACTATTCACTAGACAATGTGATATCTATTTTTAAAAGTGCTAAAACAATATCTAAATACTCGCATTGAAAAACTGCTTTTCAGGAATAGAACACCAAACCAATAGAACACAACAAATAATGTTAATAAATGCTTTTTTTACATAAGTGAAAATGACACTTGACATTGACACTTTCACTTTTATAAACTTTTATTTTATTTTGGCTCCTCACTGTACTATTGTGTCTGTGTCTTCTGTGTACCAAGGAATTAATTTCTTGCTCCAGAGTACTCCAGACAAAATTAATATAAATTATAATCCACCAATAATACACTCGAAAATATACAGATATTTATGAATATAGTTTTGCCTCCTCTTTCTACAGCGAAACAATGGAATGCCTCTGCATAGTAAAAATATATTTTTACTCTATATTTGCCCATATTCCCAAAGAAAAGAATAAAAAAAAAATTGTTTACTTCTTGTTTACTTCTCTAACTTCTCTTTTCTGCGTGTAAACCTCATTACATTGGTTTTGTGTGACGGTTTACAGCTGTGCTAGCTAGACAGCTATGATCAAAGACTACTATATATATACGGAGATGGCTATGATAGATGCAGTAGATCGTGAGTAGATCAGTAGATGCTATTTTGTTTCTGAATTTTGAAAACGAAGTTTATATTTTTCTTTCATTTCCTTTGTTCATTTCCATTCGCAAATTCTCAGTTTTTTGTTGATCGAGCGAGATTTATACAATTACATAGAATAACTAAAAAACACAAAAGATGACCGATCCAGATCCATATCAACCCATTATCGATTTGACTGATAATACCCAATGGACCCTTGCAGACCATTCTAATGCTGTGAACACTGTTATAGAATTACTTGACGACTCTCATGGTAAGTTTTACGTACTCGCGTACCCGTTATTTATTCTGATCCACACGTTCGCGGACAGTTTGTCACCCATGTTGGACAATGATTTCTTGTATGGGAATTTTGGACCAGCCATAACAGTAGCGTCCCATTTCACTTCTAATATATCATTCTGTAGCACGGCGAATCCTATAGCATTCGACTGCCATGGCAGCCCCGTCCCATTTTACTAATACTACAACATCATTCAGTGGGACAGCGAATGCCATAGAATTCGCCGATTCATTAGATTCCAAGTGAGCCAGCAATAGACACAGGCATTCATTAGGTCTAAGAAGATCGCAGTCTAGAATGCTTTGTGGAAGCAGTTCCCTGAAGGAAGGAGCATTGAGGACGGTCTTTGCAGTAGCAGCAGTATTGACTTGGGTGGTTTAGGAATGTACTTCTGATATGTCGGAGACTGTATGATCAGAATCGACATCTTCCATGTGACTGCTGTCGTTACCGTCAGAACTTCGATCTTTCTTTGGTCTTCAGCAGGGTTGTATAGTCACTGTCAGACCCAAATTACTCCTGCAGTATCACTATATGGGTCATGTTTTGAAGAAGGAATTTCACTATTAGTAACATTATTCATATCTCCACCAGAACGCTGATTTCCTAGTTGCTCATCGGCCGATCTTTCTAATTATTCGTAGCTAGAATTACTTTGGATCAATGTACCCTAGGAAGTTTCTTCGAAGAGCGTTAGAAGCTTTTTGGTTTCAAAAGCATTGCCTTGTTTTTCTTTTTGATTTTTCACTGCATGTGCATACAAACTACTACATATTTAACTTGTAAGATAAATCTACTACAAATTGCAGAGTGAATAGCATTATATGAGCACATTTTATGTATTGTATTGCGCGGTAATTAGTCATCGTTAATGTGTTTGCACAGTGATGCACACGCTGATCCACTGAACAAATCAAATCTCCATACATGAGCGCCTGCTATAGACCTTGTGTCAAATTGTGCGGGGTATGGGGGTAGCGGGGGACGGTTTAGTTTAAATGTGTACAAACCCCACTTTACAGGACACTAATAGACTTAGTGATGTGTAAAACTGAACAGAAAACAAGTGACCTCTAGATGAATATATGGAATATATGCTATAAGTAACTTCCGTCCGAAAAACATAATTAAATAAATAATGCTATGACAGGTACTTCACAGGAAAGTATATCAATACAACGTCTATAACAGCTTTATCCGCGAATGTGTTAAAGTATTTTTCATCCCATCTATTCGAAAAGGACGACTTGTTTCGCCTTTAAGTGCACCCAAAAGTGGTGTTTTCTATAAGAAACTTTTAGCGGGCAGCAATGAGTTTTTAATCCTCTTTATAAATTGCGCCACAAATATCTTTGCCGCGCACTTTTTTATAACTTTTGAACTTGGAACATCAGCGCCAAAGAAATCGAACGCAAATAATGTTTGAATAAAGACTGGCTGGTACGACGACCAATAGTCGCGCCGCCAGCCGAATAAAAAAAAAGAAATCAAATTAAAAACGCGCGAACTACAGCCCGCGTTTTCGTAAATTTTCACGGATTGTTAGAAATTCATGGTTTTGTGTAACAATGTTGTTTCCAATTCTATGGTAACAATACATTTTCATTATTTCGCAAATGACCCAAATGTAAATATAAGTTTTTAGTTGTTTTATTTTATTTTAGTTTATTAAGTAGATACTATTTAATTTCAATTTAGTTGTTACTCTATGTTTTATTAAATAATAATATTACAATAAAATATGAGACGCCTTTTATTTTCTCATGGTGATGAAAAGTAGAGTGTATCACTCGGGCACAAAATATTTTGTGGCTCGGGTGACGTACTTTGAATCCCTCACTACGCTCGGGATTCTACTCAAGAATCCCTCACTTCGCTCTGGATTAAAAAAAGCGCCCTCGCCGTAAAAATATTATTTTGCGCCCTTATGTTACAATCTACTATTTAAAACCTATGCTAACCATCACTAATTTAAATATTAAGTGCTTCTTGCAATAAACACTGAAAACTGACTACTTATTTTATTTCATTGCAGTTATCCTGCCCAGATCACCGCGTCCGCGCCGGCAGCCTCGCGGTACGGGGAGCTACAGAAGACGCGCTCGTACTACACGTACGAGCCCGCGTACACCTACGCGTGTAGATAACTATGAACCCATAGAAATTCCCGACTCACCTCAAGTATACACTCGTTTTTCAATTCGCGCTAGGAAAGTTGAAGTTGCCCCATTAAATCAGGTACCTACTTAAGTAATTATGCCGAATTACCTTCACTTAAGTACAAGTTGTTACTTCAAGGAGTTGGAGTTCAGCCAACTCTAGGGTTGGTAGGTTGGTAGGGGGAAATGCACAATACACCCCAAGCGGGACGTCAGTGCAGGACTTATCGCCCCCATCGCGAATAAGAATACAAGTTGAACACCCTGGTGAAATGAGGACCAGGGGCCTTATGGCCAACTGCTAACGCGGTATCAAGCTAACGTTCAATCCGCTCAGTTGGAAAATAACGCGAACGTGAACTTAACGCGTCCAGATACGGTTTGCGGTCGCGTGATTTTCCAACTGACTAATTTAACGTTAGTTTGATACTGCGTTAGCAGTTGGCCGTAAGTCCTGTATGTATAATCATACTGTGCTTGTATCACCGGAGACTAAAAGGCATGGTAATGATAATGATAATGATAATTTGGCACGTATTGTCAGGAGGTTCCTCACTCTGCAGCCCTAACCACCGGTAGCTTGGGCCCTGCCCCGCTGCCGGCGGCACTCTAGGTTTAGGTTTTTTTATAATTTTTTGTTTTTATAGGAAATATTGTAAAAAAACGTAAACTTAAGAAGGAAAATAAATATCTGAATGATAATTTTATTCATACTAATAATTACATGTCAACATTTAAAAATATGAAAAAATACATCATAGAACTAATAATATTAAAGCAAAATAATAATATAAATGTCATTCTAATTATAATTAGGCATCAATTATTCATTCCAGTTTTGGAATGAACTCTGCGCTATACGGCGCCATATCAGTCAGAAAGACCTTAAGATCATTTTTGAATAAATACAGCGACTTAGCGTCCCGTATGGATTTAGGCAAGGCGTTAAATAATTTTATGCCAAATATTCGAGTACATTTGTGAGACTTGGTTAGCCTTGGAATGGGCATAGTTAAGGTGTCCACATTCCTAGTCAATTTTTCGTGGACCTCGCCGAGTCTCACGAAGGATGCCAAGTTTTTATATACGTATATACCGGTATGGTAAAAGTATAATGCTGGCAGAGTCATCAACTTAAGGTCTTTGAAAATTTGTTTTGCTGGAGTTAGTGGTTTGACTCGTGCGACTACGCGAACTGCCCGCTTCTGCAGCACAAAAGCCCGGTGCCACTCCGCAGAGTATGCCCACAAATCGACTCCGTACGCCAGCAGAGACTGGACAGTCGCGTAGTAGCAAGCTAGCATGGTTTAGATGCGTAGCAAAAAAACGAGATATGTGGGTTTAGTGCGTTCCAACCAGCCAGTCTTGCGGACTCTGGCTTGTCATTTGTTATACTCTTTATAATATGCTCTCAAGCCCGTTGCAGACGATGCGCATTGCGCAGGAAACTCGCGCGAGTACTGTGCGTCGCCTGGGGCGAGCTGCAGCACTATACTAAGAGCGAGACTACTAAGCATCTTCCACTGCTACTGGCACTAAGCAGAAAGTGTTGTGGCTTGTTGCTCGTCTACAACGGGCATTAATCATATACCAAGACACGGCGCGTTCTGAATGACGCCAACAGGAGCTCAAACGACGCCAACAGCGCTAATGAGAACCAACAAGGCACAAAGAACTTCTTAGTGCTGTTTGGTTTCTTTTTGTTCTGATTCGGAAGACGCCTATGCCTACTTTTGTTGTGCAGGCTGCCTGGTACATTATTTGAAAAGTGCTTTACAGTTAAACAAAAAATGTTTTTGTTACTTATGTTACAGAAGCAAGCAAGTCAACCAGATAATGAAACAACTGAACAAGTGAGAGAGCGCAGCCCTCTTGGAGGTAATTTTGGTGTTTGTCCCATCTGCTTGGAGACACTCGGTACACAACCTTTGGTATCGACTAGGTGTGGACATGTTTACTGTCAGAAATGCTTGACACATGCTCTGAGAAGAGAAAAAAAATGCCCAACATGCAGGAAAGCCTTAAGAGGACACACTGCATTTCATCCAATATTTTTAAACAGAGGATAAAAGATAAATTGTTTGTAATAATATTATTGAATTTAACTCTAGAAATATGGTTATTATATTTTTTATGGTTGTCATATTTCTAGAGTTAAATTCAATCGTATTATCACAAATGATTTATCTTTTATTACTGTGAGAAGTGTTTAACACATGCTAAGCCAAGAGAAAAAAATGGCCCATTTCCAAGAAGGACTTAGGGGAAACACTTCTTACCAACCATTATTTTTAAACCGAGAATAAAATATAAATTGTTTGTAATAATATAATTGAATTAGATTTGAGCAATATGATATATAATATGATGATAATGATGATTTCTCGAGTTAAATTCAATCATATTAATACAAACAATTTATCTTTTATCCTCGGTCTAAAAATAATGGTTGGTAAGAAGTGTTTCCCCTTAAGTTATTCCTGCAAATGAGTTTTTTTTTTCTCTTTTGGCATAGCATGTGTTAAACACGCCAGACAGTAATATATTTTTTGATTGAATTTAACTCTAGAAATATGATTATCATAAAAAATATAATATGATAGTCATATTTCTAGAGTTCAATTCAATCATATTATTACAAACAAGTTACCTTTTATCCTCTGTATCCCTATGTGATACACGTCATTTTCATTTCAACAATGGAAACATAAAAACATTACGCATTGTACTCAGAAATTTGTACCAGCTTTATATTTACAACAAACTAGTACACACATTATAAATCTGCCCTACACTGACGTTGAGATGCATATTATTCTTATCTACCCCATAAAAATGCTTTTCTGTATGTGTGACACTTCTCGTCAACAAGCAGAGGATAAAAGATAAATTGTTTGTAATAATATGATTGATTTTTACTCTAGTAAATTTAGAGTTGAAATTCAATCATATTGTTACAAACAATTTATCTTTTATCCCTTTCGGCGGTTTAGGACCACAATTAAAAATGACCACCATTAAAAAAGACCACTTCTTCAAATGACCACTTCTACAAAGGACCACTTTTGAAATGAGAAATGACCACTTCTTTAAATTACCCCCTTTTTTAAATGACCTTTTATTCCATATCATTATCGATGCATGGAGAATAATTTTACCCAACTACGGAAAACCCATGCGAAGGAGGAAATAGAAAAGGGTGATTTAGTGATGAACAATCAATTGCAATTTTTACATAAAGAAATATCCGTCGGGCATTTTATCGAAAAGATGCGATAAAAAGAGCTATCACACACCGACTTCACTATGTACAGTGTGTTATTTGTTGTACGGTTTGGCTACAAGGAATTAAGTTTCCTCGTGGCCAAACTAGTTTGGTATTTTAGTTTGGCCACGAGAAAACGGCCCAAAGAAAGGAGGAAAGTGAAAGAAACAAAACATGGCCGACGGCAGATGCAATTTTGTAAAAAATATATTCTATTAAAAATTGTTTTTTATTACTGTGGACGAATTTGAACTTAAAATTATGACAACAAACATCTATTTAACCGACTTCAAAAAAGGAGGACGTTTCTATGTTCCACTGTACTTTTTTTAACTATGTTTTCCGATTTTTCCGCCAACTGTTGACCAATTTATTTTATTTTTCTTTTGTTCGGTGGGTATATTTCCAATTTGGTCCCATTGTCACCAAGTCAAGGGATGATGGGATCCCAGGGAAATCGAGGGCAACCCTCAAATTTTATAGGTATTTATTACGTTTTTCATATATTTTTGAAGTCGGTTTTTAATGTGATCCACTTGTTGTAAAAACATTGTTAATGACATGAAAATGATGCTTAAAAGCTTAACTTGCAAAAAATCGCTTTTTTAAGAAATTGTACTGGTGATATCTTACGTGCATCAACATTCTGTGTAAGTTGTGTAATTTTTATGGCTAATGATATCATGCGTTTTCGTCTGTTTTTTCGGCAGATTAAATTAACATTATTTTATGATCTTGATGGCCAGCTTCCTTTTAAAGTTTAAATAGAAATTTAAAAAAGGGACTCTTTTTTTGGAATCGTGCATTAACTTGACGATGCCATCCCTCAACAGGATTTCTTTTCGATGACGTTGATAAGAGCAAGTCAGGATGTTATTATTATGTATCGGAATCCACTGCTTATTGAAATAATTTATAAATGTATTAACTTCTTCTGTCATTTCAGTTAATACAGGTATGCTTCTGGAAATAAACTTGTAGGCAATAATGGCAAATAATATACCATTCTCACCATTTTTCTGCCATTACTTGATACGGTTAAGTTGCATTTCTTTGCTTTACGCCATATTGCCTTATTATAATGGTAAAAACATCAATTTGGAAAAACTTAGAGCATTCATAACAGCAGTTTCAGAATCACATTTAAATTTCAATATGTTGACTGATAACTTATTTTTTATTAATTCGAAAATACGTGTATACGTTTGCTCACTCTTATTTGGAAGTAGGCCAAATATAACAGGAACAACGTTAGTCACTTTTTCATTCGAGGCAACATCGACATATTGTGTCAAGTAAAGTTGATAAAAAAGATCCGGTACGCAGTTAAATGTGCCATCCCCAAAGTACTGTAGGATACTGTCTGCCTCATTCTTCAAATACATTTGTGCTGTAGTGGAACAGAATAAAATTATTTTCTCCGTTGTACAATCTTCGCACACAACGAAATTTTTTCCCAACTTTTTAGGTATATGGACGTTTTCGGTTGTTTTGAAATTTAAGCTTTTGGTATCCAATAATTTTTTTCTAGCTATGTACTAACAATCTTTTTAAAAATAAACATGAATGTCTCCTATCTCATTGGGATCACAATTATCCTTTAAAGTAAGAAACCTCTTTAAAAAAAAACACTGATCCAAAATAACGGCACACTTTTTGTTTACAGTCATTCACGGCAATAAAAAAATCGTTTTAAATATTTTTTGCAAACACGTGTGTTGTGAAGATCGGAGTATTAAATTTCGATTGGAATTTAGGGTTATAGTAGAGCTGCAAACATTTCGGTTGACACATCCCTATCATCCCCATCACGTGACGTACCGTTCTTGTTTTCTAAACTTAAGTTGTATCTATTCTCACCAAAACTTATAGTCTCATTTCCTTTTTGATTTAATTCATTTATTTATTTTTGTTTTCCATGGTAAAACAGATTTTTAGATACCATTGGAATTACAGGGAACTTGACAACTTTTACAATGAAAATAAATAATGGTGATGTCAATACAAAAACAATTGAATGACAATGGAATACTCATAACTTCTAATCATGAATGTTTTCTAAAAAAGTATGATAACGGATTAAAAAAGGTTTGATGGTAAGTACATCATACACTATGGTATGTCATAAATATTTACAAAATGTATTTGAACCCACTATGAAATGTATCGCATGTTTTAATACATGCGAAACATTTCATAATTGGTCACAGTCAGTCGTCACTTAGGCAAGGGTAATTTTAAGAAGTGGTCATGTCAAGTAGTGGTCATTTCAAGAAGAGATCATTACAAGAAGTGGTAATTTCAAAAAGTGGTTGTTTGTAGAAGTGTTCATTAATTGAAGAAGTGGTATTTTAGTGGTATTTGGAAGTGGTGGCATTATAAGATGTAATTTTTAATTGTGGTCCTAAACCGCCGAAACGCTTTTATCCTCTGCTTGTTGACGAGAAGTGTCACACATACAGAAATGCATTTTTTTGGGGCAGATAGCATAATATTCATCATAAGGTCAGTGTAGAGCAGATTTATAATGTTCTACGTTAGTTTGTTGTAGATGTAAAGCTGGTACTAATTTCTGAGTACAATGCGTAATGTTTTTATAATTATGTTTCCATTGTTGAAATGAAAATGACGTGTTGTATCACATAGGGATACAGAGGATAAAAGGTAAATTGTTTGTAATAATATAGAAATATGACTATCATATTAGATATTTTATGATAATCATATTTCTAGAGTTAAAAATTCAATCATATAATTTAAAAAAAAACTGTCAGGCGTCTTTAACACATGCTATGCCAAAAGAGAAAAAAAATCAAATATGCAGGAATGCATTGAGGGGAAACACTTCTTACCATCCATTATTTATAAACAGAAGATAAAATATAAATTGTATGTAATAATATGATTGAATTTAACTCGAGAAATATGATATACTTAATAATAATCTTATTTCTCAAATTAAATTCAGTCCTATTATTACATGCAATTTATCTTTTATTTTCGGTTTAAAAATAATGGTTGGTAAGAAGTGTTTCCCCTTGTCCTTCCTGCAATGCCATTTTTTTTTTCTTGGCTTAGCATGTGTTAAACACTTCTGACAGTAATAAAAGATAAATTGTTTGTAATAATATGATTGAATTTAACTCTAGTAATATGATTATCATAAAAAATATAATATGATAGTCATATTTGTATAGTTAAATTCAATAATATTATTACAAACTATTTACCTTTTGTCCTCTGTATCCCTATGTGATACAACACGTCATTTTAATTTCAACAATGGAAACATATAAAAACATTGCGCATTGTACTCAGAAATTAGTACCAGCTTTACATTTAGAACAAACTAACGTAGTACACAAATTATAAATCTGCTCTACACTGACCTTATGATGAATATTATTCTAATCTGCCCCATAAAAAATGCATTTCTGTATGTGTGACACTTCTCGTCAACAAGCAGAAGATAAAAGATAAATTGTTTGTAATAATATGATTGATTTTTACTCTAGTAAATTTAGAGTTGAAATTCAATCATATTATTACAAACAATTTATCTTTTATCCTCTGCTTGTTGACGAGAAGTGTCACACATACAGAAAGGCAATTTTTTTTTATACGGCAGATTAGTATAATCTTCATTACAAGGTCAGTGTAGAGCAGATTTTTAATGTGTGGTACTACGTTAGTTTGTTGTAAATGTAAAGCTGGTACTAATTTCTGAGTACAATGCGTAATGTTTTTATGTTTCCATTGTTGAAATGAAAATGACGTGTATCACATAGGGATACACTATATAATAGTCTTAAGATCTGGATTTGGTGGGATCCAGGAGCTGATATTAGTTTTGTCACCTAACACTCATTCGGATTGACTCAAGTGCGACTGGGCTGGGACAGAAACTATATTGCATTCACATACCTAGCCGCAACATCTGCCACTCTGGTATTTGTTTCGGATTTTATTTATCACTGCTTCCATACTTTTAACCTAGTTCCATTTATTGTGCCGCACTCTGCTTCATTTATCCGTCCCTATGATTGGTTTGTCGTATAACTGTCAGTTTTCTACTCATGTCTTTTTTCATAGTTTTGCCTATACTTTAAAATTGTATAGCAAACCAAACCCAACACCAAACTACTACGTACGTAAGGAAAAATCATAAATTATTAGCAAAGATGTAAACCAACAAAGTTACCTTATGGGAAGTCAAAGTGCGAGTTTGAGTGTAATAAACATTTTAAAATGAATGAAAGCATTTAAACAAGGGTACGAACTAAAAAAATAGGAAATAAGTCTTATAAAAAGGTTGATGATTCCAGCAATGTCACTATGATTCATCACAATTAATTTCGTAAATATGTAAAAGTAGGTACGTATTCAAAAATAGTTATAATATTGCTAAAATACTCATGTTACATAAAACTTAGTTCTTTATGTTAGCAAGTTTCTACAAAAATTGTAAAATCTGGGACCTTTACGGCTAGCTGTTTTAATCGATTCAGTTTAGGTGATGAAAATAGTTACGCGACCGCAAACCGTATCTGCAGTGCAAGTACCGTTCTTTTAACGATCGTCAAATTGACAGTTGAGGTCGTCAAATTCGATAATATGCCATTTTTTCAGTACTCGCTGTGATCGATTCTATGGCATTTTAGCGAATTTGACGATCGATAAAGAACGGTACTTGCAGTGCTGGGCGCGTTAAGGTTCACGTTCACTTGATTTTGCGAATTGAGCTGTTTTAGCGCTAGTTTGAGACCGCGTAAGGAGTTGGCCGTAAGGCCCTTGGCTATATTTTGCTATGTTAACACCTATGTTTACGTCTCTGCTATGAATTATAATGGTTTTGTGTCATAGTCAGAATTTAGACAGTAGATGAGACTACTGATAAAGCCTATGGATAAAGCTTGCTCGACCACCTGTACAAAATATTTACTAAGATACAAGTAAAAATAGTTAGAATGTAATTGTAAGATGCTATTTTTCTAAATTAGTAATATAATTCATAATTTTATACGAGATACTAATATTAAAATTAATTCGATTAAAATTTTCTGTAGATTGTGATGTACAATAGTTATGATAGGACTGATTACCAACTTAATTTGATAGCAATAAACTTCGTGTTCTCGTCCAAACATAATATCACATTGTTCTTGTTTCTAATGAAAGACATAATTTTAGTATTGTTGGTAAAGGTACATTTATTGGTGTCCTAGTTAATTTCTCAATTTCCTTAGTAATTGCTAGTTTGTTATTATTATTTTATAGTTGAGTTCTATTTATTTTGTATGACTATAATAAAAATAATATACTTATAAAGATTTTATTTTATTAAAACTATAAATATATTTATACAATAACACCGCGACAGTAGGTAAATCGAAGTATATCTACTAATTTGAAATAGCTTAATAGTGCATACCACCTAATTTATAACTTTTGCCATACTGAACCCTCACCCCTGGCCGTATGGCAAAAGTTGCCGGTCCGAAACGGGACAGACAGACAGTGTAAGCTTAATGATAAGGTCCCGTTTACATCTTTGGGTACAGAACTCTAACAAAGACCAAATTCTCATTTATTAGCTTCTTGACATTTTCAATGAGGAAACCTGTATTAAAATAGATCTGCCATTTAAAGAAAAAAAAACTTACATTTAGGTGCATGGCGTAAAAGTGGTTGATACTCAGGGCAACGTTAGCTTTATTATGCATGTGTATAAACTTACTGATTTTTAGCTTTTATAACACAATAAGAACCTAACAGCCGCACTCAGAGACGTTACTTAAGCTAAGGAATACTTAAAATTGCTCTGTCAGGTGATATCACCCAGGTGATTAAAGTGGAATAGACCCTCGTTTTCATGTGTGACAATTTCCGTCAACGAGAAGTTGACAGAGCAGTTTTAAGTATTCCTTAGCTTAAGTAACGTCTCTGAGTGCGGCTGTTAGGTTCTTATCTATACCTCTATACTAATATTATAAAGAGGAAAGATTTGATTGTTTGTTTGCATTGAATAGGCTCTGAAACTACTAAACCGATTTGAAAAATTCTTTCACTGTTGGGAAGCTACACTATCCCCGGGTAACATAGGCTATATTTTTTTTTTAAATAGGCATCCTTAAACTAAAACTCCAATAATGTAATTTCCAAGGTGAAAAAAAAATTGATTTACAGTTTTGACTTTGTGTGTTTGACAGTTCTAAGACAGGACGTCTGTCAGGTCAGCTAGTTGTGCACAGATCTACTACCTATAGATTTTCAATGAGCGTGGCTAGCTCAGTGCCTCTCGCTTCAACAAGGTGTGTTGCCACATTAAAATGATTTGCTATAAGTTAGGGTAATTTACCTACTATGATGGGTAGCGAATCTTCAATGAGTAATTTTGGAAACAATACTAACTTTTAAATATTTCTATTTTATACACTATCTGCTGCAACCCGCGGTGCTACCTGCAATTTTCTGGGAAGAAAAGTACGTTGTCTGTCTTCATGACACACCCTATCGTCCTGACAAATTTTGTTAAGGTTGACTTAGCCGTTTCCTCGTAAAAAACAGACAGAAAGGTACTTTCGTTTTTATTATAATTATTTGTTAGGATTAGAATATAGTACTAGAAAAAAGGTTGTGAAGTAACCATAGCATGATGGCTGGGCACTTTGTAGTGCTTGGCTTGCCTAACTACAACTTTCAAGATGTAGGTAAGTAGGAAGTACCTTACAGTGTGTTATAATAATAACTAGCGACTTCGTCTGCATGGTGTTAAAAATAAAATAAAAAATATCCTAAGTAAAAGAGATGGAAGGATAATCTGAAAAATAGTAAGCAACAAAACAAATTAATAAATTAAGATACAAATCTGTCCATACAAATCTCATGGCTTTAAATAATTAATTTTTCCCTTTCTGATATTGGATTCGGCATTGAAATGACTCGAACAAATTCTAGCATGTTTTGATGGCACCCAATTTTCACGACCAGTAGGACTGATCCATTTTATTCGTAAGCCAGGATCGGTTGGAAACCTGCAGAACGAATAATTTATGTTAATTGTGGTGGGTAATTTCATTTATAAACTGGTAACATTTATTGTTATTCTTCTAAGTAATTTTTTTGATAAAACACATGAAAAGACCACAAATCGACCTAAAAACTGACTAATTATGAATAAAATATTTGCGAATTATTGATATCCTGAATTTATTTAGGTGATCGTTACAAGCTTTATATGTTTACTTACGTGTGAAATGATATTTCATCGTATTTTCGCTCACTGCGCTTCTTGCAGCCCTAAATGCTACAACCAACCATTGTAAAATATCTTTTACAATTATTTCTCAGAGGAAACACGCATTTATCACATTTAATCACCAAAAAAAGGCAATAAATAATATTCAGACCCGTTTTGTTTGTCACTGATTATGACAGATTTTGACACTTCAGGTACCAAAAACAGGTCACGCCGATAAGGACAACAAAATCTATTTATGTCCTTTTCGTACTTGTGCTGAGCCATATCAAGTTGTCTCTTTCACTAAAATATATTGCCGATCTGGTTGTGTATATCTGTGTAGTTGTGTTAGAAAAGCTAAAAATCAGTAAGTTTACACATGCATGATGTCAAAAATTACTTTGTTTTAGGTCAAAAAGGGCAAATGCTTAAAATTTACATAAAATGTTAAATATCTGGAAAACCATAAACTTTCGCTGTACTAATGTACAGCTTTAAGCCTATAACTTCTTTAAACACCTAAAGGAATAAACCTGGAACACCATTACACTACCAAGACACTACCTATATTATATTTCTAGACAACAATTATCCATGCACTTAAAACGGGTAATGCAAACGCTATTAAGTTATGATTAATCAAAACCACATACTTATACAACTTTTTGATTGTTTAACTAGGTAGGTGAACTAAGTATTTCATTGTCCTTATCAGCAACAGATTTCGGAGACGAGTGTTCTTTATTATTACACGTATTTTTTAGTAAAAACGCCATACCATGGACCCTGAAGTGCTTTTCTAGGTCTTCAGCGTTATTAAATTGATCCATACAAATCGTGCACTGATTTTCTTTAGGCGGTGTCATTGGTAAGTCGCTTTTCTGATGTTTGTCAAGAGCATTTTCATTGTAACATTCTTTACTGTTAATATATTCCTCAGCATTGTCTATACCGTGAATTAACATTAAATGTTTTGAAAACGAGGGTTTCACGACGAAACTCTGTCCGCATTCTAGACATTGATAAGCCATACACGGATCTCTGTGACTTTTCAGATGTGTTTCTAACATTTCCTTATTTTCGCAGATGTTACCGCACATAACACACTGATTGGCTGACGCTGGAACGCTGGCTGACAATGACTGTGTCTTTACCGTATTCTTTTCTGTTGAACTTAGACGCCTTACTTGGCGTCTCTTTTTCCTGGCACGCTTAGTGATTTTATTTTGTCGCCGTTGCATATATTTTTCCATATTCATTCTGTTAATGACTAACTTTGGTTCCAGACAGCGGTGATTTTTGTGAGCCGATGCGTAATGTTTTTTAATATCTTTCCAGTCATAGGGCATTTTAGCGCTACAGATATGACATATTATTTGGCTCTCTGTGCTGTCTGAGACGACTGCCTTCAATTTGGATGTACATTTGTACGGACATTCATTAGGCAAAATAGGAATTTCGTTGTATTTGCATTTGTATGTGAAATTCCTGTTGCATTGATCACACCTTTTAACAACCCGGTATATGCGCCTTGGTTTCCCAAATTGGTTTTCAGATTCATTTATTGTTGAAATTAACATTGACTTGACATTGTCTGACATCTGGTGATGGTGTTTTTTTACATGATGATCTATGAGAGCAAAAACTTCCTTGAAAACCATCCCACAGGTCCAACATGGGAAGACGTTTGTGTTCACGTGCGTTCGAAGATGGTTATCAATGTGATTTTGAAGCACTAATCTGCCCGGACATAGCTCACACTGGTAAAATATCAATGCTTTAGGAGTTGAGCTGAAAACAGCATCCACAGTATGGCTATTCAAATGATTTTGCATCGTTGGTTCATTAAAACAAGCCACAACACAAATAGGGCATTTGAATACCTTTTTAATGTGAGTGTTTTTCATGTGATCTTTGAACTCATTTGGGTGGAGTAGCTGACATTGATCAATGGGACACTTCAACCTAGCAGTGGCCCTCATCATCCTAAATCCTTCGCAGTCGTGATTGAACGGATAATGGACATTCTTGTTTGGGATGTTAACTCCACACTCTGGGCAGTAAAACGGAGGATATTTCAAATGAAATCGCATGTGTGTTCTAATTGCACACATGGTAGGCAACGTAAACAGGCACACGGGACATGAATACGTCTCGTTTGTATATTGCATTAAATGTGCTGCACGATCTTTGTAAGCAATGCCGATGTTGGGCAATAACCTCTTACATTCAATGCAAACAGTTTGGGACTTTTTTGTGGTCTCTGTTGTTGTGGGTTTTGTCTTGCCCGCAGGGCCGGTCGGCGTCTGTTTATAAAGGCCGAGGGGCACTGGTTCAACTTTTAAATCTTGAACGCTTATTGTTGCAGTTTTAAATGAATGAGATCGAATGTGGCTGAGCAATCTGCATCTATTGTAGAAGGTTTTCGTCTGATTACAATATCGGCATACGTAAGTGATTAGCACAGATTTGCGATTGACGTGGTCTTCGTAACTGGTCTCAAACAAGAACCTGTAATTAAGAAATATCTGAGGTGAGAATTACAACTTTAGAATAATAGGTACGATGCTGCATGGTCATTAAGATGCACAAACGTTGGCGGAAAATGAAAAGCTAAAAGTTACTCATACCTATTTGTGGAGATTGTTCGGACCAACAAGTTTTGGGTTTGACACTTTAGAGTATTAATAACTGGCTAAGAGCGTGGTAGCCTATTTGGGAGACCACTAGACTTGAAAGCGTGAGGTCAAACCCCGGGCCCGTACCAACGATCTCTTTGGGAGTTTATGTACGGATTTTCATAACACTGGCTTTTCGGTGAAGGAAAACATCGTGAGAAAACCTGCATACGTACGGAGAAGGAATTCAATGGCGTATGTGAATCCACCAACCCGTAACTGGGCCAGCGTGGTGGATATGGCCCAATCACCCTTTCGGGGTAGGCTAAAAGTCCAGCAGTGGACTGTTAAAAGGCTGATTTTGATGAAGAGCGTGTCGAGACACGCGTATGGTAGGGTTCCGTAGCCAAAGCTATATAATTGTGGTTACATTGTGGTTAACAGATTTGTTTATGAATGAAGCCCGGTGGACTTGTCTAAATTCATAAATGTAAGTGTCATACAGACATTACATATATACTTTTTATGGTTTAGTTTAGTGAAAGAGAAAACTACTTGTTGAAATTCTATGTTAAGATAATTTCTGAGACTTGCGACAAGATAACGGGGTTTTGGTATCAACAAAGTGGTAGCACAAAATTCTTATATGTACTCGGGTCCTACCAATAAATGAGGATTGGAAAAGTGTTTCCTCTTTTTCCATTTGAATTTTTCCATGCCAAGACTTCTTTAAATTGATTACTATGGTTCAACCTCAGATTAGACAATCACGGGAGATATGCCTTAGTACAATTACCGTTCTCGATTTTTTTATTTAAAAAAAAAACACTGTACTTCTTAACACAATAAACCGGCCAAGTGCGAGTCAGGATCGCGCGCTGAGGGTTCCGTACCACCACAAAATACAATAATAATCAACTTTAAAAACAGACTTCAATATTAGTAAAATATG
Organism: Agriopis aurantiaria; assembly: GCA_914767915.1. Classification (NCBI taxonomy): domain Eukaryota; kingdom Metazoa; phylum Arthropoda; class Insecta; order Lepidoptera; family Geometridae; genus Agriopis; species Agriopis aurantiaria. Next base: position 10,713,759 of record OU611983.1, on the reverse strand, counting down.
GTGATTCGCGTCGGTGAAAGAAATGAAAAATCCAAGTAACAAAAAGTTTAAAAAAAATAAAATAAAAAAAAAAAAAAATATTTGACGCTTGTATTTATTACCATTTTTACCTTAGAGCAAATACAAAAATTCGTAAAAAAATACGTTTGTTGTATGGGGTCGTCCCTTTAGTTTTTACTTTTTGATTTTATTATTATTTCTTAGTTAATCCGCCGTAACATTACATATTCTGTGAAAATTTCAACGGGCTATCTATTATGCTTCGGAAGATACAGCCGTTTATAGGGAAGATCTAAATATTAATCTGTTCAAATTAAAATTGAAAAAAATTCTACTGACTAAGTGCTATTACACCGTAAAAGAATTTATTAATGATAAGAGATTAAATTGGAATACTAACATTGACTAACTAATAATGACATTATAATATTGTAGACATCGTACCTATTTAACTTGACATAACTACTATACTAAGACATTTCCTTTGTAAACTAACAATACTAATAACTTATAATTAGTGAGTTATGAATGCCAGTACTAATATTGCACGTCCATTTAGAGACAAGTTTGTTTTCGGAGCTCTTAAGAACAGATTATGTCTGTATTACATCTAGGTTTACCAACAAACTGCAATAAATATATTTTGATTTTGATTTTTGATTTTGACAGACGGACGGACAGACGGACGGACGGACGGACTGACTGACTGACTGACTGACTTGACTGACTGACTGACGGACGGACGGATGGATGGACGGACGGACGGACAGACAGACATACATCATAGGCTTAGTAATAGGATCCCGTTTTTACACTTTGGGTACGGAACCCTAAAAACGAAACGGATCTCCATACAACAAACATATTTTTAACGTATTTTTGTATACTGCGTAACACATACACAAGCATCAAACTTGGCATTATTATAGTGCAGACGGACGGGCGAACAGACAGACAGACTTCGTAGGCTTAGTAATAGGGTCCCGTTTACCCTTTGGGTACGGAACCCTAAAAAGAACGACAAGGTCGTCTGCGGGGTGAGTTCTACTAAAGGCATCCAGACTCATCTAGACTGGTCTAGTTCGCACTCGCTACATCACCTTACCATACGACCATACCTCCCTCACTTGTTAAAAGATCTGATGGTTCAACTCAGATCTTTTAACAAGTGAGGGAGGTATGGTCGTATGGTTATGGTTAGGTATGGTTCAACTAATAATGATAAATGATCCACATACTTGTCTCCACAATCTGTGCAAGGAAATATCTTGCGACCTTCAATGTGTAGCGCTGGTGGTATTTCATGGTTCGGTATAGCTTTGGTGAATAGAAGGTTCTTAATGCTAAGTTTGTCCATCGAAGTATCCATACCTGCAGCTCAGCGATTAACCATTCTGAAATTAAATAAAATATTTTTTTTAAAATAATAACAATAAATATTCAGGACATTTTTGCACACACGGTCATTTGACCGCAAACTAAGCAAAGCTTGTAATATGGCTGCCAGAGACTGATATACATATATAATTATATACAATGTATTTTTAAATACATACTTAAATAGATATTAACACCCAGATATAAAACAAACACAAAATAAATGTTCATCACATTAATGTTTGTCCTAGGTGGGAATCGAACCCATACCCCCAAGCGCAGAAGGCAGGTTCACTGCCAACTGGGCCAACGGGGCTATCGGGGTAAGTATGTTCCAATAGTAATATTATTATTACTGAAGCAGCCATCAACAGAGGATTTTTGGACGATTGTGAAAATGTGGGCTGAGGCCGGTTTACGTCATGCACAATTTTCCCAGTCGCCGCCAAAGTTTGTAAGGTATTTTTCTCGAACATTACGAAGATAGTCAAGTTAAAAGTTTATAATTATGTATTGCCATGTCACTGGTACCAAGAGCTAATCACAGGACACCAACCAGCTATAGAAATTTGGATATGACACTTTCTTTCTAGTCAACTTAATTTTTAGACTTTCAAGCACACAGATAGCCGATGGGGCTGAAAGGTTCTGGAATGGAGACCATGGACTGGTAAGCGCAGCGTTGGACGTCCACCCACAAGATAGACAGACGACCTAAAAGATACCGTGGGAATCGCTGGATGCAGGCCGCTTCCAACCGGCCCTTTTGGAGATTGATGGGGGAGGCCTATGTCCAGCAGTGGATGTCCTATGGCTGAAATGATAATGACTAAGAAGACCTGTATGCATTTTATTTGGTCTTAGCTTCGAAAACATGATCGATGGGTCTTAGCCTTAACCCCCGAAGAATGTTCATCAAAATAATTAACACATTGATTGAGTTTGAGAAAATATTATCATCAGTTAGGTGGAACAGAACATACTACATAAATGCTGTGCCACATTGCACAGAAGACTCTGTGTACGGACCCAGACATTAATATGCGAGTCTTAGCCGCAGAGCCCGTTTATTAGTAACAGACCACCCAAACCATCCACCTGGGTGGTCGGTTAGAAAAACTTGTTCTTCACAGACCACCAGTTTTCCACCTGGGTGGTCAATTAGGAAAACTTCACCAATTACTTTACTCTATGGCCTACCTATATTGCGTCATTTTGACGTGGCTCGTGACTCTGATCTAACATGACACAGCCTGCACCGTCAGTCATGCTACAAGCCACGTCGAAATCATGCATTATAGGTGGGTTCGGTGGGCGTAGATCGTGGGGTTTAACAGCTGAGTGTAGATACGGGGTACCTAAAGATAGAAAAACTATAAATATGTGTATAGACATTCGCAGAATTGTGACACTATAGGTGGTAGTTACCAATAAAATGATTATGATTATGGTATATTATTATGTGATACCGTATACCCAAGAAGTCAAGTCTATAAATATGTGGTAAATTGTCTATGTTGTTCAAACTTTATCCATAGCACTTGAGTATCTATGGTACAACAAAATCAAAACCAAGGGGCACTGACCTAATAATATTTACTAAGTCTGTGATAGCTGGCTACTCATAGGTCTGCTGCTTTTTAGAGCCTACTGAATAAGTCCTTGGAAGTTTAAGAATTATTGAATGCATAACCTACCTTGTTGCCTTTCTTGTAGGAACTATGTTTTCCAACAACTAGTTAGTTACAAGTACTTACCTATAAAGGGACCTGCAGGCAAAAGCTATCTGTAGGTATATGGCAATGTTGGTACATACTCCCTAGTATCTACAAAAAATATAAAATTGAAGGGCCTTGGTGTGGTGTGGCTAGGTATCATATACTTCATTGCCTTCAGCCGCTTCTAGGGTAATGACGAAGTAAATAAGTTGTACTAGATGTAGTGTGTGCTATTCATGTAAAATAATTAGAAACATGCAGATGAGTATAATTCCAAAACTGCCTTACCTTTATCACAAAATTAAAGGAATGATATTCGAGGAACTATATGAATAAAATTATTATCGCCACATTTGACATAGCAAACCAAAGAAAAGATTAAAAAAATCGCCCTTTCGGTCGTAAGTATCGCCATTACAAAAAAAAAAATATTGTTACCAGTTACAAATAAAACATACGAATAACGATTTAGAGTAGCAAGACAAGTGTTTCCCGAATGATGTGTCCGAAAATAAAGCATTTTCTGTGGCATTTTCCTAATATTTTCAACTAGACAGACATTGATCTGTCACTTTTTTTTTTTGGGATTGTAGTGGCCGAAAATAATTAAGAAGAATACAGGGTTATTAATGTGGGTTACACCTTCGACCAAAATAAGGTTACACGGAATGGGTGTTCAGACCCAAAATGAGTTCTCACTTCAATATTGAGCGGCACACAAAGGATGTGTTCAAAATATAAACGAATGGACGACCGAGGGCGGAGGAGTGTAAACAAGCGCTAAAGCGAAAAGTGGGCCCGATTTTGAAGGCACAAGTTAAATTTAGTTTAGCTTTAAAACTTGTTATATTTAAAAAAGCTAATCGGTATTCCAGAGGCACCACTTAAATTATTATAAAAACGTCAAAATCAAATTTTTAAATCGAATGAACGTAATGTGCCGTAAACTACAGTGTATGTATAAAGCTTGTATTTATTTATTTTTTCTGAGGTAAGTTTTCACATTCCGAATCTGCGCCAGCGAGAACCAACATGTCTCGGAAAATATTTCTTTATAGTGTGTTAATTCACATTAGCACTGTTGGTGTAATTCGGAACGCGGGCTTATACAATGACACACAACGACCTCCTCCCTCACTCCTCTGTGATCTCGTTCTGAATGAATGAACAAGTACGTAGACCCCGTTACCATAGTACTTCATGGTTATCTTTTAAAGGCGCTTGCAGAAGATGCGTAGTACAAGTAGCAAGTACAAGTAGGCGTTCAAACGTAAAGCCACTTGCGCCGTGACGCCACAACTCGCGTGCGAGTACGTACTCGCGCGAGTGTTCGGACGAGACGAACGATGCGCAGTGGGCGTCACGTGAGTAGCGCGGAGAAACGAAGCTTCCGTTGGCGCCAAGTACCACTTTCACTGCCACGTTCAATAAGCACACCGTTGCAGACGATGATGCGTAGTAGTGGTAGTAGGCACTTGCTACTTATACTTGTTACTTGTGCTACGCATCGTTTGCAAGCAGCAAGCGTCTTTAAGTAGGTAGATAACAGACATGATGGATTTGGCTGATGGACCGCTGGCGCCGTCTGACCAACGGGAGGGAAAGAAAAGAAAAAAACTTTCTCTCCCGTTGGTTGGTCGGCGGTTCGTCAACCAAGTCCGACACGACTCGTCTGTTATAGTCATGTTATAGTGCCAACAGACATACGGCTGTTAGCAGTGTAATAGACTGCTGAGACGAGGCGTACTTTCTAAAGAAAGAGAAAAAATCTCTTTCTCTTCCGTTGGTTGGACGGCGGTTCGTCAGCCATATCCACACGTCTGTTAGAACTATAACAGACATGTGGATTTGGCTGATTATTTATTATTTATTTATTATTTACTGGTGGTGTGGTGGTCAGATGGTCCGAAGTGGTTCAAAACATAATTCATGCCACTGTTAACAGTAGGATATAAATGATATCTTTATCACCATTAGGTGACATACATAGATAAGTAAAGTTAATAATAAAGACAATGATGTAGTTAACATTTTAATAAAATATACAAAAATATCAATCTTTGGTATAAAAAATATTATTAGGAATATGGCACTGGTTTAGTCTTTTCAAGTATATATGTTTATCTATGATAATATAAAAAAAAAATACTTTACAATATAATTATTCCTACATATGGAACCATCTAGTTATATATGTGTTTAGGGCTACAAGGAAGGGTGGTTCTAAAGCCCAACATTAATTGGAGAGGGGCCAGGTTCAAAACTTTACTTCATTTACTAATTTAGAAGTTGAGGCTGAGGCAACACATCATGGAAATGCTGCGGGACAGTTTTGATTTGATTTGAACTTTTCCAAGGTCGCTTGTACACATATCAAGTTGAGACGCCGCTGTCTCTCCAGTGAGCCTAAGCCAATAGGAAGCTATTGTACTCAACATTTATTGCGAACTACTTATACTATGAGCGGCTTACACTCACTCTATGATTATCTGTCGAGACGAACGAGGGTTTCAGAGTCATTAAGTGCGTGAGTTTTGATGAAGCTACATTATAGTATGGGACCAACTAAACAAAAAGCATGATACTTATAGATCGAGATACAATACCAATAGTCACATAACAAAAAAAAACAATCCAAATTTCGGCACATGCTACGCATTGCTTATTGGTTCGTTGTAAAGCAACCGTGTTTATTTATGTATGTTGTATTTATTATTTATTTATTTTATAGTATTATCACAAAATATTATCAGTGGTTCCATAGAAAAATGTCATTCACACTCAACGGATGGAACAGCTGATTTTTTTTCACAATTTCAAAGTCCTTGGTAAAAGTTGTTTGTAATGATGGATATAAGAACTCTTTTTGGTTTAGGCCCATTGTTCACTAGAAAGTCCAAGCGGCTGCAGCATTGCGTACATGCAGCCATGGGAAAGTCAACTCTACCTGGTTTTAACCACCATTCCATGTAGCATGTAACGACATGCTAGAACTTTGATCTTACAATTAGTAGTAGCTACTCATACGTAAACATAGAACTTCTAGCATAATATACTTATAGGATAGATCATTTTACTGAAAAACAAACAAACTTTTAGACAGTATTATCAACAATGTCCTTACTATTTCCTGAATGAAATAACTGTATAAGTTTCTTTTCATACTTGTCTCTTTTATAATAGTATGCCACATCAGATCTTTCTGAGAATGATTTTAGATCCGCCATCGAGCTGTAAATATTTTTGTTAATCAACATGTCTTCGTCATCTGGTAACATCATTAAATAAGTTGCCGCTGCCCCAGCTGCATCGTTTACCCGGTTTAGGCGGTAGTAGCATATCTGTATGTAATTTAATACATCGGCAATAAATTCTACTCCAGTATTGTAATCCAGAACTTTCAACTTCTCTTGACATTGTTGCTGGCAATGCAAAAGAGCTGCAATGTTGTTTGAAATTGTAATATATATTTCCGGTGACCATTCCTGTTCAGGTTGATGTTCACATTCAACGCGGCAACTGTTTTCAGCAGAGAAATAGTCTGTCAATACTTCTTCCATGTTAGCCACTGCATCAACCCAATTACTTCGCTGGTAAGCATCGAGGCCTAGCTTGTATAGAACTTGATAATCATCACTTAGAAAATCTGTTACTTCTTTTGCATCAACTTCGGGCTGTTGTACATAATATTGCAAATTTTGCTTCATTTTTTCATCATCAGGGTTAGCTACCAAATATGTTAAAGCAGCTGAAGCTGCTTTTGGCATCATGTTCATTTGAAAATAACATATATGTAAGTATTCGTAAGGTTTTCTAGCTTGCATATCATATAAAACTGCATCTTCTATGTTACTTATCAGATTTAAATCTTCAAACTCTTTCTCTTTGCACTTCAACAGGCATTGTTTTCTATTGAAAAATATTTCATATGCTTTCAAATCTCCTATGTTCTCCTTTATTTCGGGTTCGAAGTTTTGGGAGTTGCATTTCATTCTACAGTTTACAATAGTCGATTTATAAAGTTTATACAAATGTAAAGATTCTTCAAATTGTGCAATGCATTCCGACCATCTTTCACCTTTGTATGCTTTGATTCCTTTGAGATACGGTTTTTCTACGGAAGACAACTTTTGGCACTGGCATAAACCTAATATTACGATTAACAAAAGTAATTGCTGTACAATCATTGTGGTATATTATATGTAATTTGATAATAAAATTTCTCTAAGCTGTAAATTATAGGTTACTTTACTTTTACGTACGTCAAAGTCAAGACCTGTCAATTGTCAGAAATGTCAGACTACAATAAAAAACCAAAAAGACGCGTTCATGAAACGAAAAAACAACAAGGATTGGTGTCTCAATCATTTTTCTTTCCTCTTAGGAGGATTTTGGGGTTGCACGTCGTGTGCATTTGCCAATGTCGAGTATTGAGATTTTTATACGTTTTATTTAATAATTTATTCATAGTCAAGCAAAGTAAGTCACAGTCAAGTCCAAGTTCTGCCCTAGTATAGTAGTGAAGACTTTAGTAGAGGCTTCTTTCACTTCTGTGTAGTATTGGAAACATCACGTTTTTTTTATTTTAAACTTTATTATCTTAACAAAATACAATCTAAAACTAACACTACAAATTGCTACAAATACAGTGACGATTTTTTTTTCTCTTTTGTGAGTTAGACTGCCCATAGACCGTTGAAGGTCTAAAGGCAATCCAAATTGCTCAAGCCCACTACCAGTTAGCAGCGTACTCAGCATGCTGGCGGCATTACCATGTTGAATGGCAATGCTTATGCGTTGAACCAATACATGTTGCACCTCATTATATCACTTGCTTACACTCAAAGACGTTTTACTTATTTAGGGTACCTATATACAATGACGATTGGGTAGGTATATAGGTTTAAGGTCCTCAAGCTTTACCTAAGTCTGTGACACTGGCTAAATCAAAGATCTTATATATATACCTTAAAAGGAATAGCACGTCCTTGGGCTATATACAGACAAGACTCCTGGCCCCCGATTCTATAAAAAGAAATTGTCTTTAAATTGTAATTGTTGAAATTTTAATTGTTTAATAACTGCCTCAAAATTGACAGTTTTAAATATATTTTTATGCTAGAAAAATACAACCACCTAATATTATAACTTAGTTTAAAAAAATATTAAAAACTGTCAATTTTGAGGCAGTTATTTAACAATTAAACTCGCAACAATTACAATTTAAAGACATTAATTTGTTTAGTAGAATCGGGGGGCTGGAGCTAAAACTTCAAAGAAGAAATAAATAAAAAAACATTTTGGCGGTATTAAGTATACTAAAAGCAAGGATGTTATATCAAGGACTTTATATTATTATACCCTAAAGGCAACCTAAAGGGAACTTCCTTGTGTTATATAATTATACTAGCTGACCCGACAGACGCTTATGTAACTTCCTTGATTACAGGATTAAAGGACGAACGTTTGAGATTTGAGCTGTCATTACAAAAAAATACATTTTTTACATATTTTGACTTATTCAAAGAGTAGTATAATAAAGTGGACTTATTATTATATTAACAAGATAATACGACATAATAAGACACGTAATAATGCAATTCACAGAGTTCTCAATTCTCACATCTTTATAATCTTAGAATAACTACTCAGAGAAGGTAAGTTTCCAAACAACGCCTTCTCAAAACGTAAGCTACAAATTCGCTTTGTAACTTACGTTTCGATTGGTATTTTAAACGATTTAAGCAAGAAAATTAACGGATTACCTGTGGAATGTCACACCATAACTCTTATGCTGCTTTTCTGATTTGTTGTGGTACGATTTCACCGCGCTAATTGTCATCGTAAAATTTTTATATATTTTTTGGTGTCATATATGACACCATTTGAATGGCTTAAATTTTGCGAATGTACTTGGTTTCTTTGTGTAGTTATTCTAAGTTTATAATTAAGATTCCGGAAATAGTTGTATTATCGTTGCTTAATTGTTCGCTTCGCGCAGCTCGCGTCTCAGACAATAAAATAATTGTTTTTATACTTGACTACCTATATTTTGATTTTGTCTAGTAGGTACATAAAACGATCTTTTGATTCCTGACAAAATGAATTATAATAATTCCGTGTTGGTCGGTAATTGGAGTGAAGAGAGATTGAAAAATGAAGTATGTACCCACAACGATCTCATACTTATACTACGTATTCAATGTGTACCCACCTTCCTATTAGGTACTCTTTATACCTATGTGTACCCACCTACCTATTAGGTACTCTTTATACCTATGTGTACCCACCTTCCTATTAGGTACTCTTTATACCTATGTGTACCCACCTTCCTATTAGGTACTCTTTATACCTATGTGTACCCACCTACCTATTAGGTACTCTTTATACCTATAACTTTTTTATAAATATCGTTATTTTTATGTATAATATTATTATAGGCCCAGTTACGTTACATTATGACTTACGACGCTTCATCTACTAGTAGGTACTAGTGCATATTGTAGTCTTTGGTACGGTGTAGGCTGATCAAGGATCGTACTATAATTCATATGAATCCAAAAGTAGGTACATATAGGTCAATGTATGAATCCTTGGGCTGATTCTCCAAGTAAGGTATCTATTTATGACTAGATTCTGTGACTACGGCGTAGATTCATCGAGATACAATTCCTATAGAGTCAATCTCTCAGTGAAAACAGACAAAAAACGTCAGAGTGTCATTGTACACTTAGATTAGGTACCTGTATATTTGTCAAAGATTGTACAATTGTATCAAATATACTTCAAAATGCCACATTTACCTACTCCAATTTAGACGTTATGACGCTTGCATAGTGTTCAACGTTAGTTGTCATCGTAGCTCTGGCATCGCGCGGCGCTGTAGTCGGACCGCGGTTACCTTACTAACCAAAAAGTCTGCGTAATTTGTAGCGTGCGCCGAGTTTTGGTTCAGACATTTTTTGGCACGATTGTGAGTCTATTATATATTGTATCTCGATGCTTATATTGGACATACCTAATATTATAGACTTGAGTATACATTACGTACCTACCAATGATCTTATATGTTCCTACCATGTTCTGACAAATAAATAAATTTGATTTGATTTGAAAAGGCCAAATCTTCTATAAAATTATTTTAATAAGTTTTAATAAGTTTACAGATCGAAGGTTGGCATTTAGGCATTGATTTGAGCTAAGTTTAATTGCATGAGATGGTTGATTGGCGTGTTAAATATACCTAAAATATTATAAACTAGTTCTTGTTTTTATTATTCAAACTTTTGCGTCGATTTTTTTAAAGTCAGATCGACGATATGCGATCCGATTCACAAATCGGATCAGGACATTACGATCCATTACGATCCAAGAAATTGGATTATAAATACATCGGAAACGGAGTACATACACATCCGTACAGTTACATTGATACATCTAAGTGACAGTGGGTGTGTTTTAGTGTGTTAACATTATTTTAATATTTTCATTTGTCATTGCTTACTGTTTAGTTTTTAGTTTCTAAATTAGTTTATATGGATGTAAATCTGGAATAAAAACATTTCATTTCATTCATTTCATTTCATTATGTATTTTAAAGAATTTGTACGCAGTTGTTGTCACAAATGTGTAGCATATGCATGTATAGGATGTGAAATAAAACGATTGGCAAAAAAATAAAATACGGAACGGAACTTTGGGTACGGAACCCTACAAATATCAAAGTTAACAAAAACTTCGATAGCCTGGTCAGATGACCGTGTGTGCAAAAATGTCCCGTAGGTATATTTGTATTTTTTTTTGTTATCTATACTGTCCCACTCCTGGGCAAAGGTCTCCCCCTCCTCCTCCTCCTCCTTACAGGTTAACAAAAAAAATAAATGTATATTTGTTTATTTTCCTTCTTGGGGAATAAATCCTCTATACATACCTAATGAATACTCAAAGGTCTCAAAGATTTCGCTGCTCAAAGAGTAGAAATTTATACATTCTCCGCCGAAAACTGTAAAGTTTAATTATTTAATGTAGGTATTAGGTATGTTTTTATGCCTTTAAGAATCTATTAACTCTATTAAGTTTTGCAGTACGAGTTCAAAGTGTTTTTACGAAGACGTGATCGTAAAGAGTTGTTGCTGCAGAAATCTAGGAACTTATTTAGTAATTTGCTAAAAGAGGTAAGAGAATAACTTACAAAGTACTTATCAATGTATTACATAATATCATTATTTTAGTTTTATTTTTACCATTGTTGATACTGTAATTATTGTAAATTTTTAATTTTTATTATTATTTTTATGTGTGCTATTGTTTTTATGTGAAAATATTTTTGTTGTAGTTTTTAATTTTGATCTCACTTTTTTATGTTACATTACTATTTATTTATTTTCATAGTTGTTAGTTTAATTAAAATAATATTATGTAGTAAGTAAATAAAGTATTATGCCATGGTTTTCAACTGTAATGTAATATTTTAAGTGTAAATAAACTGAATTTGAATTTGAAAGTATGTTATATTTTATCCCAAGCAATGCGTAGGAAGGTAGGTACTATATAGACATTAGACAGCCTGTCCAACTTGTCCCTAGAGTACTCTAGAGTAGTACCTAAATTAGTAATGTACGTAGGTACTATCACGTCTAGGATTACTAGAAAACTAGATGGTGCTGTATGATGTTAAAACACAGTATCGTGCACTTAGAACTTACCATCAAGACCAAAATTGGTACGGAGTTGAAAAAAACCCTGAAGACTGGGGCTGGACACTTGGAACCAATGGACTTACTCCCGTAACGATAATAGATAAACCAGCGCCTGATATATTGTAGAAATTCATTTCGTGCAAATGCAAAATAGGATGTGGCGGAGCATGTGGCTGCAGGAAAGCTGGGCCACATCATAGATAAGCCACATGCAGTGTTCAATTGTATGTGGATTCTGCAGTGGTATGTCATACGGAAACGCACCAGAGGTTCGCATTGAGAGCGATAGTGAAGATGAAGATAGTCAGATCATTAGGAGCATAAAACGAGCACGAAACTGGTGACACACCTGGTGAAATGGAGCACCTGTGGATTAGGCCTACTGTGAAAAAGACACTTAAACTAGACAGACCAAAATCGTTAAAAGTCGGAAAAGAGGACATTAAAACCGTTAGGTGAAAGGCCCCCGTTCATTTTCTGAAAAATAATCAAACCTTTTTTTGCACATTGAAATGCTTAGTAGGTACAACATATAATCGGGCTAGACAAAAATAGACCGCTAATTACTTACTAGGAGTTTAAGGTCTAACCCTTATATTTTTGATCAAAGGTCTAACCTTAAAGTTAAAATTTCCTTGATTGTGTTCTTCATAATGATGGGTGGATTTATTTTCATGTATAATCGACGCTGTTTTCTTTTACAGAGACCTCTATCTATTAGTGGAACATACATTCTATACGGGTACAATGTACAAGTGGTTGCTACAGACATGCCAGGTATTTACACCTTTTCAGAGGGAGATTTATGAAAAGAACCCTGTAGGTTAACCCGTTAGATGGCGTAACCCATTAGATGGCACTGGGAACTAACTGGAAACCCTATACAAAGTCCTTGCTGGAAACTTATGCGTCATGCAAGTAGTAACTTGCTCAACTCGGTATGAAGGTAGTTTATCTGTTTTATCTATTAAAAAAAAAAACTTTTTGCTTGTCAATTTATAGTCATCCAAGTAAACGATTTTTTTTAGTTATTTTTTTTATATGCCATACCACTAAACCGATTTTGTTGAAACTCCCATGGGACCAATCTGAAAGTATATCCTTTCAATATAAAAATAATTTACCGAATCGGTTCATAAATGACGAAGTCCTGAGGTAACAAATATAAAAAAAAATGCGTACAACCGAATTCGGAACCTCCTCATTTTTTGAAGTCGGTCAAAAAGACATTACGTTAGCACATATTTCTTATCTTAAAAAATTAAAACAGTCACACTAATATCATAAAAACGAAAGTGTGTAAGTAATATGTAAATATCTATATCTGTTCCTACTCAACTCCATAACAGCTCAACAGATTTGAATGAAATGGTATGGAGGTAGCTTACGTCCAAATCTAACATAGGTACAGTACACATTTATCTCCGCAAAATTTACGGTTTCTGGTAGGATGCGGGTGAAACCGCGGGGAGCTACGTATGTATTTCATCCTTATTTTATTATTTATTATAAAGGCGAAATACTACGTACTGGCTGACTGACTGGCTGACTGACTGGCTGACTAACTGACTGACTGACTCATCACAAAATTTCGAAAACTACTTGACCTAACGAAGTTGAAATTTAGCAGGTACATTCCTTATGGGGTTTAGAAATCTGCTAAGAAAGTATTTAGCAATAGGCACGAATAAATGGGATTAAAGTCTACGCGTACAAAGTCGCGGACAACAGCTACCTACCTAAAGTGTAATACAGGTTTATAAACTTGGGTTTACTTATTAAGGAGGTCATTGTAGTTATTATCGTGAACAACTTTTACTACGGGACCAAACCTGATATCACGAAAAAAAAATTGGCCATAGAACATTTATTGACAAGTATCGAAATAATCAAAGAAAAGAAAAACATCGTTAAGGAAACCGGTATATATGTCTAAGAACCTTAAAAAAATAATTTAAGAATAACCATCATAAAATTATGTGAATCCACCAAAGATAATATAAATTGTAATTGGAATACACCAACCCGCAACTGGGCCAGCGTGGTGGATATAGCCCAATCGCTCTATCAGGGATAGGCCTAAGTCCAGCAGTTGACTATTAAAAGGCTGATTATGCTCTCTCTCTGAGAGAAGGCCTGAGTCCCATGCAGACATGGATAACCAAATAGCTTTTCTCTTTGATTCATGAGAGGGAAAAAAAGTTTTTCATATAGGTACCATACTCAATGAAATATTTAGAGCAGCTGATATTTTTATGCGATTTCAGGGTTGATCCCATAGTAAGTTGTTCATAATAATGAGTACAGTGGCCTGCTTTCGGACTGTTAGCCCGATCTTAATAGCCCTGTTAGCCCGAGCTTATAAGTAAAGTTTTCTTTTTCCTGTAGCAAAATCAGCAGGGCCGGGTGAGAAACAGCAGCACGGGCTGGCGCTGTCCAGCCTGGTGACGGACCGGCAGGTGGACTTCATGCAAAACATCAACGACGGCTGCCTGATGACGTTGTCTGCCATCACCACGCCCTGCTGCCGGAACACGTTTGTTATCCTAAAGTACGTCGTGTTGTAATTTTTATTTCAGGTGTAGGTACACGATAAAAAGTTTCTATCTATCTATCTATCTACGTCAGCAGATAGAAATAAAATCGACAGCGCTTTATGGTTGATATTCCAAAAACCCGTACGAAGCGCAATGATTCCAATTTTATTGTGCAAACTTGATAATCTTTGGAATGCGCTGCTTGATTGGATGTCCCTCGATAGTCGATAGTTACAATCTGGGTCTCTTTAAATCACGAGTGAATCGGTTTATTCTAGGCAAGCGTGCTCCATCGTAGACCGCATCTTCGCTTAACATCAGGCGAGTAGCGATAAAACATACGACATGGCGATACGTCATATTCGATAAAACATGTAAACGAAACTATCAGACAAAAAAAAGTATGCAAGAGATATCCAAATCATCAAAAATTTATAACCAGTCGTAGCTTGTAATAATATAATGTACCTATATTTATATAGCCCACTGCTGTAAATTGCATATTACACACAGAGACATACAGCCGCACTCAGACACGTTACTTAAGCTAAGGAATACTTAAAATTGCTCTGTCAACTTCTAGTTGACGGAAATTGTCACACATGAAAACGAGACAAAGCAATTTTAAGTATTCCTTAACTTAAGTAACGTCTCTGAGTGCGGCTGTTAGTCGGATAAGTTTAGTGTGCCAATTATATTTTTTCTTTATTTGAATTTTTTGTGATATTGTGTTTATTAATTTTTTTTGGTGTAATTTTAATTTAATGTTCATAATGTGAATGTCAGAATCACACAGCGGGCAATGGAGAGAGTTATGCTCGGAGTTTCTTTGCGCGATAGAATCCAAAACGTGGATATTCGCCAAAGAACCAGAGTCACCGACATAGCTGTTAAAATTTGCAAGTTGAAGTGGCAATGGGCAGGCCACTTCGTTCGAAGAACCGATAACCGATGGGGAAGAAAGGTTTTGGAGTAGAGACCACGAACCGGAAGACGCAGCGTAGGTAGGCCTCCCACTAGATGGACCGACGACATTGTGAGAGTCGCGGGCATCCAGTGGATGCAAAAGGCAGGCTGTCGTTCAGTGTGGAGGTTAAAGGGGGAGGCCTATGTTCAGCAGTGGATCATCTGGCTGATGATGATGAATGTGAGTGTGTTTTTCTTTTTCTGATTGTTATGTACTAAGAGTTTGTGTACAGCTTGTAATAAAATGATATTTCAGCACCGAAGATGAAAGTGTACGTGGCGTTAAAATGAACTATGGCGATGAGTTCCTTTTGAGGTCCGAGAATTATGGCGACCCAAATGTAAGAGTTTGACAATTAAAATCTTTTAATTATAGCATCAGGGGCTTTACGCCTGGCTGTTTTAAGCAATCCAGTTTAGGTGATGAGATGAAAATACTTGCGCGACCGGAAACCGAATCTGGGCGAGTTAAGGTTCTCGTTCACTTGATTTTCCGAACTACGCTGTTTTAACGTCAGTTTGAGACCGCGTAAGGAGTTGGGCGTAACGCCCCTGCTCTCTTAATTCTAATGCCTATACCTAGCAATAATTTGTATTATTGTATCCTCATGCAGAAAACTCATTTTATATAACGTACATCATCTAGTCTACTGGATACAAGGAGTAGGTACCTAGTGCTGTAGTGCCATGTAGTATCTAACTAGCATCTATACATAAAGCATTGTACGTATAGCAAGCTAATGCGACTTAAGGGCTTAACATACGAGTACTTAGCACTTAATTTTCACAGAATGTTGACCAGCAAACACTTGAATATTATGTCTTTTTCGGTTTATTTATTACTAGCAACGAACCCCGGCTTCGCTCGGGTGTGTCTTATTTTTTAACACCTTGGGTTACATTATTAGAGTTTTAGTAAGGATCTCCCTATAAAAAAAAAAGTTAGCATATGTCATTCGAGGATATTGTTGCTTCCCAACAGTAAAATAATTTTTCAAATCGGTTCAGTAGTTTCGGAGCATATTCAATGCAAACAAACAAACAAACAAACAATCAATCAAATCTTTCCTCTTTATAATAAGTTTAGATATAGAAGTATAGATAAGTATTCTTAGTTTTACATAATCAAAGACATGCCGCCAATAGAAAATAAATTGAAAATTGCCCGAAAAACTGAAAAATTACTTTAAAAATGCGGCATATTTTTAACAAATTGTGTAGTTCCTATTTTCTATAGTCACCGCGTTACCAACTGAGTCGTCGAGCAATAAACGTCATACCATAAGACCTGTAAGTGCGAGCGAGATAGACAGAAATGATATGTGGGTGCGAGCGAGATAGACAGACAATGATTTATGACCTGACGACTCAGATGATAATGCGTTTACTATAGTTTCATCTCGTTGGTTTTTTATCGAGTTTCAACATTGAGAGTTTCAAAAAAGGTGTCTACAACCACGTCTTAGGGTGGCAAAGAATCGACAACACCGCTAGTGTTGTAGATGTCCATTGCCGGGGGTTACCGCTTACCTTCAGGTGTACAGCAAGACTGCAAGGCTTGCCGCTTAAAAAAAAAAAAACATTGTAATTTAAATGAAATAAGGTACTGAGGTGCAACCTTAAAATAAAATCACTTAGCTCTTGATATAAAATGTTTACCCGAAACCAAATAAGCTTGTGTCTCCAGAATTCATTTGTCACTGTATGACCTTTCTTAAAATAATAAGAAGTATATCTTGGCGGCGATCCAAATTGTTCCAATCTGATTTAAGACACCCTGGTTACTAAGATCTCTTACATAGACCAAACGAATAATAAATAACACTGGCATATTTTTGTACTGGATTATTGCCGAAAGGGGGAAGAAGGCAGTGAGCGTATTGAGCTGCCGAACATTAGGTACATACTATTTATGACTTTTATACCCCGCGTTGTTCAAAGTATCGTGTGTAGTCAAATTCTTACTTATTTAAAAACTCGGTTTTTTAATGAATTTAATTACTATTCATAAAAAATCGAGTTTCTAGACAAAATCACTTTTGATAAGCTACACAGTAACGACTCACATATCTTGTCGCAGTTCTCCGGCTCGTCTTCGTACTTCAACTCACCGACGAATTTAGCACGACACATTCGCGTGAAATGCGCATTTATAACATTGCACTTGACACGCCGAGCACTGACCATTGACGCCATGTTTCCGGCCACAATAACCACACGAAATAGCCAAACTATACCACTGCGATTATTCTGCTGACGGGTGCCACTGGCGCCGCACCAGGCCCGCGGCGCAGCGCCCGTACGAACCGCATCCAGCGCGAGCGTCGACTCGGCAGCGGCGGCATTGGTTGCCTTGCCCGCCTTGGCGCACGGTGCCGCCTGCTAGCCGGCAGTTTCCACTGCACAGCGCCACGTCATTGTCTCCTCCAGATTCAGCTTGGTAGCCAGCATTCGCTCCCGCATGCTAATATCCTTGATGCCTCTGATGATCTGTGTAAGAATGAGACTGCTGCGTAACTGTCCGAACTTACACGATTTATTGTACAGTTTCAGCGCACTCAGGAACTTATCGAAACTGTCCTCACGTTGAAATGTTTCGAAGAATAGGTACGTGCCGCTCGTAATTTGCTCGTTTCCGTGTTGGATCGCAGTGAACTTGATACTAATTCTTCGTAATTAGTTTTCCTTTTTCGTCTAGCTCCAACTCTTCTAAAACATCACCGCGGCCGTATTTTCTAATGACGTGCAGAAATAACGCACACTTCTCCCTGGACGCTGTATTCTCCTTGCCGGTTGCGATCAAATAATAATGAAATGCCGACTTCCATTCACGCCAATTTGTAGCCATGTTGCCGTCCTCGCACATGGCGGCGGGCTGTTCCAGCGCGGTGTACGGCATATCCACAGTCATCGCTCGAGTTGTCTTCGCGCTTTCACGGACATTTATTGTGTTCTCCATTAATTCACAACTTTTTAAACTGTTTTTTACTCAATCACACCGATTAAACACACCTGATACCACGTAGTGTTTGGCAAACAGATAAACAAAACAGCCGTGTAGGTATGCAGTAAGAAGAAAATTACTGATTTTATTGGGGCTACCCACAGTATAGTAGAGTAATAATATTTACTATCTACCTACAGTACATACATGTATCTTTACAAAAACATTGTAAAAGATTGAAAGCAATAATTTTCCAGTAGATATTATATATTTTTTTGTCAAGGAGATTGTAAAAAACCCTCTTAGAGTTTGTTAAAACTATTTACAGTAAATTTTCACGCAGTGATTTATTATCAGCAAAAAAAGCGTAAGAAATAGCTCCGGGCAGAGAGCGGGATCTTATGCAAAAATGTTTCCTTGTAGGCAGCACCTCTCTACGTGCGGTACACGCCCGAGGGGGTCCCGGGGCCGGCAGATCGGATGCCGATCCGGCTCAGCGCCATTAAGGACAGCAATTGCCGGTGGACCACCACGCCACTGCTGCCGCGAGACCGCCTCGAAGGCCTGGGCAGCCCTGTGCCGGTACATTCCATTATATTTTAAACTAGCTGTTTCCAACATCGTTCGATTAGACTGCCATATAAACTTTCAACTCTCTTTTGCCCCCCTTAAATTCGTACCTGTCGTAAAATCCTTTCTTAGCAGATGTTCATACCCCCTTAGGGACCTGCCAAGTTTCAGCTTCGTAGGTCAAGTAATTTTTGAGATTTGTTTTGATGAATTAGCATGTGCTATTTCGTTTCATGTATGTCGTTGGCATTTTGCAAACCAGCGAGTGGTAATAAACACACGACACCGAGGCTGTTTTAAAAATGGCGATGATAACTATAACTTTGCATTGAGTGATGGTAGCATGTGGGTTTTACAATCTGACGGCACCCGGTTCGATCCTCGGCTCTGCACCAATAACTTATTTAGTACCTACTTTAAATAAATTATCGGCAGTTTCGATCCCATCGTGAGGAAACCGGTATGTCCGACATTTGACATTCACCACCATGCACTAGGCCAGCATGGTGGATTAGGCCTTTCTCTGTGAGAGAAGGCCTGTGTCCCAGCAGTGAGAACATGTTAGTCGTGTTAGGCTGATAATGATGATGAATTCCTTAATCCTTCTTTAGTTCTTTCTAGAATAACTTTTTGAACTAAGATAGGCTTGTGTCTTATCTGATGGTAAGCCAAGACGCGGAGTAGAATGAGGCCGAGAACGAACCTGCTTACTCCAAATTAGAAGCTATTTGTACTTTGCGGGGTACAGAGACTCCGGCAGAGAGTTCTACACCCTTGAAATATGAAATTGAAGCGCTATGAGGTATGACCACCATTTACGGATGAGGCATTGGCCGCGCGCGTTTGTTTAGATGTCAGATAAAAGAAAAGGGCGGGCGAAATCAAGTTGTGAAATATTTTTCCTGCAATTGAAGTTTATAGGTTAGTTATTTCTGTTTTTTAGGGTTCCGTACCTCAAAAGGAAAAAACGGAACCCTTATAGGATCACTTCGTTGTCCGTCTGTCTGTCTGTCCGTCTGTCAAGACCCTTTTTCTCAAGAACGCGTACAAGTAGCAAGTTGAAATTTATACTAAATACTTGGGTCTACGGTTTCTTTCGGCTGTAAAATAATAAAAGTTGTAAGTCAACGCAATCAAAAGATATGAACGTTTATGTCGCATATTTTGCGATTTCACAGGGGAACCAAAACCTATAGGGTACTTCCCGTTGACCTAGAATCATGAAATTTGGCAAAAAGCAAGGTCTCATAGCACATATATAGGAATAAATCCGAAAGTTATAAATATGAAGGTATATCATTTAAAAATGATTATTTTGCTATTACAAACTTACATTTTGTAGTTGGAATGTATCGAAGAACCTTATTGTCAACTACAAACTTAAGTTTGTCTTTCAATATTTTAACTTCAGTTAGTTTTTTTTTTGGTCTCGCGCTCTTAGGGTTCCTTTATGTCGTATATTTTGCAATTTCACAGGGGAATCAAAACCTATAGGGTACTTCCCGTTGACCTAGAATCATGAAATTTGGCAAGAGGCAAAGTCTCATAGCACATATATAGGAATAAATCCGAAAGTTATACATTTGAAGGTATATTCATTTAAAAATAATTATTTTGCTATTACAAACTTACATTTTGTAGTTGGGATGTATGGAAGAACCTTATTGTCAACTACAAACTTCAAAGTTGTCTTCCCAGAGACTGTGGGATCGGCCGATCTGCGAACTAGCATGGAAATCGCTACTAATAGATACGTGTCCTAGTATTGCCGATCGCGCTCGTATTCTTGCTGTCTCTGTTTGGGAATCGGGACTTTGGTTGCAAGCCATGCCCTCTTTTAACACAGGTAGCCTTTTAGATCCAACCGCATTTCGTCTAGCTGTCAGCTTACGCTTGGGTGCAAGGTGCTGTGAGGCCCATCGCTGTCAGTGTGGTACTGCTGTTGACCAGCTCGGTCACCATGGTCTCTCGTGCTCGAGAAGCGCTGGTCGTATTGGCCGACACGCTAGCCTGAACGACATTATACGCAGGGCACTTTCCACCGCCAATGTCGCAGCTGTGCTCAAACCGAGTGGTCTTGCGCGTGACGATGGAAAGAGGCCTGTATGCCGGTATGCCTGTGGCCTAGATAATATTTTTGTTGTAATTTTTATGTTATCCTTGTTTTGTGGTATTTTAATAAAGAGTTTTTGTATTGTATTGTATTGTATGACACTTGTGCCCTGGAGGTTGAGGCGGCCCCTTGTATGGGACGCAACTTGTGTCGATACTTTGGCGCCGTCACATCTTCCTGAGACACAGGGTAGGGCTGGCACGGCTGCTAATTCGGCAGAGCAGCACAAGCGTCGCAAATATGCTAACCTCGGCAGTGGTTACATATTTGAGGCGTTTGGGGTCGAGACATTGGGCCCTTGGGGACCGGGAGCTCACCTCATTTTCAAAAATCTTTCAGAGCGCCTGGTTAATGCGACGCGTGACCAAAATGCTGGCGTGTTTCTGGCTCAACGCATTAGCATTGCCATTCAACGTGGTAATGCCGCCAGCATGTTGGGTACGCTGCCAACTGGTAGTGGGCTTGAGCATTTGGATTGTCTTTAGACCTTCAACGGTCTATGGGCAGTCTAACTGTATTTGTAGTGTTAGTTTTAGCTTGTATTTTGTTTAGTTATTAAAGGCACTTGCCCAGTAAAAAAAAAACTACAAACTTAAGTTTGTCTTTCAATATTTTAACTTCAGTTAGTTTTTTTTTGGTCTCGCGCTCTGAGGGTTCCGTCTAACGGAACCCTCAGAGCACGAGTCCTACTCGTACTTGTCCGGTTTTTTTTATTATTGTTTGAGCTTGCTATTGACCGCCAGCTCACCTGATATTATGCGATGACACGTTCTAAGATGAAGCACCATTGCCAAGAAGAAACCGATTCCTCGCGACTTAAAGACGCCCAGATTATACTACAATGTTCTTTTTACAAGTTTTTATATAACTTGCCTTATTAGTATTGGTCATATGTATCTTGCAACTGAATTTTAAAATAGTAATCTCCCACTGACTGGGTTGAAGTTTTGCATACGCGCTTAGTTTGGATGACAATGGATGGTTGGCTAAAGGACCTCATTCTAAATCCAATATAGCAGACTCCCAAGGATGGCGGACCAGTTATTTTTTATACACCCCCATAATAGGGGTATCAAATAAAAGGGTTTGCTGAGAAGAAAACAAACAATAAAATGAGGTCACATTAAATTCAATATGACGGACGCCTCAAGATGGCGGTAAAACATTAATTAATCTACTTGTATCATCATGGGTATCAAATTATAGGGTTTGCTGAGAAGAATGCGAAACAAACCGGCCTAGTGCGAGTCAGGCTCGCGCACTGAGGGTTCCGTACCACCACAAAATTCAATAACAAAATTACCAGTTACAGTATGAACAGAAACTTGTCACCGACTCGCACTTGGCCATTATTTATTATTTGTTGTTATACTTTAGAGTGTGCACTATAATCATGCCAAGTTTGACGCTTGTAAGTATTACCATTTTTACATTAGAGCTAATACAAATAGATTTGTTGTATGGGGTTTTAACCCTTTCGTTTTTCTTTTTGACTTTTTTATTTGTTAGTCCGCCGTAACATTACATATTCTGTAAAAATTACAACTGGATATTACGGTTCGAAAGATACAGCCGTTAATAGGTAGGACTGACGGACAGACAGACATCGCAGGCTTAGTAATAGGGTCCCATTTTTACCCTTGGGTACGGAACCCTAAAAAGCTTAATTATTTTTTATTCATAATTTTATTTTCAGACCGGCGACAAACTCATATTGAAGAATTGCGTCGCAGATAAGAGCTTGTGTGTCATGAACCAATGCTGGATGATGACGTTTTTTGGACCGGTAAGAAAAAAAACCCTATCTATAAATCTATAATTTTTTAAATATACGATTTCTTACTATTTAGTCATTTGAACTGGCTCGAGAGGTACTGCGGTGACAAACTTATTGCCATATTTTTTTATATATACTTTTTTTACTACTATAACTTACACGGTGGCCTGCCTCTGTGCCAAACAGAGGGCACCGGGATCAAAATCATAGGAACTCAGCGGAACCCCCGTTGCCTGATGCAACGCTCCCAGGAAATGCTCTAAGCATTTTCTCCTACCAGCCTCTGACATGTCTGAACTTAACGTAACATCCGACTCATGGTAGCGCTCAGGTGTAAATCCTATCATTCTTCAGTGACCGTGCACTTATGGTCACTGAAAACTAATCGGGTCATTCAACCGACTTCAAAAGAGGATGTTCTCAATTCGACTGGTTTTTTGTCTGTTATCCGACATCTTCGTCGATTGTGGACCAATTTTAATGATTTCTCGAGGATGGTCCCATTGGTGGATAATTAGGGAATGAATCCCGTTTACTGAACTTCTCACGAACTCTGATGTTATTATTTCAACCAACATCAAAAAAAGAGGTTCTTAGTTCAACCGTATTTTCCTACTCCAAAAAATGTGCCTGCGATATCTTTGCCTCTTGTAAACTGATTTTAATGTTTTTTTATTTTTATTTAATAGACTATACCTATATCTCAAAGAAGGTTCCATCACATCCTAAAAAATATGCAAAAAAAAAAAACAACTGGCTATCTATTACGGTTCGAAAGATACAGCCGTTAATAGGTAGGACAGACGGACAAACAGACAGACATCGTAGGCTTAGTAATAGGGTCCAGTTTTTACACTTTGGGTACGGAACCCTAAAAACATCAAATGCGCGAGCAAGATCGCTATTCTGATGTTCTGATCCTTAAAAAGGTTTAGTTTTAATACATAAGTGAGTGTAAATAATAAGTGGTGACGTATTGCAGGAATGCGGTGTGACCTGCCGTAGTTACGTTGATATCCACAAGAGGCCTACGGCTGAGAACGTTTTCACGCTAGTCAGCGACATTGAAACCAAGTCCAAGAACTGATTCTTTATTTTTTGAAGTTATGTTTTTAACAGTTTACCCACTTGATGAATGTTATTGTATTGAAATTCATGTACTTAGAAATTGTTTTGCAAGTTTTTAAAAGGTTATATTAAAATAAAATATTAACTTATTTTTTAATGATTTCCATACATTTCGTTGAGTGCGAATGATATTGTTTCTTTTTTTTGCGATTTTAGTGTTGGTCCCATAGTAAAAGTTGTTTATTATGATGAGGATAGTGATTTCCTTTTGCCTTAGTACCACCTTTCCTTGTAGTCGTCTATATAAATTAATTGTTAAGGCTCTTATGAGCTTGGAGCAAATGTGCCTATGTACGCTTCGCTTGTAGCTTGCAGCTTGCGCTACCGAATAACCTTCACACTGCTCACTCGTAGCCGTAGCTCTACGAAGGCATCGTAGCACGCCTACGACCGAAGCCTACGACAGTAAAACTCAATACTTACCTCAATACTTGGCCCATCGCATTTATATGATATTTTGCATTCATAGGGAACAACACCATTTTTTAATAATAGACTTACTATTGGTACTTAGTTAAATTAGCTACGTCACTTGTCACGGGTCGTACATGCAGGCTTGGAATTTGTGCCGCAACAAAATCTTGTCACTGGTAGAGCGAGAACGTGACAAGAAGTTTAAGTACACGCCTGTCTTGTTTTCGCACGAAAAAAACCTCATAAAATTTTGTCACTGTGCGCACGTGAGGTCCACTGTACTTGATTAGTACAGGACCGAGACGGATGGCATCGCAAAAAAGAGGCCTAGCAGTGGCCGAGAATCAGTTGTCTAGATAATTCTAACGTAGACAACTTACTAACATGAAATGTACTACAAAAAGTAACTACGAAATGTACTAAATAAATGAATAAAAAAATACTTTTTGGCCCATTTGCACCAAATTTATTTGAAAACAGGGTTTCGCGGAAGGGTGTACTAAACCGAAAAGGACCCATAATACCCATCATTATGAATAACTTTTACTTTGAGACCAACCCTGAAATTTTGAAGTGATTAACATCCCCTTTCGCCTTAGTACACTCTTTTTGCGTAACCCTGTATAATTGAATATGACATGAAAATTAGAAGCGTTGAATTTTTTTATTTATGTTCACAAGTTGTCTAAGAGAAAATTAGCCTCAAAAAGGAACGATCATAGCCGAAATAAGTTTCTGTATAGTTTTGAAAATTTGTATAAGTAATAGGTAAGGTATTCTTCGAGATGTTAGCTAAAAACTTAAATTATTACCTTTTACCCTCTCCGTCCCCGTGCCGTTTCACCACATCGGGGACTTTTAGTATTTTCATCAGAACTCCTCAAGGAATAATATACTATACCTACCAACTTTTACAACTAAACGAATTATTTTAGTTGCTTTTCTTAATTTTCTTAGGCTAACGGTATTTAAACAAAACTATAACATCTAAGGATGTATTCTGTTTACTTTGTGGAGAACATTCATGGGCTTCGTGTCCCGATATCCGTTGCCCTTGCCTCCAGGGAAATGGTTTTACAAGGTTCGTTTACGGTGTAATACATATCATTATAGTGGCCGCGAAATGAACAGCTTGCTTCATAAGTGTCCGAGTATTTTGCATTTAAACTTGTGAGGATAATTGGAGCGAGAATTTTTACACTTTGAATAGATAAAAAAAAATCTTGTTATACATAATAATATTCGGAGCGCCTGTTTAATGCGACGCGTGACCAAATGCTGGCGTTTTTCTTGCTCAATGTTTACATAAGCATTGCCATTCACCGTGGTAATGCGGCCAGCATGCTGGGTATACGCAGCAAACTGGTAGTGGGCTTGATTAGGCTTGCATTTAGATAGTTTCTAAATCTTTAATGGTCTGTAAGCAATCTAACTGTCTTTTTAAACAATAGGCTAAAATATCTAATTTATTTAGTATTATAGTGAGCTTGTATTTTGTTAAGCTAATAAAGCATCGTGCTTGTTAAAAAAGTAATGTTTCAGCCTACATTCTTTGAATACCTACATAGACCTTTTAGGTTAGAAGAGTTTTAATGAAAATTCCAAATATTTGTCTAACCCATGGTATAATAATATATCGGTCTATCCCGGTCTATCCTTTTTATGTCTGTAAAACATATAACGACTTCTACCCTCCATACATAATTATAACGTAGAAGCGTATTGTAGCACTAGGTATGCATACTATGCATGGTCATGTAATTAGGGTATGGTACACAGATATACACAACCAGATCGGCAATATATTTTAGTGAAAGAGACAACTTGATATGGCTCAGCACAAGTACGAAAAGGACATAAATAGATTTTGTTGTCCTTATCGGCGTGACCTGTTTTTGGTACCTCAAGTGTCAAAATCTGTAATAATCAGTGACAAACAAAACGGCTCTGAATTATATTTATTGCCTTTTTTTGGTGATTAAATGTGATAAATGCGTGTTTCCTCTGAGAAATAATTGTAAAAGATATTTTACAATGGTTGGTTGTAGCATTTTGGGCTGCAAGAAGCGCAGTGAGCGAAAATACGATGAAATATCATTTCACACGTAAGTAAACATATAAAGCTTGTAACGATCACCTAAATAAATTCAGGATATCAATTCGCAAATATTTTATTCATAATTAGTCAGTTTTTAGGTCGATTAGTGGTCTAATTCTATGAATTTTATCAAATTATTCACTTAGAAAATAAATTATGAATGTTGCCAGTTTATGAAAGAAATTACCCACCGCAACTAACATAAATTATTCGTTCTGCAGGTTTCCAACTGATCCTGTCACATTGCTGAAAAAAGCTGGCACATTGCAAGAAGTGCAAAATACCGACCCTTTTATGCCCATATGAATATGGTGAATATTAATATTAAATATATATTAATGAG
Organism: Agriopis aurantiaria; assembly: GCA_914767915.1. Classification (NCBI taxonomy): domain Eukaryota; kingdom Metazoa; phylum Arthropoda; class Insecta; order Lepidoptera; family Geometridae; genus Agriopis; species Agriopis aurantiaria. The sequence goes on along the minus strand of OU611983.1, from coordinate 10,687,075 downwards.
GCCACAGTTATGAAGCTGGAAAAGCAAAAGGCGATTTCGGCGAACCGATTCAAAAAGCTACGCGCTGTTCGTGAAATTTGTACTGTAAACATTAAAGAGTCTATTTATCTAATTATTTGGAATGTTATACATAATTCCATTCATGAAAAAACTAAACTGACCAAGCGCGAGTCGGGCTCGCGCGCTGAGAGTTCTTTACAATCACAAAATACAAAAAGTTGTGCAAAAAGACAACATCACGCCCAGGCTGTCACCCATCCAAGTACCTACCGACCGCGCCCGACGTTGCTTAGCTTAGTGGTAAACAGAAATTTGTCACTGACTCGCACTTGGCCAGTGTTTATTATTTGTTGTTTTACTTATGTTCACTATAATCCGCTAAATTTGACGCTTGTACGGATTACCATTTTTACACTAGAACAAATCCAAAAATACGTTTAAGGTTTGTTGCATGGGGGCCCTTCCTTGGCCCTTCCGTTTTAACTCTTTGACTTTTTTATTATTTTTAATTAATCATAATAAATCATGCTATGGTTACTTTACAACCTTTTTTGTAGTACTATATTCTAATCCTAACAAATAATTATAATAAAAACGCAAGTAAGTTTGTAACTATCTGTCTGTTTTTTTACGAGGAAACGGCTAAGTCATGGTATAATAATATACTCCGCCAGGTATAGCAATTCGAGAAAAAATGTTTACGTAGGCGTCCCGCAATGATGTCATGATGTCAATTTACAACAGGTTCGAGAGAGATGACGATACACCACGTAACAGCTGATTGAATAAAGTGGCAACTGGACAGTGACGTCATTGCGGGACCACTCCCAGATTGCTAGACCTTGTTTTCTTAGATCATGGGCTAAGTCAAATTTTGTCAGGACGATAGGGTGTGTCATGAGGACAGACAACGTACTTTTCTTCCCAGAACATTGCAGGTAGCTCCGCGGGTTGCAGCAGATAGTGTATAAAATATAAATATTTAAAAGGTAGTATTGTTTCCAAAGTACTCATTGAAGATTCACACCCATCATAGTAGGTAAATTACCCTAACTTATAGCAAATCATTTTAATGTGGCAACACACCTTGTTGAAGCGAGAGGCACTGAGCTAGCCACGCTCATTGAAAATCTATAGGTAGTAGATCTGTGGTATGGTATATACAATTTTTTTTTTTTTTTTTTTAAATCTTCATGAGCTTGGATTCAATGTCCTTTACTCGTAATATTAAACAGTTTACTTTGTCTTAATAGCGTCAGTCAAACAAGTCATAGTCACAGTCAGAGCCAAGCTAAGTAAGTCACGGTCAAGTCGAAGTCATGCCCCTGTAAAGTGGTGGAGACTTTACAAGAGGCTCCTATGGAGTTTTGGAAACAACACTAAAAGACACGTTTCACCTCGTTATATCACTTGCTCACACTCGAGCACGTTTACGAGCACCTAATGAATAATAATTCACCATTTAGTAAACATTAACACTCGAAAATACACAAATTTAGGAAAATAATCCAACGAGCCGACATGTTTTTTCCGCGTTGGCGCCAAAACTCCCAAGATATTTGTGCATGGTAGGCAGCACAGAATATATACACAATAGATCTGTGGTAGACAGGAAGTCTATGGAGCGGCTGTTGTCATTGTATGGTGTCAAGAGAGTGTCTGTCAAGAGTGGAAGAGTACGCGTGCATCACGCGTGCATGGTTGGCGGGCGGGTAAACATTTTAGACATCAATGACTGGTAGCCATATTTAGCGCTGACATTTTACACCAATGTTACACCGATTATAAATAGATACAGTCTATTCCATAGTCTTACTATGCTCTGTCAAATGGATGATAATTTTGACAGGTCACAGGATGAGGTAGTGTAGGTTCATCGATATTATTCTCATTATAGAACTTGGTATCGATAGTTACATTGTTATGCTTATAAAATTAGATCATTCATTAGGTAAGTAATAGTTTTTTTTTTACAAATTAGTAATTTTGTTATTTATAATTGCAAATAACTTAAATATTGACAAAAAATATAGAAGTTACCCATATGTAAATTTTTATTTGTTTGATTTTGTTTTATTTCAAAAACGATTTTCGATAGTCTGTGGTTGCTCATTATGTGCGTGGCACTGTGGCACTTCACTAAGTGGGCGGTACCCATCAATGAAGTACGACATTATATGTAGTACCTACATTTTACCGGAATAAATACGAAGCAATCATGGGCGTGGCCTGTCAAAATTATCATCCTAAATTTGACAGACCATATACCTATTGCGGGGATAATAATAGATATGACTATCGCACCATTATACTATATATTAAAAACATTTAAGAACCAATGTCGAAAGTAGTCTTCAGCTCATTGTTTTGAACACTCGGCTCTGTGACTCGACTCAAAGAGAAGTATAATAAATATTTTTTTTTTGGCTGAAGTATAATAATCACAGATATACACTCTGTGATAATAATTATACGACTCGGCACTTGTTATAACAATTTGTGAAAAGCACAGATATACACAACCAGATCAGCAATATATTTCAGTGAAAGAGACAACTTGATATGGCTCAGCATAAGTACATAAAGGACATAAATAGACTTTTTTGTCCTTATCGGCGTGGTGAAAGGGCTGTCAATGACCTACCTAAATTGTGATGGCTGTCATAATATATGACAGTCATCCAATGACAGTTTTACTATTTACTTACATCAATGCAGCCATCACAATTTTTTATAACATTAGCCGAGCGTGCCTAAGATTTTAAATACCTATTTGAAATATAAAACATCTACGTTGTATTTTAATAATATTTTAATTGAATTTAATTGTTTTTAAATACTTATTTTTCTAATTTACTACAAAAAGGTACTCGAAGGTATCCATATTCCACAATGTTGAAATTGGATGAGGATAAAGGGATTGTTTACAACAACCGTGTGCTAGTGGGTAATTGGTATGAGGCTGCCAAATTGGAGGAGGTTAGTGATCGTAACTAGTCACGAAGTTTCTACGATCTCCGTTTACGACGCATTTACATGTGTACTATATTGTTTACTTATCTCACGTTTGGTGTAGACTACCGGGGACCAGAATACCTGTGCCTATTTCGGACAAAATTCAGCATTGCCGTCCCACCGTGGCAATCACAGAGTGGTGTAGTCACTATAATAGCAATGCTGCCAGCATTATTTCTACTTTTCCCTCCACCTTTAAGACTAAGAATAGGTTTTTAGTTTAGTTTTTAAGTTTGCGTAGCCGTTATCTTCATGATCCTAATCATAACTAATATTATAAATGAGAAAGTATTTTGATTGTTCCTATTTTACACGTGGAACGTGGATAATGGGGAGAGCTATGCTCAGAGTTTCATTGCGTGATAAAATCCGGGACGAAGATATTCGCTTAAGAACCACAGTCACCGACGTAGCTACTAAGATTTGCAAGTTGAAGGGCAATGGGAAAGCTACTTCGCTCGTACCAAGAACCGATGGGGAAGAAAGGTTATCGAGTGGAGATCGCGAACTGGAAGACGCAGCGTAGCTTGGCCTCCCACTATAGACCGGCAACATCGTGAGAGTAGCGGGCATCTAGTGGATGCAGTTGGCAGGCTGTCTTTCAGTGTAGTGTTCTAAAGGGGAGTCCCTGTTCAGCAGTGGACGCCTTTTGGCTGATAATGATGATCTCTTTTGCGTATAGTTTTTTGCATGTAGAATTATAAGATACTTATTCACACTAACCTTGAAAATACTTGGGTTATATCTATCAGGAAACGAGGAAGCCAGCAGATCGTTCCACTTCTTGGCTGTAGGGATTAGATAGAATCAAAACGTTTAGTACATATGTATTCAAGGAAAACCCGCAATGTATTTTGGGAATAAGCCGTCTTTCTACTTGTCCTGTAGTAGAAAGAGGATGGTAGGATAAGGTCGTGTAAGCTCCGAAGCACAATTCTCCGAAATGTCCTGTAGAACATTGTCAGTTTTACTTTGGCGGTGTTCCAGACTAAGAAGTTTCTCATTAACTTTTCCGAACTAACTAAATAGTTGGGGGACCAAAGAGAGACATGCCATACATTTTATCCCGGAAAATGTACAATTCCTGAGAGATTGTCCACCTGGATGAAACCGCGGGGTGAAGCTAGTTTATTATAGTCGGGTTAAGACGAAATATGCTTCAAATTTGACGATTGATATCACGAATATTCAAAAGTAGACCTTTAAAATCGATTAATTGACATTATTTCTTTATGTTTAATAAATGTTCTTGAAATATGTTATTCGGATGTGTTCACCGATACACGATTAAAGAAATTTGGCTCGATAGAAAAAAATCGTAAACTTTCCTTTACATTCCCTTCAATGGATTGAATTAGACTTCATTCAGATTCCATAGAAGATATTTTTATCAAAAAAATTGTGTGCTTAGAATAACTACTCAGAGAAGGTAGGTTTCCAAACAACGCCTTCTCAAAACGTAAGCTACAAATTCGCTTTGTAGCTTACGTTTCAATTGGTATTTTAAACGATTTAAGCAAGAAAATTAATGGATTACCTGTGGAATGTCACACCATAACTCTTATGCTGCTTTTCAGATTTGTTGTGGTACGATTTCACCGCGCAAATTGTCATAGTAAAAATTATAATTATATTTTTTTTGGAGCCATATATGCCACCATTTGAATGGCTTAAATTTTGCGAATGTACTTGGTTTCTCTGTGTAATTATTCTAAGATTGTGTGTTATCCCAACAATCATTCAAATACTTCGCAGTTTTTTGTAAAAGTGTAAGATTATTTGTAGAAAATAAAGAAAAAATTAATATCGAAAATATTTGAAACCGCGCACGCCGCGTTACCGTCATACACGTATACGGGTTTCTACCATTTCGCCTTAAGGTTTTGGGTTAGTTTTATTAGTCTTCTTGTACATATATATTTTCATGTAAATAAACAACTTAACTCTCCTCACAGTATAAGCTAAACCAATTCCTGGAACAAATGAAAAAAGGTGACTTGATGCTGGCGAGGTATCGTAAAATGACGGAGAATATAAACGCACCTACTACCCTGACGCAGTCTACAGGCTCTATTGAATTTGGAGATAGAATATCTATACTAGCACCTCATGTTCCAGGTATTGAAATATATTTTCAAGCATGGCGTTAATGCGTCCAATATTTAAGGGACATACTTTGATGAAAATTGGCCTTGAAGCTTCAATCTTTTCGTTATCAGCCGCCAAGTTTCATCTTGTCTAATATATTTTTCTTCTGTTATATTTTAATGTGCAAAGAGGTTTTAAAGATACCGTTTTTTTTCCTAATAAGACGAATGCACTGCAATGCAGTTTGCTTTATTGGCAAAGTTTTCAATATAACTATGTGAAAATGCGTCGAAAATATTAGTGTGTTTTTTTACGTTAACATAATCCATGTAATGTTCGAGAAAAGTACAATACAAGCCTTGGATTCACGTATGCTGGCCTCAGTTACACCGCAGCCCACATTTTCACGTTCGTCCATAAATGCCCATCTTGCCTGCCGCTACTGTAATGTTCTTCCTTGGTGTAGGTATACCTACCTATTATAGTTGGTAAGCACCACAAAATAAATAGGTACAGAAGGCCAGCTCTGGCAGACCATGATTTTAATAACCTACGCGCAACCGTGGCCCTAGGGCTGGTAAAGCAACTATAAAGTTCTGTGAAAAGTTTAGATTTGGGAGTTTTTATTAAAAACAATTCATTAGGTATACTTATGTTACTTTAAATCACATTTGAGGTGGGTACTTTTGTCGATTATGGCACTCACGAAAGGAAGATACTATTATTTTATTTTGAAGTATAATAAAGTCTCGTTAATATTTTTTTTTGCAATATAGCTTGTAATGGAAAAATAATTGTAAATTATGACAATTGTCACACGAACGATAATTACGTGTATTGCCAAATTTACCAAATCGCGGGCAATCGCTACTGGTGTTTGACCGACTTGATCCGAGATCACTGTGCGTACTCGTATTTGTATGCGTGCGCCTGTTAACGCCCCTTGTATGGAGCAGGCCTTCTATACCTATTTATTTTGTGTAAGCACTGTGCTTGTAGTTCTAAATTTTACATTTTATTTTATCTTAATAGCATCTGATCCACCGATAGAGGGTCAAAACGGTGTACTGTTGGGAGGACGTATATCTTCAAATGAAATCGCTTATTCCCAAGACCTCGAGGACGGTTCATCACTGGTGACGATGCCGAATCTCACAACTGCCGAGAGAAACTCTTTTGTTATTACCAGCGCAGACTACTGCGACCGTAAAGGAGAAGTGTTGAAGTACAACCAGGAGTTCCTTTTAACATTGTCATCGTCGCTAACCAGAAAGGTAACATACATTGGTATTTTTAACTAACTTCAAAAAACGAGGATCTCAATTCAATTGTTTTTAGGGTTCCGTACCCAAAGGGTTTAAACAGGACCCTATTACTAAGCCTACGATGTCTGTATGTCTAACATTTAAACAACTGTATGTATATCCTGAATGGGTGTTCCCCGATAGTTACAATCTGGGTGTCTTCAAATCACGAGTGAATCGGTATCTTCTAGGCAAGCGTGCTCCACCGTAGACCGCATCATCGCTTAACATCAGGCGAGTTGGCGGATATTTTTGATATTATATGTCGGTGGGATATTATTGAATTTAAAAATAAAAAAACTTTCAAATCGTATTAGCAAATAGCCGGTTGAATTGTTCGCAGAATATGTAATATTACGGCGGGTTCACAAATAAATATAATAATACAGTAAAAAATAAAACCTAAACGAAAGGTCCCCATACAACAAACGTTAATTTAACGTATTTTTGTATTTGTTCTTATGTAAAAACGGTAATACGTACAAGCGTCAAACTTGGCAGTATTATAGTACGTACCTCAAGTAAAACAACAAATAATACATAATGGCCAAGGGCGAGTCGGTGACAAATTTCTGCGCGGTCGGTACTTTCATGGGTGACGCCTGGTGGTACCATGGTACGGAACTCTCAGAACCCCACTCGCACTTGGCTGGTTATTTTTTTTATTTGTGAGTACATGTTACGCGATGGCTAGTTTTTTTATTATTATTATATATCACTCTAAGAGTGAAAACGTTGTGGATGTAACCCATTTATTAAATTTCACTCACTACTCGTGATGTCGCTTATTTTTTTGTAAAAAATCTTACTTTATTGCTAAAAGAAATTGCTTACAAAACAAAAAGAAACCTTCAATATGTCTTGCTGGCACAGCTCTTCTACCTTTTCGGATCTGTAGATTCAATACATTATGAAAACAAAATTGCCAGGGACGTATAAAATCTAATCTTGGTAAAAGAACTATACATTTTGTCAGGGACGAAAATCCCATTCATGTCAATAGGGTTTTCCCAACTTACGAGCTGATACGATCGAGTTTGAGAATACCTTTGGTCAACCTCTGTCCAAGCATATTTGATACTTATATGACTGAACAGTTTAGCTACAGCCATTGATTTACAAAAACATGGATGGTTGTGGTGAGTCTATATATAGTACAAAAATAACTTAACAAAAAATGTGTCCTTAGTTTAGATACATTTCTGCCTGAATAGGTGTTCCCCGATAGTTACAATCTAGGTGTCTTCAAATCACGATTGAATCGGTTTCTTCTAGGCAAGCGTGCTCCATCGTAGAGAGCATCATCGCTTAACATGAGGCGAGTTGGCGGTCAAATGCAAGCCAAAATGGACAAAAAAACAAGTATTATAGTCAGTAGTAGTTTACTTTTGTTTTGGTAATTTATGACCTTCTGAAGTGGCATGCGGCAGTAAGTATTCGCTACCTGCAATAATTTCTTTCAAAAAAAGCTATAATCGCCAAGGACTTTGTATACCCTTTAGGGAGTTTAGTGGATACTAAGTTCTTGATTATCGCAAATTTAATTTTGACGTTAACTTCTGACATTTAGTGGCGCTAGTGTTTTCATTCGCTACTCTATTCTCTTTTTGCTAATTATGCCGATATCCACAGTTTTAAATATCTTTGGTTAGGGCTACGGTGTATAATCTATTTCTATCTATACTTATAGGTAGATTGCTTTTAGTCTGGACGTGGCTATGTATTTGCGGTGTTTGTGAATGATGCATTGCGTTTCAGCCTCTGTACATAAGATATGACCCAAACCCGATTCCTGGGCTTTGCGGTTTGTTTCCATTGTACCTCAGCGAGCATTACGTGTCGAACACCCGGTGGCGAGTGTTGCCTATTCGCGCTCCACCTGAACTTCCCACTCGATTCGAGCTAGAAGACAAACCTATCGTTGTAAGTGTTGAACATTTTCGATTTTAAATAGAAATGTCAATAGGATACCGGACAGGTGTTTTGATTTGTTAAAAATAACAGGTTTACTGTTTACATGGAATACTTTTTATCCTGGAAACGAATTTTGTACGGTAGTTTTCATAAATGAAACGCGCCGAAAGTCAATCTCGCTCTACCGGATCAAAGGCTAGGGCCGGCGCTAGTGAAAAATATAATTAAATGTTATAAAACTACCGAAGAAATTGTTTATAACTCTATATAATAAAGTTCTGAGATATTTTTCGTATTCGGAAGGGATGCTCTGTCACTTTCCCGCAAATTTAGTGTCAATATAGAGTTACTATATAATTACTCACAAGTGACGTCATTAGTAAGTATAGTGCACTCTCTGTCCAGCAAGACGTTAAAATGCTTATCTCTTCCTTAATTTTGCATTCATTAATTTTATATCTTAAAAGATATTGAAATATCCGAGCAAATACGTTACAAGTATCCATAGGCGACGGTGACTGCTTACCATCAGGCAGCCCGTCTGCTTTTTTGCCACCTATGGCATAAAAAAAAAGTTGAGACAAAATATATTTACATTACAATTTTGTATTTCTGACTTTTATATTATTCTAGGTGAATACCGACGTCATCATAAATCACTGCGCCACAAACAAGAACTTGGGCGTCAACGTAGGTACCTGGGTGATGGGATTTTATGGAAAAGTTAGTGTGATTTTATGAGTAAAATGATAAATATTTAAATTTAAATGAGCTACAAAACAGGATATTTTTGTTACAGTTATGCCCACCTCTAATGGAAACTTGTTTAGATGTGTATGGAAAAGAAACGTCGAATAATGTTTGGCAAATCTACACTCCAATGCAACAACGTGATGACGTAGCGCAATAAAGCCAGTAAGACGTAACTACCCCACTTTTACCATACAAGGGCACCAGTTTCCATAGATTATGAACTGAAGTATTCTTTAACCGCTTTTAATAATTGGACAACGGCGACGTAATATTTCGGTATTTTGGTATAAATTCTGTCACATCTTTTACCACTACTAGTTCCGCAAATTTAGTCATTTTAGTTTTAAATGTTTAAAAAAAGTTAAATTTTCTCCTCCTCGCCTTGAGGACCATAATTGTAGAAAGTTTTCTATAACAGATGTTTTTATTTTATTATTATAGATGGCGTCACAAATGCTTAGATTAGGTCGCAAAGACAGTAACACAGAAGACCCAGAAACCCAGATAGTTGACGCCCCGTGGACGCCAGTGTGAACAAATTTGAATCTTGCCAGTCGTAACTTTTTTAATTGCCTGTATCATTTAAATACATAAAATTGTAGAACGCATCATACATTTCTTGTCCATCTAATCCTATTTAATATAATGAATACTACTTTAAGTTTGTTGCTCTTTCACGCAACACAGAATCGTATCGACATTTTTGTTGTTGTATGGCTGGTGTGTTACTACTGTACTTTTATCCCAAATATATGTATGGACCGAGAGCATCTGCACGTGGGTGAAACCGCGGGGATTATAAAAATGAAAGTGTTTTTGTTGGTCTGTTTGTTTTTCCATCACGCTACGAACATACTGAATTTCTCATGGGTATAGGTAATTTTGTAAAGGCTGGGCCAACCCTGGTGTTAGAGTTTTTAGGCCGTGCCTTAATCACATTGGCTATTTTGTATCCCAGATCAAAAAGTCATTATCATCAAAAAGTCATAAATGACAACTGTTTATAATTCATTAAAATCAAGAAACGTCTGCGCCGATGGAAACAGTCCACCTTCGTTATTGTCTCGTTTATTATACGGCTCTGAAGTCTTCGAACTTATTGCGTCTACCTTCAGAACATGAATAAGTCATACCATTCGTTACAAGAATTGCTCTAAACGCCTCTACAGTCATGAATACCGGACGAATGTTTACAGTCTAACATAAAACGGTATTGAATACTTTTCTATTCTGATACATGTATCTATAGCTTTTCTCATTTTGCGTGCATATAATTCAGAAGACTCTATTAGACCTATTCACTAGTATAGATAGATAGAAACTCTTTATTGTGTACACCAGAAATAAAAATTACAACACGATAGAAAACACTTACGAGCTAGTGCTACAAGTGGCGGCCTTATCGCTAAAAGCAATCTCTTCCAGGCAACCATTAGTATTATAATGTTCAACTATGTCTTCTTTCAGTTATATGATTATTATGAGAGCGGTGGCCTTAGCACGTGCGCTTTACATTCTGACGGCACCCGGTTCGATCCTCTGCCCTGCACCAATGACTTATTTAGTACTAACATTAAATGATGTACAGTTTCGATGCTGTCGCTCAAAAACGGTGAATGAAAACATCGCGAGGAAACCGGTTTGTCCAAGAACCTCAAAAGTTTAAAAAAATACCTATGAAATTCACCAACATGCACTGGGCCAGCATGGTGGAGAGCCAATTCTCTCTCTCTGAGAGGTCTGTGACTGTGATAGGCTTATGAGATAATGATGATGAAATGATTATTTACGGGGTGTTAACGGTGATTAGGGATGTGGTATCATCGCTTAACATCTGGCGAGGAGGCGGTTAAAGTATAGCGCTATTATATTTTTGCACTTTGTAGAAACCAGAGCCGTATTAAAAGCTTTGATATTATTCTGCGACCCTCGATTATGTAAGATTTGATACACGGACGGTGGCACATACTAAATGGAGATATTTTCCGCGATTTGTTCATTGATGTCTATGATGGTGACCAAAATGACCATGACGTTCTTTCAGCTTATACCACTGTTCCATGGAACCCACAAACAAATAATGCGTTATTCATTCACAAACAATTCCGCATCGTTGCAACGAAACATCCCTTTCCTTTTTCTATTGGAACGAGACAAATTGCGAAGGAAACGCAAACCTCCATTCAAATATTTGTCCCTGTCTCAAGTTTCAGTTACAAGATTGAATTTATCAAGTGCACTTTTCCAATAATGAGCGCATTGCTTTGAATTCCAAGTTCTATTGAACGCCGGGACATGGTTCAAGGTTTGATAAAAAAGGCTTGTTCGAGCAGTCTTCGTTTTATTTTTCATTATTGAGTATAGCTTCTGGTTGTGAGGTTTTCCATTTCGTAATTGAGATCGTTATCAATCCACGATTTTTACTATTTATCGGTGGACAGTATTGGTGTGCCATCTCATAGGTTTTCCTACTTGCACCAATGCACTTCCACTAGGAATGGTACCGTTTGTTAACAATTAATTTTCATTTCATTTCATTGAAAATATTGGAAAAGCGTCATTATGTTATCTATAATAGGTATACTGGGTTACGCGGAAACAAAAATCGCGGATAGGGTGTACTAAGGCGAATGGGTCCATAGTACCCATCATTATGTATAACTTTTACAATGGGCGCAATTTTTAAATCACGAAAAATATATGTTGGAGTCGGTAGTTATTTAATTTATTCGAATAGCAACACTGCACGAATGAAGCTGAGAATGAATTCCAGAATGAGTGTGAAGCTCGTTGCCAACGTCATATCGGTCAGTAGTGCGTTAGTTCGTTCGATCTCGAGATTCGCTCACTCACTTGATCTCAAGCAGGGGGAGTCAAGTCTTCAAGGAGCCAATGCCAACGTTGGGCAGAGTTTGAAAAAATGAGACGGCGCTATACGCACGAAAAAGAAAACACTAGTAGCGTTATACATACCAATATGAAAATATTTCTGCCATATTAGCAGAAAATATTAGTAAATAGAATATGGATTTTTAAACCATTATCTGTAGTATTCCTCATTATTCCCTGTTTTTTTTTAAAATCTAATTTAATGATAATAATAACGCTTTAATAATTCGAGAATGGGAGTCAAACGTAAATTTATGTAAAAAGTAGTGAATATATTTTTATTTTCATAATGGCAACAAAATTTGAAATCTCTATGACCGACCCGCCATGATATTTCATGAAAAAACAAGTTGTAACATGTTATAATTACGTAGGCGAAGTATAATTTATTGTTATTGTGAAAGGATTTTTTTATTATATTTGTTTGCTTGTGACCGCGGTTTCGCTAGCATGTCACACAAAGAACTGAGTCGAATATGTGCCAAGTGTAACATCACTGCAGCAGATGACGAAGATTTGAAATTCCACAGATTTCCTCTTCCCGGTAAACATGGATCTTTGAAGTAAGTACTAACAGGCATCTAACACTATCTGGTCTTTCTGTAGCAATATAATTAGAAGGCAGGCCGTCAGTTTACTACGTGTACTACGGATAAATAGAAGTAGTTGGAGAGCCGGAGATTGACATAGGATTTATGCTGTAATCAGCACAGTTCCTAAAGGATTGTTTTTCTAAGATGAATCTGCGGGCGCAGCTAGTTAGATTCATAACGGCATGAAGCATGTTTTCCTTCGTGGGTTACAACTATGGTTTGGAACATCATTTCATAGCATCTTTCAGCTTGCCTTCTTACTTTTCCGTACTATATAAATCAATAGTATGCTAACAGTTTACTTAACAGACGAGACGGACTTGGTTGACGAACCACCGTCCAACCAACGGGAGCGAAAGAGAATTTTTTCTCTTTCCCTCCCATTGGTTGGACGGCGGTCCTTCAACCAAATTCATATGTCTGTTAGTACCTGTTAGTACCTACTATAATATTTTCCTCTGCCCAATTGAAAAACTAAATTTAATAAGGAATTAAAAAAAATTATAAATTGAAAAACAATCTGCTTGTAAACATATTTTCTTAGATGTTATGTAATTCTGTTTGTTTTCTTGGTATAAAATAATAAGTTAAATTATTTCTATGATTTCAGGGCACGTGTTTGGGCTAAATTCTGTTATCCAACTGAAGATTGGTCAACAGAAACATCTTTGAGAAAGTTGTACCAACAACACAAGATGTTATGCAGTAAGCACTTCGATGAAACCTCATATACCAGCAGTGCGAAAACAAAATTAAATAATTTTGCTATACCTATTGGAGCACAAGACTTGTTGATTGAATTACGCCAGGAACAATGTGCCACTTTAATTAAAACACCAGATGTTATCATCCCAGTTGAGAAAACTGAAGTAATCCAGGAACACTTTACAACTACGAGTAAAATACTAGATGCAAATATCTCAGTGGGAGTACAGGTAAGTTTACCATTTCGTTCGATAGCCCGGTATTTTTCATGTGAACCATGATGACCATAATGTGGTATTTTAGGTCATACAGTAGATACTAAACATCAAAATCTTTTCAACCATAACTAAACTGTACTCACTCACTTACACACCAACGTTTGCGTTTATATTATTAGCAGGATTAAAACTAGTATGGTACAATCAAACACCAAATCAGGGAAGTGGTAATAATAATACGACAATTACTTACTTTATTTGTATAACTTATTTTTCAGGTTAATACAAAAACTCAAACAATTGAAGAAGTTACGCCTGGACCGTCATCGCGGATTACTCCAACTCCGTTGTGTTTATCAGCTCAAACTACGGGTACGGAGTCCATGGTAGGTACTTTACGATTTTTATAATTAAACCTATCTGCGCCTTGCGGTTTGACCCATTAGCCCACAGGAACCGTTAAATATTTCGGGATAATATGTAGCCTGTGTGTTAATCCATGTTATAAGCTGTCTCCGTTCCTAGAAATTTCATCGAAATTCGTTTAGCAGTTATATCGTGAAGAAGTAAAAAACTTACATACATACTTTCTCGAGTGAAGTGTGATGTAGAAAAACTCACCCACTGACACACTGACTCTTACCTGTATTTACTCTGTTTTAGCAGAAAAAAAATGTTTTTAGGGTTCCGTACCCAAAGGGTGACCGTATTACTAAAGAATGTACTAAGCCTACGCTGTCCGTCCGTCCGTCCATACGACCATCCTACATTTTAACGGCTGTATCTTTCGAACTGTAACAGATAGCCAGTTAACATTTTCACAGACTATGTAATGTTAACGGAAAATGGCAAAATAACAAAAAAAAAAAACAGTCAAAAAGAGACCGTCTGAAGAGAAACTAAAGAGAGGTCCCCATACAAAAAACATATTTTTTAACATATTTTTGTATTTGTTCTAATGTAAAAACGGTAATAGGTGAAGAACTTGGCATGATTATAGTGCACACTCTAAAGTATAAAAACAAATAATAAATAATGGCCTAGTGCGAGTTGGTGACAAATTTCTGTTCACCACCGGTTCTAGTATGATCACTGAAGTGAAGCAACATCGGGCGCGGCTGGTACTTGGATGGGTGACTACCTGGGTGTTTATGGGATGTTGTTATTTTGCACTACATTTTTGTAGTTTAGTAGCTAACAAATTCAGTGAGCGAGCTTGACTCGCACTTGGCCGATTTTATTTGTATTTATTATATAACAATAGTACCATTAAAAATATATACCAATGCTATCCATATTTTCAGGTACCTACTAAAGGAGTTTTGAGGGAACTGGGTTTGAAATCTGCAGAACTAAGTCCTAGGAAGCGTAATTTGTAAATAAAATGTCGAAGAAACATGAGTGAGATAATAAGGCTGAGAAAAAAAATTAAGAAGCGACCTCGTAACTTATTACCAAAATTATTAGCAGATGAAAATGTTAAAAGTTTAATGGATAACAACATATCTGGGTCATTTGCCTTATTATTACAAAATCAACTTAGAAATACTTCTAGGAAACGAACTGGGCGGAGATGGAGTATAGAAACAGGAACATATTGGTAGTTATATGCCTTATTTTACTAAATATAAAATTCTTACACTTCCGTCCTTACATATACAGGAAAAAGCTTATTCGTGAAAACTAATTCTGAATTTTATTATTTTTGGCAATATCTGACTTGGTATTAAGAAATCGTACAGACAAAAACAGATGTCGCAATCGCCCATCTAAGACTACCCTAATGATCCACAGCATAATCTGTAATTGAGTATGGGACCATTATCTACGATACTATACCAAATGCAATAAGGGACGTAAAACCTAGTCTAAGAAAAAATATTTTTAAAGGTTTGTCTGGGCGAAGCATCTTGTGACCAAAATGCTGGTAGGTATCTTGCGCAACGCGTTAGTATTACAATACAACGCGGCAATGCGGCTAGCATGCAGGGAACGATGCCTACGGGCGGCGGTTTATTAGATTAGTGTAGTTTAATTTATTTTATATTTAGTGTATTTAGTTTAGTTTGTTTTGATTCCCATTAATGTATAATTATTTATTGCCTGAAATAAAATTCAAAGATCGTCTAAGAAAAACCTAACAAATACTTTTAGTCGAGAACTGATAATAGGTACAAAGTTAAATAGTGGCATAAATGATAAATGTTAGTTAAGGGTGCAGTAGATACTATTGTATATTTTGCAATCATTTGGATGTCAGTTAATTAATTGAACTTATTAATAAGATTATAATATTACTAATAACTATTAGTAATAGTATGGCCATAACTCTAGATTTGTACGCCTAATCGGCAAAACATGATACAAAGTGACTATTTATAATATTGTTTGAACACATATCGTGCATTTTTTTAAACTGTGTATAATTTACTTGTTTTATGCAAATAAATTACCTATCATAATCGTTATCTTCGTTTCTATTAATTATACGTACCGCAACAAAAAACGATATTCAAGTGGTGTAACAATTATAATGAGTATTAGATTGAGTTTTCGCTTTGTTACAACATAATTATAATACACACTACACCTAAATGCAAATAAAATAAAATTAAAAATTTGGCGCCAAAGTGGCGCAATAGCTAGTTTTGTTGGGCATAAGATGTGGCGCTAGTGTGCCATTTGTTGGCTTTTTTTTCCTATGAAGTTGGTATTCTTCCTCTGGTATATGTGTTCTGTGATCTCAAGACAGCGCCTGCGCCGGGTGTGCGCACTGACGAATAAAAACATGGCGGACGACGAAAACGAGCAAACAGATTCTAATCCATTTGAATCTGCGACAGCAGCGGTGGGATCGCTTCCACAATCATCCTGCGAGCCTACCGTAACGCCAGCTATTCAAAATCAAGGATATTTTACGCCAGGATATCAAGCTCAAGAAAATATGGCGGATGGGTCATCGACGTTAAAAAACTACCGGCTTCGTACACTTACACCGGAAAATCGGGCGACCTTCATTCAAAATATGATAGCGGGCTTCCAGAACATCAACCAAAAACCCTCTACGAGCGCCGTTGAACCGAGCTAGCTAAGGTTTGCTGCAACAAAGAGGTTTCACGACCTGTTCCGGGACATGGTGCGACCAAGCAGTATCGTATATCGAGTATTCAACCAACAAGTTGGCGCTGATAGAACGACTGGAGACCAGCTGGGGCGAGTCAAACAAAATCGAGGTAGTGATCTCCGGCATTACGGATATTCAGGTACGTTCAGAGTTAAAAATACCCCTCCAAATTTTGTGGCACTTGATAGACATTTGAATACGTACCCTAACATCAAAAGTCTTAAGCGACATTCGGATAAGACTACGAATGAACTTGAACCTTCTTATTCAAAACGACCTAAAATTAATGATGAATCTGATCTGCGCTGTCATTATTGTAACAAAATAGGTCATTTGAAGCGGCACTGCTTATTACGAAACAACAATAAAAGTGAGGGTACCGCCCATAATAATAAATAACTTGGAGAGCAAAGGCATAGTACGTGAGAATTCTTCGCCTTTTTCGAGCCCTGCTTTGCTCGTTAAAAAGTTAGGATGGACGAGCAGGCAACGAAGGATAAAATACGCTGCTGCTAATAAAACCGTGATTCGTCCGTTTGTAGTAGTAAACGATTTGGTTCTAGTTCAAAAGAATCCACGGGTGATTAACAAATTAAGCGAAAAGTTTAGTGGTCCTTGTAAAGTTATCAAAGTTTGTCCAAATGAGCGTTACATGGTTGAGCCAATATCTGGGGGGCGTGGCCAGTACGTGTGTCATGAACGACTACGTAAATATCCAACTAGTTTACCACAAATATCCGAATGTTAAGATCCTGTAGAATCTCAAGAAGACAACTAATCTCATTTAGTAAATTTATCAAATTGTTATTATCGTTGTAGATAATTATTATTGGCGTGTTAATAAGCAATGAAACATTTAGCTGTAAAATGTGTTGTATTTACTGGACTTGAAGTATCGTTTTGATTTCTGATGCAGCGAACTGCAACTTTTGTTTATTTGTCGATTTTGAACTCTATTTAATAAATGGCTTCCAATTATTGATGATTGATAAAAGATTTTGTTATACACTGAAAGCTCTTACGCTTTGTTGAAAATGGATGGAAAGCCATGTCGCTTTGTCCAGATGAACTGCTGAAAGCTGCTACGCTTTGCTGTGGGGTTGTGATGAAGTCTGACTTGACACTTTAATGATGCTGAAAGCTGCCACGCTTTGCGGTGAGGTTATGATGGAATTTGTTGCTGATGAAAGCTTTTACGCTTTGCGGTGACGTTATGATGGAATTTGTTGCTGATGAAAGCTTTTACGCTTTGCGGTGACGTTATGATGGAATTTGTTGCTGATGAAAGCTTTTACGCTTTGCGGTGATGTTATGATGGAATTTGTTGCTGATGAAAGCTTTTACGCTTTGCGGTAACGTTATGATGGAATTTGTTGCTGATGAAAGCTTTTACGCTTTGCGGTGATGTTATGATGGAATTTGTTGCTGATGAAAGCTTTTACGCTTTGCGGTGACGTTATGATGGAATTTGTTGCTAATGAAAGCTTTTACGCTTTGCGGTGAAGTTATGATGGAATTTGTTGCTAATGAAAGCTTTTACGCTTTGCGGTGACGTTATGATGGAATTTGTTGCTGATGAAAGCTTTTACGCTTTGTTGAAATAGATTGAAAGCCTTATCGCTTTGTCCAGATGAACTGCTGAAAGCTGCTACGCTTTGCTGTGGGGTTATGATGGAATTTGTTCCTGATGAAAGCTTTTACGCTTTGCGATCGCTTTGCTATATGGAATAGTTTGAGCTCTATGGTTGAAAGCTGTTTGAAACGCTCTACCTATGCCGGTACCTCAATGGTATCCTGTGATGTTGATAAACAACGCGAGAGCGCGTTGATTTGCAGAATGGCCGTGTTGGAGTCGGTAGTTATTTAATTTATTCGAATAGCAACACTGCACGAATGAAGCTGAGAATGAATTCCAGAATGAGTGTGAAGCTCGTTGCCAATGTCATATCGGTCAGTAGTGCGTTAGTTCGTTCGATCTCGAGATTCGCTCACTCACTTGATCTCAAGACAGCGCCTGCGCCGGGTGTGCGCACTGACGAATAAAAACATGGCGGACGACGAAAACGAGCAAACAGATTCTAATCCATTTGAATCTGCGACATATATCAGCTGTTCTATAGAAAATGGTCATTCAGTCTCGAAAAATTTTATGGATCAGCTGATAATTTTGTCGTGATTTCAGGGTTCGTTCCTCAATAAAAGTTTTCATAATGATGGGTAGTACTATGGACACGTTTCACCTTAGTACACCCTTTCCGCGTATCCCTCTATAATACTTAACTGATTTAAGTTTACCTAAATTACACTGACAAACAGTCAAAACAAAGACAAGAATGGAATTGTTTAATTAGCATTAAAGCCCAAGAAAGAAGCTTATCGAATAGAAATAAAGTAACACTGTCTGTGCTGAGACGTCTCACGCAAGTTAATTCCGCTTACTTCAGGGGAACGCTCAAGGTATTGTGAAAATTTAATTAGTCTACCTCCACACAGACTGCAGTGAGATTACGCATGTGGAAAACACGATATATGAATTGCAGTTACTAGTTATGAGACTTATTTGCAGCACATTTTGTATATTTGTTATGTAGTCATAGTACCCTTCGATCAAATAAACAGAAGATCACATAATGGCATGTGCCTAATTTTTTTAATACCTCATAAAAAAAGCTGGTCATAAATAGACGACAAAAATTAAATTAAATTTTGTTCAAAATTAATTAGCTATAAATATTTTAGTTTCGGGCTAGACAGAGAGCGCACTATAGCACGTTATGTCGCCGTGCGCGCGCCATACAAATGTTTTACTTACACGCTTTGCGGGAGAGGAACAGCGCATCCGCTCTCTATCCCCACTAAAAACTTTATACACATCTCAGAAATTTATCAGCCAATTTAAATTATTTTTTCCGTATGTGTTATGTATTTAATTATATCCTTCGCTAAGCCTAATATTTGTAATAAATGAAACATTAGGACACAAGCCTATATTGTCAGTACTTACTGACTATATAGGTACCTATATTTGTTTATGGCACTTCATGTATACGCAATGTTATGTATCAAGAAAGGACGTTTTATACCATGGTATAAAACGTATCAAGTAACTGAATGAAAACTGCTGCACTGGTGTATTTTGGCGTAGTTTTAGTAGGCCGCAGTTGGCGTTTGGTGCATTATCCTCCGTTTATTTGATCGAAGTACGTACTTACCTATATTCTTCGAATGTTGTTCTTGAAGAGTTGGGAACCATTGATTGCTCATTCCTGTCTGGCCGCAAAGTTCTTCGGTGCCGGTGCTTATCGGTGGCTGTGAAAAGGCAAAGAGAGTGGAAACTAATCTCCTTTAGAGCGGTCGGTGACGACGTTCCGGACGGGTCACTCAGGTGGCGGATGCGAGGCACGTCTCCGACCCGCGTGGCTCCGACCACCCTGCTCAAGTTAGTACTTAGGAGTCGTAGTCGACTCCTTACTATGGTCTCCTGTTAGCTCCTCAGGCATTTTACGTTTAACTAGCTGCGTCTCGTGGTTTCACGTGGACATTCCCTAAAGCATTTTTCCGGGATAAAAAATACGAATAATGTCACTCTCCGGGCTTCCAACGATTTCCATGCAAAAAATTACACCATTCCGTTGATCTGTTGCTGCATGAAATTCCTGATAAATTCCTTAAAATCCTGCGTCCTAAGTCCAAAATTCTATCCCTAAATTCCTGAGAAATGAAAGAGGGACAAACAAACCAACAAATAGGTAAATACACTTTCTTATTTATAATATCAAAGACTGATAGTGATGATAGTATCGTAGGAGTATGATTAAACATTTTGACTAAGTTTAGTTAAGTTTGCAGTTCTCTCGCTGTGCCAGTCCAATATCCAATTTCAAGTTCATGAAGCTTAGAACATGTCTACTCAATGGGCCTTTTATTTTATTTTATTTAAACCTGCTACAGACTGATCTCTAAAAAGTTCACGGCCAAAAAGAACCTTTAAAAAAAAACGGAAAAACCGGTAAAATTCCCCGAATATAATTATATATTAATATTATTATTTATTATTATATAGATATCTACTTGTGGTACGAAACTACGAACTACGCAAACAATTGAGAGTGAGGCCAAGAGAAAAATACAGTTGGGCTGGACTGCGATCGGGAAACTACGTAGAGTCTTCTCGTCACCTTTCCCGGACGAAAGTCTAACCAGTGCGTTCCGTTTATTCCATTCTGTCCGATTAGTAGTTCGATGATCGAACTGTTTGGTCAAAAATATTCCAATTTGTTACACTGGCTAGTTGACCAATTTGGACACGCTTTTATTCCAGATATAACTACTGGTAGTAAAGTACAGTGAAAACAAAAATCTACCTGTCATGACATAAGGTGCTGAAACGTGGACACTTACAGTTGAAGCGGTCTACAAGTTCAAGGTTGCTCAGCGAGCTATGGAGAGAGAGTTATGCTCGGTGTTTCTCTAAGGAATCGTATCTGGAATGAAGTTATTCGCCAGAGAACCTAAGTCACCGACATAGCTCAGCGTATTAGCAACCTGAAGTGGTAGTGAGCGGTATATACCTACTTCTTGAAATGATAGTCATGATTATCTAGTAGTCATGAGGTTCTCATCACGAATGAACAATCTAATTTTACCAATGGTAGGGGTGTCCAGTGCCCGCACTTTGCTCTACCTTGTTTGTTTGTATGTACAATGCATGTCCTTTGTGAAATGATTCCTCCTACTCTCGTGGGATTTGCAATTGAGTCGTTTGACGACGATATTAGATGTTTCCGATATTGGGTTTGCTTAGTCTCTGAGGGTTATCGAAGCTATTTAGATTTGTCGATAGAATTGAGATAATGTTGTCTTGCTTGTTGGAAGGGACTGAAATGTTAATAATTTTAGTTAAACCTTAATTTGGATTACAGTGGGGTTGTAATTAAGAATATTATTAAGGTTTTATTATGTTTACCGATTTTTTAACAAGAAATTGCCAGATAAGCATATCTGAGTAGTTTGGTTCTAATGCCGTTAGGTCTCTACTCAAAACACAATGTGGAATGAACTGCCTGAATGGGTGGGTGTTCCTCAATAGTTACAGCCTGAATATATCGCTAGTGTATCGATTTCTTCTAGGCAAGCGTGCTCCATCGTACACCGCATCATTGCCTAATATCAGGCGAAGGGGTGGTCTAAGGAAAAACGATTCAATAAATCGATTTAAAAAAAAAACTGAAGACTAAGGCTGATCAAAACAGCTGTTTTTTTTCGCGTATAAGTCCGTCTTGCTTAAGGCATCTTAATTATAGGGCTCAAGCGCGAAGCGGTAGCACGTGCGCTTTACAATCGGCAGACGGTTTGATCCTTAGCTTGCACCAATCACTTATTTGGTACTTAAATAATTTATGTGCAGTTTCAATGCCATTGCTAAAAACAGTGAAAGAAAACATCGTGAGGAAACTGGTAGGTATATCCAAGAACCTCAAAAGTTCAAAGACATAACTTTCAACAATATGCACTGGGCCAGCTCGGTGGATCGGTCCATCTCTCTGAGAGAAGGCCTGTAACCCAGCAGTGTGAACATGAAAGGCTGGTAATGATGATCTCAGTGTGAAGCTTGATTGGTATGGCGTTATCTTCATAAGGTATATCTATTGAACTGACAGGTAATCGATATTATAATATGTAAGCCTGAGGCTGTAATAGCTGTTTGGTAGTAGATATCAGTAATATTAATTGATGCATTGATAGTTAGCATAAGCTGGATGTCGCACAATGTACCCGCTAGTAGGTACATTGTGCGACATCTTAGTTATCTCAAGTAGGTATAATATTTATTACAACCAGGAAAATGAAGTGTAATGCTACGTTTCTATTTAATTCTCAGAACTGGCACCAAATCGTCGCTTATTTCTAATTAAAACAGTCTCCTAACTCTTACAGTGCTTTTTCGAAAAGTGTCATACAAAGGAAAACAGATCATTCTCATAGATATATAGATAGAAATTCTTTATTGTGTACACCAGAAATAAAAATTACAAACAAGCGATTACAAGCGATTTCTTCTAGGCAACCTCCAGTAACCAGGATGGAAAGAATTTACGTAACAGGATCGAAGGGGGATGCTAAAATACTTTTAATGATACCATTAAATAAATACTACTAAATGATACAATAAAGTAAAAACGCAAAAACTTTTGAATTTATCAAAGGTATTTCATTAGAAGTGAAATGAAGCAGTATCAAACCCTTGTGTATGCCGGTGGAAGTTATCTACCCTTCAGTGAGATATGGTTACAATGGGCAACCCTTGCGCCATCCGCCAGCTGAGTTTTCGCTTTATACCGCTGCTGGGATCTCCAATTACTCGCTACTGCTTTATATTGTGCTAGTTGCGGAACGATTGACTATTATCTATTCTGTGGTTGCGGTAACTAGTTTATCAAGGAGCGTGAAACGTATTTTACCGTTGAGGGAGGTGCATGGTCGGGTGATTAGTGGCGTCTGATTAGCTGAAGTTATTTCTCTAGCCGTTGTGAAACAACTGGGTATAAGGTATTTAGATTAGCTTGGCTCATCCTAAAGATGCTTGACTTATCTTAATATTTCTGACAGTCAAGGATTTGTTTCATGAGTTGTTTTTCCTTTTAGTTTTGGCCATACATCTTATCTATTTAAATTTTATAGACAACCGACCCATAGACAGCCGACAGATACTAACTTAAAAGCGACCGTAGCTCAGGGCTAGATCAATGGGAGCGTTTACTCGGATCGTTGTGCAAGTACAAATCAAAGTTGGCGGTCGTCAAATTTTTGAATTGTCTATACATTTAAATAGTAAATCCTAAAGTGTAGAACACTTCAATATAAATTATATTGTCTATTTATAGTGTCAGGTATATTTTAGTATTTTCAAGTAGTCAATATAAAAAAAATAAGCTATCTTTTAATAAGTCACAGTCAAAGTCAAGCAAAGTCGTAATCAAGACCGAGTCACGCTCAGTAAAGTGGTGAAAATTTGACTAAATGCTATTCTAAGAAGATACACTGCGAAGATGCACTCGTGTATGATATCAATAATTAATCCACTGTTATACTTTGTTCGCTTTGTCTAAATCTTTTTGACTTCTTAAGTAAAAAAACATTTTGTATCTCCTTTATCTGCTGCAAATTTTTATATTATATTTCTTATAATTAAGATGAACCAATTGTTTCATCCCTTCATTTAATTTTAAAGCGCAAAGTAAATTGAGTACGATTTCTTCTAATCTGCACCGATTTCCATACAATCGTCCGATTTTCGCCCCTATTTATCTCCATTGAAGCGGCGCCGGCGTTACCCGTGAAACGTTCATTAACGCCCACAATAGGCCCGATAACAATTCTAAAAACACGTCATGAGGAACAAAGGCCCGGAAAACGAGGTATGTTTTTCTTCCTTAAAATTTGCCTGTTACTTTCTGGCTAGTTTTCAAATTAAAGGAATTCCTTAGCAATCTATTTTAAGAGCCAATTTTTTTTACAATTTTATCACACAATTTTTACCAGCCAGAACTTGAAAATGATTGATAGCCCGTTGGTCCAGTTGGTAGTGAACCTACCTTCTGAGCCTGAGGGCGTGGGTTCGATTCCCACGTAGGACAAACATTTGTGTGATGAACATTTGTGTTTGTTCTATATCTGGTTGTTAATATCTATTTAAGTATGTATTTAAAACTATATATGTATGTATATCAGTCTCTGGCAGCCATATCACAAGCTTTGCTTAGTTTGGGGTCAGATGACCGTGTGTGCAAAAAGTGTCCCAAATATTTATTATTATTATTTTGAAACTATTAGTTTCACAACAATCAAGGATATGTTCTCTAGATATCCTTGAATCTGAAATGATACTTTTGATACTTTTCACATCCATTACTTTTGATACATCCATACTGAAAAAGTAAAGCCCACTTGGTGTCATGTGTACAGAAATAGCGGTACGCGCACCTTTTAGTACAAAGTTTTAATAATTTCTTTATAAAATGATCGTGATTTGGAGACGGACAGACAGCGAAATTTAGTTTTGCTACAGAGTTTTGCTACAAAATTGCAGAGCCAGTCATGTTGGCTATGCATGGTTTTACAATATTTCGTATTGAGTCAAGTGAGCAAGTGGGTAAGAGTAGATAGTCTATTCAAAGAGCAGCTTAGCTTTTGAGCTTTACAAATTGACACTATGCAACTGTCGACGAGCTGTGTTTTTAACCGACTTCAAAAAGGAGGAGGTTATCAATTCAACTGTGTTTTTTAATAATTTTTTTATGTTTGTTACGCTATTACTCTGCCAATTTTAGAATAATATATCTACAAGAATGATACGTATTTATTTTAAAAACAGTTTTTATTTTATTTTTTTTACGACAGCCAAAACATATTGAATTTTCTATGTCATCATCATCATCATTTCAGCCATAGGACGTCCACTGCTGGACATAGGCCTCCCACATCGATCTCCAAAAGGGCCGGTTGGAAGCGGCCTGCATCCAGCGTTTCCCTGCGGTCTCTTTTTTATTATTTGCATATATTATGAATAAATACATTACTTATGTATAATAAAAATTCTATATATATAAAAGCGAAATTTATCTACTCATCTACTCACTCATTCACTCATTAATCACGAAATCTCGAAAACCACTTGACCTACAAAGCTGAAATTTGGCAGGTAGATTCCTTATGCGGTGTAGAGGTCCGCTAAGAAAGGATTTTGCGAAAGGGCCGAATTAAGGGAGGCAAATGGAGGTCTTAATAAATTCATAAATTTTACCATATTTGTGTCCATGCAAAAGTATTTTTGAACCCAGTACCAGGTGAAAAAACAACCAGAGGGTCTCATGTTTCTTATTAGCCCTCAACGCAAAAAGAGGGGTGTTATAAGTTTAAACGAGTGTAGGTATAACTGTATATGGGTTCTGTCTGTGGCATCGTAGCTCCCAAATGGCTGAACCGATTTTGATTATGTTTGGAGGTGACTTGATCGAGAGTATTTTTAGTTATGATAAAAAAAACTTAAACAGATTTTTTTTGCCGTTTGTTCATTATCAGCTCTTTAATCAGGAGTTTTTATTTTATATTTTATTTGTACTTGTTAATTAATAAACTTGTTCATTTGAGTTCGATTAAAACAGCAAAGTTATTATCCACTGCAGATTGTTCCAGTTGTTGAGGGCCGGTAACCTTTCCCATGTGAATTATTCATCAAGTTGAATAACAATAACACTCGTTTCAGCTCCATATATCAACAAATTCATTACATTATTGATGATTAAAGCTGAAGAAAATAAACGTTTATTTATACCTAAAGGCTTAATTAAGTATAGCTATAAAGTAAGCCTAAAGTCAAGCCTTTAGATAATATGTCACAGGGATTTGATAGTTCATAGTTATTTATTGATATCAGAAGGATACATGTCCAAACAGATTTTAAAATCATCTTCATATAATTATTACTACTAAAGAATTAATTAATTAAATACGTAATTACATTTAGTATTAATAATTATACAAAACAATACAAATTAATTTAAGTAATTAATATCAATAGACAAATTAAAATAATTTGCCTTTTTTTGTAGTAGATAGTAAAATGTCATAATTATAACCACAGTTTATATTTTTTTGTAAAAAAATAAATATAAAAATTGTCATACTTAATATAAATATTAAAAAAAAAAAAAACATACAGTCGAATTTATAACCTCCTTCTTTTTGAAGTCGGTTTAAAATGTAAATTAAATGGATAATATAAGTTCGATTAATAACATAAATTATTTTAAATTTTGTGCCCCTAAAAATGTCAAAGTCATAAAAAGTTTGCTCAATAAGCCAGCGTTTTAGGCGAACTTTAAAACGATATACGCTCTTGTACGATCACCGAAGTTAAGTAACATCGGGCGCGGTAACAATTTAAGTAGCTATGGTTTTAATTGAAATCGTGTTCATTTCTTTGAGACATTACCAAAATAAAAAAGTATATTTTGTTTTCTACTAGGTTACGCGAAAAGGGTGTACTAAGCCGAAAGGAGTCCTTAGTATCTATAGTTATGTTTTTTTTACAATGGTACAACACAAAAATCGCGAAAAAAAATTTGCTGTTCCATAAATTTTGTCTAGTATGAATGGCCATTTTCTATGAAACAGCAGATATTTTTTCGCGATTTTAGGGTTGGTCCAATCATAAAAGTCGTTCATAATGATGGGCAATATGAACCCCTTTTGGCTTAGTACATTCTTTCCGCGTAACCCTGTATTAAGTTTTTGTATTTTATGTGGTCGTACGGAACCTTCAGTGCGCGAGCCCGGTACTCGCACTTGGTCGGTTTATTTATATTTGTCGGTCGGTTTACTGCGGATAAAAGGCTAAAACGCTTCAATAATAAATTATGTATTAAAGTACATAATAATATTTAAAATTAAAAAGTTCCAAGAGAAATTCAAATGAAGTTTGGTCAAAGCGCATATTTTAATTGGTTTAGCTTTAGGTACCTAGCTTTGTAAATCTACGTAAGTTGAAATATTCAACGGCCTTCTATCGTTTCTTGAAAAGACAGAGCGTTAAAAACAAAATTAATTTATCCTCGAGAGGGAAATATTTTAACTTGGCCTTGTAAAAGAAATTCGTAGCCGTCTTTGAATTGAGTTCACAAAAAATATTTCAAAAGGTCTTCCATAAACTTTCAATTAGGTAGGTTCTTTAGAAAAGTCGTAATTTCCATGCAGGTGATGATGCTCAGACTAAGTTGAGAGATCATTAAAACTTGTAATGCGAAAGTATCCAACTGCGTGACGGAACCAAGCTGAGGCTTTTGCAGAGTTAAGGATTTATTAGAAAGTAAAGTTTGGTTCATCTTTTCGTCGTATCGTTACTTCAAGTTGTAGTTTTTTTTAATTCTATTATTTATTTCAGGGCAAAAGCTTCCCTTCTTTTCTTCCATTTCTCTCTGTTGTGCTAAGGTGGAGCAGTCTTTTGTTTGGGAGTAAAGCTCGTCCCACCATCTTTTTCTGGACCTTCTAAGAGGTCGGAAGGCATGCGGTAGTGGTTTTTGACCACAGCTCACCCAACATTTTACTTACGTGGCCAGCCCAGTCCCACTTGAGCTTGCCGAATTTTTCCTCAACATCAGCCATTTGTGTCTTGGAGCGCAGAAGGTATACTGTTGCGTATGCACTTATGCAGTCTGTCAGCTTGATATCTAAGATGCTGCGCTCCATCGCTCGCTGGCAAACCCCGTTTGAAGACTTCTGCTTTTTTGTCAAAAACCATGTATGTTCATTTAATTGTTTTTCATTATATTACTTTATTCACAAGGATAATCTTAATATTATTTGTTACGCTAACATCACTTTGCGATAAAAAAAACTAAATTCGAAAGTTTGTGTTTGTGAATGTTTGTTATCACGTATCTCCGTAACTGCTAAACCAGGTTTGATGAAATTTGTAATGTAGATTCTGTTTCTGGATAATGTAGGTTCTGGAATAACACATAAGCATAGCAAGACATTAAAATTTCATAACAGAATTTCTCCCGCAGATCCAAAAATCGTAGTAGCCTAGTTAGAGTTGGTTGTAATTTTTTGAAATTCAACAAAATAAAGTATTTATCCGATTTATAATTTTGAAAATTTAGAGCATGACTCAGCTCTTTCCAGTTTGATAAAATTTCAAATTTTCATAACGAAGATTCATTCCTATACTTTTCTCGGAATACATTGGAGGTAATCTCAAAAGTATCATTTCGTCACGGTACAATCTTTTCACCAGTTAATAAAAAGAGAGCGTTACTCAGACAAGCAATTTTCGTTCTTGACTCAGCGAATTCTCAAAAAAGCTATGTGGTGACATAAATAAAGCGGAGAAACTGGCACGCGTCTACACGAGGGTCCCTTAAATCGCGGGCATTTATCGAACCTGAAAAATGTCCGCGATTATAGCACAATACCCATACAACAATGCCGTTAAATAAAATGTAAATTGCGCTCTTAGCAAATGTTATTCATAGAGCAGGCGAAAGTTCATTTATATTCAGCAGAATTACCTACTCCGGGCGTAACGCAAAACAAAGTGAGGGTAGAGCGAAATCAGACGAGGTCTCGAATACTAACGTAACTGCCTACGTAGGTAGTTGATGTGCCTCGTGTTGTCATACAGAGTGCACCTCTAAAGCCAGCCTACATCATCATCATCAGCCAGAAGACGTCCACTGCTGAACATAGGCCTCCCCCTTTAACCTCCACACTGAACGACAGCCTGCCTTTTGCATCCACTGGATGCCAGCGACTCTAGTATGTCGTCAGTCCATCTAGTGGGAGGCCTACCTACGCTGCGTCTTCCGGTTCGTGGTCTTCACTCAAGAACCTTTCTTCCCCATCGGTTATCGGTTCTCCGAGCGATTTGGCCTGCCCATTGCCACTTCAACTTGCAAATTTTAACAGCTATGTCGGTGACTTTGGTTCTTTGGCGAATATCCACGTTTCGGATTCTATCGCGCAAAGAAACTCCGAGCATAGCTCTCTCCATTGCCCGCTGTGTGACTCTGAGTATTTCCAAAAGGCCAACAGTTAAGGACCACGTCTCAGTACCATATGTCATCACTGGCAACACACAATGGTCAAAGATCCTTGTCTTTAGGCACTGTGGTATCTGTGGTGTGTGTGTGTGTGGTAGCCAGCCTACAATTTTTGTAGGCAAATTTTATTTTTCTACTTAGGTTTTAAGGTGTAATTTTTTCTTATATCCATGGGTGGGTGAATTGGGGCCCCCTGTAACTGCCCACCTAATTGTATGTTAAATAAATAAATAAATAAATAAAAAAACCAAGCTAGTTAATACGCTCGTATTTCTGACTATGCGACAATAGCTTATCAAAAGATTAATACATGTCTGTTTTTGGTCAGCCTGTAATTTTTAAACCGTAAGGCTACTCTTTTCTATGGAAATGTTTTGGGTGAATGTAAGTATTGTGTATTTGTCTGTTTCTATCAAGTTTCTATTATTACCTATTATTCAAGACAATGACGTCTTGGCAGAAATTTAAGTTCGAGGTGTCATGCAATGATGTTAAATAGTCCTTTTTCTGAGTGCTACATAATTATAAACTGAGGTAAAACCTCATGTCGTTAGATTCTACTTCAATGCCTGGAATGTCATAGGCTAAATTTTACTGCCGGGTTTTTAGTTTTTCTTTGAATAATAAGAATGTTAATCATGATAAAAAAATGATAATAATGGTGTAATTAGTATTTCGGCAAAGTTGTTGACAAACTTCTCGCAGATATGTAAAATATTTATATTTGCAGCGCTGTAGAGCTCTCGGCAAACAACGAATGGAAACTTCAGATCCTATATGTGGCCTCAGGGTTGGCACAGTTGTAGCTTGCTTCAAGTCGGGTGCTTAATTTTTAATCACATTAACAATAAAAAGCTTAAGTGCGCGGTGGTTTCACCCGTCTGGGTATTATCTCTAGAACCGAACGTTTTTCGGGATAAGGATTATCCTAGGTAAGTTACACTGGTCCTTCGTTAACCTATATTCAAAAAAACATGTCGATCCATTTCGGTCGGCTTTTGCTGCGTGAAAGTGGAACTAACAAAATAACAAACTTTCGTATTTATAATAATTAATTATATGATGAAAGTTTCTGTAACTCTGTATGTTAGGTATTTATTCATGACTGCTGGCTGGTCAAATCTTGATGAAATCAGATAAGGAGAGGAAAAGTATATAATATATACTTTTACGGTATGGTACGGATCCGTACCATATATACCGTACTTTTACCATATTATGCACCGTGTCTATACAGCATTAGGATATTTTATCCCGATAATACCCTGTAAATCGTGAACAAAACAGTGAGACGCTGAAAACATCATATGCAACTCTTATGTACTAAAGGTATAAATAACTATACCAGGTAGTGCGGTAAAAACTACAAAATGTGATGACGACACACGCGCGACCTCTTCGTCTTGCCCCACTCCCTTGTAGCGTCATTGGCGAAATGTACCTGAGCTATGCGTCCGGCTTATACACTTGTCCGCATCGAAGGCATCGGAATGATAATTGAAAAGATTAGTAAGTAATTAGTATCATGGCGGTGCGATCCGATCCGTCCGATTCGTACGGTGGGATACGTGGACGCCTAATAGTAAACTCGCAACAATTTAATTTTTAACGTGACACAATAATTTGCGAGTGTAACTGTAACGTTTTTAACCACTAGTTATCTATAATTATTTAATATATTGCGTAAATAGTATAAATTGGTGTTCAGGCAACCCTGAGTGAACTACGAATATCGGACGTCCTACGAACACTTTATTAGCCTGTTAGCTCTCACCTCGAAAAGTTTCCAATGTTAAAGATATTTAATTTTTCATAAAAAAGATTTAGAAAAAGTTATCAAGCAGTTTGTCATCTAATTAATAAAGTCTCCAGCCTGGCTCAGAACTAAAAGACTTTTGGACACTGTGAGCTACTATATTGCGTACACAGAAAACGTTTCCATTAAAATCATTGGCGGTACGTCTTGTAAACGCTTGTAAATAATTTCATAACATCTAGTCTACCCGTGACTACGGGCGCTTATAGTGTTCAAAACGTCTGTAATTAAACAACAATGTAAAATACATGTTTTATCGTGCTAAATTTAGGTAAAATAGGTTTTTCTAAAGCATTTAAAACATGTGTTCAAATCGCGAAAGTTTAAAGGTTACTACCGCCATACACGCCATAAAATATGTTAAAAATATTTTTTACAACACATTTGCTCAAAAAGTGCACTTACGAAGCCTGTATACATCGTTCGAAAGTTAAACATTACGCATCATACAACGGAGCGTGCGGTAATGAATTTGTCCGCACGCTCAGATATATAGCACCGTGCGTGTACTTTACGGTATTTTTTTAATTTACATAAGAATTCCACAAAAGAGTTTCATATTACGAGAATAAATAAGCTGAATGATCAAACCTCCTTGGAAGCGCTTTTGCTCAATACGTTTGTCTCAGTTTAATACTAACGAGAAAATGAGACGAAAGATGTAGTTCTAATTTTCACCACCCGATAGTGGTGCTATTTGCATGTTCGCGCTATTTGCTTATTATATTATAGAAACTATTGTTGTGACTGATATTAAGTAATAAACAAAATAATAAAATTGTATCATTGTAGCTTTTTTTTCTCGCAAATGTGTTGTAAAACGTTGTATGGCACACGTGCGGATTGGTTATTACAAACTCGTGACTATGGTAAGCCCTCGACTTCGTCTCGGGCTTACATTCGTCTACTCGTTTGTAATAACCAACTTACCGCACTTGTATCATAAATAACTAATTTAAATGTGTATTAATAGCAAAAACCTCAAGAAATCACTCTGTCTGTTTCTGCGTAGTTATAAACATATTTTTGGCCACGGGCAACAATTATTCAATTTGTTTAATATTATCTCTATAGCCTGCGGAAATATTGTAATATCAAATAACATAATGAGATTGGTTTAGCTTATAGAACCAACATTAAGTAACTTCACAAATAATTATTGAACCTCGTTTTAATTATGCAGGGAAGAGTGGGGCAATATTCTGGGGAACTTGTAGAATTAAGATTGTTTTTCTACTTGCCCTTATACTTATACTTGCCCTATTTGCACTTAAACAATTTACTTGTTTAAATAGAACATTATTTGGGGGAAAAAACATTACAACTAGGTAGACAGAACAAAAAAAGTACATCATAACCTAACCGGCATTTTTCTTTTAAACACAATCATTTTACGTAAATAGGTATCTACCCAGATACTCATATCAACGCATTATTTCGTTTCTACCAGTACCTATTTCAACGTAGTAAAAGTAGGAAATATCACGTGTAATTTTTCCCGGTCGTACTACTAACTGCCTCAGTTGTCCAGTGATTTTCTTAGCCATCGTACTACTCATCATCATTATCAGCCTATCATCCTATAATGTGCCCACTGCTGGGACACAGGCCTTTTCTCAGAGAGAGAGAGGGAGAGAGGATGGGCCACAACCCACCATGCTGGGCCAGTGCATGTTGGTGAATTTTGTATTTGAGTTGTTGAGGTTCTTGGACACACCTACCGGTTTTCCTCACGATGTTTTCCTTCACTGTCGTACTACTGACCACTTTTCCCCCAAAAACAAGCTTTTTGTTTTTCTGGTATCGACTGAATCTTATAAAATTGAACAAAACTGAATTTCTTCAGTCTAATCGTGTGACAAATTCAATAATACGTAGACTCGGATCCATTCACCTACAAAGAAAACAGATGAAAATATTGTAGTTCAGGTAAACTGTAATAAATATTTTCCAGTCGACAAACAAGCTCGGGGGTACGCTACATTAAATAACATCGACAGATCCAAGCCAATTTCGTACTTTCTGCTAAGCTTATTTCAGACTTCCCACACGCAAACATTTTTCCATGCGAAAATATATTCGATTTGCATTTCAGGGGCTATAAAGACGAGCAATAACATTTCATATTTGCCTCGGTACCGTACGTTATTTAAGGAAATGTAAATGCTGTTTTGTGTCAGTTAATATGAATAGATGAATTACCGAACCGATTTGCGACACGTTGAGGAATACGCGAGTCATAATATTATATCGCATCTTTAGAACAGTAGTGACTGAAATTGAAATTTTTGTACAATGAGTTAGTGACAGTTACTGGTCTTTTGAAACTGCCCCATTCGTGACAGGGCCAAACGCCCGTCTCTTTTTAATTGTGAAAATTCCTGGCTGTCGGTGCGAAAGCGCTGCAGTTAGTGTTGAGCAATTAATTTACGATACATGGGTAATTCTTCACATTAATTCTAAATAAAAACGACCGATTTAGCTTAGTAATTATTTATATTTCAATATTACAGAAAATTTGCGTGATGTTTTTGTTGATTATGTCATTTTTGTACTAAAAAACAAATTAAATCAAACTTGTGACACTATTATAATAATTAAAGTAAATTTTTGCGACATATTCCGATGATTAAAACTTTATAATTTTAAAGCTTCTATAATTTATTAAAATATACCTACTTTGAGGGATAAGTATTGTATGTATTGATAGAAGCCTCATATTTTCTCCACAAATTATTACAATTGTTTTTTTTTGGTTCACTCAAAATATCTAGTCCGGAAAATACCTGAAGGAGTACGACAATGCCGTAATGTTATTGTGCGATTTCCCAAAAAGTTAGTTTTTTGGATTAAGTCACTACTCTTCCAAATGTGCGACAAATGTGCGTACTACGACATTCTTTCGGTTTAGTAACATCGTTCCATAATATGTAATCCTATACAGCTGCAATAAAATATGAATAAGTATTTATTTAAAACACCAATTTCAGCGATGCTGTACCTACTTAATTATTCTAAACCAGACATGATTTTCAATCAACAAAACCATCCGTGTTGACTTACAAAGTAAACAATTCGATATTGGGCGTCCCGACGTCATTACGCTGCGAATGAAAGGTGACAACGGAAACCGGGTACGGAATGAAAAAAGGGATTCATTATGACGGCCAACCCCTTGAGGATAGGAAGGTAATTCTCGACTGTATAATAAACGCGCGTACAATATGTGAATGTTACGTGAGGCTAAGCTCGCCCTGCGGCAATTAAATTAATCAAGCGAGCTTTGTAGCGTGTGGCAGATTGTCGAGACACTATGTGTAGATACACGAAATTAAGACAATAGCATACAGGGTTATTTTTAAAGCTTTCTATCCATCGATAGATAAGAGAGTAACTAACAAATTACTTAAGTTCATTAGGTTGGACCTCCGTCTAATAATAAGTACCATCACAGGACACTGTGAGCTAAATAATCACTTCAAAATCAAAAATCAATTCACATCAAAAATTGGAGCTACATATAGTCCTCAGTGCCGAGGCTATCTACAGGAAAACGAGACCGTGGAGAATGTACTACTGCACTGCAAGGTCACAGAAGACATCAGATTAAGGTCTCCTTGAAGAAATTTAACAAGTCTCCAATACCACAACACCTGGAGAAATAGGGGTAGAAACGCTTAGTCAGCGACCCAAAGCTGTGCTCCGTTATTTTAAGGAGCTGAGCTGATTTGGGTAGGCTGGCAGGGGTAAATGCACAATACACCCCAAGCGGGATGTCAGTGCAGGTATTATTTATCACTCCCACTTTGAATTAGAATTATTTTCAATGTACAAAAAACCTCCGTTCCGTTCTTTCTGTTGCCATACCCTAACAGGGTTATATGTACTACATGTCATTTTAAGACGTAAAAACAAGTTATTTAAGGTTCGCATGCATCATAGATTTAACGGCATGCATACATATTACGCAATAAACTTATTGAGTATTGAACCTCTTGGAAGCTGCTTCCTTACATCAAAACTAAACAAGTTTGTTGATTGTATCCGAAAAAGAAATTTTGTATTTTGTTGGTACAAGAGTTGGCTCTTGTCGAGTGTATCGTGACGTGAGTCGTGTAGCTTCACTCGAGCCGGTGTTTCTTTTCATAATACGAGATCGCGTAAAGTTTTGCCATATTAGAGCCCTAGTTTAGTTATTTTTGTTTTTGTATGGAGAAAAAATACGAATTATTAACTGTCATGAAACTAAAGTAGTCATGCATGATGTCAAGTCATGCAAGCTGCTTGTGAGGTCTTTTTGGTAATGTTTCTATTCGTAAATAGACATGCGTTTAATAGCCATCTCGCTTGATGTTAAGGGTCAGCATTCTGGGTGCAGCGATTTCGCTAGCGCATTTGATTTTTTTTAAAGCTTGACAAAAAAAAAAAAAATGACTGTGTATATACCATGGGTCTATACTTTAACAAAATGTGCTTCAATAATTTTACGACGTCATTGTATCAGTTTATAAAAAAAAAAAAAAATAATGACCAGATATAACGGAAAGAACAATTTATCCCTTTTTGTTGTTAATAAAAATATTAAAACAAATTTTGTCCATAATATTTTGAAAATACAAAATGACCGAAGCACATTTAAAAATAAAAGACACTGTAATTTTGTATATAAAAAACCATCACGTGCGAGTATAATAGCGGCGCGCTATATTGGCGATGAAGCCCTTCGTTCTCCGAGCGGTCTACGTTGGAGCACGTTTGCCCGAAGAAACCGATTCATTCGCTTCTTGAAGACAGCACCAGCTCAGGAGTAGAGCGAGAGGAGCAGTCACTCTAGGCGCCAGATAGCGAGGAGCACCAAAATGCAAAATGTGAAAAAATCGAGCGTAAAATAAATTTTGGTTGGGCCTCGTGCCTCAGGACTCGGCGTGGCAAGCGGCACGCTTGTGTTGTTTGTGGACAGCATAAAATTTTGATGTGGAAATAGTTTATATCATGGATTAGCACATACAATACCTTTTATCCCGGAATCTATTCTTGTACGTTCGTTTTTAGAAATAAATATGAAATAAAATATTATAAAGAGGAAAGATTTTATTGTTTGTTTGCATTGAATAGGCACCGAAACTACTGAACCGATATAAAAAAAAATCTTTCACTGTTGGGAACCCACTATATCTTCGGGTGACATAGGCTATAATCTATACCCGTGCGAAGCTGGGGCGGACCGCTAGTATAAAATAAAACAACTAAATATTCAGGGCATTTTTGCACACACGGTCATCTGACTCCAAACTAAGCAAAGCTTGTGATATGGCTGCCAGAGACTGATATACATACATATTTTTAAATACATGCTTAAATAGACACTCAGATATAGAACAAATGTGCATCACATAAATGTTTGCCCTATGTGGGAATCGCACCCACACCCCCAATCGCAGAAGGCAGCTTCACTAACAACTGGACCAACGGGCTATCTTGGCTACATCGCGCCGAAAGACAGTCTCGCTCTACCCTGATCAAAGGCTAGGGCTGGTGCTGCTTCTAGACACCCAGATTGTAACTTATAAGTAACTTAAGTAACTTATAATACACAAACACAAAACAGAAACTACACAGGTTTATTATAATAACCCTGTATAGTTTTTGTCTAAACTGTGTCACCTGGGTGGTTCTATAAACTGCGGCACGTGAAGTTTTCACTCCATTACGTAATTTCGTGTGTGAATGTATTAACGTTGTAGCTTTTATGATATTAAATTTTAGTAAAACCAACTCTTTGATTAATGGTTATTGCGGTTTCAGAAGACAAACAAAAGATTTGGGGTTGTTTGTTGGCAGTAATTCTTGGAATCACGAGCATGGAAACAATTTAAAATCATTTGAGGTTGCGACATGGGCCACATATGAAAAACTTAAACTGCAAATGTTACATAATTCATAATAATTCATTGCAAAATAGGTAAAAACAATAAATTGTGATCTTAAATAATTATAGTTAAGCACTCTATTTTCGCTGATAAAGCATGCAATCAGTTTAGTCTTATAAAAATAAAATATATTTACACTTTATAATACCACCAAACCACCAAAATTATATTATGTCGTCAGATAATAAAATAAATTTAAGTATACGGAAAAATTTCAATTATATAATATTATTATGTCAATGATTAATATGTTTATAGATTTTTGGATTCATATATCACACAAGAAATAATAAATGATTTCTATTTTATTTATTGTTACCCTTCCATATTTGTGAATTTAGATCCTTGTCGTTTAAATTTAGATCTTTGTCGTTTAAAAAACCATTGATACTATAATAAGCTTTCTTGATTAATAAATTGTTTAGAGCTGTTTTAAATACGTTGATATCATTCTCGACCCTTATTTCAGTAAAGTATTTTAAGTCCAGTATTTCAACAAATTCGTTTTATGCAGCGCCTCGCATTACGCTACAGGAGCCAAATAAAAATAGCCTATGTGTTAATCCAAGACTTGCTATCTCTGTACCAAATTTCACCCAAATCTGTTGAGCTGTTACGGAGTCGAGTGGGAACACACACACACATAATCACAAACTTTCGTGTTATGTAGTACGCACTTAATAATTTATTGCACATTATGAAATTCACATACTTACAGATCTTAGGTAGGTAGCATATTTAAGGTAGGTATCGCATAATAACCTTGATTAGATATTGCAACAAAGTGCGGAGCGGATCGATTTATTTCATAATAGGCTATCGGACTGATTTTTTTATTGTCTTATTCATTTGTCGGAAACCAAAACCGAAAAAAATTTGTTCGAATATTAGCATTTCAATATCTTGCTAGACAGAGAGCGTACTATATTTATGACATGTAAGTACGCGTGTAACATATAAGCATTAGGGTATATACAAGATCATTGAAGTACGCCATAAAATCTCCACTGACTCTTACCTTGCGGGAAAGAACTGCGTATACTCCTAATTCGAACAAAAACGTTAAACGCTTATATATCAGAATCTTTTTAGCGATTTTAATTTTATGAAATTTTCACTAAGCCTGTTATTTTTAACAAATTAAACACTTGTCAGGGCTATAGTAACATTTGCGAACATTATGTCTTTTAGGGTATTGGCAAATTTAATCTCATTTTATATGTCTTTTATCTGCACTGGTAGTATATTATAATATATTTTCGTGTCTATTGAGTTTAGGCCAGAGCTATGCATTAGCATTACTATTCTCGGTCCAAGCATGTATTATATCGCTGAGAGCTGCATTAAACATGTAAAAAGTTGAATAAAAACCACGAATTGAATTTGAACGTAAAGCAGCAGGTACCCGGAATACTTTAGTGATAAATATAATAAAAGAAAAAGGAACAACATTTTTACATTTTTCACATTACGACTTTCAGACTAAACAAATGGTTGGACCGAAGTGTCACAGAACACAATTTAGAGGTAGGTAAGATCAATTTAGTATATTATATTTAGTTGGTAAGATCAATTTGGTAGACTAATACAATAGTTGGTCTAACTATTGTACTATTGGATAGTTTCGATTATCAGATATTTTCTTGAAAAATAACAATAATAATAGTGTGATATAATATATTTATTATAGTGGGTGTATAATACTAGTGTAATTATAAATTCAGTCCAAAAAAGTTGCAAAATTGTGGAATGTGTAATCTGCGCGAAGGGGAGTGAACAGTAAACACGTACGGACAAATAGAGTATCAGTCTCAGGCAGCCATGTCACAAGCTTTGCTTAGTTTGGGGTCAGATGACTGTGTGTGCAAAAATGTCTGGAATATTTATTTATTTATTTTTTAGGTAAGCAAAGTTCCACCCCATAGCAATAAACAACAGACAAAGCTAAAAATAACTTAAAACTTTTTTGCATGTTTACCAGCTTTTCCTCATTCAAGAGCAGAAGGACGAGGTTTATAGGTTTCCACTTTGTGACAAAGTACACGAATTGCAGCAAAAACTCGACACGTCCATTTGAATGAGAGCTACAGTACGTGGTCTGAATGAGCCTTCAGAGGTGGAGGCGACTGATTTCAAAGTTTGTAGCTGTGTGTTGGGCGACAGGCGGTACCTACCCTGTGCTTGGTGGGTGCCCGGGAAATTTAGAGTTGTAATAGACCTTTGCGGAACTATGTTTGCAAGTACTGAAGTAGTGTAATAATAAAGTCAAGCTAAACTATCTCTACCTATGTATGAGTTCTGGCTTTATAGCATTCAAAAATGTGCTTAACTTTTCATAAAAATTCGTCCATAACCACCATAAAGACCCGTCAATTTTAAGCTTCGTAGGTGCTTGCGTTTCCTTTGAGACTTTTGCGCCTCACTCTGTTTGAATTATTCATACTGCTGATATCTATCGGGTAGAATATTAGATACGTCTAAAATGATCTACCATAGCATGCGTGCACCTTGATTTTTGAGAAATGTATCTGAATTTTACGAACGTGAAGTATTATAATTTCAAGTGAAACACTAAAATTGCTGCATTGCCAAACAGCACTTTAGAATAAAAATAAACAATTTATTGTATAAGCGGTGTGCACATACCTACAATAAATAGTACCAAATTTTTTAGTTTCTTTTTTCTACGTATTTTAATAATAGGCTTGGCTTGCGGCCAACTTGCCTGATGTTAAGTGATGATGCGGTCTACGATGGAGCATGATAAACTTACGAGCTAGTGCCACAAGTGCCGCCTTTAGTGGTGGCTACTTATGAGATAGATAACTCTTTATTGTTCACACCAGAAATTACATACATAAGACAAAAACAACGTAAAAACTAGTGAAACATTCGACGGCCTTATTGCTATAAGCGATCTTTCCCAGGCAACCTTAGTATGGAGAGGACATACAGAAGAGGTAAAGGACAGGGTTTACTGTAATAATAGAATACGTAGTAGATAAAGCATAGAAACACATTTTAAAATTACACGAATACTGACACAAAAGTGTTTAGTGTTTTTAAAATGCTATTTAGCTATTAAGGTCCATGATATGGCGCTCCGCTATCTGACTCGCGCATTTGATGTTTTAACTGACTTCGAAAAAGGAGGAACTTTCTCAGATCAGCCCGTTTTTTTAAAATAAAAAATTACTTACGTTTGAAAAATGTGCATTTTACGAAGTTAATATTAGAAAATATTTATAGAAAAATTTATTGTTTTATTTTATTTAGACCATAAAAAATAAATAAATAAAATACCATTTAATTTCCACCCAAAATATTAAAACAAACATTTGTTCTTAAAATTATGAAATATTAATATTGTAATATGACCGAAGCGCATTTTTCAAAAGTAGACAGTAATTTTATATCTTAAAAAGCATCAAATGCGCAAGCGAGATCGCTGCACCCGGTGTTTTGGCTCTTAAAGGAAATTGGGTAAGTTTCCGAAAGCATCTGAATTAATGGAAACGGAGTTAAGTTAATTAAGTTGGCATTGCGCTTCCCTGTTAAAAGAAGGTTCCTGACGGGGATTGTAAAACTCACAACAATAATGAAAACAATGGACGAGTACGGAAGAATGAAGTCGAGGCAGGCTGACTGAAAGTACCTACTAAAGTAGCGGAACCATCAATCTTGAGGGACGACACGGGGGTCCACTCCGAAACTCTTTCCACTAAACTTTTGGAACAACAACGTGATAAATAGTCGGGAAGGTTAGGTGGGAGTAAATAAATATCTAATTGAGTAACCAGACCGGCAAACTACCCCGTCGCATTACGAGATTAGGCAATTAGTTACTTAAACCAATTTCGCCAGGTAATAGTTTATGTAGTGTATGTAGCGGTCTGTCCGTTGGCTGGACCTATAAAAGTTTTATGTGGTATTGTTTTATTCTACACTTTATTCTTGAACACTTCAAAATTACAACAGCCTGTGGCTTTTTGGCTTTAGTACTAACTCTTGTATATGCGTAATATGAATTATAATGCGCGGTTTTTCCAAGAACATGGAGTTAATAAAGTCCGAGTAATCGTGATGTCTTAGGTGTTTTAGATATCCATAGGCAATGGTATCTGTTTACCATCAGACAGCCTTGTTTGTTTGCTACCTAAGGAATAAAAATACATAGGTAAACTCAGTCGCTCACTTTTGTCGTGAATTTTGTACTAGCCAATAATTATACTTACGTACAATATAGAAATTAAATTGTAAAGTTTGATTGCGTATTGTCCGTCTTGTTTTAACAGAAACCCCGACTTGTATTAACAGTCGATACTCGTATAACACATTTATTAACAGATATCGGAGGTGGTTTCCGGGGTTATTATTTCTCGGTATCCCTTAATAAATTCAACGGCTTAATTTCCTTTGCGGTTGATTGGACACCGCGGGGCGCCGCCCGCCCTGCGCCGGCTGCCCAAAGAAAATTGAGCCCGTGTGTTAAAATTACGATCTAACTTTAATTGCCTTTTATCACATAATTTTGCCTAACCTTTTAGGGCTTAGACAGTAAATTTTTAGACTGTGCCGTTTAGTGAGTATAGGTTACTATAAGTGGTAAGTTTCTGGCTGTGGGTATTTGTATTTGATGAATAGATAGGTAATGCAACCTGCGCCTGGTTAATGCAACGTATGAACAAAATACAGGCGTTTTTGTGGCTCATCCATCGAGATAGACTACAACTCTCAAACTATCATCAACGGACTATCACTATCATCAACTCTCATTGTGGATCAACTATAGAGCCACAACTCACAAACATGCCAAAAAAATATCCGAACCAAAACCTGCGCACGCCACGCATTGCGCCGACTTTTTGGTTAGTTGTAAGGCAACCATGATCCAACTACAACGCTGCCCAATGCCAGTGCTGCGATGACATAGCAGACTAGTTGAATACTATGCAAGTGACATAACGTCTAAAGTGGAGTAAATGTGGCATTGTGAATTATATAACTGATGTCTCGACGCTCGGACATTTTTTGACTGTTTTCACTTAGAGATTGTGACTCTATAGGTATTGTATCTCGATGGGCTCATCGCATAAAAATTGCGATTCTGCGTGGTAAGGCCGCCAGCATGCAGCCAACTGATAGTGGGTTTGACTAAACCGCGAAAAAATATCAGCTGTTGTATCAGCTGAATAGTTGATATTTTTGTCACGATATATCAGGTTTGGTACCACAGTAAAAGTTGGTCATAACGGACCCCTTTCGACTTAGTACAATCTTTCCGCGTAACGGTGTATATTAAATTTTATCCCGAAAAAAAAAAGAGATTCTGTAGGAGAACGGGATAAACCGCGGAGTGTTTCTAGTAACTTAATGAAGTTAATTATTTAGATACATTCTAAGAATGCGATATTCTCTTCCTTTACTAAGTACATAAACCTAATTAGAATCTTTGTAACGATGTCTGCGGCTTTCACCATGCATTTAAATTACACATTATACGGGTAAGGTTACTGCGGAAGAGTAACTTTCGTGAATGCATAGAAAATATGGTCAGAAGGTTTAAGATTAACTTACCTAAACATCTGTGTACCTATCTATGATGTCAAGATATGGTGGCATGTTTAACCGCTCCTAAATAATTATGTAAACCTACAAATAAAATCAAACATTTAATTAAATTGATATGAGTCGCAAGTTTAATTAATTGATAAGAGAGAGATTGCAAAAGTGCATATTCATAACAAAGATTAGTAAATATTAATCATTTATTTTCTCATCTCTATCGCAAATAAAAATAGCCGTCAAGTTTACATCCAACAATAAATAGGAATTTATCTCAAAGGAGCCAGATGACAGCTTAAATCGCAGGCTTTCAGTCACATCCGCCGGGACCTCTTTATGCTAGTTGGCCGTAAGCATCCAGTTTGCCGGGCTCCGATAAATGTCCATCATTGAATTCAATAGATCATAGTTATGCCATAGAATACGGAATACATTGTATCCCTTATTCATGAGCGAGGTAGAATTGTGTCACCATTATATGGGAAGAAGGCTCAGAAAAAAATAATGAAAGTGATATACCCACATTTTACCCTTTAGCACTTGGTTGTCAATTTGATGACATATTGTCATCTCGTTTGCAGTTGTGTGCCGCTTAATATTGAAGTGTGCGTTTGTAAAACTAGTAAGAATATGTTAGTGTGTGCAATAAGTGTTTACCTCGCCCCCTTTAGTTTTTGGCAGACATTTTGTCAGTTCTAGCTTGAGTGTAAGGTGAATCCAAACTATATTATGATCAAAGAGGAGGGCACCGGTGGGAAAGTTTGGTAATTGTCGCTATAGGATTATTTTTGCTATTTGTTTTTTTTTATTACTCTATCAGTAGGTTTTTCGGCTACTTTCCTATTGTAACGGCAAATAAATGGTTTACGACACAGGAATTTCATATACCATTTATTATACCTACAAAAAGCTGTTTTACGTTTACATTACATGTAGTCGTTTTTGGAATTATACCTACACCTTTTACAACTTTCAAATATTC
The DNA here is from genome assembly GCA_914767915.1 of Agriopis aurantiaria. Lineage (NCBI taxonomy): Eukaryota > Metazoa > Arthropoda > Insecta > Lepidoptera > Geometridae > Agriopis > Agriopis aurantiaria. Next base: position 10,643,577 of record OU611983.1, on the reverse strand, counting down.
GTACGGTAGTTCTATATTTGAACTCTCGTTTGGAAAACTAGTTAGGTGATGAATTAATAACACAAAATTGCAGAACGAAGATTTTATACAGCCAGGATACGCATAATAATTATAGACAATAGACAATATTTTATTTGTAACAAAAATCCACACTTACACATTACTATACAGTACACTAACTACTTACACCACACACCCACACTATACTACGAAAAAAAATTGCTGTTTCATAGAAAACGGTCATTGACGCTCGGCAAAATCAATGGAAAAGTTGGTATTTAGCGCGATTTTAGGGTTGGTCTCATAGTAAAAGCTATGCATAATGAAGACCTTGTACCGTGTATCCAAGAGCGAAACACCACTTACTGACTGACTGACTCACAAAAAGACAAAATACCGAAAACATAATTTAAAAAAAAAAAACTACTACGTAATGGCTACGAAAAAGGAAATAGATGTTTTTTCTTGTCCATTTCACTGTTATTACGCTGCCCGTGATGGATGCACGATTGCAGTGCAAATTGCTAAGTTTATTTGAAAATTGTTATAACATATTAGTTTAGTGACTGAAACTTTATTAAATAATCATTTTAGGACATGCATTTTTATTATTTTACTACCTGCGCCCCGCGGTTGCGCCGTGTGGATTAGGTACTTCTTTTATTATCAGCTACTGCCAGTGAAAATCCCGTCAAAATCGTTGCAGCCATATTGGAGTCCATAATGAACATAACACATATTATATTCTTTTAAGATTTACCTATAGAGCGAAGCCAGAGAAGATATTTAAATCTGATTATGTCATTCAACTTACGCAGTTCTTTGGCATCAGAATTTTGAATTCAAAATTGAAGAAAAATTGATAAATGATTGATTGATGATTGATTGATTGATAATTGATTTAAATTGAATTGATTGATCCCAAATTATTAATATATGTATGTTAGATACGTATTTTACGCATTCGCGCGTCGTTCATGCGATTGAGCGAGGCTGTTAGGCCTAGAGACTACGTGGAAAATCATCGCGGTGTACTTACTAATATGGCCGTTATACCTACCTACTCATCATTATGAACAATTTTCACTATGGGACCAACGTTCATACATTTTAGCTGACGTAGCAAAAAAAAAACATATTCTTTTTGACATGACATGATGAAATATCATTTATTTTCTATATTCATCATTTATCCTCAAATAGAGTGTTATCATAATATAGTAAATAGTTTCAAATCGCAACGGTGTTGAGGTAAGGAAAGAAAATTCCTATCCTACACAATAGTGTGAACGTTAGGAAATAATTTTACAACACATTTGCTCAAAAAGTGCACTTACGAAGCCTGTATACATCGTTCGAAAGTTAAACATTACGCATCATACAATGGAGCGTGCGGTAATGAATTTTACCGCACGCTCAGATGTATAGCACCGTGCGTGTACTTAACGGTATTTTTTTAATTTCCATTTCCATAAAAAAAAATTCATTTGTAGCCTTTTTTTCTCACAAATGTGTTGTAAAACGTTGTATGGCACACGTGCGGATTGGTTATTACAAATTCGTGACTATGGTAAGCCCTCGACTTCGTCTCGGGCTTACATTCGTCTACTCGTTTGTAATAACCAACTTACCGCACTTGTATCATAAATAACTATTATACATCAAAAAAACAAAAAATGGAAATTAAAAAAAACCGTAAAGTACACGCACGGTGCTATACAACGGAGCGTGCGGTAAAATTCATTACCGCACGCTCCGTTGTATGATCCGTAATGTTTAACTTTCGAACGATGTATACAGGCTTCGTAAGTGCACTTTTTGAGCAAATGGGTTGTAAATAACTATTCCTAACCCTCATACTGCTATACAAACAGTATGAAGGTTAAGAAATTTTCTTCCTTACCGTGACCACCAGCGTGACAGAGCAGTGTGAAGGTTTTTTTGAACTTTTTTTTATTTTTCCACAATTTTAGGGTTGGTCTAGTAAAAGTTGTTCATGACGATGTGTATTTTGAACCTCTTTGGTTTAATACATCCTTACGGTGTAATCCTGTAAAGCCGTGGGTGATAAGTTGTAAATAAAAAAATGCAGGTAGGTAAAAGTTTCACAAAACAAAGCAACTTTTACAGAACAGGACCACCCACCACCCCAACTTTACATACAAGTATCTCCATTTACCATTTTAGCACCTGTGGCTGAAAAGAACAACAAAATAGTCGTTCTGAAGTAATTATTCAGGTATGAAACATCAAAAGAAACGAATAACCAATTTAAACTTTACAATTGTGTAAACTGAGATGCAATTCACGGCGACCCACGTAAGCTGACGGCAAAATAATAACTTTGCAGATTTGCAACGCCGCTGGCGGTTTTGAAGCACGACTTTCCAATTCTGTATTTTATTAAAAGTTTATTTATTTTAATTTATGGAAATTGTTTGTTCACCTTATATTGTGTTCTTTTTTAGGGTTCCATACACAAAGGGTGTAAGCAGGATCCTATTACTGTCTGTCTGTCCGTCCGTCTGTCCTACCTTTTAACAGCTGTATCTTTCGAACCGTAATTTACAGCCAGTTGAAATTTTCATAGATTATGTAATGTTTTAGTGGATTAACTGTGAAATAATAATAAAGTCAAAAAATAAAAACTAAAGGTACAAACGCACATACAACAAACGTTGTTTGGTCTCATCTAAAAACGGTAATACGTACAAGCATCAAATTTAGCATGATAATAGTACACACTCTAAAGTAAAACAACAAATAATAAATGATGGCAGGTGAAAAAAAATATTCAACACCAAGTTAAGCAACGTCGGGCGCGGTCGATACTTAGATGGGTGACCAGGATGGGGATGATGTTGTGTTTTTGCACTACTTTTTGTATTTTGTGTTAGTACGGAACCCTCAGTGTGCGAGCCCGACTCGCAATTGACCAGTTTATTTAGTGCCTAACAAGTCATACTGCCTAACAAGTACTGTTTTATGTGTTGTTTGTTGTGACTATGTTTTCTTCCACCGAGAAGTTTCCTTCTCAGGCTCCTGAGAAAAGCTCATGCATACGTAGAAATTACGTGGAAGTAAGCAACTCTACATCAGACAAAGGATGTTACCAGACTACTATTATGTGAAATAACGAGACAACTCCAGACATTTCAACTGCTTGGAATTGGGAGCTTGTCTACGCATTAGGGAGTTTCTTTGATAGCTAAGCTAATGAACACCGACATTTCTGCAACTGAACGTAACTTGGCGTATAATATTGCAGCTGTACGTAGCGTTGTTTATTTTGTACGAAAGCCAAAAATAAACAACCGCCTGTTAGCCTCAGGATTGCGCGTTTCGTAACAAGTACTCGTATTATTTGCTATAGCATCGTTAGGGCGCTCCCGATCCAAGCTGGGAGAGCTGATCGGTGCTGGCGCGGCCGGAGCGGACGCCGCGGATTGTCGGTTCAGCTGTAATTAGCGCGCGCTAATGGCCACCAGTCAGCTTTTACAATGTTCACGGTAAAGTTTGCGCTCCAAATCCGCTTGCAGATGCAGAGCGGAAAGAGCGGAATTTGTAAATATTCTGACTCGGTTTTTGTCATATTCGGACAATGTTGTCGAAGCAAAAGCTTTGCCGTCCTATGTCCGGTAACTCTGTTTCATACCATAAAAACATCTTTTCTACCCTACATGTAACATCATGTCCATTGCTAGTGCCAATATATACCACTAGCTGTTGCTCGTGACTTCGTTTCACTTCCTTTTAACCTCCATTTGCCCCCTTTATTCACCAATTTCCCAAAAATATTTATTAGCCGATCTCTACACCTTACATATAAGAAACCTACCTGCCAAATTTTAGCTTTGTATCTCAAGCAGTTTTCGAGATTTCGTTTTGATGAGTCGTCAGTTACATAATATTCAAAGGTCTCAACCATATTCTATTTTTAATAACAAAGCAACAAACATCAAACTTAGCCAAAATGCGAAAGCTTCACATTCGGCAGAGCTAAAATTTTGCATAATTTTGTTCATAAACGGAACAATCGCTTTCAATGAACGCTAATGCGATTTACGCACATAGAATGGGCTTTACGTTCGTGTCATTTACATACAGTGTGTGCGTTTATAGAGCTCAAAATTCGTCACACATACATTTACAAAGTGAATGTGATAATGAGATGCGCATACAGCATAATATGTGATAAAAAGTAAAAGTACCTAAAGATACTCGCGTAAACTTCAACAAACCACTAAAGTAGATATGCTTTCCCCTAGAAACCCTTATTTTAACTTTGTTTACATACGTTTGAGAACAAAGAGTGATGATGGCTGAGCAATTTATAGCATGTACGCTTTATATAATCTGACGGCACATAGTTAGATCCTCGGCTCTACACCAATGACTTAGTTAGTACTTAAGTCAACTATATGCAGTTTCAATGCTATTGCCCAAAAACGGTGAAGGAAAAACATCGTGATGTCATCCGGTATGTCCAAGAACCTCAAATGCAAAGACATAATTATTATTATGATATTCACCAACATGCACTGGGCCTGTATGGCTGATAATGAGGATCACAATAATGAGCACAAAGAGAGATCATAAGGCACCAAACCCTGAGAGGGTAAATTGAAATTTGAAAAATAAACCTTTTTAAACTCTAAGTTGCGTGTGTTATTTGACCTGAAATATATTATGATAACCTATATGCGAAAGTTTGTGTGGAAGTGTGTATATCCGTAACTCTCAACTACGTAACAGCTAAACGAATTTTAAATGAAATTTGGTATGGAGGTAGCATACCCTTTAATAATACGTTAAAAAATACGATTGTTGTATGGGGTCGTCCCTTTAGTTTTAACTTTTTGACATTGTCATTATATTATCATACTTAATCTGTAATATTACAAATTCTGTAAATAAATAACAACTGGCTGTCTATAACGGTTCGATTGATACAGCCGTTTAAAGGTAGGACGGACAGACAGACAGACAGACAGAGAGACAGACAACGTAGGCTTAGTATTAAGGTCCCGTTTACACCCTTTGGGTACGGAATCCAAAAAATATGGAATGAATTGAGAACATTCCTCTTCTTATTAAGTCGGTTAAATGTTATCCATAAGGATTAACATAAAGGCTATCCCAGAAAAAAAAATGGTTCCTGTAGAATAATGGTTGAAAATATACATGGCGTTACATACATGGCGTAATAATACTTTGCTTTCATTTTTATGCTTTGTCGAACGAACTTTAGTTAAACGTTATATTGTCGGACACGGCTATCTATGTCAAAGCGCTGTATAGGCAAGTTGTAAATAATGTGGAGCCTCTTATAGGCAGGCGGTGACCGCAGACGGCTTTCAAATAACTTCCAATAAGCGGCGCGTCGAAACCCGCCCCGGCTAAGAAGCTCTCTTCACGAACTTTTTGAACGCGGTGATCTGCTGGCGTAAATTTAGAGGTACACAGTTACGCCTCTAATTTCATATGAGTTTTAATTCAATATTTGCATAACAAGAGCCATTTTGGAGTTTGCTAGATAGACGGACATTAAAACACTTTTCGGTTCATGCTTATGGTTATATTATAGCTTAAAATTACGCTCATTTGACTCTTAAAACAATCTTAAAATATCGATGGTGACCGGGCGATAGGAAAAACATCTTGAGGAAACCGGTATGTTCAAGAACCCCAAAAGTTTAAAAAAAAACCGACTTCAAAATTAGTAAAATCTGCTATTTCGATTCCGTGAAAGACATCCAAGTAACCGAATTTTCCCGTTATAACTTGGAAATGAAAAGACATTTATCACCGCCTCGCACTTGGCCATTATTTATTATTTGTTGTTATACTTTAGAGTATGTATAACCATGCCAATTAATGCCAGCGTAGGGAGGCCTCCCACTAGATGGACCGACGACATTGTGAGAGTCGCGGGTATCCAGTGGATGCAAAAGGCGGGCTGTCGTTCAGTGTGGAGCTTAAAGGGAGAGGCCTATGTTCAGCAGTGGACGTCTTCCGGCTGATGATGATGATGATGATAACCATGCCAAGTTTGACGCTTGTGCGTATTACCGTTTTTACACTAGAGCAAATACAAAAATACGAAAAAAATACGTTTGTTGTATGGGGTCGTCCCTTTAGTTTTTACTTTTTGACTTTATTTTTAGTCTGCTATAACATTACATATTCTGTGAAAATTTCAACTGTCTGTCTATTACGGTTCGATTGACACAGCCGTTAAAAGGTAGGACGGACAGACAGACAACGTTGGCTTAGCAATAGGTTCCCATAAATAGAAATTGAATTGAGAACCTTCCTCTTCTTCTTAAAAGTCGGTTAACTACCTATCGATATGACCTGCAGGGCCCTGATTCTGTAACTTTAACAAGCACGTAATGCGGCGCGTTAAGTTAACTCCTAAGAATTTGACCTATAAAAAAGAAAAGAAGTCAAATTTTATTAGTTCCTAGGGAATATAGGCCAACTTTTAGAGGTTAACTTAACGTGTCGCGTTACGCACTTGTTTAAAGTTATAAAATCAGGGCTCTGAACTATTTAAATGAGTGTAATGATCGACGGCTTTATCGCCAAAATCTCTTCCAAACCACTATTAAGACTATGGTGAAGGTACCATATTAAGTATATTGTTGCGTGCGCGTAGGTCTAGTTTTATCACATACCTAATTTATTCTGAAGATTTTAGAAAATATACTTACCTCTAAAAAAAACTTACCTATACGTGATCTTATAATCACAGCACATTTAAATTTCTTCGTTTCTTAACTTCAATCAAATAAACAGAGGATGTTGCCCCAACCGCCCTAACGCGCCCTACCAAAAACTCCGCTAAAATGCGGTGGTGCTGCAGTTTGCATTCAGTTACTCGTTACCAAGCATTGCGTAAACATGACGTGCCATAACCAAGTGTATAGCTTTTATGTATTGACAATTATGCCACTGTCTTCGCAGCGTATGTACGGCGTGCGACATCCTCTGTTTATACAATCAAAGATGTCTAATACTTAATTAGTTTTAAATAAGATGTGCTAGAAAATAGAAGAAATATGTAAGTCAAGGATAAAAATATACATATTTAATTAAAATTAAAACTTTTTTTTTTTTTGACAGAAGTTTTGTCGTTCAAACATCCTTCATGAATTATATATTACAAACTGAATCTCTGAACAATTTTGAGATACCACTTTTTTTTCTATGATACCACAAAAATTTAAGTTAACTAAGTACCTAGTACCCTACTGCATAGCTTGGTATGAAACGTTAGTGTAAACAAGAGCAGCGACCCCTCTGCCCTCATATTATTGAATTTTCTTAGCTTCAGCTCCGATTTTCCAATAAGTGAAGTGTTTTGTAGCGTGGAAACCGCACTCGTGAGTAAACGAGTAAGTGAAAGTACATCCTTCTTAATTGATCATTAAATGCGCAAATGAAATTTACTGCGGTGTTTCCCTTAGAAGTTTTATTTCTAAAAAAAAAACTCAACAAAGTTATCGTTTAACCTAATAGAAAAAAAGTTATTTTAACCCATTTTATTTTATTTTGCCAAACGTTTAGCGGAGAAGACTGGTGATCAGAATGCTGGCACCTTCTTTGGTCAAAACCTAAGCTTTGTGCATCTTTGTGCAGCGTCAAAATGCTGCCAGTATTCTGGCCACTTTCCCTTCAATCAAGAGGCTGTTAGAAGTTTGCTAGTTTAGAAGTAGTTTTATTTTTATTTTATTTCTTTATTATTTAAATTTCATTCCAAATTACGCAAAATTTTCTTACATAAATATACTTTTACCTACCATTATCTTTTAATCCAAAAATAACTTAAATTCAAAACCTAATCCCCACACCAAAATCTACCAACTGCGATCGATAGCTCGAATGTATTGAAGCTCTGAATTTCAGAGCCTATGACAAAGGGCGGCCTACAAATTGTCATCGCTGCGGAAGCACCGGCTATGCCTCAAACACAGATCGTTGGCTGATTCTCTCCTGGTCACGCACACGGCATGTACACAGCGTTCATCATATACACTCACACACTCATATCACGAGCAAAACACCTTCATATAGGTGTATATATATTGCAGACAATTGGAAATGAATCCGCCGTGTCTTCCCCCACACCTGTCGTTACAAACTTTATTGCGTGCCGTCTTCATTAAATCCGAGCTCCTTTGAAGTTTGAACGAGCTTTCAAAATGTAGTGGGTATTCACCTAAATGCTATTTTCACTTGCTTGCTATTCTGAGAACTTTGTCTGCCGTCTTTTTTTATAATGAGTAGTACTTTATAGTAATTGGTATACCACTATCATAGGTATACTAGTTTTTATTTTAATAGAGTTTTTTTTTTAAATAATTTAGTAGTCTACTCAGGTTAATTTATCGATAGAGAAACCTACGTCAGAGATTGATATACTGTGGCCAAAACAAGGTAGTAAAGAATAAGTAGATAATACGTACCCGCTTGAAGCACCTACAGCGGTCTGTGAAGCCCAGGGGAAATCAAGAAATCCTGATTCTCACAAGCTTGTACTGAGCCGAACTTTACTTTATTTACATCATTCATTATGTACTAAGCAGTAGATATTGGATTCCTAAAATCTATATATTATAGATATAAAAGCGAAATACTGACTGACCGACATTGACTAAATTACTCATCACATTTTTATTTAACTTAACTTACGAAGTTGACATTATTTTTATTATTATTGTGGCAAGTAAATAAATAAAAAAGATTTTACGAAAAGGTGAATTGTGGGGTTGAAAGTTTATATGAAAGTCTACGCGTAGAGTGCTTTTCATGAAAGAAGTCCCCCAGACGCGGCGCTGTCATCGCGTATCAATCACTATCAGTATCATTTCTCGAGTAGAACTTTAACAACTTTTGGCATCGTACACGACTCTTTAACGATGGAAAATTAGTAAAAATCTCACTAGCGTCCAAACACAGTAACAACACCTGACAACTACAACATGGAAATTTAGTTCCGCTGTTTGCCGTGGGACTTCTTTCATGAAAAGGACTCTACGAAGTCGTGGGCAGCAGCTAGTAATACAATATAAAGCTAGGTAAATCAACAACACAAAAATTTCACCAAATGTTTACCTTCTAAGAGTACTTATTTCATTTCATGAGTATTTGTTAAATAGGTAACGAGTAACAAATAACTATGATGAATAATAATATATGCTAGATTGATATTCATATAAAATATTTTTTTTGTTTCATAAACTGTATTTTTTATACTTCGGCGAATTACAAAAAACCTGTCACAAAAATTAATTTTCTTCGCTTTTTCCTGTTTTCTACGCAAATAGATAAAACCCTCATGCAAAAATGTACATTTAAGAGCGTCCATTAACTTTGCAAGAGAATTTTAACGTCTTATCTTGAGCATAAACCAATTCTCTGATCCTCTTACCGGCCCCTCTGCGAGCTTATAGCTAATGGACTAGATATTCCAAACAATATTTTAATGGTAAATAAACACCTATATGTAGCAAAACACTTAAATAAATATGCAAATAAGTCATCATCATCAGTATTGCAGTAGATCATACATTCATGTATTTTAGATTTTCAGTAGCACTACGTTCCATCCACAGAAACTGTTTAAAAAAAACCAGTTATATTATTATAAACAGAATAGGATATTTACCGTGTGTGTGCAAGTGGTTGGCCGAAAAGTTAAAAGTCAGTAGCAGACAAAAAGATCTACCCTTTTTCTTGGTCTTTTTCTACGGTTATCACTGGGACTAGAACTTACATATCCCGTTAATAATCATCTAATTCTAGTGAACAACCACGATAGTTTAAAAAGTGGAAATCTAATATTTTACTAGTATCTAAATGAATGCAAATCTCAATGAGAATATCGTCACTCATCGCTGAATGGCCGTGTGGCCGTGCAAAAGCCATCATTTTTGGTTTAAGCTATGCTCAAAATTATACGTTACTTTTACTAGAGTTTATAACATTAGAGGCGCGATGCGATGCAGAATTGCGGCGATACAATTTTGAACAAACTGTAAATCAGAAATATATAACTTTTTCCCAGACGCTAGTATGCCGCGATTCCGCCTCAACTCTCATGTGGACACTAGGGCCTAATCTATGCTTCGAAAGGTATCAATGATTGATGACGTAGAAGTTGTACGGCTTAAAAATACCTGTGATTTTTACATGAAAATGCTCTTTGATAAGACAGTACAGCACAGTAGATATATAAGTTAAAGCAGTAGTTCGTCTTCAAAAAACGCCCGAATCGAGTGACATAATAAAACAAACGCCCCTAAGCGTACTGGCATACGTTAATACCACAGAAAAGATTAAACGAAAAAAAAATCTCTTCTTTGGTTAATACGTTATGTACGCTCGCGATAGTCGCGCGCGCCGCGTCATTGTGATTCGCCGTGTCAGCCGTGCGTTTGTGTCGTCAGCGTAGAAGTAGCGTACAAAATAATGAAAGTTTTCTTAAAACTCGATAGTGGCAACCCTAGCCCTGTGACCGATAGTAGGCATTGAATTCAAGGACACGTCCGAGTTAAACTATTGCTTTAGTTTATATAATATCCATTGTGATAATAGTAATTGTGAAGAACCGGCTGTGGATAAGTGACACATCGCTATTGATGCGAGCCATTTTAATTAAGGTAAAATTTCAATCGCGCTATGCGGCCGCCATGATACTTGTTAAAATATGCATCAAAGGAACCAAGCAAATTGAACGCATGACGGGCAAGCTCGATTGCCAATGGACCGTGAATTCACCGGAGCTCCGTGAACGTGTATCTAGATATCAAAAGCAGAACGGACGAGAAGTCAGAATTTAAAATCCATGCGAGTTTTTTGGCGTATCTTTTTATGATTTTGGCTGCTTCAATGTCTAAAAGTTTCAGGATGATTGAATTGAATTGCATTGTGATTGCTTGTATCGTTATTATATATTTTTATGTCTCGTTGTGCCTGTTTTTATATTTTATTGGTTTTTAGAAAATATAGACCGTTACATAGAATTCTGTATTTTTTTAAACATTGTAATGTTTCAAACCATTAAGTATCTACTATGTTCACGAAATACTCGTATTTATCACAGACAAATAACGCTTATTTATCTTGTTACAAAAATAACTCAAAATCCATAACACACCTTCGTTTTGCTAAAAACGCTGTACGGCTTTCGATCCTAGTCGGAGATGGCGTACTTCCGTTTCCGGGGAAGGAGAGACTATTTTACGCTCACTACGGTAGAGCAATCGAGCCTCTCATTTCATCTTGGCTGCCATCTCGTTATTTTTGCTCTGAAATATATTAAATATATTAGAAAAATATTACGAGCATAGCTTGTGTACCTATATTATATTTGACTGCTTTTACAAACCTCAAGGTGTCTCCGAAATAATTTCCTGTAAATCAGGATAAAGTTTTTGTTTTTAATAAATAAATAATTAAAAAAACATATTACTTCTAATACCAGAATTAATCATATTTTTAAAACCTTAGTTTAAAAACCTTAATTTCACAATAGCTTGGTGATCAATTCTCAATAAGACTAGGTTATATCAATAGGGAATATGCATGTGTTTTTTTTATATTTTTAATTAACTGTTTACATCGTTATATCATAGTAAAAAATATAATTACAGTTGGAAATGCTCAAATTAATTTTTAAAATAATATTTAAAACATTGAATAAATTTGAGCTGTTTGAACGCCGCAATTTTTCGCGGGCCTTGGATGACGTCATAAGCCACGTTCTGTGTTTGTTTACTATAGACGATACAGTTATTTCACACAGATTTTCAGTTTTATTGATATCCAGACCATGGAAGAAGCTAAAAAACATTTTTATAGGTATCGTCTTGTGCCAAAGTGTACAAACACTATTAGAAATACACCCGATAAAGTGTTTTTTTCCTATTCCAAGAGATGCGAAAATACGTAAACAATGGTGTAAGGTTATGAGAAGAGATGAAGTATCTCCAACATCATGTTTGCATTGTCGTGAAGATCATTTCAATGTAAGTATGTTATATTTTGATAGCATGGTGTGAGTTAGAAGTATGTTTAGTATTGAATATTATGCACTCAACAAACAAACAATAAGTAGGTACATTAAGTATTTACAGTAAACAGTATTCACATTTTAAAAAAAAACTTAAAAATTCACGGAAAATTACGGAACATAAGTAATGTTAGGTATAATTACTTATAAATTATTATAATATAGACAGTAGAGCAGCAAATTCATAACAATTTTAATGACCAATGATTATTTATAGGTTATGTTTTGGTAATTACTGCCTAGTGCATTTATGTGTAAAAACCTATGTAATGGATTAAAATATATCATGGATTATAACAATTACCTTGCCGCTTTCACTCCTTTGATCTCAGCAACTGTAAAATCTGGATTTGATGCAAAATATGCTGTCATTATGAATGCATCTAGATATTTTTGGTAGATTGTACGAATGTGCTTTGACAAAACCAGTCTCAGTCATCGTCCTAAATGATCTCTAGTCTCACGAGAATGCTAAAATTACACTAGCTAATGGAAAAAACTACAGGAACTCAATATAAAACGATTTTTCTCTCAAACACTACTAAAACAGTATGAATATCGACGCCGCTAAAGGCAATGTTGTGGCTTTTGACGTCACGTTTCGTTTCGACCAATGGTGAAGCGTTTCGCAAATTTGAATTTCCCTCTTATATTTTGCACTTTTTATTTAATATTTTAAGCAATTAAAATGTAAATAAATAAAAAAACAATCTTTTAGATATAAAGTCAGAACAATAAAGATTCGGAAAAAAAATATTTCAACCAGATTTAAACCACATGCATATTCCCTATTATTATAACCCGTTATTTCTTAAATGAACAGTGAAATTTTTCGGCACAGGTACAACGTCCCGAGAAGTTTCTGATATTTAGCATTTCAGACATATTCGAGAAGGAAGTTCCGACAACAACACAATAAAGTTATAATGTGATCACTATGGAAATATACTCGGAGGGTGTCCAATAAGTCCATGGCGTGGGACAAAAGACTCCGAAGGGACGTGTATAATAACGTAGAAATTGAACTCAATTATTATCAGATTACGAACCTACTGAAGGGCTTTGTTCACCTGAACATCATCATCTGGTACGAAAATATCGCTTGGTCCCGGTAGTTCCATTGCCCAATTGGGAAGAAAAAAAACCCACCTGTTCCTTGGTAAAAAGGCACGTGCTAATTAATTAGTTACTAGTAAGTAGTAGTTACTCCCAGTAGTTCCATCGCCATTGCCATAACACAAAAAATTAAAATACAATAAAAAAAAAAAAATTATTTTACATTTTTTTTCCGTTAAATTCAAATTATTTATTTCACGGAACATGGGGTGTAAATATTTGGTATTGTGTGTTTGTGCAGTTCCATCATGTATTTTAAGTTAAATAAAGAGTTTGATTAGATATTTGAATTTGTTTCTCTAGTCGTGGTAGAGTGGATAAAAGTAAAAATGGAAAAACTACAGCTATGAAAATACTGGGACACGTAATTTTATAAGTTTTCAAGTGCTTTAAGTTCCATAGAGATGATTTTTTTGCCCACTAGTTCCATGGAGCAGGTGGGCTTTTTCCTCACTGGTTTCATCATATTTAAGTACTTTAAGCTCCATGGAACAGGTGAGTTCGTATCCCACTAGTTCCATCATAAAAGTAGGCAATTGAACTACTGGGACCAAGCGGAAAACATGAAATGATATTTATCATCGCCAATGCAGCGCGTATAAATTTTTACGATGTCACAGTTGTGACGTGCGAGACGATATCTCGCACTATGGTCATATATAGGTGTTGACTGTTTACCTGATTCGCAGCCAATTCATATTTCATGAGCAGTAAATGAAATGCGGGATCACGTTCCTATCGTCCAGGCTCATCCATCGGCCGATATCGGCGCTATTCTGGCAAATAGGCTGGAATGAGCACGCATTCTCGTTTGGTAAGCGCCTGCCTGGCGGCGAACTTCTCTCTATTACGTATTACCCAAATAGAATAGCTTTCGATATTACTGCTATTGCTGAGATTTAGAAAAACTTCTTTACCGCTGTTTTAGTGGATTTTGTTCGTTATCGCAAAAGATTTGTCTGTAATATGTTTGAGAGATCGCAACGAGTGTGGTAAATTGGTAGCACGTGGTCGGTTTCGCGTTGCTCGCTCGTTTCTCACAGGATTTTATATCGTTTTCGCTCAGCTCCAGGCTTGTCTCGCCGATGTGAGCGTCACGTCGCTGCTCCGCATGCTAAGAATTTTGCAATTCAAACAAGTTACACGGAGCTTAACTTTCTTACTTACGGAGCGAAGTTTTAATTAGAAGTTCTTTATTATTATATTTAGTAGTCCATACGACGTCGGGCTCTGTTTGTTACTGTAACTTATGCAAACTTTTATCCAACTGTAAGTAAACATTTACATAATAAACATTGTCTTTAATTAAATAACATTAGAAAAGTTACATATGTAGGTCCTCGAAGACAGTTGTTATATTATTAAAGTACTTAGCGCGTATGACTGCAAAAATACGATATCTGGGAAGTACATAAATAAACATTGATTTACAAATACATGGATGTTGCGACAGGTACGAAATTCACGAAAAAGGTCCCTAAATTAATCTACAACCTAATTGAAATACAGAAATACCGATAAAATTATTGATAGCCGAATAAAATTAGACATTGTTACACTGATAACTTTTACAATGTCTAATTTTACTTACCCCAAATGTAGGCCAAATGCTTAGATATTACCATTTAGTGTAGTTCTAGTCTACTTTTAGTACGGATATTTTAAGAGCTCCAATAGAGAGCTCGAACTCAGTATCCATAGTTTTAAATATCTTTGTAAGTAAACAAAAAATCTGCTTATTTGGCTGCATACCTATTATGATATGACAGCAAAGCAATAACTATGGCAGATAGAAACAAACAAAATTATTCAATAAAAAGTGCGTGTGTGCAAAGGGAGTAGGTATGAAAACGGAATGGACACATTTTCCTTCTCAACGGAGTCCTTTTCCTTTAAATGCCAAATGACATTTACACAACTCGACCGCTACAAAATTAGTAACAATTATATTAACTCGGTATCATGTCTGTCTATTTGGTATGCATTTCAAAGTTGATTTTAAAGTAACCTCCCAATAAGTTAAGGGGCCTTACGGCTACCTCTTAATGCAGGCTCGAAAAAGCGGTGAAACAGAGCAGTGCGGAAAATTATGCGAACGTGAACCTTAACGCGCCGAGAGTTCAAAACTAGATGTATGACAATGCAATGTTTACTTTCTTTATAATTAATTATCAGCTCAGCGTGGTATCACTCGCTATCCGAAAATTAAATATATTAATAATAAGATAAATAAATAAATAAATATTCGGGACATTTTTTTCACACACGGTCATCTGACCCCAAACTAAACAAAGCTTGTGATATGGCTGCCAGAGACTGATATACATACATATATAGTTTTAAATACATACTTAAATAGATATTAACAACCTGATATAGAACAAACACAAAATGTTCATCACGCAAATGTTTGTCCCATGTGGGAATCGAACCCACGCCCCCAAGCTTAGAAGGTAGGTTCACTACCTACTGGACCAACGGGCTATCTGTTATAATTAAGTTACCTACATACTGTTTATCTAAATCTGTTCAGCTATTTACGGGTTTGAGTGCTGACAAGCATACACTTAACAAACATAAAATCGACTTCAACGATTTTTTAAAATTATTAGTTAGTTTCAAGTGAAACAATTAGCAGTAAGTTAAAGTTGACTTTATTAACATTGTTGTTTGTTACAAATTGTAGTTATAATAATTTTAATCAGAGCTTCGAATCGTGGCATTTAAAAGGCTTCATAAGTCCCAGATACGTAATCTGCGGCTAGTGTGATCTTCTCCAGCGCCCCGATACCGCGGATTGAATGTTACCCTATCCCGGGTTTATCCCATGCTTCAGATACTTTGTTATACTTTATACGCGTCCTTTTCAGCTCCGGGCGCTGTGATAAAAATATTTCCCTAAATACTATCCTTTGCCGTGCGTAGGCAATATAATATGGATAATATTTCTTATTTTTAACCTACTATAAATAGGTGAGGTTCTCAAGTCGACGCGTATATAATTATGTGTTATTATGCGAAAATTATTATTACTCATGTAAGATTAAGCTAGGTATTCTTGGTTATAATAAAACCTCAAATGTGTGAAACATTGAAAAACGGATAATAATTGAATTTTATGGCGTGTATTTACAAAAGAGGGGGATACTCAATTCGGTTGGATTTTTTATGTTTGTTACCTTAGAACTCCGTTATTTACAAACCGATTTGGAAAATTCTTTATTTGAAACTACCGGTTCGCCCTAGCTTCGCACGGGTATAGATTATAGCCTATGTCACCCGGGGATAGTGTAGCTTCCCAACAGTGAAGGAATTTTTAAAATCCGTCCAGTACTTTTTGAGCCAATTTGTTACAAACATACTTACATACAAATCTTTCCTCTTTATAATATAATATAGATATAGTATAGATATAATATAGATATAGTATATATAGTATAGTATAGATTATATACTTTCAGATTGGTCACATAAATATTTCATTAATATCGGTTTTAATACGTTTGGTTTTTACACGCTTTTATTATATCAAACGAACTGGTAAATTTGTTTACTCGGATTACAAATGTGGAATGAGCTATCTTGCGCGGTGTTTCCGAGAAGCTACAACATGGGGTTCTTCAAAAGGCGAGTTAATAGAGTCCTTAAGGGTCGGCAACCTATTTGTGATGCCTCTGGTGCTACAAGTATCCATAGACGACGGTAATTGCTTACCATTAGGCGACCCGTCTGCTTGTTTGCCACCTATGGCATAAAAAATGACATAATATTGTCACCCAAGTTAACAAAATTGCGTATTTTAAAGATTTTCAAATTAATAAT
The DNA here is from genome assembly GCA_914767915.1 of Agriopis aurantiaria. Taxonomy (NCBI): domain Eukaryota; kingdom Metazoa; phylum Arthropoda; class Insecta; order Lepidoptera; family Geometridae; genus Agriopis; species Agriopis aurantiaria. The sequence continues at coordinate 10,626,560 of OU611983.1, read as the reverse complement.
AATTTAATAAATTAATTTTATGGGTAGTAAAATTATTTTATAATAATTAAATCTTCGTGGTCGTGGTACTTTTAAATAATTTCATAATTTTTTTACAGAAATCCGTCATCAAGTCTACCTGTGACCGCGGGCACTGCAAAGTGTTCAAATGCCAGGAATTAAAATAATCAAAAATACACGTGGTAAAATTAGTTAAAAGTGTTTAATTTAAATTTGTAATAATCCCGAAAACCTTATATTTCCTAATGTGTGATACTTTGTCAGTTTTCACTAAAGATATTTAGTGTAGGAAACTACTAAAACAATAAGTAGACTTGGTATTACTTTTGATGAAGTGATAAGACTTATTTTCTGACTAGTAGCCTGTGGTTTTTGTGATAAAATGTAGGCACCTCTTGTTTCCAGAAGCTTCATTCATACCAGATTTCATCCAAATACGTGAAGCCGTTACGGAGTTGAGTAAGAAATAACGTAATAAAACACAAATTAAAAAAAAAATCGTTCTATTACCAATAAACTTTCGCATATATTAGTGCGTGTTTCGATAGAGTGATTTATAATAGCGTTAATATTTTAGTGAGTAGATTTATAATTAGAAAACTAGAACCATAGAAACGAAATTTGAATTGCATTGGTTCTTCAACGTTGTCCCTTTCACTAAACATAATAAGTTACACACTGACTTTATCCGTAGTGTTTTTTTTCTAATAAAAAAATATAAATTCGGTTTTAAGTTTAGCACATGATAGAAATTAGAATAAACAGTCCATGGTTCCTCATCACATAGAGAGTTCATAGCACAAGAGTGTAGACGACGGCAAAATAACGTTCTCTGCGGAATAAAACTCCCGATGGTACCGCTCACTCGTAGCTCTCGTAGCGTCGTAGCGCCAGCTCGTAGCAAAAACGGCCCCACACCGGGAGTTTCAGAGCATGCGGCATAAAACTCGCGTTAAATATATTTTAAACCAAGTTTAAGCCCTTGACTTTCGAGGATTACATTCTTTTAATGTTGCTCTAACGGAAAACCCACACAAAATATAATAAACATTTTTGCTACTTTGCTCTGTGAAAATGTAGTCGTATAAGCTTTGTATTTTGGGAATGTATGAATATACTTGGACTAAAATTCCTTGCCATTATAGGGTCAACAATAACATAACTCTACCCTCATAACATCTTCCATTCCGGCTTTACAACCTGAGAGCGTAATAGCTTTAAACGACTGCCGTCGTCAGTGCGTCGCAGCTCTCTCGGGACCGAGTAATATGAAGGCGGAGCTTGTAGAACCTACAGCCTTGCTTATTTGTACAACAAGCCAACAATGCCGGCGAGATCAAAGACCGTTACCGGAATGAATTTGCGAGAGCTATCTCTCCCCACTACACGACACGATAAGCCCCGAAAAATATAATTCTCATTTTCATACTAAAGTATCCGGTGATTCACGTAGTAATTCGGTTGTTGGAATAATAGGTAATATTGTCAGGACCCTTGTTTGTTTGTGTTACAAGGTTGCACGTAATTTTATGCATGAGGTTTTATTTGACTTAATGGCGTACCATTCGAGTCACTGAATTTGCGGTTTATACTGGTATATTGAAAGCGATTCTCTCACGGACTTGCCAACGAATCCATGTTTCACTGCAGCAGCAAATTTAAGTAAATTCAGAATACAAAATTTTAAAATGTTATAAAAACTTTTGTTGTATATTAATTAATACATTTTTACAAGAAAATTATGAGATATGACCTATCAACCAAAAAAAGAATCATCAAAAACAATTCTAAATTGGCGGCGTAATCGCGTAACAAACATAAAAAAAAAAAAAACACAGTCGTTTTGATAACCTCCTCCTTTTTGAAGTCGGTTAAAATTACTTCACAGGACGTTCAATAAAAGAGATTCATCCCTTAATTTTCTACATTAAAGGTGTTTTTATTTTTTCAAAAATGAGTTCACCTATAACAATATTGCCTATTCTATAATAAAAAAGCGTCATTAGAATAGGTTTACAATCGGCAAAGATTTTTTATTTAATAATATTTAGGCTTGCGTTTGACCACCACATTGCTTGATGTTAAGCGTCTAAAATGGAGCACACTTACCTAGAAGAAACTCACACGACTCACTCGCGACTTGGAGACACCCAGATTGTAACCAATTGTAACTATTGGGAAACATTTGGGGAAAGAATTCAGGCGTGCATTCCACAGACTAGTGGTAACAATGTTGAGTAATAAAAAAAAACAGTTTAAAATAGAACCTCTTTTTTTAAAGTCAAATGAAAATCTATAACCTTTTGCCACAGATCTAACTTTTGCGTTTTATTTTTAGTTGGCGGCATGTCCCTTGTTATTTGAAACCAGCAGAATAGCAAAATAAAACAAAAGGCGTTGCGTTATCCCCTTAAGTTTTTTAATGTTAATATGTATTGTCCAACTGCTAGGCAACTGTCTTCTCCAACTCTTTGAACTGTTTCTGTCCTTGGCCAGCACAGACCAATCTTTATTAAACCTCCCGAGTTCGTCGAGCTGTCGGGTCCGGGGGTGACATGGGGGTACACTGTTCGGAGTTACCGACTTAATGGAGATCTCTGCCCACCTACGCCCAAAAAATAAGTTTTCCATGTATTCTACATTTCATATATCCAAAAGTATGTAGTTGTTATGTAGCCTGAAATTTTCGCAATAAACACATTAAGATCCTCTGCTGTCCAGACTTTCCAGACCAACAATAACGGGCGTACTATATTCTCCATTCGACAAACATCTATGTTTTCATTCTGTTTTGCATTTCATTTCGTAATCAAATCGAATCAAATTACCATTCCTAAATACGTTCAAGCTTTGATCCGAAACACTCATTTTATCGTTAGTCAACTGAACCGTTTATAATTACTGAGAAATACGGTGCGTTTGATATAATTACAGATGTAATTGGAAAGGTCTATAATTAGGTTACCACTCCGTCCCAGTCTTTGAAAAGATTTTCGCATTACAGCTGGATCTTTATCGCTATCAATTATGTCAGCTTTTAGAAAACTTTGCACTTACCAGTTAGGTATCTACAATGAGCACGAATGATTCCAAAAAGAAATGTTCTCATTCTTGTTATCGTTAATTAAAGAGAATCTATTACGCCAACTGAATAATTAACCTTTATGATAAAGTGAATAATTAAGTTCCAGGGTCGGCGTAAATTAATATGATGTTTTCTCCGCCTACATTTGAAACCGTAGGCAGAGGAAACTTAGTATTTTCAACCAGACTTCATTAGTTGAGTAGTTTTGCTGGAAAAGGAGATTCGTTATCTTCTAAACTACGCTCTTACATGCATTAACTGTCATCGGCACCCTTTATATCGTAGCCTATGAAATCGGAAGATTTGTTTTAGTCTGTCCACCGAGTAATCGACCACGGGATTTTTGCCTTGCATCTTTTCTATAACAACCTTTAGAAGATTGTTACCACTTGTCACTTTCATTATTGGTCACTCACAAACATAATAAAACTAAGTAGTAAGTTAGCTCCCTGGTGGGATGTTCCATGTCAATGGAGGCGATATATTAAGGTAATGGAGCAGACCGCGAGCGCTTGATTAACTCGACCCTTGATGCTGCGTGATGACCCTATCAACCACTCGCTCGACCGCAAACGCCTTGCTTGAATCACAATTGATAACTTACCAGTCTTTGGATTCACTACAAAAGTGTAGGTTATTATTTCTGTTTAATACTTTGCATACATCGTAATATGTAGAACAAGAGGTCTCAAAAAACAGAATGTTTCGTAACAACTAATTCACACCTCTGATTTTTTTATTTTGTCAGATGAGTTTTGCACAGTTGGTATGTAAATGAGTACCTTCTAGGTCTACGTGCTGCATCTTCAGCCACAATTACACTATTATATTTATAAAAAAAATTATATGGTCTTTACTACGTACCTTTTAACTTAGATGAGCTGTAATTGTAATGGCCATAGCTCGTTATCTATCCATAAAAAAGGTAAAACTAAATACTCTACTATCATAATTTTGTTCTTGGCTGGTATTAATAATGGTAGGTATATAATTGACTGATAGCCCTCTGTTTTAAAACTGTGACGGTTGTTCACTACAGTTATATGATAACGGGATGTTTACCATGGTAAGGTTGTGAATTGAGGTCCCGATATTTCGGTGCAGTTACATGCACCGTGTTCACAGGAAAACTGAAGAATGCGGGTGGTTAGTCGAACAGTTCAAAGTAAGGTGCAGACAAAACGATCTATCCTCTCCAGCCACAATCTTATCACGGTAAATATCCCGTTAGTAATCATATAACTGTAATGATATCCCTCTCACCAAAAATTTGGATATTCCTCCATTATTATCCCATTCTATACTAAATAAATACGCCGGTTGGAAACTTTAATTAATAAAGTTTCCGGACTTAATGGAGTTTTTAATGAAAAATTACATCTTCGGTCAGATCCCAGGGGTTAATCTGCGTAAATAGCCGGCCATCCTGTTAAATAGTCATCCTCGTCGGCCGATGCCGGAGTGGTTCTTCATTAAGTCGATATCCGGCGTATTCTGGAGCCGCCGAAATGTGCTCTCACCGAGATTAACTTGTAATATTTTTGCGTCTGACGCGTCTCGTGGCTTCAGCTTAGCTCCGATAAAGTAGAGATGTATGTGTCTGGGTCTTATTACTACGAATAGAGTTTTCGGTTTATTTGCCGCGTTAGACGTGACTATCCCTAATCTTAAAATTATCTATGAAAACGTTTATGTAGCTGTATTAACGTCTAATTAATGTAAGTTGATTTTTACCTAATGACGCAAAACCAAAAAGGAGGCTATTGTGTTTAATGTCTATGTATAAACGCATAAACGTATAATGTATCTATAAACGCGTCAACAGATTTTGATAAATGTTTTGTCGATATTCTTTTCATTTCAGGGAAAATCAGTGACGTCATCTGAAATACCAGACGGTTATGGGTTATGTGGGGATGGATATTTTTATGACTGCCCTCTTCATGTATCATTATTTAATAGATCTTTTAAAACGAATATGAGATAACATTATTAAAAATTCACAAAAATATCGTAATCGTATTTTTTTTTTGTTTACCTTGTAAATACTTAGGTTCAGGATTTAAATTCCGACCAAAGTAATTTCTTTTGGTGAACATATTGCAGCACAGTCGGTTTTTCAAGCAATTAAGAGATAGAAACTCTTTATTGTGCACACCAGAAATAAAATTTTCATATAGATCGAACTTACGGTTTACTTTCAGAAGTGGCGGCCTTACCGCTAAAAGCTCTCTCCAGGCAATCATTGAATGAATTGGGCTGGTTTGCGGGACATCAATTGTAAATACGAGTTAGTCCAGTCAGGGGCGACTCATTTTGCCAAGAGATGACCGATACGGGGCGACTCGGAGCCCTCTCCTCGTGCGATTGATTTAGCTTTATTGGCGGTCATAAATTATTCTCTAGGTTCCTATACGCGTAGGTAGGTAGTTATACTACAGATACGCTTTTATCATTTCCAAAAGAGGAAAACTCATGATGGTTATTTGGTTGTTTATTATTTTTATTAACTAAACAAAAATATAAGCTTCCCAACACTATATAGTAGATATCATCATCATTTCAGCCGTAGACATAGCTAGAGACACTGCTAGACATAGGCTTCCCCTATCGATCTTCAAAAGGGCCGGTTGGAAGCTGCCTGCATCCTGCATTTCTCTGCGGTCTCTTTTAGGTCATCTGCCCATCTTTTAGGTGGATGTCCTACGCTGTGGTTACCAGTACGTTGTTTCCATTTGAGAACCTTTCGTATAGTAGATATATACTTACATAAAGTACTTAATCATAATATTTAAAAAAATGCCAATTAATCGTTGAAGATCTAGAGCCAATCCAAATGCACACTACAAGTTGTTGAGAGTGTACACAGAATGCCGCCAGCACAGGTCTATGTCTGTCTAAGTCTGTGCTGGCGGCATTACCACGGTCAATGGCAATGCTTATTACGTGAGCGAAAAAATTCCAGCATTTTGGCTATGTTTCGCACGTTATTTCATACATAAAATGTTAAAAAAAAGTTTTTGTGATCCTTATTTCGAATTTAATTTCATCTAGATATACTTTAGTCTGAATTAAGCGCATGCCGTAAACTTTCATGTGAGTCTGTAGTCCTAGGTTTAGTAGTTCTCTCTCGATTACAATGTCGTCTGAAGAGTTTTTTTATGACCACTTTCCTTTACAGGCAAAATGTTGTACTTTACTACCAATATAATTCTGTAAAAGTAAGTAACGTTTTTAGTGCACACCATAATATACGAGGTACGATAACACGTGAAAGAGGGTAGAATTTATTGCGAAAGATTTTACCTTTGAATGCTCTTTGTTATTTTTGGTATAAAGCCAGACTGATGCCTATTATCTTAGCTATTATTCTGTGCTAGCTTCCGAGAGTAATGAATGTAAATTGTATTTATAGGGAGTGTGCGTCCGCGGGCGTCTGCAAAGTTGTAGCAGAACAAAGGGCGAGAAGACTGCGAGTAAACAAGTTGCAATAAGTTTCTCGGCAGCCTGACATCACTTGCTCTGCAAGCAGCTCGCTGCTCGCTAAATGCCTTTATTACTGTCTACTTTAACTCCTGAATGCTCTTTATTTTCTGCAATCTCTAATGGCGACTCGAAAATTTGGTACATAATATACGCTTACCTTTTTTATAACAGACATACAAGTAAGAAACCGGAATAAACCCATCTAATTACTAGCGTAACGTATTTCTATTTCATGAGACGCTATTTTTATATCAAACGATTCTACGCATGTGTGCGTTCATATAAGTAGATATAACTAATAGTAAATGAGGGATCTTCCCCTACGCAATCTGTCAAGGATCTCCTACTTCCGCTTTTCTGTCGAGTTCAATTAATCTAAGCGTGCTGTATAAGTTTTTTTTATCCCGTGAGTCAAGAGAAGGTAACAATTCTGAAGTACAAAATAAAGTTGGGGTGCTCTGAAAGATAAGCTAAATAAACATGTTCACGCAAAAATACCAGTAAGTAACAACTCGTTCATGTTCATTCAGTAACGATATTGGCACCGCTGTTAGGCCTTTCGTATTGCGTTTCCGTGACAAAACGCTCATTTGGGTGACTGCAAGCGGACCCTTTTGTGTTTGATACAAATAAAGGAAGTAATAGACGGACGTGAAGAGGAACGTCAGAGGTATTGCTGAGACGGGTCCGGATAGAGTTTTTGACACAAGATAACGCTAGCCAAAGGTGGCTAGCGTTATCTTGTGGCACTGTGTGTGATGTAACCAACAATTCAATTTTCCGCTAGAACCACGCCACTCGTGGAAGTGATACTTTACTTTTCCGATGAACTTCTGCCTGTTTCTTACAAAAGTTTCTTATCCATATCTTTTATAAAGGTATCGGAAATATCGGATGTTAGGTAGCTATCAAAAGCTATGTGTAACAATCAGTTTATTATGATAGTACAGGGTTTCTCAATACAAACCTTACGAATAGAATTTTTGACTGTGAGCCCCTTCAAAGAGAAAATCACCGCTACAGATAAAAACAAGGTTTTCAATAAACACAATTTCAACGATGTTTTTATTTTATTTTAGATGTTAATTAACTATTAATATTGTAAATGACACTTGATTATTGTTATTATTGTAACAAAATTAGCTTATCAGTTTCGAATAAAAAAATTTTTTTCTTAATTAGGTCAAGAAGTTTGGTATTGTTATGTGAAACCTAGCAGCGCAGCGGTCTGCCAGTATGCATGCCCGATGCACGTGCGTAACGCATAACGTAAATTTTTAACAGACACAATCAACTGGCAAAGCTCCTTATTAATAAACGCGAAATAGCCTTAGAGTCTTTTTTAATAGAGTGCAAAATTTGATAGAGCGGAAAAGACAAAATACCTCCCAAATATTCCAAAGCTACTTTTATAATAAGGTTCACAAGCTCCACCATAACAAACTCTGTAATAGCATAATGTTTTCTTAGTACTTAAACAAATTATATCATTATCACTGATGCAATAATATAAAAGTCTATTACACAGCGAGATATTAGGGTCGAAGGGAAACGAAAATATCGGAATGCCATAACAATAATATCACCGTGAATTTCTAGAACATTTATAACGTTCCCAAATTGTTTTGCTCAGCTGCCGGTAAAATGAGATTAAGGTGGAAATAATAATTGGAAACAGAGGTGAAACAAAACCATCTGTGGTCGTATTATGGCCGGTTAAGCCGTGGAATGGCTCAGACACAGGCCGTTTATGCTGAGTCTAGAGCTCCTGCAGCCGTATCGGGATTGAACCATGCATGTTCATTACATCATAATACTACCTTCCTTGTTATCAAATCCTATCTATCCAGAATACCGGGCCAGAATACCGGGTGCAGCAATCTTGCTCGCGCATTTATTTTGTTGTTTTTTAAGATACAAAGTGCCTACTTTGTATCTTAAAAAAGTAGGCACTTTGGAAAAAATTGTTTGTCATTTAAAAAATTGTTTAATATTTCAAAATATTTAAAAAAAGTTTTAAGTTTTAATATTTTTTATCATGACCAGAATAAATGGGAAAAACAAACAAAACTGTTTATTCCGTTTTTTTGTGGTCACAATAAAACATATTAAAATGTCTTAAGCACATTTTTCAAAAGTAGACAATAATTGTAAATTTAAAAACTAAGTAGTTTTCTTCGGAGAAACCAGATTATTGTTGTGATTAAAAAGGTACATACTCTTACTTAACTATAATAATTTAACCTCAACCCTACCAGAATATGCGTAGGAAACAACATAATGGAAGCTACAATTAGTTGAGAATAGACTTTTAATCCAAAAAAAATTAATGATTTTCGTACATTTGCGAAACGGCAACTTTTTCGACCGCGTAATCGAAACTAAATAGAGAGCAGGTACTAATTGTTTTTTTTGCTAGTAACTACCTGACCAAAGAGTCGGTAGGTACGAATTGTATAAAATGAATGAGACCGCTACTCCAGGCAATGTTGATTCTGTCTAATTGAAATCAAACTGCACTTGGTAGTTAATGGAACCTGGGATTAATTTACGTAATAGCGGTCGTTTTAAGCTAATAGGCAGGTTTCAAGGCTTGATGACTGTAAAAGCCTATTTTATTGAATTGCTGGATGCTAGTCCTTGGATATGTATACAAATAGATGTCAAAAGGATAACAAACAATAGACATCAGTCTGTTAGTGTAATATAAAATACTAGCGGTCCGCCCCAGCTTCGCACGGGTATAGATTATAGCCTATGTCACCCGGGGATAGTGTAGCTTCCCAACAGTGAAAGAATTTTTTAAATTGGTTCAGTACTTTTTGTGCCAATTCGTTACAAACATACTTACATGCAAATATTTCCTCTTTATAATATTAGTATAGATCAACCAGAAAGGCACCTTGAAGAATGCAGCAGAAATAAGGAGATAGTCCAGAATGGCTCACCAGCATATTGGTTAGGGGTGATGATTAGGAATGCGTTAAGTGAACAATTTCACATTTATATCATTAAGTAAGGATTTAATCATCGTCGTCGTGCGTCTTATCGTCCCTGATTAATATATCTATATTATAAAAATGATATCTTGAGAAAAACTTTACCGATTTCAATCATCTTTTTTTAAATGTTTTCTCATACTTTGTAAAAGGTTCTTACGGAAAGAAAAATTAAGAAATATGCGCAGAAAATTGGAAAATTTCAGAAGACTTAACGACAATTTTAACTGGGCACATTTGACAGTTCTAATAGTGTTAACACACGTATGGATTTGGTTGACGGACCGCCGTCCAACCAACGGGAGAGAAAGAGTGAGAATATCATATTTCCCTTTCTTTCTCTCCCGTTGGTCAGACGGCGGTTGAGGTCAACCGAATCCATACGTGTGTTAACACTATAAGACAGGACAACGTCTGTCGGGTCAGCTAGTATAGGTAATAAAAAACACCATTATCACTTTTAGAAAAATCATCTTACTAAGTATCATATATTGAAATGAAATGGATGATTTTTATTGAATGAGGTGTAATTGTAATTGGAGCGTAATTTAATTTAATAAATGCATGAAATTAGTTTAAGTAAATTATTATTGTATGTTCGCAATGAACTTGACTGTTGATACTTATAAGCATTAATTAAGACCTGACATGTTAACACAGTTGAACAATAAATATAATCTGAATCTAATCTTGTCCAGGTTGGACCCGTGATTTTTATTGCAATAACGTCGAACCAACGAGGTGGTTGCATACGACACCTCGTATATCGGTAACCACTAATATATCAACGTTTTAATCCACCTGCCATCCCTCTCCCTGGCAACGTGTTCTGCTCAACTCCATTTGAGTTTCGTGATTGTCGTACTAACGTAACAAACTTTAGTGAGAAACCAGAGCTCGATATTTCTTACTAAATTTTTCTTTGATTATTATAGAGCAGGTGGACCCGGGGTAAGAAGCTAATGATATCTTAAAACTTTCTATCTACGACAACGTTCATTACTTACGTTGTTTTGATGTCGTTGGAAAACATTTTACATTGTTTTATGTTGCCTTTATAGCTCTTAGTGCAAATTAGTGACTATAACTACTAAACTCCAGCTATTTATACTCTCCGTTATCTAATGTGGTGTAACATTAGCTTAATATATTGGGTTGTTGAAAAACTAAAAGGGAACGTTTATGGAGCCTTTATTTGCTTGTATTTGCCCCTACTTTTGCAATAAAATTGTTAAATGGAAATCACTTTCTCCGGGCCTTCAGTTTTGATATTGTTTTTCCGTTGTGTCAGCAAATATAGTATTATTAATTTTTACTTTAACATTAAATACTATTTTAACATAATATAAAATGATAAATAAATAATAAAATAAACAGATGTTTCTTGTTTAAATAATTTCACAATGTTTGTACCTTTAGGTTAATCAGCAAAGTACTCGTAAATAGATAAGGTGCAGGTATATTTTAACATAAATTGAAGTAGGTTTTTATTATTTAAAACTTAAGTAGCTTTAATGCGCAATACGTCCTATGTCTCAATTCTCATGAAAAATCTCGATAAAGTCACATAAAAAAAATACTGTTTAATAATTTACGATACCATAGACAGACAGATACAGATACACATGTTAAACTTATAGTATCCGTCTTTTTTCATCACGGATTAAAAAACGGTTGGTACAACCAACGAAATAATTAAATTCGTAACTGAAAAAAGCAAATATTTTCACATTCTGGACGCGGATGCGAGCGTGTGCATCGATAACAAGGTAAGGGGTTGTTTCAGGGCTCGCACAAAAACAACTTACAGGGTATATCAAATTGCGTCGCAGAAACTACAATCTGTGTAAATAGCTTTATAATAATAAGTACTACTTAATGGCCTCATGGTTGTATATTAGGTATATTATTTAAGGGTTCTACAAGATGTCACAGAATGGTGTAGTAATAATTATACCTACTTAAGGGTTTTGATCTACTCATCAAATGGAACAACTTGTAGAGGTTAATAAATACGAGAAAAAAATTGTGTTCTCATACAAAATGACCGATCATGTGACCCATTTTGTATGAGGACACATTTTAGCAGCGTCTGGACTAGCGCTCTTTCGAAGTGTTCCAGAACCGAAGAGTTAATAATTTTAAGCATGTTACATTTGCCCCTAATGCCCCCCCCCTTCTCTGAACAAAATCCTTGCTACGTCCTGTCTGCAGCTTACATAGGTACTGCCTGATAAATAGGCACTCGTAATAGCTACTGGGCATACCGCGCTGGGCGTCAGCGGACTGGGAGTGGGCAATCGCCGCTATTTGTAATTAATTACGCTGTGTAGTACTTGTACTACAGAATTTCGTGGTCCGTAGTCCGCACCAGTCATCGCCACAGGCATCCACCTTGTTTGTACCACAGCCGCACCGCTACAAAATGTTATTAAATTCTCACAGTTAATAAATCTATGATATACTGATTATGTTTTATTCAAAGGAACCGAGTTTTCCTAGTATTTTCATATACAATTGTTAATCAATTTGAATTGTTTTGTATTTAAGCGTTTGTTAAACGGTGAGTAAGAGTTACCTACCACATTGTTAAGTATCTCATTGATGTGTGAATGTTTTGGGTCGGATAAGTACGTACCTACTAAATAGGTTAAATGATGACCTACCTGAGCCCATACTTTATCTTCACATGGGCATTCCTGCATGTTTAAAAATTATATTGACGGAATGTACTTATGTAAAATGAATTTTATTATTTAATTTAATTTAATTTGTATACAATAATTAGGTAGTGATAGTTTTAGTTTCTAAATACTGTGTTTTAATGTAAGCTTTATATCAAGAGTAACGTTACAAATACAAATATTCGGTATAATTTCAATTTTGATTGAAATAAGTTGGAATAATAATTGGTTTTTATGTATGTAAACAAAATAGAATTTTGATCACCTTTTATTTATTTATTTGGGACATTTTTTTTTTGCACACACGGTCATCTGACCCCAAACTAAGCAAAGCTTGTGATATGGCTGCCAGAGACTGATATACATACATATATATTTTTAAATACATACTTAAATAGATATTAACAACCAGATATTGAACAAACACAAATGTGATAACACCTGGGTGATAAAAGTTGACTCTTTAGTGTCCTTTGATCACCTGGGAATATAATCACCGGGGTGACCATAGGCAACCCTTAGTTAATTTTTTTTAATGGAATGCTATTATATTCGCTATTATCATCCTAGATTTTATTTAAATACATTGTTATTTTATATTTTCAAAACATTTTTATGCGTGAGCCTGCTAGATACCGCTCTAAGAATACTCCATTAGAACCCAACCCCAGAAACCAATGAATTAACATGCATATGAACCTATTTCATGAGCCTGACCTCGCTGATTTTGTTATTATTCAAGAGATTCAAGAGTGAGGAGGATATGTGACTAGAGCTGGAGGCGCAACGTTACTCTATGCATAAATTTGTGGACAGAAGTTCCTCTCACTGGTGGTGGGAAATGAGCCGACATGAGCTGAACCCGCGGCAATGTATCTAGTGTCTCCAAAACCAGTTAACGTTGCTCGCCAAGTTATTCGACCGGGAAAGTCATTAGCAATTCAAATACCTAACCACCGCATGGCTACACCCACCGAAGACTCCTCTTTCACATGACCGCTTTTGTAAATTATTTATTACTGTTTGGCCAGTTCGAAAGTCCGCTTTGTTCTGCGGGCTAATACAAACTCGAAAACAGTTGAATTGACTCCCTTAGTATTTGACGGTGGTGATGCTTCCGATACGCCTATCCTGTTCACAAGGGCGTGGGGTTGGCATTAAATACGCATTATGTTGGATATTTTTGGGAAAATTACCAGATGGAGAGTTATTTGTGTTGAATAAGATCCGTAGAATGTCGCGTCCCTCTATATGTATGAGTTGGCGGGAAACGTGACAGGTAAAGATTTGATATATTTATTTCCGGTCATTTCTTATGGAATGTTCCGAGAAAGGGTCCCAGAGAGATTGGTAGTGATAGCTACACGCTATCGCTGTGTAGTCACGTCGCAGCCATGCCTGAAGGAGCGGTAAGAATTTCAATCACAGACGCCGAAGGCAGCGCGAGACAAATTGCAGACGACTTTGTTAGGTACTTACATGGCAGTTCAGACGTTCCACAAGGCTGTATTAGCTTTCTGATTTGCTGGTTTTAAAAATATTTGATAGTGTAATAAATTGGTATAACTGTCATTTTCGTAATTCAAGTAAATGTGTGTGGATATTATACCTACTTACATTGAAATACGACGTCTAAAACTTGACGCTTATGAAAATTTACAAGGTAACAAATTCCTTCCAGATAGGCACGCAGCAAATTTCCTTTGACTATTTATTAGAATTAATTTTACTCTGAGCAGTCTCGTAAACTACGAAACTTAAGTTAAATCCGAAGGAAGAGAGGCTTTGTTATTACAATCTTAATTCATTGTAGCCCATAAGATAGATTACGAAGAAAATCCATAAAGTAAACAGAAATTGAAACCCACCCTCTCGAAATTACTAATTCTCTTTGAACTTGCAAGTACGTTACTTACTTAACCTAAATAATACCTATGTATATTGTTATTCCCCTAAAATAACACCATTTCAAAGTAATCTGATTTAATTCTCTACTAACATAAATACAAAGCGTACGTCGACATAAGACAATCATAATAATATAGGCGTGGTAATGAAACTGTATCAATTCAGTTAGCGTGATAGCAAACAATTGTCTCCCTTATTGGGTCGGGGTTGCCGATATAATTGGAGATCCGTATAAGGACATTAATAACACAACAGATACTATTAGACGCAGGGTTCCGGCCCTCTTGTTATAGCCAAAACAAGGAAATTGTAATAAAGTTACTCGATACGCCCGTTGCCCGGTAATACCTATTCGTTGCGAAAATCGTTGGACTGTGATTTGTCTGATTTAGCAGGATTGATTTAAAAATTATAAATGTTTTAAAACGAGTTTTTTTTTGAACCAATTCAATTATTTCGTTTGCGAGAATTACTCTCTTTGTTAGTTTTAGGCAGTGTAGTTTTCTCCTGATATGTACTTAAGCTACAGTTATAAATACAAAAAATGCACCCAGCCACATTTTTACAGCCATAATTTTTAACTATTTTTACATTCTAATCATAAACTAGTACATCAGTAACGCAGTTTTGAAATTCTAATAAGTGCGTAAAAGCAGATTTTGACTAAAATGTATAGAAAATCTGAGGTACCTATAAGCATCTAGAGTACCTTTAAAGACTACCTTTACTAAGATAAGTTAGTTTATCTAAAGTACCTTTTGACATTTCATAATATTTTGTCGACAGGGAGTGTGAGCCGGTTCGCGTCGAAGAGCGCCTACAAGGTCTGCAACAGTGTGGGTGCCACAAAGCTAAATCAAACGTCATTCCCACTGAAACCCTTAATCACCTTACAGCCTTTGATAAACTGAACCGCACGAGGTACACATTAACACGCAACGGACGTATATCTATCGCACTCTATCGCAACTGTAAATCAAGATTACGAACCTATTAGTGTGTCAGCTACATTTCACGAATACGTGACAATTTTACAAGTCGATACATAATTTAATCCGGGATCAAAACAATAAAAAGATTTATGTCTGACCCTTTCCAATTAAATATAATCGAGTGAAAGAAGCAACATTTTCAAAGCTGTGAGAAAGAAAAATGTATTTTGTTTTTAATTTTATTTCTTCAGTTCGAGTTTTTAATTAAATAAAGCGGCGGCAACGGGTAGATTGTTAACGATTATAGAAATTTAAATTATGGTGACTGATTTTTATTTCAATTCAATAAATCAGTAAGGTTTTCCAATATAAAGTACCTAACAGACGTATTTCAGAATATCCGTACAGAAGTGCATCTGTGAAACATCTAAGAATTATTCATCAAATTTCTACTAGTAGAAGTATTAGGCTTTAACGAGAATTACGTACTTAACTACATACGTAACTGCCGATAAATGAAATTGAACCGACTTACCTTCTAAGTAAGTACTTTCCTTTTGCCGCGGCAGTAAAGTATCTTGCTGTTCGCTGTTTGACGCACTCCAAATTAGTACAAAATAGTTATTTATGATACAAGTGCGGAAAGTTGGTTATTACAAACGAGTAGACGAATGTAAGCCCGAGACGAAGTCGAGGGCTTACCATAGTCACGAGTTTGTAATAACCAATCCGCACGTGTACCATACAACGTTTTACAACACATTTGCGAGAAAAAAAGGCTACAAATGAAACAATTTTTGTTTATAACTTAATATCAGTCACAACAATAGTTTCTATAATATAATAAGAAAATGGCGCGAACATGCAAATAGCGCCACTATCACGTGGTGAAAATTAGAACTACATCTTTCGTCTCATTTTCTCTTTAGTATTAAACTGAGACAAACGTATTGAGCAAAAGCGCTTCCAAGGAGGTTTAATCATTCAGCTTATTTATTCTCGTAATATGAAACTCTTTTGTGGAATTCTTATGTAATTATGATGGAAATTAAAAAAATACCGTAAATCACACGCACGGTGCTATACATCTGAGCGTGCGGACAAATTCATTTCCGCACGCTCCGTTGTATGATCCATAATGTTTAACTTTAGAACGATGTATACAGGCTTCGTAAGTGCACTTTTTGAGCAAATGTGTTGTAAAAGTTATTTCTGGAGACCGAGTGGCACAAATTGATATTATTTACATATTATTTTGGCGGAAGAGATTGAATAAAAACTCGAATAGTTATTTATGATACAAGTGCGGAAAGTTGGTTATTACAAACGAGTAGACGAATGTAAGCCCGAGACGAAGTCGAGGGCTTACCATAGTCACGAGTTTGTAATAACCAATCCGCACGTGTGCCATACAACGTTTTACAACACATTTGCAAGAAAAAAACAAAAAATGGAAATTAAAAAAATACCGTAAAGTACACGCACGGTGCTATACAACGGAGCGTGCGGACAAATTCATTACAGCACGCTCCGTTGTATGATCCGTAATGTTTAACTTTCGAAAGATGTATTCAGGCTTCGTAAGTGCATTTTTTGAGCAAATGTGTTGTAAACATTATTTTTGTTATCTTAAAAATGCACAATCGTTTTTTATCACCCCTTTGTGATTTCTTTCAAAAATGATGAAAATGTGCTGGCTAGTAGTGGCGGAGACTATGATCTTAAACGAGTCCGACCCCACGGTAGCGCTCAATTGTAAATGCTATTTTCCTTCACACATCCGAAACAGTCCATGCCGTCAGTCGATGATCGGGAAACACTGTCGAGCTACACTATGAGCGCTACATGATGAAAGCTTAACTTTACTTCCGTACCACCTCAAATATTCCAATCAAAATGTATCCTCAGAACACCCACTTTCCACGATATATATAAATAATTTAGCTGTGGACTTCCTGCGATGAGGATTTGGAAACGAGAGCTTTCCTGTCTGGCAACTTTGTCTTTACGGGCTTACAGGTTACAGGAACCACAAAGTCACTGAATACCTCGTTGAGCTATTAGATGCACTCACACATTCTAGTGGAAACTTTGAGAGGTTTCTATGCATGGCGCTTAGATGCCATAAATGCTCTGACTAAGAAAGTTAGACATGAGGAATTCATCCCTGTTTGCAATATGATTTACCTACGTTTATTGTAACTAGTATCATCTTCATCATAATCAGCATTTTCACAGGCCACTGCTGGACTTTTAGCCTACCCCCGAAAGAGTGATGGGCCATATCCACCACGCTGGCCTAGTGCGGGTTGGTGGATTCACACACGCCATTGAATTTCTTCTCCGTACGTATGCAGGTTTCCTTACGATGTTTTTCCTTCACCAAAAAGCCAGTGGTATGAAAATTCGTACATAAACTCCAAAGAGATCATTGGTACGGGCCCGGGGTTGGACGCTTTCAAGTCTAGCGGTCTCCCAAATAGGCTATACAGCATAATCCTAGTACTAGTAATCATTATAATCAACATAACTTAGTCCACTGCTGGACATAGGACTCTCTCTATAGGCACGCCACTCACATCTTTGGCTTTTTGCTTTCAGTCTATAAGCCTTACGTAGGTATATCATATAACTCCATCTTTAGTAGCAAGGAACTACAATTACTGATTGGGAAGGAATTTGCTCAATAATTTCCTTCCCAGTCAGTAATTGTAATGCTTTAACTAAAGCTTACTAAGGCTTGGTTGCACCACAGTAGTAGTTAAAATTTGTCAATAACGGTAACGCTGTTACTACGAAATGCATTGCACCAGTGTATTTACTAGCATAGTTAATGTTACCAGGATTGCAAGTCAAATGAGACCTTATTTATATATGATGCATAGCTGAAATTATATTTTATGCATCTGATAGATATTTAAAATAAACAATAGCGAAGCATTACAGTAAACGCGTCATTTAACAATAAAATTGTCAGTTATTGCAACGAATTTTTTGCCTAACCGGCACTTTAACTGACGTGTTAAAGCTAAAGTAAGATGGTGCAACCCACCCTTAATTTTTCGTAATTTATGAAATTTCTCCATAATTATTATGTTCTGTTAATATAGTCTTAAATTTTATTTAACCTGCTATAAGTTTTTATTCACGCGCCTAGCTTTAAAACTTTAATTTTATAATTATACTATGTGTCGTTTCTAGGTTTTAACTCAAACTAGAAATAGTACCTGCTATGTTAATATTTTAAGTTAAATAGAGAACTTTAAAATTGAAATTAAATTGACTCCATTTTTAGAGGAAGAATTACGTTTAGTTAAGTAGATAGTTAAGTTTTGAAGTAGATAGGTAGGTAGGTAGGTGTTTTAAAATAACTTCTACCTCATCGAGATACAATACCTATAGAGTCACAATATCTAAGTGAAAACAGTCAAATATGTCCGAGCGTCGAGACATCAATTATGTAATTCACAATGCCACATATACTCCAATTTAGACGTTATGTCACTTGTATAATGTTCAACGTCCTTAGTCTGCTATGTTATCGTGGCACTGGCATCGCGCGGCGTTGTAGTCAGATCGTGGTTGCCACACAACTGACCAAAAAGTCGGTGCAATGCGTAGCGTGCGCAGAGTTTTGGTTTTTTTTTTGGCACGTTTGTGACTCTGTTGGTGTGGTATCTCGATGTTCTACCTACCTAATGGTATACAAGTAAGTGGGAACACGTCGCGCAGAATAATTTGTTACAGATAAAATAATTCCATAATTAGTTCCTTGTTTGATCTGCATTTTAAAGGTTCATGATATTAACATTTTAAGTTAAGAATTTGTCCATGATTTTTATACCAGGAGTACCATATGTTTTTTAGTACCATAGTTGTTATTCACATAAATACTCTTTCTGTACAAATTCTTGAAATTAATATATAATTTAATTCATTTGAGTAAAAGCCTGTGTAAACTTAGTTGTTCCTGCCTACTTGTAATTTCCACAGAGTGTTAGAACGGATTAATTTATTGTTAAATAAATTTTGATGGCACAATATTTTACAAGGGAGGCAGCGGACGTTAATTGGATTAAAATTTTAGCACTCCTTGCGGCTGCTTTATTGATTTTTGATTTAGGCACTTCCTAAAAATTTGTTTCACTTAATAGGGTATTTTGGTAAACAAAAGTTTTATTTTCGAAGTTCGTTACCTATGTAGTTTTTAATATAGATTTGAATAAGATTTTTTTTTACCAAAAAATTTAAGCAATATGTAAAAATATCGCTGTTTTTAGGGTTCTGTACCTCAAAAGTAAAAAACGGAACCCTTATAGGATCACTTCGTTGTCCGTCTATCTGTCCGTCTGTCAAGACCCTTTTTTTCAAGAACGCATAAATGTATCAAGTTGAAATTTATACGAAATACTTAAGTTTACGGTTTCTTTCGGCTGTAAAAAATTAAAAGTTGTAAGTCAACGCAATCAAAAGATATGAACGTTTATGTCGCATATTTTGCGATTTCACAGGGGAATCAAAACCTATAGGGTACTTCCCATTTAACTAGAATCATTAATTTTGGCACGAGGCAAGGTCTTACAGCACATGTATAGGAATAAATCTGAAAGTTGTTAATTTGGAGTTATATCATATAAAAAATATTGTTTTACAATTACAGACTTATATTTTGTAGTTTTTATGTATCGAAGAACCTTATTGTCAACTACAAAGTTAAGTTTGTCTTTAAATATTTCAACTTCAGTTAGTTTTTTTTTGGACTCGTACTTGTCAGTGTTTTTTAAGATCTTCGAACTACTAGTAGGACAGAATGGAATAAAATAATTCTGCTGGCTGGTTTAATTAACCAGATGTAGTATATGTATAATTTTATTTTGTTTGGGAGAGCAAATACCTATAAACTCTGATAAAATTGTCTCACGATCTTATCCACACACGATTACAAGAAACTATATGTAGTTATTTACTATATGATTGTATTTTGGGTGCTACGAGAGCGCTACGTTCCACAGAGCAATTTCAATGGGAGCAATGTCTATTGTTCCGCCGTGATTGGGCTGACTTGTTCTTGGACATTCAACGTTTGACAGTTTATTCAAATGCTCACTGTGGTTTCTAGGCGTTTGTGGTATACAGTTAACTATGTACTTATACGCTTGCTTTATTGAGTACTGTATTCAGGTTCTTCTTTCTGTACCACTCCAATAATGAAGCTTTTTAAAGTTTTCCTCGTTCATAACAGCTCTTTGCTTTAACCACCTCTATCCTCATCTACTTCTAGAAGTCTTGCCAATTTTTACTCTCAGATAATATTGGTGGTTTTTCTTATTTATTGTTTACTAGCTTAATCCCGCCATATTATCCGCGATTTTCCGGTTTTCCCGCATTTTCTGGGGAAAAAGTATGTAAGCCTTATGTCCGTCCTTATGATGTACACCATCATCTGCCAAATTTCGTTAAGATTGTCTTAGCTGTGTAGTCGTGAAAAGCGAACAAACAGACAAAGAAACAGACAGAGATATATAGTTACTTTCGTTGTTTTCTTTAACTCCGCCTTTGCCGGTCCCAAGCCCGGATGCAAAAGGAGGAGGGTTGGTCAGGAGAGACCATACCTGCCGTCAAAGGTCAACGCCGAGTTTCAGGCGGCGGTAAATAACCTAATCTCACCACGGCCACCCAGCGCTCGTGAAGCGGTAAACAGTAACCGTGAGGACTAAATACCCTCTAAAAGTCTGATGCGGAAGGACGTGGGAACCCACCGTGATTATTTTCCTAAGAAAACCCCCACCAAACATGAATACAAAGAATACTGATGGGGGGTGGGGGTCACGACCCTCAGACATGAGGAGCATGACGCGAGGAGGAGGAAGGATTAGGATTGATGCTGTTCATTCACACTCTATCATTCCTAATTTTTAACCGACTTCAAAAAGGAGGAGGTATTCAATTCGACAGTTTTTTTAATTTATTTTTTATAATAGATAGGCTTGCGCTTGGCCGCCATTTCACCTGATGGTAAGCGATGATGCGGTCTACGATGGAGCACGCTTGCCTAGAAGGAATCAATTCACTTTCGACTTGAAAACACCCATTGTAACTAACGGGGAACACCCATTCAGGCAGCGAATTCCACAGACTAGCAGTTCGCACAATAAATGTGGAATCAAAACGCTTCGTACGGGATTTCCTACTTAAATTCTAAACTTTAATAACAGCCTTTTTGAAAAGTCCCATATTATCAAATTAATCAATGTTAATTGACAAATAGGGGTTCCTGTGGTATGTGAAGTTAGAATGTTACGCTTTTGTTTACGTTTAACTGAAACAAAGTTTGCTCATTTATTGTTTATAATTTTTTTCATTTTTTCATTTATTTGTTTATGGAAAATACCACTATTCGACAAATATATTTATCCGAGGCTTGTTTTCAAATGTACAACAACACAGTAAGATCTGTGTACAACAAAGCTCAATAAACAAATAAGGATTATTGCAAAAATTCAAAAAATATTATTTTTTTGCAGTTTTTAAATCATTTGTTACTGTATGTATTCCCATCTTTCCCAAATTTTGTCATTTGGCAACAATGGCAAGATGTGTGGAATAGCCATAATATACTCCTCCTTAATTGGCATCACTAACACCTCAATCAAAGGGCATAATATCAACTAAGCCATAACCACTATATCTAAAGCAGCGTTTAATTAGTTCAACAAAGCTATATAATTCTGATTAATTTTCACACAACGCGACAACAACAAAGTAAAGTTAGTTGCTATAGTGCCCATCAACTGGGTTATTCGCAACATTCATCTGATTTTAGTTAGCTAAGTAAAGTACTTATAACAAAGTAATTGGTAGCGTTTCAAAGTAACTTTAGTACCTAAATGTAGCGAGCCAGTGAGACACAGTTAGTGCCTGAAAACCTGTGCTGAAAACCGACAAACAAGCCGACACATGGTAGGTAACTACTAACGTGAGAAATTCTAGGCGTTCTAGGCTGACTGATTGGATTTGGTAAGGGAACCTACTCTTTAGAAGGCGGTAGGGAGTCCTTTACACAGACCTGGCAAATCGCTCACTCTAATTACGCTAATATTATAAATTCAAATATCTGTGTGTAAATTTGCAAAAGTTTAGGTATATGTTTGTCTTAACTCAACTCCATAACAACTGAATGGTTTTGAATGATTTTTTTTAGAAGGTAGTTTATTATACCTAGAATTAACACAGGTTATTATCCCAAAAAAAAACACGGTTCCTATAGGATAACGGTTGAAACCGCTGGTCGGTGCTAGTTTAGAATATTATGTAGAAGAATAAAAAAGTATAGTCATTTTTACCGTTTTTGCTACGCAATCATCACAACTCAACACAAAGAGCGCAGTGTACCTATTGTGGGATAAGCCTAATGTGCGTCAATTTCCGGGATACAGATTTAGGTATATGTACATATACAGGTGATGTATTGATATGTTGCGTCGAGTACAAAGCCGGCGCGGGTGGGCGGGGTAGACACCGCTCGTCGCCTACTCTATTTGCACACGTTTTGAATGTCATTGTCAGGGTGCTAATTGCCGGTGACTGCACGCGACGCGCTCGCAACCTCTCCACTCGCGACACATATGTTACAATACATGTCTGTTTTCAATGAATTATACGAATATGCAATTTAGCTCGTATACGTACCGTGTATTTCGATTCGACCAGATATTCTCATTAAAACTTTAGAGCAAAACAGCGCGGGTGATAGTAGTTGTTATTAATGAAGCGATTACAGAGTTGGTATGCGCTCACAAAGGAACACCTACGGGCATGATATTTTTAAGTTTGTTTATTTCGTTTATGAAGAGCGAAAATGATCCTGGAAAGCAGAGGGCGGCTGAGGAGCGCGCCCTCGCCTCGCGGCTTCGAATTAATTTTTCCAGGCAGTTGAGTTCGAATGCGCTTCCGGCTCGAGTTGCCTCAACTCAAAAGCAAACTTTTCGTGTTTACATTACTTTAATTTCTTTTAAGTCTTAACATTTGCTTTGCAATACTTTGTACCGCATTATGTAAATAAAATAAATAAATTCGGGACATTTTTTCACACACGGTCATCTGACCCCAAACTAAGTAGAGCTTGTGATATGGCTGCCAGAGACTGATATACATACATAAATAGTTTTAAATACATACTTAATTAGATATTAACTTAAATAGATATAGAACAAACACAAATGTTCATCATACAAATGTTTGTCCTAGATGGGAATCGAACCCACGCCCCCAAGCTCAGAAGGCAGGTTCACTACCAACTGGACCAACGGGCTATCTAATGTGATATTTAGAGAACCTCAAATTATTATGATTTTATGTTGACACAAATTTTGATATATCTAAACAGTTCTGTTTGGTATGTATTGAATAATATCAGCAGAGTAAATTGTATTCCCATTTCAATATTGCCTGACCAAATTGGCTCCAACGGAGAAAACGCCCTGCGCTAAATATGATTTTGTGACGAGGTATATCAAAGGCTTATTGCTCTATGCGACGAATGGGGGTGCAATTGTACATAACTATACAGAATATTGTATTATATGACTGTAAAGGTGCTTTATAGATTTTGCTTTTGTATATTTATGTAATTACTAACTGTTGCGTGCGACTTCGTACGCTTAGATCTTCGTACTTTACTTTCAACTCGCTTTTTCTCTACTCCCTTTCGCAAAATCATTTCTTAGAGGACTTTTACTATATCCCTACCTAAGGAATCTACCTGCCAAATTTCAGCTTCGTATGTCTAGTAGTTGTTGAGATTTCGTTAAGAGTCAGTCAACCAGTCAGTCAGTGAGTGTTATACATTTATATGATCTACCTACTTCCCCATAATTTTCACACCTGCGAAGGTACATCACAAATTTAATCAATTACTATTCCTTTTGCTGTTCAAACCTGGACAGTGAATATTTAACGCTATACCGTATTGGCACAGAACCGGGGTGAGTAAAAGAAAAATGTTTAGCAGCGTGATTAGGGAGTCGAAAATGATGATGATGTGTGATAAACAAATACATGAAAGGTAAAAGTCAACTAAGTTAAGGTTTCTTCCATTTTAAAGTTCTTATTTTTATGTAGAGTTCTTTCAAATACACTTAAACTGTAAGGTCGCTTGTGTCGCTTTCGTTAAATATGTACAAATGTGTACAAATAAATTCTAGTGTAGGAGCTCATTTCGAAATCCTGTCTGAAGCGCTTTGAATACAACTGTAAACCCTCGCAATGAACTTAATATATGGCGACAAGCACTCAGCGTGATTAGAGACGGCGTTACCTATCCCTTCTATATTATTAAATAGAAGCAGTGAAACAATATTGTAACGTGCGTCAAATGCAGACTCCCATTAATCAGTGTAAAAGCCGGGCCGTTTTCGGCAAAATTTATTAAGCGTCAGAATATACAAATTATCGAAAATTGTAAAGGCATGTCCGATAAATAGAGTAGCTTTGTCTTGTCGCCCTCTGACTTCCCGCCTTTCAATTAACCAGTAATCATACACGCCCCGGGCACCCTTTCATTAAACACTGGTAATGAGTTTTCGCCCTTCGCCGTGTAGTGGACATCGGAGCCCTGATAGACCGGCTCTTATTTTGTCTTTTACCTTTATGCGGGCAAATTGGGCCCGTGTGCTGCGTTCACTCAATTAAGCAAACTTCATTTTGTTTTCGTAAAAGGTAGAACAGTTATATATCCATCGAAGTAACGTACCGATCTTTTATAAACTTATCCTCTTAATATACGTTTGAAAAACTTTTTTTTAATTTTGGCCACTTACTTACCTGGTGGCAAGCGATGTTCTGGCCGAAGATGGAGCACGTAGACCTAGAAGGTACTTGTTCAGTCATCCAATGGTAAAAATCCATCCGTTACCGAGTAACTTTAGATCAAGAAGTATATTTAAAGTTGAGCGGGAGCTTTGTATCCGCAAGGAATCGTCCTCATTAGTGATAATGGCGGTTGGAGCCGATATCTGAGACTAAAAAGCTTAATTAATACCGGAGTCAGACTCTTTTAGAAAATCAATAATCCCTGATATTGTCTTCAATGTGGGATGTCTGATAATTTCTCTGATGGTTCGCTAGACGCAATAAGCGGTGTTAATTTTCTGTTTGTGTGGTTCCTATAGGTACTTGTTTTTTGTTCTTGATTCCGTGTAGGTATAAGTAGGTGGAAGAATTCCTCAGGCAGTATACGTACGACGTTATAAAACCTAATGGTTATAACTTCCTTCCATAGACATCCGCTTAACTTGGACAGATACTTACTGTAGGTACGAATGCACTGTAATAATTAATAAAGTATTTCAGTAACCTCACAAGTAGCTTAAAACGTTTAGATTAACCTCGTTGAGCTTATGAAAATATTATTCTACCCATGTTTGTTTTTATCCAAGGTAGGTGAGAACAGAAAAAGAAGCATTAGGTTAGACACATCCAATATTTTTCATATTATGTGTGTTTGTATATTGTTTTTTTTTACTTTATTAAAAATAACTTGCTGTGATATAATTTCCAATGTGTAGGTTAGACTTGAACAAGAATAATTACTCCAACTAATTCTAGTTCGTCATAAGTAGCACGGATGTCTTCCCAAATTGCCTGACCTTGATGTATAGGTTAGGTAGCAATTAATAAATTTATAGTAATTTTTCTCCAAAATGGCTGTATCGAATTTTATACAGTTTTTTTTTAGTTTAAAAGTAGGATTCCTTTTTGTGGTTCTTAGCTATGTTTGATCAAAATCTGTCCAGCTATCGCAAGTTTAAAAGTGATGTGCTGTTTTCCGAATTGGTCATGGCCTGTTTTAATTTATATTTGTACTAGCTTTTACCCAAGACTTCATACGCGTTAACTTTCACTTAAATTTTGAAGTTTTGTTTGCCACCATTAATCTGGCCCTTTCGCAAAAGCCTTTCTTAGCGGACCATAAACAGTAAACACCCTATAAAGAATCGACCTGCTAAAATCAACTACGTAGTTTTCTAGATTTCGTGATGAGTCAGTGAATTAGTGGTATTTAGCTCTTATATATTTAGATTTTAAAGCAAAGTGTCATCCAATATTATATTAATTATTCGATTAAGTTTTACGAGATATGGGTCATGTACGATCTGGTTTGGCTCATAGCCCAGAGAAAATGGCTCAAATGTTATAATCTCAAAATCCATATACCTACACTTAGTAACACAGTTCTGTATTTTGTGAACGTAGAGTTGTGCATATATAGCAGTAAGTTGTTATTCTCGCAATAAAAGTCATTCTGTTTTTTTAAAGATCATTTTTATTTTGTGAACAATCGAAACAATTATACATGAAAAATACATATAAAACCGATTATGGGTACAAATTTCAGGTATTTTGAATTTTACAACTTATTTCAGTCTTGTTTCAGTTTAAAATCTGATCGTTACTGGGTACTAGGTCAAGGAGAGCGGATGTTGATCGTAGTTATCCCTTATATTTATTATTATACCGCTGCTTACACGCTTGATTACTAGCTCTTAAGTTTAATCTGTTTCAATTGAGATTGTTGTAGTTTTATTAAATTATATTTTGTTTTTCAATGACAACGTTTTAAGTACAAAAACGACTACATATACTAGTTTGTATTGAAATATATACAAGGAACAATATTAAATAATTAATCATGAACGATGAACACCGTATTTTTCATCGTAATATTTTTTAGTACCCTAATAATGGAAACTAGAAACAAAAATTTAAATTTCTAAAACACAAAAAAAAAAACTGTCATGGTTACTTTGAGTATAAAATCAATTGTTATTATTTTACTTATTTAATATTAAATCAATGATTTTTATACCCTGAGGTATAATATTATTAAAAAAAACTATAACTTACCATCTAAGATATTTCAATAAAAACTAAACTACATAACAATTACTGTACAAGACTTGAAGAATAATAATGTTTACGAAATTGGTAAGTAATAAAAACCTTATTTATACCCGTAGGCAGATACTTAGCCAAAAACAAATATAAATTCTAAAAAGCATTTTTACATTTTATCATTGTAATAAACACTTAAACTAGTTATATAAGGTATTTAAATAAATTCATAGTGCAATGGTATCATCCCACTGAATAAATGCAATAATAAACATGTACCTATTGAAACTTTTCAAATAAAACCTTGTGATAATTCTTTGGCACAACACAAAACATTATGAGTAGAATGTAATTGATCTGATAAAATATTTACAGCTCCTGATATTTACAAAAAAAAAACTGTTTAAAAAGGAGTATAAATAAATTAAAAAAAATAAAATTGTTTGATGATTATCAATAGGGTATTTGACTGATCTTACGAAACCATCTTACATTGTTTATTATATTAAAATAAAGCAATCTTGTGATTTAATCCTCATAAATTTCAGTATTTGTGTTTTAAACGGCAGATCAAAATTCAAATTAGTAAACTGCCGCGTAATCGCTCCCTTTGGCATTTATGGGGCCACGTGACAATAGTGACGTCACACATAAGCAAACGAGTTCTTCTCGCCATACAATTGTTGCCTCTATTTACTTTTGTGTGACGTCATAAAGACATTTTAGCTACATCGAGTGTTTGCAGTCAAGTCACGTGATCAATGAAAATCATATTTTTATATTGTGTTTTCCTGATAAATCGGTACATCATTTTTTTTTTAATAATAATATTCTAGGATTATACCAGCATGAATTATATTTTTAATACAGTCAAATACCCTATTAAATCACAACTGCTACAAATTATTAATATTCATTTGAGCATGACTTTAAATACAAAAATAAATTAGCTAGATATTTAAAATGGTGTTCATAATTCAGTGCTCATTTCAGCCGTTGAAGGCTTGTGGTGGCCAGATGTGGAGGTGACCTCCGCGCCAGATGCAGCGTCCAACGGCGGACTCAGTGGCTCGGCAGCCTGGGACGAGGAAACAACAATCAAATAAAATAAACAAATATCTGAGTAAAAACTTTTCAGTGAATACTGATCAATTTGTACGGTACAACATAAAATTCAAAATAACGCTAAAATGTTAAAAAAAACAAATTAACACAAGAGACACACAAATCAATCTGCAAACGGCTTTACACCATTCAATAAATTGCGTGTTTTTGGACTGTGCGTCTTACGTAGAAGATAAGCCTTAGTCCAAGTAAAAATTAAACATAATTTATTGAATAGAGCATACCTATATAGAAACGAAACACAAATGTTAGTGAACCGGTGTTAGCGAACTAATCTACAACCACTATCTACCACTACCGACATGCACAAACAACACAACGAGACAACAAACAAACCAAAGGTGCGTGCAGGCAATCATTCCGCTACTGGTTGCGACACAAACATGGGTGGATCCCGACCGCGGCCGGCGCCGTACTTACTGCGTGCTTTCTATAAGAGGTTTTAGGATAATGTCGAGGGTGTTGTCCTGCCTGTTGGAGTGCGCGTGCGCGTGCGCGAGGCGCGAGTGCGTGCGCGCCAGGTTAGCGTTGTGGTCACGCGTGGGGCGCGCGTAGCGCCGCGCCAGCGACCCGCCCGCGCCTGCGCCCTCGCCCGCCAGTATGTTGTTGTTGCTAGCATGTCTCTGCATATCCCAACACATACACGCTCAAACTACCTGTGCACACCTCGGTACACTAGCGACACGTAAACATCACATATGAAATAGCTCGTAAATTAAGTGCGATACAGAACCCCGAACGCCATAGGCGCCGTAACAACGTACTAAAGTGGTAATAAAATTAAGATAACGCATCAAATGAGATTATCGTTACGTCGCGTCGTATCTTCGACGAAATATTACAATATCTGGGACCGTCGTAAACCAACCACTGTAGCACTTTGCACATTTATTTTATGGTCCTGAAGCGAAAAGAAAAGTTTGAGTCTATAAAGTCTCTACACCCATTTGTATTAAATATTTCTTCCGTAATTATACAAATATCAGAAATAGAAATGCACATCTACATAAACTATAGATTTTGTTAATATTTATACCTAGTTAAAACTAGAAATTTCATAGAATTTGTTAGAAGTATCGTTGTGGTTCAAAAGTAACGCAGCATCTTAAGAGTAAATAATTTGTATTTGTATTGCAGCAGCCTGTACACTGTTAGCGGCCAGCGGAAACAGACTGCGGATTACTCGCCGGCCCTCGTAAGCCTATTTAACTCCGCCAGCATTTTTTCACGTTTTAAACGAACCTTCTCTTTCATGATAATTGCAATTGGAGAGTAAATACAGGAAACAGTTTTGGGAATGGACACAAATTGCTAGTCTCATTAATTAAACCTGAGTAAAGAACATCGCTGTTAATTATTAACTTTTTTTTTCTAACAGAAAAACGGTGTCTTTTTCAAGTTTGTTAAGGGTAGTACAAATATTAAAAAGACATGACTTTAATGGTGCTGTAAATCAATGTCGATCAAAGATCGTGAATAGTAAGTTCAAAACCAATGATTGATTTTCAATTATGCTTTCTGAGTATTCTCGCAAACAATGTTTATGATGTTTATCTAACCGGAGTTACAAGCTACTTATTCAAAGTGTCCTCAACAACTTTTTACATTTCTTGTCACTGTATCTAAAGACGATCCAACAAGCGTGTCGACTAAAAGTCGCAGTCCATTTAATGCGTCAGAACCCGACCAGCTCCTGATAAGCACAATCTCAAAAGTTCGCCGCTAACCCGGTGCCCGCGCTCTGTTCACCACCCTTGCGTTGTCCACCCGGTGCCCATGCGTTGTCCCCACAACGTCCCCTTGTCAACTACTAGTTTGCCGAACCCCAACCAACCGTATTTTATACAAAACTTGAGAGAAGTTAACACGCGGTGCCCACGCTCGTCCCGTGAGTGACCCACGCGTCGTCTTTGCGGTGCCAACACTCGTGATGCGCGGTTACGACATGATTTCAACTAGCCAAATTGATATTGAGTGAACAGCGCGGTGTCCTCGCGTTGTCCAAAATTATGTGGAACTCTTAAGGAACTCTCGATGCCATGGAGTGAGGATCGCCGAGGGCCGGCGTTCGCGGAAGTATGTTAACAAGCGAAGCGCCCACTCACGAAAAGAGAAAAGCCAGAGTCCTGCGGGTAGTAGCGGGCAGTGACGGGGTCACGTGGGCGGCGCGCGGCGGCGCTGTCACTGGCCACGGACACCAGCGAGCGCTGCGAGCCGGAGATGCGCGGTGCCGCGGGCGGCCGGCCCCGCCCCCCGCCGCCCCACGCACGCACCCCGCCGCCCCCCGCACTCCACTGCCTACTCACAGCCGCAGCAGAACCGCTCGCGCCCACCTTCGCGCTGTCGCTCGACCTGCACACAATATACCTAGAATCAGAAGGTCTTTGAGGTTAAACTCATACGCAGCTTATTTGATCCATGTTCCGTACTAGAACAGGATCTTTCTCAAAGTCAAATTAGAGTATTTCATTCGCCTGAGTATCTGCAATGCATTGATGAAATATCCTAAAGCCATGTGCTTGACCAGATTGCATATTTTAGACCGAGTTTTTCCCTACAACAAACATTCGCCAGTAATTTCTATCTGGTTTGTCCCTTTGCCTTGACATAGAAGATGCTAGAAAGATCTCCAACCTCAAGTTACGTAACCAGTCATGATAGTTACCTCTCCGATGAGTAGGCATAATCCTGGTCAGCTCCAAGCCCCGAGTCCGTATGTTCATGCGACACGCGAGCGCTGCCCGAGATCAGCTCGCCGCTGGAACTGTTGCTGTTGCTATTCGTGACAAGGCTGTACGGGTTGTTGTTGTTGGACATAGGGGTCACGTTGCCTTTATACCCATTATTGGTCAAGTAATCCTCCCCGGCGCGAGTACTTGGATCCTCGTAGCTAGGATAGACTCGCCTGAAAACGTTTCACCCTGGTAAAACCTCTTGAATAAAACTACAACTACTTTTTATAAATTTTTTTTGGTTAGGAATAGGCTTTCGTTAAACTTTCAACTCGCCTGATTTTAAGCGACGATGCGGTTTACTATGGAGCACGCTTGCCTAGAAGAAACCGAATCACTCGTGATTTCCACAAGACACCAACATATTAATTATCGGGGAACACCCATTCAGGCAGCGTATTCCAAAGACTAGCAGTTCGCACAACAAATGTGGAATCTACACTATGTGTCAAGTAGAAGGACTGCACAGTGGTATCCGTTCCACGTGGAAATTTCAAAAATTCGTACACAGCGATTAAGTTCGACATTTATGATACGTATTTCCCTAGAATGGAACTCCCTGCCGTCTTCCTTGTTTCCTGAGAACCTTTAGGCATCTTCAAAGCTAGAGTGAATATATTTCTTGAGTGACGATGGACGATGGAACACGTTGATCTAGAATCAACGTGTTCCATCGTCCATCGTCACACCGTCGCTTACCATCAGCCCCATCAGGCGAATTGGTGACCAAACGCAGATCTATTCTTCTTATTATATAAATAAAAATAAACTACTTATAAGTATCATAAAGAGAGGAATAGAATCTGACATACCTTCCGTGCTTTTCGTGACTGGTCCTGTGGGTGCTGATTGTACTAGAACTGGATCTGAGCGATCCTTGGTGTACGTCATGTTTACTATTATGTGTCGACGAATTCTTCTCTCGTCTCGTAAGAGATTCATGTTCAGCCCTGCAAATTAATGTTTGAGTTTAATTGAAATTGGTTTGAATTGCAGATGTGAAAATGTCCAAGTTAAAAACATCAACGCACTGTCTATGTTTAGAAGAGGTCCGTAACTTCGCTTGTCGCGCATGGCTGGTCTGCACGACGGTGTAAGGGATCTCCTTGAGTTGCTCCTCAGTCATGCCAGTAGTATCGACTAATGAGAACTCCAGATGTTGCTTAAGTTCTGTTGGCAACCATTTCTTCTCATTTGGAGACCGAGAGCGGGACCTGATAAAAAGAGTTAGATATTTTTAGGGTTCCGTACCTCAAAAGGAAAAAAACGGAACCCTTATAGGATCACTTTGTTGTCCGTCTATATGTAAGTATGTCTGTCTGTCTGTCTGTCAAGACTCTTTTCTCAGAAACACGTAGAGGTATCAAGTTGAACTTTACCCATATCAAATAATTCAATCTATACGGTCTCTTTCAGCTATGAGAAATCAAACTTGTAAGTCATCGCGATCAAAAGATATGACCGTTTATGTCGCATTTATTTTCGTATATTTTGCGATTGCACAAGGGAATCAAAACCTATAGGGTATTTCTCGTTGACCTAGAATCATGAAATTTGGCAAGAGGTAAAGTCACACAGCAGAAATAAAGGAATCAATCTGAGAGTTGTTAAATTGAAGTTATAATATCACACTATAAAAAATATTGTTTTGTGATTATAAACGTACATTTTGTAGTTGGTATGTATGGAAGAACCTTATTGGCCACTACAAAGTTATACATAAGAATGGGGTTTTTTAAAGAAACTTGCACTTTTATTCTTCATTTCAACCATTTTAGAAAGATTCATCTAGGAGGTTCTTATTAAATAATTTTAACACAAAATATGGTGAAAATTCGTGGAAAAAAAAGATTTTCTGGGAGTTTTTTAAATATAAATAATAGGCTTGCCTTGACCTCCATCTTGCCTGATGTTAAGCGATAATGCGGTCTACGATGAAACACGCTTGCCTAGAAGAAACCGATTCACTAGTGATTTGATGACACCCCGATTGTAACTATCGGGGAACACCCATTCAGGCAGGCGCCAACCGACTAGCAGTTTGCACAATAAATGTGGAATCATTGACTTTTCATTCACTTTTCGTAAGGTTTGATAAAAAGCACTATACATCACATGGAGGAAGATTTTAAACTCGGGTGGATTACGGCTTTTGTTACGTTCGTGCCGTAAATGCCACCCTCGTTAATAATATACTAGTTTACGGGAGTAAACTAGCGGGAGCGTAAAGTAATTAACTATTACCGATGCTTCTTATGCCTTCTGTGTCGATGAGAAGATCGATGCGTTCCAACTTCAGGTTCCATCTGTGATCGACGCACACTTGCCACCTGTCAACAAATTTGTATTTAAGAAACTGAGAAAACTGTCATCATCTGTTTTCACGGGTGATAAATTCTAACCTGAACATGGTTTCCAGTAGACGTCTGTCTCAAAACTTCTTTCCACTGCATTTCTGAATCCACGAGCTCGTATTCTCTGCAATGAAAAGATTGAATATTAGAAATAATTTGCTTTACTCAGTATTTACTTTAAAATTAAGCAAAGGTTACTTATTCAAATGAGAAAGACATTACTTTCACGAAACATTTAAAGAACAATCGTATCATCACTGGACATAAACATCTCTCAAGGTATGCCAAATAGTCCTTATCCATGGGTTTTCATAGGTTACAGACAGAACTAAATAAATAAAAATATTACTCTCATAGCTCCTCCCTTACTGAGATTCCCTGTGTCTGGGACGCCATGGAACACACACAAAGAGATGGACAACTAACACTCAGACCCAGGGTAGATATTCAAATTCATCATTTTAACATCTGCCCGGCCGGGAATCGAGCCAGGGACCTTCGATTCCTGAGGCAAACCTACTACCACTGAGCAAAATCGATCATCAAAGTTCTTCTGTTTAGTATTTAATAACTGGCCCAATGTGGTGAAGGTAGGTGGAGCAGGTCACAGACGGAATGGTGGCCACGCGAGGTTAAGCGTAGTCCCGAAAGACCAGTGAACAGGGTAGCATGACGACATAATTAAGTTTAGTGGAAATACATGGACAATATTAGCGTTAAACAGGCAACATTGATAATAAACTGATCATTTAGTAGAAATAAGTATCTAAAAGATCAAGAAAATATAAGATTGCTGAGAATTGCGGGCATCCAGTGGATGCAGATGGCAGGCTGACGTAGTGTGGCGCTCTAATGGGGAAGCCTATATGTTCAGCAGGGGGCGTTTTCTGGTATCAGCCAAATCTAGCATCGTCATCAGACGATGATGACGTTTAAGGTAAAATGTTAAATGAACCAATTTCAAAACAAAATGTACTGCCAGAAATAATGATGATCTATATTAACACTGTATCGAGTTGCAGAGCTTGCTGTACTATCTGGAAAGCAGAATTTGTCTGTTACTAGTATTGTAACCTGTGGTACTGACTTGGTGTCTGGTTGTGAGTCGTCCCTTTCAGAGCCGGACTCGTGCTTGTGCCGCGAGCGGTGCCTGCGGTGCCGGCGCCCGGAGCGCCCCGACCCGCGGGACAGCTCGCTTTCCGCGTCCGACTGCTGTCGTCTTGACCGATGTTTATGCCTGAGAACAGATTATATATTCAAATCTGCTAATCAAAGAGTAGTTCTGTATGCGTCACTTGGATTTCCGAAATACGCCTTCTTGACCATGTCATTCAATCATTCTCTATGGATGGGCCACTAACTTTGCACATTTGTCTCGCTGTGAACTCTGACCCGTCTTGACTGGCAAGAGACAGCGTGAGACCGGTTGTCAATGTCTCTAGCGTCGGAGGCTAAAATCTTAAATTGCTGTGCCAGATGAGCCAATAATTAAATAATAGGTAAATCAGGTAGTTGCCGGTCAAACGCAAACTATGATAAAAAATAAATAAATAATAGTATATTATTATTGGGCTAGTGTGGCGGCCAATTCAGCAAAGCAGCGTAAAATACAGTCTGTTAAATTCCGAGCTTGACAAATTTAACGATACGTATAGCACTTCAATATCTGTCTAGTCATAAGACGTAGGATGAGGGTTTTAATTTTCAATTATAATAAATCAGTTAGACCACGGGTCTAGTTAAGTGTCCAACTACAAAAATAGTTGGACCACGACCCCTAATGAAAGCCCGTAGTCCAACTAGTTGGACAGACCAGTTGGACCACTGCCCTGAAACGTTAAAAACAGATAAACATAAATAAATAAAAACATACTTTCACAAACCCGAAAAATTATCGGTTAAAAGTACGAGCCTAAAATTATACATACGAAAAAATGCGATAGAAGATAAAACTAAGATTAATTTAGTGACTATCATCTAGTAGTCCTGGTTCTTACTTTCGGTTGGTGCGTGAGTCGTTGGAGCTCTGCGAGTCGCAGGACGCGGAGCGGTGCCGGGGCGCGGGCGGCGGCCGCGTGGCGGTGGGCGAGGCGGCGTACAGGCCGCGCCGCGCCGGCGCCGATCGCGTCGAGCGCGGGGACCCGCCGACCCCACCGCTGCTTGCTGCCACTTCATGGCCCAGCATCTCGCCACTGATACTGCGAACACGACTGGCTATTAAAGATATTTTTGTGAACTCAAACAATTTACGAAACATTGACTCGATAGCAGAAGATTAAAGTTAACAACGAAGAAACAAAGTACTTACGAGTTAGGCCGATGCACTGAGGTAGGCTGTTTCATTTCTGGGAGGCAGTCTTTTATTCTCAAGTCTTCTAGTTTCGGAACTGAAATGAACACAGTTTTAGAGAAACTTGTTTCACGAATGTTCTGTAATTAGGTTCGATAACTGTTTTATGAATGATTACTTACCAATATACATACCGTCATGTAGCGAGGCGTGTGAGGCGTGTGTAGCGTGAGGTGGTCGCCCGATGCGACGCGATGGGGTACGCGTGAACGTGGGCGGCGGCCGAGGCCTCGCGCCTCGCCCACTTGTGGACAAAACATTACATCACTCATACTGCAGCACAGTTTCAGAGGTGTTTAAGACTTTTTATATATATTAAATGTTTGCAATCCTATACTGGGTTAGGCGGAAAGGGTGTACTAAGTCGAAAGGTATTCATAGTACCCATCATTATGAACAAGTTTTACTATGGGACCAACCCTGAAATCACGAAAAAAGATCAGCTGTTCCATTTAGTCGAGTGTGAATGGCCGGTTTCTTATCGCGATATTTTTATAGCAGCTGATATTTTTATTGCGATTTCAGAGTTTCTTTCATAGTAAAAGTTGTTTATAACGATGGGTACTATGGACCCTTTCCACGTACCCCAGTAGATATTTAAATTGAAAATTAGTAACAAAAAACAATTTGCATCTATTAATTTTGATTATAACAAAAAAAATCTGTTCACTAAGTATAACAACACACAACTGTTGAAAATTCAATGACGGTAACTAGCGCAATTACGCTTCCGCCGAAGACAGCCTTTTCGCCAGTTGAGTTCCACACATAGCCTTACTGACCGTAAAATATTCCCGTAAAAAAACGAAACTCGTCATTAGACTACGGAGTATGTATGCCTTCCTAACTACGTGCGGCGTTTAAATACACACACAGTAGCGTTTCATCCACGCATACGGGTTTAGTCCGTGAAATAAAGACCGGCCTTAAAAAAACTACAAGAAAAACGATGCAATGGACGCAGAAGTCGTTATGAGACACTGGACATTGTGGGACTGGACGTATGACACTAGACTCTTTAGCATACTAAAACATTCTCGGACACTAGAAATTGTCAGCCTGAACGAAACATATACCTATGCATATTACGTATATTTGGTATTGTATACCAAAAGTATAAAGTAACCAACATGCCCACAAAAATATTCAATACATTAATTACTTTTAAAAACAAATCAGTTTAAACACTAACTGTCTTATTAATAAAAATCGCCTAATCCTACTTTAATCCAAACTTACACTTGGACTAGTTAATTCTAGATTAGCCAAGTATTAACTTCGTCTTTACAACGTTATTAATAAGCATGGAGTAAGCTCAGACTAACAAAGCATTCCTTACACCCGGATTAACGCGTAAACTATGGCAACCCACTCAATTTAAAAGTAAAAAGAACGAGTAAGCGAATGAACTCAACGTTTTTTGACAGTGACAACAATGATTACGATGACTGTACTACAGTTTTTAGTTTATTTTTGACTTTGACAACTCATGTGTCATTTTGTGTTGTGATACTTGTAATTTGTTTACGACTTTTCGTTCGGTTTCAACAACTTTGTTGCAAGATTATAAGCATATCGATTATTATTTCAAATCTAAGGTTTTATTGAATAATCTAAGGTTTTTTGTGATATTGATGGCTGACTCATTCCGCTTATATCACCTGCATCATCTTGAATCTGTTGAAATCAAAAATTGAAATTAGACTACCTGTTATCTATCCACATATAGATTCTTAACTAAGTACCATAATTGATAAGTATTCCTTACCTCTCCACGAGCCCATGTTCTTATTGCACTCAAAACTTTTACATGAGGAGGTATATGACCACCTCTCGCATCTCCAGCTAAATCATTTTTAACCATTTCAATTATAAAAATGGCAGTAGATCTGGAAAATCTGTAATTATTTATATTTAAATTCGTCTTCTTCAAGTTCTTCCAATGGATTAAAACGAATTTTGTAAAATTTTACATTGCGAATTATCGGAGTGTTGTTTTCACCCTCATTTATTTCTTCTATCAGCCTCAAATCATCTGTATAATAGTCTCTATCCATTGTTCCTTTTTTCCACTTCTACAATTAATATAACAATAACAATCTAAACTATAACAAACCACCAAACAGACAAATCTAATAATACCACGCGGGAACAACAAAACAGCGGCTTGCTACCAAAGCACGGAACCCTATTACTCCTAGCCTACCAAAGAGCCTGATAGAACTACAAAATGTCAAATTATGCCTACTACTCTGTGCTACTACTCTGTGCTACTACTCTGTGCTACTACTCTGTGCTACTACTCTGTGCTACTACTCTGTGCTACTACTCTGTGCTACTACTCTGTGCTACTACTCTGTGCTACTACTCTGTGCTACTACTCTGTGCTACTACTCTGTGCTACTACTCTGTGCTACTACTCTGTGCTACTACTCTGTGCTACTACTCTGTGCTACTACTCTGTGCTACTACTCTGTGCTACTACTCTGTGCTACTACTCTGTGCTACTACTCTGTGCTACTACTCTGTGCTACTACTCTGTGCTACTACTCTGTGCTACTACTCTGTGCTACTACTCTGTGCTACTACTCTGTGCTACTACTCTGTGCTACTACTCTGTGCTACTACTCTGTGCTACTACTCTGTGCTACTACTCTGTGCTACTACTCTGTGCTACTACTCTGTGCTACTACTCTGTGCTACTACTCTGTGCTACTACTCTGTGCTACTACTCTGTGCTACTACTCTGTGCTACTACTCTGTGCTACTACTCTACCCTTAATCGGTCGCTAAACAAGGTAGCTTCAAGGTTTAACTTTAATTCCGAGAGTAATTTCGGATTAGCTTAGTCATTCCTTACTCCATGTTTATTAATATTGAAATTGGTTAATACTGTCTTAATACTTGGAGTAAAGTTACTCTTGTTCTAGTCTATGTTTATTAATAAGGCAGCTAGTGATTTGCAATAGTGTCTTGTGCTAATGATGATACATATCTACTCTCCAATGAATAATTATAAAGTTTTAAATGGACTAACTATAATAAATTGTCCATTTGATTAGATTCACAAACTGCCAAAAACACCAACTATGACTGGAAAGATTAGATCAGATTATGCCTGAAAACATAGTCGAACAAAACGGTTTCTCCGATTCAATTTGCGTGTGAACCGTCGACGTCGTTAGAAATGGCCAAACTAAAGTATGGCGGACGTGCGTAGCGTTCATATTACACATGAGCATGAGTCAATGTGAACGTTAGCAATGTTAGCATTATTCCATACAGAGAACTGATAGTATTTGTAAATAAGCTCCTGCGGACAACAGAAAACAAATGGCGGAACATGTAAATCAAGCATCACGGGTGCCAAGATCCAGGCTTATGAACTTGGCGCTCGAGATATTTACGGAGCTCTTTGCGCCAAGCTCTAGGATTTATTCTCGACAACAAGCTTAAGTTATATGATATCTAAAGCGCCCTTTGAAAATTACGAAGTGAGATGTGTGGGGAAAACCTTCACCCGAATATACAGTGTTAACACGTGTAACGAAATATAATGTAGCAAGGTAAATTATATCTTTTACGCTGTTTCAAATTAATTAACATTCTCTTCGGTTTCAGAATCATAATTATTTTAGTTTCAGAAGTCAAATATGGTATATAAGTATGGCTTCTTTATTTAGGTCATAAGGTAAAAAAAAACATGGTGTGAACAATAAAGAGTTAAGCAATCAATTTACTATGAAAAAAAGACCTCAAAAAATATGAACAACTTTTACTAAAGGACAACCCTAAACTAGCGATAAAAAAAGCTGTATCTATCATGAAAAAAAATCTCTTTCGCAATTTCATGGTTCATAATTGTTCGTAATAATGAGTACAATAACGTCCTTTCGGCTCAATAGCATCGTTCCGTGTAACCATGTATGTACCCATACAGGTTGTTTCCTTGAGTTGTATTACCTGTTTCTGAGGCGGGTGCCTATTGCGAAGATGTCAGCGGAGGCAGGCGCGCTCTGCTGTAACCGGAAGAAGGTGTGGTGGTCGGTGCAGCAACGCCACAGGTGGCGGCACGCGGCTCGCGTTGGCGATTCGAACCCGTACGTACATGTTTCGTTCTGACAATGTATACAAATTATATGAGTATTTCGACCCGTCAAAGGTGAGGACCTCGCGACACATCCAGAGTGAAAAATTTGACTGTCAAGTAACTTATTACAGAAATGGATTAAAAATTATACTTACAACATACTTCACAAACAATGATATAAATTAATCTGATGTACCTATCTAGAATGTTTCTCTACTAAGTTTTTGGGAATAAGTAAATAGGTTGAAATGTTTGTGCGAAAATATTTGTGTAATATATATGGAGATTCTAAGCCATTTGTAATATTTTAATGTATAAAAGCTTTGCCAAATACGTTGGAAAGTCAAGCTATTCACGGGGCGGCGGGCGGGCGGATGGCGCGCCCACAGCGCTGTAAATACTGCGCTCAGTTCAACGCGACTTATCTGTAATTGCCTGCCTGCGAATGTCTTTCAAGGAACCAGCGCAAGGTGGACTCCATCTTGCACCACTATTCAGTTCGCCGTTATCAGCCGCAGCGATCCACCAGGAACCGGGTCAAGAGGCGCACACATTTTTACGTGTATTTATTTAGAAGCTTTCCTCATTTGTTAAGAGTTTTGTATCTCTTACTCGAGTTATTGAGAAACAAAGTTTGTCTTACGTTCTTATCTGCTACACGAAGCATGAAGTAGCGCCCCTTGTAGTAAAGTTTGGAGACGCGCGGCCAGTAGTAATTCGCGACGGTATGTTTCCCTCGCAGGAGCAGGAGCCCACTCGGCGCCAGGCCCAGAAAATATTCCACGCTGTCTTCACCCTGTTGTAATTAGTTTCTTTGTATAGAATTGTTCATAAACTTAAATTAATTACACAAATAAATCAGAGTACGTAGTCGAGGAGCGTACCAAAACGGGGTGTAAATCTACGCCGTACATGTCGAGCCATTTCACTTTATCGAGGTAGCTGAGCTCGGCTTGCGCCGGTGATATGCCTCTGTAACAAAAGGAACAGAAGTTGAAGAGTCAATTAAACTGTTACCTGTAATTAAAGGCAGCTTGTATGCAGAGTGGCGACAAAAGGCCAAGCAACGATGAATAATCTTGGCGCGTGGAAGTGCGCTCGTGCGCTGATACTCAGCTCCGGTACTGAGTAGGTACACATAATTTGCATGTAATTGCGGCTTTGTGACGCCAAGCCCGAGCCACAGACTGCATCTTTTCACAGTTAAAAATTCATTCAATTAGGCGAGAAAGGCGACGAAGTTTAATTTCCGGGCAGCCGGCGCTTTTAGCGCTGCTCCTTCTGAAATCTTAATCTCCAGAAACTTGCTTTGTGCAAACCTCGACTCTCTCAAGTATCTTGTGCACAAAACTTTTATTGTATTACAAAGCAGTAGGTATACTGGAACAAACAAATTGTTACCTACTTGCAGCTCTATGAAGGCGTGAAAGAAAGCTGTGAGATATGACTAGATGGCTCTAGCTTTTACACTTTTGAAACTTGTTTAGTATTTTCGCAAGTTGCAATGTTGGCGTCGAATAAGCTTTGCATCGTGAAAAATGTGTTGTTTTGGTGCTTATGCTGTTTTTTATTGACCCTAACCACCTATAGTTAAAAACTAAGCTCGGCCCAAGCATTTTTGGCTCTAACAGCTGCAAAACATTGTAACAAGCTGGGCCCTGCTAACTACAAACACGTTCGTAACGCGGCGTGTTAAGTTAACCTCAAAAAGGTGGTCTTTATTTACTAGGGAAGGCCATTTTCTTTTTTTTTTTTTTTATGCCATATTTTTTGACGTTAACACACGCCGCGATACATTCGTGTTTTAGTTAGTGAATAAGGGCCCTGAATAAAATTATTTTCTTTTAATATTTCACTGAAGTATAACAGGTAACTATCAAAGTCTTACGTTCAAAAATCTACCCAAAGTGATCAGAATTCATGGTTTTCTTTTAGTTTTTTTTCATGTTATTGCAGCTGTCGGAGTAAATAAATGCTAGGACCAAGTTTAAAGTGATTAGAATGGACTCACGTGAGTGTGCGGTGTATTTCAGCGGCACGAGTCTCTAGCTCCGGGTTTTGGTGTGCGAGCAGCCTGAACTCGGAGACGTAGCCGGGCGCGTGCCTCCGCGAGTCGTAGTCACCCAACTCAGCTGTACAAATAACATTCATATCACCAAATGCTCCAAAAACAACGCAAAAATCCGTCGCACCCTCCGTTAATTCCAAGTAACAACAACTCTTTTTTAAACAAAAAACTCCGCGTAACATCTCGCAAATGTAGGACTGTCATATCTAGCAAATGGGAAATGGGACTAAGAGGAAACCCACATATCTCTTAGCAGACGACGTAAAATATTCCCACAGAATGAAATAAACAACAATATATGCTCCCGTTGGCGATATCTCCTTATATAGGATACGTAAAATGTGTGCCAATGTTATTGAACAGTTTATGAGAGTCTGGTTTATGGCGACGACGATCAAAAAGTAGCTAAACGCAAATTGCTTAAACAAAGCACAGTAAAAAATAAGATGCGGCCATAAAACTGAGAAACGACACACAGGGAACGTTTTGTCGCGGTAAAGTCATTTAGTTGATGGCACTTCAAACGGTATAGAAATAAACCGGGAACGCGCGGGCGCGTAGATACTCGTATGCTCCATTTTTGGAAGAAATGCTGTGTTTAAGAGCGCGTAGGAGACCGAAACAATGTATTCAGATAACAAAATCTCGGTGTTAATAATATGGCACCGTATAATATAATGTCAACTCTTTAATTGACTTAACTCCCTTAAAGCGATGGGTTCATATCCTAACCAAATATAACGTGTACCTCTCAAAGTAAACACAAAGAGCGTGTACCTACTCAAAGTATATGGGACGTTGATTGCAAAATTGAGGTCTTGTTGTAATTTCTCAAGAAACCCTCTCAAAGAACAAGTATTTCGAGAGTTTAGAGAGAAGTTGTGCTACATTCTGTTTACCTATTTACGGTAACATTGTGTGCTTTCTTTTACCACTTGGGAGAGAATGAGGTATCTCCACATAGGGTCGAGCTTACAAAAACTGTGCCTAGTGAACGAGGCTGACAGTCATTTCCCGTCGTATATCTTTTTTCCCCTCGGAAATCGCAACATCTGGTACGCGCTAACATATACATAGAGAAGTTTGGACCTTTCATCCATTACGTTCATGCTTGCCTGAAGCATAAAAGTGGCCATGGAAGTTTCACACGCCTAGTATCTTCTTGGCACATGTGCTCGTTTCATAACATAAAATTCAACGGTTTATTGATCCCGTGGTGAGCCTATTTGAGATGGGCTCTTCATGCTTAATTTTGAAATGACTGACGGTAGCTTTGAGTGCCCTTGGCATGATTCATATTTCTTGATATTTTATCATAAGACCCCCGTAATTTTATGGTGTAATAATTACGCTTTCATCTTCAAAAAGTAAATCCCGAGCAGCCTATTACATTTATTAAAGCAGTTACGTACTTCAAGTTGTCGTTTAATTTAAAGCAAGTAACCGGGGGCAGCTATAAATATGATTATTTTTAAACCCTCTACCAGTTTACGAGTTCTTTGAAGTGTCTCGTTGGATGCAAATAGAGTTACTAAAAACAGAGAGTAAACAAGTTATATTAGGTACGAGTACCTGACTTTTCTAATAGCTTATGGCTTATATTTTATTTTTTATCGTATTAGGTGGGTAAGTGGATACCTATACCTATTTGAAATCGGAACAGTAATATACAAGGTTATAAAGAAATGGTATGCTAAGCCGAAAGGAGGTCATTGTACTCATAATTATGAACAACTTTTACTATGGGACCAGCCATGAAATCGCGAAAAAATATCAGATGTTCTATAGAAAATAGTCATTGGCACTCGACAAAATGTATGAAACAATTTTGGTCCCACAGTAAAAGTTATTCATAATGATGAGTATAACGAACCCCTTTCGCATTATAAATACCCTTTCCTGATAATCCTGTAGAGTTTACGCTCGGTGTGAAACATCAAAGTCCCTGTAGGTTGGTTTCGCTCACGGACTGAAAGACACAAATCAGGTGTCGACTGTCGATGCTTGTTTTGCATCGGGATAATATGTGAATGATCCGTGAAGCATCTTTCATTGGACGTGGAAAACCATGTCGGCATAGTTTTGAAATAATATTGGTCAATCAAAGCGTTTCGAATATTAGTCGACATTGCACTTGCATTACGCTATCGAATAAAAAAATACATTTTCTAGATACTTTACTATTAGGTGCATTGTTTTTAGGGCATGACTTGCAAGTTGTAATAACGCTCGATTACTTAGTGCGCCTACAACGTTCAGAATCTTAGCTCTTTGATGGAAATCGACTTGGATAACATCAGCATTAAATTCATGTATGACATCATGATTATTTTACTGTTTTATGAAACTATCACTTAGGTGAGTAAACGATGCCGCAAGTGGTTCGGTTGGGATCCATCTGGCATGGCGCCTGTGACCCGTGTTCTTGATAAATGTAAGGCACGTTAGCCGAGTCCGTTAACTTGTTGCGAAGGACGGCATCCCGCTCCTCCCGTTCTATCAGGCATATCTACCGAGTGCCAGCTAAAAATAGAACCGGCTGTGATTAATAGTGGATGTCCATCCTTTACTCTGAATCGATTTCGAGAAAACTTTTTTGCTACTTGCTTTGAGAGCTCTTCGTGAGACGATTGTTATCGATTATCTTATTTATCGCGTCAGTTTCTGTAATAAACCGGCCAAGTGCGAGTCGAGATCGCGCAATGAGGGTTCCGTACCACCACAAAAAAATACTACTAAAGTACAAAATAGTAGTGCAAAATGACAACATCAATTCCAGGCGGTCACCCATCCAAGTACTGGCCGCACCCGTCGTTCCTTAACTTTGGTGAACGAGAAATTAGTCATTGACTCGCATTTGGCCAGTATTTATTGTATGTTGATTTACTTTAGAATATGTACTATAATCATGCCAAGTTTGACGCTTGTACGTATTATAATTTTTTACAATAGAGTAAACACAAAAATACTTTTAAAAAATGTTTGTTGTATGGGGGCTTCCCTTTAGTTTTTACTTTTTGAATTTTTATTATTTATTAGTTAATCCGCCGTAACATTAGATATTCTGGAAAAATTTCAATTACGGTTTGAGAGATACACCCGTTAAAAGGTAGGACAGAG
This sequence comes from Agriopis aurantiaria, assembly GCA_914767915.1. Lineage (NCBI taxonomy): Eukaryota > Metazoa > Arthropoda > Insecta > Lepidoptera > Geometridae > Agriopis > Agriopis aurantiaria. The sequence continues at coordinate 10,581,735 of OU611983.1, read as the reverse complement.
GGACGGACGGACAGACAGACAGCGTAAGCTTACCTAGTAATAGGTTTACACTCTTTGGGCACGGAAAGAGAGACATAAACAGATAATAATCATACATAATGAAAAGATGAAAGGTCTATTTTTATAGACTTGAGGGAAAAAAAAAATAATAATACGCATAGTAATAGATAACTGCAAAAAAGTATTTTGGGCAAAAATAAACGTGAATGTTGATACCGCTCGTAAAACGGTGAAAGGGGCCGGATAATTTCGGGTGCTAAAGAGCGGAAAACTCGAATATTTCACTGTACCAAGGTAATTGTTTCATTGAGGCATATAATAGACGAGCGCTTTTCGTCTTATAGCTCTTATTAGCAGTATCGTAAAGAAAACTGAAAAGGGCATATTGAACGTTAGACTTAGGTATCTAATATTTTTAGAGCACGCTGTAACAATGCACGTAATAAGTACCTATCTTAGAGTTATTGAAAATTTGCGTTATGTTGTTATAGACATAAATTCGAGTTCTTTCAGGGTCAACTTATTTTAAACAACAGTTTACCTATAAGTACTAGTAAGTTACCTTTTCATACAGTTTACTGGCCTATTATATTTTAGTAACTAAACCTATACATAGTTATGCAGAAAGGGTGTACTAAGCTGAAAGAAGGTCATTATACTCATTATAAACTTTTCCTACGGGGCCGACACGGAAATCGCGAGAAAAAAAAAATTGATTTATTGTCAATGAGTTGAATTGAATTACCGTGAGGTCATATTGATGAGTATTAATGACTTCCTTTCGGCTTAGTACACCGTTTCTGCGTAACCCTGTATAGATAATACGATTCGATTTATCTCTACATAGTATAAATTAAAGTCGCTTTCCGCGTCTGTCTGCCTGTATGGCCGCTAACTCCTCCTAAACCACGCAACGGATTTTGATGCGGTTTTCACCCACAGTTAAATAAATTTTCACAGAAGGTTCATATATATAAAACTAGCGACCCGCCCTGGCTTTGCACGTAAATTATAAATTTTCACAGAAGGTTTATATATATATAAAACTAGCGACCCGCCCTGGCTTTGCACGTAAATTACACCCGTGCGAAGCCGGGCGGGCGGGTCGCTAGTTGTCAATAAGTCGAATCCAACTACCGTGAGGTAATTGCATCTCATCAGCACAAAATCCTTAGCAAAGAATGGAATGGAGAGTGGACGGTAAGTTGGCAGGGGTCGCACGTCTGCACGAGTCCCATGAGGCTACCGCGGGGATCGCTACGAGAGCTGATGTAGCAAGATTAGATGCAAACGATGCCTCGCCGCTGATGGCTCATTTACCTCTTGAATAACGCATCGATATAACACCCCCGGCCCTACTTACTTTTGCGATTGCGTCTAATATAAATGGTGCTTACGTTGATGTTTTTATACCTTAATGGAACAAAAAAAAAACGAAATGCCTCATCTTTGTTAGTTCCATGTTTTATAATTTACTCATAGGAAAAAAGAAAATTTGGGTCTACTGTATACATGGGAAAGAGGTCATTGTATTCATCATTATGAATATTTTTTTCTATATAACAAACTTTAAAATCGAAAAACAATTACCTGTTCCATAAAATGAGACCATTCACATTTATCGATCTTTTCTTTTCTTCGTATGAATTGTTCACAGGTTGTACATTCATCATCATCATCATCCACAGCCTTCCTTATCCCACTGCTGGGTATAGGCCTCTCTCTTGTTATGCCATCTGCCTCGGTCCTGTGCTAATCGAGTCCAGGTTCGACCCGCGATAGTAACAATTAGTAGGTTGTACATTATGTAATTACAATGACTTCCTCTCGATTTAGTACGTACCACCCAAAGATGTCATACTTATACTATGATGGTACCACCTTTTCGTGTACCTAACCCTATAGATAATATTATTTATGTAAGTTCTTAGTTTGAATGAAGGAGCCTACCCATTTAATAGGAATGATGACTAATATTTTTTATTACCTCATAAATAACCTGAGCATAAATAGACATCAACAAAATAATATTAAAATTTGTTTAAAAAATTAATCTATACTATTATACTAATATTATAGAGAGAAAAGATTTGATTGTTTGTTTGTTTGTTTGCATTGAATAGGCTCCGAAATTACTGAACCGATTTGAAAAATTCTTTCACTGTTGGGAAGCTACTCTATCCCCGGTTAACATAGGCTATATTATATTTTCGAAAAAAATAGGGATCCTTACTAAAACTCTAATAATGCAACCCAAGGTGTAAAAAAATAAGATTTGTAATTTTGACTTTGCGTGTTTGACAGTTCTAAGACAGGACAACGTCTGTCAGGTCTGCTAGTAAGCTATAAGTATTTTAATTTCATACTAGACAGAGAGCGCACTATACCGAGTTATGACGTCACGCCTCAGGCACGCCATACAAAATGTTGTACTAACACACGCTTTGCGAAAAAGGTATAGAGTATCCCTTCTCTATTCCCTCCTAAAACTGTAAACGCTCATATTTCAGAGATTTATCAGCTAATTGAATTATGTTTTTCGTAATGTGTAATGTATTTAGTTATATGAATCGCTAAGCCTGTTATTTGTAATAAATTAAGCATTAGGACACATGCCTATTGTTGACTAGCAGCGCGTGGTTTCACCCGCTATCCTACAGAAACCGTATTAGAATTCTTCGGCAGAAAAAAGAAATATGCCTATGACCAGGTTATAAGCTAAGTTCATACCAAATTTCATCTAAATCCGTTCAATCTTTATGAGACTGCCTGGGAACCGGTATCAAGCCGCAGTTATATTATTACTAGCTGAATCCCGCTGTGCTACGCGCGATTTTCCAGTTTTCCGCATTTCTGGGGAAAAACAGTATCCTATGTCCGTTCTCATGATGCTTACTATCTTTGTGCCAAATTTCGTTAAGATCGGCTTAGCCGTTTAGTTGTGAAAAACAAACAAACAAACATAAAGACAGAGTTACTTTCGCTTTTTAGGGTTCCGTACCTCAAAAGGAAAAAACGGAACCCTTATAGGATCACTTCGTTGTCCGTCTGTCTGTCCGTCTGTCAAGACCCTTTTTCTCAAGAACGCGTAAAGGTATCAAGTTGAAATTTGTATTAAATACTTGGGCCTACGGTTTCTTTTGTCTGTAAAAAAATAATAGTCCTAAGTCAACGCAATCAAAAGATATGAACGTTTATGTCGCATCTTTTGCGATTTCACAGGGAAATCAAAACCTATAGGGTACTTCCCGTTGACCTAGAATCATGAAATTTGGCAAAAAGCAAGTTTTTATAGCACATATATATGAATAAATCCGAAAGTCCGAAAATTTGAAGTTATATCATTAAAAAATAATTATTTTGCTATTACAAACTTACATTTTGTAGTTGGAATGTATCGAAGAACCTTATAGTCAACTACAAAATTAAGTTTGTCTTTCAATATTTTATCTTCAGTTCGTTTTTTTTTTCTACTCATACTTGTCCGGTTTTTTGGTCTCTCGCTCTGAGGGTTCTATCCAACGGAACCCTCAGAGCACGAGTCCTACTCGTACTAAACTTGTCCGGTTTTTTTTAATATTAGTTAAGTGTGATTAATACGTTTCATTATGTTGAATGCCTAGAGTCTAAACTTTACATAATTAAAGTTATTAATCAGATGATGAAAATTACTATTCCACGAATAGGTAAGTAACCATTGATATATCTACATAATATAAGTACAATATAACTTAATAAGCCCGGGCGTGTAATTGATTAACTTCGTTACACTTCAAAGGAAGGGAGAGGTTTTAATTATCTTGTCTAACAAAAATTTATGCTTTTAAACGTAAATTAAAAATAAATTACAAATAATGCGATGAAATGTAACGGCTAAACATACCATAATTAAAAATGTTTGTTTGTTTGTACCTCTTTCACGCAACAACAGAGCAATGATCGAAGTGATTTTTGCGTAGTGATGGTTGGGTTCCTGAGCGAATGTTTAATAATCCTCGCAGCTGAAACCGCGGGACGCAGCTGTTATCTACATGAAATATAAGTATACAACCTAAACATTATTATACTTACGCGAATATGTAAAATTTGATCGCGAGGAATGGTACAAAGGGAGGCCTAATTATTTATTACAGGGTACATCGGGTAACCCAGGGCTTAATGGTGACGAAAACATACAAAATTATTCTCGCTATGGTATTACTTAGCTAGAGTCCGTTCTATCATCATCATCATCATAATCAGCCTTTTAACAGTCCATTGCTGGACTTTTAGCCTACCCACGAAGGGTGATTGGGCCGCTCTATGGTCAGGACTATCTCTCACACAATTTGAGTTAAGATCTGTGTCAATTTAAAAAAACCGTTTGGGCATGTTTTTTATAATAATATTGGAAGTAGGTTTCATGTTGATAGTTTTTTTAGCGAATGAGAACCTTAATTGAAGATTATACAACGAGTGCACAAAACAAGCCCTTTTCAAGACGTTTATCAGCCCGAGCAGAAGGTGAGGGCGGATATTTAAGTCGAGGATAAATTGGGTTTTATGCACGAGTTATACACTTGTCTTTGCAATTTAACTGTGAGAAAACGTAAAGTGGTGTTGCAAGTTATATCTCTTAAGTAACAATTTAAACTGAAATTTGAACAACGTTCTATTTTTAATCAACAAAAGTAATGTCTGAGTCTTTAATAATAATCTGATCGATGGGTATTATTAAACCCATGCAAACTTCCTGTATTAAATATTATAAACTGAACCTCTTAAACAATTTTAAAGAGTAAACATTGTAAATATCTAGACTAGTGAATAAAAAGCCGTTTTAGTCAGCTAACGCCAAAACAAGAACTTTACGAGGATGATAAGCGAAAAAACAATTGTTTCGCTTTTTCTATAAAAAATGCTATAAAACTTTCGCAATGATATTTAAAAAATATGTAATGTTATCAGTTGTTTAAATTTTGACTTAGCGATTGTTTCTGGTAGGTTAAAGGGCTCTTTAATCACAGAATTCTCCTTATTACACAGGATTGCTTAAAATTACTGAACAGTATTTTTCCTTACTTGAAATCCCGAGCTTACGAGAGGTCCTAATAGATTATGAACTTGAGTACTCAGATACTTTATTCGAATGAGCAGAACTAGCGAAGTAGAATGTCTGATAAATTTTACTGTGCTTGCGGCGCGATAGCACTCGCTCGTCGTTTGCTGAATTTCCGAGAAGAATAGTTCTAACTATCAGTACCTATTGAGCCAGATTCAAAGCCATTCAGAGCTGTGGGAGCAATTGAACGAACGAGAAAAGAAGAACGCTGTGAAAACTGTCTGGCACATAAGTTGTCTTTCAAATAGACTTCTATTGATGTCAGCAAGTACTTAAATGTACATGCTGTAAAATAAAGAATTCACAAGTAAAATATTCTGCACGAGGCTTAAACGACTAAATAAATTCAATTCGGCGAAAAATGCAAATTTTTTCCGTTCGGACAAAATATAAATAATGATAAATAATAATAAAAAAATGCGCCATAGTAAACTGTGAAAACTTTTCAAATTTCGAGTTAAACTGCTACTAAATTGATTTAGTGACGTCATAGTAGAAACAAAAATGCGGCGCACTAGGTTTTCATACAACTCAGCGTGCCGCATTGACGTGCTCGCGGTATCTATGCTGGTATAGATCAGTGTACGTACAGCAAAATTGGAAATCATTGTGTATGCCACTCCACGCGTTAGCCTTAAATTTTTCAATTTTTGTGTAAATTTGAATAGAATATTGATTTTCAAGCTCCAATGGTAAGTAATTTAAAAGTAGATTTTTTATTGTACCTACCTACCAAAAACTTTATACACTCTTCATTTGTTTGTAATGATTTAACGCAGACAGAAGAGAGTGTTAAAGTTTTACTGTGTGTATCTGTGTAGTTGTGGCATCGTAGCTCCCAAATGGCTGGACCAACTTTAATTTATTTTATTTTGTTTTTGTTCGAAAGATGACTTGGTCGAGAGTGTTCATAGCTATGATTCAAGAAAATCTGTCCAGACTTTTAAAGATTATCAGCAGTTTTATAGGCTTTTTTATAGTTATAGTTAACAATCTTTGTTAACTTCTTATCTTACGAAGTTAACAACGATTGTTAACAGTTCAGTAGATCAAAGTTTATGAAACTCTTTACACAGCTTTGTAAAGTTTTTAACAAAGCTGTCATAATTTGCAACAACAAAAAAACCAACAAAATTTGTGGTATTCTCCATGCCATAATATCAGATTTCCAACAGCTTCATTTAAGTTCGCTTCCGGAGACACAGGTATTGAGTTTGCCTTATCAATTTACATGCACCCTTATTGCGTAACTTTTCTAGTAATGAACTACCGCTTTTAAGAAATCCTGACGGAGCTCGATGAAAGATTCACGAAAAAAAAACCTCGGTCGTGTCTTCACATAGGATCTATGTTACCTTGACGAAGTGAAATGCAGAATTGGACGAGCGAAAGTTGCTTTCCACAAAATGTCCAAAGTCCTATGGGATTCCAAAATTAATTTTGACATAAGACTCCGCATTATGAGATACATCTGGTACACCCCCGGATGTGAACCTTGAGTCTTTTTAAAAGAAATTTGTGAATTTGTTACAGGCGTTTTTTGAGATGTGGATTCTACGTAATACAAAATTCTTTGGACTAGTTTCACCTCAAACGCCAAAGCACTTGCAAAGGCTAACCGCAAAAGAGAGCTAATTTCTACAGTAATGGGACGGAAAGTCACTTTCTTCGGACACATGCAAAGAGGATCTTTTTATGAATTCCTACGGTTGATCTTCGAGGACAGAATTTCGGGGAAGAGTAGGCAATGTCGACAGCAAGGGTTCCGTACCCAAAGGGTAAAAACGGGACTCTATCACTAAGCCTACGATGTCTGTCTCTTTGTCTGTCCATCTATCCTACCTATTAATGGCTAGGTATATCTTTCGAACCGTAATAAATAGCCAGTTGAAATTTTCACAGAATATGAAATGTTACGGCAGATTAACTAAGAAATAATAAAAAAGTAATTAAGTAAATACAAAAGGGGACCCATGCAACAAACGCATTTTTTAGGTATTATTGAATTAGCTGTACTTAATGTAAAAACGGTAAGACGTAAATGCGTCAAACTTGGCATGATTATAGTAAATACTCTAAAGTATAACAAGAAATAATAAATAATGGCCAAGTGCGAGTTGGTGTCCAATTTCTGTTCACACCGATTCTCGTACGATCACCGAAGTGAAGCAGTGTCGGGCGCGGCCGATACTTGGATGGCCTGGGCGTTGATGGGATGTTGTATTTTTGCATAATTTTTTTGAACTTTAGTATCTAACAAGTTATGTGGTGGTACGGAACCCTCAGTGCGCGAGCCCAACTTGCACATGGCTGGTTTTATTTCGAGCCAAGTTCGCTTGTCAATAAGCAATAATGACATTCTGCCAAGTTTAAATATCATATTACCTACCCACATCAATCAAGGCTTATTATCAATGACCTTGCTTTGCTACGACATTGAAACTTGAAACCCAAGCTGTATACGCATCAAACGACACCACAACCTTTACTAACCTCTAGTGCAGTAAGTATCAAGAAACCCGTAACTACGATGTTTACAACAAATAAACACGTATGTTTCAAAGACTGAGTAGGGATTAAACTTGTTTCTGCGTTGCTATATGGGCTTCAAGCATCGAAGTTTGCAGTCGTTCTCTTTAATGTACCTACGCCTTACCGAGTTATCGTGCAAATACATTTAGAAGGTGGAAGTTGCTTCGTGATATTGAAAGTTGCTCGCGTAATGTTTCCCTATGTGTATTACAGTTACGCAAACATGATTTCCCGGCATATTGGTGTTACTTGTTTTAGAAGTTGTTAGAGAAAAGTTACAGTTTAAATACTCTGCGTAAAAAGGATATTTGCAGTACACAAGCGAATTGAATTTACGAGGAAAACTAAGTGCTATAAACTAGATACTTGGTTTAAGTTTTTTAGCTCTGATTGCTGCAGTAGTAGATTGTATAAACTTAAATGAATCCCGTAAATTTTGAAAGTCAAAGTCATTTATTCGTAAATTTAAATTTACAAGTCAACTAATAGCAATGCTGCCAGCATTTTGGGAACGCTGCCCACTGGTAGCGGCTTGTTAGACGAGTTTTAGTTTTAGATTAATTTTAGTTTTAGATTAGTTTTAGTCATAAATTTAAATTTAAGATAGTTTTATTTTACTTGTAATTTGTATTGAATAAACACTTTATTCAATAGTCAACTAAAATGAACAATAAATTATCAAAATCATTAAAAATACTAATCTAAAAGCCCTTCGGTGGAGGGAAAAGTGTATATATAGTCAACTCAAATTCATATCAGGTATACATTGTATATATAATTATACACAAAAAACAAAATACTGACGACTTTTTTGATGACTTTTCCTTGGTTCCTTGGTAAGATTTTAGAAATTTAAAAATATTAAAACATCTCATTCAACTTTTTACAATACTATTATCAATAAAAATAAAAATATAAACAGCGTTCAAATCTAAAAATACTAATAGTGCTATGTGTCAGCGTAGCTCTTGAATTTTTTTACATAATATTAGAGTTCATTCTCAATATTGGTATCATGATTGCGTTTTAAAGTTCAGTTCAGTAAGTTTCAGGAGATACCTTTCCGTCCGCGATCAATGATCCAGCAATATCTAGTATTACCAGAGAGAGAGTGTGTTCAGACGTGAACGCTGAATCCGTTAAGGCCACGCTTACCACACAAAGCTTTCATTTTCGCACATTTTCAGGATTTTCATAGATAAAATTTCGCCAAGTTGGTATTAAAAAAATGTAGGCATTATTTTTGAATAACATTACAAGTTTATTGTTGATAGATATGTTTTATTTTGGCAGAAGAGATCGAATAAAACATTTTTTTCGATCTTCGCTATCATATAAAATAACAACACGAAAATTTCTTCATACCATTTGCAATGGTTTTCCAAAGATACTGCCCAATTGTTTTTTTTTTTTTCAATTCTCACATTTTTTTTTTCTTCCAAATATTTTGAGAGCGTTTGAAAGTGATAGCTCTGGTCGATAAGCGCAGCCTTATAACGTCTCAACAACCACGGCCACTACGTAGGAGTGCCCGACGAAGAATTAAAGACTACTAAGTACTTACATTGTAATACGAAAGCAGCGAGTTCAGCGGCGAGATCAAAGCTAACTGGTAGCCGACCACGCAGCACATCTTGCTTCAACTGCAAGAACAACTGGTACCTAAGGACATGTCAATAGGTTAGAATCACACTTCATCATCATCATCACCATCATCATCAATAATTTTTCACCCAATGTAGGGTATAGGTCGCTTCTTCAGCGCGCCATCTTTTCCGGTCTGCCTTAGAAATGTCGTCCGACCAGCGGGCTGGTGGTCTGCTCCATGGTTTCTTTCCATTCCACGGCCACCATTCTGTGACTGCTTTGGTTCACTGTCCGAAATAGAGTAGCTTATAGTTACGTATGTTATTATAAACTAATTCCAAACAAAATTTCATTCAAATCTGTTCAGCTGTAACGGAATAGAGGCTAGTTGACTGATGTTTCATTTATGTTGTATTATACAAGGTGATGTGTGTATATATGTATGAATGAATGTAATATGTATGTTTTCTATGGACTACAAAACGGCTGGACCGATTTTGTTACAAATAACAGGGATAGCGAAGAATATAATTTAATAAATTACACATAGGTGTGTACTGAATGAACTTGAATTTACTGATCAATTTCTGAGATATAAGTTTAAAGTTTTTGGTTTGGATTGAGATCCCTCTCATGTTCTGTCTTTTTCCGCAAATTTGACGTCATATTTTGCCATCGTGCACTCTCAGTCTAGCATAAAATTAAAATATATATATATATATATTTTACAAATTTTAATTTTATTTTCGTTGATGCTCTATTTGCAGTCGGCTTTTTTATGAAGTAATAAAAATAATAAGTCACCGTGTCTATTGAGTGAATACTATGATGAAATATTAATACTTATTTCGTCACTCAGTAACACCTTAATTAAACCCGCATTATACCTACCTACTTCAGTATGTACTACATAATAAAACTCTTAAAACATTAAAAGATATAGATAGAATATAAGAGGAAATTAAATATTAAAAGTCTACCTTCGTAAAGATTCTCAAAGAACGGTATTAAACCGCGCCTCACATCTAAACGAAGTCGTTTTCAACGATATGCCGGTCATGGGGTGCTGCGTCAACACCGTTATAAAGCAATTTTAATAAAACATCCCCCTACCCGACACAACCAAAGGGAATAAAATTAAGAATAAACCGAAACTTTACGAAATTTCTACTTAAACGTGGTCATTGTTACAAAGTTAGACAAGAACAAAATAAAGGTAAAAGAAATTTCATAACTTTTTCAAGTCGCACTTTTTGAGGGGTTTGATTTGAATTCAGATCAGACAAACAAGGGAGAAATGGTAAGGTGGCGTGGCGGGTGCGAACGCATCAAGCCTGATTTAGGCCGTATAGTCAAACTCACATCAAGCCCGTATAGTCAAACTCGCCCAGCAGACAACCAAGCCGCTTTTTTGCATGTGGACTATTAGTAAGTTCATTGGTGTCGCTACAAGTTTCTTAGTGTGCGTGAAAAATGTTTATGTGAGCCGTATTTACAGTTTTTGCGTTAAGTGGTTTAGCAACATAATGAATAAAAATACACTTGAAAAAAATGAGACAATTGAACACGAACGATAATTTAACTAAGGCATATCTTAATTTTTTGTCTAGTCTGAGGGTTTTAAACACAAATAACATTAACGAATTCCAGAATGAATAGAAATGACGAGTCTGCTTTGAAAGCTACGTAATTTAAATATAATTAGGTAAGTATCATGCCACAACTGTACGTGTTTTTTGCATTGACAGCTTACGAGATGCATTGCAAGCAAAGCCCTATTCATACCATCAGCGCTACGTCAGTTTACGAGCTCACCAGGCTTTACTGCGAGAGCACTACACTTTGTTTTGTTTTCTTACTTCACATCGTTTTATGGCCATGAAAATTTTAACAGTTCGTAATAAAAGTAAAAATATGTGTGAATATTAGCTTTTAAGGCACGGAAGCGAGATATTACGGTGCTCGGATAGATTCCGTCCGGGTATGTCATTACGTCGCAGTTTGAGTTATAAACAAGTGTTCATTATATGTCACGGAAAGTGTCGTTCCCATTACGTACAGCCGGTTCCCATGACATAACATTTCTAAATGGATGGCTACGGACTATCGCATGAGAGGAGGTTTCTTCTTTAATGTAATTATGTGTCCCTCTATCTGTTTCCTTTATCTTGTAACGTGTGGGAATTCAGTTAGTGAGCTTTCGTTTGCTGCTAATATCATAATTATCCGACCCTGCAATACATTAAGTTGCCTGCAATATGTTAAGTGGATTTAGATTCAACGTCAGAATGATCTCATATATGTAGTGAAACCTCTTGTAAGTAAATAATAAAGTTACATATATACAAACATACAATATATGATACAATACATAATAAATACAAACATAACTCGCCCCACTAGGATTTCCGGTGGCGATATTTAAATACATCAAAAATCTACCATGCCGCGAGTCGAACTCTAGACCTTTTGCTTTTATAAGCAAGAGGTCTAGACACCACTAAGGCATCCCTATCGTCAAAATCTAATCGAGCTAATAATAAAAATGATTTATTACCATCCACTAATAAACTGTATGTATTAGCATATTATTATATCTATAAGTCTCAAGGTTTATATATGTTTCAGATATATTATATACCTAAGGACTTATTTTTTTCTTTCATCTTGAGAAGATTTCGGCGCTGTGTGTTTTGTGCATTTGCCAGTTTCAAGCATTAAAATATTCTCAAGTTTTATTAAATATCGTCAAACAAGTCATAGTCACAGTCAGACACAAGCAAAGTAAATTACGGTCAAGTCTAAGTCGTGGTCTAGAGCATTACTTGGTTATGATTTAGATATTGTTTGAAAGAAAGTGTTGAAGACTTTACTAGAGGTTTCTCCTAGAGATGTTTCACCTGGTACATCACTTCCCTACATTTGAGCTTGCTCACGACCACTTAATAAATAATAATCCATCATCATTACTCATTAGCACCAAAAATACACAAGCTTAGGAATATTTGTTCATGTTGTCGCCAAACCTCACCTAAGGTCTTATGTGTGACTTATGCCTTGATATTATCTACACAAAGATACCTCTATCTAAATACAATATGCTTTGTAGGTGACGACTGGGGAAGCTATGATTCGCTACTTGATTTGAAACCGTACATCATAGCGCAGATGTGTTTTATTACAGCTCACCACAATTCCGAATTAACGTTCTCCCTATATGAGTGATGTTATAAAAGTTTTACATACGAATGTGCCTATATAGACAGCGTTTCCCCGACATGTGCTCACATAAACATTTGGGAACGCTTTGACGGAAAACCACACTTAATAAATATCGCTCGGTATATTTGTTAATGGTCAACCATTAATTTGGTTTTCACATGCAGTTAGTGGTTCTGCTGGAACTCATAATGATTTTGAAATGCGCACATTGCGGTGACTTTATGTATGAAGGTCCGGTAAGCTTGGTTGTTACAACTGAAAATATTGAAGACAAACTCCGTTCCCTCCCATTTTACACTGGGTTACGCGGAAAAGGTGTACTAAGCCGAAAGGGGTTGTACCCATCATTATGAACAACTTTTACTATGCGAGCAACTCTGAAATCGCGAAAAAAATATCAGCCGTTCCATAGAAAATGGTCATTAACACCTTGACATAATGTATGGAACTGCTAATATTTTGTCCACGATTTCAGGGTTGGTTCCAAACTTGTTCATAACCAGTCATAATTATGAGTACCCCCCTACCCCCACCCTTTCCGTGTAACCCAGTACAGGTATGGCTGATAATATTCGTAAGTTGGTTAAATATTATTTGTCATTGGTCGTATGCAGTTTGCTTTATCAAGGCCCATTCAAGAGAAAATAACGGAATGCAAACAAAAAACGAAAACATTGCAGAAGTCTCATACCAAGCCAGAAGCTTAATGCAGAACTTTGCAATAAAATTTTATTGAAAACATTTTCCGAGGCAAACGGGGACGTTCTCAACATTACACTTTATTAAATTGAGGCAGATCAGGGTAATATCGCTTTTGGAGAACAAATAACGGAAACTTATTTGCAAATGCATGGCAATACTTAGTGGGACAGTGAAAGTTAAAATCGATTTACTAACTGATAAATATTCATTCATCCAAAAAAAAGTTAGCTGGGTACTTGGCATTTTAATTGATATCTTGTTATTATATTTCAAATCTGATAAAATCACTTTATACCTTAGTTTGCGTGACCATCGAATCACTAGCGAAATATATTTCTAATTTGCTGCGAATCACAGAAACTTACCCTTAAGTTTACTGACCCAGCGAAGCATAGGTCTCAGAACAGAAACAGATCGGCATTTGTATGTATTTTTGTGAGTGGTTACCATATAAAAAACTTAAAAGTCCTAACCTTAAACCTTGGTGATTGGATAAAAGTCCGGGCATATTAGTATGTCAAAATAAATAAGAGGATTTTTATTTTGTGTTTAGGGAGGCCCTAATCTAGATTTACTCGTATTACCTACATCGCCCAAGCCAAAAAAAGCCTTACACAGTCCGGACAAAGGTCTAAAAGTCCGGACATGTCCATTGTCACAAATAAGGTTACAATCCGGACGGATGCTAACCCTATTTGTGAGTTAGTATGTTTGTATATTTGTTCAACGATAACTTGCGTGCCGTTGATATGACCTTCATGAAATTTTGCAAGCAAGTAGTTCATTTAAATAAAAAGTTTTAATTCTAGTATGAGACATATCGGTCCAGGGGTTGTGAAGATACAGGGTAGGTAGGGGAGAGGTAGACGGAGGGTGGGGGACGGGAAGACACAGTTTGGGACGAGCAACTAGTAATGCTTACCGGGTTATTTCTTCCAGTAGCTTGCAAGGATCCGCTGCGTAGAACTTCACCCCGAAGTAGAATGTGTGAGGATCGGAGCCACGGAGCTGACGCCGCAAGCGCTTCCCAGCGTCCAGCCAATGCTATCCACGGTAAAATATACTAGTGATTAATTATGTGAGTACCTACTAGATTACAATCGCAGCTGTTTTGATATTCATCCAGCATTATTACCAATATCAGTACAAACAGTCTATCTGTGGATGAGTCTGTAAAGGTGAGTGTACATCAGTTGTTTTGTATTGTTATATATGTTTAATATGGAACATAGACCCCTCTTGAGACGACGACACTCAGCCTAATAAACGGCTTTTACAGTTACTGACATTTGCCTTCCGTAATTCGTCACTCTATCCAGTGCTAAGGCGTCATCATACTGCTAGCTGTTGCCCGCGACTCATATAATCGTAGATTTTCATATAAACTTTCAATCCTTTAATTCGGCCTTTTCGCAAAAATATTTCTTAACGGCCTCATATACCAAATTTAACGGTTTTAAATCAATTTTATTCAGTAAAATTACAATATTTGAGCTGGAAAAAAATACATATCACAGATACATCTGTGTTTGAGTTTATGATTTGGTTCAAACACGATAGAATAAACTTTCCTCGACCAAAAAAAAAATCTGAAAAAAAGTCTAGTTAGTTTATTATTTCGTTTTATGCTCTAATGAATGAAAGCTCGTAACAACCTGGAAATTGCATGTACTGAAAGGCAATTTTATTCATTTTTTATTTTATTTGGATAGATTTTTGATAGTGAATAGTTTCGTTTTTTAGTGGAATTAAAAGCGTAAACAGGTCGCGAGAATTTGCGCGCGCCGCGTTCAGTACCGCGCCAGGCATCATCGGACCTATGTTCGTTTTTGTCGTTGCACCGCGGGCGTCCTGATTCTTGCGTGGCAAAATACATCGTCGCTATAACTTGGCGGGGGCTGAGGGAGCGTTTTGTTGCCTACGCGACTCGGATAACCGGCCGTTAACGAATCTCTACACCCCGTAAGGAATCTACCTGGCAAATGTCAGCATCGTAGGTGAATTAGTTTTCGAGATTTCGTGATGAGTCAATGAGTGAGTGTTATTTCGCTCAGAGATTTTTTTCATCAGCATTTTAGCCTTTCATGTTCTTACTGCTGGGACTCAGGCCTCCTCCCAGAGAGTAGGTGGGCGCTAAATTCATCATCTGCTGCCCAGTTCATGTTGGTGACTGACATAATCTCTTTGAACTTTTAAGGTTCTTGGTCATACCGGTTCGTCACGATGTTTACCTTCACCTTTTTGAGCCATGTCATCGAAACTGCACAATTTTTTTAGTTACTAAATAAGTCATTGGTCAAGGATCGAACCGGATGCCGTCAGATAGTAAAGCGCACGTGCTACCGTCGGCCACCATCGCTCCACCGTTCAGTCACCATCGTAGTCAATAATCCAATTGTGGTCCATAGTCTGAATTATTTCAAAACCACTCACTGTTTGACTGTCTTGATCAACGTATCTCAGGCCGAAGTAGGCAGTCTCCAACAAGTCTAGATGCCTGAACACCACATCGAGCAGAGCCTGGCCCGTGTTGTTATCCTGTAAACAAACACGCGTTTCATTCCACCATTCATGACTTCCAACAACATATCCATATTGTAAGTAAATACCATTGTTGTAAGTACTTTTGAAACAGTTATTGGTAAATACTGAATATTTGCCCGCAGAGGTAAAACATTATTGGCACATATAGTTTAATGAATGAATTTATATCGGGCTGCGATATTAATTCATGCAGCCAAATCAAATATTGTATTAATATTTTATTCAGTAAAGTTATTAAAAATATGTCATCAGAAACTGTTTATTTCAGTGTTTATTTTGTCTACGTTTTGGAGGTGAAATAATGGATGACTGAAAATTAATGATGTTTTTACAGCGAAATAAAATAAAATCTCATTTATTTTCAGAGCCATATATTATATTGTTTGCTATTTGTAACTGTAAGTTACTGCTATTTAAGTAATGATTTTACTTATTTTAATGTTACAAAAGCTAACCACATATTTTTAAGAATATCATTCTAATATTTTAAATGCGAAAGTGTGTTTGTTTGTTGGTTTGTTTGTTCCTTTTTCATGCAACAACCGAGGAACAGATCAACCTGATTTTTAGGGTCGGAGAGTGACTTAGGCTACTTTTCATCATCATCATTAAGCTGTATTTTCTAGAGTAGCCAGGTAGATACCTACCTATATACGTTCTACAAATTGATTTTTATCTACTACTAGGTCCAAGCATTAATGCAAATAAATGCGTATATCGAGCCTAACTAGGTGACTTTTCACTGGAGGAGAATATAGTTTTTTTTTTGTATTGTTATGCCTTCCATTGTTTTCACTCTATTTGCACCTAAGTGGAGTGACTTTTTTTTTTATGAAGCACTAATGAAACTTCTTATATTTTGCGCTGCCTGAATTGGTGTTCCCCGATAGTTACAATCTGGGTGTCTCATCTTCAAATGACAAGTGTATCGGTGTGTTCTATGCACGGGTACTATATAGGCACGCGTGCTCTATCATAGACCGCAGTGAGGTGACGGCAAAACGCAAGCCTATTATTGAATGTATAAAAAAAATAGATTTTAGTCAACTCGTGACCACGGCTTTTACAACATTGTCGAAACGTCGTGCGAGAAGTGCCTATAATTATAACATAATCAGTATTAATACCCGATAAGTATCGTCAGATGATTATAATAAGTATACTTTAAAAAACAACTGACTTCATAGGAAGTTCAATAAACGGGATACATCTCCCAATTTTCACACTTTAAAATTTAGTTTTTTACACATTAATATCACTTCACTATCACTTTTAATTTAATTTAAATGGGGCCACCCTCGTTAAAATCGGATCACAATTGGCGAATGTCGCATAATATACACACAAAAAATACATAGAATTGAGAACATCTTCATTTGAAGTCGGTTTAAAAACAAAAGCACAAATGTTTAACGCAAATGTAGATACAAAGTTAAACTGAATCCGTTGCACTTAATTCGTTTTTGAACGAACTAAATTGCAGCCCCAACGAAATCTCCCACGGAACCACGGTAATTCAGCGCGACTGCCTAATTAGCATTTCTCGATGCTCGGCTTTCCACAATTAGGCTAACTTGCACGCCATGGGCGGGTACCATTAAAACCAGTAGTCCGCTGGTGATATCATATTGGCAGTATAATGAACAGCTTTAGTGGAAACTGCTTGCATCGCAGACAAGGCTCTCACGCCTTGTCTTTTCCCCGTGAAATAACTGCATGACTTTGTGGCTTTTCTTACCATTCATTCGAAGTGTGCAGTGTGCACCTTAAGACGATGCCATAAAGGTCAAAACGTCTAATTTATTTTTCCAGTAGTGTGTGGCGGTGGCGTCTGGAACATGGAGCTTGCGTGCTCAAAAGCTTCTCGTGACGTGGTAACCTTTGAGAGTTCTGTTTTCTATTTTTAAACAATTTGTTTAATTTGTAAACGTCATTATTACAGCAATCGCTTTTGGTTACAAAAAGTTTCAGTTTTTTTACGATACTTATATTTCTTAAATTACGCAAATTGATTTTTTAACTAGCACCTAATGTTTCTTAATCAATTAACTGCCGAAGCTTTTAGCTATATACAAACATACAAATATAACTACAAATAGCATAATTTAATTAAACCGCAAATAACGCGGCTGGCATTTAGCGACCGAACTACGACCAAATAATTCCAGCTGGTAAGTTGAAATATCCGACTCCTGAGATAAGGTGTTAATTAAAGGACGCGTGAACAGAACACATCACTATAAACACCACACTCGCTGGAAGCATCCAGCTTGTGGGAAAATTGCGAAACAGTTCGTTGGGCTGAATAATAAATGATTTAATAACAGAGCGCGTTTGCTCCCCGTAGCGTTCTACTCGCACTGGGAGCTTGAAAAATAACAAACGATTTCAAAATCTGGCGGCCCTCGTTGGTAGAGGTATGTAGAGATTGTAGAGCCCGGGGACGCACGCGATCCGAGGGCCAGGGGCATCGACAGTACAATTCCAATTGGAAAACATTATGTTTATCCAGTTACTGTCTACCTGTGACATCGCTGTTTTATTGCCCCTAAATAATTAAATAACGCATGAATGGTTGTTTTAAATAAAACTGTGTATTTGGCTTTTTTCGTTGAGATATTTTATTGGCTGTTGTTGCTAGGACTTTCAATTCTGTGACATGATGATTGTAAATATTTACTAAGATATATATAATAAAGACAGCACAGATTTTACGGGTGGTAGGTAATTATTATAACGAGACACTTTTCTTTGCTCTAACAATGGCCTGCCTGCTGCATATTGCCTGATGGGAGCGATGGGTATTGCGGTCTTGTTTTTGCGTAGAAACTAATTTTCTACTGGGTATTTTGTTTTCGTTTGACAATTGGACAAATTGCCTGAAAACAACATAATAGAGATTATTAGTAGTTAAACATTTAGATAAAAAAATTGTTACTACTTATCTACCCATGTTTTTTAAACAAGTATACTTTATTCTGTAGCAGTATTTTGAAATTTCATTTTGCATATTGTATCGAATTCTGTATAACAATGTCTACGAGTAGCATTTGGTTCAGATTTGCTTGATCTGTAGAAAATAACTGTCTAATTTCAAGCAAGTAAATGAAAAAAATAAAAACCTATAATTTTCTTGCAATTTATCTTCGTTAAAACTATCAATATATATTATATATTATGTAATCAATAGATCATCGATGAACCGAACGGAATGACCTGCATAGGCGCATGAGACCGGGAAATGATGACCGGGGTTTGATCCGACATTGACTTTACACACACATAATACTTTCTGATTCTTCATACTATGTTTGCCTTATTGCGTACCCAAGTCTCGTCTCCCGCCTCCCTACTTTCAGCAACCTAACAAATAAGACAGCCAACTCTTTTCCAGGAAAAAAATATTAAGGTTTTAGGATTTATAAAATCTTTGTGAAAGAAGTAAAAACAAGCCCTTCTTTTGTACTTTTTACTACTACATTGAAAGACGGCTTCGGTTTACTACTCGTAAACATCAAAGAATATTTTTGTTCAAAATCCGTTTCCGTATTACCGAGGTATATAGTTTATTCCCACATTTCTACTTGCCGTCTCGTGTTATGAAATAATTTCAACAAATGAACGGCTCCACCCATAATTTTCTATAATCAACGCAAGCACAGGCAGCTCAATCAATTACGTACTCAGACATTCCGTGAAATGAATCCAAGGATTTTATGTCGGTAATAGCGATACACTGGGATCCGTTGTATATATTTTCGGTAGAGTATCGAAGCCATTAGAACTATTTGTAGTACCTAAGCGTAAAACATAATCTGATTATACCGAAACATTCACCAATGATTACAATAACTTAATACAACTCGTTTCAGAATCAAAGTTTGTATGAAAAACTGAAACTAATAGAAATCGATGGATATTTCAGAAAAGGGAAAAGTTCCCGATTGTAAGGTTCGCTCAAGACAAATGTCCCTTTGCAGATAGGGAAATAGCTGTGGAGGCCGGTGATTTATCTAAAATATCCATACAATTCGGCGAGAAATGTCGAACTCTTGTCGCATCCACTTTACCCAAATTGGACCATTCTAGCCCCATATATCTTCAGAATTTGTTTGATGAACAAGTTTGGAGGCTCGTGCAGCCTGAACAAAGGCATATCTGCCATAAATTCTTCTCTTGTTTACGGTTATGACGCAGACTTATGAAAGTATTATCTTGGTGTGTAGGAATGGAATTCGTCTAAAGCCAAAGTCTTATATGTTTCGGGTTTGTGAAAGTTTTCAAGATAATAAAGATTTGAGGCCGTAACTAGGGACGACACCGACGCTGAAGTGAAATTGGATTCAAAGGGCTGTGGTTCATTTGTTTCAAACTACTCTGCAAACTCAGCCTTTGTATATTGTGTACAAGGTTTTTCTGTTTGTCTGTTTTGAGATTTGACAGTGCTTAGTGTAATTGACTTTGAACGCAGTTTCACTAGAAGCATCAGTTTCTCATAAGTCGAATCAACCATTAGGTGAGCTAAGGATCAAACACCTAAACAAAACAAGACAGTCAAAACAGGATTATTTTTAATACGCCAAAACCTCTTACATTTAACCTTCACTAAATAGCAAAACCTACGAACCAACCTATAAAAACCAAAAACAACAAAATGCAAAGCTAAAAAAAAACATTATTTATTTATTTATTTTTATGCAACTCCGCGGACACCAGGATCCGTCACTTTTGTTATATTTAACAAAAAAAACTTTTGATGAATTTACTTTTTTATTTTATAAAACAGATTTTTTTTAGGTACTTATGTACTAATTTTTATTGGTACTTATTAAGTAAAAAAAATGCTTGGGATAAAATTTTGTCAAGTACTTTTTGAAGTAGAGGAGCTGTTTCATAGAGATTTTAGTGCAGTAGGTATTAAAAATATTCGAATATTAGAATTGTACTTACCAGTAAAATAGTCTTTAAAAATAGTACACAGTAATATCAGTAGAACATAGCAGCTTCAAACTGCGATTCATTCCCACATTCACCGTGCACCGACAATGTGTACAAAATAGAATTTAATATTCATACAGCCGACGTACGATTCAGTGAATTCATCGTCCGCACCTTAGACCCGTATTCCGCATATAAAAGACCTTCCTTGAGCCCCTGGGTGTACTTCAAATAATTCGCCTCGGAATAGCTGCACTTCAAAAGTGAGGGGTCGAGAGATACGAAGAAATCTACGCGTTGTTTCATAGATACAGGGAAAATTGAAAAATGCCATCAGAGCCCGTCGGGAAATGTCCGCTGTGAGGTTGCCTTTAGAAAATCCATTAGGAACGTCTCATATATGTTTAGTTGAAACTAGAAACACTTTGATATATATTTCTACGAGACTCAACGAAGATTTTTAATATTTTATCGTTTTGATAGCATCTGATATAAATTTATTTTACCTGGTTATTCGGAGAGCGTATCCGACACCAATAAGGGCAAAGAACTTGTCTTATCATTATGGACAACTTATACCTAGTTTGGGATCAAAAGCCTAAACGGTAATTTTTATTCAACTTTTTTTTATATTGCTTGCGCTAGACCACCACCTAGCTGATGCTGTCTACGATAGAGCACGCTCGCCTATAAGAAACCGATTTAATAGAGACTTGAAAACACTCATCATCATTATCATCATCATCAGCCAGAAGACGTCTGTTGTATCTATCTATTCTCACCTACTTATGACAGATGACAGCTCTGTCTCCTGCCCCTAGTTAGTGTGTCTGCCGTTGGGAAATAAACAACGTACAAAAAGTAATCCGTCGTATTAATTAATTACATTCAGGATATACATAGACAAGGCATTCGGGATAATAGGAAGCTACAACATTTGGCGACGAGTCGGACTTAAACGTGTGTTCAAAAAAAAAAAAAAAAAAGTGATTCAACACATTATGAAACGAAACATAACCTCAAAGAAAATGTGCACTTATTTTTCCGGTGTTTCTCTGAAATATTGATTTTTTTTCTAAAATTAATGGAAGAAGCGATAAAAAACATTAGAGAAGGCAAAAAGGGTTGGATACAAACGTTGAAGAAAGAAGAACTTGTAGAAATTGCGAACAAATTAATTGGGAGTACCAGATTTACAAGCGCAAACTCGATAGATGAAATTCGACAATATTTGAACAATATCAAAAAAATTTTTTTTTTTTTTTTTATTTTTTTTTTTTTTCACTGCTGAACATAGGCTTCCCCCTTCCTCCACACTGAACGACAGCCTGCCTTTTGCATCCACTGGATGCCAGCGACTCTTACTATGTCGTTGGTCCATCTAGTGGGAGGCCTACCTATGCTGCGTCTTCCGGTTCGTGGTCTCCACTCAAGAACCTTTCTTCCCCATCAGTTATCGGTTCTTCGAGCGATGTGGCCTGAAGAAACGCTAGAAAGAAAGAAACTCCGAGCATTGCTCTCTCCATTGTCCGATGCGCGACCTTAGAGTTTTTCCAAAAGGCCAACAGTTAAGGACCACGTCTCAGTACCATATGTCATCACTGGCAACACACACTTGTCAAAGACCATTTCTTTAGGCATTCTGGTATTGTGGACGAGAAGATGTCACCTAATTTCTCGAACCGAAAGCGATCTATGTAGGTACTATTTTTGCGAAATTACAGTTCGACCAGCGATAGAACATCATGCAGTAGCAAACGGATTTCACGTTACTTTGTGTAGTGCAATGTACCTGTATCTCATGGAGAAGCTCTCTCTCGTCCAGCAGGATCACTCGGCAGGCCAGCGTGCGCGGCGCGGGGCACAGGCAGTCCATCATGATGCCGCCGCCCGCCGCCGGCGCCGCCCCACTCTTACTCTATCTGGAACAAACAAAAACAATCATAAAATATCAATTCATAAAATTATTCAATGTGACAAGAAGATTGTGTGAGAATTTCATTAATTCAGGGTTATAAGGAAAGATTATGCTAAGCCGAAAGGGGTTTAGATAAGTAGGCCCTTTTTCAAGAAGAGTGTGCGGTAGACACGCACTCGCACACTCGGACTCGTCTTGTTTTGCATAAAACCTGTCAAAATTCTGTTTAGTTTCCGTAATTTATTCTTTATTTTGTCAGTATATATTTTTACAACAACAAAAACATCACCAACACAGTCCTGGTAAGTATATGACGTGTTCTGTGATCACAGAAAGGATCACCTAGGAGTAATAGTGTTCCGTGATCACAGCACAACATTATTACATCCAAGGAACATTATTACTCCATTACATCACAGTCATAGATATCTACCAAAGATAATAATTATCATCATTTAATATAATTATTCTACTATATATTTCAAATGTTAATCGGGACTTATCACGTATTATTTAATTTAGGTAAAAAATATGTACTTTTCGCTCGACGTTTCGACCATGTTACAATGGCCGTGGTCACGAGCTGACTGAAAACTGCGGATGAGTCCGGCGAGAAGAGCGGGTGTTTTGTTCTCCTACCCTCACTTGATCTTGAAAAATCGCAGGGTTGTCACTACGACACACAACACTGACTGTATCGGTAAATGTCCTAGTAGGTACTAGGACATTTACCGATACACCGCGGTTTGTACACTTGCTTACTACGGGATTCCACGACGCCGCTAAGTCCCGTCCGTCCGTCCCGTCCGTCTACGTGATAAGTCCCGATTAACATTTAAAATATGTGTTCAAATTGCGAAAGCTTAAAAATTACTATTCTACTATACTTCAACCACAGTAGAAAATTGCCGAAAATTTTTTTGCTTGTTTTCTGTTTGTTTTGTTTTTTAAAGACATTGGATTTTGTGCTAGTCCAATTTCTTTAGAGTTTTTTCTTTATTTGTTTTTCTTCTATTCTGTTGGCTTCTTCCGGTTAGTGTATAATATAGCAAATGTCAAATGGGTACTTGTTAATGTATTAAACGTCATTTTAAGATTGAAACATTTCAAATATGAGGTAATTTAATACAATATGTA
The DNA here is from genome assembly GCA_914767915.1 of Agriopis aurantiaria. NCBI lineage: Eukaryota > Metazoa > Arthropoda > Insecta > Lepidoptera > Geometridae > Agriopis > Agriopis aurantiaria. Next base: position 10,558,054 of record OU611983.1, on the reverse strand, counting down.
ATAATAAAATTTCTCGAAGTAATTGCTTCATTATTTGTTTACTTTTTTATGCTTATATCGACATTATATTTTATATTTCATATAATTTTACGGAACCCTAAAAACATATATCCTCATTGTATAATTTTCCTAACTTATGTTATCCTCGATGGTGGATACTGTGGTATCCCTGTGATATATCGGTAAGTACCTCTTTAATCATAATGCGTCAACCACAATTTTGCATTTACATTCGGTTAGAAACCACCAAACAATAACCATGGTTGCATTAATCAAGGTAAGTGCAATAGTTGCATGTTGGGTAGGTACCTAGTTATCTTGGTGCATAACAATGAGCTAGTTTGGAAGTGTAATTCCGCTAACAGCCCCCAGGTATCCGTCGTGGCCTGACTTAGGTAACCTCGAAATTCGCCACCAAATGCCAGAAGTTGTTTTAAGTCAATTATGGAGTTATTTGCAGTCAGTTTCAATGCTTAAAATCACCAAAGGGTTGTTTGAAACCAAATATATCCTCGTTAAAAGTTAGTCTGGACCGGGGAGCGCGCCGTGAGCTGTGTTTCAACAATTTTATTTTAATTAGTAGCAGCCCTTGCTAATAGGCGTATTTGATTCGACAGCGTTTTTTGGGATACAGTGGAGGCAATCAAAATAGGTTTTGCGTCGGTTTTTTTTTTTGTGCACGTTAGTTTTATTTTGGTTTAGATTTAAATGCAAAATATAGACGTATGCATAGTGCGTATATTAAAAAACCCTAAGGAATGTTCGCTGATATAGCAATTTGCCACAGCTGCGGTGTATACCTACTTAAACGATTTGCGTTTTCTGTAAATTACCTACATGCTAACAACCTTACTTTGAAAAATAAATATTTTAGATTTTTTAGGTTGATAAATGATGCGCAATATGATAAGATCCTATTTACTTAGGAAAGAGTACGAAAGAAAAATGGTATCCACCAAAGTAACTAAAAATGTAATACCTCCAAGGCAATAGAGGCAGGTACAAAAATATTTTCATACTTTCCCCTTGGTGGAAACTTTCGCTGCAGGATAAATTCCCGGTGGCTGCTACGTTCACTCAAGTCGGTCAAGAGCACTCGGACGGCTTGATGCCTTTTAATTTTCATTGTTTATAAAAACGTCGCCATGGAATGAACGAGAGACCTCTACATTTAGATTAATTTAAATGGATGTTGAAGTTTTATGAGGTGGAAATTTTATTTTGGGGAAATCGTGAATTGCTTGAAAATGTTTTCGTTGCATTTAATTTTTATTCAAAGTTTAACGGCCTCTTATACCAAATTTGACGGTTTTAAATCAATTTTATTCAGTTAAATTACAATATTTGAGCTGGAAAAAAATACATGTCACAGATACTTCTGTGACAAACACGATAGAATAAACTTTCCTCGATCAAAAAAAAATTTGAAACAAAGTCGAGTTAGTTTATTTTTTTCGTTTTATCCTCTAATGAAAGCTGGTAACAACCTGCAAATTGCATGTACTGAAAGGCAATTTTATTCAACATTTTTTTATTTGGATAGTGAATAGTTTAGTTTTTTAGTGAAATTAAAAACGTAAAAAGGTCGCGAGAATTTGCGCGCGCCGCGTTCAGTACCGCGTAGGATAGTGTTCCGTGGTACCGCGCCAGGCGTCATCTAGGTCGGACGTACGTTCGTTTTTGTCATTGCACTCCCCCCGCGGGCGTCCAGACTCTTGCGTGGCAAAATACATCGTCGCTATAACTTGGCGGGGGCTGAGGGAGCGTTTTTTTGCCTACACGGCTCTGATAATAGGCCGTTAAACTAAGAAGAAAATATCTCAGCTCCAACGCCCAACATTACGGAATTGATTCTTTGATTCCTATAAATAAATGAGACCACGATTACAGAGCCGTAAGGAACATAAACAACCAAACAAACAACACCTCTGCCGTGAAAAGGAAACGCGTCGCAACACCACAAACTGTATCAAGAAACTCGTAACAAGTAGACAAACCAAGAACTGTGAAACAAACAACGGGTACGGCAATACGAGCCATTAATCCGAGCGATCCCGACAGAGATTAGTGCTCCCACTTTTGACCCCACACCCCACCGTCCCCACACGTAGAAAACATTTTCCCTCCATTGTCTCACCAAGCAGGAAGCAAAAAGAGGAGTTGCGATTGACATCGTGGCTGCGCCCGCTCGCGGCCGGGACTCCGCGCCCCATCAAGTGAATATCGCCCCGCGAATGTACTCGTACTTTCAATCTTTTGCTATTTCTACCTTTTGTTTCTCAAAGAGCACACGAGATATAATCTCCGCTCAATACATCGAGGACTGGATGCAGCGGTTCTCGCACCGCAAAGCCATTTCACAAATAATCACTCATACTCTCACGTATTCGCAATTTCCCATGTGCATTCAAGTAATGCGACGTTATTGGAAAAACGAAAATGGAAATGGCTAAATAATGGTCTATCCACATTTTTCTTTTGATTTAGCTTCAAGTTCACAATATAGTTGTTGCGAATAAGAAACGAGTTAAAGACAGACTTTCTAAGAATGGCTTTATGAGACAAAGGAAATAAGTTTTCATTCGACCTAAATTCCTAGAAAGAGTTTCTTTTGATGTAGGTACCCTTTTTGTAGGTACAAATTATGCCTTTTTTTATTAACTATATTTTCTAAATTGTTTATCAGTGACATGGTAGGTCGAGTGAATAAACAACACAGTTGGTAAAATAGCCACAATCTGACACTAACAAAAAATTGTGTATAGGGCGAGAAACGAGCTAAGTTTTTCTTCTAAAATCATTGAGAGCGAACGCTAGTTATTCGTGGTATAATATAATATCTCATAATAATTTTGTGGTTATATGCGGACCATTTTCTTGTTATTGCTTTTTTGGTTTCGTGGAGATACTTACCTAAATTAGAAATAGGTTGGAACTTTAAAATATTAGTGTAAAAACCAAATTTTAACCATAAAGTAATATATAACTGAGGTTTTATAACTAGCTAAACTAAATAAAGATTATATCCACTCGTATCTCATAGAGTAGTAGTAGTATTAGATAGGCAATAAGGTGTTTGGTAGTTGTTCGTATGGCGATATAAACAGAGGTATCGGAGCGAGCGGACGCCGACGCATGCCGACACGCACCACCCGCGCATACTGATGCCGCCAGTGAATCCTGCGCACCAATTCTGACGCATTCGACATTATTTCTATCTCTCTCAGTCTCATGCCCACCCCCATAAGAATGACAGGAGATATATCTATCGCCCGAAAGTCGCCCTGCAGCGACATGCGCGACTCTCCTACACTAGTAAATAAATACATTCACAGTCAATAGACACGCATAAAACGTGTACTTTATAAAGGGTCAACAGTTTATGGACATACAGTGTAGGTACATCTTAACAAATCGACCACCAAGTAATAATTAACATAGTTCATACATCGATGGGTCTTACCATAGATAAATATATTCTTACAATAGATGTATAGCATTAGAAAGCACAATAAGTTTACTTTATTCACAAGATAATTCACAGAGAACAAAAATAATAGGCAATTATTTTATTTAAAACGCGTGTATACGTATTATTACGTATGACAAACAGAACGAGAACATTTCGGGCGGTTTCACATCATGAATGACTGGCTTTGACTCGTAGCTACTGGTTAATGACATTGAAGCTAAACGTTTTGTGAATTCCAATACTACGATGTGTTTGTTCTATATATTCTTTGGATAGTTTGTTATTCAATTATTGAGTAGTTTTCTGTTTTTTTTAAAGCTTTATTTCTTTAATTTACGTTTAACGCTCGTTACTCTCGATCATTAATATTTTTTCTTCAAGTTAAGTATTTTCTTGTGTTCCCCATGGTTTTCAACTTTAAAGCCAAAGAGAGTAGGATTTTTTTTTTCCTAATAGTGATTGCCTTGCTCTAGTTGTACCCGTGACATTTTAAAACTGGCGTCATTAATTAAACTAAATACAGACTAACACTACAAAAACAGTGAGACTGCCCATAGACTGCTGAAGGTCTAATTAAAAGACAATCCAAATGCTCAAGCCCACTACCAGTTAGCAGCGTATATACCCAGCATTCTGGAGGCATTACCACGCTGAATGGCAATGCTTATGCGTTGAGCCAGAAACACGCCAACATTTTGGTCACTCTTGACTTAATTCAATGATACTGAAACATTTTATTTTCAGAATTAGAAAGATAATTTTTAGTATTGTGATGTTCTTGCGTATTGCAAATAGATTATAATTGATGTCATTTGGTTAAATACAATATTCACATAAATAAAATCAATATAATTTCCTGCAGAGTCCCCAAAATTAAATCCCCAATTGATTGCAAAATAAGGCGTTTAAACCATGCTCCAATTTTTTTTATCCAGAGCAAACCGACGTTCGTGCTCGTTCTTGCTAACTCTGCCTGTGCCTGTGACCAGTATTGAGCGCAAATAGTTCAAAAACTGCGGGTTCACCACCCCTGTCGTTCTCTGACAGATCCCCGCAACTTTTTTTTTATTGGCGAAAATTACCTTAGTACCAAATCTCACTCTCATATACCTAAGTATTTAATATTATGTGACAAGAGAGGATGCAGTTCATTTTACATGCCACCATCTTATAGATATTAATGATCAAGTGACCACCCCTTATTAAAGGAATCTATAGACACCTCATTTGTTTGAAAATTGATTGAGGCGTTGAAGCTTAAAGATCGTTTGGAACATATACACATAATAAACGAATGTTAACCACAATACTCTCCCTCTTTTTTACTTTGCGTTGTTGGGTATATATAAGTGATGACGTCATTCAAAGTTCCCCTCCAAATACATTTTTAACTGTAATTTACACGGAATCTTAATATTTACTATTTTTAGTAATTTTAAACTAACAATGAGCCACAGTTTTATGGTTATTAACGGAATATTTACTGTGATAAGGTCGTGGATGGAGCTCCCGATATTTTGGCCCAGTTACATGCACCATGTTCACGGAAAGACTGAAGAATGCGGAAAATTAGTAGAAAAGTTCAAAGTGGGGTGCAGATTATTTATAAAGAATAAAAAAAATAAACGACCTACCCTCTTTATTAGTCACACATGAACAGTCATACATGAACCACATCTGTCGAAACTTAAAGCATGATTGATAGTTTTGCTACTCTATCAAAGCAATTTCAAAACTTAAATCATAAGTAGATACCTATCTATTTTTAACTTTGTAGATATGTTCCTGGAATCGTCCAACTACATACTGAATTTTCAATAACCTAGGAATGCCGTCGACATGCTGGGTATGCTGCCATCTGGTAGTGGACTTTTGGACAACATTAACATTTGGATTCTCCTTAGACATTCAACGGTCTATGGTCAAATCCAACTGTTATTGTATAGTTTTTTGTAGTTTTAGTTATTTAGTTCTAGTTTGCTTGTATGGTGTTTTCAATCCATGTCATTATATATCCTATCATAAATCGATTTAAGGCACGAACTTCTTTATTACTCTGTACAATTACAAAATTGAACGAGATCCGTTACACGCTTTTCTATTAAGTCAAATGGCCCAACTCGAATTTTATACGGCAATAACTCGCACGCAGTACTCGTGAGTGGAATATACTTTGAACGTAGCTACGTGTGGTAGAAAACGTAAAAGGTAAAGGGAGTAAAGTGATCAGAGGCCATAGCGCAGCGGACGTCGTAAACTGTGCAAGGCATGCCGCACTTTGCGCGCTTCGCCGATAAACCTTGCGATCGGCAAATTACCTCTATATAAGCTTATCCCGTCCCTGGTGCCATCACCACCTGAGAGGCAACGCGAGAATGATATCGCAGCGCACTTGGTCTTTGATCCGATTTTTACAGCAAAATGTTGTATTTTTATAAGCAACGTTAAGAAAGGCAAACTTAATCTTTATTTTTATTTTTTTATAACCATTAAGCACAGTTTATATTACAAGTTTTTATTAGACCCCCGATGTTATAGATAATAGAGGTGTAAATCTTCATTGGCTAAACAGATTTTCTTGAATCATTGCTAAGAACACCCTAGATCAAGTTAACGTTCAAACAACAACAAAAGACAAATCAAATAGCTACGATGCCATAGGCAGATACACTGATACACACGTTAAACTTATAACCTCTCTTTTTGCATCGGGGGTAAAAACATTGTAATTCTAGTGACTTTACTATTGCGCCTATTACCTAAAAACACATTACATATAAGTTTGCTAGAGTTTATAAACTGTATAGCAAACTTATAAAATATGGTTAGAGTTTGATTAGAACATATTCGACTATGTAAATACGAATAAAAAAGATTAAATTTTCCTTATTCGTCAAAGAATATCCAGCGAAGAGAACAAAATTTATCAAGCATACCGCAAAAGCTCCGGGTATTTTAACTTCTGACTCATAGATAATATCCCAAGTTCGGTGTTCTCCGCCGTCTCACCGAAGTTTAAGTTGTTTTGTTTTTCGAAATTAGTAGGCTACATTTATTATTATGAGTAATTTGTTGCTCTCAAATTACGGCAGGTAGCCTCCGGCGAGTTCTGGGGCACGATCACCGGAGCAAGGCTCACCTCTCGTACCTTCAGCCCCGCCTACAGTTTAACATTTTTTCCTCTCACTAGCCTGGGAATTAAACCCGCTAGTTCATTGTATTGTTTATTATAGAGCATCGTAATTATAGTGTCATTATTGTTTTCTACTTATCCGAAGCGATCTGTATGCATTAACCGGGAAGGGTCAACGCCACGGTCATGTTATTAAATCTTCATATTTTATATCAAACTTTTTGCCCGATCTAAACCTCCTTTAATATACCTACTGAGAATATTGAGATGTAATTAAGTAGATTATGAGAAGTCAGGAACGTGTTTAGTATAATGAGCGTTCTGCACGTCATAAAAGTATTAACAAAGTGAAGCATCGCAGCTTCCTCTTAAACTCGGAAACCGTATGAACGAGGAAACTGTACGCCGTTATTTTTTGTGACGCAATAAAAGCGAGCGTTAATTAAAAACTGCAGTTAGGATTCTCAGCTCGATCCCCGCGCGGTACTGTCGTGGTGAACCGCGGCCTTTTTGCCATCATTTTACACTATACGATACCCTCATTTCAGAGGCTTCACTAGACTGCTAACGGTTTTGTGGATTACTGCAGATGGGTTAAACTTTTTTAGTTTTAAACTTTTACAATGATCTTTTATTACTTAAGTATTTGATTCAGTATTATTTCGCAGTATCGTAGATAGGGTGCTTGTCTTGGATGTATTCCTACATCGATGCCTATCCGTAACATTCGTCAATCTATAAAACTTGATGATGTCTAGCTTAATTAAGTGCCATAAAGTTTATGTCTAGTTAAAGCAAACTATTCATAATAAAGATGGAATAGTAAAATAAATCTCGATAAACATACTGGTGCTGATATTTTGCAATTATGTCACTACGTTCACTCCCGAACCGAACTCTTCGATCTTGAACGCGTGAGCAACTCAGCAATTAACGACGAACCCTCGTAAACTTTGTTTTACGTTTGCACCGCACCCGCTTTGTGAATTAAAAGCTGCGCTCCTTTTGCACTAAGCACGCCTTAATGAAACGCGATGATCACAAATTCGTCTAAATTTCCGCAACAATGGGTACGACAAGCGTCTCGTTTCGCAGACGGCGCGTTACCCAGCCGCCCGCATAACGAGAGGTTAAATTAAATAACAACCAAACTTGGAGTTTAAATTCTTGAACGTCCCGGTTCCAAGATAGCCTCGCAATCGATGGTGCTATATTAGTTCTATTTCCAGTGGAAGTTTGCGGCCGCAAACAGCTCTACGATGTCCAGATACGACTTAACTACCACGGCGTTCTAGTTTCGCAAGATATTAACTTCACCATAACTAATTCTAGACTCAATGTGTGGTTATCCTGAAGTAATTATTGCGTTAAGAGTGTACCTATTGCAAGTTTACGCGGTAAAATTAGTGGGTGATCAAAAGATACCGAAACAATCATTTGAATCGAGTCGCCTATGGCACCTAGGTGCAGGTGATCAATGGATACCCAAATAACAATATAAATGGAGTCGCCTATGGTCATTCAGGTGATCAAAGTGGAATATACTATTTCGTACCTCCCTGAAGTCGGTTAAGATTCATACTTTTACTTCCATACAAACTAGATGTCGCTGGCACCGAATTAGCACACACAAGTTATTTTTCAGCATGATCAATATATTTGATAAAGCAGTGAAATTTCATAGCCGTAAACCGTAACCGTAAGCCATAGTACCTTCCTAACTAGAGTTTAAAATGTTACTATATAAAGCTTTTGAATATACGTAACGTAAAAAATTGAGCCCTTTGATTCAAATGAACGCCTCTAAAATTATTGTGCGTTGTCCGCATAACCTGCAATGGACGTACCTACCTAGAAAATATGGAAATATTGAAGCGCAGAACGAGTGCCCCTGGATCTGTGCGCACGATTATTGGCACGGCCGCTTTGACAGACACGATTCAATCTGGTAATCGGAAATGGACATTGTGCAACAAAGGTTCTATTGTCCACCGAGAGGATGGCCGCGCCGCACCACTGCCCGCGAATATTCACGTTCATGTCCATAAAGCTACACAGTCATGTATGTTACGTACGCATGCATGTATTTACCTATTCAGGGTTACATGTAATGGTGGTACTAAACCGAAAGAAGGTAATTTTACTCGTTATTGCGAATAACTTTTACTATGGGACCAACCTCGAAAAAACTCTGGAATATCGAAAATTAAGTTATCTGTTCCACAGATAAGTAAAATGTCATTCACACTCAACTCGACCATATATATTTTGCAAATTTTTTGCGTGTTTTCAGGGTTTTGTGCAATTTTTGTGAAACAGTTATTCAATTTGTTTACAATGCAGATTATAAACTAGTATTAGAAGGCTTTGCCTCTACTAAATATTTAATAGCTTTATCCTAATTCTGTTTGTCATAATAGTGGTCTAGACTGGAGATATAGATAGCTCGAGATTCTTATAAGATTCAAACTAGGAAATTTGTTTCTGCAAAGATTCGTCTACATTCAATAAAACGTACCTAAAAACACAATTAAAACTAATAATAATGTTTCATGGTGAGTTTTTTAAATATTATCTCAATATCGAACCAATTTTCGCAACCACTATCCTTGTGTTTTATAAACATTCTAAACAACTGTTCAAAGCTAAGGAGTGTATTTCCAAAAACAATTACTTACTTAATGGTGGCCGAGCGGTAGATGTGCGCTTAACAATCTGACGTCACCCGGTTCGATCCTCTGTTCTGTACCAATGACTTATTTGGTACTTAAATAAATTGTTTGCACTTTCAATGCCATCGCTCAAAATCGCCGACGGAGAATAGACGTACGTCGTTCTATCTATAGTATTAATCTCAGTAGCACATCGTTCGATAGCGTCTCTGTCGTGTAAAAGCGGATGTACCAGGCAGGTAATCATCTAACTGCTAGCATCAAAGGCCATAAAACCTTAATGAAGAGAATGCCCGGGAAGTCTTTGGTACTATGATCAACTTTATGCATATTAATCTATGAACATTATGGATAAAATTGGTTATAATATGTAACTTATATGTAACCTTTCAAATTGCAAAGATTATTATTTTGAATGTTACATTTAGAATGAAAATAAAATCAGTTTTATTCCAGGCCAGGGTCCATATCATAAATGCTTTATAGACTAACTAATATATTTTATCCAACAAATAAGTACCTACTTAATAATCAAATTTTTACTTTTTATATTTGTGTTTCTTAGTCAGAAGGCCTGTGACCCAGCAGTGCGAACATGATAGGCTGATAATGGTGATGATGATGATGATGATGTTTATGTGTTTATATGGTGTATAAACATAAAAAGACTTTTACAAACACAAAAAGTAAAAGTTTGATTCGTTAGATTAGTGTTAGTATTCGTTTAAAATCAATACATAGATACAATAAACTAACACAAACTTTAAAAGACATCCAAAACAAAAAGATTTTAAAATTTAAATGAAAAAAACTACTATTTTTTTATATTTTTTATATTTATTTATTAAGGCTTCACATCAACTTCTAATTGAAAAGATATATTACTCATTAGATATATTTTAACGATAAAGACATTAAAGTATAAGATAATTCAATCTAATTAGACATAAATTTAATTTTGACATGTAAATTAGAATAATGTTATTTGATAAGTATTTTATTATTATTCTTAAGATCTTAAAATATGTAAAGTTTGAAAAACCTTTTCTGAAAGAACTTTTTTTTATTATTTATATTATATAATACATAATACCAAGGACTTTATATACCCTAAAGGGAACTTCCTTGTATAATACCTTGTCAAAGTATAATACATACTTATAGTTTTCAATTTCGCATACCATAAGGTTGGAACATGGCGAACGTAACCTCATTATCTGTCACAATTATTATTGAAATTATAACACCTCATGTTCCGTGAAATAAATAAATTTAATTGAAACGATATTGATTTATATACAAAAATCAAAAGGTTCTGGGCATTCAATTCTATTCCAGAAACATTCGAAACCTCTGAACAATTGTCCCAAGACTCGGTATCTCAAGTGGATGGTCCGAGAGGACCGCGACTTACAAATCTCTATCGAGGACAAGAGCACTCTTGACCCTCACAAGAGGTATTGACCGAGCCTGCCGATTTACTGATTATTATGAATTTATCAGAAGTTTGTATGCTGGCAGAATTGAGAGGGATCAATAATTTTATAAGATGTTTTGTACGCGTTTAAATCGTTTCTGCGCCGAAATGAAGGTTTTAAAAAAAAAGGCAATTTTGATATGGTCATAGCACATAACAGTTTGTATTTTCGTATTCATTTGATACAATATTTAAAATCTTTATTAGGTACTCATAAGTACACCTATATCTATACTAATATTATAAAGAGGAAAGATTTGATTGTTTGTTTTTTGTTTGTTTGATTGCATTGAATAGGCTCCGAAACTACAAACCCGATTTGTAAAATTCTTTCACTGTTTTGAAGCTACACTATCCCCGGGTAACATAGGCTATATATTTTTTTTTTTAATAGGGATCTTTACTAAAATTCCAATAATGAGACCCAAGGTGTAAAAAAATAAGATTTACAATTTAACTTTGCGTGTTTTACAGCTCTAAGACAGGACAACGTCTGTCAGGTCAGCTAGTTTTAAATATATTGCTTTTGCATATTGACTGAAATCTACTTTTACTTGAGATGGCCGACCGCCTTCTAAATTTCTAAGCTAACTTTATATGGATTTAGGATATTTTTTTATCAAAAACGAAAGTCTAGTCTAGACTTTCAAGAATGTTAGCATTGTAATATGTATAATGTTTGTTATATCTTTGGGGTAACTTTTTTAGTTGACAGAATTACAATAATGAGTTTTGCCCCGAAACTCGCGTCTCCTATATTTTCACAAGCCCTTGACCGGTTTTGCTTTTATTTGGACTTGGACTTTGAAAAATTATTTGTACAAACTATTTGCCCATCAAATTTCATAAATATCAGTTCAATGGTACGCCAAATATACAAACATTCGAACTTTGGTCTGTTCCCGTAAATACTCTAATACCAATCATTTAGGAAGTTTACTACTGTCCTTATTAGCTTTATCTTTTATATTTTGAGTTTTCTGATAGTGGTTTCTGTAAACAATACAATACAATACAATACAATACAACTTTATTACACACCGAAAATACAAATGAAACTTAAAGTAACATAAAAACAAATAAACGGCAGTATAATGGGCGGCCTTATCGCCTAAAGCGCCCAATAAGACTATGTATACGTTGGCATTTAATGCGTGTTATGTCACTATATTTTTTTATCACGTACCTACCAATTTTATCCCTGTAATTCATAAAAGCTCGATAAGTAAATCTATTCCTAAAAAAACTGTTTCTCTAATTTTTAGACGTGGGATTTCTGGTTAGCTAGAAGTTGACAGGTCATTGTATAGTTTATCTCAAGCTTTATTTACTAAGAATATATGAATACTTAATTTATTAATTGTTATATTTTTTTTAATTAATATTTATTTTGTAATTACAATTTTAATTAGTAGGTAGTTGGTTTAGATTTATTTAGATTTATGGTTGGGTTTTAGGACATACCCGGGGGTATGTCCTAAAACTACGACCAGAACCACCGGAGGATGGGCAGCAGCGTCCTATTAGTACGCGGTGAACGTACTGCGATCCCCAAGCCGCCTCCCAAGCGTGGGGATTATGGCAACACCCCTCTCTACGAGGGAGGCCTTTGTTCAGCAGTGGACGTTTACAGGCTGATGATGATGGTTTAGATTTTATTATAAGTTTTAGTTAATAATTTAAGTTTTTGTTAGTTTTCTGTTTTATAAGTTACCTGACAATTAAAATATAAATATTCAGTCTACTCTATACAGCCAACATAAGCTTGGTTTTCAATACAATGCCAGAGTAAAATGCGAAGATGTGGAGACTCCATCCCCAGAGACTGTCTTCACCAAAAGGATTCCAATTTGAGATTTAACCCTTTGAATCTCTTGTGAGAAAAATAACGTAGGTACAGGTGTTCGGGGATCGGGAAAGGACGTCTTTAAATTCGGGATATTGGATATAAAAAATGTATAAATAGGCGGGATGAAGGAAAGTACTTATCTACCTGCCTCAGAAGATCAGAAAAGATTTTGCTTGCTTTAGACGAACAATTTTATGAAAAATACTTCCCCATTGATGCTCCATGTCGACCATAAAAATAATAAATTGATACACGAGGTCCTGAATTAATATCATAATATCACGCTCTCAATTAGGTAAGAGCTTGGAAGCTTTTGAAAACATTCCCAGGAACGAGTTGTTTATTATGACCAAAAGAAGTTTTTAATGTGAAAACTCCGAATTGCGCGAGCCGGCGGAATATCAAATCAGTTCCGCTAAGAAACAAATGAGATTATGACCGAGGTGAGGTAAGTGAGGTGCCTAAGTGCGGGTGTTTGGATGTACGGTGACCGTGGTCACTGCTATGCTAGGCCATTCAACTCGCCGCGGCCTCGCACTGTGCCCACCAACACCCGCCATGCTCCACTGCACCATCCAGGGTCCGACAACCAATAATACCAGAAGCAACAATCTAACTATCACTCCATATTGGTCCCATTTGAATCATCATTCCAAGCGGGACCAATTAGCGACACGCAAGACATGGCACGCACTATAAATTATATTATTATAATGTCACGCTTATTCTGAATGTAACACATGTGTAGTTAAATATAAATTATGAACCTCTCAGCAAGTTTAATATTGTATTGTATAGTAGTTTAACACAGATGACATCATGATATCTTTCATCTCCAATAAACACTTAAAATACCTAACTATGATTTAAAAATAGGTAAAAGAATTGTAGATTTAACTTTATGTAGCGTTACTTACTTGATAACTAATATATCGGTAGTTATACCAGTATCGGAAAATTTCACAACAATACAGCTCATACGGTAGTTTTGAGCATTGTAAGACAATATTTGCACTTAAATTGTACTTGATGACATGACTGACAAAGCCGGTATTTCTTCGAAACACTTCACCTCACTTTTGATTTGTTCACTTACATCTTTTGGCTAAGTTTAGTCGAACTCGCGCAATATTAATGTTAGCACTGAAAGAGGAGACAACAAGTGTTATAAACAAAAGGATGGTTTCGCGAGCGCAAGTTGTATGCTTGGTAGGGACGGCGTGCCACCTGCCACTGTAGCGAACCCGACTCTACTGCCGCCGGCAGCTAGAGGTAGAGGCTGCCCGCTGCCGGTCCCGCGCTCACACGCCAGCTCACAACCTAACAATTTCCTCGAAAAACTCAGCTAAATAAAATACATTGCTACATATTTTTCACATTGAAGCTCTATAACATGGACTCTACGCGCAATGTAAAACATTCTCTCGATAATAACGTATAGGAAGCGGCGGCGAGTTTAGCGTGGGAGGAAAAAGCTCGCCCGCTATGGACCAATTTGGTTCATGCTGATGGAGTTGGAAATAAGGCGCCACCTACAGCAGAGACATGGAATTAATTCAACGCCATCTACCAGAACCTTCTTCAACTAAGTTGAACTCTAAGTTACTGAGGGACTAAACTTAGCATATACTTAGTAAACTTGGTTACTCTACAAGAAATGTAATCAACTACACACAGATGGACACAGAAACGAAACAAAGTTAATAAATAAAAATTTGTCACTGAAAATATGAAAAGTATGGAGACGAAACAACTAATAGAACAAGAATAGGACAAGCAGGAGATAACACCATTACCATAAAAATATATCCATAAAACACATTCACTAATCTGTAAGGCATATTGCTATATACATTTACATTAAGATATAGAACAAAGATAAAGATATATTAAGATACATAAGATATTAAGATATAGAGGATAAGTAGGTACTAGAGAATAGATCTAATCGTTCTACAGAATAAAATTAATATAATAATATGATAGTAATAGTAGACCTTTGACGATGTACATAATCAATGTAGTAGACATAATTATGTAGAGACCTTTTTTCGATAAAGCGATGTAGAAAAATCGGAGTCATTGGGAAAACAAGATCATTAGGTACGTTATTATATTCTAAAACTATTATGCAGTAACAGAATAAAAACTTCTAAATTAATTTATTAAAGGAGGTAAACGCGGATGATTCACACAGCTTTATTGCTATCTTAGTAAATCATTAGAACAATGAGAAATAATTAGAAGCATCAATGAGTCCTCAATCCATGGTGTTTATTTGTTACAATTCAAACTCAGACCGCATGGGTGAGTCAAACGATTACTTTAATATTCTGTGCTGTGCCGCCGCTATGACTCACAAACTGTATGTCAACAAACGTGATAGAATTTTACCATCATTTCATTGACACCTCGCCAATAATCAAAGGCTTCAAAGCATATACGTAAAGGACGTTTAAGCTTAGGTTTAAGTTTGGGCGCCAACATGAAAAAAACATGTCACCTCATTAAAATACCTATATATTTTTAGGGTTCCGTACCTCAAAAGGTAAAAACGGATCCCTTATAGGATCACTTCGTTGTCCGTCTGTTCGTCAGTCTGTCCGTCTGTCAAGACCCTTTTTCTCAAGAACGCGTACAGGTATCTAGTCAAGTGATATAACAAGGTGAAAAAAGAGTCTTTCAAAAATTCCATAGAAGCCTGTAATAGTCTCCACCACTTAACCAAGGCATAACTTTGACTTCACCGTGACTTACTTTATCTGACTCTGACTGTAGCCACAGAAGAAATAATCTGTAACTACCGCTTATTAAAATATTTTAGTACCTACTTGACACTGGCAAATGCGAACAACGAGACAAGAAATAAAAGGACGTTTTATAATCCTGTCACCTTGCAATCTTCTAAGCTAAGCCAACAGTTAAGCTAAGGTACACTTGAGACGACGACCGCCGCGAGTACAATTAGGTATTTTTACGTAAGAAATGAGCGTAATACGCGTTGAGTGTGTAAGAGAACAATGAATAGGCAACATCCTTTATGGTCCAGAAACTGCGTCCGGCCTAGATATGCGTGGTTGGAGCCAGTGAAAGTGGTGCTGACATACCGAGATTGTGTTGTGAGTTTTATAATATCTGTCAATGAAACTCAATAATATAGGTATCTGCACTATTTATTCCATAGGCGGGAACTTGTAATTGGCCTAGTCACCTAATTATTTTTGTTTATTTATATACTATTAGGCTGTAAGTTTCCCTAAAAATGCAAAATAAAAATAAAATTAATAAATGTATGTTTGTGTCTTTGCTCTCACATCTGCATTTTATAAAAAGATGAATAAAAACATTATCTTTTAATATTTCTCTGATGTACACATATTATGAGCAAAAACAGAAGACGCATTTTACCAACGTATCTGGCGTCGAGAATTAGATTTTTATTCTTTGTTGTTAAAATTCAAATTCTTTATTTGTTTAGTAAATAATATTACAGTTTTACCATGGCATTACGTACTTACTTAAACTACGAATTTATACACTAAATTACCAAATATTTACAATGTGTAAAAATAAAAAAAAAACAATAAAATTAATATAATCAAACTAGTGTACCATAGACCTACTGGTACGTATAGGGGATATCACCAGGAACTATAGTAAAATAATAATAATTGTGTTTTAGGTTAGTCGTAAAAAAAATCATACAACCTAACCATATATCTTGGTCCGACAAATAGTTTTTTGGTTTGAAATATAACCAAAAAACTATTTGTCGGACCAAGATATTGCTCCAAAATTATTTGTATGGAAACCTGTTAATTAAGGGGGAACCAAATACAGATGATGAATCAAAGGTAATGTTTTATAACACATCATTGCTAGAGATACAAAGTAACAGACACCGTATGTGAGAAGACGCGGCGTAGCCTCGACAACAGTATTCGGTTTCAGCATGGGAAACAGTCGGTTCCACTTGACGGCGCCCGCGCACTCGTACCTCAGCGGACTACTACCGTTATCTACATGAGAACTACGCAAATAGTGTAAAATTACCCAGGTATTCGTTAGTGGTTTCTAGTGCCATTATTCCCACAAGTACCCAAACCTTGACTTGGTGATGAGGAATCACCACAGAAGATACACCAGTTTTGTACTGGGTTTCTACTTAGTCTTATCTCTGCCGTTCACTTAACAGTTTGTAACATAATCAGGCAGTGGGCACAAACTAAATTTATTTTTGAACTACAAGCAAGCGGCTTATAAAATAAAATCCTATTAAAAATTTACCACCAACTGCTGTACTTAGAAACGCACCTTTTCAAATTAAATTTTATAAGTGGGAAACAATCTAACGGACCGCCTGATGGTAAGCGATCACCGTCGCCCATGGATATCTGTAACACCAGGGGTATAGCTACTATACGTTGACATCACTGATATTATAGGTACAATATCGACTTTTAAAGACTCTATTAACAGCTCTTTTGAAGAACTTCATGTTATAGTTAGTTGGAAATGCCGCAAGAGCTCATTCCACATAATTATTACCGATTGAAGTTTTCTTTAGCTTAAAAGCTTATTGAAAAGTTACCACTTTAGATAGTTTTTCTTTTTGCTTTTGTTTTGATTTTTGAACAAAAGATTGTAGGTAGCCTATCCATGAATATAATGTTTTCATTCCACTTTTACATTGTGGTCGCAGCTATCAGCCTTAAAAAAAAACTTGAACCGTGTATGGGTTATACCCTTCACAAGTAAGGTCAAGTAACATAAGTAAGTCATCATCTAATTGTAGAGTTTCAACTAAAAAGTTTCTCATGATTCGTATATTATGCACTTTTTATTTAGACTTGTAAATTAAATCATTCAAACACAAACGGTAAACCGTGGGATCAAATCTTATTAAAATATTTTGAAGATTCTCACGGAATTTTCGTGGTAGTAGCTAGATAACTAACAATAGAGAGTATCTAACGAAAAGGTACTGCAGAGGATGAACAAGAAAGTCGATTATTAAATAATATCAAAAAAAAGCTACAATATTTTTAACAAATAATGCGTAACGAGAATTACGAACTCGTTATTCTTGCAGTTATAGGTACAGAGGAAAATCCAAGGGAAGCGATCACCCGGAAAAAGAGGTATCTCGTGGCTCAACCGGGCGAGAACCGGACGAGAATCTCTCTAGTTCCCTATATTTTGCTTTATTTATTTTATTTTATTTATTAAACAAAATCTAATATTGAGATTAACAATATTTGAACTTTGATACCCGACGAAAGAGACCATAAGAGATGGCACCTTAAGAAGAATAAATTAACAATAGGAAAAAGTACCATGAATATGGTACTTCAATCTTAATTCTTCAATCAATAATATCTTACATCAATGTATTCAATTATAGAAATCATCAATTTTATATTGACGCAACGTCAAGCTAGATACTTGCATTATAAGACTTAATTTCCTCCTACGCTGTCACGTATGTCACTGATATCGGTCGCGCTTACAAATATACTCGTAGGTACTAGGTCATACATAATTATTGCGTTATTCAAGCACAGAGTATTGACGCTGATGTTTAGTGACGCGGGTTTTCAATGGTGCGTGCGAATATTTTTATGACCGACATCTGCTACTGTCGTCAGCGTAGGAGGAAATCAAGCCTAAAGGTTCTAAAAGGTTATTGTACTTGTCAGATGGATGGCACCTCGCGGTAGGTACAGAGAACGTTTCACATAGAATCAGTCACCATGACGGCATGTCGCTGTAATGCAAAACTGTAGTTTTACAAAAGTTCACCGTAATTACCCACTGTACCTACTTACTTCTAATTGTTTGCATGTTTAACTGCTAACCTATTTATGTTGCTTAATAATAGTTCTATCGATTTTGTCGTATATTATTATTACTTGGGAAGCAAGTACGGTCAGCATCAATGACGATATATCTTTAATCAGCACGTAGATATTTTAGGTGGAATCCTGTGAGGCAGTAAGTAATTCTTCTTGCCACATTTAATATTAGTTATCAGTTTTTGGTGTCCTTTTATTAACTAAACAAAATACAAGCTAACTAAAGCTAATTACGTAAACTACTTTATTAGCCTATTACACAAAATATAGAACCCTAAAAACCGTTGTATTGCCCATGCTCATACCATTGAAGGTTTAGACAAGACTAGCTTTAGACTAGCTTTAGACTAGCTTTAGACTAGCTTTAGACTAGCTTTAGACAATCCAAATGTTTCATTCCACTATATTCAGTTTATTATAATTATGAGTAATCATGACAACGAAAATTAAACAGCGCAGTTAAAAAACATCCACGCTTAGCTCTATATAAAGAATACCATGAAAATCCACACCTTTGTGGATGACTTTTATTCAGGAAATTAATTATAATTGATATTCAAAACAGTTTTTTTTTAAATTATATTAGTATGGCACAAAACTGCTCTTGATTATATTAAACAAATAGCAGTAAATGAACGAGTCGTGCACGGCGTGCACCGTGTTACGCTAATTTGGCGCTTAGCAGAACCGGATCAGGAGCTATGATATCACGCAGATCTGGTTCGCTGATTATGGACATTTGCATTCAATTGCGTGACCGTGGGATTCCGTTTGGTTCCCAGTTGTTTCCTAAATTGTTAGGAACTGTTAAAAGAACACATACAGGAAGCTTTAACACACCTCGAGTTAATTGCTAAAATAAATGTTTAATTTCGAATCTCAAAAAGAACTTAGTACTCAAAATATTTTTGGTACCTAAACATAAATTTCACTAACATCTGTCATGTTTTTATATTCGTTTATTTTCCTTTTTAGGGTTCCGTACCTCAAAAGGAAAAAACGGCAAAATTTGGCAAAAGGCAAGGTCTCATAGCACATATATAGGAATAAATCTGAAAGTTACAAATTTGAAGTTATATCATTTAAAAATAATTATTTTGCTATTACAAACTTACATTTTGTAGTTGGAATGTATAGAAGAACCTTATAGTCAACTACAAAGTTAAGTTTGTCTTTCAATATTTCAACTTTAGGTTTTTTTGGTCTCGCGCTCTGAGGGTTCTGTCTAACGGAACCCTCAGAACACGAGTCCTACTCGTACTTGTCCGATTTTTTGTTATTAACAGCACTTGAAGTTCTATTAGTTACAAGCCAAGAAAAAACATACTATTGCGTATCTTATATCGAAATATATTTATATTTCACAATATATTCTTTACATCCAATAGTTGCCTGGAAGAGATCGCTTTTAGCGATAAGGCCGCCACTTGTGGCACTAACTTGTAAGTGTTATCTATCGTGTTGTAATTTTTATTTCTGGTGTACACTATAAAGAGTTTCTATCTATCTATCTATAGGAAAAATACTTCTAATTTATATTCTTAAGCACTAGGTATCTAACAAAACATAATTTCGCTTCATTCAGTCTAGATAGGTAGATGACTGTGCCCGACGATTGTTAGGTACTAGCATAAGTTTTAACAATAATTAATATCCGATCTTACAGAATACGAGAAAAGGTCGCAGCTAAGCTAGTCCAATCTATAGCAAGGTTTACGCCTTTGGTTTATGCAGTGAAGAACTTGGTATTTAAAATCTTATGTTACTACCAATAGGCATGATGACTAATATTTTTATTACCTCATAAAAAAGCTGATCATAAATAGAGCCCATCAACGAAAACAAAATTAAAATTAGTTCAAAAATAAATAAGATATAAGCATTTTAATTTAATTTAATTCATGCTATAGATAGCGCACTATACTGAGCCGTGACGTCACGGCTAAGGAGTGCCATACAAATGCTATACTAACACACGCTTTGCGAGAAAGGGATAGAACATCCCCTCTCCATCCCCACCTAAAACTTTAAATACTCATATCTCAGAGATTTATGACCCAATTTAAATTATTTTTTCAGTATGTGTAATGTATTTAGTTATATTCATCGCTAAGCCGGTTATTTGTAATAAACATTAGGAATCATGCCTACTGGCTTTTAGATCTGTCCATATTTTTAAACAATAAAAAATCTAGCAAAAACCAACTGACATTAGATCTTACGTACCTACCAATTGCTCTTTAGTGTAGGTGAACTCTGTAAAGGTCGATAAATAAGTACAACAAAGAGTAACCTTGGAACTCCGGCGCACCTCGTCTGCTACATTTAAATGCCTAAATATGTACATAGATAAATTAGTATATCAACTAAATATACTTTCGTACGTACTTAGTCGATTTACTAAATTATGACTCGATGCATTTGTGTTGTAAATTTTCTTAGGTTCTACAATTAGGGACTGTCTATGTCTAAGGACTTTCACAAGCACTCCTACTTTCGCTTGACTTTGATCAGGCATAAATTTCAAACTTTGTTTTATTTTATTATGTCATATTTACTAAGAATCAAGTAATCAAAAAATGCTAACTGAAAAAAAACAGTATGTCATTCATTATACTGTGGAACTAGTAGGATAACAAATGAAAACAAAATAGGTGCTTGTAACATTTGACCAAAATAAAAAGAATGGACAGGCCCAGTAGAAGCGCATTTTTGAAGATAACAAAATGAGCGCCGCCTCTCATTTCGTTTCAGTCGGTCTCTAGCCGTAGGAAGTGCAACACGGGTCTATTGCTACGCGATAACGAAACATCCGACAAAATTATGCATTCATTATGCTTTTCCGAAGTGTAAATACACAAATAAATCCGGGATCTATTTTTTGTAACAAATATACTTTACATTTTTATAATTAGGTGTTGAAGTATATTTATGTCCGACGGTTTTGACTCGTTTTTACTGAGCATTTCGTCCATTCATTTTATTTTAGTCGAAGCCTGTAACTACTTTTTAAAGTGATTTTGACTTTAAATGATCAAAATTGTGTAAAAATTTGGCGCTGTATTATTTCCTATTTTCCTATAAGCGTACCTATACCCTAGTAATGATAATCATTCGTTTGGCCTTTTATTAAACAGCTGTTTTTCCTTGTAAATAAACATAAAAAGATGACATACAGGATTTTTCCAGGATATTGTCTTCGTCATTTAAGATAGAAAACAGCAAACCTAATATAAACTACAATATTAACAATGAAATATGCGAATGAAATAAAACTTTAGGAGCATTTTGGTTCATTACTACTATTGCAGTCTAAGCCTGATGTCCAGTGTCTATTTAGTTTATCACACATATAGACATTGTTGATATAATTATTTAGGTCAAAACTATTCAAACACACCAAAGAACAGAGACTTACGTGAATTCTCGAAACTTCTTCAGTCAAAAGGTGTTTATTGATGTTCGCATCTCGTATCTATTGTTCCGCTGAGGTTTGACGAGTGTGGGCTTTCAAGTGTTTCAAAGGGCCACTGGGCACCATATTTTTCCTGTCTGTCCTACTGCGCTGAATACAGCTCGATAAATCACATGTACCTACCGTCTACTAACATCTTTTGAAGATTGTTTATTCATTTGTTTTTGCACATAATTCTTCGGATAGCGCAATAGGCTAAGAAGCACAAATAAAAGAAATAAGTTATTAATGCTTGGACTTTGGTCTCACTTCAACAAACTGTTACTTCTAAATGTACGAGTACCACTATGAAGATTACTCCGCGCCATAGAAACAAGTGATCTTTTTAATGAAATTTGACACAACCAAGTCAACGCATTCAACGCAGTTTTTTTACAAATGACGTTAACTTACGCTGTTAAATTTAATTTTGTTGTGTTTTTGCTTATTTCTTCCATTTCATTTCATAATTTGTACAAAATTTCAAGTAGCACGAAATGTACGAATTAAGCATTTGTACAGAGTGCGATGCACTTCGTTTTTGTACGAATTGCTATCAAGTCAAACAAAACTTTGTACAAACTGCTAAAAACACAATTTGTATGAATCGCTAAATTGTACCGATGGCAGAAGTGTACCGAGTGTCGCAGAAATGTAGAAACTGACCGTCTTACCACAAAAGATTTAAGCACGCTTTAGACAAGTGTTTAGCATATTTTTCGCAGTGAAACAATTGCTAAACACATGTCTAAAGCGTTCTTAAATCTTTTGTGGTAAGACGGTGAATGTTCCTGAATTTGTGAATTCAATCCTAGAATTTGTACGGATTGTGATTCTTTTAATATAATTTTTCATAATTTTTTTTTGTTTTTGGATAATGTCATAATGGCAAAATTCCCATAACAAAAGGTTCTAGATAATTATGGTAGTGTCACTTTGACAACTGCCAACCCCAAAAATCTGCTACTGTGTTTTGGTTGTTAAAATAACACGAAAAATATCTAATAGCAGAGATATTGCAAAAAACTACTTATATAGATTATTTTTACCTTACTTTTGTATTATCTTTCTGAAAATAGCCTTCATTCGGTCTCTCTTAACGAGACATGCATAAATGGAATGCAGAATTCAGCCGCATATTAGTTCAATTGTGAAGACTCCACGTCCAGGGAGGCCGATTAGAGTCTTATGTGCACCCGATAGAGTAGATAATACATACGAGTATACTCATATACTTGTATGTAAAGCAAGGATCCATCTATCTTCTTGATGTAAAGACATATTTGAACTCAATGCATTTGGCCATTGCATGCTGCAATGCATTGAAATTTCAACTGACTTGCAAGTGGCAGTGGAAGTGATACTTACCACTTCCACTTCCACTTGCACTAAGCAAAACGATGCAGACGATGCGTAGTAGCTACTTGCAACTTGTACTTGTTTGCTACTTGTACTAGCCATCGTCTGCAAGCGCCAGTTTATGAATTCTTGGTAGATATTATAATACTGGTAAATAAATTGTAATGATAACACACTCTTCCTGAGCCCGCCTGGAAAAGTACCACACCTTTGCCAGTTACTGAAGTGCCAAGCAGTAGTGTGCAAACATTACTGTGTTCCGGGTTAAAGGGCAATGTTTCCAGTTAATAATTCGTTTAAGTCAGAAGTCTCCTCAGATCAGACAAACAAGGTGGCGTGGCGGGTGAGAACGCATCTGGCCTAAATCATGCTTGATGCATTTAGTCGAACTCTCCCCGCAGACAGACGACAGTCACCCTTTTTTGCATGTTGACTATTATTTAGTTTATTGGTGACATTACAAGTTTCTTAGTGTGCGTGAAAAATTAATAAGTAAGTAAACCGTACTTACAGTTTTTTGCGTTTAGCGGTTAAGTGATAGGTATATAGTAAAAAAATATATAAAAAATAGAGACATTTGAACACAACATATTTGTACTACATATCTCCCTTGTTTGTCTGATTTGAGGGGTCCCCGAAATTTTATAACTTTTTCGACTCATAGACCAGTTCTGTTTTTGGTAGACCTCATAATTTTCATTGGCTTCCCTAGATTAAACTTGACAGATAGTCGATGGGGCCGAAAGGTTCTCGAATGGAGACCACGGACCGGTAAGCGCAGCGTAGGACGTCCACCTACAAGATAGACAGACGACCTAAAAGAGACCGCAGGGAAACGCTGGATGAAGGCCGCTTCCAACCGGCCCTTTTAGAGATCGATGGAGGAGGCCTATGTCCAGCAGTGGACGTCCTACGGCTGAAATTATGATGAAGATGAGTTTAAGCTTATGAATATAATTATAGCTACTAAAAGCAGAATCAAAATTCCTTTGAGTGAAACAAACGAAATGGAAAATAAATAATCGTTAAAGATAGAATCGGAAGATCTTATGTGAAATCATATGCGTGATTATCAACGTAATTTTTGAAGGACAGAAGTCACAGATGTTTCTTTTAAGCTTTCTTTATTTAAACACGTGCTTAAACTGTCTATCGATAAGGCCCGATAAGCCCGGTGACAGCATGTTAGGTAGAGAGTGGTAACTGATAGCAGACAAACGTTTCGTCGCCAGACAACTAACCCGATGGGTCGACGACATCAGACCCATCACCAATTGATGAGATTAGCCCGAGACAATGGCACAAGGGAGAGAAGCCTGTACCTAGCATTGTGATGATACAAAAAGACGATGATGATTATGATGGTGATAAATGAATGTTTCTAATGATATTACTGGGCATAAAGAGATTTAAAATCTAATATCGCAGAGTAACGAGTGCAATATACCTATTTCCGCAAAGGAAAGGTTCAAAATTCTAAGTGTTATGGTCAATCACTTACCATCAGGCAAGCAACTTGCTCGTCTTGTCACTCAGCTGCATAAAAATTAATAATATTCCTGTATTTACAGGAAAACTGTTTTTTTGATTGGCCATGATAATACTGTAAGATATAGGTAAATAAAAATGAAAATAGCACGCATTTTATTTCAATGCGTTAATTAATTTCCTTTGTTACAAATAATTATTAATAACGATTACATGCTAACTTGATATAGATTCTAGAAGATCTGTTACACTCTTTTGGTTAGTGAGGATTTAACTTAGTACGTCGGGATTAATAAACCCATATTGATTAGGTGTAAACGCCAGCCGTGGTCGTTCGAAAAGGGTTCAAAGAAAATAAACTGTGTGCCCACACCCACGAATCGTGCTCACAAACCACAACACTATACAGGGTGTTGAAATCTGACGACCAAGATTTTAAACAAACAAAACACCACACGCCGAGAGTGTAAAATGTTTGAGAATATTTTTAACATTATTCGTTATTAAATAATTATATTTAAAATGTTCTTTAGATTGTATAAGATCATAACACTACACTGTTGAAGCTTATCACTGCTAATGAAGTGAATCGATGGAAACTTTTAACAGATGGCGCTTTTACTTTTTTAAAGGGTTTTGTAATTGAAAACCGTTTTTAAAAATTAAATTAAATCTCAAATGTCATTAAAAAAATCCCTCAACAGAGGTCAAGGCTATGCTTACGTCATTATGACAGTTACCAACCTATTGCAGTTCCCTTAATATATACCTTATATACCCATATATAAAATCCTTGATTGCATGTCAACCAAATGTAGGTCCAATTTCTTTGATGTCAACTTAATAGAGTTAGCAAACTGTCAAAATTAGGCTTGAACAAATTTTTTGTAAAAAAAATAGGTAAAAGGTAATAAAACATTACCATTTGTTCCAACCTGGAGGATGACTGGTAGAAAATGCTTAGCATTAAGTCCTCCAATTGTACATATCTACTTAATTTGTAAGTGTGCAATAAAGTATTAAATAAATAAATAAAACAGGACTCTATCGTAGTTACCACAGTTATCACACTGTATGTCAAAACTAACGTAACAACATTTTACGACACGCATTGGGGAGTCGTGCGCGTGCCCCTTCCAAAGCAGCGCGCGCGCAGGAAACTCGCCCACTATACGATCGTTACAGTAGGGTTCCATCACTGTCCCTTATGGCTAGGACTAGACTTGAGTATTTATTTATCAGTTACACCACGTTCTATAATAGGCACCAACTTATAAGTTACTAGACATATTTTTTTAATAACATAGACAAGTAACAACTGATAACTTTAAAGTAAGTAAAAATTTAATATATGAAAGTACCTAGCGCTAATAAAATGTAATTTTGGTATATTTTGTCATTACTTCGCGCTTTTTCGGTTCCTACGATGGAGTCCTCTGACAACGCAACTTTACACGCTTTCCTCGTAACAAAGGCGTTGTAGAATCTGAAAGGAGAGCTGTTCCCAAATACATATTTAGTTTAAAATTTACACCCAAACATATTTTTGGTGACAAACGACCATCCTAAACTTATAATTATGTACCTAGTCATCCAAGTAGTCCTCAAGCTTGACATTTTTTTGTAATATTTCTCGATCTCTTCATGGCAACTAAATGGATTCGCTTAAATTTCCTCTACTTTATAAATCTATATTCTTCACTACATTGCCATGTAGTTTTGTGAGAAAAGAGAGTCCTATAGAATTAACTCAAAAAATAGAGATGACATTGACACCCTACTTTAGCTTATATCTTGATAAATGCCTTCTCCAGTTCAGGCGGGTCAAGGCATTCAACGACGTGTTCAAATGTTACTGCTAATTTCTGAATGACTGTTCGACGAACAGTTTTGCAAGTTATCATTCTATTCCTGAATTAGTTGAATAGAAAGTTATTACGAGCGAAAATCATTTTATGGCGTCTTGGTTAAGTTATAATTTAGGGGAATTCGTTGTTTTTTGCAGCAATTAAGTACGTCATCATCATCATAACCAGCCTTTTAACAGTCCACTGTCCCGAAAGGGTAATTGAGCCATATCCACCACAATTAAGTACGTAAATAGTCTCAATACGTTTTCTACTCTTATTAATATTGAAGACAGTTCGCATTTTAATTTAGCTAAAATTTTGAAGTTCAATAAAAGTTTTAAATATGATAAATCCATTGTTGCGTGTAGACTCCACGGCGGCAGCCTTGCAACCTCTTCGCAGACTCAAAATATGTGGGCTCTCCCACTGTTCAATCAACCCTAACCTTCATTGATCATCCTAAGAACAATAACACACGCCCAAACTACTAAAATTACTCATACACGTTAACATCTTTCCTCAAAATCTATGCCTTCAGTCAACACTCAAACAAATTCTCCTCATCCTCAAGGTTTGTTCTATAAACATCAAACAATAAGGTAAAAAGGTAGAGAATACTAAGTGGGAAGAATTTAAAGCAGGTACTTGTTTGCGGCTGTTTAAAATCATTCATTCTTCACGGTTGAATGGTTTCTATAGGATGGGAATGGGACCCGAGGGAGACGTTGCGCAGGTATACAAACTGCATGTCGTAAAAGTTTTTTTTTCAACCTGTCTACAATTTCAAGTGTGAGGTGCCAGTGATACTTCTGTGAAGATCGTCTCAATGGCTCAATTTGCACAACACCTGCTTTATCAGTATGTTTATCTGATTTATTCGGATATAAAAATAAAGTTCAAGAACTATCGGCGAGTATTTACTTACAATTTCAAGAAGTTTCGTTAACGTTTATTTAGGTGTGGAATTGTAGATATCTTATCAATGTTTACTTTTAAATTCTTTTCGGGTCCGTGTTTCTCGCTAAATGCTATTTTATCAAATTTGACACCAAATACAGTTAGTTATTCATACAACTGTTTATAAAATTACTGCGTTTTTACACATTTGTTTTGATGCTATTATGCTATTACTAGGATGTCTATCATTTAAACATACTGCTTGCTTACTGCACTCGGCTCCCCCATCGTACACCTTTGACAGATGCTTCGTCTTTTTCTATCATAGAGCTATGATGTATTGCTTTCCTCTTCACAACTGTACCCCATCTATGGGTGTACAGACAGCATAAACAATTTCTCGAGCAGCGCGCGTAAATTTGAGGTTATGGTAGTATTAATTCGACGTTCAGTTGAGACGTACGTGCCGCGCCGCGCCCGCAGCCGGCTACGATCGTGCGTGCATTCGTTACGTCACGATCGATAGTTTAGTTTAATCCAGTGCATCAAAAGTGGTTGTTGAACATCCGTAAACCTTTTTCAGTTGAAGCCAAAATTAAAATGAGCAAGTCATTTGTATTAACGTCTCGGTTTCATAGTTCGTTAATGACTTGGATGAATTAAGTCTGTGAGGTAAGTGTGTCAACACGATAAGCCATTGTTGTTGTTTTAAATTAACGGTTATATTTAAAAAATGTTTCTATTGTTTATATAACTGCAGAAGGTAAGTAACTATTTTAGTAAGTAATAACTATTAGAATTGTGCATAGGCCGTAGAGATATTCATACCTAATTGCATTGATATAAAAAAATATATTTCTATTTAAAATTATTTATAAATCACAATATTATGCAATTACTTCAATATGCCTTCTTCTGTTTGTCATAATATCTATATTTTTTGCAATATCTACATTACTCTGTTATTGTTAGTCTTGAATTTTACAATTTGAGAAGCAGGTGGCATTTTATTTTTATCGAAAACAAAACTTTCTTTAAACTGCTGCTCTCTCGCTCGCACATTTTCAAATTATTGAAGATATAAAATCACGGAGTATAAATAACCTATAGATAAAACCATCTTTTGCTGTCTATCATAAAATTACAGAAAAATAGATTTTTATACATATTTTAAATTGACAAAGTAAAATGGTAATGCAGGTGAATTCTTAGGTTGTTAGCATAATTACTCCGTCCAATTGAAAGATATTGTGACAAAAATTTCTTTGTTTGTAATCTTATGGTAGAAAGCAGAACATAGTTTTGTCACTTTTTGAAAATTCTCACTCTATGCTTTTATATTCAATAATGTGAAAATGCGCGAGCGAGAGAACTAGGCTCGTCGTACTTTTTTATTTACAAAGCTGCCTTTTTTGTGACTAAATCTTGCATTTCATTTTCCATCTTCAAAGGGGAGCCAGTCAGCTGGAAACTGATAAACGTTCGAATAACAATATTTGCAGAAAAAGCATCAGAGCGACAATCGATGGTTCTACGTCCCCTCATACCTTGGAACCCTCGGTTGCCACACTCCAGCAGACAACCGCACCAACATTCACTTGCACCTCTTCCACCCTTAACGATGTATCATTAAAGTTTGTTTTATCATGTCTTGTCTGATCATAATGTTGGTACGCTTCGTCAGTGCGTGCATTCATCCCACACCCCCGTTTATTACCTATACCGTATGCATGTTGCGGTTCTATTGTGACTTGCATCAATCCATTAGACGATTACTCATATTGTTATTAAATGCATTGTCGTGCAAATTCTGAAATGGATTAATCCGTCCAAATCGTACAACCGCTTTTGCGGCGTGCAAAATTAAAATTGCAATCGTAAAAAACCGTTATGAAAACGGATAAATGTTAACAATAGCCGATGGCTGTAGCGATTTTTGGCCGTTCACATGAATGATTTCAAGTGAATTCGCGATGATATTTAAATGTTTTGATTTAAACTCGTATTGGGTTCTCCTTGCTCTCTCCTAAAACGGAAACTGGGCTCATTATCGAAGAGTCAATCGTGGTGCCAATTATGGTAAGTTTGTGTAGGTTGAGAGATTAGTGACTTCTGGGTATAAGTAGGTGTAAAAATTCAATAAACCTACTTTAACCGATCGGATATCTTTATAGTCATGTAGATTTTACATTAATAGAGGAAAATCTCGAATAAATATTGTGACTTATGAGTTATGCTCTAAATATTTATGCGTCTACTGCTAGACTGCTACTGGCAGGCAACAGAAGCATTTATAGAATAAAGTAAAATGTGGTCAGAGGTGAAGCCGAGGCCAGCATATATGAGTTCAAAAATTTCCAGTTGTCGCCAAGGATTGTATTGTAGGTACATATACATGTAAATGTATGTAGATAATTATAGGTTTGTACTTTCATCAAACATTACGTGGATGTTCACATAAAAATATACATAATTTTAACATTTCATTAAAACGTTACCTTGTAGCTACCAAATTTCGAAAAAAAGCTGCTTAATGAAAGGTAAACTAAAGGTAACGTAAATTAATTTTGTGATCCAGCGTGTTCTACAAATAACAGACGCATTAAATACCATGTTTGAGAAAATGTTATAATAACACCTGCATTTGCAGCTATAAGTCCTTGATCTATAGTTTATGAGAGGGCCTATCTGACCTTTTATGTTTCATCACGCAAACGGAGATGCTATTTCTGATCCACCTCAAGTTCTTGGCATTCAACACTTTACATACGTTTTATATTCGCACTTTTACTTGGTCTCGTTGCATCGGATTACAATGTATTAAGTTTCGCTACTTTCCTTAAACATAATGAATACGAAACTTATTACGTAAGAGATTTTTAAACTATTGTTTCATATTCGTAAAACAACAATAATTATAACATTTAGTAATCGTACTGGGCAGCAAATCATTACTGCCTCAACATTTTGATGTAATGAGACAAAATCGGCTGGTGTCATTTTCTCATTCCATAAACCAGTCTTTAAATTCATCAAAAGTTCACCTCAAGAGCCCAGCGTATATCAATCGTAAACTGTATTATCACACTTCACACTAATATTATAAATACGAAAGTTTGTGTGCGTATGAGTGTGTATGTTTGTTACTCCTTCACGCTGAAATGACTGGACGGATTTGGGTAAAATTTAGAATATAGGTAGCTTATGTCCTGGATTTACACATAGGCCACTTTTTATCATCGTCATTATCACCTCTTGGTGTTGGTTTTGGCCACACATCTTAATTCACTGCTGGATATAGGCCTCTCCCAAAACAAACTACTCAGCTTGATCTTCGGATTTTCGTTTCGTTGGTGCAAGAAAGTTTTTGTGAGCAAAGTATTAGATAGATAGATAGAAACTCTTTAGTGTGCAAACCAGATATAAAAGCTAGTGCCACAAGTGGCGGTCTTTTCGCTAAAAGCAATCTCTTTCAGGCAACCATTTCTTCCAGGGACCATTCCTTACTGTTTAGAACCAGTACGTAAACAAGGAAGTAAACAACCAACTGAGCTATGGTATACAAACAAATCGTCACTAGCACTTACAGACCTAACAGTTCCGGATCTCCCACGCGTCATGTTGCGTTCCACAATAACGTGGCTCCTGTACTCTATCGTCATAATTAGCTCCAATTAACTCTATTATTATATCTCAGAGTACAATCATGAAGACGCTTCGAATTTAATGAGTCCATAACTTTTCATTAGAAAAGAAAATTATTTATAAATTCGGTCCAACAAAATTAATATAAATATAATGTACCTACATAATTATTTCTAGAACAGCACATTTTCCATATTCGTGTTTATTTATTCATTGAAATCATGAATAATTATCAATTTAAAGACCTACTTAAAATTTATAAATACACAATTTCATTTCCGATTTAGATGACAAATTTTTTTCATGTATATTATTATTTATATTTAAAGACCAAACTACTTTTAAACCGATTTTGGCGAAATTTCGATGAGACAAATCTGAAAATATACCCTTTCAAATAAAAATGAATTTACACATCAGATGTTAAATCACGGAGTACAGAGGTAACAAACGTAATAAACAACCGGATTGAAAAGCCCTCCTTTTTTGAAGTCGGTTAAAAAGGCACATTGGTAAAGGTATATTTTTATTGAGATAGAACAAACTAAGATTTAATGCAATACTGCATATGTAAGGAATATGTAAGCAGGCGAGCATTTCGCCCTTTTAATCAAATTGCGCGTGAACTTTTTGAAAACGCATACACGGTATGGCGAAATACCCACTTTCATCAACTGGGCTTTTACCTTGCAAGCCTCGTCCCACATACGGGCCTCGTGAGAAATTTGCGATTATCACCAGTCATTTATCATCGTATCCGTGCAATCCATAGCAAAAAAAGTTTCTAGTTGGTATTTTGGTACCTACTTACATAAACTCGTCCATCTGTCTAAATAAAAGAAAAATAATTTGTAGAATTCGACTACAACTGTGTATAAAAACCAAATACCTATATTTTCTGTGGTAAATACGTAATTATATCATCTTATGTTTCAATAGCATTTTTACCGTATGTATTAGGCAAACTTGAGCGCTAAGTATGTTTTTAGGGTTCCATACTTAAACTAAGTCTACGCTGTCTTACCTTTTAACGGCCGTATCTTTCAAACCGTAACAAATAGCCAGTTGAAATTTTCATAAAATATTTAATGTTACGGCGGGTTATTTAAGAAACAATAATATAGTCAAAAAGTAAAAAAAACGGTATATACGATCCCCATACAATAATCGTATTTTATTTGCTCTAGTATAAAAACGGTAACATACAAGCGTCTAACGTGGTATGGTTATATGTATTACGCACTCTAAAGTAAAACAACAAATAATACACAATGGCCAAGTGCGAGTTGATGACAAATTTCTGTTCACCACCGGTTCTCGTACAAACAACGTCCGGCGCAGTCGGTACTTGGATGGGTGACCGCCTGGGCGTAATTTTGTTTTTTGTACTACTATTTTACCATACAGAACCCACAGCACGCGAGCCCGACTCGCACTTGGTCAGTATTTTGAAGGAAATTTTATTTTGCAACTAATGCAATCGCAACATAATGCTCGATAAGTCAGCAGTCATCGATAAACACTATGTTCAAATCGCGAAAGTTTAAAAGTTACTGATGCAATCGGTTCCATAAACTTGAATGAAGAGCTAATATAGCTAGAAGCATCAATTAATAAATATAATACAGGGTTATACAGTTCGGCTTACCGAACTAAGCCGAAAGAAGCTCATTGTACGCAACAACATGAACAATCTTTAGTATGAGACCAAACCTGAAATCGCGAAAAAATATATTAGTAAATAAAAAATTAAAAAAAAAAAATAATAAATAAATAAATAATAATAAATTTTCTTTAAATAAGAATGTTTTTTTATGCGATTTCAGTTTTGATCCTGTAGTAAAATCATAAACGCGAAAACTTTGTTGGTTTGTTTGTTCCTCTTTCTCGCAGCAACAGACCAACGGATCGACCTGATTTTTTGTATGGGTATAGTTCAAGGGTCAGAGAATGACATGGTACTTTTGATCATCATCATCATCATTTTTCTTCACTACGCAGGTGAAACCGCGGGACGCAGCTAGTATGTACATAATGATAAGAACAATGACTTCCTTTCGGCTGAGGTCTACCGTTCCGTGTAACCCAGTATAGGTATTTCCAAAAAAAACTTAAGTAATAATGCTAATAACCTAACTAGGAATATGACATCAATAATGGCATGACATCATCCTTTCGGATGTGGTTTCACTCCAGCTTACTTCCATTGTTCTCTATATTAATTACGACCTGCTACTACCTATTCACCTAACGTTTATAAAGAGAAATGTATTTATAACTTCCAATGAATTCATTACTTCATATTTGGTAGTCGTGTTGTGAATATCTCTCTTACATAAACAAAAGCCGTACTATATTCGTAAGATAACTATCATTCCTTTGTTGAATCTGTAATTGCACTACCAATGTTTATTAACGTAATTTAACTACGTAGGTATTAATTTTACTTGTCCTAGTTTTGGTACTAATCAACCAAAATAATAAGCCGTATTTTCTGTACACATTACTGAGAAAATATAATACCGGAATGCGAACGATTATTATTATATCTTTTATAACGTGCAAGTACCTATGGAGTATGCAAGCACCTAGATGGACCGACGACATAGTGAGAGTCGCTGGCATCCATTAGATGCAAAAGGCAGGCTGTCGTTCAGTGTGGAGGTTAAATGGGGAGGCCTATGTTCAGCAGTGGACGTCTTCTGGCTGATGATGATGATGATGATGATGACGTACCTATATTAACTAAACAATGTACCTATAATACTAAATACTTAAACTACTTGCTTATGAATTAAATTAAATTCAGACTAATTTTGATATGACCGTTCTACTCACTCCTACAGTACTATGCTGTGCCCGACAAGGTCCATAAAAGACTATTATATTTTCTCATTTTAATATTTTACCACCTTGTATTGTATGAAAGCAATAAATTCTGAATCTGAACAACCGAACGCAATGAGAATGTGCGAACGAAGGACTCGCTCGCATGCAGCCAGGGCTCGCCGAATGTTACGAGCATGTGAATGGTATGTTGCGAGCAAAAATGCGAACGGCTGCGTGGACATAGTACTAACGGCGAACGAGCATGAGATGTTCCTCTTGTGCGTTCGATAAGTCTGTACACGGCATTAACAATAAAGCGACATAATAGGAAGAGTGCGATGCAATTTCCCAGCTTCGTTCGATCTAGAGCAACTGTTTGTTAATTCAGACGAACAATGTTATTATGAAGAGATCTGCAATCGCAATACCGTACTCGGCCTACTTGTTCATAAAAATTACGAATAACGTTATAGGAAAGATGTTTACAGAATATTGCAGTCAAACTACCGTTCACTACAATAACATCGCGTAATTGATGTTTTAGCCGTGCATTTAGAAACAACAAAAAAACTACTTACCTAGGTTATTTATATATTTGTTTTATAAGCATAAATTTGAAATTGTATACTCTGCAGAGCATAAAGTTTTAAACTAAACAATATAATTATTTACCTAAATATGTGTTATCATTTTTTTTAACATAATTATATTAAATCGATTACACACCAGAAATATACACATAGGGAAAAGTAAAAGCTAGTGTAGCAACTGGCGACCTTATAGCTAATAGCGATCTCTTTCAGGCAACCTTGATATGGATAGGATTCATAGAGGTAGAAGGCGAGTTATGCCCAAAAAGAGTATTTACCACAAAAATAGTACTATTTATGCAGATATTGTACATGATTGTGAGAGCATATTTTTATTCCTGCCGCCGCCCGTAGCGTCTCATCGACTTTAGATAAGGGAGTAGCTTTTATCCTAGACTAGCTGTTACCCGCGACTTCGTACACGTACGTAGACTTCAATATAAACTTTCATCCCTTTTTCACCAAATCATTTATTAGCGGATCTCTACACCCCCATAGGATATCTATCTGCCAAATCGATCGATCGGAATCGAATGCCAATGATCAGCTTCGTAGATCAAGTATAGTTTATGAGATTTCTTTATGAGTGAATAAGTGGTATTTCGCTTTTATATATTATATTAAAAAGATTAGATCTATGGCTATTCTTTATCCCGGAAAATTTACGGTTCCTAAAGATAAGCGCTTAAAACAGGAGAGCTAGTTATTTGATACTTCTTTCACCAAATTGTAAATGAAATTAAATTGAGGCCCAGCGATATGCTAATACCGGAGTCACGGCTATAGTTTATAAGCAAACAAGCCCCGGGTCACATTCCACAGCCCTATTGTGCCACTACAGCTCTCTTAAGTTACGCATAAATCTGAGTTTAGTTAATAAGTGTGGGCGAACACGGCCCCGGAGCCGTTATGTTATATGCGTCGTAAATTCTTATAAACAATATGCAGTATACAAATACAATGGGTAAGCGACTTTTCAATGCTAGGAAATTGGTTAAACTAGATCTGCAACATAGTTATAAAGTGCAGTGTTCACAGTGCACCAGTTCCTGCTAGACTGTAGAATGCGTTGCCTGAATGGCGTTCCCCGATAGTTACAATCTGAGTGTCTTCAAATTGCGAGTGAATCAGTTTCTTACAGGCAAGCGAGCTCCTTCGTAGACTGCCTCAGGCGAGATGGCGGTCAAATGCAAGCCCATTATTTATTATAATAAATAACAAATCAGAATTCATACAGTAGTTTCGGTGTGATGCGTGGCCAAGAGACAGACAGACAGACAGACGATAATGCAAAAAAATACTGCATTGGCTTCAGTATCAATTAACAAGTGAAGTCAAAAAAAATCTTCTAAC
This sequence comes from Agriopis aurantiaria, assembly GCA_914767915.1. Lineage (NCBI taxonomy): Eukaryota > Metazoa > Arthropoda > Insecta > Lepidoptera > Geometridae > Agriopis > Agriopis aurantiaria. The sequence goes on along the minus strand of OU611983.1, from coordinate 10,522,131 downwards.
GTACAGAATTGGACCTGTTACAGTTTAATTATAAGTATAGACAAAAAAAAAGCTGGATCCTCACTTATCTAGTTGTCACATCTGCTTTAAGTGGTATAGGAACTTATTTCGTTCAAACAAAGGTTAAATATTTTTGTAGAAATGAAGTCAACGTGTCTTTCTTTGTAAACGGATACGTTTTATGGATTTTTTGCTCCCAAACTCCTTTGATGGTCGGTGAGCCACTTGAAATGTGGAATGAACAATTAATGAAGCCAGCTTTATTAGGAGTCCACTTGAGTTGAAAGCACCGCAGAGCTAACAATACGGCGAACGGCCCCTTTCCTAGCTTTGATATCTGTTTTAGATAACCGCTCGTTTTGAGGCACATGTGTTACAAAATTGCAGTTGGATGTAGGGCACAACATGCCATATTGGTTTTCAAATCAGATTTATACTCGTGGAAATAATATTGTATCCGTATGTATTGTTAATACATTTTTAACTAGCAGTTTCTAGCCTATTCACCTGCTATTGGAAACGTATATTTTCTCGGGATAAAAAGTAGATAATGTAATGTAATGTCCAAGGTATAAACTACCTCTTTACCAAATTTCATCCATCGATTTATCCGACACACTTACACAACACACTAACTTATGCATTTCTTTACACAGTATAAAATAAAGTCGCTTTCCGCGTCTCTCTGTATATCCACTAACTCCTAAACCATACAACTGTGGGCCTAGTGTGAGTTTTTCTAGTTGCGTTAACGTACACAAGCGCGTTAGCGTAAACCACGATTTGTATGAAATAAGAGCAGTTTCATCTACATGGCGCCAGATGGCGTTGTTCTTTTTACAAATCGTGGTTTACGCTAACGCGGACGTGTACGTTAACGCAACTAGAAAAACTCACACTAGGCCCACGGATTTTGATTTACCATGACTTAGATAATTATTTACGAAAGGTTTATATTTATATATATTATAATAAAACTTACACCCGTGTGAAGCCGGGGTGGGTCACTAGTATATCATAAACGAACATTATTCGTGTCAAGTTTGATACTAATCAGTTGATGGTTGATAAAGTAATACATTTTCAGTTGTTTGCATTATTATGGTATTTTATAATTTGTTTGTATTGTAATGTGGAGACCTAAAATATGTATTGCACAATAAAATCCCCTTTGTGTAAACTAGTGCAACAGCTTATTTTTTTCATGCCATAGGTGGCAAACAAGCAGTTGGGCTATCATATGCCTGATGGTAATCAGTCACCGTCACCTATGGATACCTGTAACATCAGAGGCATCACAAAACGTTGCATTTTAAGATAAAAAAATCGCCAAAAATCACCACAAAAGACGTGATAAAATATCGTCGATCAGAATTTAATAGTTTCGAAGACAGACACCATTAGATCATTATTATTATCTCTATCCATCCATTGTTGTCTAACGAGTTGTTTATCAGTTACAAAAAGAACTAGTACTCGTTCATAGTAAGAGGGGCGTGGGAGTAGACTCAATACGTCAAAATATAGAACTGAGATATTGTATTTTCTCTCTGTTGAAATTTCAATAGATCCAATCCATTCTATGAGCTTGTCATGATCTTTACATCAAACAAGGATAATCATAGAAAGTCATATATTAAAAAAAATACAATTTCAAGGGAAGTTCAATAAACAGATTCATTCCCTAGTTATCAACTTTTTAGAAGTGGAATATTTTTTAATTTGTATTTATATAAGACTAACGGTTCACAATCGGCGAAGACTTCGCGTAACATACACACAAAAAAGTCGCATTAAAAACCTTTTATAAATTCGGTTGAAAATTTAAAATTAATAATTTACCATATTACACATTAAAACTCGAAAATACATAAGTTTAGGAAAACAATACAATAAGGCGACATGTTTTTTTTTTTAATTTAGCGCCAAAAATTCCGTAGTCTCTTTCCAAGTTAAAATTTGAAAGGTCGTCGAGGGTAAAGAAGGCAGTACGGGAATCGTTACTAACTTTGTCATTTATGAGGACACCGAAAACTTAATTACCCGGATTTGTACTGAGCGGTGAGGCCAGTGAGCATTTTATTATCTATTCACTCAAAGTCATACATAATCACGCAAATCACATACCACATTACACACACGCACATACGCACGCATGCACTCTCTCACACAAACACACACACACACTCCACTCCACACTTCACACTTACTAGGATAACTGTAACTTTAAATATTCGCTAGGATGCCTCCTAAATAACAATAGTTATATTGTGTTTCGTTTTGTTGGTCTCCATATTACGGGCCTTGAGCCTAGTGTGGGACCGCAGTAATGTCAACAACTTGTCTACATGAATTTTAGTGTAGGTACCTTAACTATAATTATTTTGTTAAAATGTAGTTAAATCGTATTTTTGGAAATAAATTAATCATATCTTATCTTTATTATAGAAAAGACTTTTTCAAAGAGTTTTTTTCTTTTCTGTGGCAGTCGTATAATATCGAACCAATTAGTCCCCGCTATGATCACTTTAATTTGCGTCAACTTTATTTGGTCGGAGCTTCATCAGAGAGCAAATATTTCTGGAAGTTTTATGGGTGTGACTCTGTGACCCTCCATCTTGCCATATACTAAATCGATAGTCGTATGCATCGATACCGTTGTAACAAGTCTGGGGTGCAAGTACCGTTCTTTTAGCGATCGTCAAATTGACAGTTGAGGTCGTCAAATTCGATAATATGCCATTTTTTCAGTACTCGCTGTGATCGATTCTATGGCATTTTAGCGAATTTGACGATCGATAAAGAACGGTACTTGCACTGCTGATCACTTCGCATATCCGTTCCGCTTACAAAGTTGTCGTTCCCATCAGGTGTAGTTGTTGAATTAGTCAAGCCTGCATAGCACTGACCCGGGCCACCGGAAGATCATCGACCAGTCGCCGCAGCCAAATTCGGTCCACAACGGGACTGCCCGGCGAAATTATTGCCAGTTTCCGACACCTAAATTAATCAACCAATTAGTCTGTAGTAAATATAAATTAGCCTCTCTATTTAGCGGTGAATATATAAGATTATCATCCTACTAATTGTTCAGATCCTAATTGTTTATACAGGGTTACATAGAACGGTGGTACTAAGCTGAAAGAAGGTCATTGTACACGTCGTTTCGATTCTACGTTTCTAATCCGTACGGCCAAAGTTTGGAACAACCTGCCAGCTTCCTTGTTTCCTGAGAGATATAACCTGGGCCTTTTCAAGGCCAGAGTGAATAGGTATCTTCTAAGTCTGCGTGCTTCATCTTCGACCACATCGTCGCTTACCAACAGGCGAGTTGGTGGTCAAACGCGGACTTAACAGCGTTAAAAAAAAAAAAAAAAAAACATAATTATGAACAACTTTTACAATGGGACTAACCTCAAAAAAATCTTTCATAGAAAAATTTAATTCAAACAACAAAATTTATGGAACAACTCATATTTTTTTCGCGATATCAGGGTTGAACCAACCATGAAATCACAAAAAAGGTTGTAGGTACGTAATTATGAGTACAATAACCTCTTTTTGGCTTAGTGCCACTGTTTAAATGACTAAGCTAGCGTAAATTAAGGTCTACCGTGATATGTAGGGTCAAACTTTGAGGAAAGATCTGATATCCTTTGTATGATCATTATGTTCAACTGGTTGAACATATTAGAGTAAACGGGTCACAAGCCCTGTATAATTATACTGCTTTAGTACGGTTTATCTCAAAATTAAATGTTTACATTTTATTTGCCTAAATTATTGTTATTTGTACATGTAGGTTTGTACTTAAAATAAAAGTCGTATTTAACTAAATTCAGTTATGAGTAATGCAAAACGTTCATTTATTATCGGGTACAAACGTCGCCATTTATACGTCGGAGACTGTTCGGGCTCCCCTTGTTTTTGTAATACCGCAGACAGGGCTATCGTTATCATCAATAAAGCTTGCCCTTAGGGTTTGTTCCGAAACTCAGAATTTAATTACTCGCCAATGTCCACAGAGGAATCCCCTAGGACTCGTTAATCCCGCCCTGGTCATTTTGGGGTGAAATAATGTGAGCCATAATATATCCTTGTTTGATTACCGCGAGAGTCAGCAAATGGTGCCGTAGCTTGTTAATGAGCCACATTAATTTCTCCAGAGTGCATTTTACCAGAATTTTTTCTGATAAAAAGTTAATGTAGGTTCGCTTCAGAAATGTACCCAAGTTCTTACAAGCACTTGGGTAATTTTGTTACCAACACATTTTTTTTGTGTTAGTAAATAACTCAGGTTATTTTAGAATAGTATAAGTACGTAAACTTTTTATTGACAGTTTTATCCCTGTCCCTAGCCCTGGCCCTAGCTTTTGATCAGGGTAGAGCGAGATTGTGTTTCGGCGTGTAACATTTCTGAAAACTATCGTACAGGAATCGATATATTTTCCGGAATAAAAATTAGCCCATGTGCTAATCCAGGATGTAAACTGTTTCCACATAAAAATAGTACCCTGGTTACAAACAATGCAAGTGTGCCCCGCCGTTGCAGAACCGAGGCGCGAGGCGCCATCAAAATTTTACTTTCCGCAAAAAAAAAAAAAAAACGCTTTTGGTATTTTGGCGCCCCTTGCTATCTGACGCCTAGAATGACCGCTCCTCTCACTCTACCCCAGGGCCGGTGCTACAGACTAACCCCCCATAATAGGTGTAAAAAAAAACCGGGTCCTGGTATTTAGTTTCTTTGTCATGACCCGTGTCTTTTTATTTTTGTTTGTACAAATCTATTTCTTAAATGTAACTATAGCCCTCGTATCCTACTCATGACATTGAAGAAACATATGGCACGTGAGTGGTCATGCTTGGGCAATTCTCAACGTCGCATTAAAGCCTACGCACAAAATTCAAATGTGCGAGGAAAATTCATTTTACGGTTGACGAAAAGCGCTGATAAGAATTGTAAATATGCTGCTACAGTATCTCAGTGGTGTTTAAACCGTAGCGAGTTTTTCAACTAAAATTAACCTCAGAATAAAATAACAATACTTGTACGTTCGAGTACAAGCTGTTGGTTAAAATCTCAGATCTGACAAACACGGGAGATATGGTAAGGGGTCATGTCGGGTGCAAAAGGATCTGGCCTTAATCAGACTTGATTCTTTTAGTCAAACTCACCTAGCAGACGACCTTGTCGTCTTTTTTTGCATGTGGACTATAAGTTAGTTCATTGGTACCGCTACAAGATTCTAAGTGTCGTACTTATAGTTTTTTGCGTAAAGCTTTTTGCGGTATAGTAAAAAAAAATTATGAAACACGGAGACATTTGATCACGAACGATAAATGTACTAAGGCATATCTCCCTAGTTTGTCTGATCTGAGGTTAAAACTTTGTCCTACTGCATGTGCTGTTTAGTATGAATGAGGAGTAAGCAAGTCTACTTTAGCGGATATCCGGGACGGTTCTGGTGCCTGCGCAGGCGCATTCGGACACGCACCGGTTGTTTCGTATAAGGATATAATTAAAATAACATACTTTAAATATCTCATAATAAGCCACAAACAGCTCAAACGGTAAAACAATCAAGATAAATATGTGAACTTTGAATGTGAATTATTCTTTTGTGTGCCAAGTGCCATCTATTGATAAACCTAAACTAAAAAAAGGTGTTCGCGCTGAACTGTGATATCGCACCTCATGAATTTACAGCCCCTCTACCGATTTTACTTATATTTAATATTTAATTTTCATGACCTACTTGCGTTACTACACACAGACAAACAAAGGCCAACTTGTTCTATAAACTCTAGTACCCTACTCTAGACTAATCTAGACCCTAGATTAATTGACCGAAAGCACAGCAAAAAGTCTAGATTCTGAGTATCAAATCAAATCAAATAATTTTTATTATCAGACACAAGTTCCATAAACAATTACAATTAAAAAATATAAAAATAAATTCAAAATTTCTCTAATCTTAGAAAATCTTTCGCATTTAAAAGGTTAGAGAGATTTTGTGTAAGTCAGTAAGTGTGTATGTTCCGTAACAGCTGAATACATTTGATTGAATTTTGGTATGGGGTAGATTATTTTCTGGATTAACACATAGGCATTGTGTATTTTGTAAAAATAACGGTACCTATAGAATAGTGGGTGAAACCGCGGAGCGCAGCTAGTTCCAGATATTTAACTCAGACAGATAGGAACAGTTAAACTTTCACTGTCTGTAAATTACCATGTCTATTCAGAGACTCCATTACTATTTTTAGCTCAACCACAATTCAATTCAAACTGTTGTATTATGAACCAAGTCTTCCATTTGTGTTTGTACCTACATAAGTAATAGCAATAATTTTAAGATAATCGCAGCAAAAGTATTTGTAGTATAATTATTTTATTCTATGGCAGGTAATATTATTTGCAACGACAATTGGAGGACAAGTGTTCGAGTTCGCGACGAAACGGCGATATGTAGAGAAAAACTCAATGTTATTACATGACATCATCAGACCAAGGTGGCACTAGACACGTACCTAATCTGGCACTGGATTGTAGAATTACACGGAAAGAGCGCATTAATCTGAAAGAAGATCATTGTACTCGTCATAATGAACAACTTTTACTATGGAACCAACCCTAAATTCGCGAAACTATGATGCATACGAATGCATAATTTTGTCAGATGTTTCGTTATCACGTAACAATAGACTCGTGTTGCACTTCCTACGGCTAGAGACCGACTGAAACGAAGTGGGCCGCGGCGCTCATTTTGTAATCTTCAAAAATGCGTTTCTGCTGGGCCCGTCCATAGTAGAACAGTAGTTACTGGGATAGGGCATGAAATGTCCTAAGCCAGTAGGTAGATAGGTAGGTACGCAACAGTAAAGTCGTAACGTTAATAGATTCCAACACAACGTCTTCTTCTATCTAGGTCAGAACTAGCCATAGTTGTTCGAACGCAGGGCTTCGGTCACCGGACGTCGTTGATCGTTGTTTGCCTTTGCCGACCATAACCCACAAAGCAAGGTGGAATACAGTACTAAAGATTCAAGAATTGACAATACAATGAGTATTGTCAATTCTGTCTGCTGAATTAAAAGCCGAATTTTAGGTATCTGGATTTTCGAGCATAAAAAGAAATAAAACCGGCCAACTGCGAGTCGGGTTCGCACACTTCCGTACCGCCAAATAGCTTAATAGCTACTAAAGTACAACAAAATAGTGCAAAAAGACAAAATCCCATCAGCGCCCAGGCGTTCACCCACCCAAGTACCAACCGCGCCCGACGTTGCTTGACTTCGGTGATCGTACAAGAATCGGTGGTGAACAGAAATTTGACACTGACTCTCACTTGGCCATCATTTATTATTTGTTGTTATACACTTTAGAGTGTGTACTATAATCATGCCAAGTTTGACATATGCAAGTATTGCCCTTTTAACATTAGAGCCAATACAAAACTACATTAAAAAAAATACGTTTGTTGTATCCCCCCCGTTCGCTTTTACTTTTTGACGTATATTATTATTAGGACGAATAAATAATAAAAAATATTTATTAGTTAATCCACCGTAACATTAGGTACATATACTGTGGAAATTTCAGCTGGCTATCCATTACGGTTCGAAAGATACAGCCGTTTAAAAGTAGGACAGACAGACATCGTAGGCTTACTAATACGGTCCCGTTTTTATTCTTTGGGTACGGAACCTTAAAAATTAGGTATTACCAGAAAACTAAGCAAGGTTCTCGAGCTTTTGATTTAGTTCTAGCTTGAATACTGATGTATACTGTATCAAAGCTTGTAGGTATACCTATAACGTAGGTATGTACAAATGAATGCAGTGTGGGTGTTTACTTCTATGGTCAAGATTCGTGATCTACATCAATCGAGCAAACTGCGAGTCGCACTTGGAAACTTTTGACTAGTTTAAAAAGATAAAACTAAGTCTTAAATTTTGTAGTTGCATGTATACAAAATAAACTGGCCAAGTGCGAGTCGGGCTCGTGCACTGAGGATTCCGTACCACCACCACAAAATTCAATAACGAAATTACTAGTTATAACTTGGTAATGAACAGACTGACCAACTCGCACTGGCCATTATTTATTATCTGTTTTTATACTTTTTAGAGTGTGAAGGTACTATAATCATGCCAAGTTTGACGCTTGTACGTATTACCGTTTTTACATTAGAGCCAATACTAAAAGACGAAGAAAAAAAAATTGTTATTGTTTGTTGTCCCTTTCGTTTTTACTTTTTGACTTATTTATATTTTTTTTATTAAATCCGCCGTAACATTACATATGCTGTGAAAATTTCAACTGGCTATCTATTACGGTTCGAAAGGTACATCCTTTTAAAGTTGACCTGACAGACAGACAGATGGACAGACACATCGTAGGCTTAGTAGGCCCGGTTTTACCCTTTGGTTTTACCCTTTCTTTGTACGGAACCCTAATAAGTAATGTATCTTCAATACTTATTTTTTATAATTGAATTTGCAATAATTCATTAATTTAATTTACTTTTTTTTTGTCTGATCTACGTAATGTATTGTTTTTATACCTGCCGTCAACACCGTTCCTCACATCGCATCGGAATGCTATGATTTTATGACATAATGTCACAGACTTCATGAGAAATGACATTGAGACAAAATATTATCATATCTTAATGTAAATATTATGTATCATAGCTGATTACAAAACTCAGTTAACAAAACGGTACCAAAACTCACAAGACAATAACTTGTTACAAGATGGACAGACGACCTAAAAGAGACCGCAGGGAAACGCTGGATGCAGGCCGCTTCCAACCGGCCCTTTTGGAGATCGATGGGGGAGGCCTATGTCCAGCAGTGGACGTCCTACGGCTGAAATGATGATGATGATGATGACCAAAACTCTTGTTTAATAATTGATTACGAAACAATGAAAAATTGTTTCTATCGTACCCAGTAACGAAACTCAATTAAAAACGGACCAAACGTTCTCACTCAGCAGCCCTACTATTAATGTATGTTCTTATGGATTTAATGAAAAAAAAATGTTACAATAAAATATGTTAAAGAAACGTTTTTTAACTGCTCGCTTTTATTTTGTACAAAATATCATGCAAAATTACAGACTCGGACGAAATCACAAATAAAAGTCTAATTTTTTAATAATCATTTATTACCATCACTCGCTAAGGCAACGAGAGGTTTGAAAAAAAAAAAAAACAATAGAAAATCTTTCATTTCGCATGATACCTATTTTCGTGCGCAATAATACGAGCGATTCCAAAAACAAGCTGTTTTAGTTCCGGTATTTACACAGCTTGAGATCGTTTATGAGAGTTATTCAATACAATTAGATTCTTGCCCATATACGAGTATACTGAGGTGTTTGATTCAGACCAAGGAATTCAGTCTTAAAGAGAACGTAGCTGATATTATTGAACTAGTAAACTAACTAATCACGCAATTAATAGGTTTAACTAGCATAAAATAGTAAGGAATGCAATTCATTTATAAACACGGCTTTATTTTATCACAAACATCCAGGACGACGTCATAGAACCTTGGTGTTATGAAAGGGAAAGATGCCTAACGACATCAATTTGAATGTTTTAGAATATCAATTCAATAACAAATGTTATGTCTAGGTACTAATCATTATCTAAACATGACACTCATGAATACATTTATCATAAACATAACCATTTCTGCCATAGCTCTACATTTCGAATAATAAAAACAGCCTAAGTATAAGTAGGTATCTAATTACCCATTTAAATTACCATAACTGACGGCTAACAATATATAACTATTTCAATCTTCGTCGAATGAGGACCTAGTCTAGACAAAAAAAAAAAAAGCATGTAAAATCACTGAAAATAAGAATGAAACCAACTAGTTAAACTGAGCTTCGTGTATTATTTGCACTCTTACTTTCAGGTAGGTTACCATAATCTCAAAAACATTCTCACCTTACATTGACTTTTTTTAGCTCACTCAACAATTTTTTTTTTTTTTTTAATCTTTATTTTTAAAGAGGGTTTCTCGATGTTTTTGAGATTAGAGAGCAAGACTAAAGTCAATGTAAGGTTATTTTAAGAATGTTTATGAGATTATGGTAACCCACCTGGGCTGATATTGGCACTCGTGCTTCGTTCAACCCAAACTATAAGACTGATAAAAGTAGTTTTTTCTTTTTTGCAAGCGATCTATTATTGCCATGTAATATAGCCTATGAAACTCCGGATAATGAGAAGAAAAATCGGGAAGTAGGGTAGAAATAGCACCAAACCAACAAAAATATAGGTATTGTTATAAAGTTTTTTTGTAAGCCATTGATAAAAAATAAACTTACATGCTGCCTGATAGTCTAGTATATGTTTATCTATGCTGATAGGCGAGTGGAGAATGGTGCTATTCGCGTAAATATGACTTATATTGGCGTTGAAGGAAGACCACAATATTTATGCTTTTAACTACTGTTAGAAGAGGTTCCATTGCTCGTTTACTCGTGGACGGTAGGTACTTAGATCTCACGCTATTAGGTGGCTTCTCTCACATTTAAGTGGTTATAAAGTCATGTCTAATTATAACATCCAGCTTCTAATAAGCACAAGTGCCTACTATATTTAGCGATGCGTGATATTAGTAAGTGTATTGACTCGGTAGTTCGGTTGTTATGACTCGGTTTATGCAGTCGTCTAAAAATAAACTCAATTGGTGTACCTTTTCATGAAATGAACTTCAGTCACGGGGATTATTTTAGAGAGATGTACAAACAAGAATTAAGACCAACAAGAATTACGAAAATTTATTTGAAAAGTAACTTATATACTTATATTATTCTCATTGAAGGATGGCAAGACAGCGTCTAATTTTATACAACTTAGGAGTATCTTGAAACGAACCTAAGACATGGATCCTATTCTCATTTTTCGTAACGACGGCTTAACTTTGCTAAATTACGTATTTTGACAGATTTGGTATCGTATAAAGCCATCAAACACCCCCATGACGAAATTTGTAATAGGGCCTCATTTTTATTTATTTTTGTCTTCCTCAAACCTTTCACATAATCAAGGACACGTCGTGGTCTGAATGATTAAAATAAAATAAAAACTATATTACATAGTAGCTGCTGCCACAGAAGACATAATAGACAATGCTGTTGCTCGCGATTTTGTACGCGTAGCCTTTCATATAAGTTTCAACCCCCCACCTTTGCCCACCTTAATTCCGCTCTTTTGCAAAATACTTTCTTAGTGGATCTCTACACCCCATAAGAAATCTACCTGCCAAATTTCAGCTTCGTAGGTCAAGTAGTTTTCGAGATTTCGTGATGAGTCAGTAAGTGAGTGAGTAGATTCGCTTTTATTCCTTCTTTCTACAACGGGACAATTTAAAACAAATAAAACACACTTCGTATATTATAAGACGCAACCAATAAGAAGATACCAGCTGGGTTAGCTATAATATATGATAAGACTAATGAAGTACGAGTATTCAGGTATGTAGATAAATAACCACAATATACTTTTCTACCAAAATTCAATAAAAACCTGAATTGAGTATGGTATTCCACATTATTCTCGTAAAGGCAGTAAACTTTACGCGTATAACTAATACTATTTATACCTACATAAAGTATCGTTTTAAACGTGTTACAATGTTTAGTTTCTGTATGTAACTGTTATAATTTCATTCAGTCTGACTCCAGTCGAGACGTCTGGGACAACATTGATTGGATCGCGTATCATTTGCATTTGTTGGGCTTTATTATAGTTCAGTACTCTGAAAGGAAGCCCAGACACCAATAAGCGTTTATGTTATATCTTCATACGTGATACATTGGTGAAATGCGTTTCATCATGCGAGTTGAGCCACGCACTATCTGGATAATTAACCTCGTTTTATGGTTCTGAATTAAACATCATAGAGTTTATATCTTAAGACTGTTTGAATAACTATTTATTTAGAAATGGGGGTTATAGTTTTGCACCATCATGTTATGAAATAATTAAGCCAGAACTACGGAAACCATAAAAAAAATAAGTAAAATTATTTTCAACCGACTTTAAAAGAGGATGTTCTCAATTATATCTTCGCAAATTGTGAACCGATTTGAGTTATTATTCTCGAGGGTGTTTCTATCCGATTTTTTAATTTGAAGAAAAAATTTCAGTCTAGTAAAAAATATAAAAATATTGAATAACCCTCGAATCCTTTGTTACGCTTGGGATTCAATATGATGCCCGTGACTTTAAGACACTGCTTTATCCCCCCGGTGAATAATCTACTAATTTGTGACAAAAATAAAACATACATAAACATCATGAGAAGATGGGAAGTACCAATTGGGATAGGGATGGGATTAATTAGACGATGAATCCCGTTTATTGAACTTTCCGTAAAGTCAGTTTTTTTTAAAATTATTTAGGTCTGGTGTTCTAGTTACGCAAGGTATCATCAAAAAAATATACAAACATACAAAAAACAACATTTTGGCCCAGTAGACTCTGAGTAGGTAGGTACATACATTTACTGTAAAATTGTGTAAACAAGTACTGCTTCTCCTTACATCGTTTTTCCCATCGGTCGTACCGACCAGGGTTTAAGCTTCTTCCGTACGATGTTCCGCCATCTGTTCCGATTTTCAGTGACATGATGTTGTTGTTGAAGGAAGTGCAGATAACGGTAGTTCATGTATTGAATTCAGATTGTAATATTTCAGATAATATCCAGCAATGGGTGCCCCGGCGTGGGGTAGTCGCGGCGGCGGTGATCGACCGCGACTGCTACGTATGACGCCGCTGCGGCACAGCTTCGCGGCACCCGCTTCTCCGCCAGCCCAGCCTGCACCACGCTCTCACGACTATGCTTCGGATGCGGATACTAATAAAAAAGGTATATCTTCTTGTTTCGTATGGTCACATCCATTCATTAAGCACACCAATATGGTAAAGACATAATTTTGAGTCCCCACCCACACGTGCGACTTCATCGCAAACCAAAATATAAAACTCTCTATAGTGTTGTAAATAAAACCATAAGTAGCGTTGATAGCTCAGTAGCCGGTGCGTGCTGGTGTGCCGATGAAGGAAATCGCACCTAACGGTGTGTGCCGTTGGCACTGGCTCTCAAGCGATGCTGCTCGCTTGAGAGCCAGTGCCCATTCTAGGCTAGGCGTGTTTACCATATTCGACGAAACCATCAGATGAGTTGTGGTCTTGACGGTGGAATTTTCAAATGTTGTAAAGCACAAAATTGAATGTGCCTTAACTACTAGTACCTGTACCTCGCTAACTAAAAATGCAAACTCTACATATCCTTGTTTACCATACGTGTAAGCTTAGCTAAGTCAACCTTGTACATGTACCTACTATTTGGACATCTTTTCATTTACAGACGCCATTACCTTTTCAATTGACGACCAGTTTAGCTCAGTGGAGCATGTCAGTCTCATGAGCCAAGGTCCCGGGTTCAATTCCCGGCCGGACAGATGTTTGAATGATGAATTTAAATATCTGCTCTGGGTCTGAGCCCTAGTCGTCCGTGCCTTTGTGTGTGTTTCATGGCATTCTCGACAAAAATAAACCTAGCGAGGAGTGTGATGTGTGTGAAACGTTTAATTATCACTTTAATTACGTTTAATTATTAACGTTTATTTACAACACTATAGAGAACTTGGGAAATGAGTATTAAGCCTACTTGCTTTCATCCATCCAATTAGAATTTGACCATCAAAATTAATATTATAAATACAAAAGTTTGTGTGTTTGTTCCCATTCAACTCAGTAACGGTGAATAGATTTTGATGAAATGTGGTATAGATATGTTTAGGATATTCCGAAATAACCTATCCCAGAATATGGACAGTTCCTCTAGAATAGTGGGTAAGACCACAGGTGCAGCTTGTAATCAATGTTTATTATTACCTCCAAAAGTTACCTGCAAGTTTGATAACATTCATAATTTTATTTTTCAGAGGAAGGTTGGAACGCCAATTTATCACAAAGATGGCGAAAATTGCGACGTCGTTGTTCACGATTACGACCTGGCACTGGCAACCGCGAACCAAGTCCAGTCAGATGTTCCCCATCGCCACCGAGGCCTCCAACGCAATGCTCTCCGCCTCCACCGTCCAAACTGTCATTCAGGCATCGAGGCAAGGTCTACACGACGGCTTCTCTTCGTGTCACCAGTGGAGCTCCAGACATACTGCGAGCGCTGGGTAAACTAGGGGGCGGGCTTCGAAGACGAGCTTTATCCGCACATGATGTTCTAGCGCCACCTCCACAGCAACCGTCCACTTTCTACGTCCCGAGTCCAACGGCAGTCCGACAGCATCCGTCACCTTCGCCACCTAGACAATCTTCAGCTGCATTACGAAGACGGTGTAGTTCGCCAAACGTGTATAGAGCTAACAAGAACGGTCAAGCGACCCGAGATCGTGCACCTCTTATCCAACTAGACGATGAGAGTAGAGACGTTGTCGATTACAAATATGTCCCAGAAAGGAGGAAGAACACCCCTGAAAGCCGAAACCGACGGCCTTATAGTGAAAACGTGGAGTTGGATATTACTTACCGAAATGGTTATAGTCGCCTTCCCCCAGAGGCGGCGCAGAGGTTGTGGGAAGAACCTTATAAACTACCACGTGTGCAACCTCGTCACGACACGATGAGCCAGCTGAGAAATGGAGTAGCTGAGCTACGCGTGAGTTCTACACCGAGATCGGCTAGACCTCCTGTTGCACCACCGTCATCGATTCAGCACAATACCAAAAGGCCACCTACTTCTGACTCTAAAGACCCTCATTCATTTGAGGTACGTATATAAACTAAAATAATGTAGTAAGTACTACATAAATTACGTAAGTAAAAAAACACCCATTGAGCCTAAGCACACTTAGAGCCTAAGCACGAGCGGTTTACTGCTAATGCTAAGCTCGAGTGGTTTACTACTGCCGTTTTAATAGCTATTAAAGGGTTCCACTACCCAGTTACTCACCTCCCAGCTCCATCATCAGACTCTTGTCACCAAGTGTAATTATGGCACTCGTTAAAACAAACCAGATGAGCCCAAACTCGAAGGGTTTAACTGTACTAGTAACCATTTAAGATTTCCATCATCCACTTCTTAGCTTCATCATTAGATCAGTTCTATGATAGCAAATTATTGTATTGTCTTGTCACCCGAGTTACATAATTATACTTGAAAAGTTTCAAATCGATTCTACAATTTTATTAAAAGTAAGTTAAAATCGACTACCAAGATTTGTTCAAAAGTAATGTGAAAAGTTTTCAGGTTGATAATGGGTTTTTTTTACTTTCCAGGTTCGTTTCACAAAGTCAGCCGGAGGAAAGGGGCTTGGGTTCAGCATCGTCGGCGGTAAAGACTCGCCAAGAGGAGACATGGGCATTTTTGTAAAAACAATATTCAACAACGGGCAAGCGGCAGAATCTGTGCTTCGAGAAGGTAGAGCAAACTTTGGCTTATTTGTTACTGTCGTAAGCATAACTAGTACAATAAAGCATATTAAATGCTTATCAAAACTTTGAGTACCTAACTAATTATATTTACTTACTTTATTTTTATTTTACAACGTTTTTCATTCGTTCATATTAGTGTGTAGGGTACTTAGTTCAATAATGCTGGTCACCTTGAGATCATTATCATCATCATCATCCACAACCTTATTTATCCCACTGCTAAGCTTCTCTTGCTATGCCATCTGCCTCGGTCCTGTGCTAATTGAGTCCAGGTTCAACCCGCGATGGTGACAATATCGTTGACCCATCTTGCAGCTGAACGACCAACGCTCCGCTTACCCTCCCCTCTTATCCTGAGATATCATGCAGCGTTTTATTTACTAAGCAACTGGATTAAGTAAACGAGACCAGCCAAGGTCAGGTGCGCCAAAGTGACAGCTATATTAAGCAGGTATACCTATTATGCAGTGGGTGAAAAATTGTTGATCATCAGCCATTTTATTTTACAAACGATGGGTGTTTACGTACCTAACTTAGGTACTTAGGTATGTGGAATAGTAAAATAATATGCGAAATGTTATTACTATGCCTCATAATGATCTTCAAAGAGAGTAGAAAATATAGTTAGATGGTAGACACGTTTACCTATAGGTACGATAAATAATACTCTTAATGCTTATAGATCCCATGCTTCCTTGTGTTTTTTTTTTTCATATGTTTTTACTAAAGTAAGGGCAAACTACCCAGACTATAAATATAAACTTTCAGTTTTCTGTATCATAATATATTTGTATTAACAAGTCAGATGTGCGCTGGATAAAGCTCTTACATTTATACGGAAAGGTGCAACGCATTCCCGAGCGTCGGTTACAGACAGCTGCCAGCAATAATCGTACCTACATCTGCCTTTAGGGAACGAAAACCATTAAATATACTACAGTTTGATACCGAACACATAACAAAGTTAATTGCCTGAAGGTAAATTAGATCGCCCTTGTCAAAAGTTCAGTAACGTACGGTAAATTAAAGGTCGGTAAAGTGGAACAATTAGATCTAATAAACGTAAACACGTACAGGCAGTGTTAGTTCAATTATAATTAGACCGTCTGGCCATTATGCCTAAAATAAATAGCCATAAAATTAGTTAACATTACCAGTTAAATTCAAATAGGTACCGTCCAATCTCACCGACATGTAGGCATTTTACAAAAATAATAAGAATGTCAATGAAGCCTTAGCAAGAATGGCATCTAAAGTCAGTTTATAAACAAAGTAGCTTCATAAAATCTAATCTAACTATTACCTAACCACCAACATAAAAACAGGTGAATAACCAAACTACTTATTCTAGTTTTAGAGATAACCCAAATGCCCACCGATTCATCGTTATCAACCTATCATCTTTAAGTCGAGAGTGAATCGGTTTCTTCTATATAGGCAAGCGTGCTCCATCGTAGACCGCATCATGGCGAGGTGGGGCCAAGCGCAAGCCTATTTATAGTTTTAAAAAATACATGTTTTCACTGCTGGGACACAGGCCTTCTCTCAGAGAGAGGATGAGCCCTAATCCAACATGATGGCCCAGTGCATGTTGGTGAATGTCAAATATATATTTTTTATTTTTAGGTTCTTGGATATACCGGTTTCCTCAAGATATTGTCCTTTACCGTTGTTAAGCGATGGTGCACATAAAAGTCACTGGTGCAGAGCCGCGGATCGAACCGGGTACCGTTAAATTGTTAAGCGCACATGCTACCGCCAAACCACTATGCTACTATTCACACTATCGATTGGCGTTGGCGAATACCGAGTACCTACCTACTAAGCTTGTGACTTTCCCACGCTGAATGTCGACGTTTGGCCAGACAATCATTTTATTAGTTTTTTGATAGTTTTTGTTTTATGTTTGCAGGTGACGAGATTGTCTCCGTGAATGGCCGTGGTACCGCGGGGCTGACCCACGGCGAGGCCATCAGGCTGTTCAAAGACGTCCGCGCTGGGCCCGTGCTGCTGCGCGTGGCGAGACGAGCGCCCACTCGTTGACTGCCATGCGCCTGCTGCGAGCACACGTCGCACCAGGCGCAAGCTTACTACCCTGACTCTTATTCTACGCTGTAAAGGCAACTCTATGTTACTTTTGGTTAACAATGCCAAAAGTTTTTTTTACATATATAGGCTACCAACTCACCTAATGGAAAGTAATGTTCTGGCCGAAGATGGATCAAGTAGACCTAGAAGGTTATAGTTTTCAGGAAACAAGGATGGTAGCAAAGCATTCCAGTCCCTAGTTGTTTACATTAAGAAGGTGGATGCAAATTAGAAACTAAACTAAATGGCTCCAAAGTGGAGATTATTCCAGCCCCATAGATAGGAGTAGGCCCCACGAGATAGTCTGAAAAGAAATTTGTATATTGGGCGCTAATTTACTAATGCTTATTCTACATTATAAAGGTAACTTTTTAACTATTTCGCGCCACTTCATGTGGTTAGAAGAGAACGCAGACAGATTTAAAACATCTATAGGGAAACAGACAATGTAGGTACAGGCAGCTTTTATTACAATAATTCGTTTTAGGCTTGAGACATGAAGGTATTACTGGCTGTTTTAAGCGTCATGATAAAACTTGGCCTAAATACCTACTACTTCACTGTACTAGACTTAAACTTATATCACCATAGGTGATGGTGTTAAAAGACTTTATTCAAACTTCAACCCCAATCATTAACCGACTTCAAAAAAGGAGGAAATGATGATGAGGCCGGCCCCGAAGCCGCCCAAATAAATATAGTTATTGATTGGAAATAAATGTGTCTTAAAAAGCAACGATTGAATGGGTGTGTACTTATTAATCTGATGAGTAATCGGATTTTCAGCTAAAATATGTTAATTTTGCTTTAGAGAAATAATTAATAATAATTTTGTTTTTGTTGATAAGAAAACACAAATAAAATAATGACAATATTAACAGCATTTAATAAGTCCAGTGAGGTCTCGTCCATTTTGACAAGATTCGATAGAATTGACTGTGATATTGAAATTCAAAGCTGAGTAGCACAATGTATAACATAATATTAACATGTATTTTTGTAATATATTGAATAATATTATAATGTAGACTTGTAAGAGTAGAATAGTAACTTATTTTTATAATCTAAAACATTTACTATTCATTGCAAAAATGTAACCATGTAGAAATACTTAACTTACGCCAACATGTCTGGCAAGAAATTTTGAATTCTGTATTTGCATCGGTTTCTATTAATCTATCATAATAAGGTGGCTGAGCAGTAGCATGTCATCATCATCATCATCATCATCAGCCAGAAGACGTCCACGCAGTAGCATGTGCGTTCTACAAACTGACGGCACCTGGTTCTATCCTCAACTTGCACAAATTATTTATTTTATTTATTAATTAATACCATCGCTCAAATGGTGAAAAATAAACATCTTGATGTTAAAGAATGGTATGATAAAGAACCCCAAAAAAAGTTCAAAGAAATTATAATCACCAACATTCAATGGGTCAACGTGGTAAATCATGATCCATCTTCACTCTCTCTCTCTCTCTGAGAGAAGGCCTTGAAATGATGAAGATGATCTTATACCTACTTAATCATTGGGTAATAAAGTCATAAATATATTATGATCTATAAGAAAAACTATTTGTTACTTATCGCATTGACTACCTATATGGAAAAGCAATTTAACTTTTCTAATGGTGTGTGGTGTCTAAGCAACACAATGGTGCTAAGAAGCATAGGTATATATTTTTCGTGTGCAATCATCATCATCATCATCATTTCAGCCGTAGGACGTCCACTGCTGGACATAGGCCTCCCCCATCGATCTCCAAAAGGGGCGGTGATAATCGTGAAAATATAAAACAATATTGGTTAAATTATTACAAATAGTACCTAAGTTAACAATTTTTTTTACATCTTTCTTACAATACAAATTTCTATTAAAATTCTAAAAATGTTATATTTTTTACAAAATTTACAATAACTGAATATTTCTGCTTCTTATAAATAGAGATCAAAGATTTTAAGTTATTCGATAAACAATGTAAGCATGTTATTTTAATTTGTAAAATGTACCTACGTACCTATATTTCGGTAATTACAGCTTTTTAAAATAATTATGAATATGTAAGAATTTATGTACTTAGTTGCTAATGCAATGCCTAAACCAAGGACCTTGAAATGGTATAAACTTTAGTCTTAGACAAACTTAATGATTAGACACATAAAAAAACGATATTTTGTAGATACTTTTGCATTTTTGTACTATAAGTGAGAAATAAAATATATTAATATTTAACATTAAGCAAAACCGTTGTTTCTTTGTTTACCTATATCTTACCTTTACCAAACAAACTAAACATTGCCTATGTCCACTTTAGGGTTAGTGTAACTTTATATTATTAGCAAATAATTTTTTCGTTTAGGTTCAGGTTTCAGAGATTACTTCTTACAATCATACAAAGTAAAGTCCAAATAAATTTCAACTGTTTAAAAAAATTTAGTATAGAGATAGATTATAGTCAAAATGTAAAGTATTTTTTTTTTTCACTATAAAAGTACTTAACATTAATTTTGTAGCGCTATTCCCAAAACTGGATGCAATGAAGTGCCCGTAGCTTGGAGATTAGGCCTTCCCGCTAAATTGTTAGCTATTAGTACCTACACGGCGAAATACCTATTGCAGACAACGAGCCTACACTTCTTACTTAACGGCAGTGGCAGTGGAGGTTGCTTAGTAGTCTGTAAGCCAAAAATGCTTCTAGCTCGTTGTAGGCGTAGGGGCGAGTTTACTATGCATCGTCTGCAACAGGCATAAGCTACGTAGTAGCTATACTTAGTCTATGGGCATAAGACAAATAAGGCTACATTTCGCTGCCAATTACATATTTTTTTTTACAATATACTCTGTTCAAAACGTCCAAAACATCTTGCTCTGTACGTAAAGTGTAGAAGATATGTTAGGTTATTATATTGATAGGGAATAAGTATAGTTAAAAGATAAATATTGCAACTATGAGTGTGATGGCCAAAGCCGAACTTCCTACCTCACCCTATGGGAAGAGCGGAAGAAATATAACAAACATCATTACATTGTAAAGATCTTTAATTGGCTCAGGTCAGGTGGTTGATCTTTAATTGGTTCAGGTTGATTTTGCTTAGTATTTCAGAGTTAAAGAACCAAAACACTAAGGTAAATTAGATAGTATTATAATAGGTAGTATTAATATTTTAAAATTTATAATAATAATTATATAGTAATATAATAATACTAGCTTCGCCCCGCGGTTTCACCCGCGTAGCGATGAAAAATGGTGATGATGATGGTGAAAGGTAGTCTCAAAAAGGTTCTCAGAAAGGTATGTCACTCCCCAACCCTTGAATTATACCCATGCAAAAAATCAGGTCGATCTGTTGCTCTGTTGTTGCGTGAAAGAGGGACAAACAACCAACAAACAAACACACTTTCGCATTTATAATATTGGTATGATTACTGTGGATTTGTTATAATATAACTAGCTGCGCCCAGTTGTTTCAGTCGCGTAAACCGTAAATTTTTCCGGGATAAAAATTATGCTAACTCGATTACCGGACCTCGCCTATCTCTACGCAATAAATGCTATCGTCTCTATGCGTCGATCTTTCTGTTGCTGCTAGAAGAGAAACAAACAAACACACTTTTGGATTTTTAATATTAGTATGATACTAGAAGCACCCATTGATCCTAAAGGAGCTGGGTTTTTTTTTTTCGGGATTACAGAGTACCTGCCTACGTATGTGCCTTCCTCTATAATTACCAAATTTCATCCAAATTTGTCAATCGTTAGAGAGATAAGTGGGAACAAACATATGAACACCCACACTCATATAAATTCACAAACTTTCGCACTTATAATAATATGAGTGATTATGATTGATAAAGCGATTCACGTAGTGTCAATAAATAAAAGAACAAATATAGATTTGAAGGTATATTTTGTAACCATTTTGAAGGAAGGTATATCTAAAATTATAAGGAGTAACATAATGTTATAATCATAACTAGATTGTATTGTTATAAATATTATTCAGAATAACTTATAAATAGCAGAAATAAATTTAGATATATTTACATACTTTTCAAGTTAATTAGAAATAATGGTAAGATCAGGCTTTTTAAAGGCAAGGCAAGGAAAAAGACATCAACACTCTAAAAATAAATATAGTAATGCGAGATTGTATTTCATTTTCAGTAAGGCAAAGCGGGACGAATAAAATACGACGGGGTGACTAAGATAAAACTAAGAAAGTTGTTGTATCATACAATTTCTAAAGCTACGAAATTCAAATTTACCAATTTTTTTGGTAATTTTGGTAAC
Organism: Agriopis aurantiaria; assembly: GCA_914767915.1. Lineage (NCBI taxonomy): Eukaryota > Metazoa > Arthropoda > Insecta > Lepidoptera > Geometridae > Agriopis > Agriopis aurantiaria. The sequence goes on along the minus strand of OU611983.1, from coordinate 10,500,257 downwards.
AAGAACTTACTACATTGTGCATTTCCTAAATCTAGAAAATGTACTTTTTCTTTGTTTCGTCTCGTCACACCCGTCGTTTTTATTTATCGTCGTTTTTTCGTTTTTATTTATCTGTATGTTTATCAGTCTCTGGCAGCCATATCACAAGCTTTGCTTAGTTTGGGTTCAGATGACCGTGTGTGAAAAAATGTCCCGAATATTTATTTATTTTTTATCCTGTTTTATTTAATACTGAAAATACAATACAAGTTTTCTACTGAACTTGTTTTAGGTAAGTAGTAATTTTGGTACTATATTTTAGTAGATACATCATTACAGTGAAGCTTTTCCAGAAACTTATCTACAATACAAATTTTGATATTCATTATATTTTATTTTCATAGCAAGTAGATACTTAAATAGTGTAACTTATTTTATTACAAGTTTTCTAGGTACCGGCTTTACTTATTTATTAACCATGCAGACAAAATGCGGATTCAATTCCACTCCAACAAATAAAATACGCTGAATATAAGAAGTACATTACTAGGTTTAGTAATGTTATGTTTATATGATACAATTAGCTGTGGGTACACCAGCATGCTGGGTACGCTGCCAACAGGTATAGTGGGCTTGAGCATTTGGATTGTCTTTAGACCTTCAACGGTCTATGGGCAGTCTAAATGTATTTGTAGTGTTAGTATTAGCTTGTATTTTGTTTAGTTAATAAAGGCACTTGCCCTTAATAAAAATTGGTGTAATATTAATTTCCATTGTTCCTTTTTTGTAATTCATCATCATCATTGACAGCCTTTCTTGTGCCCACTACTGGGGCTCAGCCTTGTCTCACAGAGATAGGATACTGGCCCTAATCCACTATAATGGCCCGGTACATGTTGGTAAATGTCATATGTCTTTGAATTTTTTGAGGTTCTTGGTATGCCGGTTTCCTCACTGTTTACCTTTTTTTACCGCGGATAAGTCTGTGTATGACCACCAACTTGCCTATTGGGAAGCGGTGATGTAGTCGAAAATGAAGCACGCAGACTTAGAAGATACCTATTCACTCTGGCCTTGAAAAGGCCCAGATTATATATCTCAGGAAACAATTACAAACCTGTTTTTTTCATTAGGTATACTTAAGAAATATATAGCCTTCAGCGATTAGGTACCTATATAAGTATATAAAAATTTAAAGGCATTTTATTGAGTACTTTTGCTTCAGTTTATGATTGTGTAACAATAAAGAAAGCATAACATTTCATTCCCTCGTCACGACCAGAGACTACCTTCCTGAGATTAACATAACTATAGCCTCTGACACTTTCAGATCTCCAAATTATATGACAATATTATTATGATAAAAAAACATCGCTTCAAAAGCATATACATACATATATCTACGATACAGCATAATAGTTACTTAACATAAAACCTTATATAACTACACAATTATGTGTGCGATGTCCACAACGGTGACATATCTGACCTATAAAATGGCACGCAATTTCGATAGATTCAACTAGCTCCTCCATAAATAATATTAAATCTTAAGAGTATCTGCTTCATGCGTCTCTAATCTCTCTCGCGCATTTTTTTAAATACCCACTATGTTTGAATGTTCGTATGTGAAACCTAATCAGAACGAATAAAGAGAAGAGCATAACATAATTATATGTTCAGTAAGATTTTGATTTAAACAAGTTTACTACATAGCATAAATTCTATTAGGTACACTTTAGAATCCTTGCTGCGCTCTCGGGATCGACCTTAGTCCGTTGAATTAAATTCCCTTTTTTTCACTTGTTGTGGAATCTACCATTTTCTATTCAGTTTTTATGTTCGAAAAGTCGTTTGAATCAAAATACAAAAATTACTAAACATTTTTAATGTTATTTGCTTTATCCTTTCTGCATATATTTCACACAAGTTTATTCAATCATTTTATATGTTCAAAAATAATAATTTTGAAATTCGCTAGCGAGATATGAATGCTCGAAACAAACTCTTAAGTAGGTATCTCACCGCATTCAATATTCTGACATCTTTCTTTACAACTCAAAGAAACTTCAACGTATTTTTCTGCGGCGAGATGCTTTTGTGTTTAATTTATTTTCTTGAGTGTGCCATAACAACTGAGTCGAGTGCGATGGACTCAAACTCCATCGCACTTCACTTTGCAGACTAGCAGTAAATTAAAAGAAATAATGATGAATAACCTAACAATGTTAGCAAGTAAATAAGGCAGTCTTCATAAATTACAATCCTGCTCATCTTTTTTATTCACGTAAATGAATATGAAAAGCAGCAGAGTTCACGGTGCCATCGGTTTTTTAATACTTTTCACACAAACGCAGTAGTTACATTTTTCAGACACTGCTCGTCCAATTTTGATAAAACTTAGTAGGTATACTTGGTATTCATTTGTATTTTTTTTTTCTTAAGGTGCGGATGTAAAAGGCGCCCCATTTATTTACAATGTGTCCTAATATTAAGCTAATAAGTAATATAATAGATAGATAGAACACCTTAATAAAGACAGTAAACGTGTGGGCACATTTTTAGTTTTTATAATTTCATACGTAGAATTTTAGTTAGAATCATATTAGATACTTATTAGCCTAGCATTTGTGATATATTAAACTTTTTAGAAAAACATGTACAAAAAGTATTTTTATGTTTAAAAAGTTGAGTTTCTAAAAATGTAACTATTTTTACACAAACATAGGTAACGTTTGTGCCAAAATTATACAAAGACCTAACCTCCGTTCCCACCTCAAAACACCAATATCCACAGAAAAGTATTTTTTTGTTTATTTCTCTTTTCTGTGACCAATTCAGTACAAGTAATACGTACTCACATAAATCCATTATTAAAATTTTTGCGACGTGAAAAGCACAGAAAATGTAGGCGATTATAAATAATATCAAATTTCAGCTGTAGGTACGTATGTTCAATTATTCAATGTGTGTATCAAATATAATTTATACAAATAAGCATATAACTCCTCAGTTCAGATTTAGTCACATTCTCATGGTTATGTAAAAGAAGATGAGTAAATAACGATTATGTATCAAAAATTCGTTGTACCTTAAATAATCTAAGTATTAATCTAATAAAAAACTATTTACAAGTAACATACGGTGTTATAACAATGCGTTGTTCTCAAGGTTCCTTAGGGTTCCTTAGAACGAGTGCGACGGGTCCCGCTGGTAAGGATTTCAGAGCTGCCCATGCTTGAGTGCGAGTGAAGCCTTCCATAGACTGCCCTCCTGCCGAAAGGAGCTCCGCTCCGACTAGAACTAAACCGCTTTGTGCTGCGGAACCTCCTGCAAAAACAACAATACGAAGAATTAAATAAAGTCGAAACTAAAGTAGCGCCAATGTAATATATCACATTGGACATCTGTCAGTCTTAGCAAAGTAAATCGTAAAATTGCCTTCTTTTGTAATTATTACAATAAACGATGTATTTTTAAATTTAAAAATATTAAGCAATTGTGCAGTTCTAACTTTGAAAACAAATGATATTGTTACAAGGTTACGTTGTTGAATTTTGATGAAGTGTCAAATGTGATCTATCAAATTGGCTGTTGGCCCTACTTTAGAGCTTAGTCGTTGATTTGGTCGGCTGCTACGCCGTCGGATGTGAAGAGCCGTATTACAAAATGCAATCGTTTCATTTTAGATATCTAACTGGATTTTCGGGTATAAAGCGAAAAAATCAAGCCGTTATTGACAATGCGAATATAAAACGAGTAAACCATAACATTAACATTGTTTATTTTATGTCAGTAATATAAAGAAATCCACTCTCAAATTTTTACTACAGAATTTTAAGAAAAACTAATTTTGTAAATTGGAGTTAATAAGTTGATTTATGTTGAATTATTCAATAAAAAATACAGAGCTATTACTTACAGAAATTTAATTTTCTATTTGATAGAATCCGAACGCCAAAAATCAAATTTTCGTTGCTTTTTTCGTCAAAAATGTGAGAGGGATATTAAATGAAATGAGTAAAAAAAATGTCGTGAGAAAATAATGAGGCCTATTCTGTCATAAACTAAACCAATCTGACAGGACTAAAATTATCTGCCTCTCTTTTCATTTTAATACGTGAGAGAAGGATGGCAACAATTTTAGAGCTGTCAAATTTAGTTTAGTTTAGTTTAGAGTGCATCAGAATCGATGCCATTATCTACTACAGTTTACTACTGTGAACTATTAGTAGTAAACTGTAGTATAGGCGTTTAAAATATAACTAGGCAACCCTGGATTTAAAATCAATCGCTTAGCGTCTAATCATTTACGGTAGACATGTTGACAATTTTTATGTACATTAATTTACATATTTGACATTTCTGGTACGCTGTTGTCAAACGCCTAGCCGGTTTAGAATAAACTTAGTTTTAAAAAACCTAAGTATTATGCTTAGAATAACTACACAAAGAAACCAAGTTCATTCGCAAAATTTAAGCCATTCAAATGGTGTCACATATGAAACCAAAAAATATATAAAAATTTTACTATGACAATTAGCGCGGTGAAATCGTACCACAACAAATCAGAAAAGCAGCATAACAGTTATGGTGTGACATTCCACAGGTAATCCATAAATTTTCTTGCTTAAATCGTTTAAAATACCAATCGAAACGTAAGCTACAAAGCGAATTTGTAGCTTACGTTTTGAGAAGGCGTTGTTTGGAAACCTACCTTCTCTGAGTAGTTATTCTAAGGTATTATGTTAATATTATAAAAGCTAAAGTAGCTCTGTCTCTCTGTCTGTCTGTTTGTTCGCGTTTCACGACTAAACGACTTGGCCGATCGTAACGAAATTTGGCAGAATGATAGTGTACATCATAAGGACTGACAGTACTTTTCCCTTCAGGGACTGCGGCAAAACTGTAAAATTGCGGGTGCAACGCGGGATTCAGCTATTTAAGGTTAAATAATAATGCCATATACATCTGGCTAATTGTACTGTATGGACGTAAAGCGTGGACCATGAAAGCAGAGCTCCGAAAAAAGGTTGAATCATTTGAGGCGTGGTCTTACGACCGTATGAGGAAGAAACTGGAACCTATCCAGGCCATATTAAACAGCAAAAGGTCGCCTACTTCGGTCATGTATTGCGGCAAGACCAGTATTTTCTCCTGCAGACCATCATGATGGGCAAAATACCAGGTGAGCGTAAGGTCGGAAGACGCAAGATGTCGTGGCTCCGTAATACCAGGGAGTTGACAGGAAAAAAACAACTACAACGGTAGGTAGAACAACTGTTCAGACTGCCTGAGAATCTGACTGCTGACCTTCGTTATGGGAGAGGCACTGAGAGAAGAAGATATACCTAATAAGGTACCATACCAGTCATAATACTTTTATTTAATTAGTGAAATAATACCAACTTTCCAGTAAGTATTTTTTGTTTATTAACAGGACACTTATTCATAACGGTTTTTGACCTAGAAATTAGTAACATACCTGCAAAAAGTTTCTTTATGGTGAGCGGGCAATCACCGCGTGGTGAGTCTCTGCCTCCATCCAGGCCGAAGCCTAGCCCTGCTCCTCCACCAGCCTTATCCAGCAGGACTGTGACCACGGAACCCGCCTTGCTGCCGTCTACGGCACCCTCTACCCCATGACGTGCCTTCGACTCCGCTGGAAATCCAAACGAGAAAAGTTTTAGAAAATAGCAAACAATTTACGATGGCTTACATAATTTGTATGACTATACCTGTAACACCAGTGGCATCACAGATACGTCACCGACCTTTAAAGACTCTATAAACAGCCCTTTTGAAGAACCCCATGTAATAGTTACTCGGAAATGCCGCAGGAGAGAACTCATTCCACAAATTGCACTGTGGTGTGAGGCACAAAAGATCGCGTGAAACGCACAGTGTGCGATTTCCACAGATCTATGGTATGTGGATGAGATTTCAGGCGGTGGTGGCTAGTGCGATGATAAAATCCACAGAAGAGAAAATAAAATCGTTTAACTTTTCTGTGATAAAACCGCGATACTGGCCTCAGAACGAAAAATTCTTCAGTTTTAACTCTAGTTCTTCAATCTTATTTAACTTCAAACAGTAACTGACAACAAACAGACTTCAAACAGTAACTAACAACTTCAAACAAACTGTAACTTCTCAATAATAGATTTGTATCATGAAATGGCATAATAATAACCGAAAAAAATTACAAAAAAATTAAATAAATGAAATTCGTCTAACAATATCCACCCTAATAGGCATCTCTTTAAATTTAAATTGGAGCACCCTTAAAATTCATTGAAAATATTAGTAAAAATCGGTAAATCACAATTCCCACTGGTACAGGATTAATCGATTAGTTCAGTATTTAGGTTTAAATTTGTTGTTTTTTTACTATAATATTATAGTTAAGTAAAATAATTTTAAAAAAAACAAAATACACGCGATTAAATCGGTTTACAATCGGAAAAGATAACGCAAAAAAAAAAAAAAAAAAAAAAAAACTTTTTTGAAGTCGGTAGATAAAGAAGTTTAGCTTTATTACTTTTACTTTGCAATACTGAAAGTTGTTTTTTTGTCGATGGATTTATATTTATGTGAGAATAAAATGATCGTTATGTATTAGTTATCTAGAGAACAACATTGCTGAAATTCGAGAATCATTAAAGTAATTGCTTCTAGTTGGGAACTTCGCCTCGCAGTAAAGTTTGGGAGTTTTGCCATTATAAACCAAATGGGAACCAGACCACGATGCCTATGTTAACTTTATGTGAATTAGATCCATCTCTAACACAACTGGGGCCTTACGACTAACTTTTAACGTGGGGTCGAATCATCGTTGTGACAGCGCAGTTCGAAAATCACGCGAACGTGAACCTTAACTCGCCGAGATATGGTTTGCCGTCGCGCAATTTTTCTCATCACCAAAACAGAATCGCTTAAAACAGGTAGCCATAAGGCCTCTGAAGAGTTGTAAAGTAGCATTCATGGAACTTCGTTTGATCTAATTGAACCGCATTATTAAAAAAATATACAGATTAAGGTTTTTGACGGTATTTTTTTATTTTAATTCATTACCTTTGTCAGAGCCGCCCCGATTGACAATTGCGTTTTCTGATGATTCGTTCTCTATTTCAATCACTACTTCAGATCTTTGTTCCTGAAACGATAAAAAATAAGATATTATTATTGTTTTCCAACACTTCAAGAGGTACATACAATCACAAGTTTATTTATCTATTTTATCAAGCATAAGAATTATTTTGTTTTTCAATTATTCTGTAGATTTTTTTGAGATTAGGATTTATATCATTTACATAAGGCAATATCAATGGCAGGAAACATAACATGAATTGTAGAAGTATGAGGTAATATCACGGCATTTTTTTATTAACCTATGTTAAGCTTTTGTACTTATTTAGGTATATGTTCATATAAATATTTACTTTTATATTAAAATCGGTAATAATTAAAGCCCATAGATGAAAGAAGATGCTGATTCCCGAAATACAGCTCAAAACTAGTTCGGGCTTCATTATCAAACAAGTACTATAATAATTATTAGTGTCACAATAAATTATTGATTGACTTTTTATGAACCTAACAACGATATTTTTGGCGAATTATATTTCACAAACAATACACCTGAATACAAAATTATTTACCGAATCCATTGATTTAATATATAATATGTATTACGCACACCAAATCTCACTTTTATTATAAAAGACGTGTTTAATGACACGTGCGTGTTGCAGCCAAATTTAATTTTCTCATTCCTACTTTAGTCTTTATATGCAGCCATCTTTTTTAGAAACCTTACATGTTCGTACTGTCCATCCGTATCTCCGTTCATTAGAACCTTCTAACTTAGTTTATGAAGTAAGTGCATGAAACTTTACACAACACCTCATTTATGAAAATTGGTCAAGATGTTATGGTTGTAAATAGAAACATGCACCCATAAATTGTGGATTTTCCTAGAACACCAAACCATTAAACGTTGGTACTACTATTATCGACTGTAAATTTCTAATCCGTACGGTCAAGGATTGGAACAACCTGCTGGCTTCCTTGTTTCCTAAGAGATATAATCTGGGCCTTTTCAAGGCCAGAGTAAATAGGTATCTCCTAATTCTGCGTGCTTCATCTTCGACCACACCGTCGCTTACTGACAGGCGAAATGGTGATCAAACGCGGACATACTCGCGTTAAAAAACACACTTTAAACAAAACACGTTCTTATTGTGTCGTCTGGTAGAAGTTTAAATTATGTAAAAACTGTTATTTTTGTGTCTAAAAGTGATCAAATATTTGGGCATCCATAAACAGTAAGAAAGGTTTTTATCTTGGAAAATTGTTCGATTACATAGCAGGTAAAACCGCGTGGTGCTGCTAGTTTTACATATCTAACTGGAATGAAATACACACCTTTAGAATAGAAACAGATTGTGCGTGGGTCAACCCAGCCATGGCGCAACCGTTAATGCTGCGAACTTTCACACTTCGCTTCAGCCCTGCTCTGGCTGCGACACTGTCTGCCAACACTCGATGGACCTGAAGTTAAAAATACGAAACATTACTGTGTTCAATGATTGAAAGCTACAAAAACGAATAGGCTATCACACGTACCGTAACGTCCTTAGCTTCACAGTCGATACCGCCTGCTAAAATAACACCCACGCCAGTGCCCGCTCCCCGCTTGAGGCGAATGATCCGCGTGGAAATCTTAGCACCTTTGATAGAACTACCATTCATATCAGTCTTGGTATCGATAACACTGCTATTAGATATAACTTTCGTTGTAGGTATTTCATTATATTGTAAATCACAGACTTTACTCTCTTTTGGTTTCGTTGAAATATTATTTTTGAAACTCTTTTCCTCATTACTCAAGCTGATTTTGTCACTTTTGATGACGTCGAAGCTATGTTTATCCAACACAATCGGTCCTTTAGAAGAGGTGAAGTTCTCTAGACCAGCTTTCTTAATTTCCTTGATAATTTTTTGGGATATCACCGTCGGAGCATCTTCAGCTTTAGGGCTTTCAGATGTATTTTCGGTTTGTTTATTTTTGTTCGCAGAACTTGAGTTTCGTTTTAATCTTGAGTTTTTGAAATCTGCCTTTCTTTGACGAATATTGACGTCGCTATCACTGTCTGAATCGGATTTGGCAATTATTTTATTCCGTCGTCTGTTTTCACCTTTATTCGACACAGCGCTCACCGATGGCGTGAGCGTAGAAAGGCGTTCAGACGCTTTCAATACTGGACTAGGAGACCTGTCGCAAGACTCGTGGGGGAACTTAGCTTCAATAACAGGTGAAGTGAGGTTAGCATCTCTACCACTTCTACATTTCGCTGAGGCCAAAATATTCCTTCTGTTTAATGTATCGACATTAGAAGTTTTTGAAACTTTTTTCTTATCGGAGTCAGCGACAGAACTTTCAAGCGAACTGCAACTCGCTTGAGATCCAGATGTAGCAGCAGATCCGGCTGACGAGCTTAGCGAGACGTTCGTATCAGACGACATTGACCGACAAACGCTACGTTTGATATACTCTTCGTAGCTCTTCTCTGTAGGTGATTTAGAAGGTATCTCTGATTTAACGATTGAATATGTGTAATTTGATATTCTCGGTGAAAGCCGCGAGCTGTCAGACTCGATGGTATCTAAAGTGTGCATTGGTGAAGAAGCTGATGAACGATAGCTTGATTGAGTTGAGCTCATTGCAGAATCGTTGTCGCTGTCTACGATGTCAGTTACGGTACAAATTTTTATATCCAAGTTTTTATAGTCACGTGCATGATTTAAATTGTTGTTGAATTCTTTTTTCGTTATATATGTAGTGTTTGATAAATAACCTTTTGAAGGCAGGATTGACGTAGACAACTGTCTTGGAGTGTCATTCAAATCTAAAATTTTCGAAGTAGATTTATTAAGAGTAGATTTATGATTCATTTTATTAAGTGTCTCTATCCTTTCATTGAAATTGCGCTCTGGCGTCGATTCTTTAGACATGGAAGTAGGTGTGTACACTTGTAGTGACTTTCTTTTGAATGCAGGGGAGTATTTAGGTATATTGTTTGAGAAATTAGTTTTCCACTTTGTTTCATTTAGAATAACAGGTTTAACATTGTTTGGTTTACTAGTGTTCAATTTACTGTTATTGCTATCACTTGTTTTAAGTAGGTATGATTTCGAAACACTATCTTGAACCTTAATTTCTGGTAATCCCACAACTGGACCTTGGATTTCTGGTATTACCAGTCCTCTTAACTTTGACATCGATTTCTTTCTTTGTTCAATAAGGTGCTCCAAGTTTGACTTATGTTTTGTAATATTTTTACTGCCACTATCATCACTGTTACTTCGCATGTGGTATATAGGGGGCTGACTGAGAGAAGACTCTACACTCGAAGGCAAAACAGTTGTACTTCCATAGAACATGGGTTTGTTTTCTGAATGAAGAGGTCTATTCATTTTAGTTACTCCATAGTTAGGAGAAGCTATTGTACCTCCGAAGCCTCCTGATACTTCCGGTCTACTTTCGATAGGCTTTTTATTGTATCGTGGTAGTTCATCGAGATTGTCCTGAGATTTTGTTAGGCGTCTGTCTAAAGTTGATGCTTCCGTGTAATTGTAAACAGTTGTACTCGTACTTTTCCTCGTACTAACAGCGCTGCGAGTAGGCAGAGTGCCACATTTGTCAATACGATCAGTGGATACTGCGTGATCATTTGAAAACATGGCAATTTTGTCTTTGACACTAGCTTCACTTCTTGCATCTTGTGTCCTCGAGATGTATGAGTACCGAGGTCGGAGGAAGTGTAGTGGAGGCAGTCTGGTTGGGGGGTCTGGGATCTTCTCCACTACATCACTGGGTGTCTCCACTCCGTCGGGGGGCTGCCTTGGACACGACGGCAGCGGGGTCTCGTCATTTGAAAGACTTTTGTCTTCTGTGTCGCTTTTGTTGATGCGATCTGAAAGTAAAATGATTTTGTTAAAAATAATCAACTTCATAAATAATAAAACCTTCATAAATATATATTATGTAGGTAAACATAGTTATGAATGAAAATCGAGCCGTAACACTTTCAAGTAAAAATCAAATGTATTATTGAATATCCCGTCAATTTATTTTGTACTACAAACGCTTACTCATATCCAAAGACTGGCGTGGTAAAGCAAGTGATAAAAGGTTTCCTAGCTTAAAAGAAAGGCACGAATCTTGAGTATATAACACATTATGTAATAGTTATAAAAAGACGTAATAACTACTCGCTCTAATGCACGTAGCATTGTACGTGCCTAAATTACTTTTGCGATGAAAATCAAACAAAGATTGAGGTATATCATATCTAGAAGTCAAGTCCTATGAATCACTTGTGGTGTCCTATTACGTTCTGTTGACCAACTTTATATTAGCAAAGACATGAGCCAAGATGATGCGTCACCTCCTTCCATCAGAGCCTTCTTAGTACAGCCACTACTTTGATTCTTGAATGCAAAACTAAAATGTTATATTAATACCTATATTATATGAATATGAAATATTTACGAAAGTAGTTTCATAAAATCAGCTGTTCCAAAAAATAGTTGTTGTGCAACGTCAAAATCTTCTCAAGAAGAAAAAAATATAAAAAAGATAGCTGTTCCATAAAATTGTAACTCACACATAACAAAACATATTAAACAGCTTATATTTTTTCGCGTCTTCAGAGTTGGCCTATTCGTTTGTAATGATGAGTACAATGGCCTTATTTCGGCTTAGTATCTTTGTTATGTGTAACCCTGTATAGATTATTTTTAATATATATTACTTAAAACGGCTATAACGTCAGAAGTGAGTTAAATAGAAATTTGGTGTGGCCTTCAAAAACGATTTTTTGAAAGATTTGCTATACCATATTTGTCAAAATCCGCTGTGCAAAAATTGTAATTATGGCCTCTATTACACAGATTATTAATCAAAACAGTACCTTTAGAATAGTGAACCAAATTAAAGTATGAAACTGATTAATAACGATTTAAAATTGACTTTCACGTTTCCAATTTTTGGTTTTATTTTAAAGCTTAGTTTTTAGTGTAAATGTTCAATGTTAATATTCTAAACAAAATTAATGTCTCTCGTAGTTTATTTATTATTTTCATTTTAATAGAATGCAAATAAGTAGAGCTCTTGACATTTAAAATGTCAGCTGCAAATTTTTTAAGATAGGAACATTATAACAATTCACCAAATCATAAATCCTTGTCTGTAACACTTATACATTTGTATTTTTATAATAAGTGAGCGATATTCATTAAAAAAAATTGGTACAATTAAAAATCTAATGTTTGCAAGCTTTCAAAGCCTTTGATAGAAGGCAGTCTTACTTTCGTAGTGCATACATAGGTACTTGTTTATCAAACTTTACAGATCTATATTTAAAAATTTCCATTGGCCCCGCAAAAAAACTGCAAGTATGCAAGTAGTTGAATGGTGCAAAGCTATAATTGTACAGAGATAGTTTTAATTGTTTTATTTATTTATTGAACAATTTTCGGTACATAAATACAGTTATTAAAACTAAGAAACTTAAGTATAGTAACTCAGTCCATAGACCCTGTTAGGGCGGTGCAGATGAGGAAAAACATTACATTTCCAGGTAGCTTTCTGATTTACCACTAATATAACTTGAAGAAAGGGTATACAAATTTACAAGCTTATTTAAAACAGACACACATACATTCAATTCTAGACAATGTCGCGACAGCGCAATTTCTAAATGGACACTGCGTGGCAGTGTCCCTACACATACACTACTAATCATCCTCAGTATCCCAGTTTTTTCATGTCTTCTTCCCTTAAAGTTGAAACGTCAGACGACCGACCAACTTTATTCGGCGGCAGGTACGCCATCTCACAGGTTATCCTAGTTTAGGTACCAATATACTTCCATCAGGAATGTAAATACCTAATAGCATGTACCACAATTTGTTAAGAAGACGTTTCTTTAACAAAATAATTTCATATAATTTCAAATAAATTTTGTTGTCATTTGAAGGCAGAAAATAATAATTTTTAAGTTGACAGTGGTATTCTATGATGCAATTTACGTATTTATTGATACCTAACTAGCGACCCGCCCTGGCTTCGCACGGGTGTAATTTACGTGCAAAGCCGGAGCGGGTCGCTAGTTATATATATTTATTTAAGTCCACCTACACTATGTACATCAATACAATTATCAAAACGCTAAACACAAACAATAATATAACAAAATGTCACAATAATTACAGGTGAAGACAGCATGCATTACTATTGAACGAAAAAATAAAGTAGCTATAGGTAGTTTAAAAGGTAGCTTTAAACATAAACACCACTGAGACATAAAACGAAGACATTAAAATTAACAGTCAAAGTTATATCAAAGTTAAAATTAAAAAGTCAAGAAATAAATATCAAAAAGAAAATACAAATAATTAAGAACTGTTCAGATAGTCAAAGACCTTAGAGACAACCTTTTGGTGACCTAAATTGTCACCAAATAGGTATGTTGATATCCGTTGTCTTAGACAGAGTGTTATACTGACGCACCATTCTAGACAAGGGTGCATTGAATCCCAGAACTCGGAGTTAGAGTAAGAACTTGGAGCAGAGAAAAGATTGAAGCGCAATACTCTAGTTAACGTTTGAGAATTCGTTAGGGGTAAAGTAAGTCCGGAGTGTCTATAATTCCGTTTGCAAGTTTGTAAGGACATAAAACGTCCAGTGTCTGCCTACGATATGCCAGTGATTGGAGTCTAGAGTGTACACTGTACAGTGTAGTCTGCTGGTGGTATATATAAACTTTCCGTGAAAAAATATCTAACTGATGGTGAAATCCGCATCAAAATCCATTGCGTGGTTTAGGAAGAGTTAGCAGTTATACAGACAGACAGACGCGGAAAGCAACTTTAATTATTATTTATACTATGTAGAGATGAGTAATTATGTACTTTTTTAACCTAATAATCACGTTTATACCATCACATGGCATATTTAAGTTTTCAATACGCATTTAAAGTTATAATTACTATTTTAGGTACTTGATATTTGTATCCAAAAGAGAAATCAGCTTTTTCCCCCCTTAAATTAAGACAGATACCTTAGGTAAAATTACCTTCTCTTTCTTCCTCTATCGGGTGCAAACAGCGAGAATGACGTATTTTAACAACACTGTATGAATGTGTATCCAAAACTATTATATTCCGAGTGTACATAATGTGAATACTTTATAGTTAAAAATTCAAAAACAATTCGGCCAAAAACATTTTGTTCGTTCGGTGACTGAAGCTGATATGACGGCTCCATTCTACGATAATAGCACGCTTTGGTATTTGGACAGGTGTCGCTGAAATTCAGCTCTCGTACGGGCAGCCTGAAAGGTTTTGAACCGTATTTCGTCACAAACTAGAACAAAGACAATCGATTTATACAGTTGCGCAAACTGTACGCCATGTCCAAGGTACAGAGAAACGCTCGTTTAATTAATTTACAGAATTGCCAACACGTATGCTCTGCGTCATATCTACTGCCTCATTAATACGATTTTACTTTCAGTTTTTTTTTTTGGCGGCTCCGAAATAATATTTACATTTATTAAGGAAGCAACTTAATTCAATATTGGAAAAGTCGCGAGTCAATTGGAGGCTGAATAAAACTAAATGACAATTTTTTTTCAACAACACACGTCTTTTATCTAATCGTCACCACGATTGCCCACAAAACTTTTTAGGAATAAACCTCCTTTGTCTTTTTGGAGCAAGTTTTAAATTTAAAAGAGCCAAAAAGACAAAACACTGTGTAACTATTCTGTGGCTACTGCACGTGCAATTAACCTATGAACTATAAATGAAATAGTTTATATTTCCAGATTTGCATTCATAACTAATTCAAATACAAAATATATTAATAATGATTAATTGATGGATAGAAACATAAATTTTTAAATTTTGACTTTGATAATTAATAACTACTTAACAGTTACTAACTCAATCTACTACTAAAATAATAAATTATATAAGTTTCTGTTTTAATATAAGTTATTTTCATTCATTTATAACAGTGACTTAATTTCGTTGCAGAGTTATTTCGTAACATATTTTATACGTGTCGTATTACGTATAAAAGACGAACTACGTTTCGTATTACTTTTTTTATACGTATTAAGCCACTTTTAAACCACGCAAACCTAAGCTTAGTTTAAAATTGTAACAAGAAGTAACTTTAGCACTTCATTTGACGATCGAGCTGATTATGGCGATCAGGTATTTCAAATTTAGCTTACGTTTCAAGATAGTGTAGTAGGTTTCGTCAATTCAGATTAAAATTTACCTACATACAAAACATGTAAAAATGTTTCACAATGCTCAAGCATTTACGCATATGCCTACTTATCAGATGTATCAAATATCATAAATATATACGACAAATTATGTGCTTGATGCGTTCATTCATGTTTCATTTAGTGTGTTCACGTGATTTTGCCGATTTTACTGTTTTTAGGTGGAACAAAGAATTTGTGTACTAAGCACCTAAACATGTGTATTGCAGATAAGTGCTTAGTTAAATAAACATGAACCAGTTTTTTTTTTTTTTACGTATAAATATCATAATATTCACGCAATAAAAACTCATGCATTATCGTGTAAGTATAATGAATGTACTGATAATACAATAAACTTAAATCCATGTACGTTTAATATATATAACTACATACCTATAGCTCACAGCATAATTATGTTATGTGGCAAGGCGGCAATAAACATGGTAGAGCCTTCAGGCTAAAAGTTATTGATCCTGTGTCTTAGACGTTTTTTTGTTTCGCAGTTATTTTCAAACTTGCCTATAGCATACCTACAATAGAATGAACTTTATCTTTAAAAATCTCTTGTTCAATAACAGTATGTAAATGCAAAAAATAGTACTATCAAATTCTTTCAGTCTTTACCGTTGCATAAAACCACAAACTTAAAGAGACTGTAAATTCCTACACATGCATTTCATTGAAATAACAGTACAGCCTAGAAAATAAAAACGCAAAGCCGGCCGCAGCCCGCAATTTAAAAAGAAAAATTACATTGGCGTTAACTGACCACATCCAAAAGATTCCGAGCTTAAAAGTGCATCGGTGAACAAACCGCATAAAATCGTCGCAAAAGTACAAAACCGCTGGGATGAGAACGGGTTCTCGAATGGAGGCCACATACTAGGAAGCAAACTGAACTGGCTGGGACGTACTGTCTACATGGAAAAGGTGGACAGCCATGTATAGGTGCACTAACATGACAACAGATATGAATATATTTAACATCATTGTCTAAAGACGATTGTCAATCAAACTTTATGATTTGTTCCTGTTAACTGCCAACCACATTATGATGACGAATATTTTCAACTACAACTCTATTATTTATCAATGACAAAAATTAGAACGAGTCATCAGAAAAGAGTAAAGAATACGAATCATTAGGAAACCGGATCAAATGCTAATATAGAAGCAGATGATAAGCATAACATTAGATGCGCAGCCCCAATAGGAAAACAATACTAACCGTGATGCGACTGCGATAGTCGCGAATATTTCCTCATCTCCATTATTGTGAAGATTTAACTCAGCTCCTGAACCAACGGTCATTTGATCCAAATCGTTACACAACACTTTCATTTATGAAACCAGTTTCCGGATCCTGTTCATTCTGAAAATGTTTACTTTCATTATGAGTTTGGCGTACAATGAGAGTGAGCAGTTTCAGAATGAATCATTTTTTTGCATGCACATTTCACGAGAATAACAAAAAGTCATACACTCGCGTATCCGGTAGCGATACAACGATACGGAGAGAAAGAGGATCGGGTTAAGAATGCGGAACGTGTCCATTAACGACCGAAATAACAGTTATTTTTCATAGGGCGGTGCGTGCAGAGTGGTGCGCGCGCGACGTGCGCGTGCGGTGGCGAGCGAGCGGCGAGCGGCAGGTCGACAGCGAGCGCGGAGCCGCCGCGGCGGGGCGCGATGCACTGACTCGCCGTGGACTTGCAGAAATTTGCAGCGTCGCCGCCCTTGACGGGGGCGTTGCTCCGAGTCAGGGACGACGCCATGCGCACGCGACGCTCCCCCGCGGTCCGGCCCTCGCGCCACTGAAGGCCGCTGCCATCCGCCGACACCGACAATTATTAACGGCTGTCCCGACCCGGCCGAGCGCAACATGTGGACGCGGACACATAATAAAAACGAGAAAAACCCATTAATCGAGAGCACTGATTTTGACCTAAGTTCGATGTTATTAAACAAAGCACAGGCGTCGATCGGCTCCGTGAGCTATTTTTAGCACCGCGTACGAGGGCGGCGACCCTGAGCTCTAGAGCACAGCAGACGGCGCCCGCGCACCCACAGATGTCAGGGTCTCATACCAATGACTCCTTACTTCCGATATATAAGATGCAATACCTAGCCTGGGCAATGGTCAGGCCAGGTGTCAGATGACATTACTAAGACTCTTTATACACTGTAACATGGGTATATACCTATAATCACACACTGGTTTAGCAATATCAAATGTAGTAAAGAGAAAGAATGGTAAGTCAAAAGATCATAGGAACATATTTGCTTCTGAAAAAGTAATATTGGAATGTGCTTTGTGCCAGTGAGGTCAGTCGGTGGCGGCGCTCTGTGGTGCGGTGCTCTGCAGTGTGCAGCGACGACGGCGCGCGGGCGGCGGCGGCGGCATGGGCTCGCAGGCTGGAATGCTGCCCTCGCCGCCCGCCCCTCGCAATCCGGACGCGGCCTTTAAACCGCTCCGACGTGTTTGCAGAGTTGTTTGCACATTTTTTTACATTCCCGTCCTTTTATTAAACCCTTCAGTAATGCCTAGCCTCTGTATACACCGACTCATACCTATAGGTGTTATTGTTTTAGGAATGCAATTTAAACAAAGTGATCTGAAAGAATTTCTTTATGAAACAAACTGCTACTCCACCGTACGACGTCCGACAAACAATGACACCAATAACCCCAATTCGGTTCGAGTTATGACGAGGCGAATATGGGAAACTTTATATCTGACTGTTAGAGATCGATGGATTCTTTCATTGATCGAACAGCGAAACTATGAAATGGATAAGTGAAAGAAAGTGCAATAGATTTCACTTTCAAAACTAAATTAACTTTCTCCAATGACATGTATTACGTAATCTGAACAAAACAAGACGGCCGTAGCCGTAACATTTATCGGCAAAGGTCGGTGGTCAGCATTTACTAAGACTCATAATGTCGATAGAAATTGGCTTATATTGTATGAGATTATACAGATATTGCATTATTTGAAGTGAATTAATACAGGTTGCTTGTATTCATAGCTATTTATATGATTGTTTGTATGTAATTTGAAGGTAGAAAAACTTATACTTACGTTAAAGCATAAGTTAACTGACTACATATTATTGGAGTTCCTGTACTGTGAATGAAATGCAGCCCTTCGTACAGCAGCACACATATGCGATACTTATAAAAATATTTGTGAGTCGGCATGCGAATGGTCAAGTTGAACGTTACGAGTACGACCAACGAACGCGCTAAGCGTTGCGACTGTTTTCGCCCAACAACTCACTGAATAACGACTTTAATTC
This sequence comes from Agriopis aurantiaria, assembly GCA_914767915.1. Classification (NCBI taxonomy): domain Eukaryota; kingdom Metazoa; phylum Arthropoda; class Insecta; order Lepidoptera; family Geometridae; genus Agriopis; species Agriopis aurantiaria. The sequence continues at coordinate 10,481,626 of OU611983.1, read as the reverse complement.
TGTGATATTCGTCTTCCAGCATCAAAACCGCCAGCTGCGAATAACTCTTTTTGTCGCTTCCCGGGAGGAAATGCCACGACTTCCAATTTATACAAGCATGTGAAAGAAGTTTAATTACAACCGAATCAGAATTGAAATTTGTTTAATGGTTCCTTGAAATCTTTAGACAAAAAATCTGCAGACATAAAATATTAAAGCTTTGAGATTGATGTGTGTGTAACAAATCTGAAGTATTGGCAATAACTTTCAGTGTTAAAGCGATTGTTTATTGGCTGGACCGGTATGCAGAGCTTGTGGAACAATGAGAGGCGGCGCAGGCGCAGGTCGGGGCTTGTGTTTTACGACCGCGGCGAGATTCCAGCCAGCATTACTTTCATCGCAGGAATTCGCTTGAAAGCGCGTTTTATTGCCGATGTTATTAAGTAATTCCAAATGCTGAAATACTTAAATAGAGGGTATATGTGAAATATCCTATTTAGCGGCACTGACAATGACTATTTTAGCGACGACGCGACGGAACGAAGAATTTAATAGCGTATGTGGTATAAAGATTGTGTGCTAGTGTGGATGTCTCGTAATAAAATTCTCCAAAACGGTTCCCCGATTCAAACGACCGATTTGAATCGGGTTTCATCGCTGTTTTTGACAATGTATGATCAATATCTATTTAGCCGTTTAAAAGTTTAAACCTTTTTCAGAATTGATCAAGGGTCTTCAAATTCACAATAAATAGAGAAATAGAGCAGACAATGTACCGCTACAGCAATATTTTAAGAATGATTTATGTGTCGGGAGTTCTTTTTTTTTATATACTTCTACCTTCTACCTGTTGGCACAAGTAGGAAGAAAATTTATGACAAAATATTATGTTTATGACAAAAACCAATAGATACTACTTAATTTAAATTGCAAAAATCGATTACTTATCAAAAATAACTTTGACGTGAATTATTGAAATTGTTCTTTATAATGAGACTTTTACCCCAAGAGGTAAAAGCATACTAATACTAATGCTAATGCTATATATCCGAAATTATGTTTATTTGTAGAGCAAAGGATCGACGTGATATTTTGCATAGATAGTTGTAGGGGCGGAGTGACACAGGATACTTTTTACCCCGGAAAATGTACGGTTCCTGAGAGATGGCTATGCAGCTGAAATCGTGGGGTGCAACTAGTCTATACTAATATTATAAAGAGGAAAGATTTGATTGTTTGTTTGTTTGTTTGTTTGCATTGAATAGGCTCCGAAACTACTGAACCGATTTGAAAAATTCTTTCACTGTTGGGAAGCTACACTATCCCCGGTTAACATAGGCTATATTATTTATTTATTTTAAATAGGGATCCTTACTAAAACTCCAATAATGTAACCCAACGTGTAAAAAAATAGATTTTCAATTTTGACTTTGCGTGTTTGACATTTCTAAGACAGGACAACGTCTGTCAGGTCTGCTAGTATTAAATAAGTGTCGAAATCACCATTCAAAATTGTTCACCAGTGTTCTAAATTGGTGCATGTGAGTTTTTATTTCCTTGTTTGTGTTCTTGTAAATTAATATGACAGTAATAAGTTGGACTGAACTGAACCAGAAGACGCAGCGTCAGTTCTCCCAATAGATGGACTGACGACATCGTGAGAGTCGCGGGCATCCAGTGGCTGCAGATGGTGGACTGTCGTTCAGTGTGGATTTCTGGAGGCCTATGTTCAGCAGTAGACGTATTCTGCCTGATGATAATGGCGATGAATAAATTTGACAAATTAACTCACTCTTTGGTTCCGCAGTCCTTGACATGATGACTAACAATGCTACGACTTTCAATCACCATCCGATATATCCTTTACGCAGTCACACTTTGCTTACAATTCCGAAAAATGCTTTGACTCACCATTTACGTAATACATGCATTGCGACATGGCCTGTGCTATTGTAGATGCAATTTTATACTTCAAATATTTCGGCGTCATTTGATACCAGCCAAGTACACGTGCGTGTTTTTTAATAGGTCATGTATCATCTTTTGAAAGGCTTTACCGGTACTTGTTATGGATTCCTGTTCTTAAGAGCTCACTCACGCCGCAGCTATCATGCTCACATTTTCAATTAAAAAAAAAATAGATAAACCAGTTGAAATTTTCGCAGAATATGTAATGTCACGGCGGATTGACAAATAAATAATAATAAAGTCAAAAAGTAAAGACTAAAGGGGATCCCAATACAACAACCTTTTTAGGGTTCCGTACCTCAAAAAGAAAAAACGGAACCCTTATACGATCACTTCATTGTCCGTCTGTCTGTCCGTCTGTCTGTCCGTCTGTCTGTCCGTCTGTCTGTCCGTCTGTCAAGACCCTTTTTCTCAAGAATGCGTAAAAGTCTCAAGTTGAAATTTATAATAAATGCTTGGGTCAACGGTTTCTTTCGGCTGTAAAAAAAAGTTATAAGTCAACGCAATCAAAAGATATGAACGTTTATGTCGCATATTTTGCGATTTCACAGGGGAATCAAAACCTATAGGGTACTTCGAGTTGACCTAGAATCATTAATTTTGGCAAGAGGCAAGGTCTTCTGGCACATATAAAGGAATAAATCTGAAAGTGGTTAATTTGAAGTTTTATCATATAAAAAATATTGTTTTACAATTACAAACTTACATTTTGCAGTTGTTATGGATGGAAGAACCTTATTGTCAACTACAAAGTAAAGTTTGCCTTTCAATATTTTAATTTCAGTTTTTTTTTTTTTTTTTTGACTCGCGCTCTAAGGATTCTATGTAACGGGATCCTCAGAGCACGAGTCCTACTCGTACTTGTCCGGTTTTTTTAACGTATTATTGTATTTGCTCTAGTGTAAAAACGGAAACATGCTAAAAAAACTTTGCATGATTATAGTACTTACTCTAAAGTATAACAACGAATAATATACAATAGCCAAGTATGATTCCGTGTCAAATTTCAGATACCAAAGTTAAGCAACATCGGGCGCTATCGGTACTTGGATGGGAGACCGCCTGGGCGTGATGTTGTCTTTTTGCATTACTTTTTTGTACTTCAGTAGTCATTGACTGGCTCAATAACCACCAGTGATATATTTTTTTAAACGTTGTCATTGTTTTCTTTTCATATCGATGTTGACAAGACATTAATAAAATTAAATTGTAGAAACAAACGATCAAACGCTTCTGGTTAGAATTGTTAATCCTTACTGAATTTCAGAAACATATATTTATAGGTTCATTGTTCACTCTCGTAGGGCGTGCGTTTTTGCTATTGTTAAAACTTTGTATTTATTACAATTCACGCAATGTGGTCCAAGCTTTGTGAATCGTTACGCCATGTGCAAGGAATGGGCAGGTGCGGCCGACGTAGGAGCAAGGTGCACTTTCACGACCAACATGCAACGATTCTTAAATAATCCTACTTTTATCCTTTTTAAGGTTCTTTCCATTGCTAACATTGCTGTCAGTAGTAGACTTCAAAATTAGTAAATACGCAATTTTGTTTACTATGGGTGACCTATTTTTCCAGTTATTTTGATTTAAAAACCAAACTACTCAACCGATTTTGATGTAATTTCTATGGGACTAATCTAAAAGTATCCTTTCTAATAAAAAACATTTTCCCAAATCAGTTTATAAATAAATAAATATAAAAATTTCGGAACATTTTTCACACACGTTCATCTGACCCCAACTAAGCAAAGCTTGTGATATGGCTGCCAGAGACTGATATACATACATATATAGTTTTAAATACATACTTAAATAGATATTAACAACAAGATATAGAACAAACACAAATGTTCATCACATGAATGAATGACGGAGTTGTGGGGTAACAAACGCGAAAAAAATTAAATTAAATTAAATTAAGATACTTGAAGTTATGTAGGAGGAAACTACCGAGAAAATTTAATCACTACTATATTCCAGTCTTTTTGAAAATAGCATATTTGGAATGCTTTTATGTATAAAAATAAATACAATACAACTTACGTAAACATATTATTGTCTTTATGGCCATAAAAACTTTAATTGGCATTAATTTATAATTCTCGGAATAAATGAATATTAAAAAGAGAATCTCTCTAAAGTTCAAAAACTTTGTCAATATCAACAATATTAACAAAACTGGATTAAGCAACAAATAGGTATTTTATAATGGCGAGAAACGAGTTTAGAACGTGTTGCGAATTTGGAAACTTACAACATAGATTATACCTAATGCATATAAAAAAGCAATTCTATCTATTATGATTTAATTTTAATTCAGAAACCGCAGAAAGTTGCGAAACAACACCTTGAATTTGAATATTTTTCAAACCAAATTAGGGTGCCAAAACAGCGCCAAAATTTTACACAACTTTGTAGTACCAAAACTTATCACGTAAGTATAATTTTTTAGGGTTCCGTAGCCTTGTGAAATGGAGATAAAATATTGTTTTTCGTTGCACATCCTCTTATGTCTATATTGTTGAACAGACCTTTTTAAATGAAGGGAAGATTTCATACATCACATTTTTATCAAATCTATATTTTGTGAAATATGGCTATTGGTGGCAAAAAGTTGCCCCCCCCCCCCCCCTGCATTTCTAAACTATTAGTCGTAGAAAATTTTAACTTGCCATGCTAATAGGACATATTAATAACCTTAATTCAAAATTATTTCAAGCATTTTCTGATTATTACTTTTTGAGATATAGCGATAAAACTGTAATAAATTCAAGACGTTCTAGCTCAAAGGCAAAAATTGTCTTAGCAAAGAATATTTCTCTAGTAGTTTTCTTTTCAACTAAACCATAAATAGTATATGTTATGTTGGTATGATGCACCGATGAAGCCGTGGTAGCCTATTTGGGAGACCGCTAGACTTGAAAGCTAGGTCGCGCGTTCAAACCCCGGGCCCGTACCAATGAGCTCTTTGGAGTTTATGTACGGATTTTCATACCACTGGCTTTTCGGTGAAGGGAAACATCGTGAGGAAACCTGCATACGTGAGCCTACGGAGAAGTAATTCAATGGCATATGTGAATCCACCAACCCGCAACTGGGCCAGCGTGGTGGATATGGCCCAATCACCCTTTCGGGGGTAGGCTAAAAGTCCAGCTGTTAAAAAAGGCTGATTATGATGACACATTTAATTGGGTGAAATTTAGGAAAACGCTAAAAAGATAGTACTCTTAAATATTAAAGTATAATATTATTATGCGATGCGTATGTTACGCAATACTCGTACTTCACCCACTGAACGCATTCAATATACGTCACCCGAAGAAGTATTATTTTGCTGCTGAGTAATACACTTTCAGTTTTCTTTTCTTTCTACTCTATGAGAACAAGAAATAAGAGGCGCTTTTAGATATAAAAAAAACATGTTTTTAAACAGCCAGCGCCGCCAGTTAACCGGCCAGTAACAAACAATACCTACGAGTATAAATTCGTTCGATGTCTTTGGTCGTGCAATAATAAGGAACAATTATTCATGTCCATAGTTCAAAACTCATCACTGCCCTGTACGAAAATCTGTTGGAAAAAACTTTGCTCGCACTTATTAAAAAAAACTAGGTAATCATCCTTTTACGAATAGATGGGATGATAATGTTACTTGTCCAATGCAAAGAGTTTTATCATAAGGCAATTAAATGATTATATTCTTATCTAATAAGTAGAATTAGTAATCAATTATTTGAAACAGTTGAGACTCAAATAAATAAACACGCAAAAGGCTTTCATAAAAGCGCCCTACGAGAACTCTATAGCAATATGCATACACGTTTTTTTCAGTACAGTAAAATAACGCTTGTATCATGAGTTATATCAGAATTCAAACAAAACAAGTCTCTTTTTGTATATTTTCCAAATCTCGCCTTAATTTTGATGTCATGTTACGGTGTCATGTCATGTCATGGTGGGTACGAAATTATAATTGGTTTATACGTATTTTACGTACCGAATGCTCGAAATTCGCCTATTTGTAAAAATAATCATTAATAGAAGTTTCAGCACGGCACAGCGTCTCAAAGAACTTTACACCTACAATAACACTGGCCGGAAACAGCACAAACTCTTCAAAATTATAAAAGTCGTAAGGAGCACCTGCTGTGGCTAACAGGCCAACTCGAATGCTAACAACAACAATATTATAAGTAGGTACGCATTTCCAATGAGATCAGGCATAAAGTCATATTGGCAAAAATCCATTTGTAGCAGTGTCCTTTTATGTAGTCTCGTATAAATAATAAATGCAGATAGATATATATATACTGGGTTACGCGGAATGGTTGTACTAAGCCGAAAGGGGTCCATAGTATCCATCATTATGAACAATTCTTACTATGGGGATAACCCTGGGATTTCAGGGTTGGTCCCATCCCATAGTAAAAGTTGTTTATAATGATGGGTACTACGGACCCCTTTAGGCTTAGTGCACCCTTTCCGCGTAATCCTGTATAATTTCAATATACTTACTCTACCTATATACATTCTTACTCTTATTACACAATATTTCGTCGTCACTTGATGGAAACAACTATTACTGAGTAATTAAAAAGCCTATTTAGTTAAGTTTTCGTTTAAAAATTGGCAAAAGCATAAAGCTTAGTGATGCAGGTAAATAGAAAAGATGCTATTGGACACGAGCCAAAATAACTTGGCATCGGCTTGGCATAATAATTAAGCAACCTACTTACCCACTAACTGGTATCTAAAACACTTTACTAAATAAATATGAGCTAACGAAATCAAGTAAAAATAAATTCCAAGTTAAGCAAACCTAAATACTTCGTACTTGAGCATCCTATGTTCATATTTTTTGATGGAGGTGCGACAACGTTTCCACTTGCGAAATAAAATATTTTTATATTCATCATCATCATCATCATTTCAGCCGTAGGACGTCCACTGCTGGACATAGGCCTCCCCCATCGATCTCCAAAAGGGCCGGTTGGAAGCGGCCTGCATCCAGCGATTCCCTGCGGTCTCTTTTAGGTCGTCTGTCCATCTTGTGGGTGGACGTCCTACGCTGCGCTTACCAGTCCGTGGTCTCCATTCCAGAACCTTTCGGCCCCATCGGCCATCTGTTCTGCGTGATATGTGCCCTGCCCACTGCCATTTCAACTTACTAATTTTTATATTATTGCATATAATTTCAGGGATACATGAAACGATAGTACTAAATCAAAAGAAGTTTGAAAAGTACATTATTTTACTACGAGATGAAATCGCAAAAAAATCAGCTGTGCCATAAATAAATGGCATTCACACTCAAAGAAAATGTATGGTGATTTTTCGCGATATCAGGGTTTAGTCCAATAGTAAAAGTTGTTTATAATGATGAGTACAATGGCCTCCTTTCATTTTAGTACCACCGTTCTGTGAGACCCTACATATTAGGTGTTTTACTATGTAGGATATATTAATGCATTGGTATAAATATATGTAAACAAATAAGTTGACAAAAATAACTATAATAATTTTTGTATAAAATAATTCCGAATACATACCTTCCCAAAAGTTTCTTTCAAACGACAATTTTCTCTCTTTCGTTTCAGTTTTCGTTACAGGTTTCCTGCAACAAACAAACATATATTATTTAAAACTAAAATGACCTTGTGCAAAAACCCGTGATTTTAAGCTCGATAAACTAAAACTCCGAGCTCGACAATGATCTTCAAGGTTAGTATACAAAGACCAGTAACACGGAGCAAAATGAGAAAAAAAACAGTCGTAGCAAGTCATGCTCATGTGAAATGTGTTATTTCTTTATTTACAAAACAAGTGTACATTTGTGCAACCATGTAAACGTCTGGGCGCGCGCTTGCGCCAGCAATGGCAGGGTACGGCGGCGCAAGGTAGTGATTTATACCAATTCAGAGTAAGTGACCAATTTGTGTAATAGCAACAATTAGTGGCCGACGGGTGATGCCAAGCCGCCCCTTACCGCACAAACTACTTAGTAATCTGCGCATTTTTACTTTACCCTACTGGGAAATGACGAACTTTCAAAACGTCTTTGCTATGGGCCGCTTTACCCACTTGCCAGACTCATATCAGCAATATTACTGATAGCGTTTTGATGAAATTATTCTACGATCAATCGCACGACAAGTTGCTCAGGTGGAAAAGGATGCATGTATCATACGTGCATCTATCTCTCACACGCGCATCTTTGTTCCAACATACGCAGGTTAGGGATAACTTGCACTGTGTGCATGACGCATTAGACTCGAAATTTTTACCCGCCTTTGCAAGAAGGTTCATGTTTTTTCAGGCATATATTTTTTTATGTTTCTGAGGCAGCATGACCAATTTTGATCTGTGAGGTGTCGTTAGATTCTCCTTCACGCCCAGGGACATAGGATACATTTTGCAATTTTTTTTATTTTTATTTTTTGTTTTAAGTTATTTTTGTCTGATATTTGTCTCTTCATATAAGAGGAGTCTCAAAAGAAGAAGAGGAGTAGGAGTATGAAACTGTTTTATAGCTAAATAAATATACTTTCTACTTCCAGTTAAGTTCATCAAGAATAATTTCTCATCGTGAGCCAATGGTAGCTCCTGGCTCGACAACCTGCCATTAAACTTCCTCCTGTGCCACTGTTTACATTAAACACACCTATTACTGCTTCACAATCAATGTTATGGCTGCCCATGTCAAAGTTAACAGCTTAATTCCAAGAACAAGCTATTGAAATGCCAAGTAATGAGAAATGTTATGCCATAACTTAAATGTTCTAAGTTATAACATTTCGATAGATGAACGTGAGCCATGAAGTCTGAACAAATTGGAACAGCCGAGCCTTAGCATTATGCCTAGTATATAAAAGCGGACGTTTATATTCGATATTCTTATTCAGCTAGGTAGGTAAGTGAAAAATATAACAGAGGACGTTGGACTTTGAAGAGGGAACTAATTATTATAAACGCAAAAGTATTGTACGTAACCAAATGTGTATGTTTGTGTCTTGTTCCCACTTTACTCCGTAATGGATAAACATATTTTAATAAAATTTGGTATAGAGGTACAATGCATTACTTTTTAATGGTTAAATGTTTTTATTAAATAAACAAACAAACTTTTTATTATCATTTAAGCTTTTAATTATATGATGCCTTTATTTAAATAGTTTTATATTTATTTTGAGGGCCATTTTGAAAATATTACAATATTGGGTATTGTATATTGTATTGTCACCAGAACTAAAGGTTTATGCAAAATTTCTGTTGGGAGGAACTGTTTTTAATTCGGCTTGCAAGATTTGACCTAGCAAACATTGCAAGTTAAATAAAAGCATGTAAGTATATAATAACCTAATAAAAATCTACTAAACTACATAATTGTGATTAATATTTAGTCAAAATACACAAGGGATTTGTTTTTTTTTTTTTTTGGGATTTGTGGGTTTTTGATTTGATTATAACACTTTTTAACCGACGAAAAACAGAAGTAGTTTCTCAAGTCAACCCATTTTTCTTTATCTTCCAACGTTTTTTTTTCATAGTCTCTCCGGTACTTGTGAGGCTAATAAATTCTATACAGTTACTTTAAACAGTTAGGTTCTTAGATATTAACTATGCGTTTACAATATCAATAAACTTTACAAGAGACAAGAGAGCTCGTTAAACGGTACCAAACGATTTGTGCTTAATTAGCGAAATAGCCTCTTCGCTTTAATCTTTGAAACGTTAGTAGGTAAGTACCTAAGTAGTTATTGTACACAAATTAAACTTAAATACTGTCCGCAAACTCTAACGACTTATTATAAGTTGCGTAGGCAGGATGTGTTTTTGAGTTACGTTGATCAGACATAAAAATACCAAAATCGCTGTTAACTGATTATGCTATCAGTTGATCTCGTTTATATCGACGGTTAAAAGTAATAAAAATGTCTTTCTTTACAAAAACTGCGCCCCGTGGATTCACCCGCGTTATAACCGGTATAAAGTAGGCTAAGTTACTCCTTATAACGTTAACTATCTGCCAGTGAAACTCCCTTCAAAATCGAAAAACATACACACGGTAATTTTTATAGGTATGTAGTAGATTTATAATAATATAATAAATTTACATTATAATAAATCTTTATAATAATATTTTGCAAACGGTACATCTCGTTAAATAATGATGTATCAAATTTTTATTCAAATATTACAGTTTTGGCTTCAGTATCGATAATAGAGAGCCATCCAAAAAATATTCTTCAATGACGTACAGAATTGGACAGTTTTATTATAATTATAGATAATATTGACTGAAATCCCACATGAGGGGAGCACTTTTTTATCTCTACAAAAGTCAACAAAAGTAGTGATACACGTTGAACACAATATTGGCAGGGTAGATTTATTTAATTTACTACAGTTATTACGGATTCCATATTTTACGATATTTAGGGTACAACTGACATATTAAGTCATGGTTGTAAATCGCGGCAACGATCAAGATTGAAAAGGAACGGTTCGGCTAATGTCACAAGCACTATGCTACACCGCAAATAGTGTACAACTGTACACTATTGATACACTAGGCATGTCACGTCATCAGAAATACAAGATGAAAACAAGTAAAATGGGAATGAATTTTTTTGGGACCTCCGCATGTGACGTTCTTTGAATATGTATTTTATAATAAAATAGAGGTCTAATATTACCATACTTATTCATTTTCGTAAGTGTATTGTTTGCAATATATGATGCGCCAAAAATACCTTTGTGGGGTTTTAAATATTTTTAACACGATATGCAAAGTCAAAAAAGGCTTCATAATTATTTTTCTTCAAAATGATCTTAGTTATTACGTGTACATTTCAAAGGCAGCAATAAAAGATGTGGTAATCTTGATAATATTTCTGGGTGCACCATTGTGTTCAGGAAACGAACTCGATAAATAGTCTCGTAAAAAAAAACCTGTAAAATTAAACAAGAAGTTCAATTGACCAAAACAGATAAGTTATTATCTGTATTATTTATGAACAAATCTAGTCAAAATTAATAAGAATTATGTACTATAATTGAATGAAGATTTGCGTCTTCGTCGTAGAAAAAAATTATAAAATCACTTCCAATTGCACAATTCCACTTAGCTGGAATAGCTACACGGACACAAAGCTGCATGCAAAACACCACTTACAATAATAATTAATGTGCACTAAAACTAGCCAATACCAAAACCAATTAGCATTGAGTTCACAAACTACCATTCTAATTGGCAGTATTTTACCAACTATAGGAATTTATTCAAAAGCATGTTTTGTCAAAATATCTTTGAAAACAGGTCATCGGCTGCCTTCATCGAAATGTCAGGGTCTGCTTGCGACTGCGACGGCGAACCTGAATACCAGACGTGGCGATATTTAAAACAAGAGCACAGATCACGATTTTTTTAATTGACATTTACAATTAAACTAGCTAGATTCCCGCGACTTTGTACGCGCAGGGTTCGGTCTTTGATCTCACCAATAAAATTATTTTTAAATTTTTTTATTTTTTTATATAACTATCTTGGGTTAACCTACGTTATCTATACTTAATGTTATAAAGAGGAAGGATTTGATTGTATTTGTTTGTTTGTTTGCATTGAATAGGCTCCGAAACTACTAAACCGATTTGAAAAATTCTTTCACTGTTGGGAAGCTACACTATCCACGGGTGACATTATAAATCTATACCCGTGCGAAGCTGGGGCGGACCGCTAGTATAATATATAAAGAACACTAGTGCAAAATTTCATGGTTCTAGATCCAACGGTTTAGGCTTTGCGGTGTTTATCATGCAGTGAATGAATGATTCTATATGTTTATTAAGTAGATGCTTTAAGAAGAAAGTCTTCGACAAGTGATGACATACGGCACTGAAACATGGTCTCTCATTATGGACCTCATAAGCAAGCTCAAAGTCGCACAACAAGCTATGGAGAGGGCTATGGTCGGGGTTTCTCTACGAGATCGAATCAGAAATTAGGAGATCCGTAGACTATGTCCGTAGGCGATGATGAAGCACGTTTTCTAGTAATAACTTTTTAATCCTAGACTTCAGCACTTCAAGATTGTAATTCTGCGGAAACACAGACGAAGTTGTTCCATTGTTTTGGCCGTTCTAATTGGGAAGGATGAGGCAAAACGCTTAGTGTGAATAAATGAGCCTTTATTATAATTTCTCATTGGCTTATATTTATAAGATATTTTGATATATTTCACCTATAAAAGTTTATTGCAATCTTGTAAGGCGCAAGCGTCAGAATCTATTATAACAACAAACTATTACGCTCCCATTCGAACATACGAGAGCGAATTCCTTAGAAGTGAAAATGCTGTGTCGAGAAAGGCAACGAGTCAAAGCAAACCTAGTCTAGGCAAACCACGTCGTGACTCCGCACTGCACTCCCCCTCCACCTAAGAGGGGTCACCCCCCTCGTCACCCCGCGCAGTCTCGCGACGCTGCGCCCGCGCAGCCTGCGGACCACTCACCGGAAAGCCTTCACGTTATTATCGAGTTACATTCTCACATCGAACCACTCGATCACCTAAACCTTCTTTAGCTAAACCGGTATTTAATGCACATAATGTCGCGCCGACTTCTACATGTTTTGTTCGTCACATTAGCTAAGGTCAAAGCTGCAAGTAGAACGGGTCGCGTTCCTTACGCTGATAGGTACAAAATCAACAAGAATGCAGACGAGTTAATATTAGTTGTGAGAAAACTATTTTTACTATGTAACAGTGTCTGCGACAATCCAGTCAAGTGCCTACTTACCAATCTCCTAATATGGTCGTCTAATTGCGTGGATGAGGGCTATGATAATAATCATTCGATCACCAACCCTTATTACGAGACTAGTTTTGTCTTAAGAATAGATGACAGCGTGGAACTGTGGGTAAATGCATTTTTTGCCTCCCACAAACCAGCTAGAGATGTTTTATTTATTTACAAACAACATTTCAAAATACTCACACAGCTGTAATAAGGAGCTATAAATCGTTTTGTCGCACGTACTTACTTAGCTTTTACTATATAGCATATATCTTGAGAGCAGATGTAAAAAGATAACATCTTTTTACATCTGTGAATGCTTGAGCGCCTAACGTTACGTACATTTTTTTAAAGGGTAGACATTTAATTTTGGCTTCGTATCCAATGTACGGATGTAGAAAATACATAATATCAATGTCAAAACAGTATATTTTGTCAAAAGGGATTTCTTTAAAATGCTAATTGGGCAGGCCTGCGGTTGCATTGCCTCATGCAGGACCAGTACATTTCCGGGATAAAAAGTATACTATGCACTTACCCAGCCCTGGAAGTATCTCTATGCAAAATATTACGTCGATCCGTGGCTCAGTTGATGCGTCAACCAAGAGTCAAATTATCTTACTTTAGGGTTCCGTAGTTCTACAAAGAACCCTTACATGTGAAACTCTGGCACATGTGAAATGGGAATTTAAAAAAAACCACTGCTCCCTCTCGTGCGGGGTATCGTTGATGGGCCCACCGAACACGTATATGCTGATACGTATATTTTTTTTACGTTGGCGGCAAGCCTTCCGAAATTGAGTTACTGTTTTTTTTAAATAACTGTATTTCGTGACTTTATAAAGTCCTTCAGTCAGAATAATTATTAGGTATACAAGGTATTAAATAACGTCAAACCATTCATAGTCACAGTCAGAGTCAAGCAAAGTAGGTCACTGTCAAGTCCAAGTCATGCCCTAGTAAAGTGGTGGATATTTTAGAGGCTTCTGTGGAATTTTGGAAAAATCACGAAAATACATGTTTCACTTCATTATATCACTTGCCTACACTCGAGCACGTTCAAAAAACACTAAACTTAATAAACCATAATCCACCATCATTAGACATTAACACTCAAAATAACACAAGTTTAAGAAAATAATATTTTTTTAAATAAAATTAACCGTTTTCAAATAAGGCGGAAGAATCTCAATTTGGTGCGTTTTTTTTAAAGTCCCGACTAACATTTAAAACTAATAATACAATGAGGCGACATGTTTTTTCTCGTTGGCGCAAAAACTCCTTAAACTAACACTACTAAGTACATTCATACTACTGACTACATGCAGTTTTTCCATGTAAACAATTTTATTTATAATGTTCCCGCTATTTCATGTAACTAAAAAAAACAACAAAAATTAAATATTTAGGTATTAACTACTCATTGAAATTTTAGCTGTTTTTCAATGTAAATACATACTTCATAAGAGTTATATGCCAACGTAAAAAGTACACGTAGTCTCATTGTAGGTATAAATTTCCAAAACTTAATATAATAGTGGTTATTATTTATTGAGTGTTCGTGGACGTGCTCGAGTGTGGGAAGTTATATAACGCGGTGAAACATGTATTTTCGTGTTGTTTCCTAAGCTCCATGAAAGCCTCTTGTAGACTTTACTAGGGCATGACTTTGACTTGACCGTGACTTACATTGCTTGATTCTGACTGATTTGATTGACTACATTTTATCAAACTTGATAATTATTTGGCTAATGCACAAGAGTGCGACGCTAACATCCTTACAGAGGAAATAATTGAAAAAATCTTAGGCATGTACGTAATATGGTATATCAATTCGTTGGCAAAACTAATCATTGTCAAACCCTATAGGTTATAATGTAATGTATCCAGATAAGCAGAGTGATGTATTCTAAAGCCTCGTAGAAGGCTGTCCTCTCAACGTCAAGTACGTATAAAAGGTTAGCAAAGGGCTATCGTGGGCCGCAGAAGTGGCTGTTAAGTGGGGATCAGGCTTTGCCGCGGGTCCGAACCGTTACCAGACGCCTCGTCAGCACTTTATAGAAACACTGCATCAGCCAGCCTTTACAATATTCTAGTGGTAGAGACTACGCTATACATTATGTATTAGGTTTCATTTCAAACATCCCGGTAGTTAGTCCTAATTGAAAGAAAACAAACAATAATCATAACACTTTTCGAAACTTTTTTTTTTCAATTTCTTGAATACAACACCACTACAAATATTTTATAGGTCAGTTATATGGAAAAAATCTCAGATATTTTACTTGGAAACCGAATAATATTTTTTTAGATATAAAACTCTTATTAGGTTACTTAGCATTATTTTCAAATAAATTATTTCAAGTACAGGTGTCTTTTGTCTAGAGACTTGACCACTTCATCATGTAGGGTAAACTGCTTCTATAGGTAAGTACCTACACTAGTTATGTATGTTTGTTATTCTACGGCATAATGTACTTTATAACTAGCAACGTTTCTCTATTTAATGACTTTTCTAAATTCTCCAACGTCATTCTATAATAATTATTTCTACATCAGTTGACTGATTAAAAAAAATACATTTTGAGCAGACTCTATCGCAATTCCATCTCCCTATTTGAAGTGTTAAATGGGTCACGTTATACAAAATCGATAAGCATTGGGGTAAATGCTCCTGGGTAAAGTCGGCTGAAAGTCGCGTACCCTAAAAATTTTAATACTGGCCGTCTACATTTATGTACTAAATTTTAGACGTATAGCATTTTCATTTAAATTTTCAAATGATCATGATTACGAGGTTATAAAAAGTCGTTGTTAAGTATAGGTGTTTTATTAATTATGGACGCGGTACCTACCTAGGTATGCTACATTCGCATAAAAATATATTCGTGTAAAGATGACATGTTCTCAAGATTTGAAAAAAAGCACTTGATTTTTTTTTTTTGGTAAACCCAAGTAGTAATTTATCAAGATGACGAGCCCTTAGCTCGGTCTAAGCGTTTATTTGCTCTGTCAGCTGCAATAACATTGTAAAAAGCTTAACACCTGCAACAGTTTAACGTTCAAAACCCTAGCGAAAGTGATCAAATATTGTGGTTGTCATTCTGTTTTTACAATGTTATTGCAGATGTCAGAGTAAATAAATGCTTGGACTAAGTTTAATTAATCTATTTCCACACACGTCTCAATAAATCTGCGAACTAAATACAAGTATCTCGCCTACAAATAAGGTTTGGAATTTTCTGTAAGACCTAGATTCCAACCAGCCTATGCGCTATGCCACACCTTCACATGTATGCAATATCAGACAAGTTCTACTGCCAGAGATTTCTGAGAGAATACGTGTTTCGATAACTCTTTTCGTTGTTTCCCACCGCCCCGCGATTGGTTAGCTTTCGTTTATGATAATGCCGTAAAGTGATTCAGTTTATTTCTTTTGCAAAACATGTTTACGACATCAGTCATGCGCTAATTGGATATAACATTTTGTTCTCAGATCATAAATAATAATGAGAATATGCTGCGATACAACTTGTTTTAGTAAGTGTGCCATCTTTGCAAAAAAATAATGTTTCCTCTGCCTCAGGGTAAATAAGGTTTTTGATCTTCATATTTCAATTTTATTTGCGGATTGTGTTCTGGACCACAAATTTGTTTTTTTTTTAATGTTAAAACAATTTTTTTGATATAATGCTAGCAATGGGCAAATGTCCTATTTTTTTAATACCTCATAAAAAATCCGATCATAAATAGAGCCATGAAAACCAAATTAAAATTTGTTCAATATAAAATAAGTTATAAGTATGTATTTTAATTTCATACCGACATAGAGCGCACTATAGCAAGTTATGACGTCAAGCCTCACTCGCGTCATACAAAACGCTTTGCGGGACTGGGATAGAGCATCCCCGCTCAATCCCACCAAAACTTTAGACGCTTATATTTCAGAAATTTATCAGCCTATTATAAAATGTTTTTCAGTATGTGTAATGTATTTAGGTTTAGGTTTATAGACATTTATTCTCATATAAGATGTTACATCACTTCCATGAGAACACTGCTAACAATACATTTACAGTTCGTCGTCGCAAAAATAACTAATAACATTACAAACATGTAGAACAAAATAATATAATAAAGCATACAGTACATAATATATATCTAATTAATCGTCCATCACATTTGCTTTGCTTTGCTTTTTTTATTTAAATATAATATCCTTCGCTAAGCTTGTTATTTGTAATAAATTAAACATTAAGACACAAGCCTAGTATGGGTACTATCAGTATATTATTATTTGCTTAACTTTTTGGTATACACTGCATACAAACGGCGCGAACCAGTCGATAAATGGAGAGTAGGACGAGCGTGCGAACAGAGTCGAACGAGGCATTGTCACCCGACGTCACTCCGTGATATTCTCTACACAAACACGTGTCCTACCGTCTCTGTGTATGTAGGGTATAATTAAACAAGATCAAGGCACCACACTCACCGCTTCCGCCACTCAACTTTGGAATTCCATATATTTAAACGACTCCACGCCAGTTAGTTAAATACGAGTAAAAAGTAGGGAAAGAATTCGCTGATATCCACTACCGCATTGCCAAGTTTAAAGTGAAGTTTCATTCATGTTTCAAACATGTCCAACATTATGTGAAAATACTGTAAAGTCGGTTAATGACAAGGCAACTGTGTAGTGAAACATTCGTTTCTAATTAGTTTATATTCTCGCTCGCATAAATGTTTATTTACCTACTATGGTATATCGCAGGGAGAAATTACTTGCAAACAGATCGTATACCTACTTATCTAGTCATTTAAAATAATCTTACCTAAGTACTAACCTACCCACATGGGCGAAAAGAACGAAATGCATTCATATAAAACCTACCTACCTACCTGCTGTTATATACTTGTATGTATTTGTACCAGTTGCATTGATTGCAAAACCATAAAGGTGCTTTGACCGTGGGTGTTGAAATATGTTAAGCGGATAAGAATGAGAATCTCGATAGGTCCGCCGTGATCGATGCCGGTGATTATCATCATACACGAGAGAAAGTATGGAGAGATACAAACATAAATTTAATAACAGTATTAGATGTATTGGATTGCAGAGACAACATCAGAGAGTTGCAGGGCCAATCAGTGCGGCCGGCGTGGGTACCGTTAGCGGTCGCGGCCGGTCGGCTTTACAGACATCTCAGCCTACTTAAAACAGATAATGTGCCAATCGTGTGAACTTATCGCACATTATAATATTTATATTTAGACAGGCCTGAAGATTAACAAAGCCGTCTCGACAAAAATCGATCAAGTTGTATATAGCTGACAATTCCCTAAAAATCGAACCAACACTAATACATTAGACCTACTTGCGCGACCGATTTAATCTTGGTGTAACGAAATTAAAATTTCAAACCGTATGGAAAACTTAGTAAAATCTAGATTTAAATTAGATTAAGTTTTTGGTGCAAGCCAGCCATAATGAATTTTTAACTTTTCATGTCCGTGCGTTACTTAATAACTAATGACAGAAAAAGAAATAAAAATCGAACGATTCATAAAAAGTTACTTTAACATTTATACGGACAATACGCTGGTTTGCGAAATGGACACTAACCATTAGGTACCATTCGAATGGCGTCGCGGAACAGTGGCCAACATTTGCCACTAATAAGTGTTACATGTACACACGCCTTCTGAATACATAACACTGTTTACGAGAAGATGGGCCGTTAGTCTTAGTATACACAGACCACATCCATGAGAGAGTGACCTCGTAATGGCGCGCCGTCTAATATGACTTGCACTCTGAAATAAAGCAAAACGGCAGTCTAATAATGGATACATATATGCAATGACCACTCCCGAGAGCCGCATTCTAGGACAAGTCAATATTGTTTATTGTGGTACCGCAGCGATCATTAAAGCGATTAGAGTTATCCGTTACGAAGACAGATCGAAAGTTCGAAAATGATTTTCTTACTACGTACCATACCCGATACGTATTAATAGTATTTCATTGAGAATGAGGTTGCCATCTGTCAAAGTAGCGCCTGCATAGTTTATGTAACGGTATTCAATAAATCGATTAAAATTATCCTTTAAAAAGACGGATTGAAAACTCGAAAATATTTTTTTTTTGCTAGTTAATACGACCGTATTAACAGTATTTCATTAGTGCATAGAAAGAAGTTTGCAACAACTGTCAAAGTGGCGCTAACATTATATAAGGACTTTATATACCCTAATATTTTTAAGTTATGGAACTTTATTCATTATGACATATCCCAGTCTCCAAATACAAGAAACACAGACAAGAAACCTTCTTGAAAGGTACTAATTACATGTACAAGCGCCATCTGTAACAAGTTTCTACCACCTTCATTGATGTGGGTCATTAAAATTTTAACGATTTGTCAGTAAGGTACTCTGTCAATAAAAAAACTGCTTAGTAAAAGCACTTTTTGGTTGAGATATATATAGATAGAGATATAATATACGTGTTATGTCCATGAATAGTTTTCAGTACCAGCTTTAGTTTTCTTTTTATGGCGATGGCTAAAGTATTGTCTGTTTGTCGATCGTTAATTTAGAAAACGCTTAGTGATTAGAACTAGAAACTGTTCAGCCTCACTATAAAAGTCTCAGCTTCATGGCAATCATGGCCTACAAAATCCTACTGCCAGCATCTTTATGATTGGTGTCCATAAACCGTAGTAACTCGTCTTCTACAGAACATAACTATTAAGTACTAATTCGTAGAGCATTTCACATTTCTCATTTCTCTAGCTTGGTTGGTGATTCCTATTATCATTTTCCTAGTTACGAGTATTCAATGCAAAAGTTTTTACTAAAACTTTTATAGGCAATAATAATAACTTTTAATTACTATTTATAGGTATAGGTTGTACGTTGTTTTAGTGAAAAATCTTCATCTTTTATTGTAACTATTATGAACACCATCTGAAACTTTGAATTTTATATAAATTCTGGGAATTGTACAAAAACGAGAACGGAAGTTCAGAGAATTTGGGGTAGTAGTAAACTAGGCATTCAGGTAATTAGACGCCTTGAATCTGAACCGTATTTTCTAAAGTAATACCTATAGTAAAAGCAAAGCTATGTCTAGATTGTGGTCTCGCGACCTCTATTTCTTCGTAGCACCTCAACTGATTTTGCCTATATCCGAATTTAAAATAGTATTGGAATGAATTACTTTCCTACAAATTTTCATGAAGATCAGATCAAAGATACACAAGTTATTTTCGTACAAATATACAAACGTATAAACGTACAAACATACAAACATAAGTACATAGCAACGTCTATTGTCTATCTGTTCAGCTAAATTTCCAGTGCCATTAAGTACCTATATTATGTACCAAGCAATATACATAATAAAATAGACAGTTCGAGGCGCAATGCGGTAATGAATGCAGTTTGCCGCATGTGAGGTTGAACTGAAGTTTGTGATTTATCTGCACAACCTGCACATGTCTATTTTTAGACAAATAGGCGTTGCAGTGGCGTGGTTTAATCAATTTTAGTAATTTGACTTACTAATTGATGAAATGTATGACAGTAGGTAATGAAGTCGATTCTAATGAACCAATTTCTAAACTAAATTTGACAGCTCTAAAATTAATGCCATCATTTTTTGACGTGTTGAAATGAAAAGAGACGACGATAATTTTAGTCCTGTCAAATTAGTTTAGTTCAGAGAATGATACAACAGAACTGGCGCCACTTTAAAAAAACAATCATAATAGATGTTAAAGTAAATCTGCCAAAAAGCGAAAACTATGTTTTTGAAGGTTACAAATGTGAACTTGCATTAGTAATTTTTTTTTTCATTAAAGCTAGTGCGTTTATCTCAATCATGCCCGATCAAGCCTCTCATGCACGCTTGCCTAAAAGGGTACCTGTTCACTCTCGACCCATATTGTACTTGATTTAATAGCTTCTTTACCCATTTCCTGAGCTATACATATAGGATTACGCGGAAAAGGTGTACTAAGCAGAAAGGGGCCCGTTATACTCATCATGAGGTGCATTCGGATAGCCCCTTGGTGGCAAAAATAACTGTTACAAACGCCAATAATAATCACATGTAGCGTTCGTTTTGGGAATGTGTGTGCAAAAGTGGCATTATTAACTGTTTTCGCTCACCGTTCGGATAGGTCGAAAACAGCTAAAAATGTCATCGTAATCTGCCACTTTTGACCCACCTCGCGACATGGGATCGTGGTGAACGTTTTTTGACATTAAGATTATGACGCTTGTTTTTCGCGGTGTTTTGGTGATTTGTTTGCGCGCGACTGGCATAATTCTTCAGTTTCTCGTTTTACAACAAATCTACGGTCAACTAAGGATTGTATTCTCTTTGAACTACGGTGTTTGACGTCACCGCTGGTGACTGTAGCGTTCGTTTAGGGTAGAGATCAAAAGTGGCAAAAATTGCAAAATTCTCAAACCGAACGCTTTACATCAACGCCAATTTCGACAATGCTAAAAATGCCATCATAGCCTATCCGAACGCACCTATTATGAACAACTTTTACTATGGGACCAACACTGGAATCGCGAAAAAAAATCAAATGTTCCATATATTTTGTCGATTGACATTGGCGTCGATTCTGTCATACCACTAAACTAAACCAAACCAATCTGACAGGACTAAAATTATCTGCCTCTCTTTTCATTTTAATATGTGAGAGAAGGATGGCAATAATTTTAGAGCTGTCAAATTAAGTTTAGTTTAGAGTACATCAGAGTCGATGCCATTGGCTGTTTTTCGCGATATCAGAGTTTCTCTCATTGTAAAAGTTGTTCATAAATTATGGGTACTATGGACCCTTTCAGCTTAGTACATACTACATACACCCTTTCCGCA
Source organism: Agriopis aurantiaria (assembly GCA_914767915.1). Lineage (NCBI taxonomy): Eukaryota > Metazoa > Arthropoda > Insecta > Lepidoptera > Geometridae > Agriopis > Agriopis aurantiaria. The sequence continues at coordinate 10,459,980 of OU611983.1, read as the reverse complement.
TAACCCAGGATTTATGTAGTACCTTTTTGGCATCTAATGGGCAGTGAATGGACAAACAATAGATTGGTGGTGTAGGCATTAGCTTAGAATAAGGACGTGGCACAATTTAAACAGATGATTTATTAACTAAACAAAAAGATCGGTTTGTAAATTGTCCTTCACGTCAACTGAAGTTAATCAATCTTCAAAAAACTTGTCATTTACCATTTACTTGGGTATTAACTCAGACATGATGTCACATCTCCGTAAGACACATAATGGGTACACAATAATGACCATGAGAACATATCTATGACTCACTTTAATTCTAAACTTGAGAATCTCTACATCAAAACAAAGATTAAAATTTTAAACAGAGTCATGTTTAACTATGGTCGTGCACTGGTCGTGCCTTATATATTTTTAGTTTGAATTTTGCTAGATTGTAAGTATAGCTCTAAGTCTCAGTCTGCTAGATTTGAAAGGTTTTACTCAGTTCATAGAGTAGGTAGGTAATTCGTGTTAATCATCCACATAACAAGTATATACAATCTTCATAAAACTGGATGGATGTCTCCAAATATGGTAATTCTTAAAATGGGAAATTCGTTGTAAGCTTATCTTTCTATTCCCCTTTTGAACCATGTCACCCTTAAAAAAATAAGAAAAACAATTAACGGTAGGATTATGTTGTCACCCTCAGAAGGACTAAAGCATATTCTGTGTTGTTACCATATATAATTAAAAAGAGATGACAAATATAGTATTGCCACCTTTGTAATTTTTATAAATTTTTTCAAGGTCAAAATATAATTAGGGTCCTAAATGACTTTGGACTTTAAAGATGTTGATCAAGTTGTACGAATTATTTATTGAGTCCGTGGTTTTAATTATCGAATTTCTTTTGACATCCTCATTCAACTTTGTCCAAAGTTGTTTGTAGTTTGTTGTGTTGGTTATTGCAGCTGTCAAAAAAACTTAGACCGAGTGTAGTTCTTACTCACTGAGTAAACAAACGTCTGTCTACTCTAGTTCCTTGTCTTGTTTTTATAAATAACTAGCGGTTGCCCGCGACTATGTACGCGTAGTCTCTCATATAAACTTACAACCCCTTTTGTCCTCCTTAATTCGGCTCTTTCTCAAAATCCTTTCTTAGCGGACCTCTACACCCCACCCCATAAGGAATCTAACTGCAAGTAGGTCAAGTAGTTTTCGAGATTTCATGATGCTTGATTGAGTAGGTGAATTTCGCTTTTATATATATAGATAGATAAGCACATGTCGTACTAACTGCGCCTCGTGGCTTCACCCGTAATTCAGAAATATTTTTAAACAATATTCATAAAAAATGTTATTAAAATCCGTACAGTTACGAATGGTCATGGTTGAGTTACACAAAGTGGGAATAAAAACCTTATACAAAAACAAACTTTCGCATTCATAATATTGGCGCGAAATTTACTACTAAGATAGGTACATAATTAACATACAGATGAAATATCACTTCATTCGAGTGACCATTAATCGATAATTAAGTACGTATAGTGTACACTCACTTGCGTTAATTATAGCAAACAATGGACCATCCATTGCAGTGACTTATCTAGTGATAAATTATCTAGTGCCACTCACCAGCTAGTCACTTCTTATCACAAAACTTGACTTCAAAAGCTATTTACGTTTAATATTTTTGAAGATCATAGCTTAAAATAACTTGCTTGCTTGCTTGGAAACTGTACTTTTTCAGGAACAAAAAATATGCTATATCACGTTCCGGATCCCATAGCAAACAAGTGTAAATTTAAGAAATAAAAAAACCTCGGACAAGTGAACTGATGATCTTCAAACAGCTTAACATATTTTCTTGAATAGTATACTCTCAGTCAAGTCACCTTGCAACAGAAAAAAAAATTATCTGTCTGGGATCTATGATGCCACAGACAAATAAAAGTAAAAAGTAAATTTAAAAAAGGCTAAGAACGGAGCACACTTATAATAGAAGTAACAATGTAAAAAACCCAAAAAAATAATTTTGGTGACCCGAAACTATACTAAGCCTGTATCTTGGGTACCCTGAGAACAGACACCTACATATTTTTTATCTGCGCATTGTAGAACATAGTTAACAAATTACAAATTTTCACTAAAATTTAATAGAGTATTATAAAAGTTAAAAATACTCAGTTAGACACGTGAAGCTTAAAACCCTCTGTTTGCGTCAAGGGTTAAAAATCACGTCAATATGTTGCTCTGTTGCGAGAAAGAACCAAACAAACCTGCCATATTGGATTTAGAATGATGTCGTTTAGCCAATCATGCATTGTCATTAGTGGTAAATGAGAGGGTGGCGGGGGAAACATTTTACATAAAAAACAGATACATTTTTTGTTATAATACGGGACATTTTTTCACACACGGTCATCTGACCCCAAACTAAACAAAGCTTGTGATATCCCTGCCAGAGACTGATATACATACATAATTAAAAATTATGCCTTCATTGGAATCCATTACGCTGCGCACTATTTATTGTCATTAAACTGTAAGGCAAGCTTGATAGGTGATATCAAATTGATACTGATTGACGAACGCGCGAGTCATCAAGCGGTCAGGCTGACAGACAATGCAATTGACTTTCTATTTCATGCTCCATAGCCGTGGCTTTGGGCTACCATTATATCTTTCATTAAAAACTATCAGTTGCGTAACTGATTACATGTCAAATGTACTCGTATCATGTGTGATGAATTTTAACTGACTTCAAAAAGGAGGTTCTCAAGTTGATTCAACCGACTCAAAAAAAACTATTTCAGTATTTTTTGCATATATTTCACACAATACCTGCCCCGATAGTGAACCATTTTAATATCTGTCTGACGTCCGTCTGTCTGTCTGTCCGTCCGTCCAAATTTTTTAGAACCTTCTTACGGTTCTTTATGTTATTATGGCAAGTGCTTGAAACTTGAAATTACAGTTTTAGTATAGATCTCAATTTGAAAAATATAAAAAGAATATAATTTTGCATTTTAGGGGTGCCACTGTGCCTCATGTGAAATGGGGATGGTTTTTTTTTCACTGCTCCCTCTCTTGTGGAGTATCCTTGAATAGGTCTTTTAAAATGAAAGTAAGGTTTCATACATTTTTTTTTAACAAGTGTAATTTTGTGGAATATGGCCCGCCAAAGTGGCAAAAAGTTTCCCCTGTCTAAACTATTATACATAGAAACTTGCCTTGAAAATATAACTTACCATGCTGATAGGTCACATTGAAAACCTTCATTCAAAATTATTTCAAACATTTTCTTATTATAACTTTTTGAGATACAGCGATGAAACTGTAACGAATTCAAAACGTTCTAGCTCAAAGTTCATTAACCTTTGTAAAATTGTCTTAACAAAGAAAATTTATCAAGTAGTTTTCTTTTTGACTTGACCATAAAAAGTATATGGTATTATGGTATATTAATGCACCTCTGAAATTCGGAAAAGTCCACAGAGTTTGGTTTATTCGTTTTTTTTTCTGTAACCATCAATTTCTGTACTATGATGATTAAGACCACAACTTTATGACTTTGGCTACGAAAAATGAACCCTACCATATGCGTGTCTCGAGTCTCGACACGCTCTTAACCAATTATTATCTCTCTTGCTCTGAACACTTTAAATCAAAATAAGGAGCGCAAACTCTGCAAGGTGCTACGGAACAACTTTCAACATCTGCCGGGAAATGCCTACATCTGCAATTTCGAGCCAAGTAAGTATTTCTCTTGTTTGAAGTTTTGCGAACATTTTCAATAGGAGAAATCTAAGCACTATCTCATTTGTAGCTGTTCAACAATTTCATTCTAAAGAGTTCTTTTTTTTTAATGACATAGTAATTTAAAAGTAAATAATAATATTTTTGGGGTTCCGTACTCAAAGGGAATAAACGGGACCCTATTACTAAGCCTACGCTGTCTGTCTCTCTGTCTGTCCGTCCGTCTGTCCATCCGTCCATCCGTCTGTCCGTCCTACCTTTAGACGGCTTTATCTTTCGAACCGTAATAGATAACCAATTGAAATTTTCACATAATATGCAACGTTACGGCGGATTAACAAAGAAATAAAAAAAAGTTAAAAAAATATGAAAGGTCATACAACAAACGTATTATTTTACGTATTTTTGTATTTGCTCTAGTGTAAAAACGGTAATACTTACAAGGGTCAAACTTAGCATGATTATAGTACACAATCTAAAGTCTAAAGTGTAACAATAAATAATAAATAATGGCCAAGTGTGAGTCGGTGTTCATTACCAAGTTATAATTGTGATATACTCGAGCGTCTCTGTAGCTAAGAATTAAGTATGTGACTGCGTAGCAATTGATTCGACTGTTTTGGAAGGCGTTAAGCCTGAACAATAACTGGTTTTATTTTGTGGTGGCACCGAACCCTCAATGTGCGAGCCCGACTGGCTGGTTTATTTTACTAACTGAACTACGATATAAAATTAATTGTATACAAAAATCATATAAATAGGATCCCTTGTTGATACCAAAAACACCCTTGTGGGTCGGACACAAGCTACGCAACACCCTGTATATCTTTCAGAAAAACTCTAACTACCTTACTTCCAACCGCCACCACCCACCACCTCCACCTGTAGTACTTTAGCTACAAAGTACCTACTATAGGTACATATTTCAATATCCTCTACACTTGATGGAACCTTTCATAGATGCATGTATAAGTACATAATGTAAATGTTAGTATAATGGGCTGACTGGGTGCATTTTCAGAGTGCACCAGGAGGGCGAGGGCTCAGAGGGTACCTCTTCCCTTCCACCCCAGCCACCCCCGCGGCCACTGCCACCCTGCTATTGTTACCCGCTAGTTTGCATGAAAATAGAGAAAACTCGCCATGTGTGTCGCCGTTCCGAATAAAATATTCTTTTCTTTGTCTACAGCAGTTATTCCTGTGCAACTGGTAAAGTATTGTTTGCGATGGTAACAATGAAGTTATTCTAACTTGTTGTGAACCACTGCAGAATAAATTGTGAGTTATGTAAATAACAAAACAAAAGTTATTAAAACTCTCACGCAATTTGTATAACCTCTGCGATAAGTGGGCGACTTTGTTGGTTTTAAAAGCTGTTAATTTGTCTCACAATCTAGAGAATGTTGAAACTATCAGCGAAGATTGGACAACGTCATAAAAACTACTGAAATGCGTAATTAAAGTAATCACCAATCTATGCTGGCAATGCGGGTGATTCAATCACGCACGCGCAAGGTTCAAGTGGTAGTGAACAACAGAAGACTGCTTCGTTAACTCACCTTTATTTATTACGGACTTGACTAACGCGCTAGCTTGTTTTCAGTTATTCAGAGCACAGAAGTCAATGATTATTTTAGTAGTATGTTATCTAATAAAATAATCATTCTAACGATCTGCAGTGTAATTATTATAACTATTTATAGAGAGTTGTTATGAAACTTTATGTAGTTTTTTTTTTTTTTTAAGTTTTGGCTCTAGGCATCTTGTCCATTTAACCAGCGATTAATTATCTTGCGCGATTTAGAGTTACTTGCTCCACTGCTAATAGTATACCTGCATGTGCAGACTTGAGACAATGACTTGGTGCGAGAGATGCGTGCATCATGTTCTCAAACCGCGCCCGTGTTTCCAGTTGCGCAGGTTTTTTTAATCATAACATAACACAAATTTATGACAGTTGCATCTTACTCATTTTTGGTTAGTGCTAAATTCTACCCCCGTCCGTTATTCAGAATAAATTCCTTTTTACCATACCTGCTTGGTGATATGTTTACAAAATCTTCGAAAAGTGAGAACAAATCATAACATTTTCCAACACATGATTTGGCGGGAAGACACATCCGGGATAGATAAAAATAAACCACCCATTTCATTGTTTACATGAACAAATTATATGCTCACAACAAGCCTAAAGTTTTCCTTTTTTGCCATCAACAGTGAGGGAGGAGATAGTGAGATTGTCTAAAGACGAGGTAAGCCTGGTTGATGACACTACTAACAGAAAATAACAAAGTACTATTCCTTTTTCTCAATTGACGACTGGTGTAAAAAAGTGCACTCTCAGCCTTGCATAGCAATGCGGAAATATATAATTAGAAATGAGTGTCACCGTGACAATGAGAACTGTCTCTGGGTCAAGAAAATGGAGAGACTGTCAATAAAACAATACAGCGTCATACAATGGAAAATCTGTCAAAGAAATCTTCACATCGACAACCAGTGCTTATGTTCTACTCATTGGTCGTGGTTGCTCTAAGACTGTTCTCGGGCATATTTTTTAACAGTTCATTGGCAGATAGCTTATATTATAAGGAGTAATTTAGGCTATTTTATCACGGTATTAACGTGGATGAAACCGCGGGGCGCAGCTAGTACAACTAATACTACTAGTTGTATACTTGGTGACAAAGGTCTAGTGAAGCTGTGTGGTACACACTTCAATTGCTACTAGTACTCTCCTCGAGTTTTTTGTACCTTTGGTTTGTTTTAACGAGTCACATAAGCGTGTTTCTTAGTTTTTAAACTCAAATAATGATTTACCAGTATAATTACTAATTAATATTACTACTAATTACAAACGTTAGAATAAAACTTAAAAATTTAATTCCGGTATTTCTAAGGCATAGTCGCATATAGTAAGTCGCATAGGTAGAAAACCGAAAAAAATAACCATATAAAAAAGTGCAGAAAAACGAGCTTGGGTAAAACACGGCCAATATAATTTACGCGGTATATAGTATTCGAAATTCAAAGTGGTGAAAATGTCGAGCAAAGGAGACAATTTCTTTTGTTTGAAAAATAGGCCACCCACAAATTATAGCATATAGTAATGAAACTCATGTCGATTTGTTCCTCATAATCTCTAGATTCAGTGGTAATATTAGCTATATCCGATCTAACCGGAGTATTGAGAAATCACGTAATGAATCTCACAATAACCTAAAACCTCACAATGAACAATTATACATAAGTTACTTTATTACTTAGGTTCTAGTGATTTACTACCTAATACTAGCGATTGCGTGCGCGATTTGGTTTGTCACAAAAATAAGTGATCATCCCATGAAAACTATGTACCTAGGTTTCCGGGATATAAAGTAGCCTAGTCATTATCAAGATTAAAACTATGTACATATTCAATTTCATCAAAATCAGTTTAGCAGTGAAAGCATAAGGAGACAGAGTTACTTTCGCATTTTTGCATCAGCACTTTTTCTAGCAATTGTGCTGATAATCATTATCAGCACGAGTAATGATTACTTGCGATATTGTATGGCTAGGCGGAATTAAAAAAAAAGACATTGTAGGTAACAAAATATTATTATCATAATAATAATTAAATAGGTAACCCACTCAGAAATAGATTCTTTAAACCTTCGAAAAGTGACAGCAAAGCTATACATTATCTAGCACATGATGCAATTTCGCGTATCGTAGGTATTGTAAAAACACCAGAGAACATTACTTAGGACATACGGAAATGTTCCTACGTTAGACCCTAATACGGAAAGTAGAAGCAGCACGCTTATAATTATACATAGTAAGTGCTGCTGCTGCCCTGAAAATAGCGGGCACAGTAAGAGTAGGCATAGAGGTTGGTTGTGGGATATTCTTGCTGTCTTCAATATCCATAAGACGAATTGCCACAGCTCTGTTACCATCTCGTAGCCTCTGCCTGCTCACAGTGCTGGAAACTTTCAGCCACCAAGCCATACAGACTTGTTCTAAGCGTTCTATCTGCACAAAAAGGGATGGTTAGTATATAAACGTTTATTTATTGCACTCTATACAGGAGTACCTAGGTACTAAATAGCAAACTAGAAAAAAGATATACTAAACAAAAATACTACTTAATACTAGATATACTTAATATCTTTATTTTCAATGATTTCACTAAGAATTTTTGAAATTACCTGATAATTTGAAAACTGCAAAATCAATATTCCTTTCTGCAGAACAAGAACGCTGTGTTTGGTGTGTTCTTAAAATGGAACATCCACATGGAATGTAAATATTTCTATAGGTACCCAAATCTTCTTATTGCATCAGGAGTATGGATATTTTCTTGCAAAATTAATAGTAGCAGTATCTGCAAACTGCTAGTTGATTTAGCTGTAAATAAAAGCAGGTAAGTTAAAACAAACAGGGATAATAAAGTTAGTAATATTATAAGCAACACAAGTACGGATACCAACATGGTTTGAGACGTTTAAATGCATTGTTATCCTTCATCTTTTTCTTATATTTATATATATAAGAAGCGATGTGTGTATGTATGTTCCCTAAAAAAAGGCTGGACAGATTTTGACGGGAGTTTCACTGGCAGATAGCTGATGTCATAAGGAGTGTGTCATCTACGCGGGTGAAACCGCAGGGCGCAGCTAGTAATAAATAAAAATCAAATGGTGTTCTTAAGTAACGGCATAATTTGTGAGCGTCTGAACCGATTTGACTTTTTAAAATGTTTGTAACCTTCAGGGAAAGAAATATTGTCGAAGCCGAAGGCCGAGTCCTACGCGTACGAAATCGCGGGCATCAGCTAATACCTACTTAAATAAAAACTCACCTCGCAAGAAATCCACACACACACAAACGGCACAAATCAAATAGGTAAGATCTTTGGGAAAATCTTCAGTTGTCTCGGACAGTAATTATGTCTTCGCACAATTGTCTACGCGTTGAAATCTTACTGCACACTTGACAACAATTTTCTGGAGTAGGCGCTGTACATTGTACATGTTGATTTATTGTAGTTTCATAATGATACGGAAAAAATTGAGAGCACTATCAGACGATCACGCGATTTGAAACAAACGGAAAGTATGAATAGTGATGTGTGGTGCGAGTTATATCACTATTCACATATTATCATGAACGAGTTGACGAGACCAGTTTTGTGCAACTCGAATCAAATCTGTCAACAGTTTGTTACTGCGCTTGACACTGGTGCGAGACTGAGATCGAGTCAACACAACTCAATAAACTGCTCCGTGTCGGTGCCAGGCCAGCTGGATGCGCTTAGCGATGTGACTGCGCTTAGCTATGTACGAGCGATTTGAGTGGGTTATTTGACCCGAGCGATGTTCAAACCAATAAAAAAACGAAAGCAGTGCGTGTCACATGTTCCACGGTCCACGTTCAATCAACGGAGTAGTACCAACTAGCAGGACCTATTCGCGTTGACACTTGCATCGAGTTAGTAATCATTCCAGTGTCAACTCATACAAATACTGACGAGACACATCACCAGAACCCACTACCGCCGATTCAAGTTGACTCCAGTTGCAACTCGAGTCAATAGCACGAGTTACTTAAGTAATTCGAGTCAGAAAAACTAAAGTATGAGACATCACTAGTATGAAGTAACTTGAAATAAGTCATAACTGCTGTCAATTTCAAACCAACAAACGTCAAGATGGCGGATTTACGTTCCATTCCTCTATAATTTTACGAAACCATAGTATTACGGTTTCGGTAAATCAATATTAGTAAATATTTAAAACTAGGATTAAAACATATTCAAGCCGCTAATTATAAGCGTCTATAATACCATTAGCGACTATTGTATAATTATTTTTACTTAAAAGCCGATTACTATGGCCACTGTTGTAAAATATGGTCTATTTATTTTTGTAAATAAATTCCTGAGCATGCATCCTTTTTCGTATTAAAAACGTTCCGGTCAAGTGACTATAAGGGAAATGAATGAATTGTGGCTAAAATCAAAACAACACATTTTATTCTTGATATTATTATTCCGGTTTCATTTTTCCCTTATCTTTCGTCCGAATGGTATAAAAAAAACGACAAATTTTATAGTGCTGGTCCCATCAATATATGCTAAATTAGGTGGGCCTAAGAAAAAAAATTTGGTGGGCCCAGGAAAAATTGTCTTCTTTGAGAAAACATGAAATTATCGACGAGGCCTCGTGGAAAGGTTAATTTGTAACGTCAATTCGTCGTCACTTGAAATGGATGTTTGCTAGCGATGATTAGGTACTTCCCCTCGGGGAAATTAACTTTCCTTGCTTTCCTTCATCGATGACTGACTTTCTGGTCAAAAAGAAATTTAATTTTTTAATGGTAGGCGTATTTTTTCTTTTCTTTCTGTTGTTATTGACCAAGGCAACTGCGATGTTACTGAACTGATTAACAGATACAATTTTAAATAACTGGCCAAAAGCGTATCTGGACATGCATGCGGTAGGGTTCCGTAACCAAAGCCATATAATTGTAGGGTAGCAGTTAAATTCACGCGCAGCTTGTCTACAATATATACTGGGTTACGTTACGCGGAAAGGGTGTACCAAGCCGAAAAAGGTCCACAGTATCCATCATAATATCTTTTACAATGGGAGCAACTCTAAAATGGCGTAAAAAATATCAGCTGTTCCATACATTGTGTCGAGTTTGAATGACCGCTTGCTGTTTTTTTTTTAAATTATTTTTCTGTATTCGAAAGTACATGACGTTATGATGCCTATTCATTCATGAAGACGAAGGGAGTAGGGACGCTAAAGTGAACAAGACTTTTAGCGGTAAAATCTCTCACCCGGCAACTATGTAATTTAGGGTGGCAAGTCATAAAAGCATCGACCTGGCAACCGCTTTGCTCACTATAGTATGTATAATTAGTGGAAAGCGAGGGAAGACGAGAAGAAATTAGTTTGTAGCTCGCCGCTCGCTAATGCTTTTCCAGTAATCGTTTACTAAAATAGATGTGGGGTAACAGTGTATACACAAAGTAAACTTGTTAGTAAAGTTCAATCATCTTAATGGATTTGGACAGTTATTAGAAGGAAAATATGAGAATCATTATCATCATTATCAGTCTATCATGTTACTGCTGGTACACAGGCCTTCTCTCAGAAAGAGAGAATGGGCCCTAATCTACCATCCTGGCCCAGGGGCCTTACGGCCAACTCGTTACGCGGTTCCGCGCTGTTCGGAAAATCATTAGAACAGGAACCTTAACGCGCCCAGATACGGTTTGCGGTTGCGCAACATTTTTTCATCACCTAAACTGGATTGCTTTAAACAGCTAGCCGTAAGTCCCCAGTGCATGTTGGTAAAATAAATTATGGCTCAACAACGGTGAAGGAAAACATCGTGAGAAAACCGGTATGTCGTAGAACCTCAAATATTCAAACACATATGACATTTACCAACATGTTAGAATAGGAAGTACTTTTTTAACCTTTTAATATATTGAAGCTATTTGACTGCTCATTGTTTAAAAACGTAAACTGGTCAAATAATTTTATGGCGGACTTTATTATTTTAATTGTTAAAAAGTTGAGTAAATATACCAAATGATGATCATCATCGATAACAAGTTTAATGCTCGGTCTAAACATTAAATTTATTTGCTCTGAACTGAATATGCACTGGATGTTTTGCATCCAGTGGATGCAAAAGGCGGGCTGTCGTTCAGTGTGGAGGTGAAAGGGGAGGCCTATGTTCAGCAGTGGATGTCTTCCGGCTGATGATGATGATGATGATGAATAAAAGTATTTTATTATAGCATCTCACGAGCATATCATTAAACACTCACAAAAACATTTTCTTTTAATATTTCGCTGATGTATATTGGGTACCCGTACAGTCAACAGTACAGTCAGTGTACAGTCTTACGCTCAAAAACCTAACAGAATCAGATCAGATCAGTGGTCAAAATTCGTGGTTTTCATTCTGCTTTTTACAATATTATTGCAGCTGTCAAAGCAAATAAATGCTTGGGCCAAGTTTAGAATATGGGTTTATTGCTAAATTATCATAATCCAATGAAAAATACGCGTAGCAAATCTATTGATGGTGCATCCAACGCGCGACAAAAGGTTATTATTCCCTAATGAAGGTATTCAGGATTTCAAGCGTTTTTAACGATATTATATGCCTGTAATATCAGGAACCATGCTTAAAAATTCACAAGTTTCATTATCTATTGTTACCTTTAGATAAAAACGTTATTTAAGTCGACCTATGCTTAAAACTTGTCAGTCAAAATAAAATGCTCGCTGACATAAATTGTGACACGCGAAAACGAGTCATAGCAAATTTTTTATACACTAAAACAATTGTCGCTTAGTTAACACAATATGCTTAATTGACGTTTCTAAGACCTAATAGTTAAAAAATAATAAGATTATCACTTACGCATTGTCAGTGACGTCGCTGCTCTCATCCATTTCACCGATAGTATCGAGGGAAGCACCAGAACCGTCTTCTCTGGTCTCGGCAGGTGGAGGCGGCGGAGGCGCGGTGGTAGGTCGCGTTAGAGGCGCTTCGTGGACGCTCTCCTTGAATTGAGGCTTCGGCACGAAATCGATTAGTCGCGGTAGCACCTCTGGCATTGAGCCGTCCTCTAATTTCTCAATCGTCTTATTGTTCATCTCGGCTTCTGATCTTTGTAACCAAGTTTCAATACAATTTTTTTTAGTCGGTGTTAGTAATGATTCTGGAATTGGCGGTGGGGGCATCTCTGGAATAGGAATAGATCTAGGTTTTCGCTCGCTAGCTGAGCGCTCGACTCTTGTGCTCCTGGGCATCGGCTTAGGTTTTTCTGTGGCATCTTCCACCTTATTGTCACTTTTTTTAAGCATTTTATCGTGTGTGATTAAATTATTAATCTTGTTGGACATAACTGTACTATTATTATTCTTATCGTTTTGGACAAGTTTTTTTGACTGCACAATTTCTTCTGTAGTGAAAGAACGGAATGAATTGGAATTTATGTTTGAGCCATTCGTTGTTGTATTTGTGATCTTATCGACTGCCTTTGATTCTACTTGTCGATGTAGAGATCTTTTTGTAGTCATGTCTCTCAAAATATCCGTATCAATATTTTCAATACAATTCAGAACTTTTTGTATGTCAATAGTTTTTTGCTGCATAATCGGAGTTGATGGAATGCTATTCTCTACCGAGCTAGCCATTGATCCTAGTCTATCTACGACTGTTGATATAGAGCTGCCGGTGTCATCTGACTCTGCATCTGCTAGAACGAGGCAACGTTCCCATTCTGACGATAGTAAATCTATGTATACTTCAGCTTCGGGTGGCATAGCTTTCCCATCTGAAAGCCTACGAACAAGGCGTCTAACTTCTTCTGGTGACCCTTTCTTCAGGTAAGCAATGCTTTCTTTATTTTGTCGTAGCAAATGACTATCAAAAGAAGATTTCCTTGATAATTTCGTTAAAGTACCGTTGTGTTTTCCATTTATAAAAGTTTCTAAATCACATTGTTGACTGCCGTCGTTATTGATTTGTTCGCCAAAAAGTTGTAAAGATGATTTTTCTTTGAAAGAGTTTTTCTTCCCAAGTTTTCTCGGTGGAACTGGAGGTGGTAATGTTGTAGGTCTCAAAATTTCTTGCTTAATAGCTACAGAATCAGGGGTAACCACCGAGTCGGACATTTTTTGGGGCTTTTCCGAATTGTTATCTGATTCAAAGTGCCGTACTAAAAGTGTCAGTGATTCGTCAGAATCTTTAAGTCTTCGAACGCAGTCAATCCGCGTTAATTCTGACACTGATACGCCATCAATAGCCAATATTTCATCTCCTGGTATGAGATGACCCCAAGGAGCACAAGCGTTGGCCGCTGGGCTATCTTCTGCACATGATTGCACCAGTAGTCGTCTGACTTTTTCGGCTGCAGCAGATCCTCCCTCGAATTTGAGACCTAATCCGAGCCTTTCCCCTCTAGGCCTGCACACCACCACTTCAGCGGCACCTGCCGCGGCACCAACCGTCAGCACAGTGACGAAAGAGGGATCCTTGGTTGACGGCAGGCCCTCTCCAACCGGAACAATGGTAACGAACTCCTCGCCGGCCGTGTCTGTCGCCATGCCGCGGTAATCGCGCACTCGCGCAGATTCAATCACCGCGTTCTGTTGAATCTGTCGACAAAAAATATTCATAAGCTTGCGTAATGGTATGCAATGGAGTTGCGCGCGCGACGGCCGGCACACAAGAACTGTGCGGCCTCCCTCTTTCACCGCCACCGCACTGCACTTAAACGCTTCGAGATGAGCTAACAACGGAAGCGTCGCTCTCCGTTATACATATACATTTACTCATAATGGTTTCAAGTGCACACATAGAACCCTGGACAAATAAATAATTTTACTTATTGTGAGTCTCATTTTCTAAATAAACAATTTAATAATACGTTTACAAATAGCGTTTAGCAAAACATTCGATCAAACTTTAACCGAGTTAATGGTCGTCGAAATAACCAATCATGATAAATAAATACTCCAATAACCATCACTCTTTAATGGCCGTTCCTACACGGATACCTACATCTCTGTCACGATTGAAACTTTCGTTGATCGGTCGAAAGTGTAACGAGCGTGTTTGGGAACAAGCTGACCACAAAGAGTCGCATCATTGGGCGAGATGTGGGTTAGTGGCACCGCACCGGAGCCGGAGGCGACGCAGGCGCTGCGTTGCCGTCGTTTGCGGAGATCTGCGCATTAGCATATTGCCCGGGGCAGCGGCCCGTTACTCCCGGGTCCCGTTCCGAAGGGCCGCTCATTCTCACGGCTCCGCAATTTTCACCGATGATTGCTTCCACGATCCGATTAGGAATACATTTCTTGGATATTTACTCGTACGTCTCTCTCGATATTTTCATGAAGATTTGTTCATCTTTATCTAGTTGCAAGTTAAAGATTGATTGCTCATCTTCAAATAAACATGAACCGTCAAACATGTTTATCTTTTACCCAAAGTTACTGATTGTGTCGGTACCTTTACACAAAATTCGTACGTGACTTCGGTTTCCGAGATGTAATCAAATGAGGACACGAGATGCATACCTACGTTCATGCTATAGTCTGCATTTTCATGTTGTTGTCGGGTAAACAAAGAAACATTGCTGCATCGCATATGGTATTGTTCAAGATATCTAATAATTGAATCTCTACACCGTAACCTACAATGCTGAAGATGCGGCTTTGAATTTAACGTCCGAAAATAATAACTGTCTATTCTTCTAATATATTATAAGCAGGCGAAACCTTATCCGTCATCGGCATGGAATGGTAATCCCGTTACGATCCAATATTCTCTACGCCTACCTGACTAACAAACCCATTCATGATAATGTACTAATGTTATTATGAATATTCATAGTATTCATGTTTTTGACGCGGCCGACCCGCCGCAGCGCTGTGTTTTGGCGTAATTACTTTTTAAAAACATATCAACACCAGCTACAGTGCCTGCACAAATAGGTGATAAAAACTATAACATCAAAGCCATTCAGCCTATATGAATTTACTTGCTTTAAAAGGTGATGATCATAATATAAAGTCACTGATAACTAATAATTCATACCTGTAGATGATGTTTCAGGTAACAAAGGAACGTATCAACCCAACAGTAAAAAACTGTGAAAATATTACAATATTGGGTATTGCATATTTGCATTATACCTAGATGTTAGCAAAATTTTAGCAAAATCGGTTAGAACGAAGTGGTTCTACTAATACAGGTAGCATGATTTAAAGTAAACAAAAAAAAACATTGTGAGTAAAATAAAAGCTTGTAAAAAGATTAAAATAATAATTTTGCATTGCTGACATAATTGTGAACACAGTTTTACAACTCTCGTCACACTGTGACGATAAAAGTTTTAAAACGTTGCAACAAATTGCTACAAAAAAATCAGGGTCAACATAGCGATGATTAAACAAAATTAAATGAAGGTCGGAAACAACATTCGAAACTGCAGTTCAACATGCAGGTAAATGTACCACTTATCAGCCATTATCGGGCAAGCAGACGTTGTTATCACCGCACAGTCTTATTATCATACAATTGAGCTGAAATTAGCACTAAGAACGCTCTCATAAGCAATGACTACGACGTTGCTTTGGATCTACTTCAGCACTACATTTGGATGTTTACTTAGGGAAAAATAATTAAAAAAATTATTACCAACCCATTAATTGAAATGTGGAAATTTAAAATTTAAAAAACTTACTAACTTAAAATAAGCTAGACGCATATAAAACACACACACACACACACACTACATTAAAAATTTGATATAAATATCTAGATTAATATTAATCTAGATAACAATTGTTACTATCAGAAATTACAAACCTAGGACAATAAATATTTAAAACTAGCGTAACAACTGGCAGCCTTCTCGATAAGCGATATCTTCCAGGCAATCTAACATGGACAGGAAAGTGAATAAAGAAAGAAGAAGGAAGAGAAGAAATAGTAGTTAGGGTAAAAGGTTATGTGTGTATATTACACGCTTTATATTAGCTTCACTTGTAACTAACTGTAGCTTTTTTTTTTTCAAATCAAATTTGTTTGTTGACATTAGTACAGTAATATCGTGGTGTCGAACAAATTTTACATCTATCAGTATGTACAAACAATAACTACTCATTACTACTCATTATGTCTCTCAGATGCCTATGCTAGGTTAAAAACCTGTGATATAGGCATCTGCGCTCTTATAATACCTATTTTAAGTGTCTACCAGCTAAAACAGTCACAATTATAACGCAATATAGGTGTCGTACAGAATTAATATGACAGAATTTAACAAATTTGATAATTGACAACTTAACAGATTTAAAATTGATGTAAAAAATTTATTTATAATAGGTATTATGCTAATTAAGTTATCAGTTAAATACAATTAATCAATTAAATAGTAAATGCAAATTGTAAAATTACGTACGAGTTTAAAAAATCGGATTGGCTAAATAAATATTAATCATTAGTATGCATATGCTCATATTTTTGTGATGCTGAACTGTGGCTTAATGGATAGGGAAGGGAATTGGGACGGGATGGAGAAGATGAGGGAAAAAGATTATACAACCCTAGATAGTTACAGTCAAAAGGTCTTCTGTTTCATTGTAGTCATACGACTTTAATAAAGCTGTCAGCGTCTTTTTTAAGACATAAGAATTTAAGTCCTTTAAGTTAGTCTTAGAAGATATTTTGTTGTACAGATAATTGCCGAGGAAACATGGAAACCTATGGTTGAATTGGGTTCTCAGTGACCGGATGCGAAAGACTTTGTCAACTCGACGATGTTTGGGTAGCGTACGGTCATGATTTGGTAGTGGGCGGATAACAGTTAACAGTGGGTATATATTTAAGGATATATGTGGGGATATATTTGAGTGGGATTGGAATATATCTTTGCGCGATAGAATCCGAAACGTGGATATTCGCTAAAGAACCAGAGTCACCAACATAGCTGTTAAAGTTTGCAAGTTGAAGTGGCAATAGGCAGACCACATCGCTCGAAGAACCGATAACCGATGGGGAAGAAAGGTTCTTGAGTGGAGACCACGAACCGGAAAACGCAGCATAGGTAGGCCTCCCACTAGATGGACCGACGACACAGTGAGAGTCGCTGGCATCCAGTGGATGCAAAAGGCAGGCTGTCGTTCAGTGTGGAGGTTACAGGGGGAGGCCTATGTTCAGCAGTGGACGTCTTCTGGCTGATGATGATGTTGATATATTTGAGCCTTTTGGGGTCTAAACTTTAGGACCGTGGGGGCCGGGCGCTAAAAATATTTTTAAGATTTATCAGCTCGTCTGATTGAAGCATCCCGTAACCAAAATGCTAGCCGATACGACAACGTATTATCATTGCAATTCAACGCGGCAATGCAGCCAGCATTTTGAGTACTATGCCTGCCTGGTAGCGGTTTATTAGATTAGTTTAGTTTTATATTTTAGTATTAGCTCATTTGTATTTTTTCAAGATTTTTTTTCATTTATTTAGCCTAATTTTCTTATGGAAATAAATATAGTTCATCTAACTATATAAAGAAATCTTGGATTTAACCTACTTATAATAGTCGAATCGATTTGAAACTTGCAATTAGATAGCCCGTTGGTCCAGTTGGTAGTGAATCTAACTTCTGAGCTTGGGGGCGTGGGTTCGATTCCCACCTAGGACAAACATTTATGTGATGAACATTTGTGTTTGTTCTATATCTGATTGTTAATATCTATTTAAGTAAGTATGTATTTAAAACTATATGTAAGTATATGCCTCTGGCAGCCATATCACAAGCTGTACTTAGTTTGGGGTCAGATGACCGTGTGTGCCAAAAAAATCCCGAATAGTTATTAATTTTATTATTTAATTATTATATATATGTAATTCGGGTGATAATACAATAATTTGTTACCATTGAAATTATCTGATGATATAACCAGGAGGTGGATAGTGGAACACTTCAATTGCTACTAGTAAACCCCTTCACCTTGATCTCGTTTGGTTTGTTTTAGCGAGCTCCTTACCATGAATTCTACTAACCAGTCCAATCCATCATCAGCCCTTCGTCACCAAGTGTAATAACTCCTCGAGTTTGGGTCCTTTGGTTTGATATAACGAAACGTACAAACCGGAGTTGTTCAAGAAAAAAGTGAATTGGTATTTCCTAGGCAAGCGTGCTACATCTTCGACCACATCATAGCTTCCGTGATCCGAGATCGTGGTCAAAAGCAAGCCCAGTCCATTGTAAAAAAAGAAAAAAAAAATCTGTTATAATTTTTTCTTCAATGGGGTTGGTAGTACTATTTCCGTTTAGTTATTTCATTTCATTGCGGTAGTTTATGCTCGATCAAAATCTGTATAGCTAAGAATGAGCTCTTTTCCAAATTTGTCGTATGGGTTATTTTTATTTATACAAGGTACTTATAATAATTTAGAGGCAGTGCTAGATCTCTCTTCAGATACGACAAAGACAATAGCAAATTTTCGGAAGCTCGAAGTAAATTCTGAAAATGTGTATATACAACTAATTAACTGTAAAAATCTGACCTTTCTATAATAACAAACGTCACAGACGTCAAAGCACTTCTACGCAATATATTTATAAGCAACACTTTGCAATCGCAGTCGTTCATCTAATTAGTTGAGGATCCCAACTTGTGCAATGCTTTATGGAAGGCGTGCATGAATGTTGCAAGGAATTGGACTGGGGGCTTTAGAAATCATGATTTGAACGTTACCACTTTGTATTTATGAAACATATTTTACGCAAAACCTATATTTTTTTTACAAAAAAAAATAATCTGACTTGACTTTTAATGAACGGATTTTATTCTCTGATTTTCCGCCCTTATAGGTGAAATATTTTCTTCAATTTTAATGGGACTACTTTCAAGTTTTTTTTTTTTAAATGTATGTATTACTGTTTTTACAACTACCCCCTTTAGTTTGAATTTTTTTACTTAATTATTATATCTTTTATTTTTAGTTAATCCGCCGTCAGTTTACATATTATTATATTATGTGAAAATTTCAACAGGCTATCTATTACGGGTCGATAGATACAGGTGTAAAAACTAGGACATACAGACGGACGGACAGATAGACAGATAGCGTAGGCTTAGTAATAGGGTCCCGTTTTCTCCCTTTGGGTACGTAACTATAAGCTTTTTTATAAATCTGTCGAAAAGTAGAGCAACAGTCGTTTATAGTATTTATGCTGCACTTGTTTTATTTTCATACAGCGTCGAAGCCTTGCTGAACCCCCAAAATCTTTCCCTGGCTACGTTCACGGTGCCATGCAATAGCTGGCGGAACGTGTACTGATACCGATTCATTGCACGAATTTATTTATTGCGCCGGTTCGTGCTAATTTGCTGCAATGGCAAACATTCTAGCGTGGCCAATATAGCTGGTGCAGGTACGGTAGCTGTTACGATAAACACGGCCAACTGTAGGGTTTCCTTTAATTATTATTCGATTCATTACAAATTACATTTTTAGTCACTGGTAGATAATATTTTTTATCATATTTAATTTTTTGTTTGAAATCGTTCGTGATTTGAAGACACCTAGATTGTAACTATCGGGGAACGCCAAAAATAGTGGTTCAAATTCAAATTCAAAATCATTTATTTCGGGCTACGCCACCCATACCATAATTAACAAAATCACACAAAATATAAAATAAAATAAAATCAAATTAAATTAAACAAAACACAAAAAAAACAATATAAATTAATAAATCATCATTGGGTACGCCCAATCAGGCAGCGCATTGCATTTTGAGTGAAGTGGAAGAAAAAATAAGGTTGACCCTGCATCCATGCAGAATTCATAGTTTGGGAAAGGCCCTTCAACCGTCCACGTAACTGTAGTTCCGTAACCAGTTACGAATGAGTAAAAAATTATGAAAGATATTTAAGGCTTATGTTAAAACGTAAGCTGAAAATTCCTAGACAATGCATAGGACGAATAAACAATTATGTTACACAGATAACTCTGTGTATAATTTTATGCAACTCAACGAGACAAGTAAGTCGCTCGCCTCGCAAAACGCTTGCCATAACACTTATTTCAAGTAGTTACATACATTTTGCATAACTACAAAATGTTTGTGCCTAAAAAATATGCCTATCGTATTCAATAAATTGCCAAATTAAAATCCGTTATGTTAAATAACCGTTTTCAAGTTATTTTGCAATATATTTATTGGCTTTCGAACCTATGACTCCATCGGCACGCGACATTTACATAGTCTCGCGGTAAACCTTCGCGTCTTAACAACAATTCACGAATGGCTCAACAATCTCTAGGCAACGTTTTGATGCCTTGTTACAATATGATAATTTACTTTATTACACACTTCAACAATATCTTTCTATTACAATATTACTCTTTGTCGATACTTCATCATCATCAACAGCTTAAATCAGCCCAGTACTGGACACTGGCATCTCTCAATTTACAACACACAACCCGAGCTTAGGCTTTTTGTTTCCAGTCAGTGCCTCAGTTACGTCCGAGCAGTGCCTTTATTATATTCGTCTTCAAAAGTAGCTTGGCATGGCACATAATTTAAACTGTCTTGCGTAGTCTATCACGCGGCGCCCTCCTCCGCTCTTATCGCGCACGAAATTGAAATAAGTTTGATAAAATCTTCTCTTTGAGGAGCATCGGCCCGCAAAAGGCGAGTGGTCTAGACATTATCTAGATACGTGTCGCCAAAAACAGCACGCGGAGAGGCGTAACAAACGCCGCACGCCGCTCCCTACCTGATCTCTGATAGCCGAAAAGGAATTTTATATCAGATGCCCATAAAGTCTTTTCTTAAAGAATTTTATAATTCTTGGGAACGAAAGAAATAGTTACCTAATAGATGCTATCTTAATGTGCGAATTATTTTTAAACTCAAAGGTGAATGAGCTATTTTGACCAGATGCAAAACAAGAATCTATCAGTACAGGTTCCTTCGAAGTAACATCGCCCACGGTGCTGCTGAATTGATTAAAAAAATAGCTATAATTTTAGTATGAATTAATTCATATTCGTAAAGAATTAAAACGACGCGTCTTCCGAAAACTATTAACTTGCACCCACGCACGTAGCACGGAGTAGGTATAAATGAAATAATAGAACATAACAATTGCAAAAAAATTGTGATGAAAAGTGACAAAAGTGGAAATATGTACCTCTACACTTTGTCTATTACTGCAACCAAAAGTACGTGCACTAAGAGGTAGATTTATTTATTTTTTATACAGAACAGAAACATTAAAACGCCAAAACCTCGAAAGGTATATAATAAAATTAATAAATGAATTGTGTTGTAATTAGTGGATAAATTGAGGCCTTGGATCTATGGGAGGACGATTGCTTTTTGATCATTCCTTCTGCAAACAGGTTCTATTTTGGAGCCAATAATACCTACGTTCCAAATCAAATTATTTATATTGCTGTACTTTTCAACCATTTATAAGTGGGAAGGTCGCAACAGTGATGGTAAGTGTCGCCACCGTGACATCAGGTATTTCGCGGTCGCGTATCAGTTCTCCGGCCGAGGTGAACATCCTGTGTGCGTCCGTGCCTAGCCGATCGGCCAATAAGCTCGCTCTCGATCAAATAATGCTCTCGAAAGCCTGTTCGATACGGAATTATAACCGTTTTATGGTGTCTTGCTATTTTGCATATTGAAACACGAAATTATGTCTGGCTAAAGCTTTAACAAACTTACTGCACACTAGGTACCTACACTATTAGAATACTTGTGCGAAATCAAAACGTAAGTAAATCGACTGTAGTAATTAGATATTGTACTTTTCCGCAGTTAGTAAGTACAGTTATCAATTTGTACAAGTCCATTCACTGTTGTATACAAGGCTCTTTATTCACAACTTCTTTAAGTTTTCTTGTAATTTTATCTATACCAAATCTGTAAAATTTGTCATTAAATTAATTGGCATTGCGAAAAACTTGAATAGCTCTGGTTGGGTCTACAATCTAGTAACAAAACAAAGAACAAAACATCACAAACAAGTGAAGGCTGAAAACAGGTTCGCTGTTATTTTTTATTGCCTGTTAACCAAACGGCTAAAACAAAGATAACTTTCTACAATAACAATACAATTATCTCGTCTTATTTTAAAGTACGAATTGAGGTAACAATGCAGAAGCTTTCAATATTTCTGGTATCGCTGCTTTCTCCTCAACCATTCATGTAAATGCGATTGATCACTGATAAATGTAACAAATTGTCGTATGAGGCTTCTATTGTTAAATTTTTTACCTACTGTATATTGTCTACGAGATGTGGAGATAATAGGTCCATCGGCATCAGTTGTGACAAAACAAAGATACACGTCGAAAACAAATGGTCAATACAATAAATATTTACTTATAGGTGACTTCATTTTAAAAATGTTTATAAGAATTTGTTCTAAATAGATATGTACCTACCTACCTAAGTATATTCTTGAAAGGAAACCTACATATAACTTTGTTTATCATTATCCAACCTCTTATTTTCATATACATTGTAAAAACATTCATGTGCGTTTATTTATGCATTCCTCGGGAGGATTGTTTACAATAATGAAATGATTCCTCTTTTGAAATGAAATACAATTTTTCTAGAAGAATTAATGTAACAACAATGAAAAATGAACTCAAGAACATTTTTTGCAATTTTAAAAACTGATGATTACATTAAGTATAAGCACTTACACCAAAAACGACACCTACAATATTTAATAAGTATGTGCGCTGTAAAGGATATTGATCAATATCCTTGCCTAGTAAGATACAAAATCAAATTGTATTAAGTAAATAAAAAGGTATTGTCATTCAATCAGCTTTCTTGGTACGCCCGCAGCGGCGGTGCTTCAGATGAAAGAGCGGGCGACGAAATGAAAATCAGGATTGCTGGAGGCGCGACAGGATCGTACTCGGGAACGGAGCGCGGCCGGGCGCAGGACGCGGCGCACCTGCCGCCCCACCGCGAAGGGAACCCACCGAGTTCCCGTCTAGGGCGCTATCGCCACGCGCCTTAGCTTATTACTGGCACACGTACGTTTCACTAACCATTTCCCAAAAGCCATTAAAATATTCTTCACTCCTAATTATTTTCTTACATTAAGAATTTAAATTTAAATACTTACCGAGCCAGTAGACGTAAAATCTTCAGTCACGAATTATTTGCAACCCACAACCACCGATAACGTCCCACGGCACTTATCAACGTTCAAAACATTGCAGTCCCTCGAGTGCGTGGGTTTCGCGATTTTCGTATAAATTCCTTCGTTCTAGTGCGATTCGGATGTGTAGCGCACACGGGCGCGTCGCGACGTCGGCGGCGCAAAGCGGCGTGTGCGCGGGCGCCGGCCGTGGCGGTGGGGCCGACCGGTCGCAACCGGGCCGCGCTCTCACCGCGCGCCCGCCGCCGCCGCCGGCCCTGCCGTGCCGCGCCGTACGCTATAATCGCACTTGACACCGTGCCGCGTTCGATCACAAGAAAGTTTCACATTTCTATGTCACCCATTCAAGGAAAGTCGCAGCGCCTCTGCCGCTTTTCCGATTCTTTTCTTTACATTTGTTATCGTCACGACCGCACTCACTTTACTGACGTTACGCTGTCACCCTGCTAACTTAACGGTTCTAATTGAATTATAATTTAAATATCAATCTTACAACGGATGATGTAAGCACTTATAGAGGCTTGACAAGTAGACAGATATAAAGTCAGAAATCTTACAGGTGCCGACCAAATAAACACAACCAATAAAATAAGCCTATGCTCAATTTGCATAGTCGTGCAATAAAGAACTTTCCTTTAACACCATGTCTACTCGTCTTCTCGCCACCGTAGTAGGAGTTTTGATGAACTGAAAGACAGTGAAAGTAATTGCCAATTCTCTCCGGCAAGATAACACGAACGATAAGTCCGCTGCCACTTTTCCTTCTTGTCAGACAGACAATCAACCACTAATTCAATTATTCAACGCTCTAAGTGCTGATTCCCGTAATAAAACAAAAACCATCGTCTATCATTAAAATAAAACAAAGAAAGATGTTACAACAACTTCCAATCATGTCATTTAGAAATCTTCAAGCTTAACTGGCCAATAATATATAATCATAATAATCGTGACTACGCATTATTAGGTGTTAATTAAACTTTTATCAAAACGTTCGATAATTAAACCTCTGCTTCTATTTAGATTTACATACTTAGGTACCTACCAACAATACCAATAGTAGATGTTAAAATAAATGTACATTAGAAAAAGAGTACGAAATTGATAGCTCCGTGTAACTAATTAGCTCAATATATTCTGTGGCCATAAAAATATAAATAAATGCTAACGAAGCTGCCTTCTCCTTCTGTGGTTAGGTAAGCCTAGTTAACTTAAGCCATGTATACGGCATCTCGTTCCAAATTTTATCGCGTTTCACATGTTTACTCATACATTCTACACATGCCTACGCATGCAAGATTTCGCGAATCACAAAACCTAGAATAAAACATTCTAAGCAATCCAGCTGACCGTTATCCATCAAAAACTTTCTCAATACGTTGGTACAAGAATAACCTATATATTACAGTCTTTTTAATTAGTAATGTAATCTCCTGTGAGCCTCATTTAGGGAAAACGTCTCTATATTTATTTTCATTGTAATTGTAACTTAGGTATATATCATATATCAGCATATATATATATCTCATATATCAGCGCTTGAGAGCCAGTTTCCATTCCAGGCAAGGCGTGGTTACCATCTTCGACCACACCGTCGATTAACACCTGGCGAGTTATGGTCACTAACCCGTCAACTATTAAAAATCACAAATTAAAATTAAAAAACTATTTTTACCTGGGAGGCTCTGCGAAGTAAGAAATTTGCTGTCAGCGGCATTTTTCTCATTCAGGTTAATGAAAATCGCGACGAGACGAACGACGCGACGTCTACCATAGCAGGCTACAAGCTCACCCCGTTTAACTCAGCATGGTTTGAACCGGCCCCTTACTCGAACCTAGGAATCACAAAGTACACACATGCCAACCGCACTAGGTTTACCTCATGAAATATTACTAACATAGCATATTTGAGCGTAGGTGGGTGATTTCGCACGGTCCTCCATTTTGTTCCAAACGTCGGTAACATCACTAGATTTATTTTTGAAATAACTATCAAGTTATATTTCTAAAGATCAAGTAATGCGGACATTTATATTGATTTCTCTTAATGACTTACGATAAAACTGTAACATTTTCTTCGCTGTCCACTAATTAAATATGATTGCAGATAACAAAATCTAGGTCTGAGTAGCATAAATATGCCAATTAGTTTTTAAAAACTTTGTATAAAATAAATTTTAATCAGAGCTAGTATCAATTTCGTTGATGAAAGTTTTTGCGTTCGAAAATGACGCCCGGTCGAACGAGATAACATTGCGTTTACTAGATACACATCATGCTACGAACGGTAAATTTTACCAATTAATACTCAATTTATTGACGCAGAATTATTATGAATTCTCTTCTAAAAATCTCTTAATAGATTTCTGACTAGATTTGGTTTTATTAGAACCGGACATTTCCGGGATATAATGTACTATATCTTACTCTCCGGCCCTTCAAATTTCTATGCAAAAAATCACTTCGATCCGTTGCTCTGTTGTTGCGTGAAAGCACAAACAAAACAAAAAAACCGGACAAGTACGAGTAGGACTCGTGCTCTGAGGGTTCCGTTAGACGGAACCCTCAGAGCGCGAGACAAAAAAAAACTAACTGAAGTTAAAATATTGAAAGACAAACTTAAGTTTGTAGTTGACAATAAGGTTCTTCCATACATTCCAACTACAAAATATAAGTTTGTAATAGCAAAATAATTATTTTTAAATGATATACCTTCAAATTTATAATTTTCGGATTTATTCCTATATATGTACTATGAGACCTTGCCTCTTGCCAAATTTCATGATTCTAGGTCAACGGGAAGTACCCTATAGGTTTTGGTTCCCCTGTGAAATCGCAAAATATGCGACATAAACGTTCATATCTTTTAATTGCGTTGACTTACAACTTTTATTTCTTTACAGCCGAAAGAAACCGTAGACCCAAGTATTTAGTATAAATTTCAACTTGCTACCTTTACGCGTTCTTGAGAAAAAGGGTCTTGACAGACGGACAGACAGACAGACGGACAACGAAGTGATCCTATAAGGGTTCCGTTTTTTCCTTTTGAGGTACGGAACCCTAAAAACATAGGTACTTTCGCAATTATAATATTAAGTTTAGTAAGATTGGCCGACTCAACTAAAAGTACCCAGATATGTCCCTACTCGTGTTAGTAATGCAATTTGTAGATAATAAAAAAATTATAAAAAATACTATAAACATCTTAGCACAAGTACATACCTATTATTAGGTAAGTATAGGTCCCATTTTTAGAGTTATCCAAGTATTGACAAACTCAGCTTTCTCTACGAAAGGGTGAATTTACCTGTAATTAAGCTTCAGGCTCGTAAAGCACGCCTACCAAGGGTAATGTGCGTACCTTCTCATAAAGTCAGCAGATGCACGCCTTACTGATTTAATTACTGGCCATTAGTACACTTTCTTTACCTACCTACTTACTTGTGCCATAGGTACTGTGTTCAGTTAGTCCTTTGGATGCTATGATGTGATGAGTATATCTACCTACTTTTCACCTACATATAAAATTTGTTTTCTATGGCTATTACAGAAACTGTTGTTTATAAACAATCAAATGTAAGCAGTCATTAAATTTTATCAATACGAAAAGCAGAACTTTCTTTTAGAGATCAGTACAAGGGACAGGTATATAAAAATATGCAAGGCATGCTTTGTTTTATTTATAGCCCCATTCATATTTGTAAGCTCTTGAACTTACGACGCGATCGGAAGACGTCCAAATTTCATCCGGAAAAACCGGTCCCAGCCAGTATGCATAGCTGTTCTGTCTTGTATTAGCTTTAATGATGTAAGTTTGTAACTGTATCTTGCGGATAACATTTCGATAGTCCGTATTGAATAAGTATTTTAGTGGCGAAACGAGCCAACGAGACCTACGTCTTATAAACGGAAAACTAATCCCGATAGGTAAAGCATCCATCACAGAAAGTATCTTTAACCAATCATAGTAATATGATTACCAGCTGAAGATCAAAATGACAAAAAATCTTTTTTAATAAAACCTTTTTTCGCTTTTCACTTTTCTCGTCAGAGATTCGCGTTCTTTGAAATCGATGATTCAATTTGATTTTGGCTCGATTTATCATAGGTCGGGGCCTTGGTCCGGGGTGGCGCTCCGAAGTCATTAATAAGTAATCAGTGTGACCAGCCGCCCCCTCCTGCCTGTGGCTGATATCGCTAAAATATACGGATACCTGTACGCGCTAACTGAAAAGAAATAAAGTACTATGTGGGATGTACTTTTACGAGTAGTTATGCTAATGTAGGTAGATATTGTGTTGACTGTACTGTACACAACTGCAAATAAACATGTATACCTATACGACAGGTAGAGGTTCACATTTTCATTAGCATTCTCAAAGAGGTAGGGAATAGGGAGATAACATGGCAGCCAACAACCTCGCACCTTTTATGCGTAGGCACATCTTGGCCCACGTATTTTGTCAGAATTTAAAGTAGAGCTTATTTTAAGCAAAGCCTCCAAGTTGTTTAAACATTAAATCCTTGATTTGTGCAAAATGCTTTCGCTTTGTTCAAATAAGGAGCGGCTTGTTTGAAGAAGAATATGTTAATCGAGGGACCGTCTGTCAGACGAGAATCTTGACGATATGTATAAAACGATGCACCGTAGGTAGCTATATTATTATGTACTTATCTCAGATCAGATAAATAAGGGGGATATGAGAAGTCAGTCATTAAGGTAAGGTGGCATGGGGGGTGCGAAATAAGAAATTTTTCATCTCACTGGGTGCGAACGTATCAAGCTCATATCAGGCTTGATGCATATAGTCGAACTCAACCTGCAGATGACCTTGCTGCCTTATTTTGCTTTATAGAGTACTTTCATTTCAGTCTTTTATGTTTCCACTGATGGAACACAGGCCTTCTCTCAGAGAGAGACGACTGGCCGTATTAATCTTCCATGCTGGCACAGTGCATGTTGGTGAATCTCAAATGTCTTTGAACTTTTGAGGTTCTTGGACATACCGATTTCTTCACGAGTTTTCCTTCATCGTTATGAGCGATGGCTTCGAAACATGATTTATTTTATTATTAAATAAGTTATTGGTGCATGGTCAAGGATCGAACCCGGTGCCGTCAGATTGGAAAAAACACATGCTACCACTCGGCCATCTCTCCTACAGAAAACTTTTATAAGTTACAAAAGCAACGCCATATTTATTGTTTTCAAGCGTAAACTAATTAGGGAAATTTCGCCAGGCTGCAAAAAAGTGTAACAGTTTCCATGGTTGGTTTCGCTATGAAGTAATCAGCGGGAATGCACTAATGGCCGGTTGCGGCGAGCGCCGTGTAATGTGCAATTTGCAGGCGCCCAGCGACAGTCACGCGACGGAGTGACGCCTCTATGGTCTTTCACTAGCCTTTCCTAGCTTTTCCACGAGTGAAAGAAAGTTTATAGTTAAATTGCGTTTTTTTTTTTTTAATTTCTTTTTGTGTGTAACCTAAATAATACTTTTCATAATAAAATATAAGATAAGAGAGACATAGAGAGATAGAGGTTTAGTACCATTATTAAGAAAAAAACACGCAATTCCGCAATTCCCCAATCGCACAATTTATTATCGACAAAAAATCAATCCGTGATGAACCGTATCTGGATTTGTATACTATTTGAGTATATTTATAATAAACTAGCGGTCTGCCCCAGCTTCGCACGGGTAGAGATTATAGCCTATGTCACCCGGGGATAGTATAGCTTGCCAACAGTGAAAGAATTTTTAAAATCGGTCCAGTACTTTTTGCCCCTATTTGTTACAAAGATACTGACATACAAATCTTTCCTGTTTATAATATTATATAGTAGGTATAGATTTAAAGGGAAAAAAATTGATATCAATTATTCCTTCTACACAATTTGCTGCGATTACATTGCACGTAAAATCAGTGACTATATACGTAACCTACAAGTAGGTACTATATATAGTATGGTTCTTCTAAGATCATCATCATCATCATCATAATTTCAGCCATAGGACGTCCACTGGACATTGGCCTCCCCCATCGATCTCCAAAAGGGCCAGTTGGAAGCGGCCTGCCTCTAGCGTTTCCCTGCGATCTCTTTTAGATCCGCTGCTCTTACTGGTTTGTGGTCTCCATTCCAGAACCTTACAGCCCCATCGGCTATCTGTTCTGCTTGGTATGTGCCCTGCCCACTGCTACTTCATCTTCCTAATCCGGTGGGCTATGTCGGTAAGTTTCGTTCGTCTACGGATCTCCTCATTTCTGATTCGATCTCTTAGAGAAATTCCGAGCATAGCCCTCTCCGTAGGTCGCTGTGCGACTTTGAGCTTGATAAGAGGCCTAAGCTTAAATTCCTTGGCTTATTTTTCAAAGCTAGGCTTTGAAATAGAGGACTTCGAATACAGAGAAAATACTGGCACTAATTTGAACTCTATCCCGCCTTCTCACCCCGCGGTCAAAAGCCCCATCCAAACATTATATTGTAAAAAAAAAAAACAGATTAAATGGTTCTTAGCCGTGTTTTTTGAGTAAAAGCGTAGTATTTTTGGTGTCAATTTTTTATTTAGTTTCCCTTGTATAATCGCACTGTAGGTATAAAGACAGCGATACTGATGCTGACCATCATGTGTATTTTATATATATACGTTCGTACCAAAAAACAAAATGACTGCCATTCTACAATCGGGAGAAAAAAAAAATAACCATATATTTTACCATTTCAGGCTCCGACACCAGTAGACAAACGCATTGTATAATATAATCTGTAAAATAAATTAAAAGAATGAATTTAACCTAATTTAAAATTTAAACTAAGAATTTACCGTCGTAACAATAATAAATGTTCTTATATGCTTTGCAAGAATCTTACATTGAGATATTGTCACAATAATTGTTAATGTTTACTCATAAATCATTAGGTTTTATAGAAGGCGGAAACATCTCCATGAATATCTGCAAAAAGAAATACCGGTAACCAGCAAACCTTCAGAAGGCAGGTTGATCGACAATCTCCCCGTTACTGCAAGGAAAAACAATAAACAGGAACACGTTTTTTTTAAACACGGTTACTTACTTCACTTTTATAAGTAACGGTACTGGCTGTGGTTGCGTTATTTTCCAATATTTATTAGCTTCAAACTTGCTACCGACACCATTTGAAAGTTAATGATTGCGGCATAAAAATATATTGGACTTTTATCATGTTCAAACTTTGGTCGGGTCATGCTGTCACGGATATAAAAAAGCGGTTCTTTATAATCCAATAAACAATTTAGTTAATGAAAAATTTGAACTTAATCTACTAAAATAATAAAAAAGATAATGTAATATTCTTAAACAGCTCTACCCAATATACTGGTAGCAAGTACGTAAGTACCTAAATAATACCCTACCATCTTCCCCTTAGTCAAGCAAAAGGTCCGCTCTCGGCTGCCGCTCATGTTAACCAAATGTTTTTCGTTTTAATTTATGAAATTAAACATTCCAAAGAGATATAAAAAGGAATAAAACTTTGCAGCAATTTTCTCCCCGGGCAATCTAATCTTTTTTATTTAAAGCGGACGGCGAAATCTGCCGTGGCGATTACAATAATTTCGCGGTGGGTTCGCTACAGCTGGCTTCGATTAATATCTCAAGACAGAAATGCGCAGCAATGTTGTAATAATCACTCCACTTTGCAATAAAAAGATATTCCTTGCGGAACTGCAACTGGATTTTGCATAGAATTACATTTAGATGAGCTTGACTGATTCACTAATGAGCTTGGAGTGAAACTTTATGATGTTTGCTGTAAGTGCCTAATGTTAAGTAGTACCTTTTATGATTTTTGAATAGACAAAAGATTTGTAAAAACTACTGGACTGGCGCTTGTGTAGGTACTTAACTAATGTTGATTCGTTTTAACACTTATTTTGTGACGACAAAAGGTAACACTACTAAACATTAGCTGTCTTACGACAAAAGATTTAAGCACGCTTTAGACAGGTGTTTAACATATTTTTCGCAGTGAAAAAACTGCTAAACACATGTCTAATGCGTTCTTAAATCTTTTGTGGTAAGACGGATAGTATCTTACGAGCACTATTCTCACTCTTGAATAAGCTCAATCATATTCATAGCGCTCACAGATAGAGGCAAATATACTTACCAACCATAGTAATGTTTAAATGCCAACGAAAGGAAAGTAAAGATAAGGAATTGACACAGGATTAATATATAAGCATAGTTTCAAAATTTCGTTTTTAACATGATTTTACGAAAAAATAACAGTATGTACTTAGCTAGTCCAATCATCAGAATGAGCCTCTATAGAGACTGCGCCTAGATGCATTCATAACATTTAACCTTTACTTTTGACATTTGACTCGGGTGTAGGACGGTCATTATTTCGCCCAGTTTCCAGCAAATGAACCGCTTTTGTTCGTGCGCTATTCAATACTATACCCTACTCCTTCGTCGCTTTCTCCGAGTTTCGTAAACTTCCTAGTCGAGAGAACATTTGCCATTTACTGAACATATCCAATGCCCAATAAAGACTTGGAACTAGATCGTGAACTCTAAGAATGGCTTTGTTCCACTCCTTCACCCTGTTTAGAATTAATTGCCTATCGTGTACTGCTAGGCTGTTAACTGATAGCAACCAGCAACCAGGACGGGCTGAGGTTAAGCAGAATGAAAGTTCATTGGAAGTTCAGCTAGGAGCAAGTAAATGTGAGTGTTCGTAAATAGCTTTATAGTCCAGCGTTTACTTTAAATACATCTATTATAGCTTAATTAAACATGCTATAGCAAACGGCACTTTTAGCGAATTCTACCTCGTTCTATTATGTGGTAATAGCGTAGAAGCGTGAACTACCGACGGTAATGACCGAACACCCTTCATTATCAGGCCGCGGCAGATTAAGCGCAGACATGCCTCAACGACTCTCTGGTACTATGGAACAAGCGTAGGCTTAATAGACTTTGATTTGACAATTTAGCTTTTTTCTGTCGGACAGTTTTTGATTTGCGTTGAAGTAAATTTTAATAAAGATCTTTGTAAAATACGAGACACAATTGTATTAAAATTACAAAAAAATCTGTTACATTTATTTACATTTCACAATAATAATTATTATAAATGCGAAAGTTTTTGTGTAAAATGTATACGTTTATATGTTTATCCGTTTAGCTGTTAACTCCTTAACAGCTAAACAGTTTTAAACGAAATCTGAAATGGAAGTAGCTTGATTTATTGACACATAAGGTACTTTTTATCCCAAAAACTTACAGTTCCTGCAGAATAGCAATGAAACCGTGGGGTGGTGTTAGTTTTTATAGTTTTATATAATATCTATGTAAATCTTAACTAATATTATAAAAGTAAAAGTAACTCTGTCTTTCTGTCTGTCTGTTTGTTCGTTTTTCACGACTAAACGGCTAAGCTGATCTTAACGAAATTTGATAGGAAGATTAAGTGTGCATTATGAGGACGGACATAGGGTACGTTTCCCCCAAAAAATGCGGAAAATTTGGAAACTTGCGGGATTCAACCAGTACTATTTAAAACTATAAGTATGTAAGATATGAAACAAACTACAGTGAGAGTTAAAATTTAACAGAAATATTTTACAGAATGCAAAAAGGTGCTTTATGTTTAAGGTGGTAACAAAAATACTTCTATAACATTAAAAGTCCTCCACCAAAGAAGAGTTAGTCAATTGCTCTCAATATCGCATATCTTGGTGTTTGCGGGCTTCACGCATATACCAAAATACGAACCTTATCAATCGACCCTACTTAGTTCAGCCTTAATTCCTAAATCGCGCAGACCAGATTCTCCGGTAACTAGTAGTCTTGATTGGTATGTGTTTGCTGTTTGAGAGAATTTTAGTTGAGTGAAAATAAACCATAAGGTCTCGGAATACGGCTTTTATTATTCCCGGGGAAGTGACGACAACGTTTTTGGGCTCTAAAAGGCTCACCGCGCTCGCCTGATATTTCAAAAGGAACATCAACCGATATTTCAAAGTTATGGCACGAGTAGTGAGTTTGGTAGTGTAGTGATCGCACAGGAGTAGGGTTGCCACTCATATCTACAGTGGAGGAGGTTATCAATTTGCCTGTGTGTTTTTTTAATGTATGTTACGCGATTTCTCCGCCAAATATGAATTGCTTTAATGTTTTGTTTTTTTTGTTTGGTTCAAACGCAATCAAATAGCACCTACATAATTATTATAATATGTACATTGTATACACAGTTTAAATAATTATTCGAGAGTGCATGGAGCAGTCCCTCAGGAATAGTGGTTTTTTTTTCGGAATAAAATGTGTCCTATTTTACTCCCCAGTTCCTACTTTATTTAAACACTAGAAACGCACCCGGCTTCGCACGGGTGTAAGGCCTATTTTTTTACACCTTGGGTTACATTATTGGAGTCCTAGTAAGGATCCCTATTTTTTTTTTAAATATAGTATAGCCTATGTCATCCAGGGATAGTACAGCTTTCCAGCAGTGAAAGAATTTTTCATATCGGTTTAGTAGTTTCGGAGCATATTCAATGCAAACAAACAAACAATCAAATCTTTCCATTTTATAATATTATAACTAGCAACGCACCCCGGCTTCGCACGGGTGTACTTGTAAAACTTAGTTTTTTACACCTTGGGTTACATTATTTGCTTTTTAGTAAGGATACCTATAAAAAAATAGCTTATGTCACTCGGGGATAGTGTAGCTTCCCAACACTGAAAGAATTTTTCAAATCGGTTTAGTAGTTTCGGAGCCTATTCAATGCAAACAAACAAACAATCAAATCTTACCTCTTCATAATATTAGTATGGAAAAAATTATGTCAATATTGCTATTTTTTTGCGTGAAAGGTGAAACAAACAAGCAAATTACCATTTTTTTTAATTTTTTATTGAACCCTTACAAATAATGTAATAAAAACCAAATAAGTACAAGTAGAACTCGTGCACTGAGGGTTCCGTTCCTCAGAGCCCTCAGAGCCCTCAGAGCGCGAGTCCAAACAATAAAACAACAACAAAAATGGATTGAAATATTGAAAGAAAAACTTAACTTTGTAGTGCACAATAAGGTTCTTCCATACATACCAACTACAAAATGTTAGTTTAAAATTGCAACACATTTTTTTTATATATATGTATATGACAACTTCAATTTAACGACTTTTGGATTTTTACCCTTAGGTATATGTGCTGTGAGATCGTGCCTTTTACCAAATTTCATGATTCTAAGTCAACGGGAAGTACCCTATAGGTACTGATTCCCTTGTTAAATCGCAAAATATGCGACATTAACGGTCATGTCTTTTGATCGAGTTAACTTACAAGTTTGATTTTTTTATAGGTGAAAGAAATCGTAAACCCAAGTATTTGATATAAATTTCAAATTCATACTTCTACGCGTTCCTGAGAAAAAGGGCCTTGACAGACGGACAGACGGACAATAAAGTGATCCTATAAGGGTTCCGCTTTTTCCTTATGAGGTACGGAACCCTAAATTTTACTTTCGCGTTTATAAAACTAGTAAGACTAGTAAGATATAATTATTGCGCCCTGCGGTTTTACTCGTTATTCTACGGCACCTGTATTTATTTCGTATAAAAAATTTGCCTTGTAGTAATCAAGGATCCTCATCAACATCATATCATCATCAACTATTCTTAGGGCACTGCTGGACATAGGCCTCTTTCAAGACAGGCATATAGTCAGTTCATTGTGCCTCAAGGCGTCCTGCGCCTATCTAAGATCTAATCTTTATACATTCATCCAAGTTTATTTAGGCATTACCGAGGTGAATGGTATTTAACAAACAAATATTGTTATTATTACTCACAGACACACTTTTCCGCATTTATCGCATTACTAACGGAGTGCCGTGGTGTTACCCGCCCGTTGGTCCAGTTGGTAGTGAACTTACCTGCTGAGCTTGGGGGCGTGGGCTCGATTCCCACCTAGGACAAACATTTATGTGATGAAAATTTGTGTTTGTTCTATATCTGGGTGTTAATATCTATTTAAGTATGTATTTAAAACTATATGTATATCAGTCTCTGGCAGCCATATCACAAGCTTTGTTTAGTTTGGGGTCAGATGACCGTGTGTGCAAAAAAGTCCCAAATATTTTATTTTATTTATTTTCCAATTTTCCGCATATCTGAGTGGTAAAATACCTTATCCTCATGATTCACACTTTCTGCCAAATTTCGTTAAGGTCGGCTGCCTAGCGTTTCGTCGTGAAAGGCAAACAAACAGATAGACAGAGTTACTTTCGCTTTTATAATAATAGTCAAGATTTGTATGAAGTAAGAAAAAAGTATAATAATTTAAAAAATATAAGATTTGTAAAATGTGTTGATATCCCTAAAGTAGAAGCGCGTTGCGCGGCGGGCGGGACAAGCGCGCGGGCTTGGGCGGGCGGCGTCATTGATCGCGGTACGGCAGCCCCTCCCCCGCCCTTCGCCCGCGCCTGCATCCCTCCGCAGCCTCCGCGATCCGCGACACGACCACAACACTCGAATCTTTGATCGTCGCCGCGCCAACACATCATTACCAAATGCTCTTTTGGTAGCCCGTTTTCACTACTGCCACGTAGCATGCAGATGAATAGGTACTTAGAAAATATTAATTTATTCACCGACCAAGGCTAACTCCAGAGCTATTTGCTATTTCTCACATATTTATACATTTTAATAGATAAACATTTGCTATAAGTATGGTATGTATAAGAATAAACCGATTAAATATTATTTTTAGAATAACATTGCAAATGTTATAAAGCATCGAATAAACTCAAATAAATTGTTTTACACATTTTAAAGTAAAGTGATGTTGTATCGATAAGCTACTTGTAAAATATCAACTTTCTTAAGAAAATGAGCAAACTGTTTACACACTAAATACACACTGTGATTTTTTTATCTTCAAAAATTTTGAAAATTTACGAAAGAGATAGTTCCGGCCGGTGAGCGCGGCCTTAACATGTTAGCGTAAAATGAGGCCGATAACATATTGGTATGCCTGTCGCATTAATTGAAACTGAAATGCGTAATTTTTATTTATATAAAATTTAAATTACGCATTTCAGTTTAATTTTAATTACGCATTTAATTTTCCATTGTAATACAGTTTATTTAATTAAGCATGATGAAACATTCTGGCTACTATCTATATGTTTTCATGATACATAAATATTAAAATTATCTCGATACGTAAACTTTTACTATATCTTTTTATCGAGCAATAACTGGTCTTAACGTAATGTCTACTTTACGAAACAGTTAATTACGTTTGTAATGTTACAAATAAATGTAAATTTTTGGTACTTAATGGTTCCATTAATTAACATAATATTTGGCAACGTGGCGCGGTGACGGTGCGAGGGCTCGTCGCTCGCGTCTCACCTCAAGCTCTCCCGAGCCGAGCCGAGCGGGCTCGGGGCGCGAGAGTAGAGCGGCAAGGAGCGACAGGATTCTCCTGAAGGAGACAAGGTCGGCACCCAGCGCGGCGCAGCGCGGCGGTACGGCGCGGCTTGAATGGGCGGCGGTGCGGCGCGCGGGGGCGGGCGGCTGCCGAGGCGGCTGCGCGGCGCGCGCTCTCCGCCAGTCCGCACACCGGCGGCTCCGCTGCCCCACGGTCGGCCGCACTCCGCTGAACAACAATGCTCAAAAACACATCGTGACTCGAGCACACCACCCGCGGCGCGTCGGCAATGCTCCAGCACCGGACGGCACGCGTGGCCGTCGGCGAGCGGTTCTAAATAGTTCGATATATGAAAACCGTAAAAGAATTGAATTTAATACCGATCGTGTTCGATAGATCCGAATAGAGTGGGGAGTGCGGCTCGGAGAAGCGGGGGTCGGTGTCGCGCGCGGGCGGGCATGGCGCGGCGCGGGGCGGCGGCGGCGCCCGGCGCGGCGGCCTCGCGGCGCTGACATGGGCGGGCGGGCGCGCCGCTCGCTGTTGGCGGCGCCCGCGGGCCTGCTGCTGCTACTGCTGGCCTTGCTTTGGCCGGGGGGTAAGCGAAACTCCTCTTAGGTCCGGCCTCCACCGAAGTGGAGCGAGTGGAGATGTGTTATAAACAACCAATAGAACTTCATTATTCACACATCTCAGGTTCAGTGGATACCATTTTCTCGTCTCCGCTTCGGACAACTCCGCACGTCTCCGCTTTGGTGAAGTCTGGGCCTTACACCTGGTAAATTTGTGTACCATGTATATCAAACCCTACACAACAAAGTACAACATCCACGTAGGATGTAAACAATTCGCTAGCCAAAAGATGAACATCAGTAATTGAAAACCTAGGTGGTATGGGCACAAAAACTTCGTAGAATCATCCCAATATGCTTTTCAGTAATAGATATATTTTCTTACTATACTTATATTACATAACTCAGCCTTTTAATAATAGGGTTTTTACTAGTCTTGGGCTAGCTGTACTATTTACAAATGTTATACATCATCATACACTACAAGTATTTTTTTGCAAATTTATAAATAAACGTATCAACGTCTACTTTTACTAGGTACCTATAGGTACATTATCTTTCTCTGTGTAAGGCTCTTTCTTTTTTTAAATGTTTTATGTAGTGTAAGTATAGTACACTCGTTTTTATAATTGCATGAATGTTCTTGCAACGTTTAAGAAAAGTAGGTCCATGGCGGCAACTATGG
The DNA here is from genome assembly GCA_914767915.1 of Agriopis aurantiaria. NCBI lineage: Eukaryota > Metazoa > Arthropoda > Insecta > Lepidoptera > Geometridae > Agriopis > Agriopis aurantiaria. Next base: position 10,421,820 of record OU611983.1, on the reverse strand, counting down.
AGGAACATCGATGGAGTCACATATGCTGGTTTCAGCTAACATTTTACATTATGATGTCCATGTTGTCCACCGCTGTAATATAAATGTATAAAATTGGTGCATCATGAAATTTTGATTTTCGTCACGGGGGTGTTGTTGATTAGAAAACATAGGTAAAATTGTACATATTTTTTTACCTGCCTTTAACTAAAAAAATACACACTGTTTTAAACTATCACGGTTGTTCACTAAATTTATATGATTATTTACGGGATATTTACCGTGGTAAGGTTGTGGAATGACCTTACCACGGTAAATATCCCGTAAATAATCATATAACTTTAAAAAAATACAAGCATACTAACACTAAATATCCAAACTGTTTAGCCTATACAAAAAACAGTCGGATTGCTCATAGACGCCGTTGAAGGTCTAGCTAGAGACATTGGTTTTATAGTTTGTAGTTTACTAAAAATAAAATATAATGAATAATATTCACTAATATGGGAGGCTACAAAAACCTCAAAAAACATTCTTATTTTAATCTTACATTGAATTGTGTAAGCAAGTTCTAGGTTTTAACTTTGTATAGTATGCGGTCTGTGCGTGTTGCATTGTAATGACGTCTTCCAATTCAATGACTACATCATTCCCTCATGACGCCAATGTATGTCATATTTCAAGAACCGACAACATGTTATGATATTTTTATGACCATGAAACATGCTGCTGCTTTGAAACCTAGCTTTACAAGCGAGTACTATATAATACCGCAGGGAAACGCTGGATGCAGGCCGCTTCCAACCGGCCCTTTTGGAGATCGATGGGGGAGGCCTATGTCCAGCAGTGGACGTCCTACGGCTGAAATGATGATGATGATGATGATGACTATATAATATATGGAATAATATTTATTTTGCTGCAGTCTGTACTCGTAACGAACCCAGAACACGCCCAATAAAATAAATAGGTAGATAATATTTTCAGACCTATACTCAATCGTGGGATAAAATAAGAGAACACACACTTTTACAGCTTCAACTTACCATAACATAGTATTTAACGCATTGCCGAAATCCATAAGGGACCCTGTAGGTGCTTTTTTTATTCAAAAAGAAACTTAAGGTCTTTCTGACCGACATGGCGCCATAGCGTAGATGAATTAATTCCAAAATATGAGTAAATATCTAATGCCTAATTAGAATGTCTTTTTTTTTACTTTTTTTTATTTCACTTTCGATTCTCGTGACAAACTCGGTTCTTTATACGGAATCGATGGGGCCAAAGCCAACACTGAGAGGTCTTTTATGACAACAAAAAATAAAACTATGTGGATCGGGATGATGATTAATGGGGTATTGAGTTGAACAAATTATGGATGGGATAACAGATCTATAGGATGAGACACGGCACCTGCCTAATTCTGTATCATCTCAAAATTAATATTGTTATTTTAAATTTTTGACATGTAATCCTACTAATATTATAAACGCGAAAGTTTGTATGTATGGATGTATAGATGTATGGATGTTTGTTCCTCTTTCACGCTGCAACGGAACAACGGATCGACTTGATTTTTGCATGGGTATAGTTCAAGAGACAGAGAGTGACATAGGCTACTTTTCATCATCATCATCACCATTTTTAATCACTACGCGGGTGAAACCGCGGGGTGCAGCTAGTTATTATTATAATTTAAGTTATCATTGTCACCACCAACTAATATTATTACTAGAAAAAGACAGAAAATTTAACGTAAACATAATAATATAACGTTGAGAAGGACAACATACCTTAGTATGTTGTCCTTCTCAAAGTTATATTATTATAATGGTGATGATGGATGATAATGGAGGTGTTTAATGGTGATGATGAATGGTGTTGTCAGGTATCAAGTATCAATTCATTTCCACAACGATTACTTTTAATATTAGGATTATATAAGGCCACGCTCTATTCGATTATAATTGCGTGACATCTTCTCGTCCAAGATACCACAGTGCCTCAAGACGAAGGTCTTTAACCAGTGTGTGTTGCCAGTGATGACATATGGGACTGAGACGTGGTCCTTAACTGTTGGCCTTTTATAAAAACTCAGAGTCACACAGCGGGCAATGGAGAGAGCTATGCTCGGAGTTTCTTTGCGCGATATGATCCAAAACGTGGATATTCGCCAAAGAACCAGAGTCTCCGACATAGCTGTTAAAATTTGCAAGTTGAAGTGGCAATGGGCAGGCCACATCGCTCGAAGAACCGATAACCGATGGAGAAGAAAGGTTCTGGAGTGGAGACCACGAACCGGAAAACGCAGCGTAGGTAGGCCTCCCACTAGATGGACCGACGACATTGTGAGAGTCGCGGGCATCCAGTGGATGCAAAAAGCAGGCTGTCGTTCAGTGTGGAGGTTAAAGGGGGAGGCCTATGTTCAGCAGTGGACGTCTTTTGGCTGATGATGATGAAGGCCACGCTCAACAGCCATAATAGCTAGGTGTTACATTCACACGGTTTCAGCATTTTTATAACTAATGGTGAAACCACACGCGTCCCTTTTTATTTGGCGAATACGCGTATGCAAATAGCGATGTGTGGTTGCACCATCAAAAAAATAAGTGTAAATTTATATTTACATTTCTTTTCATTTTCTTTCTGTTATTACGCACATCATCACATTAATGAAGACAAAATCTTTGAGTGTAAATTATCTAAGAGTGACAAAACCATGTTGACCAGTGAAGACTGGAAGAACTATCAAGTTATGCATATCAAATAATGATTATGTATGAAAATTTGGTGCTAGGTTTAACTAAACTTTGTAATTGTCCTTAGGAGCAAGCGGCGGGTATCACGAAAAGCGGCTGCTGCACCACCTTCTGGACCACTACAACGTGCTGGAGCGGCCCGTGGTCAACGAGAGCGACCCGCTGCAGCTCTCCTTCGGCCTCACGCTGATGCAGATCATTGACGTGGTAACTTGCAATAGACTTGAGTCCTAATGTTTCATTTATTAGAAACTAGCTGCGTCCGCGGGTTTACCCGCGTTACCTCCTTGAAGCAACTTCCTTGGTAGCGACAGCAACCTTCTTTTTTCTATGACGTAATTATGTAAATAAGAAAAATGCTGGCGTGTTTCTGGCTCAACGCATAAGCATTGCCATTCAGCGTGGTAATGCCGCCAGCATGCTGGGTACGCTGCCAATTGGTAGTGGGCTTGAGCATTTGGATTATCTTTAGACCTTTAACGGTCTATGGGCAGTCTAACTGTCTTTGTAGTGTCAGTATTAGCTTGTATTTTGTGTAGATAATAAAGGCACTTGCCGTTTAAAAAATAAAAAGGATAAAAGTAATGTATATGTATAGACTTCAATAGGTATGTGTCCTAATGTTTAAAATAACAGACTTAGCGAAGGATAAATATAATTTAATACATCAGGTATACATACTGAAACACACTTTGAATTGGCTGATAGGTAAATTTATGAGTAATAAGCGTTTAAAGTTTTTGGTGAGGATAGGGAGCGGATGATCTGTGCGTCTCTCGCAAAGAGTGTGTTAGTATAGCATTTGTATGGCTCGCGCACAGCTTGTAGTCATAGCGTGCTATAGTGCACTCTCTGTCTAGTTAAAATTAAAACATTTATAACATATTATATTTAAAACTTATTAAGAAAATTATTAACTAAAAATAATTAGCTATTTATGATCAGCTTTTTTTGAGGTAATAAAAAATTTAGGACACATGGTCTTTATATTTCTATCTTTTATTGACCTAGTGAAGAGAGGTCTCAGATTGTAATAAGTGGACAAGCAACAAAAACCTTTAAGATTGAATATGACTAAAATCGGCCAGAGCTCGCGAAGATATTGGGGTCGCGAGGTCACAGTTCGGTTAATCCTTCTTCCCCAGAGGACTTAATTCTTAGCAAGACATTCCAATCAACGTCCATATTTCATTTTGCCATTAGGGTAGAGAGACATGTCTGGCAGATCATAGTGACTCATAAAAAAAACAAGTTGTATAGAATGTTATATTCTCGTTTTAATATTTGTTTTCGTTATTTTCTGGGTAAACATTGATTTTAAGTTTGTAAACAATTTACTACACCTACTATGAAAAAAACATTATCAGTCATTATTGAACTTATGAGGTTCTTGGACATTGGTTTCCTCACCATGTTTTTCTTCGTCGTCGTCCATCTAGTGTATACATCAAGTATACATACGCTGTCTTCCGGTTCGTGGTCTCCATTCAAGAACCTTTCTTTCCCATCGGTTATCGGTTCTTCGAGCGATGTGGTTTGCCCATTGCCACTTCAACTTGCAACTTATTGATAAGCATCAATTACTATCACTGGCAATATTTTTTTTACAGGACGAAAAGAATCAGCTACTAATAACAAACATCTGGCTTAAATTAGTGAGTATCAGGTTTTTAACATGATTTATTAATCAGTTTTGTCAGTTTGTAGGAGCTTTAATTATGTTTGTCTCTGCAGGAATGGAATGATATGAACTTGAGGTGGAATACTTCAGATTTTGGTGGAGTTAAAGACTTGAGAGTGCCGCCGCACCGGATATGGAAGCCAGACGTCCTTATGTACAACAGGTTAGTTGAATTCTTAACGTTCACTTCTGACCGATCTGTTGATTTTATTTTTCATACGTTAGAGTTATTTTTTTAAAACTTATCTAATTTTATATTAATTATTAAATATAAATAATAACGTTATAATTATTTTACCACACAACTATATGTGTTTGACGATACGACCTTTCGGGGAAAGGTGTTGAACCAAAACGGCGTTCGACGAAATGTAGTCTTTCCATTCAACCCACATTATAGATCTTACTCTACCTATTTTAGGAGTAAGTATATTAATAATTATTTCATGTTTTTAGCGCGGACGAGGGATTCGACAGCACATATCCAACCAACGTGGTAGTGAGAAATAACGGGTCATGTCTTTACGTACCTCCTGGCATCTTCAAGAGCACCTGCAAAATCGACATCACTTGGTTCCCTTTCGACGACCAGCGATGCGAGATGAAGTTCGGTAGCTGGACTTATGATGGTTATCAAGTTAGTAATACTTAAGCATTTTCATTTCTGAAGTCTACTTCAGATGTTGAACACTCAATTTACGTGTAATTCCCTTGACAGCTGGACCTTCAACTGCAAGACGAAGGCGGTGGAGATATTAGCAGTTTTGTAACGAATGGTGAATGGGAACTTATAGGTAAATATTCCACACTAAATACCGTTTCTTGAACTTTGAAGGCTAGATTTAGGATTTGAGTTAATATTCATTTATTTTTCAGGAGTGCCGGGTAAGCGCAACGAAATCTACTACAACTGCTGTCCAGAGCCGTACATTGACATCACGTTCGCGGTGGTGATCCGTCGGAAAACGCTGTACTATTTCTTCAACCTAATCGTGCCCTGCGTGCTGATTGCCTCGATGGCGCTTCTGGGTTTCACCTTGCCGCCGGATTCTGGCGAAAAATTATCATTGGGTAATTCATAGCGTCACTCTTGCTATCAGTTTTCTCAAGGCATTATTCTGATAACTTCGATTACTAATGAAAGATTGTTTGTGACCAGGCGTTACGATCCTGCTCTCACTGACGGTGTTCCTGAACATGGTGGCGGAGACGATGCCGGCGACGTCGGATGCAGTGCCATTATTGGGCACATACTTCAACTGCATCATGTTTATGGTGGCCTCGTCCGTCGTTTCTACAATTCTCATCCTGAACTACCACCATCGGCACTCAGACACGCACGAAATGAGTGACTGGGTATGTCTATCATTTTAGGTTTAACTGGTCTGTAATGTTAGTTTTGGTATAGCTAATAATGTTGTTGTGTTACACAGATACGTTGCGTATTCCTGTACTGGCTGCCGTGGGTGTTGCGCATGTCGCGGCCGGGCTCGGCGACGACGCCGCCGCCCACGCGTGCGCCACCTCCTCCAGATCTGGAGCTACGCGAACGCTCCTCCAAGTCACTCCTGGCTAACGTGCTTGATATCGACGATGACTTCCGGCACGCGCAATCACAGCAGCCCCCCTGCTGTCGATACTACAGGTCCCTCGACGATCTACACGAACACTACTCGCCGTAAATAGCACGGTTACAATAATTCTCCCCAGCCTCGAACGTTCCGCAGTCAACCCGACCTTAACAGCTTAAAGACATCACATCATTAATAGAGTCATTCTTTCAACTCTCAACATTCTATCTCGGGTCTATGCCTATTGACTATTGTTACATCTGATCAATCAGCATAGCATAACTCCAGTAGCTCCCTTCGATCCTCGGCTCCACCCGTAGTGTAGAGCGCAGGGCTGACCGGTGACTACAGAGCCGTGTTGTTGCAGGGAGGGCGAGGGGAACGGCGCGGGGCTCGGCGCAGCGCACAGCTGTTTCGGTGTCGACTACGAGCTCTCGCTCATACTGAAAGAGCTCCGAGTCATCACAGATCAGGTAATAGTCTAACACTCTCGCGCGACCTGCTTTTCCTGGATCAATATAATTAGAGCGCAGATAACTTTGATAACGGAGTTTATTTTTCAGATGCGCAAGGATGACGAAGAAGCGGACATTTCGCGCGACTGGAAGTTCGCCGCCATGGTCGTGGACAGACTGTGCCTTATTATCTTTACCCTGTTCACAATCATCGCCACGCTAGCCGTGCTGCTGTCTGCACCACACATCATGGTGTCGTAGCGACCCGCCCGCTTGCGGCTGCGCATGCGTAACGTTCTGTGATACCGCGAATACTTGTTAAGTTGTGATGTGCGAACTGGCGCGGGCGTTGACGCCGCGTCGCTTGGGAAGTTGCCGCCGCCGCCTCGTCGCCCGCGCCCCCCTCTAGACATAAGTTACCGCTGACTGCCATCCCCTACGCTCAACCGATGACTGCCTATCCTTCGATGTCCTTGATTCCTCTGATGACCTCAATGACTATTTCTTCCGAAATCACAAAGACGTACGTTTTACACAAAGGAATTCATTGACAAGCCCCACAAAAAGCACTAGTAATATATTTAAAATGTTGAACGATGAGCGGTTCCTATGGCAAGTTCCAACGGAGCTGTCGATATTGAAACGTGGCAGTACGTGCTCAGTAGGTAGACGCGCCGCGCTGCAGCGCCCCTGTACTAGCAGACTGGAGGTCAGCGCTAGTGGCCGTCTCTTGCGGCCACGGGCACCGATGACGCCGGTGATCATTATAAAAATTGTAGCACAAAAACGTCTTCCTTCATACCGTTTAACGACCTGATTCGCATTTAAATTAAAACTTTGTTAGAACTTCTTCGACTCTTGAAATCTATTGTACAGATAGACTTTGGGCGGTTAAGTGCCCTTCGTTTCCTTCTTGTTCGATTCCATGAATCGTGGTTATGACCCTAAGTTTATTTTCGGATGTATTTGTGTCAGTAGCTAGTATAGAACTTTACAAACAATGTTGATTCAATTGGTACAGGTTGTGATATGCCTCGTTGTGAACGGGTCGATATTGTTATAATGGTAAAATATCCATGGCTATAGCTTAATAAAACGTTCGTTAAAAGTTGTAGTTAAACGAAATATTATTTTAATAAAGTCATACCTGAGACTTTCGGAACGACTTATACAAATAATAAATAATTAAATTACGTAATAATATCAAATTTGTACTTCTTTCGATATGGTTACAGACATTTGTAAGCTGAAAATAATGTCAGCAAAATTTTTCTTCTACATTAAATCTCTGTCGGAATTTATACATTGTTGAGCGACACATACACCAACTTGCGCGTCACATTTGCGTTTATCATGATAACTACGGGAGCAACAGTACCCAGTTGTTCCGACGACGACTTTGAATCGACAACTAGTCGACAAGCACCTCGACCGGCAATTTACACCGCTCGTCTGCCACATCCAACGACTCTCATCTCAAGTTCATTTCTATTCGAGACTACGTCATGTTAACCGTACTAACGAATATTTCATTTTGTAATTTTTCATTTCAACAAGACATTGTAAATCTCCCAAAAGGAAAACGTCCATAAGCCGAGCGAAAGCGCGGGTACCTAACTAACGTCTACGTACCCCGCTAAGCTCTACCCATGTTTTCCTTTTTCGAGGTGTTAATAATCGCAGGCGGTCTATTATGGAAGTTGCGGACCGACTGTCATTATTACTCGGTAATGTGTTTGTATAATTATTTACTGTTATTTAATCTCGTCTTCAACCAGTCGTTTGCGGTTGTATGACCGGACGGTGGGCGCCGCGCGTCGCTCCACGCAGCGCTGTCCCGATGACCGGGGGAGCCAGCCGCGGGCGGCTTCCATGCGTCCCCATCGGGACAATCAGATGTCCTTGAGATAATGTTCAATTGTTAGGGTTAATCTCTGAACTGTAACTTTGTTTATTAAATATAAATGAATGAAACACACATTTATTTTATTTACACCCGCAGAAACCGTTATGTCTTCTGGTTAGAACGAGTCTGAAAAGAGTAGGTAACGTTTAACGGGTGCTTAAGTGAGTCGTAAATTGTGCACATTCCTGACCTATATTACATTGGCGGAGGTGGCGGGTAGCGCCCTCCAGGAGACAATCGATGCTCTCCCGTGGGATGGCGCACATGCGCACTACACATCCACTTTCCAACAAAGCCAACCTCAGATAATTTAAAAATTAAAAACTGGTATTAAGGTTAACTAGACAGAGAGCTTATTCTTTATTTCATATTACTAATTCGCTAAGAAAATCGTTTTAAGAATCTGAGAATATAATATGTATGCTTCAAAACAGGGCGTTAAAATATCCGTAGTAAAAGGTACGAGTAAATATCTAAGAATATTTCGTAAATTACTTGCAGGAAGGTTTTTTTTAAATAAACATAAATTAAGTCTGCGTTTCGCCACCAAATCGCCTAGCGAAAGGAAAGCGACGCTGTGGCCGAAGATTGAGCGCGTAGACTTTAGAAGTTACCTATTCACTCTGGCCTTGAAGATACCCAGGCTGTATTCGTTTTCAGGAAATAAGGTTGGCGGCAAGGCATTACAGTCCCTAGAGGTTCGCAATAAGAAGGTGGAAGCAAACTAGTTAGCTCAATATTATGATAGAGCTTATAACTGCACAGCACATTTACGAATATGACTAATGTAGAATACTAGGTACTACATATTAACGATAATTAAGACTTGATCGTCAATAAATAACTTTTTTCAAAGCAAACACTATAATCGTATTCTTAAAACCCTTTTTTTAGGAGAAGGCTATGAGATAATTTTTGGTCATTTTTTTTCATGACATTGGTGGCAAACAAGCTAACGGGCCGCAAGATGGTAAGCGATCACCGTCACAGTAAATAATAAGTAAACATACTTATTAGTAGATAAATCCTACGTACTGATAATAAATCTGAAAATAAATAATGAGGGAGATTGTACGTCCATATCCCGCTAAGGGTGCACAATCGCCTGGCTACGCTATACCGACCCACCGTTATAGATACGGGTTATATAGGGCGGGAGTGCAGGCGCGGGACGCCAGGGCGGGGGCTGCGTGCGGCAGTGCCCGTTTACCCGCCGCCATGTCGGCCGGGACTCGCGCCTTTCTACTCACTTTCGCACTTTTCACCGTCCTTTATTCAGGTAAGCAATTACTTTTATCACTAAACATTCAACAGACTTCCGAATAACAAACTTTAATTAATTCATTACAAATTTTCAGTAGTTTGTTAGTCCCACGGGAACATACTATCCTTTTACCATACTTGATCGAATGAAACTACATTGACAGTCTGGAAAATAACAAAATCTATATTATTTCGGTAATAGTTTAACAATTACGTATAATACAACAAGTAAAGACATAAACGCGCGCCATGCATTTTATAAATCATAGATTAGACATCAACGCGTTACCGGCTTAGTTTCAAGTATGAATTATATGTTACATTATTAAATTGGTTCGATTATTACGGTATAACCATAGTAAGCACCTTTCAGAAGAACGTTAACTGATAAGCGAACGTTTTCAGTCTAAGTTCATCTTACTTGCTGTTTATTGATCTGATGCGCCGCAGCATCTTTCGCATCTTAGATCTCTTGCATATTTTATTTTATCAGCTATTTATTTACTGTGTACACAATATGAAATTCAATAGGTATACCTACCTAGATGGGAATTAAATTGTATAGTGTAAATAGGATACAACTGTGTGCTTTTTTTACATTTCAATACTCGTAAATTAATGCAGTCAAGATAAGTGTAGGTATAAAATATTGACCCGCTCTCGAATAGTCGTATGTCACTAACCGGGAACTGTTCCAGGATGGTGTTCCGAAGACGAGGAGCGGCTGGTGCGCGACCTGTTCCGCGGATACAACAAGCTTATCCGACCAGTGCAGAACATGACGCAGAAGGTGGACGTCCGTTTCGGGCTGGCCTTTGTGCAGCTCATAAATGTGGTATGTACCTATCTATAACCACCTACTTATCATGCCTAACCTGGTAGGCAATTACGGATTACCCTAAGGCAAGCTTACGCACAGCTTACGCTTACCTACGCTACGAGGGTCTTTGACCAGTGTGTGTTGCCAGTGGACATATGGTACTGAGACGTGGTCCTTACCTGTTGGTCTTTGGGAAAAAGAGAGTCACACAACGGACAATGGAGAGAGCTATGCTCGGAGTTTCTTTGCGCGATAAAATCCGGAACGTGGATATTCGCCTAAGAACCAGAGTCACCACGACTTAGCTATTAAAATTTGCATGTTAAAGTGGCAATGGGCAGGCCACATCACTCGAAGAACCTATAACCAACCGATGGGGGAGAAAGGTTCTTGAGTGGAGACCACAAACCAGAAGACGCAGCGTAGGTAGGCCTCCCACTAGATGGACCGACGACAATGTGAGATTCGCAGACATCCAGTGGATGCAAAAGGCAGGCTGTCATTCAGTGTGGAGGTTAAAGGGGGAGGTCTATATATGTTCAGCAGTGGACGTCTTCTGGCTGATGATTAATGATGATAACGATGAAGCTTATGCAAGTGCTTACAGGCGCTAGGGAGCAGAATACGAAAAATGCGCTTTCCCCAAATATTATTAAATTATTTTGTTACATTGGTACATATATACCTACCAAGGAATGAAAGGTACCTATCTACCTACGCTTTATCAGAAACAAGGAGCTTCTCGTGACGCATTCACGAGAGGCTTTTTAAGAGTATCTGAATTAATACTGTCTTTGCTACTGGTCTTAGTTATTACAACTCTCACCCAACGACAAGGAAGACTGAAGAAGAGTTTATAGGTACTTATTCCTCATATTTATTCCAGAACGAAAAGAACCAGATCATGAAATCAAACGTTTGGCTTCGACTTGTGTGGATGGATTACCAGCTAATGTGGGATGAAGCAGATTACGGTGGCATAGGCGTACTGCGACTACCACCAGACAAGGTCTGGAAACCAGACATAGTGCTCTTTAACAAGTAAGGAGCAGAGTTATGATGAAAGATATTTATGCTGATATGCTTATTTAAGATTTGACGTTTTATCTTATATCTTTTATTTCCAGTGCCGACGGCAACTATGAGGTCCGATATAAATCCAACGTTCTTATCTACCCAAACGGTGAAGTCCTGTGGGTGCCACCAGCTATCTACCAGGTAAGTAGGTATAAAACGTGTAAGTAGGTAAATTGCGCGCTATTCTCAAAATATTTTTTACTCGGTTTATAACTAACGAACTAACAATGTGATCAAATCTTAGAAGTCGATTTTAACCTATATATAGGTACCTACTTCTTACCTATTGTCATATCGATTTGAAACTTTGCAAGTACCTACCTATAGGTATGTAATTCGAATGACAATACAATAAAACAACGTACCTACCTACCATCAAACTGATCTAATAAGGATCAGGAAGTGGGAAGTGAAACTCTTCAATGGTGTGAATGATACTGACTGAGCCATATAGCAAAAATTATTCGCGATGCGGCGCATGTTTGGCGTCTTTCCGCTAGATTACTCTGTCACTCTTTTCGCTTTGTAACAAAATACATAAACGTGTATTTTTTAGCTTTTAAAACTATAATTATTACACTCCAACTTACAATGACATAAATTTTGTTCATTACAGAGTTCATGCACGATTGATGTCACATATTTCCCATTTGATCAGCAAACCTGCATCATGAAATTTGGCTCGTGGACGTTCAATGGCGACCAAGTATCCCTTGCGTTGTACAACAACAAGAACTTCGTGGACCTGTCAGATTACTGGAAGTCGGGAACGTGGGACATAATCGAAGTACCCGCATACCTTAACATCTATGAAGGAAACCATCCAACTGAAACTGACATCACGTTTTACATTATCATACGAAGGAAGACACTGTTCTATACCGTCAACTTGATTTTGCCAACTGTGTTGATCTCATTCCTCTGCGTTCTCGTTTTTTACTTGCCTGCCGAAGCTGGTGAAAAGGTAAGAGTAACTTTAAATCTACAGCGTTATTTATACCTATATGTAGGTACTAAAAACCTCTCGTGGGCAACATTATCATACTGAACAGGTTTTAATTCATGACTTTTCACACAACTTAGGTAATAAAAACATGCCAAAAAGTTTGTAGGCTTTTTTTTAGCTTTGTATTTTGTACTTATGTGCAAGAGTCGTAGGTCTTGCCGGGTCCTTGCGTTCTTTCTCATTATTTTGTCAGTGCATAAAGTTATTGCCATTTCGAGCTGTTATGTAAATGTTGTTGTTTTTGTATAAAGAATAAAAGAGTAATGGATCCACAGACATCGCATTTGTTTTATAAGATATTTATTCCATGATGGATTTAAAAAAATTAAGAAGTTGCCTACGAGAGATTTTTCGTAAATAAGTAGGTATAGGTACAAATACTCGAAATTACTTTTATGTAGCAAATTCAACAAAATATTAATGTGATCGTTTGGATTGCAGGTCACACTGGGTATCAGCATTTTGCTGTCACTGGTTGTGTTTTTGCTGCTCGTATCGAAAATTTTGCCACCGACCTCGCTCGTACTGCCTCTCATAGCCAAGTATCTGCTGTTTACATTCATCATGAACACTGTCAGTATCCTTGTTACGGTTATTATCATTAACTGGAACTTTAGAGGACCAAGAACACACAGGTAAAATGACTTTTTCAATTTATGTTGATCCGGGTAAAATCCAAGCACTTTTTAATGCTAAGAACTTAATTTCTTTTGTACAGGATGCCATTGTGGATTCGAAGCGTCTTTCTTCACTATTTGCCTGCGATGCTGCTGATGCGCCGTCCTCGCAAGACGAGGTTACGATGGATGATGGAGATGCCCGGCATGAGCGGCCCGCCCCACGCTGCGGCTCCTCACGAACTACCGAAACACATCAGGTAGTCTTGTAAACATTCATTCGATTCTTGTACCATTATCCGTCGTTTTTGATATTAGTTTTATTGACAGTGCAATTGGCGCGAAACAAAGCAAAATGGAGGCTATGGAACTGTCTGATCTGCATCATCCCAACTGCAAGATCAACCGCACGCAGGGGGGTGGTGACGTTGGGGCCCTGGGGGGTCTTGGAGCGCTTGGCGGTCTGGGGCTGGGCGGAGAACGCAGAGAATCTGAAAGCTCCGACTCCGTACTCCTGTCCCCGGAAGCAGCTAAAGCTACGGAAGCAGTGGAGTTTATCGCTGAGCATTTGCGTAACGAAGATCTTTACATCCAGGTAAAGTTTCATTCGTATCAGAACTTAAATTTCTTGATAGTTCCGAAGAATAACAACCTTAACATTATGCGAAATTTTCAGACACGCGAAGACTGGAAGTACGTGGCTATGGTGATTGACAGACTCCAGCTCTACATTTTCTTCATAGTCACCACAGCGGGAACAGTGGGCATTCTCATGGATGCGCCTCACATCTTCGAATACGTCGATCAGGACCGCATCATAGAAATATATCGAGGAAAATAATTCCCGTTATCTTAGTATTTGGTAATAATGGCTTCCACGTCAGCATTTTCTTCCAAGAGCTAGGTCATAAGGTCATAATAATATACGGTAATGAAATTGTGGGTAAATCTAGATAATTGTAATGCTCTCATCGACTCATTCGAGTTATTACTAGAGCTTATTGTCGAATTGTTTTGCTATCATTCCCATTCCTATAGGTTTTAGTCGATACAACGTAATGTCTAGTATCTAAAATGGCTGTGTTCGATGTTATAAAGCACAATAGGTAGTCATGTAAGTTTGTATTTTGTAATCATGTTAAGAATTAAATAATATGTAACGATGTGGAGATTTTATTCAGATACTTCAGTGGCCAAAAAATTACCTAAAATAAAATTAAACCGGAATAGTGTGCAGCACATTTGTTGTGGTGCATAAAACAGTGTGTCTACTTTTATACACCATTGCACACGACTGTACTTACTGATAATAAATAAATAATAAATAAATAGTCGGAACATTTTTGCACACAAGGTCATCTGACCCCAAACTAAGCAAAGCTTGTGATATGGCTGCCGGAGACTGATATACATACATATATAGTTTTAAATACATACTTAAATAGATATTAACAACCAGATATAGAACAAACACAAATGTTCCTCACATAAATGTTTGTCCTAGGTGGGAATCGAACCCACGCCCCCAAGCTCAGAAGGTAGGTTCACTACCAACTGGGCCAACGGGCTATCAAGTTAGTTGAAGCATGAGGATGTGTAACTCCTTGCTTCACCCAGGTGGAGAACATAGGTGGAGCACGGGTCCCCCCCTGACTAAGTTATACGTAACAGGTAGAATGCGCGAATTTGTTAGTGTTTTGATTGAAAACATTTATGCCGTAGACATGTGGAATTTTTACCTTAAAATAAACGTAGGTACATAATTACCTACCTATAGGGTGGTAAGGTTTTCTAGCAAAAGATAGAGTATCTACTTTCACTACTTTAAAATAAAAAATATTAATGGAGTTTTTAGTTATATTTTATTTCCCATTATTACCTTAAAATAATGAATCGTCAATAGTAAGAAAAGTTACTAATCTAGTGCATCGATACAAAACTCTTTCCATAAATTGGTCCGTTTTCACATAACGGATTTGGTAAGTCAAACACGCCTTTTTTACAAAATACCACGCATGTTTAAGTTTGTATATTTAAATACTAGGTAATCTATGAAATACGGTATCGGTACGGTACGGTCTATCTATGGTAATCTATCTATCTATCTATCTAGGTCAATTATGAAATCTCCTTGAGATATGAAAGAAATAATGTATCTAACAAATTTACTGTATCACTGACCCCGATTTTGATGGGAGAGCTCAGCAATCAGAATAACTTCATATTTTTATGCAACTGAGTGACGAGACGAGTCGATCGTCTGATGGTAAGCGCCACACTTGCCCATAACAGTTCAATGCCACCCAAAATGTTGAACTTGAGTGAATAGATTTCTTCTAGTCTAGATCAACGTGTTCCATCCTCGGCCACACCGTCGCTTACCATCAGGCGAGTTGGTGGCCAACGCAGATCTATTCGATATTTAAAAAAAACAACGAATACGGCAATGCACAGAGCGCATCACCCTGAGATATTAGACGTTGAATCCCTTTATCGCCAGTAATTACTCTTGAAACATTTCGCTTAATATAACATTCAAACATACATCATCAATGCTTATTAAAGTAGGTACTAATATAATACAAAGAACATTAGGACCGCGGGGGCCGGCCGCTCTCGAACTGTATAGGGACCTGGCCAAACGTTTGGTGGAGGTGACTGGTGACCGAAATACTGGCGCCTACTTTGGCCAAAAATTCGCATTGCCATTCAATGTGGCAATACTGCCAGCATACTTCACCAATTTTCCTTCCATCAAGGGGCTTTTAGATTCGTTTTTTTAAGTTGATTTTTGAATAGTTTTAGGTTGTAGTTCATTTTAAATTGTACAAAAATTAATATACAGCTTTTTTGGAAAGTACCCGGAACATTGACATAGCAAAGAATACAGTGTAAACTGATAGAACAATTTAAATAATATAATCATCAATGGATATTGTAACAGTCTAATCAAATTATTTAATGTAACTATAAACATAATGTGCATACAAATAAAGAGTTTAATCGTCACCTTCGTCATATTGGGGAGATGTGGGCGAGTAGGTCGGGGAAGTGGGGGAATAAGTCGAGGGCCCAGCTGAAGAAGACGGGGAATATGCAGGGGACGAGGGGGAATAGTTGGGCGACGTTGGAGTAAACGTGGGCGATGTCGGCGAGTACTTGGTCGACATCGGCGAGTAACCGGGCGAAGACGGCGAGTAGTTCGGAGAAGAAGGCGAGTAGTTGGGTGAAGACGGAGAGTAACGCGTACTGGCCGGGTGCTGCGGTGACGACGGCGAGTAGGCGGGGCTCGTCGGCGAGTATTGTGGACTCGGCGGCGAGTACTGAGGACTCGTCGGGGAGTAGGTAGGACTACCGCCAGCGACCGACGGCGAGGTAGGCGAATAGTTCGGCGACGTCGGAGAATACTTGGGCGAAGATGGCGAGTAGCTCGGAGAAGTCGGCGAATACGCCGGCGAGGTCGGGGAGTACGACGGGCTCGTTGGCGAATATGCCGGTGATGTTGGAGTGTAATTAGGCGACGACGGTGAATAGCTCGGCGACGCCGGACTGTACACGGGACTGGTAGGAGAATAGCTAGGCGAAGACGGCGAGTAGCCGGGCGAAGTCGGCGAGTACGCCGGACTAGTAGGCGAGTATGACGGACTAGTCGGCGAGTATGACGGACTCGTTGGCGAGTAGCTCGGTGAGGTCGGCGAATAGCTGGGAGAAGTGGGCGAATATGCGGGACTTGTCGGGGAGTAGCTCGGCGATGTCGGAGAATAGCTGGGAGATGTCGGCGAGTACGAGGGCGAAGTGGGCGAATAGCCGGGCGAAGTCGGCGAGTAGCTCGGCGACGTCGGGGAATAAATCGGAGATGTTGGGGAGTAGTTAGGCGAAGTAGGCGAGTACGATGGGCTTGTGGGCGAGTAGTGTGGAGAAGTTGGAGTGAGGCTAGGTGAAGCTGGAGCGTATACTGGGCTTGTGGGAGAATACGACGGCGATGCGCCCGCGGGAGATGCGTACGGAGACATCGGAGGTCCAGGGGAGCCAGGCGAGCCGGGCTGCGGCGACCACGCGCTGTACGCCGGGGAGAGACCTGATGCATCCGAAGCACCGGACGGCGAGAACGACGGACCACCAGGAGTCATGCTGCTTCCCACTGTAACAGACGAAAGAAACGTTTTTAAATATGTCTAATAGAACCTCAAACTAAATATATATTATGTAATATTAAGGGGATAAGCCAGCACCTAATTTCTATACTGATAATCCCTAATTTCGAACACTGGTAAAGTAAAGCCGCATATACTAATCAATCAAATCCAGGAACACCTATCTGGACAAATTGCAGTTGAGAAGGCTGGATTCATGAAAAGAGCCCGCCCAAGGGTTGCCCCAGGGGCCTGAAAAAATACTTGAAGGCTCCTGTGAAAAAATACTTAAACTGCGCCGACAAAAAATGTATGATACAGGTATTTGGTTAAGGTTGAGAAAGATTTGGAAGAACAGGAGAATAACCAAATACAAAGATTGAACCTATAAATACCTCTTGTATTCCCAATATTCATCTATGAATGTAAAACCTAGCATTAACCAGTCGCATGGGAGACTACTAGACCGACGCAAAATTTACGTCCTGGAGATGTGGTATTGGAGGCGCCTCCTAGATCCCTTGGAGGTCCCAACGGAATACCAGCGCCGGTTGTTTCCGACCGGCATCTTGCTGTGTTGGAGCCGGTTTGTGACAAAAAATATAATAAGCTTTAGTTAAGATTAGTTTAAATTTAAAGTTCTTTTTTACCATTATAATAATTGTATGTTTTGCACAAATAAATGATGTCTATGTCTCATCATCATCATCATCAGCCGGAAGACGTCCACTGCTGAACATAGGCCTCCCCCTTTAACCTCCACACTGAACGACAGCCTGCCTTTTGCATCCACTGGATGCCCGCGACTCTCACAATGTCGTCGGTCCATCTAGTGGGAGGCCTTCCTACGCTGCGTCTTCCGGTTCGCGGTCTCCACTCAAGAACCTTTCTTCCCCATCGGTTATCGGTTCTTCGAGCGATGTGGCCTGCCCATTGCCACTTCAACTTGCAAATTTTAACAGGTATGTCGGTGACTCTGGTTCTTTGGCGAATATCCACTTTCCGGATTCTATCGCGCAAAGAAACTCCGAGCATTGCCCATTGTAGCTCTCTCCATTGCCCGCTGTGTGACTCTGAGTTTTTTAAAAGGCCAACAGTTAAGGACCACGTCTCAGTACCATATGTCATCACTGGCAACACACACTGGTCAAAGACCCTCGTCTTGAGGCACTGTGGTATCTTGGACGAGAAAATGTCATGCAATTTCTTGAACGCTGCCCATCCGAGTTGGATTCTTCGGGCGACCTCTTTGCCTAAGTTGGACTTACCTAACTGAACAATCTGTCCAAGATAGGTATAATGGTCAACAACTTCGAGAGTATCGTTCCCAACGACTATGGGCACAGGTTCAACATGGACATTGGACATAATTTTTGTCTTGTCCATATTCATTTTAAGACACACCTGTTGGGAAAGGCTACTGAGGTCGCTGAGCATCGTATTGAGATCCTCCAGCGACTCTGCCATGATGACTATATCATCGGCAAAACGAAGGTGAGTGATGTATTCGCCATTGATGTTGATGCCGAATCCGTTCCAGTCCAAGAGCTTGAAAACGTCCTCCAATGCGTTCGTGAACAGTTTCGGAGAGATAACATCTCCCGTCTATCGTCCGTCGAGAGATGTCTATGTCCTAAATATCCCATGGACTGCATTTAGAACAGAATTCCCTCGACTACTAATTACGAATAGTAAAGTTCTTTGGACAAGTCTCCTGGAACGAAGACTTAATGGAAAAACGATTAGTCCAAGACCAACTAGCAGGAAAGAAGTAGAGGCAGATCTGCTTTACGTCAGGACTGACCTCATTAAGACAGTAACTAGCTCTTTCCATACAAATTTGTTCAAATGGAACCTGAAATCACCTCAATACTCAAAACCACCTTATACAACTTTTTTGTTTTAGTTTGTTATTTTTTCACCCTACAGTTATATGATTATTAACGAGATTTTACCATGTTAATGTTGTGGATGGAACTCCCGATATTTGCCGGTAAATATCCCGTTAATAATCATACAACTGTAGTGGACAACCGTGATAGTTTAATCCGGGCGGCATTGAATGCGAGTGCAGAAGTTTTTTTATGGCTAAAATTGGGAATTTCGTCTACCTTTCAGATAATAAAAAAATAAGTTTAAAATAAGTATAAAATACGTGCATAAGTATTATATACCATTAGTATTTTGTATAAATTTTCTTACACACAATATGCGCCTCGTAGCACTTTTGCTTACGCCGACATGTGGTGCGTAATCATATGGGGTTTTTCACCTTATTTAGATAAATAAAAAATAAAAGTTATCTTATTGGGTAGACCAGTTATATGAAAATTAGGTGCTGGTGAATCTGTTAACATTTTTGGGCTTTTTCTTACCTTGACCAGGCGACCAGACACTGCTACTGTACCCAGGAGTATTCTGTGTAGACCATGGCGTCATGAGCGGAGTCATGGACGGTGTGCCGACGCCGAAGTACATGCCACCTCCCACGCCCATGCCGACGCCAAGACCACCCATTTCCATGCCATTCTTACACTTCTCGGCGTCGAGGAGCAAATCGAAACAACCTACAAAAAAAAATTGTTGTGAAAAGATGATTCTCAGGGACAAACATATTATCTAGAGTTCTGTGTTTCTTAACTTACCAGTTCCCATTCGCGGCAGTTGTCCCATGATAATGTTCTCAGACACGCCTCTCATAGGGTCTACTTCTGCGTGACTGGCAGCATCCAACAATACGTCAACAGTTTCCTCGAAGGAACATCTCATGAGCGCGCCTGTGTCCTGTCTGTTGATACCGTGGCGAGTAATAGCCATGAGATGACCCTTAGCCGTCATGACGTCGCAAAGCAACGCAAGATGACGGTAGTTCACGTAAAGACCGTAGAACTGCAATACAGCGTTCATTTCTTTCTCCACTGATTTACGCACAGCCTCAATTCCCAATACAGCAAAGATCTCGCAAATGTCGTTACTGAATGTTCTTATCGGATCAACGTCACGTTCCGACAATACTTTCATCAGGGAAGTACCGTCAGTTTCCAGGAGCCACTCGGCAATGGCTTTGAACTCTCCTTGTTCAGTAATTATGATGCGTTTCTTGGCTTCAGTCTGAGGTAAATGCATGTACACTTTGGCGATAGCCTCGATACCCTGGAGCGTCATGTCGGACAACATGTTAGCTTCGATACATCGCAAGAACATGTCATCTTCCATTTTGTCAACAGTCTCCTCGTCATTATCTTGGAATTTGCTTTCTTCGTTGTTCATGATCCTTATACGTAGAACGAGCTTTTCGGCGTTATCGTCATTGAAGATGCAGTTCAAGTCATCTCCGAAGCCGGCGTTTATCTTTTCCGCGATCTGTTCCATAGTCAATTTTTTATCAGTCATCCTCTTGCGATCCAACTCAATACGCAACAGCCATGGGGAGATCTTGGTGGGGTCGAAGTCAGGCATTTCGTAGTAAACATTGACGAATTCTTGATCTTCGGCGATAACTGTGTTTTGTGGGTCAGGATCGTAGTAAATGGCCGTATTTGCAGTGACTTTCCGGAGCGTGGTGTGTTCCAGACGGCAGAGCACATTCTTCGCTTTTTCTGCGTCTCTGGCTGCACCGCCCGTCAAGAAAACCGTTAGAGAAGGAGCTTTGGGTTTCTTTGAAATGTTGATGATTTCCTTCAGACGCGGCACACCGAGGGTTACGTTCTTCGACGACACACCGGCGAAATGGAAAGTGTTCAGCGTCATCTGAGTGGCGGGTTCACCGAGAGACTGGGCGGCCAAGGCGCCGACCATTTCACCGGGATTTACTTGCGCTTGCTGGAATCTAGCTTCGATTTCACCAATTAACCACTCAAAAGCTTCACCAGACAATCTATAGTCTTCAGATACAAATTTAGTGCACAGCGTCGATCGCACCAAACACTGGAAGAGAAGTGTGGCGTTTTCATTGGCTTGTTTGGATAATCGGTCCTCTCCTGCTACGATAATACACTTCTTCAAAAGATCTTTGACGCCTTGAATCACTTTTATGGGACTCAAGTCTGTTGGCATTCTTTTATTGATGTGGAATGTCTTTTGAGCATTCCAGATCATTCTCTTGAAATTGCAAGGAAGTACGACTTTGGATTCACCACTGGGGAAGATTTGACGCAAAACCTCACGATCTTTATTAAGCTGTTCCCATTCACTTTCAAGATCAGCAATTACGTAGCCAGATTCCGTCAGCTCTTTGATGATGTCTTCATTGAAAATTCTCTTCAGATATCTTTCATTTGACGGATCAAATTTGAATTTCTTTTCGAATGCCTTGTTAGAAAGTTTTACGGTGGGCATGTTCTGGAACTCCACAGTCTCCCCAGCTAGGCCGTCTTCCCCATATCTTAACTGGATGAGCTGTCCGACGGAATTACGGACAGTGCCGTCATAATGTACCATTACAGACTCCATAGCCTTTATCAAACGACGCTGAATGTAACCAGTTTCGGCTGTTTTTACGGCGGTATCGATAAGACCCTCACGACCTCCCATAGCGTGGAAATAGAACTCGGAAGGCGTCAATCCGGCAAGGTAAGAGTTTTCTACAAAGCCTCTGGACTCAGGACCGTAGTCGTCTTTGATGAAGTGCGGCAGTGTGCGCTTGCGGAAGCCGAATGGAATTCGTTTACCTTCAACGTTCTGTTGACCCACACAGGCAATAACCTGAGAGATGTTAATGTTGGAACCCTTAGAACCCGCGACCACCATAGCCTTGAGATTGTTGTACTCAGTGAGAGACTTCTTGGCAGAGCCACCAGTTTTGTCACGAGCGTCGTTCAAAATACGGTTCACTTGATTTTCGAAAGTTTGCCTGAGGGTGTTACCAGGAGTGGGCTCCAACTCCATGTTGTGAGCCTTCTGAATGACCTCTATTACATCGTCTTTAGCTTTTACGATGGCGCGCTGGATTTCCTGATACGTCTGTGGATCGGCAATGGTGTCGCCAATACCGATCGAGTGGCCTTCAAGCAGCAACCAGTTGTTGATCACTGTCTGGATGTTACCATAGAACCGACCGGCAGTTTCGTGGCCCAATTCCAACATGCAAATATGCAGTAGAGAACCGGCTGAAGCACCAAGTGATTTCTTACACAAAATGCCCATGAGCAGCTCACCATGCTCCACGACGACTTTCGTGTCTCCAGGCGAAATCCATTTGTAAGGTCCATCGTCTTCTTCATCAGGATGTGTGGAATGAGTTCGAATCATGTTGACATGTCCAGGAATGATCAGAGTAAATATTTGTTTGCCAGTCCAAAGTGGTTGCGGTTTCAAAATGCAAGGCTGTGGAATTTTACCATCCCAAGTCGGTAAGAACATGAGAAGGTTCATCACCTGTTCTTTTGTGAGGAACACGTCTCGTTTTGTCATTTTCCTAACAGCTGTCAATGTGTCTTGTACAATACCCATTACGGGCTTGTTAGCTTGCGGTGTTATAATTTGGCGAGGGGTTATGTGAATGTTTTCTACTTCAGCTCGTGTTTCCATAGATTGTGGCACATGTAAGTTCATTTCATCACCATCAAAATCAGCGTTGTATGGAGATGTGCAGCTCAGGTTCATACGGAATGTAGACCACGGAAGAACCTTTACCCTGTGGCCCATCATACTCATTTTGTGGAGTGTCGGTTGTCGGTTGAAAATAACCAAATCGTCATCTCTCAAGTGACGCTCTACTTTGTACCCATATTGTAAATGCAGATCAGATGATTTAGGATGGAACCGCAAGTCAATTCTTTCACCGTTTTCACGAACAATATACTTAGCACCAGGATACTGAGCATTGCCTCTCCGGACAAGCTCTTGCATTCTGTCAATGTTGAAAGGTGTCACTAGCTCGGGGAATGTTAAGTTTTGTGCAATAGATCTGGGAACTCCAACTTGGTCAATACGCAAGTTAGGGTCGGGTGTGATGACGGTACGCGCCGAGAAGTCAACTCGTTTACCCATAAGGTTTCCACGAATTCTTCCTTCTTTCCCTTTTAGACGAGCCTTGATAGCTTTGAGGGGTTTTCCGGATTTTTGCATAGCCCTGTAAGATAAACATTAAAAGCCTGTTTACTAAAAGTCCAATATGGGTGAGACTTCAAAACGAGATGACCTTTGGGATGGATACGCCAAGTATCAGCTTGACGCGCTGGAGTCCATTGAGAAACGTACCGAGAAGCTTATCAGCAACTAATTCATTATAAAGGTTAAGCTATCAAACTTTGAAAATCAGCGTATTTCTTTTATTAATATTTTATTAATAATAGTTTTGCGTTTGGCCGCCAACTCGCCGGATGTTAAGCGATGATGCGGTTGCAAGCTATCTGTTTTTATCAGATACATTTCGGGGAGTGTGCATCATACCTGCATGATCGAATGCCCTCCTGCCCATTTTTCTATCGGACAGCCAGAGCGGGCAAGAAAAGGCGACACCGTTTTTTTGGTTTACATTCCGAAAACCCGTAAGACGAACTTAGATTTAACTTTTATGAGGCGAACTGCTAGACTAAATGGAATGCGTTACCTGAATGTTATCATAGTTACAATCTAGGTGTCTTCAAGTCACAAGTGAATCGGCTTTTTCTAGGCAAGCTTTCTCGGTCACATAAAGCATCATTGTTTAACATCAGGCGAGATGGTGGGGAAATGCAAATTATTTAATTATTAAAAATTACAACTCTTGCTGTGCATATAGAAAATGTGGAATCAGAGTACTCTGTGAGTAATGGTGCAGTGGTCGTGTTTGTCTAGGTGTTAAATCAAACAGGAACAGGCAGAATCCAGTGTTGCAATTCTAGGGCACTCTCTGAAATGTATCCCATTTACACTTGTGGACTGCTAAATAAAGACACTAATAAGACACTTAAAATTAAAATTCTATTGTTAGAAACTTGATATTATGAGCATCTCTCTTTAGTTGTGTAGGATAGATGATGATGAAGTCGTCCGCATCGTATCCGAAGAAGGCGACCCTGGCTATTTCCTGACTTGTGCTTGTATGTGGTGGCTGGCAAATTCAAACTTTGTCTTAAACACCCGGTCACAAGTAAAGCAGTTAAACCAGCCTGCACAGTTGTATATGTGTTGTACTCCTACAACTCCTTGTAGGAGGGTTTAGGTTAGATGCACCATATGCAAGATTCTGTAATGAGAAAACTTACTTTGGCATGCCAGGCATATCATTATCCACAAAAGTAGCAACGTGAAATTGTAGCATTCTGATGTTTTCAGCGAGCACATGAGCTGCTGCACCAGACTGTTCATTCCTCATCAGTTCATTGTTTGATTTGATGATGTCAGCCAGTTTATGAGTCAAGTCATCCTGATTCTTGGCCGAGCCAAACATGACCACAGCAGGGCGTACAGACAGCGGCGGAACAGGAAGTACTGTCACAATCATCCAGTCAGGTCGTGCAAACTTTGGATCCATACCCAATATGAATGATTCCTCATCTGAAAATGCAATTCGGAATTTGGAAACAACACAAAACAATAAATAGCATATTTTATGGAAAATAATAGTGAAATAAGCTGGCCCAGTGTGAGTCACGCTCGCGCACTGATGGTTCCGTACTACCTCAAAATGCCCAGGCGGTCACCTATCCAAGTACAGACTGCGTCTAAACGTTGTTTGCATTGTAGCTCTCAAACGGCTGAACTGATTTTGAACAGGTTTTTTTGTTTGATAAGTGACTTGATAGTGAGTGTGAGTGTGTCATTCATAAAAATTTGTTCAGCCGTTTGATGATTATCAGCACTTTTATCGGGGTTTAAAAAAACAATTTATACTTGGTTACTCATGAAAAATATTTTGGTTAGTACCATTACAAGCCCACGTGTATACAAACAAGCAGATGGGCTGCCTGACCATCGCAGTGATCGTAGCCTATAGATTAGTGGTTCCCAATTAGTTTTTCTTGCGTACCACTTCAAGAAAGACCTCAAACTCGCGTACCCCTTGAGTTCAGCTCAAGCACACCAAATCTATTTGCAGTCCGGTTTAGTGCAGACTCAGTTTGTGAGGACCAGTAAAATATGAAATTCTATGAAAGACGGAAAGACCACACGCTGTATGCAGCTCGTTGGATGCAGATGGACTACAAACGGACAACATATAGTGTCATGTCTTTCATAGAATTGTGTACTTTACTGGTCCTCACAAACTGCGTCTGCACCGGACCGGACTGCAACTGGATATGGTCCACACCAGGAAATTAAATTGCAGGAATGATAAATAAAAAAATATCCCAGTACCGGGATACTGATAAAATTACCTTGGACAAAATATTGCCGCGCGATGCGTACCCCTTGTTGCAACTTCGCTTACCACTAATTGGGAACCACTGATATAGATAACCTGTAACCCCAGAGACATCACAATAATGTAGCCAACCTTCAAGACTCTGTTAACTCTTCTTTTGAAGAACCCCATGCTTCATTGTAGCTTACCGGAAATACCACAGAGCTCTTTCCACATTTCTGTTTCATATTATATTATTTTGAATACTGTAAAGAAAACAACGCCAACATAACTGTGCTTACCTGTTATATGTTTTAATATCTCCCACACTCTTTCTGCGGTGATGATAATTTTTTTTTCCTGTGTATCCTCATTGGCATGTTTCCATTCTGCTGTCAAGTCCAAGCCCTGCCGTCGGATGGATGGCTGGTAGTGACCACAGCCACCATGACCGGATCCCTTCTTGGGCTCTTCTCCCTCCTTTCCTATATCCATATCTTCACCACCCTCGCAAATGTTTTTGCCTTTGCATAAATCATACACATATGTCAATCTCTTACGAGGCTGCCCTTTTGACTTCATAACAACTTCTTTTATCTTTGGATTGGTCTAAAAACAAAAATGTAAGTGCAAAAATTAGTTTTTAATATTATTCAGTATTATGATGTAGGTATGTTTGTTGTATTATGTAGCGACAAGGCCGCCAATTGTTTCACTAGTTTTAAGTTTTTATCTTATTAAGAGTTATCTATCTATGATACATTTATTAGATAGGTAATTTTTATGTATTTCACAACTATTGGACTAAAACTTATGAGTGCTGAGCACAAGTTAAATCATTTATTCATTTCACTCATTTGATCCCTTATTAGCTATTGCTGTTCCAGCTGTACAGATATTACATAAAAAATATAAATATAACCATCATTTAACTTACCGGACTGACTAGCAACTTTGAACAATAGAAGCAGACGCATCTGAGGATTTTTATAGTTTTTGTTATGAAACCAATGTGAAAAACTGGTTTTGCCAAATCAATGTGTCCAAAGTGGCCTGGACACTCCGTCATGTTACCAGCACAAGTCTGACATCTGGAGCTTCTGTCGATGACGCCTTGCCGCGGGTCCATGAGACCGCCCAACTTGGGCCTTCCGCCTTCCATGGTCTCGGGGTAGCGGATGCCCCCTTCGGTAACTGACATACGTCGCTAAAAACATATTTAAATGTACCTTCTCCATATCACATTTCACTACGGGTAAGTTAGGGTAACCGGAGGCACCTCGTTAAAAATACGCTGTTTGTTTGATTAAAAGAGTAAATATTATTTCTAAGAGCATTGGGTAAACTGATATCAATCGAAGGAAACATCGTACACACAATCACAATCATGATCACAAGCACAAGTGCATGTGAGTCCTTGCGCAATATGACTCTTTAGACTATATATGGATACAATATTTACAACTTATTTTATAACTTTTAAAAATACCTAACAATATTCACAACTTACGATTTCATCTGGTGATATTATACCAAACTGTACTCTTTTTACTTGGCGCACAGGCGCCTTCGAATCATTCGTCGTCGCCATTTTGACGACTACTGCAATGACATAGACAATAAATTATTATTTCTATTTTGATTGTTTGATTCAAGTTGGATTGATAGGGATTCCAATTTGTGTCCATAACATGAATCGACTTACGGGTTTGATTGACATTTTTGTCTATCGATTTCTTCGATTAAAAAGTATTTTTCGAAGATCGATTTTGCATTTAAGGTGAAACAAAACAACGCTTTCGCCACACAGCTTTTGGCGCCGTGTAAAATAAAATAACTTGTCGTCTCATTGTATTATGTAGTAGCTTTACCTTTAGTAGAGTCTGCGGGTTCTACAAACGCACGCTTTAATAATGAGCGGCACACAACTGCGAACGAAGGGGGTGTGCGCCGTGTGCGTGCTAAAGGGGAAACTGCTGGGCAATCGCGCTAAAAAATTACAGACGAATCGTTGACGAAACGCAAACGCTCCATAACTTTTGGTCGATTTTGTATCGGCGCGAAAAAGCTGATATTTTCTAGCTTTTTCCGAAACGTTCGTTTGACAGCGCCTACATTCCTACTGTGATCGGGTTGCGTTTTGTCTTTGGTTAAAACCATTAGCACGATACGAAATCGACCAAAAGTAGTGGAGCGGTTGCGATTCGTCAACGATTCGTCCGTAATTTTTTAGCGCGATTGCCCTGCTGTCTTCTATTTCTTTTTTCTGAAGACTGTGATATGATGATGAGGACTGAGAGAAGCTGCTAGCGCCTATTATGTCTTCTGTGCTAGCGCTTCTCTAATCCTTCTCTCTATCTACGACCTTCAGGGCACCCACTTTTTTTTCTTTCCTCTGTGAGAATATTGGCATCGCACTCTTGTGCATTTGCCAGTTTCAAATAATAAAAAATGATCTTTGATCTGTGTCATAATGAAATGTAGTCATAGGCTAAGTACTCCCTGTACGAATGTAGTCAAATAAGTCAAATCACGCTTTTGTATTTGCTCTAATCACTGTGGCTCTAATGTTAAAAGATGGTTAAAGTTAAAAGGGTAACACGTGCAAGCGTCAAACATGGCATGACTATAATATTAGGCACAAACAATAAAGTAAAACGAAAAATTTTATCAATAATGGCGAAGTACGAGGCTCTGACAAACTGTTCACCACCAAATTAAGCAAAGTCGGGCGTGGTCGGTCCTTGGATGAGTGACCACCAGGGCATGATGTCTTTTTGCACTACTTTTTGTAATTTGTGGTGGTAAGGAACCCTCAGTGCGCGAGCCCGACTCGAACTTGGCCGGTTTTTACTTTATTCTTCACCGTAAAACTACGTATTCTCGGAAAATGTCAACTATCTTTAAAAAGTAGAACGGACAGACATTCAGACATTGTAGGCTTAGTAGGTAATGGGGCCCCGTTTACACTCTTTGGGTACGGAACCCTAAAAAGATGAGATATTTGAATTCTAATAAATATGTATACCTACCAACTCATACAACCTAAAATCAGTGGTATAGTGGCAATTTCTATCTCATTCAACTTCTTCCAACTGAAATTTTTCACAACCAAGTAAAACACTATTCTTTGAACACTATTGGTCTTTGACCAGTGTGTTGCCAGTGATGACATATGGTACTGAGACGTGGTCCTTAACTGTTGGCCTTTTAGAAAAACTAGTCACACAGCGGGCAATGGAGAGAGCTATGCTCGGAGTTTCTTTGCGCGATAGAATCCGGAACGTGGATATTTGCCAAAGAACCAGAGTTACCGACATAGCTGTTAAAATTTGCAAGTTGAAGTGGCAATGGGCAGGCCACATCGCTCGAAGAACCGATAACCGATGGGGAAGAAAGGTTCTTGAGTGGAGACCGCGAACCGGAAGACGCAGCGTAGGTAGGCCTCCCACTAGATGGACCGACAACATTGTGAGAGTCGCGGGCATCCAGTGGATGCAAAAGGCAGGCTGTCGTTCAGTGTGGGGGTTAAAGGGGGAGGCCTATGTTCAGCAGTGAACGTCTTCTGGCTGATGATGATGATGAAGTAAAACACAATTTTTTTATGAAACATATATATATATATATATATTTACTCATACAGTTTTTGTGTTTGTTTCAATAAAGATTTGTATAAAAATATAATTTACAAAAATAATTTCCTTGAATACACTTCACTGTTAGCTACCAGTCTTCAGTGGTATAATTAAACTCTAAAAAAGCAGCGTTTTTCAGCAGCGTAGTTCGTCTTTTCTCTGCTATGTTCATTTGATTTTTTAAATCGCTGCTATCTGTTGTTTCTGCTCTTTCAATTTTCCACGACAAGTTTTCTATCTCTGATTCTAGTCGTTCCTGCAAAAAAAAGTTTTGTTTATTAAGGTTCGTTGTTGTATAAAGTCTGCTACAGACAGCTGCGCACGATTGACACAAAAGCTACAAAACAATATTCCTTTATTAGACTACAAAAATACCATTTAGACCTAAATTAATATCAATCATCAAACGACCTGGGGCCTTACGGACAACAGCTAATAGCGGCACCTAATCCGCTCAGTTGGAATATCACGCGACCGCAAACCGTATCTGGGCGCGATAAGGTTCACGTTTGCGTGATTTTCCAACTGAGCGGATTAGGTGCCGCAATTAGCTGTTGTCCGTAAGGCCCCTGAAGCGATTTCTTCCAGGCGACCTTTGTATGGATAGGACTACAAGATTGGGATATGGTCAGCAGTGCACATAAAATACTAAGAAATAGATATAATTACATAATTATGTAAAAATAGCAGATAATGTTTATACACGAGGTTCTTAAAAATAGGAATAGAGCAATGTGACTCTAAGTTGCGATACAGCCACACACTGCTAGCATGACCTACACTGTGCCACGTTACCACGTTTGGGGGCCAAAAATGTCATAGCCAACCCACCGTTTTATACGTAGACGTACACACTTAGGTATTGAACACGTCGAACGCGAAGTGGAGAGGTAGTGTTCTACTACACAGCTAAACGACATACATATATCACACAACCGAACGCAGCTTTGTGAGGCCAACTTAAAAGTGTCCAGGGGCTCCACGTCTCAATATTTTCAATAACTACGAGTATGAAGCAAAATCACAAAAAGTTGCATTTCGGAAATAATCACTATCATTCGGTAACACGAATGGTTTCAATTTGCGTTTCAACCTTTTGATTTTGTGTCTATCAGTCTCTATTTCTAAGGATTCTATCAATAAAAAAATATTTTTTATAAATATTTTTTTTTTATTTCTTAGAAAAAAAGAAAAAAATATAACATTAAAATATTCATCTTTATTTTTTATCGGTTTACGGTTGCTGCGTGAAAATGAAAAATTGTATGTTTTGTAAAAAATAAAAAGGTACCTACGTAACCCAGAATTTAAATTATTGAAAAATACGCAAACGACAAAAATTAGGATCACTCGCATCTGATTTCACCGCAGTTTATAAATTTTCGAGATATTATGATGATCTGAATAGAATGTAACGGATAAGTGTGAGTAGGACTCTCACCCTGAGGGTTCCGTCCAAAAGTAATAATAATGTATGTAAGTAGATCTATACCGGGAATCGAATCTTGACGGAAAAAGGTTTAAAAGATCGAAATATTCAATGAAAAACTTAACTTTGTAGTTAGCAAAGAGATGCTCCCATAACCAACTACAAAATGTAAGTTTGTAATAACAAAAACTTTATTTATTTATTGTGATTTAATATCAAATTAACAACTTTCGGATTTTTTTCTTTACTTGTGATATAAGATCTTGCTTCTTGCCAGGTTTCATGATTCTAGGTGAAAGGGAAGTACCTACCCTATAGGTTTGATTCCCTTGTGTCACATCACATCACAAAATATGCGAAAATATGCGACATAAACGGTAATATCTTTTGATCGCGGTTACTTACACGTTTGATTTTTTTACAGCTAAAAGAAACTATAGACCCGTGTATTTGATATAAAATTTTAATTTGATATCTTTACGCGTTCTTGAGAAAAAGAATCTTGACAGACTGACATACAGACAATAAAGTGATCCTATAAGGGTTCCGTTTTTTCCTTTTGAGGTACGAAACCCTAAAAACGACTTCAATATTAGTAAACACGCAATTTTGTTCACTTGGATGACATATTTTTTTTCCAGTTATTTTGATTTAAAATCCAAACTACTGAACCAATTAAGATGTAAAATTTAAAAAAAAAAAAAAGTTTTCTAAATCGCTTTATAAATGACGGGGTTCTGAGATAATTGAAAACCCTCTTCTTTTTTTGAAGTCAGTAAAAATATTATTCTTGTTGCGTAATTACCTGCTGATACTCAAACAGTTCTTTTGTAGGTCCGTCCATGTAATAAGCGAAAGGGTAGGTGTATTGCAGAGTGTATCTACAGCGTTTCAGTAATCTCGCTGCGTCCCAAAGGTACTGCCAGTCGATCCAAGTTCCTTCACCGGCCATAACCTGTCCACAGACAAGCAAATTAGAAGCTCGCGACTGGTAACAGAGGCGTTTGAAATTTCCACGATAGGGTAGTGGTAGTGACCACCCACCCGTTCCTCGTGGAAATTCCAAAAATTCATACACAGACAGCTATTTTGGTCGTCAAGAATGGAACTCCTTGTTTCCTGAGAACTACAATCTAGGCATCTTCAAGGCTAGAGTGAATAGATTACTTCTAGATCAATGTGTTCCATCCTCGGCCACACCGTCGCTTAGTTATAATCAGGCAAATTGTTTGGTAATCTAATAAAAAAAGGTCCAAGGTTTGTTTCCCGGCCGGGCAGATGTTTAAATTATGAATTTGAACATTGCTCTGGGTCTAGTTGTTAATTGTCCCTGCCTTTGTGTGTGTTCCATGTAGGATTGCCAGATCTGCGGGTGGAAAGTCCGGGACACTAAAAATACTTATCAAGCTCACATATTTATGTAAGCAGTAAGAAGCTTTTTCTTGTTGAATGTTTTTAGAGGAACATCTACAGAAATAAAAAAGCAACCATTTGATCTAGGATCGGGAGACGGCCGACGACACCTACGACAAGGTCTCAGAATAAATAGTACTTGAATTGATATTGACGGTTGACTAGCGCGCTACCGAGACGCGCGAAATTTAAACCTTTGCTAGCGCAAGTTTTGATCCTATTTTTAAATTTCTAAGACATTTTGGCAATTCAGGGACCGGGGCCATCGGCTCGCATTGCTAGACAATCCCGGTGGGCCCCGGCCGTCTGGCAGCCCTAGTTCCATGGCATCCCCTACACAGAGAACCCTAGTGGGGAGCTATGAGTTATGTTGTAGGTTTTTATGTATTTCTTTTCATAATATTATACTTATTAACAATTTTCGTTATTTATGAAGAGACAAACAATTTAAAAAAAAAAAACGAGATAGGGGCTATAAGTCGTGCACTGACGTCTCGCTTGGGGTTTATTGTGTACTACCAGGACCTACCCGAGCCAACCCAGCTCCTTGAAATATCGGTGTGAGCCTCTGGGGCGCTAGCACAGTTACTCCAGTGGCGTAGATAGAAGTGTAAATAATGAAGCTGGAAGTATTCATAATGTAGCTGGAAGTATGCATAATGTAGATGGAAGTGTGCATAATATAGATGAAAGTGTGCATAATGATGGAAGTGTGCATAGTGCAAAAATTACCTTACGATCAATATGTCTCTCCAAATTAGCCAATGTTACTTCTTCCAACGTAAGAGATCTAGCGTGGTTTTCCCATCTTACATAGTAATGCAAGTACTTTTCCAGTAGTAATCGAGCCTGAATCAAAACAAAAAAGTTTTTAGAACCTCATTCAATTTAAAACTAAACAAAATTCACTTATTTTGGGCACTACGGTGTTCAGAAAAATCTTTATTTGCAACGCCATAAGCAGTTGGTTTGTTTTATATATTACTGGCTGTTACCCGCGACTTGGTACGCGTGGACTTTTATTTAAACTTTAAACCCCCTTTTGATCCATTTAATTCAGCCCTTTTGCAAAACAGCTTCGTAGGTCAAGTAGTTTTCGAGATTTCGTGGTGAATCAGTGATTGAGCGAATTTCACTCAACTCAACTTTTTAATAATTTATTTATTTTATTACAACTTCTCAAAAAGTTTCAGCTAAAAACCACAACATTTTTTAAAACAACAAGAAAATAAGTTTTCTTATGACAAAAATTATACTTATAGAAATTATAATTTATATATTATATAGATTTTATTGAATAATTGTGTGCGTTAGGTTCGACGATAACTTGCATACCGTTAATCCGACCTACGATATTTTACAGGCAAGTAATACAATGCAAACACAATTTTTTTTGTTTTAACATGAGCAAAATCGATAAAAGAAATTTAATGAAGATATAGGGATAGTGAGGTAAGAGTTCAAAATGAACTAGCAGTTATTTATGCTGGGTACATACAGGATGCTGACGATCATTGATGTTAGGATTTTCGACGTATCGGTTGCAGCTTCCATGATTACAGTTACCAAGGCAAACCCAGCAGAAGTCATGTTTGCAGGAACCGCAATGCATATGATTGCAACCACCATTTTTTTCAATATTAATATGGCATTTTGGACAGCTCTGGAACACAAAAATTACCGTGTTATTAGACGTGACTTATGATTAGATGGACAACTAGATCGAAAACTCCAAAGACATAAAAAATGTATTTAAAAAAATTACAAGGATATGGTTATGAACTCTAATTATGGTGACAATGTTATCCTACGTCAATTGTTTTTTATCGTTTTTCTTCAAGGTACAATAAATAGTGCAAAAAGACAACATTACGCCGAGGCGGTCACCCATTCAAGTACCGACCGCGCCCGACGTTGTTTAACTTGCTGGTGAACAGAAATTTGACACAGACTCGCACTTGGCCATTATTTATTATTTGTTGTTATACTTTAGCGTGGGTACTATAATCATGCCCAGTTTGACGATGTACGTATTACCCAACCTTTTTACATTAGAGCTAATACAAAAAAACTTTTAAAAAAAATACGAATCTTGTATGACCCTTGGGGACCCTTTCGTTTTTACTTTTTGACTTTTTGTCAATCCACCGTAACATTACATATTCTGTGAAAATTTCAACTGGCTATCTATTACGGTTCGAAAGATACAGCCGTTTAAAGGTACGACGGACGGACAGACAGACAGACAGAGACAACGTAGGCTCAGTAATAGGGTTCCGTTTTTACTTTTTGGGTACGGAAACCCTAAAAAACATCTATCGAAATACCTTGGTATAAGCTACAATGTAGTTTGCTGTCTCTGAGTCGTCAGCGCACTTGATAAGCCAGCGACGGATGGTGGCGCAGTCAGTGGGCGCGTGATGCGGCGCGCCGCACGAGAAGCAAGAGATCAGCTCACAGCCACGGCACTCGACGCGCCGCGCACCTTCGCTGGGCCACGCGCAAAATACCCACTGTAAATTATACATAGGTACTTTGTAATTTTAAATTTCGAGCAAACATGGTTTTTAAGATATTACAAACACAAGTTCCTTTCTTTGTCATATTTCGCAAACGGTACAACTGAATAAAAAATGATGTATAAAATTTTCATTGCAACCTTTTCAATGATACTCTACATGAGAGGAGTTCAGTTTTTTTTTTCATTCCCATTCTTTCTGCATGGGAGCTGGTCACCATCTTTTATTTATGACTAGTTGAATTTTGCGTAGTAACAACTTTAATTTTTTAGACCCATGTATTTAGTATAAATTTCATCTTGATACCTTTACGCGTTCTTGAGATAAAGGATCTTGACAGACGGACCGACATACGGACAGACAGACAACGAAGTGATCCTATAAGGGTTCCGTTTTTTCCTTTTGAGGTACGGAACCCTAAAAACAGTATGATTCAGAGATAACTAAAATAAAATATTATTTATTGGTTTTGATTTCCCATTTTTATATAATAGCATATTTATTTCGTTACCTGACAGTTAGTTCCTGGACAAAATCTCAGTTGAGGATGTGACTTCACATGGTCTTTGAACATGAACTGTTGGTATCTCTCACGCACATACGGTTCAGTAACATGTAATAAAACAAAATCTTCTAGAGCAATCACTTCGCAATCATGAGCCATACATTGAATACTATTGGACACACCTGTAAACAAGAAGAAAGGAATAGTTAGTAGTAGGTTGCCAACCAGAGCGGCAACCTTTGGGGACAGCGAGGGCAGCCGCCCGGGGGTCTCGCGCACTCGCGCAACATACCAAGTACAAAAACATTAAGTTGCAAAGTACATTCATAGTACTTTGAATTTCGCACAATAAAAAACTTTCATCATCATCATCAGCCAGATGTCCACTGCTGAACATAGGCCTCCAGCTTGCCATCCGCATCCACTGGATTCCCGCGACTCCCACGATATCGTGTGTCCATCTAGTGCGTAGCCTACCTACACTGAGTCTTAAAACTAAAAACTGCTTAGAATAACTACTCAGAGAAGGTAAGTTTCCAAACAACGCCTTCTCAAAACGTAAGCTACAAATTCGCTTTGTAGCTTACGTTTCGATTGGTATTTTAAACTATTTAAGCAAGAAAATTAATGGATTACCTGTGGAATATCACATCATAACTATTATGCTGCTTTTCTGATTTGTTGTGGTACGTTTTCACCGCGCAAATTGTCATAGTAAAATTTTTATATATTTTTTGGTGTCATATATGACACCATTTGAATGGCTTAAATTTTGCAAATGTACTTGGTTCTTTGTATAGTTATTCTAAGGCTAAAAACTTTAAATGTATTTACTTATTTATAACTTTTCATTTTATTGTCAAGCATCGTCATTATTTAAAACTAATTCTACAAAGACAAGGGCCTCGCAATGGCAAAATTAAGGTCCTATTGCCAATCGTCCTGTTATTTCCAGGAACATTTTTACCATAAATTCAAAGGTCTCCCACGCCGTGTCTCCGAAATATAAAAATGGTATAATTAATTAATAATTAACAATTTAAGTAAAACTAAAAAAAAAAAAGTTGATTGTAACATAAGGGCGCAAAATAATATTTCCACGGCGAGGGCGCTTTTTTAAGTAACGTTGTTAACGTTAACGTTAACTACGTTAACGTAGCGAGTGATTCAAAGTACGTCGCCCGAGCCAAAAAATATTTTGCGCCCGAGTGATACACTCTACTTTTCATCACCCACTTGATGAACTGTGCAGCGTGTCCTACAACTTGCACACAAGACGACCTGAATGAAGCCACGCAAAATGCCATTGAGGTGGCAAAGTTTTGGTCTAGAAACTTGATTTGAAAATAGAATTGTATTTTGCGGAACATCGACTCGAAAGAAGAAGAAGATCACCCACTATGAGAAAATAAAAAGTGCCTCATATTTTATTGTAATATTATTATTTAATAAAACATAGAGTAACAACTAAATTGAAATTAAATTGTTTCTAATAATAAAACAACTAAAAACTTATATTTACTATTGAGACATTTCCGCAATTATGAAAATTTATTGTTTCACAAAACCATAAATTTCTAACAATCCGTGAAAATTTACGAAAACGCGGGCTGTAGTTCGCGTGTTTTTAATTTGATTTCTTTTTTTTATTCAGCTGGCAGCGCAACTATGGGCCGTCGTACCAGCCAGTCTTTATTCAAACATTATTTGCGTTCGATTTCTTTGGCGCTGAACACTAAAATGTTCCAAATTCAAAAAGTGCGCCGCAAAGTTAATTGCGGCGCACTTATAAAAAAGTGCGCGGCAAAGATAATTGCGGCGCACTTATAAAGAGGATTAAAAACTCAATACTGCCCGCTAAAAGTTTCTTATAGAAAACACCACCTTTGGGTGAACTTAAAGGCGAACCAAGTCGTCCTTTTCGAATAGATGGGATGAAAACGCGTATAAAGTTCAGAGATATACCTAAGCGTTTATAGATTAGTGGGTGTATATGAAAATGGCCTGAATCGTGAATACTAGTATGCTACTTTAAGTGTAGTAATATGAATAGAAAAGTGAGTAAAACTTTGCACTACAAAAAAGGTTTAGTTAAAAAAAAAAAACACTTTTTACGGATTTTCTGACCCAGTGAGAACAAGTGTAATAGAAAGGGGAAAAAAAACCAAAATGTAGTTTTCATTTAAAAAAAAACTGTACCAAAAATTGGCACTAAGTCCAGTCAAAAAAGGATTAAACCTAGGAATTAAACATAATAAGCTATAAAACCTCACTCTCATGTACATGAGTCACAACGTTCAAGGTCATGTCAAGTCACAAAAACTGGGTTTTTTGTAAATACTTATCTCGTTTCCTTTGCTCTAAATGACATTTGGAGTTATTAGAACAGCTATAGAGCAAAGTATGTAGGATGATAGATCAAAATGAAAATAAGGTTTGGTACATCATTTTTGTTCAGGAGTACCATTTGTGAAATATGGT
This sequence comes from Agriopis aurantiaria, assembly GCA_914767915.1. Taxonomy (NCBI): domain Eukaryota; kingdom Metazoa; phylum Arthropoda; class Insecta; order Lepidoptera; family Geometridae; genus Agriopis; species Agriopis aurantiaria. The sequence goes on along the minus strand of OU611983.1, from coordinate 10,384,302 downwards.
TAGGTAAAAATACCGTTATATTGTTAGATAGATTATTAACATAGAAGCTCATGCTATTATTACTTTTGTTTCGCCTACAGTTTTCATGGAAACAGCGTGCTTAGTCACATTGGAAATTTTTATTTAACTATAGTTTTATCAAACCGGTGCTTTATGAGGATAAAGCTGGGTAGGTATAGTTATTTTTGTTTCATTTGTTATCTCAACCACAACCATCACAACTAGCTAATAAATAAATCCCTCACACATTTTTGGCGACAAAAACTTTATACAAAGTGAAAAGTCGCTGATCGAGGGTTTCGTAGCTTTGATGAAGTATGGCCCCCTTGCAAGCGCTAGATTTTAATTTAGAAAATCTTGCTAGGAATATTTCCATCAGTTTTGGCACTGGCTTAAAAATAGTAAATAATTTACCTTGCTTAATTTGTACTTGAAAATGCTCAGCCCAGCAATCATTGCAGAAGTAATGTCCACATACCAGAGCACTATATTTAATTAGTGGAGGAGTATTAGCGCAAATACCACAGCAAGTCAGGTTAGAAGTGGCATGTACTGAAGGCACTCCAGGTTTCACGTGACTGTATACTAGCACTTCATTCGCATTCTCAGTATACTTATTTATTATTTCCTGTTCATCCCATTTGTATGCATGAAGAAAGACCTTAAACATTTAGGTATTTATTATGCCATCGCTCAAAAAATGGTGAAGGAAACAATCGTGAAGAAACCGGTATGTCCAAGTACCTCAAAATTTCAGACATATGATATTCTTCAACATGCACTGGGTCAGCATAGTGGATAATGGCCCATCTTCTCACCCTGAGAGAAGGGCTGTATCCCCAGCAGTGAGAATATAGGCTTATGAATTAATAGTTGATTGAATCAGGCATTAAGTACTTTGCGGAAGTCCATTTTTTATGTGTATATGAATTACACTAGAAATTCATATACACATTATGAATTAATGATAATGATATAAATTAATACTTCATTAGTAACTAAAAAGGTGCAGGTGCATGTGTGAGTATTTGTTGTACAAACCTTAGCTAGTGAAGGTGTAACCTGAAGACTATTGCTGAGTAGCTCAACAGATCGGTTAAGATATTTCTCCACTGCCTCGACATTCAAACAGGAATACGAAAAATATTCTGGATCATCTTTGGTGATATCAATTGTCTCCATGTTGAGGTCATCCTGTTCTCCTAAGTCGTAATCAGCTCCATCATAGTCTGAATATTCCATATCAGATTCATCAGACATTTTGATGCTTGATGGGTCACTGTAGTTTCTTAGAGAAAAGTGGAAACGCACTGTATAATTTTTTGATAGACTCAATAAAAATACACACAATTATAGGAGTCACAAAGTCGCACTATAGTATTCAGAGGTCACACACTAACGTCCTGTAGTTACGAGTTCTTTAGACTAACGTAATCTAAGTAACTACACGTCAAATATAAACCCACAATCCGAAAAACCCAAGTTTTCCCCAACTCCAGTCGTATGTAGGTAGCGACATTTGACATCACGTCTCAAAGTAGATACCTCATGGATACAACATGGGCGGTTTATTAGGTACGACAAGTAACGCAAAGTTAGATAAATTTTATCAGGGGCGGAGTACAAGAGGTCAGCGTAAACAGCCAATAACGGATATGAATATGCGAAAAAAAGCGTTATCAAGATAGATAATGTATGTACATTTCTAAATTACCCAATTAAATACCTAACTACAATCTATTTACGTAGATTTAATTACAGGGTACTAATTTAATTAGGAAGAGCGCTTTTTCCAGCCTTGTATTGTGCTGAAATGTATAGGAAAAATAGTACTTAGGTGATTCTGATTTCAACTTCAGATATTTAGAGCGCATAAATAATTATAGGTATACTTAGCGCTAGTTGGAACCAAAGTCAGTAAATTACTTTTCTTTTGATCCTGCGGCTTTTATGGAGTTGTGGGTAATTTGTTTACTGGGTTTTTTAACTATTCGAAATATAAACTTGTAAACAAAACAAAACTATGATCACAGAGTACTTTTTATATACTGAAAATTAGGGTCACAAGTCACAAACGTCACAAAGTAGATCTGTGGTGTAAACATAGGTAGTAGATCTGCACAGATATAGATCTGTGTAGATCTGTGTGTAAACAAGACAAGTGGTAAACAAAGATAAGATGATAAAGACGTCATGATTGTCACGGTCAATAATTTTTTTTGTTAAAATTTTCATGACCGTGGATGCAATGTCCTTTAGTCGTAATATTAAACAGTTTACTTTGTCTTAATAGCGTCAAACAAGTCAAAGTCACAGTCAGAGTCAAGCTAAGTAAGTCACGGTCAAGTCAAACTCATGCCCCTGTAAAGTGGTGGAGACTTTATACTGGAGTGGTGGAGGCTCCTATGGAGCTTTGGAAACAACACGAAAAGACACGTTTTACCTCGTTATATCACTTGTCCACACTCGAGCACGTTTACGAGCACTTAATGAATAATAATTCACCGTTTAGTACACATTAACACTCTAAAATACACAAGTTTAGGAAAATAATCCAACGAGCCGACATGTTTTTTCCGCGTTGGCGCCAAAAACTCCCCTGACAGGGTGCTTTTTTTTTTTTGTTAAAATCTTCATGAGCGTGGATTCAATGTCCTTTACTCGTAATATTAAGCAGTTTACTTTGTCTTAATAGCGTCAAACAAGTCATAGTCACAGTCAGAGTCAAGCTAAGTAAGTCACGGTCAAGTGGAACTCATGCCCCTGTAAAGTAGTGGAGACTTTACAAGAGGCTCCTATGGAGTTTTGAAAACAACACGAAATGACACGTTTCACCTCGTTATATCACTTGCCCACACTCGAGCACGTTTACGAGCACTTAATGAATAATAATTCACCATTTAGTACACATTAACACTCGAAAATACACAAGTTTAGGAAAATAATCCAACGAGCCGACATGTTTTTTCCGCGTTGGCGCCAAAACTCCTGACAGGGTGCTCGCTCCTAGTGATGCCATTTGATAAAACACAACGTATTGTGGTAGAAAACCTTATTTATCGGAGTAGAAAACCGTGGAAAATTGTACGTCGTGAACGACACAGCCAGTATCCATAAAACTTAGGGACAGTATATAAAAATGTAGAATTAAAATTGCAAAATAAGATTATATGTTGTATTATGCGTTTTTATTAATAATGATAATATTACACATCAGTATAACACCGGCTTACACTCACGATAATGTTTTATCGGTCGAGACGATCGACCGGTTTCGGAACCATTAGAATTTAGAGCCCCTTCATCAGGGAATACGCGCGATCATCGCCCGCGTACTGGCGAATGGCGATGCAATATCATAATATTATGATACATCAGAAAAAAAATTAACTCAAAGAAGTTAGAAGAAATTTGTCAGTATTGGACAATATAATTCTCATTCTTTTAATATTAATTTACATTTTACTCCAATCAGTAGTGTTATATTTTACTTACCCATCAAATCAAATTAATGTCGGTAAATCTTTTCAAGTGATGGCAATAAAATAGTTATTTATGATACAAGTGCGGAAAGTTGGTTATTACAAACGAGTAGACGAATGTAAGCCCGAGACGAAGTCGAGGGCTTACCATAGTCACGAGTAATAACCAATCCGCACGTGTGCCATACAACGTTTTACAACAAATTTGCGAGAAAAAAACAAAAAATGGAAATTAAAAAAATACCGTAAAGTACACGCACGGTGCTATACAACGGAGCGTGCGGACAAATTCATTACAGCACGCTCCGTTGTATGATCCGTAATGTTTAACTTTCGAAAGATGTATTCAGGCTTCGTAAGTGCACTTTTTGAGCAAATGTGTTGTAAAGGTACTTATCTATATTATGAAAAAATATTATACTATTGTATGGGTCTGATATTTAGTATACAATTTCTGGCGGAAATGTCTATCTCGAATTAAAACCAGAGCTAATGCTTCTATTTTTATGTACCTACCTATTTAACTCTATGGAATACCATTGTTGGATGTTTTAATTTTCTTTTCAAGGAAACATTAATTAATATGAATCCTCACAATTGACTCTCATGATGAACTTTGATGGTTACATGACACTACTCACTACTGGTACTCACTACTGGTGCCTTATCCTATTTCTAGTTTCGGACTTATTCATATTCATTTATTAATAAAATGTTATTTTACATGTCAAACTAATCAAATAATAAATTAGATAAAACAATAATAATTTAGAACTAGACTAGGATAAAAAAATTGATTCATCAATTAAATAATAAAGAATTAAGTCGATTATAAAATAAAAATTACAGTTAATGTAATAAAATCCATTAACTTAAATTATACATTTATAAAATTCGTCAAATGTGTAGAAAGATTGCTCGATCAGCCATTTTTTGACACGTGACTTAAAAGCGTGCAGGCTGACGGCCGCAGTGACGTCGTCCGGCAGGTGATTGTACACGGTGGGACCCATGACATGTGTTAACTTAGAGGACTTCACCGAGGATCGCGGGATGGACAACAACTTGTGCCTACCGCGAGTCGGGTACTCGTGCCTAGAGCCGCGCTCCACGTACGTCTCCAGGTTTACCCTGACGTACACTGCCACTTGATAAATCAATATGGCAGGTAACGTCAGGATACCCAGCTCTTTAAAATGTGGACGAGCTGGAGTGTCCCAGGGCACACGCGCCACGCTCCGCACCGCTCGCTTCTGCATGCGGAACGCTCGCTCCCAGTCCGCAGCTCTAGCCCACATTTCAGCACCGTACTGCAGCTGAGAGTGAACCGTTGCAAAGTAGCACGCTCGTGCTACCTCTCTCGGAACCACTCTCGCCACCCTACTCAGTGCGAAGCACGCGCTTCCAAGCCTTCCACAGACCTTTTCTATGTGGTGGTCCCACTTTAATCCCCGGTCTATTTCAAACCCCAGGAATGTTGTAGATTCCTGCTCTTCAATCCTCACTCCATTCACGAGCACTGTCAAAGGTCGCAGGGACCTACCCGACAGACTAAACTGAATGAAGTGAGTCTTGGAAAGGTTTAGAGCGAGACCGTTTGTGTGGAACCACCCCGACAGCTGTGTGGTTGCGTCATTTAACTTCCGCTCCAGCGCGTCCACCGTCGGCGCCGTGACTACTGCAGCCACGTCATCCGCGTACATCAGTACATCGGCAGCAGTCACGGCGTCCGGCAGGTCGTTCAAGAGCAAAGAGAACAGGATATTCGACACTGACGATCCTTGTGCCACGCCCATTTCAGATTTCATGGGATCAGATTTTAGCGATCCACCACATCCGACTATCACTTGAGATCTCTCCTGCATCAGACCCGTCAGAAGAGCGTGTGAAGCACCCACCACGCCCTAATGCTGCAACTTAACAGTAAGCACGTCGTGATCCGCGACATCAAACGCCTTTGACAGGTCACAGCAGAGGATCGCCACCTGCAGCTTGGGTCTGTGGTCTCGAGCTGCCATAACCCGGCGAACCACTTCGCGCGTTAACGCCGTGGTCGAGCGCCCCTCGCGGTACGCATACTGCCTGTCGGATAGCGCACGCGTATCGGACAGAAACTGTACGAGACGAGAGCTGAGGCCATTCTCAAAGATTTTAGCGACCGCAGGGATAATGGAGACCGGTCTATAGCTGTCGATGACCTCACGCTTCCCCTTTCCTTTGTACAGCGGAGAAACCTTGCTGATTTTAAGGGAATCAGGAAAAGAACCTTCCATCAAGCAGCTGTTAAAGAGGTCCGCTAGTATCGGCGCGAGTGATATTATTGACATTCTAATTAGACTCATAGAGATGTCATATACATCCTTCGACGTTTTTGGTGGTATCCGAGTCATGACAATACGATGTACTTCGTCCGCGCTAAACCTACGAAATCTTAGCGATCGGTCGGGTGGCGGCCAGTGAGCAGTCAGCAAACTGCGAGCTCGCGTGACGTCAGCGCGGGGCGCGCCGCAAGCGGCGGCCGCACTTACGAACCTAGTATTCATCGCATCGAGGGCGTCTTTATTACATTCGAATTTACTGCCATCGGGTTTTCTAAGCAAGTCTGTGAAGTCGACGTGCGGGAAATTGTTTTTCCCTCTTTCTTTATTTACTACACTCCACATAGCCTTAGGTGCGTTATTACCCGCATAAATTATGTTTGAATAATGTCTTGATTTCGTACTTTTAATTAGCGAGTCATAATAATCATTCATGTCGGATATAATTGTATCAATGGCGTCGTTATTCGGAAATTGTTTACTAATTTCAATCATGTCAAAGAGTAAGCATTTATAATTTTTTACATCTGGTGTTACCCAAGATGAGTCCGGTTTCCTATTATTAAACGATTTCCTTAGGGGAAAACATACATCTAACTTATTTCTAAAAATATTTAATACTGATGACGCTTTCTTCGTAGCGGTACTACTATCTATCATGATTTTTCCCCAATCAATGCTAGCTAGGGAGATAGCGAAGTTACGCTGGTTGGCGCGCGAAAAACTTCTAACGCACCGGGAGGTAGGTAAATATTATTAAGTACTAAATGTGTGTTATATTTGTTTTTTTATTATTCTTTTTTTTCTAAATTTTATACTAATTAAATTTGATTTTATATCTTTATTTAACACATAATATTTAATTTTTAAATACTGGGAGAAGCCACTGGCTTCCGAAACACAGTTTTTTACTAGTTCGGAGCCAGTGGATTCAATTGTTTTGTTTGTATTTTTCCTTGTGCCAAATAAAGAAAGATTATGATTATGATGAATGTTTATGACCTACCAACGTGCACTTAACACCATGGTGGTCGCTCAAGTTAGTGAGAACCGGCGCCGCGGTCATCGAGCCCGTCGGCAGGTTGGTGTAGGCATGGTCTAGGCAGGTAGATGTCGACGTCGTTATCCTAGTCGGAAAGTCCACTTCGTTTCTCAAGCCATGGGCTGACAATAAGTTGGTCAGGGTTTTCAGATCACCTTTAGAAGCGTCTGCAGGATGATTACGCAATCTATACCTAGTTCCGTAATCTTTTCGAGCAATCTTTCGAAATAAATTAAAAAATCTTTAGTACTAACTAAATTCGTTCTGTACACACAAATTACTGCTATGCTAAGTTCAATTAAATTTATAGCAGAAATTTCCATAAATAGCTCAACTGATAATGATATTAGATCTAAGTTTTCAACACACTTCGTAGTATCGCTAACAAATATGCACGAGCCGCCGTGGTCATATTGCTTCCTACAATAATACGACGCTAGTTTGTATCCATCAATAGCCACACACTTGAGGTTGGCTTCTTTACTCCAGTGTTCCGTGATCGCAAGTACGTCGCACTTGAGATCGCCTCGCAGCAGCACATCTATCCTTCCAGTCATCTTGTTGATGGAGCGAATGTTTTGGTGACATACTACGAGAGACTGCGCCACAGTCGCATTTTGTTATATGGCGGGGACGTGCGCCCGCTGAGGCTCCGTCACAGAGTACTTTTTATATACTGATGGGAGTGGACTGGCCACCGCGGGTCGTGTCGCCGCGGCGGCGGACGAGAAACCAGTCCGATACCTTGACTAGTGGTGGCCACGTACTCGGCGAGCTAATCAGCTGATACAAGCTCTCAGGGAATCCGATCACGAATGCAGCGTGTCTATCTGTTTTAATGTCACGTTTTACTACAGTATATTTGTCGCACGGTTTGATTTTATTCAGATACTTAAGTATATTCGGTGCCGTAGTTTCAGGCTTAAAAGACCATGCCTGGATATGCTGCATTCGTTCCACGGTCTGCAGTTCATCATCAGCTTGGCCTGATCCAGTTATAATTTTACGCACCTTATGAGTCGAACGTTTATTTTCGACTTTAGTCCAAGTTTCATTAGTGCTCGATTTTTCGCATTCGTCGGTGTCAGCGGCGGTATCAGCTGACCTTGTCCTATCACTAGAGGCTGATGCTGGTATTTTTTGAGCGAGATTCACATCAACGGCGACCTGCTTCGGCTTGGATTCGCTCACCTCGGGTATCTTCGGTGTCGGCGTCACGTTAACGGCCGTGGTCACAGATATACACAACCAGATCGGCAATATATTTTAGTGAAAGAGACAACTTGATATGGCTCAGCACAAGTACGAAAAGGACATAAATAGATTTTGTTGTCCTTATCGGCGTGACCTGTTTTTGGTACCTCAAGTGTCAAAATCTGTAATAATCAGTGACAAACAAAACGGGTCTGAATTATATTTATTGCCTTTTTTTGGTGATTAAATGTGATAAATGCGTGTTTCCTCTGAGAAATAATTATAAAGATATTTTACAATGGTTGGTTGTAGCATTTTGGGCTGCAAGAAGCGCAGTGAGCGAAAATACGATGAAATATCATTTCACACGTAAGTAAACATATAAAGCTTGTAACGATCACCTAAATAAATTCAGGATATCAATTCGCAAATATTTTATTCATAATTAGTCAGTTTTCAGGTCGATTAGTGGTCTAATTCTATGAATTTTATCAAATTTTCACTTAGAAAATAAATTATGAATGTTGCCAGTTTATGAAAGAAATTACCCACCGCAACTAACATAAATTATTCGTTCTGCAGGTTTCCAACTGATCCTGTCACATTGCTGAAAAAGGCTGGCACATTGCAAGAAGTGCAAAATACCGACCCTTTTATGCCCATATGAATATGGTGAATGTTAATATTAAATATATATTAATGAGGCCACAGCTATGAAGCTGGAAAAGCAAAAGGCGATTTCGGCGAACCGATTCAAAAAACTACGCGCTGTTCGTGAAATTTGTACTGTAAACATTAAAGAGTCTATTTATCTAATTATTTGGAATGTTATACATAATTCCATTCATGAAAAAACTAAACTGACCAAGCGCGAGTCGGGCTCGCGCGCTGAGAGTTCTTTACAATCACAAAATACAAAAAGTTGTGCAAAAAGACAACATCACGCCCAGGCTGTCACCCATCCAAGTACCGACCGCGCCCGACGTTGCTTAGCTTAGTGGTAAACAGAAATTTGTCACTGACTCGCACTTGGCCAGTGTTTATTATTTGTTGTTTTACTTATGTTCACTATAATCATCTAAATTTGACGCTTGTACGGATTACCGTTTTTACACTAGAACAAATCCAAAAATACGTTTAACGTTTGTTGCATGGGGGCCCTTCCTTTGCCCTTCCGTTTTAACTCTTTGACTTTTTTATTATTTTTAATTAATCATAAAAAATCATGCTATGGTTACTTTACAACCTTTTTTCTAGTACTATATTTTAATCCTAACAAATAATTATAATAAAAACGCAAGTAAGTTTGTAACTTTCTGTCTGTTTTTTTAGGAGGAAACGGCTAAGTCATGGTATAATAATATACTCCGCCAGGTATAGCAATTCGAGAAAAAATGTTTACGTAGGCGTCCCGCAATGATGTCATGATGTCAATTTACAACAGGTTCGAGAGAGATGACGATACACCACGTAACAGCTGATTGAATAAAGTGGCAACTGGACAGTGACGTCATTGCGGGACCACTCCCAGATTGCTAGACCTTGTTTTCTTAGATCATGGGCTAAGTCAAATTTTGTCAGGACGATAGGGTGTGTCATGAGGACAGACAACGTACTTTTCTTCCCAGAAAATTGCAGGTAGCTCCGCGGGTTGCAGCAGCTAGTGTATAAAATATAAATATTTAAAAGGTAGTATTGTTTCCAAAGTACTCATTGAAGATTCACACCCATCATAGTAGGTAAATTACCCTAACTTATAGCAAATCATTTTAATGTGGCAACACACCTTGTTGAAGCGAGAGGCACTGAGCTAGCCACGCTCATTGAAAATCTATAGGTAGTAGATCTGTGGCCGTGGTACGTTTGTTTCCAGCGCTAGATTTTTGAGCCGCTGCAGCGCTAGGGGCGGCAGCGGTCGCGTTTAATCGGACTTGACGCATCGGTCGCTGCCTTGCTGGTGGGGCATATTCACACGTCGATTGCTTTTCAACCAGGGACTTACCCCCCAAATCTGATTTAATTTGGGCAATGAGTTCGCATTGCGTAGAAATTAATGCAGCTTGTTTCGTTATTAACTCGCTTTGTCCTATCACCATGGACTGCAATGACCCCACTTCATCAGCGAGGCTGGCGACGGACTGGAGCAATTCGATGATATTCTTTTCGACTACTTTTAGCGACATTTTCTAATTTTAATGAATTATAATACGCGTGCACGTTCGCACTCGGTGAGTACCAATCCATCATTATGCCTTTCCTTATTGGATACAGTATGAGTATTGAAAAAACAATAATTAGGGACTTGAAATAAATAAATAAATACTTTAAGTAGAACTAATTTATTGCAGTTTATTATGTATTTATGATAATAAATATACTTTGGCAGAACAAAATGATTCTAGCATTAACAAGAACTTATTACAAAAATTTGCTGACATAAATGTGATAATTTATGGTAAAAATGCGCATGAGGTTCACTTAAACTTTACTGCTACTAGCGATAGTGGTATTAAACTCTAAAAAATCTTTCAGCAGCGTAGTTCGTCTTTTCTCAGCTATGTCCATTTGATTTTCTAGATCGCCTCTATCTGTTGTTTCTGCTCTTTCTACTTTCCAAGACAAATTTTCTATTTCTGCTTCTAGTTGGGCCTACAACAGGATTTAATTTTTAAAGGATGTGTTTTATCTAAAGGCTCATTCCAAAGCAATAATTTTACAGATACGAGTAGATGCTATATTGTACAGCATCATGAGAAAAATATTTGTCCAAACTTGTCTATAATGCAGTGATATCAAACATTATTAATAACACATATCAAGGCCATAAAGGGGTTCGAAGATTTTAGTACGGATACGGTGGCCTATGGTCAGCCGTCTGAAACCTATGCATATCGATAGAGGGTAACTAGACGATAAAAAATATTTTATGGCATTTTGTCGTAATATCACTGGTTAAAAAGATAATAGTGATTTTTGTGATTTCTCTATAACCTTGTTTTATTTTTATTTTAAAACTGTAAGTGCATTTAATTTATAGAAATAGGTATGATGTACAAAGAAAACACTTAAATGTGTATTTTTTATGCCATAGGTGGCAAACAAGCAGACGGGCCGCCTGATGGGAAGCAGTCACCGTCGCCTATGAATACTTGTAACACCAGAGGCATCACAAATACGTTTCCGACCCTTAAGGACTATTAACTCGCCTTTTGAAGAACCCCATGTTGTAGCTTCTCAGAAACATCGCAGAAGGTAACTCATTCCACATTTTGCAGGTGTGAGGTAAGAAATAGCGTGTGAATCGCACAGTGTGCGATTCACACACGATTCACGCGATTTCCACTGATCTATGGATGAACTTTAATCGTTTTTTTTTTTGTGGTATCTGTTGTAAAAAATATATGCTTTAGGATTAAGGATTTTTGTAACCTAAAATATTTTATTATGGAAACTGACGTGGTTTTCACACATTTTATTCGTATTACACGATAATTACTCCGATTATAGTTTCAACCGCATTTGGCAGTCTTTTTCAAGGTGAATGCGCGCGCGCGGCTGCTACTCGCTTTGCACTGCGGACCGCCGCGCGACGTGATGACAACGGTTGCTGATCTGGTGCGGGGGGGGGTTACAATGAGAAGATGAGCGTTTTGTTGACGGCATTGCTTTCACCCGCTCCCCCGCGCTTTTTACATCTAGTAAATGTGTATTTTAATATTTCTAAATGTATTAGCCACATTTAAGTGTTTTAATTTTATATCTTTCTACAGTAATATATATTAGTGAAATTAAAAGCACTAACTGTTTTAAAAACCAAAAATCTAGATTATAATGCTATCACAATAAACAATATTTATCTTTTTAACTGATGATGTTCCGACAAAATGGTAGTTACATTTTTTGCCCACCTAGTTACCCTCAATCAATTTACATAGGTTTCTGACTGCGACAAAATTTTCGTTTCAATTCAAGACAGCGGCCGGCGGATTATCTTCGGACCCCTTTATTTTCCGAAGTGAAATTTTATCTTGGTGTAAGCTTACCTGTTGATATTCAAACAGCTCTTTTCTAGGTCCAACTTCCATGTAATAAGCGAAAGGGTAGGTATATTGCAGAGTGTATCTACAGCGTTTCAGTAATCTCGCTGCATCCCAAAGGTACTGCCAGTCGATCCAAGTTCCTGCACCAGCCATAACCTGTCGAGACAAAAAAACAAGTTCCAATACCTTAGAAAAGCGACGCTTTAAGACACTAGTGTTATTTTCGATGTTGTTGTTTCTAACCTAAGGAATCCCACTACTGGGAATAGCTAAAAATAAAGAGTATTAGGGTTCCGTACCCAAAGGGTAAAAACGGGACCCTATTACTAAGCCTACGATGTCTGTCTGTCCGTCCGTCCGTGTGTCTATCTGTCCTACTATTAACGGCTGTATCTTTCGAACCGTAATAGATAAGTCAGTTGAAATTTTCACAGAATTTGTAATGTTACGGCGGATTGACTAACAAATAATAAAAAAGTCATAAAGTAAAAACGAAAGGGGGGTCCACATTCAACAAACGTATTTTTTAATCGTATTTTTGTATTAGCTCTAATGTAAAAACGGTAATACTTACAAGCGTAAAACTTAACATGAGTAAACACTCTAAAGTATAACAACAAATAATAAAAAATGCCCAAGTGCGAGTCCGTAATTTCGTTATTAAATTTTGTGGTGGTACAGAACCCTCAGTGCGCGAGCCCGACTCGCACTTGGCCGGTTTATAATACATTTTTTGTATGTCAAATTGATCTCTTAAGACTTTTTCAAAATTGTGGCGGACATGTAAGTATGCCACAAAAGTTAGAAAGTTAAACTTGTACTTTTTTTCAGTTGATTTTATGAAGCATTTTATACCTTTTGATTTATACGGCTCTTCAAATTAGCTAATGTTTGTTCCTCCAACTTCAGAGATCTAGCATGGTTTTCCCATCTTTCATAGTAATGCAGGTACTTTTTCAGTGCTTCTCGTGCCTAAAACATAAACAACACTTGGAAGCAACATCATGTCACTAATTGTTAGCAAGAAAAAAGAAAAGAAGGTGTTGTCTTCCCCCGTGAACATGGTGCATGTAACTGCGCCGATTGGGTGCTCATTCCACAATCTTACCACGGTAAATATCCCGTAAATAATCATGTAACTTTAGTGAACAACCGTGATAGTTTAAAACAGTGAGTTAGCAAGAAGTCGAACAAAGCTCAGAAAAGGCCGTCTCCAGCGCCCAAAAAAAAAACATGTTTAGCTCACATCGCGTGCCATCTCGCTCAGGCACGTGGTACAAGTTAGTAAAAGAAACGGGATGGCATGCGATCGTAATCACAATCCGAATCACGAACGGACATCATAATAAATAAATAAATAAATAAATAAATAACTCTGATGTTAGCTTAACATGTTTTGTTAGATTTTGGGCACAGGAGCCCTGACTTTAGCGAAACATTTGTGAAATCAGGGGTTAGTTTATACAATCCGATTCATACACTTCACTTGCAAGAACAAACATATTCTCCAAATACGGCACAACATCTTGAAATTCTTTACTACCCAAGATGGAATTGGTTATATTATGTCTGTTACAATTTTTCTCTAAAAAGGCTGGATCAGTTTGAATGCTTTTTTATTATTCGAAAGCAGGGCCCTGATTTCCTGATGAAAAATAGTTATGAAACGGGTACGACGCCTATAATGAAGTGAGACGTCTATAGAATCAAGCTTATAATTATGTTGGAGTTGTGTAAAAAACGTGTAAAAGTTTGATTTCGCACCCGTTTCATATATTCGAGAATTTGTATTGAAGTTGCGCAAGACTGGCTTGCTCCACATTATTTTGACTGTTAAAAACAAGCGCGTTGCGATTCTCATCGCATTAGCAAACTTGACATTGCGAATTCCACGCAGATAACGTGACGCAGCCGCGTTAAGAGTGGTCAAAGAAACAAAGGGCACAGAGTCAATTTTTCAATCAAATTTTCATGTTAACACGCTGCGTGTTTATGGCAAGGAATCTCATGTAATATAGAATACTCATGTGTTATAGAATAAGGGCCCAGGTTTCATTGCAGTGTTTCTTAGCTATATTTGAACAAAAATTGTCCAGTAGTTTTACAAGTTACAAGCTTATTTCAGATTGGGTTGTACGGTTTTTTAGTTTTACTTGTTAGGTTAGGTACTTACTTGAGCATGTTGACTGTCAGTGGTCAGATTAGGATCCTCCTTATACCGGCTGCATTCATAATACTCAGAGCCATGGCTCTTCCAGTCACCGAGGCAAACCCAGCAGAAGTCATGTCTACAGGAGCCGCATTGCATATGATTGCAACCGCCATTCTTTTCTATGCAAATCTGGCATTTTGGACAGTCCTGGAAAACAGAAAGGTTTACTATAAATCATAGTAATGTATATTGAAACAACTTTTTTAAAACTTATAATTTTTTTAATCTAATTATTTGTTTACAAAAACTAAACTAACTAATTGAAGACTACTACCATATACCTACTATACTATCTATATATGAAGGCCTTTAGATAGTTCAAACGATCTCTAATTTCAGGCAAAGTGCCCAAAATGCTGGCCGGTTTGCTTCGCTGAATTGCGAGCTTAACTTTAGGACCAAAATACAGGCCAATTTGTTTATTTTAATTTTCTAAAATTGTAATCCATCCCTGTTATAATGTATGTACCACTGCTGTGTTCAAATGAGTTTATTTATATTTAACCATAGGAGTGGATTATACAGTATAGGAATGGAGTGGACGGAGGCGGGACTAGTGCGGAAAGCGCGGGGCTGAAAAATAGTGGATTGTGAGACGGATGGAGAACTGAAAGGGCAGGACCGGAGTTAAGTGGATTTCTATACTACGTGAGCAAACCCGCGGGCAACAGCTAGTAACCAAAATACTAAGTTGATGAAATTTCTTTGGGACCAATCTAAAGTATATAATGAAAATATTATATGTAAATAAAAAAAGATTTCTGAGGTAACACAAAAAAAATACAACCAAATTGAGAATCCTTTATTTGAAGTCGAGAAAAATAGAACACAAGTCGTCATACCAACATAACGTCGATGGAGGATGCAATAAGTATATGATCCGGACCCTAGCTAACAGAGCACATATTAGGGTGATAAGTGGCCTCAGTACAGGGACGGACTAGGCTAGAAGGGCCCAGTTAGCTCCCCACAAGACCGGGGCACTGCACTGGAGACCCTCTATCCTACCTACCGCCTGGCTTGAGGCACGTAGGGGCCCGCGCAGGCTGGTGCCCGACTGGCAAACGCCACCTCGACTATATGGCCAGTCCGATGCTGCCTCAGAATATAACCAGTTTGAATAATACCTTGGTATGAGCGCTGATGTAGTTGGCAGTCTCCGAGTCATCGGCGCATTTAGTGAGCCAGCGACGGATGGTGGAGCAGTCAGTGGGCGCATGATGCGGCGCGCCGCACGAGAAGCAAGTGATCAGCTCACAGCCACGGCACTCCACACGTCGCGCACCTTCGCGGGTCCAGGCGCGAAACAACCACTGAAAATTAAGATTAGGATGATTTAGTGCTTTCATCAAGTACAACAAGGCTTATAAGGAAGCCACCCCAAGATTTAACAAAATAAGAATAAAATACGATGCTGGATGCGTCAATGGGCACATTCCAAACAAGACGCGTCACTTAGGCAACAGTTTATAATAAAGCTTATTGTCTTCAAAAGACAGATTGCTATAAAAAGGGATTATATAAAAAATTGGCTGGCGCTTTCCAAATTACATCAATATCAGTGTTGGCATGCTCACGGCAGGTCCGAAATACCAACAGCAGCTACATTTGGCAATGATGAGGTACACATCATCAGTGTTCACGGTCCTATGTGTTGGCATTGTAAGATCTACCTATTGATAGCACTTAGAAGAGCAATCTGAATCAATAAAATGCCAATTACTGTATCTAAGCATGCTAAAATAAATCAGACCACTGTTTTAAACTATCACGGTTGTTCACTAAAGTTATATGATTATTTACGGGATATTTACCGTGGTAAGGTTGTGGAATGAGCTCCCGATATTCCACAACCTTACCACGGTAAATATCCCGTAAATAATCATATAACTTTATAAATCAGACCGTTGTATATTAACTGCTGTTGTGGCTATTTTGGATAGCTCTATTAGTAATTATCATCATCAGCCAGAAAACTTCCACTGCTAAACATAGGCTTCCCCTTATTAGTATGTACAGTCATAGTCAAAGTAGGTACATATATAGGACAATTCAAAGATTAGAAAAACATTTACCTGACAATTAGGCCCTGGACAAAATCTCAGCTGGGGATGTGACTTCACATGGTCTTTGAACATGAACTGTTGGTATCTCTCACGCATATTCGGGTTAGTTACATGCGACAAAACAAAATCTTCCGGAGCTATAACTTCACAATCTTGAGCCATACATTGAATTGTGTTAGAAACACCTGTAAAATAAATAAGAATAGTGAACAAAACAATAAATAATTCCTGTACTGATGAGAAACCAGCCACCACAAAACCCTGCATCATCAGAGATCAACACATGTTGTCATCGGCAATAGAGGAACAGGCTGCCTGAGGATGGGGACCTAACTGAAATCTACAAAATAAACTGGACAGATGGATAAAATAGATCTGTTTTATTATTGAATTTGAATGACAAATACTAAATTTCGACACTGTGTGACACAAAGCAGGCAGGCAGACACATCAACCTTGCCATCAAATAATTGAATACCTTAAATTTTAGTGCATATCCTTCTGTAACTTTTATAGCTTATTAATAAAATGGCAACCCTAGACATGTTGAAATTTGCTTTGGGATGAGCGAGAAACACATTTAAATTGAGATTTTAGTAAAAACTAAACATGTCTGTCTGTAGTCTGTTGAGCTACGAATAAGATTCTCTGAAGTTTAGGAATATATAACCCCGTTTATGCAGTAGTAAACAATTCTCAATAACATGCCTGATGCTAATGACCCTCTGACCTTGAAAATATAGGTACAAGGTTATTTGTCAGTTTCTTTGTTTTTTATTATAATTTGTATAATCATATCCCTAGTTTTCACTCCTTGTCAACTTTTAGTGTAAAAAGTACTCTGGATTAACACAAATCTAAAGTATAAACACTTCTCGACTAAATTTTATTGTAATGTGTATAGCCATTAAAGATTACTGAGTTGGGAGTAAACAAACACAATTAGTGGATTTAGAATGTACTCCAAAACTAAAAAAAAATATTACCTTGCATAATTTGTACTTCAAAATGCCTGGCCCAGCAATCATTGCAAAAGTAATGACCACAAGCCAGAGCACTATATTTAATTAGTGGAGGAGTATTGGCGCATACACCACAGCAAGTCCGGCTGGAGGTGGCATGTACTGAAGGCACTCCAGGTTTGACATGACTATATACCAGCACTTCATTCGCATTCTCTCTATACTTATTTATTATTTCCTGTGCGTTCCATTCATAAGCATGAAGTGTAACCTAAAAACTTAGAAATTTGTTATAGCTGCATTGGAGTAATTTAAACGGAAAAATACATAGGTGTATTAAATAACAAACCTTGGCTAATGAAGGCGTAATTTGAAGGCTATTGCTGAGCAGTTCGATGGATTC
The DNA here is from genome assembly GCA_914767915.1 of Agriopis aurantiaria. Taxonomy (NCBI): domain Eukaryota; kingdom Metazoa; phylum Arthropoda; class Insecta; order Lepidoptera; family Geometridae; genus Agriopis; species Agriopis aurantiaria. The sequence continues at coordinate 10,366,583 of OU611983.1, read as the reverse complement.
GTTTAGCAACTTCTCGACTTCCTCGACCTTCAAACAATTATACAAGAAATATTCTGGATCAGCTTTGGTGCGATCGATTGTCTCCATGTCGCAGTCATCCTGCTCTCCGTAATAGTCGTAGTCGTCTACATCGTTGTCTGAATATTCCATATCAGAATCAGCAGACATTTTGATGCTTGTTAGTCACTGCACTTCCAAGATCAAGACGTGGAAATGCACTGAAAAAATATGTCTAAAATAATAATCAAGAATCACCCTCCAATTTTATAGTAATGGTTCTTTATGAAGAAACTTACTAGTTTAGCTAAAATCTAAATAAATGCAATTATAAACACAATGAAATGAAAAGACAGAAACTTATTTACTAGTTTTTTTTAAAACTTGTTTTTGATTTGTTTGATTGAAGTGACGTGCTTGCGGTGCTGGCGCAAAGGCTCCCTAATCTTAGAACAAATCACAGGGTAATACAAGCGTTAAAACCCTGACAAACTAAAAAGCACATTCAAGGCCTTCACAGTTAAACTATAATGGTGATTTTTCATTTTGTAGCATTATAATTCTTATATGTTAACTTGAGCGGAGAGATGGCATTTTTGCAGCATTACAAACCTTCACATGGCAATTAATTTAACATGATTTGAATAGATGGCGCTGTATAATATTACTAGTAGTAATGATAACTTTTAATTACATTTTAACTGGTTAAAATATGATAATTAACTCTTATTTACAATAAAATAAATTAATAAACCCTTTTCAAGCCTTGTTCAGATTAATGTTTATAGATATTAATAATGGTCGTTCGCAAAATGGCTTAGCTTGTCTAGTGCTGCCATCTTAGCTAGTTATAGCTAGATTTAGCTTCTTTTTAATCCTTAATAGTACAGAATACACAATAATAATTAATTAATCAAGTAAAATAATTCTTAATGTTTACTGATTAATGATTCTATTTTTAGCGCACTGGGACTACCACAACCTCAAAAACATTCTTATAATTATTATAAATTGAGCTTGTCTCGCTCTCCCAGCTCACGACAGAGCAAGACAAAAGATAATTTCATAGATGTTTTTGATGTTGTGGCAGACCACGTAATATAATGCATAATTATAATGTATTTGGACCTTGAAAGGTCTATGGGCAGTCCAAACTATTTGTGTACTATTATGTTTTATTGGTACGAATCGGTAAGAACAAGCTCTAACAAGCAGATTATTATATTCTAAATCTGTATCCTTGTGAAAAAAACATAAATATAAATTTAATATATACGATCTAAAGCTTACGTCCCAAATTTTATGCCTGTACGGATGAATCAGTACCTTAATTTTAAACTTTAAAGGTTGATTTAGTTTTATTACACAAAATCCTATATATTATATACAAATACAGTCACCTTACTCTACGTTTTACTACCTTATTAAACAGATCTCAGGTTTTTTTTACTGCTTAGTTTTATATTTATTATATCACCTAAGATATATTTGTTTAGTTAATGTTTATGTAAAGACGGATTTATAATCTAAATAGTTTTAATTTATGTACCTACCCATTGTAAATATTACGATGTTGCACGTCCGCTAGGGCAGACCGTAGAAACTAAGACCGTAGAATTTGACAATCATTACAAAAATTTATAATAATAATAATGGCCCTGTGGCACCTGCCAAATAAATAAAAAATCAGGAACGTTACCATTTTTTAACGTCTAGGTTTAAAATTTTACATTGTGCTGGCAATACTGAATGTCATATTCCGAGCTTTCAATTTCAAACGTCTGCCGAAACCGTTGCCGTTGTGCTGCTGTGTTTCGTGTGGTATTTTTGTGATTTATAGTGCGCTGTATTTATCCATCGAGTCGAGCTAAAGTTCCTGCGGTAAATACCTCTACTGTGATCTCAACTATAAGGCTAATTTCTAAGTGAAAAGAACTTGAGATAGGACTGTGTCTGTGCTGCGTGGTGTTTTGGTTTCCGGGAAAGGACCCTTTAACGTGTCTTGTTTGAATAAGTATGTCTTCAGATAAGCATTGTTGTGTTCCTGGGTGCAAGGACAGTAGAGGTAAGTTTGCATAATGGAGGTTTTTTTTAATCCTTTAAGTTCGCACTCCACCCCTCAACAAACTCGCCATCCAGTACCTAGTTAACGCTGTGGGCGCTAGCAGATGATGCGTAGTAAATGTGCGAGTACAAGATGCATCATCTGCATCGTTTTGCTCAGTGGAAGTGTTTAGCTACTACGAACCGTCTGCATTGCTTTCAACGATGCAGACGATGCGTAATAGCTACTTGCAACTTGTACTCGCACTTGTAGTACGCATCATCTGCAAGCGCCTTGTGGGTTGATATATTGTCAGTGATCAGTCTGGGCTGGCATTGTTAGTTGGGACACGGGATAGAACAGGGCTGAATTACAGAGGGCCTTATTATAATATATACAGTGTAAACCCTATATACTAATAATTATGCTATATATAAAAATATAATGTCGTCGGTCCATCTAGTGGGAGGCCTACCTACGCTGCGTCTTCCGGTTCGTGGTCTCCACTCAAGAACCTTTCTTCCCCATCAGTTATCGGTTCTTCGAGCGATGTGGCCTGCCCATTGCCACTTCAACTTGCAAATTTTATATTACAAATATTTAACTAGCAACAATGTGTTTTTTCAGGTGCAATGTTATCATCAAAAATGTCTCAACCGTATAAAACATATGGCAAAAGAAAGCCAATGCAAGAAATTGTCAATCAGCCTGGATCACCAATACCATCAGGTACTTACAAAGCATTATTCATCTTTGAGCACTTTATTTTTTGTTCAGTTAATTTCCTAATTTTGTGTAGGTATTTGACATTAATAAAAAAAACATTTTCAAAACTTGCATGATGATGATAAACTAATAAAAAGGCTTACAATGAAATTATATTTATCGGTTGAGACGAGTGCCTGGCCGGTTCATCCTTACTCATCTCGACCGTTAAATATAATGTAAGCCGTGTCATAGTTAATAATAAAAAAAATATCTTTCTTACATATTTATCTTTATTGGAACCTACGAAATCAATAGATATTAGAAAAGATACTTGCAAAGAAAATGTTGGTAAGTGTCAAATTAATAAAATAAACACATATATGTTTTTTTTTATAGGCTTCGGCTTGGCCTCCAACTGACCTGATGTTAAGCGATGATGTGGTCTACGATGGAGCATGCTTGCCTAGAAGAAACCGATTCAACTTCAATCTTTGTCCGTCTATCTGTCTGTCCATCTTTTAACGACTGTATCTTTCGAACCGAAAAGATAGCCAGTTGAAATTTTTACAAAATATGCAATTTTACGGCGAATTAACTAAGAAATAATAATAAAGTAAAAACTAAAGTGGGGTGTCCCCATACAACAAACGTATTTTTTAAAAGTATTTTTGTATTAGCTCTAGCTTAGCGCGGTCGATTGGATGGGTGACCGCCTGGGCGTTGATGGGATGTTGTCTTTTTGCACTACTTTTTGTACCTTAGTAGCTAACAAGTTATGTGGTGGTACGGAACCCTCAGTACGCGAGCCCAACTCGCACTTGGCCAGTTTTATTTTCTCTAATTTAATAATAATTATTATTCATTTTAGCTCCTGTGACGTTCCAGCGTGAATGTTCAGCAAACGTGCTGTCAATAAGCATGGACATAAAGAACCATGATATGCACGGTATGTTTTATGTACACAGAATCAACCAACATACTTGTATGATAGCCCGTTGGTCCAATTGGTAGTGAACCTGCCTTCTGAGCTTGGGGGCGTGGGTTCGATTCCCATCTAGGACAAACATTTGTGTGATGAACATTTGTGTTTGTTCTATATCTGGTTGTTAATACCTATTTAAGTATGTATTTAAAACTATATATGTATGTATATCGGTCTCTGGCAGCCATATCACAAGCTTTGCTTAGTTTGGGGTCAGATGACCGTGAGTGAAAAAATGACCCGAATATTTATTTATTTATTTATGTCTTATAGTATTTTTTTAAACTTTAGCTATTTAAACACAATATGTTTACCTAAATGTTTGTCGGGACTTATCGCACATTATTTTATTTAGGTAAAAATAGGTACCTTTAGCTCGTTTCGACCATGTTACAATGGCCGTAATCAGTAAAAATGGAGTAGGTGTTTTGTTCTCTTAGTTCTTAGTTCTTCCACCCTCACTTGATCACGGCCATTGTAACATGGTCGAAATGTCGAGCAAAAGGTACGTATTTTTACCTAAATAAAATAATGAGCGATAAGTCCCACCGCAGGTATATAAACATCATCATCATATTTTATCAATCAGCTTATATTATTCCACTGCTGGACGTGGGTCTCTCCCAAGGCACACCGCTCAGCCTGACAATACAGGCTATAAACCATCTCCATTCCAAATTTCATCCAAATAAATTCAGCTCTTTCGGCATGAAGATGTAAAAACAGTGTTGAAATCAAATCTAATATATATATAACTTTTCAATTTCAGACAAAGGCATCCTTCCAGAGGACTGTAAAGAAACTGCCGATTTACTCCTATTTATGGACTCCATATTTGATTCGGTGAACGGCAGTTTCACGAAGAATAAAAATGCCAAACCATTACTGGGCCCAGCGACTCCAAACTCACTCCACCATAAAATATGGCAGGAAGGGAAAAAAGTATTCCAAAGTATGGCCTTTGTTACTCCAGTTGGAAAAGTCTGTAGTGGAAAACTGGGTGTGGACACTGGAAGGAATTTAAGTGTTATTAAAAAAAACTACTCGGTGACTACCAAATATCATCAGTTTGGTTGAGGCACTTAAACCAGGACCCACTGGAAAACTTTTTTGGGGCTGTAAGAAGCCATGGGTGCCGCAACGTCAATCCGACATGCGACCAATTTGAGTCTGCATTTGCGACACTGCTAATAAATAATATAAACAGTGTCCACACCCATGGTAAAAATTGTGACGCAGATTACTGTAACACTATGCAAATGCTCATCATCAACGAAAATGCTGAATCAACGTCGTCCGAACTAACTTTTGATTTTGCTGATTTATTAGAGTTGGAGCTAGTATCAATAGAGGTCAAAGAAAATGATCCTAGTAAATCAAATGTATTTTAAATATGTGCGGAATGTACATCTGATTTGTCATCTCGTGATGAAATTGAATACATTCGGAACAGAGAATATGAATAACGACGGCGATGGCTTTGCACTCCCAGCAATGAATTAGTAAAAATGATTTCTAATTTGCAGGACATCATAAATGAAACGATGAAAACAAAATTAGAATCTCCTAATCTGAAGCAGGCAATAAAAACAGTAGTGTTGATAATAGTTGATTTTAGATTTATTAAGTGCAATGTCCATAAAGACAAACTGATTAATTATTTTATAAATATAGTTATTCGATGCCCTGCTTCATAACTTTTGCAAAAATATAAATCAAATATTGGCTGGGAGAAGGCAAGTCGATGATGATGATGATTTGCAAGTGAAAGCAAAGAAACATAACAGATGCTATAAAAGATATAAATAATATTGTTAAAGCAGGACCCTTCTTAACAGAAATTCCAGTGTAATTTATTGATAATTGTGTTATCTGGGTCCCGATTCTACTAAACCAATGTTTTTAAATCGTAGTTGTTTAATGAATTGCCTTAAAATTGACAATTTTTACACTTTTTTATACTATAAGTGTCAATGTTGAGTCAATTTATTAATAATTTAGAAACAATTGGTTTAGCCGCACAAATTGCCACTTATGACACTTGTTTATCCTATAAGTGTAATTTTTTATGAAATTCATTATCAATTAAAAAACAATTGGTTTGGTAGAATCGGGGCTCTGGTATCTTACAATTTCAATACCTATTGTGTTATTTCATGAGAAATAAAATAGTAAATAGTAAGAGACTAGAAAGAATAGAAAGTGGTATTCCTGAACCATTTTTTTATTAGTAATTCTTTGTTGTTCGATTGGGTTTTGCCAATATCGTTTATATGTAGTAACCGAGGAACACATCTTCATAACCCCGGTGGAACCAAGGTTACTTCTACCTTATTCTAGATCAGTCCTAACATCCTAGCAAAAAGTTTTTATTTCTCATTCAGTAATCCAATAGGTACTTATTTTATCAAACATGTTCATTCTCATGTTTTACCCTTAGAGGGCGCGTCCCAGAGTGGTGGATCCGGAATGCTCACCGGGCCCCGTGAAGGGCTTGGAGGGTAGGGGGTATTATTAGTATAACTGTAATAGGTCTTCTTACTTATTATATTGTTGTGTTGTGTTATGTTAGCGATGTGATGTGAGAAGCCACTATAGCAAGGTTTTGCCTCTGGCAATGTTTTTGAGGGTATGACAATGTACCAAAATAAATACTTCATTTTCATTATAACAAGTTTATCATGTTTAAATAAAAAGGACAAAAAATAATAGATAAAAAAATAGTTTCAATCAAAATATATTTTTTTTGGTACATTCAGTAATTAGAAATCTTCAAATTACAAAATGTGCAACCTAGAACAACCCTTTTGCTGTGGTAGCATGTTAACTGAAACTTAACTGTTTATTGAAATCCGCCTTGAATGTAATACATGAAAAAATCACAAATACTAAACTAATAGAATATGTTCAAATGTTACTGCTGCATGAAGGGTCCCGCTAGGTGTGGTCATGTGATTGTGCCTATAGTAATAAATAAGGATTTCAACGAATAAAATTTAGGTGATGTGAATTGTGATTACCGTGATTTAGGTGTCATATCTTATTAACCACTAAAGCTATTTCGATAAAACTTTTATCTTTCCATAATCAATTATGTTGAAAGATACTTGGCCACGAATTATTAAAATTGATTAGTAGTGTCTAAGAAACTTGTGACCAAACTTACATTACATTTTATGATATGACAGGAATTTTTGTTACTTAAATAATAAATATGTTTTAATATAAATAATAATTCCATTAATTAGTCATAAAATTATATAATTATTTTGAAATTCCTACTTTTCCGCGTTCATAGAGGCCGTTATTTTCCTCCTTATAAGAATGTATTGTAAAAACAATTGATAAACTTGGAGTCATTAGTATCTAACCTAGATCACGGTATGAGTAATTACTAATACTGAATATAGGTTCCTGCTATAAATTAAGACAACAGAAGATGCATAACATAAGATTAAAACAAACTAAATTAACTAAATATATTATCTTTACTCACAGCATAAAACGATGCCTAAGCAATAGGGTATTTGACTACTTTTGGGAAACTATTGCACATTATTGTCTGATATAAAATAATGTATACTGCATTTATATTTTCTGGATATCAGTCGTATTTGCGATATAAATCGATGTTAAAGTTTGAATAAAAAAAGATCGCGCCAAAACGCAGACCTGCGTCATAGCTCCGATCACGTGACTAATTGACGTCACACAAAACAAAACAACTGCAGCCAGGCTGCAAAAGTTTGATGATTAATTAATTTCTAATAGAAGTAATGGTTTATAAATATTGTGTAGTGCCAAAATGTACAAATACTTCCATAAAGACACCCGAAAAAATATTTGTTCCTGTTCCAATGGACCCAAAACTCCCCATAACTCGAAAAAAGTGGTTGGAATCAATCTAAGGTTGGAACTAAGTAGCTCGTAGAGAACCCAAAAGTATTGGAGCTAATTCAAGTGTTTCTATGTGCGAAGATCATTTTGAGGTACATATTTGAGTCTATATATTTCTATTATAATTTGTGTTTTTATTGCATTACTATTTTATGTACTGTTACTTTCTTTTTAAACATTGTAAAGCTCGACATAACCTAACAAAATAGTGATATCCACTTACTACAACATACTTTTTGTACAACTTGATTGAATGTTTTGCTTGGAGAACAATTAAAAATTAATACTGACATTGTAGTTTTTACGTTTTGAGTTCTGCAGCGTAGAAACAATGACGTGGATTATTATTAAAGAAATATGCAACCATAAAAACATTAATTTTGGGTAAGTTACTGCTGTCTGCTTGCACAAAATGTTTCTCCATTCTTCTCACATTTAACCTCCGGACTGTTTTTGGTGAAAATTTCTGGATAAATCGCTCTCAAAGTAGCTTTACTACATTAAATTCGCAAATATCAATACAAAATCTGTTTGTTTAGATTTGTGTGACGTCACTAGGGATGAAGCCAGTTACAGACCGTTTTCGATCACGTGATCAAATGTCGAAAATACAGTTATTTTAATCGCGTTTTTTACAAAAAATAAGCATATTTTTATCAAAACATCAATGAAATATGCTTTTTCATTATGTCATGTTTATGGATGGCGTCAATTGGCATAATATTTTTAATACAGTCAAGTACCCTATTGTCCTGAAATTCTTTATTACGAAATATGGTATGTATAATCCCTATATTATGATGCAGTATTTTCTTTATAATTATGAAGTAATCATGTTTCCGGTTAATAAATAAAAGCACTTTGTAAACAATTAAGTATTTAATTTAAATACCTCAGAAAACCTGTTTTATCGAGTAGGATTAGCTATAGTAATATATATATTATATAATATGGGTGTGTATCCATACCTAGATGTAGGTATATACCTATATTTAGGGACCAAGCGTCGCCGTAACTCTCGCTCGAAAGTGCAGATGGCGCTATTTACGACTTTCCCGTTTTGACGCCGAGATAGGTCTCTATTTCAGTATATAAAAGGTACTCTTTGCAAAGCATGTTTACATGTTTTGCGTTTGCTTGCAAAACAAACAAAACCAAAGACAAAGCAAAGCAAGTTGATTATGGTTGAGTTTTTAGTCGATTTTTCTTGTCCGTAACTTTCTAGAGACGAGAATCATAGCTAGGCGCCAAAACTCATACAAAATCGGCATAAAAATGATTGTAATCGTGCAATAGCGGTGTATTATTATTTATTATGTATTCGAGTAAGGCCAAGTGATCTTGAGGTGGAACGTGTATTATCATATTGTTCCCAAAACTTTGTAGAAGAGTGTAGGTCGCTGTAAAGTCTTTGCCACCTTAAAATAGCATTATAATACGTATTTGACGAGGAAGTATGGCTTAAATAGCAAAGCCTGTCCAACGGCGAAAAAAATCGAGTTTTGTCATTGTCAAATTATTGTCATGATGTTAAATGTCAAATTTGGCATTTGTAAAGTAAAGAGTAAAGGTCACCTTGGCGAGTTCCAAGATTTGAATTGTATTTCAGAAAATAGATATTTATTTAGGTACGTAGATAATCTGTTAACGACTTGAATCGTCTTCCCTTGTATTCTGTGCATTACAACTATTTGAATCATATTTTATTTTCAGTGTTTTGTTACATAATATCAGTGATAAACAACCATAACTATTTGCTAGGCGTTGGGGACCTGTAAACCTCTAGGATGGAGGGCACACAGAGGTTTATCGGACGCGGCTCCCACAAAGGGAAGGGCCTAGCCGTGTTTACAAGTGGAGGTGACTCCCAGGGTATGAACGCCGCCGTGCGCTCCGTGGTGCGAATGGGAATCTACCTTGGCTGCAAGGTTTACTTCATTCGCGAAGGCTACCAGGGGATGGTAGATGGAGGAGATAATATTGAGGAGGCAAACTGGTCTTCTGTCAGCTCTATCATTCATAAAGGAGGTACCATAATTGGCTCTGCAAGATGCATGGACTTTATGTAAGTCAGATTTGGTAATATTTTTGCGGCTGTAAATAAACAAAAGAAGTTGATTAAAAATAGATCTACTTTTACTCAAATATTTGACTACAGAAGTAAGTACTAAATCAAAAAGAAATTACTGACAATTATTAATTGTAACAATGGGACATTTTTTTAATCATTTCATAGGTTGTTTTTAATTAATTGTTGGATGCAGCAAGAAGGAGGGTCGTTTGAAGGCAGCATACAACCTGGTGACCCGTGGTATCACCAACCTAGTAGTGATTGGTGGAGACGGTTCCCTGACTGGAGCCAACCTGTTCCGCCAGGAGTGGTCTAGCCTTCTCGATGAGTTGCTGGAAAATAACAAGATTACCAAAGACCAGAGAGAGAAATACAAGTACCTACATATTGCTGGAATGGTAACTATATTTATGTCAAAACACATCATTGTTCAAGTTTCCTCTAAAGTTTACTTATTGCATCATTGTTTCAATAATGCACATCAATTTCCCTTTAGACCCACTTGCACGACTGATTTAACGAAATTGAAATGTCAAATCGTATGGAAAATTTTGTAAAATGTATATTTAAACCAGATTTAATTTGTGGTGCAAGCCAGCTTTAGGTAATACATACAAGCGTCTAACTTTGGCATGATTATAGTACACACTCTAAAGCATAACTGATTACTTCTCTGTAATGCCTGAGGGGATTTGGAACATTGTTTTTTTTTGCCTACATGGCTGCAAAAGAAAAATGTCTAATGAGTTTCATTGAAACAAACCTGTGCAGTATTTTTTTTGCCTTAATAGATCTTAATTTAAAGGTGACCAGCAAAAAAAAATGGTAAAATTAAAATCACTTCTGTGCAATTCTTAATTCTTGCTAAGATGTGCGTGGAAGGAATGATAGGACCAGAGTATGTCCTAATCCTGTGCCCAGAACCACCTGAAGATGGGCAGCATCGACCTATTAGTACACAGTAAACATACTGCGATCCTCAAGCTGCATGCCAAGCGTGGGGATTATGGCAATACCCCTCTCTAATAGGGAGGCCTATGTTCAGCAGTGTATGTTTTCTGGCTGATGATGATGTGATTCAGGATTCTATTGACATTGAGCACGTACCACATGCTGAACCAAAAAAAGCCTGGAGAGTCAATGTGTTAAGTATATTTTTCTTTTTAATATTTTATTTTATAATACTAGCGACCTGGCCCAGCTTCGCATCGGTGTAATTTACGTGCGAGGCCGGGGCGGGTCCCTAGTTAGAAAACGAACGAACATAATAATACGTGATAAGTCCCAATTAACATTTAAAACATGTGTTTAAATCGCGAAAGTTTAAAAATTACTATATATATAAACCTGTGAAATCCGCATCAAAATCTGTTGCGTGCTTTAGGAGCAGTTAATATTATAGACAGACAGACGTAGAAAGCAACTTTAATTTCTACTATGTAGACATGTGGTGTGAACAATAAAGAGTTTAGCTATCTATCTTTATTGGTGATGATTAATTTATATTTTCTATAGCAATGGTTATTTACTTGTTTGTAGGTGGGTTCCATTGACAATGACTTCTGTGGTACAGACATGACAATAGGCACAGACTCGGCATTGCACCGCATCATCGAAGCTATTGATGCTATCGTTAGCACGGCCTACTCGCATCAACGGACTTTCATCATGGAGGTCATGGGAAGGCACTGTGGGTAAGAAGCCTATTAAAAATAATAAGCTCCAATTCAATCTCATTTGTCTTAATTATACCTGGCTCAAGTTTTTTTTAGCTGTTATAGTCGCAGTAACATTGTAAAAACCTGTTCAAGTATTACATAAGCACTAAAGGGGTTTTATTTTGTAGGGGGGGGGGGGTGTCTGGATGGTGATTACATCACAATATTTATTTATTAACTTCTGATTTTTCTGTATTTGCTTGAATAAAATTAAATAGACATTAAACTCTTTTATAGTCTATAAATTTCTTTTTTCTAGATGATATTACGAATAACATATATAAACGTGAACAGAGTTAAATACATACCAATGTTTACATAAGCATAGGAGTGGGTGCTTTGATAACTTTTCCTGACATGGGGGAGAGTAAAAATTACTAAAATTCTGCTTACATAATACTTCAATGGCCCTATGAACTAACAGCTACAATCTTTATTTTTTTTGCAAGAGTGGTCACAGAATTAATTGTTTTTATTCAGATTTTTACAATCGACAGCTGCAGCTGTCAGAGCTTTAAAACAATCTTGGTCCATTTATTAAAATAAATAATAATAGCGATCCGCCTCGCCTTCGCACTGTTGTAATTTACGTGCGCAGCAGGAGGGGATCGCTAGTTATATTTATAAACCTTCTGTGAAAAATTACCTAACCGATGGTGAAAACCGCATCAAAATCCGTTGTGTGGTTTAAGAGGAGTAGCGGTTATACAGACAGACGCGGAAAGCAAATTTATTTTATACTATGTAGAGAAGAGATAGAGAAGAGATACATAATTAATTGCTAAGTTTTTTAGTACTTTCTGCATGGTAATTGTTTAATAAAACAAACAAAAATGTACTGTCTCTCACATTGTCTATTAGAAATTCTGTGATATTGTTTTAGATTTAACAATATCTAAACTAAACAGCAGAAAATGGATGCATGCCAATTCGGTTTCAGTGCACAAAGTAATAGATGTTTACTCATTTAGATATCTTGCTGTGGTCACTGGTCTGGCATCTGAAGCGGACTTTGTATTTATACCTGAAGCACCACCTATAGTAGGATGGAGAGAAAAACTGTGTAATAAGTTAGAACAGGCAAGCCTTTACATCAACCCTTTTATTTTACGTTACCTTTATGTTGAATGCACCTTACATGTCTGTTTTTTTATCCTTTGACTCAAATTTCCATTTTAGTTTTCTTGCAGTTTACACCGCCCTATGTACGGAAGCTACATATAGCTTTATTTGCGAAGACCCAGCGCCCCCCAATTGGGAATATAAGTTGTGTACGAAAATAGCCGAGGCAAGGATCAATTTTTTATTTTAAATGTGGGAGCAGGATCTCTTCTAGTCTTCTTATTCGTATATTTAAATTGGCAGATTCTATTGGCGTTCCTTTACGTGAAATCTAAAGTACGAAATTGTTTGTCATGCCCTCAGACTTGAAAAAGGAAAGACGGTACATGCATGCAAATAAAACAACAAAATTGAGCTTTCTTGTATATTTAAATGTTAGCAATTCAAAAATTCGACGACCGGCAGGATACGAACCTGCGCAACGATCTGGGTCATCATTCATCATCATTCTATCATGCTCCCACTGCTGCGACACAAGCCTTCTCCCAGAGAGAGAGGATGGGCCCTCATCCACCATGCTGAGCTAGCAATGTTGTCCTTCCCTGTTGTTGAATCGAAACTGCACATAATTTATTTAAGTACTAAATAAGTCATTGGTGCAGGGCCGATGATCGAACTGGGTGCTGTCAGATTTTAAGGCGCACTTGCTACCGCCCGGCCGCCATCGCTCATGATCTGGAGAAACATTCCAATCCGATCCTATTCCGATCCCCCAATTGGTATGCCGAATCCTGCATGTCGTCGAATATTTGAATTGTACATAACATTTTAATAGTTACTTGTAAAGTGTAGATCACTTCAATACAAAATTACTTTTGTAAATACTATTGCTAATTGCTAGTACTTCAGGACTGCTATTTAGTAAATGTATATTTACGAAAACAAGCTTCAGTTTTGCAATCTTGGTTTCCGTCTTCCCTTGTTCGCTTGTGAGGCGATCGATGTCGCTTCATGTCAGTGGGTCCATGTCGTTGTCCATGGCATGAACCATCACGCGCGGGCGCTGCTTGTTGCAGTTACCTGGCCTTGGTGGCCGCTCTGGCGAGCGAGGCAGACCAAGTGTTCATTCCCGAGGACCCTGTTCCCAATAACTGGGTAGAAAAGCTTTGCAAAAGATTGGCACAGGTACGCAGGCTTGATTGAGTGGCACTGCAATTTTATAACACACAATCTTATTTGAATCAAAATAGCGTTTATTTCAATTATTTTTAACAATGAAACTTCTTAAATCATAAGTATGTTGCTTTTATCAAGAAGTGTGCAGAAGGTTAATTGGAAATACCAAATAGTCATTATTCAAATTGACTCAATAAAACTTATAACAGTTGTGAACATCAATTGGCTTAATAACAGAGGACAATTATTTTTGTCTGCATATATTATATGTAGCTTGTTACTATTATTGTACTGAGCTTTTGATTGTGTGTTGTTATGATACGCTTATAAATTTTACAGCTTGATACTACATTACTTATTACAACTTTTATTCATACTACATGCATAAACCTATACTTAACCATGTACTTAACTATCTTTTTTGTCTTCCATTTTTAAACACTCTGATGTTTCTTTGCATGATATTCACACTTAAATTACTGGAGTGGGTAATATGATAATGATATTTAGATAATCCCTTTGTTTTTCTAAGATGTACCTATCAATCCTATCATACATTTTTATCTGTCATAACATGAACACTTGATAACCCTGATGATCAAGATAACTTGACGTATATGGCTTAAATTAAATACTGTCTCAATGCCTCTGTATGAGAGGTAGATGACCTTCAATGAGTACAATGTATTCAGTTAGATATTCCCATTTAAGTAAAGTGTTTCCATTTTGCTATGCAAAATATTCCACATTTGCAAAATGAACAAAAAAACCTGTTGACACAAGCATGACTCACATGTTTCACAACTGTTGCTAACACTCTTTCTCTTATTATGAAATAATTGCTCAAATAAGTTCTTAGAATAACCTTTGAGAAACTAATGAATTTCTTTCCCAATGTAGGAAAGAAAATCGGGTCAGCGTCTGAATATCATCATCGTAGCTGAAGGTGCTATCGACCGCGAAGGTAAGCCAATCACCGCCGAGCTGGTGAAGAACGTGGTGGTGGAGAACCTCCAGCAAGACACCCGCATTACTGTGCTCGGTCACGTACAACGAGGAGGCTCGCCGTCGGCCTTCGACAGGATCTTGGTAAGAAAGCAAAATTGTACCTTACGGGCATGATATGACTTCATAATCTTATTGCACCTTCAAACACATAATATGTTTTGGTTTTAGGGATGCCGCATGGGTGCGGAAGCTGTCATGGCTCTAATGGAAGCCACTCCAGAAACGGAATCATGTGTGGTGACCCTGGATGGAAACCAGGCCGTCCGTCTGCCTCTTATGGAGTGCGTGAGAAGGACCAAAGCTGTAGCTCAGGTTAGCAAGTATTTTGTATGACTGTAAGAGTAGTCGTTGTAATTTTTTTTGTGTCATGTTAATGACCCCCCTAATTCTAATTCAAAGTGGGGGTGGTAAGTCCTGCGCTGACATCTCGCTTGAGGTGTATTGTGCATTTGTCTTTGCCAACCTACCCAAACCAGCCAAGCTGCTTAAAATAATGGAGCACGGCTTTGGGTTGCACCGTTCTACCCCTATTTCGCCAGTTGCTTTGGTATTGGAGACTTATTGTGGAGTTTCTTCAAGAAGTCCCGACCTAAATCGTATGTCTTCTGTGGCCTTGCAGTGCAGTAGTACATTCTCCGCGGTCTCGTTTTCCTGTAGACAGCCTCGGCACAGAGAACTATCTGGAGCTCTAATTTTATATTAGTGATCTTGTTCCCACTGCTGGGACTCAGGGAGAGAGAGATGCTGGCTGGCATTGCTTACCAAATGCACTGGCATTTGTTGAATGTCATAGTATGTCTCTGAACTTTTTATTTGAAGTTCAAGGACATACCGGTTTCCTTCCTTTTTTTTTTTGCATTGTGTGATTGTTGCAGGGCCGAGGATTGAACCGGGTGCCGTTAGATTGTAAAGCTCACATGCAACCGCTCGGCCACCATCACTCCCCATTTTTTAGTTCGGTTCTATAGTATCATAACTTTCTAAATGACAGTTGTATTATCTCTTGATTTTTTAGGCTATGGCTGATAAAAACTGGGATCTGGCAGTGCAACTGCGCGGGCGCAGCTTCGCGCGCAATCTGGAGACGTACAAAATGCTTACTCGCCTGAAGCCGCCCAAGGAAGCGTTTGACGCGGCTGGCAAACCATCTGTAAGTTCTGTTTTGTTACGAGGCGTGCGTGACGTACTGCAGTGACGTACTCCAAACTGCCGGACGGGGTTTATCCACGAATTAAATACATAGTATTATTTTATGTGGAAAGCGCATCAGCAAAAACAGACTTCATTCGGTGTTCCATAGAGTGTATATACGAGCGTTCTATAGTACTTCCTTTTTTCTCTGGTGACCAAATTGCATACCGCCACCGTCTTAGGCCGGTACTTAAAGACTTGTTACTCCTAAAAAGATTTTTAATGGGTGATAGGCTAGTCAATAAATACGGCTGTTGACTTAACATCACCTGATATCAAGTGACGGTGTGGTCGAAGACGATAAACATGCCTAGCCAGGAATGGGAACTGGCTCTCCAGTTGGGCTGCCGGAACAGACATTTAGGTCTTGGACATACCAGTTTAAACTATGAACTATCCATTAATACCCTTGTGGTGGTTTGCCTTGTTAGGTGGAGGGCCATAGATGCCCAAAGAAACGCACTGGGGTGCTCAGTACTTGCTGCCCTGAAATACAGATACCACCTTATAATGGTGATTGTTTCTAGGAGGGGTACACGTTGGCGGTGATGCACGTGGGTGCGCCGGCGTGCGGGATGAACGCAGCGGTGCGCTCGTTCGTGCGCAACTGCATCTACCGCGGAGACACCGTGCTCGGGATACACGACGGGATCGAGGGCTTCATTAGCGGGAACATCGTCAAGATGGAATGGTAAGACTCAAGGAACAAAAATTAAAACCACTTCCTAAATGAGTTATAACAAGCGCCCAGACAATGCTGCAAATTTAAAATTGATTGAATTTTCACTCGAAGCGCAGCGTTTCGGCTGTGGACTTCGGACGCATGATTATAACTAGGCCCTAAAGGAAAAAAACTACTAAACTTGGTCCAAGTATTTATTTGCACTGACAGCTGCAATAACATTGTAAAAAGCAGAATGAAAACTATGATTTCTGATCACGTTCGCTAGGTTTTTGAATGTAAGATTGTAGCAGGTACCCGAAATACTTGTAATATATAATACTCGAAATAAATGTTTTTATTTAGCTTTTTTACAATGTTATTGCAGCTGTCAGAACAAATTTAACGAATGGATATTGTATAGGATTAAGTTCATTTAACTTGCCTAGCATGTATGATAATTATTTCGTAGCACCGAGTACAGAGGTCAAAAAATTAAACGCACTATTTGAAAAACACTGAAAGGTAGCAACTCACCATCTAAACTTAATTTTTCAGTGCTACTACCAAACATTTTATATCATTGAAAAATTTTGAATTTGTAGAGCGAAACAGCGCGCAATGGTTTTATTAACCAAGTTCTAACAAACTTTGCCAATAACGCCCAAAAAATGTATATGTAAAAAAATTACTTGAGTAACTATAAAAGACAGCTTGTTTCACGACCTTTGTAAAACTAGGTCTGACGTGACCGGTTGGGTGGCGCAAGGCGGTGCTTTCCTCGGCACCAAGCGCACGCTCCCTGGCGATAAGAAGGGTGAAATTGCGGCGAGAATCAAGCAGTTCAACATTCAAGGCCTGTTGATCATCGGAGGCTTCGAGGTAAGGTTTTTTTTGTTTTTTAAATTTGATAATAGGCTTGCGTTTGACCGCCAACTTGCCTGATGTTAAGCGATGATGCGGTATACGGTGGAGCACGCTTGCCTAGAAGAAAACGATTCACTCGTGATTTGAAGGAAAAAAAAGTTAAGTTAAGGTTAAAAATAAGTTTAAAAATAAATTCACTTAACGATTACATACTTTACAACACCCAACAGCCATAAATGTATTGTTGTGGTCTTCCAGGCATACCAAGCTGGTCTAGAGTTGTCCGACGCTCGCGCTCAGTTCCCTGAGTTCTGCATCCCGCTGGTGATCATACCTTCGACCATCAGTAACAACGTGCCCGGAACTGACTTCTCTCTGGGCGCTGATACGGCGCTCAATGAGATTACCGAGATTTGCGACCGAATCCGACAGTCCGCACAGGTACTATATACTGCTAAGATTCCGATTGACCAGATATTAAACAAAGAAGCTCTTATAAAAAAAAAATGATGCTTATACATTTTATTTGAATGATTTATATTTGATTTTGGTGGCAATTTTGAAAATATTACAATATTGGACATTGCATATTGTAGTCACCAGAACAAAAGATGTATACAAAATATCAGCAAAATCGATTGGGAAGAACTGACTAATGCAGCTAGCAAGATTTGACCTAAACAAAAGAACAAACATTGCAAGTTAAATAAAAGCTTGTAATAATAACAAACGAAATAATAATAATAAACGAAATTGTTCTAATATTATTGTATTGCAGGGTACAAAACGTCGCGTGTTCGTTATCGAAACCATGGGAGGTTATTGCGGATATTTAGCTACATTGGCTGGTTAGTATCACTATTGAGTATTGACCATTGGCACCACTAGAGAATGCAATAAATGAAACTATAGATACTTATGCCCAACGCTGACTGGAAAGTCAAGGTAGCGTTGCGGAGTACAAGCCGTGGAAAATTCATCTCTTGGGTACGAGAAGTTTTTTTTTTTATAATTTTGTGTGTGACCTAGAGGTCACACACAAAATTATATATTAATTATTAGATCTCGCCTGATGTTAAGCGATGAAGCGATCTTAGACGCGGTTTAAAAAAAAGTCTGAAACGACCAAAATTATACCTCATTTACTAAAGTTTTGAACAGTCGACACACGTTGTAAAACGAGAAGAATCGTTATTTCCACGGCCACATCACAGCGCCGCGCCGCCGCGTATTTAGAGGTAGAAGCAAAGTACAAAAAATAAATTAAAAAAAAAGGCTTGCGTGTGACCATGAACTCGCTTGCTGTTATGCGCTGATGTGGTCTACAATGGAGCATGTTTGCCTAAAAGAAATCGAATCATTCGCAATTTGAAGATACCCAGATTGTAACTATTGGGGATGATTTCTATTTACTCTTTACTATGTGATTTATTTCTTTACTATGTGACCGACCGACGTGATTGAAAATCTTTGGTATTCTGTAATTACTCACAGAAGATATTTCGTTTCCAATTAATGACTGTTCAAAATCACCCCAGGTCTCGCCGGCGGTGCCGACGCCGCGTACATCTACGAAGAGAAGTTTTCAATCAAAGATCTTCAGCAGGACGTGTACCACATGGCTTCCAAGATGACGGGCGGCATCCAACGAGGCCTCATCCTGCGTAACGAGAAGGCCAACGATAACTACAATACCGAGTTCATTTACCGCTTGTACTCGGAGGAGGGGAAGGGACTGTTTACTGCTAGGTCGAATGTGTTGGGTAAGTTGGAAGACTGAACGCGTACTGATTCCGCACTCAACGTCGTTAGCACATTGGACGACTAAATCATCATCAGCCTATTTGATGTTCGTCCACTGCTGGACGCAGGCCTCTCCTAAAGAACGCTACAAGGCACGATCTTTGGTTGTACTGTTCATATTAGGAGGAGTTGCCCGTAATAGGCATGTGTCCTAATGTTTAATTTATTACAAATAACCGGCTTAGCGATGAATATAACTAAATACATTACACTTCTAGTATTTTATGTATGATTACACATACAAAAAAAATAATTTGAATTGGCTGATAATTCTCTGAGATATGAGTATTTAAAGTTTTAGGTGGGGATAGAGAGGGGATGTTCTATCCCTTTCTCGCAAAGCGTGTGTTAGTATAGCATTTGTATGGCGCTCCTGAGCCATGACGTCACGGCTCAGTATAGTGCGCTCTCTTTCTAGCATGAAATTAAAATGCTTATATCTTATTAATTTTTTAACTAATTTTAATTTTGTTTTTGTTGATGTGCTCTATTTATGATCAGCTTTTTTATAAGGTAATAAAATAGTTATTTATGATACAGGTGCGGAAAGTTGGTTATTACAAACGAGTAGACGAATGTAAGACCGAGACGAAGTCGAGGGCTTACCATAGTCACGAGTTTGTAATAACCAATCCGCACGTGTGCCATACAACGTTTTACAACACATTTGCGAGAAAAAAACAAAAAATGGAAATTAAAAAAATTCCGTAAAGTACACGCACGGTGCTATACAACGGAGCGTGCGGACAAATTCATTACAGCACGCTCCGTTGTATGATCCGTAATGTTTAACTTTCGAAAGATGTATTCAGGCTTCGTAAGTGCACTTTTTGAGCAAATGTGTTGTAAAAATATTAGCCATCATGCCTATTGCCACGCTGGGCAGGCGGGTTGGCAATCGCAGAACGTAGCTCTTTGCACCGGTGTCGCTGCTGCCCAACATCGGCCTGTGCCATTTTGGCTACGTGTGTTGGGATGGATATACCGACATCTCTCGGTTTGCCAGAGCCTCGTTCGTTATCTTTTTCGTTAGGATGACCACGTGCAGGTGAGGTTGGCTTGGAGCATTTAATTGTAGGTTGCTCCCTTTCATCCCGACGACTAAATACTACCTACTTATTAATCTGTTAAATTATGTTTTTTTAATATGAATTAATTAGCTTGCGCTCGATCGCCACCTCGCCCAATGTCAAGCGATGATGCGCTCAACGATGGAGCATCTAGCCTAGACGAAAACCGATTCATTTTCGACTTGAAGACATCCAAATCGTAACCTTTGGTTAACACCCATTCAGACAGTGCGTCCCAAAGTCTAGCAGTTCACACATAAAGGTGGAATCAATCTTCATACGGGTTCTCGGAATATCACCCATGAAACGGTGTCAACTTATCGTGTCCACCTTAGCCATCTGATAGAAAAATGGGAGGGAATTATATCATACAGTCGGATGCACAGTATGCACACCCTCCGAAATGTATCTAACAAAAAACCGATAGACTATTATATCTCTGTGCCGTTGTTCTTAGTCTGAACTGGGTATTCGTTACAGATGTTCTTTTTAGCATATTTCTCAATGGACTCCACGCCCCAAATTGGTTCTTGGCTGATCCATCACAAAAGTGCAAGCAGTACCCCTTGCACGGCTGAACTTGTGCTTGGTATAATGAAAGCAACTGTTCTGATGTGAAGTACCGTACCATCTTCGAAGGATACCCATCTTTATGACAGCCAATTGAGCCATGCTCTCAGTATAGGAGCCGAAGTTGAAGGTAGACGTCAGAGTAACGTCCAAGAGCTCAACCCGGTCAGTTATCCATGTACCCGGGAAAGTAGGAGCCAGTTGGAAAGGCTTCCTATTAGCCGAGAACAGGCGCCTGGGTCTTAGCTGCATTTAAATTTACCAGCTTGACATCGCCCCAATCGGAGACTGCCTTATGCGACAAGCTCATGCGCCCAACCATGGCCTCTCAGAGACTGGATTTGTGGTCGACTGCTTCGTGCATTGGATATGTTTATGTGCCTATAGTTAATTGATTGTGTTTAATCTCCAGGTCACATGCAACAAGGTGGTTCCCCTACCCCATTCGACCGCAACATGGGCACTAAGATGGCTGCTAAATGTCTCCACTGGCTAGTGGAGGCCATCCAGGCTGGCCCGGCCAACACACCTCACTCGGCCTGTCTACTCGGAGTAGTCAAGCGGCAATACAAATTTACGCCACTTGAAGATCTCAAGGCGCAGACCAACTTTGCGTAAGTTAACGTGCTAACATAGAACTAAAAGGCTCAGTAATCTGATTATTTATAACACAGGACTACTGAGACAAAAAGTCTTATGAGTCCATCATCGGAATAAATAATCGGACCATTGATACTAGGCCTAGTACACACACACTTCCGTGATATCTGATCGGATTGAATTGGATTTCTGTGTGAAAGTATGTTTTCTAAAATAATCGGTACAATAAATATCGTCTTAAAATCACGAATAAAGAAGGTTGTTTTTGTAATAGTTTAGTTAAAAAAGCTATATTGTTTCCTAGTCAAAGAATACCAAAGCAGCAATGGTGGATGAAGATGCGTCCGCTGCTGCGTATCCTCGCGAAGCACGACTCCACCTACGAAGAGGAAGGCATGTACATGACCGTCGAACAAGGAGAGATTGACTCTGAAAATGTCATCTAAATATGTTATTAAATATATAATAGAAGTGCAAGCGGGATGGTGTTACCATGCTCTCCTGCTCTTGTCAAAATTGTAACCAACCATTGAGTTGATTTGGCCCACTTATATAGGTATTAAAATGCTCTCAGATCACTCCTATATAAAAAGGGATATTTGATAATTAGTTAATGGTTATGCAGTCTAGTCATACCTTTGCAAAATTTGTGACTGCAATGTTTGGATTCTAAGGGCCAATTCATACGGCACCCAACATCGCTAATGTAACCCGAGCATTATAAGTAAATATAGTAAGTAAGTAAATATTGCAATAAAAATGCAAATAAAGTTTTAAATACTGTTAAGAGCTCGCGGCCATAATATATGTGTTATTATCTCAGTATGAAACAGCCCTAGTAATAGAATTTAGTTAGTTTAATACTAAGACAATCTCTGTCCCCCTTATTAATAAACGTGTCTTGAAATAGTTACGCCGTGTTTTGTCTTTTTCTCTCTTTCAAATTTTGAACTCTATCGAAAAAGACAAAAGGCGGTGTAACTATTCTGAGGCTACTCTACGTTTATTAATAGGGGGTAAATGTTTAAAAAATTTGATTGATTTGGTTTTTATTCTCCACTGCTTGGATATTATTGTTGCAATTTTTAATTTATTGATGATTATTATCTTTGGATAAAACTAAATAGTACGCTGAAATTGGGTAGTATTTTATATTACAAAATGTGTAATATGTATTGCAAGCAATTACAAAATTCAAGAGCAGACTATGAATGCCATGATTTGCTCGAATAAAAGCATCAACAATATCTTTGGAACCAGTAGAAAAGATCCAAACAGTGGATTTTTTTAAAAAGGTAATGCAGTTTTTTCACTCGCACAGACCTGCAGCTTATTGCGTTTAGCTGTCGTTCACTATCGCACAATCTAACAAGCGGTGTAACACAAAGAGTTTTCAGGCTCTTTCTTCCGGTAACCTTCACTAGATGGCGCTAATAACTCAACTGGGTAAAGTCGAGGAAACTTAGTCGAGCCTAAATTTCATTTTGAATTCCGTACCTTAGATTTAGTCGTGGTTGTATCCGCCATCTGTTGAGAGTGCAGGAACAATTTTTTTTATCATATCTCTGAAATGCTCTTATGGGTGAGTGACAGCTAACATGTTATGGGGCCGTCCATTAATCACGTGATGTTTTTTTAGCATTTTTTAACCCCCCCCTCCCCCTTCGTGATACATGGTGAGGTTTAAGACAAAATCACAAAATAACGTGTATTTTTTAGTACCTACAAGGAATCTTTTTTTTTTATATTATCTTTAAATACAGGTATAAAGTATAATCTAATTTTATTATGAAATTAAGGACAATGACAAAAATGTCTAGACAGAAAGGTTGCACGTTGTTTTTGATTGGCAAGGTCACACTACGCGCCGCTTTTCGGATTAGAAATCGCGCGTTTGACGAAAAAAATTATACACGTCATATTTTACTACCCCCCCCCCCCCCCCCCCCTCGTGATATTTCGTGATTTTTGGTAAACCCCCTCCCCCCTGTCCCAATGGACGGTCCCTAAGGTTGCAGCTATGGTCAAGTATTGTAGTATTTATTTGCATTGTATTTTTTATTTGTATTGTTGTATTTATTTTTACAATTATTTTAACTAGTAGTAAAACCATGGCTGTGGAGTGACTGTGAGGAGTGTTTAATGATTATATTTTGAGTATTTTGATATCACATTATTTTGTCGAGATTATAATATTTTAAAGATAATATACTGGTTCTATCTCGATTGTATAGATTTAGCTGATTTATATAATTAATTGTATTTTTATAAATAACATTTTCTTGTTTGTGATTATTGTTTGCTTATGAATAAATCAGTATTGCATCAACATAATCAAGTTAATTTACTAAGTTAAGTATCTACCCAAATTTTAATTTGATAATTTTACTAATAATTTGTAGATTCCTAGAAAATTAAGGATTATTATATTACTATCAAAATTGAACTGTATTATGCCTGTTCGGAATAAATTTTTATACATAAAAAGAATTCGTTTTTCATTATCCCGTACTATACGTACTACACCACCGATGCGATGATGAACTTTTATTAGTCGGCATTAGTTCGTGAGATTAATTATGCGAGCAGGTAGTTCGCCTATAAGATGACAAGCACTCACTGTGCTTGAAATAACTACGATCGAGCAGGTCATTTCCCTGATGATAGTCATTGCGGCCTCCACTCGCTCGTCGATTACTGAAGACTTGACTTCTTTGACAATACCTGAAACCACAAAAAGGACAAAGGATACCTGAAACCACCTCTTGAGTGGAGACCACGAACCAGAAAACGCAGCTTAGGTAGGCCTCCCACTCTTGATCGAAGCTCCCACTAGATGGATCGACGACATCGTTAGAGTCGCGGGAATCCAGTGGATGCACTACACACGTTCAGTGTGGAGGTCTAAGGGGGAGGCATATGTTCAGCAGTGGACGTCTACTGGCTGATGATGATACCTGAGACATCGCGCTCAGGAATGGAATGCAGACGTGTATTGCTAGAAGTTTAGTGTTAATTCTCATCGCTCTTCTGCGTTGACCCGAAATATTTGAACACGCCCGCACTGTAATAATAAAAGGTCCTGTATCTCATCGAAAGTTATGCTCTTCATTCAGAAATATTCGTTGTACATTAACTGGCAACACAAGATAGATGAAAATTGAAATGTACTTGGGGAGTTTTGGCGCCAACGCGGATAAAACATGTCGGCTCGTTGGATTATTTTCCTAAACTTGTGTATTTTCGAGTGTTAATGTGTACTAAATGGTGAATTAAGTGCTCGTAAACGTGCTCGAGTGTGGGCAAGTGATATAACGTGGTGAAACGTGTCTTTTCGTATTGTTTCCAAAACTCCATAGGAGCCTCTTGTAAAGTCTCTACCACTTAACAGGGGCATGAGATTGACTTGACCATGACTTACTTAGCTTGACTCTGACTATGACTTGTTTGACGCTATTAAGACTAGCTAAACTGTTTAAGATTACGACTAAAGGACAATGCATCCACGGTCATGAAAATTTTAACAAAAAAAAAAATTACTTGGGGAGTTTTGGCGCCAACGCGGAAAAAACATGTCGGCTCGTTGGATTACTTTCCTAAACTTGCGTATTTTCGAGTGTTAATGTGTACTAAATGGTGAATTATTATTAATGATTAAACGAACTTACCTGTACGTGAAGTTCTATCATAATTATACGAGGGATTTGTCCGAAGAGTTTAGCTTTTTATTTAGTTTACATGTAGTAGACACACGGTGTCGCCATCTGCACTGTATTTGAGACTTTTTTTTTTTTTTTTTTTATGGTATCACTTCAACCTTCCTTTAACCTTCATTTAGTTCAGAGCTTATGTTTTTGTAAATGTTGATGTTTGAATGATGTTATGTATGTAGGTAAACCTATTTAACGATACATAATACATGTCATTATAGGGAAATGCTTAATAGGGTGGGTGGGATGCTAATCTCTTCGGACAAATCCCTCGTATAATTATGATAGAACTTCACGTACAGGTAAGTTCGTTTAATCATTAATTATACTCATGATTTGTCCGAAGAGATTAGCTTTTTATTTAGTTTACATGTAGATGTTGAGAGTGAAAATATCAACTTTCAAATAAACATCAGTTTCGTTTGCTTAGTAGCAAATTGAATATAACTATATATATATATATAGTTCTGGTAATAGTAATATTGAAAAATTAATATCAATTATGAGTATTTATTAATTAAATTAATCACTCATAATATTTCTTGCGAAAGTATCCTTATGGTTCGCACTAAGAATTAAATTTAAATTATAAATTTTTGCAAATGTTTGGGAGCTACCGCTCTACCCTGCAGTATTTCTGGATTTTTTAAATGAAAATTGGATAGAATCAGCACTTGTTGTGATATCCCAGAACGAGAAGATTTTATTAGGTCTGGAGTTTTTATATTAACCAATTTTACAGAAATTATGCGTTTATTTTTGATAAAGTTTGCACTCTTATGTGCTATAGCTAGCGCCAATAAAGTAGCATTGTATTTTTATACATTGGTGTATATATGTTTTCTAAATGTAATACTTCATTAGATACCAACTTGTTAGGGTGTCGAGTACAATTAGGCGTATCCCAAGTTATATCATACTTTAGTAATGTTGGGTGCAATCTAAACAAACCCCTTGTGAAGGCGCTTAATATAATCATCATTGGTTATTTCTTGGCTAAGAATCAGAGAAAATGCTGATCTAAAATACAAAGTTATATAAGTATACAAGGTTCGGTATTTTACCCTGACTCATATATAATTGCTATAATATTACAGTATGCAGCAGTATTGTGTCATACTGCTTGATAAAATTTTCAGTAAGTGATGTTAACATTAACTGACAAGCTGCTGACACCTCTTTTCAAGAGTGATGCTTGATAACATCCCGGCCGAACCAGAGTAATCTTCCGATGCATATATCGATTGTTGGAATGTGAGATAGTCAACTTATTAGAGGACTTACAAGGCCGATGTCTCATTAATTATTTTCCGGAATGCTTTTAAAATTATGGAAAAGGGTGGAAAGCTGTAGAAATAGTAAAGATTTGACCACGAGTTTGTAAATGTAGGTATCTATTGTAAAGACGTCAGGGTCTTTATAATAAACTTTGCCACGATATGTATTTGGGACATTTTTTGCTCAATCTACCCGCAAATATGTCGGCTTTAGGATTGCCAAGGCATTGCACGATATTTTTTGAAATGCAATTTCTGACAGATCCCATTCGATGTCTCGATGGACATGTGATTCTGCATCTGCGACATCGTTCCCAACTGAACTGGTGTAGAAAGCGAAAACGATGAGATTGCGTTCTTCGCACCACTGCTTGTTTTCGAGTGACATTTGTGATATGAAGGAACTGGACACCTGCCATTCGAGTTGTGCAAGAAATGTCGTCAGTAGTATTGTCAATCCGTAAAATAATTTGTTAGACATGATAGAATTTTGTAGTTTTAAATCCGAAAAGGACAACCAGAATTTTTTATTTCATCATGCATATGTCATAAAAATTCGCTGTCCATCCACATTTCACTAGCCCACACTACACTACAGGTTCTCCATCCCGTAGTTGAGGCATCTTAATAGATTTAAAACTTATTTTGATTAATGTCAGTTCTGGGGTGAACTGTCGTATGAGACCGCCATTTAAGACCTGGAAATATTAATGACGGCATGCTCATGTTGTCATAATACTCGTCATCTTTCAAGGTTACATATTTACATCACTCCAGTTCTTTTGTATAAGGCCAACTGTGTTTGACGGCTGGGCAGGTCGATGTAGGTATCCTTACCAAACGATGAACGAATTCTCTAATTCTACAGTATTAGAGTACCTAGTCTATAGGTAGGATAGGATAGGGTTAGGAACCCCAGGAATTTACATGTTGTATCCGGGAAGACATAATACAACCTATGGCCTCTAAAAGTTTAGTTGTGTCATTGAATGTTTTCTAAACATGATTCTAGACTATTCGGTATTAATGAGGTATAATCTAGAAAAATTGTTAATAAATGGACACAAGATCGCAGTAAAATCAGAAGTTTCACAATTTAATCTTCCTGAAAACGAACGAGGCTGTACTTGACCCAAAGGGCAAAACATTGAATTTATATATTGTTTTCTCGTCAAATTGAAAAAACGGAGATACTTCTTTTACGCAGCATGTATGCGTAGAAAAGAATAAGCATCTGGTGCTCATGAAACATTCTGGAAACATGTTTTAAGGCCGTTCTATCCTCAAGCTTTAATTGAGAAGTGTTAATGAATTTATTTTAATGATTTAGAATTTAGTGTAAATCTATATTTGCCGTTACTTTTTTTTTTTTTTTTTTTTTTTGCACTAAAAATACAGGAGATAAGAATTGTTCTTATAAAAGCTGACATTTCACAATGACTTCAGTTGTGAAAATATTACGAATGGCAAGTTCGTATATAATTTGTTCCGTAGCGGCAAGCATTCTTGCTGCAGGACGTTTGTTTGTTTCACTGGACGAGAAAAATCCTATCTCTATCCAAGATAGTATAATACTGTCGCACGTTATGATTGCGAAAGTGTTAAATTCTACCCTGTATTTTATCGTGTCTAACGGCGGTTGCTGTTGCGATTCTGCGCCGGACGCGACGACGACTTCTATGAGTTGGAGTGGCGATTCTTGTAGGTAGGTAGGTCCTTCAATATTTGAATAAGAGCAGTATTTTTAGTTCTCACGACACACATAGTGAGAGAGCCGTAGCTAAGCCTGATAGTGTAGCTGTGCGTTATTTATACTGACCTCGCTGCCGTTGTCTGTTTTAAGCACAGCCTCGGAGACAACCGCTACCACTTCCAGATTGAGAGTGTGTGCTTCAATCAAAGTGCATTTTTCCGGTAGTACATACCATCCACTTATTCACTAATATGCACTGGTCCAGCATGGTCGATTAGGGCTCATCCTCACTCAACTCTCTGAGAGAATGCCAGATTCCCAGCAGTGGAAACATGATAAGCTGATATGATGATGATATACTTATCCGTAAGTTAACTGCAAATATCTTTCGGCAAACCCGTCCTAGCTATTAAAAGGAGTTCGTCATCAAATCTTGATCTTCAAGATTCGGTGTCGGGTTTGTAGTACATGGCGCCAGATCAACTCTGGCGCAGGTGGCGGGTGCTGATGTACCCCGAGGGGGGGAGACTGCACCAGCTGAGAGCAGCTTGACGGTAGCCGCAGTACTGGTGGATGGTAATAGTGCGGCGCCGGTGGTAGCGGTGTCGGTGGCAACAGTGGCAGTGGTTCTTGTCGACGGTGTTGGCACACCAAAGTTACCCAAAAGACCTCGACTAAAATAGTATACATAGATATAGTACCTATATTTTTGGTAAGTTACTGCCCCTAAGGCTGCCCGCCCTTCTAAATTAATACTTAAGCAATTATTAATAAAGTGACAGGCCTAATAGCTGACCGCATTAGTAATGTATGCTTGCTATGCTATGCTTGCTATGTATGCTTTTGTTTAGTGTGTTTTAGTACATAAGCATTAGCAATGAAGTGACATTTCCAAAGAATGACCGCATCGTCCTAAGTTGATAAAATTATAGTAAAGTGATAGTCCCACAGACTACCCGCAGCACTACATCAGAAAGTAAAATATTAACTACGTCAATTATAGCAAAGTGATAATCCCACAGATTACCCGCAGCGCTATATTATAACGTAAAAAACAAACATAACACGTTCAAACACACTAATACACGTCACGTACAAACGCACTAGTAATCTAATGCTGTAGTTTAGTGTCCTTTAGCATTAGCAATGAAGTGACATTCCCAGAGAATGACCGCATCATCACTTTTACTTAACTATGTAGGTACGTTAATTATAGTAAAGTGATAGTCCCACAGACTACCCGCAACACTATAACGTAAAAGATTAACTACGTTAATTATAGCAACCTGATAATCCCACAGATTACCCGCAGCGCTATATTATAACGTAAAAGACAAACATAACACGTTCAAACACACTAATACACGTCACGTACAAACGCACTAGTAATCTAATGCTGTAGTTTAGTGTCCTTTAGCATTAGCAATGAAGTGACATTCCCAGAGAATGACCGCATCATCACTTTTACTTAATTATGCACGTTAATTATAGTAAAGTGATAGTCCCACGGACTACCCGCAACACTATGTTATAACGTAAAAGACAAGATGACACGTCTGTTTATTACAGACACATCTGTTACAGACGCGCTAGTAATTGTGGAATGCTAAAATAAATTAATATGAATATAATTTATTGCTGTTGTTTAGTGTCTTTTAGCACCAGCAATGAAGTGACATTCCCAGAGAATGACCGCATCATCACTTTTACTTAATTATGCACGTTAATTATAGTAAAGTGATAGTCCCACGGACTACCCGCAACACTATGTTATAACGTCAAAGACAGAAGATAACAAGTTTGTTAACAAGAAGATAACAAACATACTGAATTAAAACGTATATGTGGGTATTTGAAAATTTATTTACCTTCTATGCATAGCGTGTCCGGCGGCGTTGATTCCAGCATGGCACCGGCGGCGGCGGTGACTTTGCGGCGCCATAAACACGATAGAAGCACGAATATTGCGGAGCCGTACCTAATAACGATCGTATACTCGAAACAAAGCCCGAGCGTGATGACGATCGCGATGTGTCCGGTGAAGAAAACGTTGACAGTCTCCTCGACGATCACGATGTTATTATGTTGATCTCTGCGTCGTGTGCGCATTAACTTTTGTTCTAATTTTATTTGCTATGGACTTGTCTTTGAAAAACAGCACGAGTACGTTTAACTATGTTGATTTTTTGTGTATAAGAAAATAATAAATGCGCAACACAATTTGACGCGTGCGGAATGGCGGAGCACTGAAAGTGTAATGAAGGTTAAAGGAAGGTTGAAGTGATACCATAAAAAAAAAAAAAAAAAAAGTCTCAAATACAGTGCAGATGGCGACACCGTGTGTCTACTACATGTAAACTAAATAAAAAGCTAATCTCTTCGGACAAATCATGAGTATAATTCATTAAGTGCTCGTAAACGTGCTCGAGTGTGGCCAAGTGATATAACTGTTTATTTAAGTAATTATAACTACAGCTTATTACCAGTTTCCTGGTAAAGTACATAAATAATAATGATAATGAAGTCACGTAGCCAATAACGTTGACATCAAATGTCCACTTTCAGTAGGTATCAGAGGTATCACACACGTTATGCGTGACTCTAAGATAATAAAAATAAAATAAAATAAATACATCAAGAAGTTAGAATAAAATTCTTTTCTACGAGTTGATGAATGAGAGCTAGATTAAAAACTAAAAGAAAGAGACACTACATGAATTCCACAGAGAAATGGTTTTGAATTCCACAGACTTGTTTGACGCTATTAATACCATGAAAACTTATTAATATTACGACTAAAGGACATTGAATCCACGGTTATGAAAATTTTAACAAAAAAAAAACTACTTTTTTGAATGTCTCTGGGGCCCATAATCTGTAATAGATGAGAATAATAACTAAAATTCTATAATTGTTGTCTATGAATTTTATATTCAATAGCTTATTAAATACTTACATTTATTTAAAGAGGACATTTGTATACATATGCTAAATTTATAGTAAATAAATGATTAAACATGTTTTAAATTATTAATTAACTTAAATTCTTTACAACAATTGGAAATTGAATTAATAATTAGGTTATTGACTATTCCAGTTCCAACACAACTTCCGTAATCAACAAACGACGTTGACGTTTCACCGCGTAGCAAGTGAAAGTGTCACGTCGATTGAAACTCTTCTTGTCAGAAATATTTTTAACTGGCTAAATTCTCATCTGTTTCGAAGTAAGTAAGGTTAATTACATTGTTTACTACATAAAATATTATCGCGTTTTGCTTTTAGTTGATTATACTTGCTATCCTACAGAATATGTTATTATTATAGAGTATTTTTTTAGGTAAAGGTTATAGCCGGGAAAGATGGGTGTAAAACCTGCAATTGGAAGGAAACCTAACAAGAGTCCACCTATATTCAGTCACGAGTTCGTTATCCAGAATCATGCCGATATTGTTTCATGCGTTGTTATGGTTTTCTTGGTCGGGCTGATGGTACAGGTACGTATGGAGATACTGCCACGTATGCCGACGATTTTGTGTGGTATGCAGTTTTACATGTATTATGCTCGATTCATCACTTATTGTGCACCTTAATTACAGGCGACAAGTCCTATTGCCACTTTATTCATCAGTCTGCACCATAATGTGTCTGGAAGTGAACCAACAAGAGAGGAACCCAAAGGAGAACCTTTCACATATGAAGCTGGCTGGAAAGATGCCTGTGCTGTGTTCTTCTACTCCCTGGTTTGCATTGTGATGCATGCCATATTACAGGAGTACTTTTTAGATGTAAGTAAATAAAATTTCATCTTATTAAAACTGTTTTATCTCTGCAACAACTACTCTACATAAATAATTATAATGTACTATATATTATTGATATAAATAATTTGATTTGTATGACCTCTCCATACTAAGGTTGTCTGGAAGATATTGCTTAAGGCTGCCAATTGTTTCATTAGTTTTTGTCTTATGTCTGTAATTTCTGGTTTGAACAATAAAAAGAGTTATCTATACTGCAAGATTTACAGCAGGTGTTTCATAAAAGGTTTCATATTTCAGAAAATATCGAAGAAGTTCCATTTATCAAAATCCAGACTGAGCGCATTGAATGAGTCCGGCCAACTTGTGGTGTTCCACCTATTGACTGTTCTTTGGGGCGGTGATGCTATCATGCGTGAGGGCTTTGTCGCAAACATTACAAAACTTTGGGAAGGTATGTTATAATCCAATTACAATAAAGTAGAAGATATTTTAATTTAACAAATATGTTTACATAACAATTAGTTATTTTATGTTTGTATGTAGCTGTTCTGTTCTCTAATTAAAAATACAAATTGTGCTTCTTATCTGTGATAATTAAACAAAGCATAGCTGAAACCACACCAATATTATTAATGTGAAAGCAGCTGGAGGAATTATGATGAAATTTGGTTTGAAGGTAGCTTATATTTTAGTTATTCTTTTATATAGTTAGCCGGGATCTATTTTTTATACTGGAAACATTAGCAGTTCTTGTAGCGGCTGCAATCGTGACGCACCATTATCTGCACCTAACTTTTTAACTGTTCAACCAACCACCCGCATTCTTCAGTCTTCCCGTGAACATGGTGCATGTAACTGCGCCGAAATATCGGGAGCTCATTCCACAACCTTGGTATATATCGGGATATTTGCCACAGTAAATATCCTGTAAATAATCATACAACTTTAAAATAAAATCTATACCTAAAATAGACATATTTGATGAAGTAAAACTTCAAGACATAGTTACTAAGTACCAAACCTTTTTTAAAGTTTTTATCATGATAACTATTTAAATTAAATGGCTCAGAATACAGAAAATTCTGTGTTAAATGGTAAATACATATTTTGAATTACTAAAATCCTTATCGTTTATTCCATCTATCTTTTAATCAGTCAGTAACATTTGTGTAATAAGCTTACATAATTAACAACTGTTATCTGTTATGAAATAAACAATAAATAATAATCACACAGGAGTTAGTTAATAAAAAAGTTTATGGTTCCCTAAGAATCACGGTTCACGGAATCAAGGTTTCACCGGTTATCCTCCAGAGTCCAGGCACAGTAACTTTTTAAAGTTAAAACTAGTTTGTGTTAATCTAAGGTATGAGCTAGTACAATACAAAACTTCACCCAAATCATTTGAAATGTTACAGAGTATATAGGACTAAATAAATGTTGTTGGTTTTAATGCACATTAAGCTTGATATATGAGTTTTTTGTCCTCTGTATCAAATTTCATGGTGTGAACAATAAAGAGTTAATCAATCAATCAATCAAAACAACTTTAAATCAAAGTAAAATATAAAACTAAACTAATAAACCGCTGCCTATTATATTTATTTTTACAGAGTTGAGTATGGAATATAGATAAACATAATTATGCAGTTACAAATAAACTTTTGCTGCATTTATAGTATTATTGTATTTAATTTTCCTCAATGTTATTTATTAAAAATAAGTGTACTAATAAGTCCATAATAAAATATAATTATGATACTCTTTATCCCTCAGTGTACATTGCTGCAGTTCTAGTGCGTGTGCCATGATAAAATTTTGCCTACTCTTTTTAACCGACTTAAAAAAGGATGATGTTCTCAATTCGACTGTATGTTTGTTGCGCGATTAAGGCATGTGTCCTAATGTTTAATTTATTACAAATAACCGGCTTAGCGATGAATATAACTAAATACATTACACATACTGAAAAAGTAATTTGAATTGGCTGATAAATGTCTGAGATATGAGTATTTAAAGTTTTAGGTGGGGATAGAGAGGGGATGTTCTATCCCTTTCTCGCAAAGCGTGTGTTAGTATAGCATTTGTATGGCTCTCCTGAGCCATGACGTCACGGCTCAGTATAGTGCGCTCTCTGTCTAGCATGAAATTAAAACGCTTATATCTTATTTATTTTTGAACTAATTTTAATTTTGTTTCTATTGATGTGCTCTATTTATGATCAGCTTTTTTATGAGGTAATAAAAAAAAAATTGTCATCATGCGTATTATGAATTGATTTTGATTATATATTTTTTTTGGTAGGTCATACTTAATAGGTGGTCCCATATACATTTTATTGACATTAATTCAGCGCTTTTTGAAAAAATCAACAAAAACCAAATACATACACAGACAATGTTTTGGTTTGTGGTTCCCTTCAGCAAAAGTTTTGATGAGGACATTCAATCTGTTTTAACTGTCATTGTTGTACTTTTTAGTTTAAGTTTATAAATTTTTATAGTCTTCATATACTTTTTTTTTAAATTAGCTATTTCAGTATGTTTTATGTATATAATTACATCCTTAGCTAAGCCTGTTATTATCCATGCGTACAGTAACCATAAAACATCTTAAACAAAAAGTGGTGTAGTTGAGAAAGTCAGCACACATTTGCACTCATTACAACCAATACGCTGCGCGACCTGCGCGCTGGAAATCCCCTTCAGACCAAAATCGACTATTTGTTGAATTGACTGTTCAGTCAAGGTAATTTTTTCAATATGTTTGCCGATTTCTAACTGCAACAAAGCATGAATATGGATACTTCTATCTCAGCCTTGAGAAAAAGGAAGTAATGTGCATTATGAACATGGATTATCAATAGAATTATCTGAATCCTTTTAAATACGAGAAATCTTACGTACATGGATAAAACTGCAAGCCGCTGCTTGTATTGTTTTAAACGTTACCAGCTCTATGTAATGATGATGGTATATTTCAGGCTGATTTCGACTGCTTTGAATAAATTAGGTTTGAATCAGCTGGATTCGAACCTGCGCAATCCGGGTAAATACCCTGACCGCTAGCAGTGGTTAAAACCTTCGACCAAAATAAAATGAATGGACGGGCCATAACCATTGAACTTGCTCAGTAAAAACGAGTCAAAACCTTCGGACATATACTTCAACACCTAATTATAACCATGTACATTAGTTACAAAAAAATAGATAGCGTTTTTTTTTTTTTGTTGTTTTACACTTTGGGAAAGCACACAAAGACATAATTTTGTCAGATGTTTCGTTATCATGTAACAATAGTCTCGTGTTGCACTTCCTACGGCTAGAGACCAACTGAAACGAAGTAAGCGCCGGCGCTCATTTTGTAATCTTCAAAATTGCGCTTCTTCTAGGCCCGTCCATTCATTTTATATTGGTCGAAGGTTAAAACTAGTATAATATGAAAGACATTCAATAAATGTCACACCTTCATAACCTACATAATTGTTGATAAGTATGTGTTGTACACAAAGCTGTTAAATTAAATAATGTAGAAGCCAGCTTTTCAATTTATTACAAAGCTACAAGGTTACATACATGCTGCTGGCAATGATGGTATGCTTTCACAAACATAAGGTCTTCCTTTCATAACCAAGGTTGTAATAGTCTTTAAATTTATTTGTTGACTGGAATTATCTTAAACCATTGATTAAATATTACCAGTCAAACTGTACTAAAATTGTGGCAGATTTCAAATAAACAACAATTTACAAAAATCATAATTATTACTGTACCGCTATTTTCTGAAATGCACGACTGAATAATTGCTTGCTCCTCGCTTATATAAAAGCACTGCATTTTGTGATTGTTTTTATGTTGAATCTACATACATTAAAAATCAATTGTTGAATGTATCATTTTAATTGAAAACAGTATTAATAATCCATCAAAAAAAATTCTAGATAAAGAAATCAAAACTAAATGATAATACAATCTAATCTAATTAAAAACTTTCGTTATGCAACAATATACAAAATATTACAAGAAGAAGAAAAAAAAAACAACAAGAAAACTGCTATCTCATTTCTCTCATCTCGTGCAGTTTTTTTAGCTGCGTCAAAATACGCCAAGGCAATTGATGGTGGAAGAACAACTGAGTTACTGACTAGGTTGCTGTAATAACCAAAATTTGTTATTTCGTCTGATACTGATTTTATTTTAAAAGTTCTTTACTAATTTTTTTTTAAATACATAAGTACTAGACAAAGTCCAAGAGATTGTATACACCGTTATT
This sequence comes from Agriopis aurantiaria, assembly GCA_914767915.1. Taxonomy (NCBI): domain Eukaryota; kingdom Metazoa; phylum Arthropoda; class Insecta; order Lepidoptera; family Geometridae; genus Agriopis; species Agriopis aurantiaria. Next base: position 10,330,442 of record OU611983.1, on the reverse strand, counting down.
GTCAAATGACTTTATCAGGCTCGCAACTCCTCTGTTAATCTTTTATAAACCTAGGTTTAATTTTGAAACATATAAAATATGACCAGTGAAACTGACAAAACTCACTAACGAGTAATGAGCCTATCACACCAGGCCCATTTTTGAGCTGCTAAGTCAAGTGAGCTTTGTGTCTGATACTTAAATACGCCAGTTCTCCCTGTCCTATGCAGTCTCCTGCCACAAGACAACCCTCTCAGATTCTAAACAACATATTTGTTTGTTTACCAGGTTACCCCAACCATCCGATGAGCTTCCTCCTCAAGCTGTGGTGGGTGGTGCAGGCCGCTTACTGGATCCACGCTATCCCCGAGCTCTACTTCCAACGTATCAAGAAGGACGAGTGGTCCGGACGCATTAAGCAGGCTGTTGTTGGTTTTGCTTTCGTCGCAGCTTCCTATGGATTTAAGTGAGTGTATTATATATTTTTAAATCTGGATATAGCGACGACCAAGGACCGACGACTTTGTTCTATTAAGAGTATGTCATTATAACCCGGATTCTACTGTATGGTGTATGAATACTGAAATCTTAAAATAAAGACTTAAAAAGACAGTTTTCTCAAACATGGAATTTGACGGACTTCAAGGCCTCGACCGTAATTTTCTTCTTCTCTGATTATCTTGTACATGCATAAATATTTCAGTATGCAAGGAGATTATGTTTCTCCACTAAAAACAGGCGAATGCACAGAGATTTAGAATTTACAGACAAAAAATAATTAAAATTTCCAATGGTGTCCTATGATTGGCTCACATTACAAGCAATGTCCATCTCGAAACGTGTAATTTACAAAATTTGGTTGCTAGCCAATGTTTTAATGAAATGTGAAAATTACCTAAAAATATAAACCTAAAACTTTTAAATAAAAAAGTATAATTAAATGTCCCCATTATTTTTAACCTTTTGTTTTACTTTTATTCATTTATCATGATGTAAAATCAAATCAGCTGGTCGTGAAGAAGTGAGTTGCAATCTGATAGTGCTAACAGACGCACGAACGCGGCTGACCTCAACCGCCGGCTGACCAATGCGAGATAAAGAGAGGGAAATATGACATTCTCACTCTTTCTCTCCCGTTGGTTGGACGGCGGTCCATCAGCCGCGTTCGAGCGTCTGTTAGCACTAATAAGACTACAGACCAAACGCGTGTCAGCACAAGCATAGCTTGCATGTAATACAGGACAGTGTGTGAACCACTACAAACCAATATCCTAAACTAATACAAACGCTGGTCAGTGCACGAACTGCGCTGCACTTGTTGCGGTGCGAAGGAACTCTCGTCGCTCACGCTCTGTTCACCCCCTGTGATGCTGCTCTCCCACCTGTTTGATCCGTAGATGCCTTTAAAGGGTTATTTATGTCTTTATCACTAAGCCTAAGGGTCGCATAAAATTTCTGGCACCTACTTGTGCCTCTCTCAGCCTGTACCAACTTACTTTTACTAACTTTACTCAATTTCCTAGATTCCAACGCGTAGGAGTGTGCCTGATCGTGCTGCACTCGTTGGCGGAGTTTGTGGCTCACAGCAACCGTCTCAACAACATCCTCAGAGGCGAGCGAGAAGACTTCATTGACAAAGGTGATCATTTAGTCTTAACATTCCTCAACACCAGTTTTTTTTAATAAATAAATTTGGGGCCTTTTTGCACACACAGGCATCTGATCCCAAAGTAAGCAAAGACTGTACTATGACTAAAAGTGACTGATATACATACATATATATTTTTAAGTACATACTTAAATAGATATTAACACCCAGATATAGAACAAACACAAATGTTTATCCTAGGTGGGAATCGAACCCGCGCCCCCAAACGCAGAAGGCAGGTTCACTACTAACTGGGCCGCCGGGGCGATCAATTAAGTGGTCACATAGTGGCAATTTGCATTATTTAAAATGAAAGATTTATGTAGTAAAACTTTCTCTTTGCAATGAATGTTTTGAGTCACATAGTTAACAAAAACATTACATATATTATATGAAATAATTTAAAAAAACTTTTAGTATCAATTGCTGTAAAAAATGCTTATTTCGTGTTTCAAATAAAGAGTTCTAAGTTAACAGAATCTAGTTTCACTCTTTCTTCATTAGTCACTAAGTCAAGATTTTTCAATGGCACATCTTTATTTTTTAAACATAAAATGGCGCGTGCACCAATATAGGTTTGCCAATTCTTCACTAGAGATTCGTCGAAGAAACGGTTTTGAGCAGCAGTTTTTTTTTTCAGCGGTATTTTCACTTGTTCCTAATGTTTGTGTGTGTATCGTTGCAGTGTTGGGCGTGACGAACGCGTCAGTGTTCGTGGGCGTGAGGCTGTGTTCGCTGGTGCTGGGCGTGCTGACATTCTACTTCGGGCTGGCGGGTGCCGCGCAGCTGCCCGTGCGCGTCGCCGCACTCTCCGTGCTCGTCTCCTTCCAGGTAACAAAACATCTTAAAACAAGTGTCGGCACGAGTACGCAGTCCAGGTAGAAAAATATGCTAGAGTGGTCGAGCTGCAGCTCTACCTTGTTTTTAGGGCAACATCTACTATGTTAAAACAGCTGTGACGCTGTCCAACCTCTAATAGAAGAGAATAATCAAAGAAAGAAAAAACAACAAAGAGTAAATTATTTGTTTGATATTTCCTTTTATTAATTGCAATATTTTAGATAAATTATCTTAGCCTTTATTTACACAGAAACGGTGCCGTGTCGGGTACACTAATCCAACCTAACATTTATGATTTTAATGCTGTGGAAGGCTTGAGCAGTCTAGCATGAGCTATATACCTAATAAACAAGTTCAGTTACCTCAATATGCCCGATCCGACTGCTCCAGGCAACAGGAAGTATTCTGATTTTGGTATAGGCGCCGATTAATATGCACACACCGATCCCGCCGACGGGATCGAAGACTCGCAGGATCTGTCAAAAGATCGGTTATATTATTTTCAAATAGTCAATGAGTTCAACAAACTTCTAGGGCCCGAACACACCCTTTCTGGGATGCCAGGGCAACTTAGTCTGATTTCACACTTCTGGCGATGGCTCAAGCAGAGGTCCGTACTTTCGAGGTGCCCTTGAGCTATTTATTAGAGCCTCTGCGTTTGCCAATCGCCCGGTCAAGCTGTCGACATATGAGGCCAACAGCGTAGTCATTCATAAAAAAACTCAGTATGAAATGATAATTATGTCTATATCGGAAAATCCTAGGTATGGAATTTATGGTGTATGTGATTTATATGAATCTTCCCAAGACTGTGATGAATGACTAATGTCACCTTTGCCATTTTATTTCAAGCTTTTGCAAAGTGTATATTAATCATCATTTATTTGAGTTTAGAAAAAACGTTTTATTGAAGTTACTAGTACGTCCTTTACCTTGCAGGTATACCTCATGTTCAACTTCATATCTGAGGCAATGAAGCAGAGACAAGAAGCGCGTGTACAAGCTCAAATTAAGACCAAAAAGGAGAAGAAAGAAAAACCCAAGAAAGAAAAAGGTAACATTAAAAATCAAATCCCACTTCTGAATTTGTCATGATATCAAGTGTTCAGTCGTCAAACAAATCTTACGGACAGTGTTTCCAGGATTCCATTCGATAAACTTACCATTTATATCCTTTTGTTAGTAATGAATGTAACTATTAACAAGCATAATATTCCTCTATTGTGATTTTAAATGCTCGCATTTCTGTTATAGTGAAGAAAGCGGCCGTCGTCGACGAGTCCGACTTGCCCGAAGTGGACCAGAATACAAACAAGACGCTGCGACAGCGCGCCGCAGCCGCCAAGGCGAAGTGAACCCAATCAATGACATTAACTTATAACAAGCCCCCTACTGACCCTCCTGAGAAGCTCTAGATTCGCCTATATCTTGGAACCTTATTTTTAAGGCTTGAGAGAGAAGCCATGTTTCAACATCGGCCACGATGTAAGAGAAGGCAAAAATATGTTTGGTTTTTCTCATGAGTGTCTGGAGGCGGTGATAACTGTACGTACTTCTTATAGGTTGTCGTCATCCTCGTAACTGAGTCTTTCCACTATTGTTTAACAAAAACCTTCATCTTCCATCTTTTTACGAACTGTTCTTAGCACAAACTTATCAGACTGATCGCGAATGGAACGATTTGTATCATTGTGTTGTATGTAGAGAATCGATGTTGTCTGTCCTTTTAAAAGATATCAAGCACTATGTGACAAGTATTTATCATGACTGTTGTTTTAATAAAATTTATCGTGGACCGTTGTGGAGATTATTGTCATTAAAAGCATAGTGGATACAGGGTTGTTAAAATATCTACTAAAATGTAAAACGGACGTTTAGGCTATAACGTGGTTTATATGAATATAATATTGATAAGGATTGCAAAGCACAGGTGTTTACTGCCGTACTTTGTAAGCGTTTAAAATTCCATTTTAATTCTTGCATTTGAGTATTATGATGCTTTTATTTTTTATGTAAATGAATTCCGGAACAGATGAAATTATTTTTATATGCTCTATATTTTAATACTTCCGTAAGATGCCGTAATGTGGCATGTTACTGAACAATCTCTGAACTCTTTATTTTATCATTTGTCTAATGCTCTTCCTAAAATTTTCATTTAAAATGAATATTTTGACTAGTTCGTGTATCACGAGATTAATTCACGGTAATTGTTAAATGTACTTTAATGTGAAGTAGGTAATGAAATTATTCTTCCCAATGTGAAATGTGCTCATAAATTATTCTATTATTTTCACAAGGATTGTCAATTTATAAAGCTTGATGTTACATATTTTTATTTCGAAATAAATTTTGTAATAATATGACTATGTTGTCTTTTACTCGTCACAGCGCAGATAAATTATCATTATTCAGTAGGTACATAGACCGTTTTGCTAACATGCAGTCTGAAGAAAAACCTAGGCCTACTGTAAGAAATATCAACCACTAATTAGGCTGCCAGAAAGGTGATTGATTAGTGAAAAATAACAGAAGTGAAAACTATATTATAGTATGTATAAAACTAATATTAAAATGTAATACGTATACTAATGAAATTATTTACATTGGCTGATAGAATTCCGAGATGTAAGCCTTTAAATTTTTCGTCGGATTAGGAAGCGATACTCTGTCCCTTTCCCACTGTCAGAATGGAATTTATATGGCGTACTTACAAGTGACGTGCGCTCTCTGTCCAGCAAGACATTAACATCATTTTTATTTACATTTCGGTGATCGGCTCTATTCATGGTCAGTTTTTTTATAAGACAAAAAAAACAGTCCAGTAGCCTCGCTCCTCAGTAAACTAGAAGGCACCCTACAGTTCTAGGGCACCTACTCATTTTTGACACACATAACACCTTCCAATTGTACGAAATAAGTAGACTGTAACAAAGTAGAGTCGATTACTTCTGTAGAGCAAAGCACCTACCTAGATACGAATCAAAATAGACACCGTGAATATTTATACAAAAGAATACCTAAGAATACATTTTAGCTTCATCTAGACTACCCAAAAAGTTCTAAGTAGTTCTACTTTCGTATTAAAAAGCGCACTTTTTGTGAGAAATGTATAATTTTAAGTTCCCATTCAAGTGACGAAGCCTTTTTACAGAGCGACCGTTATAGCGGGTATGTTACACCGCTTGCGGCAGCGACGCACTTATTTCAGCAGAGACTTCTATTCTAAAGCGATGTAAAAGCCTTATAAAAGGTTCGACGGGCGCGCAGCAACCAGTTCTTAGCTTACAGTAGTGGAGAGCGCACGTCGAAAATGCAGCCTGCGACTTTACTTCTTCTTGCGGCGATGGTCACCGCGGCTTACGCAGGTTAGTGCCCCTACTTTTTGCCGTTGAACGGTGCAGCATCTTAGGTTTTTCCTTTTCTGTTGGTCATTTGTCTGAGTAATTTCCGATTGGTCCTGCGAGATAATGCCTTGACGACTATGGTCGTTTTTGCAAAAAGCTAATGACTAATTTAGTTCCAGAATGTGTCCATGTAATGTTTACTTTTTGCTTGCTGTAATAAATATACACAAACAGATTACTTTGTTTATTTGTAAGGTAAAACAAGTTACGTTCCCAGTATCTTTAAACCAACTAGTACAATATCTACAAGTAGCCTACACAAGTTATGCTTATCGTCTCTAAAGCGTGGAACTTTTTATTTACATGTGTAAAAATGGACAATAATTGATTTTATTCACGTTTTCTTGCGGTAGTAGGACTGTACAAGGCAAATACTTACAAGACAAGGTATTTTAACCCCCGACGCAAAAAGAGGGGTGCTATAAAGTTTAATGTGTGAATCTGTGTGTCTGTCAGTGGCATCGTTGTTCCGATTTTTTGTTTTGTTTGAAATTTGACTTGATCGAGAATTTTCTTAGCCATGAGTCATGATAATCTATTCAGCCGTTTGAAGACTATCAGCTCATTTATTTAGGTTTAAAAAAAGAAACAATTTATACATGTTTCAGTATTAATTAGTCTACGGGAAAGTTGAAGCTTACCTAAGTTAATTGGCTATGGACCAAAGATAGTTTGTTATCGACTGTAAATTGTTTTTAAGGAAGATGATTCAACTTTGAGATCATCCTCAGTTTCAACAAATTGCCGGTAAAGGTTTTTACTTCGACCTCCGTAAGTCGTGACTACGATCTAATGATCGGTCTAATGGCATGTAGTTATTAAACGTGAGTGCTGCAAATTTTATTGATTGGCATGATATTCGTATGAGTAAGGAATCGCGCAACTATTCTGTGTCATATATATTTTAAGTAGCTATGTACAAAGCTAGGTAGGTACATCACAAGATCTGTCGGAAATGAGTGATGATAGCGAGAGACCGGAGAGAGGCCTATACCCATGCAGTGGGTCATTCAGGGCTGATGATGATAATGATGATGGTACATCACATTATCAACCGACATAAAAAAGGAGTTTCTCAATACGAATGGTTTTTTTTTGTGTGTAGGTAGGTATATTACGAGATATATCCGCAATATGCGTCTTTTAAAATTATATTGTTTACCTTTGCCACTCGAAAAAAGGCATTTGATTCTTCGATTACTGTGAATAAAACTCCCTTTTAGTCACTGAGTGAATAAACACATTTTGTATTTGGAACAAGCATGAATTATACGAATTATGTAAAAAAAAGTGCTGATCGTGACGTACTTTGATGGTTGGTACCATCAAAGGACAGAGTAGGTACCTAAAAACTTTGAGTACCTACCTATATTTACCATGAAGTTGTAATTACGAGTATGTTGTATCATAGAGCTTAATATCAAGAGAAAGTGATTCGGAAATTGTGTCCCAATACAACAACAATCAATCTCAATCTCAAAGAACTACGTCGTATCAATGTGTGCCTATTCAACTGTGTCTACATAGGTTTTCTTAGGGCCGCGCTCACTAGCCAGGGCTATGTAGCCAGTAAAGCTTTTTTTCGTGAAGATATTTTAAAGAATTGCGTAGTAGTAAAAAAAAATTGTTCGATCTTTCCGCCGAAATACTTAATATTATTTTAAAACGTTTGCAATGTTATTCTAAAGAAACGCCAATCGTTTTTGTTTCATGCACGCGAAGCGATTTTTTATCTTTTAAAATGTTGAAAATGTCCAAATATGAAGCATATAATAATGATGCACACTAATGAAGTCGATAAGCGACTGACTTCACCCTGGTGCGTAGTATCGTACTTGTTAGCACCGCTGAGTTACCATTGGTAAAGTTTATTTGCCCCGTCCTTACTATATTAAGTCAATGAAGTAAATTAGCAATTCGTCTCAGAGCTCACTCGCTTCCTAAAATAAGCTGCATGGTCATAAAGCTAAGACTCATGCATTTATGCAACAATGTACCTTGCTATGGCGCTTCTGCTTGCATGTGCCGGGTGCATTCATGAATCGTAGATTCTAGTTGACCATTGTGACCACGTGACGTGACTGTGCATTTAGTGCCATGGGAAAGGGGGCTTGCAAGATTGTAAAGAATATTCTCTACACTCTACATATTTTTTCGTGAGATTAGTTAGGCACCTACTTAGTATTGGTACTTGTACTACATTACTTCAATTCGTTTATTTGCTCTGACAGCTGTAAAAAGCCGAATAAAACCCTTTTCTTTTAATATTTCTCTGAAATATCCACCTGGTACAGTCTTACGTTCTAAAATCCTAGCGAAAGGGATCAGAATTCGTGGTTTTTCTTCAGCTTTTTTACAATGTTATTGCAGCTGTTGGGCAAACAAACGAATACAAATCGTGTATAAATTTTCTGAAAACTTAAGATTGGACCCAGAAACCTACGCGTTTACACCATAATAAACTTTGAGATTTAATAAAACTACTAAATTGAACCGCCATTGTCAGTTATGTAGTCCGTTGATTCTACTAGGCGCAAGACACCCTCAATCCTCATAAGATCAGTCTTAACTAAAAGACAGTCATTTTAGCCCCTTTGTACAATTTGTACATCAGTTATACAGGGTTACGCGGAAAGGTTGTACTAAGCCGAAAGGGGTCCACAGTATACCCATCCTTATGAACAATTTTACTATGATAAGGGACCAACCCTGAAATGTGTGTATGACCGTTTTCTATGGAACAGCTGATATATTTTTCACAATTTCAGTGTTGTTTCAATAGTAAAAGTTGTTCATAATGATGGGTATTATGGAAACCTTTGGGCTTAGTACACCCTTTCCGCATAACCCGGTATAGTCTGTGCTTCAACCACAGTTTTTTTCAAAGACAACAAACGTACAAAAAATTTGTTGAATTAATTACCTGTTGAAGTATTTTTTTGAGATTAAGGTAACTTACCAGATCGTCTTAATTATAAACTTTTTGATGAAAATGAGCCTTAATTAGTAAAATTCGGTAAGATTTGGCTGAACCCTAGGCGGGTATCAACCTTGCGCTCAATGGTCATGAATTTTCGTCTCATCCACTGACTTCCTTGTGCATTTCCAGTGGGGCAGTACTACGTGCCCCGGTCGTACTACGTGATCGACTCTGACGGGCACGAGTCAGACCCGGTGCCATTGCGGCGTCTGCGCCGCTCCCTGGACCCCTACCCGTATATCAACCGCAGGGAGGCCAGATCTTCCAACAACGCTCGATTGCATGGTAAGTTTTATGTTTTTCATTAGGTATACAGATTTAGTTTTCGAGTAGCACTGTTTGACTACCGGATACAGAATTGTAAAGTAACTATCCAATAGGCTTTTACTTCATTATAAATCACATCCTACAGTATCCGCTAGTAAAATTGTCATCAGATAGGTAGCTCGCTTTATTTTATTTAGTTATACTTTAAAATAGGAGGCTATCTACCTAATTGGTTTAGCAATTCATACATAGAGCTTCTCTAGTTAGAAAATAAGGCGTTGTATGTAGGTACATTCCTCAACTACTACCTACTTCCTCCGCCGGGAGGAGAGAGGGAGCGATCACTCGAGATTTATATCTTCTTTTCTTATTCACCCATTTGTATAAGTGTTTTATTAATTGGATGTTTTCAATGGACATTCGCGTACCTATATACCTACTACGTAAGTGGGCCATGGCTGATGAATGTATGACCTTAAAGTATTAGGATACTCCTAACTCTATTATTTAATTAAAATTTAGGTACCATTTAAACAAAATTACCTACGTGTTCTCCTATTCAGAAACATGCCAGATTTAATCATATTATATTGTTTGCGGAAATCCTTGAATTAAGCTGTGGTGCAGTCACGAATTTCTTTATAAAGAGTCGTCCATCATCTTTTAGTTTGTATACAGATACAATATGTAAATCGACGAACGTATGTTCCAACCTCAGATCAGATGAAAGGGGAGATATGCCTTAGTAAAATTATCGTTCGTGTTCAAATGTCTCCATGTTTCACTCACCTTTTTCCGATAAAACTTTTAGGGCTTAAACTGTAAGTAAGTACGGCACACGTACTTGTTTTTTCACGCATATATATGTACTAAACGATGAACTAATTAAGAGTCCACATGCAAAAAAAGGGCGGCAAAGTTTTCTGCAGGGTGAGTATAAAGCCATCAGACTTGATGCCTTTAGTCGAACGAAATCTGCCACGCCATCTTACCATCTCTCCCTATTTTGTCTGATCTGAGGCGCTAACCAACATACATACCTTTTAGATGAATGACATAATTATTATCGCCTCATTTTTTTTATATTCTTTTTCTAATGTTAACCTATGTAGGCTACTGCGCAATAAAAAAAACTAAGACCGGTAACAAATGTAACAATACACCCAGTGAGATCAACGTTTAAACGTTCAACAGAAAGTAAAACCTACTGACGTTATGTAGCTAATGTTTGCATAGCTGCAATGCAAGGTTCGATCATGTTCTAAATCAACAGAACTTTAATCAGAAAATGGAGTACAAGTCCGCATAATAATATATACTCGGTTACAATATTTAGGATTTGTTTAGTAGGTAGGTATGGAAATTGTAGATTTCTCAATTAGATGTTATCTTGATTTGATTTTGAGAACTGCATTTCTAATTTGATCATTTCGGACATCTAAGTGCTGGAGGTATACTTTTTAATTTAGCCGTTGGGGTATCGGTAAAATTCGCTAGATGCAAATAAACTTGAGAGTCTATATACATAGACTGGACTGGTCTGGATGAATAGGTAATACCTATTTTATGCCCTACAAACATGATTCTTTAAACACAACACTACAAACTAGGACAAAAGTTGATGAATACATGCAAAACAACAGAAAATAAACACTGATTTTCTAATTTACACCTTTAAACCATCATTAATAATTAAGTAGAAACATGAAATCTAGTGTAGCGTGAATATATTTCTATAAGAAAATTATGCTAAATATATAAAATCAAATTGAAATAAAATGTTAACCAAAAGCAAAAATAAAATAAATAGTAGTACAAGTAGTCTTTAAGAGTCAGCAACGCATATGTGATGGCCCTGGTGTTACAGGTATCCGTAGACGGCGATGATCGCTTACCACCAGGCAGCCAATTACCTTGTTTACCACCTTATTACCATTTTTTTTTTAAATAAAAGCAAATCAGAATCAGGTTGATAAAAGAAAAATATTTCCAAACCGTGAAGTTCTAACACCAAAACATGACATGTTTAAGATTTCAGACAACATGTTGGCTTTATAAATCACAATGAAAAACGTTATAAAAGCTACTATGTTATGTCAACAGACTACTTAGGAAAAGTGTGATACGCGGAAACGAGACAAAGCACTTATAACTCAGCTAAAACAACAAAACATCTTTATGATAAATGCAATTACATTGGAAGTTCAAAAACGTATAAGTACTTTTCAAACACTTTTTTCGTCGACTGCACACATAAAGTAGAGCACCGGCACCAAACGCGCGTAGCAATCTTAAAAGCCTTTCTAGGCGTCTCGCCGGCTAACGGTTTCGCATTCCCGAAGCTTCGGTCAAGCGGTCAAAGTCGACAAAAAATGATCGATGTATTTCACTGTGATTGAAATATCTAGGGTATATAGTTATCACAGCTCTATCTACATCTATGTATAATCGTTTATATATAAGTAGTATAGTTACTTGCGGTTAGATTTGATTGGCGATTTTTTTGTGTTGTGTCTCGATGGTTAAAAGTTTATGTGAGTGGTGTATACTGGTTTAAGATTAACTTATCGCTCTACCCACACTTACAGACTCTACTGTTGACTAAAATTTTGGATTTGTTTAGAAAATTTTGATTCATATCCTTAGTCTTTTCCCACGTGGGTCAGTACCTCTACCTATGCCGCATGTAGTATAGTTACCTACCAATGATTCATTCATTAGGTCCTTTCAAATCATATTTGGTTTCACTTTTCTCCCTCATAATAATATGATACTAGTTGTTCCTCGTGACTTCATATGCGTAAATTTTCATATAAACTTTCGAAACCCCATTTCGAATTAACTGAGAGCTTTTCAGCCTTTTCGCAAAATCCTTCTTAGCGGATCTCTACACCCCATAAATAATCTACGTGCTGAATTTCAGTTTTAGGTCTAATGGTTTTCGAGATTAGATACTTTCAAGCAATCCATCTCTGCCGCTACTTTACAATATACATACATTTGTGTTGTACTTTGTGGCATGGCCATGGATGTTTTTCTTATATCTTTAGATGGTATAAAATAGTTTAGAATTTGTACTATTTTGTAACACTATTTAGCGATTTCATACTTTTTTGATTTATTCGCCTACCATAAAAAATAACATATTTTTTTAATGTGGTTTTCGGCTCCTCGCTTAATATTTAATACCGGGCTATTTTTAATTTACCTTTCGTAGGCAGCTTCCCAGGACCCGGGTATGTCCTAAAACTGCGACCAGAACCACCGGAGGATGGGCAGCAGCGTCCTATTAGTACACGGTGAACGTACTGCGATCCCCAAGCCGCCTGCCAAGTGTGGGGATTATGGCAACACCCCTCTCTACGAGGGAGGCCTTTGTTCTGCAGTGGAAGTTTACAGGCTGATGATGATGATGATGATGAGGCAGCTTCCCTACATCATACCGGCAAGTTTTGTTCCATGACTTGTACAATTCGTTTATTTTTACAATAATAATAATTAAGTTATACCCAATGACGTTTCTATTACCTGATCTAAGGTTATACCTTATTATTACGAGGTCTCAAACAAAAATAAATGCCTACGCAAAAATTAAAAGCCGCAACGTGCATAAAAAAAATACAAGGCAAAATGCATACAAAGTTCAAACAATTTTTTGGGGAATTTAAATTAAGTTAAAGTTTTGTTTTGTTAAAATCCATGAAACAAAAGTCGTCAGGTACCGATGATATAGGGAAGCTGACTGCGAGAGGATTAGGTAAATTAATAATAGCCCCGTATATGACTTTACCATGATAGTATCAAACGTATTGCCTACTAATGAATTATGTATAAATATTTCAGAAGACAGTGCGCACGTTCGTCTAGGCAACGGACGCCACTTGACTGCGCACGGAGGCTGGAGGAGTCTTCATGAAAATTCGGCGAGGTATGTTTTCAGCATAGATTTAGCAAAAAAATACAAGCTCTTTGGTTTTCCGTAACCCTGCAAACAATTTCCGAACCAGTTAAATACTTAACTGTTAGAACCGGCTGAAGGTATGCGGGCTTAATTCTGATGTACAAATTGTACCTTCAATACCTACCGCATAGTGCATATCCACCTATTTATGTCCCACAATGTTTTTGTTACCTTCTTACAAGCTACTATATAAATGTGGGCGAAGCAAAAAAAAAACCAGTGGGGCGAAGTGTGAGCTTTAATATGCGTAAATATTAGTATTGAATTCTAAGTTTCAAAATTGTAATTTATATGAAATTCGATACGACATCTTCCGTCAATTTTTTTTTAATACTTTACCTTTAGACAAGTGATATTAAAAATTATAGATTCAACATTACCAATGAAACCGGACTAAAATTGGAAATAGATATTTAAATAAATTATCATTTACAAATTTAACCATTTTTCTATACCGTTCCGTAATTGCGAGCTTTCCGCCTGTAAGCACTGCATTTTGACACATCGGTGTTGAATCTATAGTTCTGCCCTGGGAGCGCACCACAATCTCAAAAACATTTCATATTAATCTTACATTGAGCTTTGTCTCACTCTCTCGACTAACGAGAGAGCAACACAAATTTGATATAATATTAAAATAAGAATGTTTTTGAGGTTGTGGTAGCTCTCCTGGGGCCTTACGGACAACTGCTATTGCGGCACCAAACTAACGTTAAATCCGCTCAGTTGGAAAATCACGCGAACGTGAACCTTAACGCGCCCAGATACGGTTTGCCTTTTTTGTACTAATTGAGAATAACCATTGAACGAACTGGGTAAATAACGACTAGAACGAATTGGGTATTGTACGAACTGGGAACTAATCTTCTCTAATATTCTGTTTTTGTTTCAGGAAACCCTAAATCCATTGAGGCAAAACGTATATAGACTAGGCTAACATAACATAGCAAGGTGTCGGCCATCCACCCAGGAAGCGTATTTTCCACCAGTTGCACCCCGCGCACTACCAGTGTCTCCATGAACACGGCAATTACGTTACATGCAACGTTATCTTGTATAATCTGCCGTCAACAGTAAACATGCAATACATATGATACAGTAATTTACACGCATAGACTTCATTTTACACGCTATATTTTAACAGTTACATCTTATATACTGTAAATTACTGTAGAATAGTGTAGAAACACCGTATTTTACCCTAGCAACACCGTATATAATTTTCATATGGAGACACTGACACCACGCAGTTTTCTCCACTCTGCACAAGCGCAACTGTAGTGCAACTGCCGGAAGATTATATTTATTGATATTTTACGGTTAACTTAAACTTAATAAAGATTATACAATATTTTGTTTTATTATAATCAATATATAAACTGTATAAAGTACCTAACCTAAACCCAAGTACCTTCCCAATAAATGTTATTCTAAGAAGACAAGGTGAACAGTAAAATATGCCTGGCTAAGGTTAGAAAGGTCATTCACGGGACAAGATCAACTAGGTGAGAAAATGCAGCTTCTCATTTATGTAAAAGATATTTAAAAAAAACTTTAAAAAAAGTTGCATTTGTTTTCGTATAGTCAATTGCACTTATTGATTTTAAGTTTTTTTAAGAAAATTTAATTTGATTTCGTCTATTCATATTTTTCCTTCATATTTTTTTGCAGCGACGGTATAATTTTGAGTAATTACGAATTTTGGCAGATTTGGTATGGTAAACCTGTCAAAAACCGTCATGGCGAAAGTGAGGGCTCTGTCTAGTCCGTAGACGGTCTTCCTCGACACATACGAGACAATTTCATAAATATTTAATAATTAAAAAAAATAAACTTTTAAATTAGTAAATACGCGATTTCGTGTAGGTACATGGCTGATATATTTCTTCATGTTATTTTGATTAAAAAACCAAACTACAGATTTAGATGAAATTGAAGACCAATTTGAAAGTACATACATCTTTTTTAAATAAAAAAAACCGGACAAGTACGAGTAGGACTCGTGCTCTGAGGGTTCCGTTAGACGGAACCCTCAGAGCGCGAGACCAAAAAAAAAATACTAACTGAAGTTAAAATATTGAAAGACAAACTTAAGTTTGTAGTTTTTTTTTACTGGGCAAGTGCCTTTAATAACTAAACAAAATACAAGCTAAAACTAACACTACAAATACAGTTAGACTGCCCATAGACCGTTGAAGGTCTAAAGACAATCCAAATGCTCAAGCCCACTACCACTTGGCAGCGTACCCAACATGCTGGCGGCATTACCACGTTGAATGGCAATGCTAATGCGTTGAGCCAGAAACACACCAGCATTTTGGTCACGCGTCGCATTAACCAGGCGCTCTGAAAGATTTTTGAAAATGAGGTGAGCTCCCGGTCCCCAAGGGCCCAATGTCTCGACCCCAAACGCCTCAAATATGTAACCACTGCCGAGGTTAGCATATTTGCGACGCTTGTGCTGCTCTGCCGAATTAGCAGCCGCGCCAGCCCTACCCTGTGTCTCAGGAAGATGTGACGGCGCCAAAGTATCGACACAAGTTGCATCCCATACAAGGGGCCGCCCCAACCTCCAGGGCACAAGTGTCATACCGTCAGGCCTCTTTCCATCGTCACGCTTTCACGCGCGCGGTTTGAGCTCAGCTGCGACATTGGCGGTGGAAAGTGCCCTGCGTATGATGTCGTTCAGGCTAGCGTGTCGGCCAATACGACCAGCGCTTCTCGAGCAAGAGAGACCATGGTGACCGAGCTGGTCAACAGCAGTACCACACTGACAGCGATGGGCCTCACAGCACCTTGCACCCAAGCGTAAGCTGACAGCTAGACGAAATGCGGTTGGGTCTAAAAGGCTACCTGTGTTAAAAGAGGGCATGGCTTGCAACCAAAGTCCCGATTCCCAAACAGAGACAGCAAGAATACGAGCGTGATCTGCAATACTAGGACACGTATCTAGTAGCGATTTCCATGCTAGTTCGCAGATCGGCCGATCCTACAGTCTCTGGGAAGACAACTTTGAAGTTTGTAGTTGACAATAAGGTTCTTCCATACATCCCAACTACAAAATGTAAGTTTGTAATAGCAAAATAATTATTTTTAAATACCTTCAAATTTATAACTTTCGGATTTATTCCTATATATGTACTATGAGACCTTGCCTCTTGCCAAATTTCATGATTCTAGGTCAACGGGAAGTACCCTATAGGTTTTGATTCCTCTGTGAAATCGCAAAATATACGACATAAAGGAACCCTAAGAGCACGAGACCAAAAAAAAAACTAACTGAAGTTAAAATATTGAAAGACAAACTTAAGTTTGTAGTTGACAATAAGGTTCTTCCATACATTCCAACTACAAAATGTAAGTTTGTAATATCAAAATAATCATTTTTAAATGATATACCTTCATATTTATAACTTTCGGATTTATTCCTATATATGTGCTATGAGAACTTGCTTTTTGCCAAATTTCATGATTCTAGGTCAACGGGAAGTACCCTATAGGTTTTGGTTCCCTTGTGAAATCGCAAAATATGCGACATAAACGTTCATATCTTTTGATTGCGTTGACTTACAACTTTTATTTTTTTACAGCCGAAAGAAACCGTAGACCCAAGTATTTAATATAAATTTCAACTTGCTACCTTTACGCGTTCTTGAGAAAAAGGGTCTTGACAGACGGACAGACAGACAGACAGACGGACAACGAAGTGATCCTATAAGGGTTCCGTTTTTTCCTTTTGAGGTACGGAACCCTAAAAATGAATTTGCTAACCGGTTTATTAAAGACTGAGTTCTGATGTAATAAACATAAAAAATAACCGAATTGATAGCCCTTTTCCTTTTTTGAAGTCGGTTAAAAATATAATCATAATCGCTACTTTGTTCAAATATGCTAAACATAAGACATCAACGCGCCCATGAGTTTTCCAAAAATGTGCTGAATTGAGAATTTAACGCAGAATTCAAATAAGTAACATTAATTAACCGAATAACACAAATCTTCATCTTTTAATAATTTGAGCAACACGATGTTAAAAGGTTATGGAATTATAAATATGTGTTGGCTTCTCTTATTTTTCTCTAGTTAAACAAAAGAGTGCGCGCGTTGATGTCTTGTCTGAGAGTACGCGCGTTGATGTCTTTTGCTCTAGTTAAACCTAGAGTACGCGCGTTGATGTCTTTTGCTCTAGTTAAACCTAGAGTAAGCGCGTTGATGTCTTTTGCTCTAGTTAAACCTAGAGTACGCGCGTTGATTTCTTTAGCTCTAGTTAAACCTAAGAGTAAGCGCATGATGTCTCTTGCTCTAGTTACCCTGAGAGTAAGCCCATAATTTATGTATTTTGCTCTAGTTAAACCTGAGAGTACGCGCGTTGATGTCTTTAGTTCTAGTTAAACCTGACAGTAGCGCTTTGATGTCATACCACTGAACCGATTTTGATAAAATTTCTATGGGGCCAATTTGAAAGTAAATCCTTTCAAATTCAAATTCAAATTATTTATTTGTCAGAACATGGTAGGTACACATACATATAAAGTAGCATACATGGTCGTAAGAATGGAGACGTATCTCATGTCCTTTCAAATTTCTTCCAATCCGGTTCATACGGTTGAGAAGTAACTAGCAAACATAAAAAAAATACACACGAGTTGAGAACCCCCGACTGAGAAAAGTCGGTTAGTAAATTATTCATAATAGGGTAACAACACTTTTTATCAGTGGTGTAGTAAACAAATAATTTTTGGCAACAACACCCTAGGGGTGTTGTTAACAATGAACGCTAAGTACTTCTCTCAAGCAATGCGCGGATATTAACGTAAAAACAAATATACGTAAGTACTCATATTTTGTGATAGTTTTAATATTCCATTAAACGTTCGTTGCTGGTGCATTAGTCGACGTCCATTGCGACATAAAAGAGTAGAAACGGTACGAATCCATCGGATTTTCTACTGAACCTTGTTCAATGTACCTCACAAACTGTTTTAGTATGGTATTTATTTGCGATAGTGGCGTCCTCATTGTTTTTTACCATTTTATGTTGCACTGTACATCGCCTGCATCAGCAGTGAATGCACCTAGACTGGTGGGCAAAAGTCTCCGCGGAGTGGGCATCTAACAATCGGCCCCCAGATCAACTCCCGATACGATGGCATGACGAGCTTGGGAGGTTTAATAAAGTTTGGACGGAGCTGGCCCAAGACAGAAACAAGTGGAAGGAGTCTGCTCAGCAATGGGAGAGCAAAGGTTAAACGAAAAAAAAAACCCCTCAATAATGACTGTTAGCAAAAGTACGACAGCATCAGTAAAAAGTTTTAAGGCGTTTTAGTACCGGGACATGGTAGAGCAGAAAAACAAGGGAGACAATGTCTTAGTACAATTAATTTTTGTGTTCGAATGTGGAGACATTTGAACACGAACAATAATAAGGAATATAGAGGTGTTTCTTCCACTTTTTTTCCTATTACAAACGCAATAACTGCAATCACGACACACCTTTTAATTTATCTCGCACAGTTACAACTTGCAGCAACGCCAATAAACTAATAGGCGATTTCGATTATAGGCAAAAACTCGAATCAAGCCAATTAAGTTGGACTAGAACTTTAGTCGCTTTTTTCTCGAAGTATGTATGTTCTTCAAACAATAGACATACGGGTACAATAATTAAGTAGCATGTTTGAGAAAGTTAAATTCTCAATACCTGCCTAAGTATAGTAGGTATAATATATTAATAAAATCACATAAGCTGTACGTACTTATACTATACACTCATTATCGCACCTCAAGATCATTTGACGCCAAGTTTTTGCACATGGGTGACTCATCTTCCTAGTGGTTCGAGGAAGTTAAAGTACACGTCGTTTAACTTCTGACAGGTACGGTTGTCATCTCCTCTATTCATATCACTACTAGGTACGCCCCGCGGTTTTGTCCGTGTGGAAATTTCCTTGGAAATGTCATTCGCTGGCATGTCAACCAGCTCTATGTAAAAAATCACGTCGTTCCGTTGGTCTGTAGTAGCGCGATAGAGAAACAAACTTACACATTTATTGGCATTTATAATATTAGTAAGAATATTGTTTTCATAAAAACCTTGGGTATCTACCATTAACTGTATTTACCGTAGGTACTAGAAGTTCTACATACTTTTTAAGGTTCCGTATCCAAAGGATGTTAGCGGGACCCTATTACTAAAGCTCCAAACCTGCGTTACAACCACTATGTTCAAAGCCTACGCTGTCTGTCTGTCTGTCTGTCTGACTTACCTTTTAACGGCTGTATCTTTTAGACCGTAATTGATATTTAATTTTGCATTTTAGTGGTGGCTCTGGTACATGTGAGATGGGAATGATTTTTTTATCGCTGCATTTATCGTTGAATAGGTATTTTAAAATGAAAGTAAGGTTTTATACGTCACTTTTTTGTATCCTTTGCGAAATAAGGCCCGCCAAAGTGACAAAAAGATATAAGTTTCTGTGCGTAATAGTTTAGAAGTGCAGTGCTCTACACGAGTTACATGACACACAGAAACTGGTTACTTGCTATGGGTTTGTATCCACGGATACCGGTATCGGTTTTATTAGCCACGGATCCGGGCGAGTTGTATCCACCGATACCGTGATCCGTTTCCTTCAAAAAAAACAATTTTCATTTTACCCGCTGATACCGGTATCCGTGGATACAAGAAAAAAATAATTTTCAAATTACCCGCTGATACCGCTTGTATAGGTGGATGCAAGAAATAAAAATGCTAATAGCGATAGGTATATTTAAAAATTATTTTGATTAGGTATAACTTATTGAGTTATAGCGATAAAACTAATAAATTCAAGACGTTATTGACCTTTCCGTAAAATAACTCGACAAATAATGTTACTCAAGTAGTTTAAAAAAATCATTAAATCATCAAAAGTATTTGTTATGTCGGGATGATACATCTCTAAAGTTTGGTTAAGTAATGTTTCGTTTGTAAAAAAAAACTATATCCACCAATTTCCGAACTATGAATATGAACACAATTATATAGCTTTAGGCACGGAACCCTACCATTTACATGTCTCTACATGCTCTTGGCCAGTTATTTTCATAGGTGGTAAGTGACTGTGTGGTCGATCGAAGATGGTAAACACAGCTAGCCTGGAATGGGAACTGGCTCTCAAGTGAGGCTGCCGGAACACACTGATCACTAGGTGCTTGACGACCATAAGGTGCTTAAAAGGTACCTATAAATATAATAATGGTAGGACTCTTGTAGGGTCCGCCTGGGGAAGAGCCTAAATTTTACCAGTTACACAACCACATCAAGTTTTCAGTTGTTTTAGGTGCTATTATTAATAGAGCGAATAAAAAATAACCAAGGATCTTATATATACCCTAAAGGGAAAAACGTTCTTGAAAATAACAATGACTTAAAATGGGAGTACGTAATACGACGGCGGTATTTAATTATTTTTACGAAAAGTTAAACAAACAGTCGACTAACCACGACCACATCATCGGGTGAGCTGTGGCAGTGGCTAACCATAAAAATGCATCGAACAGAAAATTACCTAAAGTATAAAATTTTATATTATTTTCTTAAGTTGGCAAAGCATGGCTTGTTTTTAGGAGAAAGATTAAATAAAAGCGAGTGGTTTCTACAACATTTATATAATTTATCTAAATCTTAAACATTTGAATTTGGCATATCTAATTGAATAAATTTAACATGGTTAAATAATTTTGTTTGTAAATAAAGCGACGAACAGTAAGTATTTAAGAGAGCCTCTTTGCATATTGCACAATTAAATTTATTTAAGGGTTTAACCTAGCATCTAATATATCTACATCTTTGACTAGCCAAAACTTGAAACTTTGCCTTTTTGCTTTATTTTGTTACACTCATAGTTTCACATAATTATAATTAAAGCACCTAAAGGTGCACTTTACAAGTTTTGCTCAAAGTAGCGTGAAACATAGACGCTGAGTTACCACCTTAATTAAATTATAATAAATACCCGTTAAAGTCATGGAAATGGCAATTGTAGTGGCACTGTTACAATCTATTCTTATTACTATTGAGGAGTTGCCTGTAAAAACACAGTTATAATAAGAAAAGGATGGAAGCAACCCCTAAAAGGATATGGCTTTAGCCGGAAACCATTCCAGTCAGTCTGTCGGTATTCGTAGCTAATCTATTTATGAGGGTACTCCAGCCTGAATTGAGGTTTGTTGTAATTGTATCCAGGACTGGGTTCGGGGGCAGGTGCGGGAGCTACAGGGACGGGTGCAGGAACAGGGGCTGGCTGAGCGATCGGGACGAATGGGGGCGTCACTATCACAGCGTCATCAGTGAGCCCTATATCGCGACCAGAAGAGGCAAAGCGCTGCCCAAATTGCTGAGCCTGTTGAGGAACCTGCTGGTAGAATTGTGGGACCTGGTTGAACTGAGGCTGCTGGTATCCCGGGGTGCCGTACTGCTGAGACAGTTCGTACCGGTTCGGAGAGCCGAACTGCGAAGGTCCGAATTGATTGGGAGCGGCAAACTGTTGAGGTACATCGTACTGATTCGGAACACCATATTCTGTCGGCAGCTCCATACGACCAAACATATTTCCTAGAATAGGAAACTTGTTAGTCAGTGTCGCCCACAATCCCGTTCCGCCGACTTGATTGGTACCCTGAGTACCCCAGAACAGCCGCTGTGAAGGTTCTTGGCTGTAGCTAGGGCTTACTGCGACCGAATATGGGTCATTGGGGCCGATGTTGTACGGCGCTTCCCTCCGCACGTTGTAGGCTACCACACTACCTACAAAAACAAATCAATACATAACTAAAATGATACAACTGACACGATACAATATAATAGTTTCACGAAATTTCACTTCACGTACCGACGACACAGCACACCAAAAGCGCGAGGGACGCATTCATTTTCGCACGAGTTGCTGAACCAGAACTGCGTGTCATTGTTGCTCGTCTTTGCATTTATACCTCCTCTATTTGCTCCTAAAAGAGGGCCTTGAAGTAAAATTCTCGTAACCCAATATTGAAAGTGTGAGGTAATGGCGTGGTAGTGGCTCACCCAGTGGACGGCTTGGACAATAGGTGCGACATCTAGGTGACTCGTGCGCCGCCGCCCGCCGATGCCGCGCACAGGCTGTTGTCAATCACATGTATTGGACACACATCCATCGCTTCGTAACAATGGTAATGCACACAGAATTTCACTGAAACCATGAATACTAAAGGAGGTTTAGAGGTGCTGAGAGAAATTGAAAACAATGGACTTTTTGTAAACGATTTATCGATTACCAACTTATTACATCACGACCAGGGTCTCTAGTATTGATGCAATGAAAGACTACAGATAATATTTATCGTGTCCAAAATACTTGTGAATATTTACTCATCTTTCATTATTCTTTCATTAATAGCTTGCGCCGAACCGGTATAGGGCCAGATTGATGCAACGCTTACATAACTGATGATTTATTGTTCAGTACACCGCGAGTAAACATTACCTACTTTATATCAGATCTCGCAGGAATAATTAATGGTGGCGCATCGTATAAAACTCGTCGTAAGCTTTCTCTCATTTTTTCATGTCGCCGCGGGGAATACAATGGTCACGATGCATATTTTATACACCCTGTATATGATAAAGTTTGGTGAAAAATGCACTCGACCGCGTGTGCGCGTGTTTACCCAACATAATCGGCATTATTCATAAGATAACAAGGTGGTATTTGTCTTCGCCGCTTGTCACGGTATTGTCGCTTCTGCAGGCGTTTTGCGAAATGTTGCTCAATACGAGCTTCACATACTAACGGAATATAGACTGAGTATGGCATAGATAAGAACGTTTGTTTAGCCGTGCCTGTATTTTTACGACTCATTTGTCTGCAAATAATGACTAAGTAAACCCCACATTACACATTCTCTGTAGATTATTAAAAACAAGTCCAAACTTATCAGTTACCTTGGTATAAGTAGTACTTAGGTACATTAATGAATGACCGAACCTTCATATTTGGCCATTCATCAATGAATGAATTAGGTTAGTTAGGCATCTGATAAGGAAACCTGCCCAAGCTCTATAATTGCTGTCTGCAAAATAATTGCTTATTAAGTTAGAGGTAAAAATTTCCGAATGAAAAGTAGACTAAACAGTAAGTGACTGCAGTAAGTGACGGCAGTTTGTCCATTTAACCTGTATTTATTGCTAAATAAGACACTGGTATCACAACATTTTTTTATTTGCAAGTTATTGTGGCAATGTACATATTGTACATGCCACATCGCTCGAAGAACCGATAACTGATGGGGAAGAAAGGATCTTGAGTGGAGACCACGAACCGGAAGACGCAGTGTAGGTAGGCCTCCCACTAGATAGACCAATGAAATCGTGAAAGACACGGGCATCCATTGGATGCAGATGGTAGGCTGTCGATCAGTGTGGAGGTCTAAGGGGGAGGCCTATGTTCAGCAGTGGACGTCTTCTGGCTGATGATAATGATGATCACAACATAGAATTTAAATTGGTTTGTCGCTACGTAAATCTAAATTTGTATAAGTATAGGACACTTTTTTCCTGAATTTTGTGCTAGACCGCATCGTAGTGTAAATAAATACCTATTATTAACAATAACACATTGGCCGATAAAATCTGGAGTGGTCTATTCTATCACATTCGTTAGGCATCGTCCGATTATAATGTAATCGTATTATTGTCTAGCTTCTAATGGATGAGGACGGAAAGTGGTCTTTAGTCCAGCAAGGGTCAAGTGTCAAGCCACGGCGTGTGTGGTTTATGTTGACATCTAGCTTCTTTATTATGTTAATCTCTAAACACTATTACTCACTTCAAAGGGCAATGCAGTGAGTAAGCTTTTGTTGACGTTGATGAAAAAAGGTGATCTTTCAATGGAAACGTACCCAACGAGGAACAGTGAGCTTAACTGCGTTAGAGAATGCACTTACGTGCAAACATTACAATGTAGTGTGTCTTTGCGGGTAAGTTTTTAACTACATGTTTATGTACACCGTGATGTTTGGATTTTTTATGCTCATCTTATACCTATGGGTATGTATATCTTAGGTCACCGAATCGTCACTCATAGAACATAGACGGAACGCACCTGCGTTTGGGAACGAAGTCAATACTTAGATTAGGTACCGAAGAGATAGAGACTAAGGGCAGACTGCCTTATCAACGGAACGGTTTCAAAGGAACATTTTAACTATATGCCTATTTAACGAAAAAACTGGCAAGATCAACCAAAACTGGAAAAGTTGGGGGAAGGAAGGCCTTTCCCCAGCAGTTGGACAAACACAAACATCTCTACTAACATTCCGCTAAAGCCCGTGATTTCTACCATTTCATTTCACCTAGTAAATATTTAGCATACCTATTAATCTTTACACGGCAGTGTAATGCCTAGACTGGTAGCACGTAATGTTTGTTTTCGGGTGTTTAACCATGCCAGACTATCGACAGAACGTTGCAAACGTGCAACCGATAAAACTGCATGCAGACATGAAATAGGTACAACACGCATCTCAGGCGCATACAAATGGGTACCAAAACAGCCAAATGATATTTTATTCGTCTGAGTGGGACGGCGAACGTTCTGAAAGAAATTCCAGATATTTTTTAAAGTTTATTGCCGAATGTATCTATGCGAAGTAAGTTAAGAAGTTAAGTTAAGTTAAGATATTAATTGAAGTCATTCATGAGCGCAGTTCTTGGAGATTGAGTAATATCCGCGCTTGGTGGTCTTCTGTCAACGTTTCACCTCCTTGTCTGTATGGCATGACATTTGCCTACTCTTTAAGGCCAAAATCCTGTAATTTGTAGGGTTCCGTACCCAAAGGGTAAAAACGGGACCCTATTTACTAAGCCTAAGACGTCTGTCTGTCCGTCCGTCCTACCCATTAACGGCTGTATCTTTCGAACCGTAATAGATAGCCATTAATATGCAATGTTACGGCGGATTAACTAAGAAATAATAAAAAAGTCAAAAAGTAAAACACAACAACAAACGTATTTTTTATCTATTTTTGTAATTGCCCTTATGTGAAAACTGTACTACGTAGGTACAAGCGTCAAACTTGGCATGATTATAATATAGTACCTACACGCTCTAAAGTATAACAACAAATAATAAATAATGACCAAGTGCGAGTCGGTGTCAACTTTCTGTTCATGTCCAAGTTATAACTTTCGGTTACTTGATCGACCTTATCATTTTTTCACCGTATCGAAATGGCATATTTTACAAATTTTGAAGTCGTTTTTCTAAATTGATAATTATTTTATTTTGTGATGGTACGAGACATCGTAGGCTTAGTAATAGGGTCCCGTTTTTACCCTTTGGGTACAGAACCCTAAAAATGATAATTTTCTTTATAGTTTACTGTAGTAGGTACATTGGCTACCAACTATATAAAAGGTTGCTTCGAAAACCTCAGAATCATGATCAGAATTTAATTACTTAATCAACGGAAAGAATAAAAATTTAAGTGATCAGAATAAACTGTTTTCGTTCAAGCTTTTCATATTGTTATGGCATTTGTCAGACGCATTCTTTCAGCGGCCGCACTATAGCTGACTTATCTACATGAAATTAACAACAATCTTCACATTTTACCGTTAAACGATCCGAGTTATTTTTTATGTTAACCTGTATTGTACAACGGCTAGGCGAAGTTCTTTCACTTTTCTGTCCTGAGCCAGCAACGACCAATCTTTATTACACTATTTCCATTCGTTTATTTGCTCTGTCAGCTGCAATAACATAGTAATAAAATTATTAATTAAAAAATATATTTAAAAACAAGCTTTTCGTATCCTTCTCAGCAAACCCTTCGATATCCATATCATGATGGTAGATAAGAAAATTGTATCCGCCATCGTAGGGTGTCTGCCATTTTTAATTTAGTGTGACGTCTTTTTTTCGTATTCTTCTCAGCAAACCCTTTCATTTGATACCGATATCATGGAGGTGCATAACTGGTCCACCATATTGGATTGTGACGTCATTTTGCTAACTATGCATTTTCATTCAGACTAAAAGTGTATGCAAAATTTCAGCTCAATCGGTTGAAGATAACTGACCTAAAATTCAGTTGCAAGATTTGTCCCAAACACATTTAGTAATACGGCAAGTTATATAAAAGCTTTTAAAAAGCTGAATAAACATACCGTGCTCGTCGCGCAGTCGATCTGAAATTAAAAATAAATTTATTTAAATACCGCGATATCGGTAATAACAGGTACCTACCTACCTACAGACGTGAAATTACCCGTTGAATTACGATGCAGTCGCCAGTATAGGTTATAATTATTTTAACATATTACAACTGACCAACCTTTGTGTGCCCTTAGTAAACTTATAGAATCTACGGGTAGATACCTACATAAATTCTTTAGTATAAGTACTTGCATTGCAATATATTATAGGACCATGTCACAATGGAAGTCTATAGTTTCCTTACGTATGTAGCAAGAAATGGGCGTGTGCGAAAACTTCCTTCGACAAGATAATTAACATAAATATACAATGTTATGAACGTGACAATTCTTTCATAAGTATTTTGTATAAGGACTTTTATGGACGTTATTGTTTACTGTTGAGTAGGTAGGTATATTTTAGGTTGGTAATAATATCTGTACCTACTGAAACTATCGATCGGTTTGCCTCAGTGGTAGCACAGTAGTATATGTCTGGCTCGCAGATCAGACTAACAAGGGAAATATGCCTTAGTATAATAGGCATGTGTTCTAATGTTTAATTTATTACAAATAACAGGCAAAGCTCCATCGCTCGCTGTTTATAAAGACCGTGTAAAGCAGTTTTATTTGTCTCAGTTGCCACCTTGTTGAAACTGTTGTTGTTTGTGTAACTAATCAAATTAATTAATTTTATATTTTATGTATGTATTAGTATATTATCGTAATCTTAAGTAATATAAGTATTAGTATCGTAATTTTAAGTAGTAAGTATATGTATTAGTATGTATTGTTATTAGAATGTACGGTTTATATTATAACTAAGTATCACATTATTCAATATTGCTCGCCCCGCCTTCTACCTCCTGTATGAATCCTCTCCATCCTAAGGTTGCCTGGAAGAGATCGCTCTTAGCGATAAGGCCGCCGATTGTTGCACTAGTTTTTAAGCTGTTTTATCGTGTGTATGAAATTTGTGGTGTGAACAATAAAGAGTTTATCTATCTATCTATCAAAGCGATGAATTTAACCAAATACATTACACATACTGAAAAGATAAATTAAATTGGCTGATAAATCTCTGAGATATGAGCGTTTAAAGTTTTAGGTGGGGATAGAGAGGAGATACTATGTCTGTTTTTCGCAAAGCGTGCTAGTGTTAGTATAGCATTTGTATGGCGCGCCTGAGTCGTGACGTCATAGCTCAGTATAGCAAAGTGCGCTCTCTGTCTAAAAATACTTATAACTTATTTATTATTGGACTAATTTTAATTTTGTTTTCGTTTATGGGCTCTATTTATAATCAACATTTTTATGTGGTAAAAAAATTGCATTGCGTATTATCGTTCATGTTCTAATATCTCCATTTTAGGGTTTCGTACCCAAAGTGTGTAAGCGGGACCCTTTTACTAAGCCTACGGCAGACAGCTGTCTGTCCTAACTGTTAACGGCTGTATCTTTCGAACCCTAATAGATAGCCAATTTTTTTTTACAGAATATGTAATGTAACGGCGGATTAACTAAGAAATAATAAAGTCGAAAAGTAAACAACTAGAGACAGACAGTCATCGTAGGCTTAGTAATACGGTCCCGTTTTTACCCTTTGGGTACGGAATCCTAAAAATAGTGGTATGCCTTTGCTTTAGTGAAAACACTGTGTTGCAAATAAATAAATAAATATTCGGGACATTTTGCACACAAGGTCATCTGACCCCAAACTAAGCAAAGCTTGTGATATGGCTGCCAGAGACTGATATACATACATATATAGTTTTAAATACATACTTAAATAGATATTAACAACCAGATGCAGAACAAACACAAATGTTCATCACACAAATGTTTGTCCTAGATGGGAATCGAACCCACGCCCCCAAGCTCAGAAGGCAGGTTCACTACCAACTGGACCAACGGGCTATCTAAAAGGCAGCGTCTTCCAAAGATACAATGACAGATAGAGTTTTATAATAGACTAGCGGTCCGCCCCAGCTCCGCACGGGTACCCGGGATAGTGTAGCTTCCCAACAGTAAAATAATTTTTAAAATCGGTCTTAAAATCGAAAAATATTAGTATAGATAAAGTGTACCTACACAAATTCATTATAAATACAAATGTAGTATCTATTGCAAGAAAATAATAGAGGCTTGGTAATAAAATATAGTTCCCACACGACTACAAAATCCGTGTAAAAATATTATTTTGTTCTTTGTATTGGCAAATTAACTTGAACGTTTGTGTTTTGTAGTTTTTTGAACTCTTTTTTTTTTAAAGATAATTTATTTTAGAATTTTTTGTGAAACACCTATGATAGTGGAATGCCTTCTTTAACTCTGTTCGGGACGAATTTACTAGTTTATTTATATATACGATTACACATCCATGCATGATAAGTACCTCCTTGTTTTGACTCGAAGAAAACGCCTGAATAAAAGGCAAAACAAAAGTATTGTAGTGATTTTTTATCGCGAATTTCGTAGGCGAATTATATGAGCTGGTTTAAAAACTACTGAACCCTAATTAATTAAATATTTGTGGGACCACCTCGAGGGTTTCTTCTATAATATGATAAAAAATGCTTTTCGCAAATTGGTTCACTGATGCCGGTGTAATCGCTGTAGATAGATACATTAAAAACTTTTTTTTTTAATCTAACAAAAACCGGCCGAATTGAGAACCTTCTTCCTTTTTCGAAGTCTATTAATAAATAGCAACGAGGTCTTGTAGGTGAGTTCGAAGCCTAATTTAGGCCAGATGCATTTGCACCTGCCACACCACCTTTTTGACTTTTTTATTATTTCTTAATTAATCCGCCATAACATTCATATTCTGTGAAAATTTCAACTGGCTACATCTATTACGGTTCGAAGGATACAGCCGTTAATAAGTAGGACGGACGGACAGACAGACATCGTAGGCTTAGTAATAGGGTCCCGTTTTGACTCTGGGTACGCAATCCTAAAAACGTACCAAGAGGCTCATCAGCAACGAATCCCTGGTTCAGACTAAGCTCCTAATTCTTGAGCATCGACGCAAAGTTGCTAGTCATCTTAACAAGCGATATTGCGTATTTAATTATTTTTTGTGAAGTCGTTTTTTTCATCATTATGTTCAGAAAATGTACCTACTAGTGGCACGCCCCTTCAGTCTACAAATAAATAATAATAAATCTTTATTTTCTTAGTTGGTCCTAAATCTAATGTACATTGATCTTAATAATTATAATAGGTCGCATCGTAACCCCGGCAACCTTCTAAAGTACCAACACAGCTGCTTAGATATGTTTATGAATAATACAATTTATTTAACATCCGCGATGTCCGCATTATGCCGGTCGTGAACAATGGATGAGAGAACTGAACGATTGGATCACCGATACTTGCTGATTTATTATCGCTAAGCACTACCGCTCCTTAGAAGGCTGTCCGAGGTAAATAATACACGTAATCATTGCAATTTACTCGTATTATGTTAAAAGATTGTTATGAGAATTTATAGCACTCAATAATAAACTGCGACCAAGTGCGAGAAGTTTCTACCTAGTTTCTTTATAGACGGCCATGATGTATAATTTTCGTAACTAAATGTGAAACTCTATGTATGTGTTGTATTTTTTCTTTTCATATAGGTAGAGGGTAGGTACGTAGGTATCTCCTCCGCTAAAACTGCACGGTCTTGACTGCGCGCCCTTAACGCGTTCGCCTTAGTAGGTATCTTCAAAGCTAAAACTGCACGCCCTTGACGAGTTTTCCTTTCTTAAAGTATTTACGTACAATATTTATTGCATAATGCATATATTTAGAGGAGTGGCGCGCAGTTTCATCTTGACAGAATGTACACCATTGGTCTACTTCTATTTCCTCCGAGATCATTGATAAGAGGTACAATCTAACCATACGTTACACTTACAGCTTGGCAAAAAAGTGTTGAAACGTAAACTATTTATTTTATTCTGACAATAGGTACTGTGGAAAACACGTCAGTGAAATAATATCATCCAATCATCTTCCACAGATGTTCTGCAGGGTTGCTAGTATCACAGCTAGTATTTAGAACTATTTGCGATAGCGCCCCAGTTAATTTCAACTCTTTTATGCTAAGCTGTAATAGTTATTTATGATACAAGTGCGGAAACTTGGTTATTACAAACGAGTAGACGAATGTAAGCCCGAGACGAAGTCGAGGGCTTACCATAGTCACGAGTTTGTAATAATCAATCCGCACGTGTGCCATACAACGTTTTGCAACACATTTGAGAGAAAAAAACAAAAAAAGGATATTTAAAAAATACCGTAAAGTACACGCACGGTGCTATACAATGGAGCGTGCGGACAAATTCATTACAGCACGCTCCGTTGTATGATCCGTAATGTTTAACTTTCGAAAGATGTATTCAGGCTTCGTAAGTGCACTTTTTGAGCAAATGTGTTGTAAATACACTTCTAGGCAGGCGTGCTACATCGTATAGACCGCATCATCGCTTAAAATCAGGCGAGTTGGCGGTCAAACGCAAGCCAGTTATTAAATAACTGCCTTTAACTTATTAAGTAAATAAATGATTTGATGGAAAGTAAAAAAAGAATTCTTATGTTTAAAAATATTTTAATAAGAATAACTCAAGATGTGTCAATTCTCATATAAAGGTATCACAAATTGTCTTACAAATTACCGAGGAAGATTCATAAACAGCAGCCGAGTTCGCTCTGAGCAAACTCTGGGAGTAAATGAGACAAGTCAGAAGTGGATTAAATGGAATAAACAGAAAACGAGCGTGTCAGCTCCGCTACGTCAAAACATAATCTCGTCAGCGCGGCATTAATAAGATAGTTGAAGTAAAAGAAATAGCGATATGCGATTCCTTTTTTTTTCACACTGTGTATGGCTTTGAATCCTTCCCTACATTTCCTTAAAACGTAATCAATAATAAGTCTTGCGTTTTTTCTTTAAACCTAGAGTATTTCTGATTATCGTCTTCCATAACCTGAAACAAAAAAAAAACATTTTTTAAATACTTTTAATCATATATATTAAAGAATAAGTTGGTAGGGACTATAAGAATAAGTTCTTATTTTATTTATTCGTTTTCAGTTTTTTTTTTTGTGTTTTCAGTACAACATTTTCTTACACCTATAATAATAATCCATATGATAGATATATTCGTAGACATAATCCCAAAATCACAGTAGTATTATAATCAACGCAATCAACGTTGTACCCGAATTCTTAGATAACAAAATATTTGTCTCTTTATCCAGAAAAAATAATACACAATGAAATCTTATAAAAGTTTAAACTACATTGTGATCGAAATAATTTTAAACGAGATTTATTATGATCTACGTGAAAAATTATAAGTTTCTATAACTATCATTATTAGTATACTTCGCATTACAGTTATAAGGGTCCATGATTATACTAACCAACCCTGAAAATGTATTATAGAAAAAAACCATCTACAAAGTACTAGAGAACTAAAAAAAAAAAGATGAATAAAATCGCTTAAAGTCGTTCTCAAGATATGGCGTGACCAAGGTAAATAGGAATTCATTTTTATATACGAGTATATAGATTATTTTATACTTTTTAGTTTGGTTTTCTATTAAAGCGAGTTTAAAAAAAAAAAAAAAATATTCTTTTTTAACTTTTTATTTCAAATTACCATTAAAGCGTATTTAATAGTTTTTTTGAACGATAATTTAATAATGTTGTAACTACCTACCTGTGATCGGAGTGGGTAAATGGCGTGCCTGCTGCCTTTTTTGCTGGATGTGATAGCCGTTTCTCAGGCTCCATCTCAGAAAAAATATTTTTAATACGTGTACTTGGCGCAAGACAATACCGGGTATCGAGGTACTACCGGGTTAAGGTTGCCTGGAAGAGTTCGCTTATAGCGACAAGGCCGCCAATTGTTACACTAGTTTAAAGTTGTTTTTGTCTTATGTGCCTATGTAATTTCTGGCGTAAACAATAAAAAGTTATCTATCAATCGGATGTAAAAAAAAAAACGCTAATCCTGATAATTCTGGTAAGGAGAATGGGACAAACTATTAAAATTTTGCATTGTCATCGGTCCTTGATAAGTGTGCAAAGTTTCAAATTAATCCAAAGTTTAGGAGGTGAAAATCACGTTCAAAGATTCCGTCATACAAACTTAACGTCACCATTTTTTTAAGAACATTAGCGAACTTTTCCTGTACGCTATTTTGTTTGGTTAAATAGAAGTGAGGTGCTTTGGGTCTTCTAGGTATGTGATATTCACATTATTCATTACTTGAGATGGTATTTTACACAAAAACACCACACGCAGGTATAATAAGTATAATAATAATAAATTATTTCGGAAACGCCAACTAGATGGGCAGTTAACAAGAAATCTATATATGCAAAGGGTTATTTAAAGGCAAAGGTTAACATGTTCGAACCTTACCTCCTTTCACTGAAGCTCCGGCGTGAGCAGTAGCTGAGCTGCTGGCGTAGCTGCCTCCGAAAGCTCTAGCGCCGCTGGATGCATTGGCGACACTCTTCGCAACAGCGCCCGCTGCGGCCAGTCCGATGCTAGAGTCATCCAAAACTCCAGTTTTTGAAAGACCAAGCGATCCACTGTATCCGAGACTTCCACTTCCGCTGCCACCACATCCACCTCCACAACCACCAGCACCGTCATGGCCGTGTCCGTGACTGTAGCCACCGTTGTTTCCGCTGCTAGCTCCTGCCGTGCTAACCGCTGCAGCATTCGCTTGGGCGATTGCACTTCCATCGACTTGGGATCCACCGCTTAAATAGCCGCTTCCACCGCTTCCTTGAGTAAAATCAAGCGTTGTAGCTAGTCCAGTCGCACTTTTAATGTCAGCTTTGCCGTTGTCGTAAGGTTTTAATAATCCTGGAGGACCTCCGAACCCACCGGTGTATGCCACTGCGTTTGCACTCGCTGATGCTCCTGCAGTAGCATGAGCGCCTGAAGCAGTTCCACTATGATCATGTGAAGGAGACCCATGCGCATCACAAATTCCAGAAACACAGCTAGGTTTGACGGTTGTTGGACCAGTTGACAATGTTGGTTTGTTAATATAGCTTGATGAAGAAGCAGCACTGTTTTCATTCGGTTTCAAAATCCCACTAGGCCCACCGAAGCCACCGGTATACGCTGGAAGATTTTCTTTTGCACCATGTTGGCCACTGGCTCCAGCCGCGGTTCCAACAATGCCCAACTGTGAAGATCCAATGCCAGGCGTGTAAGCTCCACTGCCACTAGCTCCGAGTGAAGGAGACGCATGCGCATCACAAATTCCAGAAACACAGCTGGGGTTGGCGGTTGTTGAACCAGTTGATACTGTTGGTTTGTTACCATAACTTGATGAAGAAGCAGCACTGTTTTCATTCGGTTTCAATATCCCAGTAGACCCACCGAAGCCACCGGTATACGCTGGAAGATTTTCTTTTGCCCCATGTTGGCCACTGGCTCCAGTTGCGGCTCCAACAATGCCCAACTGTGAAGATCCAATGCCAGACGTGTAAGCTCCACTGCCACTAATTCCGAGTGAAGAAGACGCATGCGCATCACAAATTCCAGAAACACAGCTGGGTTTGACGGCTTTTGGAACAGTTGATAATGTTGGTTTGTTATCATAGCTTGATGAAAGAGCAGCACTGTATTCATTCGGTTTCAAAATGCCAGCAGGCCCACCGAAGCCACCAGTATAGGCTGGAAGATTTTCTTTATGTTGGCCACTGGCTCCAGTTGCGGCGCCCAACTGTGTTGAAGATCCAATTCCAGGCGTGTAAGCTCCACTGCCACTAATTCCGGCCGGGACCCCAGTAGATGGTTTGATAAAAGATGTCTGTAGAGATCCAGTGCCATGAGTTCCGTAAGCGGCTTGATGTGAAGAGGAAGCAACACCTGACGCACCATAGCTAGGAGCAGAGATTCCAGTACTAGCCTGACCGCTGGGCAAGGATGATATCCCGTAAGATGGCGCTCCGGAAACTGGAAATGAAGCCCCAGCAGTTGGATGACCTGATGGGAATCCTGAAGCTCCTGAGTATATACCAGATCCGAAGCATCCTGGGGTTCCTGGAGCACAACTTGGAGGTGATGGATTTGAGCCGCAATTTCCTGACACGCAACCAGACGGACTAATTAGAGATGATGTTATAACGCAACCTGGAGCTCCTGGCGTACAAACTGGACCTGAAGGTTTTACTGGGTAATACGAAGAGCTTCCTTGGGAATAACTAGGTTTAATGCTTGGGAAGCCACCTTGTCCGCCTATTGGTGGGAATTCATCGCAATTCCCTGATGCGCAACTCGATGGACCGCTAGGAGCTGAAGGAAGTGCACAACCGGGGGTCCCAGGCACACAGGCTGGCCCTGAAGGTTTTACTTGGGCATGACCAGAGATACTTCCATATGAATAACTAGGTTTGATGGCTGTCGAGCTACCACCAGCCGATGTAGGGTATGTACCACAATTTCCTGATGCGCAACCAGATGGACCACTGGCTACAGGAGAAAGAGCGCAGCCTGGAGAACCAGGGGCACAAGCTGGATCTGAAGGAACCAATGTGGAAAATGAAGGCAAACCTTGAGAGTTATTGGGCTTAATACTTGAAGAACCGGCAAATCCTGGGGCTGAGGAATGTACTCCACAATTTCCTGATATACAATCAGAAGGTCCACTCGACGGCGGCACTGTACTGCATCCCGGGGTGCCAGGCGAACAAGGTAGTTCTACAGGCTTTACCGGGGTATACGAAGGCGAATTTCCATGAGAATAACTGGGCTTAATGTAGGAAGAGCTGTCATACCCTAACAATGTGGGATTTCCACTGCATTTCCCAGATGCACAACCAGTCGCTGATGGGGCTAAACCACAACCTGGGTTGCCTGGCGTACAGCCTGGCCCTGAAGGCTTAGATGGAAAATACGACTGCGAACCACTATGGGAATAACTAGGCTTGTTGCTAAAATCACTGTAGCCTGTTAAAGTTGTGGATCCACCACAGTTTCCCGATGCACAACCTGAAGGTCTGATGGGTGATGTAAGTGTAGCGCAACCAGGAGAACCTGGAGTGCAAGCAGGACTTGCAGGGTTTCCAGAAGAATATGATGGCAAACTTCCTTGGGAATTAGTAGGTTTGTTGCTAAAATCGCTATAGCCTGTCGAAGTTGGGTATGCACCACAGCTTCCTGATGCACAACCTGCAGGTCCAATAGGTGATGTAGATGTATCGCAACCAGGAGAACCTGGATTGCAAGACGGACTCGCAAGGTTTACAGAAGAAAATAATGGCGAAGGCTTGACACCCGAAGAGCTAGCATATCCTGAGGGGTATGCCCCACAATTTCCTGATGCACAATCAGAAGGCCTACTCGTAGATAAGGGTGTGCTGCAACCTGGTGTACCGGGAGCACAAGCTGAACCCAAAGGATTTACTGAGGAAAATGAAGGAGAGCTTCCATAACCGTAACTGGGCTTAGTCCCAACAACAGTTGGTACTGAAAGGTGTGTACCACAAAATCCAGATGCACACTCAGAGGGAACGCTAGGCGATGGAGACGGTATGCAACCGGGAGTTCCGGGAGCACAAGCTGGGTGAGAATAACTTGGCTTGCCACTTGACGAGCTGCCGTAACCTGGTGCAGATGAGCCACAACCTGGAGTACCAGGCGCACAACTTGCTTCTCCCGATGGCTTAGCCGGAGAATAAACAGGTGAAGAGCCATGAGCGTAAGTGGGCTTCGAAAGGCTTCCATAACCAAGAGAAGTCACATGCCCTAACTGGTTTTCGTTTTGATAACTTGTCGAAAAGTAGGGAGCTTTCGTTTGACTGGAAGATATATAACCAGAGGTTGAAATCTGGCAGTTGGAACCAGAACACAAAGGTTCTAATTTAGGAGCTATTAGGTCTAGAGCAGGTTTATTGTAACCAGATGCTGTAGGAGATCCAGGTGATGAACCACAATTTCCACCAGAGCAACCAGGATTATTTGCGCCATAGTTTGATTTTGTGTTTGCAGATCCGGATGTATAGACATTAATGTCATTAGTTTCACTGTCGATTGAAGAGCTTCCATCTGTATTTTGGTTCAGTCCACACTGGCCAGATGAACACTTATTTGAGTCATCGTAATGTGATGGAGTACCGCTCACGTGAGACGCCGTCTCGCAGTCTCCTGATGAGCATTTCGCTTTTGAACCACATTCTCCGGAGACACACTTATTATCAGCTCCAGGTGCATTATTACAATCTGAGCCACTACAGTCAGAACCCACTGTATATCCACCTCCGGCAGATGCTGCGACTTTAGCATCGCTGCTAGACTGAGATTCAATTCCAGCATTTGGAGAACTTAAATCACTTGTTCCCTGGCAATTTTCAGATCCACAATCCTGACCTTTGTCGTTACCATTCTTATGGCTGTAGCTACCCGCTGCTATTTTGCCTCCATATCCTCCGGCTGATGATCCAGCATTGGCACCACTATATGCTTGAGATCCCGCAGCCGCAGATCCTTGAGAGCCAGTTGCGCTACCGGCATTGCAATTTCCAGAATCACATCCTTTGCCACCCGGAAGCACTTCACCGATTGCTCCCGAGCCACTGTAGCTAAATGAATTTGAACTGGCACTCGAGGAAGATGAACTGGAGGAAGACGCCTGGGAGAAGCTTCCTGAGTAGCTGGCACCACTAGGGATGCTTAATGGTATGCTCCCAGCGCCCGTGTATGCCCCAGCTACAGCACGCGCGTCCGCTATTTAAAAAACAATTAATTTTAATATCCAATACATACAACACAAAAGCAAATGAAAATAGCAAAACGCTGATATTTTTTCCGCATTACTGTCATAAATAAAGTTTACCACTTTAATACAAATGAGCGACTATTAAGAAAAAATAAGTTTGTAAACAAGGCAAGACTTAACGTTATGTTTTTGTAAGGTAATTAGAGTTGGGCAAAAAATATTACGCTGATACACGGTACTGACCTTTGGCCGCGGCTCCTCCTTTCGTACCGTATCCGTAAGGGCCAGCTGTCACTGACCCTACAATCAATAACACTAAGGCACACGCGAGCTCCATCGTTGTGAAGCTTCCTAACTACAGTGCTAATCCTCCACAGTCGCTCGCTTTTATAAAGCAATACACAAAATGAGCACCCATTTATGTTTCCAGCAAAAAACCAGTCTGCGTTTACTGCGAACTAAGAATCGCAGGTTGTTTCGCGTAGGCAGCCGGTATTGTTCCCTGAGTTCATGACTAGCAGCGCTCTGCGACGCATTGTAATTGCCACAAGTGGGCACTCTACAAGAATTTATTATTCACGCATCTTAATTCATAATATTTAATCTAACATTAGACACCGGGCTGCGGGAAAACACGCTGACACCACCGAGGCTGTTCTCTGGCTCCGGTTTGATATTTTTATTGTTGTGGTTATTTTTGCGATGTGAGAGAAATACAAATCGTTTAAGCATCATGTCTTATACCGATAGTTAACAATTTAGCATAATAGTTATTTTTAAAGATGCGTGGTTTTTTCTTATATCAATGACGTCTATGTACTTTTTGTTACTAAGCAAATGTTAGGCGACGAAATATTTTATAATATGTACGGTGTACCTAGCCGCTGAAGTGGCGCCACCGTTTTTAGGTTTTTATTTTGGTATTTCACTTTGTAAAAGGTTCATATTTAGATAACAATATCATCAACACATTATTTAATCATTATCATCATCACCTATACCTAATAGATGAGCACGGGCCGCTTCATGGAGTTTGGGGACTTATACTTTCTGACAATATGGTCTAGGTATAATCACATCAAAACTCGCAGGAGGATTCATTATAAATTATTATAACACCGGCTTGCATTCAGGATGATGTTTTATCGGTCGAGACGATCGACCACCGGTTTCGGAGCCATTAGAGCCCCTACCTCGAGGAATACGCACGATTCGGGAGACGGTCGCCCGAATAATTTATGGTCTATAATGTTACAATGTGATATTTCAGAAAATTCTATGCTAGTTGTTCTTTACTTATTTTTCAAGAAACCCACCTACTTCACATTTCCATATGTTCAGCATTCCAATCGTGTGTTTGTCATAGGTATTGAAAAACTTAAAGGCAATCATGGCAGTCAGTAGTGTGTGTACTGTGTACTTCTCACAGGCATAAATGTTAATGGAAGCCGCAGTAATCGACGGCAATGGCGCGTGACGAACCCGCCGACCGACGGACGACACTTGCAAGATGCTCCGGCTCAGCGTACATGCAACGAAGATCCGGGTAACAAGTGACTATACCTGACTGCCTCCCACGCATGTACTCATCATACACCTTGAGATCTTAACTCCGATATCACCATAAACCTGCCACATTCCATTCTTTGTGACTGCACAGATCACAACAACTATCTAAGTAAATGATCATGTCATGAACTTGACATTGGCTTTAACGGCAAGAAAAATCCAACCCGCATTATAATTGAAAGTCCTCTTATGGAGCGGTGAAGATGGAAAAGTCGTGTTCAACTCTATGCTGTATTCTGTGAAATATAATAGTTATTTCTATATAAATGTTTCTAGAGGAACGTTTGACCGAC
Organism: Agriopis aurantiaria; assembly: GCA_914767915.1. Lineage (NCBI taxonomy): Eukaryota > Metazoa > Arthropoda > Insecta > Lepidoptera > Geometridae > Agriopis > Agriopis aurantiaria. The sequence goes on along the minus strand of OU611983.1, from coordinate 10,291,542 downwards.
GACGGTAATTTTAGAGGTCAAGGTTTGAAAGGCTGTCTCGTATAGTACAGAGCGAGATATCATATGACGTATTTATGTGACGGTTATTTAACTTTATGGCATGTTGTCTTGGTTATTGGAGTTTAATGTTATCGTAGAGAATATAGTTGGATTTTCCTCCTCATCTCTTATAAAGATTTCGAAGAACTTTTCAAGGAGAAGGTCGTTATGCATGCTTAATCGAATACCGACGATGTTAACTATTAGAAAGGACTTCACGATGCTAGGTCAGCATCCTTATGTGCGGTTTACATTTACATCTCGTTCCTATAGTTTGGGTTCCGTGATTATTATTAGGAAGTGAGTTATTGAAAGGTTCTTATCGATAGTTTTTATGATCATTATAATATGATTCAAAATTCCTTGTAACTTAAATTATTACTTGTAGATCCTATTGATAAACAGTGTATTAACATGCAGCGTTGTCACCATGACAATTACGATTATTATTCAAACACTCCCTCGAACGTCACTACGGACAGACAGAGGTTAAATTGAATGTTAGCTTTTGGCCTTTGGAAATACCCTATCAGTTAGTCATACTTTTGAATATTTGCAAATTAATTACGAAAAAAATAAAGACTCCATTAAAATAAACATGGTAAATGTATAGTCCTCAGTCGCGGAACTTATGCTGCAGTCCTCGTAGGTATTGTCCCACCGCTAACCGCAGAATATATATCATTAGTTCATTCGTGATCCTTATTCACAATATTAATTGATCATCTTCAATTCTTTCAATGTTTTAACGTTTATAAAATATTAAGTAATAAACGAAATTACAATTCAGCTCTATATTTCTTAAATACATTTACGTACTTCCATAACCACTTTCGTAACTTAAATAATTTTACAGAAAAATTTGGTAACTATCATCTACTGAATTCATACGCATAGTGTTGAATGAAATTAGCTAAGTATCTAACAAATCTAGTAATGTTACAATGATTCGCTCCATCTACGTGTCGTATAGTAAGAGTGATGGTGCGTGCGTAACAAGTTCCTTTGGCAAGTCGGCGCGGGCGCAGCGAGCGACGCTATATGAACTCGTCGGGTTCTCGCGGCGCATCCAAGTCGCGGTAGTGTATGACCGGGCGGAATTCTGCGCCGCCGCCCCTTTAACAACAACCACATACTGGATTAGGAGCAACTCAACACGGCACAACACACAAATACTTCACTCTAGGTGCTCATCTACCTATAACCTAAACCAGTGCGAAATCTTAGCTTCCCGGGGAGTCGCCTGACTTCCATATCCACTTAACAAGGTACAGAAAGGAGTAGATCAGAAAAATTAATATATCAAGAGTTTCAGACAGTTTATTTAAAAAAAAAACAATTGTACAACATTATGGATTATGCTTGAGGCATACATAGAATATGTAAAAGATATATTATTATAAAATGTTACACAATGTAAGTTTACCAATAAAAAATGCGATAAATGATTTATTTGAAAATACTGAGTAAATGCAGTTGATACTAAAATATCTAGTATAAGTAAGGTTCTGTACTACAATTTACCATAAATAATATTTTAGGTACATCATTATTAACTATGCTATTCTAAGAAAATTATTATGTTTATGTACTTCAATTTGAATAATTGTTAAAGAGTTTTTTTTTTGTTTTGTTTATATTAGTGTGTAATACAAGTTGAGAAACATCAAAGGAGTTTAATACAGTTATTTTACATACAAATGACAATACTGTTACAGTACACAGGGAATCCGATATACTCAGATATTATCTAAACAATACAAATCGATTTTAATCTTCAAAAATACATACAAGGTACATAATTCATAAAATTGATTATAAATGTCAGTTTATCTACGTGGCAGTATCATCTTAACGGAATGCTTATAATTACGATTTAGGTAACCGCTATTAAATAGCTTGTCTTGTCATGAATTTTGTTCACACATACATTGTTAGAATATGTCACCACTGTCCGGGAAGTCAAGATCGTTGTATGCAATTATAGGCCGCGACCGATCCACATTTTCCCTGCAAATCATTTCCTTTTTACTCAAAAACATGTTCGCATTTAGAAATCAATAAGAAAATGAGCTTTTTAACCCCAAAATGAAAGAAAAGTGCAATTACCAATCCAAAGCTAATGCCGATATTAGTTACTAACAAGCCATAATAAATATCTCGGAGCAGGCGGACGAATAAATCAAATGTTAAGGTCGTGCAAAAAATAAACAAGTCACAACCAAGCTGCCTTAGCATAGGTCACCCGAACTTAATATGCAGTTCTGGATAAACGTATGATACCCATGACATGACTGTAATGTAAATACGTGTAGCTATGATGTTGCGTTTCACATACAATGTTCGCCAAACCATTGTGCGACAACTGAGAAATAAAACTTGTTTTTCTATGAATAGTAAGTAAATAAATCTCGATTTGTGGCACTGACAAAAGCATTAATACCTATTTATTCTCAAAATGACGTAATTTGTAATTGGTATTCCACAGACACCGTGTATGTAAGTCACTCTTTGACTGAATGGTAAATGAATTTTAATTTAAAAATGCATAAAGTGTACAGGTAGGTTTGTATAAAGTGTTTAATAAGTGAACCACTGTTTGCTTCCATTATTTAATTAGTTAGGCATTTCTAATAGATAGGTTTTAGTGAAAAACCCCCGGAAATACCTGGGTTACTATCACGGAAAGTCCAACAAAAACTTTACTACCTTGTATGACGTCACCATCACAAAAACAATGTATCAGGTCCGGCCAAAGATGTAAAAATACCTTCACCATATTTGTTAGTACGCATTATTTCAATAGTTTATGATATCTTGTAAAACGTAAAGAAAATTAAAAAGATGCAATACAACCCATGCGTTAAAACAGATAAGCAGACAATTTTTCTATAGTCACCGCAGGATTTTGTTTTTGTGTTTTATTATACTTTCTTTTATGCATATATTATTTTGATGCATCTGATGTTTTTAGAATAACTGAGGTGGCTATAGAACATATAATACAATATTTATTAACAGTTGTTAGGTGTTAAATTCAGTGATCATCAGAGCAGTGCTAATCTTTTAAATTACATAAAAGTTAATTACATCTATGTAATCAGTTTTTATGTATGTAAATTTTTATGTTTGATGTTGTATTAATATCAAATCAAGTGATTTCAGAGTTCGCTACTGCGACATTCAAGTATTTTGAGCAAAAGCGTAAATTTTCAAGTAAAAGGCATATCGGCGCCTAATAATGATAAAAACGTGACTAAATTACCAAGTCGTTGCTAATTATTTAAAGCTGAATGAATAAATCCGAAAAGACCTAGCAGAATGAATCCGCTAAAGTTGAATTTAGTGGTCAATTTATTTACATCATTTATGATGAACAATTATTACTGTAAAACACTGTTTTAACTATCACGGTTGATCACTAAAGTTATACGATTATTTACGGGATATTTAAAATAAAAGTCCGCGTTCAAAATACTATATGCAGTGATACAGTGCTTGGAATTCAACTATGATCAACTTTGTCGGACCCGTTGTCGGTCTAATTTCACATTCAAAGCAATACTAGGTATAGGTATGTTCAAAAAAGTATAACTAGGTAGTTTCAATACAAATATAATAATTATGATATGGAAACAAATCTTTCCACAAAAACAGAAAATTTAAAGGATGGTCTTTAGCTCGAACATGGATGGATCGTTTAGTTTGAATGTGAAGTTAGGTCGGATATGGAACAGCATGCATATTATGATGAGCGTGATTACCTGGGGCGCGTGAAGCGCGGGTGTCGCGGGGCGTAAGGCGCGGGCGGAGCCCACCCGCCCCAGCCCCAGCCGCGGGTCGCGGGGGGCCCGCCGCCGCCCGGACCGCCGCCGTACCTGACACAATACCAACTTCAGTAAGCATCTTCATACACACTCAACCGAACATCACCGGTATCGAATCTACCAAAGAAGAGCAGGGTCCATCCAGTACGAGGTTTTCCTATTGCGTTTACCCTTTCGATCGATTTTTATGAAATAAGAGCAACGCCATGTCGATGGCACTGCTTTTACTTCATACAAATCGTTGTTAAAGTTAGCTTAATCGAGTAAGTAAACGCAATTGGAAAAACTACTATGGTCTATCAAATTTAGGATGATAATTTTGCCAGGTTACCCTGCCCATGAAGTTTCTTATTTTTTCTGGTAAAATGTACAACAAATAATGCCGTACTTCATTGATGGGTACCGCTATCCACTTAGTGACGTGCCACGCATAATGAACAACCACAGACTATCGAAACCCTATTGTTATTGAATCAATTTCATTTCAAATCTCAAATTGGTCATGGCTATTTATATATGTATATATATATATATCTATACTAATATTATAAAGAGGAAAGATTTGATTGTTTGTTTATTTGCATTGAATAGGCCCCGTAACTACTGAACCGATTTGAAAAATTCTTTCACTGTTGGGAAGCTGCACTATCCCCGGGTGACATAGGCTATAATCTATACCTGTGCGAAGCTGGGGCGGACCAATAGTAAACAATAAAAATGATTAAGTTAGAATTACCAGAATTGCATAAGATTGCTGTAGTTGCTTTATAAAATAGGCACAGAGATAATTGGTACAAAAATCATTTAGCAGTACAATTTTTCCAAATACTTGGGCAGTTAGATCCCCAAACCTATCCGCATATCATACGCGCTAAGTAAAAAAACACCAGTTTGTGTTGGTGATATTACGACTGGCAAATAATTTGCGTAATTTATTGGCGTGGTAGACCGTAGTTCAAATAAATCTTCAGTACCCCAGTGATATTGCTAGTTATAAATGTATAGCGTGCAGTGCTTTGAACTTAGTCACCATGCTGACTTGCAAACAATAAACCTCTTAACCGCTTTATTTCGTGACTGTAAAAGTGTTTGGTATCTTTCGAAGCCATTACTGTCAGAGTTGTTTCATAAAAACGGTGATTTATAATTTGGAATAGTAACTGCAGCTATGATCTCATTAAAACGATGAACTTGAGGTATTAGTAACCCAAAACGACAAAACTTTATAGCAATAAATTATTAGAGGATGAATAATGGTTATTAGTTTTTATGAGTAAGGAAGGTCATGATAGGTTAGATTGAGGCTGTTAGGATTCAATTTAATGTGCTATAAAAAATTAATTGACACCACTGGGTATTCTACTGCAATCCTTTTATTATAATAGTTCTACCCTTCAACTTTTTTTAAGGGCAGCAAATGGGCCTTAGTTGTGAAATGAAAACAGAGTACCCGTCGGTATGGCCACGTTTTCGACATCGACGGGTTACAAGTTTAACGAGAGCGATGACGGTTTCATTATTTTGAAGTCGTCATGACACCACCGCTCCGCTGTCGTAGCGTACAATTTGATACAAACGAATGCGTGTTAAATCACCGCGTCGCTCTTGCCGCCGTCCTACTACCGCTCTCGCTCCGCTGCCCGCTGAGGTCGAAATCGCGGCATATAATACGGTGCTGGGTGGCGTATCCTATACTAGCTTATTCAGTAACAAAAGCAAGTGCTATTCAAACTCTTGACACTGGTATCATCACCTGACATATTTATTTATGATGATGTCGATATTTCTAAAAAGGGCTTTGAATATTTCTGAATGGAGGGACGCTTTAGGACATTATGTTACATGACATTTTTTGTTTGTGTAAGTGGCCCCCTATCCAGATATATAACTTGAATTATGCACCACACTCTTTAAAAAAAAATGGCGGCTTATGTTAAGGCCGAAATCTTCAAAGCCCTAATAAGTAAACATACAACACTTTTTTGTGAATTTTTTACTAGACCTAGGATCCATGTGTTTTTAAATCAATGGATATACCATACATTTTGTTATGTGTGAATGACCTTATCTGTGGAACAGTTGGTTTTTTGAAGCCTTTCGAATCAACGAACCGAACCATTCGCTTGGACTATTGAGCCGTAAGGCTTAGCATGGGGTATACTTAGCCGATAGTTCCGAATAATTTGGTAGAGTAGTGTAGTGCTGTATAATAATCTGGGCTCCGCAGAAAGGTGTACTAAGCCGAAAGGGGTCCATAGTACCTATTCTGAGCAACCTTTACTATGGGAGCAACTCTAAAATAGCGAAAAAAATGTCAGCTGTTCCATAGAAAATGGTCATTGACACTCGACAAAATGTATGACAGCAGATATTTTTTTTTGCGATTTTAGGTTCCCATAGTAAAAGTTGTTCATAAGGAAGAGTATAACGGACCTTTTTTGGGCTTAGTACACCCTTTTCGCGTAACCCTGTATTGTACTAGTGTTATAATAGTTTTTGCAGTATAATGTAGTGCAATGTGGTGTGGTGTACTCACGCGGGCAGCGGCTGGTGGTGCGGCGCGGGCGCAGAGCGCGAGGCGGGCTCGGGCTGCTGCGGGCGGCGCACGTCGCGCACGTACGCGTTGAAGTACGCTACCTCACGACGCACCTCATCAACCTACGACAAATATCCCATTAGGGGCCGTCCATTAAACACGTGATGATTTTTTAAAGCATTTTTAGTTTTACATTATTTTAATTCCTGACGTTTCGAACAATTTCATCGTACGTGGTCAAAGGAAGACTAGATTATGGATGTCAATAGAAATTTTATGAAATTATTTTCAAGTACCACTAATGATCAAGAGATTCAAGAGCTCTTGCAGTATTACACCTTACTTGAGATTTTATTTATTTGTGGTATGGATCCAAATGAGGTGACAGGTACTTGCCAATCATCCTTTATATTAAAATACTTGTTTTAATTAAATGTCAGCCTTGCGTACCATCCTTGATATATACCAGTTCTCCTTGGGTTTTGGGATTGGGGTTGTCATTGCTTCAGTTTGTGAGCATGCCCAAACTGCAGATTTGGTCGAGCATCTATTTTTCATGTAGGCTATATGATTTTTAATACAGATAACGATGCTTCTCTTTGTTATTTTCAATCAAAAACAATTGTTTCAAGCGAAAACCTAAGATATCAATAAATTAAATTACGATTTAAAATGTATGTGTGAGCCATACTTAATCTCCTATGAAGATTCAGATTCACGATCAGTCAGAGAGAGAGAGAGAGAGACAGATTCGGTATAGAATGCTCTCTGAAAAACTGGTAATTACAAACACTTAAGTATAGTATAAGTATATAGCGGTATACTATTGTATAGTGAAAAACTGAATATTTCTTTGAAAACGTGCACGCGAGTACTACGCAGACGCACATCCGTTTTACTTAGACCGGTGTTTGAGTAATGTGGAAGTCAAGCACAATAGTAATGCCCAAATTATTTTCCCAAGTTCACACACACATTTGGTGGTCAATGTCTACAAGAATCTGTGCCGTGGGAAAACTGAACAAATACTCCCACGACACACTTCCACATGTCATATTTCACAAAATGACTTGAATAGTGACATGAAAAATTTCGTCATCCATTCACAAAGCTCGTTGGTAACGCGTCAAATTACCTGCACGAATTAAATTACAAGTACTGATATAATAAAATAAAGGAATTACATAATGTATGACGTTTCTTCAATTACCTTCTCGCCGTGCTTGTTGAATATATGTTTTCTGATGAAATCGGGGCCTTTGAATTTTTTACCGCTCAAGGGGCACAACCACTTGTCTTTCGCCAGTTCTTGAGTGTTTGATTGAATGAACTTCTCTACTTCCGCTACAGGGTCCTGAGGAATAATATAATGGGTAAAATACTTAAAAAACATTGTGACTCGTTACATAGCGAAACAAGAGTATCAATGCGCACGCGCACGCGGGGAGGTAAGGAGAGACGAAAGAGGGGAGGGGGGTTCGAAAACGCGTCGCTCGGCTGATGCGGCATGATGGTCGGTGTCTTTCCCGTTGGATGGTTGACTGTGTGATGTAAGGGGCACCTTTTACAAGCGATATGAGGTTGATGAGTCCTGCTTGGGGTGTATTGTGCTTTTACTCTTACCAGCATCTATACGAGCCAACCAAGCACCTTGAAATACGGAGCGAGGCTCTGGGGTGCTGGCACAGTTGCTCCAGTAATGATGTTTTGTGGTAAAGATCAACAAAATGGTATAAATTTACAGGCATACTTCAACCAGTTCAACTTATGATGTACCTTGATGCCAAGTTTCTGCAACTCCTCATCAGAAAGCGGCTTGACATCCTGTAGGAAAGCAGACATTTTCCCTTCAAATGTCTTTATGTAGTCTTGGACTTCTTGTTGGCCTGGCTGCAACAAAGAATACACAATGCACTACATGCATCGAAAAAAAAAAGGACCAATCCAGAAATGAGCTCATAACTTTTAAGCGGCTCAACAGATTTTGATTAAACATGTCTAACAACCACCGCAATTAATCAAAAAACAGCATCCAAATAGGTCCAGGCATTTCAGATAAAAATGGTAATAGACACACAACCTCTTCACATCTGGTTTTTTTTAAATGAACATTTAATGAATATTTTTTTAATGTCGCATTGAATACAGTAAAGAATATGGGTTCAATTATTTTTGTTTTACAAAACTAATTATCCAATTTTGTTTTTTACCTGTAAATTTATATATGATACTAATTGTTTTGGTTTCAGGTTAGGTTAAATTAGCATCATTGACAAATTTCTGTAGTGTAAAACAAAATTATTCATCCCATATTCCTTATTGTACTTAATGCGACGTTAAAGAAAGATATGACATATGGACTACCTACAAGTCGTATTGGCCCAGTGATTTCAATTAGATTTCACTACAAAAAGTACAGTTGAGTGGACAAATGGTGGTGGAAGTAGTAAGATAATAAGGGTTGTCTGCGGTTTTCTACCTTTCCTGAATTTTCTGGGATAGTATCAGATCAGGTCTGGTTTGTACTCAGTAAGCATACTATTTCCTTGCCATTTGCAAGATTTAACTATTTAGTCGCGAAAGGTATAAAAGATACTTCCTCATTCATAAATACTAGTGTAATATCACCATCTCTCCACTTCACCACATGATCCACTTACCATCAGGTAGCCCGACGTTTGTTTGTCTATTGACTAATATTATAAAACTGAAGGCATCTCTGTCTGTTTGTTCGCTTTTCACAACCTAACGGCTAGGTAGATCATTTGACAGGAAGATAGTGTGCATCATGAGGACAGACATAGGGTACTTCTCCCCCCAGAAATGCGGTAAGCAGAAAAACGAAATATAAATGCTATTCAGCTAGATATTACACGGTTTCCTGGGAGAGATCGCTTTAAGCGATAAGGCCGCCTGTTAGAGCCTAGATAATAGTTTTATTGTAATTTATATGGTATCCTTGTTTTTGTGGTCTTTTGATAAAGACATACGGCCTTACTTATAAACGTTACTTAAGTTAAGCAATGTTTAAAATTACTCTGTCTCGTTTTCGTCTGTGACAATTTCCGTCAACGAGAATTTGACAGAGCAATTCCAAGCATTGCTTAACTTAAGTAACGTTTATAAGTCAGGCTGTTAAACTTATTAAAAAAGATTTAGTATGATTACTTTGTTAGGTTGAGGTCCGGAGCGCGCGTGCATGATGCCACAACGATTGGGCATCTCGTCTTCATATGGATACTCGCAGTGGTTATAATAATCAACCGAGTGCACGATACGTAGGTACATAACGAGGCGGTCGAGCACGCGCATCAGTTCCGGATCCGGTTCCTCGGAGGTAGTGGTCTCTGAGGAAGCCTCCAAGCCTAGCAGCTCCTCTTCTTCAGTGGAAGCTTCTTCGATCAAGTGCTCTGTGATCTTGTGCAACACGGGGTTTGGAGAGTTCAGGCTGAAGTTCTGGAAAATAAATGCATGTCTGTCAGTAATTTGCTTCCAAATTGAGAGTATATGCAGATTTTACAAAAAAAATTGTAAAACATTGTAGATTTTTTAAAGGACATCCGACCTATTTTCTTCCCATTGGATAGGGATAGAGGGAGATAATATCACAATAGCACCAATTGTGCCCCCTTAATTCAGACTGTTATTGCATCTTCTCCCCACCCCCTCCTGTACCCTTATTGCGTTACCTTTCATGGCCATTGCCTCAGAAAAACTAAAACTGGGCTCGGCTTCATACATAGCTGTTGGTCCTGTCCCGTCTGTTAGAATATAGGTGTGTTTCAAGATTTCCTACATTAGGATTATAGCGAGATAGAGTACAATTTGCAGTTACTTACATCTAATTGTTGTTGTGCTTTCTCTCCCTCTTCCGTCTTACTTTTCTTTAGCTGAAAATACGGAAATGTAATTATCAGAATCATGTTATAAGAGTGCTTTTCTGGGGTTTTTGAAATGGCTGAATCTGAAAATCGCTACTAGCAATTCAAAATGATGGCGATGAGTATGGCATGCACCTCAGCAGATCTAACACGTAATCTGCGATAAAATGTTATCAATTTATTTGTACTGCGACAAAAAGACAGAAGTATTCCTTTTCTAGCTTTGTCGCGTAATAAACCTGTGAATAAAATTTTATCGCCGCGTATGTGTTATGCCTGCCGAAACGGTAAACGCAATACAAAACAATTTTTAGAATTGTTAAATAGTTAAAACTAGATTAAAAAAAAAAAAACATAGAAATACAAGGGCTACCCTAGCCGGTAACGAAAATCTTGGCAAGTTCAAGACAGCCACCAAATATCAAGGCGATCTGAAGGGGTGATGTTTGAACAAAATTTCATAATGTTCATGTTAATGATCACAAAAGCTATCTAGTGGGGGTAACGAAAATTCACTATGAAAAGATAGCCGCCAGATTTCAAATTGATCCGAGTTGATTGTGGGATCTCTCCGAGAAAACAGCACAAAATGTAAAGTCTCTAACTAGAGACATATAATATTAAGAATATCATATAATTATGTTATTCGATTTTATAGTTTTAGTATCTAACCACTTTTTTGGCGAATGTTGTATACGCCTATAAAAGGTGTTCATATCAGATCTATGCATGTATAACATTTTTGTATTTTTCAAGAATGTGTAATATGTTCACTGTTGGCGTATCTCTCAATAAATAAATGTCCATTACTTACATCCGATGTGTCGCCGTCTCCTTGTTTCTCCTGGTCGGCCTGCCAGAGCTTGGTGCGCGTGTCGAGTAGATGCGCGAGGCGCGCGGCGAGGCGTGCGTCGGCGCGCAGCACGGGCCGCTCCAGCGTCACGCCAGCCACGGGCCGGATGCGACGCTGCAGGTCTCGGTTCACGATCGCACCCAGTTCGCACTCGCGGAGCTGCCACATAGAGTACACTCAATTCATGTGAAGAGTTTTAACTAAAGACTAAAGCTACAGATTTGCACGATTTTCACGATCGACACATTTGATCAAACAAAATTTTGTAAATGAGTAAGCAACAGACGATCGATATCGTATTTTCTGTCGTTCGCCACTGTGGATGTGAAGATAAGCGATGATGGTAAGTGTCACGCTTGCCCATAGCATTTCAGTGTCACCCACAATTTAAAACTTCAACAGTGAACTCTGCGCGGATTGATGCGAGTGCGCAGTGCATTGGCACAATAATTTGAGCCCAATAATTTCACTGAAATATTGGCTTTTAATCAGAAACAAAGTAATTTAGTTGGCTGTTGAATACCTGGTAAAGGCAAAATAGCCCTACCACTACAAAATTAATTCAAACAATTTTAAAAACTTTATATAAAGAGAAATACACACTGACTGACTGACTCATCACAAAATTACGAAAACTACTTGACTTACGAAGCTGATAATTGGCAGATAGATTCCTTACAATATCAGCCTATCATGTTCCCACTGCTGGAACACAGGCCTTCTCACAAAGGGAGGGAGTCTCTAAATCCACCATGCTGCTCAGTCATGTTGGTGAATGTCATATGTCTTTGAACTTTTGATGTTCTTCTCGCTCGACCACTATTGCTCAGTTGGCTACCAATGCTCACTTGGACACTAGCATTTCTTATTCTTATTCGAGATGGGGGCGATAAGTCCTGCACTGACGTCCCGCTTGGGGTGTCTGACGTCCTACTACGGACACTAGCGTTTAATCAGACACCATCGCTCACTCGCCCACCATTGCTCGCTTGGCCCTCATCGCTAGCTAAACCACCAATTGCTTGCTCGGCCACCACCACTTCCTTAAATTCGTGATTTTTCCTTTAGTGCCTTTGGGTTGTGTTCTTTTGGGTTTGTAAGCTTATATGAAAGCCTACACTTATGGAGTAGCGAGCACAGCTGATGCCCGCGATTTCATACGCGTAGTTTTCTATACTTGGAAACTGACCCGTATATTATTAAGGTTCCAACAGATGTCTTTGATGTTGACTTCGCGGCGGAAGGTGACCCACCCGCGGCGGAACCAGCGCCGCTCCGGCAGCGGGTCGGCCAGCGCCACGCGCAGGAACCCGCCGTAGCGCTTGCACATCTGCAACAATCGTCAACATCAGAATGTAGGTTTCTTTTTTAACACAATCTTTTCTAACATACGCTGAGCTCAAGCTTCATCCCTTTACATCAAATTTTTGTTGACACTTTATGGAGCTTCTCGCTCTCAGATCAGACAAACAAGGGAGATATGCCTCAGCAAATTACAAATTGCGATTTGTGCCTCAAAAACTGTAAGTACGTGGCTCACTTACGCATTTTTCACTCACACTAAGAAACATGTAGTGTCCCCAATCAACTAACTAATATTCCACAAGCAAAAAAACGGCGGCGTGGTTGTCTACAGGGTGAGTTCGACTAAAGGCATCATGCCTGATTTAGGCCAGATGCGTTCGCTTCGCATCCACCACACAACCCGCCACCTTACCACATCTCTCTTGTTTGTCCCAAACAAGAGAGATGTGGTAAGGTGGCCTTGTTACTGTTCACCTAACCATGGTATCAACTCTAACTCATCGACCAATAGTTAGTTCTTTGGGAAATTATGCCAGATCCTTGTCATCTCAGCAACAGTCACCCAGATTTAATTTGGTAACTTCGACGACAAGAGCTATGTAAAACACTTCCTAGATAGTAAACATAAATGTACTGGCACTCACAGCTTCAACTTCCGCCTTAGTAATAGTCGGCGCCAAATTCCTCAGAAATATGGACGTCGTTTTGTGCAACGCGCGCGGTTCTTTTTTCTCAACAACAACAGCGGCATCATTTGTAGGCGCTGTCTCCTCTTCGGTTTTTACTTTTTCCTTTTCTGTATCAATTGTTTCAGTTTTCTCAACGCTGGGTGATTTTTCTTTAGGTTTCGGCGATTTATCCGGAGTTTTCGACTTGGACTTAGATTTCTGGCGGGTGGTCGCTTCGCCCTCGTCTTCGGAACTGGACGACGATGAACTCGATGAAGACGAACTGGAAGACGAGCCGGGAGGTGCTGCCATAGGAAAGTGAACACTGTTACTATAGGCTGTTTTTTTCCATCACGAAAAATACTGAGTATGAATTGTGTGCCCTCTGGTAGTTTAAGTAAAATTTACAAGATAAGACTGAAGTGCTAGTATACATACTAAAACATACTAATGTTCAAAATAAAATAAAAATATTATGTAAGGATGTTTTCTCCTACACAACACAGCTAAATGGGTTTGGAATAAATTTATAACAGTTTATACCTTGAATTAACACAGGTTATATATTATACCGTTTTTTTTTTTTTTAGGATAGCGTTTGAAACCCCAAGGTGCAGTTAGTCATATATATACTGTACACTTACGAGGCTCCTTTTCAGGTTCAGGTTCGGGTTCGGGTTCCGGCTCCTCAGTCCCGTTAGAGTTGAACCGCGAAAACAACTTCGCTTGTTCCTGCAATTGACGCAAACGTTGGTCGATCTCCATCGTCAAAGGAGCAGACGGCTTTGGAGATTCAGCCTTTTTATCCTGAACATACACAGTACAATCAAAACACAGTAAGGACGAAGATAATGCCAATTTTGTGCGTGTGTTAGTGCAGTCAGCTGAAAAATATTATGCCGCAACAGAAAACGTCGGAAGAATGCCGTCCTTAAGCAGATGAGTGGAGCAGGAATGACATTAACAGAACAAACCTTATCCTTTGTGTCTTCCTTCTCTTCTTTTATTTTGACTGTATCATCTTCTATAATAATAGGCTTGTCAGGGTCAATTTTTTCTGAAAAAATATGCATAAGTATATAAATATAGTATTATTTTGATCATGACTTAGTTTATTTAATTTTCCTAGCCTATATTGTCTCAATGATGAGCAACAGCTCTCCCATCTCCTTCCATCAATCCCTCTCCCTCCCTGTCCTCTGTAGGCTGCACTGTCCTGCCGTTTTGTGCAGAATTCATTAATTGATTCTATTGTAAGATTTCACCCAGCTGCCACTCTCTCACTAAGATCAATATGGGGATGTTTTGAGGGTAAAGTTTGGCAGCTCGAAGTGACTCATGAAAAATTGGTTTATAACAAAAGGTATGTTGAAAAAACAATTTCCTTTGTATCTAAAAATAAACAAATGCTCACCAGGTTTCTCCTTGTTATTCTCAGCTGGTGTAGGCTCATCAAGTTCCTTCAAGTCCTCTTCAGTGCCTCCCTCGAGCTTGATGACAACCGTGTCGAGGAGACGTATGAGTTTGTCAGACTTGTCCACATCCACTGTCACTTTATCAAGCTCTCCGGATTCTAGCAACCCGAGGAACACATTAAGTCGTGTCTGCAATCATAATAGCTTGTAAAGTCACACTAATATCATAAACGCAAAAATAACTGTCTCTGTGTACCCTCCCTTCCCTCTCTCTCTGTTTATTATGTTTTCATTGCAAATAGTTGAGTTGCAAGTGCAAGCCATGGGAACCGGATTTGGATACATTTTTTACCAGGACATGTGAGAAATCTGGATAATCACAAAGTGCAGGTAGCACTTTTTAAAGAGCAATTTTATTGAAGATGGGAAGGGAGTATCGAGGAATTTGAAACATGAAAATGGTTTATTTTGTTAATTTAAAATCTGTGAAGTTAGTACATAAGCTGACATCTATTATCGCTTTTGTGTCATCCTTCTTATGCAAACTTATGTGTAACTAATTTAAAGTGTGGGTGATGAGATAATAGACGAAATCAGAAAGGGGAGTGTAAGCGGCGAACACATCATCTGCACTGACATCCTGTTTGGGGTGTATTGTGCGTTTGACCCTGCCGACTATAATAGTATGTCTTCTGTGGACTTGCAGTGCAGTAGTACATGCTCCACAGTCAAGCTAACTTACTCAAACGCGCAAGCGGGATGGCACAGAGTGATAGCCAGAGTCAGTTTATCTTTATTTCATCATCATCATCATCATCAGCCTGTAATCGTCCACTGCTGAACAAAGGCCTCCCTCGTAGTCATAATCCCCACGCTTAGCAGGCGGCTTTTCTCTCTTGGCTTATCTTTATTTAATTAAATAAAAATAGTTATATCTAGGTTACCTTTAGAGCTGCAAATTGTTCTTCCTTTCGTCTCACAGACTCTTCAGGATGGTACTTGATCTTGAACCTAATAATCAAAAACAGTTATTTTGTCAATTGTCTTCCTTCTTTTGAGATAACACAGAAAAGTACAGTATACTCAAAATGTTCACAATAGACCAGTTTTCAAAGAACCTAAGCATTTATCTTTTTTATATACTTACAGAATACACAAAAAATATGATGTAGTATTTACTGTATTGCCAGATTTTAATCAAGATTTTACATGTAAGATAGGCCAATATTGGTTTTTCCAACATTAGGAAATTACATAACAATAAGAAATTACTATAATTGCTACAAATGAATGAGAACACAATTTTAGAAAACTGGTCTTTGAATAGGAAACCAAAAAGAAAATGAACCACCCTTTGTTCATAAACCAGTATGTAGTATGGTGAACATCAAGTTACAGAAACTTATATGGCATTTAACATACTTAAAAAAATCTTCATAATCTCACCTGTTCCACACTTGTGGAATATCATTACCCTACCCCTAACAGTAACGAAACCTGTAGCATTGCGCGCTACTGGTCAACGCGATATAAGCTAGCTACACACATTTATTTTAATTATTTGTATAATTTTCATGAAATGTTTCTTTACGGTGTCCGCCATTTCCACGTGATAACGCTGTAGACTGTAGGGAAAAAAGTTCTCTGTTAAGATTTGCATAGCATGTGTAAAAAATTCTAAGCACAACAACCGGCCCAAGTCCACAGTCAACAATAAACCATTATTGGCTTATTTATGAAAATTTGAATGCTTAGAATTTTTTACTACCAGCAAATGACTACACGAGCAATAAAACAATCAGTGTATTTGCAATAAACTTGAAATTTGTAACTCTGATCTGATATAATATATTATGTTACAATCAGTCATTATGGATTTCTTTACATTGAAACAAAGCTAGCTTTTCAATTGGGTGCAAGAGTGCAATAAAAGTTACATACCATTCTTCATCTTTATGAGCAACGAAAAACTCATTGAGCTGTTGCCTCCTGAACTCGAGCTTGTATTCATTGTACTTGACAATAGCATCATCTACAGTGATGGAGTCATCTTGAGCGGCCAGAAATGCTTTGAAGGACATCATAGATGGGGGCCCATCTGTTGGGTTGACGGGTCCACTGTCCCTGGGATCATAATAGCTTCGCATTTACGAAAAGTAACGGCAAATAATTAATATTAGATACCATAAAGAAAATATATTTCTATAAAAAGAACGAAAAAACAAGAAAATTTGAGATAGAATTTAATATGATTTTAACAAGTTTAGTCAGCTCGTGACCACAGCTATTGCAAAGAGTGAGAGGTATTTACGCAATCAGTTTAAATGTGCGAAAACTCCCGATAGATTATAAATTCATCATCATCATCATCATCATTTCAGCTGTAGGACGTCCACTGCTGGACATAGGCCTCCCCCATCGATCTCCAAAAGGGCCGGTTGGAAGCGGCCTGCATCCAGCGTTTCCCTGCGGTCTCTTTTAGGTCGTCTGTCCATCTTGTGGGTGGACGTCCTACGCTGCGCTTGCCAGTCCGTGGTCTCCATTCCAGAACCTTTCGGCCCCATCGGCCATCTGTTCTGCGTGATATGTGCCCTGCCCACTGCCATTTCAACTTACTAATCCGGTGGGCTATGTCGGTGAGATTATAAATTAATAACTAGGTATAGAAGATGCTAAACTCAGTCCAAGTATTTATTTGCTCTGACAGCTGAATGAAAACCCACGAATTCTGGTCACTTTCACTAGGTTTTTGGACTTAAGACTGTAGCATTTACCCGATACACTTCAGTGGAATATTAAAAGGATTTTTTTATTCAGCTTTTTACAATGTTATTGCACATGTCAAATTCTCTCTAAGTTATCTGAGTATCAATGATGAGAACTTTATCAGTTACTATAAGATAGTGCTACATGCACAAGATAAGAATGAGATGATTCGTTTAAATAGATAAAGATTTGACACCAACCTTGCAGGAATTGGCGGCATGGGCTGCCCATAGCCTTGATGTGCTGGATGAGGGCCAAAGTGGTCATGAGCCCACCCGTATGACCCATAAGAGTCATGTGGCATCCCTCCATATCTCCTGTCATCAATAGGCCAGTCAGGCCTAATGCGTTTATTTGGAGGACCCTCGCCTCGGACTGGAGAGTACCCACGAGAAGCACTGCCCCCGCCACGATAGTCTCTGTAGTCAGGACCAGAGCGACCCCCACGAGGTCTACAACAAATTGGTTACTGAAATAATCTGCTTCTATCATAAAACTACTACTGTTATTTATGCTGATGATACTAATCAGAGAGAATAACTACATTTAGCAGAAATTTAGGTTAGAGTACAGTTAGCAGTTAGGAGGTCAACTCTGTCTCAGGTCTGTGTTGTTTACTATGATTATGTAATTCTTACTAGCTTAATACATTTGATAAACTTGGGAATACACAAGATGAATTAAAATACCTGATTAGTATAGCTACAGAGCGCTGTGTGGGTTTTGGAGCGTAGTAGGGAGGATTTTTAGGTTCAGGAGGTTGAGGTTGGGATCTGCAAAAAGAGGTAAGAGAGGAGTTATGTAGCTAGAGCGAGCATAGATTTGTATGTATACAATACATACCTTTCAGGCCAATCTTCGCGCCCTCGACTCCTCTCCTCGCGTCGATCGCTGCTTCGGTAACTACTACCTTCAGCGGTTCTCTCGCCACGAAACTTATCGCGTCGTTTACGATCATATTCATCGTCACTGTCTGCCATTACTTGCTGATGACTAAGTTTAAAGGCAAATCTAATTAAATTTAACAGCGTAAAGTTGATTATAGAACTTCTTGACAAAAAAAATGTATAATTACGCGGGACCAAAAACTCCGCTCCGAAAAGTGAAGTCAGTGACGTAGATACTATTCGAGAAAGCGAAAAAAGAAAAGAAGCGTCATTCAGATTCAGCTCAGCCGCAACAGTAACTGGCTAACTGGCAAAGAACTGGTAACCCTTACGTATTTTTTTTGGCGCCAACGCTTAAAAGTTATTGGCTCGTATTATTTTCCTAAACTTGTGTATTTCGAGCAAGGACTTTGTATATCCTAAGGGAATTAGAGTGGTAATGTGTAATAATGTGGATTGATATCCAGTGTGGTGTGGGAAGTGATAGAATTATTTTTTTCTGTAATAGGCTTGCGTTTGACTGCCAACTCGCCTGTTGTTGATCGATGTTAACGAGGTGAAACATGTATTTTCGAGCTTTTTCGAGCTGTTTCGTGATGTTTCCTAAAATCCATAGAAACCTCTTGTACTGGAGCATGAGTTTGACTTGACCTTGTGCTTGACCTAGACTTCTGCTTGACTGACTCTGACTTGTTTGACGTTTATTATGTAAACGTGTTTAATATTACGACTGACGGACTCTGTATCCATGGTCATGAAAAACATTTACATTTTTTTTTCTTCATGACTATGCATACAAAGTCCTTCAGTCATAATATTAAACAAGTATACGTAGTCTTAAATAGCGTCAAACATCAAACCAGTTATAGTCACAGTCAGAGTAAAGTGGTTGAGGCTTTACAAGAGGCTTCTATGGAATTTTGGTAACAACATAAAAAGACATGTTTCACCTCGTTTTATCACTCACCCACCACCAAAGATTTCATACTATAATCTTAGCTCACCACACTCGAGCACGTTCACTTCATAAATATTAATCCACCATTATTACACATTAACACTCGAAAATACACAAGTTTAAGAAAGTAATACGAGCCGACATGTTTTTTCCACGTTGGCGCTATTTTGTTATTTTGACAACTTCATATTTTAATATGAATTTATGAATGGAGTTTGGCGGGAGGCATTTGAATTCTTTGGCGGGAGGTTTGTATCTTTTTCAGTAAAGAGCTTACTTATTTGCTTAGACCTTTTAACCAAAACCAAGGTATAAGTACATACTATAGACCAATGTTTATATTGAAGTGAAGGTACATTAACTTCATTGGTATTATCCAAGGCAAGAGATGTTTCACTCTCTTACCTCTTTATTGTAAAAGCGATTCCACCGTACTATGCTTTTGCTATTTCATCAAATCAAATACAATAGTGCCTTCGTGTCCAACGCACACACAAGTAACCTGCAAGTAACAATTATTATTGTTACTTGTGGGTGCGTTGGACACAAAGGCGACCCTGTGCGAGCGCACTATCTAGAAAAATACCTCCGAATGTGGTTGGTTGACATTATAGACGGTTACCATAAACTAGTATATAATTATCTTTGCCATAAATAAGGCACATGTCCATTCGTCAAAGACGGAGACATGAATCAGTAGTTTCCGAATACGTAATAAATACTGTGTGAAAACCACATCATATATTTTTTTTTGTTGTAAAAGTTGATTTATTTAATTTATTGTATCACTAGCTGCGCCCCGCGATTTCACCCGCGTAGTGATGAAAAATGGTGATGATGATGATGATGAATAGCCTATGTCACTCTTCAGCCCTTGAAATATACACATGCAATAAATCAGGTCGATCCGTTACTCTGTTGTTGCGTGGAAGAGGAACAAACAAACACACTTTCCATTAATAATATTAGTATGATACTGTGGACAGTAATTTGCGTCCCAAAGTGGTCTTATTCGTCGCAGAGCAGTGCCCTCGTCGCCGGCGCCGCCTCCGCCAGCCGGCTAGGCGCCGTATTTTCTTTCGAGTAATTATTTAGGTAGGTACCTACCTAATCTACCCTGCCTTTGAAAATACACTTTTCGAGCAAGTCTACCTACCATACAAAGAAAAAACATTTTGTTTATAAACGTAGATATATTAAATTTACTGCATCACAGTTGGTGGACAGTTATGTTCGTCAGTGGAGTCCCCGCAGTGGTCTTGTCCGTCGCAGAGCAGCGCACGCGCGACGCAGCGCCGGTTAGCGCAGCGGATCTCGTGCGTGCCGCACTCGCCGTCGCAGCCGGTCGGCTCGTCGCTGCCGTCGGGACAGTCCGCCAACCCGTCACAAAACCTCATAGACGCGATGCACTGGCTGTCCGTGCACGTGAACTGCTCCTTGGGACATTCTGGAACACATTGCACTTTTTAAGATTTGTAACCTTTCACCACACTTAGTACTTAGTAGTACAACAGTACTTAGTAATGCTTATTGCGAATGTGAAAGTAACTTTGTCTCTCTTTTCTGTTCGATATATTTACAAGATTAAATATATTTTAAATTTTTTTTTTTTATCGCGTATATGTTCGCGTTTGACCACCAACTCGCCTGTTGGTAAGCGACAATGTGGTCGAAGATGAAGCACGCAGACTTAGAAGATACATATTCACTCTAGCCTAGCTAAACTAATCTTGACATTAATGAAGTATATAATAAATATGTATCATCATCATTAGCCGAAGACGTCAACTGCTGAACATAGGCCTCCCCCTTACAGGATCGGACTGGGCCGGAAGGGTCCGGGTGGCTCCCCACAAGCCCGGGGCCCGAGACTGGAAACCTCCTATCCTGCCTACCGCCTGGCTTGCGGCAAGCCCCGCAAGCCAGGCCCGTGGGCCCTTGTCGTCCTTTTTGTAGTATGCTCAGAAACGTTTCTTTATCTATCAGATCAGCCTTGAAGTTCGGCGCGAACTCTACCAGCGAAATGCTAAGATTGTAAGTATGTAACCTACCTATATCTACTGCAAGGAGGTACACACACGCGTTAGGTACTGCGTTCTTCAATTTCTCCATACTGATACATTACGGATCAATCATTGACCTAACTCTAAATTCAATTCAATTATTTTAATCCGGCAGGCGGTTGGGTTTAGTAAGTACTTTATATTTGCACGGTTTTTCAATAACGAGGAAGTTCGCTATTGGAAGTCCCGTTAGGTTGTGTGAGCACATCAATAACCCAGTTTCGTGAGCTACTGAACGGTAAGAACGACTCATTTTGTATGTCAACATAACATTGTTAAAATATGGACTCTAATACGATACAAATAACTAGTAACTTAAGGGATATTGTAGAGGTTAAGTAACAGTAGAGGTCCTTGGGGAACTAGCTCATATCATTTTAAACAAGTTTAAATAATAAAACTAAAACACCTGATAAAAAGAAGATAATTTTTAAACGGCTAAAAAAAACAAAATCAAAATAGTTTCAGCCGTTTGGGAGCTACGATGCCACAGACAGACACACAAATATACAGATATACACATTCAAATTAAAACACACCTTTTTTGCGCAACGCGCGAATAATATTAAAATTCCTGGCGTTTGATTGATTGATTGATTGATTAACTCTTTATTGTTCACACCATGAAATTTGATACAGAGGACAAAAAAACTCTTAAAAACTAGTGTAACAACTGGCGGCCTTATCGCCGCCAGTTGTTACACTAGTTTTTAAGTAGTTTTTTTGTTGTCGTTTGGCTGGTTTAACGTGTAAGCATTGCCATTCAGCGTGGTAATGCCGCCAGCATGCTGAGTACGCTGCCAACACGCAGTGAGCTTAAGCATTTGGACTACCTTTAGACCTTCAACAGTCTATATGTAATCAAACTGTTTTTTTTAAATAAAAGGTATAAGTAGATTGGAAAGTTAGTTTTTTTAAATATAAGAATAGATCTACGTTTGGCGACCAACTCGCCTGATGGTAAGCGACGGTGTGGCCGAGAATAGAACACGTTGATCTAGCTAGAAAAAATCTATTCACTCTAGCCTTGAAGATGCCAAGATTGTAGTTCGTATCTTATGCCTAGTTTGCTTGTATTTTATTTAAATGATTTAAATAAACTAAAGGATTACCCGCAGTGCAATTAAGTTCATCGTATCCATCCCAGCAGTCGATGGTGCCGTCACAGAGCTTGGTATTAGGAAAACATGAAATGGAATGACCACATCGGAACTCCTTCGTTATATCACAATCTGGAAAAAATTATTGGGTCCTTATTTGCGTTGGGTGAGGCTGATTTCCGGTCCTTGCTTATTATACAATACTGAACCAGATTCGTAGCCTACTTGGACAATTGCCAATGGCATTTAACTTTCTCCTTCACTTTATTGATTTGCTTACAAACAGAAGCACATCTTGTACAAGAAAATAAAGCACTTTTGTTTTAGTAACTATGAATAGCTAGACGAAGACACGTCACACCCATTCTGTTATTTATCTGATCAGACAAACAAGGTAGATATGGTAAGGTGGCGTGGCGGGTGCGATCCCATCTGGTCTAAATCAGGCTTAATACCTTAAGGCGAACTCACTCCGCAGATGGCCTTGTCGCCTTTATGTGGATGTGGACTATTAGTTAGTATAATGTTGTTGCTGGAAGTACCTTAGAGTGCGTGAAAAATGAGTAAGTGTGCCGTACTTACAACTATGGTGAAAAAGTGGGAGAAACATGCGAGACATTTGAACACGAACGATATTTGTTCTAAGGCATATCTACCTTGTTTGTCTGATCTAATTTCTAATCGCTCACCAATATTTGTGATTGTCAATTTATAGTACGCAGTTACGCACTACTATAAATTGACAATCACACACTCGCACAGTGTGCCCACAACGCACATTGTCCAAATACTTCCTTATTATTTATTTAAGGACAAAAAAATTGATAATTAATTAGCTTGTAATAATGGACTTAGGCAGAATAAATCATACATTTAGAAAAGTTAAAAAAAAACTCGTCGACTAGCCTCTTGCTTTTTTCAACGGTTTATAAATAACGTTTCACACTCATAATATTCCGTGTCAAGAATGCCGCACGGAACACGCAGGGACACAGACAGCTAACCCAGAGCAGATTATTAAAACACGTTAGCCAGGTTTTTGAACGATAGTTACAGAGAAATATTAAAAGAAAATATTTACATTCAACTTTTTTATGTTATTGCAGCTATCAGAGCTGAAAAGACTTGGACCTAGTATAACTAGTAAATAGTATATCTTACCACAGTGCATCTCATCAGAGCGGTCGTAGCATTGAATAGCGCCGTCGCAGCGCGCTTTCGAAGGCACGCACAGTCCGTTGCGACAGCGCCATTCGTGCGGCGAGCAATTGGCCATCACTAGAAGACGGCACACGCGCACCCCCCGGGCCTTGTCCACCAGCTGACAAGCCTCCGTCTCTAATGCACAGAGACCACCACATCCTAGGGTAAAAACAATAATAAGTCAGAACTAAGAAATATCTACACAATTTGCCTACAAATTTGAGCATCGACAAACCTGTTGGGTCGTCCTCGTCTATTGGTATTCGACACACAGAAGTTCCACTGCTCTCCTCTAACATACAAATCTCATTTCTTTGGCACGAGCAAAATGTTTGCGATATATCTCTGTTAATAATATCCTTAGGTTTAGAGCTACCACGAATCTTGGGCTTAGGATATGTTCTAATATTCTTTCTTACTTTTAATAGAGAACTGGATAAATTTTCTGAGCTACTTTCAGTGCTCAAGGTCATTATTAAGTCAGTAGAAGACATCGTGGTAGTTGTGTCGATTTCTGTGGCTGAAGCTAAATCTGTATAAACGTTAGTTATTGCTGATGATTTTTGGTTTACATCGTTTTCTATTGGCACTACATTCGTGTTACTGGCATTAGTCGGACGTATAAAATTCGGAGAAGTAAAGTTGACCAAAACAAAACTTATAACTACTATTGCTATTATCATTACACTTATTGAGCAGGCCTGTATCTGGGTACGTTTCTTTACAGGACTTTCAGTCAAACTAAAATTTACAAAACATCCCATTCCTTTGAGAGTTTTCCTCAGTCTTCTTTGCTGAATAGATCGATCGTGTTGTGTTTCATAAGACAAATATTTATGTCGAAAACTAGTGTCTACTTGACGCGATATGGAGGGAATGCATTGTTTGTCACCTGTACCCATAGTGTTCAAGTCTCTTGCACAGCTATTATAAGTGCGAATAGCTTCACAGCTATCATTTATACAGTTTTCTTGTAGTTCACTTATTGCAGTCTCCTCAGTTTCAGGTTCATGTTTTCCGTTTGGAGTGGAATGATCGTTAGGCGTAAATTTTTGTAACGGCGTTAGTTCATATTTTCTTATTTTTCCTTTACATGTATAACAGCTTTGTATCATTTGTCCTGGTTTATCAGGTGCAGTAATAATCGCATTTCGTAGGCAGCTATCTGACCATAAATGTGAACAGTAAAGCGAATCCAAATTGGCAGAGACATCTTTCCTACTTGTTGTTGGTAAATTATCTTCGAAGATAATATCGGAAAGAGTCATTCTGTATTTCCAACATCACAAAAATATGCTTAATTATTTGTTTACCTGGAAAAACAAAATCTAGTTCAGTTCAACTATTTTTTTTTTAACTCTGATAAGTCCGCGTTTGACCACCAACTCGCCTGTTGGTAAGCGACGATGTGGTCGAAGATGAAGCACGCAGACTTAGAAGACACCTATTCACTCTGGCCTTGAAAAGGCCCAGGTTATATCTCTCAGGAAACAAGGAAGCTGGCAGGTTGTTCCAAACTTTGGCCGTACGGATTAGAAACGTAGAATCGAAACGTTTGGTACGTATCCAAGGAAAATCCACAATGTATGGGTGGGTGGTTATTTATATTCTACTAATATTATAAACGCGAAAGTTTGTATGTATGGATGTATAGATGTTTGTTTGTTCCTCTTTCACGCTGCAACGGAACAACGGATCGACCTGATTTTTTGCATGGGTATAGTTCAAGAGCCAGAGAGTGGTGAGATGGGTTACTTTTCATCGTCATAATCACCATTTTTAGTCACTACGCGGGTGAAACCGCGGGGCGCAGCTAGTGTTATAATAATAATAGGCTTGCGTTTCACCGCCAATTCGCCTGATGTTTAGCGATGATGCGGTTTACGATGGAGCACTCTTGCCTAGAAGAAAACGATAAAAATTAAATGCTGTTTGTTAGTAAGCGCATTACTTGAGAAAGGCTGGACGATTTGGCTAACATTCGTAGCAGTCCGAATAAGGTTTTAATGGAAAGAAAAATTACCGGAAAAATTTAAAAATTTGGTAAAAATGAAAGTGCTTTTTCCTATGGGATTTTTGTATGAACTCAAGACTATACCTAAGAAATTTATTTAAATTTGGATATTACAAAGTCTGTCGGTTCAGCTAGTATTATATGAGTTTTTCATTTCAGTCGAAAAAACACTTAGCCTGTCAATCAAATGTAAATAAAACAAAATAAAAAATAAAGTTTTTTCCGTTGGTAAAGAGGCATCATAATCTTTGCGCATCAGCGTTTCTCTGTTAAAGACATCAACATAATACCAATACCTATATTCTGATATGATTATCAGTCTATATTTTAGTATATGTAAGTATATATAACCAGCGCAATACCACTCATACACTGACTCATCACGAAATCTCGAAAAATACTTGACATACTGAAGTTTGGTAGGTTCCTTATGGGTGTAGGTAGAGGCCCGCTAAAAAAGGATTTTACGAAAGGTCCGAATTAAGAGGGGCAAATGGGGGTCGAGTGTTAATCTGAGAGTCTATACGCGTACGAAGTCGCAGGCAGTAGCTAGCCCTAATACTTATAACAATAATATACATGCTTATATGAGTAAGTGTTTTTGTTCCCAGTTCTCCGTAACAGGCGATAAGATTTTAATGAAACTTTGTGATGGCATAGGCTCGTTTGTATTCAATAGATGATGAAAATAAAACTAACGCAAGGAGCAGTAGCAGCTATTTGTTCTGTGGTAATATGTACATATACTGGCGTTAGTCAGTCATCTGTGAAACTAATGTAATCCACGACGTTGCAACAAAAGGTTATTCGATATCCAACCCCACCAATTTTCAACTTAATTAACTCTGTAAACGATACTGGGCCGACATCCCCTTCGAACTGACGAAAATAATAGGAAAGAAAGCTGTGAACGTCAGACACAATCTAACAACTTTTTTTACAAGCTTTAAGTGTTTGTTCAGTTGAAATCTTGCAACTCAATTTTGAAGCAGATATCTTGAACCGATTGAGCTGAAATTTGCCTACTTATGTAAGTTCGGTGACAATGCAATTTTATGGTACCATCGAGCTGGTCTGATGATGAGGATAGACGGTGGCCACGGGAACTCTTATACGAAACAACGTAACCCCGTCGCCCGTCGAGTTTGGGTTCCTTGGATTTGTCTTCCAAAGCCCTTGGGTTCTAGATGATAAATTCATTATGGCGGACGCCCCAAGATGGCGGACAAAATGTTCTTATCTACCGTCATAATGAATGCGATTTTTTTTTGTTTTAAAAATATTTTTAAATTAATAAACCTCCTATTTTGAAGAACCCTCGTTTGACAACGAATTAGCCTGTTGGTAAGCAACGATGTAGTCGAAGATGAAACACGCAGAGTTAGAAGATACCTATTCAATCTGACCTTGAAAAGACCTACATTGTATCTTTCAGGAAACAAGGAAGACAGCAAATTTTTTGATTCTTAGGCTGTACCTACGGATTAGAAACGTAGAATCAAATCGTTATTCAATATATTATACTCTACCTACGAAGCTAAAATTTGGCAGGTAGATTCTTTAAATGGTGTAGACATTCGCTAAGAAAGAGATTTACGACAGGCACGAATAAAGGAGCTCAAAAGGCAGTTGAAAGTTTACATGAAAACTAGCAGCGCCCTACGTTTTCACTCGATATTTTTTTCTGGGATAAAAAGAAGCCGTGTTAATCCTGGATACCCTTGTGTTACGGCGGTACAGTTAGATGTAAATCCATACCAAATTTCACTAAAATCCATTCGGCTGATACGGAGCTCAGTTCGGATAAACATACAAACATTCGGATTTATATTAGAGTGATCTTCGCGTATACGAAGTCGTGGGTAAAAGCTTTCACTTTCCACCCCGTAGACGGTAGAGCCTATTGCATCTGCCTAAGTTAGGTAGGTAAAGTAATAAGTACCTCTTTTCGTAGGTAGGTACGCAGTCAGTTAAGTAGGTATACTAAATACTGAACTGCCTCATTTCAATATTCGAGTATTGAAGCCCCACGGAAAATGGTAGCACTTTCCGTGCGCCTACAAGACTCAAATGTTTAAATGTTCTACTCCTACCTACTACACAGCCTTGAAAGACGTCTAAAAATGACCCGTTGGCGATGACACCATTAACAAGGTGTTAACGGTACCATCGCTATCAGTTCATTTTTACACTTATCATAAAAACTAGTAAAAAATTTCCGGAATTTAAAATAACGATTTCCGACTTGAATTCATCATCATTATTTTCAGTCGTATATAGGACGTCCACTGCTGGACATAGGCCTCCCCCATCGATCTCCAAAAGGGCCGGTTGGAAGCGGCCTGCATCATTCCCTGCGGTATCTTTTAGGTCCGACAGCGTTTTTTTTTCGACATGGATTACTTTTTTGAAGAACTGTTTTCTGACTCAACCTGCAGAGGAGCCCTTTGACGAGGATTTAAAAAAGACGAGCGTGCGATGTAGCTACGTTACGTAAGTGACACGTGGAACATTGCCATGAAGTTTAGGTGTAAGTATGTATTTAAAAACAATTGTTAAAGACGAGCGTGCGATGTAGCTACGTTACGTAAGTGACACGTGGAACATTGCCATGAAGTTTAGGTGTAAGTATGTATTTAAAAACAATTGTTTAATTACTTGTGTTAGTACATTTCTAGACGTGCCTTTATAGCTACTTTTATGTACATAGATATTTAAAAAATGTTGGGTAGTTATTTTTAATTTTAGCAGTTTTGCTTTGATAGCAAATAATTAGCACACCATAGATTGATAAATAAATTCCTGTGATATAAATGTATTCAAATAATGAGTTCGACATTAAATTTTTATTGAAAATGGGTACCTATTAAATAATTTAAATTTCTAGAACATATTTTGTACGGGAATTGCGCAATGGTGATGTTTAAGAAATATTCGCAAAGGACTTACCAACATGACTTAATTCATGGGACTTAATGATTTAACACTATTTTAACACTAATCTACGATATTGTCGAGTGGAAGCTATCGTGCACGTCAGGTCACTGCGAAGGCAGTCGTGTATCCGTCTACCGTTGCCTATGACAACCTCTGTAACAACTCCACCATCACCCCTTACCTTCCAACCGAAAGAGATGCAAAGCCCAAACTTCGGAAGTAAGTGAAGGATGCATATAGGGGTTGGTGGTGTATGGTGTACCAGCTACGAAGGTCCGTGCTCAGTCAAGAGTGACACGTGGAACGGTTTTATGTTCGCATGCAACTGAATGAACAGCTGTTCCCTTAATAACTCATTACCCTTGTACGAACTCTACGTGGTGCTATCCAAGGTATAGGTAACTTAAACAGTAATTCACCCTTTCTTAATAGAGTTTATTCGGAATGGATGTGTACCATGGATTTTAGATTTATAAATCAGGAAAACTGCTATTTTCATATAACTTTCTTTTTCACGTCTTTTAGCAAAACAAGTCTCTATGAGACAACTTAGAAAAGTGTATGTAGGTATACAATACATTGCAATTTTTTTTTTCTACATCCAACACCTTGAAGTTGTTCTTGTTTGCCCCGTTCAGCGTCGCGTCTAGAAGTGGGGATAGACAAGCAAACTAACGTGGATATTATTGATAACAGTTTTTTAGGTAGAGTATGAGAGTTCGACGGATGACTTTAAAACTCTAGAATTGACCCAACAAATCGGACTTTGATTACAGTTTTATTGATGCAATGACCCGAAATAATGTATGTAACTACCTATTATTTAATTACGATAAACAAATAACTATAAGCAGAAAATTGTTATTGTTATCGGTCATTGAGCAGCCACAAAGTGATCGCATTGCTGCTGACCAGTGCGAGATAAATGGCCCCTCAATTTCCTCTGCAGGTTTTGGCGCGTTGCGGTAAGTGGCGCTGCGCGTTGTCGTCCGAGCGCTACTGCCGATGACGATGGCGCGGCGGAGCGCTGGGCCGAAGGACAGCGCTGCTCGGACTCCAACCGGCGCGAATCGGTTGCATGTGCAACGGGCAGCATCTCGCGGATGCAGCCGTGCCCTTCGCCGCCGCGTGGGCCCGCGACACGCAACCCGCGGAAGGCACAACTCTCACTGCGCGCGCCGCGTGCGGTTGTGGACAGTCGCCCACCTCCTCGCTTCGTTCGCTCGGACGTGCTGTGATTCCGACACACACCTCAGTGTTCTGTCACACTGGTATCTGTTTGCGCGTTTTACCGTACATCGCGCAATTTCTCTCGAAAATTAATTAGTAAGTATGTGAATGTGGAGTTTTTATTTGTTCAGAACGTAACGAGTGAAATGTTGTTCGCTTGCTGATCAGCGCGCATTCACTTCGTCTCTTGACTGGACTTACTCCATGAGGAGCTGACACTTCTATTTTAGGTGAGTTGAGTGTACCGGTTTCACATTTTAATTTGTATCGTGTTTTCAGTCAAGTTAAACATAAGAAGGCAGCGTTTCACTTTAGAAATCGTCAGTGAAGATCTTATGAGACTTCACTTAAAATAGGCACAGCGTTAGCACTTCTTTGTTAGATACCGCAATTATTTTGTAATCCGAACCTCGAGGAAAGCCTGTGTAGGTCACAATGTCAGATGCCCCACTTCTCATAGCAACCGGCGAGTCTAGGTAGTAGTAGTAGGTGGCCAAGCTGCCGACTGTTATTCTGTCTACTTATTTGTATCAATTTTAGACGCTAAACTTTTTCACTAAACTAGCACGCAGACACTCAAATCATCTAGTTATGAATATTAACAATTCCAAGTGTCTCAAGTCCCGCGCAGGGGTGACAAAACTAGTTCATACTTCTTGAAGGTATTTTATTTAAAAGGATTTTATAGGAGTTATGTTGTCAATCAAGCGTTGCTCGGCGCGCAAACAGGCTTCTGTCTAAAAGCTGCCGAGCTTGCTCATGCAATTTCATCATAAGGAGTGATTCTCCAATTAACGCAGGCGCTTCACCAAAGTGGGTAAATATTAGCAATCAGTTCCAATGCGGTCAAGGCTCCCTCAAAATCTAATGATTTTACAAGATCGTTTTTTTTTTTTTTAATATTTAATTGTGTATAATTATGGCGAGTTTCTTAACTTTCTTTTTTCTCTCTTTGATATTACAATTGTAAATATATGCATTTTATAATGAACTTGTAGTTAAGGTATACCCAACTATACAGTGCCTACATATCATCCATGGCAATTTATTGAATCAAGGCTTTTCTACAGACTAATAAATAAGTACTTACTACAAGTTTAAAAACCTGGTTTTCCTCAACCGTCCACAATAAACTTCTCACTGTTGTGATTGGCTACGAGCAGACTTTCCCGCAGCAACATTATGAACGACGACAGTTAGTTTCTTTGGAAACTATCAATATATCATGGCTAGACTATAGACGTGGTATAAAAAGCAAATTGACTCTATACAGTTAACTGATTAGCTTGCCCTCCGTTTACTCTCCAGGTACGTACCAATTGGTAACTATTAATTAGGTATGTTATGTTTGTTTTTTAAAGTTCATAACAGATCCGTAATTCAATATTTCGATAAATATGACAATTATGAAGTAAGTGTTCCGATGACTGAGTGATTTAACACTTTAGTTTTTTTTTAAACCCCCATAAAAGAGCTGGTAGTCTTAAAACAGCTCAACAGATTGTTTTGAATAATAGCTAAAAACACTCTTGATCAAGTTACCTTTTAAGCAAAAAAAAAAAACTAATTCGGTTCAGCTGTTAGGGAGCTACGATGCCACAGACACACCCCTCTGTTTGCGCCGGGGATTAATAATACCCAAGAATTGGAGGGTAGAGTCATCAGCGAGTCATAACATTTTTGATTGACTGCCTTCAAACATAAACTCACTAGCCAAATTTATGTATAAATGTATGTAATGTATGTATGTAAATGTATGTGTGTTGTGTGTATTAATGTATGTTTATGTATTTGTGTATTTATGTATGTTATGTATTATTCGTAGTTTGACTATATACCGTTGCCATTTTCAAATTTCTGAAAAATCAATAAGTTTTATCTGTCTGACCAAATTATCATAGAATCAGTTAAAGTTGCATTTACAATTGAAGTAACGAACAAATCAAACAATACAAATTGTTGTTATGCTTTCGATGTAACTTTCGTTTTTAAACGCAAGGTTTATTTTATTAGTCGCATATTAAATCATGTCATGTCATCACACCGACACCAAAGTTTGATCGTGGCTACTTTCTTTCTGGCAAACTAAAGTAGGCTAACGGCGAATTTCGATGCGGGCAGAATCGCAAAGTACCGTGAACCTTTATCTACTGACATCGCATACAAATAGAGCCAACTGGTTGTTTTATTTCATAGGACATGAATTATTCAGGCAAGTGAACAAGTCAACGAGAAGTTGTTATAAGCTATTTGAATTCACTCTCAACTCAACAGGCTAAGGACATTTTCGAATCGTAGATTGGGAGTGTTAAACTTTCGCATCTATGGAGTGGAGTTTCGCGTCTATAAACCGGATTTTTGCTTAATAGCTTGATGTTAACGAATATATTCACTAAACAAACTTTACATATAAATAATTAACAGTGATTGGACTATTATAAAATCATAATGTAACATAATAAAAAGTGTTACGACACGCGTCACATGGCGAAAAGAAAGCGTGCCAGAGGTCACTCGGCCGGTAATAGGAACACTTGTATGCACTATAAGGTCTCGAGGGCTTCTCGTGATGCAATCGATTTACGATTTGGTTGATCTCAATCTCGTGGCGTAGCACCACTAAGTTGTTCCTAAAAGATCAGCAAAGTTAACGATCTGGTGAATCTACTGGTAGATTGGTAACTGCGAGCTGAGAGCTGTCCATGTATCGTCCCAGTTGTTTGGTTTTATAACACTAATCGTTAAGTCATGTCAGTTCTCAGTTCTATACGAATTTACTTTTTATGAGGCCATGATAAATATGTTTACCTTTTCTTATGACGATAAAGAACTGAAAATCTACCAGACGTTTACACATGAAATAAGAGGGTTTTCGTAAAGGGTAACACAAATAATAAATGGTCCAGCTATACAGGGTTAGCGGAAAAGGCGTAATCCGAAAGAGATCCATTATTCACATCATTATGAACAACATTTATTATGTGATCAACTCTAAAAACGCGAAAAATACGATCTGTTGTTCCATACGTTTGTCGAGTGTGAATGATCGTTTTATATGGAACAGCTGATATTTTATCACGATTTTAGGGTTGATCCCATAGTTAAAAGCTCTTCATAATGATGCGTCAGGACCCTTTCGGATTAGTACACTCTTTCCGCGTAACCCTGTATAGCTGGACCATTGATTATTTGGGTCACAGATAGATAATTGCAAGGTTCGTTCCCTGAGGTGTTATGACTTTGGACAGTTGCTCTTCCCGGTACTTACGCGGAAAGAATAATGTATATGTATAAATAAATCAAAAGCCGTGCGTTAGTCTCGCAAAAACTTGAAGATGACTTGACCGTTTTTTTTTGTTTTGTTCGCCTTAATACGGCATGGTTGAGAAAAAATAATTCAAAATATGCCCCGAGAATTGGAAAATTCAGAAAAAACTAAGTTTTTTTTCTATAGGATTTTTGTATGAACCATAACTCTTGTCGGGTCAGCTAGTTTATATATAAAACATCTGCCACATTCTGGGAATCACAAGTAGCCTCTACCCTCTACGCGATAAAGATCTGCAACAATTACAATTGCCATAGACTTAGATAAATAGGAAGAGGAACGAGGCCGAAGAACAGGAACAAGCTCTGAAAATTCTGACAACTCTACATAAAGTTATCGGTCTATTAAAAATACCACTTAATTCTTTGTTGAAGTTTCCTGTAACATCGCGTGTATTTTGTTAATAGTTCAGATAATTATTAGATGAAGTACCAAACTACAACGTCTTTGTTGGTGTATTTATACCACATTTATACAAAGGACAATGAATTCAGTATCAGCGGAAACAAAGGTTTAATTGATCCTCTGATGTTGGTAAACTTTTTTTGTGGTTTATAGTCATAGACTAAGTATGTTATTTGTTTATTTATTTGAGTTTATATTAAATTTTTGTGCAGAAATACTCGTAGAATAAGCTTATAGGTTAGAACTATCCGTATGGTTTGGTAAATCCAACCAACCTTGGCAAGTCTTCTGTATAGTTTTTTAACAAGTTATTTTTTTTTGTCCTTTGTCTTATTGTTTAGCATATTTAGCAGAAGAAAAATTACCAATCCCTTTGTTTTATATTTCCCTTTTTGAATCAAATTGGCTTTGACAAGTATTATAAAAAAGAAAAATACGCTTCGTCAAATATGCCTGAAAGGTCTATCTCAAACCAATTGAAGCCTACCTACTTACTTTCAATTTAAGAATCTAGCCAATCTATCCTAATACAGGTTTAATTGCCTTGGTAAAGGGGCCTCGTGCATTCTATCTGCAAGGTTGTCTAAGTAACTAGATAGGTAGGTATTCACATAACGAATGAACCTAAAATTCAACACTTCTGTTACCTATCGATGTAATATCACATCTCTATTGTTTGACCTCGTTATTAAATTAAGAATGAAAATTTAATGAAATCTGGTCATAAAATAGGTTGATCGAAACAAAATTATCTAATCGATTATCCTAGTTAAAAATATAGTGTTTATTTATGACTACAAACGACTACGCACGATTAGAGTAATACGTAAACATAGTCGTACGAGCGGCGCCCAGTAGAGGTCAGTCTCTTTATCAGAGCAGTGGGGCAGTCAGGTCAATAGACATTTCAATAAGTGTCCGATTAAAGTGGTTATCCAGTTATTATTCTAGTTCAGAAATATTTTTTGTGAATCGTTAAATATATGTACCTTGTCCTAGTATAGTTTATCAAAGATTAGGCCGGTCTACGTTTTTTCAGTTACGTTTATGAAATTTTAATTCAGTGAGCGTTTAGCGAAAGCTGTATTAACAAACAGGTGATTTTAAGCTTAATGTATAGGTTGCACAGCTTTGTACAGAAAGCAGTTGTAATAGTAGATATTTATTGAAATTATTTGCTAGCAAATACCTATAGACATTAGTTAAAGAGACATGTCAGTTTTGTTCATGTTTATGTAGGTAGTTTTTGTCAAATTATACAGACTATTATAGTTATTGTGTTTTCCTTGTTGGACGTTGAATGTAGCTACCAATCTAACCGCAGTGTGTGTAGGTATGTAAGCATGCGAAAGTGGAAGCATTGTTGTATCTTGATTTAAAAAACCGCGTTTCCCGTTACGCGCTGTTATTGTGCAAGTTTTCTCTCAATATCTCGTTGAACACATTTCTTACCTCTACAATTTTGTTTTAACACTTGATATTTATCACTTGTAATCTCAGCACACGTTTCCCGGCGTCCAGGCCGGCTACACTATTAATACGCCACTTATAGATAGCTGAGCAGTGCGTCTGAGACACTGAATAGCAAATGAGAAAAACCAATGACTCCGTACTCCGCCGCGACCTCAACCCCGCATATTAACGTTTACATTAAGAGGAATATTGATGATATATACCGTTATGTACCAATTTAAATGAAAAATATGGAGTTACATATAGAGAGCTGAAGCAAGAACGGAGTTTTCAATAAGGAAACTGCGTGGCGGTCGAATTATTTTACCAATTAATCCATTTTACTTATCTTGGGTAAGTATAATCTACAGAGTTCGATCTTAAAATTAGAAGTGGTGCAAATTAATGACAAGATTCAAACCAGAATGACAACATACATACCTACATGCGAACAGTGCAAGTTAAATAAAAGTATGTAATTGGGTTTCACCTAACGACGTCCAAACAAACAAAAAAGTAGCTGCTGTGTAGGTAACAAAAGCTCCGCAGCTTGACTTCTTTCACATTTACCATTATTGTAAATTATATAGGTAAATTATAACAAAAAGGTTATTATGATAGTTCGTTTTAATCGACTTCAAGGGGGGGTTCTCATTTCGGTCAGTATTTTACTGTACACCGATTACTTCGTCATTCTGAGGTGCCTCTCTACTATGTAAAAGACACATTGTTCCTGTATGTACCTACACCGATCACTCCAACATTTGTCAACCGATTCTTTATTTATTAAGTATGTAGGGAAATCTCATGACGTAGTCCCACAAAACTTTCATAGTGTTTTATCCAGCTCCAATAACGCGAATAATTTTGCTCGAGTGCTTACAATTTTTAAACCAAACTATTGAAACCGATTTTGGTGAAATTTCTATGGGACCAATCCGAAAGTATACTTTCAATAAAATAAAAATAAACATCCCCCCACCTCGGAAAGAGTATTTTTGCTCTTCGATATCTGAGTGCAAAAGCCATTTTTATCCGCTAGAGGATAAAGTAAAATTGAATTTAGAGCATCGTGTGCAGTAAGATTTGTGAATTTAAAACATCATTAAACCTACTTACTACCTCCATGGTGCCGAATTTACCATACAACCTTTTTTAATTTGTTAAAAACTCAGACTCGGAACCTTCTTGGTGTACTTTATTTTAATTTACTTTGCGCGCGCCATTTTCTTTCCACGTCATATTGTTAAAACCTTAGGTTGATAATAAGAAACTTGAAAACTAGTGAAAAACCTAAAATGAGACTATTCTAGCGACGAAAAAGTTTATTTGATGCCAACAGAATTGACCGAAACTGTTAATACTGCGCAAATGTTTTTTTTTCATTTAGTTATTTCCTCGCTGAGGTGGGCTGTTAAGTTACGTGTTGCACTCGAGAGCAAAGATTTTTCACCTCGTGCTCTTTTGATTCACGCTTAGGATTCTAATTTTTGAATCACTCGCTACGCTCGTGATTCAATTTTAGAATCCTTAGGTTGCTCGGTCATCTAAATTGAGCACGCGGTTAAAAAGCAACTTTGCACTCTTGTATAACAAATAACTATTTTGAATTAATTTTTACCATAGCGACCTGGGGGCTTAGTCCCAGATTTGATAGTTTTCGAAAACTTTTTTCGTTTACGTTTTGTTCCATACATTGCTGGGCTGAAAGGTATTCGAAAACTTTTTTCGTATTAGAGTGAAGCAATCTGTACCGCCGATTTTAGTACCTCCGCGTTTCCGATGGAGGCGCTTTACTAAAATGATGGAACAATACGTAAACGAAAAAAGTTTTCGTTAACTATCAAATCTGGGACTAAGCCCCCTGCACTTAACTTATTTAAAAGTCGAACTGGCCATCACGATTAGAAAACAATAAAGAAAAAAGCACGAATACTGTAAATCAAAATTCATTTGTTTTTCCACAACTGGTCTAATCTAATGAATCAAACATTACTTTTATGTTTAAGTTTAATAAAAATTTATCTGCTTCTACGAGTATAATAAATACTTTCTTTCCAGTAGTATATGTATTTTTATTGTCTGGCAGAAAGTGTGAAAAGTAGAGTATTTTTCTCGGGGATAAAGGTGTCTTCGTCTTGGGCGAGCTTGAATCGCGAGCGTAATCAAGGATTACATTCTTAGCTCCCTCGCTTCCTTCATTACGCTCGGGATTCAATATGACGCCCGTGCTTTATCCCGTTGATGAATAATTACAATTTTCATTGCGACTTCACATGTCGCCACCTTGTATTTATGATAGCTTATACCCTACCCAGTGATCGTCCCCAAACTTAGAAAAATCTATCTACACCACATTTATTACAATCGGTTTAGACATTTAGGCTATAAGTCGGAACACACAAGAATACACGTTAAATATAATACCCTCCTTTTTTAGGGTTCCGTAGTACAATGAACCATTAGTTCGTTCTGTCCGTCCGTTCATCATTAATTCTTTAGAACCTTCTATAATTGCATGAAACTTTGCACGGTAAGTAACGGTTTTCCACAGAGCTTCGTTCCAATTTCTGACCTAACAATGTGACCACAGTGATATGGCTTTGGCTGGGGAACCCAACTATATGCGTGTCTCAACACGATCTTGGGCAGTTATCATTTCCCTCGTCGGGTTAGAGCAATGACGAATATTTGGGTTAAAGAGAAGGGTACCAATTACGCATTGTAAAGCTAAGTCTCATAAATTAGATATATGTATATCTGTTTGCGGTTTTAATTATCAACAGTGTGTAATGGGACAGCATTAAGTATTGTAGATAAATAGCTATTTCACGATAATATAATGCAGTTATTACTTGTTCAATTGTACAAGGCACTTGTTCACTGATCAGCCAAGCGCATCGCTCACGTGATAGCAGTTAGATTTTTTTAATCCATTATTTAATTGCGAATTATCTTGTATTGTATTGAAATTTTACACAGGCAATGTCAGAGAGTGTGACTATTAATTACTCTCATAAAAATGTAAAAGTCACCGACGTAACATCTTCTAAGTCCGCGTGCTCATCTTCGACCACATTCTCGCTTACCAATAGATGAGTTGGTGGTCAAACGCGGACTTATTCGCGTAAAAAAAGTAGAAACTTAAAAATCTAAGTGGAGCTTTCGATTGCATAGTTGCATCGGGACACGACTTTGACAGTCGTCGATAAACTTTACAGAATGATCATAACTTTGCGGTGTAGGGATCGAGTCTATACTAAAAAATCCTCTAGAAGCCATCAATTTGAATAGACATGCAGCAGAGATGAATGTCCTTACACAATAGGCGTTATATATTATTACCAACATGTGGGAGGCGTTAACAAATGAATTTGAAATGCATTCCGTAGAGTTCATGTGCTTACAATAGGTGAAAGTATGTAAGTTCGATGAACCAAACGAAAGTTTTTACAAAAGGGATTCTGGATGAGGAGTAACTGCCCTCTAGAAAGTAAAAGGTATGATTCAATTCAAGCAGTAGTGTGTTTTAATTTTATCTAAATATACAATGATCTATTTACTATAGTAAAAGTGAGAGTAATCACAATGCTTTTTATATGAAAAGATAGGAAGATACAGTGGGTAGGTATTGACTCGTATCATAT
This sequence comes from Agriopis aurantiaria, assembly GCA_914767915.1. Classification (NCBI taxonomy): domain Eukaryota; kingdom Metazoa; phylum Arthropoda; class Insecta; order Lepidoptera; family Geometridae; genus Agriopis; species Agriopis aurantiaria. The sequence goes on along the minus strand of OU611983.1, from coordinate 10,253,028 downwards.
TTTAATTTTATTTTATACAACTTGGAAAATATACCTGGTGATGAAATATACAGGCCGATTCCGGTTTCAGACAATACTTTAAATAAACTAGGCTATATAACCAATTTAGTAATATAATCAACCTTATATAACCAATTTTACCACTGAAAGCTCGAGATCAATAGCTATCTGTGGACGCCACTTAAAACCGAACTATTAGGCAGATATATGATGATTAATTAAAGTAAAAATAAAAACAATCTTATACACTAGGCCTCGATGTTACGACTATAAATATCCAGTACATTCTAGAAGGTAACTATATGCACTATCATCCACCAAGCGGATGCAAGTCAAATGCAAATCATGTGTTGCATCTGCATATACTAAGTACATAAGAAAGACTAGTCGCTTGTAGCCGTATTTGCCATGCATAATATCTTCTAAAATATACTTAAGATGATATTATACTACAGTCACCGTACCGCTATGAAGTGTCATGAAAATGTTTGAATAAACACAGTAAATTCAACGCGAAGTGTAAAAATAAAAGGCCTACAAAAAGTATGATAGTTATCGATTAAACAATTTCAAAATATCCGTCCTCCTGACCTGAATTCGTTTATCTTATCAATCTATAAAATATAACTTCAAAGCGCACATTATATTATTGTCACCAATTCGTATACTTAGTTTAATCTCTCGTCTAAGTAAAATTGGTCTAAATTTATGTACCAAGTTGCTAAAGAATGCTTCAACGGCCTAGAATAAGTCATATAGGTACCTACCTACTAAGCTACAAACAAAAATTCGCCAAAAAGATCATTAGATTTTAAGTAGGTATTAACGTGACTTGTACGTTAGATTACTATAGATATAATTTTTGAAAGTCTTTTCTTAGTGCTCTACTACGTTGTCTATCGTAATTTCACTTCACCTGTACAAAATTCATGCTTCTAGACCCAGCAGTTTAGGCTGTGCGTTGTCTGTCAGTGAATGAATAAATGAAAATGCAATGAAAGTGAATGCTCAATCACCTTCACCTCTCTCGTCTAGCAAAAGATGTAAATTGGTCCTAGAAATTAATCTCATAGCTATAATGTTGTATAGACAGCAAGGTTAACATAGCAAACAATATTTCAATAACAATAAAGAAATTAGTCGCAAATTATGCGTCAGTTTATCTTCTACGTTAGCATTACGCAAGTAAACATTCTAAAGTAACGAAGCGACTGTCACCACCGGACATGGATAGCGGTAGAATGGCAGACCATTATATCCACCCACTTGTAAACGACGACGACTTCTCTCCCTGTCGCTGCGCACCCATATAAAATCAGCAAGCTAACTGGTTTTTGCGAATATCAGCGTCCGAGATTTACTCATAGATCTAAGAAAACAACTATAAAATGGAAATTTTAACTAGCCTAAACATAACGCAAATTACGTAAGCTGATCGAAAGATTCGCCTTATTATAAGATAGTCGAAGGGAGAAACAAGCAAAAGAGTAATTAAAAGCAGAACTCATACTCATACATACATTATATGACATGGAGCTTTACTTTCAATTCATGACTCAGATTTTGTCAGCCGTATGATTGGCGAATCACAAGCATGTTTATGGGAAAAATTCTCTGCATGAGCTGTGGCATGAGCCATCAACAGACTTGATAATCTATTCCTTTATGAGATTATCCTTCCTTTATAAAATGTTTCACATATATTGGTGCGAAAGCGGTTCGAGATTAAGATTGCCGGCAAGTCGAATTAAAATTATCTGGATCCTTTCCTTAAAACAATTTTTACACTCTCTATGTAAGTAATCACACGGAGAACGGGATTTTAAGAACCCTGTTTTATTGCTTTGATATTGATCCTCATACAATGTTTCCTTAACTGTATTATTTCGTAAATGCTGCATATACTAAATATTATTATCTTTATTATAATCTATTTGCAAGGCTACAACGAATAAATACGTAATAACAACTAATCATTAACAGTCAGTGAAAAACGACCATATCAGTTTTTTTTTCACGGTGTTTTTTAGTTCAAATTCTTGTATTATATTATTAGAACAATAACGACACGATCATTCGACCAAAACGGAAGAACAATAAATTAACGGCTGACCAGTGACCAATAAAGAGAATTAAGTGCCACGGTCGATCGACTAGAACGTAGCTAGAACAATACCATCATGTGATAAATGATAGCCCGCGGCATACAGTGCGTTTGTGCAAAACTTGATAGATAATCAGCCATTCAATGGTTGATTGTTCTTAGCGAAACAAGCATTATAATGCATGGTAATCTGTATTGGACATATCATAATATTGAGACTAACATGCATTGCATACCTACTATTACTCCGTGTGCATCGAATGTATGCAAAAATGCGATAAAGTGGCAGCACCATAAAGCCTTAAGAAAGTTAGCTCTGGTTTTCGTAATTTAACTAGCGTTGTGGTAAGCCTAGCTGCATGGTAGATTAAGATAGTACTCTGTATTCTGTGTCTTCAAATTTTGTTACAAAATACATATTTAAAGTGCATTTTGTGTAATTTATTTGCTCCGTGTACGACCATCAGATCTATTTGATTGTGTAAATAAAACACGACCCTGTATACTAAGAGTATTTGTTAAAATTATTTAATATTTGTACTTCACGTACCAACATTGAACTTCGAACTCGTATCTTGTAGAGTTGGAAATAAAAGTAGTAAATGGTCTACAAACACAAAACAACTGTTAAAATTTGTTACTTTGAATTTCAGTGCCTGCGTAGTGATCAGTATAATAGTATGTGTTACAACAGCATTACTGTAGGCGCGTTTACAATAGGCGGCAAGCGCAGCGTGCACCGCAGTCACTTTCCAACAAAGTCAATGAAGCGCGGAGAAAGTGCCGACCCCACGTCCGTGTACTGCCAACTTTGTAAAATCCGCTGACTCACATGCTCACATAATACCTATCTGGTGTCCAGCCGTTTTATGAACTGAATAAAGAGACCATGATATAATGTAACCATACATACTGTTAAGACAAGGTTTTCCCACTTTTAAGCCACGCTTGTTACTACAGATGAGCATAAGGCTTAATATATTGTATTTAAGTCGCATTTAGTGGAGTGAAACCATGGCGCTTACACAGAGTGCGTTTCGCTACTTCTATTTTTGAAGGTTTTCTCATATTTTTCGAAAAGTATAGCTGTAATGTAAAATGTACCTTTACGGTTCCCTCCATAATTATGAAATTTATAGTTATATTACGATATTGTGAACATCATTTATTTTAGTCAATAGGTATTAAAATATTTATTTACTAATTCTTAAAAACATAAAACACGGAGAAAAGAGTACAACAGTGTTCCTTTTTTTTCTGTAGAGTGAAATGTCCTTAATTGTGTTTCGGTCTTTACGGTTTCCTAGATAAAACATTCAATGTTGATGACACCGTTTTTATAATTTTAAGCTAACCATGGAAGTAGGCAAACTATAAATAGAATGACCAAAATTGCTAAAAGTGGGAAAGTTGATAGGCCTTAACGCGCGAGATAATCGACGAAGAGAAGCACTGTAATTTATATAGATAATAGATATACATAGGTAGTTTATGTAATGACGAGTCCGCGTGAAATGAAAATCAATCTGTGATTTAGAATTTAGTTTGTATTAAATAAATCTAATTACTATAATTTGATTTAAGAAAAAAATATTGGACAAACTTCCCTGCTTTATTTGAAATGTTAACACATGACGTGCCTTAAGCGGCTTAAGCTCATGTGAGAAGCAGTATTCAGAGTAGGTAAAATTTAGGATGATTCATAAAACAATCTAGATTTATAAGGACCCCTACAACCTAAGATAGGCTTCACTTTCTCTCTCAAAAGAAATTATATACAACCATTTTATGATAAATGAAGCACCTAGGCTTAACCAAACACCCTTTCTCCTTAAAGCAAAGAGAAACTGCCGTCCAAATTCGAAATGGACACAAAAGTTTGCATTTATTACGTAAAACCCGGCGTAAGATGCGGTGTCCGGTGTATATTTCCATATGGTATCTTACGGTAAAGTATCTTATAGCCTCATCGTAACTACTGACATAATGCTCTGGATTCAAGCCGGACTTTACGAGTTATGTAATATAATAAGGCTTCTCGTTTATTTATGGTAATCTCCAAAGTGCATAAATAGGTCATGTGTGGATCATCCGCTGACCCACTTTCACTACAATATCTTCTGATTACGGGAATTATGAATAACAAATGTGCGTTTTACGAGATGTTTTTATTGATTTCATGTAGGATTAAGCGACACTCGTAGTTTTTTTTGTAGAATATAATAAAATTTTAGAAAAGAGAGAGCTTTTTATAGGCTGTAAATAAAAAAAGTAAAACATAATATTGCTTTGGATTTTTGCTGCAACCATATTCAAGAACGACCTACGACAAATCTTATATTTTAGAGGGTTCACCACCAACTGCATGTATATGTCTTCATTGAAGTTAATTAAGACTTTATCTGGTTCTATAATCTCAGTTATGATTTTTCTTTTTGTTACAGCATTTTTCTTCTTCTGCTTATCAGTTATGATTATAAGAATATCATGGCTGTTTCAAGTTCTAGTTCTTATCACCGCCATCATTACGATATCAGGTTTGTACATTGTCTTTTGTATGTAAGTGTAAGATGGGCGAAGATTGTCACTCAATGGGAGCCTAGACTACAGATGGCCGACGACCCCCTGGTCAGCCTCAAACGAGGTGGCGTAATGATCTTCGCACCTTTTTCATGAATTGGCCGAACTTATCGGAGAATAAACATGCGAGGAAAGAAAACGGGAAAGCATTTGCCCAGCAGTGGGACAAGACAAGCCGAACAAAAAAGTGTAGTTATTTCTGGTGCTGTGATATATTTTTTTATAGAAATGTATGTAATGTGTGTAATGTATGTGTCTTTTAATTTAAGGTAACCCCATATTTCTGCAACAATCTGGAAGACAGAACAAACCTGTGATAAGGTGGAATCCACCGATGGATACCTGGAATTGGACTTTGACACCAAGAAACGAAGAGCCGTTCTTCGTACCTTCGAATTTTTCTCACAAACTGCCACCATCGGCAAACGAGACAGAGTTGATAGCGCACATGGTTGCTCTGAAGCGGAACTACTCCCGACTTCTCTGGGATACCGATAAGAGTAGCAGCTTACCAATATTTGTCGAAAAAGCCTTAAAACTACTAAACTTGAAGCAAGTTTACTATGAAGTCGAACACTCGGTCATGTCCAAAGTGTCATGCACAGCTTGTAAAGCTGGAGCAGGACTACTGCAACATTATATTAGACTCGGTAAGAGTAAAGAAGAGATCAAAAAGATGATATACCAGTTCTGCGTCTCTTTGAAAATACAATCGGCTAGAGTTTGCGAAGGCATCACCAGATTGTTTGGGGTAAGAACTAGATGCGAGCATAGTTAAAACGATTAAACAATTCGACGGCCGTAAGAATTCGAACCTGCACCATCGGGTACACGCCCCGAACGCTCTTTCGCTCTTTCCGTTAAGCTACGGTCGCTTTCCTAACGGGTTTCAAATTCTTGAGTTGTCTTTGCAACCAATATAAACCATCTAGTTGCATGTTTTTTTTGTAAAATTTCAGAGTGAGGTGGTGTACGTCCTAAAAAGAATAACCATTGGTCCCGATGAGATTTGCAGTTTTGTCATTGGAGACGCATGTGGTGATGTGTACAACCCTTATCACGAATGGGAGGTGGCGTTCCCACCAGTACCCAAGCCCGCGGTACAAGAACTAGCAGCCCCTATCGATAAGGCACCGACTTTTAAAGTCTTACAGATATCCGATACACATTTCGATCCCTATTATGCAGAAGGTACGCATTACGCTTTATCAATTTGTTATTTCATAGCATTTAACTTTTTACACGCTCTCTGACTCTGTTGCTGCGTGAAAGAGGAACAAACAAACCAAAAAACTTTTCGCATTTATAACATGATAAATATTTTATTTCGCAGGTGCAAATGCGGAATGCAACGAACCACTATGTTGTCGAGCATCGAGTGGACCTGTCACAACACCAGGCGGTGGCGCTGGGAGATGGGGTGACTATCGCAAGTGCGATACTCCAAAACGGACCATTGACCACATGTTAAAGCACATTGCTGACACTCACGCAGTATGTAGACTTAATAATAATTTCACAAAAAATTCGGAAAATTTTCTTGCCCGACTTTGTTCCTTTTTCATCTGAGAAACTGCATAATGAAGTAGGTACTTTTTATGTACGTCTGGTGTTTTTTTTGTAAATTTTAGGATATCGACTATATATTATGGACGGGTGATTTGCCTCCGCATGATGTCTGGAACCAAACGAAAGAGGAGAACTTGAAAGTTTTGCAAGAAACAGTCGCCCAAATGTCGGACATGTTCCCTGGCGTTCCCATTTTCCCAGCCCTCGGAAACCACGAGTCTTCTCCAGTCAATAGGTAAAATAAATAAACACTAACACTACGCACACGTTTAAGAACCACAATTGTAACAAAATGAGTTCAAACACGTGGTCAGTTCATTGTACATTTATGATCTTTCGAGGTGTTCAACTGACCTACATCATCGTCATTATGCGCCATAATAAAGATTTAAAACGAGCCCATTCGTATACAGCAAGGCACTGCAAATCTTTTGTAACAGTCGCGTAAGCATCGTTACTTTGCTATTAAGTACCTACTACGTATTATGGAGTGCTATAACGATTAAATGTTGACCTTTTTATATATTGACAAACTTTTAATAAAACACATTTATTGCATCCCTACATGAAAGTGTGTGAAATAACTTATCGATCAACTTCATGGTACTAGATATATAGTACAGTGCGAATAACTTATCTGTACATACAGTGGGGCAGTTACCACCATATTTTCTCAACAAAAGTCATAGAATATTTGTCCTAGCGGAGGACAAAACTGCCCGACACCCGTTAGAACTTTTTTCCTCTGGCCAATTGTGTGCATTTTTTATAAGGCAGTGAAAAATTAAAATGTTTACTGACCATTTTCTAGTTTTCCCCCGCCGTACATCTCATCTCCGGAGCTGAACATAGCGTGGCTGTACGACGAGCTCGACGCGCAGTGGCGACGCTGGCTGCCGGCCGGCGTCTCGCACACGGTTCGCCGCGGCGCCTTCTATTCGGTACTGGTGCGCCCTGGCTTCCGCATCATCTCCCTCAACATGAACTACTGCAATAATAAGAACTGGTGAGTAATTACGGCACTTTAGGGAGGAAATCCACTGAAGCTATGTAGAGCAGTGTAGGCTGGGTTGAAATGTGTAAAATAGTAGATTGTAACATAAGGGCGCAAAATAATATTTTACGGCGAGGGCGCTTTTTTGAATCCCGAGCGTAGCGAGGGATTTTTTAGTAGAATCTCGAACGTAGCGAGGGATAAAAAGTACGTCGCCCGAGGCAAAAAATATTTTGCGCCCGAGTGATACACTCTACTTTTCATCACCCACTAAGTATGAGAAAATAAAAGGCGCCTCATATTTTATTGTAATATTATTATTTACTAAAACATAGAGTAACAACTAAATTGAAATTAAATAAGTACATAGTATCTAATAATAAAACAACTAAAAACTTATATTTACATTTGAGACATTTTCGCAATTATGAAAATTTATTGTTAAACAAAACCATGAATTTCTAACAATCCGTGAAAATTTACGAAAACGCGGGCTGTAGTTCGCGCGTTTTTAATTTGATTTCTTTTTTTTATTCAGTTGGCGGCGCGTCTATGGGCCGTCGTACCAGCCAGTCTTAATTCAAACAATATTTGCGTTCGATTTCTTTGGCGCTGAACACTAAGATGTTCCAAATTCAAAAAGTGCGCCACAAAGTTAATTGCGGAGCACTTATAAAGAGGATTAAAAACTCATTACTGCCCGCTAAAAGTTTCTTATAGAAAACACCACCTTTGTTGCACTTAAAGGCGAACCGAGTCGTCCTTTTCGAATAGATGGGATGAAAAAAATATTTCGGTCTGAATCGCTCGTGTTTTGTTTAGTTTGAATTAACTAGGAAAAAAATAGACATTTCAACCCAGCCAAGCCACACCAGTGGATTATGTCGGATTACTCTACAGTCATGAACTTCACTTCATTGGTATTTGTATAAGATAGGATTATTTTTTAATTACATTTTTTTTGGCCCGGTATATCTTGACTACCCAGATATGGTCCTGTATTGGAAGGCTTCAACTTCTTGGAAAACCTCAGTCTGTACGAGCACTGGTTCGTTCTAAGACTTACGTTCGTTCGTTCGTTCTCGTTGGTCGTTCTCGTTGTGACTGAATTACAAGAGTGATTGAGGTTGGGTGTCAACACACCTAGAACAATGTTTTATGTTATAATGCGTTGCTTTTTAATTGGTGATTGAACTAGAGTTGGCATAGTGAGAAGTTTTCCTATCACTATAATAGTGAAGCCATTTCCATGAATCTAGAATAAAGGATATTATTACTTGAAATACGGCGTAGAACCACGGGTAATGGATGTTTACTGGATAAGTAAGGCGATATGAAAGACTGGTGCTAGACATAACGAGTAGGCAGAAAAAGAGTACATACTATATGATACTATGTATCAACCCCATATATGTAAAAAGATGAAGATATGGAGAAAAGCAAGATGATGATACCTACTATGCTATAATACCTACACAAAATAGTCTTATATATTTTGCTTCCTAAATATTTATAACAAATCTATAGTATAGAATTAAGCTAGGTCTCTTAACGTCTGACAATGATATCTAAATCTATATGGTTACAGGTGGTTGCTGATGAACAGCACAGACCCAGCGACGGAGCTGCAGTGGTTGATCTACGAGCTGCAGTCCGCAGAGTTCAGCGGAGAGAAGGTCCACATAATCGGACACATACCCCCGGGACATTCCGATTGTTTGAAAGTGTGGAGCCGCAATTACTACGCCATCATCAACCGATATGAATCGACGATAACAGCGCAATTCTTTGGACATACACATTTTGATGAGTTCGAAGTGTTTTATGACCACAATGACCTTGGTAAGTGAACCGCATCATAATAATATTACATTCAACAATGATACCAATTTAATCACGCAACCACCTAATAATAGTATATTATTTACCAAGGCATGAAATAGTGAAATAGATGGCTCTTTCCGAGTTAAATACTTACTCTGCATTTCATTTCGGATGTGAGCAAAAAAAAAATTTACTACAACAAATCGGCACTTGACAATGGCACAACAATAAATCGTGTAGAAGCTAAATTAATTTAAAAATACCTTGCGAATTCAGTAATAGGGTATTTGACACTGGTGGAAATAAAATATGAAACCTAGCTATATTGAAAGGTTTTATATTAAGAGATTTTTTCAATATTTTATCAATAATAATAATCACTCCTAAATTTAATTATTTAGATTTCAAAATCACGATTTTTTATCTATGCGTCACGTGACTCGAAAATCCAATCACAGTGCGTGACGTCAATATGGTGATGACAGCACAACCAAAACAAAACAAAGCAAACATATCGAAATCAAATCCATTTTCTGTAAAAGTTTACTGAATTTCTCAGTATAGAACGAGTTTATTATGGTGATACTCACTTCAAAATGATTTTCACAAACGTAAATCGACGAAGTTGTTAATATTTGTGAAGCATTCTATCTTCTTTCAAGTCACAACCAATTTCTTCGTATTTCAGCTTTAGACGGTACAATTATGAATAATTTCGCAAGTATTGCATTCACCAATGATAAGTTTTACGATCCATTTTCAACTAAATAATTTTACAAATAAATAACAACAACGGCAGCATTTCACGGCCGACTGTGACAGATGTTTGTTTATTTACATGGGCAGCATAGAGTAATATAATGGGCAGATTCCGTTCGAAAGATGCGTTCGGGGCACCTAGAGTGAGATTTGAAAATGAATGACAGATGAACATCAGTGTTTTTTTAACCATCGATTTTTCTATTGTTCAATTGCAACTGAAGTGTACGCTCAAATACTCGTAACAGCCAAGTTGTGTCTCGGTTGTTTTTCACACTGACGATGATGTTGTAAACGGTGGTGCTTTATTCTATCGCATGCCTTGAACGCAACTCTGTAGTAAGTATATTGACGTCACAACGTCGATTTGGCGCGTTTTGATGCGTCATTTAAAAATTGAAATAAAAAGAGCTAATAATTATTCAATAAATGAACTAATGGAGGTAAAAGTATTTTTTAAAGTGAATATGCACCATATTCTTTAAATTAAAGGCCATTGCAAAATTTTGTCAATATCCCTATTGCAACTGAAGTGTACACTCAAATATTCGTAACAGCCAAGTTGTGTCACGGTTGTTTTTCACACTGACGATGACGTTGTAAACGGTGATGCTTTATTCTATCGCATGCCTTGAACACAACTCTGTGGTTAAGTATATTGACGTCACAACGTCGATTTGGCGCGTTTTCATGCGTCATTTAAAAATTGAAATAAAAAGAGCTAATAATTATTCAATAAATGAACTAATGGAGGTAAAAGTATTTATTTGTGTGAATATGCACCATATTCTTTAAATTTAAGGCCATTGCAAATTTTTGTCAATATCCCTATTGTAATTGTATTTAAAATCTTTTTGGTTCCTTCTCTTTGGTCTCTACTCTCTATCTTTTTGCTTTGTGGTTCCTTGTTCTTTATTGAAAGTATTTTTTATATGAATTTTGAAACTTCTATTGAAAAGAGCCATTTTCAAACAAGGTTTTGGCGGCAATATGAATAACTTTCAGAACATGAGAAATCAAAAATTGTTCGCAGGTCGAGCTACGAGTATAGCATATGTCGGGCCGTCGGTATCGCCATACTATGACTTAAATCTTGGGTATAGAATATACTACGTGGACGGAGACCATGAGGCGACTACTCGAGTAAGTCGACAATAAACCAGTTCACTAATTTAATTATCTCTGTTGTACTCAAATATAGGTAGCAAAGCGGTGCCAGCGCCACATAAGTTATGTTCATTATGTTATATAATATGTTATTATACAGGGCTACTAGTAATTATTTAGCATCCTCTTAAGCCTTAGTACATACCCACATCAAAATAAACAAATTTTATTCAATGACATTTCGTAATTCGCGAGAAAAAAAAACCAGCCGTTCCATACAAAAAAAAACATTCACTCCCGACAAATTGTATGAAACAACTGATTATTTTCGCGAATTTTGATATGTCGTAAAACAAAAGTTGTTTGTTTTGATGTATTGAAGCCGTAGAGGATGCTAAACGATTACCAGTAACCCTGTATACGGGTCCGTTTCCAATTTAGGTTTGATGTTAACAATTTGCTACAAAAATCGCATCTATTTTTATGATCCGCTCATCAGTCCTGACAATAAAAAGAACATCGAAATTATGTGCCCAACTTTTACTCGATGTGACTTTGGTTTAAATTACAGGGAGGAGGGGTATGCGCAAACGCCTATCCCCCCCAGCTCATAATTTTTGCTCTTAACAGGACAAACCGAAACATTTTATTTTCTGTGGTAATAACTCTAACTGTAATGCATGTGAAAACTGTTTTGCCATATATGATGTTTTTATTCACCTCCCTGAAGCCGGTTCGATAGCGGCCGTTCATGTTTGCTCTAAACAGGACAAACCGGCACTTTTTATTTTCTGTGGTTATAACTAGCTCAACATTGGCTCAACGTTAGTATATTATGAAATCTTTGCTCTAGCTGTAATGCACAATTCTAATGGATTACTGGCTTCTTCAATTTCAGCAAGTGGTAGACCACGAGACGTGGATCATGAACCTGAAAGAAGCGAACCTGTACGGATACCCTATCTGGTACAAGCTGTACTCCGCACGCTCCTCCTACCTGATGTCGGCACTACGCCCCCAGGACTGGGACAAGTTCATTGACGACATGACCTCCAAGGAGGACGTCTTCTATTTATATTTCAAGTAAGTACTACTAATTTATCATCTTTTCTATGAAATTAACCTTTTTGTACTTCGAAATCTTTGAATGTTTATTTTTAGAAAATTTCTTATTATCCCATATTTGCTTGGACATACCTACCAAGGTGGAAGTAGAAACTTTGCGGAAGTTGAAAATTAAAAATTCTAAGGATATTTTGCGTAGTTCCACTTAGATAACGATCGATTAGATGTGCAGCACAACATTTAAAATCGTAGTGTGGTAGCACGTCTGCCTCATGAGCAAGATGTCCCGAGTTCGATTCCCGACCAGGCAGATGTGTAAATGATGAATTTCAATGTCTACTCTGGATCTGGGTATAAGTTAGATGTCCATTGTATTGGTTCTATGGCATCTCATCACATGGAATCTTAGTGGAAAGCTATTAGTGTAATGCGTTATCTAATAAATAAATAAAAGTTAACCGTCACCTGACGCCCGGCAGATGTGAAACACGACAGCATACGGGAGCGTCATGTCATTTGCCGTCACGGCATACGAGCCGATTTTACTTTTACTGCTGTAAGGCGCGCCAATAGATGTTTCACATAAAAAAACGAGCAACAAAATGGTTTTGATTTCATTGGCTCCGTTACTATCCTGAGACGATACTTAAATTTCCAGGCATTACTGGAAGAACAGTCCCCGACGAGGCACATGCGACGGCGAGTGTCGCAAGCGGCTGATCTGCGACGCACGGTCGGGCCGCTCGCACGACCGGCGCGCGCTCTGCGGGCACATCGAGGCGCGCATCGACGGCTCTGCGCCCGCGCCGCAGACCTGGCGCTCGTGGTTTTACAACGGCATTACTGTCTCGTGAGTTCCATTTTTAAATGTTCATTATTTTACATGAGATAGACCGCAAATTATAAGTATTTTCATTGCCAACTCATATCGATTTTGGAGTCACGTACCTTAGTAGAATAAAACACAAATAAAAGACCATTCTGAGAAGTCAATATTTTTGGCGGCCTTGTGGCCTGATAGATGTTTGATGCGAACGAGCAATCAAAAGCTATTGTTGGTAAAAATTCTCACATCAATTCTCCTTATTCCCTCAATTAATGGTGAGTCACAAACAAAGAGATAACAAGCCGTATTCGGAGGGAATACGACTGGATATCATCATGTCGATATACAACACATGCCAGTAAACTATATACTTATATACTTACCCAGATTTGGAAACTGTAGCGTGACAACCGAGAGACCACACTTTAAGTAGCATAACATTATATATTCTTTACAAATTCCAATATGCGTTTCACAAATGTTTAATAACTATTACTATATAATTCAGTTACTAAAACTACAAAAAAAAAAAACTTAAAGATTTATGTGGTGTGATTTAAGTTTCATTTGTATTTTCGGTGTGTAATAAAGTTGTATTGTATTGTATTGTATTGTATTGTGGTCTCTCAGTCCACACACATTCCCATGGGACTCATTGCCCTTATCAAAACGAATATATGTTTATATGTTCAGTAACTTACGATGAATCTACTTTTACATAAAGGCACGTTTTCTCTATGTGGTTATGGAAATATTGCTTGTATATAATATAGTCTTCAACACTACAACAAACAAAAAGCATTTGAAGGACTTTGCATTTTGCAAACCAATCAAAACACTATACTCAGTCAAAGCTTTTTTTAGTTCTAACAGCTGCAATTACATTGTAAAGAGCAGATTGATAACATTTTCTTTTAATATTTCTTTCTGTAGTAGATATATCTACTACCTACTACGATCTTAGGTGAAACACCTAGCAAAAGTGATCAGTTTCAGCTTATTACAATCTACTGCATCTGTCAGTTAACAAAAACTATGTACATAATTGCATGATGTAATCAACGCTTCCGGCTCACAGAATAAAGATCATTATTGCGTAACTGTTAATATTGTTTTCTTTGTACAGAGATAATGAACCTAGTGTACAGCAAGTATAGAGAGGTGGTGGATATACTTACAGATTTAAGGCACAGTGGAGCAGGTTGGTATGGTACTTCTTTCTGTAAATAATATTTCAGTAGTTTAGTATAATGTTATACTAATTATGTATATTTATTTGTAATAGTAAAAATAACCTAAACTTACTCTGAGTACTGCAAATAACTGGTGAAGGTTTCTATTTGTATGTAGATGTACACATTTACAAAATATCTGTTTAGTAATGTATTGAACTAAAATCCCTATGTAAGGCATCAAATTTTCACGTTTCTTTACACTATTTCCATTAGTTTATTTGTTCTGACAGCTAGAATAACATTTAAAAAAGCTGAATTAAAAAAAATCTTTTAATATTTCACCAAATTATATCGCGGACCTTAAGTCTTACGTAAAAAAAATCTAACAAAAGTGATTAGAATTCGTGGTTTTCCTTCAGCTTATTACAAAGTTATTGCAGCTGTCAGAGCAAATAAATACTTGGACCAATATTAGAGTACCAAAACTTAAAAGTATGTAGGTATATATTTTTTTATATTTTGTCATCCTTCTAATTTCAATAAGCAAGCACTATGTCGTCAACTGAAAAGAAATGCTAGGAAAAAATTGTTGGCAGCATGTTATTGATTATGTAAAACTAGTAGGTACCTAGATTGACAAAATAAACCAAACGAGATGTACTTTCAAGTTTTCCAAAGATGGGTGAAAATTAAGCGCCGTGTCCGGAGGACCACGCAATATTAGTTTATATCATCTCTACGACCACAGCTGTTTATACTGATGTGAAGTCTTGAGTATTGACCGATGATTATGAAGAGTCCACGCCACATCGCGCCTACATTTATTCCTATAATCGACTCAAAACTGTGATATTAGTACTAGAGTACTAACTAGCAACCAAACCAAAGGATCTTTCCAGCACTTACAAGCGTTTAACATTATATTGATTTCAGGTTGTCTATGCTCAAGCAAATACCTCAAGTGGCTTATCAAATACCAAAGTACGTGATGGGACTCGGCTGATTAGCTGCAGCGTTAGTGAAAGAGTGAAAAGATGTGTATACCACCGGACTTAGTCATGACAGAAATACTCTTAACTTTAGACCTAGCATCGGAGACAATTATTTGCTCATTTCGTAATGTGAAAACGAGGCACATACATATTCGTAGCCTTGTCTCGTTTTTGCAAAGCAAAAATAGTAGAAAACCATTGTCGCCACGCGCAAGCTAGGTCGGCTGCTATGTTGGCTAACATGAAACATAAACTATTTATTAAAAACTATTTTTGAAATATTTTTGTAGTAATTTATGTACAGGAATACAAAGTAAATGTAAGGACAAATAACATTTATCTGCTCAGAAATTATTAGTGACTTCCAGCTAGATCAATACAATCTTAGAGAAAACTTCGGTGGAATAAATTATGCAAATTGTAAAATATAATATTTTAAGAATACATTTTATTTAGGTATAAGAAATCTATTTTGTACATATATTAAAATATTTTAATACTGGTATTGCTGTTGTTATTGGTGTTTTTTATTGTTATAGCTTTATTTATGAATAGGAGGTAAGATGCTTACAGGAGCAATGCAATTAGTATCCTACATTAAAATGAATACCAATTGAATGGTAGAAATGAAATAAAAAATTTAATCAAAACTTTTATTACTAAGACTTATAAAACAAAGCTTTTCAAGCTTTTGGTGGAATACATTGAGTAAAAATACAGTCCACACCAATGAAAATATTGAGCCACAATATAACACATAGCATGAGTAAGTTGTATTTCCAAGTGTAAACGGGATATTTCCCGTGAATACTTCAGTCACACAATGTGTCGCTATAGTAAATTATAATCCAACGAGGGGTAATCAGACAGGGAATTAAGGCTAATTTATACGGAAAAAATAGCTGTTACCACAGCAGCTCTAGCAACAACTGACATGGTACTGCAGTTTTTGGTAGCAGCAGATTTGGCGACAGTGACTGTACTCTTTATAAATTAGCCTTTATAGATACATTATGGGCAATAATTATTATGCAATACCATTAGAAGTTTTTGTCATATTGATATATTTTTTTACAACTTATTCTTTCCCATCGTCAGATTAACATATACCTTGCAACAACCTGTAAGAGAGGTAAGACAGAAACAGCCAGAGTGTTAGTTTTGATATATAAATATAACCTTGGTAAATATCCCGATTACAAATTTTCTTCGAGTAAATTGAACTCAAAGCCACTCTAAGATGCTATGACAATACATGAGCAAATGTTTTAGCTGTGGTAGAATTTCTCATTTTAGTTTGAGCATAGTAAAAAATATTCGAGCATTCTTGGTCCCGCCTTACAATACTTAATTATGTATTTACATTAAAATTACTTGCAAGTAGCACAAACAAATTTTCATTACATTTGAAATGGCTACTACTTATAGAAATATTTTAAAATCACAAGTATGTAGTTTAAGTATATAATTGAAAATTAAAATAATTAATTTACAAAAATAGAGAGAAAATTGTAAGGGTTAAAATATCAGCATTGTAACATTTCCATGAGAAGGTATAATTAAAATTAGGACTAGGAGTATTTAATTACTATCGTTAAAAGCTCAAGCTTCATTAATGGTTGCTATCTTGAGATTTATGTTGCCGATAATCAAAATGATAGTTACGCTTTTCCAACTAATTGAAACTTAGATGAGTATTATGGTAGAACTAATAATTGTATTATAGTAGATTTCATGTCGCCATATACACACAGGTAAACGCAGTCAAAAGCATTGTGTTCATGTACATTTTCAAATTAATCAAAATCATTAATGTTGTATCAAAAAATAAAACACATTGGTAAATTGACTGTTAGGAAACAAATGGAATTAAATTGAAAATGTTCTTGTTCTGAATTTCTCATGGCTTCATCAATCTTGTAATATTATACAGGGGTAAAATTTGTTTGTATGTATGTTCGAGGTATAACAAACTAATAATCTGATTTTTTACATTATTTCAACGATAGAAAGCTACACATACACTGCAGAAGCCTTGAACGAAAGTTGTAGTTGAAGATAGACTGAGAGTGAAGCCCTGTGCAAAAGCAAGTTATTTGTATAAACAAACATAACTACATAATACAACTAGTGAAAGATCGATGGATAAGTTACTGACCCTCTCTTACAATCTACATAAAATCATTAATAATCAAGTGTGTTTTATGACTTTTTAACAAGTCACCTGTACATATAATATGATGAATCTCTGGTTTTAGAGATTGTTCAAAACCTCGAAATTTCTCCGGCCGCCACCCTCTCGCCACTAAGATCTCCGCAGGAGTGAGATTTGACAGATCGAAGTGACTTGTTAAAAACATTGGGTTATATGTTCCTAAGGAATATAGATCAGGCGGAATGTATCTAGTTCATAATTCCAAATTGTGATAAAGTATCTATACTATAGTAAAATTCAAAAATGTAATTAATACACAATTTTCGAGATTATAATCCAGGTTGGTTATGAAACACAAAACAATAACCAAATATTGTAACACTTTGATGAGAGTATGAACATCAGCAAACCCCACCGTATCATTCCCTATAACTTGCGCAGATTTTTTGTCCTGTTCCACAACTTGCACAAAGTTTTTATGCACCCGCAAACTAAAAGTGCATTGCATGAGTTGGCTATCTCTAAGAGGGAGGCCTTTGTTCAGTAGTGGATGTTTACTGGCTGATGATAATGATGAGTTGGCTATAACGAATTTATATTTTTATCGATATTTATGGCAAAGACAGCAATGAAAAAATTCATAGTTTTTTTTCTTTTTAGAAATCCAACCTTATAAACTAATATAGCGGATATGCAACAATTGGTCGAAAAGAGGCCATATTTGTTTACATATTTGGACATCTAAAAAGAAACAGACTGTAGTAGTGATGTAAATTATAGTCTTTAACTGGGCAGCATTATCCTAAGGCAGGTATTTTTGTGTTATGGCAATCTAGAATAATTAATGTTATTGTATACAAAACTTGCATTTGGTTGTTACCTAAATCTCTTGATTTATATCCGAAGTTCATTCCTATCCAATCCAATAACATGAATAAAATAAAGTATAGTTTACTTGAATATATAGTACAGATTAGCTGTCTGGTAAGTAGCCGGATTGTATTTACTATCATCCTGGTAAAAAGTTTATGACAAAAAAATGGGATAATAACAGGTGCTGTTGGGAACCATCAACTATGGAGGTCTGTGGGGAAGATTTTAATATACAACTGTCATGATTTGGCAGCCTGGTATGAAAGTAAATGAGTTCACATTTCGTTTTGTAAAGCCGGCAATACACATAGGCCATAGCTCACCAAACCTCAGCCAAAGCAAGTGTAGGCAAAGTAATACAAGGTAAATGCTATTCTACACGTTGGTCAAGTTTGATCAAGCCAATGCCAAACAAAATGTGGAGATGGCTTGCTGAGTACATGCGAGTGCCTTTGATTTGTGCAGAAAAACCGACACTGATCTGAAGTGAGATGAAGTTTAGCGAGCAATCCCGAGTGGTAACAAGGCTCACCATATGAACTGTATACACATTGGTGTTGGCCTCCACTTGACCAGCTAGAGTGACAACAAGCAATGGCAAATTGGCTGTCTACACGTCACCTTTGCTTGGTGAGTAACTGTCAACATGGTATTGACAGTTTAAGAGTAAAATTCCAATGTGATACCTAGGAGTACTGAGAGAGAGATAGTCCCTTCATTTATGGTTCTATTAGCATTAATAGTGATTCATGTATCATACTGAAATTTAACTAGCACACACACTTGCACATTTTCAATTTTGATTATTGATGCACATTTAAAAGCAGCCAAAATAAGTTCTTTAGGGTGGAAACTTTATTAGGAACAGTAAGGGCTCCAACAAGGTCTTTATTTTCAAAAACTCAATCTTTTCTTCTTAATCCATTGCGAAATTTCTTTCCAAAATTTGTACCTAAATACCAACTAAAATTCAATTTTCTTGTACTTTTACTATTCCAAATAAAGTTTCCATCCTGTATAGGAACAGTTATCTCAAAGCAGCCAGAATTACACTATTCTTTGAATTGGCAGACCCAATTGATAACAGCTGGATGTGTTGTATATTTGTCATATTTACAGTTGTTGAAATATTTTTAAATGAAATTATGTACATACAAATAAAACAATAAAACTAACCTGACTCACAGTTAAAACACAAATTAATAAGTTCACAAATTCTTAATAATAAAAATTATTTACAGCACTAAAACTTAATACAGACTTTGTCATGATGGCCTAATAATTCAGTCTATTTGAAAATTATAACTATGGCAAACAAAGATATTCAAAATTGTAAAAATAAATGTCATGAGATTAAAAAACACTGTTTTAATAAAATAATCACTCCTCATTAAAACACATTAATTTTAAAATGTAATAATTATTGTAAAATGTCATTTGGACCTCCTTACTTTAAAAATAAATTCTAGCTGTACCTACTTAACCCTTAATACAAAAAATTATGAGGTAGGTATTAGCTTGATCACTAGATAAAATTTTGGTTTCTATCTAGAGGTAATACACTAACTAATGGCACTGCATCGAGAGGAATAATCCTCCTAATCTCAAAGTAAAGCCTTTCCAAAAATACAACAATCTTTGGAAATGGAATGCAGTACAGTAACTTAATATTAACACTGGTACATACTTAAAATCAATTCTATATTTCATAGCCGCAGCAAGTTCCGTCTACTTTTCTTTGTACCGATGGCATATTGACTTTTTTTACGCTTAGAGGGGCTGGGACCATTAAGATCGTACTGGAAACAGGACTTACCAGGGTGTCTGGGACATTTACAGAATTTGCAAAACTGATACAGACAATAGTTGCTGATGCAGTCCACCCATACCTCGCCAGAAGATTCTTCAGTTATTTTGGCAGGCAGACAGCACCTCACACAGGGCATCTGGCTGCGTGAATCTAACGATGCTGACTGAAATATAACATTATAAAATGAGATATAGCAACTTCAGCACGAGTAGCACGGGCCGGGGACAAGTCTGTCCGGGTTGTCTGTAGTGTGGACAAGGGGGAAAATTGTCTTTCTAGTTTTTACAATGCAAGAAAGATACAAACATCAACACTGCTTTATGATATATATTCCAAAAACACATACGAAGCTCTTTGATTCCACTTTTATTGTTTTAATTGTAGTCTGTGGAATGCGCTGCCTGAAAGGATGTGTTCCGATAGTTACAACCTGGACGACTTCAAATCACGAATGAATCAGTTTATTTTAGGCAAGCATGCTCCTTCGTAGATCGTATCATCGCTTTAAATCAGGCAAGTTGGCTGTCAAATGCAAGCCTATTAAAAAATTAAAAAATAACCACATTTTAACTGTCACATCTACGCATGGATAAAAACAGTGGAGACAATTTATCAACGGCCTATGCTAGGCCTGCTGGAAGAGTAAGAATAGCTGACTAAGAATATATTACCTTGGTAAACTTTTTGAACCTATTTGTTCTTGGCGATACTGGTGGACTAGGTCTAGATGTGATCTTCAATGAGTTGTCATGAACTTCATTATGTATTTCTCTTAAATGTCTTGCTAGTTTAACATTAGTCGCTTTTAATGTGACACCTTTATCCTTATTCTCCTGATTTTCCTTTACAGTTTTCAGATAACCTTCATATTCTTTCTTTTTTCTATTATTGTCACCGACAGATTTCCAAATGTTGTTCCATACTCCACTCACTAAGGTGAAGTTACGAATGTCTTCATTAGACAGGTAGCTTAAAATTTGCATAACTGGCGGCAAGGCAACTGCCTCATGGTACAGCTTCTTAATGATATCTATTTTTTGGTCCGGCCAGAAATTAATAGTTCTTACTGCCTTACATGAGGTCCTTGGATTATTTTTGCTCTGCAATCCATTTGTTTCACAGGAAAGAGAATGTATGATAAAGTTGGGTTGTCTCCCAGATCTTCGACATGGACTTCTCTTGCAGTTTTTCTTCACTGGTGTTGTTGGATAGGACAGTATTTGTTCAAGATCATGTTGGAACAGGTGTCTCTTAAACTTTTCAGAGCACTGGGAACTTACTGGTGAAAATATTTCAGCATTTTCTTTATTTTCATTTACATCGAGGCTCTTTATCTTTCCTGCGATGAAACTGGTAGGAGTAGGCACAGAGTTACTTTCTTTTTTCTCAGTAGTGGAGGAATGAGGCCGTTTACAACCCCGCCTATACGGCGGCGTTTCCGAAAGGCTCTCATTATTTGCCGTTGAATGAGTATATCGCCGGCTCAAGTGGATGTTTACCTCAGGTGTAACTTGAAAGTAACCGAACTGTATTTGACCAGTAATGCCTGTAATAGTTTTACTGACCGACTGATCCTGGTATTCACGGGATATTTCGTCGCATTCAAGTGATCCTGGCGTAAACGTGTGATATCCACTATCTTCTCCTTTGTTGAAGCTAACATTCTCATAAGATAGAGCCGACGCAGCGGGCTCAACGTATTCCGAAAGGAATTCCATCTTTTATGAGAATTTTACTTGTGCTTCATCGTCGATTGACGCGTTTTTATATGACAAAGATTATTAACTTTTAGACTTGAAATCGTATATATTGCTTTACTATATGGAAATAAAACACGATGAATTCTCAATGGCAAGTTTAAAGGCCATTATTTTACCATTTTTTACACTAAATGCTAGCACTAAACCGACAACCACCACAAACGTTGACTAATGTTGCCAGTTGCCACCAAAGATTCACAATCAACCAAAATATCATCAATCACATCACAACACAAGGTACCACAGAGTATTTTTACTTTTTTTGTTTCACCGGCCAGTGCCACAGTGCCAGGGTCTTTTTGGCTGTGGCCAACCCAGCTAATTAAATCGGAGAATGGCCAAAGAGAATATAACCGCTAACGGCCGTGGCTGTTGTTGAGCTTATGGGCTTACTTGTTGTTGTATGGAGTGTTAAACAAAACCAACGCAAGCGACCCACACGTCACGCGACGCAGTCGCTTGCATTGTTTAGAACTCTTAAATAATCCACATAAATTTTATTAATATTATAAATTCATACTATTGCGGTCGCCAGTCACGGTTGCCAAGATCGAATCAATATGTTACGCCGTTTACACATTGTGTGTTTTGTTATCTTTTCTTTAATCTTCTTTAGTATTGGTTGCCATGCTACATGTCATCTTTTAAAGCCGAGCTTACATTTAGTCTGCGGCAGTGAGCATGGGATGGAAGTGGGAAGGGCCAGCCATAATCTAAAGTACGAGTACGAATAGTAAATCTTTACGAAGAGCTTCATAATATCATGTTGTGGATACTTACAAAATTTATTGTAGAGATCAACAATTATATGTATTTCGTTTTGGCGACTTTAATGCTTATCCCCAGAACTTTACTTGTTTCAGTAACATTATATTATGTTCCTTACTGTAGTGATACCAAATTCTCAGAATTATAGACGGTATCATCAGTGATCAGCGTAGGCAGAGCGCCATATTACGTGACTTACTCTTTGAAATACTTTCTATTTATGTCTTCTGTGATACTTTTGTTAGAGACGCCGTGGGACGCGGGACATTAGTGAGCATCAAGTAGTACTATAAACACAAGCATGGCACGCTCTGTGCCAGGCATAATACCTAAACTTGAACGATTGCTCAGCGATAGGCTCCTATGATGCATGTAATATTATTATACTAGCGGTCCGCCCCGGCTTCGCACGGGTATAGATTATAGCCAATGTTACACGGGGATAGTGTAGCTTCCTAACAGTGAAAGAATTTTTCAAATCGGTTTAGTAGTTTCGGAGCCTATTCAATGCAAACAAACAAACAAACAATCAAATCTTTCCTCTTTATAATATTAGTATAGATTTGGTGCAAAATCAAGGATCTTGCTGGTTTGATTGACTCGTGTTTGTTCTCCGTCGTCCCGTCGCTGTGTGCGATTGGGCCGTGCGCGTGTAGTAGTACAATTTTAATACCTACGCATTAAGGAAACACGTCCTTAAACACACTATTAAAAATAAAATAACTTCTTTCCTTTTCGTTTCGAAATCGCTTGTTTCCCTGTTCAAATCGAACTAACTCTGGCGGGCGACACCGGGCTCTTATATATTCAGAGAGCTAGGCTCTAGGATATTCGAGAAAGTTTGAGAATATTTTCTTTCTCACACCTTCTAGAATGTTCTCGACATTATCGTCCGCCGTAACAATAGGTTCTGCAGCTGTAGCATACGTAGTAAAGGCACGAAATTTAAAAACTTAAATTTTAAAATGTTTTCGGAACTAATTTGAATAACTAAAATTATGTCGCTTTAACTCCAAAATATAAGTTAGCTACTGCTGTATAAATATACAAAATTTAATAATTTTATTGTAGTAACAAATGTAATTTAAGACTTTATTGAAATTGGAATTTTAAATTTCGCGCCATTACTACACATGCTGCAAGGGTATAAAACGTCCTTGTGCTGCAATCGCTCGCAGCGCCTTTCGAAATGCAACCAAAATAATCGTTGTTCTGAATCATGTTTATCTATGTTCTGAATGAAGTTCAAATACTCGACAACAGATGGCGCCACTACACTTAATTTCCAAGTTGAAGGGTGGGAAAGCCCTTATATCTTTAAAATCACGCCCTATAGGTTAAAACGGGAACTTTCTTGTTCGAGGAGGGATAAAGGGCTATCACACTATATAAGTCCCTTTATCATGCCGGGACTCCTTTTTAAGTTTTATCGGCACGCACATTTTATCAACTTAGTTTTATTATATACTAGCTATGGTACCCGGCTTCGCTCGGGAGTTGATATGAGATTACGTGGTAGGTGAAATAAAATAAAAAACGATGACGTAAAAAGTAAAAAAAATGATTGAAATCATTTTCTCATTATTTACACTACTTGTTTATAAACAAAAATTTTCATTTTATTGTCCGGGGTATATATATATATATATATATATATATATATATATATAAATTTTTCGAATTTCCTACTCTTGACCAAGCTACATATAGCTGACCGTGAGAGAAGAAGGATTCTTCGAGGTTGATGCCACAATATTTTAAAGTTTGCCCTTTCACTTTATTAATTGTAAAACTAAAGGCTAATTTAATTGGAAACTTCAATCTTTTAAATTGAAATGGCAATTCAGAAGAGATCAGTGGTATTCTAGGTATAAATACTGTGTGTCCTTTGTTCTTTCCAGAAATAAGTTCAGCTTCAATGATATTATTCGATAGACAAAATTTAATAACTTTATTATAGTAACAAATGTAATTTAAGACTTTATTGAAATTGGAATTTGAAATTTCGCGCCATTACTACACATGCTGCAATTGCTCGCAGCGCCTTTCGAAATGCAACCCAAATAATCGTTGATCAGAATGAAGTTCAAATACTCGACAACAGATGGCGCCACTACACTTAATTTCCAAGTTTTAAGTTTTCGTAAATATTCTAATAATTCTAAATGTAAGTTGGCTTGTTATTTAATTAAATAGTAATTAATCCAAACATTAAAATAGAATATAGTTGAAAGGTTGGAAAAGCTCTTATATCTTTAAAATCACGCCCTTTAGGTTAAAACGGGAACTTTCTTGTTCGAGGGGGAGATAAAGGGCTATCACACTATATAAGTCCCTTTATCGTGCCGGGACTCCTTTTTAAGTTTTATCAGCACGCACATTTTATCAACTTAGTTTTATTATATATAATGATAATGATGAAAGCCGAGACGGTATGGCTTTAGTGATTTTAGCTTGTCCAAGTGCGGAAAAAAGCAACGATCTTAATGTCATTATTACTGTCATTGAGCTACATGCTGTCATTGTCACTGTCATTGTGAATAAATTTTTGCTCAAATTGGATTTTGTTTTGTGCTGCTACTGTTTTGCAGTGGTTTTGCAATTTGCATTATTTTTTACTTTAAATAAATTATTATATGTATCCAAAGTTTCTAATAAATATTCAATAGAAATGAATCTATTGGTAGCTTAATTATTACGCTACTTACGTGAAATTACGCTACCCAACCAAAATGGCTATGAACATAAAGGACTTGTGTAGATTATGTGCAGCAAAAGATGAATTTTCAAAGGATCTTTTAGATGAAAGTAACAAGAGCGTATTGAAAATGATTCAAGATATCATACAGATTTTCGTAAGTATAATAATAACTTTACGAAATAGGATTTCAAAATTTCATTTAAGGGTAATGTACGTATAATTAGAGTAGATAAACATAGCAGCAAGCAACTTGTGCAGAAGTAAATTTAAAGTAATAAGTACCTATGCACTTTAAATCATTCTTAGACAGTCATATTCCTCTATTGTATTGTTACTGGTTTAAAGCTCGTTTTTTTATAGATATATGAAAATGACACCCTTCCTACAAGAATATGTTTGAACTGTGAAGACAAAATGGTATCATTTCAATTGTTTGTCTTGGAGTGCTACAAGGTTCAAGACACACTGCGTAAATTATATGTGGATGACATGTGTGACCTGCAAATTAAACTTGAGCAACAACAGGGACTGGAGGTAGAAAACAGTTCCGGTATCAAGTCTGAGGTAAGTTTACCGTTATGAACATAATATGCTCATCCAATTTCTATTAAGCCTTAATTTTCATTGTTCAATAGGCAAGTTAACTGGTAATTTTATTATTGCCTCATTTAAATCTGACTATATTTAAAGTCAAACAACCAAAAACAAAATCAAAATGGTTTAAAACTAGAAAGGTTAAAGCATTTTAATTTCATGCTAGACAGGGAGGGCTCTAGTTTGATGTTAAGCCTTATGTGCACTATATTAATTATATACTAATACTCGCTTTGTGGAACAGAGACAGAGCATCCCCACCAGAAACTTTCAACGATTATATCTCATAATTTTCTAGCGGACTTAAATAATTTCTTGAAACAGAGTTAAATAACAATTTTCTATGGAACGGGTGATATTCTTTTTGAAATTTCAAGGTTTGTCCCATAGTTAAAGTTGTTCATAATGATGAGTAATAACAAACCCCTTCTGTTTTAGCATACCGTTTCCATTTAACCCTAATATAACCACTTAATAGCATGTGGAGTCAAAATTTTCTCTTGCACAAGTTAGCTACATCAGTTGCAAGGCACAGTATCGAATGGCGCTTGTGATTGGGGACTATTTTAAAATCATTCATACAATTTGCGCCTAGGATTGGGCAGCTCCCGCGCAGATTCCTCTCCCGGCCAATACCAGTCTCGTCCTCATCATCACGATGCGGTGCGCATCACAAGGCGGTATCGACACGGACGATGCCCGCACTGTACCCATCGGATGGATTGGACCGTGCTGAATTCCAGTAATCACTTACTAATCTGTGGCTACCATAGGCACAAAAGCAATAATATGACAACCACACCTTAGTTAGTAGTTCGAATGAATTTTGCACAATCTGATCTGTTTGATGCGAACGCCCACTGATGCCCACTTTATAAAGTGTTATTTAACACAAAACCATAGTTTTTACAAACTATGTATATTATAGTAAAACTAAAAACTGGAAGAGGTTGCTCTTTCAAATAAGACCGTTTTTGTGCCCATATATCTCTTCTCCCATCACTTGAGAAATGGTTTGGCATTTTTTAAATGTTCTGGATATGGTTTTATGGAAAAGAAAAAAAATACCAAACTCGAAGGGCTTACTAGTATTCATTGAACTACATCCACCTCCTCATTCAATTCAATGTTACCAAATTATTGCATTGTCATCTAAAGGACATGAATGAAATGTCCCAACGGATTTTGAATATATTGATACATAATAGTTTAAATGACTTTATGCTTTTCTTTCAGGTTAAAGTAGAAATGACACCCGAAGATATTGTCAGTAAGTAAATTCTTACCCACTTATTCACAAACATTTGATTAGCTATGTTAAAAAGTATTTTTTATTTTTTTTACTGACGTGGAGTGTCACATATATTTGAATACCAGACTGCTAATTTTACCTAACAAAGCTTGTCAGACCAGCAGCGCCGGCCCTAGCCTTTGAT
The DNA here is from genome assembly GCA_914767915.1 of Agriopis aurantiaria. Taxonomy (NCBI): domain Eukaryota; kingdom Metazoa; phylum Arthropoda; class Insecta; order Lepidoptera; family Geometridae; genus Agriopis; species Agriopis aurantiaria. The sequence goes on along the minus strand of OU611983.1, from coordinate 10,225,936 downwards.
CAGGCAGCTTAGAGCGAGATTGTCTATAGGGTATGGGCGCATTTCATTTTTGAAAACTGTCATATAGGCATCAATCATTCTTCCAGATTAAAAGGTAGCCAATGTGCTAATCCAGGATCTAAATATATTTCCACAACAAAATTTTATACTGGATACAAACAATTCAAGTGTGCCCCGGCGCCCCGCCCCGATCCGCGAGGCTCCATCATAATAATATTTTTCATCAAAAAAATCTTGCTTTTGGCATTTTGGCGCCCCCTTGCTATCTGCAGCAACCGCCTGGAGCAACCGCTTCTCTCGCTCTACCCCAGGGCCGGCGCTGGTCAGACCATTGCATCAGACTCATGCTTTGTTACTTTGTAGAAGCAAGCAGTTTCTGGAAATAGGCCTGCATAGTTATATTTATAACTTTAACGTATGTATCTATGTGTCTCTCTGTGGCACTGTAGCTCCCCAACGGCTGAACCGATTTTGATTTAGTTTTATTTTGAAGTGAAAACGTCTTTGGCCACTTTTTGAGATAGAGAAAAAGCACTGAACCCGCGTGACCGTCACGCTCAGATACTCGTTTGGGTAAAGTCGGCTTGAGTTTACTAAGGGAGCGAGAGATATATAGTCAACCTTGGTGAAGTTTTCACTTCTGTCGTGTGGTCTTAAGCACAAACGTTTTTTGTTTGAAAGGTGACTTGATTGAGTATTCATAAAAATCTGTTCAGCTGTTAAAGATTATCAGAACTTTTATCAGAGGTTTAAAAAAAACAATATGTACTTGTTCGATGTCAATTTACTTGTGTGAAGTTTGAATTAAATAATTATTTCTCTTCCAGCTGCTCTGAAGAATGAAAGCTCATTGACAGAGATAAGTTTATACGAAGATGATGATGATGATGACACCCAAAACGATGACCACCAAAATGATGAAGATGATGATTATCTGGATAATGTGGCCATCGCCACTCTCAAACAGATAAAAAAGAAACAAATTAAGCAAAAAGTCGGAAGCAAAATCGACCCAGAAAAACTCAACAATATTTTAAAAACATCTAATTTTAAAGTAAAAGATCTTGTTAAGTAAGTAATAAAAAAAAACATTTTATACCGGGTGTAATGGAAACGTTCCCAAAAACGAAAACTAATGATAGAGCTGGTTATTGCCGACATGAAATGTTTCGCCTTTGGCAGGAAATTCAAAACACACCTTATTACTTATATTTCATATAAACAAATTTTTACTTTTTCAAACAGTTTGTTGACAAATGAAAGTTATAAGGTGCTTTACTGATAAATAGTTTCACATGATAATTTGAAGAATAATCATCGTTTGCCGCAAACACCGTGATCATTTAACAATAATTACCCGGCCAAGCTACAAGGACAAAAAACTGTTTGAAGTTTGAATTTCCCGTCATGAGTGATACGTATTTACCACCTTAAACACTATGTCTTTAGGGTTCCGTACCCAAATGTTACGGGACCCTATTACTAAGCCTACAGTGTCTGTCTGTCTGTCCGTCCGTCCTACCTTTAGACGGCTGTATCTTTCGAACCGTAATAGGTAGCCTGTTGAAATTTTTACAGAATATGTAATGTTACGGCGGATTAACTAAGAAATAATAAAAAAGTCAAAAAGGTAAAACGAAAGGGGGGTGGGTCCCCATACAACAAACGTACCGAGCGTCACTTGCAAAATATTAACTACATGACGGCGTAGCAATTGCTTGGACTATTATAGTAGGCGTTAAGTCTGAACAAATCGGTTTTTTAAATTGATAATTATTGCATTTTGTTGTTGTACGGAACCCTCAGTGTGCGAGCCCGACTCGCACCTGGCCGGTTTATTAATTAATTACATACTCCTTTCAATTCAAACCACATTTTTTCCCCTCCAAATCATGCGTGGATAATGATTAGCTTGGTTTTTACATTTCGAAGTAAGAATGAACATTTCTGTCTGGGTATGGTAAAAATAACTTTTGTGTTTCCTTTATAGATTTGAATGTGTACTATGTTCAGAGAGATTAAAAAGTTGGGCCAATTTACGACTGCACTATGCAAAAGACCATAAAAGTGAACCAGTTGTTTTATGTCTCTGTGGATATGAAATAAAATCTAAAAGTATCCTCTACAAACATGTATCTGATCACAAACTGGAGAGCAAAAAGATTAACAATATTGTTGATAGTGAAGATGAAAAATCAGAGCAAATTGATGAAAAATATTCCAAGTTAAATGTTAAAGATTTTGTTAGGTAAGTACCAGATAAAATATAGCTACTCAGATAGAAAGCGCGATAGTGGCCGAGCAGCGGTAGCATGTGCGCTTTACAATCTGACGGCCCCCGGCTTATTAAGTACTTAAATAAATTATCGCTCAAAAACTGTGAAAGAAAACATCTTGAGAAAACCAGTATGTCCAAGAAAGTCAAAAGTTCAAAGACATGACATTCATCAACATGTACCGGGCCAGCATGGTGAATTAGGGTCCGTGAGAGAAGGCCTGTGTTCCAGCAGTGGGAACATGATAGGCTAATGAATGAATTGTGGCAGTTAGATAAAAATAGGTACATACTTAATTGTTTACAAAGAATAGATGCTATTAGAATCACAATGAACGTAATGGCATCGATTCTGTTGTAGCACTCGCTAAACTAAACCAATTTGTCATGACTAAAATTATATGGGTCTCCTTTTATTCCTTTATGTGAAAAATTGATGGCAACAGTTTGTAGAGCCGTCAAATTTGGTTTAGTTTTTAAAATGTTGGTACACAATCGACGTCAATGTACCTTACCTTTTATGGTTTTAATTTTTTTAATGCCCAATAAATGAATTTGTATTTATTTATGAAAGTGTAGGTTGCTCTAGTAGTTGACAGAGCAACTATACTTCAATAGCTAAATGTATTGAAATTGATGATTTATCACATCACTCAATCATAATTTCTGTCCATGCCTTCGAAAGAATAAAAGAGAGTGTCATTAATTTGTTTAGTAAATGCCTGCCGACGCAGGTAAAAAGGCAATGGATGGAAGAATGTGAGACACATATAAGATACACATAACGTGAGTCTATCAACGCCTACTACCCCCAAGGGTTGGAATTTACTTTTGTCGCACATAGCAGTAGCGTTTGTTCGTGTGCGAACAAACACTACAGCTAGCGAACGCATGCGAACGAAGGATTCGGTCGTGTGGTAGTGTTTGCCGAATGGCGGTATGTGAGCCATAATTAAAAATGCGATCGGCTGCTTGTGATTACAATAAAGATAGCGAACGAGCGCGCATTGTCGAGCAGCACATTCGCCCATATGCATTCGGTCGAATTCGTTTGCGTTGGTTCATTATAGGTCTGTACATGTACATAGCGTAACGAGGTCATTCACGAAAATATGACAGATAAACAAATAACCAATGCCAAATCATATTTCTAACAAGTTAATTTTTAAAGTATGTATAAATTTTAAGGTTCATATGTCAAGAATGTAAAAAAGAATGTTCAAGCTGGTACAGCCTGAAAAGTCACTGCCAAGAGAGGCACAACACCCTTCCCATTGTACAGTGCAGCTGTGGCATTACTCTCAAGTCTAAATCCGTTATGTACAAGCACATACAAGATCATAAAAGTCCTAATGTATTGGCGTAAGTATGATAAAACCATTTAGTAATATTGCCAAGAACGCCATTCGATGATAGTTCAATGGTTGGCGTTGGCAGGCTAGGCGTGCTTACCATCTTCGACCACACCATTACTTAACATAGTAACATATACCTACCTACCTTTGACTTAGCCCTTACCTGGCTACCCCTTTTGACCACGCTTGGAGTTGTCAGAATTTCAAATCAACCAAACAAAAAAAAAATTGTTAACCAGCAGTCGTAATGTCATATGGTACTGAGTCCTTAACTGTTGGCCTTTTGGAAAAACTCAGAGTCACACAGCGGACAATGGAGAGTGCTATGCTCGGAGTTTCTTTGCGCGATATAATCCGAAATGTGGATATTCGCCAAAGAACCAGTGTCACCGACATAGCTGTTAAAATTTGCAATTTGAAGTGGCAGTGGGCAGGCCACATCGCTCGAAGAACCGATAACCGATGGGGAAGAAAGGTTCTGGAGTGGAGACCACGAACCGGAAGACGCAGCGTAGGTAGGCCTCCCACTAGATGGACCGACGACATTGTGAGAGTCGCGGGCATCCAGTGGATGCAAAAGGCAGGCTGTCGTTCAGTGTGGAGGTTAAAGGGGGAGGCCTATGTTCAGCAGTGGACGTCTTCTGGCTGATGATGATGATGAGTCATAATGTATTAGAGCCTAAAAAACATGTAATATTACAGGTGTGACAAATGTCCAAGAATAACAAAGACCCTGGCAGCTTTGGATAAACATAAAATGAGACATGTTCCGAAGTCTGAGAGGAAATACACCTGCGAATCATGCGATAAAATATTTACAACGAAAGACGCTTTAAAATCTCATGAAAGATCTCATATTCCTATAGAAGATAGGAAAATATACCATTGCGAAGTTTGTAATCTCAAGTAAGTACCTAGATGTATTAGAAATGTTCTATTATTATTAACATATTATTTGACTTTGATGTGAAACATCTATTGGTGCGCTTCGGCAGTAGAACTGACTCGTATGCCGTGACGGCAAACGGCATGACGCGCTCATGTGCCGTCATGTTTTGCATCTGCTGGGCGTCCCGTGACGGCCAACATTTTATTTAAATGTTGTAGACAATGTCGACAATTAAAAAGGTTGACAACCGGCAGGATTCGAACCTGCACAATGAGTTGGGTAAACGAAAATATATATATAATAACATGCGAATATTCCAGTATCCGAAATATCACTGTGGTATTATATCAAATCAAACATTTATTTATTGACTAAAACTATACATATCAACCAATTTTTTTTTTGGTTTTTTGATCCTTCAAATCTATAATGTATTTTTATACCGACCAGTCACAGTGTTCTCCCTTTTGTTAAAGGGCCTAGATAGATGCCAATGTTCTATTGTGAGCTTTGTATTAGGTATCGTTATATTGTGAGCTCGAGTTGTATAAGTAATTTTTTTGTACACAGTCTTTTGCCACAAATGATATTTATTTTTCACCTTTTCGGCTTGAAGCGTCAGTATAAAGTTATGCCCCTACGGCGCAGGTTCACGACGCGTTCATCGGCTGCATCGCATAAGCGCGTGGTGCACGACAAGATCAAGGGGTACGTGTGCGACCTGTGCGGGTATGCGTGCGGCACGGGCGGTGAGCTGCGTCAGCACCGCGCCATACACAGCGAGGACAAGCCCTTCTGCTGCAGGAAATGTTCTAAATCGTACGTACCCACCCACCCCTGAACCGCTGTGAATTTGAAATGGCAAACTCTGTTTTCATGGACTACAAATCTGGCCCCCGATTCTACTAAACCAATTGTTTTTAAATTGTAATTGTTTTAATTTTTAAATAATTGCTTCAAAATTGACAGTTTTAAATGTTTTTTTTTTATACTAGAAACATACCACCACCTAATATTATAACTTAGTATAAAAAAACTGTAAATGTTGTGGCAATTCATTAAACAATTAAAATTAAAACAATTACAATTTAAAAACAATTGGTTTAATAGAATCGGGGCCCTGATGTCTTGCTCTAATCAAGATCTAACGCAAATCAGCTCTAAAGTTGACATTCATACATCACATCATTGGCCAGTAAACGTCCACTGCTGAACAAAGGCCTCCCTCTTAGAGAGGGGTGTTGCCATAATCCCCACGCTTGGCCGGCGGCTTGGGTATCACAGTACGTTCACCGTTTATTAATAGAACTGCTGCCCATCCGCCGGTGGTTCTGGTCGTAGTTTTAGGACATACCCGGATCCAAAAAGTTGACATTAACGACGTGCTTTGACGACCAGTTTAGCTAATTGTTGCCAAGTTAGCATATTTGGCGCTATATATAATAGTTTTTCATCTCTGTCAGTGCCCAACAAATGTATATAACGCTCAGCACCCAATCTAGCATCTTTTTAAAATATCCACGTGTAACAAAATGCAATTGATATAGAACAAGCATTTGCTGTAAAAAAAACTATGCATATTTTTTTTTTTTTTTTTTTTTTTTTTATTGTTGTTTAATACATTGTTCATATACAATTAACAAAAATGTAGCACCAAAAAACCACGGAAGGTTTGTCTTGGCACACAGATTCACCCCGCACTGACAAACAATACGTAAGTACCTACACTGAAATAAAGAATAAATTATTCATGCGGAACTTGTACAAAGTAAATCTATAAAAAATTTAAATCTACCCACATTATTCTTTTGACGTGCAAACTATTCATCAAAGGTAAATCCATTAAAAGCTTTATCTTGATACAAACGCAAACATAGTGAAGTTATATACATATCTAAGCTCCATGCGATTCATAAACCGGTTGCAGTAACTGGCGTAAACAGCGCGTTACCGAATGTCATTTCCGAATGTTATAGTAATTAGATTAGATCGATGTTTACGGCGGCGGCTGGCGTCGCTTAGTTAATAACAATATCAAGTAGAAATTAATGAACAGGCATTCAACAACTCTTATTCGGTGGCACGTAAGACTAAATTGCACAGAAAACGGAGGTAGGTAGGTAATTATAGTCTAGTAAAGCTATATTTTGTGCTATTACGTGCTATTAGAAACAGTTAGGTATCATTGTAGCATGGATTTTTAGAATTTATAAGGGTAAAGTAACTAGCATAAATAACAATATTAATATAATAATAAGGTTAATAAATATTTTTATGGGTAAAAAACTTATAGCTTAGCTATGATTTAGGTTATCGATTTATATTAGCTTTTCTGGCTGCGTGGCTAGGTTCTTAATGTCCTCTTCAGATCTTGCCACAAGAGTTTTTGCATTTTCGTCTTTACGTATTAACACCTTGCCGTCCTGGAACCAAACAAATTTGTAGTTTGGTCTTAGCTTCTGCTGCGCTTGCCAGAGTAACCACTTGTTGGGTTTAGTTAGGGCTCGACGGAGCATCACTCTTGACTTCGCTACACCAGAGGAGGTTCCACTGGCAATATGTTCTACCAACAATGGTGTTTTTCTTGCAGCACGTACCCACATTTCGGCCTGTTTAATTTGCTGCAGTCCTATCTGGATAATTCCGTCTCGCCCGTTGCGACCGTCTACTCGCTTGATATATTCAATATCTGCCTTATTCATGTTTAGAATACGTGATAGCTCACAGGAAATATTGGTTAGGTTTTCTTCTTGCAGCTTAGGTAACCCGGATAATTCTAAAACATTATCATGACGTTGTTGTTCGATGTGGCGAACATGTTGTTTTAGTGAGTTTATTTCGAGCTGAAGATGCGCTTGTTCATTTTTTATGTAATTATATTTTACACCGAGGTCCTTTATCTCCCGATTGTGCGACTCCACCGTCTTTGCTAATTCGTCGATTTTGCTGCAACAGACTCCTAAAGCGGCTTCTATGGGTTGCAGTTCTTTCTTCAATACTATTTTCATCTCGGTCATGATGTCTTTTAGAAACTTACTAGTGTCTAGCATGCAGCTTCCCGAGTTTTCGACAGATAACACCTCTTCTTCTTCCTTTTCGTCGTCCGATACTATAAACGAGGACTTCCTGTGTGGCGAGTTGTGTACTTACCAGCATAGTCAACTCTATTGTTTAGAGCTTTTTTTCGAAAACCATTTCAGAAGTTGACTCATCGCGTTAACACTAGTTTGTTAGCTTTAACACTGCACACAGCGTTAGCAGTGGTAGCGCGTCTGTCTCATTTGCACGAGGTTTCTGGTTCGATTCCTGGCCAGACATATGTTTGAATGATAAATTTAGATATCTGGTATGGGTGTAAGTCATCCGTGACCTTATGTGTGTCCAATGGCACAAGAAATCAATAAATAAATTAGATAGCCCCGTTGGTCCAGTTAGTAGTGAACCTGCCTTTTGCGCTTGGAGGCGTGGGTTCGATTCCCACAGGAAAAACATTCATGTGATGAACATTTGTGTTTGTTCTTGTTAATATATATTTAAGTATGTATTTAAAAATATATGTGTATGTATATCAGTCTCTGGCAGCCATATTACAAGTTTTGCTTAGTTCGGGGTCAGATGACCACGTGTACGAAAATGTCGCAAATATTTATTTATTGCACTGACCATGCTGATCATGCATTAAAATGTGATTTACACATTTCAATGCATAGTCAGCCGTACCATCCCATGAAATTATTAGTAAATGCGTCCTATCCTGATTGCAGTTTTAAAACATACTCGAACCTGAAAACCCACATGGACACGCACGAGGACACGTCATACGAGTGCTACATCTGCCGGCGCGTGCTGAACAGCCGGCGCACGCTGCGCAAGCACCTGCTCGTCCACGAGGACAAGTGCCGCCACGTCTGCTCCTACTGCAACAAGGCCTTCAAGCGGCGGCAGACGCTTAAGGTAAACTTAACTGTTGGCTTACTTACAGCCGCACTCAGAGACGTTACTTAAGCTAAGGAATACTTAAAATTGCTCTGTCAACTTCTCGTTGACGGATATTGTCACACATGAAAACGAGACAGAGCAATTTTAAGTATTCCTTAGCTCAAGTAACGTCTCTGAGTGCGGATGTTAATGTACCAGTGTAACATTTTGTATGCTTATAAACGTCGACCTCTCTTAGAGAACACCATTTCCCAAGATCTTGTGGTTAACGAATGTTCTCTTTTCCGACAGGTCCACATGTACACGCACACAGGCGACAAGCCGTTGACGTGCAAGTGGTGCGAGGAGCGGTTCGCATACGCGTCGACGCTGCGTTCCCACCGGCTGCGCTGTCACCCCGACAAGATGGCGGTGCAGGCGCACGCCGCGCACGCAGCGCACTACCAGCCCTACGGAGAACACGCCACCATGCAACAAGTGAGTTACATTACGTGTCGACGCTGCGTTCCCACCGGCTGCGCTGTCACCCCGACAAGATAGTTTATAGCGGCGGATTAACAAGCACCTCACTACTCTCTCACGTTACATTTCATTTAACAGTTTTGAACGCTCACCTGTTAGAAAAAGTAACCCAGTCATGACAAACATACGGCCAGTAGGCCGCATGCGGCCCTCGGACCATATTCAATTCAATTCAGGCACAAGTTCGTGTGACTTGCGATGACATTATTAAGAACAAGAGGTATTTGATCATCAACAAAATAATTAGCATAACCTTTTTATAAGGCACTAGCTGCGCCCGTGGTTTCACACGCGTGGATTACTCCTTATAACATCAGCTATCTGCCACTGAAAGTCCCGTCAAAATCGGTCCTGCCGTTTTGGAGTCCAAAAGGAACATACACATAGATTTTTATATATTTACAGATAGAAGACCGATGTTAGTTACCTATTGTAAGAACCTAACTACAGATGCTTACTAATTCAGTAACATGTTTAGTTATTTTGAGTCCGGCCGCCAACACACAAATAAAATTAAGAGGCACTACAAAATCCAGTCTGACACCCCCTGAAGTAAACAGTCACGTGTTAGTCTGTCGTTATTAGAGAACTCAATTACGTTTTTACAATAGGCTAGTGGCGCTAGCTGCTTGTCAGCAAACCCACCTCAGCTATAAAAACATTCGTAAAGTTAACATTCTTATTTTATTTTCAGAACTACATCAAGAACGATGCTGTAGCAGTAAGTGTGCCGGTAGCTAAGAACGAGGTTGAGGCTATGTAGTGTAGTGGAAACATAATTATTTATGGCACTATTAGTGGTTAGAACGTTATATTACAAATGAATTACATTTTATTTGAATCGATACTCTACTGGTATAGTATTGGTAGCTATTAGATCAATAATTATTATAGAAAATGACTTACGAATTTTGATATTTTAGTTGTTATATTTCATCCGTAATGAATTACAAAACAGTATCTATACTTACATTATTATTAGTAATAAGTGATTAAACACCAAGATACATTTTAATCGTTTTATTCTTCACACTGTGAGTTCTGAAATTGTAAATGAGAAAGGGTGCTTGTTTGTTGACTTGTTGGTTCCTCTTTCGCAGCAGCAGAGCAATGCATTGGAGATAAAATTTAAAAACTAACATGTTTTAAAACATGTTTTAACATGTTTTTTCAATGTAAAACTAATTAAAAAGAAAAGTATGTAACTTTTCGTCGTACGAAATTAAGTCATAAAATCCGCCATATTTGATTTTGTGTGACATCATATTTACATCCTATAGCACCTTGGCGTTAATTTTATTTTATTTTATTTTATTTTCATAGGAAATCTTACAGCTAGGTACAAAATTAAGTAAATAAATAAAGCTAGAAGGCCAATTACAAGTTTTCACAAATAATAGAGTAGATAAATAACACTGTAGAAAACGGACTCTCAATAAGCATACAATAACAAGAAAAATTAAATACCTACATAGTGTAAAGAAAAAATAATACTAATAAAATATTAAAATAAGTTAAGACGTAGAGATCACGAAACATCAAATTTGTTAAAATCTGATTAGTGGTTAGAGCAATGATTAGATTTGAAATGTTCTCTTTAAGCCCTTTCTTTTGATACCAATACAACAAATTAAGATCAGAAAAAAAAATGACGTGGTAAATTAGGTCATGAAATCTGCCATATTGGTTTTAGCGTGATGTCATAAATTAACACGAGGGGAATTAAGACGCGTCAATAGACACCTCATAAACCTCATTGGTCAAAATATGATAAGTATATCAGGAGATTAGAACATATAGAACACATGAACATACATACATAGACGGCCAAACTCATAACCCTCCTTTGCTGAAGTCGGGTAAAATAATACGGTTTCCGTGTGATTACCCTCGCGGGTGAAGCCGCGGGCCGCAGCTAGTTTTACATAAAATACTTACTCAAGTTCAAATGCACTGAATTCACCCTATATTTACATAATTCAAAAGAATATCTTTTCCACAGTATAAATCCCCAGGATGAAGGTATCCAAATCCAATCTAAATGCATCTCTTAAACTTCGGAATAGATTTTCTTTCAGTCGAAAATGAGATGAACTTATGAATTATGCAAGAGAACCCTATTCAGTGGTTTTCTTTTTATCGTTTTACGGTATTTGCTTTGCAATTCAACCTTTTCACCCTGCGCTTCGGTAAAGTAACATCTATTTGAAAGACTCCTATGTATGTAGAAATTTATCTAGCTAGAGAGTGCACCTTCAAGAAATGGGTATTAAAGTTGGCTAAACACTAAATTAATATCTAAACAAAATGAAGCGAAAAGAACGTATTCACGATCAATTTTATTGAAACTGGCTGAAACTCTCTTTCAGGTCTCTTTCCCCCTCTTCCTTACCTTCCTTATTTTGGGTGTATTTTATATTTTCTCTCATGAACAACATATAAAATCGACTAAATGTGTAAAATTACAAAATCGTTAAGTGTTTCCAAAAACTGCATGGTTTTCACAAGACTAAAAGAGTACACATTTTTTTAAAGTAATTTCTTCGCATTTTTTTTTGGCGTATCGTCTTTGGTCTATCTGGCATAGCAAAGGACACAGATACGCATGGCCTACCTGAGCAAGTCCAATGCCGTTCTAGAGTTAAAACTCAAAATTAAGCGAACAGAGTAAAAAATCTGTTTTGGGCCACCCCTCAAAATCTTAGCTTTGACAATGTGTCGTACCCACAGATCCACCCGTACCCATTACCTCTAAATAATCAAGAGAGAATCTAAAAATCTAATAAAAGCACTGTCTAAGATTCTGCGTCACATGCTCGATAATAGCAAAAAGATAGGAATAAAAGCTAATGAAGATGGCGGCGGTGGCCTACGCCCTTCATCCGTGATGGGACAGATAAGAGTTCTGAGGCCTTACGGACAACTGCTATTGCGGCACCAAACTAACGTTAAATCCGCTCAGTTGGAAAATCACGCATTTTCCAACTGAGCGGATTTAACGTTAGTTTGGTGCCGCAAAAGCAGTTGTCCGTAGGGCCCCTGTTTTCTTTGGCCTAAACGTTGACAATAGACGTTGGCTATATTAGTTTATCAAATAGGGTCACTACCTACCACAACACGTATCTATCACTCATACTCAGGCTTTTTTTTTGTAATTACATTTTCACCATGGAAATAATCGTCCATGCCTTTATTTGCTCATTATTAAAAATTCTCTAAGGCGTAATATTACAAGACTTAAATTAAAATTAAATACTAATGAGTCCATCTTTTTATTTATTTTTTATTTATTATTTATAATAAAATATCGTATTTTCTCTCTCTCCCTTTCTCCTTTACCGCACTTCACAACTTACTCTTAAATTATCATAATAAAATAAAGTATAGTTTGAGCGAGACAAAAGCGCCGAGCCTAAAGCACACCGGCGGGAGCAAGCAGCACCCGTTCACGAGTTTGTGCCAGCCATCGTTCTATACTCAGGTTAGAGCCCGATCTCTATATCGATCTCTGGATCGGGATTGATATTAGTATTAAATTTCAATCAACATCTTCCGATAAGCGCAGAGCAGTTTTGTCTGGTTCAGTCACCAGGTTTACTCTTTTTTTTATTTATTAAAAGTATGCTTGCGCTTGCTCGCCAACTCGCCTGATGGTAAGCGTTGATGCGGTCTACGATGGAGCACGCTTGCCTAGAAGAAACCAATTCACTTTTAAAAGTCACTCCATTTTAGGAGATTACTGATCATCATACCTACAAGTCAGCGTAGTGAACGCTCTAAAGTTCGATGTAGTAAGTGCTGGATATACCTACGGAAAGGAAAAGCAGAATCGCGAAAGTTGTAAAATAACAGTAACAGATAGCCAGTTGGAATTTTCACAGAATATGTAATGTTACGGCGGATTAACTAAGTCCAACAGTAGACTGATGTAGGCTGACGTTAATGGTGCAAATTCAAAGGCAAATATCTGGACCACAGACCTATTAGGGCTGTGGTCTGGACCATCGAGGCTAGAAAATGTAATCCGTAAGTGCCTAGTGGGCAACGCAAGCTATCCGATAAGGTTGTGTCAGCGACGCGGCTGGCGGCGCGCCAACTCCGGTGAGTATATGTCCGCCCAGGCCACCACGCGCCACGCGCCACTCATTATATTTATATTACGCAACGCTGCACAAACTTACTAGCTTCACTAGCGTGTTGGATGTTTCCGGGAAACCATTATTTGAAATTATATTTTTTAGAACATTTATAGGGCTAATAATCTTAATTTGAAAGGCTTGAGTTGACAGTACGTACTAGATTACCTAATCTATACTAATATTATAAAGAGGAAAGATTTGATTGTTTGTTTGTTTTTTTGTTTGTTTGTTTGTTTGCATTGAATAGGCTCCGAAACTACTGAACCGAATTGAAAAATTCTTTCACTGTTGGGAAGCTACACTATCCCCGGTTAACATAGGCTGTATTATATTTTTTTTTTTTAATAGGGATCCTTACTAAAACTCCAATAATGTAACCCTAGGTGTAAAAAAAATAAGACTTACAACCGTGCGAAGCCGAGGTGCGTTACTAAACTGTTATAATGATAGCCTCGTTGGTCCAATTGGTAGTGAACCTGCCTTCTGCGCTTGAAGCGTGGGTTCGATTCACACCTATATAAGACAAACATTCATGTGATGAACATTTGTGTTTGTTCTACATATATCTGGGTGTTTAATATTTATTTAAGTATATATTTAAAAAAATAAGTATATATTATTATGTATGTATATCAGTCTCTGGCCATATTACAAGCTTTGCTTAGTTTGGGGTCAGATGACCGTGAGTGCAAAAATATCCCAAATATTTATTATTTATTTATTTAATCTCTTTCTCTTTAATTGCAATCTGTTAGATTAAAATACTGAGCTATACACATAAAATATACTTAGATAATCGATAACAACGATATTAATTTATGCGTTAATACTCGTAGTGTTTGAACTGTGCGAGTAAGTATGTAGCAGTAGTTATGTGCGTTTCAACCTACAGGCGCTGAAAAGGCGTGACTGTCGTTACTTGAATTGACTTTTCTCATGCTAAATTTATGGGATACAATTTAAATTTACCATTGTATTTAACAGCTTAACTACTTTTTCGTTATCTTCGCGCAAATCATTTGATTAAAACGGCAAAAAAGTTTTCCTGTAGAGCTCAATTTCGGGCGCAAATAAGCAATTTAGCTAAGTCACGACTTAAGAAAACTCATTTGAGGCAACTAAGTAGGTGGGTAACGACTTCAGGCTTTCCAAGCTATAAGTAATCGTCAGATCAAAAAACCGGTGAAGCTTAAAGAAAAGACACTTGAATTAAAATACTTACAGATAAATTTCATTTTTACATTTCCTTTAAAATATTAAGTAGCACTTTTACAAATAATGAGAACTAGGCACATGAAAATAATAGACTTTCCGTAGAAACTTTGTTACGTTTGAGTGTGTATGGCTGTACTACAAATTTGACGAATTGAGTCTCAATCACATAAATCTCAATTTAGTAATTAGTTAACTTAATATTTAGGCGTTTTAGTGTTATTTTGAATTGTATTTTATTCAGTTAGTAAAAAAACGGATTTTTTGCCCACCTTGCAAAATCTGTGCCTCTGCTCTCGCAATCTCTAATTTGTATGATATCGGATCCTTAAAGAAGCGCAAAATTGGAACCCTTATTATTATCGCCTTTTAAAATCGATCGTCATCAATCAGTTTCGCTCTGCTTAACCTTGTTAGTAATTCGATGAGCAAGACTCCGACAAGGCTCGCTCAGTAATTAATTGGCTCTCATTAGTGTAGTACGATCCAGAGAACTATTATTTCTTCGTAGATAGAGCAAAGGAAATCTCTTTAGATATACGAGTATATCTATACGATTGCCTTTTCATTGGAGCCGTTATTAACCCTGTAATAGATTACGTACGTGCTTTCATAGCTGATAGGTTCATTAATTTAGCTCCTTAATACGTCTATAGATAAACCTATTAAAGATAAATAACACTGTAGGTAGGAGAAAGTGAAAATGCATAGGTAGTAATCGTAATAGATAGTAATAGTCTTACAGAGTGGATTGCATTTTATGACAGTTTTTAGGGTTCCGTACCCAAAGGGAAAAAACGGGACCCTATTACTAAGCCAACAAAGTCTGTCTGCCCGACTGTCCGTCTGTCTGTTCTTCTGTTTGAATGGAATTAGTAATGCACGTATTTATTAATGAAAAAAAAAACACGTATTTTAATTTACTTCATACATTAATAATCTAACGTAAGCTTGGTAGAAATACAAATTACCTACGTAAAATTTCCTGAGTTCGTGTCGTAGTCGTTTAATAACATTTTGTCGTGTTTATCCTAACTCGCTATTACTTTCGTCGTTGCTAAACGTTCGCCTCGCTAATGAATACATTTCCTGAGCCACGCCACCTGCCAACATTTGCGAAAGTGGATATGAAATAAAGTTAGAGCAAACTTGTCATAAAAATTTTCATGCACCCACGAAATCTAATGTTTATTTGTACGAAATTTATAAATAATTCGCGAAACTATATAGGATACGGCTTAACAACTCGCAAAACTTACGTATAGGTAAGTAGTCAAGGCTAGGTAGGTAAGTAGTCAAGACTAGGTAGGTATGATTAGGTAGGTACTTATTAGGCAGCTATATATGACTTATTAACGTCAACTCATTTATTGTTTTTACGTTTACCACAAGATACCTACTTAATTCAAAATCGATATATTATGTAATTATATAAAACCGAAATGGTTCTCCCTTGTTTCGTAGAACAACTTTTAATATAATTTTTCTTTGTACCTATAATTTTAGTTATCAGTCGTATCTAAACAATAACCATAATCATTAACGTCAATTAATATTAATTACTTGACCTACGGACCTTTGGCTGGTGGTTTCCTTATGGGGTGTAGGAATGCGCTAAGAAATGATTTTGTGAAAGGGCCGAATTAAGAAAGGCAAAAAAGAATTAATAGATTATATGAAAATATACGCGTAAAAAGTCGCGGGTAACAGGTAGTTATATAAATAAGAGCAAGTATTACGTAGCGCGCATTTTTCAAAATACGTATGAAATAGCTAAAAGCATAAATCGTAATTTTTCAAATTGGAAGAAAAATATTTTCAATCTCCAAAATGATATTGGATCGTGATATTGAAGATTCCTTTGGAATGTAATGCAATAAATATCAGCCGGTGGGCGCCGCAGCGGCAGCCAGCGGAGGGCGTGCGGCATTATACATGATGTTTACAATCCGACCCGGCGGGACACGCTCTCCAGCCCTCGTAAAATTTTACCGCAAAAATATTTCGCAACAACTGGGATCAGTATTATTGCTGAAACGCAGATCCACCCAAAATAGAACGGCTCGTAGCTTCTAGTCCCGTCACGTTAAGGAAATCGTTGGCGTTACAGGCGTGGAGAAAATTAAGTAAAGATACAGGCGCGTGCAGGGTGCGCGGCTGGGGTGCGGGCGGGCGGGCCGCCCTCGCGCCTCAGTATCGCGGAGGCTGCGGCAGACTCGGCCGCCCGCCCTGCGCTGCTTCGCCCCACAGCCAAAACATTGCATTTAACATACTAATAAATTAATTATTTTACTAGTTACACATACATTTATCTTGTACTCTTCAATTTTATTTCATATAACTTACATCGCAAAAGAAAATGGTAATGATTGAAATATTTGAGTAAAATGGGTAGAAGATTATGTTAATATCATCATTTTCATCTTAGTGACAGTGTCAGTTGCGATTAGTCTGTTTACCTTTGTTGTGAACTATTCGTAGAGGGTCCACGAACAAAGTTACCCATTTCCTGCTATATTACGTAAGTACTTTATTTCTATTGTAACGTAAGAATGCTTGTTCTATTTTTAGGTAACATAGATAGGCTATGACCTTTATATAACTTTAACCACATGAAGATAGATAGATATTATACAATATAAATTTATTATAATGATTGATTTAAAAATGGAATCAACACTGTTTTAAACTATCACAGTTGTTTACTAAATTTATATTATTATCGGGAGCTCATTTCACAACTTTACCACGGCAAATATCCCGTAAATAATCATATAAATTAAAAAATTATATATGTTATAATTATTATTAATTATGTTATGTAGGTAGTTTTACCAATACAAATAGCTTAAAGTATTTAAGGTTTTACTGGAGACAGTTTTGTTAACGCTCTTCAATGTTTAGTACATAATAAGTTGGTAATATATTTTAGGTAATAATTATAGACTAGTTGAAACATTATTGTTACATATGTTTATTTTTTTAATAGGATATACCTTTTTATGCCTACTACTTTGAGCACTAAATTCTTAGCTTTTACTAAAATAACATCACACTATAGTGTTATAAATGCAAAAGTTAGTGTGTAAGTGTATTTGTTTGTCCGCACTTAACTCTATAAAAGTCGAACTGATGAAATGAAATTTGGTATAGAGATAGTTATCCCAGATAAAATCATGGTTCTACTAGGATAGCTGGTGAAACCGTGAACCGTAGGTAGCTATGTCATAAAGTTAAGTAATATTATTTAGGTACGGTACATACTAGTAGTACATACTTAGTTGTAACGTAGATGTACGTAATTAATTGTTTACTGTATGTCCTGGCACCTATAATCAAAAAAGATGCTTTATGAATATGAAAAACCAAATGCTATGACAGACGGGCCGCACTATATACTAGTACACAAGACGAGACCGTCAGCATTTCAGGACGCACGCACCCGCCGCAGACGCGAAGCTCTATTAGACGTACCTACCTAGTTTAAAACAAAAAACTTTTTTTTTTGCTGAATTACGTAGCCAATTTAACGGTATTGGCAGCAAGTGCTTAGGCAGTGGTGCCGTCGCTACTGCGCCACTGCATAAAAAACTTTAGCTCTAATATATTTAGCTTTGACTTTAGCACTGTTACAGCATCCACAATCGGTGGAGCTTATTATCTTCTCCAAGGGTGCTTTTTTCTCTGTTAGCGATTTAGTTCTAATGCTAGTAGTGTATTTAATGTGGTACAATATTGATCGGCCGCATGCAGGAGATATAACGTTACTTTGTTGCAAACAAAAGAATAGCACAAGCACTTCGCCCGTATTTCACCAAAAACACCATTTTGGTCCAGGTCTAACAGAATATTTAATCGGAAGATATTATGATAATGGATATACGATATAATTTAGATCAAAATAATATTACTACGCACATACCTAGATGAAACGAGGTGCATAGTTCGGGGCGGCTTTAACCATAAAATTACATGAAAACGAAATGACACACAAAATGAAATGCTGTCTTAAAGACTACGAATTACATTATCCTAGGGGATAAACCTCTAGATATACATTACCTAGATATACATTTTCTTACATTATCAGATATTTCAAATGGAAATAAGCTATCAACGTAGAGCACACCAGAGGGCTGCACTCGTTCTAAAGAGGGTCACCACTCCACCTGAGTGCTCTACAGCTTGTCCAATTATAGGTGTTTTCACTGAGAGGTGTTCGCTTTTATATTATGGCAATGAGAGGATCGCGACCCTTTCGTGTACCCACTTGTTCCCAATAACATAATAATTGGCATACATACTGAGAATGTTTTGTTTGCTTTTGGAGCCTTTGTTCTATTTATGGTGTATTCCGGTTTGATCCTTTTAATTCAATATAGGCCTCTTTTATATTTTGTTGGATCTATGTTTGTCTCGAAATGTTACTTTAGTTACTTCAACAAGCAGTTAGGCATCTATTAAATAGGTGCATACCTTAACTACTGCTCGGTAGTATTAACGTACTAAGTACCTACCTACTATGTCTCAATTGTAACCCGTGACAACTCATGTCTATGTTGGCCCCTATTTTAATCGTATAATGTCAATTCTAATTGTATATGTAATTGTAGATACCTAAGTAGGTACTTTTTGAACTTAGGGACTCTAGGTGGGCTAATAAACCTTTAGCTTTGAATTAATCGTTTTTCGTTGTTAATTTTGTTGGTATCATTGTATTTTTTTTCAACAGGTCCTTTAGTTAACAAAAGTGCCAAAAAGCCACAGTTGGTGCTATATACGATATATAGAAATCAAAGCAATATGAATCTCGTCCGACTCGCACCGACTCCGCAGTTTTTGCTAATGGCGTTGGCGTTAATCCTGTCATTAGTTGGCGCCGGTCTGTGCGAGATAGCTTCTGCTAAAGAACAGATTAAAAGCGTATCCAGTTCCCAAGCGCCGACTACTACTTTTAAGCCGAGTACAAAGCCATTAGAGAGCACAGTAACGCTGACGACTGCATCTCAGTTTACAAAGAGAAGCTTTAAAACAACAAAAGCGTTCGAGACAACCGAGAGCCCAACGACCACCGAGCGCCATTCAACCATAGTGCACGCGAGCACAAAAGGAATAGTGAAAAGTGCAAGAAGGCAAAAGTTAAATAGTAGTTCCAGTGCAGGGGCGCACTCCCCGGCACGGCTTCAAGAGCGCCTCGCGGTCATAGATTGCGATCTGCCCGTGCTGCCGCGGGAATCACGCGTGTGGCGCGGCAACGAGACCCACGAGCTGAATCTGCCAGTCACGGTGAGCATTACTATTAATTAATACTTCTTCACACATAATTATACTTTACTTTACCTACAGTACTGGCGTCATAACGCCTTTTTCATTCAAGTCTTGCATAAAACGGTATTAGTGTCACAAAGCTTTTGCGAACAACTCTTGTGAGCAAAACTTTGTGATCCAGATAAATATTGAACTTATTCTTTTACGGACCACTCCGTCTCACCAAAGTAACCTTGTGTATCTAATGCTCAAAGTTTAACGAAAAGATATGTTTCTAAGTCCTTACATATTCAAGTTGGTAAGTATTGACAAGGGACGAAAGCTCTTGGAAAACTTGTCATACCGATATGTTTCTGACAAACAAGTAAGTTTATCAACATCGTTCCTTTTAGTACAGCGTCGTATGATGATTGACAGAATGAAAGACAGGCCACTTTCCGAAAGGCTTTTCGCGGGTAGATAGATCCTGTCGAATGATGACGAACCCATTTTGGTTGTTCCCTTAATATTTCAGTATCCATTAGCCTTATGAATAAGCTTTTGATATGGGTATGTTACTGTGTAATCTATATCTGTCATTGTTATGTCAATGTTGTAGGATAGGTAGGTCTTCAAAGTTTTTAAGTATATAAAACTAACGGATACCAATATATTTTATCTCTCACGTTGATATAGTAAAGTATCAAGCTCGTTAGGTTACAGTGAATATTTTACTTTAGTAAATAAGATCCAAGATATGATAATATTAAACTTAATGTTTTCAGGCAATTCATAAAATGTGTTTCCTTCCGCTCCCTTATTTCTGAGCATAATATTCTTGTTCGCACAACTTTCATCGCGACAGTAGCGAGCACTGCGAGGTCAAATACATAAACCATAAATCGTCTTAGTGGAGGAGAAATAAGGGGAAAGCTTTTTTTTTTGCTTGAGCGGTTGAGTTCTTCCCATTCATTATTTTTGTTGCGGTATAGGTCGGTCGAGTTGTTTAAAAAAAATGATTGCGTTCAGTATTGCTTTCAGATTGCAGTGAGCCACTTTCGGTGTCAGGGTAGATGTGGTTCAAATGAAAGTTTTCAATACAGAGCTGCTTTCGTGTGGAATCACTGTTATTTCGCTTTTTAAATACCTATCTCGCAAGTCGCTCGCTCGATGGTAAGCGTCAAGATTGCTCATTACAGTCCAGCTGATATGTTTCTTTTGTGTTATTAGTGATAATGGTAGAGATTAAAAACAACGGCGATCAGTTCAGATTATGAAGCCGAAAGGCTGTCGAAAAAATACTTTAGTAAAGAGTACCTACATTTAATGATGGCTGTGATTGTTGTAAGGTATTTTTTGTGGTGGTGCTAAGGTATTTTACGCAAGAGAAAAAGTTCATTTAGCGGGGAAGAAAGACATTTAAAATAACTTTAATATTTATGATATACGCGCAGGTTTACTCTACTCTACAACAATTAATTTAACCATTGTGCAAATTTGTCGCGAAAGCCAAATAAACCAAAGCCGAGCAATTTCATTTTACCTCTGTATTTACGAAGGTGGGGTTAGATAATGTCTTCATAATCCACATTGATCCGACGCCAATAAAACGGCACTGCAAACGAAAGGGGGATAATTTCAATTGGCATTCACAAAGGTTGACTCAAAGAGTACCTTTTTATATACTGTTGACTTTGCAATAAATTAATGGGTGACTTTGGTGTGCGGGTGGCGGAGGAATGTGCGGGAGGCGCGGCGCCGGACGAGGAGTGCCCGCCGGTCGTCGTGTCCTGGGAGGGCGCCGCAGACATACAGAGCGGAGACATCCTCATCGTGCGCATCGCAGACTCGCTGCTGCTCGACACCTTCGACCCGAGGAACGGCTCGGCCGCCGCACCCGCTGCCTCTGTGAACCATACACGCGTGCTCGCCGACAGGTGGGAGCTTCTATTATTATTATACAGCCTTGGCCTGTGACACGACACGTATGCCGCTAGGATGAACATTATCGATCTCTCGACGCACTGACCGGAACATCTACTTTTCGCATTTGCCGCATAAATAGACACGCTTTCACGCTACTCGGTTCACACGAAGCAGATTATATACTCACGATCCGCATATTTGCCGACACCAATTTATGCATCTGAATGTACACCTTGAGATAACGCCATGCAAACACGCCACATTGAAACAAACTCTACTTGGCTAAGGTTGCGTGTTCGGTCGTTATAACCTTCTGAAAACAAACAAAACTGTAAAAAAACTCATGGACTTGCCCTACGAAACAGACAAATCTCACATCTCACAACTACGAACAAATAAACAAATACATATGTGGATTCAAGTTTTAATATATTTTATTTCATTCGTTCGTAACGGAACACGAGTAGGGACCTATTTTGGTAAAAAGGTACGCCGTATTTGCATCCCTTGAGAGAAGAGCGGTGCGAGCGGTAGAGTTGTTTTGTTACATTTGCCGTTCCAGTGTTTGCATGGCGCGTTTGTTTTATGTTTAAATTAGGCATGTGTGATGTTGTGTATTTAGGAGTTGGGGTGAATTAAGTAATAATATTTCTAGGGAACATCACACACTACTGCAGCCCGCGGTGTACCAGGTGACGAGACAGGGGCACGAGCACTGCGACGACTCTGAAGGCACGCTGTTAGACATCACGCCGCTCGACGAACACGGAGCTAAAATATTTACGCTCTACGAGAAAGATCTTACCGAAGGCGTTAATTTACTTATAGGTGACTACTTGACTAGAGTATAGTTTATTCTATTTCTATGTAAGTGACTAAAGCGTTTATTCTGTGAAATTCTGTAGACCTCAGTATGTTTTAGGTATCGTTCTCCACAAAAAAATATGAACATTAAACAATGAGATGTAGAGCAACGATGTAATAACATGAATAATTGAACATACTTAACTATACCTACTCAGGAAAATCTGACGGTGACGAAGTCAACCTCTCTTTATTCTACCGTCGTCGCACAATAGCTATGCAAGGAATTTTCTCCGTACTGCATGAATGCCGCAGTCCACGGTAAAAATCGCGTTGGCGTGCTCGTTATCACAAATGAACCAAATAGCACCTACATACCTACGTTACATTTGAATTATTTCTGTCATACTTAAACTTACAATATTTTCTTGTAGTGGTGTCGGAAAATTGGAAATCACAATGCGTACGACTGAAGGTGACAGTAAAATCGGACAGCTGCGGAGATTCACAAGATTGTTCGGGAAAGGGCATCTGCTATACTAACGTATCAATGGTACGTAACCAAGATTATCTTACGGTCTCGTTTGATCTACCTACACTAGCATCTATCGAAGTGTGTGCCGATAGTAAATAAAAAGTACAACACAGACGGTACCTAATGCTTACTCTGTTCCGGTTCGTTATTTTAAAATTTAGTCGGTAATAATTACAAAATATATAAATTTATTAAGTAAACACTTATTTTTTAAATAAACTGCTTGATTTTAAATACCGTCGTTAACTTAAGGACTTAGAACAAACGAGCGAACAGTTAAGGCTTTTATTAAGGCATTAATGTTGGTCCACCTCCGCGGTGCGGTGGCGAGGGTTGTATTTACGATTATTGTGCAGGAAGGGTACGAGTGCCAGTGCTGTGGCGGATACACTGGCTCGCGCTGCGAGGAGAGGGATGTGTGCAGCCCGTCGCCTTGTCTGAACAACGGCGTCTGTGTCGACCTCACCTCGTCTCCCAGCGCACTTAACTACTCCTGTGTCTGTCCTTACGGTACGAATGATTTGGTGGACTTTATGATGAATAGTTAATTTTACAGCACAACGTTAATAAAAATTCATCATTTTATGTTCTCACTAAGCCGGACCGGGCCGGTAGAGCACGTATTTCGTCTCTCTATCAGTCGGCATCTCTACGTTCACTCTGCTCACAATCATACCTTGTTTCGCACATGTCATCAATTATTTTTTGTTTTCTCGTTGCTCAGTCGAAGTACTATGGAACTTCTGACACCTTATTGAAGATAAACAACAAAAAAACTGACTTGCATTGCGAACTACCACAATGTTGTACCATACTGTATGCTACTTTGAATGTTGTAGGTTATTGATTATTAGGTAAACTAACTCTTGCAGGCAGAACTTTTTACTAAAGTTTGTACGATATGTTTTAGTTTTGTAATTTGTACGTGTAAAAATGGTCTCATAAACTTCGCCCGAGCTCCCACGTTCCTTCTCATTTGAGACTGCGAAACGTTATTGCCAGTTAAAGCGCTAATTCAAAAATATTTGTTTTTGTTTGGTAGAAACAAAAAACGAATGATTATAAGTTATGGAACAAAAGTAGTATCACGTAGGAAACCTGCCTGTGAGAGGTTGTTAGCAAATTTTCAAGAACCCTGTACAATTGTACATACCTACCATGTTCTAACAAAATAAAGATTCTAATTCTGATTTAATCACTCAATAGAAATGGCATCTTCCATTTTATCTATCATCATACCTATCTTACCATACCGTATCATACCTATCTTCAGAAGTGGACATCCCAAGCTCGTGCATGATTTAATACGAGAGGTACACAAGGACGACGGCCCTAATCCATCACCGCGGCTACGAGATCCCTGATGTGTTTGTCACAACATACACGTTCATGCATACATACATATATACTGCATATGTATGCGCATTAGGGAAATGCAAGACTTTCTATGGAAGCTTCAACAGGACGAGATCTGACAAATTGGTTCAAAATTGAAATGAAAAATGTTGCTCGTTTGTTCTCCCGACAGTGTAGGATTTTTTCCGGGAATGACGTTTTATTCCTTACATTTGTATGTGTGTGTTTCTTATTTATCCATTGTTTCAGCGACAATGGTTTTCCTTTGAATAAAATTGACACAGAGAAGCAAATTTTAATGAAAATTCCTTCGAAATTATTCCTGGCAATAATTCTAATGGACAAAGGGGCACGAAGAAACTTCTCTAAG
The DNA here is from genome assembly GCA_914767915.1 of Agriopis aurantiaria. Lineage (NCBI taxonomy): Eukaryota > Metazoa > Arthropoda > Insecta > Lepidoptera > Geometridae > Agriopis > Agriopis aurantiaria. The sequence continues at coordinate 10,201,367 of OU611983.1, read as the reverse complement.
CCACAAATGAATAATGACACTCATTTATCAAATCGAAATGTAATCGGAAACATTAGTCTTATCATTATGAGCTACGGAGATGGAGGATAACGTTTATCTCATTCGTTTAATCCAATCGAAGAAAGCCGTGAAACATTACGAGCATTTTATTTCGAATTCGAAAGAAATATGTTGAAAAAGCGATTTAATTTAATAGAGATCGAGCGATAAATTGTATTTTTTGGTCAATTAAACATCGATGTGACGCAATCTGGCGCGAGCTCACGTGGCGCGAGCTATTACGCCACCCGTCGTTTTGCATGCCTTCCAAAATTCATGCGAAAACGAGATTTTCGATTTGTATCTCTGCCAGATTAACTCGTGCGTGTATTTCTCTTTTATCTGTTCTGCTTTCAATACACTTTGATCTCATAATTACATTTACATTTTCTTAATAACTTGATCGTTATCTACGCGTTGAAAATTATTTAAGGGAAATACTAAGTATGTAAACATCTTAAACATTTTCCTCAATCGTTAACGAGCTTGGGGAAATCTTGCCAGTCCATATCTATATGCTAATAATATAGATTTATTTTATGGCTGTTACTATTTATGTGTCGTTTCTGCAGACCAGCAGATTACTTAAATAGATACAATGAGGTCGGTAGTCAAAAGCAGGACTTGGATGAGATTGGCGCAGGGCCGGAAAGAGTAGCATGCAAGGGAAAGCTTTATCGATCTATGCTGGGCTATATAAGCTTTTTTCCTATTGCTCGCTGCGGAATCCGCTTAACTCCTTATCAAGAAGATAAGGGCGCAACAGATGGTCAGTCGTGCGCGCTCTGCGTTGTTTTCGGTTTCGGTCAGCCTGGCTTACTTACGTAATAAATTTTTATATAGTTTAGTCAAGAAGGCAAACGACACGCTGGATGAAGAAAAAAGTCGTGGTTGCACTTGGCTCAAGATAGAAAGTAGTTTGCTACGCTGACTGCCTACCTCCAGTAGTGGAGATGCACATGAAGAAGACGATAGCTTAGTCCTTGAAAAGTTTATACCCATACCACGGAATAAGCAATGCCCAAAATATTAAATATTTACATATGTCATAAAATCACGTCTCGACAGGGTAATTCAGTCGAATCTTTTTGTTCATTACATCTTACACATTACACATATAACAATAAAACGTGGTTTTTCGATTTTAAAAAAGAATACTATGGTCATTTGAAAGCTAATCTATGATGAATGTTGATATTGAAATAGGAATGTAGAAATGAGAAACAAGCCAAACGATGAACGTCTGTACATATAGAGCAATTTTTTTTATAATTTAGAAAACGTGATAATATTCAAGATGTAAGTATTCAACACCAACTCAACTTGGCTGTTGCTTGTGCTTCGTGCTCGTGGCCCAAAGATATAGCTTAATTTATAAAGCTTCCGTGAGAAAATGTTATTATTGTTAGGGTCATTCGAAAGCCTGTGATGATATTAACGACAAAAGTGTTCTGTCCCAATATATATAAGTATAACTCATTCTAATGCTATGGTTCCGTCCGTCGTCGCAGGCATCTCGGGAACCAACTGCGAACTAGACCCGTGTTTCTCGTCACCGTGCCTGAACGGCGGCTCGTGCCTGACGATGGCGATGAACGGCTCGACGACGTTCCACTGCGCGTGCACGGACGGCTGGGCGGGCGCACGCTGCGAACTCTCCGTCACGGGCGGCGCGTGCGCCTCCAGCCCCTGCCTCAAGGGCATCTGCATCGAGCAACTCGACACTGACGACGAGGGAGAGTACCGCTGCTTCTGCCAGCCTGGTGACTATACTCATTTATCATTATATTATAAATGCGAAAGTGTGTTTGTTTGTCCATCTTTCACGCAGCAATACAGTAACGGATCGTAGTGATTTTTGCTAGGATGTAGGTAGTTCAAGGGTCGGTGAGTAACACTTAGGCTACTTTGTATCCCGAAAAAAATGAGGTTCTTAATATTGAAACTGCGGGCCGTATTTTATTTATATTTTTTTATTTGGTTTACAATTTGGAATATACACAATTATCTTATTCTAAAATCTTACACAACAAAGAAAGCACGGTTAGTACTTACTACATTATAATAAGACCCCATTTTGGTTTTGGTTTGATGACGTTACCACAGATGACGGCAGTGGTTGATAAGTTGGGCGAATGAAGTTTTGATCTTCAGGTAATAATGAGACCATTATGATAGTCGAAAGTAGATAATCAAGATTGAATTGGTAATTTGGTATAATTTTTCTGTAAGGTTTTTGGCACTTAGGGACTTATCTTCAGCTTTTGGTGGTATTATAAAGCAAGCATTATTATCTACGACTATACTTGTGCTAAAATGGCAGTGACTCTTCATGCGGTTTAAGTTAGGACTTAAAAAAGAAAACATTTCTGTGTAGATATTTCTACAGGATGTAATAATTCAGAATTGGTCTAGATTCCAGGTTAGATGTGAAACTAGGCTAGTCTACAAAAGACGCATGCGAATGAATATCTACCTAGCCAAGGTCTTTCAATAATTAAGCGTTACTCGGTCGAAGTTAGCACTGAAGGTACTAAAGGTGTCTACATAATAAATCGTCCGAACTTAGTCAATTCAATAATGCTTAATCTTGTTTGCAAATGTTTGGGGCGCGGGTATTTCTGTAGGTGATTTATTTAAAGCGGAGTTGGAAGGTTGCCCGCAGGCCGCGGTACGTGCGGCCTTGCTGCGTTCGCTTCGCTCGTGTCTCGCCCGGCGCCCGGCGCCCGGCCAGCAAGACGCGCCCTTATCGCTCTGAGAAATGCTAATGTTGAGCGGTTATGATGCTTATTTATGATTTAGCTTCGATATAATGTTTCTACCTACATCTGCATAACTGAACAGGGAGTCGTTTGCAATACCCAGCTATCCCATCTAAATGTTTACCACCTATATTTATTAGTTTGATAATGTGTTGTGCTATTCCTACGTAAGATTATGGGCAGTTGGTTAAACAGATAAGTCGTAAGCATGTTTGAATAAAAATATTATATCATATTATTAGAGCCAGGTCCCATCTTGAATATTGCGTGAGTAATAAACAAAGTAGAAGTCATTTCCGTAATGTCCCTTCGATCGGGCGATTTATTTCAGCCTCAACAAAAGATTCTTCTCTCAATACGAACAATTTCCAATTTAGATGTAGCGCGCGGACTTTAGCTCATTTATTTTTTTTTGCATTAAAGAAATAGGTAGACACTTCGGAAATACAAAGGCGAGAAAGGTTTTTTCCAATGCTGGGATAAATCGTGGCGAATTAATCAAATGCCTTGTTTTCCCGACAGTCGAGAGCGAATTTGGAACGGATGCAAACAAACAGCCCCTCGGGGCGGATTGTGTTTCGCCATAAGGAATTTGAAACTTTGCGTCGTGACGCGCCGTCTGCTCTACCCACCCACAGAGTTACTTACCATCGTAGAGCTCGACAATAAGTGAAATAAATGTTTCTTCGCTGAACATAAAACCTCGATTAAACATTCGAAAGTTTGCGAATTAGTTTCCCAAAAGAAAATCTTTAGGTACCTATTCTTTGTCGTTAATATTCTAAATTAGTAGCCTCAAGTTTAAAAGTATTCTAAATGCGGAAAGATAACTTTATTGTTTTAATGTTTGTTAAGTATTTACTTACATTGCTCATAAGTTTTTATTTTAATAATGTCCAACAGTTCTTGTTTATTACAGAGTTTAGCATAATAAAATAACGTCAGAAAATGTTTTGCTCGAAAACGGCCTCGCTGTCGATTGTATCTTACGTAAAGTATCAGGGTATTATAATTACCGCAGTCAAGGTCCAAGCGTAATAAAATAATATTTCGATTTAACTTCGGTTGATCGTATTATTTTAAATTGCTATTCTGTATTTTAAGGCTTTTGTTGAGGCTATTTTGTATTCCGAACCAGTGAGGTAGTTCGTGCGTTAACAGAGCTATCTCTACAGAATTTGGATCATGTCTTGTTCATCGGAACCGGTCTACTGAATAAACCTGAAGTTGATTAACGTGCTTAATCAGACGTATCTTTGACGTGGAACTTTGATATCTATATCCAGTATACCTAGGGCTTGTAGGACTCGTATCACTCTAGTTTTTAGACGGCCCTTATACTGAAACGGAAGAGCCGAGGCGTGACTGTGCACATGAGTAGTTTCCGAATAGACTGAACATATGCGTGTTTTTAATCCTGAATACGCTGAAGAATACGTATAGGTACGTCACATGCGTTATTAACGCAAAAATACTTGAGACTTAGGTGACAGTGATTGCTTACCATCAAGCGGCCCGTTAGCTTGGCTGCCACCTATGGCATTAAAAAACAAGGCTTTTTGGACATTATTTTGGAACCCAAACTACACCCAAAATACTTCAGAGCCCTTATTATTTATCTCACACGTGACGTTATAACCTTGAAAATGTAGTTGAAAAATTGACTCTGAGAACATGGTATGGACAGAACACTTTTTATTATATTTTGTTTTTAATTTTTCTCAAGTGCAAAAAACTAGATATCTATCTACCTATACCTGATGTTGAAGGATGCTAAAGAGAATCTCTAGAGTTGTTTGAGTTTCCCCAAGGTATGCAAAGCAACTTTTCCCAGGGTACACCGGTAAGCAATGTGAGCTCGAGTACAACGAGTGCATGTCTTCCCCCTGCGCCAACGGAGGCACCTGCACCGACCGCGTCGGCGGGTTCACTTGCTCATGCGGCCGTGGGTACGCCGGAAACTCTTGCCAGCTGAAGGTATGGCGATCAAAGGTATAGTTAAACCCACCGTTCCATAGTTCAAATTCCGCACGCACGCATAAAGCGCTTTACTTGCACTTTTTTGAAGCGAACTGCTGGGTTTTTTGTCCCAGAGAAATACATTCTCGATGTTTTCAAGTTGCATCGTCTTTCGTAAACCGCATCATCATTTAACATCTGGCACAATGCTGCCAAAATCAAGCTTATTTTAAATTAAAATAATTGGCCAAGAGCGTGTCGAGACACGCGTTTGGTAGAGTTCCGTAGCCAAAGCCATATAATTGCGGTCACATTCATAGTTCAGAAAATGGAGTTCATAGAATTTTTTTGATGTATGATCCCGACATAACATATACTTTTTATGGTTTAGACAAAGCGAATATTACTTGGCGAACGTTCTTTGTTAAGATTATTTTGCGTGAATGTGAAATGACCTTTGATATAATTCTTGAATTTATTACAGTTTTATCGCTATTGTTCAGAAAGTTGTGATTGAAAATAATCGATATAATTTTGAATAAATTCGCAAAGGATAGACATACTAAAAAGTGATTTAAGAATACCTTTATTTCAAAATTCCTATTCAACGAAACCCCACTCGAAAAAAAATATATCTCCATAGAATGTTCTAAAGGATTATGGCGGATGGATAGACAGATGGACAGAGCGAACTTATAAAGGTTCTTTGTTGTATTACGGAAACCTAAAAGCACTAAAATTTTCATCTAAGAAGGAGTATAATAATTAGCAACAAGCTTTCTACTTTTGACTGAGAAAATCATTTGAAAGAAATACCAAGAGTCTTCTCAATCATCTACAGCACTGTATTCTGCACAGAATAGAGAAGTAAACGAAAAAAATAATCTTTTTCGTGGTATTCTGCGCCTAATTTCACAAACTTTACTTAAAAAAACTTAAGAAATGTAACAGTCTTGTTTTATTGTTCATATCACAGACCTAATCAAGGGCCCACAGTTGCCGTTAACTGAAAATAAATAAAACATGGCAAAAAAACTATTAGCGAAAAAATCTTCATGTTAATTTTCGGTTTACGGCATTTCTTTTATGTGAAACTAGTAGGATAAAATAAAATAGATAAATTTTTCAAGATTTTTGTGCGTCAAAGTTACGTGAAAGCTACTACAACCTCAAAAACATTCTTATATTAATCTTACATTGAGCTTTGTCTCAATCTCTCGGCTAGTGAGAGAGCGAGATAAAATTCAATGTAAGATTATTATCAGAATGTTTTTGAGGTTTTGGTGACCCATACTTGGTGTGTTTCTGGTTCAACGCACTGGCACATTTTGGTCACGCGTCGCATTAAACAGGCGCTCTGAAAGATTAAACTGTATAGTTATGTGCATGTTCCGCATGCATGTGTGTGTGTGCATGTGCATGAGTCGCTGACATCAAGTGGATGCAAAAGACAGGCTGTCGTTCAGTGTGGAGGTTAAAGGCTCTGCCTTTATGCCTATGTTCAGCAGTGAATGTCTTCTGGCTGATAATGATGACGTGCATGTTCCAGGTGGACCTGTGCACGCCCAGCCCGTGCCCGGTGCGGCGGTACTGCGTGGACCACGGGAACAGCTACTCCTGCGAGTGCCCGCGCGGCTTCGTCGGCGACGAGTGCCATATACCCACTAGATCTGTACGTTCACTAATCAGAAATCGCCTAACGATACCTCACACATTTTACATCACCTCTGAGAAAATTATCTGTAGAGGGTCACGCGAAGCGGGTGTACTAAACCGAAAGGGGTCTATAGTAAGCAGTTCGTGATTTTAGGGTTGGTTCCATAGTAAAAGTTGTTCATACAGTGGCGTAGCTATCGGAGGGCTAGGTGGTGCCGTGCACCGGGGCCCTCAAGCTCAGGGGGCCCTCGGACCCTGACCAGTAAACCTCAAACTGAACTTACGAAAATTGCTCATAATTTACCTTCTCATACACATACATGTACCTAATAAGAAGCTTTGCACCTTTAAGGTATTCATATAAATTTATACTTCATAAAACCTAACCAGTTCAGATAGGGCCCCAATTCTTTTTTGCACCAGGGCCTTTGGTTACCTAACAACGCCACTGTTCATAATGCATTTTTACTATAGAACCAACCCTGAAATCGCGAACTGCTACAGTCGTGTAAAAATTGATTAGGACGCTTTGGTCCCTGTTGCAAAATGTCCCGGATACTCATCCTACTTTACTTGTTATTTGTTGTGTTTTGTTGTGTGTAATATTGTGTGTCGTGTATTTCAGGCGTGCGACAACAACCCGTGCGCCCACGGCGGCACCTGCTGGAGCGACATCGACTCCTTCTACTGCTCGTGCCGGCCCGGGTACACCGGGAAACTCTGTGAAGGTAACCTCACCGATAACAAAAACAACATACTTAGATATACAATATGATGAAAAACGTCTTCTTGTCCAAAATACCTCAGTGCCTTAAGACGAAAGTCTTCGACCAGTGTGTGTTACCGGTGATGACATACGGCACTGAAACGTGGTTTCTCACTATGGGCCTCATAAGCAAGCTCAAAGACGCACAACGCGCTATGGAGAGGGCTATGCTCGGCGTTTCTCTACGAGATCAAATCAGAAATGAGGAGATCCATAGACGAACGAAAGTCACCGATATAGCCCACCGGATTAGCAAGTTGAAGTGGCAGCGGGCAGGGCACATATCACGCAGAACAGATGGCCGATGGGGCTGAAAGGTTTTGCAATGGAGACCACAGACCGGTAAGCGCAGCGTAGGACGTCCACCCACAAGATGGACAGACGACCTAAAAGAGACCGCAGGGAAACGCTGGATGCAGGCCGCTTCCAACCGGCCCTTTTGGAGATCGATGGGGGAGGCCTATGTCCAGCATTGGACGTCTTATGGCATGAAGTGATGATGATGATGAAAAACAATGTGAGATAGCCCGTTGGTCTAGTTGGTAGTAAACCAGCCTTCTGCGCTTGGGGGCGTGGGTTCGATTCCCACCCAGGACAAACATTCATGTGATGAACATTTGTGGTTGTTCTATATCTGGGTGTTAATATCTATTTAAGTATTTTAAATGTTAATCGGGACTTATCACGTATTATTTAATTTAGGTAAAAAATATGTACCTTTCGCTCGACGTTTCGACCATGTTACAATGGCCGTGGTCACGAGCTGACTGAAAACTGCGGGTGAGTCCGGCGAGAAGAGCGGGTGTTTTGTTTTCCTACCCTCACTTGATCTTGAAAAATCGTAGGGTTGTCACTACGACACACAACACTGACTGTATCGGTAAATGTCCTAGTACCTACACCGCGGTTTGTACACTTGCTTACTACGGGATTCCACGACGCCGCTAACTTAAATCCATCTTCCCGGTTGAAATTGCGATGTTTTCTAATTTCAACCGCTTCACGAACCATTCTAGAAAAATAATGTCGTTCAGTGGAGAGGACCTTCGGATCGTGGAGCTCGATCCAGTGACCGGATCCCGCCTCAAGCAGATGTTCTGCAATAGCTGACTTCTGTGTCTGGCGATTTTTGACGGCCGCGATATGTTCTTTGATCCTTTCTGCTATGGTGCGCTTTGTTTGACCTATGCAGGAACTACCGCAGCTACAATCGACCTTGTACACACCAGGGGTCTGGAAAGGAATAACGTCTTTCGGTGTCCTTACATGCCTCGCCAGCTTAGATAAGGGGGTATACACCGTCTTGATGGAGTACTCCTTCAGCAAGGTCCCTACCTTATCCGTTACTCCTTTAACGTAAGGCATGAAAGCCGGCAGCCGCTCGACGTCAGTCCCTCTCCTGTGACATCTGCGTCTGACTGGAGAGGAGGGACTGAAGCTTGATTTTAAGCATTTGCAAAACTCATCGTAGTTTTTGATGTAAGCCAGCCGTGATTTGTTGGGTCGCAAGTTTTCTACTACATATCGACCGCCCTCTACATACACTCAGGTGTTAACACTTAACACAATGTGTCAATAAAAGTGCTTTTTGTCCACTGTTTGCATTGTTTTCTGTGTTTAGTGAATAAAATAAGCTTTTAAGAGGAGGAATGATATAAAATAACTTTGAAACCAGTTTACACTCCAGTGCGGACGACCGTCACCAGGAATGCGCGTATTCCCTGATGAAGGAAGTATAATGGCTCCGAAACCGTAACTGATAAATATAACGTGAGTGTAAGGGGTTTTCAGAATTAAAAAAAAAAAAATGGGACATTTTTGCACACACGGTCATCTGACCCCAAACTAAGCAAAGGTTGTGATATGGCTGCCAGAGACTGATATACATACATAATAATTAATAATAATTTATAATTCAGGGTTATTTTTAACAAACAAAGAGAAACATTTTCAATGTACATGCAAGGGAGCGGTAAGACGCAATTATACAATATGACATTACCAAGGAACGTTGTCCGCTGTGCAGAGGACTTCATCCTGGAGCCGGTGATGGGCGGGCCGGGCGAGGGCGGCGGCACGGGCGGCTCGGGCTCCGTGCGCGAGGTGCGGCTGCCGCTGGGCCTGTACCACGACCGGCTGCACAACGTGTACATCGCGGCTGGCACGCTCGGCGCTGCCATCGCCATCGTCGGTGTCGTGGTACCCACGCATGTTAAATTTTTATATAATATCAGATTAAAAACTGATAATAAATAGAGCACATCAACAAACAAACAAAAATTTATCTGTTCAAAATTTTATTAGTTATAGGCTTTTTTAATTTCATGCTTGACAGAGAGCTTGATATAGCAGGTGAAGACGTCAAACCGTGTGCGCGCCACACAAATGCTATACTATTAGATAATTAGACTAACACACGCTTTGCGGGAAAGAGACAGAGTATCCGCTCTCTATCGCCACCAAAAACTTTAAATGCTCAATTCTCAGAGATTTATTAGCCAATTAAATTTTTTCAGTAAGTATGTTTAATATATTTCGTTAAAATCCTTCGCTAAGTTGTAATAAATGAAACACTAGGACACATTCCTATTGTAACTACCTATGTTAAACAAACCTTGGAAATTAATTTTAACCTACTTCTCGTTATCATATCGAATAAAGACGTTGCAAGTTTATGTAATCCGGATGACAATACAATAATTTCGTTTCGTCGAATGATGGAGTCGGAAGGTGGATAGTGAAGCTCTTCAATACTAGTAGTGAACCCCTCGAGTTTGGACTCACTTGGTATGTTTTATAGAGTCCCATATACATTACACGTATATTATATTATTGTTTCATGTTAATTTTAAATTGATTATTTTAAAACGCGCGTTATACTTAGACCCAAAATAAATTAATTGAATTATACTGGGTTACGCGGAAAGCGTGTACTAAACCGAAAGGGGTCAAGGCTTCAGGGTGCTCCCATAGTAAAAGTTGTTCATAATGATGGGTACTATTTCATATAGTACCCTTGGTACTATGGACCCCTTTCGGCTTAGTACACCCTAGGATTGATATGTAGAGTTATATGTGTTATTTGCAGGTGACAGCGTGCCACTGCCGTGTGAACAAGACATACTCCCGCCTACTGTCCCGCTTGTCTCGCGTGGCCACACCAGGGCCGGCGCACCACTGGCTGGCGGACAAGCGCGTGCCGCCGGCTGCGCCCGCAGCCCCGCCGCTGGATACCACCGACATGTACTACACCCTCGACTTCAGCGACAGCCAGAGCTCGCCGCTCATACAATAGCAGTCGTATGTGAACTGCTCCGACGGGGAACGGTTCAATATACGGATCTGAACGAGCTGCGAGGTACTCTATTTACAAGCTTTTATTTAACCTGCAATGTTAGTTTGTTTAGGTCAAATCTAGCTGAATTAGAACCAGTTCCTTATAACCGATTTTGCTGAAATAGGCTACCAGAGGAATTATTTTTACAAGTTTTTTATTGAACTTGCCCTGTTAGTGTGGGACAAATCTTGCAACTGAATTTTAAATTAGGGTCCTTATGGCCAACTGCTAACGTGGTATCAACTAACGTTAAATCCACTCAGTTGGAAAATCACGCGACAGCAAACCGTATCTGGGGGCGTTAGAACAGGCGACGGTACGGCCCCAGGAAACTGTATGCCCCACTAAAAGTATAAATCCTTCAAGTGACCATCCACCAAGGATTACCCTCATTAAAAATAAAAAAGGTACACAAATTAGCATAAGACTAAAAAGGTCAGAGTGTCTAGTTTATGGCCAATTTTCGCAGAATTTACATTATCTTAATCACCTGCGTGGGAGCCATAACAGAGAATAATTTTGAGTCATTATACGCGGCCTTGGAACTTGACTCAAACAATATACGTACTAGTCATAGCTACCAATAGCGGCCTAGCATAGCTGCTATAAATTAGCTACACGGCAAAATGTTTAGAACGTCTTGGTGTTTTAGATTAAATTTTCACTATACATTACTATTAATCTTTTTTGTAATAAATTCATCCATGCCTGTGCCAAGTTGCAATCTTACTTTCTGTATAATATAAAATACACAGCACAGAATTGCAGAATTACTAGGGTACTATAGAAGCTTTAGTACCTAAGTTTAAAGAGATTAGAACCATTCTTGCTTGGCACAGACCACATAATTCGCTTATTTAAATAATTATGTTCGTAAATTACTAGATCTTTGACAAAAATCACTATCGTAAATGTCATTCAGAATTGCTTATTTTTCATGGTAACAAATTGAAGTAGGTACTCAATATAAAATTGTTGTAAAAAACTGTTTGTAGTTAATTAGTGAAAATGCCAAATATTTTTTCTGGACGTTGCGTTGTTAAATTTAGTAAATAAATTATTATTAAAGGTAAGAAAGGATGATGTAGAAGTGTCAAGATAGCTCTGAATAGAAAGAATATAGAGATTTTAGATAATCGTTAAAATACCACCAAGAAGTAAAATTAGACAAAGATTTGTTTTATCAATACATCTGAATGATATATATTTTGTTTGTATTTACACTAAGTGCCTGTTATATGGGAAACTTTTAATACTTATTGATTTGCTAAAAGAAAGTACCTATTAAATTTTATTTTGGTGTTGGTTTGTTGTGTAAAAAAAGGGGGAGGTACGCATTCACAAGCAATTGATGGGCTTATGGAGGCTACTATTTATTATACATGTAATTTAATACTATATGTACTCGTATAACACTATGTTGACGTGAAAAATGACTGATCTTCCAGTTAGATGTATTTCTATCTTTCATCTTGCTTTGTGCTCGTCTGCTTGGAATGTCGCGTCTGTGCCTATCATAAATCTAGTAGGTACTATAAGATACGGTTATAACTACATTTTTCGCCAGTCGTTTGTGCTCTCAGATCAGACAAACAAAAGAGATGGCGTGACGAACGAACGCATCAGGCCTTACTTGAAGATTTAGTCAAACTTACCCTGCAGACGACCACGGTGGCCTTTTTTGAATGTAGACTAATAGTTCAATGGTGTCGCTGCAAGTTTCTTAGTGTGCGTGAAAAATAATTGTTACTTACAGTTTTTGCGTTAAGCGGTTTAGCGGTATAGTGATAAAAGTGGGTGAAACACGGATACATTTGAACACGAACGATAATTAATGTACTTAGGCATATCCCCTTGTTTGTCTGATCTGAGGTTGTACTAAAGTTTTGAAAATACCTACCTGACATATAAAACAGTACAATGCGGTAATAATTATACCTACTAAGTTTTGTCTCAAGATTCAACTTGTCGTGACTCTGAAACTGAATAAATTCCTAAATCCCATGGATCTAGTCCTTCTCTATACGCTTTCGTAAACTTAAAAGCTTTCTGGGTGTAGTTTGTAAATACTGTCGAAATTGTATGCGCTAAGAATGAAATAAAGTTAATTAAAGTTAAAAAATTATTATTATTTGTGACTAGATTTTGTGTGTGGTAATAGCTGGTACTATTTTCTCATTTAACTAGAACTTAATACATTTTGTCTACCTATGGCTCGCGCTTATAATGCACCCATGGCAAAATGCATTCAAGTTGAATAGTAAATAATATTTTGTAGCGATGATAGTTCAGTGGTTGGCACGTTCGAATTCAAATCCGAAGGGTGTGGGTTCAAATCCCAACAATAGGCTTGAGCTGCCGGTGAAGGAAAACATCGTGAGCAAACCATAGCATGGTGGTAGGGCACTATATAATGCCTGACTTGATGACCAAGCACCTACCGGTTTGTTCTGGCAGCAACACTTGAGAGCCAATTCCCATTCCAGGCTAGACGTATTTACCGTCTTCGACCACACAGTCACTGTCAATCCGGTGAGCTGTGGTCAAACGCCTAGCCTGCGAACCATAAAAAAACTTTCCTGTGCTTAACTGTACCCTGAACAGATTTTCTTGAATCATAGCTAAAATACTCAAGATCAAGTCGCCTTTCCAACAAAAAAAATTAATCAAAATCGGTTCAGCTGTTTGGGAGCTACGATGCCACAGACAAGAAACATATACACATGGTAAACTTAGAACGCCTCTCTGTTTGCGTCGGCAGTTACAAGAATAACAAAACAGCATCCATCTATATAAGTACTCGTGAGCTTAAAGTAACGTTTCTCCAAAAAATCTGTTTAAAGTGTGTGTCACAAAAACAACGATTACGTTTTGAAGAAAAACATTTTTATTTAGATTATAAACTTTGATAAAAATAATTATATTAATATTTTATGCCAACTTACAAATATTTTTATAAAAGAATAACGTAACATCTATTCAAATTAAAACTTAAGTATTTTTATAACGAAAATGTGATACCACTTTCGGGTGTAGTTTAACTAGTGTGGTAGTGAGGGCGCGCTGCCGCCGCCCTGCGCGCCGCCCGCTCCCGCCCGCCCATAGGCCTCCGCCCTACCCTACACGTCACTAATACTCTCGCTACATTGCACTTCGTCGGCGGCTGCGCAGGCGCCAGTCTCTCACCGCGCCCCCACCCCTGTACTAATCAACTGATTTACGTATTTATTGCTACTGACATTTGTGACTTATGACGAGATTCTGAATCACGATCTAACATCATTGTAAGTAAATATTAAAGCTGCACAATTTATTTTATAAGTAGTTACATAAATAAATATGATTACATAGACACACATACATGGCGTCTCTCAATGTGTGGACTCGGCGTCTAACGACCGCCCTCGACGGACGCTGCGGTCTTTGAGCAATGGAAGTACTAGTATGCTTAATAAAATAATAAGTAGATATCTAAATAGAACATATTTCAAGTAGTGAAGATACATTAACGAGTGTAATCAAGTCAAAAATGGAAGAAAAATGTGCGCAACATGAAATGTCACGTCTTCTAATCGCAGCTAAGAAATGAAAAAGAAACAAAACAAAACAAAAAAACATATATAAGTACATAATATTTCAATAACAGTAATCTTAATTATAATTCGATGCCTACCTGCAACTCACACGTAAAAACGAACTATGTTTGAGATTCTATATCTAAGATCAATAAGTATCTAACTCTAGTAAATTATGTCATAATATGGCAGTTAATGCAACCGTCCGCACAAGGCTCATCTCTACGGCCATCTCTCGCGACCGCGACCGTCCGCGACTACCAGCTACCAATCCATTCAAGGAAACAGAACCTTGTTCTGAATTTCGAAAATAAATCGGTGGAAAACATTCATCACTATTTTACTCACGTCAAACAAATATATTTTTTACAGTTCGGTTCTTAACTTCTTATTCAGATTTATCGGTTTAAACATTTAAAAAATTTACATTACCGAGGGAAGAAAATTACATTTTTTAATTTCTTTTGTATCTTCATAGACTGCGGTTCTATTCACACGAATCCTTAAAATATAAATAAGTCTTGGACACAAATACTTTTCATACGCTAAGGAGATGCTAAGCTGTCATGGCCTGGATATAATCTACACGTCCAAATTATTTGTTATAACAATAATCTATCATCTATAAAATCTTATAATTAATACTCAAACCACTCCCATCGATGATAAAATGTAAAATGTTGTTCGGATCTACGGCTTGTGACTATTTAGAATGACTATGATTAATGATAAATTACAAAAATCGCACATTATGCAAAATTGTGACTTGTTTCGTTTGAAATTATTATTGGTTGTCCATTGCCTCCGCATTACTATTAATCTTTTATCATTTAATTATGCGTGAATATCTAATATGTTTATTTCCGAGTGATCCGAATCGATTTACAGCAAAAATAAAATTAAACATTATGTAAATTGAAATACATAAAGAATATGTAAATGAAATGATATTCCTATTTAAAATGAATAATAAATATTTAGATTGGCTAGGAAGCAATGAACGTCAAGTTGGGCCCTAAAACTAAATTTAACTTCACTTAATGAATGAATTGAGCGAACTTATACGTACAGCAAACTAATATGCTTATTACGATAAAACTTAACAAATTGGATGGCATTTATTGTGACTTAACTCGCTTACAAATCTAAGAAATAATAACATAATTATTATGATAAAGGCACTTTATGTTTTATTCCATGTAGGTTTTAAAATCTAAATATTTGACAAGAATTTCTTACTTTATCATCATGGCAAGATAAAAAGGTACCTGTTTGAAACGTTAACTAACGATCCTAGTGTGATATCCCAGTGAATGGCACATACGCGATAATAAAACTCAGCAATAAAACAAGTACGTACGACATAGCTACGTTCATTTAAGTCTGGTATTTCGAGTAAAATAAAATTCGTTTTGCCATCACCAAACAAACATCGCATTACAAAGTAATTTTCATAAGGCACTAAAATAAATTTAAAAATATTTACACAAGGTCTATCCGGACCAGAGTAATTTGTGACATTCATTTTATGATGATGAAATGCTTATAAGTAATTTTCAATCTGAGATCGACGTTTTTAAGACAACCTTATCCCGTTTTTGAGTGCAAAGGGAATGTTTAAGAAGGTATAAACTAGGGTGCGATCGTGTGTGCCACGCAACGCGTATAGTCCATGTAGAAACACTGTCGTCGGGCTGCGGCGACGGGGCGGTACGGGCGCTAGTGCTCTATGGGCAGCTCTACGAATGTGATGTCGTAGAGCCGCTCCTCCCCGTTGTCCCCCGCCGGCCTGACCTCCAGCAGGAACAAGTCCTCGTTGCAGTAGTATGCCAACATTTCATCATCAATTTTGGCCGTAATCCTGAAATAAATTTCGGGAGATGTTAATTCACCGCCTCCGTTTACCCGCGCAGCACCTACGATTCGAGCGATTCCTAATACACGCAACGGGAATTAAGTATTTGATCAATCACATTTAATTAATTGATTAATTTTGTACTGGTATCCTTTTGTTAAGTGCACATTAATATTATATGTAGTGCTAGTGTTTGGCGAGATGCAAATTATGTTAAACGGGGTCCGTTAAGGTGCTTTAATTTTATTAAGGAAGTGATTAAATGATGGGTCCTCATTATAAGCTCACCAATAACGGTAACCACAGGGACATTTCCAAACAAAGCGTTGCGTAAGTTAGTGGCGCGCCCTTCGACAAGCGGTGCTCCTTTAGCGCGAGGCGGCCGGTTCGAGAGCCCTAACTGAACTAACTGAGGCCAATGAAAACCACTTACCCTTTCTTGTTCTTTCGATAAAGATTATTAATTGCCGAACTTGAAATTTTGTACTTATTCTCAATCTGAAAATAAGCAAAAAAGAAAAAATTACAATGGGCTTTTTGCCATTTGCAACCGAGACGTCTCGTCTAATGGAACGGAAGGTTCTGTAACCGGTGCAGTGGTTTCGCAAGGAGACTCGTGTCGCGCCAGCGTCCGCGGGGTTAATTACGACATGCTGTTATGATGATCGTGTGTGTTTATTAGACGGGGTTATGAAGCGCCAACTCGGTTACACGAGCGCGGGCGGCGGCGCGGCGGGTCGCACCGAGCCGCCGCCCGCGCCGGACGAAGCGTCTCGATTCCATTCAATAACAACATCCGATACGACAATCGAAATGGCGAGAAACTGAACGCGAGGCTCGCTCGTGGGGCCGCGGTTAGCCAACGACACCATGGTTATTGGTTGGACCGGTGGAGACGGTACTCACGGCATGCAGCAGGCCGCTGGTGGTAGGCGGCACGACGTGCAGCGCCGTGTACACGTCCTCCGAGTCCTGGCGCACGTACAGCATGACGCGCTCGCTGAGTGGCGGCGTGGCGGCGCGCGCACGCTTGCTTACCACGCCTTCCAGCTCCAGCGAGTCCTTGCGGTCGCTGTACGGGGACAGACCGCCCACATCGCGGTACCTGCAACAACCAACATCACATTTTATCCTCATACCAAGTTATTATTATGCATAATGTAACGGTGTTAAAGAATCAAGGTACGGTATCGAAGCTATGCCTACTTATATAGGTACAACATTCAAATTTTAACAATTCTACATTGTAAAGATACATAGGTAAATTCAGCATTATAGAAGATACCAATTTGAATGGTTTCGCCAGTACTCGAGGCTTCAAATATCTTTGAAGAAACGCAAAATACAAACAAGTAATAATTGATTGACGTAACTTTAGATTACAAAGTTTTGATGGCTCTTTGTTAGAATCAATTGTAGCACGTCGATACAGCAGCTCAACCGATGAAAATGAGGTAGAGGTGCGCCACACGATATCATAACTAATTGGCTTCGTAAATATTTATGATTGCCGTAAACTTATTAATTCCTTGTTCTACGATCTACTCAAATTACTGTCGGTAAATCGCAATGTTAGTTGTGAGCCTGTGAGACAAGAGTTACTGTGAGTTACTTACGCGGGCGCGTCCGGTGGGAAATGGTTGTGGAACTTGAGGGCCGGCGCCTGAGGTTTCGCCGTGTGGAGTAGGAAGGGAGAGGCGTTTTTCAAATGCGCTTCTGCGAGCGCCGCCTCGTCGTGCCCGTAGAAGCCCTGGATATCCATGCCGGCGAGCTTGTCGATGTCCTCCGCCGGGCTGAACAGCACGGGTGGCTTGCCCAGGTCCGCCATCGTGTAGAATTCGCTCCGCTCCGTCACTGGATGATAGATCTCGTCCAGCTTTTTCCTGTTCGTAGCAGACATTTTCCTTTTGGCCGCTCGTCTCTCTTCGTCCCTGGTTTTTCTTTCCGCGCCCTTCAATAAACAAAATTTCTCATTGCAATAAATTGTTTAAACTTTAATAAGTGTTTTAAAAATAGTTTCATTGTGTTGAAAAATGCTCTATTAGAAACTTACCTTATCGCAGAACACTTTTATTTGACAATACCCTCTATGGTAGACTTGCGTGTCTCGGGGGTCCTCAAAGGTGTCGATCTGAATATGCAACGGTAAGCCCTGAAACAAACATTACCTATAAGAAAAATAATTTTATGTTTTAGAGTAAATACCTAATTCACATTTAAGTGATACTATCATAGTTTTAACACTGACACTTCAATGGTTAGGGTAGGCGGGTCGATGCATATTATGATGCTCATAGGCAAAGATTTCATACTATAGGTACTAAGTACATATGCTCACAGGATAAAAAAGTAGTTATCTTTTTACATAGGCTAAGTATACTTTCTCCCTCTACGTCTTTTTATCATTTATCCACTTATAGAATTAAATTTAAATATTTCTGCGGAACCATAAACAATCTAAAAATCATGCAGATAAAAGACAGGTACTTTCTATTTTGACATTTAATTCACCTTTCCATTCATCTAGGTTCTAGGCCAATTCTAGGCCATCTTTAGTTTATCCAAATTTCAATAATATTTGGCTAAAATTGGGAAAGGCTAGGTCTAATTGGACAATTACATAGCTCACGCTATTTCCGCATCCATATAGAGATTTTATACATATGTGGTTCTACAAACAAATCAACCATTTTTGAGGCAATCGATTTCACGCTTGTAGTCAACGCTCATCTCGAAATTATAACAAAAAACAGTTTTAATAAACGTTCGTAAGGGATAATTGCGATAAATTCACGAATAAGGAAAAAATATGCACGTGTCTGAATCGAATCGCGTTAAAACGTCTTAATTGCGATCGTTCGAGGTCGCTTCGGATAGGTAATCGAGAGGCAGATAGCGGGCGATGCAGCGCTGGGCTAGAGCGGGCGCGATCGCGGGACTCAAGCCGTCTTGTCTAGCCCAGGGCATGCCTGGTGCTGCTGGCTGATAACGAAAACATTTCATACACTGGACTCGCAGACAAGCCTGCTGAGATAACTCCCCATTATCTAATCTTATGTCGATAGTGTAACTTTGAACCGAGGGATAGAGGTAAACGAGATACGGAATCACGCAATCGATTTTTCTTGTGTGATAGTTCGACTACGTTTTCCAGACCGCTCGAGCTCATGCGTAGCGCCGCAGCGTTCGAGTAATTTCTGGCGACAGCGCGGTTACCGACCCCGTACCTTTGCGTCAACTATCGCTATCGACATTTACGTACAACACAATTTCAGCTTAATTTGCGTTTCCCAGTATACCATACACACTCACAGGCTTATCATCACATTTACGCTTTATATTCAGTGCTTACTCATGTCTATTCTTGCTCTTTACATCGATATCATATGACATGCATGATTATAGAGGTACATATCTCAGTATAGGTATGACGTCTACTTTGTGTCTTTAATGGTTTTGCAGCGTATCACAATATTTAAATAAGAACATATTTATGTTAATTGGTAATCGTAGTTGCAGTTTTCCTTACCTAGCTTCGACAAGTATTAATTACTACGGTTGGTGGTCATATTTTATGGCCTACTTTATACATAATATTAGATATTAGGATGTTGTGACATGCATGGAATGTTTTAAATTTAACTAAACCATCAACTCAATTGTAACACTAACACCACAGAAAAGAGATGTAAAATTTCTTTTCTGTGACTAACTAAATTGTAATTGTAATTGTGTAATTGTAATTGTTGTGTTGTATACTAAATTAAATGTGGTTTTAATATGCCATATGACATATTAATTATATACGAGGTATATTTGCCAACATAAATAAAACTTACCGTCATAAAATTAACTTTTTTAATCTTAAAGTCAGCACCCTTTTTATGCAAGGCACATGCAGGCAAACGTAATTTATGTGTTTCGTGTTATCTTAATGTATCTGTGTATTATGGAAATAAACAATTTTAATCTACGAACCTTTACACCTTTTTGGCTGCTGAAGTCCGTACTTAAGCACTGCACGGCGATGTTTATCTGAAAAAAGTAGACAGATATTAGATTAGTATAAAGGTTTTAAAATAGAATATCTCCACATCCTGACCGCAGCGACAGGCGCCAGGGATATGTCGGGAATACTACACGCACAACTACATGTTTTCAATCTAATACACCTGGAGCGGTCCCAAACGTTGTATGCGACGGTTTGCGTTCTATTGAGACACATTGACGGCTCGCGAGCGCGATGGTGTAAGGGCGGTTTTAGTGCGGCAACGGAGGGCGGCGGCCGCGGCGGCGCGCGGTACTGGGCGGCTGCCCGCTCATTACCGCGGTCTATGCAAATGACCACCTCGCGTTTTTACCGACCACCGCGCGGCCACCGATCACTGTCCGTACGCATATTATCTGTCGCGAAACAACTTGTATCCGCTACAGTTTCACTCCAACAATAAATAATTACTGATATCGATAACCAGTAGCTGCATGGCGCTCTATAGCTATCAAATTAAAAATGCCGCGTTTAAAACGGTTTAAATAAAACTGTAAGTTTAATTTCCACTATCAATTTTACGATACGCTCCGAATTGTGATTCGATGTAGGCGTCGTTAAAGGTAATTACTCCCTTGACTCGCTTTGCATACCTACTGTCATAGAATTGAGGCTGCTTCACGAGAACATGTAATTGTTCGATTAATATTAAAACGGCTTCGCAAATAAATAGCATTATCAATGAAATGTTTATGAATATATATTGTTTTTCAGCCATCACGGCTGGTAGTTTCTGTACAATGTTAAGTTCCCAATCAAACAAAGACGTTCATTATTCAATACTTAATATAGGTAAGTAATAAGCGTTTTCTGTGAGCGCGGTATCCGTCGAGTGCGTCCTGCGCCCGGGCAGAGCGGTGGAACGCAACGGTCGGTAGACAATTTGCAGTTTTTTGTTCCATTTACCGAAGCCAAATAAGGTAGCGGGGTTCAATTTAATTACGCTTTAATAAACATAATAAAATCATGATCAGACTTTTAATTTTGTATAAGAAATAGTTGGTATGTTCTTTGTCTGCCCATTAATGTGTTGTCTTAAATATGTACATATTTTTGCATCGCTGAGGCATGTCGTTACATGGTGCGTTTAGCACTGACAGAAAGACACATTACTCCAATTATAGAAGGAAATTAAACTCATTCAACTTTCAGGATACTGACTACTCAAAGAATTTTGCTGGAGTAATTTAGTGATACGAGGATTTTCAAGATATTTTAATATGATTAGAGGTACCTAGGTCCCTGGATTGAAATTTCTAACTAAAATATTCCAGCTTTACTCGTAATGGTAATGTAATTTTGATGGGAATATAGTAGTTTCGGTCCACCATTTGTTTAACCACAGTTTACGTTCTGAAATCCGTTTAATATCGTAAACATGCCTAATTTGAAATGGGAGGCCTGGCCCTCATGCGAGGCAGCCGAAACACACAATTTAAAGCATGGAAATATATTTTCAACTTGATAGCAAGGCAGCCGGTTACTAGAAAGTATCTGATCTGTGACCAACCAACAACATAAATTATTGCTGCACCCTTTATGCAGGGTATATAATATTACACAATGTACTCCAAAACATCGTTTTTAAAAGAAGAAAACGTAGATATATATTTGCAATAAAAAAAATAAAAAAACCTATATAGCTAGGAAAATATCACTTTTTCGTCGCGATAATTTCCTTTATTTTTAGCATGACGAGAAAATAGAATAAGTGCTTACCTTAGCAGCGCTCTCGAGCGGGTTCCAGTAGACGGCGATGGCGTTGTGCGAGACCTCCTCGATGCAGCCGGCGAGGCCGATGCTGTTCTTCGTGTCTGCAACAACACCACAAATCCTCATTATTGTGCCGCCGACTCGGTGCAGTTATGCGGCGCAGATTTCGATTAAGATATCAACGCACAATACGTCATCGCGGACGGAAATTTATTTGCGGGGCGTGAATAATCACCCGATTGTATCGATTTAACGACGATTGCAATGTCTCCACTCCTGCCCTTCCTAGGTTGGAGCTGATACTCAGCAATTAGCTAGTTGTGTTGATCGTGAGCGGCAAAACTTCACTCGCATAATAAACGAGCTGGCTAATTTATTCACCTCCCGATCGGTCTACTTACGTTTTATGAAGTTTCCGCATCACTTAAAGTGTTATTGCTTAATAAATACGTAAGTTGTTTTCGTGGTCTCTACATGTAATTTTAAGGACAAAATGGAAATAAACAAACTATTTATAATTACTGGTCATACAATACGCAACCAGTAAGAAATACATTTATTATATTTTTGTCATTATCAAGTTCATACCTATTTGGTAATTATAGCAAATGATGTAGGAATTTGATAGTGAGTAATCGGGGTATTGTCACTGAGAGCGTGGCGTGGTGATGCGTGGGCGCAGGCTATCGGTGCGCGCGCGATCTGTGCGGGCAGCGCGCGCCTGCGCCTGCGCCGCTGACGTGTTTATGTGCCCGATGGAGACGCCGCCCGCCCTCCGCTGCTTATTGTCTTAACAGCTTCTCGCGAATTTACGAGCTCACCCGACCTCCAGCTACTAATAAATCCACCTACTCAGACAACCGCCAACTCGTGAAACTGCCTAACCAGCGAGTTCGTTTTTGAACGGGCTTTGTTGATGTCACTTTTTATGGTATTGTGGTTTTTTACACAAAAATAAATCAAAATTTAGTAAGACTTATATCCGCATATTAAGACCTGTCATATATATTTTGTTATTTATTTTATAGTTGGAGGATTCGCTTGAGTCCTATCATCAATCAACATTTCCGAATTGCAATACGTAAGAAGCTTTTATTAAATTACAGAGATGTTTTTATAAAATAATCCGTATCCGGTTACAGAGCCAGAGATTAAAACTAAAAGCAGTCAAAACAAATAATTAAAATTCGAATCAGTGAGGCGTGTTACAAGCGAAAACTGTCAAAAGAAATAAACGTAGTCTGGAGGGTTCGCTGCAACGAGCGCGAGGCGAGCGAAGAGCAGGCGGCGGCGCGCAGTGGACACGGGATAGCTACACGAAGATGTGAAGGTAATCAGAGAAGGCATTGTGTGGAGGCGCGGTGCGTTGCGACCCCTTCCCCCGCAACACCCCCCGCTGCGCTTTCACACGCCTGCGCACAGGTGTCCGGTGTCGCCCTTGACGCTAGCTCCCAAGTTCGTTTCATGCATATTTGTAATCTAATCTAATTATTACATAAATAAAAGGCAATGTGACTCCGAAACGGCTGGACCAATTTTGACGGGACTCACTGGCAGATACCTGACATTATCAGGAGCGCAGAGTTATCAGAGTTATTACATAAAAATACCACTCGGAATCCCTGGCTCGTAAACGTACATAACTACAATTCCTGTAAAAAAATACCTACGTTGGGATAAAACAGTTAAAAAAAAAAAAAAAAAAAACATATTGTTTGCTTGATAGGTCCATGTTTACGGAGAACTTACCCTA
The DNA here is from genome assembly GCA_914767915.1 of Agriopis aurantiaria. Lineage (NCBI taxonomy): Eukaryota > Metazoa > Arthropoda > Insecta > Lepidoptera > Geometridae > Agriopis > Agriopis aurantiaria. The sequence continues at coordinate 10,177,904 of OU611983.1, read as the reverse complement.
TCAAATTTTGCGTTGAAACCCATGAATTAAAACCAAACCTGTCCAATCATAGAAATAGATCTAGCTAATCCAATCAATTAAGTATAACAACGTAGATATACCAAACTGGCATGGGCGTTGTTTTTAAACCTAAGAAGAGCTGTTAAATTTACAAAAATTGGTCATATCTTCTATGAAGTATACTAACGTTTTTTAATTCTACATAATGACGCTAACAACGTACAAAATAAAAACTTAACTAACATCGAGATAAGCTAAGAAACCTTGACATTAAACTTGGCCCGGCGCGCGAATTAATGGCTTCCACGTTTTTATTTTCCTTGAGATTTAATTTATAAGCGGTGCTCGTGGCCGCGGCGTCACTCATTACAGATGCTGTAATGTTAGAATGTGTAAAGTGTCATATATCAGCGCTGTTTACTCCGCGCGCCCGATTAATAAGTGAGCATTCCATCGATGACGCAACACCCATTCGGTTAATCCATCGCACCAATAAAATACACCTAAATTTAAAATTATACCGATAATTACCGAATGTTTTTGTAAAGATTTAATACCGTACATTTAAATTTTATCGAGTTTAATGATGACTGCCAAATGAATAAGATAAATTTACCTACATTAAAAATACTTATCAACTTTTTTTTAATTATGGTATTCAATTACTGTAGTATATTGTGTTATGCATTAATAATGACCTACTGCAAAATTATCAATCCTAATAATTCCCATATTTGTACCGGCGGACTAGCTGTGTTTGTGCAGTGCGCAGGCGCATGCCGAGATCATCGCGCAATTAACATGCTATTGAGTGCGCGGTCGATATCATCGTAGTAATTATGTCCGCGCGAGACTATATTGTATGCTTAATTATAACTCCTATTAGGTTTTTAGACAAAACTGCGTGTATAATGCATAAGAATCCGCGCTTAAATCCTAGAAAAGATCACAATGTGTAGGTATTTACATCAGCAGGTGCTGAGATTTTAGGATGGAGAGTTCTCACGAAATTTAACGATTTCCTGTTAGTTCGCCCCTGAGTTCAGAGAGCACATCGTCTCGTATATCTCTAGGATATCTTTATTATATCGCAGTGAAACTCGGATCACAGAAGCAGCGACGCATTGCTTACTTAACGCGTATCTTCAATCTGGTTAATGTCGGAATGTGTCATTATGAGCTGTGTAATAGGAAGGTACAGCCGGCGCAGTGGCGGTGGTTGTGGCGGCGGCGCCGGGAGTGTTTATTTTTAGCCGAGCGATTGATAGGTTCGCCGGGCGGTGTGGGCTGCGGACGTCGTGCGCGTTATTTATGCAAATGTCCTAACGAGATGTAATGGCGGGTGCCGGGGTGCGGAGGGTCGGTGCGTCTCCGCCGCTATGTGCCCGCAGCGCGGTAATTAGGTCCTGCGTGCGCGCAGCTACCGGCCGCGCCGCCCGCCCTCGCCCGCCGCCCGCGCCGCCGCCGCTGCACGCAACGCAACCTACACGTTTCTGTGTCGCCTCGAGCACGACTATGTTTTTTTGCGGTAAATATCGTGTAGACGTTGTACTCACAACTTTTAAATTACCTACCACTTTCTGTGTGTAGCAAAAAGCACACAATAATTACCGACACAATATGACTGTTAGGTAATATACACTTGAAGTATTGTAGTTACTAAATTAAAATCTCATTAAAATGACTTACCAGCATCTAATATCCTTTGTTTGACTGAATGTTGTCTGCCGTGCCAAAACTGCCACGCTTTGATTTCATCTTCAGGTGATTTTTCTTCCCGGAACATAAGCATCACTACACTCTGAAACAAAGAGGTAAAACAATCCTTAAAAAACAAATAAAAACAAATAAAAAATACGATAGAAGCTGCTAATCTTCAAAAGGCTGAACAGATATTTTTAATCATAGCTAAGAAGACTCTCTGTCAAGTCACCTTTCAAACAAAAATATACTATATCAAAATCAGTTCAGCCGTTTGGGAGTTACGATGCAGACTTACAGATACACACGTTAAAAAACTCGTACTTCGCATCCTGACTGGCGCCGATACGACTAAGTCGACTAGATCTGCTATTCCGGGAGTGAACAAAGACTACGTCACTGCCCAGTTGCCACTTCATTGCAACAACCACAGAAATTGAGAAATATCATTTTGTTTGTCCGCTCAAGCAAAACAATTCAAGTTAAATACGAAATTAATATAATATTATTTAAATCAAAACCACATAGTTTTATTGGATTCCTACAGGTAATACACAGAGATTAGGGAGTTGTGATTTAATTTTACTGGTAATTCAGCGTCAATGACTTAGGCTTGTGTCACCTACGTAAGCTTGTGCCTCGGAATAGGATACCTACCGGGTGGAGTAAATTATTATACCATGACACGACTAAGCATTTAGATGGATAGGTAAGAGTGCAGTAGATATATCTGGCTATATATTGACACAGAGGGTGGCCATTAGACAAGACACACCTGACATGACAAATTATGTCTATGTCTATGTCTATGTCTATGACATTGCAGAGCTATGTTTCCACGTTATTTATTACTTACTGAGTTTTAATGGCAAAAGTACCAACAGAGTGCCGTGAGCATTTTGCGAATATGCGAAACGCGATTACACCGCCATGCATCGGCACGCATTTCTCAGCTATTACGTTAAACGAGAGCGATTACGTCGTTACTGCAGCCATCTTAATTTCATACACGTTTAAAGGGATTTAAAAAGTTGCGTGAAATCTTTCGATAATATCCGTCCCGTTGAAAAAGTGCAATATGCTGTGATGATTTCTATCGACGAGTTAGAAAATGCAGTGAAAAAGAAGTGGTATACGCAAGGCGTGGTACGGCCGCACCATGTAGGGCTAACGACGAGAAAGCACCTGCGATCGACGCTATAGATTGATGGATCTGCCCGAGTCGTGGCCGTGAGCCATACTGGCGCATGTTTGTACCATCGATTACACATTCAGCAAACAACCTATCTACATAATTTAATATCTATTAGCACACTTCGAAATAACATACTCTTGGGTAGATACAGGATAAACTTGAGATGCCTCCTCAAATCGTTATATGTCTCGGTTGAACCGAAAACTAGTTTAATAAACTACTGACTGTTAAGCAAAGGTTGTCTCTCAGTTACGACTCTTCAAGGAGTGGCTTTATAACTAGCCATAACACAAATAATTACTTACAACTTAACTCCAGAGTTAGATGTCATTATAAAGTCATGAATATGCATCGAACGATAAGCTGGAATGAAATGAGGTAGGTATGTATTCGGCGTCTGAATCGGCTAATTACGTTGGCACTGCGATTAAGTATATATATATGTATATACTTATACCTATAGAAAGGACGTTGAGCTAGCAACGATAAAGACACAATTTTATTGTAAATCAATGCATTTCGCTAGTGTGTCGGCTAATAGGTAAGCATTTGTATAAGCGGGACACGGGCTTTCACCGGAGATCGGCGGGCCCAGCGCGTAAACCCAACGGAACCGCGCATTCTAATAGATAGCCCATGTATAAATTTGTAACGGTGCACTCCACCTCTAACCAGCCGTATCATTTCTTATAACATAAATAAATATAAACATTTACTACTTTATTTGAATTCCACGCGCCCAAAGCGTCAGACGAAATACATAATACATAGGCAACTGTAAAATAGAATTAGCTATATATCGCGTCAATGGCATACAAAGTAGAGCCGAACGACAGGAATTAAAAACTAAAGTTTTTATTGTTTAACGTGTTTATTTATTGTTCTGTGAAGATAAGAGCCGTTTCGCAATTTATCACGGGTAATAGTTTCAACTGGCTGCCTTAGTTTATTGTATTGAACTAATGATTCATAAACACTTGCCAGCTAATTTAGAGGTCCGACTGGTAATGGTTTACGTAATTTAGTGTCTATTTTGCAGCCGCAATTGGCACTGAACAATGTTGGCTATTGTTGCACGACAAAGATACATTGTAATAACGGACAATCTTAAACGTTTCATTTCTACGATTTATCAAAGACTGGCTCTATTTTGATTTCATTAGCAATATGAATAGTTTGTTATTGGTATATAAATTGTAAACCAGATTACATTGTGAACTTAATAATTTCATTGATTGTTATTAATTACGGGTATTATCCTTTATGTTTATTTTTTTTATAATAATTGCGTTTTCATTTTGGCAAAGCTCTGGTAAAACTTTGGGTAAGGCTTATTTCACAAGGCACGTACAGTTTTGGCCACATGAACCAGTTACTTCCAACTTTTCTGGCCGTCAATTAATTAATCGTGTGTATCGACATTCGACCCGATTTCAGGAGCTCGGTTGGGTTGACAATCTGAGTTATCTGATTAAGCACGCTTTCTCTCGAGCGGCGTGTCCCACACGCACACAGTGGTGTGCCGTGTGTCATTCGCTGCCTTCATTCCGACAACCACTCTGCATTAATTTCGTCACTCTATTTGAATAAATAACCAATTGCATATTATTTATATCGCATGTGAGCGGCTACGCAACCCGGTGATCGGTATCTAAAATTTGAGTGTGACAGCTAGCGAACACTCATTAATCTAACAAAAACGCAGCGTCATCTAGTAGTTGTGTTATGAAGTGTGACGATCAGCCTGATAAATCACAACATACAAATGCAAAGTTCCAAAACGTAATAGCAAAGAGTAACTGTTGTCTGTAACACTCGGTCCAAGTCTTTTTCTTTAACAGCTGTAATAATATTGTAAAAATCTGGCTGACATTGTGGTCAGCTACAATCTTACGTTCAATAATTACTAATACAATAAAATCGACTTAAAAGTTGGTAAGCGTTCGAACAAAATTATTGATAGTGGCGTAAATTCTGTTGTATCATTCTCTAAACTAATTTGACTGGACTAAAATTATCGGCATCTTTTTTAATACGTCAGAAAAGGATGGAACCAATTTTAGAGCTGGCAAATTTAGTATAACATCAATAAAATGGTTCTAAAAGGATGTTCTAAGGGTATATATAAAATCCTTGGATACGACAGAATAAACGACATTGTGAAAAGAAGCTGGTATGAAAACTACTGAGCAAAATTTACTTTTTGTAGGATAAACTCGAATGCTTTCTCTATAAAAAAATAACACTTAAATTGGTTCACAAATGGCAGAGTAATCGGCGTAGTATACATAAAATGAAATTAAACCCCTATACCTGGGCCCTTACGGACAACTGCTATTACAGGCACGTAATCCGCTCAGTTGGAAAATCACGCGACCGCAAACCTTATCGCGCCCAGATACGGTTTGCGGTCGCGAGATTTTCCAACTGAGCGAATTAGGTGCCTGTAATAGCAGTTGTCCGTAAGGCGCCTGAAGTTGGTTAAAACCCGACTTTTTTACAATATCATTGGAGCTGTCAAAACTTAGGCCAAGTATAGTATTAACATTTATAGAGTTTGTCGCAATAGTAGCAACAACGAAACATAATAATTGAGACGGATTAAGAGAAGTGGTTCACACTTGTATATTTGAAGGAGCTACGTATACTATATATACTACCTATACTAAGCTTACGTACCATCCGGATGCTTATAAGGTATTTTATAAAATTACCTCTGAGAATATTACGTGGAAATTAAGATTAATAGCACCATTAAGAACAGTGCTCGAACATGTACGCACTTTACTGCTATATCGTCACCTATTTTTCATTTTGACTGCGTTGTTGTCGGCGAGACCATAAGACGGCTGGCTCTGTATATCGATCTTATTGTTTACTATAAATTCTGACTTAATGGCGTCGTTAAAACATAATCGTATCAATTACCTGTTTACGGTTCAACCCAGTGTTACGCACTTGTGCATGCTGGGTAGATATTACACTTACCTATATGTTTGCATATTTTATGTGAGAGTTAAACAATACCATGCGTGTCAAACATAACGATTTTGTACATTTGTTCAGAAATGTGGCTAAGTGGTCACAGTCCTGTATCTTTTTGCTCATTGCCTACGCTTCCTCGTTAGTCGCTGCCATCCATCACCCACTATCTGTTTTATGACAATTATTTATGTTCACTGCGTGGCAAAACTATTTCGCTCACCGTTGAGCTTTATCGATAGCGCAGAAGTAATGTTCTGCCTTCTTGATACGCTATATTTGATACGGATACGTCTGTTTGTTAAGTGCGCTAGTTGTCCGTGCCAGTTGTTTTAACGCCTAGGTTATTTGCTGGAGTGTTCTCCGCAGTGAATGTATATTTCGACATAAATTCTGAGCGGAACTGTGGGTGTAACTGCTACGCAGTTGCCTTCGTGTCCATATTTATTTCACCTGATGTGAAATATATCAATGCCTATTTTTGTCTCGTAAACAAAGTGATAAGAACAAATGCGCATATCCATTTAGCACACCAACCCATACATTATTGTATCTCGTTCCTTAACTTACGCCGTTGATCTATGGAGACATATTTGCCTATACCACAAAGCCTGTGTCGTATATCACTATGTTTAATGTTTTGCGTGGCAATAGTCTCGGATGAAGCATTTAAAGAGCACGTTATGCATGGTGCGTGCATAGTGTCGAGCGAGGCGCCTCGAGCTTAGCAGATTGCTAGAGATGCGCAGCTTCCGCCGCCGGACAAATTGCCTGCCCTGGCTTCGCATCCGGCGCACGACTGTAATTGAATATTAAGCACGTAGCGTCGAATTAGTTCCAATACCTCGTGATGGAACAATTCGTGCGTGAAATCGTTCCATCGATACGTTACCATTTTATATGTTGACATTGATACCATACGTTAACTCTACGAGTATTCGATCACACACTACCGCTGTATTGTACCTATATTTTGCGCTCTGACACTTTTACTATTCAAAACTTAGATTATCAATTATGTGATTTTTTTGTGATTTTTACTTCCTATAGCTGAGGTTAGCCTTTGGGCGTTGCTTAGTGACCGCTAAATCTCGATTGTCGGAGCAATTCCCGCGACTCGTTGAGCGTCGGATTAAGATCTGAAGTCTCGTAACACTAATCTACTCAAATGTCGAAAGGAAATGTCAGATTGTAATGTGCAGGGCTCTGGACGCAGTGTGGCTTAAGCATTACCTACCGCTGCGTCCACGCTTTCAATCACGCGCGAGCCTTACTCTTGCATAAGCATTCTTAATTACACAGTTGATCCCCAATATGGAGCGTACCGACTTATTTTTTTGGAGTTTTATTTTAACCGTAATTGGCAAATTAGTGGTATTGAATCGACGAAAAAGGTACATTGCGATTACTTAGCAAAATACCTACTTATTATGAATACGTGTAATGATTGCCATGCGATTGGTAACAGGTAACTATTCCTATGAGTGAGACGAGTTTTCTTTTCATCAGTCTCAGATCAGCGAGCTTACAACAGCTGCACCATGGTGTTGCATAATTGTGCGTTGATCCCCTAATGTCGCTGATTGCGCCGGTTGTCCACTCGAGATGGTATCGAGGATTGACGCTAAATACGCGTGCGCTGTGACAGCTCCAATATCGAGACAATGACGGACATCAATTACGTAACGCAGCTTGCGTCCAGCTTTAGCTAGGCTTTTGCAAGAGAAAGCCGTTATCCTAGATAGATAAAAATAATCGCTTTCTATTGTTTCTCGTTCTCTATGCTCAGATAGGATGACATTTATTTGAGTAGTGAGAATTTGATTGAAACAATATATTGAGCAACGATAAGCATTAATTATATCATGGTTTTACTAATTTTCATGAGTTTTATTTGTCAATCAATCATCAGTCAAATTATATCAATTACGTTAGCATTAACTCATTACAAACGTGTTGTCAGACGGTTACAGGCTGCAATTACACGTATTACGCATTTTCAGGAGTTACGTGCTTTATTACCGAATGGTACGTAATATTTGGAAAGCGTAATACGTTACCGCGCCGTTACGCGAACCTGAAACCGAGTGTGGAAAATTCACGCTCGACGGTGCGGCGCGGCCGCTTCGCATCTAGGACTCTACCATCAGTTCACCACATGCAAGAATTACTCTAATGTACAAAATAAATTATTATAACGCCGGCTTGCACTCACGATGATGTTTTATCGATCGAGACGATCGTCCGGTTATAATGAATCCTCACGCGAGTTTTGATGAAGTGAATGTTAAAAATGTACGGGACATTTTTGCAGAAACGGTCATCTGACCCCATACTAAGCAAAGCTAGTAATATGGCTGCCAGAGACAGATATACATACAATATACATGTATATTATTAAATTCATACTTAAATAGATATATGTATTAACACCCAGATATAGAACAAATACATTTTTGTTTGTTTTATGACGTCAAGTCAAACACAAATACAAATGTGTTTGTTCTATCGTATATGTTACTTTCTTGGTGTATTTTACATTATTTTAATTCCTGACGTTTTGAACACTTTGAAATGGTCGTGGTCACAAGTAGACTTCACGGATGATAAAAATGTTATGAAATTATATTTACAACTACCGTCGATGATTTTTAAAATACACGCAGTTTTTGCTCTCTGTGTCTAGAGAACAAGCGATAAAATCCGTTAAAAGTGTATTTCTATTTGTAATTATCGCGAAAACCTAAGAAATCATTGATGATTTGTTTTTATTAGTTCCTCTTTCAGCTACAAAACAACGGATTAACGTTTTAGCATAGATATTGGCCGACGGTCTTAAAATAACATAAATAAGTAAATAAATATTCGGGACACTTTTTTCACACACGGTCATCTGACCCCAAACTAAGCAAAGCTTGTGATATGGCTGCCAGAGACTGATATACATACATACATAGTTTTAAATACATACTTTTTACATAGGATATTTTTATCCCGGAAAAATATATGGTTACGGTTGGATGGTCCACTCGGGTGAACCACGGAGGCAGCTAGTTTTAATAAATTTAAAACATATTTTGATACCTGTTAGTTTAGACAGTACAAAATAATAGTTTAAACATTTATCGAATATTTTACACTTGACTTAACAAATGCATCAAAATTCTAAATTCTAAAAGTGAGTGTGTAATATAAAAAGTAGGTACTCTGTGGTGTGTAGGTAGGTAAGTAAGTGTGTTAGTTTGAACTACTCGACTCCGTAACAGCTGAATAGATTAGAAATAAACTTGGTACACAGCTATGTAGACGAACCTATAGGCTATCCTACCTATCCCTTAGTTTTGCATTTCTTTATTAATAGCAGATAAAACGTAGCCTGTGTTTTATATTTCAAACAGTAATCGAACCCACAATAATTCGTATCAACTAGTAGTACCCCCCAGAGAGACTACGTACCGGCCGGATCACGATCGTGTGACTATTTGTTTGTTTTTATTATAATTAGCTTCCATGCGCGTTTTACATCTCTTTTTTTGTCGCAAACAGTATTTATTTTTAAAGTGATTGTAATAAGCTGTTGAGGCAATAAAGATAGATGGCATGGACATGAACAGTTCACATATAAGGTTTCGTAGTAAATATAGTACTTATTCGGAATATTAAAGTTTGAATTTATGTCGAGAACATAAACACTGTTTTTACTCAACTTTTTATTAACTCAAAGCTTTTATTCAACTTGCCCTGTTAGTATGGTCGTTCGTATGTGTGAGACAAATCTCGCAACTGAATTTTAGATTAGTTATCCACAACCGATTGAGCTGAAATTTGGCGTACTTATGTAAATTGGGTGACAATGCACTATTATGGTACCATTAAGCTGGTCTGATGATGGAGACATGTGATCATAGGAACTCCTAAACGAAACGACGTAACCCCGTTGTGTTAAGGTTTGTTGAAATTGTCTTCTCAAGCACTTTGGTCCTAGATGATAAATTTAATATGGTGGACGCTCCAAGATGGCGGACAAAATTTTTTCATCTACCATCATGATATATGGGTATCAAATGAAAGGGTTTGCTGAGAAGAGAAAGAAAAAGTTTGTTTTAAAAAAGTTTTTTTTTATTAACAACGTGTTTATGTTTTGTTTTTCTTATTTATGCATTTTAAGTCGGGGAAACCTATAATTCAACAAAAACTAAAACGCTGTTTACGGAAGTTATTTCAGATAGCAGATCTACCTTATTATAATTATTATAAAAATAAAATGAAAATCGTAATTAAGTAGTTATTATGTTCACAGCAAAAACAAAAAATCGTACAAATTTTAACATTAAAATCACATAAATTATTCTCAAAAAATAATAAACTCGCAAAAAGAACATTACGTCAAGTTGAGGCTGCGGTTGAATGCGAGCTTTGATGACATCACTCAGGAAGTTAATCTCTGAAACAAAAGTTCGGTGCAAGTTGCTCGCGACTTTGCCCGCAAACGTATTTGTCGTTCGCGCCCACTCAACAGTGTTTTTTCTTCAATAGTAACACAAAAATCAAAGTTCACGCATTTACAAAAAAAAACTAGTTTGTTTTAGTTTATTTAAAGAAGAAGTAAAAGAACAAGCTTACATACACCAATTTAAATATTACAGTAAAATAAATTAAAATAAATAAATTCTTCCTTATAGGTACCAATTTTTATCATCCGTGTCAGTCAGTTGTGTAGAATTTTTATCTCATTGAATGATTGAATACAGATCAATCGCAACTCATTAAATAAAATGCCGTTACTAAGAGCTTTCTGTTGTATAATTCTGCAATTTATAATCATTAGCGTTTTTCTGGTGTGACAGGGCTTGTAGAGCATCCAGGCTGGGACCAAGAGCAGGGGAAGCGACGCAAAACGATGAGGGTGCAAGCTTAATTGAGAAATCTCAACACATGATTGATAGCAGCCATGATTGGCAACTCGAGATTCGCAACCGTCAAACATCAAGAATGCAAATCGTGCATTTTTTGATTTTTTACTTAAGGAGTTGCGAAACCTTTTTCGTGCGTCTGTATATGAAAATTTAATTACAGCCGATTGCTCTCTGTGAGAAATGTTTCGTGCATATGTCTCGTATGACAGCCCTTCACTCGCGCGGTGGCCGAAAGGTGCGCGCGCGCCGCTAGGAACTGCACTCAGAATGCGACCGTTATAATCCCTCATCAAGCGTAATACGTTCAGTGTAAAAGGCATCATTAACCATTACCTTAAAAAGGCGAACTGGAGCAATCATTAAATTCGCAAAATATTACAAAGAGAAAATAAAAAAGAGACGACTTGTCTCGTTACGCGAGTTTCCGTTGCTACGAAAGTGAACACAATGATGTCAGTATTACTGCAAAAACTTTAATAAAAAATTATCCGAATGAGTGGGTGCGCTTCCAAGACACGCAATGTTCGTCTCACTGATAAATACATAAATAAAACAAACGGACAACTGTAACAAATAAGTTTTACTGGTTTCATTAAGCAATATATATAATTTCTTAGTATATTTTTTATTTGAATTAAATTTTATAGAATTCGTTTCGTTTATAGAATATAAAAAGATGTTGCAAAGCCGGCGTGATTAATGAAGATACATACACATATCTACTTATGCGGTATGCATTATTAATTTTAAAATATCGTATCATACTTATTACAGAGGGCAGCGTGTAGCGCACAACCCTTCAAGCAATGAGTATGAGACACCGCGCCGCTATGCTAGCGCGATGATTAATCTCCGCCATACGCCGTGATTGATCGAACTCTTTTCATACACTCGTAAAAAAATATCAACCCATTGAAGCGAATATTTGTTTTATTCAAATACTGTAACGTCTTTTCATAAACATTTTAAGATTATATTTGTCATTATCATTTATATGCAAATACTGTGTTGTCGTGCAAATGCAGCTACTAAGATACTCGTATTTCAATCGAGCGTTGTTTTGTGGCTGTATTTAGAATAAGCGACGGTGTTTAATTAGGTGATCTCGAATTCGTGGCGTGTTGTGTCTGTTAGGCGTGTTTCTGGCGCGGAAACGCGCGGCGAGGGCGGCGATGTTATCTCGCGCTGCCAAAGCTCCGCCAAAACAGGGGCGGTGCCGCTGTAATTACAATCCACCGAACACTCTCACATCGCCGGCCATTTCTCTCTGTATACCAAATTATGAGATCCTAATAGCTTTCCGACACGCGAAACTTAACATGCAAATTTGGGCCCGTTTGCGTGTGAACAACAATGTTTCAGTTACGGTTGATAACGAAAATTGTTCGAAGATAGGTATGGTTATAAATTTTTTGCTAGTTTATAGAATAAATATCGTTACTAAATAGTGTGTTATTTTTATCAATGCGTTTACGAGAAAATTTTCCGTAGGAAAATTGATTAATCGTTAGCGCGTCGGTAATTGAACGTGTACAAAACTATAGATCCAATTATATTGGGAAGTGATGTTCAAATATTTTCTCATGTCGTTATTTTATATATATATAAACGTATTACGCATTCATTCCCCCAATGACTCATCACGGAATCCAGAAAACTACTTGACCTACGAAGCTGAAATTTGTCAGGTAGATTTCTCATAGGGTGTCGAGGTCCGCAACGAAAGTATTTTGCGAAAGGCTGAATTAAGGGAGGCAAAAGGGGGTTCAACAATTACATGAAAGACTACGCGTACGAAGTCGCTGGCAACAGCTAGTGAACTATAAGTTGATATCGGTAGCTGTTTCCTTGAATTGCCAACGCGCACGGACATATATACACATTGGAATCTTGGCCACTTTTAGTTCCATGATCCGAAACATAATGGAATTCTCGTTAAGAAAACACGATGTTTGCCGCATTGAAATTGTTTTATCATAATGCAGAACGGTTATTGTTTAAGGGACGATATTATCCGAGGCGGGCACGGACTCCCGAGGCGGTCATTGTGTTTCTATATGGCGAATGTCAAAAGCGTCGTCTTAATTATCGGGTGCGGCTATACAATGCGGACTCGATTGCGATGCGATAAGGCTCGCGAGCCCGAACCGCTGCGCTGCGGCTTCTATCCTCCGCATTGAATGCGATACGCGCGGAGCCCGATACGCGGCCCACTCACAGCCTTAATAATAATTTCAAACCAAAGTCTCATTGTATCTCCGATTATTCCGATCTAAGCGCATTGAATTGAGATAAAGCCGTGTTTGAATATGTTATGTATGTTTAAAAACACTATAAAACCAAACGCCAATTCAGTGCTTTTAAATCTTTAATTTATTATAATACATTAGGTATTATACGAATCATAAGTACATGTAAGCATAATTGTGTTACAAACGCTTCATTTGCTCCATAAGATATCTTATGATACAATCAAAACAATACACATACACTACGAATACTGCAATAATTATTATACTAGCTAAACCTGATTAACCAGATTAACCGAAAGTAGATTTTCTCGTTTTTCAAGAATATCTAGTACTTTGTTGAGATAGTGGCGTAATTTCATTGTGTAGTTATCATGTCAAACGTAAATTATAGTGTCGTTTTCTAGGGAAGTGTCAGGAAACAATATTGCGGGGATTTCCGATTTCCACGTGAACACGTAGGTGCCGGTGAGGTTACATCTTTTGTTTCACTAAGATGTTCCCACCAGATAATAGAGCATAAAAATACCTAGCTATACGTCGCATCATGGTTGATTACTAGTTTTTTCAAATCACAATAAAATTTAAGCCTAGTTGATTTGTTTTCAAAGTATCGTGAAACAAAGGAAGTGATTAACGATTTATAAAAAGCAAATAATACTTGCTTTTTAAAAGTAAGTACATCCAATCAATATCGTATCAAGTTACCAGAGTCTGACTATTTTTGTTTTGTAATTTGAGTGTTTAACCGAGATTAAAAAAATATGAAAGTGAATACTTCGAAGGTGAGCGAGATGCGGTAACCGGGAGCGGGGTAACTGAGCCTGGATGCCTGCGGTCTGACTTCCCGCTCCGCGCCCCGGGGCTTGCGTGCGCGCTCAGCTCCCGACGAGCGTCACAAATAAAAACAACATCTACTACTCCGTATACCATCATTATGTTATTTTACCTCTGGCTCCTTCTGTGACTGCATTTACGGAGTTAAAGTATATTTTTTTTATCGCTTCATAGATTTTACAAATATGAAAAAAAAACACAGTTTTTTTGTCAAGTTATTGGATTACTAGCTGCACCCCGCGGTTTTACCTACATGGTAATTTCCTGACAAGCCCTACATTTTCTGCGATAAAAAATATCATAATACTATGTCAGACTCCGGCCATCCAACTATATCTAAGTAAAAAGTCACGTCGAAAAAGTCACGAAGTGTTCTTTCGCGCGAATGAAGAAAAAACAAGCCAAAAAACAAATACGTTTCGTTTTTTAACCGACTTCCAAAAAGAGGCGGTTATCGATTCGACTGTATGTTTTTTTTTTTGTATGTTTATATATAGAGCTTGATTTCTTAGTAGTTTTAAGCTCAGTTTCTTAATAAATGTGATTTCATGTTTTTTATAGACCAATCCTTGAAAATAAACCGAATCTCGTTGAAGTCTTTAGTATGGAGCTTTATGAGAGGCTGACTTGTAAAAAAAAATTGTATCTTCATGACATGCTGTTATCAAGATACAATTACATACAGAGCCACAAACGTGCAAAAGAAACGAACCAAAACACGGCGCACGCGATACGCAATGCGCTGACTTTTTGGTTAGTTGTAAGGCAACCGCGATCCGACTACAATACCGCGCATGCCAGTGCCACGATGACATAGCGGACAAGCGTCTTTGAACACTATGCAAGCGACATAACGTCTAAATTAAGTAAATATGGCATTGCGAACTATATAATTGATGTCTAGGTATGTACAACGAAGCTCGGACGATTTTTGACTGTTTTCACTTAAAGATTGTGACTTTATAGGTATTGTATATCGATGCATGCAGTCTAAAGGATATAGGTATTACCTAAACCACGGGATGCAAGATTCTTTAAATTTTACAAGATTTACCATGGTTTTTCCTGTTATTTAAAGCTATTTTATGTAATAAATTATACTTTCCTAAAAAAACTTTATTTACCGGAAAAATTGGTAATGCGTGTCAACTTGTTTTTATGTCAATATTTTATTTCTTAAATGTTTTTTCTATTATTATTGTATACCTACAATTATTTCGGAAAAGCTTAAAATAGCCAGTTAACAATTCAGTAACAAATATCTATAAAAATCTATAAAAGACATCAACGAGCATAGCACACTACTTTGGAATACTGCGTGTTTACTCTTCCAAAATTACAGAGTTTTATTTTAGTATTTACTGATTTTTTCAATCCTTATTTCTATTGTATAATAACAAAATATTGAAATTGATTGTAAAATTGATATGGCCATATCGATCGAGACATCGTAAACATGTCGATAAAAACATCGTAAACCAACACCAACTCTACGTATTTTTATTGTTACATTACGTAGAAATAAAATTAAATTGACGAAATTATTTTTATGATCGTTACATGACATAAACTGTATTACACTTTTAGGTAAGTATCTTGGTAGCCATTTAATAAATCCATTACCCAAAAAATGTCTTTGTTTTTTGTTCTGAGCGTACGCAATGTTGTGGCCTTTATTTATAGGAAAACTATATAATAATATAATATTAGTAGATTATTCACCAAGGAGATAAAGCAGTGTTTTAAGTCATGGGCGTCATATTGAATACCAGGCGTAGCAAAGGAGTTCAGAATAAAATCCTTCATTATGCTCGGGATTCAAGCACGCCCAACACGAAAACACCTTTATCATCGAGTAGAATACTCTACTTTTCACACTTTCTGCCAGACAATAAGAAGATGAACGTCATAATAGATGTTTTATAATAGTTGGTATATATGGGAGCACCTGTTTGCCAATTACAATGTTAAGTTTGTCATTTAATGTTTCAATCTTTTTAACCTTTTTTCGTCAAGACATATTTATTAAGTTTGTACGGAACCAGGTGTGAATCTTACTCACACTTGTCCCGTTTTTTCTTTCAAACCAGACAAGCCAGTTAGACTTTTGAATAAGTTCTTTTTAGTGCAGGTTGCCATGGTAAAATTTAATACAAATTTATAGTTAAGGTGCTAACATTGATATAATACGTAGTATAAGTATGACATCTTTGGGTGCCAAATTCTAAATTCAATTCATATTATTGACCAGCGAGTTATAATGAAATTCAGTACAATGTTATTGTCCGACTAGAGATTAGGGCAAAAATTACTTACTTTAGGTTTAGTTTGCATGATATAATTATGGACATTGTCGAGCAGGTGGTGTTAAAAAATATTATTATTTGTGAAACTATAACAGTCTCCCTCTCTCATAATCATTGCTTAGATTTTCGCGATTATAACTCATTGAAATTAAACACAATTTAATATTTTTTTATTTCCTGACGTTTCGAACTCTTTACATTGTCCATGATGACAAGCAGACTAGATGACGGATGTCTATAGAAATGTTATGAAACTATTTACAAGTACCGCCAATGATTTTATTCAAAACGGTCCCTGTGTATGCAGGAATCGCTCATCGAGTCCAGAGGGTTTTATAGTATTCCTCATATTAATGTTTGTTAATGTTATTTTCATTTCACAAGAAATTTATTTTAGACAATCGATTTGCACGATTAAGGTTTAGGAACCTGTCTAACGTTTCATCGGCATAAAGTTTACGGCGAGATGCGAGGTATCAGACGTGGGCGCCCGCTACCCGATAAAATTATACGCGTAACGCGTTACATTCTGCTCATAAATATTGAAACAACATCGATTACGTTTCCGCACGGCAGCAATAATTTTGTACATTTTATTTTTATAGTGACACAGCACAGATAAATTGAGACGTTCGCCGATCGAACGGGCTGGCTTTACGATTCCCTTGCGCCGAGCGCCAGTGCAGCTTTCTAAGATCCACTAGAAGTAAACATCCGGCCACGGCAGGTAACCGTCGACACTTTCGACTTGATAATAAGTACATACATAACATTGCTTAAATTATAAAACTATACTTAGTACATGTAAAGCAACTTATGTAGAAATGAGGTAAATTTTAAATCTTATGTTACAATCATAATACTTCGTACTATGATGGTACTAGGTAATGTTATAAATGCAAAAGTGTGTTTGATCGTTTGTTCCTCTTTCAAGCAGAAAAGCAAAATAGTAACATTAACGTAGACCGCATCATCGCTTAACATCAGGCGTGATGGTGGTCAAACGCGAGCCAATATATAAAAAAAAACTTGATGACATGTTTTTTAAATATAGTTGGAGGGACGGAGACACATGGAATACTTTTTATCTCGGAAAATTGTATGGTTCTTGAGGGAAAGTACACGTGGGTGCAACAGTGATTGACAACTTTATGACTCTACTGGGTTTCTCCTATAAGAGAACTAGTTTTGTGCACCTTAGATTAAGTACACCTAAATTGTATAACATCATATTGTATTGTATGTATAACATCATAAGTTCATAACGCTGCATAGCGCTGGTTCTGTACAACCAGCAACATGCTGAGAGAGGTTTTTTTTTTGTTTAGTTTTCAACTTCATTATCACAATATAAACACTTATGTATTTCTTCCTGTATTTTCATAATGATTTGAGACATGATGTATTTAACACATTCATTAGGTATCTTACCTTGACAGTTTGGTTCTTGAGCGGTTTGTCAGGATCATGCAGGTACTCGAGCGTGATTCCGTAGAACTGGCCCTTGTTGATGTAGGTGATGCGGTCGTCCTCGCGCCGCTGGGAGCTGCTGCTAGCCGTCTCCAGGTGGTACTTGAACCCGTACTGGGAGAACCTGACGCAAACAAACATATCTCATGTACAACGGACTCGCAAACGACTATGACATACGACACCTGCCAATTTAAGATGTCAGATAAGCGCTACGACTCGCGTATTATGGAGTAGCGCAGTAGGCGAGACGTTGTAAAACGGCCGTTTAGAATATAAAAAGCACAATAACATCTGGTTTCTGAAACATTTAGAAAAAGTGCGATTTCTTCTTTGAGATCTACGGATAACCCGTTCTCGACAATAAAGTTTCCATGAAGTGTGCAATAAAAGTGTGCAAAAAGTGGAAATCTTAATTGCACCACCGGTAATGCTTGTCAACGACGACGTTACATAAAGGCGTGCGGATCCAGTTCGTAGTGCGCAATAAAAAAGTACGTTTTCTCGCAATTTCTTGATCATCAGAGTGACGGAAGGAAAACCCCGCTAATTTAGCTGAGATCGCGTGCCGCGGGCCGTTAGCGACACAGCGACGCGCGCCGCACGCGCCCTCTTGTCGCGCGGCGATCGCACGGCCCACGCCCGCGCTCCTCCGCCCGCGCTCGCTTCCAGAGACAGCCACGCTAGGAAATGGCAACGTCATTATCGGTTCACTGTATTGTGCCCCGCATTAACTTATGTAACCAGATAAAAAGCCATAAATCGTTATGAAACATTTAATCCCTTAATAAATCTCTTAGAGGAATGTCGGTAGAGTAGTTTGTGTCGACTCCGTTCTGCGGTTGCACCATTACTTGGGCTTATTGAAAACGATTTTGTGAACAGACCCGCTGATGTTTCGCGATTTAAACCGAGCCCGTGAAGATAAAGGCCGTGTAATGCAAACGCAGGCCGACATTGACGGATCGGCCGCAGCGGCGCACGCCTATCTGATGCTCTCTATAAGTGATTCCGACCATAATTTACATTTGCGACGTTGCTTTGTATTGTCATTTTGATAATCTTTATCCTTTGTTTACTAATTTCTAAGAATATGAGAAACTAGTACTTAGTAAAGCGCTTCTTAACTATGTATAATTCCCAATTAAAACTGAAAAACCATGAACGTCGTCTGCCACATCATGCACTATACATGGGTTCTCCGTATTCGGTGATAAATAACACATTGTTCTCGAATCGGCTTCATTACAAATTTTCGTGGTACAGCAGCCGAAAAAAGGCACTTCCTGAGTACAGGACAAGAGCCTCGGCCTTTCATGAATAAATCAATCGACGAGGCGCGGAAATTGATGAGTGCGCAAAAAGGCACGGATTGCAGTGCCAACAAAGTGGTGGCAGTAAAAACTCACGCCACGATCGGATGCCGAAGCGAGCGTCCCGCAGGGAGACATGCCTCGCCACCGCCAAATTAGATGCGCATAAATACGAATGCCGTACCCTTTATGTCTTTACCTCTATTCCAAAATAGAACATACAAGCAGCAAAGAAATTTAGTAAGTTGAGACAGTAAATGATTTTAAGAGAAAGTTGCGCCTCTATTTGCATTTACAGTACTTTTTTTAACGGTTTAACTCAGTGCCTAGTTTTTACACATCTTTGACTCTGCAGCACTGTAAAGTAATTTTTTTGTCTTATTTTGCTATTCTGAGTTTTTTTTGCTCTTATAACTTTTGTTTACTTTTTAACCAACGAAAAAAATAAAGAGGTCCCCAAGTCAACGTTTTTTTTAAAGTTCATTACATAACTTTTACTTATTACGTATATTTATTGTTATGTACAAAGTAGTTGTATAATTGATGGGAAAATAAACTAACTTCAAACTTCAAGGTTACACACGAGAAAGGTAATTAAAATAAGTATGAGAACTTGAGTAAACCCTTGATTATCTTTTGTTAAACAACATCTGCTTAAAAATCAATCTGCTCTGGAAATACCAGCATATAATTGGAATTACGTATATTCCACATCAAATGCCATAATTATTAGTATGAAGTTTAATGTAAGTTAGTGTGAGGAGAAAAAGGTGGATGATACCTAATCTCTACCAATATCGTTCTCTACCTATCATGTTACAAGAAAAGCAATTTACTAGTTTCGGATTAAAGTAAAGTAGGTTTAGCGGAACTTCATTGAAATTAAAAGATGGTATCTTTTAATACATGAGGGGCGGATAGCACGTTAGAGGTGCGCCGGTGCATCGGACGGCGCGGGTAATGAGAACGCTTAGCTGCGGTAATAGCACAGCGGAGATTGCCGGGTGCATGCTGCCTCTGACAGCCGATACGCAGCCTCTCATAACATTCATCGCTACGCTACCACTAGCTGCCACCAATCCAGAAAATGACCACAGTAAACTGTTTGCAGGCTAAGCACGCTACGTGCGCATTGCACATGCACATGAACAAGGCACCAAAATACGATAAAAGGTTAACGGACTATATAAGTTAGATAAGTATACAGCGGCTCCAACTAATCGAGTCGTGGAATAAAAATGTCTCTTTAATTTTTAACAGAGGTATCGGAATGCTGCTTTAAGGGAACATTCATTTTGCTTAACGCGGACAGATGTTAGGTTTGCGTGTAACGCAATCCTGAAGCATTGCCGCAATACCGCTCGCGAGCTTATAAATGTTGATAATGAACTTGTAAATTAAAGATACATTACAAATATAACGGGTTTGTATCCATTTCAAGTTTACGACTGTTTAAACTTTATGAAACGTCAAGTAATAATGTTTTAAAATGTTGTGAAATGTTGTAAAATAATTTCAACAACTCCGATCAAATTACCGTAATCCTATCATATTCGATACGAAACGAAAACATCTTCGATAATCAGAAACATACACGAGCCGGTTGATTAAGTTTTTCCTTTTAAGCTCATTCCTGTGGCGAGTGTGAGTGTATTGGTGGAGCAAACAAAGTGGCTATTTGAGACATCGAGCGGGAGAGTATCTGTGGAGTGCTTAACTGTCCGGTAAGTAATAGTTCAAACATTTGAGAGGGCGTTGGAACAAGCCGCGACGCGCGGCAGCCGAGGACTGGTAATCGGTGAACGAGCGCGTATCGCCTTCGAAGGTAATTTAAGACGGTAGAAGCGACCGAGCTATTTGGGCCAAATGCACGCGAGTAATTATCGAGATAATAATGCTAATGCACTTATCATGTCGACGAGTGCTTCCGTCGCGATGTCGCTCGCTTTAAGTTTAAACAAATTTGACTTAAAATGCGTGTGCATGGACTTCACCACTAACTCTACTTTAAATTCATTTAATTGTATTACTTACTTTTTTGCATATTATAATATTGAAGAGTGAAATGATTTGGGAAGTGGTTTATATATAAATATTATGTTAAATGTATAGTAATAATACAAATATATATAATATTCATCCACATTCGTCTGAAACAAATGTTAACTTACGTTATGTCTTGGGATCCGTTTACCGTTTGCATGAAAAAAACGAATACGTTACAAAATCACATACAATTTTATATTATAAAGTACCTACTAATCTAATCTTTTACTTTGAAGTAAATTGCATTATGATTGTAAGTTTTCAGGTACTGTTAAACCCCAAACAATCTCGATTACAAAATACATTAAAATGTTTCTAGCTATTCCAGTTGCGCGCCAAGAATAGGCAATAATCAGCAATCAGATTATTACTTGGTCGGACCAATTAGTTTTCGTTGAACTATTTAGTTAAATAATTAGGGTTATTAGCCTTTTAGAATGCAATTAAGTTGTCTGTTTAGGAAATTACTAATTAACGTCCACTTTTACGGCGTATTCTAAGATCACGAAACGCGAGTTAGCACCTCTTGAAGAAGTGCGTTGTAACGGCTACAATACGAGTGTGTGCACACTGATACACAGTAACAATGTTAACTTGATGTACCTACTCAGTTACTACTTAACGAGCGATTGTTTTTTATTTATTTAAAAAGTAAGTTATCAAATAGCGGGTGACTTTTTATTTATTGAGTTGGTAATATAAAATCCTAATTAACAAAAACAACTGTAAACGTATCAAATATGACTTATTTTATGTATTTAATATAATAATTAATGCAATACTTTTATTAGTTTAGCAAAAATAAAATGTATTGAGTCCGAACCCGTTGAAGTCTTTTGTACGAGTAAACATATATTAGGCACTATACGTTTTTCTGGTGCGGGTGTACCGTCAAATACTATTTAATAGTTTTATATTTGCCTCAAAAACATTGCGTGTGTCCAAACATTAAGTACAAAAAGCTTTTCCTAGAAAGGGCCATGTAACGTGCCACGCTGGGAGGTGTAAAGTGGTAAGTCAACACCACTTGGCCTCTCCTCACACCAACAAATTATTTACATGCGAGGAAAAGCTTTAATCAAATTGTTTACTATTTATGCTATCGCTTTATTTGGCTTTGGTTCACAGTTAGTTGGCCCTCCTAGATTGTGTTAACTATACTAAAAGTATTCCGGTGTTCTATACCTACTTCTTCTTCCTTATAGTTTACTTAAAATAAACACGTATGCATTACCGGTTAATTATTGACATAAAATATTTTAATATTCATAGCTTAAAAAACAGAAAATTTACGAAAACTTAAAATATTAACTAAAGCAACTAAATAAAAACTTAATATATATTAACAGGTGATTTTAACATTAATAAAATGTTCTAGTTATTTTTTATAGCATGCACTTGTCTATACAAGAACTGTCATCGTATTTCCTAACCCCTAAATATAATTCAATTTTGATTATTGTTTTTTAGAATCATAACTTATACGTTACTATTTTTCCTTCCTTTTTTAATGTATCTTAATAAGTTTATAATTGTAAATTCAAATTCAAAATTTATTCATTGGGGAATACAAAAATCCAGTGATACACACATAATGGACACCTAAAGGCAGTTATAGGCACCTTGAATTTTATTTAAAACGTTGAAACTATAGCTAGGAAAAGAAAATATTACAAAACACTTAAACAAAATTCAGGCTAACTAACATCTACTTGGGCTATTATACTAAAACAGTTAGACGGTCTCCGTTGAAGGTCCAATCCAGACAATCCAAATGCTCAAGCCCACTACCAGTTGGTACTTGAGCCTAGCCTAAGCCTAGATAAACTATAAAGGGATTGACACCGATAACAACATTATGTGTTACGATATAATAGATGAAAAAGTTTTCTCTAAAAGTGTAAAAATAAATCCAAAACTTAATTTATACGTATCAGGTCAAGAAACAAATTACATCAGCAAACTCTAGAGCTAAAAATTTAAACTGTGCTTTAAATTATATCAAATTAAGTTTGATTTGCAAATTGACTTACGAGTAGTGAAATGGTAACATGATCAAATTTATTACACGAGTTAGCAAATGCAGATCACGCAATTAAATCAACTATTGAATAGCTATAAATAACTACGAGGCAAAAAATATATGTTGCATTTAACGAACGGAGTTGGCGAGTGTAAGTGATGCAAATTTAGAAATTACAGCAACTATTATGGCGGCGAGAATGTATGTGGCATGCAATTTAAGCAAACGGATGTAGTAGACCTTCCAAAAATGTTAAATTTACAGCCATGACACTTGGCTCTTAATTTAACATATCTGGAAGGATATATCCAAAATCGGTTTTACATCATTTTCAACCTAGTGGAAGAACATCACCTACGATACCGCATTTCCATGTAGCAGTAAATAGTTTAAAAAAATTGTCTAACTACAACAAAACTAAACGCTATAATATAATATAATATTTAAGCTATAATAATAAGTAATTTAATGATTTCTTAGGGTTTCGCTACTATGCACATAAATTTTATTTTTATTAAAATACACCCGATAAAATTTATTTTAGACAATGTCTATGTTACACGAAAGTTGTTAAATTTGAGCAGCATTCAAAAAAAAAACTGTCCAACGTTAGTCTAAGACCCATTATAACTATTATGGTAACCCGTGCATTTAATTTAGACAATTTTTTTTGCAATTTATGTTAGATATTGACATGTAGAAATAGGATTAAAATTAGTATGTCAGTGTTTTTAAGATGTATCTAAATTTAAATACGTGTAGGTAAACTCAGGGCACTTTTTCATGAATTTATATTAGACCCAGCATCCATGTGTTTGTATATGAATAGTTATAAATATTAGTATACCTAATTGCATTAATCTGATGTCATATCGATCTTATCTCTAAAAACACTGAGATGCAATTAAGTGTGATCCGATGTCCCAATAGCGGTCCACTCTCGTATGAATGCAAGGTTTGAAGTTTCATGATTGATTGGTTTGAATTTGAATCGTACTCGGAGGTACTTACGAATATAGTAGATAAAGACTTGTTGATGTAAACTTAAACGACATTTTACCGATTCTTTAAGCTAAGTAAAACAGTACCGAGATACTCAATAAAATACATCCATCAAACACATTATACCTAATATATTATATGGAAGGACTCTTGATGAGGCTGGTACTACAACTATTTAAGTAGTACTGCAACTACGATATCTACGAGAAATTGCATATATGTACAAATGAATTACAAGAAATGGATTCTGATTCTGAACTATTATTGGACTAACTAAATATTAAAATTTAAGACACTGATAACCTAAATGTAAATGTATTCAGGTCTTTATTTAATATTATACAGATCTTAATAATTATGTTTAAATAAGAGCCGAGTTGATTCTAATTGTGATTACCTACTTATACTATTTTTTATAAAATGTATTACTTACTAACACGAAATGGAAAAATCTACTCACCCGACGTTTTTTGCTCTACTAAATGCGACTCTATATGATACAGTATAAGCTAAATGATCGACTGGGCTAATAAACGTGCTCGAGCTACCTCTATTCAGCGTCTAAACGGCTTGCTAGTCTCATCACAGAGCTGTATAAAATGGTGATTAGATTGTACTTACAGTTTGGCGATTTGTATCTTATCAGCGTCGTTTTGGCGGCCGAAGTCATGCCAGGGACGCGTGCGTGGTGCCTGCGTCGGCGAGTGATGCGCCGAAGGCGTCCCGCGTCCATCATCACCGACGCTGCCTGGCTGCTGGCAGATTACCGTGTAGTCGAATGACTGCACGGACAACAAGAATATCTTATAATACCGTTACTATACTAGAACTTATATAGGGCAAACGCACACAATAGACGATGTCGACGGACGTAAAAACGCTGTTAGAGTATGAGAGATGGGAGAAAAAATCTACATAAAAAGAAATACCTTTTTTATTGACTAAAAATATATCGCATGCGGTGGCACATAGTATAACATGTACCCCAAAAATCAGTAAAGGATGATTCAAATTAGTTCATGCCCATGTCGTGCTAGCTCATAATAGATGAAATTTAGTAAGAGGTACGGCCCTACACGGCTCTACCAGGTGTGAATCATTTAAAAATTTTAAGGATACAATTATAGCACTTGTCATGATGTACTCTCTCTAAAATCCAGAGCAACGTACAAATTATAATAATGCGTCATATGATGTTTATGCAAATTCTAGCAATTTAACTGCAAACATCCTGATTCAAATGTGTTTTGATATTTTCAAACTGATTTCCGGATGTTAAGCAGAAAATTTTAATATTCAACGGTACCAAGTTCAAACGGTATGATAACTAATCACTATAATATATTGATCCCACACTTAGATGAGGAATTGTAGTTAATGATAATGAATTTTGTTAACATATTTGTGTACTTAACATACATATTAATTTATTTATATTAAATGATGTTTCCAAATTTTTGTTCACAGTCACCTTTATAACAAAATGGTAAAAACAGAACTGTAAAGAGATATTTATTTCGAAATATGCCATAAATTACGTCTAATTATGTCCATTGGCAACTAATTTATGATAATGGTAACACATTAAAATATCATTGTAATTGCGTCACAACGTACCTGCTACCGTCAGTAGCTTAGTTTTGATAAGAATTAAAATATATCTGTCTTATTTCTCGACTATTGGCAGATATGACAATCATTTCTGTAAATATCTAGGTGTGAATAGAACAAAAGTCCAATAAGATCATTTTATCTTTTTGACCTATTTTATCGTTAGTTCCAAAGATATTTAAAACTATAGATGTTGAGTTAAGCTCAAACATGTCCAAATCAAATGTAGACTTAAACCACAGTAACTTTGGTAATCTGTGCATTTAGACTACAATCGTTACAATCTAAATTAGAAATTTTCTTGAATTTTCTACCGAGGGTTTAAATTCGTTAGTATTTCTGCAGTGTACTTACCTAAATATAAATAGGTAAACTCAAGATACTTTATTTCTTCAATTTTGTACTAAACCCAACATCCATATATTAGCAAATCTATGATCACACCTATTAACAAAAGCAAGTAGCTAAACGCCAGATTGAATTTATTTGGTGTCAGTCAGTGTTCCTTTATGTCAAGATAACAAAAGGCGAATTATTAAACGTCCAATCTAGATCAGCTAGGTGGGCTGGTAGGGTTTGGTTACATTGTTCGTGATTGCCACACCCTGGATTATGCAGTCCTTCAAACTCACTTATATATAAAGCTCTTAGCTCAATTACCGTCACGTCAGTCATGTTAATTTGTCATTTAGATATGTAAACTCATAAACAGTCAAATGCGTGGTGTTGGCAGTATATTAGTGCGAAGGTCTCGCGTGGCGTTGACTCCATTGTCTGCACATCAATGGAAGTGCAATTAGTGGAACCTAGTTATTATGCCTGGCTTGTTGTCTTAATATTATTCTAATAAGATTCGTCTTAGTAACGAGCGTTTACTTGCAAAACCCTACACGATCCGTAGCGCTTCTTTGAACACAATATTTGATTTGATCATGAGGAACTATTAGATGTCATAACGTAAGAACTGGCTACCTTCAGTATTTTTAACAGAACTTACTAAGGAAGTAAAACTGCAGAAAAAACAGCTACATAGGTTATTTTAGATCTACTGCTGCTCTACTCTTTAGACATAGTTTAATTTAACGGTTACAAGAAGGACATTGTTTCAGCATTTTTTAACATCAAAGTACAACATGTCTCTCATTATAAAAAGCCATTAAAAAGCTAATTTGGTCAAAAAAATACCAAGTTGTGCATGATTACAACAATGTCATGTGGCTGAAGACAGATAATGATATGTAAGGTTTTGTATTAAAATCAATTTGTATCATACGCCTGATATCAAAGTAATCAGGCACAGCTTGACGATGTAAACATACAATAAACAAAAGTCAAGAGCGCGGGAGGGCTTCAGATATTGTGCAGAATAGACAGAGTTGCTGTTGCAGGACAGAGCTGAAGCTAGTAAACATCTATTTACTGACTTTACAACTTTGTAATACAAAATGTATAAATGTACCTAGCTCTATGTAAGCATAATATTCCTGCTTTTCTGATCATGTGATTCCGCAGGGTCGAAGATGGTAGTTAGTTAAATAACAGTTTATAAAGTAAATGTTGTGTTGTGTAGTGAGATAATGGTGCCGTGTATGAGTATGGTTGTTCGTGTTGTATGAAGCCCGCCCGCCCGCGCCCAACTTGGATCACCGACCTGCTGAACGGTGGTGTGATCTCGAGGAGTGACGGCATCAGCGCCGATTCCACTGTCTGGTGAAGGCAAGTCCACCGTGAGGCCAGCGGCAGCAATGACACTTTTGCTGTGGTAGCGAGGGGTCCCATATCGATCGCTAAACGCGGAAGCCGAACTCGGCTCGGCATCTCCATATGGCGGCGCTGCCCGCTGCTGGTATCCATCGCCGACAAAGTACTCCCGGTAGTAGGGCTCGCCGGCAAAGGGCGCGGGTTGCCTCGAGTACTGATCCGCGTACGGAGTGGGACTGGGTGTGCCTGGGGGCGCGAACATCTGGGCTGCGTACATAGCGGCGTCGGGCAACAGCGAGCCGGCCGATGAGGCCCGCGATGGTACCGGGGATGGCGACGTCGCTTCACCAGGCTCGCCGACCGCCACCTGCGGACACACGCGCCTGTTACACGCGTTCTCCCACGACAATTGTCCGCTTCGCAACGTCGACGCGTACATGCCGCGTCTATGCACAGTTCACTGCTTCACGTACACTATATTTGTTCGACGGGAACACGTTCACGGAACAGATAGTCAGGGGTGTCCCGGGAGAACAGAGCACTCCTCGGAAAAAGCCTGTGTCGGCACACTGGGCGGGCAGCACTGGCCGGCCTGTGGGGGCGCGGGCGGGCGCGGCTAGTGCGTGGCGAGCGCCGTGCTCGGCGCATCGTACGCTAACCGCGGTAAATAAAACATGAGTGACCGGTAAGGTAAGTGTGTGAGTGCGTGCGCGCGCGGCGGCGGCGTACGGACGTGTGACGCACCTTGTGTCGCGGCGGCTTGAGCGCGTGCGGCTCGGGCTCCTCGGCCACCTTGCGGCTCAGGTCCTCGGGCTCGCGCTTCACAAGCCCCGCGTGGAGCAAGCCCGACAGCTCGCCCAGCTCCGCCCCGTGTGCGCCATTGGCCGCCTTCAGCGTAGTGCCAGCCCTGCGGAGGGGAGACAACCGTGATTGGCGACTATGCGCGCGCGCCGCTTCTCTGCGACCGACCTCGTCGTGCGCGCGCAAAGTCGTCGTGCTATCATTCTCTCTCTACGTGCTACATACTGTCAAATTGTTTCATATTATTTTCCTAGCATTCACTATATACATAAAATTATCATACAAATCGCACTACAGTGGGTAATGTTTTCCAAAAACTTAAACAAGTATAGCTGTATGTATACTTACTAATACGACTCTACTGTTTGGATTCTCTTTGCATTTTCTAGGTGATGATAGGACGTGATTATAGTGAAAACATTACACATTAGAATGCAGTATATTAGATGCATGTTAATTTACTATTACCTGCTGAGCACTATTTCAAACTCTCCATCTATCAATTGGAAATAAAAATTCGTAAAATAATTTGTTATACAATTAAAAATAGCGCCATCTGTGTGGTGCTACCAGTACTTCGTAGTCATTAAAAATGGATGTACAAAACAACAGCGCATGAGCAACAAATCAATCAATCCTGTGGATCATTACTATACAATAAAACATGCTTAAATAAATGTTATTTACCTTCTAAAATATGACATGAAAACCAATTTTGAATTTTGAGGTTTTGAATTTTTGACAATTTTGGGTCGTTTGGTAGTAAAGTGCTACGTGTCGTAGCACCTCGTAGATAATCTTAGCACCGCTACGCTGTGGTGTAGATCTGAGAGGTTGTTTTGAAGAGGTACGTTTGTTATCTTTGTAAGGACTCAATATTTTTAAATTTTTAGTGTTCCGTACCAATATAGTTAATAAGGATTATTACAGTGAGACTTTGGTTTATGTCTATATTTTTGTATGTAACAGACAATTTTCTCAGACCATTTAAATAATACTTTAGTAGGTACCTAAACAACCCAATACGAGAGCGGCAGCCTTTTTCAAATAGTGATACCTTTTAGACCCCAGTAATTATAAACTTTTAACTTGCGTAAATTCTCCAGTGACTGAAACTTTGCACTTTGTTAAATTATGGTACGAGTCACTACAACCAATTTATTTACTTCATTAAATTTATTTGAAAACGTTAAATTCAAATTTAAGTAACGATGTGTTTTATACTTCCAACACGTAGAAAATCATGGTTATTTTGTAAATTTATTTGTCACTAGCTGCGCCCCGCGGCTTCTCCCTCGTATCCCCTCAGGAACTGCGTTTTTTTCGGAATAAAAAAGTATCCTATTTCACTTTCCAACTAGCCCTATAAAATAAAATAAAATAAATAAAAATCACGTCGGTCCGTTGCTCTATTACTGCTTGAAAAAAGGACAAACAAACCAACCAACAAACAAACACTCATGCAATTTTTATATTAGTATGATAATCTATTTTTACATTAAGGATATGAATTAGCGCGTAAGGATAAACACCGGCCAAATGCAAGTCAGATTCACGAACCGAGGGTTCCGCACCTAAAAATGTGTTTTATTTCAATCATTCGGGATCTTTAGCGCGCACCCATTTCGCTCTTGCCCAGTGTTTATTATTAGTTGTTTTACTTTAAAATGTATATACTATATACAATCATGCCAAGTTTGACGTTATGCGAGTTGTTTGTTTAATCTTGTACGTATTACCATTTTTATACTAGAGCAAAGAGAAAATACGTAAAAAAATACGATTGTTTATAGAAAATCTCCTATTTTATTTACTTTTTGACTAATTTATTATTTCTTAGCTAAACAGTTGTAACATTACATATTCTGTGAAAACTGCAAGTGGTTATATATTACGGCTCAAAAAATACAGTCATCAAAAGGTAGGACGCACAGAAAAACAGTGTAAGCTTATTAATAGGGTCACTCTTTGGGTACGGATCCCTAATAAATAAAGTATGTAAACAGGTAAATAAAGTATAAAATCTTAATATTATGTCAGTAACACATAATGACACGTGGTGGGGAGTCAACACACATCAAAATAATTAAAACGAAAGTCAGTTGATATGTTTACATGTGCGCGTAGGCAAGGCGCGCGCAGCACGCTGGCGCGGTGCGACGAGCGCGGGCGCGGCTTTCGTCGGTCGGTGTCAATACGCGCCGATTTATGATAATTGAAGGCACGTTTCATTGGCTCTCAGATATTTATTTTAGATAAGAGGCTGTTGCGGTACTATTTCATGCGTCCAAATTGGTAGAAACTAGCGACCTACCGCGAGCTGCACGGGCGGCGGACGCACCGCGACTCCTTGTCTGATTAGAATTCACACCGCACCCATTCCTCGCGATTTATACACCTATTCACAATAAACGCGAGTGTAATACCTTTATGAGGATTTTTTTTAGATGAATTAGAGTAAAAGCCAAAGTCAGAAAGCATTCAGACAAAACTAATATTTTATTTTTATTTTTTTGTAATGAAAGGACGTCTTCGATATAAAAAAGTTCGCGACGTTTAACTTAACATGCAAATTGCATAGAAAGCTAATCCGGGGTGGATGTGCCGCCGGCGAGGTGCAGCAGACATCGTTATTCATGCGCTCCCGTCACAATGCAGTGTTTGCTTGTCGTTCATTGTTGGCGCCTACAAAAACCAGCCATGAACATAATACGATCTCTGCTGACAGCTGCCTAAGAAGATTCAAATCCTGGAACGTGGATACGTTCCAGGATACTTAACTATTTCAAGGGATACTAAATTCTGTATTTCTTAGTAAACTGTAGTGCAGAGGACATCTTGAAATTAAAATGTAGATAACCATCTTATTTGCAAGGAAAACCACTTTGCGTAGCCCTTTGGCATATTATCTACCGTCATCTCTTAACTGAGATCGGACATTTGCAATAAAGCAAGAAGGTTCTTCAATAACATGGATAACTACTAGGTAGGAAACACGACACAGACTTCTAGGTATAGGATATTTAGTTACATTTTATAACATTGCACATTTTATCTCTTTTAATCCCAAACGATCGTTGCGTCGTCGAATCAGTCAACAGATGTTTCGATAGTACACCCAGGTAGCCAACATTCAAATATTTTAGTTCCTAATCTGATATCAGTGTCATGTTGCACCGCATTACCATAACAGTACTTGTAATAAAAGATAGGAATAATCACCTTCCTTTGCTACTGTTGTTATTTCTTACATGCAAATACGTGATTTCTTATCGGAGCTGCATCGCTGCGACTGCGAGATGCAATTGCCATTATAATTATTTGCAATGTTTACTTAACACCCTTTCACACATGATGAGATTCCGACAATGCAGCTCATGGGGTGCGATGAACCCTCGAGCGATATGTACAATTCAATGCATTTATTGAAGTTCTCTTTTCAAAATTACAATGGTTTGAATATGATTTACACGTCTCGTACGTTTCGGGATTTGTAGGAGACAGGCAGATATTTTACACATCTCGTAGTTATACATTTTTAAATATATATCAATTTGATGTAAATACTTTTTTTTTGTTTATTTTAATAGAAACAAAATAATGGTTTATAGCACTTACTTTGCTTCTCAACATTTTTTTAAACGCGTTTGGCATTAATACCAGTTAAATTAACTCTTCAGTAGTCGTCATTTGCATATGGAACATTATTATCATTATAATTTTCTTTTAAATTAGGTATTGTAAGTACCATCGAGCGAGTTGGTTGCCCAATGTAGATCTATTCTATATATATATTAAAAATAAAAACATTATATTGAGTGTAAGTTACCCTAAGTTATTTTAACTCTTTGTTAGGGTAAGTAAGTTTGCTATCGATTTCGAGATCTGAAGCGGCGACAGTAGTATACCATCCATCGTTTGACGAGCTGATAAGAATCAGGCGAGCTGTGGAATGAGAGGCGCTGCGACGGATATGCGAACGCAATTCCATTCTATTTGAATATATCATCCAACTAAATGTAGGTTTATTGCTGCTTTTCTCACGGAACTAATACATTATCAAATACTTTAATTGAAAACGATTTCGCCATTTGTCTATGTCATTAAAAATCGGTCGTTCGATTACGCTCGGCTATCTCTAAGTGATTAATTTCCCGTTAGACTAAGTATTCCCTAAACCTAATTGCCGTTCGATAATAATAACAGCTAGAGGAAATTGGCAGCTGAGCTTTGGAAGAATTTATTGTCCACTGTTATTGAGTTTCTTCAGTAGACCGTTTCAAAGGGAAACGTTCTTAAAGGGTGGTCAATAATGAATGGTCAAGCCCCAATTTAATATTTCGCTGCGTGATGACCACGGCCATCGGAGACATAACGATGTTACTGTATTTTTTACGAATTATCTTCGTAAGAGGGTCGGGTGTGTCTAAGGGAGTTGAATGGTTTTAACTGTACTGCTATTAACAATACCGGTGTATCTTCAAGAGGAAACCGGTTTCAGTCTTAAATGGGTCACACGGTTCCAACTCCCTGAGTTTTTATTAATCTACCGCGACACCAACGGCGCATATTCTAATATCGTATTTATGTTTTTATAACTGTACCTAAGTTTATATCAGCACATTTATTTTATAAAAGATTCATCAGTAAAAGGAAAGTTCAAGTATAACCAAATACGACTGAAAATGTATAAATTTTACATATATTCTTAATTACTTTACGTGTGCACAGAGTAATGAAATATCCAGATAATTTCTATCATTGGGTCATAAAGTAGAGGTGGGAGAGTGCAGAGAAACTGAGTTCCCGTTAGTGCGGCAAGTGCGAACAGTGACAGGGTCAAGAGGGCGCGGCCCTCCCCGGAGGCATCCCGCCGCGCGTTTCTATGCTAATCTCAGCGTTAGCATTCGACAGCCTCCGACAACTTATTAATGGTTATAACCGCAGTTTCCATTTAATACCCGCGCTCCCGACTCGAATTTACCTATACCTAGAACGTATCCGCTGCGCCCGCGCACAACGCAATGCGCTTACGAAACGCTTTCACGCCTACGTCCACGGATCTCCGAGGAATACAGACGGAACTAGTTCATTTCTACATCTATCGAGCATTCAATTCAAATAATACGAGCGATTTAGACAACAAATACAGCGTTCAAACCTGACGATGCACTGGCGCTGAGCGATTAGCATACAAACACACTCGGAGACACAGAACTCGGTGATGGGTGCGGGCGCGCCGGAGTGTTCGTTATAATTTTGAATGTATGAATGAGCAATAGCAGCGCGTTGAACCGCGCGCGTGGGACGCGTGCCGACAATGACTAGAGACAAGTCCTGGCCGCTGGGCGTCCTTGTCAATGTGAGCCGCTTCCAGCCACATCCGTCTATTGTCATTATTTGTATTTATGCACTCCCGTAAGCGGTGACGAGGATGACAAGCCGAATGCATCGCGCTGCGAGTACGTCTGCACATTCTGGAGCATTCAATGTGTAACACGGCTTCGTTAGAGGCTGCACTGGCGACGTGTGCGGTACACCCGTAGGTGGCTGTTTTCCATTTCTACTACTACTCGATACCTACACATTTCTATTCAACCGAATACAAGAGTACCATTTTAGGAAAAATATTTAACACAGTACAACAATACCTTTGTCCTCGCTTTTATAAATTCACAAAATTTACATTTTCATGGATACAAACTAGTTTTCTATGTAACTAGTATTTATAGAGTATAATAAAACATTCATAAAGTTAAAATGGTTTGTATGGGGTCAAGTTAACATTATGCACTGCCTGTAGAGAATGCGACACGGCGTTTGCTCATTTTTGCGCCTCCATTGAAAGGATGCTGTTAACAACCTCTTTGAAAGAGCGAGCATAATTTGATCGGGGTCACGTTTCTATGGGAATGCGTTGAATGCGCCGACCTTATCAACTTTACCGGGTATGCTGTTATTTTATGAGATAAAAGATATATGTATTTTTTCTATCTAGGTATATCCAAACAATTTATTTTTAAGCACAGATATTCTTAGAAGGTTTTATAGATTTGCTAGCTACTTTTATAAAACCTACTAAGCTACATAAATAAAGCTAGGATTTAAATGAATTGTGTTCAATGATCTATATCTAGACGTGGAGAACTTACGTGAAATTAAACAAAGACAAAATAAGTAGTAGACAGATAATGTTTTGACAAAAAAAATACTTTTGCGTGACTATCATACGGTAGAAATATGGTAATATATGTACGGATGTACACCAGCAGGTACGAGGGGAGCGTCGGTTTTTTCGCAGTCGCGAACTGATAGTTCGTTAATCCCGGCATAGGTATTCAAATGAGTGCTTATGATTTATTGAGTGGAACATTAACATTTTTATTATTTGTTATTCTTACACGTTGCTCCGGGGCCGGAAGCCACGCGGCGCCTTGTCTCAGTGTGTTCAGCCGTGAGACTCCGCCGATACAAGCCCCGACTCCCAAATCATAAAAAAACATCACTACAAAAAGATTGCACATTATCATAGTTTGCATATAAATTTTACGCGAATTCATTCCGTATTCACCGTGGCTCAAAACTGTTCGATTATAATGATAATTGTTTCGATACACGAAGGTTCGATTTGATCTACGGCCGTGAGAATCGACGATTGATTTTCCGCGATCATTTACTGATTCCACTTGATTGTTAGGTATCGATATTCGAGATTGTATTTGCATATTCGATTATATTTCGCATCACAATATAGTAGATAGGTGTGCTATTTAAATATTTAGTAAAATTAATATCTTATTAACTTTAGAGGTAAGGTGTTGTTTGAGGCCATAATAGAATACCTAATGAAGTTGATAACAGTCAAAGTGGCACGCTAGCGCCATTTTATGCACTACTAGTAGGTACCTTTTGTTATAAGAATTTTTTTATTATGACATGTTTTGTTTGGATGACATTTTCCAATAAACAAAAGCCTTATAAATTAGTAGATTATTAAAAGAAAAAAGAAAACACCTAGCTGCAAAATGTAGCTTATGACACTAGGCATGAAGGTGATCTAACGTCAT
Organism: Agriopis aurantiaria; assembly: GCA_914767915.1. Lineage (NCBI taxonomy): Eukaryota > Metazoa > Arthropoda > Insecta > Lepidoptera > Geometridae > Agriopis > Agriopis aurantiaria. The sequence continues at coordinate 10,142,684 of OU611983.1, read as the reverse complement.
CTTATACATCAACATCGGTCAAGCCGTTTAGGCTAGATAGGAGGTAATATAGAAATATCCAAAAATACAAACATTCATACGTCCATTCATTCGCCTTAAAAAAATATCCTTTCCTGCGCAGTCGAGTAGCAAGTTACTAGCTATACCTACTAGCATCATCTGTAGAAAGTTTCTACCCGCCAAATTCATATTTAGTTATTTTTTAAATAAAACACAATTAGGTTTTTTTTGTCTTTTTCCTGTTTCCAACACAGATCAGACAAACAAGTACAATATGATGCAAACGTGTAAAGTGTTATAATGCTACAGTACAATTATCGTATATATCAAATGTCTCCATCATGTTTCATCCACATTTTTAACCGCCAGACCATTTAACGCAAAACCTGCAACACTCACTCACACTAAGACATTTGCAACGCCATCGACGTACTAACGAATAGTTAGTCCACATGGAAAAAGGAGTCGTCTGCGGGGTGAGTTTGAATAAAGGCCTCTTGATTTATGCCTGAAGCGTTCGCACCCGCCACCTTAACACATCTCCCTTGTTTGTCTGATCTGACGTTTCCTACCTTCACATAAAAACGTCGACGTATTTATTTCATGATACCTTAACAAAATCCGTTCGGCCATTATGAATTTAGTGATTATCTCCGAGTAATTCCGGAGCCGAGTGATATTAAACATTCTGACACGTACACATACTCATGAAAACTCACAGATAGAAATCTTCCAGACTAAAACTTCGCGCCATTTCATTACGCACTAATTGCTCCATTGTATCATCATCATTTTAGTCATAGGACGTCCACTGCTGGACATAAGTATAGACATCGATCTCTAAAAGAGCCGGTTGGAAGTGGCCCGCATCCAGAGTTCTCGAATGGAGACCACGGACTGCTAAGCGTAGCGTAGGACGAGAGGACAAGATAGACAGATGACCTAAAAGAGACCGCAGGGAAGCGCTGGATGCAGGCCGCTTCCAAACGGCTGTTTTGGAGATTGATGGGGAAGGCCTATGTCCAGCAGTGGACGTCCTATAGCTGAAATAATGATGATGATGATATTTAGTGCTGGGCATGCGGTTTACCAGAGATCTCTAATGGTAATACTTACGGCCAGACATCGAGGAGCTTGGTATCCTTGTGCAGGGTGAGGTGCGCGTCCTGGCCGAGTGGTGGCAGCTTGTAGTACTCGGTGACGAGCGGCTGGTGGTCGTCGGACACGCCGAGCACGGCTGAGGTGGCGGCACTCAGCGGGTGCTCGTGGCCGCTCGAGTAGTACGCACGCCACGGCTCTCCGCCTACATCCATCACCTCCTTGCGTCTTCTGGTAACAACAAAAAAATCTACATTAGGGTTTGTTTTTTCAAGCGGGCAAGTTTATTATCCAAACAAAATACAAGCTAACACTAAATACCACTATTACTACTTAGCCTATATTACAGAAATTGGATTGCCTATAGATCATTGAAGGTTTAGAGTTGATCCAAATGCTCAAGCTCACTACCAGTTGACAGCGTATCCAGCATACAGGTGGCATTATTTGGTTTATTAAATAAATAAATATTCGGGTCATTTTTGCACACACGGTCATCTGACCCCAAACTAAGCAAAGCTTGTGATATGGCTGCCAGAGACTGATATACATACATATATTGCTTTAAATACATACTTAAATAGATATTAACACCCAGATATAGAACAAACACAAATGTTCATCGCATAAATGTTTGTCCTAGATGGGAATCGAACCCACGCCCACAAGCTCAGAAGGTAGGTTCACTACCAACGGGCTATCAAATTTATTAAAGTTAATTAAAATTTAGTTTAAGATTTAATTTCCCACCATAAAACACTCATCCCATACCCCTCTTTAAAACCTAAATTTTAATTTAAGGATTGAAGCAAGTTTAGTTCCCAACGACAACATTTTTCCCGCCTACCACCAGCACTCGCTGTTAAAATCGCTGCGGGTATATCACAGAGGTAATGTCAGCTCGTAGAGACTTAATTATTATAAAAATCGAGTATTAATATACAGGTATGAATAGACCTTTACAACTTGAAACGGATTGCTCAGAATGAAAATCAAAAACCGTCAAAATACCTCGGGCCGATTATGCTACTGTTATAAAAACAACCGTTCGGTATTTGGCACCTAAACTTGAGATCGGTAAGTAATTTTCGATTCATCCTATAATTATATCATTAAGTTATGTAGGTAAGTAGACAACTTGTTTCCATTCGCTTCATCTTGTTTTCGTATAAACGCACCTACCGTAAAATACGTCTGGTACTCTCAGCCAGGTTTTACGTACGAGTCTACTACAACTTACGAACCAGTTATTAGGCGTGACCATTTCGGTACGGATACTGACCTTTGATGGTACAAACATACGGTCATCGTGTATTGTGACGCTTCGTTCGCTAATTGTTGCGCTTGTCGAGATGAGTCAGCGGAGCGAGTGTCCAGTGCGAGAGTGAAACTGGTAGCCGGCGGAACGAGCTTACGGGAGGATGGAATTGAACATGGGCAGATTCGGTCGGTTCGGTCACGGAGGCTGAAGCCCACGTCACGCGCTGGGTCGCCGGCGCACAGCGCGCCGGTCGCGGCCGGGTGGTGCGGTACAACCTGATGTAGAACAGGTCTGAACCACTCGCAGAACCGGAAGGATACGAGGCAAATCCCTGCTCCCTCGCTAACCAGTTTAGGTCGTCTGACGTCACACCCAGCGGTATCCGACGATGCAGACAAATAAATAAAAAATGTTGGAAGCACGCGTCGGACGGGTTTGACCGGATCGTAGTTCTACCTGATTCCTGTTCCTGGTCGTGTGTGATACCTATCTTGCCATTATTTGTCGAGCAAAATATATTTGTGATGATCCAAACAAACGCAAAAACAAGAAAACAAGAAATAATTACCGGGCCGTGGCATCCTTTTTTTCCGGCTGATTACAAGTTTCCTAAAAACAAAAATGTGTATGGCGTAGCTATCGACTAAATTGGACATATCGTAAGATTCATTCATGTAAAAAAAAATGGTAATTCATGTAAAAAAAAATCCAAAACTCGTATCGGTGCCGCGCGCGCGAACAAATCTTCTCCAGGAGGCACCTTTTACACGAGCACTTCGCACTCTTAACGTCATTGCCGTTGAAATTGACCTATTTAGTTGTGCTCTGAGTGAATTTACAAAGATAGCTTTAAAGGTTTTATGTTATTAGATAATTTAGTGTTGTCACAATGTTGTTTTTTTAATATGTAAATTTGCTATACTATCGCATTAGGTTATAACCTGTAATGATAGTTCTAAGTTGGAAATAAAATAAATAAAAAATAAAATAAAAATATAAAAAAAACTAGAGTTTATTTTTCTTTAAATGTTTTTAACTTACTTTACCTGTTCATATTCGTATGTAAAGATTGAATGGAACTAAACACTAAGCTGCATCTAAGCTAAAAGGAGTAGTTGTGCTCACAGTCCGGGTGCGCAATCCAAAAACTGCACGTATGCTTAGCTTCAAAGTGACGTATACTCTATCAAGTGTTTGTAGAGGTTGACATTATGTAAATAAAAATGTATACTTATACTTATAGTTGCAAAAAATATCTAGCAAATGTGTACCGACCGAACCATGTATTACATAAACTCTCCTAAAATGTCGAGCTAGTGTCAAGTGAGTATAGAATGTGCGAAATGGATCAGAGAACTGGAAAAGCCAGCTTCTGGCATTTAACCAGGCGTAGCGTGAGTCATTTGACGAGTTAACTGGCAGGCTGTGGGGTGCGGGGCGCGCGGGCGGCGCGGGTGCACCACGTCAATGAGATTCCGGTAGGTGCGCACGTAAAAATCGTGCAACGAATCTAACAGGTTTGCTGGGGTCCTTGCGAGGCCACCGGGACTGGTCTAACCTGCCCTGCGCAGCTGAACCTCGAATTTCCGACCGTTTCCTATCACGTTCGCCTCGAACCGATACATGTAAACATACGAGCTTGTTTACATTAAAACCGATTCTATACCTAATGTTCTTAAAGAATTAGGTGTATCACTTTGCGCAATCACTGCGACGACGTTGAATAAGCCGAATGGCACCTCTATAAATAATTAATCGATCGTTCTTTTCTTCGCTGTCAATTGTTCGAGGCATTTAAAGTTTCGCAAGTCGCGCACTCCTTGTGTTTGTTTGTTGAAGAATTGAATGGAGCGATTAGAAAGTATCGTGCAGCTGTCACGAGGAGACGTGACGTATGCTAGAGCGGAACGGATGGATCCGCGCAAGGGTTGAAGAAGACTCGGCTACACAAACAAACACATTCGGCACGGCCATTCCATGCACGAACGTTTCTCTAACAGATTACGTAGGTACCCTTGACGACCGAATAGATGTCACAAGTGAATAACGGTACCAAAGTACTTAACTCTGTTGCAACACATTAATAAATCTCATTTGCAGACTTAATATCGACCGTGACAAGAACAGCGCCTTCGTTACATATGAAATGAGATGCATGAGTGAAAGCTCTGTTAGGCACGTTATTCTAAGAATATGCATTTCGTGCTTGATCGAGCCGAAGACATTGCGGGATAGATTTATCGGAGGTCCAAAGAGTACGGTGAAGTGATCAGTCGACGGCGGCGGCGAGTTTCGAAAGGCGGCGCTCGTCCACGTCCACGTCCGGTGACGCGTCCAACTATCGATCATTCGGTTCGTTAATAAATAACACGTCGGCGTCGCTCTCCGCTTATCTCCTGCTCGGGCATGTGGAAAAATTTGGTGTAGGTGTCGTAACGGAGCAGCACGCATGTCGCGCAGGGTTGCGTGCGCCCGCACCGCCCGCTCCCACCATCGCCGCAGTCGCCACCGCGGTCGTTGCCTCGTTCTTCATTATTGATGTCTTAATTAACCACGTGAGACACCGAGATAGCCGAATATGCGTTATTACTATGAAACTGACTGTGAAATTGAAACTGTGAATTGTCGTTAACTCTGATACCATTATGGTTTCGCTATTAATCAATCGAATGAACTCGCTTGGTCCTATACGGGAAACTTTCTCGTGGTCCTATTTAACCTGTCTCGCATGCAATAACCTCACGTAGATACATATCCATAAACGTTGGAGTTGCATTGCGGCATATACTGAATGACGCATTAGCGAGGGAACTGGCTGCACCGCACCGAGGGACGACGGCCGGCGGCAGGTGCGCGGACCTTCGAGGGAAAGTGCGGGGTGTGGCTCCGATATACGCATGTTTTATCATCGGTGATAAGAGAAACTACCATCTAACGACTCATAATTAAACTTACGCTATCATACATGGCATATAAACTGTTTTCATTATATTTCAAGTATGTTTAAAGAATATAAAGAAAGTTGGAAAATTGCAATGAACATGATCGCAAACTTATAAACTTAATCGAGATAGAATCTATTAACTTTCATTTTATAAAGCACTTTTGGGTAATAGTTTCGCAACACATACGGAAAATAGAAATAAGTAAGTACCTATGGTAAGTATTATTCCTTTACTTATCTATTTCATTTTGTATTCCCACATTATCGCTAACGTTCCGAAACGGAATGCAGCATCTCTACATTTTGTCAATTAAAGAATTCGCAGTTGAGATCGCGACCGCGCTGGACGCACGCTGTTATGGCAACACAAAAAATGAACATTCTTCATACCAGTATAAATAAATAAGGGATGAGTAAAGGCAACGGGCGCCCGAGCACTAAGCGAACTAAGTCGGAGGAGCATTTTCGACAAACCTCTTTTTGCGCCCTGACGCGGATAGCATAAGCGATGATACATTTACGGAGTTCTTCACTGTACAAGTATGGCCACCATTATTACTTCTGTTTTCTTGGCAGCATTATGTACGGTCAACAAGAAATGTTTTCTCAGAAATATGCGCCCACGCAGATTAAAGATGGAAACGCTACATGGGCACTAAATAAGTCATGTCTCCTGTCTGGATAACTAGTAGCTCTCAAGTAATCTGGAAATTTTATGGAGGATAATAATTATTCTTCGATCGCAAGTTTCAATTAGGTATCGATCGACGTTCAACAAAGGCTGGTGACAACTTTTGTACCACGAATGCTAATTTTATCTGAATCTGAGCATAAAAATATACTTATATAATATAATTAAAATATATCTAGAAAATGTACATTTATTATAACTTATTATAATTGTTATTATAACAACTTAAAAAAACTATTTCTAAAGTTGATAATAAATGAATATTTTACACAACGTCTCATTTAAAATCTACCAAGGCGTAGCTGTTACGAAGATTGTGTAAAATCCGTATTCATATTTTTTTTATTTCAATAAAACCGTTGTATGGCCGTTGAGTGACACCACTGGGTGGTTTGACACGGTCTCAATGAACTTTATGAGTATTGTCCTTTGTGTTATGCGCCAGCCGTGGTTTAGTATGGAGCTTTGGAGATCAGCACACGTCAGAGGTCCAGACCAGCTGATTGAAAGCTGAATAGAATAGAGCCACTTCGTATTCATAACAGCTACGTTATTCACTTAGACATTTATATTCATCTCAAATCAGGATTTGACAACGATAGGTACTGTAGAAAATTTCCGTTGCTTTATTTTATTTTATTATCTTCGGAAAACTAGCAGCTACTTAAAAAACATTAGATTTGATTATATATATAACTTAATATAATTATAATCTTTCACAAATATGAAACTCTATTTGTACATAGTAGACGGATGTGTACGAAACTTATTAAAGAAAAATGAAAAAAGAAGCTGACAATAGAAAATAACCTTATAGCTACGCTGATGCAACTCACGAACAGCTGCCTCCTCGACCCGCAATAGATAATATAAATAAACTACTTAGCTTATTTAATTCATCCATCACGCGTCAAAGAAACAATCGTTCATAAGTCGCTTAAGTTTGAACGCCTTTGAATGATACTGTCTTACTACAAGCAAATTATGAGCACGCTACCTGCTAGTGTGCGATACTAGCCAATTACCCATACACGTACAGTAGATACCAACTTATTAGCAGAAAAACTTTACTGGCACACGATCTATATTTATAGAACAAATTATCTCTAACGACCACTAATAATAAATAAATGTAAATATCCGTTGTAAAGTCTATATCAAGCTTTAAAATATGTCATGTTCAAAATGTTTAAATGGCTTACATAAATAAAATTGAGAGCATTAAGCAGCCGACGGAAAAATATAGCGCTAATCGTCTTAGTGGAGAAAACTCGAGACCATCGAAACACAAATGTTTGGTTTCATCACAAATCAAAATGAAATATACAAACCGAAGTGGGCCGCGTAAGCACTAGTTAATCTCGCGTTAAGTGTCTTATTAGAAGAGTTACGAGCTTGAAAAGGGACGCCCGCGGGGCGCCCGACGCTCGCACCACAAAAATAAATGCATCATTTCCGTTTTGTCAGACTTTTCTAATTTGAATGCCCGTGTGTGGTCCATATTCATCGAGCCACCATTACTTAATAGGTAACAAAATAAACCGATCTTTATAAATCAAAAATGAACTTCACGAGATTACTAAGATATATAGGTGTAAACTAATACGTCGGTGGTGGGTGTGCACGTTACCAGTTTTACAAAATATAAAAAGTTTTTGAATAGAGTGCTGCAATGCAATGCTGTCAGTGGATAAGTCATGTTTGGGTTGAGCGACTCGTATCGGTTGATTATAGCAGGCACGTTTCAATGGAAATGATAATATACTCTCAATTGTGTGCTAAACTGGATACACTCTGAACGGATTTCTGAACAAAGAAAATTATGTCTATAAATATTGCAGCAGTAAAAAAACGTCAGAACCACAACATAAATGATTTTGTAATTCTTTTGAACTAAACTAATAAGAGTTTTAATTCGTAATAGATTTTTATGGATTCGGGTGTCGTTAAACAACCATGAAGATATAAATTAGCAGCGATGTCGTTGGCGAGCGGCGCGGGCGCACAATGGACCGCGCGTCCTGGCCGCGCATTGTGCCGTGCGAATTGAAACAGGTTGGGGATGTCAGGTATCTATATAGTGTGATTTATGTGCGATTATGTTAACTCCTGAGACTATAATTAAACCGCGAAGCTATTATCCCCAAAAGAACGGCGACCACTACCACAATCTGCTCACGGAACTGAATTCTGTCGCAACACTATTCAAGAGAATTGTGCTTCGTAGATATTGTTAAAAGTTAAAAATATTATTAAATTCCTCTATCTCATATATCGTTTGCCCTGATATATCTAAAGTTTAAAGAGTGTTTTGTACTCGACCTCCAACGATTCCATTTAACGTTTACCGCTATTCAAATAGCATTGATTGCCTATAAACTAAAAACCGTTTTAAAACGCCTTAAGTGTACAGAGTGATTAAGAAGTGCTTACTATACTTATGCCAATAGACACGTCAGTAAGCTTTGTAATACGAATGTAAATATTTGACGTATTAAGATAATTTATCGGGAATTCTCCAGCAAAAAATACAAAATGTAGTAGTGAAGCGACGAGTGCAGTTAGTATGTAGACACGCCGAGACGCCTCTCGACAACGCTGCCTCTTAAAAAATCGCAAACAGCTCGTCAGCCGCCTGACAATTGTGAGAACGCGATCAATTATCCCGTGCAAATAGTGATTGTCAACAATAAATAAAATATGAATTAAACCCACAGGACGTTTTCATTATCGGTACGCTGCTAAAATAGTATGTCAATCATTTTACGAACCAATCAGCGGGCCTCCGATGCCAGCGCGAAAGATAAGCTTTAATTACTGCGGACGCCTATTTACATACTGTAGGAGATACTCGCGGATATATCGCAATTAGGGGCGTATGCTTCTTCCTTTTACGCCTGAGAGTGGTTAGCTTCGTTGCGTTGGATAACATCTGTTTGACGGAAAGATTAAACGTTCTCTCGAGGAACATTTGCAACGCACATGCGGCTTGGCGGTGCTGCCATTTATAACTTTGCATTTTGCAACTAAGATGAGTACCGAACCCCGAGTGCATACTGCGAAAATATGAGTAAATAACCATGTGCGCCAAAATAAACACCTGCCTACAGCAAATACGATAATATACGAATGCTATTCACACATGCAATTTGGCAAAAAATTAGCAAAAGACCCAATGAGCTATTTCTTACTAAAAAGGGGTTACTATAGTTGTTATTTCTCTAGTTTAAGATATCATTATCACTTATTTATAAACTCACAGGCTTACTTGATTACAAATAATTTCTTATTTAAATTCATGAAGTGCTCATCTCATCAGTCTTAGTAAAGACTTAATACAGTAAATTACCCAAATGCGCCATACGATAATGAGCTTCCATCATTCTAATTATCAAACAATTCTGTCGATTTGAAGCCACGGCGTGTATGTTGTTAACTGAAAAAGCTCCAATGATTGGACGATTAAATCTCTCATTATTGGGACGCGAAGTTCATTTTTTTGCAGGGATAATTTTATAGTTAATTTACGTGCTATAGAGTAAGGCTGGTGTCGTGAGATGGAGGCAACCCCGCCCGCGCCCGTCGCCGTCCCGGTGTGCTATCTAAATGCAAATCGGATAGGTTCGGTGGATGTCCACGATAAATCAGCCTCAGCAACCGCGCCGTTACACGAGTCGCGGCTCTGTTCGCCCGAGGGCTCGACAGTATGAACTTGCCGACTTGCTTACACTTAATGCATTCCACATATCATAATAAACTACATTTTGTACAAAAATTCAACCGAAATCACAGGTACAGGGTGAAATTTTATTAACACGATTCATCCCCTGATATTCCACCCTAGAGGTGGAATATTTTCTTCAAATGTAAATAAGACCACCATTTTTATTTAATAAGGCCATGACGAGGCATGCATAATTATGGCACGGTTCCGTATATAATTGTAATCACATTCATAATTCAGAAATTGGTGGTTAGAGAAAAATTCGAGCTTACAACTGATTTAGAATTTTTCTTTTATTAACTAGCGCCACCTAGTATCAACCGTTAAAACCACAGTAGTTGAAATTTTTTATCTCCGACTATCTGAAGAAATTACACATCTGTGGCAGCAATTAACGTCTTTATCGTGTCTTTATCCATGATCTGGCATTTCAAATTGACATATATGCGTCGCCAAAAATTACGACACAGCGTAGAGGGAGAAGTACTTAGTATAGTGTTAGTATACTTAGCCTATGAAACACAAACACCAAAGAAGTTGGACCTACCTTTTTGGGTAACACCGAAAAACTCACAATGAAAAAATAGTACAGAAACGTTTGAGGTTATGAGTAAATAATAACTACTTCAGTCAAAGTAACGATTTATAATGAGTTTTATGTAACAAAGCTTTCTTTATACTATTACCCGAAAAAACTATTGATGCTTGGAATAATAGATAGTCACTTTTTATACTACATAGCTTAGCAATTAGGCTTTAGAGTTAAGACTTTTCACAATACCATTTCGAGCGAAGTTCTGTGGACTTGGCCAAATTTTGGAAATGGTTTAGCCTAAAAACTTACTTGGAAACTCTTTTATTGGAATTTTCTGAAACTCTTGGAATTCTTTGTTAAGATAATTTTAGAAAAAGGTCAATGACCTTTGATCTAGAACATTTTGAATTGATTACAGATTCATCGCTTTAACTCAAAAAGTTGTTGTATGATTATTAACGGGATATTTACTGTGATAAGGTTGTGGATGCTCCCGATATATCTGCGCACTTACCTACATGCACCATGTCCACGGGAAGACAGAAAATGCAGGTGGTTGGCTAAAAAGTTACGTGCAGACAAAACTATCTACCTTCATTTTTAGTATTTTGCTACGGTTTTCATTGGAACTCGAACTCGAACCTAAGTTCCGACAAAACACACTCACTGTATCACTGCGTATGGTATTTTAAACGCGTATTTTTATGTCCTCCATATACTAGATCTACGCACTGACGAGTTGTAAAAAAATTGGTCCTATCGAAATAGTACCTATCCAAAGTCATTTACCCAAAGATACATCATCATCATCATTTCAGCTATAGGGCGTCAACTGCTGGACATTGACCTCCCCACCGATCTCCAAAAGGGCCGGTTGGAAGCGGCCTGCATCCAGCGTTTCCCTGCGGTCTCTTTTAGGTCGTTGTGGGTACAAAATGGACAAACGTCCTACGCTGCGCTTACCGGTCCGTGGTCTCCATTCCAGAACCTTTCGGCCCCATCGGCCATCTGTTCTGCGTGATATGTGCCCTGCCCACTGCCACTTCAACTTGCTAATCCGGTGGGCTGTGTCGGACCCAAAGATACAGCAAAAGAGAATTCATCTCTAACGATTACCAGCACCTCTAACGAGATTTGCGTAAAGGGGTAATCAATAAGATCTGAGCAACTTTCAATATGAAAAAATTTGCTGTCAGGAAAAAGTTATGGCTTATTTAATAAAAATCGACATTACATTAGTAAGTGGATCGAATCCTCGTTATTTATGACAGAGATACTAGTATAGGAGACTAGTAGTGGTAGTTGGTGGCAGAAGTTAGACCAAATTCCATTCGTTTTTTCCCATAGTCCATAGATGAGTGCGATCCCATTTACATGATTTTCGAAAAAAATGCATCTTTGTCAAATATATTGTTTACACCCAGACTCATTAGCCAAAATAATGAGAACTAAGAGAATTACGGCTGTTTTTAAAAGCTCAAGTAAATCTAAATGCTAAAAGAAAACGCAATACATAACAGTTATCATTTATCATTTAGCTTTGTACACGGTCAGACAGACATCGTCAGACTCGGTGCTATCCATTACTGTAACTACCTACGTTAAGTTTTACGAATAATGTATAAATTCCAAAGGCTTGCTCTTAGATCAGGTAATGTCTAGATTCCACCAGGAGCCGGGAAAACAGAGAAAAAAATATAAGCCAATTGTTGGCTTATAAGGCCTTTCTGACTGATCAGTGTCAGGCGCGGTGTCACACGATGAACATCATAATCGTAAAATAATAAAATCGTATAAAATAAGTCATGCTATCAAATTATGCCGAACTTACAAAGATCGCACTAAAAAAGTGACCTATTATCGGTAAGTAACATTATTTCGAAGTAGTTCCAACAAAATAAAACGTTGAAATTGTAATAAATAAATTAAATTATAAGTCGTTATTTTTTGCCTTTGTGGTGTTGCTTGTTTAGGAACTCAACTTTTCCATAATTGAACAACAAATATCGATTCCAACGGAAAGTTACCGGGACAGTTTTCTGATATTTGAAGTTCGAGAAACATGGCGTTGTCATGTCGTTTTTGGGGTTCCGTACCATAAAAGAAAACCCTTGTTCTGATCTGAAAAAGAATCTGTTTGTTGAGACAAATTCTCTCAGAAAAGAGGTAATGATATCAAGTTAAAAATAATATTGATAATTGCAGAATACCAATCAACATCAGCTTCGTAGCTGGCGAATAAAATATTTTTTTAGGTTTCCGTATCCAAAGGGTAAAATAAGGGGAACCTAAATAATGAGCCTGTCGCGGGCATCCAGAGGATGCAAAGGCAGGCTGTCGTTCAGTGTGGAGGTTAAAGGGAGGGTTCATCATCATTTGAGGATGTTCCTATGTTCAGCAGTGGACGTCTTCTGGCTGATGATGATTACGGAGATTACTGATATTTTCACAGAATTGGTACAGGTTGTACACTTGTTTTTTACAGCGGATAAACTAAGAAATAATAATATAAAGTCAAAAAGTAAAACCTAAAGTGGGATTCCCATACAACAAACCTATTTTTTTTAGACTGCGCTTGGCCGCCATCTCGCCTGATGTCAAGCGAAGATGCGGTCTACGATGGAGCACGCTTGCCTAGAAGAAACCGATTCACTCTCGATTTGAAGACACCCAGATTGTAACTGACGGGGAAAACCCATTCCAGCAGCGAATTCCACAGACTAGAAGTTCGCACAATAAATGTGGAATCAAAGCGCTTCGTACGGGTTTTCGCAATATCAACCATAATACGATGTCGATTTTTCGGCCCGCCCTGGCAGTCCGATAGAAAAATGGGCAAGAGGGAATTAAATCATGCAGATCTTATGCACACTCTCCGAAATCTATTAGCAATAATACGTACAAGCGTCAAACTTGTCATGATATTAGTACAAACTCTAAAGTAACAACAAACAATAAATAATGGCAAAGTGTGGGTCGGTGAGAAATGTCTGTTCATTGCCAAGTTAAGCAACGTAGGGTGCGGGTCGGTACTTGGATGGATAACCTCCTGGGCGTGATGTCTTTTTGCACTTTTTGTATTTAGTGGTGGTACGGAATCCTCAGTGCGCGAGCCCGTTTCGCTTTAGCCTGTTTTTTTAAATCTTTCATCACATTATACCTGTTAAAAATGTTGTTTGTTTGTTCTCACTCAACTGTATAGCAACTGTAAATACTCGTTCACAGTGATGAGCGTGATACTTTTCTTTCGGCTTAGTACCCCCCTTTTTGCGTAACCTGGTATAGCTAGTAAATGTAATAAAAATCATAATTATCATACGTATTTTACTTTAACAATTATTAAAAATGCTCGTAACTAAATCATTACATTTCCCTTCTAATTTATGGGAAATGTCCAATACCTGGTATCACCCGGCATGCCAACGTATATGTCAAACAATGACAGTGACGCGTGGCGCATGTGTATAAGGCACCTAAGAATTTCAAACCTAGCCTGCTTTTTTACTGCGATTGTTTTGCAACAGTCCGTCTAGACCATGTATATTTGTCAAAGGGCTTGCTATACCACCGTGATTTTCAAGTGCTTTAGTATAGTTATTCTTACCTACAATAAAACAAGACTAAATGGGTTTTCAGATTTGTACTATAATTCTATATTCATAACTATACTATTTAATATAATCATTTCCTCTCGGAAATGTGAAAGGAGATAAAATCATTTTAACAGTCATATGATTACTGTAAATATTTCTCTGTGCCTTACTGCAAATTGCCACGCCTACTTCACCCTGCACAACAATTGTCTCAAACAACTTACAATATATTCATTACTAGCTGCGCCTCGCGGTTTCACCCGTATATGTCCTTGAAGCAACCTCCTTTGACTTAGATGATTTTTTTTATTTTTTTTCTCATTGTAGACTTCAATTCTTGCCGTTCCATACAAAATGTATGGGAAAATGATTTTTGTTTGTAAAAAAAACGTGAATTTTTCCGATATTTTAATACTTATTCAGCTATTCGGGGCGGAGAGGAAACCAAAATATCGTGCAATGCGTTCCAGCCATTCTTGAGTTATAAATGGTGTAACATACACGACTTTGTTTGTTTATTTATGTATAGATATAGATAGATAGATAGATAGATAGGGGCCACTGGAGTGGTTATTTTCGAGTTCAATCGTAAACGCAGCGTTGAATTTGATTCGAATCAAATAGAGCCATGTAATTATCGCTCAGTGCGGTAGTCGCGTCTACGCCAGTACCAACTTCATAACCGTATTTATCGACCAGTGCCACTACTTCGGAATCTAATTAGATTAGCCGTGCACAGGTCCCAAGATAAAAATTATCTCCAATCGTATCGAACGGAAATGTCGTTGTAATAAAATGCTTTTCTGCTACACTTTTTTCTGTCTTCCGTTCTCATTTGCCGCATGTCGTGTTTATGATGTCATTGAACAATAATCTAATCTATAACTAGCTAAACCAATGTAATTACATATACCTACCACTTGATGCGAAGTCGTGAACCTTTTATTTATACTCAATCTAAGTTTTATTTAGTTTTGGCTGTTGCTATAACATAGTATTATTAACACATTTTCTTCTCATACTTTTCTTATTTTATCGGCTACCAGCCATACGCAACAAAAATACATTATACGGTTGTCATTGTTTTTACAGTAGGTATATTAAAATAAATATTTTAACTGAGTATTGTGGGTTTCTAACGTGTGTAATAAAATACATTATAGTACGAGTCATCGGAGTCACTAATGCTCCTATAATCCTTTAATAGTTATCTTTTAAAGTTATAATATAGCATATTCATAACGGATTACTTACATACACAAGTGGAGTACCTATTTACTTACCATATTCTGATCAAAATATGAATCATATATAAATGAAGGTCCCGGTATTTCGGCGCTGTATGCACAGTGGTGTGTGTGTGTGTGTGTGTGTATGTGTGTCTGTGAGACTGCGCCGCAACATCGGAAGCTCCATCCACAATTTTATCACGGGAAATGTCTTTCGGGAATTAATGTCTACCGGGAATTAATAATCATATAACTGTTAAATATTTAAATTACATATTTGCGTGCAGCAAACACTTTTGCAAAATAGTGTCGGTTAATAGACATACATTTACGAAATTATGTCTCTATCTTTGCTTTATAAATATTCATCTAGGGCTTATCTTATCTTATATCTATAACGGTCTACCCTATAGGTATACCGTTAAACTATCGCTGGGGTTCTATAAAATAACTATGTTAAACGATGATTAGAATATTCACTACACTTTATAATAATACATTGGTTAGTTTGGTACTCGGTACCTATAACGTTAGCAAAATACATAAATAAAATATACACCTACTTCTTTACTAAAAATGAACCTTAATTCTATTAAGAAATATGTTTATGAATTAGATTCCAGTTGGAGTAGAAAAACTTATTTAATAGTAAGCTATTGCCCGCGACTTTGTACGATGACTTTCCCGATGTAGACGTTGCGCAGCAAACTCGCACGAGTGCTGCGCGTCGCCTGGGGCGAGCTGCTGCACTTTTTGCTTAGAGCGAACTACTAAGGATCTTCCACTGCACTAAGCAGAAAGTGTTGTGGCTCATTGCAAGCGGTGTGCAATGCTCGCGCGAGTAGATAGCACCTAACTTTCGCATTGGCATTTCAAATTGACATAAATACGTTGCAAACGACACATACAAACACCGAAAAACTTACGATGACAAAATAGTACAGAAAAGGTTGAGGTCATAAGCAGGTACCTACCTACCTGAAAGTAACGACTTATAATGCGTTTTAAGTAATGAAGCTTTCTTTATACTATTAAATGTAAGCCAAAATACAGTTTACAACCTGCTCTACTAAAATTGTGCCTTAACTCCTTTAACAATGTTTTTATTGTATTCTAGTTGGAGTAGAAAAAGTTATTTATTAACTTTATACACTCTACAAACCCCATAAAGTATGATACCTGCCCAATTTCAGATTCGTAG
The DNA here is from genome assembly GCA_914767915.1 of Agriopis aurantiaria. Lineage (NCBI taxonomy): Eukaryota > Metazoa > Arthropoda > Insecta > Lepidoptera > Geometridae > Agriopis > Agriopis aurantiaria. The sequence continues at coordinate 10,126,408 of OU611983.1, read as the reverse complement.
TTCAAGTATTTTCGAGATTTCGTATTGGGTCAGTCAGTCAATGAATGAATGTGTGATATTTTGCTTTTATACACAGGGTTATGCGGATAATGTAAGCTAAGTCAAAAAGCATCCATAATACTCCTCCTTATGGATAACTTTTACTATGCGAAATCGCGGAAACAAACAGCCGTTCCATACATTTTGTTGAGTGCGAATGACCGTTTTCACTGGAACAGCTATAAAATAGCCAATATTTTTTCGCGATTTCTGTGTTGGTCTCGTAGTAAAAGTTGTCCATAATGAGGGGTATTATAGTCGCTTTTTGGTTTAGTATACCCTTTCGGCGTAACCCTGTATAAAGATTTTCCAATTGATGAAATATTACTAATTTTATGATAATATAATATAGGTACATATTTCAATGTTTAATAGCGGACTTCTCGTTCCCATGAACTAGATACGGAAATTGATCTCGGAAATACATTTAATTACACTTTAATTTGTGAATAAATTGTAGTTGTCATAAAAAAGTATCTACTCTTTTCGTGCTCTACTTAAATTATTTAACTTGTACACGTTTATGGTTTGATGCATTAAACTATGAAATAATTAACACAATTATCTAAAAAGTATAAAATTATTTCAGTTAGGACGTATAAACTAGTAAAGATTAAAATAAAATACATTTAAATCTTAAATTATATAAACGCATTGTTAAAACAAACATACGGACTTACTGGACATATACAAATAATTCACTTTAAAAATAAAACCTTAAACGGTTTTAGCAACTATCAAGGTATCACACCTTTTGATGAAATTTTCGACATTTTGAAATATGGCATTGTCTATGTCACATTCATCATCATCAGCCTATGCATAGAGTAAAGTAATTGAACCTATTATTGTCCACTGCTAGACAACCTAATGCACGCCACTTAGCTTGGTTAACAGATTTTGCCCACCGCTTTAAGCATGTCGACGCTCCACCTAGCTACAGGTGCTCTATTTGGTAACTACGTTTGTCTAGACGTATTCTTCACTCTAAAACTCGTATAGCCCATCGATCATCGATTCTTCGGGCAATGTGAGCGGCACACTGTCACTTCAGCTTACTAATTCTTTGTGCTATGTCGGTAACTTTGGTTCTATGTCAGAACACTTCGTTTCTAATTCTGTCCCTTATAGAAACTCCGAGCATAGCGTTCTCTTTAGCTTGCTGAGCGACTTCGAACTTGTGGAGCACCTTAACCGAGAGTGTCCCCGTTTCGGCACCGTAGTTCATACCGAGTGAAACAAACTTATTTAAAGACTAGCCTTGAAGCACTGTAGTATAGACAATGTAAAAACATGGCAGAGCTTACGATAAATGACGTTTTAACACTCGAAAATTTCCTTATAATTTTTTTTTTTTAACCGACTTCGAGAGTAGGTTATCAATTCTACTGTATGTTTTTTTTTTTTTGTATGTTTGTTACGCGATTACTCCGCCAATTTAGAATTGTTTTTGATGATTCTTTTTTTTACATCAAAGATTACTAAATACTGGCGCTATCTGTGAAAAAGTTTTTACCGACTAACCCTAATGGGGTTTGCCTAGTCGAGACCATCTCATTATATTGTCAGATTCATAAACGTATTAGAATATTTTTCACATTTAGTAATAGATGCTTATTATTAGATGTACATATTAATTAACGAAAGCTATGTCGAGAAAACATCTGATTGAAGCAATTTTAATCATAGCTAAATATAGAGGAGTCATGAAAAATACGCAATTTTATGTAGATACGGACACTTGGCGGGTACAATTATGTAAATATGCGACGTCAATTATTGCGTAGTAACTGCTGAGTACGGTCGGGAATTTATCGTCCTACCCACTGCTACTGCAGTGCTCGGAGCTACACCTACATCTAATGTCCTCAACTACCACTAATTGCTGACATTCACCTGATAAACAGTAAAATGCTTTCAAAAACTAGAAAATTGATGCACGAGTTAACGAAAAAATATAAGCATAAATCTAAGTACCTATTAATAACCCAAATAATATTAGAAATCTTTTAGGTATCAGTTTAAAGGCTAGGTACACGTACTTATTTTTTTAATACTGTACAATAACGCAATTTTTATGTTTTCTATATTTTATGAATAATAACGCAACTCGTTCGTTCGCAAGTTGATGCGTTCCATCCGTTCGAGGATTCATACCAGGTTTTGTTTCAAGTTATTTAATAGTTTAGCCTTTGTTTTTCGCACGTTGAGTTTTTTAACAGTTCGGTGCCAGTTTAGCAATTTGCTTTTGCGAAAGCTTTAGTGCAATTGAAATAAAGTCGTGAACAATACAAACTCAGAGCGGTTTTCGGGTAGAACGTGAAATGAGCGTTGAAAACAACTTCTTATACTAACCAAAGACAAGGTAAAGCTAAAGTCTTTGACACCAACTGACTACATATTAAACGTAGTTACGCAGTGTTTTGTTTTTTCGATCGAGTTTAAAATTTCAAAGAGAAATAAAGACAAACACTGCGTATGTATTTAATATATGAATACTTGCGATTATTTTAAAAATATATTTGTTGAACAAATCTTAGAGCATCTCTAAAGCCGTGGGATACCAGCGCCGCGCCATCATACCATACTGCATGATAATTTTTCACCAAAACTCTTTGTATATGCAATTAAAGTGCATTTTGTCGGTGTGTCTGTCATTAACTTAAACGCACGATGTTATTTTAAGGACGGTAATCGGCGTTCCAGCGAGCCGCTGCGCTTTTTGCGTACGTTCACGAAAAGCTATGCATTTAAACGCTTGAATTATGAAATTATAGTATTGAGTGTAAACATGCAACGCTGGAAGGTAAACTTACAATATTGAATAAAATATGAACGCAGAGTCTACAGTTTAAACGTATTAAATTCGCATTTACGTAATAAATGTCCTTTTTAATTTAACCGCAATACATGTTTAAATTGAAATTTTTAAAACCCCCCAATTTAATAGCTAATAATCTTCAAACGGCAATATATTTCTTACAAATTTTCATAGCTAAGAACGCACTCGATCAAGTCACCTTTCAAAGAGAAAAAAAACTAAATCAAAATCGGATCAGCCGTTTGGGAGCTACTATGGCACAGACAGATACACAGATACACACGTTAAACTTATATCAACCCTCTTTTTGTGTCGGGGGCCAAAAACAAAAATAAATCAGAAACTGAATCATTAAACTGACCACAGAAAAGATCTAAACAAAAACAAATGTTTTCTGTGAAACTGTCAGAAAAAACTTCAGTCTTACGGCGTTACTTCAAAACTTTGGTTGAGTTATATATGTTTATAATTGCATTAAAACCTTTCGCCGACGAAAATTGTCACTATCAAAAACGAGACAGTGCAGTTTCAATCATAGATACTAGAATTATTAATAATTAGAACTAACGTTTCTAAGTAATGACCAAATAATAGTTATACGATAGGTATTCAGTAGAGTGAAACGCGGCGGCATTCAAATCAAACCGGATGTTTTATCATATTGGCACAATATAAATGAGTGTCCATTGTCTCGGCTAAAAGTATCCACTTACGTGCAACCGTTTAATGTCATATCCTAATACATTACGTAAGGCCAACACCCAGAAACAAAGGTATGTATAGAATATAGATGAAATCATTATATCGATTCACAATGCGTAAGTTTATTCTGTTATGACAGGCGAGCATAAATTCTCGACGGGACCCTCGGATGCTGCGAAACAATGAAGATCCCCCGTCAGTGTATTGTCGAAACGGTGAGATACCGTAGGCCTTAACGCTCATGGACACAGGCCGAAGAAAGGGTTCAGCACAATAAATGGTTTGCAATTTTCTTTTTGTGCTTTAAGAGACAATGGTCAGTGCAACGCTCACCGTGTGAAACGAAGACAACTAGGATGCGCGATCGACTTATATACGAGTAGCGAGCTAGTAAAATAATAAATTAACTGCTTTTGAGCTGACACTATTGCTGAAATTATTGTGTTACTTAGTTTTTAAGGCGAGGTGGCGGTCAATCGAAAGACTATTATTATTATTATTGAGTAAGTATTTAAATAGTTTTATGATTTTTATTGTGTTACTTAGTTTTTAAAGCGAGGTTTATCAGGCGAGATGGCGGTCAATCGCAAAACTATTATTGTTATTTTTAAGTAAGTACTTAAATAGTTTTATGTTTTTATATTTGTTCTTTATTCTTGTTCTTTTTAATACCAAATATTTACAATTATCTTGTGTAAATAAATGGAATTTATCGGTCATATCAATTTTAGTTTCTTACGTTCAAAAGTTTAAGTACTGAGTAGTAAATTGGTTATTAAACCTTACAAATCATGGAATTCTTCACACCGGATACACTCAATATTATTAAAACTTGTTTATAAAGACGCCTGAAACTGTAATTAATGTCTTTAAGTAGGCAAGCAAACATGTAACTAACAATCCTAATTGACGCATCCTGTCGCAATATTCCCAATATTATTGGAGCTTACGTCAGTCTGTACTGTAATGTAATGTAATAAACCTGGGACGGTCGCGGCGGTGGACCGCAAAATTACAGGATCCGATCCCAGCAGGTTCTCTCCTGCACAATACCTCGGTGCCGTGGTGGTGTGCCTCTGATCGCCAAATTGCAGGGTAGTGTTCTAAATACCGGTTAGAAACCGCGCGGCTAATTCATTACATATTTGTTATTGTTGATCACCGCACTTCGCTCTCGGTCTTCTTATTCCCTAAACATATGTGGGAAACTCGGTGAAGGCAAGCGGTGATAATTATAGTGCAGGTTAATTTCATTCTGTTAATTAGTCTTATAATTATCATGTTTCTTTTTTTTCTTCATAAGTTTAATTAACAACCATTTTCTAACACTGATGCATAACAAATATGAACACACTGATGCATATTGTGTGCTCTTCAGGTTTTAAAATTACGGTATTATGTTAGATTTACTAATATTGCTTTTGTAGATAAAAATAACGTCATTAAAAATGTTCGTGCTGTTATTCGATTATTTAATATCGAGGTATTTAAAAACAAACGAAAATTTATAAGTACGTGAAACAACTACATATTAATTTATTGTTCGAATAAAGACAAATACGCCGGTTGCACAAAACCCCTAAAGCGTTGTGGGCCATAATAAAGGGTAGTTCGTAAGAAAGCAACAAAAAATTAAGAATCGCCCCGATGAGCCATTATCTTTACATGTTAAAAATAATATGGTCATAGGGTAGTACATTCATGCGAGTCGCGTCCAGGAGCGCATTTGAATATTCCTTTGTGAGCGGCCCCCCTGCCTGGGCCGGACTTCACACGCTCTCGGCAGGTACGCAACCCCCGGCCGCTCGCCCTGCGACCGCCGCGAGACGCTAATACCCGACAACTAGTGGGGTTCACATATTTTGATCCTTATATACATACAAATACTAATAACATTGGAGAATTTCAAACATGTTAAAAATCATGAAAAACATTAATTTATGTACACGAACGGGATCAACACGGCATTTCTTTTTATTGTGCACCAAAATTTTATTTGCACTGTGATATAATTAAATTTGAGTCAAAATAACACAATAATGATTTAAAAAGTTGATTATAATAATGTTTTAATGTTGTATCATGTGACTTTATAGTAATGCCTTATCTGATTGTTGAATTATTGAGGGAAAATGTTAACATATAAATCAAACAATACATTAAGCAACTAGTTAGTAAATTTATTCTCAATTAATATGACCGGAAAAAAATATACCCGCAAAACTATGGTAATTGCAATACAAATACTGTTAAACATTAAAAATGTATCATTACGCAAGACCTAAAAATGTGCACCAGCAAAGGCTTCAAACTATATGTATAATACTTTTTTAGCATGTAAAGTCCCTATGTAAATGAAATAATGTTGTGTAATCTTAAGCATCAATATCAATCATAGTTTTTTTTTTAAACCGGTAAATAACGCGCTTTGCATCGACTCTTAAGTTCGTTACGTCAAATCAAATTAGAATAGCATGAGTCCCAAGTGTCAAGACCAGTTTCTCCAACTACTTTGATGGGCGCTAGAAGCATTGTGCTTACATCGCAATTGCTAATAATTGTAATTATTATTAGTTAAACGTATTGTTATTTCGACGCGAATTTATGATTGCCCCAATTCTGTTGACGGATCACCTAATTAAATGTCAATCAAAATTGTAGAGAGTTTAGTAAGCTGTGGTCTAAAAATAAGTCAAGTATTTTGATATCCCTAGGTAATTGTGTCCTAACATTTTACTCTCAAACTTTTATTCAACTAGGTAGAGCTTAAGACATAAAATGTTTTAACATGTGATCGTTTTGGCTCTAAGCCGACGTGTCGTGTTTCGGAATTGAAAGTCATTTAGTAAAAGAACGCAATAAATTTTACATTCCACTCCGTTATAGCGGAGGTTTCATCTGGGAGATTAAACTTATCTATACTTTGAGATTAACGGTTAACACCTAGTTCATTTAAAAAATGTATGTCTGATAGGCATACAATTTAGTTGTTTGGTATACCTACATCTGAGTAAAAATATATATTTTTTTCCACACTTACTCAATACTCAATCAACTTGACAACTCACTTGAGATGTAATAGACTATTTAAAAAATTTATGACTAGAAGGATTTGAACCTGCGCCATCATCGGGTATACGTCCCGAGCGCTTTATCCACTAAGCTACGGCCACCTGTTGACTTTCAAATATTATTATTATTGTTTTTTGAATTGTCTACCTATTCTAGGTACCTATAACATATAAATAGTACATTTAAGATGTTGAATTGTGGGCAAAGGTCTTCCCCACTTCCTTTCACAAATCTTGGTCCTCCGGTACCTCTTGCCAACCTCTCCGGAAAGAGTCAAGATCGTCATGCCAGCGTTTCTTAGGCCTTCCTTGACTGCGTCGTCCATCAGGTACCCACTGTGTGACGATCCTGGCCCACCGGTCAGGATGCATACGCGCCACATGTTCCGCCCAATTCCATTTTGATCAGGCGGGTTTTTGGCCAACGTCGACCACACCAGTTATGGAGTGCAGTGCACTGTTGCGAACTCTGTCCATTTTTTTGATACCAAGCTCGCTGCGTTCCATTGCTCTTTGGCAAACCCCAAGTTTGAACTTTTGAGAATCGGCCAGTGACTAGGTCTAAGCACCGTAGGTTAGGACGGGCAAAAAATACACACGTTGTTGTTACGTTCAGTGATATCGGCAGGTCACCCTTCATAAGCTCTTTCATAGCTCTTCCGTGCGCTTCCGACGTTTGATTAAAATCTGATAAAAAAATTTTTCGCTTACCTAGTATAAATAGTACATTATCATTGCCATCTATTTTATGTAAAATTAATTAAACGACTAATTAGTCAAAAGTCGTCGAATGTAGAATATTTTAACAATATTTAACAATTAAGTCAAAACTGGCTTTGAAAACAGGTGCCTTAACAATAAATCTACGATTCACCTGCCTGTTATTCATATTGTGAGAGGGATATAGTAATGTTGATGATTCTAGAGAGCAATAAAGAAGATCGCGTGTCACTTGGCATTCCTAGCTCAACGTTAGGTTTGCATGGCAAGCGCAAGCGCAGGGTTCTAGAAAGCTCACCAATAAATACGTGTCTGATTATGATCTACGGCTCGTAGCCCGTAGCCAAAGCGCTCAGTATCAATAGGTATCGCTCTTGGGCTACGTTTTTACTTATTCAACTTTAGATAAATCTGTTGAAATGGATAAAATGGATAGGTGTGTATCATATTTTTTTTTCTTATTATGATTGGTTATCATAAGTTAATGTTATGTTTTTTGGGAACTTTAACGCTTTGTAAATATTATCTGTAAAATGCTCTCTAGAGTCAGCAGATTAGGGCCACCCTCAACTCCCACCTCACCCTCAACTTTATCTAAAAAAAATAAAGGTATGTACAGACACCCACATAGTTGCGTCATCGAGGTTAATCCTGCCCCTTTTTGTAGAATGTAACTAATATAAATAGAAATCACACTTATCTTAAATGCGAAAGTTTTTTTTTGTTTGAGTTTAAGTGCGTATATTTGTTCACACTCAACAACGTAACGGCTGAAAAATTTGGTATGGAATTAGCTTATATCCTGAATGAACATAATTATAGCATGGTCTCTCAGTAAAAGTTGTTTATGATGATGAGTACAATGACCTCCTATCAGCTTAGTACCACCGTTCCGTGTAACCCTGTATTCTAGTTTTTGTGTTACTTTTTAGTTTGCTACGGTTGTATTACAAACAATAAAACCTACAATTACAGTAGCTTTTATTCATTATTACAAATAAAGCATTTTGCTATCGAATAAATACAGCGACAAGTGGCCGTCAGTGACACTAGTTTTCAACATATTTTTTGTCTTTTTATGTATTTTCAGTTGTGAGCAATAAGGGTTTTCGATGACCAAAATGCTTGCGTGTTTCTGGCTCAACGTATAAGCATTGCTATTCAGCGTGGTAATGCTGGGTACGCTGCCACCTGATAGTGTGTTGAGCATTTAGATTTTCTTTAGACCTTCTACAGTCTATGGGCAGTCTAATTGTTTTTGTAGTGTTAGTATTATTTTGTACATCTAGTTATTAGTATTTTGTTTAGTTAATAAAGGGAAATGTAAAAAAAAAACTAAAAAAAGAGTTCCTATCTATATAACGAGCATGATATCGAAAGTATTAGACCGGTGAACGACGCAATCACATACCTACTGATACAATGTAGACGCGCCCTGCTGGCCACGCAGTTCGCCGCGGGCTCGAATTAGCATACAGTTTGTTAGCCATCGCCCGATGTAGCCATATTCAAATCTCGCATGCAATATCGACATGTCGTCCACACGTGTAGGTGTATATCGCAAAACGTATCTCAATGTAGGTCAGCCGAATAAAAGTTCAGACCCACATAATTGGATGTGGAAGTAATTGTACACCTATGAGGCATTTATGTTCTACTACACCGAAGCCTGTGATTACGATACACGATTTTGATTTATTCTTTATTAAGCGCAATTTAGTAAGATAAATGTTTCTTTGTATATGTACATAGATATCTGTGTCGGTAGTTTTCTCTTTTTTTACTGGTAAGAGTTTTTATTAACTAAACAAAATACAAGCTAACACTAAAAACTATACTACTAGTATACTACTTGGCCTATTATACACAAGCTGTTGGACTGCCCATAGATCGTTGAAGGTCTAAAGACAATCCAAATACTCAATCCCACTTTCAGTTGGCAGCGTATCCAGCATGTTAGCGGCATTATCACGCTGAACGGCAATACTTACATGAGCCAGAAACACGCCAGAATTTTGGTCATGCATCGCATTTACCAGGTGCACTGAAAGATATTTAAAAAAGTGGTGAGGTCCGTGAGGGAGCTCCCGGTCTTCAAGAGTAGTCTTCTCTTTTGCTTAAGAAATAGGCCGTCTTTTAAGATTGCTTAGCTGAGATATTCAGCCTTGCGCCAAATTTTACTAACAACTTCCTGTATCGATTACATAAAAAGATATTCTCTATGTGTGCAGATGTTTTAATATCGTTATATATAAGTATTTATAAAACGAGTGCACAAACATACGTGTAGGTATGGACGGTACACATACTCGTACGAGGCCTGCGTCTGCTACTTTCACGCGAGACGGGCGCGCCCATATTAATTGCTCCCGTTCTTTGCCGAAGCTTTATTTATTGCCCTCACCGGTGATTGTGAAAAGCTTTGAGTTCAATGTACATTAGTTTTAGTTTAATCTCGTGTATTTGATCTGACGTGTGACACACGAGTGGCGCGAGCGCAGGCGGGGGGGAGGTTCATGCTTGCCAACATGACACCGAGAACATTTTTCGATTCTTTTCTTTTCGCAAGAAAATATAACGGATAGGCACCGGCGACGCGCGCCGTGAGAAAATGTCATCGACGGTGTTTGCCGTTGTCTTCGCACGGCAACACTCGGGGAGTAAATAAAAAATCAATTATTATCTCAACGAAAATGTGAGCGGGCGCATGCCGATGTTTTAGAGAAATAAACATTAATTGTGTGCACAACGACCGCCGCCAAAATCAATATTTGACATTCGAAAATACTATTCTAATGTATGTCGCGGTACACGGGCAATGGGTGCCCCTCGAAGCATCTGGCACTTTAGCGGCTCTTTTGGTCTCTGTCCATATTACGTGACGTTTTAACCTTAAATGACGATGGACTATGAAATAAATATGCAAAAGAACGGACGCTTAGAAAAGGTGTCACTGTTTCCTCGTGTAAGTGCGATTGGTAGGTATAATATTAATATATCAAATTTAAATGTAGGATCTAATTTAACAAACTAATTAATAGAAATCTGTCCCTTTACTTAACTTTATAAATATTTCATTTTAAAACTAAAAAAACCGTTGGGATTAAAAGTTTTTTCCTTTTCTTTTTTATGTACAATTATACATACTACTGCGATTATAATAAGTATTAGATTGAACTCCACATATTATTTGCACTTTTACTAATTACGTTTACGGGCAACCTTCATCTTTATATCGGCACCTGATACTGTAATTAGTTAAATTGAGGTCTTTGGTCATGAATAAACAAATATATTGGACACTGTATTTTGATAAATATTCATGAAGCTATCAATAGAAGTTTGTGTTTATGCGTTATGTTTTAAGTTTTGACATGTAGTCGGTTTATAAAATCAGCTTGGGTTGTTTTATGATTAAATTTTAATAAATAACGCATTAGGCAAAAAACGGCTACGTCTAAGGTCTCACGGTCAATCTCGCTATAAATCTGTTGACGAACGTGGCTGCGCCCGCGCCGCCGCCCGCGCGCCTCTCCCGCCGCCGAACGCGGAAATGTGTACGATATTACCACCTAATTATCAACTATAACCGAGACACCAAATAGCTATTTTATACAGTATCATACTATGTATCTAAACGTTTTTGTTCTTTAGAACAGTGATTATCAATTAACTTTTTGTAATACCATATAGAGTATATAATAATAAATGCTATTTTTTGTGAAGCTTGTATCGTGTTCTTTATCTTTAACTCAATTATAAAAATTCAAAGTTTTACTTAGTAAGCAAATAGATGTAGAATACTTGATCTATTTGTTTACAAAGTTAAACTACTATAAGTACTTAGTAAAACTATTGGACAACCTACGTTTGTATGAATAAGTTCGAACTACGGAGGGTCTTTGTAATAAATAGGAAAATGATTTTTTTACATGTCTGCCCAAAACCAGAAAAAATATTTTAGCTTTATATTTTGTTACGAGAGCGCTCTTATACTTCGACCGGGCCACTGCGCTCCTTCATATGTTAGATATTGCGATTGAGAGCAGCAATAAAAAAAATGCAAGAAAATATGGATGATAATAAAGTTCTTGAAAGAAAAAGTCTATGCGAGGTCTCTGCTACATTAAAAATAACCCTGTACTAATATGAACAATCTTCTTTCTTTAGAGTATACTTACGTTTATATCGTATAAATACGTACATATGTATAATTTTGATACCTAAAATTGAGATAGTGTGATTACTAAAGATTGTGTGTAAGTGTGTATGTTTGTCTGCACTCAACTCCGTAATGGCTGAACGGATTCGGATTCATTTTCGTGTGGTCGTTTGAATTTATACTCTGAATTGACATTATATTTAGATAGCAGGTAAAACCGCGGGCAAAGATAGTGATTTACAATGTTGTATGTAAATATTTTTGCAGATACATATAATTATATTATCTACACATTTATTATTATACTTATGTTGTTAAATTAGTGTCTATAAATCTTTTACGTGTATATCTAATCCCCATTTATATTGAAAGAATTTACATATACATGAGATCAAACTACTATATTTGCAATCAACATTTTATTTGTCTCAGTGTATTCAGCGAGGCACATGTAGTTAATCAAAACTATGACTAAATTAATAGCACAATAAACTATTGTATATCATTTTCATATTTGAATTATTTGCCAATTTGAAGGTTAGTGTGAGGCTCATATCTCCACAAACAAACAAAAAAAAACCTGTGTTTCTTGGAAGCTCCCGTAATATACCAGTTCTCTTCTTGAAGGCGAGCATCTTGGACCACTCATCAAATGAGAGGTCAAGTAAACAGCTACTAAAAAAACCGGACAAGTACGAGTTGGACTCGTGCTCTGAGGGTTCTGTCCAACGGATACACAGAGCGCGAGTCCAAGAAAACAATAATAATACTGAAGTTGAAATATTGAAAGACAAACTTAACTTTGTAGTTGACAATAAGGTTCTTCCATACATTCCAACTACAAAATGTAAGTTTGTAATAGCAAAATAATTATTTTTAAATGATATAACTTCAAATTTATGAATTTCGGATTTTTTCCTATATATGTGCTGTAAGACCTTGCCTCTTGCCAAATTTCATGATTCTAGGTCAACGGAAAGTACCCTATAAGTTTTGATTCCCCTGTGAAATCGCAAAATATGCGACATAAACGTTCATATCTTTTGATTGCTTTGATTTACAACTTTAATATTTTGACAGCCGAAAGAAAGACTCAAGTATTTAGTATAAATTTCAACTTGATACCTTTACGCGTTCTTGAGAAAAAGAGTCTTGACAGACGGACAGACGGACAGACAGGCGGACAGACAGACGGACAACGAAGTGATCCTATAAGGGTTCCGTTTTTTCCTTTTGAGGTACGGAACCCTAAAAACACAAAAAATTCAACGAATTCACCATATATATCGCTCAGTCGAGGGCTAGTGTAGACGATATGAGATCTTATAAAGTTCAGAATCAGAATTAATTTATTGACAACTGTATATGTAAGATCTTAAAATAGTTTCAGTCTCAACTGCTTCGTCCGTAACGGATACATAATAATTTAGTACTTAATAATATGTCAAACTATATATAACTACAGCTATAATTAATTATATGTATGTATATCTTACACCTTAACACAATTTTATACAAAGTAAGATTTACGTATATTACGAGTACAAACTTAAATCAAGAAACTCCAGTTGTATGATTATTTATGGGATAATTACCGTGATTATGTATGGAGCCCCCGATATTTCGGCGCGATATTAGTCTGCCCTTTAGCATGGTGCATGTAGCTGCGCCGAAATATCGAAAACTCCATCCACAACCTAATCACGATAAATATCTCATAAATAATCATACAGCTATAGTGAACAACCGTGGTAGTTTAAAACAGTGTTAAATCCAGGTAACTCAGAACACCAATAATTTTGGTTGACTTCATTAATTTAAACAGATAATTATTAAGAATGCTCCTTAATGAGGCAGGTGCCAGGTACTCGTGACACTGATTGCTATAGTTTGGATAGTGTTGACTATGATGTAATTGGGGTTTCACTTAAGTCATTAAACGGTCTATGACCAGAGCCACAATCAGAGCACCGACAAAATTAATCAGTTTTATTTTGTTGCCATATCAGGTTCATTACGAGCGATGATACTATCGGAATGATTCAATAGTGGTTCTGCTCGTGGTCAAGATGAACGGGTCATAACAATAATCAAAAATACCTGTGGAACGAGTCGGAAACTGGTCGCGGTGGGGGCACCTGGGCAACCCCGCATCAACGTCCGAGGGCGTTTTGCATGACGCAGTCAGGTACCGGTCAGTTGACGGGCTCGTCCAATAGGGGTCACTCGAACACAATGCGAGGTCCGGTCTAGCCACCCCACGGTCCGAGTGTGTCGGGGTTGGACCCGGAACAGGTTCGCGTGGTGGCGCGCTGGTCGAGGAGGCTCAGTGCGCGGCGGACGGCGGTGCGGTCCGGGTGCGACGTCGCTCGCTACTGCTGTCCGCGCTCGCAGCCGCCCCACACGCACCGCGCTGGCGAACGCTCACTCGAGCTTGGAGAAGGGTGACATCGCCGCTCTTCCTCTTTGTCCGTTTCCATAAAGGGTTGATGAGCGTTAAATGCAGGGAGCCATTTTAACTATCTTTTATTTGAGCAAGAGGTCAGGCGAACAAAAGCTTTTTTATGATATCAACGGTTCCATTGTGAACCTGCTATATACGTTTTAAAGAAATACCATATGATAAGGTTACTTAGAATCAGAAATCCAACATACTTATACGAAAACCCATATATCACCAAACGTCTTCAAAGCTCTCGAACAAAAGACATCAACGAGCGCACGTGTTATTTGGATTTTTGTGCTGAACTAAAAATATGGTCTGTATTTATCAGACTGCCCAAGAAGGTAATGTTTTTCTGGCGTAAATATGTATGTTTGTATTTTTTTTAAGTTACTTCATTACCTCCAATAGCCTAGGAGAAGGGAGGTGCCGTTGGATTTCTATACTTGTCCGGAATGTCAAAGGTTAAATTTTGCTGTCGGGTTTTTGTTTTTGTTTTAATAATATTACTTGTTGAAAACATTTGAACCAAAATATACTTAACTTTTATTACTAAAAATAGTAGTAGCATATAAGAGTAGACAGCCGACAGTTTTTTTGGGATCAGCTAGACCCACAGTCGACTGGCTTTTTTGTACTAAGGCATAAATTACTCTTTTTCAAAAACGTACTAAACTTTAATCTTACTTATCAATAAACTAATCCATATTCATGCGTAAGTATACTTAATTACTTATGTACATGACGAATATATGCATGACTCACACTCGAAAACGTTGGATGACTTTATATCTATATCCAGTTCCGAAAAATCAACACAGAGGTTATGCGAACACCTAATATTTAATTACAATAAAACAGCGTGAGAAAAGCTTAGGCCCATGTTGAAATTAATTAAAATAATGGCCTAGAGGAAACATAAAACGGCTGTGGTAGTAATTAGAATTCAAAACTGAGTTGAATCGGGAGGCGTGGAGACGGACGCGGAAGTCAGCGCTCATGGCGTTACACTTGTACTTAGACTATAGAACTTAATTAAAAGATTTTAGGTGGAATACTCGATATTTTAGTTAATAAATCTCATTGGTTTTATTATAAGTAGATTTAGTTTATTAATTAACGTTACTAAAATCATTCTTATAAAACTACACTAATCGAATAGACCGCTGCCCGCAAGCATCGTTCCCAATTGCTAGACGCATTGCTGCGTTAGATTGCAATACCGACGCCTAGCCCAAGGTTTTTTGGCCAGCATTTTGGTCATAGGATGCTTCGACCAGACTTAAGTAAAGTTTCCATTAATTATAGAATATTTTCATAATAATCATGGTAAGTAAAACTCCACTTATACTAACTTTAGTATCGTAGCATGGCCAATGAGACAAAGTGCAAAAAACAATAGTGGCACACCACTGGACTGATCTTGATCGACTAAAATAGAATAATTAGTAAACTGTAATAAACGAACAAAACTAAAGCTTTGCTGATTTCCTATTACTCTACTTGGAATTAAATTGGACGGCATTAATTCCAACAAGATACTTTCAACCCATTGGCTGTAACGGATGTAGTAAATTGTTACGAAATAGGTCAAATACAAACGCATAGCTTATCAATTTATAATGCTTTTCCAATTCTTATAGCGCTTGATATATACCTGTCAAGAATAAAATATTACCTTAGTGTATCTAACAACCACATCATATAAGCTTAATTGAATGATAAAAGTGGAACACTTACGTCAATTGATTGGAACCAAAATAGCTTTAAACATTTTGCCGTCTCGGATTTTTATTATAACGGCCACTAATTTATGGCGCGTTACACATAGCAAACGATTTAAGTCTTGATATTTTTATACCGTTTTACATAATTACAAAATTATGTTTTATATTTACGAGTATGCTAGTGTGTGGAATCGGACGGCGCGCCCACGCCGACACTAGTAAGAAAATTATGCGAGCTGCGAAGATGGATTGCTGCAGATAATGTGTCATGTTAATTTTTAAGTAGTCAAATAACACCAACTATCCGAGCGGATCGCTAATGGCCTGTCCACGATGATTCGATGAGCGCAAACAAAGGTTTGTTGTGTTTTAGTCTTTAAGAACTCTACGTTTAGTAGACACAATACAAAAGCTGATGATAGTTACTTTTTAACCGACTTATATATCTATCTAAATATATTTATCATTTAAAAAAGAAAAGTATACAAAAAAGGATATAAAGAATTTCGAAAAAAAAACGAACTATCAATTGATGTTTTTCTATGGATTCGATGTGTTTTTTTAATATTATGTATTTTTATGTACCTAACTTTTTTTTTACCGACTTCTTTACTCTCAATTTTTCGTTTGTTGGGACCGTTATATATGTATGTACATCTATTACTCCGTAATGCGTGGACCAGTTTACGTGATACTTTTTTTAATACACAAAAAAAGCTTTCGAGGTTGCCCACAAAAATATAATCACCTTAGCATAAGTTTTTGAATTTTTTACTGAAATTTTGTTATGTTATTTTCATTAATCGTTATGCTTAGATTTCAAACAAATACATTGAGTCATTGTATGCCTTCAAAATCTTGAAATGCACGAGCGAGATAGCATAGATTTAAAAGTGCTTTTTTTTATGCCATAGGCTTAGTGTGTGTCGGTATAGTGCTTATAAATATCAGCTTATTCATCAAATTATGGAAGTAAATCTTATCGCATTCATCAGGAAAATGCAAAAATCAGAGTGATGAGTACGGGACCGTATGATTGGAGTAACAAGCGCAGGTACCGATTTTGGCCAATAACGGCTATAAGTATGGTCAGTACTTTCGTACCGAATGTAACAATAATTGGAGGGTCCGATTTATCACATTCGGTTTCTCAGAAACGCCTGAACAGTTCTTGTGCAAGCTCTTCACGTCTGCGTCGTGCGCACGAAAATATCTCAAGGAGTCCATGCCGAGTGCACGTAATTATAGGTGGAAAAATAAACGCATGGGAAGTTTCGTAAAGAATATTTTTTATCTTTCTCATTTGAACTAACCGTTTTTACCGCGCAAAAAATAAATAATCACCATGTACTGAATTTTTATTCTTCAAACCCCTTTCAGAAAACATTGTCTATAATATCACAAAAGAAGGGTCAAGCTGACATAAAGCCGTGAATAGACCTTCTCACGCTGGTCATTCGCTAACGGCGTACTGGTCATCGGTGGTCATCGGTATCATTATTGTTTATAAATCCTCTGCCTAAAAAACGACCCCTTGATTTTGAATAGCTTCAAAGACAGTGGATAGATGCACAAAACCCGTTGAATTGTGCAAAAGGTGGCTATTCATCACGCTGTGAATAGTGTGTTGGGCAGGTACGGGTGTGTTTAAATTATAATGTGCAGGAGAGAGCCGAGCCTGTGAACGATGCGCGAGTTGCCAGTAACGGATACTCGCGACGTTATCTCTGAAACTCAATTTAATCGACGACCGAATATTCTTCGGCTAACTTTCAAAATAGGTAGGTATGAGTAATCCACCTGGTGCTTCAAATTAACATTATAACTTAGCACATGTTACTTTAAATGACTTATTATTTAAAAATATGTTATTCAAGCAGCGCGTGTTAATATTAAATCAGTGATGTTACGCAATCAGAGCGTTTTAGATCTGCGATTATGATATTTTGGTAATATTTTCTCTTTTTACGTGTTCTGACAAGAACGAAAGACCAAAAATATGTATATCAATCAAGTGTGTTCGACAAGACAGGTACTGCTGAGATGACTCTATAGTTGTGTAAGGCGGGGCGCGGCGCAGGCGCATGTGTGATGCTGGAAGCCTGCACCGCTGCTCGGTGCGCGGCGACTCCACTCGGAGAAAGTTGGATCATGATAAGCACTCGCCGCCGATAAATTTATGCGCCCTTTGTTTCTTTTCGACGATTTATCAAAAAAGCTCCTTTATGCCGACGTCATAGACGGGTCAAATGGTCACGGGTTATTGCCATTGTTCAGTGGTTCCCGCGTTGTGAATCAATGAAACTTATGCGTAACTGTAATGTACTTTACTTTCGTTCATATTGGAACTAATGATTTATGAAATAACTAATGAAGTATGTGAAACTAGCAGCGCCCCTCAGTTTCACCTGCTATCTTGCAAGGAACATGCTTATCCGGGATAAAAAGCAATAACCTATGTGTGTTGTCCCTAGATGGTGCGCCTTTGTGTGTATGGGTGTGTATGTGTGTGTGTGTGTGTGGTGTGTGTACGCGCGCTTTAGGCGATAAGGTCACCCATTACACTGCCTTATATTTATTTTTTATGTTAGTTTATGTTTCATTTGTATTTTCGGTGAGTAATAAAGAGATATTGTATTGTATTATTAATTCAAGGTAAAGCTTACCTCCTGTACCTCCATACCAAATTTCAATCAAATCTGTTAAGCTATTTCAGAGTTGAATGCAGACAAACATACACACTTACACAAAAACTTTTTTAAAATTTTTGGTTAGTGTGAAGAATAGTAAAAGACGATCTTTAAATAACTATATCGATAACAATTTTAATAGATCAGCAATAGTAACTATTCATTGTTACGAATAAGTACAAATACTTTCCATAGTAAAATATGTTTAAGTAAACTAAGTAATTCAGGTATTGAGTTAGTTAGCCTGCATTTTGTTGTTTAGTTATCAAGGGACCGAAGTAAACATTCTTGCCTGTACCAAATTCTTCGAATGCTTACTTTTAATTCAGGTTATTGGTAGACAGAGTTATCCTCTCATGATTACAGAGAGAAATCCTCTGTAATAAGATAATGCAACATGGAAGAATAACAATAAAAACGTTAATACATCGAGTGCTCGAAACTGCTCGTTTGTTCAGATAGGCCGCGGGCGGCTCAATTTGACCCTTATCGAGAAAATAACTGACGAAAGCGCACTCCTATTAACAGCCTCGAGAAAAAATTAATTGCTCGTGATTATGGATTGTGGATAAATTGATTGTCCGAGACGGGATGTGTCGCGGCCCTCCTCCCGCCGTGTTAAATTACGTCAACTGACTCACGAGAGTCACTGCACACATACAACGTACATCTACCCCATACATCTATACCCCCGGCGTCCAGCACAAGTGTAACTAGTACCTACAACGACAAACGAGACCACTGCGCCATCTGTACATGGTGGACTTCCCTACGTACACACAAAGCGCTACATTGGCAATTTTTTTATACGCACAAAACAACTGACACTCTGCCGGGGTTTGTGTTCCGCAAAAAGTACAGTATGGGTGTTGTTCAAAACTCGCGTAAACATTTATTATTCGTCTTGACCGATAAACATAATACGTAAATGTTCTGTTGGTCAAGGGTGCAAAAAAGTGTATTTTGTATGCCTACTGTAATACCTATAAGTATACTAAAATTCCTAAAATCATCAGAGACTGTATTGGATAGTATAAAAATAAACTTAAAAATTTATTATTACAAAAATGCTAGTAAGAAATTTCGTAATTCCTTAGTGATAAAATGTTTTGATATGGATAAAGTAGACTAAACAATTCACATAAGGAAATGACTAGGTACTAGGAAAATAATAATAATAACTAATATAAGTACATAACATGTTTCTTTGTGTCGTTTCTTTGTGTAATAATCTAAGCATAAAATACAACTAGCTTAAAATACAACTAACCTAAAATATCATTTTGACATTATTATAACATAGCCATTTTTATAGTCATCTTTTAGTTTATTTGTAGCTTTTATTTAGTTATTTTAAGTTTTAGTTTTTAGTTTATATGTATTTTAAGTTTTCAGTAATTTTCTGTTTTTTAAGTTCCATTATTTAAAATTTAGAGTTAACTTGAAAAAAAAACAGCCATTTATATTACTTTAACGAAAATAAAAAATAGAAATGAATTTTTAAAAACTGTCTTTTTTATGCCTCATCTGGCAAGGACAGATACATCTCCATTTGTTCGACCGACCCTGTATGCTACTTTATAATACATATATGTATTTTTACCTATCATGTTCTGACAAATAAATAATTTGGTTTGAGGGTGTGTCTTCATATCGAGAATACTCTGTCTTAGTTCGCATCTTTGTCATCAGGCATGATGTGGATAAACACAAACGATGAATAAAATAAAACCTACACGATACGCATGCACGCATCCTAATAAATCGTACATGTCAGCGTTACAACTTACTACTATTAATGCTAGTCGTAGCGCCAATCAATTTGTAAAATTCTGAATAAATTGCGTTTACTTTATAAGGTAACTCATTGGTGACTCAAGCACTTATAATAAATAGGCAAGAAATTCTTTAAGAATTAGTCACAGAGATGAACTGTAATGTTTATTGATAATACTCGCAACTATTTATTGACAGGAAGTAAGTATTTTATAACGGCGAAGAAAACCGTCATTTATTTATGCATTTAAGATAATTCTAATAATTATAGTAATGTTTTAAATGAATTGACTAAATGAGACAGGTGAATATAATTAGTAACTTTTAGTAGACTTTACGAAATGTAACGAGCATTTTA
This sequence comes from Agriopis aurantiaria, assembly GCA_914767915.1. Lineage (NCBI taxonomy): Eukaryota > Metazoa > Arthropoda > Insecta > Lepidoptera > Geometridae > Agriopis > Agriopis aurantiaria. The sequence continues at coordinate 10,105,899 of OU611983.1, read as the reverse complement.
AAGTATAAAATAGGTTGACAATAAACTTTATTTCCAACAATCAAAACAATATCCGTGAAGCAAAAAATAAACCAACAATTCTAAAGGCATATTACTTGAGATATTTTTTTTTAAAGTCATTTCAACCTTACACTCCTTATAGAGAGTAAATAACGAAAATAGAGGTACAACCAAACACGTGTGATTTTAGTATGAGACCTGTGAGCTATTATGTGTTTTATATCGTTATTGTAATGTTGAATTTGCAATAAAGTTGTTACCACTACTTATATAGGATTATAGGCATATAATGTGCTAAGTAAATCGACATCCTCGGTGTAATTGAGTAAAATGTTGCCAATGATATGATAATAGTCACACATTTGCGGTAACTTCCGACTCGAGACGCGTCCTATCATGGCAACACTGTATTATTAATGCAACGCTTATTTTGGTAAATAAGGTGATAGTGTTATTGACGTATAAGTCATGTCATTAATTTAAAATATTGCCGTCAACTTAATTGTACCTACATATATTTTTTTAATTATCGATGCTGCTATAATTCTAATTTACGTAGAGCGTAAAGAACGAATGGTTATCAAAAAGTATTCGTATCGAATTTCATACCAATTTGAATTTAGAACATTAAAACTTGTTGTTGTTATTTTTACCCTTCGGTCATTCATAGTTCCTGTAAATTTAATATAAGAGTTTGTAATATTATAAAAGCGTACTCTACAATGACTTTCAAAGTCATAAGTTTAGGTTCTGAACACACCAGACAGTGCTTACGAGAAACAAAGGCTTGTAACCGTGAGTGGGTCTCGACCTGACTGATGTTGAATTAATGCAATTAGGTTTCTGTTAACAACTAGGCTGTAGCTTGTCAATGAAATATAAATGGCCTAAATGACAGACAAGAGACAAGATTATTTCACTTGATTTGATTGAGCAAGGGTGCGAGCACTTTGCAATATTTATTGAAATAAGCTCTCTAATCGACTTTATTAACCGACGATAATATTGTCAAAAAATATGATACAAAAGTTACCCTTGGACTCGTAACTTCATCATCAGTATCATCTACAGCCTCTCATGTTCCACTGCTGGGAATTCAGTATAGATCTTGATACTATGCCGTGTCTAACGTGAGTGCTGGCCTCTTAGCCTTACAAATGTAGTATCAAAATGATGATATAAAAAAACAATGATAATAGTTTTTCGGCACCACGTTTCACACCACCACGGCCCTATGTAGTAGCTCTACTACTAGACTTTTTTCCAATTCGATTGACCAAAATCTTTTTATATAATGTGAAATCTTTCATGATGCCTTCGCCTTAGTAGGGATATCGTTGTTGTGTAAAAAATATCGGAATAAAAATAGTACACACCTAGACGTCGAAACGCTTTGATTCCACTTTTATTGTGCGAATCACTAGACTGTGGAATATGCTGCCTGAATGCGAGTTCCCCAGTAGTTACAATCTGGGTGTCTCCCAGTAGCGATAGAATCGGTTTTTTCTAGGCAAGCGTGCTCCATCGTGACCGCGCCAGGCGAGTTTGCGGTCAATCGCAAACCTATTTAATTATATTTTATACTTAAGTGATAGAAAATAGTCTAGCTATTGTTAGCTGTGATTTACCTACATACCTAATTGTTAAATTATTTATTTATCCATATAAATAAATAATTTAACAATAACATCTTGGTGTCAGTGTGTACATAGCCGAAGAATCATCTTTGCAAATGGCTCCTTAGTGTATTTGCAAGTACCCACTACTTACGCTACTTAAGGCAAGCAATACTATTCGCAAAGAATGTAAAAGACTAATATCTTTCACATAAACTTTGTTGCTAATGTTTGCGATATCCAGAGAAATCATAAAGTTAATTTCCCCTCTAATAGTGCCATGAATTCTTAAGCAGCTTCCTAACGGGCGTCGGCGATAACCACGCACACGTTTATGACAAAGTAATCGAACTCGAATTGTTAATTGCGTACGTCGTATGAATTTAAAAATGCATGGCATTTAAATGCCAGCTCGGTCGCCATTTTAGTTCGGTGCGAGAGAGACTGTCACCTTGAACACGACTTAAATCTGACAGCCTCGAATGTCACTCTCGCTCGAACCAATTAAATTGAAAACATTACTCGTATGAAATTAAAGCATTGCCAGCTATTTGTTTTTAATTTATTTACGAGTCTGTTATTATTTAGCGCCAACTACATTTTTGCAGTACAGAAGCATGGCACGCTAATATCTCTAGCTACCTAGTTGTAACTAGTTGCAGATAGTTAGTAACGAATTAATGAAATGAAAAATTTCTAAGAATCTCATTACATCAGAAAACATTTTTGTTGCTTCATGTTAAAAACTGCTTACAACAAAAGCGTATGAGTCGTTCGTGATTCGTTTGTGTTGCGAAAGTTGTACGAAGCGAGAAAAAGGCGGGCAGATCTGAAATATACGAGCACAGCGCAGTTACGGGGATGTGATTGAGAGATAAGTTACCAGAACACCTTAACCAGAAAGAAGTGTGACGGTGACAGAACATTTACAGAGTAACAGTCGCTCATTCATCTGCTGATAGGCATCATGTCTTTCTCGGTACCGCTAAATTACATTTCTAGTAGCCGTGTAGCGCGTTTACGAGCCACTTTGAAGATGCTACGGTGTGGCCGTAATGGCCATTGCAATATTATACGGTCTGATCTCCAAGTGATATGAACATGTACTCTACCGTATAATTTTTGTCCACGGAACGTACCACGACTCAGGGTCAAAGAAAATTGTAGAGGCCATATCGCTTGATGCCTAACATTTGCCGTGTATCAACCATCTAAGGTTTCTTAGAAAACAGGGACGTTATTATACGCCGCCGAGGCCCGACGTTTTTACATCTTGTCATTTTAGTGTTTATCGTAACCCATAAAAACTCGTGATAGTTGATAGATGCCGTTAACGTTCCAAAATTTCGTACATTTAGATTGTTGTTTGTATTTTCACAGTTATAAACTGTTAAATATGAGTTAAACCAGCAATGACATGTGAAAACACAAGTCTATTCTACTGAATGCATTATCAGATTGATGGGTCCGTTCAAGGGTCCCTATCTAGTTGAGGTCTTCAGTAGCCACTCACTCGAGAGCTGCCATTGTAGCTATGAACATTAAAACTCACGCTTGTAACTACTCTACGCTCTAAGATCCTTATCTCGGAAGTAATGTTTGAACTCAATTATTTATGAGTAACCTACACGCATGACAGTTGCATTATGAAAGTTCGAATCGTGCCGTAAGCACAATTATCTATGAATCAGTATCAATATGTCTAGTAGCACAAATGTTGGTACGTATAGCTTTAGTTGAAAGATAGCAATTCTTCAAATTGATGGTGAGTCATTACACGGGCATTTATCTCATACAACTCACCTTTTGATCGCTGATATACCAATGGATAGGCAGATAGGTACCTGACGAATTTTGACTCGATATTTTGTGAAATAGATACTTTATTGGTATTTTTCATCAAGTTATTGATAACAAATGTTGATAGTGTAACATTGTCATATTCCGTTCAAGTTTTTTTTAACTCTGACAGTTGCATTAGATTGTAAAATACTAAATGAAAACCGTAAATTGTAATCACTTTTGATAGGTTTTTGAATGTAAAATTGTACCTGGTAGACGATGTACTACAGTAAAATATCAAAAGAAAATATTATGATTTATCATTTTATATAATGTTGTATGTACTTAAATGTATTGTAATTTATTTTTAATATGTTTAATGTAATTGCAGCTGTCAGCTGCTATACAATTAAAAAATCATGTACCGAGTATGGTCTTAGAAATCTGTCAAAATATCTCTAGACTGGTTATAACCAACCTAGAAGTTGGCTGAATAAAATAATATTTCATTTTAATAAACATGTCATGACTAACAAATGTAGCATACACAGTATCTAAATTGTATTGTTTTGCAATCGGATGAATAAGCACGGAAGCGATCAGCTTTGGACTCACTGATTAATCAATCATAAACACTATCGTAAAAGAGTAATACCCAAATGAACGCCGGCGGCGAGTCGTTGCAGGCGCAGCGCCCGCCGCCGACTTCACATTACACCTCCATGTTGCTATAAAATTTATGGGGGCTCTATTTTGGAAGCTAATTAAAAAAAATGTGATGGCCGTTAGAAACTTCGATCGTGAGAGAGTGATAAAACTTCTGGAGAAGTAATTTGAGACGTAGGTATTATACTGTACTATAATTAGCATCCACGATGCCTTAAATGAGATGTAAGCTTGGGATTTAATTTAATTGATAATATTGCTTTCAAAATTACGGCAACGTCTCTGCCCACAGGGTATCAAATCAAAACCACTAAGAAACTTTTATAATTACTTATACGACTGAAATAATTCTATAAAACGATAAAATAAATAGTCACTATTATTATGATTAGTGTGTCTACTATATAAATGGTTTATAATTATATGACATCATTTACATAGAATTTGAACACTCGTGCAACGAATAATCTTGTAGGAAAAGTACATGCACCTGATACCTACATAATATATTATAGTTTTCCAAGGTCATAAATGTATAGATAACTTAAGTACATCATACCTGTATGAAGAGATGGCACCAAGACAATCATTAATGAGGCACAAGGCCAATCAATACAGAATGCAACGGGACCCAGCCACGCAGCTATATTTATGGTGACCCGGCACGGTCAAGCAGCTTATCTTGGACACCACACGGAAACCATTCGTGGTAGTTAGTGTACGCTGTAAGTTACGATCTGTGAAATACGACTATTATATGTACAACTCGTAGCTATTGCTGCCTGTCAATGGGGAAATTCATAAAAACAATTTACAGCTCGCTGCCTAATTGAACTTGATTTAAACTTCAGAAAACACTCAGTTTATATCCAAGTAAATTTAGTAGGAATTGTCAGGCTATAAAATTATTATCTTATTTATAGCTAAACTGATTGTTTTAATATATTACTGCCAAAGAATGTAACCGTTGAATGCGTACTAGGTCTTTCCATACGTCATGTAGGTATGTAAAATAGGCTCTTATTTACGCACTTTAGGAATACTGCGTAGAGATCTGCGATATTTATATCGAGAGCATTACTTATTGGCCCAAAACGAATTCGTACCTAATATATCGGCCCATTAATTACAACGTTGGTGCGACGCGAATGAATTGCGAGCCAGGTACAGAGCCTACGTCTCGGGATTTAGTCACGCAATTATTCCGGGCAGGCTGAAGCCCTGACAGTGGACGACGAATCTCACTACGTCTGTAACAGAACATTTGCATATCAAATCAATTGTCGCCTACAAACACACCGGAGAATTGCATTCAGACTCAAGTGCCAAAACCACGTTCACTTAAAAATTCTCTACGGCACGATGCCCATCAATAAAATGTCGGCCAATGAGCGCCTTGCAATCGTATCGAATCACTATCGAATAGAATAAATTTATATAATGAGCCATCTAAGTGGTCAGTTTAGTTGTTTTTAACAACCGAATCACGTTTTTTTTTTCAGTCGGACGATACGACAGCGATGAATGCCGACATAGTACTGTACTGCATGTAATGTACACAGCGTCTAATACTTTCTATATGTGTACCTATAGATCGTATATTATATAAGTAGGTAGGATTGCTAGCGTGCTCACTGTGACCTATCTTAGCCCCGATCAGCTTAATACAAGACAAGCTCATGTGCATGCACTTCGACATTACAAATGGCACCTCCCATAACGACGTACAATTGGAAACGAAGTCGTGTGTAGCTGCGATAGAGATCGAATGGCGTGTGTTTCAAAACTATCATAAAAAAATTAGAAGTGGGAAATGTTATCATTTGCTATATAATTATATAGCAGAAATGATAACATTTCTCAGTTCTAAATTTTTTGACTCTGGTGAGAGAAAATTAGTTTCAGGGTTTAATGTAGAGTAAGAAGAGGGGGGTTTGCTTTAATTTTTTTAGCAGAATATTCTAGAATTTTATTTATAAGTATATTATTTGTGTTAATTAATTTAATTGTTTCTAAAATTTAAGCCACAAAAGCCTGTATTCTACCAAAATCTATTTCTGATTAGAGAATGCACTCCGTACGTTCTCTTTTACATCTGATAATTCCAATAAAGATAAAGAACTATAAATGATAGTTCACATAAAGATTCCATTAAACAGCAAGATATTTGGAATGAATTGTTAGCTATAAATTAAGTTAATAATTACTTATCCCAAAATCACTACAATAATTGTAGTGGCTTTATTTGCCCGTAGGTACTTATCTATTTCTATCAAGAACTGTTCGCCTGTAAAACATTGTAAAATTTACCTTAGAATAGATGTATAACGAAATTTTGCGAAAACATAAAGAACTTTCAATATATATGTTTTTCCATAGCATGAAATCTACCAATTGTCTCACTACTGGTTGCTTTCAGATTTCTGGGTTCCGAGATTTTTGATTGGCGAATTTTGAATTTGAACTTTTATTTTATGTATATTTGGAGCTTAGTTTCTCATAATAAACTTGTATTTATACGTATGAATTTAATGTAATCCTTTCATTTTGATTAGTCTATTATTGTTTATCTTGTTTCTTTGTAAATTTGTACTTAGATTAAACATTAAAATTGTGTTATTAATAATTATACAAGTTACTGTTTTAATCAGACTAACACAAATACCTACTATTTTTTAATAAAAGTAACGCCTAAAAAGTCAAGTCAAGGTAGTTGTTTTTTTTTATATTATGTTTAGCGTGCAATACATTCGTATATTAAATCCTCTTCGGACCTCAAAAAACAGGCTTGGCCTAATTGAAGCAAATACTCTATTGTGCCAAATTATCTTTTGTGAATTATACATAATTTTGTATTTGTACTTGGTTCCGGATCGCGTACTCATATGCAGGCGGGTTCAAATCCTGGGGCCTTACGGCCAACTCCTTACACGGTCTCAAACTAGCATTAAAACCGCACAGTTCGAAAAATCACGTTAACATAAACCTTAACGCGTCCAGATACGGATTACGGTCGCGCAACATTTTTTCATCGCCTAAACTGGATTACTAAACGGCTAGCCGTAAGGCCCCCGTTGGTCGCCAAACACTTATTGTCAACCAGAACACCCTGTATACTAGCACGACACTAATGTCATGGGAGAGGTATTTTTTCTCAGGTACAAATGAATAAACGAATATACTTAAACTGTTTCAGAATTCTATGTGCCTTGAAATGATGAGTGTTAATTAAGCTCCTTGTTACTCAGGCGTTCTCTCGATCCTGAAACTAATTATTAGCTCTCTGTGAACTTTTTATCTGCCGCCCACGAACAATGGGAACGTGACTAGACTACACTGCCGATCTCCGCGCGCTGCCTGCGCTGTGTTATTATTGCATTTGCTCTCCTGTGCCACCACATCACCACAAATGCTTTGCGCAGATACGAAAATAATACTTGTAGTATGTATATTCAGTTCACATAGGTTTATATATCTTTAGGTGTTATACTTATCTATAATTTAAGAAAGCCTTTAACTTCTAAATATATTTTTTCAAAAGTGGTATCACAAGTGGTACTGTGTCGACTTTAATTCATAGTCTTACAGGAAATTTACTAAGAATGAAAGTTTGTATCAAAATTCTGTTGATAATTGAAGCAGAAAAAAAACAAAGTGTGCATAATATGCCACATAATTATGTTCGCTAGCATCTTGTTGTATATTCGTCTACGCTGGCATTAACACATTATTTTTTTTTTTGTTAAAATCTTCATGAGCGTGGATTCAATGTCTCAATTCAATTTACTCGTAATATTAAACAGTTTACTTTGTCTTAATAGCGTCAAACAAGTCATAGTCACAGTCAGAGTCAAGCTAAGTAAGTCACGGTCAAGTCGAACTCATGCCCCTGTAAAGTGGTGGAGAGTTTACAAGAGGCTCCTATGGAGTTTTGGAAACAACACGAAAAGACACGTTTCACCTCGTTATATCACTTGCCCACACTCGAGCACGTTTACGAGCACTTAATGAATAATAATTCACCATTTAGTACACATTAACACTCGAAAATACACAAGTTTAGGAAAATAATCCAACGAGCCGACATGTGTTTTCCGAGTTGGCGCCAAAAAACCCATTAAAACAATTACACGAATAGTGTTACAAGTAGATGTAAATTTTCCCAAAAAGCAGGAAAATAAATAATCATATTTTGCCAATCTTGTTGTGTCGTTATACGGCAAGATACCGGCTTCAATTCAATTTAAAATTTATTTACTCTTGTATGTTCTTAGAGCTATCAGATTCGAGCTAACTTGTGTTCAGAGTTGTATAATAATTTTTGAAGCCTGATTTTTTCTAAACTCATTGTTAAAATGTGTTCTGACAGGTTCGGTTTAAAAAAAACTGAATGTTATTTTTTTCCACCGTCAAACTGGAAACCCCACTGTGGCAACATTTCGATGCTATATTTAACTAGACTTTTCTCACTGTAGCTAATAGCGACCCTTATTAGATCTTTGGGAATAGTTTAAATACGTGATTTGAAATTATTTACTAAATAAAAAACATTCTATTCTTTTTAGACCTTTTCTTTTTCTTTTTTTTACCAAACAATTGGTACAATCAGCAAAACGAAAAATAAACAATGCATGTTTGCCCATAGCAAGTTGTAATCCCAATAATATTTTGCAAATAATATGTTAATATGAATAGTAATTAAAAGCAGTACGTACTAAAATGAAAAACAAAAATAAGGTCAAATATTTTCCCTGTAGCTAGCAACATTTTCATTGCAATGACGTCTGAAGCTTAAGAATTATTTTTAATTTTCGATAAAAATATAAGATCCCCAGGCAGTACTAATTATCAGTCTTCAAATGTTTTTCGTAAATTTTTGACGTATAATGACGCCCTAATGAACTATTGATTGAACTACTGAGAATAGACGTTCACTGCACACCACAGTCATGTTTTAGCGAAATCACGCTTTTTGCACTTACAATTTCAATTTCAGCATTGACGCGCCAGATCGCAGATAAGTGACCAGTCAACTTGAAATAGCTTAACTCTGCTTGTACCTGCTAGGGTTTTAAGCCTATTAAATGTTCACCAAGCCAAACAGTAATCTAAATAAAACATTTTATGGTAGGTTAGGGAAAATGCTTGGTGTGAGTAGGCATATACTTATTTGACGATGTAATCAATACGTCTACTTGCCTTATTATCCTTAATAGTGTACTTGCACATTTTAGAATATGTTGGACCTAACTATTAACTATGACTAGGTATTTTTGTTGTTGGTTAAAGTCGGGTTATTCCCTGTCCTTCGATCAGCACTCCGATTGGTAGGAGGAGCGGGTACATAAATAGACGGAACTCCAATTCAGTAGGTATATAGGTAAGTTCTGTTTGTGGAATAGCTGGGTGCTATTGACGTAGATGCAATTTACTTTGGCGCTGAAATGCCATACCTCGTTTTGTCAAGGTAAAGAACTGGCTGCTGCCTTCGTTTGATACTTATTTTTATATCATGCTCGCAATTGCATGACTACCTACGTTTTGTTGACATAAACATGATAAGGAAATGCCGAAGCTATAATACCTACTTATTTTAAAACAAGCCTCGAAACATGATCTCCTTTGCGGAAACTTCTTAAATTATCAAGAATATTGCAGGAGGCACTAAGTCGGCTGTCGCATTACTTCTCTTTACGCCTTGCTTTACAACGGTCGTTACTTTGGGAACGATCTCGAGCCGAAACGTACAGACTGGGTACCTTAGACACTGTTATCGTAACAAAGTACCACGCTCCTGCTGTAACAATCGATGCAGATAACTAAGAGCTATATACTTGTTTACAGTGTAACCAACTTATCAGCTGAAGTGGCCGAATTACGGAACTAACAATTTTCTACTAGAGATTGTCAAATTCGTTCAGAAAATTCGACTTTGGTTGAATGCACTCAACTCGCACTGTAAAGCTGTTACACATGACTTGTAGATTTAAGGATGAGCTCGACGGCCATAGCTATATCTCTTTCGCACGTTTACTACATTTTTGATTTACTGACGGAGAATTAATAAAACCGTTTTGACATTATCTTTGTAATAAGATAGTAAAAAGCTAATAAAAAAATCAAGTCATATAGCGGCGGAGGAAAAAGAACTCGAAAAGATAGTGTTTTTCTATCTTCTTCGCCATCCTGTAAAATATCAACACGAAAATGGCTTTATACCCTAAGAAACAAAGTACATTCGCAAAATTTAAGCCATTCAAATGGTGTCATATATGACACCAAAAAAAAAAAAAAAATTTACTATGACAATTTGCGCGGTGACATCGTACCACAACAATATTCTAAGTTTATATCATTTGGAATGTTGCCTAACCAGATTTTTTCTCATTCTCAAATTCAGTTCGATTTGGTATTTTTTTATCTTCAAAAACTTTGTATTGCGCTAGTGAGATAGCCGCGCGCCTTTAGCTGCCCCTACTGAGTTGTAGTTTCAGTGTTTTATCGTTTGCAAGTAACAACATTTGTTAAGTATTGTGTATGAAAGTTGCCTGCGAGAGGTCTTCGTTACATGGATAAACCAGCCAAGTGCAAGTTGGACTTGCGCACTGAGCACAAAAAGTAGAGCAAAAAGACAAAATCACGCCCACGCCTCTCGGTCACCCATCCAACCACCGCCCGCGCACGCCGTTGCTTAACTTGGTGGTGAACAAAATTTTGTAACCGACTCGCACTTAGCCATTGATATTTTTTGTTTTACTTTAGAGTGTGCACTATAATCATGCCAAGTGTGACGATTTTACGTATTATCCTTGTATTACCGTTTTTACAGCAAATATAAAAATACGCTTAAAAAATAAAGTTTATTGTATGAGGATAATAATATAATCGAGATCGGACCTTGTTCTTACACTACGGACACTTGTTCCACTCACCGCTACCGGCTTCAAAGTGCCCGTCCGGTCGGCTGCCGTAGCGAACGAAGCGCTCGCGATTTCTCTCTCCGCCACCGGGTGTGACGTCAGCTGTGTTATCCACAGATTACACACAAACAAACGTCGGTTGTCTCTGTCACAGCTTTGCTGATATTTAAACCTTCTGATACCTACATGTCAGGATCTAGCTTCGCATTCGCGACACAAATGCCGCGTTGAAAAAAAATGCGCGTTGATTAGAGGGCCAATAATTAATTCCGTAGGGATGGTTTGCCCATTTTTGTAAGTCTTAACCATTACTGACCGGTTGTCCCAACTTTTTTGGTGGCAGCCATTGTTTTACCACAGAAGACATAATAGCACAGTTTTACCCCAATAAATCACTTGCCTACTCCTACACTACTCCTACCTCTACCTAAAAAAGTAAAAAAGGGGTTTAAGTTTTTACTATTTGATCATATTATTATTTCTCAATTAATCCGCCGTAACATTACCTACATATTCTGTATTAGTTTCAGCTGGCTATCTATTACGGTTCGAAAGATGCAGCCGTTAAAAGACAGCGGACGGACAGACAGCGTAGGCTTAGTAATAGGGTCCCGTTTTCACCGTTTGGGTACGGAACCCTATAAATGAGCCTATATAAAATTCACGTATCGCATCAGTTACAAACTTGCAAGCACTACAAGGAAACATTTTAGCCGTATAGGTACCTAACTGAAACAGTATAGGTACATGCAATGTTTTGATTGTAAAATAAGACCGCATTCTTTTACACGGTCGAAACGTTCTTTTATTTTTATGTTTATTTTATTAGCATACTTCATTTTTACGTCCATAAATTGTGACCATTTGTAACATGTTACATAATTTTCATTTTAACAGCTTTCAAGCTTTATTTCAGAAATATCTTTTGTGTAAAGTACGAGATTGCTTGGAGATAAAACAAGAAGTGCAAGGCGCAGTGAAGGCGTCTTATCCCAGAGTTCAAATAATGGCTGTCAATAAAACGGTTATGGTTGTGTGCACTGAATGACCATAAATTGCAAAGATTAAGGTCAATAACGCGATGGATATGATAACTGCCATAGAACGTAAAGCACAGCTTAGTTCAATAGCCACCATTGCCAATTTCAATTTGCTTTGAATTATAACGCTCTGATATAAGTAGGTACTTACTTTATGCGCATTGCAAGTGGAAATAGATAAAATTGTATGTTTTAATTTTGATAAGTAAGTGTTACACAGTTGCACATGGTTGGGTTACTATACTTTATTCCTTTCATACCGATTTTTTTTAAGTTATTGCAGCTGTCAACGCTTAAAAAACATCGGACCCAGTATAGATAGGCTATTTATAAGTCGAATATCACTAGTACCTACAATATACAAGCAATATGTCTGCTCCACTAGTGGCGCCATCTTTTAGAAAACGCCGGGACAACACTACAGAAAGCCACTGACAACACTGAGATTTTCCGGGAGCTTTTATACAAAAAAAACTGTGGTAGAAAGATAAAAAATCTTTTCATTGTAACAAACGCAGGCCAATGGCATAAAGAATATCCCTTATCTTAATTCGTAGTAATGTACCATTACTACTTTTGTATATGACTTGTTAATTCCTACCATTTTTTCTTAAAGTTTATAAGCTTTTTCAACAAAACAATGAGAAAAACACTAAATGTGAAATAAATCAGGATTATCTATCTGACCAGTGATTGGCGGAAGACAAGGCTGTCACTGGCAACACAGGCGAGTATGCCGGCCACGTCCACTATTGTTTTAAAATACTATCTCGTGGTGGACACAAAAACGGACCGAAGAGACATGAACGTGCCATCTCGTTACCCTCGAATACTGTCATTCATTCAACATCAGTGAAGTTACAACTCAGAGATCGATAAATCAGGAATGCTCGCTTTAAAATATAAATTACGATGTTTCCGCGCTGTATTAAATGCCCAGCAGCTATACTTACTGATTAGGTACTTTTACTGTTTAGACAGGTAAGTGCTTTATAAACAAAAAATTGTAAAGTACCTGACTCTATCAAATCTCTTTTTAGGGTTCCTTACCTCAAAAGGAAAAAACGGAACCCTTATAGGATCACTTCGTTGTCTGTCTGTCTGTCTGTCCGTCTGTCAAGACCCTTTTTCTCAAGAACACGTAATGTTATCAAATTGAAATTTATACTAAATACTTGGGTCTACGGTTTCTTTCGGCTGAAAAAAAATTAAAGTTGTAAGTCAACGCAATCAAAAGATATGAACGTTTATGTCGCATATTTTGCGATTTCACAGTGGAATCAAAACCTATACTTCCCATTGACCTAGAATCATTAATTTTGGCATAAGGCAAGGTTTTACAGCACATATATAGGAATAAATCTGAAAGTTGTTAATTTGAAGTTATATCATATAAAAAATGTTGTTGATGTTTTACAATTACAAACTTACATTTTGTAGTTGTTATGTATCGAAGAACCTTATTGTCAACTACAAAGTTAAGTTTGTCTTTCAATATGTCAACATCAGATAGTTTTTTTTTTTGGACTCGCGCTCTGAAGGTTCCGGCCAACGGAACCCTCAGAGCACGAGTCCTACTCGTACTTGTCCGGATTTTTTGTGGGTGACATTTTTTTTTTTTTAACCCTATGACTTAAGCTTTCCATAGATAACGAGATAACGAGAAACCCTCATAATTCTTCCAGCTACAAGTAGGTAACTATTTCGCGCATTTTCTACATGTTAAGATAAATAAATTGTCAGAGTAACTTATAAATTAATATTTTGTAATTTGGCGAATTTCAGCCATAGAACGTTGTTTGTGGACGTCCTATTCAAATTATTTATTGAGAATAAAAACGGACAAATTCCACTAACATTTATCTCACATACTGTTAAGCTTAAATAGATTTCCTGGTAAAAATAGGAATAATATTATAAAAAAACTAATATAATAAATACAACAAATTGCTGTAAAAATGTGTCAACACAAAATTAGTATGTCATACAAATTGTCATCATAGTCATCGGCTTTTTTGCCCCTGGCCCATTGACGAGTCGAGGACTTCGTCTCGGGCTTACATTCGTCTACTCGTTTGTAATAACCAACTTTCCGCACTTGTATCATAAATAACTATTAATCCGCCGTAACATTACATATTATTCTGTGAAAATTTCAACTGGCTATCTGTTACGGTTATAGAAAGATACCTACAACAGCTGCTGTTAAAAGGTAGGACGGACATGCAGACAGCCAGCGTATATAGGCTTAGTAATAGGGTCCCGTAATCCAGTTTAAACCCTTTGGGTACGGAACCCTAAAATAAACTCCATCAATTTATATCTTTGAAAATATAGAAAATGTGCGAGCGAGATAGTCGTGGCGGGGAGCAGGTTCTTAATCGCATAATATACACCTCATACATAATTGCAGTGTTTCAAAAGTTCTTTCTCAGCGTCTGAAGGAGTTAAAGATTCTGAGAGCGCGTGCGTTGCAAAAGTCGCCTATTATACGTAATTATGTGGCCGCATAAGCCGAGCACTTTGCTGCTCAACTCCCAATTACACTTACCGGGCCTTTTAATATTCTTCATTATGCTAAGAAAATGACAAGATTTTGCTAGAATCCATTATCCTTATATAAAGCATTTTCTTACCGACATGTATACGGTCGAATCATGATTATTTCGGAGAAATGGTAGTTTTTGATTCTATAGTTAATTTTACTTATTTTCTCTTGGAATTTTTATATCAGCTAATGATAATATTGTAGATAGTTACCTAGATACCTAGCCATAATAATTAGGTAACTACTTACATACCTAATCAATCACACTTGAGCTCATATTAATAGTACCGGCCATTATAAGTTTTACTTTTTTGTCTAATAGGTACCTATTTACATAAATTATTTTCTACGAAAAGACGTCCTGAGAATTTAGAATATTATTTCGTAAAAAAATTACATCGTCGCCAAAACGCTACCGCTAACGACATCTATCTAAAGGCCAGAGAACTTCTTTCACATCAAGAGAATCACAGAACGCGAAGCCTCTCACAGAAAAATCTGATATAATACGAGCGTTCTTATTTCCGTTTGTTTATTATTCGAAGACGCGTCTCTACGAATTTTTTAATTATTTCAAAAGGAACTTTTTTATAAAAAGTTTTATAACGTAGAGAAAGACCTTAACATGTCATTATTGCATCACACTCAAATCTGCCTAAGGTCTAATTACCTCTGAATTTTTTACGCTGGCATTCAACAGCTCATTCATCAATCACACGCCATGAAACAACGTTTTTTTTTTTTTTAAATAACCGCACCGAACAGGAATAATTCATTTTCACTACATGTCCTTGGGCAACCCAAAATTATATATGAATTGCTTATAGTTCTGCGGCAAATTTTCACAATTTTCCTTTCTTCGCGCATTATAATACTTAGTTAGGTAAATCCTTTTTACTGCATTTGTTTCTGTTAGATACCTTAGATACCATGGCAACATTAAATGATAAGTGCATGTAATTAACACATTACAATTTAGATTACCTAATCAACCTATTCCCAACACATATATAGCACTAGTTAAATAAAATGCAACACTGTTCAAGTTTATATTAAATCAGGATAAGGCCTTCGACCAAAATAAAATGAATGGACAAGCCCAGTAGAAGCGCATTTTTTAAGATAACAAAATGAGCGCCGGCTCAAATTTCGTTGCAGTTGGTCTCTAGCCGTAGGAATTGCAACACGTGTCAAGTCTATTGTTACGTGATAACGAAACATCTGACAAAATTATGCATTCATATTTTTTCCCGAAGTGTAAATACACAAATAAAACCGGGATTAAAGAATCTATTAAATTACCAAGTAATGAAGAAAGCCTACTACACTGTGGATATGTTTTTAAATGATAATAATATTATGTGTGACGTTAGCTGAATTGTATTTCTCTATTGTAATTTCTCTTTGACATATTTATTGATTTGACATTTGCTTAATTTTGTTTGTTATTATGTACCTATGTAATGAAATACCTACTCGTTTGACTTACAATTATGAATGTTAAAGTGTTTACGGATTTGTTTGTTGATCCCTGAATTATGCTAATCAAAAAGGTATATGATTATTTACGGGATATTTACCGTAGTAAGGTTGTGGAATGAGCTCCCGATATTTCGGCGCAATTACATGCACCATGTTCACGGGAAGACTGAAGAATGCGGGTGGTTGGAGAACAGTTCAAAAGTTAGGTGCAGACATAACGATCTACCCTCTTTCTTAGTCTTTTGCTACGGTTATCACTGGAACTCGAACTCGAACCTAAGTCCCGACAAAACACACTCACTGTATCACTGCGTATAGTATTTTGAACACATTTTGAACGCTAATTTTTATTTTTATTTTTGAGGCAACCTAATACTGTATTCCACGCACAGGCGAGTTGAAAACCATCACCTCGATTGAAATTCAGTCATTCTTCAGTCTTCCCGTGAACATGGTGCATGTAACAGCGCCGAAATATCGGGAGCTCATTCCACAACCTTACCACGGTAAATATCCCGTAAATAATCATATAACTTTAGTGAACAACCGTGATAGTTTAAAACAGTGTTTTATGTTAATCAAATAGCAATATTATATAATTATTTAGCAATTACTTATTATTATTATTACCTAGTTTCACAGACCAATAAAGTCATTGTATCATTGTCATTGTATCATTGTATAATTTATTTTTTGTAACAAATATACTGTACATTTTTATAATTAGGTGTTGAAGTATATGTCCGACGGTTTTGACTCATTTTTACTGAGCAATTTCAATGGTTAGGCCCGTCCATCCATTTTATTTTCGTCGAAGGATAAGGCGAGTTTATTCGATAAATCTGTATATTTTAATGTAGTGGTAGTGTAAGTTTTCCAGCGATCGTAAGTAATTATATTAACATAAAATGAGTTATAATATATCATGATACCAATGCCCTTGATCTTTACCTTAATCGTCAATCAAATTTATATAATAATGAACTTATTTGCATATTATGAAGTCAGCAGGTAATTTAAAATCATCTGATAAGATTTAAATGATGTCTTGCGAATATTGTAAGGATTATAGGGGATATAAAAATTTATGTTGGTTTACTGAGCATGTCTGTCGATACTAATTGTTAATCCATCATTTAATGAGACATATTAGGTGTTGTAATAACGACCGCGATACCTTTTGCGATGCATATACCACACAGAGTAAGAAATGGACGTATTAAAAGCTATTATCTTGTGATTAAAAAAGCATGTACGTTTGTTTTAAATAAACGTTGATCTCAAAAATGAATTATGTGTTAATTTTCAACTAACCGAAGCCGAAAATTACCTCCAGAAAACTTACAGAAAATAATACAGATAAAAAGTATTAATCTTGGTTTCTTATGTAAGAATGTAACAGTGTTCCGTAAAATACAATCTCCCCTAAATATACGCTTGGTTTTGGTTAAATTCAGAAAGTAAATTGGAAATACCTAACTGCACATTTATAGGGTGCAGCCACACCGAGAGAGAGCCTCTCTGGAGAAAGTACGCTAAAGCACGCAACGAGCCCTGTTAAGGCAACGTTTCTCATTCCTCGATTACTTTTCTTCCATGTATTTATCCGCATAAATAGAATCTTTAAGAGTAGACTATAAAATCTCTAACATTATGTGCTAACATTCACAATTAAAAATCAATTATTATTAAACCTCCTGATAAACTCATTCGTTTCTCTGATTATTATAAACCTTCTTATTAATGGGACACATACAAAAATAAAAATACTATTAGTTTATTACGATCTCCGGGTTGAATGAACTTATGAACCTGAGATATACACCTGTCTGATTTAATTAATTGTTACTATCTGACAATATTCAGAACCCCGTGGAGAGTGAAAATATAACAATACTTACGTATTACAAATAAATAGTCACCTTAACATTTCGGTAACGCCAAAAAGTAGCAAGTATCATATAATATATTTAAACTATTATATATTATATTATTATACCGCGGCCGTGGCATATCATAATAAAAGTTTGGTAATCGCGGTATTTTATTAGGTGCACGTACATCGGTTATAATGTCACTTATTTACCAAGATGCTGCTAATTCAGCGAATTACTTGGCAATTTGGTTAGTTAGAGCCTTCTATACAGCTGGCCGACAGAGGTCGGTCGTTATAGGCGCGCTTGAACTTTGGAAAGCGTGGTCTGTAGCGCGAGCGCATCAACACAAGAGTGTGACCTCTGCGAGGCGCGCGCGCAAGGTCACGAACGCGCGTGCATGTCAGTCGTGACCCGCTCGCGGGCCTTACCCGCCAACCTAGCACTCCATAATCACGCCAACTGCGAAGGCATAGAGCTCATTATCATCTGCCTCGCTAACTTGGCCACAGTGTCTAGCTGTACCGACGTAGCATTGATGTCGTGTGCTAGCCCGTCTAGGGACTCTAGGGCAGCTATTTGTTCCTAAATTTGTACAAGTTTCATTCTACATATCTTTACTCTCTGACATCTCTATTATATTCAGTACATAAAATGCGTATATTGTTTAGAGAAGAAAATATAGCAGTATATTTTATTGATCTCGGAGGTTGTGTAGCGTGCATTTTCATGGCAGGGTCTGATGGCATTTCTGAGTTTCTAGCTAGTAAATTACAAAGGTGCGTCCACAGTTATGGACATATCTTTGTTTTATTGTTTCATTTTTATTTTCGACTTAATGGCTGTCTAGTGTAACGTGTCTTCCGTCATAATATTCAGTAGGTACAGACAAAGCTCAACGTATTCTACAACCCACACCGACAAGCGCTAGATTATGTAACGCTTGTGTTTTTGGTCATGCGTAATCGAAAGTGAATCGAAAGTTTAACCTGTATTTCTCCTTACAATCGTAGATAAATGAATCAATTTATCAACCTCCTCGGACAATGACTGAAAAAGGCAGACAAATAGCTGAGATACCTATTTATAAATCACTTTATATTGAAGGTAACATGATAAAGTAATATAAAAAGTGAATTATCACAACAAAACCCAGACATCGTTGCGTGGCATCTAACAGCCTCAAAATGACTAATTACAGCTATTTGAGGTAATATATTTTGCTCAGTTATTATATACCTATACTTACCGGAACAAAAAAGCCGGAAGAATAGTCAACTATTATAAACACAATGCCGTGAGTTGCGAAGAACAATTTTAATATGAAGCCAATTTGAAGACCGTGATCTTTGCATAGTTTTGATCATGTTAAAATTATTGCCTATATACGTATAGGTACTTATTAGGGAGGTACGGCCTTAGTTGATAAACGTTTCATAGTAAATTATTAGTATACACCTGTATAATATACTATAAGTCATCATCATCATCAGCCCCGAATGGCCCACTAAAAGATAATATTAAGTATACCCACTTGACGCACACGAGTCATAAGTTGCTTGTGCATGATGTAAGCTCAGGATGTAAGCCACGTCGATCGCCGGGGGGGGGAAGGTAGGGAATGGTGCTTGTAATTGGAGGCTCTAAAAGTCATTCATTCAATTCGCGCCTAAGATTGGCCCGCTCGAAAAAGATTATGCTGAAAAAGTGTAACTTTGGCTTACGGGCAGTTAAATGATTATATCGTCATTGGACCCACTGCTGGGTATAGGCCTTCCTTTTTTAAATGCCACTCTCCCAGTTTCTCGGTTTTACACCATATATTTACCCAAGCATAAATAGTTATGATATTTAGCATCGTAATCGTCACAGTGTCATATTTCGAGCGCAAATGAGGGTAGATCGATATATACCGCTTCTTCATAGACTGTGTAACCTCACCAAATTTCGGGGCTCTATATTCTTATCTATATATCTAATAACTTTAAACGAGCAATTCTTGTATATAAATTTATTTCGCGTATCTCACTCTACTGTGTACTGTATACCTATCTCTGTACTGTGTATCTCTGTTTCGTTTACGGCTCTAAAACGATTCGGATGGAATTTAATATACAAATCCTATTATTGTGTTACTTTTGAAGAAGACGTACCTACCAGGAGCAGTTAGGTGTAACGGTGGATCGCGAGTGCCATATATGCTGTTGGTAGAAGTGGCAGCCGAGAATGGGATACATTATTCAAGGGGATCATTTACATCGGCAAGCGGCGGACGTGGTGGCTCGCAGCGCCTTGTATGTACTGCGAAGGCTCGCGAGGAACCCACTGTGCGCCCTAAAAAAGCCTCCATATTGCTCCTTGAGGCTTTCTTTTTTAATGCACGCGAAGTATTCGCTTAATGATCGAACGTCCATAGATTGCATTCAATTCAAAAGATAAGAGGTTTTATCTTCGTCAAGTATGGCAAACACTCACGCCCAAACCTTGTGACCCATACAGTGGTGACTTCCTCTGAAGATATGCAATTACAAAAACAGTTTAATATAATAAAACTAACAACTATAATAAAATCTGTGTAGATGTAGGTTCTCGTGAGATAGTATAAATGTTGACTATTATTTTGATAAATAGACATCCTGTTAAAGTATGTAGGTAGGTAGGTACCTTGTATATAGTTAAATAATTGCCCATAAATAACATTATTATTGATTTTGTTGTTAACTCCCGTTGCTCTCAATTAAGTGGAACGTAATTACTGAGATACCTACAAGTACCGTGTTGTACCTGTCTACCTACTGAACTATATGTATGTAGGTATAATGACTATTATAAGTACAAAGCCTTTCGCTTTGTGCTTTAAGCTACACACTTCAACTCTTTGTTTAACAGACATAAACTAAGCATTCCAGGCTTGTGCTTACTGTACCTATTATAATATTACACAATTAAAATATTTGATCAAACCTTTTAACTATGCGAAAATGTGACTTAAATGCAAACAAGGAATAATTTTCACTTGGGTACTAAATCGATAGTGGTCTGTTAACGTCGTGTTTTTAAGGATAAGAAACTACCTATACTTGTGAACTAATAAAAATGATTTTAATTTATGTTTTTTTATCGCCTATATGTATAGGTATTTAGGTCTTAGTACATGATTATCGACAGACCAAAACAATAATAAGTTTGCAAAACGCTTACCACTTTATTTAACTTGCTCAAATATGGTCATTCCGCCTTATGGCCTTTATTCACTAACTAAAACACGCACGTAAAGTTTGGACTCTATTCCCTAGGAAATACACCGTAAAGCCACCGATAGAGCCACCGAAATAAAGGCCAATACGAGCGTGTTTGTAGTTAGTGAATCACGACCCAGTCTGTAATTGAAGAAATCTCGTATCATAAGTTCGATAATCATTTCGGCATCCGAAAAACATGTGAGGTGCGTGAGTGAGAGGCGCGCCCTTGCCACAGCAGGCGACAGTTGCCGGCCGCCACTCGGCACAATGTCGCAGGAGCCTGCCATCCAACACCTAGTGCACCAATTTATCTGTATAGTTGAAAAGGAGAGCCACTATCGTTTTTCTGGAAAAATTTAGTGGATAATGTAGTACGGTCGTTTGGCCACCGCTTTATAAGTTGGTCGCACTGGTCCTACCTGCACCATCACTTCAGTGCGTTTACGGAAAACATACGTAGGTAACCTTACGTCTACATTTAAATCCCTTTAATGGCTTTATTTACGAGAAAAATTTAATTTATTGTACGCTTCCGGCTATTGAAAGATAAATTTAACTTTGGTGAAAAAGTTGCTATATATTTAATACCCTTTTACAATACTCAACAAAAGTTAATTTTCAAGACAACAATGCCGTACGGTTACGACAAATTGATATAAATTTATTATTATAGTATAAATACATAATTAAGGGTTCCTTGTATACTGCTATGGAACTCTAAAACTTTATTGTGCAATTTAAAATGTTTTTTATTTATAGATTTTGAAGATAGTCCATTTTAGTTCAGATTTAATTTAGTTAGGTATTTATTACGTTTATAGTTTGTTCTAAAATAGTGTTTTCAACAATTAGATATATTGGAAAAAAATCATTACATATTATAACTAACTGTGACCCGCGTATATAATTCTAGAACCGTACATTTGACCGAGATAAAAAGTATCAAATTTTACTCACCTCAAACTAAGTCTATGCAAAAAATACGTAGATCCTTCTCAGTTCCTGCTTAAAAGAGAAACAAAAACACACTTTTGCATTTATAATCTTAGTGTGATAAAAATACAAAAAAAAAGAAAAAAAAGAAAAAAAAAATCATTTCAATCAGTGTAAATTCGTCAGGACCATTATTAGAATGAGTGTAAGTAATTTAATTTTGTAAAATAAAATGTTACACATTAAACAACGTTACTAAAAAATAAAATTGTTGATTGTGCGAGTGAAAGAGCGCGTAATGAATCAGAGCGCCCTTAACACCAAAGTTATGATTGCCTATCTAGATAAACTTATTAGCGGAGGCATACACGGTTATTGTTAATGAGTTACCAACATTAGCTATCAAATTGGGGATGTATAAAGTTTTGCAAAAAGTAATGGAACAAAAGATAAAGTTACATGATTATTTACGGGATATTTATCGTGGTAAGGTTGTGGAATGAGCTCCCGATATTTCAACGCAGTTACATGCACCATGTTCACGGGAAGGCTTCGTGAACAGATAGATTCGTGATAGTTTAAAACAGTAGGGAACAAAAACTGTGTTTCGGTTCATTTAAAATTGCGTAAAGTTATTGCCATTTGGATCCCTAATTTAAGCCGAAAGTCATAGAGTAAAGTTGTTTGGGTGTTGATCTGGGAAAGCTGTCTGGAAGCGTTTGCCTGCTAATTATCAATAGCCCTGTATAACTAGTCCAGTAAACCATTAAATTATCATACGGATCTAGCTTTTACTTCAATGCTTTAAAACTGAATATCTAATAGGTAGTACAAATCACAGTATTAAGGTGAGCGTTTATGTCTTCTACTGGCAATTTGTAACTTAACTTCGCGCCTTATTTTATCATTATCACACTTTATCGAATTCCAAGTATTGAGATAAGAAATATTTTACGTCAACCGGCGAACACAATGTAAAATAGATATCAGAGCAATAATTATGAATCGACATCAGATAATGAATTGTCGACAATTTACAGCTCTAGCTGTGAGCGAGTTGTGAAATAGGAAATAAAACCATGTCTACAGGAAAGGTTATAATACTATAAACACAGACTACAAGTCTGTTTAATAATAATTTTGTATAGCAGTGGATTAGTATTGATTTTATATTTCAGTGGGTTTTCGTATCCTCAGATCAGACAAACAAGGGAGATATAGCAAGGCGGCATGATGGATGCGACCGCATCAGGCCTAAATCAGAATTGATACCTTTAGTCCCCTACAGACCCTACAGACGATTTGGCTGCCCTTTTTTGTATGTAGACTATTGGTATCGCTGAAAGATTCCGCAATAATTACAGTTTTTGCGATAAGCAGTTTAGCGGTATGGTGAAAAATTTATGAAAAAACGTAGACATTTGAACACAAACGATAATTGTACAAAACATATCTTCTTTGTTTGTCTGATCTGAGCCCATACCCTAAATTATGCCGAAGATTCGTACCGCAGCACATAAAAAGTACCTACTCATGGATTAAGTAGTTTCTTGATGCACTATAATAAGAATATCAGGTTTATAGGATTCCGTTATCCTAATATAACCCTTGTAAGTTTGTGCTGTGTGTGAGCTTAATGTTTATAGTTATTAAGATAATTATTAGTTTTAGTAGATACATATCTTAATTTTAAAAGTATTTAAAAATAGGGTGGCTGTGGTATATGTGGAATAGGTTTTTTTTTTGCTACGCTTTCGCGTATAGGTTATCGTAGGATAACTTTTTATGAATACTTTGTGAATTATTATAACACCGGCTTGCACTCACGATTATGTTTTATTGGTCGAGGCGATCGACCGGTTTCGGAGCCATTAGAATTTAGAGCCCCTTCATCAGGGAATACGCGCGATTCTGGAGAAGGTCGCCCGCGTATCCTCACGCGAGTTTTGAAGAAGGGATTAGTTTGTGATAATTTTTTTTAAATTTATATCGATAAAACTGTAATAAATTCAAGACAAAAAGTCAATGATCTTTGAGCTAAAGATCATTGACTTTTTTGTAAAATAAACTTAGCAAAGAATGATCCCCAAGAAGTTTTCTCTTTGACCAAGTCGTAAAAAGTATAATATATGTTATGTCGGGATGACAGTGATGACACATCAGCTGAAATTTTGCCAAGTCCATAAACAGAGCTTCCACCATCTTCTGAACTATGAATGTGACCACAATTATATGGCTTTTTCTACGGAACCCTATCATCCGCGTGTCCGGATATGGTCTTGGGAAGTTATAGAATTTTTACCCAAGTAAACTCGTATAGGCCGGGTGGCTAGTCTTTATGTTGAAGTTTTCAGACCACATGAAATTTGGCATTGAGGTTGTTAACAGAACATGTATAAATTGTATGTTTTTTTTACTCCCCGATAAAAGAGCTGATAATTTTCAAACAGTTAAACAGATTTTCTTAAATCATAGCTAATAACAATCTCGATCAAGACACCTTTCAAACAAACAAAGAACTAAATCAAAATCACGGCCGTTAGGGATCCATAAACAGACACACATGTTAAACTTATTACACCCCTCTTTTGCGTCGGGGGCTAAAAAGCATGTATGCTTTTAGAACGCATCCCTTTCAGCAAAGTAGCCCAACGCTGACTGGGACTCAAAGCAGTGTCGTGGCATTCATTAGTTCCTATGACCACCTTCCGACTCCATCATCAGAAAAGCTCTATGGTACCATATTAATGCATTGTCATCCAAGTTACATAAGTGTACCAAAAGACAATGACCAAATCACTATGGGACGTGGCGCATTTGATTTTATTTCGTGGCCGTCGTTGAAACCTTGGCCAACGTTGGAAAAGACTATCAGAAGAATGAATTTAATCAATAATTAATAATATAATTTAATGCAGTCAGAGATGAGATATTTGACTTTAAATCTTAATTATGTACCAATCTCACTTTTTTAAATCGATACAATTTATGATGTAAGGTATGATACCCTTAGATAAATGTTGTAAGTCATATTATTCTGCATATAATTACAGAGTATAGTTGTTGGCCGTGCAAAAAATTACGCTATTTTTGGTCATTGGCTTTTCAACTCAATTGAACGCCGGGAAGTGGGTCAAAACAGCAGTGCAAGTACCGTTCTTTATCGGTCGTCAAATTCGCTAAAATGCCATAGAATCGATCACAGCGAGTACTGAAAAAATGGCATATTATCGAATTTGACGACCTCAACTGTCAATTTGACGATCGTTAAAAGAACGGTACTTGCACCCCTGGGTTGCAAGATTTGTAATTAACATAAAAACATACAAACATATGAAGCAAAATAAAAGCTTATAAAAAGCAGTCGTCATGACCGAAATCGGTCTGGAATACATCATCAACCACTACTGTAAAACTTGAACAATTCAAGTATAAACCACGCCTAGTTATATAATTTCGAAAATGTTTTGCTCCCGAATCAAAATGCCTCCTTTATGTTTACCTTATTTTTTGTTAAATAAACTGTAATCTTCGAGTAGCACTGAATTGTGATTACATGTAGGTACTCGTATATTAATAAAATGGCAGACCGTATAACGAATCAAGTTAATAAAAACGTACATTCATATACATATAAGGCAAAGCTAGCCTTGTTGACGACCGTTCTACTCAATCACACAGATCGATGCCATATTCTTGTCTTTATCACACTAATAAGCTACAATATATAAAGGTATAATATGCATACTATCCAATCTACATCGCACGCACACATGCACAATTTTTGTGTGTAAGAACACGTACTATGTCAATGTGGTGAATAAACTGTTTCTCCGATTTTACGACTCAATGATTAAAGATATCTATCTATGCAAAGTTAGTTAATGCTTTTGAAACATCGTGGAGTTGTGCAACCGATCAAAATAGAATTATTAAGTTTGTTTTAGAAAATAATAATAATCTAGGTATGACATGTATACGTTTGTCCACAGCTCCTGATTTTAAGTGACGGTGTGGTCGAAGATGGTAAACACACGTTAATATGAAATAATATATAAATATAATATTATTTTAATATTTTATTCAATGCCTAAAGCACGCTGGAATTGCATACAATACCTAGGAATTGTATAAAATGACATCATTTAACACATTTCCTGTAACATGCACACTTGCTTGTAGTGAGCACAAAGTCATGAATGTCATGATAGAAGTCAGTGCTAGGAAAACATATAAGATTATTGGTTAGGAACATGGATAACGTTATTGGCGCTAATACTTATACTCAAAACAAAAATTATAATATTGGAACGAAACTCCATCGTACAATTATGTTTAAATCAGGGAGCAAAACACAATCCTAATAAATCTATTATCTTACATCAAACTTTGTCTTGTTCTCTCGCAGAAAGAGAGCAAGATAAAGGTCAATATAAGATTAAAATAAGAATGTTTTTGAGGTTCTGGTACTGGCTCTAATACCTGAGGTTCTTTACAACGGTTTTTTGTTACAACGTTCTCAATGCATTTTATTAAACGAATTAATTGTACAGCCAATCATTGATTCAAGAACATAAAACATAGATTGATCGCAATCAATGTCAAATAAACAAAATATACATATCATATGTATATGCACAGAATATCTGTGCATATACCCAATACCTACCTACCATGCACAACGGGAGGTCGTGCCAATCGCGGCTTCGTTGCTTTTAAATAAAATAATGACAGAGCTAAAATGATAACGAAACGAGGTCCTTACTTATACATATTACAAACCTCGTCACGTGTAATGATATAAATATGTAATAAACTCAGGATAAAAGATGCATATAATCTAGATTATAAGTTTAGAATAACAATGAATACAATGAATAGTTAAACTTGTGCGTAAAACGAAGCCATCCATACAAATGGCATATTAAAGAACCTGTTAGTGATTTTCTTTTACTGGATTCAAATCCATTTACGAAAATTAGCTACAATTAAATGAAGACAAAGGAGCCAAAGTTTTGACATTCATTATTTCTAAAGAGATCTCAATCAAAGGAATCCCCGAGAATTACAAAAAAGTTGCGTACCTCTTTGAGTTTTAACTTTTCTAGCCACCAATAAATCATTTCAATCCTATGTTCCGATGGCATAAGAACTAATTTAAATCAAGAGGTCGCCGTCCTTTGGGCCATTTTGATGTAAAGAAATAAAACCCTATAATGGATTTGCTGTTGTACGATTTTCGTTGCGGGAAACAAAAAAAAAATGAAATGCTAAGCGTCTAGGAATGGATATGGCCGGAATTAATCTGTGATTATTGTTTTATTTTTTCAATTAAACAAAAGTACTGTCAAAATGTGGTTCAGTTCAGATGGTAAGATCCAATCACCAAACGCCGCGAAGAGGTGAAATTGGAACCTTACACATAAACTAACAATTTTATAAAATCTTTCAGCAAAAACTAAAAGCAAGGTCCTAAATTGTACAGATAAAACCAAATAACAAAATTAGCTTAAAACAATAAAAGTGACAAATCAATAAAAGTGTCTGCACTTTAGGCCAAATATAAAAGACGTTTACATTTCCCTCCAATATTTATTTTAATGTTACTAACCTTTATCCTATCTATTATACTCGGTCCAAGTTTATTAGCTCTGACAGCTGCAGAAAATTGTAAAATGCTGAATGAAAACCGTAAATTATTATTAACTAGCTGTTGCCCGCAACTTCATATGCGTAGTTCCTTAATAAACTTCCAACCCCTTTTTGAAGCTTCGAAGGTCAAGTTTTCGAAATTTCCGCACTAGTCAGTCAATGAATGTGTGTTATTTCTCTTGCCTATAACAGGTAGGTATAGATTTAGTTAGGTTTTTGAGCGTTACATGTACCTGGTGGTAGTACAGTGAAATATTGATAGAAAATGTTTTCATGCGCTTTTTACAATGTTATTACATATGTCAGAACTAAAAAAACTAAGTCCGAGTATCAGGTACGTCAGCATTTAGACATTAAACAAAAACCACAATGATGTTAGAAACAATAAGATACAAAGTTTTGCTTGTACTAATCCATCTCAAATTTAAAACAAAGTTAAATAAAAACCAATATCGTAGGCACATCCACAACAATCTTTCGTCGATAAGAAATTTTATACCCCGCTGAGATTTCTTCGGACTCTGGCCCTTCGGTGCCTAAAGTTATATACCAATTTAAGGCATATGTGTGATCCTCTGTAGGTGTGTGCGTGAGTACCTTCAACCTCCATGTGATGGGATGTGAACCCTTTACGTGGGGAAACCGTTTTTTTATTAAGTTTTTATTTGCGCTCGGACAGCAGCGTCAGGTAGAAAGGATGATCGTTAATTTTTAAAGGACACATTGAACTTTTAGTTTACACTTGCTTGGAATTATTGACACTGTGACTAAGTAGATAGCTAGCTTCCTTCTAAGTGATCTGATATCATTTTAGTTCAATGAATGTGTACTAATATAGATCACACCAAAATGCATATTAATTTCTAGTAGTATTAGCCTTAATATTAGTATTTTAGTTATAAATGCGAAAGCTGTGTAGTTATCCGCACTCAAATCCATAATGGCTGAACAGATTTGAATGAAATTTGGTATAAAAGTAGCTTTTACTTTGGATTCACAAGAAATATCTTTCATCACGATTTTTTTTTGCAGTATAGCGGGTAAAACTAACTGATTTAATATAACTTAGCCATTATTGTCCAATCACTTACTTTGTACACTAAAATGAACCATTTACAATCATATATTGTAATAACTAAATACATACATGCCATTAAGTACAAGAATATGACCGCTATCTTCCTCTTATTAGGGTTCGTTCTGTCCGTCTGTCTGTCTTTCTGTTTGGCCGTCTGTCCATCCGTCCTAATTTTTTTGAACCTTCTAACTTCTAAATAATTTAGATAAGCGCATGAAACTTTAGATAAATAGATAGAAACTCTTTATTGTGTACACCAGAAATAAAAATTATGAACAGATAGAAAACAATTACGAGCTTGTGCCACAAGTGGTGGCCTTATCGCTAAAAGCGATCTCTTCCAGGCAACCATTGTACCAACCAACTTTGCACATTTACAGTTGTAATATAGTAATATAATAGTTGTATAGATCTCAATTTTAACGGTATGAAAATCATATGATATTGCATTTTAGGAGTGGCTATGGTACATTATGTGAAATAGGGATGAAACATTTTTTGTTGCATCCCCGTGTGGTGTTTCATTAAAAATGTCTTTAAAGGTACGTGTCCACTGCGTCGCAATCGGAGCGTACGCACCGTACGGACTTGTTGCTTTGTATTGAATTCTATGGTACTGAGTGTACTGGATAGGCAAATTTGCGGCATCACCTATAAAATGAAGTTAAGATTCATCACTTGTTTATGAAATGTATCCTTTGCGAAATATGGACTACCAAAATGGCAAAAAGTTTTGCTCCCCCGATCCTTAAGACAGAAACTTGTAACTTACAATACTGATAGTAGATCATTATTTGAAACCTTCATTCAAAATTATTTCCAGTATTATCTGATTATGACTTTATGACTTATAAAAAAAACTGTAATAAATTCAAGACGTTCTAACTCAAAGGTCATTGACATTTTCATAAAATCTCAAATGTCTAGTGGTTTTCTTATTGACTAAACCAAAAAAGTATATGTTATGTCGGGATGATAAATCTCTGAAATTTGGCTGTCCACATAGATGGCTCTGGTTACGGAACCCTACCGTATATGCGTGTCTCGACACGCCCTTCGCCAGTGTTTATATTAATAGTGTTTATTAGTGAACCGGCTTAAATACACATAAGATAAACAAAGAAAGGTTCGATGTCACCGAAACGGATCGATACACATAAGATAAACAAAGAAAGGTTCGATGTCACCGAAACGGATCGGCGGCGGTTGAGCGGACGGAGCGCTACGCAGCGCGGCTACGCGTCGTAACGCAAGACCCCGTTGATGTCTTTTGCTAAGAGCTTCGGTGCCTCGCGCTTTCACGAGTTTGTTGACTCCTCTTGAGTCGATTACGGACTGCTTACGTAATTTTTACACCTTTATTACACCAATACAAATTTAAAAAAAATACCCAGTAGACACAGAGCAATTATTCTCTTTTTAATCATTGAACTCATAGTAACTGTTACAGCGCTACGACAAATACGAAATATTAAACTTTATACAATTTATATGATTTAGCAATATAAAAAACATAAAAACGCTTTTTTATTATAACTACTATTAATTTATGTTCAGAAGGCCGCTGAATGCAAGTCGCATAAGATATGACATCTCGCATGAAATCAGGCAAAGCCCGCCGACCCATAAAAAGTATATATAACTGTTACGATTTCCAAAAAAGCAGTTCGCCAGCCAAATAATTACATAAAATAATGATCGGAGCGAGAAGGCGAGGCGACAGCAAGCTCATCTGGAGGGCTCGCGGCGGCCGGCGCAGGCGCAACCGACGCTATAAAATAAGGCTCTTGCGGGGCCGCGGCGGGCGGGGGGAGGTGGACGCGGCCGATACAAGCGCTAGTACAAGAACGTAAGAAAAGGCGATTTTGACAACACTACACTTTATGAAGCTCCATGTTTTATTTAAGCAGATTAGTTTGAGTTATAAAACATACAAACGATTAGAAACGAATCATTAATGGTTATAGTTGAAAACAATATAGTTTTTCAAACTTGTATAATGTACACAAAATACACATAGTTACACATATACGCATTCGATTAAATAATCTAATTAGTATCTAAGTTTTGATCTAAGATTATAATCAGAGATATTTTTGGTATGGAGATATGGCAATAATGAACATGATGATGTATTTAAATTCGCGTACCGCTTTTGGTGTGTGCCCGGGGAGAACAAAAAGTGATCATTAAAGGCTCGGAGGCGCGGCGGGTGAGGAGCGCGGCGCGGGCGCAGCCTCTCGCCGCCGCGTCCTAAACGATTCAGCCGGGTTTTTATCACTCACCAATCCATATCGAGCTTATTTATATATTTTTACTAAGAACCCTCTCATTTAGAATTCTCTTATCCACAATAATCCGCGACTCCTAGAAACTAAACCAATAACAGAATCAGTATTCCGACGCCTATAATGATTTTATTCACATCGACGTAAAGATAGAAAATTCTTGCATAAATTAGTATAATGTTATATCTCTGAATATTTCTCTTTCCACGAGTATACATAAAAGGTTATTATCGCCTAGCTTAGTGCCATGGTAGTTTCGCATTGCATTCGTATTCGTGCTATGCTACCAACTTTGTAATAAAATGTTTACCTGTTAAATGAATATTTCCTTAAGCATTATAACAGGGCTTTTAATTGAAACCTGGTTTATTTGCAGGGCTAACAGGATAAAAATAGCATGCAAGGTATGAAATTGTAGACTCTTACACCATAATAGGGTCTACTAGAGCGTAAGTCCAACTCGCGGTTGCACCAGGATGTAAATCTACAGTTAAAAGTAAGAAGAATGTACAAATTAACGGCTGATGTAAAAATTTACGGCGTTTAAGTCCTATAACAACACACAATAGAACTACCGGAGAGATGCTTGTTTTATTTATTTAAATAACTGGCTTGGTGAAATATGTAATTAATGTTTTACATTTACTGAAGAAATCGTTTAAATCGGCATATAAAGTTGCAATATATTAATTATTATTATTATTCCGTTAATTTTTTTGATCGGATTAGGAAGAGATCCTTTCTCCCTTTCCCGCAAAGGACTGTCAGTATCACAGATCTACTACCTATAGATTTTCAATGAGCGTGGCTAGCTCAGTGCCTCTCGCTCATCATCGTATTTTCGCTCACTGCGCTTCTTGCAGCCCAAAATGCTACAACCAACCATTGTAAAATATCTTTTACAATTATTTCTCAGAGGAAACACGCATTTATCACATTAAATCACCAAAAAAAGGCAATAAATATAATTCAGACCCGTTTTGTTTGTCACTGATTATTACAGATTTTGACACTTGAGGTACCAAAAACAGGTCACGCCGATAAGGACAACAAAATCTATTTATGTCCTTTTCGTACTTGTGCTGAGCCATATCAAGTTGTCTCTTTCACTAAAATATATTGCCGATCTGGTTGTGTATATCTGTGGTCAGTATGGAATTTTTATGACAAGTGACGTCATTTGAATTTATAGTGAGCTCTCTGTCTAACAAGACAATAAAATGCTTATATCCTCTTTAATTTTTAACACATGTCATTTTTTATTTCGTTTTCGGCGAACAGCTTTACTAAAAGTCAGCTTTTTTATGAGATTAAAAAAAACAGTCCAGCAGCCTATTAGGTAAATATCATCATCATCATCATCATCATTTCAGCCGTAGGACGTCCACTGCTGGACATAGGCCTCCCCCATCGATCTCCAAAAGGGCCGGTTGGAAGCGGCCTGCATCCAGCGTTTCCCTGCGGTCTCTTTTAGGTCGTCTGTCCATCTTGTGGGTGGACGTCCTACGCTGCGCTTACCAGTCCGTGGTCTCCATTCCAGAACCTATTAAATATTATTATTTTATTAGGTAAATATAGTAGATCTCAAATAGTACAAGTGGAGTAATTTACTTCACTTGACACCTTCAACAGATACCAACACTTAACTATTTACTATAAAAGATTTTTTATATTTTTATGTAACCTTCTTATGCAAACTTTAATACAATAAAAATAAGTTTAAATTAAAAAAAAAAACTTCATTACGAGATGTGCCTGTTTATATACACTGAAATGTGTTTAAATTTTTACATTGAATGTAAAACAAATTTTGGTGTTTATTAAACGCAAATAACAGTATAATTCTCTGCGTTTACTAATTAAGCCGTACAAAAAAGATGTAAAATATTGATAGGTACATAATAATCATGATACGAGTAAGAATTCTTTTGAAATAGCTACTTACCATCCACGTTTTTAGCTTCGTTTTTAACGTACGCATTCAAAAACTGGTCTTCGTGAGATAAGATATCATAATTTATTGATTATAGTTAAGTGAGAGAAAGATTTGATTATGTCGCTGTAAGTGACTTTGGTTTGAATTGATAAATTTTTGTATTTTTTTATTTGGGTCTGTCATATTATTCCATAATTGAGCAAAAACTAAACTAAATAAAAAGATATATTGAGTATAAATAGATTTTTTTGAAACCACCGATATAAGAGCTGATAGTCTTCAAACAGTTGAACAGATTTTCTTAAATCATGACTAAGTACACTCTCGGTCTCTCCATCAAGTCACCTTTCAAACAAAAACTACCAGTCGTTGGGAGCTGCGATGCCACAGACAGACACACAGATACACAAGTTAAACTTATAACATCCCTCCGTTTGCGTCCAA
Source organism: Agriopis aurantiaria (assembly GCA_914767915.1). Taxonomy (NCBI): domain Eukaryota; kingdom Metazoa; phylum Arthropoda; class Insecta; order Lepidoptera; family Geometridae; genus Agriopis; species Agriopis aurantiaria. The sequence goes on along the minus strand of OU611983.1, from coordinate 10,072,398 downwards.
GGTTAAAATTACTATTGTAGTGTCAAGTAACGCTCCTTGTACTATTATCTACTCTGTGGTTAGGCTCAGGTATCATCATCATCATCATCAGCCAGAAGACGTCCACTGCTGAACATAGGCCTCCCCCTTTAACCTCCACACTGAACGACAGCCTGCCTTTTGCATCCACTGGATGCCAGCGACTCTTACTATGTCGTCGGTCCATCTAGTGGGAGGCCTACCTACGCTGCGTCTTCCGGTTCGTGGTCTCCACTCAAGAACCTTTCTTCCCCATCGGTTATCGGTTCTCCGAGCGATGTGGCCTGCCCATTGCCACTTCAACTTGCAAATTTTAACAGCTATGTCGGTGACTTTGGTTCTTTGGCGAATATCCACGTTTCGGATTCTATCGCGCAAAGAAACTCCGAGCATAGCTCTCTCCATTGCCCGCTGTGTGACTCTGAGTTTTTCCAAAAGGCCAACAGTTAAGGACCAGGTATGAGTGCAGCTAAATAAACTCATATGTGAAGCCAAAAACGATAGCCAACTATGATTAAGCAGGCAGACATAGCTTGTTTATAAGTAGGTACTCACTTAACTTTGTACAACAGAACATTCATAAAGATACGAACTTGCATTCAATTATTCGTATGATAACCATCCCGTTATGATTTGATATTGCCGCCTTGACCGCGTGTTATTTCTCTATACGAACAACAGTTTATACAAACACACTAATCCGTCTACGGAACTCGTCTGGGCAGCAAATAGACGTAACTAATCTAACTACACATGCCTGCTTCGCGTAGTTCAAGCATCAACGTCATACTGTTGAATGACATGCGCAAGCACATGGTAACGTGAGTACTGGCTTTTTGTGGCGGCTACGATACTCGAATGAGATCTGACATGTCTCTGGCATTCTAAATTTTGAGTAAACTGGCGCTAATATCTTTTATCAATAGGTGAATGAACTTATGGTAAAATTTTAGATGCTACAATAATATAATAAACATATTTGTTCGATAGTTACGGTGAATAGTTTGCCGGGCGGTTATCGAATGTTCAGGTTGTCCGTTGGCTAGATCAGAGTGTCGAAATGTGTTGTCGTGTGGAGCGGTGGCTGCGGCCGGGATCGGGCAGCTCTCGCGGCAAGTTCAAGGTGAGCGCGTCGCTCCGCCCACACGCGGCCGCGCCGCGCGCCGCTCCCGGCACAACCGTTACACTCCGAGCCTCGCTGGACCTCCGACTCCGCTGGCCGACGTCTCATTCCTCACACGCTACATACACACACAGACTCGCACCGCACCACTCGCTTGCTCAAACAACCGATTGTTTCTAACGACCTAAACAAATTTTAAGTCTACGAGGTGCCAACACGCAAATGAATTAATTACCGAGGTCGCCCTGACGCTGAGGCAGTTAGGCATCTTAATACATTCCATTAAAATAGCAATTATGATCTTACTGCCGAGCGACTTAGCATTTAAATAATAATTACGTTAGTAGGTTTCAATGAAAAACATCATCCAAACAAATTATCGGTAGGTAAATACCTGCCCACATCCGATACCTGTGTCGTTTGCGACATACCTCTATAAATTTTGAATAAGTTACATTTTTATTTTAATCAGTGTAATACGATTTCGACACACCGACCGCCGAGATGGAATTTCCCACTAACGAATGGCGAACACCTGGCAACAGTGGCACCGAGATATTTCCATATCATCTTAGAAACCCAAAGCAATAAAATACGACGCTATATAACTTTGTTTGTGAACGTAGTCATTAATATACGTTTGTATAAAAAACATATTATAGTGATGATACATACAAGGTCTTCTAATCTGAACTATGAAACAACAATGGCTAGCGACGTAAGTGAGAGATTAGTAAAATATTTACCTGGGTATCGTGGTGATGACTTGTCCGAGCTCGTCGACGACGTGGTCCGCGAGCACCAGCACGGTGGGCTGTCCGGGCGCGCCCACAACCACCGACACGCTGCCGTCCACGAGTTGCCCTCCGCTGCCGACCAGGTGCCCCTCGTCCAGCTGTCCGCTGATCATCTCTACGCGCTTCTGATCCGGCGTCGTCGTGTAAATCACGGTCTGCTTATCATCTTCGTATATTAAGTCTATTGGAGTCTTTTCGTCTATCGATTCCATGCCCTGGTCGTAGACCTCGGGCTGTCCGGGCACTTTTCCGTCGGTCGCGTAGGCGGCTAGGCCGTGGGGCGAGTGGCGGTAGGAGTGCGCGTCCGGAGGGTAGCCGTCGTCGGAGTCCATCTCGACCTTGTGCGGGTAGTAGTCGTGCGCGGGCTGCACGGGCGTCATGGTGGCGAGCACTGCGTGCGCGGGCGCTGGCGAGCGCGGCGCGGACAGGGGCGAGGGCGTGCCGCGCGGCGTGCGCGCGCGCTCCTCGTGCCCCAGCGGCGGCGATGACGACGAGGACATTACGTCCCGCTTTTGCGCAAAAGGCGACGTCTTCGTGCTTGCGGAGGCTCCACTCAGGAGCACCCCGCTTTACACTTTCGTGACTTCAATTCCTGAAAATTATTACTTCACCTGAACATCGTTCTTGATACGTCCTCTTTTCTCTTACTAATGCTAGATTATTTTTTTACCGATGGTGCACGTGCACCAGTGCATAGACGTGTTTTTCTACGTTTTACAACCTAAACGTCCTCATTATTTAATTCCCATGGCTGTTATCATTTTTTTACTAATTATATTTTACCCAAGGCTACTATGCAAAGAGAAATAAAATCCATAGATATTCCTAAGAAATTATGTAGAGGATTAACTTTTTATCAATAAATAATAAAATACCCTTCAAACCAGTGGGCCCAAAACCTAAATTATATAGCACTCACATAATTCGATTTGGCTTCAAAGCTGCGTTAAGTAGTTGAATAAGGAAAGGAGCTGCCGAAGGACCTGTTATAATAAGAGGCTTCCCAAAAACTGGCAAAAGTTAATAGATAGATCTCAACATCTCTAATAACATCATCACAATCTTATACGGTATAATGGACTGAATCTTGACACTTTTGTTCAACAAAGAAATCTGTGAACGGAACCGACCGTAAGCAGTGGCTCACCATCTGACCAGCTTCAATTAATCGACGGCAGATACCTTGTATACTGTCTGTTGTGGATATTTGTTACATCAGAAATGTTTGTCAACGAATTGCAATTCACTTCATCAAATTCGCGTGAGGATTCATTATGATATGTAATTGCAATTCAGTCAAATTTGAAAGTCATTGGTTATTGGTAAGTACAGACCGACCACGATATTTATCTATAAATATGACCAAATGAGGTACTAACATTTATGACAGACTATCAACTTTGTTCAGAATATACGATAATGGACCAACTTAACAGATAAGTTGGTGGCACTGTACGTGTACAACTTGTACTTGGAAGTAACAAGCGATGTCTACCAATTCTAAAACCTGATCCATTATCATTCCTCACAACAGTATTCATTCAAGAGTGTATGACGCAAAACTAAGCACCTAAACGAGAAAAGGCAGTTCGTTGAGATACGCGCGAGTACGGCACACGAATACAAGAGCCCAAGGGCGAGTCGGTAACAGCTGATGTGAGTCCAGTTAGAAAAGAACGAGTATCAAGTGGCTGGCACCTGATCGGCGAGAAGCGGCCCAACTCGTCGAGCAGCCCCCTGCGCAGGCGCCGGTGCAGGAACACCACGGAACGGTACAAACTGGTAACTATTGTATCCACGTGCCTACCAAACTTGTCAATAAACAACAACACTAGACGTGTACTAAACCAACGCTGCCTAAATGATAGTAACAACAATACCAGCACCATTTCTGAATTGGATGAATACCTTCCGAACCTACGTATATACGTTTCGTCATTACACATAATATTATATTATTAATTTGCAGAGTTTTCACAATATCGAGCGCACCAGAAGTTTATTATAAGAGTTGATAAGAAATAAATAAAACCGGCCAAGCGCGAGTCCGTCTCGCGCACTGAGGTTCCGTACCACCACATAACTTGTTAGCTACTAAAGTACAAAAAAATACTGCAAAAAGACAATATCCCATCAACGCCCAGTCGGTGACCCATCCAAGTACCGGCCGCACCCGACGTTGCTTCACTTCGGTGATCGTACGAGAACCGGTGGTGAACAGAAATTTGCCACCGACTCGCACTTGGCAGTTTTTTGTTGTTTACTTTTGAGTGTGTACTATAATCATGCCAAGTTTGACGCTTGTAGGTATTACCGTTTATGCATTAAAGCTCATAAAAAAATACGTTTATTGTATGGTGACCCCCTTTCGTTTTTATTATTTCTTAAATAATCCGCCGTAACATTACATATTTTGTGAAAATTTCAACTGGCTATCAATTACGGTTGAAAAGATACAGCTATTAATAGATATGACAGACGGACAGACGGACAGACAGACAGACAGACAGACGGACCGACGGACCGACGGACCGACGGACAGACGGACAGACGGACAGACGGACAGACGGACAGACGGACAGACGGACAGACGGACAGACGAACAGACATACAAACGGACAGACGGATAGACGGACAGACAGACAGAGATCGTAGGCTTAGTAATAGGGTCCCGTTTTTACCCTTTGGGTACGGAACCCTAATAAAATTGAAGATGATATGATAACATGATTTAAATCTTTTAAAAAAGGAATACCTAAATGTATATGCGTACTAATAAAGTCAAAATTTTGTAATTTGTATTGCTTATTTACGTTGAATTGCAATGATTGCTAAATGTAAAACCGAAAAACTTATACTCGAAGAACCCAAAAACTGAAGAAAAAAAACATTAATATATTATAGAAAGAAAACCCAAAGGACGAGGCCAATGCACACTAGTTCACATCACCGATAGACTTTCCTTTTTTGAAGGAGCCTAAAAAGTAAAAAAAGAAAATGCATTTAATGCTTCAGAAGCGGTACCGAGTGAGGAGGGCACGGAGGCTGCGAGGCGATCTCGGCCGAGTGAGAGGAACAGATATATGCATGACACTGGTACACAACAGAGAGGTGTATTTATAACTCAGCCAAGACTTCTCCGATACTCTGTCCATGTGTGCATTTAGGAATTTCACGATTTAAAGCTATGCTCTTTGTCCGAGTAGGTGTGTTGGGTCTCCAAGAAAATAATTCTTGATAGACTCGAGTCGAACATAAGATCAGCGTTGGGTTTAGTGCTGCGTCATCGGTCTAGGTACCTAGTACTTAATAGACGTATGCCGAATACAATGTATTGGTACACTGAAATAATTAAATAAATTTCATTAATGTTAACGAACGTTTGAACGAATAGTTGCTATTGGAACTATTAGACCTAGGAAACCAATTTTATAAAAAATAATTTAAAAAAGTAAATAGGTATAACTTATAGTAATTTTAGTACTTGAGTATATTATTTATTTAGTTAAGTTTTCCTAGTTTTGAAGTTTTATACACAATCACAAAATAGTGACCACAGCATTTCGTTAAACACGGCATGTCAGTAATCGTATTACGTCCATGGCTCGATGCACTGAAGGAGGAAAAATAAAATTACAAAAAGGCTCTGCCGCAGATCCGGTTGTGTGCGCTCGCACACAGACACAACGTCGATATACGAGATACGAGCGCATAATTGACTCACACGCAGAAAAGAATTGCTCATGTGCGGTTCTAGACACCTAATAAGAAACAACATAATATTAAACTGCAACACAAACCGTTACAAACTGAAAATGTACAATAAAGTATTAAAAAATTACGATGATGTTATTGGTTACCTAGAACCTTTAGCTTTACATCTGTGTTGGGGGAAATTCCCCAATACACAGAAATATATCAAAAGTAAAATTCGAAGTAGGTATAACGAAGGCGATAGTTGGTAAATAATGCAATGTTTTCAAATTGAGTCAAGAAGCAGAACAAGTTTTCAAATGACAACAAATGTAGTAACCAGCCGACGGTAGGGACGTTCAAGTAATGAGGCATAGGTAAGCTGCTGTGACAGCATCGAGCGTCCTTATCATTATCACTGATGGTTGTGTAGAAGAGACAATCACGTCATTGCACTGGTACTAAGGTCGGGGGCGGCGGCAGCGCGGGCGTCCTGGCACAAGCCGTCACGCACTCACGTCAAACTAGTCTCGTGACGTCACAGCCCGCCCGGCGAAATTACAAAACCGGCCGGGCGGCGGCGCAGCCGAGTGCGCCAGCAAGCGGCGCAGGCAGCGGCGACGGCGCAGTGGCGGGCGCGCTGCCGGCCGACCCCGACGCGCCACCGGCGATTCACGTACCGTGGGCGGCGTCACGACGCCTCAGCGAGGCGCGGGCCGGTGCGCGGGCGCGGGACAACGAGCACGCGGCGAACGGCGCTACGGAGCGCGGGCGCAGGTGCTCTGAGCGCAGCAGCCTCCGCGCGCCGGCGCCGCCGCCCGCCGCGCCTCCCCGCGCGCCGCCCGCGCCGCTCTCGCACGCACCAAAACGACGAATTTATCTTCCGCGCATGCTGCCTGCAAGCCCAACTCCTGCCTGCTCCCCATACAACAAGCTACATCTCTCGACGCAGCATTTTCTTAATCGTCCAGAAGATATCTTACGCACCTTGGTCGATATAAATGTTGGTTGACCGATGAGATGAGCTTTAGTCAGAACTTTACAATTAATGACAAAGCTTTAGGACATTATTTATTTTAAAAGTCAAAAGGTTTATTATTCTTAGTTACGGGTAGGTTAAGTAAACATGACAAGTAAGCAGGCAGCGGTCATTGTGTACCTACGCAGCGTCGCGGGCGCAGCGCCCGAGGCGGCGGCGACGACGCGCGGTCGCCGCTCGCCGTTCGGGCGAGGTCCGGCAGCCGTTACAAAATCGCCGACCTGACGACGCGATTGCTCAACTTTACGCAATTTCCCTTATTGGACTTTCATGTCATATGTTACAGGCATATTAAATGCCAGTCTGCTCGTGGTTACCCTTCTCGAAAAGTACATAATGCTTAATAGGTACAAGTAGGTTTTTTTTCTGGAAATTGTACATGTAGTGTAGACATGAATAAAAAACACCTTGAATAATAAATACGCTCATATTACGAATAGTCACAATCACAATGTAGGCTCAGCTTTGAATTAAGAGCACGCTCCAAGGCCAGAACTATCTCATTCTATCATTAAAAAAAGTAGATAATACTTAATATCTGAGAGGGAAAGTACCTACTTTAATATTTTATATATATCTAATATTATTCAAACAGTTTTGGGTACCGTACCCAGAGGGTGTAAACGGGACCCTATTACTAAGCCTACGCTGTCTGTCTGTCTCTCTGTCTGTTTGGTTCGATAGCTCAGTGAATAAAACACACGAGGCACTTTCCACCGGATTTATTGTTCGACAAAGTTACGATCTTGCAGCACGTCTTTTGATTCACAAAACCAAACGATACCGCGATGCAGGAATTGTTCCGCCGACCGTAGCGACATCTAGCGGTATGCTTACAAACTAATTAACAAAATAGTTAACTATCATTGATGGTTCATATCTTAACACTGTCCTACCTTTTAACGGCTGTATCTTTCGAACCGTACCTAATAGATAGCCAGTTAAAATGTTCACATAATAATTATGTAATATTACTAAAGACAAAAAGGAATAACTAAGGGTCCTAGCTAGGGCTTGCAATCCGGATATCCGGATATCCGAATTATCCAGATATCCGAATTATCCGGATATCCGTTGAATTTGAATTCCGGATTTATTTGTATTCATTATCCGGATAATTCGGATTTTTCGGATAATTTTGCCTGTACTGTACCTATGTGGGTGTACAAGAAAAGTAATAACAATAACGATTTGAATAGTCATTGTAGGCTTTACCGATTAGATTACCTACAATGCTGCCAACCTCATGTCATTACTGGCAATTCACACTGGTAAAAGACTTTCGTCTTAAGGCACTGAGGTATTTTGGACGAAAAGACGTTGCGAAGTTTACCAAATGCTGCCTAGTTGGATTCGTCTATTGACCTCTTTCTTGAAGTTGGACCTGCCTAGTTGGACTGTTTGACCTAGGTAGACGTACGCGTCAACAACTTCTAGAATGAGTATCCAAACTGATAATGGGGTGGGCACAACATAGATATTTGCCATAACTTTTGTCTTGTCCATGTTCAGCTTAAGGCCCACCCGTTGGGAGGCTCAATTGAGGCCTTCATGCATCACGCTAAGATCTTCCATCGATTTTGCCATGACCACAATATCGTCGGCAAACTGTAGGTGAGGATGTTGATGAGCTTGAAGGCTTCTTCCAATGCGGCAAATAACTGTTTCGGGAAATTACGTCTCTCTTTCTCACGTCTCTTTACAATGGAATTGCTTTCGAACTCTGCTCCTGTACTCTGACCGACATGGTGGCGTTATTGTGCAAACACTTCAACATACCGATAGTCAATACGGCATCGCTGGAGAGACTCAAGCACCGTCCATGTTTTGATCGAAACAAAGGCTTTCTCATAGTTCACAAACGCTAAACATAGTGGCAAGTTATACTCTTCGGTCTTCTGTATAACTTGCCGTAGCGGGTGGACGTACAAATAGCCTTTTCGGAACCGGCTTCTTCAGTAGGCTGGAAGTCATCAAACCTGCGATCGAGACGATTCGTAATGACCCTCGAAAACAGCTTATAAAATGGCTCAGAAGCGAGATAGGCCTGTAATTTTTCAGCAAGGTGTCTACCTTTCTTTAAAAATAGCACCACCGTCCACCATGTCCCTCCGGATAAGACGAAATTAAAGAACTTTTGAAGGAGTTTGAGTACCGGTGTTCCACCCGCTTTCAGAAACTGATGTAATTCCATCGTTACCCAACGCCTTTTTGGTCTTCTTGAGCTGTTTCAGGGCCATCCTAATCTCGTACATGCTGATGTCCGGGATATCTTCAGTATAGTGTTGGCTCAACTTGGCTCTTGGGTCTTTGTCAGAGCTGCTGACAGGTTAAGCAATCGAGGTGAATAACTATCCATAACCTCTCGATTTCCCCTAGTACCTCGGCTTTCGTCGACGCTACACTATATTATTATCTCTTCATTGTTGAATTAAGTTGATTTAAGATTATTTATTTTTATATTTATATTTTTGTTATTTATTTTTATTTTAGTTTGTTTAAAAAGAAGTTTTGGACAAATTGTGACTTTTAAAAGCTGTTCCCATTCGTCATAAATGTCAAAATCAATAAAACATTATTTAAAACGTATGATTTTAAATATTTTTGGCAAATATCCGAATGAGTGCACCGGGGCCCTCGAGCTCAAGGGGCCCTCGGGCCCAGACCAGCAAATCTCAAACTGAACTTGCGAAATATAAATATCAGGGGGCCTACCATAAGGTGTATAAGTAATGTTATTTTGATAATACTTTCTAATTTCGTACCATAGACTTCAAAATACATTATCATTATGTTATTACAACGGCTAGGAAGTTTTGATGACGTCATTCTATTTCGTTCACTCATATTTATAAATTTTAATGATCTGTGGTCATTGCTTGTTTTTTTTTTTTTTGGGATTTGGTCTGGCTACAAAGGCCGTTGGACCATGTCTTTATTTTGAATCACGGCACTTCATATCATTGCTTGGTTCATTGCCGCAGTGATGCCAATTTAGGGTATTTTACCCTAGATTTAGAGTAAACATTATGTCGCAGAGTAATTTTTAGGGTCTAGAATTGTTTAGGGACTTTATAATCTTGAGGGTATTTTTTTTTGTTACAAACAACAGTTCTTGTAACGTTGAAACTGATTAATTATGGCTACAGATATATTAGTAGTATTGTGTTGGGGTATTGTACTAGTATTGTACATCTATAATATATTAGTATTGTACCATAATGGCGTGTGTAAATCAGAACGCACGTTCGATAAAAATTTAACCATTAAATATAAAAGAACTTGTTGTATTAATTATCTAAAACTAAAACTTTAGCCTTAGGGTATTTTTGTATAAATAGTAATGATTTAAGGGTAAAATTAATCAGGCGTTGGGGTAAAATGAAAATCTAGCTTGGCATCACTGCATTGCCGTCAGATTGCTTGGGGGAGATTTGGCGCCAACGCGGAAAAAACATGTCGGCTCGTTGGATTATTTTCTTAAACTTGTGTATTGTCGAGTGTTAATGTGTACTAAATGGTGAATTCTTATTCATTATGTGCTCGTAAGCGTGCTCGAGTGTGGGCAAGTGATATAACAAGGTGAAACGTGTCTTTTCGTGTTGTTTCCAAAACTCCATAGAAGCCTCTTGTAAAGTCTCCACCACTTTACAGGGGCATGAGTTTGACTTGACCGTAACTTACTTAGCTTGATTCTGACTGTGACTATGACTTGTTTGACGCTACTAAGACAATGTAACCTGTTTAATATTACGACTAAAGGACATTGAAACCATGGTCATGAAATTTTTAACAAAAAAAAAAAAAATTATTGCTTGGGAGTTTTGGCGCTAACGTGGAAAAAAAACATGTCGGCTCGTTGGATTATTTTCCTATACTTGTGTATTTTCGAGTGTTAATGTGTAGTAATTGGTGAATTATTATTTATTAAGTGCTCGTAAACATGCTCGAGTGTGGGTAAGTGATATAACGAGGTGAAACATGTTTTGGAAACAACACGAAAAGACATGTTTCACCTCGTGCATTCTAAATTGCACTGCACGTCGTAAAATGAAAAAAAAAAAAAAAGGAAATCAAAAATATTTATGTCAATGACAGTAACAGCAAAGAGCATGTTCCTATTTACATCTTCAGTGTTACGAGAATCAAGATGGCACGGATTCTTTTTTTGCATCGGCATTCGGCACCCATGGTGTGATTCAAAACGCTTAGATGTTTAATAATTTACGAAGACAATGTAGACAGTTTTTTTTCCTTCATGATGATTTTGGCGTCGCACTCTTGTGCATTTGGCAGTGTCAAGTAATTATATTGATATCAAGTTTGCTAAACATTATATGTAGTCAAACAAATCAGTCAGAGTCAAGCAAAGTAAGTCACGGTCAAGTCAAAGTCATGCCCTAGTAAAGTGGTGGAGATTTTACAAGAGCTTTAGAAACAACACGAAAATACACGTGTTAGCGCCTAATATCACTTTCTCAGACTCAAGCACGTCCACGAACACTTATTAAATAATAATATATCATAATTGTTCAAGTGAAATCAATAATACAACGTATTTCAGCTAGATGGCGTTACCAAATAAACAACCATTTCTGAATCGCGCAAACGCCATCGACACCAAGATCGGGGTCATTCGGACTTTTGTTTTATATAAAAAACTACCTAATGCGAACCATATTCTCTAAGGAATAAAGCATTATACATTCAAACCGAGTTTAAATTAAATCTCAGTAGCCGAAACACCCTCGGGGATTAGAGCAAGATAGCTGATGCTTGTTCAATAATATAATACCCTTTAGCACTTAAAAGTGATTGTTTTATTAATTAATATAGCGTACCTATAAATAATAATTTAAAAATGAAATGTATTTAAATGATTTTTCATAATGACTGCGTGTATCGGAACGCGATTCGAAACTTTAGTAAAACGACCAATTTTGAAGGCACAAGTTAAATTTAGTTTAGCTTTAAAACTTGTTATATTTAAAAAAGCTAATCGGTATTCCAGAGGCACCACTTAAATTATTATAAAAACGTCAAAATCAAATTTTTAAATCGAATGAACGTAATGTGCCGTAAACTACTCAATTCACGTTTAAATGCAGTTTTGCTATTCTGAAGGCACATTTTAAATGATTTTAAATCGTTTTAGTTGCCAAAACAGCTGATATTTTAGCTTATAGGTTAGTTTTTTAACAAGGACCATTTGAGGTCCTCTTTAAAATAACTTGAATTTCAAAGTGAGTTTAAACTCATTATTTGTGTTTTTTGCTCAAAAAAACAAACGTGTCCTAATGATCAACATACAGATAAACATATCAAAGACTTAAAATCGTATTGGTTCGACGGGAAATGTGATCAAATGTGGATCAAACATGATCTACTTTTTGCGACTAACCAGTGGCACCAGTAATAGAAAAGTAGATTATACTTATCTGCTTTATGGTTGAAAACAATACAAGACAATACATATTACAAGATCTAGATGCGTGATGGACCCTGAAGGAATTATTATTATGCATCTCGAAGATGCGTTTATTCATTCCAGTGCTGTAAGAAAACTGCATAACATAGAGTTGGAGCTAAGGAGAACACATCAAGGTCAGCACCTACCAATACGTAAGATTCGCGGCGCCCGGTGGTTTTCTATTTTCCTATAATAAATAATGTCTTTTGTCGGTTCGCATAGAGCACATCACTTACTGTTAAATTTAATCAAGATTGGTTCAATGGTCTAGTTATGTTGTGATAAATTGTTGAATAGAGTAGACAGAGTAAAGGGTGTTTCTATTGAAGCAGGGATGAGAGGAGCTGAGATGAGTAGACTTCAGTAGTGGAGACGAACAGATACGTGTAGTCGTGTAGCAGAGACGAGCGGAGCGGGCGCATGATCCAATAGCATAACTTTATACTTCGCTCCTTTCAGCTGCGCTAATCTGCTTGCTTGCTTGGACTGGTAAGCGCAGCGTAGGATGTCCACCCACAAGATGGACAGACGACCTAAAAGAGACCGCAAGGAAACGCTGGATGCAGGCCGCTTCCAACCGGCCCTTTTGGAGATCGATGGGGGAGGCCTATGTCCAGCAGTGGACGTCCTACGGCTGAAATGGTGATGATGATGATGATGAATCTGCTTGCCATACAATTAATTCCCTGTCTCCGTTATGATCCATTGAAGCAGAGCGGAGACTAGATGTGTATTTCAACCAATGTGATTAGTCGATTCCAGCATGTCTCCTGCCCACTGTCCTGGTCTCCGTCTGTGCGAATGTCTTAAGTAGCTAACAGATGAGACGGACTTACTTGGCTGACAGACCGCCGTCCAACAAATGGGAAAAAGAAAATTTCCTTTTTTCCCTTTCAGTTGGTTGTTATCAAAATACACATGTTTGTTAGTACTTATACATCCAAACTAATAATGCACACTACTACCATACCAAAGGGCATTATAGTAGGATCAAAAAAAGGAACCGAAAGAGAACCCATACTAATTTCATTCATAATAATTCAATGGTGATGAGTAAAGATCTCGCTCTATAACATTACAGAACGGTTACCAATTCTTCGACCAAAATAAAATGAATGGACGGGCTATAACCATTGAACTTGCTCAGTAAAAACGAGTCAAAACCGTCGGACATACATATACTTCAACACTTAATTATAACCATGTAAGTACAATACATTTGTTACAAAAAATAGTTAGCGGTTTTTTGTTGTGTATTTACACTTCGGGAAAGCACACGAAGGCATAATTTTGTCAGATGTTTCGTTATACACTTCCTACGGCTAGAGAGTGACTGAAACGAAGTGAGCGCTGGCGCTCATTTTGTAATCTTCAAAAATGCGCTTCTTCTGGGCCCGTCCATCAATTGTATTTTGGTCGAAGTACCAATTGGCACATGCGAAAAGAAAGAAATAATGCTCATATGACTGTTCCATTCCTTGTGACCGACCTACACTACACTGTTAAAAGTCACACTCACAACTTAATGCGGTGTGGACAGAGTACTTAATAAAAAACCTTAAAATTGTTTTTACTTCCAGGTGCTGCTTAAAGCTACACAATCTGAGCATCGCATGAATGTGTGTCAATACATCACCCCCATGAAATAGTACTGCAAGGAATATCCTAATACTACTCTACCGAGCAGTAGGTACAGCTATGTCCGCTGGTCCATCAATCTGCTGTGACTTCAGAGTTATAATGATTTGGGTAGATTCTAGCAAGGTTCAGAATGCAAAATACATAGACTACAATATTTATATAATTGAAAGATGCCATTGATAATATAAGTGGATTTAATAATATTTAATAGGAAAACTGTAAAAATGTTTCAAAACTTAATCTCTTTGAAATAAATACTACATAAATAGTAATATTTTTTTTATTTCATTTACATTTAAATACATATGTCAAATAAATCCAAAATATTTGTTATTCACTAATGGGGTCGATTTTGAAGGCACCATTTAAAATTAGAAAGCTAACTAAAATTTCTAACTATAAGTTTAACTTCTAACAATTGGTATTCTAGAGGCACCCATAAACTAAAATATTGACCGGAATTTGAGTTACTTTTGTTCATTTATTTTGAATTAACAGATGAAAAAACATCATTAAAAAACCGGTAATTCCTTCCGATTTCGTTCCCATTTCATGATTACCTGTGGTGTCACTCATTAGGCAAATAGCAAGTGTTGCAAGCTTTTTACCTAAAATGCTTATTGATATTATTCTTAGTAAACATTTTACTTCATAAATTTTTATATTATTAGTTGTATCCGACGGTTGTATCAATCGGCGAATCCAACTCGGCTGGGCAGCGTTCGGTAAACTACGCAACGTCTTCTCGTCCAAAATACCTCAGTGCCTTAAGACGAAAGTCTTCGACCAGTGTGTGTTACCAGTGATGACATATGGCACTGAAACGTGGTCTCTCACTATGGGCCTCATAAGCAAGCTCAAAGTCGCACAACGAGCTATGGAGAGGGCTATGCTGGGGGTTTCTCTACGAGATCGAATCCGAAATGAGGAGATCTGTAGACGAACGAAAGTCACCGACATAGCCCACCGGATTAGTAAGTTGAAATGGCAGTGGGCAGGGCACATATCACGCAGAACAGATGGCCGATGGGGCCGAAAGGTTCTGGAATGGAGACCACGGACTGGTAAGCGCAGCGTAGGACGTCCACCCACAAGATGGACAGACGACCTAAAAGAGACCGCAGGGAAACGCTGGATGCAGGCCGCTTCCAACCGGCCCTTTTGGAGATCGATGGGGAGGCCTGTGTCCAGCAGTGGACGTCCTACGGCTGAAATGATGATGATGATGATGATGATCCGACTGGTGCTACAGCTATTTTGCAGGTTAATTTTTAAGAGAAACATGTTAATAGTTCGCATACAGTTCAATTGTTACAAAACATCACTAAAGTACAAGAAAGTTTTCGTTACCATAGTAAATGTATTTATTAAAGTTCAAAGGGACACTTTTGCCACGGAAAACAAACACAGGTAATGAAAGTTAGACATTTGTTTGCGAATTATAACACATTCTTGGGAAAAATAAAGGCTCGATTTCAGATTTCATAGCTATGGCAATTCATTATATGTAGCCGGCTCATGGAGTTTTGGCGCCAACGTGAAAAAAAACGTCTCCTGATTGTATTATTTTCCTAAACTTGTGTTATTTCGAGTGTTATCGTTTAATAATAGTAAATTACTGTTTAATAAGTTTTATCGACCGTTTTCAAGTGTAGTCAAACGATTTATTGACCTGAAACATGTATTTTCGGATGTTTACCAAATTCCACAGAAGCCTCTTATAAAGTCTCCACCATTTTATCAGGGAATAACTTGGACTTGACCGCAACTTACTTTGCTCGACTCTCCCTGTGAGAGTCGTTTCACATTATTAATTAATACCATGTAAACCTCAATAGTATTCTGACTGAAGGACTCTGTATCCATAATCACAAAAAGAAATAAAAATTTGCCGGATGACGTCCATTTGGTAAAAACATTTAATTTTTTGGTTATTTCAATTTCTCTCCGTGTCCACAAATAAAAAGATGAACAAACCTCTTATTGGTCAGTGGATCAACAGAATTCACAGAAAAACAGAATCAAGTCAACGATAACCGAAAAAACAACGACCACTCTGGCTGGACAGTCGAAAATACACAATCTAGAACGAAGTTGGATTAAAATGCTACGGCTCTTGACCTATTCATCACAGGCATAGACAGCGGGAAGTATGCTGACGCAGCGTCATGGTTTTACCACTACAACATCACTAAACATCAGGTAAAACGGCCGTAGCTAGAATATATGCTGGATAGGCAGTGTATCGCGGTTTTACTCACTATGATAAAGCATTAAGTCGTTCTGGTCAACGGCCGTAGCTAGAATATATACTGGACAGGCAGTGTCCGTGATTTTAGTCACTATCCTACAGTTTTGTGAGTAGAAACCAAACAGACGCATTTACAAACTCGCTTTTGTAATATTATTGAATGTGAAAAGCAAATGTAGTTTTTAACGGGTCACTTTCAAAATTTCGCAGCGCAATACACTTCCACTTGTTTAAAATGTCAGCAAGGTCTAACAAATTCAAAGCGAATCAATTGAAAATGAAAAGATAATCCATTATCGACTTCTGTTTTTCTATTCGATCTTGTCAAGTATTAAATTAGATTATTTGGTTTCAGAACGATGAATGGATCCATGCACTCAATGACATAGTACGGAGAGCCTTTGTGTCAGCAAACGTTCCCTCCGGGCTCTGCAGGCCGGACGGGCTGACTCTCGTGCCTTGGAAGAACGGGAAGTGCCTGATATGGGGTGCTACTTGCGTCAGCACTGTCGCAGCTAGCCACCTGAGTCGCACCGTCCACTCACCGTCAGCAGGGCGGAATATGCCGCTGATAAGAAAAGGGAAAAGTACGCAGCGTTGGAGCCGCGTTACAATTTCGAGCCCGTTGAGCAAGAAGCTCATTTCGGAGATAGGGCACAGGCTCAAGATAAAGTGTGGTGACTCCCGCTCTGGCTCGTTCCTGGTGCAAAGGTTGGCCATTGCCATCCAACATGGTAATGCAGCGAGTGTTTTGGGTACCTTTGCGCCGGGAACGGTTAGGGGTGGGTTATTTGAATAGATATTAGTGAATAACAAATATTTTGGATTTATTTGACATACGTATTTAAATGTAAATGAAATAAACAATTTTTTATTACTTATGTAGTATTTATTTCAAAGAGATTAAGTTTTGAAACACTTTTACAGTTTTCCTATTAAATATTATTAAATCCACTTATCAATGGCATCTTTCAATTATATAAATATTGTAGTCTATGTATTTTGCATTCTGAACCTTGCTAGAATCTACCCAAATCATTATAACTCTGAAGTCACAGCAGATTGATGGACAGCGGACCTACTACTCGGTAGAGTAGTATTAGGATATTCCTTGCAGTACTATTTCATGGGGGTGATGGATTGACACACATTCGTGCAATGCTGAGATTGTGTAGCTTTAAGCAGCACCTGGAAGTAAAAACAATTTTAAGGTTTTTTATTAAGTACTCTGTCCACACCACATTAAGTTGTGAGTGTGACTTGTAACAGTGTAGTGTAGGTCGGTCACAAGGAATGGAACAGTCATATGGGCATTATTTCTTTCTTTTCGCATGTGCCAATTGGTACTTCGACCAAAATAAAATTGATGGACGGGCCCAGAAGAAGCGCATTTTTGAAGATTACAAAATGAGCGCCAGCGCTCACTTCGTTTCAGTCACTCTCTAGCCGTAGGAAGTGTATAACGAAACATCTGACAAAATTATGCCTTCGTGTGCTTTCCCGAAGTGTAAATACACAACAAAAAACCGCTACCTATCTATTTTTTGTAACAAATGTACTGTACTTACATGGTTATAATTAAGTGTTGAAGTAAATGTATGTCTGACGGTTTTGAGTCGTTTTTACTGAGCAAGTTCAATGGTTATAGCCCGTCCATTCATTTTATTTTGGTCGAAGAATTGGTAACCGTTCTGTAATGTTATAGAGCGAGATCTTTACTCATCACCATTGAATTATTATGAATCAAATAAGTATGGGTTCTCTTTCGGTTACTTTTTTGATCCTACTATAATGCCCTTTGGTAAGGTAGTAGTGTGCATTATTAGTTTGGATATATAAGTACTAACAGACATGTGTATTTTGATGACAACCAACGGAAAGGGGAAAAAGTAAATTTTCTTTTTCCCATTGGTTGGACGGCGGTCTGTCAGCCAAGTCCGTCTCGTCTGTTAGCTACTTAAGACATTTGCACAGACGGAGACCAGGACAGTGGGCAGGAGACATGCTATCTAGTCTCCGCTCTGCTTCAATGGATCATAACGGAGACAGGGAATTAATTGTATGGCAAGCAGATTAGCGCAGCTGAAAGGAGCGAAGTATAAAGTTATGCTATTGGATCATGCTCCCGCTCCGCTCGTCTCTGCTACACGACTACACGTATCTGTTTGTCTCCACTACTGAAGTCTACTCATCTCAGCTCCTCTCATCCCTGCTTCAATAGAAACACCCTTTACTCTGTCTACGTACCTATTCAACAATTTATCACAACATAACTAGACCATTGAACCAATCTTGATTAAATTTAACAGTAAGTGATGTGCTCTATGCGAACCGACAAAAGACATTTTTTATTATAGGAAAATAGAAAACCGCCGGGCGCCGCGAATCTTACGTATTGGTAGGTGCTGACCTTGGTGTGTTCTCCTTAGCTCCAACTCTATGTTATGCAGTTTTCTTACAGCACTGGAATGAATAAACGCATCTTCGAGATGCATAATAATAATTCCTTCAGGGTCCATCACGCATCTAGATCTTGTAATATGTATTGTCTTGTATTGTTTTCAACCATAAAGCAGATAAGTATAATCTACTTTTCTATTACTGGTGCCACTTGTTAGTCGCAAAAAGTAGATCATGTTTGATCCACATTTGATCACATTTCCCGTCGAACCAATACGATTTTAAGTCTTTGATATGTTTATCTGTATGTTGATCATTAGGACACGTTTGTTTTTTTGAGCAAAAAACACAAATAATGAGTTTAAACTCACTTTGAAATTCAAGTTATTTTAAAGAGGACCTCAAATGGTCCTTGTTAAAAAACTAACCTATAAGCTAAAATGTCAGCTGTTTTGGCAACTAAAACGATTTAAAATCATTTAAAATGTGCCTTCAGAATAGCAAAACTGCATTTAAACGTGAATTGAGTAGTTTACGGCACATTACGTTCATTCGATTTAAAAATTTGATTTTGACGTTTTTATAATAATTTAAGTGGTGCCTCTGGAATACCGATTAGCTTTTTTAAATATAACAAGTTTTAAAGCTAAACTAAATTTAACTTGTGCCTTCAAAATCGGGCCCAATATCTATTCAAATAACCCACCTCTAACCGTTCCCGGCGCAAAGGTACCCAAAACACTCGCTGCATTACCACGTTGGATGGCAATGGCCAACCTTTGCACCAGGAACGAGCCAGAGCGGGAGTCACCACACTTTATCTTGAGCCTGTGCCCTATCTCCGAAATGAGCTTCTTGCTCAACGGGCTCGAAATTGTAACGCGGCTCCAACGCCGCGTACTTTTCCCTTTTCTTATCAGCGGCATATTCCGCCCTGCTGATGGTGAGTGGACGGTGCGACTCAGGTGGCTGGCTGCGACAGTGCTGACGCAAGTAGCATCCCATATCAGGCACTTCCCGTTCTTCCAAGGCACGAGAGTCAGCCCGTCCGGCCTCTTCCCGTCAGACCTGCAGAGCCCGGTGGGAACGTTTGCTGACACAAAGGCTCTCCGTACTATGTCATTGAGTGCATGGATCCATTCATCGTGCTGAAACCAAATAATCTAATTTAATACTTGGCAAGATCGAATAGAAAAACAGCAGTCGATAATGGATTATATTTTCATTTTCAATTGATTCGCTTTGAATTTGTTAGACCTTGCTAACATTTTAAACAAGTGGAAGTGTATTGCGCTGCGAAATTTTGAAAGTGACCCGTTAAAAACTACATTTGCTTTTCACATTCAATAATATTACAAAAGCGAGTTTGTAAATGCGTCTGTTTGGTTTCTACTCACAAAAGAACTATTTCTGCTGTAGGAGTGACTAAAATCACGGACTGTGCCTGTCCAGTATATATTCTAGCTACGGCCGTTGACCAGAACGACTTAATGCTTTATCATAGTGAGTAAAACCGCGATACACTGCCTATCCAGCATATATTCTAGCTACGGCCGTTTTACCTGATGTTTAGTGATGTTGTAGTGGTAAAACCATGACGCTGCGTCAGCATACTTCCCGCTGTAGATACAATTGATGGCAGCTCTATGCCTGTGATGAATAGGTCAAGAGCCGTAGCATTTTAATCCAACTTCGTTCTAGATTGTGTATTTTCGACTGTCCAGCCAGAGTGGTCGTTGTTTTTTCGGTTATCGTTGACTTGATTCTGTTTTTCTGTGAATTCTGTTGATCCACTGACCAATAAGAGGTTTGTTCATCTTTTTATTTGTGGACACGGAGAGAAATTGAAATAACCAAAAAATTTAATGTTTTTACCAAATGGACGTCATCCGGCAAATTTTTATTTCTTTTTGTGACCATGGATACAGAGTCCTTCAGTCAGAATACTATTGAGGTTTACATGATATTAATTAATAACGTGAAACAACTCTCACAGGGAGAGTCGAGCAAAGTAAGTTGCGGTCAAGTCCAAGTTATTCCCTGATAAAATGGTGGATACTTTACAAGAGGCTTCTGTGGAATTTGGTAAACATCCGAAAATACATGTTTCAGGTCAATAAATCGTTTAATCGTTTGTTTTTTCGTTTACACTTGAAAACGGTCGATAAAACTTATTAAACAGTAATTTACTATTATTAAACGATAACACTCGAAATAACACAAGTTTAGGAAAATAATACAATCAGGAGACATGTTTTTTTTCACGTTGGCGCCAAAACTCCATGAGCCGGCAACATATAATGAATTGCCATAGCTATGAAATCTGAAATCGAGCCTTTATTTTTCCCAAGAATGTGTTATAATTCGCAAACAAATGTCTAACTTTCATTACCTGTGTTTGTTTTCCGTGGCAAAAGTGTCCCTTTGAACTTTAATAAATAAATTTACTATGCTAACGAAAACTTTCTTGTACTTTAGTGATGTTTTGTAACAATTGAATTGTATGCGAACTATTAACATGTTTCTCTTAAAAATTAACCTGCAGAATAGCTGTAGCACCCGTCGAATCATCATCATCATCATTTCAGCCGTAGGACGTCCACTGCTGGACATAGGCCTCCCCCATCGATCTCCAAAAGGGCCGGTTGGAAGCGGCCTGCATCCAGCGTTTCCCTGCCGTCTCTTTTAGGTCGTCTGTCCATCTTGTGGGTGGACGTCCTACGCTGCGCTTACCAGTCCGTGGTCTCCATTCCAGAACCTTTTGGCCCCATCGGCCATCTGTTCTGCGTGATATGTGCCCTGCCCACTGCCATTTCAACTTACTAATCCGGTGGGCTATGTCG
Source organism: Agriopis aurantiaria (assembly GCA_914767915.1). Classification (NCBI taxonomy): domain Eukaryota; kingdom Metazoa; phylum Arthropoda; class Insecta; order Lepidoptera; family Geometridae; genus Agriopis; species Agriopis aurantiaria. The sequence goes on along the minus strand of OU611983.1, from coordinate 10,051,123 downwards.
GTGACTTTCGTTCGTCTACGGATCTCCTCATTTCGGATTCGATCTCGTAGAGAAACCCCGAGCATAGCCCTCTCCATAGTTCGTTGTGCGACTTTGAGCTTGCTTATGAGGCCCATAGTGAGAGACCACGTTTCAGTGCCGTATGTCATCACTGGTAACACACACTGGTCGAAGACTTTCGTCTTAAGGCACTGAGGTATTTTGGACGAGAAGACGTTGCGTAGTTTACCGAACGCTGCCCAGCCGAGTTAGATTCGCCGATTGATACAACCGTCGGATACAATTAATAATATAAAAATTTATGAAGTAAAATGTTTACTAAGAATAATATCAATAAGCATTTTAGGTAAAAAGCTTGCAACACTTGCTATTTGCCTAATGAGTGACACCACAGGTAATCATGAAATCGGAACGAAATCGGAAGAAATTACCGGTTTTTTAATGATGTTTTTTCATCTGTCAATTCAAAATAAATGAACTAAAGTAACTCAAATTCCGGTCAATATTTTAGTTTATGGGTGCCTCTAGAATACCAATTGTTAGAAGTTAAACTTATAGTTAGAAATTTTAGTTAGCTTTCTAATTTTAAATGGTGCCTTCAAAATCGACCCCAATGTAGCGTTGTCCGTTTTGTTTTATCTTACGTACCATAATCAAAAAATGTATTATGATTATATTATTGTAAATGAATGTAAGTAAAAAGAACGGTAACGGCTTAGTAGAGCAAGACAGCGCTATAGATTTGTGTTGCCGTTTCTACTTTCTTGGACTTGTCTGAACGCGTAGAAGTAACTATATGTACTTGTACGCTGTGAGTATATGTACTTAATTATTTTATCGCACTGTGTTTTGAATATTTTTAAGTGCGTTTGCCTGTGTTGAGTATTGAAATTATGTCAAGTTCTATTAAATATCGTCAATTAAGTCAGAGTCAAGTTCGAGAAAGTGTCACGTTTGATTGTCGGAGGCCTAGAAGCTCTAACACTAGGGTTGGCAACTCAGCCTGTACTATTGTGTGCCTACTACAATATTATTCTAGTGATATATCTATTTATTCATCGGAGTCCTTCCGGTGGCCTAAGATTCTGACACTAGGGTTGGATAACACAACCAATATTTTCATGCCTCCTACATATTTTGGTGACTGGAACACACATTTCTTGGAGGCCTTCAGGAGGCCTAATAGTTCTCACACTATGATTGATAATTCAGACTTTACTATCTTATCTACTACATATTCTAGCGATATAACTACATATTCGTCGGAGGCCTTCGAGTGGCCTAAAGTCCTAACACTAAGGTTACCAATACAGCCAGTTGTTTAATGCTCCTACATATTTTGGTGACTAAAACAGATTTTTGGCGGAGGCCTTCGGGAGGCCTAATGATTCTGACGCTAGGGTTGCCAATTCAGCCTGTATTATCTTGCTTACTACATATATTTTAGTGAATGACACGTATTTGTCGGAGGCCTCCCAGCGGCCTAAAATTGACATTTGGATCGACCGCTTAGTCTTTATAAACTTGGTTTATGATTTAAGTATTTGTCAGAGGCCTTCGGGAGGCATGAAGCAGTTTTAATTTCAATGCGATAATAAAAAAGTTGGTCCTGACTAACTTTTTTATTATCGCTAGAATGGAGCCTCATAGACGCAAAAATAATGTTATTCACGTTGTTAAAACCAACTATGGTACGGGTTTAATTTAAAACTTTTGTACTACGGAATAAAGAACGGAATCTAACGAACTATGATCGGGTGTGTGAGTGAGAACTCTGTATTAACGTAGAGCGTCGTCTCGTGCTTTCATAATAAAGCGGAAACGTTTTGACGGCTATGGTACGGTCAAAAGTGAAAATGTTTTGCGCTCGCAACGCTATGTTCACGCAGCATTATTATTTTGTGTAACGCTTATGGTAAGGCCCCAGGTTGCAACACGACATGGCAACTCATATACATGTGTTATGCAGCACCTCTTACTTATAATCATTATAATAATATTTTTACTTGATAAAACCCAGTTTAGATAAAGTAGATTTGCGGTGTGGAAATCAAATACCGTTGTGTTCAAATTTATAATAAAAAACCAGATAGCGTAAAAAGTACCGATGAAGATAATAGGCATGTGTTGTGATGTTTATTTTATTACAAATAATAGGCTTAGCGATAAATATAACTAAATACATTACACATACTGAAAAAATAAATTAAATTAGCTGATAAATCTTTGAGATATGAGCGTTTAAACTTTTTGGTGGGGATAGAGAGGGGATACTCTGTCCCCAAAAATTTTCATGCTATACTACGTATGTCTGTCCCTTTCTCGCAAAGCGTGTGTTAAGTATAGCATTTGTAAGGCGCGCCTGAGACGTGACGTCATAGCTCAGTATAGTGAGCTTTCTGTCTAGCATGAAATCAAAATAATTATAACTTTTTTTTTAATTTTAATTTTGTTTTTGTCGGTCATCATGTATACGGTACATGTATAATATATACAGTTGTCGGTTTTTAATTTGGGGTCACCTTTTTTATAAGGTAAAAAAAAAAAACATCCAAAAGTCATCATGGCGATTCTTTGACTAAACTCAAGGCAAAACTCACAGAAAAGGCATAATATACAATCAAAGATTTTATGGACGATAACTGTTAGTTATTATGACGTTGGTATACAGTTATTTTATTTTGTTATCCCTTATATATTATATAATACTAGCGGTCCGCCCCAGCTTCGCACGGGTATAGATTATAGCCTATGTCACCCGGGGATAGTGTAGCTTCCCAACAGTGAAAGATTTTATCAAATCCGCTCAGTAGTTTCAGAGCCTATTCAATGCAAACAAACAAACAATCAAATCTTTCCTCTTTATGATATTAGTATAGATTAGCATAAATACCAAATAATATTCCTCGAACTGTTAAATAATATATTTTTATTATTGTTATTTTATACTTAATTTTATCTACATAATATTTTGTAATAGTTACTTATAAGTTTCATACCACTGGCTTTTCGGTGAAGGAAAACATCGTGAGAAAACCTGCATACGTACGGAGAAGGAATTCAATGGCGTACTTATGTGAATCCACCAACCCGTACTGGGCCAGCGTGGTGGATATGGCCCAATCACCCTTTCGGGGGTAGGCTTAAAAGTCCAACAGTGGACTGTTAAAAGGCTGATTATGATGATGATGAATGATTACCTAAAAGTACCTGATGATAAGTACCTACTTACCTAAATAACATTTTTCTTCACTCCATTCCAGCGCCCTAACAGGGTCTATGTACCTACTGAGTATCCTTAGTTATCAATAACTATATGTACCGTACATTGTGCATCAAATAAATAAATAGTGCAAATGTGACATTTCGAGCCCAATAATTGCCATAATGTAACTTATAATTAAGTAGGTATGTTACGATTGTAACATACGGAATAACCACGGTTATTATTTAACTTCCAAGAATTATTGAAACGCCCGGTGAAAGCTCCTCCACACAGGCACTGGTAGGGATGGCAACTTTTGTTAGGAAAATAAAGTATAAACCTCTCTACGAGAATTAAAAAAAATGCAATAAAAAAAGTATATAAGTTGTAATTTATTAAAATGTTTGAATCATAGATTCAGTATTTCTCCTTCTACGGTTTGAATACACAAATTTTCTTGTGCTCTTAGCACACCGTAATATAATATTTTTTTTGTGTTGTTGTAAGAATCGCCACACTCAAAATTAACAATAAAATAGGAGTTTTTGGCGCTAACTTGAAAAAAAACATGTCGGCTCGTTGGATTATTTTCCTAAACTTGTGTATTTTCGAGTGTTAGTGTGTACTAAATGGTGAATTATTATTCATTAAGTGCTCGTAAACGTGCTCGAGTGTGGGCAAGTGATATAACGAGGTGAAACGTGACTTTTCGTGTTGTTTCCAAAACTCCATAGGAGCCTCTTGTAAAGTCTCCACCACTTTACAGGGGCATGAGTTCGACTTGACCGTGACTTACTTAGCTTGACTCTGACTGTGACTATGACTTGTTTGACGCTATTAAGAAAAAGTAAACTGTTTAATATTACGAGTAAAGGACATTGAATCCACGCTCATGAAGATTCATAAAAATAAAAAAAAATAACACAATAATATAATCGAGTTACTAATTTTTAATAAAATTTACGGAAGCTCAGTTTCTCTCTTCCCGCCACTTTGCGTTCGTTACTGAGAAAACCCTTTCGGTGAAGGCTGATGTGGCGAGAACAGAGAGGAGATATGCAAGGTATTTTTTTTGTATTGGATATCAGCTCTTGAGCCATCGATCTAAATGTAAAAAATAAATTTTTTATCTTAATAAATTCTAACTAAATTGTTTGTCTTGAGCCGATGTTTTTAAAATATATTGCCACTTTAAAGCAGTATTTTTTTTAACTTACAACAAGAATATTCCGTTCTTTTCTGTGCTTACAAATAAGTAGGTAGGTAAGTCAGAAATAATAGTCGATTGTAACATAACTTACGGGAGCAAAATAATATTTTTTGCAGCGAGGGCGCTTTTTTGAATCACTAGCGAAGTTAGGGGTTCTTTAGAACGTAACGAGGGATAAGAATTGTATCTCTGTTTCATTTGTGAAAACTTTTAAGGCTTGTTTATTCTCATTTTCCTTACTATGTCTTATGTCTTATGTTGTTAAAGCTGTTTGTTTTCCGTAAATAAATAAATAAAAAGTACGTCACCCGAGCCAAAAAAATATTTTACAACACATTTGCTCAAAAAATGCACTTACGAAGCCTGAATACATCTTTCGAAAGTTAAACATTACGGATCATACAACGGAGCGTGCTGTAATGAAACGCATCATACAACGGAGCGTGCTGTAATGAATTTGTCCGCACGCTCCGTTGTATAGCACCGTGCGTGTACTTTACGGTATTTTTTTAATTTCCTTTTTTTGTGTTGTGATTTTTTGTGTGTAAAACGTTGTATGGCACACGTGCGGATTGGTTATTACAAACTCGTGACTATAGTAAGCCCTCGACTTCGTCTCGGGCTTACATTCGTCTACTCGTTTGTAATAACCAACTTTCCGCACTTGTATCATAAATAACTATTGTGCCCAAGTGATACACTCTACTTTTCATCACCCACTATGAGAAAATAAAAGGGGCCTCATATTTTATTGTCATATTATTATTTAATAAAACATAGAGTAACAACTAAATTGAAATTAAATAGTATCTAATAATAAAACAACTAAAAACTTATATTTACATTTGAGACATTTTCGCAATTATGAAAATGTATTGATACACAAAACCATGAATTTTAAACAATCCGTGAAAATTGACGAAAACGCGAGTATCATTATTAGGTAGGTACAACGGGCCTACAACGGGCTAGATGCACTTGATATATTTAAGTAAGTATAATAATAATATGTTAACATAAATACTAACATAATATGTACCTATATTATATTAGTATTTATTGCACGTGATATCTTCCGTGTTTTGCACGAGCGTGGACGATCCACACTCTCACCGCAAATATTGCTACTTACTTCTAAACTGTAACTGTGACTACTGTGTAATTTTATAACTACTTACCCCGTCACCATCCGTTGTAGGTACTTACAAATTGTTGGGAAGTTTTGTTAGCGTGCATTCGGTGTGCGAGCGTTAACTGCGCGAGCAAACCTCGTGAACCAAACATTTTTGCTAGCAAAATCTTTAATAAATACCTAGGTACCAAACCAAAGATCTATAAATATCAAATTAATAGGTATACTACGTAGTGGTAATAGGTACCTATTCGTCCCCTTTTCGCTACATACGCTTGCAAACTCTCATTTCTCGTAAAAATGTCTGGAATTAATGATGTCGTAGTACTTTTATTTATTATTCTCAATGCTTCAGACCTCTGAGCAGAGAGAGTGCCTACACCTACTCCTCTGAGATTAATGCCGTGCCGGTATGTCTAAAGTAGCTAACAGACGAGACGGGCTTAGTTGACGGACCGCCGTCCAACCAAATCCACACGACTGCTAGCTATTTTAAAATAACCACCTATTTTAATTTAAGCGGTAGGTGGTATTGTGTTAAATTTTTCATGACCGTGGATACAAAGTCCTTTAGTCGTAATATTAATCAAGTTTACATAGTATTAATAGTATCAAAGTAGTAGTAGTAGTTATGTCAAATATCCATGTTGTGCCCACCCCAGTATCAGTTGGGAACTCAGTTCTTGAAGCTGTTGACGCGTACGTCTACCTAGGACAAACCGTCGAACTAGGTAGGTCCAACTTCAAGAAAGAGGTCAATCGGCGAATCCAACTCGGCTGGGCAGCGTTCGGTAAACTACGCAACGTCTTCTCGTCCAAAATACCTCAGTGCCTTAAGACGAAAGTCTTCGACCAGTGTGTGTTACCAGTGATGACATACGGCACTGAAACGTGGTCTCTCACTATGGGCCTCATAAGCAAGCTCAAAGTCGCACAACGAGCTATGGAGAGGGCTATGCTCGGGGTTTCTCTACGAGATCGAATCCGAAATGAGGAGATCCGTAGACGAACGAAAGTCACCGACATAGCCCACCGGATTAGTAAGTTGAAATGGCAGTGGGCAGGGCACATATCACGCAGAACAGATGGCCGATGGGGCCGAAAGGTTCTGGAATGGAGACCACGGACTGGCAAGCGCAGCGTAGGACGTCCACCCACAAGATGGACAGACGACCTAAAAGAGACCGCAGGGAAACGCTGGATGCAGGCCGCTTCCAACCGGCCCTTTTGGAGATCGATGGGGGAGGCCTATGTCCAGCAGTGGACGTCCTACGGCTGAAATGATGAATAGTATCAAACAAGTCATAGTCACAGTTAAAGTCAAGCAAAGTAAGTCACGGTCAAGTCAAAGTCATGCCCTAGTAAAGTGGTGGAGACTTTACATGTGGAAACACATTCTGTGGAGGTGTGGAAACAACACGAAAATACATGTTTCACCAAGTTATAACCCACACTCGAGCACATCCACGAACACTTAATAAAAAATAATCCACTATATTATTTGATTTAATTTTTACTAACTGTCTACGTAAGTACTGAGTTAGATGTCATTTCTTGCCTTATTGTGTTTGTAATTTTATTTTAGTGTTAGTCTACTTATATTCTTATGTGTTTAAATATTATGGATCTTAGATCTGAAATATAGATATATTATTATTACGCATTAACACTCGAAAATACACAAGTTTAATGTACTGAGACATGGTTTTTTTTTTCACGTTGGCGCCAAAACTCCACCCTGTATTTTGTTAATTATTTTATGACCATGGATACAGAGTCCTTCAATCGTAATATTAAGGATGTTTCCATAACATAGTCACGGTTAAGCCAAACGCATGCCCCAGTATAGCGGTGAAGGCTGTATAAGAGACTTCTATGGCTTTTTGGAAACAACACAAAAATAAATTTATCAACTCTTAAGAAAAATTTCCACACTCGAGCACGTTTACGAATAAATAATAATTCAACAATAACACTCGAAAATACACAAGCTTAGGAAAATAATACAACGATATTTTTTTCCACATTGGCGCTAATACTCCCCGTAAATTCAGACAAATAACTGTTACAAAATGTTTATATGGTCTGAGGTCACAGAATATGTTGTGTATTCTGTGTCTGAGGTTTTGGTATCGATCGATTGGCACGTTTTGTCTTTAGCCCTCAGAGTTTTTTTTTTTTTTCATAAATATGATCCCAAAAATACATATTATCTTTGATTTAGCTAGTGTTCCTAGTGGTTCCCTATACTCTGCCAGGTATAGCGTTCCAAGAAAAAATTTCACGTGGGCGTCCCGCAATGATGTCATCAGTGTCATGGATACACGATGCCGGCGTCGCGGTTTTACCATCGCACTAGCCGCCACCGCCTGAAGGCTCATCCATACATCATAGATCAGTGTAAATCGCACACTGTGCGATTCACACGATCCTTCCTGCCTCATACCTGCAAAATGTGGAATGAGCTACCTTCTACGGTGTTTACGAAAAGTTACAACATGGGGTTCTTCAAAAGGCGAGTTAATAGAGTTCTAAAGGGTCGGCAACGTATTTGTGATGCCTCTGGTGTTACAAGTATCCATAGGCGACGGTGACTGCTTACCATCAGGCAGCCCGTCTGCTTGTTGGCCAACTATGGCATTAAAATATATATTTAAAAAAACGTACACGTTAAGCAAGAACAGAATAAGTAATTTACAACAAGTTCGAGAGAGATGACGAAACACGAAACAATGGCGGACTCTTTATGAAACAGCAGATTTTCTGTGTTAACAGAGCGTGAAATTATAACTCCCCAATATCCGTATATTACCTGTGGGAATCCAATAAATCAATGTGGTTTTGATAAAATTGTGATATATGATATTCAATTCGTGCTTAACTTGAATTGCTTTGCTTGAGCGGACAAACCAAATGACAATTGAAATGCTTTTTGTATATTATTTAATAGATTATAAAAAATAATGTTTCCCAGTATCTGTGTTTGTTACAATAAAGTGGCAACTGGACAGTAACGTCTTGCGGAACAACTCCCAGAGCGCTAGCTAGAGCTTGTTTTCTTGGATCATGCTCTACATAAATATCTTAACTAAGAAAAGTTCGGATACTGTAATTTTTAGGTTGCTCTAATTTCTTTTAGTATGTTTCATGTGCATTTTATTTTTGTGTTAGCCTACGAATGATATATTATTATTCAATAATGAAAGTATCCGAACGTCTTAGTGCGTTGGTGTCATCAACGCGACGTCAGCGACGTGGAATTTTCTTGTTTTTTTTTTTTTCATTTGTCATGTTGGCATTAATGAGCAACCATATTAAACAACATGTCACCGATTAGGCTATCTATTAGACGATTTTGACTAATCGGGTTTTGATAGATTTAAATAGTTATTATGAGTAAAAATCCATAAGCTGCTGTGGGTACTGTAATGCCGTTAATCACAATAAAATTCACATCTTTCCGTAGAAATAGTTACCTCATTTGCTACTTTTTCCCATGTAAAAATTGGTAGCACTCTCATTTTTGTTTGTCGAGGTTTTTTCCGAACGTCAATCAACTGGCAGCACTGGTTGACACTTGTCATTTTGATTGAATAGACATTTCGCCCCGGTGTATATATTCTGTGCATTTCGCTTTCATATTTTTTATCTGTCCTTTCTTAACTTGGCCGAAAACCGTCTGTGCGGGAAATATTTCGTGGCAATTTTTAATAGCTCTACAAATAATAAAGTGAGTAGTAACATCATTACTTTTTGTTGCAAACATAGTACCAATTATCGTTAATCAGAAACTAGGGTTTCAGACTGGAAACCATAGTAATTCTACTCATAACCTACACCACATTCCTGCGGTAAAAACATTTGAAAGTTTGGAATCATATCGGTGAACTTTAGCTGTTCAAACATTATAATACAATTTGGAAGGTCCTTTAGTACTATTAATATAAAACAATAAAAATAGGTCTACGCTTACAATAATTAAAATATGTTACACAAATAATTGTAGTATCCTACTTATCATTCTTATAGGTTAATGTTAAAAAGTTTTAAACTGGGTTTATTTTCAGGAAATGTCTGCTCTTATTCACGAGAAGGTTTGGCTAGACAAACCAATTTACGCCGAGGCTGAAAAGAATCACTATGAATCCCTAAACAAGGTATGTACCTAGACCTACCTACCAATACCTCAGTGGATCGCAAGCTCTTTGTTAACAAAGTAAATAAGATCATTATTTTCATAGGTAGGTACAAAAATGGAAAAAAGTTTGCAAATTATGTTCTCATTGTATGCAGCGTCCAATTATTAAATTGTCATATTTGCCAAATTAAAAAGCGGCTGATAAGTCCATAATACCTACTTAGTTTCCTTTTTACAATCCTGAAAAGAACTACTTTTATCAGCAGTTTTTCTTTAAAAAATATTTATGTTCAGTTTCAAAGAGCTTAGTTATTCTTGTAGGTCCAAGAGTCGCCACTTACCTTGGCCAAGTCATCTCTGGCCAATGAAGTTGCAAAGGCTAGACAGCATATTAAAAACTCTCTAGAATGTGTGAGTAATTTATTATTCTGTTTATATCACACATGTATTTATAAGAAAGGCATAAAGCAATGTTTGTGCAGTCTATTGTGTATTATTGCTTCTGTAGATTTTTGGTTTCTATCATGTTTTCATAATATTTTTACACATAAATAATCTGCAATTGCTGCTTATTATAACACTGACAACCAGATTAATGTAGTGCTTTAACAATGCTCTTTACAACACATAATGTAGTCTGTGCTTTATATCAAATACAATCTTATGATTATCTGTTTAAAAATAAACTAATATTGCAGTAGATACATTCCGAGATGAGGCTATTGGAAATTGATTTAACTATGCTTCATTATATTTCAGATGGACAGTGTTGCTACTTTAGCAGGCGTACCAAACACTGAGGTCACATTTAAAATTAACAGTTTAGAGAAAGAGAATGGTGCTCTGAAGAAAGCCATTGATGACCTGCGCAACCTGGTCATAAGCCTACAGGCCCGAGTAGAAACTCTTGAATCGACTGGGGGCAGTGTGAAAAAAGCAGTGACTAAAGTAAGTTGATGTCTCAACCACAATACACGAGATACTCGAGGTGATTCACACACCAGCTACCCCAATAAATAGGGGGGCGAAAGTTGCCCGGCAGTGTATTCTTTTGATTTAAGGTTTTACTATATTTTTTACACAATTATTTTTCTTCATCAAATCCAAAGTGAAGCCCAATACCATAATATGTAAGAATGAAAATCCCGGCAATTTTTATCCATAATTCAATAAAATCTGTTGCTGTAGTAATGAATATAAGTTGCATAGAAAACGTTAGATGAGAAATGTCAGTAACTTGGGGCAATTGCACTTTGTCATGCGACAGCAACCCAGACTTCTCATGATGAACATGGTTTTTATTTATAGGCAGCACCAGCACCTGCTGCTGAAGCCTCGCAGGATTCAGATGATGGCGTCGACCTCTTTGGGTCTGATGATGAGGAGGAAAGCGCGGAAGCTGCGAGAATACGCGAAGAACGCCTGGCAGCATATAATGCAAAGAAAGCCAAGAGTAAGTAGTATGCCAAGCCCTAAAATTTTTCATGTTTCTATAAGAACAATTTTTTTTTTGCAAAATAAATGTAGTTGTGTTTATTCATGGTATTAGTACTTAATAAATAAATCTGTATTTTTTTTTATAATAGTAGCTCCAAATTTTGGAAAAACTTAACAATCAACTTATTACCTCCAATTTTCAAAAGTAGTTTTTCGTAAAACGCTCGGAGGGAAAGTTTGAGACATAAAATAAACAATTTTAATGTTCTGATTTACTTGTTAACAATTACGGCTTTATTTTTTTGTGTTTAGCATATTTTTCACAGTGAAACAGCTGCTAAACACATGTCTAAAGCGTTCTTAAATATTTTGTAGTAAGACGGCAAAAATTTCACAATTCCATTTTGTAATATTATGTCTCTTAATAGAATTGTCTCAGCTGTTGTGCACGGCCTTACCCCATTTTAATTTTCCAGAGCCTGTCCTCATTGCCAAGTCAAATATCATATTGGATGTGAAGCCATGGGACGATGAGACTGATATGAAAGCCATGGAGGAGGCCGTAAGAAAAATCACTACTGATGGTCTACTCTGGGGAGCCGCTAAACTTGTGCCTTTGGCTTATGGCATCCATAAGCTACAAATTTCTTGTGTTGTTGAAGATGACAAGGTCTCTATTGACTGGCTCACTGAAGAATTAGAAAAAATTGAAGACTTTGTAAGTCATAATTTTATTTTGTCATAGAATATGTACTAGTAATGCTTTTGTTTATAATATACTAGCGACCCGCCCACCCGGCTTCGCACGGGTGTAATTTACGTGCGAAGCCGGGGCGGGTCGCTAGTTATATATTTATAAACCATCCTTGAAAATGTATCTAACTGATGGTGAAAACCGCATCAAAATCCGTTGCGTGGTTTAAGAGGAGTTAGCGGCCATACAGACAGACAGACGCGGAAAGCGACTTCAATTTATACTATGTAGAGATGTACTTAAAACGTACCATACTGGGCATGCTAAATGATTTGGTGCATTTAAATGATTTGGTGCATTAATTTTTATTTATTACAGGTCCAAAGTATTGACATCGCTGCATTCAACAAGGTCTAGTAGAGAGGAATGTTTTCATTTCTTTATTAGCTGAAATAATGTTTTCAAAATGTTTATTACGAAGTGAATGAATAAACTGATATTAAAGTCAATTGTATTTTATATTGAGTTATAAAATGTTAATGCTACCGGGAAGGTGTCTTCAATATAGTGAATTTGTTCTATGTGCTAATTTTTGCCCTAAATATTAATACTTTTTTTAATCTTGTTTGACTTAGAATCCGCAATGTGGATATTCGCCAAAGAACCAGAGTCACCAACATAGCTATTAAAATTTGCAAGTTGAAGTGGCAATGGACGCCACATAGCTCAAAAAACCGATAACTGATAGGAAAGAAAGGTTCTGTCTTGTCCACAAACCAGAAGACGCAGCATAGGAAGGTCTCCACTAGATGGACCAACGGCATCGTGAGAGTCGCGGGCATCCAGTAGATGTAGATGGCAGGTTGTCTTTCAGTGTGGAGGTCTAAAGAGAAGGCCAAGCCAATGTTTATCAGTGAACGTCTTCTGGCTGATGATGATAATGACACCTATCCCTACCAAGGTATCCCTAGTAGTACTTACTGGTTACCATCATAGACTGCATCATAGCTTAAAATCAGCTGCGTTGGTAGACAAACGCAAGCTACTAATAAATAAAATTATTTTAAACAATCGGACGCCATTAAATACTCTGACATTAGGGTTAGCCACTAAGCCTATATGACACACAGGCACTGACTAGCTGCTAAGGTTTGCAAGTTGGAAGTGATAATGAGCAGGCCACATCGTAAAAGTCTGGAAAAAAGGTTCCTGAGTGGAGACCAAGAACCGGAAGACAGTGTAGGTAGGGCCAAGGTAGGCCTCCCTTTAGATGGACCGATGATATCGTGAGAGTCGGGAATCCAGTGGATGCAGATGGCAAGCTGTCGTTCATTATGGTGCTCTAAGGGGGAGGCGTATGTTCAGCAATGGAAGTCTTCTGTCTGATGATGATGAGCTAATGATAAAAATACTTTTTCAAAAATGAGAGTAGAGGAAATTTGGCAGCAGAACTTTTCAAGGTGTATATGGTAGAATAAAAGGATTTTCTAAGAGAGCAACTAAAAAATATAGGAGAAAACGACGGGGCTTAGTCCCAGACAAAAAAGTACTCTTTGGTCCCAGATTTGATAGGTTTCGAAAACTTTTTTCGTTTACGTATTGTTCCAATTTCCGTGCAATTTCCATACATTTTAGTAAAGCGCCTCTAGCGGTAACGCGGTGGAACTAAAATCGGCGGTATAGATTGTTTCACTCTAATACGGAAAAAGTTTTCGAATACTATCAAATCTGGGACTAAGCCCCAACGTGTAACGTCACAAGAGTTTTGGCGCCAACGTGGAAAAAAACCATCTTGTAATAATTTCTTAGACTTCTCTATTTTTAGAGTAATAAATTTCTGATAAAAGATGATCTAGAATATACATATTATATTCAAAGTGTGTGATAATGGTGGATTACCATTTATTAATAGTGATTAATACGAGGTATTGCCTCAATGACTTTAGGCCTGCCCAGTAATGGCGAAAAATCAAAATAAAATGTCATTGTCATGTTTGGGTTTTTGACGCCGATTTGGAAAAAACATTGCCTCATTAGATCTGTGCCTCATTGTCACAGACACAGATCTACTACCTAGTGCACAACCTAGTGAATGTGCTCGAGTGTCACTCTCCACACTGTACTCCACATATATATTTATGTTGAATCCATAACTCCAGGCGAAAGGTTATGCGTGTTAAGTCTCGATAGACATGTGTTCAAATTGCGAAAGTTTAAAAGTTACTTCCATAATTATGAACCTTGCTATTAGAGTCTGGCTAATGAGAGGAGACTAAAAAAGCGCGGCGAATTCAAAAATATCAGCTTTGACACCCAAATTTGTATGAAATGCCTGGAATAATCTCACTTAATACTTGTAAGTTTTTAATTTTTATTGTAACACAGTAATATTTGCCTTTCATGATAATTAGGGTGTTGCGATGCGGATTTTTTTAAATTTGGCCTTCATTTTCAGTCTCTACTTTCTAACCACACTAGCCAGACTAGTCTCCATTACTTTAAGATTACATTATACATAAGATAGTAAAATACGGAAAACGAGACAGTATGGCCTTAATGGCTTTAATGATCGATATAGGGCGTAAAACAAAAAAAAATGTCATGGGCTGTCACTGTCACGAATGTCGCATTGTCAATTTTGACACGTCCCTCAATGGACTGCTGTTTTTCTCGAAAATAATTAATTATTAAATAATTATCTTAAACCATCTTAACTTTCAGATTTTATTATTCTCTAAAGTCAATAAAGTGGTAGTTCTATATGCCTGGATTTCACTATCTATCTCAGTGGGTTTAATATAAATATAACAAAACAGTCATGAAGTGCAATAAATGTGGCTCTGACAGTACCCTCTTGTTGAGAAAAAAGGATTTATACTGTGATAAATGCTTTCTAACCAGTACAAATCACAAGTTTCGAGCCTGCATTGGAAAGAATAAGATTTTAGCAAAAAATGATAAAGTAATGGTATGTTTATCTGGTGGATCAGGTTCTACTGTACTACTTGACTTAATTCATCATGGAATGTCCTTAGATATTCACAAAAAGTTGAGGATTACACCATTTTTTTTACATATCACAGGTAAATGGCACATTATAATTGCATATTTATGTTGTAATACTGGAACTAAACTTTTGGTGTACATATTGTCCAGATTATAAGCTATCTGCATATAGGTACTATGCCAAAGTGTCCACTTCTATAGATGTTTTAGCCTAACGCATCAATCAAATAAACAGCCCAGTGCAAACAAACCAACCAAAGATAATAACCGCTAAGGCTGAAGAGGTGGGACTTCCATAGAAACAACAAAAAATTAAACAGTTTTGACGCTTATAAAGACAACTGAGCAAGACAAGTTGAGTGTAAAAAACGTTGAAGTTTGACTTTGCTTTCGCACCCGTTTCTTACATTCGGGAATTTATATTGCAGTTGCGCAAGACTGAAACAAACTATCAGTTCAATTGTTTTCTTCTGAACTTGCCGTTTCCAGGGTCTTTAATGGAAAGTTCTTCAATGATTTAAATCCAGGCAACCATTGTAGAACTAAGATCCCTTTCACATTTTTTTGATTAAAAAAGTAGCAATAACTGGATTTTTGGCCTTCTGTTAATATCAAATAGAAAGATTTGTAGAAAATTCAATAACTGTATACAAATAGATCTGTATTTTTACTAAAAATAATGGCTTCAAGTTTTGGTTTTTTTGCTTGAATTTTTAAAGATACCTATTGCATTTTGTATTACAGCTCTTACATAGTAACAAACATGCACACAAACTGTTGTGTGAATTTGCAGCAACTTTATTTGAGGTGGCATGTTTAAAAAAAACTGTCATATACAGATTCAACCAGCAGTGTTAACATTATTTAAGGTGACATGATTTAAAAAAAACCTATAATTTACAGATGCAACCAGCAGTGTTACTGATGCAATAAAAGCACAATGTGAAAAATACAGTTTTAATGTACACATTGTCCACATATCTAATTACCTTCAGAAAGATTCAAAACTCTCTTCAAAGGAGAATATTGAACTGAATGAGGAATTTCTGGCTATCTTGAAGAGCATGCCTTCTACTGCTTGCAATGATTTTCTGAATAAGGTGAAAAGGAGCCTGTTCATCAGATATGCACAACTCTTGGATTGTAAATATGTGTTCACAGCAGAAACAACAAGTACTTTGGCAGTCAATTTGCTTTCGAATCTTGCAATTGGAAGAGGGTCCCAAGTGGAGAATGATATTGTAGGTAATTTTTTAATAACTATAGTAAAAGTAAAAACAGAAACTCATTTATAAGATGGCAAATAGCTCTTGATTTTTAAACAACTTTGATCTGTTAAAACGTAGAACAAATCTAATAACTTTAAACTGCATTACTTGTACCTATATAAATGGATTTCTTGTATCTCGGAAACGAATATAAAACGATTTGGAGGTTTTTAAAAATTTAGTTAAGGTTTTGCTTTTAAATTTACCTATATAGTAAAAAAAACAAGCATTGCTCGGTCGCCCAGGTACAATAAATTATCCAATTATTTTATTGATCAGTTAACGGCATGTCCTTAATTATGTGAAACTAGTCTTTATCAGCCTCTCATGTTCCCACTGCTAGTACACACGCCGCTCAGAGAGGATGGGCCCTTATCCACCTTGCTGTGGGACCAATGCATGTTGGTGAATGTCATATGGCTTTGAATTTGTGAGGTTTTTGGACATATTGGTTTCCCACAATGTTTACTTTCACTTTTTTTAAACTATGTAATAACTCATTGGTACAGGGCCGAGGAGCGAACCAGATGCCATCAGATTGTAAAGCACTTCTGCTAGCTCTGCCACCATAGCTACACCAACTAGTGAAATTAGAACAAGAACAAAATGAAAGCTACTACTTATAGTACGTACTTATAGGTCTTATAGTATGTACTTTCAAGTTTTGGCGGATAAAAGTTGTATGAAAATTGGGTGCTGATGTACCCTTAATAAATAAACTGGGTAAAAAAAACTTAAGTATCTTCAAAGAGCAAATTTTTTACTGTTTCAGGGATTCATTGACTCACGTGACCTAAAAGTTAAAATTCTCCGGCCAATGAAAGATATAAGCAAGGAAGAGCTAGACCATTATATAAGGCTTAAAGATCTGATGCCAGTAAGAAGCGATGATTTAAAAAATAATAGCTTACAAACAGCAATAAGTTCATTTGTGACTGATCTACAGGAAAATTTTCAATCCACTATATCCGCTATATGCAGGACTGCAGATAAAATTGGTGTTGCAGAAGATGATATTGAATTGAAGAAATGTGCTATTTGTGAGGTACATTGTTTCTTGACAATATTGATTTCTGTAGGCATTTGAATAAGCATTGGGCAGAGCTTGTCACGTATCTGTGATGATTGGTGTTACAGTCATCCCATAGGCGACAATGAAGGCTTCCCATCAGGTTACCATTAAAAAATAGTGTGAAAGAGTTACTAAACTAACATTTTTAGACTGTCAAATATCGTAGGAAAATCGAAAAGTTTTTGTAAAGCAATGATATATGTTGTATTTTAACTTTGCTGTATTAGTGTGGAATTTATTTGCTGTAGTGGCATTCTCATTATTCTCTCTTATTCTTATAATAAAGAGCAGATAATATTAATAATTGTACTAGTAAGTAGTACAATATTACAATTATGTATGTGCAACTCCCACATCGTGTGCAACATCTTTATAAATATTATTCTACATATATACATATACAGTCTGTCTGTCTGTAATAAATTAAAATACTTATATATTGAATATATATTTATCGTCTCAACCGATAAAAACATTATCATGAGTGCAAGCCATGAGTGCATGAGTGTTATAATAATTTAATATATATTAGGTCAAATATATTAATTATTATATTATTAATCTCAATTTTAAGTGTGAAAAAATATAATTATGTATTTTAGGGGTGGCTCTGTAACATGTGAACTCGAGTGTTATTTTTCGGCTGCACCCTTCTCATTTAGGGTATCGTTTATCTATTTCACTTTTTTTTTATGAGCTTTGGCTCACCAAATTGGCACAAAGTTGATTCTCCATGTCTACAATTGTGGGACTTGTATACTAAGGAACATTCATGTACAGTTTTGCAATAAACAAGATTCTGATTTCCAATAGTACGAAATAAAAATAAAACAAATAACTTGTTTTTAATATTTGCTTACAGGGTCGGCTCAATAATATAAACAACAATTTGTCAGCACTAGAAGCTACAATATTTTCAAGAAGTGTCTCACGTGGTAACCCTTGTCGTGGAGATGGTGACAGAGATGAAACACTGTTTCCTTATATTAATGAACATCTCTGCTACAGTTGCAGCAGGAATTACTCAGAAATGAACAACACTTATCATTTACAAAATATTATTCAGGACTTATGAGCTTATAGATGTGATGTTAAACAGTACTGAGTATTATAGTTTTGTTAATTTAGTTGGTAGTTTTATTCTTTGCCACTTTTAATTTTCCTTTTCACATTGAGAGCTGCACTATATCGGTGTGATAAAGATAAAATAGTAGTAATTATTATTACGTCTTTACATGCGCATTTTTTTCGACTTGTAAGTTTCCTTCAAGTTGTGTATATAATGCGTTTTACGATTATGAAGAAATTGTTGAATTTTCATCATATTTTTGTGTTAAAATCATTTAAAGCACAAAATCACCCCTATATTTCAAATATGTATTAACTTGCATAGAAATCTTTAAAACCGCAGGTGTAGCCACAGAAGAGATTTTTTTTCTTTTCTGTGGGTATAGCTTTTAATATTTATACTTTGACTTTGACATGGGCTAAATCTCATTTTTTTGTGAGTACAGCAGCCGCACTATCACCTGTTTTAAGTGATTCTGTTTAGGTGATTGCGAAAAGTTGCGCGACAGCAAACCGTATCTCGGCGCGTTAAGCATGATTTTCCGCAATCGCCCGCTTAAATAAGTTATGTATACTCAAAGGGCCCCTTGACTGACTCAACATTAGCCACAAAATTAATAATAGTCGTTGGTGGAAAGAGGTGCGCGCGCATTCCGACGGCACGCGTCCACGCCGCGAACTTACCCCCACTACGTCGACTTTGGCTCAAGTTGTTTGCGGCCACTGAACATACCTAGCTAGGGTAAGGCTCGTCGCCCACGGGAGTTCCAAACATAAATACCAAATTACTAGAAAGTCGCAGCACTAGTTTTTAAATGGCGGTCCATATCCACACACTGCGCTATCGCAGTCAGCATTTTGCACCGTGTGCGGACCCCATTGTAATACTATTATACTATGTATATAATACTCGCATACTTTATAGTAGACTTTCGGTGATTTGTTTGGAACATTTTTATTTCTTTTTCTCGTGAGCGCCGCTCTTCCTCGTTGAATACAGAGCGAGCAACTTATTAATTTGTAAAGGTGGCCAAATGATATAACAAATCAATGGGCTACGAATTTGCAAAAAATACGATGGTGGCTCCCCCACACAACTCTACTTACAAGTGGTTCATTTCAGTATATAAAAGGTACTCTTTGCACGTAGCAATGACACAAGAAATGTTCACATCTCAGTATCCGAATTAAGGGTGAGATAGCTTCGTTAGACGCAGCATGCATGTCCATGAATCGCACCTCTTAATGCCTCTTACGTAGTATTTATATTCTTTGCCTCAGTACAACAACAGCTCTCGAATGTTATTTTTTTTTACCACGAGGCTCACTTCACAAATGCGGCCCCCACAGAGGACATTATATTTCAGGATTCAAGACCGCAAGATTGCAGAGGGCGCTTTCCTATATCCTGATTTATGCTTGAAGATTCCTAATCCTTCAGATTGGTCCATAATATTATCTTTGATAGTAGAAAAGTAGGTACCTACTACCTACCAGAGATGAAGAGGGGGTTCTGCTCGATTCACACATATAGACTGAATCTGCTATATTTATACAGGGGGCTTAGTGCCAGATTTGATAGTTTTCGAAAACTTTTTTCGTTTACGTTTTGTTCCATACATTGCTGGGCTGAAAGGTATTCGAAAACTTTTTTCGTATTAGAGTGAAGCAATCTATACCGCCGATTGTAGTTCCTCAGCGTTTCCGCTGGAGGCGCTTTACTAAAATGTATGGAACAATACGTAAACGTAAAAAGTTTTCGAAAACTATCAAATCTGGGACTTAGACCCCAGATAGCTAACTTATCCAAGCCTTTCCTGAACATTATTATTGTACAACCTATGGATAGTCCTAAAAAAATCTGCAAGTACCACGTAGTACACAGCGGGTGCGGTCCCAATTACGCCAACAGCAGCTACCATGGGCACCGATGAAGTATGACGTCATCACCCAGCACTCACGGTCCCGCGCGTTGCTCACCGTTAGCACTGCGCTTATAGAGCTCACAGCAGTCGGCATTGACAATAACGCCAACAAACGTGCCATGGCCGTGGTGCTCTCAAATCGGACCGCTCACTAGCGTTGTCAACGTCGTTAGCGATGTTGAGGTAACTGGGAATGCGTCCATTTTTATCCACACGCCTAGTTTATTATTCAATTATTTTTGTTTTATTTTGGCTAATTACGAGGTATTCTAGAATTTTTTATAAAAATAATCCAAGACATTTCCAGGCAAAGTTAGTATTGTTTATTTAAGAAAATTTTATGCAACAACTTGGAGTTATCACACTAAAAATAAATTAAACTCATGAGGCTCACCTTCCAAAAGATGGTTGATTTAGCTAGGTTATACTATAAGGACAGCTAACATAACTTAAAAATATACTAGTAGGTAATAGAAACAATATTTTACTTCGACATTTGTCTAGAATAATTAAATTTACTGGTCTCCTTTCTAATAAAATATGTTATAAAAGAAAACGATTAATTAATCATCTTAAAATTTTGTATTTATATCACACATATCTACATTTTACTTCTATTACATAAATACAAAATTTTAATTAAGTAGAGTACCAACGAAAAGCTGCTAACCAGTATTTTGCAAATGGTATGCAGGTGTTATCAATATCATATTATACAAGTAATTACAATATCAATACCATAGGTTAATAAATGCAAAAGATCAAGTGCAATGAAATTCCATGGTTTTTATCATTTCGTTAATATCGAATTTCATGTACAAAAAACTGTATTTGGAAAATTCGTTACCCACCCACCATCATTACTCAGAAAATGAGTAATCTAGCACTTCCAATTCACGACAAATTATGCCAGAGAAAAAACACTTTCAAAACAATGAATAAACAAGATTTACTATTATTTAAACACTAAATTATATTGTCTTTCCAAATTATATATCCATTTGTAAAACAGTGGAACCAATCAGGAGAGGTCTGTAGTGCTGAGACGGTGTTCTTCACTGTTTTGCTTTGTATTGTATTTACACTAACACCCATATGCCATGGTGTGAGCTTGTCCTCGGGAATCTTTCACATGTATATACTCAATATATAGCATTACAAAGAGTTGTTTCACTCTTCACTAACAATTATTCTGCATTATTTATTGGTCCTTGCAATGCATTTGGAGTCGGCGAGTTCGAAGACACCATGCGGCCCTGCTCCTTTACAATCGGATCTGCAATCATAACAATGGACAATTTTACTATAAGTTTAAAATTATGCATTTTAAAAGCACTAAACATATCTGATCTGATAGGCTATCTGATCAGCGCTAAAAATATATCCCCACCAAAAGTAGACTAAAACCATACTATCTATTTAGCTAATCAGTGCATTTCATCTACATTTGTTGCTTCAAATTAGACATTATGCGGGATCTTGGGCCAATCTTGAGCCATTGGTTGTCTGAAGGCGATCCGGCGAGCTAGATGTTTTTGCTAGCTGATGACGTGTATAAACAACCATAAGCACCCATCAGTCATCGGATGTGTCCGATATTGTATATCTGGCTTAACCACTGATGTGATGATTATGAGATTTTTATCCCTTTTATTAGAAACTAGCTGCGCCCCGCGGTTTCACCCGCGCGGATTACTCTTTTTTAACATCAGCTAAAAAAAATGGTCCAGCCGTTTCGGACTCCATAAGGAACATAAACACATAGATTTTTTTATATAAGACTAGATATTAAAATGTCATTCTCACTAAATGGAATGTATGGAACACCTGTTTTTTGGTCGTATTATTCATAATGATGGTTCTATTGAGCTTTTCGTGTATAAAATACTAGCTGCGCCCCGCGGTCTCACCCATGTGGATTACTTCTTATATCATCAGCTAGGTGCCAGTGAAAGTCCCGTCAAAATGGTCCAGCCGTTCTGGAGTCCATAGGGAACATACATACACACATCATCTTTTATATATTATTTAAGATTGCTTCAGCAGATATAAGTACTCAAACACTAGTGGTTAGTTATCTATATGTATATTTTGAGAATACACATATAGATGCATGCTAGGAAGGAAGCCACAACAATACCACAAATTACCTAACTGATAGATTATATTATATTATATTGTTTGACACGTGACGCCATCTATGAACGCTAGGAAGTAAAGCAACAACAATACCACAAAACTATTTTAGATCTGATAACTAATAACATTGTTTGACACATGTGGTGCCATCTCTGAACACAAGAAAATAATATTGATAAGCAAGTTAACTAAATAGCACTCACAGAAGTACGGGTGATCCATGGCTTCACGAGCAGTGTAGCGCTCATAATGGTCGTAGCGCAGCAGGCGGTCTAGGAAGTCTAGTGCCTCGGGTGACACCAAGTGTTGGTTTTCAGAGTGCACAAATCGTTCCCATCGTTTACGAGAATGTCTGAAAAATATCAAAACTATATGTAACAAGAAACTACTTTATATTTTAAAACGAAAAATCGAAACTGTCATTATTCTTACCTTCCAAGTATATCATTAAATCTAGGATCCAATTCTATATGGTATTTATCCAAATATTCAAACAACTCTTCAGTGCCCAGCACTTTTGCAATACGCACGAGTTGATCGTAATTGTCATGGCCATGGAAGAATGGCTCTTTGCGGAAAATCATGGATGCTAACATACACCCTAGCGACCACATATCCAGCGAGTAGTCATACATTTGATAATCCACCAGCAGTTCTGGACCCTGTAATAGAATTATTAATTCATAAGTAAAATTACTCTTACATCACACTATAGAGTATGGACAATCATAATATTTGTCTACAGTTTATGTATATGAAACAAGTATATACTTTAAAAGAACAATTTTGCCTATGACACTCTGGGCATCAAGACAAATCTAATGACAACTTATCAAAATAGGCCGAGCTGTTTATGTTAAAGAAGGTAATAATAGATACATTAAATTATCCGGCCAAGTGCGACTCGAGCTCCCGCACTGTTGGTTCTGTACCACCACAAAATACTATAATTATCAATTTAAAAACCGTCTTCAAAATTTATAAAATATGGAATTTCGATTCAGTAAAAGAAATGATAACGTCATCCAAGTAACTGAAGTACCAGTTATAACTTGGTAATGAACAGAAATTTGTCACTGACTCACACTTGGCCATTATTTATTATGCTTTAGAGTGTGAACTATAATCATGCCAAGTTTGACGCTTGTATGTATTATCATTTTAGCAATAACAATAATACATTTAAAAAAAAATATGTTTGTACATTCGTTTTTACTTTTTGACTTTTGTATTATTTCTTAGTTAATCCGCCGTAACATTACATATTCTGTGAAAATTTTAACTGGCTTACTATTACTGTTTGAAAGATACAGCCGTTTAAAGGTAGGTCGGACAGACCAATGGACAGACAGCATAAGCTTAGTAATACAGTCCCATTTTCAAAAACCTTTTGGGTACGGAACCCTAATATAATATAAAAAAATACAAACACATATAATATATACACCCTAAAAATATAGCTGTTCTCTTTGGACAGTCTGGTAAAAATACCATTACTCACTACGTGGATAGGTAAATTTAAAAAACGACTAGACTTACAAAGCCGAAATTTGGTGAGTAGCCATATAGAAATCTGCTAATAAAAGATATTACAGCAGAGGTGAATGATGGATATCAGTAAAAAGTTGACTCGGTTAGGCTGCAGTTAGGAAATGAAGTGACAAATTCTCTTCAAAAATACCACAGTGCTTAAAGAAAAGGGTCTTTAACCAGTGTGTGATGACATATGGTACTGAAATTTGGTCCTTAACTGCTGGCTTTTTGTAAAAAGTTTAAGAGTTGCACAGCGGGCAATGGAGAGAGCTATGCTCGGAGATTCTTTGCATGATATATGAATGATATATGGAATGAAGATTTTCACCACAGAACCAGAGTAACTGACCCACATAGCTATTAAAATTTGCAAGTTGAGGTGGCCTTAGGCAAGCCACATTGCTCGAAGAACTAATAACCGATGGGGTAGATAGGCCCTTAAGTAGAGACCACGAACCGGAAGACGCAGCGTAAGTGGGCTATACAATAAATAAAATAACCATACAAATGTTAAAAACAACATTACCTTAAAGTATCTAGAAGCAACTCGGACGTTATAATCTTGCCCTGGGTGGTAGAACTCTGCTAGACCCCAGTCGATAAGACGCAACTTTCTGTGATCATGGTCGATCATCACATTGTGGGGTTTCACATCTCTATGCATTATACCCATACTGTGGCAATAATCTAATGCCTTCAAAAGTTCATACAAATAATATCTGTAATCAAAAACATTGTGTACATTAGAACAACTTTTTACTTATTACAAAAGTTTAAACTCAGCTTAAGTGACCTGTCCTAACAATTCACCCTAAAATAACACATTGTACTACTCGAGTCAGTTTTCAGATGATGTTTGATGATGATGCCCGTGAGTGGCAATAACAACTGAGCAGTAGAACAGGGCCCCAATTCTACTAAACAAATTGTCTTAAATTGTAATTGTTGCGATTTTAATTGTTAAATAACTGCCTCAAAATTGACAGTTTTAAATATTTTTTTATACTCGTAAAATACAACTACATAATATTATAACTTAGTATAAAAAAATATTAAAAACTGTCAATTTTGAGGCAGTTATTTAACAATTAAAATGTCGACAATTACAATTTAAAGACAATTTGTTTAGTAGAATCGGGGGGCAGTTATGATAACTGATTGATTTGTAGGTTTCAGCTGTCTCGGGCTTCAGGCAGCCTCAAGATTTTGACATTAGTACTAGCAATGTACCTCTTCTCAGTCTACAATAAGCAAGCATGCAGCACTTTTATGATAAAATAGTTGCATTTCACAGATTGTATGTAGATATAGAGAACCAAATCCGGTAAATATTGCTGAGTTAGCATACAATAATTATATTACTACCATTATGCGAAGCATGGATTACAATATTGAGATTCCTTACATTATTGGTCAAGCATTTAACATAACAGGCTTAAAACTTATACTTAAATTATTTCCATGACATGAAAAAAGGTTACACCCTTCAGTAAACCAATAAAGTAGGAAAAAATTTATCATTATATTTCCATAGTACAGTATCAATTAAATCTTACCTTATATCATAATCTGACAGAGTTTGATAAAGTTGTTTAAAATCTGTGTTATTCACATGTTCAAATATGAGGGCTGGAGTGCGAGATACAGGGTCTTTGACTACAGCTTGTAATGTTATTATATTCGTGCCTCCTCTTAAGTTTTCTAATATTTTTATTTCTCTTTTTATCTTCTTCTTTTTGACAGGCTACAAATAAAATTAAAATTAAATAAATACAAACAAAACTTAATTGTAAAGATTCATAATGTAACGGTAATATAAACCATAGCGCGACTCACCTTCAATATTTTGACTACACATTTCTCATTATTTGTAATATTTATTGCTTCAAATACTTCACTGTATTTGCCACGACCGAGCTTGCGTACCAGCTGATAATCCTCTTGGTTGCCCCAGTCCACCACATAGCTCTCATAGTCCCAATATTCTCTCGGGTTCTGTGAATTCACATCGGCATATACCCGAGCTCGACTAGGTACTGCCATCGTACTACGTCTCCGCAAACCGAGTGTTTTAACAACGATAGTCTTTCCGGAAATCGCGTATGTCTTGAGTAATGATACTGCAAATAAAAGTTATAGTGCGTCACTTAATTTTCACATCACCACACATACACTTGGTTTTAAGTTTAGACAACTGCACGCCCGACCAGACGAAACGAATCGTAGGATTACGAGTCACTATTCAATTACAGTATTATGATGTATAACCTAAAAACGACATCCAGCTCACTACTGTTCCGCATCTAAAAACTGATGTGATGGCAAAACCATGGTTCTCACTACGTATATACCCAATCGATTATAGTTCACAAGCACAATGCGTTACTATTCATAGGATCTGACGACATGAAATAAAATATGAAAGTGTCTTCCAAGAGAAAAACGCACGCCATTACTAGCCAAATGATCAAATGCTTCAGTAGACATTCATACCTAAAACATTACTGCAGTTAATCCTAAGCTAAACGTTATAAACGTAGTTCCAGCATACGTGAAACTTCTTAAAAATTAACGATTAACGTAAAATTAAAACTACAAAATTCACTTTTTATAAACCGGCTTTACGTCCAGTAAAATTTCAAGATGGACGCCCACCTCTAACCAAAGTGTTCAATCCAAAAATTACAACCACTCCTTTTCCAGAAGTGCCAACCGTATTTTTTGTGTGGTAAGCTCATAAAGCGCTTTAAAATATTGTAACGTCTAGCAATAGAATTAATATTTTTAGGGTTCCGTAACTCAAAAGGAAAAAACGGAACCCTTATAGGATCACTTTGTTGTCCGTCTATCAAGACCCTTTTTCTCAAGAACGCGTCAAGATATCAAGTTGAAATTTATATCAAATACTCAAATCTACGGGTTCTTTCAGCAATGAAAAAATTAAATTTGTAAGTTTACGCGATCAAAAGATATGATCGATTATGTCGCATATTTTGCGATTTCACAAGGAAATCAAAACCTATAGGGTACTTCCCGTTGACCTAGAATCATGAAATTTAACAAGGTTTCACAGCACATATTATAAAGGAATAAATCCGATCATGAAATTTAGCAAGGTTTCACAGCACATATTATAAAGGAATAAATCCGAAAGTCATAAATTTGAAGTTATATCATTAAAAAATAATTATTTTGCTATTACAAACTTACATTTTGCAGTTCGAATGTACGGAATAACCTTATTGTCCACTACAAAGTTTTTTCCCTGGGCAAGTGCCTTTATTAACTAAACAAAATACAAGCTAAAACTAACACTACAAATACAGTTAGACTACCCATATACCGTTGAAGGTCTAAAGACAATTCAAATGCTCAAGCCCACTACCAGTTGGCAGCGTACCCAACATGCTGGCGGCATTACCACGTTGAATGGCAATGCTAATGCGTTGAGCCAGAAACACGCCAGCATTTTGGTCACGCGTCGCATTAACCAGGCGCTCTGAAAGATTTTTGAAAATGAGGTGAGCTCCCGGTCCCCAAGGGCCCAATGTCTCGACCCCAAACGCCTGTGCTGCTCTGCCGAATTGGCAGCCGCACCAGCCCTACCTTGTGTCTCAGGAAGATGTGACGGCGCCAAAGTATCGACACAAGTTGCGTCCCATACAAGGGGCCGCCCCAACCTCCAGGGCACAAGTGTCATACCGTCAGGCCTCTTTCCATCGTCACGCACAAGACGCACTCGGTTCGAGCACAGCTGTGACATTGGCGGTGGAAAGTGCCCTGCGTATGATGTCGTTCAGGCTAGCGTGTCGGCCAATACGACCAGCGCTTCTCGAGCAAGAGAGACCATGGTGACCGAGCTGGTCAACAGCATTACCACACTGACAGCGATGGGCCTCACAGCACCTTGCACCCAGCGTAACCCTTGCAGCGTAAGCTGACAGCTAGACGAAATGCGGTTGAATTTAAAAGGCTACCTGTGTTAAAAGAGGGCATGGCTTGCAACCAAAGTCCCGATTCCCAAACAGATACAGCAAGAATACGAGCGCGATCTGCAATACTAGGACACGTATCTAGTAGCGATTTCCGTGCTAGTTCGCAGATCGGCCGATCCCACAGTCTCTGGGAAGACAACTTCCTGGGAAAATCGGTATTTGGACAAGCCAGCCTCCAAGCATTCATTGCCTCTTTCGAATGAGAACAAAGTTAAGTTTGTCTTTCAATATTTCAACTTTTTTGTTGTTTGGCCTCGCTGTCGCGAGCATTGAGGTCGCGAGTCCTACTCGTACTTGTCCGGTTTTTTTCATTGGGAATACTTGTCCGTAACTGTCAAATTCTAAAGTAGCGAATTTGTAGCGAATCCGAAATGTTTTAGGTTATGACGCCAAAGTAAAAAAAACATGTCTCATAGTATTATTAAATATTAGTATTATTATTATTTTACTAAACTTGTTTATTTTCAAGTGTTAATGCGTAATAATGGAAAGTGAGAAACTTGTATTTTCGTGTTGTTTCCAAAGCTCCATAGAGTCTCCACCACTTTACTAGGGCATGACTTTGACTTGACTGTGACGCATGACTTTGACTTGATCGTGACTTACTTTACTTGACTCTAACTGACTTGTTTTTTTATTAATTCATTTACATTTCATCAAAAACTTGACACTGGCAAACGCACAAGGGTGCGACGCCAAAATCCTCAGGGGTAAGTCCTTGGACATACAACTATATACCATATATGATTTGTGGGGGTAAGATTTAAAAAATGTTTCAATTCGGTATTTTTTTTTTTTTTGAATTCTTTATATATTTTTATTTATGAACTAATTTCCATATTTTTATTTTCTATTCAGAACAGTTTTTTTTTTTTTTTTAATTGATATTTTATGACGTCACATGTTAGCACAAATATCGTTACGTTATCGAGCCAAAAAAGCACGCGGTTAAAATAAAAAAGACATTAGAACCTACTACAGTGACTATGACATCTAATGTCTCCTTGTTTATGGAAACCCTAGTAGATCTGTGCCCTAGTGTTATCATGGAGTAATACTTTTTATTACAGAAAGTATTACTCTACGATTGGCGGATGCGTTTCGGCCATTGCCGGTTAAATTATCATCTCTATCGTCTTAAAATGGCCACCTCTCCAAATTGTAAACATTGTTTATCGCAGGAAATTGAATCGCTTCACCACGTCTTTTTCGATTGCCTATCATTTGGCATTCAGCGCCTTGTGCTAATGAATGCTTCTTGAGCTTTATGATGACATTGAGTTGGTCCCGCGTTGCATTAAGGAGTTGCTTATGAATCCCCTTACGTTTTGCCTTTTGTATAAATTCGTAGTTAGTACTGTAGACGATGTACATTGTTGAAATACTGTAAATATTAAGACTTTAATTATTGTATTAAATACAACTTTTGTATATTATTAAAACAAAACATATGAACAGGCGGTATGGCCTTAAAGGCTTTAGCCTGCCCGATGGGCGAATAATAAAAAAAATAAAAAAATTGTGTTATCATTACCAGCTCACTGATTTGCAAACAACAATTTTATTTGTTCGATTATTTTTTAATTCTTAGGTTGTGAAATCATGTTTGTATAAATGAATTATTAAACATATTAATTTATATTTAAAATTATACATCGTCATGAGTACCAACCATAATAAAAACAAATTAATCTGACCTGGGTAAGAAAATTTATTCTATTAGGTGCTTCCTGTAAAAACGATCTAGATCAGAAATATTGAATTCTCCGAAAAAGATCATTCCATATGTTTTGTCCCTACGTTTAGGGAAAAACACCCTATGTTGGCAAACAAAAAAAAACTAGACTGTCAAACCACAGAAAAGAATCAGAATCAGAATCGATGTTTTTTTTTTCTTTTCTGTGTGTCAAATATATATAATTAAATATTTTATTCTTAAAAGGCACAGATAATTAAATGCTACACTGTGACGTCATTTAGAGGACAATGAAAGTCGAATGATTCCTTAGTTTTATGTTAAAATAAAAGGCATCTTATCGTTTTAAAAGATCAGTGTAGAAAAATAAGGGTTTATAATATAAAATCTCGAAATGGTTTCAGAATTGGCATAGGTAATTTTTTTTAGCATACTGAATTCTATAGCACTCAAATTTTGTTTGGTCTAAAAAAAATAAAACAATCGTCGTTTACTGTTCAAGTGATGTTATAGCGCTTAAAGCACTTTATTTGTGTTTATTTTTAATCTGGCAATACTACTCACATACCATCATTCAAAAAAATGTGTGTGTTCCTTCCAGTGAGCTGTACTGTAACCCTAAGGGTTACTGCTCACTGATGTGTTCACAGGATTTTGAAGTGAAAGTTTCTAAGCAAGTTGGGCACTTTTTGGGACGAAGAAAAAGCGCCGAACTCGCGTTACTGTCACGCTCAGATATATGTATCCGTAATTTTTGAATACAGCGCCATCTCTTTTGGAATAGGTGCATTACTACTTGTGCACGACTGATTAATTTTTTTTACTTGGCTACTGCCTTTTTGGTTGTTGGGCAATTTTTTTCACAGGTTTTTAGGGTTCCGTACCCAAAGAGTAAAAACCCTATTACCCCTATTACTAACGATGTCTGTCTGTGTGTCTCTCCGTCTGTCCTACCTATTAACGGCTGTATCTTTCAAACCGTAATAGATAGCCAGTTGAAATTTTCACACATTATGTAATTACGGCGGATTAACTAACATAATAAAAAAGTCAAAAGTAATAACGAAACTGACTAATTGATTGATATAACTGGTAATTTCCTTATTGAATTTTGTGGTGGTACGGAACCCTCAGTGCACGAGCCCAACTCGCACTTGGCCGGTTTATTTTGAGGTCACAACTAGAACAAAATAGTAACATTATGTGCCTGAACCTTCACAAATCTTTATCACAAGCACAAAAACCTTGAAAAATACTTACTGACTCTCTGGGTATGAAGACGATTCTAACGACATCGAACACCTCACACATCAAAATCGGTCAAGCCGTTTGGGCTATAGGAGGTTATATAGAAACATAACGGATACATAAAAAAATACAAACATACAATTCATTATGCATACATACGCCCGAGAAACGTGTAGTTCAGAACATACATACATAAGGTTAGTGAAACTACTACAAACCTCCTTTTCGCTGTCATTTTCGTCTTAGTTTGTACTAGAAATACTCCCTCCCCCTCCTTCGTGAGAAATACATTACTGACATTACAGTATCGACATGAAAATCGCAAAGCTTGACGTAGTTCGGGTTTTTTTTTTTAGTATGTTGTATGGATCAGTTAGGGTGTACGTAGTACTTCCTCGGTAGTACCTACATATAGATCGAAAACGCATAGTTTATGACTTTTAGAGCAAAAAGTGAAAATAGTCCCAAAAATCGGGATAACTTTCACATCAAAGAGTTGTCTTCGAATAAAATTACATTTACAACACATTTGCTCAAAAAGTGCACTTACGAAGCCTGTATACATCGTTCAAAAGTTAAACATTACGGATCATACAACGGAGCGTGCGGTAATGAATTTTACCGCACGCTCCGTTGTATAGCACCGTGCGTGTACTTTACGGTATTTTTTTAATTTCCATGTTTTGTTTTTTTCTTGCAAATGTGTTGTAAAACGTTGTATGGCACACGTGCGGATTGGTGTTTACAAACTCGTGACTATGGTAAGCCCTCGACTTCGTCTCGGGCTTACATTCGTCTACTCGTTTGTAATAACCAACTTACCGCACTTGTATCATAAATAACTATTCCTGATGGCTTGTGCTAAAAGGACACCATACGGAAATGTCAATTATTATTTGTTTTTTTCTGAAATACTATTATATTAACTATATGCTCTCGCCTTGCTTTAGTGGAAAAAAAATTACGATTTCATAGAAGATGGTTCATCAAATTATGAACACATTAAATACCCTGTTTCAGAAAAATAACAAACCATCATGTATTTCGGAAATGTGAATATATTTTTCCGCCTACAAACTTTGAAAAGAAAAAAAAGAAATTAGAATTACCCAAAAAAACACCAACCGATTCTAATAATTAAAATGTATATGTAACAATTAAAGAGTTCAAGTTCAGTTTAAATTTTTAATTAATTTCACAAACAGTTTTATGCAAAACGTCTATGTTATAATAATTATAACATTACTAAAATCCATTTCATAATTATGCATAATACTAACAGTGAACCAGTAAAACAAGGAGTAGGGCAGATGGGAACGACCCAGTTATGTCACCTTTAATAATTTTATAGACCAGCGATGGCGAACCAATGGCACTCGACAACATTATTCGGGCACGCCAATACACGCCTTGGAAAATCACGCGACCGCAAACCGTGTCTGGGCGCGTTAACGTTCACATTCGCGTGATTTTCCAACTGAGCGGATTTAACGGTAGTTTGGTGCCGCAACAGCAGTTGTCCGTAAGGCCCCTGGGTCTTGATTCCATAACTTCTAACACGCGCGTAACGCGGCGCGTTAACATCTTAAAGTTGGCCTTAATTCCTAGGGAAATAGTAAAATTTTTAGAGGTTCACTTAACGCACCGCGTTACTTGTGTGTTAAAGTTACAGAATCAGGGTCCTGGGGCCTTACGGACAACTGCTATTACAGGCACCTAATCCGCTCAGTTGGAAAATCACGCGACCGCAAACCTTATCGCGCCCAGTTTGCGGTCGCGTGATTTTCCAACTGAGCGGATTAGGTGCCTGTAATAGCAGTTGTCCGTAAGGCCCCTGGTGGGCTACCATATTCTCAAAAACATTTTTATAATAACCTTACATTGACTTTGCTCTCTTGGCTAATGAGAGAGCAAGACAAAATCAATGTAAGGTTAATAAAAGAATGTATTTGAAAAGTACCCACAAAAAAAATCGTCTACATTTTGACGTCATGTAGGTATAACAATAGTACATTACTGTCGCGGTCTGTAATGAGTGCGTTGCTGGCAGCGATGATGATGGCTGAAAGAGCAGCGTAGCGCAAGTCCAGGCTAACTCACATACCCACCCACAAAAAAAAGTGTATAAAACACCCCAGCAATGAAATTCCATACAATTTTGCTGGCGCCTGTTCGAGTAGCGCGGCAAGGGCGACGAAATAATTGCTTGCACAAAGAAAGTTGTCGATATAACGACCACATTACAAGCATTTTTGAGTAATAGTTCATTGCGTACCCCTTTACAGTAGTGCCTAAACCATAAAAGATAACGCAAAACGGAGGTTTCTCATAGATTTCGCTGCTAAAAATAACAAAGTATGATCCTCATATAAGTTATTTGACTTCGAATTTGCAACAGAAGAAATAACACAAACTTTTTCTTTTATTATAATAAACATTCAACAGAAAATATTACAATTGCTGTACAAAATGCTTATTTCGGTTTTCACATAAATAAAAGAGTTGTTGTACTTGTCACTAAGTCGTGATTCTTTGATGGCACAATATTGACCGCATCAATTTTTTCAAATAAAAAATGGCACGACCACCGACAATGTTTTATAGACTTACCATAAAGTATACAATATAGAAGGAAAAATGGAACTCGCGATGAAAGGAACATT
Organism: Agriopis aurantiaria; assembly: GCA_914767915.1. Lineage (NCBI taxonomy): Eukaryota > Metazoa > Arthropoda > Insecta > Lepidoptera > Geometridae > Agriopis > Agriopis aurantiaria. Next base: position 10,017,694 of record OU611983.1, on the reverse strand, counting down.
ATTCCTACTTTCACTTATAATCGTTCACATTGCTGTCGGACAATCGTGCGAGTATCTTGAAACCATATTATTGAAACACATAAAACAGGCTATAAACCATGGTACAATAATATACTCCGCCAGGTATAGCGCTCCGAGATATAATGTCACGTGGGTGACACTCACTTACGTTATCGATGCCATGGATTCACGTACACGTGCATAAGAGCAGAATGAGTAAATTACACAGATATACACAACCAGATCGGCAATATATTTTAGTGAAAGAGACAACTTGATATGGCTCAGCACAAGTACGAAAAGGACATAAATAGATTTTGTTGTCCTTATCGGCGTGACCTGTTTTTGGTACCTCAAGTGTCAAAATCTGTAATAATCAGTGACAAACAAAACGGGTCTGAATTATATTTATTGCCTTTTTTTGGTGATTTAATGTGATAAATGCGTGTTTCCTCTGAGAAATAATTGTAAAAGATATTTTACAATGGTTGGTTGTAGCATTTTGGGCTGCAAGAAGCGCAGTGAGCGAAAATACGATGATGAGCGAGAGGCACTGAGCTAGCCACGCTCATTGAAAATCTATAGGTAGTAGATCTGTGGTAAATTACAACAAGTTCTAGAGAGATGATGATACACGAAACAATGGCGGAAGCACTATGAAACAGCTGATTTTCTGTATTACCAGTAGCGTGATATTATAACTCTCCAATCTCCGTATATTACCTACCAGTGGGAATCCAACAAATCAATGTAGTTTTGATTTAGATAATGTAAATTCGTGCTTAACTTGAATTGCTTTGCTTGAGCGGACAAACCATATGACAATTGAAATGCTTTTAGTATTTTATTTAATAATTTGTTTTCCAATATCTGTGTTTGTTGCAATAAAGTGGCAGCCGGGCAGTGACGTAATTGAGTGTCAACTCCCAGAGCGCTAGACCTTGTTTCTTGGATCATGCTATAAACAAAACCGATTTCCGTAATGAAGATTGAAGCAGTTACGTTTATAAATTCATTTCATGTGTAAGGTTATACCAAACGTGTAGTTTTCCCATAATTTTTTAAAAACATATTATTATTTGGTTTTCGTATTTACACTGAAACGGCGATTTCATATATATTTTTACATCGGACTAGGCTAACGATTGACCGCGAGCTCGCCTGGTGGAAAGCGATGATGCGGTCGAAGTTGGAGCACGTTTGATTACAGATTTTAGATTACAGATTACGTTTATTTTGATAACAGAGTCGATAGGAAGGGCAACGGGATTTATCCTGAGCGCCACTTGACCCGTAACATGTTGTGAAACGTTGAAAAAAACAAAGCATGTCGCCTTATTGTATTATTTTCCCAAATTTGTGTATTTTAATCGTGGATTATTGTTAATTCACTGTTTGTGAATGTGCTCGAGTGAGGGCAAAGGATATAATGAGGCTTTAGTACATTGTTACCCTAGGGGTGAAAGTAACTCGAACCCAGTACCCTCGAACTATTAGCGTCTCGGAACTAAATAAACCTTTAACCTCGAGGTAAACACTGCTTTTCATTACGAATACAAGGAAACTAAAAATAAGAGGTTTTCCACTACTGCTTTAGCCTCTTCTCTTATGAAATCAGGCGTTAAATCCATATAGGAATCAGATGAACTCATTGTGTTAATACAAATCTGCTATACGGAAGTATAAATAAAACTCTACAATGAAGATAGGAATCCCGCCATTTTTTTTATTTTTTTTAACATCCTTGCACTGGCAAATGCACTAGAAGTGCGGGACCATTATCCTCTGAGAAAAAAAAAGCTGGAACACGGTTCAATACAAATGTGAAAATAGAACTAGTTTAAAAAAATATTTATTTGAGTGTCTGTCAGTTGTCAACTGTCATTGTCAGTTGAAAGTGATTTTCCCTAGGGCTGAAATGTATTACTTTCAACCCGCTCCTCAGGCAACTTTAGACCTATTTTCCGAGTATGAGTAATGAAAAAATATTTTTGTGTTGTTTCCAAACTCTATAGAAGCCTCTATATTTCACGGGTAGTATTTAAACGAGCGAATATAAATTCAAATGAATGGTGTCAAAAATACTGAATATGACTTACTTAAATACCAAGTGGGTGAAAGACTGGACGAATACAATTATTGAAAATGGCAATTCAACATTTTGCATATATTTTATTTCAATAATGCTGCGTTATATCCTAATCGAGGTAACCCAATTGACTAGGTTCGAATCTGCCCTAATAGAGGGGTCAGGAGGGAAGATTTTGCGTTGTTATAAAAAAATACCATGAAGGTTAAGGCGAGAGTTTCGCTTCCCGCCTTAGCCTTCTAACCTATCTGACAGAATTCGTATCAATAATATATATCTGATATTCAATACTCATTTGATATCACAGTCGCCCAGTAATTTCAATACGTCACTTAGGTTTTTATAATATGCATCATGGATTTACAATTATTTGTCATTTTTTGTGCCTCAATTTCAACTTTTACTAATCAATATTAGTGGACTGTTCAACTTTACGCAAAAATAATTACTCTAATATTTATTTCTCTCTCTTTATTTCGCCAAGTTATTTTTTATCCGCTCGATTAATAATAATCCCTATTTTACTGGCACATGTCTGTAAAATACGTAAGACGGCTTTAGTCTGCCCAGTGGGCGAAAAAAAAACCTAATTGAAGTAGCATGGTGAGCCTAGGCCGCCTGAACGACCAGGAGGGAAGTGTTGTTGTTGTGCCGTACGCGGAGGTCAGTGGCGGGTGTGGCGGTAGCAGTGGAGACGGAGAAGGCCGAGCCGACAAGGTAGGTGCCGGGCGCGGCGCAGACGGCCCGTACGGGCACGCGGCGCGACTCGAACCGCTCCAGGCAGACGCTGACGCCCAGCGTCGCGCCACCCGCCCCGCTGCCTTCCTCGCCGCCGCTCAGCGCGCCCGCCCAGCCCAGCGAGCCCGAACACTCCCTGAAATTATATTACAATAAGCCCTGGTATTGCAAATAACAGGCGATTGTGTGATCACAACTTTTTGAGATCATCATCATCATCACCCAGAAGACGTCCACTGCAGAACATAGACCACCCCTTTAACCTCCACACTGAACGGCAGTCTGCCTTTTGCATCCACTGGAAGCTTTTGCACTTTTTAAGTTTTAACTATAAAACTAATAAGATCATAACATCCTAGCTCAAAGGTCATTGACCTTTTTGTGATATTATCTTAAACATAAAATGTTTCCCAAGTAGTTGTTTCTTTGACTAAAGTTTAGTTACTAAACTATAAAAAGTATATGTTGTGATGCTGATGATACACCTCTAAAATTTGGCATCTCCACAGAACTTCAATAGGCTTGTGTCCTCATGTTTCATTTAGTGCAAATAACAGGCGTTACGAAGGATATAATTAAATACATATACACATAATGAAAAAAATATTTAAATTGACTGATACATTTCTGAGATGTTGAGAGTCGTTTAAAGTTTTTGGTGGGGATAGAGAGCGGATGCTATCTATAAGAATTGTCCAAATCGGTTTATAGGTAAATAACGGAGTTCTGAGGTAACATAAAAAATACAACCGAATTGAGAACTTCCTCCTTTTTTGAAGTCAGTTTCAAAAACATTGCCGAATGAATTAATAAAACAATTATTATAAATCGATTTTATAAACCTTCTATTAAAGAGAATTAGATTACTCTTGATCGAGTCACATTTCAAAACCAAAAAATAAATCGGTTCAGCCGTTTGGAAGCTACGATGCCACAGGCAGACACACACATACACACGTCAAACTTACCACACGTCGATTATTATATATTATATATTGCGTCGGGAGTAAAAAATGTGAGCTAAGGCTATGTAAGTCCATCAAAGCTCAGAATAGACAAGCAAGGGGAATATGCCTTAGTACAATATTTTATTATTGTTCGTATTCAAATGTTTCCACTAAGAAACTTAGACTTTGAACTTTTTCGACTAAATAAATAAAGGCACAAGCTCGGATAAGTCTGTTTTAGGCCAGATGCGTTCGCACTCGCCACACTCCTTTACCATTATCTTGTTTTTATATTATTTTTATAATATATTAATTTTCTTCTACCTATCTATTGTTAGAGACTATGCAATAAGATAAATTCATGACAAGCAAACATTCGCACTAGAAACGGTGAGACACTTCTTTATGGAATCGAACACATTAGCAAACATTAACTTAGTTCATTCAGTCTGTAATTGAGAAATTTCGTAGCATAAATCAAATCAAATGAAATATTTATTTATTGACAAAAAAAATATACATAAACAACCAACAAGTTTTGCAAGTTTAAGACCCATGAACCTCATATACCTATACCTATACGATTATACATATACCAGTCAGAGTTCTGCCTTTTGTAATAGGGCCTAGATGCCAGTGTTCTATTGTGAGCCAATATTATAAATTCGAAGACTACAAACAGCTCAAATCACACGTCCTTACCTGTTCTTCTGTTTAGTCATGTCGATGAACACTTTGACAGGAACACCGTAGCAGTTGACTATATTCAAAGTTATAGGAACTAAACATATTTTGCGTTTCTTAAAATCGTGGCTTATTTCGCTCGAATGCTCCAGTCCGAATATGACGACGTTATCATTCTTGCCTCTTTTACTGGGGTCGTCGTAGTCTAGCTTATTATCAGAGTCATCTAGTTGTAGCGTGACGGGTTCCGCGGGCGAGCGGGGGACTTCATTGGACAAGGGTTTGGAGAAACAATCGAGCCAGAGGCATTCTTGGCCGATCGCCACACGGCCGGTAGTCTTATCAGTCGCTTTCCATCGAAGCAAAAACATCGATTCGATCAGCCCCGTCTTTACTTTAGCTCCTTGCCTTATTGCATCATTCGTTTCGGGAAATGAGGGTTTCCCGTCGGTCACGAATTTGTCGTAAGCCGGAGCGTCGCCTGTGAACTTTCGGTAATCTATTTCGGAAATTGTAATTTCTGAATGGTCTACTACTCCCTCGGGTAATGGGTCGAGTATTCTCTTGGCTTTTAGAATGAAGTGTAGCCTTTCTCTGGGTAGCAATGGGTCGCTCTTGCAACCAGTTGCAACAAGCGCAGTCAGCCGCCACTGGCGCCCCAGAAGTGCCGCTTCCAGTAACTCAATCGACATATCGTTTTGCTGTTCTAATATATTCTTAACTTCCACTGCCAATGTCATATTCTCCGATGCGACCCCGTTCGTTGTGCATAGATTCCGTCGTGGCGTGACCGAAACCTCCACAGCTTCCTGTAATACGAGATAATGTTTAGTGAGTACATGATCAGTTAGCTATCGATAGATTCAATCAATACACTTCTGTATGGATTTCAATGAATTTTTCATGAGTTAAGACAATAAAAAAATATCAATTTTCTAAATAGACATTCTGCTTTACAGACCATCTGCTAGTTGGTCATTTCGAAACATGTACGTTTAGCTAATTAGGCATACTACTCATTGGACGTTTCGTACTGTTGGACGTTTTGCTTCTTAGACTTTTTGATAGAACGGGCTTTCCTTAACAAACACTCATCATTTTTAAACTGGTTCTGGTAGCCTAACGAAGGTGAGCCCATCACATATGGTGCGAGCTGAATTGTGCTTTATTGCGTTGCAATAAAGTGTAATCGATATCACGTCGCCCCGTCAATCTGGGTTTCTTCAATTTGCGAGTGAATCGGTTTCTTCTAGACAAGCGTGCTCTATCGTAGACCAAATCATCGCTTAACATCAGGCGAGTAGGCAGTAAAACGTAAGCCTATAACTAAATTTAAAAGTTACTAACCGCGACTTTCTCGTGGAGGATGTGCCGCAGCAGACGGTAAGGGCGGTGGCGCACGCCGGTCTCGTAGTAGGCGAGGAGGTGTAGCGCGGGGGCTGCGGGGGCCGCGCGCAGCTGCAGGGCCGCGCGTGCGCCGCCCGCGCTCCACGGCACGCGCGACACGTGCCGCGCCGCCAGTGCGCGCCAAGCCGCCGCGCGCGCCGCACGCTCATCTATACACATCATAATTATTAATTTAAAAATACCAGCATCCAAATTAGTAAACGCTCGAATTAGTAGTATTATTGAAGCTGGTTAAAAACCTCAAAGAATTTATTTCGGACCGCCTCGAGAGCATCTCTGTATAAAAACAAAGAATCATCATTTGTAGCCATGATAGCTCAGTGGTTAGCGCATTCGAATCCCAATCGGAAGAGTGTGGGTTCAAATCCCAACCAATGCCAGTGATCACAAAACATCGTGATGAAACCATAGCAAGGTGGTAGGGTTCGGTCTAACCTAACCTAACAGTGTGTTCCGGCAGCATCACTTGAGAGCCAATTTCCATTCCAAGCAAAACGTGTTTACCATCTTCAACCACAGAGACAGCACTTAACATCAGGTTTCAAAAGCCTTTGTATTTTATTTAAAAAAATCATAAAAAATAACTATTATGGCTCTAACATGTTTCTTTGGTATAATATATAAAATTGATTTGTCCAGTTTTGTAAATAAAACACTATAGTATATAGTATTGAATTTTATTTATTTATTTAGTAATTCCCAAAAGACATATTTTTTAAGATGAAAAAAGTACTGAAGGCCAGGTACTGAACCGCGCTGACCCGCGTTCAACACTTGAATCTAATGAGGTTATTTACTCTTGCACACGCTTGAATTTATTTGTGTGAGTGCATAAAACAATAAGCTATCAATCGCTGGAATCGCTGGAACGCTGATCACGCCAGGGTAAACAGTATGTAAAGTCAATCACAGATATATAAGTGAACCGCTGGGAAAGTATTAACTCATATACAGGATTACGCGGAAAGGGTGTACTAAGCCGAAAAGGGTCCATAGAACCCATCATTATGGACGACTTTTACTATGGGAGCAACTCTGAAATCGCGTAAAAAATATCAGCTGTTCCATAGCTTACGGCTTAGTACACTCTTTCCGCGTAACCCATTATAATCAATCCCTTACCGGTGTGAGCGGGCATCTTGCGATACTTGTCGTCGTAGAGGCGGCGGAAGGTGCCGTCGGCGGGCGCGGCGAGTGCGATGCAGTCAGGATGCGACACTGCGATGTGTAAGTTCTTCAGCTCGGCCGGGCCCGCGTTACTCAGCTCCACGTCGATGGATCGGAGCTCACCGCTTAGTATGTCTGGGCTCATCTCAGAGAATGTCATCTGGAAACGACAACCATAATAAGCATTTCTCTCTGAAAACGTTTTACCTAGTATACTTTCCAATCTTATAGGTTAATGATACAGATCTTTTTTTTTTGCATTTCATTATACTACCGTAACATCTAGGAAATGTCCACGCTTATTTACGAGAATTTTTGTCTAGATCAGTGGTTCCCAATTAGTGGTACGCCCATGGGGGTACGCGAAGTTATAAATAATAATAATAAATATTCGGGACATTTTTTTCACACATGGTCATCTGACCCCAAACTAAGCAAAGCTTATGATATGGCTGCCAGAGACTGATATACATACTTATATAGTTTTAAATACATACTTAAATAGATATAAACAACCAGCAGTGCAAGTACCGTTCTTTTAGCGATCGTCAAATTGACAGTTGAGGTCGTCAAATTCGATAATATGCCATTTTTTCAGTACTCGCTGTGATCGATTCTGTGGCATTTTAGCGAATTTGCGATCGCTAAAAGAACGGTACTTGCACCGCAGAATAGATATAGAATAAACACAAATGTTCATCACATAAATGTTTGGCGGGAATCGAACCCACGCCCCCAAGCTCAGAAGGCAGGCAGGTTCACTACCAACTGGACCAACGAGCTATCAACCAACTGGACCAACGGGCTATCAACGGAATATCAGTTGCATCAAGAGGTACTCGCGCCAATCTCTTGGCAGACACAAAGGTCACAAGGGTGACACACAAGCCTACGTCATCGACGCTGTGTTACCAGTAGCATGAAATCATAACTCCCCCAATCTGCGTGTATTACCTGTGGGAATCAGATAAAACAAGGTGTTTTTTATTTATTTGGTGCTTGAGCCGAGCTGTAGGGGTACGCGAGTTTGAGGTCTTTTTTGAAGTGGTACGCAGGCAAAACTAATTGGGACCCACTGGTCTAGATAAACCTTTACAATTGACTTTACAATTTTCCCTGACTACCGTGAACCCGCAAACCATAACGCATGATGCTCGCGTCCCTTAATTGTGCGTTAATTGACTTGTTGTGATATTTGACGTCACACGTCTTCTTTTTTACTTTGAATGTATAATATTCTGAATGTTTGGAGTCCTATAATAATGTGTTCTTTTCGTACAGTTGTACAATGTCACAAAGGGATTCGGTCTCTATGACGCTTGCGCACTCAAGTCACTCAACCCGAAAACATCCGTCGACACGCAACACACGGCTCGCGCTGGGTAGGGAGAAATAGAGACCGCTCTACCAACATAGTGATGATTTTATGTTAAAAAAAGCCATTGTTTGCATCTCGCGATCTGCACCGCTTTGTAAATAGTGTAGCTTTCTAAAACTGAAACAGTTTTGGGAATAGTCAGTAGTTCCATAGACAACCTATAATCAAACAAGGTTACACAATTTTTTTTATATGCTTATATTTAGGTCACCCAGGGTGCTTATTCTCCGAAGCGGGACGACTTGCTGGCGTACTGGCGGCGTGGCTTACCTGTAAGCACGGCACCTCAGGTATGACTGTGATCTGCAAGCGCCTGTCTGTGCTCTTCACGGCAGACGTTAGATCCACTTTTCCTGTGATGGTGATACCAGTGCCATTCTCATTCCCTCCCTCGCCGACATTCACTAATCTGAAAATAGAATAGTATAAAAAAGGTCTGAGGTATTTTCTATTGTTGATCTTTGAGTTGCATTAGCTAGAAAGCAGTCAAATTGGACCTCATAAAAAGATTGAGAATAATAGATTTGCGTTTGACCACCTACGTGCCTGATATTATATGATGATGCGGTCTAAGATGGAGCACGCTTGCCTAGAAGAAACCAATTCACTCGTGATTTGAAGACACCCAGATTGTAACTATCGGAGAACACCCATTCAGGCAGCGCATTCCACAGATTTGTAGTTCGCACAATAAAAGTGGAATGAAAGCGCTTCATACAAGCGTACGAAGTGCTTTGCTACCACTTTTGATTTTTCGGAATATCAACCATGAAGCAATGTCGATTTTTCGTGTCCTCCTTGACTACCTCCTTTCCACGTTTCAACATGGAAAGGAGGTGGTATAGTGATAAATAAAGGTCCCTTTAGGTTCGTTACGTCGACGTCGCAAAATGTTGGATTCCCAAAACGTTGAACTCTCGCTCTGTTGAATTTCTGTTATGTTAAGATATCATTTCCTAAAATATTGGATTCGTCGTAAAAAGGTTGGGGTTAACCTTCCCACTAGGTTCTACAATAAAAATTACTAAGAGACCAGAAATATTAAGAAGGTAAGAGCAACGAACGAAATATAAAATTGTTTTTTTGATAATTATGATGGTCACCTAAAGAATTAAGCCTGCTTGGATTTTTGGGTTCAAGGATATTATGAAAATGTATCAATAAATCTGCTTACTTGTATGCCAAGCCGTGAACAGACAGATTTCCAACTCGTAATGGCGTCAATGTAAATGTCAACACCTTTCTACTATCTCCCTCTAACAGCACAGATTTAACCTTCTGTCCATAGATAGCGCTATTATCAAGCGCCCCACCCGCCGCTACTGCCGGCTCATTGTTCAACACTACTTCAGGGGTAAGGTTAGATTCATCACTTGAGGGTGTGAATCTCCAGAGTAATTCCAAGTCCTTGAGCACTATAGAGATGCTGAGCGGGTTCCATAAGGTTATGGATATTTGAATCGGCTCTGAAAGAAAAGTAATTGTTTTACATATTATATATTATATGATGTAACAAATGTTTTAGTTTACTCCATCACTCCAAATAATCGATTCAACTGTATTGATAAGGTTAATAAACTTTCGTATTATGCATTAACAGCACTAGCTAGAACTAAGCGATAGTACCTACTGATGTTCTATAACCTAAACAAAAATTACTAAAATTTTAAAAATTGTTATGAAAATAGATACCGATGATTTTTGTGCAACTGAGCATGGTTTTTGTGCATAAGCATGGTTTAAAAAGAGCTATTTCAGACCTCCTTGCGGCACAATCGGGTCGCAGTCTGTTGCGTCGCTGTAAAAGTCAACGATGGGCTTGAATATCATCGGAACGGAGCCTTGCGTCACTTGTAACAACATCTCCTCGAGACGAGCGAAGATTTTCTGGTCGGCGGCGGAGGGCGGGGCGGCGAGCGACAGCGAAGTAGCAGGCTGCCGGCCAGGGGAGGATAAAGGCGCAGGGCCTATGCACAGAACAGCTGTACCGCGCTGCTCTACTAGAGGCAATGGCAACACCGGCAGGACTTGCCGATCTTTGAACTCCTCCGAGTTTTCTATCCATTGCTGTTGATAAAACACAAGTAAGGTTAAAAGTAGGTAAGTAGCATAAAACTCATGTTAATATGTTGCTTTGGTTTGACGAGTCACTATAAAAATAAATACCTACATTAATATCTAATATGCCGATCCATCTCTAATGCATTGCTCGTATTGTTGGCAGATCAACTCAATCGTCCCTGGTTAGCGTCAATCATGTCACAGCATTCTTATCTGATTCTTACAATAAAATAAAGCTAGGGTAGGTAGGTGTCCCAGGTCTTGCTGCACGTGGTGTGGGTACCTGGTGCTGGTGCATGTACTCGCGCAGGAAGGCGTGCTGCTGGTGGTGGTGGGGGTGCGGCGCAGCCGAGGGAGGCGCGAGCGGCGCGCGCAGCCAGCGCAGCGCCTCGCCGCCGCGCCGCAGCGCGCTCGCCAGCCGCCCCAGCGCGAACTGCACGTGGTCCGTCGCCAACCGCCATCCGCTCTCACCGTACACCTACCAACACAAAACTCTTATTTATAGCTGTTTTGCAACGGAGGGCCGATTCAACAACCGTTGAACGTAGCCAAAAAAAGTTTCGCGTCTAAGTCACAGCGACTTAACCGACCTGATATGCCTGTATGTAGCACCGGTACGCGTGTTTCTTCTGTCCCGCCTTGGAGAACCTGTGCCCGGCGAGCACCATGTGGAAGGCATACTTCCGCGGCATAGGTCTCGGCGGCGGCAGGAAGCAGAGCGCGGCCTGCTCGAGCAGCATGGCGCTGCGCAGGTCGCTGTCCTCGGACGTCATGCGGATCAGCTGCTTGGCTGCCTCACCGTGTTGCCCGTTTGCAATCAGGCACACCGCAGACACTAGAGTAGCGCGCACCGCATACTGAACCATTCTGGACACAAAAATAGCATTGTATTGTTAACACGTACTTCGATGTAGCTACACTATATAAGCTAAGATCATCACTGAATAGGAGCCCACGAACTGCCGAAGACAGTGCTTAGCCCCGACAGTGGTGACTCAATCTGACATTTGACCACCCAACAGTGGGACTAAACGAATTAAGAAAAAATTAAGTACTTACTAGAATACTAGATAAATACACTAACCTGCATGTGTTCAGGTATGTGACGATGCTCTCCTCCATGTATCCGTGCGTCTTGCGATTCGCGTCGCCGGCCATGAAGGCGCTAAGAGCGGCCATCTCAAGAGCGCCTGCGTAGAATAGGAAAGCGCTGTCGGCGTAGAACTCGCGTTTGGCCGCGTGGTAGGCCTCGAACGCGCGCTGCCACTGCCCGCACATGAACCACAAGTCGCCGAGCCGCCGCAGCTGCAACTCCGGACACTCAGCCGTGTAACTGAAGATATTGGCATACTTAGGAAACAACAACAGTCTGTCTCTCGCTCACACCAAATTTTTCTCTTGTCCCTTTTACACTCGTGGAGTTTTTTTGTTGTGCCGACCATGTCTATGCCTATGGTAGCCAATGGTGTATGCATCCGCACAATGACTGTGTTGACCCTAAGATCATTCTTGATCAAAGTTTTTTTATTATTGTCCTTTCAGCCTTTCTTAGAAACGATAAGTCAAATTAAAGAATGCTTAAAATTGCTCTGTCGATTTCTTGCTGACGGAAATGTCACAAGAAAAAACGAGACACTTGTGTAGCGGGAATTTTCCGCAACTAGGCAGAGAGAGCCATTTTTAACACAAGTAACGTTTCTCAGTTTGCTTAAGTTTATGACTTGCCCGACTTACTTAAAATATTCTGGAAATAAAACTATTAATATACAGCTTAAGAATTTAAAAAAATTAAGTCCAATTTGTCCGAAGAGTATTTTTCAAATTATGGACATATTAAATACCATGTTTCAGAAAACACCCTCGGTTTGACATTGCATCGTCGGTTAAAAAGAGATGCAGAATCAGATATAATACATACATGACAGTGTTGTTGGCTGCACTGTTCCCAGCTTTCCCTGTACCAAACCATCTTTTTGTGGCGATAGCATTGAAGAATGATCTGCTCACTCCTTTCCTATTTGCAACCTACAAATATTGTATTTAAGTTAGAATAAATAAGGAGAAATGTTTAAATTTTAAGCTAGACAATTATCAAATATTTACCACTTCAGAAAGCTGGCCTATTAGTTTCTCTAGGTAGGGCAGTAGTGCCTTCTGTGAGTAGTCTTGCAGGAATTTCTTAATATCATCAATGTCATTCATATTTAAACATGTTCCATGAACTTCTGTAGAAAAATCTAGAACTTTGCTCATAACACTGACGCTTTCAGAGCTCCCAGAAAAGGAATGAGTCTGAAAACAACATTAAAAAAAATTGAGATATTCAGTCTATGGTAGTCTTACCTAAAATGTCAGTTTATAGGAATACCAGCTGCGCCTTGCTGCTTTACCCGCGTTTTAACAGGTTTCCCTATTTTTTCGGTGCCTTTGAAAACTGGTGGCCAAGTGCGAGTCGGATGTGTTATTTTACTTAGGAGTTTGCACCATAATCTTACCTAGTTTAACACTTGTATGTATTACTTTATTTTATGATAAAGCAAAAACAAAAGAACCATGAACCATAGAGATGAAAAATCACACTTCTTGTATGAGCCCCTTAATTTGTTTACTTTTTTTAATTCTTATTTATAATGATATCCGATGATGCTCATATCAGGCTGAAAATGACGATGTTATAATCTATTTCGTCAAAGTTATCATTGAAAAATTCTTCTGGGTTGTAATAACGACGACACCTAACCAACCCTTAAACCAACCTAACCTTTTAAAGTAGGTTGGTTGGTGTAAGCTTAGTTATAGGGTTGGTACCTTTAGGTATGAAGCCCTAAAAAGTATCCTGTTTGTTCTTATGATAAGTCTCTTTTAACATCGGCATAGTTATGAAATGTAACAGTTAGAGATGGAGTTATTTACACGATGTTATGTACAAAATATCATGTTGTACGTAAGTATGGCTTAGTACTTAAGATTATTTATTTACCTGTAAGCTATTTGCATTATCATAAAGGTCATTATCTGGAGAAGTCAGTGGGTGAGAATTATCAGCCTGTACTGATGATGTGAGCCCAGGTCCTTCTTCAGCTAAAAATAGGGGTAGGTATATACAAGTATGAAATGAAAATGTTTAAGAACCCCTGAAAAAAGAGATGATAATCTTCAAATGGCTAAACAGTTTTTTTTTTATCATAGCTAAGAACACTCTATCAAGTCAGCTTTTAAACAAAACAAACTAAATGCAAATCCGTTCAACCTTTTGTGAGCAGCAACGCCACAGACAGACACAGAGATACACATGTTAAACATATAACAATCATCATCATCATTTCAGCCGTTGGACGTCCATTGCTGGACATAGGCCTCCCCCATCAATCTCCAGAAGAGCCGGTTGGAAGCGGCCTGCATCCAGCGTTTCCCTGCGTTCTCTTTTAGGTCGTCTGTCCATCTCGTGGGTGGACGTCCTACGACAATACAGTATATAACAATACAGTGTGTTTAACTTTTTGTGTTTAAAAACCAAATTTGCCTTAGCCTTGCTTTTTATTTTATTCTTACCAGTGCTGGTGGTTGGTGGAATAAATACTGTTTGGGGCTCAGCAGGAGAAGTAGGTTGAGTAAAAGAGGATGACATCTCATTCTGTAAAATACAACATATCTTATAACAATAAAACTTTAAATATAGTATGGATCATATAGAAATTAACATAAAAATGATGTAAATACATTAGCTTCATTTGCCCTTTTCACTAATGGAGCCCAAAGATCAGCCAGCATTGGATCCGAAGCACTTTTTGAGTTGATTGACAGAATAAAGCAGTTGCTGGCTCCAAATGTCTGTTTCAATGTCTCAAATGTTACATCTGCCCTGCAAAAGTAAGAGATAACATATAAATAGTCAACAAATTGCGTATGTTGCGGTTAAACACAAGCCTATTATTTAATTAAATTAAATAAAAAATGCGGGCACAGACACATGGCATTGGTTGTTTACCCACTAGATGGTACGGTAACTGCAATTGCAGCCAGGGATGCAAAAATTTATGCAAACATATTGCACGTTTTTCAATAGCATAGTGACAGCGCAGCATTATCAACCCATCACCATCGCTAATGACGCTTGATGGTGTTGCTAGAGAGAAAGAGCAAGCATCCCAATTTCTCCATATGGCAAAAATGCTCATGTTTTGAGTAATATGTACTGTAAAAATGTACATGAAAATCCGACATTGTAGTGTTGCAATAAAGCTGTCAATGTGCTTTCGCCATTGGTAAGCCACTATTGTCAATTAACTCAAAAACAAAACAACCGAATAAGTACAATCCTGGGGTGTTTAAGAAAAACGTGAATAGGTATTTCTTAGGCAAGCGTGCTACATCTTTGGCCACATCTTCCATCTTCGCTTCCCACCAGGTGAGATTGTGGTACAAAGCATGGCATGCCTAGTCCATTAAAAAAAAGAGATGGTTAGTTTTGCATTTTCATTATTAGGCCTCAAACCCATCTAACCTGCATGTAACCTGCTACTTGCCACATGTTGTATAGAGATTTGTCAGATCATGTGTCACATTCGGGGTTAGGCATAAGCGAGCTGCTGGCTTTCCTGGAGGAGACCGGGTGGCTGAATTAGCTGCAACCGGGTGACGCAAAATGGGCCAATGAGTGGCCTAGTTGCGGAAAATGCCCGCTACACAAGTAACACACATTCGGGGTTGCCAACCGTCCCACATGAGGCGGAACGTCCAATTTTCGTGGCTAAAATAATGCATCCCGCGAGTTGTTTTTTCTTCGTTTTTGTACATTTGTAGCCACGTCCCGCATATTAATTGCTAGTCTCCCGCGAATATCCGTGAATAGAAGTTGGAAGATGTGTTTCGGGCCTTAAATTAAATGGACTGGTCTTACAAAATAATAACAATAACATACTTTTCTCTTGAAATAACAGATGCATCATGAATTAGTAAGTATGACTTCAGCACTCCACTGTTGAACCATTTTGGGAGTTTAGGTGGTGTGACATTTTGCAGCTGTGCATACTGCTGGTTCATGGCATTGAAGCTGTCAATGACATTTTCATCGTGAGCCACTCCCACTATGATACATGATAGGAAGTGTTTAGTAAACTCATGGTCTGAAGGAAACTGGACTTCCAAGTATGTCTCTCTCCACGCATCAAACCAGTGTGTTGACTGTGGAATGTCGCATTTACGACCTCCTGTAATAGCATATAAAAAATTGTGAGTACCTAAACACAATCTTAGAAATCATTGTTCTTTTGCATGGTGGTTTGACTTTGTGGTGGTACTGATTCATGATATCATACCTAACTCACACGAAACAGTTTTATCACTGTAATTATGTAGCGCAGCATTATTTAACTGCCTTCTTGCTTCGGTTGGTTGCAATGGTTTCCAATT
Organism: Agriopis aurantiaria; assembly: GCA_914767915.1. NCBI lineage: Eukaryota > Metazoa > Arthropoda > Insecta > Lepidoptera > Geometridae > Agriopis > Agriopis aurantiaria. The sequence continues at coordinate 10,001,811 of OU611983.1, read as the reverse complement.
CACATCTCTGATAATAAGCCTCCAGTTTTTAATGATACATACACTTCCTCCGGGTTCTCGGAATTGACCTGCAACATACAGACATGATGGATTTTATGTTGCCAAGTTAATTTAGGAATTTCTGCATGTTGCTATAACATAATTAGGGGGAGTAGCCAAAGAAGCAGTTAGGCATTTAAGTATAGAAATTCTTATGTTATAGGATTTTTTATAAAGGTCCTACCTTCCCAATCCATTGTTGTAAACGGCTGCAATAGCTCTGTGAATGTGAGATTGTTTTTGGACACAACATTTTCCACTTTTGGACTGCACAACACTGCTATAATAGGCGAAAATGACTCTCGAATAAATTCTTGCGCGGTTTTTCCCGTACGAGCCATATTGAGTACTTTTTCAGTGCTACATAAGAGGTCGATTGTACTGTAATCTTCAAAGTGTATTATAACTTTACAAGGCCCTGAAAGAATTTCTGAAATTCTTAGCACAATCACAAACGAACGAAACGAAAGACAAGGAAACCAAAAACAAAATATTTACGAGCGACGACAACTGACAGTGACAATCAAACCAAAACTTACTTTGACTTTGACTGCCACCAAACGGCTGATTTACACTTCGTTCAAAATTTGCTAAACTAAAGCGTTCCTGAGACAAAGGGAACAAGAACCTGATACCCGTATATATAATATATTTTATGCTTGAATCAATCACAGCGGTTTATTATTATATAACAAAGATCTTGTATATACCCTAATGTTATAAAACGACTTCCCTTTAGGGTATACAAAGTCCTTGATAACAACAATCCAATGGTTTTTTTCTTCTGTGGATTTTACCAATTTTACCTACAACTTGCATCTCGCTAGATAAGCACTATAGGTACCTACCATTCATGGAAATCTTAATATTTTAAGATCCTGCTAACCTTTGCTTACGACAAGGCTATAGAAAAATCTGTGTCAAGTGTTCCTTTTACCAAAAGGGACCATGTGCTGTGGAAAGGCACAAGTCCATAGTAATCACAGAAAAGTTAAAAAAAACCCTTATCTTTTCTGTGATAGTAACACAGTAGTAGAATCTACAGTAATGTAATAAAAACAAGGAAATTGGGTTTGTATCCTTTATATTTAATGAAAAATTCATTTTACAAAATTCAGATACTCTTATTTTAAACAAAAAAATAATAATATAAATCAATATACGAAATAATTCGTAAATGCATTCTTACTTAATTTATTTAAGGTATAATAATGTAATTTTCATTTGTCTAAAATAACATACATTAATCTAAATAATTTTATGAAAACTAAGTAAACAAAAGTAAAATACAGTATGGAATTATTTTCACAGGAATATGTGATACCTATTGAAAATGAGAGGGCCTTCAAGTAACAAACAATGCATAATGATAAAAACAAAAATAACAACTAGCAAAATCATAATTATGATATTGTATGTATAAGATTTCTAGTACAATTATTGAATTTTACTATTAAAGAAAATAATTATAAGCCTATTCTTAGCAGACCCACATGGTTGAGTTGGATTTTATGTTGGCATGATGTACCAAATCATACAATAACTGTGTGTACTTGGTAGTCATGTTCGAAATTTACGATAGTTAATCTATCCTAGTCCTTTTCAAATAGCAAGGCACTTGATAGGTGATTTGGAGTCGTAAATATTGAATGTGACGTTACAGAACTAAATTAAAGATTTAAATTTTGCGGCGAAAACGTATAGCTAACCTACTATGAAAACTAGTCTGTTAGTGGTGGTTGTCAAGTGCCATGCTATTTGAAAAAAAAAACTTTAATAATGTACTTTTGCCACTCCACCTCAAGGCACCTTCGCAAGTTATCTCCATGTTATCGATCAAATGTGAGCAATGTGTGGAAAATTTAGTTGAGAATCAATGCTTCATGCATCCTGTACCTTGCTCGTTTATGTCAAAATGTGTGAAAACATATAATGACTGAATGTGCTATGTGTAATCTAAGCAGACTGTAACAAAATTACATTACAAATGTTCACCAAAAATTTCATTTAATTGGAACAAGTTTACATAAAAATACATTCTAGTTTAATTCTAGTCTTGCAGCATTTCCGAGTAACTATAACATGGGGTTCTTTAAAAGGGCTGTTAATAGTATTTAAAGGTCGGCAGCGTATCTGTGATGCCCCTGGTGTTACAGGTATTAATAGGCGACGGAGATCGCTTACCATTACCTTGTTTGCCAACTATGGCATAAAAAACATTCTGTTTTTGTTTGTAAACTTATTGGAATCAAAATGAAAATTTTAAATATAACATTTGTAATGTTATTTTCTTTATTCGTTCTGCTTAGATTTCACATAAGTACATTCAATCATTTTATGTCTTCAAAAATGTTAAAATGCATTAAGCACGATAGAGGACGCACAAAGTGTAGACTTTGAACATGAAGAAATAATTCTGTACTTGACTACACCATATTACTGCATGATATCATGATGAACAATTTTGTCTGAATTTCTACTAAAAACAAGCCCCGCGAAACCCGAAACGCCTAAGTTTAAAGCCTTCCACAGACAAAACGCATGCCAGCAGCAGTCACTACTCACCAAAATATACGCCGGCAGCATGTGAGCAGCGCAGCAATGGAGCAGTTTATGCGGTGTTCATTCAGTTCCTTGTAGTTAGGGTTACCATATCAAAATTTAAAGTCCTGACATAAAGTTGGTTATTTCAATAAAAGTCCGGACAGTTATGTTCAGGGCGCTTGCAGACGATGCGAGTACAAGTAGCAAGTAGTAGTCGTAAGTAGCTACTACGCATCGTCTGCAAAGTTTTGCTTTGAGCAAATGGCAGTGGTAGTGCTTAGTAGTACTTCCGCAAGCGCCCTTAATAACTAAAAGATTTTTGTTTTGTGTTTAGGGAGACGTTAGTTAAGATTTACTCGTATTACATCGCCAAAGCTAAAAAATCAGGACAAAGATCCAAAAGTCCGTGCATGTCCGGAAATTCGTACAGATGGTAAACCTAGTTATAGTGCATAGCGCGCAGGCCTGCATTCAACTATCTCTGCTACTGCTGGTTACTTTTGGTCTGTTTTAGACTTTTATAAGCGACAACATCGAGTAAGTTGTAAGACACCTTAAAAACAGGGCAATCAAAACGTCACTACATAATATTGCCATAAAAAGGCATACCCTGGAATCTGGTCTTATTTTATTGATTCATAATTTTGCTAGTTTAATTTTAAAGTAAATTATATCTGCAACATACAACATTTTTGGTACATACAAACAAATCAAGCTTTATACACAGATATACTTTAACGACGGTATACCGTTACATTTCCGCTTTACTATTCGATCTTCACGTTTTCTTATATTATTCAAAAAATATCAAAAGTAATTTTTTTGATCGACCTTGACGGATTACCCGAAACCGTATCGCGAGAGGCGGCATGCGCGCGGGACGCCGGGCGGTCGACGCTATTCAAAGTTCGCATTGAACATGTTGATGTTAAGGTCCTCGAAGGTGTTGGTACCGGACTGATCCAAGATCTGCAACATATCGGAGAGCTCGTGCGGCGCGTGAGCACCCTCCGCGCCCCCCGCACCCGTCGCTCCACCAGCGCCGCCCTGCCACGACCACATGCCTGAAAACACACAAGTTTTCTTAATCTACTCACTAACACCAACAACTATACTGGGTTACGCGGAAAGGGTGTACTAAGCCGAAAGGAGTCCATAGTACCCATCGGTATGAACAACTTTTACCACTCTGAAATCGCGAAAGAAATATCAGATGTCCCATAGAAAATTGTTATTCACACTTGACAAAATGTCGAGCATGAATTAATGTGGATTTCAGAGTTGCTCCCAGTTGTTCATAATGATGGTTACTATGGACCCCTTTCGGCCTAGTACACCCTTTCCGCGAAACCCTGTATCTGTAGTCTACAGTGAATACATAGCGACATATAACTCAATGCCACGCCCTATAACTTCAATGGTGTTGGCAATGGTCAACAGTGGCGCTAGCATAGCCTTAAAAATTGTTGTGTGAACTTTTTTTGCATGGACTATAGACTGGTTACGTTTCGTAATTTTGGTCGCAGATCTATCTTCATCATTTCAGCCATAGGACAGCCCCTGCTGGAAATAGGCCTCCCCCATCGAACTACAAAAAAGCCAGTTGGAAGAGGCCTGCATCCAGCGTTTTCCTGTAGTATGTCCATCATGTGATCTAACTAAGCCTACAAATGAATGGAATGCGACGCGTTCACAAGGTAGGTGATAATCGGTTTTATTTGTAAACCTCTATCCAATATAGACCATGGGCCTTACGGACAACTGCTATTGCGGCACCTAACTAACGTTAAACACAATCCATCCCGCGGATGAGTCGCGAGAAATGTTTAGTGTGTTGCTGACCGTGTGTAGGATGCGGATGGTGGTTGTGATGGTAGTGCGCAGGCGGCAGGTAGGCGGGCGCGGGCGGCGAGCGCGCGGGAGAGCCCTCCGGCGCGCCTGCCGCCACCGCGCCTGGCCCTGCGCCGCCGCCCTCCCCGCTGTACGCGTAACTCTCACCACCTGCGCCTCCGCTCTGCAACATACACACACTACTCATTAGGATAGTTCATTTTTTTCCATCATCTTGAATTATAATTATAGTTAACTAGCTGAATTCCGCTACTTCGTACGCGTAGAGCTCGCCCTTCGGCCTCGCTACTATAAACCTCACGGAGCCCGAGACCTTTCCAACGAATACAAAACCGTGGAAATCGGTTCGTGCGTTCTGGAGTTATAGCGTCAGGAAGGAAAACCCGACTAATTTTTATATAGTAGATTAAATATTTTAGGTGGACTGACGATATCGTGAGAGTCGCGGGCATCCAGTAGATGTCGATGGCAGGCTGTCGTTCAATGTGGAAATCTAAGGGAAGGCCTATGTTCAGCATTCAGCACGATCCGATCCGTCTGATGCAGGTATCGACATGGGGTGGGGACGAGACGGGACGGGCCGGGCCGGAAGAGGAACCTGAACAAGGCGGATGTTGGACTAAAGGAAAGAATGGGATGGAGTGAAGTGGATTATGGGGTGAATGTGGGGCTGGAGTGGAAAGAGCGTAACGGTAGTAGTGTGGACTTGCGGAACGAATGCGTAACTGGAATCGCAGTCGTTAGTTTGAAGTGGGTACGTGTATGGTATGCCTACTTTTAAAGAGTATTGTTTAGCACATAATCAAGGTTTTTATATTCTATGTAAAATTTTAGTAGATAATAGTAAAGTATAAATAAGTAAAGGTTAAGCCGAGTGTTTATTAGTGAACTGTAGGCTATGTAGTAGAATATATTGCTGCTGGTATCATCGAATGTCGTGGACAAGCTGTGGTCCCACAGTCTGTTTATTAATATGCAATGAGACTTGAGCTTGTCTTGCAGACGAGCCGTCGAAAAGGCGGTAGGTTCACAAGCGCGGCGCGAGGGCGCCTGTCGTGGCCTGTACAGGAGCGTCAGTTGTTGTTCTTACCGGACGGAGCGTGGTCCAGGTGGTGTGCGGCGGCGTGTTAGCGGGCCGGTGCGGCGAGTACTCGGGCGCGTAGTGCGGCGCATACGGCGGTGCCACTCCCACCGCGCCGCCGCCCGCGCCGCCCTCGCCCGGCGACCGCGCGCCCACGCCGCTCACCGCTACAGCTGCACAAACATCATAGTCTGTTTTTAATTATCTCTTGAGGCTTATCTTTAAAGTTTTAATGCGCGATAAGTCTCAATAGTTAATTAAAAACTCGAAATTTTTAGTATGATAAACCCAGCATGTAGAAATTGTGTATATTGTGAAATGATTTTTTAATGCACTCTTGCAATATGGGTATCAAATGAAAGGGCTTGCAGAGAATAACTCGAACAATAAAGTGACGTCACTCTAAATCCAATATGGCGGACTTTAAAGATGGCGGACGGAAAGATGCAAGTTTTTTTTATTGCTATGAACAAAGCTTATAATTATATATTATGACTGTATACTTGTTATTTCAGTTCTATCTGTCGCCATACCATAACAGGGTCATAATTATAATAATGATATGTGACCGTGTGTGAAAAATGTCCCGTTTTTTTATGTACATGTTATTTAAGATGTACCAAAACATGTTATAAGGACCTACATACATAATGTCACAATAAACTTATTGAGTATTTAGAAGCCTTAGTGTCCCAGGACGTCCTTGGACATTGACCCAGGGATGTCTCGTGTCTCGAGTTTGCAAAACCTTTTACGTTTATGTATCACGACGTTTTCCAAAACCTTTGTGAATGTGGTGGTGGTGATGTTAGCATGCACGTACCGGGAGGCGCGTGATGGTGGTGCAACGCCGGCTGTTGCTGCTGCTGCTGTGCGTACACGTCGCGGTGCCGCAGGTGGTAGTCGTAGCCCTCCTCGGGCGCCGCCTCGCCGCCGCCGGCGCCGGCACCGCCCAGGGAGCGGCTGCAATAACACAACATGTTACATAGTTCGCCAACCACCGATTGACTGCTCCCCATTAGAGATGGGTCAACTCGAGTTCATGTTATTTCAAGTCAACTCGGGTTAGAGCTTGTTTCACTATGAATACCTATTCGAGTTGCATCCACTCCACACACGCGGTTGGCTCAGTCAGCGACGACGCGCGCTCGGCGCTAATCGGGTTAAATCGTATCGTCGGTTACGAGTTTACGATCTCATTTTGCGCGATTTTGTACTGTTTACGTATGTTTCAATAATAATTATCCAATATCATATAAATAACAAAACCATGGTGTAAATAAACTCGTATCAACATTATTAACCCGAGTTATACAAATTAAATTGGCTGTATGAAAAAAATCTGCCGACTAACATCCTTTCAATTCAAATGGATTCTCAAACTGGGCTATCTAGTAGATTTCTTGATCCATTTAACTCGAGTTAATACGAGTTACTCATATTTCTACTAGATCTAACTCAGTTTGGCTTAAACCCGAGTTCACCCATCTCTACCCCATAGTCACCTCGCACATTGGGACACAAGTGGCAAAAAAAATTCCTGAGCGGACCAATCAGCACCTCAGGTAGTTATCCGACTTGTTTGCAATTATGAATAAGTACGCTTCTCATTCGCCTCGTCGCGTCGGTGACATCTGTGGTGACCGCGTCAGGAGCGTTTTTTAAGCGCGAATCACAGGAACGACTGCGGCAAGCCGAACTTAGTTTTAAACTGAACTAAATCTAGCAATAGGCTATCGGACAGAAGTTTGAGTTCTAGATATAAGCTTTTAAAGTTTTTGGTTGGACTAGGAAGGGGTGCTCTCTTTCCCGCGGAGTATGGAGTTAGTATGGCGTGCTTACAAGTGATGTCATTTGTCGTGTTTAGTGCGCTCTCTAACTAGCAAGACATTAGAATGCTTATATCTTCATTAATTTTGTTTTTGGTGATCGGCTTTATTTATTTTAGCCTATTTGTTTTTTACTATTCGTATACCTATGACGGAAGTGACACTGATATGAAATTATCAAAGACACTTCCGTCGTTTCGATTTACGTATTGCACACGGGGCATCTAATTTGCACAACTGGAGGCTTCTCAAGTTGAGCGTATAATTACATACATCCTGCTGTCAGAGACATTAGATAAATATACAAAGGTTGAAATACTTACTTAGCTAATGTGTTTGTGCATACAATATATTCTACATCGTCGTTGTACGGATTTAAGAAGGCAAAGGCGGACGTTCTTAACCAAATCCACTCTCTGCTTTTCGTCCGAAACCGGTACATGAGAGATATGATCTGGCCTTTCAACTTCAACACTGTAACAAATAATGATAACCAAATTGTAGTGGATGATTACCAAACAACATTTTTATGAGCAAATGTTCCAAAAAAACTATGCGTATTAGTTTTCATTTAAGGCCGCGTTCAACGGCTATAGCTATCTCGTTCAAAAGTTTTCAACATTTTCTCAAAAAAAAAAAAACAATGAGAGGGAATTTAAAAATGCAATTGGGCATTATCTTTAGAATAACATTGCAAATAGTATAAAGCAATTTTCGTGTTGATATTTTATCGGATGGCGGAGGAGATAGAAATAAAACTTGAATCAATCGTTTTCTTTATCTACTCCTTTAAAATGAGGAGTTAAGATGAGGGTTAAATAAGTCGGGTTTAATCGGTTTAACATTTCAATTTTATTTTATTTCTAACTTGCTGTGCCCTGCGGTTTCTCCCGCGTAGTGATGAAAAATGGTGATGATGCTGATGAAAAGTAGCCTATGTCCGTCTCCTGGCTCTAAGCTACATCCCCACCAATTTTCAGCCAAATCGGTTCAGCCGTAGATAGATTTAATAAACGTCCTCACACATGAATCTAACGAGTAAAAATGTTAGTGGTAGTACCTTGGTCGAAGTTATCTCGCATGTGCTGCTGGTCCTCCGGGTGGTAGAACTCGTAGGCGAGCTTGCCGAGCAGGTCCTGCGGCGCGTGGCCCACCACCTGCGCGGCGCGCTGGTCCGCGAACGTGAACCGCCCCTCGGCCGAGTGCCGCGACACGAACTCCGCGCCGGCGCCGCACAGGCTGCCCTCCGCCGCGTTCGGCGTCGACGTCACCTACATAGGTTTACCATATTAACACGTTCCTGTCGTTAGGCTGACGCCGGATATTTCAATAAAAACCCGGACATTTTAGTCACAAAATTCAAACACTGCGCACGTCGACACAGTTAATTTAAAAAATTACATTTATATAATTTTTTTTTCATTTTGCCAAGACACCACTGCTCTACATTTTTTCAATTGACAATGCGCTAGAACAACATCTCTCCCGATGTTCGCGGTAAAAAAAAACGCAGATTCAGAATGCAGAAAAATACCACTTAGCAAGTTGTTAACCCTAAGAACGAAGCCTCGAGGTATTCGCAGTGACATCAACAGGGCAATCGTGCCCACGACCATGTCATTACTTATACTTTGTCATGACTACTAATAGATCCTAATTCATAACCTCAATGTTTATTCAGACAAAATTCACCCAAAACATTCCATCATCATCATCATTTGGAACAATATGCATTTTAAAACAACCAGTTTCATATTGATGTTTTTGTTCTGTAGCTATTACCTGAAGTCTCCCAATGGCGACGAGGCAGCAGTGGGAGGCATGCAGCTCGTCGTCGACTGGCCGCTCCATCTGCATGCCTGGAAACAAGTCTGATATCCCAACATAGGTAAAATTATGTTCACATGGACTTTGAACATAGCGATACCATTATAAGACTGCATAGCTCAAGTGACAGCTAAATGTCGAAACTCACTGCAAACCAAATAGGTTTCATGTATTTTGCATTGCTTATGGCGTCGCATCATCGGCGTCACACCTTCAACCTAGTCAGCCATTGAATAAGTGGCAAGTGGTATTTATAACTGAGCTCGATTAAGGGCCAGAATACCGAGTGCAGCGATCTCGCTCGCACATTTGATGATATAAAATGCGTGTTAACTTTTGAAAAATGTGCTTCAATCATTTTACGACGTTAATATTTCAAAATATTAACGTCGTAAATATCTGGGCCTTAACGCGTTGTTAGTCTCAAAGTAATCGTCAGACCTCCAGTCGATTTCGGTTTCTTTCCTCTGGTATGCTATTGGAAGCAGTAGATGTAGAGATACCTGTAGGAGGCCAGTTTTTGATGTATCCGGTGCAGTGCACTACGGCGTAGTTGTGTCCGTCGTGCGAGGGCCCAAGCGAGTTGCGCGCGCGCAGCCGACCCAGGTGCGCACCCTCTGCGGAGCCACCCACGCGCATGCGGCAGATGAACCCGCGCCGCGAACCCATCACTTGACGCATTGACGCTGCGGAAACACACAATCTTGTATTACACACTTAATAATAGAACCACCATTATCTTTCTATGCCCCTAGTTTTTATTCACTACTTTGCACATTCCACAATATAACATTTACTATTCATCATCATCATCAGCCAGAAGACGTCCACTGCTGAATATAGGCCTCCCTCTTTAACCTCCACACTTAACGACAGCTTGCCTTTTGCATCCACTGGATGCCCGCGACTCTCACAGTGTCGTCGGTCCATCTAGACGGAACATTTACTAACAATAACAACACTAACATAACATTTACTACTACTACTAACATAACATACATTACATAACATTTACTATTACTAACATAACATTACCTAATAACATAATTTTCACACATCACTATTGAGTTGAAAAAGTGGAAGGTAGCCATCATCCATGCAATAGCTATCAATGATCTCACCTTGTTAAATCAAGTGTGAATAGACTGTATTTTTTTAACTTGGATAGGATTCGAGTACTCACATTGGTGACCCTCTTTTTTAACAGTTCCAGTCTTTAGATCCAAAATACGTCCGGTATTCTGCGGTTCCTGGGTACTCAGCTGCTCGCGAACCTTTTCTACGTCGTCCGGGTGTACTTGATCGTACAAGCATGACGAATACCACTCTCCCTACAAAACATCACACTCATAAGAAAAAGTACCAATACTGTCAAAACTACAACGTTTAGTGAGAAAGGGCTTGTACCTGAGAATAGTTAAGTACTGGAGCTATACTATCGCTCACGTAAATAACACGACCGGTGTCGCAACTGACGACGAACAAGAAACCATCAGCAGCCTCAAGAATAAGATGCTTCAGTTCCTGATCAGTCAAAAATGATGGCTTGTACGTGCCATCAGTGGAAGTATTGCCGGTGCCTGAAATGTTACATCCATATTACAACTTTATTATCCTAATTCAGTACACTATATTTCAGGGTAGCAAGCAAGTAAGCTTCGCGTCCTGTAAGCCCGCGTAGACATTTTTCAATGTCAAAAATCGCGCGCTAATGCAATGTGCGCGAGAGGGATAGTACGACTGCGAGTGACAACTAATGAAATCAGGCTGTTTGTTGCCTTACCTCTTAAAGCTTTCATGTGAGCCACAGCCATACGCAGTATGGTAAGCTTGTCCGGCTTTCGCGCCAGCGCGGAGCATGTTGGAACCATGTCAGATAGTTCCGTGATATACGCCGTCATCTTGTTTCTCCTACGACGTTCAATCTCACAATGATTCTCGCGGCTACGAAAATAATAAAATATGTATCCTCTTAAGCGCTCGATGAGCTAATCTGCTCTATAAAATGTCTATCTCGCATTTTTGCGTGACACTTTTCGTCAGCTAGAAGTTGATAGATCATTTTATAGCATAGATTAGTTTATCGAGCGTTTATGAATAAGAGGGGTACATTATTTAGTAACCGTAACAGAAACGTAGAGTATATTACAGCTCGACACTTGAGCAAAGAACAGTATGCTAAAACTGCCCCCTCCATAGCCCCTGTACTCTATTGCATATTTAATGGAGGGGCGCGCAGCTTTAGCTGGGAAGATCTGTACTTTCACTTAAATGTCTGTCTAGGTTGGGAAATGTCGCGTAATAGTAACATATACAAGACATTTCCGAAAGTATCCATAAAATTATCGTAAAACAGTGATCTAAAGATCATTATGCATATTTTAAAGGAAAGTGCGCGGTACTCGCTTGATAAGACACGTTTTCAATCATGACAATGTAATTTGTTATTAAAATTGTGCAAAAAGGTGAGAACCTACCAAGCCAAAAAATAAAAGTTGCCATACATCGGAGTAGGCAATTTTCTTTTGTATAGTATAATCTACTTTGTACGTTGGGAGCACGTAGATAATACGCAGACTAGTTAATTACTAGCTAAACATTACTAAACAAGGGTCGTGAGAAAATAAAAATCACTTGAGAGTAAGACCTTCACCTCCTTTTACCATCTGTAGTTTCTGTCATATATGCTATTTGTACACAATCGATCATTTAATAATTTCTTTAACATTGACAAAAAATTACCAGACTTTAGTAAAATTTTCGCACTCGCTGAGCTAGTACATTACTACAGCACGTTTGCTCTACTAACAACGCGTCACTTAGAAACTGTTCTGAATTGACAAAAATTGTTCTAAACTTTTAAAGGTACACTTCCGTGCATCGCGGCCGGTCGCTGACGCGCGCAGCTGATGCGACAATACTTGCACTACGAAAGGCTGGTTTCACAGCTGTACAGGAGACCCGGATCTACGCGTAGCAAGTCAAGTACGGAACAAACCGCGTCGCCGTGAAACGATGTTCTATCGCCTCACGTATGTCTCCGCTCCGGGGGCCCGTACGGGTACAGCTGTGAAACCAGCCAAAATGTATGGCGCCGCTTCAGAGGCATGAGAGACGCGCGCGGCCGAAAGCTGACCTCGCCATACGCCATACATTTTCATAGTGGGTATTGTCGCATCAACTGCGCGTGGCTGTGATGCACGGAAGTCTGTCTACCTTAACACAAGTTATCCTTGAGGACTGTTGATACGTAATCAACCCATCATATTTTTTACTTGATGTGTTGGATTTGTGAATCAGGTTCTAAGCTCTTTGGAACCTGGCGATCATTCTTTAGGTGTTAGGCAACGGCTTTATAATGAGATGTGATAATTACCCCAAAATTTTTATATATAATTTTACGTGAATATTCTAGCAATGTTAAGGAAAGTACTACACCAGTCTTGGCGCAAAATGAACTTTTATGGATGTATGTGAATGTCATAATATATGCTGGCCTCAGCTACGCGCTGGCCAGCATCATTATACGAGTTTGCCTTTGTTTCTGGCTGCTGCAGTAATGTACTTTATTCATTTCTTACCTTGCAAACCTCTCTTTGTCTTGAATATTGTCCTCCTCCATCCTTGTGTATTTTCCACCACTTGCGTCGTCTTCATCTGACCTGTTTTAAGAATATCAATTCAAATATATATTTAAGTCCTACACAATTCTAACTAAACTTCATTTAAAAAACTTACAGAATGGGTATAATTTTTAACATTTGTATAAGAGCTATTGTAATCCCTCCTGAATAACAAGACATCAAGAATAAGGGGGTTATGTTGATTGACATAATGACTCTTGCCCTAAAGTCATAAGACATATGCATGTAATCATAAACTACTGCACACACACACTTAACTTTTTACTGATTTAAATATTTTCTGTTCTTATATTTGACAATCCTAATAGAAAATAATTATGACATAATTGCATCGAGATACAATTCCAATAGCATCACAATCTCTCAGTGAAAACAGTCCAAAAAAACGTCCGAGCGTCATTGTAAATCCATTGTATCAATTATATATAAAAAAAAAAAACTATAGTTCACAATGCCACATTTGCTCCAATTTAAACGTTATGTCGCTTGCATAGTGTCCAACGTTAGGTGTCCGTTATGTCATCGTCGCTCTGGCATCGCGCGGCGTTGTAGTCGGATCGCGGTTACCTTGTAACTAACCAAAAAGTCTGCGCAATTCGTAGCGTGAGCCGAGTTTTGGTTCGGACATTTTTTGGCACTATCGTGACTCTATATGTATTGTATCTTGATGCACAATTGAATTGTTATAAATCCTAAGATATGTTGTCATAATAAACCGGCAAAATGAGAGTCGTGGCTACGCTGTGTCTGTTCTACCTTACAGCTGTATCTTTCGAACTGTAATAGATAGCCAGTTGAAATGATCACAGAATATGCAATGTATGCGGATTAACTAAAAAATAATAATAATGTAATAACAGTAAAAATTAAAGGGACAGTACAACAAACTTTTTTTAAATTGTATTTTTGTATTTACTCTAGTGTAAAAACAGTAATACGTACAAGCACCAAAAATCTAGTCTAATCACTGTTTAAATTGTCATTGTAGAACAGAAAATCTAGTAATGCGCAAACATCTTTGTTTTTGTAGTGACAGTTTGATTTATGTCAGAGCTATTAAAATATTTTTAGAGAACAATATATTCTAGAAAAGTTGTGCTTTTAAAGGACGATTTCTGCTGGACCGTGGCAGGCGCGAGCCGTGATTTTTAAGAGGCACGGATTTAAAACTTCACATACATTTATTAGAAAGCAGTTCAAGGGGGCTAGATAAGACCCACTTTCTGTTAGCGTTAACGCCTGTGGAAAGATGAAATTGTAGGAAAATGACATTAGCTTGAGATAACATCTCTCAAGCTAATGTCATTGTCAATGTCATTTTCATACAATTCCATCTCTCCGCAGGCGTTAACAGAAAGTGGGTCTTGTCTAACCCCCCTGATACACCGTGTGTCACCCGCCTGCTGGACGAGACGCTGCCGTGCCTCGGCACCTATGCCTTCTTAGAAAATGTTCATGAATTGATAAATCTATGTCATGGGGTCACAGCTCATGCCCGCTACAGTCTAGCATAAATCATCCTTAATATGTATGCTATCAAAATAATTAGTCAAAAGTTTAAAAACAGTCTTACCCGACACTGCCCGCACGGCGTTTTTGTATATCCTTTGTAGGGTCAACCCCTGTAGAAAAAACATATAAAAATATTAAGAGAATTTCAACAAAAGAATGCTGCATCCCATGTGGAATGTACTTATTAAAATTTTACACTTTTAAATGGGTATGTATAATATCTTTATCACAACCATTTATTTTTAGATACTAGCTGTGTTTCACTTATGCCAGCCAGCGCTACCTTAGCGGATCAAATTGTGAACACACAAAAAAATTCATCAAAATCGATCTTAGGAAGTTCAGTGACAATCGCACATAAAGAAGAATTATACCAATGATTGGGTCTATAAAATTCACAAAAAAGTATCCTGAGTTTATGTCTGTCAATTTAAATCAGATACATTTAAAAAAAAAACTAACAAAGCATCATATTTGGCTAAATGCACAGATTACCTTAATAGTTAGTATTGCTTTGATTCCACTTTTATTGTACGAACTGCTAGTCTGTGGAATGCGCTGCCTTAATGGGTGTTCCCTGATAGTTGCAATCTGAGTGTCTTCAAGTCATGGGTGAATATGTTTCTTCTAGTGTGCTCCATCATAGACTGCATCATCGCTTAACAGCAAGTGAGGTGAGGTGGTGAAACGCAAGTCTACTATTCAATAAAATAAGGAAAAATTTATGGCTACTTTTGGTCTTTTTATTTTTGGCGCTAATACAATCTGTAATTCAAAAAAATCTGTTAAAAAGAAAAATATATTTGACACCATTTCATTTGGTCAAAAACCTAACAGAAGTGGGAATATGTAGGTGTCTTTATTTTTACAATGTTATTGCAGCTGTCAGAGCAATTAAATGCTTGGACCGAGTTCAAGTACCTACAATTTGCACCAGTGTTTTTATTCTTCTTCGTGGTTATAAATGTTTTATAATTAAAACTAGGTTTTTACCGGGTGGCTGAATTAGCTGCAACCGGGAGACGCAAAATGGGCCAATGATTGGCCTAGTTGCGGAAAATGCCCGCTACACAAGTAACAAGTAAGTAGGTTTTTAAAAGACTAACAGAGGTATTGCTAGCCTGATAAAGTAATTTATACAATTTTGGTGTACAATTGGACTGTGTCTAGTTTGTATGTTTTTTTGTAATTGTTTAGTCAAATAAAGAACTTTTAAAATCAATCAATCAAATCAGTTTCTATTCAGAAAAGCTTAATTTAGAGAGGGTTACATGAAATGTTGGTCCTAAAACGAAAGGAGGTCATTGTACTCAAATCATTGAGAACGACTTTTTCTATGGGATCTTTAACTTTAGCCCTGTATAAAACTGACTTTCAATTTGAATATTTTCGAGGTTCGATTCAACATAGTATCAGTAGAGTAAGTATCAGTTAAAATGAGATAGCTACAACTTGATGTAATTATTTCGGTCAGTGATTGATCAGGCACTAAAACGGCAGGCGGCGTCAGACCAACAACAGAAACAGACAAGGCAAAAAAGCAATATTTGGATTTGTAGGTTTAATTAGTAACTACCAAGTCATGCATATAATTAATATCATGTCATCATAAGTCATGCTGGTTAGCAGTGAATAAAATAGTAGGTAAGTACCTAAATAATACATCAATTATTGCTTCTTCAGCGAAATAACTGCTGATAGTACATTCTTTCTCATAATTACCAACAACGCGTCACGCGGAGCAATGTCAGAGAGAAAATAGGTCGCTTGCAATAGATACTCTAACACAGTGTTAAATTTGAATATTGACTATCGAGCCATGAATATTAGATAAACCGTAAGCAAGAAACAAAGATTAAATGATAATTTGATATTTTCAACACTGTTCTGTTCCATGAAACTTTAGCAAACTTAGCACAAACCGGGGATAGTGGGAGCCACGGCAGACATCAGTCAATAAAATCATTAGTCCACTTAATAATAACACTAAACAGTTATATATACACTAAGTTCGATTTAGTATTAACTACGTTCACTCAGGTACAACAAAGCAATACGTGTGTTTACAGCTCCTCAAGACAACACAAACGCCATTTTCCATTTTTTTACATCACACATCGCATCGCAGACAGACAGAACAGAAGGGCTGGCTGACTGACTGACATTCGATGTAGAGTGCTGCCATATGTATGACGGTTAGAAACTCCCGAAAAATTATATAATTTTGTAGACGAAGGCCATGTGCCTCTATTTTACTCGCCCGAATCTCGTTATGGTGTTGTGACGGCTAACCAGTAAGTTGCAAAAAGTGTAATGAAAATCATGAGGTTTTCAGTGCACAATTTTATTGATTTTTTCTTTCAGTGGACTGGGTTTTCAGTTACGCTTAGCCTTACGTTTAGTTGCAGAAAAAGCCCACTACTCAAGTTGGTTAAGTTGAAGACAAAGAGGTTGGTTGGTTGGTTGCAGTGGGTTGAATGAGCTGCAAATGATAATGATGATGATGAATCATTATACTGTAGCCCGCAGCTGAATTATGCAATACTAAGAATAAGAAAATATATCATAGATGGCAGAACACAGACTCACGCAATATTTTGAGAAAATGTCTCCAGTTATTACTGTTATTTAGTCATCTCTACAAATCTATCGATCTGGTCCCTTATTCACTAACTAAAACACGCACGTACGTAAAGTGGTGCGTTAAATTAACCTCTTTAGCCCTCTAACTCCTTAGGAAATAAGTGCCAACTTTTTGAGGTTAACTTAACTTATCGCGTTACGACGTGTTTGTAGTTAGTGAATAATGGCACAGTAATTAGTATTCATCCTAAATAAACTTACTCGAGCTTACTATTAAGAAATTAAAGTTTATTTTTATTTGTGTTTGTTGCGGAAACATATTGTGACCTCAACACCAATGAATGACATAATTAGTACAATATTGTTATAGCTATTTGTTTTGATTGTAGTTGCATGGTACCTACTGAAAGTTTGGATGGCTACTACAAAATATCAAAGCATGCTTAATTAAAAGCTATTGCTTATTCGGCTAAAGTTGTGCCGTACTGGCAATTTAATGTGATGACAGAATGTGTGACAGAATGGCAAACGATGACAGCCAGACGGCGCAAGTATTAGTGAGATGTAACCTAAGGAGGCAGCATACCTACAAAATACGGGTGCATACCTACAACTCAAATCAACCTTGCCCTGATTCACTAACTACAAATACCATAAACTAAGTATCATAATAGACCGAGCCATGCGGCGTTGCCGCTCCGACGTTCATTATGTCAACACACATTATGTAACAAAAAGAGAAACATGACAATGTTTCTCTTTTTGTTACATGGATCGTAACGTAGAGTACACGACAGAGCTATTGTAAGATTGGCAACCTCGCACTCGGTGTCCACTTTTAACTGACTAGTAGGCCATAACATTGCGACGCGTCATACTTAAAAGTTAAATTAAACAGAAATATCGCTGTAAAGACTGAATACTCTTTTACATAGTGACATTATATCGTGTTGTGCTGTGTTTTGCCCATCAAGAACAACTAAAGTAGGAATAAAAGATTCAGAATTATCATTTCACACGTAAGTCTTTTGTAGCATTTATTACGTAAAATAACCAGTTTCAAAGCAAAATATTCATTTCACTTAAAACATATATCTTACACATATCTTAGTCGTCATATAACTACCACGTAGTGATAAATAGTTATAAATTAAAGCTTTAATTTAAGATAATTAGATGCATTGTTTTACGTATTCCTGCTAGTGATGTACGACCGCACATTTCAAACTTCGTCGATATTATGGTCGACATTTAACTAAACATAGGTACCCTTGCGTATATCCTACATATTAAATTTATACATATTAAGTGAAACCTTGACCGTTATTTCTTATTCTGCAACGGCTGAACGGATAATGATGAGATTTCGTAACGATAGACCACTTAGCTGGGTTTAAGCTGTGTTCCAACAATTTTTTTTAGGGTTCCGAATCCAAAGGGTCAAATTGGGACCCTATTATTTACTAAGCCTACGATGTCTGTATGTGTGTACGTCAGCCCAACCTATCAACGGCTGTATCTTTCGAACCGTAATAGACAGCCAGTTGGGATTTTCACAGAATATGTAATGTTACGGCGTTAATTAATAAATAATAATAAAGTCAAAATGTAAGAACTAAAGTGGGGTCCGGGCGGGATATAACAAACGTATTTTTTAAACGCATTTTGTTTTTGCTCTAGTGTAGAAACGGTAATACTTACAAGCGTCAAACTTAGCATGATTATAGTACACACTCTAAAGTATAACAACAACAAAAAATGGGCAAGTGCAAGTCGGTGGCAAATTACTGTTAATTACCAAGAAGCAACGTATTCGGTTACTTGGACTACCTCTAAAATTGTATTTTTAATAAATATGCAGTAAATTGTATTTTGTGATTTGTAAAATAATTGTATATTTGTATAAAAACATTTTAATATACTACATTTGGGAACCTTTTTATCGATAGATCTGCACTTCCCTACTCACGCACACTCAAGCAGTTCTAGATACGCACACCAACATAAAATGACCACGCTGTTCAAGTTTTCACGCTGTCCATAGATACTACGTTCATGACAAATACGCTCATAACGCGGTGCGTTATGTTGACGTAACTACAAACACGCACGTAACGATATGCGTAAAGTTAAATTCAAAAAGTTGGCTTTTATTTCATAGGGAAACAAGACCAAATTTTTTAACTAAATAAAAGAAATATACTGACTAAACGACAATTGACTAGTTGTAAAAAATAATAATATTATAATAAACATGACTAAATATCCATTTAAAACCTCTAATTAACGTGAATGTTGTAATTTGACTGCCGACACTGAAAGATTAAATAACCGTTTCTAAGAAAATTGGCTACTAACATGTGAATAATTAATTGGCGTTGATTTTTGTTCCTTCTGGTTTCCACTCTGTGCTATATTGTTATAGGCAGCAGGCATGTTGAATTCGTAGTTTCGAACTAACACACGCACTCGCAAATAACAGAAGACAAACTAAAACTATAACATTTCTTGGTTTTATCAAATCAAACTACACACATTTTGATAGCTTATGTACCTATCACAAATTGATGAACTATAATAATGGCGAAGTGGCACCAGTTTTATTGTCGTTTTGTATGCGTAGAGAACAGCTGACCATCTCCATAAGATTTATCTCAATGGCAAGCATAGAGCAAAACTTCTTGCTGCATCCAAAGAGAATTTATTTAACCGCTTGTCGGGTTTTTTTTTCTAACCGTGCCACAAAACCATTCCTGTTTACGTACAATTTATTTAATTTTTTAGTTTTTATTCATATAGACCTATTCCTGTTTAGTATATTGAGAATATTTAGGAGCATAATATTCATAAAATATAGTAATCAATAAATATCGAGTTTTTACGCCAGCATGAAAACAACATGTCACCTCAGTGCAAGGAATATACTATTGCATTGATCAATATCGAATTCTTAGCCTCAATGTAATGTTTTGTTATTTTCCTAAGCTTTGTGTATTTTTGAATGTTCATAATAGGGATATTGACAAAATTTTGCAATGGCCTTTAATTTAAAGAATATGGTGCATATTCACTTTAAAAAATACTTTTACCTCCATTAGTTCATTTATTGAATAATTATTAGCTCTTTTTATTTAAATTTTTAAATGACGCATCAAAACGCGCCAAATCGACGTTGTGACGTCAATATACTTAACTACAGAGTTGCGTTCAAGGCATGCGATAGAATAAAGCACTGCCGTTTACAACATCATCGTCAGGGTGAAAAACAACCGTGACACAACTTGGCTGACGAGTATTTGAGCGTACACTTCAGTTGCAATTGAACAATAGTGAAATCCACAGAAAAGAGAAGTAGATAGAACGGAAAAGAGAAGGAACATCTGTTACCAGGCATACGAGTGAACATTCTTATTTACGTCAACGCGTTGAACTCCGTATCACAATAGGGTACTTGACTGTATTAAAAATATTATGCCAATTGACGCCATCCATAAACATGACATAATGAAAAAGCATATTTCATTGATTTTTTGATAAAAATATGCTTATTTTTTGTAAAAAACGCGAATAAAATAACTGTATTTTCGACATTTGATCACGTGATCGAAAACGGTCTGTAACTGGCTTCATCCCTAGTGACGTCACACAAATCTAAACAAACAGATTTTGTATTGATATTTGCGAATTTAATGTTGTAAAGCTATTTTGAGAGCGATTTATCCAGAAATTTTCACCAAAAACATTCCGGAGGTTAAATGTGAGAAGAATGGAGAAACATTTTGTGCAAGCAGACAGCAGTAACTTACCCAAAATTAATGTTTTTATGGTTGCATATTTCTTTAATAATAATCCACGTCATTGTTTCTACGCTGCAGAACTCAAAACGTAAAAACTACAATGTCAGTATTAATTTTTAATTGTTCTCCAAGCAAAACATTCAATCAAGTTGTACAAAAAGTATGTTGTAGTACTTGTAGTAAGTGGATATAACTATTTTGTTAGGTTATGTCGAGCTTTACAATGTTTAAAAAGAAAGTAACAGTACATAAAATAGTAATGCAATAAAAACACAAATTATAATAGAAATATATAGACTCAAATATGTACCTCAAAATGATCTTCGCACATAGAAACACTTGAATTAGCTCCAATACTTTTGGGTTCTCTACGAGCTACTTAGTTCCAACCTTAGATTGGTTCCAACCACTTTTTCCAAGTTTTGGGGAGTTTTGGGTGCATTGGAACAGGAACAAATATTTTATCCGGTGTCTTTATGGAAGTATTTGTACATTTTGGCACTACACAATATTTATAAACCATTACTTCTATTAGAAATTAATTAATCATCAAACTTTTGCAGCCTGGCTGCAGTTGTTTTGTTTTGTGTGACGTCAATTAGTCATGTGATCGGAGCTATGACGCAGGTCTGCGTTTTGGCGCGATATTTTTTTATTCAAACTTTAACATCGATTTATATCGCAAATACGACTGATATCCAGAAAATATAAATGCAGTATATATTATTTTATATCAGACAATAATGTGCAATAGTTTCCCAAAAGTAGTCAAATACCCTATTGCTAACTGATTTTGAACGCGTAGCTGCTCCATCGAATTTATTCCACAATGCCTTCTTGCGCTGTAATTACGTGTCGCCTAACTAGCAAAGATTTTAATATAAAAAAAGGAGGCATATCCTATCACTGGTATGTCTAAATTGTTTATAATTTTATTATTTCACCGTGTTTTAATTACAAAGCTGTTGACAAGCCGTTGACAATAATAGTGGTTACCATTATTTTATCGATATCGATACATTTAGATTTTTCTTATAGTACTAACAGACGTATGGACCAAGTCCGTCTCGTCTATTAGCACTATTACATTTCCCGTAATTTTCTATTGTATAAATAGACATTGAATTTATTGCAGTTTTCCAGGCAATCCGCCTACTAGGCAAAAATGGATTGATGCAACAGGAAGACGTGATTGGATTCCTACTAATACAAGCACAATTTGTTCAAAACATTTTTTGGACATTTATGTATCACGACAAATAAAAGATACTTGAAGCCATTAGCAACATCACAAAAATAAATTATTTATTTACATTTAGTGGTTAAAAATTAAACCATATCACCAACACCAACGTCTTCATACTACTCTCAGACAACCTCATTTGAATCTCCAAAGAGGCTTAAAATAGCTTCACCTGCCTATTCAAATTCTTCGACTCCAAGAAAACGCAAACTAAAGGAAGTTATAAATTATTTTTCTTTATAGATATTTGTGATGCACATTTTAGACTTCCGTAAAGTGACGCCTGATTCAATCAACTAACTTTGATATTCATTATTGATTATTTTATTCAATAAAAAACCTAGCCAGCTTCAATTGCGATCCCGAAAATTTAAACTCCATTTTTTTAAATATCCGGTTGTTCACTATTTAGTTGTATGATTACGGAATATTTACACGTTATTTATAACGTTTTTTAGTCATTTCCTGTGCTGAAACATTAGGAACTCCATATCCACAACATAATCACGGTAAATATGTCGATAATAATCATACAACTGTACTAAAACTCCACGTTTTTTAATAAGTCACACCCACGATTCCATAATATTTAATCGTATAGACAGATGGACAGACGGATACACAGACAGACAGACATCGTAGGCTCAGTAATAGGGTTCCGTTTTTACCCTTTGGGTACGAAACCCTAAAAAGTCAAAAAGTTTAAACGAAAGAGGGGTCGAAACGTATTTTAACGTATTTTTGTAATAGATCTAATGTATATTATGTAATGTAGTGTAACGATAATACGTACAAGCGTAATAATTGGCATGAATATAGTACACAGACACATTCTAACTAAAGTATAACAAAAAATAATAAATAATGATCAAATGCGAGTCAGTGACAAATTTCTGTTCATACGAACGAAGCAAGTCAATCTTGCAATTTTTTTTAAACGACTAGTGGAATTCTTACCATTTAATATGCTAAAGTATACAATAGGCATGTGTCCTAATGTTTAATTTGTTACAATTAACCGGCTTAGCGATGAATATAACTAAATACATTACACATAGGTACTGAAAAAATAAATGAAATTGGCTGATAAATATCTGAGATATGAGTGTTTAAAGTTTTAGGTGGGGATAGAGAGGGGATGCTCTATTCCTTTCTCGCAAAGCGTGTGTTAGTACAGCATTTGTATGGCGCTCCTGAGGCATGACGTCACGGCTCAGTATAGTGCGCTCTCTGTCTAGCACGAAATTAAAATGTTTATATCTCTTTTATTTTTGAACCAATTTTTATATTGTTTTCGTTGATGTGCTCTATTTATGATCAGCTTTTTATGAGGTAATAAAAAAATATTAGTCATCATGCCTATTAAGATTATCGATAAAATTAAAACTGCACACAAAACTTTCCCATCACTAGCTGTGATACCACATTCTAAATTTTAGGATGAGGTTTTTTTTTAATGACTTCTCACGGATTTAGCATTTAACCGTATCAAGTAATATATTTATTTTTCTACCCATTTAAAGTCAGATAAAACGAGCTCTAAACATAGCCTACGTCAATATCATGGTCAAATCATGATCTAGTAAGGTCATGGAAACTTTTTAATCAAGTTTCTATGGAGTTTTGGGGCAAAACAAAAAATCACATTTGCAACTTCCCATTGTTTGCCTACACTCACGCAAACCTACGAATTTGCCTTAATCTTATTTAACGGATAATAATTCAATATTATTACACAAGCACATGCGTTAATACACTAGTTTTGTTAAATAAAAAAAGCAAAATCGATGTAAAACTCTTAGCTAAATTATTTTAACCCTCGTGCTTATCGTGCAGTTTAATTTGGAACTATTTTAACTATGTCGTAGATGAATTTACGTTAAGGACTGTTGAACTCGTTCTAGTTTTTTGAACTGCACAAAAATCGTGCAGTTTTTTTGGAATAGCAACATTTACCGAAATAATTGCGCAAAATGCACAGGGAACTGAACCGTATTGCACCACGAGAAGGTCAGTTTTAAACTTTAACAAAATGGCGTTCATAACCTTTTGGATTAATAATAATCTTGACGAATTATTGCATTCCTTCCTATGCAGTTATATTATGACGTTTCGTTTACATGTGTGCAACTGGCTACAACGGATTTCTTCCAAAAATGCCTTGACAGCCGTTCTATTTTAAACGAAAAATTTTTCTCTTCTGTGGTGAAATCGATGGTTAAAAAAACATTGATGTTCATCTGTCATTCATTTTCAAATCTCACTCTGGGTGCCCCGAATGCATCTTTCGAACGGAATCTGCCCATTATATTACTCTATGCTGCCCATGTAAATAAACAAACATCTGTCACAGTCGGCCGTGAAATGCTGCCGTTGTTGTTATTTATTTGTAAAATTATTTAGTTGAAAATGGATCGTAAAACTTATCATTGGTGTGTAGTGCCTCAGTGTCCCAATGTTTCGAATGCAATACTTGTGAAATTATTCATAATTGTACATAATTGTAAAGCTGAAATACGAAGAAATTGGTTGTGACTTGAAAGAAGATAGAATGCTTCACAAATATTAACAACTTTGTCGATTTACGATTGTGAAAATCATTTTGAAGTGAGTATCACCATAATAAACTCGTTCTATACTGATAAATTCAGTAAACTTTTACAGAAAATGGATTTGATTTCGATCTGTTTGCTTTGTTTTGTTTTGGTTGTGCTGTCATCACCATATTGACGTCACGCACTGTGATTGGATTTTCGAGTCACGTGACACATAGATAAAAAAATCGTGATTTTGAAATCGAAATAATTAAATTTAGGAGTGATTATTATTATTGAAAAAATATTGAAAAAATCTCTTAATATAAAACCTTTCAATATAGCTAGGTTTCATATTTTATTTCCACCAGTGTCAAATACCCTATTATAGGTATGTTGGTAGTAGATCTGTGTATGTTGGTTTATTATTTGGGAGGCAATAATGCACGACACAGATAATGTACGGCACGATATTGTATGACATAATAATGCTCAGCATGATAATTGGTGTACATGTACATGCTGTGTGTACATGGAATATCATGTTGTACAATATAGTGGACAACACATACTGAATCTATGGGACAACAAGAAGGAGGGATTTTTTCCTCCTAGCTAGGGAAGGTTTTGGTGTCACACGTTTTATGCATTTACCAGCGTCAAGTTATTGTCTTTTGTTTGTCTTCTTATTTACTAGAGAGATCTATGCACAGGTTCTATGGAGTTTTGGAAACAACAGCAGTTAGCAGTTACCCACACTCGAGCAAATTCACGAAAACTTCGTAAATAATAATCCACTAACGGTCGAAAACACACAAGTATAAAATAATTATATTGACATATTTTTTCCATGCTAGCGCATAGCTTGGCGCCGAAACTCCTATTCGTCCTTCATGGTAAAGTTGGGAAACAAGGGGAAATCAGTCCTATATGTACTGGCTGTTTATTTTAAACCATATTTGTTTTTTTTTTATGTCAGGATGGTTTATTTTGAAAGAATCCAAAATTATGTCGAATCGTTAATATTAAATTTAATCAATATAAATACAATTTCGTTTATTAGATAAATTACCATGGATGGAGAACCTGAAGTACTGTCCGATACGGCTACTAATTGCAACTTAGCTTCGGCATCAGATACTTTATCTGACAACAACCAAGCAAAGTTAGATTCACTAGAAAAAAAGGCGGTGCATCTAAGGTTAATATAACTATTGTGCTAATACATTGCTAATATAATAATATCCTTTGGTACTCTCTATAAGTAGAATATAGTAAAAAGAGAAGGTACAAAAGTACCTACCTACTCTTTTTTCAGCTTTGTTGGCTTCGACAAAAATAAAATTAATGGACGGGCCATAACCATTGAACTTGCTCAGTAAAAACGAGGCAAAACCGTTGGACATATACTTCAAACACCTATATATAACCATGTACAGTAAATTTGTTACAAAAAAATAGATAGCCGTTTTTTGATGTATACACTTCGGGAAAGCACACGAAGGCATAATTTTGTCAGATGTTTCGTTATCATGTAACATTAGACGCGTATCGCACTTCATACGGCTAGAGACCGACTGAAACGAAGTGATAGCCGGCGCTCATTTGGTAATCTTCAAAAATTCGCTTCTTCTGGGCCCGTCTATTCATTTTATTTTGGTCGAAGTTTGTTAGGCTGTATACCGTTTCTTAAGACATATCTAAGCACGACATTTAAAAAAAAAAACTAGACTATACGTGTACTTGTACAGTGTACATAATATGTATATATGTTTATCTATGTATATGTTTATCTATGATAATATATAGGTAGGTTGTACAGGTTGTACAGCATGACCACTCGATGTTTTTTAAAATCATCATCATCATCATTTCAGCCGTAGGACGTCCACTGATAGGCCTCGCCCATCGTTTCCAAAAGGGCCGGTTGGAAACGGCTTTTGTGTTTGTAATTCAATGAAGTACGGTACCCGTTGACCCGGCAGACGTTGTCCTGTCCTGTCTCAGAACTATCAAACGCGCGAAGTTAAAATCGTCGGTTTTCTGAAATATTCAAATTTTCTTAATTTTTTTTTCCGCAAGAACCTTCTACAATGTAATAGATAACTTAAAAAAAAAGTATCGGTAAAGTCGTTCTCAAGTTATGGCGTGACCATGCAAGGTAAATAGGGATTAATTTTTATATAATACTAGCTGATACCCGCTACTTCATACGCGTAGAGCTCTGCCTTCGGCCTCGCTACTACGACCCGCTCCGGGAACACAAAATTTCATCCAAATCGGTCCAGCCGTTTAGGTTTACTAACCGTTTAAACCTTCCCTGAACTTCCACAAATATTTAATGATCAAAATCAGCTAAATCGTCACAGCCGTTCTGTAGTTTTAGCGAGACAAATGAACAGCAATTGATGTTTACTTATTTATATGATACCAGCGACCTGCTCGCCCGGCTTTGCACGGGTGTAATTTACGTGCGAAGTCGGGTCAGGTCGCTAGTTATATATATAAACCTTCCGTGAAAAATTATGTAACTGATGCTGAAAACCGCTTTAAAATCCGTTGCGTAGTTTTAAAGATTTAAGCATACATAGGGACGGACAGACAGCGACAGGGACTTTTTAGTTTTATTAATTTCCTACTCAACGTACACTACAAAGTGCGCTACAAAGCTACCTCCAGCTTAAGATGAGCCGTACGTTCAAAGGTTCCTGTACATTCCGGAGGTCAAGTTATTTGGACCTATTACTGAGGGTTGTGATGTTTGTAATTTCTGAACTACGAAACCGATGACCTTGAAATTTTTGCGAAAGGTTTTTTAATATATCTCCTTTCTAACAAAAAAAAATTTATGATATCGGACTCCGCGGTAATAAATTACAACTAAGTACACATTTTGACTTACATCCCCTCTCCCAAGGGAACCATGCAAAATATCAGGATAAAAAGTATTCTATAACATACCTTATAGTATGAACTCAAATTATGCTAAGTTTAATTTGAATCCATTTAGTAGTTTCGGCGTGATGCGCGGCCCAGATACAGACAGACAGACAAAAATTTAAAAAATTACAATTTTGACTTCTGTATCGATTATAGAGTGCCGTCCAATTATTTTTTTCAAAATATCTTCAATGTACAGAATTGGACCTGTTACAGTTTATTATAAGTATAGATTTTCGGGATATTTACCGTGGCAAGGTTTCGGAATGAACTCCCGATATTTCGGCGCAGTTACATGTTCTGTGAGTTACATGCACCACGTTCACGGGAAGACTGAAGAATGCGGGTGGTTGGTCGAACAGTTAAAAAGCTAGGTGCAGACAACGATCTACCCACTTTCGACAAACCACCCGCATTCTTCAGTCTTCCCGTGAACATGGTACCTACATTTAACTGCGCCGAAATATCGGGAGCTCATTCCACAACCTTACCAAGGTAAATATCCCGTAAATAATCATATAACTTTAGTGAACAACCGTTATGTGATTATTTATGGGGTTGGGGTTTCACAACCTTACCACGGTAAATATCTCGTAAATAATCATATAACTTTAGTCATTAAGCCTGTCTGAAAACTCTGAAAACTAAAACACACCTAAATTAATCATTGAATTCGTAAGAAGTAGGTATATACCTAGCTAGCTTGCAAAATTAACGCCCGGTTTGTAGAAGTCGGTTTGTTGTTGTGGTTTGTTTGTCATTCACCTAACTATATCTTCGCAGATTAATCCTTGAAAAAGATTTCAAAGCTGCTGATATAAAGTGGAGCTTATTTGTAGCGGCAGCTTTAAGTTTCCGTCATGAAAGTTGTCTCAGGCCGTTCCCACCATCATTCATGAAATGTGGAATCAAAGATATGGATGACCTGGTAAGTTTTAGCTAGACTACTATGGAAACTAGCTATAAAAAGTTTAATAAATCAGAGATTTATTTCTAGCGGAGTACCTATATAGTATATGATGTAGTTATTCTATTAAATCATGGCCAGCTTGTATTTCTATGAATTCATATTTATACTCGTGGTATGGCTGGCTACACCTATGTTTTCGTCACAAAAAATTATGACGAAACGTATGTACCTACTTACTTACCTATATTGTCTCATCTAAGGAGTTTATGAATACAAAAAGCGATAGGTACCCAGTATGCCAGCCAGCCACCATAACCAAGGAAGATGGACTAAGGATGGATCCTTGCTATAACGCATTGAGGGCTAATATGATTGCCCGCAAGTTCGCACGTTGTTCGAGGGACGTCAAAGTTACTCTTTTCAGAGCATTTTGTACGTCCTTCTACACGAGCAGCCTGTGGGTGTCATGTACGCAGAAACAGTACAATGCCCTTCGTGTGCAGTACAATAATGCGTTTAGGGTGTTGATGCGGCTGCCTCGTGCTTGCAGCGCGTCGGGGATGTTCGCCGAGTCACGCGTCGATTGTTTCTACACGACCATGCGAAAACGGTGCAGCGGTGCACGTCCCTGGCGCGCAGGGTCCGGGCCAGCCCCAACACCATCCTAAACGTATTTGCAAATAGGTTTGACTGTCAGTACATGAACCATTGCTCAATGGTGCATGTACTGACTAACAAGCAAATGGTGAAAGGTGTGTATTAAGTGTGTGTTAGTTAAGCTCTATTTTATAAATTTTAAATATGTACCTAATTTAATTTAAATTTTATGTTTTTATTGTTTTATTTAATAATTGTATGATCTAATTGTCGATCGAAATAAATGAATTTGAATTGAATTGGATTCGGTATGTAAAGTTTTTTTTATGTATTTTTTTTATATTTTTATTTCGTAGATAAGGCTATTTTAAGAAACTAATTTCAATATTTTTGTTTTTTATTCAGTAGTTATGTTACAATATTTTTTTGAAAATTGAAATTATGTGACGTCACCATATAGCACAAAATTTCGTTGCGTTGAGAAGCCTAAAAAAGCACCCCATATTGGCAGCCCTGAAAAAAACCAGACAGTCAAACCACAGAAATGAAAAAATATTCTATTCTGTGTGACGAACAGTGTGTCAAATGTATAATATTTTTATTCTTAAAAGGCACAGAAAATAAAATGCTACAATGTGACGTCATTTAGAGGACAATGAAAGTCGAATGATTTCTTAGTTTTATGTTAAAATAAATGGCATCTTATCGTTTTAAAAGGTCGGAGAAAAATAAGTGTTGGTAAGATAAAATCTCGAAATGGTTTTGGAATTGGCATAGGTTAATTTTTTTTAGCATACCGAATTGAATAACACTCCCCTTACGCAATGCCTCCGCCAAGCTAGCCAAGCCTTTGCAGGGGGAAGTGTTGGTAGGTATAATTATAAGCCAGCCAGTTATATCTCTGTTCATTTCGATTGCTAAATATATGAAGTAGTCACCACTCTGAGTGTTTCATAATTTCTTTTCTGTTTTTATGTTTGAAAGATTGAAAAATACTTACCTACTGCACATTTGCATTGGTATTTGCTTTATTCGTGCAGCTTAATCTTTGCAAAAGAACATGAAATCATCTTATATATCTTCAAAATGTTGAAATGCGTGAGCAAGAGAGACGACGCACGAAACATATTATGGGCACGCAGCTAGTTCACTCTATGGACGTAACGAGTGTAACGACCAAAGAGTATAGTAATATATACCGGGGTAACGACTGCCTGTTACCTGTGTAACGACGATAGATACGTAACTAGTAACTACCAAAGATTATATACTAGAGTAACTACGTACTAACTCGCTAGGGTTGGCACGGAGCATGTCGAGTATTAGGTTTATTACCGTCTGAACGATACCCACAGGCAGATATACACGTTTTGAACGCTATGTTGCAAGTTTTATTTTTATTTTTCTTATTTATTTACTAATGCAAAGTCCAGTGCCGCAGTTATCGTTTTACAAATTCCACTCTCGGAGTTGCAGTTCGTGGCAAATTCCATTTCGAGTTTATCGACCAATCAAGGCCAATTTCAAAACTCAGTTGGTGGATTTTGCTACGCCCAGGCCTTACGGCTAACTCGTAACGCGAGCTCGAATTAGCACTGAAACAGCGCAGTTCGGAAAATGACGCGAACGTGAACCTTAACGCGTCGAGATACGCAACTTTTTTCATCACCTAAACTAGCCGTAAGCTTCGCCCAAAATAAAATTAATCATCTTATTTTGGTCGAAGGTCGTAAGGCCCCCAGGCTTGCATTGAGGCCGTATCAAGGTCCATTACTTAATTTCAGCTAACTGTAATAACCGACGTGCCGGCTCTAGATTTGGTGCTCCATCAGCTAGATAACTTGGAAAACTTACCGAACATTGGCGATATCATCGATCTATTGTTTTATGTCCTAGTGAGATTAAAAGAGCCTACACTAAAAACTGTACCACAAGAAGCGGTACGTATCTATATTTTATCGTGGTGGTATTTTCATCAAATATTGAGAATATTATATAAGCTATCGGACAGGGTTTTGATTTGTTAATAATAATCAATATAATGTTATTCAAATAATTATTCCTATTATTGTGGGACCACCTCGAATCTTTCTTCTCTACATAATAAAAAAATAATCGGCACACAAATACATCGATACACAAATGGTGGAAAAAACTGACTGAGTTGAGAACCTCCTTCCAGAAGTTGGTAATAACAGAGGCTTAGTGAAAAAAACACTGAAGAAATTATTCAAATCGGCTAAAAAAGTTCTGAGATATAAGCGTTATAAGCGATATAAGTTTTTGGTCAGATTAGGGAGGGACGCTCTGCCTCCTTCCCGCAAAGTGAGAGTCAGTAGTATGGAGTTTGTATATCGTACCTACTTACAACTCTTACAAGTGATGTCTTAATTGTCATTGACTTTAAAATGCTAATATTTGAATTTATTTTATTTTGATTTTTGATGATTGGTTCTATTTTATGGTCAACTTTTTAACCGAATTCAAAAAGGAGGAGGTTATCAATTCGACTGTATGTTTTTTTAATAAGATGTAAATATATCAGATAGCCAGTCTATTAAAAACGTCTACCTGTTTGTTTGATTTTAATTTCACTGCTGATCTTATGCTTGAATTGTTACTCATCTTTCAGTATGTTTTAACTTGACACTTGTTTTGACTGAACAGTTTACCTACCTACTTTACCTGCATAACCTACTACCTACATAAATAAGTACTGGAGCTCTACCTATGCATTTTTTGATATGTTGTTCTGATTAAAATTTCAGCATGACGGCATACTGTCATTAACTCATCCCAGCATCCCAGCTCCGAAACCTCAGTGCATATTCCAAGTGGCCAGTTCCTACAAGTCCAGCGGTGAATCCAAATGGAAAGATCTAGCAAGAAATCATCAAGTATTCTTTGCGTACCATGGAAATCGTTTAGAAAATTTCTACACCATCCTGAATTTTGGTTTGCAACAACATCTGACCAAGGTTGGTGCACTTATTATCAAAGTTGACGTAGTTTAGCCACATTTTTATACTATAAGTTTAAAACTACTGTAGCACGTTAGCGTTAGCAAACGTTCATGCATGACAAACATAGCCTTTCCTTTTATAGCGAAGCTTGTACCAATTGACAACTTTTTATGAATACTGCCGGGTTTCCCTAACTCGTGGTAGTCGGACAGTTCGAAGTATAGTTTCAGTTTCATTAATCTGAAAGTCTTTTTCAAGAAGAATTTACTGACTTGAGCAGAGCAGAAGCAGACTCTCACGGTAAGGATGGCGTGCGCATGGAAGACCTATTGTGCCTAATACCTATTTGAGAATAAATATGTTGGTGGTTTGTTTTACACCTAAACTAACCTTCTACATAGTAGGTACTTAGCTATAATATGTATCAGAATACAATGCTGGGGAACGGCGTGTACCTGTCCCCGGAGCTGAGCGTAAGCCTGCCGTACAGCCACGGCGGGTTCGGATGGGGCTCGAGCTGCATCGGCGGGCACCTCTCCTGCGTCGCCATGTGTGAGGTCATCGATGCACCAGAGGGCATTAACTACCAGCGACCTATCACCAATGGAGGTGAGACAATCCTTACCCATCACCAGTATCACGGCGAGTTCTGACGGGGTTCGAGCTGCATCGGCGGGCACCTCTCCTGCGTCGCCATGTGCGAGGTCATCGATGCACCAGAGGGCATCAACTGCCAGCGACCTATCACCAATGGAGGTGAGACAATCCTTACCCATCACCAGTATCACGGCGAGTTCTGACGGGGCTCGAGCTGCATCGGCGGGCACCTCTCCTGCATCGCCATGTTGAAAGTCATTGATGCACCAAAGGTCATGAACTACCAGCGACCTATAGCACCAATGAAGGTGAGACAATTCGGTGGGTTCTAGTGAGCCAGGAGCAACATCGGTGGGCACCTTTTCTGCGTTGCCGTGTGTGAGGTCATCGACGTACCCGAAAACAGCAACTACCACCGGTCGGTCATATTCTCTTTTACTGACACTTAACACGACATTACAGAATACAGATCCCTCACTAATTCCGTTGCATTATAATCTAAAAAAACAGTGAGGATGAGATTCGTACCTACAATGTGTTTAGAAAAATACAATACATGATTTATTCAGATATAATTAAGTTTGTAGCTGTAGGTGCTTACGCTGTCTATCTGCATCTATTATGGGCTCTTCCGCAGGTGATTGCGCCTACCAGGATGATAAGAAAAAGCTCGTCCCAACCACGGTGCCTGAGACCCCCGTCTCTCAGTACATCGTAACGAACTGTGATTTGGTCCGAGTTCGATACATGCTGGTGTACGCTAAGCAGCCTGCGTCCATGAGGTTCCCTACAGCAAGTAGCATCAATAGAAATGGTACGAGAGTTTATTTTGATATTTGATTTTGTTTTAATATTGTAGGGTACTAATGTTGATAGTTTTAGTTTATTAATATTATTCTTTCTTAACAGGAGGCCTTCGTCAATGGCTTTCGAGACATAAGCTGCTCTCCATCCTACTAGGCTACGGGCTGATGTTAGCGACTATAGGGTTTGCGAACAACCAACCCGTTCATTACTACTACAAAATTTTGATGAAAAAGCTTGACATTGCATACAATAGCGTCAAATAGGGCTCTGTCTGACTTTGCAATGTCTCTGTTGGGCATATTTTTGATACTTCTTTTAAGATGTGCATCAATATTGTGTGTCTTTATATTACTTACACCATAATATTCTCTTGTAACCATAATTTACATATTAATAAATGTTTACGAAATGTTTTTAAAAATATAGCGTATATACCAAGAATACCTACCTATGTTTAATTCATTTAGAACTTTTACATATTATTATGTCCAGGTTTGACAAAGCAAATAAAGCTGGTGAAATAAGAACAATGGTAGCCAGTCATCGTTACGGTGCCCCCGTCATGGGCCGAAGCGCAATCATTGTATCATCTAATTTCTGTTGTGTCGATCTCGACATGCCATGCCATGGCGCACGGCACACGAACAGAGTGCCAAAACATCAGTTTCATTACACACATTGCCTCTGCATGCAATCATTGCTTTGGAACTAAATTTGTAGCAGATTTTCAACAGTTCTATTGATATCCTAGAGTCTTTTGAGAATTGTGGAATGGTTTTAAATAACGGATTTTACTATGATACACGGTACAAAAATCATTGTTTTGTGTATAATAACCAGCTTATCTCAAGCGATTCCACAAGAGCCTTCTGTGAATTTACCTCAAGGACGAATTGTTGGGGTGAGTAATTTATTTTAATTAGACTTCGCTTGCAACAGCAATTACTTATTTCATCGGACTATTTTATATCGGCATCGTAACTATAAGTAGGTACTGAGCAACTTGGGTGATTAATTGTACCTACTTATTTCATGAATATTATTAATTTCAGACAAAAGTTTACTCAGAGAGGTCATTGGTGCCAGTTGAAATATATTATGGAATTCCATATGCGACGCCTCCAATCGGACGATATAGATTTTCGGTAGGTACTACCTCTATACTGTCATAAACTATTTAAAGTTCAGGTTTTAACAAAGATGATATCAAATTTTCCTTTTCATTTTAAGGCTCCAGAAAAGCATACCGGCTGGAGACGCACATTACAGGCCCATAGAATACCACCACATTGTCCTTTCGACGTTACTCGGACAGATGCCAATTACAGCGAAGACTGTCTTTTTCTTAACATTTGGACTCCACGGGTTAGGTTGTTTTAATTTTGAATTGTTAAGTGATTACTGATTATTGTTTCTTCATTTTGAGAGTTTATACCTCCTCCGTCTTTCATGATTACAGGCACCTTTTTACAATTTAACGGAACATGAACCGATTCACAAGCATCATTTTTAGTTGTTTGTTTTGGAACAAATATTTGCATTCTTTGCTGACCTATAAAAGCATGTAAGTATCTACTTACTGTACTTACCTACACTTTAAAATGCTTTCAGATAGCAATCGGATGGTAGTCCACTTCCCGTCGTAATAGTCCTGTACAGTGAATCTTGGACACAAGGAGGACAATCTCTGCCATGTCAGGATTTGGCTGCAGAAGGCGTTGTTGTAGTGACAGTTGGATACAGACTCCACTTGTTGGGATTTTTTAACTTGAGATCAATATCAGCTCGCGGCAATCTTGCCTTACTGGATCAGTATCTAGCTTTCTTGTGGGTGCGAGAAAATATTGCAGCTTTTGATGGAGATCCAAATATGATTACAGTGCTAGGCCATTCTGCTGGCGCGGACAGTGTTTTACACCACCTTATCTCTCCTCGAGCTAACGGTTAGTTTAGTACCAACGTTATTATTTTGTTTTATATTACAATTCGTCAGTTAACTGCTTAGCACTGATTCGTGTTTTCAGGTCTGTTCCAGAGAGCAATTATTATGTCTCCACGTGACATTTGGAAACTCCTAGACGAAGAAAACAATTCAGATGCTAAGATATTAGAGAAAGCATGCCGGGACATAGCACTCACTTTGGGATGTAATAGCAGAGAGATTACAGAAATATTACACTGTATGCGAACTCGTTCTATAACAGACATTCTATCAGTATATTCGGTGGGTGGTCTTTTAGCTTTAGTCATTTCTGTACCTACCTATTGTACCTATAATGTAACAATTTCATATTCTTTTGATAGTAGGTATTTTCACACCTTAGTTTTTGTGATCATTTGCAGAATAACAACTGGTCTAAATTAATGCAACCTGTGCCTGAGAGTTATTTACCGGAATCGGAGCAGTACTTGCCAACGTCATTACTCACAGCTTTGTCCAATACAAAGCAGTCTACCATGCACGTTGACCTACTATTGGGCACCACTGACCTTGAAGCTCTAAACTACAATGGTTCGTATATTACCTATTATATTTTTAGTGAAAATGTAGTCAAGGTTGATATAATAATGTAAAGCATTTTATTGGTTACAGATGAAAATTTCGAGGAACTAATGAAATGGAACGCTTCGTACGTGACTGATTATGTAAACAATAAATCCATACCAGATCTTTTAAGAATGTTCAATCTTCATCGATCGGAACTGGTGCGTCCTAATCATATTTACGTTGTTTAAATAGTCTAATAATATAAACAAAAAAACTACAAATGTTTTGAATAAATTAACTAGTAGGTAGGTACACTAGGTACAAATTAAAGTACTAAGTACATTAAATACAAATAAAATAATTTGACTTATTTATTCAATGCACAGCTAGTAAGAGCAGTCCGGTGGGAGTACTGGAATGATAAGTCCCGAAAAGTAGACGATGTTAAAGAGACAGTTGAACTTCTCGCTCGGATTGAAACTTCAGCGAAGTGGGGTGCGTCAGGCGCTCTTCTGGCAGCAAGGCTGGCGAGACGCGTTACTAGGCTATACGTGTATCGGTACTCCCAACCAGCTACCGTAGATCTTCAAGGCAGGCAGTTAAACTTTTCAGGCAAGTATACCCTCCCTCTATATAGGTATTGGTATGGTCGTTTTTAAAACATTCCTAACAAGCTGAATTACTTTTTGCATTAACATATTAGATGGATAGGTACTTTAAGATTCGTAAGGAGATATATACTAAAGATTAACAACGCTCCGTTAAATTACAGGAGCAGTTCACGGATCCGATTTATTGTCATTACTTGGAGATGCCCTGGTGCTTCAGTTAGCACGACGAGCCGCTACAATCGATGAAAAACAGTTTTCCGCTATTTTTCGGCGTTATATTGTTAATTTTGTAAAATATGGGTAAGGTATTTGTATTGTAAATGCATCGTACCTAGTAATCGATGCCTTTACTCAATTCCTTGTTAGGGTTTCGTAATACTACAAGGAACCCTTATAAGTTCGTTCTGTCCGTCCGTCTGTCCGTCCGTCTGTCCGTCCGTCTGTCTGTCTGTCTGTCCATTCCTCCAAAAAACTTAGACCCGTATAATTATGAAGATAAGTGCATTACACTTTTACACAATTATAGTTTTAGTATGGTAGATACTAGATATCAATTTTCAAATTATAAAAAATATAGTAAAAGTATGCATTTTAGGTGTTCATTCTACCATGAGTGTCTCGACACGCTCTTGGCACAGTTATTTAGAATTCACGTTGGCAAAAAAGGTTTGCCTATTTATGAAAGTTTTAAATTGCAGATCTCCAGAAAATGAAAACAAGTGGACCAGGTACAAAGCTGGTGATGCTCATATTTATAATATTCGCGAGGAAGATAATGACAACGGAAATGATATCACTAAAGAAGTTAAATTTTGGCTGCAATATTTACCTGAACTATCGGGTTTAAAAACTGAGCAAACTGAACAACTGACTTCAAGAAAAGGTAAATATAATACTTACCTACATAATAACATGTAGGAATCTTCTCTTTGATTGCTTTTTATAGGTAGGTACCTATAGAATTTACAAAGAAGATGACTTGACTAACAAAAGTGGAACTCTAATCACATATTCGTGAATAAAATTCGTATGGGATGTTTAGACGCTCTTACTTTACCGGTCGGGTACAATTATAATCTTTAGATATAAAATAGAGTCATTAGTAAAAATATAATTTTAGTATGACAGAGTCGTGTATGTTACACCATTTATACCTAACTCAAGAAAACTGGTGGACCCTTAGAATATTATTCTAAGGGTGGACTGATTTTCATGATCTTTGATTTATTGGATTCCTCTCCACCCCGAATAGCGTACCTACCTACTTAGAATCAAATAAAGGTTCCGAAAAAAATACGAAATGAGTCTATGATGATGGTTATATAAATCTAAAGCCAAGTATCGCTCACTATCGCTAGTAAGGTCGCGCGGCTTTGGGCCTGCGCCTGCGGCCTTTGTCAGAAGGAGGTAGCCTGGCTAATGAAAGTAGCGACAGAGAAAGCGCGCCATTTTTAAAAATATAGCATTGGAACCCCATATATAAGTATGAAATACTTGGGATAATCTCACTTGATATTTGTAAATTATTATTTTTTATTGTAACATAGTAATGTTTGCATTTCATACAAACTTTGGGGTTGCAATGCGGTTTTTTTTATGGCGCTCTTTTTCTGTAGGTTCTTTCATTAGCCAGACTGAGACTAGATACGACACGCGAAGACACAGAACCCTAGCATGATCATGTCATGATTAGCACTTATTTTATTTTTTTACTGTTTTAGTAATCTGACTACATATCTATACTAATATTATAAAGAGGAAAGATTTGATTGTTTGTTTGTTTGTTTCTTTGCATTGAATAGGCTCCGAAACTACTGAACCGATTTGAAAAATTCTTTCACTGTTGGGAAGCTACACTGTCTCCGGTTAACATAGGCTACATTATATTTTCAAAAAAAGTAGGGATCCTTACTGAAACTCCTATAATGAAACCCAAGGTGTAAAAAAATAAGATTTACAATTTTGACTTTGCGTGTTTGACAGTTCTAAGACAGGACAACGTCTGTCAGGTCAGCTAGTATAATATATAAATATGCACGGAGATGTGCAGATTATAAACACTAATGGGAATGGGGTTTCTTTTCATCGTAATTACTTAGGGACTTCGAGTATACATAGGTATCACTTTTTTTACTTATTTTTTACTTGTTTTTGTTTTAGAAGATGGAAGACTACGGGGTGGTGTTTTCGCCATGTGTGGAGTCGCAGTGGTGCTGCTCTTGCTTTTATGTGCAAGCGCAATAGTATTACAAAGACAGCGTATGCGACGCCGGTTTTCTATTTCAGATGATAATATTCAAAATAAATAGACCGTTATACCTACCGTAATAATACTTTGGTAGGATTATACATGTAGTATTTTATATGTAAGTATCGTTTAGTAAGGTAGATACCACTGCCTGATTATATTTAAAAAAATAGGCAAAGTTTCAAGTTCTGTTGGCTGAAGTTATAACTAGGTACTTATTACGAAAATAAGGCGCCCCTATTACCATAGAACAATAATCATCTGTCTATGCTATTACGCAATTTGCTTGGTAGATATAGGTACTTACCTACTTTTGTACTTGTACCTACCTGTGATAAGTTTGTATCGTATTCAAAATAAATGTGTAACTACTCCAAATCTAATTACCTTTTGTTATTTTTTTTAAACTTTTGTTATGTTGTTAGTTTTTGTTTTGTTTATTAGTTTAAATATAAATTACTAGATTGCCCGCGCGGCTTCGCCCGCGTAGTATAGAAGTCCACTTTAGGTACTATTTCCGCCTTTTTGCTATCCTACTCTTCATCCGTCCCGTAATCATCTACTCCTTACGCCGGCCGTCTCAAACTAAAGGTAAAAAAGCGCAGTTCAGAAAATCAGGCGAACGCGCCCAGATAGTGTATACGGTTTGCGATCGCGCAAATTTTTTTTATCACCTAAACTGGATTGCTTTAGCAGCTATCCGTAAGGCCCCTGCCCTTCCCTCTGGTCTCGCATCCGTATCGCAATCCACTTTATCCTCATCCTAACCTTTCAGTATCAAACCCGCATCCACCCCGTAATCCACTCTATTCCTATCCCGACCTTTCCGCTCTAGTTCCACATTAGTCCCATAGTCCAGTGCTATTTCCATACCACCGTTTCCGTTCCAGATACGATTTTATCCTGCAATTCACTTTACTCCCGTCACGTTCTTTCCACTCCAGTCCACCCCGTAATCCACTTTACTGCATCCCATTATTTCCGTTGCAGTTTCGGTCGCGCTCAAGTTCCTCCCCCGGGCCCGTATACTCATCACGTCCCCGACCTGTGTCGATGCCCGCATTGTTCCCATTGGAAGGATCAGGCTAAGCTACAATATTTTTTATTATTTTTTTATTTAATAGTAGGCCAGGCTTGCATTTTACCGCCAACTCGCCTGATGTAAATCGATTTGATCGATGCAATCTACGGTGGAGCACGATTGCCTAAAAGAAAATTATAGCATTATCTGTGGGTAGTGGGTACCACCTTCGTCCAAAATGATTATTTTGGTCGAAGGCTACCACAGGCACAAGAAATAATTAGTGAATTTGGCGCGATCCGATCTGTTCGATGCGGGTAGGTAGGTATGTGTATTACTACGTAGGTAGGTACCTACGCCTACCTACTGTATTTCCTCATAATTAAGTCTTAGAAAAAAACCCAATAATAAATGGAAAAAATGGGGACAAGTGCCTTTAAAAATAAGTATAAGCTAATACTAATACTACAAACAGTTAAACTGCTCATAGACCTATTAAGATAATTAAGAAATTAAGATATTTAAGAATTAGTTAATTAAGTTGCCTGCTTGTTTTTTTTTTGTGTAATTATACACACAAACACAATTATATATATATCATCATCATCGTCATCATTTCAGCCATAGGACGTCCACTGCTGGACATAGGCCTCCCCCATCGATCTCCAAAAGGGCCGGTTGGAAGCGGCCTGCATCCAGCGTTTCCCCTGTCTCTTTTAGGTCGTCTGTCCATCTTGTGGGTGGACGTCCTACGCTGCGCTTACCGGTCCGTGGTCTCCATTCCATGAACCTTTCGGCCCCATCGGCCATCTGTTCTGCGTGATATGTGGCCTGCCCACTGCCACTTCAACTTGCTAACCCGGTGGGCTATGTCGGTGACTTTCGTTCGTCTACGGATCTCCTCATTTCTGATTCGAGCTCGTAGAGAAACCCCGAGCATAGCCCTCTCCATAGCTCGTTGTGCGACTTTGAGATTGCTTATGAGGCCAATAGTGAGAGACCACGTTTCAGTGCTGTATGTCACACTGCTCGAAGACTTTCGTCAGACGTTGCGAAGTTTACCGAACGCTGATATATACATATATACATAGGTTAGTCATATTATGTACCTACTGCTGCTAGGTACCTAGGAGTACCTACCTACCTATTCATAAAAAATTATGCACGTCCGCTAAGAAAGACTGTTGAAACACTACTGGTCTGAAATTAATTTAATAATAACAATAAGATTTGGATGTGGGGCCCCAAAGGAATACAAATTGTCGTTTGCATCTTATCTGCCACGTGTGGGGACCGATAGCCATATAGGAGTTATCGTCTGCCACCACGTTGATGCTTGGGGCAGTTTCTGGTCAACAAAATTCGTGGGGGAGCGATAGCCATATAGGTAGGTAGTTGTTACCGTCTGTAACCACGTGGGGGTCGTTCGTGATGCTAAAGGGGAAATAGTAGCAGGAGTACGTATAACCACAGGGTATAACGCTTCTGTTTATTTATTCTGAGGCTCTTGGATAATAAAATACGTATGACGAGTTGGTTTGGCCTTACTGGCTTTAGCCGGCCCAGTAATAGGGGAAGAAAATTAGGAAACAAAAAAAAACAATGTCAAATCAAATATGTCAATGCCAAAGGTTGAGTTGAGGACCAAAGAGAACTACGTTTGAGGACGCTATGTTCAGCTATGTTGAGTTAAGGTTATGTTTTGTCAATTAATAAAATTTTGATTGAATTGAGTGGGTTGTTTATTTCTAATAATTTTGTTTAACCGAGTCGGTAACAGTTTAGTAAATTTTTGATTGAATAGTACAAGTTTAAAAGAAGAAGTTACGATACCATGGCGTTGGCGCTTCAGAGACGTGCAAATGTAAGTATTCCAGCTTTTTTAATATTTCTATGTACCTACTTAACTTATTTTGTGATTACTTGTAAAAGATGAAGTCTGTTCCCATTAGTAATTGATTATTGAATTCACGTACCCTCACCCACCGCTAACTGTATTCAGATAGAATCTGCGGGCTATGAGTAAACAATGTAAGCTTTTGGACACTGTGGGAAATTACCCTAACTAATCCTAATAAGCAGTGCTCGAAATGGACCGAAACGCACCAGAACGCCGTTCCGGTTCGTGAAATCACCGTTGCGTTCCGTAAAGTTCTCATATCGTTCTGGGTCGGCAAAAAAAACCTAGGCAGGTACCAATCCTTTAGTT
This sequence comes from Agriopis aurantiaria, assembly GCA_914767915.1. Lineage (NCBI taxonomy): Eukaryota > Metazoa > Arthropoda > Insecta > Lepidoptera > Geometridae > Agriopis > Agriopis aurantiaria. The sequence continues at coordinate 9,959,936 of OU611983.1, read as the reverse complement.
TGTTTGAAAAAAAGCGGGAAATTTAGCCTATGTCACTCGGGATGTAAAGAGGAATCCAACGACACCTCACTTGTCAAAATCGGTCAAGCCGTTTAAGCTACAGGAGGTACCACAAGAACCCAGAAACATAATTCAAATTATTATTTAGTTGTTTGTATACTTACATACAACCCAAAACATTACCTGCTTTCTTGGACAGTCGGTTAAAAGTTCGTAATGTTTGAAGGGAAATGTGTTCCGGTTTTTTGAGTAAGTCCAATTCGACCACTGCTAATAAGTATGTTCTCTTTGCACGACTGTACCAAAATTCTACTCTAAGCACCAGCAATACCTAGCTATCGGAAGCACTATTTACCAAATGACCAAAGTTATTTACAAAATATAAATGCAAGTTTTTAATGTTCTTTTTATAGGCACTTACTCATATTTAGTATTTGCTATAATTGTGTTACTTACTTACTTGTGTAGCGGGCATTTTCCGCAACTAGGCCATTCATTGGCCCATTTTGCGTCACCCGGCTGCAGCTAATCAGCCACCCGGTCTCCTTATATAATTGTGTTATAAATTTAACAAATATATTCGTTTTTTATAGGTTCGACTACCTCCTGAAGTCAATAGAATACTGTACATTCGTAACTTACCATATAAAATATCAGCAGAGGAAATGTACGATATATTCGGCAAATATGGAGCAATAAGACAAATTCGTGTGTAAGTTTTGTACATTTAACCTTTTGGCTGCCACACCTAAAATGCACTTCAGTGCCCTATATGCCACTGTATAAAAATGCCTCATATTTTGTCAACGATAGATGTCGTTGGCGAACACAGGGCCTGCAAGAGCTTGTCAATTAAGGTTGACTATGGCAGTATTATTTAGTATCTGTAGTTTGTCTATAAATAATAAGCTATGTTGTGTTTGATTTCAGAGGGAACACCCCAGAAACAAGAGGTACTGCATTTGTAGTTTATGAAGATATATTTGATGCAAAAAATGCATGTGACCATTTGTCTGGATTTAATGTGTGCAACAGATATTTGGTTGTCTTGTATTACAGATCTAACAAAGCATTCAAAGGTATTGATATTGAGAAGAAACAAGAAGAAATAGATGCACTGAAGAAGAAATATGGTATTTCATCTGAAGATCTTCGTAAATAATGTAACATCTGCTCTCCTTTAGCATGGATCCACTGGGTGGTTAATTTTGGTTTCTAATTCATGCAGATCGTCTGGCGGATTTATTGAAAAAAAATTATAGACATAATTATGTATAATAATTAATTAATAATATTATGTGTATTTATAATATTGAAAAAGCTGATACTGATTCATATTGTTTCTTTTTGAATCCCAATACAAATTAATCCCTCAGGGGATCTCACTGTGTTACTTCTTGATCAGGATCCATGTTGAGAAATAATTCTATGGGGATTCATTATGACAATTAAAAGTTCTAGGTATTAAAAAAAAGTTACTGAGAATAACAGAATTCACACTATAAAATAGAGTGCTTGAGCAATAACTGTGTCCATTAGTATTTTATTCCAATGTGTGGAGAAATAATCCCCTAGCTAGTTAAAAATTCCAATTTCAAATAATAAAAATGAACTGTGATTATCTTACAGAATTTACACTAAATGTGTCGTATGTGTTTATTACCATTATAGTCTAATGACCCAAACTCTAAAATAAAAATATTTTGATACAAAATATCTTGGTTTTCATCGACTAACATTACCTAACTGTTTATATTTTGTTTAAATGTTATTTTAATCAAAAAAATATATAGTCTGTGAATGCCAATCTGCAAGACAAGAGGTCTAAATCCTAAATCTAAATGCTTGGTTTTCTCTAAGCCATTTTTATGTAGTTACTTTGTTATAACTTTCCATTCTGAATATTTTTGATCTAGTGACAGGAGTGTGTAGAAAAATTTACATATATTTTAAAAGACCGTTTATTTGCATATATTGACAGATAAGATGTAAGCAGACTCTCACGAGAACTATCTATAAACATTTGGCTAAAGCAAAATTTTAATTATCAAATGGAAATTTCAACAATTATTGCTACGAAACAAAAGGCGAGAACATTACAGACTGTGGGTTTCTCGCGAGAGTTTGCGGGGTTACAATTTGTTATATTAATTTATGAATATACACTGAATAAAGTACAATAGTAGTGACATATTATCTTTTAGTTCATCGCGAAATTGAAGTGATGCTTGTTCGCGCCTTTTCAACAGGTTTTTTTTGATTTGTATTTTAAAGCACAAGTAACATTACAAAATACCATTGCTGATCTAAAAAATGTGATGGCAGCGAAAAAACGCATTGGGAACCCTACATTGTGTCATGAACAAAATATGAAAAGACAAAAATGACGATGTTTTACAAGTGTTTCCGCTTACTTCTACTTTTTCGACACTGGTCAACATTGATTCACAAATGTGGATATTGAGGTCTAGTACAAAATTCAATAATTGCCTAAATTAATTTAGATGTATTTAAAAATACTGAGAAACTAATTTAAGTTTTATGTCGTTATAACAATGTCTAATTTCGATTACTATAAATAGACTCAATGCACAGATTACCTCAATAGTAATTATGATTTTAGTCTACTTTTGGTTTAGAAATGAGGGCGGACCTGATATGTATTTATGTTCAAAATTTAGTTGTATACAATATAGGATTCACTACTTTATCCACATTAATTTCAATGCTTTATTTCGTTACCGCCACGTCTTCGTAAAATTCCTCACTAGGTAGTTTGTGCAGACAAGTGCATGATGTGTACCTTTAAAATTCAGTTTAAAAAAGTAAACCATACTTCAGGGATTCTGGTGGCCGAACTCCAAATTAAAAGCAGTATAAAACCATTCACAACACATGTGACTAAATTGCAATATTTGTGTAAGACGAGAATCACTTTGAAGGAGAATTATGTGAAATTTATATCACTACAATCACTTGTGCGAATGCTACAAATAATTCTTGCAGTTATTATTTACCCAAAGCTAGTACAAAAAGCTCCGACTACATTTTTTTTTTATTGCTGTGTAAATAGAGCATACTGTAATTTAAGTAGGTATATATGCTCACCCTTACTAAAACAGACTATTTTTTTAATCACTATTTTTAATTATAGTTTACCATGCAGTGTGTGACTTGTGTGAGGCCTTATTAATTTATAATGGTGGTTGACCTTTATACATGGTCAATAATTTTCCGATGATCACAGATCTACTATGTGCCGATGATGAATATAACTGGATCTAGCCTCTGAATAATAATACCAAGTAGAATGACAAAGACATTATTTCACCTCTGTCAATTTCGGGTTGATATTGCTTGGCACAGCTTTAGTTGAATCCAACAAACATTTTTAGATTTGGTTTTCTGGGGCTTTACGTCTTAAAACTCTTAACGCGAGCTCGAATTAGCGCTGAAACAGCGCAGTTCAGAAAATCACGTGAACGTGAACCTTTACGCGCCGAGATACGGTTGGCGGTCGCGCAACTTTTCTCACTTAAACAGAAACGTTTAAAACAGGTAGCCGTAAGGCCCCAACTCGTATTTTATGTGGATATAAAACAGTGCACGGCTGTATTATGTGGATGTAGCCAGAGTCAAAGAATATTGGAAATTTTAACCTATCATTGTCAGCCGTCTGAATGCAGAATTTATTATTTACTGTAGATTTTACGAACAGGCGTCCAGTTTGTATATCTTAATTTTGTTGGATAATAGGCTATTTGACTGTATTGAAAATATTATGCCAATTGACATCATCCATAAACATGACATAATGAAAAAGCTTATTACATTGATTTTTAAAATAAATTAAGCTTATTTTTTATAAAAAACGCGAATAAAATAACTTTATTTTCGACATTTGATCACGTGATCGAAAACGGTCTGTAATTGGCTTCATCCCTAGTGACGTCACACAGATATAAATAAACAGATTTTGTATTGATATTTGCGAATTTAATGTTGTAAAGCTATTTTGAGAGCGATTTATCCAGAAATTTTCACCAAAAACAGTCCGGAGGTTAAATTTGAGAAGAATGGAGAAACATTTTGTGCAAGCAGACTGCAGTAACTTACTCAAAATTAATGTATTTATGGTTACATATTTCTTCAATAATAATCCTGATTTATACGTCATTGTTTCTACGCTGCAGAACTCAAACTAGAAAACTACAATGTAAGTATTTATTTTTAATTGTTCTCCTAGCAAAACATTCAATCAAGTTGTAAAAAAGGTATGTTGTAGTAGGTTGATATCACTATTTTGTTAGGTAATGTCAAGCTTTAAAATGTTTAAAAAGAATGTAACAGTACATAAAATAGTAATGCAATAAAAACACAAATTATAATAGAAATATATAGACTCAAATATGTACCTCAAAATGATCTTCACACATAGAAACACTTGAATTAGCTCCAATACTTTTGTGTTCTCCACGAGCTAGTTCCAACCACTTTTTTCGAGTTTTGGGGTCCATTGGAACAAATAGTTTTTCCGGTGTCGTTATGGAAGTATTTGTACATTGTGGCACTACACAACATTTATAAACCATTACTTCTATTAGAAAATTACTGATTATCAAACTTTTGCTGCCTGGCTGCAGTTGTTTATATCTGTTTGACGTCAATGAGTCACGTGACTGGAGCTAGGACGCAGGTCTGCGTTATGGCGCGATATTTTTTTATTCAAACTTTAACATCGATTTATATCCAGAAAATATAGATGCAGTTTACATTAAATTATATCAGGCAATAATGTGCAATAATTTCCCAAAAGTAGTCAAATACTCTATTATGCCTATGGCTGTCCCTTACGACTGTATGCAAATATCAGATTCAGGTTATTATACTTGATCCTAGTAGGAAACATACGTTTCAGATGTCTTTATAACATTATAGAGTATTTTTGAATTAAAACCTTACAATTAGAAGATCTACACAAAGAAATCTTAATTACAACGTAACTATAACAAAACATTCTTCGCAGTGTGCAACAATAAGGGATTAAGTATCTACATTTACGAAAATCAGGTTACATTATTATTGCTATAAGCTACATACATATGATAATTATTTCGAACTGAAATGTAGATACTCCCTTCTTACGAATTTGTTGATGATCATATTAAAAATTTCATTTAAAAGGGTAAATTATCAGTGTTTTAGTTTTAGTGCAAAGTATTGGCCATTGCCTTGGTGACAAAGTAATAAAATAATTTACGTTGAATGCACTGAGTACAATCAAAGAAATGGAATGTCATATTTTTTTAATAAATATTTTTGAGACTTGTAATTTGGTAAGTCTTCCAAAGTCAGTGCCACATGTTACTTGTCACGAACCTTAAATAGAAAATCGTATAAGTATTTATCGACGAAATACCAACATTTTCATTTGCTAGCAAAATAATTACGTATTTACGGAACCAGTCTAGTTCAAGGTCAACCGGACTACACTGTCAATGTATTTTAACTCTTACAGCACTGGTTTATAGTTCACTACTCAGCAGCCATGTTGCCACACGCGTCAGCCTTTATCTCCATTAAAAAATGCTATTCTGCTTACATTCATTTGATTGTCGCACCCTGCACTAAGAGTATAACAACATAACATAAACAAACATGTAACTATACTAATTAAGAAGCTGAAGTAGAAGAGAGGCGCGCTCTGCCTTCAGAGACTAATTGTTTATTAAGATACACATCCTCGTCAGTAGTTGTGTCGATAAGATCGAGAGTGAGCAAGGGCTCGCTGGGATTCAGGGGATCCTTGCCGATATCCTTGCAGATGCCAACAAACTGCTGCTCCACACATAACTCTTGGAACCTCACGCAATCTTCAACTGTCCAGTCTTGGTGTAGGGGCCACACATCTGGAAGGAGGAATTAAATAATGTTGTCAAAGGTTAATCTTTAAGTACAACGATAGAAGCAATAACAGTAAAACTTTGTAAGAATCAATTAGGATCCCTAGCACCAATGTTCAATCTGTCCAAAAAGTAGATTAGATTAGTAAGATTTCATAATGAAATCCATGGCTTCATGGAATCCCAAATCCCAAATTGTTCCCACTGAAGTCCGTAATGGCAACAGATATGGATGAAATTCTATAACAATGAAGATGTTGTCAATATAATCAACAAATTGTATATTTTATGTAGTCTTACCGTAGAGTCGAGCCTTTAGTGCCTGCGGGGGTAACGAGCGGGCAAGCGGAGCTCCCGGAGGCAACGGACGGAGATCTTTAGTGGCGAACAGGGCAAGATCTCCAAAATCACAGAAATACACTGACACCATTTCACTGGAGACACACCCTGCCACAGTAACCCTGCAAAACAAATTACAATAAGGTATACAGAGTGGAAAGGTACATAATTATAATGTAACAACATAAATAGTGCTAAAATTCACAGCAGATATTTAATTGTGAAACTACTACTTATGCATTATGTCTCAGAAATAAACATTACCTATACCACGATGAGTCTTTTTCGTAAAAAACTGTGTATAATTCTCCACTCGCAGGGTTGGTGGGCGCGTCAGCCTCGGACATCTTGGGGCATTCTGCTTGCAGCGTCGCCATCATGGTTTGTAGAGTACTTCTGGTGCTATTGGGCTGCACCTGTTAACATCATAAACGGTTTGACCATGGGTCTGCATCAAATAAACGATTGGACAGGTTTTTTTATTGTATAAATAGGCTTGCGTTTGACCATGATCTTGTCTGTTAAGTTATGATGCGGTCTATGATGGAGCATGCTTGCCTAGAAGAAACCGATTCCCTCGCGACTTGAAGACATCCAGATTGTAACTATCCGGAAACCCATTCAGTCTAGCTAGAGCGGTTTACACAATAAAAGTAAAATCAAAGAATTTTGGAATATCAACCATGAAATTATGTCGCCATGCGCGTTCGAGGTGTGTGATTTGTTAAAAATAATTAGCTTAGTGAAAAACATAATTAATATGGTATGGTGAAGAAATTATTTAAATCGGCTATAATTCCTGAGATATGTCTCCCTCTCTCTCTCTTACCAGCTATGAATCCCACAAGGCGGTGGAGTCGGCCTTCCTTATTTTTCATAGTTAGTATAGTGTATATGTTTATCTATGGTATAGTTTAATAGTTAAATTAAATTAAGAAGGGACATGGGCAGCGTTTTGTCCATACAAACGTATTCTCGTGTTTCCTCCCTGGATAATAGCGCTAGAGCTGTACTTTTTTCAAATAAAATTTATCTCTTCTATTTTCATGCTTATATCATGTATTTTTTTTATAAGTTAACTACTAAAGAATATGAGCCTTTAAATATCCAAAAAATAGATTTTTTTTACGGCCATGTTCAGACCTCTATCAAACAAATTTGACGAGTTTATAAAACAAAAATAAATTACAGAAGCATAGACCAATCCTTTTCACAACTATTAATTTAAAAAATAATGAAATCGGCCGAGTTTTGAATGAGGAAACAGAAAAATACGAGACGATGATTTTGTCTACTTTTCGTAGGTATAATCGATCCAAGCTGCAGTTGTCCCTTTTGCGCTCTACGGGGAGAGGCTTGAGGTCAAGGGACAGCAATAGATTTGCTAAATACCTATTCATCAAATTTCTTGGCCGTGGTATGCCCTCTTAATACATTACAAAAGTCACAAAAAACAAAAATAGATAGAAATCACTTATTTTATCATCATAGTTTTAGTATTTTGACTATGCAGCATTCCCTTTCACACACGTACCAAGAGTATAGCTATTTCACCTCAACAAAACAAATAGTCCTTTTCTTTCCTACTTGCGATTCAAACATCGCCGTCTCGCTTAATCAATGGTGGTTGACGTGTTTTGACGATTTTGTACGAATCGAACTCACATTAGAAAAATTGAGCCGTAAATGTATAAACATACGGTTGGTTTTGGTCAAATAGTTTTGTTTCTATGCAAATAGTAAATAGCTATATAAATATGATTATTTACGGGATATTTACCGTGGTAAGGTTGTGGAATGAGCTCCCGATCATATAACTTTAGTGAACAACCGTGACAGCTTGAAACAGTGTTTTAGCTATATAAATGTTCATATATTAAACAACGGATTTTTTTTGACTATAATGTTCTACGCGTTGTGCGTTCTATGGTTCTATGTATAATTCTTCGAAGCTTGCGTCCATTAATGCTTCTGTTGAAGGCCGCTGCAGTAATGTATTATATCCTACTATTTTCACATGACATGACAATTTGAAATGCAAGGATATACACTTGCGTTTTAGATTTTCAAAAAGAGTTAGCCTTCGGTAGGTGTACTCACAACGAAATTCCATGGGTTGGCGGCCATGGCGACGTGCACATCAAAGCACATGGAGAGCGCGGGCAGTGTGGGTGGCGGCAGTGGGGAAGAGCGCTCGCGTTCATCGGCCGCCGCACCCGCCGACGACACGGTACGGAATATGCGCTCCTTCTTTTTATTCAGTGCCTCAACCGGGTTCGTGCTGGGCGAAACCTCTTCTTTTATTTTACCGCTGAGGATGACGAAATACAATCAAATACTTTATTAAACGAACTTAACTTTAAATAATATGCTTGCTTTTGACCGCCACCTCGCTTGATTTTAAGCGATGATGCGGTCTACGATGGAGCTTGCTTGCCTAAAAGCCGATTCACTTGCGACTTGAAGACACTCAAGATTGTCTATCTGGGGAACACAAATTCAGGCAGCGCATTCCAGTCCATACTTATGGTATACTACACAGCATATACTTGTGGCTGACGCAGCAAAGGGGTACTGACTGACAAAGGAATGATTTTAAAAATAAAAGGTTTAGTTAAAAAATAATTAAATATAATGGTTACTTTATTTTTAATCTGCTGTGTTAATTTAAGTTCTAATATACGGGTCAAAGATAACTAGCGCAAAACCTCTTAAGGGCGACTTTGGTGCATCAAGACTATCGACTTTTGTTATACAAGTTTTCGAAATTCGCGGGGAAAAAATCAGATTTGATACGGTTTTCACCATCAGTTAGACAGTATTTAACGGAAGGTTTATATATAATAAAAGTTATACCCGTGCGAAGCCGAGGTGGGTCGCTAGTATTCTATATATTCTTTTGGTCAACTAGGTAAGTGATTGAGCCCACGTCAACAGACCGGAAGATAAGGCAGACACAGCGGTGCCTACTTCAATTATATTTATCGGGAGAGAGAGAGAGAGAGAGAGGAGGCACTTACAGCTGCAGGAAGTCGAATTCCATGAGGATGGCATTGTTGACGGAGGCGAGTATATTCTGCGGGCCGGTGCGCACGAAGAGCTCGACGTGCTGCGGGCCGGGGCTGGGCGCTGCGGGGGGCGGCAGCGCGCGACACACCACGCGCGCGTCTAGTAGCAGCGCGCGCAGCCGCGTCACCATGCCGCCCGCCGCGCGCTCCGCCGCGCCTAGACGCACTTGGATGGCCTGCCAGATATAATACATTATGTACATTCCCTAGAATATATAAATATAGAAAACCGACTTCAAGTCTATACCTACATGTACGAACTTAAACTAAAAAGTTAAAAAATTACAGTTAAAACAGAAATTTAAAGTCTTTATCAAAATTTTTGCTGAAACCAAAACGTCGTCCGAGTATATATTTTTTTTGTTTTTGTTGTTTTTTTCAAAGATCGTTGTATCAATTTCGATAAAGTTTATATGGGACTAACCTCTGAACAAAACAAGTAAACAAAAATCATTAAAATCAATTCATAATTGGCGGAGTAATCGCGTAACAAACATACAAAAAATCTGATGATGATCTGGTGATTCTATGATGATAATATTTCGGAGACATCAAAATCGTTGAACACTAGGTCTGACCGGTAAATAAATTCCCTGCAGAAGCTTCAATCTTGAGATAATAATGGAGAAGATGGAGTAGATTGGTGGCCCACCTGGCTGGGGTATGCGTTGAGCGCGGGCGAGAAGGTCTGCAGCGGCACGAGCGAGGAGAGCGGCGCGCGTAGGATGAGCCCGCTGTCTGCCAGCTGCGTGCGCACCGTGCCCTCGCCGTCCAGCCCGCTGATGATGCTGCACCTCACCCTGATACCATAACACACAATACGCTACTTGAACAGTGTTTCATTTATTACAAATAACAGGCTCAGCAAAGGATATAACTATATGTACGTGTAATAAAAAGATGTGATAATACTGAAGGGTATCATCATCACAATTTTTTTAACTCTAGGAGTAACTGTAGAATAGTAAAAAAAATCCGCTGTTCCATACATTTTGTCGAGTGTTAATGACCGTTTTCTATGGCTGATTTTGTTTCCGCGATTTTAGGTTTGGCCCCATAGTAAAAGTTGTTTATAATGATGACTACATACATACAAACCCTTCAGTATTATCACACTTTTTTGACACAAGTTGTATACATTAAACATACCGAAAAAAAAAAACAAATGGCTGATAATGAAATAGAGCATTTAAAGTTTTTGGTAGGGATTGAAAGACGATCTATCCCTTTTCCGCAAAGCATGTGTTAATTTAGCATTTGTATGGCGCGCGTGAGACTTGACGCCATAAGTTGCTGTAGTGCGCTCTCTGCCTAGCATGAAATTAAAAAACTTCCAACTCATTTATTTTTGTACAAATTTTAGTTTTGTTTTAGTTGACGGGCTCTATAGATCAGCTATAGAGCAGCTTTTATGCGGAAATAAAAAAATTGGTCAAGCTCAAGGCGTGGCGTGTTCGCATGGGCGTGAACGGGCAGTTCACGAGTGTGTCGAGATGAGACACGCATAACGCATATGGTACGGTTCTATGGTCAAAACCATATAATTGTGGTCATATTCATAGTTCAAAAAGTGGTGGTTATAAAAAAAAATACGAACGAAGCTGGCGGCGCTGACTTGACACTGGCATATGAACAAGACGTGGGACGCCAAAATATTAGTGCGACGGGCGGGATGTAGATGGCTAAACTCACCAGTCACCAGCGAGCGTGCGCACGATGTAGAGCGCCTGGTGGTGGGGCGGCGGCGCGGGCGGCGCGGCGGGCAGCGGTCGCCGGTAGGGGCCGGCCGTGAGCAGGTCGAGCGCGGCCCGCACTGTGGCGGCGCCGCCCGCGCGTGCCACCCACACGCGCCCCTCCTCAGTCACGCAGCCGACCTCTACCTCGCACGGCTTCTGCGACAGGTTGAACGCGCCTGCGATGCAGAAGTCCTCGACGATCTCCTTGTTAAGGTTGAGGTCGTGCGGCGTGGAGGTGTCGTAGAGCACGAGCGGCACGGCGGGGTCGAGCGGGTCGGTGCGCGGGCCGGGCGCCGCCACCAGCACCTCTCCCGACAACCGCCGCTGCACCAGCTCCGCGCCCAGCGGGTGCGCCGCCAGTTCCTCTGCGCCCTCCAGCCGGCACAGCACGCCCTATGCACACACATACACCTCACATTACTCGCTCGCTTGAACCAAGGGCCGCTCTCTCTTATTACTATTTACTACCGTACAGTGAGCCACAGTTTACCTTCCTTAAACAGATGAGAGATGAGGTCACCTACATACATTTACACAACCTATGACACAATTAGAATCTACTTAGCATCAGGCATACACGACACCAGAACAGCTAGACTTATTTTTATCATCGTTATTTACACTTCCATCTACGCCACTGAAGCAACTGTGCCGGCGCGTCAAAGCCTTCAAAGGACGTCATCGTCTCATCACCCCCATCCCGAATAAGAATAGGGAAAACAAGAGTCCGAAAATTATGAAATGCCTACTCCAAAATGGTTTCGTGTCCAGTTAGGTATGATTTGGCGATTGTGAGGAAGGGAGGACAGGACACCCGACCACTTCCCCATAACAAGTGGAGCTAGGGCTGCGGGGGTGCTCGCCTACCGCGCTTTCACTTTCCATCGGCCACCAACGTAGTCCCCATAGTGTAAACCGTTTTGGCACAATGCCTATGTAGAATAGTAATCAGTTCTCACCTGATCGCGTCATGATCGTGCCCTCAAGCTACTTATATTAGCAGCCCATGCAGGTAGGCAGACGGCATGGGCTTGTAACCACTTGAGATTGTGTCGACGTTTCAACTATTTTAAGTGTTCTACATCTAAGTTAAGATTTTAAATAAGCTCATGTCATTCTGAGAGGACCTCTACATCGGTTTTGAATTACACACCCTACATTACAGATGTACACCATGGCAGCACAAAATTGTAGAGGTGGTAAAAGAAACTAAAGAGTGAGTTCGGACAGAGGCGATACACTAACTATTTCGACCAAATTTCATTTACAGATTTTGGAAAATAAGTAAGTAGTCAACAGTAAAAATTGTGACTCTCCCAGAAAAATTATGCCATTCGATTCTTTTCCATTTTGGGATATAGTCTTTATAAAACTAGGTTAGGTTAGGTAATGGTTTGGCCGAGGAATTCGCTCTATTGCTTATGACCATACACATGGCATGGTGTACAGCTTGTGGTTCGTGGTCAACTCGCTGTCAATGCATGTACGTCATCTCATCGCGCTTACATCGGCCCGTCGCCGCGTAGGTATATAAACCGTCTTGGACGCTGAGATGGCCCGCGGATAAGTCTGATCCCCACTCCCGGCGACGGCCCAAGCCGAGGTTCGTACCTTCGAGGTGCTCTTGAGCTAGTCGCCCAAAAACATAAACCATCAAGTTATGCCGAACGCCCTATGCGTTCGCTAACTAGTCCGGTCAAAATGTAGCGGCCGTAAGGCCAAGAGTATAAGTCAATATAAAAAAAATTGATGACGCGCAAACCACCGTTGGTTCGTGCGTTTGTGAAAGCCTTGGCGTCATCCTGCCGTAGCCACACCGACACTTCGATGCTGCTGAGCAGGTCCGACTACGAGCCTGCGTCCAGTTGTCGGCGAGTAGATCTGGTCCAGAGTACATGTGTGTGCTGGGACCATTAAGTGGTAGAGCTGAAGTGTCGTATCGTCTGACCTGCGCAGGCAGCTTCCTGAAGCGCGGCTCGAGTATCCGCACGCGGTGTATGGGCACGAGGTCGTCGTCGCCGTGGTCTCCGAGGAAAACAGCGACGGTGTCCTCATGGATGTCCAGCACCTTGGCGCGCTGCCACCCCGCCTCGTCCAGCTTCACCGCGTACCTGCGACACGCATTTTTACATATTATCGAGCAATCAGTTAGATAACGGAGCAATCTGGATAATTCTTCGCAATATTGTTTCTAATTACTTCATAAATATTACATATTTCTACATGTTGGCAATGTGAATTGAATGTGTTGCCTAGTTTTATTAAGTTGCTTCACAATGCTCAGTATGATAGGGCAGTATCTCTAGCAACAAAATGTTATAATTATGTTGGAATTACAGTAAATTTATTGATGTTACCTATATTGCCGTGTAAGAGCACTTCGAGATGGAAGTAACATGCAAAATATGTAGAGAGAGAGATAGAGAGAAGTATGGCGTCAGTCCAACCTTGACGACCATAACGATTTGTACACAATTGTATATTTATGGAAACTGACGTGGTTTTCACACATTTTGTTTATATTATGACGGAAATTACGTAAAATCAAGCCGGTTATTCAGACTAATTTCAACCGCATTCAGCGGTCTTTTTTAAGGTGAGTGCGCAGTGCAAAGCGTTAGGCAATTTGTGAATTGTAACTTACCAGCCGTTTTTAATGAGCATGGACCGGTCAACAGGCGAGCCGCCACGTTCGTAAAACTCGCTCATTTTATCCAGAAGGTCCACAAGCATTTCCTAAACAAAAAAGTAATATTAGGAATGTCTGTTATCATTACATAGTTTGATTTTTAATTTATTGAATAATAGGTTTGCGTTTGACCGCCAACTCGCCTGATGTTAAGCGATGATGCGGTCTACGATGGAGCACGCTATAACCCTGTATAATACGTCTAACTGACTTATCACAAAATCTCGAAACTACGTGACCTACGAAGCTGAAATTTGGAACCATAGATTCCGTATGGCACCGAATTCAGGGGTTCAAAAGAGGATTGAAATTTTACGCGTACGACGTCGCTTGCAATAGCTAGTATATTAAAAATGCTCACGCTGTACTCTTGCCCGAGGATCCTTATCCATATTTCGATGGGCGAGCTGGCTACGGTGACGTGCACGTTCCAGTACTGTTCCTGCGGGAACTGCAGCATCGGCAGGTCGCTGTCGAGCTCCTCAGATGCCATTGGCGGCTCCATGGTCCGGATCTCTCCCTGTTGGAGAATACAATACCTTCAAACCTGCACATTCTTCAAGGCACATCACACTTTCATATCCTGACATAATATTCCCCATAATGCCCCCGTGACCCACAATGTATGGTACATAAAGCACAATACCGCTTGATTACATTACATAGATAAATTATTATTTACAAATATCAGTTCGACATTAGAGTAATTGCAACTTTCGCATAACTGTAATACGTTTGTTACAGAATTCACTGGACGTGTGGACCAACGTTTGACATTTAAAAAAAAATGAGTTTACGCACCTCCTTGTTAGGAAGCAACACGAATAGTCCATTCACTAAGCGATCTTTTATAATGCGGGGACAGCTCTCTACCAGCTCTTGCCAGTTGCTGGGCAAATTCTCCCCATACTTCTCCCTAAAAAATAAACAGAACATAAAAATTATTGAACGCAACTGCAACCTTAACAACAACTTGTACAGCTCGCTGTTAAAAGTGAGATGTATGTACTTGGTACACCGCAAGTTGTTTCTCTTGCTCATTATTTAGTATTGTTGCTGCTTTTACATATTATCACTCAAACTTTGAAAACAATTAATAGTTATTGCATTATATTTATCACAGAAAAGAGAAGTAAATAGAAGGGAAATCTGTTACCAGGCATTTGAGATAACTTTTATTGAACATTCTTATTTTGATCAACGCGTATAACTTCGCATCACAGTTGCAAACTGATTTCGAATGACTGACTTTTCGTTTATATGGGTGCAACTGGCTACAAAAAATTCATACAAAAACGCCTTGACAGCCGTTCTTAATTAAACAAAAAAAAAACTTTTCTATGCATTATATAGATCTGTTTTGGCCAAACCTTGCAAAAATTACATATAAACGAGTGTTTAACCATCGATTTCGACGGTTGTGTTGCAACCCAGGTGTATGCTCAAATGCTCGGAACGGCCCAGTTGTGTCACGATTGTTTTTCATACTGATGTTATGAACGGCGAAGTTGCACTCTGGGCGCGCTCCGACCCATCCTCTGAACGCACCCCAATTTGCATTTAATAATACATAATTAATTTTATAAGCAAATCGCAAGTCACGTAGGATTACCGGGGTCATCATCATAATCAGCCTGAGTCCACGCCAATCAACCCGATCTTTGGCTTTTTGCTTCAAGCCACTGCCACTACCAGCTGGCTTATATATATCGTTACTTCATCGAGTCTCAGGCCGTCACTCCCCAAAAGCCCTAGGTAACCAATTTATTATGTAGTTATGTGAAGTGTATAGTACTGTGGAAGTTAAAGGGGGAGGCCTATGTTCAGCAGTGGACGTCTTCTGGCTGATGATGATGATGATGATGTATAGTAGAGTAGGTAGATGTAGTATACCTGTAGATATGTGGCACTATGGTGGCCCAGAGGCCGGCGTCGCACTCCGCCACAAGGTCGGCGAGGGAGGCGAGAGCGGCGGCCGGTTCGGCGGTTGGCACGCCCGGTGCCTCCGCGCTCTCCACCATGACAAGCACCTTGTCGGCCGCCAGCTCGCGTGCCAGCTCCTCTGACGGGGACGTCACCGGGTACGATGTAGCGCTGTACGTCTGACCCACCTGCCATACAATTCATACTTAGCAAATAATTTATTGGTATTCCTGTACCTAGTTACGTTAAAGTAAAGTAAGTAGACATACAAAAAAAAAACTAAGGCAGATACTAACTTTAACACTGCAGTAACTGCCAGGCCCATGCTTCGACTTTTGCATATTGTGCACTTTATAGACGGGCTGCTGGAGGCCCAGCTTCTTGCAAGTCCATTCAAGCTTTACCACGGACGACGACGTGTCCGGCGGAGGCTCCAAGTTGTGCGCCGGAGCCACGTGCGTCACCCCGCTCACTTCCTGCTAAGTAAAATAATTCAGACTATAAAAACATTACATTTCTAAAAATATCACAGAATAGGCTTGTGTCCACCATGAATAAATCGGATGGATTAGAGTTTCTAATCTATACTAATATTATAAAGAGGAAAGATTTGATTGTTTGTTTGTTTGTTTGCATTGAATAAGCTCCGAAACTAATGAACTGATTTGAAAAATTCTTCCACTGTTGGGAAGGTACACTAGGTACCCCGCGTGACATAGGCTATATTATATATTTTTTTAAATTAGGGATCCTTACTAAAATCCAATAATGTAACCCAAGGTGTAAAAAATTACCTAAAATATTCTTTACATCGCGTGCGCTGCGAAAACTTCAATACCTTTTTGAATTATTCAATTCGGACATGCCATTCGAAAGACATCACGAGTTTAAAAATTTAAGTAGCAGAAAAAAGTTGCGTGGTAGCCGCTCACCCTGCTAGCTAGGCAGCATCTTATGCAATGTAGGCGTCACTGGGGTACGGGCCGTACGGGAGAGGATAGTTAATTTAAATAATAATATTCAAACTTTCTTTATAATTTTTTTTTTTAGTTACTTGACGCAAATAGAAGGGTTTATGTGTGTAATTTTTTACCGTGCGAATCTAGTGACTAATAATTATAATATGTAAAACAAAGATGAAAAAAAAAAGTTATATAAAAATTAAGATTATAATTATTTTTTGATAATAAATTCGTCAAAATTAGGCATCACATGACCGTGAACAACAATCAGAAAGTGTTACATCACGCTGTTCTAAACAACATTGTTGTTGTTGACATTTTCGTTGAAGAAAACAGACTTGTTGTGAATCTAGGACAAACATTTGTGTGATGAACATTTTTGTTTGTTCTATATCTGGTTGTTAATATCTATATAAGTATGTATTTAAAACTATATAAATGTATGTATATCAGTCTCTGGCAGCTATATCACAAGCTTTGCTTAGTTTGGGGTCAGATGACCGTGTGAAAAAATATCCCGAATATTTATTTAATTATTTATTTTATCTTTCGCTTTTAGCCATGCTTCACAAGTTGATAGTTGTTCTCACATATATATCTCTAAAGATAAGTATAATTCGCCGTGGAATCAGCATTTAGCAAAGCAAACAATAGTACTTTGCCCAAAATTGACATTGTTATGCTTGGCAGATTTTTCACGTCCAACA
Organism: Agriopis aurantiaria; assembly: GCA_914767915.1. Classification (NCBI taxonomy): domain Eukaryota; kingdom Metazoa; phylum Arthropoda; class Insecta; order Lepidoptera; family Geometridae; genus Agriopis; species Agriopis aurantiaria. The sequence continues at coordinate 9,942,609 of OU611983.1, read as the reverse complement.
GTGACTTTTGCGGTCTTCTTCGGTAAACTTCGATGTAAGTATAAATCATAAGTTAACCACCATTCATTTCAACATATCATTTAGTAACTATAAAAATAAAAGGAGTGTGTTTATTACCATGATACAACATTAAAATTAGATTTATAATCATATTGCCAAAACAACTTAACCTCAACTCATTCCAGTGCCGGTTTTAGCACTATCAGCGCCCTGGGCGAGACTTCTAAGACACCCCAATTTTATTTGTTTGTAATGTTTTGTTTGATGTAATTGGTAGGCTTGCGTTTGACCACCATCTCGCCTGATGTTAAGCGATGATGCGGTCTACGGTCTAATGTTATGATAGACAGCAATTAAAACATGGTATTCACTTTTAAATACACACATGGGTTAATCACCGTCTCATCACACGTGTGGTCAGTTATTGAAACGCGAAATTAATATATCTTCAACTAGGTATGTCAAATTGGAAGAGCTGAAGACAGAAACAGTTACCAGCACAGCTCTGGGTAGTCAGCATAACTAACAATGCTCTTTGTGCACATTATTATTAGTATGATCAAAAAGGTATACTAACCACGCAAGTTTCGTTGGAGGCGGCGGCCGGTAGGTGCAGTGGGATGCAGTCCACTGTGTTTAATCGTTCTCTGAGATTCGATAGTCGTTGCGATGCGGACACTTTCCCGCTTGGGTTTTCGTTGCTTTCGTTGTTGCTGACACGACTTGGAAGGTGACTCTACAAATATGTATTTTTTGTATGTATGCAGGGCTACCCGGATAGGGTGTCCTAAGTCCCCGAAAGGGGCTCATAATGTATTCAACATTATGTACAACTTTTACTTTGTAACCGATCCTGATATCGCGATAAAATATCAGCTGTTTAAATGTCACATATTGATTTACAAACACATGGGTCTAGGACGCGACGCCCTTGTTAATAGGCTTGCATTTGACCACCACCTCGCAAGATGATAAGCGATGATACGGTCTGCGATGCGATGGAGCATGCTTAGAAGAAACTGATTCACTCGCGACTTGAAGACACCCAACACCCAATTGTAACTATCCGGGAATATACATTCAGACAGCGCATTCCAGTCTAGTGGTCCGCAAAATAAAAGTAGAATCGAAAGCGCTTCGTGGTTCGTTAGGGTTTTCGGAATATCAACCATAAAATGATGTCTAATTTAGTTCGTTTTTGCAAAAATGTATGCTAAATGCACAGATTTAGTGATTACCTTAATATATAAAGTATGGTTATACTCTACTTATGGAACAGTGCTAAATTTTAAAGCACTGTTCCATACATTTAGTCGAGTGTAAATGGCACAGCAAATGCTTTTTTGTGATTTCATGGTTGGTCTTTAAGTAAAAGTTGGTCACATAATTATGAGTACCGAGCCTTTCTCGGCTTAGTAATACTCTTTCCGTGTATGTATTCCTGTATGACTTTATTAGTATTTAATATTTAGGAAATAATAACAGCATAGTTAGATTATTTTAACATGTTTTTATTGGTTTCACTTGTAAACTAAAGGCGCTTACTTGTACTACGCATCGTCTGCAAGCGCCTTATCTAATGAACTATGTAAGAAAACTTGACAATATTTTTTTCTACCTCACATCTACATCATCAGCCATTAAACGTCCACTGCTGAATAAAGGCCTCCCTCTTAGAGAGGGGGTAAACCACGCAACGGATTTTGATGCGGTTTCCACCATCAGTAGGATAAATTTTCACGGAAGGTTTATATATATAACAAGCGACCCGCCCCGGCTTCGCACGTAAATTAGACCCGTGCAAAGCCGGGCGGGTAGGTCACTAGTATAGAATATAATAATCCTTTTAAGATCGAACTAATCTGGTGATGGAGCCAGCAGAGGTGGATGTTGAAACTCTTTAATAGCCATTAAAGAGTATCACTATCCACTTCAAAACAGACCTAATAAGTCCAAACTTATTGAGAGGTTTACTTGTCACTACTACAAGTTTCGACTAATTTGGTTTGTTTTAACGATTACCATACCAAGAGTTCCACTATCCACCATCCCGCACCATCATCAGACCCTCGTCAAAAAGTGTAATGACAGCTCTAGTTTGGGCTCATTTGGGTTGTTTTTGGCATATTTGTTAGTTGGTTAGTCTTAAAAAATTTAATACATACCTCTTCAGCATGTGTAATCAAATCTTGATGAGATGGGAGAGATACAGGAATAGAATTTTGAATTTTCGAGCTTATATTATAATCTCTTCTTTCGTCTTTCGAAATTATATTATAATCTCTACTTCCCTCATTCGAGTTTGTATTATGATCTCTCGAGGTCGTATTATATTCTCTCGAGGTCGTATTATATTCTCTCGAGTTCGTATTATATTCTCTCGAGTTCGTATTATAATCTCTTGAGTTCGTATTATAATCTCTCGAGTTCGTATTATAATCTCTCGAGTTCGTATTATAATCTCTCGAGTTCGTGTTATAATCTCTCGAGTTCGTATTATAATCTCTCCGTTCATCTTTTGAATTTGTATTATAATCTCTCCGGTCGTCATTAGAATTCGTGTTCAGTTTCGGGTGCTGCTGCTTGACGGGAGCCGCGGTTGTATGTCTTGGTTCGTTTGTTTTATAATTGTATTTAGCACTCTAAAAATAAATTAAAATATGTATATTTTTTTTAAACAATTTATGTGTACTTAAAATTTTAGGATTCACTATTTAATGTTATATGTACAATAAAAAAATTGACGTCCAGCAGTATTTGAACCTGCATCTGCTAATCGAACGCGTCATTTTTAGTCTTTATTAGTCAACATTGGGGCATGTAAAGCACGGAACACTATTACTCCTAATGTAAAGGCTCGAGTCCGTCACCGGAGACAAGCAGACCTCGTTAAAGACAATATATATTATATTATGGAAGCAGATATGATAGTAAAAATCTTCATAATCTTCCTACAAAAGGCACAACACTTGAAGTTTGTCTATTGACAAAGTATCGAAGCAACTGATTCGAAAGTTTCGCTGTATTCGGAATTATACCGACCGCCGCGACAGGTGATAACGACGGACAACATTGTCATGGCGACGCTGACGCTTGTTGTTGTCGCCTGCCGGCGACAGGCGACAACAAGCGGAGCGACAGGTTGTCGCTGCTGCTTATCGCTGATGACGGACTCGAGCCTTAAAGGTTCTATCTGACTGAGTATTTACTTGCAAGTAGCAATAGTTATAGATGGCGTCACCAAAGCTAGATTGGTTGCAAAGACAGCTCAAGTATTTAGAGGTCGACAGGAAAGCGACCTCAGCTTGGCGGTTAGAGCGCTAAATAATTTTTTATCAAAACTGATTGTGGTTATTGAAGAAAAAAAAAACGATAAAACCAATAAATATATACGTACACAAATGACGTTTTGGTTTGTGGTTCCCTTCAGCTAAGGTTTTGATGAGGACTTTGAATATTTGTTTTAACTTAATTTTTCTGCTTTTTATAACACAACAATCAGCTACTCGCTCTACTCACTTTGTCATATAACTACTATGTGTTTGGATAGTAACTGTTTAAGTAAATATTAGGACTTATACCTTATAATTGTTGTTATATGGCGATGAATCACCCGTTGCCCGGTAGTACTGACTCGAGTACTGGTTATTATAATTTGGTGTGTATGAAATTGGTCTTCTCCATGAACCTTGCCGTTTAGGAAATCGACTCTGAAAAGCAAATGAATGATTAGATAAAATGCTTACAAATAAAATATCGAGGAAAGTAAAAGGAGGTGGAACGAAGGAGTACTAGAACCACAGAAACAATCAAAAGGTCAAAGGAATTCGACAAAAGGCATTACTAAGTTAAAACTCACAGGGTATTTCGCTGTAGGTTTTTTAGCTGTCTTTTGCTTGGCGATCATAGACGCAATATGTTGAGTTTCCTGACTTACAATGGCGTCAACATACCACTCGCCATTTATTTGAGTGACCTTAAAGCCAGGTACATCCAAAAAAAGCTTATCAAGTGATGGATATCCCAGCCTTTTAAATGGAATCCATTCTCCTTGAAGTTCTTTATAGTCCCCTGAAAGAAACCAGTATTAAGAAAATACATCGTTTTTAAATTTTGCAGGCTTTTTACATATAATTTGGAACTTGATATAGCCTAACCCATACTGGAACAGTGGTCTATACTAAGGTAGATATAGTTACGTTAGCGATAGGGTAGTTGCATGCCAGTTTTTGCCATTATACCTACTCTGTCCACCACATTTGATTTGCGTTTTGACAGATTGAACTAGTGATTGCTGAAATGTAACATTTCAGCTACGATGCCACTTTACTGAATCAAATTCAATTTCGCAGGGTTTTGTAGCAATAACTAACATAAATCAGGTACCCAACTCTCTAGTATCAGTTATGCAGTAATGAAAATGGCGTTTACTATGAATAGTAGGAATTGATATTTGTTGTGATACGAGTGAAACCAACGAGTGCAAGACAACAACTGATTTATTATAATCTACCTTCGAGTAGAATCGAATAACTTAATCACTACAACATCTTCCCCAAATAACTAGTTTCTTATAATCCTATGCCCACTCCCTTAAAATTAACACTTTTACATAGACAGATTAACTTAGTTTACAATATTAGACTTAGTATTAAATTTAAAGAAGTAAGTTTAATAAATCTTATTTTAGTGATGTTATGAATATAATTATTTTTTGTTAAGCTTCTCCTGAGCCGCTACTTTAGCTTTACGAACAAGTTTACGTGTTGGCAATGGGGATGTGGATTCTTCTGAAGTGTTTGAACTGTCCTTGGATCTGTTATATTCAGAACAAACTTCTTCTTTATAATCCCCATCCTCACTCGCTTCACTATCATTATCGCCTGATGCGATGTGATCGTCTTGTGATGCATCACTACCTGTTGCACATTTTATTAGGTGTCGCCTATTGCGTCTATACCTAGCGCCTACTTTGTTTTGTACAATGTAGGAACGTGGAGTATCAGCATGACCAATCACTTTGGCTCTTCCTCTAGTTTTCCCATCAACATATATAACTGAGTCACCTTTATTTAGGTTAGGTAAAACCTTACAATGTTTGTCATACATAATTTTTGACTTGTTTTGCTTTTCAATCATAGTTTGATGCTCTAACGGGTTGATAGGACGTGGCTCTAAAAGTTTTTTGTGTACTGGCAGCTGACAACGCAGCCTTCGGCCCATCAGCAGTTGTGCAGGAGAACTCAACCCGTCCCGTGGAGTGTTACGAAAATTGAGTAACGCTATATTAAAGTCTTCGTTACTTTTTATTGATTTTAATAGTAACTTTTTAACAGTTTGTACCGTACGTTCACTTTTGCCATTGGCCTGGGGATAGTTTGGCGATGACGTCACGTGATCGAATCCCCATTCCTGTGCAAATCGCTTAAACATGCGACTGGTGTATTGAGTTCCGTTGTCGCTTATGAAGGTTTTTGGAATCCCGTGTCGTGCGAACACCTCTTTAGTTTTTTCTATAACCGTCTCTGTGGTTATGTTGTTTAATTTACATACTTCTACATAGTTGGAATAATAATCCACAATTATTAAAAAATATTTTCTCTTGTATTCGAAAATATCGGAGCCTACTTTATACCACGGTAGCTTTGGGATCTCCATAGGCAGCATGGGTTCTTTTGTTGGGGCGTTTGAGAACTCCTGACAAACTTTACAACGTTTCACATACAGTTCTATGTCTCTCGACATATGTGGCCAGAACATTACCTGCCTCGCTCGCCGCTTGCTCCGATCTATACCTAAATGCCCTCCATGTACGATGCCTAACATCGTATCGCGTAAGTTTTTTGGAATCACAACAGATTGATCCTTGAAAAGAACATCATCTACTACAAATAACTCTTCCTTGATTGACCAATACTCTTTAACGTTATTCGCAACATTATACTTGTTATCTGGCCACCCTAAAGTTACATAATTTTTTAGTGTACATAAGTCTTGGTCTTGCCTGGTTTCCTTTTTTATTAATGTGAGCTTATCATTTGAGATGGGTACACTATTTACGATCATCTGGACTTGATAAAGAATGTTCTTACTCACTTCCTCACTGTATATGTCGGGTAAGGGCGAGCGAGACAGCATATCAGGGATAAACATGTACTTGCCGGGAACATAATTCACTACCAAATCGTACCCCTGTATTCTAAGCATCATCCGTTGTAGCCGGGCTGGGACAGACATTAACGGCTTTTTAAAAATACTTTGCAAAGGTTTGTGGTCGGAATCTACGACAACGCCTTGTTGTCCATAGATATATTGGTGAAACCTCTCGCACGCTTTCGAATTTCGAATTTTTCACTTCCGTTTTCACAAAATAAAACCTGATACCAGTTCTCCGAACTACTTCTCTTATCGTCGATGGTCGAGACATAAAACTCATCCTCTTCGTCAGACTCACTACCTTGATCATAATATTCGCGCTCGACCTCGTTTACACGTCGAACGTAGTCCCGGGCTCCACTTTTATTAAAAGATTGAGTTGACTTACAAGTTCGCGCGAAGTGTCCTTTACCGCCACAAACAAAGCAGTCAGCATACAGCGCCGGGCACCGGCCCTCGGGACATCGTACGTGACCGCACCCGCTGCACGGCTGGAGGCGATGCGGCGCCGGCGCCGGCGGCGGCGGGCGGTAGTCCCGGCGGGGCGGCGCACGGCCGCGCGCCGTGCCGGCTGCCGGGCGGCCGCCGAAGCCGCGCCTGCCGCGACCCGTCACTCCGTCGACGTGTATGATCTCCTTGCTCGTGCTCGCACCTTCCTTACATATCTGTCGGCCGCTTTCCTGTGATGCCTCCTCAGCTTGACACATTTTAATAGCCTTATCAAGTGTAAGTTCGTCACTTCGCAATAGCCGATCCCTGACCGAGGCTTGACGAATACCACACACAATACGATCTTTAATTAAATCTTCTTCCAACAACGCGAACACGCAGTTTCTACTTAGCAGACGCAGTGCCGTGACATATTGCAAAATTGATTCACCATCTTCCTGGCTCCGCGTGAAAAACTTATATCTCGCCAGCGTGACGTTCGGTTTTGTTCCGAAGTAGGTATCAAACTTTTTCAACAAGACTTTTACGTCATCACGTTCTTCCTCGGTGTCGAATCGAAATGTTTGGTATATATCGAAGCCGTCGGAGCCGATTAGGTTTACAAGCAGGCTGGCTTGGACACTAGAAGGCTCTGTATGCACTCCTGAAGCCTTCAAAAACAACATGAATTGTTGCCTCCACTTTTTCCATACGTCGGCACGGCCCACCGGTCCTCCGGCGGCGTCCATGTTTAACTCAGCGGGCGGCCGGGCGTGTTCCATCGTAAATCTTCAATTTACGTTAGATATTTCTCACCAAAACTATTAACGAACACCACTCGCGGCAACTAACAACTGTTTTTGATATTTTTTGTACTTTTACTTCCTATTTACGCCAGTATAAATTGAAACCGCTGTCACCATGTTGTGATACGAGTGAAACCAACGAGTGCAAGACAACAACTGATTTATTATAATCTACCTTCGAGTAGAATCGAATAACTTAATCACTACAACAATATTGAAACACGTTTTCGCATTTAATCTTATAAGAAATAATAAGTTAATAATATTGACTGAATAACCTATCAGACTTCATAAAGAATACTGGGCAAGTACTAAAACCTGTAGGTAGTCAAGGGAGACCTTCCCGGATCCCGGATCTCTCGAATCAGAGATACTCCCGGAGACTCCTAAGTCAGCAAGCTCCAGCAAATTGGCGGTATCATCACAAGACACTGCCTTTTAAACAAACACCTTTTCTAAATTGGGGTTACAGACAGTCTTCTATGCAGAGGGTGCTTGGAAGCTCAGAAGGACTATGAGTTTATTTAATAATCAATGTTTTCTAAAATGTCTGTCTATGTTAATGTTAATGTTTGTCTATGTTATATTTCGATAGGGTTTTGAATATATATTTTTTATTGTATTATTGCGCTTGGTCGTCACCTTGCCTGATGTTAAGCAATGATGATAGAGCAAGCATGCTTAAAAGAAACCGATTCACCGGTGGACGACTTACACCGAGATTGTAACTAATGGGGAATACTTAATTAGGATTATACCTAAAAGGGAATAATGTCTAGCAGTTCCCACAATAAAAATGGAATCAAGGGTTTTCGATCTCAAGTGGTTACCAAATACCAATATGCACAAAAAAATAAGGTATGCCTTGTACCTGCAAAGGTCTGGTAACATAAATATCTGTGAAATGTTAAGGACACTTCCATTGGTGGCTTTATAAATCAATACTAGAGGGGCAGGTTTATCCACTTAAAGTGCACATGTTTGTTTGTTTGTTATTGATTGGTGTGCTGTCTTTCTATTTCGTTATTTTTTTAACAATATCATTAAGTATAAGTACCTACTTGTTCAAGCACTATACATTACTTACTATTGCACTGCTTTATGGTGAGTGCTCCCTTCACTGATATGAGGGTGGCTCTAAGAGCCTGAATAACTTGTTCTTTGTCAGCCATGTTTTGTTCACTGAAACAAATGTCAAACAGTTATTATTATTCGAGCAAGAGTTTGATAACATGTAAGCAATGATGGTATTATTTCATTTCATGTCCTGGATGAAGTGATTAATGAGGGAATTATGCATAATAACAAGTGAAATTTGACAATTTAATTAATAATCATATAGTTTAGAGTTAGTAAGAAAAACTGTATTTATTTTACTTGCAATGTAAGCTGTATACTTTTTATATTGAGAACAAAAATATACTCCAAACTTAAACCTACTCTGGGTGCTCTGCAGAGTGTTTTGTTTCCTTGTTTATTTATTTTGTGTTCAATGCACAAACCGCATATTTTACTAATATGTGACTTGGCAAGTCTTCACATAGGAAATTACATTTGTGTAAACTTTAAAATATGACAACCAAGGGCCTATGCATTGTGCGTTCACTATCCTGCTAGCGCATTTCAAAATCTCTGAAGATATAATGACTTTATGTACTTAATGAATAGTCTAAGAAACATAAGACCTCGAGAATAACATTACAAATGTTCAACAAAAGTTTCATATTGGTCCAAAGATACTCATATTGGTCCTCTTTCTTTTTTATGTATGAAAACTTAACAGTAGTTTGGCCCATTTTTCGCATAAATGATGTTTTAGCTGGGATCTTACCTTACAATATTTGTTTTGTCTATTCACAAATCACTTTTCACAAAGGCACAACAAAGGGCCCTCCTCCAGCCCAGGCTTAAACCAGTTGGATTACAAAATGAGGTGACATTTGGAGGAGAAAGCCTGAGCTATACCTGACCAAAATTTAAAGTCTCTCAAAACAAATCTTCCTGATTAAAGCAATGGCTGATATAGACATGAATGAATAATGTGCGTGTTGCGATCAACAAATGGCCTAGGAGGTTGAGAGCCATAATCAGGGAGCACATTATGAATGGACTTTCACAAAAAAATTACCTAAATTTAACTACTTTTGTTATTTAATTAAGTGTTTGTGACAGAACTTTTGACCCGCGTCAAAAGTACATTTATAAGTTTAGAAGTATTGTTGCTCAAGACACTTCTACTTCCCTATGTGCGTATTGTAGCTCTTTTGATAGCAGCAGTACAAAATCGACAATAAAAGACAAATTGAAAATACTTACATTGTAGGTACAGGACGCAAATTTTAATGAAACAGCCGGTGAAGAAATTATGCCGAATGTCGAAACTACGGCATAGCACACATAGTGCACGAAATGGGCAAATCCATTTGGAACCGCCTGGAAATTTTCCCAATATTTAACCTGAAACTAATGTTGACGCGTAAGCAAGAGAAATGCACTCGTATATCCGTTTAGATGGGTGCAATTCAATAGCTTTCACCAAAATAAAGTATTTTTTTAGCTTCGTGTTATCGTGTATAAGTTGCTGTCACGCGAATTTCAACAAGTTGAAACAATTCGTGCCAAACTTCTTCGAAACCATATAGCGTTGAAGAAAATTTAGAGAACAAACATTATTTTGAACACCTACCAGTACAAACTGCAGATATAATCGTTTTTTAGCTATACGTATTGAATGATTTCGACAATATTCGCTCGCTCGCCGTCTTTCATCAGAATGAATGGCACTTGGCACTTGGCAGTGAATCCAGAATTGTTTTTATTTTTTGGGTTTTTGGTCTGGTTACAGAGGCCTTTGGACCATGTATCCAGAATTGGCAGATGGTGACAATTGTATATTCGCAAATCGAATATTTTTTCCCCCAAAATGATACTTTATGAAATAGCCATCTACATAGCGCAGTTAAATACAATAAGAATAACGTTATTACAAAGATCTTGTATAGGTATACCCTAAAGCTTCCTTAGTTGGGACGAAGAGTGGAGGGAAGGGAAAGGGATTGGGAGTACACTTATTCAGTATTGAATCTATGGGTTGCACACATACTCTTTATCTGACATATTCACACTTCAATATTGAGCGGCCTGCGGCCAAGGATTTTCTATAGGGTATATAATCACTCAATGAGATCCATGATATTACGTATATATAAAATCCTTGCCTGCGGCACACAACTGCAAACGATGTGCTCAAAATGTAAAGCATAGCCTGTGCCGCTGTGGCATTAACAATACAGGCGACCGAGGTGGTGTAAGTGCAAATGGGGAATCTCTACGTCGTTTTTCTGAGGATAGATGTGATTTGGTACAGTTAAAATAATTATAGTCAGGTGGGAATAATGCAAGGACTTTATAAAAATACCTCTAAGGTTTTATCATCGATAGTACATATAGGGTTTTATCCCTTTAAGGTATATACAAGATCTTTGGGTTTTATAAACACCTTGCCTAAATCTTTGCCTTGCACCTGGCAGGCATATTGACCAACAAGATTAGACGGAAACGTATTACTCAACATGCAAAAAAAAAAAAAAAGTAGATTAAAAAAAGTTTTGAATCTGTGGTCTAATCGTGCATCGATGTCATGGAAGGAATGTAAAGTCTGTAAAAATGCTGACAGAACGAGCACAAAAGGGTAGCCAGATTAGGGGTTTCTACACGCAAATTTATGGGAAAATATTTGCCAAAAATTTGTGGACTTTATATCCTTGGAGAAAAAATAATCAGCCTGGGGAATTTTAGTGATTTGCATTTATATCTCGTCCAAGATATTTCCGAAATACACATAATTTAGGACTTAATTTTGAGTACCTACCAAGAGAACTATCATCACACGTCCAAACTAAACTAACAAAATATATAAAGAGGCACTGTACCTTGGCGGTTTGATAATTTCGTGATTTAGGAAAAAATATACACATTTATTACGGTATCTCTTTTCAACTCTTTATACTCTTAGTCCAATGATGTTCCATTACGACCCACAATAAAAATAAAAACTGGAATTATAGGCCTACGTTTCAGCTACCACCAATACTCCCATTTCGCTCAATCACTGAATATCATTTTACTGGTATTAGTTGCAGAACTGCGGAAAAGTTTAGGTACTCTATCCGGTTTCGTAAGTTCAAAATGTGTCGCCACCACAGGTTGCCACTACACTGTCAGCTGTCAGGACACCACATACAGAAACTTTATATTCCACAGTTAATTCAACTCAACTCCATCTCAACTCAGCTTTGGGTTGAATTATTAATCAATTGGCCGTCATTTTGTTTGACCCATTTTGAACACACTCATCAACTGAACGATGCCAGATTCAACGTGTTACGCTACCGCCATCTTTCAAAGTTATAGTCAGTCTTTGTGTATTTAGCTGCCAATACATATTATCTATTTTAAAATTATTTTACTAACAGCTTGAAAAAAAAGAACAGGGCAAATAAAAAAATTACACCTGGTAACCCTAGACCAACCAATAAATTATTTACCAAAAGTCGATTCTAGAATTTCTGTTCTTTTCGTTTTTATTAGCATCATGGAAGACTCCAAAGCCTCGTCTTCTAACGATCATCAAAATGACAACGAAGATAATACAAAGAAAAAATCTAAAAACAAGAAAAAGAGAAACGGTGTCGGCGGCGATGGCGACCACGGTGTACCAACCACACCTGACGGAGTAGTTGCAGTGCCCAACTCTACCGACGTCCCTCCTAACTTATCGCTGAAAGACTTGAAAATGGCTATGGAAGTCTTAAATTTACAACACAAGCCTGCCAAAACTACAGAGGAAGCCTTGCACAAGTCTTATCAGTTCTGGTCCACCCAACCTGTTCCGAAAATGGATGAGAAGATAATATGTAATGAACCCATTGAACTGCCTAAAACTCCGGAGGAGATAAGGTCTGAACCATATACTTTACCTGATGGCTTTCAATGGGACACATTGAATTTGAATGACCCATTAGTTTTGAAGGAATTATACATTCTTCTAAATGAAAACTATGTTGAAGATGATGACTGTATGTTTCGTTTTGATTATCAGACTGACTTCCTTAAATGGGCACTCCAACCTCCAGGCTGGAGAAAAGAATGGCATTGCGGTGTCCGTGTTATAAAATCTGGTAGATTAGTTGGATTTATATCTGCAATTCCTGCTCAACTAAGAATATACGAACATGAGCAAACAGTGGTTGAAATTAATTTCCTCTGTGTACATAAAAAGCTTCGGGCTAAAAGAGTGGCCCCTGTGTTGATCAGAGAAATTACTCGGAGAGTTAATTTAACTGGCATATTCCAAGGGGTTTACACTGCTGGTATTGTGCTACCCAAGCCCATAGCTACTTGCAGGTATTGGCATAGATCCCTTAACCCTAAAAAGTTGATAGATATAAAATTCAGTCATTTGTCTAGAAATATGACAATGCAAAGGACTTTGAAACTGTTCAAACTTCCTGATGCGCCAAAAACACCTGGGTTCCGAAAGACGGAAGTTGGAGATGTTACCAAAGTTGTTAAATTATTAAATGATTACTTGAGTAAATTTGATTTGGCACCAATTTTTTCTGATGATGATTTTAAGCATTGGTTTTTACCACAAGCTGGAATAATTGACAGCTTTGTGGTTGAAACACCCGATGGTACTATAACAGATTTTGTCAGCTACTATACATTGCCATCTACTGTTGTGTACCATCCTGTGCACAAGACATTGAAAGCTGCATACGGATTCTACAATGTGTCGACAAAGACTCAATGGATTGACTTGATGCTCGATGCATTAATTACTGCAAAGAATTCTGGGTTTGACGTCTTCAACGCCTTGGATTTGATGGAAAACAAAGAATTTTTAGAGCCACTTAAATTTGGCATAGGAGATGGCAACCTGCAGTACTATTTATACAACTGGAGATGCCCGAGCATGACCCCAAATAAAATTGGCTTAGTGTTGCAATAACATCATTTATATAGTTTTCACTCTAACCTTATGTTTATTAGAAAACTGTTTATTTTCTTTTATTTTCACAAAATGTAAAGTGTTTTTATCAAATAAAAATAGCTTTAGTATAAACTGTGACTTTATATTTTAATTTATTTCTAGTTTTGTCACATCGCACTAATATAATTAATAAAAAAATAAGCTTTAAGGCTCATCTTCTAGGACCAAAGTGCTTGGGAAGACATCCAAAGAACCCAAACTCCATGGGGTTATGTCGTTTTGTTTAGGAGTTCCTATGGTCACCTTTTGTCTCCATCAGGCATCATCAGACCACCTCAATGGTATAACATTGCATTGTAACCGAACTTATATAGGTATGTCAAATTTCAGTTCAATCGGTTGAGTATAACTTCTGGTCTAAAATTCAGTTGCAAGATTTCTTCCACACAGGTACGTACATACCTACTTAGGCAAGGTAAATTTAAGCTTGTAAAAAAGAAGTAACCAATTTTTTTTCGACTTCATAAAAAGAAGAAGGTTCTTAATTCGGCCTGTATTTTAAGCTTTTCACTATTAAATTATTGAACCTATCCTGATGAAATTTGGCAAAGTGCTAGTGTTACATCCTAAGTGGATACCCATAACACGTTGTGTACACACCACTGCAGGCAGATGCGTCCACCATCAGTTGGTACAGTGGCCGGCAAACAACTTGAGCCAAAGTTGACGTAGTGGGGTTAAGTTCGCGCATCGGCCAATCGCGTGGACGCGTGCCGTCGGAATGCCCGGCGCATATCTTTCCTTTCCACCAACGATACCTTAAAATCGTTTATTGCGCACTCAAGGCATCTCAAGGTCATGACTCAAGTTGTGTGCCGGTTACTGTCTGTAGTTGACTACACTCACAAAACAAGCAATTATCCTGATGGTCCACACCACACATCCAGAATATTGTAGGTACCTACTTCAACAATCAACAGTTCAAAACCTTGCGCTGTTAAATCTCATAATGACCTATAAATTCACTGCCCATCAATTCTGAACACAGAATGAACATTTACTGTCTTGGCAAGGTTCAATGATTACCACTTCGCCTGGCGGACTCAGCAAGCCCATAATCCTAGTACTACCAAATCCATCTGTTATCTACTTTTGACGCTCACTATCAGGCAGACGACCTGCACATATTGCAACTTATGTGCAGCATTCAAAAAGTGAAATGGGGTTTTAGTTGGTTTGGTTCAACCAAATAATCCCTATGATTTGAAATATTCTTTGGGTCATCCTAAGCGGTATTATTAACTATTACAAGGTGCCATTATGATGTAAGTTCAGAGTGTAAATTGGATGATAGGGTAATAAAACAACATATTATTCAGAATATTCCACAGAATATATAATAACAAATTATAAAGGAATTAATCAGTTACATTAGGGACCAAGTTTACAATCCAAGGTACAAAATTTAATGTATACTGATTATGGAAAAAAAGACAAAAGAACAAAAAGCCACCTCCATTTTCTGAGATACAAGACAAGAAATGTATTTTACTGATAAACAAAAACAAACTTCTAGTCAATGTAAAAAGTCACAAGAGTTAAGAGTATTTAACCCTTTCTTAACACAGTTGCGTTATTTTTGTTTGCAGATTTACACTCCTCGATATAAATGTTATATTATAATTATTTAGGAGTGTAGTCCACTTTTTTGTTTTTCAATTTTTATTTATATATTTTTATGAGCGGGATCATATAATAACTATTCCTTATGGTGTTCAAAGCATAAAATTATCAAGATATACTTTCTTGAAAACTTTTAAAGCTGGTCACATTACTTAGTGAACAACTTTGGTGCAATAGTGTTATTCCTTTTTAGTAGCTTGCTGCTTAGCTTGGTGAGCCTGCAAAACAGCAACAGCTTCGTCAACTTTGGCTTTCAAAGATTCTCCATGTTCTAACATGTGGAGAAGTTCAGAGTTATCAATTTCCAAAAGCATGCCAGTAATTTTCCCGGCTAAGTCTGGATGCATTCTTTGAATGAGTGGGAAAAGTCGTTCTCCAAGCATTTGCTTCTGCTCTTGAAGTGGAGCAGTGGCCAACATGGTCGCAGTGAGTGGTTCTTGGCCATGAACGTGAACAGCTGGCTGAGGAGCTGGCGGGTTGCGCATGTTGGCAGTGTATTTATATCCGGCCGGGCGACCCTGGGTAACAAGAGGTGCACGAATAGAAGCAGCTCCAGCCACTCCTTGCTGTCCAGTGATTGGCCTAGCTCCAAGAGAAGTACGCATAGCAGCCTGAGCAGGGGCCCTAGGAGCAGGGCGGAAAGTAGCTTGCATGTTGGGATAGCCAGAACCTGCTGTCTGGGAGCTAGGCCTGACAGGTGGCTGAGCGGTCCAGCGTGGGGACGGTCTAATTTGGGTCATCTGAGCTGGGCCATAGAAGCGCTGAGCTGGTGGAATAGTCGGCACGAAGTATCCGCCTGCACCACCCGGCTGGAAGATTTGTCCCATTTGCTGCATACGCACACTGGCCATTCTCTGCATGTACTGAGAAGTCAAATGAGCTTTGCGATCTTCTTTGCGTTGAGCTAAAGCCACATAAAGCGGCTTAGTTCCCACAATACGCCCATTCATTTCAGTAACAGCCTTAGTAGCTTCTTCAGGAGATGAGAAACAAACAAATCCAAAGCCCTTGCTACGTCCATCTTCTAACATGACCTAAAAATTAAAAGATCAATGAATCACACTAATATTATATATGTGAAAGTGTGTATGTCCACACTCAACTCCATAACAGCTGAAGGGGTTTGTATGAAATATGCATATGGAGGCAAACGTAGCCTGGATTATGACATAATTATGGGACCGTCCATTAATAACGTGAGGCTTGAAGGGGGGGGGGAGGGGATTGCAGAAATCACGAAATATTACAAGGGTAGTAAGATATCACGTGTATTTATATTTTCGTCAAACGCGCGATTTCTAACCGAAAGGTGGCGTAGCTTGCCAATCAAAAACAACCTGCAACTTTTCTGTCTAGACATTTTTGTCATGGTCCTTAATCTCAGAATAAAATTAGATTGTACTTTATACCTGTATTTAAAGATAATATTTAAAAAAAATAAGACTCTTTGTAGGTACTAAAAACTACACATGATTTTGGGTGGGGGCGAGGGGTTATCTCAAACCTCACCACGTATCACCAGGGGGGGGTGGGAGGTGCGGGTTAAAATATACTTTAAAAAAAACACGTGATTATTGGCGGCACCTATGCTATGTTATATCCCAGAAAAAAATCAATAAGTGAGACAGCAGGACAGACAGACAACGTAGGCTGAGTAATAGGGTCCTGTTTACACCCATTGGTAACGGAACCCTAAAAATGGACCCCAAGAGTCTATTTTTAACCTTCTTTATTACAAAAATATGTTAAAAACATACATTTGTTGTAGGGGAACCGCCCCGTTTGTTTCGACTTTATTATTATTTCTTAGTAAATTCTCCGTAACATTACATATTCAGTGAACATTTCAAATAGCTTACTATTACGGTTGGAAAGATAAAGCCGTTAAAAGACAGACATAGACGTAAACTTCCAAAAACCAGCACTTGCCGGCCCCTCTGAGTCACACCACCTCCTACCAAACGAAACCAATAGCCAGCCAATAACTTTGGGGTCCTCTGGGCTATACAATAAATATAAATAATCTAAGTGGCAGAAAATAACACACCCAAAACATGGCTAGTACTTGAAAGTAATAATGTCCTTGGGAGATGCCCATGTCTAACGATTATGATGATTTGTAATATAAACTATTACAATATTGTGATCCAGTGATTAAGAAATTTAATTGCAATATCTGATAAAGATACCAGCAATATGATGGCCATGTGTGCTTTATACAATCTGGCGGCACCTGGTTTGATCCTCGGGCTGCACCAATGCTTTATTCAGTACTTAAATAAATCATGTGCAGTTTCAATGCCAATGCTCAAAAACAGAGAAGGAAAATATTGTGAGGAAGCCGGTATGTCCAAGAACCTCAAAAGTTCAGACATGACATTCACTAACAAGCACTACCCAGTGCAGGTGTACTGACCCCAGCATGGTGGATTAGAACCCTTTCTCTCCTATGTTTCAGCATGACATGATAGGCTGATAATGATCAGATAATAGTATAACTGTTGAAAATATAATTACCTTAGCAGATGTAATAGTCCCAAATGGAGCAAATTCTTTACGTAGACGTTCATCATCAATGGTGTCATCCAAGTTCTTGACATACAAGTTTACACCTTGATAGCGTGTCAAGCGTTCAGATTTCAGTTGTTCAAACTTGCGTTTAAGTTCTTTTTGACGTTCAGCTTTCTTCTGAGCACGCCCCACATACAATGGTTTTCCTTCAACCAATTCTTTTCCATTTAACTCAATGCAAGCTCTTTCAGCTGCATCAGGGTCTTCAAAAGCCACAAATCCAAATCCCCTTGAATTGCCGTCATCTTTATACATCACTTTGTGACTTGTTATGCGACCATATTTTTCAAACATGTCCTTTAACATTTCATCGGCAAACTCTTCACCAAAGTTCTTTACATATACATTGGTGAATAGCTTGGCTCTCTCGCCCAGTTCCTTTTCGCGTTCTTTACGAGGAATGAATCTACCAACGTAAACTTTTTTACCATTTAACAGCATACCATTCACCTTTTCAATGGACTTATTAGCTGCTTCTTCAGTTTCAAAATGAACAAATCCATATCCTTTGGAGGCTCCGGTTTCATCTTGAGCCACTTTGCAACTAAGAATATTTCCAAAAGCGGTGAATGTGTCATACATTGCTTTATTATCAATGGTCTTGTCCAAGTTCTTGATGAACACATTTCCCACACCAGACTTGCGCAGAGAAGGGTCGCGTTGGGACCACATGATTCTAATTGGTCTTCCTTTGATCATATCAAAATTCATAGTGTCTAGAGCTCTTTCAGCTATAACAATAGAAATAAATATTAGTAAACAGCTTTATAATGTAACAATATAGAGAGGCAGGCACCTACCAAGAAAACAGGCAACAGTAAAACAAACAATATTATTGTACAATGAAAGCCATGTGTAATAATTCGTTACAACCTGTTACAACAAAACACGAGTGTAAATTTTTGCTATTGCCAACACAACAGTTCAAAATGCGCAAGTTACAATGAAATAAAGCATGTTAGGTAGATAATGCCATACATGATCTTTAAAATTCAATAAAATTTATGTACTACTCCTACCTACTCTCATCAGTACAGTACTCAAATCGACTAATAATTTAGTGATCAAATTGTATCACCATATGGCTTGAATAACTTTTAAAACATGCACACACAAAATGCAAGGCAATGAAGGTTATTGAATGCAATAAAATGTTTTCAACTTACCATCAGCAGGCTGCTGAAAATTTACATAAGCGTAGCCGAGGGATCTACGAGTTATCATATCGCGACAAACTCGAATTGATAGGACCGGACCAGCAGTTGAAAATTTTTCAAACAACATGGCTTCGGTAATATCCGAGTGCAAATCTCCAACATAGAGAGATGCCATGGGATAATTCGGTGGACCAGAATTCATCTTGATATTTTTGCTGCGGCAGTTTTATGTAGACATTAGCATAAACGAAGGCAAAGACAACTTCACTTTCTCTTTACAATGACTATCGCATTCCTCAGACCACGTTGCACGCTTACGTACACTAACTTAAAATCAAGTGATTCCCGTTTGTTTTTAATTATTTTACTATTTTTTTGGATTTTTGTGTATTTTATGTTTTTTTTTTTTATTTTACAAGAATATTTCACGAAATTCTGAGGATTGTGTGACCTATATCTCAGGGAACACACAACCTCACGTGAACACACCTTGCTCACCAAAGGAAAAGGTGACGTTTGACAAAAATCAAGATGGCGCTTGGTCAGCCGCCACAGTGCCACCAACATTAAAACAAATATTAAAAGGATGTTCTACATGGACGTTAAATAAATAGATCAAGTTGATTTTTTAGTTGCAGTCGATTGTTTCAGTTTGGCTCCGTTTTATTTTTATTTTAAGTTGATGATGTAGCTTGATGCAATGAAACTGTCGCTCTGTCTGTTTGTTCGCTTTTCACGACTAAACGGCTAGGCCGATCTAAACGAAATTTAGCAGGAAGCATGGCATAATAATATACTCTGTATAAATATATAATATCTTGGATCATGGCAGGAAGATAACACACATAATAAGGACATACGTGACATACATGGCTTACTTTTCCCCCCAGAAAATGCGAAAAAACTGAACTTAAGTGTACCTCTAAAAGTGGTCTTTATTCCCTAGGAAATAGAGGTAAAATTTTTAGAGGTTAACCTAACGCGCTTCGTTACCTTTGTGTTAACCCTCGAACCGACGGGCATTTTAATAAAACCGGCCAAGTGCGAGTCGGGCTCGCACACTGCCCTCAGTGCACGAGCACTGAGGCCGTTGAGGGTTCCGTACCACCACATAGCTTGTTAGCTACTAAAGTACAAAAAATTGTGCCAAATGACAACATCCCATCAACTCCCAGGCGGTAAAGTACAAAAAATTGTGCCAAATGACAACATCCCATCAACTCCCAGGCGGTCACCCATCTAAGTACCGGCCGTGCTCGACGCTGCTTCACTTTGGTGATCGTACGAGAACCGGTGATGAACAGAAATTTAACACCGACTCGCACTTAGCCATTATTGCTTTTTTGTTGTTATACTTTAGACTGTGTATCTACGCTTGTACGCTTTGACGGTTGTACATATTACCGTTTTTACATTAGAGCGAATACAAAAATACGTTAAAAAAAATACGTTTGTTGTCTGAGGATCCCCATTTCAATTTTACTTTTTGACTTTTTTATTATTTAATCCGCCGTATTATTACATTTTTCGTAAAAAAATTACTAGCTTATTATTACGGTTCGAAAGATACAGCCGTTTAAAGGTAGGATGGACAGACGGACAGACGGATGGACAGATAGACAGTGTAGGCTTAGTAATAGGGTGGGTACCATTTTCATCCTTTGGGTACGGAACCCTAAAAAGGTAATATTGATGTTATTTAATATTTTTTATTTCATAGCTGCGGTTTTGCAGTTGTCAATGTCTTGTGTACCTAGATGTCAGTGTCATAAACAAAATTAAATGACAGTGATATCTTATGATTTTAGACAACTTTGACAACATTCAACATTAACTTTGAATTTTGATTTGGGTTTCTTTTTCAGTGAAGTTCTCTTGCATCGGTCAGTGTTTTGAAATAAATCCTAATAAATAAGATTAATCTCGAAATATTGAATTGAAATGTGATTGGGACATGTGCCTACGTATGTGCGATATCTAATATTTATTATATTTTTGATGTTAATGTTGTAGGTAAAGTTGCGACTTCACAAACATGGGGAAAGGGAATAATATGATTCCTAATGGCCATTTCCATAAGGATTGGCAAAGATTCGTCAAAACATGGTTTAACCAACCTGCACGACGACACCGTAGAAAACAAAACAGAATCAAGAAAGCCAAAGCCATTGCTCCTCGTCCGGCCGCCGGCCCTCTGCGCCCTGTTGTCCGGTGCCCCACAGTTCGCTACCACACAAAAGTTCGCGCTGGTCGAGGATTTACTCTTCGTGAAATCAGAGTAAGATTTTGGTCCTATAGTAGCAACCAATCAACAAATAACTAACCAATTGATAGACAAACATAACCTAAAAATACTTTGATATCCAAAGTAGCTCCCATTTATCTATTTAAATTTTCCCAAAAAGTGCTGGGAATTTCTATGTTAACTTGTGAAAGCTGTGAGTATAATTAATTATCAGTATAATTATTAAGATACAAATATTAAAGTATTTATATTTTAGTATTCACAGAAGTATTTGATAAACAATCTATCCTCACACTGTCACATAATTTAATTGATAAATAATAGGTAATTAAAATCATCAATCTGCTATACAAAATAATAGAGAAACTTTTGCTTTTCTGTTTTTTTTTTGTAAAATGTATCTGACAATACATATTTCACTCATGTAGAAAAACCAATCCTGAGAAATGGTAACTGAAACCCTTGGAAAAAGTAAGTGTTTGTAAATTATCTTTATTTTTCAGGCATCTGGACTCAGCGCTGCTTTTGCCAGGACTATTGGAATCGCAGTAGACCCTCGCAGGCGCAACAAATCTGTTGAGTCATTGCAGATCAATGTGCAAAGACTGAAGGAATATAGAGCTCGTCTCATTCTGTTCCCTAAGGGCAAGAAGGCAAGTTACATTGCATATTTTTTCATAGTAAATACTTTATCATGAAAATATATTTTTGAAACAATTTATATACTAAAGTAGCTAAAAAAATGTGCCTATATTAAATTGACTACCTAACTGTATAAAAAAAAAAACTTTAAGGTTGCTGTCTCCAGGTAAGATGCCCAAAAAGCTGGCAACATTACCATGTTGAATAGTCCAATTTATAAAAAAAATTGGATATTTTGCCTAATTTTCAATTAGCGCATAAAACATTTGCAAGTGATTGCATCTTTAAAGTAACAACATTTAAAGTTATATGATTATTTACGGGATATTTACCGTGGTAAGGTTGTGGAATGAGCTCCCGATATTTCGGCGCAGTTACATGCACCATGTTCACGGGAAGACCCGTAAATAATCATATAACTTTAGTGAACAACCGTGATAGTTTAAAACAGTGTTGAACAACATTTAATACTCCATGTCAACAATACTGAACTTTCAAAATCATGTCAAACAAAACTGTTTGTTTTCATAATCGTGACATCATTTATTCTTACTGGGTTTTCACTTAGCATGGTGGATTGCTGTATTATAATTATTTTATGTGGCTTGATTTTATTGAAAGTTATATTAATCTCGCTTTTCATCGAGAGGTCTGTGTCCCAGCAGCAGGAACATGATAGGCATGATGATAATGATGATTATGATTGTGATGAGACATGATGATTAGAACTTTCTAACATATTTTATTAGGTGTTTAAAATCATAACTATGCAATTATTTATAAAAAACTGAGATGATGTGTAATTTTGCTATTGCAACAGCTGTAACCTAAATGCTACAAGTTATTAATGTGAATGATCTGACTAGACGACCTATAACCAGAATTTCATTCATGATGACAGGGTTTCTTAAAGTGGGGTTTGCAATCCCGTATGGGTTCGGCAATTGATTATATCAGGTTCGCAATGAGATTTACAGTATGGCGACTGGTTAGCTAGCTGCTACCTAGTATGCGCGTGCGATACGCATGAGTGGGCTAGCTGTCATGTCCGCCTCAACTTGTCACTTGCTATTTAAATTAAAAGCACGATCCGTTCCATTCTTTGTTCATTGTTGGCAAGAAAAGTAGACGGATTTACTTCTTGAAGCAGTTCTATCATCTGAAAAATTTAATAGGGGTTTAGGTACAAGTTTTAGAAATTCTGTACTAACCTATACCATTTTGGCGGCACCCCAATATTTATGAACATCATTCTACAGACATCTATTTCTATTTTTGATGCAATTAATAGACAATTTAAAAACAATCCAGAATGTGAAAAGAATCAGGGCCCTGTGAACACCATAAAATTACATTAGGATAGATAAAAAAAAGGAAGAGGTTCTTTAGTCGAAGCATTGTATAATTTTTATAACACACATAACTTTTTACTGGGCAGTCTGATTTGATAATCCTTTTTTTCCTATAGATATTCAATAAACCGGTGACTTGATTACATACCTTGCATGATATTTGTAGTCAATAAACTTATGGTAGTTTTAAATGAGTATAATTCCTTGTACAGGTACTGAAGGGTGAAGCGAATGAAGAAGAGCGCAAGCTGGCTACTCAACTCCGTGGTCCATTGATGCCCGTACAGCAGCCCGCACCCAAGTCTATTGCAAGGGCTATCACTGATGAGGAGAAAGACTTCAAGGCATACCAATACCTCAGAGGCGTAAGTGTTTATTTATTCAATGAATGGGAAAAATCTATGCCATAAAGCCATAACATCAAATCCATTCAAAATACAAAAATACTTTGAATTTTTATTGTGATGTAAATAGTCTAAATAAGAAATACAAAATAAGTCTTATGATTTGTGTAGTTGTGGATTCTTTTGGAATTAATTATAACAGGACGCAATTACGATATTCTCCCCATTAGCACTTTGCCTATTATGAACAATAAATCGTAGGTACGATAGCCTGTTGGTCCAGTTGGTAGTGAACCTGCCTTCTGAGCTTGGGGGGCGTGGGTTCGATTCCCATCTAGAACAAACATTTGTGTGATAAACATTTGTGTTTGTTCTATATCTGGTTGTTAATATCTATTTAAGTATATATTTCAAACTATATATGTATGTATATCAGTATCTGGCAGCCATATCACAAGCTTTGCTTAGTTTGGGGTCAGATGACCGTGTGTGAAAAAATGTCCCGAATATTTATTATTTTAACAATAAATCGAGATTATATGAGCAGAAATTTAAAGAGGTTAAAAATTCCCCGATAAAGCCCTTAGACCATGGTAAGTCATTCATGGTATCATGAATTTGGACCGAGTTCAGTGATTTATGTGTCCTGTATTTCCAATATTGTTGTAATTAGCCTGTAATTGTAGTCATCAATCCATAATAAATTTAGTAGGTAAGGTTAACACTTGCTTCTAAAAAAATTATTTCATAATTATAATTTAATATCAATATTGGCGCTTTGTGGTTTCACTTGCTCTTATAGGCACTGTAATTTTTTAAATGAGTCCCATATGAGGGAAATTTCCTAATAATCACATTGTTATCCGGTAATATGGTCCAGGGCTATACACTAATAAGATTAGTTCCATGTTTTGTTCTACTGAATACGTTCTCGCCCAAGTTGAACAGCCAATTTTGCACAAAACATTCGGTTAATGCCCACAACAGACGATGCGCAGTGCTCGCGCGAGCACCGCGCACCGTCTGCAACGAGTCGAAACTTTTTCGGTTTAGTGCCACTGGAAGATGCTTAGTAATCTCGCTCTAAGCAAAAGTTCTGCAGCTCGCTCCAGGCGACACGTAGCACTCGCGCGAGTTTCTACGCATCGTCTGCAAAAGGCTTGACTAAGGCAAAGGCAGGCAGGCAGGCTTGGCAATGTTAAGTTGCAATAAAAATAGTAGCGAAAAAACAATAAAATTAATTTCATTTCATTTGTCTTACAGGCTCGTTCCATTGCCAAGTTGGTTGGTATCCGCGCCAAGAGATTGAAGGACGCCGCAGAAAACCCTGACGATGTCACCAAGGCTCCCACAGCTGTCAAGGAACCTAAGTCTAAAAAGTGATTTTGTCATTAAAAGTTTAAAAACCTACTGAGGACTATTAATAATAATTATTACAATCCTTATCTAGTACTACCCTGTGTTGTAAAAGACTAGTCTTTAAGTATTGAGACTTGATTAGATTTTTCGGAACACGCGACTATGTAGTAGTCTCAAATTAGTCATAATGGAACTCTTGTACACCGTCTACCTCCTGAGACCACCTGGGTGAACCGTGGAAAGTATTTTTTACAACAGCTCACCTTTGTTCACCTGGGTGTGCCTTGGGAAATATTTAGTTTCCACTTTCCACCTTGTTATCAAAACTCTTCAGATTTGAACTCTTCAGACTCTTGAGATTATGATATTGTTTATTAAGTACCTACTACCATGTCTTCTGTGCTACTACCGGTGTATATATTTCTCTATGGCTACTACCAAAGATTATATATAAGCTACTACCTACCTCACAGATCTACTGACACAATATGGATTCAGGAACGTCGATTTTCTGCTATCTCCGTATAAATATAGTAGTCTTTGTTCTGCTATACTGTCAATTTGCTGGTGCAAATACAACATACTGGATGTGATACTGGACATCCATAGATATTATTAGTGGCCAGCACCAAATTTCTGAGGTGTACCGTCACCAATATAAAGTTAAGGGCATCCAAGTTTTATCTAGAGAGGTGAGCCATTGTAAAAAAAACTTTCCACTGTACACCCAGGTGATCTCAGAAGGTGGGTAAGAACTCTCATAATGTGACTGGAATAAGTAGGCAACCCTAACCATTGGCACCATAACCATAGTACTACTAGCTACGCCCCTGGATGACTTCACCCGGCTGAACCAAGGAACATTACTCCTAGAGGGCTGGAATGGGGCTGGACATACCCTCGGGAAAGAAACCAGGTCCTATGCCACTCTGGCCCTCAACTATCTTTATGTAAAATGCTACCTACAAGTTAACTCTGGCGTCGGCGACTTAGGAGTTGGCACCTTAGGTCAATTATCAAGCAGACGGGCCGCTTGCTGGTAAGCAGTCACCGTCGCCTATGGCATCACAAATATGTTGCCGACCCCTAAAGACTTCATAACTTTCCTTTTGCAGAACCCCATGTAGCTTCTCGGATACACCGCGAAAGGTAGCTCATTCCACATTTTGCACGTGTGAAGCAAGAAAGACCGTGTGAATCGCAGTGTTCGATTTCCACTGATCTAGGTATGATAGTGTTAGGATTATTGATATTTTAATGCCACAATCTGATTGTGTTAGTATTTATTGTGCTAATCAGCTGTGAGCTAGGAGAGGAGTTTTGGCGCCAACGCGGAAAAAACATGTCGGCTCGTTGGATTATTTTCCCAAACTGGTGTATTTTTGAGTGTTAATGTGTACTAAATGGTGAATTATTATTCATTAAGTGCTCGTAAACGTGCTCGAGTGTGGTCAAGTGATATAACGAGGTGAAACGTGTCTTTTCGTGCTGTTTCCAAAACTCCATAGGAGCCTCTTGTAAAGTCTCCACCACTTTACAGGGGCATGAGTTTGACTTGACCGTGACTTACTTAGCTTGACTCTGACTGTGAATATGATTTGTTTGACGCTATTAAGACTAGGTAAACTGATTAAGATTACGACTAAAGGACATTGAATCCACGATCATGAAAATATTAACAAAAAAAAAAAATGAGCTAGGATAGAGTTTTGGCGCCAACGCGAAAAAAACATGTCGGCTCGTTGGATTATTTTCCTAAACATGTGTATTTTCGAGTGTTAATATGTACTAAATGGTGAATTATTATTCATTAAGTGCTCGTAAACGTGCTCGAGTGTGGTCAAGTGATATAACGAGGTGAAACGTCTCTTTTCGTGTTGTTTCCAAAACTCCATAGGAGCCTCTTGTAAAGTTTTCACCACTTTACAGGGGCATGAGTTCAACTTGACCGTGACTTACTTAGCTTGACTCTGACTATGACTTGTTTGACGCTATTAAGACAAAGTAAACTGTTTAAGATTACGACTAAAGGACATTGAATCCACGGTCATGAACATTATAACAAAATGAGCTAGGAGATGGGAGTTTTGGCGCCAACGCGGAAACAACATGTCGGCTCGTTGGATTATTTTCCTAAACTTGTGTATTTTCGAGTGTTAATGTGTACTAAATGGTGAATTATTATTCATTAAGTGCTCGTAAGCGTGCTCGAGTGTGGGAAAGTGATATAACGAGGTGAAACGTGTCTTTTCGTGTTGTTTCCAAAATTCCATAGGAGCCTCTTGTAAAGTCTCCACCACTTTACAAGGGCATGAGTTTGACTTGACCCCGACTTACTTAGCTTGACTCTGACTGTGACTATGACTTGTTTGACGCTAATGTAAACTGTTTAATATTACGACTAAAATAATATATCCTACTAATACTGGTGTTTTATTTGAATGTGTTGTCTCTTTTGTTTTAGAATAATCAATATTCAACCAACATATCGTGAACTGATCACCGAGCATATTTTTATTTCGCGTCAAATAATACCGTTTGTAAAGCTGCCACGAAACGGACATTGGCAGAAATTGTGACTATATAGTCGCAGAGGCCAAGTCAAGTCAAGGACATTGAATCCAAGGTCATGAAAATTTTAAGGAAATGAGCTAGGAGAAAAATAAGAGAGACTTGTGGAGTGAATTTTAAACTGTAATTATTATAATAAAGAACTGTATACTTTGCTGACCAAGGATTACATTGAGCTTTCAATAGATAGATAGATACTCTTCACGATATAACAGCTTAAAAACTAGTGCAACAATCGGCGGCCTTATCGCTAAGAGCGATCTCTTCCAGGCAACCTTAGGATGGAGAGGATTCATACAGGAGGTAGAAGGCGGGGCGAGCAATATTGAATAATGTGATAGTTATAATATAAACCGTACATTCTAAAAACAATACATACCAATACATAGGTATACTTACTACTTAAAATTACGATACGTATGATGTGTGGAAGAAATTTCAGGCGGTAGCGGCTAGTACGATGAAAACCGTGACGCCGGCATCAGATCAAACAGTTGTATGTACACCATGATATTCCATGTACATGTACACCAATTATCATGCTGTGCATTATTATGTCGTACCATATTGACTCTATATAATAATGTACACCCCGATTTTGTACAGCATGATAATTGGTGACCATAAAAATTTACAAACTGAAGTTTCGTTTAGACGTGGACATTCCACCTCGAGTGTATTAGATAGAAATTAGTGACAGATCCGACACAGAGCACCCCGCCTTGAGTATGTTAGCTTCGAAATGGGTCACAGAACCGACACAGAGCACCCCGACTCCACCTAGTCTTGTGGTCCCTACCCCTAGTGTATATAAAAAGCGCGGGAGCCAGAAGCTCAAGGGAGGTCCTGAGTGAGAGCGAGCCATACGAGACCGAGCGGAGCGAAGAGGGGAGGTGGCGAGCGAAGCGAGTCGGTGACTTCCGTAGTGAAGCGAAGGTCGAGTGTGGCGAAGCGACACTCAGGGGCGACCGCAAGAGCTTCTGGCGGGAGCCCACCTGGAGTCAGACTTGAGTTGGATAGGTTCGAAATGAGTGACAGATCTAACACAGTTGTACTCCTCACTCCGCCTCACCACCAAAAAGTTTTGATGATTCTCATATTTTTAATCTGTGACTATCTTACACTATCTTGTTCAAACGAAGCATGGAATCGACAGACGTCATAGACTCAACAGCCAATAAGAGCAGAGACATTTCAGCAATATTAGCCAATACGGGCGATGCCACCTTTTATCATGTTGTACATTATCAGCCCGTTTCGTCAAAACACGGCCCGTATTGCATGACATGATAATGTACGGCATAATAATGTACAGCCCGATAAAACGTAGACTTTTCACCACGTACACGGATTATTGCCTGTACAATCCTGGCTGTGCATTCCTTGCCGTACTAGACACGGGCCAATAATTGACGGCTAGTATTGTACAGCATGATATTCGATGTACATCAATTATCATGCCGTGGAATATCGTGTCGGCAAATATCATGTTGTACATTATAGACACCCAGTACTAAGCACGATCAGGTTCGCCCCACTCCAGCTTGATGTGCCTCGTTTGCTTGTATCTCAATAAAAAAACAAAAGCATATTTAAATCTTAGGATAGTAGCAGTACTGCTATGACCTAGTAGGGTCAGAAAGGGGGCAAGCGGCGTTACATCCTATTCTAGGTCACGGAGTGACGACTACACCCCGTAGTGAGTGCTAAGTTTACACGCGACAGCCGCCCCGCATTGAGGGCATAAACTCCGTTATGCAGACTGTAAGAGATGTAGCAATAAAAACCTGCACATTTTATAGGTATTTAAGTTTATTGCTTATAAAGTACATACATAAAACAATTATAACTAGGTAAATAAACCAATAGACCAATGCAAATTTACGTTTTCTTGTAAGCTACTACAGGGATGTTATTTTTTTAAACAAATCATTACCTACTATAATGTTACAACTAAATATAAACGTCATAATGCCTGCTGCACCCTGTTGCACGCTCATCTCAATGACAGTAGGCCCTCAGGTGCCAGTCTAGTGTTTACACAATCGCATTGTAAGCGCCACGTCGATCTCATTACAAAATAGAACATGATATAACAAAACTATCGTTGGCGATACGTTTTAGCATTTTCCCGTCAAGTTACTAACTTAAGAATTAAATCTACACATACATATAACATGGATCTCCCTTGTTTCGTAGACCAACTATTGATATAAATTTTCTTTGTATAGTTTCAGTTTGTAAAAAGTCAATTACAATAATTATTCACATAAAACCTAATTATTCATTTACTACATAGGTATAGGTATTGTGTATATTTTCTTTAAACATACATTTGAAGTTAGCAACTTTTTATTTTGAAAAATATTATTTGACTGAATATTCATTTAACGATAATATGATAAGACTTAACACAAATTCCCATTTCCCAACCCCTCTATCAGAGCAGATCTAAATTCTGGCAGGTTAGTGAGAATAGAAGGCTAAGGCGGGAGGGAGCGAAGTGAAGCTTTTACGTTAGCCTTTGTTGTAATTTTTTTCTTCATAATAACCCAATATTCTTCTTAGCCCTTATTCTATACTTTATGTTAGAAGTCTATAGCTAAAATCTTGGCGGATATTTTAGAAAATAGACTTCGCAATAAAAATCAAATCCTACCAAAATTACCAATAATATAATTATGTATTTTATCCTATAATATGGGTCTTACAAAATGACAAAAAAACTTAATCAAAGCAAATAATACAAGTAATGAATCCTTGTTGTATAACACAGCCCTTCGATGGTCACCAGTTTTCAATATGTCCGTAATACAAGATATTTGTTATGCAACAAATAGTTATTTATGATACAAGTGCGGTAGGTTGGTTATTACAAACGAGTACACGAATGTAAGCCCGAGACGAAGTCGAGGGCTTACCATAGTCACGAGTTTGTAATAACCAATCCGCACGTGTGCCATACAACGTTTTACAACACATTTGCGAGAAAAAAAGGCTACAAATAAAACAATTTTATTATTTTGTTTATAACTTAATATCAGTCACAACAATAGTTTCTATAATATAATAAGAAAATGGCGCGAACATGCAAATAGCGCCACTATCACGTGGTGAAAATTAGAACTACATCTTTCGTCTCATTTTCTCTTTAGTATTAAACTGAGACAAACGTATTGAGCAAAAGCGCTTCCAAGGAGGTTTAATCATTCAGCTTATTTATTCTCGTAATATGAAACTCTTTTGTGGAATTCTTATGTAATTATGATGGAAATAAAAAAAAAATACCGTAAGTACACGCACGGTGCTATACATCTGAGCGTGCGGACAAATTCATTACCGCACGCTCCGTTGTATGATCCGTAATGTTTAACTTTCGAACGATGTATACAGGCTTCGTAAGGGCACTTTTTGAGCAAATGTGTTGTAAATGATTTTACCTAGAATACGCTTCATAAGTTTGTAGTATTTCATTTAACTGATTATTTCATGAAGGGACGGTTCGGTATTATATTGCTGTATGAAATAAGCATTCATTCATCATTCATGATGATGATGAATGATGAATGAAATAAGATTCAATCAAGCAAAAATCGCATGAAATAAACTATTATTATTTTCCTTTATTTCTGGTGTGCACAATAAAGAGTTTCTATCTAATATCAAATGAAAATCATACCATTTGAACATTAGCATAACCATTGTTATATCAAACGAATGTTATTTGAAACAACAGTTATACAAGGTAATTATTATACTAAATGTTGTTAGTCCAAGTGAAATTATATCAAAAGTTGTTTTATGAAATAAGGGAGTACCCGTAACATACCTATATATTATAAATTCTCTTTTTCTAGGTCATCACCTAATTCACTTACTGTGGAACAAAACGCCCATTGAAAAATAACACTTGGGTGATTCACACCGCGGGCCGAACGGCATGTGGTGTGATACGCCCAAACACCCTAATAAGGAGCTTAATGGTTCATCTTCAATGCCATGGTCAAAGAACTCACTTAAACAAAAAGAACAATCAAATTGCACAAAAAATACAAACAAATTGAATTAACCTTATTATTCATTTTATTAACCTTTTGACCACCAAAGTCCACTAGTCCTTGCGGGCCCTGTGCGCCAAAGACGTCTATCGTTGACAAAATCCGCAGCATTTTTGTGCCGTGGCGTGTATAGGGCACAGAAATGGGTTTTAGGCGTGGCGGCCAAAAGAGAAAGAAGCTAATATAATAAGATATTTTAATTATACAACTATATTTATAGGTATAATAATGCAATACCTATTATTAATATTATATATGTATAGTAAAATGCTGATAATAATATTTCATAGCTAAACTGTTTTAGTCACTAAAATTAATGAAGTCCTTACCAACGATGCACAAAAAATTTACAGTAGGATAATATTTATTTAGGCAGGTGTGTTGACTTCTGTGTCGTTTGTTTCAACGACAGTGTCTGTTGCATTAGTTTCATTTTCTCCGCCTTCACCATTCTTAGCTTTTTTGTCACTCTTGCGGAATTTATCATACCTGTAAAAACAATTGACATTAACCTCATTATATCACTGCTTTAACCACAACGCTAGAAGCTTAAGGTGGTACGATTCACCTATGGCGGGAAATTCAAATTTTAAACAGTTTTTTGGTCCTAGTAGCCAGGCCAGGTAATTATTTTTAAATAATACAGTGTTTGCGCAAATTGTTGGTTGTTCTTTACATTATAATGTACAACTATTTAACAGTAAGGGGCCGTCCATTAATCACGTGATCTTTTTTTTATGCATTTTTTAGGTTTTAGACTATTGTTTGTGTATTGATTGTGATATTTCGTGATTTTTTCTAAATATACCATCTTATTAATATAATCTTTATTAATATACCACTAAACAAGGATAGCATAAAAATTACAATAAATCAATAAATCATCTAGGCAAATACGTCAGTCCATTGGTCTGTCTGTGTGAAAGAGAAACAAACACACTCATTTTTATTTTATTGATAATATCAGTAGGGAAAGGGATTTGTATACAGTGGCGACATAATATTCTGTTTGATTTAGTTATAATTCATTCCTTTCGATGAAAGTATATCACAAAAATGTTGCTATTCAGCCTATAATGGACTTACTTACATTACCAAGTTAAAACTGGTAATTAGGTTACTTGGACGGTCATTTCTTTCACTGAATCGAAATTGCATTTTAATTTTGAAGTCGGGAGTTTTTAAATTGACGATTATTGTATTTTGATGTGGTTCGGAACCCTCAGTGCGCGAGCCCGACTCGCACTTGGCCGGTTTTATTTTTTTGTTGTAGTGTATTTTTGATTACCTGCCATGATCCTCTTCGTCATCACTGGCCTCGTTACCCTGGGGGTCCACCTCCCGCAGGAACTCGCCAATGTCCTTGTCGACATCAGCCCACAACTTATCTTCGTTACCTTTAACAATCAAACATTGCATAATGTTATAAAAGTAAAATTTTCCAAGTTTGTCTTACTATTCATTCATTCATCCTTATAATGTTTCCACTGCTGGGACACAGACTGCTGTGTTACTATGTCTGTTCCCATTTAACTCTGCAATGGCTTTGGATGAAATTTGGTACAGTAGCTTATACCCTGGAATAACACTGACTCCAGAAAAAATATATGTGTCACTTCATATATATTACGATGGTCTTTAAGACATTTTTATGTTTAGTGTTTCTATATACAGTGCAAACTCTATACAGCGCCACTCGATATTATAAATACGAAAATGTGTTTGTTTGTTCCTCTTTCAAACAGCAACAGAGCAAAGGATCGACCTGATTTTTTGCATGTATATAGTTAAGGGCCGTAGAGTGACATAGGATACTTTTCATAATCATCAGCTTCATCACATATAATCATTATTACGTAAGTGAAACCACAGGGCGCAGCTATAGTAAAATAATATTGTTTTTTTTCTTCTCTCCATTTAACGAAAACTCTCAATAACGCCATAAAATGCCAGTCATTAAGTGTCGCTACATAGAATTTACACTGTATAATAAGTTTCTGGCATTTGCCATGGTTTTACCCATGGCAATTTTCAGAATTGGTTCAGTAGGTGCAGAGGTTGGGGTCTAATCTAAAACATCCAAAACATTTATAATTTTGTCAAAGTAAAATATCACAAATTCCAAAATGATTTGGTTACTTGTTACCTGCTTGTTACTTAAGTGGGAGATCCAATTCATGCAAATCCAAATGTTCTAAAAATTTAATATATTATATTGTGTACAATTTATGTCAGAAGGCATACCAGAAGCAGTAGAGGTATCGCCGTTATCCAGCTTCTTATTTGGTTCAGCGGAGTCAGCCTTCTCCTCTTTCGTTTTCTCACCTCCCTCTGCAGCTGCGGAGTCTTTTTCATCTTCTGGAAAACGAAAACACACTTACAATGAAAAAACTCAAACAAAAAGTATTTCAGTAGTTTTCTTAACCTACTTGATTACACATACAGAGGCTTATTAAGTTTAGATGTTTAGTTTTGTTTTTATCATGGGAGAGACTAAAGCCCAGACATACCGCTGGACAAGCCCCCAGGTGAGAATGGGGGAGGGTCGCAATGTCAAGGTGTATCTTGGTGTTCCCAATGGCCGCCGACATGTCAGCCGGCCTAGGTATCGCTGGAAAAATGCCGTAGAGTCCAAGTTGCGCAAGCTCCACGTCGCAGTCACCGACTGGCGAGAGAACTGGCGAAAGACAGCGCGAGACCTGGGCGTTCACTTGTGTCGGAGCCAACACCCACTTCGGGTCACTTTGAAATAGTAGAATGTTGAAAATTCAGGTAAAAATTAAGTTCACATTATCATACGTCGAAAATGGTCCGCTGGAAATCTGGGGACTAAATGAGATATAATTTCTCGAATTTAATGCTACTGTGTGGGCTCCACATGAAACTAAATACAGTCTCATGTTGGAGCGCATACAGAATAAATTTACTAGATATATTTACTTTAGGTTATATGGTGTTTATCCTTTCTATCCATTGATGTATCCAACTTTGTTTGTCTTGGGCATGGTTGGATACAACAAATTGGAAACTAGAAGGGATTTGGCACTCGCATATTATATGATGAGAGTATTCCGAGGCAGCATCTCAAATCCTGACATACTGTTGATGATGGGTCTGTGTGTGCCAGACGGGTATGTGACGCGGCGCCGGCGGCCGCGTCTGTTCGCGGTTCCCAGCGCGAACACTAATTTATTAGCTAAGTCGCCTTTGGTACGCATGTTGCATGGGTTAAATCGAGTTGCCGAAAAAATTGATTTATTTGTCTGATCGGTTGCGGAATTCAAAACGACGATATTATTTGACGTGTGTCAAAATAATAATGATAAAAATTTATGTAATAATAATGAAAATAATGTAATGTGTAATTAATTTAATGTTTAATGTGTTTAATTGTGTTATAAGCTAGGTTTATAAATTATTATGTTGACATACGCTATTGAATTAGGACATTCCTGTAATGATAGTTGTAATTTGAATAAATAAATAAAATAAAAAATAAAATAATACAGGAACAATGAAAAGAAAACTGTGATGTGGGTAAGAATCTTCGCTCGATATTTGGTCGAGCCCCGGAAGACGTCCACTGCTGAACGACAGCTCGCCTTTTGCATCAACTGGATACCCGCGACTTTCACAATGTCGTCGGTCCATCTATTGGGAGGCCTCCCTACGCTGCGTCTTCCGGTTCATGGTCTCCACTCCAGAACCTTTCTTCCCCATCGGTTATCGGTTCTTCGAGCGATGTGGCCTGCCCATTGCCACTTCAACTTGCAAATTTTGACAGCTATGTCGGTGACTCTAGTTTTTTGGCGAATATCCACGTTTCGGATCTTATCGCGCAAAGAAACTCCGAGCATAGCTATCTCCATTGCCCGCTGTGTGACTCTGAGCTTTTCCAAAAGGCCAACAGTTAAGGACCACATCTCAGTACCATATGTCATCACTGGCAACACACACTGGACAAAGACCCTCATCTTGAGGCACTGTGGTATCTTGGAAGAGAAGATGTCACGCAATTTCCCGAACGCTGCCCATCCGAGTTAGATTCTTCGGGCGACCTCTTTGCCTAAGTTGGACTTACCTAACTGAACAATCTGTCCAAGATAAAACACTGTTTTAAACTATCACGGTTGTTCACTAAAGTTATATGATTATTTACGGGATATTTACCGTGGTAAGGTTGTGGAATGAGCTCCCGATATTTCGGCGCAGTTACATGCACCATGTTCACGGGAAGACTCAAAACCACACCCTTACCACGGTAAATATCCCGTAAATAATCATATAACTTTACTGTCCAAGATAGGTGTAATGGTCAACAACTTCGAGAATATCGTTCTCTACGACTACCGGCACGGGTTCAACATGGACATTGGACATGATTTTTGTCTTGTCCATGTTCATTTTAAGACCCACCTGTTGCGAAAGGCTACTGAGGTCGCTGAGCATCGTATTTAGGTCCTCCAGCGACTCTGCCATGATGACTATATCGTCGGCAAAACGAAGGTGAGTGATGTATTCGCCATTGATGTTGATGCCTAATCCGTTCCAGTCCAAGAGCTTGAAAACGTGCTTCAATGCGTTCGTGAACAGTTTCGGAGAGATAACATCTCCCTGTCTCAGGCCTTTCTGCAATTGGATTGGTTCTGTGCTCTCGTCCTGTAATCGTATCGACATGGTGGCGTTTCTATACAGACACTTCATCACTTCGATATACCTATAGTTGATATGACAACCCTGGAGGGACTGCAATACTGCCCAGGTCTCGATTGAATCGAAGGCTTTTTCGTAGTCCACAAACGCTAGGCATAATGGCCGATTATACTCCTCAGTCTTCTGTATAATCTGGCAGAGCGTGTGAATGTGGTCTACGGTGCTCCAGCCTTTACGGAAACCGGCTTGTTCGGGGGTCTGGAAGTCATCAAACCTGCTTTCGAGACCACATACATCATCGCATACCAATGGGCGAAATGGAGGATGTTAAAACAAGGATACCTTTTTGCTGGTGTAGCTGGCGATGGATGCGTTCGGCGTGCTTGCGCAGCGTGCGCGTGTCGCGGTGCTGCACGTAGCGGCCGAGATGGATGCGCAGGCGGCAGTGCCGGCGCAGCGCCTCGGCCTGCTCCACGCCACCTGCTTCCGCGCGCGGCAAGTACACGCGGCACAGCTCACACCAGTACACCTGACAATACACACACACACACAATTACATAGACAATAATTGGCAGTGACCAGAGAAAAATTAAGTCTGGTGATCCAGCGGGGTATTCATCAAGTCACACCAGTCTCGCCTCACATTTTCACATACAGGGTTCCGGGGAAAGTGTGTACTAAGCCGAAAGATGTCCATAGTAACCATCATTGTGAACAAGTTATATAATACTATATGGGCCGAATCCTGAAATTGCGAAAAAAATATCAGCCATTCATTTGAGTGTGGGTTGTTTTTACCTTTTTCTATGGAACAGGATATTTTTTTTACACACTCTTTTATGGTAGGTCCCATAGTAAAAGTTGTTCATAAGGATGGGTACTATGGATGCTTTCGGCTTAGTACATCCTTTCCGCGTAACCCAGTATAATGCATCTGTTGCTTGCCGCTGTAGTTATATTCTATCTAATTGTCTCACCTCCAATTTCTTGATGTGTTCGCTGCCGATGTTGATCTCAACTTTAGCCTTCTTAGGAGAAGATTCATCTTTTTTCTCACCACCAGAGTCGTCATCTTCTACTTCTGCAATAATTACAACATTACGATTTATAAACATTATACATTTAAATATTTGAATGCAAGGAATCTCGCAAATGAGAAAAGTCTCACCATCTACATCTCCCACCGAGTCCAGAGTCATGAAGTTATCCAAATCCACATCCATCCCTTCGTCGCCGCTTGCTTCGACCTTCGGGCTCGCGGCACGGCGTACAGTTTGACCAGCCTTCCTCTATTGAAACCATTTTATATTATGTTACAACAAAATAAGAATGTTATGTCATAATAAATTGTGTATATTCACGGATAAGAGGGCACTGACCTGACGAAGGTCCATCAACGCAGTACTCAAGAAGGTAAATCATGTTTATATACCGGACTTTTTTTAAAGTGCAGTGGTGTGGGCTGGCGTCTTGCTTATCGCTCAATTGTACAAGAAAATACTTGTTTCAAATATTTAATATGAAGTCAGAAAACAGGATTTAATAATGTTTGGGCCTGTTCTCGTGTAGAGGTAGTGACACAAGTGACTGTAGTGTATGTTACCTTGAGATGTTCCAGTGAGCAGATGTGGTGTTCGTAGATCATAGGCGAGCGGAAGGCGAGCCGGCAGGTGCGGCAGAATGGCATGAGAAAGCGCTTCATGGCGCGGTGCGTGTCGGTGAGGTTGTGTGCGTGGCGCGTGGTGCGGTGGTTGAGTCGGCACACCAGGCAGAACGTGGTGCGGGCCGCCAGCTCGGCGCCCGCCGCCGCCTCCAGCTCGCGCTGGGCGCCGCGCTGCGCCACGCGCATGCGCAGCAGCTGCGCCTTGTGCCGCCGCGCCACGTTGCCCATCGACGCGCGGTGCTTCATCGTCATTAGGTGCTTCGCGTACCCCTGCACACCACACAACAATCTCATCATCTTACTTAACCTTCTCTTAATACTGCTATGACGAAATACTCGTAAGATTGTCACTGTCCTCACACTAATTCACTGAGTATCACACTGATTGGTGATGCAAAAAATGCTTAACTCATGAGGAAATAAAAGGGAGGAAATGGGATTTTTTGTTACACGATGATGATGATATATTATTTACAATAATACTTACGATAGTGACACCAGTTTCCGACCAAACTCCAACTCCTTGACGCCTGCTACAATCTCTAGTATTTTCTTTTATTGTGTACTCTCTTATAAGTGTCAAATAAGTTGTATACGTACGGCGAAAGTGGCGTGTTTCTCCTTGCAGTGCACGCAGGCGAGGTGCACGTAGGTGCGTGCGCGCGGCAGCGGCGCGTCCGACGCCACGTCCGGTTCCTTGTCAGTCTCCTCGCCAGCCTCGCCGCCCTCTGGCTCCGACGAGGGCTCCGCCTCCACCTGATATACAGACACTGTGCTTGTACGCGATATTTACTCCGATCGCTGTAGGACTTCCAGCCGTCTCGTGCGTATACTATTTGTCCTCACTAATTATAATAGGTTACAAAACTGAAACACATGTTCGAAAGTATTTTTATACTAAAGTGTGTTAAATTGAAATGAAACACTTATATGATATTGTATAAATCATGTATTGTATTGTACATAATTTTAATTACTAAAATTTTAAATACTTGTGTCCATGGTCACAGGTATACTAAATGACGGGTGTTTATAGAAAACCTAAGAAATCATTGTGTTAGCAGTTAGATTGGTTGTAAATACAGTTCAAGAATTTGGAGGCCGACAAGAAAGAGACCGTAGCTTAGTTGCTAAAGCAATCGGGGCATTTACATAGACCATTGCGTTCAAATTGAATGAGAGTCGAATCCTGATGGTCATAAAAAAATTTAATTGTCCATGACATTTAAGTAAAAAACATGCTTATGAGACTCTTTGAAACAAACCAAAGAAACCTAAACTCGAGAAGTAACTTTTTTATTCTAACTTTGCGGACTTTTGTAATCCAACAATAGCATGTCAGTCCTATCCAGGTCCTATCACACATTAAACTAAATTCACACTTTGTTTTAAATAAACAATTAGACGCAGGCGCGATTGTATTAATCCATCTGACAACAAGCGAACCCAGGCAATGAAACTATAAGCCAAAAGCTATAGCTTAGAGTTTCTTTCACATCTTAAATTTTTCATAATTCTCTATAAAATCTATTGGTGACAACTTAAATTATTATCAGAATAAATGTCACATAGCACTTCTACGAAAACTGCTAGCTACAGTTTTTATTATTTTCTATATATTATTTACCATAGTTAGTTTGATGTTAGGTTTGATATAACTGCAATGAAAAACTGTGATAGTTTAAAACAGTGTTTAAGTATAAGCTAGCTATTGAAGAGTTATACTGGTATCGATTCTGTACATTATTTAACCTAAATTACTAATATTGTCAGCTCTAAAATGATTGCCATCCTTCTCTCACATATTCAAAAGAAAAGCGTCGCAGATAATTTTGGTCCAGTGAGATTGCATTAGTTTAGTGAGTGATATGACTGAATCAACACTAATATCTCGTGGCTTCATCATCAGGTCATTTACAGTGTGTATGAAGTAGCAGACAGAAGGCTCAGATTTCTAGTGACTCACACTAACCTCCTCTTTGATTTTCATCTCCTTCTTTTCTTCAGTGGGTTCCTCCTTGTCGTCAGCATCCCATTCCTCTTCAGTAGAAGAAGCTTCATCTTTCGACTTAATGGAGCTGCTAAGGAAAAGCTTTATTGAATTACTGAACCAACAGACTAAGCAATAAGAAAATAGTACTTGTTGTAAGTAAAGCTGTAAAGTTTAGTTCAACTGTTTTCCCACCTGATCCTAGAAGCAATCGAAATTAATCAGTGGCTTATTTCAGTCCATCGATCTTTTAAATAAAGTGGCATGTTTTCATCACATAGAGAAACCTCCCTCATATACAGAGATCACATCGGCGGGTGACGATATCTTAATGTGCAGCAGTTTTGAATGTGACCTCTTTCAATCATCGATTGCACTCTTTCAAGATCGCATACATTCACTACAAGGCGTTGTGGGTCAGTATATGGAATTACCTTCTCTTGATAGTTTTGTATGCGCGGGTGTACCCGAGCGTTCTATCAGTGAAGCGCCTGGGAGCGTAGGTCCCGCGCGAGCGCGGCGCACCCCGGTAGGAGGCGCGCGAGCGGAGCATGCGGCCGCGGAAGGAGCGGCGCGGCGCGCGCGGCCGCATCGACGAGCGCATCGGCTCGCGCGGCGGGCCCATGCCGCTCGGCTTGCGGTAGCTATCTCGCGTCGGGGACCGCCTGCGGTCCTCGCCGCTGAACGACCTTCTCTCGCCGCCGTAACTCTCTTGTCTGGTGCTGTACGAGCCCCCGTAATGGCCACCGCCATCGTGGCTACGTCTATCGCTCGACGAACCCTGTACACAATTCTCTACGGTTCTTTCTACATCCTTTACAAATCAGATTGCATAAATTAGTATAAATAGTAGCAGTATATTCCGTTTTCGGCGCTTCGTTATGTGATCTTTTTCTCTGAAGGTCTGAAGGTCCTATGATAATCTCTCACTCGGATATTTTGATGCCCCTTTGAAAGGGAAGAAGTGGTTTTCTCTATGGTGTTTTAAGTCAGATTCAGATTGTTTATTGCGAGTATTTCTTTGTTGTGATTTAAATCTTTCACATGAAGGTTTCCCTGCTAATCAATTTTAGAGATTCTGTGCAAAGGTGA
This sequence comes from Agriopis aurantiaria, assembly GCA_914767915.1. Lineage (NCBI taxonomy): Eukaryota > Metazoa > Arthropoda > Insecta > Lepidoptera > Geometridae > Agriopis > Agriopis aurantiaria. The sequence goes on along the minus strand of OU611983.1, from coordinate 9,901,843 downwards.
AAAATTGTTAAGACAAATATGTCCTTTGGCAACTTGCTGGAGTGAATAACTCATGGAGAGGAAACATTTCATAAACCATCTGTACTGCTGAATAGTATTCAGTGTATTTAAGATTCCATAGTAGGTATAGCAACATGGAATACTATCAGAGATTTTCTCCATATGCTCTGAAAGTTTTGATGAAAAAGTTCTTTTCTGAACAACCTGATGAATGTTTGCAGCATATTTGTTTACCTCTAACTACATATTATCAACAATTTCTTTGTGATAGATGAACAACTCCAGCCTTAATCTAAAAGAAAGAGCTGCAATTTAATCTCGGAACATCATGCTTTCTTGTCGGTTTTTCATATTGCACCATGATTCAACAATCGCAATGGTTTAGTAGTACTCAGTTCATGTGTGTGAAATATAATAACCTCATCAGACTTCATCATACCTTCTGACAGAATACATAATTGTAGATGTGTGAAATATATAAAACTGTTGTTACTCCTGCATTCTCAGCTACTATTTGAATTGGATGCAGAGCTTGTGTTGTTGTAAACAAACACAGATACCATGTAGAGTACAAACAAGTGTCACTCGCTAAACATTTCAATCTTTGACTGATACTAATTCATGTTCTGATACATTATGCTTTATTGCCACTGATTTAGGTTGAATATGACATCCTTGTGACCCAGCACTGATATTCATAATCATCTTTGTCTCAATCAGAGTGGGTTATCCAATCTTTTTATGTTCATATTTTGATTTTATTTCACTTGTGCATATCAATATTTTGCATATAATTATTTATGAATATATGTACCTACAGCATAACATGACATGACCATACTATTAGATACTGACCTCCATTCTCATTCTTTTACGTTCAGGAGAGCCAGCACGGCCACCATAATCACGGCTAGAATAGCTTGCAGATGTATCCTGAAATTGAATACATGATTAAAATTTTAAGTATTGAATATTATATACCTATCATAGTTGTTTACTATTCTAGGTATGTAAAAATAGGTAATGTAGTCATTTAATGACATGGTGTTAATAAAAAATATTTGGCTCACAGATCTGTATGGTTTCTTGTAAGAATCTTCCACTCTATCTCGATTGTTGTATCTATTGGTGGTAGTATTGTAGCGGGAGTCACTGTTGTAGGAGGAGTAGCCGCCGCCCCGGCCGCGGCTCTCGTAGGAACCACGGTTGCTGCTGCCGCGATACGAGCCTCGATACCCGCCACGGCCGCCACTGTAGTTGTTCCGCACTCCGTAGCCTCCATAGCCCCTTCCGCGAGACGACATCTAAACATGTCATTTTCATATCAGCTAACCTAAGTTGATATTCCGAAAACCCATAACTGCCTTGACCTTTATTGTACGAACTGCTAGTCCTTGGAAAGCGCTGCTGAATGGGATTCCCCGATAAATACAAACTGGGTGTCTTCAAGACGCAAGCAAATTGATTTCTTCTAGGCAAACATGCTAGATCATAGACCGCATCATCGCTTAATATCAAGTGAGAACAAACTCGAGCCTATTATTAAATATTAACAAAAAGAAAGGTCAGGAAACAGGTGGTTTGACAGAAAAGTAATGCAACAACAACTTGAAAAAATGCTGCAGTTCAATAATATTTATTTCTGGAAAGTATTACAGCACTTATGAATAATCAACAAGATTATTTATTTACACATGAGTACATCGATCTATATGTATTGCATGAGTACAAGGATTTAGTAGACATGTGTACGTAACCATTAGCTGAGGATTTTTTGCTGTTGAACAAGGTTTCCAGACTTGCACAGTTATTGGCAAATACCATTCTAACTTTAGGAGGAGGGATTATAGTGAAGCATTTTCGCTTTGAGTCGCTAGCATCCAGTGGATGCAAAAGGCAGGCTGTCGTTTAGTGTGGAGGTTAAAGGGGGAGGTGTATGTTCAGCAGTAGAAGTCTACTGGCTGATGATGATGATGATGATTTTAGCTTTGTTTTGTCCTTGCTGTATAGGTTTTGCCTGTGTATCTGTAATATTGATTGTTATATAAACAGCTGCCGCACTCCCAGAACGTCTGCTTCTGTGTACAGATTGTCAGTCGAGTATCAGCATGGCTTTTTCAGAATACCTTTAGGACTGGTATTTGAGCTATTTCCAGCTCATCTACTGCTGATTCTGCTGCGCTTCTCCATACTCCTATGCAGTATTATCTCACTGATTAACACAGAGCTATGTACATAAGCTTGCGGATCATGATGTCGGCTTCTTGGCAGAGCTGGTCCATCAGGTAAATACATTTTCTACTATTTGAATGCAATAGACAATTCAAACATAAAAAATACTAAAGTGTGGAATTTTCCATTCTTTTTGATAATGGTGACATGTGCACAGAAGTTCAAGTTTTGGTTGATTGTAACTCCAAAGATTATTCAAATATTTTGTCTCTGGATATACTGTTACATGTATATAAGATATTGTTCTTGTTTTTAGTGGTGAAGTGAATTTTCATACTTTCTTCAGTTGGGCAGGATGCTTTGGAGATGCACACAGCTTTGGGATCGCAGGACGTTCGCCGTTTACTATAATAGGAGGCCTCTTGAGACAGGTAAGTGTCAAACCATTCTAGCTTTCTAAGAAATTATTTGATTGAGCTGCTATCAAATACTTTGGCAGGGTCAAAATTTATTGTGACTGTGTCGGTAAGGAGTCTAACTACGTCTTCCGTAGACTTTACCTTCCTGAACCCTCATTAGTTTCCTGAAAAGAGACTGTTTCTCTAGGTAATTACGAGCTTTTTGTTACCGACTTACTTTATGATTTTAGAGAATACACATAGCAGGGATAAGATCTAAAATTCACAACTGATCTAATGAATCAACAAATAGGTCTCAATCCATGTCTTAATACAGGTCTCCATCAGGGCACGATCTAGGACCTGTTTGAGCATGATCGAGATTATCTCTGTCACTGTCTCTCTCTTTAAAACTATAATCAGTGTCAACCGTCAGTGATGGGGATTATTGTTTGTAACGGTATGACTCCATACCGATACAAACTTCCAACTTTTTCTGCAACGTTACACAAACTATAGAAGTCTGGCTGGTACCTATCCCAGTAATGGCAATATGGTACAAATTCTACTTTTCAAACTTGATGTACTAACTTAACTTTATACTACACAATAGTAGAAATAAACAAACGACACCAATTGCCCATACAAGAAATTTCTGGTCCTATAACGAAATAATTGATTTGTATCAGATAAACCGCGATGGGGAGACGCCGGTCAGGAAGTTCGAAGGTTAGGACATTGATTACATTAAGGGATTCTGGTAATATTATATTATACCTAAGTACGTATCATATAACATTTGACACGGCTTTTAGTTTGGAGAATAAAATGGCGAACCACAAGATTAGGCCATTGCGAATGGCGACAGCGAGGTGCCGCGCGGCGCGTCATTTTACGTAGGATTATTACTACCTAGGATTCGAATTATATTTCATGTTTTCCGTACCTTACTATCCAGTAATCACACTGCTTCTATTGAAATAAAGAATATATCTATTTTTTTATCGATTTATCACATTCAATTTACGGTTCACGGTACGGTATGGGTACAGTAATCAAAGAGAATACAATAGAGAAGAGACGAGACTGGATAGAGAGAAAAAAGTTTGCTAACGTCAAAACGGGGCAAAGCATTTGATGCCAATCTGACGAAGCGAACTGACGGCTTAAAACATCAGTTCTACCAACATAAACAAAAAGAATAGAGATGTGCCACCTCCTAGGCTGCGTTCCAAAACCGGCGAATTTCACCCGATGAGGGTAAAATTCACTCGATGCTGGTTCCAAAACACCTTGTGAGTTTTTCACCTTGTGTTTTGGAACGCCTCCGAGAGAGTAAAAATTCAACCGGTAGGTGAAATAATTCACTCTGCAAAAACCGGCGTTTAATTTCACCCAGCTGTCAGAATAGAAATGATTGACAGTAAACAGCATGTTTATCCGTTTATCTGCCACTAGCCCATAGCTTGTCAGAAAATTACTAAGAAAGAAACATTATAAACAAAATAAGTAAAGTCAAGTAAAGTAAAACTATTTAGTTTTTATACTCAATAGGGTACTTGACTGTATTAAAAATATTATGCCAATTGACGCCATCCATAAACATGACATAATGAAAAAGCATATTTCATTGATTTTTTGATAAAAATATGCTTATTTTATGTAAAAAAACGCGAATAAAATAACTGTATTTTCGACATTTGATCACGTGATCGAAAACGGTCTGTAACTGGCTTCATCCCTAGTGACGTCACACAAATCTAAACAAACAGATTTTGTATTGATATTTGCGAATTTAATGTTGTAAAGCTATTTTGAGAGCGATTTATCCAGAAATTTTCACCTAAATCATTCCGGAGGTTAAATGTGAGAAGAATGGAGAAACATTTTGTGCAAGCAGACAGCAGTAACTTACCCAAAATTTATGTTTTTATGGTTGCATATTTCTTTAATAATAATCCACGTCATTGTTTCTACGCTGCAGAACTCAAAACGTAAAAACTACAATGTCAGTATTAATTTTTAATTGTTCTCCAAGCAAAACATTCAATCAAGTTGTACAAAAAGTATGTTGTAGTAGGTGGATATCACTATTTTGTTAGGTTATGTCTTTACAATGTTTAAAAAGAAAGTAACAGTACATAAAATAGTAATGCAATAAAAACACAAATTATAATAGAAATATATAGACTCAAATATGTACCTCAAAATGATCTTCGCACATAGAAACACTTGAATTAGCTCCAATACTTTTGGGTTCTCTACGAACTACTTAGTTCCAACCTTAGATTGGTTGCAACCACTTTTTTCGAGTTTTGGGTGCATTGGAACAGGAACAAATATTTTATCCGGTGTCTTTATGGAAGTATTTGTACATTTTGGCACTACACAATATTTATAAACCATTACTTCTATTAGAAATTAATTAATCATCAAACTTTTGCAGCCTGGCTGCAGATGTTTTGTTTTGTGTGACGTCAATTAGTCACGTGATCGGAGCTATGACGCAGGTCTGCGTTTTGGCGCGATATTTTTTTATTCAAACTTTAACATCGATTTATATCGCAAATACGACTGATATCCAGAAAATATAAATGCAGTATACATTATTTTATATCAGACAATAATGTGCAATAGTTTCCCAAAAGTAGTCAAATACCCTATTTGATTTTTTTATGCAGTTGAGGTTATTTTGATATGACAAAATGTCAACGGTATTATTGACAAGGGTTCTTATTCTAGCGCGCTCGAGATAATTTCGGTCACTCTTACACATAATGACAATCCCGAGACAAACGAGAGAGAATAAGTCCGAAATAATCTCGAGCGCGCCAGAATGGAGTCCTTCGTTCCAAAACATAATTCACCCCGTTTGAATATTACCCGCATTAACCCAGTTCCGAAACCAAAATTCGTGCAACGAATTTCACTCGACAAAAGGCTATATGTTTTGGAACGCAGCCTAGTAATAATTATTAAAATTGGGCCAAAATTGGGCAGTTAGCAGAAAAAGCCTTTGTTTGTATCACAAAGTAATCTGTGAATCGTGTGTAAATGTGAATTCTGTGGGCTCCTTGATCTTGATACGATAGAAAATAGAAATGCAAGCAAGAAAACGTTTTGTTCTCCTATTTTTAACATGTGCATTTTTGATTTATTGCTACTTTGGAAGTTATCATTTAAAATCCGAGTTAGTTCAAAGTGCTCGTCGTGACATGCTACCTTCTTTCGCGACCCTGGAGGAACTGGAAGAAGCTCCCACGGCTCAGCAAAGACAGCCAACAGCAGCTGCTATTCCTTGCCGAATGGAAACTTGCTTTGATTTTTCAAAGTGTAGTAGTGATCCTAAGATATATATTTATCCCAGTGAAGGCTCAGTAAGTGCATCATATCGCAAAGTTTTATCAGTTCTAAGAGAGTCTAGATATGCTACAAGAGATCCCAATGAAGCTTGTCTATTTGTCCCCGCCATAGACACTTTAGATGCAGATCCATTATCACCAGAGCATGTCCCTGATGTGGGTTCTCACTTGACTCGATTGCCCTATTGGAAAAATGGAAGAAATCACCTGATATTTAATTTATATGCGGGTACGTGGCCTGACTATGCTGAAGATGCATTAGGTTTTGATGCAGGTGAAGCTATCTTGGCTAGAGCCAGTGCTTCTGAAACAATATTCCGTGAAGGATTTGATGTTTCGCTGCCTCTATTTCATAAAGAACACCCAGAAAGAGGTGGTGCTCCACCAGCGGCGACGGGCAATCCTTTTCCAGCCCCTAAACGTCATTTATTGGCCTTTAAGGGCAAACGATATGTTCATGGGATTGGCAGTGAGACGAGAAACTCTTTGTGGCACTTGCATGATGGTGACAATCTTATATTGGTCACTACTTGTCGTCATGGAAAGTCATGGAAAGATTTAAGAGATGAAAGATGTGATGAAGATAACAGGGAATATGACAAGTAAGTTACTTGACTTTGAGTAAATTTGCATGTGGTATCCGCAAAACTCCTGCGATGTATAAGTAAACCGAATACTGCTCGGATTTCAAAAGCATCAGTAGTTTTGCAGTCACACACAGCCACTCACAGGGTCAGTTGTACGGGAAAACCATTTCTGTTAGAATTATTCGTATTATATTTATTAGTATGAATGATAAACTCCTCAATTATTATGTTTACTTATAGGTTCTAAGCTGCAATACAATAAACCGGCCAAGCGCGAGTCGGGCTCGCGCATTGAGGGTTCCTTACCACCACAAAATACAACCATTAATTATTATTTAGGCTTTCAACACCTTCTAAAATAGTCAAAGCAATTGCTACACAGTCACATATTTAATACTTTGCTCGTTGGGTTATCCCAAATATCTTTCTTTATTGAATTCAAATGTAACCCATTGATCTTATTTTATAGGTTCGATTACGAACAGCTCTTGGCCAATTCTACATTCTGCCTTGTTGCGAGAGGCCGCCGCCTGGGCTCATATCGTTTCCTGGAAGCTTTGGCGGCAGGTTGCATACCGGTTCTCCTGAGCAACAGCTGGCGCTTGCCGTTCGACGAGCGAATAGACTGGCGCCGCGCTGTCATATGGGCCGATGAGCGCTTATTGCTACAGGTAACTACATAGTATCTGTATTCTACCATTCATTAGTGATCAAAAGCAGTCAACTAGTATATCCTAGTCACTAGTATACATAGGCCCCCTTACCAGTTATTAGTTTTCTAACTTATTCTCTGCTGTTTTGGTGGCATAGGCGTCAGAACAATAACAATAGGCATATTTCAAGTATCATTATTTTGTAAGAAACTTTGATATTTTATATTGGTAATATTAAAATTTGAGGCAAAATATGGCATGGATGAAGTCCAAACAAAGGGTCATAATATAATGATTTCACATCCCAGCCGATTCTGCATAATAACATACTGCTTTATTTCCAGGTTCCTGAGCTAGTGCGGTCTGTGCCGCCAGAACGCATTCTTGCTTTACGACAGCAAACACAGCTACTATGGGAGTTATATTTTTCATCTATTGAAAAAATTGTTTTCACTACTGTTGAGGTGATTAAAATTACATGGACACTAATATTCCTAAGTACATAAGTCATTATCCTTAATAGTTTTGTTAATTAATATCTGAGATTTTATATAATTATAACACATATATCTACATTTATTATGTAATTTAACAGATTTTAAGTTTAGCAAAGGTATAAAACTAAATTAGACATTGATTGATAGACTGGCAAGTGAGATCTCGCTACTTGCTCGCATGCGAATATTCATGCTGATCACCTGTTGATAAGGTAGCATTGCAATTCCAGCCTAACACCTTTATTTAAATGTTACCATAATGTCAAGGTACTTAGGATGGTAGTTTGCCTGAGGATAAGCCATAGAGTCGCAGCACGGCACAATGTAGAAATGCATCTTTGTTTCAACAGATAATACTGGAGCGTGTAATGGCTCACAAGTGGTCTCGGCAGCGCGAGGCATTGATCTGGAACGCGTCACCCGGCGCGTTGGGTACACTGCCTTTGTATGGTGACTCTCGCGCGCACTACCCCTCCGCGTCGCCGGTGCTACACGCGCCGCCTGCGCCTCCCGCACCCCTGGCCCCCCTGCCCGCGCCCTCTGTCCCGCTCGCCGCCCCGCCACCCACGCCCGGTAACTCCTTCACCGCCCTCCTCTACGTACAGGCGACGTCGCCCGCTCTCCACAAACTACTTGCCAATATAGCCAGCAGTGAATTTTGTGAAAAGGTAAGAATAACAATATTTAAGATTGAGGTCACCACAACTTTTATTCGGCGTGACTAAATGTTGTTGTGGGCGTACCCTCTCATTCTAACTATATACAGAATTTAATTCGCTGATGCAGAATCATTCTCCTGTACCCTCACTCTTATGGTACACTTCCGTACATCGCCGCCGATCGCAACCGCGCGCGTCTGGCGTACGCGTCTAACGCGCGCGGCTGAGGTGACAAGTCTTCGCAATATAAAAATGTATGGCGCCGCTTCCGAGGTGACCATGCATTTTCAAATCGTATCGGCCGCGATGCACGGAAGTCAACCTTTACAGTTTCCATGTGCTGTGCCCGCTTACTAAAAGTCTTGTCAGTGGTGACTTAGCCTGCACAGGCAGAGTACAATTTTTACTATCGATAAGATAATAGTCATTTGATCACAGCTCTTTTACCGTCAAGTGACGGTGTGGTCGAAGACATTAACAGCATAACCGATTGGAAATTGATCAATCAACTTTATCTATGCTTTATGTGTGAAAATATCATACTTTACACAGACGCATAACGCAATTAAATACTTTCCAATCATTTATTGTACAATATGTTGTCTGCACATGTTAAGCCAGTAATGCACTTTACATCCCTAACAAACCAAGCAAACGCTAATACGTTGCGCCTCTTTCATTTCAATTGATATAAAACGAGACTGCATATTCGCGTTCGCTAGGTCCGGTCCACATTCATTGTGCATACTCTAACCCCCAAATGTAGGTAATCCCTGGATGTGACATGGTTGCAGGTAGTGTTGGTGTGGGACAGTGAGCGAGCGGCGCCGTCGCTTAAGTCTTTATCCCGGATGGCTGGGGATACCCGCGAACCTCTTCCGGTGCTGGTCATAGATGCTACTACTCATTACCCAGGGTAAGTAGAGTTCATTTAACTAAAATGACATTAAAATAGATTTCTCCCCAAAAAATCTGTATCAATGTAACCTTTATTTCATAACAAATTCTATGGTAAAATTATAATTATAAAATTATAATCGCCGGCGTCGCGGTTTTACCATCGCACTAGCCGCCACCGCCTGAAGGCTCATCCACACATCATAGATCAGTGGAAATCGCACACTGTGCGATTCACACGATCCTTCTTGCCTCATACCTGCAAAATGTGGAATGAGCTACCTTCTACGGTGTTTCCGAGAAGTTACAACATGGGGTTCTTCAAAAGGCGAGTTAATAGAGTTCTAAAGGGTCGGCAACGTATTTGTGATGCCTCTGGTGTTACAAGTATCCATAGGCGACGGTGACTGCTTACCATCAGGCAGCCCGTCTGCTTGTTTGCCACCTATGGCATAAAAAAAAAAAAATAAAAAAAAAAAAAAAAAATGCTCTTTCCCTTTGCTAGCCTATATCAGCCTATTTTACCAGCCCAGCTCTTTGAAATAACGAAGTTCGGCTTTAGATCACTAGCATAACTGTTCTGCTGCTATGCCGTCGGATATTGTGGTATTTTTAAAGACTAGTTATAGAGTAGAGTTACTATATTGTGATATTTGTGATGCAGAGAGCGAGTGATGGTGGCAGGACGGTAGCATGAGCGCTTTAGAATCTGACGACACCCGATCCGATCCTCGGCCCTGCACCAAAGACTTACTGCAGTTTCGATGCCATCTCTAAAAAACGGTGAAGGAAAACAGTATGTCGAAGACATTCTTCAACATGCAATGGGCTAGCATGGATTAGAGCCCACCCTCTCTCTCTCTCTCTGAGAGAGGGGTTGTATCCCAGCAGTGGGAACATGATATGCTGAAATGATGATGATGATGATGCAGAGAGGGCGTGGGCGCGAGGTGGGCGCCGCTGTGGGCGGTGCCGACGGCAGGCGTGTTCTCTCTGGACGGCGACGCGCCTGTGCTGGCTGAGGAGCTGGACTTTGCCTTCCGAGTGTGGCGCCACTTCCCCGACCGCCTCGTCGGCTACCCCGCGCGCAACCACTACTGGGACGAGGCCAAGGTAATTAATTTCATCATCCACAAGTGTATAGCTTTATGCATCGCGATGCCTTTGGAAATGGGTCGTGTAAAAACCCGTCGCGCTGATACATTCAATTGCAAATTTGTAATGTAATTTCATTCATTGTATGAAATAAAAAACACGGACAGGAGAGCTAACCTAATGATCCTACTACTTAAATGAGTCTAATTAAGCTAGTTTCTCAGATAGCTGTGCAGTGCGAGAAGGCCATTTATCTTATCCTATATTTACCTCGTTTTGTACTCTTAATATTTATCCTGTGACCTCCAACCTCAAGCGGTACCTGCTGTGTGTCCTGTAACTAGAGGGGGGGTTCGTAGAGCAGGGGTTCCCAAAGTCTTTTTCATCACGCCTCCCCCTCCCTACTGCCTAAAATTTAATCGCCCCTCTCGGCGCAAGCAAGAGAGAGCTAGTAGCTCGGCATGTATTTTGAAAGCAGTATGTATTTTAGGTGGAATTCAAAAATCCATATTCAATGAAATGTTTAATCTATACTAATATTATAAAGAGGAAAGATTTGATTGTTTGTTTGTTTGTTTGCATGGAATAGGCTCCGAAACTACTGAACCCATTTAAAATTCTTTCACTGTTGGGAAGCTACACTATCCCCGGGTGACATTATACCCATGCGATGCTGGGGCGGACCGCTAGTTTAAAATAAAATAAAAACAATAAGAAGAGAATAAGTAGTAGTAATAAAACTAATAAGAATAAGTCACAATCATATAATCAATCATATTTTTGACAAGATACCCAATTCTGAGTTTAATAGCAGAAAGTGCACAACGTAGATCACCAACAATAATGAGTTTGCTTCTGTACTTAATTTTAAAGCTACAACTGCTGAAAATGCTCTGCTGAAAATGTTTCAATGTTTCGGACAGACGGAACAGTGTCCGCTCGCAGCGCGCGCCCCACTTCACTTCACATATTGCCGCGCCTACCTAGTGGGGCGCGCCCCCACAGTTTGAAAACCAATGCTATAGATAGAGCATAACTAATTTTCAACAAAAGCTTTATATTTTCGTCAAGTCAATTTCTTTGTAATTCGTATTGGTAGCTACTATTGATATTGACAGGCAGGCTGTCGTTCAGTGTGGAGGTTAAAGGGGGAGGCCTATGTTCAGCAGTGGACGTCTTCTGGCTGATGATGATGATTGATATTGTTTGGCGTGTCATGTATGTAACCATTGTGCATGTGTAGGGCGCGTGGGGCTACAGCAGCAAGTGGGGCTCGTCGTACTCGATGGTGTTGGGTGGCGCGGCACTGGTGCACCGTGCCACGCTGGCACTGTACGCTGCTGGCGCGCCGGCGCTGCGCCGCGCGGTGCGCCGCGCTGCCAACTGCGAGGACATCCTGCTCAACTGCCTCGTGGCACACCTCACGCGCCGCCCGCCGCTCAAGCTGGCGCAACGCCGCCGGTACAAACCCGCGCACCACCGGTACATAATGTTCATATCACTAATATTATGAACTCAAAAGTGTCTCTACCTGTCTGCTAAGTGCTACCTTTTCATTACTGGATCAATCTTAATGAAATTTGGCAAGAAAATATGTAGTATGCAAAAAGATGACCACAGGATCAGGGCCCCGATTCTACTAAAGAAATTGTAATGTTATAATGTTAGGTGGTTGTATTTTTCTAGTATAAAAAAATATTTAAAACTGTCAATTTTGAGGCTGTTATTTAACAATTAAAATCGCAATTACATTTTAAAGACAATTTGTTTAGTAGAATCGGGGGGCTGTTTTCTGGCAGAAAACGCCGGTGAAACCACCTGCGCTGGTATGCCCCTCGAGTGTACGCTAACTCGAATTAAATAATATTAGTATGTTAAGTACTGCAACATGGTCTCGCAGATTACATTTTACTCAGCCTTCGCGCGATCTCGATATCGCTAAGTGCAAGTGGAAGTGATTAGTAGCACTTTCACTGCCACTTGCACTAAGCAAAACGTTGCAGACGATGCGTAATAGGTACTTGTATTTGCTACTTGTGCCTACTTCACATGGTCTGCAACGGGCTTCGAGCCTAAGGTGTGTGGTGTGTTGGCAGGTCTGCGTGGCGCGACCCGGAGCACTTCGTGCAGCGTCAGTCGTGTCTGAACACGTTCGCGACGACGTGGGGCTACATGCCGCTGCTGCGCTCCGTGCTGCGCCTCGACCCCGTGCTCTTCAAGGACCCCGTCTCCACGCTCCGCAAGAAATACAGGAAAATGGAACTACTCACTTCATAACACTAACACATTCAAACGTGTGATTGTGTTTCGCGTTTTTCGACGCTGCTTTGACTTAGAGGCACTTTAGACTTTATGCGCTTGGGCATACCGCGAGACTAGCCGCGGGCAGTGCGGGGACAGTTATAAAGCTATATTATAGAAGCTTAGTCTGAAGAGGACTTTTAGAATCTGACTTTTCTAAGGTTTATCTATAAACGAAAATGAATTTTCAATATGCGTAAATAATTGTCATTTATGGAATTATTGCCGTTGTCTGGACTGGCTAAGATTATGGCAGCTTATTTGCACAGTATTTCCAATGTTTCGGAGTTTTTTTTACGAATTGACGTTATAACAAGTACATTACTTTGTAAGTTTATATAAAAAATATTATTTTATGCCCATGTTAGTGTCGTTGTTTCTTAGCTAAATCTACCACCAGGTATCCTACTAGAGCATGAGTGATGATTGACATTTTATTTATAACTAGCGTGCTACTACTCGATATTTCCGTTCCTGCCTTTCAAGTATATAATACTTTTTTTGGGGATAAAAACCACAATAACAATCTTACATTGAGTTTTGTCTCGCTCTCCCGGCTTATGAGAGAGCAAGACAAAATTCAATGTAAGATACGTAATATAATGTTTTTGAAGTTGTGGTAGGACATCTGCAAACTTTTACATTTATAATATTAATGGATAGATCCTATATTTATATTTCTTGTCTATTGCTTACACATTCAATTATGCAGATCAGTGAGTACATTTGGTGAACTAATAATGGTCACAGGCTATGACTAATACAATAATAATTTTGAAATCAAAGGCATTATTTGAAATTGGCGTCGTTAGGTCTAATCAACTAATTATAATGACATAAATACATGTTTTACGAATGAGTATCTTGATTTTTTTTTTACTTTATGACGCAAAGCCAAAAATAAAGTTGTGTATGTAATGTTCCCACATACTGTGTCCTAAACAGATTTTGATAAATGAGATGTCGATAGATTCGTGTAGGTTTACGGTTGGTCCAGTGGGTAGACGTCATCATAGATACAAGATGGCGACTGTGAAGTACCCAAACTCTCCCAAACTACATGACGCCATCTTACAAAAAAATATGGTTGCACTAAACTTCTTCATGTGACATTTCATTGATAGATCTTTTAAAATAAAAGTGAGGTTGGTACATGATTTTTTGTTTTGTCGTACCATTTGCGAAAAATTATGCGCCAAAAATACTGTTGTCGAATTTTAATTATTTTTAAGGAAATTGTGTATCATATTTTATGAATATATTTTCAAATCTCTTTCTTATCGTAGTAATTGTAACGCTCCTAGTTGCCCTACCTACCTAGGCGTAGTAGGTAGTCAGTAAAAACAACAGGAAGGTTAACAAAAAGGAATATAATTTTAGAGGGTAGTTACAAAATAAGCTTATGTTTTGCAACCGCAGTAAAACATATAAAAAAAGGTAAATAGACCGGGTCGGGGTAAGTTTACGCCCATGAGCCGAAATGCATTACGCGGCCCTTAAGACACACTGGCCTTGGATTTCCGAAACGGCGTCCACGGAGTGAAGCAGGTACTCAGAGCGTGTTGGGACCAACAGGGCAGTGCAGCGGTGTAGATACGCCGAACGGCATCCACGGAGCGATGTAAGTACTCGGAGCGAGTCAGGTCCACAGGGCAGTGCAGCGGTGTGGATCCGAACCAAGCGGCCGGATGTAGTAGCTAGTAGCGAGTACTAGTCGTGCGGGTGAACCCTGGAATTCCACATTTCGGGCGTCTTAGGAATGGTCCATATTTTAAGTTTGACTGCCACACTCGATGATGTTGCGGGAAGCGAAACCAAGCCGTGAAGTCTAATGCGATGAATAGAATCTAAGATGAGGCAGTCAAACTTGTAAATAATAATGTGAGAAGTAAAAGTAAAGAATAATTTCCGGGAAAACAATAAGTATGTTCCTGGGAAATAGTGTCCTTAATAATAAGAGATATAATTTAATTAAAGGACACAAACAAATAATATTTTCGTTAGGAAAATAATTTCCGAACGGAAATAGTTGTGTACCTTTTCTTGTGACCACTTTTCTAGTGACTAGGAAATTTTAGTATATGACACAATACAGGTGTAAAACAATACAGTGCAAGGGAAATAGTGATTAAAACTATCTAGGTACATTCAATTATGATTCGAGCGCTGCGTGTAGAAAATATAACGGTTTTGTCAGGTAGGTTAAAACCGTTATTGAAATTTAATTAGACACAAGTTAATTGCAAGGCATTTAAATCAATATAAAATAATAGCATTCGAAACGGCTGTTATTCTGCGGATCGAATAAAATATTAAAGCGGCTGTGTGACAAGATGGCCGTTAATATGAAACCAGAACACAATTGAATGTACTCACGTCATGCTTGTAAGCTAAACTACAATGGAAAATAGTTAAAACACTCACCCAATTTGGGGTAAACACACACTTGAGTTTATATAGAATATTATTTAGTTGAAAGTGAAAATCAAAGGCGGCCAACGATGTTTAATATGGCGTACGTAGCTATGCCAAGAGGGAACGTATCGCGGGAGCTAGCGTAATGTCAACTTTCCAGTGCCGCCGGCCGTTGCTTGTGAGCTCAGAGGTCGCGCACTATTCGCGGCGTCAGGTGATTAGCACCACGCGTTAGACGGTCGCTCATTGGCTTAGACGCGCGACCGGTACGCAGACTATGCGTTTACGCAGAAATTGCTCGTATTACCTAGTAAATATTATAAGCTATTTTAGTCAAACGTATTTATGAATTAGTAATATTAGTAATTGATTAATTTTAAAATATTAGTGTGTTAGATAAAATAGTTGAATAAATAACTCTTTTATTGGCCTATTTAAATCGGGCAGGTAACGAACCGTTACATACCCCCCTTTTTAGTCTAGGATTTTTCCTAAGGAAAATCCAATGATCTACCTAAGTAAGCTTGAAATCTTTGACATGCCAGGTCCCTAAGTTACGGCCTGCCATGTCTTCGAGATCGTAAACTAGTTTCGACCTCTTTGCTGTTATGCGACATTTAATGAACTTAGGGGCTAGTTTTTTTGAAAACCTGCTGTCCTTGTCGCTATGATAGAATGTCCGTTTCCAAATTATGTCACCTATATTAAAATCGACATTTTTGCGGCGTAAATTATAATTGGTACTATTGCGTGAGTGTGCTTTAATGAGCGCGAGTTGCACTTTGTCAAAAATCTTTTGTAGTACCCCTAAATTTTCAGCGTAGTTGTCACGGGGGGCAAATATAATATGATTTCCCAGATCAGCGTCAATGTAGTGAGAGCCGTCACATGGTAGTTCCCTCCCGAAAACGAGGAATGATGGGGTAAAGCCGGTGACTTCATTGACAGCGCTGTTTACGGCAAATTGTATTTTGGGAATGTTGGTGTCCCAAGACCTATGGTCGTTTTCAATGAAAGTAGAAACAGCGGTCATGATAGTTTTATTATAACGTTCTACCGTATTGATCTGAGGTGTGTAGAGTGGGGTATAATAGACGTTTGGGATGCTGTAGTGAGCAAATAAGGAACGCATCATGTTGCTAGTAAATTGTTTACCGTTATCCATAATGATTGTGCTAGGAATTCCATGAAGAAGGAACACTCTCTCTTCCAAGATCTTAGATATAATGTCTGATGTTGCTCGTCTAATAGGGAAAAGTAAACAGAATTTTGAAAAGCAGCAAGTAATCACAAGTAGAAATGTGTTTTGCTTTCTAGATACCGGTAAAGGGCCGACAAGGTCAAGACTGATCATTTGAAAGGGGCGGCAGCAGTCTTTAGGCCTACCCATTGTTCCTAGAGTAGTGTGGTTTGGGTACTTATAGGAAAGGCAAGTTTCGCAGCTAGTTACGAAATTTACCACATCCTTATGTTGACTAGGCCAGAAGTATTTTAAGCTAAGACGCTTATGCGTTTTAAAAATGCCAAAGTGCCCAGATGTAGGTTCCGAATGGTTCTGAGCAATCACGTCCTGTCGGTACTCCAACGGAATTACCTCCTTCCATTCAAATTCTCTGGTAAGGGGATTTAGTGAGTTCATGTACCGGAACAGCTTTCCATCGGTTACGCGGTATTTAACAAAGGATGTTGGGGAACTTTGACATCCGTCGAAGATATTTAAGTACCACGAATCGTTGGTATTGCGTGACGGTTTGTCTGGTGTAGCATCGATGGCTGAGACAGGAACTGAGCGACTTAAGCTGTCTGGTACAACATTTTCAGAGCCTTTTCTATGTTTTATCTCAAAATTGTACGCAGATAGTCGTACACCCCATCGAGCCAGTCTTCCCGTTGGGTTATTTAGGTTTAGGAACCACTTGAGAGAGGAGTGGTCAGTGTAAACGGTGAACTTGAGGCCATTTTCAAGATAGCAACGCCAGTGCTCGATAGCGATGAGCACAGCTAACGCCTCGCGTTCCGTGGCGCTGTAGTTGCGCTCTGGGTGGGACAAAGATTTGCTCATGTACGCTATGACTTTTTCCTGTCCATCTAGTGTCTGAGTTAGTACCGCGCCTATTCCATAATCACTTGCGTCAGTGTGGACTTCAAATGATTTAGAGTAGTCTGGGCAGGAAAGTATAGGTGCAGAGACAAGGCACTTTTTCAGTTCCTCGAATGCCTTGTTAGCTTCATAAGACCAAGTGAAAGGAAGGGCATTTTTGCCTTGAGATGTTAGCTTGTTCAAAGGAGAAGACAGACTGCTGAAGTTAGGGATAAATCTTCGATACCACGACGCGGTTCCTATAAATCTCCTGACTTCTTTACGATTGGTAGGAGTTGGGTAGTTCACAATAGACTTCACCTTTTCAGGGTCTGCGTGTAGACCATTAGAATCCACAATATAACCGAGGTACTTAAGTTGTGGTCTAAAAAACTGACTTTTCTCGTAATTTATTGTGAGATTGGCTGTCTTCAATTTTTCCAGGACACGCAGCAGCAGTGAGATGTGCTGTTCAAAGCTGTCAGACACTATTATGACGTCATCAATATAGACAAAGACCCTATGCTCAAACTCTGGCCCGTAGAATAGATCATCTACCAGTCTTTGTTGGGTAGCCGGTGCGTTTGTCAGTCCAAAGGGCATAGATTTAAATTGAAACGTGCCGCGGGTAGGTATGTAGAAAGCAGTCTTCTGCCTGTCTTCTTCTTTAATTAATATCTGCCAAAAGCTTTTAGAAAGGTCTACGCTTGACAGATATTTAGAGTCACGAAGATTGTCCAGGATCTCTGATATGTATGGCAGGCTGTACGCGTCTTTTTTAGTGATTGCGTTCAGTTTTCTACTGTCGAGGCAAAAACGTAGTTCTCCGTTTTTCTTTGGAGTCAAGAGAACTGGAGATGACCACGGACTCTCGCATGGTTCCACAACATCTTCTTTCAACATCTCATCCAGTTGTTCAACCAGGACTCGTTGTTTTTCTGGTGACATTCGGTAGTAACGTTGACGAACGGGGGCAGCATCCCCAGTGTCAATTGCATGCATAGTTAGAGAGGTACGACCGAGACCACGCTTTTCGTAAGATATATTGTGGAACTGTGATATTATGCCATCCGATACTAATTTCTGTTCTTGAGATAAATGGTCATACGTAAGTAGTTTATGTTTTTCGTTTTCCACTCCTGTCACAGAAACCCTTGTTGACTCTTTATAGAAGGCTATTTGATCAAGGTTTTTGGGAAGTAACCCAAAAAGTCGCCAGAAGTCCATGCCTAGAATCAAATCGTGTTTTACATTTGGCACTGCGTATGCTTGGAGTGTTATTGTCTCGTCTTGAAAAGTTACTGGGAGGTGTATTATTCCGATGGAATCGAGTTTTTCACCACCAGCTGCAAAAAAACTAGTAGAATCACCAACTTCTAGTTGAAATCCTGCATTCAGTAGGCTTTCGTGACTTCCGTTACCTAGTATGGTTGCAGATGAACCGGTGTCTAGGAGTCCAGAAAGGGATTTATCTTTAACATTGACGGAGACATATAGTCTTGATTTATTAATATCACTATTATTATCGCGGATTGACGAGACAGTATTAAATGTAAGGAATTTGGAAACAAAGCTTAACCACTCCTTCCACTCAGCTGTACTAGTTTTGTTTTGAACCGGAAGGGATAATTCCGAAACACTGCCTTCGCAACCCTGTTTTATTAGTTTTTTGGCCTAGCGCCAAGATTGCAATCGGGGCATTCTATGGAACGAACACCCTTCTTGCCACATTTGAAACATATGAGAAAGCGCTTCTCATTACAAGTTCTGAGTGAATGGTTGTCTGTTCTGCATCTAGGACAGTACCTTGGTCTAGGTTGTCTAGGAGTATCGGTTGCCAAGGCTGCCACATCGATACTCTGGCTTGGGTTCGATTCACTGTTTTCATTTAAACAATTAATGTTAGGGCTATGTTTAGTGTAAGTATGTGCATTAGAGTAAGCATAAGTGGTTCTTTGGTTATTCTTACTGTATTGGGGAATATTATTTGGTGGCGTATACGGTGCAGCTTGTTTGTACGCAAACTCTGGGGCTAGTGTAGAATTAGTTACCTTAGGGGGTTCGTGAAAGTGAGTGAAACGGCTCTGGATATTTTCGTAGTTACGACATACTGATTTTAGCGCATCAATCGTCTGAATTCCAGGCGACGAAGCCAATGAGCTCGCGTAGCAAGGGCGAATATTATGGAGCAAGATATCTAGTTTGTCTTCCTCTGATATAGACTTGCCAAGACGGGAAAACATACCATGCATTATAGAAAAGAAGATGGTGATATTTTCATTCTCGCCTTGTGTACGTGATCGTATTTCAGCAGCAAGCCTGTAGTCGTAGTCACTACTGCTGAAATCTTCTTTTAATAACGTGCACAGTTCTTGCCAAGTCTGAACCCTATCTTTGTTGCATCGGTACCAATGTAAAGCGTCGTCAACGAAAATTTCATAAGCCAGAGACAGAATTCTATCGTAGGTGATTCTTCTCGCTTGTACAAATTCGTCAACTTTCTGAATGAAAGAACGCACGCACGACTTGCCGGTAAATTTTAATTTAGTGATATCTGCAGTTAAGCTGCGTTCGCAAGTAACGGCTATTGCCATAGCCTCAGGAGTAGTTTCGGTAGTAGCGGAAGTGGGGTTTCTTGTCTGGGTTTGCAATATTTGTGGTTTAAGAGCAGCAAGTTCTTTATGTTGAGAGTTTAGATTAGAGATGCATGCTTTATGTACTTCAGTAATCTCAGGAAGTATACTGATTCTATTTAGCCGGTGATAAATGTGATTGAGTAGGTTTTCAGCCCTGATGGATATGTTTTTATCAAATTTAGTTCTTATGGTTGATAAATTACCCTGTGACTTAATCAGAGATTCTTTTACGCCCTTTAAGTCTTCCGTAGGCTCCAAGTGTGATTCAAGAATGTCTTCTGATGGTAGTAACTGAGACAATTTAACTATTTGTTTTCGTAGCTCTTGAACCGATTCACCTACGCCACCGCGAAGTTCTACTTCGTACTCTAGTTCAGCTTTTTGCAGTGAAAGAAACTTAATATTGTAAGTCATTGTGATGTTTGGGTGAGTGTTCTAATAGTACAATAATGAAAAATAACCAACAACTAATGAATAAGTACACAAATGAATAAAACTAAATTGTAGAAGCGTACTACATCCGCCCCACGTTGGGCGCCATTGTAACGCTCCTAGTTGCCCTACCTACCTAGGCGTAGTAGGTAGTCAGTAAAAACAACAGGAAGGTTAACAAAAAGGAATATAATTTTAGAGGGTAGTTACAAAATAAGCTTATGTTTTGCAACCGCAGTAAAACATATAAAAAAAGGTAAATAGACCGGGTCGGGGTAAGTTTACGCCCATGAGCCGAAATGCATTACGCGGCCCTTAAGACACACTGGCCTTGGATTTCCGAAACGGCGTCCACGGAGTGAAGCAGGTACTCAGAGCGTGTTGGGACCAACAGGGCAGTGCAGCGGTGTAGATACGCCGAACGGCATCCACGGAGCGATGTAAGTACTCGGAGCGAGTCAGGTCCACAGGGCAGTGCAGCGGTGTGGATCCGAACCAAGCGGCCGGATGTAGTAGCTAGTAGCGAGTACTAGTCGTGCGGGTGAACCCTGGAATTCCACATTTCGGGCGTCTTAGGAATGGTCCATATTTTAAGTTTGACTGCCACACTCGATGATGTTGCGGGAAGCGAAACCAAGCCGTGAAGTCTAATGCGATGAATAGAATCTAAGATGAGGCAGTCAAACTTGTAAATAATAATGTGAGAAGTAAAAGTAAAGAATAATTTCCGGGAAAACAATAAGTATGTTCCTGGGAAATAGTGTCCTTAATAATAAGAGATATAATTTAATTAAAGGACACAAACAAATAATATTTTCGTTAGGAAAATAATTTCCGAACGGAAATAGTTGTGTACCTTTTCTTGTGACCACTTTTCTAGTGACTAGGAAATTTTAGTATATGACACAATACAGGTGTAAAACAATACAGTGCAAGGGAAATAGTGATTAAAACTATCTAGGTACATTCAATTATGATTCGAGCGCTGCGTGTAGAAAATATAACGGTTTTGTCAGGTAGGTTAAAACCGTTATTGAAATTTAATTAGACACAAGTTAATTGCAAGGCATTTAAATCAATATAAAATAATAGCATTCGAAACGGCTGTTATTCTGCGGATCGAATAAAATATTAAAGCGGCTGTGTGACAAGATGGCCGTTAATATGAAACCAGAACACAATTGAATGTACTCACGTCATGCTTGTAAGCTAAACTACAATGGAAAATAGTTAAAACACTCACCCAATTTGGGGTAAACACACACTTGAGTTTATATAGAATATTATTTAGTTGAAAGTGAAAATCAAAGGCGGCCAACGATGTTTAATATGGCGTACGTAGCTATGCCAAGAGGGAACGTATCGCGGGAGCTAGCGTAATGTCAACTTTCCAGTGCCGCCGGCCGTTGCTTGTGAGCTCAGAGGTCGCGCACTATTCGCGGCGTCAGGTGATTAGCACCACGCGTTAGACGGTCGCTCATTGGCTTAGACGCGCGACCGGTACGCAGACTATGCGTTTACGCAGAAATTGCTCGTATTACCTAGTAAATATTATAAGCTATTTTAGTCAAACGTATTTATGAATTAGTAATATTAGTAATTGATTAATTTTAAAATATTAGTGTGTTAGATAAAATAGTTGAATAAATAACTCTTTTATTGGCCTATTTAAATCGGGCAGGTAACGAACCGTTACATAATATTCTTGGATTTATACGAAATGTTTTGTTTTAGGTATACTATTATTAGACCTGGGGCCTTACGGACAACTGCTATTACAGGCACCTAATCCGCTCAGTTGGAAAATCACGCGACCGCAAACCTTATCGCGCCCAAACACGGTTTGCGGTCGCGTGATTTTCGAACTGAGCGGATTAGGTGCCTGTAATAGCAGTTGTCCGTAAAGCCCCTGTAGTCTATACCTGTATATATATGTACCTATCTAAATATGCTTAAAAATCATAAAACAAAATACTAGTTTTAGTCAATTTTCGTGATATAAAATTTATGAATTGAATGCATTTAGTGTGAATATCAATGATCTTAACATGTAAACCTCTGTGGTGAATATATAGATAGATACCTAGATAACATTGTTCTAAACTTTATGTATTCATTTATACATTTTGAAACCAAATAAATTAGTAATAAGGTTGATTTTGTTTTATTTCATATCAGTTCAGCTATTACCAGGCCTGGCGCACTCCGCATTTTAGGTATGAAGCAACAAGTAGCCGAACTGCCGCGCGATAGACAGAGATAACGCGACAAGAGTTACGAGATAGACAGAGAGGCAACTTCTAGGAGTACTAGGTAAATATAGCTGTAGGTAGTTAGCGCTCGCACGTCCTGAATTGCACTTTATTGTGTGGTAGCAAGAGTCGCTACTTATTTGAATGATTTTGCGGAGTGAATCTTCTGTGGTACTTGTACTTATATGTAGGTATTCTGTGCTATTACCACAGAAGATTTTTTTTAATTAGAATTTTTATTTAGCGTCATGTACTTCGTAGCATCTTATACGTAGGTACTTACTCAGTTTTGCACACGGGATAAGTGGTCACTCTAGCATCGGTAGTGCAGACTAGTGCTGTAAGTAGGTTCCTACCTCTGTACATTCTACAAACAAGTTGGTTCTTTCGAAAGAACGCCGAGCAGTGTTTCACAAAACATAGGTACCTACCAAAAACGGAATGTTTAATCGTATTGTCTACGAATACGAAGCATAATGTAAAAAGCTATTATAGCCAAATATGTAATGCTTATTAATAAGCAATAATGACCGGGCCATCGAACTGCATTAAATGGTCAGAAGCATTGCATAAGTAGAACGCAAACTGTATCTGACATAACTAATACCCACCTAGCTACTTCGCAACCACTCCCGCGGCGGCCTTGGCCCCGATGGCGTTGCCGCAGCGGGCGCGGTTTTGCAGGCGTCCGAATGGCCGCAGCGGCGACGCAGCGCACCGCGCCGGCGCAGTGGCGGCCGCTGCGCTTCCAGTGCCCTCGGTTGCTTTGCGCGCGAAGCCGGTGCGCGTGCGCCTCTCAAACCTTCCTAGTATCCATACTTTACACTTTTGGTAAAATTTGTCGAATTTATCTTAAATTAGTGTATATTCCTCGAAGTGGATACTAATTAATTTTAGTTTAATTGTTTTGATAGTGATATCGGTGACCCTGGCAAGGCAGTGTTCAGTTATTAAGTTTACAAAGCTCGGTGACCAAATGTGCAGCAATCCGTCAGGCTATTACAGCAATACCTAATTAAGTAACTCAATATACGCGTTATTTCAAAATTTTAAACATTATGTCCTGCATTACGAAATTGCATAGCTACCTAGGTACATCCCAAATTATGTAATTACCTACCCTGTAAAGACCATACTTTTGAGTGACTGACAAATCAACGTCGAATTTTAAAATAATATGACTAAGTAATGTCTCTTTCGAAAATGTCCTGCGTTACCAAAATATCATTCCATTAACAAACCAGCCCCCATTGGATAAATTGAGTAACTCGTTAGCCCAGAATTATCTGACGCTGACTGTACTTACATCCCTGTTAGTACCTACCTACAGTCAACCCTGAACATTACCGACATAAGCTGAACATGATATATAGGTACAATCTGTGTACCCCATAGTTACAATCTGCCGGGTGTCTTCAAGTCGCGAGTGAATCGGTTTCTTCTAAGCAACCGTGCACCATCGTAGACCGCATCATCGCTTAACATCAGGCGAGATGATGTTCAAACGCAACCCTTTTATTTAATAAATAAAATAAACAATTACCTACCTATGCTTTAAAGGGCATTTAAAGGGACTTAAAAATAATTGTACATTATGATTAAGGTGCTTTTTCAAGGTTTCATATAAATAAATTTAGTCCTTATTTCGTAATGTCCGTCCATAAAAGGTCAACTGTAAATCCAAAACTGTTCATAGACAAAAGGTATAAGCGAAGCAGATTATCGTCATATTTCGAATTGGTCTGGAATACAATAATAATTTATTATAGGTCGTTCGTCGCACTTTGGACACGTTAGTTTTTATCACTTTACGTGAGTAGTATCATGTAGTATCTACTGCTGCAATGTGACGTCATAAGATACCCCTGCAGACTACGCTATAACTATTGCATTCTAATGATCATGAATTCCTGACAAACTGCAACCATAGTCCGAAGAAACATTTATATAAACGTAGTTGCAATGAAATCTACTGCAAATAGATATACCTAGTGCAATTCAGGAATAATTTTAACCTGCGCCGCCCCTATGCGTCGTTACAAAAAACGTGTACCTATATGGACCTTTACAAAGCCAGAGTGAATATTCTAAGTGCGTGCTTCATCTTCGACCACATCGGTGCTTACCACAGGCGAGCTGGTGGTCAAACGCGGACTTATCCTCGATAAAAATAAAGTAGGTACCTAGGTAGAGTAGGTACCATGTCTGTGGCACGTAGCTCCCAAACGGCTCAATCGTTTTTATTTATTTAATCGAGAGTGTTTTTAGCTAGGTATGATTCAAGGAAATATTTTCTACTGTTTGTAGATTATCAGCATTTTAATCGGGGGTTTAAAATAAAAGTTTATTTATACTTGTTGAATGTTATTTTATAACATTTGATTCTCATTGTTACTTTCGATGCGGTACATATTTATCGAGCCGTAGTACGAACGTAGGTACCTTAGGTTACGATATGGTTCTGAGAAACTCGAGCGAGAGCAAAATACCCCCAACATCGTACAATCGCGGAAATAAGTCAAACCAGTTAATGTCATGAGTTCATAACTTGACTATTGCGTGTAGATAGGTAGGTAAGCAAGCAGTACTACCGCTCCAGCAAACGGTTCTGTGTTTCCCATCGGTAATCACGCATAAGTACTCTGTAAGTAGGTAACGTAGATAAGTACCTACCTACCTACTTACTGACACGACACGTAGATTTCCTGCTTGAATGCTGTAATCACATTGTCTTGTTCATGCTCATATCTAGCTAAGAGCTTATTTGCCGTTGACAGGCACACAAATAATAGGAACGTAGGTATCTATATCTACTTGAAAGTATTGCATTAATTTACTTTATCGAGTATGCGTGAGTGCTTATTAAATTATGTACATATACCACAGCATGATGTGCGATACGCCACAAGTGCCACAACACTTTCTGTGTAGTGCCAGTGGCAGTGGACAGTGCTCCAGCTCGCCCCAGGCGACGCGCAGCACAAAGTCAAAGTCAGTCACTCGTGCGAGTTTACTGCGCATCATCGTTTGCAACGGGCTATAGTAATAGTACCTGAAGGAATACGGTTCGGCTATGCACTCTACCTACTACAATACACACTCACCTAATAGAATATAAGACACACTACTAAAATATACGCTTATTCTACTACAATATACGCTTACCTTACTACAATTAGGTACGCACTCAAACTACTACAATATACACTCACTCTACTATACGACACCCCGTGGTTATACTCGCTATCTTACAGCAACCGTACTTTTTCGGGGTAGTAAAACATAGCTTATGAGTCGTTCTGAGGTTCATAAGTACCATACAAAATTTTATCCAAACCCATTCAGCTGTTACGGAGTTGAGTGCGAACAAGCACACACAAACTATCACATTTATATTAGTGTGAGAGTGTGTATGTTTGCCGCAATCAACTCCGTAACGGTAGCTTATACCCTGGCTGGATTAACACAGGGTGTCTACTCTTTACCCGGAAACATTTTTGATAAAAAAAAAAAAACCGATAACAGTTTAACCACCTAATACTTGCCAGCTGCGTAGGATCAGGAAAAAAAAGGTTCCTGTAGGATTACGAGTGAAACCGCGAGGCAGCGCACTGCTAGTTTATAATATTAATGTGATGGTAGGGCTCAAATAACATAAGTAGGTAAATGCGAAGTCCGTTTGGCCTCGAGCTTTCGTCACCAACATCCTGAACCCTGAGTCGTCATTGATAAGGTGAAAGGTTGCATAACTTAAATTACGCTCGCTTAATAAATTAAGCATCCGACCTTGCCAGGGTTGCCTTGTGTGCTGCGTTATTGTGTTTCTCAACATGTTGACACGCATTCGAATGTAATGTTTGTTGTAGATTTAGCCGAAACATAGTGTAGAGATGGCACTGAGAAGGCAGAGCGCCGTGTGGATCACGATTTTGATCGTGGCCATCGTAGCCCCTCACTTTACCGCACAACCAGTAAGTATTGGCGTCTGCTTATCGGATACAAGGACAGCAGTGGCTGTTTGCGAGTTCTGATAGGGCTGATCCTCAGATCAGACAAACCAGGGAGATATGATATGGTTCCTAAGTTTGCGTGGCAAGTGTGAACGCATCAGACTTAAATCAGGCTTGATGCCTTTAGCCGAACTCATCCTGCAGGTGACCTTTTCGCCCTTCTTTGCATGTGAACTATTAGTTTATTGGTGTCGTTGCAAGATCCACAGTGTGCGTGAAAAATGAGTTAGTATGACGTACCTACTTAGTTTTTGTGTTAATAGTTTTAGATGTAGGTATAGTGAAAAAAAATTGGATGAAACATGTCGACTAAGGCATATCTTCCTTGTTTGTCTGATCATTAATGCAACTTAGAACAAAGGCAGCCTGTGTACATTTCTCTTCTCTATAATTATACCAAACTAAACTTAAGGTGATTTTCGACGTATTATAAGCTCTTTTATAGAGGGTTTAAAAACAATTTAATTTATTTGTTTCACGCGTTTTCAGGATTGATCCCATAGTAGGTAAGTATAACTTGTTCCTGATAATAAGTACAATGAGCTCCTTCCTTCCGGCTTAGTAGGTTACCTTTTTGTGGAACCCTGGGTATGAAATTTGGGTGATTTATTGTTTGTTTGTTATGTTTCAGCCAACTGCCGACGACGTTATACAGAACGACCGCCAATCAAGGCAAACTGCAATCAAGTCAGGAAAACGTGTTGCTACTGCGCCAAAGTGGGGATTTTTCGGGACCATTTTCAATCTTATTGTGGAGGTACAGAAGGCAATTATAATATGCTAGGCTTTCTATAATGTTGTCAGTTATTCTCTTTACTTCTGGTTCATTGACTTATTTTTGTTTATTTACAGCAAATAAATGACACGAAAAGCGCGTACACTCAAATATCCGATTTGGTGAATGGTCAATTCGTCGACGATAGCGTAAGTTAAGCATCAGCAAGCACTACAAGTACACCATAAACGAAGTAGGAAACAATATTTTTTTTTATTTTCTAATGTCTGTATTCTAATGTCTATTTTTGAAGATATAAAATGATTGCGTGAATGTACTTATGTAAAATGTAGCGAGAGCGATGGTGGCCATCGCATCGTGCGGAAACCGGTATGTTTTTATTTAATGTTATTTAGAATAGATCTACGGCCTCGCCTATCTACTCGCCTGATGGTAAGCGACGATGTGACCGAGAATGGAAAACATTGATCTAGAAGAAATACATGAACTTCATAGTCAAAGACTTACTACATTTACCAACATACGACATACTACATTTATATAATTCTGTAATTAATCTGTGAATAGTGTTGTTGGCTGTATTATTATTAAGTTTATTAATCTATCCACATTATTGTACATTTTATAATATAGCTGTTAACTGTTTCTTAATAAATAAAATAAAATAAAAACACGCACTGGCCCAGCATGGTGGATAAGAGCCCATCCTCTCTCTCTCTCTCTCTCTCTGAGAGAAGGCCTGAGTCTCAGCAGTGGAAACATGATATTGGGCTGATAGTGATGATGAACATCTAAGCAGAACCATATTCATTTTGATACAAAAAAGTTTACATTCCTACCTAGTAAAATTATTATTCATTTAGTTTTTATGTTTGAATCAAAATAAAAAAATAAGTAGATCATTTGTACGACTTTGAGAGGAGAGGGCTATCCTCGGGGTTTCTCTACGAGATCGAATCAGAAATGAGGAGACCCGTAGACGAACGAAAGTTACCGACATAGTCACCGGATTGACAAGTTGAAGTGGCAGTGGGCAGGGCACATAGCACGCAGAACAGATAGCTGATGGGGCCGAAAGGTTCTCGAATGGAGACCATAGACTGGTAAGCGCAGCGTAGGACGTCCACCCACATAATGGACAGACGACCTAAAAAGATCGCAGGGAAACGCAGGCCGCTTTCAACTTGCCCTTTTGGAGATCGATGGGGGAGGCCTATGACCAGCAGTGGACGTCCTACGGCTGAAATGATGATGATAATGATGATGATGAGAAAACAAAGTTTGGGAGTCAATTTTGACCTACTTCGAATTGTCTTTTCGATTTGGAACTTTGTAAGTGATAATGTAATTCGGGTGACAATACAATAATTAGGTACCATCAATTTGATCTGAAGATGAAGCCAGGAGATGAATAGTGGAAATCTTCAATGGCTTCTAGTTACTCCCTCTAGTTTGGACTCTTTGTTTTAAAGAGTTCCATATCAAGGCTCAGGCTTGGCTCACTCATCAGACCCTCGTCACAGCGTGGTATGACCCCTCGAGTTTGAGCTTCTTTGGTTAGTTTTAACAAGTCACTAAAGCGTCTTTTAACTCCCCACGCAAAAAGAGAGGTGTTATAAGTTTAGTTCCCAAACGGCTAAGCCAATTTTGATTTAGTTTTTTGTTGTTTGAAAAGTAACTTTATCGAAACAATTTTTTAAGATAATATGTTCAGCCGTTTGAAGATTATCATTACTTTCGGCGGGGGGATTTTAAAGTTTTATAATTTATTTACTTACACAAGGCTTGCCGTATTCTATCAGGTATCTACCATGGCGCCTATAGAAGTCAATGGAACCACAGAGACACCAAAGATTTCCCGCGCGGAATTCCT
This sequence comes from Agriopis aurantiaria, assembly GCA_914767915.1. Taxonomy (NCBI): domain Eukaryota; kingdom Metazoa; phylum Arthropoda; class Insecta; order Lepidoptera; family Geometridae; genus Agriopis; species Agriopis aurantiaria. The sequence goes on along the minus strand of OU611983.1, from coordinate 9,872,788 downwards.
CAAAATCCTTGATCGGAACCTCAAGGGACTAAATCGCCTCAGAAACCTCGAGTGGCGAGAAGCAAGAAAGGTATTTTTGAAGGCTTTTCCGTAATTTTTAATATCTTGTTTGTTAAAATATCTTGTTATTTTTAATCTGTGCCCTATTCATAAATGTAATTATGAATTTTAGGATTCTGCGGCGAACTTACGAGCCTATAAGGAAGAATTATTCAGAGGGAAGAAACCGAGGAGATAAATTGACAAACCATTAAAAATCTAGTCTAATAAGTACCTAATTAGTTAAGTACCTAAGCGAAATAAATGAAAATAGTTTTAGTAATTTCATACCTAAATGTATTTTTGTACATAGCTTGTTAAACGATAATAATTATTAGGTTCCTAGTACCTACTTTACCTTATTTAATTCATTATTCTTGTAGTTCAACTACATCTTTTGACTTTACATTTCTGTTTGTATAAATATACAGTATGGCCCGACAGTCGGGATAGAATTCATACTTAGTTCGCGAGATTCCATTTTTTATCCTTTTTTGTACTGTGACTTCGTTGAGCATTGCCTGCAACGCTTTTTCATGGTTTAGATGAGGCAGGTCGGACGCTTTTATTTTGAGTTCAGACCTGTCTGCTCCATCCACCTGCAGGGCAAATAAATCATCATAAGATAACACTAATACAATAATATTAAAATAACGTTTGTGAAATACTGTTTTGTTAGGGGCAGGCGCGGCGATGGTACCGTTAAATTACGTAGCGCAGTTTAAAATTTTCGACCCCATCGGGTCGGGATCATAACGCCTGGCCAAACAACCCTATTTATTTTTTGCAAATGCAGTAGTCTCTCGACAGAGGAGTGGAGGAAAGGAAAGGAGACCATTGCCCTGCTATGGGACAACCACGGATGTAAAAAAAAATGTAGTCTCACTCATTCCAGAATACATATGTCGATTTCGATACTGAGCAATAAAACTATTGTTCTATCGTAGTATTCATTGGGACTAACCAAACGCACACATAATAATATATACCTTCTCCGCTTCTCTCCCTTTAAATAACGAGACCGAAACGTCAGATCCCATCCTTCCCTCAAAGAATGTTACATCATTTGGACATACGGCTTCCAGACAAAACCGTACCCCTTTATGCAATTACTCGTAGTATGTATGTTTATATACAAAAGGGGGTGTAATAAGTACGCGAACATACCTTCTTGTCCTACTGTCTTGTAAATAAAAAAAATATTTCACAAGCTTACTTTACACTGAACAGAGAGTTTGTATTCATCGTCAACCGTCGGCCAGCGCTGCTCAAGGACATTCCGATTCCAGTTTATAAGTCGTGATGTGTCGCACACTCGACGTGGCGCCGACACAAGCCCAGCCCACAGCTCCGAACAGAAGTGCGGCGTCACCGGCGCTATCATTATCAGTAGAACTGCCAGCGCTTCTTCAAAATCTTTGCTTCTTGAAATAATTTCTGGGGGGACTTTATTCTGCAGAAAAGTTAACAAACAAGCTTATTTCATTATGAGTGAAAAATATTCAATCTATTCGCTGTCTAGTCATTGATAGCCCGTTGGTTCAGTTGGTAGTGAACCTAGCTTCTGAGCCTGAGGGCGTGGGTTCGATTCCCACCTAGGACAAACATTTGTGTGATGAACATTTGTGTTTGTTCTATATCTGGTTGTTAATATCTATTTAAGTATGCATTTAAAAAATATGTATGTATGTATATCAGTCTCTGGCAGCCATATCACAAGCTTTGCTTAGTTTGGGGCCAGATGACCGTGTGTGCAAAAATGTCCCAAATATTTATTTATTTTATTTTATTTATTGGTAAACTAAATAGATAAAATAATATTTAATGTACATACCCGTAGGGTGTTTGTCAAACTTTGCAGTCTTGAAATTCCCACACTTAATTTTTGAGAGTATTTGAAGTGAAAAGTAGCAGTAGCCGTAAAATAATTTCTTGCGTCCCTGATTTTGTCTTCAAAATTCTTAATTTGTTCTTGAGAAAGTGTTTGTTGCATGGAAGATTCATTTCTTATTTTTATAAATTCCCGCATTGTCATCCATAATCGATGTTGCCAATTCAATACGCCTGGTAAAGCTGTAAATAAATTATTATTACTATTGTAACAAAAAGGAAATAGCAGTACAGAAACAAGTGTGTATTTTAACCACAGTTAGCAAAATGTACAATATTTAACATAATCTTACTTGCATCGGACCATTTCCTTGGTGTTGCAGGAGGGACATCAGCTAAAATAAGCAAACGTGTTGTGTCGCATCCATACTCCGACAACAACCTCTCAGGATTTTCACCATTGTACTTGGACTTGCTCATCTTTTCCCACTGGACCAGTACAGATTCTTCACTCCCTTTTTCTTTGTATTCTTTTCCAATTTTTTCAACTTTTTCTGGTGGAACATACTTTCCTGATGATTTTAATTTATATGATTGTCCCATCACCATACCCTGTACTAGAAGCTTTTTAAAGGGCTCAGGAGCAGGGGTCCATCCAAGGGAATGAAGGAAATAACTCATAAAACGAGCATAGTATAAATGTAACACTGCATGTTCTTTGCCTCCTATGTAAATATCAACCGGGGTGTGGTTCTCCACACAATTTCTATCAAATGGTGCATTATCATTTTGTGGATCCAAAAATCTATAATAATACCAAGATGAATCAACAAATGTGTCCATAGTATCGGTTTCTCTCTTAGCATTTGAATCACATTTAGGGCACTTGCAATTCACCCACTCATCTACTTTGGTCAGTGTTTGTATGCCAGTGGCAGAGGAACTGATGGCTGGTAGCTTGACAGGAAGGTCTTTGTATGGAACAGGGACAGCACCGCATGTATCACAATGTACTATTGGTATAGGGGTGCCCCAGTATCGCTGTCGAGATATAAGCCAGTCTTTCAGTTTTGAACTAACAAAATACCCTCCAACATTTTTATTCTGCGCTATTCTTACAGCTTTCTGATTTTCACCTTGAATATCTATTTCACATGTATTGTCTTGCAAAGGAAAATTTAAGGATGTAGCTATGTTCTTATCATTTTCATTTGCTGTAGGACATGCCAAATAAACATCTCGTCCTTCTGGATATTCAACATTGTCAGTTATATAAACTGGTATTTCTGAGTTATTGACTGGATTAATTGCTGTTAGTTTATCACTTTTTTTTGTTAGCTCTTGGACGAGTGCATTACTTGGGCTAATCGTGAGAAAGTTTCCATGAATGAATTTGAATGGTTCAGATGTCCACACATCCAAATCTGCAGTTTTTTCATTGATCTTTATTTTGAAAGTGACCACTACCCCTTCACATTCTCCTATCCAATGTTTCTGTAAATTAATAATATCTTTCCAGTTTTCCAAGTGGTCATTATTCAGTCCATCATACAATTGTTTGGCATATTTAGTGGTTTTTATGAACCATTGTGTGAGATACTTCTTTTCAACTTTAGCTCCTGATCTCCATGAGCAGCCAAGGTCATCCACCTGTTCATCTGCCAATACAGTTTTGTCAACTGGATCCCAATTTACTTGAGCCTAAAAAGTTAGGAGGCGTTTCAAATTTGTGCACACATTTTCTAAATCTTTTTTTGTAAACACCATTGATGTAATATATGACTCAATGGAAAGTCACAGGGAAAGATGGCAAAAAAATATGACTGCAAATAAGTGTTATCATCATTTTGAACTAGTCCAGCCCAACTAGTGTCATATACCTCAGTGTGTGTTTAACATAATGTATTGTTATAGTCGTGTATTAAGCTCATGATAAATTGAGTTTGCTAACATTTTAAAATCAGTTATGAACGTGGGCAAATTTTAAAGTAGTTCTTTTCATAACCCTCCATTCAGTCCTTTATTACTTCAATGGGAAAAACTCAAAAATTCTTACCTTACTTTGGTAAGCCAAACCTTTTTCAAATAACTTTAAAAATATATACTGTGTCCACCGATAGTACTGTGGATCACATGTAGATACTTCTCTATCCCAATCAAAATTGAATCCCAACTGTAGCAGTTGCTGTTTCATTGAACTAATGTTTGATTTGGTCCAAGTATTTGGGGCAATATTTCGTTCTATTGCTGCATTTTCAGCTGGTAAACCAAAGGCATCCCAGCCAATTGGATGTATAGCATTGTTTCCATTGAGTTTTTGAAACCTAGCTAAGGTATCAGATATCGAATATACCCGAACATGTCCCATGTGCAGATTACCTGAAGGATACGGAAACATTGGTAGAACATAATGTGCTTTCATTTTATCTTGATTTTTACTCTTATGTGAGACCTCATCATGCCAATGCTTTTCAATATTTACTTTGATTTCTGTATTGATATCTTCATGCTGTAATACAAAAAAGATTCATTGCAATACTGAGCTATTAAAGTACGACATACTAGAGGTGACATCACGCTACTTTATATTTGTTATATTCCATTTAATTGTGACCACTGTGCCACACTTGACTTACACTCTAGACTCCTGTGCAAGCACATATTGCGAAGTATCAGTCACACCATATCATTATACTGATGATCTCTTGTAATATTCGCATAAAAAAGTTAGAGTATGTTCTACAAACATATTAATGTAAATAAGTATTTTTTGGTAGCTAATGATCGGCTGACGAATTTGTCATGATTAAATGGAAGATTGCAGTTGAGTACAGTGTTTCCTCTAGTATGGAAAGTACTGTATTACATACAGTATTATTATATAGGTAGTACATAATAGCTCAAAGATGATGTTTTTTTTTAAATGTTTTCATCAATATTTATTACCACTTTACACATACACTACTTTAGTACTTACCCATAGATTGAGACTACTTTTATGTCTGCATATTCGGAAAGTCGTTAGGTTCTTGGTCAAGCGCTGGCAATGAAAGTATGATTTGAAACTTTGTCCTATCATGATACTTATTATGCTGATGTTTGAAGAATAGCAAAATTAACTTATAGCTCATTCCCTATATACAGCCCAGGATCATAGACTCGCTTATTAGACAGAATAGGGGATATAAATTCAATTGATAGTAAATTTACACCGATTTTAATGGCATCGGCCGGTCGATTTTCATTGTTTTGTCAGTGACGCCTAAATCTCAGGTATTTTTGTAATGACAGTTTTATTTAATAGTTGAATCTAATCACTGGTTCAGCTAACAAAATTCAGAATATTTACTACTCATTATTGTTTAAATCAATTCCAATTTAAACCCTAACATAACCTACAAAAACCTAAACCTGAACTGACAAGACTAAAGTTTAATTGACAGCTCACAGCTGACAAAAGACACTGACTGCTAACCCTTTTTTTTTAATATTGACTTTTACTGTTGGCCTCTACAGCTTGACCGGACTAGTTAGCGAACGCAGAGTGCGTTCGGCATAACTTGGTGGTTAAGTTTATAGGCGACTAGCACAAGGGCACCTCGAAGGTACGAACCTCGGCTTGGGCCGTCGCCGGGAGTGGGAATCAGACTTGCCCAGGCACCCCAGAGGGGGTGTGCCCTGGAGCCCTAACGGTTTGTTGAACTGATTGAATAACCATTGCCATGCTAGCGCTCGTAGACAAGACGAGTTATCTCTATATCCCACAAGAAAACGCGTCGACTTTGGATTGTGTCATGCTGTGGTGTCATGGTGCGTATGCTAGCCCTACATGGGGACCTTCCAATAGGGTACTTGACTGTATTAAAAATATTATGCCAATTGACGCCATCCATAAACATGACATAATGAAAAAGCATATTTCATTGATTTTTTGATAAAAATATGCTTATTTTTTGTAAAAAACGCGATTAAAATAACTGTATTTTCGACATTTGATCACGTGATCGAAAACGGTCTGTAACTGGCTTCATCCCTAGTGACGTCACACAAATCTAAACAAACAGATTTTGTATTGATATTTGCGAATTTAATGTTGTAAAGCTATTTTGAGAGCGATTTATCCAGAAATTTTCACCAAAAACATTCCGGAGGTTAAATGTGAGAAGAATGGAGAAACATTTTGTGCAAGCAGACAGCAGTAACTTACCCAAAATTAATGTTTTTATGGTTGCATATTTCTTTAATAATAATCTACGTCATTGTTTCTACGCTGCAGAACTCAAAACGTAAAAACTACAATGTCAGTATTAATTTTTAATTGTTCTCCAAGCAAAACATTCAATCAAGTTGTACAAAAAGTATGTTGTAGTAAGTGGATATAACTATTTTGTTAGGTTATGTCGAGCTTTACAATGTTTAAAAAGAAAGTAACAGTACATAAAATAGTGATGCAATAAAAACACAAATTATAATAGAAATATATAGACTCAAATATGTACCTCAAAATGATCTTCGCACATAGAAACACTTGAATTAGCTCCAATACTTTTGGGTTCTCTACGAGCTACTTAGTTCCAACCTTAGATTGGTTCCAACCACTTTTTTCGAGTTTTGGGGAGTTTTGGGTGCATTGGAACAGGAACAAATAGATTTTCCACTGTCTTTATGGAAGTATTTGTACATTTTGGCACTACACAATATTTATAAACCATTACTTCTATTAGAAATTAATTAATCATCAAACTTTTGCAGCCTGGCTGCAGTTGTTTTGTTTTGTGTGACGTCAATTAGTCACGTGATCGGAGCTATGACGCAGGTCTGCGTTTTGGCGCGATATTTTTTTATTCAAACTTTAACATCGATTTATATCGCAAATACGACTGATATCCAGAAAATATAAATGCAGTATACATTATTTTATATCAAACAATAATGTTCAATAGTTTCCCAAAAGTAGTCAAATACCCTATTAGATGTACTAAGCCAAAATTTTCAAAGAAAAAAGTGTCATGTGATCATTCATAATATGTCAATGTCACTTGTATGGTCTCTCCCACAGATGTTGTGTATATCTGTGGTGTCTCCCCTTTAGGTAGTAGATCTGTGCCTTACCACCTTACCCCTATAATAATACTCTTCAAAGCAAAGAAAAAATTTATGTACTAGAAGTACATATATGTTATGTACTAAATTTATATAGTAGAAGAAGTCTACGTAAGAATACTCTTTGTCGGATTGCTGGTCATATTTTAAATCGCGTTCGTTTTTTATTAACGTGACGTTGGCCAAAGTGCCCTAAACGTGGGCGGAAGCCTTAAAAAAAAAAAAAAAAAAACTATAAATAAAAATTATTTTGTGTATTGCAAAGACTACTATATGTATTGCACAGATTAGTATATGGTGTATTGCGAATTGCATGGGGAGGCAATAATGTACGACACAGATAATGTACACCATGATATTGTACGGCATAATAATGCACAGCATGATAATTGGTGTACATGTACATGGAATATCATGTTGTACAATATCGTGTCGTGCATTATCATGCCGTACATTATCAGGTCGGCCCAATAATGCACACACAATAATGTACAGCATGATATTTGATGTACAAGTACACGAATTATCATGCTGTGCAATATTGTGGCGTACAATATTATGCCGTACATTATTGACACGATTCAATAATGCACACCCCAATATTGTACAGCACAATAATTGGTGACCATAAAAATTCAAATCTGAAGCTTCCTTTAGACTTGGACATCGGACTCCACCTCGAGTGTATTAGGTAGAAATTAGTGACAGATCCGACACAGAGCACTCTGACTTGAGTATGTTAGGTTCGAAATGGGCCACAGAACCGACACAGAGCACCCCGACTCCACCTAGTCTTGTGGTCCCTACCCCTAGAGTGTATATAAAAAGCGCGGGAGCCAGAAGCTCTAGGGAGGTCCTGAGTGAGAGCGAGCCATACGAGACCGAGCGGAGCGAAGGGGGGAGGTGGCGAGCGAAGCGAGCCGGTGACCTCCGTAGTGAAGCGAAGGTCGAGTGTGGCGAAGCGATACTCAGGGGCGACCGCAAGAGCTTCTGGCGGGAGCCCACCTGGAGTCAGACTTGAGTTGGTTAGGTTCGAAATGAGTGACAGATCTAACACAGTTGTACTCCTCACTCCGCGTCACCATCAAAAAGTTTTGATGGTTCTCATATTTTTTATCTGTGACTATCTTACACTATCTTGTTCAAACGAAGCATGGAATCGACAGACATCATAGACTCAACAGCCAATAAGAGCAGAGACATTTCAGGAATATTAGCCAATACGGGCGATGCCACCTTTTATCATGTTGTACATTATTGGTCGTACATTTTCGGCCCGTTTCGTCAAAACACGGCCCGTATTGCACGACATGATAATGTACGGCACAATAATGTACAGCCCGATAAAACGTGGACTTTTCCCACGTACACGGATTATTGCCTGTACAATCCTGGCTGTGCATTCCTTGCCGTACTTAATAGACACGAGCCGATAATTGACGGCCAGTATTGTACGACATGGATTGTACAGCATGATATTCGATGTACATGTACACCAATTATCATGCTGTACATTATCATGCCGTGGAATATCGTGTCGGCAAATATCATGTTGTACATTAAAGACACCCATTGCATGCATCGTATTGTGTTCTGTTCTGTTGTGCCTAGTTGCTCTGCTGCTGTAATAAGTGGAATTATAAAAATAAGAAATAACTCCGGACAAATTACAGACCATTTCTAAAAATGGCTAGACCAAGGAATGAAGATCCAACCGATGATGCAAAAAAGATTGTTGATGATGCAAAGAACTTTATTGAGAAAGCAATTTCAAACATCGGGACTACATCCGCGACAAAGCAGCTAATTTTAGGAACTGCGTCAGGATGGTAAGAAAGAGAATGCAATTCAATGCTATAAAAATGTATAAAAACAAATAATAAGCATCAGAATAAATATTTATTGCTAGAATAGGTTTAATACTGAAATGTTAAATTAGTGATTTTGGAGGAAACAAGATGGGACTTAAGGCAAAAGAACCACACAGAAAAGAAACCCTAACATAATACTGCATTTTTTTAGTACTATGTACTTAGTATTTTTTTGTTTAGTACTATGCAGTATTATGTTAGGGTTTCTTTTCTGTGTGGTTCTTTTGCCTTAAGTCCCATCTTGTTTCCTCCAAAATCACTAATTTAACTTTTCAGTATTGATGTCATCTAAGATGAGATCATGAAGCTGGCGTAATCACTAGTCCAGCTATGGTGAGATCATCATGTAAGAGTATCACTGATTAGTGGTTCTGATTTACTTATGTTGTTCTTAACCAATTTTACATAATAAAAAATTTGCAGTTAAAATAAAATAATGATTTTTTTTTTTTTTCAAAGGATTACTGGTTTCATTTCCATGAAAATTGGAAAAGTTGCTGCTGTCGGATTGGGTGGTAGTGTTATTTTATTACACATTGCAAGCCAGAAAGGATACATTGATATAAACTGGGACAAAATTAACAAGAAGGTTGATAAAATTACTGATAAAATTGAGAAAGAGGCGACTGGAAAAGGACCCAACTGGAGTGAAAAAGTAAGCATGAATCACACTTGGCATTGATTGCATGGAACTATGCATTTCTTAATAAGAATGAGCTACCTCTTTACTAGTCATTGTTTAGACATATCCAGACAGGATGTTTTTAAGGTTTTAAAAGGTAGTGGGGTTGCAAAGGCAGTGGTTTCATAAATATGAAGCTGCTCTTCATTACTCCATTGCTCAGATAAACAAGGGTGATATGGTAAGATGGCGTGGCGGGTGCGAAAGCATCAGGGCTAAATCAGGCTTGATGCCTTTAGTCGGAACTCACCCAGCAGAATACCTTACCAGCCTTTTATTTTGCATGTCGACTATTAGTGGGTTCACTAGTGTTGCTACAAGTTTCTAGATGTGTGTGAAAAATTTGTGAGTTTGCCATTGTTTTTGCATTAAGTGGTTTAGCAGTACAGTGAAAAAAGTGAGTGAAACACAGAGATATTTGAACATGACCGATAATTTTGTAATAAGGCATATTTCCCTTGTTTGTCTGATTGAGCCCCACTGTCTGTCAAGAGCAAATACCTCTGAACCTATGTATGAGGTGGGGGTAAGGTGAGAATGTGGTAGGAAGCAGTATATTTATTCATTCACAACACATCATGATATACAGCTGGTAGGTATATAGCTGATATCCTGGTTTGTATTAGGCGAACTTATAGCCATGGCATTGTTTTCTTTCATCAAAAGACCTCATAACAAAATAATTATTTTGTGATAGTCTGGTAATTTGGTTTTCATTTGCACTCATTAGAGTTAAATCACTCCAAAAATCTTTTTTATTTTGTTGCAGGTCTTATTATTTATCCATAAAAATTCATATTACTCAGCAGGCTTTACTGGAGGATTTCTGTTTGGCATTGCATCTTCATAAACATGATTCTAGTTAAAAGTGAAAGGCGAGTGACTTTTATCTAAAAATATACTTTCTACCTATCTACCCCATAATGATAAAGACAAAAAATTATGTGACAAGGATATCAGCTATATTCCTTTTCTTAAATATCTTTTTTTCTAACATATTAAAGTGTACACTACCTTTTATGTTGCATTTGCTGCAGAAGATGCTCAAGCAAATGCACTCTGTTCGCTGAGTTTGGTTCACAAAATGATGCCATTCTTAATTGACTGTGTTGCAGCACTATGATTAAGGACTAACCATATGCATTGAACGGTAATTGCTCATGCAATAAACAAAGATACTTCATGTGAACGTTGAGAAAACAAATATTTATTCAATTTAGTGTGCATCAGATGCTTTGCATCACACAATGCGATTACCCGCTGTATTCAGCAATAAAATCAATACACTTTATTATGTTGTAAAACAGGGCACTTCAATCGCAAAACATTTAATGTTGCAAATACTGCATAAAGGATCACACGCTTTAAGATTTTGATGGACTACAAAAGTCAAAGACAGAGCACTCAGGAAGCCCAGTAAAGGAGATTAGGCTGAAAAAATTATAAGATGTATTTAGCTTAGTTTTAAATGGAACATCAAAATAAAATCGTTGTCCAACAACTCAGTATGTTTGCCAATCTAGGCTATAATAAATCTTTACTGAAAAGCACATATGCTGAGTAACTAGAAAACTGGAAATTATATTTTAAATATAAATTCTGAAAACACAACTTTTACTGAAATAATTATTACAGTATGTATTTGTAATCTGGCAATTGTCAAACAATATAGCTAGTTATTTTTATTTTGCAGTTGGAGCGATTTGTGGACAGGAAATTGGACAAAGCTGAAGGATTAATAAAGAAAAAAGAAGTCAAAGCGAAAAAATGGTATTCTAATTTCACAGGTGATGATCACTATCATGCTACAGAAAGCCATGTCTTTATGGCCTCCTTTGTTGCTGGTATGGCTTTAGGGCTTCTGTGTGGTAAATAAATGTCATTTTACAATAATCTACATTTTTCTCCACTACCAAGTTTAGTATTATTATCCAAATTAGAAATAGGTAAGTGTACACACAATCATATTAAAATTATAATTAAATGATGGATGTATAAATACCTTTATTTATTAATGTTTCATCTAAAAATTCCAAATTGAGTGTAGGTAGGTACCTATTCTAAAGCAATTTTGGTAACTTATTGAAAGTATTCAGATTAGATTAGTGTTATTTGCTTATTAATTTTATTGTATTAGATTATGATGCCGGTTGTTCATATAAAAAACATCACTACTGTAGAACAATTATCTAATAAATACTTAGCTGTTTCACTGTTGTAAATCATTGATATTTAAAATATAATGACTACAAATGAATAGTTAGTGTTGTTTTATTTCAGTACAAATTTCATAAAAAAAATATAAAAGGTCATGTAGTTTTGTAATAAACTTATTACCTTGAGATGCATAATTTGGCGTCTGAAGCTCTGTTCTCTTAATCGTAACATTCGGAACGCGCAACGCCGCGGTAAGCGGTTATGCGGTGTAGTAGTAGTAGTAGTATCTTCCTTCCTCACTGGAGGAGAGGTAGGAATACCGACGTCGAAGTGGCACCTCCCTGTCGGGGCTGGGCTCTGAGGGACACTGCCCTCAGGGAGATTGGAGGGGCGAGTATCCCACCCGGCATAGGGTGACCGCGTGGTGTCTCAAGCACCCTCGTACAGGATCATATTGAGTATGGTCCAATGGATGTCAGGTTATGCGGTGTCGGTCACTGAATTGTATGAATAACGTCTAGAGCTCTAGTGATCTGTTTTTCCGGCGATGCATGCGTTAGCGGTAAGGAGCAGAATGTTGCTGCGCTGGAACCGCTTACCGCTGCATTGTGCGTTCCGATCACGAGACCTGGCCCCCGATTCTACTAAACAAATTGTTTTTAAATTGTAATTGTTTCAATTTTAATTTGTAAATAATGGCCTCAAAATTGACAGTAAAAAAAAAAATATACTAGAAAAATGCCATCACCTAATATTATAACTTCGTATAAAAAAATATTAAAAACTGTCAATTTTGAGGCAATAATTTACAAATTAAAATTGAAACAATAGGGTACTTGACTGTATTAAAAATATTATGCCAATTGACGCCATCCATAAACATGACATAATGAAAAAGCATATTTCATTGATTTTTTGATAAAAATATGCTTATTTTTTGTAAAAAACGCGGATAAAATAACTGTATTTTCGACATTTGATCACGTGATCGAAAACGGTCTGTAACTGGCTTCATCCCTAGTGACGTCACACAAATCTAAACAAACAGATTTTGTATTGATATTTGCGAATTTAATGTTGTAAAGCTATTTTGAGAGAGATTTATCCAGAAATTTTCACCAAAAACATTCCGGAGGTTAAATGTGAGAAGAATGGAGAAACATTTTGTGCAAGCAGACAGCGTTAACTTACCCAAAATTAATGTTTTTATGGTTGCATATTTCTTTAATAATAATCACGTCATTGTCTCTACGCTGCAGAACTCAAAACGTAAAAACTACAATGTAAGTATTAATTTTTAATTGTTCTCCAAGCAAAACATTCAATCAAGTTGTACAAAAAGTATGTTGTAGTAGGTGGATATCACTATTTTGTTAGGTTATGTCTTTACAATGTTTAAAAAGAAAGTAACAGTACATAAAATAGTAATGCAATAAAAACACAAATTATAATAGAAATATATAGACTCAAATATGTACCTCAAAATGATCTTCGCACATAGAAACACTTGAATTAGCTCCAATACTTTTGGGTTCTCTACGAGCTACTTAGTTCCAACCTTAGATTGGTTCCAACCACTTTTTTTGAGTTTTGGGGAGTTTTGGGTGCATTGGAACAGGAACAAATAGATTTTCCAGTGTCTTTATGGAAGTATTTGTATATTTTGGCGCTACACAATATTTATAAACCATTACTTCTATTAGAAATTAATTAATCATCAAACTTTTGCAGCCTGGCTGCAGTTGTTTTGTTTTGTGTGACGTCAATTAGTCACGTGATCGGAGCTATGACGCAGGTCTGCGTTTTGGCGCGATATTTTTTTATTCAAACTTTAACATCGATTTATATCGCAAATACGACTGATATCCAGAAAATATAAATGCAGTATACATTATTTTATATCAGACAATAATGTGCAATAGTTTCCCAAAAGTAGTCAAATACCCTATTACAATTTCTAAACAATTTGTTTAGTAGAATCGGGGGCCAGGGCTTTACTCTTCGTAAAATATAGCACACTCTAGTCCTGGGACAGCTATCATTGAAATCACGCCCATCAAGTTCCATGTTTAGGACGTTAAAAGGTGAACCTGAGACAATATCATACTTTATTTGTATGACATTGTCATTATAATAGGATTTTCAATCTAATTGTGCCTTTTTTGAGCCCTTGTTGCATTCCCAAAACTTAAACTGATCTAGTATCAATATTGTTAGCTTTTCAGCCAAGAAATCACCTTTTAAACTGTTTTACACACGATTCGTTTACACTTGTTATCGCTTCGAGGTTCGAGCAAAGAAAGAGAGTGATTGCAATGCAACCGCCACTTATATACTGTGTTCGTTGGCAGTCGACAAAAGACTGTCAACTGTCAACGAACACGTGTGAACTTCGCCAATACAGTTTCATTATAATGGTGTTGTTAGTTCATCTATCCATTAAATGATTAACTAAAGTTGTTCTACATTCGGCCATCCGACTCAATTACACGTCCTCGTGTATACGTGTCATGTATTATATGATAATAGACGTTATACGTGTTAATTAAATGTGTACTTTACAATCTTATTTTGAAGTCTTATACTATCGTTTTATGTTACATAATATCAGAATGCAACTGCATACTGAAAAGCACATCATATCAGACTAAAACCGAATCTGGTTTAGTTAAGTCAGTACGCAACTGCGTACACTGTCTCTTACGCAACTGCGTACATCGGCTCTTACGCGACTACGTACACCGGATCTTACGCAACTGCGTACAATGTCTCTTACGCAACTGCGTACATCGGCTCTTACGCGACTACGTACACCGGATCTTACGCAACTGCGTACAATGTCTCTTACGCAACTGCGTACATCGGCTCTTACGCGACTACGTACACCGGATCTTACGCAACTGCGTACAATGTCTCTTACGCAACTGCGTACATCGGCTCTTACGCGACTACGTACACCGGATCTTACGCAACTGCGTACAATGTCACTTACGTAACTGCGTACTGGAGGCTCCGCTGCAGGCTCAGCTGGCAGGTTCGACGGCAGGCTCAGCCGCAGGCTCAGCCGCAGGCTCGACAGCAGGCTCAGCCGCAGACTCCGCGGCAGGCTCCACTGCAGGCTCCGCTGTATGCTCCGCCGCAGACTCGACCGCAGGCTCGACAGCAGGCTCAGCCGCAGGCTCGACGGCAGACTCGACAGCAGGCTCAGCCGCAGGCTCGACGGCAGGCTCAGCCGCAGGCTCGACAGCAGGCTCAGCCGCAGGCTCGACGGCAGGCTCGACAGCAGGCTCAGCCGCAGGCTCGACGGCAGGCTCAGCCGCAGGCTCGACAGCAGGCTCAGCCGCAGACTTCGCGGCAGGCTCCACTGCAGGCTCCACTGTATGCTTCGCCGCAGACTCGACCGCAGGCTCGACAGCAGGCTCAGCCGCAGGCTCGACAGCAGGCTCAACGGCAGGCTCGACAGCAGGCTCAGCCGCAGAATCGGCGGCAGAAATTTGCATATATAACAATAAGTACACTAATCGGATATATAATCTGAAGAACTTTTAACATGAGCACAGTTATTTAGTAATTAGTATTAAATTAATCATTAGTAAATAAATTATAATCAAGAAAACGCAAGGAATAAAACAGCCACTTTGTAAAATAACTATTAATTAGGGCTCTAAAAAAAACATGACTAGCAAACAGGTTTTGAACCACTTAACAAAAGACAAATTACACTCTGTGGACATGGGAAAATAAGAAGACATCTGTAACTTATTAATCCCACTTCTGATTTGTTAGCTTTTCAGCCAAGAAATCACCTTTTAAACTGTTTTACACACGATTCGTTTACACTTGTTATCGCTTCGAGGTTCGAGCAAAGAAAGAGAGTGATTGCAATGCAACCGCCACTTATATACTGTGTTCGTTGGCAGTCGACAAAAGACTGTCAACTGTCAACGAACACGTGTGAACTTCGCCAATACAGTTTCATTATAATGGTGTTGTTAGTTCATCTATCCATTAAATGATTAAACTAAAGTTGTTCTACATTATGATGTGTCAGTTCTAAAAACGTTGCCACAAATATATATATAAATTTGAATAGACATGATGACTGAAGACGGAACGTTAAATGGAAATTTTAAGAAGGTATATATTAGAACGATTCCTAAATTCGTATTTATTTCTATTTTATGACAACAAGCACATTTTTTTTGTTTCACAAAGGTTTCATTTGAGCTTCCATTATATTGTATTCACATATTCTATGACCACCATTTTATTTTACAGTTCCTAACTATAAAGTTCCTCACACACAGACGGTGTAGCTATCGGAAGGCTAGGCGGTGCCGTGCACCGGGGCCCTCAAGCTCAGGGGGCCCTCGGGCCTTGACTAGCAAACCTCAAACTGAACATGCGAAAATTTCTCCCACCTTCAGAATATAAATAACAGTTGCAACACGACTTTAATCATGGCAACTCATACACATACATGTAATCAGTAACTTTGCACCTCTTATTCATATAATTTTGTTACAGTAATATGTTTACTTGATAAAACCTCACCAGTTTAGATAGGGCCCCATTTTTTTTTGCACCACGGCCTTTCCTTACCTAGCTAGTCCACTGCACACAGGGATAACACTTCATGGAGTTTTTAACACTGTGATGTCACAAGCAGACACCATGACATCTGTTAGTGTTTATTGGAAATAGTCACAGATCTACTACCTATAGATTTTCAATGAGCGTGGCTAGCTCAGTGCCTCTCGCTTCAACAAGGTGTGTTGCCACATTAAAATGATTTGCTATAAGTTAGGGTAATTTACCTACTATGATGGGTAGTGAATCTTCAATGAGTACTTTGGAAACAATACTACCTTTTAAATATTTATATTTTATACACTATCTGCTGCAACCCACGGAGCTACCTGCAATTTTCTGGGAAGAAAAGTACGTTGTCTGTCCTCATGACACACCCTATCGTCCTGACAAAATTTGACTTAGCCCATGATCTAAGAAAACAAGGTCTAGCAATCTGGGAGTGGTCCCGCAATGACGTCACTGTCCAGTTGCCACTTTATTCAATCAGCTGTTACGTGGTGTATCGTCATCTCTCTCGAACCTGTTGTAAATTGACATCATGACATCATTGCGGGACGCCTACGTAAACATTTTTTCTCGAATTGCTATACCTGGCGGAGTATATTATTATACCATGACTTAGCCGTTTCCTCGTAAAAAAACAGACAGAAAGTTACAAACTTACTTGCGTTTTTATTATAATTATTTGTTAGGATTAGAATATAGTACTAGAAAAAGGGTTGTAAAGTAACCATAGCATGATTTTTTTATGATTAATTAAAAATAATAAAAAAGTCAAAGAGTTAAAACAGAAGGGCAAAAGAAGGGCCCCCATGCAACAAACGTTAAACGTATTTTTGGATTTGTTCTAGTGTAAAAACGGTAATCCGTACAAGCGTCAAATTTAGCGGATTATAGTGAACATAAGTAAAACAACAAATAATAAACACTGGCCAAGTGCGAGTCAGTGACAAATTTCTGTTTACCACTAAGCTAAGCAACGTCGGGCGCGGTCGGTACTTGGATGGGTGACAGCCTGGGCGTGATGTTGTCTTTTTGCACAACTTTTTGTATTTTGTGATTGTAAAGAACTCTCAGCGCGCAAGCCCGACTCGCGCTTGGTCAGTTTAGTTTTTTCATGAATGGAATTATGTATAACATTCCAAATAATTAGATAAATAGACTCTTTAATGTTTACAGTACAAATTTCACGAACAGCGCGTAGCTTTTTGAATCGGTTCGCCGAAATCGCCTTTTGCTTTTCCAGCTTCATAACTGTGGCCTCATTAATATATATTTAATATTAACATTCACCATATTCATATGGGCATAAAAGGGTCGGTATTTTGCACTTCTTGCAATGTGCCAGCTTTTTTCAGCAATGTGACAGGATCAGTTGGAAACCTGCAGAACGAATAATTTATGTTAGTTGCGGTGGGTAATTTCTTTCATAAACTGGCAACATTCATAATTTATTTTCTAAGTGAATAATTTGATAAAATTCATAGAATTAGACCACAAATCGACCTAAAAACTGACTAATTATGAATAAAATATTTGCGAATTGATATCCTGAATTTATTTAGGTGATCGTTACAAGCTTTATATGTTTACTTACGTGTAAAATGATATTTCATCGTATTTTCGCTCACTGCGCTTCTTGCAGCCCAAAATGCTACAACCAACCATTGTAAATATCTTTTACAATTATTTCTCAGAGGAAACACGCATTTATCACATTAAATCACCAAAAAAAGGCAATAAATATAATTCAGACCCGTTTTGTTTGTCACTGATTATTACAGATTTTGACACTTGAGGTACCAAAAACAGGTCACGCCGATAAGGACAACAAAATCTATTTATGTCCTTTTCGTACTTGTGCTGAGCCATATCAAGTTGTCTCTTTCACTAAAAGATATTGCCGATCTGGTTGTGTATATCTGTGGAAATAGTAGATGCACTTTGATTTTATAGTTTCTAGGTTTTCTGAGTAGATGAATAATATAAATGAACAGCATATTATTATCAGTTTATGAAAAATAGTCATGCCTATTCTTTTTAATTTAGAAGATGGTTTCGGGATATTAGAATAGACCTAACTAAATTCTAGAACATATAGTATATATAGTTACATTTTCTGTCTACAAATTTTTTATGTAGTGATCATATAGCTGCTGTTGAGACAAGCTTTCCAAATACTTTGTGTAATTTTTTATATACTCTCTTTTAATAGTGCGAACAGCAGAGTTGTAGTGGGATTTATCTTTTCTAGAAATATCTTTCCATTCTGGGTTTCCTGGACGTTTTATCATTTCATACAAATCCTTGCCAACCCTGAAAAAACAAGAAAAATAATTATGATATTATAGTACTTATGACTAGATTCAAAATATTAAAGTAATTTCTCACTAATCAATTTCTTAGTTTATTGATGGCACTTTTGGTCTTAGTTACTATATACAGGATTACGTATGTAGACAGTACTAAGCCGAAAGGAGGTCATTGTACTCATCAATAAGAATAACTTTTACTACGGGTCTAAAACTGAAATTGTGTAAAAGAAATGCTGTCATTTTGTAGTGTCAAGTGTCATTGACCGTTTTCTATGGAACATCAATTTTTTTTTCTATTTTAGGATTGGTCCTATAGTAAAAACTGTTCATAATGATGGGTACTATGGATCCCTTTTGGCTTAGTAGAGTATCTATGCGTAACCCTGTATAGGAACTGCTGTGTACCCTGTATAGCTAAAAATATTGCAATTTTTTACATCAGTCTGACAAAATGACGTCAGCAATACTTTTCTCTATAGATTATAATATTTTACTATATAGAAAAGTATTATTAATTCAACCAAGGTATACTGGTGGTGTCTCTTTACCAAATTTCATCCAAAGAGAAGTTGAGTGTGGATAAACACACACTTGCATGTTTATCATCTTAGTGTCATCATAACTCTTTATTTTATTTCAGTCAACAGAATTTTAATGCAATGCTCTAAGCACTACATTCAGTCTAAGTTTTTTTAGGTGGGTATATTTTGTAACTTACCTAACAGTGGGCGGTATTGGTTCTGCCAACGGGACCACATTCTGTTGAACTGTGCTGGTGTTACTTTGTGTCTCTAGTGCATCTTCTATTTCATCACTGGAAATAATCAGGAGTGTTTTAATAACTACTAAACAAACCACTGACATAATACCGATTCAATAACAACTCTCTTTCAGAGTTACATAATACATTGGTGTAATATTTACTCACTCTTGATTTGTTGGCCTATGGCTACACAATACGCTTTGTATATTAACTTGTTCTGTCTCAATAGCCTCTTCCAAATTTGTGTCGTTTCTACAATTTGATGGGCTAAGCTCGAATAAAAGTCTTCCTACATGAGCTTGTGGCTCAGGGCTTCTTGTATTAACTACTTGGGTTTCATTAGCATCTTCCAAATTTATATTGTGTCTGCAATAGTGTGTATATTTAAAGTATTAAATTTACATAACAACTCCTATCCCCAAGATAGGGATTAAAACAATAGTTAATGAGATTAATATGATTATTATCTTTTTAAATCAAGATAAATGAGTAACCATGGCCAATAACTATTAGTTACAAACATGGCTAAAAATAACATCTTACCGAGTTTCATTATTGATAAATTCATTTTCTTCTCTTAGTTGTGATACATTCTCTGTTAAATAACTTCCATTAATGGATGCAACTGTTTCTTGCTGCTCAATTTCTCTGCCATGTTCTTCATTGCCATGTTGTGGCAAGCACAATGTTTTATAACATTTGGGTACTTTTTCTTTTAAATATGTTTTGGTTTTACTTAAGGCATGAGCATAGTTTCGTAAATTTCTATCAGTAGTTGTTTTGTAAAATAACTTTTTTTTGGATATACTCAGGGACGCCCATGATTTTTTTGCTTCTTGAATGGTTATCTAGAAGGTATATAATTATTTATGATGGAATACTTAAAACAAAAACGCAAAAACAAAAACAAGACGCAACGTAGGGAGGCCTCCCACTAGATGGACCGACGACATTGTGAGTCGCGGGCATCCAATGGATGCACAAGGCAGGCTGTCGTTCAGTGTGGAGGTTAAAGGGGGAGGCCTATGTTCAGCAGTGGACGTCTTCCGGCTGATGATGATGATGACTTAAAACAATATGTCCAAGGGGTACATAGGTGAAATAGACCAAAAATCTTAAGTTACTTTTAAAACAAAGACTCGCAACCTTTGAAATAAGGAGCTAAAACTTAAGTACTGACTTTATCCTTTTCATCTTTTCTTTCACAATATAATTGTACATAGAGGCGATGGGCCTGTTCAGGTATTTGATCAGCATTAACTATATTTTCCATAACGATTTCGAAGTCCTTTTATTTAATTTTTAATAGTTTTATTTTGTAACAAACAATTTCCCAAAAGTTTGAATTGGTACTTTACTTTGACAACCAAATTGACAACAATAGACACCTTTTTTTGTGTTTTTGGCCCATTTCTGAGCACGCTAAACTGATTGAGGCCATACCACGTCATCTTCCGTATTACATGTGCCCCAGTAAGGTGGTAGACGAAAAGCGCGGGAAACGTCGATTTGGGCGGGTGTTATTTTTCCGTGTTATTTTAATTTTAATAATTTTAGGATAAAAAGGATCAGGAGAGTATAAAAAAGTTAAAAAAAAAAAAAAAAAATGTAGTAGTAGTAATAGTAGTAGTGGTAGTATATAAAAATAGTAGTCATTGTATATATTTTAGTGTAAGTGTATAGTTCTTCTTTATCCGGTTTCTTGAATTTTTTTAACATGGGAGAGCCGCCTGACCTCGTCGGTGGGGTCGGCACCCCTTGCATGGTCCCTCCGGCCCATAGATTCAGTATAATTCCCTCTACGCTCCGGCTAATAATTTTGTAACTGTTACTACAAATACGAGCAGTATAGTTTCTAATGAGTCTGGTATGGACACGGATGCGTCTAGTAGCCAACAGCGATCGAGTCGTAAAAGAGGCCGTCATGTTAAAATCTGTAAAACGCGCAATAAAAAGAAAAGGAAGCATGCAGATGGCAAAACTGGATGTCTTTGCGTTGATAGTGCGAATAGCGACAATTCTGTCAATGATATTGCGAACCTACACCAACCTCTACAAACTCCAACACAAATTCCTCTTCCTTCAAACAGTAATGGTTCAGGTCCCATGTTTTCACCCCTGTAGCGAGAACGATGTATCAACTAATTGATACCGCTCCATTTACTGTCCATGTGCAACGGGAAACTAAATCACCTGATGATGGTACAATTCTTCACCCAGTCGCATTTGGAAAGTTCCTCAAAAAAAATAAAAATAGTGTGAACGGATCTGGAGAATAGGGAGAAATAAAATTTCACTTTCTTTCTCGGACTCCAGCGATGCCAATTCATTCATCTGCAGCAGTACTCTATCACATGAGAGTTTAAAAGCGTTTGTACCATCATTTAACGTAACTCGTATGGGGTTAATTCGTGGTGTGCCATCAGAGTGGACACCAGAAGAGGTGATACAGAATGTGTCGGTACCTGATGGGTGTGGTAAGATTTTAAAAGTTAGGGGAATATATTTCAAGACGATGGTGGATGGTTCACCTGTATGGAAACCAACTCAGAATATTGTTGCAACTTTTGATGGGCAGGTATTGCCAAATAGAATATTCATGTGTTACAATGCTCTACCAGTAGTACTTTATACGTACTCTACTATTCAGTGTTTTAACTGTATGTAAGCTTTGTATGTCCGTAACGACAGTTACGGACATACAAAGCTGCAGTGTAGATCAAAACAGGTGCTACAAGTGTGGCCGGGATCACAATAGTGAAAATTGCGACTCAGAGGAAGAAAACATGTTATGCTGTCTATGTTCAGGAGCACATTTCGCTATTAATAAGTCTTGTCCTGAGTTTGCACGCCAAAAACAAATTAAAATGACCATGGCAGAAAATTGTATTTCTTATGGTGAAGCAGCTAAACTGATACCTCCTGCATCAAAGTCTTATGCTGATATTCTTAAACCTGTTTTTAATAGCACAGCTCAAATACAGACACAATCTTCTTACAGTTCTACTACTCAGCGACTACCTCAAACGTCATATAAAAGGACATTTATTACAAACCACCGTCCAGCACCAAAACCAGTGATTGGCTACGACCGAGCTGCACATCAAAAAATTCAAAATGAATATAATATGCCTTCCCCACAGGATGGCTGCAGTATATAATAAGTACTCTGTGGCCCTTACTATGCAGAATAATTATCCTCTTATAATAGGAGCCAGAGAAAAACTTCATCTATGCACTCTTAAAAACTTAATTATTAACTTTGTATGGATTCCTAGCCATTGTGGGATTACTGGTAATGAAAAAGTAGACCGACTTGCCAATGAGGCTGTGGTGTGTGGTGACCTATTTCCGTATAAAAATTATACCCACGACCTGGCTGCACTTCCCAGGCTGCGCCTCCAGGATTCCAGGAAAGCAATCTGGGCGAATAGTAGCATGTATAAAGGCAAATATTATGCTAGTATACAACCGGTGATTCGCAATAAGCCGTGGTTCTCTGTTTTAAACCTTGGCAAGGTGCCATCAACGATTTTGATCAGGATGCGTCTTGGGCATACCACTTGTCCCGCCCACCTTGCTCGGTTTAACATCATAGATAGTCCGCAGTGCGAATGTGGTGTTTATGGGGATCTGGACCATATTTTTTTTTCCTGTCCTTTACATGACCATGCCTCCTTTTACGATGACTTGATATCCCTCCGTGTTCCATTACCTACTAATATACAATCTCTTCTCAGTAGCAATTCCTTTTCTATCTGCCACTATCTGATTTTATCATCTTTAATGACATTAAACTATAAATTTTATTTATTTATATTTTTTACACTCCTCTGATCCGTCCATCCTAATCCTTCCTATATCCTAATTTCGCGTATCGTTTCCCTACCTTTAAATTCTAAAACTAAACTCATACGACTTGTATATGGCAACTGCGTCAATCATGCGGAGCCAAAAGCCCCAACACGGGAAAGAAAAACAAAAAAAGAAAGGTGGTAGACACAGAAGGGCCACATTTGATCAAAATTCAACATAATCTTGTATTGTAATGAAATATAACTTACTTTGCATGACCCTGACTTGTTGACGACATATTATCAAACTTGATAAAATAATACCTTGACACTAGCAAATGCACAAGACGTGCGACGCCAAAATCCTCACACAGGAAAGCATAGATTCAGTACTATACTGAATCTATGCAGGAAAGCATAAAATAAAAAAAGTTTAAGAAATAATGAGTTGTCAGTTGTTAATCAACGTCAGTCATCTCATCAGACGTTATAGTGCTAACAGGTGCTAAAAGACGCACGAACGCGGCTGACCTCAACCGCTGTCTGACCAATGGGAGAGAAAGAGAGAGAAATATGATATTCTCACTCTTTCTCTCCCGTTGGTTGGACGGCGGTCCGTCAGCCGCGTTCAAGCGTCTGTTAGCACCAGTTAGCACTATTATCTATTAGATTGATTAGATCGGGTGTCTATAATGTACAACATGATATTTGCCGACACGATATTACACGGCATGATAATGTACAGCATGATAATTGGTGTACATGTACATCGAATATCATGCTGTACAATCCATGTCGTACAATACTGGCCGTCAATTATCGGCTCGTGTCTATTAAGTACGGCAAGGAATGCACAGCCAGGATTGTACCGGCAATAATCCATGTACGTGGGAAAAGTCCACGTTTTATCGGGCTGTACATTATTGTGCCGTACATTATCATGTTGTGCAATACGGGCAGTGTTTTGACGAAACGGGCCGAAAATGTACGACCGATAATGTACAACATGATAAAAGGTGGCATCGCCCGTATTGGTTAATATTGCTGAAATGTCGTTAGTATTGGCGGAACACTATTTATTCTGGGTGTCTATAATGTACAACATGATATTTGCCGACACGATATTCCACGGCGTGATAATGTACAGTATGATAATTGATGTCCATGTACATCGATTATCAAATTCAAATTTAAATTCAAATTATTTATTGAGAATAAAAACGGACAAATTCCACTAACATTTATCTCACATACTGTTAAAACTAAAATAGATTTCCTAGTAAAAATAGGAATAATATTATAAAATTACTAATATAATAAATACAACAAATTGCTGTAAAAATATGTCAAAATAAAATTAGTATGTCATATAAATTGTTATTATAGTCATCGGCCTTTTTGCCCCTGTCCCATTGATCAGTTAAATTTTCACAATAAGTTAAAAACACTTTCATTACTGTTTTCCAATTGTTACAAATAATATCACAATCAGTTTTGGCGGAAAGGAGTGCATTGAAGTGGCGGCGGGCGCGAATCAGCGGAGACATGGAGCGCGCCACGGTGCGGCTGTGATCCACGTGGAAAAACTTGGGCAATTTTCCACGCCTATTAGCCGGTACCCCGGGTTTATCTGGCACAAACAAAGTGCACAATAAATTGTGCAGATGCAAGGAGTCAACCGATCCTCTGAGCACCTTGCAGCAAGTAGCAAGCTGATCCGACATCCTTCTCACTTCTAGTGAGTTGTAGCCGAGCTGGCCGAGCAAGAATTTAGTTGGGTACATGAACGGGTAATAACCGTGAAGCTTCTTATACAGCGATCTTAAGAAAGCCTTTTGAACTTTTTCAAGCATCCGCACGTAGGTGACGTGGTGCGGGTTCCAGACACATGCGCTCGACTCCAGCTTGCTTCTGACTAACGAGTTGTACAATGTTCTAGTAACTAACGGATTTTCAAAATCTCTGGCATTTCGTAATACGAAGCCCAGACGACGATAGGCCTCTTTGGCGAGATCAGAGATGTGATCATGGAAATTCAGGGTACGATCAAATGTCACTCCCAGATCCTTAATGCTATTTACCCGATTTATACATAGATTGTCAAGTTGATAATAATAATTGATGGGATTTCTTTTGCGGTCAAACGTCATTACATTACACTTGGTCACATTAAATGTCATTTTGTTTTTCAAGCCCCATGCACAGATACTATCTATGTCCTCTTGTAAGGCTAGGCAGTCGCGGGGAGATTTTATTTCGAGAAAAAGCTTAAGGTCGTCGGCATACAAGAGACATTTGGCAGTAGTCAGCGCTTTAGGTAGATGACCATTATTTGAAATAATAACGGACCAGTGATGGAACCCTGGCTTACACCAGACCTGATGTGATAGGGCACCGAAACGTGGACACCATGCTTAACATACTGTCGCCGGTCTTACATAAAGTACGCAAAAAAATTTAGGAGGCTGGGAGAAAAGCCGAGGTCACATAGCTTTTGTAACAATATATCGTTATCAATTTTATCAAAAGCTTTTTGAAAATCAAAATATATGACGTCGACCTGACAACCACGATCCATGGCATCGGATATATAATCAACTAAGCCTAACAAGTTCGTATTTACGGAGCGACCCGGTCTGAAGCAGTGCTGCTCTTCACCTATTTGTTGTTTCACCTGTCTATATATTTCTTTATGTAGGATGTACTCGAAAACTTTAGCGGGCGCACTTAGAATCGCTATTGGACGGTACTCTTCAACCGAAGTTCTATTACGACTCTTAGGAATCGGGGTCACCCTGGATAACTTTCACTGGTCAGGGTACTTCCCATTTTTAAGAGATATATTTAAAATATGGTAAAGTGGAGAAATAAGATGTTTTTTACCCGTCTTTAGAATAAAGTTAGGCAAGTTATCGGGGCCCGATGAGCTACCTATCTTTAACTTGTTAAGACCGCGTTCTATGTCTTCGGGAAATATAGCTGGTATACTAACGCAACCGCTGCCGCCGGAACAGTCTAGTCCCATACACGAGTTGACATTCAGTGCTGGCAATTCATTTAGAAAAACACTAGCGAAATAGTCTGCGAAGGCCTCGGCGGCTTCCACCCCAGTACACAAGTCACCTTTATAAAAAACACAAGGTTCAAAACCCCCCTTAGATCTAAGGCTACGCACATGGTTCCAAAAATGTTGTGGACACTAACAACTTTTCTTCGATATGAGTCATGTGCGATTTGTATGCTTGGGAAATACAGACTTTTAAACTGGCCCGTAACTCCGAAAATTTCCTATATGTAGCGATACATTTTGTAGTCAACCAAGCTCTGTGCAGTCTAGTTTTCCTCTGAATATCTTTGATAATATCCGCATTAAACCAAACGGGATACCTATTGCATTGTGAACTCTGCCTTTTCTTTTTGGGGACTGACAAATCAAACAATTGATAGATACTGTAATAGAAAGCTTCAGTCGCGACTGACACCTCATTAGACTCGAGCACGGACGCCCATGAGGTTTCTGCAAGCAACGAGAGAAAAAGAGGAATGTCCATCTTTTTGAAATTCCAATCACGCGATGACTTAATGTTACTCGGCTGCAGTCGGGCACGATCGTCCTGCGAACGGAGAGTGAGGGCTATCTCAAGCGCGGGGTGGTAACCCTCTTCAATCTGTACGAACCCGTCGGCGGCCGCGCGCACGCATACTGGCCGCGACGCCGATTCAGTGCACTCCTGTGCCAACACTACGTCAAGGGTACCTCCGTGAGAATTAATTACGTCGTTATAGTCTATTAAGTTACAGCAAGTCAAGAAATAACAATAATAATTTTTAATATCACTAGAGGCCAGGGTTGGGCAGTATTTGAATTACTTGTAATTAAAATACGTAATTGAAATACAAATACGTATTTGGTATTTGTATTTTAATTACTTCCTTAAAATGTAATTTGTAATTCGTATTTCAAATACCTGACGCCGAGGTATTTTGTAATTAGTATTTCAAATACTTGAATCGCTTCATTATCAAATTTTATTTCTGTAAATAATATTAAATTGTAGTTATTTTATTTTTGCAGCCCTATGTATGTAATATAATAATTGTAATAAATGTTCATGCTGTTTTGTTATAACATTAATTCACCTCTGTATTATATAGGATATTTTCTTTGTTTCAGCTAACAAATTCTAAATTCCGTCTTCTATTTTCTCTCTTCAGTCATACTTGTTGCTGGCAATAATGTTATCTTAACTTTTGCCATAAAAAAAAAAAAAAAAAAAAAAAAAATAACTCCATTGCACAGATTATGCTCTATTGGGAAACTCCTAGGGGTGTCTATAATGTACAACATGATATTTTCCGACACGATATTCCACGGCATGATAATATACAGCATGATAATTGGTGTACATATACATCGAATATCATGCTGTACAATCTATGTCGTACAATACTGGCCATCAATTATCGGCTCGTGTCTATTAAGTACGGCAAGGAATGCACAGCCAGGATTGTACAGGCAATAATCCGTGTACGTGGGAAAAGTCCACGTTTTATCGGGCTGTACATTATTGTGCCGTACATTATCATGTCGTGCAATACGGGCCGTGTTTTGACGAAACGGGCCGAAAATGTACGACCAATAATGTACAACATGATAAAAGGTGGCATCGCCCGTATTGGCTAATATTCCTGAAATGTCTCTGCTCTTATTGGCTGTTGAGTCTATGACGTCTGTCGATTCCATGCTTCGTTTGAACAAGATAGTGTAAGATAGTCACAGATAAAAAATATGAGAACCATCAAAACTTTTTGATGGTGACGCGGAGTGAGGAGTACAACTGTGTTAGATCTGTCACTCATTTCGAACCTAACCAACTCAAGTCTGACTCCAGGTGGGCTCCCGCCAGAAGCTCTTGCGGTCGCCCCTGAGTATCGCTCAGGACCTCCCTAGAGCTTCTGGCTCCCGCGCTTTTTATATACACTCTAGGGGTAGGGACCACAAGACTAGGTGGAGTCGGGGTGCTCTGTGTCGGTTCTGTGGCCCATTTCGAACCTAACATACTCAAGTTGGAGTGCTCTGTGTCGGATCTGTCACTAATTTCTACCTAATACACTCGAGGTGGAGTCCGATGTCCAAGTCTAAAGGAAGCTTCAGATTTGAATTTTTATGGTCACCAATTATCGTGCTGTACAATATTGGGGTGTGCAATATTGAATCGTGTCAATAATGTACGGCATAATATTGTACGCCACAATATTGCACAGCATGATAATTCGTGTACTTGTACATCAAATATCATGCTGTACATTATTGTGTGTGCATTATTGGGCCGACCTGATAATGTACGGCATGATAATGCACGACACGATATTGTACAACATGATATTCCATGTACATGTACACCAATTATCATGCTGTGCATTATTATGCCGTACAATATCATGGTGTACATTATCTGTGTCGTGCATTATTGCCTCCCACTCCTAGCATTGGACATCTTCGGTTCAGAAAGATAATTTTATTCTTGTTTTAGTATTATAATAAAACCTTAATTATTCTAGCCTATTATTCCTGTTGTATGGTATCTACATCACTTGCGTCTTCTGAATTCTGATCCCTATCTATTGTATTCTCTTAGGATTCCACATACCCATCTCATTGTCGCATACGATGTCCAACAAAAAGTATGTTTTTTTGCTTGATGCAATTTTTTGAATAGCTAATTGTGTTTGTTCATTTTATCGTAGATTTAAATGATCTCTATTTTCTGGTCTATCTAGGATTAAGGCTTTGTAGTGGCTTGGCGATATCGAGCTGGTTTGTGAGGAAAGAAGTGGGTGAAGTGAGGAAGCTTGTCTCTTAGTAGTATTCAAACTGATAGTTAATCATTTCCAGGTATGGTCTTGTTTTGCCAGAGAAGGGAAGACAGGGCCCGACATTTCAAGCATCTAGAAATGTGTTTGGAGATGATTCCGATTCAGATAAAGAAACTTCCAAAAAGCCAGTTTTACTTCGTCCAAGTGATAATATCAATAGACAGGTACATTTTCTAATACATTTTGCTTACCTTTTTTTTTTAAAGTTATTGCTTATTGCTTCCTACTCGATACAAGTGTTTTGTAGCTCTGCTGATGCGCGACAATGTAAAAATCTGAATCAAAACATTTTCTTTTAATATTCCAGTGTAGTATATAAAATATAAGTTTATCGAGTTACCACTTACATTAAAAAACCTAGCAAAAGTGAGCAGAATTTACAGCTTCGATTCAACTTTTTACTATCTTCTGTAGAGCTAAAAAGTACTTGGACCAAGAATAAATTACATAGTGGCAGTGAATTGATAGCATTATGTTATCCTCTAAAGAACTAATATTAAATAATTAATATCAACCACTGAGGTAAGATAGTTAACTTGCTCTTTTTATGGTGCAGGCCAAAATAACACAAGAAAAGGCTGTAACAGAAGATCCCACAGTGTACCAGTATGATGAAATTTATGATGAAATAGTTGGTTCTAAACAAAAAGAGAAAAAGAAGACTAAAGAAGAAGTCAAACCACGATACATTGAGAATCTTATGAAAACAGCCAATAAAAGGAAAATAGAAAATGAGCGTCGCATAGAAAGACAAGTATGTTGCCACGCATATACATTTTATGTCATCATCATTATCAGCCAGTAAACATCCTCTGCTGAACAAAGGCCTTCCTCTTAGAGAGTGATGTTGTCATAATCCCCACGCTTAGCAGGCGGCTTGGGGATTACAGTACGTTCACTATTTACTAATGGGATGCTGCTGCCCATCCTCTGGTGGTTCTGGTTGCAGTTTTATCTTCCCAACAAGTTTTATGTTTTTATGTACTGGTGTTCAGTTAACGACTGACCTATTTGAGGATATCATTGTAAATAACTTTTATGAACTGACAATCATAATAAAAATAAACAGGGTTCTTTAGAAAAATGCCATTCACACTCGACATAATGTATGGAAAAGTTAAATTTTATTTTGCAATTTTAGGTTTGATCCCATCCATAGTGCAAGTTGTTTATAATGATATGAATAATGCTCCAATCTGTCCGTTATCAAACCAAATACCATTTTTTCTGCCATATATGGCAAACAAGCTAACAGGCTGCCTGATGGTAAGTGATTACTGTCACCTATGGATGGCTACCTGTAACACCAAGGGCATCACAAATACGTTGCTGACCTTTAAAGACTATTACAGTCCGGGAACTGCAGGGTGGAGCAGATTCCACGTATTGCAGGTGTGAGGCAAGAAATAACTTGTATAATAACCGAAATCTTGAATGTCCCATCCCGTGAAGAGCCTATGCTTTGTGCATCTTCCATTTCACTCGAGTATTTAACATTTTTGAAGTTATCAAATGACTGAATATACTTGAGAATACATTACATAGTCGCCACAACAGCTAGACTGCTTTTCGCCTTCATCATCTACACTTCCATCTACGCCAATGGAGCAACTGTGCCTCGCTCCGGTATTTCAAGGTACTGAGTTGGACCACATAAGGAATCTACCTGCCGAATTTTAGCTTCGTATATATCAAGTAGTTTTTGAGATTTTGTGATGAGTCAGTCAGTGGTATTTCGCTTTTATTATATTACTAGCTGAAAGAGCTAAAGAGTAATTCACCCGCGTGGATTACTCTTTATAACATCAGATAACTGCCAGTAAATCCCGTCAAAATCGGTCTAGCCGTTTTTGAGTCCATAGGGATACTGGGAACATACATACACAGACTTTTATGTACATAGATATAAAGGTTATTAAATAATATAATTCAACAGATCCAAAAGGAAAGAGAAAAGGAGGGAGAAGAATTCAAGGATAAGGAAGTATTTGTTACTTCTGCATATAAGAAGAAATTACAAGAAATGAGGGAAGAAGAAGAACGAGAGAAAAGAGAAGAATATTTGGAGAACATTGGAGATGTTACAAAGCAGAAAGATCTAGGTAAGTAACATTATTGGGTTCTCTTGTTTTCAGACCACTAAAGCAAAATTAACCTAGTTAAGATAATATTGAAAATGACTAGTCAAATTTTACTATTTCAGGTGGCTTTTATCGACATATATATGAACAAAAGTTGGGGTCAGATAAACCCCTCACTGATGATGGCAATAAAGCTGTTATTACTAAGGAATCTAAAAAAGAAGGGAGCATTTCTGAAAATAAATCCGAAACCGAAAGTACTACTCGTAAATCTGAGCCAACAAAGAGAAATTACAGAAAAAGAAAGTCCACAGAAAGCAAGACTCATCTATCTGAAGGTGAGATTGAAGATTCTGATGAAGAAATAATCAGATTGAACCTTGATAACATTAAATTGGCAAAGAAAAACAAAGTGGTAGATGAAAACATTGATGCAGACTCAGATTTCTCCATTGATGAGTCTAGTGATGAGGAAACTGAGAAGAAAACTGATGAAAAACAATCAGAAGAAATACAAAAAGAATCCGACATATCAAACAAGTCAAAAACACCAGAAATTGATGCTAAAAAAGAAAATGATTCAAAGACAATGGATGCGCCTAAGATTCAGGAGGAAGTAAAGCCAAAAATAGACATTTGGAAGAAGAGGACTGTAGGTGTAGTATTTAATGAAGCTCTTAAAAGATATTATGAAAGGAAGGCTGCTAGAGGGTGTTAATTGAAAATTCATTCATTGATAAGTCAATGTAATTTTATTCCGTTAGTTCAAATAAACACTTTACAATACGTTTCAAACTTGTTTATTTTTTCTATTTTATACTGCAACATAGTGTGCCTTGCAGTGAACTGAAAAAAAAATGAAATATTTGGTTAGGGCTTTCCTAAATTAAACGAGTTTTGTAATAAACAGTGTACCAAAATAGTTTGTAATCCATTTTCACATATTTTTTTATTACAGAATTTTGTTTGACCACAACAGCTCACCTGATGAGCCTTGCACACAATGCATCTAGCACACGCCTATGCTCTATCACCTGCACAACTTAAGGTGAAAAGAGAGCAGGAGTGGCGCCCTAATAAAAAAGAAAAACAGCAGGTATACTAAAAGATAAAAATTTGACTCGCATAGTCACTCAAGAAGGTGGTGAAGTATTTATGGAACTATTATTTTTTGGTAACATCAGTTATCATATTGTTATAAAACTCATTACCGCCAATAACGGCAGTTTTTTAGCTAATATGCGTTAAATTCCCTATGCATTACGCTGTTACTAGAAATAGTACTCCAAAAATACTACATTACATTCTCGATGAGAGTAAGTAATTTTTTTTATTTACCTGTCTTTTAGTATACCTCCCTATTATGTTTTATTTTATGAGGGCGCCACTCCTGCGCTCTTTCACCTTAAGAAGGATGCATTTATAATTATATAACTAGCGGTCCGCCCCAGCTTCGCACGGGTATAGATTATCGCCTATGTCACCTGGGGATAGTGTAGCTTCCCAATAGTGAAAGAATTTTTCCAATCATTTTAGTAGTTTCGGAGCCTACTCAATGCAAACAAACAAACAATCAAATCAATTAGTATAGATATGCATCATGTTCCAAGTTGTGCAGGTTAAGTTACTTGCATAGTGCATTTGGTTGAAAATAATCTTAATCCATAAATACCTATGAACTCGGACACTGGGTCGTTTTCGCCTTCTGCTCTCATGGTGCCAGTTATTTCTTCATTCTCCACCATGGGTAGCACAAGTTGTACAAACTCAGATGTATAAGGCGGTGCTATGGCGTCGAGGACCTAAGGAAACCCATATAAATATTTACATTTATTGACTGAGCAAAGCCGTTTTTAGTCTGCGGGAACAGATCGGTGTTTAGTGTATGTTTGTGAGTTTGAATATTTATTCCATGATAACTTGCGTACCGTATGAAATGTTGTAGGCAGGTAGTTCATACCAATATATTTTTAAGTTCGAAAATAAGCAAAATCGGTCTATGGTCATATCAAATCATAAATTCTTAGCAAACATGTAAACTGAAGTGTTAAAATTAGCAATAAAAAATTGTCAGAGATTTTCCTATATTTTACGTCATACACTTGTTTGAGAGTTTAGAGGATTACATAGGAGTTGCGAATATATAGCGGTCACGAGGTCAAGTTTCGGGTGAATATGGGTACGAAAAAATATATTAAATTAATTTAAATGGTGGAATCTTTGATCAAGTAAACAGAGGATATCGCGCGCTGTAAAAGCACTGCGAAAATAATGATATAGTTGTTAATACATACTATAAAATTGTTTATGGCAAATTATCTTTACGTATTGTTAGGTAACAAGTAACTGAATGCAAACTGCTGCACTGGTGCGTTTTGGAGGAGTTTTAGGTACCCTGCAGTTGGGCAGTAGTTCTCTGTTTTATTTTATCCAAGGGTGGAATCTAAAGTAAAATAGATCAATACAAAAATACATTACGTTGCTTTGCCAACTTGATGACTAATCAATAAATATAATATTTTATTATTACTTCTGTAATGAAATATCTTATCAAGGAGATATCCGTGTCGCCTCGCTGCCAACATTGTTTAATGTATCGTAAGACCGGCACTACGCAGCCTCTGCTTAGCAAGTTCACCATGCGATCGAGAAGCATTTTTCTCAACTCCAACTGTAATGAAAAGTTTACATAATATAAAAAAATATAAAAAATATACACAAATAAAAACAGTGTAAATTAGAACTATGTAACTCAATTACAGGGGCCTTACGCCTAGATGTTTTAAGCAATCCAGTTTAGGTGATGAAAAAAGTGGCGCGACCGCAAACCGTATCTGGCCGCGTTAAGGTTCACGTTCGCGTGATCATCCGAACTGCGCTGTTTTAACGTAAGTTTGAGACCGCGTAAGGAGTTAGGCGTAATGCCCTAGGTCCAAATAGCCCATTGAGTTTGTATTACACCAGCAGCTTAGTAGTTACAATCTGAGTGTCTTTAAGTCCAATGCAGCCAAATAATCCAGATTCCAGAATAAAATCAAAATTCATCCAAATTATTCAGCCCTTATGGAGTTGAGTGGGAACTAATGTTAGTTCCCACTCAAATAAATAATAAATAAATATATAAATAATAAATGCGAAAGTTTGTTAGTGTATGTACACTAACAAACTTTCGCATTTATTTAAAGATCTCAAAGGTTGTTGTTAACTAATCGGAGGCGGTTGTATGTATTTATGCATGTTCTATGATAACTAAAGTACTGTTGATCCAATTATCACAAAATTTTGTAAACAAGTAGTTCATGCAAATACAATTTTTTTATTTGAATATGAGCAAAATTGGGCAACGCGTTACCAATATATAAGGGTCACTAGACGAATACCAATGTATACAGGGTTATAAAGGGTTTTGATATACTTCATTTTACTATGTAAGTAAAGCTAAAATCGTGAAAAAAATATCAGCTGTTCCATACATTTCAATGTTTCATTGTGTCATTGATCGTCTTCTACACACTAGACAGCTCTATTCTATACAGCTGATATTTTTAGGGTTCCGTACCCAAAGGGTAAAACCGGGACCCTATTACCTACCTATGATGTCTGTCTGTCTGTCTGTCGTACCTATTCTATCTTATCTATCCTATCTTTCGAAACGTAATAGACAGCCAGTTGAAATTTTCACATTATATGTAATAACACGGCGGATTATCGAAGAAATAAAAAAGTCAAATAGTAAAAACGTAAGGGGGGACCCACCCCCATACAACAAACTATCTTTTTTAACGTACTTTTGTATTGCTCTAATGTAAAAACGGTAATACGTACAAGCGTCAAACTTGATATGATTATAGTACACACTCAAAAGTAAAATAATAAATAATGACCAAGTGCGAGTGACAAATTTCTGTTCATTACCAAGACATAGAAAAAGTTGTTCAAAATTATGAGTACAATGACCCCCTTGCGGCTTAGCGTACCCTTTCCTTATAGCCTGTATTTATAGAGATAGAGAATGTTAAACACTGTTTTAAACTATCATAGTTGTTCACTACAGTTATATGATTATTAACGGGATATTTACCGCGTACCTTAGTCTTTTGCACATCGACAACATCGACATGTTATGGATGTTTTGACTGCATCTAACTTTGAACTTTTCGACTAACCACTCGCATTCTTCACTCTTCCCGTGAACATGGTTCATGTAATTGCGCTAAAATATCGGGGGCTCCATCCAAATCCTTATCACGGTAAATATTGTAATCATCATATAACTATAGATAATATTGTACGTTACCTGTACTAATATTTCTAATTCATCTTGCGGCGATTCAAAGAGCTGCACAAGTAACCTCAGCAGTCTGTGATGCAGCAGTTGATGGCAAGAGGCCACCTCGTCTAGGAGCGCTAGATGCACGGGGCAGTGCTCCGTGCATAGCTTGAAGTAAGAAGGCTCCGTCACAACACATTCTACCCACACCAGGACACCCATTCCAACAACAGGGAATCTGAAATGATTACAATTTAATTATACGGGATGAACACTATGTTTGTCTTTAAGAACTTTAGATATTTCGGCGTAGGCATCTCGGCCAGACTGATTATAATGTTTGAAGATGTAAACAAAGACCTATATTCAGGGGCGGATCCAGGATTTCATTTGGGGGGGGGGGGGGGCATTCTGACAAGGTTCGAAGGGTGTTTGGGGGGGGGGGGGGCATGGCCTCCATGGCCCCTGGATCCGCCAATGCCTATATTGATCGGCAAACATCTTGAGCAAAAAGCGGCGTGGGTAAAACTTGGCGTAATAACACACACACTACAACCAAACGCGAGCAGCCGAAATCCTCTCGTCCTTCGGTCCGCCAAAGAGAACTATAAATCGGTAATAACTATAATCGGTGACTGCTTACTATCAGGCAGCCCGTCTGCTTGTTTGCCACCTATGGCATTAAAAAAAGACTATTGTTCAGATGACACGTATTTTTTCAAGATATTATCAACATGGCAGAAACAAACGAGCTTATCCGTTCGTGATTTGGAGGGTGATCGCGATCGCGTGTTAAATTAACACTTAATTCATTCACACGCGTGGTGCAAGTAGACGGGAACGGGATGGCGTGCAATTCTTCAAACTCTGTTTGCCAGAGAGAACTGAAAGTCGACTATTGCTTAGATGAGGATTTTTTTAAAGATATTACCAATATGACAGAAAAAGGCGTGCTTATCCGTTTCTGATCGCGATCGCATGTTAATTCGTTCACGCGCGTGGTGCCAACGGGATGGAATGCAATCACAATTTTGAATCAAACATCTGTAACAAGCCGCCAGGTTCTTGTACACGATGTGATCGAGACACAATGAATAACATGTTAATAAAATATATAAGGTAAAAACAAAAACATAAATGAGTATAGGATGATAAACCTTATGCAGTGATAGAGTGTCGGCAGTTCTGCAATGAGATCGCTGGAGCTGGCAGAGCTGCAGCACACGGCGTGTACTTTCTCTATCGCCTGCACGGTAGCCTTGAGCTCGTCCTTCACGGGCCGGCCGGGGGTTGCGCCCTCGCACACGCTCGCAGCGTACGCCAGGAGGTACATGTACTTGGATTTATGCTCCGGATTCAGTTTACTTCCCAGCTTGAACAGAGCATCCACGAGTAGCTCTGTAAAATATACATACTGAAATATACGCTAATAACAGTTATACTATCTCGGGGTGATAGGTGCATTTCTACATAGTATTTTGATTTTGATTCATAACTCTGGTAGGAATTTCAACAATCTGTGCGCCGCTGTCTGCAGGCGTGTTAACAGGCGATCAATGTATTCGTCAGTTCCATGTACGACGAACATATTTACATTTACCTATCAATATTCCTTGACAGTATGGGTAACTGGTATGGTTATGGTTTTTATTTTTACACGTCAAAAATAATAATCAATAGAATTAAATGCTTATTAAAATTACAATTACTTATTTTAGTAAAATAAGAAATGAAACATGTTATATTAAAATTGGTACATTCAAGGTCAAAAACAACAGTAAGTAGTTGCCACCAACGAGTTCCTTAGACACGAGCGCAAAAAACGCGTCCCAGCTCGCGCGAGGCGAGTCGCGAAAAAACGAGAGCATCTGGTGCGTTTACGTTGTCGTCGAAAATATACAAATAGCATTAGAGTTAAGTAGGGGTACCTAAGAACTGCGGTATGCGAAGTAGGTGCACGGGCGGCGGGTCAGTCTGCGTGTAGGCGCGGAACAGGACGGATATGTCGGCTGGGTTAAGCGCACCGCGCGACAGCATGGCGGCCAGCGCCGTGCGGGCATGCCGCCACGCCTCACCCGGCGTCAGCGCCAGCGTGATCGGCGTCACGTCGTGCCCACTACAACACACAATAAATACCACCATTCTAACTAAAGTATACCCATACGATCCAAAATAATATAAGCCGTTACAGTAGTTCTCTGACGTAATAGTGACCACGTAAGGGTAAGCTTCAGAGACCTCAGATCTCAGACTAGGACAGAAATGACGGGATGGTACACCCGGAGAAGATTGGAGCTATAAACGGTGTCAGTTTGGGAGAAGGCTAAAAGGTCAAAGCACACATCGGATCGGCTTTGCCTCAACTCCAGCCGTTCAGTTTTCCCTCTCTGACACTCCATACTGCAACGAATACTAATCAGCAATTTCACTACATCGCCTTGCTTCGGGGCAAGCTAGTGTAAACTTCTTGCAGTCAACTCGCTGTCAGCGCATTTAAATCTTACTGTCGACTCCGAGAGAGTGCACTGCTTCTAGTGTCTGTGCTTGTAAAAGCCTTCCCCCAACATGAGCACGAGGCGTCGCCTTACCGTAGGCGCACCGAAACCTGGGAGGTGCTGATATACGCTTCAGTTATGCATGCATGAGGCGAGACTATACCAACCCGGTCCAGAACTGATAATGTGTTGTGACCTTTATGCCAAGCAGTGGGTAAAATAAGCTGCCAATGAAGTCTATATCTCAATGCGAAAACCAAAAACAGTACCTAAACAAAATCAGAATTCAGATGTTTTTTCCTCACTACAAAGGTACAATTTGGTGGCATTGAAATATGATATTGAAAGTTCCTGTGTTTTAAACAAGACAATGGTATCAAAGTTAAACCTGCTAGACTTAAATTAATGAGTATTGATTCAATCAAAGGCTTGTGATGGTAAAGGTGTTCTGTTAACATACCTCTGTTGTGCGCATCGTGTAATTTCTTGACTAAGACGTTTCATGATAGCGCCTCCACGGGGTTCCTGGGCCAGTATGTGCACTATCACTTGACTGTACACATAGGTATGGGCGCCGTGGCATACCATTTTCTGTAATATTTGTAAAAGCAACCTTAGGGATGATTTACATCAAATTGCGCGTCAGACCGCATTTTACAAAGTGGTGAAGGAAAAGTGTCTAAGTCCATATAGGCCGAGAGGCCCTAACGTCAAGAGTTTTAGGCCGCCTAAAAGCCTCTGACATGGTTTAAGAGTTGGTACATGTAACAAACAATTGGGACCTACAATGTATATTAGTTAAAGTTTATATTTCATAATCAGCAGCCATTAAACATCCACTGCTGGACAAAGGCCTCCCTCTTAGAGAGGGGTGTTGCCATAAGTTAATATTTACATGCAACTTTTACATCCTGGAACCCAATCAGTTTCTGCAGAGTGCACGCGTAGCCGACCTCTTACACTTGAGTGCATTTTGTAAAAGGTGATAGGCTGATAGGGTTTGGTTTGTATCTTCTTCTCATGGTGCCTCTCCATTAATGAAGGTCGGCAGTCAGCTTCTTAAATTTTTCCTTGTCCAGTGCAAGTCTGAACAGTTGTTCAACCGTCTTTATTCCCGTCCACTCCCTGATATTACGGAGCCACGACATCTTGCGTCTTCCGACCTTACGCTTCCCTGGTATTTTGTCCATTATGATAGTCTGCAGGAGAAAATATTGGTCATGCTGCAGTACATGTCCGAGGTAGGCAACCTTTCGCTGTTTAATGGTTCGGATAAGTTCAAATTTTTTCCCCAAACGGTGTAAGACCTCTACGTTGGTAACTTTATCCGTCCAACTGATGCGAAGCATGCGGCGGTAAGACCACATCACAAATTGGTTTGCATGGTTTTTTTTTTTTTTTTTACAAAGAATTGTAACTATATAGGTACCTAGCCACTTTAGTTAATTTCCTTTATTACATTACAAAATGTGATACAACACGGCACGCGACGTGCGTCGTTTGGTGTAAATTGTAAATCATCCTTTACCACAAATATAGTAAGTATAGTCAGTAGACTTTAACTTGAACAATATTTATTGTTATTGCACTTACTGCACATTCATTGACACTATTCTGCCAGTCTTCAGAGCTTTGGAGAAAGCCAACAATGGCTGATTTAAGCACTCTCGAGAACACTTCTATTTGTTGCGCTGCTGTGGAGATGCTGGTGATTTCACCTTGGAAGCCAGCATCTGATATGAGCTACAACATAATTTTAGTTAAAATCTTGTGAAAAAGTTATTATACATTAAAAAACTCAATAGAAAGTATGTCAATCACGCAGTTCTTTGATAGGTTTTTAAAATGGTGATGTGTACGATATAAACGCATTAAAATTATATTCAATTCAGTTCTTGAAACAATGTTCGACAAACAATTTGTATGAAGGGTTATACGGAACAGTGGCACTGAGCTAGAAGAAAGTAATTTTATTGTGTTTATCATTATAAACAACTTGTCCTATGAGACCAAGCCCAAAAATCACAATAAAAACAAGGCATTGAACTATTATTTTACACTTGACAAAATGTACAGCTGATATTTTATGCAGTAGGTATTTCAAGGTCGGTCCCTTGGTAAACGTTTTTCATGTGACATGTACATTTTTAAGTATATAAATGACCTCCTTTTCGGCTTAGTACCACCATTCCATGTAACCCTGTATATTTAAGATACTTGCCTTTATAGTGAAGTTGAGCATAAGACAATCAGGATATTCTTCAGCTAATCTGTAGATTAGTGATCGCCAAGTGGGGTGCTCAATCATTTCAGTCAACCATGCTGGAGTCTACAATAAATATCATAATTATTGGTCAAATTCACAGCTATTTGGTTGTCATTACTGTACTAGTCTTCGATCAGTGTGTGATCAGTCTGATAGTGAAGCTGGTCCTTCGATTTAAAGTCGCTCAGCGAGCTATGGAGCAAGCTATGCTTAGCGTTTCTTTGAGAGATAGAATCAGAAATGAGATTATCCGACAAAGAACTAAAGTAACCGACATAGCTCAAAGAATTAGCAAGCTGAAGTGGCAATGGGCTGGCCACATCTGTAGAAGAACTGACAACCGCTGGGGTAGACGGGTTCTAGAGTGGAGACCGCATATCGGCAAACGTAGAGTAGGACGCCCTGCAGCCAGGTGGAGTGACGATCTGCGAAAGGCGGCTGTTGGCAAGTGGATGCGAAAAGCAGAAGATCGTGCCTTGTGGCGTTCTTTAGGAGAGGCCTACGTCCAGCAGTGGACGAACATTAAATAGGCTGATGATGATGATGACTGTACAAGTAATGACTATCTATTTTTACTACAGAGTAATACTCAAGTGGATGCAGGCCGCTTCCAACTGGCCTTTTGGAGATCGATGGAGGAGGCCTATGTCCAGCAGTGGATGTCCTATGGCTGAAATGATGATGATGATGAATACTCAAGTCAAGTCATTGTTTTATACTTAAAGCCCAACACCGATTGGTGAGTCAAGACAGCATCTTGGCGTACCAACAGCACTGGAAAGTCGACTCTTTTTGGTTTACGCTATGTTTTTTTAAAATTCCATTTACAAGAGTTAATAACAGTCAAACACAAAGCGGTGTGTAAAACATTGCGGGAAATTTTTGGACCTACAGTAAACCAGGAAGACTTGACTTTTTAGTCAATCACCAGTAGGCCTACTTACTATCGAGTTTCATTGCAACACTGCAGCTTATTATATGTTTGGGTAAACTTATTGGTAGATTTGGTAGTAATTTAATAAAAGTTGTGATGCTTACCTCACCCTCTTCTGTGAAAATTGTATCAGCTTTTTTAGGATCAAAAGTTTTTAATATCATATCTTTTAAATGATTTTCCACCATTGCCTGCACTTCAGTTACTTTTACTCCTAAAAATGCAATTACACATAATCAGGTCATCTTAGTATTGTATGATTTGAATCTACACTTTGAGTTGCACTGTAAGTTGGGATAGAGCCTTTTTTTTTATAACAACATACCTGCAAGAATAAGCCATTCTGCCAGGAGGTTGGCCATCTGAGCTACAGCACTGTAATTAATTGACAGCTGCTCGATAACTTGCTCAGGATTGCCTCCAGCTTGGAAATAGCGCTTGAGCTGTCCAAATATTCCAGGTTCCATAATATAATCTGGAGTTTTGAATTTCTCCAAACATTCAAGTAGCACTTCTTCGGGGTTTTCAATAACATCTTCACTGCCTTCCTCCTATAAAATACGTTTAATCTAATATAATCTCAAGGTGCTTAAAGATTTATCACAAGAGAACACTGTGCAGATTGTTTAAATAGGAATGAATTAAAACAGCAAAAAAAAAAAATTTTTAGGTAATCTTGTTTCTTTTCTATCTATATAATACATAAAAATCAATGGGTGTATGTTCCATATGGACTCCAAAACGGGTGGATCAATTTTGACGGGACTTCTACTGGCAAGTAGCTGATGTTATAAGGGATGACGCGGATGAAACCGCGGGGCGCAGCTAATACTGGATAAAGCCCTTTGATTTTCAGTTTTTATGATATATCTTACTTCAAATTGATTGTGATTCGGTGCCTCCCAAACGCGTTCTTCTTCATACTGGCTGGGCATAATTTCTTAGTTTGGAACACCTGACTTGTGTGCACCTCTGATCTATCGGCAAATTGACTTCTTAGCACTCTCCGTATATATATGGTAGTCTTTGCCTAGCATTAGCGCCTACTCCTATATAAACTAACATAGGTTTTCGTACTCGAAGTAGGTAAATAATTTATGTTCTGAAGAAATTATCAATGAAAAGAGAAGCCGACTGCCGAATCCAAACAAACCGTAGCAAGACACACATTACACTCTCTCTACGAAACAAACATATATATTATATTATCTGATAATAACAAAACAACATGAATGAAAATGGTGTGTTGATGGTGTGAAAATTGAATACAATGACATTGACAATGTCAACCACTCATAAACCAAACTTCATAAACATTTTTTTAATTTAGCTTTATTGGCGCCAACGTGAAAAAACATGTCGCCTCATTTTATTATTTTCCTAAAATTGTCTACGTGCTCAAGTAACTGTTTTTTTTACCTCGTACAAGTATTTTCGTGTTGTTTTTACAAAACTCTATAGAAGCCTGGGCCCATTCAATAACTAAAACACGCACGGAACGTGAACGTAAAAATTTGGCCACTATCCCTTAAGAAATAGAGGCCAAATTTTAGATGTATTTAGATGTAGATGTACAAATTTTAAACATAACGCGCCATGTTACATGCGTTTTTGTAGCAAGAACGATAATACCACAGTTATAGTGCTAACAGACGCTCGAACGCGGCTGACGGACCGCCGTCCAACCAACGGGAGAGAAAGAGTGAGAATATCATATTTCCCTCTCTTTCTCTCCCATTGGTCAGACGGCGGTTGAGGTCTGCCGCGCTCGAGCGTCTGTTAGCACTATTATATACCTTTGGTTTATAGTTACAGAATCGGCACAAAATTTGTATAATTTTTTTTTGGTTCGCCCTTTTTTTTCGCCTACAGGCTAATGCTATTAAGGCCATATTGCCTCGTCTTTCGTATTTTTTCTAGCAAACATAACATGCATATAGTAATAGTTATAGTTGCTGAGACTTTAAGAGGCTTTTATGGAGTTTTGGAAACAACATGAAACCGAATTTATCACCTCATTGGATCACGTCCATACTCAAGTATATTCACAAACAATATAATTATAAATAATACACCCTGGAAAATACACATAATTTAGGTAAATACCACATTGAAGCGTTATGTTTTTACCAAAATAAAGCAAAGTAAACGGTCAAGTCAGTCACACCGGGCCAGTCATACCACCGTTTTTTTTAAAGAGCGACAAACAGGCCGTTTGCCCGATGGTTAGCGGTAACTGCCGCATAAGGACACTTGCAACACGTAACGGTAATGTAAATGCTTTGCCAGGCCGCGGCCGTAGAGGTGAGGTGGTCAGTTTTGTTCAGAAAATACGATAGTGGCCTCACCCAATTTACAAACAAGTTGGCTGAACTTTATATAGTCTTTGTTGTATAATGAGAGGTTTAAGGAACAAATAAAAATAAAAGTTCCAATCACCTATTCACTCGCTTTATTATAATTTATGCAATAGGTACTTAGGTAGGTACATAATTAAGCAATTGTCATGTTTTAGAAAATCTAATACTTAAACGCTTATTTAATTTTTGGCCAAAAAGCCAGCTTTATTATGTAAGTATATAATTATAATGCTTTTTGAAATGGTATATTCACCTATTGTGGACTATTTGGTCTTAATGCAAATTGCCTTAGCAGTTTTTCGTCGTATGTAGACTAGGCCATCTAAGTAACGCTTGATTTTACATGCGTTGCTTCAAACTGTTGTTCTCATAATTGTAGTAAAAATCTTGTTCAAATTATTCTTAACAGTTAAAACTAGTATACCTACAATAAGGTTTCAATAATACGTGCATTCTGTAAGGAGCAAAAATGCATGGTGGAATGTTAATAATCATATAACATGATACCTATTAAAACATTGTAAGTAGGTACATGACATGCCAGTGGTCGACATATTGGCGCT
Source organism: Agriopis aurantiaria (assembly GCA_914767915.1). NCBI lineage: Eukaryota > Metazoa > Arthropoda > Insecta > Lepidoptera > Geometridae > Agriopis > Agriopis aurantiaria. Next base: position 9,828,795 of record OU611983.1, on the reverse strand, counting down.
ATCATCGGCCAAACAACATTTCGGAACTAGTATAACCAGTAGGCTAATAGGTACATGTAGAGTCTGTGCATAAAGAGAACCGTCGTAGGCTTGAGGGTAGCGCGTGTGCTAATTTACTGAATAAAACATCCCTCTTTTGGCGTCGGGGAGAGTATAATAGGTAGATGCTTGCTATTGGTATATAAATTTATCAATAGATAGAGTACCTACATCTGTGCAAAAAGAGAAGCGTCCAAGGCTTGAGGTCGCACGTGTGGTATTTTACTGTTTTTAGTTCACCGTCTTGCCACGACGATTCTATTTTTGCACAGACTCTACCCACGTAATTTTGAATTGTGAAATTGAGTATTCGTACTTTGCCCACTGAAAGTCGTCGGGTTGGCCGATACCGTTAGAGTACCCATTTTAATTTTTACATGATTATTTTAGCATACACGCATAAGCCATTAGTTGAGATGCCTTTTTTATGTTTTCTTTATATTGGTGCCTATCTTTTATTTATCACTTGCTGCGCCAGCGCCCAGCGGTAATACCCGCCATCCTTCAGGAACCGTTCATATTTGCGGCATAAAAGCTATGCTCATTATCAAATATCACCTAAATTCGCTCAACCGTTATGGAGTTGAGTAACAAACATACAACATTACACAAACTTTCGCATTATAATAATACATAATAGTGTTCTTATTGGTGGTTTTTTAACACACTATTTTATAATAACAAAACAATATTTTTCAAGATTCGATTTCTAACGGTAGATAAATACATTTTTCTGAACACAAGGACCAACGTCCAAGATACGCTAAATACCTTATTCTGATTCTTATTGTGATTCGAATAAATATTACACCAGCATATTTCTGTTCGTACATAATTTATCTAAGAAATGATGTGGTAAAAAGGTAAAATTAAGCATTATTTATTATTAAGCGTATCACATTTTCACTAAGGTCTACAGTTAGGCAAAAGTAGGTCCCATTGTACTTACGTTTTTATTTATTGAATTGGTTAGGTCCACCATGAGAGTTAACTAAGTAGGTATAGTGCCACTAACTAGATTGCTCCGGTGACCAACATTTGGAATTACATGATTTAGCATGGATGTCCTCACTCGCAGTCATGACATTTCTAATTAGAAGGACTGTGACCGAGATAATCTGGAGAACCTAGACATAAATGGCACAACTCTAGGTATTACTTATCATCCTTCTTAGGGTTCCGTAGTACTATAAGCGACGCTAATAAGTTGACGACAAAAAAAAAACTCTCCGTCCTCTCTGTCCGTCTGCCTGTCTTTCTTTCCGTACATCCTAATTATTCAGAACCTTCCGACTTCTATAGTTGTTAAAGTAAGTGTGTGAAACTTTGCACAATTACCCCCTTATTAATAAACGTGGAGCAGCCTTGGAATAGTTAATCCGTGTTTTTTCGTTTTCGATCGAGTTCAAAATGTGAAAGAGAGAAGAAGACAAAACACTGCGTAACTATTCCAAGACTATTCCACGTTTATTAATAAGGGGGTGAGAGTTTTAGTATAAGTAGTTCCAATTTTAATATTAAAAAAACCGGACAAGTACGAGGACGACTCGTGCTGAGGGTTCCGTTGGACGAAACCCTCAGAGCGCGTGTCTAAAAATAATAATAATAAAAATACTGAAGTTGAAATATTGAAAGACAAACTTAACTTTGTAGTTGACAATAAGGTTACTACGCTGCTTACGTAACTTGCTACGCTGATATAGGTAAGTAATATTTAAAAAAAAATATTCAAAATTATTTCGATCATTTTGTAACTAAAACTTTTCGAGATAAAGCGATAAAACTGTCAAAGGCCTTTGACTTTTTCGTAAAATGATCTCAGAATGTTTCCCAATACATTTTCACTTTAACTAAACCATAAAAAGTACTCAGGTGCTTTGTTTATACATATAAGGATGATACATCTCTGAAATTTGGCTAGGCCCTTTCTAGAATTCTTCTATAACCACTAATTTATGAACTATGAATTCACATTCATAGTTCCTAAATTAGTTAAATTACTGGTGGTCAGTCCACAATTATATGACTTTAGCAATGGAACCCTATGCGTGTCTTGGCCACGCTCTTGGCCAGTTATTATTGATTTATATACTTACTTTGCTTACTTACTTTACTATACTTTACTTTATAATATCATATATTTCTTTGGGCATTAGAGTCCATGTTAAGGGTATTGTTAGGTTGATTGAAAATTGTAATATCCTTGACCGACAACGCTGCGAATAAAACAGGTAGTGGCACTTTACCTAAGTAAAGTTCTTATAAAGTGTGTTTATGAATGGGTTCACTAAATAATGACTAGATAGGTAGGTACCTACTGCATCCATCAGTGACTACCTAAGTATTATTAACTACAAGTAGGACTCTGTGATTCATTACTACAATTTCAATAGAAAGATAAGATAGATTGCTAATACAATAATTTTAAACAGTTAGACAGACAAATTGTTCTATTTCAATAACAATTTTAAAATCTTATCTATTTAATTTGAATCTCAGGCAATGTTTACCCTGCTTTTTATTGAGAAACATGTCCAAAATCGTAAAATTGGTTCGAGAAAAGGATTTTCTAATAAAATATGTATCTACATGAGTAGACACGATATCGTAATAGGTAGATACGTTTCACATAGCAAAGTGAGTAGGTATACATTTATACAATTCTAGGCGTTTTTTCGTACTACTCTTCCAAAGGCTGTTTTGTTACCTTATAATCTCAATACCTATCTTTTTGTGCAATTAGGAAAACTGAAAGTTTATCACAGTTTCTTTGTCCATTCTGTCTACAATCTCTCATCTTGTTTATGGAGACGTGAGGCGTTGCGCGGGCACCAAACGCGGGCAACGCCAAATAAAAAGCTTCCGCGACATGACCCATGACCATAGGTTTGAATTAAAAGTTAAACTTGAGTTGAGTTGCATCAATTTGCGCGGTTATGGTATATATATATATATATTACAGTACCAAATTCATATTTTAGTTATAAATAGTTGAGGATAAAACCTAAATAAATTTAATGTTATTGTAGAAACATGGTTGATGAAACTTTTCTTTATTTTGTTTATTGAACAGTTTGGAAGAAACAGGCCTTCTAAAACACGTTTTTTATTTTTCTTCGAATCTAGCAGTTTTTGACAATACGTATTTTCATATTCTAATGGCCATTTACGTATGTACTTAATTTATTGTAAAATTCTAAATTAAAGTTATATGATTATTTACGGGATATTTACCGTGGTAAGGTTGTGGAATGAGCTCCCGATATTTCGGCGCAGTTACATGCACCATGTTCACGGGAAGACATGGACCCGTGAACATGGTCCACAACCTTACCACGGTAAATATCCCGTAAATAATCATATAACTTTAGTGAACAACCGTGATAGTTTAAAACAGAATTCTAAATTATATTAAAATGGTTCTTGAGTAATCTGGAGTATTATCATTTGTCTCTTTCTGCTGTCGTAGATCGCATAGATTACAGTTTCGCGCAGGGCCAAAACTTGGATTTGAGCTGACGAGTCGAGTATTGAGTATCGACTCGCGGCGCTCAACACCCCGCGTCTCCCGTAAACGATTCCGCGCTACGTTTCGCGCCTCCATAAACGAAGCCCTAGTAAAATGGAATAATTACACATAGTATAGGTAATTATTCTGTAGGCCGTGGTCGAAATAAAAACGTGTACTTACATTAGGTAAGTACTTACCTATCGAACAAGGAAAAATACCTTAAAATTGTCTGACAAATACTAGCTAGCCTCTATACTTTGTTCCACAGCGATTATTATATTTATATGATTTTAATGCGAACAATAATAGGTAATATAAATTTTCTATTTTATTCTATAGTAATAAATATCTAACTTAACTAGTTATAAAATATTTACAACGTAACAATGATTTAAATTCCTTTGGGATTTTTTAAATAAATTAAATTAAAGCACCTACAATAAAAACGTCCCATGTTCGTTAAATCAACTCTCTAATTAAATTAAACGAGTTAAGCGTAGGATTTCAAAATAACTACATTACTTACAAAGCTAAATAATTTAAAATTGTTCATAACCGAGTGGAAGTGACAGTTCATTATTATACCACAATACTGGCTCGTTGTATAATTTTATTCGATTTATTCAAGATTTAAGACACACTTCAACCTTTATTCTATCGTAACTTATAGTTAAATACTACTTAATCTATGATTGCTTCTTTCCTTAAACAAAGCACCTATCTACCAGGAAAATTTGTGATTGGACAGCATTTTGTGTCATTATTTTACTATTATTGTGCGGAGAAGGCCAACATGGGATATAATGTCAGGGGTTAGGTCCCGTGGAGCCACAAAGCACACAGGAAAAGTTGCTAACAGCGCAAGACTGGTTGTACTTCACTACTTGCACGCAGCGATATGTGCGTGAACGCGTACCTACTAGATACGCTTGCGACAGCCATATAATGCGCGTGCGAGATGACTAGGCTGTAGTCAACACCGTCTCGTGAGCCCACGCATCGATATAACGTCACAGATAGTGATGTTTGAATTGCCGATGATTTAACGGGTCTGCAAGTTTTGTGCATGTCTAAAATACTTATGGGCAGTTCTAAAGAATTTCACAGCAAAAAAAACTGGCTGCAAATAATATCTTATTGTTGAGAAGCAAATAATTAGACCGGTATGTCCAAAAACCTTCAAAGTTCAAAGACGTATGACATTCACCAACATGTACTGCATGGGCCAGCGTGGTGGATTAGGGCCCAGCCTCTGTATCTGAGGAAAGGCCTGTGTTCAAGCAGTTGCAATCCATAAAAAGTCAAATTTTTACTGTCATCTGACTCAATAAACATTTTAGCTTATTTATTAATATCGATAACTTTCAAACTGCCCATATAAATAATCTTGTTGACAAAATTATTAATTTGCTGACCGCAAGTTGCTATCTGGTAGTTTTAGCGAGCCATTTAGTTAATTCCTGCTTGAAGTGTGTTCAGTAATGGTAACTAGTTGGAAGCTGTCGTCGAAGTGTCCGTGAAGATGCAGTTCAAGCACAGATTGCTGCGCTTGTAGTGATGTAGTATCAGTTAAGCGCTGCTAGCAGTTGTTCCTCCGCGTAGGTAGGGTGGTGGAGCGGAGTGGGGTGTGGCGGTGGTCAGACGTCGGGCCGCAGGAGGTGCAGGTCGACGGCGACGTCGCGCTTTTGGTTGCGCACGAGACGCGGCGGCGGCGGCTCGCCCAGCAGCGCCGCGTCCTCGGCTACCGAGTCGCCCGAGCCGTAGCCGCGTTCCTCCCCCTCCGGCTCGGCCGCCTCGCCCTCGCACCACGAGCCCGAGCCCAGGCTGCCGTCCTGCGACCCGCCCCCGTCACCTTCCGTCTCCACTTCCACGGAACAGCTCGCGCATACTTCTGAAATAACGTTACCTATCAAAAAGTGTACTGTGAGCGAAGTAAGAGTATTCGCTTCGTGAAACACGTATCGAATTTCATACAAATTTAGAATTTTGAAATTGTATTTTTTATAGAAATAGATACGTATTTTACGTAGCGAATATTCGCACTTCGCCCGCTGTAATACCAACCTTTAACATTTAAATAACTTTTTAAGACATCGCGTTTCATACCACCTCCTAAAATACAATGCTTTGTGCAATAACCACCGCCATCATCGCTTAGTGCCATAAATATTTATTTAAGTAGTGGTCTTGTGTAAACGGCTGTTTTTATTTTACTTAGATATGGCTTTACGACAGCAGACGTTACGAAGTCACTTTATTACTGGAGTGTAGAATATGATAAACAAATATGTAGGTAATACCTGTTATACTCGCAAGCAACGTTATTGTTTGAAAAAGTTGAAAGATAGTAATTTTTATAGGTATCAGGTAATTTATAGATACATCAGATACCTGTTTATTTAATAGCAATTAAACTTCAATTTAATTAACATAGTTATTTATATTACCACATAGGTTCTACGTTCACTATTCGTAGTAAATAGGCATAATTTAAAGTTATCAGAACAAACATGCTGATGCATTCATAGTATTATGGTATTAAAAAAGTCAGAAAAAAGTAAAACAGGGCCGATCCGTGAGCTCTTAGTCGCGATTTAATTTAGGCGACTGTGACAAATTACGCTAAGTGAACGCTAAGATACTGCTTACGGTCGCGTAACTTGTTGCAGTGGGTCATCTAAATAGAATCGCGTTTAAGAGCTCATGGTACCCTAGTCCCTGAAAACGTAAAATCACAGGAACCAATTTTCAACTAAGGTTTTTTTTTTCATATGGTAAATTTATCAGATCATTATTTGGTCAGACGTGTAATGTAGGTACGTAAGTAGGTGTAGGTAGGTAGTATATATATTTTAATCGGTTTTCTGACATGTTAATATGTACATATTTAAATGTTGTAAAAATTATTTCAACAATCATTTATGTGTTACTAGCGGTCAGCCCCGGCTTCGCACGGGTATAGATTATAGCCTATGTCACCCGGGGTAGTGTAGCTTCCCAACAGTGAAATAATTTTTAAAATCGGTCTATCATATTTTGAGCTAATAGGCATGATGACTAATATTTTTTTATTACCTCATAAAAAAGCTGATCATAAATAGAGCACATCAACAAAAACAAAATTAAAATTAGTTCAAAAATAAATAAGATATAAGCATTTTAATTTAATTTAATTTCATGCTAGACAGAGAGCGCACTATACTGAGCCGTGACGTCACGGCTCAGGAGCGTCATACAAATGCTATACTAACACACGCTTTGCGAGAAAGGGATAGAACATCCCCTCTCAATCCCCACCTAAAACTTTAAATACTCGTATCTCAGAGATTAATCAGCCAATTCGAATTATTTTTTCAGTATGTGTAATGTATTTACTTATACTCATCGCTAAGCCGGTTATTTGTAATAAATTAAACATTAGGAATCATGCCTATTCGTTACAAACATACTTACATACAAATCTTTCCTCTTTATAATATTAGTATAGATAACATGGGCCATAGCATTCTTGTTCCATAATTTAATTCTTCAATAAACTTTGACTATATTTTAGATCAAGAGGAAAAAGTTTTTCATAGGACGACACGACATTAAATACTTAGGTAATCGCTTTTATTTATTTACGTATAGTTACTTGGCTCAGATAAATTGAGGTGATTTTAGCTATTATTTGTATTTTTGCCGTGTACAATCAAGTGAGAAATTTAAGATTAGTAAAGTAAAAAAATTAATTTATATTATTCAAAGTACTACCAACAAAAATAGGGCATAAATAAATATTTTGCAAAACAACCATAACAAAAATAGAAGATCCTAGAGGATATCTATCTAAATACAACACGTTGAGACAAAAACACACAATCATATCATAGTCCAGATACAAACTCGTAGATTGGACAAGGGAGGACACAAACAAGGGTCTATTAAACTATAGAGATGAAACATTCCACACATCGAAAGATAATGGGGTAGGTATCTCGACTCACGCAGCCCGCGGCGACGGTATACGGGGCTCTCCCAAGTCGACCGTCAGAGAGAGGTAGATGATGAATAATCTTCATAAGATGCTGCAATTTTGTAATATGCGCATATTTATACCTAAGGCAACGATGTTCAATTGGTTAAATTAGCATTCACAACATTGACTAAGTTAGTTTTGTGAATTGTGTGCATGTGCGGTGTCGGTGCATCCATATAGGATCGTATCAATTGTACACAATGCCTGTGATCGTTCAAAAATTCGAACGTAATGGCATACAAACCACAAATCCATATACTAATAGGTTAGATACAAAACAGGGTTGCCAGATTTTTTTGCCAACGCGTGATGGAGCAAGCAAATAAATATGATTAAAAGTACAGTTTTCAATGAATCAATGTTCAATGGTGATCAGAATTAGCGTTAGGCCATTCAAGTATTACGTAAGCAGAATTTTAGTAATCATTAACCCCCCCCCCCCCCCAAGCTTACTTTCAGCAAAAGTAAGCAAAGCAAAGACCCCACCCCTCTTTCGTGCTTACGTAATACTTGAATGACACCCTTAAGTAAGTTTTTTGTTTTGTCTAACCTGAAACCAAATTGTAAACAAAAGCGCGAACTACGAAATTATGCTATTTTGGTGAATTTAAAATAATTTGAATTTTTGATGATTTACGTAAATTTAAATTAGTAGAAATAATAATAGGCGAATATAAACTTTACGCTTTGTACTTTTTTTTACATTTTAATAATAAATGTAATACGCGTGATTTAGAATCGGGGGAGTCTAAATTAGGTTACAAAACCATGACACATGGACCAGGATACATGGTTTTGTATCCATTAGGAGAAACGTCTGGCAACCCTGGTACAAAATAAAATGAAACAGCAAACAGCTGGATTGGTATATAAGTAAATTTGGTAAAGTACCTAGACCGTGTATTGTTTAAAATTAAATTAATGTAGCTTACACAGTGTACCTATAAATTAAATTAAATTAAATTGTATTTATTGATATTTAACACGGTCAAGCCAATTACATTAGTACCTATCTCACAAATTAATAATTATGCATATCAATAAAAATATGAAAGGAAGGACTATAATTATGTAGTATGGGTAAATGGTGTTTTAGTGCAGCAGTACGGGACTAGGTGTAACGAAGGGTTCTGTATAATACAGTAGGTGTGTACGAACCTGAGCTGTCGGTGATGAGACGGGGGGGCGTATCTTCCCGGTCGGTGGGCACTACTATAACTACTTCGTCGTCCCGTGGGGACTCGCCGCTGCGGCTCGACGATGTTCTGCAAATTGAATGCGTTCCATGATTAGCTTTACATTGACAGCTGACTTCTATTAACACAAAGGAGATTATAGTTTGACGTGGTCGGTGTCCAATACTAACATAATCATACTTTATAATATTATAAATGCGAAAGTGTGTTTGTTTGTTCCTCTTTCACGCAGCAACAGACCAACGGATCGACCTGATTTTTTGCATGGGTATAGTTCAAGGGTTGGAGAGTGACATAGGCTTTTTGTCATCATCATCATCATCACCATTTTTCATCACTACTCGGGTGAAACCACGGGGCGGAGCTAGTTAAACTATATTTATCGTACATATTTAAATACAATGCAATCCAACTGTTTTTACAGGTACAGATACATTTTTACACTCCTTCAGAGCGTCGGAACGTAGATATAAGTATTTACTTTTCTTTAAAAAAGAGATCCCTAAGCAAAGATCCCATTTGCTATATAGGGACGTCGTAAAATAGGTAAATAAAGGGTCTTCGTCCGGCGAAATTGCGACATCCTAAGACACAGAAAAAGTAGAGTTAGAAACCTATCTACGAGTACAAACAATTTGAACTTATTTGAGGTTGTTGGACATACCGGTTTCCTCACGATGTTATCCTTCACCGGTTTTGAGTGATGGTATCGAAATAAAGGCGATGTCCTAGATATTAGCGATAATTAAAATCCAAGGGAAACGACCACCAGGAAGAAGACGTACCTCTTAGCTCAAACATCTCCGGGCGTGGTTTAACCGGAGCACAGTATCGAAAAGCTGTGCCGATAGTTCGAATCCCTTTTTGATAGCCGACCTCCGGTGGGGGAAGGTACAGAAATACCTATTTATCCGACATAATACCACGTTTGAAGGGTGCAGTACGAGATACTCACTTAACGATGACTCTCTTCTTCATAAACCGGGTGCCGAGGTCGGAGTAGCCGCGGTTCATGGGCCGGTGGTGCGGCACGGGCGGCGCGGACGTCGGCGCGGGAGGCTCGTGTCGCGACACCGGCGAGTTCGGCTCCGAGCACTGAATACAATGTACATTTATTCAACACATAGAAACACAAAATTATAACGACGTCATAGAATACACCAAGGAGCAGAAAGATCACTCCGCAAAGAAATTTAAATAAATAAGGACTCTATCTACGAGGAAATAAAATAGCAATAAGTATTAGTAGTAGTAGTAAGTATAAGTTTTTGTAAAGGTGTCGAATAAAATTTATTTTCTTTCTTTCAATTCAAATAGCACAGCGCTGGATACCGCTTGCTATATTCACCTAGAAAACCGCTCTCTTTCTATCACGTAGCTCTATATCTATCCTAACGCGCCATGTGAAACGTTAGGGTAGTCATCTTAATTTTTTTTTAGATTCCTTTTAGTTATACACCCGTAAGCACAACAGTATCCTTTATACGGATTATAAGATCGTTTAGAAGTCATTGTTCGTTACAAAAATCACAAAAAAGATGTTTAATAATGCGTGACGTGGCTAGCGTGCGATCCGAGCATGAGCCGGCCCTGCCATACGCCTGCCCGAAAGGCGCGCCGGCCGAATGTACCTAAACTGCGGAGTGACGACGTACAAGAGTAATTAGCCATGACCAGCACTCTGGTAGTCACACAATGGCTGTCTGATAAAGGACGAATGATTCTGACTAAGGATACGCTGCAGTGCTCACCTCAAAGCTTTTCAGTCAGACTAGCCGGTTCTGGCTTGATAGGAAGTGGCATACAATAAGTAAAGTAAAATAAAAACAACGTATACTTACTTACTAATATTATAAATGCTAAAATGTGTTAGTTTGTTCTTCTTTTATGCAGAAATAGAGCAACGTATCGACTTGCTTTTTCGCATAGACTGTTGGAGGGCCGGAGAGTGACATTGGTTATTGTTTATTGCGAAAAAATTAAGGGTTCCTGAGAGAATGCCCACGCGGGGGGCAGCTAGTTTATAATAAAGCGTTGCCGAATAACATATCGAGTATCAGGAACACTTAACGATAGATTTTCACCGGTGCACGGATTGTGAAGCCAGCCAATAATGTTAATTGCAGTCACGCTTACCAATAGCGTTGGCGGTAAGCGCGGCTCATAATAGCGCTCATGACCCGCCCGAAACTGTAAAACGTTTTTATTTTGGCGCGGTTTTGCTGCCTTCAAAAGCGCGCGCGGTCGCCATCAGCGCGGGTAAATTTCACTATGAAACGATACAAGAAACTCTTAAGCTCGTGGAAAGCTCGTTTACCACCGCTGGTAGTAAGCGTGACTAAGCAAACACTATAAGTACCTGCTTGTCCGCCAGCGCCGGCCGCCCACGCCCCCGGAGCGCCACCAAGTACTCGCCGCCGCCACTATCGCCGCCCGGGCCACTAACACCACTACCTCCTATTCTTCTCACTCGCCTATCCTCTTCAAATAACTCTATTAAATGATCCAACTTACTCTCTATATCATCTACCTGAAAATAATTATTCAAGGTTTAATTGTCTCTATTTGCCATAATATGTCATATTATTATTACATAAATAAAAGCTTTATAAAATGGTACTCACTTGTCTTTCAATTTTAACTACTCTGGAAGCTAGGCTGATTTTGGATGCGTAGACGTCTTTAGCTTTCGACCCTTGCTTTCCTAGGATTTGATCTAACCTGCGAATTTTACAAAATGTCATAATGTAAATTTACTCGTAATTTATTTACAATCAGCAGTCTGCTTTACCAACTTATAGCAAACTCGCAGGGATCCGTGGCTAATTCAAACCGATACCTGACGATCACACAGGACCATAAGCTAAACGATGGAAAGTATTTCAGTAAATTAATTTACCTTCAACGTATGGGAAAATTTCAGTAAGCTGTTGCTGAAATTTACGTTGGAACAATACATCATTGTCGTAACATGTTCCCAACGTTTAAAATAAAGGGCCGCCGCTGGGTGTTTTGACATACGGATCATGTCTAAACTTTGAAACCGTGAAATTTTTAACTGGCAGAATTTCATGTGCTCCCATGATACAAATCTCTTACAGGGTTATACAAAACAGTCGTACTAAGCAGAATGAAGGTCATTGGACTCAGTATTATGAACAGCTTTGTCTATGGAACCAACCCAGTAATTGCGAAAAATATATTAGCTTATTCATAATTTTTTTTTTATCGCGTATAAGTCCGCGATGTAAATTCACAGCAGAGTACACAGAGAATAGCAGAGTGTTTTGGTCTCATAATAAAAGGTTTCATAATGATGAGAACAATGATCTCCTTTTGGTTTAGTATCATCGTTCCGTGTAATCCTGTTTAATACTTTGCTCCTGGAATAATTAATGGTAGTATTAGATGCTCTACGGCTACTCGACTGTCATTTGTTCCACCTCTATAGAGCCAAATTAAGGCAAGTGGGAAGGTAATTAATAACAGTTTGTAGTAGTTAGGTTGCTCGGCAACACTCGATAGGCAACTACTCATCCATGTAACGACAAACTGGCACATAATGAAACGTCGTTAAATCATACTCCTTTGTATACTATGCTTACTGAACAGGCTATTAAAGACAAAACAGCTATTAGGAACGATAATTAATCAAATAATATACCTATTACCTATTCTTCTGGTCAGAAGTTTTTGAATGACGAGTACATATATTTAGTTATATGAAACATCACAGTAAAATACCTCTGTGCAAGTAACTAGGTAAGTATAAGAATTAATCTAAAAAAATGCTAAGATTAAAATTTAACGTGTGATAAACTGTAGCAAAAATATTAACAAAATGTATAGTAAAAATTGTTACTATTAGTATATACTATAATTATTATAACAGATATACAATACTCATACATACCTAGCAGCAGCAAACACTACAGCTAAGCAAGTCTACATAGAAGTAAAAATAGAACGTAAGCAAACCTGACATTGACCTGGTTAATACTTTATAGTAGGCAAGTACAATTCCTTGCTGCACTGTTAAGATAGAATTTTTTATTTTATTTTGTGAAACATTGCCCTGAAATGGTATTACACCATACAACGAATTGGGTCAATGCCGATGCGTTGGGTGCTTAGACCAGCAATATTGCAGTGATTGAGGACCCTTTACTTCGTTGACACAATTCATTGTCGGTCGGTGGATGTTAATACCCACTTTTGTTTCTCAGGTGTACTTATTCTCATTGTAAAACATGAAGCAAAATTTTTAAAATGGTACTTGTATTTTTAAGGAAAATCTTGCGGGGCCTATATTTTATCTACCCCTAGTTAGAGTTTAAGCTTTTGATGATATTTTATTTATTAACATGCTTATTAACAAAATTGCTAGTGAGGTCGGTCGTAACTTCTAGTATAGGGACAAATTTTAACAAATTCTTCTATAATATAATTCGTGATATCGCCGCAGTAAAATTATTGTAGGTTTAGGTACCTGTGTAAACATGTTGTGTTTATTTTAGGTAGGTGCCATGACAAATGTTTTGAATGGCACGGCACCTACACCCTTACTTTTCGTGCAACATGAAGGAAGCTAATGTAAAAGAATATCTATAGAAAATGTGAATAATGTAAATTGAAAACGACATGCAATTAAGTTCTTCACAAACTGCGGTAAAACGTACAACGACGAGAATATCAAAAGCAACAGCTTTGGACCATAAAGTACCACTAAAATAAAAAATATAAGTAATGAGGTACGTGATGAAATAGTAGAATTTATTGATCATCACATAGAACAATGTATTTCATTACAAGAAATATGTACCTAAATAGTTTATAGAATATTAAGTAAAAAACACCTACAACTAACTCTCCAACGCCATTTTTAGCGTCTTCGTTAAACTTCCTAATTGTTATTTCATATTTAAATGTAGTTTAACTTTTAATACAATGTCCTATTGACATTGGTTGGTTGGTTAGTGTACTCTAGCGGAAGAAAAATAACATTTGTGAATAGACACGCTTTCGTTGTCTGGAATCATTCAACTGTATCCTTAGCTGATACAGCTTGGCTTACAAGCGCCACGTACAAAGAAATAGTAACGAAACATAAATTTTTCGGTATTTTTCAGGAAAATTTGTTAGGCCTCCTCCGGAGATCGGGTCATTTTTAACCCCCGATGCAAATAGAGGGGTGATATAAGTTTAACATGTGTATCTGTGCCTGTGTATCTCTCTCTCTCTGTGTGTGTAGGTACGTGCCTGTCTGTGGCATCGTAGCTCCCAAAAGGCTGAACCGGTTTTGATTAGGTTTTTGTTTGTTTGAATGTGACTTAATCGAGAGTTTAAGAAAATCTGTTCAGCCGTTGGAAGATTACAGGCTCTTTTAAAAAAAAAATTACGTGTTACAATTTTCATACTAACATCTCGGTAGTACTAGTCTAATTTTTGGAAAACTACCACTCCGATTTTAAATAAAACCTTATAAATTTATCTAAATTATCAATGCGAATTTTCGGTAAGATTTACTTTCGTAAGTTTATTTTAACTTTTTCAGATAAATAATTATAGCAGTAATTCAATTTTTCAATTTAAATATCCTTACCATCTTTAATCAAAATCAGATGAGTAGTTTCCGATAAATTAGACGTCCGTTTATATAAAAGTGTTAAAATGACCCGACCTCCGGAAGAACCTTTAGGAGTTTGGCGACGTGTGACACATGATAGGTATTTCAGGAGGCGAGATGATGAGCAAAGGTTGATGAGTGGCAGGCTACAGGCGGGGGACTCATCTCACCTGTATTGTAGGTTCTTGGTTCGGTTTAGCAGGTCTGCGTGCCCCGAGGAGTATTGCTCTATGACGTCTTTCACGTCGTAAGGTTTCAACGCCTCTCTAAATCTCTTGCGTGCCACAAAATACTTGAGCTACACGAAAACAAAACATATCCTGATGGCTCATGTTATTTATAAATCATTAAACACACAAGGTATAAAAAAAAAATCGATAGTGAAAGGCACTGTTACGGCAAAATTATTTTGTTTATAAAGTCAGATGAGAATGTTGACTAGGTAGCTTTAAATAATTTTTGTTAACTTTATTTTTAGTAATTATTTTATTCATCGACTTATTTTATGATAGTTATCGTTTTAAAAAAGAAGACGAATAACACACAACACATTACAGACGTCACATTGTCACGTATTTGATAGGGATGTAGGATAAATTACCTTATTAAATGTAAGGTTGATGTATGCATTTTGATGACCTAAAGGACCTAATGCATACTTATTTATATTATTTACTAATGTAAAGTAGGTACGAGATTAAATTCGGTGCAAGCAAACCTACACTTTGTAAAATAGTTTTGGTTCACTGAAAAATTCCTTTCAAAATATAAGTACCTAAAAGTAAAAAGGTGTAAAACGTGTGTTAGAAATAACTCGTTACACAAGTGCAAATCGTACGCCTGGCTGAATGTAGACTAATCATTAAAATTGTTCTGAAGTTTCCAGTGTTAACTTTACTTCTAAATCGCTGAATATTAGGTAATTTAAACTGCACCTAACGATTACTTACTCGTACATAACATTATATAGGTACTTGCAGATGTATATTTATTTGAACATATAATAATATATATTAAAATATAACGACTGTTATTAGCTCATGCAAACACTAATATAATTTTAATAATTATGTAAGTAAAATAAGGGTAAGTAATTTTCCATCAGCGATTTTGAAGCAGCTATGAAGGTAGGTATTTATTATGTTTAGCAATGCAGTACTAACTACACACTAAGTATATAGAAGGTATTAGAATCGATGCCAACTCGGACTACAAGACAACATGACAGACAGTAGGTACAGTCCAGACAGAGAGCATGGCTTGTAGATAGTAAATGGTGGTGCATGGTGTGAAGGGTCGCTGGCTGCAGTACCTAGTTTGGACGTTTTTCACGCGGCCCAGCAGGTCCACGTGGCCCGCGGAATATTGCTCAATAACATCCTTGACATCGTATGGCTTTAGCGCTTCTTTAAACTTACGTCGGGCCACAAAATACTTCATCTGTTAGAATTCCACAACACAGATAAATTACTTTGTAAATATACTTATTATTAACAACATATTTGGTATTTATAAGTGCTTGCACATATTTAAATGTATATAGAAAACAATGCTGTTAAAAGTGCAAGTTCCAGTAAAAATCTCTTCGCAAAAACACAGGAAGTTAAATGAGAGATGCTCGTTATTAGGCTGAATAATTTAGCACAACGAAGGCCAACTTCCAAGAGTAGATATTACGTAGATTACGCAGATAAAAGGCAGGCGGTATCCACTGACCGTGGAATCCAACTAATTTAATCAGGATATTAGTTATTCGTAGTAAACAGTCACTGCCGGATATTTGTCACAAGCCGCATCCTTGGAGATTTCAATTAAAATTGCTACGTTTTATAGCATTCTACTTCCTTTCACAGTTTACAAATATTATATGAGTGGCATGTATACTATTCTTCATAAGTTTAGGTGCATGTTTGTGAAGGTTGTTATACAATAATTGTTCTGGCCATGAGCACACGAGCTGAAGTGGTAAGTAATGTCGATTTTGTAGATACCTAAGCTGCCACGGAGTGCCGCAAGGGCTTTCTGAAGGTACATACAACTGTTAGTGTCGACTTGTAAATAACTGTAGCGATACAATGTGGCATATTTATATGTAAAAGAAAAGAGGTGTTGTTACGGTTTTACATACCTTTCTTATAAACCGAATGGCCGCTTTGTGTCGAGGTGTCAGAGTCACACAACGCGGCTCGTCGTCCTCGTCTGTGTAAAAAGAAAGTCCTTGTTAGTTATAAGTGGAAAATTTACAGAATATAGTAGTCTAGTCTTTTACAACCACAAAATATGAATGTGTATTTTTATTAGGGACTCCTAGCAAAAATAACATTCATTGTTTATGTGAGTTCTTGTGAATGTTTTTATGACAAATATTTATATGAGATCACGATGTTTTGAAATGGGTACACATCCTGTTTTTATTTTGTTTTATGCTTCAATTCATTTATTAAATTTAATAGATTTGTGTAGGTAACAGTTAAGTACGATAATACTATACGATAATGGATAGAAGGTTTCGGTATCAAAATATGTCGACACGTTGAGAAGATGACATTAAAAAAAAACAGTATTCGTCATTAAATCAGTATTCGTCATTAAATAAATCTCAAGAGAATAGCTAATCAAGGGTTGATGATTCAATTATCTACTTAATAAAAATCTTAAATTCATTCGCTGACAGACAACGCTCAGCCTAAGCCGCTATGGGCCTAGAAGCATGAAATTATGCACAGAGCCGTATTACAAAACGCATCGTTAAATTTTAGCTACCTGGATTTTAGGGCATAAAACAAAAAATAAAGCTGTAATTGTCAAGACAAATATAAAAAAGTAAACCATAACATTAATTGTTTATTTTATGTCAGTGATTTAACGAAATCCAATCTCAAAATTTCTCTCCGAGAGTTTAACGAAAGACTAGTTTTGTAAATTGGAGGTAATAAATAGATATGAAGAGTAAAAAATAATTGAAGCCGTCATTTTTAATAATAATTACGGATATCCCCCTCCTCCTTTCGTCGATTCCCCAATGCTGGGGGTCGTGACCCATCACGGCATCAACTTCTCCCTTATAATGTTCCGCCGCAAATACAGATATATTAATTAAGAAATTAAATTTTCTATAGATCTTTCTATTTGATAGAATTGGCATGCCTCTCCATGCCCATCCAGTTTTCGTTGCGTTTTCGTAAAAAAATGTGAGGGGGCTATTAAATAACGTAGGTTTTTTAAATTACATCTATAGGCAAGGCCGACGGGTACGTTGTGGACATTTAGTATTTTGAGTGAAACATGACGTCACATCCGTCACGGCATACGAGTTGTTTTTACTGCCAAGGTGCGCCAATAGATGTTAGGTAATCATAAAAAATATTTACGGTAAAAAAAGTTAATAACCCGACAACGTTATTTTTGGCGGATCGTATTTAGCAAACGGTACTCTTGAACAAAAAACGACATACCAAACCTCTTTTTTTTAACCCTTTTGCAATGATACGTCACATGATGGGCGCAGTCAAATTTCTTATTTAATCCCAAAGATCTTGTATATACCCTAAAGATGTTTAATCCCCACTTCACATGTCCCCATTTTGTTTTTATGATGAGATCACCTACCCAGTGACCATCCTTGAATCTACACAAATCTATCGACATCTCGTTTATCAAATTCGGTAAAGGGTTTATGTTGTAGATGGAAACATGGATAGCCCCGGTGCCGGGGCAATAGAATATGCCACCGGTACCCCATGCCTGTAGTAAGAGGCTACTAAAAAGGGAACTTCGAGGAAAAAAATAACGCGTCATAACGCAGACCTGCGTCATAGCTCCGGTCACATGACTCATTGACGTCACACAGATATAAACAACTGCAGCCAGGCAGCAAAAGTTTGATAATCAATTAATTTCTAATAGAAATAATGGTTTATAAATGTTGTGTAGCCACAATGTACAAATACTTCCATAAAGACACCGGAAAAACTACTTGTTCCTGTTTCAATGGACCCCAAAACACGAAAAAAGTGGTTGGAACTAGCTCGTAGAGAACCCAAAAGTATTGGAGCTAATTCAAGTGTTTCTATGTGTGAAGATCATTTTGAGGTACATATATGAGTATATATTTCTACTATAATTTGTGTTTTTATTGCATTACTATTTTATGTACTGTTACTTTCTTTTTAAACATTGTAAAACTTGACATAACCTAACAAAATAGTGATATCCACCTACTACACTTTACCTGTTGGAAGCTTCTAAGCTACACCGCAAGCTAAGCTTACGTCGAAAGTATGAAGTATCATACTTTTTGTACAACAGAGAACAATTAAAAATGAATACTTACATTGTAGTTTTTACGTTTTAGAGTTCTGCAGCGTAGAAACAAAGACGTAGAAATCAGGATTATTATTGAAGAAATATGCAACCATAAATACATTAATTTTGAGTACTGCAGTCTGCTTGCACAAAATGTTTCTCCATTCTTCTCACATTTAACCTCCGGACTGTTTTTGGTGAAATTTTCTGGATAAATCGCTCTCAAAATAGCTTTACAACATTAATTTCGCAAATATCAATACAAAATCTGTTTATTTATATCTGTGTGACGTCACTAGGGATGAAGCCAATTACAGACCGTTTTCGATCACGTGATCAAATGTCGAAAATAAAGTTATTTTATTCGCGTTTTTTTACAAAAAATAAGCATATTTTAATTAAAAAATCACTGAAATATGCTTTTTCAATATGATGTCAAGTTTATGGATGATGTCAATTGGCATAATATTTTCAATACAGTCAAATAGCCTATTCAGCTGGGAATCTTAAATCCTCTAAGAAAAATAAAATAAAAGTGGGAACATGGAAACATACATAAATGCAATGATACAACATTGGTCTTTTTTGCGTTACGTCGTCGGGTGGAAAGTAAAGCTAACTATACGATTTCAGAGGCTGCGAGTTGCATATCTAGTTTTAGTTACATGGTGGTTTGCGGTCCTATTGTATATTATGTCTTACACTTTTGAACTAGTAAATAACTTAGTCGCTGAAAATAATTTCCCAGTTCAATTTTTGTAACTGAAAAAATCACATACTTAAGGTATGTGATTAAAGATTAATGGACATTTTATTTCGCGAACTCATTGAATATTACGCTTCTGTTTCGATTGCCCATATCAATTTGTAAAGGCAACACATTAATAATTATGTTTCTAACGTCGAGTTATAACGGGCGAGTACCTGCAAGTGTATTGGTAATGTTATGGCCACAGAATGATCACCTTGCATTTTAGCTGTCATAAAAACAAAGCCGTACCCAAAGCATTACCGACCCTTTGTCTCTACTCTTTTGTATTTCTACAATATAAAACTGAACAATTTCACTGAAATTCAGAACAGGTGTCTCCACTCTCGTCTATTTCTGAATAGGTTTTTTTATTTTATTTGTTTTACTAAGAATAATTAAGAAAGCGAAAAGTTTTTTATCATAGTTGAGTAAAGTACAGAAGTTTTCAATCTACGTTAGATCAGAAGAAGTTTTTCATACCTATCCCCAAGGATGGTTATAATGTTTTTAATATTCTTTCTTATCCCTACAAGTTAATCATCATGTTCTCACCTATTAATCAATCCTTTTGCTTTAACTGTAATAAATTTTTTATGTTTAAAAAAGTTAACATCATTATAAGAAGGAATGTTCAAAGTAATCATAAATTATAAAGCAGATTTCAGAAGACATTAAGTACCGACACAAACAAATTTACGTTGGCATAAATTAGACCGTATGGAAAATGGAGTGCACCGTCGAGCTAGTGCGGTAGAGCAAGACTCCGGCCGCATAGCGCTTGCTTCTCGACGTTCTCGACACTGTCAGTGACATATTGCTCGATCTCGTCGTTTTGAGCTGCATTTGCATGAAACACGCTATTATTCATACACACGAGGGACACCAACGCAGTTACACTGAAATCGGTCTAACCATTTATTTGCTATACAAGCTGCAATTATACTGAAAAAAAAAAACTAAATGAAAACAACGAATTCTCATCACTTTTGCTAGGTTTTCAAATGTGATACTATTGCAGATATCCGATATACTTAAGTGAAATATTAAAAGAAAATGTTTTAAATTGTTAAACTTTCGCGATTTGAACACATGTTTTAATGCATGTTTCAGTCAGCTCGTGACCACGGCCATTGTAACATGGTTGAAACGTCGAGCAAAAGGTACATATTTTAACCTAAATTAAATAATTCGTGATAAGTCCCGATAAACATTTATAACAAAATGTTTTTATTCAGCTTTTTACTATGTCATTGCAGCTTCGAGAGCAAATAAACGTCTGGACTGAGTTTATTAAGGGTAATCTGTGTGTTTTAAATATTTTGTTGCGAGCTAAATTAGACATTGCTACAAAAGTATAGGATTGAAATTAATTTGCCCGAATTTCGCTAATGGATCTATTTTTATTTAGGTGGTTTGTTTAGGGAGGTCGCTTTTAAAAAAAAGATTTTGCGCTATACCCAACCTGCTGGGTCTAACTACGGGCTGATGGCTTAACCAGCAAACTGAACTACCTGCTAGTTCATTAAAATTTGAAATAGCTTTTTATACCAAAATAAATTCATAATGATCCGATACTTAATGATTTCCTAAATGAGCTGCTCTACTTGATTTTTTCATATTTCTTGGCACAACAGAGTTATTAAGGATAGAAGCGGGTGTTTACCATAAATATTTAGACATCCGAACTCCCCCTATTATTCGTGGGTATTTCCTTTCCACCGACACTGTTGCAAGTTTCGTTGTTAGAATCTACTATTTGATGTATTCTGTGGCTTGGTAATCTTTTATAGAGACTTGCCCTAGTAAAGATTAAAGATTAAAGATTAAAGATTAAAGATTTTTTATTTCTTAAAAAGTAACATGTCTTATTATTGTATAGCCATATCATATAATTAACATAAGTATATTATATTTATGTACTTACTTAAAAATAGGTACGGCGGCGGTTCACAGTTCACACCACACGTGGTTAGGACCACAGCGGGAATCAGCCAAGAGATATAAATCAATTGGGCCTTTCGTACCGCGGTGTGAATCACCTACAATTTATACATTGGGTTCATTCGGACCGCGGTGTAAATAGGCCAAGCATTTATCTTCGATTAGGTAATTCGCTCCTCAATCCAAATATTAAAAATATATGGTGTGTTTTGAACTCCTGTACTGACGTTAAGAAAGTTACGCTTAGTGGAAAATATATCTACTAAATACTGAACTGTTAATGACATAATGTCAATTACCAGAAAACGTGCGCGTATCTAAGTTCCAAGATAAAGTCTCAAAATGTATGTCTTTAATTGGCCGATAACAACTACTTTGCACTTTTGCATGTTATTTGGTACTCAATTAAGAGTAATTATTTGTAAAATAGATCAGTGTAGATCACACGTCATCATCATCATCCACAGCCGTCCTTATCCCACTGCTGGATATAAGCCTTTCTCTTCCTATGCTATCTGCCTCGGTCCTGTGCTAATCGATGAGTATCTTGCATCTGGACGACCAACACTCCGCTTATCTTGCTTCTGCTTTTCCACCTGATAACCCATCATCATCATCATCCATATTTCAGTTTATCATCCCACTGCTGAGACACAGGCCTTCTCTCAGATATAGAGAGAGAGAGAGAGAGAGAGAGAGAGAGAGAGAGAGAGAGGACCTACCATGCTGGCACAGTGCATGTTGGTGAATGTCATGTCTTCACACATATTTACTCTTAGCTGACTACTTAACTGACGGATGTGATTTTAATGATTAGTTATCATTTAAAAAATGTGTACTTAGTTAATCTATAACATACACTTTAACTGTGATTTTATTAGATTATACGTAATTTTCATATAATCTGTCAGATTTAAATAGTTAATATTTAATGCGGTGCGTCACCGCGGTGCAAAAGACGCAGTTAATTTAGATCATTTAGGCGATTCACACGGTGGTCCGAAATGCATACGGTGTGAAACGCTCCTGTGCTCTTAGAAAATTCACTATGCCAAATAGATAAGATTGTTCCATGTAACATTATATTTAAGACCAGAATCGCCACCACAATATGCATTAAACTACATAATATAGACATAGATTTAAGTGATATTACGTATAGGTAAGCATTGCCATTCAGCGTAGTATTGCTGCCAGCATGCTGAGTACGCTGCCAACTGGAAGGGGCGTGGGCTTAGAACTTTAGACCTTTAACGTTTTATCGGTAATCCAACAGCTTTTTTGTTCAAGGTAAGTATTTAGCTATTAAGTGTTAGTTTGCTTGTATTTTGTTTAGTTAACAAATGCATAATGCCTGTTAATAAAAGTAATATCATAGACAAAACATTTTATTTAATATGCTAGTAAGTTTGCTATTTAACTATTTTTGAACACAAAACATTCAACACGAAAGACAGACACATATACATATCCAAAACTTAAATGTAGGTAGGATTATAATGGACACGAAATTCTAAGTACATTTACTACCTACTCAACCACATGTAGCTAAAGACATTCAACAACATATCGTATCTATGGAATAAATAAGTGGGTTAGCAGTGTCAAATTCTGAGGTGGAAAAACCCTTTAATCAAGTTTAATCTCGGAAATTTAAAATTCACACAATATTTTAATGTGCAAGATCAGCTGATATTAATTTTGATCTGTCAGAAAATTGTCGCTATAAGTTTCAAAAACTACGTAGAGCATAAGAGACAAAAACATTTGTCCTAGGAAACACTTATTTTGTGAAATGTACAGTTTTAGAACTATAGCCGAAGCGACAACGTCCTTTTTGGTGAAGTTTTATCTGGATTTAAACATAGATTTGATATAAGCAGTGTTGACTGGAACTATTAGTTAGACATTATCTATGGTTGATTAGTAGATCTAAATCTAAGTGTAATATACTGATATAGTGAAACAATACGCAGTCTGAAGAATAGTGTGACAAGTGAAGTCGGTGTCCTACGTCACGTCAAAGTACATCCACTAAATCCGTACACATATCTAACATTATGAAGGTACACTACTCGGAAGCGACAGTAAGAGCATCTCAGTGAACGATTACGGCTAAACGGAGAGAAAAACTAGTAAGTATTGGAAACTGCCGATAGACACAACTGCGTGTTGGAACATCTTACCGTCGGAGTTTTTCTTGGAGAGCGCAGTCTCTGCCACTGAGTCCTCGCTGAGCGAAGGGTTGACGGGCCGCGCGCGCCCAGAGCGCCCGTTCGTCGCGCCTGCCGAGCCACACACACGCTCACTTCAACACTTGCTCAACCTAGCGATGTCTCCTATCGCTCCCACTCCGCTCCGGCTTTATCCTTCGATTCGATACCTTCCCTACGATACGATAGACCGCCGCTATACCTTCACATAGTACCTTGAATTATTTATCAGAGACCTGCATTATCCGCACTACACTACAAAATATCTCATAACTTATTTAGCTACGGTTTCACCACATGGAATGTAAGTTGCCTTATAAAATAGGAGTTTAATTTATTTTGTACAGTGTAGTGTACGTTGTGCATGGAATACCAGAATATCTCCGATGATAAACACTTGACAGCGGTTGTCTAGCAGCCAGTTGCTGTTTTTGTCACTTTGTTTTATTGTATTTTAAATATCACAATCTGGCTTCTGGTTTTTAGTTAACCTATTCACTGGTAGACTGGTACCTAGTTAGTCCAACAATTTCTGATGGCTAATCATAACAACGTTGTTTTTCCACATTTTCAAACAAACGAGCGCGGCTCAATGTCACCACTAATTAAAAATATAAAGTGGTCTGCTGGTCTCAGCTATTTCTACGGCTACATTCATCTTGATAAACTCTGTTGGTGACATCATTTCATGATTTATTTAAAACAAGTTTAAATTGCTAAATTTCCACGGTCCTAATTTAAAACGTGACAATATTTTAATTAACCCGTCGCTTTGTATTCAGTTTACAATGTTAAATCGTTTCAAAATGTCACCTAATGCAAAATGGGCTTAAATAATATCATCTAAATGTGATTTCGTCGTAGCTTATGCTAAATAGGATTCGTCTTTCATCTTGGTTTATATTACAGGGTGGTGGAAAACCTCTTCTGAGTGGAGAGGATTCTTTCATATTTTCTTTTATGAGTATGTTATTATATGAGTTCATGCGACGCGGCGTAATTGCTATAAAATATAGAGGTATAGGATCGTAAATGGTAACGTTACCCCGGATTTATTATTATTTTATTTGTAAAGGGAAACTTCATGCATATTACTGAGTAATCACAAATGATTACGTCTCTAATATTGTAATATAGGTAAATATAACCTACACTAAATGTGGGGCCAAAATAACTTTCTATGATCATATTTGCTCGTTAAAATGTTGTCATTATTATGTTTTTGCATCATAGGGAGGTCTATCTTCCTATCGTACTGTACGTAACGTACGTAAATAATATTACTTTAACATACTGGCAGTTTAATCGCTATATCTCAAAAAGTTATAATTAGAAAATGTTTAAAATAATTTTGAATGAAGGTTTTTAATATGACCTAACAGCATGGCAAGTTACAAGTTTCTGTCTAGGTAATAATTTAGAAATGCAGGGGGGACGAACTTTTTGCCACTTTGGCGGGCCATATTTCACAAAATATACACTTGATAAAAAAAAGTGATGTATGAAACCTTCCCTTCATTTCAAAAGACCTATTCAACGATATCCAACAAGGGGGCGCAGCGATTTTTTTTAAATTTCATTCCTATTTCATGTATCAGAGCCACCCCGAATCAACGCAAAATAATATTATTTTATACTTAACTAGCGGTCCGCCCCAGCCTCGCACAGGTATAGATTATAGCCTATGTCACCCGGGGATAGTGTAGCTTCCCAACAGTGAAAGAATTTTTCAAATCGGTTCAGTAGTTTCGGAGCCTATTCAATGCAAACAAACAAACAAACAATCAAATCTTTCCTCTTTATAATATTATGGTATAGAAAAATTTAGATCTATACTAAAACTGTAATTGTGCAAAGTTTCAAGCACTTGCCTTAATAACTATAGAAGTTAAAAGGTTCTAAAAAATTAGGACGGACGTACAGAACGAATTTATAAGGGTTCCTTGTCGGGCTACGGAACCCTAAAAAGTGAAAACACGAAAACGGCATTTTCCAGATTATATTTCGCAAACGCTAAACAAGAATAACTAGAAACAAAATAAACCCGACAATTAGCTGATGATCTTCAAACGACTGGACAGATTTTTGTTAATCATACCAACAACATTCTCAATCAAGTCACCAAACAAAAACAAATCAAACAAAACATCGGCTCATCCGTTTGGAAGCTACGACGCCACAGACACACATATACATACGTTAAGCTTATAACAGTTCTCTGTTTGCGTCGGGGGCTAATGATGTAAACCATACTTTTACTTTAAAAGACTTCAATAAAATGATACACGAGAGGGCTGCAGTCAAATTCATTTTCTCATCCCATTTTACATGCCGTCATCTTGTATTAATTATGACGTCACCTATAGAGGCTATAGACTGTTCTTGAACTTAGAAGAATCTTTCGACATCTCATTTATTACATTCGGACATACAAGCATACACGTTAAACACAAAATACCCTCTGACATTAACAATATTTTAATGAATAATTGTTTTATTATTATTTAGTAATAGGCTTGCATTTGACCGCCAACTCGCCAGATGTTAGGCGATGATAATATGTTGGTAATTAATAAAAAATACAAGCTTACAAGTATTAAAACGTCTTATTAGGCTATGCGTTCTGTCAATATCAGTCATCGGCTCTTAAATTACATACAATCTAATAGACTCGTCTAACTTGGCCCTGTATTTGGAGACAAATAAATATGTTTGTATGTAATTGTATATTGAGCTAGAAGGGCTAGTGGCATCTGTCTTTTAACTGACCTTTAGAATTTATATTTTCATGAACCTTTGAAGAAAGCCGCGTCGTGAACCACACAATGAACAAAGTTTTATGCGGGCACTCATTGGTCGGGGTCGTACGGACTTAACTAATGAAAAACCCCAAAGAAACGCTTTATTAACTGTATATACCTACGTATTTATATTAAAATTTCAAGCTACTAGCTGACCCGACAAACGTTGTCCTGTCCAAATGTTAGTAATTATGAAAAGCACATTCTGTTTTTTCTGAATTTTCAAATTTTCCGGGAAATTTTTCCAATTTTATTTTTATTCTAAACGCAAGTATATCGGCGAACAAAAAAAAACGAATCGGTCAACGAATAGAAACGGGACCCTTTTACTAAGCCTACGATGTCTGTCGGTCTGTCCGTCTGTCCTACCTATTAACGGCTGTATCTTTCGAACCGTAGCTAGATATAATATATAGCCAGTTGAAATTTTCACAGAATATGTAATGTTACGGCGGATTAACTAAGAAACTAAAAAAGTCAAACAGTCAAAACGACATGGGAGTCCCCATACAACAAACGCCTTTTTTTGCGTATTTTTGTATTAGCTCTAATGTAAAAACGGTAATAAGTATAAACGTCAAACTTGGCATGATTATAGTATACACTCTAAAGTATAACAAAAAATTATAAATAATGGTCAAGTGATAAGTTTCTGTTCATTACCAAATTGTAACTGGTAATTTCGTTATTGAATTTTATGGTTGTACGGAAAACCCTCAGTGCGCGAGCCCGACTCGCACTTGGCCTTTATTTTAAAGTTTTAGCAAGACTAACGAATAGCAATTGACTTTTATATAGATATAGATTATAACACTTTATAAGAAAATATTGTACGATAGAGTGGTGCTACAGTCTGCCTATAACTAGTTATTTACTTCCATTAGCTTGCAACTGATAGTCAGCACACATCTCTTTTCAAATGAAGGATAGATAACAAATATTATTTATGATTGCGTGGGCATACAAAGTATAAAACTAAAACTTTGAATTAGAAAGAAAAAACAAAAACGGTGCCCTTTCATTTCATCGATTGGATTGGAAAACATAAAAAGTTTACAACTTTATTAATAAAACAACGATTTTTTTTTATCAAAAACGCAATAACGCGATTGGTTTCGTTTGAAAAGTTTACAAAGTTTTTATCACTCTTAGTCATAGCTCAAATAGTCGGTTGGTTGATTTAGCAATAAATATTGCTGTTATAATAGAATGAAGAGATACCTAAATAATGAGGCCAATGCAGCGGTTGCTTTTAATGTCTGAGGCAAACCGTGAGTAAGATCGATCCATTCGGTATCTCTTTCTTACAAGCGGAGAACACTTTTATGAATGAATTTTCATACAGGAAAATAGATTTTTCACAAAGTAATTAATTACTTAACGCTATACGACTTTTTGCCAAGGCAAAGTCAGTTTTAACTTTACTTTGGGGACTTTTGCCAAGAATGGCATGTCAGACCCATCACCCCACTGATAATACATAGATAATAAACAATTAAATGCAGCTATAGTTTGTTAGTTAATACATGTACTTAAGGCCGCGCTTACCAACCAGAGCTTTCTCTTTCGCACATTTTCAACATAAGAATGACTGAGTATTAAAAAAAAAACGACTGGGCACTATTGACCGACGAAAAAAAGCAGGAACTTCTCGACACATTTTGTAAGAATTGCATTTCATATGGTATGAAGCAATTTTCATGTTGATATTTTACAGGACAGCGGAGTTTTTTTATTTCCTATTTAATCCGCTGTAACATTACATGATTCTGTGAAAATTTTAACTGGCTATCTATTACGGTTCGAGAGATACAGCCGTTTAAAGGTAGCACAGACGAACAGACAGACAGACATCGTAGGCTTAGTAATAGAGTCCCATTTTTACCTATTGGGTACGAAACCCTAAAACACCAAGTTAAACAACGTCGGGCGCGGTCGGTATACTTAGATGGCTGACCGCCTGGGCCTGACGTTGTCGTTTTGCACTACTTTTGTATTTTTTGGTGGTACGGAACCCTCAGTGCGCGAGCCCGACTCGCACTCGCATTATTTATACAAACTTAGCACAAAAAACTATTAAAATGTTGAAAATGTACGAGAGATATCTCTGGCCAGAGAGCACGACGCGGTCTTAATATTATTAAGCTTAGCTGTAATTAAAGTAATTTGGGAACACGGTCAAGTGTCGGTTAGAATATTTGCATGTCGATAACACAATTGAGATAGCGAACCCTTGTTCGCTATCGTCCCGTGACGCGGCATGTAACGATGATAGATATTGACATGAAAAGCAACAACCTGGAGGCCCTTTTACTTAAATTGGATAAACAAAAAATCGTGAGTCCGCAAAACGACTTTCCATAGCGTAGCCGAATGAAATAGAGAGAATCTGACTGTGTTTTTATGACAGCAAAACTTGTTTACAAGCGTCAAAGTTGTTTCATGTTTTTGTGATAACCATCGAATGGGGGTTAAACTACTTTTATAACGATTTTGTTTCCGACCAGCACAAACAAAACCATTGGTGTATAGATATGGTTAGCTTAGACACATTCATTGGAAAAAAATCTACCACGCAACTGGTCTATCGCCTTATGACCGCTGGGAATACCGACTTACCTAGGTATATTTTTGGTTAAGTCATTACTTTAAATAAAATAAAACAAGGCGTATTTTGACGTTAAGTTTTACGTTACACCATTTTTACTAACTCGTTTTCTTGTTTGTCTGTTTGTGTGTTCGGTACAAATTTTGCTATCGGTTTTAACTAACTTCCCATTATAGATACTAGGACTTGGAACTTAAAATATGGTTTGAATTGGATGACAATGCAATATTTACTATTTAAATAATTAATTTCTAATCAAATTATAAACGTGTTTTTTTTAAAATCAATATTCTTAATACTTTCATCCGATAAACTTGAAAAATATGCTATGGTATCTAATCCAAATTTAAAAGAGATAGGTATGTAGGTAATAATTGTATGGTTTTTCTTTTGATACTTTTACCATATTCGTAACTAAAGACATTTTGTTCCCATGTAACGAGCTCATTATAATAAATATTTTACAGATTCCTATGTACTATCTGGCATGCATAATAAAAAATGCAAAGCAGTGTGAAATTAGATACCTATTGATTGTTTAGATACGTAACCGAACTCAAAAGACAAGCTTTGATTGAAGCCATTCCAATAACATGAGATTCCTACACTAATCGCTTGTAAAAATTTGAAAATCATGTGAACCGCACTCTATGATGCTAAATGAACGCAAATTGGGCAACCGTTATTATCATCTGGCATGTCTAACTTAGCACTTACATACGCGGAAGCGTTACCATTAGAAGCCACTTTGTCAAATAGATACGTGAAGCTTCTCACTGCAATATAAGTAGGTAGTTTAATCAAGTATTTCGAAGCGATTTTTCAATCTACGCGGGTGCATTCTGATTTAAAAAAGTGAAAAAATAATAGAAAGAAGTAGAAAGTAGAACATTAGCATCGTGTCTGGAGCTAGAAACGTAGCCGGTACGCCGGAGGCTGCTCTTCTCTCCGGACTCAAGGCTACGGATCATATTTTCGCATTTCGTGTATTCACATGTTTTGGGAAAGTTTCCACTAGGTAATAAGAATCATAAGAAACGCAGCAGAAGTTTATCGACTGTAATTGTCATGCCATAGTGCCGTCTAAGAGATGAGAATAGAACCTTTAAAGCAGCTTTTCCAACAATGGAGTAGGCAACACGCACGGTCCCCTCTGGATGTATGATTATCTACGGAACAGGGTAATAAATATTACTCTCCATTCCAACAAATTCTTCTCAGTCGAGTCTCTCGTGGTTCGGTAAGAGATACACTTATCGATGTAGAGACTTGTGTCTTATGGTGTTGTCAGGTACCTTGGATTTACTTGAATACGGTAGAGTTGGTTGGGTGCGCTGCATATCAGGTGACTTGTATCTAGGTGTTTGTTTCTTGCATGGTTCATCGAACTATGATTATTGTGTTTTAGACTTTGGTGGTATTGTTTGTTAATTATCAACTTGATCTAACCTTTTACATTTTTGCCAGTGAGTAGATTTAGTTGGTTTTGCATTGGGCTTTATTTTATTCTAATGGGTCTGAACGGCCAATAGTTTAGTTAAAGTACCTATTTAATTTAAATAATAGGTAGTAAGTGCGGATAAAATTATATGTAGGTAAAATAAATAAATAAAATAAAATTTTGAATACATTATGTGTTTAGTAGGTAAACGATCGATACGTGTAATTTTGCGTAGTTGCGTAGCCAGATTAGTAGAGTGAGATTCTGAGATTTAAACGAGCAAATAGTCCCTGGTATAGTTTTAATATCGATAACGCGATTGAATGATGCAAGTACAGATATCGTCAGTGCAGTCCAGTGGGTGATGGTGTGTCGGCGGCGAGGCGGGGCGGAGGCCCGGGCTTGCTTACCGAGGTTCTCAGCGCTGGCGTTGACATCGTATCGATGCGCAGGCTTGGAGTGCGGCGCCGGCGAGTGCAGCGAGGAGCTCTTGTGTCGCCGGATCGTCGGCAGCCGCGACACAAAGGACGCATTGTTCTTGAACGACGCGCTCATCACTCGACTGTCAAATATACATAATGCCGTCATTACCCTCGTCGAGCCACTCGACGGGTATTTTACGATTCCTACTCGCGATTAAGTTACGAGTTGACTGACAGGGGAAATTTGCATTTGAATAAAAACGGTTTCGGGCGCTTTTGAAGTGAGTTGCTGACTTTTTTCGGGCTAAAGAGGTTAAACGTTCGCAAATTCAGCTAAGTATTGCGTTTGTTCGTTTTCCGGCTTTGGTAGGTAGTTACCTCGTTTGTGGGCTGGGTAGGGGGACCTGGTGGATCTTCCACGTGGCTACGCTAATGGAATGCTCGTCTGCCGCGTAACACCGCCACAGAGCTTGTATGAGGGTGGCGGCTGGCTGCCGCCGCCGGATCATGTGTTTCTGCCGTTGCTGTTGCTGAACCTTCAAGGCGAACCCCGAACCTAGAATACCCTGCCGTACAGACAAAAATAATACTTTCAAAAACTCCTTGAAAATATGGACAGCAGTTTTGAAAATAGCATCTATCCTAAGTAAATATAAACAAATTGTTATTTTAGTTAACTTCAGAAAACATTAAGACGCTCGTTTCAGTTTATTACTCTCGACATTCAGTTTTCTTTTCGCAATCGGAAAACAAAAATGTTACGAGCTCGATAAATTGAATAAACAAATAAGGTCGGCTGAGTGATTCTCACCGCAGGGAGTGCGAAGAATGATATTCCGAGCAGCGCGCAGAAGGAGGCGATGAATTTCCCCTGCCAGGTCTGCGGGACCATGTCGCCGTAGCCCACTGTGCACAGCGTGATCTGCAACGTACACTGTGCATTACACACACTCACTCTACGACAACAATGACCCAAGAAGGCCTTTACAAAACATATAACGACGGACTCAGAAATCGATACTTACAACTCCCCACCACAAAGCTTCAGCGAAATTTTTAAACTTTGTGTCGGCGACGTCTTTTTCTGCTAAATATACCAAGAACGATGCGAATATCAACCCGAGAAATCCTATGTATAATGTTGTTATTAATTCCTGAAATAAAAATAATAACGTTAGTGTCAGTTTTCTAACCTAGAAATAGAATAAGTTTGTAGGTAGGCAGGCAATCAGACAGCCTAGAAATTATTATTGATTTATACTTAGGACAACAGTAAAGCTGATTAATTTAATTAGACTTAGACGTCTAAGTAATTTATGTTTTCTATCCCAGACGATTCAATTATGTATTTAGCACATTCGATGTGTATATTCTACTAATATATTTAATGTATTACATATATTTTCTAAAGCATATAAGCTGCCAATGAATCATACCAAGAAGTTCTTTATTGCATAGAATATAAAACAACTTTTGACCTGACAGTAAGATGTATAGAAGCTTTTCTTTTAACGAAGTTTTTACGGGAAACGAAGAAAGCTTTACTATTGTACTGGGGAGTGGAAATTGCGCCGCTGGGTTTATGCTGCATTGTGATTATGCAACTTTAACCTGAACCGATTGTTGGTAGATATTGGGTTAGTAGATGTAGCTAGGTGGGTAGATACATACGTGGCCGGCGCGGCCCCGTATAGGAAATTGCGGGCGGACCTACGAGGGCGCCCGCTTACTCAGCATACCTCGCTTATGCAAAAGGGAACCAACAGTCGCCCTGACGCGTGCTAACATCTGCTCTTATGCTTTTTCATCATATAAAAAGGTCAATTATTCGTATAATACCTGCAACCAAACCACGGTCTCTTTTTGCAACGTTCGTGTGAAGGAAATCCACGGCAGAGATTTCGGTAATTTCATGAGATTTTTTGAAGATTTGTACACCCATTTGAATAAAACAGAAGAAAATATCAATAGCTATCCATTGTCAGATAATAATAGCCCCATTATTGTTTCTGTTCCGTGTCTATAGAATCAACATTCCGAGACGTCTGAGCGACCGAAATAAATTATATTTAATATCTAACAGATTTTGCATTGAATATCATTTGGTTTAGATTAGAGTGACTAAATGTGGGTAATGAAACATTTTTAGTCACGACCGCGTTACTCATAGGCACCGCCACGTACTCTTTGTTACTCAGAGCTGATATCTAGATTTAAAAATATAGTTCCTAGGAATCATGCGCCAAAAATACCTACACTAACTGCACGTTTGGTTATGAACTAATCAAGAAGCGTAATTAACGCAATCGTTGGGCACGGTAAATAAAATGAGGTAAACTAGAGTATAAATCAGTCGGTGGCGGGCATCTGTTCTAATTTATTGTTAGTAAATGTAACGTGAAGTAGGCGTGTGCGGCTCCGGTCCGGCACTTCGTTTTATGGACTGCAATTACCTAATTTTAATCTCTGCAATACCTGCCTATGATTTACGTGACCTACATTTTGAAAAGCGTGAAGAACTGTTTGGATTATAGTACTTTTTTATAGGCTTGCTAAAGCTTATCTAGTATTGAAATCAAAAAATTTAAACACAGTGTCAGTCTGAAAACGAGATTCGATATTTGAAGAGACGTGACCTAAAGATCATCAACATCAGCCCGAAAGCGTCTACTGCTGAATATAGGCATCCCACTTAGAACTCCCCATGCACTGAACGACAGCCTGCCATCTGCATCCACTGGATACTCGCGACTCTTACGATATCGTCGGTCCACCTAGTGGGGGGAGCACTACCTACGCTGCGTCTTCTGTTTCATGGTCTCCACTCAAGAACCTTTTGTTCCGGATATCGGTTATCAGTGACCTAAGATGTAACTAACAAACGTATATGACACTGTTTTAAACTATCACGGTTGGTCTTCCCGTGAACATGGTGCATGTAACTACGCCGAAATATCGGGAGCTCATTCCACAACCTTACCACGGTAAATATCCCGTAAATAATCATATAACTTTAACAAATGTATATATAAAAATATAGTTGCATAGATAGTGCTCTTTTTAGGTAAAGTTAACGCGCCTATACCAGAAAGAAAAAAATGCGTAGCGCCTAACTTAATCTGGCTTTCATAGATACTCTTACTCTTTATTCATAGCAGCTAGTTATAATATGCCCGGATTTTGTCGCGTGTACATTATAAGAATACGTTTCATTGTAGTTCTATGGTACTACGACATAGGCTTAGCGCAACAACTACCGCAAGCTTTTGTGTATTGCGTATACTAGATTACGTTTCCGCCTGACGCCTGCCCTCGCTACCGAGCTGCTAATGCAAATTTCTTGAAAAACGTTCCACTTCCGCACTCCACCTACATAGCCACGGCCTAGGCTAGAGCTTTAGCAGCACACCTACTGACGAGGATTTTACAGGGGGCGCGTGCTGAAGTGTAATTTCCCGTACTTATCTAATGATAACAATTTTGTACATGCAATTAAGTTTAGATTAGTCAGGAAAATGTCACGTCTGGTCATACCGACTGAGTATTATATAGTCGGTGGGTATGACCTGACCTGAGTTTATTTAATTGTATAAACAAAAATAGAAAAGTAGGTACATGATAAAGAAACATTTGAATCAGTTAAATTAAAATAAAATAAAATTAAGATATGATGAATTTACCTATCTTTGTTCATAGTTACCCATTTGCCCGCCTACCTACATTACATACATACATTATACTTAACGATGAGCAATATATATACAAATTTAGGATTTCGAAATTGAAATTTGTATGATATTCGATACGTATTTTACGTACCAAATATTCGTACTTCGCCCACAGGTAAAATTACGGTTAAGTCTGAACCTACAAACACTGAATTCTTAAGTACAAAAAGGGTCAATTCAAGTGCAGTGTCGCGCAGGGTTGTAAAGAATGAAATTCTCGGTGGCACTGCTACCAAATATGGGCTAACGTGGCACTCACCATTAGCTGTGGGACATGTTCGCCTTTCACGCAGTTATTTAAGTTAAATTATGTAAGTTTGTATTGACTAGTATTATTATCAGAGTTTAATAATAAGCACCGGTCAAGTGCGAGTCGGACTAGGGCAGCGAGGGTTATGCGCCCAAAAATTGTTTTCTTTGATTCATTTCGTGATCTTTAGCACGCGCACTTCCACCTTCCACTTCCTACCGTCCACTTCCCGACCTCAGATCGCCCGTAAATAATTTTTCCTTTCACTTTTGTTATATTCTCTTCCTTTTCAAATGGGTTTCATCCTACTATAATTTACTTTTTTACCATTTTCAAAGGCTTCTGCACTGGTTTAGACAGCGTCAGCTTAGTAATAGGAAAGACGATTACATCCCTGGGTGTCCCTTTGACACCCGTTAAATATGTAACCTTGAAAAGGAAGATTGAGTAACAAATGGTAACCTGTCGGTGAGCATAGACGACGGATCCAAGCAGTTTCCAGGTGCCACCGCGGCGGTCCATGCGGACCATGCGCAGGATTTGGAAGAAGCGTAGTCCTCGCAGCGCAGACGCTGCGAACACCTGGCCCGACGAGCCCATCGCCAGCACCACCAACGACGCCAGGATCGTTGTCACATCTGTCATGTATAAATTGCTCCCATAGAATACGCTACCGGACTGGTAATTTTGGGTAATGCAGCGATTCGCATCGCACTTGGTCCGCACCACGGTGTGAATCGCTCAATTGCTCAAACTAAATGAATGGAGTCGTTCGAACCGTGGTGTGAATCGACCATTTCTTTTACTTTTTTTTTGGGCCCATTCGCATGCGGTGTGAATCACTCACTTTTTTTATACTGGGTGCATTCGCACCATGGTACCGCCGCCGCCGCTGCCGTTTTTTATTAATTGCCGAGGGTTTATTATCTTATAAAGCAGACAATAAATATAACCGATTGCCGAAAATAAAATTAAAA
Source organism: Agriopis aurantiaria (assembly GCA_914767915.1). Lineage (NCBI taxonomy): Eukaryota > Metazoa > Arthropoda > Insecta > Lepidoptera > Geometridae > Agriopis > Agriopis aurantiaria. The sequence continues at coordinate 9,792,968 of OU611983.1, read as the reverse complement.
TGTGTTCAATATTTAGGAAGAACTAAACATTTTAATGTGTTGCTAGACAGAGAACGCGAAATAGTTATGAATGACGTCACTTGTAAGTACGTCCATATATTTCCATACTGATACTCACTTTGCGAGAAAGGGACAGAGCATCTCATACTAGACCGACTAAAAATGATAAACACATATCTCAGAATTTTGCAAGCCGATTTAAATAATTTTCTCAGTATATGTATTAAATTTAATAATACATATTATCCATATACATATTATATATTATTATAATTTTGATTTACGTAACACATTGTAGTTAATGTTTTACTTACTTAATTTTTTTGATTTGTCTATAAAATTAAAACAGTTAATTATATTTTAACGATTAGCCTGTTATTTTTAACAAACCAAACACATGCCAGATACCCACGTGTCAGATTGGAATAGCTATACTATATTGCACTCCTTTATCATTATAATGTGGTTGCATGTTTTATCTGAGGAGCTGGAGCTAGCAGGCTCAGCATGCGAGCCGAGATACAACTTTATTCATTTCTTTTGTCCTGTGGGAAAAAGACACGAGATGCCCATAATTATGTTAGTTTAGTCGCGTTTACGCACAGGTAAAAAGGGTAGACGAAATTTTATCGCGGAGCGCGAGAAAAGTATGGCGCTAGTCTAGCTCGTGGTACCTGCGCGAGCTCCGTTTCGTGGCAGCAGACTGCACAGCACAGGACAGGAAGAAGTGAGATATCTTAGTATTGGAGCATTAGACTACGTAAATAAGTAATCACTCTCACGAACAGAACTCGCGTATTCCAAATCAGGACTGTACTGCATGGATGCATATGAAATACTCCATTATGCAACCGCGTCAATTCAATGCAGTAAACCATTGCCCACACGACACGCAACTGGCAACGTGCGGTTAGTTCGTGTCCAGGAGTCCGTGTAACACTTTATAGGACAATGCAGCGCCTGATTTTAATTCCACTTTGATCAACCAGAATTTGAAAAGTATACTTTTTTGTTTTATTTTGCTATGCTATTCGTCTATACTAATATTATAAAGAGGAAAGATTTGATTGTTTGTTTGTTTGTTTGCACTGAATAGGCTACGAAACTACTGAACCGATTTGTACTGCTTCACTGTTGGGAAGCTACACTATCCCCGGGTGACATAGGCTATATTTTTTTTTTTTTAAATAGGAATACTTACTAAAAATCCAATAAAAAATGTCCCAAGGTGTAAAATAAAATAAGACTTACACCCGTGCGAAGCCGGGGTGCGTTGCTAGTTTTAAATAATCAAGATAATACCAAAATATACGGCATGTGATGTGATAGGTATGTGAAAAAATAAGAGGAAAAATTAATCAATAATGGTGTTTATACTTTTTATGTTTTGGTTGATCAAAGTTGTATGAAAATCAAGCGCTGTTTTACCACCTTAACACTTAAATTAAAGTGTAAGCATCGCATATTATCGCAGACGGGAAGTTAAAATTTCAATTTGGTACCATACCAAAGCCCTCATCAGTATTTCATACAATGAACACTTATAATTACAGACCGATCAGATAAAACAGAGCTAATGAAACTCATCGTCCAACTGCATTACCTTTTATAAAATTAAGATTGTCTATTATGTTTTCGATGAATCGCCAAAACGGCCGGTAATTGGTTTTGCATTGGTAATGTCGGTATTAAGTTTAATACCTACGGTCTGCAAACACGGCGCGCGGCATCGTTTGTCGAGCGAGTGCAAAGAAACGAAGCATTAATAATCCAGGGGGCTGAATAATTGCGGAAGGTCTGTTTTATTGTCGTTAGAATATCGTGTGCTAGAGCGGCCGGCGGCGCGCGGTCTCGGGAGGCCTACCAACTCCCTGGAGAGCGGAATGCCGGCCGCTCGCACGAAACTAGTGCCAGGGGACAGAAGAGGGCACAACGAAAATGCGAAGGTCATAGCAGATTGCTCGCACCTGAAATAGGGTCACTTTGTCATGGTTTATGGTCGGTACGTGACTTTTACTTCAAATGTCGTCGTGGTTGACAATACTAGACACGAAACCACCACGTTATTTATTGTTTGGTATTCTCCACTTTTTCTTTAAATGAAATTACGTCATTAAAACTTTTGGTCGCGCAAAAGCTTTTCATTCGGCATGCTAATTTGTCGGTGAAAACAAAAAGGTTATGGATTGGCATTATCTTAGTAGGCCAAGGTTTTTAGCAGTTTGTGCTTACCTACGCCGATATTCGTTTGAAATACGTGCTCTATTAATATAAGCGGAGTTGAAAGGAATGAAAACAATTTAGCGCTGTTGTCAGTCCTCTACAATTCACGTAGGAACAGCATAGAGTCACGAAACGTTCTGTCACATTCATAACATGCTATGAAAAGTAGCCTGTTGCAATCGCTACGCTCCATTCAGATGCAATTTTGTTGAGAGCTTGTCATGCTTTTAATGCAGAGCGCATGAGTTGTATGTCACTTTATTATCAGCTTTATTTATGTTAGCTAACAATCACGAAATTATTTTTCAGGTTTATTTTTAGGTGTAGCTCAAGGACGTTGTATTGTATACCCTAAAGGGAATACAACGTCCTTGGTGTACTAAGCCACGTCAAATATTTTTATTTCTTTTTGACAGATATGACTAGTGTTTGCTACAACGTAAAACATTTAAATTAGAATGATCGAAGAGGTCAATTCCAATCTTTGTCGATAAAAATATCATAGGTACAGTAACGTGCCAACTGAGGAGCGAGTAAGTAGTAATTATGGCGCATTTGGACCGGGCTAACATTAACATGGCACCGTTAAATATATAAAAAATAGGCAGTCATGGGAACTGCCGCGAAAAGTGAAAACGAATAGGTCACATTAGCATGTCGGTGACGCGAACCCATAAGTTTTGCCCCTACCAAAAATCGCTCAGTGCGACTAAAGTTTACACTCCAAAAATATTTCATTTTTAGGAAGAGGTTGTTGTTTTTTTATGTCGTCGATAATCTATATATGTTGCAGTCAAAACTCTTAACCAGTCAAAAGTACTTTTGACTAGCAAAATCAGTCAAAAGTACATTTGACTGAACAGGTTGGTCAAAACTACGAGTTTTGACTGCAACATATTTAGTAAAGTCGTGTATGATACACCATTTATAACTCAAGAATGGCTCGATATGATTTCATGGCTGATTTTCATGATCTTTGATTTGCTGGATTCCTCTTTGCCCCGGATAGCAGAATAAGTATTAAAATATCGGAAAATTTCACGAAGAAATTAATTACTTATGAAGTAAATTCATTTTTCCATACATTTTATACATGTTATACATTGACATATTACATCATAGACAAAAATAAGAAATTGAAATCTAAGTCAAAGGGGGTTGCTGTCGCTACCAAGAAGGTTCCTTCAAGGAAGTATATAACGCTGGTGAAACCACGGGGCACAGCTAGTTTAATTATAATATCGATAAACTGTAGTTTCAGCAGTTTGGAATATCACTATTCCTTTAATCGGAAAATTAAGTAAGTACGTAATTCTGATTTAAATTTTTCTAAATTCAACAATTCAAAGTTCCATGATGCGTTTATATGGCAAAAAGCAAGAAAAATATTGGATGGGGTTGACTTGACACACACATCTAATAAAATTTTGTTCAAAAACAAGAAAGTATCATAAAACAGAAAAATAATCATATGTCCGGAAGGCGAAGTACGAATGTTCGATACGTATCGAACATCCATCCATACAAATTTATAATTTCTAATTGAAATTTTTATGAAGCTTGATACGTATTTTACGCATCGAATATTCGTACTCCGCCCACTGTATTCGTATCGAGGTTGGGTTGGCTATAAAGAAACCTATTGTATGGTGGTTTGGTTGTGACATGAAAAAATTGACCGATTAAAATAAATAAGCTTACCTATAATGCAGAAGGGTCGCCGCAAGAATTTGAGGCGCCCCATTGAGCCTTGATACCGGGACCTGCATCCTGACGACCATAACCTTAGAAAAGAAAAAATAAATTAATCTTTTATATCCTTCGCTACGCTTTCAGAAGTCCTTCGGGAACTGTTGGAAATGTTTTCCCAAGTAATTTTCTGGCAAGCTATACCGCCAGAGTTTAAAAGTAATGTTTGGCTACACGTACATGAAATGTAAAATTAAAACATTGGTTCATTTTTGACCGAGCGAGAAGAGGTCTCCGATTTCTAATGGGACAAGTCGGCGTTTCTATATGTTTGTATATTTAACTGATGATAATTTGCGTATCGTTTGCGTTGCGTATATCAGTCTATTCCTAATGCGTCTATTACACTAAAGTTGATGTTTGTTAAATGTTTAACCGTTGCATTTTTTGACGTTTCCATGCGTACCTACTTTGGCAATTTTGTGTTTGCCTGTGTGAAATTTTTAGTGTATTGCGAAGTCGACTATAATAAATAATATCAGAGCCAGAACGCGTGCAACTCTGTAATTTAAAAGTCGCGTAAACGTAAATATCTATTAACCATCTTATGTGTTTTGTTTTACGGACATAAACTTTAAGGTACGTTTCACCTTTCAAACAGTTTTCTTGTCCTTGTAGCCAGGTTGGGCAATTATTGTAAACGAGCATGATGTTTGCGCAAATTGATTATTATTCTTTACAAAATCATGTATAGCTATTTATGGCACTAATGCACATTATTACTTACATTTGTAAAATAAACTAATTTCTGCTGTTTCAAATGGTTTATTGACAAATGTTAGTAATATGGTGCGTTACTGTTTAATAACTGAACATGATAATGTAAAGAACGATCAACGATTTGCGCAAACACCGTGTCTTTTTAAAATAATTACCCAGCCTAGCTACTAGGACAAAAATACTGTATGAAATTTGAATATCCCGCCATAGGTGAGACGTACCACCTTAACACACCAATACTAGCAGTAGAATGCCACTTAGATCATCACGCCTACACGATGTCTAACCCATTTCCGAACACTTATCCCGATACAATGTCGATCTATTTATCAATCAGCAGTGCTTACAATGGAGTGAAGATAATCGAGATTGGTAGTAATTGCGCGCAAAAGATATCCGTAGTCAGTCAGTCGGCTAATCGAACTCCGGTTTTAGCGCGACTGGATAAAGCAGCTTGCGCGTAAATGAATCCTCTCCGCAATTCCATTCCGAGTTTTGTAGGTCCAATGTACGGAAACCAATACGCAGGAGAGAATCTCGAGAAGATTGGTCATAATCGTAACTGATCTCGGGTCACGTTTCCTTCAACACGTGTAACGCGTAGCTAAAGTAACAAGAACCAAAAATGTTTCATATTATCAAAGGTAGATAAAATAAACCTTTCTTGTAAGGAAGTTACATATCAGCTATATGAAGATATCTGCTGTACGTATAACAAACTACATTAGATGCTATGATAATAGCTATATATAATTAATAAGTCGGCAGACGGCGAAATATGTCAAAACTTTGAAAACTTTAGTCTTAACAACTAAAACGAAGATAAGACAAGCGCATGAGCATTGTGAGAAGTAGTAGTGACGTGACAATCTCGGACGGCGCCGCGCTCTCGATATTACAAGTCGTTCTTTCGAACGAACTAACGAATAAGGAGCGGAGGATCTGGGAACTAGTTCGCGTAGTTCGTCGGTGGCGGCGGTCTATCGAACTAGTTCGTTCGCAAACTGCACAAGACTATTACAGTGTAACGTTCATTCAAGAATTACTTTCGATAAAGCGTAGGAAGTGAGTGCTGTCTGATCTATCGGGTCGAAAATAAATAAAGGAAAAATAATGGCCACTAGACCGTTGAAGGCGGAGTGATCCGTCTTAGCCAGTGACGAATTACCTGCCTCCTTCTCAAAGCTAATCTACTACAATGTTTGTATCCTCACATTTTGTACAAAAACAGAGTTCTTGAAAACTGTAACGAAACTGAAAACTGACCTAAATATTTAGATTGATCTTATTATCCGACAACGCAATACCAAAATGATATTGTACTGAGCATGTATGCGTGTCTGTATATCCTATAGTCTAAACACATAAACTGATTTTGATAAAAGATGTGTCGATAGATTCGTATAGGTTCACGAATGGTCACTGGGTAAGTTACCCAGCGGGCAAGTGACATCATCATAAAAACCAGGTGAAAATGAGGTTTAGTATACATCTTATTTTTCAGGTGTGCCATTTGAGAAATATTGCTTTGCCAAAGATACCATTTTCGGGGTTTCAATATTAACATTAAAAAAATGAATTCAAAATATAGATTATACTTTTTAAAGAAAGAAACTTGTCATCGAAGAATTTAAAGTACACATGGTAGTTAGTAACATACCTACACATTCGCAAAGTTCATTTTATTTATTTAAAATTACACTTAAGGTCTTTAAGGTTCTTAAGGCCTTTCTGACTAACGTGGCGTCATATAGCGTAGAGGAATTTATACTAAAACTGTAATATTATTGTTATTAATATTAATATTAATTAAATTATTAATATTAATTAATATTATTAATATATATTAATTATTAATATTATTGTATTGCCTAATTATAATTATACCACTTTATTTATTTTCACTTTTGATTATGATAAAGATAATTTATTTGCACAAAACATGAGTAAATCATACATAAGTACTTACATTAAAAAAACGCATATACAATAGGTGGGTTAAAATATTTGTCACTTTGAATCGTGTTTTGCCTAATTAGTAGGCGTAAAAATCTAGCGAGATGGCATAAAAATACCGTAAATAGTATTTATGATGATGACTGATGACGGTATCGAGGATTACTTGCCTTCTGTTGCTGACCCTTGACCCAACCATCTACAGCAAAGGCCTTTTAAGGTGTTGGTCTAAGTTAGTCTTAAAGTGCTGATGTCTCTTCGGCATAAATCCGTTCAACGAAACAACTATCGAGACAAGAATCGTCAAGTCAACATTCCTTATCCAGTAAATACGTGAGCCAAGTCAATGTACTTTCTCAGCCTTCACAAGGTTCTCGTCATGTGGGATGATGATATCGATGAGTCGAATAACGCGATATCACGCTTATTGGCGACAATAGTCCTGTCTGTGATGATAGAGCGATCGCAGCAGATCAAAGCACGACTATTCTCGAGAACTGGCTCTGGTGCGCCCTTATAGTACGGCACTTCGGACTCGACTAGGCCTTATTGAAAGGCAAGTTATTGATGGCTGCTCCTGGCCACTTGGTTGTGCCTGTGCAAGTACTCGCCGTTAGCAAGATGCGAAAAACGGAAATGATATATGTCGGAGAATTCAGTACGGTGGCATGCATGCCCGACAGATGTCGACTGTACCCTCCGTCATGATATATTTCCGATAGTTGTTCGTCTTGATAACATCGTCTGCAATAGGCATGATGACTAATATTTTTTTATTACTTCACAAAATAGCTGAGCATAAATAGAGCCCATCAACGAAAACAAAATTAAAATTAGTTTAAATAAGTCTTAAGTCGTCAAGAATAGTATTTTAAAAAAAAAATATTTCTTTTAATTTATACATTGATTAATAAAATAAAACAACATCGACTATAAATTATAAGTATTTTAATTTCATGACTAGACTTTCATGCCTAGACTTTCATGCTAGACAGAGAACGCACTAAAGCGAGTTGTATGACGTCACACCTCAGGCGCGCCATACAAATACTTTAGGTACTATACTAACACGTGCTTTGCGAGAAAGGGACAGTTAATCCCCTCTCTGTCCCCACCTAAAACTTTAAACGCTCATATCTCGAAGAGTTATCAGCTTATTTAATTTATTTTTCAGTATGTGTAAGTTATTACGTCCCTGCGGTTCTCGACGTTCAGCACCGATGGTTGGCGCCAGTTCTCGTTCACAAAGGAGAGCGGCGTGAAGCCTTGTCAACTGCCACAACATCGCGATGCACCCCACTTCTGCTGTTACGGATAAAATCCCTGAGACTGCACACTGAGCAGTTGTGTGGGTTCTTGGCATTTGAAAAGCCTCACCCCCTTACTTTCCCGAAATGTACAGTCTCATAACAGACGACTAACAAACTTTGACCTCATCCCTCCATCGCAGTTTTACTATCGAACCGGCCGCCATCACCAAAAAAGCCATCCTCATATTATAGATGCGTGCAAGTCTCGCACTATTCGATTTAATCGATTGTTTCTGCCACGCACCTGTAAGTTGTGGAATGGTTTACCACCTCCGGTTTTTCCTCCAAATATAACCTCAATTGCTTCAAGCGAAGAGTGAATAGAGTCCTCAAAGGTAGGCAACGCACCGCCAATGCCCCGGGTATTGTAGGTGTCCATAGGCGACGGTGACTACTTACCATCAGGTGGCCCGTGGCTTGTTTGACTACTATTATATTTAAAAAAAAAAACGAGAATGGTTGGTAGTATGAGATGTGATGCGAGCAGTTGTTAGACCCTCTTATCTAGGGCACCCAGGTCAGTCTGAGTCCACTTCAATATGCCAAAAGAGTGTATCAGGAGTGGCATCACCCAACCGTTGAAGGCACGCACCTTGTTGCAGCCAAACAAAATACTAGTTAGATTAACTTACTTACTTAGTTGGTATTCCGGATATAATATACTAGCAACGCACCCCGGATTCGCACAGGTGTAATTTTTTTTACACCTAGGGTTAAATTTTTAGAGTTTTAGTAAAATCCCTATTTAAAAAATAAATAAATAATATAGCCTATGTCACCCGGGGATAGTGTAGCTTCCCAACAGTGAAAGAATTTTTCAAATCGGTTCAGTAGTTTCGGAGCCTATTCAATGCAAAAAAACAAACAATCAAATCTTTCCTTTTTATAATATTATAGCATAGATAAGTAACAGCTTTGAACTGGCCTTGTTCTTAAAATATAAGTATATAAACATTTCAACTAGTGGCTGGTGTAAAATGCAGTCCATTGTACCCATTGTCACAAACAGCGGTCTGCCGGCTATTGTTTTAATTTCATCAAATAACACACGAATCTGGGTCGCAATGCATCTAGGTACTCGCAGGCTGCACGAAGTTAAGCGGACTGACGAGACGAAATCATACATTTGTGGTCACAAGCGGTCGTGGAAGTCGTTTGGAACTAGTGATCGTAAAAATCACATTATACGAGCCGTATCAACAAAGCAACTATTAATCAGACGAGTAGCCATAATAAAAAGAAGTTTATTTGTTCAGTCGGGTAATGACCGCTTCGACTCAATATCGATGCTTTAGGGTTAGAATCACTAGGATCTTTATCCAAGCGCATATCACTTTTCTAACGAAGCTCGTTGACAGCGTACAATGTTTCTATATTTTAATTTTGAGTCTAGAATTTTTAGTCATCCATTCTGCCACCTCTCCACTGATTTGTATGCCATATAGGCAAAATATGAGTAGCGATTAATATTGATTTAACGTTTTTTATTATTATTATTGTTTATTTTAGGCAAGCGTGCTCCATCGTAGACCGCATCGTCACTTAACAGGGGAGGTGGCAGTCAAACGCAAGCCTATTACAATAATAATAAAAAACTACTCTACTACTGTTCTTCTCTACTCGTTTTTTGTACAAATAAATCTTTATCATTTGTATCATTGTAGCTCGTAGCAGTTCATTTGGTAGCAGTGCATTTCGTAGCTGTGCTAAAGTGCTAAGATAAAATCGAAATGACAGAAATAACCTCCGTTAATTAGGCTCGACTATTCCACTAATTAATTACCGTAATTACAGCTCTGATACGGCTCGGGCAGGAGTTTAACAAAGTTATTCTGAACGCGTCAGGAACACATGTACCGAACTCACTCGTCAAACAAGTTGAAATACGTCCGAATAACGTGCCAATGAGTATTGCTAATAACTTTAGTTATGTATTCTTGCATTTGTGGCATGAATAAGTTAAGGTAAGGTAATAAGTTTTACGATCTGACATGTAGGTACTAGGTACTGTCGCGAGCATGTAGCGTGCTTATTGTACTGCGCCCGGGTGCTTTGTATTTGTACGGACCGCGTTCTACCGTTCGGAAACAAATATTTACTATTGATATGTGTCAGCTTTTAGAGTTCCGTACTCAAAGGGTAAAAACGGGACCCTATTACTAAGCCTACGATGTATGTCTATCCGTCTATTGTCATTTTATATTTTTTACATCTGACATATATATACTGATCGTATGAATAAATGATTATGAGTAGTACACACACTAAAGTATAACAACAAATAATAAATAATGGCCAAGTGTGAGTCGGTGACAAATTACCAAGTTATAATTGTGTTATACTCGAATGCCTGTAGCAAAATAATTAACAGTGGCTGTTGCTTCGACAATTTTGGAAGCTTTTATAATAACTGGTGATTCGGTTACTTGGACAACCTTATTGTATTTTGTGGTGATACGGAACCCTCCGTGCAAGAGCTCAACTAGCACTTGGCCGGTTTATTTATACAAAGTTTTATAAAAAGAAGCGCTACTGTCACGACCAGTGAATCTGTTATGTACGGGTGTATCTCTAGACGACGGACATATTCGTGGACTCATCATTATAAACAACTTTTCTTATGGGACCAACCCCAAAATCGCAATAAATATTCAGCTGTTCCATACATTTCGTTGAATTCGAGAGAGTGATGCGCGAGTTGTAATTTTTCTATGCAACAGCTGATATTTTTTTCGCGATTCCGGAGTTAGTCCTTTAGTTAAAGCTGTTTATAATGAGTATAATAATATCTTTGAATATCTCCGTCGTCTGGAAATACATCAGGTATAATTATAAGCGAAATACTGACGTCACGACATCACGAATCCTCGAAAACTACTTAACCTACGAAGCTGAATATTGATAGGTAGATTCCTTATGAGGTGTAGAAGTCAGCCAAGAAAGAATTTCGCGAAATGGAGGAATAAAGGTAAAAAAGCGTTTTTTTTATGCCATAGGTGGCAAACAAGCAGACGGGCTGCCTGATGGTAAGCAGTCACCGTCGCCTATGGATACTTGTAACACCAGAGGCATCACAAATACGTTGCAGACCCTTTATGACTCGATTAACTCGCTTTTTGAAGAACCCCATGTTGTAGCTTCTCGGAAACACCGTGGAAGGTAGCTCATTCCATATTTTGCAGGTAGGAGGCAAGAAGGATCGTGTGAATCACACAATTGTTTAAAATGGGTGTTTAAATTGTATATGAAAGTCTACATACCTAAAAAGCCGCGGGCAAGGCTAGTTAAATTATATTATTAAGAATAATAGTACATGATTACTGCTGCGGCAGGCAACATAGGTATTCATGAAGAAACGTGGGGCGTGGGCTGAGGCGTAGCCCAGGCTAGCATACGTGAGTCCATAAAGACCCAGTTGCGACCAAGGCTTTGTTAACTAGTATTTTTCTCAAAAATTGTGTGTGTATCCACGTAAACATATACGTATATATTTTGGGGTAATTTTCACATATCATTAAAACAATACTTAGCAACCTAATAACAAGAAACCTAGTGTAAACCTAGTGTATTTTACTGTAATCTGGAAATGTTAATTATTTTTTCCTGTAAATTCTAATATAGCCACTTCTTGGTGGAAAAACGTATTCAAACCTTTTTCTACACTGAACTATTGTACACACGTACAAAATGTTAAAGTGGACCAATTATAAAGTCAAATTTTCGTCGGAGTGTTTTTCTAATAATGACACATTTAATACTATGTTTGAGAAAATACATTTTATTTTATTTGGTGTGTTCGTCACAAATACTATCCGTATAAATATTATATGAAAGTTATGGGTTACTAGGTTTAAAAATAACTGTAAAGTAGAATGGATCAACGAAGGAAATCGTAGCGCCGTAGCCATACCTTTAGTATGGCTACGGCCTACGCTACACAAGTGTACAAATGTGTAGCTACGAGAACATCGAAACAACGTAAAACGAATTTAAAAGCAATCAAGAAGACGTGTCACAAATAGTAGTAAGTGGACCTTAGCGTCGTAGAGCATAACGGTGCGACGCAACGCAAATGTAGACTTGTAGCTACGAGAACCTACCGTAGACGTAGCGTAAAACCAATTCAATAGCAACCAAGAAGTTTTATAAAAGACACAAAACCACATACTTTTGTTAGGATAGACCCCTCGAGATTTTACCTAATTTGCGTGTCAGTAGCCTGTCTTAAGTTAGATTAATGCTCCAATATAGGTAGCTCAGTTCAATCTTCGTTGTCTTGGTTACATCACGTCAGATGTTTACAAAAATGACAAATGACACCACAGGGCCCTGATTCTGTAACTACAAACACGCACGTAACGCGCCGTGTTAAGATTACCTCTAAAAGTTGGTCTTTATTACTAGGGAATAGAGTCCAAATTTTAAGAGGTTAACTTAACGCAGCGCGTTACGTGCGTGTTAAAGTTACGGAATCAGGGCCCAGTTAACTGTAAAGAGTCTTTGAAAACAGTTGGCTGTGCGAATGGAGTAAACTAACACATAATTGCTCTCGTGACGTCATAGTAGGTCAAAAAACTAGTCACACTTTTAAGCAACTTGATGTGTTCGCGGGTTCTATTCTGATTAAGATCTGTGCACAAAACGAACTTTAGTGTCGTAGCTACAGATAATTCTGCAGTGCTACGCTGCCAAAATGAAGATGTTTCTACGAGTAGAAGTACCGTAGAACAAATTCAATAGCAATCAAGAAGTTTAATAGAATACACACAAAATGGACCTTAGCGTCGTAGGGAGTGCTACGGTTGCTGCTACAGTGCTACTTTGCCAAAGTGAAGATAATATATCTACGAGTAGAACTCACCGTAGAATGAATTATATAGCGGTCAGAGGTTCAGTAATGAATACAACAATGGCTAAGATCCATTTTGTGTGTCTTTGAAGTCGTCGTAGAGGGTGCTACGGTTACTGCTACAGTGCTACGTTATGAAAATGAAGATATCTCTACGAGTAGAACTCACCTTCACGAAGTTCAGTAAAGAATGCACAATATGGTTGAGATCCATTTTGCATGTCCTTTATTGAAGTCGTCGTAGACTGTGCTACGATTACGGCTACGACGCTACGCAAGATATGTATTTAGGAGTACTCACCGTAGAACAAACTCTATAGCGAACCAGATGACGACTACCGTCTCCATGTAGAAAAGGACGATACCAGCGCGCGCCTCGTACTCCTCAATCGTGGAGAACACCGACAGAGCCAAACACATGAACACCATTAGGAACCTGCAATACAATACAATCTTAATATCTCATTAGCAGCATCGCGCAGTTTACAAGATTTCCTACGTTTTCCCGAGAAAAGTATCTTGTGACGCATACTATGTCTATTCCAAATCTTATCAAAATCGGTATATCCCATAGATTTTTATCAGGTTAGATGCTGCAAGTTCACCTACTTTGCATGTGTTTTATGTCTTAAGTTGTATAGTTAATTTAGATTATCTTTGTCGTATTGGCAGTAGCACGTCAGACGCAAATTCAAAAATGTCGTATTGAGCCATAGTAAACCGTAAAAACTCTTCGAAAGCAGTTGGCCGTGTTAAGGTTTTGGATGGAGCTCCCGATATTTCGCAGTTACATGCACCATGTTCAGGGGAAGACTTAAGAATGCAGAAGGTTCGTCGAAAAACAATCATTCCACAACCTTATCACGTGAATAATCATATAACTGTCGTGCGAATAAATGTTAAGGTAACACAAAATTAATTTCGCACGTACAAAAAATGTGGCACGCTTGGTTTTCATACAATTTGACGTTCTCGCGTCGTATTATCTAATAAAAATGTGTGGTACAGCCGTTTAGAAGCAGAACGCCTACCTGATGGTAAGCAGTCATCGTCGCCTATGAATACTTGTAATACCAGAGGCAGAGGCATCTATACGTTGCCGACCCTTAAGACTCTTAAACTCTTTTTTTTAATAAATAATAGTCTTGCGTTTGACCACCAACTAGCTTGATGTTAAGCGATGATGTGGTATACGGCGGAGCACACTTGCCTAGAAGAAATAGATTCACTCGTGATTTGAAGACACCCAGATTGTGACTATTGGGGAACATGCCTTTTGAAGAGCCCCATGTTGTAGCGTTTTCTTTCTAGATACCTTTGCATTTATAAAAACGTACGTCTCTATTACTGTGATTAACCACGCTAACGTCTCCAGCTAAAAGCTTTCGTAACATCGCTCCCCCAGGTGAATGAGCGGTAAATTGGCAAATATTAACGCTCTGAATATTCTCATTGAATCTCTACATTTAATACAATTTGCAATTTTAATATAAGGGAAAACGTACAGATACAAAGGCTCGGCGAAGTGATTTTGACAGTAACGTACTGAAGACAATTTTCGTTCCTAATTGAGAAGTTTGTCGGTGAATGTTGCTTGCTTCGACGTCTTTGTTTCAAAGGAAGACAAGTCCAGAATAATACTGTTTTTAATACTGGATTAATCTACGAGTAGCTTTACCTAGTCTGTGAGATCAATATAGTTGTTGCAGAGCAGAGTATCGGTGGGCGGTTTTTGTACCTTGCACCAAAGCTTTTTAAAACTTTTTTTTAAACTCGGTTTCTGTCTGCCTTTTCAATACAAATATTAAAATAGATTTTGATCTTAATTCCCAAAAGGAGACTTGAAACTGCAAATATATTTCACAACTGTACAACAACAAAATATATGCATAGGTATCTATGTTTTCAGTTACTACTCATTTTGTACTCGTGTTTACTTAGTACTCGATATTTTCGGACTTTTATTGATTAGCTTTTAGGCTTGCCTCTTTTATTAAAAACGAAAATCATAACAGGCCTTTTGGTACCCAGTGAGCATTCATTTGTTATACAACAGTGTTTTTTTTTTTTTCATTTGACCGCACCCCGCTTGACGTTAAGTAATGGCGTGGCCTACGATAGAGCATGCTTACTTAGAAAGAATCTGTAATTCTGTGAGGCGTATTTTCACGACGCCTATGTTTTAGTTTTTAGGAAACATACACATCATGTGGTGTGTTAGGAGAATATAACTTGAAACTAATTCTTACACGAGCATATGATATAGGACTGCTTTCGCTCCCCGCGGCCGCTCAAGGAAGTTGTAGAATCTGGACTGCAGGCGGCGGTAGCGCGCGTCGCGTCGCGTGGCGCGGTAGCTGAGCGGCTTGCCCAGCAGCGACATCCGCGGCGTCGCCAGCCGGTCGCCGCCACTCTTACACTCACTGCAACCAACACACGCAGCTGCCATCCGCGCTCGCGGCCCACGCGCCTCTATAGCGCTATAACAGACACTGCCCGGCCGCGGGAGTGTTGCCGGAAGCGCTATTGTTAGTTTTTCAATATACTCCGCGATAGTCACGTCTCACTCTAGCCCCGTTATCTGCCTAAAACTATGAAATAGAAAAGTGAGTTACAATCTAAATACAATACTTGAAGTTAATTATATATATTTTGGGCGGCTTCAAAGCAAATCATTCACTGTAACAACTTATAAACAACACCTACAGTAGTAAGCACCTATTTTAAATTCGCTACTTTAATTTAGAGCAGAATCGCAGTCGCGGCTCGTGACAGTTGAGTTTATCAACACGTCAGAGCCGCGATGAAATCGGTGCGATAAACTCGCCTTCTTGCCAATGCAGACGGCCCAATCTACATCACACCTACTTTACTTTTACCTCGCAAGTTGCTTCAATACGTTCGCCTTTTGTATAACTCATTTGAGAGCTGCTGATATCTATTTTTATGCTAGTGGCTGTCTGATGGTAAGCGACTACCGTCGCCTATTGGTATATAAGTGCTTGTCACACCAGAGGCAATACAGATTCGTTCCCGAACCTTTAAATAGGTATTCTATTCTATACGTCTAGGGCTGTTGCGTGATTGTAACCATCATCAAATCACAAAAATCTAATAGATATAAAAATATTATAACCTATCTTACCTTGTCTAAGTGGTGGCAATTATCAAATAAGTAAAAGAAAATACTTTCCTCAATACGAAATTCTTGTGGGAGTGGGACCGACATATTAATGGTCTAGTTTTCTCAGAACATCAGACTATGAAATGAAATTTTAATATTTTAGCATTCTATCAGAAGAAGATGCTTCTCTTTCATTTCAGTTGCAGATTTAATTTAGATAATGGCAACTGCAAGATGCATCTCTACGAAAGTTAAACAAGTAGATTTCTATCAAGATACCTAATGGTTTGTAGCTTATATTACAAAGAACTGTTGTGTGAAACTAAGCAGTTTTCCACCGACTTTGGTTGACCTTTTACGTGTTCTTTATTTGTATTAGCTTTTCCATTTCAGTGTACTTCGGAACGTTTTAAACAAGTAATTACCTACTCATGTATATATGTATTTGATTTAAATATATCATTTGCAGTTTGCCATGCATTTATCCTTGTACAGCTTTATATAGGTAGTTTTATGAATAAACTAATAAATGCATAAAAATTAACAGCATTGTCACAACACAATAGAGCCAAGCTTATGTGGGGTCCCCACAAGAAAATGAATAGATGTTTACAATGATACCAGCCAACTTAACTTTTCAAACTCTACAATTCTACCAAATAAAAATAGCGTTTTCATAATATATACCTACATATACATACGTTTTGTTACTTTTATTTTGCTATGTATTGTATTTTGATTTTTTCTCGGCAAATGTGGTCGCAAAGAGCTTGTTTACACATTACACAACACTTCTAGATTCTAAGTAATAAAGTGCTTTGACACGTTACGATCCCCGTGAAATATACATTGTTCCTTTGCGGAAGTTGCGCACAAGAACGGCGCCAGGGATCTTATCATAATGATCTTATTAGGTGGCTGACAACGTACGTAATAGTAATAAAGCTTAATTATACACATCACAGAAGATAATCTACGAAAACCGCCTCAATATCAAGCACGAGACTTGTAACGAAAGCTTAAGGTGAGCTGTCATCGAGATGAGCGTAAGTTCATATTTAATAATTCCTCACGATGAATTTAATATGAAGCAAACCGCGGGAGTTAATTGCCTGTCGAGAAAATTTGCCCTAAGTATGTGGATATACTCGAGCGAGTTTGTTTAGCGCCCGAGTGTACTAGTTCCGATATTCTTGCCAAAATAGATATTTCCTTTTGGAAAGGGCCTTCTTGTCTTTTTATTGCATAGTTGCCGAAGCGCCAAAATAAATACCTAGGGAAATTATAACTCGAAACTAGTAAATCACAAAAGTTTCTTATCCTTTCTTTTCTTATTGCAATCTCTGATACAATACAACCTACACCTATAAGACAAATTCACTGCAAATCTGCAGTACAGTCAGCTCCAAAATTGATTTTAGCGTTCAGGGTTTTTAACAATATCGTAACGGCATAAATTCATTTATGCACGCAGTTAGAATACGCATAGTAAGCAATCTATTAAGTCTGCCAAGTGGTCAATCAATACATCTTAGCAATACAATTGGCAATATTATGTAGAATGCCTTTTAGATTATTTTGACTACTCGACTCTGAAAGGTATAAAACCAATTTGACGCTGACTGTGCCTACTAGGTACGATATACGATTTTGTATATTTGTTTGTAGGTACCTTATGTGATACCTATACGTTATGTGAAGATGAGGAGAAAAGAAGCTGATACGAATCTTTGTGATTGTTGTTCGGTGAGAACTACAGCGGTAAGGTACGCGGTAAGGGCATACTAAGCCGAAAGGGGTCCGGTATACTCATCATTGCGAACAACTGTTACTATGGGACCGACGCAGTATGTATTGTGACTTTTTTTTACCAAAACGGACAATAATAAGGGTGTGAAAGCATGGAGTATTTATAAGCCTTTGACATGGTTACGAGTACCTACTTTGCAGATCTGTTTTTCAAAATACTCTTTTGTATGGAGGATGGACTATTTATTATTTATGGCTGACTGGAAGAGATCGCAATAAGGCCGCCTGTTAAAAGCCTAGATAATAGTTTTATTGTAATGTATCTGTTTTCCTTGTTTATGTAGTCTTTTAATAAAGAGTTATATTTCCATACAAAAGAGAATTTACAGAACTGATACAGTAAAAAAAAAAAACAGAAAAACAAAACGATTTGTTTTTTATTTTCTTATTATTTAATTATTGAGGGTAGCACATTTAGGTATACCATATGATTCTCCTTTAAGGTGGTACGTTTCACCTATGGCGGGAAATTCAAATTTCAAATAGTTTTTTTGTGTTTGTAGTTAGGCTGGGTAATTATTTTAAAATGACACAGTGTTTGCGCAAATCATTGGTTGTTTTTTAAATTATCATTTACAATTATTTAACAGCAACGCACCATATTATTTACATTTGTCAATAAACTATTTAAAACATAAAAAAATGGTTTATTGGCCAATTGTAAGTAATAATGTGCATTATAGATGCTCCTAAGCATCATCGCTTAACATCAGGCGAGTTCGCAATCAAACGCAAGCCTATAACATAAAAAAACCTATTTTTTTTATTTTGATGATGAAAAGTCATCCTGTATTTACTATCAACTCAAATTCAAGCACAAGTGGCACCCACAATAGCGGTAGGTACGGATACCTTATCTCCTTACTTCATCACTTTTTTAACGTGGACACTTGGCTATTTCAAAGGTTATAATTAAAAGAGCGAGTAGATTACTAACGTTACCATAATAAAATAAGAATAAACTATATGTGTTATGGCCACACATACTCCGAGTAAATTATTATACATTACACATATTAATTTTATAATTAATTAAACTAATTTGCCTATCTATCTATAAGGATTAAACTTACAAGGAGAACGTTGGGTAAACGAGCTAATTAACGTGCATGTCATGTCTAAATAGAACATATCTGTAGCATAACATAACACAACTGATGTTTTTACTACCTAACGTATACCTTGCCTTTGAACGACTGATATAAATTGTCTCAATGTTTTATCGAATAAATCTTCAAGTGAGGTAAGAGCACTCGTAATAAATCGAGGCGAGATAAATGCTAAAGCAAGTATCATACTTGAAACAGAGAAGAGGTGTAGGTATACCTGTAATAAAATACACACGACTCAATGGTAGTAATGACCTCAGCTTCGTGTCCCCCCCTAGGGGTGAAATTTTAGTCCAATCCTTTGTTTATTACCCTATAAAATCTCCAACTGATATCACATACCCCCACTGAGTTCATATGGTATTATTTTTTATTACAAACATTGACTGTGCAGTAAGGTTTAACGTTTTAGTGAGACTCAATTGAATATTCGAGTTTACAGCGTCAACCAGAGAATTAATATAGTGCAAAATATTTCCATTCCAGTGTTTGAGAAAATATTGTTACAGGTAAGTAGGTAGCTGTTGTATTTAAATATTAAAAAAAAATCGGTTGTAGTAATAAAATCATATAGATAAATAAGTTTAGTGAAGTAGTAAGATTCTGTGAAGTAGGATAAATTAATATTTGAAAGGTTTATTAATATTAATTTACAGAAGGGTATTTGTCAGGTATAATTGGTAGGTAGAGAAAATTAGTCTTTCGCGGAAATTTACAAACGGGTTACGGAATTCTATTGGGTAAATACGTCTTCATTGCCATACAATCTAGCTACAACTAGCAAATCATTGTTAAATACATAATAATTTATATAAATAATAAGTCTGTTACGATTATTTCTGTCTAAAGTTCAAGATAAAACAAATAAAATAGGAGCGTCTACAATGGTCTACGTAATATGTATGTAAATTATAAAAAATAGTATATAGATGGTTTGTATTACCTATGACGAATAGCATCTTCATGTACCCGAACACGCCTGGTCGTTTTCATTTTCACCTAAACATTTTATGCCAATAAATAAAAGTAATATTGCGATAAGCCAATAAATTGTTAATTTGTTAGGCGCCCGACGCATTTTTTATTTAAGTACGTTGGTACAAAGGGTTTTTGAGTTCATTAAAGTCATAAGAAGTTATTAACTATTGATATTAAGTCATAAAAGATTGTGCGACCTTGTTTTATCTAAACTTAAAATGCATATGTAATTCTCTAGTTCGTGAATGTCAGTATCGTAGTTAAACAAAATTTTTTCTATTGTTTTAGATTCATTTATTGCACACGAACCACTGTTGGGTGCAGTAAAAGAGCTCGAAACTCACAACACATTTTCCTTTGTGAAATTGTGCTAGCCTGAGGTCAAACGTAAAAGGTCAAAAACTAATACAGCCTGCACTCGTTTTAAACTGGGTAAAGCTCTGAGCCATGACTAAAAATCAATATGAATAATAACCACGGTTGAGAAAACGACGGCAAATATCATTAAGACGTCTTAATTGATTGTTGTTGGAAAGTTAAGTTAGGGTAGGTAGGTACTGTTATTATGAATATGTATCTAGCAATTTGGCATGTTCGCGGCGGCGCATTGTCGATGTTGGTAGCTTGCCGCCGCCGTCATAATTTAATGTAATGCGAAAAATCACTCAAACCAACGCTACCACTACGTTTAATAGTTTAACTATCGATCCATAATATAATGGGGTACTTCGAGCGCCATTAAAACTGAAGTCATCATTAGCAATTATATACAAAGGTATAATAAACTACACGATATCGAACAGGCATGCTGTTTATTTTTATTTTATTAATTAATCGAATAATTAGGATTGTTTTGTTGACACCTAACCGTTCGGATACTACAATGACATCGTGCGAAAACGAATCAACAGCATTAGATACGTACCTTAAAATTCACAGCCAATCTAAACAACTGAAAACTGACATCCATAAATATTTACATTCCGGTAGACGTGAGTCGCGAGATCGCGTCAGTGAGCGCGGGGGCGCAAGGTGGCGCGGTGCGAGCTAGGCAGCGCGGCTGCCGGCGGCGGCGGGCTCGCGGCACGTGGGGAGCGGCTCCGGGGCGCCGGCATAATACCCGCCAGTGGTCGGAGCACACGCGGCGCCGCGGCGGAGCGGCCACGAGACGCGCGGGACACGGGCGCCGACTGACGCGGCCGCCGCGTCGCTACCCGCCCGCCCGCACCGCGCCACCCGCCCAACGCCGCACCACAGCGCCACCACCGACACCCACCACCGCCCGCCGCGCGCTCGCCCTGAGCTGCCCCGCACTCCTCTAATTCTAATTGTTGGTCACCTTTCACTAAATCCAGGTCATCGTACCTGCATACCAATTGTTCTCTAAACGAAAAAGCCGGATGGGATTTGCATATTTAACGTGTGATTCAATCCATGCTGAGATTAGGCTCCGATCTACGCTTACATAAAAAGTTACTAGCCCGTAACTTAAATAATTTATTTAGAGCGAGTCCCTATAACGAACCCTTAACGGGGATAAAACCTGTTTTCTTTGTATTTACTGAAATATTATACCTAGTTTTAAAAGGTAACTTTAGAGGCCTAAATAGTCGTTATACACTATACACAGATAAAACGTTTAATTAAAATGTTTACACTGCAGACGAAACATGGCAAGACAAGGAAAACATTTCCCAATGCAGAAACATTTCCTTTACTAAGTTTGTGTAAAGGAATATGTAATAATGCGGAAAGGAAAACCCCAAGAGAACAACCACTAATCGTATTATTTGCGAGTTAAATTGAAAATGCAGGCTTCTAAAGTGTTATTGTGTTAGCAAAACGAGCCATTTCGAATCTATCTGTTTGCATATTACAAAAGCAAAATCTTCTTTTGTTTATGTCGAATGTAACTATTTTGTGCTGTACTCGTAATTAGCCTTTAGAAGAAGAATATAACTGGACCCGGGTATGTCCTAAAACTGCGACCAGAACCACCGGAGGATGGGCAGCAGCGTCCTGTTAGTACACGGTGAACGTACTGCGATCCCCAAGCCG
Source organism: Agriopis aurantiaria (assembly GCA_914767915.1). Classification (NCBI taxonomy): domain Eukaryota; kingdom Metazoa; phylum Arthropoda; class Insecta; order Lepidoptera; family Geometridae; genus Agriopis; species Agriopis aurantiaria. Next base: position 9,771,083 of record OU611983.1, on the reverse strand, counting down.
CCTGCCAAGCGTGGGGATTATGGCAAAGCCCCTCTTTATGAGGGAGGTCTTTGTCCAGCAGTGAACGTTTAATGGTTTGTGAAATAACAAAAAATATTTAAAATGTTATTAACTCTTCTACATGGACTCGTCAAAAACAATCACATCAAAATTCATATATGTGCAAATAGACATTAGCATTTGAATTGTATATTGATATTCAATATCTGTTGTCTGATGCTGATCAAGAATAGTTGTCATTACAGAAACAGATATTTGGATAGCTAAAAACCAATGACGTCATTGGTTTTAAAGTAGGTGTTAAACGAAGTGAGCAGAAACGACGGTACGAATAGACGAAACTTAGAAAGTTTTTAAGTAAAGTTTCTAGACCTTCGAAATGCAATTATTGTTAATATGGTACATAAATTTTGTATTTTATGTCTGGAAATCGTACGTTAATAATAGCCGGCCAAGTGCGAGTCGGACTCGCGTACTGAGGGTACCACACTAAAAAAATGTGTTTTCTTTCATTAAGTATCTTTAGCGTGCACCCGAATCGCACTTTTAGAGTGTGTACTATAATCATGCCAAGTTTGAAGTTTGTACGTATTACCGTTTTTACACTAGAGCAAAGACAATAATACGTTAATAAATAATCCGCCGTAACATATTCTGTGTTGATATCAACTGGCTATCTATTTCAGTTCAAAAGATACAGCCGTTCAAAGGTGGCATAGACTTAGTAATAAGGTCTCGTTGAACAATATTTCAAGTAAATTACCCCGTTTTACCGGTACTGATAATTTCTATCTCATAGTATCTCCTTCGCAGCAATTAGGGTGGAGTCCATTACGTTCTTTTCAGGGTGTTACGTTTTTTTCGTTTTCACCACAAAGCTATACGAATATTACTTTAACTTCTGTAGAATAAGGCGGCCTTTTATTTTACGAACCCATGAATGCGTTATGTTTTCCTCTCTGCCGTTTTTTTTGAATGATTATGATAAGCTTGCGTTTGTCCACAGCATGTCTGATGCGGACTAGGATGGAGCACGCTTATCTAGAAGAAACTTGTTTTCTCTCGAATTGGAGACACTCATGCCCATGCAATATTACTCGTATGCGTGCCTACTCTCCAATTCCCTTAAGAGTAATCTAACTATGGTGGGTATGTTTGCACTAGTGAATTTGGAACGAGATTACTATCTGCTGTCGTAAATAAAAACGAATGGGCTCGAACACGTAAGCCCCCGTCATTCACAGTGTAACTATGTTATATATAGGTACAATGTACTACAACAACCCTTCCGATTCGGTCATATCTGCCCCAGATTTAGTTTGTCAAGCTTCTAACTTCAGCGACAGCGAGTTAGTCTTATCAGCTTACTGCTTTGGTTTGATTATGATGTCGGTGTATATTATCTACGATCTGGGGTCTGAACGCAAGTCAATTTACAGTCTATTATCGACTTATCCATTGGGATGACATGACGGCGACTCTAACCAGAACTGCCTTGGTTACTCGATTATTGGAAGCAAACCATTGGCCAACATAAGTGTAGTAATTACCTTCTCTGCGTCCAAACCGCTGAGAGAGGTATTAACTTGATTATCTTTTTAATTACAATTAAGGAAAGTTTGCTCTTTGTCTACGACAATGTTTGTAAACGACGTTAAAGTTTGCCGTTCTTTTAATGTACCTACCTACATATCGTAGGTAGGTAATTTGTTTGTCCTGATGTCCTGACCTACCTACTGCTCAGCGTTTATCGATCACTTCATTTGATGGCTACGAATTATATGTTTCACTACATAGAGAAACATGTATTATTCATGTTTATTTGATAGAAAATGCTTTTATGGCTGATTATTTTACGATTATACAGCCAAAGTAATTCGAAGTTAAAGGTCATTTTTATGACTGTTTACGAAAATAAGCTCTTAATTGGATCTCATTATTGTGAGTAACTAAGTTTGTATTTCTCGATTATACTGATTAGAAGACGGGCATAATTCATAAGCTAGGCTTGTGACAAGAAAGGTATATAATTATTTTTCACACTTAGTTCATAATGGGAAAATCCCGGAGGTGTTGATTGATTGTAGAGATAATAATTATAGATTTATAATAATAGCTATATGTCAGTAGGTAAGGGGCACATAAAAGCAATTTTTTTTAAAGTGAAAACACAGTAGGTAGGTACCTAATTACCTATTAATTAGTGTCTTTTATTAGTATGTAATTAGTATGTTATTGTTATTTCTGAACATGCACAATAAATTGTTACTATACCAAACAATTTTACAATACAACGCGTATTAGAAAGGTGGTGTTAATGCACCCATCAAAGTGAACAACTTGTAAAACACAAGTTTTCAAAATTCGAGTAAACAAGCTATTGATGTTTTTTTTTTTTTTTTGGCGGCCATTTTGAAAATATTATAATATATTGGGTATTGTATATTGTATTGTCACCAGAACTAAAAGTGTATGCACAATTTCAGCTAAATCGGTTAAGAGGAACTGGTTCTAATTCAGCTTACAAGATTTGACCTAAACCAACTAATATTGCAAGTTAAATAAAAGCTTGTACTAATGTTTCCGCTTCTGCTTACAAAATAGATCACATGGTCGGTCATTTTGTAAGAGGGTACATTTTTTCCCGTCGAATTTATCAATCTAGTATTCTATAAGTTGTTTACTTTGAAGGGTAGATCAGCACCATAAGTATTACTTGACTTGTTTGTGGATGGATGGACAGAAATATTATCAGTGTGCTTGAGGTACTGTGAGAGTTTGAATGTGTGAATGAATGTGTAATGTACCTACTTTAAGAATATAGTATTATTTAATTTTAGTTCGTAATTAATTATTATTATTGTAAATTTATGCCTGACTAGATAGTTTTATTGTAATTATTAATATTTTATTGAAATTCTTATTATTTAACTAATGTAATGTAATTTTCATGATTTAATTAATGTAATTGGTGTAACCGTTTTAATTAACTTAAATTAAATAAATAAATTACTATACCTTTCTGTTAGGTACACCCCGTATACAAGTATCTAAACGGGAGATATCTCGGGAGGTATAATGCTAGGAATTTTATCGCGGGTTCTAATAAAAAACCATGAACCATATAGCACACTACTAACGAGATGAAACTATTATGTGACCCAAATATTGTACGTATGGCTTATCGCAATCTCACCCTGAATAAATCAATCTACGACAATCCATCGCGAGCTTGCTATAAACGTATTGTTTATTGCTAACAGTCTTGTGAGCTACAATCGGATAGGTTGTGGGGCTAATTTTCGTGTTATATTTGTAAACAATGTGCGCACATGGCTGATTGCTTACACGCCTACGGTACGCGTGCCCTGTTGCATAATGTGTTTAATGGAAACATGTTTTAATATTACGTCTAAACACTTGTGCTTACGTAGTCATTACATATTTAGAAATGCTTTCATTGCTATATGCGTAATATGCATCGTAAAGCTGCAAAAAAAAATATCGGACGCGTCCGTAAGCCGCGGCTGACGCGGTTTAGTCAATACCATCACATTAAACTGTACATACATAGAGGCCATAAACTGGGAACGTGACCTTGGAACAACCTTGAGCGATTGGATGTCTGAAGGCGATCCGGGACGCTGGATGTTCTTGACAGCCGAACAACTGTTCACACCCATCAGTCGCATCCGTCAGCCGGGGCTCACGGACGCGTCCGAGTTTTTCGCAGCTTAAAGCTGCAAACAAACTATTGGACGCGGTTATATAGTTAGTCTTAGTTTGATTTAAACCGAGACTTTCAATTTTATCGTTTAATTTTGTTTACTCCTTCATTCTTTATTAGTTGGTTCAAAATTGCCTAGAAAGTTTGATCACTGCTTCTATCGAATCTACGACCCACATACACGAAGACAGAACGTTTGCTCTGATAGATTTTACTGTATAGTTTTATTCGTGCAATACAATAGGTTTCAATAAAGAAAATACTAAGATAACTAATAAAATACAACATTTTCGTTGAGTATATGTACTTTGCTGGCATCGTTAAATATTTCGAATCTACTATACGTCTATTAACACGCGCCCATGTTTTAATATATAGCTACTGGCCCAGTAGCTATATATTAAAGCATTGCCCAGTAGCACTGGGCATAACAATGACATTTTAATGAAATAATAAGAAAACTCACCATTAAAGTGTTAAACATGAACTTCATTCTTGCTGCCAATCCAACCTTCTGATTACATTACGTGCTGATTGCATACAAAAATACTTGAAAACAGCCTAAGTACCTAAACAAAAAATAAAAATAAGGTTCAGTTAATGAACTAAGTAATAAATTAAACTACAGCGGTAAATTCATGATAAATTTTATTCCTCACTCATAAATAGGAATCAGTCGAAAAAAACTCCACATGTGTAACTCCTCAGCACCAAAAACCTAGCTCCATACTATCATAGTTGCTAAACAATTGTACCTATATTGTAAAAAAAACTCATATCTACAAACAAGGTATACATAGAATAGGCCTGTGTCCTAATGTTTCATTTATTACAAATAATAGGCTTAGTGAAGGATATAATTAAATACAATATTACACATACCGAAAAATAATTTAAATTGGGTTATACATTTCTGAGATATAAGCGTTTGAAGATTTTCTTGGGGATAGAGAGCTGATGCTCTGTCTCTCTCTCGCAAAGCGTGTGTTAGTATGGCATTTGTATGGCGCGTGCACGGCTTGACGTCATAACGTGCTATAGCGCGCTATCTGTCTAGCGTGAAATTAAAATACTTATAACTGTATTTATTTTTGAAGACATTTTGATGTGTTTTTGTCAGATTTTTTATGAGATGACAAAAAATATTAGGACACACCTATTAGAACTCAAAAAATTGCTCCTCCCAAAAGTCCACCTATTACACTCATTCTACAACAGTTTCTGACAGATCCACCACCTTTCATAGAAAGGTGGCCAAATGATTGTGCGAGTTTTTTTTACAGATGGCTATCAGTTTTGTCCAGAATGTACTTAGTGTGGCTCCCCTGTTGATTTTTAAACAATTTAGTCGCACTGTATTCTGGACTCGAGAGAAAGAAAGCGACACTCTAACAGGGCATTCAGTGAGAGGTATTTTTTCTTACATAGCTTGTTTGTAGGTTTAGATTTTAATACTGGGTTATAAGGAAAGGTATGATAAGCCGAAAGGGGTACGTTATACACATCATTATGAACAACTTTTACAATGGGACCAAACGTGAAATCGTAAAAGAAAAAAACAGCTGTTCCATAAATTTTCTCGAGTGTCAATTGTGTCAATGACCGTTTTCTATGGATCAGCTGATATATTTTTTCGCGATATCAGGTTTGGTCACATTGTAAATGTTGTTCATAATTAAGAGTACAAAAACCTCCTTCCGGCTTAGCATACCTTTTCCTTATAACCCTGTATAGTATAAATAATATTTATAACTTTTAATTTTATAAGTGAGGACAGTTAAATTACGCTAAGTACAACAATAGTTACAGTCATTATCCTCCTTTCTTCCACTTTTCACCAGGAGTGTACTCTGTCATTGGTTTTCCTGAGATACCACAAGTTCCGATACCTACTCTGCCTGATAGGTTGTCGGGGGAAGCGAATATACTTTTGTTCCGTACTCCAGCTTTTTTAGCCGCCTTAGTGTGGAAATTGAGCCATTTATTCTTTTCAGTTTCCCTTTCCTCTTCAATCTGTTTGAATCTCTGTTGCTTCTTCTGTTTTTTCTTTTTGAGATACTCTCTGTTATAGCCTTTCCCATGTCTGTAAAAGATAAATGGTATAAAAATTAAAGCCATCGTAATTTTACTAAGGATTATTTTTTTGTTGGCGTGTCGATGTTGTAACTATAGTTATGAATATCTTTGACACAGATATAATTTACTCTACTGTAGCTCATTGAGTGAAGCTGAATTTTGTACACTCTTATAGTGAATAATTTAAATGATAAATTGTTACATAACTGAAACATAAGTATAAATAGGTTTTTTAAACCCCCTGCAAAAGAGCTGATAAGGTTCAAGTGCGTGAACAAATTTTCATAAATCATAGAAACCAATACTCACACGAAAAAAACTAAATCAAAATCGGTTGAGCTATTTGGGAGCTACAATGCCAGACAGACACACATATACACAAATAGCAATGCCAATTTAATCTATATGTATTATTTTCTATATATAGAACAAAGTCGTGTTAGTTACACCATTCTAACTTAAGAACGGCTGGACCGATTTTCATGATCTTTGATTCGATGGATTTCTCTCCGCGCCGAATAGCTTAATATAAATGTATTAAAATATCGGTAAAATTCACGAAAAAAAAAAAACATTTTCCTATACATTTTGTATATAACGGCAAGAATTGAAGGCATAAAATATTTCATCTAAATCAAAAGTGGTTGCTTAAAGGAGGGTATATAAGCTAGTTTATTATAAATCAGCTAGCAGTTTACTTTATTGCTTCCATTAAAAGCTTATGCATAGATACTTGCAATACTAATCCTTATCCTAATAAACCAAAGATAATTTATATTGTCATTGTAATAAACCTAAAATAAGAAAATACAAGATTTTTTTGTAAAAAAAAATTAATACATTTTCTTAATATTTAGTTTATAACATATCCCTGATTATATGAAACTATGTTGTCGTAATAAAATAAAATAAATGGAATTCTTTGTAAGCGGCAGGACGGGCAGAGGAAAACTTTTGGAGAGACAAAGTTGTGTGAAAATGAGGCACAGAGCTAAGCCCTTAATGGATCTTGACGGAATTTGGTAGGGAATTAGAGTGCATCATGAAGATGAATACAGTTTTATTGCGGAAATATATAGCGAAACAGGAAAACAGCGAGAGAACCCGTGGGTATCGCTAAATGTGATTATTTATAAAATAACATACTTGCTCTCGTCCCCACTCAGTGGTCTTTTCACTCCTCCTCCTAGAGGTTTTACATCGTCAATTGACACTGTTTCAAGGGTTGTGTAGCTGTCGAACTTTACTTTAAGGTTATCAGAAGAAACCTCTTCTATAAGTGCTTCATAAAACCTGAAATAAATAAAAGCGCGATTAACACTTTATCATCCCTACACTACTGACACCCAAGTGTGAACGGACACAGAAGTTCACAATCAACATGCCTCAGGCACAGAAGCGGCTGTCGAATGAGCACTCTTAAGAATTTAGGGCTTTCAGACTAGGAGCACTAACTCCCCTGAGTGCTTTTCTTGTTAATATTTCTAAATATTTTTCTTTTGTCCTATGGATGTTTCGCTCTATGTACTTTTTCAGATTAGGTCATTTTGCTACTTGGTTATTGTACGCCTTGGACTCGGCACTCTTTGGACATTTTGCTCTTTTGACAATTTGCAACCCTTTGTAATTTTGCGACTAAAAGGTCGTTGAATATCGAGTGAGTACATACATACACTGTAACAATCACACATCACATCATCAGCCACTGCTGAACAAAGGCCTCCCTCTTAGAGGGGTGTTGCCTAAATCCCAGCGCTTGGCAGGCGGCTTGGGGATCTCAGTACGTTCACCGTGTACTAATAAGACGCTGCTGTCACAATACCCTGACTGTAACAATGTATGTCAACAATAGCGGCTTATTAGATTAAGAAAATATAAAATTCATTGAACTATTTTTTAAATGATTACAGGTGAAATACCTAACAAATCTTGATCTACTACTAATCCTACTCATATTATAAATACGAAAGTGTGTTTGTTTGTCTTTCTTTTACTTAACAAATAAATCAACGGATCAACTTCGTTTTTTGCACATAGTTGGAAAGCCAGAAAGGGAAAGGATAATTTTTATTCCGAAAAAATTTATTGTTCCTGGGGAATTGTCCTAATAGATAAAAAAATTACAAGCCATTAGGATCCATTAGGATGACTGATCTAAATTCGTAAAGTCTAAGATCACCATCAGTCTTCCTTAGTCCACTGATCATAGACCACTCCCAAGGCATGCCATCTGCCCAATCTCCTGCTTTTCATTTCCAACTACGACTCAATCACAAACTTAGTTTTGGCGCTTACTATCAGGCAGATGACCTGTTTACGTAGTTACATCTAGTTATCTCTATCAGGAGGGCGACCTGCTCACAAAGTTGCTTAAATCACTCATCTATCATGTGTACAGCCTGCTTGCAGAGTTACTTCTTTCACTCACTAACAGGTAGACAACCTGCTCGCAGTCACTTCTGGCACTCACTATCTGGCAGGCTACATGCTCGATGTTGCTTTTGGCACTCACTACCTGGAGACGACCTTTTTTATTATTATTGAAAATAGGCTTGTGCTTAACCGCCACCTCATCTGATGTTAAGCGATAATGCAGTCTACGATGGAGCACACATGCCTAGAAGAAACCAATTTACTTGGACTTTTAAACACCCAGATTGTAAACCATTGTGGAACATAATAATATTGTCATTCCCATATCTTTATATTTACGATATTTCAGTATTTGTTAGAAATAATTTACACAATACATGCATGACTAAAACACTGTTTCAAACTATCACGGTTGTTCACTAAAGTTATATGATTACGCAGTGATACAGTGAGTGTGTTTTGTCGGGACTTAGGTTCGAGTTCGAGTGATAACCGTAGCAAAAGACTAAGAAAGAGGGTAGATCGTTATGTCTGCACCTAACTTTTTAACTGTTCTCCAACCACCCGCATTCTTCAGTCTTCCCGTGAACATGGTGCATGTAACTGCGCCGAAATATCGGGAGCTCATTCCACAATCTTACCACGGTAAATATCCCGTAAATAATCATATAACTTTACATGCATGACTTCCTCAGAAGGAAGTAAAAATTACATATGAATGCCCAAGCACAGGACTCCATATTTTGGTAAGGGAGTTTGTGGTATGGGTCTGGCAGTCTACAATAATTTAACAAAAACAATATTAGAATAGGAGAGTGTGACTGTATATAAAACTTGTTCAATTTGCTTGTGTGAAGGCTTACTACATCTATAATATATAATATAATATACAAGATTTTTTTGTTGATAAGTTGTGATAATTATAATTTGACCTGACTTAATGTTCATTTATTTTTTGATATTTTGGGAATTGACATTGTAAATTGTAATTTTAGTAATTTTGTGTAGATTTCAATTGGAATGAGGTGTGGTTGTAATTGAAGTATAATTTGATTAATGAATGAAATTATTTTAAGGTTTTATTTTATTTTTATAATAGGCTTTTGTTTGGCTTCCAGCTCGCCTGATGTAAACCGATGATGACCGCTACAAGGAGCATGGTTGCCTAAAAAAACCGATTCACTCTTGATTTGATGACACCCAGATGTTTACAACGAACTTGTCTGCTGATACTTATAAGCATTAATTAAGACCATATTATGTGTAACACAGTTTAACAATAAATATAATCTGAATCTGAACTCCAATTCAGGCAGAGTATTCCACAGTCTAGAGCAGGGGTCGGCAACGCTGTGACCGCGAGCGCATATGCGCCCGCGGTGGCCGTTTGATGCGCCCTCCAAGAAATCACGTCGTTTCTTTGAGTAAGCAATCTTTTGGCTTTCTGTACAAGTCGACAAGCCCTTTGTGACGGCACACCGTAATAAAACATGCAAACTATCTAAACCTCTCTTTGCCGCACCCCGCCCGAGGAGTCAGCGCGCTGCGATACTCTGAGTTAACCGCATTATTTAAATTCACGCTTTGTATCTTTTAGATATAAGTTTTTGTAAAGGTGTCGAATAAAATTTATTTTCTTTCTTTCTTTTCTTTCCCAAATTTAAAGAAAACTTTCGATCACATGAATGTATGTGAAAAAGATATTGATACCATTTCATTTGCCCCACAATTAGATATTATACTTTTGGACGGATTTAATTCTCGTTTCCAACAATAAAAATTAAAGAATCTTGAGCCTATCTTGGAGTTTATAACTAACCCATTCGCTGATGGTGATGTTTCAGAGATGATCAAAAACGTTTTTGTCATAGAAAATTACGATGAATAGAGCTGGAAATAATAACCATGAAAAATTACTTGAGCCTGTAATCATACACGAGGGACAAAAACTTTTGGAATATTATCATCTTGTTTTTTTCTTTGTGTAACATATTATTTTCGTCAACTATTCATGCGCTCTTCAGGAGAAAATTATTTTAGAATGAGCCCTTAAGCTAGATAAGATTGCCGACCCCTGGTCTAGAGGTTAAGTACTTATATGGAATTATAAAAAATAAGTAAGTTTTGCATTTTAGTTCTTTGAACTTTCAATAAACAAATAAGCAAAATATGTTTGCACTTGCACAAACACAAGTAACAACTCGTAAAGCCCAAGGGCAGTGTGGCCACTCCCGAATCCTTTGGTTTGCTGAAAGCCATGATTTGTATGAGCCGAAGCGCAGTGCAGCCTCTCGCTCGGCTCTTCAGTTCATTGCGAGCCGCGACTCATACGAGATAAAGCTCAGTACGGCCGCTCATTCGGCTCCTTCAGTTCGCTGTGAGCCAGTCGGCTTCATCTTTTCCAAAAGTGGTTCAATCAAACTAACATAATAATATAATTTCTGGCCTTGTAAATGAATCATTCTCGCGGAGCTCCTGAGCCGTTCTATTTGATTCTTTTGTCCGCAAACACATTGCTACTAGAAAAACTTGTTGTCTCTCCTAGGCGTTGGTGGTATCACTCAAGCATCAGTAGTCACAATGAACCTAGGCCCTAAATATGCAGAAACCTTGACCAAGGTTATCAAGTATTCGATAAAAACTACTCACGCTCCATCAGCTCTCCATTTGGCTAAGCATTTCTCACCTACTTGCCACTTAGTGTAATCTTTCTGTGCCTCGTATCGGCTATCTTCCTCGGCCGCCAGCAGGGAAGCTGTAACATCATCATCATTACTAGAACCATGAATATTAGAAACTTTCGCTTCACCTTCTTGGGTTTTTATAAGATCTCTTGTTAACTCAATTACTTCCTCAAGATCCGACTTCAGTTTTAAAAGCTCCTCATTTTTTGAGTCAGTGAGCAATGCTGCTTCCACCTGAAAAAATATCATGCAAAATATTATACTAATGTTCATTGTTTGGGCCAACATATAAGATCATTGGTTTGGGCCAACATATAAGATCATTGATTTGGTCATGGTTATACGATGTTGTACGACACAATCACAATGGTTACGATGGTATACGTGCCTGTTGTAATTGTAGCTTGTAGTTCCTCAAATCTTCAGCCATAGTAATTGTAATAGAATCTGAATGCTGTTGTTATTTGATATATTTCCTACATTAGCATGAATTAATGAAATAATGGCGAAATGCTTTGCTTTGGTAACAATTATTGTAAGTTTGATTCAGACAGCAGACAGATTATATATATAGTAGTCTTTGAGGGAGGCAATAATGTACGACACAGATAATGTACACCATGATATTGTACGGCATAATAATGCACAGCATGATAATTGGTGTACATGTACATGGAATATCATGTTGTACAATATCGTGTCGTGCATTATCATGCCGTACATTATCAGGTCGGCCCAATAATGCACACACAATAATGTACAGCATGATATTTGATGTACAAGTACACGAATTATCATGCTGTGCAATATTGTGGCGTACAATATTATGCCGTACATTATTGACACGATTCAATAATGCACACCCCAATATTGTACAGCACGATAATTGGTGACCATAAAAATTCAAATCTGAAGCTTCCTTTAGACTTGGACATCGGACTCCACCTCGAGTGTATTAGGTAGAAATTAGTGACAGATCCGACACAGAGCACTCTGACCTGAGTATGTTAGGTTCGAAATGGGCCACAGAACCGACACAGAGCACCCCGACTCCACCTAGTCTTGTGGTCCCTACCCCTAGAGTGTATATAAAAAGCGCGGGAGCCAGAAGCTCTAGGGAGGTCCTGAGTGAGAGCGAGCCATACGAGCCCGAGCGGAGCGAAGGGGGGAGGTGGCGAGCGAAGCGAGCCGGTGACCTCCGTAGTGAAGCGAAGGTCGAGTGTGGCGAAGCGATACTCAGGGGCGACCGCAAGAGCTTCTGGCGGGAGCCCACCTGGAGTCAGACTTGAGTTGGTTAGGTTCGAAATGAGTGACAGATCTAACACAGTTGTACTCCTCACTCCGCGTCACCATCAAAAAGTTTTGATGGTTCTCATATTTTTTATCTGTGACTATCTTACACTATCTTGTTCAAACGAAGCATGGAATCGACAGACGTCATAGACTCAACAGCCAATAAGAGCAGAGACATTTCAGGAATATTAGCCAATACGGGCGATGCCACCTTTTATCATGTTGTACATTATTGGTCGTACATTTTCGGCCCGTTTCGTCAAAACACGGCCCGTATTGCACGACATGATAATGTACGGCACAATAATGTACAGCCCGATAAAACGTGGACTTTTCCCACGTACACGGATTATTGCCTGTACAATCCTGGCTGTGCATTCCTTGCCGTACTTAATAGACACGAGCCGATAATTGACGGCCAGTATTGTACGACATGGATTGTACAGCATGATATTCGATGTACATGTACACCAATTATCATGCTGTACATTATCATGCCGTGGAATATCGTGTCGGAAAATATCATGTTGTACATTATAGACACCCGTCTTTGAGACAGATCACAGCACAGAATTCAGATTTGACAGATTACAGATTTCCATTGTAATTTGTTATATTTTTTCATGACCATGGATACAAAGTCCTTAAGTCGTAACATTAATCAAGTCTAGTTTTCTTAGTCCTATAGTAGCGTCAAATAAGTCATAGTCAAATAAAGTAGACTTAGTTTTAGTTTGTATTTTGTTTAGACAAACCACAGATATACACAACCAGATCGGCAATATATTTTAGTGAAAGAGACAACTTGATATGGCTCAGCACAAGTACGAAAAGGACATAAATAGAATTTGTTGTCCTTATCGGCGTGACCTGTTTTTGGTACCTCAAGTGTCAAAATCTGTAATAATCAGTGACAAACAAAACGGGTCTGAATTATATTTATTGCCTTTTTTTGGTGATTTAATGTGATAAATGCGTGTTTCCTCTGAGAAATAATTGTAAAAGATATTTTACAATGGTTGGTTGTAGCATTTTGGGCTGCAAGAAGCGCAGTGAGCGAAAATACGATGATGAGCGAGAGGCACTGAGCTAGCCACGCTCATTGAAAATCTATAGGTAGTAGATCTGTGAGACAAACTAATGAAAAGTGGTGGAGCCTTTACAAAGGGAGTCTATGGAATTTTGGAAACAACACGAAGATACATGTTTCACCTCGTTTTATCACCCTCCCACACTTGAACACGTTAATGAGCACTTGATAAAATATATTAATCCACCATAATTACACATTAACAATCGAATATACACAAGTTTATGAAAATAATACGAGCCGAAATGTTTTTTTTCCACGTTGGCGCCAAAAACTTTCCCAATAGTTCGCTTTTTTTTGGTAAAATTTTCACGACCGTGGATTCAATGTCCTTTAGTCATAATATTATACAGTTTACTTAGTTTTAATAGCGTCAAACAAGTCATAGTCAGAGTCAAGCTAAGTAAGTCACGGTCAAGTCAAACTAATGCCCCTGTAAAGTGGTGGAGACTTTACAAGAAGCTCCTATGGAGTTTTGGAAACAGCACGAAAAGACACGTTTCACCTCGTTATATCACTTGTCCACACTCGAGCACGTTTACGAGCACTTAATGAATAATAATTCAGTATTTAGTACACATTAACACTCGAAAATACACAAGTTTAGGAAAATAATCCAACGAGCAGACGTTTTTTTCCACGTTGGCGCCAAAACTCCCCAATAGTTCGCTTTTTTTTGGTTAAAATTTTCATGACCGTGGATTCAATGTCCTTTAGTCGTAATCTTAAACAGTTTACATAGTCTGAATAGCGTTAAACAAGTCATAGTCACAGTCAGAGTCAAGCTAAGTAAGTCACGGTCAAGTCAAACTCATGCCCCTGTAGAGTGGTGGAGACTTTACAAGAGGCTCCTATGGAGTTTTGGAAACAACACGAAAAGACACGTTTCACCTCGTTATATCACTTGTCCACACTCGAGCACGTTTACGAGCACTTAATGAATAATAATTCACCATTTAGTACACATTAACACTCGAAAATACACAAGTTTAGGAAAATAATCCAACGAGCCGACACGTTTTTTCCGCGTTGGCGCCAAAACTAATGTTATGTCTGTGATGTTTTGGCAATGATGAGACAAACGAATGCCATTCGCTATCACAATTGACAGCTTTAGCATTCTTTCAATGTCAATTTCTTTTTTAAATATTATTCGTTTAGTGTGCCAAGCAAAATCTTTCAGACCATACCGCCTTTTATTTTACTTGTTTTGTGGCACCAACGTGAAAAAATCAAATGGTATTATTTTCTTAACCTTGTATTTTTATTATTCATGGTATTCAATAACATGCGCTCTAGAGTGGAAAGTTGTTATATTATGAGGTAAAACGTGCCTATTGGTGTTGTTTAGTTAAAGTATGTTAAGTAGTCTTTACCTTTGGTCTTCACAACTTTAATGAGTGAGGCCTGACTTGGACTCATTGATCTATTTGTACTCTTGGACTCCCATAATTGACCGTGCAAAGCGAGGTCTCAGAGTTTATTGACAGAAAACGGCGTTTTATTTATGTCGGCGTTTTTATCTGTATTATCGTAATATACGTAGTAAAATATACGTTTGTTATATGAGGGCCCCCTTTCGTTTTTAATTGTTTCCTAATTAATACCCCGTAACATTACCTACATATTTTGTGAAAATTTCAACTGGCTATCTATTACGGTTCGAAAGATACAGCCATTTAAATGTAGGGCAGATGGACGGACAGACAGACAGGCATCGTAGGCTTAGTAATAGGGGCCCTTTTTTACCCTATGGATACCGAACTCTAATAAAACGGTAATACGTAGTACAAACGTCAAACTTGGCATGATTTTAAATATTCGGGACATTTTTGCACACACGGTCATCTGACCCCAAACTAAGCAAAGCTTGCGATATGGCTGCCAGAGACTGATATACATACATATATAGTTTCAGAATCAGAAATACTGTGTACAGAAGATGGTAAAAACATTGTAGTATCAACAGTCTGCCCTTTACGAGCAAATTAAATACATACTTAAAATAAAAGTTTTAAATACATACTTAAATAGATATTAACAACCAGATATAGAACAAACACAAATGTTCATCACATAAATGTTTGTCCTAGGTGGGAATCGAACCCACGCCCCCAAGCTTAGAAGGTATGTTCACTACCAACTGGATCAATGGGCTATCTAAATAAAAATTTAATACACACTCTAAAGTAAAATAACAAAATAATAAATAATAGTCAAGTGCCAGTTGGTGAGGGTACCGTTTGGTACTTGGATGGGTTACCGCCTGGGTGTGATGTTGTCTTTTTGCAACTTTTCGTATTTTGTACAAACTATAGTCTATAGTGATTGTTTAGCTCACAATGACCTGTGATTTGATGGTAGGCAACTAGGTACCCATCAGACGGAGGTCCGACACAGTTAACTTGAGTCAGTTTGTTAGTTACTCTCGTATCTATCCATGGGTAGAAAGCTTTTGCGTGTTTACAGACTGTTGTTTTATTCCAAATATATTGCTGTTCTTTTTCTGTTTGGAGACTTAGTAGGTAGATTCCGTGCTTCCATAGCTGTTGGTTTACACAGCTCTGCAACGTCTACTGATTTTCTTAATCGCGCCTTCCTTAGCGAGTCTGCCTTGTAAAAATAATAAGGCATATTTAAAAATAGTTATTTATTTTTAGGCTTATTCTAAGAAATGAACATGTGATCCAGTCATAATACAATATTTATTTACTATGAAACTGAATCATAATCATACTGAATCTTGTTCTATTGTTATTGTATTAAAATAAGTAGTTAAGTAACATACAAATTTTGCAAGCAATGATTATCAGAACTATTATTGGAGCAAATACATAATGTGCATTTTTAAACCAATAGGTAGTACACCCCATATTTTTTCGGGACAAAAGTATTTTGTTAATTTTATTTCACAAAAAAATATTGTTTTAGAACCTCCTGTTTATGATTGTATATTTTGATGTTAAATTTTGGTATACAAATGACGTGATTTGTTTCAAAGTCGTTTATTGATGGTATCAATCAAGATTGGTTTAGTCATTCAGTCAACTCATGAAATGGTAACTAAAGATCACTGGAACAGAGTCATTTTTATATTAATATAATTAGTGTGATTATAACATAAATATAAATAAATTATTAGATTAAATCCTCTAAAACAGATATTCACAATGAAGTACATACTTACAAAATATTCTTTCAGTCAATGTTTATAATTGGGAACATGGTAGCGGTGACGAAAAATACGTATTACGGTCTCGACCCACTACACCGATAAAAAATATATATACTTTGTATAAATTTATATGAAGCAATGCCCAATAGAACGTTCCGTCACCTACCAACACCATAGCATGTCATGACAGTGGATTCAAAACTTTGTAGCGCTGGTGATACGGTTCGCAGTATCGTCGTGTAGTTGGCAGAGTTCTTTGCCTACACGATTTCGGCAAATTACTTATATCATCTTCTATCTGCACTACACATTAGAGTTCACTTTGCTACTGTCCCATTGGTTTGGCAAAGTTGCCCCAACTTTGCCAAACTTTATGGAAAGTAAGCAGGGTAAGTAATGACGTTTAATTCACAACCGCCACTACTCTATGTCAATTCGCATCTTCCCAAGTATCTTACACCCTATTATAGTCGATTTTTGTTTGTATGCAATCCAATAGGACTTATTGGATTGTATACATACAAGAATTGACTTCTCTTCTGAACCATTTTCAATAGTGTTAAAGATTCTAAATAAAACCGGTCCAAATTCGATAGCAAGCATGGCCAATAAAATATGGCTGAATATAATATTGTCAAGCAATGTCATATTTTGATAATTGATTTTCTGAAAGAAAGAGACAAAGGGCTCTTCGGTCAATGTACTGACATTCGATTTCACATGCACATTCTAGCTTCGGTATAAGCTCCTTGGTCCTCCTTTATAAACAAAAAAGTTGATAAACTTCATTCATGCTAATAAATTTCAAATAAATATATTTTATAGTCACTAACGCAAGAGCCTTAAATAATCAGATATACTTTTAACTGTTTAAAGTTCTTGGGGATGATAATTTTTTGCTGTCTGTTCTGATATTAACACCTATAGTCAAGGCTAGTTAAAACCTTTGATTACAACATTGATGCACTAAAAACAGTAACAAAGTGCATTTATAGGCTTGGAATAATTTGAGAAATTAGTTGTAACGGTATAACAATATGGTTGGTTTTAAAAATTTGTCTACAGTATTAGTATAAGTCTAAGTATATATTCGCATACTGCAGCAAAGCTGGATCAATTAGTCGTTAATCACTGCACATACAAATAACCTACCAAAATGGCGAAATGTCTAAAATGGTAGCAATAATATACTACAAGTTGGCATCGCAATAAATTGCTAGAGGTTAGGGGCAGGATTGAGCACTTTAGATTACACGTGTAGTTTAAATAACACTAATTATAATGACCTTACATTGTTTAAGCTTTATTTATGTACAAGCTATTACACCGCACAAAGTGGTCTTGCCAAATTGTAGCTTTAAAATGTGCTCTTATTCCTGCGGCGTAAGTATAAGCACCCATCAATAAATACGTTTCATACTTTGTTCATAAATAGTTATTTACAACATAATTGCAAGTTTGGTACTTATTTACTTATTGATCGACAAAGACATTTAGAATCGATAAAATTGGTCTTACAGAAAAGGTCAAATATTATGTATTTTTTTATGTAGATTAAGTTTGACTTCTTTATATTAATAAATAAAGGCTTACGCTTGATCGTCATCTTGCCAGATGCTATGTGAGATGCGTTCCACGTCGGAGCCTTGCCTAGAAGAAACCGATTGAAACTTGGGACTGTGCGTTTTACGCGATGTGTTTTTTGTCTCACACCTGCAATATGTGGAATGAGCTCCGATGGAACGGCCTCAAAAAGGCTGTTAGTAGTATTTAAAGGTCGGCAAAGCATCTGGAATGCCCCTAGTGTTACAGGTATCCATAGGAGACGGTGATCGCTTACCACCAGACGGCCTGTTAGCTTGTTTGCCAACTATGGCACACACAAAAAAACTTAAGACAATCTATTCAGGCAGCCCGTTCTAGTCTAGCGGTTCGCGTTAAAAAAGGGAAACTAAAGTGTTTCTTTCGGATTTACGGAATATCAAACATGAAAAAGAGTCGCACTTATGTGCCCGCTCTATGTGGCAATTAGGACTCTCTCTCATCCTCTTATTTTCTAGACAAGCGTGCTCTATCGTAGACCACATCATCGCTTAACATCAGGCGATTACGCGGCCAAACGCAAGCCTATTATTTAATCAATAAAAAATAAGTAGACTTTGTTGCCATACCCATTGGGGTCAATATGTTACCTACCTTAAACATTCTACATAAGATTTGTATATGTATTTTATAATATACTAGCTGCGCCCCGCGGTTTCACCCGCGTAGAGATGAAAAATGGTGATGATGATGATGAAAAGTAGCCTGTCACTCTCTTGCTCTTGAACTAAACCCATGCAAAAAATCAGGGCCCCGATTCTACTAAAGAAATTGTCTTTAAATTGTAATTGTTGCGATTTTAATTGTTAAATAACTGCCTCAAAATTGACAGTTTTAAATATTTTTTTATACTAGAAAAATACAACCACCTAATATTATAACTTAGTAAAAAAATATTTAAAACTGTCAATTTTGAGGCAGTTATTTAACAATTAAAATCGCAACAATTACAATTTAAAGACAATTTCTTTAGTAGAATC
Organism: Agriopis aurantiaria; assembly: GCA_914767915.1. NCBI lineage: Eukaryota > Metazoa > Arthropoda > Insecta > Lepidoptera > Geometridae > Agriopis > Agriopis aurantiaria. Next base: position 9,752,083 of record OU611983.1, on the reverse strand, counting down.
GGGGGGCAGGTCGATCCGTTGTTCCGTTGCAGCGTGAAAGAGGAACAAACATCCATACATCTATACATACAAACTTATTCGCGTTTATAATATTAGTAGGAATTATTAAGTAAGGTCTAAAGTGAAGATACTTATTCACTGCTGATCCAATAAGATCGATTTTGTCGATAATGAATGTCAAAGTAACCTAACGATAAACTTATTATATACTAGCGTGTTATAAGTTAGCTGTCCACGCTGACGAGATGGCTCTGCATTGCCGTGGACTGGTGGTAGCGGCGCCGCGAGGCGAAGTCTTCGTTGTCGTCGTTCAGTCGCTCCTCTTCCATGGAAATGTCTGCGTGCACTGGAGTCACCACCAGCTGTTCGTATTCCAGCGGCCTTTTGCTGTAAATACATAAATATCTCAATATTATTTTGATTTTTAAGCAAATTAGTTTTATTTTCAAAAGAATTTAAAAAAAAAATGTTCTAAATTTGATTGTATTTTTTTGTGTGTGTTTTTATGCGATATCTTTGCCGATTGTGAACCAATATTTTAAAATAAAAAGAGCGGCAAACAAGCTTGTTCTCCGCCTGATGGTAAGCAGAAACCGCCGCCTATGGACACCTGCAACATTAGCGGTATTTACGGTAACAATGTTAATAATTCTTTTTTTATTGAATTAAATAATAATCTCAATGGTTTTCCCATTTAAAGAAGATTGCGCGCTCACGTACACTCTTCAGTCTAAGTTATCTTCGAACCAAGTTTGGATGGTTTTATGGATTCATTATCGGTTGTTATTTTTCAATTATTGAAGTATTTTTAATAGTTGGGGGAAAGGAAATATACTCTTATATGAATACACATATATGAAATAACCATTCAAATCCTCAACGAAAAGTAACTTGAAAACGAACTAAACGCAACTCTCACTAGCCAAAAGTTGCCATATAAGAATATATTATCGATTAATTAATGGTAACCTGGAGTTTTGGCGCCAACGTGGAAAAACATGTCATTAATACTTCCCAGACATTCCGGTAGTCGTTTGGAACGATACTCTCGAAGTTGTTGACCATTACACCTATCTTGGACAGATTGTTCAGTTAGGCAAGTCCAACTTAGGCAAAGAGGTCGCCCGAAGAATCCAACTCGGATGGGCAGCGTTCGGGAAATTGCGTGACATTTTCTCGTCCAAGATACCACAGTGCCTCAAGACCAGGGTCTTTGACCAGTGTGTGTTGCCAGTGATGACATATGGTACTGAGACGTGGTCCTTAACTGTTGGACTTTTGGAAAAGCTCAGAGTCACACAGCGGGCAATGGAGAGAGCTATGCTCGGAGTTTCTTTTCGCGATAAGATCCGAAACGTGGATATTCGCCAAAGAACCAGAGTCTCCGACATAGCTGTTAAAATTTGCAATTTGAAGTGGCAATGGGCAGGCCACATCGCTCGAAGAACCGATAACCGATGGGGAAGAAAGGTTCTGGAGTGGAGACCACGAACCGGAAGACGCAGCGTAGGGAGGCCTCCCACTAGATGGACCGACGACATTGTGAGTCGCGGGTATCCAGTGGATGCAAAAGGCGGGCTGTCGTTCAGTGTGGAGGTTAAAGGGGGAGGCCTATGTTCAGCAGTGGACGTCTTCCGGCTGATGATGAGACATTCACTTTTTTTGCATACATTTATTATTATGCCTAAGTATTGTTTGTACACTCCAAAACACCAGTCTTAGAGCCCTCTAGTTAAAAATCTACTACTTTCATCATTATCATTAGCCAGAAGGCGTCCACTGCTGAACATAGGCCTAAACGCTCCTCCTCATTAGAACGCTGCACTGAACGACAGACTGCTATCTGCTACCACTGGATGCCCGCGACTCTCACGATGTCGTCGGTCCATCTAGTGAGAGTTCTACCTACGCTGCGTCTTCCGGTTCGTGGTCTCCACTCAAGAACCTTCCTTCCCTATCGGTCAACGGCGAGTGAAGTGGCCTGCCCATTGCAACTTCATTTTATTATTATTGAGACTAAAATAATTGAATATTTGACATTGACGTCGATCCTGATGTACCATTCTCTAAGCTAAACTAAATTTTACAGCTCTAAAATTGTTGCCATCTTTTCTGACGTATTGAAATGAAAAGAGACGGTGATAATTTAAGTCCTGTCAGATTAGTTTAATTTAGATAATGATACAACTGAATTGATGCCATTGTATAACTAAATAATACATTAATAATTTTAATTGTATTTAATCTTGTGACATAAATGTAAATGCATGTTCGTTTTTATGTCAATAAATAATTTGAACTTGCAAATCTTAACAGCTATATCGGTGACTGTGGTTCTTCGGCAACCACTTGCGACTTTTATTGAGGATGTTTACTTGAAATCATTGAAAATGGTAACATGGTAACATAGTATCTTAATATTTGACTAGGATGTGCATCAAGATAGATATAGGTTATTTTTTCCCCAGAAAAGGTGAGAAAACTGTTAAATCGCAGCACAGTAAATCATCAATGACACTGCCAAAATACGCTAGTCGTAGGTAAGTCAAAATTAAAGAAAAACTATAAATATACTATGTAGTTGTTACCCAATCATTTGTAAGAAGGCTATCTTCAGCCAGTGGAAGAAGTGGAACTCAGCGGCACGGCCTGGCTTGACAGCGGGGTTGGCGGCACCGATGTACAGCCACAGCAGCCACAGGCACCCAAGGCAGCCTAGCGCGTACACCCAGTTTACCAGGAACATTAGAACCAACTTTATTGCTACCTGGAAACGCGTCACAAATACTTAGAGCAGCCGCACAGATAGCTCCAAAACGCGACCACTCGTGGCCGCCACAAGCGCTGGACGAAACTTTTCATACGTTTTCCGCGCTTAAAGTGGCCCTGGATATCAGGTCATTTTCATACAAAGTTACTATGTAGTAAAAAAAAAAAACAGAAATCACTTGTCTGAATTTGTATAAACTTGGTACTTATGCTTAACATCAAGCGAGGTGGCGGTCAAGCGCAAGCCTATTAATTAATATAAAAAAGTAAAGCAATATGTATTTCCTTTTTTGAAAAATCGGAACAAAACTTTATCTTTTTCTTCAATTATACCCAAAGAAATCTAAGGTTTTTTTAAAGTGCAGATTAAAAAAAAAAAAAAACGTAGTAAATTTGTATGAAAACGGCTGTGCTTATAAATGCTGTAAACTTTAGTTCTTGAATACAGAATCTGTATTTTTGTAATATATCGTGTAATGTGAGTAGTCCACCCGCTGCTGTTGTTTTTATAGGCTCATTCACACAAGGGCATAGCCAGGATTTTGTTTAGGGGTGACAGTTGGGGGCAAATGCAAAATTGCTTAAAATATACTCTTTAGTTGAGGTTCACTCCGAATAAGCGCTTACCAACACCTTGAAGGGAGGAGGTGGAGCAACCGCCCCTCCTTGCCTTTACCTAGAAACGCCCATGCGTTAACAGCATTATATCTGGTCCCATGCGAGACGTGCTTGGCTGTGTTGTCTGCCTGCTGATGGTCTAGCTTTAAAAAACCACAACAATTATTTAGCCTTCCAGATCCCAGTATCGTATTGACTCCGGCGGAAAATAACGAACTATCCATTAACGTTGCGAAGAATGTAGCGCCACCACTGATCTAAATCTAGGACAGCCGATTCAGAAGAGTAAATCAATACATACCCCGGCTAAAGACAGCCACCTATTGGAGAGGTTTGAGTACCAGTTCTTGTTCTTGGAATGCACGCTGACGCTCGGACGGCGTGCGTCACCATTCGAACGTCCATTCGCCACCACAGGCTCTGTGGGCGAAGGCGTGAAGTCCTGAAACACGCAAATACATGCATGTGATTTTGCTATTTATGTATGAACTAGTTAGCAGTGTCTCGCGGTATCCAGTTAATTTTTCTAGGGAGAAACAATTTCCTATCTGTCCTTGTAATGCACAAACGTCATCGCCAAATTTTATTAAGATCGGTCCAGCCGTTTAAGTCATAAAAACGTAACAGACAGACATAGAGTTACTTTAACATTTGTAATACCAATTCGTTTCATTTTTATTCTTGACATTTAACTTTTTTGTCTGTTAGGTGCATGTTATTATTTTTTTGACTTTTATGACTCCCAATACGGGTTTCGAAAAAACCGGTCAACGATATTGGCAGTTTATAAATACGTGCAAGAAATATTAAATAAAATTGATGACAAAGAATACGCGGTAGGAATCTTGTTAGACATGACAAAAGCTTATGACAAAGTCCAATATAACATATTACTAGACAAACTGCATGACATCGGAATACGTGGAGTAGCACATGATTGGTTCAGATCTTATCTAAGTAATCGGGAGCAGTATGTAGAAATCGAAAACTTTGACTATGAATCCAAAATAATAAACATAGTAAGATCGTTAGCCACTAAAATTAATCACTCTATTCCTCAAGGAAGTGTCATTGGGTGTATCCTATTTTTAATCTATATAAATGACCTGCCTAAAATTATAAAAGAGTCCTGTGTCCTTTTCGCGGATGATATTTCAATCCTGACATCTTGTAGAAATAATTTAAATTTAAATAATAATTTAGTTGACATTTTTAATAATATTATTAATTGGATGAATAATCATAATCTTGAGTTAAATTTTGCTAAAACAAAAATAATACAATTTAGACCACACCAAAAAGCTCCTCTTGACATTAACTTCTCTTATAATAACAATATACTTAAATGCGTCGACGCGACTACTCTGCTAGGTCTAGAACTTGACACAAATTTAAATTGGAAAACGCATATACAAAAAATCAAAATGAAATTGAGCAGTTTTACTTACGCGCTGAGAGAACTAAGACTAGCTACAGATCAAAAAACAGCCATTACTGCATACTATGCATACGCCTACTCATGGCTCAGATACGGCATTATATTATGGGGAAACAGCGTAAACGCAGAAGATCTGTTCATTGCTCAAAAAAAGTGTATCCGTATTTTGGCCAACATAAAATCCCCTGACATTACTATTACGAACTTCCATAAATCCTACTTCGTTAAATTTAAAATCCTATCTTTGACATCAATATACATATTAGAAATTAGCAAATTCGTAAAAAAATACCCCGACTTATTTAAAAGAGCAATCGACAAGCCGCGTAAAATCAGATCACAATATAGACATAAACTTATTGAACCGAAATCTAATCTAGCAATTCATAGTTCTGGCCCTACATCTATGGCTGTAAAAATATTCAATAAACTACCAAATAAAATAAAAGACATAGAGAAAGAAAACAGCTTCATTAATGTTCTCAAACATTTCTTGGAATCTAAATGTTACTACACCCTAGACGAATTTTTCAAGGATAACTTCGACGATGTACAAATAGACCGTTCCGTTCTTTCTGTTGCCATACCCTAACAGGGTCATATGTACTACTTGTAATTTTAAAAATATAAACATGTTATTTAAGGTTTGTATGCATACATATGTCGCAATAAATATATTGAGTATATTGAGTATATTATAATATTGTACGCTAAATGTTGTTGTTCTACAAAGAGGAAGTCTGTCACTGTCTAATCCATGTGTTCTAATTAATTAATAATTTTACTGTTGTCTGATATATCATGACATTGACTGACTGATTGACTGTCTGTCATTGACTGTTGAATAGCATATATTATAGTACATTTATATTTTGCACGCTCAATAAGGGCTGACTGCAGTGCTACAATTGTTTAAATTTAAGACCTGTATTTTGATTATGTTCAAGGAAATAAATAAATTTGAAACAAAATAATTGATTTTTACACTTTTCTTAGGTGTAGTGGCTACATAAATTTATACCTCCCATCACTTACTAAAAGTAGTTTTTAAACCTTCCCTGTAAAGATTCGCTGCCCAAGAATATATTCTTTTGAAACTTATTGGTCCTTAACTAGCTTAAACAGCCTTTTCTAGCTTTATGCCAAATACAGCACTAAGAATAAAATAGAAGCTAGCATTTCTATGAATAAAAAAGATTCTGATTTCATATAAATTTCAAGTTGCATGGGTTATATAGTTATGGGTATTGTTAGAACGTTAACTATAACAGACAAAGCGGCGTTTGCAATATTGCTAAAGCATCACCAGATACTACTTTGATTGGATAAGATGTGTTATCTAATCAAGGAAATTAGCGTTTTTATTGTGGATTAGATGGAATCAACTGCTAAAGATAGCATACAGAACATTATTATTAGTAACAATATCTATACAAATTAAAATCGAAAACATGTTCTTAAAAATAATAAACTGATAAAGCAACAAAGACTATCGAAAACAAAGTACCCAATGCTAGTACATCATCATCATCATCAGCCGGAAGACGTCCACTGCTGAACATAGGCCTCCCCCTTTAACCTCCACACTGAACGACAGCCTGCCTTTTGCATCCACTGGATACCCGCGACTCTCACAATGTCGTCGGTCCATCTAGTAGGAGGCCTCCCTACGCTGCGTCTTCCGGTTCGTGGTCTCTACTCCAGAACCTTTCTTCCGCATCGGTTATCGGTTCTTCGAGCGATGTGGCCTGCCCATTGCCACTTCAACTTGCAAATTTTAACAGCTATGTCGGTGACTCTGGTTCTTTGGCGAATATCCACGTTTCGGATCTTATCGCGCAAAGAAACTCCGAGCGATCTCCATTGCCCGCTGTGTGACTCTGAGCTTTTCCAAAAGGCCAACAGTTAAGGACCACGTCTCAGTACCATATGTCATCACTGGCAACACACACTGGTCAAATACCCTCGTCTTGAGGCACTGTGGTATCTTGGACGAGAAGATGTCACGCAATTTCCCGAACGCTGCCCATCCGAGTTGGATTCTTCGGGCGACCTCTTTGCCTAAGTTGGACTTACCTAACTGAACAATCTGTCCAAGATAGGTGTAATGGTCAACAACTTCGAGAGTATCGTTCCCAACGACTACCGGCACGGGTTCAACATGGATATTGGACATAATTTTTGTCTTGTCCATATTCATTTTAAGACCCACCTGTTGGGAAAGGCTACTGAGGTCGCTGAGCATCGTATTGAGATCCTCCAGCGACTCTGCCATGATGACTATATCATCGGCAAAACGAAGGTGAGTGATGTATTCAACATTGATGTTGATGCCGAATCCGTTCCAGTACAAGAGCTTGAAAACGTCTTCCAATGCGTTCGTGAACAGTTTCGGAGAGATAACATCTCCCTATCTCACGCCTTTCTGCTAATTTTTAATTTTTAATGCTAGTACAGTGTATGTAAATTACATTTTATTCAATTGAGTATTTAGTTAATAGATTGACGGAGCGACTCAAAGTGGGTCTTAGCCTCCGATACTAAGACGCCACTTCCTCCTGTCCTGTGCTGCCATGGGCCGGCCTTCAGGTCGCACAGGTCTTCCGCCACTTGTACCTCCAGCGCATCTAAAGCGCCCAACCGGTCGTAACAGTACGGTAGTCCTAAGTAAAAGCCCCATAAATATACTCATATACTATCACCACTGTATATCGCCACCCTATTATGGTACTTGTATTATTTTCAATCGACTTCCAAAATAAGGCTCTCAATTTGATTGTTTTTTTTAGTGTATAATGTTATGGAAACCAAAATTCAAAACTGGTCCATTTAAATTTGAAAAATATATTGCTCCTCTAAATGTTGCGCTTGCTTGGGAGCAACATTTTGAGATCTTTCTTCTCAAAAGTAGTTTTTTTTTGTTGTAAAAATTTACAGTTTTGTTCTATTGTATACCAAAAATATGTGCCAGATAGCACACTGGAATACTTAGATAAGTGAAAAAATATTGTTTTGTTTATACTAACGCCAACATTTTTATGTCGTATCCTTTCAGGGAATAATAGGTCGAGGTCACTGCCTGTGGCGCCATATACTTGATCACGTTGTGAATGTCCTTGGAACCTATAAATAGATGATAAGAAAGTCTGAATCAGCTTCGAGTCACCAGATGTAATCACTGTGGCCTTTAACTTTTATGCGTTATTTCTTCAATACAACAAAGAACTCTCGCTCTCCATTGTAGAATGTGGATAGAGCGAGAAAAATTATAATTAAGGCTCAAGTAAGCACGTACGGCTTTACCGAGATGACCTAATAGTGCTAACAGACGCTCGAACGCGGCTGACGGACCGCCGTCCAACCAACGGGAGAGAAAGAGTGAGAATATCATATTTCCCTCTCTTTCTCTCCCGTTGGTCAGACGGCGGTTGAGGTCAGCCGCGTTCGAGCGTCTGTTAGCACTATAAGATAACGAGTTTAGACATAGGTAAACGCAGACGATTTCGTTATGATTGGTACTAAAAGCGTTGAAATGTTGCCAAACTAAAACTAGTATGAGATAAAAAGTCGAATGCAATAAAAATTAAATAAAAAACTCCATACCTCATTTCGCGTCTGTGTTGCAAATCAAAAGTTTGGGCGAGGGCAAAGTAAGAGTAATCAATGCTAGCGTAAGTGATAAGGAACGGCATGGTGACGATGGGAGCTAGTTTGTTGATGTCGCCGATGATGATGAATGTTACAGTCACTATCGCTACTACGACCATCGAGTATAGTGGTACTTTATTCGGCCCTCTCTGGAAATAAATCAGTGGGATTAAAAGCTTTGATGTATGTATAAATTTACAAATTAAAAATCTACTTGTCACTAAGCGCTAATGATTGTACGTACACACCAACGACTTTTTATTTTGGTCAAGGTCATGGTTGGTCAAGGTCAAGGTTCTTATTATGAACCTTGTTGTGTGAGTATCACATAAAACAAAATTTACAAAAGAGTGGAATAAAAAACGAAATTTATCGTTTTAAATTCTGCTGTACATTATTATACTGGGAACTTATTACAATGACTTATTACATGATTTCTCGGCAGGTGTGCTAAGAGCATCAAGGTCAGGAGTTCTGGCGTGTCATTGGAGGGTGGTACAAAACATTAGCGGAATAGTGCTAATGTATTGTCTCGAAGTGTTTGTCATTAACAAGGTCTATCCAAAGTTGTTACAAAGTCATTGATGCATAAGAATACACACATTATTAGTCACAAATTTCAATCAGTATCATAAGTATGATGCTACTGAAGCTTTTCATACAAATTGTATTACTCACACCACGGCCTAAGATCTCCAACCCAGGTATAACCTTCTCGATGGAAATGCTCTGCAAGACTCTAGGAGTGCCATACATAGCTCCGAGGCATGAGCTCATAGAACTGACATATAAGCCAGCAAGGAGAAGCACTCTCAGTGCTGATATGTCAGCCGTTATTGAGAACTTTGTCAACAGAGCTTCTCTTGTCACTGTTGCAGCCAGGGTTATAATAAAGATAAGGTATAAGAATGTCCTGTAATTAAATAAAAAATACTATTAAATTGTCATCTCTCTTCTACATGAATCTAGTTGAACCAATTCACATCATAATTCTTACTAAAAGATAGGAAAGTATTTAGGGATAAATTTTATTAACTGAAAGAAAGACATACCCAGTTCCAATAGCTGCTAGCGAGCCATTTGGAATATTTATTGAAGGATTTTTTAAGTCACCACTCATGTTGATGCCAGCTAGTATACCAGTGATAGTCGGGAAGAAAACTCCAAAGCATTTGAACCATGTGTAATTGTCTTGATAGTCTGCCCAGGTGTTGTTAGCCATAGTTCCACCGAGCCATCCTTTGAAATCTTCATCTGGAAAGTATACCATGGCTTTTACTTAAAATACTTTGACTTTTCATTAAAATAATCAGTGTTATTACAAATGCGAAAGTAAAGCAATCATGTCTAGCTTTTACAGTTAATCACGAAGCAGTAGTATCCATACACCACCTTTTTATCGCGTCGAAGTCCACGTTTGACCACCAACTCACGTTTTGGTATCACTAAATGTGGTCGAAGATGAAGCATCCAGACTTAGAACATATCTACTCATTCTTACCTTAAAAATCCTAGATTATATCTCTCAGGAAATAAGGAGTTTAGTGCATAATGCTATTACTTATTCAAGGAAAATCCACATTGAATGGTGGCAGCATTGTTCTGGATTGTAGGGATATAATTCCAGTCAAAATGACTAAACAGATTGAGCATCAAATATCTCAGGGTGACGAGCAGTCCATTACCATGTCGTTAAGATTTGTTCAAAAATCCAGATAGCACTAAACTGAGCACACATGAAGGAGCTACCATCAGGTGAGTGACTCGCTTGTCTTATCAGTTGCATAAAATAATGCTAATTTGTGTAATTTTAATTTTATAGTATCCCTTTTACAACTAACCAGCTAAACTGATCTTTATGAATTTTGGCAAGAAAGTAGGGTGCATCATAGGGTGGACACGCTCCTCAAGTGAAATTGAAAAGTGCAAGGAAACTGGAAAAACAGATAAAAATGCAGGGAGCAGCTATAACATAAGCAGACAGGGTTGTTTTTACACTTTCCATACAAAATTACTAGTCTAATAAAAAAAAAATATTGTTCGATTTTGATAAACCTTGGTAAGTATATTAAAATTGAAAATTTGAATCCGATTTTGATGAAACTTGGTAAGTATGTACATTTAAATTAGTTTCTCATTAAAAAAAGTCGAAAGTATATCGAAACCCAATGATTTTGAAAAAAAAAATATATTTAATTCGTATTTTGATAAGAGTAGGCAAGAATATTTAAATTGAAAATCTCATAGGATTTAACTTATTGAAAAACTTGCGACTTTTTTAAAAGGGTATCTAATCTATATATATAAAAACGAAATTCATCTACTCACTCACTCATTAAACACGAAATCTCGAAAACTACTTGACCTACGAAGCTGAAATTTGGCAGGTAGATTCCTTATGGGGTGTAGAGGTCCGCTAAGAAAGGATTTAACGTAAGGGCCGCATAAAGGACGACAAAAGGGGGTTGAAAGTTTATATGAAAGTCTACGCGTACGAAGTCGCGGGCAACAGCTAGTTTTTAATATACATAGGTACTCACCAAGTTTCATCAAAATCGGATGAACAGTTTCCCAAAAATTCGATATGATGTGTATTAAAATTGCTAAGAGACCTCCAGAGGAGCCTTAAGGTAAAAGCCTTGTTTTAGTGGACAAAAATCTGTCATACATACTTGGCGTAGTTGTAAAAGATCCAACGAAAAAGTCAAGAGCAGCCAGCAATATGATCAAGAGCAACACAAATTGCAGTTTAATCACCCACTTCACTCCAGCTATATTGATGGTGCCGAGTAGAATGACTGCAGCCACCGCAAATCCTCGGGCCGCCCAGGTGTTGTCTGTTGAGACTAAGTTTGCCATGGATTCACCAAAACCAAACACATTTAAGGCACAGCCGACAGCCTGAAAATTTTACAAGAAGGCTTTACAATATGCGTAATTTTCTTTAAAATTCTAATTTAAAGAGCTTTTTCACACATTCAAACATGCCGCTCTAATTCGGTATGTAAAGTTTTTTTTGGTATTTTTTTTATATTTTTATTTCGTAGGTAAGGCTATTTTAAGAAACTAATTTCAATATTTTTGTTTTCTATTGAGTAGTTATTTAAAAAAAAAAAATGAAAATTGAAATTATGTGACGTCACCATATAGCACAAAATTTCGTTGCGTTGAGAAGCCTAAAAAAGCACCCTATATTGGCAGCCCTGAAAAAAAACCACACAGTCAAACCACAGAAATGAAAAAATATTCTATTCTGTGTGACGAACAGTGTGTCAAATGTATAATATTTTTATTCTTAAAAGGCACAGAAAATAAAATGCTACAATGTGACGTCATTTAGAGGACAATGAAAGTCAAATGATTTCTTAGTTTTATGTTAAAATAAATGGCATCTTATCGTTTTAAAAGGTCGGAGTAGAAAATTAAGGGTTGGTAAGATAAAATCTCGAAATGGCTTTGGAATTGGCATAGGTTAATTTTTTTAGCATACCGAATTATGATCGTTTACATTATTTTCATTTTTATCCACTAGTAACTAGTTTGCACAGCATTCTGGCTGAGTCTAAAAAAGGCTCGGCCAGAATGCTGTTACAGTAACCTAATTTGTAGCCTACTGCTTTGCTGCTTAGATTTTTCTTGATTGTCTGATTGCTTAGAACAGTTCTTCGAATACTTTGTTTTAGGGCACATTTCATAATAATGTGATATTATATATCACCTATGACGTTAAAAACAGGAGCGCTTGATACCTCACATTAATTTAGCTTTTATTTTAATTTTACTAGCAACGATTTAGTGGTATAATAAAGGTGGTTGTGATTTGATTTGATTTAAACGACTCAACAAAATGAATAAATAGCTGGTATTTTGTTCATCATTTCAGTGTTGATGTGGAATTAATAGCATGACTTACAAACCAAACTACTACTCATACTAGACAAATCAGCAGTGCAAGTACTGATCATCAAATTCGATAAAATGCCATAGAATCGATCATAACAAGTACTGATTGAATGGTATTTTATCAAATTTCACAATCACAACTGTCAAATTTGACGATCGATAAAGAACGGTACTTACACTGCAGCTTAGTACCACTGATCTGTGTAACCTGTATTTTCTCTCCATGGTTGAAATATTTAGTTACTATTAGTAAAACGGTGTATTTATTCAATTGGGGCGTGGCATAAACCTACTCATTTAAAAAGCCATTCTTCATCGATGACATCATAAACTTATTATTATAACAGACACAAATCAATGACTCATGTTCATTACCAAACTTATTATAGCAACTAAATACCTGTCCAAAACAGTACACCATTCCCAAAGCCCCTCCCATCCTGGAGCCCAGGGTGTGAGCCAGCAAAAAGTACACTCCTCCACTTTCTATCCGGCATCTTTCACAAATTCCTACTGCTGACAATACTGATATCAATGCTACAAACACTGTAACAAAAATTAACAAACATTTCTTTCATTTCAATAATCACTTAGATTAAGCTAGATAGTCAGAATATAGTTTCAAGCGTACCCAGTTGTCTTTTTCAAGGTAAGTGCGCCACACAGCCTCATCTCCTTTTGTCTCATTTTTATTTATGTATTGATAGGCGAGCAGCATAAAGCAGATGTACCTACCACACCATGTACCCACAGTATCAAAATTTAACGTCTAAAAAAAACTTACATTTGATCACCATGTTGCATGTTGTTAAGTGATGATGCGGTCTACGATGTAGCATGCTTGCCTAGAAGAAACTAATTTACTCGTGATTTGAAGACACCCAGATTGTAAGTATCGGGGAAATCCCGTTCAGGCAGCATGTTTGTCTGTTTTGCTATGATTCTTTGTGGTTGAAACTATAGTCTCGAGTATCCAGCTTAATCTAACAATGTGAGTAATTTCACAATAATAAAAAGAAAATGTATGAAAGTCAGACCAGTAGGCTTACTATGGATGTACTTTTATGATTGTAATAGCATTCCATCTTGCTCGTGTGCATGTTGCGAGAAGGTAGATGTGAACAGGGTGGCACGTAATCGCAATCGCAACACAAATCACGAATAAACATTCATAATAAGCTCGCAGTTACCTTAATAAAGTTGTCCTATTACTTCCTATTGGTACTGATAGTGTGACAGCTTATTGCCTTGCAACGAGTTCAAAAAACTTAGAACATAAAAATAATATGATATTATCCCAAGTTTTTTAGCTCTTACAGCTGCAGTAGATTGTAAAAATCTAAATGTATGCCGTGATTTCTGATCACTTTAACTATGTTTTTTAATATAAGATTGTAAGCAGTTAGCCAATGTACTATAGTGAAATCTTAGAACCACCTTTTTATTCAGATTTTTTAAATGTTATGGAAGCTTTCCAAGGGAAAAAAGTGGAAATAGTATAGGAGGATATGTCACAAATCATTTAAGTTTTGCAAAGCACTTGATATTTTAATAAAAACATATACATAATTTCTTACCTGTAAAGATGACTATAAAAATACCATTAACTAAACCAGCCTGGCCAACTATCCAGCCTGATCTTAGGAAAACAATGACTCCAAAAATGTTAATAAGGCAGGACGTGAAAACTCCGTCCCAAGTACCAAAGAGTACCGGCTGTGATATAAAGAAGTTTGACTTCCACCATGGTACGTCGCCCTAGAAAATATAACAGGAATGAAGTATGACATGAAAAGAATAGAAAGTGTTTGTGTAACGCTAGCGAGCCGAAAAAGTGTATATGTAATGTAACATCCTTACTTGAATATCTGCGAAGATTTCATTGGCGCCTGACGCTTGATGACCTCCTGTCCCATATTGTGATTCATTTCCCAAATCCACGAAGCCACCTGATTGTCTTCTCATGCGAGCCCGGTCAAATCCAGGCTCGTCACTCCGAAAACTATCTATATCCAAATCAGTTCGCCGGTGACGATTGCTTTGATCCATTTTAATTTATTTGTAAAGCTCCATTTACCAATTTAAACAGGTAATAATATTTTGTGTTTATCTTTGCTATACCTAATCCCAATCCAATTTATCCAATCCATCCACCGACCACCAAAGCAATAAGCACTGACACTGACAGTGACACTAACACTACTGACATAACTTTTTTCGCTCAATTTTGGTTGGTTTGGCAGGCTAAAGGCGTTTAAGCTATACTGCATCGTCTAATTTATTTTACTGACTTGAGTCATTTTTTCACTTAAGCTCTTCATTTGTTATTATCTGTTAGTGGTGTCATCAACCAGGATTATCTCCCTTCTTTAAAAAAAAAAAAAAAAAACAACCTCACCCTCTCCTCCCTCACTGTTGATGGCAATATTGCCCCAACACCGAAAATGGCAGTAGCCAAATAAAAAAAGTGCGTTTAATTAGGATGGCGCTACAGTAGTAGTAGGGTAAATAAAAAAACTGCCAAAGTTATTAGAGTAGGAAAGAGAAATAAACGAGGAAAGAAAAACTTTCGCTTCGGTAAAAAAAATATAATTACCTATAAACAATCGTTAATAAAGTAAATATTTCTCAAAAAATTGCTACAATCAATTGAATGTACCTACATACATAGAAGAATTCAAATTTAGGACCCTGTTACTGAGCCTACGATGTCTGTCTGTCCATTCGTCTATCCGTCCTACTTTTAAACGACTATATCTTTTGAACCGTAATAGATAGCCAGTTGAAATTTTCACAGAATATGTAATGATACGGCGGATTAACTTACAAACAGGATAGGTCCACGCCCAAAATGGCCATGCTCGTCGATAAGGTAAGGGGAATGCCCTGAAAAATGGCGTGGTGAATGGGCTTTTTTTGCAGTGAACGCAATGATCAGTTCCCGCTAGTTCTATTGGTTGTTCTATTGATAGAACTAGTTGGACTTTTTTGTCCAAGTATAGTTCCATTACTTTCTGTTTTTTTAAGAATGGAACTAACGAGACCATTTCGTTCCATTATAGTTCTAATAGTGCTTGCGTCTTGGCAGGATTAAACTGCAAGTTTTGCATGCCTCAGTCAGTAACCTGCTCCAGAGAGCACTCCACGGCAGACACAAGCTCTGCTCTCCTTTCCTCCACGTCATCTTTACGAGCGTTTGCATGGCCAGAGTAGGTATTTGGCATCACCCGTGCTTTATACTATCATCCGCATAGCAATGGATATTTCTAATTTGCAACAAATCATTAATATTCAGGATGAATAGCGTGGGCGATAGCACATAGCATTAATTGACATGGCTGCAGAACAAGCGCCATCGTCGACCGCTCTCATGCAGCGACCATGCAAAAAGTTACCAATTCACTTGTAAAGCTGAAATTGCGCTGAAAATTTACCTTTTTATCATGCGGGGTAAAGGATGAACCGTCGAGTGGTTATTCGTAATTGGCAATGACCATGTTAGAACACAAAGTAGGTAGGTACCTACTTTTTATCCTAGATTAAGTATTTTACAGTTCCCGTGGGATAGCATAACCACTCATCTTCACAACGGCTCATCGAATACGTATGAAATTTGGTATAGAGATAGGCTATGAGCCATTTTTAGGGTTCCGTACCCAAAGGGTGAAAACGGGACCCTATTACTAAGCCTACAGCATTATCATCCACCTTTGCAACGGATCAACGAAAAAGTATAACATAATTATAGTACCTAGGTATAGTAAAATATATAAGGTCACATGAGAATGCATTAAAAAAATCTGAATCATAAAAAAAAATAACTGTCAAGGCGTTAAAATCAAAGGTGCAAGAGCAAAAGTAAATTATGTAACAATAAGCCGATGTTTTATTCCTTCGGTCGAGCGGGCGAGGATAGGTATGTACTAAAAAGCCAAAAAAAAACCTTCGATGTAGCGCGGTTTCTTGGGCCGCAAGCGGCCCGCGAGGACGACTTCCAAGCAAGCGGACTAAGTACAAAAAAAGCCTTAGCGCCTAGGTAGCGCGGTTCGATGCCCCAAGGCAACTCAAAAGCGAAAGTAATGCACAAAAAAACATACAGTCGAATTGATATCCTTCTCCTTTTTAAAGTCGGTTAAAATACCCAATATTTTTTTCTTTCCAGGTCGCGTGGTTTCTTGGACCGCAAGCGGGCCGTAAGAAAATGAACCTCAAAAATCGAAAAAAAATCTGTCAAGGTCGCACTTTACTACCCCGGACTACTGCTTCGGACCTACTGCTCTTCGTACTTAGTAGGTATAGTAATAGATCGTTGGTCGCACTGTTCGCTGGGCCTTGAGGCCAGGCCCTTCTTTCCCACTGGGCACTCTGGGCACGTGCCCAGGGCCCCGCGATCGACAGGGGCCCCCTAGTTCCTGCCAGATCACCAAATGATAACCAATATTTATTACCGACAAACATATTTATTTCGAAAAAATCATAGGATAATGACTGACTACAATACCTACTTACTTGCTTATTAGCTTTACTCTACTCTCGCCTGAAAATCAGCATATCAACTTTCTTTCAGAATCAGAATAATCTTTATTGTAAAAACTGGTACATTATAAGGTGTTATATTTTAGTAGTATCACAGTTTACCCATTTCGGGCATACAATGTTTTGTTTGTTACTTACTAATAAATACATTTTATTTATTTATTTAAAATATTACGTATTTGAGACACGTTGCTACGTAAATACAAACGAAAATAAAATATTATAACTCCTCTTGTTACTTAAAAATAATTTTAGAAATAACATAATAAACCTAATATAATTTTAGTGAGATGTAATTTATAAAAAATATGCTACTACAATTATGTCTATTATGTCTTTGTCTATTCGAACAAAATAGTGCTCTGTCAAGGCCATAGGGGGGGCCCATTATTGTGCCCAGGACCTCTAATAGGTTAAAGACGGCCCTGCTTGCGGCCCAGTTGCGGAAGAGTTTCTACCGAAGGTGATCTATATAATAAATAACACAACGTTTATGCGAAATCATGCATTCAACCTGCGAGGGAGAGGTTAAAATAAAAGTAAAGTAGGAAAAACTGTTTTTCTTACAATCTTTAAGTTTTATCGGCATTGCACCTCAAAATATGATGCTATTGAAATAAAATAACCATGATGTGACGAAATTTATCGCATTGCAAAAATTAATTGTATCAACCCATATTTTCAAAAAATTTATCACAGACACAATTTGATGTTATTTTTAGCAGCCTACGTAGAATATCCATTTCTACTATGAGTACTCGTATGTACATACTTATATTGTTATCGTTTCCTAAATTCTGGAGAGTTCTCCACTACATTTATTTTTCATTTGTCGTCTTACATACAGACATACCTACCTACCTACCTACTTATAGATTTTGGTAATTTATATATGTAGAGGTACTTACACAAACATCCTTATTTCGAAAATATTGATACCTACTCTAACGACGGAACCTACTGTTTTTCCTTTAAACTACTCGGGCGTATACGCGGGTAAAAGCTAGTCCTATAAAAATGCGATAAGTAGATTGTTTCGTTACAAGTAGGTAATCAAAGAACACTCAAAATTGTCAAAACAAAATTACACAATTCGTATGTACCTACTTTTGTTTATGTTTATTATATAAGTACTTGTATGACATACAAATTTTATGTTGACATATTTTGACAGCAATATGTTGTAGGTATTTATTGATAGCCCGTTGGTCCAGTTGGTAGTGAACCTGCCTTCTGAGCTTGGGGGCGTGGGTTCGATTCCCACCTAGGACAAACATTTATGTGATGAACATTTGTGTTTGTTCTATATCTGGTTGTTAATATCTATTTAAGTATGTATTTAAAACTATATATGTATGTATATCAGTCTCTGGCAGCCATATCACAAGCTTTGCTTAGTTTGGGGTCAGATGACCGTGTGTACAAAGATGTCCCGAATATTTATTTATTTTTTTTTTATTTATTATATTAGTTTTTTTATAATATTATTCCTATTTTTACCAGGAAATCTGTTTAAGCTTAACAGTATGTGAGATAAATGTTAGTGAAATTTGTCCGTTTTTATTCTCAATAAATAATTTGAATACTTAGTGTTGCTTTGGGGCCTGTAGAGGTTCTAGCTGAGTAGGTAGGTATAGGTAGCAAGGATGGCGTAACAAACGCTTAGATTGGTTGCAAAGACAGCTCTAGAATTTGGAGGGTGACCGTAGCTTAACGGTTAGAGCGTTCAGGACGGTGACTACTTATACCATCAGGTGGCCCGTCGCTTGTTTGTCTACTATTAAATTAAAAAAAATGTTCCTTAACCCGATCGGTGCAGGTTCAAAGCCTGCCGGTCGTAATTTTTTTGAATTGTCTAGTGAATTTATCTATTATCAAATTGCAATATGTCAGCTAGAATAAAATGTGGGAGATTCCGACGAACAAAACTATTAAACTCTAGGAAAGAATCATTACTTAAGAAGCTTTTAAAGTATTTTAGTTGAAATTACGCTAAACCAGCGAGACCTTTTTGTTCTGAAGAGTTTCTGCAAGATCACTTAATACTTTCAAAAAGCCTTTTTGCCGCGAGCTCCTCCGAATATTGGAGTTTCTCTTAAAAGTACATAATATTAGGAAAGTAAAAGCGGGTAGGCAGGTAATGGCTCGAGGCGGGGTCCGCACTTCGACACCGTTCCGGGCGCTATCTTAATCGTCCAGCGTTTAAGCATATTTATGTAGCAATAAGTTATCAGGAGGCTAATTACGGCCGCGAAACCACCTGTCCGCTATCATCCGTACATAGGCCTTCGCATATACTTCCGTGCGTCTTACGCGCGGGCCCACCCCCCGGGTGCGATTGGTCGAGGGCGGCGGTGCGCGCGCAGCGACCCTCCTCGCGCTGGAGACACGCCGCGACTCCGGAGGAGCCGGCCGCGGCGCGATGCGGCCGCCGGCAGTGCCACCGCGACCTCGCTCCCGCGCCGACACAGCACCCCGCCGCCGCCGCTGCCCGCTCACGGCTACCGACCGACAGCCTCTCGCGACACTTCATCAACTTTTTAAACTGTAGTTTCTACTTTTTATAAATTGTTTGTATTTATTTAAAAGTTTTAGTCAGTAAGTTAAAGAAACTGTAAAACTTTAGTAAGTAGATAAGTGTTAAGGAGAGCCGTGTGGGTGATGTGATGGGTAGATACGGTAGGTCGCGCGGGCTCGGAACGGGAAGCGCGCGCCTGGTGGCGGCCGCGTGCGCGTGGGCATGCGCGCTGCTCGCCGCCGCCGCTGCAGAGGCGCACGCTGACGTCGACACCTCCACCGGTCTCGGAGACAACACGCTCACCAACTCAGGTTAGTGAGTTGAACCTATGATTGTGGTGTTTAGTGTTGAAAGCAAAACTATACCTACAATTCATAAAATGAAGTTTACTTCACTTAAATATAGTATATGGGTCAGGCAAGGACATACTGAAAGCTCAAGATTTAAAATAGTATGAAAATAGCAGATGCCTACAACTGCTGTAGGTACACATGAAAAGATAATTTTACTTTCTTTAAAAATAATACGTTTCACACAATGGTTACCTAGTTTCAAATTAGCTTAAGTTTAAAAACTCTCAAAAATTTTTTAGCTTACAAAATTATAATATATTGTATGTAGTAGGTATTTATAAATTGTTCATGATTATTTAAGCGTCCTGCCAATAATCAAAGGCCTTGAAAACGATTCATGGTTGTTGACTTTAGGTAAACAATTAAATGAAACTTTCGTAAGCCCGTTACATTTCTAGGGGAATTAAAAATACTTAGCGAATATTTGCCGGCGGAATTCGTAATGTAACGCCGTAACGGAGACAACGGTGGGCGGCGACCAAAGAGAACAACACCTTCTTTACTCCAAATGTACATAAATTCATAACGAATTATTGCGTGCTCTCTTTTCGTGTGAACAATCAAATACTCGAATCACATGACCTTACAAAGTGGACTTGGGGGTGGCTAGATAAAAAGATAAAATTTTATGTTTTGTAAGCTTTTTTTAACGAAGGAAAAATTTCGGGCACCGTTGATTATTTCCGTTTTATATTATGTAGGAAACATCATAATAACATATCTTAGCGATTAACGTGTCTTGCAACCGCTGCATCTAATTTGTGCACTATACAGAAGGATGAAAGAGTACCTAAATTCATGTTACTAATAGCACCACCGTGTGTAAGACGCGTGACGACATGATTGTCATATGTTTTAATTATGGAACAACAACCAAAGAGGTAACTTATTTTAATATACGACACGGGAATTAATTATGATTGGCTCCGGTTACTCCGACTATTATAGTTTCAACTGCATTCGGCAGTCTTTCTCAAGGTGAATGCGCGCGCTGCGTCTCGCACTGAACTAAAGGATTTGGTTTTTTTCTAAAAATAAATAAATGGAAGCGTTATACGTAATAGTAAATAAATAAATGGAAGTGTCTCCTTTATCACTTACAACCCTCATTGGTCATACTTACATTTAGCATATCGCTTCCAGTGTTGTGCCGCGCAATATTGAAGTGTGCGTTTGTAGAACAAGTAAGCAGTGCCGGTTTTAGTATACTACTGGCGACCTGGGCGAGACTTCTACGGCGCCGAAACCGTAATTCAAACCGAAAAAGGCAAATAAAAGAATAGATCTAAAAAATATATATATACCTGCGGCGCCCCTTTATAGGCGCCTATGGCGTCCCTTTTTATCTGGCGCCCTGGGCGGTCGCCCCACCAGGCCCTACCCTAACGCCGGTACTGCAAGTAAGAATATGACAGTGTGTGTGCAATATGTGTAAGATCTTTTTCGGCAATATCTCGAGTTTAAGGCAGATCCAAACTATAGGTATATATTATTAAAGGGTTTTTAGGTAACATATCATTTTTACAAGTTTTTATTTAACTTGCAATGTATGTATGTAAGTATATGTTTGTTCGGGTGGAATCTTGCAACTCAATTTTGAAGCAGATATCTTCAACTGATTGAGCTGAAATTTGGCATATGTATGTATGTTTGGTGACAATGAAATGTTATGGTATCTTCGAGCTGGTCTGATGATGGAAACAGAAGGTAGCCATATGAACTCTTAAACGAAACGACGTAACCCCGTCGAGTTTGGGTTCATTGGATTTGTCTTCACTTTGGTCCTAGATGATAAATTCAATATGGTGGACGCCTCAAGATGGCGGAATATATGTTCAGATCATGATATGGGCATCAAATGAAAGGGGTTGCTGACTAGAATACGAAAAAGATTGTGTTTAAAAAGTTTTTTTAAACTAATAAAGCTTATTTTTGTATAAATTTCGAATTTACTCGCTGATTTACAAGTACCACCAATTATTTTTAATCATAGGTACTTTCTATGTTACGCATTAGTATATTATTATAGTATCGGTGTCCAGATGTCATTTCGCTTTAATTATGATTGGGTGCATAAAAATAAATTTTCATTCATGGCCTAGCTGCAATATGAGTCGGTAGGTACGTATATTACTCGGTTTTTATTTTTCAGTAAATATTAAACACATGATTACTTACAAGAACACTAGGTAAGCAAGTATAGGTAGGAGTTATTTAATTTTAGGTAGCTACTTATAAGTTGAGTCAAATATTTGTGCAATTTCATTTATTGATTTTTGTTAGAGAGCCTGAAAGAGGTATTGAATGGGCAAATTCAAATAACAATTCAAATTCAAATTATTTGTCAGAACATGATAGGTACCTACACATACTTACAAAGTAGCATACATGGTATGCCTATAGCATACAATTGTATCTCAAGGAAATCTTCAAACTGCAGTTATAGACTTGATGTTTTGAGTTATTGATATATAGCAACTCAAAATATCTAGGCTATCGGAATGATATTTTTTTTTCTTTAAAAAAAGCAGCCACATATGGTGCCGATCATCGAAAACGAAATTTGAATGTGTTTAAAATTAAGGAAAGTAATTTCACATTATGCTAAATATAAGTAATCTAATTTATACAAACTATAATACTAAAATATAAAATTTAACTAATCTAAGGAACATATAAATATTTTAATGTTTTGCTAGATAGAGAACGCACTATACTCACAGATGACGTCATTTGAGGGTACTCCATACCAACTCCATACTGACACTTACTTTCTGGAACAGACAGAGCATCCTTCGTAATCCGAATACCTATAAACTTTAAATGCCTTTAAATATCTCAAATATTTAGAGCAGTCGATTTTAATAATTTTTTCAGTAGTTATATTGGTACATTTAATTTTTCACTAAGCCTGTTATCTATCTATTTATAAATATCTTTATATACAAAAATTTATTCCTATTTACCTTGTTTACCGATTTCATTCGTATTTTCTTTTAAAGCTTTCTTATACTTTGTAGAAGGTTCTTACGGAAAGAAAAATTAAGAAATTTGCGCAGAAAATTGGAAAATTTCTGAAAACTAAACGATGATTTTAACTCGCGGTTGAAACCGCGGGGCGCAGCTACTCTATATATAAATGTATCACTATTTACCTTGGTCACGCCATAACTTGAGAATGAATTTACCGATTTCATTTATCTTTTTTTTTATAGGTTTAATAATACTTTGTAGAAGGTTCTTGCGGAAAGAAAAGTTAAGAAAAATATGCAGTTTTATTTTGAAAACTTTTTAACTCGCCGGTGAAACCGCGGGGTGCAGCTAGTTTTTAATAAATCAAACACCGAAACTATAGCCTATTGCCAATTTGAATATACCAAGAGTTTGGTGACAACATACAAAAAACATGTCACCTTATTGTATAACTATTACTTTCCTACACTTGTGCATTTTCGAGTAATAATGGTGAATTGTTGTTTATTAAATGTTCGTGAACGTGCTGGAGTGTGCTGAAGTGATATACTCAATATATAATGAGCTTAAACATGTAGGTATTGTTTTTTCTTGTTGTTTCCAAAATTCCGTACAAGCCTCTTCTAGTACTATAGGGCATGACTTGGACTTGACCGAGACATACACTTTACTTGACTCTGAGTGTGACTATGACTTGTTTGACAATATTCTTTTTAATACTTGACACTGGCAAATGCACAAGACGTGCGTATACGTGCGACGCCAAAAAATATGTCACGAGGAAGGTAAAAAAAAACATATGTGTGTACATTCATTACCAGCTATCGATTCAATAAATAAAAAATAAATAAACAAATTTAAAAAAATTACTGCTGTCTCGAGAACCCTACTTATTGTATTTTTTTTTAATGAAAAGAAATTAATTAATCGTTCATGTAAGTCCGCGAGTACCTATGAGAATTTGTCAAACGTTTTCTTAAGAACCCGGTTACCGCCACTGTTATATCTTTCGCAAACTTTAAATGCTTTAAAAATTACTGAGTGTGAATTTTGAAAATCAGTGTGACATTTTCTATTAGAGCAGCATTGCAAGTTTCATTTTAATTTTTAACTTTGGCCGAGGAGATTGTTTTTTATGTGTACAAAAACAATTATTGTTAGGTATGAGTAAAGAGGCTTATCAACTCTGGATTTTGCCGCCGGAACCGCAGTATAAACAACATGTTGATAAGAAAATGTCTATTTATACCTATACTGACTTATTACGTACTTATCTTTTGCAAAAACTGGGTACATCATACAAAGTACGAATATTTACACTTTGACTAAACTCCATGGACGTAACAAGCCTTTAGGTTTGTTACACCCATGCTAAATACAATACATATCCATAATATCTAAATGTAAAGAGGTTTGATTACGTTTTCCTACCAAAAATAGGCAAATGCACAACGGGCTGATTACAAAAAAGCCTGCGAAACATGGAAACTTGTACTATATTATTATATCATAGAAAATTTTGTGTAGTTTTGACACCAACGTGAGAAAAGTATGTCGCTCACTAGGTATATTATTTTCCAAAATTGTGTATTTTCAAATATTAATGTGTAATAATGGTGGATTATTATTGAACTTCTTGTTCACTAACGTGCTCGATTATGGCATGTTCTCACCGCATTACCGGAGCATGGCTGCGCCTTGACTTGTTTGACAATATTTATTCAAGCTTTAAAATATTTTAATACCTAACACTGGCACTTACACAAGATGTGAAGCCAAAATGATCTCAGGAGGAATAAAAAAAATGTGTCTCCTATGCGTAAAAATATCCGTTGGTTGTGGTTATAGAAGATATATCCCATAGAATATTACACATATTATACTATATATACTATAGAAGATAGAAGGTTCTTAAAAATTTGGACGAATGGACAGACGGACAGACGGACGGACAGACTAAATAAAAATCTCTGTAATAAAACCAATGGACACATTAAGTACCATGTTTGAGAAAAATACATAAACATTCCTGGCTGAATTCATTACAGTAGCTGTGTAATCGCGTTACATTTTGAGAGCCGTGCATCAGATAGCCAGACACAGTGATGCCAGTAATTTGGCTAGTCATAAATTACTCGTTTAACTGAATTACGCGGGTTGAAAGCATTCCACCAGCGGACCAGTGTCGAATGCGGACCGTATGATATGTCGGCTAGGCACGCGGCCGCGGGCTACTTCACAAATGAGCTTTGAATCAATGAATTTAATTAGCGAGCTATGCAAAGCCAATGTGTCATATGACCCTTGTATTAGCACTGCAATCGGATTCCATTAAAGTTCTTTGGTTTGCGATTTAAAATTATGTAGCAGGTACATACTTATATAGAATTTACAGTCTTACTTTGAAATGATGGTTAAGTTAATATTTGCTCTGTCAGCGAGAAACTGACTGAAAAATGAGACAGCAATAATTGCAGGCATAAACTAACTTAACCAATGTTTCTAATTGCTAAATTTCATGATTCTAGGTCAACGGAAAGTACCCTATAGGTTTTGATTTCCTTGTGAAATCGCAAAATATGCGACTAATAAATGGTCATATCTTTTGATTGCGTTGACTTATAAGTTTGTTTTTTTCACAGCTGAAAGAAACTGTAGTTCCGAGTATTTGATATAAATTTCAACTTGATATGTACAACCTTTACGCTTTTCTGAGAAAAGGGGTCTTGACAGACGGACAACAAAGTGATCCTATAAGGGTTCCACTTTTTTCCTTTTCAGGTACGGTTTTTTCCTTTTGAGGTACGGAACCCTAAAAATTATAATATTGGTTTATTAACTAACTGATCAAATTATTTTTCACACCACCTGCTCGACAATGTCCAATTACATATCATGCAACCTCAACGTAAAGTAAAGCATTATCTCTTAAGGGATATAAAGTTGTATGAAACTCCCTAGGGAATAAAGTGATTTGAATTTGGAACGTCAAATTCGTGTGGAAACTCGTGGAAAACTCTAAGTAAAAAAATGCCCAAAAATATGGCATTTTAAAGAGGTTTGTTCGAAAATCGAACTGGCCTCCATAAGCAGAACTCAAATAAAAAAGAAAAAGGTGCGTTTACAAAAAATGTGAAACAAAAGATGCTGTTTCGTGCTGTGATTTTAAGTGAAACCTGGCTTTTTAGGGTTCCGTACCGAAAGGGTAAAAACGGGACCCCATTACTAAGCCTACGATGTCTGTCTGTCTGTCTGTCTGTCTGTCAGTCCGTCCGTCTGTCTGTCTGTCCTACCTATTAACGACTGTATCTTTCAAACCGTAATAGATAGACATTTGAAATTTTCACAGAATATGTAATGATACGGCGGATTAACTAAGAAATACTAAAAAAGTCAAAAAGTAAAAACGAGAGGGACAACAAACGTGTTTTTTTAACGTATTTTTGTATTAGCTCTAATGTAAAAACGGTAACACGTACAAACGTCAAACTTGGTATGATTATAGTACACACTCTAGTGTATAACAACAAATAATAAATAATGGCCAAGTGCGAGTCGGTGATAAGTTTCTGTTCATTACCACGTTCTAACTGGTAATTTCGTTGTTGAATTTTATGGTTGTACGGAACACTCAGTGCGCGAGCCCGACTCGCACTTGGCCGGTTTATTATTGTCTCGCAGAAGGTGTGAAAAGTAGAGTATGCTCCTCTGGAATAAAGCCTGTCTTCGTCTTGGGCAGCTTGAGCCCCTCGCTTCATTCAGGACTCTATATAACTTCCTCGCTACGCTCGGGAGTTAACTCTAAGAGTCCCTCGTTGCGATCAGGGTTCAATATGCCGCCCGCGACGTAAGACACTGCTTTATTTCATTATTGCATAATCTACTATATTTGTATGGATTGTATTGACCATGGCATGACATACAGCGAAGACCTTGCATAGAGCTTTATTTATTTATTTTGGAGCCCCCGCCCCAGTAGGATTCTCTGTGTCCGCGATGCCATGGAACACACACAAAAATAGGGGCTTTGTATTGTCGCTAATTAAACAACACTACTGGTAGTGCGGCTGGTAGTGACGTTGCCAACAAACGCTAATATCCAGACCCAAAGCAGATATTTAAATTCATCATTCAAATATCTGCCCGGCCGGGAATTGAACCAGGGACCTTCTGCTCATGAGGCAGCTATACCGGCCACTATGTAAGCTATACCGGTAGCTGTAAGCTCTGTCAGACTAACAAACCCAGCAGGGTTTGTTTTTGTCCGTTTGCTTTACAATTAATTAAAATTCAAGAGTATGCAATGCATTAGTCAATGACGAAATAAAAACAAAAAAACATACAGTTGAATTGATAACCTCCTCCTTTTTGAAGTCGGTTAATTACCTATGATGCATTGCATACTCTTGAATTTTCTCTTTCCCCATTGAAATTTTTCTATCATAGTCTAGGCTTCTCTTTCAGTAGCGGGAAAGTATAAAAACATCAATTGCTTCGCTGGGTGGTAAAAGTTGGCATTTAGCAAAATCTTTATTTATTGTCGTAGGCATATATTATGATACTTAATCTAACTCTTTGTTATCAAACTCTCGTTTCACCTCGTGTGCACACACGAAGACAATATTGTTCCTACCAATTAATCTTGTAGTCGTTATTAAATTCCCGTGCAGTTGAAACGGGAGAAACTGAGCCGTTGCAATAATTCTAAAACGGAAACCCCTTTCAGATTGAGTCCAATGGAGTTGCCGACAACTAAGAACAGTGTAACGAATTAATCAAAATTTCACCTCCGGGCCTAATATGAGGCATGACTTCAGTCCTCGAACAATGGATGTGGAGGAGGAGTGTTCGAATCGAAGTTGAATCACGGCGTACATTCGGGAGTTCCATTGTTACCGAGCGGAGTAATGAAAGCGCTAGCTGATAATAATTTACGAACAGCAGAAGTGTCGCTGTTTAATGGCGAAAATAGGGGCCCGAGAAGCATTCCAGCGAGGCCGGGCGCCGCGCGGGCCGAGTGACAACCGCGCCGACAGCAAACTAAAATAATTATCATCATTGTCCTGGCCACGGCGAGCGCTTTAATTGTTCATTTACATTTGCAACGATGATACCAGTTCCGAACTATTTCGCTCGCCGTTTATTTTACTCTCGCCGTTCCGCTGCCGTGTTATTGTTCGGAGTTAATGGTCTGAAAAATAGAAATGAATCGCAATTTGTATGATGTTATTGCCGTGAGTGTAGTTATGTAAGTTATGGGAACCGCTTAATTTGGAAATGTTGTTGGATTTATGGAAAAGTCTAGGGATAACTTTGTTAGTTTTTTTTTTCTTGACCACGCATATTCAATAGGTGGGTATAATTATTGTAGTTGTTGTATATTATACAACTTGTTTGTATTTAATTTATAATTGTATGTTACCGATGTTGATAAATTAAGTGTTATTGAAATTGTGGTAATGGTGGGTAGGTGCCACCATCATAATTACATAGATAATAGAGACATATAAAATTGGTGTTTATTTAATTTTTATTTATTTATGTTTATTCGCCCTCATTATGACGTGTCATTGAAAATGAAAGTGAGGTTTGCTGAGGTTTGGTGCGTCATTTTTTGTTCATAAGTGCCGTTGGCGAAATATTATGATCTGGCAAAAATACAGCCGTAGGGAATAAACTTTATTTTTTTAAGATATTAATTTGTGTAATGATATGTGCATTACATGCCGGTTAGGGATAAAGTGAGCGTACGCTTAGTCCCAGATTTGATAGTTTTCGAAAACTTTTTTCGTTTACGTATTGTTCCATACATTTTAGTTAAGCGCCTTCAGCGGAAACGCGGAGGTAATAAAATCGGTAGTATTCGGCGGTATGGATTGTTTCACTCTAATACGAAAAAAGTTTTCGAATACTATCAAAACTTGTACTAAGGGTACTGTTCCTGCTGCATCTTTAAGTTGTTATTCATACCGTCAAAGTGTTTCCCAAAATGTCTGCGTACTGTAGAATAATAAATTATCTTGCGTGATACCTTTTTTCATAATAAGTAGGAATATGTACCTACGCCCACATAAACCAAAATATTATACAGATACCAGATACGAATTCCGTCACCAAGGAACACATTGTCTTTCGGCAAAATAAAGCCGTAGCTCGGTATTAAGCACGTAGGGTGAATTTCACGTATTGTAATGTTTTCCCTCGGTCGTGAGGGCGCGTTGTATTACAAAATGAAATTACAAGAGACGTTCGCGGAGTCCTCTCGCAGCATTAATTTGTATCAGGAATTTGTAGAGATTTAGCCGAAGCCGCGCGGAGTTCGCCACGCAGCACGGGCGGCGAGCGTTAACGCTTATTAAGGGGTGCATCCAGCGACAGATGTAGGGGAGGATCCGCCATTTGCGTAATGTCAGGAATGGGTACACTCGATTTAATAAAACTCCTACAGTGGTTCGCTGTGAAGAATTTAGGAGTCAATTCGTTTTAAACGCCACAGAAGCATAGCGAGAAAAAACCGTGAGCCAAAACGTGCTCGGAATACATTGTCGAGGCTTGGATTTCTTATCGGTAGCAATTGAGATGAGTACTTATGGCTTTTCGAGTGGCTCGGCTTCGTTTAATTTGTTGTTTCAGCGTGGAATTTTTATTAACGTCTCCCCTCACTTTACATTTTTAGGGACGTGGCGTGGTGCTTATTGGCAAGTCAAGGTGAAGGAAAAGTTTCGCTTCGTTTCTGAATGTTAGGTACATTGAAGGCCTCGTCACGAAGAATTTAAATAGTAAGTAAATGAGGTTTGGAGGTTGCTTGTGCCTGTTGATTACAACAAGTTAAAAGTTGCAGTATTTCTTTCTAAGAAGTTTCTTTGTAAGACAATCGGTCCATGACCAGCCAATATTTCAAGCTAGCCAAAATATGAAAATAATATTATAGTTAAGGTGTAAGAATAATAGGTAGGTCTCCCACTAGATGGACCAACGACATTGTGAGAGTCGCTGGCATTTAGTGGATGCAAAAGGCAGGCTGTCGTTCAGTGTGGAGGTTAAAGGGGGAGGCCTATGTTCAGCAGTGGACGTCTTCTGGCTCCTGATGATGAATATACGATTTTTCATTCGTCGGAAAATGATAAGATAATCCAATGTGCTCCTAAACAGACAACCAAAATCGAAAAGATTGTAAGACGCACATTATATCATGAACATAAGTAAATCTATAAAATATATCATTAAATGCTGCTCGTTGGTAAGCGCATCACTTGAGAAGGCCTGGACAGATTTAGCAAAAAAGAAAATTCGTATTCGTTCGTAAGGCTTTTATGGAAAGAAAAATTTGGAAAGTTGCCCGGAAAATTGGGAGTTTCAAGAAAAACTGAGGAAAGGGCGTTTTCATGGGATCACCTTCAACTTGGGACAACTTCATTTCTGTGGAGTCAGCTAGTGAGTTATAAAATTATGTACTCTTATCGAGACTATATAGGGGTTACGCATATAGACTGTACTAAGCCGAATGAAGGTCATTGTACTCGTCATTGAAACAACTTTTACTATAGGACCTGAAATCGCGAAAAAAAATATCAGCTGTTCCAAAGAAAACAGTCTTCTTTTTTCGCGACTTCAGGGCTGGTCCCATAGTAAAGGTTGTTCATGATGAGTATAATGACCCCCTTTCGGTTTAGTACATTCTATATGTGTAACCCTGTATAGCTTTTTACTTCTTCGAAGAAATCAAAGTGGTTTAAGTAATCGCATTTTATGTCACTATATCCAACAGACGCTTCATCAAAGTTCACACAGGGATTTTCCTCAGATATGATAATAGGAGTGCATAAAATTATAGTGTTATCCACATTTTACTTGCAAATACAATCACATTATGTTAGCTTTGTGACGGGGTGGAGAAATTAATAGCGAGGCTGAGCGTGTGTCGATTGAGGCAGGGGGGCCACTCAGCAGATGCTTATCAGCAGCGCTCCTGCCTCTAACTGCGACTCTGCTCTCACGTGCCAATGTAAATAGCTGCTTATTATCTTACTTAACATATTAGTCGCTACGGTTGTTATAATAATCAACGGAATGAAGGAAAAGAGAAAATAACTACTGAAGTAATTAGAGACACATAAAATTTGCGGTTATGGTATCCATACATTGCGAAAACTACTTATAAGTAAAACTGTTTTTGTTTTGTTTTGAATTTATAATTATTTTGGTGTAAATATCATAAAAGCACAATCAAAGTCATTTATTTAACTTGCTGCAATTCTAAGAATAATGTAGATTTTGTTTTATCCAAAAGTTCTCGTTTGTAGGCCGGTTTATACTTAGTATAAACATTATCCTATTAGTAATTTTTAAACTTTCGCGATTTAAACACATGTTTTAAACGTTTATCGGGACTTATCACGTATTATTTAATTTAGGTAAAAAATATGTACCTTTCGCTCGACGTTTCGACCATGTTACAATGGCCGTGGTCACGAGTAAAGTCACGAGTTTTTACCTAAATTAAATAATACGTGATAAGTCCCGATAAACGTTTAAAACAAATTATCCTATTACCTATTTATCAATACAGGGCCATACGGAACCACTACGGTACTAAGCCGAAGATCATTTTAGTAATCATTATAAACAACTTTGAATATGACACAACCCTGAAATTGCGAAAAAATATTGAATCAGTTGTTCTATAAATTTATCATCAAACGGTTAAAGATATTTTCTTGAATCATAGCTAAGAAAACTCTCGATCAAGTAACCTTTAAAAAACCGGACAAGTACGAGTAGGACTCGTGCTCTGAGGGTCCCGTTGGGCGGAAACCTCAGAGCGCGAGTCCAAAAAAAAAAAAAACTAACTGAAGTTGAAATATTGAAAGACAAACTTAACTTTGTAGTTTACAATTAGGTTCTTCGATACATTCTAACTACAAAATGTAAGTTTGTAATAGCAAAATAATTATTTTTTAATGATATAACTTCAAATTTATGACTTTTGGATTTATTCCTATATAAGTGCTATAAGACCTTACCTCTTGCCAAATTTCATGATTCTAGGTCAATGGGAAGTACCCTATAGGTTTTGATTCCCCTGTGAAATCGCAAAATATGTAACGTAAACGTTCATATCTTTTGATTGCGTTGACTTATGACTTTAATTTTTTTACAGCCGAAAGAAACCGTAGACGCAAGTATTTAGTATAAATTTCAACTTGATACCTTTACGTGTTCTTGAGCAAAAGGGTCTTGACAGAAGGACAGACAGACGGACAACGAAGTGATCCTATAAGAGTTCCGTTTTTTTCCTTTTGAGGTACGGAACCCTAAAAAACTAATTAAGTATCTACGATTCAGCCGTTTTAGAGGTAAATGGGCACATTCGTTTTTTGCACACATAATCAAATAAACAACCTCTCACCCAAAACGCATATGCATGACCTTCTCCGTTCCGCCGTGGGTAATAATCAGGACGTGGCATGCCGTACATGCACTGCTAAAATCGTAGTGGCTTTACCTAGTCTGTGGCTAAAATAGTGGCATAATAGTCAATGCATACTTGCTATGCATATTTTGTTTATGGCATGTTTACGCATCGGTACACAACTGAACGCCAACTGCTGCACGCGGTGTGTTTTGGCGGAGTTTTAGATATAGGCCGCGGTTGGGCAGTTGGCGCAATATCCTCCGTTCATTTGATCGAAGTCTATGAATGATACTTGCATGTCATGTTTTGTCCCATAGTAAAACTTGTTCATAATGATAAGTACAATGACCTCCTTTTAGCTTAGTACCACCGTTACGTGAAACCGTGTATAACCTATTGATTTAGGAAAGCATTTACGACAGAACCTACCTGTAGGCATACCCAAGCTCCGGACTTTTCGGGAGAAAGCTTTCAAGTATGTGACGTCAACACGAAACGAGGGTTTACTGTGCCAACAGTAACATGTGGCGCGTAAATGCGACTAAACGTAATTAATGATCGATTGTAACATGTCGACCATGGAGAATGGGACCCTCCGCAAATCTTTGCTGACTCAAAATACAAGTCGCAGGGGACCACCGCGCCTTTTAATTTGAGTATTAGGGGTGCTCCACGTTCGCCCCCAGCCTGCTTACATTCATTTTTAAATTTCAAGGATCGATACTTTATCTAAAGGTTTTGGGTCTGCTGCTCCTGATGAAGAGTTGTTTAATAAACAAACGTAATAATCATTAAAACTAGGATGGACATTGTGAAATGATATTATACGGCTTTACATAAATAAATTACGTAGTAAAATATGAAAAAAAAAAACAATTCAATTATACGAAATTGGATATCAACGCACAGCCTAAACTGAAATGAATTGTACTGTAACAAGTTATCATTTTAGATAAGTGTCTATGATTAGAATGCGTAAACTGAGTTCATGTTTACGAGCTGCCGTCAGATGTCAAGCATCAAGTGTCAAAGTCAAAGTGCCATTGACTTTTTAAGGTTCCGTAGTAAACAACAAAGAACCATTATAAGTTCGTTCAGTCTGTCGGTCTGTCTTTCTGTCCGTCCGTCCAAATCCTTTAAAACCTAACTCCAATGTCATTAAGGAAAGTAAGTGCATAAAACTTTGGGTAATCACAGTTTAAGGTCTCAATTATTTTAAAAGTTTTTTTTTTAATGGCTCTGGTGCCTGTGATAAGTGGATGATATTTTTTTTCGCTACACTCTACTGTTTCAAGGTACACCTTCGTGTTGTGTGATGTAAAAATCTTTATTCAAAATTATTTCGAGCATTTTGTATTATAACTTTTTGAGTCATGATATTATGATAAAAATGCAATAAATCCAAGTCGTTCCAGCTCAGAGGTCATTAACCATTTCGGAAAATTATCTCGACAAAAAATTTTGCGCAACTAGTTTCTCTTTGCAAAACTGAATAAAATAAAAATCTTAAAAATCATACAATAGTATGTTAGGATGATATATCTCTGAAATTTGACTAAGTGCTGTGTGCTGCTGCTTTGCTTCTTTAATTCGAATTGTTCTATGAATAACTGTCAATTTCTGAACTATCGATGTGACCACAATTATATGCCTGTGGTTACGGAACCCCGTAGCGGTGCTAAACCAAACGTGGCCGTTAGCCACATAGTCTTAGAGAGGCCTCTTTAATTTCTTAGTCAGAAAAAAATAATTAATGACTTTAATTACACACTAATGTACGAGTATACGAGAATTATTGCTAATCAAATAAAGACAAAAACACAATTTAAAATAGACGACCTTTTCAGCTTTTAAGCTTGCATGTTAAATGTTTTTAAGATTATGAAATTGCCTAGCTTTTATAGTATTATTCCAGATCTGGCAACACCAACACACACAAATAATTATGAATAGCTAAACTTTTAATGCTATGTTAAACTTTATTTGTCCTCTCAGGCGCGATGCCGTCTGCGGCGGTTGCCGCTGTCGCTGACGCCTAACCCCACCATTGACGGAGCCCTACCTTAAGCGTGTCTCGACACGCACTTGGCCAGTTATTTTTCACAACTTTTATTAGCTTCACTTGTAAGTAGGTAATAAGCTTGTAATCAAGTCTGTATATCAGTTGACTACAAATTTATTGGACTCTGAACATCTGCAGTGTTTATTCCTGCCTGATCCCATGACCAGTACTCATGATGTGGAAGCACAGTGGGAACTTTTTCTATACAGTCACACTCTACCAACCGCTTTCTCACATCGTACAAAACACATGGGACACTGCTTCGTTTGGACCCAAGCAGTGCCCCATGTGTTGTGTTCGATTGTCTAATCAAAATAACGCTTTGTTCGTCAATCCATCGTAATGTTACGTTTATGGCTTCTAAAAACATTGTTGGAGCCGAGATCCAATCGTAAATCAATTTTGTGGACGAAAAAGGCGATATCGATATTGGTAAAACCGCACGCTCCCTCCGTATAATATGAGACGGCAAGTCCGCCGTAATGTTTATTTGATACATGTAATCGCCACATGATGTATGGAAGCTTGTATGGAAGCGATCGTCGCAGCGCTGGTCGCCGCCGCGCCGCCTCCACTCCTCGCCGCAAGCTTTATGATGATTATTCCATCTAAATGATGATTTATTACTGGATTAGCCGGCACACGGTCCATTTTGTGAGGATATTAGTTTTATTTATATTATAACTTATATCACCCTCATCGCGCAAAATCTGTAAGAAATCAGCTTTGTACATCATTAATCAATGGATCAGTAGTCTATGTGGCTGTTTGTTAGATTGAAAACTTAAAAAAATTCATGATAAACCAACATCATCATCGCAGCTTATCTTTTTCCAACTGCTGGGACACAGGCCTACTCTCAGAGAGAGAGGATGGGCTCTAATCCATCATGCGGGCTGTGCATGTTGGCGAATGTCACATGAATGTCATATTACATGTTTTTGACCTTTTTTTGGGATTCTCGGACATACTGGTTTCCTCGATGTTTTCCTTCACCAATTTTGAGCAATTTCACCAAAAAATTATTCAATATGTTATGATTTTTAAAACGATATAGGTAAGTACTTAATATTCTTGAAAATAAAATACAAATAATATTGTATATAAGTATATAGATACTTACCTACCAAGTAGCTACGTGAAACAACATTGTGTTTTGAAGTAGGTTATAAAGAATAAGGTAAATTAATAAGACTGGAGGACCAAGATTTAAGAATTTAATATAGGCAGCAGCTTGTTTCAATGGACGGATGCTTTTTTCGTTACCATAATTTTTATATCGAGATAATCAAATTATGATTTGACGAAAAATGTGGTTTGAAATAAGAGGCAATCTCAGGTTTTATGATTAACAATTTTTTCGTTTTCTTCTTTTGGAATAAGCATAAATTAAGATTACAATAAATTTGTTGTCATAATATTAACCAGAAGATTGTTTACATAACTCTTGTACGATTCTACACAATCTGTAAAACCAATAACTAGATAAGTACTCTTCGATCAAAGTATCTAGTACCCACATTCCGGCTTACTCGCAAACCTACAACGCAAAAATACAAAATGCATAACTTCTAACTTCGACCAAAGAATAACAAAGACGCCATTTAAATTACTTTAATATAAGTTTGTTTCTTTGAATCGCTACATTATGGAGGGGAAATTTTCGGAATGTATTTTAAAGCATTTCTTGCGGAGCAGAAGCTTCCGACGTTTCTTCGAGTTAGACGAAAACATGTAAAAAGTAAAATGTAGTCTACGAATAAACTTGCCACAAGCTCATAACAAGAGTCTGTGTCAGCGGATTTAAATCTTGAGACTGGTATAAAATTAGCCAAGACATCTCCTGTTTCCTGAATACGCTTCGCGTTAGAATTTGTGGTGCTGTTATTCAAATGACTAAATGGATTTTAAAATGTATCCTCAAGTCTGGAACGAGTACCTATATCGATAAAAAGCTATTATTACTACTAACTACTATTATTACTGCTATTATTAATACTATATAAACACGGGTCTAGCCCGGACCTTTGATAGGCATTGGTGGGGCCGAAGCCAACACCATGAGGCCCGCTGAGTACAAAATTTACAATCATATATAAAATGATTATTATTATTGCTATTATTACTATTAACTAATAGCTGTTTGAATGTGTTAAAAATAAAAACCATAATAAAAGGTATAATTAAATGCAATACGTATATTGGATAAATTATTTATTTCTGCTGATAAAGTTCTGAGATGTAAGCGTAAAGATTTTGGTCGGATTAGTAAGCGATGCTTTGTCTCTTTCTCGCAAAGTGCCTGTCAGCATAGAGTTGTATAAAACACCTGATTTTTTCACGATTTCAGGGTTGGTCCCGTAGCAAACGTTGTTCATAATGATGAGTACAATATTATTCTCGAATATTTCCAATTCTAACCAGTCACCCAGTATAACTAGTACGTTGTAAGGGGAAAAAACAGGTAGTCTAAAAAAGTCCTACAAACGAAAATTGAGTTTGATACTTGTAATTCCCCAAACGCAAAAAAACACCACTTAGATTTTCAACGCCAAACACCTATCGGCACAAGTCCTGAACTTCAATCCATGGTATAATATAGGTAACATGCCCCGAAGCGGCCATCGATTCGCAAAAGACAAGTATAAACTTTCCTGCCGAAGACATGAAATCATAGAACGATTTCTTTTACGACTTCGGTTTCAACTTCATAGCGATGAATTATGCAGAGAGCAGAGAGATTTCCTGTGATAAAAGTCGTAACACCCAAGAGTGTTCTAAAAAGAACTCTTAGGATATGATAAGGGAACAGACTATAGATGTGGGGTACGTATTGGCGAAGCTCGATCACGCTCGAATATAATATCGTTTGTTTTGATCTATTTTTCTTTTTATGAAACGCTGGGGATATACATATAGCGCGGGGGGATTACGTCAGATCATACCTACTTCCAATTGTTATAAAAAGAGTCTTACTCATTTAAGGTGGCAAGGCAACTCGGCGTCTAATGTTCGCGCAACTTTGATCCGACAAAACTTGATAATTGTGTACATTATCTGTTTTATTTTGGCCTACTTATTTTGGACATGACTCTAATTTAAAGAAAATCATTTCTTGATCTTTAGTTGCTGACATTTTTAACCCTCGATGCAAAAAAGGAGTGTTAGAAGTTTATCGTGTGTATCACACTCTCGATCAAATCACCTTTCAAACAAACAAAATACTTAATCAAAATCGGTTCAGACGTTTGGGAACTACGATGCCACAAACAGACACACAGAGACACATAAGGCACACAGATACACAGATATTCAAGTTGCCATTATCCCCACACATGGCAGGTGGCTTGGGGATCGCAGTACGTTCACCGTGTACTAATAAAACCCTGCTGCCCATCCTCCGGTGGTTTTGGTCGCAGTTTTAGGACATACTGGGGTCCCACATATACATAAATATACAGACACACAGATACACACATAAAACTGAGGTAAAACTCCCCTCTTTTTGCGTCTGGGGTTAAAAAGCTTAGGTGGGTAGATCTGTTCATATAATATAAGTAAAGTCCACTCTAAGCCAAACTTATTTTTTCAG
Organism: Agriopis aurantiaria; assembly: GCA_914767915.1. Lineage (NCBI taxonomy): Eukaryota > Metazoa > Arthropoda > Insecta > Lepidoptera > Geometridae > Agriopis > Agriopis aurantiaria. The sequence continues at coordinate 9,714,258 of OU611983.1, read as the reverse complement.
TAGTCGAATGAATAACTTTGTCAATACATCACATCTTTAATTGGCATTGCAGTATAAGCAGAAAAGAGCAGGGTAAGCGGGGCGCGGCAGAAAGCTAGACGCATCGAGCGCCCGCGCGCGCGCGTCTTGAATACCTAATTGACTAATATTAGTTGCTGTAGGGGAACTTCCTTATAGGTGAGCGCAAACTTGAGACAAAGAACACGTACGAGCCTCGCAAGGGCTACTTTTTAACTTTTAATACGTGAACTTGGGACGAGGCGAGCTTCTATGCGGCATTATTGAGTTTGCCTTAATTACTTTACTGACTAAACGTCATGTAGGTATACCGCGTAAACAAATGAATGCGAATGCGCGGCGTCACTTTCATTTTAATTGTAATGAAATGAGATGCAGCGCATTCGCTCACGTTTGCAAGGTCGCAAGGATTAAACAACATTAGATTAGACGAATAGATAACTGTAGACTATAGACCAGGGATTCCCAAACAATTTCGGGCAATCTGTTCATTTAAGAAAAGGGGTATCCCTTTTTTAAAATGAACGGATACCTCAACTTTTTTCCTATTGATAAAAATACTTACTTACTAGTTTGTTAAGTGAGTAAACTTGACATCATTTTCTAATCAAAATTTTACAAAATATTGGTAGTAAATTTTTAAACCTCGTTGACCTCCAAAATCAGTTTCCATTTATGTCGACCCCTGCGAAACAATTTCGACACCAAGGGGTCAATATCGACCACTTTGGGAATCCCTGCTGTAGACTGACAGAACTGTAATACACTGCAAAGATCTCATACTATAAATCTTTGACACTGCGCTAATTGTGTAAGTAAGAAACAATATTATAAATAGATAGCGAAATAATACATAGGTATGATATTTAACGGACTACACACGGAACATTATTATTGAGAAGTATAAACTGAAAATATTTACAAGCCCCCGAAAAATAAAAGACTTTTTTCAAACGGATGAACAGATTTTCTTGAATCGGAACAATCGCGAACAAGTTACCATTTCTAAACAAAAAAATAAATTAAATCAAAATTGGTTCAGACGTTTGGGTGCTACGATACCACAGACAGACATGCAGGTACACATTTACCTATACACGTTAAACTAATAACACCCCTCGGTTTGCGTTGGGGGCTAAAAATCCAATACACCTAGAGTAACAATCGTGCAACAACAAAAAAATTACCAAAACTCGGCGCACTTTAGAATTGCGCAGACTTTTTGGTTAGTTACAAGGTAACCGCAATCCGACAACAACGCCGCGCGATGCCAGAGCTATACGAACTAGCGGACAACTAAAGTTGAACACTATGCAAGCGACATAGCGTCTAAATTGAAGTAAATGTGACATTGTGAACTATATAATTGATACAATGTATGTACAATGACGCTCGAACGGTTTTTGATTGTTTTCACTGAGAGATTTTGACTCTATAGGAATTGTATCTCGATGGTTGTTTCAAACATATCTAAATACAAAATACAAATATATTCCATTGAGTGTGAACGATGATTTTTTTTCGTGATTGCTGTGTTTGTTCCGTAGTAAATTTGATCATGGTGAGTACAATAACGTTTTACCATCGTTCCATGTGACTGTATGATATTTTCAACGTTGTAGTTTCAATGCAACAAATGCATCTATGAGCTCCAAGCCTCGTCGGGGGCGGGCAATGAAATATGGCCATTAGTGTAATTGATAACGGAAGGGAGTTATTGAGCCGTCTGCTGGTAAGCGGCTATGTCATACACTTATTTTCATCGAAAATTGTACTTTAGCTGGAACTTATTGTGGAAAAACACAATACATGGATTTTTGGCGCTCTATCGATGTTTATTATGCTAGGAGAAACACAATGAAACGTTGTCATTCATATTTATCTCACGTTGACTGCGCTACCTATAAGTATACATCTTGTGAATGCAACTCACTCTATTCATGACGCGACACGACATAGCTATATCCGTTAAAATATTATTAATTTATCGCGCCGTAACGCATTCGATTCTCGCGTGATACTCCCCTTCTAAACATGCTCTCCCTTTGCCTTATTGTAATTTTTCTCATCTATTTCTGAAAATAAGGTATCATTCCACCACATGAACCACAGTATTCTTCATGCATTCCAAAAAAATATATTTATACGTAGGTAAGCAATTTTCACTTCAGAAATCACGCACAAAGATTTCTTTAATTTCAGGAAAAAATAAATAAGTATACGCCAGGATTTGTTGCAAAAAGCGACGCATTCTGTGAATACAGTTTCAGCTTACTTTGTTATGCTAATCTTCATAATTCTTCAGGCGGCGGAAGTTTCGGCCGAGTTACTTTTTGAAAATAAGTTGTAATTCAGACATAATTTGTTACGCAGTAGAACGACACGCGTAAGAATGGAGGGAAACTTCTCGACTCATCAAGTTGCTTTTTGTGTAGTAGTGTCCACAGAAAAGTCGGTCAGTCTGACAGTCTGACACTGCAAAAAATCTTTTGCAGTGTTAGACTGCCAAGCCCAAAGTTGATAATACATTTAGAAAACAAAATAGTGTTTTCAATAAAATCTATGAAAAAAATCGACCATCAATATTTGAACGTCTAATTTTAAAGTCAACAAACTGAAAGTCGTAACATTGTTTCTAAAACTATCTACTGACAGTCTGACAAAGCCTGTCTTGTTCAAATTAACGAAGAAAACTTCTCGATCAAGTCAAGTCCGTCTACCTGAAAACACAAAGTAAACTTGGTGCCTTCGCAACTTATCCATTAACTTAAGTAGAATCTGTAGACAGCAAGGAGAGTAGTGCCTTCGTCCGTCGTCTTCGGAGTAGTTTGAGCGTTAAGCGAAATTTATGATATCAGATTGATTGGTAACGTACGATGTACCGCTTTGTTCTATCCGTGCTGTCGGAAGGATGGATGGCTTTGTTGATCAACATTCATAGAATGTTTTGGGGGAAGGTAAATAAGACATGGTTATCAGATTTGGACGTGAAAATATATATGATTAATTTCATGAACCTTTATTATAAACTCAATTGTATCTCAACTTTTATTTAATAAGGATGAACTAACTTTGGGAAAAAACCAACGTCATCGTCCATTGTCCATGAAGTCTTCATTAATTTTCCGAACCTTCAACAATGTCTTTTTGATGGGAGACAGGAAAATGCAGATTATTTCTAAAATTTTTACTTCACTTATAATCTGTACAGCGTTGTAGTAGACGACCGCTTTATTATTTATGACAAGGAACGCGAAACTCATCTCGAGTTATAAACTTCTTGGAATTTCTCCTGAAGTAATACAGAGCTATTATTATGATGTCCCCACAAAAATATTCGTAAAATCAGGGTTGGTGGCAGGGGGCGCGAACGAGCCGAGCGGACTGGCGAAAGTCGAAAGTCAGTCACTTAGTCAGTCGGCCATCGAGCATCAAGAGGGACAGACCCTTACTCAACGTTATCTTGATTTCTCTTTCCGGATTTAGTTCAATGTTTTTTGATAGTGTAATAAAACGTTTTAAAATCAAAGACTGGCTGATGTTAAATATTGTATGAACCGATGACTTTTTAAAATACCTCTAATTATTGCCAAAACGGTACCAATGTATCCTAAGCTTTAAGAAATAGCAAATAAACTTAGACCTTTTAGTTAATAAATTATCTTCAAATATTTACTTTTGACCTTTCATATTAGAAAATACGAATATGCACATTTAAAAAATTTAAGTATCGTCTGTATTACAAGGCTTAAATTATAACCGATGAATGTAGGGTGCTTCTCTTTATGCGTTGATCTTTTTACGAGTATTTGACAGTCGTAAAGTTTTATCGACATCCCTTAACCGGAAACACCAAAGTATTAAACTTACCCCTTCACTAACTTTAGAGGTGTGCTGTAATAGAAACAATATGGTAACTGAAATGTTTCAAAATAATGTATGATATTCATAAACCTAGCAAAATTATCATTGACGCATCATATATAGGTATCTATAATAGGTAGGGATAAGTACTAAAATATAATTAATTTGACCTTTGCCTCTTTTTTATAACCTACTTAATTTGCGTAGGAACCTATCTATAAATAAAAAAGAAAAAAATAACCAGCCGCCATGAAATAACAGACATAAAGAGATAGTTCATTATTACACGCTCGAATTCGTAACGTACAAATGGCGCTCACCTATACAAAAGAAATATGCCTTAAATGGCTTACGACAATAAAAAAGTTTTTCTGATGTTTTTCTTCCAAACCACTTAACAAGCTTGGCGCACATAGACATGTTTGCGTCGTGCTTGCATTATGACACGGTGTTACTATAAGATTTAGAGGGGACAAAAGTGAGTAGACTCCGTGGCGCCGCAGACTTAGTCATAACTGCTATACTCGCGTATATAAGTGGTGTCTTTCTAGTTTAATACCGAGATCCGATCTACTCAGACATAGGAATTATTGAGCCTAGACTATAATCTAAACTATGGCTCGTAAACCTATTAATTGATGTTCTTTGTTTTGCTTTATGACTTAAGATAAGCTTACTAAATAAACCATCTCGTCGTCATATACCTTTTCGGACTACAAAAAACGTCATCTATAAAGCTAACTACTAAATAGATTAAGTAAAGTACTTTCATGTCGGTAGTCAGGTCAGACATTAATAAAGGGGAGCCACATGCTGAACGCGCCATTAATATAGTTCGTTGTCATAATAACTTGCGAGGGTTCCACAAGCGACACTGAAAACATCAAAGTTTTCCCCGATTCGGCGATTAAATCGAGACTTCATGTTGTAATGAACTTAACAGTTAACTACTCCTTTCTTTGGAAAAGAAGCTTTAATAAGCCGCGGTGACACAATGAGCTTTGTCACAGTGAACTGAAAAGTTGCCAGAACTATGTCGTTAGTGGTTCCCGAGCACAGACAGAAAGTGGCTTTTATTATTTTTGTGTTCGTCATCAGTGAGCTAATTTTTTGCAAACGATGAATAACGCACATTTTAACGTAGAGAAAGCGAGTTAAAGTACGCAGCGGGCGATGTCTCAGCCCGGCGTAATATACGCTAACGGTCTCGGACAAGACAAATGTGTTTTCTCTCGCTTGCTTAATAGCAACTTTCCGCTGGATCTCGCTCTCTTGCGCCCCCTGGATCTTGATTGAAAACTATGGCTTATTATTGGGAATTAAAGGCAGTATTGTGCTGCTTCAGTTTTTGTTGATTTACTTTTTTGTTAATTTTGCTTTTAATCAAATTGTAAACAAAGGTGGTTTAAGACAGTGCTGTCTTTTTATGAAAAAACTTTTAAAGTGACAATTTTACTTTTGACGATCATGAGAAGGTAGATTTCTGAATAGCGAATAGAGAGTGGGATTGAAATTGTGAGAGAGATATAATATGAAGACAAGGGTGGCAGCATTCACGTCGCAGCTAGTTAGCAGCGCAAACTGGCTCGTCGTCGGCGTTCGCGAAAATTGAATTTGTCTCGAAAGCGCTGAGAGTCAGAGTAGCCGAATGCCGAGCCAGTCACTACCGAGCGCCGAGTAGCCAGCCGGACTATCGCGCCGTACCGCTGCATGTCGCGTTTGATTATTATCACACGTCTCGCTTATGGACTTGCTTTTAGGATATTTTTCTCCAACGGCAAAAATTGTAACTATGTAGATTTTTTTTTTTACTGAGAAGAGGCAACTATTCCGATAGGACTTGATAGAGACGCACGAATATGAATATGACGGAGGACGGACCCGCGTGGTCTCTATTTCTTTATAAAAAAGCTCGCTTCTCGTTGTAGTTGTAGCTAATCTAATCAAATGTCAAATTAATGGTTACCATATACATACATGGTTACACGGTCATACATCGATGGTGATACTAAGCTGAGCTGAGGTTAGTGTACTCATCAATATAATAGTAGATTGTAACATAAGGGAGCAAAATAATATTTTTACGGCGAGGGCGCTTTTTGAATCCAGAGCGAAGTGACATTCTTTAGTAGAATCCTGAAAGTAGCGAGGGATTATAAGTACGTCGCCCGAGCCAAAAAAATATTTTTCATTACTAATACTCGGAAAGTAGGTCTGAAGTTGCCTGAGGAGCGGTTGTAAGTAATACATTTCAGCCCTAGGGAAAATCACTTTCAACTGACAGTGACAGTCGACTACAGACAGGCACTCAAATTATAATAAAAATAAACTAGTTTTAATTTCAGTTCGAACCATGTTCGAACTTTTTTTTATTATTTAATAAAACATAGAGTAACAACTAAATTTAAATTAAATAGTATCTAATAATAAAACAACTAAAAACTTATATTAACATATGAGACATTTTCGCAATTATGATAATTTATTGTTACACAAAACCATGAATCCAATCAACAATACGTGAAAATTGACGAAAACGCGGGCTGTAGTTCGCGCGTTTATGATTTGATTACTTTTTTTATTCAGCTGGCGGCGCGACTATGGGCTATTGTACCAGCCAGTCTTTATTCAAACAATATTTGCGTTTCTTTGGCGCTGAACACTAAGATGTTCCAAATTCAAAAAGTGCGCAACAAAGATAATTGCGGCGCACTTATAAAAAGGATTAAAAACACATTACTCGCTAAAAGTTTCTTATAGAAAACACCATCTTTGGGTTCATTTAAAGGCGAACCAAGTCGTCCTTTTCGAATAGATGGGATGAAAATAACTTTTACCATGGGACAAACCCTGAACACGTGAAAATAAAAACTGCTGTGCTTAGATCAGCGGTTCCCAAAGTGGTCTGGACCGCGACCTATCAATCATCTAGAAATCAATCTTCGGGACTCACCCGGTGCCTAACATGAAGGAAAAAAGCAGTGTCATATTGTTTACAGTTACAGCACTTTCCCAAATCCAAATCCCACTTTACACTTATTACTTAGTAACCATTTGGCTACCGGCCGAACGACACAGCCCAAACCAACGTTTTGCGACTATTTTCTTATCAGTTTCGGTGTCCACCCAATGTGTGCCTGACACCAATGGGTCGCAGGCGTATATTGGGTGCCTACACTTTGGGAAAGACTGCACTATATAAATGTCATTCAAACCAAACGAAAGGTATGGAATAACAACAATTTTTCGTGGTTTTTAGGCTAGTCTCTTAGTAAAAGTTATTCAAAATGATGACTGCAATGACCTCCCATCGGGAAGTACCGCCGTTCCTTGTAACCATGCATGGTTGAATTCAGGCTACTTTTAAGACAAGTAGTAAAACACTACACAAGGGTAAATTGTTCTGTTTCAAATGAGCCACCAGCTGCTTTTGTGTTCTCAGCTAATTTGAATAATCGTCCAACATAATTTGGCAAGCGACAGTGCACATTCCGGCGGCGCTCCACGCTGCGATGCGATGACTTGCGTTTCATCGAGAGCGCGAGATTAATGGCAGCGTCACACGAACGGCAATTACACGCGCAATAGCGCGTTTGCTTTGTAATATTAAGGGGCAGCAGCCAAAGGCGCGCAGCTATATAACTCGCCCATTTCAACTTTTTTTTAAATAAAAAAATCACTAAAAATTGAAAAAAAAAAACCATATGGCATTATAATAAGAATAACCACAGAAAATAAATTTGCTAATACTGTAAACCAATTTTAGTGTTGATATTAAGTAGGATGGTGGAGAAAAAAAAAGTTGATATATAAAAAAACCATCTCCTCCGCCATTTTATAAAATATCAACATTTGTGATTGTGATTCTGTATCTTCAAAAATGTTGTAAACGTGTGAAAACATGTACGATAATATCACTCTCGATAAATATCAACAGGACCAATATCAGCAGTGCAAGTAACGTTCTTTATCGATCGTCAAATTCGCTAAAATGCCATAGAATCGATCACAGCGAGTGCTGAAAAAATGGCATATTATCGAATTTGACGACCTCAACTGTGAATTTGATGATCGATAAAAGAACGGTACTTGCACCCCAGGATCGATATATATTTATTTACTTATTTCTGTAGGTAAATTAGGATCGAAAACAGTTCGGTATGCGACAAGTTCATGTTTATGTACCTACCTATACTAACGGGACTTAATCAGGATGTTCAAATCGCTAAATTTTTTAGTTATATATTGACGAGTAGTTTGGACTCGATTTTGCTCTTGATAATACATACAAAACCGGACAAGTACAAGTAAGACGGAGTAGGAGTCCAAAAAAAAAATTTACTGAAGTTGATATATTGAAAGACAAACTTAACTTTGTAGTTGACTATAAGTTCTTCGATACATTCCAACTACAAAATGTAAGTTTGTAAAACACTGTTTTAAACTATCACGGTTGTTCACTAAAGTTATATGATTATTTACGGGATATTTACCGTGGTAAGTTTGTAATAGCAAAATAATTATTTTTAAATGATCTAACTTCAAATTTGTAACTTTCGGATTTATTCCTGTATATGTGCTATAAGACCTTGCTTTTTGCCAAATTTCATGATTCTAGGTCAACGGGAAGTACCCTATAAGTTTTGTGTGTGTGTTTGCCCCTGTGAAATCGCAAAATATGCGACATAAACGTTCATATCTTTTGATTGCATTGACTTACAACTTTTATTTTTTTACAGCCGAAAGAAACCGTAGACCCAAGTATTTAGTATACATTTCAACTTGACACCTTTACGCGTTTTGAGAAAAAGGGTCTTGACAGACGGACAGACAGACGGACAGACAGACGGACAACGAAGTGATCCTATAAGGGTTCCGTTTTTTTCCTTTTGAGGTACGGAACCCTAAAAAGAACAATGTATAATATAAAAAAACAATACTTACTATCGTATCACTTAAATATCATAAAAGACGAGAAACCGGTCCCAGAAACTCCGAGTTTGTGCCGCAAAAAAAAAAGATACGATTAATAAATTCGTTTGAAACTATGAGAAATTTTCATGTAATTTTATATTTTTATCGAAACTATCATAGATTCGTTCCCAAAGTCAACGGGACTTTATTACGCTACGCTGTCTCTCCTACCTATGCTTTGGAACCGTAATAGATAGCCAGTAAAAAATTCACACAATATGAGTAATTTAGCGGATTTAAAAAAATATAAAAATTAAAAATCAAGGGAGTTCCCATGCGGCCCATACTTATTTCTTTATGTTTTTGATTTTGGATCTATTGTAAAAACGGTATGCGTACAAGCGTCCAACTTGGTGTGATTATAGAGCTAACTACATACAGTGAGCCGCAAAATAATAAAAACTGATCAAGTGTAACTCCGTTTTATTATTGTAGAGTGCGTGCATTCCCTACGCATGAAATTACCTGGTTATTTATCTAAGATGACAGAGATTGGCGAAATAAAGCTAAATTAACATGTGTAACTAAAGTGTTAAATAGCTCTATAAAGTATATTCATTAGAGATTCAAATTTAAATATTATCCGTCTAGTAGCCACGTTTCATACATATGAAATTCTCCTTCATAAAATATTCAAAATGGTTTCATGCTCCTTAATTAGCCGCTTGTACTGCGGAGCATGACGAACACTATCATACGTTTTGGGAAAGTTTTTCATATCGAACTATTTCACTAAAGGCAGACCAATATTTAAATAATTTTTTATGATTAAATGAAAACCCTGTCTGGATCCGTACGTCAGAAAAATTACGTATATAAAACTACTAGCTGACCTAACAGACGTTATACTGTCTTAGAACTGTCAAACACGCAAAGTTAAAATATTAAATCTAATTTTTTTACACCTTGCGTTACATTATTGAAGTTTTAGTAAGGATCCCTATTTTTTTGATAATTTAATATATCCTATGTTACCCGGGGATAGTGTAGCTTCCCAAAAGTGAAAGAATTTTTCAAATCGGTTCAGTAGTTTCGGAGCCTATTCAATGCAAACAAACAATCAAATCTTTCCTCTTTATAATATTAGTATAGAAGTATAGATAAATCGATACCAAGTAACGGGGACATTTTTTTGGTGAAATTATGTCTGATGCCCGGTTTCTGAGGTACGTTATCGATGGTTTATCTATTCTATAGCGCTATTGGTTCCATAACTTTACACATTGCGTTTCTTAACACGCTATAATTAGTTGTACTTCGTTTATATTTCAGACTAGTAGGCCACCCCGGTTTCGCACGGGTTTATATATATATAGCATATGTCACCCGGGGATAGAGTAGCTTCCCAACAGTGAAAGAATTTTTCAATTCAGTTCAGTAGTTTCGGCGCCTATTCATTGCAAACAAACAAACAAACAATCAAATCTTTCCTCTTTATAATATTAGTATAGATAACTTATATAGCCAATACTGCCCGTTTATCTATTCGATAATTTGACGTTAGATATATTTAGATTTAGATAATTAATAAGTTAAAAAGTTATAGATAACTTTGCTGAACCAATAACTAGCGATAAGTAATCTATGAACCACAGAAACAGGGCATTAGTACTGTAAATAAAATCAAATTACGACCTAAATAAAATGACGATTTTAATACAATCACATAACAAATTATGCTATTTTATAGTATCGATATGTGATTTTATTTATGTCATAATTTCTTACGAAAAACGCGTAAAATCTTATTATTATGAAAAATATTTTATATGGGAAAACTTAATAATGTGTATATGTTTTTTTTTATTATTTTGTGATAATGGACTTCCGCAAACTAACGCCTGATTCAATCAACTATGGGAAAACTTATTTGGCAACACGAATTTTAACAGTTAGTAAACAGCAGACAATCGCGTGCAGCGGTGGCACAGATGAAATAATAGTTACTTCTTGAAGAGCTTTACCAATCGGCAAAGTGATACCAGTTTATTTTCGTTCAAAATGAGCGAAATTAAGAAATTAAGATATAGGATGATTTTTTAAGATGTCTAGAGTGTTCTCGAGATTATCACTGGAAAATGTTAATACCCTGAATTGGAGTTTTTGTCATCCTGCATTTATTATGTTGATTAATTTACTTCTCAATAATTGACCCAATTTCAGTAAAATTCAGAAAAGATTTTGACTACCCTCTACAAAAAGACAAAAGTAAGATAAAATCTTAAACACAAAGATTAGCTTTCAGATTTCTCTAACCTAACCTTAACCTTTATAGAAAAAAGTGAACCAAAGTCGATTATTTGCCAAGTTCCTCGTAATGCGCCACCACCGCCCGCCGCGACGCTCTCCACAAACAATGCTGCAATAAAATATTTTGCACAATCGTTCTTGTTAACACACCAATATCACTTAAATTGGTGGGAGCGTCTGACATCGAAACACAATGATCGTAAAATTTGTTAGAAAAGCTGGTTTCATTATATGTACCAATGGAATTTAAAACATTTTGTTTTGGTTTAAAAATTACAACAACAACACATAATTTATTTTAAGAGTAATAGTCATAGTCACTCAATCGATCTTCAAGCCTTTTCCATTACTAGTCTGTAGTACAATCAACAACAGCAACAGACGGTTATTAGAATGACCGTCTGTTGCTGTTGTTGTCTGTTGTAGACCGCCAAATGCGGTTGAAACTATAGTTGGAGTAACCGGCTTAATCATACGTGAGTAACTCCCGTGTCATTTAAATAAAATGTGTGATAACCACGTCAATTTCCATAATAAAGTCTGTTGAATGTTTGAATTATCTATAACATTTTAAATAGTCTGTCAATTACAAAAATTAATTAATAATGTGTTTTAATTCTATAAATATATTACTTGGTTTGGTGGTTAATTCAGTAATTGTACATTCGAAAGTAGGTAGGCAAATTAAAATGGTATAACGCAACCCAAATCTTTGTTTTTTTTCACTAAACTTAGAGCGTATTAGCTATGCTAATGCTACGTGGATTCTACGGGGCGGCGTAACAGCTCGTAGCATTCGCGTAGCACGTGTAGACGGCGCGTCACTGTGCGGCGTAGACGTGGCCCTTGTGCTGTCAGTATTTGACTGGCTTATATTGATTAATTGCCTTCAAAATCAATTGACTAGTAGATGGCATGGAAGTTTTAGGGTATAAAACGTCCTTGGTTAAAAACATTTCATTTAAAAAGAATTTTTAAAATAACCGTTTGGGCAATAGTCTTTGGAGTAATAAGTATTTGCAAATGGTATAAGCAATTTTCGTGTTGATATTTTATAGGACGGCGGCAGAGATCGAAAAAATCTCGTCCTTTTTTTAAAAATAATTAATAGTCTTGCGTTTGACCACCATTACGCCTGATGTTAAGCGATGATGCGGTCTACGTTGGAGCACGCTTGCCTAGAAGGAACCGATTCACTCGTGATTTGAAGACACCCAGATTGTAACCAACGGGGAACACCCATTCAGGCAGCGCATTCCACAGACTATCAGTTCGCACAATAAATGTGCCTACCTGCCTGTGGAATATTCCTACTTAGCAAATTTTTACTTATAAAAATATTGGAAAAGAGCAAAAGAGATAGCTGTAGCCGGTGAACGTAGCCTTAATAAAGAAACATGAAAAAACAAAGCAAAATTCAGTAATTTTTGGCAAACAAAGAACCAAAAAACTTGTAAATTTTTGTACTATTTTCTATGATGGCAAACTGCCCCTCGAATCGCGATATAATATCTATATCGCCCGCGGCTAGCCGGCGGAATGGCACCGGCAATATATGTCAGTACTCATATGCACACCTACAGCGCTGAGCATAGCAAAAACTTTTTAACAAGAATTGTTTGTTCACCCACAACTGGTAGTTTATATCAACACAAACATCGCTTCGTTACTAAAAATACGGGAAACGTAAGCGAAAAAGAAACTTCGCAAATAAACAACTAGTTCCAATCCCATTCAATAAACAGCTCGGCCAAATCTAAACATACGCTTACCAAATCTGCTAAGAGGCCCATCTCGGCAGTACGTGACTGAATCGGAGCGAATTTGTCCCGACCCTGTAAAGCCGCGGCTTTTTCTCACACTCGATGGACAGATGAAGATAGTGGTCCCTTCCAACGAATGGCCACTAAATCCTTAACACTACTTCACTGACTTGCAACTTACTCGGTTTTACTTCAATGTTTACAAAGCGGAATAAGATAGTGTCAATGTGAAGTGTAGGTATCTATACGAGTATTATGAAGTTGTATCGTTTTAGTTATTCAAAAGTAATATAATTTTAATTCGACTTAACATAAATTCTCCAAAAATCAAATCTCTCTGTTAAAAGGAGCAGGAAAAACGAAGCACAAACGTAGTTTTAATAAAAATCAAAGGAAGAATAATGAAAGCGAATCGTCAGCGAGCGTACGCGAGCGGCAAACGCGCCTCGCGGGGCTTCCACCAGGTGCAAAGATGTTTCATGATTTAATTTGGGACTTAGGGATCTGCTCTATTGAATCTATTGAAGCGTACAATCTTTTTATCGCGCCCGAGTTCCGCGAACGTCGATTTACGTCGCCGCATTTACAGCAAACACTATTAATCGGAGCCGTATTGACTCGTCACACAAATATTATTTGATGCAGATAAAGGTAATTTGAGTAAACACGCGCGACTGGGTATTACAGCGACCGCACATTAGCAACCTCGAGTGCCGATCGAATATCGTTACTGTTTTATTTCACTACAAATGGCTTTGGGAACGGTTTAAATAACCGTAGTAAAACGCACAGACACTGAACAAGCGCACAGAAACAAAATCACGCATGGTTGGGCGCGCCGTGAGCCGCCGGAAAAATGAATGGATATTTTGGCATAATTGCGACCCCAGACAGACAATACACATTGCATTTTATCGATGTTGTCTAACAATATATCAATACCGATGGTCTTTTATGTGGCGGTTACAATATAAAGCTTATTGTTATAAAGGGAGCTTTGTATAGCTTCTTTTTTATGAGCAAGTTTTTTTGCTTAACTTGTCGTAAAAAGATGGGAGGGCTGAATCCTTTATATAACATGATTTTTGGGGGTTGTGATATTTTAGCCACGTGTAGTGTTGTCTGGTGTAGGTGGCAGTGGCCGTGCCAGCGCTAATGTTGGCGGAGGCACAAGGCAGTCACCGGACGGGGCCGCCGTGCGAGGAATACCAAACAGGCGCACTTTTACAGCAGTGTTTAAGCTTCTTACTATCGATTTCTTATCACTGACAAAATATAAACTGTTACGCGGTACAAAATTAGCTTGTGCATGCTAAGCTTTTACTGTTTTAACGTCATAGAGGCAGCCGCGGACTATTTAATAGAGCGCGGTACCTACAATAAACGACTCACTTTTTTGATCAAAATTACAAGTGCTAGCGGTTTATTAGATTAGCGTAGTTTTAATATAATTATAATGTTTTTAACTTTAGGTACGATATGTTTCTTATGTTTCCAAATATGTATAATTACCTTGTTAAATTAATAAGACTTCAAAATAAATAAAGCGTATATAATAATAACAAAAGTTACAATAATATTATGCAGCTCGTGAAATGTGATAATGACGTGCATCCTTACACTACAACAGACGACATGTTGACGAGTAATACTTAAATTATCATTTTGATGATCCTTTTTTTTTGTTTGGTTGGTCTAATTCAGGGGTAGTCTCATATAAAATGATTCGTGTTTAGCACTTTTTGAAAAAAATCAACAAAAACAAAAAAATATATTCATAGATGACGTTTTGGTTTGTTAGTCCCTTCAGCAAAAGTTTTGATGAGGACTTTCAATCTCTGTTTTATTTTTTTGTTAGTAGGTAAAGTATTGAAGTCGGGATTTTTTTTCTTCACAAAAATTAATTTAATATAAATAATTGTATTGTAAGTTGACTTATTTAATGAGATAATGTGCAAAGTGTTAATAATTTTTAAATGTATTTTTTTTGCCTGAGGTCCTTAATTTTTTTGCGATCCAAATGGTTGATTAAGCCTTAAGAAATTTTAACCTTGTGTCATATATGCTATAAACGAAATATGAATTTAAATAATTTTGTTTTTGTGTAGTAGTTAGAAATGATTCAAAGTCATGGAATTAAAGTTGATAGTATGATGTAGAGAATCTGGCTACGAGAGGTTGGTAGCTAATAATAAATAAATCTGAACGTGGAGTATACTAGGCTTAATTTGAGATACCTGAAAACTGTGGAATAGAAACAGAGACAAAATCTTGAGATCCGATTGCGGAAAATTTCAGTTGATACTAGTTCAGTAACGGCATGATCTTTGCTACTGTCGACACCTGCTAACTTTCGTGCGAAACGGCATCCCTTGCCCGTGCGTCGGCTTTCGCTAATATTGTGCTGACTCACATATCCGCGGCTAATATACAGCTAGTTTTATTCCGCGCGATATCCCGGATGGGGAAACTTGTTTAATCAACTTTTGGTGAAGGTATTATGTTAAAAATAGTACATCTTATCTACTGATATTTATTGAGAAACGCAATTTTTAAGATAAGATGGTAAGATATTGAACGAATAGTAGCAGTGGCGTTTAAAAATTAATAGTAACTGGTTCATTCTAAAAACGTGCAATCCATACATTGTAGCGAAACTATGTTCCACTAACTTGCACATTTTTTTATTTGGAGTGAATACCTACTTTCTGTTGCTATGGTTTGCATTCTTACTTCATGTTCGAATCTTTGCCGTATTTTCACCGTTGTATCTACTATATACTACCTACGATTCTAGACCCAAGTAGATTGAACAGTAATAATATTTTGATATTCAAATTAATTCAATGCATCTGCGTGTGCAGTAATAACATTTTCTAAAGGTATTTAGTACGGTATGGTGGTATGTCGGTGACTCCGTTGTTATTACACTTGCCCGAATATAGTACTGGCACGATGACAACGCATGGGCGAGCATGCATGGCTTTGAATATGAGATTTGAATTATTGTCTAGTACATATAAGTATAATATTATATTTTATTATAGAAACTGACGTGGTTTTCACACATTTTATATAGTCGGAGTGACCGGCTTAATATTACGTGACTAATTCCCGTGTAATATAAATAAAATATAATATTATATATATATATAAGTTTTTGGCAAGGATAGTTATACACTCGATAGTGGATAAATTTTTGAGCCCTTTGGGGTCGAAACCATGGGGCTGTGGGGATAGGGAGCCAAAAAAATTTATACAACGTGGTAATGGGGCCAGCATTTTGGGAACGATTCCCACTGGTAACGGTTTAATAGATTATTAGTTAGGTTTCAATTTGTTGTTTTTTATTTCAATATTAATAATGTATTTATTACTGTTGAACTATAAATAAAGTTTTTGGCATAAAATATATGTTTTAATTACGATATTAGATGTGAGTTATAAATTACATAAATACGTAACCAGACCAGACACAGATAGACAACGTTAAACAAACCAGGCCCAGATCTCTGAATCGATATCGAATTTGGAAAAAAACACGAAAAGGCGTAACCGTGCGTTAATCCCGCAGAGAATATAGCCAGTAACTTTTCGCTTTCTTTATCGCACCGTTGAAATCGTACTTCTTTGTGAGTAATCCCTCCACGTCCCAGCCATGTCGCCGACGAAGATAGAGCACGATCTTCACAAATAATGTCACATGCGATTCGTTTCAGACGACGTGACTGGCATCACCGGCGGGTCGCGCCGTGCCTGCATAATGGGATAAATATGCTGCGGTTATGTGCCCACACATGGCCCTCGAATTAAGCGAGCG
The DNA here is from genome assembly GCA_914767915.1 of Agriopis aurantiaria. Classification (NCBI taxonomy): domain Eukaryota; kingdom Metazoa; phylum Arthropoda; class Insecta; order Lepidoptera; family Geometridae; genus Agriopis; species Agriopis aurantiaria. The sequence goes on along the minus strand of OU611983.1, from coordinate 9,697,569 downwards.
CTATTTACTGCACGCGGTGGAACTCCTTGCTTGATTAACTGGATGGTGTTTACCTTTACATCTGCGTTATTAAATGCAAGATGTTTGCGAGGACTCTTTAGTGGCCATGCCATGACGCAACTGCGTTCAACGAGCAATAACGGCGTTCCGAAACTACAGATATACAAGCAATTTATTCGACTTACTTTTCTCTTAGGTATTCATTTAAAACCTTTTACAGCCCTGATTCTATTTAGACAATGCGCAGTTTGTATTCATATGTGGCGAGTCTAATTTTCTTTGAATTCCTTTACTAATAGGGCCACTGAAACAAGTGTGCGATTCCAAGAATGTCTCAAGTAAAATATGTAATTTGAGATAAAGCGGCATCCCATTCCAGATAAGAGCAGCACGACCCACGTCGAGCGCCGCCCGCGCCGCGCCGACTCGTTACGAGCAGCCCGAAGCGAGGTGTGATACAAAATCATCAATCTTTCCCCAGATTGTACTATTAAATGCCTCTTCGCTCTTTTCCCTCGAACTCGAGACCAGAAACAAATGTAAAAAGTTGTGTGATAAGTTCAATTTGAATTTGTAAAGCCCCTTTCACCGTTTCTCGCCTGTTTATCTCAGCGAAGAGAGAACGGAAAATACAAAAGTAAGAGATAGGAAATGAAGAGGCGGAAAAAAGTGTCGGGCTCGGAACAAACGCGGAAAAGTTGGCGTTATCCGGGAGACAAGTTAAATCGCAATTTATTAGGGCGTACCTAGCGGCTTAGCACCGGCCGCTACGATCCGGTACCGACGCTATCGCTGAAGGCGCCGCTCGCGACGACCCTCTGTGCCCATACATGTTGTGGGTACTGGGTAGTTTGCACTGGCACAACATTAGCTGATAAAACATGTTGCTACATTTTACCTGCAAGAATTTTCTTTTTTTGTCAGGGTTGTAATTAAAGTTATCCTCTAGTTTCCAGGGCCGTTACAAAATAAAAATCATTCGCAATCATGTACCTTTAAGCCAAACGTACCTATCATACACATAAAAGAAGATAAAAGAAGTACACGGCGCTGTTATGAATTTGTTGTAATTGTTTATGCCGCTATAAGTGTTATCGGTAGAATAAACAATAGTATGGTGCACTTGCAGGGCGGCGGCGCGAGGGGGGGGGGGGGGGGATGGCGTACGGCCAGCGGCACGTGCTTATGCCGGGGTTATGCTATCGCGCATCTCCAGCCTTATTCACAAATCTTTGTTTATACCCCATATTTATGCCGCACGGCGAGTGCGCCCCGGAATAAGTTAACTTACTTTCAGTTTTAGTCACTAGTCAGTACAATATTAGACTTAACATACACAAAAAACACTGTTTTAAACTATCACGGTTGTTCACTAAAGTTATATGAATATTTACGGGATATTTACCGTGGTAAGGTTGTGGAATGAGCTCCCGATATTAAATCCCTTATATTTATTAATATCCCGTAAATATTCATATAACTTTAACATACACATTTTTACTAAGAACTTTTTGCTAAAGCAATAAGGCTTTTTAGTACTAATACTGTTCTGTCTTAACAATGGTAATGGTAATTTAACTTTAACGTGTGCTGTAGGATATTTGATTTTATTTATACACCTTAGACGCTAATTGTGGGAAGGACTAAACGAATCTGCTTCGGTGTGCAGATTCCATTATCCGCAGGATCGTGTCCATCCCATACATATTCATACGATGCTTGCCGACTCTTACGCTTCCGGACTCAATGAAGTTACACTCACACTTTTCTCTATTTTGTGAGTGCATTTACTGATTGGTATAACTAAATATATTTCCGAATCAAACAAACTCTAGTCTTACTTTGTTTCCGCTTCCTCTCTGAAGTTGTAGGAACAAACTTTTTAATTAGTCTTGGAGGACAAACAAGCTGTGTCTCTCGTTCGATACGTACACGTCGTATACTCGCCTCTCCAAATAGATGCTGGTCTCGGTTATTCTCGGTGATTTATCAGTACGATGTACCGACCTCGTGAATATTTCAATAGCTACTTTATAACGTTAATTAACAAAGTTCAGGTAGAAATAACAAAGTTGCGAATTAATTAACCACATAATGATGTACGTGTATCTGAATAGCTTCAACTATACAGGAAATCTAATAACATAACAGGAATGTTTGTCTTTCGGCGAGATGCTTTAATGAATAGTCAACAAGCACTATCGTTGCTCGGTGCGTTCCTCATTGTTTTATTATGGCTATCATAACAAAGTTATGGAATGTTAAACTTGTTACTTTTCCAAATGCAATAATTTTGATATAAACCGGAGAATATCGAGATGAAACTTCAACGCGAGTTTCACGAATCTCTACGACTTTACGTATACTTACCTATATACCTAGTTGGTCAAAATCACAACCATTACTTAGTTAATGTTTGCAACGTGAGTTGTATCAAAAGCTCAAGATTCATCGGCGCCTGTTTATTTTTAACCGACTTCATAAAAGAGGCGGTTATCAATCAGACTGATCTTTGGCTGGCACCGACTCCAAAAATAACTGATTATAAATTGTAAATATGTATATAAGTAGGTAATATATGTATTAATAATTTCGTTGATTGTCCTTTAATGCTCATTGCTTTGAAGTTATTTAAATATTATTTTCTACTTTTTAGTTTCAGTTTGTAAATGAAGGTATAGTCATGAAGTCGGTTCTTTTTTTTTCTAAAAATTATCTTTATTTTATTCTGCGAGCGTGCTCCATAGTAAATGATCATCGCTTAGCATCAGGCGAGTTGGCGGCCAATCGCTAGCTTAATTTTAATTGAAAAAAAAAAACTGCTTGCGCTCTAGCATTTTACACCGCGTTCTCGCATTTTTTATAACGCTTCATAAATTTAATTCTATAATTTTGGCCGCACAAAAATTTACTGAGTTGGCTGATGAGACATTAGTTCGCTGGATTAGACCAATGAGAGGCAAATACAACTCTCTGCTGACCACTTCCATCAATTTTGAACAAGCATCATTGATAAAACTATCTGTTCCCTGACAGATGTACGCCTGCCCTACTCAGGCCTGCAGGCCGCGACTGGCAGGCGCCACAATTACGCAGGCTGCGTAAATCATAAACATCAACCCTCCATTTAATCCAAATAGTCCGTCGTTAGTCGAGCAGCCTGCGTCTAATTTGTCTCCCGTAACTGGAGATTAATTTATTAACATTAATTACGTGACAATAGATGGTGCAAGTTTGTAACAGCTACGATGGACTGATACAAAACTACGGAACATTATGACATACTAGAAGGTACATGTAACATAGGTGTTATTAATAAATATTTGTATTTGTATTTGAAGAACTTTCTAATCTTGGGTAATCACCTCCACAGATATTTTTTTTTGTTTATTACCTCACATTGTCATAATAATATTGTAAATGTGAAAGTTTGTAGGTATGTAAATGTTAGGATGTTTGTTCTCAGTCGACTCCGTAACAGCTGGACGGATTTGGATAAAATTTGGTATGGAGCTAATTTATGACCTAGTTACCGTAGGATGGAGGGTGAAACCATGAGATGCCGCTATTAAATTGTAAGTAATAGCTAATTACGAGTATTATGTAAAGAACAGAAGAATATGGTCTACACATAATTCTCGTAATTATTAATTTAACTTAAATTTTAGTGATAAATAATCGTGGACAGAAGTAAATATTTACTATAAAAAACTTTTGATATAAAATATCAGCATTTTATGAAGTAATATTGAAAAACAGAATATGTAGTACCTCTTATCATAAAACTTTCGCGTACTTCTTTTTCATCTATAAAAGCGATATATCACTCATCATACACTCATTCATTCGCCGACTCACGAAATCTTGAAAACTGCTAGATCTACGAAACTGACATTTATTGTTTTTTGTTGATAAAAATAAATAATTACTACTATTAAATAGAAATTAAGGAGATAAATTTAAGGTTTGAACATATTGTTGGCGTTTTTAAAGCATTGAACTTTTTTTAGGTTGCTTAATAATTTTAAATAATAGTACAATACACCTTACTCTTTTAGATAAAATCGGAGTTGTAAAAGGTTGACGGAACAACATGATCTGATAGTTGGTACTGCATAATAGTGCAGAGTGACATCGGATTGTTACCAATCCCGGAAAAAATATGGTTACTGAGGGATTCCCCACGCAGGTGGAACCTCAAGGCGCAATTAGTTAGGTTCAATATCTTTTGTATACGAAAAAATCAATCAGACCACAGTTGCGACGCTTTGTTCCAAAATTGAGGCATATTTCATGCTCTATTATGTTGTGGTCGTTTTCATTTCCCTATTTTATTAATTTTCTTTAGCAATATGCTGTACCCGCTGCCTGCTCCCTAAACTATGACTGGCTTGGATGAAACTAAATTGAGCATAACTTTTTATGGGAGGTAGTTTTGTATCAACTTCTAAGTAATATGAAAAGGATGATTTGTTAGCGGCACTAAAACGTATTCGATGTTTTCCCATTATTTTTGTTGGTTCTGGATGTAATGTACCACCACGTATATGTCAATGTAAAAACCACGTAAATAGATAACCTGGTATAAAAAACAAACAAGGTTTTATATAAATGATGCTTTTTATGTAAATATATTTTTTGGCGGCCATTTTAAAAATATTACACTATTGGGTATTGTATTGTATTGTCAACAGAATTAAAGGTGTATGCAAAATTTCAGCAAAACCAGTTAGGAGGAACTGATTCTAATTCGGCTTGCAAAATTTGACCTAAACAAACTAACAAACAATGCAAGTTAAATATATAAAAAAAGCTTGCAAAATAAAGGAGATGTCAATTAAAAGAGTCACTAAGCTACGGTTCAGATAGCCCGTTGGTCCAGTTGGTAGTAAACCTGCCTTCTGAGCTTGGGGGCGTGGGTTCGATTCCCATCTAGGACAAACATTTATATGATGAACATTTGTATTTGTTCTATATCTGGTTGTTTATATCTATTTAAGTATGTATTTAAAACTATATATGTATGTATATCAGTCTCTGGCAGCCATATAACAGCAAATACAGCTTTGCTTAGTTTGGGGTCAGATGACCGTGTGTGCAAAAATGTCCCAAATATCCCGAATATTTTAAAACCAGACATTCTGCCTAATCTATATAGAGAGCTAGACATTTGAAAGACCCCTTTTCAAAATAACATATTTTTTAGAACATTTTTATTTAATTATTTGATAAAGCTAAATAAGCCAGATAATGTAATGGCGCTGGGTTTTTGGACACCTTATACCAGCAGACAGCAAAATTATTGCCGTTTTTATTCATATAGGTACCTAGTTCTATTTAGATACTTTAGTTTATCAATTTGTTTTAATTAAATAATTAGCCAGGGCCCTTATTCTGCGAATTGAATATTATACCTGTTATATAATTGCTTAAAAAATTACACTAAAGGTAGGTTGCACCATCTTAATTTAGCTTTAAAATTTCAGTTAACGTACTGGTTAAGCGAAAAAAAAATGTTGCACCATCTGACAACTGTTAAATGACGTCACAACTGTAACTGATAACGGTAACTGCCTACGCTTCGCTATTGTTTATTTCAAATATCTGTCAGATGCATAAAATATAATTCTAGCAATGCATATGGGGTAAATAAGGTCTCATTTAACTTGCAACCGTGGTAACTTTAACTATGCTAGTGAATACCCCCTGGTGCATTTCACAGTAACTGCTAAAGTCAGCCTTTATTTTATTGTCAAATGTGTCATAAATCTTAACTTTAACTACTACTATGGTGCAACCAAGCTTTAAAGAATAAAAAAATGTCATAAGTGACAATTTGTGTGATTAAACCAATTGTTTTTAAATTACTAATGAATTACCTCAAAATTGTCACTTGAAGTAGATATAAAAAAGTGTTAAAAGTGTCAATTATGAAGCAATTAATTAAATAACTAAAATTCAAACAATATTACTGTTTAAAAACAATTGATCTAGTAGATTCAGGGCCCAGATTAGATGGCGTGTGCTGAAAATAAAAAAAACCCAAAGTGGAACCATACAATAACCAATAAAAATTATAACAATAGTAATTTAATAATAGTGAAATAAAACAAGGTTTATCAAACTATTATGGTTGAGTCGATACAGAAGAATGACATTGCGTAAATAATGCTGTTTGAATAGTAGAGGCATTCCATTTCGAAACGAAAAATGCTTCAAAGTGCTATCAATACATTTCAGTCAATTTGCATAAATTTGCGCTCACTGCGGAGTGCTTTGACCATTTTTATTGGAGCTTTTTAGTTTCTGTGGTTGCATGACTCTTTCATAATGGCTCCATACGTTTGGTTGCTGCGGTTTGTTGGAAAGCTGCTCATGAATATACCGGCTATATTTCTGGTCTGCAGTGTAGAATAGATACATTTTATTGGCATCAACAAGTTTAATAACCATAAATCGTCGCCACGTAATAATTACCAATTAAATAAATTAAAATTAATATAAGGTCCATTCGAGCTCGTTTCCATTTTACGACACGGCGATCTAGCAAGTGCCTGAAACCGTGCCGAAATAAATATACCCGTGCATTGTTAGTTAAAAGTATTTAGTTAACAACAAATTCTCATGTTTAAAATAACGGACGTGGGTCGGGTGGTTGTTTTGGAATTCTGTAAAACTGCCTATGGAAAAATTACTTAGGGCGCGCAGCGAGCCGGGCGGCCACATGGCGCGCCTCTGTGCCCTCCATAACTGATGACTTTTCAATGGCCATTCATTCGCGGACATGCCGCCGGCGCTCGAGCTGCGTGCATTAATTCATGTAATCGTCAGCGCGTTCCTGAAACAATTACCTGTGTCCGGCACAATACAAATCTGCTTTCACTCTCACTGGTGAACATTGAATCAGCCTGTATTCATGCGTTATACACGACACAAAACGAGATTTAAATAAGATATAAAGCACTGACAGTAAGTACCGCTGGTGTATATATAGGCGGCGATTACTGCTTTTCATCAGACGGTACACATGTCTGTTTGCCGCTCTGTTTGATTTAATAACCGGAAAAGTGCAAGTTGGGCTCGCATACTGATAGGGTTCCGCTCTACAGAAAGGCCAATTCAGCTGTTAATTAAATACAAAAAAAAAATCATTTTAAACTATTAAATACAAATAAATTAATAGCAATAAAACATGGTATTTTTCCCGTTTACACCCTTTGGGTACAGAACCCTAAAAAGGAAACTATGGAAACATCCACCAAAAGAATTTATTTATAAAATAATTTATTTCTTAGTATTTCTTTACGGAACAGAATAAAACTACGCAGAAGAAAAAATTGGTGAACACATAAAATTTTGTTTGGCATTTGCATAAGTATTTTTAGTTGAGCAATATTGGGTACAATTCTAGCAAAGGTTTAAATACATACCTCACAAAGTATATGCATTGATTTTTAAACTAAAAATAACTAAATCAAAATTGGTTCAGCCGTTTGGGAGCTACGACGCCACAGACACAGATACACACGGTAAACTTAAGACACCCCTAATTTTTTTAATTTTTTTTCTTTTCCCTCTTTTTGCGTCGGAAGTAAAATGGCAATTACGAGTAAGTGTTACACGTGCAATACGTGCATTTCCTCTCCCCACTTCTCACCTCTTACTTTAATTTCTTTTCTGATTATCTCAAAAAACTATTAATTTAACGTAATAATAATAAATTTTTGAGGTTGTGCAAGCGATGACTCGATTATTGTCGCTGAACTAATTAAAAAGTTAAAGTTGATCCGTCGGCGCGGAGAGTTGGCACTTATCTGTCGACACCTCAATACACATCTGCTAGGAGCTACGACGAACTTTAATAAACAGAATATTAAACAGGCAAAATAGGTTCCACGTGCATTTTGAAACTACTTGACGGAACATTTATGTTTGATAAAGAGTTTTTCTTTATTTTAATTGACTACAAAAACGGGGCGGTTCTCGATTCAATTTTGTTTTTTAGGTTTGTTACTTCAGAGCTCGGTCAATTATGAGCCGATTTGGAGAGTATTTAAAAAAAAAAACATACTTTCAGATTCTTCATTCGGCTTTTAAATTAAAATAACTGGAAAATTAATTTACTTGGATGACAAACATTCATCAAAGTAACCGAAATTGCATATTTTACAAATTTTGTGAAGTTGGTTTATTAAATAGATAATTATTATTAATAATCAAGCTGCGCTCCGCGGTTTCACTTGCACTACGAGGCCAACCATCCATATTTTTCGGGATTAAAAGTGCCTACGTGTTAATCCAGGATCAATAGTGTCATCCAAATCTGTTCAGCCGTTAAGGAGTTGAGTGGGAATAAAATATACATACACATACGCACACACTCACATTGATTCACAAACACTTGGATATGGTCTAGTACAAAATTTACGAAAGTGTTCTGAGTGCACTTAAGTATAATTAATTATCTTTTATTAAAATATATATTTAAATCTATTAAAACCTACTTCAAAAAACCACAAACATGCCACTACAAAGAAGAAATAGTTATTTGTTATACAAGAGTGCAAAGTTGCTTTTTAACCGCGTGCTCAATTTTGATGACCGAGCAAGCGAAGGATTGTAAAATTGAATCACGAGCGTAACGAGTGATTCAAAAATTAGAATCCTGAGCGATAGCGAGGGAATCAAAAGAGCACGAGGTGAAAAATCTTTGCACTCGAGTGCAACACGTAACTTTTCATCCCACCTCAGCGAGGAAATGACTAAATGCAAAAAAACAATTGAATAGCATTGAATACGTACCTACTCCATAAAGTGCTTGATTTCTTGGTCTCGGATAATTCAGTAAAATATGCCAGCAAAACGTTTTCTGAGAAAGTTTTGACTCCTTTAGCTAGTCGCCACGTGTTAAACATACTTACCTATCATACTGTTTCAAATATCGTACTTCTCGCGTGATTGTTGAGGGAGAAAGCTCATTTGCGCATCATTAACAGTTTAAGTCAATTCTGTTGGCGTCAAATAAACATACCCGTCGCTAGAATCACTCATTTTAGGTTTTTCACTAGTTTTCAAGTTTCTTATTTTAAACCTAAGGTTTTAACAATATGACGTGTCTTACGTATAACGTAGTATTTATATTCTCTTTGATGACGTGTTTTTTTTTAAATATTCGCCCCATTGGGCAGGCTTTAGCTTTTAAGGCCATACCGCCTGTTCATCTGTTTTCTATAGTCTTAATAGCGTCAAACAAGTCATAGTCACAGTCAGAGTCACACTAAGTAAGTTACGGTCAAGTCAAACTCATGCCCCTGTAAAGTGGTGGGGACTTTACAAGAGGCTCCTATGGAGTTTTGGAAACAACACGAAAAGACACGTTTCACCTCGTTATATCACTTCGCCACACTCGAGCACGTTTACGAGCACTTAATGAATAATAATTCACCATTTAATACACATTAACACTCGAAAATACACAAGTTTAGGAAATTAATAGCACAAGCCGATATGTTTTTTCAACGTTGGTGCCAAAACTATCGATGACGTGAAAAGAAAAAGGCGCGCGCAAAGCAAATTAAAATAAAGTACATCCAAGAAGGTTCCGAGTCTGAATTTTAACAAATTAAAAAAAGGTTGTACATTAAATTCGGCACCATGGAGGCAGAAGTAAATAGGTTTATTGATGTTTTGAATTAACAAACTTAGTGCACACGATGTTCTAAATTCAATTTTTCTGTATCCTCTAGCGGACGAAAACGGCGTTTGCAATCAGATAACGAAGAACAAAACTACTCTTTCCGAGGTGGGGGATGAAAATATTTTTTTATGTATGTACAGCGATTACGCCGCCATCTATACACCAATTTACGTGTTTCTTTTTTTATCACGAAGAAGACATCGTCAAGATGGTCCCACATAAATGTCAATTAGGGATCAGTAGTTTTTAAACCAGCTCAAATAATAGCTAGCGCGCCTAGAAATTCGTTTTCAAAATCGGTTATTTTTTTGATACATGTTAGAAATACCGATAAACTGATTTAAAGCATTTTGTCGCTATGACAATGTCTAATTTAGTTTGCAACAAATAAATGTTGAATAATAGCGCAGATAACCATAATAGTATGGTTTTAGTTCGGATGTTTTTAAGCCCACGATATTCATAGTTTCGCATGTATCTCACAAACTTTCGCATTATATTAGTTTGATTTTTCGCGTCCCTATTTGCAGTCATCATCATCACCATCCTACATCAGACCACTGCTGGAAATAGGCTACTCTTAAAGCTTGCCACCTACCCTGATCCAAGGCCAGTACGAATAACCATGTTAACATGAATTATTTGATTCGGTACCGATTCAAACAAAACCAACATATGTTGCATATGTTGCACCTTTGAATAACATTACACCAAAATATAAATATCTTAGATCAATTAGTGATCTAAGATATTTATATATTGCAGTTAGTATCGATAAGTAACACAACAATAAGGAATGCCTAAAACACTGCTTTAAATTATCACGGTTGTTCACTACAATTAAGTATATGATTTGGGTACAATTATCGGATCATGGGATTTGACATGGTGTATTCAGCTGCACCGAAATATCGGGAGCTCCACCCACAACTTATTCACGGTAAATATCCTGTTAATAATCATATAATTGTTAGGTACCTAAACCTATATATGCCTGCTCTCTCTATAGAGATACCGCTGTGCCTCGTTTAACTTTACAAATCATTGTGTCCAACCGATCGTAAACGACTACTCATCGAACTAACGATGAAACATAGTACAATAACTTACTCCTCCACTTCGAAATAGGACGCTTCTTTGACAATAACTCGTCTTGAGTTTAATCAGGACGGGAATCCCCATGTAGTGCCAAGCTCTCAGCACTCGGGTTTGCACTCAGCTACGCGTTTTGTCTCTGTAGCCCACAATTGACGATCGAAATAGAGATTGAATAATTTATTTAACGGTTGTCACGGTGTGTTTGAACAGGATGGTGTATGGGCGGTTCACTCGGCCAAACGGTGGTGTACAAAGCAAGAGCTCCGGGCTTTCATCGCTTCGATGCACCGTTTTTCCGCCCCTCAACCTTTAAATTGAAACAAAACCATACACGGGCTCATAATTGCCGTTCGCTAACGCAGATCCCAAACAAAGAATGGCAATATTTTAAACCAAATCAATGTGTGCAGCAGGTTTGCTTTTAAATCATTAACGTCAACCTCGGCTTTGATGTTTTAATTACTTATAATCAGACCCTAAAAATTACAAAATAAATTTAAAAAAAATTAAATTGAAAGGTAATACGAGAAAAAGAAAATAAATTGCTTTACAAAGTGATTCGTAGTTCGTTGTTCCACAACGTTTGTCACGAGTGACGTAAAGTAAATCGTTATTCAAAGGTGCTAAGTAGTGGGGCGTACGAGTATAGTCGGAGACGCGGCGGCGGTCCCCGGGGACGCGGACGTAGCCAGGAGTCTTTTGATAAATATTTTATGCTCCTCCCGACTCCTCACTACACATAACTTGTGATATTTCTTCTTGTCTAGATTAAAATAGTTTCTTATTGCTCTCTTTTATGTACACCTCATTGCTATTCATGCTAGTTCTCTTTGTGTTATCTTGACCCATCAAAAAATCTAAATCGATGTTTAATAAAAATAAGACACAAACAATTTTTCTAAAATGTACTCGTATAATCTACTTAAATCCTACCTTTTTATGGAGCCTTTTTCATCTTTACGATCTTGTTTTCAAAGGTCAGTGAGATTATTACAAACATAATAGGGGTAAAATCGATTTCTAATATAACATCTCTCTAGAAAATATAGGTTACGTACCTAGGTACTCCTGTGGTCTTTCAATGAGTACCAACTGGGGTACTGCAATATTAATTCCTTTTCCGTGGCACCATTAGACAGAACCATTGATGGTACTGTGTCAAATATTGTTTGTCGCCTATTACGTCGATGGCACCAAGGTAAATTTTGACTGGTGATAGATATTTTTTAATTATTCTTGAGAGCATTTCCGTCTTGTGACAGTGGTCTAGTACCTATTTAAATATGTTTTTGTAAAATATAGCTAGACAGACTGATTTATGTATAATGTATATAGGTACTGACAACGCCCGTTGTATATATACCTGCTTCAGTTCTAGTTTCTTTATGGTAGTGAAAATCCAAACTAAGTAAAGCCATTTATCGACACACTAACACTTATAGATTGTATAGACTTTATGTTGTACAAGTAACATACGAGAGACTTGTTTTCGGTGCGGCCCACGCTAACAGTTAAATAAATTAGATAAGGAGTACACGCTGACGCAGGCACTTAGAAACTTTCTGTGTTGTCAACATATTTGTGTTTATATTGAGTGGACCCATTACTCTGATCAAGACAACCTTTTATGCACTTTTAATTACTTAATACATCTCTATTTGTTATCCTATCCTCGCCGTTTTTGGTATACGTTTTGCTAAATTCAGTCTTTTAGTTGTCAAATAATTGAAATTATCTTTTTTATTTTTAAATTAAATGAATGTAAAGTAAAATACACGCGATAAAATCCGTTGAAAGTGTCAAATTTTAATGTATAACAATCGCGAAAACCTAAGAAATAATTAATTAAGTATATAGTTATGTTGGTCCTATATATATAGGAGAATCAACATTTTGGCTACCTTACTTTTTACTATTGAAACAGTAAAACAAACAAAGAGAGCCTAGAGCCAACAGAGCGAGGTGGTGGTGAAACGCATGCCTATTATTGAATTTATTATATTATTAATTTATTATCTGTGTAATTATTACACATTAAAATTGAAAATTTCAACGGATTTTACTTTACATTATTTTAATTTCTGTCATTTCGAACACTTTGCAATGTCCATGGTCACAAGTAGTAAGTACCTGTGTTCTACACACGCGATAAAATTAGTTAAAAGTGTTCAATTCCAATATTTACTTAATTAAAGCTAATAAAATGTAGGCATAAGTGAATATTTTTTTAATATGATTACAACCAAGATATATTACATTTAGGTATGTTAACGAGTTTTGCTAAACTATTCACTAGACTAAGGAGGGACGCGCTCTGTTTAACATAAATCAGGAAATCAAAGGAGCATTTTTCTTTTTATCGCTTCCTCTTTGAAAGTCTCGTAAAGCTAAGCCACAGGCTCCGCGAACACGCCCGTAATATTGTCGGATCGCATCTCGCGTCTCAACTAGAAGCCTCATTTAATCAACTAACTTATTCTGAGTAATATGTTGCCTTGCCGGTCTTTGTTTCATATTTTATTGTCAGGTGAGGCTGGTAGAGTTTGGATAGTGTAAGTTGAAATTAAAAAGGCGCGGCAATCATGCGGCTATGTAAAAAGTGTATTCCGCAAACATATTTTGACTAACTTTTTGAATGCATAATATTTGGGTACTTATTAATGCAGCAATTCGCACCGCATTCGGTTGTGACTAACACCAAGGTGTGAATCGCGAAAGTGCTCTATATGAATAGAGCCATTCGCACCTAGATTTAAGCTGCTATATTTTTTTTATTTAACACGATTAAATTAGAGACTGGAAAAGTCTCTAATTTCACTCTCTACTTATCATGCTCAACAAACGAATCAGTGCTATCAAAAAAATTGTCTCACTTTCAATCGTGACATTTCTCTACCGCGAAAACTTAATAGATCTTTTTAGGGTTCCGTAGCCCGACAAGGAACCCTTATGAATTCGTTCTGTCCATCCATCCGTCTGTCTGCCCGTCTGTCTGCCCTATTTTTTTTGACCCTTCTACCTTCTATAGTTATTAAAGCAAGTGCTTGAAACTTTGCACAATCACAGTTTAAGTATAGATCTAAATTTTAATTTAAAAATAATCTTCGTTTCGTTTTGTTTTAGGGTTGGTTCTGGTACATGTGAAATGTGGATGAAATTTTTTTTTTCGGTGCCCCCCCTCGTATGGTATATCGTTGAATAAGTATTTTAAAATGAAAGGAAAGTTTCATACATTACTTTTTTATCATCTAAGTCAAAGGAGGTTGCTATCGCTACCAAGGAGGTTGCTTCGTGGAGTTATATAAAGCAGCTGAAACCAAGGGGTTCAGCTAGTTTTATCTAAAACCCAAATAGCTAAGACAATAACAAGTATGTAATGCTTACTTACATTTCAAGGAAGCTAAATCTGTTGGAAATATAAGTCGCATAATATATACAATGTAATAACAAAAATATGTCTCATCGTATAATTTGTGTTATAGCATAGAAGGAGTCGGTTGTAAGGAAAGTTTTAATATCTATTCCGATTAGATTCAGTGTCAGGAAGGAACGCAGATAGCGTTGGCGGCGTTGGAAGGAAATATTAGATGGATCGGGCTTCGAATACAAATATGGGGAGATAGGGAAATCGGATTTGCCAGCAGTCCCAGACGTGTCGTATTATCGGAGTCTTTTTGTGAAATATATCTCATTTTAATAAGACAACCTGCCGACTGGATATTTGGTTTACCTATTTAGAAGTCTCAATGGACCACATTATGTATTGATCAAGAAATTTTGAGTCTTAATTAAATATCTACCCAACACCACAAACGAAAAAATTGTTACAACGCTACAATGCGTGTTCTTTTTATTAATTCTCAAAAATTTATATTTTTTTTCCTTCCATAAATAAAAATTTGTCTATTGTCTACACATTCGTCTGACATCATTCCTTAATTCATGCGTGTTCATTGGTGATCTAGCACAGAACTATTTCCAATAAAAAATATCGTCGAAATATAATTGTTTAATGTCATAGATGGCAAACAAACAGACGGGCTGCCTGCTGGCAGGCAGTCACCATCGCATAAGCTACCATAACTGCTTTCGTGGTAGAAAGAGCGAAAGAGAGAGAGGCACCACAGTTAGGTTGCCGACCCATTCAGACTATTAACTTACTTTTTGAAAAACCTAATGTTTTAGCTTCTCGAAAATGCCATGGAAGCTCATTCTACATTTAGCAGGTGTAAGGCAAGACAAATCAAACGTGGAATCAATTATTTCATAAAACTTCTTTCTATTGGTGACAACACAAACATTTCGAACTCATATGATGGTCACCAAGTTCACCGCCACACCGCTAATAGTCATCGATTAGTTACTGCTAGCAAACCTCACGTACATAAGCTAGGTAGAACAATTTTATAGCCGTAGATATTACGGCGATTGTAGAGCTGGGCAGCCGGCACGGTCGGCTCCCTCACTAATTAAATCCCAGCGACGACGCGGTTTCAGACCGACAGCCTCTTAATTATTGTTCCGGCTCTTAACATCTGTCTTAATGTCACTTTCCGTTTAATTCACAAATTCTTAGCGTTCCGGTATGTTATAAATGTTAATTTCTTCGGACATTGTCGCCCTCTTAATGGCGTGGTGGCTTTGTAGTTACGTCTTAATAACCTCAATAGGTATTATTATGGACTACTCTATATCGGCACATACTATGTTTTCATATTCATGCAATGTTGGCTACATTGCATTTATAATCCAACTAATATTATAAATGCGAAAGTTTGTGTGTGTTGTTACCACTTATCTCCGTAACGAATTTTGATGAAATTTGGAATGTAGATAGTTAAGATTCTGTTTTTTTTTAAATCTCATATTGTTCTCTACTTGCTGCTAATGAATTTCCACGCGCGCGTAGCCACGGGGCACAACTAGTTATGTCTATAAAACGTCTTCATTGGGATGTAAACTTTGAGCTACGCTGACATTGTAGTAAAACCAACTGTATTTTTTTATTTTATTAACCTATGCTGTCCCGCTCCTGGGCAAAGGTCCCCTATTTCTTTCCAGACAGTGCGATCACCCGCCAGACTTGACCACTGTATCTGATGGAACGTGTCGAGGTCATCGCGCCAGTGTTTTCTAGGCCTCCCTTGGCTCCTCCGTCCGTTTTCAGGCACCCACTGTGTGATCCTCTGGGCCCATCTATCAGGGTGCATCCTGGCCACGTGTCCCGCCCAACCCCACTTTAATTTAAAAACTTGCAGCTTTGATGCCAACATCAGCAACTCCCGCAATTGAGCGCAGCGTCGTGTTTCGGACTCGGTCTGCCCTTTTGATTCTTAAAAGCAACTGTAATTTACCTATATACCTAGAATAACAAAAGAAAATAGATCACCATTTTTAAAACCATATACTATAACATAATTGTACTAAATTCGTATATCCAAGCTGATTCCTTATGCTATGCACGCGTGTTTCCAAAGTCCTAATTTCCAAGAAAGCAGTTAACTACATAAAAGCCTAGCAGTAGATAAGCTACTTAGAACTTGTTCAAGATTCCGCAGAATGCTTCCGGATTAAAAGCTTTTATTGCGTTAAGAAGGTAAATGCGAAAACATCCGAAAGTTTTTAATTTTCTTACTGGTATACAAATTGGTTTCTGAAGCTACAAAAGAAGCACACGCCCGCCTCTCTCGGGCCGTCCGAGGGCCGAATACAAATTAAGAGGCAGACTTTGCTCTCACAAAACTAGTTAATGTGTGCAACGTCTGGATTTGAGATAGTACTAAAAGCAGAGCCACTACTTGCGAAACCAAATAATTCACTTTATCGACATAGTGCGCACGCTAACTCCTAATATTGGACCGCAGCTTTGCCAACATTGGTTCGAACTTATTTAAAAAAACATATTTATGGCCAGTGTTATTGTATACATTGTATTGTATACATATAGTGTTATTATGATATTCTAGTTTGTAAACATTTTAAGGTCGTACCGTACGTTTATCAAATGAAAGGGTTTGCTGAAGAAGAATACGAAAAATAATAAAGAAAATTTTTAGAAGAAAAAAGAACCGACTTCATGACTCCAAAAATAACTGATTATAAATTGTAAATATATAAGTAGGTAATATATGTATTCATAATAGGGTACTTGACTGTATTAAAAATATTATGCCAATTGACGCCATCCATAAACATGACATAATGAAAAAGCATATTTCATTGATTTTTTGATAAAAATATGCTTATTTTTTGTAAAAAACGCGATTAAAATAACTGTATTTTCGATATTTGATCACGTGATCGAAAACGGTCTGTAACTGGCTTCATCCCTAGTGACGTCACACAAATCTAAACAAACAGATTTTGTATTGATATTTGCGAATTTAATGTTGTAAAGCTATTTTGAGAGCGATTTATCCAGAAATTTTCACCAAAAACAGTCCGGAGGTTAAATGTGAGAAGAATGGAGAAACATTTTGTGGAAGCAGACAGCAGTAACTTACCCAAAATTAATGTTTTTATGGTTGCATATTTCTTTAATAATAATCCACGTCATTGTTTCTACGCTGCAGAACTCAAAACGTAAAAACTACAATGTAAGTATTAATTTTTAATTGTTCTCCAAGCAAAACATTCAATCAAGTTGTACAAAAAGTATGGTTGTAGTAAGTGGATATCACTATTTTGTTAGGTTATGTCGAGCTTTACAATGTTTAAAAAGAAAGTAACAGTACATAAAATAGTAATGCAATAAAAACACAAATTATAATAGAAATATATAGACTCAAATATGTACCTCATAATGATCTTCGCACATAGAAACACTTGAATTAGCTCCAATACTTTTGGGTTCTCTACGAGCTACTTAGTTCCAACCTTAGATTGATTCCAACCACTTTTTTCGAGTTATGGGGAGTTTTGGGTCCATTGGAACAGGAAGAAATATTTTTTCGGGTGTCTTTATGGAAGTATTTGTACATTTTGGCACTACACAATATTTATAAACCATTACTTCTATTAGAAATTAATTAATCATCAAACTTTTGCAGCCTGGCTGCAGTTGTTTTGTTTTGTGTGACGTCAATTAGTCACGTGATCGGAGCTATGACGCAGGTCTGCGTTTTGGCGCGATCTTTTTTTATTCAAACTTTAACATCGATTTATATCGCAAATACGACTGATATCCAGAAAATATAAATGCAGTATACATTATTTTATATCAGACAATAATGTGCAATAGTTTCCCAAAAGTAGTCAAATACCCTATTTCGTTGATTGTCTTCTAATGCTCATTGCTTTGAAGTTATTTAAATATTATTTTCTACTTTTTAGTTTCAGTTTGTAAATGAAGGCATAGTCATGAAGTCGGTTCTTTTTTTAACGAAAATTATCTTTATTTTTAAGTTTTTAGTGGGATTTATTCCGCAGGGATAAAAAAGCGCGCGTCGGGCTCGCGTACTGAGCGCGCTCGCGTACGTTCCGTATCACCACAAAATACAAAAAGTGCAAAAAGAAATCACGTCCAGGCGCCATCACCCGTACCCATCCAAGTACCGACTACGGTCACTGACACACTTTGCCATTATTTATTACCTACTGTTATACTTTAGAGTGTGTACTATAATCATGCCAAGTTTGACGCTTGTACAATGGTCTAATGTCTAATGGTCTGTGGTCTAATGTAAAAACGGCAATATGTAGTATTGCCGTTTTCATATTAGACCAATTACAAAAATACGTAAAAAATACGTTTGTTGTAGGGCCATTTTTAGTTTTTACTTTTTGACTTTATTATTATTTGCTAAGTTAATACGCTGTAATTTACAAGTTCTGTAATAAATACTGGCTATCTATTACGGTTCAAAAGACAGCCGTTAAAAGGTAGGACAGACATCACATGCAGATAGCGTAGGCTCAGTTAACCCGTTTTTACCCTTTGGATACGGAACCCTAAAAAGGAATAATAAACCCTAATAAGGGTCCAAAACTCCATAGAAGCCTCTTGTAAAGCCTCCACCACTTTACTGGTGCATGAGTTTGACTTGACCGTGCATGATTAGCTCTGCTTGACTGGCTTGTTTGACGCTACTGAACACTATATAAAATATTTAATACTAAATACACGACACTATTTAATATTACGACTGAAATATTCTGTATTCCTACCTAAATACGATGCTCAGCGACCTCAGTAGCCTTTCCCAACAGGTGGGTCTTAAAATGAACATGGACAAGACAAAAATCATGTCCAATGTCCATGTTGAACCCGTGCCGGTAGTCGTTGGGAACGATACTCTCGAAGTTGTTGACCATTACACCTATCTTGGGCAGATTGTTCAGTTAGGTAAGTCCAACTTAGGCAAAGAGGTCGCCCGAAGAATCCAACTCGGATGGGCAGCGTTCGGGAAATTGCGTGACATCTTCTCGTCCAAGATACCACAGTGCCTAAAGACAAGGGTCTTTGACCAGTGTGTGTTGCCAGTGATGACATATGGTACTGAGACGTGGTCCTTAACTGTTGGCCTTTTGGAAAAACTCAGAGTCACACAGCGGGCAATGGAGAGAGCTATGCTCGGAGTTTCTTTGCGCGATAGAATCCGAAACGTGGATATTCGCCAAAGAACCAAAGTCACCGACATAGCTGTTAAAATTTGCAAGTTGAAGTGGCAATGGGCAGGCCACATCGCTCGGAGAACCGATAACCGATGGGGAAGAAAGGTTCTTGAGTGGAGACCACGAACCGGAAGACGCAGCGTAGGTAGGCCTCCCACTAGATGGACCGACGACATAGTAAGAGTCGCTGGCATCCAGTGGATGCAAAAGGCAGGCTGTCGTTCAGTGTGGAGGTTAGGGGGGGAGGCCTATGTTCAGCAGTGGACGTCTTCTGGCTGATGATGATGATGATGATGATTCTGTATTCATGGTCATGAAAAATTTAACGAAAAACAACAGGGCATGGTCGCCATGGAGACATTTCTTTGTTTTTTTGAAGTTTGTTCCTCTGTGTTTGCTGTTTAGTTGACAGCGTCGTTAGTGGAGAACAAAGTATGAAATTCACCAAGAAATAACTGTAGTTCCAATGTTGCCCACCTTAACAGCTAAGTTGGTGGCACTGTCCAATGTTTACAATCAGAGATTGTATATCTGTGTTTACAATTTACATTGAATTCGTAGATATTTTTGTAGATTTTTCAAAAAGCACTGAATTAATATCGATAAGAAAAATATGGGACCACCTATGAGATATGACCTACCAACCAAAAAAAGAATCATCAAAAACAATTCTAAATTGGCGGAGAAATCGCGTAACAAACATACGAAAAAAATATATACACACAGTCGAATTGATAACCTCCTCGTGAAGTCGGTTAAAAATAAATTACATTAAATTCAATATCACGGGTGTCTAACAGCTTGTTTTTTTAAGTTTTCTTTAGTTAATAATTTTATTTTCTGTATCTAATCTAACATTTAAAATGTACATTTAAATCCGCAATTTGAAATTCAAAAGATTAAAAATATTCTAATTAGTACCTATAAACTCATTTTGCTGAAGTCAGAACCAAGCTGCGTTAAACGGTTTTTCTTAATTATCAATACGCTGCTGGCTGAATGAGAAGTACAGTCTTGCATCTTTGAGCCAGAAAAAGTCAATCGCACAGTACCTACCAACAGATTAAACATAATTGTAAAACATTTGGATATTGCCGCAATCTAAAGTTATATGTTTATTTACGGGATATATTTACCGTAGTAAGGTTGTGCAATGAGCTCCCTATAATTCGGCGCAGTTTAATGCACCATGTTCACGGGAAGACTGAAGAATGCGGGTGGTTGGTCGAACAGGTCGGGTAGGTTGGTTGGTGGTCATATAACTTTAGTGAACAACCGTAATAGTTTAAAACAGTGTTTTGCGGCAATCTATCGAAGATTTAAGTATTTTATTTCATTTTAAGGTTATATAATACAGCAATTTAATAATACATTTTCAGATAAATTTAATCAACCTGTAAAACATGTAGTGGAACTGGAACCTGTTTTATTAAACTGGATTATGGTAACTGAAAATCAAGAATCATTTTAATGACTAAAAATCTGTTTACGTTTTTTTTTGTTTACATCATTTTCTGGATTATTTGTGTATAACTAATAGTATAACAAAATGTTATATGAGTGTAATTTCAAGTTCTGGTTGGTCAACGTTGTATGAAAATTAGGCGCTGTGTTAAAAGTAGAAGCTTTGTCAACTCAATAAGAGCCCACAAAACGTAAAACGAAACGAATAAACGACGAAAACGAAAAAAACTATAAGGCATTTGCAATATTATTCTAAAAGTAATTCTTTAGAATAATAATGCAAATAGTTTGAAGATTTTCATATTATTGTATCGTGGAGGACATCGTCCTCCGTCAAAATCTGACACATCATCATGAAAATTACTTTAAAACATTTCATCATCATCATTTCAGCCATAGGACGTCCTCTGCTCGACGTAGGCCTCCCCCATCGATCTCCAAAAGTGTCGCTTGGAACCGGCCAGCAACCAGCGTTTCCCAGCGGACTCTTTTAGGTCATCTGTACATCTTGTGGGTGGACATTCTACGCTGCGCTTACCGGTCCGTGGTCACCATTCGAATGCTCCATCGGCTTCGGATTCCTACTTGGTGATGTTATAAATGTGCAAGCCAGACCGTTGTAGTGGGAGCGAGATCTTAAGGTCAGTATGCTATGCATCATAGTAGTTAGTTGGTGATAGATCATGGAAAACTCATGATGATTGAGGATACCAAAACAATTAAAACCACCAAAATCTGACTCTCCTATGCCAATCCGTTACATACTCATACCTCATAATTAAAAAGCTGATAAATAACTAGGTACGTTTATTAGGACATCTTCAATTTCATTTTTAATTTGGGTGGTTTGTAAAGTAGAATTAGTTTGGTGCTTCTTTAAAAAAACAGATCGGGCATGGGTCGAACTTGACTCTCCCCGTACAATGGAGCGAGCACGACGGGCGGAAAGTTTTAATATCCCTGCGATTGGATTCAGCCACAGCCAGGGACGAAAGTACCTACTTTTGGACGCACATTTGAAAGGAAATGTTCACCATTGAACACTAATACGAAAATCGGACGATAAGGAAATCGACTAAAGAAGCCCGCAGTTTCCGCCGTTTATCTTGTTCATCGGGATATGTTTGCATATTGATTTTTTTTCATCGTATTATACTAAGGATCTTGGTGCATTTTAAATTTGTAAATGTGGTTTCCGTTTAAATTCAAAATATATTACTAGACTATAGATATATAGCCCGGACATTAGAGAGGCTTTTTTTGTAGATTTCTTCATAACTGGTAGGTAGATTATTAAGTAGCGTTTACTGTTTATACGTAGATTCGATTTTGCATCTTGTTTATAACAATCGGTGATTAATATTTCAATATCACTAATTAAAAGGTTGTAGAATGCATAATATGTTACTGCGTTCAGCGCCTACGTAACGAGGGTCTTTGAAAAACAAGATAATAACAAAAACTTGCAAGAAAATCAACAACCGAAAAGTTTTTGCAATAAAATCTCCGAGGACGCTTGCAATGGGGAATGTGCAAGAATTTGTTACGGTTGTTTTATTAGAATGGTGAGATTATTTTTCGGGTGTCCAACCACGTCGATATGCCAGGAGGGTGTGATGCGAAGCGGACGAAATAGGGACGACTGTAAATCCATATTCGATCTGTGGGATCTGCGCTGAGCCGATCTGACAAGCTTCCGATCTGTTTTGCATTTATATAAACAGCCCTTACCTTAGATAATATCCATGAGCTTCTTTAAAAGTGTTTTTTTTTATTATTATTTGTTGCCCAGTTTGTTGTATCAGTTATTTTTTGCCCAGAACTGTCGTTGAAATTAGGTATATCTATTTTTATTTATTTATTTATTAAGTCCGTCTACACTATGTACAACAAAACATTATTTAAAAAAAAAACATAAATAAAAAATAGTTGCTTAGTTTCAAAACAAATTAAATAAGTCCAAATGTCACAATAATTACAGTGAAAGCATGCATTAATATTGAGTGAAAAATATAACCTATATTTATAAAAGCGAAATACAACATTTGGTTTCGAAAGTGGCCGAAGCGATTCATTCACTCACTGACTCATCATGAAGTCTTGAAAACTAAATAGCCTACGAAACTGAATTTTTTTAGGGATCCGCTATGAAAGGTTTTCTGCGAAAAGGCCGAATTAATAGATTATTATTTGAAAAAATACATATTAATAACAAGCTTTTTCATATTCTTTTCAGCAAACCCTTTCATTTGATACCCTTCATGATGTTTTTTCCGTTTTGTCCGGTATCTTGGGACGTCCTCCATTTAGAATTTATGATCTAGGATCAAAGTGCTTGGGAAGACAAATCCAACGAACCCAAACTCGACAGGGTTACGTCGTTTCATTTAGGATTTCCTTTGGCCACCTTCTGTCTCCATGATCAGGCCAGCTCGATGGTACCATAACATTACATTGTCACTGAACTTACATGAGTATTCCAAATTTCAGCTCAATCAATTGAGGGTATTTGGTCCAAAATTCAGTTGCAATATTTGCTCCACACATATGAACTATGTACGTTAAATACTAACAGGGCAAGTTAAATAAAAGCTTGTAAAAAGGCAAAAAGGAACGTGTCTAATTTCGTATAAAGTTGAAAGTTCATATAAAAATTTAAGAAGTAACTATAAATTTAATTTTAAAATGTTTAAAGCTGAAAGTTAGAATCAGTTATCGCGATTAAGACCAGGAGCGGGCTGAAGCTGCATGAAAGCGTCTCGCACGCAGTCGTAGCTGTTTCGCGGCATACCGGGACCTTCACTTATTACGCCGACGATGAAGGGGATGTTATCAGCCGTTTTGTGCGGCGAGCGACGGCAGTGTCACCGAAGACCATTGCAGAATATAACTTGCAAATGGCTGTCAAAGACCGGAACGAGGCAGTGGTGGAGGCCCTGAAGCGAAGACCAGAATTGTTTAAAAAAAATGCTGTAATAGGATAATAATATAATTTTAAGCATTGTAATAATATGTAAATGTAATTGTAGTTTTTAGTATTGTGTGTATACCCAGAGCACTCACGCTCACCTAAAGGCTCCTTCTTGCGGCGGAGTCGTGTGGCGGGTCGCCCTCTTCCCTCAAACATGGCGAGGAGAGCGATGGCTGGCACACGCGTCAACTCGTGAACGGGTGCTGCTTGCTGGGAGCTGGACTGCTCGGCGTATACACGCAACATAGTAATAAGATTTTATAATTTGTATATTCCTCTTGTATAGTCATTAGTTTTATGTAATATCAGATATAGTTAAAAAATAAATTGTAAAAGTTGACTAAAGGCACGAAACAATAAAAAAATAAAAAAAGGTGAGAGTTATAATTATTATCCATGTTTTATCATTTTGAAATAAGTAGCGCCCGCGGGTTACACCCGCTATCCTACAAGAACATTTCCTTGAATTTCAGAAAAATCTAGAATGCCTTTCTTCGAAGTTTCATTAGTGTTGGTGCTTCTGAGAAGCTACAACGTTGGGTTCTTCAAAAGGCGGGTTACTAGAGTCCTCAAGGTATTTGTATGCCTCTGGTGTTACAAGATGGTGTGTCTGGTGTGTTTACACACACCAGACACACCTGCTTACCATCAGGCGGCCCGTCTGCTTGTTTGCCACCTAAGGCTTAAAAAAATAGTACAGCAATTTTTATCCAAACTTTTCCAAATATTTTACACCTTTTAAAGGTGTTATTTCATAAAATCCGTTCAAATTGTTCAACACAGGCTTTTCCAGAAATATTGGGTTTAAATTTCAAGTCTCTGTCATCAGGGATTTGGTCTCTGCCTTCTTAGAAAAACGCTTATTCTTCTATATATAACAGATCGTCTATATAGATATATTATATTGTATATATCTGAGTTGACGAGTGTAAATATTTTGATATATCACAAGAAGTATGCAGCAGCGTATATATAGAGGCTGAAAGGGCGCGGTGTTGGGTTCGGCGCCGAGCGACCGGACCTTCATCAACCGGTTGACTGGTATTACGCCTTGCAATTGTTTCATGCGCCGCATTCCAAGCCTCCTCCAGCCGTCCATACCTACCCCACAAAAGTATTTTCATTGTGAGATTTCAAAAATTAGCAGTCACGTCCCAGAAGATCCATGCAACTCATATTCGCACATTACCGCTCCATAAATACTACGGTTCTCACGATTAAAATCAGGTTAGCCTCACATTCGGTTTCGATTGCCAGAACAAAAAATTGAGGTGTAATTACAAAATTCCCCGAGTACTGAATTTTCCGATGTTTTCGCGCGGCGCAGCGTGCTAGAGAACGTGCCGTAAAAATAATTCGATGTTCCTCGGGGATCGTTTGTAAAACGTCACGCGTAAAACATATTATAAAGCCAATAAAACGTGTTTACAAGGGTGAGTAGAGCTCGCCGTCCTCGGGGGCGTTTCGTTTCCGCGCGATATCCGTAAACATTTTAGCACTGCAATAAATTTAACATTATCCAAGTCGCGAGACATTCTGTTTTCTTCCGTCCCGGGATCAGTCGGTTAACGGTTGTAATCTCGGCTGTCTCGGATTTTCTGCGCTCTCCTAACAGGAATTATACAATTATGTGGAATTCGCATGTTGTTTCCGCTCAGCTTTATTTATGAGGGGGATTTTTGAGATATCTCTCACTAAAGACTGCGTTATACTTTTTTTTTTTTTTTTTTTTTTTTTTTTTTAATGATATAGCACCTTTGATCACTTAACCTTTACAAGAATTAAGATAAAAACTTATGCAAAAATTAGCGACAGAAATGCAAAAGGTACTCGCGGTATGTGTGGGACAAATCTTGTAACGCAATTTTAGTTTTGTACCCTCAACCGATTGAGCTGAAAATTGGCATACTTATGTAATATATACTTATGTATAAGTTCTGTGTCAATGCAATGTTATGGTACCATCGAGCTGGTCTGATGATGGAGACAGAAGGTGGCCATACGAACTTTTAAACGAAACGACGTAGCCCCGTAGATTTTGCGTTCTTTGGATTTGTCTTCCCAAGCACTTTGGTGCTAGATAATAAATTCAATATGGCGGACGCCACAAGAAGGCAGACAAAATGTTCTTATCTACCATCATGATAATTATGGGTATCAAATAACAAGGTTTGCTGAGACGAATACGAAACAGCTTGTTTTAAAAAAGTTTATTTTTATTTTTTATGCACAATTTTTTTACTGTAGGTATAACTTACAGCTAAGTACAGTATTAGGTAAAAAAGATAAAGATAGAAGGCCAATTTTTTTTTACAAATTGTAAGTTAAGTCGATTAATAATGCGTAAAAGACGTATTTATGCATTTGATGCACAAGCCACTCCGATTCAGAGACCTAGTGACCTCGGGATTCTGTGGGGCATGAGTAAACAGTCGAAAAGTAGCCGCAAATTAGCGCGACAAAATAAAACCCGCCGTTTTGGCGAGCGTCGTTGACAGGGGTACGGCCGAGTGGCCACACTGGGAATACTGTTTGGCCAATGGCCGCCCATCTGCCTTCATTATGTCGGAAAAACACTTGCTCGGATTTTTATGAGACTTGTAAATGTTTAACTACGCATTCGAGTACTCAATGGCGTTTTTATAGTCTGTTACGACTTCTTTGCCTCGTAAGCGGTTAAGGTCGTAATTTATTGTGGGTAGAGACAGGAATTGCGTTTTGATTTTTTTAAATATGTATCTAACAGCCGCTCTTTGACGGAAATTGTATGAAAACGAGACAGAGCAATTTCAAGTATTCCTTAACTTAAGTAACGTCTCTGAGTGCGGCAGTTAGTGAATAATAATGTGCGTTGAGCACTGTAACTCTTTTGTATCTTAGTGTAAAGTCAAAACTAAAACCTACATTTAAAGTTTTTTATTAACAAACCTGAGTCTCTATGTACCCCAGACAAGATACCTGTGTATAAGAGATAGGTACATAGCACACAGAAGCTGTTTCATCATCGTCATCATCATAATCATCAACCTATATTATTCCACTGCTGGACATAGGCCTCTCCCAAGGCATACCACTCAATCTGATCTTCGGTTTTTTTCTTGCGGTAGCCTGGGCAACTTGGCACTCCTTGCCCTGCCGTTACAATGACCACTGCATTGGCCAGGAATAGCAGAGCACAGAGAAACAGAAGCTGTAGGCTGTGCTTAAACATTACTCAAACTGGAATAAATTATACAGTTAATCGATGGGCGAAGTTTCGAGAAAAAAATTCGTTTACTTAACTGAAGAGAAGAATTTCGTTCACATAACATGAGTGGCTAATAGGTACTTTCACAATAGATTAATCAGAAGCGTGTCTGCAACTGTCTGCATCGCAATGCCCTTTTGCAACGCTGATCCACTTTTCTACGGATGCGAGATTAAAGGGAGTGTAACAAAATGAGAAATGGAACGATTTCAGGACGCATTGTTAGACGGCCGCCCGTTGTCGGATTTATGACAAAGAACAGCGGATGATTCAATCAGCCTGTTCTTTAGTTGTTATATTCATGTTACAGTCGACCATCTGCGAGTCTTATTGTTATCCACGATGATGCCTTTTTGCTCCATTTGTTCGTATACTACTACGACTCAAATTCAGTTTCCTTTCCCACTAAAATGAATGATTCTTGTTCGAGAATCTGTTTGCTCTATAGGTTATATTTACATCCCAATTTATTTAAATTTGCAACTCATTGCATTTTAGATGCTAGTTAATTAGGGAAGTCTGAGCCAAAATAGTATGCGCGTTTATATTTCGTTAGGTTTGCGGGGTGATTGTATAACAGGGCCAACTTTCGGCAAATAGGTATTCAGTGCAGGGAACAATTTACAATTTAAATATTCTTAATGTCTCCAAGTTGTCGCAATGGAGGGTTCGCACCGGCTTCAACTACATCAATCACTCGCGGCCGCTGCCTCTGAACATTTCTAATTATTCGCCTGGCTTTGTACTAGAATAAATTCTAAACACTTTTGAATCTTCACATTTTTTATGTTCGCACTTCTAATTTTAATTTAAGTTTGTATTCCTACGATGATTTCTAAAAAGACATTATTTTGATCGTCCCTAAAGCTTAAGTTATGCATCGTATAAACTTTTCTAACTTTGTAAAGGGTGCGTCCCATTGTGCTCGATAATACCGAACTTGTCGTCATGTTCTGCATATTTGACGTTGTTTGCTCACAGACGTCAGAGTGCTGAGGGCCACTCGGCTCGAGAGCGCCGCAAGGTGACAGCCCTGTCTAATCTCCGCAGCTTAAGGTTTATCCATTGACACACTTGTACTGTCAAGGGCACTTAGCTCTCAATCGATATTAGGAACTTGTTGATTGGTAATTGGTTGATGCGAAACTCACTGGATTGCAAATATAGACCGCTGAACCGAAATGAATTCATAACTCTTTGTTGCAAAATGTTTTTCTTAAGTTTTTAGATTGGGTAGATGAGGCCATGAATTTGTTGTAAGTACTATTTACTAAGTAATTAAACTGGGATGGTGATGGGGCCAACATTTTGAGAGCTATTCCTGCTGGTAGCGGTTTAATAGTTTAGTTTTTAGTAATTAGGATAAATTTAATTTGATTATCTCTGTACATACTTTTTTCTGTTATTAAATAATACAAAAATAAAGTATTGTAGAGCAATATAACACACTAACTCCAACTGTTCTAAAATGATTGCTATCCTTTTCTTATATTGTAATGCAAATAAACTATTAGTATTTTATCTATGCTATTACTAAGTTCACTAAATACTTAACAACTTCAACAAATAGGTTCGAAAACACCTACTCTTGGTATATTCATTGCATTATGGTATTAGATCATATAATGTTTACGTTATTGAGCGAATATAATTATGGACGTAAATTATATCCAACACACTCATCTGAGCATAATTTCAAAATCGAGTAACATAAAGGTAAATTAATTTTGTGTTAACTCATATGCGAAATGGTTAAACACGCGTAACAAAATGTAACAAATAAAATAAACTCATAGCTTCTGTGTGAGAGAGAGTGTTGCCAACACGTCGGGGCACAATGGATGTGTTTACAGGAAATCAGAGCCAAGTGTAAACGCCTTCCCGACTCAGCCTGCGGTGCCACACTGCCACACTAGCAAACATGCAATAAATAAACTCTGCATACTACAGATCTACTGATTTCATAGACTGTAGAAACTATTCATAACAGCTGAATGCAAATTGAAACCTAATTACGGTTATCATTAGTTATCTAGAGTCAAGTGGTTTCAATTGTTTACTGTCCATCAGAAATTTTGCCTAATGAATTCATGAAGTTTCAAATGAGAAGGGCATTCGCTTGCAAAGATGATGAAGAGATTGTTGAAGATTGTTGAAGAGATGCAAAGATTTACTACAATAGTAATAGCGTACAGACTCACAAACACACCCGACAAAATGTTTTGGAACAGAGATCATTAGATTTACTTGCAGTGCTTTGATCTTACAGAGTGCTCGTCCTAAATCTTGTGAAGACTAAGTTTTTTGTTAGTAAGATTATAATTTGTAGGTAATGTTCCGTCCCATTGACTGGATGCCGTACTCGCGTATCATATTCTGTATTCATTCACTGCGCTGAGGTGGCGTTATGAATAAGTATAGCGTGTCGCTGGTATTATCTTCGTGTTCGGTAATGTATTCAAATATGTATCAAGCCCCATCCGCACCATGTTGCCGTTGTTATTTTATTTCATACGCGTGACGGCGCACCAGCTTTATTTTTTCGCGATACAAGAATATCATATTGTCCTGCTGCCGTTGCGGCAGTGCCTATATTTTGCACCGACGACGTAAATGGGTGCCGGTATCGATTGCGAGCAATTTTTAACAGCTGTGTCGAGATGTTCATTGACCTTGCAACATGATTGAAAAAATATTTAAGCGATTGAAAACTCTAATTTGTTACATTGTATGAAGCAAATCTCTATGCTATAGTGTGGGTGAAAAAAGAAAAATGACTCGACATAAGACAACCCTGCCGATGCTCTCGGTGTTCAACGGATATTGATTACTTGTCTGTAAGGAATACAAATGTATCAAGGAAACTGTGTTCTAGCGCTCCTGCGAGCGCCATCCTTTGTACTGACATCTAACATTAAACTTCATAGCCCACCCCGCGTTTTGTATTTCAGGAACTGTCGTTTATGCGGAAGTTGTGACACGTGAAATTTTTATTTAGATACGCTCATAACAACAGAGTAGTCGTGTTTATCCGGCACTTGTGCGAGATGAAATACAAGATACAATTTATATCTTCTTTGTACGAGAAAACGTCCGGCAGCGTTGCGTTCCGAAGCAATGAGAGCCCGAGGCTAACTAGCAGGTGCACGTTAGCAAAGAAAAATGAAATAACGCAAAAAGGAGAAGTCGTGTCGGGCGGAGGGGGACGCAGAGGCCGTTGGGGTGGTTTCCTTCGAGGAAAGCCAGTTTCCTTTAGTGGAAACAGATAACGATCCGCTGCCGACGACAGAATACGTAACTGCACTCATCTAACCGTACATACATTACATACTTACTTCAGTTGCGCTTGCTTATCAAAGGTATCTAAACACGACAGATTTCTTTTAGAACGATGGGACTGAGCACAGTCAGTCTTGTCACATCAGATATTCTGTCTCGCAAACCTCTGATTTTTTTGCCAATTTACCTGTTTACGGAACAGAGGCAAATACTTATGGTATTAATTTTTTCGAGCAAATGACACAAATTTTGTAAATAGTTAAAAAATCTTTTATATCTCGGTTTCAATTGTATTTTTGTCAATCGTTCAACAATAATCATGTGGACAAAATACATAGATAACATTGATTCTATAGGAATACCGAGTCATGAAGACGTGTGTTGCATCGTAATGTGTGGCCTTTTCACAGCGACTGCGCGGGTGTGGCATAACATTTCAGAGGTGCATTATTATTAGAGGTGCATGTACTACAACTAGCAGCTCGCCGTGGTTTCACCTACTATCTTTCAGGATTTTTGTTTGGTATAGACTAGTATTCCAGGGTATAAACTAACTTCATACCAAATTTCATTCATGCCAGTTTAGCTGTTACAGAATTGAGTGCAGTCAAACATTCACACTTGTACATTTACAGATAAACTTTCGCATTTATAATAGTAGTGTGAGAAGTCACATCATTGTGATATTATTAGTGTAATGCGTGATTGTGTGACTAAAATTTTTGAATTAATTTTACCAAAATTGTGAAAAGTTACTGATTCAAACATTTCTAACTAACATTGTTCATCCCATTAAATATGTCTATAGGATATTGAGTAGTCTCAATAAAAACGTAAAAAGCGAATGATCAAAGTCTAAATGAGGTAATAGATAATCGGTAGGAGAACGAACGAGGCGCACCGCACGGCGCGCCGGGTGCGGCGTTTAATGGGCAGCATTACCATTCCGAGCCGGTAGCACTCGGTAGGTGAGCGAAGTGAGCGGAGCGCAGCGAGCGAGCCGTGAGCGGTGAGCGAGCGGTAACCCGCAGAGGATGCCTTGTGAATATGCAAAGTAGGACACGTTAAATATTGAACCACACTGTATTGCGCCTAAAGATTGGTTTAATTAAAAAACGTATAATACCCATATTGTAAGTTCAGTCGATTATCATTTAGAGGCTAGAATCTTAAGATTCTCGAAATTAATTATTCGTGTTCAGTAAACAGTTTTTTGAATAAAAATGCCGCAGCACCGGTGAAGGGTTTTCCCAATAGATATAATTTGTAAGTCTTCAAGTCATGAGCGAATCGGTTTCTTATAGAGAAGCGTAGACCACAACAACGCTTCACTTCAGACAAGACCGTGATCAAATACCATGACCACCGTGGCCATGATAAAGGCTTTCCCCTTTATCACCATCATTATGACCAACCTATATTAGTCCAACGTTATAGGCATAGGCCTCTCCTAAAGCACGCCATTGAGGCCAATATTCGGCTTTTTGCATCTAGCCACTGCCATCCGCCTTACGTATATCGTCACTCCATCTAGTCTCGGGGCATCCTACGCTACGTTTGCCAATTCGTGACCTCCACTCTAAAACACGTTTACCCCAAAGGTTATTCGTTCCACTGTCATTTCAGCGTGCTAATTACGCTGAGCAACCGACATATCGGTGACTTTGTTTTTCTGGCGAATAACTTAGTTCCGGATATGGTCATTCAGAGAAATCCCGAGCACAGCTTTTTCCATAGCTCGCCGAGTGACTTTGAACTTGTGAACCACTCCAACTAAGTATCCACGTTGCAGTACCGTAAACGACTTTCAATCTAATACATTAAAGCAAGCTTATTTAATGTAAAAAAACGGCATAGGTCCAAGTTCCTTTCTGTCTAATTTCTCTAATTTAAAATTCATTTTAGTTTGAAATTGTTTTCAAGACGACAGGATTGTGAATAACAGAGTTTTCCATAATTCAATTTCATAGTTTCTCGGTTGTTCCAGGACAGTTTATGATGAACCATTTCAGTGAATTTGGCTTTGAAAATTGGCCTTAAATTCAACATTTTGCGTTTATTTTTAATTACCGAGCATTACAGACTACCAACTCAATTTTTATCTAAAACTAGCGGAAAATATAATATCGTTGTAACCGCATCAAATATTCGATTCCGATAAACTGATAAAAAGCACATGCTCGGGCATCACTGGGTGGCATGTTAGAGCAAAAATTGCCAACCGCCGCGTCCCCGTCGCGGCATTGTGCCCGAAATGACACGCGAAAGGCGTTGAGAGCGGCGCGCTCTCCCTTTACAAAAGGCTTACAGATGCGCGCACCAGAAGATTTTAATGAGGCAACGACTCTGTGTGATTTTATCGCGTGTGCCGTAATGAGAAATAACCAAGCGCATCCTCTTTGACTACACTCGTGTGGGGTGCCAGCAAAAATGTGACAAGTGACAGCCGCGACTCCTAATTCATAGTTTCCTATGCAAATAAAACGCACACGTAATCTCGTTTCAGAGCCTTCTAAACTAAAGCTATGAATTTTTAACAGGCTTGGCGCACTCGTATGTTCTTGAGTTTGTAGATGCTCTCGTAGCAGTCTACGAAACATCTACGGCGTAGACGCCTGTCTACGCGTCGAGTTGCTACAGTATGCCTGATTTGTTGTGATTTTTGCTTGTTAGTTTATGAGAGTTCTGTTTTCTGTGAATAGCGAATTTGTATATTATAAAAAAGTCGTACTATTATTTTATACGTTGGCAATAAAGCAAATAAGCTGTCGAAATAAGTTATTCGGCACCGGTACACTGGCCAATTTTCATCAATGCAAATCACGTTGTCGACTCGTCAACCCAATTACCAAGAAGTGAATTTAAATAAAGATAAGTATCGCCCTCTCGGAGACAATGCTAATAGGAGGTGGAGGCGTGTTAATAGGCTCCGACTGGGGTTCGTCGGCGCACCGCACCGGTGCTTTAATTAGATCCCGACTTGCCGTGAGTCTTAAAACACTTGTTCAATTAGTGATTAGCCTTAAGAACTTGCTGTGCAAACATGATCCGGGAAAATTACGTCGTTTGAATGTTTAGAAATTACATTACGATTTTCTATTTTAATTTTCAAACGAAATGATGTTTATTTTAAGTTGGTCACGTTTTGATATTTGCTTTAAAACTCTTGTTAAAAACCTACATTTAATATGTAAGTATATAGAGATAAGTAAATAGAGGGGAAGTTAATATTATTGTTATTTATATTCGGGACATTGATTAAGCAAAGCTTATAATATGGCTACCAGAGACTGATATACATACAAATTCATTT
This sequence comes from Agriopis aurantiaria, assembly GCA_914767915.1. Taxonomy (NCBI): domain Eukaryota; kingdom Metazoa; phylum Arthropoda; class Insecta; order Lepidoptera; family Geometridae; genus Agriopis; species Agriopis aurantiaria. Next base: position 9,663,887 of record OU611983.1, on the reverse strand, counting down.
TAAAACTTTGATATATTTATTATATAAACAAAATACAAGCTAAAACTAACACTACAAATACAGTTAGACTGCCCATAGACCGTTGAAGGTCTAAAGACAATCCAAAAGCTCAAGCCCACTACCAGTTGGCAGCGTACCCAACATGCTGGCGGCATTACCAAGTTGAATGGCAATGCTAATGCGTTGAGCCAGAAACACGCCAGCATTTTGGTCATTTTAAAATACATACTCAAATAGATATTAACACCCAGATATAGAAAAAACACAAATGTTCATCACATGAATGTTTGTCCTAGGTGGGAATCGAACCCACGCCCTCAAGCGCAGAAGGCAGGTTCACTACCAACTCGACCAAATTTATATAGAGACTAGCAACGCACCCAGGCACGGGTGTAAATCTTATTTTTTTACACGTTGGGCTACATTATTGGAGTTTTAGTAAGGATCCCTTTTTTTTTTTGAAAATATAATTTAGCCTATATCACCCGGGGATAATGTAGCTTCCCAACAGTGAAAGATTTTTTCAAATCGGTTCTGTAGTTTTGAAGCCTATTCAATGCAAATAAACGAACAAATAAACAATCAAATCTTACGTCTTTATAATATTAGTATAGATATACACTCTAATATGTAATATCAATTATTTAATTAACAAATAAAATAGATATACTTGGAAAAAAAAACAAAAAAAAAAGTATAGATAAAATACTAAGTAGAGGGCAGAGGCCCTCTGTTTTTTGTCCAAAATTTTGGTGTTTTGGTAGAATTTCAATTAAATTTTGGGGCTCAAAAAAAATTAAATATCTTGTCTCAAAATTAATGGTACCATTTTTTTTTGTTATTTACTAAAACAATATCGTGTTCCTCTCTCTGATATTTGATATTGGGCTCGAGATTGAATAGGTGTCCATTTGACATGGAGTAGTGGTGACAGGGCACGGGAAGCGTGCCGCGAGCGGCTGTCGACATCTGCTTCCTTCCGCCTAACTGACCACGACGCGCCGCCCCGGTGACAAACATTGCCCTACTAGACCGTGACATGAAATAGCCGCCTATGAGATTATTACACTGCTACAGTGTTAACGTGTATTTTTTACTTTTCAACAGACTTTATAAAAGCAGGTTGTCAATTTGAACATCCTTTATAAAGTCGTTTTGATTTTTTTGCCGACTTCAGTAGAGGTTTTGTTAATCGGGTCGTATTTTTTATGTACACTGATTAATCCGCCATTTGTGAAACAATATACGTGGTTCTTTTTGTATTATATAGAGGAAACTATCGAGGTATACCCACGAGTGGTTTTCAACCTGCTCCTAATAATACGAATAATTTTATTATTATTATTCTTTGCTAACTTACTCTATATATACGTAAAAAGTAGTTTATCATCATCATCATCAGCATTGGCTCATTCAGCCTACTGCAAGGCATAACCTTTTTGCCGCAGTTTTCCCTGATTAAAACAAATCTCGTCCGTGTATTGTAATTTTTAACAACTAGGTAAGTACTGTAAGAATATGTTGTTGTCACTTATAACTCCAATAAATTCCATATGTGCTTATTGGTCAAATTTAAAACACTATCACGAAATATGTCACAATAAGGATCACTAAATCGAACCTTTGCTGAGCATCATAAATAATTTTATATCAAATAAGACGCGGAGCGGGTAGCAATAAAACAAATACTACCCATGATATATTATCCACAATCCGTCCACTAAAAGATAATATGTATGTAACTTTATTTCTATTTTCTGTATTCACTCAGGGTGTATGTATCTCGAATAGTCACGTGCCCGTCCGGCGAAGGGTGAAGCATACAAATAAGTGAAAGTCCGAGACCGCCCAAACACCCGACGCTGTGTTCTTTATTTGGGGATCTCTTAAAAGAATTTGATCGTATATGAGAATATTACGGACAACATCTGTGACAAGGGACGTATAAACTTAAACACTTGCCTTCTTTAACAACTTTCCTTATGATACTAACTCTAAGACGCAGATATAAAAATTCCTTTCTTTGATTTCTTATTAGATTTTCGCAATTATTACAACACAATGAAATTAAACACTTTTAACGAATTTTATCACGTTGATGAGGCATGTGTCCCAATGTTTAATTTATTAGAAATAACAGGCTTAGCAATGAATATAGGTAACTAAAAGCATTACATATTGAAAAAAATTACGAAATTAGCTGATTTAGGTGGTTGGCAGTTTTGGGTGGGGATAGAGAGGGATACTCTGTCCCTTTCTCGCAATGCGTGTATTAGTATAGCATTTCTATGGCACGCCTGAGGCGAGACGTCATAACTCAGTATAGTAGGCTCTCTGTCTAGCATGAAATTAAAATACTTATAACTTGCTTATTTTTGAGCAAATTTTTATTTTGTTTTTGTTGAGCTATTAATGATCAGCTTTTTTTATGAGGTAAAAAAAATATTAGTCATCATGCCTCGAACACTTTGCATATTTGCTTTGATTGTGGTTACAGGTAGACTAGATGACGGATGTCTGTAAAAATGTTATGAAGTTGACCGCCAATGATTTTTAATCAAAACGTGTGTATTTTATGCACGCTGTAGTATCTCACGGTATCCAGAGGTCTTGCATTTCTGCGTACTGCCTGCGTTCAATGCAGTGTTCGATAAAAATCAAAATAGTGTAAAATTCACGCGATAAATTCACGTCAAAAGTCTTCGACCAAAATTCAATTCTTTTTTTTTTGTTGATGTAAAAAGTGTTTACGTTTAATTAATTTCCTTGGTTTCTAAACATTTGTACCAGTTTAATTGACTATTGGTTCTTTACGATGGCAATATTGGTATTAGCATTTGTTTTAAAACGCGAAATGCAAATCCACTACTAGTATGTAGTGCACAGAGTAAAACGTAATATCACTCTCGTTGCATTTGGAGTTTTTCCAGGAGTCTTTTTACAAAAGTTGAAAACACACATAACTTTGGAACCTAGGATGGTAAACATCGAATAAGAGTTCACTAGTATTATTCCTGTAAATTGATTAGTTTTATAAACTTCGGCAAATTCATTGGAAAATTGACCAAAATAGGAGGTATTAGTCGGGAATCTATTACAATATACTTTGAATAAAACCTTTGTCAAATTAATTTATGTAATTTGAGTTTAAAAAGTCCACACGACAGAAGTGAAAACTTTATGTTGTTTATATCTGTGACTTTATCAAGGTCACAGATAGATCACATAGATCTGTGATCTAGGTTGACTATATATCTCTCTTGCTCCCTTAGTCGACTCGACCGACTTTACCCGAACAAAAATCTGACCGTGATGGTTACGCGAGTTCAGTGCTTTTCTCCGTTCCAAAAAGTGCAGTGAATATAGCATGCAGACTTAGAAGATACCTATCTTCTACCTGAGCATGCGTGCTTTATCATCGACTAGCGGTCGGCCCCAGCTTCGCACGGGTATAGATTATAGCCTATGTCACCCGGGGATTGTGTAACTTCCCAACAGTGAAATAATTTTTCAAATCGGTTCAGTAGTTTCGAAGCCTATTCAATGCAAACAAACAAATAAACAATCAAATCTTTCCTCTTTATAATATTACTAGCTGACCTGACAGACGTTGTCCTGTCTTAGAACTGTCAAACACGCAAAGTTAAAATTGTAAATCTTATTTTTTTACACCTTGGGTTACATTATTGGAGTTTTAGTAAAGATCCCTATTTTTTTGAAAATATATTATAGCCTATGTTACCCGGGGATAGTGACGCTTCCCAACAGTGAAAGAATTTTTCAAATCGGTTTAGTTGTTTCGGAGCCTATGCAATGCAAACAAACAAACAATCAAATCTTTCCTCTTTATAATATTAGTATAGAAGTATAGATATAGTATAGACTACATCGTTGCTTACCAACAGGCGAGTCGGCGGGCAAACATGGACATTTACGCGTTAAAAAAAGTGCCCAACGTGCCTAAAGAAGTTTTAACTTCAAAAAGTGATAATTGATTACGACATGACGAGCGTGGTTATAAGGGAGCTAAACAAAGGCTCAGTAGAACGATACGTTATTTGTCAGCGGCATGTCACCGGTATTATAACGAGGTGTCTGTGTGGCCGCAATCAATTTGGCGGCACGGGGCGCTGTCAATTTGCGGCGCTCCGCGGTCGTCGCGCCACTGCCACCGCCGCCGGCCGCGAGGCGCTGGCCTCCCTAGCTCCTGATGACTTCCGAGTGACCACTCCTGATTTGCATAAGGGCCAGCTTTAATATGAGATTATTCTCGAGTTAGGAGCGCCCGACGAGCCGGACCCATTCATTATTAGTTTTGGAATATTTAGTCGACCCAATCCCAGGCGTAATTATTTAAATTGCCACTAGCGTTTGACTTGTTTGATGCTAAATTGCAATTACACACAATTGTTTTGATGGTTATTTGTGTTTGCTTCAAATGTTTATCAATGAATTTGAATTAAGTCTCCTGATTGAATAATAACTTCTGATTCTAAATCAAAAATTAAACAGCACACAAAAGTTTAGTATACCTGTGAATGCAAAATATAGGTACTTAGCAGAAATCGAAACTACAAAGTCAATCCAACTGTTTTATGTTTTGTAGTTATACAAGCTAAGTAAGTGTATATTTAGTGTAGTTTGTATTTTGTTTACTTAATAAAGGCACTTGCCCGGTAAACAATTTGTGCAGCTCGCGAGAAATGTCAATTTGTAAAAAAAAATAGATATTTATAGCTAAAGTTATTTACTCCAACAGCGAGCATTTAGTCATAACAATAGTAATAACATTATAACGTGTAGCCATGGAGTGTTGCCATCGGTGACAAAGGGATTACCCCCCGACCGCGTTCCGCACCGTCTGCGGTTTCATAATTAACCCCCAAATACGCTCACAACCGCGCCGCTACAGTCTGTAAGATTATTGCTAACGTTCTCCTTGTTAATTTTAATGTACGACATCATTGAAACAAATATAATTTCGTGACTCAGTAAGCCCCTTCACACGTAACAGGTAGCTTATTCACTTATCTCATTATCAACGTAATGGTGGCTATGTTCCGTATACTTTTTTATAGGTAAAGGCAGATGTATTGCTTCCAACAATTTTATTATATTTTTTAATTCATATTGCCACATAATGCGTCAACTAACATTTTGTAAAAAAAAACACCATACACATACAGAATGTGGCAAATAGACCACATATACACATACCTGTTTATAGGGTGTTGCAAACAGTAAAAGTTTTTCTTCTAAAAACTCGTCTATTATAACAAAAGTTATAAAAAAAAAACTGTTTTTGAACATTCCTTCATTTACCTCGTCTCTTATTTAACGAAGTAACTGGGTGACAGATGTTTTCTCCAAATAGAAAATGTTATTCAGGAAATCACACGTATGGCTAGATCAAGGCACCAATAATTCTTTCACAGGAAATTTTATCGAAATTGATCAATTACGAGAAATCGATTATAAATAATTTATACATGTATAAAATTATGTATACAATATGGTACATACTAAAATAAGTATTATTCATTGGCTTGGGATAATAAAGGTTTCATGTTCATAATATAAATTGCGTAACAGCAAATTATGAAATATTTCAGTTCTAATAATAGTAAAGTGTTAAATCGATTGATACATTCACGGTTAGAGAATCGCATACACAGCTAATAGGGCGTGCGAGGCAATGCGCGGTTTACAACCGTCGAGTCAGGCCACCCGGGTAGAAAATGGAGCGTCTGCTTATAGCTAATACGATCAGATGAGCAAACAGGCAAACCAGCTTTCATCTTCACTCGAGTATCTCTTAGCCGTGTTCACAAACATAGGTACTATACAAACCTATAACCGCATTTCCACATTCCAAAAAGTTACACAGTACATTAACTTGCAAGATAATGATTTTTAAGTATGATATTAATTAAAAGAATTAAGTAAATAATCTATACTAATATTAAAAAGAGGAAAGATTTGATTGTTTGTTTGCATTGAATAGGATCCGAAACTACTGAACCGATTTGAAAAATTCTTTCACTGTTGGGAAACTACACTATCCCCGGGTGACATAGGCTATAATCTATATCTGTGCGAAGCTGTGGCAGACCGCTAGTATAAAATAAACTTAAGCACACTCTCGATCAAGTAACCTTTCAAACAAAACAAGAACTAAATCAAAATCGGTTCAGCCGTTTGGGAGCCACGATGCTACAAATAGACACACAGGCTTAGGTATATCATCCTTCTTGTTGCGTAGGTGATTAGAAAGGAAACCTACGTATATAAGTCAATTCAAAGGAACGACCATTCAGAGATAGGTGTATTGAGACATAAATAAAAAAAAAAACTTTTTTTTTTAAGTTAATAAAACACGAAGAGATATTTGAACACAAACTATAATTGTACTAAGGCATATCTCCCTTGTTTGTCTGATCTGAGTTGCCAACTATATTGCGAGTGGCTTTAAATTAGCGCTAGTGCTTTGACGATGAATGTACATCATCTAACAACATAACATGATCTAAATTTCTAGTGCTGCGAAACTAATTGGTTTAAAAACCAACCACCAACTGAAGAACTGTTTGATCTGATGCCGGCGTCACGGTTTTATCAGCGTACTAGCCGTCACCGCCTGAATGTTCATCCACACAACATAGATTCACACGATTTTTCTTGCCTCATACCTGCAAATTGTGGAATGAGCTACCTTCTGCGGTGTTTCCGAGAAGCTAAAACATGGGGTCAATTTTGGTCGAAAAGTGTGAAAATGATGGTACCATACTATGTTTCAGAAAAAATTACGATTTCAAAAGTAAAAGTAAAGTAGAAAGTGTGTTGTTACACAAAATATATAAAAAGTTCAATAACCACAGTCGGTAATCGAATAAAATAAATGTATTATTGGCATTGTGTGCACGACCGTGATAAGTAAACAAGGGAAAAGCAGACGAACTATCGCCTCTGAGCAAGTTTATTCAACAAACACTGCATGTGTAAAGGTGCGGTCAGACAAACAGCACACTGTGGCTCAGATAGTGTTTATCTCCTTTGTACAGGAGTATAGCCAGAAGGGTATAGCCACCATCGGATATTCCATGTTCAACATCTTATTTGAATGGGGTAAATCTTCTCCTTTCTTCATATATAAGGCGATGTGTGTACTTATGTATGTCCCCTATGGACTCTAAAACAGCTGGACCGATTTTGACGGGACTTTCACTACTTTTCATAAATAAATAAATAAATATTTTTGGGACATTTTTGCACACACGGTCATCTGACCCCAAACTAAGCAAAGCTTGTGATATGGCTGCCAGAGACTGATATATATACATATATATTAACTTATATATAATTATTTATACTATATATACTTATTTCATAGAGTAACTTAAGCTACTTTTCGCCATAATCATCATCAATGTCACCATTCTTAATTACCACGCGGATGAAACCGCGTGGCGCATCAAGTATGTTATAAAGTTATATCTGAAACTCTGAACTATCGGAACTATCTATATACACTAACGGTCCAAATGTTGAGAGATCAACAAATCGACAGATCAGCAAATCGGACAAGTTGTCAGTAGGTACTGAGCGAAAGTGTTCATTTTTACAAGACGAAGCTTTGATAGGTTTGTTACCAGAGGTGCTCTATTGTATGTGATTTATGATATTAGTGTGAATTTTAACCTTCCTTGTACTAACTAAATGTTGTAAATATGCACCTTAGTATGTATCATAATTATTAAGAGCCTGAGACGACACTGTTTCTAAATCTCATTGTTCCGTGCCGACGGTTCCTTTCGCCCTTTAGGCAGTCAGCCACTTCGTTCGCTGAATAACAAATGTTTACCTACTCTACCCTCCACAGTCTGCGTCTGCCAAAATGCAGCATTCGAGCTTTTATAAACACTAACGTTTCGCAATCAATCGATACTCGCCTTTTCATTTCGCCATCTACACGACAAAACTGAGAGAGAGCTCGAGGAGAAAACAAAGCACGCCAATTTGGCAAGTCGAAGACAAACGCATTTAAAATGGGCAGAGCATAGCTTCGGCCATCTATCTTGGAGCTTGATAAACGACGACATTATTCCTTATCGCCCACTCAATTTGTTTAAAAGCGTTCTGCTTTGATAATTTGAGAATTACAAATCGTATTTTCTGACACAAAAATGTCCCCATAACTGCAAATACTCACCGACTTGATAAGGCCACGGAGAGAAATCGTTCCAATTTATCTAAATTTATATCTTTGGAATATGCTTCGCCGCCGACATAAAGGGACCGGAATATGAATAATTAGATATCTGGCGCCCTTGTAGGTATTTATAGTGTGTGTATCGAAGTAGTCGCTATAATGGAATGTGTTGTTCCGTTGTTCCAGTGGTGGAAGAGCCCGAGTTTACCGATGTGATCCAGAACGTGACGGTGCCTGCTGGCCGCAGCGTGCGCCTCGCCTGCTCCGTCAAAAACCTCGGATCTTATAAAGTACGTTCTTTCTTTTACAGATGCCTAAGTTAGTTATAGCACTATGAATACATTTTCGAAAATTATTTTACACCATTCGGAATAAAAAAGAGTTAAAATTAAAACCAGTTTTATGAAACAAAAACAAATCTAAAAGCTTCTTGGGGCCTTATGGACAACTGCTATTACAGGCACCTAATCCGCTCAGTTGGAAAATCATGCGACCGCAAACCTTAACGCGCCCAGATACGGTTACGCCCGTAAGGCCCCTGGTCGAAGAAACAGTGACCATGTGAAATGGCAATGTTTAGTTTACAACCAAAGTAAGCGCCAGCATTCCGGTCGGCACCAGCCTATAGTGTAATATTAAATTAGTTTTATTAGACATTGTAATTAAATACTTTTAACGGATTTTATTGCGTGTATCATTATTTCTGTAGACATCCGTCGTCTAGTCTATTGTAACTAAGGACACAATAGATTAACAAAGTGTTCGAAACATTAGGAATTAAAATAATGACGCGATAATCGCGAAAACCAAAGAAATCAACAATGGTTATTAGTTTTATTGGGTTTCGATTTTAGTTATTTCATTATTTGAATACGTAGGTATAATTTTCTAATCTCACCCATGTTGTTTTCGGCGGCCTTGGAGATGATATTCAAAAACTTAAATTGGAAGAAAAACGGACTCAACATAAACGGTGAAAACATAAATCACTTTCGCAGACGATCTAATTATATTCTCTGAATGTCCAAAAATACTAGAGCAAATTCTACAACAACTATCAGATCAAAGCATAAAAGCAGGATTTACAATGAACACAACAAAACCCAAACTTATGACTAATGCTTCTCAGACATACAACATCACTCTATACAGGAAGAAAATAGAATACGTGGACGAGTATATATATACCTAGGACAGCTAATAGCCCCAAAGGATACTATGCATAAAGAAATTGACAGAAGACTCGCCAACACGTGGAAAAGATTTTGGTCACTTAGTGAAGTTATGAAAAACGAAGACATGCCAATTAAAGATAAAAGAAAAGTTTATACCATGTACATTTTGCCATGTTTAACATATGTTATAGGCATTAACTGAGAAACTAACAAACAAAATAACCGTATCGTAATAATCGTGTCAAAATGGAATAGAGAGAAGTGTAATAGGAAAAATTTCGTTACATTTTTAATTTTGTCTAGTCTTATTTTATCTATTCTTTTTACTCCTTTTTACTCTCTTACAGATGTGAATAAAGTATGCAAAACACTGAAATGGAAATGGGCAGGTCACATATACAGAGTGGTACCCCAGAGGTGGCAAAAGAAGTAAAAGTAGACAAATGAAACGTTGGGAAGATGACCTCAAAAGAGTTGCCGGTCCAGAATGGATCAGAAGTGCAAGAGACAGAGATAGGTGGAAGTCTTTGGAGGAGACCTTTGTCGAAGGACAAGCTGTTGCCAGAAAAACCGACTGTCAGCAATAAATTTAATACCCATGTATTGTAAATATGATGAAAACAGTAATAAAGGCTTATTATATTATTATTATAATTTTCTAATATAATGTAATCGATTAAGAAAAACTTATTTAGTTTTTCGTAATTTTACTTACAAATAAGTTATTAAGTACAAAGCGCATTTTCAATCTGTTATCTTCTTATCACTTATCTACTGACTAACTCAAAACGAAATCCTTAATAAGGTATACCTAAAGAGGTTCGCTAAGAATATATTTTTTGAAAAGGCCGAATTAAATGGTAAAAAGTTTATATGAAAAGGGTGAATGCTTATATGAAAGTCTACGAGTACGAAGTAGCGGGCAACAGCTAGTTCTCTATCAAATAACCTCCTCAAACTTGATTTCGTTTGAATACCAAAGTAGCTACGTTTTTTTAAAAGAAAACTTATAGTCGCATATTTATGTGGTGGTAAATAACAAAATAATGATAATAAATATTCCTTCTAAAAGCTCGGCACTTAGCCGAAGATCTAACCACATGGTAGTATGAGGAGAGCAGTCGAGAACGACATATGCGTACAGCTCCGAAAGGAAACATAAAATAAGAAGCATTTTATCATTTGATTTAGAACACGGCGTCGTAATAAAGTGTCCATATAAATGGAGGAAGATATGATTTAAGGCTGTTACGCTGAGTTTGCAGTTTGCACCTCGCACTGGTGGTTTAAAAACTATAATATTTTCCTTTCCTTTGGGAAGTCAATTTTCGCATTGGACGCTGTCTTTGTTGCATTTCAAGGTCTTTCTTATGAAGTGCTGAACATATAGAAACGTCAATTATGCGTTATGCACACAGAATAGAGAAGTAACAGAAAAGAGAAGTATTTTTAGTGGTTATGCACTAAAGTTAGCTCTGTCTCGTTTTCGCGTGTAGTAACGTAACATATTTCGTTCCGCGAAAAGTTGACAGAACAGTTTTGCTACATTAACTTTTCTAATTAAGACTACTGTTATTGAGATACTCGTAGTACTTACTAGAAACTAAAATGCTCAAAGTTTAATTACTCACTAAAGTATCAAGGAATTTGTGGGTTGATGACGGTGATTTACCAGTCCAATTTATTAGTCATGTATTTGTGTAGTGCCGTCCGGCGCCGGCCGGTGACCGGACGGCCGATAAGCCGCAAGGTGACGCCGCCGTCGGCTAACTGCCGTCACCACACAGGGGGATCCGGTTCATTTGGCTCTCGGACCCCTCGCCCTCTCGGCGGCGGCGCACCCACTGCTCGCTAGAAACGTAGATTAGTTGAAGCTAATCGTCAAATGTCATGTTAATTCCGCTGAGCTATCAATGTGTTCGGCAACTCGATGGTAATTTACGTCCCATTTCAGTTACAATTAGCTTCGAATACATTGGAATTGTGTTTAAATTTATGGCTGTGGCCACGTGGTTGGACCGCGTAGTTCGATCCATCGGACTACGTGAACTTTTTTCCAGTCAGTGCAATTCATCGGACTACGTAAACTTTGGTGAATAGTACCTTGAAAAAGTCAATAGTGTATACTGTATATCTAATCTCGTAATCTCTTTACACGTTATGCAAGGAAACGAATATGGGGCAACGAACACGTCGATATACAGAAACTTCATCGATTTTCGTTAGACCGAGTTATTCTCCTCATTTTATTGCATTTACTTACTTCGAGGCTGTCTTCAGTGCGGGCGCAATAAAAGCGGAGATAGTGTTCTTCAGAAATAAAGGCTTAACGGAGGGAACCATCACGGTTGCCCTGTATTGACAACAAGAAGCGGATTTTCCCGAAAGCCTCGCCTGTGCCATTAGTTTCCCGCGTCGGTTAAAAAGATTTGCCTCTCCGACCGTATTTTTTATTTAGAATTATGGACTCATGCGAAATATCGCGATGAAACGACTAAAAGCTCGAATCGTTTTATCTTTGTATTGCCAAACAATTTTGAGAGTACCTAGCTATCTTTTACCTTTGAACAATCTACTTTTATAATAAATCAGTGAACATTATTTGTTACGAGTCTATCTATACATTATATATATCACGTTTAAAATTGGTTCCAAATCAAAACAAAACGTAAATAACTGGCTAAGAGCGTGTCGAGACTCGAGACACGCATATGGTAGGGTTCCGTTTTTCGTAGCCAAAGTCATATAATTGTGGTCACAATCACCATAGTTCATAAATTGGTGGTCATAGAAAAAATCGAAAGAACGAAGCTCTGTGGACTTAACCATATTTCAGAGGTGCATCATACCAGGATAACATATACTTTTTATGGTTTAATCTAAAAGAAAACTACTTGAGAAGTATTTTTAGTTAAGACAATTTTACGAAAAGGTTAAGGACCTTGCTCCTTCGGTCAAGGAGCTAGAACGTCTTGAATTAATTACAGTTCTATTGCTGTATCTCAAAAAGATATAATCAGAAAATGCTTAAAATAATTTTGAATGAAGGTTTTTAATATGACCTATCAGCATGGCAAGTTTCAAGTTTCTATGTCTAATAGTTTAGAAATGCAGGGGGGAACAACTTTTTCCCACTTTGGCGGGCAATATTTCACAAAGTATACACTTCATAAAAAAGGTTATGTATGAACCTTTCATTTTAAAAGACCTATTCAACGATAACCCGCACAAAGGGATGCAGCGAAAATCGCCATCCCCATCATTTCATCTTCACTTCACATGTACCAGAGCCACCCCTAAAACGCAAAATTATATTATTTTATACATTAAAAATTAATTTAGATCTATACTTAAAATATAATTATGTCAAGTTTCAAGCACTTGCCTTAATAACTATAAAGTTAGAAGGTTCTAAAAAATAAGGAGAGACAGACAGACATACGGACGGCCAGAACGAATTTATAAGGGTTCCTTGTCGGGCTACGGAACCCTAAAAAACGTACGTAGTGAAATTTAAGCTCTTTTTCTATCCAAAGTCACAAATAGATCATGCTAGAGACGTGTCTCTGTAAACAATAGGCTTTGCAATGTTCTCCATTCAACATTTTATTCATGATGTGAATATAACAAGGTTTCTTGTTTCATGTGATGATATTTCTGTAAGTATGCGCACGTAGCCGGTTCATTGGCATGAAATGTCAGATAGTCGGCAGTATCACGTATGCGGGTTTGCAATAACATGCCACAACGAGTCGCAGCAATGTTACACTGGCACCGCATGCGAGCGCCGGCTGTTCAAATTCTGGCATATTTCTCATGCCTCCGCGCGGAGCCTGCCCTGCCAAACTGTGCCCAAGACTGGGGACTGAGAGCGCTAGTTCCGACGACCACTCGCACCGTACCCGGAAACGTAATGATCGTGTTCCTATGATACAAGCACAACTACTGATTCATGATTTAATTAAAAAATTATATGTTTTTGTATCCTATCCAAAATACTCTCAATTTTGACAGATTTCCCCCTTATATTTTTGTTCGAATAGAGTAAGTAGGCTTATGTTTTCGATCAGCATTAGCCACATCAACCCCAAAATATCTCGGGTGCCTATCGGTCGAAGATTTTGCGAAAAGTTCGAGAGCCCTCCGCGTAAATCCGCAGTCGAAGAGATCTCTAAGTGGGCTTTTAGCAAGAGTAGGCTAAGCCGTCTTGTGCAAGATGTTCATTTCAGTCTACGCCATTGCATTAGTGTGTCAACATACTGCCAGTTCGCCATAACATTGAAAAGCTTGAACGTGAGAAAATGTAGCCCTGAGTGGCTTTTGAAACAAGTGCTTTTTATAGATTATATTCTGTCCTACGTTGCTGATAAAACAATATTATTTTATTAATTTATTTCTATAAAGGTCAGCAACTCGTAAAATGTAAGATAGTTAATAATTATTTATAAGAATATAAGGGAAACATATTTACTCGTATTGCAGAAAAATTCATTTTATAGTAAAAATTATCTTTCAAAAACAAAAAAGTATGTATAAAATATTCAGAACAAAAACTGTCCAAGGGTAGAAAGTGGTTTACTGAGTTTAATGAAGCACGTTAAGCGCTCTATAATTAAATCTGTCGTAATATTATTAAACACGTCTAGGAATCATCTCCTCGGGCGATAGGGTCCGTCGTTAAAGAGGTCGGTGCTACGCCAGAATGGGCGAACTTTCCAACGAGTCCATTATAAATCAAACGACGCCTCCGAGGCATGTCCTGAGGGATGCAAACATCTCCCGCCGTGCCACCGAACTTCAACTTTACCTCCTTAATGCCTCAACAATTAAGATAAAAAGAAAGAAGGGCCTAAATTAAAGGTGGTTAAAAGATAACGAGTTAATAGGCCCCTTTAACTTCGCCGGTGAGCCGTGGAAACTGAGATTATGAATAAAATGGGCCGAATATTTGAGTCTTTTTTTTTTTCAATTATCCATTAATATAAAAATACAAGCCTGCTTCAAATTACGCGCAGAGATCTGCTGAAAATAAATTGAGGTTTAGACATAAACTTACGAAACATTTCAACCCGAGGATATTGACTATATGGAACCCATGGTAGGGTGAAGTGCCTATTCCAGTTATGGTGTATTTTACATCGATTGACAAATCAATGATTTTAGCTTGATTAATTCAAATCAAAGCAAGGTGTGTTGGAAGTCCGCCGCGCGCAGCCGCCGCCGGCACCGCTTCCGGAGAACTCGTTTAGGATCCGCAGACGAATCAAATTAGTTAGCCGCTGCAGTCCGCTATTACGAATATTATATTTGCATCTGCTATACCGCCAGCTTCATTGCAGCGGAAGATTGAAATTTAAAAAAATCTGTATGTAATTATGACAGCAAAAATATTTATTGCACACTTTTCAGCCAGCGAAACTCGTAACACAGTTACTCCAACTCCGAAAACTTCACTTTCTCCAATCGTACGATGCGATTTGCGAACTTCGTCAAGTTTAACACTCGACGCTTATCTTCTAACCGCTTATAAAATTTTGATTCCTATTTAATTTTATCTTAATTGTTCATTTTGAAGGAGAAGTTTCGGGTAATATCGCTCCGGGTTAAGTTATAACGGTTTTAAGTGGTTCAAAGTGGAAGTTTGTGGAGGCAGTTGAATCATAGCATTACGGTCCTTGACAGTAACTGTCGTGATTCAAAATAGTTTTTTAACGCTAATCCAGAATCCTTATGGGTCGTATTTACTGCTTAGCGCTTATGTTATAGCCTGTTAGCTCAGGTAAGCCAGTGGCGGGCACTGGCGCCGAGGTGGCGGTGGCCAAGGCTCGTAATTCAATCAGTGCGGTGCAAAGGGACACACTGCTGCGATTAGATTAGACGCCGGCCACAATTACGCAGATCAGATTTACATCCTCCGTTGCTGCCCTAGGTCGTGTTTCCCTCCGCAACGCTCAGCGTCTCGCCTTCATCACTTCACCTGTATTTGGAGATCTATGATAAGCTACAAGGAGCAATGTACAATATACATTCTATATTAAGCTTTACTCATCCTTTAAGTATAATTTATCTTAATGTACTTACGAGTATGTTCCAATGCTACTTCCTACTTTACTGTTATGCTAGCTGCACATTGCGGTTTCACCCTTGATTTGCAATTTTCCGCCTTAAAGAGTGTTTTTGTTAATCCCTACATTGCAAAGCTTTTCCTGCTTCTTTGTCAAACTTGATCAAGATTGTTTAAACCATTTACCTAGTTACGAAAACAAAAAGAGAGACAAAGTAACTTTCGCTATTAGTGTTAGTGTGTTACGTAAGTTTTCGAAAGTTATCACAATAATAGGTAAGTAAATCTTTTCTTACATCCACCAAAGTGTATCGTTACGTACAATTTTGACATTTTTGTTAATCAGTCTTGAAAATTCAGTCCGAATAAGAAATTATGTAGGTATTTTAATGTAAATCTGGAGACATTTTCGGAAGCTTGGTTAATATCTCTGAGCCCCAGGTTACGGCGACAAGTTAGGTCGGCGGTCGGCGTCATTAGAGGGGTTACCGTCCCATTGCATAATAAAATGGCCGAAGTTTCCACAAGTCCATTATAAATTAGACAGCGGAGAGCCGCATCAGTTAAGATAGGTAAGATGTGACCCGGCACGAGTTTAAGCCAAGTTCCCCTATATTGCCCCCACAATCTTGATAAAAACTAGCCATGATTCAAACTTAAAGCTGGATTATATATGAGATAATAGATGCTCGTCGAACTTCCAGCCTCCGCCAGGATTTTCTTTTGTTTTTTTTTTGATGGACTGCTTTTAATTTAAACCTGGCCTACCTTTATTCATGGCCAAGCAACAAGAAGCAGTTTATCGAATATTTTTTAAACATTTTGCGCAAAGAAAATATAAGCATTGGATGAAAACAAAACTCTGTCTTTAATTCTGTAAACTCAACTCAAGACATTCCAATATGAGTTGATGGTATCAGTGGTATGTCTTTGATGGGATTAAATTATTCGGGCGTCAGTAAAAGTGGCGAGATCGCTGAGAGTGAGTATAACAATCTGTGTAAAATGCATTTTGAGCGTTTAATGCCCCGGAAATTGGTGGGGAGTGGGGCGCGATGGCAGCCTGTGCAATTACACAAATGTCGCAGAGACATCGCCCTCTGGGGCATTTCACCCAAGATACACAAGACCGTGCTGCATACAAAATGTTGAGGTTTAGAACTATTGACAAATTTTAGTTTAGTCCGTGTAGTATTATTTTGTAAAAGAAACAGCATAAGATTAAGTATCATTAATTGACTATGTTAGATAATACATCCCAAGATAAAATAAAAATACCAACTTTGCTAAGGTAGGCTTATTTTTTAAGTAATCATAAAACCTTCATAAACATAAAAATATATCATTCTCCCAAATATGAAAGTGTGTTTGAAAAGAAGCGACATTTCTTTAATTTCCGTTACGTCACTCGTCCAATTGGGAGAAATTGGAAATCATTCGAGCGCTCGCCACACCCCTGCACTCCCTTACATTTTTCTCAGTTATTTCGTTTAAGTAGCACCCCGAATTAAGTTTTCTAAGCTATTAGCAAGAGATAATAAATTTTCTGAAAATATCTAAGTAAGTGCTTGGCACATCATTTTTCCTACCACTAAGGTCTTTAGTACTACTAATTTGTGAAGCATGACGGTATTGTAGTAGAGATGCTTTGTCGTTTTTGGCGATCTTTTGAATATTGCACAATTGAAAGTACGTACGACTGTGCTCAGTTTGTTTCAAACTCTGTTTATTCCAAAACTTATTTTACTTAGTGGTACTGGTATGTTATTGCGACAGGAAACATTACTAGGAACGTGTAGCCTGTTTCAGGAAACTAGTTCCCAACTTATTTAATCAAATAGACGACAGTGTCTTATAAAGTTTCATGACAAGTTGTTATGGAAAAGTGATTTCCTAATTCCAAGTTTTAGAATCCAAAGGTTTGCGCTGAAGATTTTATTTACAGGTAAATTTAACATTTATAGGAAGTGCTTTGCAGCTTTACAATAAAAGTTTGCGCTGTTGAATTTAGTTTAGCTAAAACTTGCTACTTCGGGTGAAAGAAATCTTTTTGCGGGAAAGATTTTCCTCTATGTTTATGAGCAGTTGCATTATGCAAGTTAGAACTACACTACATGGAGGATGAATGTGCTTGAAAGTTAATCTAAGTTAAGTTAATCTATGCAAATTATTTTATCCATAAGTTAGAATGTTTGTCCACTTATGTGGACTTTAAGTAAAATATACTCCCAAATTTTATTTTACTAATGTACCAATTTATGTCTTTTGTAATATTTAGGTAATAGGTACCTATATATGTTATGACAATAAATTTCAAAATTACTGTGTGCCTACAGACATTTAAATCTACGACAACGCGCATCACCTTTTCCCCAAATCACTTATTTATTTAGATTTAATGATCTTTAAATTTTTAATATATAATTAATTATATTATATTACCATATAAAAATGTCAATTAATACATATTATTAATATTACATAATTAATACGTCACAATTTAACAAACTACTTAATTCTAATTATAATATAAACTAATCTAGTCAAACAGCCCGCTCCGGATCGTTCCTGGTGCAAAAGTGCCCATAACACTGGCAGCATTCCCACGCTGAATGGCAATGGCCAATCTTTGCACCAGAAACGAGCCAGAGCGGGAGTCGCCACCATTATCTCGTATTCTGCGGCCAACTTCTGAGATCAAGCTCTTGGCCTCAGTGCCCCAACTGCCCATAGTTTCCACGGCAATGGGTACAAAATAATACTGTGGCTCCATTGCCGCGTACTTCTGCCGCTTTCTACAGGCGGCATCCTCCGCTGCTGCTGCCGGTGTATGGACGGTTCGACTCAGGTGTGTGGCTGCGACAGTGCTGACGCAAGTAGCGTCCCACACTAAGCACTTGCCGTTTTTCCATGGCACCAGAGTCAAACCGTCTGGTCGCTTACCATCGGATCTAATAAGACCCGGTGGTATCTTTAAATTAGATAATATATATTCTTACACTTGTGGCTACACCAGTACACTAGCACTTGCAATGAAAGAACTCTCCCTAATAAAACTGTTTATTTGGCTGGCAGGTAGCGTGGATGCACTTCGAGCAATCAGCCATCCTGACGGTGCACAACCACGTGATCACGCGCAACCCGCGGGTGAGCGTGACGCACGACAAGCACCGTACCTGGTTCCTGCACATATCCGACGTGCGAGAGGAGGACCGCGGCCGCTACATGTGTCAGATCAACACCGTCACCGCCAAGACGCAGTTCGGATACCTACATGTTGTTGGTAAATATAGTAGTACTTAGTATTCCAAGTGCAACCTTTTATAGCGTTTACGTGCTACCACTCTTGCATATTTAGTGGAGATACGCAATAGGTATTTAAATTTGAAAGATCCATAGCAGGGTAGTTATTTACTTATCAATTTTTCCACCTACTCTACTGGAACAACTGTCCTAGCCGGTCCAGAGACGATTAGATATTTTCATAGAACTTGCATAGCTCGGCTAGGCTTAGCGCATGACACCGCAAGCACAACGATATGCCATATGAAATAAGAATAAGACATCCAATTCAATTCTTTATTTTACCTCTTGACATTGTCTCAATGTTCTTAGGTACGTCAATTAAACATATTTACAACATATTTAAACACACATACTTGTACATACAGTAAATAATCTCATGTTCCACAATAGTTCTATTTATACTGCCATTAAAAAAAATGAATCATTCTCTGATATATTTTTTGTTAATATTCCGCTTTGACCGCCAACGTAACTAGTGATTCGTAATCTGTTGTCAACAGGAGGAAAAAAATCTTCAGATGAATCTGGTTACGAGGGAAGACTTATATTTCTTCTGTGTACGAAACCAGTCCCCCCTCCACCTTAATTGGAATTTTGTAACCAGAGACGAGGAAGGAATTATTTTTCTTTTTTCTATTTATTAATGAAATAAATAAATGGTTTTATTATTTATTTTATTTTATTAATTATTTCGTTTAATTTCGTAAATATTTAAATTCATAATGCTAGATTTTTGAAAGTCTACCGATTACAACTCAATTACAACCCACCCAAACCCAAACGTCGTAATTGAAACCGTCAAACCGTCATGATTCAGTGTTCATGTGTTGTTTACAGTCCCGCCGACCATCGACGACTCGTTGAGCTCGAGCGACGTTATCGTCCGGGAGGGCGCCAACGTCACGCTGACGTGCCGCGCTAATGGCTCGCCTAAGCCCACCATCAAGTGGAAACGGGACGACAACTCTAAAATCTCCATCAGCAAGGGACATACTGGTGAGACGTCGAATTCATTGACGACCGTAATTGCCGACAGTTTTTGCCACCTTTTTTGGGCATTTATTTTTCGGCTTGTCGATTAACTTTTTTCATAATTGGATTTGCCGCGACGACGTTTCACTAAACTGTGTGATGTGGCTAGTAATTTTAGCACGGTAGAAAATGTTACAGGCTATTAATTTACTTAGTTACTTTAGATACTTTTTCGACAGATATACGAGTTCTGTACCCAAAAGGTGTCAAAAGGTGCCCTATTACTAAGGCTACATTTTATGTCTGTCTGTCCTTGCATTTAACGTCTGTATCTTTTGAACCGTAATAGATTTTTAAAAAAAAAAACTTCAGAATATGTATTGTTATGGCTGATTAACTAAGAATTAACAATAAAACCTAAAAGTAAAAAAATATGGGGATCCCCTCTACCCCCATATAACAAACGTATATACCTATATATATATATATACGTATATATTAACGTATTTTAACCCTGACGCAAAAAGGACCCCGTCTTACAAGTTTATCGTGTGTATCTGTGTATTTGTACCTGTGTATATGTGTGTTGTGTATATGTGTGTTGTATATCTGTGTTTCTGTATGTGCCATCGTAGCTCCCAAAAGGCTGAACCTATTTTGATTTCGTTTTTTTTTAAAGATGACTTGATCGAGAGTGTTCTTAGCTATGATTCAAGAAAATTTGTTTAACTATTTGTAGATTCCCAGCTCTTTTATCAAGTGTTTACAAATCAATTTATAAGTGTGAGGCAAGAAAGATCGTATGAATCGCACAGTGTGCGATTTCCTTGATATGTGGGTCAAACTGGCGTCTTCAAGTCGCGAGTGAATCGGTTTCTTCACATCAGGCGAGATGGCGGTCAAGCGCACCTTCTATTATAAAAAAAAATGTGGATGACGTTTCAGGTGAGCAACTTGCTTGAAAAAAGTAAAAAAAGTAACGCTCCAACACATATCTATTTATTTGGTTAATTTCAGTGACGGAGTGGGAAGGAGAGGTATTAGACATGTCCAGGATATCAAGGCTGGACATGGGAGCGTACTTATGTATCGCCAGCAACGGCGTGCCACCCACTGTCTCCAAGAGGGTTAAAGTTAGCGTAGACTGTAAGTATCATCCATAAATTGACAGTTTCATTATATGCTCATACTTTTTAAAGAAAACTACTAAGCGCGGGCTACTTGGAAAGGGTGTTAGCCAGAAGGGCGTAATACTCACTATTATGAACAACTTTTGCTATAGGACCAACTGAGAAATAGCAAAAAAAATATCAGCTGCTCATAATGATATTTTTCGACCGTTTTCTATGGAAACGCTGATATTTATTTCGTGATTTCAGGGTTGGTCCCACAGTAAAAGTTGTTCATAATGACGAGTACAATGTCCTCCTTTCGGCTTAGTAGTCTATATGCGTAAACCTGTATAAACATCCGGTAGCCTATACTGAGCATAAAGAGATTTAACATATATTAGTGTGGTGAAGAACACAGTGCATTGTCGCTCAGGTTTTAAACTAAAGTACGGGATATTTACCGTGGCAAGGTTGTGGAGTGAGCTTCCGATATTTTGGCGCAGTAACATGCACATGTTCACGGGAAGACACGATAAATATCCCGTAAATAATCATATAATTTTAGTGAACAACCGTGATAGTTTAAAACAGTGTTTTAAACTATTAAACTACTAAATTCTGGGTGACACTTAAAAAAAACAAAAATTATTTATTCCAGAAATGTACATTATAAGTTGTTACTGGCTCTATGTGCCAAACTGGGTGTTGGAAACCCGTGTCTTGGTAGTTAGTTCCTTCCATTAGTCATATGCTGAGGTCGTGTACATTCATTGTTACTTTTGTAAATATATATATATATATTTTGTTAACCTATACTGTCCCACTCCTGGGCAAAGTTCTCCCCCAATTCTTTCCAGACAGTGCGAATATAAAATAAATATAATATATGTAACATTTATTTTCTATTTAACAACTTAAACTATGCATCTATAAATCACTCTTATTTAATTATTTAAGTGCTTCTTGGGCATGTTATGGGCTTGTGTGAAGCTTACCATCAGTCGAGTAATTCGATCGTCTCATAAGCATATAAAAATCCTAACATAACATTCATCT
Organism: Agriopis aurantiaria; assembly: GCA_914767915.1. NCBI lineage: Eukaryota > Metazoa > Arthropoda > Insecta > Lepidoptera > Geometridae > Agriopis > Agriopis aurantiaria. The sequence goes on along the minus strand of OU611983.1, from coordinate 9,641,993 downwards.
TTCCAGTTCCACCTATGCTTTGGATACCGCACCAGCTAGTCGGGGCTCCTCTCAATTACAATGTCACGTTAGAATGTTTCACGGAAGCACACCCCACCTCCCTCAACTACTGGACCAGAGACGACGGGCACATGATCCACGAGAGTCCCAAATACCATATGGAGAACACCGTCGGAGTGCCAGCTTACAAAACCCATATGAGGCTGCTGATAAGAAGCATTAATCACGAAGACTACGGAACGTATAAATGCGTAGCTAAAAATCCGAGGGGAGAATCGGATGGGACGATACGTTTGTATAGTAAGTACCATTAAGAATGTAGAGTTTAGTGTATTTGTGGGCTTTTCTTTTAGCCCCCGACGCAAAAAGAGGGGTGTTATAAGTTTACCGTGCGTGTCTGTGTATCTGTGTATCAATGTAGATGCTTATCTGTGTATACGTGTATCTGCAATGAGTGGATGTGTATCTGTCTGTGGCATCGTAGCTCCCAAACAGCTGAAAAGATTTTGATTGAGTTTTTTTAAAAGTTTTTTTGTTTGACTTGATCGTGGTGATTCAAGAAAATTTGTTCAGTCGTTTCAAGATTATCAGTTCCATTATCGGGGTTTAAAAAAACTAATTAGTAATTGTTAATTATAAAACTACCTTGCCTAACTTTTTATTCCTATCCATTCTGTGGTTGTCTGCAAGAAGCCTGTTGCCTGTAAGTTGTGGAATGGCTTACCACCTTCGGTACCACCTACCACCTTTACCGTTACCACCTTTCCTCCAAAATATAACCTCAATTGCTTCAAGCGAAGAGTGAATAGAGTCCTCAAAGGTAGGCAACGCACCGCCAATGTCCCGGGTATTGTAGGAGTCCGTAGGTGACGGTGACTACTTACCATCAGGTGGCCCGTCGCTTATTTGCCTACTATTATATATTTAAAACAACCCATTATAGATGCCTGGAAGACTCGCACTGTTTGATTTGATCGATTGTTTCTGCCACGTACCTGTAAGTTGTGGAATGGCTTACCACCTTCAGTTTTTCCTCCGAAGTATAATTTGGACTGCTTCAAACAAAAGGTGAATAGAGTCCTCAAAGGTAGGCAACGCACTGACAATGCCCCGGGTATTGTAGGTGTCTATAGGCCACTTACCACCACGTGGGCCGTAGCTTGTTTGCCACTTATTCTATAAAAAAATATGCTTTTAGCGATAAGGCCGCCATTTGTGCCATTAGCTCTTAAGCTTTAACTTTTATTTTTGGTATGCACAATAAAGAGTAATAATTATATCTATCTATTAACCTGGGTAGAAATAACGAATACGTTGTTACCTTCTAGGTCTAAGTGCTCCATCTTAGGCCACAAAGTCGCTTTCTATCAGAGAGTAACGCAGAGATATCCTAGATAAAAAAAAACTAGCCCGGCTAACTACTACATTCCACGGATGTGGAAAAATATTTTTCATCCCATCTATTCGAAAAGGACGACTTGGAAAGAAACTTAAGAAACTTTTAGCGGGCAGTAATGAGTTTTTAATCATCTTTATAAGTGCGCCGCAATTATCTTTGCCGCGCACTTTTTGAATTTGGAACATCTTATAGTGTTCAGCGCCAAAGAAATCGAACGCAAATAATGTTTGAATAAAGACTGGCTGGTACGACGGCCCATAGTCGCGCCGCCAGCCTTCTCTTTTCTGTGCCGCCAGCTGAATAAAAAAAAAAATTAAAAACACGCGCACTACAGCCCGCGTTTTCGTAAATTTTCACGGATTGTTAGAAATTCGTGGGTTTGTGTAACTATAAATTTCCATAATCGCGAAAATGTCTCAAATGTAAATATAAGTTTTTAGTTGTTTTATTATTAGATACTATTTAATTTCAGTTTAGTTGTTACTCTATGTTTTATTAAATAATAATATTACAATAAAATATGAGGCCCCTTTTATTTTCTCATAGTGGGTGATGAAAAGTAGAGTGTATCACTCGGGCGCAAAATATTTTTTGGCTCGGGCGGCGTACTTTGAATTCCTCGCTACGTTCGGGATTCTACTCTAGAATTCCTCACTTCGCACTGGATTCAAAAAAGCACCCTCGCCGTAAAAATATTATTTTGCGCCCTTATGTTATTATTTGATGAAGTAAATTAGTTTTTCTTTGATACTTTGATTGAATTTCAACATAATATTTGTTGCAGCTTCTTCCCCACCTACTACGACGCCAGACCCTCGTGCTCTGACTGTTCCACCTCCATCAAGACCACCTAGACGTGATTCACCAACTTCTGATAAAGGTAATTCAACAATTTTAAAGTTTCTTCTTTGTTGTAGGTATGTATTTATAAAGTTTGGTACTCCAATTTCGGATGTAAATATCAGTCAAAATTTAGGAATAAACTAACTCATTTTTTTCTCTCGACTTGAGCTGTCAAAACTTCAGTTTTGGTACTTTTGGTAATAGAATGGCCGTAGAACAGGAAAACCGTTACTGACTTAACCGTTACTGTAGGGATATGAAATTATCTGCGAACAGAGCTTTGGTGATAGGATATTTAACTGTATTAAAAATATAGTTCATGCTGGTGTAACCCAAGAAGCTATTTTTTTATTACTTACTAAAAACTAAAAAACATAGTCCCGATTTTCAGCAAAATAAAAACAAAAAAATATGTTTTCATTGATCACGTGACTTGACTGCAAACACTTTATGTAAGTCGAATGTCCTTATGACGTCACAGAAAAGTAAATACAGGCAACAATTGTATGGCGAGAAGAACTCGTTTGCTCATGTGTGACGTCACTAATGTTGCGTGGGCCATAAATGTCAAAGGGAGCGTTTACGCGGGATTTTAATAATTTGTATTTGGATCCGCCATTTAAAATACAACTACTGAAAATTACGAGGATATATCACAAGATTGCTTTATTATGATATAATAGACAATTTAAGATAGTTTCGTAAAATCAGTCAAATACCCTATTGTACAGACCGCCCGTAAATTTATCCGCTCAATCAATATTTGTTTAGTCTACCGGTGTATACTTTCAATATTTTCGTATGCGTGTACACAATTTGCGTAGTGATTAAAATACGTACCATCAAATTCCGTGGTCGACCGAGTCCATTAATATCCGATACAGAGTCGATAAAATGCACCAGAACAACATTTTTACACCGACGATTCCGTTTATTAAGAGATAATAATATTACCTTTACGAGGCATCCCCCGAGAGCGGTTGTTTTCATTGTTCGCTGCTGTTTCAGTTATTATTAGTAGCAGTTATTTGTTTATAGATCGTAAAGTTACCGATCTGCCTGTCGCCAGCGCCAGTCTGTAGTTTGTTAACTGGCTTCGAACGTTAGTGCCGACCGTAAAGTATATACAAATCGTTCGGCTGTAAACAAATGTTCCAAGTGGTACATAAACGATTATGTTGTCCGAAACTCAAGACGTTAAAGTTGGTCTGATTGTATAACTTTAGTGTCTTAATAGCCCATTACACAATATTACCCTATGATGATCTATCGTGTTTACGAAACGTCTTTATATTATAAACAAGCTCCTTTCACTCTATAAATAGCCAGAAGCGTCGCCTATATTTTATTAAAATTTGTGGGAGCATGTCATAAGTCGGTGGGCGGGCGTCATTACCCCGCGTTATTGGCAAGTTGGCCGTCTCCGGACACATCGCCGGACAACATCTTGCACGACAACCTATTACGGCCAAGTGTTCGCCTTTCTTGTTCCAAACTCTTAATAAGCTTTGTAAACACGATAAGTTTAATCTCTATTAGAGAGCATAACGGCACCCAAACAAAGCCCGTAAAGCATTTTCTAAAATTAAGTCTACGCAGCGGATAGAGAGACTGAATTTTGCCGGTAGCGTCGCCGCGACATATTTTCTGAATGCATTTTTTCATTATAGCCGAGCTCACATGAACTTGAAAAATCCATTTGCGATGGCACCGATGTAAGTTTCGCGGCTGGTTGTTTTTGCGCGAGCGGCGGCGGCGCGGCGTCCGTCGGCGTTCTCTTGTTTTATTTTTTGCACCCATTACGAATTTACGGCTGCCCCACTCGACAATATTGCGCAACTTTTCAATAACTGTTAGCCGACCGCCAGCCCTCAGCCCGTCCCTTGCCATATTGAATCCTTTACGCGATCAGTTCACTTTGTCGTTTCGCCCCTCATATATTTTTTACGAAAGATTATATTACAGATATATATTTGTTTTTGTAGGGACGAAGTACCAATCGAACCTGAACGAGATCGACAAAGGGAAACAGAAGACGGACGAGGGGGGCGGGAAGATACAGCACAGCTGGGTGGGGGGCGCCTCGCAAGTCACAGGTAACCATTCGTTTCATACCAATTAAATTAATTGGTCGGAGTAGTAAAGACTAGCGGCTAGCTTCGAGCTTTCGTTTGTGTTGGCGGCTCTTCTTATAATAGTGGACAGTTTAATTTTGTAAGTAGCTTAATAAGCAATTATTTAGTATGCTCTTGTAGTTTGTTTTATATCTGGGTATTAATATACATTAAAGTATGTATTTAAATATATACATATATGTATGTATGTATGTAATGTATGTATATATGTCTTTGGCAACTATAGTACAACCTTTGCTTAGTTTGGGGTCAGACGATCGCGTGTGCAAAAATGTCCCGAATATGTATTTATTTATTATGCAATATTGATATTATTTTCATTTTCGCAGGTAATGCTGTTTGGAGTAGAAGCCATTTATGGATGCTGATTTTAGGGGTATTACCTTTTTATTTCTAAAGCGTCTGAATTGATCTACTATTTAGTTGCCATCCAAATCACTGTCCATTATCCAAACCTATTATTACCTCCGTATGATGTAAGCAATGTTATTTTGTGTCACTCGGCTTATGATGTAAAAATAGAAAGAAAACACACATTCTACAGTACTAACCTTTGATTTTTTGGTTATGAAACTGCTTTGTGTGTTCAATTTGAATGCATATTGTTATTTTATATTTCATGCAATTATACAAAATAGATTGTATTGATAACAGAGCTTAGAGCTTATACGACCAAGTGATCAGTTATCTGCTATTCATACGAATCAGAAGTTATAGTAATTATGAATTTAAATGGTCTTGAAAACAGGTAAACTAGAATAAATTATATTAAATGAAAATGTAGGGCTCGCATGATAATTAAATAAAACGACTACATTTTCATAATCTCAAATGATATAATACATTTAAACGTTGTTGTTAATTATACATTCATCACATATACCTACATAATAGACTATAGATATTGTATTATGATGTTCCTTGCACTATTCCACGATTCAGTTGACCAAAAAGAGACTATTTCAAGTGATTTGTTAAATTCGCATTGGTAGTGTCATCATTCTGTGAAGTTTCATAAAAAAGCGTGCTCTCCTGAATCGTGAATAGTTATAAAATAACTGCACACAATATATTAAAGATAATATAAAGTGCACTCTTATCATAGTTTATTTTATTTATAAGTAGATAGATAGGTAGAGTAAGACTGAATGAATTATATAAAATTGTCTGTAGAAAATAATATAATTTTGGGCTTATGTAAACCTCATATTCGCTGTGATACATTTATGGTTGAATTAAAAATGGTTTCTAAATTGAGATATTGCACTAGTAGAGGAAAGTCACCAAATATGGAATAGTATCCTAATATGGAATACCTTCATTTCTCTTCGACTTAAGTATGAAACGCAACACTCGACCATCGAAGATGAACGTCGAGTGTTGCGTTTCATACTTAAGTCTTAGAGAAATGAAGGTATTCCATATTAGGATACTATTCCATATTTGGTGACTTTCCTCTACATTTTTTAAAATCATAAATACCTTTAATATGGATAAATTCATTTACGAGTTATCTTTGTTTAAACTTTGGAATTAAACTTTCGTCCTTTTTTATTTATCTTTCAACTTCTCAACTTCGATTCTTCAAAACATTCCGAGTTTCTTCTGTCAATTATTATCCTTTATGAATACTTAGTATTGTATGTAAATGTTACCGTTAACATGTTGCCAAATTGCTAAGAATAAGCTAAATAGATAGAGCTGTTGTAAATATAATCCATAAGCCAAAGCAAATGAGTGCGTTTTTAAGAGAAAAATATTGAATGTTTATTGAACTCTGCAAATTGTTCGAAAGAATGTAAGCACCTACGTAACTAATGTAACAATAGGATTTAAGGAATAGGTTATTGACTAAATAAAGCTTGTTTTAAATGTTTCTGTTTTATTTCTAAATCTCACCAACCTTTGTATACTTAAAGTATTTAAATAATAATAGTTTATGAGTATGTTGGAAAACCGCAAAGTGCTACAACTCTAAATCCAACACACAGTAGAAATTTGAGTACATACCATCGAGATACAATACCTATAGAGTTACAATCTCTAAGTGAAAACAGTAAAAAATTATCGAGTGTCGTGACATCAATTATATAATTCACAATAATTTACTCCAATTTAGACATTATGTCACTTGCATAGTGTTCAAGGTCGCTAGTGTGCTGTGTCATTGCAGCACTGGCATTGAGCAACGTTGTAGTTGGATCGCGTTTGCCTTACTACTAACCAAAAAGTCGGTGCAATGCGTAGTGTGCGCAGAGTTTTGCTTTGTTTTTTTTTTTCAGTTCGATTGTGTCTCTATAGGTATTGTATCTCGATGGTACCATACCATACCTATAATAGTTACGCACCATGAAGTATATACTTCATAGACTAAGTTCCCTAAATTAGTCGAATACTTAGTCATTGCATAAATTTCGTTAAACATTTATCTTAAAATAAAGTATGTTTATCTGGTTAACATTATTTATGAAGCACTGAAGTTAGGAGTTATTTCAAAAATCACTTAATAAACTTGTCGATATTTTTACACATCAAATTAGACAGGTCTTGATGAAAGTTCAAGTGTTTGTGTAATTTATGTGGGAAAGTTTGCGTTCCCTCCGTCATATTTTGATGGACCGAAATGCTCGCAAACAATCTGCCGCGGATCTTCTGAGATTAAGGCGGCTTTGGGCGCCGACGAGGCTCCGACTCCACGTGGCCGCAAGCCAACTCCTGTAAGCCAATCTAACTTCTTTTAAATGTGTTTTTGATGTAAAGAACACATTACTGTACGCACGGATTCTCAACTCCCGAATCTCGTACCAAATTAGCTTTTGATTTATAGGACTTTAAGTTTGTTGGGTGCGAGCTGTGTACAGGGCTTCGTCCGCATTAAACAAATTAAAACTTTGTTCAATGTTATCTACTCGACATTCCAAGTGTGTAATTTGTAGGCATTCAAAACAGACAAGAAAAAAATCCCTTTGAGTTAGAACTTACCAACCTATATACTAAAACGAACAGAGCTAGATGTAGCTCAGAGATTTAAGGGCGATCTCTTTTTTTTTTGGATGATCCTGCAGCATCTAGACTAGGGTAAAGAAACAGCATCCTGATCTTTTTATATGGCTGCAAATGTGATGTTTGTTCTCACTGAGCTGAACGATTTTAACGTAAGGAGGTAGCTTCCACCTTGGAGGTAACTTAACTATGACTACTTTTTAAAGTGAAAAAAAAACCACTTCTCCAAAATCAAAGAAAAATAGATTTACCAATCACGATAACATAATCATTAGCTTTTAATTACCAATGAATAATTACATGCCATTAATGGATGTTCTTGTAACCAAAAATGAATCGTAAACATGAATGTTTAAAGGTTAAAATGTCGTGTGGGTTGAATGTGATAATTTATTGGCAGGGACAAGTGCACCGTTGGTAACATTAGCCTCATTACTTAGCGGTGGAGGCGGGTAGGCGTGTGCTTCCGTCGAAACCGGATACGGCACGCCGGACAAATAAAATTAACGCTTATTGCCTTTTGTACGCTCTAATAGAGGGCCCTCGGGGTTAGTTTAGAAGTTTACAGAAGAATAATAAAAAAAAATGAATGGAAGTTTTCTAACTTTTATCTATTTACTAGCTGACCCGACAGACGTTGTCCTGTCTAAGAACTGTCAAACGGGGTGAAGTTAAAATCGTCGTTAAGTATTCTGAAATTTTCCAATTTTCTGTGCAATTTCCTTTTTTTTTCTTTCTGTATGAACCTTCTACAAATTATTAGAAAACTTTAAAAAAAGATGAATGAAATCGGTAAAGTCTTTCTCAAGTTATCGCGTGACCAAGGTAAATAGTGTTAAAAAATATATATAGGTAAAAGATAAGTACAATATTTTAAATTTCTATTACGTGTTTTCACTTGTTTTGCTGTGAAAATAATAAGTGATAAAAAATATTGACAGTATTTATCAGTTTTTAACAGACTTCAAAAAAGGTTCTGAATTGAGTTGTATTTTTTTTATATTTGTTACATCTCCGTCATTTATACCCATTTGGAAAATCATTTGTAAGGATATACTTTCAGATTAGACCCGTAAAAAATTCATCAAAATATGTTCGGTAGTTTGGTTTTTAAACCAAAATATAAGCAATTTTAGAATGTATTTACTTTATTATTGAGTCGAAATTATAAAGAAGGCGTAAACTCGCAAAATCGGAAAGTAACCAAAGTCAACCGGCCTCAAAAGAACTTTCATATACAAGCAACAAAACTCATCAATGAATTAAATCAGTGTTCAATGGGTACACAATAAAAAGGAAAGCAAAGGAGTAAAACAAACGGCCCCGTCGGCGTCGAGCGACCGCACAAGCGAAAAGCAAAACAATAACACCGGCGATCGTTCCGCAAGCCTCCATAATTTCCTGAAGGCAAATTAATCCGAGCCGGGCCGATCGCCGGTCAGCGCGTCCTCGCATACTAATGCTATTGTTTATCGAAGGGGCTAATCTGTGCGTACCCAGCCGTCACTGTCCACCCCCACAATTATAACGGATCACTTTCAGGATCGTCTAATCCGGCGCCGTGCTGGCCGATCCAGCGCGTGCTTCCAACACGCTCTTGTTATTATTATGTTAATATATTTTTAGGTAAACAGTATTAAGTTAATTAAGGGATCAGGTGTGTTGAGAACATGAGACAATAATGCAAACTCTCAGGACCGTATAATGAAATAAGGACATCCAATACATTATGTACTTACGTGTATAATATGTTATTAATTCCAAATGTGTATTTTAGTGACGCCTTAATTCTGTTAATGGTTTCTAATCTCAGCTAAAGACTAACAATATTTTATTGCCTATTAAACAAATAAACTCAAACAAAACTTTTAATTGCTGTAAAATTTACGGGACTCGTTTTACTGTTGATATTCAGCAGTCTCAGAACAGACATATCACTAACCGCAACGAAATAAAAATGTTTCGACATAACTATAAAACAGGGCAGCCTACCCATTCCGGCGTTCCTATAACATGTGTAAAGTTGTAAAAGAGTCGTCCCGCACTGAGTGATAATAAAGGTAACCCTCGGCGGCACCTTTATTGTTATCGAATAAAAATAATCCCGGGATTTTTCGGGATGATCGTAAATTATAACGGGATTCTGAGGGTGGAGGTGCTAGAGCGTCGACGCGACGTCGGCGGTCGCACCTAGCTGTGCTTACCGACGGGCAGAACAGATGAATTGAGCTTAGAAATGTGTTTTTTATAATTCGAAAAATACAATACATACGTTCGTACTATTGATACCTCTCCTGTTAAGGACAGACTAAGAATGCATAAAGTGTTCAAAGTCAAGCACAAAAGTTACTTTATTTCATGGCATAGGCTCGGAACACCGCTGACACCAGCTCATCATGAAAGGGCCGAAACTTTCAAAGAGCGTCTCAAACGAGAGTCTACAAAGCGTGACATTCATAATTCTCTAAATAATTCAGAGAAGCCATCCGCGGCGACACATTTAAAATGAACGAGTCTGGTAAAGAGTAGAGTACTAACAATAACCAGCCCCTGAACGCATATTTTTGACGGTGTGAAGCGCTGAAAATCCACCGATACCACAAAAGTGGCAACTGAAACTAATGAATTATTCATAGAGGCGGCGCGGTGCATGTTCTATCACTGTTTTATCTATTGCGGGGCTTAGGGGCGCGGTGCGGCGGCGGCGGGCGCTCGCAGCCTCCGTAGCTGCTCGCGCCATACCGAGCTGCCCGTGCAAGGGTTAACTACCTCCTTACTAGGGATGCCTTCGCCGAACCTAACATCTTTTATACCATCCACTGATAAGCGAGATACATTCAGAAACCGATCCAAGATCTTTATTTGAATCTTCAGTAGTTTTGAAAAGAAACCACCAGAGTAAGTTATCAACTCTTATGTTTAGGTACGATTTTTAAAGAGAAAGAAAGGATGTGTGGCGACCCTGTTGCTGCCAACAGTTTAAGAGCCGTTTGAGAAAACTAGATAAGCTTCATGCTGGGATAAACATTATGTTAATGCTGTCGCAGACGCAATGAGTGTTAATAACCGGTCGTTAACTTATTTATTTAGGCGCGGTACATTTTTGTAGCTTACCAACAAACTTTGATTTGAGTTAAACTTTGCTAAGCCATTTTAAGTTTTAATGTTGATCTTGATAGCGTGGATACAAAAAGTTTTACAATGTTGAAATTCTACAAGAGTAAGTATCAATTTAGGGTTCCAAAACCAGTAGTAGGTAAGTCGATAAGATAAGTATACTAGCTGCGCTCCACAGTTTCACCCGTGCAGGAACTCAAAAAAAAAAATACAACTTGAAATATAATAATCCTGTCACTCTCCGGCCTTTCAACTATCTCTATGCAAAATATCACGTCGATCCATTGCTTAGTTGCTGCGTTAAAGCAGGACAAACACACGCATATAATTTTAGAATGATACCTACTATAAATGTATGTGCTTGATAGTAATTATATAGTACTTAGTCACCTAGACCCTAGAGCCTTATCTTTACAGCCGCCCGGCTAGCGACACACACGTGACATAAATCTGCAGGTTCGCGGTGGCAATCTTAGCCTGGATTACTTTTACGATTTTCAGTACCATAAGTCCTAGTTAAGAGTCTATGCTACTTGCGTTCTTTATGTTACTCGCGCATTTGAACATATTTGAAGATATAAAATGATTAAATGTACTTATATGAAATCTAAGCAGAAACTATAAAGAAATTAATATCACAAAAACAAAATTTAAACATGTTTACATATTACTTAAAAAATTATAAATTAATTTTATTTTACATGGAAAACAAATAGCCGCTAAAAACACAGTATAGATATGAGATAAATAGTTACACAAAAGAAAAACTTAGTGTAAATGCCCCGTTGCAATTGTAACTTGTTATATTTGAATCAAAATGAAAATTTTACTGTTTATTTGTGATGTAATTTTTTTTATTCGTTCTGCTTAGTTTTCCCATATGTACATTTAGTAATTTTATATGTTAAAAATGTTAAAATGCACGAGTGACATCTGTGATATAGATAACGCATGATAGACTAGGATAGCTTTTAGCGGTGAAAACATAAACAAGAAACGGAGTTCCTCTATGCAAAAGTTTCTCATAGACGCAGTGCAGAATTAGTCTTCCTATCAATCAATTAGCGTTTTCCGCACCTACCGTATATAGACTTCTGTTACAAAGTGTCGAAGTCGATACGAACTAGGTAAGTCGTTATAATTAGGTTCAGTATTGAATGAAACTTCTAGTTATTGTCCGATAGATTCCGAAGTTTCGTCTTCTTCCATAAGTTTCCGAGTTGTCGTCGGTGCACTGTATACAACTTTAGCAATTAAACTTTTATTCGGAGCTCAATAAGTATATACTTATACATGCAAATTTGATCAAGTAATTTAAAACTACCAATATAATAATATCCAGTAGATTTACTTGGAATGGGAATGGGAGATCTAAATATTCAGTGGATTATTTGATTTGTTCTAACATTTGTTTTATCATTGGTGATAAAACAAATGTATGTATGTATGTTCGATAAGGACTGCAAAATTGCTGAACCGGTTTTGATGGAACTTTTACTGGCAGATAGCTGATGTTACAAAGAGTAATTCATGCGGGTAAAACCGCAGGTTGCAGCAAGTATGTTAAAATACGTCAGAATTAAAAGTCTACGAACCGTAGCTTTAACAAGGTGTGTTTTTATAAAACTGCAGTTTCCGATGCCGTTGACAAAGTTTGCTTATTACGATTTTATGCGAGTATGTACGAAAAGCCACAAACTTGTTTACATAGAATTCGAATCGAGTTTTTAGTTTGAATAATACAGTAGCATTTGCTGCCAACTAAACTAAAGCAATAATAATATGTTAAGTACCATTTGGAATCACATTTTCAGCTTTCAAAAACAACTTTGTCGTCATTATAGCATACATCGATTATTCTTAATATTAGACGAAATAGTCTAAGCTATGGGTTGATTTGGGTACTTATAAGCATAAATCTCTTATTTTAAAGTATTTTTATTCAGAAACGTTCAAAAGGAGTTTTAAAGTTGAAATGTGTTTCGTCTCGTAAGTAATAAGTTGACAGAAAATTTTATAGCATACTAGTGACCCGCCCGCCCGGCTTCGCACGGGTGTAATTTACGTGCGAAGCCGGGGCGGGTCGCTAGTTATATATATAAACCTTCCGTGAAAATGTATCTAACTGATGGTGAAAACCGCATCAGCATCCGTTGGGTGGTTTAGGAGGAGTTAGCGGCCATACAGACAGACAGACAGACAGACGTGGAAAGCGACTTCAATGTATAATATGTAGAGATATTAGCCTATTGAACTTTTATGACTAATGGGGTGTTAATTACGTAACTTATATTTTGCTTATATCACTCTAGGGTACGTTCCAAATCCACTCCAACGAAGAAGTTTTCTTTGTGCCATGATAGTTATCTTTCGGAAATTCGGAGCGCTCCCCCTAAAGGTCATCCAAAAACTCATATTTATATATATATTTTTTTTTATGTCTATGCCCTTTATGCCTGTGTATGCAGAGCTGGTGGCACAGCGAGCCGGGCAGCGCGTCGCGGCCGTGTCTGTCGGCAGACCACGCTCCGGCCACACATAAATCTCACGAGCAATATGAGACCCCGCAATATCACAATAACCCTTCCCGCAGCGACGACGGCGATACCGACACTACACACAAACATTATATAGAATGACCATAACATATTCCTTTATAAAATACATATTTGCGCATCAGTGCATTTTGGGCTGATAATACTTTATTGCCTATATACATTTAATAATATTTTATCTGAAAATTACCCTAGTAAAAATAATAGTCATCATCATCATCATCATTTCAGCCATAGGATGTCCACTGCTAGACATAGGCCTCCCCCATCGTTCTCCAAAAGGGCCGGTTGGAAGCGGCCTGCATCCAGCGTTTCCCTACGGTCTCTTTTAGGTCGTTTAAAATAATAGTCAATTCGTATAACTTCATACAAAATGACTAGTTTCATTTAACGTCACTAAAGGACTGATGAACTACGGGAAGATAGGAATGTGGATAAATAGAAAATAAACAGAATCTTCAAATCAAAAGATATCCTTTTTGATACGTAATCCGACCCACTATTATAGACTTATAGATGGCTTTCGGATTAATCTCTCCATCCCAAATGATAATACGTTTTACAACTGAACAACCTTGATAGATACAAAGGCCGAATAGACGAACGGAGGGAACTCTCTCATTATTCAAATGCATTGAAGCAAATTATGGTAATCTGCGAAACCTGTTCTGTTTCAGCAATGGATAGACAAATATTAATAGGTAGACAAACACCCGTGTCCCTGCCGCTCGGTATTGCCTTTGCTCATTCGGGACTCATCGCCGGCATGACTACTCTTCCAGGGACATGTGTTCTATGCATTATGCAATGAAAGCAACCACTGCTTGCCCTCGCAGTTCATCGGATGAATAGTTCTTGCTCAATTAACAATATTAACATACTCTGCTAGTTAATTGGTGACTGGTTCATTATAAGATTTATCAACATTGATTTCAAGTTAAAACTTTGAAAAGTGTGATTTTGTATGAGCTGTTTTTGATGGACATCATGACATACTTATCAAGCTTCTTGATAAGTAAGTATATCCTTCTGGCTTTACTCACGAGTAAGATTATCGAGTAGGTAAGTTCAAATAAATTTTTATACTTTTCCGTTTTGGGACTCTGCAAAGGGTGTAAACGGGACTCTACGACTTACGAAGCCTACGTTGTCTGTCCTACCTTTAGACCCGTAATAGATAGCCAGTTGGAATTTTCACAGAATATGTAATGTTAGGATGTTTTAACTTAAAAATAATAATAAAGTCAAAAAGTATTATAACTAAAGGGAACCAAATTAAACTAAACCCCATATAACAAACATTTTTTTAAATGTTTTTTTTTTGTTTTTGCTCTAATGTAAAAACGGTATTACTTACAAGCATCAAACTTGGCATGATTATAGTACACGCTTTAAAATAAAATTATAAATAATGGCCAAGTGCGAGTCTGTGACAAATATCTGTTCTACACACAGTTAAGCAAAGTCGGGAGCGGTCGGTACTTGGATGGGTAACCGCCTGTTGTCACGCATGCATCACGCATGTTGTCTTTTTGCACTACTCTTTGTATTTTTTGGTGGTACGGAACGGAAATATTATTGCAGTTGTTAGAGATAAAACATTGGACTGAGAATAAGTGATGAATTTAACTAGCTTTATTAGCCAATATATAAACAGACATCATTCGGAACAGGGATTGGCAGATACCGAAATTAAATAAAGCAATACTATTTCCTCATGTCACGTTACACGTGCGACGTGTTCATCGACATGTGTAGCGGGACTAGCAGAACGCGACACGCGTGCCGCGGCGCCGCGTGACACGCTGACACGTTGTTTCGTCGCTCGCAGCGGCTATGCGCTGACTGCCGTGTGTCACATCTATCACGGCTTCGCTACAAACAAACTTTATGAGTTTTCATTTGCAAATTCAACTCAAACTACTTTTCTGTGTAGAAAAAGAGAACATACTTAGTATATAGGGTTACGCATATAGACTGTACTAAGTCAAAAGGAGATTATTTTACTAATCATTATGAACAACTTTTACTATGGGACTAATCCTGAAATCGCGTAAAAACAGTTGTTCCATAGAAAACGGTCATTGACATTCGACAAAATGCATGGAATAGCAATTTTTTCGCAATTTTAGGGTTGTTCCCATAGGGAAATAGTTGATTGAATCAGGCGTCACTTTGCGGAAGTCTTAGGAAAAGTCCCATAGGAAAGGTTTTTTTAATGATGAATAAATACAATGACCTCCTTTCGGCTTCAGGTTTGCCTTTGCTTAATACCCTGTATACTTATAGGTTGTCATGATTAATTTTCCACACAGTATTCCGTAAATGTATGTAGGTATACCTAAACTAACTCCTATACGCGTTGACCTACAAAGCGATTTTTAATCAGCGAGTTTTCCAGAACACAATTTCTTAAAAACACATTTCGCAAAGACGTCTTGTTATCTGAGATTTTTTAATGGTTTTATTTTATGCTATCGGAAATTTCATGCGGCTAAAGTAATTTTCCGCGAGCGCGGAGCGGAAATTACCACATAGTGTAGTGACGTGTTCGACAAACGTCACGTAGCCGGAACCGAGCGCGCAGATCCTTATATCCAATTTCCGGGCGTTTTTGTTGGAAATGAGAATTAGCTGACGTGACGTGACGGAAGGCTAAATATCAGTGCTGATGCTATCACTACTCACCCGATATCTGACGTTCACATTATAGCTAAAGAGTGGACAGAACACTCATGCACAATGTTAGAAAAGTCGTAAGAAAAGCCGGTATTTATCATTCGTTTAATGGAACTTTACTACGTTGGTGTAAGTCTAAATAAAAACGCTCTTGCATTTCTCTTTAACTTTACCATGGAAACAAAGCAATCAAAGCAATATATGTCCCATGTTAAATCATTCAAAGGATAAGGTGCATTCTGTACCTATACCCAAGTTTTTTGTCCCGTAAACTCGTTGAGGAGTTGAAAAAGGTGTATTTTTTATTTGACTACATTTTGGCGGGTGATATTCGGTGAAGAGACTCGCAGGCATCACTCGCGGAGCCAGTAGAGCGAACGTAACGAAGCTCCGAGCTCAGGGCTGGGACTAGGAGTGCCAGTGGGGATGGATACAGTACCTTTTGCTAGCAGATAACAAACTTAATACAACCATAGAACCTTGTTTGTACCATTTTCATAGAGATTTGGTGTCTACTACCAAAATTGTCATCAAGATGTAGTGTGTTTTGATTGTCAGCAAAATGTGTACCTAGGTGCTATGCACTCGTAGTACATACAAGATAATACCGAGTTTTTTTTATTCTTCCTAATAGTTTAGTGTACATAACACCATTAAAGTAAATCCAAGTGTTGAAATAAATAAATAACTGGCCAAGAGCTTGTCGAGACACGCATATGGTATGGTTCCGTAACTAAAGCCATAAGATTATCGTTCATAGTTCAAAAACTTGTGTTTATTTCCACTTTGGCGGGTCACATTTCGCAATCGCTTAATACAGAGTCTCTAAATACAGAGATAAGTTACTGCTTGTACTAATTTAGTGCACAGTAGGGCTGTGTGAGTGAGGGCCAGCTCACTCCACTGGAGGGCTCCACCACGTCTCGTGTAAATTATATCTGCGTTCTAGCTGTCAATCTGGAGCCGACTTTGCTGTAATCAGAGTAAAAAATCTACGCCTTACAGAAAATGCACGTACGCTTATTTCTTCCCGTTTCTTGAACGACAACTAAGTTACTTTTGAAAAGTAGTAAGGCTCATTTTTTAATCGTCAGTATTTTAGGGGTTTTTGCAGTATGTAATATGACAGCTTTTGTGTGGACTTTGTGTCAAAGTGTCAAACTTATTGCTGTAGTGACCTGCGGTACTGGCCAGGGCCTGCGGCGACAGCTGCAGTGGCAGCCTGAGTTGGCGCCCTGTGGCCTTACGTGACTGTATGTGGAGGGGGATTACTCTGGGGGCCTGCAGTAGCGGCTGCGGTGGTGGCCTGCGGTGCTGTACTGCAGTACCACACGCAGTGCTACCTGCGGTAGCAACCTGCGGTTGTCTAAGATTAGCATAATCAGCCTTTTAATAGTCCACACAGACTAGAAGGTTAGTCGGCCGCAGAAAATCCGCACATAAACTCCAAAGAGCTCATTGGTACAGGCTCGGGATTTGAACCCGCGACCTCACGCTTTCAAGTCTAGTGATCGCCTTAATAAACTACCACGGCTTTTTTGGTTGTCTTAGCTTATGGTTATCTTATTTTTTATGGTTAGGGCCACTCTAGGCAAGGACAACTCGCTTGATGTAAAGTTTCGGTGTGTTGGAGGATGCCAAGTACATTTGGAATAGGATCTAGCTCTCAAATGCCAAAACACACCATTAGGTGCTTGGCGACAGATTTTAGAGAAGCTAGCCAGCCATTCCCTAGACTAGAAAGTATTCTACCACCAAACTCTCTATGGTTTTCCCGATGTTTTCCTTCATCTTGGGATTTAAACCTACTGCGGCACAAAGTTGAACTGTTCACCCGTTTATTGCATTGAGGCTTCATTTTCATTAATCATATATTTTTTACATAGTCATTAACCTGTTTGGTATCTATATAAACATAAATACAACTCCTACGTCGGAGATATCTATCTACGTCTACCTACATAACCTTTGAATAATACGAGTATTTCTAACAATACAATAGCCAGATAATTCTGTAGCCAGTTGGCATGTTATTAAAAACCGCACTCGATGCTTGATTCTTGACTAGATTACTTTTTTGCGTCGTCCCGACATTCCTTGCCTTTCGCCCGCGCCCGCGTGGTTACGCTTCGATGCAAATACGAGATTCTTTGCTGAACACAATTTAAGGTTGCCATCTTGTAAGTATGCCATAGTTATAACATAGAAACCTTAAATTGTAATTCTTTTTTTACTAACCGGAAAGTAATGTACGGTGATTTTTTTGTAGTTTTCCTATTGTAATAAGTATATCTCAATAAAGCTACCTATAGGTACCTAGTACTCGTATTCGTAGACACATATTAGCAAGTGAAATATTTTCTTCAAATTTTTATGGAACAACTTATAGCGTATATTGATCAATGGCCTTTTCAAACATAAAAAAAATCATTAAATTCGGTTCATATATGCTAATGTCCTAATGTTTCATTTATTACAAATAACAAAATAATAATAGCGAAGGATATACCTCATTAAATACATTACACATACTGAAAAATAATTTATACAGGCTGATAAATTTCTGAGATATAAGCATTTAAAGTTTTTGGTGGGGATAGAGAGCGGATGCTTGTCCCTATCTTGCAAGGTTTTGGGTTAGTAGGTTAGGATTGTCAGTATAGAGTTTGTATGGCGTACAAACACACATAAATGTGTGTGGGATGTGGCGTACATGTGACATCATACGTAAGTGTCATGGTGTCTAGCAAGACATTATAATATCTTCCTTAATTTTGAACACATTTCAGTTATGTTTTCGATGTTCGGCTCTATTTATGGTCAGTTTTTTATGAGATAATAAAAACAGTCCGGTAGCCTATTAAACGTTAAAATATGACTGCGATGACGTCTGACGTCATAACGTGCTATAGTGCGTTCTCTATCTAGCAAGAATTTACATGTTTTTTTTCGTTGATGAGTTCTATTTATAATCAGTTTATTTAAAGGTAATAAAAAAAATACTCAGTCCTATTGGCGAAATTATTTCATACCATAGGTACACACAAAAATTATAGACTTATTGAGACACCTTTATTAACACCTTTATTAACACCTTTTTTTAAGTCGGTTGAGTAAAAATGTGGAGAAGTTAAAGATAATGGTTTTTGCTAATGTTAGTAACTTGGAGTGTAAAAGTTATATCTTAACTCAATGATGGGTTAGCTAAGATTTTATTCTACCCATCCACGATAATGTCAACCCTAAGCATTGAACACAATAGACGAATGGTGGGTTCCGACGAACGACGGTAGGAAATGTTGAGATAAGTTATTTGTCTGGTAACGTTTTGTAAGGGTATATTACGTCGACAACATTGTAGGTAGCTTCCTCAGATCAGACAAACGAGGAAGATATGCCTTAGTACAATTATTGTCCATGACCGCTTAACGCAATAACTTAAATTACGGAACACTTACAAATTTTTTCACGCATACTAAGATACTTGCAGCGACACTAATAAACTAAATAATAGTCCACTTGAAAAAAGTGCGGTAAGGCCGTCTGCAGGGTGATTTCAACTACAAGGGCATTAAACTTGATTTGAGCCAGATGGCGTCGCACCCGCCACGCTACCTAACCATATCTCCCTTGTTTGTCTGATCTGGGGTTCTTCTAATAACTTGTCATTTCCTATATTATTATTCCTAGCTTTTGTTACTAACTGATGTTAAGAGTTTGCATCAGTTAGTATTTAAGCCATTATCTGCATAAATAATAGTCCAATTACAATTGGGCAACATGTTACTCGAATAGAAACATGTTACATGGTGAAAGAAGACACATTTTTCTCCACCGCCATGATTACGAATAAAACGTTGTGCGACTTAATATTAGGCTTACGGACTCTCGCTGGTTAAAGCCGACGGCTGGTTAATGCGCTAAGGGGTAAGAAAGTTTCAGGTAAAGCGTCTTCTTTCGAGGAACGTGATCCGCCTTCAGTATCTACCTGCACGTGTAAGGCAACGTTTACGCAATATAAAAATTACTGTCAGCGGGAACTGTTTTACTGTAGCACCGCATAAAATACGTGAACAGCAGTTTTCACTGTGTTCGAGATTTTCTACAGCAAAATGCATGACAAATGTCGCTGCGTTGAATTCTGTCAGTTTTTGTGGTTCCGCGAACCCTTATAAGTTCGTTCTTGCTGTCCTTCTGCCCGTTCGTACTAATTCTATAGAACCTTCTTACTTCTATATAGTTATTAAGATAAGTACATAAAACTTTGCACAATTACAATATCAGTATATATAACTTTTTATTATGCACTTATTTTGTATTTTTTTGTACGCATACGCATTTTTTTATATTTTTAAAATTTAGGTCTATACTCAAACTTTAATTGTGCAAAGTTTCAAGCACTTGCTTTAATAACTATAGAAGTAAGAAGGTTCTAAAAATTTGGACAGACGGGCAGACGTACGATCAGACAGAGAGACGGAAGGACAGAACGAATTTATAAGGTTCCTTGTCGGGCTACTAAAAAGCAGTTTTAAATACAGAAGAGTCTCACTAATCCGGCATTTCAGTACATCGGCACGACCAGTAGTTCAGCACTATACACCCACACACAGGCCCTGCTCTCTCTGCCCGCGCCTTCCCCTTTCCTTAGCTGCTACTTACGCCCACACGTGTTCTTTACTCCCCAGATTACTAAGATAGTTGTAATAAAGAAATTTGTAATATATAAAATAAGTGCATACTATACCAACAATACTATGTACCTAATGTTTTATTTTTTTTATCTTGAGTTTCCCTATATAATCCAGTAATCCGAATATTCCAATAATCCGGTACTTCGTAATATTTAATAGTGCCGGATCAGTAACTTTTCACTGTATTTTGCATTGAAGATTATCCCTTCTCGCACCGCAGTGCAGCTGCTGTCATGGGACCACCGAAGATGAAAATATAATAATAGAAGCGTATCAAACGTGATGTTATTAAAGCAGCCGTGACCGGCGTGGCGATGGACCCCACGCACCTAGCGTGCATGGAATACCATGCTCATGCAAAGTTATATGAACCCACCTCAGATTCCAGTACTATACTCTACTATAAATCCGCTACCTCAATGTAAGTTTAGACGAGTGGCTAGTACACTTCCCGACCCCATTGCATTTACCCGTTTGATTCTGACTTTCAAATAGCCAAATAAACGTAAGGACATTGAAAACTCATGTATTATTAAAAAGTTGGCCGTCACGGAATGCCCGGCAGATGTGAAACATGACGCAATAAGAGAGCGTCATGTTGTCTGTCGTCACGGCATACAAGTCGGTTTTACTGCCAAGGCACGCCAATACTTAGCGTGGGTATTTCTTTACAAGGCATACAAAATTATTAAGTTTACGGTAACTGTACGAAGACAGTTTTTTTTAAACTCCGCGCCTACGAAGTCGCAGGGGTCTGCTAGAACTAAATAAAAATTGTATTTATTTTCTACCTGCACCATTGCAAAAACAATGTGTTTGTTAGATCAAAGGCAAAAAGATCAAAAATATTAAATAAAATTCACTTCAACTCCGTGCACATTCCATGTTCTTTTTCAGAGAATTCTTACCGTGCGGGGAAAATTCTTTTATTTGTTGCGGCGGCGAAGCATCGCTCGCCTAATCAAGGAGTTGGCCGGGACTTGCGCCGCTAACGAACAGGTGTACCTATAAATACTTTCCGGGGTGATTGCTCGAGGCTTTAATCAGCGCGGCGGCACCACTTTACCGCTTTTCATTGACTCCCGGTTGACCTGACAGCGCCGATTGGAAACCTACTCCCGAGGAACGACGCTGGAGAAAATGTATCCGGCATTTCGGCTTCTTCGCGATTACGACTCCGATAAAGAATGGAATCTTGATCAAGCCCAGTGTTAGGTTCTGTTAACTATTACATTATCGTCACTGATCAATGTCCTCGTACCATTGCTTCTTTACAGAATTTATACATACTAAAAATTATACAGTACTTATTTCGATTCGAAACATTTGACCAAAACTGGATACGCTGCCAACTAACTTGAGCATTTGGATTATCTTTAAACGTTCAACGGTTTTTGGGCCTGCTTTTGGCTGCCATCTTGCCTGATGTTAAGCGATGATGAAAACTACGATGAAGCATGCTTGCCTAGAAGAAACCAATTCACTCGAGGCTTGATGACACCCACTATCGGCAGGGAACACCCATTCAGGCAGCACATTCCACAGTCTAACAGTTCGCACAATAAGATGTTCAAAGATCGATGTTCAAGGCTAAGAAGGTTAGTCTGTACTGGGGTTCATTACTGATAAGCTTGTTATCACGTTTCTCAGCGGACTCCAACGCCCCAACTTGATAGTTGGCTAATCCAACTCATAGGTGCGAGAAGTACTCAATCCATGCACGACCAAACTTGTGCCTGATACAATGAAAATATAAGGAATTATGAAGGAATTAACGTCTATTGGCAACCCAACTGTTTTTAATACAATAAACTAAATAGTTTCCCTATATTGTATTAGTTTATACTTTGATTAGTTGATATAATATGACAAGTATATCACAATGCGGTTCACTCCACGACGTCTGTCTGCCACTCGTGTACTACCATGTACCCACCGTGTATCGTGTACCCACAAGTGGCACAAGTAATAATGCTTTTAACAAACAGCTTTAAAAAAATCTTGAGACAATATATACATTGCGCTCGAAAAAAAACGCTTAATTAATTTAACTGGTGATTACAATTATTCAACTAAGTTTTCATTCAAAACCAACTTAATAGGTTTATAATTTCGATCAGATCTTACTTTATAAATAGGAAAATACTTGGCTAACATCTACATTCAAACCGCACTCTCCACAATAAGATCTCACCTCTCAGTAATGAATATAAATAAATCAGAGAGAGAGAGAGAGCAATCGGAACTCCTCTGTGTAACTCCTCAAGTAAATTAATATAAAGTTGTGCAATCCTTTGCATTGGTATTCTGCGTCTACGTTCATATAACGCGGAAACGAAAGATTTTAATGAAAGCCTGACATCAGTGGATTTCAGGAGAGCTGAAATAATTATATTCTTGGTACTACCACGTTTTGATTTCTATTAGCTACAATGTATCACCAAAGTTCGTCAAAATGCAAGTAACCAAGATGACGATCCCATGCGACGAAGCGAGTAGGTATGGGACAAGACTGGACTACTGCAACTAGCGCACGCCCAAACCCTCGAACTGAATCAGATATAGATATAATTTATCTGTGGCAAAATAAAAACAATATAAAATGGTAAATATTATATTAAAAATAAAACTGAATTGAGCAAATTTTTTTTATTTTTTTTTTATTTAATAATAGGCGTTTAACCGTTAACTCTCCTGATGTAAAATGACGATGCGGTCTATGATGGAGCACACTTGCCTTGCTTATCTCTCCTCTATCTCTTCTCTAGTCTCTAGTCTCTACATAGTATAAATTAAAGTCGCTTTTCGCGTCTGTCTGTCTGTCTGTATGTCTGTATGGCCGCTAACTCCTCCTAAACCACGCAACGGATTTTGATGCGGTTTTCACTATCAGTTAGATACATTTTTACGGAATGTTTATATATATAACTAGCAACCCGCCCCGGCTTTGCAAATAAATTACACCTGTGCGAAGCCAGGCTAGTTTCATATAATAAGCTCTATATAGTTCTAGTTTAGTTTTATTTTATCAGCAGGCTGGCCTGGCGCTACTGCGTCTCACTGACGTTAACATTCAGTGTTTCCAGGACAAACAATTTGAGTGTGTTGTCAAAACTTGATACCTCTTCAGGGACCTTCTATATTGGAGCTTTTCGTATGACACGCTTGGGGATCGCAAAACAGATCAAAAGAAGCGTCAAGAAAATTTAAAAAAAACCGGACAATTACCATTAGGACTCGTGCTCTGAGGGTTCCGTTGGAAGGAACCCTTAGAGATCCAAAAAAAAACTAACTGAAGTTGAAATATTGAAAGACAAACTTAACTTTGTAGTTGACTATAAGGTTTTTCCATACATTCCAACTACAAAATGTAAGTTTGTAATAGCAAAATAATTATTTTTAAATGATATAATTTCAAATTTGTAACTTTCGGATTTATTCCTATATACGTGCTTTGAGACCTTGCTTTTTGCAAAATTTCATGATTCTAGGTCAACAGGAAGTACCCTATAGGTTTTGATTCCCCTGTGAAATAGCAAAATATGCGACATAAACGTTCATATATTTTTATTGCGTTGACTTACAACTTTAATTTTTTTAGAGCCAAAAGAAACCATAGACCCAAGTATTTAGTATGAATTTCAACTTGATACCTTTACGCATTCTAAAGAAAAAGGGTCTTGACAGACGAACAGACAGACAGACAGACGGGCAGACAGACGGACAGACAGACGGACAGACAGACGGACAGACAGACAGACGGACAGACAAACAGACAGACGGACAACGAAGTGATCCTATAAGGGTTCCGTTTTTTCCTTTGAGGTACGGAACCCTAAAAAAGGAAGGCATTGCTTGAATTTAGTAAAGCAGTTTGCTACGACGACGTAGCAAGGCGCTACAACGTAGAACATGCTACAACATTGCAAACTGCTACTCGTACTTGATTGATTGATTGATTGATTAACTCTTTATTGTTCAAACCATAAAATTTGATACAAAGGACAAAAAAAACTCTTAAAAACTAGTGTAACAACTGGTGGCCTTATCGCTAAAAGCGATTTCTTCCAGGCAACTTTAGGATGGAAAGGATTTATAGAAGACGCAGAAGACGGGGTGTGCAATAGAGGATCGACTATTAAATTTTTACTTATACCATACACATACATTTTACTTGCTACTTGTACTTGGACCTTGTACTTGCCACTTGTACTTCGCATAGTCTGCAACGGGCTTAAGACTTTGTCAAGAATACGAAACAAATAACGTAGCGTAAGACGCTCGCTTATATATTTAACTAGCTGACCTGACAGACGTCAATCAAATCAAATCTTTCCTCTTTATAATATTAGTATAGATAACAACGATTTTTAGAAATTGTCACAGAAATAATGCGAAGGCAGAGTAATAAAATACATAAACAAACATACACTCGAAAAACATAAACCTCCTTCTTGCGCAGTCGGGTAAAAAGTTGAAACCGAAGTAAAACTGTTTCATCAGCTCTATGTTTATGACGTCAGCGATCGCGGTTCAGATTGTGCTCTAGGCATCTTCTGTACTAAGTACTTGTTACTTCGAACTGTGGCCACCCCGCTCTGTGCTCCTCTTAATTATTTGTGAATGATTATTTTATCATATTCAATTAGTTATTAGCTCCACTTGAAAACTTTTACGATATGGAAAATGTTAGGTTATCACATTTTAACCGTCAATGTTTTCAACAAACTATTGAAAAATTATTTTTTTGAAAAAAATACAAAAACCAACATCAAGACCATACGTAGGTACATGTACAAACCTAAACTAAAAAGTAGAAAAATTACAAATAGAACAGAGAATGAAGGTGTTCATCCAAACTTTTGGCAAAGAGAACCCAAACAAAACATCATCTGTGTAGATATTTTTTGTTTTTGTTCATTTCTTCCCTATGTTTTCATTTCATGTGCAGTTTGCAGTTAATTGCGATATAATAGACTTGTATTCTAGTGTTTGATAAAAATATATATATTATTCAATTGAGTAATAAGTATACTTATAAGTTTAAGGGCACTGCACCGTGTTGTATTTTGTTAAGTTATTAACTAACTTAACTAATTATTAACAAAATACAAGCTAACTAGTGTATAACTGTTATACTATAAAATTTACAATACTTTAAAAACAGTTCGTGGCGTTAGTGGCGGGCGGTGACACGCCGTGGTCGGCGGTAGCCAGGTAGTCGGGGAGTCGGTCGGCTGGCGGCTACGCTTCCAGCTGCCTCATTAAATCCCTGTATTTGTTTAGGACCGCAGCCCAAACACAACGTCACTCCACCGCGAATAACGGATTTAACGATTTAAAATATTTAGCCAGCAATTTTACCTCGCAGCGTTTATGACAACAAACATTTGCGTTTTGTCCTCTCAGCGTGTAAACGCCTAGTGTATAACCAGATACCAGCTATGCAGCCACATCCTGACTTTAATGTTCGGCTATTTAAATATTTTGTGGACTGTCGAATACATGTTTTCCTTTACAGCTTTCATTAATATCTTCGATCACGATTCTACGAGTCCCATGAATATCATCATCATAATCAGCCCACCTTAAGCCACTGCTGGGCAAAGGCCTTTCCCAAGCCTTTACTCAGCCCGATCTTCGGCTTTGCGTTCCAGTTACTACTAACTGCCTTACGTACATCTTCAGTCCATCGAATGTCAGGGTTCTTCGCTGCGTTTTATACGATTACCTATATCTATTCAACTTATGTTTTAAATGTTTCATCATCATCATTACCATCATTTTAGCCGTAGGACGTCCACTGCTGGACATAGGGCTCCCCCATCAATCTCCAAAAGGGCCGGTTGGAAGCGGCCTGCATACTTCCCAGCGGTCTCTATTAGTTCGTCTGTCCATCTTGTGGGTGGACACTAGACATCCTACGGTGCACTTACCGGTTTTAAATGTTTATCTGGACTTATTGCCCATTATTTTATTTAGATAAAAATAGGAACTTACCTTTCGCTCGACGCTTCAATCATGGCCACACAATGGCCGTGTTCACGAGCTGACACAAAACAACAACAAACATGTGTGTGTGCGTGTGTTCAAATCGTGAAAGTTTAAAAGATACATTTATGTTCACCTCATTCCGAAAACCAGCATTATTCCGAAAACCCGTGCGAAGCGCTTTGATTCCACTTTTATTATGTGAACTATTAGTCTGTGGAATGCGCTGCCTGAATGACGTTCCCCGATAGTCACAATCTGGGTCTCTTCAAATCGCGAGTGAATCGGTTTCTTCTAGGCAAGCGTGCTCCATCGTCAACCGCACCATCGCTTAACAACAGGCGAGTTGGTGGTCAAACACAAGCCTATTATAAAAAAGGGTTTTTATCTAGAGCGCATTTTAATACAGAGGAGAATCTTGGAGCAAAATGACAATATTCGATTGCAGTACTGGGGCACAGTAAATTTTTCATTGTAAATTCAGGCATCCAGGAACATACACGAGGGCTCGCTGAACAAACAGTCAGGTTATGGATGTCAAACTTAAACGAACCGAAATCGACCTCTCGACGCGTACTCTCCCAAACGACGAGTAAACTTTTTTCCCGAAACATGCCTCTGCAGGGATGCAGGGGTTATTTTGTGAAAAAAGTTTGTTGTGGTCGCAACTATGTAGGATTATCGCTTTGGAGATAGTTTGGAATTCGTTTAGGTAACAGCTGCGTAATATTTTGGTTGCTGCTTGATGCTTCGAATGTATGAATATTTGTTTCTCTCTCTCTCTCTCTCTCTCTCTCTCTCTCTCTCTCTCTAACTGTTACATAGAGAACTTTTTCAACTATAAACAATTGGGACGGATAAACAAACAGAGTGCGGATGGACAGAACGAACTTATACGGATTTCTTGTATGACTACGGAACCTTAAAAAATTTAACATCGTCAATGATAACCTGAATCTGTACAAAGCAATGATGTTATAATACTAGTATAATAAACGTTGGTGGTTCAAAATCATAACGATATAAAGCAAAACAACAAAAACATTTCAATGTAGGTCGAAGAAAAAGGTTGCGAAGTGACTTTTAAGATAGGTATTCCAATCCCGAACGACATCTGTAACGAACCACACAAATACGTGAGTTGTCTCAGCGAAGCATTGTTGATACTTTTGCCAAATAACTGGAGACTTTTTGTGGGATTCGCAAAACCACGTTCTTAGTAGGTTGAACAATTGAACATTGGCTTTATCGATATACAGGGTTACTGGTAATCTGATAGCATCCTCATAATGGGCGGCTTCAATATGTCAAAACCACAGAAAAGAGAAGAAAAAAATTATCTCTTCTGTGGTCAAAACAAACAACTTTAGTTCTACGATTCATCAAAATTTGCGAAAAGAAATCTGCAGTTTACGTTTTATCGGATGTTAATGATTATTTTGTATTGGAATTGCTTATTTCTTTTCGCGAATTATGAAAAACTGTGGTGTGTGGTGTGGTGGAAAAAGCGTGGTTTATGTACTGAGGCTAAGAATATTGTGTTTTACTAGATACAGAAAGTCAGCTAAATTTGTCTCATTGTGAGGAGCCGAGCACAGTGCCTCTATTGAATTGTTAGGTTAGGTTAGTAGATAATGAAAGACGTATAAAGATTTACCACAACTACGGTTTTTCATCATCATGTCTCAAATATACTCGGAGCTCTAGGAAATGCACTAGGAAACTAGGTGGCACATCCCAACGGATCCGTAGGTAATCAGTAAACTGTCGAAGTTGGGTGACCAACGTCGGAGTGCGGAAACAACGACACTGGAAGACAGATATGGCATATTGATCGAGTCATCGATGCGACAACAATTTGCCGGTCCGCTCGGCTCGAGAGCTTGTATGCAAATGCCTGCGCTCCATTTTACGCTCGGCGAAGGAGGCAGCTCTGAAGCAGCTCCGCAAGGCTCGGCAGGGGTGTATGCGGGGGTGCGACGGATGTTCCGCTGTCGTCGCAGGAAATTGGAACCGCTGCATAAATCCTGATCCTACAAACCGAATTTGATTCGACCTAATCCGGATATTGATACGAAACAAACACTGCTGACGGAAATTTTAAAGATTTCCGCAAATGTTTTGCAGGGTCGTGTATAAACTGATTTTAGAAAATGCAAAGCCGCAAAATTGATTTTATTTTGTATGTTTTGAACCTTGCGGGGAGACCTCGCAAAATGAGGCTGAGAGCCCGTAGAGTGAAATATTGTCGGGAAAATTGAAAACGTGCAAGCATTCACAGCCATTTCAGTTGCCTTAGTAGGAAGTGCTCCTCTAAGTGCCTATACACGCTCAGACTAATGTTGAAATAGTAGCAAGGAAGTACTTATCGAATGTTTTGCGACGTTCAGAAGGTTATCAATTGATATAAATGCCTATATAGTACAAAAACTTAAATAAGGTAATACCTTCCATATTTCTAAGTATTTCATTCCATTCTCAAAGCGGCGGTTATGATTAATGTCTTATTAAATTCCAGACCGTAAAACTGAGTAAAAAACTTGGTGAAGAGAAACAAATATTTTCGTACTATAGGTAGGTATTTCGAAAGACGCTAGATTTGATAAAAATTCCAATATTAAATCTGCTCGTCGGTTGTTCCCACCTGTTCTCTGTGATTAAAGCGTGTTTCTGGCAAACATTCGGCTCGGAGACGCCGAATGTAAATGTTGGCCTAGCGCACAGATCTAGATCAGGTTAGATGCCGCAAGCTCACCTACTTTTTGCTCCAACTGAATTCAGTTCGATCTCCGTCGTTTTGGCAGTGACACGTCAGACGCCAATACAATAGACCTGCCAAGTGCGAGTCGGGCTTGCGCACTGAGGGTTCCGTACCACCACATAAAATGTTAAATACAAAAGTAAAAACGGTCCTACAATTATCTATATGCAAAAAATCAAGTGTCAATGATATAATTATGACAAAAATAATTAGCCCGAAAAAATGCACGGTTCCTAAGGAAATGTTCAGGCGAGTGAAACTGCCACTGCTACTGAAACTGGGCGTAGCTAGGGTATTATAAATACGAAAGTGTGTTAATATGGAATGACTAGGTGTTCACACATTTTGTTTGATTTGTTGATTATTGCGGCGGCCTGCAGTGCAAAGAGAGACGGAGTTGCGCGCTCGTCTTGAAAAAGACCGCCGAACGCAGTTGAAATTATATAGTCTGAGTAACCGGCTTAATCATGCCTACGTGTGATATAAACAAAACGAAAGTGTGTGTTTGTTCTCCTTCACAAAGAAATGGATCAACATGATTTTTCGCATATTATATATACGAGTAGTTTGCGTGATAGGAAATTTTTGTTTCCCGAAAAAAATTACAGTTCCTGTGGGAATATCTACGCGGGTGAAATTATGGGATACAGCTAGTTACTCATTGTATCCAAAGTTTATTTTAAAGGGACTACAAACAAAAAAACTATACTCAGAGAGAAGTTGGGACATCGTAAGTAATATCATTAATAATATCATTTAATTTGTATTAGGTTTTATATATTTGCAATTTGTATGTTATTTATTAATTTTTTCTTTCTGGTAATTAATTTATTATCTGTTATGTAAAGACCTCGAATTTTTGTTTTCCAATTACTATTTATCTATCCGGACCCTAGTTGGTGTTGCAACGGGGCATTTACACTATTTCTAGTTTGTGAAAACATGTTTTTTGGCTTTTGTGTAACTGTTTATCTTATATCTACTGTATTAATTAGCAGCTGTATGTTTTCCTTGTAAAATAAAATAAAATTAAATATATCACAGGTCCAAGTGATTCTATCTGCAGTGAATAGAGCTATGTACGCGGAGGGTACATTAAATTCAATAACACGAGTTAGGAGTTCGACGCTCCCCCAGACCGTCCTCAAAATAAGTACAGAAGAAAACTTTTGAAAAACTCGCAAACTCGTGCGGCTGTTATGTATGAAATTTTGCAAGGGAAACTAAAATTATACGTGTTTCGTCAATAAAAGCTTTTCGGATGCGCGTATCGTACAAATCGAGAGTAACGTGACTGGATTTAACATTCGTTATGAGCTTACAAATAGTGGCATTAATCAAATAATTATTATGATTTAAGAAACCCTTTAGTTTTTCGTGTGTATTGTAGTCATTTAAATAAATTATCTTTTTGAAAAACCGACTTCAAGAAACTTCAAAACACAAACATTCTAAGCTAATACGCCACTA
This sequence comes from Agriopis aurantiaria, assembly GCA_914767915.1. NCBI lineage: Eukaryota > Metazoa > Arthropoda > Insecta > Lepidoptera > Geometridae > Agriopis > Agriopis aurantiaria. The sequence continues at coordinate 9,611,346 of OU611983.1, read as the reverse complement.
CAAAGAACATAATAATATTTTAACACGGATTTGGAAGTGGGGCGGGAGCTATATTTTATTATCAAACTTTACATAAACAAAATTTATTTTGTACGTAGTTGACCCGACTTCACTTCGTGTAGTCCTCGATACTTTTGATTTAGTAACACGATGTCCTGTGAAATGGCCCATGTGATACGCTATCTTTCAATAGACACATTCAATTATATCTGATCCACTCCAATGAAAATTAAAATGAAAATATGAAAAAATGAAAATATATATTTGGTGTCTACAAACGTAGTCGATCATTAAAAAAATTACAAAAGTATGTTCCTTAAATAAATACTCCACGATGAAGAGCCTTGTTACCCAAGCTAGGAATTAACCTGTGTTATGGCGTGACAATACCCTCCGCCGGACAATATACATATAGTCACGATTAAATATTATGAGACATAAACTAATGGAATATGAGTACCAAATGTAAGAAAAAAACAAAATAATTTGGAATATAATGTTTGGTTTACACAATAGTTTAAGAATCAGATAAATGGGGAGGAATATCTGTATAGGTTGAACGGATTTCGATGTAATTTAGTGTGAAGATTCCTGTTGACCATCTTATTTTTCCTTGCCAAAAAAATGCACGGTTCCTGTACAATAGTAAAGCAAGTAAAACTGTGGGAACCAACTACGTAACAAAAAGCAATGTATTTTAGTCCCCATTATCTAATATTTTTTTTTAAATAGAATTTATCAAGTTTTCTTCTTTGACAAATTTTTATGGTTTTCTTGGCCGACAAAGAAACTGTTTGCTACCTCAACACGATGCTCTGTTGCGAGTTTATATAGCACTGTCAACAAAGCTGAACCTTAGCTCATTGTGATAAGGTTTATACTCGGCACTCATTTAGTACCTACGTTGCCGGCTGATTGCTCGTTGTCCGTCGCGCGACCGACGTAGTTCCCTTGTTAGAACATTCTCAACTATCGCAGTTTGGAATCGCCACTAGTATGTGCTTATCACTGGACAACTAGTCGTAGTTCTGTTTACCCTCTAATTTTCACTCGCAACATGTTAACAGAGTTGGAACCTCAAGCGCTCTAACTTCATCCCGTATCGAGTTCACAAGTCAACAACGCATAAAAGCTATTAAAACTTTATAGTTTTACAATATTTTCTCATAAGTGTCATTACACGGACGTTATTACTAAAGTTTCGATTCCAAACTCTGCAACAAACAAGATCACGCAAATATCAATTAAATTATAATACGAAGTTGAAAAAGGATTTGTGAAAGTTGAAGAACGTGATTAAAAACTTTATTTCAGAGATTCTCATCACGTAAATACGTGGCGCGAGAGATGAGGCCGCGAGAGAAGTGCAACTGACGCTTCTCATCAAGGCGTCATTATGGACGCGCCATGTTTTTAAAACGGCTTCGGATTGCGCGTCCAAATTAATCCCTCACTACAATGTTGTTACGGAAATTTCGGTAATCTGTTCCCTGGCTACATTACAACATAAAACTTCACAAGGCTCGGTAGGTACGAGTGTATTAATTATTCTGGGCTCTACCTCGACTGGACGGTGCCTTCTGTCGTGATTTTGCATATAATTTTCTACTGAATGAACGTTGCGTTGTCTTTGCCAGCCGGATAATGAATTGTAAAAATTAAAAAAGAGAGAGAGAGAGTATCTTGTAAAAGCATAGAGCATAGGTATAAGATTTTAATTCAGAAAGTATAACTTTTTTGGTTTACATATTAACTCCGAAGTACAAAGAAAAGATTAGCTTCAGCATCAAGCTAATTAGTGTCTCAAAGAACACAGAGGTATTTTTTCCGACCGTAGTAAGCAAAATTTTACTTGTTGATCCCCGTGGTTTCATCCCCGTTTTTCCAGTTATGTAATATTTTAAGAAGTTATGTAATAATTTAAGAAAACTATTTCCCTAATTTAAGCCCGCGCGACAAACATCGTTGAAATACATGTGAAGTAATAACAAACAAAACAATCCATCCTCTCTCTTTCTCTCTCTCTCTCTTTTAGAGAAGGCCCGAGTCACAGCAAACATTATAGGGAATATTATAGGCTGAAAGGATGATGTTGATGATGAATGACAAACAAATGCTTAACTTTCGCTCTTATAATATTAGAACGGTGTCTCTTCTAAGCGTGCCACATCATATGGGCAATTTTTTTTTTAGGTTTTTAATGAATAAAACGCCTGTAAGATAAAATAGAAATACTCATTGTTGAATAAATGTTTTTGAAAGTGCACAAGGGTTATCGAAACACGTGCGATCGGGTTCACGTGTCGACGGATCACAGCCGCTCGCTCAGTGCGGCAATAAGCGGCACAATGCGGTACAACTAACGACTGAACCACCCTTCACTCCCCCCCTCTGCCTCCGTCGCTCCCTCAGGCTCACCCTGGGTAATAAAAGCACGCATTCCACTTGCAAGTCACGGAGTAGATTACCGCGGGACACCGCGACCGCCTTCCGATGCGCCGATCGGCAATGAACTGCCGACAACGTCTTGTTGGTAACTGTACCAACTGTTGCAAGAAAACTTAAAACTTCAGCTTTCTTTTAGTTTCGTGAAAAACTATAGATAGACTAACACTTACTAGTTGACAATATGAGTACTCTGAAAATTTACATGTAAACTCTCAGCGTGACTCTCTCTCTCTCCTCTCAGTGTCTAGTCTGTTCCTGAAATTAGGAGAGGACGAAGAAAGTATGTACTATCAAATAAGTAAATGGCGGTGGAGTTGGTAAATTGAATTGTATAAAACACACAGTCCACTAACGAGCCGGTGTTTACCCAAGTGGACACTAATTGGCTTAGCCAGCGGCCGGCACCGTGGCGGGAACCACGGAACGGAGAAACTTTCTTTGAAAGTGAATGTGACTAAACTGAATATTAAATTATTATAAGTACAAATTAAATTATCCTTTATTGATTGTGGATTTACTGTTAATTCAATTTTAAAAGTATTTATTTATGGACTTCTTAATCCATGGTTAGTAAAAAAACTTGAAAAAAAATATATTGACATAAAGTTATTACTCATAAATTAATACAAAACATTCCTTGAGGTGCTTCTTTCTGTAAATCTGCAACCAATAATGTCTGAGTAAGAAATAATATAGTCCCTCTATTATTCGCTCAAACGCCTGAGTATAATCGCGTGAAGGCCTTCAGTCACAATCTTCAAGATCCTGTTCTGTCCCTCCCCGCACCCTCCTCAGCAGTGATGCCACTTTCTTTCAAACGACGGCGTTAAAAGGTTCGAGATTGTGCATACATTTCAAAGGTAGGTACTGCAAAATCAGGAAGCCTCAACGTCATCCTAAAAATATTATTGTATTGGATGCTTATATAGGCTTATATACGGTTGGAATAGCTGATCCATTGAGTACGTTCTTTTCTCCAATTTGTTTGTGAACTATGGTTAGATATACTTACTTGTATGTATAAAAAGTTGGCTCAGCATCACACTGTCCACGATTAACATTCAAATACTTGAGTAAAAATATGCACTATTACCACATCCATGACAGTACGCTTTAATTTTGTAACTTCGGTTGAAGATATTTGGAGGCAGGGTGACTCTAGAATGAAGATGCAATCACTAACTCTACTCGGACCACGTAGCGTTCTTTTAAACTTGACCTTAATTTGCTACTCTTGCTAAAAGCTAACTTATATTACCTAAGTGTTAAATTAAATATAACCTTAAGGATCACTTAAATATCTATAAACATCATTATTTACAAATTTTATTTTACAAACAAACCAAATAGAACAAAATAGAACCATTTACCTAAAGCTTTATCATCACGTCACATCGATTACAATACGTAGCTAAACGTTACGTTACTGTCCCAAACGGACTTAAATTATATAGGTATGAGGAGTTACTAAAACGTTTATTTAGTAAACCCCAATTTTAATTATAATCAAAGCAGCAAAACATTAATAAAAACCATAAAATCAATATACTACTTACTGTTTGACTTGCTGTCCTACTAATTTTATGGGAAAATATTTCGTCATCTGATTAAAGTTTGTTGAGATGGATAAAAATTGGAAAGACTAAGGTCAACCTAAGATTATGTTAAGCTTCACAAACATTTTGCTGTAAAAGTATAACTTTTTACTGTTTTAACTATCAAGAGTACTTTTGAATAAAAACACTCATTCTCCAAAAAGCCGCCCTGAATAATCTCGCGTGCACCTATCCATATCAGTCATGCAAAACAGCGTTATGCATATTTACCATCGCATATGAATATTCCGGTCGCAAAAGTAATTTTAAAGGCTATCAGAGTATCAGGAGCTGTGCGTTTCCCTGCAGACGGGCGGTGGAGGCGGTGCGACGTCAGTGCTCGAGTGGCGGTATCTTGCTTGCCGCATTAGCATATAAATTGTATCTTCTGGTCAGACAACCGGCCAAGATGACACGCGTCCATGATGGTACGGTTGGCTGCATATTTATACTTGTGTTTCGGTTGTGTATGAGCCTTTTGAATACAAGATGCTGATTACTAACTACGACTTATTTTATAATACTAATATCTTTTATGTTACACGAAAAAATAAGTTGTTTGTTGTTTATTTTTTCTTTTCTATTCTTTGGTAGTTGGACTGATGCTGGTATTCGAACTCGCACACAGGCCGAGATGAAGCTCTGCCCACGTACGGCCAAAACTGCACTCATGCAAAAAAGTGTATTCTGTATGGCTCCTTTAATATATACTAAAATTCCTAAAATCATCAGAGAATTAAATGTTGGAATGTTTAAAAATAAACTAAAAACTTTATTAGCACAAAAAAGCTACTATGAAATTTCAGAATTCCTTAATGATAAAAATGTTTTGATATGTAATGTAGACATAAACAAATAAAATAATAATAATAATAATAGCTTAGATAGGTAGTAATAAACATCTAATTAAGGTATAAAATACAACTAAACCAAAATATGATTCTAACAATATTCTAACATAGACATAATTTTGTTTATTTTTTTCCTTTTTAACTTTAACAAAAACTAATAAAAATATTAATAAAAAACTAACATTTGTACGCTGTAACAGGCAAGGACATGAGATACGTCTCCATTCTTACGACCATGTATGCTACTTTATATGTATGTGTACCTACCATGTTCTGACAAATAAATAATTTGAATTTGAATTTGAATTATGTTTTGTTGTGTTTTTAGTTACACTCCACTTAGCAAGACAAAAATAATTAAACTTTAGGTACTTTCATTAAAAACTGCAAGCAATCAACGGCTTTCATTGAAATTAGGTAGGTATCATTTATTTTATTTAACGCTTGTCACTTATAAAAATATGATAATCTATTTGAATCTCGCAGCGCTACCCACGATTTTACCACGAGTTTTTCCGCATTTTTGAGAAGAATCGGACCCTATGCTATAGCCGTCCTCGGTGATGTACACTATCTTCCTGCCAAATTTCGTTTCGATCAGCCAAGCAGTTTAGTCGTGAAAAGTGAACAAACAGAAAGACAGAGACAGCGTTACTTTCACTCTTATAATATTAGATTAGGATATTACAAGTCTCCCAATTAAAATATATTAAAAACCCGACAGTGGTCTGACGGAGTGTACAGAATTTTTTCGGATCATATTTTGCCACCAGTATAAATGTACGAATTCTCAATTCCTTTTTTGCCATCTTGTATTTATGATGGTGGCACCTACTCAGTGGCCATCCCATACACATATCTATCGACACTTCATTTGTCAAAATCAGTCAAGGTATTTAGGCTGTACGTAGAAACATACAAGTATATTTGCTAACCACAATACCCTTCTTTTGGCTTTGCGTCGTCGGGTAAAAACACTTCTTATAACTAAGACAATTACCTTCTATTAAAACTCGAACAAAAAGTCTGTAATGATAATAAATCAGCGCCGCGGCTCAGAATTAGCGGTCGTATTAGTCTTCATCAGTCACTTTCTGATACTAGGGCAATAAAACGATGAAAGAAGCTAATTTTTCAGCGAATCATCTCCGGGCTTGGGTCCATGAAGCCATCAATATTCATTTTGCGGCGCGCCCCGAAACAACACCTTGCTTATAATAACTGAGGAGATGCCCTTCATGTACTGGTAAGGTCAAATTCTAGATTTTATTTTTAACCCCCGACGCAAACAGTATAAGTTTAACGTGTGTATGTGTGAATCTGTCTGTGGTATCGTAGCTCCCAAACGGCGGAACCGATTTTCATTTAGCTTTTTTTTGTTTGATAGTTGACTTGGTTGAAAGTGTACTTATCTATGATTCAAGTATTTCAATTTATCCTTGTATATTTAAAATACGTTCGTAATTATTTTAATTTTTCATTTACATGTTGTATGCATGTAATTTTTTTTGGTAGGGTTTCATCGTACCTTAAAAAATCAAAGTTTTACTTACAAGGAATCCTTATAAGTTCGTTCTGTCCGTCTGTTTATCTGTCGTCTTAATTCTACCATCTAACTTATATAGTCATTATGATAAAAACACGAAACTTTAATAAAAGTTTTGGTATAGATATTATAGAAGAAAAAAAAAATTGCGTTAGCTAGCCAAAACATGTAAAACTCCAAAAACAACTTATCAATCAATGTTCCGGCTGAACTCATATAAATAATTTAGTGTATGATTCTACCCACAGTTGCGTCGAAAGTGCCACTCGTGGTCAACCATCCGCAGACAGACCGGGTCGTCCGTTACTTAACATCACTGATTTATTGAGACCGGCTAATTGAAATCCAATGAAATTTAAAAAAAATTAAAAGTTAATTGAAAGCTCCTTATCGAAAATGCACTAGCCTCTTGGAGTATAAGACATAACGCGTTTCCTTTGAGGGAGCCCGCGGCTACCGTGACACGGCACCGCCGCCGTAACTCAATTTATTTAGATAATTGCTTGTTTCGGTAACCTTCCGATGTTGCTAATTGTTTCTATTCTATTGCATTAATATGATATTCAACTTTGGCGGTCTATAACAGAGGTGGTGCATAATAGTTTGCCAAGTTTGTTGAACCTACAAATACCCTTGTAGGGATTTGTATGTTCAACAAAGTAAAGTTCGAATAGGCTGAGTGGCGAGCTGTATTATCAGAGATTATTTTAGGTACAAGAGCGCAAAGTCGAATGTGATTTATAGAAACGTATAAAAGTCCGGTAAGCAAATTTTTTAAGTTTCCGTACCCTAAGGGTAAAAAAACGGGACCCTATTATTAAGCCTACGATGTCTGTCTGTCTGTCTGTCTGCCCATCCGTCCGTCCGTCTGTCCTACCTGTATCTGTCCTTTCGGACCGTAATAGATAACCAGTTAAAATTTTCACAGAATATGTAATATTACGGCGGATTAACTAAAAAATTATAAAAAATATAAAAGAAAAGGGGGTTCCCATACAACAAACGTATTTTTTAACGTAATATATTAGCTCTAATGTAAAAACGGGAATACGTACAAGTATCAAACATGGCATGATTATAGTGCACACTCTAAAGTAAAAAAACAAATAATAAATACTGGCCAAGTGCGAGTCAGTGACAAATTTCTCTTCACCGAAGTTTAGCAATGTCAGGCGCGCTCGGTACTTGGATAAGCCAGGGCGTGATGTTGTCGTTTTGCACTCTTTTTTTGTACTTTAGTAAATATTAATTTATGTGGTGATACGTAACTTTCAGTGCGCGTGCCCGACTTGCACTTTGCCGGTTTATTTATATAGGTATTTTTAACTGTATGGAAGGGGTTTTTACAAGTTTTTACATGTAATGTTTGTTAGTTTGTTTAATTCAAATCTTGCTAGCGGAATTAGAACCAGTTTCACACGAACCGATTTTGCAAAAAATTTGCTCCCACATTTAGTTCTAGTGTCAATACAATATGCGATTCCTAATACTAATAATATTTTCTATGTGGCTGCAAAATAAAAAATAAAAACATAAGCATAATTTAAATAAAAGGTTGTTAATTTAGTTAAATTTATTGAAAATCTGCCTGCTAACTCAATCTAATCAGCAGTCATAATAACAGGTAGTAGCTCTCACGTTCCACAATATTATCAATTAGACGCTAAAGCTCCGTACAATTTGTTATTCCTCTGTTTGCAGTGATTATCAAATCACTGCGCTATTACTGTTGGAGTCATTAATATTCCGAATGGCGAAGTGCTTTAGTATAACTTAATCGCAGTTTCCATGAGTGATCAATCCACTGCGTTACCGAAAAAAAATTATAATATCATCTACATTATGAATGTGGCTTTTTTCATACATTTATTGACAATCAAAATCGCAGCGATGTTATCGCTTGTGGAAACATTTATTAAAAAAACGAGCTGCGAAATATCCTATGTCATTCTCCGACCCTTGAACTAATCTGCAAAAATTGCAAAAATTCAGGTCGATCCGATGCACTGTTGCTGCGTGAAAACGAAACAAACAAACCAACAAACTTTTCGCATTTACAATATTAGTATGATAGGATTGTAGTAGACGAACCTCGTAGCAGTGACGTAGTTCGTAGCAGTGGCGTAGCTCGTAGAAGTAGACCGTAGCGTAGAGTCCAACTTCGTAGCAAATTTACATTTAAATAAAATTGTGGCCTAGATACGCATTTTTATAGGATTTTCAATATGTAACAATAAGTTATGGTTAGGTACCTTACGTTATCAAAAAACTTCAAATATAATAATAGTAATAGTTATAGATACCGCGTGTAAGGGAAGCGTTCCCGAAAACGAAGACTGGTGATAGCGATGATGATTGTTGACACGATAATACAAAAAAAGTGTTGTTTCATTTATAAAAAATAAATAATGTTCGCAATGTTATGCAGATCAAATTAATATCAGCTGACGCTAGAGGCTAACGATCGACCTGCACCGCACTGCACCGAGAGCACGCTTACACGCTTTACAATTTTTTTTATCGCCGATATATCCGTCTTTGACTACCTCCTTTGTTAGTAAGCGACGATCGAAGATGAAGCACGCAGACTTAGAAGATACCTATTCACTCTGGCCTTGAAAAGGCCCAGATTATATCTGGTGGGTTGCAGAATTCTAAATCATAGAAACAACACTAAAACAACAAGTATAAAGTAAATTGATATTAGAGTTTGACTGTGTTTAGATAGTATTATAGTACCGTTTTGGATTCGGGAGCGTTTTCCTTACACCCGACATATAGTTTAAAAAAAAAATGATTTAAGGAAATATTTAAATATATGGAATTACTAGCTGCACCCCGCGGTTTCACCCGCGTAGTGATGAAAAATGGTGATGATGAGGACTATGATGCAAAGTAGCCTATGTCACTCCGCGGCCCTTGAACTATACCCATGCAAAAAACCAGGTCGATCGGTTGCTTTGTTGCTGCGTGAAAGAGGAACAAACAAACTAACAAACTTTTCGCATTTATATATTTTTTTTTTATGTCATAGGTGGCAAACAAGCAGACGGGCTGCCTGATGGTAAGCAGTCACCGTCGCCTATGGATACTTGTAACACCAGAGGCATCACAAATACGTTGCCGACCCTTTAGTTAACCCTAATAATATTAGTATCATTAAATATTTAAATAATGGGACAGTTATTTCAACAGATTTAAAGGAATTTCAGGTTTTCTCATGATTACTTAATTACTCCCAGACATCTCTGATCTGAACATTCTGAACTACCGAAACGAACAAACAAAAATCAATGGGAATAAATATCTCGTTACCAATTGGTGCCGAAAGTCCGAACGCAAGGCAATTTGAGGGGACAGTGGCCGGTGGAGGCTGGCAACTAGCTAGCCAACGCACGTACGTGGCCGCAGTCTGCGCGTCGTTACCGTGCCGCAGCGCCAAATTGCGATATCCGCTGCCTCGCATCCTTGCAAGCCGGACTATAGGTCTACGTCTACTTTTTTGTCCGTAGTCTTATGGTACAAAACGTGTTTTTATGGTACCGTACCCAAAGGGTGTTAACGGAACCCTATTACTAAGCCTACGTTGTTTGTCTGTCTGTCTGTCTTTCATAGAATATGTAATATTACGCCGTATTAACAAAGAAATAATAATATAGTCAATAAATAAAATCTAAAGGGCGATACAAACAAACGTTTTTGTATTGCTCTAGTGTAAAAACATTATTACCTACGTACAAGCGTCAAATTTGGCATGATTATAGTATACACTCTGAAGTAAAACAACAAATATTAAAAACTGGTCAACTGCGAGTCGGTTATAAATAGCTATTCACCAAAGTTTCTCTAACTATCACCGAACTTAAGCAACGTCGGGCGCGGTCGGCTTGGATGGGTGACCGCATGATGGGCATGATGTCTTTTTGCACAACTTTTTTTTACATTAAGTAATTAACAATTAATGTGGTGCAACGAAACCCTGCACTTTCACGGACAGACTGACAGTAGGCTTATTAGTAATAGGGTCTCATTTTTACTATTTAGGTACGGAACTCTAAATAAAACCGGCCAAGTGCGAGTCGGGCTCGCACACTGAGGATTCCGTACCACCACATAACTTGTTAGCTACTAAAGTACAAAAAATAGTGTAAAAAGATCCATCCTATCAACGCCCAGGCAGTCACCCATCCAAGTACCGGCCGCGCCCGACGTTGCTTCACTTCCGTGATCGTACAAGAAATGGTGGTGAACAGAAATTTAACACCGACTCGCACTTGGCCATTATTTATTATTTGTTGTTATTTTTAGATCGTGTACTATAATCATGCCAAATTTTACAATTGTACGGTTTACGGTTTTTACATTAGAGCTGATACAAAATAAGTTAAAAAAAATACGTTTGTTGTATGGGGACCACCATTTCCTTTTAACGTTTTGGCTTTTTTATTATTTTAATTAATCCGCCATAACATTACCTACATAATTTGTGAAAATTTCAACTAGCTATCTATAATACGGTTCGAAAAATACAGCCGGGACAGACAAACAGACGGACATACTTCTTAGGCTTAGTAATAGGGTCCCGTTTTTAACCTTTTGGTACGGAACCCTAAAAAGTACCTAGTGAATAATTATCCTTACTAATATTATAAAATCGAAAGTAACTCTGACTCTCTGTCTGGATGTTTGTCGCGTTTTCACGGCTAAACGGATCTTAGTAAAATTTGATAAAGAGTTGCTGGACATAGAATACTTTTTTGACGATTTTATTATTATTTTATGAAATTCTGGAAAATAAACGAAAATAATAGGACATTTTGGCGCTCACAAAATGCATCACAGAATAGTAGTCTACGTCAGTTGCTTTTCACAATGCGATGTTGCCACTTCGTGCTGAGAGTAGGAGGGATGCGAACGCGGGCCGAAACGCATTGTGCGACGTTGTCGTCGATACACGACTTGATTTTACGTATGCATGGGTATAGTTCAAGTGCCGGAGAGTGACATAGGCAACTTTTCATCATCATAATCATCACCATTTTTCATCACTACGCGGGTGAAACGGCGGGGCGCAACTAGTAATTTATAAAGCATCGCCGGTCTGAATGCCGCTACAAGTATGCGGTCGTCGTCACCGCGCGGGCTCCTCACTCCGACTCGCGGCCTCCGTCACTACCCGTCCACACTCCACTGTAACAAGCCACTCTTGTTTATTTTACCGCAATGAATTTCCCTTGCAATATTTTCTTCATTTTTTAATTTTGAATACATTTGAGTACAATTCTCCGTGGTGCGCCCCCGGCAATCTCCAAATTGCCTCTTTATGTGCAGATGTTCCGACCCTCGGTTTTTCCGTCTTTTGAATGTCGTTTTGCTGTTAAATAACGTGCTCTTTTATTGTAATTGAGGTTTGTGAGTTACTTCCTGCTTTGAGTTAACAATGTCTGGGATCTTCTGGCGTCGATGATTTGTATCCATCTCTTTCCTACTACATGGCGTGAGAAATCTATGACAGTTTTTTTATTTATACGGGGTAGTCAAAGGGCTACGAATGAAAACCAACGCTACCGGCGGCCTTACGGCTACCTGTTTTAAGCGATTCAGCACGGTACTTGCACTGCTGTTTAGTGATTGCAAAAAGTTGCGCGACCGCAAACGATATCTCGGGGCGTTAAGGATCACGTTCGCGTGATATTCCGCACTGCGCTGTTTCAGCGCGTTTTGAGCCCGCGTTAAGAGGTAACCGTAAGGTAGCTGGTATGTCACAAATGAGACTGCACATGGACCTAGATACCGACAGTGGAAGAAGAAATAAGAAATAACGCCCTAAATTATCAAAAACTACTGCAATGTCACCCAAATGATTTAGTGAAGATGTTCATGTCAAGAAAGCCTCCAAAGAGACTATGGCATTTAGGAATATGTGATATACAAGATTTTTATTAATTAGCTAACAACCTCTCGCAGGCAAGATCACTTTCATCATACCTTTTTTGTTCCGTAGCTTATAATTAATTATATTTTTAGGGTTCCGTACCTCAAAAGGAAAAAAACGGAACTCTTATCAACGGAACTCACTTCGTTGTCCGTCTGTCTGTCCGTCTGTCAAGACCCTTTTTATCAAGATCTCGTTAAGGTATCAAGTTGAAATTTATACTAAATACTTGGGTCTACGGTTTCTTTCGGATGTATAAAAATAAAAGTTATAAGTCAACGCAATCAAAAGATATGAACGTTTACGTCGCATATTTTGCGATTTCACAGGGAAATCAAAACCTATAGGGTACTTCCCGTTGACTTAGAATCATGAAATTTGGCAAAAGGCAAGGTCTCATAGCACATATATAGGAATAAATCTGAAAGTTACAAATTTGAAGTTATATCATTTAAAAATAATTATTTTACAATTACAAACTTAAATTTTGTAGTTGTTATGTATGGAAGAACCTTGTAGTCAACTACAAAGTTAAGTTTGTCTTTCAATATTTCAACTTTAGTTTTTTTTTGGACTCGCGCTCTGAGGGTTCTGTCCAACGGAACCCTCAGAGCACGAGTCCTACTCGTACTTGTCCGGTTTTTTTCCATACTAAATCAAAAGTATTTAAAGATAACGTTGAAGCCTGGGCGAAACATAGGAGCCACAACTACAAATTACAAAAACAAAAATCATATACCGACCGGCTTAATCTTAATATTACGTGAATAATTCACGTGTAACATAAATAAAAATCATAAAATTAAAAAATCATGACACATGTTTAAAAGATGGATGTGGTGCCTGGGACTAATTTCAGACTTGTACAAGCTGCCCTATCTCGAATAAAAGTTCTTAGGAATAATTAAAGCACGCAATCTGCAAGAGGTTGTTAGCTAATTATCAATCACTGTTTTTTAGGGTTCCGTATCCAAAGGTTAAAAACGGGACCCTATTACTAAGCCTACGATGTCTATCTGTCTGTCTGTCTGTCCGTCTGTCTGTCCTATCTATTAACTGCTGTATCTGTCGAGCCGTTGTAGATCGGTTATGTCGGAACAAATAGTTTTTTAATTAATAATTATTGTATTTTGTGGTGGTACGGAACCCTTATTGCGCGAGCCCGACTCGCACTTGACCGGTTTATTTATTTTTAAACATCGTCATCTATTCCATTTGTGACCACGGACACTGCAAAGTGTTCGAAACGTCAGGAATTAAAGTGATGTAAAATATACGCGATAAAATCAGTCAAAAATTTTTCTTTACTTTTGAACTTTTATGACAGTAGAATATTATGAAGGTAGAATTCAACATATTTTTACTAACCATGATACGACAAGCGACTACCAAATACCCTTCTACGCCCTTTTGTGCATGCCATGAAAAAAATTATATAATTTATGTTATTTTTTCGTTTAATAATTTCAGAAAGAGTAGGCAATAAAAGTCTAAGGCCACTCAATCAACTTCTTTGATAATCCCAAAGAAATTAATTGTAACAGCAATTTTAAGGAAACAAATCTGGAAGTGGCTCCCTTCAAACGAACGGCATTCAAAATTGTTTCGTGCAACTCATTTTAAATTTAATTTTAGGTGATTTCTTGCCAAAGATCACAATTACGTTCCTCAACATTCAGGCATTTATTTTTTTCTCTGTGCAAATTCATTTCTCGTGAACCAAATTAATTCCTTAGCATTATACTTCTTTCAAGATCTGAATAAATTTGAACGAGATTTCTTAAAAAAAATATACGGGCCGGAGCCCTGCGGCTAACGCCAAATTACGTCTTTATTTACAAGTACCTACCTCATATTTTTCTCTTGGAATAGTAAAAAATAAGCACGTTTAATTTTCTTTCAGAGACGAAATGATAAATTGTACGAAATCCAATATTTAAACGCTCAAGTTAAACACTCGTTTTTATTTAAACCAAACAAAACACTTTAAGCTAAATATTAATTAGTACTTAGTTATACATATACACCCTTAGCAGGTACTTTACTAAATCACCCTTCTTCAGCTGTCGATCATGGCTTAGAATAAGAAGTATAACTGAAACAATAAACACAAATTGAATTCAACACACCCGGGAAAATTACGCGAGATTTAACCAATTGGAGCTCAGATAATTTTTACTTTATGTTCCATGAGTCTATGATTTTACTCTACGTAATGATGCAACACAATCTTCCTTTTATGTGACCTTGAATCTTTTTCTCTTGAAATACATGAATTTTGGACACGTTCTCTTTTTTTTTATGAGCTCATATTAACCTTCTTTATGGTGGATGGGATATGTTTTGCTACCTTTTTTTCAACTGTTTGTAGGTGGGTACTGATTTTTCTAGGTAAAACCTGACTCAATTTTAAACTTCAGTATCATTTTATAAACATCTAATCGAAGCGTGTCCGCAATCTCTCCAAACTTTTCTATGTAAAAGCGAAAACATCCCACCGAAGCCTTTTCAAAAATGAGACTTGTGTAAATTCTTAATTTTAGCTGGAGTCACGAGACCCCTTAAAATTCAGATGTCTTTCTATTACTACGACTTTGAAACTTGATGAATAAAGGAGAAGATAAGTTTCGAGACGGTAAGATGTTATTGTTATAGTAACCTATTACGATAACAGGTCCCTGAGATTTTGAGAGTGAGTTGTGGAGAACGAAAACATATTGGCTTAAAATTTTCAGCTTCGATAACTGAACTGCTTTTGTTTTACGCGTTGTGTATTGCTTCGTATAGGTGATTTACATCTGATGTGCTAAGCACTAAACAGACTAGCGGATGCGTCCATGAGCCGCGGCTGAAGGATGTGACTGATGAGATTAACATCCGACGCACCAGATCGCTTTCGACGTCTGATCACTCAAAGGCGGCCCAAGGACACAACCGCTACTTATGACCGCTAGTATTTACAGTTCAGTGTAGTTGTAGCACTGACCCTAATACGTACCAGTATAACAGCATAATATTATATAGGTCAGTGTGATGGTGGTATTAGCTAGATCGCGATCTATTGTTTCAGTTGCGTCCATAGGACGCACCCGATAGTTTGTATGCTGCTTTAGGAGTAAGCTGTTAGTGGAACTTTTTAGCTGTAATGTTTAGATTGTTGCGAGAGATTTTAAATTCAAATAGTCCTCGAAACTACGACTTTGTTTACATTTAGCATTGACTACTTTAGATGGCTATTTCAATAAAGTTTCTTAAAACCTGCGCTCCTTTAAAAAAGAAATTTACAATGTGTTGTATTGAAATAACTTACGTCTGGATCCTTCTCGTAAGAACACTTGTGAACATCAAACGCGCTCTGACATTTATCTTTGCCCGGCACGTCTGCAAAAATATAATTGAATAAGCTATAGGAATAAAAAATAATAATAAATTAAAACAAGCTTTTTCGATTTTTTTAGCAAACCCTTTTATTTGATGCCCTTAGCACGATGGTAGATAAGAACATTTTGTCCGCCATCTTGGGGCTTCCACCATATTGTCTATGATTTTATCGTCAACGACCAAGGTGCTTTGAAAGACAAACCCGACGAACCCAAACTCGATGGGGTTATGTCGTTTCGTTTAGAAGTTCCTATGGCCACCTTCTGTCTCCATCATCATACCAGCTCGATGGTGCCGTAACGTTGCATTTTCACCAATCTTACATAAGTATGCCAAATTTCAGCTCAATCGTTTGAGGGTAACTGGTCTAAAATTCAGTGGCAAGATTTGTCCCACACATATAATACAATACGAACGAACATACTAACAGGGCAAGTTAAATAAAAGCTTGTAAAAAGTGTTTAAATGTCTTCGTACAAAACTAGTATCTTTATTGCGAATATATTTAGAATAATGTATGTTGTTAATAACCGCGCCCCGCGGTTTCACTCGCTACCGTAAAATTTTCAGTGCTGAAAAATGTCTCCTTCCAACTTTCATCCAAATCCGTTCAACCGTTTCAGCATGAGTAACAAACTACTCACACGCACAAAATATCACTTTTATAATATTAGTTTAGTTACCTTGATGTTTACACCCAAGTATCATTTTAGACGTCCTGTCGTAGTATTCCTCAGGGATCAAACTGAGCATCATGTCATAGTCCACGATCCCGTCTTCATCAGCCTGCAAAAACACTTCTTAATAAGAATAAATACAGAGCTAATGTTTGTATGTTCTTTAATTATAAATGGATAATGCTCAAGTTGCAAAAACTCCATTAAATAATTATTTTCCAAATCACGTATTTGTAGCAGTTAAAAGAGTTATTATTAATATCGCATACGTAACCAGTCGGTGGGTTTTAACTCAAAGCAAACAAATAGAATTAAAAATAAATTAAACGGTTGTTTGTATCTAATTTCGAGTTGTCTGCAAGGGTGGAGAGAGAAATAAACAAAGGCAGTAACTCACCAGGCTCGCTTCTTCGAGTAGGCAAAACATATAGCACTTCAATTTCGTGTCCTCCTTAAATATGCCTTTTTCGCAATTCAATATATCCTCTGGGGGCAAGTGGAATAAAGACTCTTTAATGTACACAAACATAAGACATTGTATTTCAAAACAATGATGACGAAAGAATAAACAGAGGTTCTTGCTTTTACTTTAGAACTACAAAATATTTAGGTATCATCTGGTAAAGTGGTGCTATTGTGAACTGATCCACACACTTGTTTTTATATTGTTTTAACGTTTGGTGCTAGAATAGGGGTGTTACAATTACGAAATCAATTAATGTGTGTTTGTGGTATTGTAGCTCTCTAACGGGTAGACTGTTTTTAATGCAATTTTTTCTACTAGAAAGCTTTTTGGTTTTATTGCAATTGTTGATAATAATCTGTCCAGTTGTTTAAAAGCTATGACCTCTTATACGAATTGATTGAGCTTTTTTATATAATAAAGATTCAACGCCTAAACCAAACACAAAACAAAAAATAATTAGCTTTTTTTAATTATAATTTATACGGGATGTGGTACATACTTAATACTTATGAGTGTTGATCTACCCTTATCTTTGTATAAGGATAACGATAATGACATAAGGACATATTTCTTTTTCTTTAATTTAGCCGCTTGTGTTCTACAAGTTGTTTACTTTGAAGGGTAGATCATGTAAAGCGCATGCTTACATTAACATAAACTTAGGAAACCATGGCATAGTAGTAAGTTAAGAAATAGTTTGAACTCATATTTATAAATTTAGCGTTATTTTATTTTGTGCTAATTTATCTACTACCAATGAAAATACATTTTAGTAAATTCGTGGATTTTTGTAACGTCATAATAAAGTTGGAATATATTTTTAAGTATATTTAACTAAGTCAGTAAAAACAAGTAAGTAGATGTTTAAATTTTGTGCTATGATGTGGCTCTTGAAGCTGTTAGTTTCATATTCCTAACATCCTTTTTTCTACCAATGAGGTCTACGTATGGCGTCAAAAGAGGCGAGATTTTGACAGTTTTAGAATCCTCTTTATAAAAAATGAATTATCAGTGAAGATTATTTTATAGATATGGCACTTGCCACATCTAACATTTTTATAGCGCATTGGCGTGAAGCTTAGCCGCGCCGATTGTTTCGCGTCATTCGCATGCTAACCTACAACAAAGAAGGAATAACGTGTTCTTTGAGCACTCACCCTCAGAGACCCCAGTGTTCCCAACACACGCGTCGTGAACTGTTTGTATTATTTCTTTGATTTCCTCACTGAACACCTGGAACACAAATGGTGCCATGTAGTTGAACTTCAGCATAATCAAATTGTACGGTTCTTCAGGGATAACTTTCCGTTTTCAGGAATCTAAAGTTTTTTACTCAGAGTCACACAGCGGGCAATGGAGAGAGCTATGCTCGGAGTTTCTTTGCGCGATAGAATCCGAAACGTGGATATTCGCCAAAGAACCAAAGTCACCGACATAGCTGTTAAAATTTGCAAGTTGAAGTGGCAATGGGCAGGCCACATCGCTCGGAGAACCGATAACCGATGGGGAAGAAAGGTTCTTGAGTGGAGACCACGAACCGGAAGACGCAGCGTAGGTAGGCCTCCCACTAGATGGACCGACGACATAGTAAGAGTCGCTGGCATCCAGTGGATGCAAAAGGCAGGCTGTCGTTCAGTGTAGAGGTTAAAGGGGGAGGCCTATGTTCAGCAGTGGACGTCTTCTGGCTGATGATGATGATGATGATGAAAGTTTTTCAAACCAACAATCTGGCTTTATGTTTTCTGGCTTCAAAAAATATAATAAATGTTTAGATCATAATACATGACTTCTCATTTACCACACACAGTAGGTACATGAGTTCTACCTAAATAGAAGAAATATCTGATATTGGTCCAACATGCAAAAAAATCATTTGCCGTTTTTCTGATTCGGGTAAAATGCCCTAAATAGCTTTGTTACAAGAACTTATAATATAAACTTATAAATAAAGCACATAAATATTTATGTTCAACGAATTTTAGGCAATGATCTTATAATATATGTTATTTTAGGAATCATTGAATAACTAGGCTTAAGGCTTAGATAAAATTTGTCCCTAGCCTCCTTAGTCTTGGCCTAGCCTACTTTAAGGTACTTTTTTTTTTTTTATTTGTTTATATTAGCTTTGTTTTTGTGGTCATTTAATAAGGAGTTATCTTATCTTACATTTCCCATGGACTCTTTGATGCATATGAATCAAGCCACAGATCTACCCTAATCAAGCTGATCTAAAGTTGTCAAAGAGTAGGTATGTACAAATATAACGCAAAACTATATTCGGTTATTTTTAGCTTTAATAGCTTTCCCAAACTACCTCGACACACGGAATACGCGGAGATAATTTGAATTTCTACATTATTCGTCCTTCTATTCGCCTAGTATACACGTGTCAAGTAGCCTCATACATTTTATGTACATATTTTTTCCCGTTTTAGTGAATATATCACATACATCATCTCCCCTCAGATCTTCACGCACTTTCCCTTTGTGAGCACCGGAGCCCCACGGGTGTCCTCCCGTAAGTCGTTTCAATATTAAAAATAATATAACATTCTCAAAGAAAATATTAAGTCGTGATTCCAGGGAGACCAACCCGATCCGCATCAACTTGTATCATAATGTTAAATATTCATTTAAATGGTGGGAGTTGGTTTCCGTTGTCATTGAAGAGAACGAGTTTTAGCGAGTTTTATAAGATTAGTGTAATGCATACATTGGAAACATACCCGTTCAAACTGTATGTATAAGCTTTTTCATCTTCTATCGTGTATTTGTGACTTTTAGTTTCACATCTCACTAATATTATAAATTCGAAAGTTTATGGGTAAGTATGTCTGTCCGCACTCAACTCTGTAACAGCTAAACGGTTATGAATGAAATTAGGTATGGAGGCAGCTTTTACCCTGGACTAACATAGGCTACTTTTTTTATCCCGGAAAAGTTTATGATTCCTGTAGTATAGCGGGAGAAACCACGAGGTGCTTTTAGTGTAACAATAAAGAATTTATCTGTCTATACAGGGCTATTTTTAATTCTCATAAAACCTCTCGTAAGCAGCTTCCTTACATCATACCGGACAACTTTTATTCCATAACTTGTATAAAAAATTAAATTAGACCTCTAAATGATAATAAACTTACGAGGTAATAAATAAGAATAAATGCGGCCAAGCAAAAATTAAGAGCCACAACCTGCATCATAAAAATACAAAGCAAAAAAATTCTTACTGAGTTTAAACTTTTTTTGGTGAACTTATTAAGTTTTGTGAAAAGTCATATAACAAAAGTTGTCAGGTATGATATAGGGAAGCTGACTGCGAGAGATTTTAGCTGAATTCAAAATAACCCTGTACCTATTTGTACAATAAAGTAGCTAACAGACGTGTGGATTTTGGTTGACGGACCGCCGTCTAACCAACGGGAGAAAAAAGTGAGAATAACATATTTCCCTCTCTCTCTCGTTAGTCAGACGGCGGTTGAGGTCAACCAAATCCATATGTCTGTTAGGGCTTTTAGAATATCAATAAAGACTTATCAGATAGCGTGACAACAGTAGGTACCTAAGCTACCTCTACTTCAATTAGGTACTTCAATAAGTATTCTTGAATGTTTCAAGAGATTGAGTCACTCAAGAAAGATTAGGTGTGTGTGATTCTTAAGCGTTGTGTATTCAATAAGTAATCATCATGGTTGTGTAGTCTGTAGGCAGCATTTATCCAAATAGCACTCATTGCTAAGTTGGTCGTATTAGCCTACGATATTATTTCCAACATTTGTAGCAAAAAAATCTAAGAAACAAGTCCAATATAGATGACATTTATATCCCGAACGTAATATGAAAAGGAACACCAAAGTTGAAAGTCTGTGCCCGCATTAGGTATTCTCCGGCGACGTTGAGCAATAGCGCCGACCGAGTGCGTGCCGCGCCTCATCCATCAAGGAAACCTTGGGCGGCACTTCATAACTACATCTCGCGTCTCCTGACAAATCGACAACACAAACTACACTTGACACTTGGAGGCGGAAAAGTATCTATAGCACATTCCTATACACAGTAAGTATGTAAGATGGTACTTTGGTTATAGACAGTAGGTATATATAATCAAAGACTAAGTGTTATACAACGTTACACGCGTGGAAAGGTGGTAATAAGCCGAAATACTTATGCATGATCTAATTCCCTCCTGCCCATTTTTTTTATAAACACATCCCATATTTATATTTTTGTATTCAACAGGGCTTCTTGGTGTTGGCTTCGGCTCCACCAATGCCTACCAAATGTCCGGGCTAGACCCGTAAATATCGCAAGTGGAAATAAAGCATCAAATTTAAAACTTACCGGCTTGTCCTTCCCGCAATGTCCAAACGCAAGCAAAACTAAAAACACAGGCAGCGTCGCAGTGGTCATGGCGCCGCCGCGCCGCCGTCTCATCAACAGCATCCATGCATGCACTTCGCCTTATATCACCTTATATCGCCCTGAGAACAACGCCGTCCGCTTGATAACATGAATAACAGTCGGCCTGATAATCATCACCACCAGCAATTAGAGCATTAGTGGTCTTGTTGCATTACAAGCGTAATCAGGAGGCGGAAACTTACCGAGCGTGAATGAAAAAGCAATTTAAAAAAATAAAAATTACTAATGAATAAGGAGCTGTGCAGATGGTTCGTGTGTTACAAATATAAATTATTTCTGATTCTGATTCTGCGCGCGGGTATCTCGCTAGTGAAGATATAGAATCACTGAGCGGGGGAGAAAATATCTTCTTTTTTTTATCAGACTTAAAAAAAACACAAATTTCTAATTTAATATGTCACTACGAAGAACAAAATAATATATTTACACGGATTTACACGAAATCGGGCGAGAACTATATTATTATTATCAAACTTAGATATTAAAAAAACAAAATTAATTTTGTGGTTGTTCTCCCACCCAGCAAAAGATATTTTATATATTTTTTGTTCCAGGTTAGATATTTTTTTCTCTTTTATGTTATTAATTTTTTATTTCAGGTTAGGCTAAAATTAGCATCACAAATATCTATAGAGAAAAATAATTTATCCCAAAATCAATATTGTAATATACTTGAAGCGACGTAAAAGCGGAATTACACTAGAGATTCGTCATATACATATACAATTTAATGACTTCAAAAATTGAGGTTCTCAACGTCTGTGTGTTTTTAATGTGTATATATGTTACACGATATCTTAATCTAAACGACTTATACCGAAGGCATGATATTGACGACAAGTTCAATGGAATTAACAACTCATAAGACGACAGTTTTTTTACTACACCCAAATGTTCCTATGGACCGGTCAACTGTTCCACAGATAAAATATTTTACCCGTTGTTCAGTCAACCACGGAAGGTTAAAATATGTGGTAAAAAATAACATAATCATATAGGCCGATCAACTGGACCACGCAATTGTACCACGGGTGTGTCACTCCAATGAAAAGACTTGATAGGTAAATTTTATTCAGTCAGCAAGTCACTATCTGTACAAAATCTTTGTCTAAATCACAAAGTAATGATGCGCCGAAGTGCTAATGCATGCTATAGTTACTGCAAGAGACGAATACGTAATTAAAAACGATCAAGATATAATTAACACACGTAGTGTTAATTATATCTTGATAGTTTTTAATTACGTATTCGCTTCCTATATTGTTTCTACTATACGCTCTGATCTGAAGGATATGTAATGAACAGACATTAAATGACTATTCATTAAGTACATATCCTTCCAATTTCATGATTATCGTGTAGGTTTCAAGTCAGTAAAGGTGTACCCATTGTACCTACTACGTTTCTTCACGAGAATTCAAAATGTTCAAATCAATAATTTAGCTGTTGTCCGTTAAACTCCCTTGTGGCCCCTTTAATTTAGCTTTCACTCCATAAGGAATGGAATCTACCTACTAAGATTTCAGCTTCGTAGGTCAAGTCGTTTTTGAGATTTTGTGATGAGTCACTCAGTCAGTAAATGGTACTTTGCTTCTTTATAGAATTGTAAGACAGTGGTAGGTATTAACAATTTTACATATTAATAAAAAAAAAAAATCACATTGACATGTGTGGAATTATATTTAAAAAATTGGTAGGTCTTTAAAAATATTGCACTAAAACGACTTTCCAAAATTGTTTCCCTTTATGGACACGCGTGAAGTAACAGACTTGTGTACCTACGCTCTACAAAGACAGGTAAAAAGGGAAATTTTGGACATTAAAATCCTTAGGCACAAAGTCATTTTTCAAAAAGTTTTACCTCGAAGTTGCGACTCGTGAGTGACAGGGTTTTCCCGAGTCATTTCCCAACTTTGCAACAATCATTCATTGTTTCGCCGTTAACAAAGGGAAGCTTATGTTTTTGTGCGCCCTCTATTGTGGCTACACACAATATTAATAATTATAAAATTAATGTCATAATTTGCCGTGTTCGTTGCTGAGGCTACTATAATGCTCCGACGATATCAGCTGTAATGATTATTAATGGTGAAGACAGTCTGGAAAATCACGCTTCATTTAACTACGTGGGCGAAAAGTAGCTCTGATAAACCTGAAATAGATAGAAGTGGGTCCCAATAGGTGGGTCTTAAAATGAACATGGACAAGACAAAAATTATGTCCAATGTCCATGTTGAACCCGTGCCGGTAGTCGTTGGGAACGATACTCTCGAAGTTGTTGACCATTACACCTATCTTGGATAGATTGTTCAGTTAGGTAAGTCCAACTTAGGCAAAGAGGCCGCCCGAAGAATCTAACTCGGATGGGCAGCGTTCGGGAAATTGCGTGATATCTTCTCGTCCAAGATACCACAGTGCCTCAAGACGAAGGTCTTTGACCAGTGTGTGTTGCCAGTGATGACATATGGTACTGAGACGTGGTCCTTAACTGTTGGCCTTTTAGAAAAACTCAGAGTCACACAGCGGGCAATGGAGAGAGCTATGCTTGGAGTTTCTTTGCGCGATAGAATCCGAAACGTGGATATTCGCCAAAGAACCAGAGTCACCGACACAGCTGTTAAAATTTGCAAGTTGAAGTGGCAATGGGCAGGCCACATCGCTCGAAGAACCGATAACCGATGGGGAAGAAAGGTTCTGGAGTGGAGACCATACGAACCGGAAGACGCAGCGTAGGTAGGCCTCCCACTAGAAGGACCGACGATATTGTGAGAGTCGCGGGCATCCAGTGGATGCAAAAGGCAGGCTGTCGTTCAGTGTGGAGGTTAAAGGGGGAGGCCTATGTTCAGCAGTGGACGTCTCCTGGCTGATGATGATGATGAGATAGAAGTGTAGCTACAAAACATGCAATAAAACTTGGTAGTCGTATTGTTTGTAGAAAAATGCAGAGTAAAAACAAAATTCCAATCTGGAGTACACACGAGTTAATCTTATATTTTGCTTTAGAAAGAAATACTCCGTGAATTTTTCGATTATCTTCCACGCATAGGATTTAAACGGCATGTTCAATCGACATGAAAAATCCATTAGAGTTGTTTGTGCTGCCGTGCGCTTGCAGGCGCCGCCACTGACCGTGGCTAAGAGGATTTGTTGCTACCCTGGTGCATCATACATCTGCATTGTGTTTTCATCTGCTACTACTAGATATAGTCATGTCTAACATGATATAATTGGTGTAGGTATAGATTGACGGAAAGTTTAGTTGGTTTCATAACAGTTTTGAGGTAAAGAACAGATAAGTGCTTTCAATATTTATAAGTACTACCTATGTACATTTTAAATCATCCATTAGGAATCCGGTCGGCTTACTTGTCACTCTATAAAAAAAGTTAATATAAATATTAAGTTTAGTAAGATACCTACCTACTTGGTTACTACGGCGTAGACCCACTTCGTAGACCAAACAAAACAGAAATAATTATCTACTTTGTGAGCGTCCATGATAAAGCTTACATTTGATCACCTCTGCAACACACATACCTACTAATGATACCCAAGGCGCGTTCGAAATCACGCCAATGACGCCAACAGCGGCAAAGAAAATCAACTGGATAAAAAAAAATTGTTCGCATTGGCTCTATTGGCATCATTGGTGCTGTTGGAGTTGATTTGGAACATATCCCTACACTTGACATATATACATACCTACAAACTTATTATTGTGTAGATACCTCACTAAGTTTTTGGCACATTTACCTAGGTACATTCAACGCAATTACTCTAATGATAAATTTAGATATATGGTAAATATGAATACACTTTTAACAAATCTTAGGAAAGCTTTCAAATTTAAGTGTCTTATCAAATTAAAGATAAAACATCTATGAAACCAGGCCATACAGCAGGAGCAAAAACTCAGGCACATATGAATATGTTATGTAGTAATTAAAACACGGGTGGCATTAATTTGCGAAGGAATAATCATTAGATAGAAGAGACAAGTGGCGAGTGGGAGAGTGGGTAGAGAGAGAGTAGACGTCATTACCGCAATCAAAGCATCCAAGCCGCAGCACGCGGCCGCGCCCTCGCCGCTAACGACGAGAGCTCTCGATAAAAATTAAAAACACGTGCAGACCCAGCCTGAGGAAAGTTTTAATGAGTATACGGTTCCACAGTACATGTCTAGATGTTCGCATGTTTTACTGGTAATTTTTGGTGGGTACCTACTCGTTATAATCATTTTCATCCCATCTATTCGAAAAGGACGACTTGGTTCGCCTTTAAGTGCACCCAAAGGTAGTGTTTTCTAAAAGAAACTTTTATCGGGCAGTAATAATCCTCTTTATAAGTGCGCCGCAATAATCTTTGCCGCGTACTTTTTTATAAGTGCGCCGCCATTAACTTTGCGGCGCACTTTTTGAATTTGGAACATCTTACTGATCAGCGCCAAAGAAATCGAACGCAAATATTGTTTGAATAAAGACTGGCTGGTACGACGGCTCATAGTCGCGACGCCAGCTGAATAAAAAAAACGAAATCAAATTAAAAATGCGCGAACTACAGCCCGCGTTTTCGTCAATTTTCACGGATTGTTAGTAATTCATAGTTTTGTGTATCAATAAATTTTCATAATTGCGAAAATGTCTCAAATGTAAATATAAGTTTTTAGTTATTTTATTATTAGATACTATTTAATTTCAATTTAGTGGTTACTCTATGTTTTAGTATATAATAACATTACAATAAAATATGAGGCGCCTTTTATTTTCTCATAGTGGGTGATGAAAAGTAGAGTGTATATAGTTCGGGCGCAAAATATTTTTTGGCTCGGGCGACGTACTTTGAATCCCTCGCTACGTTCGGGATTCTACTAAAGAATCCCTCGCTACGCTCGGGATACAAAAAACCGCCCTCGCCGTAAAAATATTATTTTGCGCCCTTATGTTACAATCTACTATTGTATCAAACTGTCAACTCAATAATGTTAATTGATTATTTACTATTTTACAGAGGCGTCTCAGAGACGCCTGGGACCTATAGGTACTATAGGGCAAAAAAAAAACATAAATTGTTATATTTAGTAAATCGCTTGAAATGTGCGTACCTACCTAAGCAATTTAGGTACCTAGGCAATCTAGGCATGTATCTATCCTAAACTCTGTATAATCAAAGATCCTAAATGACTCTTATGACTCAGTGTTAAACAGGCATTCCACAAGAGGGCGTTCTACCTGTCATGACTTACGGTGCTGCAACGCCTGCAACATGGACACTCACAGCCTCTACTTACAGTCAGTACTTGCAGTCTACTCACAGTCGGAGCGGAGCTGTCCTCAAGTTCAAGGTTGCTCAGGGAGCTATGCTCGGCGTTTTTTTTTATCTGGGAAAAAAATATTTGCCAGAGAACCATAAGTCACTGACAGCTCAGCGTATTAGTAAACTGAAGTGGCAGTGAGCCAGTCATACCTATCGCAGAACCGATAGCCGTTGGCGTAGCCGTAGAGTTACCAACAGCACTGTAATTTTTTTATTACGTATTCTGTTTTTAGCTCTACTAATAATACTGTTTACTATACGTCGTGAATAAAATACGCAAAATGCTATTATTTTTACAATACCTTTAAACCTGTTTAACAAATAACTTTCGGTGTTAAAAGAAAGTGTTGTGGTTAAAAAAAATATACTTATCTACTGTTGATTTTCCCAAATTAGGTAATGTTTAGGTTATATTATTTATTGTACAAAAAGTTGGCATCTAGGTTGACGTGTTGAGTGAAGACCACGAATCGGCAAACGTAGCGTAGGACGCCCTTAGACTCGTTAGAGTGACGATATTCGTTAGGAATCAGGCAGTGGCTGAAAGCAAAAAACCGAAAATCGGTCTGAGGGGCGTGCCTTCGGAGTGGCCTTTATTCAGCAATGAACTAAGATATTAGGCTGATTATTTTGATTTAACTCAGCTTTTTATTATATTGTTTTATTTAAGCTTCATAAAATATAACTTTAAGTTACCTCTGAGCGAATACTAAAAGCAATCTGCAATAGTCGCTTTGACATGAACGATGAAAATAAAATCTGATTTATAACGTACGAATAAAATCCTTTTGGCAAGGTGCATTCTCAATTTTATTCATATTGGTACTTTCGCAGTGGAACATAAAAAATCCATTAGATTTGTGCATTGGCTTAACGAGCGAGAACGCGCGGCACTAGGCTGCGATTGCGGTCCGGTGCGGCGCGGTGCGGGCCGGGCCAGCCGCAGTTGACCGTGTGTAAGAGGCTTTATGGCGTTCCTATCAACATCACGAATCACGAGCTCGTAGCCGCGCGGAGTTCGGACATCCTGATAGCCATTCCATGTTTCCTATCCCAACCAATTTCATGGTTGCTAAGTGAGATGTAGTTCGAATTCGTTGTTAAATATACGTTGGTCTTTTTTAGATAATTATTTTTATCCTTTTTATATCGATTTGGTATAGCTTAGGTATGTTTACCAAATAAGAGGGTAGTAAAAAATATCCATACTGTTGAAACACTACGAACTCAAAAAAAGTATTTTTTTTTTTTAAACCACCAATAAAAAAGAGCTCATTATTTTCAAACTGCTGAACAGATTTTCTTGAGGCTGAACACTGTCGATCAAGTCACCTTTCAAACAAAACAAAAAAACAAATTAGGTCAGCCGTTTGGGAGCTACTATGCTACAGACAGACACACAGATACACACGTTAAACTATAACACCCCTCTTTTTGTGTCCGGGGTAAAAAAAAAATGGTCAAATGTAGAACACTAAGGCATTTTTTAATTTTATCTCTGAACTAGGTACCTACCTAAGATGCAATGATCAACGCTAAAAACTGAAATCAACTATAAATACGGAACTCTAAATCATAAATCACTAATTCTAATTCATAAATCACTATCCATCACACTTGTTACTTAGCAGTAGGTAAAGGTCATCAAACTTTCAATTTCTGTATAGGCCACGAAACCAATAAATTTACTAACAGGCTTCCGCGCCTTGCGTGTGTTACTAAGCAAACAACCAACCGACTTCACTCAATTCAATTTAAAAACAACTCTGACAACACCAATTTCCCTGCGTCTAAATGGCTACCTTAGCCCCGAAAAGCATTTCAAACACAACAATAAATCTTCACTGAAATCACGGTCTAATTTCGTAAAAGCCCCATCTCGCTTTGCTAATTAATATGAATGGCATTTGCATCCGGCTTTTTCTCCCGTACACCATTCCAACTATTGTTTTGCAAAGATTCTCACAATTCATTTCTGTTTTTACCCTACTGAGGGTCATGGAGAACAATAAAAACATCAGTTTCATGGCTATTCCCAAATTAAAAGCCTTTGTTGTCTTTTTAATTAATTTGGCTACTTATGTTTTCAGATTTTATGAGCAAGTAAGACCTTTAGTGAACGCCTTTAAAAAATACTATCTACAACTAGTGATTTCACTCGAGCTTTTCCAGTATTTTTTTAAATATTTTGCTGTAAATTGTAATTTAATTATGATAACACACTCATACTCACACAGGAAGACGCAGCGTAGGTAGACCTCCAACCTACTAGGTATACTAGATGGACCGACGACATCGTGAGAGTCGCAGGCATCCCGTGGATGCAGAGATGCTATGTTCAGCAGTGGACGTCTTCTGGCTGATGATGACGAACACAGTCATCATTATCTTACCCTTTTCCCACTTTTGTGGGGTCAGTTCCAATCATCCCTCTTACTCCTTTCATCTTTCAAGCAGTTCATCACCTAACCCCTCCATTTACACTTATGCTCATCTCCTTATTTATTTATTATTCTTACTTTTACTACCTTTTAAGATTACCTACACATATTTTACACTATAAAGTAGGTACGTCGTACCTACGCGTTTTGATACTTGATTTTGTCGATTTTGCTCCGGCGATACTTATGAGGTCGTGGCCGTCTATCGTTGGAACCCGGCCAGCCTTCACCAGAACCAGTTTACCTCGGCTATGCTTGTTCCTACTTCAACACAAATTCCAAGGATATCAGTATTCCGTTTAACTTGTAGCACAAGATAAAGTTTATCATAGGCACAACAGTGTATTTTGATTGTGCAAAAAACGTATTCAACCATCGTAAAATACAACCTATCTTCGTTTCTTAGGTATATAGTATATACCTACCTAGGTACCTAGGCATGTCTATCCTATAAAATTCTATTAATATTATAGTCTAAAAGGAATTGTATTTGGCACGGCCAACTCTCTTTACAGTGACTGTCGCTTTTGGTGATTCTCAGAATGCAAACTGAAATGTCAGTTTTTCGTAACGATTAGGTCGGTCGGCACGATTCTTCGGCTCGTGCCGAATACATTATCAAATAATTATCAAGCAGACTTTAAAATTAGTCAACAAACAATTTCGTTTAATTGTACGATATAGTTTTTATTGTGACAGTCCAAACAATGCCCTTGGTACTATCAGCAGACCCACGGCAACGAACGAATTTGTTCCAGTTATTTTGATTTTATATTAATACGCTTTTATTAGCTTGGTATGTATGTATGTATATATGTTTGTTTGTATGACATATAACGGAATTTTTTAACGTGATTTTCAGCCCCTTCAAAACGTAGAATTAAATTGAAATTTTTAACTTATCAAGGACCGATGACAATGCAATAATTTAAATAGTTTGTCCCATTATTCTTACCAAGATCTTCAGGCTTAGCTATTTTTAAGTGTATTTTTAAACTATTAAATTTATTTTGATTAAAACCAAACTATTAAACCGATTTTGATGAAATTTCTATGGGATGGGACTAACCTGAAAGTATATGATATATTTTCAAATAAAAAAGCCCATATCGGTATATAAATGACCGATTCTGAGGTAACTAACATAAAAAAAATTAAATAACCGAATTGGGGACCTCTCGTTTTTTTAAGTCGGTGAAACACCTCGCCATGATATTATGTTGTGTACCTAGTGAAAAGGATCGGAGCATGATAGAATCAATTCAAATTCCTATTTCGATGCCAAAAAGAAGCCCAGAGTCCTGAGACAAAGAAGCATGGGACAAATTGTTCCATCGGTCATGTGGGACATACCCATATAGATGCATTAGATACATACCTACCAACAGTTTTGAAAGAGTTAGAAGCGAAGATAGAGTCAAATTAAAGAAATTGTATTACAAATGTGTGTACTTTTATTAAATTCTATGTTTGTTACATTTGTCTGTTATGAAATATGCTCATATTTTAAGATTATTATTAATTTGTATTAGGTTCAAGTTATTGATTATTTCAACTTAAGGAGTTTGTTCGCTTTAAATTTTCTTAATCGCTAAAACGGACCCATAAGTGTTAACTCTCAACTAGGAAGTCGTTATGTACTTCGTATCAAAACATAACTTTTAGGTACAAATTTAAAGTCGAAATAACCAGTAGTAGTACCTATAAGCATTGTTAACATTATTAATGGCAAGATAGGCTACACAAAAACTATATAGGTGACTGTATTTATTTTTCTCTACACTACAGTTACGTGAGTAGATCGTACATAAAAATGTAGTTTTTCGGTATTGCGTCGGTAAAACTTACAGAGGAATTTACTTGTAAAAATAATGATCAGGGATCGGAATGTAATAGCAAAACAATGGAAGTGTAATAGAGATGGGCCATTGATTTATCGAGTATTCAAGCGATCGATACATTTTAGTTTTGAATTGTATCGCTCAACTAGCTGCACCCGCTGTTTAACCCGCATGAACAATGGTGAAAAATATCCTTAGTTTTATTTCAGGACCTAAAGTATCTATATACCAAATTTCATCAAAATCCGTAAAGCCGCTTCGGCGTGAAGTAGTAACAAACATTCACACTTACTCACGGAAATGGAGTGGAGATAGCTTATACGCTGGATTAACACATAGGGTATTTTCATCGCCATCGTCATCAATATTCATCATTGTTCACGCGGATGAAACAGCGGGCGCAGCTAGTAAACCCAAACATACAAACTCAGCAGCAAGTGGCGTAGCTAGTTAACAGTTGAAATCTAAAAAAAAAATGGGACCACCTATGAGTCCTACCAACCAAAAAAAGAATCATCAAAAACAACTCTAAATTGGCGGAGTAATCGCGTAACAAACATACAAAAAAAAAAAAACATACAGTCGAATTGATAACCTCCTCCTTTTCGAAGTCGGTTAAAAAGTATCTATAGTTTGAATACTCGACAAAAAACAATGATCCATCTCTATAACATTTTAATTGTTTTGCCATTAGGTTCCGGTCTCTGGTAATGATTCCTCATTTCATAAATAAATAGCTAATCGTTGCATATTACCGTGTACTAATAATAGTGTACTAATACAGCTAATTGACTTCCACTACACACTTTACAAGGAAAAACATTTACATTAGGCCATAAGATCTCTTTCAACAACCAATCTTGACACTTGTTCTCTGAGTATTGCAAACATGATCAATACATAATTACGTACATAATTACTAAGTAACATTTTATGAAAATACAATGTTATATACAAAAATGTTACATGTACTGAGTTTTGGCGGTTTTCCTTTCCTTAGCACTATATATAAATCATCTCCGTCGCACCATTGATATGACTTTTTTTAAATAAGAGATACTCTCACAGAATTTTTATGCACTTGTGTGACGCAGTAAAGTCCAACGCCGACCATAGAGTCAAAGCAGCGTCATGGCGTACTAACATTCGTTGAAAAAGTCCTGTCTTTAGGCAGCCCTATGACGGGCCGTGGACAAATTCCGCAGTTCGTAGTCACCGCCGTTTTTATCCGCGCGTAGACGCAACAAAGCTAGAATATGGATACGTTTGTCTTTTTCTCGCGGGATAAAAACGGTGGAAAGACCAAAATTGTCACGTCTTGACTGTTCTAAACTTTACTAAGAGGTAGGGTTTTGAACCTAGTATTTTTTTTATGCCATAGGTGGCAAACAAGCAGACGGGCCGCCTGATGGTAAGCAGTCACCGTCAGTCGTCACCTATGGATACTTGTAAAACCAGAAGCATTACAAATTCGTTGCCGACCCTTTACGCCTCTATTAACTCGCCTTTTGAAGAACCCCATGTTGTATATAGCTTCTCGGAAATACCGCAGAAGGTAGCTCATTCCACATTTTGCAGGTATAAGGCAAGAAAGATCGTGTGAATCACACAGTGTGTGGTTTCCACTGATCTATGATAATTATGTCGATGAACTTTCAGGTGGTGGCGGCTAGTACGATGCTAAAACCGTGCCGCCAGTTCTTCAGAACGCTTCCCGTTGTAAATGCGATTAAAGATACAGATACCCAACCTCTCTGCGCATGTAGAGCGGTTCTAAGTGTTCGTCGAGCTTAGGATTGTAGACAATTCTTACAACTCTACGCTGAAATGCATCAAGAGGCTCAATGGGTGATACTTGGGTGCTCCATTCCAAAGATGGGAGCAGTACTCCATGTGAGGTCAAACTTGCGCTTTGTAAAGCAAGAGCCTTTGACTCGACGTGAAGTACCGCTTCACCTTGTTGAGCACACCAAGTTTCTTGGAAGCAAGCTTGGCCTTACTTGCGATGTGACCGCGAAATTGTACATTTGCAGAAATGTCAACGCCCAGAATTCGCGTAATCTTAAATAACTTTTAAAGTTTCTCGGTTTGAACACATGTTTTAAATGTCTATCGGGACTTATCGCGCATGATTTTATTTAGTTTAAAAATAGGTACCTTACTCTCCATGTTTTGACCATGTTACAATGGCCGTGGTCACGAGCTAACTGAAAACTGCTGATGACTCTGCAGCGTGTTTTTCTACCCTCACTCTTTCTTTTAAAATCACAGGGTTGTCACAACCGACACCCAGCACTGACTGTATAGGTAGACGTCTTAGGACCTAAATCGCGATTTGCACACTTGCTCACTATTCGAGGACGCCGCTAACTTAAATCCGCTGGCGTAAACTGATAAGTATTGACTATATTACAGCCGCCTGTACACCGCGACTCCGCACCGGCGCCGCCTTGACAACCCAGTCGGTCGGCGTTGGGTTTAAAATTAAAATTACAACCGTGAAGAGATTTATACGTGTAACACAACCGCAATTAAATAAACAACATCGAGGAACATTAATACCTACTTATTTCTATACAATTAATTTAAATTTTGTTACGTAAATAACGAAAAAAAACACTAATTCCTTTAAGGTTACTGTTATTTGTAATATCCTAGCCATGTTTTTTATCACTTCATTATTCAATTACCTATTAATAAATATAGATAATACTTTTGATAGCCTTCATTGTTCAAACATCAATATGTACTCATTTTAATGATAATTATACACTACAAGGGAAACACCCCGTACACACCCTGTAAGGGAAACGCTCCCGAAAACGATGACAGGTGATAGCGCTAGTGATTGCTGATACGAACTACAAAACATGCTTTTCTATTGGTTTTTTTTTATGTTCGGTATGTAATGCAAATAAAATTATAGCTGACGCTGGAGGTCAACGAACGACCTACCCCGCCTGCGCCGCGCGTTTGTACGCTTTACATTACTGGTTTGCAACATTCTAAACTACAAAAACAACATTAACAGAACAAGTAGGTACAAGGCAAATGGTTATTGGTATTAGATTATCTTAGATAGTATAATAGTAGCCTTTTGGCTTCGGGAGCGTTTTTCCCTTACACCCGGTATACCTATATCAATGACTACAACCAACATTTTATAAATAAATAGGTATAAAAATAACAAAACAATAAATTTGAGCCTTTGCATTGAGACTTGTAAATATATATAAGTACATTGATTAGAAGCTTTTAAAAAAACCTACAATTTTAGGATTAATTAGAAGATTGAAGTATCTTACACAATACTTGAAAGATACCTCTCTAAGTGATATTCCCTTCCAATTTTACAAAAATTTCCCAGTTGTTATGTAAATTTTATTTATAAAGACCTTGGTATGTTTAGCATAGATTATGAAAATGTGGATAGATTTATAGAAAAGGAGCGCAAACTGTCTTTGACTGAGGATCAGAGTTAAAAGGTTCGGCCTCCAGATCTGTTAAAGTAAGGAACGCAGTATCCTTGGCACAAAGGATAAACAAATCACAAAGGTAACCCAAAAAGAAACGACACCTGCCAAACTGAAATACGACTGGGCTGGCTGAAATACGACGTCATATAAACCTTTAGAAGCTTTAAAAAATATCATCACTAAGTTAGTCTTAGATCAGTAAATGCAGTCGATAAATGCTTTTTAAAACATTCTGGACAGATGGATAAGAGAAAATGCTTAATTTCGATACTGTCAATATAGGCATATCAGCGTAAGCTGCTCACATGTCAATAAATAAATAAAAGTAATAATAATGAGCAGGTAAGAGTAGCAGGTAAGAGTAAAATGGCAGGATAAAATTAACATGTAAATGTAACATAATGAAAATAAAAGAGGGGAGAAAGGCCTGTGCTCATTAATACTACCTTATTGGATACACATATTTAAAAACAAAACAAAAATCAAATGAAAATCTTATTTAAACTATGCACTTATATATGAAACATGTACTTATTTTTGTACACTGCAGAACAATGTTGCATAGGTTTTTTTTAAAGAGCGGCAAACCCGCCCTATTGGCCCGATAGTAATAACCGCTTATGGACGTTTGCAACACTAGCGGCGTTGTCGATGATTTGCCAGCCCGGAGAGATGTTTGTCACATGTCATTGCTACAGTTTGTTTTAAAAGTGATCTATTGTGTAGTCTACTTGTAGAATATTGTGTAGGTTTGGCTTTTTGAGCACACTGTGTCACAAACATGGTGGTGGTAAAGGCATATCAATAAGCTTACATACTTCAAGTAAGAAGTTCTTCAGTAATGCAGCCTGGTTGTCTTTAGACCCATTTAATGTTATAGTGGGTATAAAAGTAGGTTTAAGTAAGTGGGTGTCATCACCATGTTTTTTCAGTAATGCTGAACCATGATCGTTGGTGGCGCAGATGCTGATTGGATCGGGGTCTAATGTCATTTGTTCTGCACACTGAAACAAAGAGGCGTCAGTCAGAATAGTTCAGAAGGGAAAGCAAAGTGATATTCCAAAAAGATTTTAAAAGTTTCATTATGTTAGAACTGGGGCCTTACGGACAACAGCTATAGCGGCACCAAACTAACGTTAGATCCGCTCAGTTGGAAAACCACGCGACCGCAAACCGTATCTGGGCGCGTTAAGGTACACGTTCGCGTGATTTTCCAACTGAGCGGATCTAACGTTAGTTTGGTGCCGTAATATCTGTTGTCCGTAAGGCCCCTGGACTAACATAATGTGTTACTGTCTTTTTTATTTCAGTGATCACAAGACATTCATTTTTATCATCGAAAAACCTTCAAAATCCACACTAATAACTAATTGAGAGCTCATACTTCATACGTCTTCCATCTCGCTCGCGCATTAAACATTGTTGAAGATATAAAATTACCGAATGTACTTACCAAAATTTGCTTGGCCATTGAATAGCTATTTTCTTTACATACTGCTTAGATTTTATATGAGTAGGTACATTTAATTATTTTATATCTTAAAATATATTGGTATGCGAGAGCGAGATAGAGGAAAGACGAGGCATTGACTGTTAATATAACTAAACTTTGACTTGACTTCTTGAATTTGTAGCTTCTGCAACTAGTGTCACAATGGGTATTTGACTGTTTTAACGCGAGTGAAACCGTGGGGCGCAGCTAGCATTATAATAAAATAAAGCAAACTTGTTATTAATTTATTCTCATAATTTTCAGTTACAGTCCTAAGTAACTGGGCCGGGTATTTTAGTTAAATGTTGAACCAACTTCAAGTTAAAATAAACAAAACAAACACGACAGCCCAGGCGACCTAGAAAGAGATGGCAGGACTTGAAACTTATAATATGAGACTAGAAGACCAGGACCAGGCAAAGTGGAGGGACGGGAGGGCGGCCTTTGTCCTGTCATGGGAAAAAGTGTAGGCTCTTAACAATAATTACCCGTGCCAAAGCTGCATCAGGGTCCATGTTGTCAGAGATCATACAGTCAGTGAATTTCACTGAAGTTGTCATGTTTCCAATGATGTCTATGGAACATGAATGGATTTTGTTTGCATAGCACTCATCCTCACCGTGCTGGCATTTGAAGGTATACTTCCCTTTTTCTTCTTTGGTCTGAAAATAAACACATATTAACATAAATATCATTAATATAGTACTTTACTAAGTAAATAATGCGATGGTATGGTAGGACCCGATATGTCCTAAAACTGCCACCAGAACCACGGAGGACGGGCAACAGCGTCCTATTAGTACATGGTGGTTGGTGAACGTACTGCGATCCTCAAGCCGCCTGCCAAGCGTGGGGATTATGGCATCACCCCTCTCTAAGGCCTTTGTTTAGCAGTGGACGTTTACAGGCTGATGATGTGATGATGATGGTAGGTTAAATGTTATAATTGAATGAGATGTTTAACCTTACAAGATTAAATATACAATATTTTATTTAAGTTTAAACGCTTGCTGTGCTTACAGCGAAGCCAATGCGCACAGCAAGCCAACAGTATCAATATATTAAAAGAAAAAACTAACTTAAAAAATTACAACATATATGTATACAAGACACCAACACATAATATGTATGTATTATTATATGTATACAAGGTTACACCTGGGTTAAACGTAATGGTGGCACAAAGACGAAAGAAGGTCTCATCATTAAACAATTTTTACTACATATAGGATCGACCCTGAAATCACAAAACAAACAGCATTCGATACATTTTCTTGAATGTAATGTAATTCTGCAGAACAGCCTTAACTGTATTTGTCTTTTTCACATAATATTTCCTAACCTAATTAACTACATATTCGGCCTTACTTATAAACGTTACTTAAGTTAAGCAAGGCTTAAAATTGCTCTGTCTTGTTTTCACCTGTGACAATATCCGTCAACGAGAATTTGATAGCAATTTTAAGCATTGCTTAACTTTTAAGTAACGTTTGTAAGTAAGGCAGATGTATTTTAAATCTATTTTATGTATGTATTTGAATTGCTAAAGCTGAAATGTTACAAATATCTAGGCATTCTATACATTTCCTTGGAGATAAAATATGACATGATAATAATATTGATGCCTAAATTAAACAATGGTGTTATTAGAATTGGCTTACCTTAAAATAATAAGATTTGTATCTGTTCATCAAAAAAACTAGAGTGTAAGTATTTGGTTATAGAAACGATCACAGAACCCGAGACCTGCCTTCATACTAACCAGACATAATTAGATCCAGAATCACTATCAAAGTACATACAGTGTAAACTCTTTATAATAAACTCAAGGAACCAAGATTTTTTATTTATTACGAAAAGTTTTCATAAAATAAAAATATCAGTAAATTACCAAATTAGTAACTATGATAATACAATCCAAGAGCCCAAGAATCCAAATTCAACAAATTTCTACATTATGGGAACTTTTGATGTGAGATATCTATTGGCTCGCCTTGGCAGTAAAACTGACTCATATGCCGTGAAGGCAAATGACATGACTGTTGTCTATCGGGCGTCCTGTGGCAGCCAACTTTTTCTTCCGTTATAAGGAGTTTACACTTGTGTTCAAATCGCGAAAGTTTAAAAATTACTAGTTTACACTGTATTGTTTTATAAGAAAAAAGAAACATGTATATCTGTTTAGATTGTTACGATTTTATGAGCAGTTGGTTGTTATAAGTGAACTTCACTTATACTACTACTACTTCACTTAGTGAAGTAGTCTAGTCTACTGCATTATTAGCAAATAGGATGCAGAATACTTACTGTGGCTTTGCCATAAGGAACTAGAGTTACGACTAGGAAGTCAGATAAGTCCTCAGTCACAGGCGTCAAATGTTTTATAAAGAAATGTTTGGAGTCAGGACAAAGAGCCTCATAGTATACTCTGACTTTCACTTTGTCCTGTTTGTGCTTGTTGTACTTATCGTCTTCCAATTCCAAAATGTCAGTCTGGAAAAACAAAAATCATTCAATAATAAAAACTTCTGAGTTCTGAAGTTAGTGTAACCCATGTTCATAGAATGTATATGGTAATTTTGGTGGCTTTAAACAACTGTACAATCAAGGATTAGCATATCTATAGAGGACAGAATGGATAAGATAAATCTGCTTACCTCACTTAAATCCAACCAAGGTTTCTGCGGTAGCAAGCGAAAGAATTGCCACATAATCAATATCAGCAATATCAGGACAATAGTCCTATATCGATTGCAGGAATAAAATGCCATTTTAATTCATAAAGTATCTGAAATTGCAAACCTGGACACATTTAAAAACACCACAAGTTCTAAGATATTATGTACAATTTGGTACATAACTCGCAATTAATTATCTTATACACAAAATGCACACCTACCTAAAATAATAACAGCTTCATAAACATAAATAGCCAGTCAATTATATTATACGGAAAGATATTTTGAAAATTCTTAGATTTAAAAAAGACAAACACAAATATACGTTTCGTTTTTCGAAGGAATCCTTTTTTTTTTTTTTTTCTTCTTCCCCGAGTTGGGGCTTTTGGCTCCGCATGATTGATGCAGTTGCCATATACAAGTCGTATGAGTTTAGTTTTAGAATACTCGTAATATTAAACAGTTTACTTTGTCTTAATAGCGTCAAACAAGTCATAGTCACAGTCAAAGTCAAGCCAAGTAAGCCACGGCCAAGTCGAGCTCATGCCCCTGTAAAGTGGTGGAGACTTTACAAGAGGCTCCTATGGAGTTTTGGAAACAACACGAAAAGACACGTTTCACCTCGTTATATCACTTGGCCACACTCGAGCACGTTTACGAGCACTTAATGAATAATAATTCACCATTTAGTACACATTAACACTCGAAAATACACAAGTTTAGGAAAATAATCCAACGAGCCGACATGTTTTTTCCGCGTTGGCGCCAAAACCCCCGAAGGAATCCTATTCGTAGGTCACGAGCTCAAGGGCTGCCAGATGCAGATTCAAAATTTTCTCCATAATACTGCTCAGAGCACCGTCGATGAAAAAAAAATGGTCGATTCAATTATTTTTACAACACATTTGCTCAAAAAGTGCACTTACGAAGCCTGTATACATCGTTCGAAAGTTAAACATTACGGATCATACAACGGAGCGTGCGGAAATGAATTTGTCCGCACGCTCAGATGTATAGCACCGTGCGTGTGATTTACGGTATTTTTTTAATTTCCATCATAATTACATAAGAATTCCACAAAAGAGTTTCATATTACGAGAATAAATAAGCTGAATGATCAAACCTCCTTGGAAGCGCTTTTGCTCAATACGTTTGTCTCAGTTTAATACTAAAGAGAAAATGTGACGAAAGATGTAGTTCTAATTTTCACCACGTGATAGTGGCGCTATTTGCATGTTCGCGCCATTTTCTTATTATATTATAGAAACTATTGTTGTGACTGATATTAAGTTATAAACAAAAATTGTTCCATTTGTAGCTTTTTTTTCTCGCAAATGTGTTGTAAAACGTTGTATGGCACACGTGCGGATTGGTTATTACAAACTCGTGACTATGGTAAGCCCTCGACTTCGTCTCGGGCTTACATTCGTCTACTCGTTTGTAATAACCAACTTTCCGCACTTGTATCATAAATAACTATTTCAAGCTACAATGGCATTCTAATTAACGTGCAAACAAGAGCAAAACGTAATTTGTAACTATTACATTTTTTTTATTTATATCGGGACTTATCGCGAATAATTTTATTTACGTAAAAATAGGTAGGTATGTTCTTCTCAGACGATGTTTCGACACTTTCGACCATGTTACAATGGCCGTAGCGTGGTTACTAGCTGACTGAAAACTGCGGGCGAGTCAGGCCGGTGAGAGGAGCGGGTTTTGTGCAAATGTTGTAAAACGTAATAAGCTGCGAATGCGGGAAAGTTTAAAAGTTACTTTTATTAGTATCTACATTCTTGCAGCGACAGGCAACAGCAGCATT
The DNA here is from genome assembly GCA_914767915.1 of Agriopis aurantiaria. NCBI lineage: Eukaryota > Metazoa > Arthropoda > Insecta > Lepidoptera > Geometridae > Agriopis > Agriopis aurantiaria. Next base: position 9,570,965 of record OU611983.1, on the reverse strand, counting down.
TATGACAAACGTAAAAAGTTTTTTCCACACCTTTTTTTTTTTAAAGAATCTTGCCTTTGGCTGCCAACTCGCAAAATTTGATGATGTGACAAAAATAATAGAAACTTTTTTTACTTTTTATTAATGCTATTCTGTTTTGTAATTTATGATTTATTATCTTTTATTTCTTTAAGACATGTACCTAACTGTTATTTGTTATTAATAAAATACTATCAAGATTTTTTGTTAGGTAGTAAATCCTACACATAACTTCAATGCATTCGCCTTTTTTTGTGGAAAACATAGTCAAAACCCTTAACATATTGAAATATGGTACGCACGTACAAGATATTAAGAGAAGACAAAAATTAGGCACCTATTAATCATATAACAATGATCGAGGCTTTTACGTTTACGAAAAGTTCTCGAAGCAAAAGGTTCTTCAAAATACAAATGTTACAGAAAATTCAATAACATTAATTTACAAACTAATCAAGATATTTATAGAAATTGATAAATTGGGAACCAGTAAGGTACTATTCTCTCGTAGAAAAAAAATACTGTTTCGTTAATTTAACGGTATATAATTTCCATAAACACTGAATTTTCCCCAAAATTAAGGAAAACCTCCTAATCTAGCAGCGTTAAAGTTTAATTGACAATGACAAAATTACCTGTATGACAAATTATTTTTTTATTTTTCCTGTTGAGGATTTTGGCGGCACACATTTGTAGCAATTGCCAGTGTAAAATATTTTCTGGTAAAATTAAATATCGTCAAAAAAGTCTTGTCTAGCAAAGTCATGGAACAGTCCAAGTCATGCCCTAGTAAAACGGTGGAGATTTTACAGAGGCTTCTCTCAAGGCTTCTATGGAGTTTTGGAAACATCACGAAAAGACATGTTTCATGTCGTTCTAGCATTTTCACAAACACTTCATCATCATCTGTTAAAGACAGTCACTGCTGAACATGTCTCTCTCTTAGAATGCCACACTGAATGACAGCCTGCCATCAGCATCCACTGGATGCCTGCGACTCTCAAGATGTCGTCGGTCCATCTAGATTCTAGCTAGTGGGAGGCCTTCCTGCGCCGCATCTTCTGGGTCGTGCTCTTTACTCAATATCATTAACCTCCCTTTTCCCATCGATTACCGGTTCTTTGAGCGATGTGGATTGCCTATAGCCTCTTCAACTTGCAAATCTTAACAGCTATGTTGGTGACTGTGGTTCTTCGGCGAATATCATCGATCCGGATTTGATCGCGGGTTTTTATTGACATCGCAATAGATTTTCTCCATATCAAATGGCGAAGATTCAGTCTAGTCCAATATCACGAAAAATTCAAAATATTTTATTATATTATTATACCCATTCAACACATTTAAATGCGATGGCAGTGGGATTAATACAAAGCTACAAACAATACAATGGAAGCCCCAGCAATGATAACATGGCAAATCGTAATTTACCTCACAATCTCTCTACGTCAATTGATGCGGCTACAGAAGCTTGAAAAAATGAATTTAAAAAAAAAAATACACATCCATTTTTACAACTATTTTAATTAAAATCATTCGATCAATTTCAACGCATTGAATTTCTCTACGTCATAAAATCCTGCTTTCACTTGTCTTCCGCCAAAAAACCTGCCATTTAAATCGACAACAGCTTTGATCGCGCTTTCTATGCGTTTGAACTCGACAAATATTCTGACCGCCTCATCTGCTGAGACGTTGGGCAATTCAAATATTACTACTTTGATTACGTCCCCATATTTGGTGTTGCATTCGTCTTTCACTTCTGGTTCTAGCTCCTCATCGACGTCGCCTGGTCCAACCATATTCTGGGAAAGCCAAATTTAATAAGCTATACTACGATGTATTATATTTGTGATATTATCTTGGTCTCTGTTTGTGATAATGTTACAAATACAAAACATTTATTCGGGCATATTTATTTTTATATGGTGAGCTATAGTATTGATCCCAGAGGAACTAGTCAGAGACTGTGTCACTGTGTGACGGGAGCCAAGTTTGACGACTACCTGCGCATCGCGGTTTTTGGGTGCCATTCTACTGAAGGAACTGGATGGAACTGAGTGGAACTGTTAAAAGGGGTAGATTCCATTGAAGCGGAGAAGTGGACTTTTGTAGGGGAGCCGCACACAGACCACGACCCCATAAATTTTAAGCTAGTGAAATGGTACCATTCAAAGATATTGCCTTTGCACAGACGTCAATAGTTTGTGTGTTTATCCCACTTTATCCGCGATGGCTGAATAAATTGGGATGAAATTCGGTATGGAGGTAGTTTATACCTTAGATAAACACATAGATTACACTTTATTCCAGAAATTTTTACTTTTCCTATAGAATAGAGAGTGAAACCACGGCTGCTTGTTATAATAAATGAATTGTTATTTTTACATACCCGTAGCAAAACAACTTTACTAGGCGACTTCATTATTTCCGTAATAGATGGCTCCTGCTTCGATTGTGGAGAGTCTGAATTGGCATTTGGTGAATCTAAAATAAAAATAACATTTTGCTTCATCGTCATCATCTTCTTTTTATACTATAAAAGGCGATGTGTGTTTGTATATATTATTATGTTCCCTACGGACTCCAAACAGCTGGACCGGTTTTGACGAGACTCACTGGCAGATAGCTGATGTTATAAGGAGTAATCCACGCGGGTGAATCCTCGGGGCGCAGCTAGTATATTCATAATAATTCAACTAGAATAAGTTGGGCTCAGTTGCTATGATTAATGAAAACAAGGTTACACAGAACGTACCACCGTTCAATTCAAATCAACTAGTCAAGCCGAAAGGAGTTCATTGTACTCGTTATTTTACTAGAGGACCAATGAAATCGCGCAAAACAGCTGTTCCATAGAAACACGACATTCACACTCGACAAAATGTATGGAACAGCAAATTTTTTGCTAATCTAGGTATTTTCAAGGTCACAGCGAATAGGTATCTTCTTACACTGTGTGCACCATCTTCGTCGCTTACCAACAGATGAGTTGGTAGTAAAACGTAGACTAAAAAAGGTTTAACCATCTTAGATTAGTTAGTACCTGGTCCAGGTGGAGCTGGCATAGCAAACCCAGGGGGTGGCATAACACTGCCGTCTTTCTCGTGGATGATGCGTCCACCACGCTTAGACGTTTTTTCCACCTGAAGTGCCACAGACATGCCTTGCTCTTTCTTTCCCAGCCCTTGACCTTCCTGAAAAAGTATTAAAACTTTAGAGTACCTATGCTGCTAAGCCATAAAAAGCTATGTCCATTAGATATTTTATTTTGAGCTCCCCTCTTCTGAATGTCTGTCTAGCCTATTGGAAGAGCAGTAAGTCTACCAGATAGTGCCAAATAAAGATAATAAACCGGCCAAGTGCAAGTCGGGCTCGCGCACTGAGGGTTCCAGTGTTTAGTAGTACAAAAAGAAATCAAATTCAAAAAAGCCCAGGCGGTCACCCATCTAAGTACCGTCTGCGCACGGCGTTGCTTAACTTTGTGGTGAACAAAAATGTATCACTGACTCGTAATTGTCAATTATTTATTATTTTACTTTAGAGTGTGTACTATAATCATGCCAAGTTCCACGCTTATTTGTATTACAGTTTTTACATTAGAGCAAATACAAATATACGTTTTAAAAAACATTTGTTGTATGGGGATCCCCTTTAGTTTTTACTTTTGACTTTATTATTAAGGATGTGAGCAACGGCAGGCGGCTCAATGAGTTATCTCTTCTAAAGGCCAAGCACACGCGCCGCGATAAAATATTGTCTACCCTTTTTATCTGATTTTCAACGCGACGACACCAGGATATGGATGTTGTCAGTCGTTTTATTAATTCACTCTTCAGTTTTTCGTATTTTTCCGTTAGAGGGGGTGAAATAATAATGTCCTTTACCTCCTTCGAATATTGATGGTCCAACTGCCCGATCACATAATTAAACTTTGTGGAGTCGGATGTGATATTCGACACGGTAAATTGGCCCTCCACCTGGGCGAACCAAATTTCCGGTTCCTCAGGCCAAAATGGAGGCACCCTAATCCCGACTCGAAAAAGCTCCGCAGGCACGTTCTCCCCGCTCTTGCTTGTCATTGTCACGAAATTTTGTGATTCGCGTCTAGCAACTTGGACCACACACCAATCAGACTTTGGACCAAGCCTTTTTTAATTTTTTATAATCGTCTATTTTCTTGTGCTTTGTAATGCAATCCGAAATTCCTTGTACAGGACGGAACACGGGACAGTCTGGACAATGTGCACTGACGTAAATTGTTTGACTCACGTGTGTTTGCGTCGTAGTCCTTTAGTTGGGGTCACCAGTAAAGGGTTGTCCGGTCCGGGGTGTGTGGAAATAACACTTCGAGGTATTTAAGGTTGTAGTTTATTTTTGGCAATCACAATGTTCACATTTAATCATAAAAACAATTCTCCAAAGAAACGGTAATTAAAATGTGGCGCGTGCGCATAAAGCTAGTAAGGCACTGGAGACCATTACGGGTGGTGCGGCGCGGGTCGGGCGCGGTACCGTGCACTCGGTGCACTGGTATCCATAGACCGCATCAAGCCGGCCTATCTACTCGTAGACTTACCTGAACAATCTATTTCAGTACCGGAGGAACCAGCTTCCCCGAAACCACCACCAATTAGGGTAACTCGATCCGGTAGGCAGGTTCATTTCCCAAATTATTATCGTCCGTAGTGACGGCCTCTGAAGGGGAGTGATGTAGGCGTCCTTCCTACTCCTTTCCTTTCATATTATATTTACCGTTATTTATCATGCACACATACATAAATACTTTTATATAAATAAATATATATATATTCCATAAGTACTTAAATAATTAAACGCTCGCCGCCTATGGCGTATGAACTACGAATGCGCTGCGACGCGGGACCGGTGGCGAAGTTATCGCGAGTGCACCGAGTGCACGGTACCGCGCCCGACCCGCGCCGCACCACCCGTAATGGTCTCCAGTGCCTTACTAGCTTTATGCGCACGCGCCACATTTTAATTACCGTTTCTTTGGAGAATTGTTTTTATGATTAAATGTGAACATTGTGATTGCCAAAAATAAACTACAACCTTAAATACCTCGAAGTGTTATTTCCACACACCCCGGACCGGACAACCCTTTACACCTGTCATTTTCCCGCAGAACAAAAACAGTGGATACAATTTTATCGCGGTTGGCGTGCTTTCTTTAATTTTATATTTTAAGAACACATTTACCTTAAAACCGTACTTCGCCATAATCTTAGCAGCAATAGAGCTGGCACCATAACCTCCTATCGAGAAGCCAGCGGAGCCCAGGCTGGGCGCAGTCGGTGAGGGCTGTGAGGTTTCAACTGTGAGCGACGGAGGCGGTGCGATAGCTGCCCCCGCGGCTCGTTTCGTTATCTCCTCTGCTTCTTCTTCTTCAGGTGGCTACATCAGTAAAAAAATTATATGTCAATGGAGATATTAGAATAGTAATAGAAATATTTTCTTATCCATTTATCACTACAATCTAGGTACGAGTATAGTCAATAAAGAAATTGCTAAACCTCGCAGAAAACACGCCTACAACATAGTAAATCGCATAAAAACAAAAAAGACGTGGCTTGTTAAAACAAACCAAAGACCAAACTCGAGGTAAACTTCTCGAATTGTCGAGTGGTAGCTATTGAAGAGCTCCACTATCCACCTCCGAACTCTATCAGATCAGTTCGTTGTTTCAAATGAAAGTATTGATATACGGATTGTATATACTTGCAAAGTTTCAAATCGATAAAACAATTAAAATTAAGTCAAAATTGACATCCAAGATTTGTTTACATTGTTAGTTAGTTTATTTATTGAATTATTTACAAGTGAAGTTAAATAAAGCGTGTTAAAAGTGTAGAAATAATATACAAATTTTCTTGTTCTGGTGGGCTGAGTGAGTAAAAATATGAGGTTACCCTGGGCATTAGGCTCATTTCAGGAATGCTATCTTCTTCTTCACCAAATCTTGATTTACGTTTTCTTTCTGATCTCTCCCCTCTATCACCTTCATTTAGTCTTTTAGCTTGCAATTCTGAAAATGGCATATATGGGGTATTTAAATTTATTGACTATGATAAGAAAAAATAGTTGGCCGTCACGGTACGCCCAGCAGATGTGAAACATGATGGCATAAAAGGCATTTGCTGTCACGGTATTCGAGTCGGTTTTACTTCTAAGGCACACCAATAGATGTCTATCATCAATAAAATATTTTTATAAAAGTTTAGCATCAAGTCCTCCATTTTTATGTTATTTGTAAGTTTGCATTACACTCATCTTGATTGAGGCAAAGTGCTAACTAACTACTCTTATTGGAGCTTAACAACTATAATATATGCAAGTTTTTCTAAGCCCTATCAGCTGCAATAGATCGTAAAAAGCTGTGTGAAGCTGTAAATTCTGATCACTTTTGCAATGTTTTTGATTGTAGTTTAACTACAGTGAAATCTTAAAAAGAAAATGTTTACATTCAGCTTTTTAAATTGTTATTGAGCTGTTATAGCAATAAAACGTATGAATTAAAATATAATGAAGCACCTAGCTTAGAACATGGTGCATGTTACTGCGCCGAAAAATCTGGAGATCATTCCACAACCTTATCACGGTAAATATCCCGTAAATAATCATATAACTATAATCATACATATAAATATAACTTAATTAGGTTCATACCTTTAGCAACTTTTTCATAGTCATTTGGCCACATAGGGTCATATTCGTTGGCTACATTCCAGTCCAAATCTCCGACATTGAATGTTGTGAGTGTGTTTGGTTGGCTTGGACTATTTGTGTTTGAATCGTCATCATCTTTAGATTTACTTTTAAGGTCTATAACAGGAGTCAGCACCTGAAAATGTATACTTGGTATACAAAACCATCAAAACAAAAATCTGTATAGCTAAACTGATTTTTTTCTTGATTTTGGGGGTGACTCCAATCCAAGTGCCATTTGCTAGGTGTAATCATGTTTCAAATGTTTTAAACCACAGCTTCTCAACAAGTAAGAACAACACTAAAGGTTTTGGGGAAAGGGTGTACTGAGCCAAAAGGGTTCCATAGAACCCATGATTATAAATAACTTTTACTATGGAACTAACCCTGAAATCGCAAAAAATAAATATATGCTGTTTAGTTGAGTTGATTGTTGAGTGTGACTGAACGTTTTCTATGTAACAGCCGATATTGTTTTCGCAAATTCAGAGTTGCTCCCATAGTAAAAGTTGTTCATAAGGATGGGTACTATACTATGGACCCCTTTTGGCTTAGTCCACCCTTTCCGTGTAAACCAGCATATTATACGTAGTACATACTTGTACTTTGAACAAGCTGAGCTGTTTTGGTGTTGAGTAGTTTTCACCTTATGGAGGAAGCCAAGCTTTTTTGCAGTTAATTGACCTTTTGACTTAATGTTATGAAGTCTAAGAGTCAACGAGATAGTAATGCCAAGAACCTTGACGTTGACTGTCATTGATGGACACTTGACTCTTGGAAAGAAGGAAACAGTTAAAATGGTCTATTATTGGTGGAAAACAAAGACACTTTGTGTTCTGAAGAACTGTTTGATCTGATGCCGGCGTCGCGGTTTTACCAGCGCACTAGCCGCCACCACCTGAAAGCTCATCCACATATCATAGATCAGTGGACCACACGTACACACACACACACACACACACACACTGTGCGATTCACGCGATCATTCTTGCCTCACACTTGCAAAATGTGGAATGAGCTACTTTTCATGGTGTTCCCGAAAATCTACAACATTGGGTTCTTCAAAAGGCGAGTTAATAGATTCTTAAAGGTTAACATAATTGTGATCTCTGGTGTTACAAGTATCCATACGCAACGGTGACTGCTTACCATCAGGCATGAGGCAGCCCATCTGCTAGTTTTCCACCAATGGCATTTTAAAAAAGTTGGTAGCGTGGCAGCATTCATGAGTAATGAGCTAGCCTAGCTCTCCCATAGGTAATCACTAACCATGGCCTAGGCTTACTACCAGTAGCTTGTCCCCAGAGACCAGATGTCATTTCAGAATAAAAGTGCCTGGGTAACTTCTTCCCAGTCATTTGTAATATGACTACACTTGTGAAATGTGATGTTTGCTTTAGTTTTGGAGATTTTTACCTGCGCAGATTTTCTAGCCGCTTCTCGTTTAGGTTGTGTTACCGCTGCCTTTTTGAGTTGAAGTTGAGATTGAAGTAATTTAATACCCGATGACCACCCAGCGACCTTTTCTGTTGTCCGAGCCTTAATTGTATCAACATCATCGTATAGAGACATTGGTATCCAGCAATAAAGTTCCTAAAATGAATAAAACCGTTGATTAAATTGTGTTTGGACTTTGATGCGTATAACTTTGAGCAAAATAAAATTAATAGACGGGCCATAACCATTGAACTTGCTGAGTAAAAACGAGTCAAAACCGTCGGACATAAACTTCAACACCTAATTATAACCATGTTCAGTACATTTGTTACAAAAAATAAATGTCGGTTTTTTGTTGTTTATTTATACTTCGGGAAAGCACACGAAGGCATAATTTTGTTACTTATTTCGTTATCATGTAACAATAGCCTTGTGTTGCACTTCCTACGCCTAGAGACCGACTGAAACGAAATGAGCGCCGGCGCTCATTTTGTAATCTTCAAAAATTCAATTCATTTTATTTTGGTCTCAGGTGTATGTACCAAAGCGTGTTTGATTGAAAACAGTTTTAAGGGCAGCGAAGACCGCTGTCGCAGCGGTCGTAAGATATCACTATCATAGTTAAGGTGGCCGTGTGGCGTGTGGTTGGTTGGTTACTTACTTACTGCAATCAAGAATTAAACTTTATAAAAATATTTTTGAAGTGAGATAAGATAGATAGTAAGTAACTATTTTCAAAATACAATGAACACGGCGGAATACAATCTATTTTATGGATTTTACAGTTTACACATTCCGTAAACAAGTTTGACTTTGTTGCTCACTTTCATTTGACATTGATTGACACCTTGACAGTTGGTTGACACTTCCTTCTATATTTTATTTTTTTACGTGTTTATATCCTCGTTTGACCACCAACTCGCCTCTTGGTAAGCGACGATGTGGTCGAAGATGAAGCACGCAGACTTAGAAGATACCTATTCACTCTGGCCTTGAAAAGGCCCAAATTATATCTCAAATTGCGTTCGGATAGCTTATAGTGGCTTGGTTTGTGAAATTTGCTATTTTTGCCCCTTTGTTTCCATATAATTATTTTCGAATATTGGTAGAACCAAATTATTATGTAAAATAACTTACAAAGGTTTTAATTAGAACGTGATTAAAACTTTTTGTAGAACAAAGGTAGCACTGGCCTATTGTTGAATAAAAAAATCATTGAATTGTCAAGTCGTTACAAATTGACAACTATGTACAAAAATAATGAAAAATTACTTAGGTAGTATTTATGAATTCGGTTTAAAAATCACTGTTGAATATGGGAATGATAACAAGTCGAGATACAAGGCGCATCAGTTTTGATAATACATTTTCGTTAAGTTTGTCTGCTCTAACAGTACCTAAATCCATTGAAAATGAGAACATCATGAGGTTTGATGAGTTAACTCCGGTAAGTGTTTTATGCTTTGAATATGACAACATGTTCATCGTCAAAGGTTTTATGTTATAATTTATGGATAGGTCCATTATCAGACGATATATTTTTAGTTACGTAGCGTTATGCCCGTAGCAGGCAGTGCGTGGTACTCGCGCGAGTACCACGCGCTGCCTGCACAGAAGACACACGAGCCACAGCACTTTCTGCTCTCTCGCTCTAAGCAAAAAGTGCTGTAGCTCGCCCCAGGCGATGCGCAGCACTTATGCGAGCACCATTTGCGCAAGTTTACTGTGCATCATCTGCAACGGGCTTTAGTTGGCAGTGTTGGCACACAAAAAGCCTCGAGGATTACGCAACAGGTAAACTTAAAATAAAAAAAATAAAAAAAAATTGTCTAGTGCGAGCCTACCGCGATAAGTTTTAGACTTTGCATAATAGCTGACTTAGATATTATGTCTACCCATGTTTTTTATATAGGAAACTACCGAAGAACTGATTTTTGCTGACAAACCCAAGCCTATAGAAATACCGGAAGAAGAAAATGTTGATTACTGGGCACAAAGAATTGAAAATCTGAAAAAAGAACACCAAATTATCAATAAAATAGTAGAAGCTGAGTATGACAAACAAATAGAGAGCACAGAAAAAGCATATGAATCACCCAGAATGATAACACATGAAAAAATGATCCAAATGCAACCATGCTTTGATTGGCGCTCCAAGGTAATTTTAGTGAGTTTTACTTGCCAAACATTAGCAACTTACACACTGCCAACGAGCTCAAGACGAGTGTGAAAGACAAGTGTCACGCTCCCGTCCCGCCCCCACGTGCGTGGCATGTGCCTTTCAATTCAATTCAACCTTATAATGATCAAGTAATTTCTTAGAATAAAGTATCTACTTAATAGATGCTGGAAGGTTACATGGGTTGGATGGGCTAGGCCGAATAATGCTCATTGTACTCATCATTATGAACAACTTTTACTATAATTATAATATTATTATGACCAAATCTTCTCTTCAACTGGAAGAAAACATATTTATTTCCTACAACCCCTTGCAGACTTTGCGTAGTACAAGTAATAAGTACAAGTTGCAAGTGCCTCCTACGCATCGTCTGCAACGTTTTGCTGCAACGGCCTATAGCACTTCCACTGCTATTGAATTTGGCCTAAGCAAAAAGTGTTGTAGCTCGTTGCAGACGATGCGTTGTACTCGCACAAATATTACGCGCGCCGGCTTACTGCGCGTGATCTGGAACGGGCTCAACGGGCTCATAATAGGGTATTTGACTACTTTTGGGAAACTATTGCACATTATTGTCTGATATAAAATAATGTATACTGCATTTATATTTTCTGGATATCAGTCGTATTTGCGATATAAATCGATGTTAAAGTTTGAATAAAAAAATATCGCGCCAAAACGCAGACCTGCGTCATAGCTCCGGTCGAGCGACGATTGACGTCACACAAAACAAAACAGCTGCAGCCAGGCAGCAACAGTTTGATAATCACTAATTTTCTAATAGAAGTAATGGTTTATAAATGTTGTGTAGTGCCACAATGTACAAATACTTTCATAAAACACCGGAAAAACTATTCGTTTCTGTTCCAATGGACGCCAAAACTCGCAAAAAGTGGTTGGAACTAAGTAGCTCGTAGAGAACCCAAAAGTATTGGAGCTAATTCAAGTGTTTCTATGTGCGAAGATCATTTTGAGGTACATATTTGAGTCTATATATTTCTATTATAATTTGTGTTTTTATTGCATTACTATTTTATGTACTGTTACTTTCTTTTTAAACATTGTAAAGACATAACCTAACAAAATAGTGATATCCACCTACTACAACATACTTTTTGTACAACTTGATTGAATGTTTTGCTTGGAGAACAATTAAAAATTAATACTTACATTGTAGTTTTTACGTTTTGAGTTCTGCAGCGTAGAAACAATGACGTGGATTATTATTAAAGAAATATGCAACCATAAAAACATTAATTTTGGGTAAGTTACTGCTGTCTGCTTGCACAAAATGTTTCTCCATTCTTCTCACATTTAACCTCCGGAATGTTTTTGGTGAAAATTTCTGGATAAATCGCTCTCAAAATAGCTTTACAACATTAAATTCGCAAATATCAATACAAAATCTGTTTGTTTAGATTTGTGTGACGTCACTAGGGATGAAGCCAGTTACAGACCGTTTTCGATCACGTGATCAAATGTCGAAAATACAGTTGTTTTATTCGCGTTTTTTACAAAAAATAAGCATATTTTTATCAAAAAATCAATGAAATATGCTTTTTCATTATGTCATGTTTATGGATGGCGTCAATTGGCATAATATTTTTAATACAGTCAAGTACCCTATTTTTAATTTTTAATCGTGTACTCCCTTTTGTCTCTCTGGTCCGTCTTATCGTACTATGCGATTACTCTGTTGGCAATTAAGTACAATGGGGCGTTGTTTGTATTTATAAGTAGGTATTTATATCGTGTTTCAATTATTATTGATATTTTGCAGATTATGCAATGTTATGAAGTTAATTCACATCAGCCTTTAGTGTGTTCATCATATGTCCAAGCGTTTGCTAATTGTGTCGCGTCTTGCAGAGCTGCTGACTAAACAAAATGTTTGATATTGAATTATTTTTTACAATGTGTTTTCGTGGCTTATGTATTTGTATATGAATTTGTAACAATGAATACATTATTTCTATTTTTAAAGAATTTAATTATTCAAAATATGGTGGTCGACTTTGTTATTAGAAATTCAATGGGGATCAGGATCTTACCAGTCGCAACGCAACTTGCATGCGCGTCTACAGATTTTGAGGCTTTACCTGATCACACTGTATTCTCTTTGGCACTGTCATTGAGTATTTATGGTGTCGTGTCGCGTCGGATCGCTTTGTTGTCTTGTCTTGTCTGGCCGCGCACGCACAGGCTACCAAAGATTCCAAAAAGCCAGCTGCTTTGCTGGCAGCACACAAGAGTTTTGACATTGTTTAGTTTGCGCCAAAAGTTGGCCAAAGTTGGCGCCAACGTGGAAAAAAAACATATCGGCTCGTAGGATTATTTTCCTAAACTTGTGTATTTTCGAGTGTTAATGTGTACTTAATGGTGAATTATTATTCATTAAGTGCTCGTAAACGTGCTCGTGTGTGGGTAAGTGATATAACGAGGTGAAACGTGTCTTTTCGTGTTGTTTCCAAAACTCCATAGGGGCCTCTTGTAAAGTCTCCACCACTTTACAAGGGCATGAGCAAGGCATGAGTTTGACTTGACCGTGACTTACTTAGCTTGACTCTGACTGTGACAATGACTTGTTTGACGCTATTAAGACTATGTAAACTATTTGAGATTATGACTAAAAGACATTGAATCCATGGTCATGAATATTTTAACAAAAAAAAAATGACATTGTTTGTGTTCACAGTGTGCGTGAGTGTGTATATCTGTTTGTGAGAGAGTAGTTTTTTTTAAATTTGATTTGTGTTGTGATTTGGTTTCGTTCGTCAATTTCGTTTCGTGTTTTGGATTTTGGAAGTCCTATTTTTGAGAAGCTGAAAATGCGGCAAAAATTTAATTGTTACTAGGTATTTCAATGAAACGATGGCTGCTAATGATTCTAAAGAAGATGAACATCCTACTCACCATACAATATTGGAAAAAATTAATGCCATCAATGTTGTTACGAAGGTACCTTTAATTATTACTTTTTACTTACTTTTACATGGTGTACCTAGCTAATTGTTATTTTGGTTGCAGGCTCCAGATATTAACGATTTTACGATCATAAAACCTATCAGCCGTGGTGCTTTTGGAAAAGTGTTTCTGGCTCACAAAAAAAATAATCCGGAAATAATGTATGCCATCAAAGTAATGAAAAAATCAGACATGATTAACAAGAACATGGTCACACAAGTGGTAACTGAAAGGAATGCTTTGGCATTATCCAGGAGCCCGTTCTGTGTCCATTTATATTACTCGCTGCAGTCTACTTCATCTGTTTACTTGGTACGGTACTGGTATTTTAGGAACTTGACACCCTAGACAATGTTTTAAGTATTAATTTTGGTCGGATGAAAGAAACAGGCCACTATGAAATAAATAAAAGAGGGAACATTAGCTATAGAAGTAAAAGAGACCCTGCTTAGTTTTTACTTTTTGACTTTATTATTATTTATTATTAGTAAATCCGCCGTAACATTACATATTCTGTGAAAATTCCACTGGATATCTATTACGGAACTAAAGATACAGCCATTACAAGGTACATTTCAAGGACAGACAGACAGACAGCGTAGACTTAGTGATATGGTCCCGTTTACACTCTTTGGGTATGGAACCCTAAAAAGAACTTTCAACAAAAAACTTTGCCTAATTTTAAATGGTAAATGTCTGTCAAAAAAAGGCAGAACCAGCTTTTGGGGCTGTCATAAAAAATATAAAAATGTTTGAGATCAGAAGGTATCCATGGCACCGTGACTGACAACCTCTATCACACCGTGATTTAAAATACGGGCGGGCATCAGTTATGAAAAATTTTGATTAAAAGTTGTTGTTTCCTCTTTTAATCCAATTTTTCATTAATATTGCTGAATCTGCCTACCTACTACCTACCTATTTTCTACTGATACACTGATTTTTTCAGGTGATGGAGTATATGGTTGGTGGTGATTTAAAATCTCTACTCAGCGTATATGGTTTCATGGAAGAGTCGATGGCTGTTTTCTACATTGCTGAAGTTACTCTAGCATTGGACTACTTGCACAAACACCATATTGTTCACAGAGACCTCAAACCCGACAATGTGCTCATATCCACAACTGGCCATGTGAAGCTCACTGACTTTGGACTCTCCAAAATTGACATTCGTAGAGGTATTAAATTTAATGTCCATGGCTATAGAAATTCTATTGAGATTGTAATCATTGATGCTGAAATTGCAAAGTGCAGCTAGTGTCCTTATGCTGTGCATTCGTCGTCGCAAAATGTTGCTCATCATTAATGACGATGCTGAACTGTTATTTACACACGGTTTCCAAAAGGCTGATCAACACAAAAATTCACAATGTGATTGGTTGAAAGAAACAAAAAACAGCCAATCAAGTCGCTTGACATGAGTTTTGACAATAGATTAAATTCAACAGGCTGTCAGAAACTGGGTGTTGTTCTCATTGTGTGTCATCTGGCAATGCTGCATGTTGTTTTGTAATTTTGTCAAACATGTAGTATTACATGTTGCGCGGCATTTGATGCCTAATGAATTCATAGCTACAATTGACATTTTCAAAATAATGTTCACAATTGAAGTACACACTATGTGATATATCTTTTTTTTAATGCAATATTTCTTAAAATTTTGTAAGAGACTAAAAATAAAGTTGTTATATTATCTTGAAGAGAATTTTTTCTATACTGTAATTAAAACTGTGTATATCTTCAATTCACAGACCTGGAAATATCAGACTTTGTAAACTGCACTCCAAGCCTGAACATGCGGACCCCTGGACAGCTGCTCTCGCTGACTTCCCACCTGTCTTTTGGGTCTGGTGGTGGTGACACCACCTACAACTCTGTGCCTGCCGACGCCTGTGAGAACCTTCTTGATGCACTTAAAGAGACTAGTATGATATTATTTAGTACTTACATCATTTTGGTATCAAATCTGTTTACTGTATGGTAAAAAAATATTTATAACTTTTTTCGTATCCGTATTATGGAGTAAAGCCCTTTGCAGATAATGCGCAATAAACTAGTACTGCGCATCGCCTGCAACAAGCTACAACACTTTGCTTAATGCTAGTGGAAGTTGCTTAGTAGTACTCGCTCTGGTCCTTGCGCAATTTAAGCTTCGTTTCGCCGCGCTATATCGTACACCGGATTGACTTGCGCGACTCCCACTGCGCATAGTTCGAACACCCGCGCGAGTGGTACTTACATCATTACATTCACCAGGTTAGTTTAGATGTTGTATTTACGATGGCGCATGGCGGCGCCGAATCTCCTCAAAATAAGTAATAATTATGTGGAAAATACAAATATCATCATTTATTTCTTTAAGTAAGCACTTAAAATAACGTTTGTAAAATTAATTGCATGTCCATCTCATGGGCGCGACGCGAGTTGTTTAAACTGGTGCAAGTACATTACTCATACGAGTTGTGCGCTTCGCCACGCGAGTGGCGATTTACGTTTGAACGTTGGCGCTAGTACTCGCGCAAGTACTTGCGCAAGCTACTGTGCATCGTCTGCAACGGACTTACAGGATAGGTAAATTTTAGTGTGGTCACAGTTTGGTTTAGAATATAGTTCAACAGAATTGATGCCACTGTTTTAATTTACAAATTTTTTGGCACATGACCAATTAGATTTTTTTTTCAGCGTGAACTAGTGTCCTAAATCATTAATTACTTATAAAAAAAAACGTTAAAAATATCATTCATTATTTTATCATTGGAGGTAATACAAAATTTCAACACTGGGCCATATTGGCCAAATCAGGGTCTGCTCGTCTATAAATAAATAATATATTTACAATGAAGCCTAATCCTTGAATCACGTCGGAAATAAAATTCTTTTAAAAAATTTGGTTATTTCTTTACTTATCTATGATATTATAGACTTCACACTAATCTTATAAAAGTAAAAATAGTGTGTTAGTGTTTATGTTTGTCCGCACTCAACTCCATAATAGCTGAATAGATTTGAATGAAATTTGGTATGTAGGTAGCTTATAACGTGGATTAAAAAAGGCTATCTTAAAAAAAAAACATAGTTCTTGAACCATAGCAGGTGAATTCTCCGGGCGTTGCTAGCTAACTTGAATTTAATGTTTCAGGTAAACTAAAGGGTCTATTTAATGGAGGTTCTGGTCTAGAAAATTCACCAATGTTAGACCATTCACAACTCTCCGGAATACACCCATTCATGAGTGCAGAAAGCATCAACATATCAAAGGAAATAGTAAGTATTGTTCTATTGAGTAACGATTTGGGTAACGGACTGGTAAGCGCAGCGTAGGACGTCCACTCACAAGATGGACAGACGACTTAAAAAGACTGCAGGAAAACGCTGGATGCAGGCCGCTTCCAACCGGCCCTTTTGGAGATTGATGTGGGGGGCCTATGTCCAGCAGTGGACGTCCTACGGCTGAAATGATGATGATGAATAACGGTTTGACATGGTGGTCTGGATAAAGTGGATAGTGTATTTAGTAAATCAATGAAAATGCCTAAGCTAAGCTAAGTTGGTTGTAGCTACGTAAGTTTTTTCATAATGATGAGTACAATGACCTATCGGCTTAGTACAGTCTATATGCGTAACCCTGTATAATTTCATGTTTTGCTTCAGTCTCAAGACTCTGGATCAGAATCTCTAAGCTCTTACCACACTTGTGAGAGCTCCAAAAACAGTAACAACACACACAGTACGAAATCAACGGATCTGAGCAGTAACAATGATGGCTTCTCTATAGGGGAATCTGCCATCTTGTCAGATTCTACACACGATCAGTCCACCTCACCAGTCTGTAGAGGACAATCTTTGAAACGAATACCTAGGTAATATAAACACTTTTTTAAACCAATAGGCTATCGGAATATTTTTTTATCTTATAAAAATGCTGACCATAAATAGAGCTGAACGCCGAAAACAAAACTGAAATGTGTTCAAAATTAAGGAAGGTTGAGCATTTTTATGTCTTTCTAGTAGTTATTATTTCGCCACTTGCTAGACAGAGAGTCACCTATACTTATGTATGATATCACCTGTAAGTACGCCTTACAAACTCCATACTGACTCACATTGCAAGAAAGGGACAGCATCCCTTCCTAATCCGAACAAAAACTTTAAATGCTTATCTCAGATCTTTATTAGCCAATTTAAACAGTATTTCAGAAGGTATGAATTGAATTATATTTTTCACTAAGTATTTTATTTTTGACAAATCAAACACTTGTCCGATAGCCTATAGTAATAAAATTTCATTTGCTACATAGTTTTGGTTTTGATGTTTTTTATACAGTTTTAGGGCTAAAAAAAGAAAGCGTTTATTAGATGGTGACGGTGACACGCCCACTGGCGTCACAAGTTTAGCGGAATCGAAGCAAAACCACAGTGGCCTTACACAAGAGATAATGGCTTTGGAACTCACTCAGAACACGCCGAAGCGCATGGCCCTGCATCCGACGCCTGATAGACGCAAGAATCCTGTAAAAGGAGTTCTGAAAAAGAGGTAACTTATATTCACCACCGTGTAGATACCTGTATGCATGAGATGTGAACCGCTATAACATTTTATCCACTCGTTTATCCTGCGAGAGTGTAATCCGACGTATCCATATTCTACCTTTTTTGCGAGAACAAAATGTTATCGGGCATATCTATTTTTATCGGATACATTTCGGAGAGTGTGCATCGGATCTGCATGATCTAATTACCTTCAGCCCATTTTTCTATCTGTCAGAGCGGAGAGCGGGTACGAAAAATCGACACCGCGCTATGGTTGATATTCCGAAAACCCAGTACGAACTGCTTTGATTCCACTTTTATTGTTTTATTCTGTGGAATGCCCTGCCAGAATGGGTGTTCCCCGATAGTTACAATCTGGGTGTCTTCAAATCACGAGTGTAGACCGCATCATCGCTTAACATCAGGCGAGTTGGCAGCCAAAGCCAAACCTATTATAAAATAAATAAAAAATAACCCAATTTTTTAATCGCTCGTATGATATTTAGCACGAAAATATGCGAAATGACGGACTTTAAATTGAAATTCAAAACAAAAGTAGTTTTTTTTTATTAATCGTTTCACTCGCTTACGCAACGAGTGGTTTGAACAGTTCGAATTTGCTTTCTATCAAACTAATTGTTTTCAATTCGTATGGTCAAACATGCGAAATCATACAAACGATTTAAAATAAAATTCGAGCTCTATGTCTGTTGGTATAGCCTATCCAGCATCCATTATCAGTGCTGGATTGAGAAGTTTTAAATCTAGTGCCTGTCTCAAAGAAATGTAAATAACTACTGGACTAAACAGCCTGGATTCAGTGCTATGGCTGATCCAGCGTCACTGGATTCGAGTGACACTGGATCAATGTAAATTAGCCACTAATGAAATACCTTCTCGCTTGGAAGTCAATGCCACACAAATTTTTCTCAACATATTTTTTTATGCAGCTTTCAACTAATGAAACTTATTCTCTTAGATGGGTGTCCCAAAACGACAGTCATCACTGCAAAGCAGGCGTAATATTCTCCACTCCAGTATCGAATAATAAATGCCAGAAAAATAAGAAAATGCTTAAGGAAACTAGGTTCAATCTGCCAAAAGACGATCAGTCGGCATCGGGTCTGAAGGAGAAGTCGTTTACATTTAGTAAGCATATATCTACAAGCTTAGAAATATTTCCCTCAAGAAGGATGAGCAGGGTAAGATATCATTCATCATCATAATCAGCCAACCTTAGTCCATGCTGGGCATATGCTTCTCCCAAGTAGGGTACTATCCATCCGGATTTGTCAGGACATGTCCAACTTTTTTTAGGCTGGGCGATGTAAGTCTTTAATATGTTACCACTGTAACAATGTGTGCAGTGTTTGAATTTTGTGACTAAAATGTCCGGCTTTATGACAGGACTTTCGAATGTTGATATGGTAACGCTAATCCCAATGCACGTGAGTCAGCCCGTCTGACTGTTCTGACGTTTTGCTTCCTGCCACTGCAAGCTGCTTATATCATCATGCCATCGAGCTTCAAAGTGCCTTACATTACGTTTTCCGAAAGTGAACTTCCACTCTGGAACACATCTACCCCAACAGATCCAATATACCATTGAATATCTTGTTTCTAAAAGTATTAAAACTAGCAATAATTAATAAAATATAAAATATTTAGATTTTTTTTGAATTTGAATAATTAGCTTACGAGATGATTATATCAAACAGATTTGACTGAATCGATCTTGATGAATTTTGGCAACGAAGTGGTGTGGATTTTATAAGGATGAACATAGGTCACTTTTTGTTTTGGAAAAATGTGACTGCCAATTACTTTACGAAAGGTCGAGAGAACTTGAAGTCCAATTTATGTAAAAGTGTGTTCTTCAAAAAACACATATTAAATGTTTGAGTAAAATCTTTTTCAGGGTGACTCAGACAAATCTCCATCGGACTTATGTAAAACGCCCCTTGCTACTGCACATACACCTTATCGCACCCCGAAAAGCGTGAGGCGAGGAAACCAAGTATCAGATCAAAAGATATTAGGCACCCCGGATTACTTGGCACCAGAACTCTTGCTTAGGTAAGCTGTAAAGATGTAATTATACCTAGGCAACATCGTTTGGCATCTCTACATAGTATAAATTAAAGTCGCTTTCCGCGTCTGTCTGTCTGTATGGCCGCTAACTCCTCCTAAACCACGCAACGGATTTTGATGCGGTTTTCACCATCAGTTAGATACATTTTCGCGGAAGGTTTATATATATAACTAGCGACCCGCCCCGGCTTCGCACGTAAATTACACCCGTGCGAAGCTGGTCGGGCGGGTATGTATGTATTTAGAGAAGAGAAGAGATTTGATTTTATCTTGTTTTTTTTTTCAGGCAGGGTCACGGTCCGTCCGTTGATTGGTGGGCTTTGGGAGTGTGCCTGTACGAATTCATGACTGGAGTGCCGCCGTTCAATGACGAGACTCCTCAAGCTGTCTTTAACAATATCTTGACAAGAAGTAAGTGCAAAATCTTTGGTTTGGACAACTTGTTTCTGGCTCCACTATACATGCTAAAATTGAAAAGAACAACACTACAAATATAATTATTTGGGACTCATGGCCGGAAAGAAGGGGCTTTAGTGATACGCTAAAACTCCCAATGAAGGACTTATTACCGAACTTAGTACCGAATACGCGCGCTCTTATTACTATAAGATTACTTTATCGATATGACAGCAATGTCGTATCTCATCACTTTCAGCAAACGTCATAAGTGACATGGTAACTTGGTTTTACTTAAGACGTAATGATGCACAGAGAAATTCTGTTTAATGAGTCGTAGCAACCGACACCGTCCGCAAGTCCGACGATAGTGCATATTATTATGTCGCGATTGTAAGTCGCGTCCTATAATTTGTTTCTAGCTTAAACGTCGACATCCCTATTTCAGACCTAAATATATGATAACCTTGGCATTACCTATACCTAAATACCTACTCCTACATCTGGCTTTAATATTTTTTTACTCCACAGATATAGAATGGCCAGAAGACGACGAGGCCTTGTCGCCTGAAGCAGTGAGTGCTATCGAATCTCTTCTAACAATGGAACCTAAGGATCGGCCTGCGGCGGAGGCCGTACGGAATATGCCCCTCTTCAGGAATGTGGATTGGGAAGATCTGTTGAATAAGGAACCACCGTTTGTGCCCAAGCCTGACGATTTGCATGATACGGGATATTTTCAAGGTAAGAATTCGAAATAAAACGCCTGCTTTGTAAAGCAATCACCAGACTTTCTAGATCTAGAGAGAGATTTGCTTGTTTAGTTCGTATTTAACGACTTGTATGTCATAAAATATAGAAAAAGATGAAAGTGTGTCATACATTTCGTGCTATAAAAAAATATTATTTATCTTGGAAATTAAACTGAAATATGAAAATATGTATGTTTTGTTTCAGCTCGCAATATTCTTCAACAACTGCACGTATCTAACTTTGACATTTAATTGACTAATGGTTTAAAATAATGAAATTGATAATTATGTTGCTATACAATGTAACTCACTTTGTGTAAGACTGACTAAGAGCTGTGTGTGTGTTATTTAATCTCATTGTTGTTGTATTATTGGTATTAGAATAGTTTAATAATGAGTTTAATAACTGTAGTAAAATGTAACTTAGTCTAAATATAACTGAAAAATAAAATGGCTATTATTTTTTTAATATTTTTTATTGAAGAAACTAAAATTAAGTTGGCACAAATTCTTGATTATCAATTAATTAAGAAAAACAAGATTATCCTGGTTGTCTTTCTCAAAATAATTGATTTACAAATGATTCATTGAATACTTTTTGTATCTATTTTTAGATATAACACATGTAATTCTTTCTATATGACATGTATTCAATGAAATCGCGACATGAAAGCAGGTTTGCCAAGGTATAAAAACCTGCCTATTTATTCTATCTGTTTGACTTTTTCAATCTTTAAAACAAAATCATTGTTTCAACAAATACTAGAACAGAAGTTACCGCGTTGGCTGCAATGATAACCATTATATTGATAAGATGAATATCAGTATTATTATATAATTAAGGTTGTTAACAGTATATATGTAATGAGCCAAGCGCACACCTTAATCAAATTCTCTTATTAATCGTGCAAATAGATAAAATATGTTTGTCTCGTTTTCACACGTCATATTTTACGTCAGCAATAAGTTGACAACTTTATAGTATTTTTAATATGTTGTTTGTGAGTAGGGGGTTAGAAAAAGTTCGCTGTATTGCCACTGTCATAGTATTTGTTTCAACGCCCGTTTACTTTTGTTTCAACGCCTGTTTACTTCGAATTCTTCTGTATCCAAGGAAGGAAGGAAGTGATGCGAGTGTATACCCCAGGGTACTGGCCCTTGCCGCACCCGATACCCCACGACACCACGCCGATTTGATTCCACACACCGCCTTCGTTCACCATCAGGGGGCCACCGCTGTCACCCTGCAGAAAATGTATACGATTAAAATGTGATTTTAGATGAAAAATTTAAAGTTAGTAGTAGTAAGTTAGTTATCCGGAGTAAGTTTGCCGAAAGATGACTAACTTTTGTGCATGAGGCTGGAGACCAGTTGAACTAGATATCATTATCAAAAGGCAAGTAATGTACATTACTATATATTTGTGTTTTTATTGTGACACGTTCAACCGTTTAAATGTTTGTAAACTTACACTGCAGGAGTCCATGCTCGCTTTTCCGGCGCAGATCATGTGATCTACGATACCTCCGGGCGCCGCTGCTCCGTACTTGAGACGACACTCGTTGTTGGTCCAAATTGGAATCGACACCTCTTGCAGAATCGATGGCTGGGGACCACCTAAAAAATTCACAGGGTAAGTTATAGTTGTAATGCTTAATATCTATATCATAGTATAACAATATTTATCTGATCTATAGCTTTCAAAGGTTTTTTGGTAATTATTACTCATATACTGGTTTACGCGGAAAGGGGGTACTAGGCCGAAAGGGGTCCATAGTACCCATCATTATGAACAACTTTTATTACGGGAACAACTCTGAAAACGCGAAAAAAGTATCAGCTGTTCCATAGAAAAGCTGTTCATAAAGATGGGTACTATGGACCCCTTTCGGCCTAGTACCCCCTCTAGCTGTTACCCGTACTTCGCACGCGTAGATTTTCATATAAACGTTCAATCCCTTTAATTCGGCCCTTTTGCAAAATAATTCTTCTATATTAATCCTAGCGGATCTCTACACCCCATAAGGATTCTACCTGCCAAATTTTATCTTTGTAGCTCAAGTTATTTTCAAGATTTCATGATGAGTCAATCAGTCGCAGTCAGTAAGCGGTATTTCGCTTTTATAAATGTAAACAATTCCTGAACAAATGCTGAAAGATACTAACTCTCGCGTAAGCTCCCCCAACCAATGACGGTAGCGATGAGGCCAGCATATGCTCTCGAACCGCCCGGCAAGCAAATAGGATGAATGTTCTTAGTAAACGTAACCGGCTGGTCGATGGTCAAGATAGAGACGTCGTTGTACTGAAAGTGTAAATGTAACAATTAGTTTCGGTGTGCGGATTATATCGAAAAGAGGTGTTAATACGTGAAAACAAATCAGATAACATGTAAACGGAGGAAATTACCAATGTGCGCATATCGAACCCACGGTGTCTCACGACTCGCTTGATCTTTCTTTCGATGTGCTGAGTCTCCGTATTTGTCTTTATATTGTGATCGCCAAGCCTTGCGGTCAGGCGGGCCACATCCCATGACGTCATGCTGTAACAACCGTTTGAATAAGAAATACTGTTTGACGTTGGAATTCAGAGATTATTTTTTGATTAAGTACTTACTGGGCAACACAATGCGCTGCGGACAGTACGTGTTTGTCGTCTATCAACGAACCGCCACAGAATTGACGACCACCGTTGAATAGAGCTACAACCCATGGCCATTCGTTGAGATCTGCGTTGTGACCACCGACAATACGCTCTTCATCCTGCGTGCTTCCGTAAGCCTGATAATTTTATAAAGTTCAGTTTATTTATGTACTCGTCATTTAAATTTTAAAAGTAACGGATGCTTAAATAAAACAGACATTGTGTAAATAAGAAGATATATGTGCGTAAAACTTAAAATATTTGTACATACTGTCCCAGAAAAACAAGCACACTTTTTCTGAGTTTGCGAGAGGTCATCCAACTTGTAACACTTGGCATTCGGGTCCGTAGGCGTCAGTGTATATATTCGAGGGGCTCGGCTTGATTTTATCGCGTTTTGCAAAATTATCTCCCGAGTGGGAACTAAGTAACAGTTTTTGATAACGTACCTGAGGTCCATTCTTTTTGCCACATCCAGATACAACGGGTTGCGAGGGAATTGATGGCAGCGTAGGCTTCGTAGGTTGAGTAGGCTTTATAGTCTGCCATGTCTGATACAGAAAGCGAACATTAGACAAACTAAAAGCGAGTATGATTTTCAAAGTGATAAATTTAACTCACTTGCTTAGTTGTAGGCCTGGAGGTGCTTGGAGGTCTGGTTGCCCAAGTTGTGGGTGGTTTACCGTTGATCGGGGGTGGCTTTGTAACTCCGGCCACTATTTACAAAATTATAGGCATTATTCACGTTAGTCTGGCTCGTGCTCATTATGCTATTCTCAAAAAAGTTCGTACCGATAGATGGTGGATGCGTAGGTGCCGTGTGGTCTGGCGGGTGAGTTGGCAGTGGCGGAATAGTAGGAGGCCATCCGGGAGGAATCTGACGCGTGTCCACACCTTGGTTCAGGGCCCATTGGCGTGAAAAAGCTGAAGCGAAGCTGCTAGGAAACCTACAACCATAATTTTGGGATTATTTATTATTGTTTAAAATAAAATCGGATGTAGGAAAC
This sequence comes from Agriopis aurantiaria, assembly GCA_914767915.1. Taxonomy (NCBI): domain Eukaryota; kingdom Metazoa; phylum Arthropoda; class Insecta; order Lepidoptera; family Geometridae; genus Agriopis; species Agriopis aurantiaria. The sequence goes on along the minus strand of OU611983.1, from coordinate 9,546,215 downwards.
TAGAGAACATTATTTGGATTTTTACCCGAAATGCATTGGCGGGACTTGCATCGGCATAATTGGTGGCATGAATCCCAGACGCTGAACATCTGGTTCTTGCTGTGGCGGTGTCCCTGTAGGTTCTGTGCAGCAAACTCCAAATACCTCAAGAATCATACAAATTGGACATTAGCTTGGTGGATTCACATGTTCACAATGGTTGATTCTTGGTTGTAATGCCTTACCTCCATATTATCGGCGCTGATGTAACTGCAGGTGTCATAGTGGCCCATAACCCACCCGTCCCAGCCGGTCAGGTCGGCCACTTTGATTAAGGGGTAACATTCCCGGAAACTCTTGCAAGTGCCCTGTTTGCCGACGGTAGTTGCACACTCTGTGCCGAAAGCTCCCTCATCTGTCTGGAAAAGATCACATATGTTTGTGTTACAATTGTTCATGTAGCCTGTTTTTTTTTTCTATTATGAAGGAATGTGGTTGTCATTGTGCTATTTTATTATTAGTTTTCAAAGTACCTATAGTAGGGATAATTCTAACCTGGTTTTCAAAAGACGAAGGACCTTTATAAGGATAGGCGGTGTGGCCTTCATTTTGTAATGTTTTTTTTTTTTTTTTCTGGATTTCTTCAAATCGGATTGAATCGGTATTTTCTAGGCAAGCGTGCTCCATCCTAGACCGCATCATCGCTTAACATCAGGCGATTGAGTTGGCGTCGTTGGCGGTCAAAAGCTAGCTTATTTATAAAAAAAACTTCAGCCTAGAGTTCTTGGCACTAGAGTTTCTTGCAACAGTTTATTTAACAAAAAAAAACGCAATACTCAACCGCTTCTCATATTATGATTGGTTAACGTTGATCGCTATACGAACATATTTGTTTATATAATTATATGGGATGGCGAGCCATCGGTGAACGACTTAATGTATCAGCTAAAGACCTAGACAAATTCATTCCTCTGGCCATCCGCTCCTTGTACTATTATTTAATTTGATTTTACTCCGCATTACCGAGGCTTAACGTCGTGTTTGGAAATGAAGTTGCGCTCTGTGAATGACCTTGTTTGCAACCTTCACAAGGTCTAGCTTCGAAAGGAGTTTGTTGTACCTCTACAGAGGATGAATAACCACCTGTCTAGGTCGCAGAAACATTAGCTGCCTGGCATCGCGCGTGGTGTTCGATGCATCTCTCCTATGACGCCCCACATGAGCTGCAAATTAACAAAAAAATAATATTTATTTTATGTTGGGCCATTCGTACGCAAATTACGTACGTTTTGGTTTCATTTGATATGCACATAATAATGAATGGTTGAAGCCATAAACACCATATCACATTAAAAGCGGTATTAAAAAAAACTAGAGTCAGCATTTGACTCATGTATGTAAGTACCTAACGGTGCAAAACCTTACGGGCATATAAGCACCGTATTAACATCAATATTAAATTAAGCTCGTCGTACTTGTTATATTTATGTTGATACAGTTTCCTAAAACCGGTTTTTGCTTGCGGTAAATATCTTATCAATATTTTTATCCTTTGCTTTTTGCCGGTTTGCGATTCCAATGCTAAATTACCAATTCAAATTTAGATAAAACTAATTGATCAAATGAGCATTTTTATCTATAGAACTTTTTAGATACCCTTGTACTCATTAAGTGTTAGTAGTGACTTTTCTGCAGTATGTCGGGGTAAGTACCTCACCTTCGCCTGTTGTTCAACCACTAAGCAGTAGTGTGCAAACATTACTGTGGTTCGGATTGAAGGGCTGTTTCCACCAACAGAGTATAAATCGAATATCTCGGCGTGTCGAGCGCAGTGCATTGCAGCATAAGATTTTGTTATGGGCAAGTTATTTGAACTGTTATGGGCAAGCGTGGTGCTTACCATCAAGCAAGTGACTTGCTCGTCTGTTGCATATTGTATTATCACCAAAACTAAAGATATATGCAAAATTTCAGCAAAAATTGTTCCGGAAAAGAAACTGGTAGGTACTGGTTACATTTGACCCAAACAAACAAATATAAGTAGCAAGTTAAATAAAAGTTTTGATTATAAAGGTATGAGGATATTCTGGGTAGTTTACACCTTACACATTTAATATAATTGATAGATATATTATATCACCTAACCTTATCTAATACACACTCGCATGTTTTAAATTTAAATGTATTATTAAAAATAATGCATTTTAATTTAATAAAAGCTTGTAAGTTGTACCTGTACTTGTCAACCTAGATGTGTTAAGCATATATTATATATATATTATATATATATATTCATATATATTATATATATATATATTCGATAGCCCGTTGGTCCAGTTGGTAGTGAACCTGCCTTCTGCGCTTGGGGGCGTGGGTTCGATTCCCATCTAGGACAAACATTTGTGCCATGAACATTTGTGTTTGTTCTATATCTGGTTGTTAATATCTATTTAAGTATGTATTTAAAACTATATATGTATGTATATCAGTCTCTGGCAGCCATATCACAAGCTTTGCTTAGTTTGGGGTCAGATGACCGTGTGTGCAAAAATGTCCCGAATATTTTTATTTATTTTATATATTTTTCAAGATTTGGCCTAATAAAAATACACATTGTAAACGTGCAATGTTTTACTATAGGTACTTTTTACCGTAAAGTTAACATGGGTGAGTCATCATGTTATCAAAGATTTTAAATGTTTATCGGGACTTATCACACATTATTTTATTTAGGTAAAAATAGGTAGGTACCTTTCGCTATACATTTCGACCAAATCGCGAATGTTTAAAAATTACTATCAAAGATTTTGTACAGTAAATGTCAACTTAAAATTATTATTCAATTGGCGGCCAAAAAACATTTGTGTGTACAACATAAATAAGTCGTAACGATGCATGTTATTTATTTCGGATTGGTGCATAACGGGACCTGATAGGACCAAACGTTTTCGTTGGAATTTATCAGTACATGCCCTGAATACTAACTCTAATTTTGAAGTTATGACTAAAAATCTCGTCTCATATTTGCAAATATCTACGGAAGGAGCTGTGTATGGACAGCCAAACTTGTCTTAAATACTTAAATCAATAATGATTTATCTACTGAATATATTGTGGTTTTAAAGGGCTGGTTTAAAAGGCGATTATATAATGCATATTCATAGTTTCATCACCATCGTTTTCATCTCACTTATCTCAGTACTGCTTATCTCTTTTATGCCATCTGCCTCGGTCCTGGGCTAATCGAGTCCAGGTTCGACCCGCGATGGTAACAATATCGTCGACCCATCTTGCAGCTGTACGATCAACGCTCCGCTTTCCTTGCCTCAGCCAAAAGTTACAAAGTCTATAGGACGATAAATATTGGCGAATTTACCTTAGTTAACTTAACTATAACTTCAATGTTGAATGGTTAGGTATAACGAACTGCTCGGTTTAACTGCAACTGCATTTAAGCACGTTTCATTTCCCTATAGTGGCATGGAGATCAAAAAAGTCATAACAATATACAAACGTCTAGCCTTGAACTCTTACTGAGGTGACGAGTCCCATCCGCAGAACTCTACAATCAGAGATCTAAATTATTAAAGGTAGTATTTGAACGAGCGAATATAAATACAAATTAAAGGTGTAAAAAATACAGAATATGCCTCACTGAAATTAAGTGGTCGAATACAAATATTGAAAATGTTATATTCAACATTTTGCATATATTTTATTTCAAGAATACTGCGTATCCTAATCGAGGTAAGCTGACAGAAGTCGGATCTGCCCTGATAGGGCAGCGGGGAAGGATAATGTTTCCTTATAAAAAATAACCACGACCTAACCCGACAGAATTCTAATTTGTCCTGATAATCAATACTCATTTGATATTACAGTCGCCCACTTAGTGATTCCAGTCGGCCATTCAGATTTTTTATATATAGGTACCTATGCATCATGGATTTACAGTTTCATAAATAAGGGGGGTAAACGGGACCCTATTACTAAGCAAAAACTAAGGGCATCGAATTCCCCATACATCGAAACGTTTTTTATTTGCTCTAGTGTAAAAACGGTAATACGTACGTCGTACAAGCTACAAGCGTAGAACTTGGCATTATACATATTCTAAAATAAAACCAACATAATATAAAAAAATACTGGCCAAGTGCGATTCGGTGACAATTTTCTGATCACCAATGTTAAGCAACGTCGGGTGCAGTTAGTACCTACTTGGATGGGTGACCGCCTGCACTTGGTCTTAACTGATTTTCAACTTTTTTACTAATCTTAGTTGACTGTTTAACTTCTCGCAAAAATATTTAAGCACTGCCCAAGTAGTATTATTTCATACTCTCATTTTAAGTCGCCTAGTTATTTTTTAGTTGCTCGTTTAATAATAGCCCAATAATTAAACTTGATTTCCAGAGATACTGATGAAAAAATATGACCTTTAAAGGTTCCTAGATACAGAACGAAAACGTCTCTTGCCGTCCTTAAAGCAATCTGAAGTAAACTTAAAGCTCTTCGAGGTAGGGATTTCATTCAGCCAGCGCGAATTGAATGCACTGGTTTAAATAACTAGCTGAGGTATGCCAACTTACGCACCGCCTTGAACTTGATACCAATAACAGGCAATTTAATTTTCGTTCAGGGTATTGCGTCTGAATGCCAATCCACCCAAAGCTATTCAGTTTAACTCTCTTCTAATTATTCGAGTGTGGTCCAGTTCAGATGCCAAAGAGCTAATCATTCAAGACCGAGATAGTATTGTTTATTATTACACCGTTGCACCGTTTGTTTATTGTTTGTTTTTTGACCGTGTGAGAAAAATGTTTTTTTTTTTTTACTTTTATTTTTACAAATTGACATGCTTTATTAATAAAATGACTGACTACAATTTTTTTTTACATTTTGAAGATAATAATTACTGACTGGGAAAATTAAATAAAACCGGCCAAGTGCGAGTCGGGCTCGCGCACTGAGGGTTCCGTGCCACCAGCAAATACAATAATTATCAATTAAAAAACCGACTTCAAAATTACTATTACCACCTTACCACCACATTAAAAATATGGCATTACGATACGTGAAAGAAAATGAGGTCATCCAAATAACCCAATTACCAGTTATAACTTGGTAATGTACAGAAATTTTTCACCGACTCGAACTTGGCCATTACTTATTTATTATTTGTTGTCATACTTTAGAGTGCGTACTATAATCATGCCAAGTTTGACGCTTGTGCGTATTACTGTTTTTAGGGTTCCGTACCCAAAGTGTAACAACCCTAAAGTTCGTTTTTAGGGTTCCGTACCTCAAAAGGATAATACGGAACCCTTATAGGATCACTTCGTTGTCAGTCTGTCTATCCGTCTGTCAAGACCCTTTTTCTCAAGAACGCGTAAAGGTATCAAGTTGAAATTTAAACTAAATACTTGGGTCTACGGTTTCTTTCGGCTGTAAAAAAATAAAAGTTGTAAGTCAACGCAATCAAAAGATATGAACGTTTAAAATGTCGCATATTTTGCGATTTCACAGGGGAATCATGAAATTTGGCAAAAGGCAAGGTCTCATAGCACATATATAGGAATAAATCCGAAAGTTACAAATTTGAAGTTATGTCATTTAAAAATAATTATATTGCTATTACAAACTTACATTTTATAGTTGGAATGTATGGAAGAACCTTATAGTCAACTAGAAAGTTATGTTTGTCATTCAATATTTCAATTTCAAAAAAAAAAAAACTATCTATACTCCTACTCCTACTCGTACCTACTTGTCCGGTTTTTGATATTAGATTCGTTTCGATAAAATGAGTTTTAAGCACGAGTTATAACACTTGGCTTTTCAGTTTAAATGCTCGGTAATGAAACAGTGATAGTAATACCTATGTAGACTTTACTAGAGGCTTCTTTGGAGTTTTGGAAACAACATGAAAATACATGTTTAACCTCATTATACCTCATCAGATCCCACACTCGAGCACAAACAATAACCCTTAATAAATAATAATTCACCATTAATATACAATGAGACAACATGCTTTTTCCATGTTGGCGCCAAAAGCAAAACACCGAAATTTTACAATGTTCTATTTTTAATAATTTTTTATCGCTCATTATTAGGCGAGCTAACGCAATCAAGACCAAAGTTGGCACAGAAAAAATCGGAAAAAAATATGTCTGGGTCTAATACCCTGTTATTATAAGAGACCAAAGACAACTTCCTACGTGTATTACAAACTGAACCTCTTTGAACAACTTTAAAAAGGTTCTGTATTATGCTCGAACCAGAACTGCTCAGAACCTCTTTGAATAATTTTAAAGAGGTTATTTTACTTTTATGCACTCGTTCAAAAAAAGTCTAGCGTCTAAAAAGCTATTTTAGTCCGCTTACATCGGGCATATTCAACGAGCATGATAAGTGAAAATATGTTTTTTTCTGAAATCTGAAATGTAGTCTAAACAAATAAAACTTTGTTAAAAATATTTGTAATGTCTATGATATGAACTAAATAGTTCCTTCGACAGTGATTTTATGTCTTCAAATATGTTGAAACGCGCGAGCGAGATAGCTTCGCGTTTTTAACTGCCATATTGCTCTGTGATCACAACGCAGTCGCTCTTAAGATCAAAATACGATAGAATAAATATATCTGATTGGCTAAGCTTTAAAATTTTGATTGTTCTCTGGGGATTCCGGGTTCAGCGTTCTAATGCTAGGAAATGTCACGGGCGTCATCCCGCTTCAATATCGCTTTACCGATCTAATTAATGTCCTCGAAGCCCAACAAAAAATATAAGTGGTTTGGAACGGTGACTGCCGAAGTGTTAGAAGACAATGCCTTGATTGATGTGCCTCGAACGTGGACACGTGGGCGTTCAGAGATTTGCATTGAATCGATCCCGTGGTTTTTTGATTCCGAGTACTGGCCCACGTGATGAATTTTAGAAGTACTATCGGCTTGGTCATGACCAACCAAAACATAGTGTCATACTGATCACATCCGAACACCGGTATCCGAAAAAAACAGGTTTCTGCAGAACTCGAAATGTTTATAGCTAAATTAATCTAATTTATGTCTAAAAAGTGTATCGATAGTAATTTATGACAGTAGTTTTCGCCGTGGCCGGACATCTCAGTTGCAAATTTTAACTTTCTCTAGCCTCAAAACCTCATAGCCACTTGTGGCGTGCATTGTCTGGACACCGTACAAAACAATACTAGAATCGACCGTGACATTTCTTTGGTCACCAATGTAAATAAAGCTTTGTTTCGTTTTCATCGAGTATTCCATGAAATAATTATAAAAGTTAAATTATAATGGTCAGCAAATAAATACTAGGTATATACCGTTTATTTATTAAAGGATCATTGCACGTTTTCACTAAGTTTTATAGGAAAATTTCACTTTCACTATTGTGTTGATTTTTGCTGTTTAATTATAACATTTAAAAGCATATTCTTTCGGTAGTGTTAAATTAATAAATTAAATATGTAAAGTAAATTTTGGAAATAAGCTACACAAATGGCTTACCGGTAACTATAACAGCATCGTCGGTGTAAAACGCGCCATCTCTCGAAGAAAATCCATTATGAGCGTTATCATCAGAAACACTCCCGAAGCCCGGCGCCAACAGCCCCATCCAAAGAATTAATATTTGAAACCCTATTAACATTGTGCCCGAATTTTAATACATTCACTAAAGGAAACAGCGAAGGGGGTTCGTTTCGATTTCGCGCGACACGCGTGAATGTGCAGCCCGCAAGGAGTCGCTTTGCAAAATGCTTCGGACTCTTGGTTCCGCGCCTTTATAATATGACGCTCTACATTAAGCTAAAAGATAACAGAGCTTTTTCTTCTTTTATAAGCTGACATTTGGCTGAGGCTAAGCTTTATAAAATATGACAACCATTCTGCGTGTTCGGCCGAAAGACATCGGATTGATGTTCACACGACACCACAACACAAAGAATGTTTTGGGAGATCAGTGAACCTCAATCAGTTTTACAATTAAGGACAACGCGGTGATCGGCATGTATGAATTTGATTCGAGTATAGCAAAAAAAGTAAAATGAAAAAAAAAGTAAAGGAAGTAAAGTGTTGTAGTATGAAATTTTAGTGTCTGAATCAAAAAGCTAATCGTTTATAATTAAAACAATAACCCAAGCACGCAATAATAAATAATATTTAAATTCTTCATGGAACTAATTTTTTTCCGGTTTTCTGATAGTCCTAAGCCAATAAAGTAAATTCTTCCGCCAATCGACTGCAAAGTTATAATACTGGACTTGGATCTACAACGAAAGACGTTTGTGTAGATATTTGTCACAATTTCCTATTGCGACATTGCAATTGGACGATCCATTTGCATAAAGATAAGTTTGAGACCCCAAATTGACAACCTCTGAAGTGATAGAGGGATTTGTGCACTTCGCAGGATAAATATAGGGTTTCTCCCTGAGGCAAAATGTCACCTTAAGTTCTCCTGTTGTATGTCACAAAAGCATTGATTTATATCGCTCCAAATATCTAAGTGATTTTTTGCGTGTATTGTAAATGCATTACAAATCGACAAGTTTAACGAGAAGAGCTAAAGCACCCACACCGGGTCAACGATCTCTTGAAAATAAAGTGGCAGGGCCAACATTTTTATAGCAAGTCATTAAATCATATAATTTGCTCAGGGCGGACGGAGGAGCAAAAGAAAGGATCATTTTATGTGGTTCATTTGTACCTTTAATGCGATTTACTCCTTATGTTTTGTAATTACTTTGTACTGATTGAAGAGATTGTTGCAATGTTTTCCTAGGGCGTTTTTTAAGGTTAAAGTGTTTTTTTTTTATTATGACATTAATATAAGATCATTAACAATGATTTTTTTTAACTGTCGAAGAACTATATATATATTAGTACATATCCCATATTTCTTCAAGGATTCGATAGTTATGAGAGTTTCAATTTTGTATGTTCAAATATTATTTTTTATTTATTTTTAAAAAGTTCACGATTTTCTGCGTCCTCCATCTCTTACGTTTCCGAAATCCCTAAGGTACGTTTTTCATCCGCCAACATTTTTGTCTAATTTGAGGCACGGAGTCATAATATTTCGAAGTGCTAATAGCGATTTTAGATTTAGCGATCTAGGATATCCCGAAAAAATTATTTGTAAAAATATTTCGTCCACTTTTTCTTGTCTTGTTACATGACCATGAATAGAAGAAATAGATTTTATTTTTTTGCCTGATCTAAAATTATCATTAACTTCTTTGAGTGTTAAATTGAAAATTATAATGAGTAGATCTACATATCAGATAAGAAAAAAATACTAGATCACAATTTCAGTACGAATTAACAAGAGCCATCACATCTTGAACATGAACCGGAAGATTAGTAAAGAAGCATTAATCTTGCTAAGTTGGTACCGTGATACCGTTATGTCAATGTCGTCGATCACTATCTTGTTGGGACCGCAAAATTAAAGGAGTACACACACGACATGTAGGTCTATAGGTAGGTACGGTGTCAACACAATGTTTTATTGTTTGACCAAATATGTGCCTCTTAACGGGAACGGGTCATGATTACTCATAATCTAAGGTAAAAGGCACATCGAGAATGAAATACGTGTAATGACTGTAATAGACTGTACTAAGGAAATTGACTGAAAGTTTTTATGCCAGTCAGGCGACTGAACCTCAAAGTAAATTTTACCGAATAAAGCCTGATCACACAAACAAAGCAAAACGGAGAGGCTGAGGTCTGCAGACCTCAGCCTCTCCGTTTTGCTTTGTTTGTAAAAATCCTTACAGAGAACAAGGAAAGATTTTTTAAATCCGTGTGTTCTTATCATCGTAAGTACATCTAAAAATAAAGGAAATATGTTGAAAAGATAACTTTGGTCTACAAACATTCTACTTTACAGTTGTTTCTTGCTTTGTCTCTAACGATAGAGACATATAGAGACTTGTATTATGTGCTATAGATGATGAAAGCCGTTGCTTTCAAGCATATGAGCTATCCCTTACAAGCAACCTCTGATTTTCATCAGTACATTTCTTAATTTCATTTTATGATCTCATATTAAAACTCCGGTACATTTCAGAGTATCGAACATGAATATTTATGCAGTAAATATTCAACGTAGTTGTATCTTTTGAAAGGGTTCATGGCATGCAATCATTGGGTACCCAGGACCTGTTGAACTGGTCTTGAGTAAAATTATCACCGTGGGTTCAGCTAATTTAGGGTTAGTAGCGGTTTATTTTTTTTATTATTGGAGAGAATCATGCATTGCGGGATAAACTGCTGTTACGGTTCAGAAAGGACCTGCTTGTGGTTCGTTTACAGTTATTGCAGTTACAATTCGTACAAACACACGCTAGGCAGAAGAAGAGTTTACTACAGCATGGTTACCTACAGCAGTTCGAAGTGAAAGACATATTTTCAATATGAATAACATAGGAAATGAACGATAGATAAGAATTCAGTGACATAATTCGTCGTTCACAGCCTTCCATATTTCACTTTTACTTTTCACTGCAGAACGTAAAAGACAGAAATATTTTCAAGATGAATAACATAACAAAATCACCCCCATTGCTTTAGCCCATGAGCTATGGTCGCTTTCCTGTCGGCCTCCTAATTCTTGAACTGTATTTGCAACCAATTTAAACAGCTCATGGGCTAGCAACATTGATCTAGAAATTTACCTCCTGCCCGTTTTTCTATCAGACTGCCAGAATGGGCACGAAAAATCGACACCGCTTTATGGTTGATATTCCAAAAACCCGTATGAAGCGCTTTGATTCCACTGTTATTGTACGAACTGCTAGTCTGTGGAATGCGTTGCCTGAATGGGCGTTCCCCGTTAGTTACAATCTGGGTGTCTTCGAATCACGAGTGAATCGGTTTCTTCTAGGCAAGCGTGCTCCATTGTAGACCGCATCATCGCTTAACATTAGGTGAGTTGGTAGTCAAACACAAGCCTTACTAAATAAATAAAAACAATGACAGGTTCGTTCATTTTTAAAATTTAGCAGCAACATTCATCATCATCCACAGCACCATCGCGTCGGGTACCTAAAAGTCCCTTGCAAGCCTATCTATGATAATAAATGTCGAACTTCAAAAATACTTAGACATAAGTTTTGTTCATGACCTACAACTTACTAAGATTATGTTAGCTGATAAATTGATAATTAGTTTTGACGTTTGATGAACATTGGCAATGAATTTTATGATAGTCCCGTGATAACTGTAAATTATAAGCAATTGGACCGTGCATAATATTTCTTCGTTAGAATCGTATTTATCTATGTTTATTATTCATAGTTGAAGATTAATTATAGAATCTTAGTAGATTTATCTGTTTGGTCTAAATTTGGCTAAGCATGTTTAATTGCTGATACTCTCCAGTTCCTCTTGATCATTGATTTATTTTGTTAGCCTTTTGTAACTTCGATCAATTTTGCATTACTTGTCTTATTTTGGATTTGTTACTTACCGGACCGTCTAAAAGCCCTAACAGACGCGTGTGTATTTGGTTGACGAGCCGCCGTCTAACCACAGAAAAGTTTTTTTTTTCGCCTGTCAAGGCATTTTTGTAAGAAATTTGTTGTAGCCAGTTGGTACCATATAAACGATACATCAGTCATTCGAAATCAGTTGGCAACTGTGATGCGGACAAAGAACTTTGAGAACCCAACTTTGATACCCAAAAAGGTAAGGTCCAAGTTCTTTAGATGCGGAGTTCGACGCTTTGATCTAAATAAGAATGTTCAAGCAAGGTTCTATCATAATGCCTGGCGACAGATTTTCCTTCTCATTTCCGTTCTATTTACTTCTCTTTTCTGTGCGTCTCTAACCAACGGGAGAGAAAGAGTGACAAAAACATAATTCCCTCTCTTCCTCGTTGGTCAGACGGCGGTTGAGTTGAGGTCAACCAAATCCACGCGTCTGTACTGTTACTGTACACTGTGTACATCTACTAACAGATTTTCTTGCTGTTTTTATAAAATAAGATAATATTTTTAGAATCTTTTTTTGAGTAGGTGTAGTGAAACATTAATATTTTGTCTCCACATTGTAGAGATAAGTAGGTTTGGTTTGGACTTTGGAATAATGTTTTAAAAATTATGTACCGTAAGCGAGGACCGTTAACTATTAATAAATTACAAATGATTGACAATTACTCGCAACTATGTTAGTAGGGGTCTTGTGAGAGAGGCTTTCGATTTGGCAGACCTATATTTTCATACAATAGTGTTGACGATAGGCATACTTACCTACCGACTATTTGACTATCTAGTTATAATGTACACCACTTGCGGTGCCTCGCGGCTTCACCCGCTCTTCTACAATGTAAATAGGCTTGCGTTTGACTGCTAACTCGCCTAATGTTAAACGATGATGTGGTTTACGATGGAGCTTGCTTGCCTTCTATAGTAGAAACCGATTCACACGCGACTTGCAGACAATTAGATTGTGTCCATCAAGAAACACTCATTCAGGCAAAGCATTCCACAGTCTAGCGGATCGTACAATAAAAGCAGAGTCAAAGCGCTTCGTACGGGTTTACGGAATATGAACCATGAAACGGACATACAATTCATTACATTATTAATTATTGATACAAGAAAATAACACAATGACAAAGTTACTAATTGTGGAAGATTCTGTTTTTTTTTTAAAATAAATATTAGGCTTGCCGTTGACCACCATCACGCCTGATGTTAAGCGATGATGTGGTCTACGTTGGAGCACGCTTGCCTAGAAGAAACCGATTCACTCGTGATTTGAAGACACCCAGATAATGTCCTTTCCTCTTTGTATTTTTTTGTAATTCCATTCCCTTCACTTGAATAAAATGCCGCGCTTTTATTTGTTAATACTTCGAATCACGTGAAACGTTGCGTGCGCGAGTGTTTTTAATTTTTACAAAAATAAATTTACTACTTTTGGTAATTGATTTAGGTACTTTATGATTTTCATTAGTTTATTGCGTCAATAATAATATCAATTACATTTATAAATAATAGTACTTAATAGGTAAATAAATATTGTTTATTTGTACATTTTAATACTTATAAAATACCAGAATTGAATGATCAATAAGTAAAAACTCTTTGCGTATAAACTTACAAAATGAACATGAACAAATTAAAAGAAACTGAAAAAAATATTGCGCTCTGCCAGCTGTGAGTAATAGTCACGGAATATTATTATTACTCCTACCGGTAATAGTGTTCCGTGAATATTCTACTTTCCACACGATTTTCTGCCCTGTAGGTATAATAATATTATAGGTTACTTATTTCGCCCACCTTTCAATAAGATTATACCAAACTGTTTGGGCGTTTTATGTATTGTTGCTGCAAATATTTTGCAAGGCACTCTTGTTTATGCCGCTGCCGCCGTCAGTATAAGGTAGGTAGGTCCGGGTACCTAAGTAGATAAGGTCCCGCGAATATTATCACATGAGGCAGGTTTTTTTCAACTGAATGGCAAGGCAAACATGTAAATTATATAACATAAATAATGAGATAATCTGTTACCATTAACCGTATACAATGATGGCAATCTCACCGTGCCCTCGAAGGCTAACAAGGCGTGGCTGCCACGTCTGCTGCAGCCTTTTAGAACATACATAGACACTTTAGAATATACATCATCATCATCATAGTCAGCCTTTTAACAGTCCACTGCTGGACTTTTAGCCTACCCCCGAAAGGGTCATTGGGCCATATCCACCACGCTGGCCCAGTGCGGGTTGGTGGATTCACATACGTCATTGAATTCCTTCTCCGTACGTATACAGGTTTCCTCACGATGTTTTCCTTCACCGAAAAGCCAGTGGTATGAAAATCCGTACATAAGATCCAAAGAGCTCATTGGTACGGGCCCGGGGTTGTTTAGAATATACATAAATGGTCACATATAATCATATAAAATATAATAAAGTTATATGATTATTTACGGGATATTTTCCGTGGTAAGGTTGTGGAATGAGCTCCCGATAAATATCCCGTAAATAATCATATAACTTTAGTGAACAACCGTGATAGTTTAAAACAGTGTTTTACAAAATATAATTATATACATTGGTACGTATAAAGTATCGGCACAGGTAGGTATATAAAATCGCCGAGTGAAAATTGTAGATTATTTAGTTTAGTTTGTTGGTCAGGTCTATAATAAAAAAGGTCAGATTTTATTTATAGTCAGCTCTAAAGTTAGTCGGATAGCTGTTGTACTAATCGATCCGCAAGTAAGGAGTCAGGTTCAATAAAATTTTGTTATGCTGAATTATGTATTTTAGTCAGGAAATAAAGATACCGCTAAATCACTCAACAAAAAAACTGTCAGAACACTAAAGATGACTGCAGAGACACGCACGCCGCACGATCGTCTGCAGGATAAGTTCGACTAAAAGCATCAAGCCTGATTTAGGCCTGATATGTTCGTACCCGCCACGCCTCCTTACCATATCTCCCTTGTTTGTCTAATTTGAGGACATTATCATAGTAATTCAACAATAGAATAAATTAACTGGGCTCAACTCAATGTTATGGTGAAGGTTGTTTAGAACATACTTCTCTATGTGACTAAAAAGATAAATTCAATTTGATTTAGTTAGGTTTTCCTGCTGTTTTGAGTTGTAAAGCATAAGGAGCTCTATACGAGAAGGAAAAGGGGTTCTAAAATACTCTACCTACTATAAGAATGCCGGGGAAAAGTTACTAACAAAAACTCGTACCTACCAGAATACTATTGTAGCGGAGCTCGTACTTGTAGGTACCTCTCGTATTTCAAATTTCTCTCATTTTTAACAACTTGAAAAAAGTGGGGGTCTCTATTCGGTTGTTTTTATGTTTGTTACCTCAGAGCATTTGTCATTTGAACCGATTTTATTATTATTTTTTATTGAAAGTATATATATATCCAGATTGGTCCCATTGAAATTTCATCAAAATCGGTTTAGTAGTTTGGCTTTAGAAATTAAAATAACTGGAAAACTCGTATTTTATAGCGATTTAACTAATTTTGTGAAGTCGGTTTTTTAAATTTATAATTTTATT
Source organism: Agriopis aurantiaria (assembly GCA_914767915.1). Taxonomy (NCBI): domain Eukaryota; kingdom Metazoa; phylum Arthropoda; class Insecta; order Lepidoptera; family Geometridae; genus Agriopis; species Agriopis aurantiaria. Next base: position 9,531,164 of record OU611983.1, on the reverse strand, counting down.
ATCAAGAGTCTAAAACTTGGCGAGTAATTAGGAAGAAAATGTTCGCTTCCTCCTAAAAATAAATTCAGCAATGCCTTCCCACCTATGTTAACAGCTTTGATATTATCAAATTTTATGATATGGTCGAATATTATGTATTCAGAGAACCAGTACGTGACATTGGATTGTGTTTTATGCAATCGGCACTCAAACAGTGGAGCTTGTAAGGCAACAAACGATACCGCCAGCTAGCTCGCACTAGTCGTGTTGTCGATTACCGAAATTATCAAGTTTTGTTTCTTTATTTATATTTTATCCATCATGTTTAAGGCTGTGTACTTGGCAGCTCTGTTTGTTGCTTGTAATGGTGCTATTGATTTAAGTAAGTGAATTTAATGATAAGCTTTAAACTAAATTAAACAGAAGTTTTATTGTGATTTTAACAAAAATGTACTGTTGTTTTTTATTTAATTTTTTATTCACGTACCTAATACAAAAAATTATATTATTTTAAAACAAATTATAGACTAAAGTAACTAAATAAATACCTTTAAATCTAAATTAAACTGACTACCTATTCAAAACTATAGGTTTTTGTAGAGTTCTCTCTAATTTGTTAGTTGATTGTACTAGGTGCTCCGTGCTACTTACGAAACTAACTTTTCACATCAACTTAAAAAGAAAGGTACCTGTCTTACAATCGGCGGAAAGCAATTTTCAACGTTTCAACATTTGCTTATTTTGTACGCACGGTGAGAACTAAGCTAATTTGTTCTATGATGAAACCGAGAATGATAAATAGAAAAAATAGAGATTGTAGACAGCATGTGGAATCGTTTTGGAGACAATAAAATTAATTGATGTTAAATTACTGTCTTATCTACTTAACATTCTCATCAAATACACGTTTCCTAATTCCGGTAGATTGTAATGTAACCGTAGATTTTAACCTGAGGTATACTTATTCTTCTTTTATCAATAAAAGTTCTTTTTCTGTGTTAGCTATAAAGTTCGCAAAATGTCGCATGTTTTTGTATTTAGGTGTCGAATAAAATTTATTTTCTTTTCTTTCTTATATATTTTTTTATTTTTTGATCGGAGCATGTTTTAAATATCTTGTGCAAAACTTCTTCTTTATTTAAGAGTCTGTTGAGCAGCTTTCAGTCTTCTTTGTACTCAGCTATGATTTAAAACTATTGAATGACAATTAATTAATTCATCGTTTAAGAGCGTCGATTAACTTTCAGGCTTGACGTCTTCTGCCAGCGTTTTCAGCTCACTGTACGACATGACATTTACCGTCTCTTTTATAAGAATGTTTTTCTTGGTCTACGTGGTGCTTTAAACTTCTGGATTGATCTGTTTGATGGTTTTCATTCATTTGTCATATCGCAAAAAATGGTCAAACATCTTGGTTCTTCTATAGTCTCTATACCCGTTATGACCACGCTTAAATGTTTTTCTTTGTCTTGTTCTGCCTCTTTTCCCTTCACTATTTTCTTTTAACTTAACAACTTTTTACTGGAACTTTCAAAGGACGACCTTTCTCTTATCGTCTCTATTGTTGCTAGTAAAGACTCGTTTACTCTTATATTCACATATATTATGTTTACTGGGCACTTAAATCTAAACCTTGCAATGACTCTAATATCCGTTGTTTATAATTATTCTCTAGCCTTGAACGTGAATAGAACTCGAAATTAATAGTCATACATAAGCTTTAAATTGTTTGGTGTCTACTCGCCGAACGTGGTGGTGGTTATTCAAATGCTATACATACATCTGGATTTCAATATTTATTTGCGGAGATTCCGCAATACGCATTAACGGCCGGTTATCCGAGTCGCGTAGGCAACAAAACGCTCCCTCAGCCCCCGCCAAGTTATAGCGACGATGTATTTTGTCACGCAAGAATCAGGACGCCCGTGGGAGTGGGGAGTGCAACGACAAAAACGAACATAGGTCCGACCTCGATGACGCCTGGCGCGGTACTGAACGCGGCCCGCGCAAATTCTCGCGACCTTTTTACGCTTTTATTCTACTAAAAAACGAAACTATTCACTATCAAAAATCTATCCAAATAAAAAAAATGAATATAATTGCCTTTCAGTACATGCAATTTCCAGGTTGTTACGAGCTTTCATTAGAGCATAAAACGAAAAAAATAAACTAACTCGACTTTGTTTCAGATTTTTTTTTGATCGAGGAATGTTTATTCTATCGTGTTTTGAACCAAATCATAAACTCAAACACAGATGTATCTGTGACATGTATTTTTTTTCCAGCTCAAATATTGTAAATTAACTGAATAAAAAGGATTTAAAACCGTCAAATTTGGTATATCAGGCCGTTAAGGCAGGCATACCTATGTGCAATTCCGTTATTAGCTAGACGGACGAAATACCAAAGAACTAAGCCCATCATATTGCCTATGGGTATAAAAGGTTTTGTTTCATGTTATGTGGAATCCCAAGTTGACATTTATGTTACAGACATGTTTTTGTTACGCAATGGTTACAGACTAGCCTTCTCAGGAGTAATTTTAAGATTTTCGTGAACACTATCTAGACTTAGATTAGAATATAAAGGCTATTTTAATTTAAACGCGGCAAAAAACCTATATTCATTGTGTGAACGCTGATTTCCACGTTTAAAAATTACGATCTTCCATACAAACTTTTATCTCCTATTTACTCCTTCAGGGGATGAGTTTCCAAAAAACTATGATACAACAAACTTTTTTTTTTTAAAGTTAGAAACGAGTAATTTAAACAATGATGAACTTCCAAACAATCTTTGAACCCCTACGGGGGTTACCCCTTAGTAGATGCATTACACCCACAGATTACACTATTCGGAAAACAAACAGCTGTAATTAGGTCAAGCCAAATTAGGTAGATAGTAGACGCAACCCATAAAAAGGTTTCATTAATAAATGTATTTACTGAATGGTACAGTAGAATCGACTTTATTATTGTATATATGTATTTTGTAATTGCTAGTAGTATGCAATATTTGGTCGTATGTTAGTTATAAACAAATTATTTGTGAATTTTTATTCTAAATCGATGATGATGGCAATGGATTTTCGTTAATAAGGTTTAACCAGGCATACTAACTAAATGGATTTGTATCGCCTTTAACATTTCATCAGTAAATGTTCCCTCTGTAATCTAACTTAAGTGTTTATATTCTTTCAGGCAAATACCTGAAAGTATGCGAAAGAAACTCTGACGTGAACGACTGCATGGTGGAAGCTGTGCAGAAGGGCATCATCACTTTGGTAGACGGGATTCCGGACCTGGGCGTGCCTTCCATAGACCCCTACCGGCAGAAGGAGCTAAAACTCGAATATAAGAATAACCAGGTACGCTGGACTGTTTTTATGGTTTAACGGTTGTTTTTAGTTTACCCGCTATCCTACAGGTAAGTACAGTTGTTTTTTTTTTATAAATAGCATTATGTGTTAATCCAGGGTAGAAGGTATACCCTCATACTTAACTTTATCCAAATCCGTTCAGCCTTTACAGAGTTGAGTGGGAACAAACATACATACTCACAAACTTTCCCGTTTGTAGAAGTGATTAGTATGAATATCAGATCAGAAAAGCAAGGGAGATAAAATAAGGTGGCGTGGCGGATACGAACGCATTAGGCCTAAGTCAGAATTGATACCTTTAGTCGAGCTCATCCTGTAGACAGGATGTCGTTCAGTGTTGAGGTTAAAGGGGGAGGCCTATGTTCAGCAGTGGAAGCCTTCGGGCTGATGATAATGACGATGACTCTGTAGACGGTCTTGCCACCCTTTTTTGTCTGTGCTGGACTATCAGTTAGTTCATTGGTGTTTTTGAAAGTTTCTTAGTGTGCGTGAAAAATGTGTATTTACTTACGTACGGCACACTAAAATTACGTATATTATAAAATTATTAATTATTCAGTTTTGTGCGATATGGTGAAAAACTAAGACATTTGAGCACGGGCGATAATTGTACTAAGGGATATCTCTCTTGTTTGTCTGATCTGAGGTAATCATGCAAATGTGATATAGAATGCAGTATGCAAGTGTTAGATCACCATAGAATGGAAGTGTCAAGTGCAGCAGGTTGTTATAATGACAACCTTCAATTGCGAACCATCTTGAATGCCATAAGTTTACAAAGTATCCTAGTGTTTTTGATAATAACTGGCCAAGAGCGTGTCGGGACACGTATATGGTAGGATTTCGTAGCCAAAGCCATATTATTCATATAATTATGGTCACATTCACTCAGAAGAGTCAGGAATTAGCGATTATAGGAAAATTGGAACGAACGAAGCTCGGTGGACTTAGGCAAATTTCAGAGATATATCATCCCGACATCCTATCCTACTAATATTATAATCGCGAAAGTTTGTATGTATACATGTATAGATTTTATTTATATTACACGGGAATTACTCACGTAAGATTAAAAAAAATAAAAAAAAATAAAAAATAAAAAAAAAAATGTGTGAAAACCACGTCAGTTTCTATAATAAGATGTATAGATGTTTGTTCCTCTTTCACGCTGCAACGGAACAAGGGATCGACCTGATTTTTTGCATGGGTATCTAGTTCAAGAGCCAGAGAGTGACATAGGCTACTTTTCATCATCATCATTACCATTTTTCATCACTACGCGGGTGAAACCGCGGGGCGCAGCTAGTTACATATACTTACTATTTATGATTTTTCCAAAGACAAAACTACCTACTTTTTTTTTTGTTGGTAAGATCATTATTACGATAAGCTTTAATGACCTTTGAGCTAGGACGTTTTCAATTTATTACAGTTTTATCGCTAAAACTCAAAAAGGTGTAATCAAAAAATGTTCGAAATTATTTTGAAGAAAGGTTTTTAACCTTTCGTCATGGCAAGTAACAAGTTTCTGTGTCTAATTGTTAAGAAATGTAGCCTTTTGCCATTTTGGTCGGTCATATTTAGTAAAGGATACACTGATAAAACATAATGATTGAAAACATACCTACATTTTAAAAGACCTATTTAACGATACCACATACAAGGGACGAAAAATTTTCATCCCTATTCCACAAGTACCAAAAGATGTTTTTTTTTATACTTTTAAAATTGATATCTCCGAAATCATATACTTACCAAAACTGTAATTGTGCAAAATTTCATGCACTTAAGTTAGAAATTTCTAAAGAATTAGGACGGACGGACAGAACGAACTTAGTTCTGCAGTTTAGTACTACAAGGAACCCTAAAAAGAGTATTTATGGTCGTCATCCACATATTTCTTTATCCCACTGCTGGATCCAGTCCAGCTGCAAAACGTACATAATAATTTTCACAAACGTGAGTAGAAAACACTTTTATTCTCCACAGATGCAGATAATACATCCTACTTTCGCGTAACTGCAATTAAATTAATAATTTTTCATTCTTTAGTATGGGCAATAAACGCCCCGGCGAACGCATGACGAATTCTGACCCTGTGTATTTTATAAGTCACGTCCGAAACAATGAAAGGACGCAAAAACTTATGTGTAGTATGTATTTTAAAAATCTTACAAAACTTGAAGCTCTGTGTTTACGCTTGTTTGCCTCAATTCCTAAGTGCAGGTAACTTTTAAACTTACTTTACTGGTTTTCCATGGCATCTTAAGGCTGCGTACACCAGCCACATCCGAGTGAGAATTTAAAAACCCGATTGGACATTTTCTTTAGAATAACATTGCAAGTAGAATTAAGCAATTTTTTAATTGATGGAGTTGCCATGATTAAATTCGTGTTGCAACCTGTTATTTATATTCTGAAGGTGGGAGAAATTTTCGCAAGTTCAGTTTGAGGTTTGCTGGTCTGGGCCCGAAGGCCCCCTGAGCTTGAGGGCCTCGGTGCACTGCACCACCTAGCCCTCCGGTAGCTACGCCACTGGTTCTAGGTCAAGATCCTTGCGTAACATGACCAATATAGTTATCCTTATAACCATCTTGAAGTTGAACACACATAACTTGTCATAAACTTGTTCCAAAGTAACAACCTATAATAGGTATTGGTGTATCTAAACACAGATCAGACAAACAAGGGAGAGATGCCTTAGTTCGTGTTAAAATGTCTCCGTGTTTCACCCACATTTCTTCCATACCGCTAAACCGACTGTAAATGTACGGCACACGTATATACTCATTTTTCACGCACATTAAGAAACTTGGAGCAATACTTATACTAATTAGTAGTCTGTGGCTATACCAATAAAGTAAAGCCCGCTGCAGACGACGCGCAGTAAACTTCACTGCTATTGGCACTTCCACTGCACTAAAGCAAAAAGTGTTGTAGCTCGTTGTAGACGATGCGCAGACGCAGTACTCGCGCAAGTACTTACGCGAGTCTGCAACGGGCTTAACTAGTAATCCACATGCAAAAAAACTCAGAGTCATGCTGGGTGAGTCTGCATCCGCCACGCTATCTTCCCAAATCTTCCTTGTTTGTCTGATTAGATTATCGAACCGACATACATACAGTTGATACAGTACACCGTAATTATAATTATAGTCACCGCGTTACCAACTGAGTCGGGCAATAAACGTCATACCATAAGACCTGTAAGTGCGAGCGAGATAGACAGACAATGATTTATGACCTGACGACTCAGATGATAATGCGTTTACTATAGCTGGTATGCTATTTCTATGGCACCATAACGCGCCTATATAGGTTTTTTTTTATAGAGAATAGATATACGTTTGTCCACCAACTTGCCTGATTGTAAGCGACGGCTTGCCATCAGGCGGCTTGAAGCGAGGATGAAACACGTTGATCTAAATTTCTAGAAGATCACGTGTGCCAGACTTGCAGTTTTTTTGGGAAAAAACTGGATTAAACACTGATACCTACATTTGAACACGAACGATATAATAAATTAAACATGAGGACATAATTATGCCTATTCTAAGTAAGATAATAATATGATCATCACACATATATATTTATTAGGTTGACGCTATAAACGATGATTTAGTACTTATAGATCAAGATAGACGATGCGCTGTCGAAGGTTAATGAAGTCAGTTGCAGTTATTTTGTGTAAAAGGAAACTTTTGTAAAGTAATTTTTTGTTGGTTTTTTTATTGCTTCAAATAACGCTTTCCGCGTTATGTTTTGCGTTCTAATAATATGTGAACTCTTAGAACTATGAATAGTTGTTTTTGTTATATGAAGTTTTTTGCCAAGCCAAACATGAGACAAGTTAATGATGTAGGTATTTAGGCACTTAAAAAAAGAAAACTTCACATACAAGTTCTAAAAGATTTTATACAGAAAAAAAGATTTTATACAGCTAAACAAAAAAAAAAAAACAGTTATTATACTGACAAAAAATACACCTACTTAATAATGCTGGTATTGTCAAGTTTTTGTGTGCTGTTTTTTAGTAGGTAATTACTATATTCCAACCAGATAAAAATGTTTTGTTTAAAAACACGTAATTTCCGTTTAATTATTACGTAACCATAACTTAAAAAACAGAAGGTATTTAAAACTACAGATTCAACATCGACGTGCCATAAACGAAAACATAATGACGTACCTATTTATAGATGGAAGTTTCATTCATGCACGCGGCTTCTTTCTACTAGGCTGAAAATTTATGGAGTCTGCCATCCTTCATATTAATAAGCTTGACTAATAAAAAAAAAACACTTTTTAAACACAAGCTTTATCGTATTCTTCTCAGCAAACCCTTTCATTTGATGCCCATATCACGGTGTGAACATTTGGTGCGCCATCTTGAGGCGTCCCCCATATTGAATTTATCATCTAGGTCCTAGATTTGCTTCCCAAACTCGACGGGGTTACGTCGTTTCGTTTAAGAGTTCCATGGCCACCTTCTGTCTCCATTATCAGACCAGCTCGAAGGACCATAACATTGCATTGTCACCGCTTACATAAGTATGCCAAAACTCAGCTCAATCGGTTGAAGATATCTGCTTCAAAATTGAGTAGCAAGATTCCACCCGAACAAACATAGTTACATACATACATACATAGGTACATACATTGCAAGTTAAATAAAAGCTTGTAAAGAAGGATATTGGATTAGGATTTGTCTTCCCAAGCACTTTGGTCCAAGCAATAAACCCAAACTTGACGGGGTTACGTCGTTTGTCGTCAAAAAAATATTTACTGTGTTCTGGGCCTAGCAGTATGGTCGGTTTTTGTGGATGGTTGTTTAATTGAAAATCAATCCCCAAATTTATTGTAGTACGGTTTTACTAGTATTTTATTCGTAATCTTAAATTTTAGTAATAATTATATCGTTGAACCATACAATTGTGTACCTACCTACCAATTATGATTTCCTAATTTGTTTTCAGATCTACGCAAAAATGAACTTGAAGGACATTTATGTGGAGGGAGTGAATGGTGCTACCGTTCACGATGCAAGGTTGGTAAAGTTTGTAGTCAGTGCGAAGAAAAACGCCGCATTCTCGGTGGTATTCGAGCAATCATTCTGACGTCATGCAACCTTTCATAAAAATTACGAAATACGACAGTCTGAGGGCAGCAAAAAGTTAAAGTACCTACGACCAGCGCAGATGGCCTATCAAACTTTCGAGCGAGAGAAATTCAATAGCACGGCGCGGTATCCACTAATCTTTTAGTAGATTACTTCAGTGGCCGGCAATATACCTAATCATTTCTGGATGAACGTGAATATGTGGGCCGAGGCGTAGCCGACGGACGCTAGCATTCGTGGTTCCATACATGCTCAGTTGCCGCCAAACGTTGCCTAACAACCAAACTTGGACATAAAAAACATTTCCATATGGCTATGGCTTATACTATGAGCCAAACACAAGACGTAAAAAGAATAAAATGTAAATTCTAACATAACCTCGACGTACCGTCGCCGCCGATTCCGTTTAGGACTTTAGGTGACTGCGGGAAATTACGCGAACGTAAACTTAACGCGCTGAGATACGGTTTGCTGTCGTGCAACTTTTCGAAACCACAGGTGATTGTATGACCCCTGCCCTTTTTAGTAGAAAGCGTAATTAAACCTCTTTGAAATGTTGTATGCATAAACCTACAAGGTTTAAGAGGAGACTCAAATTCTCCGCCAATTAATTTCACGAGGCCTTACCAATTTTCGCTGAAGAGGTTTGTTCTAATTATGACCTTATTAAATAAATAACATGTTACAGTAAATTTTAATAAAACCAATTATTGTCTACCCATGCATGGGTATAGATCAACTTTGTTATCTAAATTAATGATTTCTTTTTAACCATTGTGTGCTAAACTATTCCTACAGGGTCCGAGCGGATGATGATCGTCTTCACATTGAGATAGACCTGACAGCTCCGAAGATCTCCATGAAGGGCGAATACCAGGGGGAGGGCCAGTACAATGCGCTTCAACTCAACGCTAGCGGAACATTTAGTTGCGTTATGTGTAAGTCTAATGTACCTACTTACTTCTTTTGTCAACATTATTATCCGTATTGCGATATTCTCCCAAGTAACAGAAAACAAATATTTCAGTGGAGTCCTTGTCCAGTGTCAGTCAGTATCAGCATTCTCTAGAGTCAGGGGTGACTACTTCATTTAGTCGAAAAATAATCTATTTTCCCTACTATGATGATCTTAATAAAGTTTTTGTGTCATATCATAGACAATAGGCCTGTGTCCTAATTTTTTATGACCACATAAAAAGAGCCCATCAACAAAAACTAAATTAAAATTTGTTCAAAAATATATAAGTAATAGATAATTATTTCAATTTCATGCTATACAGAGGGCACTCTATAGCACGTTATGAAAATGTATGAATGTATCTCAAGCCATATATACAAATGCTTTACTAACACACGCTTTGCGGGAGAAAGACAAATAAGCATCGACTCTCTATCCCCACCAAAAATTGTAAACGCTTATATCTCAGAAATTTATCAGCTAATTTAAATAATTTTTTCTATATGTGTGTAATGTATTTAATTATCATCCTTCGCTAAGCCTGTTATTTGTAATAAAAAAAACATTAGGACAAAGGCCTATTATAGTGACCAGTGGTAGTGATTTCTAGTGTATCGTTCGCTAAATCATAGCTTCCGAACAAAGAACAACAACAAGCTAATCATATTATTATTTTTGCAGCGGACCTTGTTTGGACGTGGAAGTTAGACGGCGTCCCTGAGAAAGTTGGCGATGAAACCTACATGAGAATCAAATCCTTCTACATGAGGCCGGATGTCGGAAACATGGTCTCCAAGCTGTCGAACAATAACCTGGACAGTAGAGAACTTAGTAAGTGCTCTTTAAACTTGGCTAGAGCACAAGCATGTGCAGTAGTGAAGCTACAAAAAGGCAGTATCAAAGTTAGGTCCATAGATGAAGAGTCAAAACGAATTCAAGGTATTCTGATTCCAATAAAAAAATACTTTTTAATAATTGCTGTCATAAAATATGCTTTTAAACTCTCAAAATATACTATAGCAGAATCTGTAATCCTCTTTAGATAAGTTGCAATTGGTTGTAATGCGACCGTGTGTATCTACCTCATATTTGTGTAAGTAGGTACTTAATTTTTGTATTGCTTGTTACAGCCGATTTGGGAACCCGGTTCATGAACGAAAACTGGAGAGTTTTGTACCGTGAGCTGCTTCCATACGCTCAAGCTAACTGGAATAAATCTGGAACCCGCATCGCCAACAAAATATTTATGAAAGTACCTTACATTAATGTGTTTCCTATTAGCTCGTAAAATTGCATAATTTTAAAGGTAAATTAAGTAATCATAAAATCACCGGTTTTCTGTGATAAACTTTTAAGGTAAACGTAGCTTAGATACAATTTGGTATTTTAAATTAAGTTTGGAATAAAATGGTGAACCTATTTAATATTGTTATCGTTTTTACCAACACACACCGAGTATTTTGAGTTGAAATTAGTAATAGGCCTTTGCTCTAACGAACTTTTATTAGAACGATAGTATGTACTTCCTTTACTGCTGAACGTCCTTCATTTCCCGTATGAAAAGTAGTGCCTTGGTATGTTGGTAAGCGCATCACTTCAGAACGGCTGGACGGATTTGGCTAATTTTTAGGGTTCTGTACCCAAAGGGTAAAAACGGGACCCTATTACTAAGCCCATGATGTCTGTCTGTCCGTCCGTCCTTCCTTGTGTCCTTCCGTCCGTCCGTCCGTCTGTCTGTCCTACCGTCTTTCGAACCATAAGAATTTTTTACAGAATATGTAACGTTACGGCGGATTAACTAAAAATTATTTAGGATATTATTACTCCTATTATTAAAACAATTTATTTTGCGGAATCGAAAACATCTATTTTTCACCTCTTGACAGATCTCTTATAAAACAAAACACAACTCTATTGAAATAAAATAATAAAGGCGGCCGCGAAGGTCGCATTGGTGAAAAAGAGTTCCGCCACACCACCCCCCCACGGAGAAAGGAAGAATAAGCTGAAAAATTTATAAATAAATAAGATAATCACATATCTAAAATATTTCTAAACTTCACCCTCCTCCCGGACCGGGTGATGACAGGAGCTGGTGTAGGTGCAGGGACCAACGCAGGCGTGAAACTGCTAGCTGGAGTTGGCGCAGGCGGCACAATTGGTTCACAATTGCCAAACGCCGAATCCAAATGGGCAGGCTTAACGCGATCTATGCTAACTGTACGTTCCCTTCCATTAATATCGAGAGTGATCGTTTTGTCTCTTCGCCCGATGATACGATGAGGACCGGAATAAGGCGGCTGCAACGGTCTTCGTACTGTATCATCGCGTAGCATGGCATGCGACGCTTTAGCTAAATCTTTAAATAAGAAAGTCGATGGCTGGGCGTGGCGTGTAGCAGGGACAGGACGGAGAGCTTCCATATATTTGCGCAGCTCACGGACGAAATCTACAACGTCACTTGGGCTCTGCGATGTTATTGGAGGTATGACGAGTTCTCCAGGCAAGCGAAGAGTCTCTCCATAAACGAGCTCTGCAGAAGATGCCTTCAAATCTTCTTTGAGCGCCGTTCGCATCCCTAATAAAACTAACGGCAAAGCTCTTACCCATGTGTCATTATGACACATCAAAGATGCTTTAAGCTGCCGATGCATGCGTTCCACCATACCATTTGCGCAAGGATGGTAACTAGTCGTGCGCACCCGTTTGGTACCACATACATCCATTAGACGGCGAAACAACACAGATTCAAACTGCCGGCCCTGGTCGGTTGTCAAAATGTTTGGTACCCCAAAACGGGAAACCCAACCAGTTACGAATGTATCTGCTACCTCTTCTGCTGTGATTGATGACATAGGCCATACTTCAGGCCACCGTGTGTATCTATCAATCGCAGTCAGGCAATAATTGTACCCTTTCGAGTGAGGAAGTGGTCCAATAATGTCTAAATGCACCGACCTAAATCTGTTTGACGGTAATTTAAACTCTCCAAGTGGCGAATTAATATGTCGAGTTACTTTACTGAGTTGGCAGCGTAAACAAGTTCGAGCCCATTCACGGCAATTTGCGTTTACTTGAGGCCATACATAACGCTCAGTTACCAAGCGAGTGGTTGCCCGCGCGCCAGGGTGACTGAGGTTGTGACACCTGTCGAATGCAGCTCGACGGAATGCTGGTGTCAGGTATGGACGTGGTCGCTCAGTTGAAGTATCACAAATTACTGTGATATTTGTGCCAGGGATGAGGATGGGTTCGAGCTTTAAAGACGAATTCCCACGCATACTAGCTAGCTCTTCATCCGATTCTTGCGATAACGCGAGTGCAGCGAAATCCTCTTCAAGAGAAATAGACTCAACGCGCGACATGGCATCAGCTACGATGTTATCAACCCCTTTAATATACACTACATCTGTAGTAAACTGGCTGATGAAAGACAGTTGGTTTAATTGGATAGGCGGCAATTTCTCACGTCGTTGTACAAAAGCGTATATTAGCGGCTTATGGTCAGTGTAGATAGTGACGTGTTGTACCTCCAACAGGTGCCTGAAGTGTTGAACACTCTCGTACACCGCAAGGAGTTCCCGATAGTACGCCGGCCACTGAGCCTGTTTAGCAGTCAGCTTTTTACTAAAATAGGCTAGTGGCTGCCAATCATCATTATCGACGCGCTGTTGTAGGCAAGAACCAACGTGCGTTCCTGAAGCGTCAGTAAACAACCCAACCTCAGCACTGTTATTTGGGTGTGCTAAAATTGTAGCGGACGTCAAGCTTTTCTTGCATTCTTCAAAGCACTTTTCTAGCTCAGGAGTCCACACAAAAGGTTTATTGCCTTTGCCTTGAATAGCAGTGATTGCTTCAATTAACGGCGCTTGGTACTTAGCCGTACTTGGCAAAAACCGGCGGTAGTAATTGACCATGCCTATGAATCTGCGCATACCCTGAACTGTCTTTGGGGGCGGGTAATCCACCAGAGAACGAATTCTGTCCTCAGGAGGACGCGTGCCCGCAGCATTGACTCGATGCCCAAGGAAAGATACTTCTGCGGCACCAAATACGGACTTGGCTGTATTAATCACAACGCCATAGTCGTGCAATCGCTGGAACAAGATTTCCAGATGCTGCGCATGCGCTATTTGGTCTTTTGAGTAAACCAAAATGTCATCAACATAGACATAGCAAAAATCTAAGCCACGGACTACTTCATCGATAAATCTCTGAAAAGTCTGCCCAGCATTACGCAAACCAAAAGTCATATACAGAAATTCATATAATCCAAATGGAGTAGTTATCGCTGTCTTGCACACGTCGCCTGGATTCACCGGTATCTGTTGATAGGCCTTGACCAAGTCTATAGTACTAAAAACGGTACAGCCAGACAAGTTGTGCGCATAATCACCTATGTATCGGACAGGGTAGCGATCAGGAATCGTCCGGGCGTTTAATGCACGATAATCACCGCAAGGACGCCACGTTGAGTCCTTTTTAGGTGCGAGATGCAGAGGCGATGACCAAGAGCTATCAGATGGTCGGCAAGTACCAGCTCGGACCATATCTTCGAACTCTTTCTTTGCAATGCCCAGTTTTAATGGTGCCAACCGACGCGATCTAGATGTCACAGGGGGACCGTCGGTAGTATTTATATAATGTACGGTGCTGTGTTTAATAATTCTAGGAGCACCAGGTGGTCGCGTTATACTTGGGTATTTCTCCAAGATCGCTGTGAAAGGCGAGTCAGGAAGAGATACTACCTTCACACTTTGCTGTTCCGCGGTATAAAGGTCCGCGGACGAAGTAAGCCCAGTTTTACTATCGCACAGCTTACCTTTTGAGCAATCGGGTAAAAGCTGGTAATGCGACAAAAAATCTACGCCAATAATACCACTTTCCACATCCGCCACGACAAAGTTCCAGGTGAAATCTCGTCGTAGCCCTAAATTTAAGTTCAACTGTACCAGCCCATATGTGATAATCTTACTGCCATTAGCTGCAACTAAATTATATGATAATGGCTGAAGCGTACGTCCTTTTATAAAGCTACGAGGAACGCAACAAATATCCGAACCAGTGTCCACCAAAAATTTCCGGTTGGATCTCCGGTCGGTCACGAAAAGGCGGCGACTAGCTGGCGAGCAACTGGATGTCGCCTTTAACAGTTGCTGTTTTGGTTTCCCTGATCACTAGGCGGGGAACCGGACCACTTACATGGAGGCACACATTTAAGTGCTTTTGTCGCAAAACGGTCATGATAAAAGCACAAATCATAGTTACGTGAACGTGATCGGCTGCGACTACGATTACGGTTACGATTGAAGTCACGACTACGCGTACCAACATGCGAGCTGCAACCAGCAGAGGAAAGTGACGCTACTAAACGGGTCAATTCATCAACTTTTTTAGTCAGCTCTTGTACAAGATCAGTATTCGAGTTAGGCGAAACCGTACATACCTCCAATGAAGTTGATTGAGCGTTAATTTCAGCCAAATTGTCCGCTAGTTCGCTTAGCTCAGCCAACGATTCTAATCGTTGAGCAGCCAATACAGTTTGAAGATATCGTGGCAACCTGCTCATCCAAATTGTCTTCAGAATATCCTCCGGAAATGCTGCACCGGCTAACGATCTCAGATGACGCAGAAAAAACGACGGCTTTTGATCGCCGATCTGCTCCTTCTCTAGAAGACGGCGTATTTTCTGCTCCCGAGAATCTGAGAACCTAGATATTATTGCATTGCGCAATTTCGTGTAGGGTTGCTCCCTCGGAGGTTGGATTATGAAATCCTCTACTTCGCGAGTACAATTGGTATCGAGGTGCGCAACTGCGTAATTAAACTTTGTGATTTCTTGGCTAATATTATTGATGGAAAATTGCGCCTCTAAACTCGCAAACCATAGGGCCGGGCGATCTCTACAAAATGGAGGGGTACGTATAGATACTCTGTTAATCATTACCTTCTCCGTACCGCCTGTGCCAGATCCGCTGTCACTGCTTGACATTTCACGTCCACCCGTACCCGCGGAAGCCGGTTTGAAGTCTTCCTGCTCACTGTCACTCATGACGTGTGCTGTCATGAAAAACCATGCTAAGAGAAAAACAAAATTCAAAAACAAAAACTGAAAACAAAAGAAACGTGGGAGTGTGGTGTGCGAATGCCCTACAAAAAACTTTGGTATAAAAATAACTTAAAAATATGTACAAAAATTCACCAAAATAAAATTAAATACACACTCATAAAAACACACAACAATATAAATCACACTTTGTCTTTTTAGTCCACACTGGTTCTTCCAAAAGATACTTCGAATCAAGTCTTGACGCGCTCCATGCGATTGTTGCCAGCAGTCAGCAGCACAGCTCTCGTAGTCGAATTCACCACTTCTTTTTCTACGTTTTCGTATTCTCATCGACGAACAATCAGACGACCGTGGTCGCTTCACTCGTACCACCAAAGAAGGTACTCGTACCTATTTGCGTACCTTTGCTCTTTTTGTGTTCGAATCGTCTTAATTTATGTTGTGTTCGTATCGGGGTCACCAATTTAGGATATTATTACTCCTATTATTAAAACAATTTATTTTGCGGAATCGAAAACATCTATTTTTCACCTCTTGACAGATCTCTTATAAAACAAAACACAACTCTATTGAAATAAAATAATAAAGGCGGCCGCGAAGGTCGCATTGGTGAAAAAGAGTTCCGCCACAATTATAAAAAAGTCAAAAAGGAAAGGGCCCTACAAACGTATTTTTTTACGTATTTTTGTATACGCTCTAATGTAAAAACGGTAATACATACAAGCGTCAAACTTAGCATGATTATAGTACACACTCTAAAGTATAACAATAAATAATGGCCAAGTGCATGTCGGTGACAAATTTCTGTTCATTACAAAGTTATAATTGTGTATACTCGAGCGCATGTAGCAAACTGCGTAGCAATTGCTCCAAAAAGGAAGAAATTTTGGAAGGCGTTATAATAACTGGTAATTCGGTTACTTGGACAACCTTATTGTATTTTGTAGTGGTACGGAACCCATAGTGCGCGAGCCCGACTCGTACTTGGCCGGTTTATTATTTTTAATGTATATAAAAGTCAAAACAAGGTTTAAAAAAATAATTAAAGATTGTCTTTGACAAATATAGGTACCTAATCTAAGAAGATTGTCTGGATAATTAGAAAATACAAGAAAAGCTGAAAGTGCCATTTTCTAGAGGATTGTTGTATGAATTCAAGACCTTATATTGGACGCGGACTTTATATATCCTGAGATTTTGCCAGTAATACGTCTGTCCGGTCAGTTAGTAATATAATTTTCATCACATTATTCGAAAAGGACGACTTGGTTCGCCTTTAAGTGCACCCAAAGGTAGTGTTTTCTTTATGAAACTTTTAGCGGGCAGTAATGAGTTTTTATAAGTGCGCCGCAATTATCTTTGCGGCGCACTTTTTGAATTTGGAACATCTTAGTGTTCAGCGCCAAAGAAATCGAACGCAATAGTTATTTATGATACAAGTGCGGTAAGTTGGTTATTACAAACGAGTAGACGAATGTAAGCCCGAGACGAAGTCGAGGGCTTACCATAGTAAACAAATTACAAATTGAAAACGCGTGAATTACAGCCCGCGAGAAATTCATGGTTTTGTTTGTGTAACAATAAATTTTCATAATTGCGAAAATGTCTCAAATGTAAATATTAGTTTTTAGTTGTTTTATTATTAGATACTATTTAATTTCAATTTAGTTGTTACTCTATGTTTTATTAAATAATAATTTTACAATAAAATATGAGGCGCCTTTTATTTTCTCATAGTGGGTGATGAAATGTAGGATTCTACTAAAGAATCCCTCACTTCGCTCTGGATTCAAAAAAGCGCCCTCGTCGTTAAAATATTATTTTGCGCCCTTATGTTACAATCTACTATATAATAGCAGTCTTTGACAATGTTAAGTCTCAGAAAAAGTAGGTCATCAGGCTACTTTGTTTTAAGACCAAACTAAATACACAAATCGTGCAGTCAACATAAATAAATAAAAAAGACATTGGTTTACTGTTATTGTCAAAGTGAAATTGTTTGTCAACGCCAGTTTCGATTTGTCCATTGTCAAATAATCGAAAGTTGTCAATGTCACGTCGCCCGTCGGCCGTCTTTCATAAATTCAAAAACAAAGTGAGAATTTGTGTAAATGTAGAACTTATATTTGCTTAATTTTGATAAAAGTAAGCATACAGAAAGAAAAATGGGTGCAATATTAAAATATCTAGTTGCTGGCTTGGTTAGGTATTGGCTGATTCACATAGACTATTGGCAAACAATATCTAACCGGGTGGAGATCGCGACGCCTCTGAACTCATGGAAGAGGTTAATCGAAGGAGTTTACCTTTACGACCACAACATAAATCCGTACGAAGGTGACTCCTTCCATGAATCCCCGATAATGCTGGTGTTCTTCCACTTCCTGATGAAAAACGTGCCATACTTACTGCCCCTGCTCTTTACCTTATTAGACCTGTTGACGGCACATTTGCTGTACAAAACATCCAAAGCTTTCATACGAATTTTGAAGCATAGTCAAGAGAAACAAATCAATGAAATATCTGAGGAGTCGAAGGATATAATTTTGAATGATAAACAATTGAAAGAGTCTGCAGATTATGTGTTGTCCGTTTATCTTTTCAATCCTTATTCGGTTTTGAATTGTGTTGGAATGACAACGACTGTGATCCAGAATTTATTGGTTGCTACTGCATTGTGGGGAGCAATGAGTGGCTATAGAGTGATTGCATGTATATTTATTGCATTGGCAACTCACCAGGCACTGTACCCAGTGCTGCTCATTGTGCCTATTGCAATATTACTAGCAGATGTAAACCAAGGCTGCATGAAATGTTCTTACATCAAGACCCTTTTGGCGTTCGTACTCAGCTGGGGTTTCTTGATATATATTTCAGCATTTATCATGGATGGTTCTTACAGCTATGTCTACAACACATATGGGTTTATGTAAGTATAACTAATCAAGAACTTTATGACTGATCAGATAAGATTATTGAAGTCAGTATTTTTTTTTTTAACGTTACTATAACTATTATGAAAATAAATCTACAATGTAATGAAAATAAAGTTACAGGGTTAATTTTTTAAGTAAAATTACAGGGTATACCACCAAGAATGTTATACTTCAGCAGTTCAGCACCCTTCACCCTGAGATATCTCAGGGTGAAGGGTTTAGTAACATTCTTGATATCACTGAACTATTATAGGCAAATGTTAATCTTAACATCAGGCGATCAACTGGCATATCTTGTCACTTATATTTATATGCATAGGACCAAAGGCAGATCGCAAAGTCTATACCCTCCAACAGGCCTAGCACAGGCCGTAGACAAATTGTCTTTTCACTGTTTTTATCAGCACTTAGTCCTGACAGAGCTAGAATATGGACACGTCTGTATTTTTTTGCGGGATAAAAACTGAAAGACAATTTGTCCACCGCCTGTGCTAGGTGTGCAGTGGGATAAGGGACACTGGAAGATGTGTAATGTGACTCATTCCTTCCTGGCAATTTTTTGATTGGAAAGCTGGCACAAATGTGTGACATCATTGCATGGTTGATATTTCGAAAACCTGAATGATGCATTTTGATTCCAATTTATTGTGCTAATCGCTATACTGTAGAATGCGCTGTCTGATAGGTGTTCCCCGATAGTTACAATTTGGGTGTTTTCAAGTCACAAGTTAATTAGTTTCTTCTAAGCAAGTGCCCATACATCATAGACATCATTACTTGACATTGCGCGAGATGCCGATGAAAAGTGCAAGCATATATTTTATCAATTTAAAAAAGAACTAGCAGAAGATGCATAAATATTAAAAACTATTGAAATATTTCAAATTTGTCTTATTACTAGAGATGAAACAGATATCTGGCCTATCTGGTCTAAATTTAAATTTCGCCACGCGCCGCGCATTTGATGAAAGCCGCTGAAGATCGTGTGTGTGGATAGAAATCGTCTGCACCGATGCACATCAGGGGGACAATCCAAACATTTTACCCTGTTTGTCCCCCTGAGAGGACAGAGCAAGGGGACAGACCAGAATAATCCTTAATTTATACATGTTAAATAACAATTTTGTGTTTCAGATTGAGTGTGCCCGACTTAAAACCCAACATTGGCCTATTCTGGTACTTCTTCACGGAGATGTTTGAACACTTCCGTTTGCTGTTTGTCTGTGCATTCCAAATCAATGCATTAGCCCTCTACATAGTGCCGCTCACACTGAGGTTCAAGAAGGAGCCAGTGTTGCTTGCAACTGTTTTGATTGCTCTCTCAACGATATTTAGATCATATCCATGTGTGGGTGATGTTGGATTTTACCTGGCCCTTTTACCGATGTGGAAGCATTTGTTTACTTGTGAGTATAATATTTTTGTTGTAATTTTTATGTTATCCTTGTTTTGTGGTATTTTAATAAAGAGTTTTTGTATTGTATTGTATTGTATCAACTATCAACCGCGATTTGAACACATGTTTTAAATGTCTACTTATCTCGCATTATTTAATTTAGGTAAAATAGGTACCTTACGCTCGATGTTTGGCCCTTGTTACAATGGCTGGTGTCAAATAATCACCCTGATATGGTTGGTCCCAATCAAAGATAATATAAATTGTCATTGGTCCCAATGTAAAAGTTGTTAATAATGAGGATTACAATGATATCCTTGGATATATCCGCCGTCTAGAGATACACCCGATATATACTTTGCCGTATTGAATAGAATCACTAACACCTTTTTGTCTACTTTCATAGATTATTTGTCTACTTTCACAGATTAATAGTTACTACTATTAAATTAAAAATTCTATGAAAGTAGAACAAAAAGTTAAGTCTACCCTTGCTTCTAACATTTTTGAGTGCTGACCCGAAATCCATGACACAATTGTAAATCTATGTGCTTACAAATAATTTATTTTGTATTTCAGTTATGCAGCAAAAGTTCATTGTTGGATGCGCCTTCATAATCACATCTGCTCTGGGCCCAACAGTTTGGCATTTGTGGATCTATTCAGGCTCAGCAAATGCCAACTTTTTCTTCGGAGTGACATTGTCCTTCGCTACGGCGCAAATATTTCTCATCACTGATGTGCTGTTTGCATATATCAAGAGAGAGTTCACTCTTAAACACGGGTCCACAAGAAAAATCAAAGACAAGCCTGCTAAACTAGTATTACGATAATATTGTTAAGAGGGATTTGAACAAGATGACAAAAGGTGACCCAGAGCTCAGTCATTTTGATTCATACATACTAGTTAAGAGCCATATTACATCGTTGCATCATGCATCGTTAAATTTTAAGTATTTGAATTTACAGGCAAAAACGGAAAAATTTACGAGACGAATATGAAATAAGTAAACCATAACATTAAAATTATTTATGTATTTTATGTAAGTAATTTTACGAAATCCACTCTCAAACTTTCCCTATGAGACTTACCATAATATCTGTTTTAAATTGGAGTTAAGTTGATATAATGAGTTTTTCCAAAATTTTAAGCTGTTACAAATAGATCTTTTTTTTACAGAAATTGAATTTTGCTAGCTCAATCAGCATGTTTTATTTATTTTTTGCACATAATTAGTATAATTTGTATTTGTTTCAAATACAAAATGTTTTTATTCACTGTTATCGTTGAATGAAATTTACAGTGTCAATGTAAAAAAAAAAAACATTGAAATCAGATATGCAACCCATTTTCGTAGATGGCTTAAGGATTATGAATGGTACTGAGCTCTAGGGTGCCATTAAAAGACTGGTCAATGAAAGAACCTAAAGGCTGGCCGCATAACTCAGAATTCACCCGCGACTGGGGTCTGGGAAAAATTACTAAGTAGATCGCCGTGGATTGGCCATCGTCCACTTGCGGAAACTTGAGTTATTTGGCTGGTCTATAACAACCACATATTATACTTAAGCTGTTCAAGGCATTATCTGAATATGATATTGCATGGATATTCAGTTCACCTTGTTTATATGAACAAGTCATTTACTGGAAGTGTGATAATTAACTTTCACGGAAGTTTTTGTATAAATTGCATTTAACTAGCATAAGGTTCACTCACCAAGGCAAAATCAGAAGTTTTTCAAATTAGGTCACAAATATAACTCTGAATTTCATCAAAATCATTTTTATTTAACGGTCTATTGTTAATGGAAGAATTGGCAAAAACAGATGGTTAAAAGGGCCCCGGGAATTGGTTAATTTCATATGAACACTAGTTAACATTTTAGGGAAATAGTCAGATATTTATGAAAATTAGTCGTATATATAAATAGGCAATGTTATACTTGTAATGATTAACTTTTTTTAAACCCAATTTGGAAGAGTTAATTCTTTTGTTGTATATACTTTACAAACATTCGTATTGATAATTTGATTATAAATATTACCAAGTTTTATCAAAATCAAGCGAGCAGTTTCTTAATCTTTTTACTTATTTGTATGAAATGTCAAATCACTGTTTTAAACTATCACGGTCGTTCACCAAAGTTATGATTATTTACGGGATATTTACCGTGGTAAGATTGTGGAATGAGCTCCCGATATTTCGGCGCATACAAAAAAAAACTTAAGATTTAGAAAGAGGGTAGATCTTTTTCTCTGCACCTAACCCGCATTCTTCAGTGTTCCCGTGAACATGGTGCATGTAACTGCACCGAAATATCGGGAGCTCAATCCACAACCTTACCACGGTAAATATCCCGTACGTAAATAATCATATAACTTTTTTGAAACGACAAATGTCCCTAAGAGTGCTCCCCTCTTAACCATCTGTTTATCTGTACAAATTTTGCTTTATGTGTTTGTAGTATGTTTGTATAATAGTTAATATAATAATAAACCCAATATCCGGGCCTCTTTTAAATGTTGAATAGCTATATGTCGATGAACTTCTGATAAGTAGAGCAAAATAATTATGCATTTGGATATTGTCATCACAGGTCAGGCGTTGTTGGAATTGATGCATTGAATAAAACCCATGTGACCAGTACTATATGTGATTGAATGAGAACAAAGATTATGTAAATTAATTTAGTAATAGAAGTTGTGTTAATAACTATTAAAACTGTTTAGAGATTTCAACTGCTGTAGATGTACCGGGTATACAGGGCTACATGGAACGGTAGTACTAAGCCGAAAGGAGGTCATGAACAAGTTTAACTGATAATGCTGTTTCATACATTGTGTTAAGTGTAAAATTATCCTAGGCTGCAGCTGGTATTTTTCTCTCTCTTTAAGTTTAATAACCTTTTTTTGGCTAAGTACCGTCGTTTGGTGTATCCCTGTAAATGCTATATCTCAGTAATTACAACATTTACTATACATACTACATGATTTTTATATGTACAAAATGCTATTGAAAAAGTTTTGTTCATTATTGTACTGTTTTAAAATCAATTAATTCTTGTACAATGTAGCTTGTACTCTTGAGCCGTCTACAAAAGACGTTAGCGTTTGTTCGACGAATGTGCTCTCTCATTTAATTTCGATTGAAATGAGAGACCAGCGTAGTCGCGTTTACTGTACCCTAGACCTGTAAACGGCATTGGAAGTTTTTAAAAACGGTGCATTTCTCACCTTTTTTTAATGAATTAACAGGGTAATGTGACATTCAGATTTAATTTAAAGCTATTTTTATTACATTATATTTTAGCATACATTACTTAACTGCCAAATGCCAAAAAGTTATCGACAATAGAGGTTGTATGCAGTTCATTTATAAATAGAGAAGGTGCAGCATACTGAACACCTACCTTATTATCAGCATTTCAAATTCCCACTGCTGGAACACAAGCCTACTCTAAGAAAGAGAAGATGGGGTAAGTGGGATCTACCATGCTGGCCCAGTGCATCTTTGATTGAATACTCATTGAAAATGTTATCCATCATGATATAATTAGATGCCCTAGAACTAGGATTGTGGAATGAATCCCATATATTTATAGTTACCCCATATAGATTAAATCATTTTTGGATGCATATTTTAAAATCAAACAATATTTCCTAGTTCATACGAAGGTTAACTAAACTCTTAACATTCCAGTGATGATCTTTCAGACCCGAATAACGCATCTTCTATTGTCGATATCCATTTATAATTTTAATTTTAGTGCTAAAACTACCTGGTTGTCAGTCAATAAAGTAATTTATTTTCAAAACAATCTTATTAATGGCCTACGTATTTTAAAAACAGTTGGTAACGACTTTTCAACCGACTTTGATGAAAGAGGATCTATATTCGACTATTTTATTTCCGTGTGTATGTTATGAGACGTCTTCGCAGATTGTTAACCTTTTTAATGATTATGCTATATCTCTAGAGGAAATGAATCCAGTTTATTTGGCTGCCCGTGAAGTCGGTTTGTAACGTACCGTATCCCTTACGGTGTAAACGGGACCCTATTACATATTTTCACAGAAACGGTAATTCGTACAAGCGTCAAACTTGGCATGATTATAGTACACACTCTAAAGTAAAACAATAAATAATGGCCAAGTGCGAGTCGGTGACAAATTTATGTTCACCCGGGCGTAGTCGGTACTCGGATGGGTGACCGCCTAGGCGTGATGTCTTTGCAATACTTTTTGTATTTTGTGGTGGCACGGAACCCTCAGAGCGTTAGCCCGAATCTCACTTGACCAGTTTATTTTTAATGTCTGAATGTCAGTATCAAAATTATATGATTCTGACTAAAATTTACCTTACTTTATATATAAGTCAGGTAAATATACAACCTACATAGGTTGTAGGTATTTAATTAAATAATTAGTTACCATTCTTCATAGCATAATCTCTCGGTAGTATATATAGCCGCGAACTAACAATGAATCATTATCTTATCTTATCATTGCACAGTGATCTATATTGTAACACTCCTTAACGCGGTCACCACGCATTGTGTTGTGTTTTTTCTTTTATTTTTTTAACTAAAATGTATAAATGAAATTAAGTTCATAAGTGAGTGGAGTCAACCATGACAAAACTTGTGTTTTATGGTGTGCTGATAGGTGTACTCACACGTAAGTACCTACATGTGTTTATTGATTTAGCTTAGATTATCCTGAATTATCTTACTTATATATATTAATATTATAAATGCAATAGTGTGTTTGTTTGTTTCTCTTTCACGCAGCAACAGAGCAACCAATCGACGTGATTTTTTGCATAGAGATAGTTGAAGGCGGAGAGATATCCCGAAAAAGGTTTTTGAGGGAATTCCTATGTGGGTGAAACCGCGGGGCTAGGGCAGGTAGTAATTAATTAATTTAGTCTAAGATATATTTTACTCACAAAAAGTTTCAATGAGTTTCCTTCAATCTGTAGGTATTTAGACTTATTATATACCAGCGTACTCATATAATAATTAGACTAAATTGTAAACCAGTGTACACATAATAACGGAACAAACCGACCTCACCGACTTCGCAGGACTCTAACGTGACAATTAGAAAAAAAACGTTGTTAACAACTACTATGGATTGCAAGGCTAGCGATAGTGAGCAGTCCTCTTTCCAGCCACATCACAACAAACAGCCAGGTACATTTACAACTACTACAAATTCAACTAACAATGAACAAGAACTGGCCATGGAAATACGGAGATTACGTTTCGAGTTGGCTACTGTAAAAACGCACCTAACCCACACTGTATCGCTTTTAACGACTTACGATACCAAATTAGAAAATTACGATGCCAAACTGGTTGATCATACAGCCTCACTAAATCTCTATGAAGTCAAACTAGCCAATTATGCCTCTGAAGTGAAGATGTTACATGCTAAGTTAGGAAATTACGAAAATCTGGACGTCAAGGAGAAACAAGAAAGGCCTGTATCATCATCATCGACATCAACGCAGACGTCGGCCGAGCCTCCACTCCCGTTCGATACTCAACACCTGCAGTTAGTACTGCCTGTAGCCCCTAAACCGATGGTGACCCAACACACACTTACAGAAGCAAGCCAGACTATCCAGCTAGCACTACCACATGTTCATAACGTGCCCGGTGAACAGCTAGAGCTGCCTGTGCAATTGCAGCAGCCTGCCTCCACACAACGACACCTGGACACCTCTTCAGCTTTGAACGTCCCCAGGAAAAAGTCTTATACGAGCGAGATGAGCCCACGTAACCCGCCGCGCACAGGTGGGCGCAAGCTAGCACACGTAAATACACCCAGCGTTCGGACTCAAAACCAGGCGGAACTATCCTCAGCATCCAATAATGGCTTGACCCAGAATTATAGCATTTCAGCTGCAGACACTTGGACGGAGGTCAGAAGCCAAAGCCGTCACCAAGGTGGTTCACTTTGTGGCACAGCCAATTCCTCTGTTACGTCCCTGAAAGCGGTTGAGGCAAAGAAGCATATCCATCTGTGGAATATGGTGTCTGGATCTGAGGCGATTCGAGAATACCTTCGACATTTGTGTCCTTCTGGCGTATGTACAGTTGATGAGCTCACACCTAAAGGTAGCTATAAATCCTTTAAACTTGGCATTCCAGCAGCGTACTATGAGACATGCCTATCTGCCAGTGTTTGGCCAATGAACGCTAGAATAAAGGCTTGGGTCAACTTAAGGCCACCGAAGAAACCGGCGTATTCTCTGACTTCTACTGGGGAAACAGCTGCTGTTATTCGGCCCTCTCATGGCTCATTCAGCGCCGCTACTAAGGAAAACCACTCTCTGAACCTGCAGCCCTTTCGTGGATGGACATCGGGAGCAGCCACGCCGAACAGCTAACTGGCCTCCCCTCAGAGAAGAAACAGAAAATAAGAAAACTTCCTGTTTGAATGTTTTTTATCAAAACGTGCGAGGTTTAAAAACCAAACTGAAACTATGGAGAAATAGTCTTGCCTCGTCAGAGCACAACCTGGTTGCAGTGACTGAGACCTTTCTCGATACGTCCGTGGAGGATCCAGAGCTCACTAGTGAGGGATGGAGTATACTTCGACGCGACAGGAAGACTCCATGCGGTGGTGTACTACTGGCAGCACGTGCACCTATCGTACTTCGTCGGCTAACCTCGTCAGAAACAGATTGTGGGGAAGATTTATGGGCAAGCTTTGACTGGCAGGGCCGTAAATTCTATGTAGGTGTTATTTATATTCGTCCCCGGGCCACGGAGAGCGACTATATGCGTTGGTTCTGCAAGGTGGAAAGTTTCATTAATGATGTTAAGGGTAATGTTCTCATCTTTGGAGATATCAACTTAAATAGTGCAACTGAGTCTGTTTGTAATTATTACTGTTACTTTAAGTCATTTTGTAACTTGTCAGAGAAGAATGATGTGCTAAACTCGTACAATAGTATACTGGATGTAGTCTTGGTTCAGGAGACAGGTGGAGTGCGTGAGGTACGTGTCGCTTCTGTAGATGGTTTCGTAAGTCCCGATCCTTTTCATCCTCCCCTAGACGTAGGCATACTCATTGAGACAAAATGCCAATCGAATCCTGTAGAACCTAGTAATATCGATCCCAGCAAGGACTGGAACTTTAATAAGTGTGACTATGTACTTTTGTTTGACCTTCTATCTGAATCTTCTTGGTGTGAAGTGCTCAAGTCAAATGACGTGCAATTTTGCACCGACCAATTTTATGACACTATTTATAATATTTTTGACATATGTGTTCCTAGGAAGCACCGGAAAGAAACGTCGTGTAATCGGTATCCCGTATGGTTCACCAATGACATTATCCAAGATATCAAACGGAAATTAAAACTGCATCACCAATGGAGACAAAGCAGGTCCGCGGAATGTTACAAAGCTTTCTCTGACCTTAGAACATCTCTAAAATCGCGTATAGCAACAGCCTACGACTCCTATTTGATAAATATCGAGGATAATCTATCATCAAATCCTCGAGGCTTCTGGCAGCATATTTCTAGGCTGCGTTCTAAAGGAGGCTTTGAGCCCTCTGTAACGTATAACGGCGCATCTTTCAGTGGTGTTGGAGCGTCGGGGGCTTTTGCTGAGTTCTTTTCAAGTGTGTTCCTACCTGATGCCCCACAACTTGATGCGGAGCGTATAAATCAGTTAGATAGTAGCCATTACAGTAATTATATTAACATACCTCGTATAACGTCTGAGGAAGTGGCATCTAGCATTAAATATCTCAAACCTAATAGTTCGGTTGGCCCAGATTGCGTTCCTCCCTGGTTTCTGAAGCAAGGCTCAAAAGGCCTTGTGCAACCACTCTGTCATATATTCAACTTGGCCTTGACTTCTGGCATCTATCCAACACAATGGAAATTATCTAGAGTGATGCCTATTCCCAAAAACTCTGACAAATCATCCGTTGAAGAATACCGGCCTATTGCCATTTTATCTTCACCAGCTAAAGTATTTGAAAGAATTATTCACAAAGAGGTGTATAGGCAGGTAGAACCGCTCCTGAGCAATGAACAGCACGGCTTTAGGAAAAAAAGATCTGTTGACACCAACTTGTTGGAAACTGTCGACTTTATATCAGCCAGCCTGGATCGGGGTAGTCAGGTCGATATTCTTTACTTCGACTTTCGCAAAGCGTTTGACCGGGTTAACAACGACAACCTGCTCAAGAAGTTAAGTGCTCTGGGTTTTGCTCCGGGCTTGCTTAAACTAATTGCTGACCTTCTCAGGGATCGACAACAATTTGTTAGACTAGGCATGTATGAGTCAAGGTGGTATCATACACGGTCTGGAGTTAGTCAAGGGTCTATCTTTGGACCTCTCCTTTTTATACTAATGATTAACGATCTCCCCTCCGTTATCAGGTACTGTAAGTGCCTCCTGTATGCAGATGACCTAAAGTTAATCATGGAAATAAATTCGGTAGATGACTGCCTGAATCTCCAGCGAGACATTGACGCTATTTACGAATGGAGTGTAGCTAACAAGATGGAATTCAACCCATCCAAATGTCAAGTCATGACTTTCACGCGAAAGAGGCAACCGATTCCGTTTTGTTACAAGTTGGACTCTCACGAGATTGCCAGATCCACCTCCGTGAAGGACTTAGGTGTTACCTTCGATGCAAAATTGACTTTTAATGATCACATTGCAAACGTAGCCAAGGAATCGTACAGGAGGTTGGGATTTGTTATGAGAAATTCCAAGGACTTTAAAGAGACTCATGTTATTAGGTTAATTTTTGAAACCCTTGTGCGCAGTAAACTCGAGGCCAGCTCGTGTGTCTGGAATCCGCATGAGGGTGCCTACATTCTCCTCCTTGAAAAGGTCCAGAAGGCTTTCCTTCGCTTTCTATACAAACGTTTGTTTGCTTACTATCCCTACCTCTACCCAACTGACTTTCTTCTAGGTTGCCTAGGTTACAACTCCCTGGAGGTCCGGCGCGACAAAAACCAAATGATGGTAATGTGCAAGATCCTCCGTGGCAAGATTGATGCACCAAACCTCTTCAATGACCTGGCGCGGCTGGTGGTCCCGGACCCCAGTAACTGCCCCCGACGCAAGAACCATCGTTTGTTCGCTGTTCCTCCCTGTCGTACTATCGCGCGTGGTGCTTCACCTATCCCGCACGTTCTCAATGCGCTTAACCGTCTCCTGGCCATGACACCTGAGTGTGATCTGTTTGCGGATGGATGGAAGGATGTGTGTTTTGAGTGTTTGAGATTCTGTGAGAGAAAGGCGTGCAAGGTGTATGATATGTGTGATATGAATGAACTTATGACATAATTTTACAAATGTTGTACACATTTATTTCTTTGATTATTTTATTTTTATATAATATTGACTAGTTTTTACTAACTTAAATGACATTATTCGTACCTGAATATTTAAAATAATTTTTAATTGATTTAGAATTTTTAAGTACCTACCTAATGTAATTATATTATGTTATGACATTTTAATTTGTTAATTTTGTAGGTTATAATTTTTCATAACTGTGTCTCTTTAGTGTAATTGGTGTATAACCGTGCTAAATGAATAAACAAATACAAAATACAAATACAAATAATAATTAGACTAATTATATACCACATTATGTACACATATAATAATTATTATATATAGTTACCGTGCCTACTGTTTTCAGCGTTATTTTCTGTGATGTATTTCCATATTTTTATAAGTGCGACCATAGATAAATAGTGCGACGTACCGACTTGTCTGTAGGCAGAGGTGGCCAAACAAATGTACAAAAAAAAAACTGGTAGCTGTCAGGTTAGTTCAGGGGCCTTACGGACAACAGCTAATTGCGGCACCTAATACGCTCAGTTGGAAAATCACGCGAACCGTATCTGGGCGCGATAAGGTACACGTTCGCGTGATTTTCCGACTAAGCGGATTAGGTGTCGCAATTAGCTGTTGTCTGTAGGGCCCCAGGAAATGCGATGGTAGCTCTTCTATAAAAGTTTGTCTCACCTGTACCCCCGAATAGGCATGCGTCCTCATGTTTAATTTATTACAAATAACCGGCTTAACGAGGAATATAACTAAATACATTACACATACTGAAAAAATAATTTAAATTAGCTGATAAATCTCTGAGATATGAGCGTTTAAAGTTTTAGGTGGGGATAGGGAGGGGATGCTCTATCCCTTTCTCACAAAGGGTGTGTTAGTATAGCATTTGTATGGCGCTCCTGAGCCGTGACGTCACGGCTCAGTATAGTGCGCTCTCTGTCTAGCATGAAATTTAAATGCTTATATCTTATTTATTTTTGAACTAATTTTAATTTTGTTTTCGTTGATGGGATCTATTTATGATCAGCTTTTTTATCAGGTAATAAAAAAAATATTAGTCATCATGCCTATTGTGAAGTAAATCCTATTACTTGGCCTAAAGTTTCAGAATGCGTGGTCCTCCCGAGTATACCTCTGAATCTCCTGGCGTGCTACCGCACGGGGGCCCCAGACCTGCAAGCGCCGCGCCGGCTAGACGTGTTCCTCTCGCTGCTGAAGAAATTAGAGACACACTCGCAGCTTGACCTCAGGATGCTCACCACTGCACTGCTTCGGAGGTGAGTGGACGCTCTACAGAGCATCCAACTTCACCGTAATGCATAGTACAATAACCTTTAGTGCAGTAACCATATTATGTTTATATGGGTTACTGCACTAAAGGTTTCACTCGTTATCCTACAGTGACCTACAGGAACTATGAATATTTGTCGAGATAAAAAACACAGTTTAACACAGAGATTTATCTTTTTGTTAAAAAAAAACAACAGGAAGGGTTAAGTGCGCAACAAGCTCAAAACAATAAAAAAACTGGTTTCAAAATCATGATTCAAGCTTTTATTTAAATTATGCTTTTAGTTTTTATTTAATTGTTTTTATTTTGGCAGCAGTTTTGAAAATATTACAATATTGGGTAGGTATTGCATATTGTATTGAAATAAAGGTGAATGCAAATTTCAGCAAAGTCCGTTAGGAAGAACTGGTTCTAATTCAGCTTCCAAGATTTGACCCTACACAAACTAACAAAATATAAGAGCTTGTTAACACTTACACACAAACTAAGCCATAGCTTTGTCATATACGAGTATATACAAACTTACGTACTTCATGCAGAAAATTTGCAAATAATGACAATAATAATATTGTAAAGTTATATGATTATTTACGGGATATTTACCGTGGTAAGGTTGTGGAATGAGCTCCCAATATTTCGGCGCAGTTACATGCACCATGTTCACGGGAAGACTGTTGAATGCGGGTGGTTGGAGAATAGTTAAAAAGTACACAAAAACAATAATATTGTAGACCAACTTTACCCGCGTCGACCACCACTCGCAAGCGTGGGCCCCACGTGATGCCTCATGAACTTTGAAATTTTCCGAGATAAAAAGTATCCTAATTATGTACTAACATAGGATAGTACTAAACTTTTGCTTCCCGGCGGCTCTTCAACTATATGCAAAATATCACGTCGATCCGTTCTTCTGTTGCTGCTTGAAAGAAAAACAAACAAATTAACAAACAAACACACTTTCGCACTTATAATTAGTAAAGTAGTGTTTGTAGTTAGTTTTTTGCATTTAGTATGAAGTATGATTTACAAGAAGATAGAAGTACTTACTCATACTTAAAAAGTATGGATACAATTTTTTTTCACCTCTCCCTTGTGTAGGGTAACTATGGCGATCCCACTCCCAAAACGAAAACCTATATAGCTCATCATGTTTCAGTCTCCGCCTGGACGGCATCGAGCAGTCATCCGCCAACGCCGTGGAAACAGAAATCGTCCTGCCGTACCGAGCGTCCGCCTTCCAGTTCCACAGATACAAACTCCTGATGGACCTGTTTCTGCCGAGCCAGGACCTTATGGACGTGGACGAGGTTTTGACAGTAGAGGAGAAGTGTCTGCTCCATAAGATGATAAGCTCCGGGGTCCGGCAGTGGGAGAGGGGCGATGAGAGTAACGTTTGTCCGCTGTCGGCGGAGCAGTCTCAGAATATGGCTACGGCGAGCAACAGTAGGTAAGATAAATAATTTGACTCAAAATAAATTAAGAGTAAAAAATATTATTTAAAACAAGCTTTCTGTGTCTTTCTGCGTAAGTCAGTATAAACTCAGGACACTTTTTTCTTGCATGCCGTACTAGACCCAACATCCATATCTTTGTAAATCAATGACTGTATAACAACTTTCCTTCATAATGATGCCAATCACTTAAAACTGTTAGGTGTATGTAAATATCATGAACTTTGTGAACTTCCCTCGTGCAATTTCCGCTTTTTATTGCGTAAGAAAGTCGTTAACATAAAGAATATAATTTATTGTATTTCGATTGAGACTGTGAAAAGATGTTACCAAACAAGGTCTTATACCCAAATAAAAAAAAACTGTTAAAAATGTCCCAATCATTATCTTCCAATACATTAAGAAGATAATGATTTTTGCGAGATATAAATCTCAGATGATCTTGAAAATGTGTTTCTTTATAAGTTGTAGATTTTATGTATTGAAGATTGATATATTTTAACAATTTTGACCAAAAATTACCAAATCGCCCGCCTTTTGGTAAGCGCCATGCTAGCCCATAACCGTTTGCATGCCAACAAAAATTCAGAACTTTGACAGTCCGTACTAATTTTGAAGAGATCGGACCACCAGTGCACTCTAATACTTGGTGGTAGAAGAACTATTAGCGAGGGTATGGCGCTTCCTCGTGTAGGTAGAGATTTAAATCTTTTCAAATCTTTCCTTAATTTTTTTTGATATGTCTGTTATATCAAAAAAACTTTTTTTAAAGTTTTAAAGTTTACTTCATAATTATTATGTCCCGTTACAGAATCCACAGCAGATGTCCGATAGAAGAAGGGGTAGTCCAAACAGAATGGGGCACGGTGTCTCCCGGCACACTCATGGCTGCCATAGCTGCGTCAGTTGAAGCTCAGCGCGTAGCCGTCACGGACATACTTAACGCCAATATTTTCAATGAAGATGTGGCTGAACCGCTGATGACCTCGGCCAAGCAGGAGTGGTATGAGGATATTGAGACGTTGGAGACAAGCCAGAGGCAGGAAGAGGCGGCGGGTATTGAGAATGTATGGGTGGCGACGCTAGCTGGTAAGGCACATTTATTGATTTTTTTAATTAAGAGTGATCATGTCGTGGTTAAAATCTTAATTAGCCGCGTTTTCACGTTACGAGTAGATTCGGACCGAGTGCGCTCGGATGCACTGGTATCGTATAAACACGTCATCCAGGTGCACCCGGACGTCGGCATCCGGCGTCAGCGTGGACTCGGACGCGGTTCTATTTTTACGAGTCTCGGATCATGTTATGAAAACAAACTAAAAAAAGTGGAATGAACGTGACACTGTGAGGTTTGTGGAACAATATGAAAAGGATGAAGTATTTATTTAGCATTTCTATAGCCCGCACTAGAAGATGATCATCATCAGACATATGAATGAAATAACGAGCTGAAATGATACTCGGACGCTTCAACTCGTAACGTGTAAACTACTCTCCAAGTGCACTCCTATATTAGTAAGCTCGTACGAGCGCACTCGGTCCGAGCCAACTCGTAACGTAAAAACGCGGCTATGCAGTATCCGTGGTCTACCTGTCTACCTGCGACGTATGCACGGCTAGGAACGTAACGCTAGGAATTAAAATAATGTTAAAAACACGCGATAAAATCAGTTAAAATTGAGAATAATATTGTCGGCAAAATGTTCTAGGTGACCTGGCCGAGGTGGTGGTGAACCAGGGCCCGCGGGTGGGCTCCGTGGCTCACAAGCTGGCCGTCGGCACCAACAACAGGTGGAACGACACACTACTCCCGCTGCTTCACTACATGTTCCCGCAGAACAGCTCCGTCATCGACTGGCATTTCACTGACGCGGAGATACTCGCCGGTATCGATGGTATGTATCTATAATCTGCAGTGCAAGTACCGTTCTTTATCGATCGTCAAATTCGATAAAATGCCATAGAGTCGATCATAGCGAGTATTGATCAAATGGCATTTTATCGAATTTGACGACCACAACTGTCAAATTTGCCGATCGATAAAGGACGGTACTTGCACTGCTGGACTGAGATATTGCCAGTCGCAGGTTCAATTGGGGTAACTGACAAAACACGACTTTTCAGTAGAAGCATTCAAAGTTTTTTGTTGTGATAAATTTAACATAACTTTCACACGCGAGTTAAAATCGTCGTTAACTTTTCTGAAATGTTCCAATATTCTGCGCTATTTTCTTAGTTTTTCTTGCCATAAGAACCTTCTACAAAGTATTCGAACACTTAAAAAAAGGTGAATGAAATCGGTAAAGTCGTTTTCAAGTTATGGCGTGACCAAGATAAATAGGGTTTCATTTTTATATATGTATATAGATTCTAAATGTCTGTAAAGATTTAAATCTGTTGTATTATTCAAGTATATTTTCTCAGGTCTTATCCTCTCAAACTACGTACCAAAATGGCTTGAAGAAAGAAGAACATTACGTCTGTCTCAAATAATAGAGATGTACTACTCTCACGAAGGCGTATCATTTGAACCCAACATCAAGGCTTGCAATCGAAGGATACTTTTTACCACTATGTTCAACACGACGGATTTGTTCACGGAAACTTCTAGATTCGCTCACGTGCTCTCGTTGAGGCAGATAACCGTTTATATACCGGTGGAAGAAATGGAGAGGATTACAAAAGCAGCGGTTGATGCCTTTTCGAGCTATGTCTGTAAGTTTGTTAGTTATTTTTTTGACTGAGTTGCTACTAAAAACACCTATATAAACGGCTTATTTGTTTTGCGTGTCTTCTAGCCAATAGTAAAAAATAATAATTCACAATATGAAAAACTGACTTTAAAATTTGTAAAGTCGCAATTTCGTTTACTTGGGTGACATACTTCTTCTTAACTACTGAAGCGATTTCGATGAAATTTCTATTGAACCAATCTAAAAGTATATCAACAATAAAATATAAAACCGAAATAAAAAGGCCCTCCTTTTTTGAAGTCTGTAAAAATGGACAGGAGGGAATTAGATCATGTAGTTCTGACGCAATCTTTATATATTCCAGCATCCCTACTGAGGCAGCAAACAAGGGATTGTAAAGTGAGCCATGAAGTACCTGTTATGGATCTGGTGTTCGCAACTGACGGCTCTTGGAAAGGATATGACGTCGCACAGTTTATGTCGTGAGTATCAAGAATTTCAATACATCATCTTCCGTGGCCATGGTAGAAAAATACCGCAATGCCTGAGACCAAGCTTTACAACCAATGTGTCCTGCCCACGACGACTTACGGTACCGAAACATGGACGCCAATTAAAGAAGCTGTGCACATAATTAGAGTCGCGCAAAGGACAATGGATCGTGCCATGTTGGGTTTCAGGCTGAAGATGATGATGATGATCTTCTGTGGTCTCCTTCCGCCTTACTTAGAAACGACAATTATGTTATTCTTATAAAAGTCTGCTTATTTCAGGGCAATCCATTCAATAGCAGCATTCAAGGGCACATACAAATCACTTCTCAGTCTGGAACACCGCCGTAAAGTAGCGAGTCTGTTTTCCACAGAATTCATTTCGGAGAATGTGTATCAGAGCTACGTGACCTTATCCTACCATCCCTTTTCTGCTACAGGACAAGTAGGAAATCCGCCCACTACCACCCATGTCGTATACATTGCGAATTTTCCTTGGATATTTTATTTATATAACACGGGAGTTACTCCTGTATGATTAAGCCGGTTACTCTGACTATAGTTTCAACCGCCTAGGCGGTCTTTTTCAAGGTGAATGCGCGCGCTCGGCAGCGTCTCGCTTTGCACTTTTTTCCCTTGGATACGTAATACCAAACGTTTTGATTCTACGTTTCTAATCCGTACGGCCAAGGATTGGAACAACCTGCTGGCTACCTTGTTTCCTGAGATAATCTAGGCCTTTTCAAGGCCAGAGTAAATAGGTTTCTTCTAATTCTGCGTGCACTTTACGCAGACTTAGCAATTAAAAGCTTACACATAAACATATTACATTTTTACATTTATTTCTAGCTGGATAGGCGGCGCCCTAGAAGTGAACATGCAGCGCAGCACGATATCTCTTCTTCATGGGAATACGGGAAGCTGGATAGTGCCGCCCTCGCACAACCTCACCGCTGCCTTCTCGCACTTGGGCAATTTCACAGATGGATGTAAGTTTATTAAGGCCACGCTCACCGACCAGGGGGGTTAGACAAGACCCAGTTTCTGTTAGCGTTAACGCCTACGGAAAGATGAAATTGTATGAAAATGACATTGACAATGACATTAGCTTGAGAGATGTTCTCTCAATGTCTGAAAATGACATTGACAATGACATTATCTTGAGAGATGTTCTCTCAAGCTAATGTAATTTTCATACAATTTCATTTTACCGTAGGCGTTAACGCTAACTGAAAGTGGGTTTTGTCTAATTAACCCCCCTGAGAGCTACCTATCTCTTTTACACATTTTTAACATTTTAAAATATCATCATCATCCTTTTAGTGTCCGCTGCAAGACATAGGCATCTCCTAATGCACGCCATTGAGCTCGGTCGGTAGTTCTCTGCATTAAATTTTTACTCGCCGCTTTACGCATGTTGTCACAAACACTGGTCGCAGGCTGTCCTACACTATATACGTTTGCATTAACGTGGTCTCCACTCTAGAACTCGTCTACCCCATTGGTTATCGGTTCTTCAGGCAATGTGGCCGGCCTCTCAGCTTAGTAATCCAAAGCTATAACTAGCCACCATATTTCTCACTGACTAGTTGACTGACCTGACTGACTCATCACGAACTCGACTTGGGGCCTTACGAACAACTGCTATTACAGGCACCTAATCCGCTCAGTTGGAAAATCACGCGACCGCAAACCGTATCTGGGCGCGATAAGGTTTGCGGTCGCGTGATTTTCCAACTGAGCAGATTAGATGCCTGTAATAGCAGTTGTCCGTAAGTCCCCAGATCTACGAAGCTGAAATTCAGCAGTTAGATTCCTTATGGGGTGTAGAGGTCCGCCAAGAAAGAATTTAGTGAAAGGACTGCCTTTTAATCGGACAGCTTGTCTGATTAAAAGGTGCACGTACCTTTCAGGCGTCTTTCGTGCCCATGTGAGTTTTGCCGGGCAAAACGATCTCATATTAAATTATGAAATTGCAGGGCCAACCCGCCTCAACCTGCCCAACATAATGTCGACGATAATCCAGCACTCGCGCAACAAATCTCTCGAAGAGATCGACCTAAAGGCGAGCGCTGGCGCAAGTACCGTCGTATTAATAGTCAGCCCAAGCGACCGCCCTTCAGCTACTGAGCTGGAACGAGTGAGAGATTTAATGAGCTCGCTTCGAACCACATACTTCGACGTTTACTTTGCGTATCTTGCGCAAGAGATGACCGACTTTCAGAACATTAATAACGAGTATTTGGATTATTCGGAACTATTTCTCAGTGTAAGTATGACATCTTGCACTAATTATGTAGTGCGCATACTTCGATGTAGGTATAATAAATAAAATAGGTATTTCGGGACATTTTTGCACACACGGTCATCTGACCTCAAACTAAGCAAAGCTTGTGATATGGCTGCCAGATACTGATATACATACATATACATATATATATATATAGTTTTAAATACATACTTAAATATATATAATATTTAATACCTCGCATATCTTATGCAAGGCAAGACTACCTTTCTGAACATCAAAAACGAGTAAGTATATTAGAGTGAGTTGTTTAGAATTATTTACTCTTACTCCACTATTTTATTCTGCACATAGGTACTTAAATTCGATGTAGTGTATGTGTATACTTAGAATATCTTGTACAAGACATGACTGACTTTCTGAACATTAATAACGAGTATTTGGATTAATCGAAATTATTTCTCAGTGTAATGTGTGTCTTGCGCTAGTTGTGTAGTGTTGTAGTGCGCATACTTCGATGACCGACTTTCAGGACATTAATAATGAGTACTTTTATTGTTTGGAGTTGTTTCTGATTGTGGGTACGTATATAGTGTTAGTTACGTCTTTTAATCAACTTTCACAATCCAAGGATATAACTGTAGCACAAAGAAAGTATTTCAAATAAAATCGATATTTTTATACGTCGAGTCTACAGTAAAAGCTATAATCAAACAAGATAATTAAATTTTTTAAGTTTTCTGTTGTCGACAGTTTTTAATGTACTTTCAGGCGTGCATTTTATTAAGAATCACACTGTAGTTACATTCTAAAAGAAAGACGAGGAAGGTCTTTATGGCAGAAATCTTTGTGGGGCTCATAGTCAGGGCCCTGATTCCGTAACTTTAACACGCACGTAACGCGCCGTGTTAAGTCTACCTCTATAAGTTGGTCTTTATTCCTAGGGAATAGAGTCCAAATTTTAAGAGGTTAACTTAACGCGGCGCGTTACGTGCGTGTTAAAGTTACGGAATCAGGGCCCAGGATTAAATTTATTTTGATTTGCAAAACTAATTGATTTTTCTTTTGTCACATACTTATATGCGAGTTTTTCTTACAGGAAGCAGGAAGGGATTGATGTTTTTGGTGAGATTTTGCTTTATTGCAGACTCCATCAACATCCGTGGTAGACGCAATCGAAGCAGTTGACACGTATCTCATCAAGAGCACCATTCCCACAAGGATCTTCGGCGCCCAGTGTCCTTTCAACGACACCACGTTTGACCAAGCCGAGTACGAAGATTTCGTGCTGCCGAATCGACAGACTTCATACAGAATACATCCTTATTATTTGAGGCATCAGTCTTTGATACAAGTGCAGGTACAGTTTGCTTCTAACAGAACTATCGGCAAATCATGATAATGGAACCATAGTCCAGAATAGTGCGATGGTAGCCGGGCGGTAGCATGCGCGCTTTACAATTTGACGGCACCCAGTTCGGTCCTCGGCCTGCACCATGACTACATTATGTGCAGTTTCGATGCTATCGCTCAACACCGGTGAAGGAAAACATGAGAAAACCGGTATGTCCAAGAACTTCAAAAGTTCGAAGACAAAAGACATTCAGCAACATGCACTGGGCTTGTATGGTGGAGGCCCATCCTCTTTCTCTGAAAGAAGACCTGTGTCACAGCACTGAGAACGTGATAGGCTGATAATGATGGGTCCAGAATATACTTCAATTACCCAAAGTAACTATGTAGTATGCATGGCTTCGGTTTTTCCTCCAAAATATGAATTCAATTGCTTCAAACGAAGGGTGAATATAGGCAACGCATCGCCAGAGCTCCGGGTATTGTAGGTGTCCAATAGGAGGCGGCGTCCAGATTACTATCAGATGATCCGTCGCTTGTATGGTCTATTATATATATTAATAAAACTACTCACATAGTTTTCGATTTCGAACGAAACGCCATAATAGTCATCCTCTTTTCTAAGACGTATTAGCTGCTGTGGTATCTTGGTATTAGCAAAGATTATATACTAGAGTATTAGTCATGCCCTTTTGTTAGATTTATTTATACGGTAAAAGCGCCATCTATATAACTTTGTACTACAAATTCATGAGACAAGAGATGGCGCGTCAGTAAAGAAAATATTTGTTCGACCAACTTTTGTGTTTTCAGTGGGAGCACTGGGAGCCACTATCGAACTTATTTTGTCTGTAAATCTGTTACATTTTCCAGACTGAACGTAGACGGTGACTCGTAGGATACTTTTTATCCCGCAATAATGTGGGGTACGTAAAAATTGCGTGAAACAGCTTTAGTTATCCATACCAACAATGATAGCACTCCTTGGTTAAATACCAATGATGATATAATCTTTGTTAAATACGAACATGCAGTGCAAGTACCGTTCTTTTATCGATCGTCAAATTGACAGTTGAGGTCGTCAAATTCGATAATATGCCATTTTTTCAGTACTCGCTGTGATCGATTCTATGGCATTTTAGCGAATTTGACGAACGATAAAGAACGGTACTTGCACTGCTATTGATTTTCCCAGTTCCGCAACGATGGACAAGGCCAGGTGATGGTGTGCTTCTGGCGCGGAGCCGACGTCTCCCACAGCTGCCAGACCATCGCCGAGCGAGCTGTTCATACCTTCAACCTGACCACCCCCTGCCCCTCACCAGAGTTCTGTCCGCCCGCGCACTTTATAGCCACCGCGGTTACTTCGGCCAATCTCTGCGCACGTAAGTCTAAGTACCTACATACTTCATTATCGTTATCATCACTTTTTAGGGTTCAGGGGCCTTACGGACAACAGCTAATTGCGGCACCTAATCCGCTCAGTTGGAAAATCACGCGAACGTGAACCTTATCGCGCGCAGATACGGTTTGCAGTCGCGTGATTTTCCAACTGAGCGGATTAAGTGCCGCAATTAGCTGTTGTCCGTAAGGCCCCAGTACTTCAAAAGGAAAAAACGGAATCCTCGCCTTTAGGATTACTTTGTTGTCCACACAACAACGTTTGTTGTTTCTTTGAACCAAGTCTAACTTATAGTTAGATATAAAAAATAAAAATAAAAAAGATATAATTAGATGAACTGAGTCTGTCTTGTATCTGTCTGTCCGTGTTACAAGACCAACAGATATGCAAAATTAATACCAAAGTCGAATATTGGCTAGGCCCCGGGGGGATTCGAACCCCCGATCTCCTGTTTACTAGACAGGCGCTTTAACCAACTAAGCCACGGCGCCATTGATGCGTATGTCGAAAATAATAAGTGTATGTTAGTAATTTTTATATAATTAAATAATATTGTCTAAGGACGTTCCTTTCCCCTCCTTATTAGAGGGGTAAAATAAACAGGGGAAAGGAACGTCAATAGGGAATATGCATGTGTTTTTTTTATATTTTTAATCAACTGTTTACTTCGTTTATCATAGTAAAAAATATAATTACAGTTGGAAATGCTCAAATTAATTTTTAAAATAATATTTAAAACATTGAATAAATTTGAGCTGTTTGAACGCCGCAATTTTTCGCGGGCCTTGGATGACGTCAGAAGCCACGTTCTATGTTTGTTTACTATAGACGATACAGTTATTTCACACAGATTTTCAGTTTTATTGATATCCAGACCATGGAAGAAGCCAAAAAACATTTTTATAGGTATCGTCTTGTGCCAAAGTGTACAAACACTATTAGAAATACACCCGATAAAGTGTTTTTTCCTATTCCAAGAGATGCGAAAATACGTAAACAATGGTGTAAGGTTATGAGAAGAGATGAAGTATCTCCAACATCATGTTTGCATTGTTGTGAAAATCATTTTAGTGTAAATATGTGATATTTTGATAGCATGGTGTGAGTTAGAAGTATGTTTAGTATTAAATATTATGCACTCAACAAACAAACAATAAGTAGGTACATTAAGTATTTAGAGTAAACAGTATTCACATTTTTTTTTTAAACTTAAAAATTCACGGAAAATTACGGAACATAAGTAAGTAATGTTAGGTATAATTACTTATAAATTATTATAATATAGCAGTAGAGCAGCAAATTCATAACAATTTTAATGACCAATGATTATTTATAGGTTATGTTTTGGTAATTACTGGCGAGTGCATTTATGCGTAAAAACCTATGTAATGGATTAAAATATATCATGGATTATAACAATTACCTTGGAGCTTTCACTCCTTTGATCTCAGCAACTGTGAAATCTGGATTTGATGCAAAATATGCTGTCATTATGAATGCATCTAGATATTTTTGGTAGATAGTCCGAATGTGCTTTGACAAAACCAGTCTCAGTCATCGTCCTAAATGATCTCTAGTCTCACAAGAATGCTAAAATTACACTAGCTAATGGAAAAAACTACAGGAACTCAATATAAAACGATTTTTCTCTCAAACACTACTAAAACAGTATGAATATCGACGCCGCTAAAGGCAATGTTGTGGCTTTTGACGTCACGTTTCGTTTCGACCAATGGTGAAGCGTTTCGCAAATTTGAATTTCCCTCTTATATTTTGCACTTTTTATTTAATATTTTAAGGAATTAAAATGTATATAAATAAATAAAAAATCTTTTAGGTATAAAGTCAGAACAATAAAGATTCGGAAAAAAATTATTTCAACCAAATTTAAACCACATGCATATTCCCTATTGTGAGATCAGGGATAACTTGCTTAGCATTTTGATTAAAATTCGCACAATTAGGTGACAACCTTCCAATAAATTGAGATATTAAATTCTTTTTCAGATAATGACTGCCGGTTTCCACATCAAGTCGGGTATTACCTTCGACACACAGGCCTAAGATGCTTGCCACTGCGAGGTTCTGCCGTTGTTGTAAAAATTAATGATACTCTAAAAATTTCTCTAGTTTGTCTACTGTTCATATTTAATGGATTAATTGTTATATAAACCATAGGAAAAATATACTTTCGTTTTTGTTTGAACTAATTATGATAAAAATTTGTTCAAAAAATGTACCCCTGGTGGGACTCGAACCCACAATCCCCGGCTTAGGAGGCCGATGCCTTATCCATTAGGCCACAGGGGCTTGCGTAATCCATTTGAATTTTGTTATTGGTATCTAAGACATCTTAATATGCAGTAGTTAGTATGATATGTATGCTCACCGTTAGATGGCGCAAGTGATAGAAATACAGATGTCATAATTATAATTTAAAATATACATGTATTTGCTTCAATTTTGCTAAATACGATAAGATTAATAATTATGCATTTTACACTTAACTATTTTATTTTTACAGATTGCGTTGCTTGGCGTGCTAAACCGAAAAGATATCATTATTATTATTTTTACTAAAACGAACCCTGATATGATTTTATCTCGAAAAAAAAAATTCTTTGAGAGTGAATAAAATTTTACTATGAAACTGCTGTTTTTTTGCCGTTTTAGGGTTGGTCCCTTGGTAAAAGTTGTTCATAATTACTCATCATTATGAACAACGTTTACCATGGGACCAATCCTAAAAACGCAATAAAAAAAAACTTGTTAATATCATTATAGGTATTTTAACAAATACATGTATTTCAATCCAGTCACCATCGACTCCGTGGCGCAACGGTAGCGCGTCTGACTCCAGATCAGAAGGTTGCGTGTTCAAATCACGTCGGGGTCAATGTCTTTTTTGTATACATTTAATTTTAATGGGTAGTGTATAACTTTTTCCTACATTTTTATTGGTCTTGTATGCTGTATCCTTATTCTTGTTATTTATAAAATAATATCTACCTTGGCGGTACAAACCACAAAGTTATTCTGATGATGTAGGTAGAAGTACCATTGGTGGTACCTCTACCTACATCAGTAGGCAGGTAAAAAAAAGGTAGAGGTACTAACCACAAATTAATTCTGATGACCTAAGCATAACTGTTTTTGCTTGCTTAAATTTTTGGTTTATTTCTATGGTTTAAAATTAAAATATTAGGTACCTACCTATAGTCCTACACTAAAAGAATAATTTTAAAGGTAGGTAGGTACCTAAAATGTAAATCGAAATTTTTACCTAGCAACTATACGTATTTTTAATCATTGTCAAAAGTGGTAAATTTCATTTATCCGCATGACATGCATTACATAATAAAATTATAATCTTATATGATATACCACTAGCTGCGTCCCACGGTTTCACCCGCTACCCTTTTTGCCGGAATAAAAAGTAGGTTGTTGGTACCACGTTTCACCAGCATTTATTCAGGCGTTAAACGTAACTGAGTACTGGGGCCTTACGCCCAACTTACGCGGTCGCAAACTCACGTCGGAAAACCACGTGAACGTGAACCTTAACTTTTCCTGCCTTTTTAATTTCCCGGGTGATGGGATTTTTTTTTTTATTTCACGGGACGTCCCAAGAATTTTCAAATACCATATTTAGTAAATTAAAACTAATTAAAATAAAAGTCTTTTATTGCACAACTGAAATTAAAATAATACCTATTTCCTTAGAATAACTACACAAAGAAACCAAGTACATTCGCAAAATTTAAGCCATTCAAATGGTGTCATATATGGCTCCAAATAAATATAAATTTTTTACTATGACAATTTGCGCGTTGGAATCTTACCACAACAAATCAGAAAAGCAGCATAAGAGTTATAGTGTGACATTCCACAGGTAATCCATTAATTTTCTTGCTTAAATCGTTTAAAATACCAATCGAAACGTAAGCTACAAATTCGCTTGGTAGCTTACGTTTCGATTGGTATTTTAAACGATGCAAGAAAATTAATGGATTACCTGTGGAATGTCACACCATAACTCTTATGCTGCTTTTCTGATTTGTTGTGGTACGATTTCACCGCGCAAATTGTCATAGTAAATTTTTTATATTTTTTGGAGCCATATATGACATCATTTGAATGGCTTACATTTTGTGAATGTACTTGGTTTCTTTGTGTAGTTATTCTAAGGGTGTAACTAACCCGACTTTGGC
This sequence comes from Agriopis aurantiaria, assembly GCA_914767915.1. NCBI lineage: Eukaryota > Metazoa > Arthropoda > Insecta > Lepidoptera > Geometridae > Agriopis > Agriopis aurantiaria. The sequence goes on along the minus strand of OU611983.1, from coordinate 9,486,842 downwards.
AAAGCACCCCAGCTTCGCACGGGTGTAAGTCTTATTTTTTACACCTTGGGTTTACATTATTGGAGTTTTATTTAATTACTTGCAAGCAAAGCACCCCAGCTTCGCACGGGTGTTTATTAGAGTTTATTGGAGTTTTAGTAAGGATCCCTATGTTTTTTTTTTCAAATATAATATAGTCGATGTCATCCGGGGATAGTGTAGCTTCCCAACAGTGAAAGAATTTTTCAAATCGGTTTAGTAGTTTCGGAGCCTATTCAATGCAAACAAACAAACAAACAATCAAATCTTTCCTCCTTATAATATTAGTATAGATAACAGACGTGGATTTGGTTGACGGACCGCAGTCTGCCCAACGGGAGAAAAAGATAGAATTTTCTTTTTCTCTCCCGTTGGTTGGACGGCGGTCTGTCAACCAAATCCGTCTCATCTGTTAGCCACTATAGATAGCATAGCCGTTATCTAAGTATGCAGACCAGTCAATTTAACTGCTTAAAATATAACCCAAGTCTACTGTAATAAATACCTACCTACGAAGATTTCATATCGTTTGAAGCCATTGAGGAAACGAAGGCTAAATAAGTAAATAAAAAATTTATGTTTAAAAATTCCATCAACCTTGATGGGTAGGTACTCTTAGTAGGAAGTCCTAAGAGTAAGTACTAATGTAAATAGTACACAGTACGAGGCAGCATATCGTGCTATGAACCTGGTATTTAATAAACCCACAATGTGTTTGTTCAGTTTGACGCGTCTTTCATTATGTGTTTGCATTCTGCATTATTGTTGCGATAAGTTAGACGCGGCTTCGGCCCTGACTCGGTAATAAACTGAAATTATCGAGTAGATATATTACTATAGAAGCAACGCGTTCTGCCTCAAGCCGGTTGAATTCGTGGTTTCGTGGAAGGCGAGTTTGCGCTCGCACTTAGCAATCATACATAAAAACCTTTTGGTGCTTTCAAAATTCATGTCATCGTGCCGCTTCGCTAAAATGCAGGCTAATTGATGTCATGTTTTAGCACCGTAATATTTTTTACAATTGCATAGACCACCAGACACTGCGCAGTTTTTGAGTTATAAAGTTGTGATCATCTTACCTTTATTTTCGAGCGTATGATTTCATATCAACAAAGATAATTTACTAGATATCAACTAATAATTATGCGTACCCACTAAGTATTCTAGCCTTGCATTTACATTACTGGGAGTGGCACTCGCGTCACGAATCGTCCCAAACTCTTCAAGGCTCTTGCTGAAAAAATTGTTTACGTGCCGTCACTTGCGTTCGTTGCTTGCCAATATCTTTATTTATTAAAACTCAAAGTTTATTTTCATCGCATCTCCAGGTTCAGGATACGGCATTTTAAACTTAGACTGGAAAATCTTCATTCCGCATCAAGGTTTTGATGCATTTGCGAAGACGAAATATTTTCTACTTAATTTTGAGGCTTCTTTCACAACTTTAAGGTTCATTTTGGTGATATTCAGCGCTCAGTAATGACGTTTCGTCTTCATGGGGTTGGTGGTCGAGACGGTCAGGTGACTGGCTTACGTTTCTACTGGCGCCTTTTCAAATGAATCGCATTGTTTGAGCACGCAAACCTGCATTATATGCTTGTGTGCTCTTTCATGTAGATATGTAGTTCCATGCATGTATACGAACACGCCTCTGTTTCAGTGAGCATGTGTGTGCTTTTGTTGCCTGTAGTAGTAGGAGGTCATGAAGTGATCGGTCTGTCTGTACCTACCTTGTTTTATACCTATCTACAGTTTAGATCGCCTCTATACAATAGAGTCATGTCAGTTTGTTTAACATTTATCAGGTAAGATTTTGGCTGATACCTCTTCGCATTATTTGTCACTGGTCTATTTTCAGCGATGCGTTCATGCAATTTTCAGGTAGGTACCTGTGGTAAGTATAAAATTTCCGCGCTCCCTTTTATGGAAGTTTTACGTCCAATTTAATGGCGCCGTCTTCTCCTGTTATTTATTTTGAGGCGCCGTGATGAATTTTGTGACCATTGCGTGACTGGAGTTTCAGTCATACTTATTTGTGATCGTCGGAATCCACGCGGGAAAACAGTTCCTTGAATCAACATCGCCAACTGACGCAAAACATCAACCGTCTAATGTAAATTGATTGTCCATTTATGTTTTAAGGAACTTTTTGATCCAATTGACCCTTATTCTGGCGGCACTCGTGAGCACATTCATCACAACGTTTAATATAATATCAGACATACTTGTTTTTTCTTCTTCTCATAAAACTGTTTACGAATCTACATCTACACTACATGCCATTAGTTTTACCAAAAACTGCGAATGCCAACGAATGGATTTTCCTGCAGGCTACGTTGTTTCCTGAGAGCTATAAGTATAAGCATCTTTAAGGCTAGATAGGATAGATTTATCTCCATCCTAGGCCACAACGTCGCTTACCATCAGGGGGGTTGTAGGCCATAATAAAAAAAACACGTTGTAATAGTTTTTTGCATCTGCACCATTGATTGTGCACGTCAATGGTGCATACGGTACGAGGTGAAAACGTTAGTTGCAAACGATACAAAGCAGTTGCGTTTGCACTATTGACGATGCAAGTCTATGGTGCAAACGGTAAATCGGGCTTATCTAATATTGATTTGTTTTTGTTCCTTCGTTCTGCATCGTACCTACTTACTATCTACTTACCTATTCGTCTTCCGTGTGCGCTTCATTTCATGAAACGTGATAAAATTAAAAATCTTTTTAGATCGGATGATCGGATGTTACGCATACGATCATGGAGATAAGGCGAGTAGGTAGCATGTGTCTTGAATAAAAGTTCGTTACGTTAACATTATTTATTAATAGAACAGACACGTACCAGCCTATTCATATTGCAGATGACTAGATTACTTTGCAATCAAAATAGCATACCTCATACCTACCAGAAAATGTCAAACCAGGGTCAAACCTCAAAGCGTGCTCAAAGCACTGCGATAGGTACCTACCAAGGACTTTGTATACCCTAAAGGGTATTACTTTGTATACCCTACCTACATACAATTTCAAATTATGACGCTCGTCACAAAAAAGCAGTTTGTTTTAGTCATTAAAAAAAACAAATGATCTTGGCAGCTCGTGTTGTGTAGGCTTTAGTCATGCCTCGCTATTTTAATAAAACAGTGTAATAATGAGACTGAAGTCACGAGTTCTGTGATATAGGTGCCTACCTACTTCATAATACCATACAACACGATGTTTTGTTATCGTTCTCTGACGTAGTCTGGAGGCACGGTTGTGGTAGCCAATCAGATACTGCCAGCGGCCACAAGCCTGATATTCACGGAAAATAATGAAATTTTGCTAATGTAGGTAAGTAACAGGCATTCAAGGACGATAAAAATAGCAGTTGACCTCGTAAGTATTTTTGAGAAATATTAAAGACTAGATTTCAAGCATTTTAAGCTTGTCTCGTCATGAAGGATTGTTCTCATAGCGAACATCGAGGCATTTTATTGAGGAATTTCATCAGGAATTTTGCAATTCAGGATGCAAACTAATGAAAGGAAAAATAGGTACACGCAATCGCACGTGCCTTTATCGAAACATAGTGCTAGCGATAAGAACTGAAATTAGCTGTAAGGTAATACTGCTGATGCAATACCGAGAGGGATTGTGGCTGTTTGTCCGCCGCGGCACGAATTGCCAGAGTAAAAACAAACAGTAATTCAACTTTATGCCGTTGGTGAGCCTGGTTACCTCGCTCCTCGCCATAACAGGGTCGTCTGCTCGTCCGGAGTTACTCACCTAGATACTCAACAAAATTACAGGTAGTGTAAGTACTGAGAAAATCTGACCATGAAGGTTACCTATACCTATAGGGTCCGATTTTGACCAAAAAGCTTCCTTTGCACAGTGTGAAGTGTCTGAGGGTGGAGTTGCAGAACTATTTAGATCAGGTGAATTCGATATTCTTTTCATACTAATATTATAAATGCGAAAATGTGATTGTTGGTTTGTTTGTTCGTCTTTCGCGCAGCAACAGAGCAACGGATCGACCTGATTTTTGCATGGGTATAGTTAAAGGGCCGGAGAGTGACATAGGCTACTTTTCACCATCATCATCACCATTTTTCATTACTACGCGGGTGAAACCGCGTGGATAAAACGAAGTCGTGTATGTTACACCATTTATAACTAAAGAATGGCTGGACCGACTTTCATGATCTTTGATTTGTTGGATGCCTCTCCGCCCGAATAGCAGAATACCTAAGTGTTAAAATATCGAAAAATTTCATGAAAAAATAAATTTTAATGAAAATGTATTGCAATATATTATATACGTAAAAAAATAAATTATAAAGAAAATTTATTTTCCCATATTATATGCTTTGACAAATATACTTAGATTATATGTATACATTTTACATGGAAAGGCAAGAATTGAAGTTTTATACATTCATCATTGACATACTACATCATATTATAGACAAAAAAACATCTAGGTAAGTCAAAGAGGGTTGCTGTCACTACCAAGGTTCCTTCGAGGAAGTATATAACACGGGTAAAACCGCGAAGCGCAGCTAGTATAGCATAGAGAAGACACAGTCTATGTATAGAGAGAAGAAAGTCTCACCGTCTTGTCTCTATAGGTATCTCTTATTTGGAGATCGTCGTGTCGTGACTGAGCATAGCCAACATAGCCAGTTGGCATGAATTCGTGGAAACAGTGGGCTAGGCATTCGCCGAGGCCGTTCCTAAAGACTGACGAGCGTCTGTATTGTACGTTGGGGGCTTGCGTGTGCGCACACATGCACTACGCGACGTCGTGTCGCGCACCACGCGCGCCGCGCCACACCTCCAACTATAATTAACTTACCTACACTGCAAGAAACGGCAACCACTTTCTAATCATCGACGTCATTGACCTCGTCGCCTTATTTTACAAGGGCCCAAAATTACTATTATTTATTCTGTACATTCAACACATTTTTAGCATAATGATAAAGAAAACTGACTTGTTCCTGCCTAGGTACGAGTATTATAGCGAATTAACTTCAAACTTGTGCAATATTTGGCTGTAAAAGGCATAGACGTCTATAAATGTTCTGAAAAAAAAACAATGTGTCTATGACCTACTAAAGATTTAATGTTACGAACGCAACAAGTCGAAAATACTCTAGAACTACGTCAACGACGCGCCCGCGCCGTTTAATTTGGTCACCGATATAGGTACCTATTTTTGTTAAATGTTTTACAGAATGAGTGCATTCGCTACGTTATTCTCACCAGATTTTTTTACCAAGATTTCAACATCATTGGCTGAAAATTGTTTTTGAAATTTTCCACCAGACATCGACTAGACTCGTATTTGTGGTACTATTTTTCGAATAATCTACTAAACAATAATGTCTATTTATGTCCTAAGATATTTTATGCTTACTGGTCTTAGGTACCTGGGGCCTTACGGACAACAGCTATAACAGGCACCTAATACGCTCAGTTGGAAAATCACGCGACCGCAAACCGTATCTGGGCGCGATAAGGTTCACGTTCGCGTGATTTTCCAACTGAGCGGATTAGGTGCCTGTAATAGCTGTTGTCCGTAAGGCCCCTGTAATTTGTTTGACAGCGTTTTATTGAAACTGGGTAGAGTCGTAAAAAATAAATAGGTATACAGTCATCGACTAAAATATTTTATTTTGGTCGAAGTATACAGTCTTATCTTAGTTATATGGATTTGATAATTGTAAGCAATTATGGCAATAAATGCAATTAAGGGGACTAATGTTTTTTTTCTTTATCAATTTCCTGGAAGTTCAAAAGATATTTATTCTCTACATATCCCTAGAACTGCGACTCAAAGCATCAACGCGTGCAACCCTATCTAATTATTTCTCTTTCATATCGAATATACCTACTACCTTTCCTCTCCCTGTATTGTCTATAGCTACCAAAGTAAATTCGTGTAGGTAAAAAAAATTTGTTAAGTACCTATAATAAAAGTCACGGACCCGGTTTGGGTGGAGTCGCATTTTTTTTCTAAAGATTTTGATTTGATAATTAAGATAACATAAGAACTATAAATATCTTATTATTATCGGTGTGTTCCGGCAGCATCACTTGAGAGTCAGCTAATTGCGGCACCTAATCCGCTCAGTTGGAAAATCACGCGACCGCAAACCGTATCTGGGCGCGATAAGGTTCACGTTCGCGTGATTTTCCAACTGAGCGGATTAGGTGCCTGTAATAGCAGTTGTCCGTAAGGCCCCTGACTAGACGTATTTACCATCTTCGACCATACACCGCCAATAAACATCAAGTGAACTATGGTCAAACGCCTAGCCAGTCAACCATAAAAACCATAATAGGTAAGGTCAATCAATAACGCTTTACGATTTTTCGCAGAAACTGTGGGAGTGGTTCGGTTTTTCTATAAACCATAACTATAATGCAAGAATTTAACCTACATTAGTTATTACTACGGTGTAAATTCTTGTCAGCTGGATGGAAACGTCATGGAAAGTTTACTTGTAATAACACCCACCCACTCGTTTGTTATTTAGAAAGTGTCATTTAGCAATAATTAAATACCCCTCTATGTCTAGTTTCTAATTAGTGAGAGATGTTTTTGCTTACTTATTTAGAAGTACAAAATGAAGAAAGAAAGCTTTATTGGTTTCAGTACGGTTCAAATCTTTCCCAAGTTCTTATACTTACCACCTTGATGAGTACTGGCTGAAAAACTCGTTACCTACCGATTTGCAAGACTTAGAATAGCCAAGCCAAGAATTTAATTTGCCAGCTCAAGCTTGAGTTAGCCATTTTTGAGACTATAAATCGTACAAGATATACATAATGTTAGCACTGCTCAGACGCCTAGGTAATTTACGGGTAAGTAGTTACTTATTTTCGTAGATAAAAAGAAACTAGTAGGTAGGTACTTATGACTAAATCTAGAATCGGGCACCGCGCACCAACTACAATAAAGATATTGATGGACATACCTAATTGCTGATGATCAAGACAGTCAGGAGTGGAATTTTCCAATGGATTTTAAAGTGGCAGGCCAAACAAATTCTCTCTTATTACCGACACGAGACCGTTTGTGGATGGAAACATGATTCCAACAACCTAAATAAAAGAAAATAAGGTGATGATACCTTTTGTGAAATCATCAGATCCTTTAGTAAAATAGTATTCAGGTTAATAGGTAGATAATTCAATATTTAAACTAAAGTGCAAGAGAGACATTCAAGTATAGAAATTTAAATTCGTCTATAAGATTAATCAACTAAAACGAATTAAAAATAAATAAGTAGGTATACACTAGATATGATATAAATTATTTAGCTTGAATTTATCTAAAATCCCCTTGTTGGAAGGAAGACTGGCAATGTTGCCAGCATTTTTTTTTTTTTTGCTAAAGTGTATATTTTCCCAGCATTTCAATCACCAGTCCTCTCCAGTTTAGATGACATGGATACCTACATGCAGGTACTAAATAACTACCTACAGTATTACCCACTAAGTAATACAAGATATCCGTAGCCGTGGTAGCCTATTTGGGAGACCGCTAGACTTGAAAGCGTGAGGTCGCGAATTCAAACCCCGGGTCCGTACCAATGAGCTCTTTGGAGTTTATGTACGGAATTCAATGGCGTATGTGAATCCACCAACCTGCAATTGGGCAATCACCCCAATCACCCTTTCGGGGGTAGGCTTAAAGTCCAGCAGTGGACTGTTACAAGACTGATTATGATGATGATAATGAATACAAGGTATTTTTCTTGTGTTTATGGTTATCGAAATGTATCTATTACCGTACAGTTTGGGTTTAATAATCTAAAACTCAATTCGGTATGCTAAAAAAAAATAACCTATGCCAATTCCAAAACCATTTCGAGATTTTATGTTACTAACCCTTATTTTTCTACTCTGACCCTTTAAAACGATAAGATGCCATTTATTTTAACATAAAACTAAGAAATCATTCGACTTTCATTGACCTCTAAATGACGTCACGGTGTAGCATTTTATTTTCTGTGCCTTTTAAGAATAAAAATATTATACATTTGACACACTGTTCGTCACACAGAATAGAATATTTTTTCATTTCTGTGGTTTGACTGTCTGGTTTTTTTCAGGGCTGCCAATATGGGGTGCTTTTTTAGACTTCTCAACGCAACGAAATTTTGTGCTATATGGTGACGTCACTTAATTTCAATTTTCAAAAAAATATTGTAAAATAACTACTTAATAGAAAACAATAATATTAAAATTAGTTTCTTAAAATAGCCTTATCTACGAAATAAAAATATTAAAAAAATACAAAAAAAAAAACTTTACATACCTAATTAGCATTTTCAGACGCCATAAAATTATAATTGCTTTTTGAAACCAGCGAACGTTTTTCTTTGTTTCAGAAATAGGTTCACTGGCTAAGCATAGTCCTATAAATATGTATGAGGGTATTTCTATATTCATGTCTACTCAGAAAATTATTTTTTGAACCCACTTCGTGCATTTTTTATAACTAGCAGGAAATTCTAACGTTATGGAATGTTAATAAGTTTACTTTAGTTTTTTGCAAGGCCATTAGAATGGATACTATATTATATGCATACAAATAGTTATTATAATTATTCACGACATTTATTTATACTCACGGGTCTAGCCCGGACCTTTATACGCCATCAATGGGGGCTTGGGGCCAAAGCCAACACTGAGAGGCCTTTTTGAGCTGTTTGAAGATTATCAGGTCTTTTATCGTTTTTTTTTTTTTTTCTTTATTTTCAATTTATATCTACTTATTAGGTACGTGACACTTGTTTTAGGTTCGGTGAAAGAAAACACCGCGAGGAAACCTGCATACGTACGGAAAAGAAATTCTATGTGAATCCACCAACCCCCAGTGACCCGCTGGGCCAGCGTGGTGGATATAGCCCAATCGCCTTTCGGGGGTAGGCCGAACTTCAGCAGTGGACTATTAAAAGGCTACGACCAGTGCTGGTACGTGACAACAGTCTAGTGGAACTTTATAATTAGAAGCCCAATTGCTAACGCATAACGCTGAAACGCTGAAATTTCAAAACCACGCGCATAACTTAGGCGACCGACTGCATACGTGATGCCAGTACAGTGGGCGCCAGTGCCTGTGACATACGCAGACTCTCCGGCAGTTAATTTCAAATTCCATTGTTTGTTTCACTTATTCATATCATATGGATTTACCTATGACATACCTACATTTAAATTAGGTGTAACACCAGTTTACGTAGGCACCTAATGCCTTGACAATTGAAAAGCTTTGTATCAGGCACATACCTACGTAGTAAATACTTTGAAGTACCTACTTAATACGTCCAAGATTTTAAAGTGTAGACGCTGAAAGAATGCGTCTGACATTTGTCATAACATTGTAAAAAGCTGAACGAAAATAATAAATTCTGATCGTATTGCTTTCTGAACGTAATATTTTAGCTATGGTTGCCAATATAGAAAATATTTTTATTCAGATTTTCAGCGCTGGCCCTACCTAGCCTTTGATCAGAGTAGAAAGAGATGGAGATTAACTTTCGGCTCGTTTAATTTCTGAAAACTATCGTACAGGAATTGATAATTTTTCAGGGATAAAAAGTAGCCGTGCTAATCCAGGATGTAAACTATTTTCACATCAACATTTTAGGCTGGTTACAAGCAATACAAGTGTGCCCTGCCGCTGCCACGACGCTCCGCCCCGAGGCGCGAGGCACCGTCTAAAATGTTATTTTCAAAATGTTATTTTCGGTTTAAAAAAACGCATTTGCTATTTTGGCGCCCCTTGCTATATGGCGCCTAGAGAGCGACCGCTCTTTTCGCTCTACTCTAGGGTCGGCGCTGCAGATTTTTACAAAATGATTTATTAGATATACCTAAGTAGTTCATCATCATCATCATCTCAGCCGTAGGACGATCTCCAAAAGGGCCGGTTGGAAGCGGCCTGCATCCAGCGTTTCCCTGCGGTCTCTTTTAGGTCGTCTGTCCATCTTGTGGGTGCACGTCCTACGCTGCGCTTTCCAGTCCGTGGTCTCCATTCCAGAACCTTTCGGGCCTATCGGCCATCTGTTCTGCGTGATATGTGCCCTGCCCACTGTCATTTCAACTTACTAATATCGGTGACTTTCGTCTACGGATCTCCTCATTTCGGATTCGATCTCGTAGAGAAACCCCGAGCATAGCCCTCTCCATAGCTAGTTGTGCGACTTTGAGCTTGCTTATGAGGCCCATAGTGAGAGACCACGTTTCAGTGCCGTATGTCATCACTGGTAACGGCACTGAGGTATTTTGGACGAGAAGACATTAACGACCGTAGTTACTTACCTTCAAAACTGTTCGAGCGAGATAACTACGTCGGAGAGTATAGGCTCTTAATATTAGAATTAATAATTTCAGTAACTATATAGCCAAGTCGATTGTAATAATGCTGGAGATTGCAATAAAGCTTGGTTTTGTCGTTGTGTTGTGTCAGACACGTGAACTCTCCAATTAGAGTTCATTAGCCAGCGCTGATGTTTGCTAACTCCTTGGCCTAACTGCTTCTAAGGTTCACTGATCTACTAGCATTTTTGTAATACTATATTGTTGTACATGGTGAATTTCAACAATAGAACTTAAAATTCTGAAGTAGACTACTTTTTGGTTCTGAAGTGCCGAGGGGATAAATATGTTATCAACTCAGACCTCAGTATTCTTCCATACTAAAATTTTACTATCACATCCCTAGATTTTTAAGTCCTTTGGCGGTTCAAACGACGGGTCGGTACGACGGGAGTATGACTGCGCGAGTCCGCGCGCCAACTTCTTTCTTTCTATGCCGCTTTTTTTCAAGGTACTTACCTTACCCGATGTCACTTACCAGCTGAGATTTGTTTTGACAGGTGGTGAACTCAGCTTTATAGGTAACCAAAGGCCAGGGTGCGTAGAGGTTATACTGAATCTATGCCAGGGTGCGAAAAAAGAATTGGGACTCTCTATTGTATTCTCTTTGATTGGGACCCTAACTGGTTAGGTTTTATGCAAAGCTACTTATTAGGTACATGTATGTTATATTCTGAAGGCGGGATAAACTTATTGGTTAGGGTCCAAGGGGCCCCTAAGCTTGAGGGCCCCGGTGCACGGCACCACCTAGCCCTCCGATAGCTACGCCACTGGGTGAACTACTAAACCAATCTGTTATGAAATATCCGCGTAGTGCAAGTGTTATTAGTAAACAAGGCTATACATACTTTCCCGCGTCGATACACGTAGAATCTTCTCGAGCGGAATCTCGAATTGCAGACAATGTCGGTGTGAGCCACCCCTCGATACTTTAGCGTTGTTTGATAAACATTGGCATATCATTCATCGTCGAATGGAAATTTACAGAGAAGGTAGAGTGACCACCTTTGGCCTGATATATAGGACTATAGGTACTTATTTAGTACTTACAAATAAACTAATAGAAGCACTGATTACTGAGTAGCTAGTTAGCTATTTCTGAGTTACCTTATCTTCAGAAGGAACTCTCTCTTTCTATTGGGCTGCAAGAAGACTTTTTAGTCGTAGGTACTAAGTATATTATGATCATTAGGTAAATAAATGCAAGTGTTAGCAAGTTGAAGAGGCAGTGGGCAGAGCACATAATACGCAGAACAGATGGCCGGTACAAGGCGGATAGATGACCTAAAAGAGGCTACGTGAAAACGCTTGATGCAGGCCGCTACCAACCGACCTTTTTGGAGATCGATGGGGAGGAGGTCTATGTCCAGCAGTGGACGTCCTATGGCTGAAGTGAAAATAAATGACAACCAATGACTAGTGTAGGTACTCGTGTCTTGTTAGTTCATTTCATAAGACTTGTGAATGCTAAGCTACATGCATAAAAAATAATGATTTTTATTTTTTTATTTTTGGTACAGCATGATACAAAATTTAAAGACATATTTGCATACACATGATATTCAAGCGCAAGCACAGAAGACATACCTAATAGGAGCAAGTAGACAGATGGCAGCTGTTTGTTTGCTACGGCCTTTTCAAAACACTCTTTAGTCTTCGTAGGTACACATTCTTTGCCTAGAGCATATATTTTACTCGTTATATCCTAAATTAAAATGTCTTAGATATTACTCCAACACTGCATGACTGTCTACTAAATATTTTCTGAAACCTTGATAGCTTTTCTGGTAGGTTAACTAACAGCTCGAGGCTTGTTGGCGGACAAGCAGCCGTTGTAAAGTGTGCTCTTCTCGGGTGACAGTAGATTGAAATTGATCAGCACCTTCTGCGCCGCGTCGCGCCTCGACCGCATCACGACCGCTCTAAGCTCTAGTAAATGATCTAGTAAACAGAAAAAAGAAATACAAATGACTAGCTGCCACGGCCGTTTGTAAGCAACGCCGCCAACGGCGCGCCATCGGCTTTGGACCGTAGGAACCTACTTAAGAGCATCGACATTTTCAAGAATCATTAATATTCTTTACATGAGCCTTGAAACTACTTTAAAATCAAGGTTCAAAACACGTTCCGCCGCCGCGCCGGCAGCTCCGGTCAAGTTGGTGGTCACTACACTCCTACAGCGCGGGCGCAAAAGAAAATTACGTCGAGATTCTGGAGCATTTTGTTTGAGTTCAATTACCAACAAACATTAACAAATGTATAAGCAGGCGTTATTAGGTATGTAGGTAACCAATGGCGTAGTTACGAGTATGACATTATTACGTACAAATGGATAAACAACATTAGAAGTGTGCTGATGCAAGACAAATAGGTACCTATCACTAGCATTTCATATTTTCCTGAAATGAGTAGGATTCCAAATACATTGTGCAATAAACGCCACACCTACCTCTGATTCGGCAGTTTTGATGAATAGATCATTAGGATTATGAACTAGGTATTATTATAAGTCATTATCAGCGTTACCTGACTGACGCAATGTTTATTTTCATCCAAGGCTGTCTATAGTCCAATGCATCGAAAGTACTGATTACTGTTTGGAGGGCTGTGATTGGCCGACATCGGGGGCCTGGCTGGGTGTGGCGAAACGCGTTCTCGGTCACTTGAAATGCTAGCTTTTCCAAGGTATGCTGATCTAACCGCATACAAGAAACCAGGAACTAGCTAACGACAGTAGGTATATTCTTGGAGACACGAAATACCACCAGTTACATTTTAGGTGGCAGTTATCTTGCTACCGGTACCTACGTGATGTTTATACTTGCCTAATAGTAGTTTTGAATTGCAAAAGTAGGTACCTATTCTTTTCTGTGCACAAAGCGTTGCAAATAAAATTATAAAATTTAAATGTACAATCTTCATAATGTTAGTTATAAAGAACAGGAAGTTGAGTACAAATAAACAATACAAATGAAATGATATGGTTCTAAACGGGTTCTTTTAATAATGAATGAATTTCAGTTAGTAAATTGACCAGTTGTCCCAAGTAGAAAATGAAGAAAATTTTAGTTTTACAAAAACTACTAAGTGGCGTTTTCTCCTCTAGGCCAAAATGTCCTAACCCGTTTTCCAAATTATGAATGCAATAAGAATATGATGGAAGAAAAAATAGTTAAGTCGAGTTTAGATGTGTACAGCTTATTCTCAATCGAAAGCAAGTTGAAATTTATGAAAAATGGTACATAGTACCTACCTAACAACTTATTACTCAGCTAACCTGATGGCCCTAATAACTTTTAATACAGAATCCAGTCCGCAGTCGGGTCTGGCGCCACCGCGTCAGGTCGGTTATTGCGGCCTAGATCATCAATCATATTTGCCCATCAGCATAAAGTCGCGTTTTTGGTTTTCAATCATGCCACGCAAAAAGGCAAACTCTAAAAAGCATAGCACATTGGTTCAGCTTCAGAGTCTTCTTTGGTCAGGGGGTTCATACCACGGCTTCTTAAAACATTTTTATTTCATTTTATTTCTTGCTCTCTATTTACAGTAGAGAGAGCGAAAGAGAACGAAAGAAGGATACCATACATAGTATTATATGTATTACATACATAGGTCTCCGACCACTAGGCTCATTTTAGAAAAAAAACTGAAAAAATCTTCTATTATACAGAATGATTGTTAATCCCTTTTAAGGGCGTATTTAAGTATACAGGCTATATTGAACGATAAATTAGTTCAGCAAAAGTTAACGGTAATAAATATTTCACATTTTAGAACCTTAGTAATAAGCCCGCGTCACCATCGCTCTGGGGCCTTACGGACAACAGCTATTACAGGCACCTAATCCGCTCAGTTGGAAAATCACGCGACCGCAAACCTTATCGCGCCCAGATACGGTTTGCGGTCGCGTGATTTGTCAACTGAGCGGATTAGGTGCCTGTAATAGCTGTTGTCCATAAGGCCCCTGTACAATGAATGTTACAGGATTACAAGCGCGACTTAGTAACTAGGTGATGTAATTAAAATAACCTATTTACATAATAATAAAATCACGATAGGTTATGCGTAGTTGTAAAACAGGCGTAAAAGCTGTTTCATTTAACTTTTCATTGGCTTCCCCCTATGTGAATTTGGAAATAACATAAAAAATTGTTCCCATCGAGTAACAGTGTCATAGGTTGGGAATTTTCAATTTAAAAATTCCCATCTAGTGTGACAGATGAGGGTGTCGTCGACTCATTGAGAACAAGCGCTTACAATTTATTATGTAGGTACCTAAGCAAAGTCCTATGTATAAGTACCTAAGAATAATCTGATTAAAAAAGATTATAGCTATTTGTTATTTGGGGCAGTATAGGTATCAAATCAACCAGGGCAAAAGTGCTGATAAATAACCACACACTTTATTTCTAGATTTGCGATTACACTATCTTTTTGCTGGTGTAATTTTATTTGTCTGTTAGGTACTCATTAATCACTCCTGCCACAATTTTCGCAAAAACATATTTGCGCATATTTTACTTGTAATATGTATCTGGGGGCTTAGTCCCGCTGGAGGCGCTTTACTAAAATGTATGGAACAATAAGTAAAAGAAAAAAGTTTTCGAAAACTATCAAATCTGGGACTAAGCCCCCTGTAGGTAACTGCAACGTCCACTAAAGGAAAAAAATTAGCAGCAATGCTGGTTTTGGGGCTTCATAGAAATGTAAACGAACGAGAAACCAATAATATTTAAAGTTTAAAAGACAATTCAATAATTTGACTACCGGCAGTATTCGAACCTGTGCCATCCGTATCATAAACGGATAACAAATTGTTATCAATGCCGATAACAGAATCCGAGGGGATTGAAGAGGATGTGAAACAAAACTTGAATAAATATAAATAATTTCTTTTGAAACTTTTACAGAAAAAATTACAATTACACAAATATTAGATTAGACAACAGATCAGACAAACAAGGAAGATATGCCTTAGTACAAATTATCGTTAGTGTTCAAATATTTCCAGTTTTCTTCTACTTTTTTCACTGGTATAGTGAAACTGCTTAATGCAAAAACTGTAAGTAAGGCCTATTAATTTTCCACGCACACTAAGAAACTTACAGGGACACCAATGAATTAACTTATGTATAGTCCACATGCAAAAAAAGAGCAGCAAGGTCTGCAGGGTGAGTTCAACTAAAGACATCAAGCTACTTACCATATCTTCCATGTTTGTCTGATCTGAGGATGAGACCATGTTGTAGACATACGTAGTAGATTTACCTAGTCTGTGTTGTAGACCGTCAGAGACGGGAGCATAATTATGGCAGTTACAGGATTGCGATAATCACGATTAGGTACGACGCTCAGCAGTGAGTGGACAATTCGAGGAGATTAGATCTAGAGTCAAAAAGGTTCTGTCGATCGACTAGTTTTAAAATTAAATCAATCAGCAAAAAAAAATGGTTTTATTATTTCATTCGTGGTCGTCCCATTGCAGGGTAAAGGCCTCCCTTCCTTTCTATTTCGAGCTATGAGTGGACCAGTCTTTTGTATGGGAGTCAAGTTCGACCCACATATAATTATAATTTTTCTGGGCCTTCCAAGAGGTCGTATAGCATGCGGGAGCCAATCGTTAGTGGTTCCTGCCCACAGCTCATCCGACATTTTTCTCACGTGGCCGGCCCAGCATGTCCCTTCAGTTAACCGCCCTTTTCCCCAAGTTGCTTGGGAGAGGCAAGTTTTGAACCCAGAACCCAATTTCAAAAGTTGACCGACTCGTACTTATCCGGTCGTGACCAAGATTCCGATATGACAGGCGGTAGCGTCATCCAAGGTTTTACGATGAATTAGCAAGCAAGCGATAAATAACATTTTGGTACACGAGTTTTGAGGTTGGCTTCCTTATCAGCAACGTTCCCAAGTTGTTGACTCCATGATAAGACCATGGTTTGTGCGACACAATCATGGCTGATTGTAAAGTTCATAAAAACATTGATTTCGTTTTATCACACCGTAATGCCAATTTGTAAATTCATTCATTATTTCAACATAAATCGTTTCCCCTCCACTGCTGTCACTTATGACGCGCCTTCTGTTCCTTGTTCACTGCTTTTCTGCCGCTTGCACGATGTCGTCCGACCAGAACGAGATGGTGGTAGTCACATACTAATATTATAAATAAATAAGAAAGTGTGTTAGTTTGCTCCTTTTCGGGGCCATTTATAAATTACGTCACACGAATTTCATGATTTTTGGAACCCCTCTTGTCACATGTGGTCACATTTGTGTGACCCTCCCCTGAATATTAATGTATTTAAAGCGACGGCCACGTGCAGAAAGTGAACCAACTTTAATTCTAATAATATTGATGGAGTTGATAATATTTTAAAGGTTAGAATTTAGGCACTTTAGATTTTTACATGTGATGTCACGAAGTTTGTGTTGTGACTCGTCCCTCCCCCCGTCACACGATGTCATACTTTGTTGTTTGTTGATACTTTGTTCATGTCTCCAGGGCCAGCCCTGGGGAAAACGAGAGAAGTCGCTCCACAAAACACCTTACGGCCAGTTTGGGTAAAAATATCTTAGCTTACGGCCAACTCCTTACGCGTTCACGCAGTTCGGAAAATCACGAGAACGTAAACCTTAACGCGTCCTGGTACGGTTTGCGGTCGCGCAACCTTTTTTCATCACCTAAACTGGATTGCTTTAAATAGCTAGCCGTAAGGCCCCAGTAGTCGCTCTGGGAGCCAGGTGGCAAAAGCGAAAACAAAAACTAGCGTAAAATAAAATTTTGATAACGTTGCAGGCGGCGTGCATTGTTCGTAACCAACATAACATTTTGAAGTGGAAATAGTTTATATCCTGGACCAGCACATGACATACTTTTTATCCCGTTTCAATATGCGTTTTACAACTTTTACTATACAATTCAGTAATTACACTACAAAAAAAATAGAGATCTGTGTAGTCTCTCACACACATCCGGAATCGATTCCTGTATGAAAGTTTTCAGATTTTTCCCATTTGTTCTATTGGTAGAACAAAGAGTAGAACAAATGGGAACGACCCTTAGAATAACTACATATTCTAAGGAACGACTCTTTTTTTGTTGGGTATGGCTCTGCCAGTGTAGCTTGGCGGTGGATTCAAGTGGCCGGAGGGGGTGGATCTGGGTGGCCGGATGTCTCCCTCCGTCCACGTGGATCGAAGTGGCATTCTAATAAATGGTTATATCTGGATCCCTTAGATGGTGGATCGAGGTGGCATACTAATATTATGTTTATACTTTGATACCTCAGCGGGTGGATTCAAAAGGAGAAACAAATTGTTTTGGCTCCACCGGTGGAACCTGGCGGTGGATCTAAGTGGCAGGAGCCTGAAACGCGTCGAAAGACAATCTCGTTCTAACCTGATCAAGGACACGTTGATTAAATCTATTTGAAATTATTATTTATACAATTTTACAATTATGATAAGCAATGAATTCAATGTAATTATAATAAGACTGAATTTAACTTTTATTGACATGTAACATAGGTGTTATTAATAAATATTTGTATTTGTATTTGACTAGGGCCAACGCTGAATGTCTATGCGGATGAAGCCGCGGAACTGAGCTAGTTTAAAAAAAATGTAATAAATAATATGTGATCTGTGATTAACCTTGACCTATCCGGTTTTTTTTCCGTATAGTCAAGTCGTAAAAATAAGTGCAGGACCAGGTACACAAAAATACAGAAACAAGTTAAACATCTTAAGAGTGCGTATAAAGCGAGGAAAATTTCTGATTTCACCCGCGCGTCTCGCATCACCCGCATTAGTGTGAAACACAACCACGGCAGCGCGGCAGTCGCGCGCAGCTCCAGTACACATAACTCGCGTAGTCGAACTCGTCATGCGGCAAGGAGTAATAAACACAGGATAAGCATAATGTTGGCGTTTTGGCGATTAGCTGGGTTCGGTCGCGGCGCGCAAAACCGTAAATTGTTTATTTCAATTTTCAAAATTGTGTTTGTTGTATATTTTTAAACTTAATTTTTAAGTTTTCTACAATATCAATATAAAATTAATAAATTATATAAATTAAATTGAAATTGCCAAAATTAATTTTCAAATTAAAATTTTACGCTTGAGACAGAGAGTCAGAGATCGTTAAACATTAAATCAAACTAAACTAAACTAATGCTATGCTATGCTATGCTACGCTACGCTATGCTATACTATACTAAACGAAACACGCGAAACGAAATACCCGAAAGCCCGTTGGTCCAGTTGGTAGTGAACCTACCTTCTGAGCTTCGGGCGTGGGTTCGATTCCCACCTAGGACAAAATTAATGTGATGAACATTTTGTGTTTGTTCTACGAGTATACCTGGTTGTTAATATCTATTTAAGTATGATTTATTTAATTTAATTTAATGTAATTTAATGCAATGCAATTCAATTCCATTCCATTCAATTCAATTTACTAAAAAATATCATCATCATCCTTCACAGAACCTTCCTCATTATTTGAAGTCGGCCTAATATACCTACTGTTTGACCTACCAGTACCTACCCGAGCCAACCCGGCCGGTCTAACAGTAGGTATTACTACTTACCTTTTTATCCGACTTCAAATAAGGAGGAAGGTTCTCAATGCGACTTGTATAATCTTAGTGTCTCTGTCTACTTGGTCCACAGTGTTGCACCGCAGTGTTGTAAAGCAGTGTTGCACCGCAGTGTTGCAACGCAGTGTTGCAACGCAGTGTTGCAACGCAGTGTTGCAACGCAGTGTGGCAACGCAGTGTTGCATCGCACTGTTGCGCCGCAGTGTTGCAACGCACTGTTGCACCGCAGTGTTGCAACGCAGTGATTGATAATTTTATTGCATACCTACCTTGCCAAAAGATTCGCTTTTTTACCAGCTAAGGAAACATTAACTTTTTTCTGAGATTCGCCACTGTCAAGAAACATTTTACTGTTTAAAGGCAAAGTTTATTTTTATTGTTTCATTCAAGAGCAATGTTTATAACCTCAAATAAGCCACAAATGACAGCACCAGCGAAGGTGGCGCCATCTGAGATAAGTTTTGCCGTGGTTTGCCTGTAGTTTCTCATTACCCAAAATGTATGAAAAATACTGCGTTAGTTCCCTAATACTCACCCTGTGAAATCATTTACCACTGAATAAAACTCAAAATATGTAGTGATGGTCAAAATATTTTCGGATTTGAATTAAATAAAGAAATTTCGTTAGTGAAGCTACTTCTCAAAATCTCTGAAATATTGGTGCCGTCGTTTGGCTTTAGACCTCAGCAGCCATAAATCGATGCCACAGACTTAAAATATTCAAGGATGGCTGAAATATTTTCTGATTTAACGTCTTCACTGAAATATTGAAGATGTCTTCTAGTATTAGAACTGAACAATCTATAATCACCGTTACTGATTTAAAATATGCAAGGATGGCAGAAATATTTTACGATACAAGTCATGATTCTCTGAAATATAAGAAACATTTTACTGTTTAAAGGCAAAGTTTATTTTTATTGTTTCATTCAAGAGCAATGTTTATAACCTCAAATAAGCCACAAATGACAGCACCAGCGAAGGTGGCGCCATCTGAGATAAGTTTTGCCGTGGTTTGCCTGTGGCTTCTCATTACCCAAAATGTATGAAAAATACTGCGTTAGTTCCCTAATACTCACCCTGTGAAATCATTTACCACTGAATAAAACTCAAAATATGTAGTGATGGTCAAAATATTTTCGGATTTGAATTAAATAAAGAAATTTCGTTAGTGAAGCTACTTCTCAAAATCTCTGAAATATTGGTGCCGTCGTTTGGCTTTAGACCTCAGCAGCCATTAATCGATGCCACAGACTTAAAATATTCAAGGATGGCTGAAATATTTTCTGATTTAACGTCTTCACTGAAATATTGAAGATGTCTTCTAGTATTAGAACTGAACAATCTATAATCACCGTTACTGATTTAAAATATGCAAGGATGGCAGAAATATTTTACGATACAAGTCAAGATTCTCTGAAATATAAATGCTCTCATCTAGTGTTGGACGCAAATCACGCAAAACCTCACCTAATCCTCAAAAAAAAACTCACCTATGTTTCCAACCAATTAGTTCAAAATATTCAAAAATAGCTATTTATTTTTTTATATAACTTCACTTTGCTGAAATACTGGTGGTGCCACCTAGCGTTTGATCTGAGAAACTCGTATTTTATGCTACTGATTCAAAATATTTAAAGATGGTACCGCACTGTTGTACCGCACTGTTGTACCACACTGTTGCACCGCACTGTTGCACCGCACTGTTGCACCGCAGTGTTGCAACGCAGTGTTGCACCGCATTGTTGCACCGCAGTGGTGGACTGCAATTCAACCAGTATAAAAAAATACTGGTCGAATTGAAGGTACTCTAAGGTAAATGAGAACCTTCCTCCTTATTTGAAGTCGGATAAAAAGGTAAGTAGTATTTGACTTTGACTAAGGTAAGTAGTCCCGCTAGTGTATTGTGCATTTCCCCTTACCAGCACATACCCGAGCTAACCCAACTGGTCAAACAGTAGGTACTTATGTTTTTAACCGACTTCAAAGAAGGAGGAAGGTCCTCAATTCGACTAGTATTTTTTTATACCGGTTGAATTGAGAACCTTGCCCCTGTTTTGAAGTCGGTTAAAAACATAAGTACCTATTGTTTGACTTTCCACATTTACATTTTTTTTTATTAGAAGATGTTTTTTTGCTTCCATTATTACCAAGCTATTTTTTGTCTGTTAAAATTGAGAACCTTCCTCCTTTTGCAGAAAGCCGCTTCTCGTAAAAACGTGAGAAAATGTGGATGGAACTCTCAAGTCAAATTAACCATCACATTAATTTAAATGATTTTTAATTTTAATTTTATAAAATTATAATGAATCTAAATTATTTTATAATGTCATTTAATTTTTAGTTTTATCTTTCTGACTCTCTCTCTCTGCTTCTCTCCGTCTCTCTCTCTCTCTCTCTCTCTGTCTGTTTGTCCGTCACAAAGAAACACTCCGACTCTAATAGTTATATTACTGAGCATACATAATAATGGATTCGTTAGGGCCTAGTCGTATCCATTTTATTTGTATCTATGTTATTTTTTCGTAGTAGCTTTACCTAGTCTGTGCTCTAAGGTCATTGGCACCACTTGGTTGCCGCATCAAGTGGTCGCGTTCGAGCCATCGATTTTTTATATTATCCTTTGTTTGAAAATACAGTAGGTGTTGATATAATCGCACTCGGAAGATAAAACCAAGGCGAAAAGCAAGCGCGTGCGTCCTTCCCCGTTGAGGCACAGTGCGGTACTGAGGTTAAACGGAGCATGTTTCGCTATTTAGATGCAAAGCGCAACAGAATAAGACTGAATATCGGACTTGCCGTTTGACCGAATAGTTGCTTAGAACTAAAGGACGTAAGTCTCAAATCGAATATAATTTATTATGAGAGTACTAATTAATCTAGGTAAATTTTGTCTTAACACTGGAAAACAAACTATATTTTCCTTCGGTGAGTATTTATTTTAGATATGTAACTGAAGTACTTTCCAAGTAAAATCAAAAAAATTAGCAAAAAGGCACCATTTTCAAAACATTAAAGTATCGAGTAAATATCTTGCTATTATGTTTCTGTCTTAATGGCGGAAAGAAAATGAATTGAAAATTCACATATATCAATTATTACGGTGATCGGATATTTGGTTTAGTTAGAATATCATGGCAAATTAGCATAAAATTTCGGTTGCCCCCTCTTAAGGTAGAAAGGTCACTTGTCAATGAAAATGCGTTGCCTACATAACAATTCGATGATAAGTGATTCCTATTGATATGACATTGGTTATATCGATCATGATGAATTGTTGTTACCTACACATTTCAAGCGCCTACTTAAAACGATAGGATTCAATGATTGGAAATGTACTGCAATTTATGTAACTGCACCCGGACGCTTTCATTTTTCAACCGACTTCAAAAAAGGAAATTAATGTCAATAATTCAAATATATATAATAAAACCTAACTATTTTAGCGCATATTTTTTATAGTTACAGATTACCTACGATATTGTTACCATTGATAGATCTGTTAATGTAATTTTTTTTATAAGGATAATTTATAATGTTATTCATTTAATTTTTCGTATTCTTCTCAGAAAACCCTTTCCCTGGATAACCATATTATCATGGAGTTATCATGGGGTTGCATAAAAAATATCTTGTCCGCCATATTGGATTTAGAATGACGGCACTGTCACTGGCACGGCCATACATTGTCATCCAAACTAAAAGTGTATGCAACATGTCAGCTCAATCGGTTCGAACCCTGTTTTAAAATTCAGTTGCAACATTTGAGACAAGGAAAGTAAATAAAAGCTTTTAAAAGTAGACTCCTTTGAAGACGGTGAAAAAGTAACGCTTATCTGGTTATCATATACTTGCACAATTCTAGCAAGGACTTTCGATCCATCGTTACACAAACATGAGAAATTCTAAACGATCTGTTTTTATATACAAATTTCAAAGTTCAATGTCGGTCGAAGAGTCCAAGGATTGCGATATATAGGCGTTATCTATATAGGCGAATAAATATTGTTTTATATATCTATGTAATGAAGGTATTTCTTCTATCGATATAAACTTCTTCTGAATGAAGGTTTTTAAAACCTTTATAAAAGTTTTTCATAATGATGGGTAAAGCTATGGATCCCTTTCGGTTTAGTAGACCCTTTCCACGTAACCCTGTTTATGGGTGGCATCAAATATGAATTCATGGTATTCTCGCAACATCGTAAGCCATGACTTGTTTAGAGTTCGTTGTCTACCTGACTACAACTATCAGCATACAATGATTTGCGTCATTGCATTTATATAAAGTAAATGTAAAAAGAATAAGATATAGTTATGAGGCCACCTGTCTATTATAAAATATGTATTTGTTAATTATGTATGCAAAGTTTTACATATTTATTAATGATAATGATATTTTCCAAATAAAATAAAATAAAGTTAGATGGTACATGTTGTACTGTACAGTCGAGCCTGTATTTACTTAGTTACACTTTCACTTTCATTGATTTTACAATAAAACTTGCTCCGGCTGGAAGGAAAGGAGTGCCATGAAGATCCTGTAGATTTCCAGATTCAGTATTGCAAATGGAGCTAGGTTAGTCATATTTAGCTTAGGGTCAAGTCACATTCCAAGGCACACTGGATTGAAAACTACAAAGTCGACCACAAGCCTCGACTTTGTGGTTGGAGGTGTAATCGTGGTCTTCCTAAGCGAACATGGCAGGGCTCTATTATTGCGGAAGTCCATAGAATCTACGGCAACCAGACTTGGAGTGTCATCATCATCATTATCAGCCTATCATGTACCCACTGCTGGGACACAAGCGTTCTCTCAGAGAAAAAGAATGGGCCCTAATTCAACATGCCCAATGCCTGTTAGTGGTTGTCATAATTTTTTTCGAACTTTTGAGGTTCTTGGACACTTTTGAGGTCCTCACATCGTGAAGACTTGGAGCGCAGTCAAAAGAAATGCCCAAAACTGAGAAGAATGGTGAGCAGTTATGTTGCAGTCTCTGTCTACCGTCTGCCCCGATGTGGGGGTTCATGATCAAGGAGAACTTGATCTAACTGGAAGTTTCTAAATCTGCTCATTCATATTTTCAACGAAACATTTGCCAACATCAATTTTGCTTTACATTATGTCGGCGCAGGTACAAACCGGCGTGATTGATAAACTTTCCTAACCACGTCAAAGTAAACTGCGATAAACGGTGAGTAACTATGTTTACCTCCTTGATTAATAGGAGTCATTATTGCTACCGATCCATAAAGCTGAAAGGCTCGTGCTAACAAACGTTATGGTCAATCATCATTAGCACGTATATTGTTAACCTGAGTGCATGCGTTCCCTGGATATTCACGAATCCTGTAGACTGTTCGAAATTTGCAATGAAAAACTACCACTACAGTGCAGAACGCTACTGACAGCTGTAATAACATTGCAAAAAAATCTAAATGAAAGCAATTTCTTTTAATATCTTACTGTATTATGTTGGCTACCAGTTATAATTTTACGTTCAAAAAGCTAGTAAAAGTGATCAGAATTTACTGTTTAATTAACACTTTAAACTTTTTTATACTGTCAGTGTCAAAAGTGTCAATTTTGGGGCAATTCATAAACAATTAGTTTAGTCACACAAATTGTCACTTATGACACTTTTTATATACGACTTTAAGTGTACAATTTTAATGCAATTCATTAATAATTTAAAAACAATCGGTTTAGTAGGATCGATTCCCAGGTCTTTCAGCACTTTAATTGAAAATGGCCGCATCAAGTACATTTTCAATCAATCATTCGTCATTATTCAATGACGTCAATTATAAGGTTAAGCAATTCTATTGATGCTTACTTACGTAGAATACTCGCCATAGAACATTTAATTCAGTTATAAGAACTGAAGTTATGTAATGAACAATGATAAGTCAACCACACTTAACCACACAAAGTATATTTTACCTTCTACATCGAACCTTATCATGTTCACCCATAGGACGTCCACTGCTGGACATAGGTCCATCGACCCATCGATCTCCAAAAGGGGCGGTTGGAAGCGGCCTGTTTCCAGCATTTCCTTGCGGTATCTATTAGGTCGTCGATTCATCTTATGGGTGGACGTCCTATCAAACCTAACGTCATTAGAAATCGTAAATAAAAATCAGCATCAGCTAAAAAAAACTTGATTTATTCTTGCTTCTTCCTATCCTATCTCATATCAAGGAACTTAAAAACAGTATTGCTCAATCTAACAGCTAGATCACTTGCCCATGCGTTGTATGGACCACTCTTGCTGGCAGAGAGGGCACCGATTGTTCTGCTTCACCCAGAGAGACATGCAGCAGTAATGGAAGCTGTGGTTGCATTCACCCCACACGACAACGCAGTCCTGCTTGCCGTAAGAATCTTTCTTGCTCTCCCCCTGGCACCGAAGACACGCATCTGTGGACAGATAACATTATGTAAATTTAGAGAAAAATTTAAATTAAACCAATAATGGACCTGGGTATGTACTAAAACTGTGACCAGAAACACCGGAGGCAAGGCAGCAGCGTTCTATTAGTACACAGTGAAAGTATTGCGATCCCCAAGCCGCCTGCCAAGCGTGTGGATTATGGCAACACCCTTCTCTAAGAGGGAGGCCTTTGTTCAGCAGTGGACGTAGGTATACACTGGCTGAATGCTGATGTTGTGCGTGACACCAATAATACATATTACAAATAGGAACGTGATCGGTGGTCTTTTTGTTATTTTCTACCCTTACTACGAAATGTCCATGCTTGGCAAGAAAGTAGGTTGCAGCGTGGGTATGGACTAAGAATACTTTTCTATCTCGGAAAATGCGCTGCCTGAATGGGTGTTCCCCGATGGTTACAATCTGGGTGTCTTCAAATCACGAGTGAATCGGTTCCTTCTAGGCAAGCGTGCTCCAACGTAGACCGCATCATCGCTTAACATCAGGCGTGATGGTGGTCAAACGCAAGCCTATTACTTAATTATAAAAAAAAAATCAAAAAAATAAAATAAAAAAAAACTGGAATATGGCGAGCGCCAGTACCTGTATCACATCACGCTAATATTATAAATGCGGTTTGTGCACGTGTATGTTTGTCCCCACTTAGCATTGTAACAGCGAACGGATTGTGATGAAATTTGGCACGGAGTTAGTTTATACACATAGGGTACTTTTTAAATCTGCGTTGGGTACCTGTAGAATGGAGGGTGAATCCGCAGGGTGCAGCTAGTAATAAATATATTCGCAGAATAGAAAATATTTTTACTTAAGTAAAATTGAAATGGCAGAAGGTTGACTTACGTGCATCGCGGTCGGTCGCAGCCGCGCGCGTCTGACGCATGCGTCTACCGCGCGCGGTTGATATGACAAGTCTCCGCACTAGGAAAGCGTATGGCGCCGCTTCCGAGGACTGCGTGAGACGCGTGCGGCCGACGACTGACGTCGCCATACATTTTCAACTCGCATCAGCCGCGCGCGTTAGACGCACGCGTCAGACGCGCGCGGCTGCGATCGGCCGCGATGCACGGAAATCAACCTTTATTCTGATAGGTATATGCTACTACAAGCATATTAGGTTGCACTACACATTGCTACTGACTGCATACAGTGACTTAAAAAACTTATATACTGACAGATAAACAACAGATATCGTGAAAATATGCAATAAATACTGAGGCCTTTGCTTACGTCAAAGCATATTTTAGCCTTAGCTAAGAAGTAACCTTGAAATATATGCAATGCAGGTATATTTCCTGATAATTGATGGAATCAGCGATAATTGTCAGACAGATCTTTTTAGAAATGAGTCAAGTAAGATAAGCAGGATAATTAAGTACTTTATGGGTGAAAGTCACGAGTATACGGCAGTAAACCTACGAGGGGACAATTACACTCTACCTCATTAATCTCAATTCAAGACACTAGAATCAACACAGACAGTGATCGTCCGACAAGCAACAGTGGTGACGGGGCCAAATTGGAACGCGTTAAAGCGACAAAAGAATTCAGGCTGCAGGCCTAGCACGGGCCGTGGATAAATTGTCTATCCACCGTTTTTATCCCGCGAGAAAAAGACAAACGGTGGAAAGACAATTTATCCACAGCCCATGCTAGGCCTGCTGGGCAACGTTTGGCAAACTTCGTCATATAATATTCTCGTCATCCATTCTACCTACAATGCTTGAAAGTTTTCGATCAGTGTGTCTTATCTGTATTTACTTAATACTTATGGAGCCAAAACCTGGATAAATAAATAAAATAAATTACATATCTCAATGGATAAGCAGGCTGAAGTGGGAATGGGCTGCCAGATCTATAGAAGAACTGACAACCGTTGGGGTTTTAGAGTATATAGAGACCACGTGTCGGTAAACGTAGAGTAGGTGCTACGATCTGGGAAAGGCAGCTGCGGCTTGCCTATTGCCTAGCAAGCGTGTAAACGCTTGCCTGAGCGTGTGAGCTCTTGCTATGCCTAAAGATGATATTTAACTTTTTTTTCATTTCCCAAAAATAGCTGCAGCTCTGTGCACACAGCTATTTTTGAAAAATGAAAAAAAAAACCTCTTCAGGGCAGCAAGAATTCACACGCTCAAACAAGCGTTCACACGCTTGCTAGGTACGCCATAAAGCAACAAGTAGTTGAATCTATATAAATAAATATTATATGCTGTTGGTTGGAAAGCGTATCACTTGCGAAAGGCTGGACCGATTTGGCTAAAAAAAACATGTTCGTAATAGTCCGAACAAGTTATTAAGGGAAAGAAAAGTTAAAAAAGTTCCGGGGAAGATTTCAGAGTACTTTTTACGAATGTACCCTTTTCTACAGATTTTCATTACATATTCCAATTTCAAAAGATCTCAATTCTACAGTTTCCCAGTTTTACAGATTCCCCTTTCAACACATTCTTAATTCTGCAGATCAGCTCAGCTGGGCCAGCTAGTTAATAATAAAATAATTATGTGTGTTTAATAAAAATAATATTATCTGTATAATATACAATACAACGAGTAACAAAAAGGTGTGGTAATACTGAAGGGTATGTACCTATGTATGTTCATCATTACAAGCAACGTTTACTATAGTAATCAGCTGTTCCATACATTTTGTAGTGTCAAATGTGTCAATGATCGATTTTAGGGTTCCATACCCAAAGGGTAAAAACGGGGCCCTATTACTAAGCCTAGAATGTCTGTCTGTCTGTCTGTCCGTTCGTCCGTCTGTCCTAGCTATTAACGCTGTATCTTTCAAACTGTAATAGACAACCAGTTGAAATTTTCGCAGAATATGTAACGTTAGGGCGGATTAACCAACAAATAATTAAAAGTCAAAAAGTAAAAACGAAAGGGAAACGGAAGGGTAAAAACCCATACAACAAACATATTTTTTAAACGTATATTTGTATTGTACACTCCAAAGTACAACAACAAATAATAAATAATGGCCAAGTGCCAGTCGGTGATACATTTCTGTTCATTACCAAGTAATAACTGGTAATTTCGTTACTTGGACGGCCATATCATTCGAACCTCGACCTTATTATTTCACCGAATCGAAATGCCATATTTTACTAATTTTGAAGGCGGTTTTTTTAAGTTGATTATTATTGTTATTTGTGGTGGTACGGAACCCTTAGTGCGCGAGCCTGAATCACACTCGACCGGTTTATTGTTACACGCAGTATATACAATCGTATTGTAAAGTTCTACAGACGAATAACTAATTCGCATATATTCATTATGGCGAATGAAAACGGTTCCCTATTGATAACGCAAAGCTGTGTTGCTATAGCTGCTGGTATAATTAAGTGGCCATGACAAAACAAGTAATAGGTTAATATTATACAGAAATATCATAATTGCACCAACACTTAACACCGACCGTTTTTTTATTCAACACCGAGTTTCAATATCATTCGAGAGGTCGCTAAATAACAAACCTTTATGAAAATATCTGTAAAAAATGGACTTAATAAATGTTCAGTTCATCGAGTTTAGTAAGCAATAAGTCAAAACATTTAGCTTTCGTTTCGTATTAGGTATTCTGAAAATAAGCAAACCTATTTATGATTTTATAACGAGTGCTAAAATCTATACATGGTTACGCATATAGACTGTACTAAGCTGAAAGGAGGTCATTGTACTCATCATTATGAACAACTTTTACTATGGGACCAAACCTGAAATCGCGATATAAATCTGCTGTTCCATACATTTTGTCTAGTGTCAATGACCGTTTTCTATGGAACAGCTGATTTTTATTTCGCGATTTCATCACGAAACCAAAACAACAAAAAAACCTTTGTTTTATGGGGACCCACCATATTTCGTTTTTACTTTTTGTTTTTTTTATTTTTTTTTATTACATAAACATTTCAGCTAGCTATCTATTACGGTTAGAAAGATACAGCCTTTTAAAGGTAGAACGGACAGACAGACAGTGTAGGCTTAGTGATAGGGACCCGTTTTTACCCTTTGGGTACGGAACCCTCAAAAGGTTTGTCTTCTCTTTTGAACGTTCCGTAATTTGATAGTCTGTGCACACAATGCAAATTTTGTGTTTACTTTTATGAAAACTTTGATGTTTCGAGGATTTGAAGGTCGAGAAGGTCGAGAATGGAACAAACTCACAACGTGTTTGCGTTGAAAATATGAAAGCTCCGTTATATATGACATTTTATGCAGAACTACAAATAGATAGATAGATAGAAACTCTTTATTGTGTACACCAGAAATAAAAATTACAACACGATAGTAAACACTTACGAGCTAGTGCCACAAGTGGCGGCCTTATCGCTAAAAGCGATCTCTTCCAGTCAAACATTGGATGGAAAGAATTAAGACATAAGTATTAAAGTTTCAACACACATGAAGATTCATAAATGGTATTCGGCAAAACATACATTTAATTTACTATTACAAAATCTTATTTACTGGCCCAGATAATGTGCCTATAATTATTAAGAGCTCATGTCACGTGCTCAAAAAATGTCACTTTCAAACTTTCTAAATAAATTAGCAGGATTCAGTGACTTAGCACAAATAACGTCATTACAAATACATAATTTATTTGACAGTACCGGATACTTAAATCATATCAACCTGCAAATAATTATATTGCATTATTTTTTCAGGGTTCCGTACCCAAAGGGTGTAAACGGGACCATATTACTAAGTTTGTGATGTCTGTCTGTTTGTTCGTCTGTCCTATCTTTTAACGGCTGTATCTTTCGAACTAATAATAGATAGCCAGTTGAAATTTTCACAAAATATGTAATGCTACGGCGAATTAACTAAGAAATGATAATAAAATTAAAAAGTTAAAACTAAAAGCGCTTAAGTTAAAACTAAAAGGGCTCCCCATACAACTAAAGTTTTTTTAAACGTATTTTTAGTTGCTCTAGTGTAAAAACGTAGTGGAATACGTACAAGCGTCAAACTTAGCATGATTATAGTAAACACTCTAAAGTAAAACAATAAATAATGGCCAAGTGCGAGTCGGTAACAAATTTCTGTTCAGCACCGGTTCTCGTACAATCACCGAAGTGAAGCAAAGCAACGTCGGGCGCGGCCGGTACTTGGATGGGTGACCGCCTGGGCGTTGATGGGATTGTGTCTTTTTGCGCATTTTTTTGTACTTTAGTAGCTAACACGCTATGTGGTGGTACGGAACCTTCAGTGTGCGAGCCAGACTCGCACTTGGCCGGTTTTATTTGTAGTTTAGTAGTTAACAATTTATGTGGTGGTACGGAACCCTCAGTGCGTGAGCCCGACTCTCACTTGGCCGGTTCATTTTTATTAGTCAATTTGATATTAGCATAGTGACACAATCATGTAAGTTGTAAAAAGTCTACATATACCTAAAAAACCTTTGATAAAATAATAATTAAACTTGAAAATCGATTTACTGCTTGATGCTTCATAACGATCAAAAGTTTAGTCATAAAATATTTTGGAAACAAGTTCAACGTATTATCATTGATGTCAAAAATTGCATTTACCTCTTACGCTTTCAGTGTCTATAAATAAATAATAAAAATAAGCTCGGTGCCAAAATAATATTTTCACGGGATATGCGTCAGAGACCTGCGGATTTCCTAAATGTTTAGCGATTAAAGATTTATCGGTTTTCCACTGATTATAAAAAAAAAAAGTATAATATATCCTAATCAGGGTTGCCAGGCGTGTCGCTTGCGGCGGGACTTTTTGGCTTTTGATCATAAAATGCGAGCTCAGAAAACTAGAAACGGTATTATGCGGCAAGGGTGTAGTAAGCCGAAAGGGGTCCGTTATACCAAAGATTATGTTATACTTACCATTAGAACAACTTTTACTATAGAACCAAATCTGAAATCAATTTATCCAGGTTTTGGCTCCATAAGTATTAAGTAAATACAGATAAGACACACTGATCGAAAACTTTCAAGCATTGTAGGTAGAATGGATGACGAGAATATTATATGACGAAGTTTGCCAAACGTTGCCCAGCAGGCCTAGCATGGGCTGTGGATAAATTGTCTTTCCACCGTTTGTCTTTTTCTCGCGGGATAAAAACGGTGGATAGACAATTTATCCACGGCCCGTGCTAGGCCTGCAGCCTGAATTCTTTTGTCGCTTTAACGCGTTCCAATTTGGCCCCGTCACCACTGTTGCTTGTCGGACGATCACTGTCTGTGTTGATTCTAGTGTCTTGAATTGAGATTAATGAGGTAGAGTGTAATTGTCCCCTCGTAGGTTTACTGCCGTATACTCGTGACTTTCACCCATAAAGTACTTAATTATCCTGCTTATCTTACTTGACTCATTTCTAAAAAGATCTGTCTGACAATTATCGCTGATTCCATCAATTATCAGGAAATATACCTGCATTGCATATATTTCAAGGTTACTTCTTAGCTAAGGCTAAAATATGCTTTGACGTAAGCAAAGGCCTCAGTATTTATTGCATATTTTCACGATATCTGTTGTTTATCTGTCAGTATATAAGTTTTTTAAGTCACTGTATGCAGTCAGTAGCAATGTGTAGTGCAACCTAATATGCTTGTAGTAGCATATACCTATCAGAATAAAGGTTGATTTCCGTGCATCGCGGCCGATCGCAGCCGCGCGCGTCTGACGCGTGCGTCTAACGCGCGCGGCTGATGCGAGTTGAAAATGTATGGCGACGTCAGTCGTCGGCCGCACGCGTCTCACGCAGTCCTCGGAAGCGGCGCCATACGCTTTCCTAGTGCGGAGACTTGTCATATCAACCGCGCGCGGTAGACGCATGCGTCAGACGCGCGCGGCTGCGACCGACCGCGATGCACGTAAGTCAACCTTCTGCCATTTCAATTTTACTTAAGTAAAAATATTTTCTATTCTGCGAATATATTTATTACTAGCTGCACCCTGCGGATTCACCCTCCATTCTACAGGTACCCAACGCAGATTTAAAAAGTACCCTATGTGTATAAACTAACTCCGTGCCAAATTTCATCACAATCCGTTCGCTGTTACAATGCTAAGTGGGGACAAACATACACGTGCACAAACCGCATTTATAATATTAGCGTGATGTGATACAGGTACTGGCGCTCGCCATATTCCAGTTTTTTTTTATTTTATTTTTTTGTTTTTTTTTTTATAATTAAGTAATAGGCTTGCGTTTGACCACCATCACGCCTGATGTTAAGCGATGATGCGGTCTACGTTGGAGCACGCTTGCCTAGAAGGAACCGATTCACTCGTGATTTGAAGACACCCAGATTGTAACCATCGGGGAACACCCATTCAGGCAGCGCATTTTCCGAGATAGAAAAGTATTCTTAGTCCATACCCACGCTGCAACCTACTTTCTTGCCAAGCATGGACATTTCGTAGTAAGGGTAGAAAATAACAAAAAGACCACCGATCACGTTCCTATTTGTAATATGTATTATTGGTGTCACGCACAACATCAGCATTCAGCCAGTGTAGCTATTTTTGACTTGCTCGTTAATCACTCAGAATTCTTCACCAACTTAAGTTCAATCACTTCTAGTATAAAATTGGCGTATACTGTACTAAATAATAATGTACTATTTATGTAAATTTATTCCAATAATGGGTTTGTGTAATACATAGATACATGCGAAAGTGGTGAATTACCTGACAAAACGTCATACTCAGCCCATCTTCGCACACCAGTTGGAATATATGCATTAAATTCCTCCTCGATTGCTAATCAAGCGCTCAATATTTATTATTCATGACGATGATTGACTCAGTATACCTTATTCGCACGGTCGTGATTTTCACGCATCTAGTGGGTGTAGGAAAAATTGTATCTATTTTTGACCGAAACTGGAGTTCAATCGCTCTTAGTAGTATAATATTGGTGTATACTGTACTAAATAATAGTGTACGATTTATGTAAATGTATTCCAAAAATCAGTTTGTGTTGAATTTGGCCTCATAACTTTGGCGCCCAACAAATACAATGTTGTCTATTTAGTATTATACAGAACTCCCCGTTGTTTTACCCGTGGTTTTTTCTAAACATATTTTTTCAATCTTTCCTCGTGGTGTCACTACCATTTCCTTTCCTTGCCAACTTTCATCAAGATTGTTGCAGCCGTTTCGTCATGGAAAGGTACTAAACAGATAGAAACAGGCAGTAATCAATTGACTTTGACCGTTCTTTCGCTGAAGATAGCTAAAGATTGATTACAAGTATAAATGAAGCTTAAAAAACCTACGACTTATTGCGGAACAGATATTGATTAATTATAGTTAAGAACCATCGCAATTAAATAATTAAAAAACAGCATACATTTTGATCCAGCCATTTAGGTGAAAAAAGGCAAACCCCAAACGCTTACATAATTATACTTTCTCCGTTCCAAAAAAGCTGACGAATTTTTTTTTACTAAGTACACAAAACGTATCTCCCAAGAGTGCGGTTAACACAGGGTTACGCGGAAAAGATGAAATCGAACAGAGTCCGTTATAATACCCATAACTTTACTATAGGCCGAACCCTGAAATCGTGAAAAAAATATTATCTGTTCCAGAGAAAATTCACAAAATGTATGAAAATCTGATATTGTATGCGCGATTAAGAAGACAAGTTAGGAAGTTGACAACTTTGGAAATTGACAAGTTCGGAAGTGACAAACTTGACCGGCGGGATTTTAGGGTTAGTCCTATAGTAAAAGTTCAAATGAATAATTAGTTACAATTCATTTATTTACTATAAATATGTACAGATTAGAGGTCTTAAATTTAAATAATTATAGCACTTTGCTCATAATGATGGGTATTATTAGACCCCTTACGGCTTAGTACGTACAGACGTACAGTGTACACCTCATCCTCGTAACCCCGTGTAAACTGCATAACTGTTAGACTGTCATTTCTGAAATAATAATAATAATTAAAACATTTAAAAAACTGTACAAGTATGAGTAGGACTCGTGCTGAGGGTTCCGTTGGACGAAACCCTCAGAGCGCGTGTCTAAAAATAATAATAATAAAAATACTGAAGTTGAAATATTGAAAAACAAACTTAACTTTGTAGTTGACAATAGGTTCTTCGATACATTCCAACTACAAAATGTAAGTTTGTAATAGCATAATAATTGTTTTTAAATTACATAACTTCAAATTTATAACTTTCGGATTTATTCCTATATATGTGCTATGAGACCTTGCCTCTTGCAAAATTTCATGATTCTAGGTCAACGGGACCCTATAGGTTTTGATTCCCCTGTGAAATCGCAAAATATGCGACATAAACGTTCATATCTTTTGATTGCGTTGACTTACAAATTTTATCTTTTTACAGCCGAAAGAAACCGTAGACCCAAGTATTTAGTATAAATTTCAACTTGATACCTTTACGCGTTCTTGAGATAAAGGGTCTTGACAGACGGACAGACAGACGGACAACGAAGTGATCCTATAAGGGTTCCGTTTTTTGCTTTTGAGGTACGAAACCCTAAAAAATATCTTAGTAGTATGAATATAACACAAAACTTAACTAAAGTTATATATTATAGTTATACATTATAAAATATGATTATTTACGGAATATTTACCGTGGTAAGGTTGTAGAATGGTGCACGTAACTGCGCAGAAATATCGGGACCTCATTCCACAACCTTACCACGGTAAATGTCCCGTGAATAATCATATAACTTTAGTGAACAATCGTTATAGTTTAAAACTTAACTATCCTTTAGGGCAACAGCACTATTCATCAATGGTGTCGTCAACAAACCCTTCTTGGCACCCACACCCCTGGGAGTATCGTTTGTTGGTGTCCTTAACAATCAAAGATAATAATAATATAATATAATATAAACGTATACATTTTAATCGCATATATGTAATTAAAACAGTCCACGCAATAAACGTAATTGTTAATAAATAATTTACAACGCATATTGCATCTACAACATTGCATAAGACAATAATTAGTACTACATGCCATGTCGCCGGCCGCCCACGCTTCCTTTGTTGATATTTATAAATGTCACCTTAGTCTATATTTGACACAGGCGGGCATTCGATGCAAGAGTGCTGCTGGGCAAGGGATCAATCACCTCATGGGCGAATCTGGCGCAACCAGCCGCCAACGACTTGATGAGAAGATTCCATCGAAAACATACCAGTACTAGTGTACGTGCAAATCTATTCCTGAAATTAAAATATCTAATCTCTGAAAAACTTACATCGTTTCAAAAAAGTTGTACGTTCGTCTTTTATTTCATTTTAGCAAGCTCCATTTGCAACGCTTGTCCGTTTCAATAGTAGATTGTACAACGAGTGCTTAAAACAAGTCATTTTAGTCGAGACGCTTATCAGCCTGAGCCGAAGGTGACGGCGGATATTTAAGTCGAGGATAAAATGAGTTTTAAGCACTCGGCTTTTCACTTTAATTGCGAGGAAATGAATCAGAAATATTGTAATACCTATAGTAGACTCCACTAGAGGTTTCTATATTTTGGAAACAACATGAAAATACATGTTTTACATCATTATATCACATTCCACACTCGCGCACAATCACTAACACTTTATAAATAATAATCCACCATTACTATGCATTAACAATCGAAAATACACAATTTTAGGTAAATTATGAAAATAATACAATAAGACATGTTTTTTCCATGTTGGCGCCAAAAGCAAAACACTGAAATTTTACTCATTTTTCAGCGCTCATTATTGGGCAGGCTTACGCCATTAAAACTAAAGTTGGCGCCAAAACCTCTTTTTATTCGACAAAGGTTATGTCGGTCTTTAATAATACCCTGTTATTATTAGAGAGAGACTGAAGGAAACTTCCTACGTGTATTACAAACTGAACATCTTTGAACAACTTTAAAGAGGTTCTGTATTATGCACAAACCTGTACAGTTCAAAACATCTTTGAGCAATTATTTTTACTTTTTTACGTTTACTTTTATGCACTAGTGCCAAAAATCTTTTATGCACTAGAGCGTAAAAAGCAATTTTAGTACGCTTACGTCGGGCATAAACAACGAGCATTAGAAGTAAAAAGTGTTTTGTTGTACTCTTTCGATTTTTTTCTTTAAATTTGAATTATACTATTCTTTGTAATAAGTATATTCTGCTTATATTTTTTTTTGCGTTTAACCCTCACCGTTCTGGCCTAATGTTAAGCGACGATGCGGTCTACGATGGAGCACGCTTGCCTAGAAACAACATCCGAATCATTCATGAAGAATCCGATTCAGTCGTGATTTGAAGCCACCCAGATTGTAACTTTCGGGGAAAACCTATGCAGGCAGCGCATTCCACAGACTAGCAGTTCGCACAATAAACGTGGAATCGAAGCGCTTCGTACGGTTATTCGGAATATCAACCATGAAGCGGTGTCGATTCGTTTCGTTTTTATCTAGAGTTTTTCTTTACCTGTATGCTCTACCATACAGGTAATAAAAATGAAAAAAACTGTGGTGAGTGGTGAATGGTGATACAACTATTTTGTGCAGTAAATGTGCTCTCCGCATATTTCATTTTCATCTAGGGCTTTTTCTTTACTCGTATGGTAGAGTCCGTGGTGATACAACTATTCTGTGTGGTTTACCATGGCTCTCCGCCTATTTAATTTTCATCTAGGGCTTTTTCTTTAATCGTAGGTACAGTCCACGTAAAAAAAAATATTTTCTGTGGTAAGTAGAGTCCGTACATACAATTATTCGTGATACAACTTTTCTGTGTAGTTAACTTATTTTCCGCCTATTTCATTTTCATCTAGGGCTTTTTCTTTACCTATCTGGTAGAGTCCGTGGTGATACAGCTATTCTGTTTACTTGTTTTCCGCCGATTTCATTTTCATTGGGGCTTCTTCTTTACCAGTTTATTTTTCGTTTAGAGATCGTTGACATAAATATTCTGTTCAGTATACGTATAAGCGTTCTACTTTACCTTCATATTTATTTTCATTCTGTTTTTTTGTTAACTGTGTGGTGCCTGTAGTGAAACAAGTATTCTGTTTACGTCTTTCACTCTACCTGTTTCGTTTTCGTACAGGGCTTATGTTTAACAGTATGGTAGAGTATGCGGTGGTGTAACTATTCTGTCTATTGTGTGATACTTAATTTTTAACAAAGGATTTGTCTTTAATATGTTCTACTCTAAATACCTACTCCATTTTAATCACGGACTTTTTAAAACTGTATGGTTGTCTGTTTTAAAATATAAAAAATAGGCATACTGTGTCCTCATGTTTAATGTATTACAAATAACCGGCTTAGCGAGGAATATAACTAAATACATTACACATACTGAAAAAATAATTTAAATTGGCTGATAAATCTCTGAGATATGAGCGTTTAAAGTTTTAGGTGGTGATAGGGAGGGGATGCTCTATCCCTTTCTCACAAAGCGTGTGTTAGTATAGCATTTGAATGGCGCTCCTGAGCCGTGACGTCACGGCTCAGTATAGTGCGCTCTCTGTCTAGCATGAAATTTAAATGCTTATATCTGCTTATATCTTATTTATTATTGAACTAATTTTAATTTTGTTTTCGTTGATTGGTGCTATTTATGATCAGCTGTTTTATGAGGTAATAAAAAGATATTAGTCATCATTCTATTGTGTACTTAGTAACATCTTCTACAATTTATAGATTTTATCTTTTTCATTTAGTACTGTAAAAAAGAGATTCATTGATTTTTTAGAGGGATCATGAATAAAATGGCGTCGAAATAACGGCCACGAGTAAATATACCGATTGTTTCTATACAAAATTACATACCTATAGATAGCAACTATAGAAATAACTTTAAAATGTTCAAATCCATTTGGTTATGAACCTTATACAACACAGCCATAAAATTGTAATATTTGTGCTTAAGACCTTTTTGTTCTGCATGTTTGCTAATTGGCCAGTACTAGAGCAGTGACCGGTTGAAGGCCTCTAACATTTCTTGAAATTCAAATACAATTTATTTATTTACTGAAAACGTTGAGTGGTAAATTGAATTAACAAAATCACACCTAAGCGTTTAGTCTCTCAAAGGTAACTAGATGATTATATCTACTTAATAAAGTAATTTTTTACATTAATACTGACTAAACTTTGCCTAAATGTACCTACAAACTCAAACGAAAAAGTGAAAAACCGATCATCCCCTAATTTTTCAGTCTTAGAGGTGGAGTATGTTCTTCAGATGTAGGTACATGAGTTTTCTTGAGCGAATAAAAGCGGTATTGGGTAGCGAATTCAATGAAAAAATAATCGACACTATCGGCAAAGACATCGCGTAACATTACCTTAAAAAAAAATACAGTCAAATTGAGAATCTTGTCCCTTTTTTGAAGTCAGTTAAAATGCATTTACTTTTCTTTTTCAGTTTGTATAATACATTTACTATAACTTATACAAATACAACGCACAAATTTGTACATAATAATTTTGTGATGACGTATTCGTCCTAAGAATATTACATGAATAAATTATCTAGTTAACATGAGCACATACTAACATTGACTTTTAACTGCCAATTCTACCTAACAGAATGGACAAATATCAAAATTATATTCAAACCGTCTCTTCCTAGTACTTAAACTGAAGTCAAGGTCAAAAAACATTTTAAAAAAATACTACTGTACCGTACATGCACATGCTAAGTAACCTAGCTCATTCGTTTTGTAATACTTGGTAGTAATACAACCACTAAGTAGGTAAGTAGTTGTCATCATCATTTCAGCCGTAGGACGTCCACTGCTGGACATAGGCCTCCCCCATTGATCTCCAAAAGGGCCGGCATCCAGCGTTTCCCTGCGGTCGCATTAGGTCGTCTGTCCATCTTATGGGTGGACGTTCTACGCTGTGCTTACCGGTCCGTGGTCTCCATTAGAAAACCTTTCGGCCCCACCGGCCATCTGTTCTGCGTGATATGTGCCCTGCCTACTGCCACTTAAACTTGCTAATCCGGTGGGTTATGTCGGTAACTTTCGTTCATCTACGCATCTCCTCATTTCTGGTCACAGCTCTAATTTCAGGTACATATTATTATGTGTGATCAACATTTTAAACAATTTTATTTAATGCTCAATTCTTGAGATATTACATCAAGTAGAAATAAAGTTATATAATGGCTAGTAAACGTACTTAATTCGATGGATTTCATATAGAGACATTCATACAGTTTTCTTATATGATCATACAATTATTACCTACTAAATGTATTCGGGCGACACTTAACATCATAAGTGTTAGCAATGATTTAGTGGATGTCACTTTGTTTAAACAAATAAAAAGTATACCTACCTACACCTTTTCTATTTCTGTTAGAAAGCGCCAGTTGAAGTACTTGTCCAAACCTCTAAAGTATATACACACAGCGCTTGTATTAGACACATTTCCTGTTCGGGGTCTAATAACTGATTCCTGAGACCGTATAGGTAATTCCTTGAGCTTTTAAAAGTACCTGATTTTTCAAAGTATCATGACAGTAGTGAAACATAATACAATTTAATATATTTAAACTACGCTACATAATGTTGATACACTGGCGCCGTCTCACCTTCCAGAAACTCGAAACAGGGGCTTTACCACAGATTATGTCTCAAATGGCGCAAATATTGTAACCTTGATAGAGGTTAGCTATTAGTGCCGTTTGGTGTTTAAACACATCTAAAAAGTGGGCCGAGTGCTTTTAAAATATTTAAAGATCTTTTTCGGGGAGACTGTTCGTGTCTAAAATTTTGAGCAGAAATTTAGCCTCGCAATCTAGCGAGGCAACACGGGCAGCATTTTGGGCACGATGCCTGAAATTAGACATCCTATAAACTATATATAGGCCTTCGTTGCTTGTATATGCAAACAATATCAAATTCGTTTTAGTTTAAGTAACACACACTTTTTGCACATTTGCACAGTAGATAACCGCTTACAATACTAATACCACGTGCTCATCGCCGCAAATATACATTGTTAATCAAATACCCTCACTAGCTCCAATATTTGTAATGAACCATTTTTCGCTGTTTTGTGTGTAAAGTAATTTAAAGTCTTTTATCACAATCACACTAGTCGTGCATAAATTAGTGGTACTATGGTAGGTACTAATATGCGAATATTAAATTAACACTACGTTAAAATACGTGTTTTTGTAAAACCCATTATAATAGAACTATCGTACCGAGAAATGTATATTGACTTGCGAATTGTCTAGACAACTACACTTGATGTAGTTGGTGCTTGCTCTAGTATTTATACATGACTTATATACGACACGTATTACGTATAATCACGTTAAGTTGCCATATATTATTCGAAAAAACTTAAGCTAGCAAGTAAAAGCTTGCGAACGCAAGCTTTTATTTAACTTGCAAAACTTGCAATGCAATAGTATGTTTAGGTCAAATCTTGCAAGGTGAATTAGAACCAGTTCCACTTAAACTGATTTTGCTGAAATTTTGCATACACCTTTAGCTCTGGGGACATATATAATTATAAAATATGCAATATCCAATAATGTAATGTTTTCAAAATGGCCGCTGCCATAATATGGTGGTTGGTGTATATTTTTTGTCAACTCTGTTAATATGGGTGTCAAATAAAAAGACTTGAAGAGTAGAAAACGATAAAGTTAGTTACATCACACTACATTCAATATGGCTGCTGCTCCAAGATGGTGGATTACAAATAAAATCTGGTAACCTTGATGAAGAGAGATGGTGGCCGAGCAGTAGCATGTGCGCTTTACAATCTGACGGCGTCCGGTTCGATCATCGGCCCTGCACCAACGATTTAATTAGTATTGTGCAGTTTCGATACTATCGCTCGTGAAGAAAACATCGTGAGGAAACGGTATGTCCAAGAACCTCAACCAATCAGAAGGTAGAATACTAGTAGGGAGATGAATGTGAATCGTCATTTATTTATTGATGTCTAAACAATTCAGATTTTGTCTTCTCCAATGAGCATATTGGGGGTGTGGTGCGATAAATTGAGCAAATG
Organism: Agriopis aurantiaria; assembly: GCA_914767915.1. Taxonomy (NCBI): domain Eukaryota; kingdom Metazoa; phylum Arthropoda; class Insecta; order Lepidoptera; family Geometridae; genus Agriopis; species Agriopis aurantiaria. The sequence goes on along the minus strand of OU611983.1, from coordinate 9,445,382 downwards.
TAACGTACAATAAATTACAATATTGTGTGGCACTGCCCCCAATCAAATTCAATCACAGTGCGCGTCATTCGGCTGCGCCCGCGCACGTCAAGGCGTAATTCAACACCTTTTCAATTTAGCATGTTGACCTTCTAATTTGCAAATGTAAATTTATTGATCTGCGACAAAAACAAAGGCTGTGTACTAATAACAACATAGTTTTAGACTTAATAGAAATACGTTTTTAATGATTCTAAACTTACATAGCAAGACACTTAAGTTTTCGTCCTTAAAAAAAACTAAACCCCCCGACATGGGTATTTTTATAGCGATGCATAGGTCATAATAGAAATAATTTATAAATTTCTAAATGATATAATCATATTATAGTTAATAAAAGTTGAGATAATGTACTTACCTAATGAGAACAATACAATGCACTACAGAACATATCATCATCATTTCAGCCGTAGGCCAGAACGTTACAGAACATGTAATGGATGAGAAGCCTTTCATAGGCTCCTTTATTTTATTTTTTAATTTAAGGGTATTTTTTCCGATCCGAAAACGTTATGTACTTTAAAATCTCACTTCAATTTTAAGACTTATTTATAAAAACGCTACTGCAGACAAAACTATTTTTTCATCCCCATTTTACATGCCGTTTACATGTATAACGCCACCTACCCAGTAACTTTGCCTGAACTTAAAGGAATCTATCGACACCTCATTTATAAAAATCGGTAGAGGCGTTTAGACTGTAGGTGACATACAAGAATAAACGTTAAATAAGTTAATAGTACAAAAAAAATATTTTAACATGCTTTTAGGTTTAGCAAAAATGTAATCCACCATCTTGGAGCAGCAGCCATATTGAATGTAGTGTGATGTAACTAACTTTATCGTTTTCTACTCTTCAAGTCTTTTTATTTGACACCCATATTAACAGAGTTGACAAAAAATATACACCAACCACCATATTATGGCAGCGGCCATTTTGAAAACATTACATTATTGGATATTGCATATTTTATAATTATATATGTCCCCAGAGCTAAAGGTGTATGCAAAATTTCAGCAAAATCAGTTTAAGTGGAACTGGTTCTAATTCACCTTGCAAGATTTGACCTAAACATACTATTGCATTGCAAGTTTTGCAAGTTAAATAAAAGCTTGCGTTCGCAAGCTTTTACTTGCTAGCTTAAGTTTTTTCGAATAATATATGGCAACTTAACGTGATTATACGTAATACGTGTCGTATATAAGTCATGTATAAATACTAGAGCAAGCACCAACTACATCAAGTGTAGTTGTCTAGACAATTCGCAAGTCAATATACATTTCTCGGTACGATAGTTCTATTATAATGGGTTTTACAAAAACACGTATTTTAACGTAGTGTTAATTTAATATTCGCATATTAGTACCTACCATAGTACCACTAATTTATGCACGACTAGTGTGATTGTGATAAAAGACTTTAAATTACTTTACACACAAAACAGCGAAAAATGGTTCATTACAAATATTGGAGCTAGTGAGGGTATTTGATTAACAATGTATATTTGCGGCGATGAGCACGTGGTATTAGTATTGTAAGCGGTTATCTACTGTGCAAATGTGCAAAAAGTGTGTGTTACTTAAACTAAAACGAATTTGATATTGTTTGCATATACAAGCAACGAAGGCCTATATATAGTTTATAGGATGTCTAATTTCAGGCATCGTGCCCAAAATGCTGCCCGTGTTGCCTCGCTAGATTGCGAGGCTAAATTTCTGCTCAAAATTTTAGACACGAACAGTCTCCCCAAAAAAGATCTTTAAATATTTTAAAAGCACTCGGCCCACTTTTTAGATGTGTTTAAACACCAAACGGCACTAATAGCTAACCTCTATCAAGGTTACAATATTTGCGCCATTTGAGACATAATCTGTGGTAAAGCCCCTGTTTCGAGTTTCTGGAAGGTGAGACGGCGCCAGTGTATCAACATTATGTAGCGTAGTTTAAATATATTAAATTGTATTATGTTTCACTACTGTCATGATACTTTGAAAAATCAGGTACTTTTAAAAGCTCAAGGAATTACCTATACGGTCTCAGGAATCAGTTATTAGACCCCGAACAGGAAATGTGTCTAATACAAGCGCTGTGTGTATATACTTTAGAGGTTTGGACAAGTACTTCAACTGGCGCTTTCTAACAGAAATAGAAAAGGTGTAGGTAGGTATACTTTTTATTTGTTTAAACAAAGTGACATCCACTAAATCATTGCTAACACTTATGATGTTAAGTGTCGCCCGAATACATTTAGTAGGTAATAATTGTATGATCATATAAGAAAACTGTATGAATGTCTCTATATGAAATCCATCGAATTAAGTACGTTTACTAGCCATTATATAACTTTATTTCTACTTGATGTAATATCTCAAGAATTGAGCATTAAATAAAATTGTTTAAAATGTTGATCACACATAATAATATGTACCTGAAATTAGAGCTGTGACCAGAAATGAGGAGATGCGTAGATGAACGAAAGTTACCGACATAACCCACCGGATTAGCAAGTTTAAGTGGCAGTAGGCAGGGCACATATCACGCAGAACAGATGGCCGGTGGGGCCGAAAGGTTTTCTAATGGAGACCACGGACCGGTAAGCACAGCGTAGAACGTCCACCCATAAGATGGACAGACGACCTAATGCGACCGCAGGGAAACGCTGGATGCCGGCCCTTTTGGAGATCAATGGGGGAGGCCTATGTCCAGCAGTGGACGTCCTACGGCTGAAATGATGATGACAACTACTTACCTACTTAGTGGTTGTATTACTACCAAGTATTACAAAACGAATGAGCTAGGTTACTTAGCATGTGCATGTACGGTACAGTAGTATTTTTTTAAAATGTTTTTTGACCTTGACTTCAGTTTAAGTACTAGGAAGAGACGGTTTGAATATAATTTTGATATTTGTCCATTCTGTTAGGTAGAATTGGCAGTTAAAAGTCAATGTTAGTATGTGCTCATGTTAACTAGATAATTTATTCATGTAATATTCTTAGGACGAATACGTCATCACAAAATTATTATGTACAAATTTGTGCGTTGTATTTGTATAAGTTATAGTAAATGTATTATACAAACTGAAAAAGAAAAGTAAATGCATTTTAACTGACTTCAAAAAAGGGACAAGATTCTCAATTTGACTGTATTTTTTTTTAAGGTAATGTTACGCGATGTCTTTGCCGATAGTGTCGATTATTTTTTCATTGAATTCGCTACCCAATACCGCTTTTATTCGCTCAAGAAAACTCATGTACCTACATCTGAAGAACATACTCCACCTCTAAGACTGAAAAATTAGGGGATGATCGGTTTTTCACTTTTTCGTTTGAGTTTGTAGGTACATTTAGGCAAAGTTTAGTCAGTATTAATGTAAAAAATTACTTTATTAAGTAGATATAATCATCTAGTTACCTTTGAGAGACTAAACGTTTAGGTGTGATTTTGTTAATTCAATTTACCACTCAACGTTTTCAGTAAATAAATAAATTGTATTTGAATTTCAAGAAATGTTAGAGGCCTTCAACCGGTCACTGCTCTAGTACTGGCCAATTAGCAAACATGCAGAACAAAAAGGTCTTAAGCACAAATATTACAATTTTATGGCTGTGTTGTATAAGGTTCATAACCAAATGGATTTGAACATTTTAAAGTTATTTCTATAGTTGCTATCTATAGGTATGTAATTTTGTATAGAAACAATCGGTATATTTACTCGTGGCCGTTATTTCGACGCCATTTTATTCATGATCCCTCTAAAAAATCAATGAATCTCTTTTTTACAGTACTAAATGAAAAAGATAAAATCTATAAATTGTAGAAGATGTTACTAAGTACACAATAGAATGATGACTAATATCTTTTTATTACCTCATAAAACAGCTGATCATAAATAGCACCAATCAACGAAAACAAAATTAAAATTAGTTCAATAATAAATAAGATATAAGCAGATATAAGCATTTAAATTTCATGCTAGACAGAGAGCGCACTATACTGAGCCGTGACGTCACGGCTCAGGAGCGCCATTCAAATGCTATACTAACACACGCTTTGTGAGAAAGGGATAGAGCATCCCCTCCCTATCACCACCTAAAACTTTAAACGCTCATATCTCAGAGATTTATCAGCCAATTTAAATTATTTTTTCAGTATGTGTAATGTATTTAGTTATATTCCTCGCTAAGCCGGTTATTTGTAATACATTAAACATGAGGACACAGTATGCCTATTTTTTATATTTTAAAACAGACAACCATACAGTTTTAAAAAGTCCGTGATTAAAATGGAGTAGGTATTTAGAGTAGAACATATTAAAGACAAATCCTTTGTTAAAAATTAAGTATCACACAATAGACAGAATAGTTACACCACCGCATACTCTACCATACTGTTAAACATAAGCCCTGTACGAAAACGAAACAGGTAGAGTGAAAGACGTAAACAGAATACTTGTTTCACTACAGGCACCACACAGTTAACAAAAAAACAGAATGAAAATAAATATGAAGGTAAAGTAGAACGCTTATACGTATACTGAACAGAATATTTATGTCAACGATCTCTAAACGAAAAATAAACTGGTAAAGAAGAAGCCCCAATGAAAATGAAATCGGCGGAAAACAAGTAAACAGAATAGCTGTATCACCACGGACTCTACCAGATAGGTAAAGAAAAAGCCCTAGATGAAAATGAAATAGGCGGAAAATAAGTTAACTACACAGAAAAGTTGTATCACGAATAATTGTATGTACGGACTCTACTTACCACAGAAAATATTTTTTTTTACGTGGACTGTACCTACGATTAAAGAAAAAGCCCTAGATGAAAATTAAATAGGCGGAGAGCCATGGTAAACCACACAGAATAGTTGTATCACCACGGACTCTACCATACGAGTAAAGAAAAAGCCCTAGATGAAAATGAAATATGCGGAGAGCACATTTACTGCACAAAATAGTTGTATCACCATTCACCACTCACCACAGTTTTTTTCATTTTTATTACCTGTATGGTAGAGCATACAGGTAAAGAAAAACTCTAGATAAAAACGAAACGAATCGACACCGCTTCATGGTTGATATTCCGAATAACCGTACGAAGCGCTTCGATTCCACGTTTATTGTGCGAACTGCTAGTCTGTGGAATGCGCTGCCTGCATAGGTTTTCCCCGAAAGTTACAATCTGGGTGGCTTCAAATCACGACTGAATCGGATTCTTCATGAATGATTCGGATGTTGTTTCTAGGCAAGCGTGCTCCATCGTAGACCGCATCGTCGCTTAACATTAGGCCAGAACGGTGAGGGTTAAACGCAAAAAAAAATATAAGCAGAATATACTTATTACAAAGAATAGTATAATTCAAATTTAAAGAAAAAAATCGAAAGAGTACAACAAAACACTTTTTACTTCTAATGCTCGTTGTTTATGCCCGACGTAAGCGTACTAAAATTGCTTTTTACGCTCTAGTGCATAAAAGATTTTTGGCACTAGTGCATAAAAGTAAACGTAAAAAAGTAAAAATAATTGCTCAAAGATGTTTTGAACTGTACAGGTTTGTGCATAATACAGAACCTCTTTAAAGTTGTTCAAAGATGTTCAGTTTGTAATACACGTAGGAAGTTTCCTTCAGTCTCTCTCTAATAATAACAGGGTATTATTAAAGACCGACATAACCTTTGTCGAATAAAAAGAGGTTTTGGCGCCAACTTTAGTTTTAATGGCGTAAGCCTGCCCAATAATGAGCGCTGAAAAATGAGTAAAATTTCAGTGTTTTGCTTTTGGCGCCAACATGGAAAAAACATGTCTTATTGTATTATTTTCATAATTTACCTAAAATTGTGTATTTTCGATTGTTAATGCATAGTAATGGTGGATTATTATTTATAAAGTGTTAGTGATTGTGCGCGAGTGTGGAATGTGATATAATGATGTAAAACATGTATTTTCATGTTGTTTCCAAAATATAGAAACCTCTAGTGGAGTCTACTATAGGTATTACAATATTTCTGATTCATTTCCTCGCAATTAAAGTGAAAAGCCGAGTGCTTAAAACTCATTTTATCCTCGACTTAAATATCCGCCGTCACCTTCGGCTCAGGCTGATAAGCGTCTCGACTAAAATGACTTGTTTTAAGCACTCGTTGTACAATCTACTATTGAAACGGACAAGCGTTGCAAATGGAGCTTGCTAAAATGAAATAAAAGACGAACGTACAACTTTTTTGAAACGATGTAAGTTTTTCAGAGATTAGATATTTTAATTTCAGGAATAGATTTGCACGTACACTAGTACTGGTATGTTTTCGATGGAATCTTCTCATCAAGTCGTTGGCGGCTGGTTGCGCCAGATTCGCCCATGAGGTGATTGATCCCTTGCCCAGCAGCACTCTTGCATCGAATGCCCGCCTGTGTCAAATATAGACTAAGGTGACATTTATAAATATCAACAAAGGAAGCGTGGGCGGCCGGCGACATGGCATGTAGTACTAATTATTGTCTTATGCAATGTTGTAGATGCAATATGCGTTGTAAATTATTTATTAACAATTACGTTTATTGCGTGGACTGTTTTAATTACATATATGCGATTAAAATGTATACGTTTATATTATATTATATTATTATTATCTTTGATTGTTAAGGACACCAACAAACGATACTCCCAGGGGTGTGGATGCCAAGAAGGGTTTGTTGACGACACCATTGATGAATAGTGCTGTTGCCCTAAAGGATAGTTAAGTTTTAAACTATAACGATTGTTCACTAAAGTTATATGATTATTCACGGGACATTTACCGTGGTAAGGTTGTGGAATGAGGTCCCGATATTTCTGCGCAGTTACGTGCACCATTCTACAACCTTACCACGGTAAATATTCCGTAAATAATCATATTTTATAATGTATAACTATAATATATAACTTTAGTTAAGTTTTGTGTTATATTCATACTACTAAGATATTTTTTAGGGTTTCGTACCTCAAAAGCAAAAAACGGAACCCTTATAGGATCACTTCGTTGTCCGTCTGTCTGTCCGTCTGTCAAGACCCTTTATCTCAAGAACGCGTAAAGGTATCAAGTTGAAATTTATACTAAATACTTGGGTCTACGGTTTCTTTCGGCTGTAAAAAGATAAAATTTGTAAGTCAACGCAATCAAAAGATATGAACGTTTATGTCGCATATTTTGCGATTTCACAGGGGAATCAAAACCTATAGGGTCCCGTTGACCTAGAATCATGAAATTTTGCAAGAGGCAAGGTCTCATAGCACATATATAGGAATAAATCCGAAAGTTATAAATTTGAAGTTATGTAATTTAAAAACAATTATTATGCTATTACAAACTTACATTTTGTAGTTGGAATGTATCGAAGAACCTATTGTCAACTACAAAGTTAAGTTTGTTTTTCAATATTTCAACTTCAGTATTTTTATTATTATTATTTTTAGACACGCGCTCTGAGGGTTTCGTCCAACGGAACCCTCAGCACGAGTCCTACTCATACTTGTACAGTTTTTTAAATGTTTTAATTATTATTATTATTTCAGAAATGACAGTCTAACAGTTATGCAGTTTACACGGGGTTACGAGGATGAGGTGTACACTGTACGTCTGTACGTACTAAGCCGTAAGGGGTCTAATAATACCCATCATTATGAGCAAAGTGCTATAATTATTTAAATTTAAGACCTCTAATCTGTACATATTTATAGTAAATAAATGAATTGTAACTAATTATTCATTTGAACTTTTACTATAGGACTAACCCTAAAATCCCGCCGGTCAAGTTTGTCACTTCCGAACTTGTCAATTTCCAAAGTTGTCAACTTCCTAACTTGTCTTCTTAATCGCGCATACAATATCAGATTTTCATACATTTTGTGAATTTTCTCTGGAACAGATAATATTTTTTTCACGATTTCAGGGTTCGGCCTATAGTAAAGTTATGGGTATTATAACGGACTCTGTTCGATTTCATCTTTTCCGCGTAACCCTGTGTTAACCGCACTCTTGGGAGATACGTTTTGTGTACTAAGTAAAAAAAAATTCGTCAGCTTTTTTGGAACGGAGAAAGTATAATTATGTAAGCGTTTGGGGTTTGCCTTTTTTCACCTAAATGGCTGGATCAAAATGTATGCTGTTTTTTAATTATTTAATTGCGATGGTTCTTAACTATAATTAATCAATATCTGTTCCGCAATAAGTCGTAGGTTTTTTAAGCTTCATTTATACTTGTAATCAATCTTTAGCTATCTTCAGCGAAAGAACGGTCAAAGTCAATTGATTACTGCCTGTTTCTATCTGTTTAGTACCTTTCCATGACGAAACGGCTGCAACGATCTTGATGAAAGTTGGCAAGGAAAGGAAATGGTAGTGACACCACGAGGAAAGATTGAAAAAATATGTTTAGAAAAAACCACGGGTAAAACAACGGGGAGTTCTGTATAATACTAAATAGACAACATTGTATTTGTTGGGCGCCAAAGTTATGAGGCCAAATTCAACACAAACTGATTTATGGAATACATTTACATAAATCGTACACTATTATTTAGTACAGTATACACCAATATTATACTACTAAGAGCGATTGAACTCCAGTTTCGGTCAAAAATAGATACAATTTTTCCTACACCCACAAGATGCGTGAAAATCACGACCATGCGAATAAGGTATACTGAGTCAATCATCGTCATGAATAATAAATATTGAGCGCTTGATTAGCAATCGAGGAGGAATTTAATGCATATATTCCAACTGGTGTGCGAAGATGGGCTGAGTATGACGTTTTGTCAGGTAATTCACCACTTTCGCATGTATCTATGTAGGTATAGCACAAACCCATTATTGGAATAAATTTACATAAATAGTACATTATTATTTAGTACAGTATACGCCAATTTTATACTAGAAGTGATTGAACTTAAGTTGGTGAAGAATTCTGAGTGATTAACGAGCAAGTCAAAAATAGACACAATTTTTCCTACACCACTAGATGCGTGAAAATCACGACCGTGCGAATAAAGTATACTGAGTCAATCATCGTCATGAATAATGAATATTGAAGGCTTGATTAGCAATCGAGGAGGAATTTAATGCATATATTCCAACTGGGTCTTCGAAGACCCAGCACCCAGCCTGGGTGTGACGTTTGTCAGGTAATTTACCACTTTCGCATGTATCTATGTATAGATACAATTACATACGTTCATACGCATACTTAACGTTCAAGCATTTCTATTGTTGCTTCTTGCTTCCGTTACGGAAATAAGCTATAACCATAAACAAGGAAATGATGACCATTTGTTGGTACACAGACTGGCCCGATCACTGACATAAATTTTTGTCTCAAAGATTTACGTATATTTGCCAATTGATTGAGTAGATGAAACTAGATTTTAGACTGCATAGTATTCGTTTTAACCAATTAGCTCTATTGTAGCATACTCACGCAGTATCGTACAGTCTCTAGCTAGTCGAAGTGAATTGAGCGCCAATGGCGCTTCGATTTACAATTTCACACAAACATAAAATAGTGTGTGAACCAATTTCGTTGGTGTGCGTGTGCTTATAATTATAACAAAATGTTGAGGATGTGTGCAGTGTTGACTGCTTCACATGCGCCTTATTCAGGCTCGGCTCAGAAGTGATAAACCGTTCGGAAATATGGTTTATGCTTGAAATTGTATCTTAACAATTTACTTTAAAAAAAATAAGATTCTTATCACCTATGATAATGTAGGTACCTAAACATAGCGACACAAGAAATTAAGCAATGCTTTGAAATGTGGCTTTAGAAGGTCATTGAGGTTACCATCGATTCGTTAGAGTGAATTACAGCGTTGACAAAATGTTACAAACATCTGCTAGGTAGGAGGACCATTTGGTTCGCTTTTTCTCAGTACTTTTCCATTGTAGCCTTGATGCATTTAGAACCAACCAATATAGAATGCTCCTCGCAGTGTCGCACACAACGAGACCCGACTCGCATGCTCATGATTATGTATCAACACGACATTGAAGAATTTGTTTATTGCATGTAGGATGCAAGCCTCTTTTTAGAGTTTGGGACGCAAGTAGCTCTCTTTGAAAGCCAGGCTCATTATAATTAATCAATTTGTTTTATATGATTACATTGATACAATTGAAGATGTAATTATGCCACATGGCATGTTTAATGGTGGATTCTGCGTTAACAAGCATTCCGGTTAGTGGCACCATCGCGCATCGAGCAGTGTGCAACGTTGGCATCGAACCATGTCGCGTGATCGATGCTCGTACCAGACGACATCCGAACTTTGATATTTATGGAACTTTCTCCTAACATCGCAACTTTTTAAGGTTCCGTCCCCAAAGGGTAAAAACGAGACCCTATTACTAAGCCTACGATGTCTGTATGTCTGTCCGTCCGTCTGTCCTATCTATTGTATCTTTTTGATTTTCTTGTAAAGGTTAATAAAGTAAATATTCGCTGTTACCATTTTTGATAGTATTAGAAAACGCCGTTCGCAAATACTGACGGAAACACGAATCTACTGAAGCTCCAAATTCGAAATTCACTAAGACTATGATTAGGTACATAAATGCCACTAGTAAAAAACATAACAAAAGCAACAATGACGTCAATATACAATGCTGCAAATTTTAGAAAACCTTGAACGTAAGACATGACGTGATTTGTAATTAAAAACTCTCGTTCGGCTCAAACTTGGCTTTAATTAATTTATTACGGTGCGACGACGCGACACGCGCCACTATTAATATCACAATACCTATCCGTCTTAGCTAGGGATGCGTTTAAATGGCGCCAGTAGCAACTTAGATATGCAACTTGTAAGGTATGCACGACCAGGTCTGGAAGCTAGGAATGGACACATGGACGGTACGGTATTCCTTTTTCTATGCATTCCATGAGTTCAAATCCGCTCTATTAATAGATGTGTTAAGATTCTTATGGGACTAAGCGAGACTACTGCGACATGCGACATAGCATATCTAATCAGATCTATGTCTTATTAAATCTATGCACATAGAAACATAATGTGCCTACCTGTAGTTAAACAATGCATATTGTATAGTGACACCTGCCACAAAAGAATATTTAATGATATGAGTCCCCAACAATATACGTATACCTAAGGTAGAATGCGCACGAGAAATCGAAATTATGTCCGGGGAGCCTTTTGTTTTGTCTACGTTGCTTGACAAACGTTTTCAGCCATATTCTATATATTTTTTTATTTATTTATTGAGGTACACAAAACAGGATACAGTCATAACAAAAACTAAATTAAGTGTGTTGACAATTGTGAACTAAACCATATCCCAAAACATGCGTACTCATCATGGTTATTAAAAAAAAAAATTATATAAAAAAAAATTGGTTAATAACTATAATTAACTTTCAGTTAGCTACATTCACGATGAGCCGTGAATGAAATCTTTTTTACATCTCTCTTAAATCTGAGTAGACTTTGATCAAAAATATGCTTTTTGACGATTTCATTGTATAGACGACACATCCTAACTACTGGGTTATAAAAAGAAGTGTTATTTTTATAAACTATTGACCATACCTGCCAGCAATAGAAAGAGTGCTCCCTAATAGTTATTGAAATAGGTTCTCTATCTGATATTTGCGTATACTATTTTGATATTTATTGCCATTATACCATTAATATGGTCATATAATATGACGTTGCTTGCCAACGTTTTCGGCTATATTCTGTTGGCCATACGTGCCAGAAACGGAAAGAGTGCTCCTAAATATGCTGTCTAATTTGGACTGGTTCTCTATCTGATATTTGTGTAAGTACCTATACAGGAACTTACACAAATTTAATATCAGATAGAGAATCAAAATAGTATTATTTTTATATTAATTACCATTAATACCAATATGGTTATTTATAGAAGTTGTTTTTTTTATGTAATCCAATTGGGTGAAAGTTCCTTGGCCCCAGCAAGGGCGTTACAGATAATCTAAACTCAAGAGTAGTAGGTACGGTAAATAAGTTAACATAATACGTCGTTGTTACTAAATGAAAAAAGAAGTCGATAAGCGCTGAAATGAGAGGCACAGGAACTGTTAAGAGAAGGTGCGATATTTACTACTACATCTCATACGTACCACAATGAAGAAAACATGTTGAAAATTACTATTGAAATGGAAGGAACTATATAACAACCAAATCATGGGTTTCAAAAACCCAGTTTGGCGGTCAATACCGGTGTCAACATGTCCTTAAAATGTATCTAAAATTTAGATTGCACATAACTATGCAAATTCCATAAGAGTCACCTTGTCGGGATGCTCCGGTTCTACGAGACACCTTCGCTGCGACGACTATGTTGACGCCACTCAAGGACGGCCTTTGCCACTCTCGAAAACCTGTTGGCTACCATCCGAGTCATCGCCCATGTAAATGCGTGTATAATTACGTCATGCCCCTCGAACAAGATAACTTGTAGATGAGGCGTCGATGTTCTAGCCAGGAGTAGAATTTTAACAGTCTCTACATATTTATAAGGTCTGGGAAACAAGTGTAGTGTATTTAAATCGTTTTAACTTTTAATTGCATTCTCGACTCTTGCTTGCACCTCAACGACGATGGACCTGTATCAATGGAATCATAAAAACAAGGACTATAATAAATATAGAAATAGAACAAAAGATTTGCTTGCGCCATCTATTTTACTCAGTATTCCATTATGTTTTTTTTATAAGTAATATTTAGAATCATCATGCATTTGTGCTCGTTTATTTACATAATTTGTAATCATGAAATTAATGAAGTAAGTTAAAAAGACTTCACGGAAATTAGGTGATATTAATGGAACGGGAACCATCTTCTAATTTTCCACCCTTAGAGGTGGAGTATTTCCTTGAAATCTAATTGGGAACACCCTCGAGATATAGTTTATTTAAAAAAAAAGAATCATTATCCCGTAACTACTACGCTACAAACAAAATACAAATACACATACAAAAAGTAAAGTAAATATAAGTATACTATTATTACATTGAAATAATAATTTGTTTTAAACCCATCGGGGGTTTTATTACCTCCTCCGTGAATTGCTAAGTAAGTAGGTAAGTATTACTAATGCAACGTACATTACTACGTCTTAAGTAAACAAGTACAAATAGAAATTTAAAAAAAAACCTTTAGAATAGCTAATAATCTTAAAACGCTGAACAGATTTTCTTGAATCATAGGCCATAGGTAAGAAAAATCTCGTTCTTGATCCCCATATAATTATGGTGAGCTCAAACAATAAATCCTAAAAGTTCAATTGCTATTATAGCATAAATCGTGCCTAAACATCCGAAAGTCTTTCATCTTTTTTCTTTTTCTTGAGAAATAATATGTGAAATTATTCCAAATAGTGGTAAAATTAAAATGTTTTACTTCAGGATGACCAAAAAACGAAATAAATCAAAACCGGTTCAGCTGTTTGGGAGCTACGATGCCATAGGCAGACACGCAGACACACAGAACACGTTAAACTTATAACATCTCACTTACAACACTATTTGCGTCGGGTATTAAAAGCAGTCGAAACGATTAGTTTTTTGGAGTCTGTCAAAAATGGCTCGGGAGCAGTTTTCGGGAGGCAAAAAATCAGTCTACCTAGATTCGACTTCAGGGAAAATCCGTTTCTTGCAAGTTTACTAAGCGACATTCGATCGCCCGGGTACTTAAAATGTTAAATGGATAAAGATACAACAATATTAAAAAGAACATATATAAAGATACAACAACATGATATTGAAGACGACCTTTATGAAAGTCATTGTCAACATGTTTCTGGGGATTTTTATGCCATCTTAAAAGTTAAAGCGGAAGTAATTCTGCGTGTTAAAATTACATATCAAAATATTTTGATTAATACGTTTATCTATTTTCTTTAACTGACAAAAAAATTTAGGGATTTGAGGAAGGAGATGGTTTTGAATTTGCTCCGTATTTCTAGATTTATTTTAAAAAATACACTTAAAAGCGGTAAGTGCCTTTATTAACTAAACAAAATACAAAGCTAACACTAACACTAAAAAAACATTTAGACTGCCCATAAACCGCTGAAGGCCTAAAGACAATCCAAATGCTCAAGCCCATTATCAGTTGGCAGCGTAGCCAGCAAGCTGGCGGCATTACCACGCTTAAAATGGCAATGCTTATACGTTGATCCAGAAACACGCCAGCAATTTGGTCACACGACCCGTTTTTATTTAATTATATTTGGTAAGTAATATTAACATTATTATTTAAGATACTAAAGCTAAAAGCCAAACATTGTTTACAATATCTAAGAATAGTTAAAAGGAACATGAAAAATATGGGTCACATAAGAAAGCTCTAACTAAATAGTATACCACAAAGTAACCTATAGTAGAAACATTTGATGAGTTAGTGCAGCTTAGGGCTATCGATTGTTCTAGAAACTGTACAAACCAACTATATAATAGCACAGGTAAGGTAACTAGCCAAGGGCGCGGTATATCTAGATTAGAATAATAGCTACATCTATAATTATAGGTACTAAATTACACTGTATCGATTAGTTCTACCCTGCGGCTTGATAATAATATTGTGAAATAGGTGAGGAGAAACGATAATTTAACCCCCTCACATGGGTAGGTCCATCAAGAATATATTGAAATTAATTTATAATGTTTTAAAGTACTAATCTGGTTTTTCGATAATTACAAATTTCAAAATTAAATTAAACTTAACCATGGCCGAAGTGGCCAACTTCTACTCCTCACATTTAGTAAATTTATTTTGTTATTGTTAATTTAACTTTTTTGTTTATTTCTAACCAACTTCTCAATTCGGCCCATATTTTTTTTTGTTACATATATTTCATCAATGGTAACAAGTAAGTAATGCATCCTGTGCTTCCTTTAAAATGTAACACATTTGGTTAAGATATTTTATAAGATTACAGTGTATGTTATTATGTAGTTATCCATGAAAACCCATAATAAATAAATAAAATAAAATTAGCCTGTCCTGACTGTCCCGGAAAACCAGTTGGTAGTGAACTTGCCTTCTGCGCTTGGTGGCGTGGGTTCGATTCCCACCCAGGACAAACATTCATGTGATGAACATTTGTGTTTGTTCTATATCTAGGTGATAAATTGATAATAGCTATTTAAGTATGTATTTAAACATATATTATGTATGTATGTAAGTCTCTGACAGCCATAGTACAAGCTTTACTTAGTTTGGTTGGAGTCAGATGATCATGTGTGCAAAAATGTCCTGAAAATATTTATAAAATTACGTTTGCAACAACACTGAAGTGCTCTTCAAAATTTTGTGTGACTTTCGCTCTTCTGTTATCGGTTATTATGGTGTAACTGAAAACGAAGCTCAATTTATAACCAACTTGTATCTAGCCTGAATACGAAATAACCAGAGTCTACAAAGTAGGCTATTCACTAGTGCCGATAAAGTTCTAAGCTTTCCATATTTCCGAGCACAGAATGTCGTAAGTTTCAATTGCAGTGGAAATTTTTAATCGAGTATTTATCTCAATTTATTGTTGATAAGATAAGACACTCCCACCTGGCTGAGACGCGTGACGCATTTGCGTCTGCATACGATTATGCCAACAAATTGTTATCTGCAATAAGAAAACCAATGAAGAAAGGCACAAAACCGTATAAACTTTCCGTCCGTCATTTGGAAACGGCAGTGAGCGATTGGCAAATCATTTGAAAGGAAATCTGAGACTGTTGCTATATGAAGCGCATTAACATTTTTTGCACTTCAACCGCACTGATGGTATGTATGCCGAAGCCTCCGGCCGCACTCCGCACGCATACTGTCCGTCCGAATGTTCGAGTAAGTACTTCGGTTAAAGACAGGGACAAGTCTTTACTTGCCAGTAATATTCCACTGACATTTTTGACTTTGTATTTTATGTGTGCATGTGTTTGTACAAGTGCGTACTTACATGTGTGCGTGTCTGTACTCTGTACAGTCACGTCTTTGGTCACTTAACGACGCCAGTTCAGTGATATTATGACGGGAATTGAACCTTCACATCGATTTTATGATGATTTATTCATAGATAAGTTATGATTCATTATGGAGTTTTCTAAATAAATTTTATGAGTAGTTGACATTATAATATCATTTTGACGAGAATTATAATGGGTTCCTTAAATGTTCAGTCTATTAACTTAAGGATCTAATTCATGAATTCTGGCTATCATAAAATGCTTTAACTCTTCGATCGAATAAACAGTTTAACAACACAAAATTTCCCATTGATTAAAAGAAGCGTTTGTGATGTAATTGTGGGGCAACCACGTCCCACATTTTAGTGATTCATCTACGACGCGAAATACCTATGTGACGAGACAAAAGCTCAACGAAACCTTGTATGTGTGCGTCGGAAGGCGGGGCAGCGTGCCTGGGAGCTTTCGGGAACGTGAGTGTGCTATTATGTCTTCTGTGACGTGAGTGCGTGAACGCACGTGACGCCAGACACGCTCATACTAATTCAATTTCCGATCATATGGCGTAGGTTATGGCACAGAGCCACAGAATAAATCATAGTGGTTATAGCATTATGAACCTACTGGAACTTTCCTTCGGAGCAACAGTGACCGTCTGGCAACATGGCGTAAAGATAACGGTTACTGATAAAATCATACAAATACTCGTTCTAAAATTGCTCGTGACTCATTCTTTTGATAACAACTTTAGTTTAAAAATTCTGCAATATTGTTTATTGTTTTGTTGAAATTCTTCAAGTATTTTGATCATCGTCATAATTTCAGCCATAGGACACTGCTGGATATAGGCCTCCCCCATCGATCTCCATAAAAGCCTGCGGCCTGCAATGGAAGCGGCCTGCAACTTTTAGGTCGTCTGTCCATCTTGTGGGTCCATCTTGTGTGTATTTGACAATCTATAATAAAAAGTTGCAAGACTAACAAAGTTAGGTACCTATATCCTTTGTTAGGTATTTGAAAAATATATTTTTCATGATCAGTGCTGATCAGTGTAACTGTCTATATCGTATCGTATCATTAAAAATTGATACGTAATTAGCAACCTTGAAATTAGCAGTATGTTTGTTCGTAAAGGTGGCTGACGTATCTGTCCAATAATTGCGCCAGCAACAGTTTGAAGTTTCAATAGAGCAAGTCAGAATGAGCCGTCAAAGTTGTTTGTCGGTCATTCGGTGACGTTCGAGACCCGCCTTCTATTCAGCGTTTACGAATGGATTACAAACTGACAACAGAATAATAGGTATATAGGTACGTTACAGAGGGCTCGCCGCAAACCACATCAGACCACATACACCGTTGGTACCTGCTCGATGCTACGTAGACCAATCATGTATTGTGTTTATTTCTTGAAAGACACGCTTCTCTACCATAATTGAGCTTTAAGGCCTCGACCGTTGCCAAAGTACTACTTGGCGGCTACTTTCGGCCTCCTCTGTATAATTTGTACGTGCGTACAATATTTCAATATGCAAGAGGTTTGATTATGCTTTTCACTAAAATGAGGCGAATTCACAGAGATTATGTTAGTATATGATTATTTACGGGATATTTACCACGGTAAATATCTCGTAAATAATCATATAAATTTAGTGACTAACCGTGATAGTTTGAAACGGTGTTTTTTTAATAGTTTATTTTTTTGTCAGTATTTTACTGACAAACAATATTTGATATTTATCGAGTGCCCTGTGAATAGTTCACAGCCACATGCCATGTGTAGCCATGGTCATCTCGAAATGATTTTTTTTTCGAAGTCTAGTCGCTAGGTAACGTATGAAGAAAATTACCCCAAAATATTCTTGTATATACACGCAATATTTGAGAATGACAATCGCGTATGCTGGCCTTGGCTACGCCTCAGCAGGCTTTTGTTGCCGGCCGCTACCTTACAATACAACCTACAACTGTATGCAGTACGTGTATTACCTCGATTCAACCAAACAACTGATCTGAGTGTACTACATACCTATTTGACTTTATGAGGAATCCCATTTTATATTTTGTTAACATTTTACCTTGTAATTTTCCGTTAACATAACCTAAACAACAGATCCCAGAACAAACAACTGAGAAATAAAACCCAGCTTATGTTACTAGGTCACGTATCGAATTTATGTTCAGTTAAGTATATAACTTATATAATAGTTATTTGACAAATTAAATATATTAAACCAATAAAAATAAATTATCGGTAAAATATATTATAATGGCTTTTGTGTTACTATTGGGATGGGACCAACCCAGTACCACGAAAAAAATATTAACTGTTCCATACATTTCGTTGAGTGAGAATGACAATGATTCTATAAAATAACAGTTTTTTTTTTCTGTTTTCGCGAGCTTGTTGTTGGTTATTGCTACGTCACGGTATCGCCCTTGCGCTGTCGCATGTCGCGAGGGTGTGTCATCCTTGAAAGTAGGCACGTAAGCCTACAGTTATCGAGTGACACACCCCCGAGCTCATGCCAATGCACTTGTCGGCTCACGTTGTCCTATTATAATTATTTTCCTATCTGAAATTTTATTGTAACCTTGAAATCCGTGCTCTAGGCTAGCTAAAGCGACAACTGCGAAAGTAACTTTTAACGTTTTTGTATGAAGCTATAAATATAATTTATTTTAACTCGTATAATTCACTATACAAGGTACACGGAACGATGGTACAAAACCGAAAGGAGGCCATTGTACTTATCATTATGTTATGAACAACTTTTACAATGGGAAAACAATGGGGGAAATACAAAGGGGAAAGCCAACTGAAATCACGAAAAAAACTATTCAATAGAAAATTGTCATACACACTCAATAAAATTGTATGGAACAGCTGATATTTTCTTCGTGATACAGGGTCCCATTGTAAAATATATTCATAATGGGGAGTCTTTTTGGCTTAGCTACATATATCGTAAGCTAAAATAAATTATATTTATAGCTTACAAAAGGTTTTTAAAGTTACTACCGCGAATGTCGTTCTTGCTAGCCTAGAGCACGAATTTCAAGGTTTTAGTATGTATAATACAATTTCAGCTACAAGGAAAATAATTAGATAACTATTAACTATAATAGGAAAACGTCAACCGATTGGCATTGGCATGAGCTCGGGGGTGTGTCACTCGATAAATCGAAGTGTAGGCTTACGTATCGATATGCCTACTCACTTCAAGGATGACACACCCCCGGCATACGACGGTGTAAGGGCATCACTGTGACGTAGCATAGCCAACAACAACAAGCTTACGAAAACAGGACCAGCAAGTCTCCAATATAAATCAGTTTAATATTTAGGCGAGTAAGGCTCCTTTTCGTGCTTCCACTTTTGTCATTCATAATATTTTGTTTATATAACACGGGAATTACTCACGAAGTAGGTACATGATATTGTATATGGATATGGTACATTATGTACTACGACTTTAGTCAATGAATGTCTATCTGTAGGGATTAAAATCCTTGTCAGCCGAATGAACCCAGTATTGCATAACATTTCAACAGATACCTAAGTAACATTTTCGCGAGATCTTCCCAGTAGTTTCACCATGTCGGGTAGGTTGTTCGAGGTTTTGGGAGTAGGTGGTATTTTGTTTTTTTTCCTAAAGGATTAACTTTTAGTAAGTTTTCAGCTTTCTTTATTTTTAGTTTTACTGGGGCTGTTCTCATATTAGATATTTCACCAGACGAACTCATTGGATATTTTTTTCCCAATGAACTTCGTGTGAATGGTGACTAGTATGGAGGTGTGTCGATTCGTTATTTTGTGACGTTATCATTGAATGAACTTATTCTAGCATTTCTTTTACAACTAATATGAGATTGTTGATAACCTGAATCCTGATATATCTTGATACAGCGTTGGGCGTGTAACGTGACGCAATTTCCTAAACATTAAAATTGCTTGCCAAGTTTTTATTTTTGTATTGTGAGACTTTTACGTTTAAAGCGTTTGCTAACTTTACAAACATGGTGTCTTGAGGGTCCTTAATAATTAAGCAATATCCTACTATGTTTTTTTTCTTCTTTACTGTGGTGGAACAATTAGTGTGTGACATGACAGGTGTAGATATTATGTATTACCTACTTAATTTAACATATTTTATATTTTTCAGATCGTATGCCTACATCGGTCCCGCCAATTATTATTGCAGCAGAGTTGTACAAGTAGCATAAAGAAAGGTACAGATGTCAACACTGGAGAGTTAACGAAAATTATAAAAGTTTTTACCTACAAGAAACCAAAATTAAGTAATAAGTAAACCTAATTAATATAAAATACAAAACATACCTACTCTTACAAATAATAAAATAATAATGTTATAACAAAATCAGTAAGTGACGTAGATACCTGCTTAAAGGCAAAAAAAACATAATCATCTGAGTCAAAAATCTACAACTCATTCTAGGTATTTCAGGTGCAAAGTTGCAAACAGCCGTCATGCGCTAGTGTGCGTGAACTGAATACTCACACTTGAAAATTCAGCACTCACACATGAAAATGAATATACGAATAGAGGTAGTGGCGGGGGCGAGAGGTGCGGGCGGCGGGGCACTCGCTGCGAGGCAGCTTTACTATATAAAACTCGGCGCTGCCATCTGCAAGTTTCAATAGATAACTTGAGCTCTGAACATTTCGGTACGCGCTGCCAACATTTTCGCTGTTGAGCAGATTACTCAGTTGAATGTTGTGCACCCTTGCAGGATAGCAGCGGGAAATTTAAACTCAATCGAATAACTTTTCGTTTGTCGTTTTTAAACTAACACACATAAACACAGCGCTAGCGATAAAACTGTGTCAAATCGCGGAGAGGCTAAAACTGCAACAGCTAGCGTAGTCTACAAGCCGGCTGCGGCGGAGCGATGTGTGCTACCCATCGGTAACACTCGCGAACCTGGATTATAAAGACAATTTAAAGTTCGGAAAACATACCGCTATTACGAGTGTTGTTCGTCAAAGACATTATCATTTCGACGTTCCCTGACAAACTATTAAGTGAGACGTGAAAAACACCAAGATGAGCTTCAATAAGAATAACCCCAACGCCTTGGGGAAGGTCGTTGGGTACCTCAAGCAGCTCTCCACCGAAATGGTAAGTTGATGAAACAACAATACTATCTACATAGAATTAGCCTACTTTTATTATAGCTCCACTTCATTAAAGCGGTTTTTTGTTTAATGACATGAGCATATTAATGTAGCTTGTAGCTACCTCATATGCATTGGCCTTAATTCGCGTTGAGTTGTTAGTTTATAATTTTCTAATTGGAAATACAAAGTTTAGTATGACTGACTTCGCGAAGTTTCTATAGAAAGTGCAGCGCGGCCGGCGCGGCGCGCGCCTGCATGCGCCGAAGTAGGGTCGATGCCGGTTGCCGGGCAACTACATAATACTAGTCTATGCTGGCAACCTAACCACTCTGTATTCTAGCAGTCTCGCGATGGACCAAAAAATCAATAAAATAAATACCAATTCAGCTCAGTCGAAGCGCGTACTGGTGGCGGTGCCGGCTGCGGATCCAGACGGCCTTGCAAGGTCGCCGCGGCGCCGAGTCGAAGGGGCAAATACTACCTCATAAATGCCAACAACATGCGAATGCCGTTCTTTTTTCATGTAACACCAACAATAATCTCAAGTTTTAAAATAAAAATATATCATAATATACAGAATATATTTATAATATATGTATAGTCGAATAGTCTTACTTACGAATTTAATTATGTTGTTTGTTAGTAAGTTAGTAAGTAGTCATTTTTATTACGTGGCGTGGTTTTACTTCATAATCAAAATGTTAACGCCAAAAATCACAATGACATTTATATTCAAAGAATCAACAGGTTTTTATTGGTTTGCATCATAATACAAAACCACAAAACCAGTTGAGAAAGCGTTTCTAACGCCATCACCGAAGTCAGTGGTTAATTTTAACACAATGAAGAGTTCGCCGAACTTGATCCTGATTGCGACATCTATGATAAATAGACACAAGCAGTTAAAAGTACACTGGAGTTCTGGTAGATGGCCGTTAACCTAAAGTAACCGTTTAGTACATTCAACTGTTACAGATGGCAGCACTAAAAGTACGATGTGCTTTAGATACTACTAGCGACCCACCCGCCCGGCTTCGCGCGGGTGTAATTTACGTGCAAAGCCGGGGCGGGTCGCTAGTTATATATATAAACCTTCCGTGAAAATGTATCTAACTGATGGTGTAAACCGCATCAAAATCCGTTGCATGGTTTAGGAGGAGTTAGCGGCCATACAGAGAGACAGACGTGGAAAGCGACTTTAGAGACTATTTACGACTATTTAGAGATTAATGCTAATTACTTTAAAAAAACTTTAAAAAATACGTTTTTGCACATATCAAAGAATATAAGTAAATTAAACCTATAAAGAGATAATTAACCGATAACTTCGCAATAAAACTCAGAACTGCAAAGAAAGTACATACAAATATCGATGTAGAATTGCTATTTACTTCATCATCAGATAATATGTAGATAATCATGTATGTTAGTTATATCATAAATCAAATTTAAAAAAATATGTATGTTGTACGTGTAAATAATAATAAATTCAAAAACAACAACACGGCCTTCAGTAATATTACACATTCATAAGAAAACGGAACACCCTAGAATATGAATGTTAAATAATGATCAAATGAGTAGCGTCAAATCGTACATTTATTTTATATGGACCAAAGCAAAAAAGCATGGCCTTCTATAACGTTACATTCTGAAGAAAACTGAATGCTCTAGGTATAATATTATATGAATGTTGAGCTATTTCGGTGCAGTCGCAGGGCGGGGTTGTTATGGCGGTAAGGAAACAAAACGAACGATAACAACCAGGTGATCGACGTTTATTCCTCGCATTCGTCTTTGTCAAGGCTTCACCCTTCCCTTCTATTACTATTTTCAGAGTTGATTATTTTGTTTCATTTTTCAATGCAATGAGTACTGGAAACTGAATAAAATTGTATAGCGTTTTTTTATTATTATTCGTTATTCCTTTTCACACAAGTGCCCAGAAAGAGGAGTTATGTTTTTAGGGTTCATGTACGTTTGTGGTTTTCTAAATTCCATCATAACCCCTGAATGCTTGAACCAATTTTGATGTGTGTGGTATCGTTAGAATCTTCACATTATTCGAGTGCTATACCACAGGCTAGTACAATTAACAACTATGGTAATTAAATGACCAGACTCAATTTATTTTCTTCACAAATTTTACCAACTGTTTATCACCTTCTAAACTTGTTGAGCAGTTTCTTACAGTACTATAAAATAAAGGTACATTAATTTACTAGTTATAACCATTAGACGCGGCGCGATAGAAAATAAGGGAGTTATTCGGGCAATCGTGTTTTACCATTATAAAATTATTGTGTAGCTTGTTATAATTTATTATACAAGAATACATTCGTTCAGACGTTTAAGAATCCTGATGATGGATACGGTATTATTGATGGGTTACAATTTAATTTACCTGTAATAGTAGGTACAATAATATATATTCGAAAAATAAAACGATATAGACACTGTGGATAATTTGGCTAATTTGGGTGTTATCTCATTTAAAGAACAAGAATTTCTGAGAAACATGATAATAAACATAAAAGATTTGTGTCAAGAATACATTCATTATGACGTTTATGGATCTTGATGATCGATACGGTTTATTATTTATGGGTTGCAATTTCATTTACCTGTATAGGTAGGTACATAAATAATATATGTATATGAAAAATAAAACGATATAGACACTGTGGATAATTTGGCTAATTGGGTTTTATCTCTTTTAAAGAACAAGAATTTCTGAGAAACATGATAATAAACACAAAAGATTTGTGTCAAGAATACATTCATTCAGACGTTTACGGATCTTGATGATCGATACGATTTATTATTGATGGGTTGCAATTTAATTTACCTGTATAGGTAGGTACATATTTTTTTAATATATTTTTTATATTGTTTGCGTTTGACCGCCAACTCGCCTAATATGTTAAGCGATGATGCGGTCTACGATGGAGATACCGATTAGAAGAAACCACTTGACTAGAAAAATGATTCAATCATGATTTGAAGACACCTACATTGTAACTATTGTTGGCCATTCAGGCAACGCATTCCACAGACAGTTCGCAAAATAAAATATAAAATAAATATATGAAATATAGAACGATACAAACACAGGAAAATTTGGTTGTAATTGGGTCCAATCTATTTAAAAGAACAAGAATTTCTGCAAAACATGATAATGAAAAAAAAAAAGTGATTTGTGCGTAATAGGTTGTTTGTTGACGCTGTTGATCCATTTCTCTATTATCAATACGTGACTTTAAACGTGACTTAGTTTAGAATCATTGTTCTAATATCCAGTTCAAAGGTCTCACTTAGACTAACTGCCTCATTTAGATAAAAGCTACATACTGTTTATTTTCTTATAAATATTTTGTTTATTTGAAGCAACTATTTGCAAACTCCTTTGATTATCTAGGTCTTCAACGGCAAACTCACAAAATATTTGTAAAGTAATAATTGTCTCACATCTATACAACTATATCATAACCAATTGCTGCTCATAGTCTCGCTAAAACTCAAAAACGACTTGACCGTTTTTTGTTTTTTTGTTTTATTGGCTTAAATACAGGTTTGGTTTAGAATAAAAATTTAATTGGAAAATTCAGGAAATTAAACGTGCTTTTTTCTATTAAAATTTGGACAGGACAAAGTTTGTCAAGTCAGCTAGTTTACTCACTACTCATAATAAACAGTTAATAGTATAATCAAACTTAAGACGAAATGAGTTCCAAAATCGTAGAAGTATACTTAGCCCAATGACTAAAGTAAGCTCTTTGACTTAGCCTATGTCCAAAATGCTTTTCCGTGACATTAAAATATTAACACTATATTTCATTATTAAAAAAGTTTGCTCTAAAGTGTCTGATGGTCTTTAGTATGTAAAAGTCAAAGACAGTTAGATGACAAAATATAACCATCAAAGAGAATTTAAATACTACGTAAGATCACTATGGCGTAGTCATATTAATCAAAACAAACCTCGAAAAAGCAAAATAATTTCAAATTGTTCAGATTTTTAAATGCCATTAACAATAACCGGATTGAATAACAAACATTACAATACTTTTCATAATGTATCTGAGGTAACATCACTGAATGGTCTAATAAATGAGTAAACACAATAAATTAGGAGGTTCAAATATTAGGAATGTTCTCCGAAGTTATTCAACACCCAAGCGCTATCAGGGACCAAGGTACGACTGCCGAAGAAAGTGTTTATACATTACACATTATGTTTTATAAACATCATTATAACTCTGTTATAGTTATAATGATGATGACAACCGGCCGATATGAAGGAGTACGTTGAGATCGTTAGGCCAACTCCAGTTGTTTTTCGCCCTTACTCGAGAAACAAAGACTCGCATTCTTGGTTAAAGTGGCAGATATAGGATTATAAATATGTGTGAAGAGGGTCAGGGTAGGCACTATTCATATCACTGCTAGGTTATCTGCAACATGCAAAGACCGTATGGCTGAGTGTGGTCAATGTTTTCTTGATCTGACCTCCGACTCCCTTAGTTCAGAATTCTTATCATCCCGACTGAGTTACGCACGGCATAGATAGCGGATACTTATAATAAATGGGGTGTGTTTGCGAACGACCACTCCAGTATCGAATGTCCAGTGAGCCCGAGTGACCAGTCGGTTTTTAGGTAATTGGCGAGTTAATTGCTTCTCTACTCCCAAAAAGGTAAAAGGAAATAAACGTGTAATAATGGATGTACATTTTGTTTTCCAGAGTGGGAGCGAGCAATCCCGCCGAGGGCAAGGCGACGAAGAGAGACTGTACAGGAGCTCACGAGGGCCGAAGTACGCTCGAGTGCCGTCGCGTGCAACCCTCTCGGCTTCGACGACGTGCACGTCGCTCGCCACCTCGTGCGGCTCGCAGGGCACCCTCGCCCCCAACTATCCTGCCATCCCGGAGACCATCTCCACGGAGAGCAGCAGCGAGGACGAGCAAGACTTCGAGAAGACCCGCCGTCACTTCCAACAGCTTCGACAGATCAGTTTAGGAAACGAATTCAAATACAAGATGGAAATGGAAATCAAAAGCGCGAAGAATGAGAATCTGCGCAATTCGATTCCATTCGTGAAACAGTTGAGCACAGATAGCGCGAAAGTTAAAACCGATTATGCGATCAATGGGGATACTCCGTACGCCTCGACCACGCAGCGGATTTACCTTTGGACACAGGTAAGATTGGCTCAAATAATAATCAAGTTGACTATTACATATAAAAAAATAAGGGTAATAGGTCGTTATTTTTAAACTCTTCGTTATGATATACAGCTATCATCGATTTGTATTCGCAAAATTACTTTCAGGTAGTAAATCCCACGTGTGCGATAAGAATCAATAACAATGAATGGAAATAACCACTACAAACCATGGTTGTTTTCTGATTCGCGAACGATTAGTACTGTTGTTTGAAGTAGACCATTGAAGGTTGGACAGTATTTGAGAAATCATTGATTTACAAAATTATTATTCCGTGCGCATTTTGGGTGTTTCTTCAAAGTTTCAAATATAAAGAACAAGTGAGTTCTAAGATTGATATTTGCATTTTCTACTGAAGGTACAATCAATCATTCTCTATAATGCTGTGGATCGAGCCCTACCTACCAATGAGCATAAGAGGGTATATACCTAATACAGCATATATAACATGCCGGGGCACCCACGGACACCCTCAAAGCTTTCCTGAAAAGCTTCGCGCGACTACGTCAATCGCATTGCAATCGAATGCACATCAAAGAATACTGAAACATTAAAGATGAAATTCTCAATTTTCCCTCAGGTGCCCAAACTTAACAGCGTTTTATATGAGTGATGGCATTGTATTTTAAATTAATGTCGCCTTTTCCAGTTATTGTCAGCGTTTGCTGTGTCAATGGGTTCGCTGATCGTCGGCTTCTCGTCGGGGTACACTTCACCAGCTCTACCAAGCATGTCCGATCGGAACGGAACGTCATACATGGAAATCAATGAAGAAGAAGTGAGTTTATTTACCTCAGTACCTATATTATAAGTAAACTAGTAACATTTGTTATGCGTACTTATTGTGGATACCTAGGCCAACATGCTATAGAAGTACCAACTCATCCGTAGAATTGAACGGAAAACGATTACTGTAACTTCTTAACAAACTTAGGCTCCCAACCACCGGACATTTTGTTCAGTTTAGTTTTTGCTCGCCTCTGTTGATAAGTTTTCAGCGCAGCATGTTTGTTAACTTGTATTATTTAGGATGGCCTTCGGATCGAACCAAATACTGACACTAGGGCTGACCACTAGGCTTAAACTAAAATACTTATTTTGTTACTAACAGAATCCCGCAGTGGTACCCGCATTTTCCAGTTTCTATGTCCGTCCTCATGATGCACACTATCTTACTTCCAAATTTCTTTAAGATCGGTCTAGCCATTTAGTCGTGAAAAGCGAGCGACAGAGTAACTTTCGCTTTTATAACAATAGGATGATACATATATAATCAGAAACTATCAGGTGATAAGATAACGAAACCTTTCTAATGGTGTGATACTAATTTCTGTTTTGGAATTGCAGAAAACGTGGGTCGGTGGACTGATGCCCTTGGCTGCGTTAGTCGGAGGCATCGCAGGAGGGCCGCTGATAGAGCTGTTTGGACGCCGAATGACTATAATGATGACGGCTGCACCGTTCTTTCTGGGATGGATGCTGATTGCCAATGCACCAAACGTAATCGCAATATTTGCTGGACGAGTTTTTTGCGGAATTTGTGTCGGAATCGGCTCACTCGCATTCCCAGTCTATCTTGGGGAGACAATTCAACCAGAAGTTCGAGGAGCAATTGGACTACTACCTACAGCATTTGGAAATATTGGAATCCTGTTGTCATTCGCCGTAGGCCGCTATCTGAACTGGTCTAATTTAGCATTTTTTGGAGCAGCGCTTTCAGCACCATTCTTTTTACTCATGCTTCTTACACCCGAAACACCGAGATGGTATGTCACGAAACGTCGAGCTGAAGATGCCCGGAAAGCTTTGCAATGGTTGAGAGGCAAGGACATTAACGTCGACAAGGAAATGCAAGATCTGACACGCTCTCAAGCTGAGGCCGACAGGCAAGGCGGTAATGCATTCAACACTCTATTTACGATAAAATACGCACCCGCCGTCATGATAGCATTGGGACTGATGCTTTTCCAACAACTAAGTGGCATTAACGCAGTCATATTTTATGCTGGAGAGATATTTGAGAACTCTGGAAGCAGCATCGATGGAAACTTATCAAGTATTATTATCGGAGTTGTAAACTTTGTTTCTACCTTCATCGCGACTGCATTGATCGATCGGCTGGGACGTAAGATGTTGCTGTACGTCTCATCGCTGTCTATGATTGTTACTTTAGTTACTTTGGGAGCCTATTATTACATAAAAGACGCGAAGCATGTCGACGTCACTGCTTTCGGATGGATACCTCTTGTAAGCCTCGTGATTTACGTATTAGGATTCTCCATTGGATTTGGCCCAATTCCGTGGCTCATGTTGGGAGAAATTTTGCCTTCCAGAATCAGAGGCACTGCGGCATCCTTGTGCACCGCTTTCAACTGGACATGCACTTTTATTGTAACAAAAACATTCCACAATATCATTGATGCCATCAATATGTATGGTACTGTGTGGTTGTTTTCTGTGATATGCTTAGTCGGATTATTCTTTGTGATTTTCTTCGTGCCTGAGACCCGTGGCATAAGTTTGGAAGAAATTGAAAAGAAGTTGACTGCCAGATCGAGTTCTCGCAGTGGGAAGGTGTTTAACACCAACAAAAAACCCCAAAACCCATGTTAAAGACAAACTTGGGTAAAAGACCACGGACATTCCGATGTGCAAAATTTAAGAATAGGTGCGATGACGGAAACTGTGAAGCGCTGAATTTTCAGTGTATACTGAAGACTGAATTGGGAATGTAGCCATAGATTCTCTGATGTAAATATAGAAAATTAGACGCGTAGTTAGCAAGATTGACAGCGATAGTTCCTTTAGATCTAATTTTAATAGCATTCCGTCATATAGCGGCATATTTTTAATGTTTCAATAGTTCCTTAATTGTAACTATGGATCTGTTAGTTGTAAGATCCATGACAATCTCTGTAGTTATTGGTATTCGTGCTGCGAATGAAAAATTGTTTTCAGTGCACACAGTCTTAGGCCTAATAACAATTGTTGTTGGTTGTTTTGCACAACAAATGCATTCAAGTAAATTATATAAACGTAAGTAATCATTTATTACTTCTGTTGCAGTATGTATCAGAAAACATGTATAATATATTTTTGTATAGCGCCAAGGCCGCCAAGATCTGTTAAAGAAATTGTATGTTGATCATGACAAAAAATAAGGTTTGTTTTAGACCAAATGTTTATTTTTAAGTGACTAAAATAATTTATATATTTAGGGTTTAATAACGAATGAACGATTCCGTATATTACGGAGTTGAATATTTATTTGATTGTTATTTTTTAAATATAAAACAATTTACACTACTACTCCATGCTTTTATTTATTTTCCGTTAAGCTATTACCAAATGAAATCACAGAGTATATTCCTTGGCAGTGGGGGACTGTTATGTTGAAATATAGAAAAAATACATGTAATTATGGTCATAAATATTTTATATAAGATGATGATAACTTATCAGTACAGTGTCCATATACCCGGTGGGGGATACTGAAACTCATCTTGATATCTAGCCAACCCCAGGTAGTAAATTACAATTACGACATGATCACAGCTACCTAACGTTCTTCTGCATGATTGCATGCACAACAGTAGAAACTAGCAAATAGAATTTCTGCCTTCAATCTCTGTGTTGTACATATTCTCTTTGTCGATTTTTTTCACTAGGGTACTATCAATACGACGTTTCTCTCCAACGCTTGATCAGACATGAATTCTGCATTCAGCAGGCGTTCGCGTCTGCGCTGATCAAGCGTTGGAGGGGAACGCGCACGTTCGTCAAACGCTGGTATGATACTGGTATGTTTGGTATGATGCCTTACGTTGGTAGTGTATTCCGTGCTTTGACAGACTTTTATTTCGTAGATTGCAAATAAAAACTAGAACCTTTTCAATGCAACCGCTGCACAGGAAACCGAATAGCAAACTCACAGCTCAGGAAATAGGTGCCTTTTTTACGTTTGACTAAAGCTAAAATAAGATGTTTTATTTGCTGACAATAACAGCCTTTAAATAACATTTGTACAAGTGTGTAAGTATGACGTCTCGTAACAAAGACGACCACTTCGATCACATGATTGAGTGTACAAGTGGTATACGAGTAGGTAACTAATTAATTGTGTGTAAATAACATAGATATAATTACATGTACTACGTTCAAAAATAACAATTAAATTATATTTATTATTAAGGCGGCCCACAAGATGGACAGACGAACTAAAAGAGACGGCGGGGAAACGCTGGATGCAGGCCGCTTCAAACCCACCCTTTTGGAAAGCGATGTGGTAGGCCTATGGCCAGCAGTGGACGTCCTATGGCTGAAATGATGATGATGATGATTAAGGCGAGAATAATATATTTTAATACTACTACGACTGCCCTTATAGTCACAACTTTTTTTTTAACCTCAACCAATTTTGTTGAAATGCGACAAGAGAGTAGTGTGATAATGGGGGTGGACTTAGGCCCGTATTCTAAAACAAGACTCAAGTATCGTTTGATCTTAGTTCACCTGATTATTACTGGAGCCTAGAATCGTTGCTTAAGTATTGTTCTTATTCCAAAACTGCCCTTAAACTCAACTCAGCTGAATCTAGATTTAAGTAGAGTTTCAAGCGGATATTCTTTTTGTCTATGAATCAGTCTGTTTTCGTTTACATTTTTATTTTAGTTAAACAATGTCGTTCCGCGTAACGCATAATTTAAAATGTTACAATAATTTAATTAATTAAATAAACAGTAATGTAGTTTGAAATTATTAAGTATTTAACTATTTAGGTAATGATCTACACTATATCATAAAGGTTTTATACATTTTTATGCTTAAAACTCTAGAATCTACTCAAAGCATTTTTCGTCAAATAATTTCAAGAAAAATTATGTAATACGGAACGTCAACAATGTCAATGTATGGTGAAATGTCACATTAGTTTTGTTTATTTTTTCGCGATTTTCTTTGGAAATTTAATTCAATTCAAGTAAATCAAGGAAGTACAGAACTGTGCTACGAAATAGTAGTATCTTATCCTGCCTATATTTGAATATTTTTAGGATTTTCCCTTCAGTTTGGAAAGAAAAATGTCTATTAAAAAAATATTTATATTATTATATTACTATTCCTAGTAATTACAATGATTATAAATAAAAGACTGACCTTATTATTTAGTAGTTTTGTTTAATTTTTATATTCATTTTAAAGCTATATGATTAACAAATGAGTATTAATACAGACAGTTTTTTTAACCAATTTGTTAAAGTTGTATAGGAGACCATGCTTCAGTCAATCAAAACTGCTAATAATGGAAGCTATAAATGCAAACCCATCAGATGTTCCTGCGATAGCGCATTTTAAAATTATTTGCATCCATTGCATACGGATCTTCAGCATCTCTCAAGTGTCGCATTGGAATGCTAACAGTGATCTGTCTATTCACTCGGAAAATTTGATCATAATATTCGATATCTTCAGAAATATCCATGGTGCAAAGTAAATAATAACAAGTTTAATAACAACCAAACCAAGTACACTACACAGAAATCTCTGCTCAAGCGTGATACAGACGTCACTTGCGTGATCGCAGATCATGTCAACTTGAGTACAGATTGGCAACTGAGTGACGTTTTAGAATACAGGTGAACTACGATCGTAGAATCTTGACTCAAGTTTAGTTCTAGAATAAAATCTCTGTTTTAAGTAGAGAATCTTGACTGAGCGTCGTTTTGGAATACGGGCCTTAGAATAGGTACTTTTTGTCCCAGAAAACTGGTAAATCTTAAGTAAAATGCTGTTGCACATACAGAACGAGACAGTACAAGCGAGGACGCCTATTTTATGATGATAGCAAATGGTTGTTCTTAGTAGTTTTTCACTTACGTCGAATTTGAAGGCTTTTTTGTCAATGGTACATTAATGCAGCAGCAGGCAATAGAAATATTTATGGACGAAGGTGAAAATGTAGACCGAAAATCCACAAATGCTCAGTTACCTCCAAGGCTTGTGTAATACTTTTCTGAAAGATTGCGTTGAAACTCACGTAAAAATATGCAAATGTTTAGGAGTAACTTTCACATTTCATTAAAACACAAATTTCGAAATAACAAACATTTATAAATAAATGGCTATGGCTTGTATTATGAGCCAATCGCAGGGGCTTCCCAAATAGCACAAACAGTGGCATATAGGCTTTAGAGTGTGTTTCCTTGTAACAAAATTTTTGCTAGGTTGCTTGTAACTAAAAGTTGCTAGGGGTATAGCATCAACACGATTGTCACGGGAGGAGCCGTAGCGCAGTACCGAGGGCTTCGGTACGTTCCACTGAAGGTCCCGGAGCCCTCTTGTCAAGCACTAAGGCTGGTCACCGGGGGGGTTTTAGTGGGTATTTATAATCCCACATAACCTGCATGGCTGCACCCCAATGCAGCCGGGTATCTTTGGAAGATTTCCACCTCGAAAACAAAAAAAAGGGTATAGCGTGCTCTAGACCCTTATGCAACCGATATGGATCAAATTGGGCATATCGCATAAGCGATCTGGAGCGTACCATATTGTAAATATAAGTGTTAAAAGCAAATCTAGTTGAACCTTTTTGGCACCTTTGCGAAAGACCTTTCCCGTTCACTTCATTTGTTCACTCATTCATTTAAATCTTATAGTCCTGAAAAGATATAGGTACCTAATCTGTGTACCTAATGGTCAATTTTATTTGGTTTAGGCACAGATCTACTACCTAGGTTTAGGTAAATGATTAATGTTTATGGCTTACGTCAAAGTGATTTCATTAAAAAAAGTCGGAACATAGTTTTAGAAGTATTTCATTAAAGACAGCAAATTATGAGGAAATTGTTATGTCGAAAAAAATGCATGTTTGTATTGTAAGATTTTAAAGCGCCTGCGATTTTATAAGAAATTGTAGTTAAATATTGTAAAAATAAAATGAATTCAGAACCATAAATAAATGTTAGTAAAAGAAGTTACATATGTTATTAAAATTATTATTTATTATATAAACTAGTGGAACGAAGTTGTAAGCCATGAAATAGTGAGTAAATATTTAAATATGACATGGGAATTGGTTAAACGAATTAAGCTACCTACTAAGTATGACTATGAAAATATATCAGTTTTTTTATTGTATCCTTATATAAGGATAAATTAAATTATACTAAGTAAGTTAAATTATACTAAATTAATTAAATTAAACTATTAAGTTAAATTATACTAAATAAAACGTAAAAAAATAGACATAATACTTATTTTAAAAGAATAAGAGTCAAGAAATCGGTCGTTGTATTTTATATTTCAAATAAAATAACATTTAAATTTCTCTCGAATTTTCATTGAAACTCGTAAAAACTATGTTCGCTAATAACGACGACTCGAAAAACCAAAGTAGGCAATAACTTTTTATACCACCACAAGTATTGTATATACTAAGTATATACAATTAAGTTTTAATATTATAACAATCGTTACATTAAGCTTATTTAGCACAGCTGCGCA
This sequence comes from Agriopis aurantiaria, assembly GCA_914767915.1. NCBI lineage: Eukaryota > Metazoa > Arthropoda > Insecta > Lepidoptera > Geometridae > Agriopis > Agriopis aurantiaria. The sequence goes on along the minus strand of OU611983.1, from coordinate 9,411,500 downwards.
TATTAACCTGAAGGAATAAAAACCAAAATGACCATGCGAAGTAAAAAAGTCGCTATAATCTTCGACTAAAATAAAATGAATGGACGGGCCCTAACCATTGAAATTGCTCAGTAAAAACGAGTCAAAACCGTCGGACATATAACAACACCTAACTATAAAAATGTACAGTATATTTGTTACAAAAAATAGATCTCGGTTTTATTTGTGTATTTACACTTCGGGAAAGCATATGATAGCATAATTTTGTCAGATGTTTCGTTATCACGTAACAATAGACACGTGTTGCACTTCTTACGGCTAGAGACCGACTGAAACTAAATGAGAGCCGGCGCTCATTTTGTTATCTTAAAAAATGCGCTTCTACTGGGCCTGTCCATTCATTTTATTTTAGTCGAAGGCTATAATTGCAATAGGCAATACGGAAGATAAATAATGACCTTTAAGACCGCGAATTTTATTTGATCACACAATAGCAGTCTATACAAACACAATTATGCCAAATGCATTCATATATGTGACGTGCTAATATGAAAACAAGTGCGCATTTACGATAGGAAATTAAAGCGTCGAAAATTAATAATACAAGAGCGTTGAGTATAGTCAAATGGCATTGGACAGGACAGCAATGCAGATGTGGATGTAGTAATGTAGAAGGACCACAACTTTGACGAAATAGCAGCCTAGATTAGGAAAGCGATGTATAACTTTGGCTCGATGAGTCCATAGCAAAATTCTAATACGCAATTTTTCCGGTAAGATTGCAATTCTGTTATAACCACAAATCACGAATCTCTTTCAAATCTTGTTCCAAATGTCAAGTCAAACTACACTTCGATTCGTACCGTTTACGGAGTAATACGGAGCAGTATATATGCATGGATAATAGACAGGCCAAATTAAAAAGAATAAAATACGCACGAAGGATCTTAGAACCTACTATATTTTATTTATATTGTGTGGCTTAATAATTATAGTCTATAACAATTTAATTATTCTACAGATGGAAATACCCCTTTTATGTAAACCAAAAAAGATTTGACGCCACTGATACAACATAAACAACATAAAATGACGCCACGAAAAACCATACGATATGCAGGAGGTGTGGCGAATTTGTAATCAAACACATGTGTTGGATACAATAACGATCATAAAATCTGTTTATCAAATGACAGACATCACCTACTGTAAACACGGAATCAGCCACCGATAACTTCCAATACCTAACAATGGCAAACAAACGACTGCCAAATTCTCAATAGAATAGAGCCAGAATTTTATACTTTGGTAGAGCCTTGCATCGGCCGCATTCAGAATACCTACACAGGAATCGAACTGCCCATTAACAAAACCATAACCTTCTTCTAAAATAAAATTAAATGTAAGTAAGAATGTAAATAAATACCTAGTACTTCGCATTTAAGACAAAATATACATTTACCATGAGGATATATGGTTTACGTAGAAGCACATTGATGTGGGTAATACAATTGTAAAGAGGCCAAACGGCCGACCTTATCCGACGATGAGGGATGAGGTAATTAATGAACAAGATCGTCCATCAAACCCTTAAAAATCAAGTTCTCTAACCGAAACTTTAGATAGATAGACCTTCTGGACACGGTGAGCGATTACTGCGTACACAGGGGGGGGGAGGGACGTTTTGATTAAAAACCATTCGGTTCTTGCGAATTCATTCCATTCGTTTTACTTGCGGTTCTGGCAAATAATTTCATAATATTTCCATAGACATCCGTCATCTACTTATAACGGCTAACGACCACGGATAACGGATAGAGTTCAAAATGTCAGGAATTAAAATAATGCAAATAAACGTGATAAAAGTGTAATAATCGTGAAAATATAAGAAACCATTATGTAACCGAAACTTATATAGAAATTCTTATATTATGCACACCAGAAATAAAAATTTCATATAGTTAGAGAACGTATATACTTCTTCCAGGCAACCATTATTAGATGGAAATAATTTACGTATCAGTGTAGAATCATACTGCTTGTTTGTTTCTTATTCACGCTGCAATAGATCAACTCATTTCACATGATTTTTTGCATAATTATGGAGGGCAGGAGAGTAACATAGAATATTTTTTATCCCGATAATTTACGGTTTCTGATGGAATGTTCACGCGGGTGAAACTGCGAAGCGCAGTTAGTTACCATAAAAACAATAAACGCTAAAACCAAATAAATCGCTTCCACCCAAGGTTCCAAGCCCATTTTTATGCATCAAATCCAGTTAGTTTCAGTTATAGACGTAACGATACGCAAGAGCGTGTTCCCTAAGTTGTTTTCAGGAGTTTGTTTTGAATATCACAGCCTCGAAAGTCAATCAAGTTTCGTCAATCATACCCATATAAAATGACCAGTTGCGTGGCGCACCGCTCATTTCTTCAGTAGCTGTATGCCAGTCCACCGTCCAGTGCATGCCGACCACTTAGTGAAAAGAACTGTTATGCTGTGTAGTGAACGTTTTTCATGAACTGATAAAAAAAAAATAACAATGAAAGTTTTGATGAGAGCTGATACGCATTATAGCATTGCAGTGAGGGACTGTGATGGATGTGAGGAACCGAAATATACATTTTCACAGGTAGATCAATATATTCAGTATTCACATATTTTTCTTAAAATTATCCTAATTTTACGTACATATTGTACACGTTTCTTCAAATTATCGTCTAGGCGTTACAGTCGCATATTAACTGGATTTAAAAAATAAAAAAAAATGTCAAGTTGTTTTATGTAACTCGTAAAAATTTAGCGAGCGTACTACCCGACTGCACAAGAAGGAATGCCTTTCGGGCGTACCTATGTATGTATTTTTTTTATGTTTCTATATTACCTCCTATAGTATAAACAACATGACCGATATTGATGTGTGAGGTGTCTTTAGATTCATCTTCATTCGCCCAGAATATATTTTATAGCCAGGTATTTTGTTTTAACTCGGTACACGTATTTATTTCCTCTGCCAGTTGCAATAACATTGTAAAAAAGATGAACGAAAATTACGAATTCTGATCACTAGGTTTTTGAACGTAAGCATGTAGCAGGAAAAATTAAAAGATAATTATTTTATTCTGCTTTTTACAATGTTATTGCAGATGTCAGAGCAAATAAACGAATGGAAATAGTAGACTTGTTATTAGCCTGTTGTGTCTTAGTGCAGGCCAAAGGCCTCCTTATTCGTGTATCTCCTCTTTCCGTGTATTTGTCTAGTGCTAGCTCGGGTACGAGTCAAATTCCACCCACCATCATCATAACTCAGATCCAATTTGCTATTCTTACTTGCGTCTTGTGTCTTAAGTTTTAACCCCACAACGGCGAGGACAAAAGGAGGGTTTGTAGTTAACGTGCATGTATTATGGATAGATAGAAACTCATGTATGTTGAGCCTACAGCTTCAACGACAACGATTCGATCGACTTTGAAAAATAAGGTTCGTGTAAGTTCAGGGATGATCACTGGGTTGGTGACTTCATGTTACGACTAGCTTGTCCCATATAGATAAACTGGGAACGTAAAAGTTTTACTGCATCGAAGAGACTAAAATCAACTATTAAATGATACCTCACATGAAGATGTGAAGTATCATTGAATATGTCTTTTTACATGAAGATGCGAGGTATTATGGAATAGGTCTTTTAAAACGAAAGTGAGCTTCTTCTTCTTTCGAGTCGATGTTTCGTAAATTATTATTTGGTTTTCAAATTAAGGTTTGAGATCAAAATTTGGCACCCCAATGGCACTCTCCGTGGCTTCATTCATGTCGTCTAGTGTGCAAGTGTTAGGACACGCTGCACAGTCCATCAATGGATGGGCAGGGCCGAAGATCCCACCTGCTCACTGTGCGGTACGCTAGAAGATGTTTCCCACCTTCTGGTCGACTGCGGCCGGAGCGAGTCTATGAGAGAATATATGTTGCACGAGTACGGCGTAAACCCTCGAGATGTTGGCATGTTTCAAGGTATCCTGGCCGCACCCACGTGTGATGCGGCGAGGGCCTTGTATGCCATGGTCTCGGTCGTATTGGAGCAGCGTAGGGATTCTGCTCCCTTTTGATTGTATATGATGCTTTGAAAAACGGGGCTGGCATAATCGCATAGCGACTAAAGCCCCAAACAAAAAATTAGATTATAAAAAAAAAAAAAAAAAAAAAGTGTTACATTGTCTGAGGGTTCACACCACAAATAATTGATTAGCGAAAATGGCACGAAAGTGCAAATTTTAAACAAGTTTACCGTTCGTGAAATATGATCCGGCAATGACGTCTCTGTGAATCCTTCTAGATTTCAATACTATTTAACAACATAACGAACTTGTTTTAAGCATTTGTTGTAACCACGTGTATCCTAGAGTTCACTGATTTGTCCCTAGTTTAAAACTAGGTACATATCTACATAGTCATTTTAATGCTGGTAGCAAACAGTGAAAGACATGACAGCCAATTGTTACCAATTACTCTTCTCCTAAACACTCAATTAGGCACGCATGACAAGAGCACCATTGGCAAAATTTATTACAATTTTCAATTAACATGCTTCATACTAAGATTCTTTTGGCATTTACATTTTTTAAGTGAAAACTTCTTGAGCCGCGTTGGGCAGTTTTTGGTAGGGGCAAAACTTATGGGTTCGCGTCACCGACTGCTAATGTGATAGTTATTTCAGTTTTACAGACAGACATCGTAGGCTTAGTAATAGGGTCCCGTTTTAACCCTTTGGGTGCGGAACCCTAAAAATGGACTTCCGCAAAGTGACGCCTGATTCAATCAACTATTAATCAGAGATTCGAATATGTGATTCGAGTGTTATCACACTAATATTATAAATGCGAAAGTTTGTATGTGAATTATAATAACTGGTAATTCGGTTACTTGGACAACCTTATTGTATTTTGTGGTGGTGCGGAACCCTCAGTGCTCGAGCCCGACTCGCACTTGGCCGGTTTATTCAAGATATGTACCACTCAGCAGCGCCGAAAAAGAGCTGGTTCGCCCTGATAGTAGCTCCATTAAGAGATGGTAACCTCAAGAAGATGTAAAATAAAATCAATATTCCACGACTGATTTACTGTGGGGCTCGTAAGTGAACACAATCAAAGTCGATGATTGTTTAAATTAATGGGCGTTTAGCGTCGGCGTCGTGGCGCACACCTCCTGAAAATAACGTCATCATACTCGCGTCTAACTGTCAAGTTGCTCAGAAGCTCGTTTCAGACAATAACTCAGCTACAACCTATTGAGACTGGACGAGACTGGCGTTAAACAGGGAAATAATGAGGAGGCTTATGTCCTGCAGTGGGCTGATTGAGTTGTTAATAATGATGGTAATAAATCTATTGAGAATGTGATGTTTTGTAACACATTTTTATTTCATATAATGAAGTGCAAAATTGTTAATGCTACACACAACTTATGTGGCAGTAATACTATCGCTTCACCTTATGCAGACAAATAAGGCGATTTTTACACCCTAAGCGAGACAGCTACATCCCAAGCGGGGGTCAACACCCTAAGCGGGATGTCAATGCAAGACTCCTCATAAGAATAAGAACTACTAGGCGTCCCAGTATCTTGCCCAGTTTGAGTTTTTTGCAAGTTCAATATTAATGTGTGTATTTAACGCACTTTCAGGTGTTAGCAGCGGTGGCCGTGTCCATGGGCTCGATGATCATCGGGTTTTCATCGGCATACACGTCGACGGCTCTTGTGTCAATGGACAAGAGCAACTCGATAGAAGTTTCTAAAGAACAGGTTAGCTTGATACTTTTGAACATTTGCACACATTTGTGGTGGTCTGCAAGCACATTCTTAACAGAGTATTTTTTGGTATTCGAATGACATGATTGAGATAATGTTTTATTTATGTTTTCTACAGGCAAGTTGGATCGGAAGCTTGATGCCTCTGGCTGCACTAGCGGGTGGAATAATCGGTGGACCGCTGGTCGACTACATAGGAAGACGGAGAACCATACTTATGCTCGCACCACCCTTCTTTATCGGATGGATCATGATAGCCAGCGCAAGCATCGTGCACCTCGTGCTCGCAGGACGAGCCGTATGTGGCCTGTGCGTCGGCGTCGGATCCTTGGCATTTCCGGTTTACCTCGGAGAAACAATTCAACCAGAAGTAAGAGGAACGTTAGGATTATTTCCAACGGCTATTGGTAACATCGGAGTATTGATTTCTTATCTCGCTGGCAAATATCTCAACTGGTCGGAGCTCGCGTATTTAGGAGCCGTTCTGCCTGTACCGTTCTTCATATTAATGTTGATGATACCAGAAACGCCCAGATGGTACATATCGCAGGGACGCGAGGAAGAAGCGAGGAAAGCTTTGCAGTGGCTACGAGGGAAGAATGCTTCGATCGACAACGAGTTACGTGAAATTGCTCTTTCTGATGCAGAATCCAAGACCGATACGTCTATCAAGGAACTGCTTACCATGAAATACATGAAAGCTATTTTTATTTCACTAGGTTTGATGACCTTTCAGCAGTTGTCAGGTATCAATGCCGTCATATTTTACACGGTAAAAATATTTGAAATGTCTGGAAGTTCATTGGACGAAAAATTGTCTACTATTATTATGGGTGTAGTAAATTTCGCGTCAACATTTGTGGCCACAGCGCTCATCGATAGGGCAGGTCGGAAAGTATTGCTTTACATATCTTCGGTGACAATGACCTTGACACTAGTTGTGTTGGGCTCGTTTTTCTATGTTCAGAACGATTTAAAAAAAGACGTCTCTACTTTGGGTTGGTTACCGCTGACAAGTCTTATGATTTACTTGCTAGGATTCTCGTTGGCATTTGGCCCGATACCTTGGTTGATGATGGGTGAAATTTTACCAGCCAAGATAAGGGGTAATGCTGCTTCAATCTGCACTGCGTTCAACTGGCTGTGCACATTCACAGTTACGAAAACGTTTCAAAATATCATCGACGCCGTGGGCCCTGCTGGTACGTTTTGGTTATTCGGTGCCATATGTTTCGTGGGTTTATTCTTCGTTATAGTTTTTGTCCCGGAAACTCGTGGTAAAAGTCTCGAGCAAATAGAAAACAAAATGACTGGTAGAGCTAGCATAAGATCACGAAGAATGAGTGCTATTGCTAATATAAAACCTTTACCTAATGGTTGTTAGTATTTAAGAATTTTGTAAATGTATAGTGTAGTCTTACGATTTAGATCTGAATGTGATCCAGTATAAAAGCAACTATTTATTATTAGAAAATGATACTCCTATACTCTTAATATTCGTTGGTATTTTAAGAAACTAGTTTAATAATATCATGTAGAATGAAATGTGCAGCTAATAATGTTACTTGAATGATCTACTAGAAAATTAAATCTCTAACAATCTCATTGTAACTTGACACAATAAGACATAAAAATGCATTTATTTTTCTTTGCATTGTAATTACAAAACTATTTATAGGAAAAGTCTCACTGATCACGATACAGTTTTTGTTAAATATTGGCTGATAAGGGATATTTTTTTAATAAATTCGATTGACCTTCCTTTGCTCTCTAATAACGTCATTATTCGCATATTATAGAGCTCGTTCCCTTCCCTGCCATATCCAAAAGATAAAAATGCATTAGAGCAAAATCTCAAAAATAACATTTACAGCTCAGATTTATATTTAGAGATTTAAATTTCTTTAAGTTTTGGTAATATAAATAAATAAATATTCGGGACATTTTTTCACACACCGTCATCTGACCCCAAACTAAGCAAAGCTTGTGATATGGCTGCCAGAGACTGATATACATACATACAGCAGGACCTTTAATCCGAACTCCAAAAATTTACTCGTTCGGATTCGTGGAGCGTTCGGATTACAGTACAGACGATTTATAAGGTATTTATTATGAAACTATTATGAAATTTCAAATGTATATCTCTTCTCTACATAGTATAAATTAAAGTTACTTTCCGCGTCTGTCTGTCTGTATGGCCGCTAACTCCTCCTAAACCACGCAACGGATTTTGATGCGGTTTCCACCATCAGTTAGATAATTTTTCACGGAAGGTTTAAATATATATAACAAGCGATCCACCCCGGCTTCGCACGTAAATTACACCCGTGCGAAACCGGGCGGGCGGATCGCTAGTTCATCTATAAACATTACATTAGGTAAGCAACTGGCGAGACGGCGAAGGCGAATATAAAGTGGAGTATATAAAGGAGTGGGACGTTCGGATTACAGAGGTGTTCGGATTAGAAGGAGTTAGGATTATAGAGGTCCTGCTGTATATAGTTTATAAAAACAGACTTAAATAGATATTAACAACCAGATGTTCATCACACAAATGTTTGTCGTAGATGGGAATCGAACCTACGCCCCCAAGCTCAGAAGGCAGGTTCACTACCAACTGAACCAATGGAATATGTATATATATTATAATTATTATGTAATTTTGCCACTGCTGACGTTGTGACATATAAAAAATCAAAACCTAAAATCTTTCTTAAATAAATAACAAGCACAATAAAAACAAATTTACAAAAAAAAAACATTTGTAGAAAATAACAAAAACTATTAAGTGTTATACTTTCATGTTTGGTTGTGAATGGTAAACCAAAATGTAACTTATTAATATTTAGTAACCAAAGACAACAGGATGTGTACATAATTTGTTTGCCATTAAAATGTATGAAAATGTTTAAATAAATTACATCTGTATTTCTTTCATGCATTAATAGAGATTAATAGAGGTAGTGAGGGTCTACAGAAGTTCGCTTCGACTGATTTAGCTAGGGACCAAAATGCTTTACTACCACCAGGGTATAAAGCCAGTTAGTTTTCTATCCTATTCAAGTAAGTATATCCTATTCAAGTAATGTGGTTAAAGCAAGCTCTCTGTAGAACCTTGTTGCAGGACTTGGCAGCCTTGTTATTCATACTCTTTCTTCTTTTGACGTAAGTCCTTCACTTTATGGTGTCAAGCTTAGGCCCGAGCTAGGTATGCCTCATGCTTGCGTGCTTCAGCGCAACTATTGAGGCTCAATCCATAAGCGAGCTTTGCCTGACAGTGATATGTCTTACTTACTTACAAGTAAGTAACAAGTAAGATACGTCCGATTTAGGAAAATAGTACCCTATGGCCCGATGCAACACATCTGCTACAGTGCATGTGCAGGTCGAAGGATCATCAGAGGATAGACTGCCAAACTGACTGCCATGAAAGATTGTATCTCATCTCAATCCGCTGACTTCTATCACCACACCTGCCAAGTGCCTCCAGGGCTGGGTTCGGAGACAGTGTTCGAACTTACCCAGAGGTGATGAAACCGGTACTGAGTAGAAGTCTAGATCAGTTGTCAGCAAAAGGTCCTTGCAATAAGGCATATGCGACTCAACATCCGTTACCCGTGTAGCTCCTTGGACCAACTGGGTTAGATCTAACATTAGAGCAAGCTCTTAACGTCGTAGCATGGTCAGTGCCCTGGTATGAAAATAGCCTCTTTTTTTTTAAATGATTAATAGGCTTGCGTTTGACCACCATCACGCCTGATGTTAAGCGATGATGCGGTCTACGTTGGAGCATGCTTGCCTAGAAGGAACCGATTCACTCGTGATTTGAAGACACCCAGATTGTAACCATCGGGAAACACCCATTCAGGCAGCGCATTCCACAGACTAGCAGTTCGCACAATAAATGTGGAATCTCTATAAATGTGGAGCCTCTCCTGGCGACGGGCATGAAAGTCCCCCCGTAAAACTAAATTGGGCTGTGGGGTACTTCAGCTGCATCCTCCATCTCAATTAGATATTATGTGAGCCTGGTTGTCTGCTGATCTCCGCTGTGCGATCAATAGACACAGGCATAGAGAATTTTCTCTATTCCTGTATCTACCAGTACCCAAAGTTAAGATAATCTAGGATCTTCAAGTCGTTGGAGTCTCTGACAATACACACACCCGCTCGAGGTTTAAAATTGAGCACTAGGATATTATAGGTATGCCAAGTCTGACAGATAGAATAATACTTCTACCTCTGCATCTCAGTGAGGAAAAAAAGTGATTATCAGTCTCCAGGTGATAGTAGACTGACAAAGATTTTGAGTGCAGATCTCGAAAATTGATGTCGTGCACTTTGAGTGAATGGCTGTGCAGCTGTTGAAAACCTTATTTTTTTTATAGCTGTGTGATGTTTTTGTGATTGATTGATTGAGCGGGTTCCGAGGGAAAACAGCAGTGGTATGAGAGTCCATACTTCTGACTAGTAGAGATACAATGAAATGACTTTGTCCAGTGTCAACAAACGGCATGCTTTTGTCTATCTATTACTGGTTTCCGTCCTTTCCAACCCAAGGTTGCCTGGAAAAAAATCGCTTAGAGCGATAAGGGCGCCAGTTTTAAGGGTTTTTGTTCTCTTTGGGCAATTTTATGGTGTGAATAAAGAGTTTCTCAGTAATTATTGCGGTTCCAAACTTACACCTAAGTAAAGACAATAATGTTTACGTAATTTTTGAAAAGTTAGAATAGGGTAAATTATTTTGCTTACCCATAACTTGAACACGACAAATAGCACATGTGTCGCATTCCACATCCCAGCTCCACATAGCAACTGCGTTCCATTTCTTCAAGGTGAACATTTTGTCAGGCTTCTGTCCATCGTTTTCCCCACGATCTAGAGCATCACAATCCTCTCCAGACATGTTCACAATAGTTTTAGCGATTTTTGTTAAAACCTAGATGAAAATCACCAAACAAAAACAATGTTCGTTTATTTACTTGACTTTGACATATTTCTGATATTTCTACCAAAACTGACAATTGTAAGTGTTCCGAATTAAGACAACAGCTCCGATGACGCCTACAGAGCCGCAAGTCAATGCCGTGCTGCATGCTACACCACACCACGCCGGCGGCACGGCGGTGGTGGCAGAGCACGGGCGGCGGCGTGGAGTGCACCGGGCGTCACCATACTGCGCCGCGCCGTCCAGACTCCGGGCGTGTTTATTGATGGAATAACATAACTCAGAAAAAAATACTCTATCGTCGCCTTTGGCGCTATTAGCGTGATTCAAAACAGTGCTTCACTAGATTTTTTTGACACCCACTTCTGGGCAGGCTTAAGCTGTTTTACGTATTTTACGGACAGTGTGTCCCAGTTGCAGACTTTATTTTAAGTTTCTATCAACTCTATGGTTTCTATGGTGTTTTGGAAACAACATCAAAATACAAATTGAATTCTTTGCGTTTTATTTAACTCATTATAATACTTGCCCCACACTCAACAACATCTACGAATACTGCAAAAATAAATATCTACCCTAACTAGATTTTTTGTTGTTGGATATATTAAATGTACCTATTCTAATAATTGCTTTATACAATTTGAAATGTTTTCCCTCACTAGGTATAACACACTAATTAGCCTGTATTCTGAGTAATTAGCATTAGCACTCGAAAATACAGAAGTATGTACCTACCTATGTGTAAGAGAAAAATATTATATTGAGGCCATTGAGAAAGAATCTTTCTCAATGATTGAGTATAACAAACAACAAAAGTGCTCCATCGAAGACCGCATCATCGCTTACCATCAGGCGAGTTGGCGGCCAAGTGCAAGCTAATTTTTTTATTTAAAAAAAGATAATACTATATTCATATAAAAGACACAAAGATTCCTAGGTTCAAAAAAATAGACAAAGGTTCGTCCAAGTTCGTCTAACAATTTTTCAAAGCAACAGATCTTGTTAACTATAATTTTTGATACATAGCTACATTATACCTATTTTTATTCACACTCTTTTCACTCACTTTTACAACTAAGTTATAGTCGCTGCTGAAAATAAGACTTACGGGGACGTAACTAAACAACCATACCTACCTTTAATAGTAGATCGATGAAATAATGCAAACAATGAAAGTAATTCTAACGTAGGTAACGTAACGGTATATAGGTAACGAAATTTTTATTTTTTTTCTGTGGGTAGGGAGGTACTATAATATTGGACATTTTGTTCGAAATAGTGGCGTTTGGCCACCCTCTCGCAGCGATGACGCTCGGTGACGGTCTAGTAGTAGGTACCTACCCAATAATTTGCCGATTTGTATTTGTATATGTTTTGTGAACAAAGAAAATAAGTAAATATAATTTTATAAATTTATTTGTAAAAAAGATACATAGGTGTGTATTACATAATTATGACATATTGCTTCTCCTGTTAAACGTACGTTGTACCTAGACAAACATTTATTAGGCAGAAAAATACCCACCTAACTGTATTATTGTAGTAATTACGATAAGATAAGGTAGGTATCGCGAACACTTCAATAAAAAATGCAAACAGATTAGATTTAATAGGTCACCCTGTTATGTGTAGCGTTCGATAAATTCAACACGCTTTATTACAACTAACTAGATTGTCAGACTTACTTACTTACTTTACTGACGATTTTTTTAATTTACAAGCACTTATATATGCTTACGTACTACCTTGGCCCTTATCGAGATATTTCGTAACGACATTCTATGAACGGATTTCGATATAATATGTATCTGCCATACAAAATTATCAAATTCGTTGTGACAAATATTGTTACGGCTTATTTTATTTATACCTTAGTTGATCCTTAATTTGATTGTAATTATGAAACAGAAAAAATATACGATAATTTTATTTTCTGTGTCTAAACAAACCTTAATTAGGTCGTACGGTGGCACGGCGGTTAAAATATACTTAAGTGCCTATAGTATTAAAATATCTGTGTGCCTATATATAATAACGTAAGAATCATAATAATAACGTAGATAAGAAAGTCCTAAAACTTTATCATTCTGCTTAACATAAAACAAAAGCTAAATTAATCGGTAGGCAGTAGGCACTAAATACTAAAGTACTTTCAGTACTTCTGACTAAACTTTCTACAACAACGGTCTGACGACAGCAACAATGTACGCGATGAGCACGAACAGAACGCTGGCTCCGAAGCTGCCTGCACCACTGAAGCAGCCCAAGTCCTCGATCTGCACTTGGTATCTGATGTCATACGGGAATCTGCATACTGAGTTATCTGTAAAAAGTAAATACTCATCTAAGTAGGTATGTGCCTAGGGAATCAGGTATAGTGCAGCCGCTAAAGGAAAAAGTCTGACAGTTGACATAACATAAAAAAAACTGAGCGAAAACAGTAATAGTTATTTATGATACAAGTGCGGTAAGTTGGTTATTACAAACGAGTAGACGAATGTAAGCCCGAGACGAAGTCGAGGGCTTACCATAGTCACGAGTTTGTAATAACCAATCCGCACGTGTGCCATACAACGTTTTACAACACATTTGCGAGAAAAAAAGGCTACAAATGAAACAATTTTATTATTTTGTTTATAACTTAATATCAGTCACAACAATAGTTTCTATAATATAATAAGAAAATGGCGCGAACATGCAAATAGCGCCACTATCACGTGGTGAAAATTAGAACTACATCTTTCGTCTCATTTTCTCTTTAGTATTGAGCAAAAGCGCTTCCAAGGAGGTTTTATCATTCAGCTTATTTATTCTCGTAATATGAAACTCTTTTGTGGTATTCTTATGTAATTATGATGGAAATTAAAAAAATACCGTAAAGTACACGCACGGTGCTATACATCTGAGCGTGCGGACAAATTCATTACCGCACGCTCCGTTGTATGATCCGTAATGTTTAACTTTCGAACGATGTATACAGGCTTCGTAAGTGCACTTTTTGAGCAAATGTGTTGTAAATTCTGATCACCTTTACTTACTTTTTTACCGACTTCATAAAGGGAGGTTCTCAATACGGTTATATATATATTTTTTTTTTTAATGTTTGGTACCTCAGAAGTCCGTCATGTATGAACCGATTTGTTTATTTTATTTTATTGAAATGATATAATACTTCAATCAGATTGGTTCCTTAGAAATTCATCAAAATCGGTTCAGTAGTTTGGGTTTTAAATCAAAATAACTGGAAAAAATATGGATGTAAACGAAATTGCGTAGGTCCTACTAGTATTTACTAATTTTGAAGTTAGTTTTATGGTTCAGACCCAAACGGGACCCTATTACTAACCTGCCTACGCAGACAGCGTGGGCTTAGTAATAGGGTCCCGTTCACAACATGTCTGTTAGGGCTTCTACAAAGATGCCTTGACATCCGTTCTAATCTAAACTTAAATAATTCTATGATGTACAGCGAGGAGTTTACTATTTTTTAGTTTGATTATAATAATTTAATTGTTTTTATTAAATGTTTATGCCGTTTTTATTTTTTATTTTTATTTATTGTTACATATTGTAAATATTTATTGATTTAGTGTATAAATTCGTAGATTAAGTAAGCAATGCCATGGTAAAAACTGTAATATTATTTACTAAATAAATAAAGAATTTGAATTTGACATTTTTCTGTGGTACCTAGAACTATGTAGTAAGAATATGTTACCAGTGCAAACGGCGGTGGACGAGGCGGTGCCACCAGTATCTGATTGCACAGAGATGTAGAGAGGCGGGCAAGTATTGATGGTCCTGTAGTCATCGCAAGCGTTTCGTAGAGAGATTTCCACGTTGCCGCTGGCAGCTAGCGTCTGGCAGACGACAGCGTTCTCGTCTGCACCGATGATGGTTGCATTGCGCCTGAAAAGTAAGGTAAATGTTTCAGACTTTGGCCTTTGGACTAGTGAGTGAATTTAGTACGGTATTTTAAACTTTCGCCATTTCAACACAGTCATGTTATAAATGTCTATCGGGACTTATCGCGCTTTATTTTATTTACGTAACAACTACGGTTCTAGTACGGTGGCGTCGCGTCGCCGTGGGTGGCAAGCTGGCTGGCCTGTAAGATTTATTTGTAGGGTGGAGGTAGAAGTTAGTGTTTTGCATAGTAATAATACTTTGTTTTAAACTATCACGGTTGTTCACTAAAGTTACACGATTATTTACGGGATATTTATTTAACGCGATAAGGTTGTGAAATGAGCTCCCGATATTTCGGCGCAGTTACATGAACCATGTTTACGGGAAGACAAGCTCAGGAGCTCATTCCACAACCTTACCACGGTAAATAATCATAACTTTTGTAATAATATTTATTTATAACTAGCTGTGTCCCGTGAATCCCGTGATTTCACCCGCTATCCAAAAACTGGATATTTTCGGAATTATAAGTAGTCAAAGTGTTAATCCAGGGTATATAATTATCCACCCCATGAGGAATCTACTTGCCAAATTTCAGCTATGTAGCCCGTAATTTTCGCGTATTTTTTAAGATTTAGTGATCATCAGTCATATTAGGTGGTGTTTATTCACCTCGACGGGTTAGGTTAGAATTTGTAGACTTTTATCAATCCATTTACCTTGGTTGCTCTACAATTCTCGAATAGCAGATCACGATGCTGCCAACTCCTGCACTGCTTCGTGCGATTCTTATCTTTCTGTTGTCGTGATGCTCGTAGAAGTAGTTAGGACTGACCCTGTAGAAGTTGATATAGCCAGGCTCGACGAAGTCGTCGAATTGTCTGTTTCCTGACGCTTGTTCGTGAGCGAAATCTGCTCCGCAGAGGGGGTTGACGACTCTCCTCCCAACTGTACACAAATTAACGATGTGGTTGAATTAAGATTAAATTACTAAAGATACTTAGAAGATTTTATTGGAGAGGTGATAGCTGAAAATCAGTCTGATCAGCATGCTTAGAAGTAATTTACATCCAGTAATTGACAGAGTATGGCTGATGTAAGATATTGTATAGTCAAATTTAATAAAACCCAATACTAACTATGTTGAATACGGTGCAACACGGGTTCCATTACAATATCGACGTTAGTTCCAGCTGACGAGAGTGAGATTGTGTGGATGTCGTTATGCATATCTCGCACCAGATTCCAAAGGTTGTCGAACTGGTTGTTAGAAGTTGCGAAGAGAATCCTCAGATCTGAAATGACGATAATAATGTATATTTTAAAGATTTTCTGTAATAGTGTCTATAAATCTTCAAAACGTTTAAAAAAATTAACAAAGTCCAGTAGATGCGGCAACATCTTCTATGAGTGTATAGTATCGTTAGATACCAAGTAGTTACCTACTCATATTCTATAGGACTTACCAGGGACAGTATCATTTAGCGCTCTTGCTTCTTCCCAAACTGCGTCGTTAATTTGCAGGTTCCCAGAATTGATCAGGTAAAGCAGCACAGTAGAGTTACCACCGACATAGTTTCGCAAGGATTCGTGTCTGAGATTCTCTTGCATTATTGCCTTGATGTTAGCCAGACTGGTCTGAAGGTTCACGCCTGTCATCACTACGAATACGAAGAAGTACGTATTAAATCAAGGGTTTATCAAGTATCCTGTCATTATACACTAAACTCGGTCCAAGCAGTTATTTTTCTCTGAGAAGTATCTCGGGTACGTATCTGCTACAGTTTCACGTTCAAAAACCTAGCGAAAGTGATCAGAATTCGTAGGTTTCTTTCAGCGTTTTACAATGTAGAGCATATGAATGCTTGGAACGAGTTTAAGAAGGACTAGGACTTCATCTTACTTGTTTGATGTGTCAGCAACGTGTAGTTCGTATGGAACTCAGCAATGGAGAATGTAGTATTCACGATAACGCTTCCATCGAAGGCATTGAGCAGTGTCACACTGGATCCATACTTGCTGACTTCAATTTCGTCTAGTAGATGAGAGATAGCTGGATACACGGCGGCGTATTGCCATGATGCGTCGAGAACTATGTATAGGTTGGTTTTTGTACGGAAATCGTTGCTTCTGCCTTCTGTTGTTACACAGTTCATGTCGTTCATAGTGTTCGCTGAAAATATCAAGATACATAAAAGTGTTCACGAATTGTTTCGTTTTAAATTTGTAAACAAGTTTTTGCCTTACCAGCATATGTCTGGAAGTTAGTTACAGCACTTGATACGAGTGCCTCTAGTCCTCCGATGATGGTGCCCCGAAGGGGCATGTTGGTGTCCAAAGCTGCGGCAAATGCGTAAGTTTCGCCAACTAGATTATTAGTTGTAATATATTGTTGGTTCAAAGATCGACGGTTGCACGCCCTAAAATCTGCGTTGAAGACTCCATTCTAAAAAGAAAATAGGAGATATTAACTTACTGATGGATAATATAATTCAATATAATTCAAACTAGTTGCGCCCTGCAGTTTCACCCGCGTGGACATCAGCCTTATTCTGGGATAAAAAATATCATATTGTGTCACTATTTCCGGCCTTCCAACTAATTCTATGCAAAAAATCACATCGATCCATTGCTGTGTCGCTTCGTTCAAGAGGAGCAGACAAACACA
Source organism: Agriopis aurantiaria (assembly GCA_914767915.1). Classification (NCBI taxonomy): domain Eukaryota; kingdom Metazoa; phylum Arthropoda; class Insecta; order Lepidoptera; family Geometridae; genus Agriopis; species Agriopis aurantiaria. The sequence goes on along the minus strand of OU611983.1, from coordinate 9,394,187 downwards.
TGTTTATAATGTTTTATGGTTATTACCAGTACTACAGAACACACACAGTACACACACGTACAGTACTTCAGTTGGTTTACTAGTTGGAAATTGGTTTGTTGCAAGTGGAGAACAATATCACAAACACACTCTTTCATATTTCTATTATTAGTAGGATGATTTTTACCCTCGGTGAATAATACATGTCCAAAAGCGTAGAGAGCTTCATAGTACTGTAGGTGTTCAAAAAGTTCGTAATAGAGTTTCCAAGCACGAATCCATCGATGTCTCCGCGAATCTCAGGGTCTGTCATCTCCGTGTTGACACGGCTATGTATCATGTAGTGTCTGGGGGCTTGGGTGCTGTTCCAGTTGCCAGCAGTACCAACGGAGATAGAGGAGCTGCCTCGTTCTGTGCCTTGTATCAGGATTGCTTCTGCCAAGTCACCTGTGAAGTGAAATATATAAGTAAGAAAACTACTTAATGTTCAGTTAAAGCGGAGTAGGGAAGGGCAGTGACGGATTAACTCAAAGGCAAGTTACGCATGTGCCTACAAGTGCCATGCCGGCTAGGGAGCAGGGAGGTGCAAGACGGGGCGCTGTAGAAATTCTATCTCGATACGACGCGCATGTGAGTTGCGCCGACGAGGTGCTTGCTGTCACATTTAATCCGTCCCTGAGTTCAAGTATTCGTATGGATTACCAGCAAAGTTTACTTACCAGTCAAAGTGGCAGGGTAAATAGAGCTCACGGTCGACTGTACGTTTTGGTAATTCAGAACTGATCCTTTGGCAAGTAATAAAACTTGCACTTGCTGTAACTGGGCTCCTGCAGCTATTCCAGCGATGAGGTTGCCGGCGGAGACCGCGCCCCAAGGAGTGGAAATGACTCCATTGAGCAAGGGGCATGTGCTGTCTCCCAGCAACTGCTTCTCGGACATGGCGCCTCCATAATTGGTGGATTCCACATCGTTATTTGGGTTGAAATGTCGCATTTTACCGTTCTTATTTGCGGAATCCCTAAAAAGCATTAAAATTGACATAAAAAGGTACTTCAATAAGCATTCAAAGCTTCGCTTATATTTATAGCTATGATAGCATATTGGTTGGCGCATTCAAATTTCAATCCGCAGGGTGTAGGTTTCAATCCCAATAATGAACTTGAGTAGCCAGACTTGCCAGTGAAAAGAAACATCGTGAGGTAAACATAGCATGGTAGGGCACTTTCTAATGCCCAACTGGCTAGCTACCACCTTCAAGTTGAAAATCAATCGCCAAGAACTTAAAGGTTGATCCAGCAGCCTCACTTGAGAGCCAGTTCCCATTCCCATCTAAGTATCGAGCGCGCCCGACGTTGCTTAACTTCGGTGAACAGAAATTTGTCACCGACTCGCTCTTGGTCAACCTTTATTTGTTATTTTAATTTAGAGTGTGTACTACAATAATGCCAAGTTTGACGCTTGTACATATTACCATTTTTACATTAGCGCTAATACACAAATACGATTAAAAAATACGTTTGTTGTATGGAGACCACCCTTTCGTTTTTACTTTTTAACTTTTTTATTATTTCTCAGTTAATTCGCCGTAACATTGCATCATCATCATCATCAGCCAGAAGATGTCCACTGCTGAACATAGGCCTCCCCCTTTAACCTCCACACTGAACGACAGCCTGCCTTTTTATGTCGTCGGTCCATCTAGTGGGAGGCCTACCTACGCTGCGTCTTCCGGTTCGTGGTCTCCACTCAAGAACCTTTCTTCCCCATCGGTTATCGGTTCTCCGAGCGATGGGGAACATTGCATATTCTGTGATAATTTCAACTGGCTATCTATATCGGTTCGAAAGATAAGCCGTTTTAAAGTAGGACAGACAGACAAACAGACATCGTAGTCTTCGTAGTAGGGTCCCGTTTTTACCCTTCGAGTACGGAACCCTAAAAAATCAACAAACAAAGTTGAAATATTTAAAAACAAACTTAACTTTGTAGTTGACCTTACCTCCTGCAAAATTTCACGATTCTAAGTCAACGGGAAGTACCCTATAGGTTTTGATTCCCTTGTGAAATCACAAAATATGCGAAAATATGCGATATGAGGGTCTTGACTACTGCTTGACGGACGGACAACAAAGTGATCCTTTAAGGATTCAGTATTTTTTTCCTCTTGAGGTACGGAACCCTAAAAAGGACAGAAAGGTACTTACAACTGTGATGGGTTGAGGATTTCTACATCATCATCGATGGAGCGTGCAGTCCTGAGAGCACGATACTGCGACAATTGGTTGCAGCTGCCCTCGTCGCCGCGGACTCTGGCGTCCACGGTAGTTGAGAACATGTTGTGAAGAGCACACTGAAATAATTATGAATCTGCATGGTCATTTCTGAAAGGCGTCTCTTCAATGGATAAATTAAAAAAATACTAGTAAAAGTATATAACTGATATACTGTAACTATTTTGTCTCATAAATGATTTACACGTTTCGATCAAGTTCCTCCTGCCCATTTTTCTATCGGACTGCCAGGCGGGCACGAAAAATCGACATCGTTTTATGGTCGATATTCCGAAAACCCGTACGTAGCGCTTTGTTCCACATTTGATGGATAGCCCGTTGGTCCAGTTGGTAGTGAACCTACCTTCTGAGCTTGGGGGCGTGGGTTCGATTCCCGCCTAGGAAAAACATTTATGTGATGAACATTTGTGTTTGTTCTATATCTGGGGGTTAATATCTATTTAAGTATGTATTTAAAACTATATATGTATGTATATCAGTCTCTGGCAGCCATATCACAAGCTTTGCTTAGATTGGGGTCAGATGACCCTGTGTGCAAAAATGTCCCGAATATTTAGTTATTTATTGTTCCCACAATAAATAATTACATATTCGGGACATTTTTGTGGAATTCGCTGCCTGAATGAGTGTGTTCCCCGTCAGTAGCAATCTGGGTGTCTACAAGTCGAGAGTGAATGAGTTTCTTCTAGGCAAGCGTGCTCCATCGTAGACCGAGATAGCGGCCAAGCGCAAACCTATCTATTATAAAAAATAAAAAATATATTGTTTCTCCGCGCCGCACTAGTAGCCCCTAGAAATTTGAGAAAAATCTTGTGAATTTTATCTTGACACCGACTAGTATTTAGGTTCAGTAACCTAGGATCTAGGAAACCCTATCAGTATAATGCTCATGCACTACCTATAAATTATTTTGGTTTTTAGCTAAAAAGCAATCAACCGGATGTTTGTGACCTTACTCTTATTACTCTACTATTTATTTTACTGATTTCTAGCTAACAGATGTTCTGATTGAATTATTTCAAAACCCACCTTCAATGGCGAAGAGATGGTGTTGTTAGGAAGTACTTGCAAGTTACTAGGGATAAGCCAGGTCAGCAAGAGACGGTGTCGATGGAAGGAATGGAACGTAGGCGCAAATGGCAGTACATTAGACGATTGAATCATGGAAGATTCTGGCTGGTGGAACTCGATGCCATCCTGACGATATCTGAAAAGTGTTTGAAAGAAGATTAGTAAGATAAGAGTCATGAACACATCACACCCATAGCTCTTCATCAGGATTCTCTGTTTCAGGGATGCCTTGGAACAAACAAGGCACGAACAAACGTCAAAAAGAATCTTACGTGTGCAGCAGCAAGGCAGAAAGTTGCCTCAAGTCCACGTTCACATTAGGATCGTCCTCAATCTTGCGGATGATGTCGATCAGCACTTGTATGGTGGTCGGTGGGAGGTTGTTTCTGTTAATCAACTGTGGGTCGAGGTAGCATTCCCGTAGTTCTGGAGCCACGCTGGTTTGGGCCGTCAGCTGCGCGTGCGCACTACCTGTGATGGCTACGAGGAGAAGTGGTAGCCAATGCATGTTGGCTGCTTCTGAAAAGGGAAATATAAGACATAACGTATATAGCAGTTCCATTTTTTTACACCACTCACATCCATAAATCCGCGGAAGTGTTTAATAATAAAGATATAGCCTCACTAAATATCTAACTACCTACTTCTTATACGTAAATGTCCAAGGTTTGTGATGATGGTGATCAAAGAATGGAATTGAAATTTTACTCGGAATGCTATCAATTTTGTTCAGTTAATACAATATATCGTATTAACTGTTTTTTTGCATTATCGCGATAGTGCAAAAAAATATGACAAAATGATTGGTCCCACAGTAGATGCCACTGCTAACCTGAGCACAAAGGTTACTAACCCTAGATTGGAAATCTTTTTTTTACCTACACTTGATGGCTTACCTTCGTTGATACGTCTACGTCACCGGAAACAAAAAAAAATTTTTTCTGAAACAGTTATTAGTGTTCATAATTTGAAGAACTCTCTTCTAAGAAAATTATCTTGTATGTGCGTACAATATTTCAATGTGCAAAGAGGTTTGATTAGGTACATCTTTCCACTGAAAAGAGGGGAATGCGAAGAGGCTATCTTAGAATTTACAAACATAAAATAATTGTAATTTCCTGTGATCGCGGCTTATAGTAAAAGCCAGTCATTAGGAAATGTTTTCGTAGTTATACAACCATGCGTTTTGATGAAATGTGACTACCGTGTACCTATATCAATCCATATCATCATATTTAATGAATTTTCGGTAAAGTATAGACAAGCTTTGGCGGCAACTTAGCATTTATGGACACATGCTAGCCTCTGCTTCTGGGGCTGGTATATATTTATTTTAATGTTAGTTCATATTTTATGTTTATTGTAATAACTTGTGTAACTAAATTAATCAGCATAATTATAAGTATAATAGACAACTAATCAATCACTAAACTACTATTAAAATTTGACACTTAGGTATATCTAAAAACCCTGTTGTAGTAGCACATCTCAATTTTGTGTTCGCACGTAAGGATGTTTTGCAATCAGTTGAAAAAATAGTGTGTAAAAACAAAATAAAACATTTATTTTGGCCATTATTTTGCCTAAAGCCATACAACGTGGCAATGCTGCCAGCATTTTGGGAACGCTGCGCACTGCTTGTTAGAATAGTTTTAGTTATAAATTTATATTGAGGATAGTTTTTATTTTATTTGTAATATTTATTGAATAAATTTAACTAGCTCATATAAAACAAACAATAACTATGCATCATAAGCATTCAAGTAAATAAACCAATGCAAATTTACCCACGCCGAAATTTATTTTTCACCAAAAATAACACGTTATTGCTTACCTTCGTCGAGCCACAGAAGACACGTCGAGCTGACGAGATAATGACTTTTGAATTGTATTGGTTCAGCAGCGAATAGGGGCGGGGTATAATGACCAAGCGGGTCAACTGAGATTGGAGAAGATCTCGCGGGCGTTACGAACGCACGCGCAAGTTTTCTAAAAATTGGTCTCCAACTAAGATTGGCAGTGAGGTGTGAAAAAAGGAGAAGCCATCGATCTATATGTACTTCTACTTATAGAATAAGCACCAGTGTCATTTACCAAGATTATTCTGTATTCAAAAGATTGTAATTGAAATTTGATTGTGATTGTAATTGTTCTACATGAAAGTAGAAAGATTCATAACGTGTAGATAGGATCGATAAACAATATCGATGACGGCGATCCAACGGTATTTAGGTATGATCATGTACTATTCATTATCAGGTATCAGGGTGCGGCTGAAAGAAAATCCTTGTACGACTCATGTGATCGTATTATTCATTGATTTCTATTTACAGTGTTGCTCCTAGGAATCATATCGGAGGAAAGTAGCAATTTCCTACTGGAGTTCCGGCTTTTTTTTCAGTGATACGATTGCGGTATACAATTTCTCTATTTAGATATTAAGATGTCATATGGCCAGTGGCAGATAAGTAACAGTTTTAACATCAGTTAACTTTCAGTTAGCTGTAAAAAAATAAAAATCTGAAATACAATTTCGTGTTTTGATATCGTATAAGGTAAACCCTCTAGATGAACCGGAGTTACAGGGGTTATCGGAGGGTACTGGCCAAATATTAATATCGTCATTGGTATTAACTAACTTACCTATTATGTATATTTACATAGTGATGTGAAGTGTGAGTTTTTCTATTCGACTACTATTTGTATGAAATAAAAGCAGCACCATCTAGATGGCACAGCAACACAAAATATCAATCATGGCATCTTAATTGAAACAAATCGTGATGAAATAGGTAAACGCAATAAGACTCGCACTAGGCACTCAGGCGAGGTGGTGGACAAACGCAAGCCTATTATTTAAAAAGTGCTTGACACTCATGAGGCAACGAGCCAAGTTTAGTGCGAGGCCGAAGGCCGAGCTGCACGTACTCTTTGGGCCGAAACATACTGGATTGGTGGTTTTCTATGGTTTCTACGAGTGAATTTGAAATTTATTCTGCGTTTTCACTACCATTAGGAGATTGGCACCCGGACACTTCGATCTTTATTTTCGGTCATGGAAGTCAAACATCATCATCAGTCCATTTTCTCATATATTGCGACTTCTTAACCATTTTCAACAACTTCCCCGTTTTTTTTCAATTTTTATAAGTAGAAACCTACCCTACTGAATGCAAAACACTAGCAGGTATGTATTTTCGAGTTGTTGCCAAAATTTCCTAGAAGGCTCTAGTAAAGTCTCTATCAGTTTACTAGGGCATTACTTCTACTAACCCCAAAATTCTAATTCTAATGCCCTAGTTAATGGAAATATTGAGCTCCTTTCATTTTATTTGTATATTGCTACATAATAAGGTTATCCTTATCAGAGGTAAATAATATTGAATTTAGAATTAGAAGGTTGCCCAATTCATTGTTAGCACTCGCTCGCTCTAGTTTTGATAAGGATAAATCGAAAGATAAAACTGTCCAACATGATTCACGTAGTTTTATTGATTACAAGTAGTATTAACCTGAGCAAGGAAATTATGTGAGATAAATGTTAGTGGAATTAGTCCGTTTTTATTCTCAATACTTAAATAATTTGAATTTGAATAAGATTTTTTTTACAAAGAAATTACCTACCTACTTGATATTCTGGTCAAAAAAATGCGTATTGAAAATGTTTCGACAATCAGAAATCGGCTACTTACTTACCTGTTGAATTATTTGTGGGTTGATGTTACCACATTGGTAATGGTGTAATCAACTAACAGTACCCTTAGTATATACGTACCTACTAGCTTTATTTTTTATAGTATTCGAAAACTTTTTTCGATTTCGTATTGTTCCATACATTGCTGGGCTGAAAGGTATTCGAAAACTTTTTTCGTATTAGAGTGAAGCAATCTAGACCGCCGATTACTACCGATTTTAATTCCTCCGCGTTACCGCTGGAGGCGCTTTACTACAATGTATGGAACAATACGTAAACGAAAAAAGTTTTCGAATACTAACAAAACTACTAGAAAACTACTATACTATTAAAACTTGTACTAAGGGTACTGTATATGTTACTGTACTAACTGTTGGCAGATCTGACATATAGGGGAGATATGCCTTAGTACAAATGATCGTCGCAGTGAATGGTTCACCATCTTTTTCACGCAAAAACTGCGTACGGTACACTGACGTACCTACCTACTCATTTATCATGCACACTAACAAAACTTGTAGCGACACCAACTAACTGCAGGGTGAGTTCGACTCAAAGATCAGACAAACAAAAGGGTATACCTTAGTACAATTTTATTATTGTTCGTTTTCAGATGTTTCAATTTTTCATTAAAATCAAAGAAGATTAAAATATTCACTGCCTATACCACTGCTACAACTGTAAGTAGCTCACTTTCATATGTTCACGCACACTATAACAAACTTGCAGCGACACCAATGAACTAACTAATAGTCCACATGAAAAAACAGGTCGTTTGCTAGATGAATTCGACTAAAGGCATCAAGTCTGATATAGGCCAGATGCGTTCGCACCCGCCACGGCACCTTACCATATCTCGCTTGTTTGTATGATCTGAGGTACAGTCCAATATGTATAAGGTTTATTCCAAGATATTTTTACCTGGTTTACTTACTCTATAAGATTCTATCTCCCATTCTCGAAAGAAAACTGAAGAATGTTCTAATACCTACCTATTCATTTCAATGTTATAAAAATAAACAAAGACAGCTCTATAATATTAGTCCAGCCAGATTTAGTTTTGTTTCATTCTGAGAAATGGTATAGCAGAATCTGCAGAATCAAAGAAAAATAATCAACTCACATTCGAGAAATATTACTGCTCCTTTCCTTTGTCAAACACTAAAATCTTTGTCACTAATTGTCACCAATCATAATCTATGCCACCAATTCACAAGATTTCTTTAAATCACTGACACAGTAAACCTAAATCTTATTCACAAGTAAAAGAGAAATATTTCGGCGCGCCCAACGAATGACTGAAACTTGTAAAATAAAGGGTGCCAGAGCCGCGATAAGTGGATAAGATAAAAGAAAACAGGTCTAGATAAATTTGTAGCGCTGATAGCTATATACGCCGAACGCTATCTGTTTTGCGGGCGATTACGGAGATAACCTGTTGGTCCGGCTGTGCTGGGACTGCTGGGAGTGCTAGCCAGGCAATTGTTTTCGGGATACATCGCCAGCGCCGCAGTAGGTAGGTATAATCTTGGATGTCATAACAATTTACCACGTCTATTACGTTTGTATAAAAAAAACAGACAAGTACGAGTAGGACTCGCGCTCTGAGGGTTCCGTTGGATGAAACACAAAGAGCGCGAGTCCAAACAAAAAAAAAGTTGAAATATTGAAAGATAATCTTAACTTTGTAGTGTACAATAAGGTTCTTCTATACATTCCAACTACAAAATGTAAGTTTTAAATGATATAACTTCAAATTTATGATTTTTGGATTTGTTCCTTTAAAATATGTTCTGTGAGACCTTGCCTCTTGCCAAATTTCATGATTCTAGGTCAACGGGAAGTATCCTATAGGTTTTGATTTCCTTGTGAAAACGCAAAATATGCGGATATATGCGACATAAACGGTCTTATCTTTTGATCGCGTAGACTTACAATTTTGATTTTTTCACAGCAATTTCGCAGCATTTTTTTTTTTGAAAGAAACCGTAGATTTGAGTATTTGATGTAAATTTCAACTTGATATCTTTACGCGTTCCTGAGAAAAAGGGTCTTGACAGACGGATAGACGGACAGACGGACAACAAAGTGATTCCGTTTTTTCCTTTTGAGATACGGAACCCTGATAACAAAAACTGAATGTTTTTGTTTTGTTTTTGGAAACTGTCGCGCATTTAATGTTCTTGCCCTTGATGAACAAGAATACCTAAAAAATTTATTAAAAATCTAAATCTAAATGAAAACAAAAACTGAATGATTTTCTTTTGTTTTTGGAAACTGTCGTGTTTAAAATGTTCTTGCCCATAATGAACAAGAATACCAAAAAAATATTGAACATCATAATCTAAATAAATAAATGAAATTGACCCTATCGTCAAGCGTACAATACCCTCGGTTTTCTACGTCGGGGATTTAAAAAAAAATTGATGGCACAAAAAGATCGACGAGGATGGGATTCGAACCCACGCGTGCAGAGCACATTGGATTAGCAGTCCAACGCCTTAACCACTCGGCCACCTCGTCTGTTGTACGTGTGGCCCAATTATTGGATTGGTTTATTGACATTCATTCAAGGTCAAAATTAATATCAACATACGCAGGTGGGTAGTGTAAGCATTGCAAGCATTGCTATTCAACGTGGTAATGCCGCCAGCATGCTGAGTACGCTGCCAACTGGTAGTGGGCTTGAGCATTTGGATTGTCTTTAGATCTTCAACGGTCTATGGGCAGTCTAATTGTATTTGTAGTGTTAGTTTTAGCTTGTATTTTGTTTAGTTAATAAAGACACTTGCCAACAAAAAAAAAACATACATCTATAATAAAAGGCGATGTGTGAATGTATATATTATTATTATGTTCCCTATGGACTCCGAAACGGCTGGACCTATTTTGACGGTACTTTCACTGGCAGATAAGGGATGTTATAAAGAGTAATCCCCGCGGGTGAAACCACGGGGTGCAGCTGGAGTCTTCCGAACTCCGCAAGCCATTATACTTTATTTACGAGTCCCGTGTCATGAATGGATTACGATACAATTTCAAGTTAAATTATTTTAACGACATCTATAACATATAAGCGGAACTAAACTTCAAGTACATATATCGAATGCCTACCAGTTAGTACCGTTGACGAATCAACGAAAAAACAAGGTATGCCAATAGATGGCGCTAAAATAAAATACCTTATTTAACGACGTACATAATTAGAGCCATTAATGTATAAATTATATTATCAAGAAACTAATAAAATCAATAATTTTTATGCATATTTACTCACATTAAAAACCAATTGCAAATAAGTAATAATTATGAAGTTTTTACATTAATTCGGAATTGGATCTCATATCATAAGTTTGGATAATATATTATAGGGAGCATAATCAAAATTTGGTAAAAAAAAACACATTGAAATAGTTTCATTCGTTCGCTGGGAGCGACGAAGCCACAGACAAACAGGTACGCGCACGGTAGGCGTCAAACAAAATAATTCTCGGTTTTTGACGTAGGGTCTTATTTTCAACAGACTTCAAACAATACGGGTCGAATTGAGAACCTTTCTTCCTCTTTTTTTGAAGTAGGTGAAAAATTATGTTCGCAATTCGAGTCAGTGATGATATTAACCACATCACATACCTAGGAGGTATGAATAGTATCTACGCAAGCACATAGGTATACCTTTACCTACTAATTACCTATAGGTAGTTGAGAGCCAGAATACCGGGTGCAGTGATCTCACTTGTGCCTTTGATGTTTTTTTAAATGACCGTGTCTACTTAATAAAAATATTCTTGTCATTTTGCGAAATAGTATTTTTTCAAAAGTAGACAGTAATATTTTTTACTAATAAACAACATCAAATGTGCGAGTAAGTTTGCAGCGTGCCATATCTTACATTATCTAGGTAGAAAGGGTTCTACCTAGTATATAATTATCTTTGGTTCTACCTTACTACCTACAGGGTAGATAAGCCATGGTAAGACTTTCTGTAATTTGTGCTTGGTGGTTTGTAACTACTCATCAGGTTTACTCTAAAATCTGACAATAGGGCAATATCTGATGTGAGGGCTTTACCTATTTGATTGCTCTATTTATCTCGCAGTTCAGTCACCCGTTCTTACTCGACTAACGCCGAATTCAAAGTTCAAACGTTCATGAATGAAGGACAAAGCATTGACACGAAATCTGTAAGACGCCTAACCCGGTGTTAAAGGACGAAGTTATAACGACCTAATCTGTTGAAAGTAATAAGGACTAACTGAAGGATATTCTGCGTCAAAAAGTGTAGCTATATATATATACCTATAGTTTACCCTGTGGTACAAAGTTCAGACAGAGGCGCGTCATCAAGCGTCGGGCGCCAACCCTACTGGTTGCTAAGCAACGCATCCCGCGCCTGTTTGACCCTGTAGGTTACTATTACTCATTCTGTGCCTTTAGGGAGTGCAGGGTCTCGCAGGTCACTCATCTCTACCCTCGTCCCTTGCTCAAGACATTTGTTTGCTGATAATATCGATGCGTGGATTCGGCTTATCGTGGACATAAGAAAAACGATTTTGGCAATAGCCTGGCTTTTGAAGATTTCTTTTAGTTATCGTAGGTACCTATACTCAGTAATCGCTCATTGTCTACAGAAGTTAATGCTAGGTTATAGATAGAAATCAAGCCTATACTCATAAGCTAATAAATTTAACTAAAGTGATGTAGTATGGATTGTCTAGACATGCTTCCAAAAACACTTAGAGAGAAGAGTCTAGACAATAAAACATTTGAATATTTCAAATAATAATATTTATTTTCAATAAGAATATGCAAGCAGTCTCATCAGACATTTTTCTTGCCGGTCGATGTTATCATACCTACACTGAGTGCTACGGTTGGATGACACGATCATAACTTTAAAATAATTTTTTGAAACAGTATAAATTGTTTTTTTAAACCCCCTATAGATACAAGAGCTGATAATGATCAAACGGCTGGAAGGATTTTCTTAAATCATAGCTAAGAACACTCTCGATCGAGTTACCTTTCCAACCAGTACCGGCGTTAGGGTAGGACCTTGTAGGGCGACCGCCCAGGGCGCCAGATAAAATAAAATATAAGGCGCCGCTCTCGGCGCCCAAGGCGCTGGCAGTGCTGAAACCGGCACTGTTTCCAACAAAAAAATACTAAATCAAAATCGGTTCAACCGTTTGGGAGCTTTAGCGTCGGGGGTTAAAAAAATAACTAATATCTTCCAAAAAATATTTCGTCTTTTTACCAATTCTGTATAAGCAGGCATGGCGCACTCCGTACTTTAGGTATGTTCGGCCGGTGTCCCTTCCCAAGAGGGTCATAGCAGGCTGCAGGGCAGTCAGTGGCCGCTCGCGCCCGGCCCGCACGCTACGCTGGCCACGTCGCGCGTAATTAAGCATATTTTCTGTCAGGGATCTTGACCAATTATTTTCATAAGAATCTGCAAATCAGGGCTCCCAAATGAGGTCTCCATGTTTCATGTAGTTTTTATCTAAATATGCATCGGGATGATGATCTTGTAATAGGCCTCTTAAACTTATAATTTTGCATGATTGTTATTGGACCAAATTCAGAATAAGCGTTAGTTTTTTTTGTGCAGATTAAATGTATTCATATATCTAATTAAAGTAGAATATAAGTAATAGGTAGGTACTACATAGGCTACATAGCTGGTAAACAAATACTAATAAGTATTCTGTGTAACATCCCTCTCGAAGAGGGAGACATGTGTTCAGCAGTGGATGTTTACTGGCTGATGATGATGATGATTCTGTGTAAATATCAAGAAGGCAACCCTAACGTTACACGTGCCGCGTCAGGAGAGATAGAGCTACGTGATAGAAAGAGGGCGGCCTTCTAGGTGAATATAGCGAGCGGTATCCAGCGCTGTGCGAGTTGAATTGCTACTTTATTGCCTCGAAGATAGAGTCCTTATTTATTTAAATTTCTTCGCGGAGTGAACCTTCTGTGTCTATTATGTCTTCTGTGGTATAAGACAAAAATACCGCGTTTTCAACTCATTAAACAAATTCAAAACATTAAACTGAAAGTAAACACATTGTACAATACACAATTGCACATGCTATGCAACCTCGAAAACCTTTCGAGAGAGAACAAGTCGGTGTTGCTACCACAAAACAATCAAATGGACTTAGTGATTTTTGCCCCGATATTTAATTTTCCTATTACAGCAATGTTTAAACCTCTGACTATAGGGCTGGCCACTAAGCCTATAATAACTTAAATAATTTAAAAAAAATTAACAATTACTTATACTCTAGCAGCTTTCATTTAGCAAAGAGCGATGGTGATTAGTCTTGGAACAAACTTCGACCAAAATAAAATGAAGTTATGGACGGGCCATAACCATTGAACTTGCTCAGTAAAAACGAGTCAAAACCGTTGGACATATACTTCAACACCTAAATATAACCATGTACAGTACATTTGTTACAAAAAATAGATACCGGTTTTTTGTTGTATATTTACGCTTCGGGAAAGCACACGAAGGCATAATTTTGTCAGATGTTTCGTTATCATGTAACAATAGTCTCGTTACGCACTTCCTATATACGGCTAGAGACCGACTGAAACGAAGAGAGCGCCGGCGCTCATTTTGTAATCTTCAAAAATGCGCTTCTTCTGAGCCCGTCCAATCATTTTATTTTATCGATGGGAACAAAAGTTGGTGTGATGTAAAGAAGTTGCCTGCGTTGGTACATCATGGTGTTTTTGTTTGGTGGATAGTATTATTTTATTAATTACCCATTAGTAGAAGCAGTCAACATCGTCTAGACGAAGACGTCCGAACTGGGAAAGTTGCTGCCGAGTCAAGCACATCAAATTGATTTGCTCGAAGGACCATGCACTTCCAGTCCAGTTAGTTCTAGTTCCAGTCTAGGTACCACTAGAATTCACTGCTGTAAAAAACATTTCAATTTGTATAATGGCATACCTATCCATCGAATGTGGTCCGAGTATGTATTGGGGTTTAAAACGGTATCAAAACGGAACCCTTGTAGTTTCGCCGTGTGCGCGTCCGTAGGTATCTGATTCTAACAGTTTTTTTAAAAGCTTTTATTTAACTTGCCCTGTTAGTATTACCATAGATTAAATATACCAAGGATTCATATATTACGTTCGCGGTATGTGTGGGACAAATATTGCAACTGAATTATAGACCAGTTTTTCCTCAATCGATTTACCTGAAATTTGGCGCACTTGTGTAAGTTCGGTGACAATGCAATGTTATGGTACCATCGAGCTGCTCTGATGATGAAGGCAGATGCTGGCCATAGGAACTCCTAAACAAAACGACATAGCCCCGTCGTGTTTGGGTTTGTTGGATTTGTATTCCCAAGCACTCTGGTCCTAGCTGATAAATTCAATATGGCGGACGCCCCAAGATGGCGGATAAAATGTCCTTATTTACCATCATGGTATGGGTATCAAATGAAAGGGTTGGCTGTGAAGAATACGAAAAAGCTTATTTTTAAAACGTTTTTTTTTTTAAATTAATGAATGTTGTTTTATATGCATCCAGTTTTGTTTATTGCATGTACATATATTATATGCTTCTTGTTTTTATTTTTTTTGGTGTGATTACTTTTTATTTGCACACATAAATTATTAAAATTATTACGATTTACTCAGATTTACTACAGTCTCTCAAAAATAATTTTACACCTGATTGCTATTATTTTTAATATACCTACATCAAAAAATTTCAAAGTTTTACTTTTCATTACATAAATGTTTTCATCTCAGCCGCCTGGAGTTCATAAAGCCTTAGGTACTTACATAGGTACATAATAAATACCTAGGGTACCTAGTGTCGGCTAGGTACCGACACTAAAAAGGATCGTGAACGTGTTTCCTTTTCACGACTTTCCGACAGCCTCGTCGAGTCGCACTGGTCACGAAGTAGCCTTTAAAAACACGTACCAACCTAGTAAAATAAATAAAGCCACTAAACCTGCAGCAGTAGAGGTAATTCACACGTTATACTGGAGCTAAGTATCCTATACAGGATTATTTTTTACTAGGTGCACACCGCGGTATCTTCGGATAAAAAAATTCATATGACTGTAAAGTCGATCGGTAGCTCCTTAGATCAGATAAACAAGGGAGACATGATAAGGTGGCGTTGCGGATGCGAATTGCGAACACATCTGGCCTAGCCAGGCTTGATGTTTTAGTCGTCTAAGATGTTAGTACCTTCTCTGATAAAAGACAATTTTATTTTGGAATCATTTTCTATATATTTACAGATTTACTTGGCGTAATTCTTTTCTCTCCTTATTTTATTTTATTTTTACTTTATTTATTGAACAAAATCCACAGCCCTTTAAAAAACAAAACAATAAACTACAAACCTAACTTGGATTTACATTATACATATTACTAATATATCAATAGCTTAAGTCGTATACCATAATAAATGTATGTATAGGTATATTAATCTATTAATCCATTCGCAGTACCTTATACTGAAACTGAATACTTTTATCAGCCATTTCCATAATTTTTCAAACAAACTTTGCACTCGCCTCTACAATAAGTTAATAAGGAAGAAAAATATTCCAAGGAAGACATAAAAATGCCCGGGACTTAAGTCGCGAATGCGCGGATTTGCAGTAAGAACATAGGAAGGTCTTCGGAGTCGGTGAATTTCACGGGATTAAGGTTGCGGTCTCTTATTTCAATCGATCTAATACTTTAACCAGTCTGAAGTTTCAGGACATGCTGGGAAAACTTACTACATAAATGTTGAACATAAGAAAGTTATGGGTTGGAATAAAAAAAAACCTCTGTAGTTTTTTTAAGTTCCGAGTAATTGACTATTTTTCAATCGTTGGGTCGGCAACGTATCTTTGATGCCCCTGGTGGCATTCATAGGTGACGGTGACTGCTTACCATCAGGCGGCCCGTCTGCTTGTTTGCCAACAATAACATTTAAAAAAAATGTTTTGTAGATTTCGTGATGAGTCAGTGAGCGAGGGAATTAATTCCGCTTTTATATAGAAGATAAAAAGTCCTGCAATTCGAATCGTCGACCAGTCGTATATTTCATGATAAGTGTTTGTGACAGAATGTTTGTACTATGTAGTACATACAGGTAAATACTCGTATTACGCAAGTACCTCCTTCTATGTTTATCCTGAAACAAATAGCGGGCTTAAAAATCTTCTCCTGACACTCATTGCCTATGCGAACTCTACTTATTTTTTGATAGAGATCTCTATCCAAAAATAAGTAGAGTTCACATAGGCAACATTTATGACTCTTTAAAAATTCAAAGGCAACCTACATCCATTATCTATCGCTGAAGATTATAGGAAAGTTTCTCAAGGAAAATTGGTCGCGCAAAGCAATCGATCATATCTCTAGCTAGAGTATACCTATACCCTGGCTCTACCGAGAGCAATATATTTCAATACAAAGACGAGACGTGGCGTGGTTGAAGGATTATCCACTTTCACGAGATAGATTTTTCACCTCGTCTCCTCATAGAATAGCTTTAAAACGAATTTCATTTTGCTGGATGATACATTATATTGTGATAAATTTATTGTCTGCTTGATATTTGAAATTGAAACTGAAATTATTTGTTACAAGCTGATCAGGCAGATGTTGTCCTGTCCAAATTTGAATGGTCTTGATGGATGATGATGGACACAAAAATCCCATAGAAAGAAGGACATGTGTGAGGATATGACATGGGAGAGAAAGAGAAAATTTTCTTACTTTTTTCTTTCTTACTCTTCTGTTTTTTGGACGGCGGTCCGTCAACCAAATCCGACACGTCTGATAGCCCTTAGTATTGCAATACAACGCGGCAATGCGGCTAGCATTTTTGGAAAGATGCCTACGGGCAGTGGTTTGTAATTTGCGTCTTCTAAATAATGTTCATATTTTCCATTACGGAATATGGTGAACACTTTAAGTATAGAAAGAAGATATATACCTACTTACACCGGCAAACAA
This sequence comes from Agriopis aurantiaria, assembly GCA_914767915.1. NCBI lineage: Eukaryota > Metazoa > Arthropoda > Insecta > Lepidoptera > Geometridae > Agriopis > Agriopis aurantiaria. Next base: position 9,377,153 of record OU611983.1, on the reverse strand, counting down.
TACGAGCCAAAATATTCTCAAGAAAAAAGGGTTACTCCACAAAACAATACACGTTTATTAGTGTTTATCAGGTTTTCTGTAAAATTGTTACCACAAATCGACGTTTATCATTCGTCTAATGCCAAATTAAATTTCATAAAAGACGTCACTTACTCAACTCGTTTTGTTCATTCGTAAAAAAGGCGGCCCGTTAGTTTGTTGCCACCTATGGCATAAACTCTGCTGAGTCGAAAAATGTATGACTGCATCTGTGGTTCCCGATTCACCTTACTTAGTCATGAGTGCAGATGTATTTCGAAAGCTATAAGTTACCTACTACAGACGGTACATAATTTCAATGAACGATACATAAAATATTAAAATGTTGAAAAAAAAACTAAAACAGACTTCAAGACCTACATAGTTAAAACAGAGATTGAAAGTCCTCATCAAAACTTTTGAACCACAAACCAAAACGTCATTTAAGTTTGGTTTGTTGGTTTTTGTTGAATTTTTCAAAAAGCGCTTAAATTATAAAAAAAAAAATCGGGACCACTTATGACCACTTTTTACTTACCAAAAAATAATAATCATCAATTCATAATTAGTGAAGTAATCGCGTAACATACATACAAAAAAAAAAACATACACTCGAATTGATAACCTCCTCCTTTCGTCGGTTAAAAAGTAGAGTATATAGAGTATATCTCTACAATAAAGAGTTTCTATCTACATAAATAATCTCTTGTTATGGTCTTTTATGGATACAGTTAATTAACATAACCAATTTATTGATTATGGTGATTCAAAATATATGTGTTTTAAAAAGTACTAAATTGCTACAAGCTAGTCTGGTCTTTAGCCATTCAATCTAGCGGCAGGCAAATTGACTGTGTTGAGCGGAAATGTGCGGTGAAGCGTTCAATACTTGGATGTAGTGAAGTGGTGCACTACGTTAGAAGAACTATAAGAACTTCTAGACTCTTTGTTACGGTAAAATTAATACTGCAAACTTCTTTTCAACTAAAATGCACAGAGTAGGTAAATGGCTCTTTTGATACGCCTACTTTATTTGGATGTAGTTTGGGGTCGGAAAGTCGAGACTAGCTAAAACTGAAAGTTCGGTCGGTTTCTACAAAAAGGATACGGGCTATGGTTTTAAGTAGCTAACAGACGAGACGGGCTTGGTTGACGGACCGCCGTCCAATCAACGGGAGAGAAAGAGAAAATTTCATCTTTTTCCCGTTGGTTTGACGGCAACCAAATCCATACGTCTGTTCAATGACAGTTTTTACCTACATCAATTCAATTCATTTTTTTTTACCTTCTGTTAGTACTATTATAATGTTATTTTATTTGCTAAAAAATTTTTCTATCCATAGAGCTCATAAAGGTGGCGTGCTGTGTTTTCTGAAAAGTACAATATTATGCGTGTCTCCAATCAAGAGTGATCAAGTTCCTTCAGGCCAAGTCTGCTCTATCCTCTTCAAAGCTTCACTAGCTTTGAAGAAGATAGAGCAGACTTGGAATAGATTTCTCCCAAATCAACGTGATTCATCCTCAGTCACACCGTCGCTTACCATCAGGCGAGTTGGTGGCCAAGGGTAGATCAATATTACTAAAAAATACCTAGTCCCGAGGACACGAGGACATAGTATACGCAAGCCTATATTTATATTATGTATGTATTTTGTATGTCCAACTTCAACTCTGTGACAGTTTAACAGATTTGAGTCGTATTTCCTATATGGAGTAAAAAAAAAAAGAGTCTACTTATATATATATGTATGTACTTATCTTCCTTGAAAAAAAGAATACAAATACACATTGACTTTTTTTTAACCCCCGATAAATGAGCTGATTTTCTTCAAACGGCTGAGCAGATTTGACTTGAATCATAGCAAAGAACATCAAAATCGGTGAAGCCGTTTGGGAGCTACGATGCCACAGAGACACTCAGATACAAAGATATACGGATACAATGACACACAGCTACACAGCTACACAGATACACAGCTACACAGATACAAAGATACAAAGACACACAGATACAAAGACACACAGATACAAAGACACACAGATACACAGTACAAAGATACACAGACACACATGTTAAATTAAACGTATACCGTTCAGTTTACCCTTTAGTTAATTTTATATCCTTCAGTTTGCGCCGGGAGCAAAAAAATCTGTCCTATTTTTACCGCATTAAGTGTTATTACCGCATACTACTTAGCTATACTAGACTTAAATTATAAATAATACATTCAATACATTCATTCTACTCTACATTCAATAGTCACTGTACCGTATGTATACGTTTGATAGCTAGCTCAGTCCAGCCTGTTTGCCTACAAGCTTACTAATCCAAACTCACTGAAGCGTGTTGGCTTTGATGCCTGTTAGGATTACCTAGAGACAGATTGCAAGCGAAACTATATTTATACGTATGTTGAATTCACTGAGCTGCTTTAGCAAATGACGACAAATCGACACAATAAATGTATTCCAGTTATTCGAGGGAGGTCAGAAATTTCAAATTAGATTTAGAGAATGCGTTAGCCAAATATTTAAATAAAATTGTTAGTAAATAAATAAAAAAAAATATTTCTCGGAGAGGTTCAATGAGCAGGGTTCGTCTCCTAATATTCCACACTCGAGATATAGCCCATTAATAAAAATATTAAGATTGGTTTACAATCATTTGAGATGTCGCGTAGAACCGGGTCTTCTGCGCCCAAAATCTAACAAAACAAATTAACAATAGTAGATTGTAACATAAGGGAGCAAAATAATATTTTTACGGCAAGGGCGCTTTTTTGAATTCAGAGCGAAGTGAGGGATTGTAGAGTAAGTTTCCGAGCGTAGCGAGGGATTCTTTAGTACAATCCTGAACGTAGCGAGGGATTCAAAGTACGTCGCCCGAGCCAAAAAAATATTTTGCGCCCGAGTGATACACTCTACTTTTCATCACCCACTATGAGAAAATAAAAGGCGCCTCATATTTTATTGTAATATAAATGTAGTTCACGCGTTTTGATTTATTTTTTTATTATTTAGCTGGCGGCGCGACTATGGGCAGTCGTACCTGCAGCCCACAGATCTTAATCTGTGCTGCAGCCAGTCTTTATTCAAACAATATTTGCGTTCGATTTCTTTGGCGCTGAACACTAAAATGTTCCAAATTCAAAAAGTGCGCGGCAAAGATAATTGCGGCGCACTTATAAAGAGGATTAATAACTCAGTACTGCCGACTAAAAGTTTCATATAAAAACCTTTGGGTACACTTAACGGCGAACCAAGTCGTCCTTTTCGAATAGATGGGACGAAAAACATGTTTAGCTAACATCGGCATTATTATGGAATTTATGGATGCCCGCTCGTGAATCGGATTGTGATCACGATGGCGAGCCGTCTCACATGCTCACGCGTGATGCTATCCTGTTCCATCATAAGCGTGAGCAAGACGGAATACACACAAAAATAATAATATTTAGAACCGACTTTGAAGCGATTTTTTAACGTAGGTACCTAAGTTTTTTCAAAAGCAAACGTTTTTCCATTTGGATTAAGACGTCTACGTAAATGAATTGCTGCGATGCTCAGGTAGAGGCACCTAATTACGTTCTCTCGGCTCTTGGACTGCAGTTTATTTCCGCAAGAACGTCCATCGTTCTCGCCAATTAACTCTCGTGGAGAATATACAAACGTAAGTACCTTTAATCTTCGACTAAAACAAAATTAATGGACAGGTCCAGTAGGAGCGCATTTTAGAAGATAACAAAATGAGCGCCGGCTCTCATTTCGTTTCAGTCGGTCTCTAGCCGTAGGAAGTGCAACACGTGTCTATTGTTACGCGATAACGAAACATCTGACAAAATTATGCATTCATATGCTTTCCCGAAGTGTAAATACACAAATAAAACCGGGATCTATTTTTTGTAACAAATATACTGTAAATTTTTATAATTTCAATGGTTAGGGCCCGTCCATTCATTTTATTTTAGTCGAAGCCTTTAATAGAGGTTTTTAAGTATAATATAAAACAAATCTGTACGTGACCAAAATGATGGGGCCTGTATTTTGGGCAGAAAGTAGCCTCGCAATCCAGCGAGGCAACGCGGCCAGTACTTTGGGCACATTGCCTATATTAGAGATCGCTTAAACTATCTATAGGCCTTCGTTGCCTACCTACAATGTACATCGTATAAACAATCTCCAATTTTAATTTTAAAGTTCATGTTTCGTTTATAGTTTATAGTAATTAGGTTAAAAAAACATTGAATTATTAATTACATGTTATTTTTTCCAAAATAAGTTCATATATGCTGTGAATGTCAGAGACCTTAGATATAGTTCTGTGGTCAGAGCAACACACTCCCTAGCCCACAGCCCTAGCCACACGTAGCTATCTCTTTCACACACAGTCAACATTTTTGAAGATAAAAATCCCTTAAATCTTTAAAATAATGTTTTAAACTATCACGGTTGTTCACTAAAGTTATTTGTTCTTCCCGTGAACATGGTGCATGTAACTGCGCCGAAATATCGGGAGCTCATTCCACAACCTTACCACGGTAAATATCCCGTAAATAATCATTTAACTTTAAAATAATGTTGCAAATTGTTTAAAGCAATTTACTTGTTGATGTTTTATAGGACGGTAAAGGAAATCGAAATTGTTTCGATCTCCTCCGCCAACATAACACATAATATCGTCTATATATATATATATTATCTATCTTTATTATATAAAAGCGAAATTCATCTACTCATCTGCTCACTCACTCATTCATTAATCACGAAATCTCGAAAACTACTTGGCCTAAAATGTTGAAATTTGGCAGGTTCCTTGACATCCAAGATGATCCAATGATGATCCAAGATGACATCCAAGATTCCTTGTCCGCTAAGGAAGGATTTTGCGAAAGGGCCGAATTATGAGGGGCAAATAGAGGTTGTAAGTTTGTATGAAAGTCCTTTGTTTTTGTTGTAAGGGACATTAACTTTGGTATTCAGGTTAATCGTTTAAAATAATAAAATTTTGATAGTATATTTTTACAAAAAGGAAGGATTAAGGAGGTGGAATTGGAGTGTGTATGTTGTGCTGAAAGTTTGTGCCAAATTACAGATTCGTAAATGTGTAATGGGGTGTAGACGTCCACTAACAATATTTTGCGAAAGGGCCGAATTAAAGGGCCTAAAAGGGTGTTGACAGTTTTGGTGAAAGCATACGCGTACGAAGTCGCGGGTAAAGGCTGGTTGGTATATAACAATTTTAAAAAAAAATTGCAAACTTTGGCTTGTTACATAAACCCAATCAGTTTTTTCAAATTCCTACGTAGTGACTTTCTACATCAAAAACCACAAATATTAAGCCGCAAATCTGACCTGAATTTCATTAACTGTAAAAAGTTCAACCGGCCGAACTATTGCCCTTATTTTATGAAGTTCTTTTAAGGTAATATATCAAAATCTAATAACCAGTTAACACCTGCCATGCTTTTCTATTCAATGTACTATCTGAAATTCAACATTGGAAGTTCAACGTCCCAAGATTCTTTTAGTTCTCACTTTTAATCTGGCCTCTAGACGCCTTTTGCTTCAAAGTTAATGCAACGAACAGACGGTAACAGACAATAGACAGGCAAGGAAATAGCTAACAGCCGTGAATATTTTTCAGTTTAGTATCTAGCTGCATTATCCAGAAAGCTAAAGGTTGCTCAAAAGGAATCTTTTGTATTTTACTTGCAATACGGTCAAAGAAAATAATATTTTGCTTACTTAACTTTGGCTTGTAGCAAAACCAATTTGCTGTCTAGTCCCTTGTGTACTTTTAAGTGGGGTAGAAATGTTTGTCCTTTTATCCGTTCCTAGGTCCTGAGAGGAATATCTAAGTAGCTTTTATGTTCCATAATTTGATACATGTACCTATGTTCCACTCGAAGGTTTTCTCGAAAGACCTAAAATAAATGAATGGCTTAGAATAACTATTCTAAGATGTATGGATAAAAGGAGGTACGAGTTCCTATACTTTGTAGCGTGTAATGTACTGAGTAGAAAATAAGGTAAGTGTTTTTTTTTATATAGGTCGAGAGATTTTATTTGTGGTTAGAATGAGACTATGAATTTATTGACTTAGACGCTGACGTCTGCGACTTCATACGCGTAGTGAGGAATATGTAGTGGACACAATACACAACAAAACTATAAAGTTTAGTTACGAAACCATATATTATATGAATAAACCCATCGGATATATCTATACTGAAGAGTTTAGTTTATGATTTTTATAAATTATTGGAGGTTACATGTAGTTACAGGCTTACAGGTTACAGGGCCCCGATTCTACTAAAGAAATTGTTTTTAAATTGTAATAGTTGCGATTTTAATTGTTAAATAACTGCCTCAAATATACAGTTTTAAATATTTTTTATACTAAAAAAATACAACCACCTAATATTATAACTTATTAATTTTTTAAAATTAAAAACTGTCAATTAATCAATAAATAAAATAAAAAAACTAAGTTATAATATTAGGAGGTTGTATTTTTCTAGTATAAAAAATATTTAAAACTGTAAATTTTGAGGCAGTTATTTAACAATTAAAATTGCAACAATTACAATTTAAAGACAATTTGTTTAGTAGAATCGGAGGGCAGGTTGTAGGTCTTTTTTAATACGGACTGTAAAATTATCGTTATAAGGTTTAAGTTTCTTGGTTCAGACGCATTTTAGAGCGGTGACCCAATATATTTCGATATGTCCATAAAAATATATATAAAAATATAAATAAAATAATAATAATAATATAATGTAAATATATAAATATATATGTTAGTTTCAAATATATTTCATGCTAATACTTTATTTGAAATCATAATGTTTTTGACACAGGCTATATAAATACGCTGTAAGGGTGGAGCCAAAAAATAATGGAAAAAAACAATAAGTACAGGTCAACAAGAATGTCATACACAAAGAAAAGAAAAGAAAATCGTGTCATGCACAAAGAATATAGTGAATATTGGTGAATATAATATAATATACGAGGCATATAAATAACATAAGTAGTATAAGTTTGAAATCTTTGATACGAGGTTTCTTTTCCTCGTTTCCTTCTTGCGGAATTTTATGCCAACATATTTTGAAGCGCCATCAGATACTTATTTCCAAAAATCTTAGTGACTATGTGACTAGTGATTATACGTACATAGTTATATATACCTTTACCTAGTCTGTGTATATACCTATACTTAGCGTCTCCGTTAGATAGCTCTGTCAGTATCATTCATGCCATTGAAGAGATTCACCCAAGGACTGGGCCTTTTCCAAATACTGTAGATTTTGCCTATTTTTGCGTGAGCGTGACTATGAAATGAATACATAATGCTTTTAGTTGACTTACGGCTATTCACCTCACAGCAATGCTTTTAATCCTTTTATATTTCCACAATGTGACTCCGTATCGCGGGTGACTTTCACATGGCAACAAATTAATATTCCCATTGTGGTCACCCAATTTTCCTAGATTACCAACGGCATTAGAAGTTTTTTGTTGTTGTTGATCGCGTGTGACACGCATTATGTACACGAGGGCTTATTGCCGTTGAAAATCACAGGTGGAAAAAAATTCAAAAGAAAAAGCGTTTTAAAAATGATGCCTACAACCACATCTAATTTAATTTAATTCATCTTATTTAATCACATTTAATTGTATGCATGTACAAATTTTATAACTCGTCACATGCCTTGGCGTCGCTGTAAGTGTGACAAGTATTTGTGTATTAATAAATAGGTAAATTAACAAATCTCCGGGCTGGCAAAGCATCGACAACTACCGCTAGTGTAGCAGGTGTCCATAGTCGGCGGTTAAAGTTTATCATTAGGTAGGCCTTCAGAAAAAAAAATATGGAAGTGAAGTGTTATACTTACCTATAGTTTTCCCTTTACCTCTTACATTTCTTACACCCTCTTGGACGTCCGTTTGGTCGTCTTGTTTGCAGTTGTGTGCCTATCAATATTGAAGTGTGCGCTTGTAGAACTAGTAAGAGTACCTATGTCAGCGTGTGCAGTACGTGTTTACCTCCCAGCTTTCAGTTCACTTTCAGTTCGCCTTCATGGTGAACTTTTTTCGGTACTAAACCCAAGCTATATCCAAGCTATAGATCAAAGGGTGGAAAGCATGCCTGAGTGCTACTAGTTCAAATGTTTTCACAAAATACACATAGTTTCACATAGATAACCTGATTTTAGAGTTCCCTGGAAACTTATTACTTCAAATAAGTATCTTGCGAGTTTCCCCCATCACTGACACCGAGAGCAGAGATAGTGTTCATGTCTTGGGCATTTCGCAACACACATCTTGCTTTCAATATATTTTTATTAAACCGTATATAGCTTTCGACATCCGCAACCAAGTGCCCCGCGGTTTATTTCGGATATACAGGTTTGGAAGACCACGTCTTTGTGGATTCTAATCCAGGGCTCATTTTTGACTATGGTCCAAATCCGGCACAAAGTATAAACGATCCAGCCACGGTTCAAATATCACATGGAACATCACATACCTACTTACCAAAATGACAAAGTCATAGTAAGTATAGTTAAATAGCCAAACTATTGCCTGTTCATAGAGTAGATTCTAAGTAATTGCTTATTCGGTTTAGACGGCTACAGTTTGAAAAAACTAGGCCTTCTCTTTTGATCCAGTGCATGAGAGCACGTTTGAAGAACGCCTTTCATCCTGAAGCATAAAAGATCTTGTTCACGCTTCTGAAAAGCTTTTCATCCCACCGCCAGTCGAGACTTAGGTCACGGTCACTTGAGATCAACCGTACGACTTTACCTTAGTACGTTGATTATTATGGTATATTTTGTTACAATTTATGCAGAAATGGTACATGGATTCAGAACAAGGAAAACCAAGCGACACTTACCTACCTATTCATATTCAATATCGTATCGAGTAGGTAATATTATTCTATCGGTAAAGTACATAACATACCTACCTACATAATGTTCTGAAATCATCATCGAGATTAAAACTTGAACCGTCGCTGTTTGCAAATGGTATTCTATAGAAGCATCGCCAAAGTCATTAACAAAATGAAACTTGGTCGATGTCGGCTTTTGCGCAAACATTGCTGTCGAGTCAATTCCCGTTTTACCTACCTATGGTACAAGTTCCATTCCATCCAATCGCTTGAACAACGTGCACACTTTTAATGGCTTAGCAATAAAAAGTTATTTGACATGCTCAAAAACAAGCAATTCGTGAAACCAAATGTAAATTACTTGTTATCGATCCCATCTTTACTTTTGTATTTAAATGAGCTCGAAGAGGCATCCCTTTACGTTTTAATTGAGTAGTTACGTACAGGAGAGTATCTAATAAATGCAACATTGTATTATCGAGCAATGGTCTCGATTATACGTTTTGTATGGCGCTTCAGCTCGTTTTGAATTCAAATAACCCTTCAGTTCGCTGAAACCCTCCAATCTGCGTGTAAACGCTCTCATTGTGAAACAGATGCTCCCAATTACATAAGGTGATCGACCCTGGTGAAACAACCTTACGACATTGTGGGAGTGTCGACCCTCAGGGCTGTGGCCTCGTCAGCCGGCGGGATGAGTCCAGGGTCACGGACCCGTCTGGAGCAAGGGCGCTCGTCCATTCCACAGCAACCGTTCACCCCACGAAATGGGAGGAAGTGTACTTGTAACTCGTCTGGGAGTGCATAAAATGAAATACTGTGCCAGTTTTTTTTTATGTGCTTGCTTTTGACCTTGCCTCGACAAAGTGCAGGCAAGGATCTAAGATTCCATTCCACAACCTTCCACAACCTTATTGTGGCTCATTCCACAACCTTACCACGGTAAATATCCCGTAATAATTTTAGGATCTAAGATAATGCTGCGGGCAAATTTTTCCAGAACTTTGTAGTGCGGCAGAGTCATCATCATTATCAGCCTATCATGTTCCCGCTGCTGGGCCACAGGCCTTTTCTGAGAGAGAGAGAGAGAGAGAGAGAGAGAAAGAGAAGGATGTGCCCTAATCCACCATGCTGACCCAGTGCATGTTGGTGAATGCCTAAGGTATGTCTTTGAACTTTTTGAGGTTCTTGCACGATGTTTTCCTTCACCACTGTTGAGCATCATAACTGCACATAAATAAGTAATTGGTGCAGGGCCGAACCCTGGAGGACCCTGGGTGCCGTCAGATTATAAAGCACACCTAGATATGCTACCGCTCGGCCACCGTCAATCATGCGGCAGAGTAAGCATCAAATAAGTTTTCAAAAGCAGTTCGCCATAAATACATAATTGAATATGTCCAGACTTTTGACGATATTTACGAAATAAACCAAAATTTCTTAGTAATAACCTGGAATTTATGAATAAATTTTATTACTCTATTCATAAAAACAGTACGAACTATGCATGGATATTGAGTCGGCGCTCAAAAATATCCGAACCAAAATGGACTAAAACCATACTAACTATTACCACCACCAAAAAAGGCTGACAATGCACCGTCATCACTGCTAGTTGCGGGTGTCCATATAGGCGACGGTTTCTACTTACCATCAGTCGAATGGGCTGCTTGCTTGCCGCTCCTTAAAAAAATACATTTAGTCTTGTTGCTAGCTCAATGAGTCAATCTGATAACGACAAATTAGTTTATCACTATTTCTAAAATGTACCTGTATTTGTATAGATCTCACCTATACCTTTTTCGTGAGTTTTATACTAGACCCAACATAGATGCGTTTATGAATCAATGTGTATAAGTATCTCATACAAAAGTCTCATATATGTACCTACTTACATATAACAACACCACAAATGGAAATTGAAATAACTCACCGGCAAAAGTGATGTAAGCAAATTAGGGAAATGTACGATTTGTCAATTCCATCCATGGTACTACGCAAGGGAAATTCGTCGGATCCTCGGGGAGGTAAGAGATCAATGTCGGCTGCGATCTGCCGCGCCATCATAATTTTAACTGAGCCTTAAAATTGCTTCAGCGGCCTAATAACTCCGACTCTACTGTAACAAAGCCTCTCCCTCTGTTACATATTTCATACGTAAAACAAACATTAATACCTGAACAGGTGTTTTATAATCCACACACCCAACAATTTCAGGCCGTATATGGTGACAAATTGAAGTTCAACGACCTTGTATATGTAAATCTATATAGCATGAGTAGTAGACAGCTCTACGCGTAAATATTTTCTCGTGCCGACAACGCACCTCACCCTTCTTTCTGGGGGTGAAAAATAGTCATAAAAACACAGACTTTTTCTGAGCGCAGACGAGTCTCTAGAGCCGAGGTGTCGGTGTGCTAGCCTCGGGCCTTTGATAACTCATGAAAAATTCAACTGCTCCCGACAATATTGGTGATACGAGTGCTTGTACATAAGTAAGAGAACTGTAAATCTCTCAAGCGGCACGACTGAAAATAACGGGTTACTATCTTATCTTTGGGTTTTTTTGTTCGATACATGCAAAAATAATGTTAGTTATTTTATTAATAGCTAACCATGCGGAGCAAAGATATAGTATGACTTTACGAGACTACACCTTAAAAGTCCCTAATTTTAAGAAAATCATATGTACCTATACACCTAACCAAATCAATAGGAATAGAAGTACCTAATAATAATAATTCTACTCACAATTTTTTTATACTTATAGTAACTTCTTCAAAGCTGGAAAAAAAATCTTACTATACTACGTTAGAAGTTGGAAGGCATAATATTATGCTATGGTGCATAAGTTTTCAGTACCTATATATCCAAATCAGCAATAAACAAAAGGGTAGATAAAACCAATATCCTCCTTTTTGAGCTGGCAGGTATACATAAAATAATAATTAACAATATAAAAACCGACTTGTTTATAAATTAGTAAGCGCTCGAACGATATTATTCGTGTTATTCGAACTGGAACAAATGACTAAGTAAAATTTAATAAAAAAATTGAGGGACCATCTGTAAAGCTCCTCTAAATGATATAAAAAAAACACGTAAATTGGTTCCCGTGTCGGAGTAATCTGTGTACATACATTTAAAAAAATCGTACCTCATAGCCTAGCCTAGCGTGATAGACCAGCTTAACACCATCAGTATCTCACTCCAATAGCCAAGAATTTTTCTATCTTATACTGTAAAATTGTTTTAGGTATATCCTCTTATAAACATATTAAATAATTGTATTTTATGTAAAACAGGGCCTCTAAGTGTTGGCTTTGGCCAACCAATGCATCTAAACGTCCAACCAAAGTCAGGGCTAGAGTGATACCCGAGAATAAAAATAAATGTTGTGAAATAATAATAACAAAGGGACGGCTTTGTGGCTAGCCTTCGGTGAGTAGCGACACCGTGTATCCCGATTTCGTGGAGTTAAATGAGACCCCGACCCCTGGCTTGACTTAACCAGCTGTCTGGGGGTGAAATCCGCAAGAGCTAAAAAAATATATTTTGAGATGAGACAGCACAAGGAAGGTGGCGTTTCTCACCCTATATATCTGTTCTACCATCCACAAATTGTTCATCTCAATAATCCAATTTATTAATAAACCAATAGCATAAATATTTCATTTGACAACATCATCTCAATCCACATAGTTTAATTAATTTTTAAACACAAATGCCTCTTTATGTTTGCTTTGCCTGGACCGAATTGATGTCTTAAGATTTAAAAATTACTTTAAAAAAAAAAAAAAAAAATTACTTAAATTACCTATTGTTTACTCTGGCGAAGCAGCAACGTAGTGTCACTGGTCCTGTGGCAAGGCAGCAGGGACCGGGCCAAGCACGCTGAGCTCTGATGAGGCAGCAGGAACCGGGCCAAGCACGCTGAGCTCTGACGAGGCAGTAGCGTAGTGTCACTGGTCCTGTGGCAAGGCAGCAGGAACCGGGCCAAGCACGCTGAGCTCTGACGAGGCAGCAGCGTAGTGTCATAGGTCCTGTGGCAAGACAAAAAATAACAATAAAAGTTATTCTATTACAATACAATACAATACAACTTTATTACACACCGAAAATACAAACAGTGTGAACAGTGTGTATAGTTATTCTATTCTATTCTATTCTATTCTATTCTATTCTATTCTATTCTATTCTATTCTATTCTATTCTATTCTATTCTATTCTATTCTATTCTATTCTATTCTATTCTATTCTATTCTATTCTATTCTATTCTATTCTATTCTATTCTATTCTATTCTATTCTATTCTATTCTATTCTATTCTATTCTATTCTATTCTATTCTATTCTATTCTATTCTATTCTATTCTATTCTATTCTATTCTATTCTATTCTATTCTATTCTATTCTATTCTATTCTATTCTATTCTATTCTATTCTATTCTATTCTATTCTATTCTATTCTATTCTATTCTATTCTATTCTATTCTATTCTATTCTATTCTATTCTATTCTATTCTATTCTATTCTATTCTATTCTATTCTATTCTATTCTATTCTATTCTATTCTATTCTATTCTATTCTATTCTATTCTATTCTATTCTATTCTATTCTATTCTATTCTATTCTATTCTATTCTATTCTATTCTATTCTATTCTATTCTATTCTATTCTATTCTATTCTATTCTATTCTATTCTATTCTATTCTATTCTATTCTATTCTATTCTATTCTATTCTATTCTATTCTATTCTATTCTATTCTATTCTATTCTATTCTATTCTATTCTAAAATCCTAAACAAAAAATTCGCCTGCAAAATGTAGCTCATACATTCCAGAGATAAAAAGAAATATAACGACACCTTGCGTTTTAAAATCCGTCAAACTCTTTTAGGCTACTAGAGGTAATGTAATCTTACACACACATAAACGTACTCCCGAATAACATTGCTCTCCTTCTTGGGCAGTTGGGTATAAAATAACCGTCACAACCGAAAACACTCGGAGAAATGTTGACGCAATAACAAAATTACCCAAACTGCAATGTCGCGCATAAAAATGATAATTTCCGTCGTACTGATGCAAATCGTCTCCTCGCTTGGAATATGTTTACTCCAAGTATGTTTACTCTAATAAAAACTCGTGTAATAGTGCAATCTCAGCTTCCCTTTCAGATACGGCAGATATATTGCCCTCATATCGGCTACGAGCAGTAAATTGGCGGGAAAATGTTGCTGATCGCTCGCACAGAATAGAGTAAGTTATACATATTTCATCAGGTTACACATAAACACGGTTTCTTACTTATGTAGGTACTTTATCGATATGGAACTCTTATTTATTTTTTGAATCAATAAAGCCACAAAAAGGAAAGGAAATCGAAGATGTTATCTTTCAAAGTGGCCTTTGGTGCCGCGTCGTGCGCCATCAGCGTAGCTATAGATAGGTAGATAGATAGGTACGAGTAAGTATAATATGTATTCATTACCCCAAAAACAAGCTTTAGCGCAGGTAAAGGAAAACATCGTGATGAAACCATTGCATGGTAGCACTTTCTATTGCCCGGCTGGATAGCTAAAACCCTCAAGTATAAAATCAGTCGCCAAGCACTTAAAAACAATGCAAGTGACCCACAAGTCGTGTGACGCGATCGCTTGCATTGTTTAGCACTCAATGATTGTAAATTAATATTGAGCAGACGGCAGTTCCGGCAGCATCGTTTGAGAGTTAGTAGTTTCTATACCAGGCCACACCGTCAACAGGGGGGTTAGACAAGAGCCACTTTCTGTTAGCGCTAACGCCCACGGAAAGATAAAATTTTATGAAAATGACATTGAGAGAACATTTCTCTAGCTAATGTCATTGATTTATTATCCTAATAGATAGTTACCAGAAAAAGTGAATAAATAGTGCCATATTATAATTATAGAAAATTTCAGACAAGGTCAACGGTTATTTTTAATATAGTTTTGTAGTACTCTTATCAAAGATAATAATTTAAATCGTCATTGATTCGTATTAGCGTATATACACAAACGTTATTACAAAATCATGAAGTCATTAATATTTCCTCCAAAAAGATATTCCGCTAAATTTCCATGAAGAAAAGCATATTTTCTCCTCATGTTGAAAATGTAATCAGTAAAAGCCGGGCCAGACTAGAAGAAGGATTTTACGTATGTAAATCAGTTTACCTGAACCACGGCATGATTGGCGGTAAATTGAAGACATTCCGCGGAAATTTTACGACAATCACATCATGGGACATCTCGTTTTTACCGTTGTAGACATTTTGCTAAAGCTGGAGAAAAGATAGCTTAGTAGACTTTCCCATAAACTTGTTTGATTTGGTTTAATGTGCTTTCACATTTTTGGGCACAGTGATATCTTGTGTGGCATGTCCTTCCTCCTAAGGTCTTCCCGCCAAGATTCAATATGAAGCGTTTTAAAAAGGGTGTCTAAGGGTGTGTATGTCTGGGCTGACAAAGCAACGTCAACGCCGCTAAGTGTTGCAGGTGTCCATAGGCGGTGGTTTCTGCTAACCATCAAGGGGACCACAAATTTGTTACCCGCTCTTCTTTAAAAAAAAACTTAAATATCTTGAAATAACTTTTTTTGGGACAATGAAGAGACAGGTAGCTAAGTAGAATATTTAAGGCATTCTCCTGAAACGATTCAATCTCGCGCGGAGAAGGTTTCAAGAGAGAAAGAATGATCCAGAAATCTCTGCTTGGCAAGTCATCGTAATGAATGGAGCCCAATTTCATGAGCTGTTTCATTTGCACGTGCTCGGAATTCCAACACAAAACATGTAATGAACTCTGTATATTTTAGCTTACAACGTAACTCAATTTTATGAGAATCAACGTTTTGCTATACAGGGGTTTTGCTAATTAGGCCTATTGTTAATTAGATGTTTTGCGTAGTTGGACATTTTGCTACTGAGGTGTACTCGTGGTGATCTTACCTAAGTACTCAATTAATATTCAGATTACCCTGGAGTCGGGGTCTTAGAATACGGCTTCGGTATACCCTGCCTATCGTAAAAACCTATAAAAAGGTGGCCTGTGGGTTAGTGGGTGGTCACATTTGAGGATTTAACCTCCCATTTAATCGAGCCCATGGAAGGCAACGGCGTGGTCCGCACCATAGCAGAGGGAAGGAGAGGAAAAGGCTCAAGCATTTTCCGGGAGCGATGCTTCAGGCGGCATGCTAGGGCCATTGGTGCGTTATATATATATATACTGTAATGTATGAATGGGGGTAGTTGTCAAATCGACACCTACCTACATGCAAAGGCATAATAAACAGTCTTGAGTTAACTGCAATGGTGGTTTTATTGCTCATTCACATTGGCGCAGTTTAATTGGATTTACGTCGAAAATATTCAAGATGCCGTACGGAAAGTTGCATGAATTCGATATTCATGGTCGGGGGAATTGGTGTTCATATGTACGACTCGTGGAACAGTTTATATTGTTAAACGCAATCAAGCCGGAGCTGCGAGTCGCCACGTTAGTGACGCATGTCGGTGCCGCGACGTACGACCTTATGTGTGACCTCTGCTCGCCAATTCACCCTGAGGACAAACTATTCAAGGATCTAGTGGCGTTAGTGCGTGAACATCTAGAACCGAAGCGGTCTGATATCGCTGAGCGGCACATATTTCGGCAACGGCGACAGGCGGAGAGTGAAAATGTCGGCATATTCTTACAAACCCTAAAACACCTCGCGACTCACTGTAACTTTGGTGCGTCGCTAGAGGAGAACCTGAGGGATCAGTTTGTGTCGGGCTTACGCAGCGAGGAGATGCGATCGCGCCTGTTCGCGGAACCTACGCTAGACTACCGGAGGGCAGTGGAGCTGGCGCTAGCGCTGGAGGCGGCCGAGCGGCACGCGGAGACCGCGGCCGGGAGCGGCGCCGCCCTCGGAGCGCCGGGCTCGGGCCACTCAGGACTCGGGCAGGGCGGAGACGGGCTGCATCGGGTAGCTGCGGCTGAGGCCGCGGGCTACGTGCGAGGGCGCAGTTCCGCTTGCTGGCGATGTGGAAAAGGGAACCACGCGCCAAACAAGTGTCGTTATAAGTTTTATTCGTGTAATAAATGCAGAGTAAAGGGGCATTTGGCCCTAAAGTGTCCAAAAAGTGCTAAAACCCCCATTACCGGGGGGTCAAAATACCAAAACTATATTGGGCAAAGTGATACAGAAAGTGATGCGAGCGACGGATTGTATCATTTTTCAGTGGCAGCGGGAGCAAACCGTAAGGACGATCCATATTATTTAGAGGTCAAGGTCGAAAATAGAAATGTTTCATTCGAAGTAGATACAGGTAGCAAAATATCGGCAGTGTCAAAGCAATTTTACGATGAGTATCTAGCCCATTTACCTATGATTAAAGATGAGGTTAAGTTCCGATCATATTCGGGCGGTGCCATCGTGCCTCTCGGTCGTGTCGAAGTGACGGTCACGAGAGAAAGCGAGACCGCTGTTTTACCACTATTTGTTATTGCAAATGGTGGATCGCCATTAATGGGCCGCCTTTGGCTACGTAAATTAAAATTAAAATCAATTAACATTTTTAACATGAATGAACAATGCGATCCCACCATAACAAAATTGAAGTTAGAATTCCCAGAGGTTTTTAAAGAAGGATTAGGAACGTTTAAAACAGTGATAAAATTATATCTCAAAGACACTGAGCCGATATTTTGCAAAGCTCGTCCGATACCATTAGCGATGCGCATTCCTGTCGAACGTGAAATAAAACGTTTAGAATCAGAGTCAGTGATAGTTCAGGTCGAACGGTCGGACTACGGCACCCCGATCGTAGCTGTTATCAAGCGGGACGGCTCGATTCGCATATGCGGTGACTATAAGATAACGATCAATCCAAAACTTAAAGATGTTCACTATCCATTGCCACGCATTGAACAGTTATTTGCAGCGCTAAGTGGTGGGGAGCAGTATACTAAATTAGACTTGAAAAATGCATACCTACAATTAATGCTACACGAGGAGTCTCAACCACTCACCGCTATAACCACACACGTCGGGGTATTTGTCTATCGAAGGGCGCCGTTCGGTCTAAAGTGTTTACCAGAAATGTTTCAGAAATTAATCGAAGAAACCCTGTGTGGTGTGGATAATGTGGTTTGTTTTATCGATGACATTTGTGTAACTGGGGCCAATAGGGCTATACATATGGCTAATTTAAAAGCAGTACTGGGCAGACTCGAACAAGCCGGCTTACGCATCAAATTTGAAAAATGCGAGTTTTTCAAAAATGAAGTTTGTTATTTAGGTTATAGAATTAATCGACACGGGCTATACACCGATGAGAAAAAAGTGGCGGCAATCTCAAATTTACCAGCACCTGAAAATGTATCACAGTTGCGTGCGGCACTCGGCTTGGTAAACTACTACTCGCGGTTTTTAAAGAACGTTAGTACCACACTGCACCCACTTTATTCTCTGTTAGCTAAGGGTGCGCGCTGGCAGTGGACGCAGGCGTCCCAACAAGCGTTCGAGGATATAAAGCAGCAGCTGGTAAGTGGGCCGGCTCTGGCGCATTATGAACCGCAGCTTCCTCTCGTATTGGCTGTAGATAGTTCTGATTATGGATTGGGTTCGGTCTTGGCTCACGTTTATCCCGACGGCAGTGAGCGCATCGTGTGCTGTGCCTCGCGTACGCTCAACGCCGCCGAGCGTAAGTACAGCCAGATCGACAAGGAGGCGTTGGCCATCGTGTATGGGGTCACGCGGCATCACCAGTACGTGTTTGGCCGTAAGTTTATGTTACGCAGTGACCATAAACCGCTCACTTACATATTCGGTCCCAAACACGGCATCCCACAGACTGCCGCCAGTCGTTTGCAGAGGTATGCAGTGCGGCTCGCCGCATACGACTTCCAGATATCATTCGTGTCAACGGATAAAAACGGTAACGCCGATGGATTATCGCGCCTGCCTCTGGCTGCCGGTAAAGGTAAGTCGAATGTCAGCGAAGAGGAGGCGGCGTATATACATTATGTAGAGGACACGTTTCCCTTAAGCCACAGAGATGTCGCGCGAGAGACCATGAAGGATAGCACGCTGAGTAAAATTTATGGGTATATAATAAGTGGATGGCCGGATCGGACAGAAATAGAATCTGAAAAACCGTATTTCCACCGAAAGGAAACACTGCAGGTTGATCACGGGTGTATCGTATGGGGATACAGAATCGTAATTCCGAGGAGTTTGTGCACACATATAATTGAAGACATTCACGAGGGTCACGTGGGCATAGTCCGCATGAAACAAATCTCCAGGAATTATGTATGGTGGCCTTCGATAGAAGATGAGCTACAGGAGCGCGCGCGCACGTGCGCCGCTTGCCGAGCGGTTCGCGACGCGCCGCCGCACGTGCCTCCTGCGCCCTACCCCTGGCCGCAGGAACCCTGGGCAAGGCTACACGCCGACTTCCTCTACTACAACGGTAAGTACTACTTGGTTGTCGTAGACGCACATACAAAGTGGATCGAGGTAGCCGCGATGAATTCGGGCACGTCAGCGGAGCCAGTGATCGGTAAGCTCAGAGATATGTTCGCTAGATTCGGGGTGCCGAAGCAGGTGGTGACTGACGGGGGGCCGCCGTTTACATCCACCAGACTAGAGATGTACTTTAAGAAAAATTGTATTCAACACATCTTGACGGCGCCATACCATCCCGCCAGTAATGGGGCAGCCGAGAATGCAGTTAAGACGGTAAAAAAGGTAATGAAGAAAGCTACTGCCGACGGAGAACAGGTACACACCGCTGTCAGTAAATTTCTATTACAGTATCGTAATAGTTCGCATAGCAGCACACAGAAGGAACCCGCGGTCGCGATGTTCGGGCGCCGGCTGCGCACGCGGCTCGATCAGCTGCGCGCACCCAGCGCGGCGCAGTGCACGGACGCGGCGCAACGCGCGCAAGTCGCGCACGCAGGTGGCACGCCGCGGAACTTCGCCGCTGGAGACTCCGTCTTGGTACGAAATTTTTCAAAGCGAGGGCCTAAATGGAACGAAGGAACAGTTACGGAGCGTACGAGCTCGGTCACTTACAAAGTGGTCACCGAGGGGAACAGGACGAGCACCAAACACGCTGACCAAATAATGTCTAATCGTTCGAAGCGTTATTCATGGGCGTTAGGAGCAGGTAAGGAGTCGGCCGACAGCGGTCAAGACAGCGCACTGCCGGTGGACGCACAACCGTCCAAGCCGAGCTCGCCCGCGCCGAGCTCGCCCGCACCAGCGGCGGCAGGCTCGCCTCCCGCGCCGCCCGCACACGGCTCGTCGCCTGCACCGCGAGACTCACCGTCGCCACGCGCCCAGGTACAAGGTACTCGTACGCCCAGCCGCCTCCGTCCACGACGTAATCCCAGGCCCGATTATAAACACTTATTCAACTTACATTCTTAAGGCATTATGACCTACATAAGCATACATACGAAATATTATATGACCTCAACAGTACTAGTGTCAAAATGTTTATGTATTGTTCTATCTAAATTTAGCATCCTACTTAAGGTTGACTAGAAACATTGTAACTAAATAAGTATTTGTGTCTAAGCTACCTATTAATTAATGTAAGTTATTACATAATATGTACCTACTTGCTGTCAATAAGATTTTTTGTCCTTTCTTTGGGGTTTTTTTATTTTTATTTTTATGCTTTGTTTCTGAATGTTAAAATTATTATTATTAGATTAACTATTTCGACATAAGTTTTTTTTATAAGGGGGGAAGTGTAATGTATGAATGGGGGTAGTTGTCAAATCGACACCTACCTACATGCAAAGGCATAATAAACAGTCTTGAGTTAACTGCAATGGTGGTTTTATTGCTCATTCACATATACAACGATATATTATACCGATATATTATTATGGAGACCGGGAGGTGCCTGCCGTTTAGCACCGAGGGGGTTTTAGTAGGTGCAATATTCCTACATAACCTGGCTGTAACTCAATACAGCCGGGTGTCTTTAAAAGATTTTCAACGGTAAAAAAAAAGAAAAAAGTTTTGATTTTGTTAGCCAACTTGGTTTACGTGATTCATCATGTGAAACTTAACAGCATGTCCTTTTAGGTGAAACTATAGTACGATAACAAAACAGTTTACTCTTCAAGTTTTGACGAGATTGCGATGCGTTAATCAGGCGAGGTGGCGGTCAGGTACAAGCCTATTATTCAATAAAAAAAACCTTTAAGCCAGTTATAGACGATGCCCAGTTAACTGTCGCCAGTACTGCGCATCGTCTGCAATAGGCTTTATAGCTAAAGTAGGTACATATTTGTCGTCTTCTCTGTTTACGAGACCAAACAATGATATACTGATATTTGAGTAGTATGAAACTACTACGCCACACTACTACATACTAGCAAGGATTCATTTAGGGTTATCTCCCTTGATACTAGCTACCCACCTCCCAACAAGCTAATATCTACTTGTTTACATACTAGAACGTTACGAAAGGGTATTTTTTCCATAAAGTAGGTGTTGAGAAGAGTACCTATTGCAATTAAAGTATATAAATGACACTTTAATCAATCAGGTTCACAGACACCTGAGAGCGATACGTCTGCAGCGACTCCAGTTCAGTTTCATTACCCGCCACTTCTGTGGGGGTAAATAAACCCCAAGGTGGACGGACCGAAGGGTAGGGGAAAAATCATTTAACAGTTTCCTAGATTTTTTCTTACTGTAAAGACACAATTTTTTTTATTTAGTTAGGCCAATTACCTTTGTTTGATAGGTCACTTTACAATCGGTTATTGTAAAAGATATAAAATAATTATAATATAAAATGAAAATAGTGGAACGAACGAGTCGTATTGTGATGTTGCTAAAGAAGTTATCGCAAACATAGCGATGGTTACGGAGAGAGTTAACTTTTTTTTTTTTATATTTGAAGTGTTGTGCCACACTTTAGAGTTTAATAATATTTACTTAAAAGTTATCGAAAATTCAATAATTTTACGATCAGTAGAATTTGAACCTGCGCTATCCATCCCTAAGGCTTAAGTCCCGAGCGGTCTATCAGCTAAGCCATGGTCCCTTACAGCTATCGACCTACAAATTCTTGAGCTGTATTTAAAACCAATCTAAGCGCCATCTATAACTCTTGCTGCCTACAAGTAACTTCTCAACTAGAAACTTTACAGACCCCAAAACTGACTGAGTGACGACGCCTTTTTTCTAACTCTGAAGTATTTTTTTAATACTTTAACTGTTGTTCCACTCTTCAAATATAAAAAAACAACTGGCAAAAGCCGTCAGGAAATCGACCGTGGCTCAGCGGAAGGAGCGCTTTGGACGTAAACTCGCAGATGGTGCAGGCTCGAAGTTTTTTGTTTGTTTTTAAACTAGAAAAATTCGTAATTAATTTTTCAGTTTTTTTGCACCTCCTAAACGTGGTCCTAAGTACGTCTACCAGTCGGATGTAAATCATGTCATTAGGTGCTGCGATCGGGCCCGGTCTAATTGGAAATAAATCTCATTACAGCCAGGCCGGCAGAAGCGCATTTTCCGTTTAGTTGATTCAATATAGAAGCTAACTTTTTGTGGAAATAGCAACGTGGTTCATAAACTTGTCAACTTCAATTACAAGTAGTTACACGGAAACTAATTATGTTGGTTATAGAAATGAATAAAATCATCCAATGATTAAAAATCTAGTAAGTACCGATTTTTTACAATTACCTTTTTGTATATATAAAACGAGCCATCAAACACACAATTTCGGTAGGTTAATAGACACACCAATGAATTTATAGGTATCTCTATAAGGCTGTTGAACTAAAGATGCTGGCAAGGATATAGACGAAGGATTTTAACCTTATAGAAATACTTAAATGTTCATATTCAAAGAAAGCGCATACTATACAATTCGTTTATTTGACGGATTTTATTAAAGTTATAAGAATAACTTAAAACCTATATCTACCACTCCACTTGATGAGGCAAACAACATTTTAACATCCCAGCTGAAACAATATCACATCTGTGTGCAATACATAGGTGGATTTAAAAAAGTTTAGGAATAACTTAAAACCTACCTAAATCGACTCTACTTGATTATGCAAACAAAATTTTAACATCGCATCGCAGCTGAAACAAAAGCACTTCTGTGTGCGGATAGATAAGGGTTATAAATGAAGACCGATAGCAGCAATGGAAACAAAGCCGGCTGTTTGACCTGACTCAGATATTCCGGAGGGAATTAAACGAAACGGGGCCAACGGGAAATATGCAGCATTCATGAGGAAAGCTATTCATGTATTAAAAAGATTGAAAATAACCGACTCAAAGCGAGTCGATTTTCCGTATCGAAACTACACCTGCCAATCGGAAAGAACGACAGAAAAATTTTGTTTGATTTTCATTCGGATTTTACGTCCATTCGAATACGACCCAGATTTTTTGGATAGCCTGCCGGATCGTTTTCGACGGCTTTTTAAGGTTCCGTATCTCAAAAAGAAAAAACGGTAAGTACCCTTATAGGATCACTTTGTTGTCCGTCTGTCCGTCTGTCAAGACCCTTTTACTCAAGAACACGTAGAGATATCAAGAAGTCTACGGTTTTTTTCAGCTGTGTTAAAACTAAACTTATAAGTCAACGTGATCAAAAGATATGACCATTTATGTCGCATATTATAGCATGTTTTGCGATTCACAAGGGAATCAAAACCTATAGGGTACTTGTAGAGCTAGAATTACGAAATTTGGCAAGTGGCAATATTTCAACTTTCTTTGTTGTTTTTAGGGTAAAAATGGGACCCTATTACTAAGCCTACGATGTCTGTCTGTATGTCTGTCTATCCGTCAGTCTGTCTGTCCTACCTATTAACGGCTGTATTTTGCAAACCGTAATAGATAGCCAATTGAAATTTTCACAGAATATGTAATGTTACGGCGGATTGACTAACAAATAATAAAAAAGCTGTAATAAATTGTATTCTAATGTAGCTCTATTATAAAAACGGTAATACTTACAAACGTCAAACTTAACATGATTATAGTACACACTAAAGTATAAAAACAAATAATAAAAAATGCTCAAGTGCGAGTCGGTGACAAGTTTCTGTTCATTACCAAGTTATAACTGGTAATTTCGTTATTGGATTTTGGGGTGGTACGGAACCCTCAGTGCGCGAGCCCAACTCGCACTTGGCCGGTTTTATTTTTGTTTGGTCTAGTGCTCTGAGGGTTCCGTTGTACGGAACGTGTAGTACGAAAGTGTGAGTGCGAGCACTTGGCAGGTTTTTTTTGCAGCATATTTAAAAATGTATGCTGCAAAAGTAGAACGAAAATGAATAAACGAGATTAAAAAACCAGAATATAAAAGGTTGTAAGGTCCTTTTCATGAAAGAAGTCCCACGGCAAACAGCGGAACTAAATTTCCATGTTGTAGTTGTCAGGTGTTGTTACTGTGTTTGGACGCTAGTGGGATTTTTATTAATTTTCCATCGTTAAAGTGTCGTGTACGATGCCAAAAGTTATTAAAGTTCTACTCGAGAAATGATACTGATAGTGATTGATACGCGATGACAGCGCCGCGTCTGGGGGACTTCTTTCATGAAAAGCACTCTAATTAGGTCACTTGGTTGCTGTGTAGGTACCTACGAAACACGAAAATACTTTGACACAAAAGGTCACTTAGAAAACTTTTTACTCGAAAGCCAGATAAAATTAAAAAGGTCGCTCTGGGTTTTTTTAGAAACCCGATCGAAAATAGACTTCCGGCAACACGCCCCGCCGGCCACGCCGGTACGAAACTTGCAAACACCCGTCAACGGCAAATGGAAGGCACCAAAGGTGGTGCTTTTAGAAAGGGGCATTTTCGTTAATATTTTAGTAAGTACGTGGATACTTGAGTAGGGAAACCCTCCGATGAGTCTTCAATGAATTCACGGACATCGTGAGAGCCAACACGTGTAGTACTACGATAATTTATTACTAGTAAGTAAGGTATGGGGCTGCACAGGACAGGAGCAATAGTAGACAAGTACTTATTTATGCTTTGACAGGATCACGAAGGTAATTTTTAACCGACTTCAAATAAGGAGGAGGTTCTCAATTCAATTGTATGTTTTTTTTAATATTTGGTACGCGATTACTGGGTTTTTTTGTTGTTGTTTGGCAAATGTTGTGTAATGTATATAAAAAACCGGACAAGTACGAGTAGGACTCGCGAGTCCAAAAAAAAACTAACTGAAGTTGAAATATTGAAAGACAAACTTAACTTTGTAGTTGACTATAAGGTTCTTCGATACATTCCAACTACAAAATGTAAGTTTGTAATAGCAAAATAATTATTTTTAAATGATATAACTTCAAATTCGTAACTTTCAGTTTTATTCCTATATATGTGCTATGAGACCTTGCCTTCTGCCAAATTTCATGATTCTAGGTCAACGCGAAGTACCCTATAGGTTTTGATTCCCCTGTGAAGTCGCAAAATATGCGACATAAACGTTCATATCTTTTGATTGCGTAGATTTACAACTTTTATTTTTTTACAACCAAAAGAAACTGTAGACCTAATTATTTAGTATAAATTTCAACTTAATAACTTTCTTTAAGCGTTCTTGAGAAAAAGGGTCTTGACATACGAACAGACAGACGGACAGACAGACGGACAGACGGACAACGAAGTGATCCTATAAGGGTTCCGTTTTTTTCCTTTTGAGGTACGGAACCCTAAAAACATATATCCGTATAAATTTTACAGAAATTGATTCAGACTTTTTTGAAAAAATCAACAAAAATGAAAAATATATACACAAATGACGTTTTGGTTTGTGGTTCCCGTCAGCAAAAGTTTTGATGAGGACTTTCAAGTGTCTATTTAAATATAATTTTTCTACTTTTTAATTTAAGTTTGTACACGTAGACTGTAGGTATATGCCTTAGAATAACTACTAAGGTATATGCTTTGAATTTGTTGGTATTTTATCGGTTGTTTACATGTGTTCAAATCGCGAAAGCTTAAAAATTACTATAGCAGTCTTGAAGGCGGTATCTCTTTTCTAAACATTCACTTTATTATGCTTGTTATTTTTATCATTCCGCATCTGAAAAAACATATGAGCGAAGACTGTTTGAAATTCCACAGTTGAAGCTACTGGAAAATAGTTCGATAGTCTACACTAAAGTTTAACTTAGATGTTTTATAAGTTCGATTGCCTCAGCGTCTAACCCCTTTTGAAGGCTTACTCAAACCAGTAAACTTGGAATCATGATTCTTTACACGACTTGATTCTTTTGCTGTTAGGAAATAAGTTCGAGGTAGCGTGGTTTTGATTGGTTGATTAACTTTGTATATTCCTAAAGCTAAATTACAATAGTTAGATAGAAACTCTTTATTGTGCACACCAGAAATAAACATTACAAACAGATAGAAAACACTTACGAGCTAGTGTCACAAGTGGTGGCCTTATCGCTAAAAGCAACCTTTTCCAGGCTACCATTGGATGGAAAGAATTTACGTAACAGTATCGACGGGGGATGTTAAACACTTTTAATGATACCATTAAATAAATACTACCAGTATATAGTATAACATATATATATATAATCTGGGGGTACAAAATATACTGGGGTACGAGGTTAAACATATTTGACATGGATTTAATTCCATTTTCCCTCAGGTACGAACGGCCTTCAAGAGCTTTTTAATAAACTTGAAACATCTGTGGCCCTCGATACAAAAAATGAATCTGTTTAGCCAACGGAAACGGTAGTTACCTTTAATGAATGATGACTAATAACCTTATACAGACTAACATCTTGATTTCCACATAAACTTTTCACTGACTTCTGGGCACTTCTATGTTAATACTAGCTGCTGTCCGCGACTTAGTACGCGTGGACTTTTATTAAAATTATCAACCTCCTTTAAACCCCCTTAACTCGAATACCCCATAAAGAATCGATTGTATAAGGATTCGTAGGTAAAGTCGTATTCGATATTCCGAGAATAATGCAGTCGAACGATGCAGTCAACAAATATTTAAGCCCACCCTGAAACGTGAAACTACACAGATTTTATTTCCTTTTATAGGTGAACTCTCATCGGACTCTTTGAAATCTCGATAGATCACGTTTGGAGTTAAATTTTCAGCGCAGCTGTGCTTCTATACATCCAATTTGTTTGCAGAAGCAATTCCATTCGTTCAAGGCTGCAAAGGTTACTTTGAATTACTTTAAAACTGCGGGCAGATGTAGATCGCGTTATTAGCTGCTTGTAATCAGGCTCCGGGTCCGGGGTAAATCTCATTAGGGGGAGGAAATGCACAGACGACTGTTTGTGGATTCCAAAGCCCCGGAGATTCAAATGCCTTGGGACTTAAGTGAACGTAGTCTGCAGCAGATAAGTACAACGTATTATACTTCTTTATAGTGTTTCTATTTAAAAATGTCGTGCAAAACACATTTACGTTAAAACAAACTACGTATTTAGTCATTTTTTATTAATTCTAACCTATTAGCGTTGTTAACAGATACTGACATTTAGATAAGCGCAAAACGTAATGAATCAACTTCAAATAATTAACCGAAGGTTACGTGATAATGCATTGTGATAATAAAAATATTACCATAAAATTAATACATGTTGGATTTGGTAAGTATTTATTCTGATAGAAAATTGAATTTCCTTTCAAAGTAGAAACAGTAACAGCTGTGAAAGTAATATGTGAGGTAACAAAACCTCGACAGCTAGCCACAACGCGCTATTCAGAAAATGCAGGTAAAAGCACATCTTAACTATGAACTCTGAAGTTAGGTTATTAAGGTATCTTATTTGCTGAGTCAGTGTCTGGTAAAGATGGGAGCAAGTTGCATTTCACGTCTACCCTCCAGACAATTTCTTACTAATATTTCTACCTATAGTCTAGTCTTCCATTGTGCTTGGCTTGGGAATAATGCTTTTATATTGGTCCAGAGAGTAGTTGCAATTATTGCTGATCGGCCAATAAAAAGTACAGTTTTGAAACAGGCAAATGCCTTTATTTAAACAAAGTACATACCAAATCATACATGTCGTAAAAAGAGTTGGATTGAAATTGCAAAGACCGTGAAAAATCAAAATAGGAAAGTAGAATTGGAAAGGACAAGCTGGCGACATTATCATTTGTCACGCTAAATCGCAATGAGTATGGAATGTAGTAAATAATAATATCAATAAGTAACTAGGTATGTCAGACTTGAATATCAGGGATACCGGCAGAGAGTATAGTTCTTAATTTTTGTAACAGGTGTCGTAAGCGCCAACTGAGGTACTTGACGGGTTTGCTGTTCTCAATCTGCAACACCATCAACATCACAGAAAGAAAACTAGCAACAAACCCGGAATGACACCTTAGTAAAGCCCGTTGCAGACGATGCGTAGTAGCTTGCGCAAGTACCTGTGGGAGTACTAGCACGAGCGTTCAAATTTAGATAGCCACTCACGTGGCGACGATCACAACTCGTCCGAGTAGTGTATTTGAACCAGTTCAAACGACTCGCGCTGCGCGCATGAGATGGACATGCGATCAGTTTCACGAAAGCTATTTTAAATGCTTAGGTATCTACCTAAAGAAATGATGCATGAGTTTTCTATATTCCACTTATTACTCATTTTGAGAGATATTCGGCGGTACCAACCAAAAACAACCTGGAGAATGAAATGGTGCAAGTACCACTCGCGCGGGTGTCCGAACGATGCACAGTGGACGTCGCGCGAATCGGGTGGTGGCGCGGAAGTTGTAGCGCGAGGAAACGAAGCTTCACTTGCGCAAGTACCAGAGCGAATACTACTAAGCAACTTCCACTGCCACTATCACTAGGCAACAATTGTTGTAGCTCGTTGCAGACGATGCGCAGTACTTACGCGAGTTTACTGAGCATCGTTTGCAACGGGCTTAAGGCACGAGTCTGGTACTGCAACCGACCTGGAACCACACGTAGTGACTCATCACTTCTGAGGGTCCAGCTGGGCAGGTCGAGAGGGTGGACTAAGTTCTGGCCATGACTGTTTAACATCACATCGCAGGTCACATTTTTGTGACCGCATATTCTGTGGCTCCTGTATCGACTTATTTAGCCTAGAGCGTAGATGTATTTCGGACGCTACATAAATCATCTCTTGTATATGGATATAGCACAATGATGATGAAGGCAGACTGTACAGAGATACGTGTTAACATGTCAAAGCTGGAACAAAGGCCTTTTTGAGTTTACGAGTTATCAGTGTCAGTTGTTCTGTACCGGTTATGCAGCGATTCCAGCACCAGAGAGCGAGACGAAATTTGCTTGTTGATCAAACAAAAAGCAAAGCCGTCGTTCGTTCATCAAACAAACTGCAGGCGAGCGCCAGGTCTGGACTTTTTCATTCGGAATTGGCTCAATGGCTTTGGATTATTAAATTTTGAAATGTTCCTGGCTTCTGAAAACATGAGCTTTTTGTGAAAGTGCTGATATTTTCAATCCAGTTTGCAAGACCCAATTCAAGTGCACTTTTCGATAAGGATTTTGCTGAAGTTTTATGTAACCGCAATATTTAATTGGTTTGATAACCAGAGCTTTGATATCGCTTTTAAAGTTACGGCCACGAGTTGTTACATTATTTTTCCACAATATACAAATTTTATGTACAATATAATACCTTATTTTATTTGGGGTATGATAAATAGTTTATTATCCATCTAGATCCAAATTCTCAAGGCGGTATACTTTTCATGTTACCTATAAGTATATAACATAAATTAAGTATAGCATTAACACATTATGTTTTGATTTGAATTTCCAGATATGTTCCAGTAAAATTAGTTTCAGCTGACCTTTCAGCTGACCTCGTTGCAGAATATTTGACGTGATTTTCAAGTTTTATGATTTTGAGGTGCCATTTCTAATTTCATCACAATCAGCTTTGGCAGTTAATTTTTTTCCTGTTTGATTGGATTTTCTATTCGCTTTTCTTTGGAAATAATACTTAGCTCGACATAATATATCTACTTATATCTTACTTAAAAACTTTAGCGCAGACTGCTTAGTGCTTAGATCAATCATTTATGTTGTGAGTAAACTTATGCATAGGTATTAATTCACACTTTCATACTTACTAAACTCTATCTATCATATACCTACTATGTTGGTAATAACTTTAGGATCTTATTGCTTTGTAGAATAAAATTAGATTCAATAGTTTTTTTTTATAAGTTTAGTGTTGACACAAATATTTAGCGCTACTAAGTTACTACTAACTAGTTTTTTTTTTAATTAGGCATGAACCTGATATGGAGAAATGCATGAGAGAATTCTAAAAGCTCATTTAGATAAATAAAATGTAAATGTGAATCACGGGTCACGCTTAAGATATGGTTCCGTAGCTATAAATAAATATAAGGAAAATTATCGTATACCTACGTCTAAACGTGTAAAATAAATCTGTATCTGCAAAAGGAATGCTCCGAAAAAATGCACTCTCGTTAACTCACTCTCACTATAGTTTGTCTTGGTAGTACCTATATATATGATCTATAAATATAAAAGCGAAATTCATCTACTCACTCACTCACTCACCACGAAATCTCGAAATCTACTTGACCTACGAAGCTGAAATTTGGCTGGTAGATTCCTTATGGGGTGAAGAGATCCGCTAAGAAAGGGTTTTGCGAGAGAGCCGAATTAATAGGGACAAATGGGGGGTTGAAAGTTTATATGAAAGGCGCGTACAAAGTCGCGGGCAATAGCTAGTATCTTATATAATTTTAGTCCAGAATAATCTAAGATGTTTTTACCGAATTGAAGATATCTCGGCTGACACGAAAGAAAATCAAGTGGTTTACTTGGAGTCAAATATTTAAAAACGAGTTATAATTTTGAAAAACATATTTGTACATAACTGTGGAACTATTAGAGTTCCTTGATTTGCTACGGAACCCTAAACCAAAGAGTATATAAAACGTTTATCGGTAAATATAGGATTATTTAGTAATATAGTGTTTGTTACTAAAGTTCTAAAACCGATCAACGTAAATCATGTTATTATTCATAATAATACAATTTTTTGCTATTGCACAGGGAAAAGGTGAGTTTTTTTACTTGGAACTAGGCTAACGTTTGACGTTTTTTAAAGTAGGTATAGTTTTAAACCACCAAGTAACTCTAGCTGTATGGGAAAACTTTTTTTTGCGATATTTGGTGTTTCTATTAATCTCATTGAAGGAATGAGCTTAGAAGACTCATTAGATAGATGAATTACGTTTTATTTAAAATTTTGACTATCAAAAATTAATGAAAAATTAGTGCTGATCTAAGCTTTGTAACTTTTGGTGTTATCAATAAAATCTGTATTCTGTATTAAGCCATCAAGATAATTTTATTTTTGTTCAGGATATTGGAAGTATCATTTACCTGGTACCTAATTACTTTATATCTTGCGGGGCCTAATCACGCCGTAAAAAGATAGTCCTTACTTATTTATTTTACAGGTATTTTATCTGGGCCAGTGGAGTTGTCCCATGGCAATGGAGCTGTCCTGCCTCAAGATCAGGTACCTGCCTATCATCATCATCATCAGCAGCCAGAAGACGTCCACTGCTGAACATATGCTTTCTCTTAGATTACCACATTGCACGACAACCTGCCATCTATACATATGCATAGGTCTACGTTTTATGCGAAACTGACATAAAATAAAACTACATGTATAAATAAATGTACCTACTAACATTTTGTTTGTTTTTTTCAGGCTCTGCAATAGAGGAAAAAGTGAAATTTCAATTTTACTATGAATCTGAATGTCCTGCGAGTATAGAGGCGTATACATTAGAATTAGAAGAGATTGTCAAAGAATTAGGACCATATCTTGACATTACTACATATCCTTATGGCAATGCAATGGTTAGTATCTACAAATTCCTACAATACTTTTGACGAAATGAGCACAAAGAAATTATACGTAGGTACTTGTTAGGATAAAAAGTAAAAAGTATATAAAAATTATTATGATGAACATGTAAAATCTTAACTTTTAAACTTTGGCGATTTTAACGCATGTTTTATTATAACACGCACTCTTTTCGCCGGACTCACCCGCAGTTTCTAGTCAGCTCGTGACTACACGTGACGCAACGTCAAACGAAAGGTGTTAAAATAATGCGCGATAAGTCCCGATAGACGTTTAAAACATGTAAAATCTTAATTGTAGAATACCTTACATAAAAGAAGTCCCCAAGACGTGGCTGTCATCGCGTATCAACTATCAATCACTATCAGTATCATTTCTCGAGCACCACTTTTAACAACTTGAGGCATCGTACACGATTATTAAACGATGTTATATGTTAATAAAAAATTCACTAGCGTCCAAACAGTAACAACACCTGACCGCTACAACATGGAAATTTAGTTCCGCTGTTTGCCGTGGGACTTCTTCTATGACTCTATTGCAACTACAGCGAGCCATCAAGTGGGCGACATTCTCGACTGGTATCAGTTGCATAAAAAAGTAATTTTTGTATATCCGTAGATGGAGTTGAACGGCACCGAACTGACGATCGAATGCCAGCACGAAGAAAGTGAGTGCTATGGCAACATGCTCCATGCGTGTGCCATTGATGCCTTGGAAGATGCTACCGAGTACGTCCCCTTCAACTCCTGCACGATGAAGCAGTATCTCGACGGGATGTCTAATGACGAGGCTGCAGACGAGGTAATCAAGATTTTTTCCTACAATTCCACAGTTTATTCATAAATATTATTTTCCCTTTTATGGTTCCGAAATACTACAATGAACCTTAATAAGATCTTTCAGTCCGTCAGTCTATCCGTCCGTCCTAATCCTTTGAAACCTTCTAATTAAGTGCAAAAAGCATCTCACAATTCCAGTTTTGTATTGATCTAATTTTTTTACGAATATTATACATAAAAAAGTATTTTAGGGATGCTGCAGATGCATCGTTGACATTCATACCTAATTTTTGTATCAAAATCCTTTGTGAAATATGTATGGCCCGCCAATGAGGCATAAAAGTTGGTCCTTGCATTTCTAAACTATGAGAGATAGAGACTTATAACTTGCCACGCTGATTAATGTAACCTATAACAACCTAAAAAAAATTGTGAACTTAACTTTATGATTTCCGGCGAGTTACAGCAAACAGGCAAAAAACAAGACGTTCTTGATCAAAGTTAGGTTGACCTTCTCGTAAAATGATCTCAACAAAGAATGTTTTGCAACTATTTTTCTCTTTGGCTAAACTACAAAAAGTTAATGTTGTCGTGATGTTACGTCTCTGAAATAGAAATTTGTTCGAAACGTCTTTTTCTATAACCTAATTTCTTAAATATGCAGTTTAGAAACTACGCTACGCTACTGCTTTGTCTACGGAACCTATCGATAAAATAAATTCTTTGACGGAACCCTACCATATGCGTGTCTCAACACAGCCGGTTTTTGTGAATCCTTCAGTCGTCCGAGCATGATCTGACATGGTTGAACGGTACTTATTATAGGACAAACAACAAGGATTTAAAGTGTCTTCCAACCCATGGTAGCGCTCAATTGTAAATGCTACTTATGGTTACCCACCCGAAGTCTGACCGGTTCGTCTGTTGCGTTTTGGTGATATTTAAAAGAGACACCTAGTCAAGCTCCGCCACGATTGTGACCGAATGCTAAAAATGGAGCAAATAGTCATCATATATTGTTTTATATCTATACTAATATTATAAAGAGGAATGATTTGTATGTAAGTATGTTTGTAACGAATTAGCTCAAAAAGTACTGGACCGATTTTAAAAATTATTTCACTGTTGGGAAGCTGTACTATCCCCGGGTGACATAGGCTATAACCTATACCCGTGCGAAGGTGGGGCGGATCGCTAGTCACAAATAAAATTGTCACTTATTTCCAGTGTGGCGAGAAATTGAATGTCGACCCTGAGCCCATAAAGGAATGCGCGGGGGGCATTCCAGGGTTCCAGCTATTGCTGCATTATGGCGTCGAGACAGGCAAGGTGGAGACCAATGGCGTTCCTTGGTGGTACATAAATGGCGTATCCAGGAACTTGAGTGACGAGGAAACACTGAAGGATCTCTTGTGTGCTGCATTCAAAAACCCCCCGGAAGTTTGCGAACAATAAATTTGTAACCCAATACCCATACATTACTAATCCAAAAAATTAACTAAGTAAATCAACCCATCAAAAATTAAAATTTCTTCGTTTGCCGGCCCTTGTATCATGCCATTACTTTATTAATCATTTTTCATCAATTAATTTCGAAATAAACATTCATTAATCAAACTTGTGTTTTTTTCCTGATTCCTATAGACAGTCCAAATTCAAGCGCACTCTTTGGTAAGGATTTTGATGGAATTTAATTTAATTATTTATATACTATATGTCGGCGCAAGACCAATATAAGCTTCTAAATAATAACGTCGAATTCAACAATGTCCGTTAAAATGAAGAGCAGAAAGGTTTACAAACTGATTGATGTAATTAGTTTACCTTTCTAAGCGTAAAGTTAACTGTGGAAGACTAAAATGTAAAAATATGTTTTGTTCTCTTTCCGGACAGGAAACAATGACACAAGACTATTTAATCTTTAGTTAAATGTAAAGTTATCTATTGCTAAATTCATGTCTTGATTTGTAAACGATAAACATTAGGTTTAAAATCATTAGTTAATGATTACATTAAAAGACAGCTGATTTGATATTCGATTTACAAAAAGAACATCATGGCGCCTTGTTTCGATTATTTAAATGTTTAGCTTAAGTGTTAATAAGAGCTAAGTTCTGTAAATAGTTAAGATTATTTAACAAGTTATAAACTACTGTAAAGTAGGTTATTTGTAGATCTTTAATGAACAGTGTTATGACTACACAACGACATGACGCCATCTTTGTTATAAAATGGCGAGCTGTTGTGGAGCCAGGCTCATTCTGTTTGAGGCATTCATCGAGCACAGTACAAAGTGCAGAAACAGGCAGTCTTGCTTGAAGCGATATCCAGTGCACTTAGAGTGCTGTTACTATTTTGTTAACTACTATTTATTGCTCAATAAGTGTTATGAAAAAGTGTTATTCTGTAATAATTATGATAAAGTGATGGCGCTGTAGTTTCTTGCCCTTCTTCTATAAGCGTCTAGGGTTTTACGAACGTGGCGGTAAATTAGCATTAGCATAGAGCACCTTCTTAGGGTCTATGCAGAAATAAAGGATAAATGGTTAATAATGAGAACTTTCAATGTGTTTCTTTAACCTACCCCGTGATAAGTCAGTTTGGTACAGCCTAAAAACTACAAAGTTACTTAGAAGAGAGTAGTTCTGCCAGCTAAGGTTTTATCTCCAATGGTAGAACCCAGTGATGGAAATAGTATCATCAGCACTGATGACGTCACAGCTTCAAAAAACATCCTAGTACCGGGTGTTCTCCGACATCAGAAGTGGGATAGAATCCAATGATCCTTCTGTCTGTTTATTATGTTTCAGATTATCCTAGTCACGCCCACGAGAACAGTGTTAATGCTCATGGATGGATTACCCCAAATCAAACCGATTAATGCCTGGTGCGACAAGTTAAGGAGTGGACCTGCAGCGGACCTGGTGCTGCAATTACAATCTGGTGATGTACCTTCAGAATTCTTTTCGTATAATAATAATGATGACGATGATTCATGACATCATCGAGTGGCTGTAGACACAACAGCAAACTATTGCCCAGCTGCTTTATATGCAAACAATAGCAGAGTATAAAATCGTTCCTATCGATAAGAAATAAAAGCTTGCAGTTATGCGAGGGACATTTGCAATGCGTGGAGCATTAACTACAACATCTTCGCTTACTTCTCCATGTACAGTAAACTTCTACCTACCTCCATAAACTTTAAACTTGATTCATTTATGATTGTCAAGATGTGAAAAATATCCGCTGATAACTGATAATCGGAATCGGTTATCATTAAAAGATATTCAATAGAAATCATGCTGAGTTTCTTATTTTGAAACAACTGAAACACCGACCACAAATAAGTTATGGGTTAGTGTGCTTATGAATGGATACCTAGCTCAGAGAAACTCGTTTTAATTTTTAGATACTTCGAGACCCTCCGAGACTCTTCGAGACCCTCCGATACACTTCGAGAACCTCCGAGACACTCCGAGACACATCAAGACACTCCGAGAACCACCCAGATTAATTTTAATTTCATTTCATTTCTACTCACTCCGATACTCCAACACTCTCCGACAGTACAGTACTAAAATCTTCTAGACACATCGAGACCCCTGAAATACTTTATACACTTCAAGAACATTCTAGAAAATTTCAATACCAAATCTTTATCCACCCCTAAGTACCAGCAGCAAGTTTCTCAAGAATACTAACAACAGACTGATGTGGCTGGTGCAGAGCACGCACCACCTGTCAGAATGGCCGTGTCGGCGCAAGACCAATATAAGCTTCTAAATAATAACGTCGAATTCAACAATGTCCGTTAAAATGAAGAGCAGAAAGGTTTACAAACTGATTGATGTAATTAGTTTACCTTTCTAAGCGTAAAGTTAACTGTGGAAGACTAAAATGTAAAAATATGTTTTGTTCTCTTTCCGGACAGGAAACAATGACACAAGACTATTTAATCTTTAGTTAAATGTAAAGTTATCTATTGCTAAATTCATGTCTTGATTTGTAAACGATAAACATTAGGTTTAAAATCATTAGTTAATGATTACATTAAAAGACAGCTGATTTGATATTCGATTTACAAAAAGAACATCATGGCGCCTTGTTTCGATTATTTAAATGTTTAGCTTAAGTGTTAATAAGAGCTAAGTTCTGTAAATAGTTAAGATTATTTAACAAGTTATAAACTACTGTAAAGTAGGTTATTTGTAGATCTTTAATGAACAGTGTTATGACTACACAACGACATGACGCCATCTTTGTTATAAAATGGCGAGCTGTTGTGGAGCCAGGCTCATTCTGTTTGAGGCATTCATCGAGCACAGTACAAAGTGCAGAAACAGGCAGTCTTGCTTGAAGCGATATCCAGTGCACTTAGAGTGCTGTTACTATTTTGTTAACTACTATTTATTGCTCAATAAGTGTTATGAAAAAGTGTTATTCTGTAATAATTATGATAAAGTGATGGCGCTGTAGTTTCTTGCCCTTCTTCTATAAGCGTCTAGGGTTTTACGAACGTGGCGGTAAATTAGCATTAGCATAGAGCACCTTCTTAGGGTCTATGCAGAAATAAAGGATAAATGGTTAATAATGAGAACTTTCAATGTGTTTCTTTAACCTACCCCGTGATAAGTCAGTTTGGTACAGCCTAAAAACTACAAAGTTACTTAGAAGAGAGTAGTTCTGCCAGCTAAGGTTTTATCTCCAATGGTAGAACCCAGTGATGGAAATAGTATCATCAGCACTGATGACGTCACAGCTTCAAAAAACATCCTAGTACCGGGTGTTCTCCGACATATATATACTAATATTATAAAGAGGAAAGATTTGAATGTTTGTTTGTTTGCATTGAATAAACTCCGAAACTATTGAACCGATTTAAAAAAAATCTTCCACTGTTGGGAAGCTACACTATCCCCGGGTGACATAGGCTATATTATAATTTTTTAAAAAATTGGGATCCTTACTAAATTTTTCACAGATATACACAACCAGATCGGCAATATATTTTAGTGAAAGAGACAACTTGATATGGCTCAGCACAAGTACGAAAAGGATATAAATAGATTTTGTTGTCCTTATCGGCGTGACCTGTTTTTGGTACCTCAAGTGTCAAAATCTGTAATAATCAGTGACAAACAAAACGGGTCTGAATTATATTTATTGCCTTTTTTTGGTGATTAAATGTGATAAATGCGTGTTTCCTCTGAGAAATAATTGTAAAAGATATTTTACAATGGTTGGTTGTAGCATTTTGGGCTGCAAGAAGCGCAGTGAGCGAAAATACGATGAAATATCATTTCACACGTAAGTAAACATATAAAGCTTGTAACGATCACCTAAATAAATTCAGGATATCAATTCGCAAATATTTTATTCATAATTAGTCAGTTTTTAGGTCGATTAGTGGTCTAATTCTATGAATATTATCAAATTTTCACTTAGAAAATAAATTATGAATGTTGCCAGTTTATGAAAGAAATTACCCACCGCAACTAACATATATTATTCGTTCTGCAGGTTTCCAACTGATCCTGTCACATTGCTGAAAAAAGCTGGCACATTGCAAGACGTGCAAAATACCGACCCTTTTATGCCCATATGAATATGGTGAATGTTAATATTAAATATATATTAATGAGGCCACACTTATGAAGCTGGAAAAGCAAAAGGCGATTTCGGCGAACCGATTCAAAAAGCTACGCGCTGTTCGTGAAATTTGTACTGTAAACATTAAAGAGTCTATTTATCTAATTATTTGGAATGTTATACATAATTCCATTCATGAAAAAACAAAACTGACCAAGCGCGAGTCGGGCTCGCGCGCTGAGAGTTCTTTACAATCACAAAATACAAAAAGTTGTGCAAAAAGACAACATCACGCCCAGGCTGTCACCCATCCAAGTACCGACCGCGCCCGACGTTGCTTAGCTTAGTGGTAAACAGAAATTTGTCACTGACTCGCACTTGGCCAGTGTTTATTATTTGTTGTTTTACTTATGTTCACTATAATCAGCTAAATTTGACGCTTGTACGGATTACCGTTTTTACACTAGAACAAATCCAAAAATACGTTTAACGTTTGTTGCATGGGGGCCCTTCCTTTGCCCTTCCGTTTTAACTCTTTGACTTTTTTATTATTTTTAATTAATCATAAAAAATCATGCTATGGTTACTTTACAACCCTTTTTCTAGTACTATATTCTAATCCTAACAAATAATTATAATAAAAACGCAAGTAAGTTTGTAACTTTCTGTCTGTTTTTTTACGAGGAAACGGCTAAGTCGTGGTATAATAATATACTCCACCAGGTATAGCAATTCGAGAAAAAATGTTTACGTAGGCGTCCCGCAATGATGTCATGATGTCAATTTACAACAGGTTCGAGAGAGATGACGATACACCACGTAACAGCTGATTGAATAAAGTGGCAACTGGACAGTGACGTCATTGCGGGACCACTCCCAGATTGCTAGACCTTGTTTTCTTAGATCATGGGCTAAGTCAAATTTTGTCAGGACGATAGGGTGTGTCATGAGGACAGACAACGTACTTTTCTTCCCAGAACATTGCAGGTAGCTCCGCGGGTTGCAGCAGATAGTGTATAAAATATAAATATTTAAAAGGTAGTATTGTTTCCAAAGTACTCATTGAAGATTCACTACCCATCATAGTAGGTAAATTACCCTAACTTATAGCAAATCATTTTAATGTGGCAACACACCTTGTTGAAGCGAGAGGCACTGAGCTAGCCACGCTCATTGAAAATCTATAGGTAGTAGATCTGTGAAATTTTTAAACTAAACTAGATATTTTTTTTATTCGCCCATCGTGCAGGCTAAAGCCTTCAATGCCATACCGCCTGTTCATCAGTTTTTTTTTCTCCTTAGGGGATTATGGTCCCGCATTTCTCGTGCATTTGCCAGTGTCAAGATGATCAAAAAAGAAATTTGGCGGGAATCCGATCTTCATTGTAGAGTTTTGTTTATACTTCCGTATAGCAGATTTGTATTAACACAATGAGTTCGTCTGATTCCGAAATGGATTTAACGCCTGATTTCTTTCATAAGAGAATAGGCTAAAGCCGTAGTGGAAAACCTTTTAGTTTCCTTGTATTCGTAATGAAAAGCACAGTGTTTACCTCGGGGTTAAAGACTTATTTAGTCCCTCGAACCAATAGCGCCCTCGCTACGCTCGGGCGCCAAACCCCGTCTTGGGACTAAATAAGTTACTTTCACCCCTAGGGTAACAATGTATTATTACAGGAAATAAAGATTTTTAAATTTGTATTTGTATTCGATGAGAAAATTGCAAGCTTATCTGCTCTATCACAATTCACATGTATAGCATGTTGGTAGTTATGATCATATTGCTTGGTAGGATGCAAAGTGAACTGCGGTAACCCGTAATAAAAATAATATAATGATGATTTAAATAACTGGCCTAGAGCGTGTCGACACACGCATATGGCAGGGTTCCATTTTCCGTAACCAAAGTAATATAACTGTGGTCACAATCGTAGTTCAGAATTTGTTGGTTACAGAAAAAATAGAAAGATCTGAGCTCTATGGACAACAAATTTCAGAGGTGCATCATACCAACATAACATAATTATACTTTTTATGGTTTTGCTAAAAAGAAAACTATTTGAGAAACATTCTTTATCGAGACAATTTTACGAAAATGTCAATGATCTTTGGGCTAGAACGTCTTAAATTTAGTACAGTTTTATCGTTAATACTCAAATAGTTATAATTTAAAAAAATATGAATGAAGGTTTTTAATATGATCTATAAGGATGTCAAGCTACAGTATCTATGTCTAATAGTTTTGAAATTAAATGCAGTGGGGCGTGGGACCAACTTTTTGCCACTTTGGCGGGCCATATTTCACAAAATATACACTTGATAAAAAAAGTGATGTACGCAACCATACCTTAATTTTAAAATACCTATGCCGCAATACACAAAAGTGTGCTTTAAAAAATCTCCTTTACACATGTGATCTGCCAGAGCCACCCCGAAAACGCAAAATGATATTATATATATGTTTTATTGAGATCTTATACTAAAACTGTAATTGTGCAAAGTTTCATGCACTTACTTGCCTTAATAACTATAGAAGTTAGAAGGTTCTAAAAAAAATAGGACTTTAGAACGAAAGGGTAGACAGACAGACGGACAGACGGATGGACAGAACGAATTTATAAGGGTTCCATGTAGGACTACGGAACCCTAAAAAAAGGCATAAAACTGATATGGAGAAATGCACGAGAGAATTGTAAAAGCCCATTTAGATAAATAATTGTCAAGTGTGTGGCGCGGGCCACGCTTATGGCAGGGTTCCGTACCTATAAATAAATATAAATAAAATTACTGTAGGCCTACCTCTGAGCGTGCAAAATACATTTATGTGCTTTTTGTAAGAATATGCTTTAATTATCTCGTAAACTCACTCTTACTTTAGTAGTTTTTGAAAGTAAGTACCTATGTAATTTCAGCCTTTGTACCAGTAATCTAGTTGTTTTTTTCTTTCGAATAGACGATATATTGGCTTCACAAATAAAAATCGAGAATGGCATATTCGCAAATGAATATTTAATTTTGTAAACATGATTATTATTGGCCAAACTATTAGGGTTATTTGTTTTGGGGTAAGTAATACATGATCGAATAAATAAATATATATTTACAAATGTAATATATATATAACATTAAAAAAAAAAAAAAATTAAATACAACTTTTGATATAACATTCATTTTCTATATGATACATTATGCATACTAAACGTTTGATTGAAATTTAAAAAACATAATTACAAAATAAAACCATTCAAAAACTATAACAATAATTTGATATACTTCGCAAATGAAATAATTATCATTTGATATACAGCTCACTACTCATATCCATGTTTTGATTGAATTTCAAAAAACATACGAAACTAAACATCGAATCCGTCTTCTGAGATTCAATAGTTATTATTTAGCTGTATTTCAAACATAAATATATTGTGGTGCACCAGTAAACTAACACTCCTCCTCGCTTCGCTCGTCGTCGCACCTATATATGACTTCGCCTTAGACTAGTCATTTACGATGACTCAAGAATTGCCTTAATATTCTTCTCATGGCGCGTCACCGGCCGCTGCTGTTGCCGCCTTATAAATATGTGTAGCCATAACCAATGTACCAGACGAGTGCATCTTCAGGCGAGACTTTGGTAGTACTAACCTGTTTCCGTGTTGAGGCGTGATGTCTAAGTCCGTAGGTACAACCTTTTCTAATACAAATAAGTGCTTATTATTTCGTACAAATTTACAAATTTCTAAAATATAAATGCATGTCATCATGCGCAGCGCTGCTATTTCCCCATAAGATAATACCATAACTAAGCCGTGAGTGTGCATTCGCATAATAAGTTATTTTTGCAGTTTTTAAATCAGTTGTCTTCTTTATTTCGCGGAGTGCGTATGTAAGTGTTAGAAGTTTAGATATAACTTTGATTGAACGGTATTGAAATAAAAATATGTAAAATGAATTACGACCAAATTGGACGCACCCTTTGTTTTGCTATGGAACCCTGAAACTAACAGTATATAAAATGTTTATCGGTAAATGTAGGATCATTTATATTTATAGTGTTCGTTATTAAAGTTCTAAAATTGATAAATTTTTATCATGTTACTATTCATATTATTAAAAATGTTTGCCATTGCACAGGCAATAGGTAAGTTATAAGTATATTACTTTTTTCACGCTTATTAGCTTCACGTTTGTATTATAACTAACTTAACTAAAAAACGAAAAAAGTAGCTTATTAACTAACAATATAAACAAATCTTGGAAGTCAATTTTAATCTATTTATAATTGACTAATTGCGCCCCGCAGTTTCACCCGCGTAGAGATGAAAAATGGTAATTATGATGATGATGATGAATAGCCTATGTAACTCTCTGACCTTCGAACATGCAAAAAAAACAGGTCGTTTAGTTGCTCTGTTGCTGCGTGAAAGAGAAACAAACAAACCAACAAACAAACACACTTTCGCATAAGTATACAATTAAGTTAAATGTTATTTTGGAAACATGATTGGTGAAACTTTTCTCCATAGAATAATTCGGTGAAAATAGGCATTCTAAAACACGTTTTAAGTTTTTTCTCCGCGTCTGGAAGTTCGTAACAATTTATTTATTCATAATCTAATGGTCATTTGTACAATGGAATTTAATGTTTTGTTTTATTTAAAATTTAAATAGTTCTTGAGTAATTTGAAGTTTTTAGCATATGTCGCTTCAGTAATTTAGTTCTGAGGCGGGTGCCGATCCGTGCGTATATCTTCCTGCAGGCGTAGATAGCATATTTTTGTCTCTGTTTCGCGCAGAGGCAAAGCTTGAATTTGAGCTGACGACATATCGACTCTTAATAATAAAAAAACTTTTTTAAACAAGCTATGAGGCGTCTGCCATATTGAATTTAGTGTGACGTCATTTTATTTTTCGTATTCTTCTCAGCAAACCCTTTCATTTGATACCCATATCATCGGAGTGCATAAAAATAACTGGTCCTCCATCTTTGGGAGTCCACCATATTGGATTTAGAATGACGTCATTTAGCTAACCATGAATTGTCATCTAAATTAAATGTGTGTGTAAATGCAAAATTTCAACTCAATCGGTCAGGATCAGAAGTTAAAGTTAACATACCATAATACAGAAAAATTTAACAGCAGTCTTTTTAGGGTTCCGTACCTCAAAAGGAAAAAACGGAACCCTTATAGGATCACTTCGTTGTCCGTCTGTCTGTCTGTCCGTCTGTCAAGACCCTTTTTCTCAAGAACGCGTAAAGGTAGCAAGTTGAAATTTATACTAAATACTTGGGTCTACGGTTTCTTTCGGCTGTAAAAAAATAAAAGTCAACGCAATCAAAAGATATGAACGTTTATGTCGCATATTTTGCGATTTCACAGGGGAACCAAAACCTATAGGGTACTTCCCGTTCACCTAGAATCATGAAATTTGGCAAAAAGCAAGGTCTCATAGCACATATATAGGAATAAATCCGAAAGTTATAAATATGAAGGTATATCATTTAAAAATGATTATTTTGCTATTACAAACTTACATTTTGTAGTTGGAATGTATGGAAGAACCTTATTGTCAACTACAAACTTAAGTTTGTCTTTCAATATTTTAACTTCAGTTAGTTTTTTTTTAGGGTTCCTTTATGTCGTATATTTTGCGATTTCACAGGGGAATCAAAACCTATAGGGTACTTCCCGTTGACCTAGAATCATGAAATTTGGCAAGAGGCAAGGTCTCATAGTACATATATAGGAATAAATCCGAAAGTTATAAATTTGAAGGTATTTAAAAATAATTATTTTGCTATTACAAACTTACATTTTGTAGTTGGGATGTATGGAAGATCCTTATTGTCAACTACAAACTTCAAAGTTGTCTTCCCAGAGACTGTGGGATCGGCCGATCTGCGAACTAGCATGGAAATCGCTACTAGATACGTGTCCTAGTATTGCAGATCGCGCTCGTATTCTTGCTGTCTCTGTTTGGGAATCGGGACTTTGGTTGCAAGCCATGCCCTCTTTTAACACAGGTAGCCTTTTAGATCCAACCGCATTTCGTCTAGCTGTCAGCTTACGCTTGGGTGCAAGGTGCTGTGAGGCCCATCGCTGTCAGTGTGGTACTGCTGTTGACCAGCTCGGTCACCATGGTCTCTCTTGCTCGAGAAGCGCTGGTCGTATTGGCCGACACGCTAGCCTGAACGACATCATACTCAGGGCACTTTCCACCGCCAATGTCGCAGCTGTGCTCGAACCGAGTGGTCTTGCGCGTGACGATGAAAAGAGGCCTGACGGTATGACACTTGTGCCCTGGAGGTTGGGGCGGCCCCTTGTATGGGACGC
Source organism: Agriopis aurantiaria (assembly GCA_914767915.1). NCBI lineage: Eukaryota > Metazoa > Arthropoda > Insecta > Lepidoptera > Geometridae > Agriopis > Agriopis aurantiaria. The sequence continues at coordinate 9,332,599 of OU611983.1, read as the reverse complement.
AACTTGTGTCGATACTTTGGCGCCGTCACATCTTCCTGAGACACAAGGTAGGGCTGGCGCGGCTGCCAATTCGGCACAAGCGTCGCAAATATGCTAACCTCGGCAGTGGTTACATATTTGAGGCGTTTGGGGTCGAGACATTGGGCCCTTGGGGACCGGGAGCTCACCTCATTTTCAAAAATCTTTCAGAGCGCCTGGTTAATGCGACGCGTGACCAAAATGCTGGCGTGTTTCTGGCTCAACGCATTAGCATTGCCATTCAACGTGGTAATGCCGCCAGCATGTTGGGTACGCTGCCAACTGATAGTCGGCTTGAGCATTTGGATTGTCTTTAGACCTTCAACGGTCTATGGGCAGTCTAACTGTATTTGTAGTGTTAGTTTTAGCTTGTATTTTGTTTAGTTATTAAAGGCACTTGCCCAGTAAAAAAAAACTACAAACTTAAGTTTGTCTTTCAATATTTTAACTTCAGTTAGTTTTTTTTTTGGTCTCGCGCTCTGAGGGTTCCGTCTAACGGAACCCTCAGAGCACGAGTCCTACTCGTACTTGTCCGGTTTTTTTTATGTTCCAGGTATTTTATCTCAGCCAGTAGATTTGTACCATATTGATAGTGGCGTTTTACCTTTGGAGCAGGTACCTAAACTTAAATTTCATGTATTTCTAAAACTGTCGTATAATAAAACCACAATTTCGTTTGATTTTTTTCAGGCTCTGCAGCAAGAAAAAGTGAAATTTCAGTTTTACTATGAATCTGAATGTCCTTGGAGCATAAAGATATATTTATTACAATTAGAAAACACAGTCAAAGAATTAGCACCATATCTTGATATTACTACGTATCCTTATGGCAACGCAAAAGTTAGTATCTACAATTATTTGATGAAATGAGCACATGAAATATCATACTAATATTATAAATGCGAAAGTGTGTTTGTTTGTTGGTTTGTTAGTTTGTTGGTTTATTTGTTCCACTTTCACGCAGCAACAGAGCAACGGATAGACCTGATTTTTTGCATGGTTATAGTTCAGGGACTGGAGAGTGACATAGGCTTTTCATCATCATCGTCACCATTTTTCATCACTATGCGGGTGAAACCGCGGGGCGCAGCTAGCCTGTGTCACTCTCTGGCTCTTGAACTATACCCATGCAAAAAATCAGGTCGATCCGTTGTTCCGTTGCAGCGTGAAAGAGGAACAAACATACATCCATACAAATTACAAACTTTCGCGCTAATAATATTAGTAGGAGTAGGATGGGAAGTAGGATAGGATAATGAACATGTAAACTCTTGGTTGTGCTGCAAGTTTTAGTTGTTTATCCGCAGATGCATTTGAATGGCACCGAACTGACGATCGAATGCCAGCACGAAGAAGATGAGTGCTATGGTAACATGCTCCATGCGTGCGCCATTGATGCCTTGAAAGATCCTACCTCGTACGTTCGCTTCAATTCCTGCGTGATGGGTCAGCATATTGATGCTAGGACCAATGACGAGGCCGCTGATAAGGTAATCAAAAGCTTTATCAAGCATTCTACAGTTATTTTATGAATCGTTTTCTTTTTTAATATCTAGTCTGGATATGGTCTGAAAGGGTTACCAGGGTGTCCGTCCAGGGTTCTTATTATAGGACAAACAACAGGGACCTACAATTTAAAATGTTATCCGATCCACGGTTACAATCATCGTCATTAGCAGCCTTTCATGCTCCTACTGCTGGGACGCAGGTCTTCTCTCAGAGAGGGAGAGAGAATAGGTCTGAATTATTCACCATACTAGCCCAGTGCATGTTGGTGATTGTCACTGAGGTTAGACTTTTTGAGGTTCTTGGAGGACATACCGGTTTCCTCACGAAGTTTTCCGTCACCGTTTTTGAGCGATGGCGTCTTAACTGCACTTAATCTATTTAGGTACTAAATAAGTCATTGGCCGAGGATTGAACCGGGTGCCGTTAGATTGTAAAGCGCACATGCTACCACTCGGCCACCACCCACGGTAACGCTCAGTTTTAAATTTCACTCACGGTCACCCATCCTATATGTCCGTCCGGTTAAACCGTTGCTTAATTTCGGTGATGTTATACTGGGTCACGCGGAAATGGTGTACTAAGTGGAAGGGGTTCATAATTCCCATCATTATGAACAACTTTTACTTATTATGGGAGCAACAACACTCAAATCGTGACAAAAATATCAGCTGTTCCATAGAAAACTGTTATTGACACTCGACAACATGATAGGAATGGAACAGCTAATATTTTGTTCGCGATTTCAGAGTTCCCATAGTAAGAGTTTTTCATAATGATGAGTAATATTTCCCCTTTCGCCTTAGTACACCCTTTCCGCGTAACCCAGTATAGTCAAATTACACCACGATTGCTACCAATGGAACAAAAAGCCAGTGTTACACCGCAAATAAAATTGTTTTTTATTTCCAGTGTGGCAAGGAATTGAACGTCGATTCTAAGCCCATAAAGGAATGCGCAAAGGGCATTTCAGGGTTTCAGCTATTGCTGCATTATGGCGTCGAGAGCGGCAAAGCTGAGTACAAAGGAGTCCCTTGGTGGTACATAAACGGCGTTTCCAAGATTAGGGGTGAAAAGAGACCACTAAAGGAACTCTTGTGCGCTGCATTCAAGAATCCCCCGGAAGTTTGCAAACAATAAGTTTTTTATCAATACACATACATTACTTATCAATAAAAAGAAACAAAATCGACCAGTCAAGAAATCTTCTTCCAAAAAAAAATATCTGCTTTTGCTGCCTCGTTTTGTAATCTGGCAAATGGTTTTTAGTCAATTAATTTCATAATAAACATTTATTCATCATTATAGTTGATTGTTTTTAAGTGATTCCAAGGAGCGCTTTAAAAGAGTATTTCTCCAAACATAAACCAGGGTGGCAAAAACATCCACAGCAGCGCTGGTGTACATAGGCTGCGATTACTGCTTACTATCGAGCGGATCTCCTTTTTGTATGCGCTCTTTTTATTTAAATTAGGTAGAAAAGTTTTTCGGCTATAATTATATTGGCCTCCTTGACATGTCCGTCAACGGCGAACCTTAACTAGAGCCGCTTATGAGCGCGTATATGGCTGGCAAAACTAAACTTAGTCTGCAAGGCGCACATTGCAACTGACCATCAGCATTGTATGTGTAGGCTATATAGTAGGCTATCGGCCAGTAGTTTGATTTGTTCAAAATAACTTACTTAAAATACTTAAAATACAATTCAATTTAATAGTAGACACTGAAGAAATATTTAAATCAGCTTGTTCTGAGATATAAGCGATTATTTTTGTTGGTTGGATTAGAAAGGGTTGCTCTGTCCCTTTCCTGCAAAGTGAATGTCAGTATGGTGTTTGTATGGCATACCTACTGGTGACGTCATAATGCGCTCTGTCAATAAGACATTCAAATTCAAAATTTATTTATTTCAGGTTTAACCCATATCAGTAAAGAAATTAATAATACATAAAAATTAAAATACATCATAACACAATTAAAAAAAATTAAAACAAGTAAAAATACATTCAATGTCACAGGGTCACAATAATAAAATAAAATAGTCATAAATACAGTAAGTCACAATCAGTTTAGTACTTTCTCTCCGGCATGGGTACCGCGACATGTCTATCGCAGCAATGCCGGAGGTAAAGGCAGTCCAGTCTAGTCGCAATCATCTGAAGAACAATGTTGGAACTGTTAAAATGTTAATATATTCCTTAATTTTAATTTTCTTTTCGGTGATCGGCTCTATTTATGTTCAGCTTATTTATCAGACATCTAGCTGCGTTCCGTGGTTTTACCTGAGTAATATCCGGGGCGAAATTAGCCTAAGTTACTCCTATTTATATCAGATATCAGTGAAAGATGAAAACAATTATGCTACTTGGTAGCGACAGCAACCTCCTTTGACTTAGATGCTATTTTTTAATGAAGTAATCTGTAAAAAATTTAAGACTTCAATTCTTGTTCAATTCTTGTCTAACTGTTTTTGTTAGTGTTAGCTTGCATTTTGCCTAGTTACTGAATTCCCTTTTTTTTAAACTTGTTGTTTTTTATAGGGAAAATAATAAAACACCAAAAGTAAAAATCTGTTGATCCGAACGTTACCAAACTTCACAGGGTCATTCGCTGGTAATCTGAAGTGCCTGAAAATTTCATCAAAATCGGTCTAGCCTTTTGGGAGTCCATAGAGAACATAAATACATACACACATCGCCTTTTATGTCTGAGATTTCTAGGATAATAAAATAAAACAAAAATATTTCGCTCTCTTTTTACTTAGGTACTCTACTTTAGCAGCTAATTATGATTATACACACAATGAAAAATATTACGATAAGTTTCCGACTAAATGCAATGCTTATTTAATGACATGTTTACTATACAATTTAAACATTACTATTAATATTTTTTAAGCAATAACATTGTGTTATCGCTGCTTGGGTCTGACATAGTTTATACCTATAGCTTAAGTTAGGTCAAATCTGTAGACCGTTATTCCACTCTGGGCCTTACCGGAGTGAAGTCATACGAGTGAGATATTAAATTAATATTAATTTTACTAAAAGTACATAATGATTAGTAAATATACTGCTAGTATACTACTTTTCCTTGTTGTGGTGATTTTCAAATCGAACTGTGATGACAAAGGTACTTTAACAAAGGTTTTGCATAGGTATCTATATACAGGGTTACGCGAAAAGGATGTAACTAAGCCGAAAGTGGTCCGTTATACTCATAATTATGTTTTTTTTTTACTATGGTACTAACCTTGATATCGCAAAAATATATCAGTCATCATACATACATTCCATACATTTTGTCGAGTGTCAATGACCGTCTTCTATGGAACAGCAAGTATTTATTTCACGATTTTAGAGTTGCTACCTTAGTAAAAGTAGTTTATAATGATGGGTAATAAGGACCCCTTTTGGTTTAGTACACCCTATCTACGTAATCCAGTATAATCAGGTAATATACTAGTGTTCTTTCCTAAAAGTAAAATGATTAACGCTAATTTTAACTCAAATTTGGCCAGCCAAAAGTCGAAAAGTAAGCATAACTTTTTGGTTTGTTTTGTCAGAGAACTTGCATTCGCAAAAATATGTTTACAAATAAAAAGGTTTACTCCTTTTTTGGTTTTCATCTAAACGTGTGTTTCGGAAAACCTCAGCCGATTTTTTTTTAAACTTAACTTTTTACAAACTTCTTACTTAACATTAATTAGAAAATAAGATTATATTTGCATTTTTCACCACGTTTTTAAACGTGTAGCACTGAACACTGTGTTATTATAATTGGGTGGTCGTTTCACAATGTATTTCAATTATTCTACAAAGTACCTATTAAAGTCGTCACGCACAAGGAAAACTATAACTGAACCCACTATGCGAATATAACATACCTACTAAATACCACAGCTGGACGTAGTTTATCGAACGATAATAAATCAATGAACTTTTGATTACATGCTAGGTAGAAACTGGACCGAAGTGTAGTATACGGGTTCTTCTAATCTTTAGATAAAGATTTCCTTGTGCATTAGATGGGGAATAATTCTTACGGTCTGCACTGCAACGTCTGCAGTTTTTTAAAATGCTAAATAGATCTAATCTTTTTTTAAACATGTTTAGCAAGTATACCTACATTGTTTTTTTAACCTCTGCTAAAATTTCTGATAATCTTCAAACGGCTGAACAGGTTTTCATGAATCATAGAAAAGAACACTCTCGATCAAATCACTTTTCATACACAGATACACAAATACACACGTTAAACATATAATACTCCTCTTTTTAAGTCAGTGGTTAAAAGTAGGATGTTTCATACGCATAGACTAAACTCGTTCCAAGTATTAATTTGCTGAGACAGATGCAATGACTTTGTAAAAAGCTGAAAACCACTATAATATAAGAATATAAAGAGTATAATATGTATAATATTAAGAGTATAATATGTTTATATTCGCGATTAGCCGCGGGCATCCAGTGGATGCAAAAGACAGGCTGTCGTTCAGTGTGTAGGTTAAAGGGGGAGGCCTATGTTCAGCAGTGGACGTCTTCTGGCTGATGATGATGATGATGATGTTTATATTCAGCTGTTTACAATGTTATTGCAGCTGTTAGAGCAAATAACTTCTTGAACCGAACATAAGTAAGTTTTCATGGTAAGTCATAAAAAAACTACTTCAAAACTACTTGGGGTTCTTCAAAAGGCGAGTTAATCGAGTCCTAAAGGGTCGGCAACGTATTTGTGATGCCTCTGGTGTTACAAGTATAGGCGACGATGACTGCTTACCATCAGACAGCCCGTCTGCTTGTTTGCCACCTATGGCATTAAAAAAAAACTTAATAACAATAATTATGAAATTATAACAGGGTGTTTTCGTTGTTATTTTCAGATCTTTACTACATTGGGGATAATGGCCTCTTAACCAGTAACTACAATCTCAATAACTTAAGATCGGCACAGAAACCTTACCGCTACCAGAATTTATTTTTTCCGCATTTTAAAGTACGTTTTTTTTTAAATATTTACGTAAAAACCTATTGGCATCTTTAGATATCTTACAAGTTGATAATTTAAACTTAATTTAAAACAACTTGAAATACTCTTTTTCTCCCGATATTTTCCACCATTAAATAAACTTTAAAAATATCATCATATAAAATGCTCAAAAAGATGAAACCCGTCCCCATCCTTACGGCCTAAAATACGATAAGTACATGGAGAATGTAATAAAAACAATGTTAGAAAACCGAGAATTGGAAAAAAGAAAACATAGATCAGCTGGAACTCGTTTTGTCAAATTAAAGCAACAATTTAAATTCCAGAATCAAAGAAGAAGATGAACAAGAATCAATATTTTCATTTGTTTCATTTCATTTCATTTTCTATTTATTTATTTTATTTTACAGCTTGAGAGACAGTTCGTTTTTTTTTTGTTTTGTTACGCCTTTGCCATGTTTCTGATAAAAAGTTCGTTCCATTAAATAACACGACAGCTATGAGTTTTCATGCTAAACACGATATATGTATATGGATTTTCATACTAATAAACTACAAGCATAATTGAGGTAAATATCTTCTCTTCCAGAGGAACTTTAATCAAGGGCAGCGTGTGAAAATACAGCTGTACTACGAAAGCCTGTGCCCTGACTGCCGGACTTTCGACAGCCAAGTGTTTAAGGATACCGTCTTAACGCTGGGATCCTATCTGGACATCAATTTATATCCTTATGGAAATGCCGAGGTAAGGAGGTTAAGGCTCTCTTTTTTCTTTTCTTTTGTTTTTCTTTTGTTTTTTTTTTTCAATTTTGGCCATTCTAGTTTGTTCCATGGTTAGCTCAAAATTATATAAATGGTGTCATATCAAAATTTCATGTTTTATCTAGGATAACCCTAAACACGACATTTCGCTCGATAGTTTATTTTTAATACATGCATTCATAATATTTTTATTATTCATTAAAATGCCTATTTACTAAATGATGTCTACTATATCTTGATATATTATTTAGATTTCATAATTAAATCGTAATTATGGTGCGGGAACCGGAAAGGTACATGTTACATTACAGTAAACAAATCTAATTTGAGAAAAACCTCACAAAATAGAAGGAGTGAAACGCACGACTGTATGTAAGCGCCATGGTTTTTCTCCGCTAAATGTGACTTTAATAAATGGGAAAACCTCGCCTAAAATACTTTAATTTTAAAACTATCTGCACTTACCGAGCTTACCAACGATTTTCCGTTTGACCTACCTAAAAGCACAGAAGACATAACGAAAAGTATCATTGTACATATATAGCCGTCGTTATGACGCTTACCATTTTTGGAAAAAATATCGAAAGCAGCTCAGCCGTTTTGTTGAGTGAAAAGATGTTTAATTTTGGTTTTCTTACATCCGATCCGATATATCGATGGTGAAAAGGTTATAGAGAGACAGTGAGAGAAAAATATACCTATATACCTTCTCATTCGTCAAACATACGAAAATTATTTTGAAGCCATTTTCTAATTCCTACGGCTACGCCATTGCCTACGCCGCACGTCGCAACCTCCGCTACGCCATAGAGTCTACGTAGCTCGGTTCATAACTATTATTCATTCATTTAAAAAATATACAATAAAAAGAAAGAATATCTATATTTCCCACTTAGTATGCTAAAAATAAAAGTATCTTCTGGTTGCTCCACTAGACAGTCTTTATCAAGGCATCCCGTGTATCAGCCCATAATAATCATTGTAGTAATCAGTTTCTGATTACAATGGTTATTATCCTTGGTAACAAGACAGTTATTCGAATAAAAATGGGATACTTAGTTCATCTTCATCATCAGCCCTGAATGACCCACTGCTAGGTATAGGCCTCCCTTTGTATATGCCACTCTCCCCGGTCTCTCGCTAGTCGCATCCACTCGTTTCGTCTTTAATGTCGTCAGTCCACCTCATTCTCATTCTCGGTCGACCCGGGTTCCGCCGTTTCCGTGGTATAGTTCATCATCATCATCATCATTTCAGACATAGGACGTCCACTGCTAGACATAGGCTTCCCACATCGATATCCAAAAGGGCCAGTTGGAAGCGGCCTGCATCCAGCATTTTCCTGCGATCTCTTTTAGGTTGTAGGTTAGGTGGTATAGTTAATTATTATTAGTAATTTTTCAAATTCTGAAAACAAAGATCACAAGCTGCATATTCAATTTGATACCACCAGGTTCACGCCAAATTTACACTCATGATATCTATAAAATTCCTATGCATATCGCTGATCACATTTAATCAAAACATTTTAGTTACGGCAGCGTGGCGATCAAAAACCTTTAATAAAGTTGACGTTATGGTAAATCAATCTGGTTCCACAACATTCGATATGTATTAAGTATTTAATTTAATTTAATAGATTATTAACTAAACGACAACGTTTTTTTTTAAACTATCGATGATAGTGGAACATTCGTCAATACTTCATTTGATGAGGGCTCATATTTTGGCACTACAGTGTAATTGTGATACTTCCTTTTCTTATTAAATTCAGCAAATCTTCTAGCCTAAATTAAATCAGGCGAGTTGGCGGTCAAACGCAAGCCTGATATAAAATAAAATAAATCTGCAATAAATATCGTTTTTATTCCTATAACCTAATCGGGCCCTGGTCTTCGCCATATTTTATGCTTCCATTTATTATCTATTATTACTATATCTATGTAGCAGTCAGGATGGACTGATGCACGATGTTGAACTTTTTCGCTGCGTGCCTTAAAAATCACATGACATAAAATCCCTAAGCGAACTAAGCGTTTTTTTGTTTTAAAACTAGTTAAGCGAGGTATAACGTTTTTTTTTTTTTTTGTGATAATAATAAAGGTCTTTAAACCTATATTGCAGACAATAGAACGCAATGGGCATGTCGAGTTCACCTGCCAGCACGGGCCTCCAGAGTGCTATGGCAACAAGCTGCACGCATGCGCAATCGACTACCTCCAGAATGTCACTGCAGCCGTCCTCTACAACTCCTGCTTGATGGACTATTCGCAAGCCGGGAAGGGCTCTGATGACTTAGCTGCTGACGTGGTAAGATATTCCTCCTCCTCCTTCAGTCGCTGGCTTACCACCATCTATGCCGATCAGCGGTGTCATGAATGGCGCCACTGAGTGTATAGTCAAGATACTGAGACACCTGGTCTGACCATCGTTTTAGGCTCTGACTACTTGATCATTTTTCTTCCACCTTTCTTGTTGCTTTTCAAGATTGTTCACCGATTTCTGGCGATGCGTCCAAAGTACTGCAAAATAAGATATTATACAGGGTTATTTTGTAATAACCAAAAACCACTCGCAAAGGAAGATATTTCCTACACTACATCATACTTAACAATGTTGCTGCATGAATTTTCTCAAAACAGGTACAAGAGTAAGCTTTGTCTAAGCGTGTCCGTAGAAACTAAGCTTTCAGTCCTACCGAAAGCCTCCAATCAATACATTTATGTTCCAGTGCGCTCAAGCGATGGGAATAGACTCGAAAATAATAAAGCAGTGCGCAAAAGGCAGCAGAGGAACAGTTCTCCTCAAGTACTATGGTGTCGAAAGCAAGAAGGCAAATTTTAACTCTGTTCCACACATCCTGATCAACGGAGTAGAGAACAACGGAGAAAACTTCAAGCATGACGTCTGCAGGGCGTTCAGCAATCCGCCCCCAGCTTGCAACGGGCTGCTCTAATAATTTACTTGGCTGAATCACCCCAAACAAGATTATTACGTCTCCATTTAACTAACGTAGTAGTGGCAGCTTCATTTCAAATAAATTGATCACTAGCTTTGGGCAAATTAAATTTGATTTTAAATAATAACCATTGATTGTCTGGAGACAACTTTTTTTGGAACGAACTAAGTTTTCGTTTGACGTCAATCTCACCTGGTGGGAAGAGATGATTTGGTCGAAGATGTAGCACGCTTGCCTAGGAAATACCCAAACCTATTCACTTGGTGAACCACTATTCACTTTTTTCTTGAACAACCCCGGATTGTACCTGGTCGGAAAGACCGATAAGTAATTTTTTTTTTTTTTAAGTTTTCGGATTTTGATTTAACGGGTTGTATCGCTTGTATTTTATATTATTCTAATTCCTGACGTTTCGAGCTCTTTGCAGTGTGTCTTTGTAGTGTCTAATTTCAAACAATTGATAGAGACATGATAGAGATAGAGCGATGGTGGCCAAGCAGTAGCATATTATACGCTTTACAATGTGACGACACCCGGTTCGGTCCTCGGCCCTGCACCAATGACTTATTTGGTTCCTAAATAAATTATGTGCAGTTTCGATGCCATCGTTCAAAAACGGCGAAGGAAAGACATCGTGAGGTATGTCCAAGAACCTCAAAAGTTCAAAGACATAATAATAATATGATATACTAACTTGCACTGAGCAAGCATGGTGAATTAGAGCCCATCCTCTTTCTCTGAGAGAAGACCTGAGTTCCAGCAGTCAGAACATGATAGGCTGAATGATGATGTTATAGACATCCGTCATCTAGTCTACCTGTGCTGTGACCACGAACACAGCAAAAGTGTAGGTTGGTTGTGTTCCTATACAAATAAACATGAAGGTATTTTCCCTACATATAGGTATTTTACAGATCAAGCTAGAAGCGGTTCGAGCGACACTGCGGTTTGGACAAAGGTGGACAAAATATAATGTAAGTAGCTGCGCTAACTGTAACTTATGGAGTAGACTATTAGTGGGGAGGAACAATAACTGTTGCAGTTTGGCAACACTCCCGAGTCTTGGCCGAGGCGTGTGGGAAAGCATCCATATGCTGCCAAGCTGGCACAGAATGTTTGAGGTACCTAAGTGTAACCCTCTAATTAGACAAACAAGGGAGATATGCCTTAGTACAATCATCGTTGGTGTTAAAAAAAAACATTTATTTTTTCACTAAGTAGGCTAAGCATCTTAACGCAAAAACTGTTATAGGAACGGCACACTTACAAAAAGTAAAAATATACTTTGTCTATTTTTTAGGGTTCTGTACGTACCCAAAGGGTAAAAGCCCACATTGCCCTATTACTAAGCTTATTTTTTTTAAATAATAGTTTTGCGTTTGACCACCATTACGTTAAGCGATGATGCGGTCTACGTTGGAGCACGCTTGCCTAGAAGAAACCGATTCACTCGTGATTTGAAAACACATTGTCATTTACATTGTCTGTCTGTCCGCCTGTCTATCTGTCTGTCTGTCCGTCCTACCTTTAAACGGCTGTATCTTTCGAACCGTAATAACCAGTAGAATAGCCAATAGCCAGTTGACATTTTCACAGAATATGTAATGTTACGGCGGATTAACTATGAAATAATAAAAAAACAAAAAGGAAAAAAGGAAGGCGTGTCCCCATACAACAAACGTATTTTATTAATGTATTTTTGTTATTAGCTCTACTGTAAAAACGGTAATACGTATAAGCGTCAAACTTGGACTATAGGACACACTCAAAAGTATAACAACAAATAATAAATAATGGCCAAGTGTGAGTCGGTTCTGTTCATTAACAAGCTTTAACTGGTAATTTCGTTATTGAATTTTGTGGTGGTACGGAACCCTCAGTGCGCGAACCCGACTCGCACTTGGCTGGTTTATTTATTTATTTTTATTTTACACATTTTGGCCTCTCCTGTTATGACTACTACTAACTTTTCACGCACACTAAGAAACTTGTAACGAATTATATAAATAATGAACATTTTTGCATGACATACCATGCACGTGTCCATATGCAAAAAAAGGCGACAAGGTCGTCTGCTAGGTGAATTCGACTAAAGGCATCAAGACTAATTTAGGCCAGATGCGTTCGCACCCGCCACGTCACCTCTGTATAACCTCTGTAAGTAAATAGGTACCTATTAGTGTATTACCTACTACTTGATAAATAGCTTTTAGTAAAATCTGTTTGGTAAAGATTTTAGTTTGGTAGGTAGTGGTTGGTAGATTATTCATCATCATCAGCCAGAAGACGTCCACTGCTGAACATAAGCCTCCCCATTTAACCTCCACACTGAACGACAGCCTGTTGCGGTGTTACAAAACAATATTCCCGACCGTTTAGGATTTGGGCTACAATGTTTGAGTTCGAATATAGAATCGATTTGTCGTTCTCGATATTGGATGTTGGTCGGTTTGCTCTACAATTCAGAGAAAATTATAATAGCAATATCCATGTAGAGTTGTAGAGTACCCGTTCTGTAGTATATGACAAGGTGAATTACAAACAGCTTTTAATTCGCCTTATTACTTTTATTAGTTTCGGCTATTGCTTTTAATTTTGGTATTTGCTACTACGACATTTTAACTATTCAGCAGCTATCCGTAGCTTAATTGTGATAAAAATCTTAGCGCCTGCTTACAAGTTGGTAGTGAAGGAGATATACTGATAAAACAGGTAGTGATTTGCTTTCAAAATTATACGGGCACTAAAGAGTATTATTGGGCTTAGCATTCACGCTCACAACATCATCCGACTTTGTAATGCCCGCAGAAAAACTCCCAGGAGGCAGCGATCTCCCGACGCTCACATGGAAGAGGGCCCAAGTGGGCTGCTGCAGGAACAACGTGGCTGGTGGAGATACGTTGTGATTGTTAAGCTTCTGACCTGACCATGTTACACTTACTCCCGTGCCCCTGCTGGTCCAGTCTTTGTACATTACAAGACCTATACAAGGTCCCCCCCCCCCATCCCCCTGTAGGGTCGTGTGGTCAACGAAAACGATTTTGTTTTATTTCTTGTATCCACGGATGTATCAGCGGGTAAAATGAAAATTGATTTTGAAGGAAACGGATCCCGGTTTGGAGGATACAACTCGCCGGGATCCGTGGCTAATCAAACCGATACCGGGATCCGTGGATACAAACCCTCAAATACTGGGATAATCCTTATAAATTTTTGAGTCGTCGTAACGATGGACAAGAAGAAGCATTCACATGTTTTAATACCACTGACTAACCACCACCACCATTACCATCCACCGACCATTCCATCCACCATTTCTTTTTTTTTTCTTTTCTTTCTTAGATGAGCATAATTATTTAGATTATGACATTTTTGTATAACTATCACGGTTGTTCTTGTTCATAAAGTTATATATAATTATTATGATTATTGTTAGCGGGAGGTCATTCCACCTTACCAAGGTAAATAAAATATCCCGTAAATCATATATCTTTCTGATATTTTTGTATGGGAACTAGTGGGAACATATAGGAACTATAGTTTTGAATTTCAGTAATATGTAAAAATCCTTGCAAATTTTTACATCATATTTCCTGGCACATACTAGTAAATGGTACATTATGTGCTCGTACAAATGCATACTTTTATTTTATTCTATTTCATTTTATTCAGTGAAGGTCCAAGACAACTCCGGCCATCGGTGATTCATTTAACAAACATTCCAGAAATTCGTTCCGTTATGACTAAGAGTGTAGCAGCCATTGACCATAAGTTATTTATACGTATAGATACAAGTATGTAAACTGGCTCCGATACGGAGAAACAATGTATTTTTTCTAACTAGTGTAAACTACTATAAAAGCTAAAGTCTAGATATAGCATAAGATGAGTAGGAATTGAAGGTTTTTAATTAGCTTCCAGCTCGTGTAAAATACAATTATACTTAGATACGAGTACTATTAGTACTCTATTGTTCAAATAAAGGCTTAGGTGCGAATTTTCCACTGTGAAGTTTTGGACAAAGCAGCCTGAGCACGGTGCCGTAAGACTGAGGGTAGAGTTTTCTGTTTTTTTTTTACATCTATTGGCGCGCATTGGCAGTAAAACCGAGTGCCTAAGTAATACGCCTGCTTTAAGCAGGAAGTCCCGAGTTCGATTCCTGGCCGGGCAGATATTTAAATGATGACAGCAGGATAAAAATAAAAAATGAAAATTTTGATATCTACGCAGGAAATGAATAAACACAGAGTATTTAACTCAGGAGAAACCATATATTTTGCACTCGATATACCTATAGGCCCTTTGCTCTTGCGCATTTACATCTTGTGTGAAATAGATTGCTTTCTATACCTTGGTAAACAAACTATGTACTATTAAAGGGTCAGCACAGCACTGTCTGACTTCAGCGTTCAGCACTTGTATTCCTTAGCCTGGTTGCGAGCTGCAGTCACATGTACTCCCAGCGGGATCCAAACTAATTAATACAGACCAGTTCCAACAACGTCGCCGGCCCAAAGGTCCAATTACTTCAGTTACAACTTGCTCATAGAGTTTTGTATCTGTTTGTGCTTCTTGCTTTTCCTCGGGGAATCTGACGTGGTTTGCGTCTAGATTTAGAAAACTGTTAGCATACTGTGATTACTTCTTACTAAATCTGTTTTCTTCAACGATCAGACTTCATGATCTTTTACTAACTTTCGGTAGGTATAGGTTTGTCATACATCCCGAATTTTCTGGACTTGTCCGGAATGCGGGGGGAATGCCAAAGTTCAGAATTTTAGAAATAAAATTTAAAAAAACCGCCACACGAGTTCATTATGCCGCGAAACATGAACTTTGAAGGAAATGTCCGGAAAGTTCTTTATGCGTCCGGGTTTTTGCCCGGAGAATATATTTTTTATTCTGGTTTCTCTAGGTAAGTATAAGTCTGACGGTATGCTTTTCAACTATGGCTTTATGTACACTATTATAATTGCTCTGCTTGAAGTACTGCCCTCACTTTGAGTAATTATTATAATGGTTATCTTCATTTTTAAGTCCAACCACGAGAGCAGATTATGTACTAAAATAATTATACAATACTAGGTAAGTAAGTACGTAAACGTGCGTTGGCCATCATATAAGACACGCCACTCTGCACGATCAGCTTTTTAACCTCCGACCCAAAAACAAGGTTGTCATAAGTTTAAAGTGTGTATCTGTATGTTTGTCTGTGGCATGGTATCTCCGAAACGGTTGAACCAATATTTTAAATATTTTTTGTTTGTTTGTTCCGAGTATGTTACTATCGAGATTGTTCTTAGCTATGATACAAAATTCTGTTCAGCCGTTTGAGTGGGTTTTTATTTCAATTTATACTTGTTTACCTACCTACCATTAATTGCAAGTCGTAATTTAGGTATGTACGTTACACTATAGTAATATCTACTTGGGAATTAATTGTAAGAAACTACTTAACGAAGGAGGTAACCGTAGAACAACGTATGTAGTCGCAAGCTGTAGAAGTTAGAACGTTTGTTATTGCCAAAATATTTTCCTTCTCAGTTTCCGGAATAAAACTAATTAAAACTCAAGTAGTTCCAAACGTCGCGTTACCCGCAGGTCCAATTTACTTTACTTAGTAGTTACAATACAAAACTATCCGACTGTATTAACCAGCCGGTAGCTTTTCCTCTGGGATGCCAAACGCTTTGTTCAATATTCAAGTTGGTTTAAGGCATGAGGTAAGATGGTACATTTACTATCGAATGCAAGGTGAAAGAAGACGAATTCGATTTGGTTTCACCCGCTATTCTACAGGAACCATGCTTTTCCCGGGTTTCCTGTACTACAAGTTATTTAAAATTATGAGTACAGTGACCTCCTTGCGGCTATGAGCAACAGTTCCGTTCGTTTAAAAAAAAATCGAACTTACATCTCCAATTTCAGAAGCTACGGCAGGAATGGAAGTCTGCCATTCTAAGTGCAAGCGCTGAAGTACTTGATAACAATTCTGCTGCTGCCGAGTCGAATTATGGAGCCCCATTGAAACTCGACGCTGCCGAACCAAGTTAGACGACTCGCTTAGTTTAGATAGGTGGTGTAGAAATGTAGAATGGAAGTCGAGGAACTAAATAATGATCCCGGTAAGGAATACTAACTGCACTCCCATGAACAATTCAATTTTTTCGATGGTTAGATCGTTCAGTTCATTATCCCTCGACTCCGAGGCCGATGTCTTTGGACATAAGGAAGGCGCGAAAAAGGTATAAAAAAATCGGAGGTGCATATTTTTTTACACAATAATTTGCTGGTTGATACGTGTCGACTGAAAAATCGATCCTAATGTGTC
The DNA here is from genome assembly GCA_914767915.1 of Agriopis aurantiaria. Taxonomy (NCBI): domain Eukaryota; kingdom Metazoa; phylum Arthropoda; class Insecta; order Lepidoptera; family Geometridae; genus Agriopis; species Agriopis aurantiaria. Next base: position 9,316,034 of record OU611983.1, on the reverse strand, counting down.
GCTAAAAGACTAATTCAGTCCGTTCTTCAGACAGCTGCAGTGCAAGTACCGTTCTTTTATCGATCGTCAAATTGACAGTCGAGGTCGTCAAATTCGATAATATGCCATTTTTTCAGTACTCGCTGTGATCGATTCTATGGCATTTTAGTGAATTTGACGATCGATAAAGAACGGTACTTGCACTGCTGGTTACGATGAAGACAATGCGCCCGGAATCTGATTTTTGAAGGATAAAAATTTATAAAAAATTGCCGTTTAAACTATTACAAAGAAGAAATAACTACGCAAAAAATAAAATATGTGATGTGTATTTCAACGTAAAGAATATTTAATTAATTGAATACCGAAGATTATTCTTTAGAATTTCTGCCTATAGCGTGAAATAAGTTTATTCAAATGGTGCATCGAATTTATATTTTAAATAAATAAGATGTTCAAGAAATTCATATATTTTTTTCTCTTTGAAAACTATAAAAATTTAAAAAAAAACTGTACTTCCTTTCCTTTTTATGCTTGACAGTATCAAGTCATAATATACCTACTGTGTAGGTACTTCCCAAGACGGATATTGCAAAAGTGTTAACTCGTAATCGTATTTCAATACCTGTCTCATTTGTTCTTAACATGGTAGCAAACTCAGCAAATATAAGTTTTACCTCCTAGTCATATTACATAGCCTGAAAATCATTTCGAAATCTCGTGCAAGCAAGTTCTCATTAGACATTCAGCGAGTATAAGTATATCCGTGAACGCACTCCATACAACCTGTGCGTGACGGCTGCACAAGTTGCACGCTAGCTTCGAGCCGGGAGGCAGGCATTCTCAATTATTTCCAGCATTGACAAGCCTTGCATGCTAATTTAAATAACTACGTATAAAAACTAGTAAACCAGCTGCGCAATCAGAAAACTATTTTAGAGGTTTTATATAATTTATCTTTAGGTTTTTAGAGATTTTATTGAAAAAAACTGGAATTCGTTGGGTAAGAATGTAGGTAGGTAACGTGTGCAGGTTCAGATTCCTGCTATGACGATGAAATACAGAAATATTTTTAAATGGAATTGGTCTACTTAAATATGTTTAACACCGACGCAAAAAGAGAGGTGTAATAAATTTAACATGTGTTAGTTTTGGAGATCGATGATCCAGCAGTTGACTTCCTATGTCTGAAATTATGATGATGATAACGATGATGATGTAGATTGTGTGTGTCTGTCTGTGACATCTTAGCTCCAAACAGTTGAACCAATTTTGTTTTATTTTTTGGAGTTTTTAGATTAGTTTTTTTTTTAGTTTGTTTTAGTTTTAGTTTGAGTATATTACTATTTAAAAGTAGTTTTACGTTCATTTGAAATTGTATATAAATAATAATGTTTTGTATGACTTTTACGATTTAAAATTGAAAAAAAGCTTTTAACATTAAAAAACAATTATCAAAACCCAAACTTACAAAAAAGTTACGAAACGATTGATACGTCTACGAGCATTGCACTGTATGGAAGTGAGACGTGGACGATGACTAAGAAAGACCGAAAAAGGCAGGAAGCATTTGAAATGTGGTGCTGGAGACGCATGAAAAAAATAAGCTGACAGAAGAAGAAAAAACCAGGAAGTATTAGATATTGTCGAGGAGTAAATAAGTCTACTAGCGAGTATAGAGTCTAGAAGAGGCAAGATGTTTGGACACCTTGTACGACATGACAAATGAATGAAAACCATCATTGAGGGAAAGGTAGAAAACAAAGAAGAAAGGTAGAAGGAAAGAGAGGACCGGAAAGACCAAGAAGAGTATTTTTAGACCAACTGTCAAAGGCAAATGTCATGTCGAGAGGTGAAAACGCTAGCAGAAGACCGTCGAGCCTGGAAGTTACTCCGTTTTTTTTTAAAGGTGACTTGGTTGAGTTTTCAAGAAATTCAGTTCGGCTATTTGAAGATTATCAGCTCTTTTAACGGAGGTTCAAAAATAATTAATTTATACTAATAAATAATAAATAAATAAATAATAAATAATTTCGTACGTGCAACTTATAGCTCTATCTATATTTTAAATTGGCGTTTTAACTCGTGTTTTTGGTAGAAGCATTGAAATTAATATAATAGGCAGCACGTCATCGCGGACGGTTCATTGAAACGAAGGTCTTTCTATTCACTGGTTTACGCTATAATAGCTCATTAGAATCGAGACCTTGACTTAACATTTGAAATTGAACACTGGAACCACAAAACATGAATACGGCGCGGTTTGCAACACGATACTAGTTCGGAGATGTGAATGTCATTGAATTAAATAATTAACGATGTAATTAATTAGTTTGATGGGGTTGACAATATTGTGTATAGATAATTAAGAATACTTCTCTTAAAGTTATAAAAATAAACCTCTGCAAATCTATACTATATAATATAAAAATCGATGTGTATACATGTTCCCCATAGATTCCAAAACGGCTGGACCCTATTTTGACGGGACTTTCACTGGCAGATAACTGATATTATTAGGAGTAACTTAGGCTGCTTTTATCCCGGAAATACGAAGGTGAAACTGTGGGTGCAACTAGTAAATATTAACAACGTAGAGAGTACAGAAATCCCAAAACATTTTTGACACAGAAAATAATGACACAAATGTTAAGATTGCTAACAATCGAACACAAGTAAGTAGGTTCACAAAACTCTGTTCTCTTATGTAAAGTAGTACTCAGCTCGTGTTGTAAGTATGTATGGTTGAAATAATGGCTGTATGTAACATACCATGATTAGCATACGATGACGTCTCTTTATTAAAACCGGTGACAAGCTGGCAAGGCCAAGGTAGCGACGGATTATGGCAATTTTCTACAGTCAAATTGACTTTTTTATCATGTCACAATAGTTATCGTAAAATATTATTACTTCTGGAGGTCATTCAAAAAATCAAAACTACACACTTCTTATTACTATGGGGTACTTAATTATCAAGTAAATGACATAACTGTACCAACCCATCTACTAGGTTATGCGGAAAGGGTGTATGTAACTATGTATTAAGCCATAAGGGGTCCATAGTACCCATTATTATGAACAACTTTAACTATGGGAACAACTATGAAATCGCAAAAAAACAGCTCTATAAAAACGGCCATAGACACACAACAAAATGTATGGAACAGCAGATACTTTGTCGCGATTTCAAGGTTGGTCCCATTGTAACCGTTGTTCATAATGATGGGTACTATGGAGTGTGGACCCCTATCGGCTAGTAGTACACCTTACGGCGTAGCCCTGTAGGAATACATAGTTTGCAGCACCCAGATGGTACACAGGCTACACTCTACAAACTTAAATTAAGTATCCGGTCGATCGTCTCGACCGATAGAAACATAATCGTGAGTGCAAGCCGGTGTTATAATAATAATTTATAATGAATCCTCACGCGAGTTTTGATGAAGTTAAATTAAGTAGGTAAGAAGGTTGTGCTCATATACATCATGATAATTATTTTGCTTCAAGATCGCTCTAACTAATCGATAAAGCTGTCAGCTGTTGAACTTATTTTAAAGCCATTTTTCTCATGTTAAGGTTAAGGTTTGATTAATCAAATTATTAAATATAAAAAATAAAAATGAACTTGCAAACAAAAATAAGCTAAAATTTTGTCCACAAACAGTACATAATCAAGTTCATCTGTCTACTGCAGCATTTTAAATAATGTAGTTGAAATTATAAAATAATAATAGTAATGTAGATAATTATTCCAACACATATTTAAATTAAATAAAAATACTGAATGCTATAGGGTTAAAACTGTTAAAATCTTTCTTTATAATGTGATGTTGAACAGCTTAAAAGTAAATATAAAAATCTGAATTATTTTGACCCTCTCATCTCTATTCCTATCAAAATAAAAATCATACAAAATGAATACAACGTTTACTTTCTTCAAAATATACAAGGGGTTGGCAGCGATACAGAGGGTTGAAATGAAAATGCGTGCATTAAGGCAACATGTAGACTACTTATGTTTCTTCATACATAAAAAAAATATGAGATGCTGGGGGAATAAACAAAGGTAAAAGAAACTGAAAAGAACATAGACTCTACACACAGAGTCTCTCTTTATATACAGAGATGCCATTATGCAATGATGAAAATTACACAACATAAAAAACCGAGAGTCTTTGTTAAAAAGATCATTATACACCAGATACGCATTTAGCGTAATGCTAAAGTCTGCTTTTGTAAAGTTTAGTATAGGACTACAAACAAAGTACCAAGGTATGTGGCATGCTCATCCCCCACGAACTTGGCAGCGGGCCCAGTGACGCGTGCCATGTGTTGCCTGGTCGAATAAATAGCTGTGCTTATTGCCTGTTTATCAAAACTAAATACGTCTATATCTTCTGTCCTAATTATAGCGAAATACCACTGAATGACTCATCATGAAATCACAAAAACTACTTGACCTACAAAGCTAAACATCGGTAAGTGTTAAAAAAAATTTTTTTTTCTCTTTATAAAATTTTAGGTCCGTGTGGACTGTGGAGTGAAGAGGTCACCAAGAAAGGATTTTTCGAAAGAGCAAATTGAGGTTAAAAGTATTATATGGAAGTCTACGCGTACGACGTCGCGGAAAACAGCTAGTATATACAGGATTACTTTTAATAACCATGCAGCTACCTCTTAAGAACAGCTTTTGTACCTATAACATATTAAAGACATTTTGTTCCTAAGACCTTTAAAAAATGCAAAAAAATACAGCTGCTCTATAGAAAAAGTCCATTGACCTGCACCAAAATGTATGGAACAGCAGTTTTTTTGCGAATTTTCAAAAGTAGTAGAAACAAAAGTTTTTTTTGTGTACAGAAGCTGTTGGCTGGTTATTAAAATTAACACTGCTTATTAGACCAATTTCCCCCAATAAAATAATGTTACATTGGTAACAGTAGATATTAGAACTGTCGATGACATTTCTCCTTTCGCTTTTTCAACAAATCGAACTATCTAAGGTCTGAAATGACACCTAAGTCCTTCTTCTGAGCACCTAACCTAAATAGGTTAGGTTAGTCCTAAATAGTCTTTTGTTGTTCAACTTATGCAACAACAAAAGACACTGAATTTATGACAATAGAATGTGAAGCAAAATAAGTATTACCTACTTTGGCAAGCAAACGCAATGCAATCTATAAGTTCGTTTCGTTAAATCATTACAGAAAATTTCTCCTTAGCGTGCACATCTTCTGTTTTCTGCATGCATTGCTCGAGGCCATTAATTAGCAACCAGTAGACCACTTACTGCCACTTACATTAAACAGCTGCGTCTAAGCTTTCATAGATGATATCGAATCGTGATAGTGGTCCAGAAAAAAACAACTTGTTGCTTGAACGTGGTAATTAATATCTGGGTCGGACGTAGAGAGGTCAGTTTTCATTAACGATGTTATCACTTCGATGATTTGAAGCCAAGGTTTTAGGAAATCATACTGTGTTTGACTTGCTATTAGACTTGTCCGACGTATTGTGAAATAGTTTATGTTGTGAATCAGAGAACACGTTTTGGTCGTAAACGTGTTGAAAACGTATTCTGAGTTTTATTGGTCGATTCATGGGTTTAAGAGCTAGATGTGTCCTAGATAAGAATAAGCTGAACAGCAATATTCGTAGAAAATATTGATTTTATAAACCTCAAAATATAACTATGACGTCAGATATGAATGACCAATGTTCTTGTAAGTAAATGTGTAAAAGTAATGATGACAAAATAAAATCCAAATTGTTTTTCCCAATCGTCATAAATCCGTCCCTGTCATATTCATGACACGATACATCCTTATTTAACGATATCATCAAGCTCAATGCTCCAAATATGTTGTAACAATAAAATGCGTTCTAAAGCATTATGAAAGGATGCAAGGGATGGGTCATCTTGATGACGTCACTGTTCATTAATTCTCGGAGACCACGCCCGGATCGCGCCTGACGTGGCAGCGGCGTCGCCTCGTCGGATGCGCCTGCGCATGCCTCCGCCTGCGTCTGCGGCTTCGTCTACCAAAAACGATGCCAAGTGAATAATATGCCGGCAGTCAAGCATTAGTAATCTAAGCTCCTTATATTGAACACATCCTCTTTAGACAAATCGCATGTAAATTGAGAATTAGTACGAGATGATGGAGATACCAAGTTGTTTGTTAAAATAAAATATTTAAAGATGTTCTTAGCGTTGGTTAGTTTTAAACTGTGCTACCACATATATCTACTATTTACAAACAATAACTTATTGTTGCAATAAGAGATAAGACAAATTGTAAATTCGCTCCAAAAACACACGCATGCGATGGCGTCTATGGCGTAATATGTCAGCAGTACAGTGCAGTTGTTTTCATTATCGTGACGTCATTTGTTCTAATTGGCGTTTTATATAATGGCGGATTGCGGTACCTATTTTAAATGTTTTTTAATCATAACTTTCGATAAAATTATTATAGAATCATATATTATTATATGTTTTAGAATCTTCTAACCAATTTTATTATTAAAAATCAAAATTTCGGTGGATAGTTTTGTTACTGTCATAATGTCCATTGCTTTTGTTATCGTTGATTGTGCAATATTATCGATTGATATTAAAAGAGTATGTGGCTAAGATCATGCGATATTTAAAAAATATCACAGAATTCGCCCAACCTATATGTATGTACTACTTTGTATTATTTTTAGAATGTACGGTTTATACAAGTATCAGATTATTTACTACTAGCGGTCCCCCTAGCTTCGCACGGGTATAGATTATAGCCTATGTCACCCGGGGATAGTGTAGCTTCCCAACAGTGAAAGAATTTTTCAAATTGGTTCAGTAGTTTCGGAGCATATTCAATGCAAACAAACAAATCTTTCCTCTTTATAATATTAGTATAGATTACACGCCTCACCCCTCTACCTCTTGTATGAATCCTCTCTATTCTAAGGTTGCCTGAAAGAGATCGCTCTTAGCGAAATGGCCGCCGATTGCGCTATTTTTTTTTTTAAACTGTTTTATCGTGTGTATGTAATTTTTGATGTGAACAATAAAGAATTGATCTATTTATCTATTCTCGGGAATGAACGTTCTAGGTGGGGCACAGTTTTTAGATTATTATATTATGTATACCTAACTATTATTTATATTAATATTAAGAACCTACGAACCGCATTAATATTTGTAGTAGATAAAACGCAGCAGCCTTGTAACAATGTAGTGGTTTTGCAGTACAAAAAGAGTCTTAAATGTCTGGACGATCTTGTGCGACACGAACAATGATAATTGTGATTGTATGTAGATGTGTATTGTGTACTGCTAGCTGCTTGCAAGGCCCAGCACGTCGGCGGAGTGGCCATCCGGCTGGCTAGCGCGCATTCTCAATCCCTTCAGCGAACTGCTAATAAAAATATATTAATTCCACACGCTCCAACATCAAAATAACCTCAAGGCTCGACGATTTCATCACGGCATCGTAAATTGCGTTAACTATTTGTATATGGCACAGTTCATTGGACTTGTGTGAAATCATATAAAGCAATAAGTGACATCCTGCTCATTACTGCAGTATCAGTGTCGTCGTATGCTATGGAAGCATCAATCAGAGCGGCGATAACGCGTCCGTTTGCAAATATTGTAAATCAAGCTTTTGTTATTATTGTTGACTGCAACCATATATCAATCATACTTCATTTTAATGATCAAATTACTGCCATGTAATCATAACTGCAGTTCGATACGGACGTAAAACTTTAAAGCCATCTTCTTATAAAACTTCTCTGAATTGATGTAAAAGTATTCAATAAATGCTCGCTTTAATCACTCCATTAAAACTGTGTTCCGGATGAATCAGAATTCCAACGAAAAATTTATTCTGAAGCTGTAACAAAACAAAGCAGTCGATTGGAGAATCGATCACCTCTTCCCCGACCACCCATTTGTTGTGAGCTCGATATGTCTGGAATAGACAAGTCGACAACTTTACGCTTTCAATTCTAGGAAGCCGTCATTGTTGCCGTCCTTCTTGAAGGTCGACGACACACAAGTTAATCACCGCGTATCCCAAATAAATATCGTATGTGTTTAGAGAATCTGAGCATGTTTTCTCTCAGGCTGGCTGTTTGCAGATATTTAGGGGGAATCGGAATCCTATTCCATTGGCTATAAGCTATTGAAATGATCATTAGGAGCGCGCGGTACATACGTAAGCAGGGGTGAAGAACCCGGCCGGGGTCGGCTGATAAGCACGCAGCCGCTACCCGCTATGTTTACCGATGATCATTATAAATCATATGTACCTACGTAAACGCAGAGCCTCTGACCCTCGTTAGTGTTTGATGCTTTTCACTCGCTCCACGCAGGAGTTATTAGGAACACTCATTAATACCACCATACTCATCCTAAAACACTGTTTTAAACTATCACGGTATACTCGTCCTAGTATTTAAGTGCGAAAGTGTGTTTTACATGAGTAGTTAATTTTGTATTATTTACGATTTAAAAAAAAACTAGTAAAACGTAGTAATTACATAGTTCCAAAGAACCATATAGACACACATAACGGTGGTACAAACCCGGAAGGAGCTCATTGTTTTTATCATCATAAAAACTTTTACTATAGGGCCAATCCTTAGATGATGAAGATATATCATCACAATAGAAAAGTGTTATTCACACTCAATGAATAGTTTGGAACAATTGCTATTTTTTCGTGATTTCAAAGGGGTCTCATCTCATAGTAAAAGTCATGATGATTATAATGCTCTCCTTTCGCTTTATTAGCACCGTTCCGTGTAACCAAAAGATATATCTAAATGTTTTGCTACCGTAATAATGCGGTATTATCAGTATTTTGGTAATCCGTAAGTTTTTTTTTTTTTTTTGTAATGTATCATTTTAATACAAATTGGCAGACTTTATTTCATTTGTTGGTCCATTATTAATTGTTCATTCAAAATACTTTCTATTTTTGTCTTATAGTATCACTTCGTTGTCTTTCAAGACCTTTTTTCTCAAGAACGCGTAAAGGTATCAAGTTGAAATTTATACCAATACTAGGGTCTACGGTTAATTTCGGCTGTGAAAAAATAAAACTTGTAAGTCAACGCAATCAAAAGATATGAACGTTTATTTCGCATATTTTGCGATTTTACAAGGGAACCAAAACCTATAGGGTACTTCCCGTTGACCTAAAATCATGAAGTTTGGCAAGAGGTAAGGTCTCACAGCACATATAAAGGAATAATAGCGAAAGTTGATAATTTGAAGTTATATTATATAAAAAATATTGTTTTGCAATTACAAACTTACATTTTGTAGTTGTTATGTATGGAAGAGCCTTATTGTCAACTACAAAGTTAAGTTTGTCTTTCAATATTTCAACTTTAGTTGTTTTTTTTTGGACTCGCAGTCTGACGGTTCCGTCCAACGGAACCCTCAGATTAAGAGTCCTACTCGTACTTGTCCGGGTTTTTTAAAATCATTTGAATCATTTCTTGCTAAGTACCTAATTATAACTAGTTTTAACTACATGTTTTATCAACTGTTTAAACTCTAGCACAGACATAGCTACAATATTTTTCATGATTTTAACAATTATGACTCTTGTTCAACAGTCTGATAAGTCTATTATGATTTTAGCTACTCATATCTAACCAAGTCTCTATGATAATACCGTAAGTGTTATCTTACCTACTATAATTTTACGAACATGGTTGCCATAAACCTTTTTTTAAATAGTAAATTTCGTAAGATAAGATTATGGAAAAAATCAAGAGCATCATAAATTTCTTTTCTCAAGTTGCGCTTTTAAAAGTCGCTCCCTAATTTAATTGCAATCATATCTAATGTAAAGTGATTTAATTCTAACTTAAATTTCTTGTAATTATCTATGTTACTTTAAAAATACACACAACACACATCTATTTGGAATAAAACTCACATAATTATTACAATTTACAACTGAAGCAATTAATTGTAACACGAACAAAAAAATACCCGTGTAGGTACTATTAACTATACCACTGGTAGTAACACGGGTAACGAAGGATAATAATGTAGGTATACCAATATTCGATAAGCAATGTACAGCAATTGTAAAGCCATTGTGCAAAAAATAATTAATCGAATGTAATATACAAAAGCTGTCGCAAACAGAAGCCACAAAGTTTATAAGTACAGTGACACAATAATTAACGCACAAAGCATCGAAGCAGCTGGTTTAATTTAGTCGCAGAGCAACCGCCATTTCCTGCGATACTGCAGCGGCCGATAAACGCCACTCGGCCACTTCCGTCGCTGCCTCATCTCTATAGCTATAAATCATAAACTATCTCTCCTATTGAACGACTGCCGTGTTTACTAGCCAAACAAGGCTTTGTTAATTCAATTGAGATGTTATGAGATTATTGATCATAACTGAAAAGTCGTGATTTTTTCATAAAAAATATATGTCTAAAATGTTCTGAAATTGACTGTATTTTTGTGTGCTCTTCGCCGATTACTCATCCGATTTTTATTGTATGTTTATGTATATTATCATCATCACCATCATCATCATTTCAGCCGTAGGACGTCTACTGCTGGACATAGGCCTCCCCCATCGATCTCCAAAAGGGCCGGTAGAAGCGGCCTGCATCCAGCGTTTCCCTGCGGTCTCTTTTAGGTCGTCTGTCCATCTTGTGGGTGGACGTCCTATACGCTGCGCTTACCGGTCCGTGGTCTCCATTCCAGAACCTTTCGGCCTCATCGACCATCTGTTCTGCGTGATATGTGCCCTGCCCACTGCCATTTCAACTTGCTAATCCGGTCGGCCGGTCGGTCGGGCTATGTCGGTGATTTTCGTTCGTCTACTATAGTCGTATATATGTATACCTATTATAGTCCCATTTAAAATTGGAGATAATATTCCACCTTTAAGATTAGAAAATCAATAATTATATTAATTATTGAATCCCGCAAAGTCCGTATTTTTTTGTAAAAATTTACATATTATACTTATTGTTAAAATACAGCGCGATAAACTGTTAGATAACTAGCTGAATAAGGTAATTAAATTTTAAAAAAATACATACAATAGATCTACGTTTGGCCTCCAATTCGCCTGATGGTAAGCGACGGTGTGGCCGAGGTTGGAACACGTTGATCTAGAAGAAATCTATTCACTCTAGCTTTGAAGATCTAGATTGTAATTCTCAGGAAACAAGGGACGACAGGGAGTTGCATTCTTGGGCGTATTACTTTTAGTATAGGTATTAATTGTAGTTCGCTTTTACAAAAATAAAAGCACCTAAGTTAAGTTTGACATAACCATAAAGGTGGATGGATTCTTAACAATAAATTTGAGTTTGATTGTTAACAATTAAAAACATCTAGAAGCAAGTTCACACAATCTTTGGTAATCGCCGGCCTTGGTGAGGTTTCTTCAATTCGAAACGGTCTTTGTTTTCAACCTTAACAATTTTCCCGTTCAATGTTCTTGAAATTAAGAATGTGAGGTTTGTTTTTTATATTTTAAGAGTTTCTAAGCATTCGGATATTTGTGGTACGTGCGTGTGTAAGTGTGTTCCCATAACTTTTTTAGGTATCGTATGGATTTCAGCAAAAAGGTTTTCTCGACCGATTCCCAGCCACCTAGGTACAAAAAAAAATCGGAAAGTTAATACTTATGTACAAATACAAATATTAATACTTATGTACATTGTACGTTAATTTTAGTTTTAGATTAGTTTTAGTTATAAATTTTAATATAAGATAATTTTTATTTTACTTGTAATTTTAAATAACTAAATTTATAAATATAATTTGTATTGAATATGCGTATAAAATATTCCGTCCTCAAAAATATTTCTGAAGTACATGGTCCAGTAAAACTACATGCGATAATGCTAAGTTTTCGAACATTAGGGTCAATTGCTTTAACTTGGGCCAGTCGATAAGGCTATTTGAACTGCTCGCTACTGTCGCCGCCAGCAAACATCAAAATATCTCCATTACATAAGCTTATCGCACTTCTGTTTTGACACCATTACCAGTTCTACACTTCTAATAACATATAGGATTTTTTATTACGTCACTATTCTTAATAATACGATATATGATTGATTTAGCGTATTTTTTGTTAGCAGTGACAGATATAAACCATGTCTATAATGTTTTAATATTTTCACCTTTAAACTTACCAATGGTACAGCTCAATTTAGGCTTGTACCAGTTGACAGAGGCAAATAAATCAATTGGTTACTATAACGTAATCTCAATTTATAATTTTGTCAGTTTTTATGCCTATCCTCGTTTATGACTTGACATTTCTAGTTACCAGCGCCATTATAGATTCTGTTCGTGCATTCAACTGCATAACTGTATTCTTTTTAACATTAGCTTTTTGTATGCTTTCATCGAATACAATTACTGTCTTCATATTACGTGAAGTAAAGACCACTGCTATTATTATAGTCATGAGACCGTGAATTGCCTTGTTCGAAGAGTACCTACTTCATTTTTTCCTAAGCCAGTAGAGCTTCCTGCTTATAGTTACTATGTCTTCTGTACCTATCTAAGTTGATTGACGCTAGTGTTAGATGAACAAAAACTTGCTTCTACCTGCACATAGCCCACAGTTAATACAAGGGTATTGCTTCCAACCTTGTCTACCTTTTTTCTGTTTTTTTTTGTTGTTTTCTAACCGCAAAATGTTCAAGTCCGCTATGGTACGGTACAAAATTTTATAGTAAAAAATTTACTTGAACTTTTGCTATAAAACAGTCTCAGATTATCATCTTCTGTAAAAAAAAAAGTGTCCTGTCAAAAAAGAAGAAAAAAAAAGAAGAAAGAAGAAGAAGAGAAGTCAAAAGTCATCAAGCTAGAGTCACTAGAGTTTATTTAATACATTGACTACGCCAAATCACAGTTATATTGTTTTTGTACTAGATGGACCGACGACATTGTGAGTCGCCGGCATCCAGTAGATGCAAAAGGCAGGCTGTCGTTCAATGTGGAGGTCAAAAGGGGAGAGGCCTATATTCAGCAGTGGACGTCTTCTGGCTGATGCTAATGATTTCTTTAGAACAAATATTACTCAAAAACAAGCTCTTCCCTATTTATTATGCAAAGATACAACTCATTCGACAAAACCACTCAAGAAAGATGCCTCATGCCATCACGAGTCACTCATTTGTGATTCATATAGCCCGTCCGCGGTTTATTTGTTCAAATCCATTCAAACTATGTTCTCGTTTGATTACGCGGAACCGTACCTGCGTATTTAGCGCGCAAAACATTTTTCTAATGAAATGGAAAACGTAAAAACATCGGTGATAAAGTGTCACCGTCGTAGCGGCAAGCTATGTTGAAGAACTGATGTCATGGTCACGCGCTATTGCGTCACAGCCACAATGCCGAGACGTGGACGCGGGCAGCTGCAACGTGCTACCGAGCGTTCCATTGCCCCCCTGACCACTGATCTCGCCACACCCAATATAGGTTTTGAGAACTACGCTAATTGGTATTCAATCTAAACTCAGCCACGATAACAAAAGAAGAACATTGGCACTATAGCACTGACTTATCTTATCTGTTATTCTCATGATTTAAAAAGATAAGTTACTGCTTCTATGTCAGTATTATTGGCTTTTTTTCGAACAATGTTATTAAAGCCGAAGTACGGAAGTAACCATATCACGATCTCATATTTCCGCCAAGAGATATTTACGCAACTTTCCTCGCAGACGCGCCCGAGTCCAAAAGGAACTTTCTGAGAAGAATAAATTAAAGGGGACCGCAAAGGCAAACACACTCCTAATAAGGACGAACAGGATTATGTTTAGTATACTATCGTGGCTGTGTAGATAGTTCACCGTATAAAATAAATATTCATGGTGATTAATTTATATGCATATTAATCGTTCGTTGGTGCGCTATTCGGTAAATTTTATAGGTTTGACTATAAGGAGTATAGACATAATATATTCAGATCAAATTGTAAAAAAAAATTGCTTAGGAACTACGTATAGATATTAATCAGTAGTAACACTAAAATTAAACCTTATGAATCCTAATCGAAAATCTACTAACGTTACTTAAAATCAACTCTATTCTATTACCAGCTAGTTTTAGTATCTGTAGAAACTTGGCAGAGAGCTGAAAATGTAGTTCATAGCCGAAACTTTGATATTCATGGTATTCGACTTTTAGGTACTCGGCAAAAAAGCTTCACCGAGCTTTTGCTAAAGTCGTTCAACGTAAATGCATTGCGACGAGTTACGTGGTGCAAATGAAAAATGTAAATTTTCAGGCTACTGACGTTTTGCCGATAATCGGGCCTGAAACATAAATATTTTCATTTTGATACAATTTCATGACATGACGGACAAGTAGAAAAATAAAAACTCAAATCTAGTAGTTAAGGTATATAGTAAAAGTTAGCTTGTATTTTGTAAAGTTAATAAATTTACATGCCCCTTAAAAAATTAATCATTGCTTACGCGCAATGCAAAGCAAACGCAATACAATGCAACACATGCATTGCAATATCTATGTTTGCTTTGACCAATCCAAAATACGATCAGTTTTCTAGATTCTTTCATGAGAAGCACTTTTTCTGCTAGCGTTTTCTCCCATCATACTAATACTATAAATGCGAAATTGTGTTTGTTTGTTGGTTTGTTTCTTTATTCCTCTTCGGGTTGGCGTAATTTGTAAATAGATAGTTAGAGAGTCGAGGAGTCACTTAGGATACTTTTACCTCGTAAAAATTTACGTTTCCTGGTACAAAATTGCAGCTAGTTACTATTATTAATTGTTACAAAGATAGTTAACATAAATTGGAGTGACTGAGTGGTCGAAAAATGTTTACTCCAATCCTTGTCAATCGCCGACGCCTCCTAGTAGCTTAGTGTTATTTAGCTATAAAACACAAAGCCGCAGATTATGTACCAGGTAATGACAGTAGTGCATTAGAAATGATATACCTACCTATCGGTTGTTCACTGAAGTTATATGATTATTTACGGTATATTTACCATGGTAACTATGGTAATATGTATCTAAAATACATAAAATGTTTGAAACTAGAAAACTTTAGCTTACCCAACGCTAACAAAAATCATAAAATGTTTGTCTCGGAATGCAATTTTATTGTCGTTTCCAAGGTTCCACAATCACCAAGCACGTTATGGCGTTATGGATAACATCCAACAAATCTTTTTCCCGGTGGTTGCGTGCGGGGCAGCAGGACACGTCGAGACACATTGACGGGAACGGGGGACGGACGACGGACGCGACGGTCTCATGGCCTATTATTTTAAATCCCATCGGACGCGAGTTCCATTATCCCTCCGCGCCTCTTGCTTCGTCATGGGTATGGATTCAGGTGGAAACGGAGGGCTAATCTAACTTTTGCATCATTTCAGATTTAATTCACTTTTATGACTATGCGTAATATTACGACCGGTTTAGGTCAGTGGTAGTGCGTCTGCCTCATGAGCAGAAGGTCCAGGGTTCGATTCCCGGCCGCGCAGATTTTAAATAATGAATTTAAATATCTGCTCTGGGTCTGGGTATTAGTTTTACGAGTCTTTGTGTGCATTGCGTGGAATCTCCGACACAAATCCTAGTAGGGAGCTATATGAGTGCAAAGCGTTATTGTTGTTATTATTATTATTTTAATCCCCGACGCAAACAGAGGGGTGTTATAAGTTTAACGTAGTGTGTACCTGTGTGGCTGTCTGTGGCGTCGTAGCTCTTAAACGGCTTAACCGATTTTGATTAAGTTTTTTGTTTTTGTTTAATAAGTGCTCTAGCTGTGATTCAAGAATATCTTTACAGTCGTTTAAAAATTATCAGCTCTTGAGACTAACGGGGATTTTAAAAAAAACTATGTATACTTGTATTGTCTGTTTGTCCTCCAAGTCTTGACGTTAATAGCTGTCAAGAGTAAAAAGAAGATCGTGTAGTTGTTAAAGATAGCCCATTGGTCCAGTTGGTAGTGAACCTGCCTTCTGAGCTTAGGGGCGTGGGTTCGATTCCCACCTAGGACAAACATTTATGTGATAAACATTTGTGTTTGTTCTATATCTGGTTGTTAATATATATTTAAGTATGCATTTAAAACTATATATGTATGTATATCAGTCTCTGGCAGCCATATCACAAGCTTTGCTTAGTTTGGGCTCAGATGACCGTGTGTGCAAAAAATGTCCCGAATATTTATTTATTTATTGTCGAAAGTACATTTCGACTAAAAACAATAACAATAATAAAGAGACAAAATTAGCTGGTACTGTTTTCTCATGTCATATACCAATTACAATTAAAATTGATCACAAGTTCACTAAAATAGCCCAAAAAATGTTCAACCCAATACCGTGCATATATGTAGTTTCATAATCCCATTGAAACACATTCAGTAATTTTATTACATATTCAAGAAGGCATTACATATCTTCGTATTGGCTTTGGTCCCACCAATGCCTCTTAAATATCCGGGCTAGATCAGAGTGACAATAAGAAAAAATACCTTAATTTTTTTTTCTTTTACGTCAGCCATAGTTATAAAGTGCATGCAAGAACCAAAGTGTGAACTCTACCTATACACAAAGTGTTTCAGCAGCTCCGTAACAACGATTTTAATATCTTTTAATGTCCTGTAGCAAATTCCAGTTGTATACAGCCTTGGGCTTTCCTGAGTGGGCATTACACTCGCTTAGGAAACGTGGATCAACAACGAAATAGCTCTCTACAACTTGAGATTCTCCGCTCTCCTTGACAGATCTTTCTGCGGAAGGGATCCGCTCTACCCCGTAAAAGCGTAAACAAATAAATATATACTTGCTTACTTGAGTAACGAGAAATGGCCGTTTATTTACCTCCATTGTATTTCGCAATTCGTTTCTAAAATAAAAATATCAATACCCAATATTTCCAAACTCCCAATATCCTGCTCCTCTAGACCGAGTATTTTAGTTATTATTTTGATTACCAAAAAATAATGGCAACATTTCTAGAGCTGTCAAAAAATCATACGACAGTGACGTCAATTCTGATGTACCATTCTAGACTAAACTAAATTTGGCCGATCTTAAATTGTTGCCATCCTTTTTTGACGTATTGAAATGAAAAGAGAGCCTGATAATAATTTTAGTCCTGTCAAATAAGCTTAGTTTAGAGAAAGATAGAATCGACGAAGCTTCATTCTTCACGGGAGCCACAAACTAAGAGTTGAAGTTGAAGTTGATAGAATCGACGTTATTATCTACCTATGCAGCTTATTTATTCATCTATTTAGAAGTTTCATGTAGCAAGTAAGTTCTTATTGATACATGGTATACTTAGATGCTACATAAAGCTAACTACTAATGTAGTGTTAGCACTTTACAATAGAACCGCTAATTAAGTCGCAGACAAACAATAGTGACAGGAGGATGGATTGTACACTATAATGAACGGCATTAATTTATTGTCCATAGTCATTGCGGAATCGAATAGTTAATCAAAATAAACGCATTGGATTTGGAAACATCATTGCCAGAAATCAATTTGGGTCGCTTTGTCGTTCACTTTGAAGGGTTTTGTTTGATGGAGCAATAATAATTAATCAGTTCACGGGCCGGCGCGGCCGCGAGTCGGGCGCGGGCCGCCTCTATTTACAACTTCCTTTTGAGAATTGTGGAGATTTCTAACGCGGAATGGAATGGAAATTAAGAATAAATTACGGCTCCTACCTATCTTCCGTGGTCGAAAGATCCCGTCGAAATTATTATCGAACCGGACCGCAGACAGACTAAACAAACGAGCGGAGTAGGTGGAAGTCATTCCGGAACATAAATTCCTCCACGTGACTAATAAAGTGTCTCCACGGACACTGCACAATCGCCCGCATTCAATCAGAAAAACTAGGTAAATAGCGGACCCACAAGAATCTTATAAAAGGCTATTCTCAAGACGCAACATCTGTATCGAGTGGCATTTTATACACGTCAGACTCACAGCTGACAGCGTTGCGTAAACTGGAATTAACAACAAAAGGGTCCAAGACGAAGTCAATTAATTTTAACAGACTTTAGTTGTGAGTTAAATAACCATTCCAACATTGCTCAGTGGCACTGATGAAAGCTAAAAATATAGCCTAATGTTTTGTTTGGGGTTCAAACACATATCTTGGTGATTGATTGCGCTATAAAAATCAAATCGTAAGTATAGTGAATTCAGAAATAATTTCAAGTTATGATAATTTTTGTTATCAAACAAAACTATTAGAGGGTAGACTCCACTAGTCACCAAAATGAAACCTATATAATACTTAAATAGGTCTACTGTTGAGGAGGCTCAATTTACTTATTTACAGGTGTACTCAATTGTACATGTACAATGTACAGTCTAAGATATAAGCCATAAAATAATTACTGGCATCAATTTTATTGCCTGTGAAGAACTGGAGAACCAGCAATTTGTCTTTCATGGTACAATAGTCAGGGGTCATGTTTTGCTGTAGAGAGCATCCATCGATTGTTCACTGCTGATGCCACCGGAGCGTCATAAATTGGCCATACACTACATTAGTCTACATTTATGGGTATTTATGCGCCAGTTAACACCCCCGGGGATCAGTCCACTCCTCTCAATATTTAACGTCCCACCTTGTAGCTGTGTGAGGTCAAACCGAGCACGTTATTAAATAGTTAAGACGTCGTTAACCTTTGGGCATTGGCACTTATCGATCGGCACAAAGCGAATTAGAAGAACTTTCTAGGCCGTTTGTTCCCAGGTAAACTGATGCCACTTACATAATGTATGGCCACTTTCTGCGTCGTTCATAAATGGTCAAGGCTCTATAAGCAGAAGTGTTTCAATTAGCGAGTTTAGCAGACGAGCGGTGGAGTTAGAGCTGTTAGATGCAGCCGGTCGGAGGGCACGCAGGCACAGGGAGCAGGGACTCAGCGACAGTAATTATCGCGGCCGTGTCGACGACTCCGGGCAGAGCGTTCACCCCGCGCCGAGGGTCGCACAATATGCAACTGTACGCGACTCATGCAACCAGCTACATAAATCTGGGACGAGTCAGCGCAGACGGCTGCCGAGTGCCGTCGAACGCTCTACGCACCGACACACCAATTGCTCCTTACTAGGTTTTCATGTCATTTCACTGAACGTGCATTAAACGTAATAGGCACGTACTACCTACGCAATATTACCGAGAACGTCGTCTTATAGGCACAATCCTAACATTTTTATCTGATGACATGTGTTTCCATGTCTCATTAGCCTCAGCGGTGTTGATGTAATAACCCATGCTTGAATAGAAAATGATGGACCGACTGTCATAACGAATAGTCGAATACTTACCCGATTTGAAAATGGCAAAGTGCGCTTACACTGGTGCACATCATAATCGCGAGCCCAGGGCATGAATTGTATTATAATAGGCGATTATTTATGTAGGTGCAGTGTCGCAAGCCGGGCGAGGCTGGCTGCCACTCGGCTAATCGTGCAACCGACGACGCTCATGGCCGCCGGCCGCCCACTCTCCGGTTAAGCCCATATAAAGTGTTTGACGCCCCTCTGCACAGTAATATTCATATTTTTGTACCAGCACCAGTGAAGCAATATGCTAATTGGGAAACAATCACTGCTCGACTGTCGATAAAAAACCGATCAGCGTCTCCTTCATGGCTCTACATCTACATCTTGAACTTTAAGACATCTTCATATCTGAGCCTAGGGTCTATGTACGCTTAGTCAGATAAACAGAGTTACAAGTGGAAATGTTAGTACATATAAGCTATTCTTCGTGTTCGCGGAATATAATAGAATCTATCTATAAATCCTCCTGCAATAACATTGAAAACAAAACCCCCAACGTCTCAAATAATAAAACATAAGATCTAGTTTTCCATTAGCAAGAACTAACATCACCATTGTTCTAGTGTTCGACTAGTCTATCAACATTCCACGTCGGGTGTCAGTCGACAGGCGACTTGTCTCGGATCGCGCGAACGCAGGATAGCCTCGTAGGTATCCTGCCTACGCGTTCTGCACCGCCAGCTTTATCGCACCACTTTCGTATTCCAATCTAAGCTTATTGAATAAAATGTGGAGTCCGCTTCTGCATTTATTTCTATGTAATGCCTTTTGAAATTGAATGCGGCTTCTGAGAAATCTCCAATACAAAGTTTTGCATCCTCTGGTTTCTATGCCATCGGATACATTTCAGCAAATGGGATCATTTATTCTTCTCTTTGTAAATTCTAGAGAACGAAAATCCAGATAACATTTAATGGATAGCAGCTACTAAAGGTAAGCGGGAACCTGCCTCAAATAACTATTTTTTTTTACAATTTACTAAAGTGAACGACTCTGCCATTATTATAATCGTGTGGTATAAGTTGTGGTTAAAATGACATGAAGTCGATCTGTCCATAAGGTGTATGCAGCATGCAAAAGCAAGCTATTAATGGCAGGAAAGAAACCCGTCCTACGCCTTATTAAGCTTGTCCTCACAATAATATACCTTATCCAGCGCGACCGTATATATTTTCACGATCTCAGTCCAACTAATTAGGTGCTACCGACACTTGTAGACAGTGAAAGCTTCCTGGTAAACAAGAATTTGAGATTAATATAGCTTATCAGCTTACAATAGAATGGCGACATATACTTACACTACACTTATATACTATTTATTACTCAGTCATCTCGGATATCACGCTGTGATCTGCCTTGAGATTTACGATATCTAATGAAATGCCAAATGCCTAGTTCAGTTCTATTACTTCTGCACGAAATGGTAGCTGAATTCGTACGTTCACTGCTTTAAATCTAAAGTTTCTTTCTTATATTACAAACAGGTCGATATCATTTTTAAACTGTTTTATCTAAATACATATTACATTTGTTTGCCGTCTACCTGATATTAGAAGGAGTTCTTTGTCTCTCGGTCATCAACCCCTTTATCTACAGGTGTCCCTTAGACTGGGTACGTGATCGTGGCATACTATTTGAGGACAGTTTCAGCTTAACCTAGATATTGAGCGGTAATCTTACGGAAATCGATAAAGAATCAGGGACATTTCATATTTCTACACCAATATCGCAAATATTCACAACTAAGTAAATCGGGGCATGCCTTATCTGCCACGGTAAATAATTTATATTGCATATCTTAAGATTGCACATTCGTAGATTAGAAACATACAAATTGTTAAATAAGTGCGACGAGATATGCGAGCCTATAAGTGCTCAGTTGCCACCATGCTTGTATATAGTATTTTTCTTAAACATTGCGTGGATATTCTCATAAATATTTTTCATAACACATTTAATTCATTTTTACTAAAAGTTAAAACAAAACTATAGCAAACTTCGAAATAAAATTATTTCCATGTGACTATATGAGCCAATCAGAGGACATCAGCATCACACCTAGAAATGTCCATTATTTTTTTACAACTTCTGTGCATTTTTAGTAGAAAAATGTAATTAAACCTCTTTGCACATTGAAATATATCTATATATAAAATAATGGACCCTTTTTTTATCATGTACCTATGAGAAAATACATTTTAACTGCACTAGAAACTTACCTTCACGTTCCTTCCAAAACCATGAGAAAAGTAAATAAGAGACGGTATATTTTACCTAATGTCTTATGGGGGAGGCCTATGTCCAGCAGTGGACGTCCACGGCTGAAATGATGATGATGATGATGATATTTTACCTACTTTAAAACATATTCCAACTTTCCCAATTTGTGGCTTACTATATGTACTTACTACTTGTACTATCTACTTACCAGCCACAACGAAATTCAAGCTGTCGCCCCTCATTTAGGTGCGGGGCGTTCAAATACACGCATGGGGCAAAGTAACTATAGGTTGTGTGGCAAGTTCATACACAAACTATATAACTTGGTACAGTCCAGTTCAAAACTCTTCATTTTCTAAAGGTAGTCGCAAATTTTTGCAAAACCAGAAATGTACAATGCAATGGGTGAAGTGTACAACAATACAATAACACTATATATGTATTATAATGATACCACGATGAATGATTATGGTTTAATTAAACCGGCCAAGTGTGAGTCGGGTTCGCACCAAATAAATTGTTAACTACTAAGGTACAAAAAAGTAGAGCTTTTGGCTTTTGCACTCACATCACGCTCAGGCGATCACCCATCCAAGTACCGACCGCGGCCGATTTCGGCTGTGATTTCAACGTGTTAGTTGAAAAAAGGTTGAACCATTTCTATTTATTTTGCACATGCATTTTTTTTATTTATTTTAGTCTTTGAAACTGAGATAAATCGGTTATGAATAATTTTTTATTTCAGCTACTGCCTCATTACGAATGTTCGAGACAGACCTAACCAAACAACAAGGTTTGCCTGATTTCTCAAAGAAATAAACACGATTTAGTTTGAGGCCATAAGATTCTTAAACTATAAACTACTAAAATAAAGTAGTGCAAAAAGACAATATCACGCCCAGGCGGCCACCTATCCAAGTACCGACCGCGCCCGCTTCGACTAGCACTTGGCCAGTATTTTACAAAAAGCGTATTAAGAAGAAAAGACGGAGAATTATAATTATACATATCTACGTTTCGCCACCTGCAACTCTTCTGTTTGTAATAGCATGGTTGAGAATCACAATATCAATCTAGAAGAAATCGATTCACATAGGTAAGTATACATTTTGCAAAATGAACACTATGCAAAAGGGCATTTTGCTACCGTGGGATATTTTGCGACGAACTCGAACAATTTTTTTCTCGATTAAAATATCGTGGCAGTAGCTTTCAGTGGAGAATTCGTTCTATAACTAATAATAGATTATTCTAATTGATTGACGTATCTATTTATTTAGAATTTCTCACAAATTTTATTTTATAGTTGAGTGTAGGCGAAAGTACTTTCGTTCAAATAGCGTTTGTTAGCAGGAGTGTCTGTCTGGCGAGAGGGCGCGGCGCTCGCTGCCTAATAACCACAGCTTCATAAACTACATAATTAATCATAGCTGAGCATCGTCTAATTCTCACAATTTCTCAAGCCAATATACTTAAACTTTGACATAGTTCAGTGGAATTGGGGCTGGCCGTGTTTTGGATTGAAATTCTGAAGTAAAGTTTGGATAATGGTGCTTATGATTGGCTGAGTTTTGTGCTATGTTGTTTACTATTTTAGAAACAATTTAAAACTTTGTTTCTGTTCCGTCTATATTGTTAACTTCGAATTCGTTAAAACGGTCGGTCAGTGAATTAGTTTTCGATCACATCGTTGCTTACCAACAGGCGAGTTGGTGGTCAAACGCGGACTTATTCGCGGTAAAAAAATAAAAATAAAATAATGTGTTTAAATTTTATCTGCTCCACCACTAAGCAATTCTTTTTTTTTCGATCTACGCTCATATATAATAATATGGTACAAATGTTAAATCAGTATTACTATTATTAGGTACCTATATATTCTGCGGCGATGTTCAATTCTCAAATAATATTTTGTATTTATCTTGCCTTCTTTTACCTTGCTTATCTGTTTACTATTTACAAAGAAAACATTCGAGAAACGACTCTATCGTTGGATCGTTACACAGATTAGCTACCAAAATTAGTCAGTTGCGGGTAGTTTGAACAAGGGAACGGAAGGAGAGGGGCGTCCGCGCGTCGAAAGGAGTGGTACGCAAATAGATACGTGACCCGGCCATTGACTCGGTTTGTCCTAATCCGTCCCACTACTCCAGTTCAGACCCGATACGAGCCAATCCCGCTCCCGGCTCTATCGCTCCACTGCTACACACATTTGAACTTTCACATGACCTAATACTGCAGCTGTCTAAACCCACCATCTGCAGACATCTATAACATAACATTATCAAACATACCGTAGATACTCGAACCAAACAATATAGCAATATAGTATAAACAAACGCGAATTTATACATTTGAGGAGCAAAATGAAACGAACCTTACCTACAATAATGTGCGTTACAATATTCCGACTTGAACCAGATGTGAAACGGTAACCCCTCGTCCGCTGCCAAATGAAAATAAATATCTCCTCATGGTCTACTCAAACAAACACATCAACCTACTTTTATATTTAGATCCGTAGCGCACTTCAAAGATCGCCCATTTTCTGTACGAGTTTTTTAGTCCTCTAAACGCGCAGAATGTTTTGTTTTCTTATTACAAAAACTACATGTTTGAAAGTTTAAAGCAGCATTGATTGTAAAGAAAAGCTTTTCATCTTCTCAGACTTTGTTTCACTCATTTCTTGATTTGAAATTGCAGCTATAATTATGGAAAACACTGAAAAACTTAGTATTAGTACCTACTTCATAACGAGAACACCTTTAGTAAAAAATAACAGCCAAAAATGAATCAGCATTATTATGAAGCGCTCACGTAGTGTACCTCTATTCAGAGGTACACCGCAAGCTGGGATTATGCAAATGCTGCAATGGTGCTGCCCAATGGCCCTCGATGAGCATTCACCTCGCCACCTCGTGAGATGTGGCGTATTTAACAGATTATGAGTGCTTAATGTCTGAAAGGATCTGCTTTACATTTAGCTTCTTTGTTCGTTGATTTACAACAGGTACTTACCTACCAAGTTAT
This sequence comes from Agriopis aurantiaria, assembly GCA_914767915.1. NCBI lineage: Eukaryota > Metazoa > Arthropoda > Insecta > Lepidoptera > Geometridae > Agriopis > Agriopis aurantiaria. The sequence continues at coordinate 9,291,436 of OU611983.1, read as the reverse complement.
ATATACAATTTAGTATAAGTATGAATACACATTCGAAAACTGGATTTATTCTTCAGCAACCGGAATTGTTGTCTATAGAGTTTTATATCAAAGCTACTTCAATATTCCAAATATCTACAGATACCTAACTAGCCCCAAGCGTAATGTTGAGTGACGACAAGTCGTAGCAACTCGGACAGGCCGATAGCGACGCCTTCGTAACTCATTTGTAACAACTTCAACACTTGCAGTGCACGCCTGTCCACAATGTAGGACACTTCAGTGTTTCTCGCCAATCAATATCTGCCATCGGCAAACATAACCGTATTGTGTAACATGACAGTATCATTTAAAGTACAGCAGATATCTGGTTCCAAGCAGCCTCTCCCCGCCGTCAGACGCACACTTTCAACTTGAAGTTCACACGCTTTGTTCCAACACAATGACTCTCTAAGTTCTTTTTGTTTTCGTTCAGACGACCTTTGTTGATAATATACAATATCGCGACTTTAATGAAAGAAATCATGCACCGTGAGATTTTTATATCATTTATTTTGCAATTGACACATTCCGATTCTATTGTATTCGCGCACATGCGAGCCCATATCCAGCCAAGGTTTAGTAAATGAACAAATCGGGTGAATTTCAGAATTAAATGCATGTTATAATTTGCGTGCCGAGATGTCGTAATACGTTCTTAACGTACCATAAAACTATTCAGCAGCAAGCACAAGGATTTCGCGGTGCTTCCCACGTTCGACGAAATGGTTTACGTCAGCGCGCCCTATACGCCCGAAATACACGCCACGCGAGCTCCAGCTAGTTAAAAAGCGTGTCAATCAATTCACATTAGGCTAGCGATGATGCCGCTAGAAACACTGGTGCGAATACGCGTTCAGTAGATAAATCACATATTGCAACATCTGTCCATCGAGAATCCGTTACTAAACCACTTAATTGGAATTCTTTGGAAATCAAACCTGGAAGCGTTGGAATAATCATATCGTATATTTAAAGTACCTCTAGAGTCCTTTATCGACAGTTGCCTCATTACTTTTGTTATGTAACCTGGTCGTCGAAGAGGTCGACGAAGACAGTGCGCGTGACATTTACGTACCTATGGCGCCGCCTGGCAGGCATCGAGCGCAGCCTGCGGCTTCGCCCCAAATTGACTTCTGGCCTTCGCTCCGCTGAAGTGGGACACCGACACACGCGCCGCCGCCACCTCGATGCGATGCTATCTCGCACCACTCGACGCCAACTTGCATTGCGCGTGCACAATGTTGCCTGTCAACTCAAAAGTTTACAGCCATAAGTTGATTTGGGTCTACTTTCTAATTTCTTCGCTACTTTGAAATTTATCAAAGCTCATTGCAGATTTTCCATCGTAGATCATCGCGTCACTTGTTTTTACGTGTATCTATCTATACATAAAAATAAAACCTGCCAAGTGCGAGTCGGGCTCGCGCACTGACGGTTCCGTTCCACCACAACATACAATAATTGTCAATTTAGAAAACCGTTTTAAAAATTTATAAAATATGGTGGCATTTCGTGTCGGTGAAAGAAACAACGAGATCATCTAAATAACGAAATTACCAGTTATAACTTGGTAATGAACAGAAATTTGTCACCGGCTCACACTTGGCCATTATTTATAATTTGTTGTTATACTTTGGAGTATGTAATATAATCATACTAAGCTTGACGCTTGTACGTACTATTACCGTTTTTACATTATAGAGCTAATAAAAATACGTTAAAAAACACGTTAGTTGTATCTTTCGTTTTTACTTTTTGACTTTTTTTATTATCTGTTAGTTAATACGCTGGAATATTACATATTATGTGAAAATTTCATGTGGCTGTCTATTACGATTCGAAAGATACAGCCGTTAATAGGTAGAACGGACGGACGGACAGACATCGTAGGCTTAGTAATAGGGTCCCTTTTTACCCTTTGGGTACGGAACCCTAACAAGTGACACGATGACCTACGATGTAAAACATTTTAGCAGTAGAGTAGGGTGAAATTCTTTCGTGAGACGTCTATACCATTTTAAAAAGAGTGTAGAGTAGATATTGATTTCGAGATTCGAGGCTTACGAACGTTGTTATGAAAACGCAGACCGGTTTAAAAATATATCAATTGAAAGCCCTCGCGAGCGTGCATGTATAATGTTATTGTGCAGATCAGCGCGCCCGCGCAACTTGCGACACCGACGAGACGTTACATGACAGATTACCAGACGCCACTGCAACCTGACCAGATAGGTCATTCCACTTTATCAATCACATTGAGGAGATTAATATGTTAGCCATAAACTAAATGTCACACAGAATTAACGCTCCCCGTGGACTCAATCCAGGAGAAAGTACCTACGTCTTTGCGAAATGCGCTTCCTTCGTCTGACATCAAGTTACACAGGTTTTTTGCATGTTAGCCAATTTGCATAACGGCTTGTGCTACTGGAATCGATAAGTATTGTATAATCGCTCCAAAATGAATACCAGGTTTACTACGCGATGACACTACATGAATATGCAATCAGTTTGCCAGTTCCTAAAATTCATTCATAAAGGTTTTCGGAGAACTTGACATCATTGGTTTGCCAATGCATTCTCTGATGAATTCTTAGTCACTGTGGCTTGTGGAGCAGTACTTGGGTAGATATACCTATTCCTGTTATTTCACGAATATCTCAAATATGTATACCACATATATGTTTAAACTTAGCTAATAAGGCACCATCGTTAGTTCTACTTTTGCCATTACCTACTATCTGATTGAAGTCAAGTTGTTATCTCTATCAAACGCGTTAGTTAGATTTGACACACGACCTTGTGTGACACCAGCGATCAACAGGCGACCATTTCCGCGCAATTGTTTACAATTTTTCCTTTGGTATATCACGTACAGTACAGCTAGTGTAAAAATCAAGTTACCGTTAGACGTGTGTCATCGCGACCTCGTTACGGACGCCGGTGTTGCTTCGGCCAAACCTGTTCTCACATACCCTTATTCTGTGGCACAATTGCCGAATTCGCGACGCGTTGCTCGTCCGTCTCTTCCACCTCCACTGCCTCTACTGACACGGTGTCTTATGGCTCATTAATCTCGACACAGTGTGTTATCTGTGAAAAGAACAAACATAAAGACTCGTCATGGAAGACAAGGTCGCGAAACTATTTCAAGATCAACATCGCGTCAATCTATTCTGAATTTTTGAAAGCCTTATTATAACTTGTTTTATAGTATACTATATTCAAATGAGCTGTGCATTAATAATTTAGTTATTTGCATTGTCACCATATTTTATTAATTGTGAGTTTTCTACCCATCATCTTTGACAAGAACCACAAATTTGAAATTTAGTCAAATTATGGTAACTTTAATTATAAAGTAAGTATATAATTAGCTAATTTAGATATAAATGATAACGCGATGAGGCGATATAGCTTTGAAGCGATAAATGAAAAGCAAACGTGATTGGACGACGGTTTAGATTTTATATAGGTAGGTAAAGTCCGCAAATGAAACCAATTGTTTATTTTATTATTTATGTATGTTCCTACACTCTACAGTGGGAAATAGGATCAAGATCTGTTCTCTAACAAGCAGCAGACAGTGAGACAGTGAGATCGTGCAACTAGACACCCAAGTTACTACTGGACCATTGTTAGTTGAATTAACTGTTAACTGACCTGGGTGTTTATAATAATGACATTACTGAGTGCTTATATTATGATACGTGCTATATCTTACAGGGATATATTTAACTACATTGACTGTCGTACCTATATTGTAGTTGATAAGTAACTAGTGAGTAAGATCTGGGCGGCCCAAATAATTGACGAATCTTTGAACAGATTGGAAGAACACAAACCAATAAGTGAGGACTGGAAGACCTGGAAGGCATCGGCTCTGTCGCAAATTATCATGTGTTTGAGAAAAACCCATGTCCAGAAAATGATCCAGAAATAATGAACAAGAAGGAAAATGTAACCGTTAGGTATGTGCATAATATAAGATAGATAAGAAGCATACATAATATTAAATGCCTCAAAATAATTTCATTGATTATTCAAAATTATTACTAAACATAGTAAAGGTAAATCAAAATCATGCAAATATGACATGAATTATACAAACTTTGAAATAAATAATGATGAATAAAGCTATTTACTCAGTACGAACAAGGAAAATAGTTACCGGTAAACCTCAGTTCTATTATCAATTTAAAAAAGTGAACAATATTGTATTGTAACATTTGTAACACTGTATTTGGTACTTCTCTATGTATATAATAACCCATACTTACGTGTGGTTATTAAATACACCTATTTGCACATCAAATGGTTGACTTACCCTCTTACCACTCCCTTATTCTGTTTCTTATTGTCAGTTGGCTTCGCTTGAAAAGAAAAAAGAATGACAACGTCAAAGTGTTATTTAATCCAACTCATTTTGTAGGGGGAGGGGAGCAATAGACTGGTTTGTAATGTAATATAAGTTCTATGCATAGAAATGTAATTATATTTAGTTCCATACATTTTGAGTGTGAAGAAATTTTTCTATGGAATAGCAGATACACGGTGCTTGCTTTAAAAAGTAGTTGTCGCATTTAAATGAGCTAGTCTACATGATAATGGTCTATGATATAGAATCAATGTGAGGTCTTATTAAATAAATTGAAAAAATACATTAATAATCTTTTGGGAAGCATAATGTAAGGTTCGAAGTTCATATGTAAAATGACCCAAGTCCTCACAACAGAGAGTGCCCGCATCTGCTTTCATTTTAGGAAATGTGGAGTATCGTATTCTTTCGGGTGCGATAATGCTGGGCTTTCAATAATTAAGTTCCGCCCGCACAGATCGCCTGCATTTTGTAGTCTTTATACCGGGTTACGCATATAGACTGTACTAAGCCGAAAGGAGGTAATTGTACTCATTATCATGAACAACTTTTACTATGGGACCATCGAATGGAAATTGAATCGCGAAAAAAACCCAGATTTTCTGTAGAAAACAGTCATTGACACTCGACAAAATGTATGGAACAGCTTCTCTACATACATATAGTATAAATAAAATTCGCTTTCCGCATTTGTCTGTCTGTCTGTCCGTATAGCCGCTAACTCCTCCTAAACCACGCAACGGATATATGTATAATGCATATTTGATAAGGTTTTCACCAGCATCAGTTTGAGAAATTTTCGGGGAAGGTTTATACATATATATAACTAGCGACCCGCCCCGGCATCGCACGTAAATAACACTGTGCGAAGCCGGGGCGGTCGCTAGTATTTTATATTTGAATTTGATAGAGTTACTACGTAGACTTAGTAGAGGTGCATTGATCAGTACCACAGAATAAGCTAACTACTTCAGGATATCGCAATACTAAGTAGAGATGCACTGATCTGTACCACAGAGTAATCTAACTACTTCAAGGATACCTCAAGACTAAGTGGAAGTTCAATGATCAGGAACAAAGTATAAGCTTACTACTTTAGGATATCGCTCTTGCGATATCTACGTAGAGGTGCATTGATCAGTACCAAAATGTAAGTTAGCTACTTCAAGATATCGCAAGACCAAGTAGAGATGCACTGATCTGTACCACAGAATAATCTAACTACTTCAAGGATACCGCAAGACTATATAAGTGGAAGTGTACTGAACAGTGCCATATATAATAAATAATAATTACTACGTGCAGTACCCGTTATAGGCTAATTGAATCTAAACATATGGCTAACATTACCAGTAATGGCATGCATTATTATTACATATTTTATTATTCCGCTAGTCGGTTCTGGAGACTGATAGATTGTGGCTACTCTTAGCTATGTAAGCGGTTAAGGAAGTTGTAACGGTCCCTACTCTTGTCGTTAGTTGAGAAAATATAATAAGTGAGCCTAAACAATAATTATTAAGTGTAGTAATAGTTAAGAGTCGAGAAATAAATTAATAGACCGCACTCCGCCATAGCTCGAAGTAGATCGAAAAAAACATGTTTTCGTGTGAGTAATTACTTTATCAGAAGCAGCATAATCATTCTAGATTCTAGAACACTGAAATTAAATGACGATAAGGAAAACGATAGATGTAGATAAAACGACATTGAAATTGGAAAAATTAAATAATTAGCTAAGTACGTCCGTGCTACGACGCAGATACTTAATTGAGGAAAATCCTGCGAATGGCGTAATGTATGAACCCGTGTTTACAATGAGAGGTCACTAGCATTTTACCACCGACGACGAAAGGTTTTACGCAACAATCAAAGAAACTTCCGCAGTTGAAAGCACTGAGTTCCTATTCTTTACTCAGCCATATCCTTCGAAGAATTCGTCATTAACTGTCAAGCGGTGCAGTGACAGGCTAATGAGTCAGCTCTAATGACGTTAAAATGTCGTAAGCGTAATGGGCTAAAGGCAAATAGGAGAGTATTAGAGAGTGATTAGACTAATCCCATAACCTCTATTATCATATGAGTAAGCAACAAAGTACGGTTTTCTCCGAACTCTAATCACTATTCGAGGGAATATTGGAAATAGATAGGGCATAATAAATAAGGTCTTCCAGCTAACTGAGTCATGCTCATGTGGTATCTTATCTGACAGTTTCCTCTGGCGCTGTGGATTCGTGGCTATCGGCTGTCGACTGCCGAGCGCCTCTCGGCTCGATATGCTCCAACAGTGGCGTTGACTCATGGTATATCAGCAATTCAACGTCATGTTATTATTGGCAAATGTTGTAATGCTCTGTATGAAATGAAATCACGAAATCAAAGTTTAATAAAACTAAACTTAATATATATATATATATAAGCGAAATTAATTGACTCATCACGAAATCTCGAAAACTACTTGACCTATGAAGCTGTTTGGCAGGTAGATTACTTATGGAATGTAGAGGATTTTGCGAAAGGGCCGAATCAAGGGGGGCAAATGGGGACTGAAAGTTTATATGAAAATATGTACGTGCTGATGAAGAAGAATCGCCAAAAATTTGTTGTTTTATGCACTCGTTGTACAGTCTACTATTTTTTACATACAGACATAAGGTAAAATAATTGATCGTAGTAAAACCTTCGTAAATCCAGTGGTAAAGTAAATAATGTTTTTTCTTGTAAGTAGGTAAGTTTTAGAATACGTTTTTGCTATAGGCGGTTTAACGGTATAGTAAAAGAAGATCCCTCTTCTTTTACTATACCGGGTTTTAGGCCTTAGGCTTTTTGATGAAGGAAACATCGTGAGGAAACCTGCATACGTACGGAGAAGGAATTCAATGGCGTATGTGAATTCACCAACCCGCAATGGGCCAGCGTGGATATGGCCCAATCACCCTTTCCGAGGTGGGCTAAAAGTCCAGCAGTGGACTGTTAAAAGGCTGATTATGATGATGATGGAAACTTTTTTATTTTGGGAAGTTCCTTTATTAACTAAACAAAACTTAAGCTAAATAACACTAAACCCTACTTGGCCTATTAAACTAAAACAGTTGACTGCCGATAGACCGTTGTAGATCTATAGACGATCCAAATTTTCATGACCACTACCAGTTGGCAGCGTACCCAGCATACTGGCGGCATTACTACGCTGAATGCGAAAAAAATAACTAAAACTTCTTATAACAAATTTTTGTATATGCTAACTTACTAGGTACCAGGTTTCCACCATCATTATAGAATGTAGAGCTTCATGACAGGTCGCCTATGCGCGAGTAGTGTTGTGATGTAGCATGTGAAGCGCTTATCGGCAGGAAGTGGCTCGGTTTATTATTCGTGTCGTGCATCATTCGGCTGCGTGCGCCCGCGCAGCCGTCCACACTCCACGCAGGATAATTTGCCGCCTCTCTAGGGCTACGCGTGCGCCAGCTTCATGAAGTAGATATATGTAGGTACATAAAACGATTGTTTTGTATATAGGGATTCTAAAAATGAATATGTACAGCAGATAGTGGACTAAATGTAGACGGAAAACGTTAACAATAGCACACATCATACCATTAACATAATGGGGTAAGGTAATTATAGGTACCTTACCTCATTCTGTCAATGGTGTGGTTAAATTAATACCTATAGCTACCATTTTACTATTGATTTAGGATCAATGTTACCAAATAAAATCCCTTCATAAGGAGAAATGTTATCCACTTAAATGTGCAGAACAAAAAGTGTTTTCTGAAAATTTTAATTGCCAGGATCAAAATTCTAACTTTACCTTAGTTACAAAATATTTGAATTTGTTGGAAACTGGCCCTTTTGGCGATCGAGGTCGATTTTTCGATCTTTGGTGTTTTTTTTTTTTTAGGCCTATGTTCAGCATTGGACGTCCTATGGCGGAAATAATGATGATGATGATGATGGTTTAGAAAAAATTTGGTGCCACAGTATTCAGAAATCCTAATTTAGGTGAGTCAATATAAGAAAAATATTTATTAAAAGTCATATTTATACATTGCAATAATTAAAAAACAGAAGTGAATAGTATATCAACCTAATCGTCCTAACTCCTGTCATCCTATCATTTCTTAAAACTTCACTTTAGGATTATTGAATTATCTGGATTCATAGTGTTAGCTACTCTTAATTACTACTCAGACAAAACTTAATTAGGATTCCTGAATTGTCTGGATTCATAGTATAATATCGCTTTTAGTTTGGCTACTCTTACTTACTAAGTGCTCAGACAAAACTTACCTTATTAGGATTCCTGAATTGTCTGGTCTCATAGTGTATTAACGCTTTAGGTTTGGCTACTCTTAATTACTACTCAGACAAAACTTAATTTGGTTACCTGAATTGTCTGGATTCATAGTGTAATATCGCTTAAGTTTGACAACCCTCACCTATCTCAGTACCGACTAGATACGTCTCCGCTAACGGCACATAGATTATAATCTCTAATTAGCCCAACTCACACAAGTCAACGTTAAACGTTTCCTCAGTATTCCCAGTTTAAATAACCGGCTCCATCAATCGGTTACTGGGAACAGGGGACATGTGGCTTGATTAATTTTAAGTTCAGTCGGAATTAAGAACCGTTATGTACAGTTTGGAAGTTCTTGACCTATGTTATAAAGGACTTGGAATTAAATATTTAAATCTGTTTGTTCGTAGACAAAAGTAATTACCAATAACGCTAAAACATTGACACTTGACAAAATGATATGGAACAGCTGTTTTTTGCGCGTTTTTCTGGGTTGATCTCACACTAATGATGAAAGAGGGCCCTCTTTCGGCTCCTTTTAGCAGTTATGGTATAACCCTGTACATAATAGGTACATTCAAAGTTTGTACAAACTAAATAAACATCAAAGGTTTACTTAGGATTTCAATAACGTAAGCCGAAACAAAACTTTGTGCAATAGCCAATAAATAATGCAATATGTTTGACCAGATTCTACCATTGTAGAGTTAGTTGAACTCTGAAACAATATAATAACACTCTCGAAAAAAATCCTACCAATAATAATCAAGAATTCATTAATTAATTAATTCCTACTTACACACATCCCATAATTGTATTTTATACTCAACAAGGCCTCTTGGTGTTGGCTTCGGCCCACCAATGCCTCTCAAAAAGTCCGGCCCGTAAAATAAGAATAAAAAATGTACATTAAATTGCCATATGTCTGAACTATACTTTGAATTTCAAATCTCTAGCTCTTGAGAAGTGAGTTTAATTTTGTACCCAACAGAACTGATAGACAAACGATAACGTGGTAGAACAATTACTTGTGAACTTGTGAATTTGTGAGCTGGTAAAAGGCCACGCCTGAAAGCAAGACATTTAAAATCTTTGGTGTTTTGCGTTTATGCTTAGACAGAGTTTAGCTTAGTTCGAGCCCTGTCACAGCTTGATTTTTGGCGTTCTGATTCTATCAAATAGAAAAAAACTCAACTTATTACCAAAGTTGCTTTACAAAAATTCTCAACGACAAAAGAAGTTTTTCGTAAAACTCTAGGAGGGAAGTTTGAGAGTCGAATTCGCATAAAATAAACAATTTTAATGTTATGGTTTACATGTTTTACATTCTGACAAATAACGCCTATATTTTTACGTTTTACGCCCGAAAATCCAGATACATGAATTTGAAAGATTGCATTTTATACAAAGAAATTTTAAACAATAATACGGCTCGTATTAGTATTAGTGGGTAGTATTTAACTTTTAACTAAATTTACACCATACAATGGTGTCAAGTCTGTTGTACCATTATCTAAACTAAACTAAATTTGTCAGCTCTAAAACTGTTGCCATCCTTCTCTCACATATTGAAAAGAGAGGGAGATAATTTTACACTGTTAACAGCACAATAGATGAAATTGTAATTTTATCGTGTTTGATAAGTAGATTTATGTAGTTAGTTATTATGTAAGTAGATACACTTAATAATAAGTAGGTACTTGTTTACGTAAACAATAAAAAAAAACATTTTCATGTCATAATTATATTTTTAAGTCATATTAATAGTATTGAGGTACTACTATTAAAAAATATAAATAAATATTAAATATTATAATTTAAATATTATTATTTCTTACTATTACAGACTCGTGTCGTCAGTGTTTAACTGACGACACGAGTCCCCAGTTCACAAAGACCTGGGGCCTTACGGACAACAACTAATTGCGGCACCTAATCCGCTCAGTTGGAAAATCACGGGACCACAAACCGTATCTGGGCGCGATAAGGTACACGTTCGCGTGATTTTCCAACTGAGCGGATTAGGTGCCGCAATTAGCTGTTGTCCGTAAGGCTCCCCAGTTCACAAAGACCAGGAAAGTAGAGGACTACAAGAGGGTCATTTTAAAATGCTAATTTCCAGTAAGTAACATTCGCCTCAAGCCGATCGACTATTAAGGGCGTATCTAATCACTGAATATATCTTATAACCTTAGAGCAAATTCGCGGTGTAAGAACCAGATGAGCGTATCTACGTTTTTACAATTTTACAGGAGAGCTAAAAAACTGTACATATTTCACTCTTTTGAACTTTGAAGTGTTATATAAAAGATAATATATATTTGACGAATGAAAAAAGTATACAGAAATTCACTCATACTATTAGAGAACTCATAAGCATACAAGAAAAAAATTATGTGCACTTAGTGTAGAAAATATTTATATTTTTTCAAAGATTGGTTAACATACGTTATTTTGGCTCTTAATTATTCCGAAATAGTTTACCTATGTGTATTAAGATATGTTATTTGGGAAGATAACATAAGTGACAAAAAATATACGCTAATATGGTTCATAAAATTAACATCGATAAGCAATAATTATTTTAAAGCTAGAATAACGTATAAGGCTTATACGTTGTTAAGGCTTGCTTAAAATTGGCAACCGAGCAATAGTTTAAGATCCAAAGAAAGTCTTTTGCCTATACGTTCTTTTTGCATTACCTATGATATCAACCAATTGAAAAGTTTTTAAGGGTATTCAAGTTACGTTCTTCTAGTTCAATAAAAAGTGTGTGTTTTACTATTACGTTACTATTGAATTAGTGTAATATTGACTGTACAGTTACGTCATTTTGGCATATCATGCAGGATCACATTTAAGACACATTTATGAAAAAAAACGATTTTCGAGTTTTTGGTAGATACGTTCATCTGGTTCTTACACCGCGAAATGCTCTACTCCACAAATAGTTTCAAATCACGAAGGAAAGGGTTTCTTCTAATGACGGGGCGAGTGTGTAGTTAAATTGTCATAATCTGTGATAACTATGAAATTATAAGTAACAAGCGTAACACACTAGCCGTAATAACGTTGTGTTGGTTCGAGAAAGAATCTGTGATAAGTATGAAATTATAAGTAACACGCGTAACACACTAGCCGTAATAACGTTGTGTTGGTTCGAGAAAGAATCTGTGATAACTATGAAATTATAAGTAACACGCGTAACACACTAGCCGTAATAACGTTGTGTTGGTTCAATAAAGAAAACATTAAACCACTGAGTTAAAAAACAGATGATAAGCAGATGATAAGAGGCTGTCTGCACAAATCCTGAAATATGAAGCATAGCTACCAGTACCCACTGTGCTATATAATCTGTGATACGTTTATTTTAGATTTTTTGTTTGTTGTTTACCTTTTCTTTGTTTGACATCTGTGTGTCTCGAGAGCAATATGGGCCTATGTCAAATAAAAATAAACTTTGAGATTGTATTTTTACCGATCTATATATGTAGATGGGTACTTGGCTCTTTGTCGTCACTAATTAGTAAGTACATAGCTAGTAGTCATAACTAGATGGTAAAAATCATAAATTCTTAGCAAAGATGTAAATGGAAATGTCCTTTTATTTCAATGTCGATAAATTTATTTTGGATAAATAACTGTTAAAACGATTATTATTGTTTGACGAAAAGAGAGTGAGAGTGAGAGTGAGTCTGAAAAAATAAAACATTATACAAATATTAAATATTTTTTTAATTCGTTTATATGTAAAAGTATTCTAAATTATAACGTTAAACTAAAACTTAGATATTAATGTTAGCCTTTTGTTTATAGTAAAATTTACTATGATCTTACTTTTTTTGCTATGATAATGCACCTTTGTGTACATTTTTGCTAAGAATCATAAATCATAGACAGTATCTCAGATCAGACTAACAAGGGAGATATGCCTTAGTATAATTATAGTTCGTTAAAAAAAAAATACATATTTTTGCATTATACCGCTAAACCGACTGTAAATACGGCACACTTACAAATGTTTACACACTCTAAGAAACTTGTAGTGACACCAGTGAACTAACTAATAGCCTACATTTAAGAAAGGCCGACAAGGTCGTCTGCTGGGTGAGTTGACTAAAGGTATCAAGCTTGATTTATGCCAGATACATTCGCACCCGCCACGCCACCTTATCATATCTCCCTTGTTTGTCTAATCTGAGGTAAGTATCTTACTAGTAAGCTAGTAAGTTTGAATGTCTGTTTATGTATATGTAATGTAATTATTTTTAACAATTTTGAACTTTGGTTATACCGTTTGAACTTCCCAATCATACCACAGAATACATATTAGTACAAGTAGTTATACCAAATGTGTCAAAATGCGCTACATTATCTAGAAAAAAAGTGAACAAATGACCATTAGTCCAGTGTCCGGTCTTACTCATCGGTCACTTGATTTAATGCCCTTAGTGGAATAGGTATTATTTATCTTGTCCCTTAGTCAGTCAATCCCTTCATGTGTTGTTGACAGTCGGCTACTCGGCTAGGCAGTACGGAGGCCTATTTTTAAATTTCGATTGTTATTGTTTTATTATCGAGAGTCCCCTCGCCAGGGCTCCGTCGTCCCAACCGGCTTCTGCAAGAACAGGTTTGACTATAGTCCTGGAGCCACTGGCTAAGTTGAGTAATGACTAACAAACAAGTCCTTCAAAAGGGTTGTTAACAAATTCTGTCACGTATCTGTGATGCCCGTGGTGTTACTGGTATCTATAGGACACGGCCAAGTAACAGGTCACTTGACAGTAAGCTAATTACTATCAGACAGATGGCTTGTTCCTTAGCTCGTTTGCCGCCAATGGCATAAAAAAGTAAGTACCTATCATAGGTATAAAGTTATAGGCACGACATCAAAACGGCTGGTATAATTAAACAAGAAAAAAAGAGTCAAGCAAGTAGCTCTGCTGATGGTAAGTGGCAGACCTCGCATTTTTAAAAGTAAATTTAAAACTAAAGAATAACTTAACTTACTTAATAACTTTTATTAAAAGCAAATTTGATATTGCTATATGAATAGATCTAAACGAAAAAACAATATTTTCTGTGGGATAGACAGGCAATTAAATGTTTTTTTTTTTTTTTTTTTATGTATTATCAACAATAAATAAATTATACTGACTTGTAACACGATAGACCGTAAAACTACGTAAATTGCATAAATTAACAGTCAGCTTTAGATAACATGCTAAATTTGTCAGTCAATAAAAAATCGTCTCGTTGTAAAATCCGGCAATGGCTTTTGGACTAACAGAGGGTGCATGCAGGTCACCTCACTGATCCAAACACGTAGGCTGATCGGCGAAAACCTTCCTACGCAATACTTTCTGATTAATATCATGAAAGCCACAGCAACCTCCGCTTTATTGCTCATTTATATTCCTTTGCCTCGGCATAAAATATTCTAATGAGCTATTTGATAATGATATTACAGCTGCGTGTACCCGTGTTACCTCGATTTTATGACTATTCCGCAATTTGTTAGTTAATTATATCATTTTATTCCGATAGATCATTTTCTCTTCCTTAGAGCACTCACCTCTCACACCTTGACCAAGACACTCTGCAAAAGCGTCAAAGGTAGTGCGCCCGTTGGCCCAGTTGGTAGTGAACCTGCCTTCTGCGCTTGGGGGCGTGGGTTTTATTCCCACCTAGGACAAACTCACTGTGATGAACATTTGTTTGTTCTATATCTGGGTGTTGTTATCTATTTAAGTATGTATGAATTAAAAAATAATGTACACATGTATATCAGTATTTGACAGTCATATTACAAGCATTGTTTGGGGTCAAATGACCGAAAGTGCAAAAAAAAATTCCTGAATATTTATTTAATGGTATGAGTACGCCAGTTGGTAAAGTACAGTACAACTCTACTGTTTCACTTACTGCCTTGTATATTCATCGTATTCACACAGCATTAACGACATTTTTATTTATTTATTTTTATTTTTTATTATCTTAGAGAAACTAACGGTCTTAATTAACAGAGTTAATAATTAGCTAGAGACAAAGAGGCCATTTAAAAGTTTCTACTTATAAAAAACAAAGTAGGCATTATATGAACGCTAAAACATGTAAATAAAATAAATAAATTGATGTATAATATTACTAGAATTAAGAAAAAAGCAATAGACTCTAAATAAACTAAGACAAACTAATATGTGCACTTAACAAATTAAGAAATGCATTTAACAATATTTAAAACAGAATGGTACCAAAATTTTCACAAATAATTGTTGAAAAAGTTGCTACTTAACCACTTCCTTATGGATGAAATGACATGGATGATATAGACACTATTACCATACACATCAATACGTGTATAAGTCCACGCGGTAAAAACTAGAAGATTCGTTGAATGAAGTCGTTTAAAATAACCTTAGTGAACCCAGATATTCTCATTTAGGTACAGTATCTTGCTTTCGCTAACTCGTATTGTTCCAATGCAAGTTTTCTAAGAACCACATGATGGTAGCGGTAGCGCGGCCTTTCAATAAATAGCCAGTCGAGTGTATAATAACATCTTTGTAAACGAGACAAGAGCCATTTGCATTGCACTTAGCGGAGATGCGAAGAGCAAAAAGCATTAAAGAAACAAGTGAGGCGGTCAGGCCTCCCGCGCCCGCGTCTCTAGCTAAGGAGCTCAATGTCGTAATGCACGAGTAATGCACTCGAGCTGAGTACCTACTGTTTAGAATTGCAGATTCTTAAATTGAAAACATAAATAAGCTGAAAATATTGTCTCGCACAAACATGCGTGTCACGGGCAAGATTCACAATGTCAATGTTACGGCTGACACGTTTTGAGATAATTTGCGTCATTTTAAAGTCAGCTTGACTGGCTACATTCGCGAAAACACAAATAATAATTTTACAGCGACCCTGAGTCTTTACGAATAGCTTTAGATGAACATGAACAAAGTTAACAAGAATATTAACAAAGTAAACAAATCAACAGCGGCTACAAAAAAACAGGAGCTTAGTTTAAAAGTTGAGTTGTCTACAGAGAGAGCCGGATGATCCAATCAGCGCTTGTGAGTCAAACACATATCATACATAAGTCATAAAATATGTACGACAGAAAGTTGAGAACCTGCGCACGCGCTTCTTTTGGGCCTACTTGTAATATTAGTGGATCCAGATGATTATAGAAACTACTTATAGAAAATAAAATTACTAGATAATACAATACAATACCTTTACTGAGGGGTTGTAGAGACAATCAAATATACTAGTAATTTAGATGTCACGCCACTGCAATCTAATCCTAAATCCTATAACTTAATATTACAATATTCGCAGTTAGGAAAGTGATCTAGGCCATAAAATCTTAAGTTAATTCCAGTCATCCACTATCTAAGATACCGTTATCGCCTCATTGGGTGACTAGGTCTAGAACAACTCTACGTTGACCATAATATGTAAACAGCGTCTATTTAGCTTTACTGGGACCTTTTTGTAAAAAAAAACTTATAGCATTCATGGGATAATCATTGACTGCAGCTGGCACGCAGCAAAGTAGTGATGGCAATTATTAGTAAAAAATCATATAAAATACTTTTTAAATTTCTCTGTATAGCATGTTTCAAATAGACGCATGATATACAAAAGTCTAAAATTTTAATTATTAGCGCAAATAGTTACTTTTTGGTACCTAAGTAAATGGTGCAAAGAAATATACACTATTGTAATGCGTCTCACCGTCCGTCCGTCTCTATGTTTGTTCAATTTGTTAACTTTAGCAAGTCTGCAGAAAAGTTAAATTTAATACAAAAAAAATATATGATCAGTCAATTTTGTTATCGCAGCTATGCGTACCTAGGTGAAAACGCGCGAGTACCTAATACCTAATTCTTTCTCAGTGCGTCTGCGAATGCTAATTTTATTTTATCCATCACTACAGCGAAGTAAATGTGAACAAGCAACATCCTGTCCTAGTAAGGACCTATCTCTCGGAGTAGCAATTACGTACACCGGCATCGCATTAGGACGGATCAGTGGCACAAACCGGAATACACACGGGTTCTACCGGCGATGAGTCGACTCTATCTCGACTTTATGTAGCAAATGTTATGACGCGAATCCACTATGTTGCAATCATGCAGCAATAATGCGAAGATAGCTTACTACGGATGAGATCATAAACCTTGAGATTTTTGCAGGAAATCTCTAACAACCGTTGTTTGTAAATATTGCGGAGTTGAATCGTAAAGGAAAAGGTGGGCAAGAATATGTCAGAGCGCCTGGTACGGCCTGGTGACCAAAATGCTGGCGTGTTTCAGGCTCAACGCATAAGCATTGCCATTTAGTGTGGTAATGCTACCAGCATGCTGGGTAAGCTGCCAACTAATAGTGGATTGTGTTGTTGGTTTGGACTTTCAACGGTCTATAGGCAGTCTGTTTTAGTAGTGTTGGCTTGTATTTTGTTTAGTTAATAATAGCACTTGCCTATTTTAAGATTATTTGATGAACTGATATTATCGTCATCACTTCATCAGAGATTCGTTCAATAATATTATTGGATCGGATTGGTTCAATAATATGATTGAACAAATCTCTGCTGAAGTATCATCGCACCATCAGTCCGAAATGGTGTAAATAAAGGTAATTATGTAAAATGATGGTAGTAGTTTGTGGTGATGATGATAACGTGTTTGTGGTGGTAGGTATTCGTGTGTATGGTGATGGATGTGGTATCTTTGATAAATATTTATAATATTAATCGCGTCGAAGAATCTCAAAAAATATTTAGCGAGGTGCGTGATCTACTTTTCTTTCAACTACCAATTTACCTAGCGTGATAAAATATACCTACTCAAAAAAAACTCAAGTTAATGAAAACTAAGTTTAATAATTCATCTTCTCCTCAAACATTTAAAACTTACAATTATTTTCACAAAGTCGGTTGTATTCCACCGATATTTATTTTCAGACAATAAGTATCTTTTTGATCTAATGCATACATTTTATATTAAACTTAATGGGAGACATTAAACCTCTGTGGCAAATGAATATCAAAATAAAAAATTGTGCATTAAAGAAAAACTGTGCAACAATGAGATTTCATATAACATTTTTGCACTGTTTTGGCTCCAAGCAAAAAATACGTCCTTTGTGGTCGCTTTTGTAGTGATTAATGATAACATTACTAGGTAGTTCAAAGAAAATTATATTATTTCATATTGTCAAATTCTTATTACAGTCATGTTACTTTGTTGTTCGTTTCATTATTATTGTGTAGTTAATTATTTTAGGGTATATATAAGATCCTTAATTGGTATGTATTTATTGAATTCCGACAATTTTTATTTCATTGTATTGCATGTCATTGCTGCTGCACCAAATTGCTTTAAAACCAAGAACTCATTTTGCATGGCAAATAGCCGTTGCTTTTTTTTGCACAAGGCAATCCCCATTGGAGCTTAAACGAATTTAGTTGGACTTGCTGCACATAAAATCGAGCAATTATCGAGTTAAAATGTGGCGGGTTTCACTCGAATTCACGATATTGATTTTAATGAAATGTAACCGAATTGTCGAAGTGATTGTTGCGTAAAATGTTCTTGAAATCGCTTTCTACGTGGCGTCACGTCGCCGGGTTGATGATAAGCGGACCATTGCTTACGTAAACTGATTGTGGATAAAGAAATACACCCACCTTACCTACGTACGTACTTACCAACCTGCACACGCGACACATATTGCGTCCGACTATAACATTTTCTTATTCGCCATGACATTCAACCATTCAACGCAAATGGAGCATGCAACATGACTCAACTGATCATAACAATCTTTTTTGAGTAAACCTAGTCTTTTAAATATTTATATTCATTTATTGCGTAACTGATATTTACACGTCAGTAGGAATACATTTAAAAACTGACAAAAAAATTTAATTGAAGAAATAAATACTATTTAAATTTATAATTGTACAGTTGTACCTCTATAAACTTTATTTATAAATAGGCTTGCGTTTGACCGCCAACTCGCCTGATGTTAAGCGATGATGCAGTCTACGATGGAGCACGCTTGTCTAGAAGAAACCGATTCACTCGTGATTTGAAGACCCAGACACAAGTCTCTTCTTACAAAGAGATATACAAAGAAAGAGGAATAAAAACAGCCATATTAATTATAATGACAATGATATGAGACTCATAAAAATTGCGTGATTTCTAGTGTGAACAATAATACCTATCTGTCTAATATGGACTACCACTTTAATTTGTACTACTAATACCACTTAGTTTCTAGGAAACTAGAGTTCCCTAGAAACTAAGAGAGTATATAAGTGGCTACTGGCTAAGCTATAGAAGGAAGGTATTAAATTTAGCTGAAACTTTTCACAAGGAAAAGAACTCTAAGATATTAGATCTCAACAGTCTTCACCATAAACTAATTGCTATGGAAATTCTAACTGTGACGAAGGTAGGTAGAGTCCAGCATAATTCAGAAGTTTCAGTTTAAGCGTGATTTATTTACTGTAATATCAGTTTTTTTTTTTCATTGGGCTATTTGCACCGTTCTGCGGCATGGTGCTCTAATTCTTATGTTTGCACGCAGTTCATGGTACTAATTCCCGATCGCGGTCGCAGCGCAAATGCTCGCCACGACCCGCTTACAAATTGATTATAATTATCGTCCAAATTGCTCTTCTTCCGTTTATTAGCGCTAAATTGCGCAACGAGCGTTTCCAGTAGCTGTGAATTTGTAGTCAATGCCAAGCAGTTTAAAGTTATATAGTGTGTCTTAATAGAAGCAATTGGAAAGCGAGGCTTTCGTAGTTCGATCAAATAATTGTTCGAAGCTTTCACAGCTAGAGCATTAACAATTTTATCTTGAGTAGAGTTATTTTCAATGTATGATGATATAGGTTTAATCCTGCCGGTCGTCGAATTTTCGAATTATTTTTAACAGTTATATTTATATTGATAGAGCTTTGACAAATATAGAGCTAATGTACGATCAGATATGCACACAACCCTACGATACAAAAATAGCAGATAAGCACACAGCCCTAAGATACAAAAAAAGATTGATTTTAACATTTTTACACCTCACACTCCACTCTACCAACTCACCAGTCCCATTCGTGATGGGCATCAAAATATTTAATAAATTACCGAACTCAATAAAAAATTAAACAAGAGACAGACACTTCTATAAATTCCTAAAACATTCCCTGATAAATAATTCTTATTACTAAATTAATAATTATATATTTAGTATTTATTGCTGTGTTTTTCTCTTCCATATCATTTAGCTGCACCCAACGGGGTCCACAATGTAACTAAAATACTTTTCCACCACCTAAGAAACATTGTGGAACGCTAAAATAAAATTAAAATTAATATTTATCTGATATGATTCCCATCTACATTTCTTCGCTTTATAACGAATGTAGGCAGTTACTAGATACGTGATTACTTCGTGACGTCACTTCAAATTGATATCCAGGAAGGTCACTGTCGCCACAATAGGAACAACAGCAAAGGTGAAGAGTATGACGTCAGCAGCTGACGCAGCTGCAGTGCTGCGTGCCAGCCTCCAAGCGGCCCACGTTCACTTTCTATCTAGGTAGTACCTTAGACCTTAACTACCAGTCTTTGAGGGCATTTATAACTTGTTATTATCCTAAAACGCGTAAGTCATAGCTGTATCTGCCATGTTGATCATATGATCAAGTAGCAATCAACGGAAGCTCATAATTATATTTGTAGCCTTGAACATTTTTGCCAACTTTTAAAAGGTATAAGTAACCCTCGATAATGGATGTATCTCAGATGAGAGATAGAACTGAACGTGATGTCATGGTGCTGTCTTAGAAATACCTAATAGCAGTTCGAAGATTCAAGAGCTCGAGACCAGTGCTCGAGACGGATTTGTTTTCATTGATCCCATTATTTCCTTAAGGACTGTTTCATTGGCGGTGTGCCATCGTCTGCGCAGTTACTGCGCCCCACTACTACAACACTCCGCTATGCCGGCTGTGAGGCACGCTTCACATATTTCAATACAATTAACCACTTGTTCCTACCAACCACAACGATTTTTTGCCAACAGCGTGTGAGAATATAACCGATTTCACCGGGAAACGCAGCACTATGATGATACCTTTCGCTCGATTCGACGGCAGATACATAACAGTAAAAACAGTTGTGCCACTTCCCAGTGACCTTTGTTACAGCCTGCCAACTACTAGAAAACACTGGTTATCCACCAAGCCTACGGTATTCAGAGAAAATCATACAATTCTCCATGATTGTTCTAAAAGTGTTCGTCGTTGGCAACGACCTATATGTACTAATTCGTTGGTCGTTGGAAACAAAGATTCGCCCGTACCCGTACGTCGACATTGAACTTTGCGGTGACTGAAAGAGGAAATTGGCAAAGCACCAAGCGCCGTCAGCAGGATGTTGAGACAAACATTTTGCTCTTTTTGCTAATAACAAAGCAATTAATGTTTGGCATCAACGAGTAGGTACAATAGATGCGAAAGCCGATGAAATCCGAAGCGAAACTTTTTAAGGGGCTGATAATGCCACCCCATAAACTCGTCCCTAAGCCGCCACGTGCGTCCGGGTGCATGTTTTATGAATGAGCTTAGCAATTTCTGCAAGTTCCTTTCCTTCGTTACTTTGAAAATAAAACAGGAAAGTTATTATGAAGACTCCGTCTCGGAATATCGATGAGACAGAATCTTAAAAACTGGGGTAATTTGAGGCTAAATTATTTTATCTCTATTTCTTACGAGTATTCGTGGCGTCATCGGATCATAATGAACGGTTAAAATTCTAATAAGCTCTATAGCATAACTAAAATTAACTACTTATGACTCAACACAATCGTATCGAAATAACAATAGATTAACATACGAGTACATAACTGAAGTTTAATTTCGACCTGGCGCGCTGCGGAATCGTAAACTGTTTTAGGACGTGTCTACCGGTAATTTGTTAGCCTTAATTCATTTTATTGCAAAAATATAAATAGTTAGCATTGTCCGGTTAACTAACGCTAGAGGCATTCAATAAGTGAAGGTAGAACACCTGCCATAGCCATCATACCCACAGATTACTGTCAAGTGTTTTCTGATCTCTCTGAATGGCTAGAGTCGCCAGACGGTAGATCGAGTTTCACTTTTTCAATGCGCAATAGATATTTTATTCGCTATGAGTAATTTGGTAGTAATATCGTATCTGCATTGCACGCTAGTACAGCACGCACGCTAACTACAACAGCAAACACGTACAAAACGTCAATTCGTGATGTACGATTCGATGTGGTTTCACTTCTGATGAGTGCGTTTGTTACACTTTGTACCTACCTACTTAGCTGGCCGATAAAAAATGGTTCATGTTATAAGAAATATTATGCCAGTAGTTGTGGTTTTAAGTGCAAATGTACCTTGTACGTGCTTGTACCTCCTGACACTGTACCTACGTACTTAATGTCATTTGAAATTACTCATCGTTGAAACTTCAAGGCGGACTGCCGTTTATTATATTATAGACAAGTGCAATTGAATACCAGAATATAAGTAAATGTACCGAAAAGTGTTAGTACCTACCTAATCTATGTTAACTCTGGCCTAATGGCTCCATATCTTACATGAAATTTTTGACGTAGGTATATACTCACTATAAAATCAGCCAAGTTCGAATCGGGCTCGCGCACTGAGGGTTCGGCATCACCACATAAATTGTTAATACCAAAAAGTTGTGCAAAAAGACAACATCACGCCTAGGCGGTCACCCATCCAAGTACCGACCGCGCCCGCAGTTTGTCACCGAATTGCACTTGGCCAGTATTTTATTAATCGTTGTTTTACTTTAGAATGTGTACCTACTACACCTGCTATTATCAAGCCAAGTTTGACGCTTGTACGTAATATACTCTTTTTACACTATATAGAGCAAATACAAATATACGTATAAAAACATTTGTTGTATGTAAACCCTTTAGGTTTACTTGTTGATTTTATTATTATTTCTTAGTTAATCCGCCATAAAAAAAAAAAAATCTATTACTGTTCCAAAGATACAGTTGTTAAAAGGTAGAACAGTCATGCAGGCTTAGTAATAAGTTCCCGATTACACTCTTTGGGTACGGTACCCTAAAAACGAACTTTGACCGTTTTGGTGTACTAAAGTGTTGAATAAAGGTCCAGATTGACAAAGAGGCAGCTAATAACTGAAAGCACATTGACTCAATGAACAATATTGATTAACTTTTTATGTTTCCTAAACAGCAGACATTAGGTAGAGCAATAGAAGAGTTAAGCAACGGAATATAATTATTAAATGTTATGCAAACAAAAGAAATTTTACACCATTTAGATCTGCTAAGGCTGGCCCGGTGACTGCGAAATGGTTAGAGCTACTGACTCATTCTCATTACGTATTCAATCAAGCGAATGATGGAGTCAAGTCGATCTTCGCAATGACGCGACAATTTTGCCTCGTATATCTATCAAGTAGGTACAGGGTATACATGCGTAGGTATCTTATAGTGTTAGCACACGTATGGATTTGGTTGACCTCAACCGGCGTCTGACCAACGGGAGAAAAAGAGAGGGAAATATGATATTCTCTTCCGTTGGTTGGACGGCAGTCCGTCAACCAAATCCATACGTGTGTTAATTAAGCAGGTTGAAAAAGGTTTCATAAGCTCTACATTTTTGTGCACGATGTAGGTGTGTATACTGAGTTACGCGGAAAGGATGTACTAAGCAGAAAGGGGTATACGTATATAAGTAGAACCCATCATTATGAACAACTTTTACTATGGGAGTAGCGGATCCTTGGCTTATCCATAGAAAACGGTCATTGACACATGATAAAATGTATAGAGAACTGCTGATATTTTTTTCGTGATTTCAGGGTAGGTCCCACAGTAAAAGTTGTTCATAATCATGAGTATAGCGGGCCCCTTTCAGCTTAGCATACCCTTTTCGCGTAACCTTGTATAGGTACTGGATCTACACCAATAGTACTTTATAGATCAAAATTATTTAATTACTCATCGGGCTACGTTTTATACTTACTCACTCACGTATCGTATTTAAACTAAACTACCATTAACTAAAGGAATTACAGCCCTTATGACCTTGCCTTCCTAGTTCAATGGCTGCTTTAAAATTTGAATGTTTTATTCAAAAGACAACGGCCGAGGAGTTTTGTTTCTTATCGAAGTTAGACAATAATCGGGCGGGGTCTGCCGACCTTCCCGGCCGGAAGCGGTGTCTATAACCAAATGCTATTGTGGCATGCCGCGTGCTACATTGTGTCCAATTGAACAGCGATCAAATTAATGTTATTGATGTTTTAAAACATCATCTATATCATAACTTAACAATCCACTGTCAACATCATGCTTCCACAGTGAAGGACTTGAAAGAAACAGGAATGTTGAGACTAAGAAAACGTAATTCTGGAATTTGCAACAAGGGGAAGTCAGCAGCAGATTTAACATAACAACTGACACAATTATTTTAAACAATGGGGGACAAATCATAATATTTTCGTACTTAAGTACCAAGTAGGCAGATATACTTGCAAGGTACCTACAATATTATACTTATGTATTTTTCATTTCTACCGTTCCATAAAATATATTAAGACGCATGCTCGGTAACATATTTTTTTGTCAACTATCTTATAAAGGAAGTAAAACGAAGACGAGTACGTGTCCAAAGGGTGCAGTAAAAGGAAGTTGATAATAATTGAAACCTGTTCACCACGTGGCTACATTTCGAAGGCGAAGGGGCCCGGACAATAGCGGTCTCGGGCGGTCTCTCATTTTGTTATTGTGACGAGCGGCGCGACGGGATCGGTGCTCGGAGCTCGGCAGCACGTGTTGCTCATCCCAGGCCCATCATTTACAAACAACCATTCATCCAGCCGTCCCTTGTCGTGGAACCGGAGTAACCGAACACAGGCGTGCGGCGACGCAACAGAATGCCCTTTCATTGCAGGGCAAACGCTTTTGTCGCTTGCGAAATTAGTCATCTCTGCGTAATCTAATGCCAATGTTGGACGGAACCCCCACGAGTGATGAATGAATAACAATAAAAGACTGAAACGTTGTTTAACAATATACTGAAATAAAATTACATCTATTTGTCAAGTTTTAGGTAATCTGTCTGTACACGTGCACGTTTATTTATATATTTTATACCATAAAAGAACCTAATGACTACTCGACATCATAATGTGCAGCTTCAGATTGTCTAACCTACTTAGCTAAGATGATAGTTTGGTAATAGCTGGGTACCTAATTACGTCGTAAATAATTGCTCACCTACATTTATTTAAATAGTTATAAATCAACGTCGACGTCGTCAAGCTGAGAAATAATCGATTTAGTAATTAGTAGGTGGAGGACGTATCATCGCGTCCACCGGATTATGGCGTAGCATGACATCACTATTGACAAGTATGCCATAATGAGTGCATACCTGTGTAGTTAACTGCAAGTAATGCAAGTCAAGGTGCGCTTGCGCAACTCACCGAGGGTCGCGCAACCGCTCTGGGAAGTAGTTACCAACCTGATGACACAGATAAAGCTTAATCAAGCAGACTTTGCCTGCTTATAAATGCAATATTATTATCTCAACAGGAAACATTGTACCGATTGCATTACAATTCTATTTTCTATTGGCCAAATGATGCCAAGATAATCCAGCATTGACGCAAGATGCGCCTTAGAGTCTGGCAATGGCGCGATGGAGCCGAGCCCAGCCATGTTAGGAGTTCACTCAAGGCAGCTTCTGCCTACACGCGTTGCACAACGCGGTGCGTGCACTTGGAAGTCACGTAACTTGTGACGTGCTTCTTTGTTTGACCACGTCTTTGAATAATGTAGTCTTAGTTACCTAGCCTGGTAAGCCAATCTGATTATGGCTTAATGAGACCATTCAGGAAGTCGATTAGATATATGCCTCCTGTGCGACACGAATGCAGTTATTTGACGCATTGAATTTAATAACGCCGCCACCAAGCCCGCATCGATTGTTTCCATGAGAGTGTTCGAATCATGAGAACAGAGGAGAGCGCCCAGCCATTCATGTCGCAGTTACGAACTGTGTAAACAACAGAACCATTATATCGAGCTCGCCAACTGTGCCGTATTTAACTATGCATTCTGTTACAAAACTTGCAAATACGAGGGCTGAGTATGTCGCCATAAGGGCTGTTGAAAGTAACACAAAGGGAACCGTTGCATTTGAAATGTTGTGTTGATTTATTGTTTTACTGCTCAAAAAATGTTGTATTACTCAACACGGTGGTGATAAGTAATAATATTGTATGGAGCGGACGTGTAACGTATGTTAATAGGGTATTTATAGACGCCCCACAGGCAGCCGCGAGCGCGAGGTGCGCGGGAGACTGCTACTCGCTTCTATTCCAAGCGAGACCTTGCATACCTACTCATGGAGAGCATTTCAATCTACTGTTTAGAGTCGGGCTGAATTATGGTTCGCATTAAGATTTATTTGTTACCTGTTTCCAGAGAATATGGGATTCCTCATTCCATCAACAAATTGCAACAAACATAGATTAATGTCTCCATATCTGGAAAGTAAAGTATTTCCTGCTATCTGACTCACTCGTAAAGGACATGTGTTACTTATTTCAATATAGATATCACACTTAACAAAGTTAGCCCCCATCCGAATGCAATTTGGCTGCATTGCTCTACCTACACTCTACCCCAAAGAGTATAGACTCTACCTTCCAGAATCACAAATAACAGTACCTACCCATACGCTTAAACGTCGGACAGACAAGAGAATGCTGACCACATAACGAATGCGAGGGCACAATGTGACTTGATTACATGTGAATGAATAAACAAGTTGCAAGCTCAAGTGCACTTTATTGTAATGCATATTAGGGTCTCTATGTCGTCGGAAAGCGCTCCAAAGGTCCGGAGACGGTGACAGGCGGCTACCAAAAATATCTATTCGAATGGACTCATTGTATTGCTAACCTATCTACCTGGAACCGTGAGTCAAACGTTTACCTGTGTCAGTTCATTACTAACTCTATCGTACAATAACACGTTGATAACACACGTTTATTTCTGATCTGTGATCATGTAGTTACTTAAAACTACAATGTAGGTATGTCATCATTTTCATAATCAGCCAGAAGACGTCCACTGCTGACATCCCATTAGAACGACAGCCTGTCATCTGCATCCACTGGATGCGCGCGGCTCTCACAATGTCGTTGGTCCATGTAGTGAGAAGCTTACCTATATACGCTGCGTCTTCCGGTTCATGGTCTCCACTCTAGAACGTTTCTTCCCCGTCGGTTATCGGTTCTTCGAGCGATGAAGCCTGCCCATTGCTACTTCAACTTGCAAACTTTAATAGCTATGCTTTGACTATGTATATTAGCTATGTCGGTGACTCTGGTTCTTTGGCGAATGCATAGCTTCCTCTATTGCCCGCTGTGTGACTTTTAAGTTTTTCTAAAAGGGGATAACGTCTCAGTAGTCAGTACCATATTAGGTATGTCATCACGTGCAATACACACATTATATACCTACTTTGTTGTGTACCTATATCCCTTGAAGTATATAGGTTTGCAAACATATATTACAGCTTAGATATATTTTTGAGGCAGATGAAAGCAATAACGAATATCCCACATTACGTTCCCAGCCGTAAACAAGGCCGGGAGCCTTAGAATAACTACTCAGAGAAGGTAAGTTTCCAAACAACGCCTTCTCAAAACTTAAGCTACAAATTCGCTTTGTAGCTTACGTTTCGATTGGTATTTTAAACGATTTAAGCAAGAAAATTAATGGATTACCTGTGGAATGTCACACCATAACTCTTATGCTGCTTTTCTGATTTGTTGTGGTACGATTTCACCGCGCAAATTGTCATAGTAAAAATTTTATATATTTTTTGGTGTCATATATGACACCATTTGAATGGCTTAACTTTTGCGAATGTACTTGGTTTCTTTGTGTAGTTATTCTAAGCCGGGAGCATTGATTTGCATTGAAAATTCAGGTGTATGACGGCCAGACGAGGGTGAAACTGTATTTCCCTTTGTGTAATGTAATCAATACCGGGCCTCGTCTCTAGTCAAGGTATAATGAAATGTAGGTACTATTATTGAAGCTTTTGACATAAATCCTAGTTTGTAAACACTATTTTGTATTGCAATATATTGTACCTAATTATTATTTTTCTCAAACAATGTGTTTAATCAAGGATCCACAATAATATAGTTAGTCTACCTTCCTTGGCTTCATACAGAAAAAAAATGCCTTTTGGGAGCTACGATGCCACAGACACACGTTTACGTCGGGGGTAAAAAAGTTGACGAGAAATTTTGAAATGAGTTTTCGTGAGATGTTTCTTGGTAAAATTTTGAGCACTCTTCCGCCTAAGCAGCGTGGCTTGGGAGTTAATAATTATTGATCTAGTTAGTAAATTAGAACTGTATCCTCATATGAGCCAGCGGTTGAGTCTCTGTAAATCCCACTTTGAAAAATACTGTTCTAAATACCCGATTGGTCCAAACAAACAGCATGATCAGGAAAAGTATATGTTTTAATTAAATGGCTTGCTAACTATAAAGTACGTTTATAGTTAACAAGCAATGTGTGGTAGGTAGATAGTTATATTTATACATTGGCATATTAACCCTAGGCTATAATTATATGATATCAGTCTACTCGTAGTCGTACTCACACTTACTGTTTTCAAAAAATAATCTACGTACAATACCTAATAAAATTTAAAATAAAATAAAAATCTGGCGCTTACCTTGGCCAAATCATAAACTTGGCCATTCAACGTGGTATGTCGCTAGCTTTTTGGGCACCCTACTCGCAGACACAACAACAAACAACCTGCCAGCTTCTTTTGAAAAGGTACCTTACGAAAAGAAGAGACAGAGAAATCACTTTCGCATTTATAAAGAAGGGAAAGAAACATACAAATAAATCCTACAACAAATCAAACATATTGTATTCTTATTATTTTTTAAAGCAGTTAGAGAAATCTAGTTTGCATGTGTTCATTATCGCAACAAAGAGCGTAGAAAACGAGGATGGTTGCGTATCGTACGTCACGCTCCACCAGATAGGTGCTGCGTTTTGCCAACAATGCCAACATGCGGCCGCTGCAAACACGGCAGCGCACGCGCCGCCAACGCCACATCACGGAAGTCTCTTCACACTACGCTACAAAGGATTCATCACCTCAGGGCTGTAGTCTCAGGTCCGGGTGACGGCTGGAGATATCTGGAGACCGTATAGTTCGGACAATTTACAAAGCCGCGTGCCACCAATCATTTTATTAAGACATACTTTTATAAGGTACTAGGGCTATAGATTATCGCCAGGTGATAGCCAGGAGGCTAGCCGTATAGATCCTTCAAACTACGTTACAAGTATCTTCAAACGTCGCGTCGCTACTCTTCCTTTTCTTAGTGGTGTAAATAATTAATTTATCTATCAAACTATGCTATAGGTATTTTCAAAATAACGTTTATTTAATCGCATCATTGTTATCGCACGCCCCGCACAGACCCCATTTTAAATTTAAAAAACCGACTCCTATATTAGCTAATAAGTTATTTCGTTTAGGTACTTGGATGACATATTTTTTCCAGTTGTTTTGATTTAAAAACTAGACCACTTACTGGACCGATTTTGATGAAATTTCTATGGCACCAATCTGAAAGTATAGTACATCCTTTCAATTAATTAATAATTTTCTAAATCGGTTTATAAATGACGGCTTTCTGAAGTAACAAACATACAACCGAATTGAGAACCTCTTCCTTTTTTGAAGTAAGAATGGCGGTTCCTGCAACAGTACAAGTTGTTCATAATGTGTTCAAGGTTCTTTCAGCTTAGTTCCAAAGTTCCGCGTAACCCTGTAAAGCGGGATAGGCGGACCTTACGGCTAGCTGATTTAGGCGATTCTGTTCAGGTGATGAGAAAATTTGCGCGATCGCAAACCGTATGTCGGCGCGTTAAAGCTCACGTTCGTGTAATTTTCTAAACTTCACTTCGTCTGTGTTAGCCATGGGCCCCAGGTGAGGGCAGTGCGGAAACTAATTATGTAGCAATGATACAAATAACACAGATTCTAACTCTTTGAGGCAGGTAGATAAATGTAACTACTCTCCAGTCTAGGCTATAAAGTGATATACTATAGCTTAGTCTGGAGAGACATTGAGCTCCCGTTAGTTTGCAACCGTTTTCGGACCAATAAACACAGTTTTAAAATCGTAATGAGACACAGGCATTTGGGCAGGACATACTGTTTTTTATGAGATAAATTAAAAACTGGTTTCTATAATGATCATGAGTGTTGTTTGTACACAAAGCTTTCGGTGCTTTCTCCTTCCAACTTCCAGTGCAGTCTGTGGTACGTCTTAGCACGTTCAGTCCGATCTCCGATGTCTCGACAGTAAGTCATCATCATCATTATCAGCCTATGAAGTTCCCACTGCTGAAACACAGGCCTTCTCTCAGAGAGAGAGAATGGGCCATAATCCACTATGCTGGCCCAGTGTATGTTAACACTTTCATAATATCTCAGATTCAGATTGTAAAGCGCACATGCTAACTGCTCGGCCACCATCCCCCAGGGCGCTTGCAGACAATGCGTATTACAAGTAGCAAGTAGGTAGAAGATGTTAGTAGCTACTACCTTGGATGCTACTACGCATCGTCTGCAACGTTTTGCATAATGCAAGTGGCAGTGGTAGTGCTTAGTAGTATTTCCACTGCCACTTGCAATAAGCAAAACGTTGCAGACGATGCGTAGTAGCTATACTACAACTTCTACTTGCTACTTGTACTACGCATCTAACGATGCGTACTACATATCGTGTGCAAGCGCCTTCAGGGCACGTATTCACTAACTAAAACAAACAAGTAACACGGCGCGTTAACTTCTTAAAATTGGCCTCTATTCCCTAGGGAATAAAGTGTATGGAAATTGGAAGTACCTACTTGCAATATCACATCAGAAGTGCTTCTTGCATGCAACTAATAAATACAGGCCACAATGACTGCTTGAGTGCCCACATGGCATTCTCGACTACATACTGTATAGTATAAGTAGGTAAGGTATACATAATAATTATACAGTTACACGGAAAGGGTATACAAAGCAGAAAGGAGGTCATTGTAGGTACTCATCGTTAAAAAAAACATAGCCTGAAATTACGAAAACGTTGGCTGTTCCATAGAAAAATGTAATTCGCGCCTAATTAAATGCATGGATCAGCTGATATTTTTTGCGATTTCAGTGTTGGTTCCATAGTAAACTTGTTCATAATGATGAATGCAGAGTTCCTTTAGGCTTAGTACACCTGTCTGTGTAACCCTGTAAAGGGTTAGACAGCTGTTATGAAATTGCGATAAATTCCTATTGCAAACTATGTCTCAATTCCTGATTTGAGTTAGACATTTTTAACAATGATTAATTTTTTGAAAAACAAACAAAATTCGACCTTTACTATAAACCGAATATACTATAATACACTATAATACTATAATATTATATACTACATACCTGTACAAACTTCAACTAAAAAAGTTGAAAATGACTAAGGATTAAAAATCCCCATCAAAACGTTTGCTGAAGGCAACCACAAACCAAAACATCTTCTGTGTAAATATTTTTAATTTTTTCATGTTATAAAGTGCTGAATTAATTTCGATAAAAATAAAAATAAAAACATACAGTCGAATTGATAACCTCCTCCTTTTTGAAATCGGTTAAAAATTAAATGAGACCGCCTCTGAAGCAACAAATTTCTTCGTTCTCATTCTATCAAACAAACAAAAGCATAAAAGCATCATAAACAATTGATAAATAATTAGTGGAGAAATGTTGTGTAATTTTTTTTTTTTAAACATATTCCTATTTGAATTGATAACCTCTTCCTTTCGTCGGTTAATAAACTAAGGGTTAAAAGCTAACAGGGTTGCTCCCATAGTAAAATTTGTTAATTATGATGAGTACAATGACCTCCATTCGGCTTAGTACATTATTTTTGCGCAACCCTTAATATTCTTTGTGAATATTGCTTCAATGTTTACACTGAATTAGAAACTATCAATTTGCTACTTTTTCATTACTAAATGGCTGAACCCGTCTTGATGAAATTTAAGGAGGAAGTAGCATCATTAAGACTTATTTTCATCAAAACTGTTAACAACACAATTTCTGAATAAAAATAAAGAATTTCTATACCTACACAAGATAGGAACTGCCAAAAATAAAATGACCATTAGACATAGCTTTCTTTGTTGTTTTGAGCCTTAAACTGATCAACAAACAGCTATTAGTATCTTATCAATGTTATCATTCAAGTGAGTTCAGTGAAATTATTAATATGTGAGCAACTCTATGATTGAACTTAAAAGTTATTATGTATCTACTAAGAGATGATACAACAAGAATCAAATGTATTTTGCGTGAATCCAACAATGCTACATTTTATGGAACCATGTTTGCATCAGTTTACAGTGCCATTTTTTATTTTAGTGCCATTTAAACCAACTTCAAAAAGAGGTTCTCAAGTAGACTGTTTTTTTGTATTTATCATACAAAATCGTCATTCATCGTTGTTTTGTATTTTTGTAAATTTTACAGAAATTTATTCAGCGCTTTTTAAAAAAATCTACAAATATCTACCAAAAATATGCAAAAGTTTTAATGATGACTTTCGATCTGTTTTAACTGTAATTTTTAAATTTTTTTGTTTAACTTGGTGTATGTAGGTCTAGTCTTGGAGTAGGTTCTTGTTTTTATGTTCTAAAAATTAACTTTATATGCACGAAGTTTTAATGTTTGCAAAAACATGTTGCAAAAATTGTTTACAAGTAAATGATTAGTACAGAATCAAAGCTATTGCTTGTAAGATCAAGTTCTTAACAATGTTAGCAAGAATTGAAAGCTGTTGCTAAGATAAATAAGACCAAATAAGTAAGTCATTCTTGAACTAATTTTTTTTAGCTATTTCTTTGTCATAAAAAGCCCAATGAAAACTTTTTTCATATAATTTAGTAGTAAGTAGGTATATTGGCACCAGCTACAATGTATCCTTGAACAAAAAACTTGGACAGAGTAGAGCAAGCATAAGAGAAACCAATAATAATGTAAGACTAAATAGGAAAAACAGTGATTACCTGATCCAATATCCGATGAATAAAACTTCACTTTTAATCTCCCACTTAAAACTTTTATTATACTTTGTTATATTGTATTATCACAAATCCTGGTAGATTTAAAACACAATCACGCAAATCTTACTGTTCTTTGATTACTGATTTTCCATATAAACATAATTTACACAATAAAACACAATCTGCGACATGACTTAGGTGTAAACGCTTACTCATACACCATTCTACACAATCATATAGTTATTGCATATTGGATGGCTTTATATTCTCTACATAGTCCTCGTCCTCGCATATTTTAATCTCATGAAATTATATACAAACTTGACTAATAATTATTTTACAATAGACGTGGGCCTCGGGACAGCCTCGGCTCGCTCCCGGTCCCACACCGACGTACTAAGCTTATCATGATTTGATGCTCATTCGCACTGAGTATGTACACTTTGTTTAGTTCTTTTTACATTTTGCCAAACTGTAACTGCGGGAGTATCTACCAGTACTAAAGTATGAAAATATAAGATAAAGCACCTCGTTTGGACAATGGTATGTATCAAAGATATTAACAACGTGATATGACGCGCGTCGCGGGCGCCGGCCGGGTCCGGGGCGGCGCACCGCCACCGGCTCCTCCGGGCCGGGCCGGGCGGCCGTCGAGCCGAGGCAGGCGCTTCCCACCTCGCTCTTGCAGTCTTACGAGAAATAAATGCCACATTACACTCTAAATATTAAAGCACTGTACAACAACAATAATTTTTCTTGTCCTTTTCGGGGCTAACGTTCATTTCGCGCACTATCTCTGCGAACATCTCGTTGACGTTGGTGCGGCTCTTGGCAGAGGCCTCGACGAAGGGACAGCCCCAGAGCTGCGCCAGCGCTGAGCCCTCGGCGTGCGCCACCTCACGCTGGTGCTCCAGGTCGGCCTTGTTGCCCACCAGCAGAATGGGCACGCGCTCAGAACCCTTCACGCGCGTGATCAGCTCCTTCATTGGCTTTATGTCCTGGAACGTCTGGTGGTTCGTCAGCGAGTATACCACCACGAATCCTTGCCCATTCTTTATGTACAGGTCCCGCATTGACGCGAATTGTTCCGTGCCGGCGGTATCCAATATTTCTAGCACACATGGTGAATTGTCCACTTCGATTTCCTTCCTATAGAAATCCTCTATCGTAGGGTCATATTTTTCCATAAAACATCCGGACACAAACTGCACAGTCAGAGCACTCTTCCCGACCCCACCCGAGCCCAGCACGACCACTTTGAATTCGCGCATTATTGTGCTCCGTTAATCACAGTTGCGAGTCCTCCACACAACGTTTTAGAAACGTATTCACACTGTATGCTATAAAAATGTCATTGCTATGTTGGTTTATGACTCACTCGGATGCGATCACTGAGTAAGGTTCACATAAAGCGAGCTAATTGATAAACATAGACGCCATTTTAGTTAGACGAGTGGCGAAACAACTCCGATTGCATCGCGCCGATGGTTACTCCAAAGATACAAACGCGGAAGCAAACATCTAATCAACTGAATTGTTCTCTGCTTTGCTTGAAATCGGCAGCAGCCAGCAGGTTGGTCAATGCACCATTGCAATGGTTTGATTGGTGAATGAAAAATAGTCCCACCGGATGTGAGTGTTGTCATCTTTAAAAACATGATCTCCCCTAAAAAGTAAAAAATATGCTGATACATACTACTCATTGATCATGGCTCGGAGAGCATGATTTACCAAAAATGTTATAATTTTGAGGACAATTTCATAATACTTGTCTATATTTAGATAACACGGTCAAACTAACATTATAAAATACGCCAAAATTTGTGTATTTGTAATGGTTATAGATATTTGAATTACCTTTTGGTATGGAGGTAGCTTTAACACAAACATGTCATACGTTTTATCAATTGTACCGAATTTGAGCGCAAGATTAAAGGTGCAGGTGCACGCTTGCAGCTTTCATACATTCCTGATGTTTTATATTGTCCCTAATAAAAGGGTATAAGTATTAGAATGGTAACATTGTACCGGATATTTTTATTTTCTGCATGTTGTCAGCATTACTCAGTTCGGATACATAACTTGTAAAAAATATATTCGAGAAAAAAAAGTAATTCTATTCATATTTTTCTGTATAAATAGTAGTTAACATACGAGATGGACTTGGCTGAGGGACCATAGAGAAAGAGAAAATTTTCTCTTTCCCTTCTGTTGGTTGGACGGCGGTCCGGTCCATCAACCAAATCCACACGTTGTGTTAGTACTCAAAGAGTACCTTTTTATATGTACCAGGAGCTAACGACAGTGTCTGTAGTTTCAGAAATGTATGTCAATTAATCATTGATGGTTTATCAATACAAATAATACCTACGAAGAGTACGAATTGATTTAGCATGACAATGACAGTTCTTTAATTGGAACAATATGCGAACCACATTCGAACATAACTTTCAATGCTTAAAATTGTATCATGATTTGAAACGTAATTCATAAAAAAATTATGTTCGCATAATATTTGACAGCAAACGTCATCGAAACATCAAAGGCAAAACAGAAAGAGCTAGTATATTAATTTCGTACAAGAAAGAATGAGGTATAAAATAAAACAAGCTGTCAAAAACAAATATAAAAATACGGAACACTACGGTCCCGGGCTGCCGTGCCGACAATAAGTTCTTCGCTTTACTTTATTTTTTGGAATAAAAATAGGCTGACTGGTTGAGAAGTAGTATAAATAGGAGACAATTTTGCGGTAAGATACTAAACAATGTGATACATAAGTAAGATTTATCAGAGTCCATGATTAAAACCCAAAATAAAGCAAAACCATTTCGCTTCACTGCTAAATTGTAAAATTAAAGCCGGTCCCGGTGAATCATAGGGGCCGGGAAGCGCCTGACTGTCGGGGTGCGGATGCGGAGCTCTGATAATTAATTTTAATCGTTACTTAACGTTCCTCAGGTCATAGAGGACATAGTTTTGATCCTTGAGATGACATCAGTGTTATTGGTACATATATTTGTATCTATGTTATGATTCCATGCAATTTGGACACAATAAAGAATGCTGTATTGTTGTCATACAAACCATATATTATACATACTTACCATATTATTGAAAGAATTTTGCTAGCTGCCTACTAGGTACCTACTGTAATCCCCAACAGCACTGAATTTTAAGAAGTAGTAATTTTTTTGTTCCTGTACAATAAAATAGACCAGAAATACGATAAACACACTCAGCGTTAAATTGGCTCTAAGCCAAATCTAAAAATTTATTCATAGACATAGAGTGCAAGTTATCAATAAATTTAGTAGAAAGTGTGCCCATTGGTCAGTGGTGTAGCTAGATAACCAAAGGCCCTGGTTCCAAAAAGATTTGGGGTGAACTATAATATAATTATAAATTTATATGAAAACTTAAAAGTACTAAGCTACTTATTAGGTAAAATTATGTGTATGAGTTATATTCTGAAGGTGGGAGAAATTTTCGCAAGTTTGAGGTTTACTGGTCAGGGTCTGAGGGGCCCGGTGCACTGCACCACCTAGACCTCCGATAACTACGCCATTACCATTGGAGTAGCCAGGTTTTAACCAAGGGTCGCAAAAAGTATAAATCATGAGTACATACCTAAAATTTCTTTTCTTAAACAATAATCATTTAAACACTTATCCAAATCCTAATATCCAAAACTTTATTTTAAAGCTATCCCATGAGGGTTTGGGCTAAATCTTCAGAATTTCAGTTTTAACTAATTTTTTCGCTTTTAGAACACTTTTTCTAAATACACTACACAAGACAACAACCCGGCTTTCTGTCGTTGTTGACTGTAACCAAGTTTGATATAATCATTGAAGACTGCTTTTTGGGTACTCCCAAAAAAGTAGGCTACATCAACACATTAATGTTTTAGGCACTATGAATACTAAGAATTTGAACGGAAGTAAAGCAAACCATCCTATGAGTATGAAGTGCTGTAAATTTAAAAATAATCAGTCTCCCAAAAGTTCGTAATAGGTCCAGATAAGCCAGCCAGGGTGTGGCAAACCACCCAGTCTCAATGTGCCCATGAGTGTGCTTATATTATAATAGAGAAATGAAGTGTTTATTTTGATATCTGACAATCACGCAATATTACAGGCTGCAATATGTCGCACAAACAAGTACCATTCTCTCCAAATTTTCCGCAAAGTCAGGGATATGCTCCACCGCCTGAGGATGCCAAGATGGTTGAAAGCTATCCCATGAACCAGCAAACTACTGCTTACCACCAGTCAGGTGGATACCCGCAGCCTCCTCCAGGATACCCTGGTGCTCCACCTGGCCCAGCTGCGCCAATG
This sequence comes from Agriopis aurantiaria, assembly GCA_914767915.1. NCBI lineage: Eukaryota > Metazoa > Arthropoda > Insecta > Lepidoptera > Geometridae > Agriopis > Agriopis aurantiaria. The sequence continues at coordinate 9,254,169 of OU611983.1, read as the reverse complement.
GTTCCTCCCGGGGCTCAGCCATTGCCAGGCATGCAACCGGGATTCCAGCCAGGTAAGATGAACAACCTATTTTGGAGTTAATTTCAACTGAAACTAGGCCATAGGTTCTAGTGATGTAACGAATATTCGCAACTGCGAATATTTGCTTATTTCTTGATATTTGCATTCGCAAATATGCGAATATGAACGTTAGGAAATAAATACAGAATGTGAAAACAATATTATTTAAATACATTAATTTTAATTAGAAAAACTGTTTTAGCAATTATATCTGACTATTAGTTCGCGGTTTCGCTCGTGTACTATAGAATAATCCACTTTACTCCCTTCCCGCCCTTTCAGTTTCATTCCCGCTTCTGTCCTACTGTAATCCACTCTACACCTGTACCACCCTTTCCGCTCCAGGCCCGCCCTTTCTGATTCAATTCGACATTCATCCCGTAAGCCACTAAACCCCCCTCCGCCCCTTTGCAATTCAGCCCTGCATCCGTTCCATGATCCACTCTAGTCCCATTCCGCCCTATCTCTTTCAATCTGAAAACACACAAGAGTATCATTTGCATAGCAGACTACGTTTACACTTGCCGGGAAGTATTTGCCCTGCAGTGAGACAGTCACAACTAAAAATAAAATAAACCGGTGACATCAATCCACTGCCTCAATTGGTAACAACTATACAGGAAAATTGGTTTATAATGAGTATTTTTTCTTTTGCTATGTTTTTGAACTTATGATGGATGAACTTAACTTGGCTGGAATAAGCTGGAAGCTATTGCAGTAAAATATGAAACAAAAATATTCAATCAGGTTTTTACAATGTTATTGCAGCTGTTACAGGTAAAAAAGCTTGCACTGAGGATATGCACTCAATTGACTCTATTTTTACACTGGTGGGGCATACTGTCTCATATGTTTTTATAAATGCTTCCAGGTTTCCAGCCAGGGTTCCAACCAGGATACCAGCCTGGCTTTCAACCAGGTTATGCTGGAGGCTATCCTCATCCCCAGGGATATGCAGGGCCTGTGGTTCAACAACCAGGCCCACAAGCACCAGGTAATTAAAACAAGCTTATAATCAAGAAAACAACTGCTTGAGTGACAAGGTCCTGTCAACCCTTGTGGCCGGGTGAGAAACCCGTGAATGCTTACAGCCAGCACTAACATTTTAGCAGCAGCAGACTACATTTCAAATCAGTTTAGGCATTTAGAAGTAATGGGTGAAGAAGAGACTAACAGACATACATATTACATACATCAACCATGAAACTTTGCATTTTTTTTAGATAGTCCGTTGGTTCAGTTGGTATTGAACCTGCCTTCTGTGCTTGGGTGCGTGGGCTCCTAGAACAAACATTCACGTGATGAATATTTGTGTTTGTTCTATATCTGGGTGTTAAAATCTATTAAAGTATGTATTTAAAACTATATATGTATGTATATCAGTCTCTGGCAGCCATATCACAAGCTTCGCTTAGTTTGGGGTCAGATGACCGTGTGTGCAAAAATTTCCAGAATACATTATATTTTATTGACATAATTATTTTATTGACACAAGGAAACATAAATAACCACATTTCGGAGGGTGTGCATTGGATCTGCATGACCTGATTCCCTACATCCTATTTTTCTATCAGACAGCCAGGACAGGCAAACAATCGACACCGTTTTACGATTGATATTCCAAAAACCTGAACGAAGCAAACTAGATGACTAGACTGAAATTTGTTGCCTAAATTGGTGTTCCCTGTGTTATATGGTACCCATATTAAAGCCGCGTGTGAATCGGTTTCTACTAAGCAGGAGTTCTCCATCGTAGGCTGCATCATCACTTTACATCAAATAATCTGGCGGCCAAGCGCAATGCAATAGGCATGATGACTAATGATTTTTTATTACCTCATAAAAAAGGTGATCATAAATAGAAAACATCAACGAAAACAAAATTAAAATTAGTTCAAAAATAAATAAGTTATAAGCATTTTAATTTCATGCTAGACAAAGAGCGCACTATACTGAGCCGTGCCGTCACGGCTCAGGAGTGCCATACAAATGCTATACTAACACACGCTTTGCGAGAAAGGGATAGAACATTCCCTCTCTATCCCCACCTAAAACTTTAAACACTCATATCTCAGAAATGTATCAGCCGAATTAAATTATTTTTTCAGATTGTGTAATGTATTTAGTTATATTCATCGCTAAGCCGGTTATTTGTACTAAATTAAACATTAGGACACATGCCTATTACATAAATTTAAAAAAAAACAAGTCACTAAAAATCTTAGCACTCGTTATTGTGCAAGGACCACAATAGGGTATTTGACTACTTTTGGGAAACTATTGCACATTATTGCCTGATATAATTTAATGTATACTGCATTTATATTTTCTGGATATCAGTCGTATTTCCGATATAAATCGATGTTAAAGTTTGAATAAAAAAATATCGCGCCAAAACGCAGACCTGCGTCATAGCTCCGGTCGAGCGACGATTGACGTCACACAAAACAAAACAGCTGCAGCCAGGCAGCAAAAGTTTGATAATCACTAATTTTCTAATAGAAGTAATGGTTTATAAATGTTGTGTAGTGCCACAATGTACAAATACTTCCATAAAACACCGGAAAAACTATTCGTTTCTGTTCCAATGGACCCCAAAACTCGCAAAAAGTGGTTGGAACTAAGTAGCTCGTAGAGAACCCAAAAGTATTGGAGCTAATTCAAGTGTTTCTATGTGCGAAGATCATTTTGAGGTACATATTTGAGTCTATATATTTCTATTACAATTTTTGTTTTTATTGCATTACTATTTTATGTACTGTTACTTTCTTTTTAAACATTGTAAAGACATAACCTAACAAAATAGTGATATCCACCTACTACAACATACTTTTTGTACAACTTGATTGAATGTTTTGCTTGGAGAACAATTAAAAATTAATACTTACATTGTAGTTTTTACTTTTTGAGTTCTGCAGCGTAGAAACAATGACGTAGATTATTATTGAAGAAATATGCAACCATAAATACATTAATATTGGGTAAGTTACTGCTGTCTGCTTGCACAAAATGTTTCTCCATTCTTCTCACATTTAACCTCCGGACTGTTTTTGGTGATAATTTCTGGATAAATCGCTCTCAAAATAGCTTTACAACATTAAATTCGCAAATATCAATACAAAATCTGTTTGTTTAGATTTGTGTGACGTCACTAGGGATGAAGCCAATTACAGACCGTTTTCGATCACGTGATCAAATGTCGAAAATACAGTTATTTTATTCGCGTTTTTTACAAAAAATAAGCATATTTTTATAAAAAAATCAATGAAATATGCTTTTTCATTGTGTCATGTTTATGGATGATGTCAATTGACATAATATTTTCAATACAGTCAAACACCCTATTATAACACTAGTGATGTTCATTTAGCAGTTATTGTTGACTAAAGAGGTTTGCACTGTCATATTATATATATTATATGAACCCCGAAAACATAGCACACTTCTTTTTGGGTAGTTGGGAAAAAACAATTGACCAAGGTTTACGACTAGTTAACTGCAACTTTAGTCACTATTTTAATTTGTTCAATTACCCACTGAAGTAGTAGACTGACACAATAGGTTTTTTATTGTTAGTCATGGTCTGTTACTTGCCTATTTTAATGTTGCTAGGTGACTTTTACACACGTTTTTTTTTTGGTTTGGTTCGATAAAAATAAAGCTGATGACGTAAAATGACTGATGATGCGTAGCTGATGTTGCCTAAAGAAAAACATACTGAACACACTGTTCAACCGTAGGTATAAATAATTATATCTATAATTATGCTATGGACTTTCATTTATAACTAGCTGAGCTCTGCTGTTTTAACCATGATCCTGTAGAAAGCATAATTATATATTTTGCACATATAAAAAACCTTTTTGTAGCAATTCAGGGTATAATCTGTACCAAATGTGATTCAAACCTGAAATTATACCTACCTACTAAAATAATGGGCATAGTATTAGACTGACTAGATCGCAAAACTACCACATCGTACATCATAGGTTAATTCATAACAGAGAGACGAAATCGCAAAATGACTATATCTTAATATGACTAGTTCTTAAAATTGTATCCAAGATATTTGCTACAATATGTAGATGTCCCTATTCACCTACCTATTCAAACTCAATGTGTACCCTGATGACACCACTCGCCTACAATATTACGTCTTTGTCTTATTTGTACTGTGAAGGGAATACAAACAGTGTTAATGACTTATTACACTGATAACATGTTTACACACCTCCTTAATGCCCTGTCTGACAGCCAGTGCAAATATTCTGATAATATCACACTAATATTAAAAATACGAAAGTTTGTTTGTAAGGAGTTTCTTTATCAACCCACATTACGCCACATGCCTTCCCAAGGTAAGCCAATCAGTTTACTCGGCTTTTCTCTTCCAGTCACTAACAGAGTAAAAGTAAGACGAGTCTTCCACGATTTTTTTTTTAAATTCCAAACAAAAATATACAAGCTATAAGAAAGTCACAGCACAGCATGAGTTATTCATTTACACGGTTACATTATTACGGTGCGAATGGACCCAGTATAAAAAAAGTAGTGGTCGATTCGCACCGCGGTGCGAACGGCTCCATTAATTTATAGCACTTGAGCTATTAACACCGTAGAGTGAACCAAATGCGGTGCGAATCACTGCATTACCACTGTAAAGAAAGGGCGCGAGGAGTGGGTGGCCGTTGGCCCCCGCTCGACCCCCTTGTGTTCTTGCCCTGCACCCTCTGTTGTGTCGCGGGCGTATTGCGCTATGTGGACCACCATTGAAATACCAGTGCAGTGACTTTCTTGTGACTCGGTAAATAAAATTACTAACATTAAGTCACTAGAAAGTCACAGTACCAGTATATCCGTGATGGTCTATACAATACACATAGTGCGTTTGGAACTATTTTTTTTGATTAGGTTAGTTTAGGTCTCCCTATGGGAGACGCGCCTAAATGATGTTATGCTCACTCAACTGTGGAAAAGCGAGTGAAACCGCGGGGTATAGTTAGTAGGTGTTACAATAACAACATTAACTACTTATCATTATCACCAATAGCTTGTCTTGCTCCCTACACTCATACTTAACGTGTTTCTCCATTGATAGACAATTTTTTACAGTGGAAACATATCGCTATGTTGAAAAAAGATATCAAACAGTTTGATCCCATTAGCGATGATGTTTATCAAAAGAACAGTAACGTATCGGTTAAATGGTCTAGATTCAAACATTTCGTTGCGAAAAAGCGCGTAAACATAGCTGATATAAAAGATAAGAGAGTTTATTTAGAGACTTTGAGTGTTGCTAGTGTGAAGAGAAGTTTTTACCGCGCTTATAAAAGGATTTTCAAATCGAAGCACAGTGGATACGATCGGTTTTTGTCCGATGAAGAAAAGAGGTTTATGTTCAACATAGATTACAGTGTGGTGGAGGGAATTTATTAAAATTACATTGGTCATATGTTTGTAGTTAACTCTATTTTCAAATTGGTAATATAAGCTTGTCTCATACATTTGTATGTGTTGTTTTGTAAAAGGTGAGTTAAACCATATATTTTAAAACCGACTACAAAGAAAGAGGTTTGGAATTTGAATGTATATTGTTACGGCCGTGGAAAACTCTTTTCTGTGTACATTATCATTAGCGTATCATGTTCCAAATGCTGGGACACAGGCCTTTACTCAGAGAGAGAGGATGAGCCGTAATCTACTATACTGGCGCAGTGCATGTTGCTGAATGTCATAGTCTTTGAGGTTCTTAGGCATACCGGTTTCCTCACGATGTTTTCCTTCACTTTTGTTGCGAGATGGCATCGAAACAGCACATAATTTATTTAAGTATTAAAAAAGCCACCGGTGCAGGGCCGAGGATCGAACCGGGTGCCATCAGATTGTAAAGTGCAAATGTTTCCGCCCGGCCACCATCGCTTGTGGTATGCTAAGTGGTGTATCTTGTTAAGGGATTATAACAATCGAGGCCGACGCAGCAACGCGACAGGACCACTGTGAACCTCCGGTAAACAGAAGAGTTGTTCCATTCCACAGCAGATAACGCTGCAAATAATAGGGAGGTGTCGCAAATGAGATAAACATATATTTTTCTTATCTTTAAATAAATAAATAAAACACAGGAAAATATGGTATTCAACCTAGATTCATCTATTAGTCATGTCGGTCTAACCATACTGTTATATTCTCTATTAAATTATATTTAATTAAATTAAATTATATTAGTATAAATATTTGAATAAGAATGACCTATAAATACAGAGAATGAGACAGATGAATGAGTTTTTTTTACCGCTGACGTAAATAGAGGGGTTTTATAAGTTTAACGTGTGCATCTGTGAGTCTGTTGCATCGTAGCTCCCAAGGACAGGCCTGGCGCACTCCGCACTTTAAGTGAAAAGTAGATAAAAAAACACGATGTGATTTAAAGGATACCCCTTATTAAGACGAAATATGCTTCAAATTTGACGATTCGTCATCACGAATATTCTAAAGTAGACCTTTAAAATCGATTAACTGACATTATTTCTTTATGTTTAATAAATGTTCTTGAAATATTTTATTCGGATGTGTTCACCGATACACGATTAAAGAAATTTGGCTCGATAGAAAAAAATCGTAAACTTTCCTAAAAAACACCCGTTTTTACATTCCCTTCAATGGATTGAATTAACTTCATTCAAATTCTATAAAAGATATTTTTATAAAAAAAATTGTGTGTAATCCTAACAATCATTTAAATACTTTAGTGATCGCAGTTTTTTTGCGTAACATTATTTGTAGAAAATAAAGCAAAAATAAATATTTGTAAGTGCGCACGCCGAGTATGCAAGCATTACAGTCAAATAAGTGTACATTCTCTACCATTTCGCCTTAAATGTGAAAATAACGTGTTTCAGGTGGCTGGATGACTATACCTCAAGGGTTGAGCAACTGCCCTCCCGGTTTGGAATACCTATCTATGATTGACCAGCTCCTCGTCCACCAAAAAGTGGAGCTACTGGAAGCATTCGTCGGCTTCGAGACTAACAATAAGTATACAGTGAAGAACAGCGTCGGACAGAAGGTATACTACGCGGTTGAAGATAACGACTGCTGCACGAGGAACTGCTGTGGACCCATGCGGCCTTTTGACATGAAGATTATGGATAACTATAGGAATGAGGTATGTTGGTGCCTTTTTTGTTCAGCTAAGTGACAGAACAAGCAAATTGCACAGGGGAGTTGCTCGTCGCATGGTCAAAATATGACGCACAAAAATTCCAAACCAAACCAAGTCCAAATCCAAAACCTTTTATAATTTTATTAATCTTATGTTATACTAGCTGTAAGGGGAGGCCTATGTTCAGCAGTGGACGTCTTCTGGCTGATGATGATGATGATGATGATACTAGCTGTTGCCCGCGACTTCGTACGTGTAGACTTTCATACAAAATTTCAACCTTCATTTGGCCCCCTTAATTCAGCCCTTTCGCAAAATCCTTCTTAGTGGACCTGTACAGCCCACAAGGAATCTACCTGCCAAATTTCAGCTTCGTAGGTCAAGTAGTTTTCGAGATATCGTGATGAGTGAGTGAGTAGATGAATTTCGCTTTTATATATATAGATAACAACTTTTATTTTAAATTAGACTAGGCTAACTAAAAGTACTAACAGACGTGTGGATTTGGTACGCTGGGCCGCCGTCTGGCCAACGGGAGAGAAGGAGAAAATTTTCTCTTTCTTTTCCGTTGATTGGGTGGCGGTCCGTCAACCAAGGCAGACACGTCTGTTAGGGTTTTAAACGAAATTTCACCTGATGGAAAGCATTAATGAATTCCATACAAATGTAGAATTTTGATAATTTATATTTTTACGCAGCTCGCTACATATTTTACGTCCGTTTCGATACGTATCGAATATTCGTTCCTCACCCACAGCTGTCCCATATTATAATTTCATATACACTCAACAAAATGTATGGAACAGCTGTTAGTTTTTTGCATAAAATTACAATCTTTGTAAGTTTGTTTTTTGTGATTTTATGTTAAATATATAACTTTAAAGATAAAATCAATACACAAGTAAGTATACATAAGATATTAAAATTATTATTATTTAATTATAAATAGTTTATATATTTGTGTGTTTAAGTGTTTATACTTTGAATTATCATTATTCAATAATATCCGGAGCTCATTCCACAACCTTACCACGGTAAATATCCCGTAAATAATCATATAACTTTAGTGAACAACCGTGATAGTTTAAAACAGTGTTTTATCATTCTTCAAACAAGAAATCATATAAAATTGAACAAGATAGGTGTAAAGGCATAAATATAAGAAATAGGAAGTACTTTATCACAAAATCAACAAAATTTGTGTCATTCAGTAAGAAAAACATTAATAAATAAAATTATGGGCGGTAGGGTATATAAAAAAATCACTAAAGAATTGTCGTGAATTTATCTTAACGGGTTATAAACTTGGGGTGTATTAAGCCGAAAAGAGGTCAATTATACACATAATTATGAATAAACAGCTATACGATATACGCAGTATACACTGAGATATATTTATGTAGTTATGTACATGTAGAATGGTCTTCATGCCCGTCAAGAAATGCTAAATGGCGCTTTAAATTGATATGCAGAAAAATCCGTGAGAAGGCTCCCTTTTCCCCGTATATTAGATTACTAACAGCTACCTCGTTAACGTTTCAGGTGATCCACTTGAACCGGCCGCTGGCATGCGACTCGTGCTGGTGCCCATGCTGGCTGCAGAGCATGGAAGTCTCCGCGCCGCCTGGAACCGTCATCGGCTCCATCGAACAAGAGTGGTCCATCTGCAAGCCCTGCTACTCCATCAAAAACGCGGCCGGGGAAGTCGTGCTCACAATCAAAGGACCCATGTGCACCTGGTCCATATGCGGAGACGTGGAATTCCATGTTAGTATGGCTTTTCGTTTCAAAACGTTGTCGACCGTTTTTTTTAATATCGTCACTACTAATCATGAAAAGTAAAGTAAGCAGTTGTTAAGCCAAGGTTTGGTCTTTTTGCATACCTTGGAGAGGCCTATGTATAGTAAACTTTTGTGGGCTCAGCTCATACAGATTTTTGTGATAAGCAGGTGGCTTGATAGTAAGCGCCACGAGACAACAGGCTACCAAACAGATTATTTTTTTATTGTCTTTAAAAAACTGACCATACGCAGAGCCAATCACCAAAAACAAAATTAAAATGTGTCCAAAATTAAGACGAAGACATAAGCTATTTAATATTTTGCTAGACAGAGAGCACACAATGCTTACACATGACGTCACTTGTAATTATACCATACAAACTCCATACTGACACTTACTTTGCGGGAAAGGGACAGCATCCCTTCCTAATCCAACCAAAAACAAATGTTATAGCCAATTTAAATAAATTCTTTATTATACATATTACATTTAACTATATTTTTCCCTAAGCCCGTTCTTTTTATCAAATCAAACACCTGTTCGATAGCATATTGAAGTGCCAGCCAGAGATTTGAACATTGCGTTAAACTGCACTGTGCAAGCCTGCCTGAGAATATTCCAGATAAATCATCTGGAACCATCGTCCTTCAATACGAAACAATACAAGTAACATCTGGAGCCTTGATACTTCTGCGTGACAGCAGGTAAAAGGTACTTCCCCAGGTCTTACACAAGTTGGTTTAGTTTTTTTCTAAGAACAAGCTTTTAGGCGTCCGCCATATTGTATTTAGTGTGACGCCATTTTTGTTTTGGTATTCTTCTCAGCAAACCCTTTCATTTGATACCTATATCATGGGGGTGCATAAAAGTAACTGGTCTGCCATCTTTGGGAGTCCGCCATATTGGATTTAGAATGACGTCACTTACCTAACCATGCATTGTCATCCAAACTAAATGTGTATGAAAAATTGCAAATCAATCGGTTGGGGATAACTTTTAAAATACTAAAAACTTAAAATTCAGTTGTAAAATTTGTCCCATACTAACAAAATGCAATTTTTTTAACCTGGGCTGTGATGCTATGGACCCGCGTATGGCCTAAAACTGCGACCAGAACCACCGGAGGTTGGGCAGCAGCGTCCTGTTAGTACACGGTGAACGTACTGCGATCCCCAAGCCGCCTGCCAAGCGTGGGGATTATGGCAACACCCCTCTCTACGAGGGAGGCCTTTGTTCAGCAGTGGACGTTTACAGGCTGGTGATGTATTTATGTGATGTGATGCTAATTTGGTGATTAACTTTATACTAATATTTAAGACAGTGGGAGTGCTGGTTATGAGTTTAATAAAAATAGGCCAAATAACAGGTTAAGGGAAAAATTATATGATTATTTACGGGATATAGTGAACAACCGTGATAGTTTAAAACAGTGTTTTAAGGGAAAAAGGCTTTCCAGTAATAAACTGAATATAATGTACCAACTTGAATTTAACTGAACTAGCTGCGCCGCGCTAGAGAGTCGCGGGCATCCAGTGGATGCAAAAGGCAGGATGTTGTTCAGTGTGAAGGTTAAAGGGGGAGGCCGCAGCAGTGGACGTCTTCTGGCTGATGATGATGATGCTGGCTGCGCCGCGCGGTTTCACCCTCGTAGATGTTCTACCAGGAACCGTTAATTTCCTGGGATAAGAAGTATAACAATAACCCTTAACTAACACACTTTCGTATTTATAATATTAGTATGATAATTACCTTTTAATTCACATTTTAGGTGTACTCCAGAGATGGCGATCGCAAAGTCGGTAAAATAACAAAGCAGTGGTCGGGATTGGCGCGGGAAATGTTCACAGACTCTGATTACTTCGGCATCAGCTTTCCCATGGACTTGGACGTTAAAATAAAGGCAGTACTACTTGGAGCATGCTTTTTGATCGTAAGTATTTATCACGCATTTTGTTACCTACTTTTTGCCTCTAACAATTGTTTATTAAATGTTTTAGAAAAGGAATTTTTATTTTTGGAGTTTTAATAACAGAAAAAATTCGCCTGAAAGTGTTTGTAAAAAAATATGAATCCAAATATCACCCACTTCAAATTCGGGACATTTGGGATATTTTTGCACACACGGTCATCTGACCCCAAACTAAGCAAAGCTTGTAATATACATACATACATATATATTTTTAAATACATCTCTATCTATAATATATCACCCAGATATAGAACAAACACAAATGTTTGTCCTAGGTGGGAATCGAACCCACGCCCCCTAGCGCAGAAGACAGATTCACTACCAGCGGGACCAACAGGCCTATCTAAAATATCCAATCTAAATAGGCGTATTGTGACGACAATACAATAAAATGGTAAAATGAAGCTAGTCTGGGGCCTCTTTTTACCTATTAATTTGGTTTGAAGTTTGCTCTGTGATAAAGGCCCCTTCTCCCTGACCTCTGAGAAGTACAGAAGTGTCTTGAAGAATCTGTATAACTATTAAATTCAATTTAAAAATAGAGGATCATAACCGGTGAGAAGCAACGAAAAGCCATATACGCAATGTATGACATATTGATTCACCCAGTGCAGCATTGCCTACTTCATCACAGATATCTAAGGAGGAAGAGTGAAGGCGCCTCACACTAAAGTGAACTCAGATTACTTGTACTTATTACTAAAAATCTCATTACTAAAAGGCTCATTTCGGCTTAAATATAACTTCTGGCTGGGCAGTATCGCACACGAAAACTAATCCGCATATTTTTAGCTGTACAGGCGTTCAGGGCCCTGATTCTACTAAACAAATTGTTATTTAATTGTAATTGTTTTAATATTTTTTTTAATGCCTCAAAATTGACAGTTTTTTATTTATTTTTATATTAGATAAATACCACCACCTAATATTATAACTTAGTATAAAAAATAAAACTGTTAATTTTTGAGGCAGTTCATTAGAATTAATTTAAAATTACCAATTAAAATTAAAACAAGTACAATTTAAAAACAATTGGATTCGTAGAATCGGGGCCCAGGAAAAAACTAAATGTTGACATTTTTCTTTTCAGGATTTCATGTTCTTCGAAAAACAAGGACAGAAAGAAAGAGATGGCCCAGGAATGCTGTAGTTGTGCTAATACTTTTGTCGACGCATTTATAAAATTACTTTTTCTAGTTATTAATATCCTAAGAAATCTCAATGTAAAGAAAAACTACTCAAATATTGTTCTCCTCAAAATTATTAAAAGTCAGCATTTTTTAAATTATGATTTTTATGATTATCAAACATACGTACTTCTTATGATATAATACGTTATTATGATGTTATGCTCTAATGATTGAATGTTTTTATACTTTTTTATTACTGTTTCCATCAATGAATAACTAAACATGAATCTCTTGTCAAGTAATTTTACTATAAAATATATCTTTTTGTATTTGAATTATAATTTTTTTGTTCTAATATTTTGTGTACTATGAGTGTTTTACTAATGCACAAATTGTTAGTTAACGTTTTTTTATTCAAGTGTTTTCTCTTGTTGGGACTATTATAAGTGTAATTTAAAGAGAATAAGATTTAGATGTATAAAAAAAATGTTTACTCGTATTCGATATTTACTAATATATTTAAAGTGTGTATTGCACAAATTATTATAATAAATGTTCCTGGTTAAATATGCAGAAATATGATAAATAATATATTCTCAAGAAGTTCGTAAATAATCTCATTTAAGCAGGGCGCAAACGGATACACTTTTATGTCTTGTGTCGGACACAAGCTATCAATGAATATTTGATTTATACATAATCAGTATGAAATCAGCCACTCCCTGCTCAGACTGTGTACAGTTGCTTCCACTTTTTTGTACATTTACATAATGACTGTTAAATTTTTATCTAAGTATGTACATGAATACACTGATTTTCAACCTTTTTAGATGTAGACATGTTTGTTGCAAGCTCAAAGTATAGTATCCAAATTGTTTTTACATTCACGTACAGCACTATTATGCTTTAACCTTGCAACACTGTTTTCGTAAGTACCTATTGGTACGTGAATTTGGGTACGTGAATGTTAATACAATTTGGGTACTTACGAAAACAGTGTTGCAAGCTTAAAGTGTAGCCTGGAAGAGATCGCTTTTAGCGATAAGGCCGCCTTGCACTTGTAGCACTAGCTCGTGAGTGTTTTTATCTTGTTGTAATTTTTATTTCTGGTGTACACAGAAAAGAGTTTCTCTCTATCTATCTAGTATAATTATGCTGTACGTGAATGTTTTTTACAATTCAGGTATTTGCGAAAACAGTGTTGCAAGCGTAAAGTATAATGGTCCTGTACGTGAATGTTTATTACAATTTGGGTACTTACGAAAACAGTGTTGCAAGCTTAAAGGTTAATAGTGCTGTACGTGAATGTTTATTACAATTTGGGTACTTACGAAAACAGTGTTGCAAGCTTAAAGTATAATTGTGCTGTACGTGAATGTTTATTACAATTTAGGTACTTTTACGAAACAATGTTGCAAGCTTAAAGTATAATTGTGCTGTACGTGAATGTTTATTACAATTTGGGTACTTACGAAAACAGTGTTGCAAGCTTAAAGGTTAATAGTGCTGTACGTGAATGTTTATTACAATTTGGGTACTTACGAAAACAGTGTTGCAAGCTTAAAGTATAATTGTACTGTACGTGAATGTTTATTACAATTTAGGTACTTTTACGAAACAATGTTGAAAGCTTAAAGTATAATAGTGCTGTACGTGAATGTTTATTACAATTTGGGTACTTACGAAAACAGTGTTGCAAGCTTAAAGTATAATTGTGCTGTACGTGAATGTTTATTACAATTTGGGTACTTACGAAAACAGTGTTGCAAGCTTAAAGGTTAATAGTGCTGTACGTGAATGTTTATTACAATTTGGGTACTTACGAAAACAGTGTTGCAAGCTTAAAGTATAATTGTACTGTACGTGAATGTTTATTACAATTTAGGTACTTTTACGAAACAATGTTGCAAGCTTAAAGTATAATTGTGCTGTACGTGAATGTTTATTACAATTTAGGTACTTTTACGAAACAATGTTGCAAGCTTAAAGGTTAATAGTGCTGTACGTGAATGTTTATTACAATTTGGGTACTTACGAAAACAGTGTTGCAAGCTTAAAGGTTAATAGTGCTGTACGTGAATGTTTATTACAATTTGGGTACTTACGAAAACAGTGTTGCAAGCTTAAAGGTTAATAGTGCTGTACGTGAATGTTTATTACAATTTGGGTACTTACGAAAACAGTGTTGCAAGCTTAAAGTATAATTGTGCTGTACGTGAATGTTTATTACAATTTAGGTACTTACGGAAACAGTATTTGCTGACACTCATCAATGAATTATAAGTTTAGTTCTTTGTATTGCGCGCTTCTAGTTTTTATAAAAATAAAGCTAGCCACAGACAGCTGCGCAGGACTATGTATGCCCACAATCAACACGAGAACAGTGTGGCGCGATGTAGCGATGCGTCCACACACTGCTAGCTCACCAATGAAGATATTATCTTTGTAGCTGACCTACGCTATGCCAATGGGAGATAGAACAAGTAAGCGGGGAAAACCGTGGCTTATTTATCCGCAAAATTCAAACAGGCCGCGCTTCCGCGGCAATCCACGCGTGTGCCTCTGTCGTCACATATCCAGGTCACTTGTGTTGGCAGCTCGCATTAAACAAAGCTAAAGACACTTGTCACTCGTAGCTGTCTGTGATCGGCTTAATATGTGCTTAGAGACATCCTTAACCGACTTCAGGAACGAACGGTTCTCAATCGCTCCGTTTTATACAAACTTCTATTTAACTTACCTTGTTAGTATAAGTTAAACTGCAACTGAATTTTAAAACAGTTCTAACCGATTGAGCTGAAATTTTGAATACACGGTTAGTTTGGATGATTACATGGTTAGCTAATTAACGTCATACTAAATCCAATATGGCTGACTCCCAAAGATGGTGGACCAGTTATTTTGTATGGACCCCCATACAAAATAACTATATCAATAGATATCAAATGAAAGGGTTTGTCGAGAAAAAATACGGAAAATTAAATGACGTCACACTAAATTCAATATGGCGAACGCCTAAAAGCTTGTTTTTATGTAGGTAGGAGAATCTGTCGCTCGAGGTGGTCTCACAAAAATTTCATTAATTTAGCGAAGTAGATTTTTAACCAGCTTCAAAAATATGAATAATTTGGTTCAAGAACCTTCTCATTAAAAGTCGATTTTCAAATAGATAATTATTTAGTTACTAGTCAATTGAATTATTATATGGTTTCAATTTGTCAAAAATAAGATCTGGGTAAAAAAAAAACTTTTTTGATACTTAAAAATATTTTTTATGTGTTATATTTAATCTTAAATGTATTTACATTCTTACCATGCGACTGTTAAAGAGTTGGAAGCCTTAATATAACTTGCTTATGTATTCGAAACAATGTAGATGTTTCTGGTGCTACATATTTAACTATTTTAATAACCATATTTATGTAAAAGATATTAGGATATAAGTACAATTCTTACTGTTCTGTCCATATAAATGATGTTGTAGAGACATTCTAAATGTTATGTAACAGTTTAAATCCTCTGTAAAACGAATGTATGATTTCCACCGAACGGCGCGCGTCTGGGTGCAACGTAACGGATGCGCGTGCAGACCGCGTCCGACTCAACGAGAAAATGTTCTGAATTCCTAGCGCATACGCGCATATCACTCTTTGCCTGTGGTCCTACTGCGTAGTTCTACCCGATATTATTTATTTACCGGGCATTTATTTTTGTCCTTGGTTCTATCATTAGAACTACGGCCAAGTAGCATTGCCCGTAGTTCTACTAAGACTCACCGTAGTAAGCACTGCCGTGTCTGTCAGTACGTTTAATTCCTATCGAGTAGCCGCGCAGGTAAGCGCTTGAGAAAGTAGCCTAACGGAGCAAAACGACGCATCAGCCGACTGCGTTCCAAGAAATGGGCACAGACCCCTGGCTTCCAATATTTAATAAGTTCCTTACAAATATGAAGTTTAACTACTGTGTTAACTTTCAATTTCTATACTGATGCGTGCCATTCAGTGTAAATCGTACTTCATATCCCTTAGTAATTAATGTGGAGTAACCAAGGAATAGTTACTTTCTTGTTCCCTTGTCTTTTTCAAGTTCATAATTTTAAAGAAAGTATAACACAATACGGTGTAACTATACCAAGGTTACTATACATTTATAACCCCTTATTATAAGTAGCGTGTAACGAGAACAATGAAAGTTATAAATAAACTTGAATGATTTTTGATATTTTAAGAAAACTGATGCATACTGAGTTTTTTGCATATTGTACTGTAGTTTTTTTAATGGATACTATAACTATAAATAAAAGATATATGATAATTAATTTTTTTATTTTATTTTGAGTATGGTGTCAAATCATGTAAAAATGAGTACAGTTTTTGTTTCCGTAAATAACGGTCTTATTGATGAATGCTCAAAACGCTAATCCATCAAATACTCGCAAATTAAGCCACACAATTATGAAAGCGAGATCTTTTTTTATGTAACAAACTAATTGAATACAGTGTAAACTCTATATAGCGACACTTAAGGGACTGCTCATTTTATGGTGTCATTGAGAGTTGTCATTAATTAATAGAGAGAAGAAAAATCAATATTATTTTACTATTATTATATCTTCTTCTTTCGAGTCGATGTTCCGCAAAATATGTATTTACTAGTTAAGTATAAAATGTACAAACAACAAATATTAATCTTAATACAAATAACGCGTGTTGTGTAGTCTGTTATTTTCGTCTACGTATGATGCCGACAGTCGAGGTAAATACAGTAGGCACAGCGGATCTTTGTCTCTGCAGTTAGGCATTGTGCAAGTTGCAACACAAAAATAGCTATTGTGCAGCCTTGCAGCCAACTTCAGAGACACAAAGATCCGCTGTGCCTACTGTACGCGGCCGGCGTTAGAAAGTGTTGTTTATTGCTTACTAGTGACGTATTGTTGAGTGGGTATGATGCTACAAGAGTGTATCACTGTATGACAAGGTAAACCAACCAAAGTCGAACCGGACGTTTTAGAGAGTTTGTCGTTAAATCGAGTGTCGCTATAAAGAGTTTACACTATTTATAAATAAGAAAGTAAAAATCAAATACAATTTACCTAATTAATACTCACATACATAATCAGTTCAAAATAACAACTATTATTTATTAGTGCGTTTGACTTGGGTGCAAACAGACAGATCTGCTTGCACACATGATTGATCTGCAATGCTGTCTTCTTGAAAATGCAGTAGCTGCCTTTTTGCAGAATTATATTCTCTACGTTCATGTTTTAGGATTACTGGGGGCTGTGGCAATGTTGATAATAATTTTTTTGCCACCTGAGTTTTGGGTTTCACTTCATCTTCCGTACCAACCTGGAAATCAAAAAAGTAGCTGAGTTTTAATTTGGATTAAAGGACAGACTAGCTAGCTAGGCTGGCTGGCTGGCTGGCTAGCTTTATGCTAGACAGTGGTAGGCATGAGCCGTGACCCAGGCACAGCTTTAAAACTACGATTATTTTATATGAGCACTTTATGCTACACTGTGTGTCGCTCGTGCCCTGGATGAGGCTCGGCTCTGCCCCAGGAGCTAAACCTTCATATAAATTAATCCGTTCCTCATACGGGTCACGGCTCGTGCCCGTCTCAGTCTAGCATAAATCATCCTTAAATCTAAATTTGTGATTCAAATCTATCTACTTATCGTGTTACAATATCATTGGTGACACGCGACTATGACAATACGCGTGGACAGCAATATTGCAGGAATATTGAATAAATAAAATTGGTTTTACTTTTGCTCACAGATCTGTATCAAGTTAGATGCAGCTAGTTCACTTAGGTACTTTGCGTGTCTGTTTTCCATTTTAAGTTGGATCCTAATTCATTTCGGTTTCCGTAATTTTGGCAGTAGCATGTCAAATGACAATACGAAAATATCAACATGCAACACAGTAAACTGCTTCAAGCCTTTTAAAAGAAGTTTGTCTTATAAGTGTGGTTAAAATGCCACTAAATTAATCTGGTGTCTGGTGACTGTAAAAAAAAGCTTCATGCTGGGACACTACTCTTGCCGATTGATTGTGATTCCACCGCTCGTTTTGCCAGGACATGGAATGAAGGAATCTAAAATCGGCAGTTTGCCACCCTAAACTCTACAAAACCCAGGCTCATATTTCTGATTACACATTAATACTTACCACTTTTGTCTTCTTCGCACTTTTATAAGAGCTAGTAGGCAAATTTATATTCTCTTTATTTTGCTTGCTTAGTGGTTCTTTTTTTACTAATTTTGGAATTAAAGAGCAATTGCTGGAGCTGGGCAATGGCTTCTTTGGACAGACATTAGTGACCAAAGGAACTTCAATGGAACCTTTTATATAAGTTGCAATAGGACTTTTAATATGTCTGTACATAGGAGATTTACTTGGGGTGTTCCTCAGTGATAATACAGATGTTTTTTTCAGACAAAGTGGATTAGCAGGTGTTTTAAATATAGGTGTTTTAGCTCCCAACATATTTGATGATGGAGTTAGAAAAATATCATCTTGTTTTTTTGGACTTTTGGCAGGAGTGTAATATTTTGGAGAAGCTTTAACTGTTGTTTTAACTTTTAATTTTGGGGTTGAAATCTCTGCTGGGCCAAATATTTTTTTCGAAATAATTTTTGAGTCTAGACTCTCTTTAACTGTAGTTTCAACTTTTAATTTTGGGGTTGAAATCTCTGTTGGCACTAATTCTTTTTTCAAACTCATGTTTGGCTCTGGACTTTCTGAACATGTCTCTTCCTTAATTGTGATTTTGTTATTGTTATTTTGCATTCCCTTTTCTGTCTTCACATTTTTTGAGTCCGGTTGGTTAGTAGAATTGCCTTGATTAGGGCCATTGTTTAGAATGAATTCAACAATTTCCAATGTGTTATTTAACTGTAGCTCTGCTGCTTTTTCTGGAGACAAACACAGCTTGGAAACTAGATTCTCCATTTGTATGAAGCTTTCATCAGATTTTCTATTGTCACGAGCAGATCCAGGAGGTGATGGGGTGTCTACAGATGTGCTCCGTAGGTTGGGTTGAGAATGCGTCTCAATTATTTTAATGCTGTCACGGTCTGCTTTGTTGCTGGTAATATTTGAGCTAGAAAATAATTACAAATGTAATTAATCATAGTATACACACCTATAAATCCATAATGTTGTAATGTGTAAAACAGATATTTAACATCCGGACATCCCTGTATCCACAGACAGGTAAAGCTACAAAAGGTGTGTTTGGATAGCCCCTTTTTGGCAAAAATAACTGTTACAAACACCAACAACAATCACATGTAGCATTTGTTTAGGAAATGTGTGAGCAAAAGTTGAATTTGTAACTGTTTTACTCACTGATCGGATAGGTCGAAAACGTAAACTTAAATGCCATTTTTAACTGCCACTTTTGACCCACCTCACGACATGGGTCCTTGGAATTGTTTTTTTTTTTACATTTAGTTTTTGATTTGGTTTTTTTTTCCCCATGTTTTGGTGTTTTGTTTGCTCACTATTGTAACTATTCTACAGTTTATAACAAATATAAGACAAATATTAGAAAATACCAAACAAAACAACTGAAGTGTGTGCTATCAAGTGCTGTCGCTGTGACATTTACATCACTGCTGGTGTTTATAGTGTTAGTTATGGGTTGGGAACAAGAGGCATAAATTACATAATTCTCAAACCCAACGTTTTACATGAACACAAATTTTGGCTATTTTAAAATGCTACCAAAAGCTATCCGAACTATACATGGAGCTTATGTCCAGCAGTGGACGTCCTATGGCTGAAATTATAAAGCTATCTGAACGCACCTTACATAGAGTTTTTGCCTGTACTTTTACTAAAGGGCCTTCTGTAAGAAGGAATAAAATAGAAAGTGAATGTCATATCGTACAAAGAAACAATACTGATAGTCACTGAAGGCTTGAGGCTACTCCGCCGACAAGATGTAGGGTAGTTGTTTTTTTTTTAACTTGCCTACTGACCCTTCGGGTTTTTGGGGCAATTTTGCCATCAACAGTGAGGGAGCGAGATAGTGAGATTGTAGGTATAACGAGGGGAGATAATCCTGGTGATGACACTACTAAAAGAAAATAACAAATGAAAAACTAAATACCGATATTATTGCACTGAATGAAATAAGCTAATTAAAAAAATACTTTTTTGTTTGGGAATGAGAGTAGAGAAGAAATATGTAATGGAAGCGGAATTTTACATTTAGGGTAGTAGAATGAAAGGATTATTTACCTACTACGAAGAGGGCAAGGTTAGTTAAGAAGAAAGAAAATTCCTTACGTTTTGTCATATCCGTGATTTAGCCAGATGTGCTTCTTGACTTCTTTTAACGTCATTTTTCCAAAAAAGACCTCATCGTCACTCAATTCTTCACATAAACTTGCCATTGTACTAAAGCTAATGAAACGTACGTATTTAATTAACGTTTATATTGATTTTCCCAAATATTTCAAGAAATTAAACTAAACAAACATTCTTATTTTCAACTTCAACGAACTTCTGTGGAGAGTCAGTTATTTTTTTTTTTTTTTTTGAAAAAATTTCTTTACCGTGGATTCAATGTCCTTTAGTCGTAATATTAAACAGTTTACGTAGTCTTAATAGCGTCAAACAAGTCAGAGTCAAGCTAAGTAAGTCACGGTCAAGTCTAACTCATGCCCCTGTAAAGTGGTGGAGAATTTACAAGAAGCTCCTATAGAGTTTTGGAAACAACACGAAAAGACAAGTTTCACCTCGTTATATCACTTACCCATATTCGAGCACGTTTACGATCTGTGCTCATTTTAGTATTTTCTACTGTTAATGTATAAATTAATATTTATTTGGTGTTGGCGAAATTTAAAAGCGATAGAGTGAGGTAAAATGTATATTTTAATGTTGTTTCGAAAACTCTGAAGCTAGCCTCCTTAGCTTTACAGGGGCATAATTTTTGTCAATGTAATACGTAAAACGAGGAGATATGGCCGTAATGGATTTAGCGTTCGAAAAGAACAACAAAGAAAACAAAAATGGCATGATTGTAGTACATAGATTATACTGAATCTATGTTGTAGTCACAGGTGGTTGTAGTAGAGTCTGGCTAATGAAAGTTGAGACTGAAAATGCCAGCCAAATTTTAAAAAATCCGCATTGCAACCCCAAAATTAATATGAAATGCAAACATTACTGTGTTCTGACTGTGTTACAATAAAAAATTATAACTTACAAGTATCAAGTGAGATTATTCCAGGCATTTTATACTAATTTTAGGGGTTTCAATGCTGATATTTTTAAATTTGCCGCGCTTTTTAATCTCTACTTTCATTAGCCAGACTCTATCTAGTTTATGCACAGATCTACAGTGATACGATATGAAACGCAAGAATAACCATAATATAGGCTTTAATTCAATAAAATTTGTAGTATGAATGAAGGCATCACATTTGACACTTTTATAAACTTGTTATGAAAGAGTTCGTAACACCACATTCACCCCCCGTCAGATAATATAGTCCTGGAAGTGGACTGGAGCCCTTCTCTCTCTTGACGAGTGACGAGGAGCCGGCGCTGTTTCACGCTGTTCAGTATGCTCGTTCGATGATTCACGAGTCTGAACAATTGATGTCTCTGCTTCATCCTCAGCATCCTCGAAGTGATCTTCAGACTCAGATTGATCACTTTGAATCTCTAGCTCTCGAGGTGGGAGAGGAGCAAGCTGTCTGTTTGATACTGTAGTTTCGCGGCCATCCTGTAATCTTACGTAAGAGTAAGATGGATTGGCTTCCAAAAGCTCCACTTCTTCTACATCAGAATCGTATTTAGATTTCTTTAGATTATTTCGCATTAGTATAGGACCTGACTCTAGGAGGTACGTTGGTAGCGAATCTCCGTTAGGCGTGCGCCGAAGGTGATTAAATAACCTTTCATGAGGTGTAACATTGGTTGCTGTGCATAGCAATGATCGGATGGAGTGCAGTGCTGATGATAAGACTTGCTCCCAACATACCGTGTCAAGATTCATGGTCCTTAAAAATAGCTTGACTGTTTTCCATAAAGTTCCGTTGAGGCGTTCTACTTGCCCATTTCCTTGGGGATTATAAGCTGTAGTTCGACTACATGCTACACCATTAGATATTAAATATGTTCGTAATTCATTCGACATGAAGGCAGTTCCACGATCAGAGTGTATGTACTGTGGCGCTCCAAACATTTTGAATAGGTCCTTTAAACAATTTATAACGGTGCCAGCGGACAGGTCTTTACATGGGTAAGCAAATGGGAACCGTGAAAATTCATCTATAATCGTCAGGATATAACGATTATTAGTTTTAGTAGGCAAAGGCCCCTTAAAGTCAATATTTAATCTTTCAAATGGTGCAGTTGCTTTTATAAGAGTTCCATGCTTCTTTGCAAACCTTGGTTTAATTTCTGCGCAAATGCGACACTCTGTTGTCATTTTCTTGATGTCTTCTACTGAGTAAGGCATATTTTTAGATCGTATCCAGTGTGTCATTCTGATTATGCCAGGGTGACCTAAGACATCATGTAACTCCTTCAATTTATTTTTGGTGATGTTTGAGCATACACGAGAAAGAGTATCAGCTGTGACATTCTCTTTGCCTGGACGATAGACTATGTCATATTTATAACTTGATAGTTCAAGTCGCCACCGTTCTATCTTCTCGTTTTTAATTTTGCTGTTTTGTGATTGGTTAAACATAAATGAGACAGACCTTTGATCGGTTATTAGTAAAAAATGTCTTCCGACAAGGTAGTGTCGCCACTTTCTCAAAGCTTCAACGACAGCACTTGCTTCCTTTTCAATTGAAGAATGTCGACGTTCGGAGTCATTCAATGAGCGAGAAAAGAATGCCACTGGGCGGCTGTTTTGAGAAAGAGAAGCCGCAATAGAGTGTTCTGAAGCATCCGTCTCTACAGTGAATATGGCATTCTGATCAATGATAGTTAGAGCTGATTTCATTATATCAGTCTTTAGTTTTTGGAAACAGGTAATTGCGTTTTGTTGCAAAGGGAATCCAGAGACCGTTGTCAAAGGGTTGACTTTTTCTGAAAAGTTTTTTATCCATTTTGCATAATGGGCGAACATGCCGAGAGCTCGTTTAAGAGATTTCATATCTGTAGGGATTGGTAATTTCATCAGAGGGTCAAGGCGTTCTTTGTCTGGACGGATAGTGTTACCTTCAATAGTGTAACCAAGAAGTGTAATAGAATTTTGTCCATATATACATTTATCTTCGTTTAGTGTAAGATGATATTTTCTCACAACCTCCCTGAATCGTTCTAGGTTATGATCATGTTCTTCTTTTGTTTTTCCACATATAGTGACGTCATCAAGGTATGCGAATGTACCTGTCAGCTTCTCTTTATTGATGATGTAGTGTAAGGTTCTTTGAAATGCGGCAACTCCATTTGTAACTCCAAATGGAATACGTGTAAATTGGTACAAGTTTCCGCATGCTTCAAAAGCCGTGTATTTTTTTTCGCTTGACAGGATAGGCACTTGATGATATGCACTCCGTAAGTCGATTTGGCTAAAAAAGTTGTGTTGTGCTACCTTTGATACTATCGATTCAATGTTAGGTAGAGGGTACGCATCCAATTCAGTGAATCTGTTGATTGTTAAAGAGTAATCAACGACCAGGCGTTTGCGGTGTGTTGTGCCTCCAGTTACTAGGACTTGAGCTCTCCAAGGTGAGTTAGATGGTTCGATAACATTATCTTCCAGGAGTTTGCAGATCTCTTCTTTGATAAATTGATTATCAGCTTCAGAATGTTTTCTTGATTTAATAGCAATCGGCTTGACTTTAGATGATAAATTGGCAAACAGTGGTACTGGCGGTACCATGGCTTCCATGACATTGCAGATTTTGAGTGGTTTTGCTGGACCCCCAAATTCAATTTCCAGAGATGAATGCTCGCTCAAAATATCATGGCCAATAATCACGTCAGCGCATAAGTCTTCAAGGATATATAATTTCCGTTTATAGCTATGCTTGTTTATGTTGATATTGGCATAACAGAATCCATTAACGTTTGAAGTACTTCTCTTGGATGCCAATAGTATAATCTCATTCCACGGATATTTTTTTAATTTGAGTTGTTGAGCAAATTCCTTATTGATAAAGCTCGTTGAGCTTCCGCTGTCAATTAATGCGTCAGCTATAAAGCTGACATTTATAGTTATTGCTATTGTAGCTTTTCTTACACTTGCTGGAGATGCAGCTGATTGCATTGCTAATGCACTTGATTCTAAACCAGCAGCAGATTGTGATCGACATACTTTCGAAAAATGACCCCTTTTCTGGCAGTTTGAGCATGTGGCATGAAATGCTGGACACTTCGTACGTTGATGTACGTTTCCACCACAAAAATAGCATTGTTTGCGTTGTGTTGATGGTGATGGACGAACCACAGCGACATCGATTTGGTTGAGACCCGGTGATGTGTAAGTATCGTTAGATTTAAAATAATCGGCATTCTTCTGTGCCATTTCGAGTGAAGTCGCTTGATTGAATGCGTCTTCTAAATTTATATTTAAATTTTCTAGTAGCCTCTGACGTATCTTTTGAGAATTAATTCCGGCAATAAACGCGTCGCGTACATACTCGTTTCTGTATTCCTCGGCACTTACAGAATTAAAGTTGCAGTCATAAGCTAGCTGCTGCAATGTGCGTAAATAATCCGCTACTGACTCATCAGCTTTTTGCTTAGTTGAGGTGAGCATAAATCTTGCATGGATCTCGTTTTTTGATTTCAGGTAGGTTTTATCCAAAATAATTAAAGCTTTCGAATAACTTTTAGCCTCTCTTATATAACAGTATACGGTGGGAGACACATTGTTAAGCAGTATTTTTAATTTAGTACTATCGGATACCTCTGCATTCTTGGTTTCTACAAGATAGTTCTGGAACGTTTCTTTCCAATAGCGATATTTCAAGTCTGCCGCTGGAGTACCTGGATCGATGTCAAATTTTTCTGGCCTTAACAGCCGCTCGATAGAAGTCATCGCTAGTGGGTATTCAAGTACTTTCCGTGGAGAGAAGGTACATTAAGTACCTTGATTCACAATTTACCTACGTTTTTATTATTGAATTAAATTGATACGATATGAAACGCAAGAATAACCATAATATAGGCTTTAATTCAATAAAATTTGTAGTATATATATAGTAGTCTTTGGTATGAATGAAGGCATCACATCTGACACTTTTATAAACTTGTTATGAAAGAGTTCGTAACACCACATACAGTTTATGATTATAAAAGAAAACACAACGACACTGACATAAATAAGGAAATGACGTTGGCATCAATTAAATAAACCGGCAAAGTGCGAGTGGGCTCACGCACTGAGGGTTCCGTACCACCAGCACATAAATTGTTAATTAATAAGTAAAAAGTAGCACAAAATGACAACACCACGCCCAGGCGGTCACCCACCCAAGTACCGAGCGCACCCGAAATTACTTAACTTCGGAGAACAGATATTATTTTGTTGTTTTTAGAATGTGTACTATAATCATGCCAAGTTTAACGCTTGTATAATATTACCGTTTTTACACTAGAGATAATTATAAAAATACGTTCAAAAAAAACGATTGTTGTGTCCAGATCCTCCCACCCCTTTTGGTTTTTACTTTTTAAGTTCATTATTATTTCTTAGTTAATCCGCCCTAACGTTACATAACACTGGGGAAATTTCAACTGGCTAGGTATCTATTACGGTTCGAAAGATACAGCCGTGGACAGACAGACCGACAGCGTACGCTTAGTTATAGGGTCCCGTTTTCACCCTTTGGGTACGGAACCCAGAAAACGACACTTGAATATTTTTTTTTTCAGTTTTGGCTTCAGACGCCTTGTCTATTTAGCGTATAATAATATGAGTGTGGTTACTACGATTACCATGATTTATACCATGGATATTACCTTGTC
The DNA here is from genome assembly GCA_914767915.1 of Agriopis aurantiaria. Classification (NCBI taxonomy): domain Eukaryota; kingdom Metazoa; phylum Arthropoda; class Insecta; order Lepidoptera; family Geometridae; genus Agriopis; species Agriopis aurantiaria. Next base: position 9,228,108 of record OU611983.1, on the reverse strand, counting down.
TGATTAGTTCGCAAAATACCCAAATCGATCAGCGGATAGTAAAATTAAATGGTTAGCTTATCACAGGAAAAAATATAGAAAGTTTAAAGTTTCATTTCAATAAAAATCTTGGTCAAGTCCATTCCAAGTCATGTCAAGTCTTGTATCATGGTCAAGTCCAAATAATCTGTTGGTACATAATAAATAAGAATAATTATGAAATAAATTGTACAAGTATTGGAAACTTTACTTGAGGTTTATAGGTAAAGCTTTTTTCTTTACACGGTTAATGTATTCCACCAATGCTTTTCCGATTGAGGCATTCCATGTAAAACGAAATTTTATGAAAGGACTCGGAATCCCAGCCAGATTGAGTAGGTAGATTACCTGATCTAAGGTAGGTAGGTGTATCAAGGTGTATGCATAAACTCAGTCAACACGTGGAGTCAGGATTTCGGAGGGGGTAAAAAAAAACCAATAGATCAGCGGTATAGATTGCTTCACTCTAATACGAAAAAAGTTTTCGAATACCTTTCAGCCCAGCAATGTATGGAACAAAACGTAAAGGAAAAAAGTTTTCGAAAACTATCAAATCTGGGACTAAGCCCCAAGTGATACTTTTTTATTTCTGTTTAAAACTAAAAATAATATACAGACGTTATTTATTTAAGGGGGTTAAACCCCTAGAACCCCCCTTTTATATTTTTATTGGGCAAGTGCTTTTTCATTATTCAGAGGAGCGGGTTGTAAGTAATACATTTCAGCCACAGAAGGTAGTAGATCTGTGATTTCAGCCCTAGGGAAAATCACTTTCAACTGACAGTGACAGTCGACAACAGACAGGCACTCAAATTATAAAATAAAAAAACTAGTTCTAATTTCACATCTATTGTATTCTCTTTGTTTCACCTATTGTATTCTTTTTGTTTCACATTTGTATTGAACCCATGGAAGTTTTAGGGTATAAAACACAGATATAGTGGTATAAACACAGATATACACAACATATAGGTAGTAGATCTGTGGGTATAAAACAATAAAACGTCCTCTATTGAACCATATTCCAACTTTTTTTTTTTTTTTTTCTCCTCGTAGGATTATGTTCCCGCACTTCTCGTGCATTTGCCAGTGTAAGGATGTTAAAAAAAATATTGGCGGGAATCCGATCTTCATTGTAGTTTTGTTTAAACTTCCTTATAGCAGATTTGTATTAACACAATGAGTTCATCTGATTCCGATATGGATTAAACGCCTGATTTCATAAGAGAAGAGGCTAAGGCAGTAGTGGAAAACCTTTTACCACCTAAATCAAAAGAAAGATACTTAAAATAGTACGACAATTTTATGAAATGGCGCGCTGAGAAAAATGTGAAATCGTTATCAGAAAACATTTTGCTAAAATATTTCAACGAATTATCAAAGACTTACAAACCTTCAACATTATGGAGCGTGTATTCTATGTACTACATGAACTATGACTACATTAAGTACTAAACACAATGTACATAGAGACTAACATCGTTTCTCAACCAACAATGTTGATTTATGTAAAATAAAATTCACTCATATTTTCTTTAGTCAGTTCATGTTTTTATTTTTAGTTTCCTAAGTTTCCTTGTATTCGTAATGAAAAGCACAGTGTTTACCTCGGGGTTAACTATTAGCGCCCTCGCTAGGCTCGGGCGCCAAACCCCGTCTCGGGACTAAATAAGTTACTTACACCCCTAGGTTAACAATGTACTATGTATCAACCTAAACAAAATACAAGTTACAATACAATACTACTATAATCTACCTATAAAAAATGAACACATCTAGACCTTAGGGCTGTGGGGGCCGGCCGCCCATGATCTACCTATTTAAGGACTTGGCCAAATCCTTGGTGGTAGCGCGATATGACATGTATGCAGGCGCCTGCTTTGGCCAAAAAATTTGCATTTCCATCCAGCATGGTAATGCTGCCAGCATTCTGGCCACTTTTCCCTCCACCTTTTAGATGTATGTAATTTTATGATTTTTATTTTAATTTGTATGTAGGTAGGTAAACAATATAATATTTCACTTCATCAAAACTCGCGTGAGGATTAATTGTAAATTATTATAACACCGGCTTGCACTCACGATTATGTTTCTATCGGTCGAGACGATCGACCGGTTTCAACAAACGGTTTCGGTTCTAATGGCTCCGAAACCGGTCGATCGTCTCGACCGATAGAAACATAATCGTGAGTGCAAGCCGGTGTTATAATAATTTACAATATGATATTAGTTTTAAATATTTTTCATGTGGTAAATAAAATTTTCAAACACATCTAGATTCCATAATAAAACTTGGCAGGATTTTCTCCTGCTTAACATAACTATGTACTACCCTACTTATAAACATAGAAATAGACTATTCAAAAATGCCTAACATACCTTGGGGGAATTTGTTCACATAGATCAGATTCTGCTTTCGTTAGAATAAAATATGGGGTGTTTTCGTCAGAAAATTAACACCCTTTTATTTATTCTGATTCTAATGAAAGTGGAATTTGACCTATGTGAAAAAATTCCCTGCAGACAATCTCAAAATCATTCCTTTTTTTAATTTACATTGAATTTTGTTTTGCTCTCTCATTAGCTGAGAAGATTATGGTACGCCCCCTGTGCTATCTATATAGGGTAGGTATATTTTGTCTAATCCATGGTCTAATCCTAACTCTCTCTGTCTATTTGTTTGCTTTTAACGAATAAATGACTTGGCTGATCTTAACCAAAGATTAGTCTTAACGAAATGTGTCAGGATGATAGTGTACATCATAAGCATAGCATAGGATACTTTTTCCATAGGGTACCGCACATTATTCCGGGACGTAGGCGTAGTGGTCAGATTTTCATATAAAATGTATGAAAGCTATTTTTGTTTTTATGGCCCTCGTACCTTTTATCTTATTATTACAGTCTTAAGCCTGTTGCGACGATGTACAGTAATACTCGCGCGAGGACTGCGCATCGTCTGCAACGGGCTTTACTTATAAACATTAGCAAAGTCAAACATTGCAGAGCCGAGGACCGAACCGGATGCCGCCAGATAGTAAAGCGTACATGCTACCGCTCGGCCACCATCGCTCCAATATGTAGTAATCGCGAAAACTTAAAAAACTTACTTAATAGGCACTAATGTGGTACCAAATGAATCGTAAACAACCAGGAGTGAAAAAATTAAGTACCTATGTCATGAGGATGGATTCAGAATACTTTTTATCTCAGAAAATTGGGGAAAATTGAAAATCTCTAACTGTCACATTAACGTAATTTCTTCAACAATTCTGCAGCTTCTTTATTCGCCATGTGGTCATCGTTGGACTTGGCTGGATAGCTAGCAGCAAGCTTAAGATAATACTTGGCCTGGTCTTCTTTTTCTAATTTTAAATAGCAGTTTCCGAGCCTGAGTAAATTCAAGCTGTAGAATCTAGGTTGTGCGGTCTCGGCTCTCAAAAAATATTCCAGTGCATCTTCGTAAGTAGAATGGGGAGGCGATGCGAATAAAATTTCTGCTATCCTCCTTTGATGCCAGGGCATTTCGGAAACTTGGTAGCACCATTCTCCCAACATGTACAAACATGTTGCATCGTCAGGGTTGAGTGTTACAGCAAGCTGGAATAAAAAAAATACTTTTGATTAATGTGTTGTTATATAGTCGAGGTGGCGTTTGCCAGCCGGGTCCTAGCCTGCGCGGGCCACGGACCTGGCTTGTGGGGCTTGTCGCAAAACAGGCGGTAGGTAGGATAGGGGGTCTCCAGTCTCGGGCCCTGGGCTTGTGGGGAGCCACTCGGGCCCTTCTGGCCCTGTGCGATCCTGGTTGTGAGAACTAAAATAATTTTTTATATCACCTCACATCATCAGCCAGTGAACGTCCACTGCTGAACAAAGCCCTCCCTCTTAGAAAGCTAATCCCCACGCTTGGCAGGCGGCTTGGGGATCGCAGTATGTTCACCGTGTACTAATAGGACGTTGCTGCCCATCCTCCGGTGGTTCTGGCCTCAGTTTTAGGACATACCAGGGTCCAGTGTTTGATATATTTAGTTTAAATTTAAAGCCGGCAATACACGATGGCCATAGCTCGCCAAGCAAAGGAGTACCATATCATTTGATTGTCATTTGATTATTATTTGAGTATCCTTTGATCACCTGCACCTAGGTGACCATAGGCGACTCGATTCAAATTATTGTTTTGGTATCTTTTAATCACCCATGAATAAAAAATTGTTCAAATTAGAAATATCAACATCATCATTTCATGTACATGTTGGTCAAGTTTGATCGAGTCACGAGGTCGACGAGGACGAGGTCACTACCAACTGGGCCAACGGGGCTATCGATATGGTACTCCTTTGCTTGGCGAGCTATGGCCATCGTGTATTGCCGGCTTTAAATTTAAACTAAATATATCAAACACTGGACCCTGGTATGTCCTAAAACTGAGGCCAGAACCACCGGAGGATGGGCAGCAACGTCCTATTAGTACACGGTGAACATACTGCGATCCCCAAGCTGCCTGCCAAGCGTGGGGATTAGCTTTCTCAGAGGGAGGGCTTTGTTCATCGGTCCCATTGTCAACTTTATATGCATAAAAATAAGACTTACATCCATATGTTTCTTGACATTTTCAAGTTGCTTTATTTTTTCCTTGATACCCTCATAGGTGCTTTTAGCATCTAATAATAAGGCATACCACTTATGGACGGCATAATGGTCTTCATTGTTATCAATCAACTTAGATATTATATCATAAGCGAGATATACTAGTTCTTTCTTGTATGATGTTTCATACTTTGACTCCTTGGACATGTTATAAAGTACTCGGACTATTCGCCATTGTATCTCTACATTACTTTGGTCCTGTAATTAAAATTTTCATCATAGGTATGTTTATTGAAGATATTTACGCCTTTTTAATATTAGTACCTGGGAGACTGATTGTCATTTAGTTCAGAAAACTAGCTTTCCAAATAAGAGACCTACCAAGACTATGCATGCAGTCTCTCCGTTGCTGAGCAAAGACCTCTTTTCTCGCACTCCTTGGCCGTTTGCCTGAACTTCTGATCAGACGACCAACGGAGATATGAAAAGGTGGTGTGGACGCATCTGGCTAGCTGCCTTTAGTCAAAGATCATTGGTGTTGCTGCAAGTTTCTTATAGTGTGTGTGAAATATAAGTGAGCCGTACTTGCAGTTCTTGCATTTAGCGGTTTAGCAGTAGTGATTTTTTTAGGGTCTGTACCCAATGGGTAAAAACGGGACCCTGTTACTGAGCTTACGTTGTCTGTCTGTCTGTCCTATCTTTAAATGGCTATATCTTTAGGACCATAATAGATAGCCAGTTGACATTTACACAGAATATGTAATGTTACGGCGGATTAACTAACAAATAATAAAATAGTCAAAAAGTTAAAACGAAAGGGAGTCCCCATATATAACAAACGAATTTTTTAATACGTATTTTTGTATTGTAAAATACGTACATGAGTCAAACTTGACTTGATTATAGTACACACTCTAAAGTATAACGACAAATAATAAATAATGGCTAAGTGCGAGTCGATGACAAGTTTCTGTTAATTACCAAGTTGAAACTGGTAATTTTGTTTAATTTTAAATTTTGTGGTGGTATGGAATACTCATAGCGCGAGCCCGACTCGCACTTGGCCGGTTTTATCTAATGAAAAATTAAGACAATTGAACAGAACGATAATAATTTGTACTATGGCTTGCTATCTCCCTTGTTAGTCTGATCTGAGACCTGCACCAAACTTTCTCAGTCCTTGAGGCATATTTTTTAGGATCTTTGAATAATTTTATGGGTCCCTCCAGGGACCCATAAAATTATTCACAAAAAAAAAAAAAATTATTTTATTTTATTTTATTTTCAAAAAATCCTTCTTTCTCCAGAAAGAAGGATTTTTTAATTTGTTCTTATATGAAGCGTACAGAAGGAACGAGGAGCTTAATAAAATGTGACAAGCAAATAGTATGTTTTGAAGGTCAACTAGTCTCTCACTAGTTGACCTTCAAAACATGGAAAACTTGGAATACGGCAAACCAGTTAAGAAAAAAAGCTGTTGGCTTACTTCATAATCATTAAGCAACTGATGGCACTCTTCATAGTGCCCGTTATCAAATAGCTGATCAGCATTTTCCACTGTAGAAGGAAGATTGTCCACTTGCTTTTCTGCTGAAGTTTTACCCGATTTTGTCATAGGCCATAGGAATGCCAAGCTTGTGATTGTCATATAAGTGTATCTATGAATCAGCGGTACCTAGAACAAAAATATTACGTACATCATATTTATAATTTAGAGTATTTCTAAAATTATCATCATCATCATATCGCAGACGTCCTGAACTGCTAAACATAGACCACTTCCTTAGAAATCCAATTTTTTTAAAAAAAAAATTTACCGCTGATAAGTCCGCGGCGTACACTGAACAACAGCCTGCCATCTGCATCCACTGGATGCCTGCTACTCTCATGAAGTCTTTTGGTTAGCGTTCTCCACTCGAGAACCTTTCTTCCCCATTGGTTATCGGTTCTTCAAGCGATGTGGCCACGTCAGCTTGCAAATCTGAGTAGCTATGTCAGTGACTGTGGTTCTTCGGCAAATTCCTCGTTCAAAGAAACTCTGAGCATAGCTCTCTCCATTCCCCGCTGTGCGACTCTGGGATTACCTTATGGGACCGTTAGGGATTTGATGATTGTTCAGGCATTTGGAGGCTGGAGAAGGCTCGACAATCTATTTTTTTCCAGACTTGACGAACAAATAAACAAACAGCGGGTTAGGTGGTAACATCCGTGGTGCGGTGCGCGCGCTATCACTATCACCATAAGATCATTGACCATCACGAACTTTGATACTATTTGCTCATAATAGTTTCTATTCAATAAGGTGAATTACCTATAATAGTTACTTGCCTGAAACGATAGCTTTCTGTTTCGTAGAGTTTTAGTCCAATTTAGACCACTCTGAAATAGTTTCAAAGTTAGAGGACGAAACTTTTGCAAGTTATTCATCGTACCTACTACTTTTTATAGCTAAATTCTGCCGCAAGCAATTAATACGAGTATTTTAATTGATACGGAATTATATACTTTATAATTTCTATTGGTGAAACTAAAGTTGCTTAATTATTATATATCAATATTTAATAGAATAGCTCCCAATAGCTCTTAATAAACTCCAGTTGTTTTTTTTTCTTGTTTTTTTTTCCTTTATGTTATTCGCCCATCGGGCAGGCTAAAGCCTTTAAGGCCATACCGCCTGTTCATCTGTTTTGTATAGTCTTAATACGTCAAACAAGTCATAGACACAGTCAAGTTAAGTAAGTCACGGTCAAGTCAAACTCATGCCCCTGTAAAGTGGTGGAGACTTTATAAGAGGCTTCTATGGAGTTTTGGAAACAACACGAAAAGACACGTTTCACCTCGTTATATCACTCGAGCACGTTTACGAGCACTTAATGAATAATAATTCACCATTTAATAGACATTAACACTCGAAAATACACAAGCTTAGGAAATAATAGCACAAGCCGACATGTTTTTTCAACGTTGGCGCCAAAACTACTCCAAGGACGTTATAATCATATGACTAAAGGCACAGATCTAAAGGGGTATGAGATCTGTGGGTATGAGAGACAAACAAGCAAAGAATCAACTTCAACTCTTATTTAATGGCCTCTTTTGTGGAGGAGCAAAGAATCAAATGCACTCTGTCGTTATTGCTGCCAATACTCGGAAACATAAATAATTACTACAAACCTACATGGTTCCTTAAAATAAAAATTTTGATCAATTTCATGTCTAAGTACATCACAGAAGTACATTAATATCCATTATAAAATTGTAATAAAAACTTATTTTTGTTTCACTGTTTTAAACTATCACGGTTGTTCACTAAAGTTATATGATTATTTACGGGATATTTACCGTGGTGGTATCCCGTAAATAATCATATAACTTTATTTTTGTTTCATTCAATGTAATTATTGTGTTTACGCCCCAAAATAAGGCCTGCCATGTCTTATTGAATAAGTAAAACTACAAAAAATATATATGTTTTTTGCAATGGCAGCCTTTAAAACGGGACAAACTGCCTCCCTATTAGCTATCGTTATCGGCTCGTTTTGCCTCCATAGTACTAGCGACATTTGGTGAACCTTACTTTTAGACTTTAAGGTTTAGTTTTGTACGGGAATGTTTTTATGGTGCTCGGTCCAGCCAATAGGTTATTCGTCCTTGTTTCACTCACACTCACGCACAGGACGAGACGGACTTGGTTGATGGACCGCCGGCCGTCCAACCAACGGGAGAGAAAGAAAAAATTCTTCTCTTGACGGCGAATTTTCTTGAAATTGACGGCGTCCGTCAACTAAATCCATATAGTCAGATAACATGGACTAGAACATGGTGAAAACGTGGAATAACACAGATATAAGATCTGTGTGAAATAAGTACTAACTTTTTGAGGTTAACTTAACGCGCTGCGTTATGAGCTTGTTTGTAGATAGTGAATCAGGGCCCAGTAGAAATGTTGTGTCAAGGTTCGCCTGTCTCGGGATGTTATTAATAAGTTTAATTTTTATTTTATTTCTGGCAACAATCTTTCAAAAAATCAATTTCTCGCTCAAGGGCGGGTTGCTTTGCTGTTGACAGTTTGGTGATGTTGGGTGAAGTGCAGCAAAATTCGTGTTTTGAGATTATGTTTTTAGTTTAAAATATTGTTTATATCGTGATAACAGTATGCAGAGATCAGGTAATTTGAAGTTTAAATATTTCTCGTGTTAATGACGTAAGCATGGTCATGTAAAACCCCTATAATATTCCCGCCCATGGCTTCGCATTCGGTTTAAAAATGATTCGCTATAACGTATTTTGCTCTCGTTATTGTTAACTTATGCGAAATTAAGAAATTATTATTAGTCTTTCGTAATAAAGGTTTGAGTTGTTGCATATAAATATAATGTATAAGTAAAGGGTTTTGTTGACATGGTAAAGGTAGGCAATTCGTAATTCATTCTGCTATCTGAATTAGCGGCGCCCCGTTGTTTTACCCGCAATTTTCTGGTATATATCCGAGGTTAAAATTGCTATTTATCCCCCATCATGATATACGTAGCTAAGTTTTATTTATCGTATTTCGTAACAATCGGTTTAGTAATGGTAATATATGAAGAAAAATACACAAAAAGAAGATAAGATACACTAAAAAGATACCTAGATAAAAGGTTATGTTTTTCAGGCTTATCAACGTAATACTCGCACATAATGACTTGTAGGTCCTCTTTAGTACTACAAACTGGGTTGACTAAGTGTATAGTTTAAAAAAATTGTACCAGATGTTCACTCTGTACCTAATTTTGCCTTTGTTATTTACAGAAAAAAGTCTTATATAGTATGTTTGCTTGTGCTGTACTCTGTCATCAGAGTTTTAAAGACACTTAAGTCTCCTTGTGATACAAATGAAAGATTTACAGCTTAACAAGTCAACAGAAACAAGGTTTCGTGCTGTCTGTGCATGCGTGTGTTTTTCAGCCTGATCTGAAATCAGGCTGTTTTTTTAGGTTTGTCTATGTTTCGCCTGGACAATGGCATTACAAGCTTCATAGTTTGGCCCTTGATGATGTAGCTAGTCCAGTAATCTGTAAATTTTCACCAATTCCAAGCCAAGCTATTTATCTCTATCCCGATGGCAGATCCAAATAAATAAAAAAACACTGCTTATTTTCACACGTCATTCTATGACAATATTTGGTCTTAGCTCAGTTTTGTAAAATAAATATTTTAGTAACTTAAAATACAATACACTATTTTTACTATTCAAACTGTGCCAGTTTCCCAATACAGGGCATAGGGAACAGTGGTACTAAGCCAAGAAAGCTAAGCCAAGCCCAGAAAGGAGGTCATAGTACTACTTTATATTATGTCATACTAGTCATATTATGAACTACTTTTAGTATAAGACCAACCTTAAAATTGCTAAAAAAACAGCTGTTCCATAGAACATTTTGTAAATTTTTTTTTGTGTTGTGTTGTTGTGTGTGTTGTGAAGCAGGTGCTGTTGTCTTGCTCTCACCCATAGACTTAAAATTTTTGGTCATCTCAACCTGCCGCTCAGATCATTGTGGATGTTATTTTATGCAACTGAGTGATAAGATGAGCAAATTGCTTGCCTTATGGCAAAGTGACACTTTACCCAGTGCCACCCAGAATTATGAACTTCAACGGTTCAAAATCCTGCACTATGCTCATCACCGGTTGCGGCTGGGATCTGTATCTGGGCGTTTTTCAAAAAAGATGTACATTTGCGAATTTGGGGCGTCCAAAACTTTAACTATTTATTATAATTTTTGTATGTACCGTACATGAATAAACGGAGTTATTATTTCATGAGTACATATTTAAGTTACCAAATTAACTGTTAAGTGCAACCTAACACTCATTGATATTAATATATAACAAAAACAAACCGCAAAAAAGTGTCAAATCTGTATGTCCCATCGGCATTATTGAAACTTTCAAGTCTCAGAAAATATTCCACAAATTAAATAGCGCCACTGTTTTAGATTCTGTAGACGAATATTGAACTTGCCAATACGATTTAGAGCGAGATGTTGTCGTAATGGGTCTTAAAATAGCTCAAAATATTATATAATTGTTGTCCCAGGAATATGGCAAAACCGGAATTCCGGCAATAGTCACGGTGCATTTTTGATAGATAAACAAATTTTTACCATAAAATATGGTTATTTTTTGTTACTGGCAGCGTTAATCTTGTGTGTGGTGTAGCCGCAATTTTGAAGCAAACGTCAGTGTAATCAAAATCAGTGACGAAAGCGGGCGCGTTACGTTGGTTCTAAAGTGGAGTTCCAGATAGCTACGGGATTTTATGAGGTATGTATAGTTTATCAAGGTATTTGCCGTTACACAAGCACATTTTTGTTTTTAAACTATTGTAAAACAAATCACAAGTAGCCATAAAATGAACACAACAGCTTGAATTATTGTTAGAAGTTTAGTTGATATGAATTCGTCACATCGCGTTCGTCACGTATTGTATAAACGGAATCATTTTGTGACAGACCGGAACTATTAGGCCGAGGCTACATTTGACAGATGAATAGTACTAAAGTAAATAATAAAAATCTTATTATAAAAAAGTTTGAATATTATGTAGTTATGTACGTCTGTCACTGCTAATCTTTGGGACGGCTGAACCAATTTAGATAAAAAAAAATATACAGCGTTAGCAGCTTGGGGTGTACCTAGTATATAATTATCTTTGGGTGTACTAAGCCGAAAAGGGGTCATTATACCTATCATTATGAACAACTCATACTATGGAAACAAACCTGAAATCTGCTGTTCCATACATTATGTCGATGGTCATTGAACTTTTTCTTTGAAACAGCAGATTTTTTTGCGATTTAGGTATTAGCCCCGCAGTTATAGTTGTTCCTAATGATGAGGTACAATGACCTTTTTTCGGCTTCTTACATCCCAATCTGTTAACCCTGTACATAGATTATGTTGAATAATATAATTTATATAATACTATTATTTACTTAGGTACTATAACTAGTACTAAATATCTTAGTGCTAAAATTCAAATCTTGCAATTAATTAACGTGAAAACTTGCGTATTTTGACGTGCATCTATTTTGTCATATATTGTAATACTAAAATTTGTTAGTCGGGCGGGGTACTTTCTGGTACTACTAATCTAATTTTTAAATTATTTCTCTAATTATTTCAATAAATATTTGGTTCATATATTTGATATTTCAACATATATTTGATTTGACATTTCAGTGACCATGGCCCTCACGGTAGCGGAAAGAGCTAAAAAATACCGAGAGAATTTAAAACGAAACCCTGAAAAGTTCGAAGAGCAACGGAAAAAGCAGTTAGAACGACTTAAAAAGAAACGAAAAAGAATTAATGACTTGACAGAAGAAGATATAATACTACTAATATAGTACTAATAAATTAATTATACTACATAGTATAATTAATATACTACATAGATACTACATACTAGATACTACATAGTATAATTAATATATTATTATTAATTAATAACAATTAGTTTAATGCTAGTACTTACTTACCTTACCAAATCAATGTATGATAGATAGATGTTACTAAAAGTTCCTTCAGTGTAAACATAGCTTAGTTTTTTCCAATTAGTCACTTAGAATTCCAGATAGCCACTGTCACATATTTTTAGCTAGACAAAAACGAATCCTATTCAAGATATATGAAGTTATTTGTTAATATTTAAGTTTGCTTAAGTTACTGATGTCCTATATTTTTATTATTTGTTAGCTTTAAACGTTTAATGTCATTAGGTAAGTAGTAAATGTAATGTTTTTAAGTTCAAAAGTTCCTACTGTGACGATCTCGAAAGAAAAATGATTGCTACGCAATAATTACACTGATTTTTCTATGTATTGAAATGCTGCTTCAAAGATTTTAAAGTTATTTAATGATTAATAAAAACAAATTAAGATAATTATTCATATTTTTCATTTTATTAAAAAAAAACTTTTGTGACTAACCGGAGCGAGTTCCTTTGAACACTTACGTAAAAATTAAGATTATCGCGATATTTTTCGTTATACTGATATATATTTATAACTTTTACTTAAATAAAAGTATATTTTATCAAATAAGATAAGAAAATACAGCAAAATTTCAATTTCACAAAAATCAACTCCTGTTCGTCACGTGTACATCTTTTTTGAAAAACGCCCATCTGCTTACCTATATGTCTGGCTGTGTGCCATCATCATAGAAAGTTGCCGTGGTCCATCCGGTTCCTAAAAAGGTGACTGCACGGACCCGTCGAATTACCACTCAATTGCAATTACTTCTCTCCTTTCGAAAGTGATGGAGCGAGTGGTTAACACCCAGCTTCTCGGATACCTGGAGGAGCATCAGCTTGTCAGCGACCGTCAATACAGATTTCGCCATGGCCGGTCAGCTGGTTACCTTCTACTGTACCTCACACATCAGTGGCAGCTATCGAGAGTAGACGAGAGGCATTGACGGTAAGACTTGACATCGACAAGGCATTTGATAGTTTGGCACAAGGCGATTCTATCCAAACTTCCATCATATGGCATACCGTCCAGGCTTTACACCTGGATTTCCAGTTTCCTCTCTGGGCGGACCATTAAGGTTGCGGATGACGGATCTTGTTCCAAGCCATGCCCATCAATGCTAGAGTCCTCCAGGGCTCTGTGTTGTCACCTACACTTTTCATTCTACATATCAATGACATGTTGCAAACTGGCGACCTTCATTGCTATGCGGATGATAGTACTGGCGAGTGGCAACACACAATACTCTGGCAATGTCGGCACCTGACGTTCCGAGGTGGAAGAAAGCAGAAACAGACCTGTGTCCAACATTGAGAACTCTTGAGAGGATCTCTGAATGGGGCGAACTTAATCTTGTCAAATTTAACCCCACAAAGACACAAGTGCCTTGGCCGCCAAAAATTTTGTTTTTTGCTGCTTTGCAAGTTCCAGGACATTCCCTTGAAAATCTCAAAGAACTTTGAGATCCTCTGCGTTAGAATTTCTAGTGAGGTCCAGTTTCAGGGTCACCTTAGAGTCCAAAGCCAAACTCGCTTCCAGGAAGCTTGGTGTGTTCCAGAGCAAAGCGATACTTCTTGCCGGATCAGCGGTTTCTACTTTATAAAATACAAGTGCGGCCCCACATGGTGTATTACTCCCACCTTTGGAACGGCGCACCGGAATACCAGCTGCAGCCTCTTGTTGTAGTAAACAATCATGTATAGGTATTATAATTATACATAATTCATACTGAGCAGTGGGTCGCGCGACGCGGCCTCTGCCGCCGGTTGCGGTAGCCAAGATCAGATCTACCTATATGTGGTTGTTCACTACATCACATCTCACTAATCACACTATAGTTGACAGCTGGGGGAATGGATCTGACATCTGCAATAACATTGTAAAAAAAAACCTTTTTTTGTCAATATTTTACTGTAGTATATTGGCTATCAGCTACAATTTTACGATCTAAAATCTAGTAAAAGTGATCTGAATTGTTACTGTTCACGTTCAGATTTTTACAATGTTATAGCAACTGTCAGACGCATTCTTTCAGCTGCCGCACTTTAATATTATAAATGCGAATGTTTGTGTGAAAGTGTACAAGTGTGTATGTTTGTCTGCACTCAACTCCGTAACAGCTAAACGGACTTGAATTAAAGGGGTTGTTTTTTTTGTAAATAATATAATACAAAATAATACTTTGGCTTGGTAACCAAAGGCCGTAGTGCAAAAACAAATTGGGCCCTATCTAAACTGGTTATAGGGTTTATTAAGTAAAAATATAAATATTTATGAATACTTTAAAGGTTTGCACCTTAATAACACGACATGACCTTAAGAAGATATTAATAGTAATTATTAAGATGATGGGATAAATTTTCGCAAGTACAGTTTGAGGTTTGCTGGTCAGGGCCCGAGGGCCCCCTGAGCTTGAAGGCCCCGGCGCACGGCACCGCCTAGCCCACCAGATAGCTACACCACTGATTGTGCAACGTGATTTTGTCAAAAAACTAAATGGTGGTTCGGGACTATGCCAAAAATCTTCAATCCCCTTTAGTATGGAGAAAGTTATACCTGTACTTTGTATTCAGGAAAAAAACATGGTTCCTGTAGGACAGCGGGTGAAACCGCAGGGCGTTATTTGTTTATAAATAGTAAGTAAATACTCGCGGGATATTTACCACGATTTTCTGGACTTTTCAGTTCCCGATATCAAAAATCCAAAATAACGTGGTGGGCGATGCGTGAGTACTATTTCAAATTGTCTGTCAGTATAGCACTTAGGTGTAAGTAAGCTAAATAGGATTTACCAGCCTGTGGGTTACACGCTTCATAATTATGAGAGGATATCTCACGGCTTCTTGCCGCGGACTTCATTGTGTCGTGCTCAGCGAGCGTGCGACCTCTACCCGGGACGCGGGCCTTCACGCGGAAACTGTCCACCGCGTCCGTCTTGTAATCCACACCAATCTCGCTAACCCCAGTCCAGGAACCGTACCTCCATGCCATTTTCGAACCTCTCAGAAAGACATAAGGTTGAAACTAAAACACCATCGCGTTTTTCCCGTTGGAGCAAATTTGGTACAGGATTCAGGGGTACAGTAATATCCCAATTCTAAATGGAAGGTATTTTTGTGTACTGCCAACTTCCATTGATACTTTACGTTTGGAAAGTCTCGCGGATAGTGATCATGATATTCCGATTGCAAATTATTACAGTTCAAGGTAAGCAGGTATCGTAAATAGGCATTAAATTAGTTGCAAAAAAGTAGGTCTCCATCTCAACCAGCTTCTTTCATAATTAATAAATTATATCATTTGTGATCTAGCTAGTTGATTTCATAACTGTTGGCCTTTTAGAAAAACTCAGAGTCACACAGCGGGCAATGAAGAGAGCTATGCTCTGTTCTTTGCGCGATAGAATCCGGAACGTGGATATTCGCCAAAGAACCAGAGTCACCGACATAGCTGTTTAAATTTGCTTGTTGAAGTGGCAATGGGCAGGCCACATCGCTCGAATAACCGATGGGGAAGAAAGGTTCTGGAGTGGAGACCACGAACCGGAAGACACAGCGTAGGTAGGCCTCCCACTAGATGGACCGACGACATTGTGAGAGTCGCGGGCATCCAGTGGATGCAAAAGACAGGCTGTCGTTCAGTGTGGAGGTTAAAGAGGAGGCCTATGTTCAGCAGTGGACGTCTTCTGACTGATGATGATAGCTGATTTCATAATACATTTTCATTGGTTCCATCGTATATGCGATAAAAAATTATACTTTTATATTTTTTGATCTTATCAACCGACTTTTTGTGTGTAGTTTACGCGATATATTTATCGATTGTGAACCGATTTTTTTAAATGAAATAAGCTTCATTTTGAACGTGTGGTCCTATGTTCTAACTGGGTGTAAAATTAGAGGATGAATTCCGTTGGTTGAGGTTCATCCCATTCCCATGAAAACATTGAACACGGTTTAGATATTTTTTGAAAAAAATATATATATTATCCTTAATCGATTCCTGTTTGAATGGAAATTTATACAGCTATCACCCAGATATATTGTTCATGATGATTGGAGTAGACTGTAGAGAAACATACCAAAGACCTCATAAATTTAATTGACGATTCTTTTAGCTGCGCGCATTGCTATGTCATCATTCATTAATCTGACCTTTAATCATTCAGCAATAAATGCGTCTGCAATATGCCTTAGTACATTTTACTGCGTAAAATATTATGCTTACTACCTGCACCTAAAATCAATAAGAAGTTAGCAATCAGTTTCGAGTTGTCATGCCCACACGAATCTTCTAACAATCTTGCTATTCATTAATGCCTTTTTGATGTCATCCCACAATATCTATGAGTTATTAACTAGACAAACACTACGATTATAAATTAGCTATAGTCATATTATTGAAGAGTTTCGAGAAAACTATTCTATTAAAAAAAATAGTAGTTCTCCAAAAGTTGTTTTCGAAACACCTGCTGCCTAAAATGTCCTGTGAAATGTTACATTAGTTTGGACTAGCTGATGAGCGAACTATAAGAAGGTTGACCTCGGAGGGCAGTCGCGACGTTTCACGGGCATCGGCCACCCCGGCCGCGCGGAATCCGCCGACTTGCGAATTCTCTGCATGTATTGAAATAGCATCTAGTGCAATTGCACGCGCTTTACCGCGCCTGCCGGCTCAGTCCTCCGCGTCCGTGCACACCGCTGCTTGCTCTCCGTCGCATCTCACACGTAAACACCGAGTCACGTTTACGTCGCTAAATAAACACTGTCACATTATCAATTGTTTGCCCTTTAACACAGAACCGGGTCGACAAACAGCTCGAGCGATGGACTAAACAGTACAAATCAGCTTTGAAAGTGTGGTGACTGTCCTCATGTAATCTTTGTTTTTCGGACACTTGTTTCTACGTAACAGTAAATAAATGTGACATTGAACATTGGCGGAGCTCTCCCTTGCTCTACGATGGATACTTTGGAAAGTACTGTGTCATGTAAGATTTTTTGTTCACATTTTGTATGGCTTCACATTATTTTGTAAGCTAATGCATAAATCTAGGTGTTTTAAAAAAAAATGTGTAATGGTGTTTCCTATTTTTATTGCGATTTCTAAAGAAACTTTTTAGACTACCTCTGAAACATGAACCAAGCGCGAGTGCGTGTTCAGTCTAAGAATAAAATTATGAAGAAAAAGTTATCGCGGATGGATTATGAATATGTATTTATGATCTTGTCTTTTGTTTAACGTGTTTGCAGATAAATATTTCTCTGATCGATATTGATTCAAAACAAATCGATGCTAAAAACAATACTAGCATACAAATTCAATGAATCACTGATTCGTGCATTGACTTTTTCAATACATAGTCTCTGTTTGCCACACATACGCACAGTTGCGTGTCATTTCACATCTTTGAATTTGTTCAATGAATTCGTGTAATAAAGTGTCGAAAAATTGTTAATGGACGTAGATTACATGAGCACAGATAGCCTCGAAGACGTAGGTACCTGTTGTCTCCCTTGTCTAGGTATGTAGAGTTTAGTCAACAAATTTCTGGTGCGTGTTTGTAAATAAGATTGTTTAAGCGCAGTAGTTTTTATATGAATAACTGTACTGAATACTGTTTTAAAAATTGTTTTCTTATTTTGTTTCATGTGCTGCTTCTTCTAAATTAGCGGTGAGTACCATCATATTTGAGAAGCACGTTTTTGCTCTTTCCAATTGGGATTCGGCCATCATAGAATACTTTCACAAGTTAGTTTTGCCGTCAACCGGGTGAGTACAGTTAGCGTAGTAGTCGAAGTAGTTTATTTATGCATTGATATCACATGCAATAAAATGATATCTAACAGGAGTTATTAGGTCGCCAGGACCGTTCGTCCGGTGGGCACGTACGCGTTGCGTGCGTCGTTTGAATTACGAGTAGGAATCCGCGACCGCTATTCGGCCCTGGGGTACTTGTGTGTCCAGCGAACACCATGACACCGATTACCAAGTCCCTGTGGTGGTCACTGCGGCCGCCGGTGACACTTGCATATCGGCTGTGAATGCAGTGACGAACGCGTTTGCTATCCGTGACGCGCGGTTTGTTTTATTGTTTCAGTTAGCGAATTGGTAATCGTGGAACGGTCGCGGCATTGCGAATACGAGCGTAAATAACAATACGATCCATTTTATTCTCGAAAGGCACTAAACGTTTTCTGAAACCTATTTTTAACCGTTTGCGCGCAATGGCATTCCACACCGAGGAATGTGCCTATTATTGATTACGAAGTCTTAAATGGAAAGGAACGTAGAAAGTTTAAAAGTCGGTCCTTGGTCCAATGTTTCATATTACAATTCTTCTACCACATTTGGTGCTTTTAACTTGTTAGTATAGATATTTTTGTGCGTAAAAAAGCCATTACGTTTTATCAGCAGTTTTAGTGGTGGTTGATTCACCCGCTCGGGCTTCACTCGAGTCTCCGGATGTGATTTGTCGACGGAAAAATGTGGTATCGTGTTTGCTAGCAGCCAGTTGCACATATTGCTGTAATTGTATCAGTATGTTTTCCTCTTGAACGTTCAATGGGTGTACAGTTTAAGAAATTTCATTCGCTCCCCCTGTTACATTCCGTTCGTTTATAAGAACTTTAATGAAAGTGTTCTTGGATTGATCAAAGTGGTTGACAATGACGTCTGTATCGGAATCACCGTTGAATAGGTCGAGGAATCGACCAGTGTTGTCTCGATACAAGCCCAACGCTAACACCAATACTGCAGAGCAAGTAAGTAAATATGGTATTTGTGAGGTGTGTATACGGGTAGGTTATTATTCGGTACTATTTGTACATAGGTATCGCACTTTCCGTAGATTGTACATAAATCTATAACAGTAGTTATCATATTTTCAAATTTATTACGATGTTTTAGAGCCTAAATAGCAATTATTACTACGGTAAAGTTGACGCAAAACAGCGCATTATCAATGTCCAGATAAAATAACGAAAGGGGTCATACAGATAATTTATCACCAACAAAATTATTTATATCTAGTGTGTATATGGTAGTTGGTTAATTGATTGAAATACATTAAGTATGGACGTTTTGTTTCAATAAACTACATATTTTCACTAAGTGTATCAATTGACAAGTTATTTTTAGCTATAAATGTAGTAATTGTTATTCCCTGATTGACACAGTTGTCATGAATGTGTGGATTTTCCTTCTAATAATTAACCTTGTGTACTTTAAAGTTACTGTGAATCTTCCTGTTTAAAAATGGTGACTCGGAAAAGGTCTACTAAGCTGAAAAGAGTCCGGTATACTCATCATTATGAACAATTTTTACATTGGAACTAATGGGGCCAACCCTGAAATCGCGACAAATTTTAAGCGGTTTCATATATTTTGTCGAGTGTGAATGACAATTGTCTTTGAAACAGCAGAATTTTTTTTGGCGATTCTATTTTGGTCCTATAGGAATATTTGTTCTTAATAATAAGTATAACGGACCCCTTTTGGCTTAGTACACCCGTTCCGCGTAACCATGGATCATTATTTTCCTATATAACATGGAATTACTTCTACGACACTACCTACTAATCGTCTGTTTCTGTTTTGTCGTAGTAGGCATAGTAGGTAGTATAGGCACCATGAATCATTCTCCTAGGCTAGGTAGGTTGCCGATTTTATCATCGTTTAAACATTGTTCGTATGTTTACTATGACTTACCTACAAAACCTACCTAAAGGTGTTAGGCCAAGCCTGTTTTTGCATTAAGTAATGACTAACCCGTTACACCATTACACAAAATTATAAAGGAAGTATTCCCTTTTCCAAAAGTTTAGATAATTGTTTTATTATAAAAGTTATCATGTACGTCCACTGATGAACGTAGGCCTCTCTTAAAGAACTTCATATGCCACGAACTCCTGCTTTACGAATCCACTTGCTATCGGCCGCCTTTCGCAGATAATTCCATCCAAATTACAATCCAATCACAAAAACAGTTATTGTTATTTCTTAGGAACAAGGTTACTGTAGCTTATATACGTGTTGGTTTATTTTGTATGAGCTTTAATCTCATTCGTACTTGATTCAATGTTCCGTGGGCTGAGCTTCTTCAAATATGATTTAGAATCATTTATCACAATGGCGTAGGATTCAGTAAGGGTATTTGCATCATTAGCGTAAGCATTGTAGTATGTATTGCCATTCACCTGTGGGATGAACGACATCATTTGATCATGTCGTAATGCTACATTTGTACATATTTACGTCAAAAACAAAATACATCATGTAATAGGTTGCATTGTATCATGTTTTTCTTGTACTCACGAAATTACTACCTGTTATTAGTCTAGTTCCGAATTTAGACTCTCCAGGTCGGGTATGAAATACTTGGAGACGTTAAGGTAGGTCTGATGTTGTTTTAGAAACAGCGGGTGTTGTGGTACCGCTCGTGCCTGTTTTGCTTCGCGGCACGTTCCCCAGCTGTGCATTCTGTGTAAAGTGATTAATCACGAATTTATTGTTCTCTTAACACTGCTCAAAACTGTCCCAAACAGGACAAATTTCTTGACCTGGATGTAAAGGGTTTATCTTCACTCTTCTAGTCTTTCCGCTCCTTTCATGTTTATCTTATTTGTATTATCCTCACGCATTTTTGTAATGCCTTGGTTAATTATTAGAATACCTTCATTGGAATTACTCACCTAAATACTTTTGACGCAGTTAATGTCTACACATATTATTGACTTATTACAGTCTTATCTTACAAAGTATGAGGTGCTCACAGATAACTTGTTCCGTCTGGTACGAGCACTTAAAGAATTGTTTTGTACGTAATGATTTCTCATAACTGTACTTAAATGCTTGTTTTATTCAGACCCGCGACTAATTTGTTCAAATGAAACTGCGACTTTATCGGCGAAGCGAAGACATCAATGCTCTGCACATAAATTACTTAATGAATCATGGCAATTGGAAGCTGACTCCATCGTCATATGTTTCGATTTAGCTTGTACGCTACATTGAGCCGTACGCACGTTGCTTGCATGCAATACAACACAATTTAAAGGCATTCCTTGTTTGGTATGCTCTGGACAGTCTACAATGATGTAAATAATGTTCTCCTTTCTTATCTCTGTAACAAGTAGAGTTTTTAGTCCTCAGTTCAGGTGCCTCAGTTTGCCGTTCGCCCTTATTTAAAAGGTACAGATTCTAAACATAGCGTTTGATTACACTACAGAAACTTATGTTTACGTTTGCTTCACGTCTTTACTAGGTACATCTCTATAATATCTTTCAACGCGTTTACGGTTCAACAAACTTTCATTGAATACTGGTAGATTAGTGGAACACCTCACCCAATGACTAACACAACCTCCATAACTAATGGCGATAGCGACGTCATTACTGCTTCCTTCTTATCTTGGGAAATTATGACTTGTCTTCATTCTAAAGACTTCCCAACTTCTTTGATTAATATCTCTGCAGGCCATGACTCTTGCACTGACTTGATGATTTGAAAACTATGTAACCCCTAGCTTTTTCTTCTCTATAAATTAAAATAAATAAATAAATATTCGACACATTTTTGCCTAGTCGTTTTATATCCTATACTGTACAATAGTTTTATAATCCATTTTATACACATTCAATAATATTGTATTTTATATTCAACGGGGCCTCTTGGTGTTGGCTTCGGCCCCACCAATGCCTACCAAATGTCCGGGATAGACCCGTGTTTATATTGAAATAAAGTGTTATAATAATAATAAATATTCGGGACATTTTTGCACACACGGTCATCTGACCCCAAACTAAGCAAAGCTTGTGATATGGCTGCCAGAGACTGATATACATACATATATATAGTTTTACATACATACTTAAATAGATATAAACAACCAGATATAGAACAAACACAAATGTTCATCACATAAATGTCTGTCCTAGGTGGGAATCGAACCCGCGCCCCCAAGCTCAGAAGGCAGGTTCACTACCAACTGGACCAACGGGATATCATATATTTCTGAGAAGAAAGAAAGAATGAGAATATAATTATACGAGTACAAGTTCTAGTTATCTGAATACACCTCGATGACCTCGATGATTCAAGTGATGGTGGTTTGGACTAACCTGCTTTTTTCATATGTAATGCTATTAGCGCCATCTAGTGAGCGTCGGGTGTAACATATGATAGAGGCTCCGCATGATGCATTCATTCCCTCACAATATCACTCTGAGTAGTAGCGTGAAATAGGACTCTCTTTTGTATACTACCAGTAACGTTAGGTGGCGTTTGCGAATAGCTTTGTTAGCATAAGCCATCTACAGGGATAAGCATATAGACTGTACTAACCCGAATGGAGGTCTCTGGAGACTGGTCAATGGAGGTTACTTATAATTATGAACAACTTTTACTATAGGACCAACACAGAAATCACGATTAAAAAAAAAAAACTACATAGAAAACGGTCATAGACACACTCGATAAAATGTATGGAACAGCAGATATTTTTTTTCGCGATTTCTGGGTTGGTCCCATAGTAAAAGTTGTTCATAATGATGAGTACAATGACCTCATTTCGGCTTAGTACAGTCTATATACGTAACCCTGTGTATCTACAAGTTTTTCATAACTTGCAATGTTTGTTAGTTTGATTGTTTAGGTCAAATCTTGCAAGCTGAATTAGATCCATTTTCTCTTATTCTACGAAGTTGAGTTTTTACATGTTGGTTCAGTTCCGATGACAATGCATTTTTATGGTAAGGATGACCAAGGATATCTAGGATTAGCTCCCGATAAAGGAACTCTTCATCGGTCAACAATACAGACACGAAATTTTGTGTTTGCATTTTATTATGTAATTTAGTAATTTGATTAGTAAGTTGAAATGGCAGTGGGCAAGGCACATATCACGCAGAACAGATGGCGGATGGGGCCGAAAGGTTCTGGAATGAAGACCACGGACCGGTAAGCGCAGCGTAGGACGTCCACCCCCACAAGATGGACAGACGACCTAAAAGATACCGCAGGGAAACGCTGGATGCAGGCCGTTTCCAACCGGCCCTTTTGGAGATCGATGGGGGAGGCCTATGTCCAGCAGTGGACGTCCTACGGCTGAAATGATGATGATGATGATGATTTTATTATGATAGCCAGTTTTAACTTTCACTATAACATGGTAACTGCACTCAGAGTTGGGTCCTGATTAGGGAACTCCTCAATGGTTAGCAGCACAGACATGCAATGTTGCATACGCATTCTGTTTATGATAACCCATTCTAAGTGCACCATGATAGATGGTGGATTACATTTTTAAGCTACAGCTAAAAGCTTGTTTCGAAAAAAAAAAACTTATTTTACTATTGACTTATAGGTATTATACTTGCTGACCCGACAGACGTAGTCCTGTCAAAATTTAAATTGTTCGAGTTATGGTCTTGAGTTCATACAAAAATCCCATAAAAAAGGACGTTCAGTTTTTCCCGAATTTGAAATATTTTCGGGAATTTTTCCTAATTTTTCTTTCCAAAAAACCTAATTTGGACTATTACGAACATTTTAAAACGCGCTTACCAACGAACAGCATTAAATTTTTATTTATATACGAAGATAGACTAGATAGTATAAATTATTTATATAACTTTGATTTTTATTCCAATTAACTAAAATTACATGATTCTCATTGATCTACATTTTGTACCCGTACTATTGTTCTTCTGAAACGTAATGAGCCAAGATTTCTACTTTGTTTCGATTTTCCAGTTCTAGTTTTCATCAATCCCTTGAAATCAAATAAGAATTTAGAATTAGTTTCTGGCTTTATGGTCAAATTTACTATTGGATTTTACAAGCAGTTTACTATCGGAACTGGTTGCAATAATTTTACAATCCAGCTTTATTCTTCCCTATGTTTTATTATTATTTTTCCAAGTTTTTATTTAATGTAAAATGTTCATGCATGTTCGTATGTATTACTTGATATTACTAAGTATGTTTGTATGTTAAGTACAAATCTTGCAAGCCTAATTTGACCCATTTCCCGGTTCAATTAAGTTGAAATATGGTACACCTGTGTAACTTGGATGGCAATGCATTAATATGGTACCATGGAGCTTTTCTGATGATGGAAACGGAAGGTGGTCATAGGAACTAATGAACTCAACAAGATAACCCCATCCCGTCTTACCACAAAAGATTTCAGCACGCTTTAGACAAGTGTTTAGCAATTTTTTCCCTGCGAAAAATATGCTAAACACTTGTCTAAAGCGTATTTAAATCTTTTGTGGTAAGACGGATCGTGTTTGGGCTCTTTGGAATGGTCTTGATGAGTACTATACCCCTAGGTTAATTCAAGGTCTGATGATGATGACGGAATGTGGCCTAGTAACTACTGAACGCAACAAGATACCCCATTAAAATACGTTAAATGGATATTTAATAAATAAAATATACTAAGGCAAAAAAAAAACAAAAAAAAAACCTTTTATTTCCAACTAAATTACTTAAAATAATAGCTTAAAAAAGCTTGTTTAAAATAATGTTTTAATTTTTTATTATAAACTTATTTGTTTTACACCTGTTTCATCACATTTGCCGTGACATTATTGTTCTCGCAAAGTTGCAATGTTCCGCATACAACTCGCAAAACTGATAAATGGCAAGTTGGGCAGGTGGACGTGAAAATCAAGTTTGCTCACTTTCTACTTAACTCGCTGGCCCAATAATCGAATTGCAATTGCTTGCACAATCACGAAAAATATTTTTATATTTGGTTTTATAGTTACACTAGTAGGCCGCCCCGGCTTCGCACGTGTATATATATATAGCCTATGTCACCCGGAGATAGTGTAGCTTTCCAACAGTGAAAGAATTTTTCAAATCGGTTCAGTAGTTTCGGAGCCTATTCAATGCAAACAAACAAACAATCGAATCTTTCCTCTTTATAATATTAGTATAGATAAAATACGTATCGTCCGTTCCATCACCAAGACGACCATAAGTTTTGGTCATATACCGATCTATGTTGTGACCCTTTTGAGTCAAAGTATACATGTAAAAACAATGAGGTTTTACCAATAGTTACGTCACATATAGTTTTAAAACATGGCGATATTTTACTACAGCTATCTATATAGGACCCATAGAACTTTATAGCCTTACAGCCATTTAAAGCCTTCCCAGTATAAGTATTTCAGTTTCTAAACTCACAATATGTAATTTTTTTAATACTTCTAAATCGCGCATTTTTCGTTTGCGTCGTTGTCAGACACAGGACGGACTGAGTTCACTCAAGCTAATTAACTTGTGTTTGTATTGCCGCGCAGACCTCGGTAAAACATATCTACCTCAGTTTATGATATAACATCATTGGGTCAAAAGGTTCACAAACAAAGAGCACTATAAATCATGGGCAGAAGTACTATGTATTGAAGTATCAGTGTATTGTTTTATCCAGGATTAAAAGTGGCTCTTTCTATCATCATTTACTTATATTGATATTGACATCGATTCTGATGCACTCTAAACTAAACTAAATTTGACAGCTCTAAAATTGTTGCCATCCTTGTCTCACGTATTAAAATGAAAAGAGAGACAGATAATTTTAGTCCTGTCAGATTGGTTTAGTTTAGTGGTATGACAGAATAGGCCTCATTGATTGTAGATTCTGTTGTACCATTGATTAAACTAAACCAATCTGACAGGAATAACATTATGTGTCTCTTTTTATTTCAATTTGTAAAACAAGGATAGCAATAATTTTAGAAGTGTCAAATTTAGTTCAGTTTAGACAATTGTATGGCTGAATCGACGATAATGGGAATCTAATTGGTCTAGTACTCTAGTCTAAATCTAAACGAATTATGGTGTCAATTCGTTTGTACCATTATCTAAACGGAACTAAATTTGACAGCTAAAATATTTTGCCCCCTTCTCTCACGTGTTAAAATAACAAGATACGCAGAAGTTAATAAATATGAATAGTTTA
Organism: Agriopis aurantiaria; assembly: GCA_914767915.1. Lineage (NCBI taxonomy): Eukaryota > Metazoa > Arthropoda > Insecta > Lepidoptera > Geometridae > Agriopis > Agriopis aurantiaria. The sequence goes on along the minus strand of OU611983.1, from coordinate 9,202,007 downwards.
AAAAAATCGCTTCACATAGGCTAAACTCTAACCCCCTTATTAATAAACGTGGAGTAGTCTTGGAATAGTTACGCCGTGTTTTGTCTTCTTCTCTCTTTCACATTTTGAACTCGATCGAAAAAGACAAAAGACGGAGTAACTATTCCAAGCCTACTCGAAGTTTATTAATAGGGGTAGAGGGGTTTACTGGTAGCTTAATATTGAAGAGTTTCACTATCCACCTCCTGAGTCCTCCCATCATCAGATCATTTTGATGGCACCATTTTTTTTATTTTGTTTATATAAACATTCTTTATTTAATGTAGGTTTACATACGCTAATATCACAAAGAAATATATATTGGACTAACTCTGAAATCGCGAATACAAACATTGCTGTTCCATAGTTCCATACATTTTGTCAGGTGTTAATGACTGTTTTCTATGGAACAGCTGGTTCTTTTTCTCTATTTCATGGTTGGTCCCATAGTAAAAGTTGATTATAATGATAAGGGCAATGACCTTCATTCGGCTTAGTGCAGTCTATATGCGTAACCCTGTAATACTTATAGTACTTGTAAAGTTTCAAATCGATACGACAAATTAGAACTAGGTTAAAATCGATTTACAAGATTCGTTTAGGTACATGATTTGTTAAAGGTGAAACTTATAAAAGCGTATTAAAATAAGATATACATACCTATAATTATGGATTGTAAAATGTAATACGTAGGCATATGTAACGCAACAAGCAGTCCCGTGGCTCATGAACGATGGTCATTGGTCGCGTGTGCGATGCACCGAGGGGTCGTGCAGACCAGACGGACGCAGGAGCGAGGGTAGCGGCGCGCCTGCGCTCTGCCGCGGTCGATGCCGGTCCCGGACGACCACATGCGACTCACACGTGCTTCGCGAAAACAAACTGGATGCAAGGACCAAGGTCATACTAAGAGACGGACACTTGGAAAAATAATACTAGACTTCAATATCATCATAGCTCGTCAACAGGATAGCCTTGTCGTGCCTTACAGTCAAGCAGACGCATAAAGTATACCTACTCTCACTTGCCATATATGTACATCCGCTAAAAGCCATCCTATAGTATAGTCATCTAGTCATGTGGCACTACTTGGATTCAGGCCGATGAACCAACTATAGTCAGCGTCACTTCCTTTCCTTTAGCTCGTTGGTGTTATTGACAATGTCTAAGTAACCGAATAGTCCATTGTTTACATAACTCTGAAATGTCGTCGTAGCTTAGCCGCTAGTTCTCTACGAAAATACGAAGTTCAAGTTTTCCTCTTTGTGAAAGTGAATTTTTGGCAATGTTTCTTGACTTAAATTTCAAGGGTTTGTTCGCTATTGCTGGCACTTATAAGTTAAAACTATAGAACAGATGTTATTACTTTGAGATTTTCGTTGCCTGTATTAAATAGTTAATTTCGACTCATCAAATATTTATTGCATGGTAAGCGAAGATAAATAAAATATGAGTATGTACAGATCAATAGTATCTTCGCAAACTTCACTTGCCGAAATAGAATCGGCAATGCAATTTATTTATTGACATTGAAAATTTGAAAAGGAAAATGAACAGTGCATTTTCAACCCTCTGTTCGGGCAGTCGTGTGGCAATAATCCAGAAAACTAGGAGGGTCGTGAGCAGTGGTGTGGTGACGACGACGTTGAGTGCGGGGCGCCGTGCGACTCCGCCCGCGCGCCTCTGTCTGCCGCGTGAGCTGTCAAACCGCCTCCGACGGGCACCCGGCTTGAACGCTCCCACCTCAATCGCTTGAAATCGCGATCGCATCGTCGTGCGCAGTCTGTGACTCAGTGTGTGATTTTGTAACATTCGCATGACGGTAAACTTGAGGAGATGAACGGCAGCACTACGACGGTGAATGGTGGCGCTGTCAATGGAGCCAACGGTGTCCTGAATGGGATCGGCGCCGCTCCGAGGACTGCCACACTTGGGACTCCCAGTAGTTACGCGTACACATCAAGCGGGTCGCTGCTGGGCCGCGGAGGCACGGCGAGGCCTGTTCCTCCGCCGACCCTGCCGAAGTACAGCGGCTCTTTCAGTGCCGGTAGCACCACCACCGGTCTCCGAGACCGCGAGAGAGAAGGGGCGGGAGGTTCACATCGGCTGGCCAGTCTTGAAAAATTAGCTCTTCGTCAGCGAATTATTGAACAAAACGCTAATAATCAGGTGTCAAGCTTGACACCCGTTACTATGTCTCCTAATGGCGCGCCCACCTCCGCTACCGTCACCCTCACCGACATGGCCACGGTGAGTCCCCCAGGCATACGTCTTATTGCACCCTCTCACCGATCCCCTAATCGTACTTAACGCACCCCAAAAGGGATAACTGTATTATTTTAGTGCGCTCAACTGCAACCGCCCCGACTATGTTCTGTTATTAAAACCGCGCTCACAGGCCACTCATATCGCACATTTTTTACATTTTATTAGATGTAATTAACTAAGTATGAATTAAAAAAAATACATTGGGCATTATCTTTGAAAATAACATTGCAAACGTTTTAAAGTAATTTTTATGTTGATGTTTTGTTTTGACGGAAGAGATAATTTCGATCTCTTTCGCCTTCCTATAAAATGTTAACATGAAAATTGCAATGTTATTCTCAAGGTAATGCCCAATCGGCTTCTTTAAATTAACACTCGGTGATTTTTTATCTTCAAAAATATTGAAAATGGTCGAAAGAGATAGCACAGGTCGATGAGCGCGGCCTTAGCTTACGGGAACTTTGTCATCGTTTCTAATACTTAATTTATCACTATCTTGAACATTTATTTGCTTGCCCTTTGACAGTTATTCGACCGGTATTTATACAGTCGTCGTAATGCGCGTGTATCAAAGGCTCTTAACACGATTAAGGTGTAACATGTATGCGGCTATGCTTGGATACGGTTTGTTTACATTCAACTACACCGATGCAATAACCACATTGAGTCAGGTGTTGGATTACTTACGTAAAACAGGCTATACTGCACCAGTTATGTCTCCGATCTCAGACCCATAGACCTTAACTACTCAATCATCCATGTTAACAAGCATAAATTGTTTTTTTTAAACCCCCGTTTAAAATGCTAAACAGATTTTCTTGAATTGAACTAATAATTATCTCGAAATCAAGTCAGTCAATGCAAAAATTTCCATCGCTATATAAAAAAAAAAATCTACTAGATTAATAGTGGTATACTTTTAGACAGTACTGCTGCATTTGCAGTCATATACTATGCATCCGATTATCTAAGGAGTCTGGCTGGACTAGAGTTCAGCAAAAATTTGGCATGTCTAACAAACAAACAAACAACTTCCAAAACTTCTACTCCATGTACCATTGGTATACTATATTAGGCAGTATTGCTGCATTTGCAGTCATTACTATGCATTCGATTAGAAAGAATATACGTGCATCTGATTGGACCAAGTATATGACTCCGTTTTCAGCGAGGAGATTGATAATAAAGAAAGTTAGTTGTCATAAGATTTAAGCACTAAGTCACAGTCGTGATTTATCTTAAACCAGTCTACGTCGTGACCAGAATTCCCGGGATCAGTTTTTACATTTTGGCTTATTCTGTTTCTTTAGTAAGGACATGGCATGCTACCATATTCCCACGCAGTTCCTCATATGATAGGACTGGTTCATCTTGAGGGTGGGGTGCGGGTGACTGACCCCATGCCTCAGGGTTAAAAATAACCTCCTGATGCCGCGCCGGCCATTCTGCTCGCATGTGTCGAATTCACTAAACAGACATTAACTGTTTCACGGTCGCACCCTGACCTGAAATTCTCAGAACATTAAATAATATAAAGCATTCTTGGATCGCCCGAACCATGTATATTTGAAATAGGTTAAAACTTTTAAAAGTCAAGGCTGTGGAGTGTGGATATCCATCCTTTTGCGTTTTATTAAATTCTTGATCGCCTTTTTGCTCATAGACTCCTTTGTATTCGTTCTCAGATAGTGATGTTTGTATTGTGGTGTCTCTTTCATTCTATTTAAAGAGCATCATATTCTAGGAATTGTTGTTATCAGCTGCATTATCGCAGCGGTTCTGTCGAGAAAGTTACAGATAAGACTAATAACACTTCGTTTAAAACATATTCCACTGTCGTTTGGTATCGTTTTAAATTGCCATTGTCCCTGATTTGGTACAAAATACTTCTTACCATAAGGTTTTGGCCTGAAGTTTTTCACCAACCGGCAAACCCGGTCGGAGCACGTTCTCCTCTTGCATTGTTACACTCGGTGTACAAAAAGGTAACCGCCAATGAATGGTGATGTGTTCTCAGCTTTTATACGAATGTGTTAAGAGTCATTTTGGCTTTATCGAGTGTGAAGTTTGTTTTCTTTAGATTGGATTGGCCCTTGCTTTTGTGCGTCTGGCTGGTGGGCATGAGTGTGACGGCTGGATCCTTTTGCGTCTATATATATGTATAGATATAGACATAATTAACTCCGTTGTACCTGAGTTACCGCGGCAAGATCCTATTCACACGGGTTGTTTTTAGAATCTGAATATTTCTTGATGTGTTATATTGTACTTGTTGGTAAACCTCTCCAATTTTTATTAAACCCATATTAGATTGTTAGAAAGGTAATATAAAAAATTCGATTGACCATAAATGGACGCAGAAAACATTAAGTGTATTTAATTTACGGGTACGGCCCATGTGTATGAAATAACTGTTTTAAATACGGTACCAGTCTCACAAAATTATATAAAAAATGTTTTATATCATGGTGCCAGGGTTAAAAACATCATGTAAGTAATACTTATATTACACAAGTATAAGTACTACTTTACTTATTACTTATTAAGTAATTGTACCTACGCAAGAATTTCTACACACAGTATCAAATGTATACTTCGAATAACATTTTGAAATACATAAACAAACAACGGCAGGCGGCGCAGGCGCAGGTGTGTAAACTTCCCCCGTGTGGGTCGACCCAAAACTGCTTGTGTTGTGTTGCCCCGCCAACCGGCAGCCGGTATCGTTGTAACTTAACCTCAAACTGACAACAGTCGCGAGTGGCGCTTCGTATTGAGACAGTTTTAACTGTTTTAAAATATCATCACCAGCGTAGTTCACTTCGCAAACGTTTTATTTTTCAATATAACGTATTTGTGTTCAAATTCTGTGTAAAGCTTGTCGTGATTTGTAACAATGGAGCCCAAATGCTTCGAGTTGCCGCCGAAACAAAAATAAAAAGACTAAACACGAACATAAACTTACGCGGTTTGCATGTGAACGATAGTTTTGTAATTTTTTGCAATTCAAAATGCTCAACAAGTTGCCTTGTGTATGTGTGTGAGAATTGTGCCGAGCTTTGCAAAGTTTGTGATAGGTATCTGTGGTGAGGGATCTGTGTGTTCTCGTTGAACTCTTGAATCGATGCATTGAGAATGGCAAATCGAGCCTTAGCTAACGGTAATAGCCATCAGACTAAGTTAAATAGATGCTCCAGTAATGTTGGCGACGGAGTAGTTGATAAATCTAAAGTTGGATGGACAAGTCCAAGAGATATCTGGAGGAACTTATCGCTGCGAAGGAAGGCTGAGGTGAATAAAATAATAATTTATACAGGTTATGATTCAGTTAAGCCTATGGCACCAGTTGGAAAGTTTTTACGCAAGAATCAACTAGAGAAAATAAGTATACCTACTTACCATCTTCAAATAAAAATCCTTTGCTACATCGGAATTTTTTAATAACGTTTTTTTTTGTATCGATATATGAACAGATTTGTGTTGGAATGAATACTCTATGCTTACGATGAGGTTCTATCAGTTCCATATAAAAAATAATAAAAAAAATGTAATTATACATAGACGCACGAAAACATATTAAAAGCAACTCGCTTCAAAAATAAATAAAAAATTCAAATGCTGGATTTGCTTCACTATATTTTGATAGCGCCAATTTTATCAAACAATTTACTGCTGTAATGTAAAATGGTAACGCTAGATTAAGAAAAATATTTACGCCTATAGTGTAGAGGTATACGCGTTACGCGCTCGAATTTCTTTAACCACATGCAGAACAAATCAAAGTATCCATTTCCTAATCCTCGACGCTGCTGGGTCGTTGACTCACTCCACAACATAAGTCACAATCGCACTCGGCGCCTTGATGCACTATCTATAAAATAAATGTGTCTCAGTCCATACACAGTCCCCCCGAGTTTGTATTGTAGCGTATCTGTGTTTTGATCTATCGCTGCTACCAATGATGCCTACCTAAGTCAGGCACGCTACAGTAGCTTGAAAATTTGAAACTATTAAACATAATCGTTGTTTGCCTTCCAAATAACGGAATGATTTTCTATAACACGCTATTTGTTTGAGATCGATAGATTTTCATATTTTTGTCCTTGTCCAGTTTACTGGTATTAATCCTGTAGGTACATTTTGAAGTCTAGTCAGAAGCTTATCGGTTAAACGCTTTGAAGTTACTTCGCTCCGCTTAAACGGAAAACCTCATAGCTGTGTGTGCAGGTTGGCATGCACGCAGTTTTCTAAACACCCCTATGAAAAGTGATCTAATTTTTATTTTAGCATAAGGTTCATTTTTGTTATATTTCTTTTGGAAATAACCTTCTGGGACCTTCGTCGTAGATATTATCAAGTTCGACGGTTTCTAATAGAACGTCACTGTATATAAATTCAGCTTGCAGCGTCCTCAGCGATGCGGAACTAAATAGCACACGTGTGAGTTTAGTACGATTTAAGAATTTTTAAATAGTTTTATCCCAAAATATCCGAGCGCCTCTAAGATGCCACTTTTGTCGCCGATGTTTCCATTTAGGGAGAGCAGGGTTTGGTTACTTTTATATTTGTGTTCTAGAGTTATAACTACGTTTCAATCGTCAAAGATGTCTATAAAAATCTTCAAAGCTATCATACCATCGTAAAAGTGTAATTAAGGATCAGTTACTGCCCAACTGTTGACTTCTTTCATCACTATTAATTTCTGGCCCTTACACAATACACGGTTAATTAGTCCATTATGCAAACTTGCAAGAGTAGTGTTGTTATACCTACTTGTGACAATTAATTTAACCCCAATTAAGAGGTTCAGGGCCACTGAGGTCGTATTGTTCCGCCAGGGAGATATAAAACGTACAAACGGATGTTTACGACTTCTGCTTCGATTGTACTATACAGGAATGACTACCGACCTGAAATAGGAAATGTTGGTTCTTCGAAATGGAATGATATTCGTTCGTCATAATTCTTTTGCTAAATAGATATTCTCGTAACGCAATCATGCTGTGATAACTGCTCCACAACTGAATACTTTGTTAAATAAAATGTCTTAACTAGCCAGCCAGAGTCGTCGGAGTAGCTATGAATTATGCAGCAAGTGGCCGGCAATATATTCTATGCCGTTCCAGAGAAGTTCTGCCGTTCGAAGAAGAGACTTTATTTAATAGCTGGACCAGTAGCTACTAAATAAAGTCGTCTACGAAATTCTTAAATCGTTAATTTATAATAAAAACTGAATCCTTAATTAAAGTGTACTATACCCGTAAGTATTATGTATTAGTATTGCGTAATTCGGAGCTAGGTTTGCAACTAGCATAACGGCAAATGATTGGAGTGGCGGGAGCAAAAACGCAGTTTCCATTGTTCTTGCGAATAGTAATTTCACATCTGGGAATGAGAAGGCAGACAGTGATTGTGCTGGTTGTTTATATGTATAGCTCATTGTTATCAACAGGCTACCTATTGAGCCAATTCTCGTGCTTTCTCTATATTTTATAGAAGTCATTGAATTTTTCCATTAAACGAATGCTTCGTTTTCAGGAGAATGTTTCGTTTGCAGGGTTTGTACCCCAAGGGTAAAAACGGGACCCTAACACTAAGCCTACGATGTCTGTCCGTCCATCTGTCTGTCTGCCCTACCTATTAACGGCTGTATCTTTCGAAACTTAGTAGATAGCCAGTTGAACTTTTCACATAATATGTAATGTTACGGCAAATTAACTAAGAAATAATAAAAAAGTCGAAAAACCAAATCGTAAGGGGGCCGATACAACAAACGTATTTTTTCAGCGTATTTTTGTATTAGCTCTAAATGTAAAAACGGTATTACGTAAGCATCAAACTTGGCATGATTATAGTACACTCTAAAGTCTAAAGTATAAAAACAAACAATAAATAATGGCTAAGAGCGAGTCGGTGATAAATTTCTGTTTAAATAACTACCTAGTTATAACTGTTAATTTAGTTATTCAATTTTGTGGTGGTACGGAACCCTCAGTGCGCGAACCCGACTCGCACTTGGCCGGTTTATTTTAATCTTGTTCTGAAATGTTTCTTCAGTCATTTGAAATTACACTTTGTTCCCATAGTAGCGTCTTTTCGACTCCGGTTTGCCTACGCTAAAGATTTTACGCCCACTCTTCATAACCCTGTTCTCTGCCATCAGAAGATTAATAAAACCGTAATTCCTGTTGAGCGTAGGCTTACGTGCGATCTATTTATTTCGAAACAAGCTCATTCGTGTGAACGTGGCATAGTTACGTGGTTAGGTCATTTGTCTTTCATCGATTGACCGATTGTTTTTCAATATCTACCACGCTGCGTTCGACGAACTTACTGAAATGTTAAAAACTGCAAGCGTTCCAGCTTTAAGTGACGTGACTATTTTAATTTTGATCTCAATATCATCATCATCATTTCAGCCATAGGACGTCAACTGCTGGACATAGGCCTCCCCCATCGATCTCCAAAAGGGCCGGTTGGAAGCGGCCTGCATCCACCGTTTCCCTGCGATCTCTTAGGTCGTTTGTCCATCTTGTGGGTGGACGTCCTACGCTGCGCTTACCGGTCCGTGGTCTTCATTCCAGAAGTGAAGTGGCAGTGGGCAGGCCACATATCACGCAGAACAGATGGCCGATGGGGCCGAAAGGTTCTGGATTGGAGACTAAGGATCTCAATATATCACGACCATCAACTATTTTCCACCCACTGCTGCGTAATCTGAGTACCTATAGGTACATACCTATATAGGTCTAGAATTTCATGGTCAGCCTAAACTTAAACGATGTTTAATAACCACCGTTCGGTGTTACCTAAGCGGCGGGTGCAATTCGTTTGCATAATTACCCTAAGGAAATGTCCAGCTTGTATATAATTTATCGCTCATACAGACCTCAAGGATTTTTACGTAAGAAGGTTTGATACTTACGTAACATTTTCCATTTAGTCTAAACAAGTTGTGTGGTTCAATATCGGTTCATATTATACTAGGTTTCAGATTCCCCAGGCGTGTAACTATCATAAACTCAGAAGTACTTTTAGGATCATAACTAAAGGGGCCTTCTTTAAAGACCATAATGAAGTAAAATCATGAAACGTTGGTTAGCGTTCAGCAAATACTTGGAGAAAGTATTAAAGGCAAAATGAACTAGCGGCAACGGCTCCAATTAACATCTTTGGATGGGTAGAGAAATCGACTCTGATGGGATAATTAAAAGATGCTCACAATACCGTAAGCTAGAGAAAATTAAAGGGTTATTCAAGACAAAACATACAAATGCAGAGTAATGACCAGCAGCAATCTAATACACAGAGACAATGATTTGATAGCCCGTTGGTCCAGTTGGTAGTGAACCTACCTTCTGAGCCTGAGGGCGTGGGTTCGATTCCCACGTAGGACAAACATTTGTGTGATGAACATTTGTGTTTGTTCTATATCTGGTTGTAAATATCTATTTAAGTATGTATTTAAAACTATATATGTATATATATCAGTCTTTGGCAGCCATATCACAAGCTTTGCTTAGTTTGGGGTCAGATGACCGTGTGTGCAAAAATGTCCCAAATATTTATTTATTTAATGGTTTGAGGAGCTATCGGACAATTTACCTAATTTGATTACTCATATCATTAATCACGTACTTCATCATCATCTCATTATCGAGACCATAACGAGTGCGAGGCGACAATAATGAGTCAGCGGAGACAGGAAGAGTCGCCGCGGTTTCTCGGCGAATCATGTCTCCACAGTTGGCGCCGCGGGCAAAGTATTGCAATTATACTGAGACTGAACGGTGGTTTTTTGTTGCACTGAGGACGAACGCGGACGATGCACATTGTCGAGCTGCCAACAGAAATCACTTTTTATTCCGCGCAGGATTCTAAGCATTGCCGGTTTTATTACCCGACGATGCAAAGCAAAAAGAGGATGTGTAACGTGCATATGTTTGTATTGTTCCCATACACCCTAAAGTCGTGGATGCTTGGAAGTCATGCACTGTTCGATTTGATCGATTGTTTCTGCCACGTACCTGCAAGTTGTAGAATAGCTTACCTTATTTTTCCTCCGAAATATGACCTAATTGCTTCAAACGAAGGGTGAATAGAGTCCTCATAGGTGCAATGAAATGCCATTGCTCAGGGTATTGTAGGTGTCTAATTATCTATAGGCTGCGGTGACCACTTACCATCATCATCGGTAGCTTGTTTGTCTACTATTAAATAAACTAGTAGTTCGCCCCAAACTGAGACCTCGCGACCCATAAATCTTCGGAAAACCTTGATTGATTTTGCCAATATTTGAATACAAAAATTGTATTGAAATGAATTACTTGCCTACAAAATTTCATGAAGATCGGATCAACGATACGCAAGTTATCGTCGAACAAACCATGCACGCCGAAATGGGACTTGTCCCATTAGCCATTAGAATCTGAGACCTCTCTTCTCTCTGCTCGGTCAATAAAAAAACCCCAACCAATTTTTAATCAATGAGGCGACCATATAATTCTGGGATGGCCTCTGGGTAGGTGACGTGTTAATAAATACAAGATGGCGACATGTAAAATAGGGGTGAAAAAACATATTTGTCTGCACTTCATGTGTCGTATCGTCTCATTGAATAGGACGAATAGGTCATTAAATATGAATTAAGGTTTGGTACACAAGTTTTTGTTTCCGTGTGTTTGCGAAATATAATCCGCCAAAATACCATTGTCGCGTTTTTAATCTTTTTAATGAAACAAACTTGTTATAATCGTTACATGTGATATGAGTAATGATCTTTTTCTAAAAATATCATATTTATATAGTAGTGTGATCTTCAATTTCTCTATCAGCGTTTTATCTGTTTGTAAATTTGTGGCCTGAATGTACTATAGAGAAATTGAGCCAAACCCACACAGTTCAGTTTTGGTCGTTGACGCCGTTTCGGGCATTGTGTACAATGCATTATTGTTAATGTCCAATCATTCGTGTAATGATTGCCTCTATTAGCTCTATTAATTTCTCAAAAGCGATACAATAAAAAGGGGAGAGGTTGAAATCATTCTAAGCTCTTGTCTGAAATTTAATCTGTTTAAATGGATAAATCCATGATCCGATGAAACAAGGTCTTCTATTCCAAGTGACACGAGCCTACGTCACTGCCCAGTTGCCATTTCATTGCAACGAACACAGATATTGGGAAACTAACAATCTTTTAAATAAAATAGAAAAAAACATTTCAATTGTCATTATGTTTGTCCGCCCAAGCGAAATATATTAGACATAAAAACCACATAGTTTTATCTGATTCTGGTAATACACGGATATTGGAGAGTTATGATTTCATGCTACTGGTAACACAGGGTCGAAGACGTAGGCTTGTGTCACCCACGTGACCTTTGTGTCTCTGAATAGCAAACCTGGCGGAGTATATTATTATACCATGAACACAGAAGACATAATAATGAATAAATCAATCAATAGTACTTCTACTAATACCCTTGTTAAATGATTTGGTTCAAATCATACACATGTTAGAAGTGCATATTAGTCAGCGTCATGTGTATACGAGCTACAATAGGCTGGCAGAGATGACTTCATGTTTTGCAAACAATAAAATGACAATTATACCTACTTATTGTAAAAATTCTCAGTCGGGAAAACGTTGACCATGAAGGCACGTCTATTTTGAGCTGGTGTTGAATTACATGATTTTCCTTTATAACGTTAAACACAATGATAATTATTGAATGGTTTTAAGTACTTCACATTATTGTAATCCGTGACCGTGTGTTTTAAACAGACTTCAAGGATAAATGACAGGTGGTTCCATTAAATTTTCCCCTAAATTTTACCATGGGTTATGAAGATGCAAATAAATCAAAAAACGCTTCAAAACCTAAAGAATTGAAGTCGGTTGTAACTAAAAATGTAATATAAGTTTTTAATGTAAACCTTGTAAAAGTGCAGTGGTCGTGTCACGGTATGGAATGTAAAAATATGTTTTCAAGTTTCAAAAAGCGACTGAGTGTGAAAAAACGTAAAATGAAATTCAAACAAGTGCAAGAAGTGGCAGAAGATGCTTACGTAAGTAAATCGTTATAAATCAGTAAACAATCACTATCCTTAGGGATATCTAAGGTTAGTTAGTGATATTTATACTCAGTCTAAAACTTGAAACAATCGACTACTTGAAATTTGTATTACTGGCTAAAGAGACAAGATATCTGGAGCCAAAACATTTAAAAAAAACGTAATTATATCAGCCTTCATCAAGTCGATGTCGAAAATGAGAAAATCTTATTTAAGTTACGGCTGATTTGTTTATAGTTACGGACTTCCACTGGAAATAAACAAATTCCTTGCAGTTGTTTTGATTATTTACGTAGCAGTAGACCATCCGTGCTCTGGTAAACATTGGCCGGATGACGAGGCCTAGCGTCGTATGTTCTCATTCACTTTGCCAATTGGAACTCGTCACCTAACCCCATTTACCTACTTGAGAAGTGGTCTCATGTGACATTGTTATGACGTAAAAAAAGTGTATAGCTTTGCTCGGGCCACCAGGTAGGACTGGTGATTGAACATATTTGATTGTTATAGTGAAAATGTGCACTAGTACACTCTTTAGAAAATGTTCAGTGAGTACCTTTTCAGCTTGGTGCTGTCTCTTGTTATTGTTAGACTGCCCCGGTGGCCAAGTTGGTAGTGAACCTGCCTTCTACGCTTAGGGCCGTGGGTTCGATTCCCATTTAGGACAAACATTCATGTGATGGACATTTGTGTTTGTTCTATATCTGGATGTTAATATATATTTTAGTATGTATTTAAAAATATATAATGTATGTATCTCTGCCAGCCAAAGTACAAGCTTTGCTTAGTTTGGGGTCAGATGCCCGTGTGTGCAAAAATGTACCTTTTTGTTTAAACCCCCCCTGATTTCCTCAGCTGATGCTTCATATTTTCGACTTATGAAACATGTGGTCGAAGGTAATACTTTAATCCTACTTGTTTTGGTTACAAATACAGTCACTATGCTAGTAACGGAATGACGAAGCTTGTAATTTCCTGGAAAGGTAAACAATTAGCTACAAGCAGTAAATAAAATTTTCCAACTCCTAATCAAAGTTTAAGGTTAACAGCAAACGGTAAGTTAGTTGCATCGTTGCGTTTATTATTAGAATGAAACGTTCTCGTCGTAGTTCCAAACGGTCGTCGCACTTTACATGCACTTACTACATACATGACTATGCATATTTGCCATTTTGCATATACTTTCTAGTGTTTAAACCGATAAAGGCTGTTTTGAAAGTTATGTATTAGGCTAGTTGACTGGTGTTTCATTTGTTACGAATAACAGGCTAATAATTAAATACATTACCGATAATGAAAAAAATATTTTTATTGGCTGACTGAGATATAAGATATTATAAGCGTTTAAACTTTTTGGTGGCGATTGGGGGATGCTCTGTCCTTTTCTCGAAGTGTGTGTTAGTATAGCATACAAATATGGCGTGCGTGCGGCTTAACGTCATAACTACAAACGTGAAACAAAAATTAATTAAATCAGTAACAAAAAAATAAAAAAATGAAACAATTTGTCGTTTATAGTCATTGCATATTAATTTCAAAAAGTTTCGAATATTTTTTTAAAATTAATATCATTAGTGCAAATTGTTATGATTTTTTTTGTTACAGATTTAATTAATTTATGTTTCAGCAGTGCTAGTACCGTTCTTTATCGATCGTCGAATTCGCTAAAATGCCATAGAATCGATCACACCGAGTACTGAACAAATTGCATTTTATCGAATTTGACGACCTCAACTGTCAAAATTGATGATCGATAAAGAACGGTACTTGCACTGCAGGTTAGGTAAATTTTTCTCTTTTATGTAATTAATATTTTATTTTAGGTTAGGTTTAAATTATCATCATAAATATAGATAAAAATAATTTATCCCAAAATCTATATAATATATCATTAAATAATTGTACTCGAAGCGACGTAGAAGCGGAATTCCACTAGAAATTCGTCATATAGAAACAAATAAAAAATAATTAGACAACGCCTATTCTGCCAAAAAAAGGAGAATTATATTTGATTATTTTTGTAGGGTTCATGTATGCGTTTTTTTATTCCGCCATAACTTCCGAACGCCTGGACCGATTTTGATGTGAGGGATATCGTTAGTCATTGTATTATCCCGAGTGCCATAATTATGTCAATTATAAAAATTACATATTATGATAATGGGACCTAAAATAAAAAGGATATCATTGTACTCATCATTGTAAACAACTTTTACTTTGGGACCAACACTGATATCGCGAAAGCTGTTCCATACATTTCTTTGGGTGTTAAGGGGCCTGTATAGTGTATATCTTCTGCAGCTCTCTCGCTCGCGTATTTTCATATTATTGATAACTAGCGACCCGCCCGCCCGGCTTCGCACGGGTGTAATTTACGTGCCGGGGCGGGTCGCCAGTTATATATATATAAACCTTCCTTGAAAATGTATCTAACTGATGGTGAAAACCGTATCAAAGTTAGCGGCCATACAGACATACAGACAGACGCGGAAAGCGACTTCTATTTATAGTAGAGAAGATGTACCATTTTACTCCGTCAAATTAAAAGATATCGAAACAAAAAAGTATGTTTGTAATGCTATGATAGTTAACAAAAGGTCAGTTTTTGTCTCTTTTTGCAAATTCATACTCTGTGATTTTATATCTTCAATAATGTAAAAATAAGCTAGCAAGAGATCTGCAGAGGGTACACAGGCCCCTAATGACATAATTCTATAGAACAGCTGATTTTTTACACATAATAAACCCGGAAAATTTGCGTCATGTGCTTTTTTTTATTGTCTAGCTTCGATTGTCTCGTCTAGCCATTGAAACGAATGGGTTGGAGAAATCTTAGCGAGATGTACAAGCGTCCATTATCCACTTCAGATGCGGTTGGGCGTGGTCTGGGTTCTACTTAATTTTCTGAGCACGTTCATCAAAATTCTTTACCTTCAATGTTTGTAGAGTGCAAATAACCGCACCTGGGTTCGTTAGCGCGTAACGTTTACTTTGGGACTCGTTAATATAGGGAATGTGCATCGAATTCGAGTGGTGCAGTAATGACGTTCGTGTGCCGATGCCGACTACGCACGCTTCCGTGTGATTCACCGCTTTCATTCTTCGCACCCACATTATTGTCGGTTATTGGCAGGTTTACGTACTCTACGTTTTACTTTACGCGCTCTGACAACGCGCGATTAGCACATGTGCTCGTTTCATGCAGTGAAATGAAACTTAGCGTTGTCTTCATTGTTGTTTTATAAATTATACGTTACTGGTTGTTTTTGCTCCATCGTTAATAATCGTCATATCTAATGCAGATCTTCAGTGGCAAGCTTCTGGGTGGTCTCTTAATCCCTTTTGAAGTTGTATGTTATTGGCATGAACTTCTCGTATGAATTACTACGGCTATTGTTACAAAGCTCGGAAACGTTACCTTGGTATCGGTGAGTCATATGATGCCGGTACTCTTAAGCCGGCTAGACCGTGCCGCTACTTGTACTATACGACCTCCATAGAATATTATATACCTTCTATGTAGGTAGGTATATGCTACTTACAACTCTCGTCGTTCGAGAGAGAATTTATGTCTTCCCGCGGCGGGAGTCTCGTTAGCGACTCGCATTACTGCGACACACGCGTAAAGTTTTTACTTGTTTGATTCGTACCATATTGAGCCGGGGATGAAGTTATTGCGAACTGTGACATTTCTCTAGGTTCTAAATTGCTTAACGTTGCTATTGGTGTCATTAGATGTTTTATTACAGCGTTCTTCTAGCTATGATCAATGTAGTAAAATACTGTTCACGCGTGCTTTATTATGAAAGGTTTTGTTCGATGTGCTGGTTAGAAACTGGGTCGAATTGACACTCTATCTATCTATACTAATATTATAAAGAGGAAAGATTTGATTGTTTGTTTGTTTGCATTGAATAGGCTCTGAAACTATTGTACCGATTTGAAAAATTCTTTCACTGTTGGGAAGCTGCACTATTCCCGGGTAACATATACCTAGGCTATAAAATATTATATTTTCAAAAAATATTGGGATCCTTACTAAAACTCCAATAATGTAACTTAAGGTGCAAAAAAATAAGATTTACAATTTTAACTTTGCGTGTTTGACAGTTCTAAGACAGGACAACGTCTGTAAGGTCAGCTAGTCTATATACCTATATAATATTTATATATAAAAGAAAGTCGTATTAGTTACACTGTTTATAACTCAAGAACGGCTGAACCGATTTTGCTGAAAATTGGTTTGGAGGTAGCTTAGAACCAGGAGACGGACATAGGATACTTATTATTATCATCACAATTTTTCATCACTACGCGGGTGAAAACGCGGGGCGCAGCTAGTTTGTTATAAAGAAATTTAAAATAATCTAACTAGGCACGTAATAAATATTGTGGCTCGTTTCTTTAAACTCAGCTTTGCTCTATACGGCTATCGCGCCTTTTTTTCTTTAGTTTGACAGTAATGTTGTGTTTGTTGTTTCCAGTTACAAAGTAAACGCGAGCTGTTCTTCAAGTCGGACACAGTGAGCGGCGGCGTGAGCGCATCGGGCCCGCCGAGTGCGCCGCCGCCCGCGCCCCCCTCCGCGCTGAAGGACGCGCTGGCGAAGCGCGCCGCGACGCTGCCTGACGCGCTTGAGAACAACCACCACGAGCCAAATGGCACCGCGCCACTGCCCCCAACAAACAAGCTCAGCAACAGCATGTCCGTGGACGCACCCAAGCTGCCGAGCTCGCAGCCGCCCGCGCCGCCCGCGGGGCTGCCCGCCGCTCCTGCACCCGCGCCCGCACCGCTCAGGAGTACAGAAAACATTATCAAGGTACTAAACATTTGAAAAAAAACGAATATCGGCCTGAGCGGCATGTTTTGGTAGATGTCTATAGCATAATCAGCCTTTTAATAGTCCACTGCTGGACTTACGGCATCCCTCGAAAGAACGATTGGGCCATATCCACCACGATGCGCTGGCCCAGTGACGGGTTTGTGTATTCACTTACGCCATTGGATTTCTTCTTCGTACGTATGCAGATAATCACCATTATCAATTCTCTGTAACTAGCGCGCACTGGCTAAAAAAAAAATGTTTGCAATGCTATGATAGTTTACAAATGGTCATGTTTTGTCACTTTTTGTGTGATTTTAGATCTTCAACAATGTGAAAATACGCGAGGGACAGAGCTACAGAGGGTATAATGGCCCCTTAAATAATAGGCTTGCGTTTGACCGCCAACTCGCCTGATGTTAAGCGTCGATGCGGTCTACGATGGAGCACGCTTGCCTATTAGAAACCGATTCACTAGCGCTTTTGAATGTACTGGAGCTAATGTGCTCATCGAGTATTTATGTAAATGACGTTATAATTAACTAATCAACTAGAACACTAGCGTGTAGTTATCCTCATTCCGGTTAATAACCGTTGCGCCATTTCTGGCACAAATGTTCTAAATACTTGTTAAAGGCTCGTATGATAAAGACATCAGTAATAAAATGCTATCTCATAATAAGACATTGTTTAAGTCTCAACACAATGGCCACTTATGAATAAAGCATGCATGCATGTGTTACTAGTTGACGATCAATGTCTTTATTATTTTGTTAGGTCAGCGTGTCTCGCTTAGGGTCAACATTGTGCTTTCTCTATGACAGATCTGAAATTACTCAGATACCGTCAATAGGCTATCGGACAGGTTAATAACAGGCTTAATGAAAAATGTCATGAAATGTAATACATATATTGAAGAAATTATTCAAATCGGCTTATAAATTTTTGAGATGTAAGCGTTTAAAGTTTTGGTCCGATAAAGAAAGGATGCTCTGTCCCTTTCCCACAAGATGAGTTTTAGTATGGAGTCTGTATGGTATACTTCCAAATGACGTCATTTATAAGTATAGTGCACTCTCTTTCTATCAAGACATTAAAATGCTTGTATTTCCTTAATTTTGAACACATTGATTTTGTTTACGGTGATAGGCTCTATTTATGGTCAGCTTTTTTGTAAGACAGTAAAAATTAATCAGTTGGGTAGCCTATTTAATGAACTCACGCCTCATTTCTGCGAACACATTTACAATATAAGCCGTAAAATTAGAATTTTATTACTGTCTTATCAGGTCGATTAGTATTCATTGTCATTTTACTTTTTCAGAAACCCGACCACCCGCCTGTTGCGCCAAAACCGGAACTACCTAAGTTAGAGAAGCCCAAAACCAAAGAATTAGATGGATACGTCGGATTTGCGAATTTACCAAACCAAGTATACAGGAAGGCAGTCAAGAAAGGATTCGAATTCACGTTAATGGTTGTAGGTGAGTGATAATCAATACACGGAGGGATCGTATACCTCCTTGATAAACGTAATCGATTGATAAGTGATAGCTAGGTGTAGTTTATGTGCAACGGTAATTTTGCGATCAGAATCTTATCTGCTAACGCTACAGTCGCAGCTGTGGATCCCGTAATGGCGTTTACAATCAGAAATAAAAACGTTACTAAATGAGATCTCAGTAAGGTCTTGGATGTTGAAGATAATACCTACATTGTCATCTATATCTATACTAGTCTATATCTATACTAATATTATAAAGAGAAAGATTTGATTGTTTGTTTGTTTGCATTGAATAGGCTCTGAAACTACTGAACCGATTTGAAAAATTCTTTCACTGTTAAGAAGCTACACTATCCCCGGGTAACATAGGCTACATTATATTTTCATAAAAATAGGGATCCTTACTAAAACTCCAATAATGTAACCCAAGGTGTAAAAGAAATAGTTTTTATAATTTTGACTTTGCGTGTTTGACAGTTCTAAGACAGGACAACGTCTGTCAGGTCAGCTAGTCTAATATATAAAAATCTCGTGTCACGATATTTGTGGTCGCATTCCTCCGAAACGGCTCGACCGATTTTTATGATTTTTTTTGGTAGGTATGAGGATAGGTCGTATTTTTTTTAATATGGAATTTTTGTATGAAGCCATGGTCATAACTCAAACAAGGTTATTGAAATTTGGACAGGACAACGTTCGTCGCGTCAGCTAGCTCAAAATAGAAGTCCTCTTAAAACCTTTACTAAAATAATAATAATATTTATTTACCAAAACTAAGTACAGAGGTCCAAATACTAGTTAAATTATTGGCGGTTTCGTACTATATCTGAAATAGTTTGGTGGTAAACCCCAAACTAGGCACAAACCCTGTTTCTTGGGACTCCAGTATAAGGTTACCAGAAAAACTACAGTTCTTAAAGTTTGTTTCAGTTGTTCTTCAGTTAGTTTGTGTGTTCAGTGTTTTACTTAAGATATACAGTCATGTTCTGAGCTAAAAATAGCTTTGAAGAACTATGTCATTCGTGATGGTTATCGCGCTCAACCCGAAATCCATTTGCTGAACACAACAAGGCACTCATAAAACGCACGAACCCACTCGTAACAGTAGGTCGACTCGTCAGAGGAAATTAGGATAATTGGGAATTACCGAGTGACCTTTTAATGCATACCTATATAATGGTACTTTTGTTTACGTTTATATGGGGCCAGGGTGATGTAAGATCTAATGATGTAGATACTCGAGTGAAATTTACGAGTGGAATCACGCTCCATGATTTTATCCTTGATTTTCAATCCTTCCCGCAATCGCAACAGACAGCTACATAGCTTCAGTTTAGGTAGAAAGAGCCGTAAAAGGGAGAGTTTTTGTGTGTTACTTCGTTTATTACCTTTTTAAAACTAAATGGGTGAACCGATATTGATGATGTTTATCAAGGAAGTATAATAAATAACAATAAAAAATAATTGGCATAATATAATGGCATAAAACCATCGATATATAATAGCAATAGAGTGACAAACGTACAAAAAAAATCCCAACTAAAACTCGGCACACGCTACGCATTGCGCTGACTTTTTGGTTAGTTGTAAGGCAACCGTGATCTGACTACAACGCCGCACGATGCCAGTGCTACGATGACAATGACATAACGGACAAGCGCCGTTGAACACTATGCAAGCGACATAACGTCTAAATTGGAGTAAATGTTGCATACTATATAAATTGATGTCTAGGTATGTACATGTACAACGACACTCGGACGATTTTTGATTATTTTCACTTAGAGATTGTGACTCTATAGGTATTGTATCTCGAAGCGTGGAAACCAAACGTTATTAAAAAAAAAGTTACACTTAATAAAATCGTGTGGCAAAAAAAAAAACTGTAAATCCGTAGAATATAAAAATCTGGATAATGCGGGTAAAATTGCTGGGCGCAACTAGAGTAGGCAGTTTAAGTATGCCAGGATTGCTAGAGTTGTCATGACCCATACCATTTCAGTACATAATTATTATGTGCTTCAACACTATGTAGTCCATACCTAAACCGACACTATGACGCGTTAGACGTACTTGAGTGCGTGAGTCAAATTTTTCCGACACAGACTATGCTTATGTGTTTACAAACTAAACGGCTTGATGTTAGAATTTTAGAAATCAATTTGCCTATTCATGGCATGAATAATTCAGATATAAACCAATATATATTCGTTCTTCATTTATAATAGCTTTGCCCACTGCTTTCCCTGCGCAGTAAACAAATAATGAACGAAACACAGTGTAGATTTTCTATCAAAGAAAACATTTTTAGAATCGGTTCAATAGTTCCAGAGGTTATATCGTATTGTATATCTTAGTCACAAACGCTACCTCTTTATAATGTTAATGTATATAATGATAAGGAAATATATTTCAGAACAGTATACAATACATACACAAATAGCTATGTTACAGATGGTTTATATTACCATATAAAAATAAATATATATAGTAAATATGGTAATAATTTAAACCATCTGCAGAATAAGAAGAAAGAACAAAGTTTATTTGTGACCAAATTACGTTTTTAAAGGATACAGGTAATTTAAACCAATATAAACCATATAAACATCTATACTAATATTATAAAGAGGTAAAATTTTATTGTTTATTTGTTTGCATTGAATAGGCTCCAAAACCACTGAACCGATTTGAAAAATTCTTTCACTGTTGGGAAGCTACACTATCCCCGGGTGACATAGGCTATAATCTATACCCGTGCGAAGCTGGGGCGGACCGCTAGTATTATAATAAATATATATAGTACATATAAATATATTATATACATAGTTCTATTACTTAGAATACTTTATTTAAAAAAAACTTGTTCTGTTTGTAGGTGAATCAGGCCTGGGCAAGTCTACACTAATAAACTCGCTGTTTCTAACGGAGGTGTACGACAAGGACAAGCACCCGGGCCCGTCGCTGCGCGTCAAGAAGACGGTCGGCGTGGAGACCAGCGTGGTGCTGCTCAAAGAGAACGGCGTCAACCTCACGCTCACCATCGTCGACACGCCGGGCTTCGGCGACGCCGTCGATAACAGCAATTGGTAAATATTATACAATAAGGAGACGCACCGCTTATTTATCACGCCAGGTGGCGCATTATCGCTGGTACACTGTCAAAAGCGATGAAAAAGTGTCAAATATCAATAGATAATTTAAGTAATTACACAATAAAATATATCGTCTGGTATTAAAACATGCCTGTGTGTAGTGCATTTCAGTGAAAAAATTAAGGTACACACCGTTTTCCTTCCGATGACAAAAAATAATACATATTAATAATTTTATTGCATACCTTGTCACAAGATCCGCTTTTTACCAGCTAAGGAAGCATTTCTTTTCTTTAACTCTTTTTTGAGATTCGCCACTATCATTATAGAAATCATTTTACTGTAAAAGAGCAAAGTTTATTTTTATTGTTTCATTTAAGAGCAATGTTCATAACCTCAAATAAACCACAAATGACAAGCACCAGCGAAGGTGGCGCCATCTGAGATTAGTTTTGCCTGTGGCTTCTCATAGATAAATTGAAGTAATCGGACAGGGAACCAATATTAGCAACATACAATTAGCAGATTGGATAAGACATCGAGACAATCCGTCCAACCTGTCGTGAATTTTAGTAATATTCGTTACGTAACGTTTGTAAATATGATTTTAATACGAACTGCCAAGGAATCGATGCGAAAATTCGAAGTAGATAAAAATTGACTTCAAAGATTTACGTAGTATGTTAGTTACAAGTGAAGCTAATAAAAGCGTGTTAAAAATAACTTTGGCTAAGAAGAACAGTTAGTCAAACACGAATGTGTGTGTGGACTGAGAGACCACATAAATATCTAAGTTTTTTTTTGTAGTTTTAGTAACTGAATTGCTTAGTAAAAGTTATAAAACATTTGTGAAACGCATATTGGAATTTGTAAAGTTTATTAAAAAGTTATGCTACTTTTAGTGTGGTCTTTCAGTCCACACACACACATATAATATGATCGTTTCATTTATTACAAACAACAGGACGAGAGATGAGAGGAGATGCTCTGTCCCTTTCCCGCAAAGCGTGTGTTAGTATAGCATTTGTGTGGCGACGGCTTGATATCATAACTTGCTTTAGTGCACTCTCTGTCTAGCATGAAATCAAAATACTTATTTTTTTATTTTTTTTCTTATCATATTTTGTTTTCGTTGTTGGGCTCTATTTATGATCGGCTTTTTTATGTTGTAATTTAAGATAATTAGTGAACTAGCCTATTGGAAAACCATTTCAGTTGGCAGCCGATCATCGACTTCGTCGAATCGAAGTACGAAGAGTTCCTGAACGCGGAGTCGCGAGTGACGCGCAAAGCCGCGCCTCCCGACACGCGCGTCCACTGCTGCCTCTACTTCATAGCGCCGAGCGGGCACGGGCTCAAACCCCTCGATGTAGAGTTCATGCAGCGGCTCAGCGATAAAGTCAACATTATTCCTGTCATCGCGAAGGCCGATACGATGACGCCCGAAGAGTGCAAGGACTTTAAAGAACAAGTACGTTGGCATTTGTATATTTGTTATTAGTTGCACACTCAATCACTTATGCAGAGTGGTTGTGGTTGATAAAACGGTGGTACATGGTGGATATAGAAGCTGATAACGATGTTGTCTTAAATGTGCAGCTGGTGTGTTATTTTTTAATTTTTTGGATTCAAAGTATTTTAATCGTAATATTAAACAAGTTTTAAACAAGTATTAATAGCGTTTTTTGAATGGCTAACCGATGAGCATAATGTGGAAAATATACGATAATGGTAAGATAACATTGAACTCAAACATTCAGACCATATATTAGCAGACCAGCGCTTATAAAATCCGCACCCAACAATGATATACCGATACCGATGTTGTGGGCTCGGGTAAACCAATCAGCGATCAGTAGGTACATTGCCTCGCACACCTAAGCAAGTTATCCAAATCGATTTAATTGTAAATGAATTAGATGAAACCTGTACAGGACGAGAAAACATTAAGTCTCCTTTCAATATCTCCTTTTCTGACATAACCGCAACAAATTCCAGGTAATGAAAGAGATCGCCCAACACAAGATCAAGATCTATGACTTCCCGGAGAGCACAGGGGAGGAAGGTGAAGGCGCGGACGTGACGCGAGCGCTTCGGGCGCGGGTGCCGTTCGCCGTCGTCGGGGCCAATACTGTCATCGAACAGGATGGCCGCCGGGTGCGCGGGCGCAAGTACCCCTGGGGCATTGCTGAAGGTAAACCACTACACTAACACACTGATCACTTTATATTATAACCTAGTTGTTCTTATTATAGAAACTGACGTGGTTTTCACACATTTTATTTATATTACACGGGAATTACTCACGTAAGATTAAGCCGGTCACTCCGACTATAGTTTCAACCGCATTAGGCAGTCTTTTTCAAGGTGAATGCGCGCGCGCGGCTGCGTCTCGCTTTTCGTTTTGATGTCGTATCGTTGTTCACGAATATACCGATAGAGGACACTATCAACATTATATCTGAGTTATTGGAATGCATTCCCATACCTATCGAGTATATAGAGTTGATACGATACACACTGGCTAGTGGATATTTTGTGTGGAAAGGGGATTTCTACCTACAGGTTGACGGCGTCGCGATGGGCTCTCCTATAGCTCCAGTGGTAGCCAACATATTTATGGAGTGGTTCGAAGAGTATGCACTACTGAACACTTCATATAAACCGAGACACTGGTGGCGATATGTGGACGACGTGTTTGCTATTATACGCAGAGATAAGGTAGATCCGTTTTTGGAACACTTGAATAGTATCCACCCGAGAATCGCTTTAACTGTGGAACGTGAAAGGGATAGAGCTCTACCTTTTCTTGATGTGTTGGTGAAACGTGACTCTAATGGCCGACTGTCTCACGCGGTATACCGTAAACCAACGCACACGGATAGATATCTCAGAGCCGATTCACACCATCACCCAGCGCATTTAGCATCAGTACCACGGACGCTGATCAACAGAGCATTGAAACTCTGCGACTATAAATACCTGGATACTGAGCTGGATCACATCAAAGGTGTGCTGAATAGCAACGGCTACAAATGGAAACAGAGCTGGCGTTTTGCAAATGCGACGACCGGGACACGTCTGACATCGGTAGAGAGAGCAACAGTGTATTTGCCGTATGTTAAAGGAGTGACGGACAGTATCGGAAACTTGTTACGCCGCAGGTATAGCATCAAGACGATCTTCCGTCCTGTAGGGCAACTGAGACAGCTGCTCCGCTCTCCAAAAGATAGAGACCCATTGGGGGTTCCCGGTGTCTATATGATCCCCTGCGATTGCGGTAAATGTTACGTTGGCGAAACAAAAAGGAACGTGTCCACGAGACTCACGGAGCACATACGGTCCATGAAGAATCTCGACACTAACGGGTCCGCGGTGGCAGAACATTCTCTGGGCTCCGGCGCGCAACATTATATTAGGTTCGACAGAGCGAAAGTACTGGCACGGGAGAAATTCTTTGTGCCCCGGAAAGTCAGAGAAGCCATCGAGATCAGTCGACGTCCAACCTTCAATAGGGATGGAGGATGGAACCTGCCACCGACTTGGAGACCGTGTCTTCATGGAGTTCGTGGGAGTGACCGTGGGATTGGTGGCGACGTGGTGAGCTCCGCCTGCTGGAATATTCTTGACACACAGGAAGATTCGAGTGAGGAAGAGTTCCGGTGTGCGCCGTCGCAGCATATTTCTCTACGCACCCCCACCCCCGCACCCGATCAGCTGCCGTTGACATCACGTGCGCGCCGCGCGGCGGTCCGTAGTGCCAAGCGAGACGCAGCCGCGCGCGCGCATTCACCTTGAAAAAGACTGCCTAATGCGGTTGAAACTATAGTCGGAGTGACCGGCTTAATCTTACGTGAGTAATTCCCGTGTAATATAAATAAAATAGTTGTTCTTGTAGCTTCTCTGTCTGTTTTTACCTTTTCTCAGCGTTAAACCTGTTATGAAATTTGGCAAGGAAATGACATGCTTCATGAGATTCATGAGGATGGACTTAAATACATTATATTTTTACCGGTAAATATCTGTCTGGGCGTAGGATTATCATCCGTCCCGATTTGTCCGGACTTTTAAACCTTTGTCCGGTTTTGTAATTTGTCCGGCTTTTTTATCATGGGCGATATTTGAATTTTGTGACTAAAATTACCGGACTTTTATAGAAATATTCGGCTTTAGGTCAGGACTTTTTAAATTTTTAAATGGTAACCCTATCCGGGCGGCAATTGAGAAATCATACTAGGGACTTTCAACTGGTCGTCAACAGTAAAAATATTTTAAAGGAAAACGTGACCTGACATAATTATCTGACTTCTCTCGGGAAATCACGCAGTTCCTCTTGGGAAATCGCGTACAGAAAAATGACACACACAAGGGAATAAAAATAAATAAGGGGAGAATGAGATTACGTGAGTAGATAGACGGTTGCGGAAAACCCCTACGTCATAAAATGTATAAGTAACACAAACGCCATTTAATCGAAATTTCGCGATTTATTGTGACTCATAAGCAAACTAAAACTTTGATGAATATATGTAATGATGTATCAACATTACGATATTTCAGACATGCTAACTAATGTGGGTAGACACTACATGAACACTGTTAAAAGTTACCTCTATTCTAGGTAGTTCACATACCATGTGGTTGGTTCCATGATCATAATTTACTGGCGGCTCGAACAGATTATAACCATTGGGGAACATGGTGTTTCCCACTAGACTGTCTAAAGTCTAAAGTCTAGTGGTTCTCATAATGAAAGTGGAATCAACGAGCTTATATTTTTTTTTTCCGCTTATATTTTAGCCGATATTTTTTCTTCGTGCTCCACTCTGTAATGGATTTGAATAACATTTAGTGTAGCTATCTGCTATATGCTAAATTTTATCGTGAAAAATTTACATTACCTGTTGGATAAAGTGTAAAACCGTTGTATAATAAACTTAACCGCATGTTCTTTCTAGTTGAAAACCTGGAGCACTGCGACTTCCTGGCTCTTCGCAACATGGTGATCCGAACACATCTCCAAGACCTGAAGGATGTGACCAGCTCTGTGCACTACGAGAACTACCGGTGCCGCAAACTGGCCGGTCTGTCTGATGACGGGAAACCTCACAGGATCAACTCCAACAAGTAAGACTTCATATAAGATGTTTCACCTATTTTCATACAACATTGATTGATACTAGGTTGTGGTTAAGGCGCAATGATTAGCCGCCTGATTAGGTTAGCTGTCACTAGCAATAGTGTCAACGCGAGTGGAATACTAACGTATTAGGTTAGTGCCAACGCTGGATGGAGAGTCGAGGTTGCATTGCGGCGTACAAGTGTTTGTTAGCCATAGCGTACAACGCGGTTATTGGCAGCATACAATGCAGTTGTTAACCACAGAGTACAACGCTGTTGTTGGCCACAGTGGCCAAAAAAAGGACCCACATCAAACCAAGCTCAACATTTCAATAACTATCGTTAATGAAATCGTTAATATATTTTTCAAATCTAAGTAACTGTTATAATACTTAAAAATTATTCTTTACTTTCGTGTGCCAAGTGCGTGTTTTGCTTTAATTTATATGTTACACTAATTGTGATCAATAATAGTGTGCTAGACGGCATTGGAAGGTGGCACAAACGCACGTGTGTTGTGACCAAACAATCTCATTCACTTTCTCTTCTAATCATCGATATTACATAATGATCACGTTACTCGATAAGTCTTTTCTTAATAAATGGAGTAGTATTTTAACTTTGATATTTAACAGAATGTGTATTTTTATCCGCTCTAAACATCGAGCAACTAACCCCGAGAGAGGTATAGCCGGTCGGTCCGATTCCGTAACTAGTGAATGATTTTGCACAAACAAATATCAGAGCAAAAGCGCACTACCGACCATAGTACCTACCCGATACTAGATCTGCGCGTATATGTGTGCAATGTGCATTTATCTTAAATTTCTCACAATCTCTTTCATTCGGTGCAATTAAAATGACTTCCTGCTCCATCAATTGGTGTGGGAAAAATAGTAGAAGTTATGTTTGTTTTGCCGGAAATTGGCGGAATTTATTTCAAACTAAGCAAATGTTATTGGTTCTCTTTGGCACAGTTGCTCGATGGCTCAAAATAACATAATTTTACAGTTATGGTTTACACTTATGAATCCTAAACAGAGAAGTGCGATGCACTTAACTTGTATTGATTTTCACGAAGCGAATAAAATAAACACATACAAAAATAATGTCGTAGGCATGATAAGAATTAACCATAACAACCTGAACGGACTGGGTTGAAACTTATTAATATTTTACTAATATAACTTTAGTTCGTTACTGTTGTCACCGCTTTAAAGGTGACCAGACTAATCTCTGCGTTATATTGATATCATATCTCTTCGTAATTCTTCTGTTTCTCCCATTGTTCATTGCTGCATGTCTGGTCACCTTATTCTTATCTGTCGCAGTTGTGAGCAACAGACTGTTTTCTTTTATTACTCATTAGTTGCATACAACATTCTTTGACAATTTCGAATGTTCTGTGCTTGGGCATGCAGAAATGATATCATTGTTAACATTTATCATTTGTTGTTGTGGAACATTTCAAAAATGATATATATTGATACTTGAATAAGTGATATCAATTTTGAAGTGTCCACGGCGCAAGCCATAATTCATAATAACTTGCAGTTCACGCGCTTTTACAGCGGCATTAGTAACAGTTTGTTTTCCATTAGTTACCGACGCGACGACAGCGGTAATTTATAGGCACATACTTGTAGCTCTTTAGTACGACTGCATTTGCAGCACTGTGCTCGCAGAATAACAGTCTGTTGTTTGCTTTGATTTGTTACGAAGCTCAATCGGTAGCAATGAAACGCAATCTTTGAAGAAACTAATTTATGGCCAAGAACATTAAATCTCAGTGAGTTTAATGCGTAAAAAATCTATTGCTCACTTCATTTCTTAAATTTTGTTTCTTTGGCCGAGTGTATTTTTTGATTTCTTGATTTTTTAAGAATCCAAAGTATTATGAAAATATAAATAAAAAATGGAATTTATGGAGAAACTTTTTATTTTTAGTGGCCTGATTTATTCAATTCGCCGTTGTTAGGAAAGATAAGAGAGATCTATGTCCACCAGAGCAAAATATTTGTGAACATTCTCAATCTATATATATAAATCAAAGTCGGGTTAGTTACACCATTTATGACTCACGAACGGGTGCCGATTTTTATAATCTTTGATTTGTTGGATTGCTCTCCGCCCCGAGTAGTAGAATAACTATTAAAATAGAAGGGCCAACCATATAAGCGGATTATAGTAGCGAGGACGAAGGCCGAGCTCTACGCGTACGAAGTAGCGGGTAACAACTATTTGAAAATAATTATTAATAAAAATAAAAAATACTACTTTATAATTAATAAGCGCTCAAATAAAATTATAGATACTGCCAAATCAATAGGCGGTTGAATGTCGGCGTAATCGGCGTATATAAAATTATAACTCGTTATAAATTTGTGGCCATGCAAGTGTCAAAATGAAGCTGATTCCTACTATTCATCAATTAGTAGAATACATGTTACTAGTGCCGCTGTAGTGTGTACGCGCGAGCACCGTGACGCTAACTGGTTGTGTTGGTGTTCAGTTTGTGCCCGCAAGGACTGATGAACAGTTTTATGACCGTGTGGTAAGTCCCCTCGGGTTCACGTTACTCTACACTCGTATACTTCACCCACCCATACCCCCATACCTTGGAGAAAAGGGCTCAGGCTCCCCCTAAGGAATAGGCATATATTGACAATATCCAGTGAGAACAAGGTGCTGTAATGCATGGTCAGCATTGACTGAAAGAGACAGCTCTTAATTTTTTTGGTCTCATGATTTTTTGTTGGGTATAGTTCCCAATGTATAGAAAGTGCGCTACATTAAACATCTCGGATTGGTCGGATATGTGTATTGTGATTGACTCTCCCTTAGGGGTGTAGCGCGATTTCGAACCCCGTAGATCTATGCATATGCTTGTAATCAAAATACTGTATTTAATAGATGTTAAAGTAAGCCCATTTGAATTTACCGATCCATTACATTCAAGAGGCGTTGAACCATTTAGAATATGTAATATTTTAAATAATTATATTGATTTTATTCTCTCGAGAATCCATGAGCTACGAGTATCTACTTCAACCACTTCAACAAATCAGCACCAGTATTTTGTACTATAAAACATATGTTATCATTTCATTTTCGCCATAACCAATATTACATTCACCTCTTGGATAAACATAAATCATTCTAAGCGTGTCTAACACATTTATATTTGTAAATAATCTTGCTTCAGGCTTGCTTAACTAACTATTTATGTATTGTGTCGTTTAACAAGTAATATACCATAATGTGAACATGTGCTGTCTCTGGCTTACGCTTTTATAACTTTTTTGCATGTTTTAGTTTATTCCAGTTTTTAATTAATTAATACTATATAAAGTTAAATTACCACTGACTGACTGACTGACTGACTGACTGACTGACATAGTTGTTTGGAGACTTGGGGGGGTATGGGGAGAAATGTAAGTATGAGGTCTTGTAGGGGGGGGAGAATGTAAGCTCAGGAAAAATACGGGACCTTCGGAAGGTCAACTCCTCGACGTGGACCCCCCACGGATCTCGGAAAGTAAGACAGGTGGGGGGAAACGGTTAAAACTAAAAATGGATGTTAACCTTGGACCTCTTTAGAGAAATGAAAAAAAACATGGCTCCCATACAAAAAAAAAAAAAACCCATACAAACTTTGGACCTTCGTAACTCGAAAACAGTTCGACATAGGAGGGGGGGGTTCGAACAAATGTCATAGGCGATCGGGGGCCCCAACTGGCGGGGGCCCCCAAATGGATGTTCAGGGGCCCCAAATTTTCAAAATGGTCTTAGGAGGCTGATTTTTTGTTTCCGAGGGTATGTTGGGGTCCTGATTGCATTTTTTAAATTTTTTTCAAGTTTTTTTTTTTTTTTAATATAGCTGCCATACAAGGGATTTTTCCACATACCGAGCAAGTGCCGTGGTGAGGCCGTCAGGCCGAACCACGGCACTTGCGAGGTCACAAAGCTCAAGCGAGGCCGCAGGCCGAGCTTCAACCACGAGCTTGAGTTCCAATGGCGCGAGGCCGTAGGCCGAGCCATTGGTGCAAAGGGTCGTGGTGAGGCCGCAAGGCCGAACCACGACCCTTGCACCAGTCACAGGCACAAGTTGGCGAGGCCGCAGGCCGAGCCTCAGCCACGAGCTTGAGATCCAATGGCGCGAGGCCGTAGGCCGAGCCACTGGTGCAAAGGGTCGTGGTGAGGCCGCAAGGCCGAACCACGACCCTTGCACCAGTCACAGACAAATTTTGACATTTAGGAAGTCACCAGCCGAATTCAGTGCGAGGCCGTAGGCCGAGCCGCTCGTACTCCCCTTGACGGAACATACTGAATTGGTGGATTTATATGGTTTCTTCGACTGAACTTGAAATTTCTTCTGCGTTTCCACCACCATTAGGAGATTTGTACCCATTCCACTTGAATCTTCATTTTCGGTCATGGAAATCAAAAATCATCATCATCATCAGCCAATTTTCTAATGTATAGCCACTTCTTACCCATTTTCAACACACATTCACCGTTTTCTTCAAGTTTTACAAGTCGCACCTAAAGACCCGACCCCAACCCAACAGCACACCCCCCCCCCCCGCGGGCCGCTTGCGGCCCGCGCACCCACGCAAAACACTAGTTTTATTATAAAACTGAAAGATAGAATATATAGTAACTATTCCATGGCTACTCCACGTTTATTAATAAGTGGGTAAGAGATTAAATGAGTATTAATTAGTTTATTTGCATGTGTTGAACATTAGACAGTTATGATGTAAAATTGGTTCTTTAGCATAGAGATGAAGGTTTCCTCAACAGTTTAATAACGGTGCAATTGTTCACAGGAATCCTTTGGCTCAGATGGAGGAAGAGAAACGGGAACATGATCAAAAGATGAAGAAGATGGAAAGCGAAATGGAACAGGTAAATATGGTATTTCTCTTTTAAGAGTGCAAAACCTGCAAAATTTTCTAATTTTCCTTCTTTTTTTGAAATTGTTTCGACTATTGAATAGTTTTTTTTAATATAAATAATATTTACGCTATTTTGATGCCATCTCTCTAGATTTGTACGCAGGCAAAACAATTGTTTTGGACCGACGACATAGTGAGAGTCGCTGGCATCCAGTGGATGCAAAAGGCAGGCTGTCGTTCAGTGTGGAGGTTAAAGGGGGAGGCCTATGTTCAGCAGTGGAAGTCTTCTGGCTGATGATGATGATGATGAAAACATTTGTTTTGACTAATATTTTAACCCACCTATTGTGCATGCGTTTTTATGAAATGAAATATTTATGAAATACAGGTCGGTCAATCTGTGTCGGTTTTAAATGTGTGTATGTTTTACTCATGTTTTGTGCAATTAAATTATAATATTTATATTTGTCCTCGTTTTGTAAAGACTGCGCTCTTGTGCAATGTGTATAGGTAGAAGGTAAGCGAGATGGGGGAGTGTTTTATTCTACAAGACGGGCTGAGGAGGTCCCCTCCGCCACGATCAGTAAAGTCTGGCGGTAGCTAGGACTCGCATGTGGACTATAACTACATAGATTCATCTACGCGAGTTCCAATTGGCTCTGTTTGATAAAACAGATGTTTGATATGTCCGTACTATATGCTCAACTGAAATTGTGTTGTTCAGGTGTTTGAGATGAAAGTGCGCGAGAAGCGCGCCAAGCTGAAGGAGTCAGAGTCGGAGCTGGCGCGGCGGCACGAGGCGACGCGGCGCGCGCTCGAGGCGCAGGCGCGCGAGCTGGAGGACCGACAGCGCGCGCTGCAGGCGGAGCGCGCCGCCTGGGAGCGCGAGACCGGCCTCTCGCTCGACGACCTGCGCCGCCGCTCGCTCGAAGCCAACAGCAAGGAGTGAGTACCCACCTATACCTCTACGGCGGAACGAGGCATCTGTCATCAGTAACACTGACATCCGTCATACTGACAGTGCAACAATTCTCATCTTCCCATTGCTCCTTTGCTTGCTTTGCATGAAAGAAGAACAAACTTTCGCATTTACAATAAATGTTAATAAATATTTTAGCATTCTAATAATCTTTTGTAAACGGTGAGTTAGTTAATTATCATCACTTCAAAACTCGCGTGAACTGTTCGACATTTTCTTATAAATAAAAGGTGATGTGTGTATGTATGTACGTTCCCTATGGACTCTAAAACGGCTGGACCGATGTTGACGGCACTTTCACTGGCAGATAGATGATGTTATAAGGAAGGTTAATAAATTCTCACGTTTAACCCATATCATTGTTTTTTTTCCAGGACCGTTGACGGCAAGGAGAAAAAGGACAAGAAAAAGAAAGGTTTGTTCTAATCTGAGGGACATTCTCGTCGGCCTCGCACCCACCGTTGTAGCGCGTGACTAACCCGCGTCGCGTCACCGCGTCTCATCGATCGACGAACCGCGACCGGCCAATCGGCCAATTTAAAACTAAACGAGTACAAAATAGGATTCGATTCCTAAACACTTCGGTAGTTGCATTCGATATTTCACTCACGATAGAAAATTAAACAGCGCCTTGGCATATTTGAAAGACGAATCGATATGAATATTAAATAGCTTCGGTCGATGATTTGCATTTTAAACGACTGTTCTTGTTCTTACTGTAATTTCACAACGGTACTTAGTATTGTGGTCTAACATTTCTATCGATATTAAAGTACCTGTTTACTATTGTAACGTTTGCTAACTTAAGCACACTTTTGCTCGTATTATCATTTCGAAATTACAGTGAATTAACTTTGACAAATATTGTAGGACTGTACATATCGCGCTTCAAATGAAAAACGATACAAATTTTGAATTCGAAATTAATGTTACCTCAAACTGGCATGAGAATTAAAGATTCTTTAGTAAAGAAGCTTAGGATAGAATCTATCCATTTTATGACCTAATTTGATCGAAGTGCCATTGTCTTAGCGTCGATGTGACTTTGTGCGCTCAATGGCGAGTGGACATTTAATAAGGGAAAAAAACAGGCGACTATTTCCAGGAATATCGATATTTACTCGCCGTCGATTGTAACCTAATTAAGCTTTTGTCTTTTGTACTGCAGTCACTGTGTTCAAAATTACGTGTTTGTGTCACTTAATGATTAATGTGTGTTAAATTCCAACAAGCGTTATAGTACTTGTATCCATTGTGATAGTACTATAATATATAGTCCTATGGTTTTTTGTAAATACAATATCGAAGCACTTAATTCAAATTGGCCTTTGCCTTTTTTGAGCATAATAATTTTACAGACGGACTGAAAATGTAATTCTAGTTAGACATCGTCTGAAGGCCTACACTAAGGGTGTGTTCCCTTACGCAATCAGCGCCGATGACGCTAACATCGCGAATGAGAATAAACGTTGATTTTCTTTGTGTTGGTGCGTCGGCGCAGTTGCCGTCGTTGATTCGGAAATCGGAACACACCCTAAATACCGACTCAGGTAAAATCAGTCATTTTAAAATCTCGCCTTATATATGGGGTTGTATATTAACATTCTATTTATGTTTAGTTGTAAGTTCTCTGTCCTTACTTTTCGAGTTTACTCAGTGGAATAGATTTTAATTTTTTTATTGATTTTCTGTAATTTACAGATTGGTCTTTTAAGAGTGTTGCGACCGGAATAGTAATATAAGGACTCTCGTCCGTTGTCGACTTACGTAACGATACATAGATAGTGTTATAAAGTTATAGCATAATGGAACAACGACTAAAAGACTATACACAGAACATGTTACCGTTCAAAATTAATCACGTCTCACTATGATTTTACTTATGTATATTATTTATTAAGATATTTTCCATGACGACGCATTTATATTTTATAAGTGAGGCCTAATTTTTTTACCAATATTTGTTTGACAATCTTTTATATTTTTACATTTATTTTTAAATAAAATACGATGAAACGTAATTAATTATAATAGCACAAACAATATTACAGCTTATGAAATGACGTTTACGTCCGTAAAGTTGCCAAATAGCTTATAATTATATCGATATGCTTATGTCGAGGAGTCTACTCGGTCGTAATTAAGGATTTTCGAAGCAGATTAATTACAATTAGACATCTAGCTAGTAATAGCGAAATTGTTCCGCTCAAATCTGAATAAAAAATCTTGCTGAAATAAAAATCTTTATTGATAAATATAGCATTGTCGAATCAATAAATTGTAGCAAGTTATAAATTAACGAGAAGTTTTATTTTTTGTTATATTATTACTTAGAGAGAGAGAGAGAAAGAGAGAGAGTGGAAAAAAAACTGTAGTAACCCAGGTAAGGGTTATTGATAACTAGCTAACAACCTCTCGCAGGTAGCTTTCCTACATTCTTATTCGGGACTAGCTGCGCTTCGGTATCAGCTGCCAGTGAAAGTCCCGTCAAAATTGGTCCAGCCGTTTTGGAGTCCATTGGAAACATACATACGTACAGACATCTCCTTTTATATATAAGAAGATGGGGGCGATTAGTGGGCCTGCACTGACGTCCCACTTGCTGTGTATTGTGCATTTCCCCGAGTGAACTCAACTCCTTAGAATACCGGAGCGGGGCTCTGGGTCGCTGGTTGCTCCAGTGGCGTAGATGCAACGGAAGTGTAAATGATGAACCAGCTCAACTTCCCGACATCATACTGGACAACTTTTGTTCCATGCAAAGATAATATAAATTGTCATTGGTTCCATGACTTTGTATAAAACATAACATATTCACCAAAAAAATATTTTATACTGTAGTTTGTAAACAAGCTAACGGGCCGCCTGATGTTAAGCAGTCACCGTCGCCTATGGATACCTGTAACACCGGGGGCATCACATATACGATGGCGACCTTTAAAAGCTAGTAACAGGTTGTGTATGTTGACAGTCGGCTGCTAAGGTCAGCTCCGGCAACGCGTTCCGTTTCACTTGAAACCGAAATATTTTAATTTTTCAATAGAGTAAAAAGAGATTA
The DNA here is from genome assembly GCA_914767915.1 of Agriopis aurantiaria. NCBI lineage: Eukaryota > Metazoa > Arthropoda > Insecta > Lepidoptera > Geometridae > Agriopis > Agriopis aurantiaria. The sequence continues at coordinate 9,166,169 of OU611983.1, read as the reverse complement.
GTTATTAAAAGTTATGAAAGTAAAGTTGCTAGGTATGATATAGAGAAGCTGCCTTCGAGAGGTATAATTCTGTGTTGCAGTAGACACTATTCTAAATATAGCGTAAACTAGGTAAGAGATATTTTTAAATTTACATGAATTTAAATTTCCAACAATTTTGGCTTAATTCGGTGTATCTGAATACTTTGGTGAGGTTCCAAAAATTGTAATAACATACATTGGTATATCGCTTAGTGATATTAAACTATGCTCATAGTTCAGTTGTGAAATAGAAGTCTAGCCTTAGCTAGTTGATAGTTTCTTATATAAGGGTATCGTATGGGATCTCTCAACTTGCAAAGAAAAGGATTAGAATGTATCGAGCCTCGATCCATAATAGGCGTGTGTCCTAATGTATCATTTATTACAAATAACAGACTTAGCGAAGCATATAATTAAGTACATTATATATACAGATAAAATATTTTTAATTGGCTGATAAATTTCTGAGATATAAAGAAGCGTTTAAAGTTTTTGGTGGGGATAGAGAGCGGATGCGCTGTCCCTCTCCCGCAAAGCGTGTGTTAGTTTAGCACTTGTATGCCGCGCGCACGGTTTGACGTCATAATGTGCTATAGTGCGCTCTCTGTCTAGCATGAACTTAAAATAGTTATTTATTTTTGAACAAATTTTAATTTTGTTTTAGTAGATGGGCTCCATTTATGAGCAGCTTTTTATGAGGTAATAAAAAAATTAGGACACATGCCTATTCTTATAAATCTTGTCATATTTATACATCGTGATGACATTTTATATAAAATGTACTCCTAGTTATATTTACTTGATTATTCATATATTAATTTATGTAAATATTTAGTTATTACGAGTATATCAACAAATTATAATTATATTTTGGGTTTATAACGTCAAGATATGCATAATTCTTGTTTAACTAGCACGCCATGGAAATTTGTATTATTTTATAAACTACAGTATTGACTTCCGCGTTATATTTAGGTACTAGTTGTTAAGATTATGCTTAATTTTTGTATTTTGTGTGGGGTCACTGCCCACTTTACCATACCGATCTATTGCTTAGTCATTTCTGTGGACATGTGATGTATGTTGGGAGACGAATGAAGTTGAGGCGATGTAATATATTGTACCTTTGAATATAAATAAATACGTAATATATAGGAGTTTCTGGTTTCATTTTAAGTGATAGGATATACCTTGAAAAGTTCCGGAATTACATCCATCATTACATCCTACTAATATTATAAACGCGAAAGTTTTTATGTATGGATGTTTGTTCCTCTTTCACGCAAAAACTACCGAATGGATTTTAATGAAAGTTTACAATAATATAGCTTATACATTAGAATAACACATAGACTATGACGGGTTGTAGTAGCGAAGCCGAAGGCCGAGGTCTATGCGTACGAAGTAACGGGATTCAGCTAGTACATAATACAGCTAAGGTTCCATTGTGTATTGAATATAGGTTAAAGGCGAAAAGTAAGCTGTGGCGCCCTCATAAATAAATATATATTATATTATACATAACAGGTATGCTAAAAGATAAGTAAATAAAAAAAATCGGCACCTTCAGGGTCTCGAGAAGGTACCTAATGACGTATTTTTTGTAACAAGGTATCATATAGGTAGTTATAAAATTAATTACTGCCAACAATTTTAATAAGGGCGCCACTTTATCTTACCATTCGCCTTATGCAAAGACATTTGAAACTGCAGATACAACGTTACCATTAAAATCGTACCAATTTTCAAATAAACGATCTTTTACATAAACATTGTTATACCGTTACGACTAAATAATTCTTATATAAATCCATGACAATCCTCACTGCATGCATTTTGTTGCCGTATTTGGGCTCGATGGCGAATCTGCTGTTTTAAATATTTTTGGGATTAAAATAAAAGACCAAATGAAAGACGTAATCATTCGTTTTGTTTTATTTGGTGATGCATAAGATCACGTACACAGTGTTATTACATTCGCCGACCACATTAAAATACAATCCATAAATTCACGAACAACCTCAAAATATACTTGTATGTAAACAACATACTACATCTAGACAATATTAATATCTTTGGCAGCACTATGGAAAATATACTTCTACCTATTATTTCAATGAAAATGCAATTTTAAATATAATAATATGGTAACAATCACAACATTTCTCGACGATACAAACTTTATACAAAGTAACATTATATTAGTTTAAAAATATCTGACAATACAATACTAAAACATCTGAATAGATTCTATATTAGGTAAAATTATTTATTTACATTACCTATTTCATATCGGGGTTTGACTCCTTCAGGGTTTTTGATCATTACTAAAATTACATTTAGAGAACTATAAAATATTTTGAATATGTAATGTATTTGTAATTTTGTTATATGAAATGGTACTTTGCACCTCACGCTGGGATTTGTAATTAGGCTACTTATATACTTAGATTTCAATAAATATATTAATATTGAATCACCATTTTCGTCTATTTCAATCAACATGTTTTATGTGCCAATCTAGGTAAAGACAAGAATATACTTTACCCGCGGCTTCGCCCACGTTGTAAACAAAACATAGCTTATTCTATTGAGAGTGCAGCGTTTTATCAGTACAGTCAACCGCGTACTGACTGGGTGAGCCTCGCGGCACCCTTAGAACTTTTCTACGCGTAGCAACCTTGGTCTGAAGATTTACTGCACAAGGCTGCCGCGCGCGGCGAAGCCGAGCCATCTTATTAATGCATTTTTATTTTCGTTTAAAACCGTATAAGGCCGTACGTACAGAAAAATGTCGCGACCACTGCATTTATACTACATCGACAAAGGAATGGAAATCTAAACAAAAAAAAACAATTAAAATTTTCGGAAACGGTATAGTAGTTACGTAGATAACATAACCCATCACCCATGGACCTAAAACATCAAAATTAAGAATCGAGTGAATCGGTTTCTTCTAGGCAAGCGTACTCCATCGTAGATAGACCGCATCATCGCTCAGGCAAGGTGGCGGTCAACAGCAAGCCTGTTAATTAATTTAAAAAAAAAAAAAACTTGCAGTCACATATTTTACCTCTATAATATTAGTGTCGATGGGGTTTACTTTTTGCAAAGCGTATGGCGTTGTAGTTAGTTTTTAAATCTATTTCTATGCCTAAACTATCTAAGTTCTTTCCAGTGCCGTTCAGGATTGTGTATTATGTCTCACTCCATAAGTCATCGGGATAAGAGATAATGTTTTATCGTAACTTTAAAAATCTTGGTTCATATCTCAAGCATTCGCTTTTTTTAAATTTCTTTGATCTAAGAATATTTTAACAATGAGGTAAAAGGTGGCTTTGCGTGAGAAGTGCCCGAAAGATAATAAAGCTCTTAGAAAATTTCACATAGCGAGAAAACTTGAGTCTAACAGTTCCTAGTTTACAATTACTTTTCACTCTGACTTCGAACGGCTTTTCGACAATTTTAAGATTATCAAAAGAATCGTATTTCATCTCAGTTATTATTTTTACTAATGTGTTGTTGTTTTTTTTTTGTAGATTATCGACAGGCGCGCTTCTTGTTTATATTATTGTTGGCACGTCTAAGTGGCCCTTTGTGTCGCAAAATTTATGACGCGGCGTTTGATCATTGTTGTAATTTGGTTTGGGGTATTTGAAAGACCAAATATTAAGGAGTTACCATTCAAAATTGAATATGATCAAAGTTGAAGTATAAAAGAAAATCCCTTCTAGCAATCGCTTTTTCCCTCACAATACCTTCATCAAACTATTCACATCTATATCTAGCTATAATAATGTAACTTTATTGGTGTTCTTTTGTGTCATTCTAAATTTAATAATTACTCTAAAACGTTGAAAACCAAGGACGACGATGAACTCTTAATAAGACGTAATATCACAAATCACTGTATCTCTATAATCTACATTTACACTAACCAATTCATGTGGTACTTTATTGTATTATTTAACGGAATTCGTGTGGAATATTTGCTGTATGCTTTTCGTTTTAGCGTTAAATATTTAGGCAATTTATACTACGCGGTAGGCACAATGGCTCAGCTGTTATATATATTAATATATATTATTAATCTGTCTCTACATCTTGTTTGCTCTAGAATAGGTACATTTGTTTTATTACATATATACTAAGTATTCATTAAACTAACTTATAGCTAATATAGGTATCAACTGCAAAATGTTCAGGCCATTTCGGAATTTGATATTTTTTTGCCGAAGCCATATAAGTATTTTTGCATTAACGGTTTATTTAAGTACTCAATTTTATTGATTTACTATATCTTTAAAAACATAATATTGTACAGATATGATTTGTATTATAATATATTCCTTTTTACTTCTAAACGGTTACTTTATTCTCTGAGGCACATAAAAATCTATTTACCCAGGTAAATAGCTTATTATTGAATCTTTGTTAAATGATTGTCTTCATTTGTTTATAAAGTATATTTTTAAGTAAATTAATATTTTGAGTATGAATAAAGGCCGTAATTAACTACATTAGCTAGCTGGTCACATTCGCAGTTTCAAGTAACAATTGTAATTGCAAAACGAGTACGTGAAACTTCTTATAGAATTATCTGATATCAATAACAGTCAAAGCAGATTTATTCTAATATTGAAACTAACGTTACGTGGCCACAAGTTCGATTCACAACTCTTCATTATAAAGCTTTACGAAGCTCTTTAAATTAATCATTAAGTATAATTATTATCGTATCTATACTAATTATATTTTATTACAATTGAAACAGACTTAAATAGATCCAGGCCCCCGATTCTACTAAAGAAATTGTCTTTAAATTGTAATTGTTGCGATTTTAATTGTAAAATAACTGCCTCAAAATTGTGAGTTTTTTTTATTTTTATACTGAATATTTATATTGTATTGAAGTATATTATATTGAAGTTATAATATTAGGTGGTTTTATTTTTCCTAGTATAAAAAATATTTAAAACTGTCAATTTTGAGGCAGTTATTTAACAATTAAAATCGCAACAATTACAATTTAAAAACTATTTCTTTAGTAGAATCGGGGCCCAGGAAATACGTTATTAAAATTAGACTATGAAGGCGATAAGTTTAAAGAGTAGATAAATAGTAACAATTTTCATTATAACTAGGTACTTATGGAACCAAAGCCAACAATATTAGGCCCAACGCCCATGATAGAGGCATTGAGATGTACAAGTGGCCGTGAAAAAAAATTATGGCCGCGCTCAATTCTCTTTCGTAGATTTTCAACATTTTTGAAGGTAAAAAACCACTGAATCTCGTTTTTACATACCGATTATGGCCGCGCTCAATTCTCTTTCGTAGATTTTCAACATTTTTGAAGGTAAAAAACCACTGAATCTCGTTTTTACTTACCGATTGGTATACTTAAGAATAACATTGCAAATGGTATAAAGCAATTTTCAAGTTGATATTTTATAGGGTAGTGGAGGAGATTGAAAAATACTCGTTTTTTCGATATCTTCCGCCAAAATTAAACATGGCAACATAAAAATTACTTTAAAACGTTTGCGATGTTTATACAAAAATAATGCTTAATCGTTTTATTTTTACTTAAGGAATTTTTATCTTTAAAAATTGTTAATAATGCGCGAATGAGATAGCTCTGGCTGGTGAGCGCAGCCTTAACTCGTTTCGGTTGGTTCAAATTGTACATCGTATACTTGTTTTAAAGAAATCATTTGAAACTGGGGAAGAGATGGCTTTTCCACGCCGCTTGAACGCCACAGTACCGCTTAGACCAAGGGTCTCCAAACTTTGAAGCCTTGGGGCCATAATATTTTTTTCGGTATGTTGCAAGGGCCATAACATGGACTAGTCTTACTAGTCTTAAGCTGTCGCGGGCCGGATTGATGGCAGTGGCGGGCCGGATTTGGCCCGCGGGCCGTAGTTTGGAGACCCCTGGCTTAGACTATCCAATGGGCATGGGATCTTGTCAAAGAGTTAAATTAAATGCTAGAGTATGTTAGACAAGCGAAGTGTTATATAGACCTATGGAAGAAATATCGAGCGCAGACAGGCATCGTTCCACTGGCCAGAGATAGCGGGTGGCGAAAGCAATAGTATCATACATCCTAGTTATCTCGTTAATAGACTAGGTGCTTCTAGGAAATAGACAACGGGTATGGTACATACGGAAAAATGTATGAATTTGTATATGACGATGATTTAATGCTAGCCAGTCGATACGGTTGCGAGCATTTGACTAGCCTACATTTTATATCATTTACAAATATAATTTACTAGTATGTAGATAAAGAATCTAGCCGATACCGATGTGCCAATTGAGTATTGTCAAAATGGATTTTCACAGAAAAAATGGTAAAACAATTGTAGCGTAAAACACGGAATTAAGCATCATAAAGACCCCAAGGTTCAGATTGTTCTCATTGTACAAAAATAAATTCTTCGATTTAATTAATTTAATATTACGTCATATAAAACCAATTTGTAGGTATATACCTACTTAGGCACGTTGAATGAAGCTATCCTTAAAACTAATAACGACTTGGTCGTGGCAGTTGGTAACCTACTGTTATGATATGTTGCATGTTATTGCAGCGCGTTCGATTAGTGATGCGCAGACATGCCGGGCGATGATTCCTTACATTCAGCCAGCAGCCCACAGATATGCATGCAAGTATAGGTGTAACCAAGTATTGAGACATCACTCGAGCGTTTGGAGCGGTTTTAGCCGCACTAGATAGATAGATAAACTCTTTATTGTTCACACCACACTACCGGCTAGAGCTATATTTTACGCATTTTATAAAAAAAATATGGTAAGTAGGAATGAAAAAAAGGTTTGGGCATTACTTTTTTCGTTTTAGTTAACATTGCAAACGCTGGATACTTTATGTTGATAAGTTTTTTTTTTGCGGAACAGATCTAATAGCAAAACTATCTTTAGAGTTTTTTTGATCTCCTTCACCATCTTTTGAAATATCAACACGAAAATGGCTATATGCCATTTGCAATTTTATTCTAAAAATAATGCCTAATCTTTTTTTTTCTCAACCAGTGATTATTTAATATTATTTCTATTCAAAAATGTTGAAAATGTGCGAAAGAGATAGAGCCCTGGCCGGTAAGCGCAGTCTTAAAAGGTAGGTAGCGCTAGCTAGCAATCAACCCGAAAATTTCGTTTTTAGTTATGCCAATTGTCCAATGTAAATACTTTTTACAACACATTTGCTCAAAAAGTGCACTTACGAAGCCTGTATACATCGTTCGAAAGTTAAACATTACGGATCATACAACGGAGCGTGCGGTAATGAATTTTACCGCACGCTCCGTTGTATAGCACCGTGCGTGTTCTTTACGGTATTTATTTAATTTCCATTTTTTGTTTTTTTCTCGCAAATGTGTTGTAAAACGTAATTGTATGGCACACGTGCGGATTGGTTATTACAAACTCGTGACTATGGTAAGCCCTCGACTTCGTCTCGGGCTTACATTCGTCTACTCGTTTGTAATAACCAACTTACCGCACTTGTATCATAAATAACTAGTTGTATACCGGAGCTTCGGTCATTTTATATTTTTCATACTTTCATTTTCATATAAACGTAAAAACTGCGTACTTGACAAATTTAAATGAATTTTGTATTTACATATAAAATTATGATTTACCTTTATTAAAACTGATAAAAAGATCACCCAATGTCGCCGTTAATGTTGAAGATTAGTCTCCTTATTGGCTTTACTAGATTCTGATTCAAGGGTTTTGTCTGTATTTATTATCTACATAAGAAAGTGTATCTTGGGTAGTGGTTACACCTAATTCGTACACCGAAAGCTCGCCCAGTGCGTGCCGCCGACGCGTCAAATTGCTGGTCTATATAACACTGCGCTGCGGGCGACTGGGAGGTGCAATTGCATCCACCAAGGTCAATTTCCCTCATCTTAACGATAAACATCTCCCCGTCGGAAAGATGACGTACGACATCCATATAACCACGTTATTAACACACATGCAACACACATCTAAGTTTCCTCCTCCTCATGCAATGCACTTGTCGCGCGACTTTTTTGTTCGTGTATGAGTTACTCTAATGTATGTACAGAAAATTGTTGAAACGACTAGTTTAGCGAACATCGAATGCAAGAGACTGTGTTCTGCGTAATGTTGGTAGCATGTTGGATTACAAACGATCGAAATCGATGCCAAAAAAAGGTGTGAAGCGAAACGTGCAGTAAATTAAAGTGCAACAGGACCACGGAAAGTGCGATAGAGTGCGCAGTAGAAACAAATGCTTCAGTGTAAAACTATAGAACAGGATCCATAGAAATAGTAGGCGATATACTAGAATAGGGTATTAAGGTACTTATAACTATAAGAAGGCTTAAGAAAGGGAAACTTAAAAAAATAGGCTTTCTCTGTGTTGTTAACGTATTAAATATGTAACAATGTGTAACATTATGAAAGTGTAACAAGTATTTATTATTGTACGATTTTCACTCTTCTTAATTGTATTGATCACAAATTCTATTCGAGGCAATGTTCGTAATGATTGAACAACTATTTTGTATGTGTTTACGCCATAATTAATATAGAAGAACTAAGTATGAGCAAGAAGTGTAGCTTCGTGGTGTTCATATAAGGCGTAATAGTAACGTTTTTAAAATGTTTTATACACGATATTAAAATTTTATCTTGTCTCCTACCACAGCCAATACGTCGCGTCCGCCAAATGAATTCGAGCATTATTTTGTTAGAGCCAAAGACGCTTTGTGTGTCGCAAGTGCTCTGTATCAACTTACTTTGTATATCGTACTGTCCATCTTAAATTTATTTTTTGTCTGCAATCCGTGTAATAATCGTTGCATACACGCATTATTAATGGATTGGCAGCATTTGTAATCGGTGTTTAAGTATCACATGTATGACCACCTACTCGTTGGCAAATTTGTCGAGTAGCCGCAGATGCATGTGATCCTTTGGACAAGAATCGAACACAGTGCACATAAAACAAGCGAGGGAATTCGTTATGATCAGCCCGTTGCTACAAAAATAATGTCTTAAGTTCTTTTTACGTTCTTTTCAATCTGTTTCTTCAATTTATCTAATTTATTGTCCTGTTTACATCGATATATTATAAAATATATTAATGTTTATTACTTAGGAGGCGTACCACAAACTCAAAAGCATTCTTATATCTTACATTGAGCTTTGCCTCGCTCTATCGTTTAATGAAATATAACAAAATTCAATGCAAGATTTAAATGTGTATGTTTTTGATTTGTGGTACGCCCCCTGGCCTCTGTTTAAAAAACTGAGAGTTTTCGTGCGTTCGTTTTTGACTCGCAAAGCCACGCCAGTTTATGCGTATGTGCGATCGGTTCTCGCCCCCGATGTATGGCGACGAGTGTTTAAAGACGTTTAAGTCTTTAAAACAAGAGGAAGCTGACCCTGGTCCGGCGCGCGTCGCCCTTGCCGCGCCGGCCCATGCCGTACTGTCACATGGCCGTGTCGGAGCTGGAGCCCCCCGGCTTGGCGTCCATGCCGCCGCCGCCGCCCGCGTCCTCGTCTCGCGCGCCGGCACGACCGCCGCCTGCCCCGCCGACACCCGCCGAAAGACCCGTGAAGTCCAATTTGTACTGCATCATACAACAACACGTCACATATGGCTCACCCAGTCATGGAACGCATGTTCGCTACTGGCGGCCAACCTCGATACTGCTTTATTGTCTAACAACTGGTCTTCTGAATGAGTTCCATTTGACAGTTACTATATTTCTATGAGACCCATTCAGATTGCAATTGAGACAAAAGCTTGATAAAGGCCCTTGTTGGCCTGATAGACACTATGCGGCTTTTGAAAATCTTTATTCATTCAATCAAAGGCGACAACACCATGCATTTTTTTTTGTTCATGGAAAGCATGATGTGGTATGAAACAGGAAACATTTAGTTAGTCTTAGCAAATGTTAAAACTCAGCAGAAAAGGCATTTGTTATATAAGGATTAGGTATTACTTTCAGAAATGAAGGGCCGCAACACTTAAAGTTTATAATAATACATCTTATAAACTTTAAGATGAATGATAAAAAAACCACACATATACTAAACTAGTAACAAATTATTGCAACAACACATCAACAACATTCAAAAATTAGCTATTGTGTTACACCATCAAACAATTCTACACTAAACCAATAAACACTGCAGTAGGTAACTTGTCAGTTTGTAAGTTATATTATTAGGATTCAGTACAAACTGATTATAAGAGAGTTATTCACAATTTTGTATCCACATAGATATACCTACTTCAACCATTCAATACACTATTTTCACTTTTATATGTGGATGCTTTCTGTAAATTAGGCTTCCAATGCATAGGGACTCTCTCAGGCATACACAGGGAATACTGAAAATATCAAATAAGTAAACATAAAAGGGACCATAATAACATAAAGCACATATAAAACTATGCAGTAAAGAGGAAATTAAAAGGGGACACGAGGGAGAGGTCGCATCATATTACATAGACGTCTACACGGCAAAGATAATTCTGTAACAAGCCTGTGAAGACATAGATACATGTAAAGTAGCCATTAGCAAATTTAATTTATATTTATGTATCTTTAGCAAAAAATAATGTAATGAATATTACATAAGTACATACAGATAGTCATTGTGAAAGGATACGGTACATGCTGAGTATTGTCTACATACACGGGTACACACATAAATACATAGATATAAGGAGGTATCGTAAGGTGCATAGAGACAGACCGAGTCGTCCCTTGTATTCACTGATGATTTGTTTATCGCTTTCTCCAGCGTTATAAGACCCTGGGGGCGGAAACCCGGCGTGGAGCGGAAGGAAAACAGAAATAAACAAATAAAATATAAGTACTGAAAACCAAAATGGGAATTAAGATAACTTACATTTTTCTATTACTATCAACTATTTCTAATTAACTAAAAAGACTTATCCTTGATTAGTTTTCTTCAATCTTGTAAATTGTATAATTTTGATGCTTTTAGTGTGAGAGTTTTAAATTCTTACAGGTATCTGAACCAAGAATAAGTCTTATAACTGTGATCACACGTTTCACCCTCTCCCGAAACTCTAACAATCACGAATGAAATATAATCTGTAAAGTACTTAACGGGTGCAACACTCTGGTGCCTTTTAACCACTCCCACACTCGCCTCCCACGGTACCTAAGGAACATTACGTTCCAATGCACTAAAATCTTTATATTTCCTAAAAAAATTACTATGAAAAATGTGCGATGTGTTGCTCGAAAATATTTGTAAATAGGTATTTTTAAGAGTTAAGCTAGCAGAAATGGAATGGTCACCTTGTTCGCGCAGTCGAAACACGTCGTGACGACTTTGCTTATGACATTCATAAGGTGCTTCGTTTCCTGAATAACGTTATCCACTTTGCTGAAGGTGGCTGCTCGCCCCACCGTTGGCTCTTTCACAGTGAATTGTAATTGCTGTACGTAAGTTGGAACCCTATCTAAATGCGCTAACAGTTCTTTTTTCGTCGTCCCCGCAGGAACCTTAAAACAAAAGTTTCAGGTTCAATTTGCATGTCGTTCATATGTACCGCAACTATGAAAGACCGTTTCTTACCTGATATGAAAACTGTCTTACGATTTTGTAAAGTCTATTCGCTTCTTCCGCAAAATATTCCGCTTGTGTGAAGAGGTCTTGCGTAGTGTTTAGTCGGCCTTCACCTTTAGTAAATTGATACATAGCGAAGGCCATGGAAGACATATTTTTTGCCCTGTAATTGGAAAAGTTACACCATTTAGCAATGTAATGTGCTCTAGCGTCAAATGAAGCTTAGAAGCATTGGTCGAACCTTTTCACAATGTCGTTGTTTTCGTCGGCTGCTGCGCCCTGCCACTTGTCAGTCTCGGCGTCCATCTCAGAGGACATCATCTTCATCTCCAGACCCGACTTGGCAATCTTCGCTTGCTCATCGGAGTCCAGTCGTACCGCTTTCAGAGGTTTGCTCGTTGTACCATGTTTCTGAAAAATGCATTTTTGTCTAATTATACTTTTTGTCAGTATGGCGCTGTGACATTAACAGATGCAATATAACGTTTCAAGAGCATCCACAAAATGTGGCCAAATTATGATTCCGTTGTTCTCAGTTTTCAATTAACAATTTATGAACTCAAAAATTCAGGTTTAGTATTTCTTTTTTATTCAGACAATTTTTGTATTAATCTATCGACCACCATTCCACTGCTGGACATATGTACGTACCTACGCCTCTCCCAAAGCACACAAGTTACATATATCGTGACTCCAATGGATCTTTCTAGTACTTACTCCCGGCCTTGGCAAACTGCTGTACTGCTGTTTGTCGGGTCTGTCGTCTGTAAGGTCGAGCAGTTCCCTGGCTAGTCGCGCCGCGTCCGCCAGCAGCCACGCCCACATGTCTACGAACACGTCAAGGTTCTCCCTCGCGGCCGCGCTTCCAGGGTGTGCTGCCAGCGTTCGAGCCGCCGTCACCACTTGGGGACCGTATATCCTAAGGTTTATCTCCGCAAACTTGGCGCTTACTTGTAATGTCTCCGACATGGCTATATGCCTGAGCAATTTGCATACCTGAAAACGTAAGGAACGACAGAAGTACTGACAAAATTACTCTATTAATTTTTTTACCATCGTGAAGAAATAAAACCTAATAAGTATCTAGCATTAGTTGTGTTTGGACTAATTTTGTGGCATCAAAAATTTTTTTTGGCTTAGCCTGATTACGTACCTCTATTATATGGTCTAACTGTTCGTTGAGCCGGCTGGCTATTTGGTGCAGTCTCTCTGATTCTCTCTCACCACAGGAACTAGCTGCAGAACAGTCAATTCGAAATCAATCCCATCAACAAAAAAAGCAAGAATGTTGTCTGACCTGGATTATATGGATCCGTTTTGATATATTCACGACAATTAAAAAGCAGTCAGAGCAGTTCCACTTCCTGAAAGATTAAAAAAAATTGTCGTAATGCATTAGATTGTGGAACTGCAATCACAACCTCATAGAGAGTTCTTGTTTTAATATGTTGTAGTTCTTTCTATAGGAACGACAGAGCGAGAGAAAGATCAAGGTAAAATAGAAATAGAGGTTGTTATAGGCTAGCTGGATGAATAATATAATCCAGGTCGTGGAAGGAGCCAGTGCGTGGTGCGCTGGCGTGGTATCGGACGCCAAGGCACGCGCCAAGGCTCCCGGCGGTCGGGCGTGTACCTACGATCCGCGGCGGGTTACCTATGTGCGCGAGCTCGGCGGTGAGTCGCTTGGCCTCGTCAGCGAGTGGCGCCAGGTCTCGAGCCTGGTCGCGTGCCGCCGCCACCAGCGCGCGCTCTAGCTCGCTCGCCGCCGTGGTTGCGCCCGTACACGCGCTCTCCAGAGCCGTGCCGCTGCTCGTCGCCGCTTGCTCCTCCTAACCAACATGACTCTTCAATACATCTACATTTCAAGTACAACTTCTTGAGTCATATTTCTCAAGTCTGAGAGTCGTGACCACCACTTCCTATTAATCTCTCTCTGATGATCTTTTGCCATCGTCTTCTATCCTCAGCGACATAAAGCGCAGCGTAGACTGAGGTGTCGAGAGTGGTGTGACAAGTACAACTCATGACAACTGCAACGATATAGCTAAGTCCTGCACTTACGTCCTGCTTAGGGCATATTGTGCATTTCCCTCTGCCAGAGAATACCCGAGCCAACGCAGCTCCTTGAAATACCGGAGCGTGGGTTTGAACGGCTGGCTCGCTGGCTACTCGAGTGGTGTTTTCTACACCATGTCATGTGACATTTATAGATGATAATCATGTAATCCAATAGCGATCTACCTCTACTTCGTAGTGGATAGCTTACCAAGGAGACGGCGACGGCGACTAGCCGCTCAAGCTCGTACGCTATCCGCTCGGCCAGCGCCAGTATGCGCTGGCGGTGGTCGTGGGAGGTGTATGCGGAGTCGGTGAAGTCGTGCGTCCGCTCGACGAGCGCCCGCAGCGTGGAAGCGAGCGCGCGCCGGCGGGCTGCGTCCGCGCCGCCGCGTGCTCGTGCCGTCCGCACCTGCGACGTTAGGCCACGGAGCGCGCCCAACGCCGTACCGGCTTCCCATTGCGCTGCCTGAACACAATATTTTAACATTATACGCTTGTTCTACTGATTCGCCTCAGGCTTATAATTCACTTAATAAATAATTGGTTTAAAGGAGAATCGAGCTGTTAGCCTTCCGTATAAAGAAAAAAATGCTGGTCATCAGTTTACATATTACCACATATACATACATAATTTAGAAATCAAGATACTCGTAATACTACCTATTTATATATATATATATATATATATAAAAGCGAAATACCAGTCACTCGTTCCTGACTGAGTCGTCACTGAATCTCGAATACTACTTTGACTTACGAAGCTGAAAAGTGTTAAGATCCGCTAAAAAGGATATTTAAGGGGGTTATTAAAAGGGTGTTGAAAGCTTATATGAAAGTCTATACGTACAAAGCCGCGGGCAAGAGCTATTTTACTTTGTATAAAATTCAAACGGTAAAGATACTTACCGTGTATATATAGTTAAATAAGTAAGTATGTCTTAGTCTAGGAATTTATTAGATAGTTTTGAGGCATATTTTCGTATTTAATTATGGATTTCAAGCAGTTAGAGCCTAATAAGAAAATAAAGTGGAAATATAAGAACAGAGGAAAAAACAAATTATCTGAAGACCTACAATCTACTTAGCGTAGGTACTTACCCATAGGTCGACGACTACTTTTACGTACTAAGCTAATCTGTACATACGTATACCTACAGCAAGCCGTGAGATTTTAATCTTAATTTTATGCATCTCGATGTTTATCTTTAACTAAACGTGTTCGTAGATACAGTTGCCGATGTCTGGAAGCATTGCATTAAGCTTAGCCAAGCTTAATTTTAGCACTTAAATGCGTGTCGTTAGCAAAACTTGTGCTATCAATACTTATCTGTAACTAACACTACCTACAAACCTAAAAAAAATATTCGGTTTACAAAATGCTTCCTCAATTAACATTTCAAGTCACACTCATCAAAAGTAGTGTCATAAAACATGTAACTTTTACTTTGTTAAGAAACTCGGCATGATATTCAAATATATCAACAAAGTAAAGTGTAGACAAGACAGCAAGCGACTCCGCTTTGTTCCGACGTCTTATTTTGTCTTACATTTATGCTGAAATTGTAAGTTTTCCATTGTAATGTACTTATGAGGAAGCAACGTAGGTAGGTACACTACAAAGGCGGAATTACAAAATTATTTTGAAAAGCGTATTTGTCTAGTGCATGTTTAAATACATTTTAGAGATAAAATAAAGGCACTTTTCTACCTGCCGTTTTATATTTTATACCTGTTCATGACTATCCGAGAAAGGCTTCAACTACAAGAAAAGAAAAACTCTGTTTATGCACGGAATTTTAAGTAAGATATGCAGTAAATCCGAAATAAACATGACGACTCGTAAAGATAAAAAAATGTGGAAGGGAAAAGACGCTGCTTGAATGTTCAACAGGCTTCTAAAATCTATTTCATATTATGTGAGTTCTACTTACCTATGAAATTCCTTTATGAGCTTAGGTAATTAGTAATTACAAGCATATTAGATAACAAGTGTTTGATGATGAATGTTAAGTTAGAAAATACATTGATTATAATATAGGTAGAATTTATAGGTGGTACACATTGCGTGACCAAAATGCTGGCATTTTCTGGCTCAAAGTATAAGCATTGACATTCTATGTAGTATTGCCGCCAGCATGCTGGGTACGCTGCCAACTGGTAGTGGGTTTGAGCCGGTAGTGGCTTGGCATCTGGATTATCTTTACACCATTAACGGTCTATGAGTAATATTTTTTTTTATATTAGGCTTAGCAGTTTTGACGTTTATTATTACACAAAAATTAAAAAAATTACACTCGTGAGTGATTACAATTAAGTTCAGATGTGTTTATTTACTTTATCATAAAAATAAATAGAAAAATATTCACAGACCATGTCGTTAATTAATGGAGTATAAATATGTCAAAAATTTATTTATAAATTTACCTACTCTAGTAGTTTCTATACAGGGTGGAAATTTAATAGGGACAGTACCTACAGGTAACTTAAACTTTATAGCTTTTTTTAAATAATTTATAGGCTTGCGTTTGACCACCATCGAGCCTGATGTTAAGCGATGATGCGGTCTACGTTGGAGCACGCTTGCCTAGAAGGAACCGATTCACTCGTGATTTGAAGACACCCAGATTGTAACCATCGGGGAAAACCCAACGTTACATGAAAACGGTCTTAAAATAAGTGCAATAAAGAACAAAATCTAACGGCATTTTTTTTTTGTGTAAATTACTTGTACTGGTGTTATGGAAAACGAGCGATTTTTTGCGATTTCTGATTTTTCTAGTAGTCTTACACAATACATGTTGGCCTAATAGAGACTTTTGATGACTATTAGAAACAGGAAGCAAGGTAATCAAAAGTAAAAAAAAAAAAAAAAATTGTCTACATATTTTCCAAAATCTGTAAATGCTAAACAAAAATAATAGCTGTAACGGTTATTATATTGTAGATATACTTAATGTTCCTATTAAAGTTTCCACCATGTACACTAGTACGGAACTAGTAAGTTATCCGGCTTGCAACGTTGCCCATCGAGATAACGACATGAGATGATTTGTATCTAGCCTGCGGCGGACCCGAGCCTATAACCATCTATCTAGTTCCTATTAACTTCCTGAAATGTGCGCTATTTCCTGGTAAGGGAATGTTGAACGAAAATTAACTAGAATATAGGATATCGCCTTTCTCTTGAAGCATGTGGTTTACTATGTAAAACATCTATCACACAATTTTGTACAGGGCTACATGGATCGGTGGTACTAACTTGAAAAGATGTCATTGTACACATCATTATAAACAGGTTTTACAACGGCCAACCTTGAAATCGCAAAAATAGCTGACAACAACGAATAATGACATGTATGGAAGAGACGATTTATTTTCGCGATTTCAGGGTTGAGCTCATAGTAAATGTTGATTTTAGGAGGGCATATGGGCAGCGTTTTGTCCATACAAACGTATTCTCGTGTTTCCTCCCTGGATAATAGCGCTAGAGCTGTAATTTTTTTAAATGAAATGTATCTCCTCTATTGTCATGCTTATATCATTTATTTTTTCTTATAAGTTAACTACTATAAGAAATATGAGCCCTTAAATATTCCAAAAATTGATTTTTTTACCGCCATGTTCAGACGTCTATAAAACTTTGACGGGTTTATATAGCAAAAATAAATGACAGAAGCATAGTTCAATCTTTTTCACAACTATTAATTAAAAAAATAATGAAATTGGCCGAGTTTTGAATGAGGAAACAGAAAAATACGAGACGATGATTTTGACTACTTTTCGTAGGTATAATCGATCCGAGCTGCAGTTTGTCCCTCTTGCGCTCTACGGGGAGAGGCTTGAGGTCAAGGGACAGCAATATATTTGCTAAATACCTATTCATCAAATTTCTTGGCCGTGGGATGCCCTCTTAATGACGACTGCAATGACCACCTTTCTACTCAGTACACCCCAAGCTTATAATAACCTTGTATACATAGGTACTTTTATTAGAGCAAGCTTGGGTTTTAGGAGTCTTATTCACAATTTTAGCAAAGCTGTCAACATTTGTTATCAACATATCGTTACGAAAAATCTGATTATGGCCCCAGGATTCGTTCTCTGTACCCAATTTATGTGATGTAAATAACACTAGGCTCTCAGAACCTATCAAGAACCACGGACCACGGTAGATTTCTGTTTGTTTATTTTTCACTTAAATTGCGTAACCTTATCTTGAGTTCCCAAGTAGTTCATGAAGTGAAAACTTCTTTGGGCACGTTAGACACTTTTTGGGATGGGGCAAAAGCACTGAGCTCGTGTGACCGTCCCGCTCAGATTCATGTTCGGGTCGGCTCGAGTCGACCGTGAGCGAGAGTGATATAGTCAACCTTGATGAAGTTTTCACTTTTGTCGTGCGGTCTTCAGCACACACTTTTAATTATTTTTTTATTTTATTGACCAATCTTTTTTAAGCTTCCCGAGCTCGTCGCGCTTTCGGAACCGAGGGTGACCTGACAAGTAAATTCTAATTCATAATATCCATATTGAACATCAAAATCGTAGGTACCTAGTTGTACTGTTACTGTTACGTGGTACTGTTGTTGTCGTCTTGTTTACTGTTTCACGACTATCTGCGTTGACGGAAGCGGAAGCCACTCTCGACATGCCACTTGTGTGCTTGTACTTCGCATATACAGGGTTGCTTGGAACTGTGGCACTAAGCTGAAAGGAGGTTATTGTAAGTACTTACCATTATAGGTATATCTCATTAAAAGTTTTACTATTAGACCAACCCTGAAATCGTGAAAAGAATATCAGGCGAAAGAAGTGTTTATATTAGGTATAGTTTTTCTAAAAATAAATGCCATAACTGTTGCATACATTTCCTAAGTGTAAATTATTTTTTTCTGAGGAAATCCCGCCCCCGCCCCCCTTAGAAAATCCTGATTACGCCCTAGAATATTGTTCATAATGTTGAGTACAATCGTACAATGATCTCTTTTTGGCTTAGTACCAAGCTGATCAGGTATTTGCACTGCGTATCTATATGATCTGCGTATGGGGTTTCTCAAAGATTGCTCCACGAACTATTGAATTTGCCTGATGAATAGAAATTATTCAAAAAGAGAATTATGCTTTTTTTGTTAATCTCAAACAGAAACAAACGTATCGTGTGTGGTATTAGTGACCAAGCGCCTTCATCAAATGGAAATAAAGATTCAAGAATAGCACGAAAAGGTTAGCAGTCAACCGTCTCATTTCAAACGTCTCATTACGAGTTACCCAAATAAACAAAAATTCACTTTGTGGCAGTAGAAGTGAACTCGTAACTTTCTGCTTTTGATTTAAGATAGCCGCGTCAAGGGCGGAAGGGCGCCAACCTGGCTGAGATCTAATATGGCATAGTGCCAACCCTGTAACTAGACATGATGAAGTTTCATCGTTGGTGAACGTGCCTAGATGTCGCTTCTACTTATTTAGTAGTCGCGTAGTTAGGGCACTTTCTTGAAGGTAAATGTTTGCTCCAACCTGTCTGAAGTTGGGTCCGCCAACTTTGGGTTATAAAGTTTAAAAGTGGCTGGCTAGTTATGAGCTTATCGGCACTTTACGATCGATTTTGGATCATTAATCACGTCTACCATTAAATATGGATTAAGATGAAAAAATTTTCAAACTAATCCTAGATCTATATCTTACATTTATAAATGAGATATGCAAGGAGGTACATAGTACATCAGTCACTACATAGAGTATTAGAAAAGATTGCAGGCACTTTGTAAACTTGAATTCGGTCTGTGTTCAAAGTGGTGTTGCATTATTCTCATTGTTGGAACTTAGGCAAATACGTTGCATTTGTCTTCGACGTAATGACGTGGATTTACTCTAACACACCCAATAAACTTGCCAAAATTGCATCGGTGGTTACCGTATCGCCTTATTTAGCCATGAGTGGAAATTCAATTGATTGGACGCAACATTTATTTTAATTGGACAACCACAGGAGACCACCTGGAAATATCAATAATTTTTTGTTTGTAATTTCTATGCATCCGCGTCTTTAAAAAAGTGTAATCGAACATCTTTAAAAAAAAAAAATTATTAATAGGCTTGCGTTTGACCGCCAACTCGCCTGATGTTAATCGATGATGCGGTCTACTGTGGAGCACGCTTGCCTAGAAGACACTGATTCACTCGTAATTTGACGACACCCAGATTGTAACTATCGAGGAACACCCATTCAGGCAGCGCATTCCACAGACTAGCAGTTCGCATAATATTATATATAAAATTAATTATTATATTATTGGTATAATATTTCTTTGCATATTGTACGATTATCTTGTACGTGTACCTACAAGCTAACTAGAGGAGACAAATATTGGCCACCAATTTAATCTAGCAACGTAGTTTTAGTAGAAGCATGTTCCTAAAAAAATAGACACATTAAATACCATGTCAGAATTAAAAAAACGTAGCTGCTCATCTTCCAATTTTAAACTGCTAATGAAATGATAATAATAAAACGCTCTAGCATGTCGCCGATTTTTTACGATACTCTAATAAGTATCAGTCAGTTAATATAATTATTATCAACAGACCGCATCATATAAAAGAGTTCAACGCGTGTCATCATTTTCATTAAGTTATGCACTACCAAAAGAAAAACCTTTCGTGAAACGAAATATCAATTGATAAATATTGAGATTTTTTGAAGCGAAAATAGGCATACGAGGTTTCTTTTCTTGGCAATTGCTTGATATTTTATTTCGATTTGAAGTATTGCGGGCGCTCGTGGATAGCCCTTCACCCGGGTTAATAGAAGACGGCGGCACCACTTGTGAAAACCCGAGTTAACTCTGTATAGGCATTATTAAGAGCAATTAAATGTGTTTTTGTACACCTGTCATTCCTAAACTTAGGTAGGTACGTGGTACAATATATTATTTGCTTTCATGATGATTGACATTGCAAGAGTTTAATATTCCAAAATCAGTGACGAGACGAGCTAGTAACATGTCTGGTCTGATTGTTGGTAAGCGCCCTGGTGCAATCGATGCTGTTCAACCTTAGGAGTGCAACCCGAGGATTTATTAGCAACAGAGTAAACAAGATCAAGATCAAGATCAAGATCTCAAGATCAAGATGTGGTCAAGATCTTTGACCTCTTTGCGTCACCGTGATTATCCACGGTTGCATACCTGCCTTACTAGTATATTAGCTTTCAAAAACGATAATCAGATTATTTGTAACGGCGTTAAAACAACAAATTTTGACAGCTTGGTTATACAATAGTTGTCAAATATAACAAAAAAAACTACATACTAGACAAGTGCAAGTTGGAGTCGCGCACCGGTTCCGCACAGCTAAAAAATGTGTTTTCTTTCATTCAATTCGGGATCTTTAGCGCGCGCCCGACTCGCACTTGCGCGGTGTTGATTATTTGTTGTTTTACTATTTAGAGTGCGTACAAAATTATGCCAAGTCTGACACTTGTGCGTATTACCGTTTTTACACTAGAGCAAGCAAGGCAAAATACGTTTGTTATATGGGGTTGTTTATTGAATCTGGAAAGTAACAGTAACCGGCCCTTTTGGAGATCGATGGGGGAGGCCTATGTCCAGCAGTGGACGTCCTATGGCTGAAATGATGATGATGATGAACATTACATATTCTGTTAAAATTTCAACTAGCTATCTATTACGGTTCAAAAGATAATAATCGTTAAGACTGAGATATAGGCAGGTAGACAGAAAGCGTAGTCCTAGTAATAGGGTCCCGTTGATACCCTTTGGGTACCTACATAACTCTAAACTCACACAATGTGACCTTATTTCTCATCTTCTACAAAAGAGAATCCTTGTTGGAACCAGAAGGATAATAAGATTAGATATCAAACCTCGTGTCCGTGCTCTTCGTGGCCGGGCAGGCCGTCGCGCACCACGTAGTGGATGAGGTCCATTGCGCGTCGCATCTGACAGAACACCGTGTCTCGGTTCTCGCGGGCCGACGCGCTGCCGGGATGCCGGAGGCACGTCTGCAAACACATTATAACACTTATTGAATAATCAGATTAAAAAAGCTTAAGGGGCCTGTACCCTCTGGAGCTCTCTCGCTCGCGTATTTTAACATTATTGAAGACATAAAATCACAGAGTATGAATTTACAATAAGTGACATAATCTGACCTATTTTACTAAACATCATAGCACTACAAAAAATAAATTGTTTCGATGTTATATACTAACATAATATCATGTTGTGCTATAATATCATGTTACTATATTACCTACTCCCAAGGGTCCCTTTAGGGCATATACAAGACTACTCCATCCAATTAAAAGATATTGAAATAAATAAAACGTTTGTAATGCTATGATTGTTGACAAAAGGTTAGATAATGTCACGTTTTGTGTGTGGAAATACGCGAGCGAGAAACCTGCAGAGGGTATACAGGACTCAAATTTACACACAACGTTGATTTTGTAACAGTAGTATCAATCAAGAAAATGCTGTTAACAAAAAAATTATAAAATTCGCAATGTTTTTGCAAAATTATAAAATAAACCGTTCATGTAAGTATACCTTTTTTATTTTAAATGAGTTTACGATTGTCTTTATTATTGTGAAACGAGTATGATACCAAAATAAAACAAACAAGGTAGATTATGTGAAAATTTACTATTACAGGAAACTGGTGGCAATTTTCACATTTTATAAAGTCATAATAAATGAAATGAAATAGTATTATTCCATTTACATCCATATTAATTATTTACAAATACACAAACATATAAATTACAAATATAAAAAGTAAAATAAGTAATGGTCGTGTGGTTCGCTATCCATATACAATGCAGGGGACTAGAGTGCCAGTTAATCGATCGATTGGATTCTTCTTCGTCAGCCCTTGCGGGAGAAGTAGGTATATCGCCTGCGAGGGATGATCCTCTCTGCCGAGGCTGGACGCTGGGGGCAACTGCCCCTGGGTGGTGGATGGAGAGGCGAGCGTCCAGTGCCAGTTAAGCACCGCAACCACCAGTGTTGTCATGGTTTTTTTAATCTCAATTTTTATCACACGTACATTAATGTGTTTTACTTTTTAAACATTTAAGCGTTTTCTAAGTGTTGACCTTCTAGAGTTTAGACGCAATACAAACTTCACATCTTTGACGCATATTTTTAAAAACACGTCCGCAGAGATCGCTTTAACCATTCGAATCAGCTTTCTATCAATAGAAAATCTTGATTTTTTTTCATCTTGCGACATCATACGAGCGATTCAAAAATGAAACCCCTGGTGTGATATTGCAGGATGGGGCAAATTAGCTTATTGGTAACAACTTATACCAGATAATAGTTTGAACGCCTGACAAATACTATCAACTCGTTTATCAAGCGTCTTCTAATTAGCTAGCGGTGAAATTATATCTTAGTAAAGGTCCGGTGAATTTATTAATATTAATTTGGTTTTCCATAACATGAATAACTAATGCAAAAGATCAGTAGACTAGAAAGATAAATATTAAAATTTTATGCAAAGGAGCAAGAATTTTAAACAGGTAGCCTAGGCCACCTTGTAAAGCGACAGGTACATTTTCCCAACCCCAGTATGGCAGCCCTACGTGGAGAATGGCAATCCCCATCGCTTCCGTTATCATGATTTCACCTGTCATGTTATGTTTTCCTCGATGTTTTCCCAATTTTTCCTTTTTCGCGTGCAGTAAAGTCCCATTCTTTTTTGTAGTAATTTTTGCAGACCATGTTTATTGGTGTTTCAAGTTGTAGCTCCAATGTTATTCGATCACGACTATACAGAGCACACGGAACGGTGGTAATAAGCCGAAAGGAGGTCATTATGAACAAGTTTTTACTATGTTTTTTGTATAATTTTTCATCATCATCATTTTTCATTTTCATAATTGGTCACAAATAAAAGTTGTTCATAATGACGAGAACAATCAACTTCTTTCGGGTTAGTACCACAGATTTGCGTAATCTCGTAGAATATAAACTGCAAAAAATAAAAAAAGTATGAAACCTACTTGGTAAATAAGAATAAAATAGAGTATAATGCTTATTAGAAATCTAAAATGTAAAAATATTTATTTACGTAGAACTTCATACCCCATTACGTATGAAATTTCAAATTGTGAATAATTAAAAACTCGCTCACTGCAATGGTGTCCGAGCGTTAGCATGTGCGCTTTATAATTTGACGGCACCCGGTTCGATTCTCGGCTCTGCACCAATGACTTATTTAGTATTAAAATAATGTACTTTAGTGTTGCCATCGCTCAAAAACGGTGAAAGTAAACAACGTGAGGAAACCGGTATGTCCAAGAACCTCAAAAAATCATTCACCAACATGTACTGGGCCAGCATGGTGGAATAGGGCCCATTGGCCTCAGAAGGCCTGAGTCCCAGCAGTGGGAACATGATAATCTGATAATGATGATGATGATGATGACTTCGCCTTCTGGTTAATTGCATCAAACCCTTGTGATTAACTATACCCATCTATATGTATAGGTACATATAAAGCATAATTATACCCAATTATGCTCGTAGCCATTGTCATACAGTCACCCCGTTCAGTTACTTCCTGTAGTTTACAGAATTATAAGGTTGTTGAAACTTGCATGTCAAAGTCTGTCCACTACAAAGGGTTTAAGGTAAAGCAATTGCGGCCGCTATGAGGCCACGCGGCTTGCCGGCCGTCAACCACAATCTGATGTTCGGCGTACAACAGAAACAGCAGACGAACGGTCAAAACCGAGTTGGCACTATAATACTTATTGTCAGATAATGTCGAACAAGGTAGGTTCATTTTATATTATTAAAGTAGATAGTAAATACTTTACGGTTTTTGTGGAATAGTGGGTGAAACAGCGGGGCGAAGAGTACGCACATTATTATACAAGGTTACTTTTAATTAACCAGTCACCTCTTAAGGGCAGCTTCTGTACCGGCATCATAACCAACAACTTTTTTCTTCAAAGAATTATGGAAATTCTCTAAATAAAAACCGTTGTTCCATAGAAACAGTTAACTAACCTGCAACAAAATGAATGGAACATCTGTTTTTTTTAAGTCTTACACCCGGGTCCTGAAAGGTTGATCAACATAAAATTTACTAACACGTTAAATCTCATGTCTTTACTTGATTGGTTGAACGAAAAAACAACAGCCAATCAAGTCTCTTAACACTTGACGTGAGTTTTGATAATATGCATATTAAATTGAACAGGCTTTCAGAAACTGGCTGGTAGAGTCGTAGAAACAAAAGTGGAACATTTTGCACACACCTTATTAAACATTTACATATAATTTAATTATTTGGTGGTTATTTTTTATCCACGACGTAACGGACAATATACGGAATTACTTTTTATTGACTAGCCACCTTTTAAGGACAGCTTCTGTACATAAAAATCAAATTCTGTAAAAGTAATTTCGTATATTCTCCGTTCCGTCGTGGCTAAAAGTAAAATGTTCCGAAGTTTATTTCAACATCGAATCGACAAATAAAATCTTGCAAAATATTTCATGCCTCATGTGAAAGAACGGAAAGAATTGTACGCGGCACGCTCTTCCGGAAGCGCTGAAAAATTGCAAGCGTCGGTGTCGCCGGGAACCCGATTGTTCATGTGGGTACAGATTGGGACTTTTGAGATAAGCGCGCTTCACAAATCTAATGTCCCCACTTAATTTCACACAAACGGCTCACTGCGATGTAATGCTGCCTGAACAATTAAGTAAAACTTATACATACTAAAAGAAATGTATGTATGAATTGGTACCCCCTTTGGGAGAAGGCTAGACTTGGAAGCGTGAGGTCGCGGGTTCGAATTCCGGGCCCGTACCAATGAGTTCTTTGGAGTTTATGTACGGATTTTCATACCACTGGCTTTTTGGTGAAGGAAAACATCGTGAGGAAACCTGCGGTACGTACGGAGAAGAAGTTCAATGGCGTATGTGAATCTACCGACTCTCTGGACCAAGATATGGACCAATCGCCCTTTCGGGGGTAGACCTAAGTCCAGCAGCGGACTATTAAAAAGGCTGATTATGCTTATGCTAATCTTTGTGCTACAAGATAAAAAACTAAATTGAAATGTTTTACTTGTACATTAGCATAGAACGCCTCGAGACTTGATGACGATCAATCGACTATATACGAAGGAAGTGGCGCTGGCTGGAAGCCAGAAAAAGCCGAAGATTAGACTGAGTAGCATACCTTGTGAGAGGTTTAGGAGTATGCCTAGCAGGGATTAAGGTGATGAGATTAATTGATGGATAGATTTCGGATTTTTCGGATGGATTTGCTTCTAATCTGCGTGATCTAATTCCCTCCAGCCCATTTTTCTAGCGCACCGCCAGGGCGGACACGTGCTGACATCGTTTGATGGTTGATATTTCGAAACCCGTACGAAGCGCTTTGATTCCATTTTATTCGCATTTATTGTGTAAACTGCTGACTGTGGAATGCACTACCTGAATATGAGATCCCCGATAGTTTAAATCCAGGTGTCTTCAAGTCGCGAGTGAGTCGGTTTCTTCTCGGCAAGCGTGCTTTATCGTAGACCGCATCATTGCTTAACATCAGGTGAGGTGGCGGTCAATCGCAAGTCTACTATTCAATATTAAAAAAGGACGACAAGGACTAAAAACAAAGGACTAATTGGAAAATTTGGTGACTGAGACGACAGGATTAGAATCATGTAATATTAAGTAAATCGAAGTGTGGAATCGCTCAAATAAAATTAAGGTTTTTATGCCATAGGAGGTTTTTTATGCAAACAAGCAGACTGATGATGCTAAGCAGTCACCGTCGCATATGAATACTTGAAACACCAGAGGCATCACAACTACGTTGCCGCTCTTTAAGGATATACTATACGCCTTTTGAAGAACCTCATTTTCTTCAAAAGGCGTATAGCTTCTAATAACACCGCGGAAGGTAGCACATTCCACATTTTGCAGGGAACATGAAAGGACATGTTGAAAAATTAAATTATGCAGGAACGCAGTGTTATTGTTTTCTGTATATGACACAAACACAATGAATGAGGTCATTAAATAGATTACGGCGAGAGCTCACTTTGGCAAGCGTGGGGTATCGCACCGCGTACGCCTTTAAAATAGGCCTGGCAAAGTTTACGCCGCAGGCCACTGGCAGTCTAATGGTTTCATTTCTTTAATCTCGCTGAATTTGTCGTAAAAGTGCCATTACGTGGGCTTATGGTGAAGTTTTGTACTTCGCAGTTGTTCGTGTGTAATGAGATAATAATGATGTAGCTATGTATAGTCTATCTGTGGTCATGTGGTCATTCATTCGCCAATAAAAACGTTAAGTTTTTTCCCAGTTATAGAGCGATGATGTCAAATTTGATGTTTATACATTCGTAGCTTCATAGTTAAGATATTAAAAGATAGGTAGGTACCTAGCACTTTTATCCTACAGGCAACATTGCACGTTTTTAGAGAATAATTATTATAATAATTATAGTTGAAAAAACTAAAAACATCGTTTTAGTGACTTGTACTTAATATAAAACAAGCCAAATACAATAGTAGTTTTCTTTTTGACTAAACCATGCAAAATATATGTTATGTCAGGATGATACATCTCTGAAATTTGTCCGTAATTTGTCCTAAGTCCGTAGTTTCGTTCGTTCGTTTTTTTTATTACCACCAATTTCTGAGCTATGTATGCGACCACAATTATATCGCTTTGGCTACAGTTCCATATGCGTATCTCAACACGCTCTTGGTTAGTTAGTTTTAATAGCTTCTCATGAAGCTTAGACTCATTTACCATTTATTGAATTTCACTTTACAAGTTCATTTAAGCACAAATTATTCTGGCAACATGTAACCACCGCAACCCGAAACCAATAAGCGATGTCCAGAACTGAAATGATCTGAACTTTAATACCACCGTAAAGTTAAACGAGCAAGCGTCCATTAACTGCGATGTGACAAACAACGTATTGTGGTCCCGAATTGGCACGGTACCTACATAATTGATAGGGTACGGCCTACTGAAAGTGCTAATTTACGAGAATAGGGAGACGCCGGACACTCTGATTGGAAATTTATTGTTATCCATTCGTGTTAATAACCCTCCCTCGGGTCGGTTCAGGTGTTTCGCTATGTATCTTAAGGAAAGCTGATGAGCTTTGAAAGTCCATTAAGTGTAATACTCAAGTTCCACAATACCAAATCCCATGACTCTGTTTGCTGATGATAGCACGATCCTATTTTTAGATGACAAATGCTATTATAATGAAATCAATACAACATTGACATCCATAATCGAATGGCTTAAGATTAATAATTTAACATTAAATATGAACAAAACCTACGTAATGAATTTTAAACAAAGACATACAGAACACGACAAGCTTGACATTGACTGTTTAGGTAATACTATTAATGAAATTGAATCAATCAAATTCTTAGGCTTAACTATTGATAACAAACTGAAATGGAAATTGCAAATCGACAATGTCTCTAAAAGGTTAAACTCAGCTTCATACTCGCTATCGAAATTAAGAAAAGTGGTTAGTATAAAAACCCTAATTACGGCCTACCATGTGCACGCTGGGTCAATCTTGCGGCATGGAATTATGTTTTGGGGAAATTCCACCGACAAACAAAAAGCATTCAAAGGTCAAAAACGATGTATAAGAGCTATGTTAGGACTGAGACGGAGAGAGTCGTGTAAAAGGCATTTTAGAGAATTAAAAATATTAACGATGCCTTTTATTTATATAATTAAAGTTGCAGTATTCGCTAAAACTTACCCGGATTTATTTAAGTTAATATAATATATAAAATTTATTAATTCTTTCTTTCTTTCTTTTCTATTTAAAACAGCTCTAAACAATTTATTAATCAAGAAAGCTTATTATAGTATCAATGATTTTTTAAACGACAAAGATCTAAATTCACAAATATGAAAGAGTAACAATAAATAAAATAGAAATTATTTATTGTTTCTTGTGCGATATATGAATCCAAAAATCTATAAACATATTAATCATTGACATAATAATATTATATAATTGACATTCTTCAGTATACTTAAATTTATTTTATTATCTGATGACATAATATAATTTTGGTGGTTTGGTTGTTTTATAAAGTGTATATATTTTTTTGAATTATTAATTTTTTCCAGACAAAAACTGATTGCATGCTTTATCAGCGAAAATAGAGTGCTTAACTATAATTATTTAAGATCACAATTTATTGTTTTTACCTATTTTGCAATGAATAAATGAATTATGAATTATTATGAAGTTGCAGAATTACAAAGTTTTTATTTTAAAATCGTGAATAAGTCTGCCCTTGACCAACTCACCTGTTGGTAAGCGTCGATATGATCGAAGATGAAGTGCGCAGAAGTAGAAGATACCTATTCACTCTTGCCTTGAAAAGGGCCAGATTATATCTATCTGGAAACAAGGAAGCCGTCAGGTTGTTCCAGTCCTTGGCCATACGGATTAGAAACGTAGAATCAAATCTAATAATTTTTTTCCGGTACAGTAAATGTAATTCAAAGGTTTGATCAAACCTGAGCTTTGAATATTTTACATCGAGCGAGCGCAAACGTACAACGTTTTGTAAATGAAGCAAGCATCACACTTCATATAGTAGAAATGAGAAAGTATACTCTGTTTGTTACCTTTTCACGGATAAACAGCTGAACTGATTTTGATGATATTTTGACATGATACTTTTCGATAAACTACCTCCATAAAAAAATCATCCAAACTTGTTCAGCCGCTACGGACAAATGACGGATGAACGGAGTTGAGTGCGGACAAATATACAGACTTAAAAAAAACTTACGCAACATACTGTTATTATGAAAGCGAAAGTGAGTTTCTTTGTTAGTTTATCTGTTGCTCTTTCACGCAGTAAAAGAGCCACGGATTGACGTTCCTTTTACGATTGACGATTACGATTTCTGTGGAAAATCACGCAACCTATGTTATGATCGATGTTTTTTATAAAAGGCTTGACCAATTTGAGTATTTCCGTTTTTTTTTTTTTTGTTCGTTTTAAAATTACAGGAAAATATATCTAGAAAATTGGAAAATTCTGGATTAACTTAAATATCAATTGCTGTTCGTTAGTTTCGCTAAAAATCAATCGGCTTGACTGATTTATTTTTGTTTTGTTCGCATTCAGTATGTTTTTTCGTTTTGATCACTTCAATACAGGCTTAGAACAAAAGTGAAATTGGAATAATTCCCTGAAAAATTAGAAAATTCGGAATAAACTGAAGGTGCTTTTTTCTATGTAATTTGGTCATGACAACGTTTCGGGTCAGCAATTTTAAAGTATTAGAGTGATGATACTGGGTGATTTATTACCTTAGAGGATGTGAGTAGCATGAGAGTAGATCGTTCCAGGACGTTTCTGGCGGCGGCGACCTGTGCTCTCCGTCTCTCGTCGCGCAGGTCCGCCCGTCGCTCCGCTGTCAGTCTCGCCAGCTCCACCATACCTCCTCCGAACTCCGTGAATGCTCGTACAAATTCCGCGAAGTTCGACACTGACTCCAGTCGATCCAACGAGCGCGCCACCTGATATGTTAAATTTAAAAAAAAATATTTATTGCATTGAAACAATACATTATAATACTGGGTATGACTTTAATGCTGGGATGGGCAGCATTTGGTAAGCTCCGTCAAGTCTTCACGTCGTCCACACCACAGTGTCTCAACACAAAGGCCTTTAACCTATGTGTCCTACCCGTTATGACCTACGGTGCCGAGACGTGGACACTCACGGTTAATGTGGTCCACTAGTTTAAAGTCGCTCAGCGAGACTATGGAGAGAACTATGCTCGGAGTTTCTATACGGGACAAAATTCGGATGGAAGTGATTCACTGATCCCGGTATCCGTTTAAGGACATTAAAACACACAAAAAAAAAAAAAAACTAATTCAGGATCAAATTTTTCATAACGACGGATCAACGACGAATTTTGACAGCTTTACAAAAAGTTGGACAACAGGAATTAACACATGGGACAAAACTACTTAAACGCGAAAGTTGATGGCCTTATCCCTAAAAACGATCTCTTCCAGGAAACCTTAGGATGGATAAGTTTTTAATTAATTCACCTGCATCGTCCATTACCAAGTAAACGCAATAAACTATGTTACGGCAGCGGAAGACCAAGTTGTGCGATCAAGTTTCCCTGAAAGCTTCTCGTATAGAAATAGTTTTGCTAGTTTAGTTGGTATATCTAACGTACGATAAAACTGGCGCAAATTGTTGGACCAAGTAAGCCGTATGACCAAGTATGTGACTTGTAACACATTTATGAGTGTGGTCTTTGTTACGTACCTAGACTACCTAGTACCATCGACAAAAAAGGAATCTATAAAAAGCAATAGTAGCAATTATGGACTAACATGAAAATGTTAATTTCAATTTCAATTTCAATTACCTTGTCCTTAGCAAGCAGGAGCTGCCGCACGACGACCATGTCTGCCAGCAGCAGCACTCTGGTGACAGCCGCCAGCAGCGCACGCGCAGCTGACACCATACCGGTGCCGTCCGTTCCAGTGCACACGCGCTCGATGGCTCGCCCTGTCAACAAGCAACATTATCGAGCTTTACCAACAACGTGGACCGTGTACAACGTGAATCGACCTACTTGAAACATTTATTAATTCGTACTTGACACTGGGTAAATGACAAAGTCAAGATATTTGGAGCCAAAACTTAAAAAGTGCAATAATATTTTATAATGCAACTGTAAACATAGATAATACATTTTACTCTCACCTTAGAAGATAAAAAATACGGATCGAAATGAGATACTTCATTTTATTTATATTACACGGGAATTACTCACGTAAGATTAAGCCGGTTACTCCGACTAAGTATAGTTTTTCAAGGTGTGCACGCGCGCAGCTGCGTCTCGCTTTGCACTCGCTTTACTTCTTACGTGAGTAAATCCCGTGTAATATATATAAAATGTGTAAAAACCAGGTCAGTTAAATAATAAAAGAGATACTTCATCTTTTTTGTAGTCTATTAAAAATGGGTTTAAGATACCCACTTGACAATAGGCCTAATAAATTTAATAAGAAAATGTCAAAATAAAAAATAAAAAACATTTACGCATTATTAACAGTTTCAGTCAATTCTGTTGGCGTCAAATAAACTTCCTCTTCGCTAAAATCACTCATTTTATGTTTTTCATTTGTTTTGAATCTTCTTGTTTTTAACCTAAGGTTTTAACAATATGACGTGAAAAGAAAATGGCTCGCGCAAAGCAAATTAAAATAAAGTACACCAAGAAGGTTCCGAGTCTGAGTTATTAACAAATTAAAAAAGGTTGTATGATAAATTCGGCACCATGGAGGTAGAAGTAAATAGGTTTAATGATGTTTTGAATTCACAAACTTAGTGCACACGATGTTCTAAATTCAATTTTACTTTATCCCCTAGTGAATAAAAACGGCTTTTGCACTCAGATATCGAAGAGCAAAAATACTCTTTCCGAGGTGGGGGGATGAAAAATCTTTTTAGCCGTTTGAATATTATCAACTCTTTTATTAGGGGTTTTTTATTATTTATTTTATTGTGTTTTAAGTACTTAGTTATGTACAACGGAATCATTATCTCCGTAGATCTCTAAATGTTTGAATGTTGCGACTTACCTATTGCAATACGAAATCTCACAAAATACAAAGCAAGTGAGGTAGAAATAAATGTAGAGACGACTGAACAGTAATTAAGAATTGTTTCAGCTTGGTTTCAGTTTTCTAAAGGGAGCTTCATTCCGTTGTGGAGAAGCACATGAAAGAAGCTGGGCAAATTGCAGTCTTGCCTACTTTACTTTTTAGGTATGAACTTGTGTTTGTTTGATTAAGGCGACAACTAAGAGCTTAATTAGGCGCTGAGTTCAATAATAATTCAATTCTATAATATAATTCAATAATATCCAACCAACCAACATCCATCTTCAACCACCAAACATATCGTAGAGGAGCAGTGAGATGTTTTTCTACACTACTTGATACAAGTCGCAAAAGGCAAGTTGGTCATACAGACAAAAGTTCAAACCATTATATTTATTTTGTCACCATGCAGGCTATTTTATAATGTATAAGTCTTGTCATGTTAAAAATAGTAAATTTTAAATTTTAATTTGTATCTATAATCTAGCTAATTTGATTTGTATCGTTTTAAATGCAGATGTCAGAGTTTTCAACTAAGATGGTACCTAATTTAAGAATTTGTCGTTCAACTAATAATTATTGTAACAGTAGGCATGGTAGAAGTTCGGTAGCTAAGCTTTGATTTCCTCTTATGCTGATCATCAGCGTCACAGTTTAGTGTTTTAGGAAATGCAATGACTATTTACATAAAATGCACTTACCACTATTTTATTATACATAGGAAAGTGTTATATTTGTACCTGCAACCGATGTTACCTACGCGACCAACATAAGCTATAATCAAGCTTAAAAATAAAATTGCATTAGTTGGTACCGTTGCGAATAGCAATTTTTGTCTTTGTAGTAAAAGGAGCTAAGATTCTATAGTGTAAACGAGATGACATATAAAACACTCAGAGTTGCGACTACGTCATTTATTACGGTGTGTCATGGCGGCTGGCTGTCATTCGTAGTTTCGCAGGCAACGTCACGTCGGTTTTGTTACAATAGTGTGATCAAAATATAGAAGATTACTTTTAATTAACTAACCAGATACACTTCTGTACATCGTAACAAACAACTCTTTCTTTACGACTTTTGAAAATTTGCCGAAAGTCCGGTGTTCCAAAGAAAAAGTACATTGACAATAAAATTTATGGAACAGCAGCAGCTTTTTATTTGCGAATGTTCAAAAGTCGAATGTATAAAAGTTGTTTGTTATGATATTATATTATGTGGTATGTTATACAGACGTGACCTAAGAGGTGGCAACAACATATAATATCATAACAAACAACTTTTATATATTCGTTAATTAAATATAATATACTGTAATCTAAAACAAGTCACGAAATCAAATCGGCAGGTACTTACGTACAGTACCTATAGTTACAAATATACAGGTGGTGGGTCTGGGAATTGAGGCAAAAAGATGAGATTGCTAAATTGCGTTTACGTGATCAGCTTCTTACGTTAGTGGTAGATAAATCATATTACATATGATTTCTACGATTTCTTCAGAATGATTTTGCAGCATTTCAGTAAACTGATAAATTGATTA
This sequence comes from Agriopis aurantiaria, assembly GCA_914767915.1. Classification (NCBI taxonomy): domain Eukaryota; kingdom Metazoa; phylum Arthropoda; class Insecta; order Lepidoptera; family Geometridae; genus Agriopis; species Agriopis aurantiaria. The sequence goes on along the minus strand of OU611983.1, from coordinate 9,132,236 downwards.
TAAATATAACAAAAATAAAAATTTATATGGAATCAATGCATCTTACCACTTTCATCGTATCCATTACCGTCAAGCTAATACGCATATTCGTTCGAGAATACGCATATTCGTTCCCCGCGTTCGCAATGATGGTGTTAGGTAATGCGACAGAAAAATTGGTATCAAATCCGCTATTAGAATTTGGCAAATCCAGGAAAATCGCTCACGCGCTGCCGAACCCGCAATCGTGCTTAAATGAGATTAATAAACGGCCTTTAGCCGTCGAAAATGGGTTTTGCACACCTATAACCCTATAATTTAGAATTTGTCGGCACGAACGCTTCGAGCCCATTGTTTTCCATACCGCGCTATATTTTGTCGGCCTTATTTATGATCGCATAAACTTTGTGGCCGCGAAATATAGTTTTGATTTAGGTAGTTTTTTTTTCACATTTCTCTCTTATGCATATACTACTAATGTTGTTAATACAAAGTAAAAAATAGAAAATCTAACTCAGCTAATCTCTGTAATCTGCAGCGGGTGACATCAATAGAAGCAATTATGGACTAACATGAAAATGTGGACCGAGACGTAGCCGAGGCTAGAAGACGTGAATCCATAAATGCTCAGTTACCACCAATGCTTAGATAGTACTTTTCTGTGCGTTAAAATTGGCGTAAAAATATGCGTAACTATTTTGGAGTTACTTTCACATTTTATTAAAACTCTGCCTATACTCCCACGTAACAGAACATACATCCCACGTAACAGAACATACATCCACGGAACAGAGTTAATACTAGAAAATCACAGCGTTGCCATTGGTTGGCGATAACGAGCTAAGAAAGAGTTTACATGGTTGCGAATGCCAGTCTACATATTCTGTAGCTTGCACAGTGCGGATGCGTCTATTGTTTTTATGTTCATTTTTCTTGTTTAACCTAAGACATGGCGTGTTTTTAGAGGTAGTAGAACCCAAAATAAATGCCACGGACTATAATCTAGAAATTACAACAGAAAAATCTATAATTAATGTAAGAGATGAAGGCAAGTTAGACAGACATTAATAAATTATTAAATAAAATATTCTTTCTAACTCTACCTATAATCTTTTTTATTTTAACCGTCCTAATAGGTACCTATCATTATTGTACAAACAATCATAATGTTTTCGAATAATATTAATCCATTGGTAAATTACTTACAAAAGTAAGAGGAATATTACTCCCCGTAAAGTAACGCCATGTAAACCCATCTTTACATTTCTTGACAATTGTTTACGCCCATGCACTGACTCCAAAATGCAGTCGTCTTCAAATCACGAGTGAATCGGTTTCTTCTAAGCAAGCGTGCACCATCGTAGACCGCATCATCGCGAGTGAGAGGTCAAAGCAAGCCAATTATAAAAAAAAACTATCCCTATAACTTGCATACAAGAACCTTGTATATATACCCTAAAGGGACCTTGCATACAAAAGTGCAATAGAGAGAACATTATACTAACTCTGTTACGTGGATAGAGTAAACCTTACAGCAATCAAAAGTCCTTGCATTCAAGGCAATGAATGCTTGGAGGCTGGCTTGTCCAAATACCGATTTCTCCGGATGTTGACTTCTCTGAGACTGTGGGATTGGCCGATCTGAAAACTCGCACGCAAATCGCTTTTAGATACGTCTCCTAGCGCTGCGCGACGATAATCGCGCTCATATTCTTGCAGTCTCTGTTTGGGAATCGGGTCTTTGGTTGCAAGCTATGCCCTCTTCAGGTAGGGTGGGGATCGTTAAAAATTATCTAGTGGATTACTTACATACAATAGGCATGATGACTAATATTTTTTATTACCTCATAAATAAGCTTATCATAAACAAAAACAAAATTAAAATTTGTTCTAAAATAAATATGTTATTGGTATTTTAATTTCATGCTAGACAGAGAGCGCACTATACTGGGTTATGACGTCACGCCCCAGGCGCGCCATACAAATGCTATAGTAACACACGCTTTGCGACAAAGGGACAGAGTGACCCCCTCTCTATCCCCACTTAAAACTTTAAACACTTATATTTTTCGGAGAATTATGTATTTTTCAGTATGTGCAATGTATTTAGTTATATTCATCGCTAAGACAGTTACTTGTAATAAATTAAACATTGGGACACATAAATATTCGGGACATTTTTTGACACCACGGCATCTGACCCCAAACTAAGCAAAGCTTGTGATATGGTTGCCAGAGACTGATATACATACATATATAGTTTTAAATACATACTTAAATAGATATTAACAACCAGATATAGAACTAACACAAATGTTTATCACACAAATGTTTGTCCTAGGTGGGAATCGAACCCACGCCCCCAAGCTCAGAAGGCAGGTTCACTACCAACTAGACCAACGGGCTATCAACATGCCTATTACGAAGCCTGAAAGTTACGTTTTCGTAGAAGAGGTTCCTTTTAATTATGAAAACATTAATAATTAATACAACGTTACCGAAATTCTACAATGTTGGAAATAAAAATAACAAAACGTTATCGGCTAATAAAATGGTATCGCTTAACGTATTCATGTGGTTAATTGGTTTAACCAAAAGCCTTTATAACATGGAGCCCGGCTGTCATCGCCCTACCAAGCGGTCATGGCGTCATATTCAGGAAACACGCTATTTAGCGGCATCAAAACATTTAAGCAACATTACAATGCTTTTAGCGTACCCCCAGAGACCCGCTTTTGTTTGCGGGCCGCGCTACCATGTACAATAAGTACATGGTAAGCAAAGCTATGTTTAATGTTTATTTATTGTTTTTTTTGCATTTCTTTGTAATGCCAAAATTTTTGTTTATTGTTAATGTCAAACAAACAAACCTTGATAAAATTCACAGTTGTCATCTAAAAACAAAACCCGATTTTCGTGTGACTTTTGATCGTCATTGCGTTTGATACGCTGGTTCTATTACCTATACCTATATGAAATGTTCTGAAGTACTCGCAGTTTGCAATGCTTATAGCGGTTATAAAGTCTCTTTGGTGCTTATGACCCATTGCTGGCGATATATTTTGCTAAACAAAGTTACTAAATTTGTAGGTATAACACTCGTGCAAACTATTAACTATAGGTAGGTAGAAGTTTATCAGTGCCATAACCTGGGTATATATAGGTTCACATGCAAAATTACTTAGTTACTTACACCAAGTAATAATAGTACCTACCTGCTTAATAAACACTAACTACACTTTGATATTAGTACCCTTACTCGCACGTTTAATTATTATTTTTAGAACCATTTAAAAAGAAATAAAGTAGGTCAGTTACTACTATGAACTCAGCTATTAAAATGTCATAATTGCCAGAGTTAAAAAGTATCTTAATTGCTATAGTTGCCAAGTAAAGCCCAGTGTTCCTAGTTTAGAGCAGATGGTGCGGATTTTATCAGCGTAGATACTGAATACAAAGTAATTATGAAAATTAACGCTGTTTTGCTAAATTTAACTTTAGTATTAGTGGTAAAACGCTGCGTGGCGTGGAGAGCCATAACCGTGAACCTCGTGAACCATTAATCTCCAGTAGGGGGTCTGGTGAACGTGTTTTGTCGATGTCAGAGTTGCGTCGGTAGTTCTCTGAGAAGGGCACTAAACTAATATAGCGGACCTAAACACTTAGGTACCTAAGCCCTTGTTCACATGAGTCCTATTTTATTTAAATATTTCTAGTTTTCGAATCAGGGCAATGTTAGTCCATGACAATGATATTTAGTTATGGACGCCATGTAAAACGATGTAAAATAATTATTTTTCTTTTTTGGTTTCGGACATCTCAGTTTCAACTATTAAGAATTTCAAGTAGTCTACTGTTTCAAGTTTTAGAAATTATCTTCGAATAATGGTCAAGAGCATATCGAGACACAGTGGGGTTCCGTAGCCAAAACTATAGGTACAGGTATTTGTGTTGTTAGGTTAGAAATGTGTGGTTATTGAAAAATTCGAATGAACGATAACTTCGTTATAATACCATCCCGATATAACATATTATAATTTTTATGGTTTAGCTAAAGAGAAACATACCTGGGAAATATTCTTTGTTAAGATAATTTTAGGCAAAGCTCGATGACTTTTCAGCTAAAACGAATTTGTTAAAATTTTAATGCCAAATAAAAAAAAAAAAACTAAAAATAATTTTGAAAATAGGTTTTTAAGATAGCATGGCAAGTTTCAAGTTTCTCATATAAATAATAATATTATAAATGCAACTTTTTGTCATTTTGGCAGGCCATATTTCGCAGTAAAAAAGAAAACTCATTTATTCAAAACTTTTTCATCGACATGAATATCTCATCACAACATTGAGGTTTTCTATTATAAGAACAGGTTTTCTTATGTAGGTTAGTTAGGTATGGTTAGGTACGTAAAAGTACGGGAAAAACTCCTTTGTGCTTTTTGTGAATGTTTGAATTTTTGAGAAAGTCAGGAATTTGTGCAGCCAGCTGTTAAACTGACTCGTCATAAAAATAAGATAATAAAGCAGGAAAATCTTTTGAACAAAATATCTTCAATCATGACGCTCCCTTGTTTCTCAAAACATTCCGATAAAGGGTTCATTTTGTTTTACGAGCTCGCCTCGCACATATCATTAAGCTGATGCGACTTTAGAAGTACCGGGGGTCATATCCACAGATCCTAATACGCCTTATATATGAAATTTTGGGAGATGGAAACGTTTCGCTCGGAGCTACAAAAATATACGTCGGAAAATAAATAATAATCTCATTTCAAGCCGACAGGTAAGAAGGCACACACAACCCTTTGCTTTGCCCGAAAAATAGAATTGACATTTGGGAAATCAAATAGCCAAACAAAGGAAATATCATTTCTGGGTATTTGCGTAGCTAAAGGCTTTTTGTAGCTGGCATTTGGAAGGCTTTCGTATTGTGCCACACCTGTTCCACTGCGGATAAACCCGTTTCACGAATGTGGTAGCTGCGGCAGCAAAAGCCTTCCACATAAATGCTTTAGACCCTGCTAGATAAAATAAACGTAAAAAAAACCTATTTAAATAAAATTTATTTACAACTACCTACACAATCAATAATTCGTTCATAGTTATACTAAATTAATAGGTACTTAAATAAAATTTGATATAATTATATAAATAAACTACTCGTCTAGCTATACTCTCTGCTAATTTATAAATGTATTTCAATGTTAAGTTTATTTACTGAAGACAATAGGCATGTGTCCAAATGTGTAATTTATTATAAACTAGCTGCGCTCCGCGATTTCACCCGCGTTATATGAATAAATAATAATAATAATAATAAATATTCGGGACATTTTTGCACACACGGTTATCTGACCCCAAACTAAGCAAAGCTTGTGATATGGCTGCCAGAGACTGATATACATACATATATAGCTTTAAATACATACTTAAATACATATTAACAACCAGATATAAAACAAACACAAATGTTCATCACATAAATGTTTGTCCTACGTGGGAATCGAACCCACGCCCCCAAGCTCAGAAGGCAGGTTCACTACCAACTGGACAAATGGGCTATCAAAATATACTCCTTGAAGCAAAAACCTCCTTCATTCAATCCTTGGATCAACCTCCTTGGTATAATGCGACTTCAACCCTCTTTGACTTAGATGATAATAACTTTTTTTTGTCTATGATAGAGTTTATAATTCTTGCCATTCCTTATAAAATTTATGAGATAATGAATAATTTTCTTCATAATTTATTTTTTCGTTAAGTTTTTTGACATTTTAATTCTTAATCTGCTTGTTTAGAGCAAAGAGGAATCCAACAAATCAAAGATCATGAAAATCGGTTTAGACTCCAGCTGTTCTTGAGTTATTAATGGAGTAACTAACATGACTTTGATTTATATATAACAGTCTTAACAGTCTTAGAGAAGGATATATTTAATACTTCACACATACTGAAAAAAACATTTAAATTTGTTGTCGTATGGCGCTTGTGATTGGAGACTCAACGCTTGTGATTCAAAAGTCATTCATTCAATTCGCGCTTAGGATTGGCCCGCTCGCAAAAGGTTAAGCTGAAAAAGTGTAACTTTGGCTTACGGCGTGGTAAAGGATGAGGAGTCAAGTGGTAATATCATCATTCCGTTCAGCGCAGGCTTAACTTTAGTAAATAAGATACAGATTTAAACCTGCATGCATGGCGTATACTAATAAGACTTGATTTTTCCAAGGTGTCTTGTAAGCTGGGACTTCGCCTAGACTTTCCATCAGTTGGAGTTGTGCTTAATATTCCTATTGTCGAAAGACTTATTGCCATATCAAGTTATCTTAAAAGTCTCATATAACTCTGTTCAATACAATTCGATCACTCTGCTAAATTTCACAGGGAGCTGTGACACGATTACAAAGTTTCGATCCACGGCTCCGATGTAAGTGACGTATTGAATGAAGAAATACGAGTAGTACGAACACTTGGCGACGACGTGATCTTTATTATATAGTGGGAGGTGCTGCATGGTTGAAATACTACAAGAAATTGTGATTCTTGGAAAATAAATGTTTTTATGATATCGTAAGTTTTTTTTAATATGGTTTAAAAAGATATCGTAAGATTTTTTTTTATATGTGGAAAATTAAACCAAGTTTTACTTAAAACTAATTTGGAATTCTGAGGTTTTCATCTGCCTCCTGGATGGTTTCAATCGGGCAGAGCTAAGCATGAGTTTGCTGCTGTGAGTTTTCTATCTGCTTTGGTACGTGGTACGTGCCTCAACCGCGGAACTAAGTTTACATTATAAATTAACCTCACTAGCATAATGAATACCTACTTACTCACTTATCACTGTAACTTATAGCATATTTAATAATATAACTACAATATACGATAAACAGAGCAGTTTTCACTGTAACCTCTCCAGCTACTTTCAACTGCATTCCATCAACACCGTGCAGCATCGGTCATATTGCATGACAGCCTTGTACAATATGGTCCTTCGAGCCTGATTACAAAATTTTAAAATAAAATACCATTTCTGGAATTTGAATTGTTAACGTATTGTCCAATATCTCTTAGACTATATAAATGGCAAGTTTGCGAAATATATTCTCAGAGGCATATATATAGTATAGGTATACATAGCTACCCCTGTATGTGTAATATATATGCCTGTTTAGAGCGGTTTGTGTATACGCTATTTTATCTACAAATGACGGCATACCTTAGATCGAATGTTCCGCACGTACAGCGCACGTTACAAGCTTTATTATATTTGCTGTTGCGGAAAACGAGTTGGGCATCCCTGCATATCATAAAACACGGCGAAAAATAATGACATTTCAACGTATGAGTTATGAACTCGTGATGGGTGATTTGAAATGTGTCGTGATGGTGGCCGAGCGGTAGCATGTGCACTTTTCAATGTGACGGCACCCGGTTCGATCCTCGGCCCTGCACCAATGACTTATTTAGTACTTAAATAAATTATGTGCAGTTTCAATGCCATCGCTCAAAAACGGAAAACATCGTGAGGAAACCGGTATGTCCAAGAACATCAAAAGATCAAACACATATGCCAGCATGGTGGATTACGGCCCATCCTCTCTATCTGAGAGAAGACCTGAGTGCCAGTGAAAATATAATAGGCTGATAATAATGATGATGATGATGGGTGATTTTATTATTGTATAGGTTATAATGCAAAAACGAAACAATGACAAAAGTGAAACAGAAAAAATCAAACTGTCGACTGAGACGGTCGCTTCAAACCAATATATTATCCCTTATTGGCAGATATACTACTGATATCAATAGCTAATACTGATATATACCTTAACTCCTGACACACATCTTATATTTACGCTTCTCAAGCAAGTCACAGCAGTTTGTCAAATAATGTCAAGTTACGAGCGTAGCTTTGCTCTCGTCGGAAAAAGATTAATTTCGTGTCACAACAAATATTGCTCATAGATGGCAAGTGGTTTACGGTCTCTTCCGATAACGCATCAATATCCTTCACATCCTATTATGGAGAAACTCGCTAGCTTCATGTTTTACCTCGTTGCCAAATTCCCTAAAGATATATGGGGATATGGCAACCAAAATAATAAACTATATAAAATAAAATAAACTTTTTTGAAACAAACTTTTCCATATTCTTCTCAGCAAACCCTTTAATTTGATTTGACATCCATATTAATAATATGTTCTTACTATATTATCCACAATAAAATATTAATCTTGGGGCATCCATATTGAATTTATGTTCTAGGACCAAAGTGCTTGGGTAGACAAATCCAACGAATCCAAACTCGACCGGGTTAGTACGTCGTTTCGTTTAGGAGTTCTTATGGCCACCAAATGGTTATATATACTATGGTTTGGTCCCACCAAACCTAAAATCGCTAATCGGTAATTGTTGGTAGTAAAAGATGTACATAATGATGGGTATTCTGGACTCCTTTCAGCTTAGTATAAGCTCTTTTCGCGTAACCTGTGTATAAGTGCACTGTTATAGTAAAAAAAAAAAACAACAGCCGATGTGAAGTTGACTCTCCCATCTTCTATTTGCACGCTGAATTTTCAAAGAACTTTAATCCGGCAAAATCATTCAAAAATATGTGAAAATTTATCGGTGAGTTTCTACCTTAAGCATTTTATTTATTTATGCTGTCACACCTCCTGTGGGATTCGCAAAACCCTGCGAGAAGCTTGCGGAACACGATCCTCCTTACATCAGCCGAAATGGAATATTTATGAACTTCGCACGAAGCAACGGAACTGCTCGGTAAAGCGCCGAGTTTAATAATTACGGCGCTAATTGGAGGAGGGTTAATCAGAGTTTGTATTCAGTTCCCGTTCTTTGTTTAATTTCCAAAATACCGATGACCTAGAAGGTGGTTATTACGGCCGTCAATAAATTGGATATTTTATTGAAGCTGATATCTGGGAGGGGAGCAAAATTTACTGCGGCGACGGCGTGCCTTCTTCGGTAAGGAAATAAACCGCGCAAAATTCTTTACGACCGCTGTTCAACTGCGAAATTGAAAAACGAAACAATAAAATATGTTAATTTTATTTTGATAATCAGACTTGGCCTTCGTTCAAGGCTTTTGAAATGGAATTCAGCTGGCTGGTTTTACTACAAATACCTACCGCGAATATCTAAATACGAGTAATTTCACCCTTGCAGGTAGTGAAAGCTAAACGTGGCCGTTAATTAAGTATAAATATAGGCTGTTAGTTTCTAACCAAGTAATCACTTAGCACATAAAATAATGATTACTAATTGTGAGTAGAATATATATATGAGATAATCACAGGGTAATGCCATGACGATAGATCAAAAAGTGACGTGGAAATTATGCATCATCATCATCAGCCAGAAGACGTCCACTGCTGAACATAGGCCTCCCCCTTTAACCTCCACACTGAACGACAGCCTGCCTTTGATGCCAGCGACTCTTACTATGTCGTCGGTCCATCTAGTGGGAGGCCTACCTACGCTGCGTCTTCCGGTTCGTGGTCTCTACTCAAGAACCTATCTTCCCCATCGGTTATCGGTTCTCCGAGCGATGTGGCCTGCCCATTGCCACTTCAACTTGCAAATTTTAACAGTTAAATTACGCGATCGATAGTAATTGCGAGCAAAGTACCTAGTACAATGTTTGAAATTGCGCGATTGACTTAGGTATAAACCGTAAAATTTGTGACTCATCTACCTAAGGCGGGTCGTATAAGTATTTTCATCCATTATTGATAATATATAGTATATATCATGATTTTTGAAAATGGAGCAATAGCCTCCTTTTTTTTTCTCGCTTTATATTAGCTTCATTTGTAAAACTAACTAACAATGTAAGCAAATCTTGAAGGTTGAATTAAGTCGTGTCGATTTGAAACTTTGCAAGTATGTACGTAATTCAGATGACAATACAATGACTTGGTATCAACTAGCTGATCCGATAATGGAGCCAGGAGGTGAATAGTGGAAACTCTTCAATGGTTAATAGTAATATTTTCTATTTTGGTTTGTTTTAATGAGTTCTAGGAACGCTAAACGTTTCTTAATTGTATAAAAATAATAATTATTATTATTATACCGCAGAAGAGCGGTTTTGTGTTAAGCCGTCGGTGAGTGGCGACGCCATGTACTTCGATTCCATGGGGCTAAAACCCCAGAGACCCTGACCCCTGGCTTGCCTTAACCGGCTGTTCGGGGGTGGAAACCGCAAGAACTAATCTTAGCTCCTGGGTGGAAGTGTTAAAGAGCATAACGCCGAAAGTAGCGATTTAGCCGAAAGTAGTGAAAGCACTGCACACCTCTCGACACCCTAAGCCACCTATGCTAATGTTGCCCCTCCGGCACCAATATACGTAAAGCAGCCTTTAGTGGGTTATAGTCATCACCCGCCACAATAATATGAATTAAGGCATAATTGGCGGGTGCTGTACCTCATACCATAGACCAGCTCAAGTCCATCAAGAGTTCAACACAATAGCCCATAATTGGTCAATCCCATACTGTCAATAGTTTAATATTTTTGTTTTATACACACTAAATATGTGTATTTTAATATTTAACAAGGCTTCTTTGTGGTTACTTCGGCCCCATTACTGTCTCTCAATCTGGGCTACTCCAGAGAACCCTTTGAAATAAAGAGAAATAATAATAATTTTATATACGTTCATATCGAATAAAGTAGGTCGCAAGTTAATACATTAATTCTGTTTTCGAATGGTACCTAGTGCTCAAAACAACCCATTCTACGGATTGCTTTCAATTTCCTCCTCCTGTCATAAACCGACTTGAGCTACTTACTCATTCGTATCATCGAGTATTAGCATGCCTAAAATAAAATGTATGAGAACCAGTCTATATCGAAAAAGATAGGTCTAACTCAATAGTAGCGATTTATTATAGAATTATTTACATCCATGTAAAGAAATACCAAGCCTAAGAATACCTAAGAATTATGTAAAAGCAATTGCATTTTTTAGAAGCACGTAATATCAATCAAAAGTAGGTAAGCTGGCGGGCGGAGACGATTCACTGGATTTATTCCATTTGTATTCGGGACGTGGAAGTGGGGCATGCGTTATTTACGCAACCCTCTTAACTCCCGAACAGATTTGACAACGTTCACTGCGTGGCAAATTACAATTTGAACAGCTTCATCCTCAGAATATGAAATTAGTTGCTATGTAATTAAAACGTGCTATAAAACAGCATACAACCGCCAAAAAACTTCAAAACATCATTAATTACGTAATAAATTCATTTTAATATTGTTTACAATGCTCAAATAAAAGAATTCTAATAGCGTTTTAATTGCGTTGGAGTGAACAAATTAAAACTGAAAAGAACACGAAGAAAAGAGTAGGTTCTCAGGAAAGGTACGATTGTAGAGAGTGAATTACGGCATATTACCTCAGCGACACTGCGTAATGGAGAGAGAGCTTTTGAACAAATTTAGATGGGGGAGGTTAGAATTTCAGCGAAATAAAAGAAGATTACGTTTTAATTTCTTACAAATTGGTACGAATTCAAATTGGAAACAGGTGAGTGCTGCATAGCTTTTGGGTAATAACTGACCGCATTTGACAATAATGCTACCAGCAGCCTGGAAATATTAGACGCAATAAAACAATTGCAGTAAAGTAAACTCGGAGAACTAGATTTTCTTTAGTGGGATGTTCCTGATCTAAGAGTAGGACTTACATTTATGATTAATATTCGAATATAGGATCGTTTAAAATGATCAATCTTTTGTTCAATGTCATGGTACTTTGGAATTGTGTCTGTGTGTCTGTTTTGACGGTTGGTCGGGGGGAATTTTCAAAAGATACCTAGCTGCATTGGGGTGAAGCCGGGTTATGTGAGATTGCACTCACTAAAACCCCTTCTCGGTGGCCGACGTCTGTGCCAGACGGAAGGCAATGTGATCTCCATAGGAACCCACTGGTATCCTCCTAGCACACTGCCTGAAGCAACGCTCCCGGGAAATGCTCAGGGCATTTCCGTTCCTTTCCTTTACAATGGCGTGGGCCAAACCGCGCCGTTGTCTTCCCTGCGCTTGCTGAATGGGAGGTCAGATCCCCAAATCTGACCACCCGCAAGCCCAAAAGTCCCCTTTTAGTCGGCTTTTACGACAGGCAGGGGATACTGAGGCAGTATTTTAAGACCCTGGCTCCAGGGATACGGGGCTAGGGCGTTCAATTCCGCCACCTCTACGCCAACTTCTTTGTGCTGGATCAGCTCGCTTACGTTCCCGCTCAGCGGTTTCTTTTTCTCATGATAACTCTTTCGCAAAACTCTATCGTTGCCGTCTAAGCGGTTTCATCTGCCAGCATGGCAGAAACCACGCTAGACAACGATAAACTTTGCCCTACATTAGCTACTAAGCCCTGGCGCTCAGCGTTCCATGCTGAGCACTCTTCCAGAGTGTGCTGTGCTGAGTCTGCGGCTATCCTACAGTGGTGACATTGCGGAGTTGGTTCGCGACCGATCTGGTTCAGGTACACCCCAAAAAAGCTATGCCCGGTAAGTATCTGGGTCAGCCGAAAGGTGACACGTTCCATTCTTTTAAGTGTGTACCTACCTAATAAAAATCATTTTGACTTTTGGTGTAAAAACTATTACCCAACGTTTTTAAACTAGAATTATAAGTTTTCGATACAAACTTGCATTACCGTTATTGTCATGGCTTATTTAATTATTTTACCATTTACCGGTAATCTAGACTGCAACCGGAAGCGGTTACTGCCCTATTAAACGTTTACATTCAATGGCGTGCCGTTGTTATTGCTAGCTGTTAAGAGCAGGCTTACCTCATTGTTTTTCACATTTCTGCATTTGAGATAATTTTTCGTATTATAAATTTGTGTTAGTTAAGTGTAAACTCAGGGATCGTCTGAAAACTGGCGCTGATAGTCCTTGACTTTCCGTATTAATGCCGAGATGGACCCATTCAACAGTGATTATATTCTTCTACTATATAAAAATAAGTCGGGTTTTCCTTCCTGACGCTATAACTCCAGAACGCACGAACCGATTTCCACGGTTTTGCATTCGTTGGAAAGGTCTCGGGCTCCGTGAGGTTTATAGCATATAGGTTTAGTAGCGAGGCCGAAGGCCGAGCTCTACGCGTACGAAGTAGCGGGATTCAGCTAGTATTAGATATAAGTTTTTTTGTAGTTCTCTCTCTCTCTCTCTCTCTCTCTTTCTTTTTAACCGACGAAAGGAGAAGGTTATCAATTCGATTGTATTTTTTTTTTGTATGTTTGATAAGTCCGCCAATTATGAATTGATTTTAATGATTCTTTTTTTTGTTCATTTGTCACAATTCAAAAGTGGTCCCATATATATTTGATCGAAATTGATTCAGCACTTTTTGCAATATTCAACAAATACCATAAATATATACACTGATGACGTTTTGGTTTGTGGTTCCATTGAGAAAAAACTTGATGAGGACTTAAATTTCAATCAATCAATTTTTTTACTATCAGTTTCTACTTTTTAGCCTACTTCGTTTAGTGTTCGTTTATAGGTACATGTAGGAATAGCCTTGCAGTCGTTTTTCTTTTCTTAATTTTATTTTAATTTTCTTTCTTTCTATCATTCTTGGTTGCTGATAAAATAACTAAAACGAGTATAAGCACCATACATTTCAATAGAAAAAAAAATCTTTGTTTAATTATGATCTAAAATCTACTACATAGATAAACATTTGTAAACAAAACATTACTGTACTAGACAAAACCAAATACCTAAACTACTTGGCCTTTTATACAAAAACAGTTGGACTGCCCATAGACCGTTGAGATTGTTGTTAAGACCGTTTTAGGTATTCAAATTCCTAAACCCACTACCAAATAAATCATGACAAAACGGCTTACGCTCACGTTCTGTTTATCGGTCAAGAAGAGCTTCCAACTAGTTTCGGAGCTATAGAGCCATTTCATCAGGGAATACGCGCGCTCCGTTTTGTCATAGTTTAAAATGGATCTACTACCAGATGGCAGCTGGCGGAATTACCACGGTGAATACTTATACGTTGAGCTATAAAAACGCCTATGAAAATACGATGAGTTTTTGGTCTCCAAAGACCTAAACTCTCAACCCCAAGTGGCTCAAATATGTCACATATTAGCATATTGCGCTATACTGCCCATCTTAACAAATTTGAGCCGTTTGTGCTGCTCCACGGAATTTACTGATAAGAAAATGCCTTCCAATAATCATTATTTCTCATAATAAGTGAGAGTATCCCAAACCTACAACTTTCTGGCTATTCGCAAGGGAGAAAAGATGCCCGAAACAGTCAACCCATTAGAAAACCAAGCGTTCCAAGTCATAAGGCACGTATTTCCGCCGCATTACATCGGAGACTTCCCTTTCCTTCTCGTAAAATTCTATTACACTCACGTTACCAAGGTTTCATTGAGATGTATCTCGCTGCAAGGTAAATACAAACTTTAAAAAAAAATCCACAAGAACTCCTTTGATATTTTCTTGAATGATTCGAAACAGCTCATTTCAACTAGGAGATCTCTCTTACACAAATTAAAAAAATCGATGTTTTTTATGATTTGTGTAAAAGAACTTCTTTGTTGTAATTTTTTTTTTATCATAATTATATTCCTTCGGATTGTCGAGAAAACCTTTATTTACAGGATTTTGTGCGGTGGCATTGATGAAATCCCAAAAAGTTGCTTATTTTTTGTCAGCTCAGCTAATTTATAAGTTTTCCCCAGCGGGCTCTATGATGGTTTTGTTTGCAGATTTAATACGTAAACGAAATAAGTCGTAAAATCTTTAATAGCTTTAATGAAAGCTAAATAAAACTAATCAGATTATGAGAAGAAAACCAACAATGGGGATTTCTTATATAAAATGATACTTACCTGAATTTTCATAATGGGATTAAGAAGATATTCTGTATCAGTGAAAAATTATCCTATTCTGCATTAAATAATTCTGATAAAGGAACAAAAGATTCGTATTTAAGTACTACAATATAACTCTATATAAAGTAAGCCTTTAGCACTTTACAACCGCTTTTACTGTCTATGATTACTTTATAAATTCCGATATATGTACGATTCACTTTCGCTCTAAAATAGCACCATTGACGGCGGCGCACGGTGGGTGCAATGGGGGCGCAGGATTTCGCTAAATATAGACGACCCTCGTACTAGGACAAGGCCATGCTCCCGCATAACCCAACCCAGGTAAGGATTACCGAACATCCTTGTGATTAATCTCGCCGTATTTGCGACTCCACTCGACTGTCGAATTAGATGTGCTTACACAAAATCTGAAGTGTTTCTATTCGGGTTGGAGATTGAATGTCGAACAAATAGATGAGATGACACGCTCAAAATGAACTGCAAGTGTTGCTTTGGCAAACTCTACATTATGAATATTATATAACCTTAAGCCAACTAACTTTTAAAAGACGTTCGGCGGAGACTTGATTGTACCTACAGATGTAGATGAACGTCTCGTACAGAACAGACTGGTAAATTCTTTAGAAATCTTCAGTGAGGGACGGATATAGCTCGCTGGGACCGAATGGGTTTCATGACCTTGACCTATATTAATATTTTTACACCTGATTTGTTTTAGAAAGCTTTTGAAGGTGAAATTTTACTTTTATTGATTTGTATGCCACTTGCGTGTAGGAATTGTTGAGTTTAGTAGTGAAGTATGTAAATAAGTTTTAATAAGAGAAAAGTTACCTCGACAGTTGCTGTTGGAGTAGATTACGGATGGTGATGGATGGTGCCGTAGAAAGGGGGCAGCGTCTAATGACACCCTCATTTTGTTCTCGCGCTTGACACGATTAATGCGACGCTCTACCCTTTTAATTATTCAGTTTCTATTAAAAGTTCTTGTTTTTTTATTAATTGCAGCTGCAAAATATTCTATTATATTGTTGATTTATTTGTTGAAATGTAATATATATACTTTCGTTATAAGTACATTTTTATTTATATTCTGTTATTGTTCATTACCTATGTATTGGTTTCTAAGAGAAGAACAAATACTTTAGCACTGAGTAGATTCAACTACAAGTTTTAAAGCTGTTTTAAAATTCAAATAGTTTGATCCAATCAGTATCCAAACTTACGCGGACAGTTGTGCCGACAAAAATAATACGAATCTTAATCGAAATCGCGTCGAATCAGTAACGTATAACACGAGTTTTTACGTAGAATTGCATTCGCCCACTAGATGTGTCTGAGAGCGGTGAATGCCGTTTTCGGCGGGACATGAAAAGAAAATGCGCTTGGTAAGCACCTGGTGCATGTACCTATTCAGGGCTTTGTTCCGAGGGTTCGTGACAAACTCGCAACCTCTACCTTCTAAATTTATGGGGCGTATTTTACTTACACAGATGAAAACTTTCTCTGAGATGAATTGTTATCTTTTTTGTAGCTTCAATACTGTTGCATGAACGTGATTGTTTGCAGTCGCACTTGATATCGTATGATCTAAGGTATCACGTTTTTTTTTGTTTTTGTTCTTTATGGTGTCTTGAATTCACCATTATCACACCTAGCTAGCTACTAATTTGACTTGGCAAAACTCGAATCGTGTATATATAATAATTTGTTTTTGTACTGGTTTTACAAAATTAAGGACATACTAGCAACAGATGTGACCTGATCAAACCACGACACAATCTAGAACACCAGTAGCGCTGAGCGAAATTCATCTCTCAGACTAATACATATCAGATTATTACTTGTTTTTATATGCTGATGCTGCTTTGCCGGGACAAAGTTCTATAAAAAATAAGGTGTTGGGTTTAGGTCTTAGGGGCAGCTAAAAATGCGCGGCTATCTTGGCCGCGTCTTTCAATATTTTTATAGATATAAAATCACAGCGGGAGAATGAAAAAAATTCATGACTATTTCGATATAATTACAGTCGTTCGTTTTTTTAATTCTCCCATTCAGTGTTTTTATATCTTTGAAAAGGTAGAAACGCGACATTTTTATCTCGGCCTTAAAAACCTTTGCGGGAATGATATTCATTGAATGAAAGAAAATCTAATTTACTTTGAGAATATTGTTAACACGACGCGTATTTGTATTGTGATTGATATTCATTGATTTCTCGAACGAAACCGTTTTAATATTTATGTAGGAGAAAACCAACATTACTGATACATCATCGTCTTAGTAATAAGGCAAATATGTATTAGATAGCGCGTGCTTGTCAACCAATATTGTGTGTAATCATAAAAACTGACGTGTAAATACAGTAATACCGACCGATAGTGTGGTACATACTTTGCACTGAGTATCCAAAGTAGAACCTTTTTAATCTCATTTAGCGAACACCAACAAAAAAGTAAACAAAAGTAAATTAACGTTTATCCTCATTATAGAAGGGGCGATCCACCCCAGCTTCGCATGGGTATAGATTATAGCCTATGTCACCCGGGGATAGTGTAGTGAGTGAAAAATTCTTTTAGAATTTTTCAAATCGGTTCTGTAGTTACGGAGCCTATTCAATGCAAACAAACAAACCAACAATCAAATATTTCCTCTTTATAATATTAGTATAGATAATTTTTGAAATTTTTGCGTTGGTTCTAAAGTAAAAGTTCAAAAAAATTTAAGTAAAAAGTAATAAAATGGTTATGGACAGGCTAGGCAAGTTATTCATAATGATGAGTACAATGATCTCCTTTCGACTTAATAGCACCGTTACTTGTAATCCTAAATAGGTATAAAAATATAGCCTGTTCAGACATATAAAAGATAAATACATTGAAAAAACCTCAAAGTATATATAGAACTCTTACTTAAATCAAATCAAAATCAAATAGGTATGTTTTATTGGGCATTAATATTTCAACAAAATGAACCTTGAACCCATTGACTCTGAACTAGTAAATACTGTTTTGGAAGCCAATGGCCTCTTTATTTAGATATTACTTACTAAATGCTAAAAACGCAGACTCATTAAAATTTATGAAACAATTTTTGATAAAAGGTATTGATTTTATAAAACAAAACAAAAGCCGAAAGAACTGCTATTTAGAAAGCGCTACTTCAGATACCAAACCCTTGAACTGAGTTTCGCTAAAAGAGTCTATAGCCTATTCAGAAAAATAATATGGGGTCGTGATTTAGGTATTTAGCTTAGGTGTATGAATAGGCATTATATGAACCTTACCGCGAGAGCCCTTTGAACTTGTGACTCTTGTACTTGCCACTAAGTACTAAATTTTACTAGCACAAGTTCGTGAAAATCAGATATACTTAATAGGTAATTTAGAATTTGTTGATTCATCAAGTTCGTTGACCCATTTTTTTTTTGCATATTGTTGGTATATAATTTTTGTTACGTGAAAGTTATTAATTCGGCCATTTCGCAAAATCCGGACCCCTAATAAGAAACTACCTACCAAATTTCAGCTTCGTTGGTCAAATAGTTTTTAGATTTCGTGATGAGTCAGTTAAATACTCACAACGTTTATTATACAATTTCCTCCACTATTCATCATCATCACCCATAAGACGTCCACTACCGAACATAGGCCTCCCCTGTAATACGCCACACTGAACGACGCAGCCTGCCATCTGCATCCACTGGATGCCCGCGACTCTCACGATGTCGTCAGTCCTTCTAGCTAGTGGGTCTACACTGCGTCTTCTGGTTCCTGGTCTCCACTCAAGAACCTTTCTTTCCCATTGGTTATCGGTTTTTTGAGCGATGTGGCCTGCCCATTGCCACTTAAACTTGCAAATCTTGGCAGCATCTTATCTTGGCATCTTACACTATTTTATTTTTTTAATTCTGTACATTATTTATGTATATAAACAAACCTTAAGCCCGGTCGGAAAAATCATAAAAGCTTAGCACATAAAACTCAGATCACAATAAAATGAAACGTCTGTTCATCGTCCAAAATAATTCAAACCAAATGTTACAGAACGTAGTGGCTATAAATTGCGTATCACCTGTGTCCACGGTAAAAGCCAAAGATAAAAATATTCAAGCCTGCGAGATACGTCGCCATAATTTGACCAAATTAAAAATGTACGCTGAATAGGAGCTGCTCCATATATAAAGTTTCAGCGTAAAGGGTAATTACGAGAGAATTTCGGGTGAAGATCAAAATGTTCTATACTCCCAGTTTGTTGCTAAAAAAATTAATATGATGTGTTTTTGGGAAGTCTCTGAATTATTTTGAAAGATACGTACCTATTTTGTAACGGTTTTTTTTTCACGACCTGATAAATATATATCCAACATCTCCCTTCACTACCACCTCTTTAACCTCTTAATTTAAATTACCATTATGGATTACATATCTCCAGCGAAGTTATTAATTTACCCGAGTAGGTATATAAAAAAATCCAGCTCCATAATTATCCGGTGAGTTTTGCGCTCGACACGCTAGCATATTATCCAGCCGTCGGTATAATGAGGGTCTCCAGGCTGCAACGCATTGCAATGCTTGAATTTCAAAAAAGTAACAGAATATCTCTAATTAGATCGAATCTGAGATCCAGAAGGTTTAAATTGAAATAATTTGAACTTGAGATCTTGTAATAATCAAGCGAACTAAGATTGTTGCGAAAGAAATGAGTGTTCCTTTTTGTAACCTTTATATTTATTCATTTACAAAATACATGCTAACTAGCACTCAATACCTACAATACTTGGCCTATTAGTTATACAAGAAAAATATAAGTAAAAAAAAAAAACTTTTTTAAAACAAGCTTTTTAGGGTTTTGTTCCCAAAGAGTAAAAACGGGACCCTAGGATTATATTGGCATGATTATAGTACAAACTCTAAAGTATAACAACAAATAATAAATAATGACCAAGTGCGAGTTGGTGTAAAATTTTTGTTCACCACCGATTCTTGTACGATCACCGATTTACCGAAGTGAAGCAACGTTGGGCGCGGTCGGTACTTGGATGGGTGACCGCCTGGGCGTTGATGGGATTTTGTCGTTTTGCAAAAAAAAATATACTTTAGTAGCTAACAAGCTATGAGGTGGTACGGAACCGTCAGTGTGTGAGCCCGGCTCGCACTTGGCTGTTTTTTTTTTATTCTTCTCAGCAAACCCTTTCATTTATATACCGCTTTCATACCGCCATATTATGATCGGAGCTAAGAAAATTTTGTCCGCCATCTTGGGGCGTCCGCCATATTGAATTTAGTGTGACGTCATGTTATTTTTCGTATATTCTTCTTAGCAAATCCTTTTATTTGATACCCATATCATGGGGGTCCTAGGTCTGCCATCTTTGCGAGTCCGCTTTATTGGGTTTGGAATGTAATTTAGCTAACCATGTATTCATCCAAACTAAACGTGGATGCCAATACTGCTTAATTTCAGCTCTGATAGCTGGATACTTGTTTTGCAAGACAAACTAACAAGCAAGTAAAATAAAATCTTGTATAAACAGTTGGACTACCCATAGATCGCTAAAGGTCTAGAGACAATAATATAAATGCTCCGTTAACTGTGAGTATCACACATCATATGAGCTACTTGCATACGGAATTTTATGAAGTTCGGAACATTGGTACGCTTGTTCTTGTTAAAAAAAGTAGTGCTAACAGACGCTCGAACGCGGCTGACCTCAACCGCCGTCTGACCAATGGGAGAGAAAGAGAGGGAAATATGATATTCTCACTCTTTCTCTCCCGTTGGTTGGACGGCGGTCCGTCAGCCGCGTTCGAGCGTTTGTTAGCACTATAAGACCACACGACAGAAGTGAAGACTATATCTTTCTCGCTCTCTTAGTTGACTCGAGCCGACTTTACCCGAACGAGTATTTGAGCGTCGCGGCCACGCGAGTTTGGTTTTTTCATCCCAAAAAGTGTCCATCGTGCCTAAAGAACTTTAACTTCAATACCGTGCATACAAAACAAACGTTGACTTATCCCGGTAGACCCCGACTTCCATGTTTTGTTCGGTTTCAGAAAGACTTTTTTATCCTTTATTTGATAGATTGAACAATACTGTTTTTAGCTTTTGATAACAGTACCCACAAAATTGCCACCATTTTAAATTAATTCATATGGACAGCTGAACATTTTTAATCATAAAAACATTTTGCAATTCGTAAAAACATTTGTTGTTGTCGGAACAAATGAGGATCTTATGAAACATTTTCAATTAAAATACAAAACAACGATATTTTTTTAACAAACGAGGAAAAAAGCCTATAAAATACCGTAACGTAACGTTTTGGTGTAATATGGAAATCTATCATCATCATCATCATCATCATTTTAGCCCATTATTTTCCCACTGTTGGGACTCAGACCTGCTCTCAGAGAGAGAGAGAGAGAGAAAGAGAGAGAGAGGATGGGCCCAAATCCACCATACTGACTCAGTGCATTTTGGTGAATGTCATATGTCTTTGAACTTTTCAAGTTCTTTGACTTACCGGTTTCCTCACGATGTTTTTCCTTCACCGTTTTTGAACGATGGCATCGAAACTGCATTTCATTTAGGTACCAAATAAGTCATTGGTGCAGGGCCGAGGATCGAACCGGGTGTCGTCAGATTGTAAAGTCCACATGCTACCGCTCGGCCACCGTCGCTCTCATGGAAATGTATACTTAGCCATAATTAGAACTCAAAACTAGCTTGCCTATATTTTGTGAATATTTTTTGCTTTGTCACATATGCGTACGTTATCTATACTAATATTATAAAGAGGAAATATTGAATAGGATCCGAAACTACTAAACCAATTTGAAAAATTCTTATGAATATATTATATTTTCAACAAAAAAGTAGAGATTCTTACTAAAACTCCAATAAAGTAACCCAAGGTGTAAAAAAATAAGACTTACACCCGTGCGAAGCCGGGGTGCGTTTCTAGTTGTTAATAATACGTCAACGACAAACTTTTGTAAATGCTCTCATAATTTTAGTGTTCCATGAACTGTAGTTATATTTGCAGGGTTCATGACTCCGTAGCCCTTGCTGCAATTGAATTATGTGCTACGACATGCGCTACGCCGTACCGCTGTAGAAATAACCTGAGTTACTTTTACACGACATTTTTACTATTGAAATATCTCGTGAAAAACACAAGTTACGTTCCAAAAGTAAATTTAAAAACGGTTTTTAACTTCTTTGCTGTATTTTTCTCTTCCTCCAGCTTTTTGTTCGTTAAAAGTTTGCGGAAAAGATAAAGGAATGATAATACCACACCGTGGCGTAGTCGCTATCTCAATATCCACTTACTGCTAAAAACTTGGGCAATGCGGATTTAAATATTTTAAGCTAAGGATTTCATTAAGCGAGATGCCTTTTTTTTACTGCGTTTATTTACGTATTTTTCCGACGAAATGTGTTCCTTAAATTAGGTTATTAAGATACGTTACGAGAAAATTGGATAGAATGAGACATCAAGACAATGTAGTAATGATACTGTAAATGAGTTGACGGAATTTTGCTAAATTAAAGGTCCTCGTTTGAAGTTATAGAGATTTATTTAGATGACTTTATTGGTCACAAGCGGCACGCCCCGGCTTTGCACGGATATATATGTCACCTTATGTCACCCGGGGATAGTGTAGCTTCCCAACAGTGAAAGAATATTTCAAATCGGTTCAGTAGTTTCGGAGCCTATTCAATGCAAACAAACAAACAAATCTTTCTTCAGTATAGATTAAATATTTATGAACGATGGTGTGCGCTTTACAATATGGTGGCACGCGGTTTGATTCTCGGCCCCGGAGCAATGACCTAAATAAATGAAGTGCAGTTTCGGTCCCATTGCTCAAAAAATGTGAACGTGCTCAGAAAACGTTAAGAAACCTGTATATCTAAAAGACTCAAAAGTTTGAAGACGTGACCAACATGCACTGGCATTGGATTAGGGCCTCTTTGAGAGAAGCCCTGTTTCCGGCAGTGGGAACATGATAGGCTGAAACTGACGAATGATGATGATGCAATGTTTATGATGACCTAGATTAATTATTAAACAAAAAATTAGGTATCTTCTTTTCAATCCGTTCATCAATCCCGTTCATTTTCAATCAATTTTTTTATCACGTGCACAACTGCACAACTACAATGCTGCGATAACAGAGCTACAATGCCTAAGCGAACAACAAACGTTGAACACTATGCAAGCGACTTAACCTCTAAATTGGAGTAAATGTGGCATTGGGAACTATATAATTGATGCAATAGGTATATATATGCACAATACAATGACGCTCGTACGTTTTTGGCTGTTTTCACTGAGAGATTGTGAGTCTATAGGAATTGTATCTCGATGGTAGCAAATAAATAATTTCACATTCGTAGCTCCCCATTAGGATTCCCTATGTCGAGGACGTTATGGAAAACACTCAGAAATATGGAAAATACTCAGAGATATGGAAAACTAACACCATGACCCAGATCAGATATTTAAATTCATTATTTAAAGGTCTGCCCGGCCGGAAATCGAACCCGGGACCTTCTGCTCATGGGGCAGACGTGCTACCACAGAGCTAAACCAGAAATACATACCTAGTGCTAGTGTTGTATTTGCCTAAGCCTATAGATCAACACGCAACATCAGAGCTAGGTATAGAGAGTTGTATTGCTAAGGCAGTTCGTGACACGAAGCCAACGCTCTCTTACCTAGTTTACCTACATACCATATGGGACGCGACAATCGTCGATCTTCCTTTGTCTGTTGTTTCATAGTTGTTTGGGTCAAACTTCTGCAAGAGCCACAGGCCAGGCCACAAGTTACAAGATTTTAAAGCAGTTTTCATGTTGCTGGTATTTTTACAAAGTAAGCAATGATGTCTAGAAGCTTCATTAAACTGGGTCTCATGCGCCCGAAATCTAACAAAACATGTTTAGCTAACATCGTGTTTATTATGGATGTTCGTTCGTGAATCGGCTTATGATCACGATCGCGTGCCATCTTACGTGCTCCGAACTCTTTGTTTCTCCACTACGCGATTCTGTGTCGAAGATGTCATAAACACACACAACGACACATGGATGTAACACCCGGGCCTAGCTCAAAGTTAAAGTAATTTATTGATAAACATAATGTTTATAGGTTAGGCAATTGTAATATTATTATTTAAGAAATGTATATGGATAATATACAACATTTAAAACGTAATAAAATAGAAATAAAAATTATATAAAGGTAATAACCATAAAAAAAATTATAAAACAAAAGCACATACATTATTCGTGTTATATATTAGCTCAATTCAAGTTCGTCATTTAAACATCTACCTAGCTGGGGATCAAACCTGTAACCTCCAGCTCATATGCAGCCTCGCAACCACTGAGCCCTACCAGTCGTCAAAATTAGACTGACTTATTATTTACACGGTACTGTGAAATACAAAGGTTACAATTTAATCGTTACACATAATTTAAAAAAAAATACCAACGTTCGGATTCGAACCTGTGCCATCCGGGCTTACGTCCCGAGCGCTCTATACGCTAAGCTATAAGGTAGACAAATAAATTTAAGCTTTGGTGACGCCAACAACACAAGAATACTTTTAATGACTTCAAGATCGCAATACATAAAGTACAGTACGAAGCGTACATGCAGTATACAGAATGTGCCTAATCAAACCAAGCTCGAAATGATTCCCCGAAAAACCATAGTCTGAAAAACGGTAGGAAATAAAACACCGAAACACGTTTTAAAAAAATCATCAAAGCACGGAATGCCGAAACACTTGTTATCAAGAACAGATGGCTCTATTCTTGATCGGAATAAAAATAAATAATCGGAAGCTGGTCAAGAGATAAAACAAACTAATGTCCGTTGCAGACGTTGCGCAGTATACTCGCGCGAGTACCTACCGCGCATCGCCTGCAACGAACCACAGCGCTTTCTGCTTAGTGGCAGTGGAAAATGCTTAGTAATCGCTCTAAGCAAGCAACAAACGAGCAAAAAATGCTGCAGCTTGCCCCTGGCAATGCGCAGCACTGACGCAAGCACCACTCGCACTTACTGTGCATCTTCTGAAAGGGAATACTTATGCAATATATTTACCAATACAAAATCATATTTTTAAGTTCAATGCTAACACACTATTTGCACCTTATTCAAGTTCACAATTAACTCAGGGATAAATTCTTATCTAAAAATATTAAATTATAATAGGTTTGTGTTTGACTGTCATGTAAACAATGATGCGGTCTACGATGGAGCATGCTTGCCAAGAAGAAACAGATTCACTAGCGGATTGAAGACAAAAAGATTGCAACTATCGGGGAACACCAAAGATAATATAACCACTTGATCGCACATGTAGCCAAAATTCCCTTTTGCAAAATGATGCTACGTCGGTCGCGGGGGGCAGCTTGTGGTTGATTGTCATTGGGGAACACTACTTAGATCTTATTTAAGCAAAATACTTAGTTTCGGTATATTCTTCCCATCAAATAAACCCAGTGAAGAAGGGAAGCATCGAAAGGCGTATTTGCATGTCGGTGGCACGTCACCAACCTTCGCACCTTCCGCATTGGACCGTGTGCTATCCCTCTTCCTTCAGTTGTTTGTTCCGATACGGTCAGGGACACAGAAAAGAAAAAAAGAATCGTTTCTTTCTGTGGTCAGGGACGTGAGTTTACTTTATCGACAGCTGAATAACAACAAAAGACTTTCTTACCTTTACTATAAGTCAAAAAGATGCTGTGGTATTGAAGTTTGCGTATATGCATATAGGTATGTGTGTCTTTTACCTACAGCCTAAACGATTGAGACAAAAACCAGAACCACTGATTTAGATGAATGAAATGTAGATAGATTTGTGTAAATTCAGGGATGGTCACTGTCTACCCCTCAGTTCAGACAAACAAGGGTGATATGGTAAGGTTGGTAAGGTGGCGAGGCGGGTGCAAACAAAACAGAGGCATTAAGGCTACCTCTTAAGGTACGCATCCACTGGGTCGGAAACGGAGCGTACGCAGCGTACAGATTTGTTGCTTTGTATTGATTTCTATGGTCCATATTTGCCGATACAGTGCACGCAGTACAATAGAAATCAATGCAAAGCAACAAATCCGTACGCTCCGTACGATCCGATTCCAACCCAGTGGACGCGTATCTTTAAGGCAGGCTCGAAACAGCGCAGTGTGGAAAATCACGCGAACGTGAACCTTAACGCGCCGAGGTAAAGTTTGCAGTAGCGCAACACCTAAACATAATCGTTTAAAACATGTAGCCGTAAGGCCCCAAGCTAAATCAGTTTTTTTTATCGATGTCATTAGTAGACTTTGCCATCCTTTTTTGCATGTGATTTTTTAACAAAACGTCATCAAAGACGTCATCAAAAATACAGATTACAATATATTTTGTTTTTTCTGTTTGAGAAATATGATTAGCCAAAAATACTGTATAAGGGGTTTCAACTTAAAAAATAAATAATTAAAATAAGTACTTTGTTCGTTTACGTATTGTGCGAATTGCATTTTGTAAAACTGAACCACACACTAATCTACACACTAGGCACACTAATCTGTCGGATAAGTTATCATTCAATAAATAACCGATTTTTTTCAAAGAAATTTAAATAAACTTAACATAAATAAGAATTTCAGCTTCAGGTGTTTATGTGCGAGACAGGCAGGCCAAATGAGATTCGGTGCGAACAAACAGGCCATCCAATTGTCCGCGAAATTGCTCCGACAGCCCAAAATTGACTTTGTAAAACATTGCTTGTTTATTTAAAGTTAGACTGGGAATGCTATAAATATGGACAATGGAGCAGCCGTTGTTATGTGAGCAATGTAAGAACTTATTTAGTTAAAAAAATCGAGGTATATTGAGACGGCCACTTCGTTTTTAAAGCCTTAGCAAGCCATAATCAGCCTTTTGATAGTCCACTGCTGGACTTTGGCATACCCCCGAAAAGGCGATTGGGCCATATCCACCACGCTGGCCCAGTTGCAGGTAGGTGGATTCACATACGCCATTGAATTCCCTACTCGTAGAATCCAGGTGTGACGCGCGATTATTCGGCGTCCGAAGTTCCGTGCAGCGATAAACATCTTAATGTTGTGAAACCAAATTCTCAGCTACTAAACTCCTTTACGTAACGATTCCGGGCATAAAAACTTGTTTTTCCTACGTATGAAAGTTAGTTCATGGCTAATATCTGCTATCGGAAAGTTCTCGTCCGTGCCCCAAATACTAGTCAACAAACGACCAACTTTCTAGGTTTCAGCGCGATAAAATGATCTTTCTCCAGCTTCTATTTGTTGGAAATGTGATCTTTTATTCTCTGAATGATATGAATTCGGCGAAGTGGCAATTTGCGTCATTGATGGCAGTTTTACTGTATTTTAATGTTTTATGACGATCATATCAATTTTGTGGAGTTTTGGGTATGAAGAGTGATATATTCAGGTATAGTGACGTCAGCGTTCATAAATTACTCGTACCTGTCGTGATATAGAGGAGCTGCTTAGTGCATAGCGTGGGGTCCGGAATACCTAATGCATAGTTAGCACGGGTACTAACAAGAGCCGACACGGCAGGACGGCATGTGGAGCTCGTGACGGGGCGGTGCGATCGTGTCGAAAGCCATTTCCTCATCTCTTCTCGCCTGCCTCGGGGTTGCATGCAAATGCTTTTACCTTATTGAATTGTCACCGTGTTGCGGTGCCATACTAGAAAAGGGTCATGCTATTTCTATTGAACATTTATTCCTTTAGCTTTCCAATGTAAAATAGATTTTCTACTGATAGAGTTGTGTTAAATCTTTTCATATCAAAAAGTACTTCTCATAGTACAAACAAGGATTAGTTAGGCGAAGAAAATCAGGTATTAAGTGAGGATTGACATCTGTGCTAACGAACGTTTCAGTTCAATTATGTGATAAATCACAAGAGCACGTCGATCCAAGATGACTGCGGGGATTAATTACAGTATTGATTGGGCTGACGGCTATTTCACACTATTCATAAAGGGCAGGCTCAGATTGCGTTCAATATGCCCCATTCGTACGGATTTCCGGTGATTTGCTCGACAGCCATTTGCGTCAGGTTCCTGATAGCTCCATTACAAGGTCAATTTGTATCCGATACAATAGCATTAGCTGATTGGGCATTTAGCGAACTTATATATATATATATGACGCGTATATGACAAGTGGGTTTGTTTCAGAATGTGCTATTAAAGTACCTAGTTACTAACCATCACATAAATTATGTGGAAGATAAAACTTTCGGTTATCTTACTTATCATTGCTTTTCATGATCCTTTTTATCATCCGGATACTTAGTTATATCTCTAGCAGTTCTAGTTATATAACTCGGGCAGCGAAACGGCAACGCCGCATTTTAACTTTTTGTTTTTTCTGTCACTCTCCCTAACCAACTAATACATTTTATTTGCAACTTGATCTGACATAATATAAATTAATAGAAACTTTAACCGACGGTGAGCCTTTTTAATGATTGTGAAACGTAAGGACAATGTTTATTTAGTAGATAAGTTCTTATTTGATTGAATAGGGCGTTACTTTGCGGAAGTCCATCTTCAAAACTATTTTTGAACTTATTACAGAAAAGCAGTTTTGAAGATAAGTTCTGATTAGCTTAACCGAAACGTTAACCTGACATTCTGAAACAAAGCCGTAACTCAGATGTTATCTATTATACCTATAATATAATTATGACACCAACATATTATAACGACACAATAATATTCCCCCATTTTCTCTTTTAGTTTGTATTAAATTCTCCATGCGATTGGCAATTTCTGCCAACAAAAACGGGTGGAAAAACTGCAACTGAAGCGTCGGTGTGTGTTATTAAAACGTCTACGGGGTGTGGAGTGGAACAGAAACAGTAATTGAAGTAGAATGCAGCAATGAATTCTCGGTTCGCAGTCACTATTGTCTGTTTCTCGAGCCATTCAAACCTCGAACTATTGACGCTTTGCAGGTGTACATTCCTGATGTTCCCATGATAACTCTTTGTTGCCACATATAATCAAATCCCACGGCCTTACTCGCGATTTACCAGTTACATTTTACAGGAGATCAAAAAATTGCCTTTTTCGATCTCTAGCGTTGAAATAAAAACAAAATATATGTTCTCCGCGACCTATAACTATATAAATTATCATCGTGAAAATTGATTTAAATTAATTAAAGTTAATAAAATTATTGTAGTTAAGTACAATAAAAGGTACAAAGGTAAAATGTAGACTCGTTCCAAGCATTTATTTGCTCTGAAAGTTGAAATAATATTGTGCAAAAGCTGAATAAAATTATATTTTTTTATGTCTCGGAAGTATATCGGGGTATCGGACCCGGGTATATCCTAGGACCCGGGTATGTCCTAAAACTGCGACCAGAACCACCGGCGGATGAGCAGCAGCATTCTATTAGTGCACGATGGACGTACTGGGATCCCCAAGTCGCCTGCCAAGCGTGGGGATTATGGCAACACCCCTCTCTAAGTGAGAGGCCTTTATTCAGCAATGAACGTTTACTAGCTGTTGATGTGATATCGGGTACCTGCTACTGTTTTACGTTTAAAACCCTAGCAAAAGTGATAAAAATTCGTTGTTTTCGTTCTTCTTTTTTTTTTTTTTTACAATTCGTTTGCAGATTTTAGACAAAAAAATGCCTGGTGGGTTTGATGTTTTTTAAATTTCCACTGTGTTTTTTTTGTTAAAATGTAGGAGTGACATGTGTCGGGTATCGGGTTCTTAATGTCAGGATATGTGTTTGGTTAGTTATGAACTAACACTAAGAACATCATTAAGCACGGCCACACCATCCATTAGGTAGGTATATAACAATAGTTTCAGAGATAACAGCCATAACAAGGTCATGTTTTGCTACGGGGCGTAGGTAAGATAATGCACAAAATAAATGGCCACTCATCTGTTAGAATACAGAACAGTAGAGGGTAAACTATGCCTAATAGAGAGCCACGTAACTCTATAGATATATTTTATCAAAATGCACAATTTGTTTACGTCAACCCAAGGCATGTACGATCATGTAGGTATGTTTAAAATTCATGAGTAGGGCGAACCGCGCTTGTGTTACGTAAACAAATAAAAATCCTTCACGTGTACTGATTGTCCCAAAATAACAAATGACAAACACGCGCATGATATGATGAGTAATGACAAAAATCTATTTGAAATGGATGTTTTATATGTGGGCTCTGTTCTACTCTAATGTTACTATACGTTTATGGATTTTAATCAAAGCTGGGGATTGAATTTGTTAGTCTCTACCTAGTATAAATTTAAAGTCGCTTTCCGCGTCTGTCTGTCTGTACAACCGCTAACTCCTCCTAATTCACGCAACAGATTTTGATGTGGTTTTCACCATCAGATAGATAATTTTTCACGAAAAGATTATATAAATATATAACTTATATATAACTTAGTAACCCGCCTCGGCATCACACGGGTGTAATTTACGTGACGCATATAGTTATAAATAAATTTTACTAAGTGTATTCATTATGGTGGCAGTTTTTTGTGCTGTTTTGTGGTTTGTTTTGGTACATGTTCAGCAGAGGGAAGGGGATGGCTGTGTATGATAATGAGAGGTAACATTTAATTAAGGTAAAGTGGTGTCAGGACGTGACGGAAACGTTAATTTTGGACAAATCCAATAATTGCAAGTCGCATGTACATATAGGTAGTCGGAATAACCGGTTCAAAAATCGTCTTATACTTATAATATGAATAAAAAGGCTTAAAATCTTAGAGCCCTAACAGTCGTGTGAATTTGGTATACCATTGGTTGGACGGCGGTCCGCCGTCCAACCAATGGGAGAGAAAGAGTGATAATAACGTATTTCTCTTTCTTTCTCTCCCGTTGGTCAGACGGCAGTTGGGTCAACCAAATCCACACGTCTATAAATTAGCACTATTACGTGATGTTAACTCCTGTATAACATGAATAT
Source organism: Agriopis aurantiaria (assembly GCA_914767915.1). Taxonomy (NCBI): domain Eukaryota; kingdom Metazoa; phylum Arthropoda; class Insecta; order Lepidoptera; family Geometridae; genus Agriopis; species Agriopis aurantiaria. Next base: position 9,101,339 of record OU611983.1, on the reverse strand, counting down.
TTTTTATTTTCATAATATATTATTCTTACCGCTAACTCGCTAACTTATGATTAATAGCACTCGTGAACTGGGCCTAGTCTGCAACGGGCTATCAAAATGGACGTGTCTTTTAAGCAGTCTGCAAAGTCAATTGAGTACGAGGATGTGAATGTAGGCAAGTGTGTTTGCATCGTGTGACTCCGCATGAATGAGGGCTGGTGGGTAAGCCGGTCGATATCTGGGCTAAGTGATGACCACGGCAACTTCTGCCACTCGTGGCGGCCGGAAAATACAATAGCTCACTTGAACTTTACAAAGAATCAACTTTAATCAGACTAATCACACTAATATTATAAACGTGAAAGTTTGTGTGTGAGTGTGTATATTTGAGAATGTGTGTATGTTGTTACGTTAATCCTTCACGCAGAAATGGCTAGACAGATTTGGATGAAATTTGGAATATCGATAACTACTATCATCATCATTACTATTTTTCATCACCACGTGGGTGAAACCGCGGGGCACAGCTGTACAGTGTATAATAATTATCAACTTATTTAAAAAACTGTACCGATTAGATAGCGCTCAAACAATTTTTTTTATATAGCCGAATCAACCGGCGCTCGAACAAAATTATTCATGTTATTGGATCAGCTTGTGTTTCAGAGATCTGTGCCCCCACGTTGCCGAAAGCTATAAGTTGAGCGTACCAATTCATCATCATCATCGTTTCTATCATAAATTATTTTGACAAGAAAATATTGCATTACGTAAGAATCTTCTGAATCTTCTAAATTCCAGTCCAAATGAAAAAATAAGTAATAAATACGAAGTTTGTAAGCGAAAGCGTCCGTATCGTGAGCTTCGTAGCAGCATTGGATTTAAATGAAATTTACACGTCATTACTAGCCAAGAAACTTTTACGTAAGCTGGAATGCGCACTAAAATCAAATTGAATTCGGAACGACACGATCGATCGATCTCTGTCACTTTCATTCTGAAAATCGCAATAAATATCATCAAATTCAAAAGATGATTCCTTGACAACCTATTTGGCCATGATTTGGCCATATTGTATTGACCATGCCAGAAAGAGACTGATCCCAGATTAGGTATATTTAATTCGAACCGGTTCTCTCCCTTTTATATTTCTGTGTACTATTTTGTTCTTTCGTTATCTATTTTGATCCGTTAAAATTTAGTTTATTTAGAAATTATTATAGAATGTATTTTTGTGCACAATCCAATTGACTAATTAATGTGAACGAAGCAAGTGCGCAAATTTGTTTTGAAATCGTTTTTTTTTTCAATGTCTATTTTTTATATAGTATATTTACGCACGTGAATATTTGTACGTATTCGAATATTGAATTTACGTGTAATAATTACATTACACGTAACGTGGAACGTCATGTCTGTATTTTCCAGGTCGCAAGGGGCAGCGTGACGCGCGCCTCCTTTGTCGCTGGTTGCCTTTGTCAGACATAGATTAATGTTACGGAGCTTCCGCAACAAAAGATGCCACCAACTATTTTTATAACGAAGAATATTCATTAGCCGTGAGACCGACAGTGAAATATTGGACTAGATAAATTGACAAAATAATTGACATGGTGTTGTAGGAAGTTTTTCATATTACTAAACTAGTAGCCTCCCGCGGTTTCACTCGCTATTCATGGGAAATTTTAAATCTTTCTTGGATAAAAGTAGCTTAATTATTAATCTAGAGTATACATTACCTCCATGCCAAATTTCTTCTAAATCCATCCAATTGTTATGGAGTTGAGTACAGACAAAATACACTTACATTAGTGTGATTGAATGCTAGGGCCCCATATGTATCGGCATTTTTACTTTTACTTTACTAGCAGTTGTCCGTGACTTCGTAGTAGACTTTCATATGAACTTTCAACCCCCTTTTGTCCCTTAACTTAGCGGATTTCTAAACCCTATAAATAATCTATTTGTCAAAATATATCAGCTTCGTAGGTCAAGTAGTTTTCAAAATTCCGTGATGAGTCAGTGTGTGAGTGGTATTTCGCTGTTATATCATCAGCAGCCATTAAACATCCACTGCTGAACAAAGACCTCCCTCTTAAAGAGGGGTGCTGCCATAATCCCCACACTTGGCAGGCGGCTTGGGGATCGCAGTACGTTCACCGAGTACTAATAGGACGCTGCTGCCCTCCGGTGGTTCTTGTCGCAGTTTTAGGACATACCCGGGTCGCTGCAATCTATATATATATATATATATAATATATATATATATATATATATAGATTGCATTCTTCCTCACACCGGTACGGATTATTAACGGTATCGTACGCAAACGTCTCCAGAAACGCGTATATTTCCTGATGAGGAAGCTCTAATGGCTCCGAAACCGGTCGATCGTCTCGACCGATAAACAATCGTGAGTGTAAGCCGTTTTTATAGTTATTATTTTATAAATAGTTGCTGCGAGAGTGAGGTAGAAATAAAACTAATAACGAATAGAATAAAAAGAGTCTGAGGTGAACAAAAAATATATACAAATGAGAAATGAAGCCATATTCAGCTCCCTTTTTGGAACATAAATCATGGTCGCTCGGTATCGATTAGTGATCATTTTTGGACATTATTTTTACATTAGCCGAGCGACTGTGTTAACCTGTATTTAATGTAATGGAGAATGTTCCAGTAGTTTTCATTAGTAAAGAATGGCTGCTAGCTCAACCAATAGCAACATGACTCGAAATTGAACATTAGACGAAGATAGTTTAGTATCTAAGGACAACGATACCTGAGAAAAATGTATGAAAAAAAAAAAAAAAAAAATTTTTATTTGCTTAAGCATAGAAGAAGGAATGCTTATGGAAGTGTTATACCTATAGTTTCCCCATTAGCACTTACACCCCCTTCTCTTGGTCGTCCACTTGATCATCTCGTTTGCAGCCATCATTGTTTGCAGTTGCGTGCCGCTCATTATTGAAGTGTGCTTTTGTAGAACTTGTAAGAATATGTCAGTATGTGTAACACGTGTTTACCTCGCCTCCTTCTGATCACACACACATACACTAAGTTGATAAACAATATTAGTAATTTACCAAAAGGCACTTATTGTTTAAGTAAGTTAATATTATTATTGTCCCTTTTACATACTTCAACAACATGCCTATTATTATCTATTTATCTCTGATGTTATCAACACCGTTGTTAAACCTACTTTAAGTTCACCTCTGCGGGGAAGACAATCATGCCCAGAGTTGAAAACTGTGACCTCACGACACAGGTTATCCTAGTGTGGGGGACAGTGTTCCACTACGGTACATAATTGTTTGTTTATTATTCTCACCTCTTCTTACAACATTTTGTACACATGTAACTACCTACTTAAGATTTTTTATGTACCTATAGCCCTTTAATGAACCAATAAACGTTTTTGAATTTGAATTTGAATTCTGTCTTAGCCAAACTTTTTTCGGTAATAGCTCGAGCTTAAGGTGCATCAAAACTATACAGGGCTACTGGTAATCAGTTAGTATCCTCTTAGGGCGGCTTGAATACGTCAAAACAAACAACTTTTGTATTACGACTAATCATTATCCGCGAAAAAAATCTGCTCTTTCATAATATTTTGTCAGGAGTGAATGATTTTTTTGTATGTAGCGGCTGTTTTTTCGCTATCATTTCGATCCGCTGTTGGTTTTCAACTTAATGATGCCTAGCCTGAGCCAAGGTGGCCAGCCAGTAGCATGTGCTTTACAATCGGTTCAATCTTTGGCCCTGTACCAATAACTTGTTTAATGCTTAAATAAATTATGTGCGATTTTGATGTCATCGCTCAACAACGGTGAAAGAAACAAATTATGTCCAAGAACCTCAAAGTTCAAAGACATATGACATTCACCAACATGCATTGGGCCAGCATTGTGGATTAGAGCCCATCCCCTCTCTCTGAGAGAAACCCTGTGTGACAGCAATGGGAATGTGATAGGCTGATAATGATGATGATGATGATGGGTAAAATAGTGATAGCCTAGAAGCACTAGAAAGTGCCTTAGGTACTACCAGCAGGCATAAAATATTCATTTACAAAATAAACATGCTTAAAGTCGCTAGAGCAGTCGATTTTGGCTAGTTTCTTGAATTTTCAAACGGCCTAGCAAATTACGACGGTCTCCGATGAATTTCCGCCCGCTGACTCACATTTCCTGAAAGTGACGGAGCGCTCACACGTCCACTATTACCTATTACGAGGATTTTCGAACGGAAAAGTTTTTGCCAATGCGATGACCATTAGCTTTGTACGAGATAATGGACGTACTCCGTTTGTTTAATGAGTTTAGCGTAGCTCTATAATTTATAACTCAAAAGTTAGTATAACGTAATGGAAAGTATTGACGAATCACGTAATTGACTGAACAAAGCGAGGTAGTCTACAGCGTTTAAATATAATATATGTTTGTCCAATAATAACTTGCGTACCGTTGTGACAGTGCATTATTTTTTATTTCGAATATTTCCAAAATCAGTCAAGGAGTTGTAAAGAGATGGAGGTGTGAGGTTTATACGAGCTTCTTTTTTTTAATTACTAGAGAATTATGAGATTATTCTAAGTTAATATTTGTATTTCTATGAAATATCGCCACAGATGTATATCTGTGAATATCGCAGTACAGAAAAAAAAACACAAATTAGCATTTATAACTCTATGACATTTACAGATGTTTAAAATTGAAAAACACCGTATAATTTATCACTTTTTATAAACAGTCTCGAACAAGTTTACGACGGTTGTAGCAATATATTTCGCAAACTTCCGCGGGGCGGCGCGAGATGTTGTAAATATTTCGGCACGCCACTACTCACGCGTTCAATAAAATGTAGCGCGTCTATCAATTTTATTTAGCTCCAAAGTTACTTTGATAGCTGACAGTTTGATTATGAACATGTTACAGTGAATTTATCACAGCAAGCTTGGAAATTGGGTTGTCAATTTTAATAATTTTGATATAATGTTTATCGAAAATCCTCACGCCACCCACAACATGGCATGCGGTGCACGTTGTTTAATTAATGGGCTTATTGAACCCACCCCGCCTTTGAGACTTGAACCGATCTCAGTTTTCAGATCTAATAAAGCATGTTAAACGTAGCCTTTGATGTTTGATCAAAAATACCCTTTAACGGCGTAGTTAGGGGAAATTGGAGGCCAAATCTTTTTCTTTTTATGGGACAAGCTTTGGAAAATTTGACTTTTATTGGCAATTTTCTGACAAATATGTCATCAGCATCATCATTTCAGCCGTAGGACGTCCACTGCTGGACGTAGGCCTCCCCCATCGATCTCCAAAAGGGCCAGTTGGAAGCGGCCTGGATCCAGCGTTTCCTTGCGGTCAAATATGTAAAAAGTAAAAAAAAAATTGTTAGAAATTAATTCGTGTCTTCAATGAGAAATTTTGAATTGTTCATTGTTATATTAACGGGGCAAATTTGTTGTGCGGAGTGGCAGCGAGCGACAATGGCGGCGCAGGCTTCGTTTAACTTCGTCTTGGAGTAATTGCATTTATTTTGTGTATCTAGCAAAGTACGCATATAGGTAAGGAGAAATGTTTGCGTTCATTCAATTTGCAACGAAGCCCCTGAGGGCGGTAATCCCGGGCTAAGGCCTGTTGCGCCCTGCTTCCCCTGTTTGATACACTTTCTCATGATTATAGGTACGTACCTACGTATTTTTATCAAAATATTATCATTTGTTCTGCTCTATATGAAATCACCGTTGCTGGGCTTGACTGCTTGTTCTCAACAGAATTTTATTATCTATTTAGTTTATTGGCACATACAAAAAAAATAAATTGTTAACAGTATTCAATTTGGAACTAAACCCTATTCCTAAGTATATGTACCTACATAACATGAACATGACGAAAATTAAGGTCCTACGTTTATTAGAAAAACATTTTTCTTAGTGTTTCCTTCTGTTTAAGTAAATCTGTTTCAAAGGCCTAAATTCGTGCTATGGAAAATATACTTTATTGCAAAAGTTATAAAACGCAAAATTACAATAACCACGAAGCGTTTGGATGTATTATCTGGAGAAATATTACACATTATACGTACGAGGAAATTGGAAACAGCAGGCGGCACCGCGGGTTGAATAGGTACTTTATGTATTACGTATGAGAACAACGGACTTTTATCTTTCCGGTCGATCTCTATTGCCTTAAAATGGGTATCCAATTACTGGGCTTTTGTCGGATGATGCATAACCTTTTAACTTAAAAAAGGTACAATTATTTATACCAATTTAACATGAAATCATCTCGTTCACGGTCTTATGGGCGCATTTCAACATTACTTTATATATAATGACTGTATGTACTTACGAGAAATCTAAGTACCAAAATACCTTGAGAATGACATTAGAAATGTTTAAGAACATTTATATATTGATCCTAGCAAGTTTTCATACCTAGATAAAACAAAATCAGAAAAACAATAAGTTAAACTGATTTTGAATAATACGGTGGCATGTTATTCTCGAGGTCTTATCGTTCTTAGATTTTCGGAAGTACATACAGACATTTATACCGTTAAATGTGTTATGATGCACGAGCGAGATAGTGAACGCATGTGGCATAAGCTCTTGCTAACTCTGGATACCTACAAAAAATAGCGCTACCTAAAAAAAAACGTCAACGAAGAAGTCTTTTTTTGAGGTTAGGTACTGCAAAACATTGGAGTGATTGGTAATTCCCTAAAGCTAAAACTGTGCGTGTGATCGTAGCTTGGATCGTAATGACGATAAGCTCCCTATTTCCGTTACAGTTTACACGGCGGATGTGAGGTCGGAGGGTGCGCGTAGTTCAAACGCAATCTCCGTCTACCTACACTTTTTCGGAAAATGCCAATTTTCATAAAAGCATGTGGCGTCGAATTATAATAGTAACCTACATAATATCGCAACACGTGGAATGCCCCCAAAATGTAACTGACACAGTTGCATCACGAAATTGTACTCGCGAGTTTGTTATGTTCCCTTATCAGTTCAGATAATATATTATTATATGACTTGAAAAATTCCGTTGATAGCGCAATCATCGATTTTATGTCTCATTGGCGGACCGAAAGGGGTACGAGGGGATTTAGACCGCATGAGCCCACGCAAATTTTCGTAGTGTGTGAATGTGTACATGTACATTGTACATGCGCTCGAATTCCCCCTTCTACCGTTTTTTGCTCAAGATGCTTAGCGGTCTCTACTCATTACTATGTTCTTTTTATGTTCTTGCTATTGTCCAGCTGGGTTATCAAATATAAAATATGCAATACCCAAAATTGTAATATTTTTAAAATGGCCGCTGCCCCATGGTGAATGATGGTGAATATTTTTTGTCGAATCCAATGAAAGAGCTTGAAGAATATGAAACGATAAAATGAGTGACGTCAGTTTAAAATAGCCGCGACCACAAGACGGGGTATTTTTTTTGTCAACCTTATCCAATAAAAAAAGCTTAAGTGAGTGACATATTAATGTTACACTAAATTCAATATGGCCGCTGCTCCAAGATGGCGGATTAACATTTCTATGCTAAAGCTAAAATTTTGTTTAAAAATTTATTTTTTACTAGTAATTTAATTTTTACCTACTTTCGGATATACCCGATGACAATACAATAATTTGACAGGTACCATGGAACTGATTTGATGGTAGAGCCAGGGACTAGGTAAAGGAACTGTTCAATGGCTACTAGTAAATCCCTCAAGTTTGGGCTCATTTGTTTTTTTATCGAGTCTCCTATTCGTGTTCTTTAGAGTAAAATTATTTATTTGGATTGACGTTTCTGAAAAAGACATGAAATAAAACGTTTCCCTTGTATGTGATATGTATACAAAAAAAAACGATGTATAGCTATATTCAAACAAAGCTAAATAGTTTAACCGCAGTAGCTAGAGGAAACTTAGGTTAAATTAGGTAGGCAAGCTGAAGAAAATTACCCGAAGGCAGCTTGAGACTAGCTTATCTGAGACAAGCAATCCCCTGGTGAGCTCTAGAACTAAACTACCTAGCTTGTTCCCTAGAAATTCTCATTTCAGCAAGTAGCTGTCTAGTTTAAAACCTGCAGGTAATGCGACTGAAGTCTGGTGAGTAGGTGCTGTTACTAAAATGCTACAGAAAAGAGCAGTACAAAATAAAAGCAGCAGATACATCGACATGAAAAAAAGTAAGGATAATTATTAAGTGTATTGTCTTTAGACCTTCAACGGTCTATGGGCAGTGTTAGTGTTAACTTGTAGGTATTTTGTTTAGTTAAGAAAGGCACTTGCCCTGATTATAAAATATATTAATATCAATATTAATATTAAAAAATATCAATTAATATAATTCTCAATATATATTTTAATACCTATAATTTTTTTCTATTTATATTCCCTTTTCTGAATATTATTTTATTCAAGCTGCTGTCGTCTAACTCACTTGAAAAACTATAGTTATTCGTTATACAAGAGTGCAAAGTTGCTTTTTGACCACGTGCTCAATTTTGATGCTAGCTACGCTCGTGATTTAAAAATTAGAATCCTGAGCGTTAGCGAGGGAATCAAAAGAGCACGAGGTGAAAAATCTTTGCACTCGAGTGCAACACGTAACTTTTCATCCCACCCACGGAACATTATTACTCCTAGCGGAGATCCCACCTCAGCGAGGAAATGACTAAACGCAAAAAAAGAAAATGCGCGCGCAAAGAAAATTCAAAAAAAAGTACACAAAGAAGGTCTGAGTCTGAGTTTTTAACAAATTAAAAAAGGCTGTATGATAAATTTGGCACCATGGAAGTAGAAGTAAATAGGTTTAATGATGTTTTGAACTCACAAACTCAGTGCACACGATGTTCTAAAAAAAAATTACTTTATCCTCTAGCGGATAAAAACGGCTTTTGCACTCAGATATAGAAGAGCAAAAATACTCTTTCCGAGATGGGGGGGATGAAAAATCTTTATTCCTCTGTTCCACTCCTCTATACTCTGTATTATGGCAGACAAGTCACTTTTACTTCTGTATTTTCCCTAACCCTTTTGTTTTTTATTACATAGCTTGATATATATATATATATATACGGGTGGCTAGCAGCGCTTTTAACCGCTCACCTACAGAAACCTTATATTTTTCGGAATAAAAATTATGTACCTATGCCTGCAGGCCTAACACGGACCGTGGACATATAATTTTTCCACAACTTTTATCCTGCGAGAAGAAGACAAATGTATACAAGTTCTTGCTTTGTTGCGTTTACGAGCTAATAAAAACAGTGAAAAGGCAATTTTTGGACAAACTATAGCACTGCTCGGCTCGCAGTGTGTAAATCCAGAGTATAAGCTAACTCCTTACTAAATTACATCCAAATCCGTTCAGCTTTTGTTGAATGGAGTGCAGACAAATGAACACACTTAAGTACGAACAATCTTAATTTTTTTTTTTTTTTACATCTTTTAAGTATATTATATTCATCTTAATTTCTATAATAACTAAATAATTAACTTGATTTTTTTTTTTTTTATAAAATAAACTAAGGCAACTAAATAAAAATAAAATCTAAATTAAATTGACTATCTACAACTATAAATAAAAAGACTGCACAAAATGCCCAAACTTATTATTTGGCCAAGGTAACGCCAGCTCTTTTGTCACCCGTCACATCTAAGCCCGAACGGCCGGACCCCGCAGCTATATTATTATTCTACATCTAATATTAATTGACACTGCAGATACACTTAGTGGAAATTAAGTCGACCTCCGATAGATCTTATTTGGGGCCGCTGAAAATTATAGAATAACGTATCGCGTGACTAGAACGAGTTAGCGGTTCTTTCCGAGCCCGCGAACTTGGTAAATCTGATTTTAGTCTGATGAATCTGATGAATTGCAAGTAAATCGCATTTAGTCTCTGAAAGCAAAGCAGCCAATTTTTATGCAATCAAGTGCTAGTCACTTGTCTGATGGTAAGCTTCACGTTTCCTCATAAGTTCAGTGCCACCCAGAGTGGAAATGCACTGCGCCACCCTGATATATTAAATGTTAAATATCATTATGCTCAGTTCACTGAAAACATTGCCATTCAATCCGTATCACAGTAATTTTTCCACACTATTGCGTGGAAGTTAAATAACTGGCTGTGTTACTTCCTCAGACGGCTACACACAACACACAAACATAAAAACTACAGAACAGACAGAAACACACACACACACACATCCTAACTAATATTATAAAAGCGACAGTAACTCTGTCTCTCTGTCTGTGTGTTTGTTCGCTTTTTACGACAAAATGGCTAGGGCGATCTTAACGAAATTTGGCAGGGAGATGTCTGCATCATGAGGACGGATATAAGATACTTTTCTCTTAAAAAGTGCGAGAAAACGCGGGATTCAACTAGTACTACATAATGAAGGATAGTCTAGGTAAATAAATTAAACTTTTTTTTTGTTTAAAACAGCAACACCTCCTTCACAGTTTCAAGTATTTTTTACCAAAGCATAATATAAATATTCCACAAATTTTCCCTCATGCTAACAGCGACAAAAGTTTTAAAATACACAGTTATAAAATTAATGTCGGTACTTATAGCTAACGCTCACGGAAACTGACGACTGAAGCGAAAGTGTCAATTAAACTTTAGCGAATTTCAATTATGGCGTCACTTGCCCTTCTTGGCAGCATATCGGAAATTAATTTATGTTCTCGAAAAGCTCATTTATTAATTTAATGTTAGCTGTGAATGTTTTCTTCATAATGTTCGATAATATTAATAGCTGCGGTATTATTTAGTTACAAAACATTTGTAGAAAAAGCCACCCTTCATGAAGAGGTATTTAAGACACCGTATAAAATATTGTCTAGCTATCTAAACGGCTTGCCATTAAGGACAAAAAGTTCTCGTTCTTAGACAAAGCCGCCTCACAAGAAATCTACTTTACATTTTCTTACAGCTGGGCACTTAGGATGCGGCTACCGGAATTACAATCTATCTTACAAAGGATAGCCAGGCGAGCATGAAGAGGTTATTTGGGTGCGAGTTGCGGCCATAATCCACAGGGCGCGGGATCTAGGCCGCACTCAAGGAGCGCATTATCACGGAATTATGCTGATGCGTGCCTACGCTCCCCCAGACCCGTGACATCACTCTTTGAAATACAGTTCAGTATTACTATCATAGCTCATAATACCAACGATTTCACTTACACATAAAGGACAAAGTGTTGCCATCAAGCCCACTGAAACTAAACGTTTTTTTTTATTTTCTTTGATTAAGCCTTTCTCATATGACGCGTGTATTCCACGTCTCGGTGACAATGACGAAAAGCATAAGCTCATTGCTCGGTGATAACGGTTGATAAGTCAAATGTTCGGTTTAAGTTTGTTTTTGAGATACGAGAGGTTGGTGAGGAGCAACATGAAAAAGAAGAGAAATTTTATTGTGTATCCTTTTTTATTATTTTAATCATGCGTACATTTTAGTACAACTTCCTCCGATCTGCCTAGTGCCTACACTGGCCGTATCCTATAAGTACATTAAATCGAATTGTCAATAAACATCGGCAGTCGCCTCCCTTGAGTGGCTTTTAGTTATCGAATAATACGAATGAGCAGCGCGGAAGGTCAACGAGATGTTCGTTCGTGCGTAATGTCGCTTTTCAGTTTGGGATACGGAGATGCTTTTATAGAAAATGGTTCTTAATCAACTTCATATCGAATTTGATGTCTTCTTATAGAATATTTTCGATTTAATTGTTATAAGTAATCAACTGACACCGAATATGTAGGTATTTTCATTCGTTCACTATGTTGTTTCTAAAATTAAATAAAAGCTCTGTGGTTCGATTGTTCAAGCTAGCAGACTCATAAAAGTGTAGGTTTGAACTGCATGTTTCAGCATAAGTATTTAAAAGTATGCGTATATTTCACAGAAGAGAAAAAATTTTCGTTTAAAATAGAACGGCTGTCAAGGCATTTTTGCAAGAAATCCGTTGTAGCCAGTTGCACACATGTAAACGAAACGTCATAATATAACTACATAGGAAGGAATGCAATAATTCGTCAAGATTATTATTAATCCAAAAGGTTATGAACGCCATTTTGTTAAAGTTTAAAACTGACCTTCTCGTGGTGCAATACGGTTCAGTTCCCTGTGCATTTCGCGCAATTATTTCGGTAAATGCTGCTATTCCAAAAAAACTGCACGATTTTTGTGCAGTTCAAAAAACTAGTACGAGTTCAACAGTCCTTAACGTAAATTTATCTACGACATAGTTAAAATAGTTCCAAATTTAACTGCACGATAAGCACGAGGGTTAAAATAATTTAGCTAAGAGTTTTTCATCGATTTTGCTTTTTTTATTTAACAAAACTAGTGTATTAATGCATGTGCTTGTGTAATAATATTGAATTATTATCCGTTAAATAAGATTAAGGCAAATTCGTAGGTTTGCGTGAGTGTAGGCAAACAATGGGAAGTTGCAAATGTGATTTTTTTGTTTTGCCCCAAAACTCCATAGAAACTTGATTAAAAAGTTTCCATGACCTTACTAGGTCATGATTTGACCATGATATTGACGTAGGCTATGTTTAGAGTTCGTTTTATGTGACTTTAAATGGGTAGAAAAATAAATATATTACTTGATACGGTTAAATGCTATTTTCGTGAGGAGCCATTAAAAAAAAAACCTCATCCTAAAATTTAGAATGTGGTATCACAGCTAGTGATGGGAAAGTTTTGTGTGCAGTTTTAATTTTATCGATAATCTTAATAGGCATGATGACTAATTTTTTTTTTATTACCTCATAAAATAGCTGATCATAAATAGAGCACATCATCGAAAACAAAATAAAAATTAGTTCAAACATAAATGAGATATAAACATTTTAATTTCGTGCTAGACAGAGAGCGCACTATACTGAGCCGTGACGTCACACCTCAGGAGCGCCATACAAATGCTGTACTAACACACGATTTGAGAGAAATGAATAGAGCATCCCCTCTCTATCCCCACCTAAAACTTTAAACACTCATATCTCAGAGATTTATCTGCCAATTTCATTTATTTTATCAGTACCTATGTGTAATTTATTTAGTTATATTCATCGCTAAGCCGGTTAATTGTAACAAATTAAACATTAGGACACATGCCTATTATATACTTTAGCATATTAGACGGTAGGTATTCCACTAGTCGATAAAAAAATTAGCAAGATTGACTTGCTTAGTTCGTATGAACAGAAATTTGTCACTGACTCGCATTTGATCATTATTTATTATTTTTTGTTATACTTTAGTTAGAGTGTGTCTGTGTACTATATTCATGCCAATTATTACGCTTGTACGTATTATCGTTACACTACATTACATATACATTAGATCTAATACAAAAATACGTTAAAATACGTTTGCTGTATGGGGAAGCCTCTTTCGTTTTAACTTTTTGACTTTTTAGGGTTTCGTACCCAAAGGGTAAAAACGGAACCCTATTACTAAGCCTACGAGTCTAAGTCTACTAACTTACTAAGTCTGTCCGTCTGTCTATACCATTAAATATTATGGAATCGTGGGTGTGACTTATTTAAAAACGTGGAGTTTTAGTACAGTTGTATGATTATTAACGACTTATTTACCGTGATTATGTTGTGGATATGGAGTTCCTAATGTTTCGGCACAGGAAATGACTCAAAAACGTTATAAATAATGTGTAAAAATTCCGTAATCATACAACTAAATAGTGAACAACCGGGATATTTTAAATAGTGGAGTTTAAAGTTTCGGGATTGCAATTGAAGCTGGCTAGGTTTTTTTATTGAATAAAATTATCAATAATGAATATCAAAGTTAGTTGATTGAATCAGGCGTCACTTTACGGAAGTCTCAAATGTGCATCACAAATATATATAAAGAAAAATAATTTATAACTTTATAACTTCCTTTAGTTTGCGTTTTCTTGGGAGTCGAAGAATTTGAACAGGCAGGTGAAGCTATTTTAAGTCTCTTTGGAGATTCAAATGAGTTTGTCTGAGAGTAGTATGAAGACGTTGGTGTTGGTGATATGATTTAATTTTTAACCACTGAATGTAAATAAATAATTTATTTTTGTGATATTGCTAATGGCTTCAAGTATCTTTTATTTGTCGTGATACATATAACACCAAAATTTTTTTTGAACAAATTGTGCTTGTTTAGTAGGAATCCAATCACGTCTTCCTGTTGCATCAATCCATTTTTGCCTAGTAGACGGATTGCCTGGAAAACTGTAATAAATTCAATGTCTATTAATACAATAGAAAATTACGGGAAATGTAATAGTGCTAATAGACGAGACGGACTTGGTCCATACGTCTGTTAGTACTATGAGAAAAATCTAAATGTATCGATATCGATAAAATAATGGTAACCACTATTATTGTCAACGGCTTGTCAACAGCTTTGTAATTAAAACACGGTGAAATAATAAAATTATAAACAATTTAGACATACCGGTGATAGGATATGCTTCCTTTTTTTTAAATAAAATCTTTGCTAGCTAGGCGACACGTAATTACAGCGCAAGAATGCATTGTGGAATAAATTCGATGGAGCAGCTACGCGTTCAAAATCAGTTAGCAATTGTGATACGGAGTTCAACGCGTTGACGTAAATAAGAATGTTCACTCGTATGCCTGGTAACAGATGTTCCTTCTCTTTTCCGTTCTATCTACTTCTCTTTTCTGTGGTATATTTAATACAAAGTAATAATTCTGTCATTTTACTTAATTTTAAATTATGTAGGTAGGTAGGTAGGTATGCTAATCACATATATTATATTGATTATTATTTTTGTATGAAGCAATAAAACTCACCATCTTTTCAGTTCCAGCCACTTCTGATTACCTTATATATATCGTCACTCTAACGTGACTCAGGATGTCTAATGGTAAGTTTCATCGATTCGTGGTCTCATCTCTAGAACACGTCTCCTCTAACGGTTATCGTTCATGCGATAGATGACCGGGCCACTGCCACCTCAACTTGCTAATACACGTGACTTGGGTTTTGTAGCAAATTCATACGATTCGGATACGATCTCTTAGAGAAAAGCTCTTTTCATTGACATTTAGACTAACTTTTTATAATTGAACATTTACGTATTAAAAGCGTTTTTCTAGTTAAAAGTACTCGAACACAGGTAAAGTAAGCTAAAGTTAGCCCTTTTAGATTTATTGAAATATCTTTAGGTCGCGCTTAGTAGGCTTTATAGTCTTGCTGAAAACGTCTTATTGAAATAGCAATCTGGGATTTATGAGTTAGGTATATTTCAGCTTATATTTTGCATATAATATTGGCCTGTCACTACTAGACGGGCGTCTTTGTTTTTAGACATGAATATAATAAACGATTTTTTGATCAGCAATGAATGTAGTTTTGATCTGTGACACTTGATATGATGATAGTAAACTACTATTAGTGTTTCCTACCCGTTATGAACTACTCTTCCGAAATATGAGCACTTACGGTAAAGGTGCTCTACAAGTTCAAAGTTGCTCAGTGAACTACGGATAGAACTATGTTCGGGGTTTTTATACGGGACAGATTTAGAAACGAAGTGATCCATCATAGAACCAAAGTTATCTACATAGCTCAAAGAATTAGTAAGCTGAAGTGGCAGTGGGCCGGCGACATTGCCCGAATAACCGATAATAGATGGGGTAAACGAACGCATTTGTGGAAACCACGTTTAGGCAAACGTAGGATCGGTTGTGAAAAGGAAAGTGTAAGGAAAGTGTAGGAGCGGCCAGGTGGAGTGACAACCTGCGACCGAACTCAGTGGCGTGCATTAGGAGAGGCCTATGTCCAGCAGTAGACAAAAAATGCTTATGATTATGATGAAGCTACCATTAAAATGTATTTCAACGTAGTTAACGTTATTTCAAAATTCTAAGACTAAATTTAATAGTAAAAAATGTCAGATAAATACGACAGTACTTACTGCTGCGGCAGGCAACAAAAGCATTTGATGGACGAAGAAGCTTAGTTACACATCGAAAATCCACCAACACTTAATTCTTGAACATAACGAGAATATTCCCAGAACTACCCTTCATGATGACAATTATCTGAGCCCGTTCGTGAAAAAATATTAGTTATTTAATCTGTGGTAGTAATATAACTTTTCTTAAGATGGTAAGTCAGAGTTCAAGCCATTTCACATCGGCATCTCTATCATAGAGTCACGGGTCGCTGCGTTCGCCTTGATCCAGAGTTCTGGGAGATATTCGAACGAGCAGCTCTGCTTAAAAATAACATAAAGTTTACAGGGCACTAAGTTTTCTACTTCAACGGTTGGAACATAAATAAAATAAAAACTCCGAAGTGAACAGATAAAAAATATAGCAACCCTACATGCGACTCAGTGAGCTACAAAAGACAATTTAATTTATGCTGTTATTACACTAAAAACTTGACAAAAATAAAACTATGCTTTAATATTCTATATATATATATATAATATAAATTGGATAATATTATTAGATAAATAAATTATTTGATTTGATTTGACATAATTCATTTATTGAAATTTCCTAATCTATATATATAAAAATCAATTGCTGTTCGTTAGTCTCGCTAAAACTCGAGAACGGCTGGGCCGATTTAGCTGATTTTGGTCTTGAATTATTCGTGGAGGTCTAGGGAAGGTTTAAACGGTGAGTAAACGGCTGGACCGATTTAGATGAAATTTTGTGTTTTGGAGTGGGTCGCGGTAGCGAGGCCGAAGGCCGAGCTCTACGCGTACGAAGTCACGGGCAACAGCTAGTAATACATAAAATTCTCCTGCATATTATTCCTTTACAAAAATAAAGCTAAAATTCCACGTTTGCGAGGCATTTAAGTGCGTGTTTACTCAAGAACCGCCAAGAACAAGTGTTCATGTACTGAAAGTGACGTTTAAGTGAAAAATAAGTTCACGCTACAAAAAGTGGAACGCGACAGCGAGAGATCCTCAACACGACATTATAAAAGTTCTCTCGCCAGTTCAAGTTAAAAGTGCTTCTAGCAGCGGTTAAAAATAAAGCTTACCAACTTGTTTTTACGAGTCATCTGGGAACAAATTCATATTATAAGTACGCTCAAATCGCTAACACACACTCGTAATAAAAACGTCATAAACAACGCCCGGGAGGTAAAATTATATTTCATAGCACGCGTTAGTATTTTTTCCGCTGCACTTAAATCATTTTTATAATAGCCCCACGTAGATATGTCGTTTCAGCTGATGGGGAGTGATTAAATGGTTGCGGGGATTTTGTAAATATAATATGCGAAGTTATATAAGCAAGCCAGATGACTGTTTTTATAATCATACAAGTATGACCTATTTTGTGTACTATGTCAAATAATAGGTACTTTACGGGAGAGTTTATTATTTTACTGGGGTTAGAAACAAAATACAAGCTAATACTAATACTACAAATACAATTAGACTTTCCATATACCAATGAAGGTCTAAAGACAATCCAAATGCTCAAGCCCACTATCAGTTGGCGGCGTACCCAGCATGCTGGCGGCATTACCACGCTGAATGGCAATGCTTTTGCGTTGAGCCAGAAACACGCCAGCGTTTTGATCACGCGTCATTTGGAGAGTTTAGCATCTTGTCTCGCAACTGTTTATGATTAAATTTATTATAAGTGAGAATCCTTCTGACAATACAGTTTAATTAAGTACTTACTTTAAAGGCGTGGTTACCACCTGCACGTCAAAAATTTCATTTTATTGCGATCGACTGTACTTTGTATATTGATATTTTATAAGCCAGTGTTTTGTGTGCCATCTATCTTGCTTGCGGTCTTCTTTTTTGAAGTTATTAATAATGACTGAATGACTACTTATGTAAAACAACATTACAAATGTTTGGTAAAATTCCAATGACAGTTTTAAAACATTTTTACCTACATCAATATAAAATTCTAATTTGATTCAAACAAGTTTTCTTCCACACTGAACATGCTATCCAGTGGATGCCCGCGACTCTCACAATGTCGTCGGTCCATCTAGTGGGAGGCCTACGTGTGGAGGTTAAAGGGGGAGGCCTATGATCAGCAGTGGACGTCTTCTGGCTGATGATGACGATGATGAAGTTTTCTTACTTAAAAATGTATTCCAAATTTTTCTTCAGTTTTTGTTTGCTCTTAATCATGCTCTTTTTTTGAAATTGGCTAAAAAGATTGGCTTACTTATTTAAAACAACATGTTAACAAATGTTAGGTAAAATTTTCATTTTGACTAAAACAATTTTTCATAGTTAAATATATATTCTAGCATATTCATTATTTAAGATGTAATGTTTGCTTTTAAATTCAAGCCTCAAAAGAAATTCTCGAATCCAAGCAAACCTGGTAAATGTTAGATGATTTTTACGTAGGTACGGCCGTAGCAGTAAAGACCGTAACGTCTTCAAGTAACCGCTCGAACCGCAATTCCGGAGAAGTTACGTATCGGTGGCGCTTCCTCGTTTCAGGGTAGTATGAATATTGCATCGTTACGTGTGTGTTGGCGCGACTGTGCCAGTTTGTATGCATAGATTTATAGCCGACGTGGAACGGTAAATTGTCGTAGATAAGTGGGTTTATCCTGGACAACGTTATCGAGTGGTCAGCGGATAAACTATCGAGTGGCCAGACTAAATAAACGTGGTTTACGTCATCCGTCGCATCAAATACCTACTCGAAATGAACATTGATCTATCACGTGTACACTAGTTACCATGGTGTGACACGAAACTACTAAAAAGGAGGATATGTGACGATGCAAAGCAAAGATAAGTATACAGGGTTACTGGTAATAAGTAAGCACCCTCTTAAGAGCGGCTCAGCACATCAAAACAAACAACTTTTGTTCTACGACCTTTCGAAATTCGCGAAACAAAAATGAGCCTTCCATACAAAAAATAAATAAAATTAAATCCCGACAATATATATATGAAACAGCAGTTTTTATTGCGGGGTGTGCAATGGAGGATCGACTATGAATTTTTTACTCATACCATACACATACATTCTAATAGTAATACACACTATTACTTAAAGTTCTTTAAAATAAATATTCTATAAGATATGCAATTAATATGAATGAATTTGCGTCCGGGTTTGTATGTCTGTATGTCTAGGTTAAAAATAAAAACTGAAATTAAAGCTGCCTACTAAACCTATACGAAATTACTATAAAGTGCAAGTACCTACATCCCTTCGCGATCAACTTTTGTAAAGAAGAGTTAATAAATGTGGCTGTGGAGCCAAGAGACTGCAATTTGGAGCTGCTCTATCTCGAATCAAGATTTGCTGAACTTGTTTTTCGAAACGAAACCAATACGACTTTAAATAATTAATGAAGTCAATTATTTAAGGTGACACTCGGCGCCGAATTTTTACTCAACTTTGTCCCCTGACTTGAATACCTTTTTAGTTTTATTTTATTATTCTACTAGTTTAAAAACAAGTGTCGTTTGGGGTCCAGAGTTTATGAATGAGACTATCATGGGGGCTGGCCGCTCTTGAACTGTGTAATAATTGCCTCAAAATTGACAGTTAAAAAAAAAATATACTAGAAAAATACCACCACCTAATATTATAACTCAGTATGTAAAAAAAAAACAAACTGTCAATTTTGAGGCAATTATTTAAACATTAAAATTGAAACAATTACAATTTAAAAACAATTTGCTTAGTAGAATCGGGGCCCTGGCTAAACGTTTGGTGGAAGCGACTATTGATCGGAATACTGGCTATTACTTTGGTCAAAAAATTTGCATTGCCATTCAACTTGGTAATGCTGCCAGCATACTGGCTATTTTTCCTTCCACCAAGGGGCTTTTATATTACTTTTAATTTAGGGTTTATGTTTATTTTAAGTAATTTTAGTTTTAAGTTGTAGTTAATTGAAATTGTTCAAATAAAACTTTTTTTTTGTGAGTCGCTGGCATCCAGTGGATGCACAAGGCAGACTGTCGTTCAGTGTGGAGGTTAAAAGGGGAGGCCTATGTTCAGCCTTCTGCCTGCTGATGATGATGAAGAAAATATCGCAAATATTTAATTTCAATACAAATTTAAGTTCGAATATGGGTAAAATATAGTCTAAGGACCGCAAAGACCTAAAGGAAATCGCAGGGGAACGCTGGATGCAAGCCGCTTCCAACCGGCCCTTTTGGAGATCGATGGGGAGGCCTATGTCCAGCAGTGGACGTCCTACGGCTGAAATGATGATGATGATGATAGTCTAAGGATTGCGAAGTCTTAGTTCGGAGCAAACAATTAGTCTTAATAATTTATAACCTACTATTATTATTTGCAAACCCCCTAAGTAAACAAACCGGAACTCGCATTTTACTCCGCTGTAAAGTTTTTCACGGTCGTGTAACAGACAAATTAGGTTAAGTTACATCTACGCTGAAGGTAGGTAGTGCACGAGGTGGGAGTGGTGGCCGAAGGTCACCCTCGACACCTGTTATTTATTAGATTTGTTTCGATCCCAGATAATCTCGTTACGGCTGACCCACCTCGCCTGCCGCGCCCTGTCTATGCGAGGACAAGTTTTTTTCGGTGGTAAAAGAGTCGTGTACTGAATGGAATCAAATGTACTTACTATATTATATATATCTCATATTTCAAAGCCTTCCATATAAGTGGATTGTTCGTTTCTTATAGATAGACGACTCTTCCGTTTAGGCATAGAATGCGCAATTCGTGGAATGTCCAATTTACTAAACGTTCGCGAATTGGACGTTTAACGAGAGCTGGACAATTTGCGAATTGGACAATCTGCGCCTAAGCGGACACTATTACAACCGGTGGCCTTATCGCTATAAGCGATCTATTTCAAACAACTAGGCTTATTATTACTAGCTAAGTGTTTACACACACCAGGATATTCCTGTTAAGAAAATTTCCTATTTGGGACCCGGGTATGTCCGAACAGAAACACCGGTGGATGGGCAGCAGCGTCTTATTAGTTCACGGTGAACGTACTGCGATCCCCAAGCCACCTACCAAGCGTGGGGATTATAGCAACACTCATCTCTAAGAGGGAGTTCTTTGATCAACAGTGGACGTATACTGGCTCATGATGTGTGAAATTTCCTATTTTGACAAGAGCCTTAATATTTTTATTGCAAAAATGAATTTCAAATAGTAGAATATTGCATGGAAATAAATCGCGGTATGTAGTATGCAAAATAGTACAACGACTGTCCAAAATCGAGTCGCAGCCATTGTTAAAAACACAATACCAGATCTACAGTCTGTCTCATGATTGATGACTTGTGCGGTGCGAATGCAAATCCGTAACGCCTTTGAGTTTGCCTTTCGAAGGCATATTGGAATTCGTCAGTGCCATTATCATAGCCGTTAGGTTATTTTTTATAATTCTGATACTGCGAGCGCAACTATAAAATGGTACATATAGATAGACAGACAGATAAACTCTTTATTGTTCACACCACAAATTACAACTACACGATAGAACAGCTTAAAAAACTAGTGCACCAAACGGTGGCCTTATCGCTTAGAGCGATCTCTTCCAGGCAACCTTAGAATATAGAGGATTCATACCAGGCAGGAGGTAGAAGGCAGGGCGTGCAATAATGAATAATGAAAAAAAAAACTATAAAAAAACTTATTGTAGCATTTATTGTTTTCGTAATCTAAAAAAAAAAAAAACAGAGTATAGGCCAACGCGTACCGGCATGATTGGCAACAACCAATCACCGTTCCCGGGACGATGACGTTATGGGCGGTGATTGGGCGTTTGCCGATTACTACTGCGTGAACGTTACGTAATCGTGCCGATTTGCCTTGAGAGATAATTCATTATAACACAAAGCTCTAAGCAAACAATTTAACTATTATGTTTTTACGCTGAAACCAGATTTAATTACTACGAACCAAAGTTTGTGAATAATTTATTAATCGTAAAAGTGACCTCATAAAGCCGTGGAATAGAAAGGCGATTTACATCAAAGTTTCGGTGATGTTATCAGGAATAATGTTAGGCCTACTGGATTAAATTCAGAGAGGTTAGGTTTCTGGCGCCTGGTATTATATTTTCAGACGTTTCACGCCTAAACGGCCATTAGTTTGAGGTACCTTCGTGACATTGAAACATAATCTTAGATATGGATTGGGATGTCGAAACAAACAAAAAATACGATGTAAATTTATATAGTATTGAACCGCTGGTGCCCATTAGTCTAGAAGTTTTCTTTTGTAGTATATTTACTTACCATATATCTGTGCGATGTTAATTTAATAAGTAAAACTAGCTGTTGCCCGCGACTTGTATAAACTTTCAACCCCCTTTTCACACCCTTAATTCCACCTCTATACTCCATAAAGAATCTTACTGTCTAGTTTCATCTTCGTAGGTTAAGAAAGTACTTTTTGTGATGAGTCGGTCAGTAAGTGAATGGTAGGTATTTCGCTTTTATATATTTAGATTTTACACGGATTTGTACCAATATTTTCTGTGACATAATATAAAATAAAATCTCCGAAATTGATTGTTTGAGTATGTACTGTATTAACCACAGATCTACTACCTATAGATTTTCAATGAGCGTGGCTAGCTCAGTGCCTCTCGCTTCAACAAGGTGTGTTGCCACATTAAAATGATTTGCTATAAGTTAGGGTAATTTACCTACTATGATGGGTAGTGAATCTTCAATGAGTACTTTGGAAACAATACTACCTTTTAAATATTTATATTTTATACACTATCTGCTGCAACCCGCGGAGCTACCTGCAATTTTCTGGGAAGAAAAGTACGTTGTCTGTCCTCATGACACACCCTATCGTCCTGACGAAATTTGACTTAGCCCATGATCTAAGAAAACAAGGTCTAGCAATCTGGGAGTGGTCCCGCAATGACGTCACTGTCCAGTTGCCACTTTATTCAATCAGCTGTTACGTGGTGTATCGTCATCTCTCTCGAACCTGTTGTAAATTGACATCATGACATCATTGCGGGACGCCTACGTAAAATTTTTTTCTCGAATTGCTATACCTGGCGGAGTATATTATTATACCATGACTTAGCCATTTCCTCGTAAAAAAACAGACAGAAAGTTACAAACTTACTTGCGTTTTTATTATAATTATTTGTTAGGATTAGAATATAGTACTAGAAAAAAGGTTGTAAAGTAACCATAGCATGATTTTTTATGATTAATAAAAAATAATAAAAAAGTCAAAGAGTTAATACGGAAGGGCAAAGGAAGCCCTTCCTTTGCCCTTCCGTTCCCCATGCAACAAACGTTAAACGTATTTTTGGATTTGTTCTAGTGTAAAAACGGTAATCCGTACAAGCGTCAAATTTAGCGGATTATAGTGAACATAAGTAAAACAACAAATAATAAACACTGGCCAAGTGCGAGTCAGTGACAAATTTCTGTTTACCACTAAGCTAAGCAACGTCGGGCGCGGTCGGTACTTGGATGGGTGACAGCCTGGGCGTGATGTTGTCTTTTTGCACAACTTTTTGTATTTTGTGATTGTAAAGAACTCTCAGCGCGCGAGCCCGACTCGCGCTTGGTCAGTTTAGTTTTTTCATGAATGGAATTATGTATAACATTCCAAATAATTAGATAAATAGACTCTTTAATGTTTACAGAACAAATTTCACGAACAGCGCGTAGCTTTTTGAATCGGTTCGCCGAAATCGCCTTTTGCTTTTCCAGCTTCATAACTGTGGCCTCATTAATATATATTTAATATTAACATTCACCATATTCATATGGGCATAAAAGGGTCGGTATTTTGCACTTCTTGCAATGTGCCAGCTTTTTTCAGCAATGTGACAGGATCAGTTGGAAACCTGCAGAACGAATAATTTATGTTAGTTACGGTGGGTAATTTCTTTCATAAACTGGCAACATTCATAATTTATTTTCTAAGTGAATAATTTGATAAAATTCATAGAATTAGACCACAAATCGACCTAAAACTGACTAATTATGAATAAAATATTTGCGAATTGATATCCTGAATTTATTTAGGTGATCGTTACAAGCTTTATATGTTTACTTACGTGTGAAATGATATTTCATCGTATTTTCGCTCACTGCGCTTCTTGCAGCCCAAAATGCTACAACCAACCATTGTAAAATATCTTTTACAATTATTTCTCAGAGGAAACACGCATTTATCACATTTAATCACCAAAAAAAGGCAATAAATATAATTCAGACCCGTTTTGTTTGTCACTGATTATTACAGATTTTGACACTTGAGGTACCAAAAACAGGTCACGCCGATAAGGACAACAAAATCTATTTATGTCCTTTTCGTACTTGTGCTGAGCCATATCAAGTTGTCTCTTTCACTAAAATATATTGCCGATCTGGTTGTGTATATCTGTGGTATTAACACTATAGTTTGTCCATTATTTTAACGCTTCTTGACAGCTCATACAAAGTTAACGACATAACTTTGTAAAGCGTCTAGCAAATTATATCCCAAACAAATAAATAGGTACGTTTGATCTAGCATTACCTCTTTACAAGGTTACGTTGACTTAAAGGCCAAGTTGATTTACGTCAACTAATACAGCTTTTTTAAATCAAGTCTATCGTTTACGAAATATGGCCCGACAAAGTGGAAAAAAGTCCCCCCCCCCCCCCCTGCATTTCTAAACTATAAAACATAGAAACTTGTAACTTACAATATTGATAGATCATATTTAAAACCTTAATTCAAAATTATTTCGAACATTATCTATTTATGACTTTTTGAGTGACATCGATAAAACTGTGATAAATTCATAACGATTTAGCTCAAAGGTCATTGAACTTTTCCTAAAATGATCTTGACAAAGAATGTTTCTCAATCAGTTTTCTCTACGGTTAAACCATATAAAGTATATGCTATGTCTGGATGATACGTAGGTACATCTCTGGCCGTCCACAGTGCTTGGTTAGTTCGACTAACTACCAATTTCAAAAATATGACTACAATTATATGGCTTTGGTTACGGAACCCTGCCATATTTGTATCTCAATAAGCTCTTGGCAAGTTATTTTTTAAGTTATCGTTTAGGCGTAGAGAGACCTGTAAGTTTGAAAGAGCGCGTATAAATCAACACAATTGGTATTTAGAATTGATTAGTGTTCCCTAGCAGGCGGGCGGTGGCGCCGGGAGCGAGCCATTGTTTGCATCTATTGTTTGTTCCCGTGCTGGAGCAAGCAATAACGTTCGAGCATTAAAATTCGGGTCAGGTTGTTGACATAAATTTACGAGAGCCCTAAAAAGGGTAGCCTTGATTTTTAACGCCACCGTCGATATCGTTATTCAAAGATCAATATTTTAGAAAACACAACCCTTGAATAACGCCTGACCTTTAAAACTCAGACACAATCCAGTCGTAGCCGGTAAATGTATACGTATCTGGGTTATGTAAGAATAATTACAGGCTCCCATTGTAGAGTCAGCTCGACAAACGGAGGGTCTCGTCCCGAGCGAATTGTAGCAATAAAAACTTTAAATTAAACCCCCAATCAAGAGCAAACATAAATTTACGTAAGCAGTCGTTCGGCTGAAGCGTTCTGTGGAGTTCACTAACAGTAACTGTATAGTCTTAGCTATCATAAAGTAGTATAAATGACTACTTGTGGCGTACATTTTGTAGCTACACGCACGTTTTACGGCATCATAACTCTAAGCGGTTTAACCGTAACTCGTAGGAACTAAACAAAATATTGACCTGATATAAATAGATGTTTCTATTAATTAAAATATTTATTATTTATTTATTAATAGAACTAGTGAGTGTCTTTAAATAGAAATCCATTTATAGTCACTCGCTAGTTCTATTCTAGTAGTTCTAGAGGATATTCGCCAAAAAACTAGAGTCACCGACATAGCTGTTAAAATTTGCAAGTTGAAGTGGCAATGGGCAGGCCACATCGCTCGAAGAACCGATAACCGATGGGGAAGAAAGGTTCTGGAGTGGAGACCACGAACCGGAAGACGCAGCGTGGGGAGGCCTCCCACTAGATGGACCGACGACATTGTGAGAGTCGCGGGTATCCAGTGGATGCAAAAGGCGAGCTGTCGTTCAGTGTGGAGGTTAAAGGGGGAGGCCTATGTTCAGCAGTGGACGTCTTCCGGCTGATGATGATGATGACGACTAGTTCTATTTGATAGGTATGTATCCTCCCCTTAGGCATACAATAGAGATATCGGAAAGATTTATAGGTCACGCGAGCCTTGATTAAAAACCCCGTGAATGGTTATATATGGCGGGAGCTTAATCTCTCCGCTTTCAATTTACACGTTTAATATTCATTCAATTATGGATTAAAATGATTCATTTCATAGAGGATTATAATTTAGATTAAATAAAGCTGAATGTTGAATACCTTTAACTAACCTTCATTTCCATGTTGAGAGGGAACAAACACATCTAGCTACTACCTACATAGACACGTCATTTACAAAAATTAGTAATTTTATAAATAACCCTTGATTTTTAAGATGGGCACGTAAAGATGACATCGTTCCATGGTTGATATTCCAAAAACCCGTAGAAGCGCTTTGATTCTACTTTAATTGTGCTAACAGCTAGACTGTTGAATACGCTGCGTGAATGGGGTGTTCTCCGATAGTTACAATCTGGGTGTCTTCAAGTCGCGAGTGAATCGGTTTCTTCTAGTAAGCGTGTTCCAACCGCAGACCGCAACAGGCTAGGTGGCAAACGCAATAAAATAAAAGTGGACCGTCACGAGACGCCCAGCAGATCTGACACATGACGGCATAAGAGAGCGTCATGTCGTTTGACGTCACGGCACATGAGTCGCTTTTCATGATAAGGTGCGCCAATAGATGTTTCACGTCAAAAATAAAAGTTTTTTTTTCCAATATTTTAATGTCATTAGAAGATAAGTAAGCCTCTGAGTTAAAACTGTTTCAACTAACAAAGGCCACTTAAGTAACTTTAAGACATTAAAAGCATCTGAGTGAGAAATGTCCTTAATTATGAAAGGAGTTTGCGTTGAAATATCCTAAGAAACTATGAGGTGAAATGGCGCAGCGCTGTGAATATTAACAATCTTAAAAGCTGTCCAATTTATATTGTAATGTACGTACTCGTATATTCAGTCTTCTTAGAGACAAAGTAAATTAATTTAAGTCTACTTTAAACAAACCGATCAAAAGGATGGCGGCACGATGCGGCTCTTTATCATAGAAATCGCCTACCCTGGTGGGCTGTATTTTATCTGTCCGAGAAATGACTGGGGTTTACGAGCAAAATTTAAAGGCTTTCCTGGGTAGGTTATTACTACAAATTATTTAGAAGAACTTTTTAATTATGTTAGTATTATTATAAGATACATGTAACTTGTAAAATATATTTGAAATATTCGTAGCAAAGAATAAACTAAGAATATTTGAAAAAGCTTTTTACGACATCGAAAACTTTAGCAAAGTTCAAATTTTTTTCTTTAATGTAATTTTTCAGTAGACACAAATATGCTGATCTAGGTTGCTGACTACAAGCTATCTATTGTAATTTAAACTTTTCTGTTTCTGTATTTCTGTATCTATTCTACGCGCTCGAGATTATTCCGTCACTGTGTCTTTAATTAGAAATGTCATGACAGTGCTAGTGTCAAAGATATTCTTGAGCGCAATAGAATACCCTCCCCAGGGTGTTTAGCACCAAACACCCTTTTACACACATTTGCTTGACCTGTAAACAATTATGTTTATTAATAAATGACTTTGACACTATTTATCATCAACATTAAATAATTTAAACTAATTATGATGTTTGTATAAGTAGTATTACAAGTACTTTGCTGAACGATCTTGGGCTATTAACAAAAGTGGAGTTTTTAAGAGATTATCTAAACCAAGGACTATAGTGCTTAAATGCAGCGGAGGGCGTTCTTTTAGCCTATATAGACAATTTTTAATGGTGTCGGTGAATGTGACATGAAAATACGCAATTAGTTATGCTCCAAGCAAATGAGTTGCATGTCGAGAATTGTGGAAATTGAATTGTGGAATTGTTTGTGGAATTGTCTGAAAACTTATCACATACTTACTCACTAACATGAAACACGCATGACTCTTCCAAACGTCTTAAACTTTTGCAAAAGTTTTTTTGTAAAACATTTATTACGATATAACACATAAAAGGTCGCAAGCGTGTCGCGTCTTCTGCCGTCCCTCGAAGCGTTTCTTTGTTTGAATCGTACGTTTCTTTGTTTGAATGACGCTGAGGTTGGTTAGGTGGTAGGTTAAAGGAGAGTGCTCGCTGTCGAAAATGGATAGGAGGGAATTTTATCATGCAGAGTTGTTTTTTGTTGTTGTATAAATACATATTTTATCTGGGGCCTTACGCTCAACTTGTTACGCCGGACCAAACTAACGTTATAACCGTGCAGTTCGGAAAATCACGTGAACGTGAACCTTAAAGCGCCCAGATACGGTTAGCGGTCGCGAAACATTTTTTCATCACATAAACTGGATTGCTTTAAACAGCTCGGCGTAAGGCCCTTGGTGTGCTGACCTGCAGCTCTCGCCTCCTTGCACGCAAGCACCATGCTGTGCCGCACGTCAGGGTTGTCATCGGCAATGGTCTCTCCGACCGCGACGAACCGTTCCACGGCGCAGCAGACCGCGGCTCCCACGCGCTGCACGGCCACGCCGCTCGCGGCTGCTTCGCCCCGAGTAGCCACCAGGCTGCTGATCTGTCACATAAATGCATAGATAAGCATGCTATCTGTTTGATGAAATTTAATAAAACTTGATAATATTTCAATACTTGACATTGGCAAATGAACAAAAGCGCGACGCCAAAATCGATTGAATCAATAGTACGCAAATTATCGTTGAAAAAATATCATCATCATTTCAGCCGTAGGACGTCCACTGCTGGACATACGCCTCCCCCATCGATCTCCAAAAGGGCCGGGTTTGAAACTATTGAAATAAAGTCGAGAATAATAGTAAAAAACCGGCCAAGTGCGAGTCGGGCTCACTTTCCGTACCACCATAAAATTCAATAACGAAATTACCAGTTATAACTTAATAATGAACAGAAACTTGTCACCAATTCGCGCTTGGCCATTATTTATTATTTGTTGTTATTTGGTTGTTATTATATTCTAATGATTTCAAAGTTTGACGCTTGTACGTAATACAATTTTTACATCAGTGCTAATTGTATGTTGGACCCTTAGAATAACTACACAAAGAAACCAAGTAAATCGTACCACAACAAATCAGAAAAGCAGCATAAGAGTTATGGTGTGACATTCCACAGGTAATTCATTAATTTTCTTGCTTAAATCGTTTAAAATACCAATCGAAACGTAAGCTAAAAAGCGAATATGTAGCTTACGTTTTGAGAAGGCGTTGTTTGGAAACTTACCTTCTCTAAGTAGTTATTCTAAGGTTGGACCCTTTTGTTTTTAGTTTTTGAGTTTTTTTTTTATTTCTCAGTTAATCCGCCGTAACATTACATATTCTGTGAAAATTTCAACTAGCTATCTATTACGGTTCGAAAGATACAGCCGTTTAAAGGTAGGACAGACGGACAGATAGAAAGACAGACAGAAATCGTAGGCTTAGTAAAAGGGTCCCGTTTTTACCCTTTGGGTACGGAACCCTAAAAACATGGTGATTTCAGAACTGTATGGCGTTTTGATGCAATAAAATACATACAAATCAAGGAAATAAGCATTCAATTAGTTTTTTTTAAATATTAACAGCTAAGGAACCAAAATAAGGAGACTGCAGTATCCTTATTTCGGATCCTAAGCTGTTCATATTTCCGCTCTAGCGCCACATTGGAGTTACGTAACGGATTAAGGAGCCCTCAAACTTTCGGGCTTCGGGTGAGTCGGTTTCCGTGCCAATGAGTTTGCATTATACTTTATTGATTAGTTACTTTGTTATTACAGCTTAATCTTAATGTTAAAAGTACAGAAAAGAGAAGTATTTTTTATCTTTTCTGTGGTGAAATTAAATTGATAACTATACGCATAGTTATCAATAAAAAAAAAACTACTTATCAAAATTTGTTAAATACGCATTTTCAGTTACTTGTATGACACAATATTGTCACCCAAGTAACCAATTTTTCCAGTTATTTTGATTTAAAAGCCAAACTACTTACCGATTTTAATGAAATTTCTATGGGACCAATCTGAAAGGTTATCCTTTCAATTTTCCAAATTGGGTCATAAATGACGGAGTTCTGAGGTAAAAACGAAATAAGAATATAAAAAAAAAAGATGTCTTTACAAATACGTGTAGGTAATTGTTTACTAGGTTTCTTGTATGCAACACAATCATGTACTACATAATGGATGGTGGGAGAGATCATTTTAAAAGTTTCATCGATATCTATACTCTATACATATAATAAAATCATAGAGAAGATATCAACAAAAAAATCACACACGGCTTCTTAAAATTAACAGCTGAACACGTTAAGACAGTTTTTAGATGTCTGTTTGTTTGTTTGTGCACGCACATCTTCTACTACACGGATTCAAATGCGGTTTTCACGTATATGCTTAGCTATGGCCGGATTGAAGTACAGGCTAAGTTATGTCGAGGGCAACAAATAGTTTTAAATAAAAGTTTATTCATTTCGAAACAAAAGTGGTATCAATAAAGAAGTGGGCGCGGGAAGGTTAGAAAAGCATCTATCTTGAAGGTTGTGGCTGAAGATCTTCACGCGCCTATGCTAAGGCATTTTGTGCGGATAATGACTGACTAGAAAATATATCATTTCTTACTCAGTCATTATAGCTGCAGAAATTCCAGATGCGCGGCAATAATGTTAAGTATGTGTAATAATTTGTCGCTATAGTTTTATTTCTTATTTAAAAATAATATTGGGGACATTTTTTGCACACAAGGTCATCTGACCCTGAACTAAGCAAAGCTTGTGATATGGCTGCCAGAGACTGATATACATAGATAGATATTTTTAAATACATACTTAAATAGATATTAACAACCAGATATAGAACAAACACAATTGTTCATCACGTAAATGTTTGTCCTAGGTGGGAATCGAAGGCAGGTTCACTAGAAACTGGACCAACGGGCTATCATTATCGGCTATCGGGTATTTTATATTTTTGTACTAAAATAATGCATTTAGTAGTCTAGAAATAAAAACTTTTGAATTTAGATTTGGAATTAACACGATGCCTAAAATATTGCTTGGTATTTTTTTAAATTAATTGTTTGAAGTTCTTTATAACTATATTTTCAACATCGACTCTTTAAAATTGGCAATAAAATGCAGTGCTTACAGAGGTGGAAAGCAAGCAAAATTAAACACAGAGGCTCATTAAAAAAATGTCGTAAACAGTATAGAAATATGTTTGGTTTTTGTCTTACTTGAAAATTGATGCCGACTGTTGTAGCACCTACAGTTTTATTGGTAATATTAAATCCATGGTTTTAAAGATCTTTGGTAAGTAATTAAAAATCATAATATTTCAGAAAAGTCGTAGCTGTTGTAATGCTACGTCGCTACACGTAGGTCTGTGCGTAGAAAGGACGTAGCTTCGTAGCTCGTAGCGTAGCCTCGTAGTGCTTGTAGGCATATTTTGAAAACATGTTATTTTATTTTGCCAATTACTATCGTTAGTTTATATTTTTTACAGTAATGTAGAACCTAAACTAATATTTTGTTATTTAAACTGTGACGCGATGTGTAAGTGCAAAGCAACTAGTACCTACAACATTGGAAATACGATTCATGGCAACTTATTACTACATTATTTACACATACATCCATATTTATTTGTAATCTACCTATCATTATGAAAATAAACGATAAGTCTATTATGGATACATCTTAGTACAAAAAGGTGTAATCTGATACGCATGCTAATGCTCCTGGGGCCTTACGCCTAGCTGTTGAAAGCAATCCAGTTTAGGTGATGGAAAAAGTTGCGCGACTGCAAACCGTATCTGGGCGCGTTAAGGTTCACGTTCACGTTATTTTCTGAACTGCGCTGCTTTAACGTTATTTTGTAACCGCGTAAGGAGTTGCGGCCCTGGTTTCTTTAAACATGGTTCTAAAGTATCGTAGATATATACTATTAATTATTTTTGGTATTAAAGGTATTTAATAGATGATATTCATTTGTGTGTATCTATGTCACCTATATAAAGTGGCTCTATACCTGTAGGCGTTGCACGACAGGCCAATGACAAGACTAGGCGGTTAACATAATAGAACAACATGCAACACCTATAATCATTGATGTAAGTAATCAAACAGTCACTGCCTAATTGAACGTGTCAATTGTCCGTCTAAAAAATGATCGAATTGTCCGACGCTAACCTTGCATATCTAATAAATACTATAAATAACAATTGTAGACTATCAGAGGATTCTATTAATTCTAATGAATATTTAAATAACCGTTATATCCTTCTATAATGATCCCAAATTAATATTTTCACGCTTCATAATGGAGTATAGAACTTTCTGATACACGAGTTGTTTGAAGTATGAATATACAAAATATGAAATATGAACTGGGCATTTTTATCTTTTTAGTGTGGCAAACAACTATTTATTATTATTATTGCAACTGGTTTAAGTTTAGACATTTTAATTGGAGATGGAATAAATGTAAACAAACAAAGAAATTGTGATAAGAAACACTGGATGCTATTTTGGTAATGAAAGCGTATATTCGATTAAAGTGTGGTTGTATTTAGAAGTATCGAGAGTAAGAAGTGGGCAGGAGCTGCAGGTGGAGTACGGCCGGGTCGGCCGGGCGGGCGAGACCGCGCGGCGCGAGCTCGATCAAGGTCATTCCTGCACGCAACGTCTTCGCGGCTGCCACCACCGCCGCCACCGCGCTA
Organism: Agriopis aurantiaria; assembly: GCA_914767915.1. Lineage (NCBI taxonomy): Eukaryota > Metazoa > Arthropoda > Insecta > Lepidoptera > Geometridae > Agriopis > Agriopis aurantiaria. The sequence continues at coordinate 9,068,461 of OU611983.1, read as the reverse complement.
CTTGTTGCGTTGAGCACGCCCGCACTGCGATCACTCGAGCTGGTCGTGCTCCTCACTCTCCCGATTGTTTGTTTTGATACGCGCGCGAAACGTACCTGGGGCTCGCGGCGCGTGAACTCGTCGTCATCGGAGAGCACGTCCATGTCGTGAATGTGCGGCGGGCGGAGGGCGCGCGCTCGGCGGCGCGCTGGACGCGGGCGCGCGCGCGTGCTCCGTGGCGCTGTCTCGTGCGGCTTCGCGCCGCTCCGCCCGCGTCTGTCGCGGTACTGCCGCCGCCCGCCGCCGCACGCCAGCCATCGATCCGTCCACCCTTCGCTCACAACCCACCCGCTCTACACCCCACACTACACGTGGCCGCCCACCCACACCATACTTCTTATGATTTTTCAAACAAACTTTGTGAACTTGTTTTCTGATGATCATTTTTGAACTACGCTTTCACCGAAAATATTAATATGAAAACTATATTGCAAACTTTTTTAGCGCTAGTTTATAAACTCATTCGAAATAATGCGCCAGTGAAGGTGCCGACTGCGATTGCGCGGACGAAGCGCAACAGTTTGTCGACGTCGGCGGGAAATTCTAACGAGTCACGTCAACGTTACTCGCAGTCGAAATTACATTACCGCTGCACCGAAAATAAAACTACAGTTTTAGATCGCTTGCGTAAAACTGGGAATTATCGTCGGTGTTTCCGTGCGACGTCAGAGAGGAGCCGTAAACGCGGCGCGAGACCGGCGAGACGTCACCACGGCGTGTCTTGCATGCATGGCGTGCACGAGCTAGCCGCCGCAGCAGCCGTGCAGCGGGTCCTACCTGCTTGATGAGGGGGAGCAGGGTCCTCTCGATGGAGCGCGTTTTGATCCGCGAGAGATCGAGATCGGGCAAGCCGGTGGCCGCCATGGCAGGCGGCTGGCGCGGGTGCGACTGCGCGTGTGCGCGCGCACGCGGGCGAGGCCCGCGATTGGCGGAGCGCGTGCCGTCACGTGGCGCCGCCCGCCCGCGCGCCGCGCCGCCCGCCCTACGCACACGACAGATCGCGTGTTTAGTTTTAACACGTACTCTTGCGGGCTTTAAAAACTACGGCATTACACGTTTTACTTTGTTTTGATTTCGAGCGCCAATTACACGTTACGTGTCAGTTTCACCAAATTTTTTTGTTTAGTGTTTACGTTACTCGACTCGCCATGTGGTTACCGTTATGAACACCTCGAGATCAACAGGGAACGAAAACACATTTTAAATCGTAAAAAGTTTATTTTCTTTCATCTCACGATTTCAATTTAATGACTTATCAATAATCATTGGCACGTTATCACATAAATTGTCAATGATTTCTCGTTACTACATAACGCATCAAAACGGTTATATTCTTTAATGAAACTGTGATGGCAATATCTGATATAAAGACAATTTAAGAGATCTTCTATCGTTACACAATCAGCTTAAAGATTATAATAAGTGTTAATTAACTTCAATTAACATTTAAATAATACTGACAAATACAATAAAATGAACATTATATAATTACATAATAATAAATAAAAGTTAGACAATAAAAAAAAACGAATGGCTGGGTTTGAACCTGCGCAACCGGGTATACGCCCCGAAAACGTAATATAACGTTTAGGGGTGTAAATCCGGATGACGCAGGTTTAAATACAGAGCCGGTCTTAGTTTTTTTACACACTTCTCATAAATTAAATAACTTTCGAGTTACAACATATTAATAATAGCTTAAGATAAGGCATAAAACATCTTTCTACTACCGAGATTGACGTCACTAATTCATATATATTTTACGACAAAACTTTGGTAATTGATTATAGCATGAAAATAATTAATAGATGTGCTACTAGCTACAATTAATCTATAATAATCATGGAGGGCTCGGTAGGATAACAAATTGTATTTAAGGGGCAGCTAAAAGCGCGCCGCTATCTCACTCGGGCAGTTCGTCGTTTTTGAAGAAAAAAATTACCGAGTGAGAATTTAAAAAAACGTATTTAATTGATAGGCAAGAGCATATTGAGTGATTCTTGTGAATTAAAATCAAATAAGTAGGTAGAAACAGAAAAATAAACATAAGTCGTGCATGGGTGATACACTTAATTTCGTTGAATATCTCTCTATTTATCACGCAAATCATAAAACTATATTTGCTATCTAGGGGACATGCAATTTTTTCAAAAATGAATCAATTAAAAAAAAAAAATTAACGACATATAACACACCTCGTACACGTTCGCAGGTTGAAGCGTTCCATGCATTGCGTTATTGAAATCTAGTCTTTATTTCAATCGACTACAATATCTTATTGGTTTAATCGTTTACACGTTATTTCTCTCGCGCGTTTTTGACTCTGACTGACAAATTTTGCGAACTTTAGTGACACTTATGCAAGAACTTTAGTGCTATTTAAATAAAAGCGAGAACAAAATAGCTCAAAGTGATTCTCGATTTACATGCGTTTTAGATGGACGAACGCCAGAGATGGGCTATGATTCTTCAATTTCTTGGTAAGTTATCACTTATTTGCTAACAAGAAATTTCTTAACAGTAAAACATAAGACGATTTCTTCATAAGTTTTTTAACCCTAAAATTTGAATTGGTCCATGTAGGGATTATAGGGTCCTAAACTGCTTAGTATAACATTTCTTAAAACATCAACATTCTAACAATCACATATTTTTTTAATTATAGTAAACTCCCATACTGATCTGCGGACGTCGCTTATAGAATTGTTGTTTAGAGCTCGTGCTATCCTGCGAACTATCAGACATCCACGGGCTCTGTCCGGGAGAGTTCCGCACTTTTCTCTTTCTCAAGCTCTCAGTGGGGCCCAAAGTGGGTCGCAAGAGTTGCTTGAAGCGGAAAGGGCCCTCGTTGTAGTCATCATCAGAGCTGAATATGGGCGTCGCGAGTATTTCTGGTGAGTTGCGGAGGATTTTTCTGAGGTCTGATTCGGGGTCGGGTCGGTACACGGGCCGCGGGGGTGGCTCTGCCTTGTTGGCTTTGCGGGCTAGTTCGTTAATTTTGTTACTGTAAACAGGAAATGAAATACAATTACATTAACACGATTCTCGCTGTTGAGGCTCAAATACAATACCTTAAGAGTGCACGTGTTCAGAGCTTAGGCCAATAAGTTCACTATGTCACGCGCGCATTTAAATTTCTGAAGATATAAAATGACTGAATGCACGAAAAATCTAAGAAACATAATCCCTCGAGAATGACAATACAATTGTTCAACAAAAATTTCATATTGCTCCAAACAAGTTTTAATACAATCATATTACATAGATATTGTTGTTTGGACCAATATGTTTTTTATAATTTTTAATAGTATTTTCGAGGTATTATGTTACCGAAATTATTAGAAAGTATCATTATAATCAGCCTATACTAGTCCACTGCTGGACATAGGCCTCCCCAAGGCACGCTATTCAGCCTTATCTTCGGCTTTTCTCTTCCAGCCACTGCCAGCCGTCTTATATCATCACCCTAACGAGAGCGTCCTACGCTACGTTGGAAAGAATGTTACTTTCAGTCATTTTATATCTTAGGAAACACGCAAGCGAGATAGTAAATGAAAAACTTAATTGCGGCTTTGCATCTAGTTGCGAGACATGTCTCTACGTGAAGTGATGGCAGACTGAACCTCACATGTTTACATAACGAGTTTAATGCCTCTGACGCATTATGCTCTGTCTCGCTTGCACATATTTTTTTTATTATAAAGGGTTACATAGAAAGGTGGTACCAAGCCGGAAGGAGGTTATATTTATGATCATCATATCATTTATTAACGACATAGACATTTTGTATCGTTAAATGATTTTAACGTTACAAAACTATTGTGACTAGCGGAAAATTAAAAAATTAAAAACTAATGCGGAATTTTAATGTGCAAAGCTGACGTAAAAGCTGAAATTTATGAATTTTTATGCTACTGTAAAAGTTCCAACGGTAACAGACAGTTACGTCATTGCGCACTGTGACGAAAATTACGAGTTTGACTTTAGCAGTTTTCCATAAAGCTAAATATTAAGAGGATGATCGGAACATTTCGTTCCAATAGGCTTGTGTCTAAATAATTAAATAAATAAACTTCACATTGGTACGCCGTCATAGTGATTATGCGAACTATACTGAACTTGTTAGCAGCAGTGAGTTGGTAAGATTGGAAAAGTTCATTCGCCTCATTCTTACTATATAAGTCAATGCATTTCTCCTATAAAATTGACATAAGTGACTATTTATCACCCAGCGTAATTGTAAACGAGTGTTTGTGCCAACCAGACCAATCGATACTACCTTCCACTAAATTACTACATGATTCGAAACTAAATGTATCCGTATATTTTGGATTACTGCACAAGTAATTACAAGACGGGTTATATATTTTTTTTAATCGATACTAATATTATAAAGAGATACTAATATTATATACCCGGGGTATACATCGGTTCAGTAGTTTCGGAGCCTTTTCAATGCAAACAAACAAACAAACAATCAAATCTTTCCTCTTTATAATATTAGTATAGATGAGTACTATTCCTTATCGTATCGTATCCAATCATCGTATTACACTACCACTAATTCAAGATGTATCTTCAAACTCTGAAGACCATTTAAAAACAACGACCTGTGGGGTTCGAACTCACAGCGATAAAGTAATAACCCTTGTGTTGTTTGTAAAACAGATACTGGCTAAAAATAAAGATAATTTATTTGAAGAAAACTCGAGTAGGTAAATCACATACACATTCACACATTACACAACAAACTCACATCAAAAACGCATGCGCAATATGTGTTAAAACAATATGAAACAACACAGACACAACGACAAAATAAAACGGAAATGAGTTTTGTAACCAGTGGGATGGCACGCAGCATGACTTGTAGTTGCCTTCCTCAATGATTGGGGAAGCTATACTAGAACATAGTTGCGTCAATAACACCGATCTTAAAAAAAAAAAACGGTCTTCAATACAATTTAAGACAGCGTAAGTGAGCTAAAAATTAAATAAGAGATAATTGTTTGTGTGTAATTAAAAGTACAAGTTTCAGAGAACAATTTCATAGGATTTTGCGATTAGCAAAAATTTAAATTTAAAAAAAACTACGTATTTCATCGCGTGTATTTTGCATTTTTATACTGACATTTCTAACAATTTGTAGTATCCATGGTCAGAAGTGGAAAAAAATCATTAAAAAGTATTTAATAATAAATAATAAAAAGAATAGATAGGTATAAATGAAATGAGATTATGGCTTTTTGCTTTCGTATCTAGTTCATATGGAATGACGACAGATAACAAGCATTACGGTATTTCCATTCGTTTATTTGCTCTGACAGCTGCAATAAAAACCGCATATTCCATACTTTAACACATTTAGGAAAAAAATATACTAAGCTTTTTACAATGTTATTCCAGGGCCCCGATTCTACTAAAGAAATTGTCTTTAAATTGTAATTGTTGCGATTTTAATTGTTAAATAACTGCCTCAATATAGACAGTTTTAAATATTTTTTTATACTAGAAAAATGCAACCACCTAAAATTATAACTTAGTATAAAAAATGTCATGTTTGAGGCAGTTATTTAACGATTAAAATCGCAATAATTACAATTTAAAGACAATTTCTTTAGTAGAATCGGGGGGCAGGTGTCAGACAAAATAAACGACTGAAAATAGTCCATAAGTATAAGTCCACAAAATGCGCAACGATATTATACTAAATCTAGTCCAATCTACTTCCAAACGACCTAAAATCCATACCCATTAGATCTATAGCCCGGATCGGATATGCGCATGTAAAGTAGAACAGTAAGTGTAGTTAGTTAAGGCCAGTGTGTCCAGATGTCGACGTGTTGTCCGTACCTGACGAGGCCGCCGCACTGCCGGTTGCAAGGCAGGTGCTGCCAGTTCTGGTTGTTGGTCACGTGGCGGTCTTCTTCGTAGTGACCGTTGCTATGCTCGTGGTTTTGGTATCTGGCGGGTGGAGATTGCAGTTATTGTTATATCAACACCAAATTTTTACACAACTATGACCCTTGAAAAGCATAGGATAAATATTACTTTTTGATTCTCATGCTCGTAAAGTTTTTGTTTATGCCCGGTGTAAGTGGACCAAACGGATTTTATGCACTAGTGCATAAAAATGTTTATGCTTAACGTGACTGTAAGCCGTTTTGTTTATGCAGCAAAGTTTAAAGTGTACATTGTCTCCTGTTTTGCTCTTTAAAATTGTTCAAAGGGGTTCAGTTTGTAATGTATTTTGTGTATTTCAGGTTTGCTTTGGTCTTTTATAATACCATATATCAGGGTATTATTAAAGAACCAGGCTTAAGTTTAATCGAATAAAAATAGAACATTGTTCAAAATTCAGTATACATTTTAATTAATGAGATATTATTATTACAATATCACTGTTACGTTCAACCTCTTCGGAATTAAAGTGAAAACCCGAGTGTGTAACTTGTGCATAAAACTCATTTTATCCCGCCTTCACCTTCGGCTCTGGCTGATAAACGTTTCGACTAAAATGGCGTGCTTTATGAACTCGTTGTACAATCTACTCTTTTATCCTACTAGTTGAATAAAAAAAAAAAATTAAAATAAAAAAAATTAAAAAATGCGGAGATGTTTTTATAATTTTTTTGTGGAAACTTGTTAACTAGGTAAATTAACAAACACAAATGATAAGGGCAAATAGCACATGTAGTACATACCTAGAGACTTTTGTAGCTAGATACTTAATACTATACATAAAAATAAAATTATGAATTGAAAAATATTTAACATTTGGCTATTAACAAGGCATGTTAAACAAAAGCTTCTAATCCACCAATCCATTCTTCCATTTATGGTTCAACTTGTTACTTCTATACGTACTTTACATAGAAAACCCCAAGCTAGTGAAAACCCACCTGCTAGGTCTGATCTCATAAAGATTCTTCTGTTTCTGCAACGGTTCGTCCCACGGACTAGAAACGCTTTCGAGGAACTCAGGCGATGGACTATCCCAGGATGCATGCGTCAATGTAATAATGTTGAAAGTAGAAAAATATGGAGGAAATATACATCAACGTTATCATCAACACTGTCAATGTCCCTGACTTCGCGGGAACTACTCGCTAAAAGATTACACAAGAAAAAGCAAACGCTATAGAACCCTACTATGGCCTGCACCATCACATACCAACTTTGCACACCACAATCTCAGTAAAAAATAAATTTTCAATTGGAACAGGTTCCTTGAGTATGTGGTCTCATTGAAATCAATAAATGTCTTTAAACACAAACTAGACAGATGGATAAGAATAGAGAAGATAATCTTAACAGGTAAAATACTAAACAAAACATTGTTTTAAACAAGCACGGTTGTTCACTACAGTTACGATTACCTATTAACGGGGTATTTACCGTGATAACCTTATTCTTATGTGGGTGGAGCTCCCCATATTTCAGCGCAGTTACATGCACCATGTTCACGGGAAGGTGCGGGTGGGTGGTTGGTCGAAAAGTTCAAAGTACTTACCTAAATAGGTGCAGACAAAACAAAAACCGAGAACGAAATATCGGAAGCTCCATCCACAACCTTATCACGGTAAATATCCTGTATATAACTGTAGATGAATAACTACAAAATGTTGGCACTGTGTGACATAGGCAAATCAACCGACGCTGCTCGCCTATCATTAAATAAATAAATAATTTCATTATTTATAAAACATCGACTCGAAAAAAGAAGAAGTCTAAAGTGTGTTAAGCTTTTTGGCGCCATAAAAAGTATTTTACCTTGACATTCTACTGGCGTCCCTCTCGAGCTGTGAGGGTTGCCCCCTAACAATGGCCGGCACGAGAGTGAATCCGGGCGGGGGGCGGTACTCCTCGGGTGGCCTCTGCACTTCCACTAGTCTGATCCCGGGCTTGTTGCGACGGAGATTCTTGTGGACTTCTTGGTTTTTGTCGTGAACCTGAAAATGAAATGAGTAAATATTTAATAAGATTTCTACTTTTGAAACGACTACATCAAACGTTGCAAACTTATGGAGTGATGCTACAAGTTTAAGAAAGTCCCATATACGGAGTACTGCTAGTAATTTCTGGTGGAGCTGTTGCGTGAGTACGGCGCGTCCTATTGCAATTTATCCAGTGGACTGGACTGGACGTATACAGAAGGTGTATACTGGGTTACACGTAAAGGGTGTACTAAGCCGAGAGCGGTCTATAGTACCCACCATTATGAACAACTTTTGCTTAGGAACAACTCTGAAATCGCAAAAAAAAAAAAAACAGTTTCCATAGAAAACGGTCATTCACACTCGACAAAAGATATGGAACAACAGATATATTTTTTTTTGCGATTTTTGTGTTGGTCTCAAAACTGTTGTTGATGTTTAAAAGTTGTTCATAATGATAGGTATTATGGAGCACTTTCGGCTTAGTATACCCTTTCCGCGTAACCTTGTACCTATTTACATTTGTGTTTGTTCTATATCTGGTTGTTAATATCTATTTAAGTAAGTATTTAAAACTATATATGTATGTGTATGTATATCAGTCTCTGACAGCCATATCACAAGCTTTGCTTAGTTTGGGGTCAGATGACCGTGTGTGCAAAAATGTCCCGAATTTATATTTATTTATTTACGTGTACCTGCTCCGCGAAGGTCTGCAGCTGTGCGGCGCGCTCCTGCACGGAGTATTGCTGGTGGAGCTGGTGCGGGGTGGGTGCGGGATGCGTGGGGGGTGGCGGCGCGCGTCCTTTCGCCCACTTGCGTCGCGCTGTGTACCCGCGGAAATCTAGAAAACAGTAAAGTAAAAGTGACATTCCGATGTTGAGTCTCTAAATTCATAAGGTATTTTTTTTTATGGATTGATTTATTTCGTAGAGGGACTTATACTGAATCTATGATTTATTTAGTGATAGGTTTATGTTTGACTTGACCGCCTACTCGCCTGTTGTTAAGCGATGATGCGGTCTACGATGGAGCACGCTTGCCTAGAAAAGACGGATTCACTCGTGATTTGAAGACACCCGAATTGTAACTATCAGGGAACACCCATTCAAGCAGCGCATTCCCCAGACTAGCAGTTCGCAAGACAAACAAAAAAAGCAAGCAAATGGTGTTTGTGAGAGAAGTACGATGGGAACAATGCTTTTATTATTTTATAAAATAAAATACTTTGTTTTATTAAATAACCACACTAGGCAAATGTGTATGACAAGTGCCTAGCAAGCGCGACGTTAGCTCCAAGAAAGCTCCAATAATGCGCCACAAAGTGACATAATGTGGTATTTCTTTGTGACAAGTCGGCCATGTTTGCATACCTGCCAAGCAGTACGCTAGCTATCAAAACAATTAATATCTTATGTAGTGAAAAACGCAATTTTGAGAAATAAGTGTCCCACACATGACATTGCTTACCATCCCCATAGAATCCTTAGTTAGCATATAACAGTTGCAAGCAATCGTTAAGAGTTCAAAACTCTACACGACAAGGCACTGAAAGTCATCCTGAGTTAAGCAAATTTTTAAAATAAATATTATTTAGCTGTACTCACGGCTCTGTATAACTACGGCAGCTTTATTAGAGTCAATGTTCTCCTTGTTCCCGGAGGGGTCATTCGAATCGCTGTCGTCTGACATCATTCGCTGCAGCACCTTCGCCTTCATCGCCTTGTTCTTGTTCGGGATACCTGGAACATGACGTAATATATTTAGTTACAAGTGTGACGACCTCAACTGCTACATCCATTTTAAGTGTAAGAAGGTTGATTCTGGGATAGATTTGGATCACAACAGAGAATAAACGTGCTTATCAACCAAGAAACCTATTGGTGACCCGCCTGCTGCTACCAACCCAGGTTATAATCACGGCCAACCAAGTCGCGCACCTACTCTTGTAAGCACATACGTAGTATAAGTATGACATTTTTGGCTAAACACAAATCGTGGAGCGATAGTGGACAAGCGGTAGCATTTGTGCTAAACAATCTGACGGTTCAATCCTTGGCCCCGCACCAATGACATAATATATTTATTATTTAAATTAATTATGTGCAGTTTCGATTACATCGCTCAAAAACGGTGGAAGAAACTGGTATGTCCTGGAACCTCAAAAATTCAAAGACATGTAACATTCACTAGGGCAGAATGGTGGATTTGGGCCCAAGCCCTCTCTCTGAGAGAAGGCCTGTGTCTCAGCAGGGTCAACATGACAGACGTATAATGATGGTTATATTATTGTAGGTTATTATGCGAAAACGCTACAATGACAAAAATGAAAAAAAAATAAAAAAAACAATATGTTAACTGAGATGATGAGCTGATAATGATAATGATGAACACAAATTTCAAAAACAGTGTTTTAAAACAGTGATAAATTTCAAATAGCCCAAAACTGCTACTTTAGGCTCCCATGTGCCATGTCTGTTTCTTCTGACTGTCTGCTTTCGCTGAAACTCACTGGCCAGCTGACTCGGTAGCGCCTGCAGCTTTTTAAGTGAGCCATCCCTTTAAGTGCTTCTGTAGTGTCAGCACTAAGTTCCATCCATCTGAGTCTACATCTACAGCCGCGTAATAGGCCGGTTATAGACTTAGCTGTGACAAACATAGTGAAAGAAGTATACCTGATTTATGTTGTTTCCTCTGACTATCCTGCTCCCTCTGGAACTCCCTGGCCAACTGTCTCTGTCGCTCCTGCAGCCGCTTTCTCGTGAGCCATCCCCTCACATGCCTCTGTAGTGTCAGCACTGAGATCGCCATCTGCACTTTCAGCCGCGCAAAGTAGTTGCGTGCGAGCCATGCGCGGGCACACGCTTGGACTAGGATCACTTTTCTTATCTGCAATTCACGATCAACATTTTGTTTCGTTTGGATAAATCGATGATTTACCATTAAAGGATGGTTGCCTGGTTGGAACTCAGGTAAACTGCCATTATTTAACTTTGCCATGAACAATTTGTGGAGCTCTTAAACAAAATTTATCATTTCAACTGTATCAGACGGTTTGTTCATACCTGTTCCTCATAAATCCTAGCCAGCACCTCCACATGGTAATATTTCAGGAAGACCTTAGACTTGCCGAGTGCCCACCCGTCCATCTTCAGACGCATCAGCAGCGTCCGACACGTGTCGCGGTTCGGTTTCACCTCCTCTAAGTAGCTAAACGCCAGGAAGCTGTACCTATTTGGAAATAATGTTTTTATTCACAGTAATATTAAAAAACAAAATCTTTCTCTGTCTCTCTGTCTGTTCTATGATTAAACGGCTGAATCGATCTTGATAATACTTGACAAAAAGTTAGTGTGCATCACTAAGGCGGACATAGTATATTTTCCCCCTCGAATTAAAAAAGACATCACTACACTATTGCATAACATTTTAACAACTTACTGTGCCCTGCGGTTTTAGCTGCGATTTATCAGTTTTCTTACGGTTTACCGGGATGAAAAGAAATTTTCACGATAATCCTACTCTACACTAGTTCCATGTCTAATGTTTTAGGTCTTATAAATTAGGTTAGCAGATAGAGTGTGTTTTAGTTAGGAAGTAACCATTATTCACCTCTTCAAAAATTCTTCAAAAGTAAGTCGGTGGGAGAATCCATTTTGCCTTATCCTGATCGTCTCAAGCACTCCAGTGTATCGAAGCTGTTTCAAGATTTTTGCAGAATCGAAGTGTTTCGGTGACCTTGAGTCGTTAGGCTTGAGGCAGCGCACAAACTGAGGCGTACCGCTCACCATCTTCTGCAGTAACTCCATCAGAGAATAGCGGAAGTATGTGGACACAGTTTGCTGAGCTCGCGACTGAGAAGCCAGGCCTCGGCTGTTGAAACGATCCTGGTAATTAAACATAATTTATAATACGACTTTATGAAATTATTTCGTAGAGTTCTGTGGTTTGCGCGTTCGGAGTTCACGACGCAGTGACGGGACACATCGTGAGGAAACCTTCTCCTGGTAATGAGGCTCTCTAGTGCTAGGCGCTATTATATGATAGCTGGCTAGCTATGCACATAATGAGAAGCTTATGTGAGTGGAAACCATTCCTGGACAGGCGTGCTTACACATTAGTCACTTAAAGTCAGGTAAGCTGTAGTAAAATGCCCAACCTGTCAAACATATAAATCGTTCTACAAATTTCAGGTGGAATACAAATGAGAACAATTAGCAAAGGCAACAAAAGCTCTCCCGGTGAAAACGAGCAAATTTAATTGAAGCAATTACCCTAGTGTCTGTCGGGCTCTCTAAGCCCCTGGAATCCATATCGCCTTGCAGCGGCGAATATAAATTGCCGGTCTTAGTTATCGGACACTGGAACAGAAACCTAATTATGTCGTACTGGCTCTGTCTCATTAATTGGACCACTTCCGGTGGCAGGAAATTCCTATTCTTCTCCAGGAACCCTTCAGCTTGGTAAACTACGCGTCCCGCAAAATGGTGAATCGCGAAGCATATTGCGTCAGATTTCGGGCGCACATAATATTTACTCTTCACGTTATTATGAAATTTTTCTGCAACGAAAATTGCATGTTAGAAACACGTTCTAATCGGCATTGTCCATGTTTCATGCAAATTTGTATTGTGCAATTTACCAATGAGACTCCGGTCGGTGGCACGTGGGAACCGGCTTTCCTCATCGAGAAGCGCTAAAAGTCCCATGGGCCTGGACAAAAGCATGTCCAGAACTGGCCTGTTGTCTGAAAACTCCACAAGATCTACAGGAACTCCTTCTGCCATATATTCCTGTTGTTCCCATGTAAATATGTGCTGATTGAAGTAGTACTGAATCTGCTCGTTTGCAATATTGATGCAAAGTTGCTCGAAAGAATTCCTCGCAAAGTTCTCAAATCCGAAGATATCTAATATTCCAATGGATAGTTGTTCGTTACTGTAAAGAAAACAAAAGCTCTTGAATTGTTAACATTTAACCTTTTTGTAACTGAGCCTTAACCTTTCAGGTTACTCTTTAAACCAAAATGTCAGACATTATATTGATTCAACGTCTAAATCCTGGAGCACTATTTGATAAACACTATAGAGTTTGTTTAGTTAAAGCTCTGTATATAATTTCAAGGTAGCAAGATAGGTATTAAAAGCTGATGATACTTGAGTTTTTTATATGTGAATATTTAATTGAATTAATAATATTATGTTAGAGCAATTATTTTTAATTTAAATATTTTTGAGGAAGTGATTCTTAGACCAAAACCGGTGGACTTTAAGTAGGTGGCCGTAAAAACATTCTATGATAGTGAAATAAGAGAGAACCTCTGAATGAGTTAGAGCGATTAAGAAAGAAAGTAGACTGTGTTGACCTAAAAGTACTTGTTGAAACTATTTTGGTACAGCAACGTGTTAATAGTCTCCAAGATCCCATCAAATGCACTCGCATAGTTTCCCCTTGTGGTTGTCTTTTGAGACGGCGGCGGCCTCGGCAGGGTAGGTATGAAGGCCGATAGTCTCAGTTCGAAGTCTTGAGAAATATACTTTAGATGCTTACTGGTTAGGTCTATTTTGGCACAGCAAAGCGTTGATCCTTTCCACGATCCTGTCGAATGCTCTTGCGTAAAGTCCTCTTGCAGTGGCGTCTCTCGCGACGGCGGCTTCGGTTGGTGAGCTGTGCCGAGCGATGGTCTCCCCGCGAGCTACTACACTGGAGCTTGTGAGGCATTCGCGGAGGTCACTGGTTTCTACTCCTAGGAGACAAGACGCTGGAGAAAAAGACAATTGATTTTATCACAATCGCTTACGCCTTTTTTATGTTGAAATCTCAGGCGTATTTTCAAAAACGTTAAACACTACCATGAACATCAATTCAAAGTATGGTACGAATTTTGTGTCAGGATCTGATAGGCTAGTTTTTTTTCAAGTTCTGTCAGATTATGTGATCAGACAGGACGTTATCGCATGAAACGACAGGATAGACCCAAGTCCCAATAACTTTTGTCAATACTTTATCGATGCTAGCAGCTTTCTTTTGTTTTCATCAAATCCCAAAAGATACCCATTTTGTTTTTATTTCAAGCGTTTTAACCGATTTATAAAGAGGTTCTTAATTGGACAGTATTTTTTTGTGTAGGCGTTACACAATGCCTTTGCCGATTTCATTAGTCTTTTATATTGGATAGGCTATATCTCAAGGGTTCCACTTTAAAGAGTGGAAAATCAGGGAGTAAATTCCTTTTATTGTACTTCCCGCGAAGTCAGTTGTTATATTTTTGTAAAAATTCAGTAATTGTGTTGGCAAAAATAAGCATTTTCATCTTCTAAGATTTAACTTCTCCAAGAATTCCCATATTTTACCAAGGTGACAAAATAATTACCTCGGTGCAGTGGGGCGGTGTCAATGATGGTGGCTTTGTTATCTCCGTTGTTTTCATCTATCGCTTCACCGAACTCAATGTCTCCAAGATGTAGAATTGCGGCCAGCATTTTGTATATTATTTGCACCTCATCTTCTAAGAAACCTACTACCTAAAATTGCACCAGTTGTTTAATTATAAACTGCAATAAATTGGGTAAGAAATACTTTAATGTTTCAACAGCGTGTGTAACTTTGCATACCTAAATTACAAAAAATTATTTGATTCAACGAATCATGACGAGGCGATAAAGTGCATTGTGATATTTATATTAGTTGTTTGCTGTTTCATTTTTTTATTGTAATACACCATTATCTCAAATTCATTTGTTTTCATTCATTCATTTGTAGCCCCTCAACTGAGTACACTAGCATTTTATTGTAAGGCATCCAAAGAATTGAATTTTTTTCCACATCATATGGATATGCGTTGTCCATTTATTGTTACAACTGAAGTACATTAAAATCTCGAGTGAATCTCAAATGAGATCTCTTAATTGTTTAACACCAGGCTAAGTAAGGATCATATACAAAAAATTTAGTGGAGGAAATGCTGAGGAGGATAGGATGCCAACGAGGCATCCTCAAGTTCCGGTGTGTTGTTTTCTTACAAAATTAGATCTTTATTTTGTGGCCCAGTCTTCTGACTAACGTATAGGACACGATAAAAAACTGATGGTGAGGCCTTTGCCTTCCTACCCTTGCTCTCTAGCTTTTTAAGTAGTGTTACCTTGAAAGCCTGGTTGAGCTGTCTCCAGCGGTGCACGTTATGTTCCCGGTGCACGACAGACAGTGGCTGCAGGTAGCGGTGCCGCGAGCGGAGCTGTTCGTCCAGGTAGAACTTCCTCCAGCGGCCCTCGCTCTCCAGTCCATCGTATAGGTAGTAGAACACGTGAAAATTGCTCTCCCCTCTGATAAAAAGTAAGTTCAAATAGGTTGAGTGGCCAGCCCTAGTATCAAATATTGTTAGCCGCCCAAAGTCCTCTGGCATGGTCTAACGATTGGTGTATAGGACAAACAACCGTGTTTAAAAAAAAAATACAAACATAAAATCTAAAAATCATGAAAAATCTCTTGGTTTTTCATGATCTTTTGAATTAAATGATGTTTCTTAGATAAAGGCCACCGACACTCCAAGAAATGCATGTAGCATCATATGAATATGTTCCAGAGTGATGCAAATTGTTTTGACAGTTTTAAGGCTAGTCTTTTGTCGAAGTTGTCGTGCCTGAAAACGAAAGCCTAAAAACAGTGTCGGTGGCTCTTTTCTAAGAAACATAGTTTTTCGCAATTTCAGAGATGGTCCCAATAGTAAAGTTTTCTATATAAGTCTATTATGCAATGAGCCTTATTCGTTGCAACACTATGAGTACACTTACAGTGCCTGGTGAACGACTCTCGACTGTTCGAGAAGATAAACCGAGATGCGCGTGCCGGAGATACGTCCCATCCTCATCATAGAGAGGTCCAGGTATTTGCCGAAACGGGAACTGTTTGCATTAATCCCGGTACGGGCGTTACCAAACGATTCCATTATCGGGTTCACTTGCAAGATCTTTTCCTCGAGATTACGATTTTGGGCCTGTAACAAAACATCAGATATACTTACTAATTCCGGTTCCAGTCTGCCAAGACACTCCGAGACACTTTTCCGTCTACTTGCTCATGCTCAAGCTCAAAATACCGACACGGTGACTGAGATCGCGAGAGGAAAGACGCGAGCGAGCAAGTTTCATCAAGTGTCTAGTTGCCGGCATTATATCAAACTTATATCCACTCACAAGCTTACAAGAAATTGCTTTTAGGAATTAGAAGGTGCGTTTTCATTATTATAAATTATCTTATCGCGTGAGCAATTTTTGTTATAAGGAAGTACAAAAACATTTAGGTTTTGATATAGACTATGCTGAAAATATACCTACATATACTTGTATCTTCAGATAATTATTGAACTAGCCTTTATAAAGACTCACCTTCGACAGAAATACAAGATGTTTTAACAAAAGATTTGCAGACTCCGTCTTCCCCGCTCCACTTTCACCAGATATCACTATCGCCTGATGCAGTTTCTGATGCATCAGTGCCTGATGGGCCGCATCCGCCACTGCATATATATGTGGCGGGTTATCCGACCGACACCGGCCCTGGTATATTTGCTGACTCTAAAAACAAACACACATTAGCTCTCAATTAAAATACCAAGGAAGAAAAGCGTAATAATTCCCACCTTTGTTGTGTAAATTCCCACATCGGTAAAGGGATTGACCGCGACTAGAATGTCCCCAATGTAGGTGTATATCTGATTCTGATTGTATCTTTTCTGTAATTGCTCTACAATGGCCTCTTCTGTGAGCACCTCTAGCGTGGCTAAGTCATCAGTGTACATTTTTTCGGGTCGTTGCTTGCGGTGGGACTTGAGCTTGCCTCGTTTGGTCGTGGCTTCGGGAGCGCGACAGCTTCGACCCTCGGCCCTCTGTCGTTTTATCTCGGCTTGGAGTTCTTTGCGGATCTGAAATAATAAACAATGTTTTAAATATTCAAGTGTTAAGAAATTATAAAATGTGACGGCAAGAAGTTTGGAATTCAAAAGCCTCACAGTTTATTCAGTTCAGTAACTTTGTTCAAAGTTGCGTTCAAATAAGTTAAACTTAGTGACACTAACCTTATCCTCAAAGCTACTGACAGCGAGTAGAAGAGGATGTTCCAAAAGCTGTCTCGCGAACGGTCTTTGGTTCATGTCCTTCACGAGACAATCGGCTATAAAGTCTGACATTTGATGCGAAAATATCTCCGGGTGCGAAAGTGATGGAGGGGGGTTCCGTGGGATTTGAAATAACGCCCTCATTGGGTGCAGACCAGACAGTGGCGGTTCACCTTCGGCGAGCTCTATTGCCGTAATACCCACTGACCAAACGTCGCATCTGCAGTCGTAGGATTCATCTAGCTGTTGTTCGCACGCTATGACCTGAAATCGCAACCAACGTTAACCTTAAGTACAATGAACTGAGGTGAGCATTGCCACTTTCAAAACCGGCATTGGACTGAGGTCATAAAAACGACACGACACAACGTGATTATATACAACTAATACAACTAGACATGTAGTATTTCACACATTTAAAGTCGAAGACTTACTTCAGGAGCCATCCAATACGGTGTACCGACTGAAGTATTTCGGCGAGCGGCGGTTGCAGCGAGATGTGACGATACGCCAAAATCTACAAGCTTGACCTCAGCATCTTCAGTGAGTAAGATGTTATGGCCTTTGACGTCGCGGTGCATGCATCGGTGGGCGTGTAGATGTGTTAGAGCCCGCACGGTCCCGCGCAGCACGTAAGCCAACTGTGGCTCGGTGAGGCGACTGCCTCGAGCCCGCATTCCCGAGCATAAATCTGTCACGGACCCGCCGGTGCAGAGCTACAAAATAAACAAGGTCACCCGAGGCCTTTCAAATAAAATACAACCTAATAAATAAAAGCCTCGCGTACCTCCATCACGAACCATATTTGGTCGTCATCTGAACTCGCGCCACGTTTCAAAAATAATCCAAAGAATTCCGGGATATTAGGATGACTGGACAGATCGCGAAATACAAGGAACTCTTCTTCTATTTCCTCTATGTTTTCGGCGATATTTTCCAAAATCTGCAACACAATAGTTATGCAAAATAATCGTTGTTAGATTGACACAATAGCTATAACCGTTGACGTCAATGTAAAATGAGAGGGAGCCTCCGTACCCACGCATTGTTTTACGGCCTTGACATGGATGCTGTTTTAGAGATAAGAATCTAAGTGATTAATTAAAAACCGTATGCTAACAATACTACTATAAAAATCTATTGACCCATTCTTTACTCCACTGCATTCGCATGTGCGGTCGGATATGTTAATTTGGAGTTACACACACTGCCTATCGCACACTCTAATTACTGCTATTACTTTATATAAAGAGGCGGTTCTCAACGACTACTTATCTGTTGATTATCATAAACGTTATTTTAATTTAACCACTTACGTAGACGATTTCGCCGGAGCAATGATCATTTTACCCATAGAGTGTGAATTCATAATAAGCAGTAGCCAGTAGGGCCGGCGGCCTGACGGCTGTAATCCGAGTAGTTTCTCTCGTTTTCTCCGATGCAATTTATGAGTTTCAAAGCCCTTGTTTGTTGAACCTTGGTACTAAAATAGCATGCGGTGAGAATAGCCAGTCATTGTATTGCTCTAGCTAGAAATTACGTCGTGTTTGGTCAGGTTAAAGATATACACAGTGCTGTAAGGGCTAAAATTTTTAACTATCACTTACCAAGCCGGATATAATTATGTATTACCTAGCTACAGCAAAAATAAAATCACGCTATTATAAATTAACGATAAGAAATTCATATCGCGTGTTTTTTTCTGTTTGAGTATTTCCGCAAACACGCAAAGCGACATTGTAAATTTCTACAATTTCAGCTAAACACGAAAATGGGGCCAATTGTTTCACGAGAGTTAGCGCTTGCCTGATAACAAATTAATCCGGTCGGCGCCAACGGTCGTGTTGTAATTGAATACCAAATAAGGTCTTTCAACCACAGTTCTGTGAAATGTTTCCATTTTGTAGAGTAGATTTATTGTACTTTTTTTGCAAAATAGATATATCTACCTGCAAAGTTCATAAATGACTTGAAACTAGTAGAGACAGCCTTCTAATCAGTCTACACTTTATACAAACAAGGAAGATATGCCTTAGTGCAATTTTTGTTCGTGTGCGAATGTATCCGTATTTCAAAATCCGTATTGTGTATTTTAAAATGTTTTTTTTTTTTTTGTTTTCTTTTATATTTAATATTTAAAATTTATTTAAGTTTGCGCCATTATGTTAGTGCGTATAGTGAAGCTTAGTATCGATACAAACAGCTTAGTTTTTCGATACTAATTTAAATTAATTATGTGTATATATATGAAATAAAGGAATTTAAAAAAAAAAAAAAACACCTTGCTATGATAATGCCGCCTGTACGCTAGATACGCTGCCAACTGATGCTAGGATTTTGGATTGTCTCTAGACTTTTAATAGTCTATGGTCAATCCAATCGTTTTTGTACAAATATTATAGACAAAGTAATTTAGGCATTTAGCATTCGCTATTTTGAGTTAGTAAAGGCACTGCCCTGTTCAAAAAGTCAAGTTGTATGAGGCATTAGAAACAAGATATATGATTATACCTATATAATACACATTAGAGAAAATTACAGCAAATTTGCTCTAACCAAGGGGTAAGTGGCTCATGATTCATGATAATAGTATGTTTGTAACGAACCTTGACAGCGACTCGCCGGCCCGTCTTCTTGTCCCTCGCGCAGTAGACCTCCCCGTAGGTGCCTTCTCCGATGAGCTCCTGCAGCGTGAACCGGTCCCGGGGGTCGGCAGCCCGGTCCAGTTCCACGTGCTGCGAGAGCCCGCGGTATGCCATGTCGCTGCGCATGGCTCACGCAGGAGGCGACCACATCTGTAACAAGGAAAACTGACTATTACTCAATACTCAATGACAAACTAATAAGTTTAATGCGACATTATGTATGCATGCAGACCTTAAATAACATGTTTTTGTAAATCTTAAATTACATGTAGTACCTACATATGACCCTGTTAAGGTATGGTAACAAAGAACGGAACGGCCTATAATTTGTACATCGTCAAAATTATCCTTGAAAAATTCGTCCAGGGTGTACTAACATTTAGATTAAAAAAAAAAAAAAAATTGTGAAGATAGTTTCTTTTTCATGTTCTTTTATTTTATTAGGATCTTTGAATTTATATAAACAAGTACTACTTGGCTCAACGTAAGAGCATTGCCAACCTAACTGCCTATATGAAAAAAAAAAAGCTCTGAGCGTTCCGTTGGAAGGAACCATCAGAGCGCGAGTCCAAAAAAAAAACTATCTGAAGTTGAAATATTGAAAGACAAACTTAACTTTGTAGTTGACTATAAGGTTCTTCGATACATTCCAACTACAAAATGTTATATTGTAATAGTAAAATAATTATTTTTAAATGATATAGCTTCAAATTTGTTACTTTCCTTGCCTTTTGCCAAATTTCATGATTCTAGGTCAATGGGAAGTGCCCTATAGGTTTTGATTCCCCTGTGAAAACGCAAAATATGCGACATAAACGTTCATATCTTTTGATTGCGTTGACTTACAACTTTTATTTTTTTACAGCCGAAAGAAACTGTAGTCCCAAGTATTTAGTATAAATTTCAACTTGATACCTTTACGCGTTCTTGAGAAAAAGGGTCTTGACAGACGGACAGACAGACGGACAGACAGACGGACAACGAAGTGATCCTATAAGGGTTCCGTTTTTTCCTTTTGAGGTACGGAACCCTAAAAATAAGTTTTATAGTTATTATATTGTTTTTTTTTCTCATTAATTTAGCTCTGTGACAAAACATACATAATATTAGAGTTACAACACAACTCATTATATGTTGTTGTTTATTAGTTAGCTTGTATTATGTTTAGTAAGTATTTAATACTTAATGACATGCGATATGTCTAAAATGTAGAAGGAAAGGGTTTTATCAACACTATAAAACCTAAGACCTGCATATTTAACAGCATTCAGAATACTTCGGCGCCATTACCGTTTCCAAAAAGATTTATGACTCTGAACGTTATGCAGAGCTTTGTTTGATTTGACTCTATAATTATAGCACTTACAGAATGGTATTTTTTTTGTTTACATACATACTTGCCTGGGAGAGATCTCTTTTAGCGCCAAGGCCTCCACGTGTGGCACTTGCTCTTAAGTTTATTTATCTGTAACTTTTATTTCTGGTGTGCGCAATAAAGAGTTTATACAGATCTATACATACCATATTGTATCGATGGTTGCTTTGATGTAAGTTTAGTAGGAAAAAAAGCGCTTGACTTAATCTGTGTAAGAGTGCTTATCAAAAGTACTTTCAAGTTATATGGTCGTCGTACGCCCAACCC
Organism: Agriopis aurantiaria; assembly: GCA_914767915.1. Lineage (NCBI taxonomy): Eukaryota > Metazoa > Arthropoda > Insecta > Lepidoptera > Geometridae > Agriopis > Agriopis aurantiaria. The sequence goes on along the minus strand of OU611983.1, from coordinate 9,047,086 downwards.
ATACCTATGGCAAATTTTACTATCGACGTTACAGTTCGCGTTGTCATGTTTTTTTGTGTTTCAGTTTAACTACCTCATTGTTTAGGAATTACTTGTACCTACCCAAAGAATTCGAACCTAGTAAGATCCAAGTTCTTTGTACCACATAATAGTTTTTTTTGGTAGATAGCAACTGTGATGCGGACAAAGAACTTTGAGGCCTAACCCAGAAAGGTAAGGTCCAAGTTTTTGGATGCGGAGCTCGACGCGTTGATCTAAATAAGAATGTTCAATCAAGGTTCACTCATAATGCCTGGCGATAAATTTTCCTTCTTATTTCCGTTCTATTTACTTCTCTTTTCTATGGTACCTACCATCGTTGTACGTCAAAATCTACGTTAAATTGTCCACTTTACTATCAGTCCTATCCTAAATGGGTTTCTGGTAGGCACAGTGGCGAAACTGTCTTATTGTTCAACAAACGCATAACTTTTAAAATTATACAGCTTGTACTGCCGTGTCAGTGTAACAAATTGTAGAGTAAGCCGTGAAAAGTAGGCGGAATGCTAAATATATTTACACCCGATAACATCTCAGGTGTTAAACTGCGTGGTCGTTGCATTTATCTTGCGATCATGAGATTATTTAATATGTGAATATATTTTTACCTTAGAAACATTTCGAAACTTTATTTAAATTTGTGGCAAAGTAATAAATTAAATTTTAATGTTTGGCCTGGCTATGTTGCTGGAAGTGTCTAAGTTTTTCCCTGTTTTAAACTGGTGCATGTAACTGTGCCGAAATATCGGAGCTCATTCCACAACCTTACCACGGTATCAATCTTATAACTTCTGTATGTATTTTAGTATACGAGTATTTTTTAAATAGCTGGGGGGGGGGGGGGGGGGGGGAACTATTTAGCATACAATATATAGCATGAAGCATTTCAAAAAGGGTCTACAACTACATCTCCGGGCTGGCAAAACATCGTCAACTCCGCTAGTGCTGCAGGTGTCCATCGGCAGCCGATTCTGCTGACCATCAAACGGACTTGTTTGCTGCTCTTTTTATAAAAATACAATAGGTACGATATGGAAATATAACCAAATATTTCAATAAAAATAACGTTCAGGTACACTTACCCGAACGAAAATATTTGGTTATATTTTTATATCGTACCTATCGCATTTTTTAATATTTGAAAACAATTTAAAATTAAAATATTTGTAAAGAAACTAGTACTAAAATATAAAAATTAACTAATCTTATAAACCGCTGCTAGCAGGTATCGTACCCAAGATGCTGGCCGCATAGGTTGAGCAAGATATTGGCAAGTGCCTTAATTATAACAATGTAAAGTACCCACAGACTAGGTACAGAGTACAGACACTTAACTACAGAGTTGAATTTGGAAAATTCTCTTCGTTGTTAGATTAGGCTTTCGATTTATAAATTAGAAAGCTAAATTAATATTTCATTACCTATTATGATGTTGAAGACGACGATGACGAAGAATGGAGTAATAGATTAGGTATTTAAATTTATGGAAATGGTTGAAAATTTTGGGTTTTAAATCTTTGGCCACATGATTATGTTGCTACCTGACTTAAGGATGGTATTTCTAGAGAAAACCTAAGATATTATTATTGTTTTGGTTAAATAAAATTTGGCACCAGACAAAGTGATAAACAAGAATTTGGTTTTACTTTTCAGAAATCTGTAAACACGTGTCTAAGCTGTATTTTGATTTTTGCAGTAACTAGGTCACTAACTATCAGCAGTTTTAAACGTAATTTTTGTTGGACACTAGATTTTTTTGGTATGGTTTGTATAAATTAATTTTAGCAGATCGATGCGAAGTGCCAGTCGACTAATATGAATTGAAATCTACTTTACATACTAAAATAAGATTACCAGATTAGCGAATTTAACCAGCAATAACCATGTCAAATGTTTCGTTACGAAATCTTAGTTAGTACTTTTTGTATTGATTACGCATTTAAATAGATGAATTCTATTAACGTGGGTTGCTAAATAAGGTTGCCTTACGATTCATATAAGGAAAGGCATGGAATAGATAAACGAAATGCGTCGTTGCATGCGTAAGCGCATTTCATGTATTCGCGCACCGTTATTTTATGGTGTCATAATAGGCAGTTCGCTGACATCTTTTAATAATATAAACATATCTTATATCTACACCAATAACCATAAAAACATATAAATTCATAGTTTTGTACACAGAGAAAGGCAACGGTTTTATGACTGATTCCACACAGAAATACATGGTTACGCATATAGACTGTACTAAGCCGCAAGGAGGTAATTGTACTCATCATTACGAACAATTTTTACTACGGGACCAACCATTAAACTGCGAAAAAAAAACTGTTACAAGGTTACAACAAATACATTTTGTAAGTGTCAATGACATTTTTCTATGTATCTATGTATTTCAGGGTTGGTCCCATAGTATAAGTTGTTACAGTCTATATGCATAACCCTGTATATATTTTGTACTATTACACTATATAATTGTTTTAAGGTCTCACAAAGCTATACGTCATAAATACTACATGTTGTAAAATGGAAATTGCATTTATAATAGGAACTCAATGTGGATACTCATAAATTATGGAAAATTATGATAAAGCAACAGAAGGCATTAAGCATAGATCTATAAATCTCTATATCAATAAAATTCAATGAATATTAATGCAAACCGGTTTAACAAAGCACAGTTTGATGAAAGTAGAAAACAAAACACATATCTTTATTACCTGTATCTCACGAACACTTTTATACGACTTTTTAAACGCTTGCTAATTTTACTTGAGTGTGCGTTTTAACTATAATATAGATAAGATCACGATAATTATAGTCTTAAATAATAGGTAATTCTTTGAGACGGGTTTAGTGGTCTACCAAATAGTTAGCAGCATCTTTTTGCGATGTTTTTCGTACTCTGTCAAAATTAAAAAAAAAAAAATATATATAATTAAAAAAACATGGTTATATAGGTAGTACCTAGATAGTACATAGGAGGATGGTTGATTTTATAGCGTTTTGAACTCAAAATCAAATGCAACAGAATGTCTGTGGCAATCCTACTATGTAACTAAAATTCTTGTGAAATTTACGCAAATACTTTAATCGTTTCAAATAAATCAAAGTGCGAAGAATTATGAAAATTTTTGCCGAGGGTAATAAATAGACCAAACTTTAACCACCTGTCATAAAATCACTCCATAACATTAGTTACGTCGCTCTCGTAATCGGTCTTTTATTGACTTTTTATACACAGTCAAATTGGTGTCAACCTTGCGACCCGCAGGTGTGTCGTAACGGTAGCATGAGTAGGCAATATTTGTACAATGATTATACAAACACAGATTTGCTATTGAGCTAATTCAGTTAATGAGCACGCACGTTTATTTATCCTCTTGTACTTAACTCGCTGTACCGGAACAGTATAATAAAATGTGTTTTATATGACATGTGAGATTGACGGTTTTGACGGGTGTCAACTTTCGATACATAATACATACTAACGTAGTGATTATCTTTTCACAGACATACATATTTATTTTTAAATTATCTACCTACAATTTGGATGTAACTAAAATCATTCTAGCATATCATAATATTAAGTACGTAAGTAGGTACTGATTTTTTACGATGGCGTGAAAGTTTCTAGTTATAGTAACATCTATTTATAAGAAAGTTATTAAATTATCAATCAGTGGCTTGGTAAGAAGAAAATGAGTAGTATAAAATATTTATTGTATGTAGTTTATTGAGAAAATCAATTATAACTGTTAGTATGGATTATGGATTACAAAGCACTAAAATCTCTGGCTGGGGCTAAGTGTATGTCATACCCACTCTATAGTCTAAGGCCCAAAACCCATGTAAGTGACGTGACACGTGATGTGACAAGTTATCTAACTCGCATGGCGTGGCGTGGCATGACCTGACGTGCCACGTGGGGTGTGCTACTACTATAGTGGCGCATTGATGAGACATGTAATGCAACACATAATATGCAGCAGTTTTTTTTGGTCTCGACGAGAAAACATTATTATAATGTTCGTTTCCCACCAAAACATAAATATAGCGGGAGAGGAAGAAAAAGAAAAAAGTTAGTACCTAACTCGTGGCAATGAATAAAGTGAAACAAATGACGATCGAGATATAATTGGAATATTTTATTTATTGAATTTAGATAATACCTATTTTTAGATACCGTAAATATTTGGACTTGCTCGAGACCAGGGCCGATGACGTTCTCTTATGTCAGAGGCCAAGACCCATTTTGGGTCGCTGCGCCAGCAGAGTAGTATTCAAGTAATATTTTGTTTGTACGAACATAATAGAATCGATTATAGTAATTATTATTTTTGATGTGAAACACCTCTCTATCTAGCGCCGCCTTGGCAGTAAAACCAACTCGTATGCCGTGACATGGGGGCTGGGCCCTAAGTACAATACATTCTTACATTTTAAATAATAAAATTATGTAACTAAACTCAAGTTGCGTAGACCAATACATTGGTAACTCCAGATGCTTCTGCGGTAAGCTTGGTTTTGGCTTTCATGTAGTGAACCATCGATTATTTAAATTGCACCAAATGAAGAATTCGTTCTTTCCAGTCTTTGTTAAAATGTTTCAACTATGCTGAAACGACAAATGTGCTTATATTTGGCTTAAAACATTAAGTTTTTCCCGCTCAGGGCATCGAACTAGTCTAATGCCATAAAGCCAATAATTACCTGTTATACTAAGCCGCAGATTAATAATTAAAATGTTTTCATGCAAAAAGGGGTCTCGCTGACTGACGGACGCGCCTGAAGTAACACTTTCACTGTTGGTTGGTGTCACGAAGACTGGCGCGAACTACTTGACAAATGTAGTAACTGCGATTAACCGATTAAAAAATTAATGAGTGGGTAATAAAAAAAATGGAAGTACAAAAAATGCTGCTGGTGTAATTAATACTTAGGTATTTCTCACTCTGCGTATAGCATGCAATCGTCGCAAACGATATGTGCTCGAAACCTGTTATTTGCTTTGTTTGTCTTTAAAATACTAGCTAGAAGTACGCTACTGCAATGTTTTCATAGCCTATTTGTATAATAAATGAGATGACATATTTATCATTATTATATCATATACTAGCTGTTGCCCGTGACTTCGTACGCGTAGACTTTCATATAAACTTTCAGTCCTCATTTGCCCCCTTTAATTCGGTCCTTTCGCAAAATCCTTTCTTGGCAGACCTCTACAATCCACATCCCATAAGGAATCTGCAAAATTTCAGCTTCGTAGGTCAAGTAGTTTTCAAGATTTCGTGATGAGTGAGTGAGTAGACGAATTTCGCTTTTATATAATTATATAGAAGATAGATATAATGTATTTTTTTTAAACTGTTCCGGTGATTCAATAGTACTACAAGGGACTCTTATAAGTTTGTTCTCTGTTCGTCCGTTTGTCTGTCCCTCCCAAACCCTTAGAACTTTTCTAACTTCTATAGTTATTAAGGTAAGTACATATAACTTTGCACAATAAGAGTTTTGATGAGAATGATTAATAAAATGTTATAAGTATAAAAAAATGGCTCTGCACATGACATATTGTGTCATTGTTGTGTAATGGGAAAGATGTTTTTTCGCTGCACCCCCACGTGATTGTTATCTTTGAATAGGTCTTTTGAAATGAAGGTAAAGTTTCATCCATCACATATTATGTCGCATCTTCTAAATTTTTACCTTTTTAGACAGTAAATTGAAATATGCCATGCTGTAGGGTAATTTTAAAACTTTTTGTTTACAACATTCGAGGTCTAGCGTTAGAACTGCAAAAAATTGAAGACGTTTAGCACAAAACTCATTGACCTTTTCGTTAATGAACTTAGCAAATACTTCTTAAGTAGTTTTCTCTTTGGCTAAACCATTAAAAAGTATATGGTTATGACTATGTCCACCGAGCTTCGTTAATAAGTTTGTATAAATAAAATATGATAGAGAAAAAAAATTGTTGCCAATAAATTACTTTAAAGTCAAGACTATAAAGTCCAATATTTGACGAAGTGTGTTCTTAAAATAATGGTCTTATTAAATTTCATGTTTGAGAAATCATATTTTAAATATATATTTTTGCGCGATAGAGTCCATAACATGGATATTCGCCAAAGAACCAGAGTTGCAAGTTGAAGTGGCAATGGGCAGGCCACGTCGCTCGAAGAACCGATAATTGATGGGGAAGACAGGTTCTTAAACCTTGACCACGAACCGGAAGACGCAGCATAAGTAGGCCTTCCACTATATGGACCGATGACTTCGTTGAGAGTCGTGGGCATCCAGTGGATGCGGATTGCGACCCGTCGTCAATGTGGAGGTCTAAGGGCTCCCCCTTCAGCAGTGGCCATCTTCTGGCGGATGATGATTTTAAATATTAGAAAATGATTCATGTAAGATTGATACGGTAATAAGTACGTGTTCGTAACACGCGTAAAATAGATGTTAAACTAATGATGTGCCAAGTAATGACGGCTATTCTATCTCGCGGCCGAGCAATACTTTTGTTCGGATAGAACCGTGTATGTTGGTAATAGCCAATTTGATATATTGCCTCCAGTAAACGAGATGGTGGCCCATTGCTATGAACTGACATTAGTTTTATAGTGTTGGTAATCAATTTTACAGTCGTAATTGTAGCGAAAGCGTAAAGAAAATTTTGCTAATGTTCCATGGATGAAAGGTAAATTATAACCACGAGATTGGTTCCCGCTTTCGGACAAGTTTAGAAGAAAAAAGTTTTTAAAGTACCGCTTTTACTTATTTGTACTTGATATTTTTATCTACCAGCATGGGTAAAAGAAAAAGAAAGATTTTTTATTTTATTCGTACTACTTTTTTTTGGTTGGTTGGAAGCAGCCTGCATCCAGCGTTTCCCTGCGGTCTCTTTTAGGTCGTCTGTCCATCTTGTGGGTGAACGTCCTACGCTGCGCTTACCGGTCCGTGGTCTCCATTCCAGAACCTTTCGGCCCCATCGGCCATCTGCGTGATATGTGTCCTGCCCACTGCCACTTCAACTTGCTAATCCGGTGGGCTATGTCGGTGACTTTCGTTCATCTACGGAACTCCTCATTTCGGATTCGATCTCGTAGAGAAACCCCGAGCATAGCCCTCTCCATAGCTCGTTGTGCGACTTGGAGCTTGCTTATGAGGCCCATAGTGAGATGTCATCACTGGTAACACACAGTGATAGTTATAGAGCCGGAGAAAGACATAAGATAATTTTGAGCCCGAAAAAATTTACCGTTCCTGAGAGAATGTCCACGCAGATGAAACCGCGGGGTGCAGCCAGTAGGTACTTAAATAAACAAGTACCTTGCCTTTCGCGTTCTTTTTGTGGAAATTATTTTTAAATTTGAAGCTTGCCAAAATTGTCCCTATGTAATTGTAACAATCTTACACGAACCTTGTTCACAAATCTAATCAGTGGGTTAAGCTTGATTCAATATTGTAGTACAGCGAAGCCTTGCAGCTGCAATCCTTTCACGCCATTACGGAGGCCGTAATACACGACCACGGTCAGGCGCAGTATCACCCTATAGGCATTCAAGCCTGTGAAGTGCCGACTGGCTGGAAATAATGCAGAGAAAAAAAGCAAAAGTGCACCTTTGTTTTCAATCACTAGCAAGTGTTCTTGCTTACTCTCATACTTACTCGAAATGGCTGGAATTTATACCTAATACCGAAAGTAGCAGGAACAATGTGTACAAAAAAATTAAAGACCCCAATCCAAATCATAAAAGAGGGTTTATTAGGTTAATTTTAGACATTGATGGTACCCGAATACAACTTACAACAAAAATAGTTTTTCTCTCTTAATATTTCCTCTGTGAGGATATTGGCATCGCACTTCTTGTGCCAGAGTCAGTATTTTACAAACAGAAACAGAATTGAAATACTATCAAGTTTTACTAAATATAGTCAATTAAGTCAAAGTCACAGTCAAAGTCAAGCAAAGTAAGTCACGGGTACCTAAGTCCAACTTATGCCCTGGTAAAGTAGTGGAGTCTTTACTAAAGAAGCTTTTATGGAGTTTAGAAACATCACGTAACGATAAATCATTGTTCCACGTAAAGATAAATCATTGTTCCAACTCGTTATTTCACTTTCCTACACTCGAGCGCACCGCGAATAATTAATAAATAGGCATGATGACTAATATTTTTTATTACCTCATAAAAAAGCTGATCATAAATAGAGCCCATCAACAAAAACAAAATTAAAATTAGTTCAAAAATAAATAAGATATAAGCATTTTAATTTAATTTAATTTCATGCTAGACATAGAGCGCACTATACTGAGCCGTGACGTCACGGCTCAGGAGCGCCATAAAATGCTACACGCTTTGCGAGAAAGGGATAGAGCATCCCCTCTCTATCCCCACCTAAAACATTAAATACTCATATCTCAGAGATTTATCAGCCAATACAAATTATTTTTTCAATTTGTGTAATGTATTTACTTATATTCATTGCTAAGCCGGATATTTTTAATAAATTAAACATTAGGAATTATGCCTATTATAACCCACCATTATAACACATTAACACTAGTAATAACATAAGTCTAGGAAATTAATAAAATGAGGCGACAAGTTTATTTACGTTGGAGCCAAAACCTTCCAGAATTAAGGTTAAAATAAAAGCTAGAAAAATGTGGTGGAGATAAAATTTGGGTATAACATTTAATTGTAGAGTAACAATTTTATTTATCTTAAACGTGAGAAATAACCAAAAGGAATACAAAGGAAAATGTGTAAATTCAGTGAGCCTACTTATTATCACAGAATACATATTTGTTATTGCGAAAATGCACGAATCCATACCTTCCTAAAGTAACTAAATGCGGTCAGTTCAACACATTCGTAACTTCCGTGTTGTTGTATCGCCACGGTAATTCTAAACCTATGTATCGTATTATAGGAAATCTAAATACCTACCATTTTACACCATTCTGTTTCATAATATTTCGATATGAATTCTAATATCGTTTTAGTGTTCATTATACAGGCATTATGCATGTTTAGGAGGTAGTTTTATTACTTTCTAATCACCTGTGCGAAATTTAAATTAAATTAGCTTTAGATTGAACAGATTAAATGAAAAATTAATAATTTGTAGTCAAATTAATGTTCATTAAAATAAATAAGCAATTGATTATGCAACTATTGCAACCATGCCGAGGATACGTTTTTAGGGTTCCGTAGCACTACAATAAACTCTTATAAATTTGTTCTGCCTGTAGTCCGTCCGTCTATCCGTCCGTCCTAATCAAGGATCAATCATATTCCTTGGTCGTTAGTACTCTTGTCGTGGTCATCGGGTTAGGTTATTATGTATTATGAACCCATCCCCTAAAATTGTGGTATTATGAACCCCTCTCGGCATTGTACACCACTTTTGCGTAACCCTGTATTACCACATGAATAAACATTTATATCTCAGAAAAAAAAAAATTGGGTACTGTGGTATTTAGAGTATACGAGAATGAAACAGGGGAGTGGAACTAGTCTTTCATTATGTAATTTATCTTGTTATATTGAGCTACACTTGCCCAACTAAGTATCTACAAAAAAAAATTATGAAAACCATTTTTTTTTATAAAAAGAGCGGCAAACAAGCATTCTGTCCGCCTGATGGTAAGCTGAAACCGCCATCTATGTATACCTGCAACACTAGCGGTGTTGACGCTGCTTTGTCAGTCCGGAGAGTTGTAGACACACTTTTTGAAACGTTTCATGTTAAGGCTCTTTATTTTTTGTTGATATTATTATTTCTTTTTTTATACATTTATTTACAGAGTTACACTGAAACAGTGTACTAAATTGAAAGTAAAGCTAACCAACCAACACTTTCGCATTTATAATATTAGTAGCTGTACTAGGGATGAGCACACTTAATGAATCATCGATTTAATTTTTATCATATAACAATGAACGAGTTACAACATAAAGTCCAGTTCAATAACAACGGTAACATCACAATCGATTCACCGGAGTATTTTACAAAAGAGTTATTTTCATTCCGTGACAATGGCATCAAGAGCCGACCGTGGAAGTCTTCGAAATAATCGTGAAGTTGAAATGATTGTTACCCGCAACGGTGAGAAAGCAGCTTTCTATTGTAATCAAGGGAATCTAATGGCTGCATCTATAGACGTTTATCATGACTCTGCCGAGGGTTGGTTATCAAAAGATTGATTGATGCCTGTAATTTGTACGTATTAGCTACAGTCAAATTAAGGTTATTACGGTAACTCAGCCTGGAGGCAAGTGACACTAATCTAATAAGCCGCTACGTGGTAAAATATTGTTTACTACGTGGTAATTTTTTTTAAATTAATTATATTATCGTATAGTACAGGAAGCTTAATCTTAAACTCACCCCGTTCTCATTTCAAGAGAGACAAATATATGAAATAACCTACCATTACTCACGATTGTCGCGTTTTTTTTTCTTTTGAGACGGTTCTGGCGCCGCTCGTCTTCTGAATTTGCCAGTGTCTAGTATTGAAAGATTTTCAAGTTGAAATATCGCCAAATATTTACAGTCGAAGTCAAGTGCAGTTAGTTACGGTCAAATCAACGTTATCAACAACAACATGTTGTTTCCAATACTCCGTAGAAGCCTTGATTAAAGTCTTCACACCTTCAATAGGGCATAACGTTGATTTGACCGTAACTAACTGCACTTGACTTCGACTGTAAATATTTGGCGATATTTGTTTAACCTCATTGTATCACTTGCCTATACTCGAGCACATTTACGAATTTAATATACAATCAACTACCATTATTACACATTAACACTTTAAAATGCACAAGTTAAGGAAAATAATACAGTGAGGTGACATATTTCTTCACATTGGCGCCAAAACTCTTTTATATTCATTTTTTTCTTTTATCGTCTCAAGGAAATTACTAAAGTCATGAGTTGCATTCAGCCAACGTGCATGCAACCTTATCAGTTGTGCCATGGAATGCAATTCATTGTACGACATATTAGGTGGTAAGGTACTTACTCATTTAATTGTACTACATATTGGGTAGTTGGGTAGGCACTCAGTTAAAATTAGGTTAGGCAAACCTGTGGGCGAAATACGAATATTTAATAAATAAATTTGGAATTTTGAAATTATTCTTAGTATAGAATTTCATATGCAGGTATTTTACGTATCGAATACTCGTATTTCGCCCACTTTTTAATAAAGTTTTATGAAATTGCGATAGAAAATAGCAGACTTAATTTTTATGTAAATTATAGATAAATCCACAGCGGGGGATATATATATTTTTTAAACAATTAATAGGCTTGTGTTTGGCCACCATCACGCCTGATGTTAAGCGATGATGCGGTCTACGTTGGAGCACGCATGCCTAGAAGGAACCGATTCACTCGTGATGTGAAGACACCCAGATTGTAACCATCGGGGAACACCCATTCAGGCAGCGCATTCCACAGACTAGCAGTTCGCACAATAAATGTGGAATCAAAGCGCTCCGTACGGGTTTTCGGAATATCAACCATAAAGCGATGACGATTTTTCGTGCCCGCTCTGGCAGTCCGATAGAAAAATGGGCAGGAGGGAATTAGATCGTGCAGATCCGATGCACACTCACCGAAATGTATGCGATAAAAAACCGATAGACTAATTATCACTGGTTATGTAATTGAAATAGCTAAGCATCTTGTATTTTTAAAGGTAGATTAATTAGTGTAAAGTAATTTCTCAAAGCTGTCGTAAAGGACGAAAAACGAAATTATAGAGACGAAGCCCACGCACACAGCGTATTTAGTTACTGCTAATGACACATTGGGGGTTAAAGAGCAATAGCCTGTCTAGAAAAAAAAATCCAAATGATAAAAAAATATACTCGTTTTCTTTTTTCGTCAAATAAATCAAGGGAGTTTTGGCGCCAACGTTGAAAAAACAGTCGGCTTGTGCTATTATTTTCCTAAACTTGTGTATTTTCGAGTGTTAATGTGTATTAAATGGTGGATTATTATTCATTAAGTGCTCGTAAACGTGCTCGAGTGTTGGTAAGTGATATAACGAGGTGAAACGTGTCTTTTCGTGTTGTTTCCAAAACTCCATAGGAGCCTCATGTAAAGTCCCCACCACTTTACAGGGGCATGAGTTTGACTTGACCGTGACTTACTTAACTTGACTCTGACTATGACTTGTTTGACGTATTAAGACTATACAAAACAGATGAACAGGCGGTATGGCCTTAAAGGCTTTAGCCTGCCCGATGGGCGAATAATATTTAAAAAAAAAAATGGTACGTTACCGCACTGATTATCTTCTCAGTGTAATATTAATATGTGTAATATTACAAGTAAAAAGTAGGTAAATAAAATTATATTCCAAAGCTAATCATCAGTCCAAGACATACCTCAGCAAAATCAACATCACACATGACATGATTTTGTAACATTCCCGCAAAAACTTAGACAAAATAAGTAGGTAATTTATTTTAAAAACAAATAGGTATAATTAGATAAATTAAATAGGTAATCACTTTGCACAAAACAAAACACATAGACTACGTTTTAATGAAATTTGAAAGTTACTTCAATATATTTATACAAATGTTTACGTGAACATCAATGCAATGTTTCAGAAAAGTACTATACAAGCCTTGGCGGCAACTGAGCATTTATGGACTTCTGTATGGGACCCGGTTATGTCCTAAAACTGCGACCAGAACCACGGAGGATGGGCAGCAGCGTCCTGTTAGAACTTGTATAGTAGTTTTACCATTGTAGTAATGTACTAAAATATAAAAGGTCACGCTGGTATGCCTAAATTTTTTAAGTTTTTTGGACAATATTTTATATAAAGCATACCTACATGGTTGTTATTATAACTAGCATGCCGTTGTGAATCAATCATTAGTTCATTAGTAACGGTTCGCAGTGTCACGGTCTGTGCTGTACCATGGAGCATGCGATTACGTACACGAGTATTTTTATTGCTTTTCCGATGAAAATAGTTATGCTCATGACCGTACCGTATCGCACAGTGCGACGAACTCATGTGTAGAGTCCAGTGATGGAGCCACAGAAAAGAGAAGTAAATAGAACGGAAATGAGAAGGAAAATCTGTTGCCAGTCATTATAACAGAATCTTGATTGAACATTCTTATGTATATCAACGCGTCGAACTCCGCGTCCAAAGAACTTGGACTTTTACCTTTTTGGGTTAGGTCTCAAAGTTCTTTTTCCGCATCACAGTTGCTAACTGATTTCGAATGACTGACGTTTCGTTTATATGGGTGCAACCACAGAAAAGAGAAGTAAAACAGAATCATTTTTTCTCTTCTGTGGATGCAACTGGCTACAACAACTTTCTTACAAAAATGCCTTGACAGCCGCTCTAATTTAAACAAAAAAAAATGTTATTTTCTGTGGATTGAGTCACCAGTCAGTTGGTATTTTTAACCAACTTTAAAAAAGGAGGAGGGTTCTAAATTAGTTTTTTTTTAATGTTTGTCACCCCAGATCTTCATCATTAATAAACTACTACTAGATGCGCCCCGCAGTATCACCTGCGTTATAATATACCTCCTTGGAGCAACCTCCTTGGTAGGGACAGTAACCTTTACCGTTTTATACAAAATGTATGGAAAATAAATTATCTTCAGAGGTATGTTTTTTTTGTGAGTTTTCTGATATTTTAATAGGTACTTATTCTACTATTCGGGGTGAAGAGGAATCCAACAAATCAAAGATCATGAAAATCGGTCCAGCTGTTCTTGAGTTATAAAGGGTGTAACTAACCCGACTTTGTTTTATATATTACTAGCTACGCTCCGCGGTTTCACCCACGTAGTGATGAAAAATGGTGATGATGCTAATGAAAAGGAGCCTATATCCGTCTATTGGTTCTAAGGTACCTCCCCACCAATTTTCAGTCAAATCGGTGCAACCGTTCTTGAGTTATAAATAGTGTAACTAACACGACTTTCTTTTATAAAATATAGATTTCGCATAATATAATTATAATATTAGTATGACTAGCTGCGCTCCGCGGTTTCACCCACGTAGTGATGAAAAATGGTGACGATGATGATGATGATGATGATGATGAAAAGTTATATCACTCGCCGGGCCCTTGAACTATACCCATGCAAAAAATCAGGTCGATCCGTTGCTCTGTTGCTGCGTGAAAGAGGAACAAACAAACACATTTGGAAAATTCTTTAAATTTCGTAAAATGATGACAGTACTTGGGGCTTCTTAAGAATTTTGTAAACGACACGAAAATACATGTTTCCTGTCATTATTTCACTTGCTTACGAGCCTCGAGCATGTTCACGAACACTTAATAAATAATAATCTACCTTATAAAATCATCAACGATAGTAGGTTAGATCATGTTACCAGTGGAAATATATTGAATGACACACTCAGTTCAATAGGCCACACCTGCGTTTAACATCACTTGTTCACAAATGGCCCGTGCAATAGTCCTATTCAGCCAATCAATAGACAATTTGAGTTAAAATTTTAGTGCGTTTCAGTCTTATTTGTAGAGTTGGCCAAATCATAGAACTAAAAAAAAACCGTCGGTTATGTTCAAAAACTACGTTCGTGGCTCCCTCATTCAACTGTACAAATAAGTTGGCCGTTCTGTACTGGGCATTACAGAGCATCAAAGTGCGCTTCCCCGGTTACACAGTCGACCGTTTAATTAAATCTCAATAATTCTGCCATTGGAGCGTGGCAGACAATAACGGGCAGTCACACTTGCATTCTGCAGATGCTTCTAGAAACTACTCGTTTATGTATCAATAGTAGGGGAACGGAAGGTATAACGGACCCTGTAGGTAAAACGGACCGGACTAATAACTTTCAAACTGTTAACGCCATCTATAATCTTCTTGCGTCAACTTGACAGTCGCCTCTCACTCGAAGTTGGTCAGTGTCCTTGGAGCGGCCATGCAGCGATACACGTTTTTATCAAGGTAAGTTAATTTTTGCGTATTTTGATGTAAAAACACCAATTTTTGATCTGCCTTCAGTTTTATTACGTTAAAGTTATCAGAGATTTTGTGTTATTGCTTGAGATATTGTTTATTTTACTTAGTTTTAACGATAAATAAGCAAGGTTCTCCTCAATCTTAACATCAAAATATTTTTTTGTTTACATGTCTACCGAAAAGGCAAAATGGAACGGGCAACACGGACCACGTGGTCCGTTTTACCATCAATACAGTTTGTTTGTAATTATACTTATATAATTTGTTTGTGTTGTAATAACCCAATTCCAAGTTGCAGAGCTAGTTAACAAAGCCTTCCAGCTGCTGCCACAAAGCTGCAACTTAGTCAACTGTTTATAACGCTTTTCGAGCCACCGGCATCTGGCCGTTAAACCCTGACGTGTTCACAGAAGCAGACTTTTTGGCAGCAGTGACCACTGACATTGAGATGCCAGAAGCAATGCCAAGGGATAATGAACATGGACCATCAATGATTTGACCCGAAGAAGCGCCCCCCATCGATGAACTTGGATTATCAGTATCTGACGATCATGCAGGTATTCAAATAAACATGACATCACCTCTAGTCAACGATGAGACAATTACAGCGGAACCTGGCACATCTAGCAATGAAGGTGTCACTAAACTATTGTTATCAATAACTGATAAAGATTTGAACACCATTAGACCACCGTCATCAATAATAAGAGATAAGAGCATTTCCCAAAATAAAAACTAGAAATGATGAACAACAGCCATCTACGAGTAAATCCTTTTCTACTGCTCTAAAGGATATCATGCCCATCCCTAGAACTTCTAAACGGACTAGACAATATAATATTAAGCGAGGAAAGACAGTCGAAATAACATCATCACCTTATCGCGAAGAATTAGAAGCTACTAAAAAAGCACAGGAAACGAAATAAAAGAAGAAGGTAAAACAGAATTTTTTTCACTGAAAAGAATGTGAAAGGGAAAAAAACAAACACACAAAGGAAAAAGAAAGGGGAAATCTACAAAGAAGCACACTCAAAAGAAGCAAAGAGTCATCTAGCGAAGATGAAGAAGACGTACGATGTTCCTATTGCTCATATTTAATTTCCGAATCGACAGAAGGCTGGGTTCAGTGCCCCGCATGTTCTTTATGGGCACAATGTAGTTGTGCCGGTGTCGAAGACGATGATGAAGATTTTAGATTTGTTTGCGAAAGGTGTGACGATGAATAAATAGTAGAGATTTTTTTTTGTTCTTATGTTGCCATAGGTCCATTTTGCCTTCATGCCTGGTTCATTTTACCTTCACGTGTAGGCAGAATGGACCAAACCGAGGGTTTTGGAAATCATCCAATATCTTCTGTATCTGTGATTTGATTCAAGTGTCCCTTAATAAAAAGTTTGATTAATAAATGTTCAATTATATAATAACAAAGAAAGAAGAAAACAGATATTATCTTTTCTGTTACATTGATTTTTCCTTAAGTGGTCCGTATTACCTTCGCTTCCCCTAATTATCTACTCCTTGTCAGTCGGTTAGTAAAGCTACTAAATCGATTTCTGTTCTGTACCACGAAAAGTTAATTGCAGGAAAAACGTACTCATGTAAAAATGGGCCAAATGATTTATTACACACCAAAGAAATCATTATTATTATTATGTACATAGAAAATAGCAAATTAATACCTAAAATAAAGTAGTAATTAAGTATTGAATTCTAATAATCTAATCCACTATAATAGAAGTTTCTCAGAGACGCTTTCATTTCGTCTCTCGTGTTTTCAACGCATGCAATTCACAATGAAATATGTGTACAAATACCATACTATGCCAAATATGCCAATAGTGAATTTAAATTACTCTGTGTTGTTGCATCACATCCAATCGGTCTAGCAACAGCGGGATCGACGATTTCAGCTTGAGCAACTGCCTTTATAGTTCAGGATGTCAAATGTCATATAGCTACGCCCTCAAATCAGACAAATAAGTGAGACATGATAAGGTGGCGTGGCGTAAAAAATTGGTAAGCCGAACTTACAGTTTTTGCGTTAAGGTGGTACGATTCACCTATGGCGGGAAATTCAAATTTTAAACAGTTTTTTGGTCCTAGTAGCCAGGCCAGGTAATTATTTTAAAATAAAACTGTGTTTGCGCAAAATATTAGCTGTTCTTTACATTATAATGTACAACTATTTAACAGTAACGCACCATATTACTTACATTTGTCAATGAACCGTTTGAAACAGCAAAAATTTGTTTATTCACAAATGTAAGTAATAATGTGCATTAGAGATAAATCGCTTTAAATGATTTTGTAGAGAATAATAATCAATTTGCGCAAACATTATGATCGTTTTCAATGATTACCTATATTTACTAGCTACAAGGACAAGAAAACTGTTTGAAATTTGAATTTCCCGCCATTTGTGAAACGAACCACCTTAAGCGTTTTAGCGGTAAAGTACCTACAAACTTAAACTTACAGTTTAAACAAAAATTTAAGTCTTAATCAAAACGTTTGCTGAACCACAAAACATCTGTGTTTTTTTTTGCTTTTGTTAATTATTTCAAAAAGCATTCACTCGATTTCGATAAAATATATGGATCGGTTTTATTTGGGACCACCTCTGAAGTAAAACTACCATACAAAATATTATCATCAAAATCAATTCATAATTGGAGGAGGAATCACGTAATATAAACATACAAAAAAAAAAAAACATAATTCTACAGTTGCGAACCTCCTCCTTTTTTGAAATCGGTTGAAAATGAAGACATTTGAACACTAACGATAATGATACTAAGGCAAATCTCCCTTGTTTGTCTGATCTAAAGGAACCCCTTTGCAAAGGTTCTATAAGGTAACTTAGCTCATATTGTGTATCTATATATTTATTGCATTCCTTCCACATCACTGAATCTGCATTTAAATTGATTAATGATTTTTATACCAGAAATAATGTTTTTATTTTCATAAAATATGCTATGGTAAATTTAATTTTTATCCGTCGATAAGGAATTGACGTTGTCTAATGCATTAACGAATAATAAATCAATGCAAACAACATTTTATGTATCTGCTTATTAGCATAGAGAGGCTGATAGTGAAACTTTTGGAACGATACATGCATTTTATTATCTGTTGAAAGCATAGTTTCCACATTCTTGTCACTCTACGTTAAGTAGAAATCTCTTTAGTGCTTGCCAACGATCTCCCCATCGGCCATCTGTTCTGCGTGCTGTGTGCCCTGCCCACTGCCACTTCAAATGCTAATTCGGTGGGCTATGTCGGTAACATTCGTTCGTCTACGGATCTCCTAATTTCTGATTCGATCTCGTAAAGGTTCTCGAATTGACACCACGGAGCGGTAAGCGGAGCGTAGGATGTCCACCCACGAGATGGACAGACGACCTAAAAGAGACCGTAGGGAAACATTGGATGCAGGCCGCTTCCAACCGGCCCTTTTGGAGATCGATGGGGGAGGCCTATGTCTAGCAGTAGACGTCCTACGGCTGAAATGATGATGATGATGAACGATCTCTGTTTTGAGTTTTTTTACAATTTTTAACTTGCAATGTTTGTGAAGGTCAAATCTTGCAAGCTGAATTAGAACTTCCTGTTATCCTACGGAGTTGAATTTTTATGCGTTGGTTCAGTTCCGATGACAAAGCATTTTTATGGTAAGCATGACCTGAATCGACATCCAGGATTTGTTCCAGATAAAGGAAATCTTCAACGGTCTGTTGACCGCAAAGACACGAAATTTTGTGTACCTATGCATTTTATTATGATAGCCAGTTTTAAGTTTTACCATGACATGTTTGCTGTACTCAAGGTTGGCTTCTAACGAGGGAATTCTTCAATGGTTAACAGCACAGATAAAAAATGTTATATACGCATTATGAAATCTTGTTTTTACATATATATTTTATACTATTGATTTATAAATTTTCAGGTGAAACGGTCTTTTCGATTATCTTCTTTTTGGGCAGTTTAGTGGAAACAAAACGTGATCGTTACTTTCCAAATGCAATTAAATTCTCGAGCTTACCTACTTTGGATCGAATCTCCGAGGTCAACGGTGTGATCGCACTGGTGCGGCTTCCCAATAAGCCAGTTCATCGAATCTTCACGTGACGACCTCGAAGTCTGCCAATGTCACGAGCAAGGCTAATCCCGTGTCACCTTGTCACGTTGAATCGAAGGCACCACGATTAGAGTGTATTTTTGTAAAAAAAAAACTCGGTTGTCAAAGGGCAAGGGCAAGATGAAGTAGAAGGTGATTCAGTGGATTTTATAGCAAATATCGGTAATATTTATACTATTATTTGAACTTTAGTCGGAGTAACCGGCTATATCTTACGTGGACAATTCCCGTTTATTATAAACAAATTTGTGAAAACCAAGTCGGTTTCCATAGTAATTATATTACATTATTATATTCTTAAATACCTAGTTACCGACATAGCCCACCGGATTAGCATGTTGAAGTGGCAGTGGGCAGGGCACATAGCACGCAGAAAATATAGCCGATGGGGCCGAAAGATTCTTGAATGGAGGCTTTCATATTTTTCTTTCATATCTACCTGTGCTTTCATATCTACCTACCTGAAATATTTTGGCAGATTAGCCCAAAAGTTATCAAACAGGAAGTAACATGAATTCCACCTCCTAATCACGTAACCGCCTATTCCTTGTAACGCACAACTTTTAGGGAACATTTGTACACAGGAACGCTAAATAGCGCTATTTATCACATTCATGCATACACATACACAGACACTCACACTACCACACACACTCACATACATACACACACACACTCACACACACACACCCACACACACACACACACACACACACACACACACACACACTGAATCTCACGACACAGGACCCACCTAGTGTGAGATACAGGGCTACTTTATTTGAAGTAGGTATGTAAACATTTCTCACCTACCCACTAACTCTTATTTTGTTGTTTTTTTTTTCTTTGTACCTATTTCATAAGCTTGTAAAAAACTTTGAGCAAATAAACGTTATTTTATTTTTATTTTTATGAATAAGAAGGTAAATATATTGAACAAGGTACATTTTGTATACGTTTAGTCTAATCTCTTATTTCTTAGATATAAACGACTAAGGATGTTTAGAGAGGAAACTATAACTTTGGAAAGGAATTATGGTAATATAAAGTAGATATATTACGCAATCGTTTAGTCTTAATCTAAAAGGCGATTATACATTTATAAAAGGCGATGTGTGTATGCATGTATATTATGTTTCCTATGGACTCAGAAACGGCTGGATCAATTATGATGGAATTTACAGGCAATCTTCAGATTAGCCCAGCGAGTGATCCTGTGAAGTTTGGTAGCGATCGGATCAACAGATTTTTTATTTATCTTACAAAAAACAAGAAAATATTTGGTCCATTACATTGCCATCCATGGCATCCATTGCTTTGTCCATTTGTCCATTTCCATTATAAGCATCATAGAAAAAAAAGAAGAAATTGTCGTGTAAGTCAAAGGAGGTTGCTGTTGATTCAAGGAGGTATATTACGCGGGTGAAACCGCGGGACGCAGCTATTGTGTAATAATGATCGATTATTATTTATCAAGTGTTCGTGAACGTGCTCGAAGGTGGGCAAGTGATATGATGAAGTAAAACGTGTCTTTTCGCGATGTACCCAAAACTCTAGCCTCTATAAAACTCTAGACCATTTTACTGAGCATGACTTGAACGTGACTTATTTTCCTTTTCTTTTGCTTTGGTGCCTTGATTAACGATAATATAATTTTACAACACATTTGCTCAAAAAGTGCACTTACGAAGCCTGTATACATCGTTCGAAAGTTAAACATTACGGATCATACAATGGAGCGTGCGGTAATGAATTTTACCGCACGCTCCGTTGTATAGCACCGTGCGTGTACTTTACGGTATTTTTTTAATTTTAATTTTTGTTTTTTTTCTCGCAAATGTGTTGTAAAACGTTGTATGGCACACGTGCGGATTGGTTATTACAAACTCGTGACTATGGTAAGTCCTCGACTTCGTCTCGGGCTTACATTCGTCTACTCGATTGTAATAACCAACTTACCGCACTTGTATCATAAATAACTATAACAAAATCATGAAATATCTAACGTGTAACAGAAAGGTATAGTAATACTTAAAAGGCGTATTACAAAATGCATCATTAAATTTGGTAAAACGGTATTGGACATTTTTGGGCATAAAACGAAAAAATAAAGCCGTAATTGTCAAAACGAATAAAAAATAAGTAAACCATAACATTAAAATTGTTTAGTTATATGTCACAAATTTTACGAAATTAACCCTCAAACGTTATCTCCTAGAGTATTACGAGAGACTATTTTTGCAAATTGAAGGTTAATAAGTTTTTTCAAAATTAGAAGCCGTAACTTTCAATAAAAAATACAGTTCTATTTACTACATATATTGAATTTTCTAAAGATCTTTCTATTTCATAGAATAAGAACACCAAAAATGCGTTTTTTCTTAAAAAAATATAAGAGGGGGAGGGAAGGAGGGAGAGAGGGTATAAATCTACCCATCAAAGTGAACCACTTGAAGATAGCAAGTTTGCTAAATTCTAGAAAAAAATAATTTTGTTTCCCATATAAAATGGATCACGTGATCGGTGATCGGTTTTTTCGAAATTGTGCTCGTTCAAACTTGTGTTCTACAAGTTGTTCGCTGTGATGGGTAGATAGCACCCTTAAATATTATTACACCTTTCTGTTACACAACAGAACTAGAGCAGAGCTTGCTAGAGCAGAGCTAGCTAGCTACAGCAGAGCTAGAGCAGAGTAAACAGAGAGCAAGAGGGTAGTACAAAAAGACAGCTATATTTACTTTCGCGTTTACAGAAATATTTACAATTCGAAATTTGGGTTGAAGCGTAGCCGGGGCCAGCGTGGTCTAGGCTTAGTCACCGCTAACGCTTGCACGTACTTTTCTCAAACATTGCGTGGATAGTCGATAGCCCGTAGATAGCCCGTTCGTCCAGTTCGTAGTGAACCTACCTTCTGAGCCTGAGGGCGTGGGTTCGATTCCCATGTAGAACAAACATTTGTGTGATGAACATTTGTGTTTGTTCTATATCTGGTTGTTAATATCTATTTAAGTATGTATTTAAAAAATATATATGTATGTATATCAGTCTCTGGCAGCCATATCACAAGCTTTGCTTAGTTTGGGGTCAGATGACCGTGTGTGCAAAAATGTCCCAAAAAAATATTTATATAGTCACGTAAAAATTTAGTTAAGACTGTCTAATATAACCTCTATGCATTCATTTCTTTTAAAACTTATCAAACCAATTTGCACAATGAAATATTGTATGCACCATGGCACATACAAGATAATTAGAGAAGACAAAAATTGGCGACCAATTACTTTAGCAAAGGTTAGAACCTTAAAGTAAAATTTTCTTCGAAGTGGGTTCTTCAAATTATGTACACATCAAATACCATTTGAGAAATTATACCTTCAGCATCATGACTCGAAATGATACGGGTTTTCATCTAATGAATCTCCACTAATGGTCATATTCGGTTTGGACATCAAATGATTGCCATCGGAATAATGGGCACGCCAACGTTGTGTAATGACCACCAGATGTTATCACACCTATGTTTTGACAACACATTTACCATGTGTATGTGAATTACCTCGATCCAATTTATGACAAAGGTGGGTAGGACATGTCATATCTAACCTCAATTGTAAAAAAATAATATACCTACCTACTAATATTTTATCTATACTTATAATAAAACTGTAGCAGGGCCAATTCTGTACATTGAAGATATTTACGTTTTTTTGAACGTACTCTATTTTCGATACTGAAGTCAAAACTGTAATTTTTTTTAATTTTTGTCCGTCTATCTGTCTTTCTGTCTGTCTGTATCTGGGCCGCGCATCACGCCGAATCTACTAAATGGATTCAAATGAAACATAGCGTAATTTGAGTTCATACTCCGAGGTAGGTTGTAGGATACTTTTTATCCCGAAATTTTGCATGGTTCCCTTGGGAGAGGGGATGAAAGTCAATATGTGTACTTAGTTGAAAATCATAACCGCGCAGTCCGATTTCATTAATTCTTTTTTTGTTAGTAAGGAGGTACATTAAAAAGCGTCCCGTAAAAATTTCAAGGTCATCGATTGCGTAGTTCAGAAATTACAGACATCACAACCGTCAGTATTAGGTCCAAATGACTTGACCTCCGGAATGTACAGGAACCTTTGAACGTACGGCTCATCTTAAGCTGGAGGTAGCTTTGTAACTGCTGGAGGTACTTCATAAATCTATAAATTAATAAATCTTATTAAACAAAAAAATTCCAAAAAGGTCTGCAAATCACGTGATGCAAATTAAAGGGGGTTACTATATTTTATAGAAGCTAATAACGATTTTATGTTCGCGTGTTTTTCATTTCTAAGACAGGATAACGTCTGACGGGTCAACTAGTAATCTATATATATAAAAAAAAAAAATAAAATAAAAAAACACAGTAGAATTGATAACCTCCTCTCGAAGTCGGTTAAAAAGCGAAATTCATCTACTCACTCATTCACTCATTAAACACGAAATCTCGAAAACTACCTGACCTACGAAGCTGAAATTTGGTAGGTAGATTCCTTATGGGGTGTAGAGGTCCGCTACGAAAGGATTTTACGAAAGGGCCGAATCAAGGATGACAAAAGGGGGTTGAAAGTTTATATGAAAGTTTACGCGTACGAAGTCGCGGGCAACAGCTAGTATAATATATTTATAAAAATGAATCCCTATTTACATTGGTCACGCCATAACTTTAGAACGACTTTACCGACTTCATTCAATTTTTTTTAAAGTTTTCTCATAATTTGCAGAAAGTTCTTAAGAAAAATAAATTAAGAAAATTGCGCTGAAAATTGGAAAATTTCAGAAAAGATAACGACTATTTTAACTTCGCGCGTTTGATGCATTCATCTTATTTGGTTTGATGAATGTGAATTTATCAGACAGCAGTTTAATTTAAATTTTTGGACATTCATGGCTAATACAGGGCAAGGTCTGTCGGGTCAGCTAGTATGACATAATTTTACAAGCAATACTACTAGTGGCTTTTTGCGGCTTCACGATCTATACTACAGGAATCTTACTAATATTATAAATGCGAAAGTTTGTGTGTAAGTGTGTATGTTTGGCTGGACTCAACGCCGAAGCTACTAAACCGATATAGATGTAATTTAGTACGGATATAGCTTATACCCTGGATTAATACATAGGCAACTTTTTATCAACATCATCATGACCATGCGGGTGAAACCGCGGGGCTCAGCTAGTCATTGCTATTTCTCTGGATAAAAAGTAGCCAGTTAGTTCAGGGACTAAGCTACCTCTATACCAAATTTCATTTATATGTATGTGACTGTTAATCCAGGGTCACCTCTTTACAAATTTTTATCTATTTAGCCGTTAAATGGAGCTGAGTGGGCCAAACATATAAACACACTTACACAAACACACACACATAATCACACACACTCACACACGCGCACACACACTCGCAAACTTTCGGATATAAAATGTTATTGTAATTACAACAGATTTCATCATTTCATCATGTACCAAAATTGAACAAAATTGTAGATATTTGGATCTCGGAATCACGTTACTTATTATAATTTAACACAGAACAGGTTTATACAGTTTTAATAACATTAGAACGACAGACGTTCTCAGTACAAACAAATAAGTCGATTCATTTTCTATCCGTCGCCTGCTCTCAAATTGTCAAGCTGTCTGTCCTTGCCTTCAAGTCAGCTGCCCGTGCAGTTAGTCAATTGTAAATTGATCGTTTCAATTGCAAAAACGACGTCTCATTCTCAAAGTTCAACAAAGATAAATTCCAGTAGATAAACCTACCAAGTAATGAAAACTTTACCTATTTGAACTTATACGTACCGACCTATAGTAACAAGTATTTTTTCATCCCCCCTCCTCGGAAAGAGTATTTTTGTTATCTGATTGCAATATCTGATGCAGAGGATAAAGTAAAATTGAATTTAGAACATCGTGTGCACTAAGTTTGGAATTCAAAACATCATTAAACCTATTTACTTCTACCTCCAAGGTGCCGAATTTATCATACAACCTTTTTTAATTTGTAAAAATTCAGACTCGGAACCTTGGTGTACTTTATTTTAATTTGCTTTGCGCGCGCCATTTTCTTTTCACGCAATATTGTTAAAACCTTAGGTTAAAAACAAGAAACTTGAAAACTAGTGAAAAACCTAAAATGAGTGATTTTAGCGACGAGGAAGTTTATTTGACGCCAACAAAATTGACTGAAACTGTTAATAATCCGCAAATGATTTTTTTTCATTTAGTCATTTCCTCGCTGAGGTGGGATGAAAAGTTACGTGTTGCACTCGAGTGCAAAGATTTTTCACCTCGTGCTCTTTTGATTCCTTCGCTAACGCTCGTGATTCAATTTTAGAATCCATCGCTTGCTCGGTCATTAAAATTGAACACGCGGTTAAAAAGCAACTTTGCAATCTTGTATAACAAATAACTATTTCATCTGACCAGCAGCTTGGAAATATGCGCGTAAAACTACGACCAAAATTAAATAAAATGAATGGACGGGCCCTAACCATTGAACTTTCTCAATAAAAACGAGTCAAAACCGTCGGACATATACTTCAACACCTAATTATAAAAATGTACAGTATAATTGGTACAAAAAATAGATGCCGCTTTTATTTGTGTATTTACACTTCGGGAAAGCATTCGAATGCATAATTTTGTCAGATAAATAAATAAATAAATATTTGGGACAATTTTGCATACACAGTCATCTGACCCCAAACTAAGCAAAGCTTGTGATATGGATGTGATAAGATGTTTCGTTATCACGTAACAATAGACTCGTGTTGCACTTCTTACGGCTAAAGACTGACTAAAATGAAGTGAGCGCCGGCGCTCATTTTGTAATCGTCAAAAATGCGCTTCTACTGGGCCCGTCCATTCATTTTATTTGGTCGAAGGTGTAAATACCTATCGTTTTTATCCGCTAGCGCATAAAGTAAATTCCATATTCAAACGTGACGAGACAAACCATTGTCTAACCTTCACATTTTCATGCCAACCTCTTCGAATAGCACCTCAAATAGTTAGATTCAAGGAGGTTCCATAAGATGAGATGAAACTAATTGTGTTCCATTTGACTGCAAAATTTATTTCCGTTTTTCTTGCCAATTGATTGATCAAGAGTGAATTCTTAGAATAATTCGGTTACAATGGATTTAATACCAAGCACTCGCGTCAAACAACCCCTTTGTAGCCTCATACAACAAATAACTATTTAGACCATTACATAATTATGATTTAAGTAAATAATACTAACTTACTCACTTAGTTTCTTTTTAAAACAGCTGTGTACATTTTCAATGCTACCTGGTGGTGCTGACGTAGTTAGTTGGATTTTTTGTTTCTAACTAAGTATGTGCATACTTAGTTAGAACCAAAAATCCTACTATACCAAATTGAGAAGTAACTAATACCTAATGTTAAAAAAACTAATGTATAGACTTGTCTTCTGGCAATAACGTCGCCCGCGACAACCCAGTTTCCGTATTGCAGTGTCAAATACTGAGAAAATGTTTTGTAGCCAATGAATTAATGTTGGGTATGTACATGTATATAGTATATCAATGTTTGCATCATACATTTTATTGGTATCATGTGCATAGAAATAATATGCAATCGTGTGTTGTTTACAAATAAATAAAAAATTCTTATCCTACGTGAATCCCGCGGCGCTACCCGCGATTTTTCAGTTTTTCTTAATTTTGTGGAAGGTACCCTATGTACATCCTTATGATATACACTATCATCCTATCAAAATTCGTTAAGATCGGCTTAGCCGTTTAGCCGTGAAAAGCGAACAAACGTCCAGAGAGAGAGACAGAATTACTTTCGCTTTTATAATATTAGTTAGGATTTATGAGGCAGTGATGATAGCTGTGCGATTGGAGCGTTCAAATTCCAATCCACAGGGTGTGGGTTCAAATCCCAGCAATGAGCTTGAGCTGCTGTTGAAGTAAGACATTGTGAGGAAACCATAACATGGTAGACGAGACATAATATGTCTCATCTAGTCAAAATTTAGTTCATTTAGTTTATTTCATTTAATTTTATAGGCTTATGGGTAAAGATTTTGAAAGTTACATAAATGTACGATGTAATGTATGTATGGTTTAGGACAGATACGATACGGAACAGACCGTCTTTTGTCTTCAGTATCTAAAGATGACCAAGTGATCATAACAATTAGGAATAGTAACATTCAAATTGAGTAGCACAAACTCACATTGATATGCATTGAATGAATGAAGTTTATAGAGCAAAACAAAAAGCATTAGTCATGAAGTCAGCACTACAATTAATAGCTTTGTGCAAGTATTCAGACAACTTGTTACTTTTTGTGCAGTTTATTATCAACTAGAACAAAGGCGTAAATGTTAATATATCCTTGAAAATACAATACTTAGTTACATACACCTAATTAACTCATGTCTGGCATTCAACAATTGTTTTGTATTGCCGCGTATCTACAAGGCTGCAGTATGGATCGCATAGTAGATATAAATAAATTTAGACTCCGTGAACTTACTACTGATACCAATTGAAAACGGATACGTGTTACTTTACATTATTTTCATAATGTAGTCTTGAACTCCGGAGAAAGTTACGATTATCAAGATATTTGTCGGTATACATACAAGTATCTAGGGCAAATGTTGCAATTAGGTAGCAACTTTGAGAGGAAAGTTCAAGGAAAGTTGACAAAAGGATTCGGCTGGGCTTGGCAGCATTTGGTAAGTTTTAACATGTTTTCTCGTCGTCCGTTCCACAGTGTCTGAAGACAAAAGTTTTCAATCAGCGCATTCCACTAACAGTAAAGCCAGTCCATTGATTTAAAGTCGCTGAGCGAGCTATGCTCAGGGTTTCTTTAAATGATATAATCAGAAATGAAATTATCCAACAAAGAACTAAAGTCAGTCAATCAATCATTGTATGTTGGTAATAGTTAACTTATTGTAGTTTAATAAAATAATATAAAATAAAATAATATCTTTATTTACCAAAAAAATACTAGTAGGTACAACAAAAATTTTGAAGAACACTAGAAAACTTAAAATACTTATTTAATATTGTGATGTGACGAAATTAACTGAACAAATTTAAAAAAATACTACTCGTAGAAAAAATACCTGTTAATAATCTTAACCGAATATTATTTTTTTTAATTATCTGGATTCATAAAAAACATATTACAAATTGTGCAACTAAAATAGCTTCTCAATTGAAGTACTCTGAATTTTCAGCGACAACTACATATTTTTTGTATGAATTGTGTAGCCAGACTCGTGTTTTAAAACTTTAAGCAGTTAAATATTAAAATTATTTTTTATTTTTTGATAAAATAAATAAAAAGCCTCAAAATAATATAAACACAAGCACAAAGTCATCATCATCAAATAAGACGATATACGATTTTCAACTTTAAACAAAGCCGCTTTAGATAGCAAATAGATAATGGCGTGAGCGGGTAAAAAACAAATATGAAATCGTGATCAGACCGCGCCTTAACCAGAAACCAGTGGGTACTATCTCTAAACCTAAGTAACACTCCTAAAGTAACGGACATAGCTCAAATGGTTAGCAAGCGGAAGGGCAATGGGCTGGCCATATCTGTAGAAGTACAGACAACCGTTGGAGAAGACGGGTTCGAGAGTGGAGACCGCCAAACGGAATTTAAGTAGAATATCGAGATAAGTGGCGTTGTTTTAGCCTACCTCCAAGTGGATGCAGTGGACAAACATTAAATAAGCTGAAAGTGATTATAAGAGTAGTTGTATTTACGAAGAGAAGAGGAAGAGTAAGCCAGGCGTTTTTTTTGACACTTGCACGCTTAGATAAATTTACTATCTGGATCAGAATATATAATTCTACTCGCAATGTAAGCAATAGTACAAAGTATCTGGATAACGTTTACGATGGTATTTTAAAACCGATATGCATAATCTTGTTGACCACAGTCCGAGTGGCAGCAATTCTCCGAATTGCGTTGCACAAATCTGCGGGCCGCGGTGAAATCTCTAGAACGAGGTCGGTATCGTGCGATGGTCGCATCCATCCGCTCCGATTGACAAGTGCCGTGACGCATCGGATCACTAGCAACAGGCCGATGCTCGAATTAATACAGGGCCCCGATTCTACTAAACCAATTTTTTTTTTTTTTTAATGAATTTCCTGTAAATTGACAGTTTTTCATAAGTGTCAGTTTTTTTGGTGTCATAAGTGTCAATTTTGGGGCAATCAAAAAATTAAAACCATTACAATATAAAAACAATTGGTTTGAATAGTAGAATCAGGGCCCTCTGTTTCAATTTGAATTTTTAAATAATTGCCTCAATATTGACTGGTTTTTTTAAATACTAAGTTATAATAATAGGTTATAATATTTTTCTAAAATTTTTTTTTTTACTGTCAATTTTGTGTAAATTATTTCTAGTTTAATTTTTTTTTCAAACTGTCAATAACCTTCACGTCTGTTATACTGTGTAGAAGATTCTAAGAAGTGTGTGGGATGCAAAAAGCTTCCTGATGACTAATTCTAAACCAAATTAGAAAACTGTCAGATCGTATACAGCAATAAATAGCAGTGCAATAACTTTTAAATTATAATTTATTTTAACAAGAAGTATTTTTTTTATACAATAAAACTTATTCAAGATTTATACGGCATAAAGAGTCGTCATAAAACCAAACATTCATGACCTTTGCATTTCAAGATAGATACCAAATACTCGCAGCTGAGGTTGAATATGTTAAACACTTTTGCCATTTAAGTGCCATTGAACTCTCGCTCAAGTTTGTAAGCGACTAAACGTGAAACAAAGGCAGCCTACCCCATAGAAGTAGTGAAAGAACATTCAAACGACATCGCCATTTCACAATTAGATCCGGAAGAGTCTCGCCATCCGCTAAAGGGAACTTTAGACTTGGAAAATAACTTGTATAAGGCAACTTCTGTTGGATTTTTTTTACGCCACCGCAAAAAGTTATCACGATTTCAACATAGTTTTAAATAGACAATAGCGTCAAAAGTATATAATAATTATTTATTTGAATGAAATTTGATACTTGATAAATGATTGATAGATAGATAAACTCTTTATTGTTCACACCACAAATTTCATACACACGATACACCACACAGACACCACACACATCATTGATAAGCAGTAGATCTATGGTATTTTTATTTTGTAAAAAAAAATTGCTGTTTTGTTTATCGGAATAGCAGGCTTATCCTCTGTAGTATATTCAATATGCAAAGACCCTTTCTCCTGACGCTAAGAGTGTCATCTTCATCAGTTCAGTCATTTAACGTCAATCATATATGTGGACACAATGTTAAAATAAGATTTAATAACTGTTACTATCAAAAACAATGTATAATAATTGCACTGTAAATTGTTCAAAGAACATGTGGAACGCGTCGTTGTTAATTGAACATACTTGAAGTTCATTTTTGTAATTTGGTAAGCAGCTTACGTGCAATACATTGCGAGAAGTTCTTGCTAGTCTAAACTATTCTCGAGGGCCGTGGACCATCTCTAATGTATTTCACAGCGATTGTGCCGAGCAAATTGACAAAATTTTATGTAAATAAACGCAGCACACGTAAGCACTACATTTATTTACTATCGCCGTAATTACGTGCCTCTTTTACTTTATTTCGGCGATGAAAGTTGAAGAAAGTCATGCGGGTGATTTAAAGCATCATAACCATATTAGTAAATGACCTCAGCCATCCAGCTATAAATTATAATACGAGAAATTCTTCTCTGAATGGCCAATGTTAAAATGAATAAGTTTATGAATACTTGATTTACTATTTTTGTCTGCCGAATAGTAAGAAATATAACATTTTTATACAATATAATTATTTTTAACCGATATCAGGGGGAGGGAGGTAATTTTTGATTTTTTGATTTGATACATCTATTGGCGCGCCTTGGCAGTAAAACCGACTCGTGTGCCGTGATGGCAAACGATATGACGCTCTCTTATGCCGTCATGTTTCACATCTGCCGGGCATCCAGTGATGGCCAACTTTTTATGTACATACCTACATCATAAGCCATATTATGTGATATTATGATACGAACAGTGAGAGCTAAAACAGTAAATACTATTTTAACAAAACTGTTGGTAGGTAACCCTGACTATTGGGTAGGTATATCAGCTATACTATTCGACTGCATGAACTTGTCAACGTGATAGTTAGTGCAACACTGCTGTCGAGTAAAAATTGAAACCTTTGTCTGTCTTAGGGTGATAGGTAAGTGTTTAGACGTAAGTACATTACAAAACAAGTCATTAATTCGATATATGGTCACATAAAACGTAGTTTCCTATTGCAGTTTTCCGGTTCAATTACATCAGTACCGAACAAAACCGTGGGCGTGCAGGAAATCATGTGAAAATACCAGAACAATAAAATGCGAGCACTATGTATGGCGGTGCTCTCAATAATGTAAAAAATAACACGATCGCTCGATTGAATCGGATCGTGCGAGTCAACGATCTGCGATCCAAATGCGATGCGATGCAAGATCGACCGTAATTTTTGTTAGGGTTGACAACACCTAGACAACTTAATAAATCATACTAACATTATAAATGCAAAAGTGTTTTTTGTTTGTTGCTTTTTACGCAGGTACGACATAAATGGGAGAGTTGGAAAGTGGAGATACTTTCTACCCCGAAAAATTGTACAGTTCCTGAAGGAATGGTTGCCCGAGTGAAACTAAAAAGGTATTAATAAGTAATTTTACTGTACTGGTATTTTATTGGCCCGGTAACCGAGCTAGTTTCCTAACGCCGGGGCAAACTAACACTATGTGTAGTGGAGTAAAGTTTTACAGCTGAAAGCGACTTATTGTAAAAATCGGCTCACAGTCCAGCCACTGAGAGAATGCGTCTCACAGCTGCAATAACATTGTAAAATTCCGAATGAAAACAATTTCTGAAACTTACGATCAAAAAGTAGTAAAAGTGATCAGAATGCGGCACTTTCTCGCTAATCCACCAGCACAATATCCCAACCATAGACGGATTACTGAAGACGACGGATTATAATGTACAGAAACAACAAATTGAACAAAACATCGGAATTGAGTTCTATGTTATTCTATTTAAAAATCAACAAGAATGTAACTTAAATTAGTACTCAAGTCAATGAAAACGCAGTGGTTTGGCTGCCGTAGCTAAAGAGTGGTTGCTTATGACCGTGCAGCGAAGTAAAGATATATATGTGTCATACGCATAGATGGCGAATTATCGAGCTGAAGATTCTCAATCGCGGCGGATTACAGAGTCTGATGTCGACTCGTAAAAAGCGGCGGATTATAGTAGTTGTGGGATAGTCGAGCGGCAGATAAACGATAGAGTATTTTATACTGTAAACTGTTTTCGTTCAGCTGTCAAACGCATTTTATTTCAGCGGCCGTACTTTCTACATAAACTTGCCTGTTTTATTAGCATAAGTTTCGTTGGAGTCAACCCTAATGATGCACACTGATGCACTGCATAACGGTAATTATTTGTTTACGCAATACGCCGCGCATGTTCGGCACGTTACATTTATCTCTTAATTAACGGAGGTATTTTTAATTCAAGGTTAACTATGACGGAAACCTAGGATACTAATATATTATACTTTATTGTTACAAATATTATAACACGAAATTGTGATTGTTTGTCCTTTCACGAAGCAACAAAGCAACGCATCGACGTGATTTTTTGCACAGAGATACCTAGGTAGTTGGAGCAACGAAGAGGGCATACTTTTTAACCGACTTCAAAAAGGAGGATGTTATCCACTCCCTGTATGTTTTTTTTTGTTTTGTTTTTTTTTTATTACGGAAAATTTTGTTTCTGAGGTTTTCCGCGTGGACAAATGACGTCGGCGCGGGTAAAACTGGGTTAATTTATATTCATGTGAAGTAAATATAGGTATACGATAATTCTAAGCCTAACTGTAGAATATTGTTGACTTAGGTATGACTAATCAAGATAAAAACTTATAAAACAATACACAACACACCTAAAAAATGAAATTTACATGCACGTAGTTTCCCATCGCTTCTCTCAGGCAAGAAAATTACTTGCTTGCTTACAAACAATTTTTACAAAGTCTTTAATTGCAATATTTTTATTGTATTCACCTATATCTAATCTAGAATTACGATTGTAAGGCGATAAATAAATTAAATATTTTCTTATTATTTAATTAGTTTAATCCAAAACTAAAGTAAGAATAAAACGGTAGTGTAAAAATTACAGTACCAAATAAACAACAAATAAACTTATAAACAATAGGTAGGTATGGATTGATAGAAAACTTACCCGCCAACAAAATAAATTCACGAAAAACCGCCTTCAGTATCCACTGGCTGGCTAAATGTCCGATGAGGAAACAACTTCACAATCACTTTTTATTGGAACTGGCGTGTTAATTTAGCGTCCGATAAACGAATCAAGTTACCGGCATTTTAGGAAAAGCGGAGCGCAGACGACCGCGCGTTACCGGAGTTGAGCACATGTGAAATCAGCTGTGCCTGCGACCGACGACGCGAGTAACGGAACCTCCCCCCCTCACCCCCCTAGCCTCCTCCTGCCTGCAAACTTGCAGCATTTAGCAGATAACACAGATAAGATTATCCGTTGTTTATTTACGGATAGACTGAAACACGCTGAAGCTGGAATGTCGTGGGAATGTGTAAACCGCTTTTATTTTGACGAGAGCGTCACTTAGCATGTTCCGTACATTTACAGCAAAGATTTTGGATGCGTGACTTTAGACCCAATTTTGACAAAGCCGAGAAAATAAAGGGTAATTTCACAACGATAAGATATCAGTAGTCATTCGTCACGCAAAGCCACTCACTCAGTCCGTTCATAGGCTAGAAAAATATAACAAGATTATAAAAACTCACCAAGTACAATTTGGGCACGCGCACTGAGGGTTCCGTACCACCACATAAATTGTTAATTACTAAGTACAAAAAAGTAGTGCAAAAAGACATCATACCCAGGAGGTCACCCGACCGCTCCGACATTACTTAAATTGGTGGTGAACAAAAATATGTCACCAACTCGCACTTGGCCATTATTTATTATTTTATATTAGAGTAGGTACTATAATAATGTCAAGTTAAAATATATTTCAAATTTATAAATTTAACTGTACCTTTACAATTATGTATGCATTATCAATTTACTAATTATTTCACGAGCAAGAATCTGTTCATCCTGGTTACCCATAACACGTCATAACCTACCTAATTCTACGGAAAAAAAAACAACGTAAAGTTACGTACAAAATTAAATGATACACATTGAGTGTAATATTAGTTTGTTTGCGGCAAAATATTATAATTGGATAAATTAGAAAGTGTGTTTGTTTGTTGGTTTGTCGATTTGTTAGTTTGTTTGTTCCTCTTTCACGCAGAAACAAAGCAACGGATTGATCTGATTTTGCATGGGCATAGCTCAAGGGCTGGAGAGTGACATAGGCTTTTCATCATCATCATCTCCATTTTTCGTTACTAAGCAACCGCGGGGCGCGGCTAGTATTAAATAATTTAAATTTGTAGCAAGTACCATGAAAATTAAGACCATAGACGAAAGCCATGAATATTAACCAGAATAAACCAGAGCGATCGATAAGTCTTTTCTAAAGAACGATGTTTCTAAATCTAGACTAGGTCTATAAATATCGGTTTTGAAAGAATAGTAAATTATTTTTATGAACAACAAATTAAATGAAACTGCCACCGTTTAGCTCTATTTGAACGTTCTTTACGCTATCTAGTAAAGATTAGGAGGTTAATTCTAAGATTCCAACGCAGACAGACTCATAACAATCAGATAATATTAACAATAACATATCGACTTAACAGTAGTTAACACAAACCGTCTTGCTTACGTAAGTTCAGGAAATCTGTAATTTAAATATTTGGCAAGTTTTTAATTTTCTCCGCAATAAAAGTCATCGAAAACTATTGGCTAGCGCAACACAAATCTTACGTACGCAGTTAACGATGCTGTCCGCAATTTGACTTCGTATGTTGTATCAAAATTAATGTAATCGACTTCAATAGGTAATCACCTTGCTCAACACAGACTATTCACTTTGATCTAGCATAGGTAGCCAGAGCTATCTCCTTTCTGAGTACCTACATGAAAACCCAGACTATTCACTTTTATCTAGCATAGGTAGCCAGGGCTATCTCCTTTCTGAGTACCTACATGAAAACCCAGACTATTCACTTTGATCTAGCATAGGTAGCCAGAGCTATCTCCTTTCTGAGTACCTACATGAAAACACAGACTATTCACTTTGATCTAGCATAGGTAGCCAGAGCTATCTCCTTTCTGAGTACCTACATGAAAACACAGACTATTCACTTTGATCTAGCATAGGTAGCCAGAGCAATCTCCTTTCTGAGTACCTACATGAAAACCCAGACTATTCACTTTGATCTAGCATAGGTAGCCAGAGCTATCTCCTTTCTGAGTACCTACATGGAAACCTAGACTATTCACTTTGATCTAGCATAGGTAGCCAGAGCTATCTCCTTTCTGAGTACCTACATGAAAACCCAGACTATTCACTTTGATCTAGCATAGGTAGCCAGAGCTATCTCCTTTCTGAGTACCTACATGAAAACACAGACTATTCACTTTGATCTAGCATAGGTAGCCAGAGCTATCTCCTTTCTGAGTACCTACATGAAAACACAGACTATTCACTTTGATCTAGCATAGGTAGCCAGAGCTATCTCCTTTCTGAGTACCTACATGAAAACCCAGACTATTCACTTTGATCTAGCATAGGTAGCCAGAGCTATCTCCTTTCTGAGTACCTACATGAAAACACAGACTATTCACTTTGATCTAGCATAGGTAGCCAGAGCTATCTCCTTTCTGAGTACCTACATGAAAACCCAGACTATTCACTTTGATCTAGCATAGGTAGCCAGAGCTATCTCCTTTCTGAGTACCTACATGAAAACACAGACTATTCACTTTGATCTAGCATAGGTAGCCAGAGCTATCTCCTTTCTGAGTACCTACATGAAAACCCAGACTATTCATTTTGATCTAGCATAGGTAGCCAGAGCTATCTCCTTTCTGAGTACCTACATGAAAACACAGACTATTCACTTTGATCTAGCATAGGTAGCCAGAGCTATCTCCTTTCTGAGTACCTACATGAAAACACAGACTATTCACTTTGATCTAGCATAGGTAGCCAGAGCTATCTCCTTTCTGAGTACCTACATGAAAACACAGACTATTCACTTTGATCTAGCATAGGTAGCCAGAGCTATCTCCTTTCTGAGTACCTACATGAATCTACTTATAAGTAGTAGTACTTATAAGTAGATTCATGTAGTTTTCCCCGAACTGTGAATTCGCAACCCCTATAATATATATCTACGCAACCCCTGGACTAACTTTGCTCACATTTAATACATAGATTTAATTCCTATTTTCTACCACTTACCTTCCAGTCTCGTATATTGTAGTAGGCCTTGTAATAATTTTTGACTTAATTGTATTTTTAAACAAGCAATCTTCACTAATATTTTTATTATATCTGGTTACTTATTGTAGATTTTAACACATCAGTATTCAGGACTACTTATGTATTTCTAAATTGGGTACAGCCTGTACCCAATTATTAATCCTTACTAATATTATAAAAGCGAAAGTAACTCTGTCTCTCTGTCTGGATGTTTGTTCGCTTTTCACGACTAAACCGCTAAGCCGATCTTAACGACTTTTGGCGGGATGATAGTGTACATCATAAGGACGGACATAGGGTACTTATTCTCCCAGAAAATGCGGGAAAATGGGAAAATCGCGCGTAACACCGCGGGATTCAGCTAGTTAGTATATAATCTAAGGTAATATATAGCTAGGATACTAGGATAGCTAATTTGATTTCACGTCTATTGTTTTTGTAAAAATTAAATAAGTTTAAGTTTTTACTAACAAAAATATTACCATTTCGAGTACATAAATATACAATGAGCTAGCAGGGTAAGAACCTTTTTTGTTATATAATAAAGTTTACGCTTTTCGTTTGTTTAATATTTACAAGTATTATAAAGCATTTCTTTTTTGCGTAATTTATGACGAGAGGTGACGATTTATGTCTGGTGATAGAATTTTTAAAAATAGGTACGCCATATTACGTCATTAAAATTTGCTACTTCAAACCATCGTCATCGGCAAACGAAATTTTTTGCATAATTGGGTTTATATTAGCTTCCTGTTTACTAAAAGGCATAAATAAATATAGATAAAATAATACGCAATTAACATATTAAGAGCTAGGTAGGTATGGCATTAATAATAATTCATAGAGCTAGCCAGTTTTAGTAATGATAAATAAACGAGCCAAGTGCGAGTCGGGCTCGCGCACTAAGGGTTCCGTACCACCACATAACTTTTTAGCTACTAAAGTATTAAAAAGTTGTTCAAAAAGACAACAACCCATCAACGCCCAGGCGGTTACCCATCCAAGTACCGGCCGCGCCTGACATTGCTTCACTTCGGTGATCGTACGAGAACCGGTGGTGAACAGAAATTTGTAACCGACTCGTACTTGGCCATTGTTTATTATTTGTTGTTATACTTTAGTTAGAGTGTGTACTATAATCATGCATAGTTTGAAGCTTGTACGTATTACCGTTTTTACACAAGAGCTAATACAAAAATTAAAATACGTTTGTTGTATATGGACCCCCATTACGTTTTGACTTTATGACTTTTTTATTATTTCTTAAATAATAATCCGCCGTAACATTACATATTCTGGGAAAATTTCAACTAACTATCTATTACAGTTCGAAAGATACAGCCGTTAATAGGTAGGACAGAGAGACAGACGGACAGATGGACAGACGGACAAACGGACAGACGGACAGACTGACATACGGACATACGGACAGACAGATAGACAGACATCGTAGGCTTAGTAATAGGGTCCCGTTTTTACCCTTTGGGTACGGAACCCTAAAAAGTTCAAATAAAAACGAAAAGTCAACAATTATTGATGTCACGTCGAGTCGTGATCCAAATGTCAGCCAAAATTATGGGACACGCACACTGCACGCTCTAGTAAAGACCACGCTCATATTTGGGTACAGTTTGAGTCACCAAACACCTTTTACTAAAGTCCATTATATCAATTTAGCCTCATGATAATTCGCAGTTAAGTCATAAATAAACTTTTAAATCAGTGGCAACTAAAATTATGTATGAATATTGTATAACTTACGTATTAAATCTTCCTGTTATTGATAGGTGTAAGCCGATTCTATTAGCTTTCAATATTCGCTAATGATTCGTTTTATTACCATAGCATGTGAATCAGATTAAAGAGTCAATGATCTTTTTTAATTTGATTTTTGTTGTAATTGGTATTACTTCATCTAGGACGCGTTAATTAAAATAACTCATCAACTCGAAAAGAGACAGGAAACTTTACAGGAAACAAACTGATATTTCCAGTTTACCATACATTGTGCAATTTAGCTATTTTCGTATAAAGCGTGGTATGTTATTGATTTGGCTAAGAGAGAAAGTCGATGACCAAAATCGAGACTAAATTACATCCGACGATCGCGTCAACGCATTTGATGCAATGGTAATGATGACATCATCTATTTATCATCATAGCCTTTCAAGTAAAATTGAACTGAATCACTCAAGTGGAATTTCACCAGGTTTAAGCTAGCAAAAAACTATAAAGCAAACAGCAAAAAAAAAAGCATAGCAGTTGACTTACAGTGGTTTAAAAAGCGTGGATATTATTTAACTTTTAAGACATGAAACGAAATGTTGTCTGTGTTCATAATATTATCTACTTAATTAGCTTTTTAATGTTACCGTATGACTAACTCGACAGTAATAACCCTACTCTATAAGCCTTCCTTATTTTTGATTTCTAATTTAATTATATGGCGAAAGAAAGGAAACAAGTTTATTTATCGCCTAATTACCTGTTTGTTTTTAAAAGTAGTAATTATGATTTTTTTTGCTGGTTGCCGGGATACCAGCTCAAAATTATAATCGTATTTTTTCACATAAATAGGGAAGACTTAATTTGTTCTAGAGAGGAGACTAGGGATCGGCCAACATAGCTTAGGACAGGACACCCTGAGATTCGATGGAATCATAATATAATTTAGCCGTGGCGAAGCGAAAAGACGAAGATCGGGTTGAATGGGCTCCTTGGAAGAGGCCAGTATATCCAGCTGTAGGACTAAGGTGGGTTAATTATGATGATGATGATGATATAAATGTACTCAAGTCAGCTCTATAACGTTTTTTGGTATGCGTGCGACTTACGACGGTTACCGAGGTCGATTTTGTGTGACCAGTCACCTTGATCTTTAGTTGAAGCTGCAAACGCATAGCTTGACCTCCACACTTTCAATTGCTCCGGCACTAACACAATATTATAGTACGTATCTATTCTGTACTTAAATGATCAGAAAAAAACTTGGCGTGACGGTAAAAGAACTGAACAAATGTATCAAAACCACCTACGAAATCACTTGAACATTAATAGTTAGTAGGTGCAAGAATATTGATTGAATCAGGCGTTACTTTGCGGAAGTCCATCTTCAAAATTGTTTATATCACAGAAAAAAAATAATTTTAAAAAACCGGACAGGTGCTGCGAGGGTTCCGATGGGCGAAATATATAGAGCGTGAGCGAGACCAAAAAATAATAATTGAAAGACAAACTTAACTTTGTAGTGCACAATAAGGTGCTTCGATACATACAAACTACAAAATATAAGTTTGTAATTGCAAAACAAATCTTTTTTTATATGGTTATGCGGTTTTTATGCGGTTCGCCCCAGCTTCGCACGGGTATAGATTATAGCCTATGTCACCCGGGGATAGTGTAGCTTCCCAACAGTGAAAGAATTTTTCAAATCGGTTCAGTCAGTTCGGTCGGTTAGTCGGTTTCAACTTGATATCTTTACGCGTTCCTGAGAAAAAAGGTCTTGACAGAAGGACAGACGGACAACAAAGTGATACAACATTATTACCTGCTCAACTTTAAGGCTAAAATGACTAACTTTAGTTTAGGGTTGCGTGATAAATGATTGGACGTTGTCAAACAAGTGGCGTAAAAATAGTATAAGTGCTTACCTAATCATAATAAAGTTATAAGATATCGTAAGTGCTGATTAGAATTTGCAATATTCTTGCAATTGTATCGCCAATAGGCAATTGTGTAACTAAGCTTGCTCGTTAATTACATAGCTATTAGTTTTCAACCAATTTACCTAAGGCACCTTTTTCTAGGGCGATCCAGTTTGCCTCGAAGGAAAGTGCTGCTAAGAAAACGTTGTGGGTCTATAATTTTGTAGAAACGTTGAACTAGAAATCTGCCGTTTAGTAAGAATGGCAGTCTTCAATATTTTCACCGCAAATAACTTATGTTTACGCTAAATAGGGAACGACGGATACAAAAAAGCTATGAGCTACCTAACTTAAAAGTCTCTAGTTAGATAGGTAAGTTGGCAAGTAATTTATATCTTATATACAGATTATACAGGCAGGCCTTTTTTTATTTTTTTCGAGGGGGAAATCTTCCTAAGATACCCTGCA
This sequence comes from Agriopis aurantiaria, assembly GCA_914767915.1. NCBI lineage: Eukaryota > Metazoa > Arthropoda > Insecta > Lepidoptera > Geometridae > Agriopis > Agriopis aurantiaria. The sequence goes on along the minus strand of OU611983.1, from coordinate 9,006,247 downwards.
GCCCCTCCACCCACAACAACGTTGGTCACACAACGTTGTCGTTCTCTCCCTGGGCACGCTTATGTGGATGGTCAAAGCCCCAACTTTGACCATCCCGAGCCCGGAGGTCCCCTTTTAGTAGCCTCTTACTACAGGCAGGGGTTACCGGTGCCGTATTCTATTGCCCCGGCGCCAGGGCTAATACAGGCAGGCCTAGGAAACGCTGACGCGATGACCTCGACACGGTCCTGATACAGTGGTTAAGTCTGGCGGGTGATCGCACTGTCTGGAAAGAAATGGGGGAGACCTTTGCCCAGAAATGGGACAGTAAAGTTACATATTTAAAAAAAAACAGGGTTATTAAAGAAAAGGTATGCTAAACCGAAAGGGGTTCGTTATACTCATCATTATGAACAACTTTTACTATGAGACCCATCCTTGTCGATTGTGTTTTCCATGGAACAGCTAATATATTTTTTACGACGACCTTCTTTCGGCTTAGCATACCCTTTCTTTATAACCCTTTCGTTTCTAGCATGTATATCTTAGCATTGTAGCGACCAAATTATCTGTAGAGTTGAGTAAGAGATCCTAAACATAACTGATATTCTCGAGTGAAAAACTCTACGGGTTAAGTTGGTCGGGCTGTACTTACTTAGTTTCTTTTAGTAGTAGTTACTTATTAGGGTGTAGTGCATAGTGTACAATGTTTGTACATAGCACGCAGAACAGATGGCCGATGTAGCCAAAAGGTTCTCAAATGGAGACCGCGGACCTATAAGCACAGCATAGGATGTCCACCTAACAAGATGGACAGACGACTTTAAAGAGAAGAAAAAACGCATGAAAACGATGGATGCAGGCCGCTTCCAACCGGCCCTTTTGGAGATCGATGGGGGAGGCCTACGTCCAGCAGTGGACGTCCTATGGCTGAAACGATGAATGTTTGTCACCTAGCACCTAGGTTAGGTGAGAAAGGCATATGTCTCATAACAACCAGCTGCCGTGATCCGATATGATCAAACACCAATAAAGAAGTAATTAATATAATGGTAGAGTAAATTGCATTAAAGTGGTGTGGCGTGCAGAAAACGTCTTTCATAATCAATGGGGCAAGAAATCGCTCTAATTAAGCTTACCAAAATATTTTAGTAATAAGCTAACTTTTGGAACTTAACAGTGCTGCGGACATCGTGTCATTTTTAGGGTTCCGTAGTCCTACAAGGTACCCTTACAAACTCGTTATTACACTTTACATACAATCGTACTGGTCCAATTTTTCGGTAACTATATCGTTAATTTTTTATTAAACTTGGCAAATATACTTAAACTAGCTGTGCCCCGAGGTTTCATCCACGTGGATTACTCTTTATAGCATCCGCTATCTGTCGGTTAAAGTCCCGTCAAAATCGGTCCAGCCATTATGGAATCCATAGGAAACAAAATTATATACATTACATACTATTACACAAATCGCTTTTAATACATAGACCAGCAATACAAATTACCTACCGATATAATATACTTTTTTGAAAAACAAAATATATGTACTTAGTTTTTAAGTCATAATGGAAATTCTTATTTTCAATTAAAATAAACTTTATTTTCATCAAAATAGGACGGAATATATTTCTAAAAAATTTACTTAAAATTACTGCACCGTAGACCGCAGGGTAACGTTGGATGCAGGCCGCTTCTAACCGGCTTTTTGGAGATCGATGGGGGAGGCCTACGTCCAGCAGTGGACGTCCTATAGCTAAAATGATGACATAAAATTATACCTAGATACCACCTACGTTTGTGTGAAAAGCGTAAAAATGGCGCGATCTCCTAAAGTTAAGATATAAGATAATTGTTGTAAATAATGTGTTTGATAATTGTTATTGTTGTTTTGTTGTTGTTACTGTCATATAAATAAAATGTGTGAAAACTACGTCAGTTTTCATAAAAAGATAAATTGTTATTTGTTAATTATTTTAGTAAACAGTTAATAATTTATCTATAATGTAATAATAATTTATAATCTATACTCATTATATTACATAAGTACTTCAGGTAAATACGCTATGTACTAGTTTTATGTTCACGATCGTCGATTTTTTGTTATAAAACATATGACGAATAACTTCTTCCATGGGTAGGTTAGTGATACTAAGATCAAAGTACTTATTTTCCAACCACAACACACATCAACATTAGTAACTTTCTACGAGAGTGTTTCTCTTGTATAGCATTGTGAGCTATTTTACAATAACAAGCATGTCATTACTGCACGTAAGCCGCACTTTACTAGTTCTGCTTACGGCTGCGAAACAAATCGCTATCATTTGTCATCCGCTTATTGGTGTGAGATTTCTCCACGATTAACATGAAATATGTGTGGACAATACGCATAATCTAACTCTATTAATCATGTTTATACGCAACATCTATTTCTATTTAAAATTATGCGTGGTGTCTGTCTGCAGTCTAACTTGCAAATCGATCCCGTTGTTACATTGTTGTCTCATAAAGTTTTTTTAACAGACTAGCTGACACGATAGACGTCTGTTCAAATTTAAAGCAATTTCACTAACTTTTTTTTTAAATATTGTGTCTGCGCTTTAACAATGGTGACGGTATGACCGAGGATGGAACACGATGATCTAGAACAAATCTGCTCACTCAAGCCTTGAAGATGTTTAGAATGTGATTTTTTGAGGAAAAACGTTCATAGAAAAATACCATTGAAAGAAGCGCTTGCATTTTTTCCCAATTTAAAATTTTTCTGAGGACAACTTTTCTTATTTTTAGACTAATTATTAGCCAAATCAGTCCAGCCGTTCTGTAGTGATGCTCTTTATACCGAACGGTATTTAATTTTTACTATATACTATTTTTATATTTGATAGCCCGTTGGTCCAGTTGGTAGTGAACCTATACCTTCTGATCCTGAGAGCATGGATTTGATTCCCACGTAGGACAAACATTTGTGTGATGAACATTAATTTGTGTTTGTTCTATATCTGGCTGTTAATATCTATTTAAGTATGTATTTAAAAACTATATTATGTATGTATATCAGTCTCTGGCAGCCATATCACAAGCTTTGCTTAGTTTGGGGTCAAATGACCGTGTGTGCAAAAATATCCCAAATATTTATTTTATTTATTTAAATAGATTTGGCTTACATTTAACCGCTGTCTGACCTAATGGAAAGAGATGATGTAGTCGAAGATTTTTTTGGATGCCAAAAGTGGCAAAAATCTTAACAGGCCGCCTGATGGTAAGCGATCACCGTCGTCTATGTAAGTATACTGTAACATCAGGGCCATCACAGATAGAGCAAGTCTGTCTAGTAATAACCTGTAAAATCCAAATCTCCAAAGTGAACAACTTGTACAACACTATTTTGCTAAATTCGAGGAAAAATGTGGTCTCATACAAAATTACCGATCACGTAGGGGTCATCTCGGCGGCAATAAACTAGGCCACGTGGCCAGTTGACCCTATTTTATAATCACCTACTTTTCTGTATCAATGTGTAAGGTATCAGGATCGACGTGATGGGATGTTGATAGGTCTGTATCAACGTGTAGGGTATCAGGATTGATGTGATGGGACGTTGATAGGTCTGTATCAACGTGTAGAAAATCAAGATCGGCGTGATGGGATGTTGATAGGTCTGTATCAACGTGTAGGATATCAGGATTGATGTGATGGGATATTGATAGGTCTGTATCAACGTACAGGGTATCAGGATCAACGTGATGGGACGTTGATAGGTCTGTATCAACGTGTAGGATATCAGGATCGACATGATGGGATGTTGATAGGTCTGTATCAACGTGTAGGATATCAGGATTGATGTGATGGGATATTGATAGGTCTGTATCAACGTACAGGGTATCAGGATCAACGTGATGGGACGTTGATAGGTCTGTATCAACGTGTAGGATATCAGGATCGACATGATGGGACGTTGGTAGGTCTGTATCGATCATAATAAGATCATTAATAACAGCTTCTGCGCCAATAATCTCATTTTAAAAGCTAAAACCGTTTTCTTACAACTATTGTAGACTTCAGAAGCGGGCTGTGGGAAACCGGTGATATGCGTGACGGGACTCGCTATTGTAGTACCTACAAAGTCTGCGACTCTTAACTTTCACAACAAATAAAATAATAAAATATTTGTATTGTCTCACGAGACCAAAGAGATAAATACTTATAGTATTTTAATTGAAGCTATTCAACAAACGAGGAAATGGCTCTAAATTGCTTGAGAAATCTCACTCGCACATTATTTTTTTTGCACCATTTATCTTAGTAAATAATTTGTTCACGTTTTTTTTCTGTCTAGTATAGATGGTAATACTAAGTATCTGTCTGTATATCAAATAAATTATCATTGAAATTGCGATTAAAAATTATTAAATACTTTAAGGCGAGGTTATCCCAATTTTAAGCAACGCTTGTTACTAGAGATGACCATAAGGCTTTGTGTCGCATATCGCGCCATAAGTCACATTTAGTGGAGCAAAACCTCTGCCTCTTACACACATTTGTACATTTCGGTACTTCTATTTTTGAGTTCTTTCTTGATTTTTCTCATATTTTTCGAAAAGTAAAGCTGCTATGTAATATGTACCTTTACGTTCCCTTTATAATTATGAAATCTGTATCTTAAAATATCGTAGTCATAATTCAGTAAATAGCTATTTGAATGAATCCTAAAAAACAGGGGGAAAGCGCAAATCAGTGTTACTTTTATTCTTTTCTAACAAGCGAAATGTCCTTAATCGTATTTCGGTCTTTACGGTTTCCTAGATAAAACATTAAATTTTGATATGACACCATTTTTATAATTTTGAGCTAACCATGGAAGCAGACAAACTAAAACTAGCATGACCAAAATTGCTAAAAGTGGGAAAAGAGAGCATCAATAAAAAATGTTTTTATAATCGCACGTTATTCACTATTGGGGTTGCGCTTAAAATGTCGTTATGATGTATTTTATATATTTTTGTTTTATTAATATAAAAATAAATGGATATTTTATTTTCGGTTTCAAAATGAAAATTTAAAATACAGCATTCCGCCATGATAAGCCACGATTATAAAAACAAACACTATTTTGTTTGTATTTAAGATCGTGACGTCGTAAGCAGCCGCTACCATCATCTGCGAGTATTAAATTTCTGTCTTGAATTTAAAATTACCTAGTTGGGATCAATTTTACACAATTTTTTCACAGATAATAAAAGTTGTTGCTTGGATTATTTAGTTGTTTTAGTTTTAAAGATGACTTGATCAAGAGTGCTTTTAGCTATGATTAATGAACATTTGTTCAGCCGTTTGAAGATTACCGCCTTGTTTATCGGGGGTCTCGCAAATGCGTCACATTTTTAGTAGGTTCGCATGGCGTAAAAACTCCACTCTGACACTCACTTTGCGGTATTGGGACAGAGCATCCCTTCATAATATGACCAAAAACTTTAAACACTTATCATGAGCTATCCTCGGCCACAGCATCGCTTACCATCAGGCGAGTTGGTGGCCAAATGAAGATCTACATTATTTATAATAATTAATTTGTACGATACTGTGTTAATGTACGATATTATGAATTACATATTTTCACTAAGTTTACACTTCTAACAGACTAAACACGAGGTCCAATATCTTATTTTTGTTATAATATAACTGATTTTGACAACTTTTTTAGTAACCAAGCTGTCAACATTTGTTGTTTTAACAGATCGCTTCATTAAAATGTAAGCTCAGTTTAAAAAAAAAACATCTAGCTAATATCACGAAAAGAGCAAATAGGTAATTATAGACTTTCTTCATGTAATTGAATACCATGTCCATGATATAATCAAGTTATGACACCAACTGCATTCTGCAGCCTTATTTTGTCATGCTAGCCGTTACAAATTGTGTTATTTATGTTTTATACACACGATAATCGCATAACATTACTGTTTAAATAATTATGTTAATGCAAAGTTTGAGATACTGCATCGATCACAAGTACAGGTTTTACTTATTTACACACGTAACAGATTCAGCGCAATGCAATCAACTTAAAAACAAGTCTTCAAAATGATTAACGCCGTTTTTTTGTCTTATGGCTTTCTTAACGATCAACCGTGCTGGTATTGTTTTAATTAGTTTTTGCAGTTTGTTCTTTACAGCTGTCTTACAATGTATAGCATGATACAACCTGATACTAGGAAACGTTGTGGAAAACTGTCAACTTTCTAACTTTGTATTTCGAAGGTACTATGTTTATCACTATGGCTGTTTCTTGTAGGTCATAGCCAAAGTTAATAGTTGTTATATTGTAATTGGTTATAATAGTTCATCGATATGGGTCATTCAAATTAAGATCAAAAATATTAAAATATATCTTGGACGAGAAAAAGTAAAAAAAAGAGTTAAATAAATTGACTATAATTATGCAAAAAGTGACACAGGTATTGAATGTGATCTATAAATGATAAAATAGTAGTTTAATGTGGCGAAAAGGTGTCAGAATCCTCTTTTGTGACCTTTTCACGATTGAACTGATCTCGATAAAATTTGACAAGCGTGCATTTACTATATATAATACTAGGTACATAATATGGGAAAACTTATTTACTATACTACATACTAGCTGTTGCCCGAGATTTACTACGCGTTGGTTTTCATATAATCTTTCAACCCCGTTTTGTCCCCCATAATTCAGCCTTTTCGTAAAATCCTTTCTTAGCGGACCTCTGCACTTTATAAGGAATCTACTTACCAAGTATCAGCTTGGAACGTTAAGTAGTTTATTAAGTAAATGGTATTTTGCTTTTATTTAAATTGACCTGGGTAGGTATACTTTCGAGTGCTAAAAAAACTAGTAACTCGTACGTAAAGCCGCGGAAGATGACTAAGGGGAGCTTTGGTCGCGTCAGTGGTGAGATTTGGGGATCTAATCTCCCATTCCAGCTAGTTTCGGAAAGGCAACGACGCGGTGTGGTCCGCACTGCTGTAGAGAGAAGAAGGGGACATTTCCCGGGAGTGGTACCTAAGGAAACGTGCTTTATAGGGGAACTACCGATGCGTTCCTAATTCCTATGGACGTCCTAGTGCCATTCATCAGGCACAGAAGCAGGCCACCGATGGCAACGGTTTGTTTGAACCATCTAGTACCTACCGGTATTTGTCCGATTATAGTCCCGGACTTACTGGGCCCCGATTCCATAACTTCAAATATTACGTGCGTGTCAAAGTTAAGGAATCAAGGCCAATGCTTACTTAGCTCCTTGTAGGAAACATTAGATATACCTAAGTTAGTATACCTACAATAAGTCTTCTTAAATCACTGATGCATGATGTGGGTAGAGAAAAGCAATAAATATTTTAATTTATTATCTGGGCAGTTGAGTGTCGATGTTGCACCGAGACCGACTACGTGTTTCTTATGGTTTCTAGAAATTCTCATTCCTCTAATGTTACAGCAACTTATAGATAACTCTTTGATAACGATTAGCTATACGCTACGGTTGTAATATGTGTAATAAAATTTTGGCAAATAATTCAATGAGGCGATATGTTTTTTCAAGTATATAGCCGCCAAAACTCTATTGCATAATACACAATTTTTAATCTGCTAGAAGAAAGTCTTTGGTCATCACTTCACAAACTATAAAGAAGGTTACGCATTCATCATTGTCTATTTTTTTTTTTTGTTTAAATCTTCATGAGCGTGGATTCAATGTCCTTTACTCGTAATATTAAACAGTTTACTTTGTCTTAATAGCGTCAAACAAGTCATAGTCACAGTCAGAGTCAAGCTAAGTAAGTCACGGTCAAGTCGAACTCATGCCCCTGTAAAGTGGTGGAGACTTTATAAGAGGCTCCTATGGAGTTTTGGAAACAACACGAAAAGACACGTTTCACCTCGTTATATCACTTGCCCACACTCGAGCACGTTTACGAGCACTTAATGAATAATAATTCACCATTTAGTACACATTAACACTCGAAAATACACAAGTTTAGGAAAATAATCCAACGAGCCGACATGTTTTTTCCGCGTTGGCGCCAAAACTCTTCATCATTGTCTATGCTTGTAAGAATTGCCATGTCCAAAATAAAAACAGCCGTAAATTCGCTAAAAGATGCGCTAGATTACAAAAGAACGGTGATTGGGTCGGGCTATTAGGGTATACTACCTTTAGTAAAACAACCATGTTATTACCGTTATTATTGTTTACCTTGTTTTTCTTTGACATTTCCACTTTCTATTAAGAATCAAAGTCATTTACACTTATCAATTTTGAAGTTGAATACGAAAGATTGAATCAAATAACTGGAATATTTTAAAGGGCTCACGGCTGGACGACTCAAAGAAAACAAGTAATAATTGTACTAATACATATCTCCTTTGTTTATCTGATCTGAGCGGTTCCTTGTAGTACTAATGATCCCTAAAAAGGAAGTAAATATAACTTTTGTATTAGTACTTGTTTGAATAAAGGACATTTCAATACGCAAATGGTTCTCATAAAATTCCTAGCAACGCACGTGAACATGCGCTCGCAATAGGACGTTGTTTTGATAAAATATCTTTTTCAATTTCAAAACAGTGGTATTTTTTTTCAAACTAAACCGCTTTAGAGGAAACACATTGATCACTCGCAGTATAAACTAATTATTTAAAAAAAATACCCTAGGTCACGGTAAATTTTGTCAATGTTGCTTCGACGCTATAGGTGTCTGTTAGGTGTGTGCCGGTTACAGTGAATTTACCGTAATTACGGTGCACATGGCAACACACGCTTGAATGCCAAGATTTTTGACATCATCAAACAACTTCGGAAAAAAACTAGTGAAAATATAATTATGGAAAATTGGGAAAAATACAGTAATTAATACTAAAGAAAATGTTTTTAAAAATTAAGATGTACCAAACTAAAAGCAACTCATAACCTTGTACACAATTTTTAATTAATTTGTGCTTCTCCTTAAAATGCGATATATGTATTACCATAGCTGGTAGTGCTCTTAGCTTCTCCCTGTGCACATTCTGCAAGATACGAAATGATGACAAGTTGTAAGCTCCAGCGTGCAGTCGCGCTGCCTTTGCTTCGCGCAAGTAAAGCAAAATATATTTTGGCGAAATATGTTTCTAGCAAAAGCGGTGATGATGACGACGAAAAGAAAAATAATGCAAATGAATTTTTTCAATCCTGTCTAAGCTGCGACTGCCCAACTGGCTGCAATTCAAATACGATCTGTTACGATGTATGTATTAACTTTGGAAGCACCTTTCACGCCAAAAGCTCTAAAGATAACCATTATGTGCAAAATACATTTGTGCCATGTTGGTCCATTTGCTCTTAAGTATTAGAACTGTTAGAGTCATGATTCAAAACGAGCCCTTAATAGGTATGCATCTGTTGCAAAATAAATGAAATCTTCTAAGTAAAAACTGGGGCCTTACGGACAACAGGTATTGCGGCACCAAACTAACGTTAGATCCGCTCAGTTGGAAAATCACGCGAACGTGAACCTTAACGCGCCCAGATAAGGTTTGCGGTCGCGTGATTTTCCAACTGAGCGGATTAGGTGCCTGTAATAGCAGTTTTCCGTAAGGCCCCTGTTCCCACAAAAGTTTCAATCGTCAGGTCGTACGGCAACCTGATTTAGCGATTATGTTTCGGTGAAGCTAAAAGTTGCGTGACCATAAACCATATCTCGGTTCACGGGTGCAAGTACCGTTTTTTTATCGATCGTCAAATTGACATTTGAGGTCGTCAAATTCGATAATATGCAATTTTTTCAGTAGGTACTCGCTGTGATCGATTCTATGGCATTTTAGCGAATTTGACGATCGATAAAGAATGGTACTTGCACTGCAGCTGGTTCGCGTGATTTTCCACACTTCGTAGTTTCAGCGTTGTTTTGAGCCTGCGAAGGCCCCCATCAAATTTATTGCAATTGAAAACGCTCAGTTTTAGTTCCTATATAACTCGTGAAAATTGGGAAGGCCATCTAGGCCCTGGCCCTATGACCTTGACAGAGCACTATTTTGTTCGAATAGACAAAGAATGTTGATATGCTGATTTTCAGGCGAGAGTAGAGTAAAGCTAATAAGCAAGTAGGTATTGTAGTCAGTCATTATCTTATGATTTTTTCGAAACAAATATGTTTGTCGGTAATAAATATTGGTTATCATTTGGTGATCTGGCAGGAACTATATAGGGGGCCCCTGTCGATCGCGGGGCCCTGGGCAAGTGCCCAGAGTGCCCAGTGGGAAAGAAGGGCCTGGGTACAGGTAGTACCTACCTACTAATGCGCCTTGCACACGGTTTAAATAACTTGAACATTGAACAACTTAGAACACGAATCATTTATAACAATTGATAGGTACCTACTTACCTACCTACGTGCATCATTCCTTCTCAACCTGCGCAACTTAGAACATCACAACGCGTCGTAGGTTTGAAATTTATAGCTCTAAAAGTGAGCACCTGTTATTCCTGTGAGTGAGTCTTGAGCCTAGTTTTATTTTTCTGTGGCAGTGTTTTTTTGAGCATTGAATAAACTATAATTTTGGTAAAGGTTTACCATGATAAGCCAAAGATCAACACTAACTTAAAATAAACGCCATCTACTGCAATCATCAGATATTATTTTGCAAGAAAACTTGGCTTGCAATTGTTTTTTATACCATGGTCAATTGAATTCAGTTCAACATCGTTCTTATAGATGTCACTGACTTAAAATGTTAATATTGGTTGTGAAAATAGTTGTAGATACCACATACCTACTAGGTATTTCTAACTAGCCACGCCCTACGGATTTATATATGCTTACGGTGTTTCCGTAGGTGTTTTTTTATTACTTTAAGATCGGTGCAGCCGCTTAGTCGGGAAAAGGAAAAATAGAAGACTTATTTTTACAAAGAAAACATACCTACTAACTTTTGCCCGCGACTTCGTACGCGTAGACTTTCATATATACTTTCAACACCCATTCCGTTCGCAAAATCCTAGCGGACCTCTACGATAAAGAATCTGCTGATATTAAGCTTCGTAGGTATTGTAGTTTTCCTGATGAGTCAGCCTACGTATGGTATTCCGCGTTATTTGATGTATCAAATCACGAGTGAATCGGTTTCTTCTAGGCAAACGTGCTCCAACGTAGACCGCATCGTCGCTTAACATTAGGCAAGATGGTGGTCAAACGCAAGCCTATTATTTACAAAAAATAAAACATTATATTTTTATATTTTCAGGCCCGAAAATATGGACATTGCTTGCCTCACTGCACCCGGTGTCCAGAGTTTGATCCTTTGCCCAACATCCCGACAGACATATTTAGGTGCACAGCTGGAGAAGTGGGTACCTTGTAATATCAGTCATTTACCTAAGCCCATTCCCCCTTATTAGTAAATTATAAATTACTCATTAGGTCTTAAATTGAGGGTAGGTACTTCACCAAGATGCAATAGCTATAGAGTCCCAAAGGTGCATTTTTTTTTATCCGAACCAAAACTCGGCGCATGTTACACATTGCGCCGACTTTTTGGTTAGTTTTAAGGCAACCGCGATCCGACTTCAACGCCACGCGATGCCAGTGCTAAGATGATATAACGTCTAAAATGGAGTAGGTTCGTGGCATTGCGAATTATATAATTGATGTCTAGGTATGTACGACTCTCAAACGATTTTTGACTGTTTTCCTTTAGAGATTGTGACTCTATATATAGGTATTGTTTCTCGATGGGGTGTTGTTTATATATATCGCAACTCAAGACATTTTGACGGTCAAATGTTCCTGGGTTGCACCGCGCGGCGTTGCGTCGCCGCAATATATTTATGTGTGTCGGCCCGAAAGGATAAACTAGTTTATTATTAAGGACGATTGGGTCTTCTTTCTAAACCTGATAGCGTGTATTAGAGCAACCGCACACATAGCCGCAAAATGCAACCACTCGTGGCCGCCACAATGGCTGGACGAAACTGTTCATGCGTTTTTTTGTGTCCTGAGACTAATCTTATCGTTTTTTTTTCAGCGTTTAGGACCTAAGGGACAGGCTTCTAAATGCTGCCAGTATTTAAACCCAGAGTATTTTTCTTACCACCACATGTCTTATTATGACTTGCAATACGTTCTTAGGCAATTTAGAATTTGTTGTCCAGATACCTGTCGCAAACCACTATAAAGTTAAAATACGAATTAAATATGAAGTTTTTATTGTTTATTCCTACATATCCTTTTTATAAGTTCATTCTATCCGTCCGTCTGTCCGCCCGTGCTAATTATTTAGCAAATGATGAAATAAACTTTGCAAAATTACAGTTTTAGTACTGAACTCGATTTTTTATAAATTAAAAAAAAAATAGGGTTGGGGCTTTTTGTCAGATCTGAGGGATAAACCATAATAAGTATTATACTATGAGCCATCCCTGAAATTTACCTTACGAAATTTAGCTTACTACCCAATTTCGGAAACATGAACCTGACCACAATTATTAGAAGGCTTTGGCTACAGAACTCTACCATACGCGTCTATCCACGATCTTGGCCTGTTACAATGTAACACGCTTTAGTAGCACTTGTAACAAAGACTTGGTTGCGCCTAAGGGAAAAGAAAAGTCCAAACGGCTCTACTAGTTGAGCCTCGCAGTAGAGCCTAGGGTCCGAAACGGTACTTAGCTATACCTATCATAGTCTGTGATTTGTAAATATGTAAAAACAATCCACACTGGTGTGGCAAAATGGCAACTGACCTATGGATTAGATAAACCGAAGTAGTCTATACTAATATTATAGATTTGATTGTTTGTTTGTTTATTTGCATTGAATAGGCTACAAAACTACTGAACCGATTTGAAAAATTATTTCACTGCATTGTATATAATTATAACATATTTTTATAGCATTGTATATAATTATAACATATTGGAACAATTAATTTGGTTGCGTAATGGTTGTCTGTGGTTTGGCATGACCCGTGGTCACCCCGTGGTACTACAACCGCTATGTTAGCGTGGTACACCTATTTCTACCAAGGTATCCCTACTGGCAGAGATAAGTGGAAAAAAAAAACACTTTGGGTCTACCGGTAGGGACAGGTGGAAACTGAGGTTTTACAACGGGGACGTCAAGTCTACCTATGGTCCAACTGGTTGCCAGATAATATCCGCGCTGGAATGACCTTGCCACTCTAGTCGCTTAGTTTGGCATTCTTAGTTTGGCCACGAGTTAACGGCCAGAAATATTCGCGGCTGACTTAGGGTCGTTACCACCTCTTCTACTGTTTGTTCTACCAATAGAACAAGTAGGAAAAATAATTACCAGTTGTTATACCAATAGAGTAATTCAGTGTACTCTGGGAATCCATAATGTTCAAGATTCCAGTAGTGACTCACTACTGTACTAGATTCGCTGGTCCTGAATCCAGGAATTAGGAATTCATAAGTGATATTTGGTGTAGTGGAATTGATAAGTGGTGTGTGTATTGTACCTATATACCTATCAAAAAAAATCTCTATAGATCCATTATGAATCTTGGCATTGGATCTATCGAGAATGATCCGGAATATACACTACCACTATATGGCTCGAAGGGCGTGTTTGGTTGGAGCACGGGGACGTGTAAGTACCCCGTGCTTCACCCAGGTGGAGAACCTAGATGGAGCTCGGGTCTGTACCCTAAAAGTTGTAAGGACACTAAAGAGTACCTACTTTAATCACCCATGTGAGATCCGTTTATTCCCCGATGTACAGTTTTCATTGTATTGTCTATTCCACAGGTCTATTCAAACAATTTTCAAACAAAAATGAACCGTTCATAATTATTATGAGTACAATGGCCGCCTTGCGGCTTAGAATAAGTCACGCACGTACCCTTTTCTCATAACCCTGTATTGTTTTCTGCCTATAACAACTTGATCCTTATGTTGCCTAACCCCCTATAATAAATAAGCAAAAAACACTAGTAAAACAAAGACATTTTAATTCATGATGATATTTTACACTTTTTCTTAAGCTTCCAGAAGAGTAGGAGTTTTGTTCAGCACAGCTTCATAACCAGTACCGGCAGACCAGCCACTGGCCCACCGCCGCCAGCCGCCGCCGCACCACCACTCGGAGCGGAGCAACCTGCACAATAGTTGGGTATCAGCACAGCTTAGGAGGTGCAGGGTCTAGCATGTGCAAGGTCTAGCATCAGCAGGGTCTAGCATCAGCAAGATCATTTTTGGCTGTTGCCGATCCTTCACTGCGGCGTCCTGCCCAGTACCCCCGGACGTGATATTTGTTACGAAACCACCGCCGCCGCCACCGCCCGTCAGTGGGTTGCGGCCCGGACGGATCCCTGGTGGAGTCTCGAAACAGTCCGCTTTACAAGGCGCATCCCAACAGCAAGGCGGCGGCGGTTGCCAGTGGACACACCCCTCTCTCGTACATGGCTCCTTCACCACCGGCTTGGCTACTTTTCGTGGACGACCGCCTGGCCCTATCACTACGTCGTCCTTATACTTGGCTACATCTTTCTTTTCGAAACTAGAAAGTATTTTATTAATAGTCTTCTCATCAAAGACGAACATTCCTTGAGAATCAGACGACGACAACCCTTTACTGCATGGGCACTTCGCACCAGGCGTCGACGTCGGCTTCAAAGTAGGAACTCCAGCCAAAATACACGCTCCGACTTTACCACCGCCGGGACTCTGTGTAGGACTTGACTTGGGAGCAGTTAAGGGAGAACGGGAGCACTTACAGCATTTTCCTGATTTGTCTGTAGCAATGTCAGGTGAGATTCCCTTCAATTCACAGACGATGAATCTCTTGCCGGAACCACCACCTCTCGATTCTTCAGAGCCTCCCGCGCCGCCTCCACCACCTGCTTGAGCGCGTATGTGCGCTGCAAGCGGGGCGGGATCAGCGAGACCACGGGCGCGGGCGAGTTGACTGGGGGCGCATAGTGGATCGGGCAAGTGCAGACATGCCGGCTCTCCGCCGCACCCCGTCCGACGACAATCGTGCTGAAGCCCGTTGCGCTTGATACAGTGACAGCTGTAGTACATGATGCCGCCTCGTAGTTCCCGACTCTTCGTGCGCTTCAGTTGGTTTTCTTTTTCACCCTTTTTTTCACCGCCACTCTCCTCCGCTCTAGAGGTGCCTTCTCGAGGCTTACTCCCTTTCTGTCAAAGAAAAAGGCGCTTATAATTGGGTTATGAGACATGCCCGTCCGCCGTGAATGATTAGAATTTCAATTACCCAGAACTAGGAGAGTGGAGACATCAATCACGCTACCATTGCGATATCAAGTCGAAGTCGCTGAAGCGCGTGACGTAGGTCTTGCCAGGCGGGGGGCGGCGCACGCACGGCGGACAAGGCGGCGGACACGGTCGCGTGCAGCACGGCCCGGACCGGCACAAGTACCGGATCGAGCCCTGCTGGAAGAACTGGCAGTCCTGCAGACCGTTGCGCTTGAATGCGGACCGCGGGAGACACTGCAGCTGTACACAATCACGTCCAGAACGTTAGTATCTTACTAGGTACATTATCATGTACAATAGTCTATTACATATTACATTGAATACTTACCGCAGGGCCACAATCTTCATATTTATAGCATACCATAGGACCACAAGGAGAACACCTGTGAAAAGAAAGCGCTTAGGGTACAGCCATGCTCATAAATAAGCATAACATTTGTTACCAATTAGCATGCTCTTTGCAAAGCCGCGCGGGCAAGCTGGTAATAGTATTAGTAATATGTTTATAAAGAACCCTGTTAGAAATGAGCATGTCAGTGAGTTTTCGCATGCTCCTACTGGCTACTCCGACTAGTAGGAACCTAGGACTAATAATTATGTTCTTATGCTCCTACCTGTAGGACCATTAGGATACGTATATCATCGTGATCCTACTAATGGACTTTCACCTATAAAAGTATTACTATAAGCGGGTTCATTCGACAAAATTAATAAATGTACCTTTCGTCCATTTTTATAATTTTAGCTCCGCAAGCTAGGAACTGTACTTATCACCTGTTTTAAGCGATTCATAAGTTATTGCGCGACCGCAAACCGTATCTCGGCACATTAAAGTTCACGGTCACGTGACTATCCGCAATCACCTAAACTGAATTGCTTAAAACATAATATGACGTTTCGTTCCCTGGGACCTTACGGCTAACTCAACGCGGGCTCGAATGAACGCTGAAACAGTGCAGTTCGGAAAATCACGCTAACGCGAACTTTATCACCCAACTTTTCTCATCGCCTAAACAGAATCGCTTAAAACAGGTAGCCTTAAGGCCCTGGTTTAAGAAAATCACGTGGGACTGTGAAAGACCTAATTTATGCCTATGATGCCTATAATGGTGATGATAGTGATGGGTAATGGTGATGATTTATTGTGTGATGCGATGGCGACCTTCGCCTTCAGCAAATACTTACATTTTGGACCGGACTTTGCAGAAACACCAGAGGAGAGGGCTTTTTAATAAAATTGAAGTTATAGGAATGTAAAAATTACATTGAACTTGAGAATTTAGATTAAAATTTTTATTTTAAGAAATAAAGTTTACAATTTTTATACAAAATTCATCAGAACGTGGTGAAGTCAATACGTCTTCTGTCAATATTTTTAATTTTTGATGTTTCCGATATTTTTCTTATTCCATTTTCGAAAAGACGTACAACCAGCCAGTGCTTTCGCAAAGCTGTGAGTACACGACATGATGGTGTATTCAATACAGGAAGATACGATTACATCATTGCATTGCTGGAACAGCGTTTGTTGAACAACAAGATATCTACAAGCTGCCCCCTGAATGGTATTCCCTCTGAAACTGCTTTCCTACGGTCAACACCGCCTCATCCTGCATATAGCGATCAACGATTCAGCGTGGGGGTTTGCACAGTGAGAGTTGCATGCTACCCTGGACGGTTCACATAATGGCGCGGGCAGACCTTGGCATAAAGGATTACTCTGACATCCGCTGCGCCTGCAGTCATACTGAAGTCCATTTCGTCTTAAACAAAAGCAGTCTGTGTATAAAATTCCACCTCTGAGTTCTCGACTCTTGCAAGAGTGTAGTGGTTTACACAGGGTCTGGCACGTTTTCCTGCCCATAGTAGGAAATTGTAATGCTGAAACCAGTAAGAGCATTTTTAGGGTTCCGTACCCAAAGGGTAAAAACGGGACCTCGTTACTAAGCCTACGCTGTGTCTCTGTCCGCCTGTCTGTCTGTCTGTCTCACCTTTTAACGACTGTATCTTTCGAACCGTAATAGATAGCAAGTTGAAATTTTCGCAGAATTATAAATTTTACGGTGGATTAACTAAGAAATAACAATAAAATCAAAGAGTAAAAACTAAAGGGCATACATTAAACGTATTTTTTTACGTATTTTTGTATTTGCTCCAATGTAAAAATGGTAATACGTACAAGCGTCAAATTTGGCATGATCGTAGTAGGTACACACTCTATTTTTAACAACGAATAATAAGTAATGGCCAAATGCGAGCCAGTGATAAATTTCTGTTCACCGCCAAGTTATAACTGGTAAATTCATTAGTGAATTTGGTGGTGGTACGGAACCCTCAGTGCACGAGCTCGACTCGCACTTGGTCGGTTTATTTCCAAAAGATTATCAATAAACGAATAATTAGATCTTATTTTTACTAAGCTAAGTCGGTGAAGTGTGGACCGACACCACCAGCACCACCAGGAGCACTATTAAAAAAACAAAAATATATGCTACACAATAAAAAGCTAACTAAATATAAAGCAATTAATATACTCACATTGGTTTTTGTTTGAATTGGAAGAATTAACAACGAATAATTTTAGATATACACAAAAATTTAGAATTTTAAAGATTTTTTATCAAACTGTTAAAACATGTCGGGAAAATAACGTTTTTTTTTTAAATCTATGGGGCCATGCGTCATCCGAATGGTTTCAAAACTCCTTTCTGTTGAACAAAACAAAACAAATAGCAAGATTCTTCCTGTTATCTGTAATAATCAATAAAAAATTACAATTAAACTATAGCTGAATTGTCTAAAAGTTTATTAACGGGATTCATCCCCTAATCAATATATTAAATAACTAATAAAATAGTGTTTATTATTTATTTATTGAAACCACCTTTAAAATTATGACCTCTAGCATCTTCAAACTACTGAGCAGATTTTCTTGAACACTCTCGATCAAGTCACCTTCCAGACAAAAAATACTAAATCAAAATCGGTTAAGCCGTTTGGGAGCTACGATGCCATAGATAAAACAAAGACACGCGTTAAACTTATAACACCCCTCTGTTTGCGTCGGGGGTCAATATTCACAAAATGTGAAGATATTACGTAACATACAATAATAAACAGTTTAATTGTTGAGAACCAAATTTTTTTGTTGTTTAAAATTAATTAGTATAATTTAAAATTCCTAGCGCAATAGTGTATTAGGTATACCTAATATGTATACCATAGGACTCTTTGAAGACAGGTTCTTGGCTACGGAAAATAATTATAAATTCTTAGATGAAGCTATAAAAAAAACTCTCGTATAATTTAGTAAAACAGTATTTAAAATTAATACCTATTTATACACCCTAGACAACACCGTTGCTTGTATTGTCTGTTTTGCGATAGGTTTTAGGGTTTGGAATAGATTCGAAAAGTGATTCTATTTATACTATTCACTATTACTATTAACAATATATATTTTATTTTTTTTCATATTTTTTACCTATATTAATAATACGTGATAAGTCCCGATTAACATTTAAAACATATACTACTCTGTTTAAGAAAAGAATAAAAATTCTTGTGTAAATTATGTTAATTAGGAATCTTCACATGGTACCTCCAATTCAAAGCAAACGGCTGAAAAATAATTGACATTAACGAGCGAGAAGAAATGATGTTACAACACGCGGCGCTTGCTGTGTTAAAAGTTTCAAAATGTCGCGTTAGTAATAGGGTGCCGTTGTACCTTTGAGTTCGGAACTAAACTACATATTTTATTAATCACGTTTGTGTACTCAGCATAAAAATGCTACAAATAGTCGCACTCCATGCTACCAAAAAAAATACTTTAGCTCAAGTGCTGCTCACTAAAGTCCTGTCAAGAAAAACAAAAGGTAATTTTCGAATAATTTCCCCCAAATATATGCAAACCGAGGTGATTTGTAAAAGCACTAAGTTAAAAAGGTCAGTACAGTTAAATCATTTGAGATAAATGCATTAAAATACGCTTTAAAAAAAAGCTTAAAAGCTCTTAAAATATACAAAAATCCTACCTTTAATACAAGAATCCTACCTTTATTTACTTCTACACAGGTTTTTTTGACTGCTATTTGGATTTTGTCTGTACTCGCTTACCTAAAATTTCCATAACAAGATGTAAGTATTCAGTCTCTTTCCCGACCATAACATCTCCGAAACCAGCATTGTGCAACTTCTGCATTTTTTACAGGTGTTGCGGAGGGTGCTGTGGAGGATGTTGCGGCGGATGCTGCGGCTGCGGCTGTCCTTGCATCACCATATACACATGTTGCACCAAGATCTGCTAAAGGCACCCTAGCAACAGCTGTAACTTCAAGCATGGAGTCTACGTGGGTGCGACGCTTTATTGGCGATGTCTTGAAATATTACGTGTCCGTGCAGTTCCGTGATAAATAAAATTATTTAACTTAAGCGTAACTTATGCGTTTTATTTAATCATTACAGGTAGGTCAAAAACATGTACACGTAGCCTAACAACTCTTCTTAGTAAAATACTCTTTGCTTGTAAAACAGATCCGGTCTTACAAAATGCCGTCCAGAAATAAAAAGAATAATTCGAAAAAATAGAGCTAGATTGTACTATTTAAAACGAAACCGAGGTGTTTTGTGAAACTACTTCGCTTTGCAAGGTCAGTACAGTCAAATCATTTGTGATATACACATTATTAAAACGCTCTAAAAAAAGTTTAAATATTCTTAAAACTTTACAAAAATATAATAATCAAATCAATAAAATTACCTTTACAGGTCTTTAGACCCCTGTCTTTGACGTCTTCTGTACTCTCTCAAATTCATATAAACCAAAATGTAAGTATTTCCTTTCGTTGATTTCGATCTTCTCTAGAGCTGTTAAGTTCCTAATCTGGATTTGTTTTGCAGGTGCTGCGGAGGCTGTGGCGGATGCTGTGGTGGATGCTGTGGCGGTTGCTGCGGTGGCTGTTGCTGCCCGTGCATAACCATCTACACGTGTTGCACGAAGATCTGCTAGCCTCAAAACTGGCGGCGCTTCGGTCACGCAAACAAAGCGATGTCTGCGATGGCCGTGCGACAACAGGCTGGCTATGTGAAGTTTACTTTATCCGTGCCGTTATGTGATATAATAAAATTTTATCCATAAGCGTACTGCTGCATTTTTATTGGGCAGATGTAGAGGCTCCCGGGAGGGCAGATGTAGAGGCTCCCGGGAGGGCAGATGTAGAGGCTCCCGGGAGGGCAGATGTAGAGGCTCCCGGGAGGGCAGATGTAGAGGCTCGCGGGAGGGCAGATGTAGAGGCTCCCGGGAGGGCAGATGTAGAGGCTCCCGGGAGGGCAGATGTAGAGGCTCCCGGGAGGGCAGATGTAGAGGCTCCCGGGAGGGCAGATGTAGAGGCTCCCGGGAGGGCAGATGTAGAGGCTCCCGGGAGGGCAGATGTAGAGGCTCCCGGGAGGGCAGATGTAGAGGCTCCCGGGAGGGCAGATGTAGAGGCTCCCGGGAGGGCAGATGTAGAGGCTCGCGGGAGGGCAGATGTAGAGGCTCGCGGGAGGGCAGATGTAGAGGCTCGCGGGAGGGCAGATGTAGAGGCTCGCGGGAGGGCAGATGTAGAGGCTCGCGGGAGGGCAGATGTAGAGGCTCGCGGGAGGGCAGATGTAGAGGCTCGCGGGAGGGCAGATGTAGAGGCTCGCGGGAGGGCAGATGTAGAGGCTCGCGGGAGGGCAGATGTAGAGGCTCGCGGGAGGGCAGATGTAGAGGCGGGAGGGCAGATGTAGAGGCGGGAGGGCAGATGTAGAGGATAGAGGATAGAGGGATATAGAGGGCAGATGTAGAGGTGGGAGGGCAGATGTAGAGGATAGAGGATAGAGGGATATAGAGGGCAGATGTAGAGGTGGGAGGGCAGATGTAGAGGATAGAGGATAGAGGGATATAGAGGGCAGATATAGAGGCGGGAGGGCAGATGTAGAGGATAGAGGATAGAGGGATATAAAGGGCAGATATAGAGGATAGAAGGGGAAGAGGGGAGGGCAGAGGAAAGAGGAGAGGGCAGAGGGCAGAGGGCAGAGGGCAGAGGGTAGAGGATAGTATTACCTCAGAGTATTACATACGATTTGTATAAAATGATATCAGTAGGTACAATATAAAAATTGGTCAGGGGTGTAAAGTATAACATTTATGTTTTCATTGTACTTTACTACCAGTAGTTCTATCTGGAATAATATTTGCGTGTCCAAAATGTTCGACTAGCCAGTAAGCCAGTACAACGAATTGGAAAATTGTCCTAACATTGATGAAGTGGTCGGTGATCAAAGGATACTCAAATAATAATTTAAACGGAGTCGCCTATTATCACCCAGGTGATTATATTCCCAGGAGATCAAAGTCGACTAAAGAGTCGACTTTTAGCACCCAGGTGATCACCCAGGTGATTAAAGTGGAATAGACCAGCCGCTTGAGTGTCCCGGCCAATTTCGAAAAAAATAAGTAAAGTGTCCCAGCTCCTCCAGTTGCGGCCTCTCAAAACGTAGTTACTGTGTGATGCGTGTTTCAAAATGTGGCTCCTTTCAGCCCAGAGTGCGACATACTCATACCTTACCCGAGATAATCACGAGAAAAAGAGAATTAGGTATAGTTTGACAGTGCGTCGCGATTATTGTTTGGGTACCCCAAATACCCATGGTAAGAAACTCGCTTTTTTTAATGGGTACCCAGGATACCCTAGGACACCGAAGCGGGTAGAGACACTTTTAGAAAAGTTTTGCTTCTGTTCCTTAGAGATCCATTTTCGGCTAATACACTTAAATAGAAAAGTTTTTTAATCCCTATATAATTTTTTGGTCTATTCCACTTTGATCACCTGAGTGATAAAAGTCGACTCTTTAGTCGACTTTGATCTCCTGCGAATATAATCAACTGGGTAATAATAGGCAACTCCATTTAAATTATTATTATTTGAGTATCCTTTGATCAAAATCGCAAATTTTGTTCCAAATAGTACTACTAAGAATATTCATCATCATCATCATCATTTCAGCCGTAGGACGTCCACTGCTGGACATAGGCCTCCCCCATCGATCTCCAAAAGGGCCGGTTGGAAGCGGCCTGCATCCAGCGTTTCCCTGCGGTCTCTTTTAGGTCGTCTGTCCATCTTGTGGGTGGACGTCCTACGCTGCGCTTGCCAGTCCGTGGTCTCCATTCCAGAACCTTTCGGCCCCATCGGCCATCTGTTCTGCGTGATATGTGCCCTGCCCACTGCCATTTCAACTTACTAATCCGGTGGGCTATGTCGGTGACTTTCGTTCGTCTACGGATCTCCTCATTTCGGATTCGATCTCGTAGAGAAACCCCGAGCATAGCCCTCTCCATAGCTCGTTGTGCGACTTTGAGCTTGCTTATGAGGCCCATAGTGAGAGACCACCACGAATACTAATACTAAGAATATTACGATACAATAAATCTAAATAGTGATTAGATACTTTTTGTAGGATTATTATCAGATCTTTCGTATTTTTTTCGAGGTTGTTTTTTGCTTCCGCCTCGCAGCCCTCTAGCCTCGGTCTATTCCACTTTAATCGGTCTATTCCACTTTAATCACCTGGGTGATATCACCTGGGTGCTAAAAGTCGACTCTTTAGTCGACTTTGATCTCCTGGGAATATAATCACCTGGGTGATAATAGGCGACTCCGTTTAAATTATTATTTGAGTATCCTTTGATCACCTGCACATAGGTGACCATAGGCGACTCGATTAAAATTATTGTTTTGGTGTCTTTTGATCACCCATGGATAAAAAATGGTTCGCATTAGAAATATCATCATCATCATTTCATCCTATCATGTTCCCACTGCTGGGACACAGGCCTTCTCTCAGGGAGAGGATGGGCCCTAATCCACCATCATCATCATTAGCTTACTAGATGTGGGCGTTGACAGATGTCAGTGTGACAGATGTCAGTGTTATCATCATCATCATCATTACTTTCTTAATATTTTATTCTTATTCTTATTCATAGGCTGACGTGGTGTTGACAGATGTCAGTGTGACAGCTGTCAACCTTTGTTGGACGATATCTCGGAAACTGATGATTCTGGACTGGCAGTTCCTTTGCAAAAATGATAGGCCTCGTCGAGATCTTCATATCGGATGACAGCTGTCAAATTTTGTTGGACAATATCTCGGAAACTGTCGATCCTGGACTGGCAGTTCCTTTGCAAAAGTGATAGATCTCGTTGAGATCTTCATTTCGGATGACAGCTGTCAAACTTTGTTGGACGATATATCGGAAACTGACGATCCTGGACTGGCAGTTCTTTTGCAAAAGTGATAGACCTCGTCGAGATCTTCATTTTGGATGACAGCTGTCAAACTTTATTGGGTGATATCTCGGAAACTGACGATCCTGCACTGGCAGTTCCTTTGCAAAAGTGATAGGCCTCGTCGAGATCTTCATTTTGGATGACAGCTGTCAAACTTTGTTGGACAATATCTCGGAAACTGTCGATCCTGGACTAGCAGTTCCTTTGCAAAAGTGATAGATCTCGTCGAGATCTTCATTTCGGATGACAGCTGTCAAACTTTGTTAGACAATATCTCGGAAACTGATGAGTCTGGACTGGCAGTTCTTTTGCAAAAGTGATAGATCTGAGAATCAACTGAACTGAAAAAAGAACTGCCAGTCCAGAATCGTCAGTTTCCAAGATATCATCCAACAAAGTTTGACAGCTGTCATCCGAAATGAAGATCTCGACGAGATCTATCACTATTGCAAAGGAACTGCCAGTCCAGAATCATCAGTTTCCGAGATATTGTCCAACAAAGTTTGACAGCTATCATCCGAAATGAAGATCTCGACGAGATCTATCACTTTTGCAAAGGAACTGCTAGTCCAGGATCGACAGTTTCCGAGATATTGTCCAACAAAGTTTGACAGCTGTCATCCGAAATGAAGATCTCGACGAGGCCTATCACTTTTCCAAAGGAACTGGCAGTCCAGAATAGTCAGTTTCTGAGATATTGTCCAACAAAGTTTGACAGCTGTCATCCGAAATGAAGATCTCGACGAGGCCTATCACTTTTGCAAAGGAACTGCTAGTCCAGGATCGACAGTTTCCGAGATATTGTCCAACAAAGTTTGACAGCTGTCATCCGAAATGAAGATCTCGACGAGGCCTATCACTTTTCCAAAGGAACTGGCAGTCCAGAATAGTCAGTTTCTGAGATATTGTCCAACAAAGTTTGACAGCTGTCATCCGAAATGAAGATCTCGACGAGGCCTATCACTTTTCCAAAGGAACTGGCAGTCCAGAATAGTCAGTTTCCGAGATATTGTCCAACAAAGTTTGACAGCTGTCATCCGAAATGAAGATCTCGACGAGGTCTATCACTTTTGCAAAAGAACTGCCAGTCCAGGATCGTCAGTTTCCGATATATCGTCCAACAAAGTTTGACAGCTGTCATCCGAAATAAAGATCTCTACGAGATCTATCACTTTTGCAAAGGAACTGCCAGTCCAGGATCGACAGTTTCCGAGATATTGTCCAACAAAATTTGACAGCTGTCATCCGATATGAAGATCTCGACGAGGCCTATCATTTTTGCAAAGGAACTGCCAGTCCAGAATCATCAGTTTCCGAGATATCGTCCAACAAAGGTTGACAGCTGTCACACTGACATCTGTCAACACCACGTCAGCCTATGAATAAGAATAAAATAATAACAAAGTAATGATGATGATGATGATAACACTGACATCTGTCACACTGACATCTGTCAACGCCCACATCTAGTAAGCTAATGATGATGGTGGTGGATTAGGGCCCATCCTCTCCCTGAGAGAAGGCCTGTGTCCCAGCAGTGGGAACATGATAGGATGAAATGATGATGATGATATTTCTAATGCGAACCATTTTTTATCCATGGGTGATCAAAAGACACCAAAACAATAATTTTAATCGAGTCGCCTATGGTCACCTAGGTGCAGGTGATCAAAGGATACTCAAATAATAATTTAAACGGAGTCGCCTATTATCACCCAGGTGATTATATTCCCAGGAGATCAAAGTCGACTAAAGAGTCGACTTTTAGCACCCAGGTGATATCACCCAGGTGATTAAAGTGGAATAGACCGATCACCTGCACCTAGGTGACCATAGGCGACTCGATTAAAATTATTGTTTTAGTGTCTTTTGATCACCCATGGATAAAAAATGGTTCGCATTAGAAATATCATCATCATCATTTCATCCTATCATGTTCCCACTGCTGGGACACAGGCCTTCTCTCAGGGAGAGGATGGGCCCTAATCCACCATCATCATCATTAGCTTACTAGATGTGGGCGTTGACAGATGTCAGTGTGACAGATGTCAGTGCTATCATCATCATCATCATTACTTTCTTATTATTTTATTCTTATTCTTATTCATAGGCTGACGTGGTGTTGACAGATGTCAGTGTGACAGCTGTCAACCTTTGTTGGACGATATCTCGGAAACTGATGATTCTGGACTGGCAGTTCCTTTGCAAAAATGATAGGCCTCGTCGAGATCTTCATATCGGATGACAGCTGTCAAATTTTGTTGGACAATATCTCGGAAACTGTCGATCCTGGACTGGCAGTTCCTTTGCAAAAGTGATAGATCTCGTCGAGATCTTCATTTCGGATGACAGCTGTCAAACTTTGTTGGACGATATATCGGAAACTGACGATCCTGGACTGGCAGTTCTTTTGCAAAAGTGATAGACCTCGTCGAGATCTTCATTTCGGATGACAGCTGTCAAACTTTGTTGGACAATATCTCGGAAACTGACTATTCTGGACTGCCAGTTCCTTTGGAAAAGTGATAGGCCTCGTCGAGATCTTCATTTCGGATGACAGCTGTCAAACTTTGTTGGACAATATCTCAGAAACTGACTATTCTGGACTGCCAGTTCCTTTGGAAAAGTGATAGGCCTCGTCGAGATCTTCATTTCGGATGACAGCTGTCAAACTTTGTTGGACAATATCTCAGAAACTGACTATTCTGGACTGCCAGTTCCTTTGGAAAAGTGATAGGCCTCGTCGAGGTCTTCATTTCGGATGACAGCTGTCAAACTTTGTTGGACAATATCTCGGAAACTGATGATTCTGTACTGGCAGTTCCTTTGCAAAAGTGATAGATCTCGTCGAGATCTTCATTTCGGATGACAGCTGTCAAACTTTGTTGGATGATATCTTGGAAACTGACGATTCTGGACTGGCAGTTCTTTTTTCAGTTCAGTTGATTCTCAGATCTATCACTTTTGCAAAAGAACTGCCAGTCCAGACTCATCAGTTTCCGAGATATTGTCTAACAAAGTTTGACAGCTGTCATCCGAAATGAAGATCTCGACGAGATCTATCACTTTTGCAAAGGAACTGCTAGTCCAGGATCGACAGTTTCCGAGATATTGTCCAACAAAGTTTGACAGCTGTCATCCAAAATGAAGATCTCGACGAGGCCTATCACTTTTGCAAAGGAACTGCCAGTGCAGGATCGTCAGTTTCCGAGATATCACCCAATAAAGTTTGACAGCTGTTATCCAAAATGAAGATCTCGACGAGGTCTATCACTTTTGCAAAAGAACTGCCAGTCCAGGATCGTCAGTTTCCGATATATCGTCCAACAAAGTTTGACAGCTGTCATCCGAAATGAAGATCTCAACGAGATCTATCACTTTTGCAAAGGAACTGCCAGTCCAGGATCGACAGTTTCCGAGATATTGTCCAACAAAATTTGACAGCTGTCATCCGATATGAAGATCTCGACGAGGCCTATCATTTTTGCAAAGGAACTGCCAGTCCAGAATCATCAGTTTCCGAGATATCGTCCAACAAAGTTTGACAGCTGTCATCCGAAATGAAGATCTCGACGAGGTCTATCACTTTTGCAAAAGAACTGCCAGTCCAGGATCGACAGTTTCCGAGATATTGTCCAACAAAATTTGACAGCTGTCATCCGATATGAAGATCTCGACGAGGCCTATCATTTTTGCAAAGGAACTGCCAGTCCAGGATCGACAGTTTCCGAGATATTGTCCAACAAAATTTGACAGCTGTCATCCGATATGAAGATCTCGACGAGGCCTATCATTTTTGCAAAGGAACTGCCAGTCCAGAATCATCAGTTTCCGAGATATCGTCCAACAAAGTTTGACAGCTGTCATCCGAAATGAAGATCTCGACGAGGTCTATCACTTTTGCAAAAGAACTGCCAGTCCAGGATCGACAGTTTCCGAGATATTGTCCAACAAAATTTGACAGCTGTCATCCGATATGAAGATCTCGACGAGGCCTATCATTTTTGCAAAGGAACTGCCAGTCCAGGATCGACAGTTTCCGAGATATTGTCCAACAAAATTTGACAGCTGTCATCCGATATGAAGATCTCGACGAGGCCTATCATTTTTGCAAAGGAACTGCCAGTCCAGAATCATCAGTTTCCGAGATATCGTCCAACAAAGGTTGACAGCTGTCACACTGACATCTGTCAACACCACGTCAGCCTATGAATAAGAATAAGAATAAAATAATAAGAAAGTAATGATGATGATGATGATAACACTGACATCTGTCACACTGACATCTGTCAACACCCACATCTAGTAAGCTAATGATGATGATGGTGGATTAGGGCCCATCCTCTCCCTGAGAGAAGGCCTGTGTCCCAGCAGTGGGAACATGATAGGATGAAATGATGATGATGATATTTCTAATGCGAACCATTTTTTATCCATGGGTGATCAAAAGACACCAAAACAATAATTTTAATCGAGTCGCCTATGGTCACCTAGGTGCAGGTGATCAAAGGATACTCAAATAATAATTTAAACGGAGTCGCCTATTATCACCCAGGTGATTATATTCCCAGGAGATCAAAGTCGACTAAAGAGTCGACTTTTAGCACCCAGGTGATATCACCCAGGTGATTAAAGTGGAATAGACCAGGTGATCAAAGGATACTCAAATAATAATTTAAACGGAGTCGCCTATTATCACCCAGGTGATTATATTCCCAGGAGATCAAAGTCGACTAAAGAGTCGACTTTTAGCACCCAGGTGATATCACCCAGGTGATTAAAGTGGAATAGACCCTAGCCTCGCAGCCCTCTAGCCTCGCAGCCCTCTAGCCTCGCAGCCCTCTAGCCTCGCAGCCCTCTAGCCTCGCAGCCCTCTAGCCTCGCAGCCCTCTAGCCTCGCAGCCCTCTAGCCTCGCAGCCCTCTAGCCTCGCATCCCTCTAGCCTCGCAGCCCTCTAGCCTCGCAGCCCTCTAGCCTCGCAGCCCTCTAGCCTCGCAGCCCTCTAGCCTCGCAGCCCTCTAGCCTCGCAGCCCTCTAGCCTCGCAGCCCTCTAGCCTCGCAGCCCTCTAGCCTCGCAGCCCTCTAGCCTCGCAGCCCTCTAGCCTCGCAGCCCTCTAGCCTCGCAGCCCTCTAGCCTCGCAGCCCTCTAGCCTCGCAGCCCTCTAGCCTCGCAGCCCTCTAGCCTCGCAGCCCTCTAGCCTCGCAGCCCTCTAGCCTCGCAGCCCTCTAGCCTCGCAGCCCTCTAGCCTCGCAGCCCTCTAGCCTCGCAGCCCTCTAGCCTCGCAGCCCTCTAGCCTCGCAGCCCTCTAGCCTCGCAGCCCTCTAGCCTCGCAGCCCTCTAGCCTCGCAGCCCTCTAGCCTCGCAGCCCTCTAGCCTCGCAGCCCTCTAGCCTCGCAGCCCTCTAGCCTCGCAGCCCTCTAGCCTCGCAGCCCTCTAGCCTCGCAGCCCTCTAGCCTCGCAGCCCTCTAGCCTCGCAGCCCTCTAGCCTCGCAGCCCTCTAGCCTCGCAGCCCTCTAGCCTCGCAGCCCTCTAGCCTCGCAGCCCTCTAGCCTCGCAGCCCTCTAGCCTCGCAGCCCTCTAGCCTCGCAGCCCTCTAGCCTCGCAGCAGAAAATAAATATCGGTTCACATCTTTATTAACCTATTAGCATGTACATTTAAAATTCATGGAATAGTTTGCATCTGCACCATTGATGGTGCAAGTCCATGGTGCATACTACACAAAGTAGTTGCGTTTGCACCATTACAAGTCTATGGTGCAAACGGGACATCGGGAACTACTTATTACGTCCAAAAACAGCCACAAATGCCAAGGCAACGTTGGATAGCATCATGCATGGTGCTGACTGCATGGCTATCAGCAAATCTTTGTACAGCAGGTGTGGATGGTTATCCTAGGGCAACCGCAACCGCAACACCTGCAACCAGAAAAAAATTACGAATTACGAAAAATAATAAATTAAAAATTTAAGAAAAATATAGTCAAGGAATACAATACATGTACGAAGACGAAACGTACATTATGGTATTCTCACGAGTTTGCAGAAACAAAAAATAAGTTTTTCTTATAAAATAATCGTAAAATCGTATTTTTCGTGATTTTTTTGATGATAATTTATACTTTTTATTTCGATTTTTGCATTAGTAATTTTTTAGGAAATACGTGTTTTCCGACGTTCTACTCAGCTCTTATATACCCTTTGAACTGGAGGGGATGGAATATGAACTGTTCTGAAGAAATCTAAATCTAAATTTGGTTCCAAAAAGTTATATAGTTATAAATAAAGTTAAAACATTAGTACTCCAAACATTGCATAGTTGGCAGACCAAAGAGGTTTCAAAGAGATATCGACCACCTGATTTTTATAATAAACCGGCCAAGTTCGAGTCTTGCTCGCGCACTGATGGTTCCGTACCACCACAAAATTCAATAACGACAGTTGTAACTTGGTATTGAACAGAAACTTGTCACCGACTCACACTTGGCCATTATTGATTATTTGTTGTTATACTTTAGAGTGTTTACTATAATCATACCTCCTACAGTCCTACATCTAGAGGTAGGAAATGTACGTAAGTCCGTATCAAAAGCGAAGGATTACCATCGCCACAAAAGCCAATGACCAAAATTGGCGTAATTTTTTTTTTGCCTATAAAATTTGACTAACAACAGTTATCAAGGGGTATCGTACCTTACATCAGTCTAAACTAAATTATATCTATTTAAAAACAAGTGAGATAGGTATGTAATTAGGATTTAAAGTCAAATATCTCATCTATGACTGCGTTTGTAGAAAAAAGTATTCATAAATTCATTGTTCTGATAGTATTTTCCAACGTAGGCCAAGGTTTCAACGATGGCCACTGAATAAAACCAAATGCACCACATCGAGTACCTAGTTACGTAGTTACGTACGAGTAGCCCACTTAGTTTTCAATTCATTTGTGAGAATTCACCGGTTGGTGTACTTGTGAAAATGGGTTTAAGAAATTTTGGGAAATGCTACGGAGTACTAAATATTTTTTTTGTCTGTAATTTTTGCTTTTCCAGTAATTTGATCGAGTAACTACATTAAACTTATTTTAGTTTATTTTATTTAGGCCATCCGGCTGAACGGATGCGGATGAAATTGATGGAGGCGACGGTGATCGCTTACCATCAGACAGCCTGTTTGTCACTTATGGCAAAAAAGGGAGCTAATACGCTGGATGACTTATGGCGAACTGTTTTATCTCGGAGGAATGAACGGTGCCCATAGGATGGTAGGTAAAACCGCGAGGCGCACCTAGTTTTACTTATGAGTTTTGAAACAGGTTTCTTTCGAAGGATCTCCAAAAGTTTCAAACTAAACTGATTTTGACAAACATAAATCAAATGAAACATTGACATTTTAGTATTTAGCAAAAATTTCATAAACACAATTTTACACATTGTTTTACACTATATTTTGGATAATTTTAAATTTTTTAAGTATATAATTATCTACTAGAAACCACCATGTGCAGCCCTCTTTATCCCTTGCCTAGCAACAAGGAGCCTCCAATTTATATTCCTTGCTATCCCGTTCAGGTAAGATGTATTCTCTCATACTACACATGGCACAATGTGTGTGAGCTGCTTCGGCCGCTTATGTAATCATAGTTTCGTAACCAGTTATGAACGAAGTGAAATTATGTTTTGTTCGATACTAATTACGAGTGAAGAAATATTTCTGTGTAAGAAACCAGCGGCCATCTTAACAGAGACGAGGAAGCAAAAGAAGAAATTATTTATCAATATAAATTCATTTTTTCCCACTGATGTGCTAAGTTTAGCCTTCAATCCGACTTACTTTAGTGAGAGCAATATTCTTTTAGAGCACTCACTCGCGCATAGAGCACTATGCGCGAGTCTCACTCGCACTTATCAAATTATTATTCAAAATAAGGTTTTTCCTTCTTCGAAACTGCGATGTCGTATACAAAAAAATAAGTCATAAATTATACAATTATTATACACATATTTATTTTCATTCTTTAATTTAAGTTTTTATATTTACCTATAAAAACATAAAATATTAGTAAAAAATCCAAACCTAGAGTGCCGCCGGCAGCGGGGCAGGGCCCAAGCTACCGATGGTTATTATTATTATTATTGTCATATAGGTCGTTGTAAATTAGTATCGAGTTCATTCAAAACTAATTTTGGTTTGAATCGTAGCTGTTACGCGGTTACGAAACTATGGTTACGAAGACAACCGAAAAAAAAAAAATGGGCAAATAGTTCATTCCAATATAATTATAAATTTCAAATAAGTACAAAATCAGTTGGAATGTTGCAAAGATTTAGGGGGTCGCGGCGAAAGCTTTGAAAATCTTACCCTACGCGCGCCGTAAGCTAAGAATGGCGGTGATATTTTGAAACTTCTACGGTCTTCCATCTCCGGCTCATCACTTCAGAGCCCCATGGTTTTAGCAGAAATGTGCCCTTATAGCGAATGAGAGAAGTTTCAGTATAAATTGAAACAAGAATGCTAAAAAAATCCTGTGCTAGAAGAAATATGGTCTTTATTACAATAAGTAGTTTGCCTGTAATAAGCCTCCATGTGACCTATAACAATAAATGTTGTAATAGTTTATCTGGGGGTTCTGAAATCAGAACTATGGATGTTCGCAATCTGATTTCAATCGCAGAGAATTAGTAGGTACAAGCATTAATTTTTCTGCCTTGAATGGTTTAGTTTCGCTCTACCTACAGTAGAGAAAACGTTGTGCAGTGGCGTAGTAGGCCCCCAGGTGGTCTATCGTAACAAAGGTTGTGTTAGCCCGGGGGCTACCTACTGAAATTAGTCAGTCAGCATTCTGATTTACACTATAGAGAATTAGCACGAGCATTTTAAGAGAAAATATAATGTATGATTAAAACTGTACCTACTGGTAGTTGGAGCATGAGGAAGTACTCCGTGCTTCACCCAGATGAAGAACCTAGGTGAAGCACGGGTCCGCACCGAAATAAAATAACAAAAAGCTGCTAATGCGGAAGTTGTGGAAGGAATCATCAAATGCTTCTTCAAATCCTCACAGGGTAACTTCATAATTTATAGGTAATTATTTGTATCAGGGGCCAGTATGCTTGCCTTGCGGCATGGACCCGGTGACGGTGCGACGGCCGCTGATTGTCCACGATAGCACCTTCGACTACCGCCCCACCAGCTGGCCCGGCATGATACTCAACAATCAGGACAAAAAAGTCAGATACCAGCTCATCAATTACGATCGACCAGTGAGTATGATAATGCGATAGGCAGGGCCGTTTTTAACCTATTGGAGGCCCCGGGTAGTGGGCACATTAGGATAATGGGGCCCTTATGACCTTGGCAGATCACAATTTTGTTATAATATACCGATGGGGAAGAAAGGTTCTTGAGTGGAGACCACGAACCGGAAGACGCAGCGTAGGTATGCCTCCCACTAGATGGACCGACGACATTGTGAGAGTCGCTGGCATCCAGTGGATGCAAAAGGCAGGCTGTTGTTCAGTGTGGAGGTTAAAAGAGGAGGCCTATGTTCAGCAGTATCTTCTGGCTGATGATGATGGTGATGATGATGAGACAAAGAAAGTAGATAAGCAAAGTTCTAATAGATATAATATAATGAACACGCTGAAATCGGAAAGCATGATTTTTGGAGGAGAGCAGAATAGCTTCGCGCTTGCAAAAGCTAATAAGCAAGTAGGTATTGTCGTCAGTTATTATAGTTTGATTTTTTCGAAAGATATATGTTTTTCTGTAATATCGGTTATCGTTTGATGATCTGGCAGGAACTAGAGGGCACCACTATCGATCGCAGGGCCCTGGGCACGTGCCCAGAGTGTCCAGAGTGATAGAGAGGCCTGGCAATAAGGAACATACCGTCCCCATGCCTGTCTAAGTCTTTGGATGGCCTAAAATTCCTGACAATTGGGGCTTGGCACTTAGCTAACGAACCTACTTACTTAGTATGTTGCACCTACAAAAAAGCACTACTCAATGTCCGTAACACAGTAAGTAGGAAACAACAAATGAAGTGATAATATCTGTCCACACTGGGCCAAAACATCCATGCTACTTGCATGGATGGACAGTAATTTTGGTCGAAGATATATCGGTTTGATAGCGCCAATAAACGTTCTGATTAGAGTGATCCAAAACGTTCATTTCTTTAAACGAGTCAACTGTCTTTGGGTTTGAAATATTGTTCTGGAATATTCTGGTTGCTAAGGTTGAAAAATCATTGGCATAAATGGCTGGGCTTCGCATAGAGACTAGGCTGGCTACAGGGTCATAGAACAATAAATGTTCTAACTATTCTAACGTACTCAGAATTGGTCGCACCGCGTGCTTGGTGCCTCGCTATTAGTGTTTTGGAACGTTTTGTACCCATGACTGAAACGAAGAAGGTACATGCGTGTGAGTTATGAGCTCGTGTGTCTGTGTGTTTGTGTATCTGTTACAATTTTTATCCAAAACTACTGGAGTGATTTTGATCAAACGTAACTAAAAACCACAGCAATGAACCTGCTTTCAAATTAAATATCACATTCAAATCGGTATAGCTGTTTTGGAAAAAAATAGCAACAGACATATCAGTATACACATTAACCTATAACCTTTTACCCCAAATGCATATTCCTCTCTGTTCCGTCATGGGTCAAAGTACGTACCCATGATGATAAAATTATATTTTGATTTACAGGTTCAACCCCACTATCCTATGTGTGCCCATTCGTACAATCGCTAAGGTACGTACGTTGTACTGAACAAAGACCTGACCTCGAGGTAAAATATGCTAGGCTAGGTATAAATAAGATCATCGATGATCTGAGATAAATAACCTCTAATTTGTACCACCCGAAAAAAAAGAATGCAGCAGTCAGATTAGACATACATACATCCAAACATACCAACATACACCATTATAGATTATAATTATATCGTATTGCCATTCAGTGTGGTAATGCCGCCAGCATGCTGGGTACGCTGCGAACTGGTAATGGGCTTGAGTATTTGGATTGCCTATAAACCTTCAACGGTCTATGGGCAGCCTCACTGTTTTTGTAATTGTTAGCTTGTATATTGTTTAGTTAATAAAGGCACTAGCCAGTTAAATGAGTTAAGGTATCTAAAAAGTGTCGAATTAGGTAAGGTGTCAAATGTACCAAAGTGTCGAAATAGGGAAAGTGTCGACCCGTTACCTGTGGGCCTAGTGTGAGTTTTTCTAGTTGCGTTAACGTACACGACCGCGTTAGCGTAAACCACGATTTGTATGAAAAAAGAACAGCGCCATCTGGCGCCATGTAGATGAAACTGCTCTTAATTCAACCCAACAGACCCAAATCACAACCTTCGTTATTGTTTCGCCGTAGTAGGGTAAACATTAAAATTTATTAAAAGACAATGATATCATTAGTGCTGACATGTTTTGTTTTAGTTAAACATCGGATTCCTCGCCACATTTTTTTCGGGATATACGGATATTAGGAATAATGTGTTTTAGGAGTGCAGTGATTAGTGCAGTGATTCATGTGGTTTTAGACTAGAGTTCAGTATCATAGTCAAAAATATAGTATCCTGGACCTTGGCTGTTTTTTAAAGCTTTTTAATAGAAAATGAGGTTTACGTTATTTTCTAATATGGAATCATATTTAAAAATAATCGGAAACAAAATTATAAACTCATCAGGGACAAGTCAAATTGACATTTTATTTTCATTACAAATATTTGTGGCTGCTGAACTAAATTTTCAAGAATTTAATTACTTTTATTAATATAAAATAAATATACATTTTATTTCATAAGTTTAAAAATATATTATTATTTTTATCAAAAATGTGTGATAGAATGGGTGTTATTAATCAGATACAAGGCGTTATGAATGCAATTCGGTAAGACCCAACGTTTATTGGATTTAGTATTTTTTTTATAATAATAATTATAAAAATTACAAATTTTCGACTACTCATTATAATTATTATAATGAGTAGTCGAAAACGAAAGTTTTTGTATTTCGCATCTTTAGATCAGGTAATGTCATGACAGGTATGACGTCTATGTTCGCATCATGACATTTGGTATTTTTTAGTTCATCATCATCATCAGCCAGTAAAAGTCCACTGCTGAACAAAAGCTACCCTCTTAGAGGGGTGTTTCCATAATCCCCGCGCTTGGCAGGTGCCTTGGGGATTGCAGTACGTTCACCGTGTAGTCATAAGACACTGCTGGTAATCTTTCGGTGGTTCTGGTCGCAGTTTTAGGACATACACGGGTCGGGGTCCAGATTTTTTGGTTACAATCTCAGTTAGGCTTTTTTTTCAGGCAAGCTTTTTGCTGATCACTAAAATTCTCACAATCATAACAACCATTATTTTTAAATAAAGAGCCGAAGTGCAGTTTGCACTTCGGCCGTACCGGTGCGTTCTTCTGGAGATCCCGTATTAGCCCTTTCTTTTTAAGCACTAAATCTAATCAACGGGCGGGATTTTACTGGGTATAATTCCACATAACCTGACCATAACTAACTAGCCCTATATATTTGGAAGATTTACTTCGACAAAAAATACCTTTATGGACCAATATTTTTGAGCGAGTGTGCTCCATCTTAATTTATTATTTATTTATATCATCTTATTTTACTGGAATAAGTAAAGGTGTTCTGTTACAGAGGTCCAGGTCGGTGTTGCGGCTGCCCAGCGCCGTGCTGCTCACCCTGCTGCGGTGGCGGCGGCTCCCTCGTCACAGTTTACAGTCAAGTAGCACATATCCAGTGATATACTCCGGCTCGCTGCGGCCTAGGCCAGGCCGTCTCGCAAGTCTCTTCTTTAGTACCTATACTTTTTATCAACCTAGAGAAACGCCGTTTTTCACGTGTTCGATCTCAATTAGTCTTTGTCATTTCCAATCTTTAACAAGAAACCTAAAAACCTCTCAAATGTATGGCCATTTGTATTAATATCTAACTTTTCTCAACAGATGCCATACTTGCTGTGGGCCAGCCGCCGCGTCCAATAGCAGCCTTTGACAAGGCCACCATTGCCATTGGCTGCCGAGCCTGCATGAAATAATATTAGAAACAGCAAGAAAAACATCAGGAAACTTTTGATTTAGATATGAAATTATTTATTTGAAACGTGTACGTTTGTCTAGTCCTGTAACTTGATTAGTAATGTGGAAATGTAATAAAGATAAGTCTAATGTGAAATATTGTTTAATATTTATCATCAGGTTAGAAGTTCTATTGCAGTACCACAATAATATAGAACAAAAAAACTTGAATACAAAAGTAGCACAAAACATAGGCAACCCCAAAAAAAACATTTACACGTTGCATGATGTAAGATGCACAAGAGTACGCACCTCCACCTCCACCTGCTGTTAGGACACGAAATGTACATAAATAAAGATCATTGAAAAAAAACGTCTTCCAAATTGACGCCTAGTCCTACTAGGTTTTCATTCATTGTATTGACTCTCTCACATAATCGTGCATCGTTATCGTCGTCGTCATAAAATAATCAAGTGGCCAGCAATGCAAGTACCAAAAAAAATCTCTCTTCTGTGCAAGTACCGTTCCTTATCGATCGCCAATTTTGACAATTGTGATCGTCAAATTCGATCAAATGCCATTTGATCAGTACTCGCTATGATCGATTCTATGGCATTTTATAGAATTTGGCGTTCGATAAAGAACGGTACTTGCACTGCTGGGACGTCAAACTCTACGAGCTCCTTACATCGAGTGGGCCTTATGGGCTGTTCCACTAGTCCCTACCAACGTATCCTACCTGCGGGGAGTGTTTTTTTTTTCTTCACCCATCTCTACTGGAAGGGGTGAAGAACTATTGGCACTAGTATGGACTGATGTTATCACATTCATATCCTGCTATGAGGAGCTAGAAACGGGAAATACTTTTCCTATTTGTTCTATCGGTAGAACAAAAAGTAGAACAAATTTGAACGACCCAGCACGCCATAGTTACCCTTTCTTACTTTTCCTATTTCTTTATTCGCTTTACGTCATCGATATTATAATTATGCTTCACCCAGGTGGAGAACCTAGGTAGAGCACGGGTCCGTACCCATACGTAGTACGTGTTACGTCAGATGCTTCGTGAAGTTTTGTCGTTTGTTGCTTTTCAGGTTATAAAACGTCCTTGCTTTTCAGCCATTCTTTTACACCATGGACTAATGGCAGGGTTTTACGTCCACGTTTCACACATCCACACCTTAGGTTGGCCTGCCAGTACCACCGCTTACCATTATATACCATTATTATCCCTTTTTACATGGCTAGGTATATCATCTATCTTTTGCATTTATGCAAATTTATGGAACTACACAACAAAAAAATTATACGTGTCCATGGCGCTTACACATACGCATACTTTCACGTAGGTACGCATTCTTAATTGTCTCCATTCTAGTTACACCACACGAACGATTTGGGTATTATACGAACTGGGAACTAATCGTCAAAATTTGCTTTTCCTTTTCATACAGTTTATTTTAATTTACCCTAGTGGTCTCTGGATCATCCAGACAATGGAAACCCTTGAAAAACGGCCACCTAGATAGTATGGTGAACCCCATGGATTTATCACCAAAATCTCATTGGTTTTGCCGCAGTTATAAATAGGCCCTACCCACCGTAGCCTACTCATTTCTCCACCAACTTTTTAGGACTTCATACCAAAATTTTCAAAAATCAATCCAAGATGGCTGGATGTTCTCCCTGCTTCCCAATGTGCGGAATTCCTCCCTGCCCGATGCCATGCAGCCCGTGCCCGCCAGTGTGCCAGATGAGCGATGGCTGTGGAGCGAAGCCCATCGTGTTCTCCTGTAACAGCCCAGCGACACAGAGGATCTACCCTGTGAACCCCTGCATCAATATCTACAGCTGCAACACGCAAATCATGTAATCCAAGTTATTAACAAATAAGCATTTTAATAAACCATATTGTTTAAAAGTGTCTAGTGCTAAATAAATTTATTTTAAGCCTTTTTTATGACTAAACTTTCTTCATTGCAAGGACATTGTAGTTGAAATTTTTTACCTATGTAGCTAACTATTCCGGTATCTAATAAAAAAAATAAAAAGCATAGGTTAGAAGGAAGAAAAAAAAACAATATTTACTCTCAAATTTATACGTATAAATAATAAACAATAGGAATCCAAACGGTCACAATGTAAGATCACAATATAGGTCGACTAGATCACTAAATAAATTACTTATTTAAAACACCACAAACGTAGTTTTTTTATTGAATCCATGTATCATTTATTGCTAGCATAGCGGCACATTCATGTGATAACAGCAACCAGACTGAGGACCCTGTAAGTAAATAAAATTACCATTACTAACTGCCCTGCGAAACCCATGCGTATTTTAAGTAGAACATGAGGTATACACTAACCTGCCGGACGTAATTGTTCACAGTGTATCGGACATTAGGGTTGCGTCTCGTGAAGGTTTCAACAGGCAGTCCTGTTGGCTTGTTCTGGTACACGCTATCATGAACAATCAACGGCCTTCTTCTTGTTACAGGATCCAGTTCGCAGTCTGGGCAACAGCTGCGACCAACTCGGCAGCAAGGGTAGCATGGAGGAGGAGCCCTTGGACATATAGGGCGCTGCTTCGGAATTATAGGAGATGGACACTGAGGGTTACAGCAAGGCAGGATAGGCTGATAGCAGTTGATCGGCTCCGGACACCGGCAAACCTGCAAATAAAATTTTCGTTTACGAAGTTAGGGTACCATTTTTCCGTTTTGACAGAAATTATTGTAAAGTTATTGGGTCAAGTGTGTTACTGGAGGAGGATCGCAAGTTGTCGGTGGTGGCGGTGGAGGCAGTGCAGGCGCCCAGCAAACTGGGCACGGCGGTGGTGGACATGGTTCACACCGCGGTGCCCGTCTCGGCCTGCACGGTGGCAGGACAGGTACTATCGGTGGAACTAGATCAGGTAGAACTGGTGCAGGGCATTGTCTGAACGTTGGCTTGCACTTGCAAGGAGGGCACGGTGTGCAAGGGCAAGGAGGAGGACAGCACGGGAGACAGCACGGAGGCGGTGGAGGACAAGAATGACAGCATGGTCCAGTTCCACATGGTATAATCGGCGGACATGTTGAACAAAAATCGCAACAGCAATTACACATTATCGATACAGGGTTTGTGTATAGAAACTTTACAATTTTTCAGTAGTTTTTTTGATTTTTATCAATTTTTGATGCAATTTTCATCCACTTCTCAGTGACTTCTCATAATTTTGCGTCAAGATTGACAGCGATAGCCAAGCGTAGCTAGTTTTTTTTCTTCCACAGTTGTCACTCTAGCACTGAGATATTGTAAAAGAAGGAAGGATGGAAGTGTCTCTCTTGCCGGGGAATTCAGAATTCGGAACGGTTGCCAGAGGTGAAGTTTGGGTGACCTGAATCATGGTCGGCTGCGGGTACCTATAATAATAGTGCGCAGTGCAGCCTGTGTGCGCAACCCTGTGTAATAATGACCTCCTTTTGGCGCAGTGTAGCCTGTGTGCGCAGCCCTGTTCAATAATGATCTGCTTGCTGCGCAGTTTAATGTGTGCGCAACTCTATTTAATAATGATCTCCTTTCAGCGCAATGTATCCTGTGTGCAACCCTGTTTAATAATTACCTCCTTACGGTGCAGCATAGTCTATGTGGGCAACACTGTTTAATGACGTTTTGTTCTGTTTTTGGCGCCAACGTGGAAAAAAACATGTCGGCTCGTTGGATTATTTTCCTAAACTTGTGTATTTTCGAGTGTTAATGTGGTAATTCAACTAAATGGTGAATTATTATAGACTTCATCTTCATCATCATGATGATGATGGTGAAGTGCTCGTAAACGTGCTCGAGTGTGGGAAAGTGATATAACGAGGTGAAACGTGTCTTTTCGTGTTGTTTCCAAAACTCCATAGGAGCCTCTTGTAAAGTCTCCACCACTTTACAGGGGCATGAGTTTGACTTGACCGCAACTTACTTAGCTTGACTGACTGTG
Organism: Agriopis aurantiaria; assembly: GCA_914767915.1. Classification (NCBI taxonomy): domain Eukaryota; kingdom Metazoa; phylum Arthropoda; class Insecta; order Lepidoptera; family Geometridae; genus Agriopis; species Agriopis aurantiaria. The sequence goes on along the minus strand of OU611983.1, from coordinate 8,965,671 downwards.
ACTATGACTTGTTTGACGCTATTAAGACTAAGTAAACTGTTTAATATTACGACTAAAGGACATTGAATCCACGGTTATGAATATTTTTACAAAAAAAAACATTCTGTTCTAGCTCTAACTTTCCTTAACAGACATTTATAATAGGTGTGATAATAGGTACCCTAACCCTTGATCTAAAACTCAATATATTAAGCGAAGCAACAAGTCCTGCCAAGTAAATTCGAGAAAGATGTATTTTTAATTATATAAGAAGTCATAATTGTTATAAAATAGTTGGCACGCCAGGGATTGCATCGAGTGCTAGAATGAAGGTGTTCCGCTTGCGTACCAGGTGACCCCGGACCGTCTGTTCCCATTAGTACAATAAAATTATCAATTGAACTGGCCTCAGCGGGTCTTCCAAAGACACGACACCAGAGGCACCAGGAGGCTGGACCGGGGCAAACGGAAGCCGCCGCAAGCTTCAGACGGCACCAGAAGACAGGTCTGGTCCAGGAGCGGAAGCCTCGCCGGTACAGGTCCTCGAAAGGCGTATCATCCGGAAATTAAGGTTAAAGAAGTGACCACTGGCGGAGGCCTAGGGTACCTTCACTCGTGGAAAACCAGCAGAAGTTTGTACCCCTTCAACTTGAAGAAACTGTGGATACAACTTTGTCCTAAAGAATTTATAAGAACAAGATCCAAATATAACACAAAACTTGGATACCGTAATTTATCGCGATACAAATTTTGTTTTATCACAGAAGACATAAGTTTTATCTCTAAATAGTTGATGTTAAGAACTGTAGGCAATGCTGCTACCTTGTCCGTTGTCTAATCCATATCTGGGCGCGTTAAGGTTTACGTTCGCATGGTTTTCCAACTGAGTGGATTTAACGTTTGTTTGATACCGCGTTAGCAGTTGAACGTAAGGCCCCGGGTACGACCACGACCAAAAAATTTGTGGATGCCGGGGATGCCGGGTCCAGAATTAGAGGCACAGCTAACATACATTATTAGCTTTTCTTATAAGATCTACGTTTGCCCATCAACTCGCCTGATGATAAGCGACGGTGTAGCCGAAGCTGGAGCACATTGATCTAGAAGAAATCTATTCGATTTGTTATTCTCAAGAAACAAGGATAGTTGTACAAGCTTGTGTTAAAATTGAACATTATGAATAACGATATTATTTTCACATTTTTACGTACAAATAAGTAAATCAACAATAGCAATCCAAACAGACATAATTTCATGTCATAACAATAAGTTATTTTAAACGGCACAAGTAATTGCTGCACTTATGGCCTAAATTAACGGCACATTCACATGATAGCAGCAACCAGACTGAGGACCCTGTGAACAAATAAAAATATCATTATCTACAGCTCTGCAGAATCCATGCGTGAAGTAGAACGCATTATTTGGCATGAGGTGAAACTAACCTGTCGGACGTAATTATTCACAGAGTATCGGACATTAGGGTTGCGTCTCGTGAAGGTTTCAACAGGCAGTCCTGATGGCCTGTCTTGGTACACGCTATCATGAACAATCAGAGGCCTTCTTCTTGTTACAGGATCCAGTTCACAGTCTGGACAACAGCTGCGACCGACTCGACAGCAAGGGTAACATGGAGGAGGAGCCCTTGGACATATGGGGCGCTGCTTCGGAATTATAGGTGGTGGACACTGAGGGTTGCAGCAAGGAAGGACAGGCTGGTAGCAAGGCACCGGTACGGTGCATGGACAAACCTGTGAATAAAAAATATTGTTATAAAAGAGTCACCCGGTTTCCATTTAAGAACTTAGGTACCCACTAAACTATTGCAATATTTTATTTACTGGAGGAGGATCACATGGTGGTGGAGGTGGGCAGCACGGCAGCATCGGTGGACAGCAAACTGGGCATGGTGGTGGAATCGGACAAGGTTCACAGGGTGGTGCCCGTCGTGGTTTACACATCGGCAGGACAGGTACTATCGGTGGAACCAAGTCAGGTAGAACTGGTGCGGGACATTGTCTGAACGTTGGCTTGCACTTGCAAGGAAGGCAGGGCGTGCAAGGGCAAGGAGGAGGACAGCACGGTTGACAGCACGGAGGTGGCGGAGGACAGGAATGACAGCATGGTCCGGTTCCACATGGTATAATCGCTGGACATGTTGGACAAAAGTCGCAACAGCAGTTGCACATTGTCGATACAGGGTTTTTGGTATAAAAACTTAACAATTTTTCATTGGTTTTTTTCTACTTTTTATCACTTTCCTAAATTTTCATCCACTTTTCATAATTTTGTGTCAAAATTAATAGTAAAAAAAAATTCAAATGTCACCGGATCGGAGCATCGGCAGAGAGGTCTCTCAGTATGACCATTCTTCTTTTAGAAGAATATCACCTCCATTGACAAAATTTAAATAAACAAAAAAGTGTTCCTGTCATTGTAAAAAAATTGTTAGCCACAAAAAACAGCATTTTGATATTTATATATCCTTTTTGAAAAAATAGTCCTAAAAACAGCAAAACTACTAAAATGAGTGCTCCATACTACAGTTTCGATCCTTGCGTATGCAGTGGAATGCCTTGCGGTGCCTGCTATCCTTACAGCACGAAGCCCGGTGCAGCGTCGAGGAACAACCTTGGGCCTTGCTCAGTTTGCCCTGGAGGAGGGTGTTCAGCGTGTCCCGCTCCAGTGAGGCCATGCCCAGCACCTTGCATACCCTCACCGGTGTTGCCCTGCCTGCCTCCATGCCCTCCGTGTGATAAGGTACGACCACAGTCCTACCAAACTACAATATTATATATAATATAGGGAGAAAACATTAACCATTAAGCTTGTTACATTTCCTTCATTTGTCTCGGGCATGATTCTGTATTCGTTGGCTGTATGCCACATGAATTATGACGGTCACATATGTAAACTGATTGTTTTGCTTCCAGCCTCGTACACCTGTGCCGTGTCCTCAGCCGCTCTGTGACTCCGTGGCAATTCCTTGCTGTCGACCAAACCGATGCAAGCCGTGCCCTTGTTACTGCTGCACGGAACCTGCAATCTGCACGCCGAAGCGCTGCAGCTACCCAGGTGTCCCTGTTTGTGGTTGTGGTTGCTGTGGCCCATGCATGCCTGTTTGGTAGAGCCTCATAATATGCGTGATGTCCTGAAACGTTTGGAATAAAAAACATTTGTAGGAATTTTGTATTTCATTACCAAGATATATTTTGCTAATTATGCAACAGACAAAATTGCTGCCAGCCTATACTTTAATACGTGTAAGTTTGCATGCGCAATTATACATTTACTAAACTTAGACCGCCCGTATAACTCTGATATCGCCCGCGACGGTACAGGCGTACGGAGCAAAACTACAAACAGTTTGTGGATCATTCTCGATAGATCCCTCGCTAAGATCCATAATGTAGTTCCCACACGATTCCTTGTCCGACCACTAGCGAGTCTGACCAGTAAATGGTTTTTAGTCTATCAAGTTCAACTATTAACTTTCCAACATATGTTTGGGTTTGGGCAAAGATCTGCACTCACTACACCGTTGATCATCGTATTCATCGATCGTTTCATCGGTCTATAACCGTCGTACTATTGAGCTATCGATATTAATGTTCGCAGTAAAAAGTTTAGAACAACAGGTTTCGATTTCACGTAGGGTACTCGAATTACTATAGGTAATCTCTTGTATCTAACCACAATTTTAGATTATAATATTATTTATTTTTCTACTAGCTGACCCGACAAACGTGGTCCTGTTTTTTTTTCCTTTTTTCCATACCATTGATGTGATCAAAACAAAAATAATAAAACAAAATGATTACCCATATTCGAATCAGTCAAGCCATTAAGATTTTATATGTCGTGAACTTGGGTAGCGTTGCATCAATTTACGTGGTTACGGCAAACAGCAATATTCATATTTTGGTTATAATAAGTTAAGTATACAAGTAAGTTAAATGTGATTTTGGAAACATGATTGGTGAAACTTTTCTTGATAGAATAATTCAGTGAAAACAGGCTTTCTAAAACACGTTTTAAATATTTTTCTCCGCGTCTGGAAGTTTGTAACAATTTATTTATTCATATTCTAATGGTCATTTGTATAATAGAATTTAATGTAAATTCGTTTTATTAAAAATTTAAATAGTTCTTGAGTAATTTGAAGTTTTTAGCATAATTATGTCGCTTCAGCAATTTAGTTCTGAGTCGGGTGCCGATCCGTGCGTATATCTTCCTGCAGGCGTAGATAGCATATTTTTGACCCTGTTTGCGCAGAGACAAAAATTGAATTTGAGCTGACGACATAATCGACCCTTAACAAGTTTTTGCGTGTCTAACGCACGGCAATCTATAGATAGATATTATTTAAGGTCATGTATATTTGTCAAAGAGATATAGATATAGATGATGTCATGGTCATTTTCATCTACCCAAAAGAAATAAATCTACATATTAATATGAGCATAATTACAAATTATATGTCAGCGCGTTGATGTTTCGGCACTCGGGCGCAACTACGTCGGATAGTTGTTAAGGCTTAGATTATTGAGTTAGGCGCCATCTAGCTTAGTTTTTGATGGACTAGTGATGGAGGTGGCGCCAGCACTGGTAACGCTGCAATAACTTACCCTGCTGAAATTGTTTGCGAATGTGTCGCTGGCGACCAATCAGCGTTTAGCAAGTTCGGATACCGTGCGGCAGAGGCGCTACCGAGGGCACGCGGACACGCGAGACTCGGTGGAGCTCAGTTTGAATTTGGAGTTTTTGGTTGAAGGGTAGCAGCGTTCGTTACTAGGCGGAACACCTTGTCCCCAAGTAATTTTCAAGTAATTTTCTATTGTAAGTATAATCATAGTGTTACTGAATAAAAGCTGTGTAATTGTTCGTGCGATGTCTTATTCTCCTCGGCCGCTATAATCACGCCGTAGAACCATGATATCTGATGCAGATCGGCCCTTCGCTTGCGCCGACATAATTAAACAATTTACAAACAAACAACAATGAACGCTGAATTGCGAATATGTACAATCATCATCATCATCATTTCAGCCGTAGGACGTCCACTGCTGGACATAGGCCTCCCCCATCGATCTCCAAAAGGGCCGGTTGGAAGCGGCCTGCATCCAGCGTTTCCCTGCGGTCTCTTTTAGGTCGTCTGTCCATCTTGTGGGTGGACGTCCTACGCTGCGCTTGCCAGTCCGTGGTCTCCATTCCAGAACCTTTCGGCCCCATCGGCCATCTGTTCTGCGTGATATGTGCCCTGCCCACTGCCATTTCAACTTACTAATCCGGTGGGCTATGTCGGTGACTTTCGTTCGTCTACGGATCTCCTCATTTCGGATTCGATCTCGTAGAGAAACCCCGAGCATAGCCCTCTCCATAGCTCGTTGTGCGACTTTGAGCTTGCTTATGAGGCCCATAGTGAGAGACCACGTTTCAGTGCCGTATGTCATCACTGGTAACACACACTGGTCGAAGACTTTCGTCTTAAGGCACTGAGGTATTTTGGACGAGAAGACGTTGCGTAGTTTACCGAACGCTGCCCAGCCGAGTTGGATTCGCCGATTGACCTCTTTCTTGAAGTTGGACCTACCTAGTTCGACGGTTTGTCCTAGGTAGACGTACGCGTCAACAGCTTCAAGAACTGAGTTCCCAACTGATACTGGGGTGGGCACAACATGGATATTTGACATAACCTTTGTCTTGTCCATGTTCATTTTAAGGCCCACCTGTTGGGAGACTCGATTGAGGCCTTCGAGCATCATGCTGAGATCTTCCATCGATTCTGCCATGACCACAATATCGTCGGCAAACCGAAGGTGAGTGATGTACTCGCCGTTGATGTTGATGCCGAGTCCTTGCCATTCCAGGAGCTTGAAAGCATCTTCCATTGTGGCAGTGAACAGTTTCGGAGAGATAACGTCTCCCTGTCTCACGCCTCTTCGCAATGGAATTGCCTTCGAACTCTGCTCCTGTACTCGGACCGACATGGTGGCGTTATTGTACAAACACTTCAACACTTCGACATACCGATAGTCAATACGGCATCGCTGGAGAGACTCGAGCACCGCCCATGTCTCGACCGAATCAAAGGCTTTCTCATAGTCCACAAACGCTAAACATAGTGGCAAGTTATATTCTTCGGTCTTCTGTATAACTTGGCGTAGCGTGTGGATGTGGTCTATGGTACTATAGCCTTTTCGGAAACCGGCTTGTTCGATAGGCTGGAAGTCATCGAACCTGCGATCGAGACGATTCGTGATGACCCTCGAAAACAGCTTATAAACATGGCTCAGAAGCGAGATGGGTCTGTAGTTCTTCAGCAAGGTTTTGTCACCTTTCTTAAAGAACAGCACCACCACGCCTCTGTTCCATGCTTCTGGCGTTATACCTTCGAGTAAGACAGAATTAAAGAGCTTCTGAAGGACTCTGAGTACCGGTGTTCCACCCGCTTTCAGAAGCTCTGATGTGATTCCATCGTCCCCCGGCGCCTTGTTGTTCTTGAGCTGTTTCAGGGCCATCCTAATCTCGTACAGGCTGATGTCCGGGATATCTTCAGTATAGTGTCGGCTCAGCTTGGCTCTTGGGTCTTTGGCCGAGCTGCTCACAGGTTTAGCAACCGAAGTGTATAACTGTCCATAGAACCTTTCGATTTCCCCTAATACCTCGGCTTTGGTCGACGCTACACTACCATCTATAATATGTACAATATCTAAACCTTTTTTTTTACGAGGTGATAATTATGCAATTTCTCTTACCCACCCGCCAGGTTTGACGGGCAGGTGATGTCGGGCTCGGCACCAAGGTGGTGTCCCTAGCGACTAAAGCCCCACGATGTTCTATCTGCAATGACCTCATTTCAAGGTTACTGGACCACTCTCGCATTCAACGCAACCCTGTCAAAGCTATCGTCCACCCAAATAGGGGGAGACCCATCTCGGGAAAGGACCGAATCCCACCCATTCGGCGCTAAGGATGCACTGAGAGCACACATTGCATCGCCAGCTCTGGAGGCCTTATACCTGATAAGGAGTGCCGGATGCCCGACACCCCAAACACCCCAGGTCCTCCGAGCGGAGACGGAGAGCGAGTCCGATTAACTCGTCTTCGTCGTGTGTACTCTCCGGCACGGATGAGCGAGGAGTTCAGCCTCCCTCTTTCTCCCGCTCCTCGGTCTCTCTCCGCGAAACGACCATCTCACACAAGGAACAATGTCTGAACCTAAGTCAACTTCGAAGGAAATATTATCTACAAAAGTGAAATAAATTATTTAAATTTTATTTACGGTCTATTTGGTCGAGTAATATGTATTAGATCTGTGAGTAATATAGTGTTCCGTGAGTTGGTCTCAGAATTTTTGTATACGTACCACAGAGTAATATATACACCGGATACGTACTGATAACTATTATAGCTGCTAATACACCACTCGATGAAATATTCCCTACCAAAAAACGAGTAACTGTACTCTATACTTGATCTTTGGTAGAAAAGTCGTTTCAATCTTTTTATTTTAATATCTGTAAAGGATAGATTCAGCTGTAAAGCGATTTTTTTTTTCTCTTCTGTGCTGTTAAGCATGGAATTATTATAAGGGGAACGTGGGGGAACGCGTTCTATCAAAATATTCCCATACAAAACTAAACTTTATCGTCTAAAATCAAGGTTCATAAGGTACCTTTAGGGTATATACAAGATCTTTCACAAATAAAAACATTACTAGTGCAGAACTTTATTGATTCAACCCACAGATCTACTACCTAATTCAACCCATAACCACACTCTTGGCAATGCCAAAAAGCCCCAACCTGGGAAAAGAAAAAAAATTGCGAAATGTCATAGCGCCATTTTTCTTTAAAATTTCAAAGTGTAAAAATATTTAAAATTATAAAAATCAAAAAATTGGAAAACACATCTGTAAACCTTAAAAATCATCAGGTAAGAGTGATTTAAATATTTTTTTAATGAAAATGTGTATTATTTTAATATGGAAATTACATAGGTTCTTAACGAGAAACCAGTAGCATTGGCGCAATTTCAACCTTATTTCAACAACCGAATCCATAATCATAACCGCTATTTTTTTATGTGTATGCAAAACTATGTTTGTAAATGACCAGTGTTCTCCAATCATGTTCCAGATCCAACTCCCTAACAAGCCGGTGACGATTCACAAGCATGTCAGTTTTGCCAAGAGGTTATGAGTGCTGCCGCCCATGCCCTAGGTACGGGTGTGTCTCAGGAGAGTACAGCGTCTTCCACAAGAGGCCACGCTGCGGCCAGCCCAGACCACAGCCATTCCAGAGAGAAGTTGCACCTTACCTTTGTGGTGGACCTTCTAACGCACCTAGGGAAAGGTTCGTGGTCCTGTTCAAAGTCCGTATTTAATTCCTAATAGGTAGGATCCCCGATAACGTTTGACCGCCATGATATGGTCTGCAATGGAGCACGCTTGCTTAGAAGAAATCAACTTATTAATTTTATTATTCGACGACACTTGTATTTTTCCGAAGACCACGCTCTACTCAGGGTCGCATTTCGAGGTTTTGAGAGCCTGGGGCAAAAACTTAGTGGAGGCCCCTAATAATTTTTAAATAGGTTAATCAATTTGTTTCATTTGGTGTGTTATACGTAATTTATTGCGAAACAAATCATATTATTTCAACAAACTTGGTTAATTCGGTTAGAAAATTTTACCTAGAAATGTATGTTTTCCGGGGCCTCCACAAGAGAGGGCCCCCTTATGGGGCTCTTTTATGGTAGCCCCGGGGCTGTAGCCTGGGTTCATCATCATCATCATTTCAGCCATAGGACGTCCACTGCTGGACATAGGCCTCCCCCACCGATCTCCAAAAGGGCCGGTTGGAAGCGGCCTGCATCCAGCGTTTCACTGCGGTCTCTTTTAGGTCGTCTGTCCATCATGTGGGTGGACGTCCTACGCTGCGCTTACTGGTCCGTGGTCTCCATTCCAGAACCTTTCGGCCCCATCGGCCATCTGTTCTGCGATCGGCTCTAGTGTTCGCATTTAAAAAGTAGAGAAAAAACATGTCTTGTCGTCTAAAACATCAGGGGCAAAATCCTTATCATTAATCATACAGGGTCTTTAAGAAAGCTAGTAAGTACTAAATTAATAATAATAATGAATAACATAAATTAATAATAATAATAAATAACATAAATTAATAAAGTAATAAATACCCACGACCATGGCCTACCTAAAAACAACAAATAATGTTTCATTTTATGCTCTCAATACAATCAATTGAAACGCAAGGATGTTCGTATTGATATTGCTCAACTACGTATTTGTATGGCACTTGTAGCTATAAAACGATTATAAAACCCATTCCGATACTATTATGTACAAGTACATTTTACCAATTAATTTAATATTTTTCTATAAATAAATCGTATCATTGTGATAAATTCAAAAACATAGAAAATGCTGCGCGACCGTCTTGATGCATTCGAAGGGGTTGCAATAAGTACTAGCAATGAATCTATATTTTATTGAAGGAAATGGTCCCCCATTTCCTTCTAATAGCCTAATAGCCGGGCTAAGATCTTCCCAGATCTTAGCCCGGCTATTTATCTATGGCCCGGCTGAGGAGGTAATATTTTACCTAAATTAACCTTATTGTTTATATTTTATTTGTCCTTACTACGCTCTATAAGAGTAAAAGCTAAACGTATTTTTTTTATATAAATAATAGGCTTGCGTTTGACCACCATCTCGCCTGATGTTAAGCGATAATGCGGTCTACGTTGGAGCACGCTTGCCTAGAAGAAACCGATTCACTCGTGATTTGAAGACATCCAGATTGTAACCATTGGATAACACCCATTCAGGCAGCGCATTCCACAGACTAGCAGTTCGCATAATAAATGTGGAATCAAAGCACTTCGTACGGGTTTTCGGAATATCAACCATAAAGCGGTAACGATTTATCGTGCCCGCTCTGACAGTCCGATAGAAAAATGGGCAGGAGGGAATTAGATCGTGCAGATCCGATGCACGCTCTCCGAAATGTATCCGATAAAAAACCGATAGACTAGCAACTTTACGTCGATGCTTACGTCGTCAACGTATTTTTTGGATGAAGCTTTATACCCTGGATTAACTCAGTTTTTTGTCGCCAGTAATTCCGCGTTTGACCACCAACTTGCCTGTGGCGCGAGCGACGATGTGAAAATAATAATTTACGATTTTTGTAGACAATCGGACAGACCACATGGTGCAACCAATAATATAATTTAATTTGATTGCAGGCCTTGTTGTTACGACTTCCCTTGCAAAGCGCATTGCTTCAACCACGGCGCTTGCACGAGGCCCAGCGGCCGCTACGCCCGCACCGTGTGGTACCCTGGCGAATGTTGTCCTGTAGTTCCTCCCTGCCAAGCCTTCACCTGCCCCAACCCGCCTTACCATCCTTGCTGCTACCACACTTGCAATAAGCTCGTGTAATTTAAAACATGGTTTTAAATTAGACTAGGCAACCTAGAGTTCTGAGTATCAGGAGTTCTTGTCTTTGTACGTACAACAGTGTTTGTGAATCGTCAACCGTGCTGTCCAATAAAAGAAAAAAACACTTTTTTGCTTTTGTTTTATTAGAAACTGTTTATTTGACGACTCTCTAGTGTACCTATCGTCGCATTAAGTAAGTAAATAAGGAACTAGGGATAAATTATTTTTGTTACCACTTATACAGAAATTTGTCTATGACGCTAATTTAGAATATTTATGCGTTTTTTAAATGATTGAACTAATTAATAATCAAATCCTGAATATCGAAATTAAGCCTTTTCTAAAATAGGTATGTGTTCAAATGTTTTGTAGTCCCACTGGATCAAGTGTTCCGTGCACTGGATCCTTTAGCTCCACTGAATGAACTGCAGGGACAAAAAAGGCTCAGTATAGATAGACCGTTTCTTCAAAGGAAGCGCTAGAAGAACTACCAAGAACAAACAAATAAAAAAGTTTATCATAAATTGAACCAGCCCATTAAAAACAAGATAAATTAAAATTTGTTCAAAAATCAATAAGTTAAGTATTTTAATTTCATGCTAGACAGAGAACGCGCTAGGGCTATATTCTGATCACAGAAGAGAGAAAAAAATTCTACTTCTCTTTTCTGTGATTCTGATTCTTACCCTCTTGTAATATAGCAAGTTATGACGTCAAGCCGCACGTCATACAAATGATATAGCACCACAGATATACACAACCAGATCGGCAATATATTTTAGTGAAAGAGACAACTTGATATGGCTCAGCACAAGTACGAAAAGGACATAAATAGATTTTGTTGTCCTTATCGGCGTGACCTGTTTTTGGTACCTCAAGTGTCAAAATCTGTAATAATCAGTGACAAACAAAACGGGTTTGAATTATATTTATTGCCTTTTTTTGGTGATTAAATGTGATAAATGCGTGTTTCCTCTGAGAAATAATTGTAAAAGATATTTTACAATGGTTGGTTGTAGCATTTTGGGCTGCAAGAAGCGCAGTGAGCGAAAATACGATGAAATATCATTTCACACGTAAGTAAACATATAAAGCTTGTAACGATCACCTAAATAAATTCAGGATATCAATTCGCAAATATTTTATTCATAATTAGTCAGTTTTTAGGTCATTTGTGGTCTAATTCTATGAATTTTATCAAATTATTCACTTAGAAAATATATTATGAATGTTGCCAGTTTATGAAAGAAATTACCCACCGCAACTAACATAAATTATTCGTTCTGCAGGTTTCCAACTGATCCTGTCACATTGCTGAAAAAAGCTGGCACATTGCAAGAAGTGCAAAATACCGACCCTTTTATGCCCATATGAATATGGTGAATGTTAATATTAAATATATATTAATGAGGCCACAGTTATGAAGCTGGAAAAGCAAAAGGCGATTTCGGCAAACCGATTCAAAAAGCTACGCGCTGTTCGTGAAATTTGTACTGTAAACATTAAAGAGTCTATTTATCTAATTATTTGGAATGTTATACATAATTTCATTCATGAAAAAACTAAACTGACCAAGCGCGAGTCGGGCTCGCGCGCTAAGAGTTCTTTACAATCACAAAATACAAAAAGTTGTGCAAAAAGACAACATCACGCCCAGGCTGTCATCCATCCAAGTACCGACCGCGCCCGACGTTGCTTAGCTTAGTGGTAAACAGAAATTTGTCACTGACTCGCACTTGGCCAGTGTTTATTATTTGTTGTTTTACTTATGTTCACTATAATCCGCTAAATTTGACGCTTGTACGGATTACCGTTTTTACACTAGAACAAATCCAAAAATACGTTTAACGTTTGTTGCATGGGGGCCCTTCCTTTGCCCTTCCGTTTTAACGCTTTGACTTTTTTATTATTTTTAATTAATCATAAAAAATCATGCTATGGTTACTTTACAACCTTTTTTCTAGTCATCATCATCATCATCATCAGCCTGTAAACGTCCACTGCTGAACAAAGGCCTCCCTCGTAGAGAGGGGTGTTGCCATAATCCCCACGCTTGGCAGGCGGCTTGGGGATCGCAGTACGTTCACCGTGTACTAATAGGACGCTGCTGCCCATCCTCCGGTGGTTCTGGTCGCAGTTTTAGGACATACCCGGGTTTTTCTAGTACTATATTCTAATCCTAACAAATAATTATAATAAAAACGCAAGTAACTTTCTGTCTGTTTTTTACGAGGAAACGGCTAAGTCATGGTATAATAATATACTCCGCCAGGTATAGCAATCCGAGAAAAAATGTTTACGTAGGCGTCCCGCAATGATGTCATGATGTCAATTTACAACAGGTTCGAGAGAGATGACGATACACCACGTAACAGCTGATTGAATAAAGTGGCAACTGGACAGTGACGTCATTGCGGGACCACTCCCAGATTGCTAGACCTTGTTTTCTTAGATCATGGGCTAAGTCAAATTTTGTCAGGGCGATAGGGTGTGTCATGAGGACAGACAACGTACTTTTCTTCCCAGAACATTGCAGGTAGCTCCGCGGGTTGCAGCAGATAGTGTATAACATTGCAGGTAGCTCCGTGGGTTGCAGCAGATAGTGTATAACATTGCAGGTAGCTCCGCGGGTTGCAGCAGATAGTGTATAACATTGCAGGTAGCTCCGTGGGTTGCAGCAGATAGTGTATAACATTGCAGGTAGCTCCGCGGGTTGCAGCAGATAGTGTATAAAATATAAATATTTAAAAGGTAGTATTGTTTCCAAAGTACTCATTGAAGATTCACTACCCATCATAGTAGGTAAATTACCCTAACTTATAGCAAATCATTTTAATGTGACAACACACCTTGTTGAAGCGAGAGGCACTGAGCTAGCCACGCTCATTGAAAATCTATAGGTAGTAGATCTGTGTATAGCACTAACACGCTTTAACATGGACAAGTCAAAGGTCACGTCAAATATCCATGTTGTGCCCACCCCAGTATAGAACAACCGAGAAATATTTTGCTTACTTGTTCTATTGGTAGAACAAACAGTAGCACAGGTGGTAACGACCCGTATCCGTTGGGAACTCAGTTATAGGACCAACAGATTTAATTCGTTTTGCCCTACCTGTATCTTTCCAGTGTATAATTGGTTTAAAAAAACTAGTAAATAAAAAAAAATTGGCCTGTTTATTTTATATAGTCGTTTTGGAAAGTCTAAAAATTAAGTCGTAGCACAGAAGACATAATAGAGAGTCGTAGCTGATAATGTTATGCCATTTTGAATTTAAAATCTGATGATGTCAAAATTGCTCAATATTTTTATCATCTGCATCCCTTGTATGTTTTCATCCAAACCCTTGATTTTGATTATTACCTATAAAAAATTGTATGGAAAAATAGTATTGAGCTATCGAAACATATGCGAGAGCGTAGCTGTCCTGTTTATTATTAAACAAGTTGCTTCTGGCATGTGTGAGTTCCGCCCACGGTCTGATGCGATTGAGCTTCCGACATCAGTGGCTTTCCCGCGTTTTTCGCGAACAGTTGCGTTTGCGCATCGGGTTTCAGTTTGAACGCCAACTCCATCAACTATAGTTACCGGTTAAAGAAGTCGAATTCATTGCACGCAGTTTTGTGTAATATTTTGAGCATTCAAAAATCGGTTTGGATTAAGTATACGAATGGTGTCCAGCTTTAAAAAATGTCAATTGCTTCGACTGTTTTGATTTTTACTTTGATTGGTGAGTATTTTTTGGATTTTATTTATGTTTAGGGTTTCGTGCCTAAAGGGTGTCTACGGGACTCTATTACAAAGCCTACGCTATCTGTCTTTTGAAACATAATACGTGTAGATATCCAGTTAATTTTTTTACTGAAATGTGATGCGATGTATATTAATACAATCAAAAGTAAAAAAAATCTCGGGGGTTCCCAAACGAAAACGTATTTTTAACTTTCTGTTTTTGCTCTTGTAAAAACGATGATCAACACCCATAAGCATCAAACATGGATAATAAAATTAGACAGTCTAAAGTAAAACGAGAAAATAATAAATACCGGTCAAATCCTAGTCACGCTAAAAATCCCGAACCGAATAGGAAAAAAAAACATATTTTTGGCCATGAAACCGGTGCGTGAGTCCGACTCGAGCTTGGCCGGTGTTTATTAACTCTTTCTGTCTGTATGCAAATAGAGTAGCAAAGATAATATAATCAATGGTTATGTCGTCATTGTAGAGTAGGTACACAGGTAGGTAACTTGGTACCTACTTTATTTTACTTAATAAGATACTATTAAGTTGAGGTGATCATCGTATGCCATCATAATTATTTTAAACCGTTTATTTTCGCAAGCTAAGATTTTTTTTCCTTACTTTTACCTACTTACTCTTCACACGTTGTTCTGCTCGTACAATCACTTACTTACTGAGGGCAATATTAAACATTTTCTAAAACGGTAAATGTTGATTGTGCCAGCGAGTTTTTTTTAATGGGCAAACAAGCAGTTGGACTTCTTGATGGTATGTAGTCATCGTCGCCTATGTAACACCAGAGACATCACAAATACGTTGCCGATCCTTTAAGTCTCTTATTTGAGATTCTATTTTTTTTTCTTTTTATTTATAACTCTCCTTTTAAGAACCCCATTTTATAGCTTTTCGGAAACACCGCAGAAGGTAGCTCATTCTACATTTTGCAGGTGTGAGGCATGAAAGGTTGTGTGAATCGCATAGTGCGTGATTTCCAGAGATCTATAATATGTCGATAATCCTTCAGGCGGTGGCAGCTAGTGCGATGATAAAACCGCGACGCATCAGATCAACCAGTTCTTCAGAACACTCCCCGTTGTAAATGCGATAAAGAATACAGAGACCCAACGTCTTTGCGCATGGTGAGCGGCTCTAGGTGTTCGGTGAGCTCTTGAGATCGTCGACAATTCTGACAGCTCTACGCTGTAATGCATCAAGTGGGTTAAGCTGCTACTTGGGTGCTCCATTCCAAAGATGGGAGCAGTACTCCATGTGAGGTTGGACTTGCGCTTTGTAAAGCAAAAGGCTTTGACTCGACGTGAAACTTGTGTTTTAGGTGTTAAAGACTTTAAAAGAAAAGTCTGTGGTTAAAGGCATAGAGACATACAAACATTTGAATTAGTGTACTAAAATTTGAAGTAAGTAGGTACTTAATTTGGACTACATAACTAATTGAGCTTCGATGAGCGCATTCTTTAAAACTAGAATAATTTGATAATTTATTTTATTTTCATTAACAAGTATTAATTTATAAGTTTCATTTAAATAAGAATTTGAATGTTAGCAATCATTACACAAAAAAACAGGAAGTTACCTTTGGACGTACGTATGTAGGTGGTTAGTTGTACCTAACTACTTTTTAAACCTAGATATGTAAATACATACTTATGTTGGATTGGGTCTGGTATTTATATGGAACAAAAAATTAACTGACAGCTTTATGTAGGAGGATGATTACGAATTCAAACGTAAACTTATCTAACTCAAAACAGAACTTGAAAAGCTACTTATATTTGAGCTAGCTGCCTTCCGCGGTTCCAAAAGAGGCGCCTATGATCACCCAGGTGATCAAAGTGGAATAGACCAAATTTAGAACATTCCTCTTGAACCGTAAAATTTTCCGAAATATTTTTTACTAATTATTTAATTAAATAATAGGCTTGCGCTTGACCGTCACCTCATCTGATGTTAAGCGATGATGCGGTCTATGATGGAGCAAATTTGCCTAGAAGATACCTATTTACTCGTGATTTGAAGGAGAAAGATTTGATTGTTTGTTTGTTTGTTTGCATTGAATAGGTTCCGAAACTACTAACCTGGTTTGAAAAATTCTTTCATTGTTGGGAAGCTACACTATCCCCGGGTGACATAGGCTATATTATATTTTCAAAAAAATAGGGATCTATAATAAAACTCCAAAATGTACGCCCAAGGTGTAAAAAAAAATAAGACTTACATCCGTGCGAAGCCGGGGTGCGTTGCTAGTTTACTATATAGGTAAACAATAAAAAAACAAAACAAAAAACATGAAAAATATCACGTCGACAGCAACAGAGCCTGCTGCTCTGTTGCTTTGTAAAAGAAGGACAAACAGACCAACAAACACTTTGCAGTTATAGTTTTATAGTAGGTGTGAATGAAATTTGAATTAATATGAGTAAGTATTTTATTCTAGAGTTATGACTGCATAGACTCGATGATATCATTTCTAATGCGTCTTTAGAAACTTTTTATCTCGGTGCGATTCTATTACAAACAATTTGTAAGCAAATTAATTCTTTAGTATTACCATAGATAAATATAGGTAGGTATTACGGTGCACTATTGTGGCAATAACGTAAACACCATACTTGTACTTAAAATGAATACAAAACAAAAATTTGTACTTATGTTCAATAATGCATACGGCACCTAAATTTTCTTGAAACTTTGGCTTATCTACCAAAACTTGAAGAGTAAAACATTTTTAATTTGGTTGATTGAATCAGACGTTTCTTCAAACTGTTTCTTTGGCGAATCTCTAGCCTAGTGTATTTCCGATTTCAGTTTCATATTTCCGTTTGATCACCAACTCGCCTGTTGGTAAGCGACGATGATGAAGCACGCAGACTTAGAAGATACCTATTCACTCTGGCCTTGAAATGGCCCAGGTTATATCTCTCAGGAAACAAAGAAGCTGGCAGGTTGTTCGGGTTGTCAAGATGCATTTTCATTTTATTTTGTCATCCTTCTAATTTTACATTAATCAAGGATATGTAGCCAACTAGTTTATACGGTACGTTCTTTTGGAGATATAATTTCCCCTCGAAAAAAAAAGTTTTATCTAAATAAATTAACTGTTACTCAAAATTGTGTGAAAATTAAAAGTGCAAACTCAAACCCGAATCGAACCCCTATTATGTTTTTTTAAGCAACTGAGTGATGAGATTATAAAACATTGGCCTCATTGTAAGCGTCACGATTGCTCGTTAACAGTTCAGTTATACCCAGAATGTTGTACTCAAGAGTTCAAAACCCTGCGCGGCAATGCACTACGCTCGTTACCCTGAGATATGAGATATTAAATCTCTTTATGCTCTGAAACACGGGAAACATTGCCCTACAGTCTTGCACACTATACCTACTGCTTGGCAGGCGGACAAAATACCACGACAAGGCATAGGGGCATTATTGGTAGAGCGTACCGGCAACACCGTAAGATATTCCAAGCTAAGCAGGTGGCTGGGGTTGGCAACTTTACCATATTATCGACAATAATTGTATGATTTGGTACTTCATCATCATCAGCCATTAAACGTCCATTGTTGGACAAAGGCATCCCTCTTAGAGAGGGGTGTTGCCATAATCACAAGGTGAGGGTTTTCAGGGTGGCGGTGTAGAGCAATGCTGCGCAGGGTTGTTAAGTTAAACATTCTGGATGGCACTGAACTGTTTAGATCGATGATGGCCGAGCGGTAGCATGTGTGCTTTACAATCTAATGGCACCTGATTCGATCCTCGGCTCTGCACCAATGACTTATTTAGTACTTAAATAAATTATGTACAGTTTCGGTGTCATCGCTCAATAACTGTGAAGGAAAACATCGTGAAGAAATCTTTATGTCCAAGAACCTCAAAAGCTCAAAGACATAATATGACACCAACATATTCACCAACATATTATTCACTTGGCCAGGGTGGGCTGAAATGATGATGATGATGACCGAACGGTTTGGAGCAAACGCGAGACGCTTATCATCAGGCAAGTGTCTTGTTCATCTATCATCCCGTCTCTGGGTTGCATTAAAAATTACCTTATATTCCGTGCGCGACCTAGAAGTCACGAAAGTGCTGAACTTGTACTCATTAAGGTTATCTCACTCATCAACACTTCAACAAATTTACTCATATTAAACATTGTTTATAGGAACTCTCGGCGCCTGGCGGCCGGACATAGACATTAACAGGTTTGTACTAAAACTGTCATAAAAAGAACTCTATTACGAGGACGTAAAAGTGAGAACTGGAGCTTGTTTGAACATTGACGCAAAATCTTTGGCACTACATTATAATAGCATGTTGTCTCGGTGCACGGTCGCAGTATCATTTCTTTAAATAACAACACAATAATTTTCAAGGATAACCGATGTGACGATTTCTTTTAAAACGTATTTTTTGTAAAAAAAAAAAAAAAAAAGTGATGTAATATTAGATTTCAGACCTATAAAAACCGTTGCAAAAACACTTCTAAGCTTTAGTTAAAAATAAATTTATTTGGTTTCATTTCGAAACAAATTTAATTCTTTTTATATTAAATAAACCCATATTTTTTTTAAATCGCCTGATGCGATGATTCGTTCTACGGTAGAGCACCCTTGTCTAGAAGAAACTGGTTCACTCGTGATTTGAAGACACCCAGATTCAGGGGCGGATCCAGGAATTCATTTGGGGGGGGGGGCATATTTCATTTGGGGGGGGGGGGCATTCAGACAAGGTGCACCTGAATCAAATCGAAAAGTTGATTCTATCCATGATCCTTGGTCGAATGTATGGGATCGCTAGGTGTTTTAGGGGGGGGGGGGGCACCCCCCCCCCCCCTAAAACACCAATCCGCCAATGCTCAGATTGTAGCTATCGGGGAACTCCCATTCAGGCAGCGCATTCCACAGACTCGCAGTTCGCACAATAAAAGCGCTTCGTACGGGTTTTCGAAATATCAATCATAAAGCGGTGTCGACTTTTTGTGCCCGCTCTGGCATTCCGATAGAAAAATGGGCAGGAGGGAATTAGATCATGCTGATCCGATGCACACTCTCTGAAATGTACCTATCCGATAACAAAAAAAAAACGGGAAGGGAGTGAAATACAATTAGGAGTTATCCCCCAATTTTCCACTCTTAGAGATAGATTATATTCTTAAAACGTAACTAGCTACTCTCAAGATAAATAGCCTACAATAGAAATTTATTCACAATCACCAAAGATGTCGCGCAGCGAATTAAGAACAAGTTTAAGAAGTCGGTTAAAAATTTATCGGTCATGCTGAAGAAAAGACACTAAAAACATACTCATTCATAATCAGGGTCATATTTTTACCCAAATATTTTTATGATAAACGTAAAATGGAGAAAATGTAGTATTCAACCCCGAAACCTCATACAGAGCATGATTCTGATAAGCATAATTTTTTAATGTCAATATTTGAAACACGGCTAAGCTGTGTAGTTAATCTACATTGCATCTAGGCTTTTACTTTCAGACTTATATTACCGTGATAACACCAACCCACTTACCCAATTCTTAAATCATACGTAATCCTGGCACATTAACGCTAATGCGTTTAACGTCCATTCAAACACCCATCTGACATTAAATGTTATGCTAAACTCTATCATAACATAGATAGTGCTTCTGGTCATATTTCACTAACAAAAGCTCTCTATCTAAGCTCTAAAATTGCTGTTTACGTCAGTTCTATTCCTATAACGCCTAAGCATTCCAAGCTTTCGATCTGCCTGGACTAAATTCATAACATTCGTGTTTAGATTTTATTCCTAAATATTTAGGGTTATGAAGAAATAACTCTGCATCCACGTCAAACCTGTTCGATAGAGAATTTATTGCCTCTATTAATTTTAGTTGTTCTCCAATTTCAGGGTCAAACTTCTACCAAAAGAAGATACACGGTATAAACATTCAAAAGTAAATCATAACACACATAGTCGACGGTCTATTTTTGCTGCAAGCGATGATAATGACTATTATAGCGGCGGGGAGTCAGAACTACGCTCGTCGATGCAGTTTCAGCCCCGCGTACCGACCTCCTCACCGAAGGCGATCAAGGTCCACCAACCAAGAGAAGACCCACGGCTCTTTTATCTCTCTGATGCGTATGCTAAAGAAATTAATGAGAAGGATTTGAATAATGAGGTGTCTAGCGTTTACCCAGCTGATGATGTCGTTCTGGTCAATGGAGGCTTTTATCGGCATAACAGACCCATATCTGCTCGGTTAAGGGAGAGAGCATCCAACAACATTCCTGAAGGTATTTAACAAAGTCATATGTTTTATTTATATTGTAGTGTCCGGATTTTCTTCCTCGCTCTTATTGTGGGGGTAGGGCATCGGCTTCGTGATTACCTTCATGCCAAGCTGGGCGCAGCTCAGCAGGGACACTGCCCTCAGGGAAATTGGAAGGTGCCAGTACCCGGTGTGAACCGAGTGGCATCTCGAACATCCTCGTGGTCCTATACATGGCCATATCTGAGCTTTTAAGCTCTTTCTTCTGCCTGTTTCAGACTTCTTCCTTTTAATGCCACCTGGTCCCTCTGCGTCTTCTTTGGGTCAGCCAAAAAATTCCGAAGAAGGGATATAAAAAAAAAAAAAAATTAAAGTGACGTATCCCCGTTGCATTAAGTAAAATTGCAGTTCATGACAATTATTTGAAAACATACTAATATTATAAATGCAAGTATGTCTGTAAGTGTGTATGTTTGTCTGCTCTCAACTCTCCTTAACAGCTGAATAATGGTAAGGTATAGAGAGTTCATGAAAATTATTATTAAAATTATTACTAGTTTATAAATTTATGATATCTAAGAAAATACGCTGAACCGGAACACCAAGTTTATAGACACCAAGTATACAAGGATAAGCATGTTACACCTGAAGGATTTTCGCAGACATTATATTTTATTCTTTCAGATTTTTACAGCTACGACGACTTCTGTGTAAAATGTCCTCATGACAGAACTTTGGTGGCAAAATCGGGATCAGATCGCGTTGTGCTGTCTTTCCCCTACATAAAGACGTGCGCAGGCCACCCGATACCAAAAGAGGTCCACTATGAACACATGCATGGAGTGCAATTTGGTTCTGTGCTTTTCGAAGGTTCCTACCCGATCGTCGGTCGAATCACGTATAAAGGAAAAGTGAGTTAGCTCAAAATACACGATCTTTGTCACTGAGTTAGTACGTAGTACATACTAACTCTATCTTTGTACGTAAATTATCGTATCCTTCATTGAAAATGTTATCGTTTCAGATTCTCAAGCATTGCTTTATGGAGGTGCATGTGCTGACTCAATCATGTCCATTGCCAAAATATTTGGTGGCGCATTGTGGAGACCGAAATAAAACGTGTAATTTTGCGTGCCGTGATCCTAAGGGCGAACTTCATGGATCAACGAGTCTCGCTTGCGGCGATGATAAAAAATGGATAGGACATCTGCCGTTCTGCAAAGGTGAATTTTTAGATATTGTGCCAAAAGCATTATTTTTATTTGAATTTTTTTACTCCGAATATTTGTGCCGCAGACAAATTTTAATGCTTTGCAGCACTATGATTATACTTGAACCTGAATCAAATATTTGGGCCCCTTGCCAAGATGATAGAAATACAAAATTATGCTTTACACCGATTATTTATTGCGACACTCAATTCAGACTATATTGCAATAACTCATTTCATTCGACAGTATTAATGAATCGTTACCATATTAATTTATTAGCAGGAGTTAGATAAGTAGGTAGGTTTTCAACCATATTTTTTTAATACTAAAAGCTGAAGGAAGTCTGAATGGGGCATTGATTTCGGCTAGTAGAAATGTGGTACAACCTATCTACAGGTAAAAATATCTTAGGTAATTATAGATTCCTCATTTCAAAGTACTTATACTAACATTGTTTACCCAGTATACCCACCTACATAATTATTACATAATTATCAAACTTTAGTAGCTTTGGCAAATGCGTTTATGTTGGGAAGGGCACTGAATCAGCCAACATTACTAACAGTTTTCGGACATTTGGATCAGGATGAGTAAAAAGACGTACCCAGTCTGAGTTATTGCTTTTCCGCTTTGTGCTAGTGGAATTATGGGACTACGGAAAGGATTTTTCAGGGTCACTTACGAGCACATTTAAATAGAGTTTTGTTTTAAATAAAATGACGTAAGAGTTATTTTTTTTAAATAAATATTATAAAGAGGAATGATTTGTTTTTGTTTGCATTGAATAGGCTCCGAAACTACTGAACCGATATGAAAAATTCTTTTTACTGTTGGGAAGCTACACTATCCCCGGGTGACATAAGCTGTAATCTATACCCGTGCGAAGCTGGGGCGGACCGCTAGTTTAAAATAAAATTAAACTCCACTGATTCATCCACTTGTGGCACTAGCTCGTAAGCGTTTTCTACGTCACTTACCTGTTTGTAATTTTGATTCCGTAACTTTAACACACGCGTAACGCAGTGCGTTAAAGTAACCTCTAAAAAGTAGAACTTATTTCCTATGGAATAAAGGGCACCTTTAGAGTTTAACGAAACGCGCCGCGTCACGCGCATTTTTGAAGTTATGGAATCAGGGCCCTGATGTCTTCTGTGCCCTGGGGCCTTACGCCCAAGCTAGCCGTAGATAGCCCGTTGGTCCAGTTGGTAGTGAACCTACATTCTGAGCTTGAGGGCGTGGGTTCGATTCCCACCCAGGACAAACATTTGTGTGATGAACATTTGTGTTTGTTCTATATCTGGTTGTTAATATCTATTTAAGTATGTATTTAAAAACTATATTATGTATGTATATCAGTCTCTGGCAGCCATATCACAAGCTTTGCTTAGCTTGGGGTCAGGTGACGGTGTGTGCAAAAATGTCACAAATTTTTTTTTTCAAAAAGTCCTTTTGCGGTCTCAATTTAATGTTGAAACCGCGCAGTTCGGAAAATCACGTGGACGCGCCCGATACGGTTTGCGGTTTTTTCTTATTGGTTTTAAGAACAACAATAAATATGGGTTGGACGACCTTTTGCAAAATCCTTTTTTAGCGGACCTCTACATACCTATTAGAAGGAATCTACCTGCCAAACAGCTTCGTATAGGCCAAGGTAGTTCTCGAAATTTCGTGATAAGTCAGTCAGTGAATAAGTGCATAGTATTTCGCTTTGTACAGGGTTACGCGGAAAGGGTGCACTAAGCTGAAAGGGGTCCATAATAACTATCCTTATGAATAACTTTTAATGTCGGATCAACCCTGAAATCGCGAAAAAAACATCATCTGTTCCATAGAAAACGGTCATTCATTCTCTACAAAATGTATGGAACAGCTGATATTTTTTTCGCGATTTCACGGTAAGCTGATGCCATATTAAAAGTTGTTCACAATGATGGTTATTATGGACCCCTTTCAGCTTAGAACAACCTTTTCGCGTAATCCAGTATAAGTATAGATAAGAAATTCGACACCTTTGATTACAGTTCGATCTTGGTGCGAGCCGCCACCACCTCCTCTCCACGGTCGAGTGAGCTGCAAAGGCACTACCGTCGGTTCCAAGGCCTCTGGGCTCGCTGAAGGGTCCACATGTCGCGTCCGTTGCGCCCGAGGTTCGAAGTCAAACGCACACTCTGTCACAGTGTGCCGCAGGGGATCATGGACACATGAGCTTTTATGTACTCCTCGAAGGAATTAAAATATATGTAATGGGAGTGTTGCCTTTCACGTCAACAGTGCCAGCGACGCAAACAGCACTATTGAGAACCAATTAATACGACCCAAAAGTTATCTGAGGCGTGTTGGTTCTCTTTGCCTATTCGCTGTTGTCGCTGTTGACTTGATTCAAAACGCGCCTTTTGATTTTTGTACTAACGTTTATTAAAATGTAATTACCTGTCTACGTATCTGGTACTGCGTAGGTTGTTTTTAGTAAATAATTACCTACTTACTATGTTTTTTATGTATAATGCAAGATGTATTTAGGTTGTTAAGTGTCATAATAAACATTATTACATGTATTTGTAAAGTTTTAATTAGTTTTAACCCGGGTATGTCCTAAAACTACGACCAGAACCACCGGAGGATGGGCAGCAGCGTCCTATTAGTACACGGTGAACGTACTGCGATCCCCAAGCCGCCTGCCAAGCGTGGGGATTATGGCAACACCCCTCTCTACGAGGGAGGCCTTTGTTCAGCAGTGGACGTTTACAGGCTGATGATGAATTAGTTTTAAAATTCTTTTGTACCTATAACTGTCAAGTATCAATAAACGAAGTTTAGTTTTATCATAGACTAGCGGTCCGCCCCAGCTTCGCGCGGGTATAGATTATAGCCTATGTCACCCGGGGATAGTGTAGCTTCCCAACAGTGAAAGAATTTTTCAAATCGGTTTAGTAGTTTCGGAGCCTATTCAATGCAATCAAACAATCAAATCTTTCCTCTTTATAATATTAGTATAGATAAATCAAAGACGTCATTGAGATAAATATGTTTTATCAATTTATTTAAATATTCGCGCTTCACTTTAGCGCCATTATGCTGATTGGTTATTCGTTTGTCCAACATGAAAAAACGAATTTTATTCTAACCAATAGTAAAAGAGCTTCACTTTGCTTAGTAACCATAGACACAAACGATCTTTATTTCCGTTCAGAAATTTAGCATTCTGGATCGATATGAATTTTATTGCTATTTTTTTTTTAAATAACTAACTATTCAAAAGCAAATTAAGAAAAAAAAATGATTATGATTAAATTGCACAGATCTACTACCTATATATATATATGTATATATATAGGTATATATATATATATATATATATATATGTTGTGTATATCTGTGTTAAATTGTCTTGGACGCTATTCAGTGAGTGCACTAGTCATATCGAATATTGCTGATCTGCAAAGTTTCTGTCGTAGATCGAACAAAAACTAGTTTCGAACAAGAAATTTTATGTACTCGTTATTGAACGAACCATTGTTTTTTGAATTGAGAACTAGATTTTGACGTTTGCGGCCGTTACATGTTTTGAGTTTTTAATTCGTTGAAATAAAATTGATATTTCGCAAGTCTAATTCTGTGAAAATGTATTGAATTCTTCAAATAAGTTGTGGTGTATTTTGTATAAAAGTTTATTTGTAATAATGGGAAGTAACGGCAGCAAACCAAACAATGAACCCGTCGCCAATGTCCCCATCCAAAAGAACGACGTAGATACCAGCCATTTAGATCCCAGATCTCCGACTCCTGAAATTGTACGGACTCCTTTACAGGTGTGTATACCCTTGTAATAAATAATACATTTTCTGAGCTCAAGAACACAAGAGACATCTTAAAGTTCTGGGTTATGTTTGCCACTAAGATCGACTTACATAGATTCCTGCGTCATTCCAGTTCATGATAATCTATTTCTACTATTTCTTACCAACTCATTCTGGGCCAGATGCTAGAAGCAAAAGCAATACCTATACCTATTTGAGTAAGGACTTCTACTCAAATGCCAAGTGTTTCTCAGAAAAAGAGGCGCGAAACTGATATAGTTTTGGATTGGTACCTCAACTGCTATGTATATGCTCGGGTTTCTCTACGAGATCGAATCAAAAATGAGGAGATCCGAAAACGAACGAAAGTTACCGACATAGCCCTCTGGATTAGCAAGTTGAAGTGGCAGTGGGCAGGGCACGCAGAACAGATGGCTGATGGGGCCGAAAGGTTCTGGAATGGAGACCACGGACTGGTAAGCGGAGCTTAGGACGTCCACTCACAAGATGGACAGACAACCTAAAAGAGACCGCAGGGAAACGCTGGATGCAGGCCGCTTCCAAACAGCCCTTTTGGAGATCGATAGGGGAGGCCATGTCCAGCAGTGGACATCCTATGGCTGAAATGATGATGTTATGTTTAATTTTACACGGATTTAACATTTCTTTTCTCTTTCAGAGTAAGCCAGGCGCCAAACACAATATAACAAAAAACTGTGATCTGAGGAAGACATTTGATACTGCTATAACTGAAGAAAAGCTCATAAGCAACAATCCTATTCTCTCAGCTGTAATAAAAAATCATTTACAGTCATATGACCCTCGTTCCCCATCACAAGACTTTGAAAGGACACCTATTGTAATTGCATCGAAAATTGAGGAAATAAATAATGGGAAAAGGTTTGTTCGACAACTTTGTGAAAATGAAGGCCAACTAAATAACACAGGTGGTGATGAAAACTGTGACACTTGTATAGAAGCAAATGAGCTAAGTCCTGAATTGATTGTACCTAAAAACTTATGCAACAAATTCTGTGATATGTCTCTCAATGGTACTTTAAAAGATGCTGAAGAACCCTTAGGATCATCGACTGCTTCAAATGAAGTAATACAAGAAAACATATCACCTGAATTGCAAGACTATAAACCAACAAAATTGTTAGAAACTGACTTTGACTACATAGAATTTGTAGAAGAGAAATTCGAAGACAGCTGTGAAGATATAGGTAGTCCTTGTAATTCTGTCACAGTTGAAGATTCAAAGAATGCTGCAGTCTTTAAAATTCTCGACAACGATCCACGGTCACCTTCTATCGGCATAGAGAGGACTCCAATAGCTGTTGCTAATATTAATGAAGACAAGAGAGATAATGTTGAAGACATGTCAGATGATTCACTAATTAAAGTATTACAGAGTACTAATGCTGACCTGCGACTTGCCACCAAGCACAATAAAGCAGAAGAGGAACTCTTAGTTTATGAAGATGAAACCACAAACATCAATGATACTCCTAAGAAGTCAAAACTCATTAACAGTAATTCTAGAACACCTTTGTCCTGTATGAAAAATAAAGACGGAGTACATGCTAGATCGAAATCTGCTAACACATTGTATGACCCTAAAAATCAGAAAATTGCAGTGTCAAAGATTCCTAAAAGAGTGTCTCATATTCCGAGGTTGAAGTCGTTGTCAAAGCCAACTAACCTGGTGCCACCTGGAAGCAGTGTCTCTTTGAAGAACATCTCTAAAGCCTCATCCATTGGTGGTGACTGTGAAAATACTCCACCGCATTCCCATCGGGATAGATGGGACAAAGACACCAGTATTGTCCTTTAAAATAAGTAAATTAGACTAAACATAACATTTGACAATAATCTTTAACTTGTCACTAGTTTTTTGCTATTGAAAATGCAATTTTGACATATAGGTCGGTAATGAAACCTATACATTGTCTTTATTATAATTGACATCATGTTATTAGTTAAATAATAATTACAATTATGTATGTACTTAGACTCAATAAAAGTAACAAGTTTTAAGTATTTTTTCCTTTATTCTTTTGTAGCAAATAAAACTTATTATTCTGTTCTTGTAGGCAATTGGGCAGGGTCAAGTGCAACGGCAGGATGTAAACTGAGTCAAAAGTAAGGGTGCATTTGTAACAGAGGTGATAATGGTGCAAGAGAATAACTCTGGGTGAGTTATTCTTTAGGACTTAATTCTTTCTTATTCTTAGCATCGGCCAGCGCAGGTCTGGTGGGAAAGGGCTTAACGACAGCTCGTTAAGCCCTTTTGCTCTTTTGATTTTTTTTACAAACTATCAAGCAGGAGGTTACAGCGAGGCTGTGTAGGAACATCTTTGGTGGAACAAGTCACAGCTCCGTTATGCACATCTCTTGTAGAAACACACCTTAAATCCCAGGCAGATAGGTAAAAACCATAGTAAACATTCTTACGGTGAACTTAATAAGGTTGATAGCGTATGCACGTTGGGGCAGGGTAGGGCGCTTGCCCCTATGAACTGTCCAGATCCACTGGGTATCCAATATAAATTTCAATCATCATAAATAAAGCCTACTCTTATCAGACGGACTTGGGCCTCCGCCAGGGTTCGGGCGTTAGTGACAACTGTCATCATCAGCCAGAAGACGTCCACTGCTGAACATAGACCTGGACCCTAGAATTCCACACTGAATAAAAATTTGCATCCACTGGATGCCCGCGACTCTCACAATGTCATTGGTCCACCTAAAGGGAGGATAATTGACAACTGTCAATTATCATTATTACCAGCCTACGCTACTCTTATCAGGTCCTGGGCCTATCACCCAGGGTTGACGCAGGCGTTGACCGATGTCAGTATCAACATCATCATTGACCTGATATTAATGCTGCTGGATTTGGGCCTGCCTTCCATGGCCTGGGTTGATGTGGTAATTGACAGATGTCAGTGTGACACCTGTCAAACTTGATAGGGCTATACCTTGGACACTTGGATCCGGGCTAGTAGTCTTCTTATATAGGCATAAAAGTCGATGTGTGTATGTTCCCTATGGACTCCAAAAAGGCTGGACCGATTTTGAAGAGGCTTTCACTGGCAGATAACTGTTTATGTGGAAAATCTAAGCGGGTGAAACCGCAGAGCGCAACTAGTTTTTTTGTAGAAATGATAGATCTCGTCGAGATCTCATGACACCGGTCAAACTTGTTAGGGCTATATCTTGGACTATTAAACCTGAGCTAGCAGATAATAGAATGATAAATCATGAACTGCCCCAATTTATTATTTTCATAACTTTTTCTAAAGTAAAAAAATATTGCAGGAAAGAAGACAATCACCGACCCAGTTACCATCCATGAACTTAGAATTTATTTGACATGACACCTCATTATCCAAATCAGTCGAGGCAGTTAGGCTGTAGGTGGAAATGTACACATACATAGTATGTATGTGTGCGGTATATATATATATATATATATATACATATATATACATACATGTCAAGCAAACCAACCAAATAGTTTTATCAATAAGATAGAAAACTTGTTTATCTGTTTCAATTGGTCGGAGTGGAAAGCACAAGTAAAATACCATACCCTCCTATTTGCTTAGCATCGTCGGGTAATAAAACAGATCTATATCTTGCAGTGGTCACACAGGTAGTCTTACCTCACCATCCTAATCCTAGCTATTCAGTTGACAGCGTCCTTTTGGTATAGTTATCCTACTCTTTGGTCGCTAGTGGAGAATTTGGTATTGCCCCGTAAGAAATTCAAAAAACTAGTTCCAATTTTGCCCACCTCAGCACTGTATCCAATTAAAACCTACTATTTGCACATGTCACAGATCTACTACCTATAGATTTTCAATGAGCGTGGCTAGCTCAGTGCCTCTCGCTTCAACAAGGTGTGTTGCCACATTAAAATGATTTGCTATAAGTTAGGGTAATTTACCTACTATGATGGGTAGTGAATCTTCAATGAGTACTTTGGAAACAATGCTACCTTTTAAATATTTATATTTTATACACTATCTGCTGCAACCCACGGAGCTACCTGCAATGTTCTGGGAAGAAAAGTACGGTGTCTGTCCTCATGACACACCCTATCGTCCTTACAAAATTTGACTTAGCCCATGATCTAAGAAAACAAGGTCTAGCAATTTGAGAGTGGTCCCGCAATGACGTCACTGTCCAGTTGCCACTTTATTCAATCAGCTGTTACGTGGTGTATCGTCATCTCTCTCGAACCTGTTGTAAATTGACATCATGACATCATTGCGGGACGCCCACGTAAACATTTTTTCTCGGATTGCTATACCTGGCGGAGTATATTATTATACCATGACTTAGCCATTTCCTCGTAAAAACAGACAGAAAGTTACTTGCGTTTTTATTATAATTATTTGTTAGGATTAGAATATAGTACTAGAAAAAAGGTTGTAAAGTAACCATAGCATGATTTTTTATAATTAATAAAATATAATAAATAAGTCAGAGTTAAAACGGAACGGGGGTCCCTCATGCAACAAACGTTAAACGTATTTTTGGATTTGTTCTAGTGTAAAAACGGTAATCCGTACAAGCGTCAAATTTAGCGGATTATAGTGAACATAAGTAAAACAACAAATAATAAACACTGGCCAAGTGCGAGTCAGTGACAAATTTCTGTTTACCACTAAGCTAAGCAACGTCGGGCGCGGTCGGTACTTGGATGGGTGACAGCCTGGGCGTGATGTTGTCTTTTTGCACAACTTTTTGTATTTTGTGATTGTAAAGAACTCTCAGCGCGCGAGCCCGACTCGCGCTTGGTCAGTTTAGTTTTTTCATGAATGGAATTATGTATAACATTCCAAATAATTAGATAAATAGACTCTTTAATGTTTACAGTACAAATTTCACGAACAGCGCGTAGCTTTTTGAATCGGTTCGCCGAAATCGCCTTTTGCTTTTCCAGCTTCATAACTGTGGCCTCATTAATATATATTTAATATTAACATTCACCATATTCATATGGGCATAAAAGGGTCGGTATTTTGCACTTCTTGCAATGTGCCAGCTTTTTTCAGTAATGTGACAGGATCAGTTGGAAACCTGCAGAACGAATAATTTATGTTAGTTGCGGTGGGTAATTTCTTTCATAAACTGGCAACATTCATAATTTATTTTCTAAGTGAATAATTTGATAAAATTCATAGAATTAGACCACAAATCGACCTAAAAACTGACTAATTATGAATAAAATATTTGCGAATTGATATCCTGAATTTATTTAGGTGATCGTTACAAGCTTTATATGTTTACTTACGTGTGAAATGATATTTCATCGTATTTTCGCTCACTGCGCTTCTTGCAGCCCAAAATGCTACAACCAACCATTGTAAAATATCTTTTACAATTATTTCTCAGAGGAAACACGCATTTATCACATTAAATCACCAAAAAAAGGCAATAAATATAATTCAGACCCGTTTTGTTTGTCACTGATTATTACAGATTTTGACACTTGAGGTACCAAAAACAGGTCACGCCGATAAGGACAACAAAATCTATTTATGTCCTTTTCGTACTTGTGCTGAGCCATATCAAGTTGTCTCTTTCACTAAAATATATTGCCGATCTGGTTGTGTATTTAGGATATTATTTCTCCTATTAATTAAAACAATTTATTTTGCGGAATCGAAAACATCTATTTTTCACCTCTTGACAGATCTCTTATAAAACAAAACACAACTCTATTGAAATAAAATAATAAAGGCGACCGCGAAGGTCGCACTGGTGAAAAAGAGTTTCGCCACACCACCCCCCCACGGAGAAAGGAAGAATAAGCTGAAAAATTAATAAATAAATAAGATAATCACATATCTAATATATCTCTAAACTTCACCCTCCTCCCGGACCGGGTGATGACAGGAGCTGGTGTAGATGCAGGGACCAACGCAGGCGTGAAACTGCTAGCAGGAGTTGGCGCAGGCGGCACAATTGGTTCACAATTGCCAAACGTTGAATCCAAATGGGCAGGCTTAACGCGATCTATGCTAACTGTACGTTCCCTTCCATTAATATCGAGAGTGATCGTTTTGTCTCTTCGCCCGATGATACGATGAGGACCGGAATAAGGCGGCTGCAACGGTCTTCGTACTGTATCATCGCGTAACATGACATGCGACGCTTTAGCTAAATCTTTAAATATGAAAGTCGATGGCTGGGCGTGGCGTGTAGCAGGGACAGGACGGAGAGCTTCCATATAATTGCGCAGCTCACGGACGAAATTTACAACGTCACTAGGGCTCTGCGATGTTATTGGAGGTATGACGAGTTCTCCAGGCAAGCGAAGAGTCTCTCCATAAACGAGCTCTGCAGAAGATGCCTTCAAATCTTCTTTGAGCGCCGTTCGCATCCCTAATAAAACTAACGGCAAAGCTCTTACCCATGTGTCATTATGACACATCAAAGATGCTTTAAGCTGCCGATGCATGCGTTCCACCATACCATTTGCGCAAGGATGGTAACTAGTCGTGCGCACCCGTTTGGTACCACATACATCCATTAGACGGCGAAACAACACAGATTCAAACTGCCGGCCCTGGTCGGTTGTCAAAATATTTGGTACCCCAAAACGGGAAACCCAACCAGTTACGAATGTATCTGCTACCTCTTCTGCTGTGATTGATGACATAGGCCATACTTCAGGCCACCGTGTGTATCTATCAATCGCAGTCAGGCAATAATTGTACCCTTTCGAGTGAGGAAGTGGTCCAATAATGTCTAAATGCACCGACCTAAATCTGTTTGACGGTAATTTAAACTCTCCAAGTGGCGAATTAACATGGCGAGTTACTTTACTGAGTTGGCAGCGTAAACAAGTTCGAGCCCATTCACGGCAATTTGCGTTTACTTGAGGCCATACATAACGTTCAGTTACCAAGCGAGTGGTTGCCCGCGCGCCAGGGTGACTGAGGTTGTGACACCTGTCGAATGCAGCTCGACGGAATGCTGGTGTCAGGTATGGACGTGGTCGCTCAGTTGAAGTATCACAAATTACTGTGATTTTTGTGCCAGGGATGAGGATGGGTTCGAGCTTTAAAGACGAATTCCCACGCATACTAGCTAGCTTCTCATCCGATTCTTGCGATAACGCGAGTGCAGCAAAATCCTCTTCAAGAGAAATAGACTCAACGCGCGACATGGCATCAGCTACGATGTTATCAACCCCTTTAATATACACTACATCTGTAGTAAACTGGCTGATGAAAGACAGCTGGTTTAATTGGATAGGCGGCAATTTCTCACGTCGTTGTACAAAAGCGTATATTAGCGGCTTATGGTCAGTGTAGATAGTGACGTGTTGTACCTCCAACAGGTGCCTGAAGTGTTGAACACTCTCGTACACCGCAAGGAGTTCCCGATAGTACGCCGGCCACTGAGCCTGTTTAGCAGTCAGCTTTTTACTGAAATAGGCTAGTGGCTGCCAATCATCATTATCGACGCGCTGTTGTAGGCAAGAACCAACGTGCGTTCCTGAAGCGTCAGTAAACAACCCAACCTCAGCACTGTTATTTGGGTGTGCTAAAATTGTAGCGGACGTCAAGCTTTTCTTGCATTCTTCAAAGCACTTTTCTAGCTCAGGAGTCCACACAAAAGGTTTATTGCCTTTGCCTTGAATAGCAGTGATTGCTTCAATTAACGGCGCTTGGTACTTAGCCGTACTTGGCAAAAACCGGCGGTAGTAATTGACCATGCCTATGAATCTGCGCATACCCTGAACTGTCTTTGGGGGCGGGTAATCCACCAGAGAACGAATTCTGTCCTCAGGAGGACGCGTGCCCGCAGCATTGACTCGATGCCCAAGGAAAGATACTTCTGCGGCACCAAATACGGACTTGGCTGTATTAATCACAACGCCATAGTCGTGCAATCGCTGGAACAAGATTTCCAGATGCTGCGCATGCGCTATTTGGTCTTTTGAATAAACCAAAATGTCATCAACATAGACATAGCAAAAATCTAAGCCACGTACTACTTCATCGATAAATCTCTGAAAAGTCTGCCCCGCATTACGCAAACCAAAAGTCATATACAGAAATTCATATAATCCAAATGGAGTAGTTATCGCTGTCTTGCACACGTCGCCTGGATTCACCGGTATCTGTTGATAGGCCTTGACCAAGTCTATAGTACTAAAAACGGTACAGCCAGACAAGTTGTGCGCATAATCACCTATGTATCGGACAGGGTAGCGATCAGGAATCGTCCGGGCGTTTAATGCACGATAATCACCGCAAGGACGCCACGTTGAGTCCTTTTTAGGTGCGAGATGCAGAGGCGATGACCAAGAGCTATCAGATGGTCGGCAAGTACCAGCTTGGACCATATCTTCGAACTCTTTCTTTGCAATGCCCAGTTTTAATGGTGCCAACCGACGCGGTCTAGATGTCACAGGGGGACCGTCGGTAGTATTTATATAATGTACGGTGCTGTGTTTAATAATTCTAGGTGCACCAGGTGGTCGCGTTATACTTGGGTATTTCTCCAAGATCGCTGTGAATGGCGAGTCAGGAAGAGATACTACCTTCACACTTTGCTGTTCCGCGGTATAAAGGTCCGCGGACGAAGTAAGCCCAGTTTTACTATCGCACAGCTTACCTTTTGAGCAATCGGGTAAAAGCTGGTAATGCGACAAAAAATCTACGCCAATAATACCACTTTCCACATCCGCCACGACAAAGTTCCAGGTGAAATCCCGTCGTAGCCCTAAATTTAAGTTCAACTGTACCAGCCCATATGTGATAATCTTACTGCCATTAGCTGCAACTAAATTATATGATAATGGCTGAAGCGTACGTCCTTTTATAAAGCTACGAGGAACGCAACAAATATCCGAACCAGTGTCCACCAAAAATTTCCGGTTGGATCTCCGGTCGGTCACGAAAAGGCGGCGACTAGCTGGCGAGCAACTGGATGTCGCCTCTAACAGTTGCTGTTTTGGTTTCCCTGATCACTAGGCGGGGAACCGGACCACTTACATGGAGGCACACATTTACGTGCTTTTGTCGCAAAACGGTCATGATAAAAGCACAAATCATAGTTACGTGAACGTGATCGGCTGCGACTACGATTACGGTTACGATTGAAGTCACGACCACGCGTACCAACATGCGAGCTGCAACCAGCAGAGGAAAGTGACGCTACTAAACGGGTCAATTCATCAACTTTTTTAGTCAGCTCCTGTACAAGATCAGTATTCGAGTTAGGCGAAACAGTACATACCTCCAATGAAGTTGATTGAGCGTTAATTTCAGCCAAATTGTCCGCTAGTTCGCTTAGCTCAGCCAACGATTCTAATCGTTGAGCAGCCAAGACAGTTTGAAGATATCGTGGCAACCTGCTCATCCAAATTGTCTTCAGAATATCCTCCGGAAATGCTGCACCGGCTAATGATCTCAGATGACGCAGAAAAAACGACGGCTTTTGATCGCCGATCTGCTCCTTCTCTAGAAGACGGCGTATTTTCTGCTCCCGAGAATCTGAGAACCTAGATATTATTGCATTGCGCAATTTCGTGTAGGGTTGCTCCCTCGGAGGTTGGATTATGAAATCCTCTACTTCGCGAGTACAATTGGTATCGAGGTGCGCAACTGCGTAATTAAACTTCGTGATTTCTTGGCTAATATTATTGATGGAAAATTGCGCCTCTAAACTCGCAAACCATAGGGCCGGGCGATCTCTACAAAATGGAGGGGTACGTATAGATACTCTGTTAATCATTACCTTCTCCGTACCGCCTGTGCCAGATCCGCTGTCACTGCTTGACATTTCACGTCCACCCGTACCCGCGGAAGCTGGTTTGAAGTCTTCCTGCTCACTGTCACTCATGACGTGTGCTGTCATGAAAAACCATGCTAAGAGAAAAACAAAATTCAAAAACAAAAACTGAAAACAAAAGAAACGTGGGAGTGTGGTGTGCGCGAATGCCCTACAAAAAACATTGGTACAAAAATATCTTAAAAATATGTACAAAAATTCACCAAAATAAAATAAAATTAAATACACACACAAAAAAACACACAACAATATAAATCACACTTTGTCTTTTTAGTCCACACTGGTTCTTCCAAAAGATACTTCGACTTTAGTCTTGACGCGCTCCATGCGTTCGTTGCCAGCAGCCAGCAGCACAGCTCTCGTAGTCGAATTCACCACTTCTTTTTCTACGTTTTCGTATTCTCATCGACGAACAATCAGACGACCGTGGTCGCTTCACTCGTACCACCAAAGAAAGTACTCGTACCTATTTGCGTACCTTTGCTCTTCTTGTGTTCGAATCGTCTTAATTTATGTTGTGTTCGTATCGGGGTCACCAATTTAGGAAATTATTGTTCCTATTATTAAAAACAATTTATTTTGCGGAATCGAAAACATCTATTTTTCACCTCTTGACAGATCTCTTATAAAACAAAACACAACTCTATTGAAATAAAATAATAAAGGCGACCGCGAAGGTCGCACTGGTGAAAAAGAGTTTCGCCACATGTATATCTGTGGCACATGTCTACCTAGAACCATAGACATTAAACTTGTAGTACCTACGTTTGTCTATGCTAGAACATTGAGGCTAAGAAAATTGACTATTTGTCTGTGCTATTTGTAGTACAGAATCCACCACATGATTTCTCCGTATATATATATAGTAGTCTTTGACATGATTTACCAAGCGTAGCAGGCTGTCAAATAGTATGAAGCCTTAGGAGCCTTTTACAGGTCCCTAGTACATTGAAACAGTGTACATGTACAACCTTGCAATTTGTCGTCCTGTCAAAAATATATCTGTTTCATTCTGGCAACAACAATTTTGTCATATGAGATTATGTATTGTATTCTGTGATATGAGTAAAGAATGCAACATATTTAATTCGATAGTGCTAAATTAGCACTACTTCTATGCTACTAGTCCTTATTCTTTGCATTGAGGGCTGGTATCCTAATCAACGTGAACAGCACATTAACATTTCAGACATTGAACGGAATAATATATCGCACAATCATTCATGACAACACTGCTTGTCGTTGGCGTGATTCAGAACGCGCTCTGAGCTTCTTGACTTAAGCACACCCTTGCTAACACTTGGTTCTACTTGGGAAAAATACAAATAAAATAATGTGTGCTATAATTATTACTGATTTAATTTTACAGGCTAATTAAAAAAAATACATAAATAAATTATGCAAAACAACAGTTCACTTATTACATAAAACATTTTAGCCAGATGATAACTGTAAAAGTAAAATTATGCATTAATATTGCTGCAACATGGCTTTTAATGGAATGATTTCGAGAAAACATCGAAATGGAGATGATTTAGATCTTGTTAAACAAAAAATAAGCCCCACTCGTTAGTTAAACATTATACAAAGTTTACATTAACTTATTACTTATTATAGAAAACTCTTCCTGTAGCGTCGTTACAGCACCCCAAGAACTAGAAATCAAATTAATAGATAAATGTATGTAATGGCTGTTTTCTACTATATTACACTCTATAGACAAATTTACTTAGAAACGTTACATAAGACAATGTTCTTTTCGCGCGTTCCAATTTACGGCAGCGAGAAGTTAATAAAACATATTTTTTTACTAAATTATCGCCTTCCGTTTGTTCTTTATCTCGCCTGATGATAAGCGATGATGCGGTCGACGATGGAGCAGGTTTGCCTAGAAGAAGCCGTAAAGTAATGTTTCTAAGTAAAGCCAAAAATGTTAATACGAAAATCAGAAAAACAGGGTTTCAAAGCTATTCAAGGCATTGTACTAATGAACAACTTTTACTACTATTTCCTACATTGTAGGTACTTTATTTCTAAATATTCTCGGGTCTAGCCCTAACATTTGTTACGCATTGGTGGGACTAAAGCCAACACCATACAGTTATGGAATGTGTATAAATGTAATAATATGAAACTATGGTACAATATAGGATTTTAAAAATCTGGGCTATTGAGGTGAACAACTTGTGGATAGGAGAACAGCAGTGCAAGTACCGTTCTTTATCGATCGTCAAATTCGCTAAAATGCCATAGAATCGATCACAGCGAGTACTGAAAAAAATGGCATATCCTCAACTGTCAATTTGACGATCGATAAAAGAACGGTACTTGCACTGCTGATATAATAAGAAACGGTATATGCCGTCTCATCTCAAAATACATTTAGGCAGGTAATGACTTGCTACCCACTAAACGGGGCCCCAGGCTAAACGGGCTAAAGGCTGCCGCATATTGGCACCGGAAGGGCAACATTGACGCATAGCTTAGGGCGTCGATAGGTGTGCTGCACTTTCACTAAACGCTACTCGCGGCGTTATGCCCTTTAACACTTCCACCCTGGAGCTTAGGTTCTTAGCTCTTGCGGTTTCCACCCAATTTTCCACATTTTTGATCCCATAGACCAATACTCAGAAATCACGAAAACAAAATCAACCGTTTCATAAGAAAATGTCACACTTTTAATAACTAAATGTATGGGAACAGCTAATTTTTCGCGTTTTCATATTTGGACCCATAGTAAAAGTTGTTCATAACAATAAGTAAAATTACTTTTGGTCTTAGTACTACCATTCTATGTAACCTTGCATAATAGGCATGTGTCCTAATGTTTAATTTATTACAAATAACCGGCTTAGCGATGAAATACATTACAAATACTGTTTTTTTTTTATTGTCTGATAAATCTCTGAGATATGAGTGTTTAAAGTTTTAGGTGGGGATAGAGAGAGGACGCTCTATCCATTTCTCGCAAAGCGTGTGTTAGTATAGCATTTGTATGGCGCACCTGAGGCGTGCCGTCACAGCTCAGTATAGTGCGCTCTGTCTAGTATGAAATTAAAATGCTTATATCTTATTTATTTTTGAACTAATTTTTATTCTGTTTTCGTTGATGGGCTCTATTTATGATCAGCTTTTTTATGAGTTAATAAAAAAAAATTAGTCATCATGCCTATTAACTAAAATTAAAATCATGCAACATACATACACTTGATTGATAATGAGATACTTGTAAAACATTTAAACAGCTATTTTATAAACATGACAAGTAAATAAATGCTTAACTACTAAGGGCACAAATCACACAAACAGCTCTAATGAGACTATGGCACAAGCATTAAAAGAGGTCCTCTAGTCGACGCGCATATCATACTAATATTATAAATGCGAAAGTGTTTGGTTTATTTGTTCCTCTTTCACGCAGATTTTTTGCATGGTATAGTTTAAGGGTCGGATAAAGACAGACTACATTTCACCATCATCATCACCATTTTTCATCACTACGCAGGTGAAACAGCGGAGCGCAGCTAGTATATACACATAATGTATGACCACGCATAGCTTTTTATTGAGCAGTCCAATTTTTTATCATTTCATATAACCATTCTCTAGACATTTTAAAATCAGTTGAATGTAGGTAATAACGACATAATATTTTACAACACATTTGCTCAAAAAGTGCACTTACGAAGCCTGTATACATCGTTCGAAAGTTAAACATTACGGATCATACAACGGAGCGTGCGGTAATGAATTTTATCGCACGCTCAGATGTATAGCACCGTGCGTGTACTTTACGGTATTCTTTTAATTTCCATCATAATTACATAAGAATTCCACAAAAGAGTTTCATATTACGAGAATAAATAAGCTGAATGTTCAAACCTCCTTGGAAGCGCTTTTGCTCAATACGTGTCTCAGTTTAATACTAAAGAGAAAATGAGACGAAAGATGTAGTTCTAATTTTCACCACGTGATAGTGGCGCTATTTGCATGTTCGCGCCATTTTCTTATTATATTATAGAAACTATTGTTGTGACTGATATTAAGTTATAAACAAAATAATAAAATTGTTTCATTTGTAGCCTTTTTTTCTCGCAAGTGTGTTGTAAAACGTTGTATGGCACACGTGCGGATTGGTTTTTACAAACTCGTGACTATGGTGAGCCCTCGACTTCGTCTTGGGCTTACATTCGTCTACTCGTTTGTAATAACCAACTTACCGCACTTGTATCATAAATAACTATTAGCATTGTGTATTTTAATCATTTTATACAACCATCCTCTAGATTCTATAAAGTCAATTAAATGAGCTGCGTTTTAGGTACCTACGCAGCGAGCAAATGGTCAGTGTACTTTAATCATTTTATAATAACCATTCTCTAGACATTTTAAAATCAGTTTAATATAAGTTAAATAAAAACATAATTTTGACATTGTTAATGTGTGATCAATCTCTTCAATACTAATGTGCTGTGCCCGACAGGCTTTATATACAAATACAATACCAAATAAAATAAGAGACCAAATACAATTTTTTTTAAAATATTTTTTGTAGTGCTGTATGGAAGCAATAATTAAATAATTAGAATCTTTAAGAAAAAATAATTTGCGTCATGTCGGTTCTCATTAGCGCCGTTGGCGTCGATGACGCTATTACCGTGATTCGGAACGTGCCTAAAGTATGTATATAATTATTATTATGATTTTGGCACTTTCATTGGATAAGCAGCATCCAAGGAATTAAGGTGTGCTACGTAACATTAAAGTTTTGCTATTACATTATTAACTAAGCCAGATACGAAGACCAAGCATAATAACACTAGTCAGAGACAACTTTTTGAAATATGGGCACTCAAAAAGATCTTTTAAACTACAAATCGACTTGCCAAAAACGGCGACGAAATGCACTACTTACATAGGTGGAAAGCACACCATTACAGTTGTGTACAGATAAATTACTCTTAACGCCAACCAACCTAAAGCAATAATTGGTTTTTATGGTCCATTATTTGAAAATCAGGGACCCGATTCTAATAAAACAATTGTAATTGTATTTATTTTTTATTTTTATGAATTGCCTCTAAATTAATAGTTTTTTTTTATACTTTAAGTGTCAAAATTGCCAAAATTGACACTTATGACACAAAGTATAAAAAAAAACATTTTTGAGGCAATTCATAAAAAAAATTACAATTACAATTTAAAAACAATTGTTTTAGTAGATTCGGGGCTCACAATACATAATTATATGGATTCGATTGAATCTATAGTTTAAATAATCTTTGAGGTACTCTATACAGAATCTGCAGATTTCACTACTGTACATTCTACCCGTACCACACCGAAATAGTCAGGAGCCATTCTAAATTGGCTAAGATAAAATTATCTCACTATAAGCATACTTAAAACTATTATATCATAATTGTTATTTTAATAAGAACAACTATTTAATAGATAGAATGTAAGCGATAAGCAGAGATTCTAAACACTATTTAGACGCAGAAACACGTACTTGAACAAATAGGGCGATAACATATTGATAAAATGTTTGATTTAATAACATTATGAACCAATTAACTACAGTAAAATGACTAAAGGTCACAGCAGCCACCTACTCTGCACCGGATCGGCATCGTCTCCACTCGAGCCATTCAGTATTCTTTCTATGAAAGTCCATACAGCTAGGGTTACCATATCAAAATTTTAAAAGTCCTTACCTAAAGCCGGATATTTCAATAAAAACCCGGACATTTTAGTATGTTGGTTAATTTTTAAAAGAAGATAGATAACTCTTTATTGTTCACATGGTCAGACCAGAAATGACATACGACAAAAAATAATTAACACTAGTGAAACAATTAGCGGCCTTATCGCTATAAGAGATCTCTTCCAGGCAACTTTTGTGATGATGGAGACGGTAATAAAAATTTACTCATATTACATCGCCCAAGCTAAAAAGGGCGGACAAAGATCTAAGTCAAGACGTGTCCGGACATAGGAGTATGGTAACCCTATCTGCAACGTACACTTATCAACAATAACAACGTCGCTTCGGTACAAGATAATGAACAGCTCTTGGTTCGAAGTTAGCTCGCTGTCACCAGGTCGTCGCTGAGCTCACGTCTCTGATATGGCACGCCACCCCAGCCATACCCCGCGCTTGAAGTCGCATTGCTGTAGCGGCGTCGTCGTCTCGGAAATGCTGAGCTGCTCCGGAACCGATTACGAGCCTGCGTTTGGTTGACAGCGAGTCTATGAGGTGAGGCGATGACGTAATAATAATGAAGTATTGTACGAATGTGGAATTGTACAAATGTGTCCTAAGACGCCGATCCGGTCCGAGTTGATGAATGTGCTGAGACCATTAGGCATTGAGACACAATACATATAGAGTAACAATCGTGCCAAAAAAATCATCATCATCATCATCAGCCAGAAGACGTCCACTGCTGAACATAGGCCTCCCCCTTTAACCTCCACACTGAACGACAGCCTGCCTTTTGCATCCACTGGATGCCAGCGACTCTTACTATGTCGTCGGTCCATCTAGTGGGAGGCCTACCTACGCTGCGTCTTCCGGTTCGTGGTCTCCACTCAAGAACCTTTCTTCCCCATCGGTTATCGGTTCTCCGAGCGATGTGGCCAAAAAAAACCAAACCAAAACTCGGCGCACGCTACGAATTGCGCATACTTTTTGGTTAGTTACAAGGTAACCGCGATCCGACTACAACGCCGTGCGATGCCAGAGCTACGACGACATATCGAACAACTAACATTGAACACTATGAAAGCGACATAACGTATAAATTGGAGTAAATGTGGATTGTGCAATGTATAAACAATGACGGTCGGACGTTTTTGACTGTTTTCACTGAGAGATTGTGACTCTATAGGAATTGTATCTCGATGCCATTAAACTACTATTATTATCCCTGAGCACTTGCTATCATAAATAGCTCGTGCTCTCTGATCAAGCGAAGCTTGTCTCTCACTAATTTGTATAAATAAATATACCTATAGGTCATAATAAATATAAATGAATTAATCTATCACACGACTACAGCAAGCGGCAATCTCAAAAAGCGAGATTAAATAGGACAAATGGCATCGATTCATTTTGTATTCTCTAAATGCAAGTGTTTCAACCGTACCATCATATGGTAGGTATTAAACAACACCATCATTGGCTTGTTTCCATCTACCAGAGATGTATAGTATAGATAGTATAAATTATCCTTGACAATACTGCTTTCTTATGTTATTACAGAGGTAGGTTCACTTTATAAATGTTTAAAAGTTGTGTAGTATAAAGTCTTACACTATTGGGGCCATTTTTAGTGCTAAACTTCTAACACCGATATTACAACATTGAACAATGGGTAAATCTAATTTAGCCCATTTTTTTCTATGACATGCATAATGCACTTCACTTTCCCGTGGTCTCATTGTCGCCCAGAGAATCTGTTGGACAATGTTAGTAGGGTTATTAACAACACACTGCTCTAGATTAATGTATGCAAGTTAAAGGACGCACACTACACCGGCAGACCACACTATGAAGATATTAGTCTATTCCAAAGGCACATAGAAACGTTCATTGACCTAGGTATTATGTTAGCACCGATAGAAAACGATAGCATCGCTCTCCATACATTTATGCATCGCTATCCTGTCGTTTTACGCTTCGCTGACTCGCCGTCCTCCCCGGACTACGAACGTGGTAGAAGCGTAAACGACAGAGAAGCGATGCATAAATGTATGGATAACGATACTATCACGTATTATTTAATTTAGGTATAAAATATGTACCTTTCGCTCGACAGCGTGGTCAGCTCGTGAGCACGGCCATTGTAACATGGTCGAAACAAAACCAAGGCGTAAGGTACATATATTTTTTCCCCTAAATTAAATAATACGTGATAAGTCCCGATAAACATTTAAACATGTGTTCAAATCGCAAAAGTTAAAAAATTACTAACGATACTATCGTTTTCTAATGGTGCCAACATAATACCTAGCCTAGGCAATGGCCGTTTCTCTCTGTGCCTATAGAACAGACTGTATAAATAAAACCATATCAACAACACAATAAAGTAGTAAATTCGTTATCACGGCCTACTAGTGTTGGTCGATGATGGAACATTCAAAT
Source organism: Agriopis aurantiaria (assembly GCA_914767915.1). Classification (NCBI taxonomy): domain Eukaryota; kingdom Metazoa; phylum Arthropoda; class Insecta; order Lepidoptera; family Geometridae; genus Agriopis; species Agriopis aurantiaria. The sequence goes on along the minus strand of OU611983.1, from coordinate 8,922,227 downwards.
ATGTATTGTTTCATATTACTTTGTATAAGTACATATATTTTTTGCATGCAGATTACAGTCATGGTATGCGCCGGGGTAGTGTGCCAAGAAATGTAAGTTAAATAGTAGACAAGTCTATGTACAAACAGGAATATTTACTTTGCATTGGAGAGCTGCAGTAGAACAAGCTTTGTATGTGGATGCACCGTCAAACTTGGTTGCCATACAAGCTTGGGACTATGAAAGTTGATCCCGTTAGGTTTCTTGGCCAGCTCTAATGTCGAACTCTATTTTTTCCTGTCTGTACACAACACCAAATCTCACACACTTTTTAGACGCCATCGCCAGTAACACACCTCAGCGAAACCGTAGCAGCAAAACTACTCGTTGAAATGAACTAAATTTCATATTAGGGTTCCCTGCTGCAACATTGTATAGGTCCAATCTTCAGACAAAAATGTCTCCATTTTTATTTATTTTTACCATATTACTAGGGAGATATGCCTTAGACCAATTAATGTTTGTGTTCAAATAATTAAATTTTTCGTAAAATTTTTTCACCGTATTACCAAACCTCTTATCGTAAAAACTGTAAGTACGGGTCACTAAAGCTATGATTCCGAACACGGCAGCACGCAGAAGTGCTGCCGCAAAAGTGCTGCCGCAGCACTACTGGTCCCCCATACATTCTCTATAGGTTTATATAGGACTAAGAAACTTGTAGGTTGTAGCGATACCTATTATTAACTAACTAATACTCTATATGCAAAAAAAAAGGCGAAAAGCTGCAGGATGAATTCGAATAAAAACATAAAAATTTTGGCCAGATGCTTTCGCACCCTCCACGCCATCTTACCATATCTCCCTTGTTTGTCTGATCTGAGATACAATCTAAGTATAACCGCTTGTAAATAATGTTAGCCGATATAGCCGATACCGTTAATTAGTACAGTTGCGGTTTTGCTGCTACGGTTTTGCGGAGGAGGTATGTTACCAGCAAGAAAGCGCAGACAGAAAAAACATGCTTGGAAACAAATTTGCACATATTAAAAAGTGCTTATAGTCTATCCATTATATCATGACCACTGACAGCTGCAAAAACATGTAAAATGTATGTATGTATATTAGCTGCAACTTTATTTACAATAGAAGGAGCAGTCAGAATCTTATGGCATAAAAAGATAATATACCATTATCAGCCTATCATGTTTCCACTGCTAAGAACCAGGCCTTCTCTCAGGGAGAGACGATGGGCCCTAATCCACCATGCTGGCCCAGTGCATGTTGATGAATGTCATGTCTTTGAACTTTTTTGGTTCTTGGACATACCGGTTGCCTCACAATGTTTTCCTTCACCGGTTTTGAGTGATGGCATGGAAACTGCATATCATTTATATTTAGTACTAAGTCATTGGTGCAGGGCCGAGGATCGAACCGGGTGCCTTCAGATTGTAAGGCACACATGCTACCGCTCAGCCACCATCGCTGCTAAAAGATATATACATCTATGCTATAGCCGTTTCTGGCAACACAGTCCACATATTATAAAAAGATTAATGAAAACTTGGGATTTTCATTCACTTTGCATAATTCACTGCAGCTTTCAGTGGTCATCATAATCATAATGAATGGACTATAGTCAAACCTATAAACATGTTATGCTTATATATGTTAGAAAACCAACGAATTTTACGAAGGTTGTTGTCAATTTCAAAAAGTAAGTAGTGTAGATATAGTAATCAAGTTTTATCATCACCTCTTCTATAGGCCTCTTCTAAAGTATACCAATTAGGGATTAGCCCCGCTAATGTCCTGTAATGCGGGATCCCGGTATCCCGGGATTCCATTCCCTAATGCCAATAAACCTGCGGTCTTTTTACAAAAGTCTGTCACTCGCTATTGTGTCATTTCATTCGCGTTACTCACACCATGCGTGCGAGCGGGATAACACGATAGCGATGGTGACAAACTTTTTAGATTATCATCGACTCGAAAGAAAAACTACTTTAAACTCGGTCCAAGTGTTTGTTACCTCTGACCATTAGACATTCGACTCTGGCATTTTCTTTTGATAAGTTACCGTGGTATTTCATACCCGTATTTAGTTAAATTTTTCCTTCAATATTTCTCTGCAATATTTCGACCACCAGCACACCACATTCCGAATCACGTTAATAGCGCCAACGATGCCTACAGCCCTAATGAGAACCAACACGTGACGAAAGAATTTTATTTGTGCCGTGTTGGTTCTCTTTACTTCTGTTGGTGTTGTTGGTACTAAGTTGGCGTGATTCGAAACGCGTCCTTGGATTGTGACTGGTAGCCTAAATATTAAATGAAATACTACAGTGTATGAAATAAAATATCACAACGTGATTCGGAATCGTCGGCGCTGTCGGTGCCCTTCAAAAACCTAGAAAAGGTGATCAGAATTTACGGTTTTCGATCAGCCTTTTACTGTCTACTGCAGGTGCAAAAAATTTAACCGAGTATAATCATTTGTAATGAGTAGATGGGAAATAATAGCAAATAAGTGTCATACCTTCTTCATTGTCCACCACATTTTTAGCAATAAAATCTCGCAGGTCTGAGTATGCCTTGTCCAGATTATCATTCATAATAGTGATGTGAAAGTTACCGGGTTCTTGACCTGAAATTGTATTAAAATATAATTTGTAAATATGTTTTTTTTTTTTGACAAATTTCTTTGAACAAAGTCGATCTTTCCGCGCTATTCGAATAGGTGCCAGCAAAGTTGTATGGACTTTCATTGCTAGTGAGTCTTGGCCACCAGCAATTTCTTTTGAAAGTCCATTATTGTTTTCATTCATAAGTGTTTTGTTTAAAAAATAATCACGTGCAAAAAGATTTACAAGTAAATAACAATTACGCAATAAATGAATATGAATAAATAAATAATAAATAAATATTCGGGACATTTTTTCACACACGGTCATCTGACCCCAAACTAAGCAAAGCTTGTGATATGGCTGCCAGAGACTGATATATATACATATATAGTTTTAAATACATACTTAAATAGATATTAACAACCAGATATAGAACAAACACAAATGTTCCTCACATAAATGTTTGTCCTAGGTGGGAATCGAACCCACGCCCCCAAGCTCAGAAGGTAGGTTCACTACCAACTGAGCCAACGGGCTATCAAATGAAAGTGTGAATTCGAATGAATATGATTTTATTCTGAATTTGGCTGTATAAGTAAGAGGCAGTACAAGTATCAATGCCTAAAATAAAATAAAATTAATATTATTACATTAAGCTGGTTGGATTCCTCTCCGCCCCGAATAGCAGAATAAGTATTAAAATATCGGAAAAAAAATCACAAATTAATTATGAAGAAAATTCATTTTCCCATACATTTTATATGGAACGGCAAGAATTGAAGTCTTATACATTGACATATCATAGACAAAAAAAATATTGTTAAGTCAAAGGGGGTTGCTGTCTCTACCAAGGAGGTTCCTTCAAGGAAGTATATAACGCGGGTGAAACCGCGGGGCGCAGCTAGTTAACTAAAAATTACTCTAGTGACATATTATAAACCTATTACTTACCAAATTCAATTTCCTTGCGAGCAGTCTCAAGCCTCTTCTGAAGGGCATCCTCAGCTTCAGTGTTCCGAGCGCGCAGACGTCTCTCCAGCTCCTGAATGGACGGAGGCAATACGAACACAAGCAGTGGGTCCAGATCAGTTCGCTTCACTTGCTTCACTCCTTCTATTTCAATGTCGAGGACACAGATCTTGCCATGGCGACGGCAGTCGTCTACTGCTCGTTTACTGAAAACCACATCACACATGATTATTATTCGGTGTGATTCTAAATTAGTTAGATAAGATTAGTTAGATTAGTAAGATAGTTAGACTATATATATTACTAGCGACCCGCCCACCCGGCTTAGCACGGGTGTAATTTGCGTGCGAAGCCGGGGCGGGTCGCTAGTTATATATATAAACCTTCCGTGAAAGTTTATTTAACTGATGGTGAAAACCGCATCAAAAACCGTTGCGTGGTTTAGAAGGAGTTAGCGGCCATACAGACACATAATTTTAATATTATACTGCTATTATTTTTAATTTATACTGTGTAGAGATTATGACATTGAAAAATATTAAATTTACTACATGATATACGCAAATAAAATGTCATAGTTGGCCAATGCATAAAGTTATGTGTTGTTGCTATTTTATTATTGTTATTATTTCATTTCTTGTGTATGTTCGGTGTTGGCCATGGGTGATGTCACCGGCGGCTCCAACAGTAGACCAGCGGTGGTTGTTCGCAATCAGCATTAAGCTGAGTTGGAACCGGTTTGTGGAGGAAAAGAAATTGTAATGTGTGTATTTTTTATTCTTAAAATGTGTTTTTTTCCATAAATAAAAATTTGTCTATTAAAAGAATCAAGATAAATCATTTGAAAAAATAAAATATCTTTTCTACATGCATCGGTCCTTGATACGTGTGCAACGTTTCAAATTAATCCGTTATGAAAATCACATTCAAAGATTCCGTTACATACATAATTATATACCAAGCTAAAAAAATTGTGTTAAAAAAAACATACAGTCGAATTGATAACCTCCTCCTGAAGTCGGTTAAAAAATATGATGCAAAATTATGAGCAATAATAATCTATATTATATGTATATAAAAGCGAAATTCATCTACTCAGTCACACTCACTCACTCATTAATCAAGAAATCTCGAAAACCACTTGACCTATGAAGCTGAAATTTAGCAGGTAGATTCCTTATGGAATCCATGGATTCCTTATGGAGTAGAGGTCCGCTAAGAAAGGATTTTGCGAAAGGGCCAAATTAAGGGGGGGCAAATGGAGGTTGAAAGTTTGTATGAAAGTCCTTTGTTTTTGATGTTAGGGGCATGAAATTTAGTATTCAGGTTAATGGTTTAAAATAAATAAATACTAAAGTTATATGATTATTTACGAGATATTTACCGTGGTAAGGTTGTGGAAAATATCACGGTAAATATCCCGTAAATAATCATATATCTTTAGTGAATAACCGTGATAGTTTAAAGCAATGTTTTAAATAAAAAATAAAAAAACTGTGGATCTAATCCAAAAAATCTGTGAAAAAATGGATTGAGGAGGAGAAATGGGGGTTTTAATTTTTTGTTGAAAGTTTTGTAATTGAATGATGTAAATGAAATGATGTAAATGTAAATGAAGCTGAAATTTGGCAAGTAGATTTGGTGGTCTGCTCAGAAAGGACTTTGCGAAAGAGCTGAATTAAGGGGGCAAAAGGGGGTTGAAACATCAGATGAAAGTCTACGCGTACGAAGTCACGGGCAACAGCCTAGTATCATATATTAATGTAAAAGTTGTAAAATAACAAAACTGATCTGGGGCAATAAACTACTAAAGGGAGATAGCTATTTATAAATATTTTACTGAGACATCAAAACATGTTGTGCACCAAAATAATCCAGAAATGAACCAAGTAAACAATGATGGTATAAAACAAAGTATCTACACCACATATTGGAATGATGCCAATGTTCTCAAAACAACGAGCACATGGCCACGCAAGATTCCCATTGATTGAATAGAAAATATTAGAACTCACCTAGTTCCATACATGTTACCGCTGAAAGTGGCTGTCTCAATGAACTCTCCTCTTTCTACAGCAGCAAGCATCTGCTCTTTTGTACTGAAATGGTAGTGTACTCCATCGGTTTCGCCGGGTCGAGGACCTCTTGTTGTATGCGAAACACTAAACCCAAATCTATCCGGAAATTCTTTAAGAAGTCGCTTCAGCAAAGTGCTTTTCCCTGAGCCTGATGGCCCGCATAACACTAAAGGACGTGGCCCTTTCTGAACCATCGTTGAGAAAACTAAGGAAAAATAATGGGATTAGGTAAAGCCTCGCGTAGAAAATGATATGTAGAATACCGTGGAAATACTCACATTTTATGAAATTCGTATTGATAGCGAATTTGCTCAAGAAAATTAATAGTTTTACAACGTTTCTAAAATAATTAGCAGAGCAACCCTACAAATACACGCACTTTATAACCAATTTAATGCAGATGTAGAGTAGAGAATTCAGACTTGAAAGAAAATTCGAAATATTGAAATCGTGTAAAATGTCAATAATCGTGTTGCAAAGATACTTTTTTTTTGTTAATCATATTCATGACCATCGATACAGAGTCCTTCAGTCGTAATAATAAATCATGTATACTTTGTCCTATAACGTCAAACAATTCATAGTCACAGTTAAAATCAAGCAAAATAAGTCAAAGTCAAGTCTAACTCATGCCCCAGTAAAGTGGTGGAAGCTTTAAAAAAGGCTTCTATGGAGACAACATAAAAAAACATATTTCACTTCGTTGTATCACTTTCCCACACTCGAGCACGTTCACGAACAATAAATAATAATCCACCATTATTAATGTATTCTAATACTTGAAAATACACAAGTTTAAGAAAATAATACGAGCCGACATGTTAGGATATAATTATGTGTTTGTTATGTGTTTTCTACGTTAGCGCCAAAATACCGAACACGAATCTTTAGCTGTCAGTGTAATCATGATTTTAAAAAAAAATCGCCCATCGGGTAGGCTAAAGCCTTTAAGGCCATACCGCCTGTTCATATGTTTTGGAAATCATCAAGTCACGATATTTTTTTGTTTCTCGCTCATTACTGGGTAGGCTGAAGCCATCAAAGCGATACCGCCTCATGTGACGTATTTTACCACAGATTCTAGTAAAAAAATAATTTTAATATAAATTATATAAATAAATTTAATTACAGCGGATTAACTAACAAATAATAAAAAAGTCAATAAGTAAAAACGAAAGGGGTGTCCCCATACAACAAATGTATTTTTGTTTTAGCTCTAATCTAAAAATGGTAAAACGTACAAGCGTGAAATATTATCATAAATTCTTGGTAATGATCATGTAATGATGTAAAAACATAGATTCAGTCCCTCTACGTGTAAAAACCATGGACGTCATAGAATACGCAAATGATGTAAATTATTGTCTTGAACAATGTCAATCGAATCTTTTACAATTGTATTCTCTTTTCTTTTACAATACAATAATTGATACAATACAAGCAGTTTTATCAAGAATGCGGTGCAATTTTTTATCCTAAAAGAATGGATAATTATTACTATAAGTAGCTAATATTTTAGTAATTTAGTATTGTGTTCGTGAACATGCTCAAGTGTGGGTAATGCATGGGTTAAGATTTAACGCGATGAAGCCAGGCATGTATTTTAGAGTTGTTTCCAAAACGCCGCCCTAGTGCTTGAATGTCCAACAGACCAATTCCACCCAAAACAACATTTTTGTTTTAAAATTAAGAGAAAAAAATTACACTTTTTACCATATTGATTATTTTATTTTATTTTCTATATTAGTCGTACTTTTTGCAAAAATAAAATATTCTATCTCCGTAATTAAAATAGTCTTTAGTGCTTGTATGGCCTAACTCCATAATTTGCTCAAATAACCGCATCCAAATATCAAGCTCCGTTCTTGTTTGTCCAACCTCCATAAGCCAACCAATCACAGCTAAGTATTTACGCTGTGAGCTGTGACGTTTCGCCGTCTTGTTTGCATAATATTAGTTTTGTCAATGGTTTAGCAACGTTTCTAAGATCCTGTGATAAATAAAAGAGTTTAAATAGTTGTTATTGAGTGCTAGATGAGTTAGATGAGGTGCTGATGATGAGTGTTAGATGTACTTACGTACGTACGTACAACTGAATTTAGAAAGGAAAGTTGGCATATCATTTGTTTAACAGTGATGGAATGTTGTATGTCACAGTATACCTACAGGCTGATTTAAAATCTAATGAATTAAAGCAGTTCATTCTTCGCTTAGTATATATGTAAAAAAACAAACACGCGAGTGCATTTTATCCTACTTCCAAAAATAGGGTTTTCCATTCGATTGTATTTTTGTTGTTATGTTACACGATAAAATTAATAAAATATTTTTTTTTAAATTATTATTAAACAATAAAATTATATAATTTTATTAATAATAAGGAAAATTTATTCATGATTAGGAATATTTAGGAATTAGTATATGCTAGGGTTATGTTAGGCTTTTGATAAGACTACGATATAGATTGCTAGTAATGTATTGTAGATATATTGTGTATTGGGGCCTTACGGACAACTGCTATTGCAGCACCAAACTAACAATAAATCCGCTCAATTGGAAAATCACGCGACCGCAAACCGTATCTGGGCGCGTTAAGGTTCACGTTTGCGTGATTTTCTAACTGAGCGGATTTAACGTTAGTTTGGTGCCGCAATAACAGTTGTCCATAAGGCCCCTGAACCTTGCGACATAATATGGAACGTTAAAATATACTCATTTGAATAGATTAGAGATAAAACTTGGTTACAGTGATATGTTGGCTTAACTAGCTTAATAGGGTTCAAACATCGTCTTACGCTAGGTATTAGTCACATAATTCGCTTACAGTACATAGCACTAAATTGCCATGGATTCTAGCAAGTTCGTCTAGGTAAATATTGCGTCATCTTGCGGCTACCTGTGGGTCCAAACTCAACGGTACATTTTGGCAGGGTGCGTGTAACGGGACCTTACGGGACTCATACAATGCCCCATCTCCGCTTTCTCAAGAAAGAATTATACCTGGACAGAATAAGTGTCCTATTATCTTTGGGCAAGTATAAAAATTTATTGCCGTTCTAACGGGATCGCGGATGTACGGAGTTTGCGTAAACTTCCAAAGACTTTATCAAAACTCGTATAACCATTAATAATAACACCTATTATTATTATGTCCCATAGATCACCTCAATCCACCACTACCACCATTCAATTCACCATCCAGTCACCTCACAAGTCTCAAATTTAAATGCCCACTAAACCCAGTTTTTTTTAATGTACTCATCTAAATTTAGACTTTCTTCAGTCCTGGCCCAAGGGGGACACAAAGTACCCCACGAGACCCTAGGGCTATAATGTAAAAATGCTCTAATTAAATTCATTAAAAAGTTGAACATGCTGTATACGTCTTGATGGTAGATAGGACAAACAAGCACTGAAATCTCTAATCATTTTCATGGGCTATCTCCATGTCGTTATGTCCAACCTCCAGTTACATAATTTCTACGGAGGCATTTTGTCCAACCTCCACAAATAAATGAAAAAATATCGGTTTTATGCTTATCATATTAAAATACAATATAGACAATCTTATAAATATATACAACATTATTCCTAAATCATCAAATATTTTAATAAATATCAGATACATTAATAACAAACTAAAAAAAACGTCTCCTGTAAAATTTGGTAAATGGTTGCTTGGCCATTCAAGCACTAAGGCGGCGACGCCGCCCTAGTGCTTGAATGTCCAACAGACCAATTCCACCCAAAACAACATTTTTGTTTTAAAATTAAGAGAAAAAAATTACACTTTTTACCATATTGATTATTTTATTTTATTTTCTATATTAGTCGTACTTTTTGCAAAAATAAAATATTCTATCTCCGTAATTAAAATAGTCTTTAGTGCTTGTATGGCCTAACTCCATAATTTGCTCAAATAACCGCATCCAAATATCAAGCTCCGTTCTTGTTTGTCCAACCTCCATAAGCCAACCAATCACAGCTAAGTATTTACGCTGTGAGCTGTGACGTTTCGCCGTCTTGTTTGCATAATATTAGTTTTGTCAATGGTTTAGCAACGTTTCTAAGATCCTGTGATAAATAAAAGAGTTTAAATAGTTGTTATTGAGTGCTAGATGAGTTAGATGAGGTGCTGATGATGAGTGTTAGATGTACTTACGTACGTACGTACAACTGAATTTAGAAAGGAAAGTTGGCATATCATTTGTTTAACAGTGATGGAATGTTGTATGTCACAGTATACCTACAGGCTGATTTAAAATCTAATGAATTAAAGCAGTTCATTCTTCGCTTAGTATATATGTAAAAAAACAAACACGCGAGTGCATTTTATCCTACTTCCAAAAATAGGGTTTTCCATTCGATTGTATTTTTGTTGTTATGTTACACGATAAAATTAATAAAATATTTTTTTTTAAATTATTATTAAACAATAAAATTATATAATTTTATTAATAATAAGGAAAATTTATTCATGATTAGGAATATTTAGGAATTAGTATATGCTAGGGTTATGTTAGGCTTTTGATAAGACTACGATATAGATTGCTAGTAATGTATTGTAGATATATTGTGTATTGGGGCCTTACGGACAACTGCTATTGCAGCACCAAACTAACAATAAATCCGCTCAATTGGAAAATCACGCGACCGCAAACCGTATCTGGGCGCGTTAAGGTTCACGTTTGCGTGATTTTCTAACTGAGCGGATTTAACGTTAGTTTGGTGCCGCAATAACAGTTGTCCATAAGGCCCCTGAACCTTGCGACATAATATGGAACGTTAAAATATACTCATTTGAATAGATTAGAGATAAAACTTGGTTACAGTGATATGTTGGCTTAACTAGCTTAATAGGGTTCAAACATCGTCTTACGCTAGGTATTAGTCACATAATTCGCTTACAGTACATAGCACTAAATTGCCATGGATTCTAGCAAGTTCGTCTAGGTAAATATTGCGTCATCTTGCGGCTACCTGTGGGTCCAAACTCAACGGTACATTTTGGCAGGGTGCGTGTAACGGGACCTTACGGGACTCATACAATGCCCCATCTCCGCTTTCTCAAGAAAGAATTATACCTGGACAGAATAAGTGTCCTATTATCTTTGGGCAAGTATAAAAATTTATTGCCGTTCTAACGGGATCGCGGATGTACGGAGTTTGCGTAAACTTCCAAAGACTTTATCAAAACTCGTATAACCATTAATAATAACACCTATTATTATTATGTCCCATAGATCACCTCAATCCACCACTACCACCATTCAATTCACCATCCAGTCACCTCACAAGTCTCAAATTTAAATGCCCACTAAACCCAGTTTTTTTTAATGTACTCATCTAAATTTAGACTTTCTTCAGTCCTGGCCCAAGGGGGACACAAAGTACCCCACGAGACCCTAGGGCTATAATGTAAAAATGCTCTAATTAAATTCATTAAAAAGTTGAACATGCTGTATACGTCTTGATGGTAGATAGGACAAACAAGCACTGAAATCTCTAATCATTTTCATGGGCTATCTCCATGTCGTTATGTCCAACCTCCAGTTACATAATTTCTACGGAGGCATTTTGTCCAACCTCCACAAATAAATGAAAAAATATCGGTTTTATGCTTATCATATTAAAATACAATATAGACAATCTTATAAATATATACAACATTATTCCTAAATCATCAAATATTTTAATAAATATCAGATACATTAATAACAAACTAAAAAAAACGTCTCCTGTAAAATTTGGTAAATGGTTGCTTGGCCATTCAAGCACTAAGGCGGCGAAAAGTCAAAAGATTGTGCCAAAAGATTAACCACATATTATTTTAACTACATATTATTTTATTTTATCGCTCAATATTATTGTATGCTGTCTTCACCTGTAATTATTGTGACATTTAGTTATATTTTTATTTCTGTTTAAAGTTTTGATAAATTGTATTAATGTACACAGTGTAGGTCACAGATATACACAACGGTGGTGTAGGTGGACTTAAATAAATAAATAAAGTCCACTTTACTAGGGCATGACTTTGACTTGACTTGACTGTGACTTAATTTGCGTGACTTTGATTATGACTTTGACGACATCAAACTTGAAAAATAACACTTGACACTGGCAAATGTATAGGAAGTGCAAAGCCAAAATACTCAGGTGGAAAGAATAAAAATAAATTGTAAACCCGGATATTAATGGCGTTCTGTGGTGTATTTATTACAGGAAAACGTAAAGAAAATCAAGCAAAATTTATATCATGTGTCATACATTAAAAATATATATTATTTATTTCATAACAATTTTTGAAAGTATTATTCAGTACGGTCAATAAATTCAAATTATTAATTACCAACATGATAATGCAGACAAAAGCTTGCAAATAAACTTTGAAATTAGAGATTGACTACTTTTGTTCAAGAACCTATTATCCAATCATAGAACTACCAGCTGATTGAGTTCAACCAATGACGCTCTGTTATTCAAAATTGAATTGAATTTCATCTGTGTAATTTTGACCGTTATTTTATTTCAAGTTTCAACTTCATCGGCCATCGTATCGTAATAACAAACAAGACGTAAAATTTAATTTAAGAGCGTTTAGTAGCTCGGTCCATCCGCACTGCGCGGCAGAATAATTGAATGTTGGATAGTAAATCAAAAAAAATATTCAAATACATTTTCTGCTGCAGTTGAATCTATCAGTTCGAAAATTTCGATATGGAGGTGACCAGAAGAAACAGAGTGGTGAGTTTCCGTGTGGTTTTTGGTCTAATACACCAGCCAACAGATAAGTACCTATTTAAGGACTTGTGCATATTTGTGTTTGTTATGCGCAGGTTCAAGACCAAGAAAATATGCACGTCGTCAGGGGCAAAGCGAATGTGTTACCGGTTAAGAAGCAAGGGCCGACAGTGCGTGGTGTTCTCGGAGACCTGTCGAATGTCCAAGCTCAGCGCGAAATCAACATCGGTAAAGTTGCGGTCACTACAGCTGAATTTGAGAAGAAAGCCAGCTTATCCCGTTCTAAAAGGTGAGTTCATTCGATAATTCCGTGTCAAATTCCTACCTCCAATCGAAGAAAATAAAATATAATTATTGCGAGTATTTAGAACTCTCAATTAATGATATTTTGCAGGCATGAAAAGTTTATTAACATTATTATTATTGCTAATAGAATTAGTTTCTTGGAACAGCTGGTTGATGCCATTTGGATATTAAGATAAATGTATGTCATTACCTACCTACATATTCCAGTAATATAAGTACTGTTTATTACAGAACAGGTGTTTTACTATTATAATTCTGAATTGTGGCAAGGAAATCTGCATTCTGCAGTTCTTTTTGTGTCAACGATTTGATTATGTAGCTAAATTATTTCTGACCAGTAGGAAGCCACATAAACTGCGACAGTGTTGACCTCGAATAAGTCACCCAGTGTGCAGGTGTCTGGACACTGGGCACACAAGCAGATGCTTCATGGTCTGTGACACCTCACCGCAGTCACATGGTTCCGCCAGAGGATCAGCTAGACTCCATTTGCACATATTGTGTCTGTAACGGCCTACTTGCGCTCGAAGCCAGTTTATCATTTTCATTAATCATGAGTTGTGTTGTTTTTTTTATTGTATAAGTGATAAATGGGTGTTGGGCCACCTGATGGTAAGTGGTCACCACCACCTACAATACCCATCAGGGCATTAAATTGTCAGTGTGTTGCCTACCTTACAGGACCCTTTGTTTGATACAGTCCAAATTATACTTTATTTATTTATGCAGTTTATGTGGGTACTTGCCATTTAGCAAGAGTTGTTGTGCCACTTGGTTAGCAGTGGCTTGACATGGGTTAGTGGCTGCAGGTGGGTCATCTGTAATAAGTTTATAGATTTGTGACCATGCTTTTTTACTGTTATGGGTCATGGCTATACCAGTAACAATATTAAATCCATTTTTGTTGGTGATCTTCTGCAACCTTTTCCATCAACACTTCGCCCGAACTCAAGGTATCCTCTGAGAAGGGGTCACCGGGATACTGTTGCTCATAGTTAGGTAGCAGTTTTGCAGAGATAGTGCTGGCACAGTGATGTGGAAGTGAGTGATGTAGGAAAATAACAAGCGTTTTTCTAGAAATAACACAAATGATAGAAATAATGCAAAAAAAAATATTGAAAAAAGGGTGAGAGTGAGTATCTGCTTGACCACCATCTTACCTGATAATAAGCTATGACGCGAACTAGCCACGATACAGAGATTAGCTTGTGTAGCGGCGACAGGTTGCATGAGCTCTGCACCCACGGTAGCGCTGGAAGCACTACTGGGGCTGACACCGCTGCAGTTCTTCATACAGCAAGAAGCAGCAGCATCCGCATACAGGCTCAGAGCTTTAGGCCTCTGGGTACAAGATGATCTAGCCAAACATACCACCATACTAGCTGCCTACGCAGACTGTAACCCAACAATGGTCTCACTATATGATAGGGTGCCAAAGAAACATATCTTCACAAGGAGCTACAATATCCAATTATATGAAGAACACAGCGACAGCTCTGGGATAAGGGAAGTGAGAATTTATACAGATGGGTCTAAAACAGATAGAGGCACCGGGTCTGGTACGTTCTCGGAAGACCTCAATATACATTTATCAACAACCTTGGGTGAATATAACTCCATTTTCCAAGCAGAATGTGTAGGTATCATCCAGGCGGCAACAGCGGTACTACAAAGACAGGTAACTGACCAAACTATCAGAATTCTCTCGGATAGTGCTGCAGTGCTAAAAGCATTACAGAGATACGAGCATACCTCAGGACTAACTATACAGTGCCATGACCTGCTGGAGACCGTAAGTAAACACAATCATGTTACTCTCCAATGGATCAAGGGGCACAGTGGGTCTAGGGGAAATGATGCGGCTGATGAACTGGCGCGGAGAGGCTCGAGCATACGACCGGTAAAGCCCGAGCCGATAATCCCCTTACCTTTTAGCCAAATCAGATCCTGGATTCGTCAACGTACTACAAGACTTCACAAAGAATACTGGGCAAGTACTAAAAACTGTAGACAATCAAGGGAAGCTTTCCCGGAACTCAATCCGAGATACTCCCGTAGATTGTTGAATCTAAAACGTGACAAACTCCGGCAAATTGTTGGGGTTATCACAGGGCATTGCCTTTTAAACAAACACCTTTTTAAAATTGGGGTTACTGACAGTCCCCTATGTAGAGGGTGTCTGGAGACTGAAGAAACGGCCGCACATATGCTGCTGGAGTGCAGCAGTGTGGCAGAACAACGAAACACTATCCTCGGATCACCGAGGACGCTCTGGGAGGCCTGCGCAGGCATAAGCGAGCTGCTGGCTTTCCTGGAGGAGACCGGGTGGCTGAATTAGCTGCAGCCGGGTGACGCAAAATGGGCCAGTGAATGGCCTAGTTGCGGAAAATGCCCGCTACACAAGTAACAAGTAACAAGTAAGCTATGACGCGGTCTACGATGGAGAACGCTTGCCTAGAAGTAACTGATTCACTCTCGACTTGAAGACACTCAGATTGTAACTAACGGGGAACACCCATTCAGGCATCGAATTCCACAGACTAGCAGTTCGCACAATAAATGTGGAACCAAAGCGCTTCATATCGGTTTTCGGAAATTCAACCATAAAGCGGTTGTGTTGATTTTTCTGCCCACTCTGGTAGCCCAATAGAAAAATGGGCAGGAAGGAATTAGATCATGCAGAGATGATTAGAAATGTATCCGATAAAAAACCGATAGACTAGCAACTTTGCGCCGATGCTCAAGACTAAGAAGCTTAGTCTGAACCAGGGGTTCATATCAAAAACCGATAACCGTTGGGGTAGACATATTCTAGAGTGGAGACCATGAATCAGGAACAGTAGCATAGGACTCATTTGAGTGATGACGTACCTAAGACGTGTGGCTGGAAGAAAGAAGCTAAAGATCAGGCTGGCGTACTCTGGGAAAGGCATATGTCCAGCAGTATACTAGTATAGGCTAATTATGATGATGATGAAAACTTTTTGAACTACTACTAAGAAAATAAATACATGTTTAAATTTTTACTAAACATTAACACAAAATTGGCCACGTGAGCTAAACTGTGGGCACAAGCTAGTAGTGTGTAAACCAAATAACAAATTTTGTTTGTTGCAGCTATAATCATGTCCAGTCTAAAGTGGACACCGGGCGGCCTGGGAAGATTGTGGTCCAGCCATCTGCGAGGCCTCCGCTGAGACGTGAAGAGAGCACTGCAGGTCATGCAGTCAAGGCTACTCTCCGTGTCAGGGTAAGATTTTAATGAGAAAACAGTCCTCGGACTCCAGATTCTAGGTGCCCGGTTCAAAAAAATTTCAATTGCTTTGTTTCCTGTGTAACATATGGGTTTACTAGCTGAAACTCGCTATTCTAATATGTAAGCTATATTATTGTAAACTTTCATTAAAATCCATTTGGTAGTTTTTGCGTGAAAGAGGAACAAACATCTATACATCCATACATACTTTGGCGTTTATAATATTAGTAGGATTAATGCGTGTAATAAAGAGATTTTATTTATTTATTTATTATCTCTCGTTTTCGCTCAATGTGCATTATTACTTACCGCCTGGTAGTGTACATAAATGTTAGGTACATTTATGTTATTGCTGTATTGTTCCAATATTTTTTACTTATGACAAAACTGAAAAGGTGTATTGTAGTGTTTGGCGTAAAAGGCTGTGTGTGTAATATCATACTTAAAAGACTTACTATATTTTTCAGGCCGTTCACAAAGATACAACAAAAGCGACTGAAAAGGAATCTAGTGGCATCATATCAAAGAAGTTGGACTCCAAGAAAAATACCCTCATAACAATAAAAGAGAATAAAAACGCAGTAGGAGTAGTTAAACCTATAATTAAAGAATCTACTGAGTCCATGGGAAAACTTAAAATTGACGAGACAAACTCGCTTATAAACTTGACTAGGCTACAAGAAGTGTCATTACGATTCAACGTCAATCTTGATGCGACTCCTGAGCTCCCGGCAGATGTGGAGGATATAGACGCTGCAGACCGCGACCCGTTGATGCTTATGACGACTTATATTAAAGACATTTATAGATATTTGATGGCGTTGGAGGTGAAATATCAAATTGAACCAGACCATTTGAAGAATCAGGTTAGTCATCTGATTTTTTTACAATTTTTGTGTTTGTCCCTTGTAGCGTGTTACTTACTCGTTACTTGTGTAGTGGGCATTTTCCGCAACTAGGCCATTCATTGGCCCATTTTGCGTCACCCGGCTGCAGCTAATTCAGCCACCCTTGTAGCGTGTTAAAGTCATCAAGAAGCGAAATAGAAAACGAAAGTCATAAAGAAGGTTTCTTCAAGGCGAGTGTGGTACACCGTAAACCGCATCATCGCTTAACATCAGGCGAGTTAGCAGTCAAACGCAAGCCCATTATTAAATAAAATACTCTACCAATCATCAAGCCCCACCCTGCCCCAACGTGTCTAATGTCTATGCCCATGAACACATTGTATATGTATTTTATGTTGTGTCTTTGTTACAGAGTATTATCAAACCCAAGATGAGGTCCATGCTACTTGACTGGCTGGTAGAGGTGCATCTACAGTTCAAGCTCGTACTTGAGACATTCCACTTGACCGTGGGCATCATTGATAGATTTTTACAGGTATTATGTTTGTTTTTTTACTATTTATATTTTGGCTCCCACGACGCCTATAGCGCTAAAGAGAACCAATAATAAAGGCGAGATAAAAAAAACTCATTACGTCTTACGGCGTCGTTATTGCTGTTGGCGTGATTTGGAATGCACCCTTGTGCATAAAGGTGCATTCCAAATCATGCCAACACAGACATAAAAACAGTAAAACTACATCAGGGTGAGTCTGTATGAAATTGCAACAATAACTGTCCAAGACCAGAACAAGTTAACAAAACAGTCATCTATATCTAGGCGTGAGACAAGTGGATTTCCCCTGAAATTCTTAAACACTGGAAGACATGTGTAGGACGCTAATGGCAAGTACACGTCTCACACAAGATATTCTCAACGTATCAGTCTCCAGATTAACTTTGTAAAACAATGGTCATGTTCAATGAACCTGTGTTAAGGAACCGGTTGCTATTAATAGCTTCACTGTAGAGATTGTTCCACTAGGCAAAAAACAAAGGGAGCCTATGAGAAGTTAACAGTTGGGTTGAGCAGTATTCGTGAAAATAGGTTAAGGCGTTACAATAAAGTTAATGACTATGTTTATCATTTCCATCAATATAACATTACAGGTGGGGCCAACAGTTCAACGTAACCAGCTCCAGCTGTATGGAGTGACTGCACTATTCATCGCCTGCAAGTACGAAGAGGTGTATGTGCCTGATATAGAAGACTTCATATATGTCACCGATGGTGCTTACTCGAAGAAGGAACTGATCCGGTGTGAACAGGAAATGATGGGGAAGCTGGACTTCTGTCTGGCTAGACCGATACCGCTCAGCTTTTTGAGAAGGTGAATAATAGCATAAGTAGTGTAGGGATTGTTTTGCGAAGGCCGCCTTGGGAAGTATTCAGCCGCCTAGCATTACTACTGCTAGCGGAGTGAGCCCTACAATAAAATGTGCCAGTGCTTAATTGGTCGTCTTCTTAGTTGTTTCGCTCTTAGCAGAGCGGTCGTGGTCATCATGTAGTAGTATTGAACAGGGCAGATAGGATGCGCTTCACGATGTCTCGCCATCTCGCTCTGCTAGAGGTAATCCTGCTGTACTCGTTTAAGGGACCACCCACTGCAGACTTGATCTGGTCGGTCCATCGCATGGGTGACCTCCCGCGCGGTCTAGTGCCTTCCACCTTTCTCTCGACAACGAGGCCACCGACACAGGCTTAATTAGTCACCGACAATAAAATGCGCCAGTTATCGCGGTGGAGTGTGACCTCACTCACTCAGGCTCACTCACTGACGCTCACTCAGGCTGCTGGAGTCGCGCAATGACGGGTAGGGCGCTCCGAGGTACGCTAATTTGCAAGTCCCATCTTCCACCCGCTTACATATGTCTGAGCCATCGCAGCCTTGACTTCGTGATGGACAAAACTGTTGATACTTTTACTAACTTACTTTACCATCCATGTACACAGTTTATACAATAAAGATTTTCTGATTCTGATTCGTCCATGATGAAGCACAGTCATTTTATATCTTAACTTCTGCTACATAATAATTGCAACCTATTTTTGTACAATACCATTATTTATTTCGCAGATTCGTGAAAGCTGCCCACGGCAACACAAAGAATCATCACTTAGCGAAATACTTCGTCGACCTCTGCCTGATACATTACTCAATGGCGCACTACAGGCCTTCTGAATTATCAGCCGCTGCCCTCTGCCTCTCCCTTTACTTGCTATCGGGTCAGGATCTAGGAGAAGTTTGGACCACCTCGCTCCAGTACTACTCTGGCTATACATTTAACCACATCGAACCTATTATAAGACAAATTGCGAAGATAGTAGCTGACGTAGAAAACTCAAAGTACAAGGCGGTCTACCGCAAATATCAAGACGTCACTCTGGCCAAAGTGTCAAGCCTGCCACAGCTAAGAAGTGAAATGCTGTTTGACCTGGTAGAATCACCTTCAAGGTCTTAGTTTTGGTATGCTATAGTGGTAAGTAGTCTGTAACTAGTTAGAATAATGATTTGTACTTGCCAGGCTCTGACGGGCAGTGAATGTAAGCCCTATGTCCTGTCCTCAGAATACAGAAAAAACCAGAAGGCGTGAACGCACCCAATAGTGATGCGACAAAAACTACTCTATTATAGGGTAGTTTTACGCGAACGCGATTAGTTACTCTGTGACCATAATCGCGCCTTGACGTGTTTTACCGTTGCAATATTATTTAAGTTATGCCTTCCTGTGTCGTCCCAACGTGTAAAAATTCAGCTAGGCTACAAAAAAAAACAAGATGGGATCACATTCCATACGTAAGTAGCGCATTTAGATGTTGTTTTATTTGAAAAATTTGAAAGGGTATACTCCTGAGCTGGAGCTATTGACAAGTCAGGATCTGATGATGGGATCTCAAGGAAATCGAGGAAAAACTAACTAACTAACAATGTTTGACCGGTTTTCCGGTTTCCGATTGCGCTGAAATTTTGCATACTTATGTGAGTTTAGTAACAATTCAATAATATGGTACTATTCAGCTGATCTGATGATAGAGCCAGGAGGTTGATAGTGGAACTCCTCAACGGCGAACAGCAAAGGCACGAAATTTTGTAAATCGATTTAACTATAATATAGTCTGTTCTAAACTCCATCATGACATGGCTGCCGCATCCAGGGTTGACTTCCGGCGAGGGAACTCCTCAACGGTAAATAGTACACAAACTATTATTAGTAGACAAAATTTTGTAAATGGATAAAACCATAATAGCCTGTTCTAAATTCCGTCATTACATGGCTCATGCACCCAGGGTTGACTTCCGGCGAGGGAACTCTTCAACAGTGAATAGGACAGACATAATATTTTTTTGTACATGGATTTAATTATGATTGCCCGTTTTAAACTTCTTCATGACGTCTGCTAGATCATAAAAGCTTGTCATTAAAAACGATTTTAAATTAAAACTTGTTTTGCACTAAAAAGGGTAAAATAAATTATTTAAATATATATTATGTCAATCCGATCAGTATATTGATTTCATTAAAAGTGTGTGTGAATAGTATCTGACCTAAAACATTTAATCAAAAACAGGTAAGTAATGTCTAAGCTGGCAACATTACGCGGGTGGAGGTGAGACAGGCGCGGGACGTGGGTTTTGTTTTTTGGACTCAGCGTGCGGCTTGCAATCACAGCTTAAGGCGGTTTCTGGTTTCTTCTGTATTCTGAGGTCCTGTCATGCTCAGCAGAATAACCGTTTATATGTAAATTCAAAGTTTGTTGCTTTGTTGTTGAATAACGCGACATAATTTGCCCAGTCATTCCACTCTGATCAACTAAGCAGACCAACTAGTTGTACACAATGAAACTCTTTCCCTTTGTTCCAACCAAATCAACTGATTGGTCAGATACTTATTTTGATAAAATTTTGTTCCTACATACCAACTGGATAAATGGGTTCATCGAGTTTCATTCTGCACAACTAGCTGGTTCCTTCAATTGGTCGGATTAAAAACACTAGTTTCAAATGGCACAACTCCATTTGTTGCGTTTGTAAGCAATAGGTCTTTAACCATTTTCATCATTTCTTACAAAGGCATTAATCGTAAGGACAGGAGATCTGACAAGTAGAAAATAATGTTATTCCATTAATACTTTGTTAGCATGGGCACAACTTAACGAAATACTATTATTATCTACAATAATCATTCAAGAAAGTTCAGATTTTCATTGCGTAATACTTTAGATCCATCAAAGTTTAGTTTTTTGGCTATCCTGAAAAGTAACGATTTTGAGCTATACTCTTTATGACTGAAGGCAATGAGTTGACAAAAAAATAATTGTGATCCATTTCATTTGGTCCGTTTAGTTGGTCAGAGTAGAACAAATTTAGATATTCCTATTGAGCCAACCAAATAGATGCATTGTTGAGACAAAATTAGTTGATCCATTTCAGTTAGTCTGTTCAGTTGGACCGAGTGGAATGACTGAATTTGCCATATAAAACTGCTGTGTGACGTGACTTTAAACTTTAATGCGATTCAGGACCTGGTTCAGTGGCCTTATTGCGTAAGTCTGATGTTGATTAACATCCAGTTCACGCGCATAGTGCTTTGTTAACCACCAGATTTACACAAGAAGGACGAATCAAGCGTGTATTTAACATCGACTGAACGATTTATAGGTTTGTTTTAGGTACCTGGCTTCTTTTATTTGTGATAATACAAATAATTTAGAAATAGTTTATAATTTTTGACATAATTATTGTAAGAGATTTTAATCTATGTAAGTTTGTAAACTTTCTCGCCAAGACGCGATCTGGACTGTTTTAGATATTGATTTTATGAATTATGTTAGTTTATTATTTATGTGCATCCATTGTTTGAATTTTATTACTTTTTATTGATGTGGTAAAGTGACATGTCCGGTTCAGGTATGGTATAAAATATATAGTTATCCTAGAAAATTTCTACTAAGTCACATCAGCACTGATAATTGTATGTATGAACTTTCATATGATTAAATGACTTTGATATTCTTTTTGAAAGCTAACAGCACCGATAATAAATAAATAATAAATATATAATAAAAATAAATAAATAAATAAATAAATAAATAATTGTATGCATTGACTTTCATATAACTAAATGACTGATAATTCTTTTTGAAAGCTAACAGCACAGATAATTGTGTGCTTGACTTTCATATGATTAAATGACGTTGATATTCTTTTTGAAAGCTGACAGCACCAAGTATTGTATGCATTTTTTTTTCTGGGCAAGTGCCTTTATTAACTTAACAAAATACAAGCTAAAACTAACCCTACAAATACAGTTAGACTGCCCATAGACCGTTGAAGGTCTAAAAGATAATCCAAATGCTACCAGTTGGCAGCGTACCCAACATGCTGGCGGCATTAACACATGTATGCATTGACTTTCATATGATTAAATGACGTTGATATTCTATTTGAAAGCTGACAGCACAGATAGTTGTTTGCATTGATTTTCTTGTCATTAAATGACTTTGATATTCTTTTTGAAAAGTAACAGCACAGATAATTGTGTACATTGACTTTCATATGATTAAATGACTTTGATATTCTTTTTGAAAGCTAACAGCATCAATACTACATACTTGTATGTATTGACTTTCATATGATTAAATGACTCGTTCTTTTTGAAAGCTAACAGCACATAATAGTATGCATTGACTTTCATAATATGATTAAATGACATTGATATTCTTTTTGAAAGCCAACAGCGTAGATAATTGTATGCATTGACTTTCATAATGGTTAAATGATATACTCATTTTGAAAGCTAAGTACTCTTTGGCAGTTTGAGTAGCCTATTTTGTCTTGCATTTCTTAAACTTCTACTTGCCGTGATATTCCAGTGATTATTTTAATACTTGGTTCTTATTATTAGTAACATAACATGATAGTTTTCTTTTTTAATGTAGGTAGTCATATTTTCTAATGTAATTTGTGCAAACTGACTTCGCATAGACAGTGCGACAATTGAACCAAAATATGTCATTTACTATTGTTAACTTTAGTTTATGTATTTAATTTCTAAGATTTATATTTGTATCTAATAATAATTTTGTGAATAAATGGATGTTTGTACAAAATGTCTGTCTTTTATACTTTCAGTTCACACCAAATTAGGTTCATATCTAGTACATTGGTCCTAAAGTAATTGTTTTTAGAAACGATTTTTTACGCCGTAAACTGGAATTCCAATTGAACTAAATTCACCAACACAGATGGGGAATAAAGGTTCTTGAGTGACCACGAACTGGAAGACGCAGCGTAGGTAGGCTCCCACACATTGACGCTAGACATTGTGAGAGTTGCGGGCATCCAGTGGATGCAAAAGGCAGGCTGTCGTTCAGTGTGAAGGTTAAAAGGGGAGGCGTATGTATAGCAGTGGACGTCTTCTAGCTGGTGGTGATGATACTAATACAACTAGCAGTAGTTCCGTTGCAAGGTTGTTAGTCCGGGTAGATACAAAGCACAGGGGCCTTACTGACAACTGCTATTACAGGCACCTAATCCGCTCAGTTGGAAAATCACGCGACCGCAAACAGCATCAGGGCGCGATAAGGTTCGATACCCTTTAGTAGCAGTAATTCGGTTGTTGCGGCGTATGCTTTAATAGCAAATTAAAATGATTATAAATATTACTCAAATATTTTTGTCCAATCAGATTATCGAACTACTAGTCGGACAGAACTGAATAAACGAAATTTTTAATTAAATCAAGTATTGATTCATCACTTCATTAAAACTGAGTTATATATTTTTTTTATTATGCCATAGGTGGCAAACAAGCTAACGGCCCGCTTGATAGTAAGCGATTACCTTCGCCTAAGGCTACCTGGGGCCTTACGGACAACAGCTAATTGCGGCACCTAATCCGCTCAGTTGGAAAATCACGCGAACGTGAAACTTATCGCGCCCAGATACGGTTTGCGGTCGCGTGATTTTCCGCAATTAGCTGTTGTCCGTAAGGCCCCTGTAATAGCCCTAACAGACGTATGGATTTGGTTGTCGGACCGCCGTCCAGCCAACGTGAGGGTAAGAGAAAATTATCTCTTTCTCTCCCGTTGGTTGGACGGCAGTCCGTCAACCAAGTCCGTCCAGGGGCAATGACGAGTGGTTATAATTATTATCTTTGACCAGGCATCATAGATACGTTGCTGACATTTTTTGACTATTTGTCGCACGGAGCTCATCGTATGTTTCAATAATGTGTTCGTTTAATAATTGATAATATCAAAGATAATATGGATTATTTTTACAACCATTGGGCCGCCAAATTAAGCTTTCGTACCAAAGAACACACACACACATTCATGTCAGAGTTTGTGATTACTGTACATAGGTTCCTAATAAAACATTTAAAATAAAATAAAACGAGGAGTTACCTAGCTTTACCTACTAAATAAGAAATCATTATTAGGTATGATGTAAAAATTTATTTAAAATTATCACATGAGTTGCAATCATGTAGGTACCTACATAATTAAAGTAGTAGATTACTGTCTACATTATGTATATCAATAAATTATAATAAAACCTAAGTACCAAGATAATAAAACATTGTAAAGATTAATAACTAAGTTAGAAGTGAAAAAATAGAATAAATAGGTAAATATCTGGTAAATTATTCTGCACCATAATCGAAAACTACCATGATAAAGTAGATACTTAAAAATAATATTATATAATTAAAATAATCTTCATCATCATTTCAGCCATAGGCCGTCCACTGCTGGACATAGGCCTCCCCCATCGATCTCCAAAAGGGCCGGTTGGAAGCAGCCTGCATCCAGCGCTTCCCTGCGGTCTCTTTTAGGTCTGTCCATCTAGTGGGTGGACGTCCTACGCTGCTCTTACCTGTCCGTGGTCTCCTTTCCAGACCTTTTCGGCACCATCGACCATCTGTTCTGCGTGTATGTGCCCTGCCTACTGCCACTTCAACTTGCTAATCCGGTGGGCTATGTCGGTGACTTTTGTTCGTCTACGGATCTCCTCATTTCTGATTCGACCTCGTAAAGAAACCCCGAGCATAGCCCTCTCCATAGCTCCTTGTGCGACTTTGACCTTGCTTATGAGGCCCATAGTGAGAGCCCACGTTTCAGTGCCGTTTGTCATCACTGGTAACACAAACTGGTCGAAGACTTTCGTCTTAAGGCACTGATGTATTTTGAACGAGAAGACGTTGCGAAGTTTACCGAACGCTGCCCATCATCATCAGCCAGAAGACGTCCACTGCTAAACATAGGCCTCCCCCTTTAACCTCCACACTGAACGACAGCCTGCCTTTTGCATCCACTGGATGCGAGCGACTCTTACTATGTCGTCGGTCCATCTAGTGGGAGGCCTACCTACGCTGCGTCTTCCGGTTCGTGGTCTCCACTCAACGCTGCCCAGCCGAGTTGAATTCGCCGATTGACCTCTTTCTTGAAGTTGGACCTACCTAGTTCGACTGTTTATCCTAGGTAGACGTACGCGTCAACAGCTGCAAGAACTGAGTTTCCAACTGATATTGGGGTGGGCACAACATAGATATTTGACATGACTTTGGTCTTGTCCATGTTCATTTTAAGGCCCATCTGTTGGGAAACTCGATTGAGGGCTTCGAGCATCATGCTGAGATCTTCCAACGATTCTGCCATGACCACAATATCGTCGGCAAACCGAAGATGAGTGATGCACTCGCCTTTGATGTTGATGCCGAGTCCTTGCCATTTCAGGAGCTTGAAGGCGTCTTTCATTGTGGCAGTGAACAGCTTGGAGAGATAACGTCTCCCTGTCTCACGCCTCTTCGCAATGGAATTGCCTTCGAACTCTGCTCCTGTACTCGGACCGACATGGTGGCGTTATTGTACAAACACTTCAATACTTCGACATACCGATAGTCAATACGGCATCGCTGGAGACTCGAGCACCGCCCATGTCTCGACCGAATCAAAGGCTTTCTCATAGTCCACAAACGCTAAACATAGTGGTAAGTTATACTCTTCGGTCTTCTGTATAACTTGCCGTAGCGTGTGGATGTGGTCTATGGTACTATAGCCTTTTCGGAAACCGGTTTGTTCGGTTGGCTGGAAGTCATCAAACCTGCGATCGAGACGATTCATGATGACCCTCGAAAAGAGCGTATAAACATGGCTCAGAAGCGAGATGAGTCTGTAATTCTTCAGTAAGGCATTGTCACTTTTCTTGAAGAACAGCACCACCACGCCTCTGTTCCACGGTTCTGGCGTTATACCTTCGAGTAAGACGGAATTGAAGAGCCTCTGAAGAACTTTGAGTACCTACCGGTGTTCCACCCGCTTTCAGAAGCTCTGATGTGATTCCATCGTCAATTCGTCACCCGGTGCCTTGTTGTTCTTGAGCTGTTTAAGGGCCATTCTAATCTCGTACATGCTCCAGGATATCAGGATTCAGGATATCGTATGTCCAGGATATCTTCAGTATAGTGTTGGCTCAGCTTGGCTCTTGGGTCTTTGGCCGAGCTGCTGACAGGTTTAGCAACCGAAGTGTATAACTATCCATAGAATTAAAATAATGTAAAAGTCTAAACTAAAATCTAACAAAGGCCAATGTTAAACAAAACTTAACACGGCGATTATTAAATAAATAACAACAGGACTTTACTAATCTAAATAAATTATGTGCATTTTCGATGCCATCGCTCAAAAATGCTGATGGAAAACATCGCGATTCGCGAGGTAACCGATATGTCTAAGAACCTCAAAAGTTCAAAGGACATTCAGCAACATGCACTGGGCCAGCATAGTAGATTAGGGCTTATCCTCTCTCTCTGAGAGAAGGTCTGTGTCCCAGCAGTGGGAAAATGATAGGCTGATTTACGATGATGATGTAAAATAGGTCTGGCGCCTAAAATAAATTAAATAACACTAGCTACCTAGCTATTAAATACTGGGCAATTATCGTTAAATTCCTAGTCATGGTCATGCTGTTCTGTTAGCGAATGTTCTGTTATTCTATATGCGAATAGGGTGCAATTCATACAATAGGTACATTTATCTATCGCTAGGAACGTTTTCTTGTCGTCTTGGTCCAGCTAGAGCCTACTTTTAAAGACTGAGAAGTGAGATTACAACAGTTGGCGAAGTTACGTATCAAATTCCATACAAATTTGGAATGATAGGTACGTATTAAGCACGCAAGTAACCTATTTCGCCCACTGGAAATTACTTTGGAAACCACCAAATTTAGTTAGCTTTATATCGTTGAGTAGTAAATGTTATTTGGTGGCGGTCTTCTAAAAGATTTTGTGGACTGTGTCGTCGTGGTGATTGAAGAATTAAACACACGCAGGGGTGGGCGTAGTGGACGAGAGATTGCCGCGGTCATCTTGTCGGCGCTGGCGCTAGACTCTGGGAGTCGGAGTCTGCGCTCGTGCTCCGTTCGAGTTTTCTCGAAATGTTGCGCGTACGCAATGCTCGTCTGCATCTCCTCCAGACTGTCAGTACGAGCCGGTAATCGCTCCAAACTATTGGCTACGTCCCCGACCTCGGCCGTATCAGTATCTACAATTTCTTTATGATCTAGCAACATACCAATATTTACTTTTATGTTAGTCGCCCCGTCTCGATAGATCAGATAAATATTGGCCTGATCTAAGACTTTTAATGAGAAATTTTCGTTGATCTTTAAAGCTTTCATTTTAATTTGGAAAAGTTTGAAATTCTGACTCAGTTTCTGGCTTTTCTCTTTTACGAAATTATCAAATTCAATGGCCATCATCACCTCTTCATTGTCGTCTGAACTATCGTGAAGTTGATCTTCTTTTTCACCCATTTTAAGAATTGTTGGATCTTTGTGTGCCAGTTGAGTATCGATCATGACCTGCTGAAGTACTGGAGGGTCGTTCAAAGTGTGCCACTTCCAGTGCGACACCGGCCCAATGCTTCTATCTAGAACCACGCCTTCAGTTTGATTATATTTCAACCTGAAAAGATGGAACTAAAATCAATTTCACACAATACACTCTCACTTTATTTTATCATTAAAATCATAAAAATTTGCTAAGAAAATATTAAAAAAAACGTGTGGGCAATTCTTCAGAAAACATTGCAATAGTTTTAAAGTAATTTTTATTTTGACAATTATGTTTCATTTTAGCGGAAGGGACTATTATGTACTTATTTTTACTTTTACTATTGCTTATTTTTTGGAGTTTTTTTTCGATCCATTCCGCGTTACTATAAAATATCAATACTAAAATTGCTTTGTACCATAATTATGCAGTTATATTTAAGATAATGCCCAATGACTTTAAAAAAAAAAAATCTGATCACTGGTTTTTTAACTTTAAACATTTTGAAAATGCGCGAAAGGGATACCTATAGATCTGGTCGGAGAGTGCGGCCTAAAATGGGGTATGGCTTCGACCAAAATAAAATTAATGGACGGGCCCAGTGGAAGCGCATTTTTGAAGATTACAAAATGAGCGCCAGCGCTCACTTCATTTCAGTCAGTTTTTAGCCGTAGGAAGTGCAACACGAGTCTATTGTTACGTGATAACGAAACATCTGACAAAGTTTAAATACACAAATAAAACCGGCATCTATTTTTTGTAACAAATATACTGTACATTTTTATAATTAGGTGTTGAAGTATATGTCCGACGGTTTTGACTAGTTTTTGCTGGGCAAGTTCAATGGTTAGGGCCCGTGCATTCATTTTATTTTGGTCGTAGGGGTATGGTATGGTACCTTATTTTTCCGCCGTGATCAAACACGACCCCGTTCCCCAGATGGTCGAATGTAGCGAGTATTGTGTATGGACGAGCTCGGCCACGTTCGTCGGGCTCTCCGTTGCTGTAAATCACGAATCGTTGCTGCGCATTCAATTCTGAAAATTTAAACATGTATTGTAGGAGAAGGATTTTCGTAGCACACAATCGAGCGGTACAAAGACTGATTTATTTCCAAACATGAGGGTGAACAAATGTTTTAGGATTACCCACAAATACCCAACACCTCCTTATCTAAGTAATTAACAACAAAATGTACCAATTAAATGTACCTAAGTGATATGAGAAAACACATTATTAATTCTAAAAATACATTTTGTAAGTTTTGTGCTGAAGCGGGCGCAAGCGT
Organism: Agriopis aurantiaria; assembly: GCA_914767915.1. Lineage (NCBI taxonomy): Eukaryota > Metazoa > Arthropoda > Insecta > Lepidoptera > Geometridae > Agriopis > Agriopis aurantiaria. The sequence continues at coordinate 8,893,251 of OU611983.1, read as the reverse complement.
GACCGCGGCTGAGGATTGTTTGGTGCAGGAGAGGAGCAAGCCATCTCAAGTTGACCGTCCTCAGGCGAGGCGACACCTTCAGAAACTACACAAGATTTAGGACTAAGCTTAGGGCTACTAACAAAGCCGCTTGAGCTCGCCACAGCGCCACCGTCATTGACGCCATTGTTTATAGTAACAGTTTCACTATCGCTTGCCGCGACTATAGGAGCAGCCGATAGTGAAAATCGCTTAATTGGTTTAGGTACTTATCAGCGTTTGATCAATGTGCCGTCTAACAGTATTAGCATTGGGTAACATAATTGAGAAAGAATTGGGTCCTACACATTTCTGTATCTGGCGTTCTACCCATTTATTGCTATTTTTATCGTACAAAAACAGTGTTCCCGGGTGCACAGAATTGGGAAACATTTTTTTCCGTATTCTGAGCCCGGGTGTGCCTCCCGCGGCGACGGCGTACCGCTCCACTTGTACGCGCTGCTTTTCGCGCACGCGCTCTACCGTGCTCGGCCGCAGCACGTCCAAGCTCCCGCGCAGCCACCGCCCCAGCAACGCTACCGCTGGGGGTATCCCGGTGGTTGCGTGCTCACAATAGGGTATTTGACTACTTTTGGGAAACTATTGCACATTATTGCCTGATATAATTTAATGTATACTGCATTTATATTTTCTGGATATCAGTCGTATTTGCGATATAAATCGAAGTTAAAGTTTGAATAAAAAAATATCGCGCCAAAACGCAGACCTGCGTCATAGCTCCGGTCGAGCGACGATTGACGTCACACAAAACAAAACAGCTGCAGCCAGGCAGCAAAAGTTTGATAATCACTAATTTTCTACTAGAAGTAATGGTTTATAAATGTTGTGTAGTGCCACAATGTACAAATACTTCCATAAAACACCGGAAAAACTATTCGTTTCTGTTCCAATGGACCCGAAAACTCGCAAAAAGTGGTTGGAACTAAGTAGCTCGTAGAGAACCCAAAAGTATTGGAGCTAAATCAATGTTTCTATGTGCGAAGATCATTTTGAGGTACATATTTGAGTCTATATATTTCTATTACAATTTGTGTTTTTATTGCATTACTATTTTATGTACTGTTACTTCCTTTTTAAACATTGTAAAGACATAACCTAACAAAATAGTGATATCCACCTACTACAACATACTTTTTGTACAACTTGATTGAAAGTTTTGCTTGGAGAACAATTAAAAATTAATACTTACATTGTAGTTTTTACGTTTTGAGTTCTGCAGCGTAGAAACAATGACGTAGATTATTATTGAAGAAATATGCAACCATAAATACATTAATTTTGGGTAAGTTACTGCTGTCTGCTTGCACAAAATGTTTCTCCATTCTTCTCACATTTAACCTCCGGACTGTTTTTGGTGAAAATTTCTGGATAAATCGCTCTCAAAATAGCTTTACAACATTAAATTCGCAAATATCAATACAAAATCTGTTTGTTTTGATTTGTGTGACGTCACTAGGGATGAAGCCAATTACAGACCGTTTTCGATCACGTGATCAAATGTCGAAAATACAGTTATTTTATTCGCATTTTTTACAAAAAATAAGCATATTTTTATAAAAAAATCAATGAAATATGCTTTTTCATTATGTCATGTTTATGGATGATGTCAATTGGCATAATATTTTCAATACAGTCAAACACCCTATTTCTATATTGAAACAAAATTTTGCTGATGGCTTGAGCCATGTCACCTCCCTCAGAATACGCCTTTTTGATGCAGTTTTTAACTGTGCGTACCGCGTTCTCCGCGGCTCCGTTTTAGCTTCAGATTGATTGACTTTATAATTGCCGCAAATTCGAATACTTCCACATTTTTTTAAAACAACTACTATGGGTGTTCCGTATTCCGAAGTTTCAACCTTAATAATCGTGCCCTCACTTCAGAGACGTTTTAACTCTTTTTCTACTGGTTCTTTTAACGATAGCGGCAAATTCCGCGCTTTGTGAAAAATGGGCTCATCATCCTAAAACGTCTTGGTACATGTTCCTAATCCGCGTGAAAATACGTCAGGAAACTCGCATTTTAAAGCAGCAATTGTATGACCGTGCATCTCGATCTTATTGACCTGTATTTTAATTTTATTTATACTTTAAATGACGTATCCACTGACGGCCAAGCGGCGGCCTGCCGCGCCGCCCGGGATCACGTACAAAGGCAGACCGCGCGCCTCATGCCTTTCCCCTGCGCCTTGATAACGCACTATAGGCAAAATTCTGCCTCCATTGTAACCTTTCAACTTTAGATTACATTTTGATAATCACAGTTACTGAAATACTTCTTATCATCACACTCATTAATAGCTGAAATTTTACTGCCTGTATCGATCTCAAAATCAAAACTAATGTCATTAACAGAAACGTTCACTACATACGGTTTATCGTCCTCTCCGTCCAAGACTATAAGCTGTAAAAGTCGCTGTCTTCGTTGTCCGATTCCATTTGTATGTACCTATGACTGATGATGATGACTGCATTCGTCACATTCGTTGTATCGCTTGTAACGACACTTATCAGGAGCATGCTGCTCAGTTTCAGTCAGTCCCTCGTGGACTTGCGATGTCGTTGTGCGTCTCGTCATTCTTGACATTAAACATTATTTTATTTAACATATTATTAATTATGCACGCTACAATGTAACGTAGCTAGTTAAATGGGATTTCGATAAGACGATGCACATTTTTAAGTACAAAACATATTGGGACGCAATCATTGGTATTTAGCTCTATCAGTCCTACTCAAAGCCCAGAGAAAAAGCTGAAGCCCGTAGTTGCGGATTGATTTATTTACCTGCAGCATTATAGTAGTCGAGAGCCATCCGTTGGTTCTTGTAGTACCAACGGCAGCGGCCGTCCTCTTGGAATTCGGTGAAGCGTTCACCGCTGTCGTAAAACATCTGCTTATCTTTGTTTCGCTTGAACCAGTCGAACTCAGGTTTAGCTGGATGCATGCGGTACACGTTCATCTGCAATAAAATTTATAATTTCATAATCAACTAGGTACACACAAGGATTTTGAGTTAAAGCAAAAATTCCCACAGGCTGCTTTCCTACATCATAATTAACGTTTTGTTCCATGCATTGAGATAATATATTTATATATCTGGAGATGCCTCATCGAACACTAACTTACACAAAATCTAATATATGTAATAATGGCGCCTCCTGTTAAAATTCTACAGAACTACGTATGTACAATCTGTTGACAGTTTTATTACGGCTAGCCGCTTGCTGCTTTTGTACTATCAAGATAATATCGTCAAGATACAATTTAATGTCCACTGCTGAACATAGGCCTTCACTCAAGAACCTTTCTTCCCCATTGATTTTTGGTTCTTCGAGCAATGTGGCCTGCTCATTGCCGCTTCAATTTGCAAAGCTTGGCCCCAGTGCCTCCAGCCAATGGTGCTTGATTTGATCATTATATAATTTGAATTTGAGCTAGTGCCAAAAACTGAAGGGGGCGAGGTAAACACTGACAAATTCTTACTAGTTCTACAAACGCACACTTCAATATTGAGCGGCACACTACTGCAAACGAGATGATCAAAATGTCATCAAGTGGACGACCTTGGGTGAAAGTGCTAAAGGAGAAACTGTAGGTATAACACTTCCATTATTTTTTTCTGAGCGTGCTTGGCATGGTCATATAGGTACTATGTCTAATTATGACTGAGCATACCATTTCCAACTAAGTAACAGTTTGATCGCTGGTCTTTTGAGATAAGGCAGAATCATAGGTACCTATGGAACTAAAAGTCTTACTTTTCGCATTACTTTTTCAGTAGGTAGCACTGTCCAGCCCTTTTCGATAAATGTACGATCCGATAGAACATAACGTATCACACCATTGGCTGCACTCTGGCCTTTATCCTAAAATAATATCGTAAATTATGTTTGAATAATAAAAAAAATCACAGATAATAAGTTAATTTATTTCGATACCAAATTTGCAGCTATTTTATTATTGTATGATTCAGACGACAATCATGATGGAATTTGAAGAGGATTTGGTTACAAATGTATATAAATATAAAAATTAATCCCTATTTACCAGCTCCAGCGGTCCCGCCATACTTGAGAACAACTTTACCGATTTCATTAATCATTTTTTAAAGTTTTCTAATACTTTGCAGAAGGTTCTTACCAAAAGAGAAATTAAAAAAATTGCGGAGAAAATTGGAAAATTTCATAAAACTTAAAGATAATTTTAACTTGCGGGTAAAACCGCGGGGCGCGAAAATGTAATGAATGAAATAGCACACAAAACCAATATTATTGATTCGGTTAGAAATATTGGCAGCCTTACTTATAACACCTGCTTAAAGTTAGGATGGAGATAAGCAGCAGATTTTAATAAATTTTTACTTATAAACGGCTCTTAAAATTAAGACGCTGCTAAGTTTCAATTAAATGACTGCTAATTATATGTCAAATTAAGTAGGCGTGAACACAGGATTATCTGTGTCTTAAATGTTAAATGGCAATATGGTGGTCTATATTCTCGAAAATAGCAGCTGTTCAAACATCAAACAAGTTTTTTTTTTTTACAAAATGGCCACGCACAATTTTACCACTGAGGCACTGCATGAAATCCACCAATTTCTTACCTTCTCTTCTGGACCCGTTTGTAGACACTTTTTTTTTACTTTTCTCGCGACATTTTCACAAAAGTAATACTTATTAAATGCTTAATAAATCGAATAAAACTTGTGAGCGCGACTTCTATACAAATTTCAAATGTATAAAACCATTACAAATTTCAAATGTATAAAACCATTAATTCTATCTGAGTATAAAACGGATGCCAAATCAAACTTCTAAGTTTTCTATCCTACTCTAACATAAAAGCTTGTCTCTATAGGCGTCTCACTTCATGATAAGAAATATAAAAGTCGCACCAGTTTCATAAATATTTTTTTCTGTGCAAGTCCCATCCTATGCAGCTCCCACCTCTTCAGCGTTAGCAGTTATCCTACAAATATTATAAACGCGAAAGTTTGTATGTATGGATGTATAGATGTATGGATGTATGGATGTTTGTTCCTCATTCACGCTGCACCGGAACAACGGATCGACCTGATTTTTTGCATAGTTCAAAAGCCAGAGAGTGATATAGGCTACTTTTCATCATCATCATCATCACCATTTTTCATCACTACGCGGGTGAAACCGCGGGGCGCAGCAAGTAATATTATATTTATACTCTTTGGCGCCCACTACTGTCAGTTGTTTTTTTTCCATTGATTTTCGTGTCATTATTTTGACATTCTAAAGATATTTGGACTGTTTTCACTGTCAATATCTTGTCACTAAATTCCAAGGACGTTTAATGTGTTTTAAAGAGGTTTTATACCCTAAAGGGAATCCATGCTAAATTCAGACTGTTCAATGTTTCTCACAGATATATTATAGTGATGTTTCAATAGAAAAAAATAATTAAAGTCGTTAAGATGGTGATTACCTATTATAAGTAAAATTTTCTTGGCTGTTACTTAAGGAGTTAAGCATTACTTGGAAAAGAGAATGCTCAGACGGTGATAAAAAAAATTATAAGTGAGGCTGTAGATATTTTAGGCTCAAATACCGGACACGAAAAAAAAGGTTAAAATAATATAAACGATTGCCGTTATAGATAATTCTGGATCAGTTTTCACAAATATGGCAGGTAAGAGTAGGCTCATCTATGTATTGTTTCTACGTTCAAAATAGTAAATTAAAACATCCAAGATTTCCAGAAAGTCGTGGTGCATAACTGCATTATCCTTTTTGAGTTCTTGATATTTTGATGCAGTTGCATTCACCATGTCTTTAGATGCCTTTAGGTGGCTTGAAACATTAGGGCTATCCACTATTTCATCATTTCGTGAAGGGTGCTTCACGAAATGATTTACGGGCAGATTGCAGAATCCTACTAAATATCCCGTGAGTACTAAACGTTTCAAATGTAAGTAGTAAATAACCACGAAAGTCTAAAACACTGAATACAAAGTTTTTCAAACATACCGCAGTTGTTGGTGGTTCAGTTTTTGAATCCAATATTTTTTCGTTGTCTCCGATGTCAAAAATAGGTATATCATAATTTGTATGAAACAACATGGGTTTCTTTCCATACTTATCATCTGTTTCAGTCAGCGCATTTAAGTCAACAATATTTTTCCCCATAATACACTCACTTGAAATTCTTTGTAGTTTTCTTAAGTCAACGTTTAATTCTAATTCGGAATGTAAGCAAAATGGACATAATGGATCTTGTAAAACTTGATGATATTTTTGATGCAACTCCAAATGCTCACGAAGGGTTTTACCCTTATATGTGTACCTTGGACCGATTGAACTTTCCTTAAATTTCACTAAAATCATTTCTTTTGGAGGACGAACTTTAGTTTTATCATGTCGTAAATTCACATTTGCCTTGTCTTGTTTTTCATTTGCCTTGTCTTGTGTTTTATTTTTATTTTTATCAGTTGACTTAGTAGATTTTATGGTTGTTTTATTGTCATCTTCTGCTATCTTTTGCACTCTTGCAGGCAGTCTTGTCTCTTGGGCCTGGGATATTTTTTTTTGTTTTACAACATCTCGCAAACCAATGTCTTTTTTTTGTTTAAGTGTTTGTACTCCTTTGTTTTCATTGACAAATTTAGGATCCATTTTATCTATTTTTTCCATTTCTTTTGGTTTTTTACCCGAATCTTTTATAACTTTCTGTTGTTCTTTGTGTTGTTCTTTATCATCTCCCAATTGATTTTTTTCTTTCTCTTTTTGTTGATTAAATTGCATTTTTTCTTTGTCTTTTTCTTTATCTGTGTCATTTTTGTTTTTTTCTAACTCAGTTGCTTTTTTGCTTTCCAAATCTTTAATTGTTTTTTTGTCTTCTATTTGCTTTATATTTTCATATTCGTTTGATTTTATATTTTGCATCTGTTTATGGCCTTTATTTTCTGATTCTTTCAGGTTTTTACTTTCAACCTCTTTGTTTTTTTTATTTTCCAAATCTTTCTGGGGTATATTTTCCAATTCCTTTAGTTTTTTTTTTTCCGAACTCACTATTTTTGTTTTTTGTTTATTATCTTCCAACTGTTTTTGTTTATTTTCTAATTTTGATTGTTTTTTATCTTCTATTTCTGTTTGTTTATTATCTACCAAGTCTTTAAGGTTTTTAATCTCTTCCTTACCATCAGGCTTAATTTTTTTAGGTTCAAATTTAGATATTGGTTTTTCTTGATTCAATTCAGATTTCAGATCTTTTAGTTTAAATTTATTTGAGCCTTCTTGAAATTTATTTTTAATGACAGTAGTCAGTTTTACTTCAATTGAACTCTTTCTTTTTTCATTTTGTAGAGCTTCCTCAATAAGTCCAATTTCAATCGTTTTCATTAACTTCATTTCCCCTTGAATATATTTTGTTCTTTCAGCTGCAGCCTTTTTTTCTTCAATTAATCTGGCTTTTTCTTCTAGAGCAAGTCGTTTCTTTTCTTGTTCTTCTTCCTTCTGTAAACGATTTTCTATAATCTTCCTCTTAATCTCATAGCTTTTATTTTGTATCATATTTTGGGTATCTTGAATAAGTTCAAGAGAAGTTTTCTGTCGCATACGTTCTCTTTCTGGATCGATTTGTTCATGGTAAAATGAAAAAGCAAACTCTTGTTGTGCCATTTCCATTTCATAATACTTTGGTGTCAGGTCAATATCTCTTTTTGAAATTTTATGTTTTTCTGTAAACTCAGAGCTTTCGTGACTTGTTTTTAAATGTTGATCATCGATAATTTTTAGGCCATATTTTTCTTTTTCGTGTGCGTATGGTCTAGGATGCTCTGGAAATATATCGTCCTTATAATATTTACTGTTTTGTATCTTAAGTACAAGACTTGGTTCAATTAACATTTTATCACCAGTTGTGATGCTCTCTATATCTAGTTCATTACTAGGGCGTACTGAAACGAAGTCTTTAAGTCTTTGTTTGGGCATCCGTTGGGCAAGTTTTAAATGTTTTTTATCTTCTTCAACAAGTGGAAGGCTTTTTATAAATTGCAGTGTTTGTGAACTTCGAAAGAGGTTACTGATTTCTAATTCACGTTCAGATTTTGCGTACTCCCGATGCAATAACTTTTCTATACGTTGCTCAGACCCCGAATCCTTGTGTTGTTTACGAGTTTTTTCATCCAAAAAAATTTCTTTAGTTACGTTTTCTATTTTACTTAGTCTTTCGGTTATTTGCTCTTCATTTGCTTTGGCTTCGTACTGATTAAGAAAACTCCTTGTAGTCTCTTTGCATTCACGACAAGGATCTTTAAGTTTGCAATGATCACAAATACCCATGACGGCTTTTTTATTTATTGTTGGTACTTTTTGTAGTAGCTTAAGTGCAAGCTCTATTATTTGTCTGCACCGTGGGCAAGTAATTTTTCGTGCTTCTGAAACAAAGAACTAAAGTCGAAAAAATAAACACAATTTACATATGGGTACCGAATTATGGTACAAAATCTTTCAGGTTAAAGAATTTTATTTGTCAACTCTCTCGACATTTACAATATCGCTTATGTGAAGCGAAGAGCCAAGCGAAAAGAGGTCTCAGATTCTAAGGGTTAATAGAACAAGTCGGAATTTTTGCAAGCATGGTTTATTCGTTACATGGTTTATACTTGCGTATCGTTGATCCGACCTTCATGAAGCTTTGTAGGCAAGTAGGTAGTTCATTTAAATTTCTAAACTCGAATATGGGCAAAATCAATCAAGGGGTTCCGAAGATTTATGGATCGCGAGGTCGTTCGGGGCGAACTACTAGTTAATTTAGTAACCAAAGATTTATCCTTTAACATTTTGATAAACTTAGGTAAATAAATTTTAAGCTATTTAACATAGAACATATAACAGTGATGATATGAAAATAAGACAGTAATATAATTGATAACATAAAAAAAACGATAGAAAATAAACCAATAAATATTAGAAGTTTCTAAAGTTCTACATTTTATAACGTATCGTACCTACGACACAATACAATACAATATTTAACCTTCAATGAATTTTCTGAAAAAATCTAAAATGCCATTACACCGATCGAAACTACTTTTAAAATGATTACAGCTTATTAGGGTTCAATAATTTTCAAGATATACCCAAATTACGGCTTACGTGGATTCAAACAAAAGTTCGGAGAAAAACAGCAAAAGCAAATTTACACGCTGAGAAGTCAACCTAAGTATGATAATGTTAATATAGCTACAGGCTACGAAACTCTACCATGAGTGTATTAAGATGCACAATTGAAAGTTTCTAACACAAGTTTAAAATTATCAGGGTTTTACAATCGTATGAGTACGTACGCATTTCTCTAAAAAAGTCCTCCGCTGTAACAGCCATATCTTTCGTGTTATGTATAATAATGGTTTTGGTAGCATTCACGGTTCTTTCTTTTTTATTTACGACCACCTGCAAAAATATAATAGTAACGTTACTTTGTGACGGCAAAACAAGCAAAGCAGGTTTTTTTTTACTGTATTAACGTAACCAGATTTTGAATTCAAAATGGCAAAAAGTATACTCACATACTCTACTATATTATAATACTCACATTCTCAGCCTTTCCAAAACGACGGTAAATGACCAGGCCGACATTTTCAAAATCGACGAGTTTTTCAAAATCCTTTAGACAATCCGTACCAGGAAAGAAACAGGTAGGACAACACTCGTTAAATCTGCTGATACAGAAACAGAAATTAACAAGTCTAGATTGTTTTTTTTTATCGATTATGTTTTACAATCTGATGGCACTGGGTTAGATCCTTGGCCCTGCACCAATGTCTTTTTTAGTACCTAAATAAATTATGTGCAGTTTTGATGCAATCATTTAAAACGATGAAGAAATACATCGATAGAACAAAGACACAAAAAAAAAGTTGAAAGACATAATTATGACATAATATATCGTATGGTGAGCATGGTGGATTCACAGACCTAATATTTTTTTGCTTATTAGAACACACTGCACCGCTTGCTGTTTATAAAGAGCGTGTAAAGCAATTTTATTTATTGCAGTTGCCACCTTGTTGACGCTGTTTATGTTTTTTTAACTATTCATATTTATTTTATATATTAGTATTAGTAATTTTAAGTAATTAGTATGTATTGTTATTAGAATGAACGGTTTATATTATAACTATCACATTATTCAATATTGCACGCCCCGCCTTGTTTTGGCGGCCTTATCGCTATAAGCGATCTCTTCCAGGCAACCGTAGTATGAAGAGGATATACAGAAGAGGTAAAAGATTGAGAATTATGATAGATAGAACTGTACAGAGTAATGCTGATGGATAGTCATGCAGGAACTGGTACGTGCGTGCGGAAGAAGGTAGGACCGCGTGCCTAAGTCAGTTTTATTCGACAAGGTGTCTATGCACTAAAGCGGAAAGCCTTACCAAAGATGTATGGTTTCAGATTTTTATTTTCTCAAAGAATAACATTAATTCACTTAGGTGAGAAAATACATGTTTTACTTAACTAAGGTACCTACTGAAAGATTGCAAACAATTGTATGGATAATATTTTATTGTAATATTTAGTTTTTTTCATTAGTACCCAAAAGTACACTAAAGAAAAAAAAAATTGTTGGCGTCGTAAATATCGGGTTCAATTGCGAATCGTGTATCGATAGATGTTGCACTGTGCACACCATCCTCTAATGCATGACGATCAGAAGCGGACGATATGTATCGATATTTGTAGATAGCCTGTTGGTCCAGTTGGTAGTGAACCTGCCTTCTGCGCTTGGGGGCGTGGGTTCGATTCCCACCTAGGACAAACATTTATGTGATGAACATTTGTGTTTGTTCTATATCTGGTTGTTAATATCTATTTAAGTATGTATTTAAAACTATATATTTATGTATATCATTCTCTGGCAGCCATATCACAAGCTTTGCTTAGTTTGGGGTCAGATGACCGTGTGTGAAAAAATGTCCCGAATATTTATTTATTTATTATTTAGGTCTAAGGATGCCTGCCTTACTCATTTCGTTAATATAATTATCAAGTCTTAGTTGTAACCTCAGGTGAGACAAAGGAGATATGCCTTAGTACAATTATCGTTTGAGTCCAAATGTCTCCATTTTTCATTTAAAAAAAAAAACATACTGTCGAATTGATAACCTCCTCCTACTGTCGAATTGATAAGTCGGTTAAAAACACCGCTAAACTGCTTAACACAAAAACTGTAAGTTTCCTTACTAATTTTTTACGCACACTAAGAAATTTGTAGTAACACTAATGAACTAATAGTCCGTGCAAAAAAGGGCGACGAGCACGCTGCTGCTGGGTAACTTCGACTAAAGCCTGATTTAGGCCAGATGCGTTCGCATCTGCCACGCCTCCTTGCCATATCTCAATTGTTTGTCTGATCTGCGGTTGTAACTTTGTAAGTTAAATCGTTAAATGTAATTCTATGCTTGGCTGTCTATGTAATATGGATGTTGTAGATGTAAGCAATCAGAAATAGTTACCCATCGTCTTGTATATTCATAATTAATGTATGTAGCAGTGTAGCTGTCTACAAATTTGATTTAATTTAACGATAAGTAACTTTAAAATACTATATAATAATACTTTACAAATCTTATGATGATCTTATACAAAAAATTATGCTTCACATTAACACAAAGCTTTGATTTAAACCAATGACGTAAATAAAATTTGAACACGGTTGCCATTTGTCATCGTAGGTACAAAATCTGCCATATTATTGACAGATATTTCACAGCCTTTTCCCATGATATTCTAGTTCATCAAGAAAGGAGGTGAAATCATTTACTTGAATAAGTAATATTATCGCCTCAAGAGTCTTGGCGCCAAAGTACGTAAAAAGAACATACACAGCTGTGTATGATACACGTCACCTCCTTGTATTATTTAAACTTGTATATTTTTGAATGTTACTTTTAGTAATAATGGTGGATTACACGTGTTTGAATATGGGTAAAGGATACGACGAGCTGAAACATGTCTAAAATATTGTATCCAAAACTACATAGAAATATAGTTATGGAATCAACATGGAAATATTATATAGGTAAGGCTTCAGCTTATATTAAATTCTCCACTACTTTACTAGGGTATGAGTTAGACTAGACTAGACTTTGCTTTACTCTGACGGTGACTATGACGTGTTTGACGATATCTTAGAAAGCTTGAAACTATTTAAATATTGGCAAATGCGTAGGTCTTGCAATGCCAAAATCTTCTTAAAAGGAAAGAAGAAATATATCGTAATATTCGTGAGATAGTTTAAAAGTCGCAACACATGTTTACACAGAATTTATCCTACTACATACTCGTAGGCTATTAATTGAACCCAAGGATGTTTTAACTATTCAGGGTACCTATATATTATTCTATCCTTGATTGAAAGAGTGAGCTTAAATATTTCGAAAACTACAGTGTCAAAAATTATAATTGAAATAAACGAGAAAAAAAACTGTGTTGTCCGTGATCGCAGGTCTAAAGAATACCTCAATGTTGCAGGTAGTCTAGATGGCGAAAACCACAGAAAAGTTAAGTACACAAAAAAAAAAAAACTTGTTATTAGGATCATTTTAGCTTAGAATGTTGCAGGTAATATCACAAATATTACTCCATTAAAATGCCTTCCCTTATCATGATGTCAATCACTGCAGCTCTCGATAAATTAGAATTCTTGATCTTTTAACGCTAGGAAAGGGGCTCAGACACTGACAGGTCTCATTAAACTTTGCCAACTCTGGGAGTTATAAAGAGCGATGATCGATTATTTCGTTCGTATGTACCTACTTGTTTAAAAAAAGGAATATCCTAATAATATTTATTGCAGGAGTGTCGAATTGGAATGAAACACTGCGTAACTAGGTACATAAATACTTTGACCTTTATTACAGTTTTTGTAATATTTAATGTGGTTTTTATTATTACTAAATAATAAGCTTGCTTTTACCGCCAACTCGGCTGATGTTACGCGATGATGCGGTCTACGATGGAGCACTCTTGCCTGGAAGAAACAGATTATATTTATACCACAAAAAATTACTAGGTATAATTATGTTTATTCCCACTCAAAGTTGGATTTGGATAAAGTTTAGTTTGCAGGTAGCTAATAGCACATTGGCTAAGTACTAACGGTCCTTGTGGAGCGGGTGAAACTGCCAAGAGAGACTGTTTCAACCTTAAATACTCGCATGGGGTCCACGCACTTTTACGCGCATAAAATTATACTTTGGTTGGTCGGTCAGCCACAACTTCCGCCAACAGTAGGTTCCTAGTTTTCCCCAAAAATGACACTTTAGTGACAAATAGGACGTTGGAGAATATCTTTGAGAAAGGAATATTCTTTCGTCATTGGAGAATATGCACTGATTGCTGCACTCTAAATGATACCATGTGCGAGTAATTACGTTACTTTTTTCGTCCGAGGTAAGTACCTAATGCATGAAATTTGCAGTCCAAATAAAATTAGTATAATATGATCCCTCCAGGATCTATTGTCTAACCTGTGATGAAAACGAGTCCAATTCGTTCGTAAGAGTTAAAAATATCTCGACGTTGATCTCATTGTGCCTCAAAAGTTAAATTCTAAGAGAAGATTTTTAATTGTTTTTTTATGAATACCTATTAGTTTTTTTTTTCGTTGTCGTTTTGAGGTTTAAGCAAAAATATTACATATTTTTAATTCCACTGCTATAGTTTATCAGAAATTTTCGAAACATACTGGGGATTTTCTTCGTGCGAGTGGGATAAAACAAAGTGTGTGTCACACACTGTGTGTGTGTGCGCGTGTGTACGTGCATGCGTGCGTGCGTGCCGACCACAACGAATAGCTGATCGTGACGGTCACTCGAGTTCAGTGCTTTTCCCCATACCAAAAAGTGCCCAACGTGCCTAAAGAAGTTTTCACTTCAATAATCTTAAAAAAATTAACATAAACAATAATATAAATAAAAAAGAAGATAGTAAAGAAGATTTAATAAAAAAATAAAAACATAAAGTCGAATTGATAACCTCCTCCTTTTTGAAGTCGGTTAAAAACAAGGAGAAGTCTTATGTGAAAGGATCTAGTATACAGTTACGTAGATAGTTTCATTTTACCCCGGTCGCAATAAGCGAGCGCACATTGCCTGCCCAAAGTCTGTCGACATACCCAGCCGTTCCGCGTTGCGTTTTCCACTTTTTCTCTCCGCAAATTCGAAGAATTTATTAACGCTTGGCGGTTAGCCGAATCGTTTTTGTTCGCCTTTTTACGCTGACCGAAGCCCTGCAGTGAGACCAATGTACAAAGAAATCTGTTTTTTTGTTGGTCGGTAGAAGTTTCGTTTATAAATAAATGGCTCAAAGGCAGTTCAGATGAAGGACAAAAAGTTTTTCAGGTGGGTGTTTACTAAATACTTACTCGGTAAGTAAATCGATTAGGTACGATTCACAAAACATGTAACGCCTTCTTTACTTGGTGGTCTCTATCAATCATCGTCATGATAAGCATACCTCAGTCCACAGCAGGACATAGGCCTCTCCCATTGCATGTAACTCAGCCCGATCTTCGGCTTTTCACTTCCAGTTACTACTTTACGATCTCCGGCCACAAACTAGTGTCATTACTGCAACCACGTACGATACATGATATTCTATATGGATGTTTTCCTTTGTCCACAATTAGAATCACGAACGAGGCGCTTATGAGTCTTGGGGTCGTAGAGCCAGAGGAAGTCTTTATTACACGACAAAGGTAACAAAGTAAAACACATCATCATCAACCAAAAGACGACCACTGCTAAGCATAGGCCTCTCCCTTAGACCTCCACACTAAACGACAGCCTGCCATCTGCATCCACTAAATGCCCACGTCTCTCACGATGTCGTCGGTCCATCTAGTGGGAGGCCTACATACACTGTCTTCCGGTTCGTGATCTCCACTCAAGAACCTTTCTTTCCCGTCGCTTATTGGTTCTTCGGGCGATGTGGCCTGCCCAATGCCTCTTCAACTTGCCAGTTTTAATAGTTATGTCGATGACACTATTTCTTTAGCGAATATCCACGTTCCGGATTCTATCGCGCAAAGAAACTCCGAGCATAGCTCTCTCCATTGCCCACTGTGTGACTGAGTATTTCCGAAACGCTAACAGTTAAGGACTCCGTCTCTGTACCATAGTATGTCATCGCTATAAGTAATACACGTATCCTAATAGTGGCCGAGCGGTAGTATGTGCGTTTTACAATCTCACGGCACCTAGTATGATCCTCGGCCCTGCCTCAATTACTTATTTAGTACTTAATTAGTAAAGTGCAGTTTCGATCATTTTGCTTAAAAACGGTGAAGGAAAACATCGTGATATTCGAAATGGAACCGGTATATCCAAGAGCAAAGACATATGAAATTCACTAACTTGCACTGGGTCAGCATGGATTAGGATGCATTAAGATGCATGGATGGGTTAGGGCCTCTCTCTGTGAGAGAAGGCCTGTATCCCAAAAGTGGGAACATGATAGGCTGATTATGAGCTAATATCAGTTTACTTCAGTGTGTTCGAAAACTGATAAGCTAAAAGTGTTTTGAGCTTTTCGTTTCCATATTCTCGAGCACAATGGCACGGGACGGAGATCTTTTCTCATAGAATCCACTAGCACTACCAGCAAAAACCTGAAAATCGTAGCAGGTCCAATAAACCGTGCGTTATCTAGTCCGCATGGACAGTCACTGTTCACCTGCAGACAGAACCTCTACTCACAATAATTACCTACCCAAATGTGCAGTCAGATTTTCGTTTTAATTTTCTTTAGTGATAGTTTCATCAAGTTTTCTAAGCTGTTTGTAATGTATAAGTACTAGCTATTACCGGACAGCGTGAAAAAGAGGAAGAATCAATGAATCAGGCCTCGACACCTTTATGTCATTCTTTTCGGTAATTATAAGTATTCAGCAGTGGGCAGATAAGGTTTTGTGAATGGGGTAAGTAGTGCCTTCAAGCGTTTAGGTAACTATATATGCTTAATTGCTTATTTTACGAACTATTTGTGGGTATCCAAAGCGTGTTTTTACTTATTGGTCTTTAATCTCAGTAGGATTTTTCCATTGACTTATAAAGCTTATATGAACTAATTAATTATACGGACCAATGAACTGATCGACACAGTGGTATGCTCTCAGACATATGGCGTACCAGTGTGAACGCAGTTGCATGCCTGCTTCGTTACTAGTTGTCGTAATTGAAAGCGAATAGTAGAGATTTAGACATATTATGGCACAATTTTTAGGTATTAATCATCTGGGACGCAAATATTCGGCTGGACAACCAATTCATATACTATGTCAAATATGCCTTGACCAACATACCTTCTACATCAGTTGATTTCATTTTTTTTTCTTTGATTTTAAAATTTCCGTTATAGTTGCAGTACTGTCTCCCCCAAACTAGCGTATTTAATGTAACGCCCGGGCCATGTTGCATTTTTGCAACAAGCACCCGCAATGTATGCACATAGTCGTTGTAATGCCGCGAAAGCCTGTCTCGTAAATATTTCCACCACGCAATTTACTGCTTTGGGAATCCTCTTAACGGAATACACGGCAGTTAGTGAGTGCCAGGCATTTATAATTTTAATTTTACGACAAATTAAAACATTGTTTTGTAAATTTCAAATGGTAGATTTTTGAATTGCTATTGTAGAATTATTGAGATTGCAGCAGGATAAGGTCGCTACCTTATCTTGCTTTCTTTGAAAGTTTATGTTATTTTTGAATTTGGTTGTGCACCGGGGTTTTAGCGGTGCCTATTTTCAGGTTTCAGAAATAAAAAAGTATTGTGATGCACATTGCACAATAATACCTTCTCGTCAGATTTCTTCTTCGTTTTATGTGGGCTTGTTAAAAAGTAAAGAGCTGCAAGGTTCTCGGTTTATTAAGTAAATTTTTAGTTAAAAAAACGATTCACTAGAATTCAATTCAATAAACAGGATTTATGCTTTTTTCTTAGAGAGAATAGAATAGAATAGAATTCTAGAGAATATTTTCTACAAATTCAAAACGACCTAATCAATAAAAAAAAAAAATTCAAATTGGTTCACAATCGGCGACGATATTACGTAACATGCACACAAAACTGGAGAAGAGGAAAATTATGCGCAGGATTCTGGGTCCAGTCCAAAAAGAAGACGGGAGTAGGAGAGTCCGATAAAACGTTGACATTGAGGAGCTTATCGCCTAGCCAAATATTATGGAAGAGACTAAAGCCCAGAGCCTCCGTTGGACAGGCCACCTGCTGAGAATGGGAGAGAATCGCTATGTCATGAAGGCGTAGAAGGCGAAGGCTTGGAGTTCTTAATGGCCGCCGACCCGTCGGCCAGCCTAGATATTGCTGAGAAGATGCCATAGAGCCGGACTTGCGCAAGCTCTAAGTCGCCGATTGGCAAGATACAGTGCAGGACCGGGACCGATGACGTTGTCTTATGTCGAAGGCCAAGACCCTTTTCGGGTCGCTGCAGCAGCGGAGTAAGTAGTCATACACCCAAAAACACAGCTGAATTGAGAATCTAATTTTTTAAAGTCAGTTGAAAATACTCCATTAAATAAATAGGTACATATAGTTTTGTATTGTTGTAGAGATCACGATGTAGCGTATGTTGCTCGGTGGCACTCGCCGGCGCCGGCCGTGTCCAACAAACTCGTTAAAAGTTCCCGACACAGCACCGACTTCGGAGACACTTGCTACCCCCGACGTTAAGTACGGAACTGTAACACGACAATAATATGAAACATTTTGTTGGCAGCGGGGAAACTTGTCTTGTTGA
Organism: Agriopis aurantiaria; assembly: GCA_914767915.1. Lineage (NCBI taxonomy): Eukaryota > Metazoa > Arthropoda > Insecta > Lepidoptera > Geometridae > Agriopis > Agriopis aurantiaria. The sequence goes on along the minus strand of OU611983.1, from coordinate 8,875,411 downwards.
TGTGAAAGCTGTTCGAAGAATAGTAAGGTTTGGGTTAAAGAACACAGAACCGCGTGACCAAAATGCTGGCGTTTTTGCATTGCCATTCTGCGTTGTAATGCCGCCATCATGCTGGGTGAACTGCCAACAGGTAGTGGGGATTGAGCATTAGAATTGTCTTTAGACCTCAGACAATCTTTACGCAGTCCAACTGTTTTTTTGTATGATGGTTAGGGTTGCCAAACTTTTTTTTCAAACACTACCAGTTGGCAGCGTACCCAACATGCTGGCGGCATTACCACGTTGAATGGCAATGCTAATGCGTTGAGCCAGAAACACGCCAGCATTTTGGTCACGCGTCGCATTAACCAGGCGCTCTGAAAGATTTTTGAAAATGAGGTGAGCTCCCGGTCCCCAAGGGCCCAATGTCTCGACCCCAAACGCCTCAAATATGTAACCACTGCCGAGGTTAGCATATTTGCGTCGCTTGTGCTGCTCTGCCGTATTGGCAGCCGCGCCAGCCCTACCTTGTGTCTCAGGAAGATGTGACGGCGCTATTAGTGGGAGGCCTACCTACACTGCGTCTTGCGGTTCGTGGTCTCCACTCAAAAACCTTTCTTCCCATCGGTTATCGGTTCTTCGAGCGATGTGGCCTGCCAATTGCCACTTCAACTTGCAAATCATGGCAGTTATATTAACAAAGAGCACAAAACAGAAAGTTCGTTATTTCATATTGATCTGCGATGTATTGCGTTGGAGCCCTTACTCATATTCACTGCACTATGCTACAGTTCCGACCAACTTATTTGTAGAGTTGAATAAAGTAGCTACCATCATATTTCCCGAACAAAACTGAAATCTTCCAGTAGAAAATTGTATTTCCATCATTTGACCAACTCTACAGATAAATTGGTCATTCTGTACAGTCCACGCGATGGGGTAGCACTTAAAACTGCCGTTAAAGGCGTCACCTTTCAAAGCTGCGTATAAATAACGCGGTATTTACCCCGCCGACGATATTTTACGATATTCTTTCATTTCCCAGAAGGTAGTTTTCTAAAATGGTGCCTGTAGCTTTCTAAATAGTGGAGTCACTTTCAACAGTAACTTCCACTAATGGATTTTGTGTGGGATGACTAGACGTTTGAATGAGCTAGCCAAACTAATGCCACAGAATATTTATTAATAGTTACTAGTAGGTACATGAGTTTAGCAGAAGTACAAGTAGACATAGGTGCAGGTTTTGGTTGAGCTCTCGAAGTGCCTAGCCACAGGTGATTTTCTAACCGAAACGGGAAAATTATGGTGTGACAGGTACATGCAAAGGGTGCATGGAGTAGAAGCCTCTGATTATGTACCTGCCTGTAAACAACAGAATCTAAGATAAATTTATTAATAGTAAAAATATGTTTTCATACAAGTTTTTAACCTCAGCAAAGAAAATTTAAGCTGCCTAGTTGAAGGAGTAATTGGCAGGCCAAATAGATCGAATAACCAATAACCCATGAAGAAGAATGGTTCTTGAATGGAGACCACGAAGCAGAATACACAGCGTAGGCAAGCCTCCTTCTAGATGGACCTACGACATCGTGAGAGACGCGGACATCCAGTGGATGCAGATGGAAGGCTGTCGTTCGGTGTGACGTTTCTATGTTCCTATCGTATGTTCAGCAGCGGACGTCTTCTGGCTGATGATTATTATTATTATATAAATACTTAAAAACACGTTGAATGTAGTGAAATGAGATTTCGACAGTCGGATCACATTCTTTAAGTATCCGTATTGGGACGCAATGTTGGAAACGCCATTTCTAAGTATTATTATCTCAATGTTAATGGCTACTTATCTTCGTACTGCATGCATTGTTTATTTAGTGGAGGGGCGAGCGGTTTTATCTTGTAAGATACCGGATGTAGAATTGGGGACATTTCCTAAATCATAGCTCTGGTTTGGGCGCAATGAATGTTAGGGACATGCTCCTTGTTTAGTCGAGGGTGCACGCAGGTCCGTAAACACGTGCCCTTTTTTCTCCGATTCGATTTCGGCATTCTGTAGGATTGAACGTTTAAATTGTCAGTTAAGTTGATCCTTTTTCGCCCTTAAATATTTCTTTCAGCCAGAAGAGTATTTTTATTGACTCTAACGTTTCTAAGTAAGGCCGTTAATTAGTAGCCAGTATTTATTAAGACTAAATTAGTGCCGTACTTTAAATGCTATGGCAACGCAAGTTTTTTGTGTTTGTTTTCGGAGATTTCGCAAACTGTTCTACAAAACTTGTTAAAAAAGTCCTTGGGTATGTTTGAGTGCAAGTAATAATGCTAAGATGTAAAAAAAAAACCCACTTGAAAAATAAACCTAGTGGCTGCCGCGGTTTCTCGATATTCTACAAATAAGCAACCAAAAATACGTTTACCGAAAAAAAACCAAGCCCATAGACCACTACAACACTACGTTTATCATGTTAATAATACATTTTATTAGTAATAAAATATGCTAATGCTACGTTTACCCTAAATTTCATTACAATTCGTTCAGCCGACAGAGATGAAACATGCACATGAACATTGATACTTACGAGTACTACCTGCCAAATTTCACCTTCGTAGGTCAAATAGTTTTCCGAAATTTCGTGATGTGTCATTATGATGAATCAGTCAGTCCACAGAGTCAGTCAGTGAGTGATCAATGATACATAATACCATAGATAAATATATATAATACCATAGATAAATAGATAATACTAAGTTACGAGGAAAGGATGTAATAAGCCGAAAAGAGTTTGTACTATGATTATGAATAACTTTTACTATGGGACCAACCCTGAAATCACGAATATAATATCAGCTGTTCCATAAAGAACGGTCATTCTTACTTGACAAAATGTATGGAACAGCTGATGTTATTTCGCGATTTCAGGGTTGGTCCCATATTAAAAGTCTCTATCCAGTCTATCCCATATTAAAACTCTATCCAGTCTCTCAGAGAGGCCATGGTCGAGCGCATGATTTTTTCTCTTAGGGCAGTCTCAGAATGGGGCGATGCCAACCTGGTCAAGTTCAATGCCGCTAAGACCCAGGCGTGTCTGTTCTCCGCAAAAAGGACGCCGTTCCAAGTGGCTCCTACTTTCCGGGATGTATCCATTCCGATAACTGACCAGCTTGAGCTTTTGGGCGTTGCTCTGTCTCCTACCCTCAACTTTGGCTCCTATATTGAATACAAGGCTCAATTGGCTGCCAAAAAGCTGGGTATCCTATCGAAGGTGCGACAGTACTTCACGTCGGAACAGTTGCTTTCACTCTACCAAGCACAAGTTCGGTCGTGCATGGAGTACTACTCTCCTTCACCTTTGGGATGGATCAGCTAAGTACCAGCTTGGGGCGTTGGAGTCTATTGAAAAACGTGCCAAGAGGCTCATCGGCAATGAATCCCTGGTTCAGACTAAGCTTCTTAGTCTTGAGCATCGGCGCAAGGTTGCTAGTCTATCGGTTTTTTATCGGATACATTTCGGAGAGTGTGCTACAGATCTGCATGATTTGATTCCCTCCTGCCCATTTTTCTATCGGACTGCCAGAGTGGGCATGATAAATCGTCACCGCTTTATGGTTGATATTCCGAGAACCCGTACAAAGCGCTTTGATTCCACATTTATTATGCGAACTGCTAGTCTGTGGAATTCGCTGCCTGAGTGGGTGTTCCTCGATAGTTACAATCTTCAATTCGAGAGTGAATAGGTTTCTTCTAGGCAAGCATGCTCCATCGTAGGCCGCATCATCGCCTAACATCAGGCGAGTTGGCGGCCAAGCGCAAGCCTATTTATAATAATAATAAAAAAAAAGTTGTTCATAATGATGGGTACTACAAACCCCTTTCGGCTTAGTACACCTTTTCCGCGTAACCATGTATAAATATACATTGATATACTTATACCGAGTATTAAAAGTTAACTGGGATTATTAGCCCCTGATTTTATTGGGCCGACTTTAAATCTTCCCTTACAAGTTTAGAAGGAAATCGTCACCCTTTTCACGTCCGCAATACCTCTCGTTTGATTTGTTTGTAGGATTAACGCCTTCATACGTGCCTAGGAAGGTAATATTGTGAGATTTTGGCCGTCTGATTAAAAGTTACTAATTAGTTCGTTCTTAGTTGTCTAAGAAGGTTGCTAATGCCTATAAAGTTGCAATGCTGTGAAGTCGAGTTTGCGGGTCATAATATAGTAGCAACGGTTTTGATAGTTAAATGAAATGAAATATTTATTAATAGCATAGCTAAATACATTGTGTAATATAATGCGTGTTAAATAAATACAATTTAATAGTAAATTAATTTCGTTATTTTTTTATTGTAGATACACAAACAAATTTTAATTTCTCAATCCCTCATTAAATAAATACTAACTAAATCTGAACTGAATTGTAACCCAACACATGTGTCTACAAAAAGAGATACTCACCTGCAAAACAATGAGCTTGCTGATGGGCACCTCCAAGAAGGCACAATATTTTTCTCAAAACTAAACTTAGAAAACGACCTGTGAGATAAAAAAATTCTCAAATCAATCGTACTTAGTCAATTTTACATTTCAGTTTTATTTGCATTACGTCTGAATAAAATAGAAGATATTATCTGTGATGATATTATGGCATTTACACTCATAGTAAGTTTCTTTATTATCTTTTGTATCGTCGCGTTTAAATAACGGAATTTTTTTTGGGTTTTAATTTCGTTTGGTCCGTCATTCTGTCCATGCAAAATGAACTTATGAATCGAGTCGCCTATGGTCACCCAGGTGATCAAAATGGAATATGCCCTTGTACCCTATCGAAATTGAAATATTGAAATGATATACCTTCAATTTTATTTTAAAAGAACTTTTTTTTTATTTTGAGTCAAAATTATTATGTATGGCTCTTGGTTCGTAATCTTGGCTAAAAATATAACAGACAAGAGAAAAAAAACATGTCTGTTCTGTAAATATATAGACTTTAAAATAGATCAAATTGAAAACAAGACTGCATTTGATGCATTTTTATTTTGTGTCACAAACAGGTTTCAACTCAGCGCCATGCTGGTTGTAAGCAACTGGCGCTGGGCTTCTATTAATGGACCCGGCGTTCCCAAAAAAACTAGCGCTTGTTGGTTATTTTGTAGGTTGGTTGGTTATTTGGTAGTTAAGTTGGTTGGCAGGTTAAAAAATTGGTTGGTAGTTACAAGACGAGTGCAATCAAGTTTTCTTTTCATCCCCACTTTACATGTCGCCTCTTTACTTATAAAATTGGTTTTGGCTGTAGGTGTGAACATAATAAATAAACATACACGCTAACTGTATAAAACCTTTTTGGTTTTACGTCGTCGGGCAATAAAAGATTATCCAGGGAACCAGTGTTATTTTTTGTATTCTTTTCTACTAAAACCGGAATTACGCTCGATCTAAAACCACTTTTATCTTTATATCGACTGGATAGAGTTCAAACTTGGCTTCACAAACTCACAGGATCTTTTCAAATAGTCCACTTTTATAGATGCTTCTGATCTGCAACTTGCGAACGGTTTCAAAGCAAGCCGGATAAATAAACATGACTCGTAGTTCAACTGAATTCAAAGTGAGAGTGAATAGTCCTACAAAGTCTACGCTAGTTGATAGGAAAGCTATAGGTACTGATGACCGATACAGAAATATCGCAAAGAAAAATACATTACATTTCTACATTTTCAACCGAGTTTAAAAAAGGACATTTCAAATGGACTAGTTTTTTTATGCTTATGTTACGCGATGATTATCACCGCGATTGTGAACTGATTTTACTAATTTTTTATTTATCATTTGTTGTGTTTTACTTTAGAGTGTGTACTATAATCATGCCAAGTTTGGCGCTAGCACGTATTACCATTTTTAAATTAGAGCAAATTCATAAATACATTTAAAAATGTTTGTTGATTGGGGTCCCCTTTAGTTTTTACTTTTTGACTTTACTATTATTGTGTAGTTAATCCGCCGTAACATTGTCATATTCCGTGACAACTGGGTATCTTTTACCTATGGTTCGAAAGATACAGCCATTAAATAGTAGGACGGACAGACAGCGTAAGCTTACCGTAATATTAGATATTCTGTGAAAATTTCAACTGGCGAACTATTACTTACGGTTCTAAAGATACAACCGTTAAAAAGTACGACGGACAGACAGACAGCGTCGGCTTAGTAATAGGGCCCCGTTTACACCCTTTGGGTATGGAACCCTAAAAATTGTGTAGATAGAGCTGCTCAGCTATTCAATTAATCGCTTTAACAACAGAAGTTAATCTCACCCATTCAACGTAAATATTTGCCCGAGCCGTACCTTAGAAGTAGTTCTGTTGAGGGCAACAAACCGCATTATTATGCATATTTTATTCGAGCGAGCGTTTCTGCGGCGAGAGCAGTAAAATTGCCTATTGTCGATGCACGTAACCCCGGCATTAAACTGAAAGCGATTCTAGAATGCGTCGCGACGTAAAGTATCGAACAACGGGAAACCAGCCGACTCGCCTTGTTTTGTTCCCCACTCGCCGTTTTACTTTACGGCTCTACGTGACAATGACTTTGCTGTCTCAAAAAGGAAAAGCAGATAAAGACTACATGATGCGACTTTGTTTTTGATCTTGAAACTACTTGTTTCGTATGTTATTAGGCTGATGAACACAAAAATCGTATGTGTTTTGTTTATACTATACGGGAATTATTCATGTATCATTATATACAGCCGGTATATAAGTGTACCATAGTAAACCGGTTATTCGAACTATATAGTTTCAACAGCATTCGGCGGTTTTCCGGTACCCAAAGGCTAAAAACGGGACCCTATTGCTTAAGCCTACGATGTCTGCCTGGCTGTCCGTCCGTCGGTCAATGCGTTTTGTTAACCAGTTTTTTGTGGTGTTAGAATACTTATATGAAGGAAGTATGCGTATGGTAGGTATATTACAAAAGCATCATTTGTTATTTTTTCTTACATAAAAATCTGTCCGCTAGGAGGATGTTTCATAAACGGTGTGTCAATTTTTCCTCTAAAATACGGCACGACCAGAGAGCAACGTTGCTGGCGCTCCACGGGACGCCGGCGTCAATTGCCGGATCCTTTCCGGTTCCGGCTGCCAGCACTTTGCTGCCGGTTTAGATTCATAACTCCGATGCTTAGAACATTGTCGGCGTCCAACTGAAAAATACGATCTCTCTCCACAAATATTTATGTCGATGCAATTTTCCAACGAACCTTCTCGAATTATTAACTCCGTACTTGGAGTTTTATTATTGATCACTGCCGTATTTTATTTCGCCTTATTTGCCAATACAACTTTGACTTTTTAAAAGTAGTTTCCCGGATAAATTTATAAAGGAAAGTCGCATTTAAGTAGGTATTTGTTTGAGGAAATACGGAGCTGGAGCGTTGCTTCAACTACTTAAAAGTTCTGATGCAAATGAAGCGTTACAAAAATGAACGCGCCTTTGGGAAAAGCCTGTGGGAAAAGCGGCGAGCTTTTTTGATTACCTTGACGCGATGTACAGAAAAGTGTTTCCATAAATAACTAATAGCGCTGCTTTGTCAAATTTAATAAAACGAGAAGTTTAAGTAAACTCAAGATTTCGTAGCAAGATTTGGATTTGGAACTTCGTTAGCTTATTACACCAATTTGTAAAACATCTATCTTGTCAAACAATATCGTTATGGATGTAAACGAGAAACAGGACTCCATTGCAAACATCAAGCGTAATAAAAATCAAGGAAAACGTCGGAGCGAAGCCGAAGAAGTGATTACGAGAGTAGCTGGCTGTAATCGCTCCGCTAAGACGACTCGAGTCGTGCGCGACCCGGCTCCCCTCGACAAGAGGTCGCAGATCCCAGAAGTCACTTTTAAGCCATTACTTACTCGCTTGTTTTCGATTTGTTTTTTCACCGGAAAAAAGACAGCGCCAAATACATCTGGGACTAACTTTCGGGCAATCAGCAGGCTCTACTCCGGGACGGGTTAAATCAAAGGGTTCCGGTTTTATGAAGACTTATTTCAGACTTACCTTCGAGTTGAAATTAGATTTAATCTGGCTCGAAGCTTTAGGATTGAATTTTGTAAACAATTTCGAATACCTCTACAACTTCCAGGCTTTGTTGAAATGCCATTGGGAACTCGGGATTCCGTTGTTTAGAAATTCCTTTGAAATGAATTTGTACTTGTATGAGGTCGAGTTTTGTAAATATGTGGACCATTTCATGTTCAATGGGTACGTTGAATTGTCTAATGATTATTTAATTTGGTTTATATTTGTCTTGCTTTTGTGTGTGTTTCTAAATGTTGTGCATTTATTTTAGTGGTAATTATTGTGTGTACATACAATGGCATTGTTTTATTTACATTTATTCTATACGTATATACCTATCTACTAAAAAGTACGTTTGTATCGGCCGAGTGGCTAGATTAGATATCATAGTTTCTAACGACTGCTTATATACTCGTAACACAGTCCTGCGGTTTCACCCGCGTGGATATTCCTACATAAACCATATTTTTAGGGTTCCGTACCCAAAGTGTAAAAACGGGACCCTATTACTGAGACTATGATGGCGGTCTGTCCGTCCGCCCTACTTTTAAACATCTGTATCTTTCGAACCGTAATAGATAGCTAGTTGAAATTTTTACATAATATGTAATGTTACGGCGGATTAACTAACAAATAATAAAAATGTAAAAAAGTAAAGGTTCCCCATATACAAGCATCATGGCATGATTCACATAACACACTTTAAAGTATAACAATAAATAATGGCCAAGTGCGAGTCGGTGACAAATTTCTGTTCATTACCAAGTTATAACTGGTAATTTCTAACTTGGATGACCTTATCATTCGACGTTGACCTTATCATGTCATCGTATCGAAATGCCATATTTTACTAATTTTGAAGTCGGTCGGTTTTTTTAATTGATAATTATTGTATTTAATGGATGTACGGAACCCTCAGTGTGCGAGCCTGACTCGCACTTGGCCGGTTCATTTTCATAAAGTATCATTTAATATGTGACTCTTCAGCTCTCAAGTATCTATATGTAAAAAATCACGTCGGTCATGTGCTCTGTTGCTGCGTGCAATGATTTTAAATATAAGGTAAGGCGTGACAGAAAATCAAACAATCACATTTTTGCATAATTACATGACATTAGGTTGTAGGCATTTTCAAAGCAAAATAATTTTATTATGGAAACTGCAATGGTTTTCACACATTTTGTTTATATAACACGAGAATTATTACTCAAGTATAAAAGCCGGTTATTCAGACTAGGTATAGTTACAACCACATTCGGTGATCTTTTTCAAAGTGAGTGCGCGGCCGCGACTGTTGCACTGAACGATAAGCAGTCGTGCGCTTGCACTCACCTTGAAAAAGACCGCCAAAAGCGGATGAAACTATAGTCAGAACAACTGCCTTAATCATACGTGAGTAATTTCCGTGTAATATAAATAGAAACTACTTAACTTTTATGTGTATTCGTTTATTTGTGGGATCATATCATATTTTTGTAAGTAATAAGCTACGGATCTACTATAGTAGTTTTCTCATGTCGTCACACACAAAACCCACGACCGGATGCGTGTTTCCTTTTGTACTGGGGCTTTTAAGCTTCGCCACTGATCAGGACCGATTGCAGACAAACGTACAAACAATAACAATATCCATAAATCATTTGATGAGACATGTATATTAAAAGACCTAAAAGAGGCCACAGGGAAACGCTGGATGCAGGCCGCTTCCAACCGGCCCTTTTGGAGATCGATGGGGGAGGCCTATGTCAGCAGTGGATGTGCTACGGCTGAAATGATGATGATAATGATACATGTGTAAGTGTTTGAGTATTGTTAGAAAAGATCAAGTATTTGTTTACCATCTGCATAATTTTTTTAGAGTTCCGTAGTACTATAAGAAAACCTTATAAGTTCAATTTGGCCGTAGGCTAATTCTGCAGAACCTTCTAATTTCTAGGCCCGTCAAAGTGGCGAATAATTGCCCCCCCTGCATTTCTAAACTTATAGACATAGGAACTAGTAACTTGCTATTCTGATAGGTTATGATAAAAATCTTTAATAAAAACTATTTTGAACATTTTTGTGATCATAGTTTTTTGAGTTATAGCGATAAAACTGTAATAAATTCATAACGTTCTAGCTAAACAGTAATTGAACTTTTCGTAAAATGATCTTAAATATCGCTTCTTATCTTTTTTTCTCTTATTTCTTATGTTTCTTTTTCTTTTCTTTTAATGTTTTTTTTTGTTTCTTAGAATGTTTCCCAGGTAGTTATATCTTTGGCTAGACCATAAAAAGTATGTTATCATGAGTTGATACAACTTTGAAATTTGGCTCCAAGAAAGTCTACCAAGCTTCGTTGTTCGAATATTTCTATAACCAACAGTGTCTGAACTGTAAATGTGATCAAAATTATATGGCTTTGGTTACGGATATGCGTGTCTAGACAAGCTCTTGGCCAGTCTTTTGAGGTGGTCAGCTTAGTGCGTGAATTGGATTTTTTGAGTTTTGATTTGCTTCATAAGACTGTACAGCAAATCGTTCGTTTAAATGCTAATATTGAAGGTAGGAGTAGATGTATGTCTTTATTAACTAAACAAAATACAAGCTAAAACTAACACTACAAATACAGTAAGACTGCCCATAGACCGTTGAAGGTCTAAAGACAATCCAAATGCTCAAGCCCACTACCAGTTGGCAGCGTACCCAACATGCTGGCAGCATTACCATGTTGAATGACAATGCTAATGCGTTGAGCCAGAAACACGCCAGCATTTTGGTCACGCGTCGCATTAACCAGGCGCTCTGAAAGATTTTTGAAAATGAGGTGAGCTCCCGGTCCCCAAGGGCCCAATGTCTTGACCCCAAACACCTCAAATATGTAACCACTGCCGAGGTTAGCATATTTGCGTCGCATGTATGTCTCGTTTTTTACTGTTGAGTTTTCTTATAATTTTTTTGAGTTATTTTGCTGACTGTACCAATAGGGCCCTTGTGGTTTTCTGAGGCGACTTTCATTGCCTCACCACTCCTGTGGTAGCTTTGTGTGCAGCACCCGTGTTTGACTATTGTTACATTTGGCACCTCGGAAGGAAATCGATGACGTGCGTCGAATACTTCGATATCTACGAATACCTATTATTGTTGTTTTAAAACAGGACTCATTGAGGGATGGTCTAGCTCACATAACTTTATCATGTGTTACTTTATAGATGCACTAGTTTGCTTTTACTTATTCTAAAGCAGCTTCATACCACTTGACTCTCGTGCTCGAGAAATCAACGCTGATGACTGAAATCTAACACATACTTACAGTATTTAAGGAAAAAAGATTAAAAAAATAATATATCATCGTTGAAAAAATAAACTCAACCATGAATCCTCTCCGTATTTTTTTTTCGTTTATGAATAACCCATTGAAGCAGCAGGTAGAGCTAAAAGCTAATTATCCCCATGTTTCCGTCCAAGAGCTCTGCTATCAAATCGTTCAAATCGCTCGCTTATATTTACGAGGGGTGAAGAGGGCAAAACGACGTGCTGAATTAAGCCAACATTTTTTCTAAGTGGGCAGTAAAGACTGCTTTCGCCCGTATATATTGAAGCGTCGTATATTTTATGATCCATACCGCTTGAGGGCGGGCACTTATACTGGGGCAATAGGGCGTACATCCCCACTGAGTGGACAAAATTACGCCGACCGTGTTTTACAAACCATGCTTGATTGTTTTATGTTTTCCGATCGCATTTTTCGGGTTGGGTGCTCTTTGTGAAATGGGAAGTAGGCTCTTTTTCATTATGTTTTTAAAAGGAATGTAAGTAATTGTTGCCGAGATTACATTTATGTAGTTAATTTTGTGGATTGTTTTTTCTTTTCTTTTAAAAGTATTTTGATAATATTTTATTTAATAATTAAGCCCGCTTTCATACATTTCTACTTTTGTTGATGACAATAAAAAAAAAAAAAACACTTAACCGGTTTAATCATACGCGAGTAATTCCCGTGTCATATAAATAAAAACCCGGGTATGTCCTAAAACTGCGACCAGAACCACCGGAGGATGGGCAGCAGCGTCCTATTAGTACACGGTGAACGTACTGCGATCCCCAAGCCGCCTGCCAAGCGTGGGGATTATGGCAACACCCCTCTCTACGAGGGAGGCCTTTGTTCAGCAGTGGACGTTTACAGGCTGATGATGATAAATAAAAAGTGTGAAAACCACGTCAGTTTCCATAATAGAAGTGGAAGCACCTACTTCATAAAGTACTTCCATCTCAATAGCAATAGCGGAGCGTTGGCTCGCTGATTTTTACGATTCCATCACGTAAGTTAATGTTAAACAACCTAGCCAATTCATCGCGTATTACGCTAGATTGTAACAAAAAAAAATCATGCTAACAAAAAGCTTGACCTCATTTTTAAACTTAAATTGCTACAGTTTAGTACGTTATTTAAACAATACAGGGTTATCCACGAGATGGGACGTTTCTTCGGACATGCAAACAATTAATTACAAGGGTTATAAATGCCGGACATTAGTCAGAAACCGTGTCAGCGGTCTCTCGGACTGTTGCGTACCGCAGCCTCATCCTTTAGTGAGTTTAGCATATTAAAACCGTCTTTAAATAATACCCTTGTATTTTCTAAAGCTTTAAACATAGTCTAGAGAAATAATTATCCTTTTGCACGATGAAGTGGTGATGTATGAGTTTGCGTGTAGATTGTAGGTTCTTGCTCTTGACTTGTGACTGTACTCTATTTTAATTTTAAACTCACCGTTATGGTTGGGAAAAGTGGAAATATGTTTTTCTCAAACATGCTTTCAAATCCGAACATTATTTAGTTACTTTGATATAAATCGAATAATCGGATTATGGCAACACCCCTCTCTACGAGGGAGGCCTTTGTTCAGCAGTGGACGTTTACAGGCTGATGATGATGATGATGATGAAATCGAAATTGCTGTGCTGGTCAAATGCACGCAAGCAGCGGCCGGCAAAGTTATTATGACAATCCATATATGTCTGTCGTAGCAGGCCAAATATTTACTATGAAAACTCATAACTGTCGTATTATTTAAAATATGGGCCGAATTTATAATTTTCCTCCTTTTTTGAAGTCGGTTAAAAAGGAACGAACTTTTTACTCCAAAAGATGGCTTGCAAATAGAAAGTTGCTTAAAGTAATAAAAAAATAAACAATAAATAATAAACACTGGCGCGTGTAAAATTATTGTTATTCAATTTGTGCATCATTGATTCTGGAACGTTGATTTCATTTGACAAAATGAGTTTTAGCGAGTTTTTGCTGCCACCTGAAATCCCGGAAAGTCTAGTAATCCATACCGGTGAAACTATACGGGCTTAGCTAATTATGTCTTATAAAAAGGTGATCATAAATAGCACTGATCAACGAAAACAAAATCAAAATGTGTTCAAAATTAAGGAAGATATGGATAAGCATTTTGCTAGACAGAGAGTGCACTATACTTACTAATGACGTCACTTATGACTCTTTTGAGTATGTCATACTAACTCCATACTGACACCCACCGACACTTTGCGGGAAAGAGACAGATCATATCATCAGCCATTAAACGTCCACCGCTGAACAAAGGCCTCCCTCTTAGAGAGGGGTGTTGCCATAATCCCCACGCTTGGCAGGCGGCTTAGGTATCGCAGTATATTCACCGTGTACTAAGAAGACACTGCTGCCCATCCTACGGTGGTTCTAGTCTCAGTTTTACGACATATCTACCCAGGTCCAGACTCCAGAGACAGATCATCCTTTCCTAATACGAACAAAAACTTTGAACTGTTACTTTACCAGCCGATTTAAATAGTTTCTTCAGTAGTTGTATAACATTTAATTATTTTTTTTACTAAGCCTGTTATTTTTAACAAATTAAACATATCTGGTCGCTACATTCTGATCCTTTGTGTAGCATATTGTGACGTATCTTATTGACGCTTGTATTTTATATTTTTATTAAACAAAATTTATAGTTATTTTACTTTATAATTAAAATAAATTTACTTTTTGTAACCTTCTGACTTGTCATTATTTAAAATTATAATTTCATTGATTTTATATTAGTGTTATTAAACATAGGTATTCTCACAGAAATGGATGTAATCATCACCTTACTAATTTGTGAGATGAATGCAGTGTCAACTCGAAACTTTAATGAAATCTTAACGAAGTCCTTATAAAAAACTCCATTGTTTTAATTTAATTCTGGAATTTTATTTAGGTATTCAGCCAGCCAACAAACAACAGGTTGTTAAGTCAAGGTATTTTAAATAATGAAAACAAAGTTCGTGTATATTTACGTCAGCTACCAAGACTTTTTACCTTTACACACCTGGTTATTACAAAAGTTTCTAGATAGGCTTGTATTCCAGACTCTTATAAGTTCCGGCGAACATTTACGACGTCAGGATAATAAAATGCGAAATTTGATACCAAAAAATATCGTTTGACGTCAATAAATTTGCTGTTTGTTACAATTTTTGGATTGTCGTCTGCCAATCAAGGACTGTTATACAAAGCCGAACAAAGCGATCGCCGCAGGGTTAAAGATAACCTAGGGTTAGCACATGATTAAATTTTGTTATTAAATCGATATGTTGATGTTACCATTAGGTTACAATACTTATTTACACTAACCAAAAATATTATGAAATAACTTGTTTTTTTAAGAGCCCTCTCATATTTATGACAAAAAAAGCAACGAAAACTGGATGTTTGGCGTTCTGATTCTATCCAATAGAAAATCTACTCATAGAAAATTAAATTAATAGATCTGTATTTTGTAATGAAAATTACGACTTAAAATTTTGGAAAAACACAACATATCAACTTATTACCGCCTATTATTACATTATTTATCCTATTATTTACAAAAGTAGTTTTTCGTAAAACTCTCGCAGGGAAAGTGGACATCGTTAAATTACTGGCTTAAAATAAACAATTTTAATGTTATGGTTTGCTTATTTTATATTCGTATTGAAAATTACTGCTTTATTATTTTGATTTATGCCGAAAATCCAGATACCTAAAATTTAACGATGCATTTTGTAGTACAATCGCGCGGAAAAAAATTGACGAACGGGAGGTATTTACTTACGCACCCCTTTACTGCTTATGGCCCGTCGGTCCTGTTTTGCTTACGCAGACATGCATTGCGTAAGGCACTTCGGCAATTATTACACATTGAAACTATTTTAATGTGTAATAATTGCAGTGGTGTTAGTTCTGTTATACATTTTTCTGAGCCAAACTCTAATTTGATAGCTAAATAAAATATAATTAAAATTGTTGCCATTATTTTCGTACACTGTGAAATGAAAGTAAGCAGATAATAATTTTAGTCGTGGCAGGTCTGATTAGTTTAGAGAGTACAAATTAGTAAGTTTAATTTGGTTTGCGATGGTTTTAGATGACATAATAAGATTTGCTTTGTTTTCTTGATTTAAAATTTAATTAATGATTGCCCAAAATATACTGTAACAATTAGTTACTCTATTACTATAAAATCACGTTTTCGCCATTACACTCAGAATACGGTAAAAATACATCAGTCATGATTTTGACAACCCTATGAAAAGCTTTACTGTAAGCACGATGGAAAAAGAAACGGTAAACAGTTTATTTTTAAACCACATTCAATTTCACATTTATTGTTATATCAGCGCTTAATATATAAGGTTGAGAAATCCAATCTGAGATTATGTAGTGTAGAGTCACAAATTGATAGGAACTTGAACTCTATTTCATAATTGATTATTTATCAATGTCTTCTGGATGATGATGATGATTTATTGGAACAAAAATATGGTGAAGCGCAAGGTGGCGCACGTACAAACTTCAATTTTTAACTGACTTCGAAAAAGGAGTAAGGTTATCAATTTGGCACGTTTAAAAAAATATGTATTTACGTCATATATCATATAGAGGAAGCTCTCGAAGTGGTTCCACAAAAATTACATTAGTTAAAGCAAAATAGTTTTTAAACCAGCACGAAAAATACGGAAAATTTTGTTTGTTTGAGTCAAACTGTAACTACAATAGTTTTGTTCAGACACTTCGTTGATTAAAAGTATTAATGCATGGATGTGTAAATAGGTCGTAATGTTGTTTCACAACAAATTCTAAAATAAATTATCTTAAATAAATCTACCTCAAAAAACCACTAAACATAAACATTGTGCATCTACAAAAAGCTAAATAATATTTATATATATAATGAAGTCAGGCGGGAACAACTACAAAATAAATTTAGATTTTTTTTTAGTCTAAATTTGATAATAGTTATTTCTTCAAGGCAAGAGTGCTCCATGGTATACCACATCTTCGCTTAACATCGGGCGAAGTGGCGGTCAAACGCTAGCCTATTTTGTACAATAAAAACCTATCCTAAATAGGTTATGCTAATGTGAAGTTGCTTGATCTAATATTGATAAAGCCATAATTGCCTATCGGCTTATTGGCTAATTTCCGAACATTCTATGTTGGCCACACTATCTAATCATTACATAGTTGTTAAGAGCCAAGCACTGTTAATTAATCTTCTACATTCTTGTACGAAAATTGGTTCAAAGATGATAGTGTACAAGCAATTACAAAAGTTTTTTTTTAGGTTTTGTGTTAGATTTTATAAGTATTATTTTCTAGAACTTATTTTTTTAATAACAATTCTACTAGTTTTAATACACTACATAAAGTGTAGAAATCTGCTTCAAGTATCAGATAAAAATAATTATATATTTAAACACAGCTATATTCACGAATATAACACAACTGCATACATGTACCTACAGGTAAAAAAAAAAAAAACTAATACGGGGTGTAAGGGGAACACTCTCGAAGCCAAAAGAAGGTAATTGTACTCATCATTATGAACAACTTTTACTATGGGACCAGCCCTGAAATCGCGAAAAAAATATCAGCTGTTCTATAGAAAACGGTCATTGACATTCGACAAAATGTATGGAACAGCTGATTTTTTACCCCGCGATTTTAGGGTTGGTCCCATATTAAAAGTTGTTCATAATGATGAGTACAATTACCTTCTTTTGGCTTCGAGAGTGTTCCCCTTACACCCTGTATAACCATCTAAAACCTATATACTTTAAAAAAATTATTAAAACATGACAACGGTCTTTTTGGCGCATCATTTTACTAACGGTACACCTGAACAAAAAATTATGTACCTACCAAATCACACTTTAATTTTAAAATACCAATTCAATGAAATGTCACTTGAGAGGATTGAATACTCTTTTCCATTTTACATTGTCGTTATCTTGTATTTATTATGACGTCACTCACCAGTCATCAACTCTACACTTCAAGGAATCTATCGAAACCCCATTTATTAAAATTGGAGGCGTGTTAAACATAATATTCTTCTTTTTGCTTGGCATCGCCAGGTAAAAATAGTACGCAGATAAAGTAGCAAACTCTACCGGAGTGTGCAACTCAAGTCGTAGTGCTCTTTATTTCACTTCCATTATAATTTAATGGGACAACTTGTGCGCTCGACTGTTCATGTAATCCGATAAAATATACCTATCGCTCGCCGCCCGCTCGTTATTTGTAATTACGTCTTTACACATTTCCGTGGTACGTGCATTTTCCTTCATACGGTGCCGGTAGATAAAATGTTATGGAGTTTTTCTGTAAACGGTTACAAGAACAAGGTAGTAAGGGAGGTAAATGGTATGTAAGAGGCCAATGGATATGCGGATACTACTGAGAAATAGTGACGAGTAGGTTTCATTTGTTTTTTATTTTTTTCGAGAATGATCTGCTCTTTGCCTATTATCAACTGACTTTAAAAAAAAAGTTCTCATCTAAACTGTTTTTATATGTGTTTTTTATGGATTCGTATCCAAAGAGTAAAACGGGACCCTATCACTATGCCTACACTGTATGTCTGTCTGTCTGCCCGTCCTACCTATTAACGACTGTATCTTTCGAACCGTAATAGATAGCCAGTTGAAATTTTCACAGAATATGACATGTAATGTTCCGGCGGATTAACTAATAATAAACCGGCCAAGTGCGAATCGGGCTCGCGCAATGAGGGTTCCATACCACCACACAATTCAATAACGAAATTAGCAGGATAACTTAATGAATAGAAACTTGTCACTGACTCACATTTGGCTGTTATTTATTACTTGTTGTTATACATTAGAGTGTGTACTTATAATCATGCCAAGTTTGACACATGTACGTATTACCGTTTTTACATTAAAGCTAATACAAAAATACGTAAAAAAATACGTTTACAACACATTTGCTCAAAAAGTGCACTTACGTAGCCTGTATACATCGTTCGAAAGTTAAACATTACGCATCATACAACGGAGCGTGCGGTAATGAATTTTACCGCACGCTCAGATGTATAGCACCGTGCGTGTACTTTACGGTATTTTTTTAATTTCCATTTTCATAAAAATTGTTTCATTTGTAGCCTTTTTTTCTCGCAAATGTGTTGTAAAACGTTGTATGGCACACGTGCGGATTGGTTTTTACAAACTCGTGACTATGGTAAGCCCTCGACTTCGTCTTGGGCTTACATTCGTCTACTCGTTTGTAATAACCAACTTACCGCACTTGTATCATAAATAACTATTGTTGTATGGGGACCCGCCTTTCGTTTTCCAGAATATAATACACAGACGGTCTCGAAATTGGGAAACCAAAATTATATTCTATAATCACAAATGTGCATTTAATTTCTGCACAAACGTCAGCCAATAATCATATTTTAATAAGCATTTCCGATTAGGTTAATGGAACTGGGATTCGGACAATAAAGAGTAATATGGACTTTATCAACGATGAGCAATTAACATAATACGGAAGTTATGGCTGGTTTAATCCGACGTAATGTTTGCTGTGTATAGCAACAGGTCAAATGAGGATGGTACCTATAGGTATAGATAGGTGTATCTTAACTCCTGTTAGTTTTAGTAATAGATATCATAGATCGGCGGAAATCGCACACGGTGCGTTTTAAGTGATCTTTTTTGCCTCACACCTGCAATTTGTGGAATGAGCTCCTCCCCTGCGGCATTTAGGAGTAACTATAACACGGGGTTCTTCAAAAAGGCTGCTAATAGAGACTTTAGGGGCGGCAACGTATCTGTGATGCCCCTGGTGTTGCAGGTATCCATAGGTGACGGTGATCACTTACCATCAGGCGGCCTGTCAACTTGGTTGCACCTGTAGCATTAAAAAATATATGACTGTCGGTTTACATCTTAGATCAGACAATCAAGGGAGATATCATCATCATCATCAGCCAGAAGACGTCCACTGCTGAACATAGGCCTCCCCCTTTAACTTCCACACTGAACGACAGCCTGCCTTTTGCATCCACTGGATGCCAGCGACTCTTAGAAAGAGATCAAGGGATATCTAAAGAGAGATATGCCTTAGTACAATAATAATTATAGTTCGTATTTTAATGTCTCCGGGTTTCACCCAGGTCGGATTTGTATCCACGGATCCCGGTATCAGATGGTTCTAGTCACGGATCCCGGAGACTTGTATCCACGGATAACAGGATTTCCTTCAAAAAAATTAATTAACATTTAACCCTCGACACAAAAGGAAGGGTGTTATAAGTTTAACGTGTTTATCTGTGTGTCTGTGGCATCATAGCTGCCGAATAGCTGAAACAAGTTTGACGCAAAAAAAAAATTTTTGAAAGACAAATCGGTTTCTGTGATCGATGTCAAAACTTGATATCAGCATCATCATCATCGTTTCAGCCGTAGGACGTCCACTGCTGGACATAGGCCTCCCCCATCAATCTCCAAAAAGCCGGTTAGAAGCGGCCTGCATACAGTCTCTTTTAGGTCGTCTTGATATCACATTTGCAGGCAAATTTTCTGACAACCCAATATTTCATTGCTTTTGATCTGATAGAAACGGACAAAAACATTGCTGATCGGTGAGTCAGCCTAGATATCTTCCTAGCAAAATTGCATCTGACCAATCAGAACTGCCTTACCGCAGCTACAAACTGTCCAAATTATATCATTATCGTTCCCGGCAAGGTGCTCGGTAGAATCGTGCGGTTGGTCAAAGACGTTGTGAAACCTCAATTGCTTAATAAATGTTGGTTGGAGCATCCCTTGTGGCCACTCAGCTAGCCCTGTGTCAGACCGATTAAATATATGCGAGTGGAATGGTAAATATTTTATGCTTCAATATTGTTTTAGTACTTTAGGTATTTTATGAACCCAGTTTTTTCTGAATATAGCTAAGTATAAAAAAAACAGTTTCGGGAGTTTTAGCAAACCTTAGAAACTAATCTTTCGTCGAGCGATGGTTGCCTACACTTCAATCAATCCATCGAATAAATTATGTTTGATAAGACGAAAAGAAGCTGGCCAGAAATTATAAATAAGTGTATTTATTATGAATGAAAACAGAAGTCTATTAGCGGATACGGAGACTAGAAGGAGAAATATATTTTGTATTACATGAGAAATTAATGAACCGTCATAGACGGAAAATTAGATAGAAAGATGCGACCAAAGAGAGCATTCTTAGACCAAACTAAAGAGAAGGCAAATATCATCAAAGTGCTGTTTGCAGGATTTTGGTGCAGACGAATATGTAATACTGAAGAGTAAAGGTTAGTCCTAAAAAGTTACTTTCTTGACGTAACAATTATTTGACTGTGATACATAGATAAAAAAAGCAATAGTACGTACCTATTGCATTATTTTACTGCATTGATGCATGACCGCTGCCTTTTCAGAATCAGTCTGTAGTGGCGACCGGCTTTGACTCGCAGCTTCAATTCCATCCCGTTTGATGTGTTTAATTACTTTGTTTGTTCTTGTTTGAGCAAACGATGCTTGCTGCGGTTGCCCTAAGTCGTGAACGTTTCGAAAACTGTTACTATTCCGAAATTACATGGTCCCAGTACCCACGTCAAACTAGCCGAGTGTTAAATAGTTTTATACTGTACGCAACGTATTAATTAAAAGCGGATATTGGGGCGGGTGAAATGTCAATCATGTTGGCAACTTTGGAGCTTTCCTTGATTTGATGAATTACGGTGCTGATTGTTTGATGTTTAACCGTTTAAAGACTGTTTAGTTATAAATATCTACAAAATGTTTAGTTTATTACAAGACCCTATCCATACTACAGGGTTATTTCGGTATGGTGATTGGTGGTACCTACAAAGACGAAAGAAGTTCATTTTACCTATACATTATTATGAAAAACTTAGACAAGAAAATCGTGAAAAAAAATGTCAGCATACATTTCGTTGAGAGTGGATGTTTTTTTAAAATGGAATAGCTGATTTGATAGTCGCATTTTTTTTTCCGTTTCAGGGCAAATTATCCCAAAAACGTACGGTTCCTGAGAAAATGTCCACGCAGTCAAAACCGTGGTAAAATTACTTCCTTTCAGTTTAGTAACGTTCTGTGTGATCATAAAAGGCTACTATTTCAACTGGCTATCTATTACGGTTTGAAAGATACAGCCGTTAATAGGTAGGACAGACCGACAGACAGACAGACATACAGACAGACATCGTAGGCTTAGTAATAGGGTCCCGTTTTTACCCTTAGGGTACGGTACCCTAAAAATTGCAAGTTGAAGTGGCAATGGGCAGGCCACATCGCTCGAAGAACCGATAACCGATGAGGAAGAAAGGTTCTTGAGTGGAGATCACGAACCGGAAGATGCAATGTAGGTAGGCCTCCCACTAGAATCTAGATGGACCGACGACATCGTGAAAGTCACGGGCATCCAGTGGGCGTAGATAGCCGGCTTTCAGTGATGATGTCTAAGCCTATATTCAGCAGATGATAAAGGCAATCCTCTTTCCTCCATCTCCCTTGTTTGTCTGATCTGAGGTATCAGTAAATGTGACATCAGTAGTAGTGTTATTTTGAAGGTAATTATTATCAACTCTGTAGAACCACTTCTTAAACATTCCGGTAGGTAGCGAATAATTACCAAAACGGTTAATTTTAAAGTAACGCGGGTTTCCGAGCGTTCCACAAGGGTGCTCCTTGGGTCTACAATATATCTTGTGGGCAGGCAACCGCGATTTGACTGACGGCCCACTCTGAAAGGACATTTATCAGTCTCACTACTAGGGTTACACTAAACCAAACAACAATGAATTCTCATTGACAAATTATCGCGGCGTTTGTTGCTGTTATGTTCATTCTTTCGACTAACCAACGCTAAGATTACTCCTGACAAAGCTAGAATCCATTATTTACCGACCTAAATCTGTTAGGGATGGCTTTGTTTTCTATTTTAGGTCCACAACTTACCAACGATTTTGTAAATGAAATTTTGATGTAGGTACTAGTAAGTTTTTGTTTTAATATAATTTTACTTCAGAGTAATTGGATTGCAAACTTTCGCAAGAATTAATTCTTAGATTAAATGCTTGACAAACTTATTATTTTCTAATATCTTTGAAAACACATTTGTGGTGACTTTGAAGTCTGATTAATACTACAAATGTTGCTTTGTGACACAAATACGTTGACAAACTTGTAAGCTGCTATCACTTGGGAGTAGTAAGTACAATTTAATGTATTTTTTTTATCTTTTCGGTGTTTTAAATGAATTACTAGTTGGGCCTGCCCTTTCACCTGCATGGACATATCTTCTGGAAAATATTTTTACATTTAAAGTCTTGTTCTACACATTAGGATTTACTATTCAAATTGTATATACAGTTCTAAAATTTAACGAACACAGGGTTCGAACCTACACCATCTGGATTTACGTCTCGATCTCACTAGCCGCTAAGCCATGGTCACTCTCCTGTCAGCTTACAAGTAATTATGGAGCTGTCTTTGCAACCTCAACTTTGCAAGCTGGAACCTTTACAGGAATTTATTTATTTTGATAAAAAAAGTATTGTCCAATAAGTAGATAATTAAGGATTTAGGTTGCTTACTATAAATATCCCAGTAAAAGTACCGGAAAAACGGGAAAATTTCAAGTAGGTACACCATACCTATTACCTACCTACTTATTTAAGTTGTTACTACTCTGGAAGGAGTCCGAAAATTAGCGGTTAATATTATCTCTCCTACCAACTAATCTCTTAAAACTGACGAAAGAGACCTCGATCTTTTCACTAACATCCGGTCCCATTCATAACAGCATTCGCAAAATGAAAGCCACTTATGAAAATGAATGTGAAACGCGGATAAACCAAAGCCTATTTTCCGCGGTGCAAACCGGCCGGTTACAAATTGCTTTGGGCAAAGCGTAAATTTTAATTTTATCTCTAATACCCGAATGAGTACCGTGACTCGACATAATAAATGTACTCTTACCACGTTAGCGCTGAGGCTTGCTGTTCAAGGGGAAATGGCCGTACTAGCTCGGTGCTATTCTGTGGGCTTTAAGGCATTTAGTGCGTAGTAACTAGTTACTACTAGTCAAGTTATAGGGTATAGTTTTGTAGCAAAGTAGTGTTGTTGTTGTACCTTTTTGTAAAAACAAATTTTACTTACGACGGAACGGAGTAGGTTTGGTTATGCACTTTTTCTCCATAGCTGCCAATAGATTTAGATGCATATTTTTCTTGGGAATTAAGTTCCATTGTGGTAGTTCTCAGCTATGTTTCAACAAGATCTGTCAAGTGGTTTTAGAGTTAAGAGCTCAATTCTGAATTGGCTGTGGATTTTTCAAAATTAAAATTTATTTTTATCTTCTAGGTTATGAAGTGTTTATGTAAGACAATAAGATCTAATAACTTTTTTTTTAACCTTGCTTTTAATAGACAATGTTATTTATCTGTGAAAGTAAGTAGATATATTATATCATTAAGTTTGAAAGTCATAGTCTAATATAATAGAATATATTAAGTTATATATTATGTTAGACAAATCTTATTTTCTCACACTCCTGTTTTTAGTATAATGGCCTTTTCAGAGTTGTCTACTGGAGGAATAAGTAGTAACATGGGCAAAAAATACTTATAATACTTCTGGTAGTTAGGTTGGTAGTAACACGGGGTATACGAATGGTATTTTATCCAATATTTATTGTTTAAATAGGTTAGTTTCTACTACGTCTGAAATACATTTCTCCCACATTGGCAAGTAAATATCAAAATTATGGAACCACTTAGGTATAACTCGGGGTGCTACTATGAAACGTATAACTACAATAGCGATTTTTTAATTGAAAGCATAGGCGATGTAATATCATAGTGCGACTGAAATATACTTAGTCTGAAAATAATTTACTTAAGCACTCACACATTCGAAGTGTTGCAAGAATTCGTTCAATTATACTTTACCTGAGACTTTACAAATTTTGCTCTTAGTAAATGAATCAAATTTCAAAAAGAAAAATTAAAATTAATTTTTATACTGGTAGTCGTTGCTCAGTTCATCTGAAGACACGATGTTTCAGCATAGCTCTAGATATCAGCGTGCGAGTCACGACGGGACGGTTTATTTCAACTTCTCAACTTCTCGGGGCGTTCGAATGGGGCATAATTTTCATAAGGAACGCGCGCTGCGCCCAGCGCAAAAATTAGATTCATCAGAGTTCGAGGCACATTCTCGAAACATCCTGGCAGTGAATTCGATTCGAGTTTGTAACGAGTGCGTGAACAATGTGTAGTTAACTTTTGTTGCTTTGCATTTTGCTTTGTTAAGAGACTGAGACAATGATGAGTCGTAACTTCGTATTTTATCATAATGAGGGGATAATGAAGGAATTACGAAAAAAAATATACCAACAATGACAAAGTTTTGGCAATCAGCACAAGGTATTTTTGTAGAAAATTACATAGCCAATAACAACATTTATTTTCATGACTGTATTTTACCTATTTAATTATTTTTTATATGGTATTATTACTTATTGTTAATGGCAATTGGCAATGCGTCTACTTGTCTACTTTTTATTACGTATTTTTTTTATTTCTAAATAACGCACAATCATTCAACAGTATTAAACTTATTTTTAGTACCGTGTATTATCAGTAAAACACGAATATTTTTAGGTTTTTTTTCTCTATCCACGCGGATTCTCAATTTCCACACATTTGAAATGTAAAATAAAATACATTGATATGAAATATTATTTATTAATCTTTTTAGCAAATAGAAGACTATTTTAAATGTAAACTAAAATTTTCTCATGTCGATGGTGCTTCGTATTCTGCATGCATAAGAACAGAGTTTTATGAAAATTTTCCATTCGGAATACAATCTTGAAAAATAGAAGGTATGTTTATTTGAGCATATCGAATCGCAGCGCGCGACACATTGAATACAAGGTGGCGTTCGGGAGGCAAACATAATTTAGTTATCTCACGCGAGACCAGAAAGTTTCCTTCAAACAAATAATATAGGTTTCCATGTGGGGAGCACCTGGGCGGCGCTACGATCGGTGTGTCCCCGGGGAAATAAAAACTTTGCTACACGTCGCTTGTCCTAAAGCCTTCTTACAGTCTCTGCGACACGTTCACCGATTTGCTATCGAAGACCGACGTACACTTTATGGCTTTGATTCTCAGCGATACGTTTACGATATTGTTTCACATTACTGCTGCGTGAAATGCGACTGTAAAACGCTGACGTATTCTCTCGACGAACTGGATGACATAACGTAACGGTTTCTAGGTATGTGTATAAAAGAGAACCCCAATAATCTTACTAGTCCATCCTTTTGATAGCTCAGACACATAGGCTAAGTATATTGCTTTCTCCCTCTACGCTCAGGCACTATTCTATTTAGTTGCAATTTCATTTTGACGTTATAAATGCAATTTTAAATATAACTCATGTCCCTGCGATGTTCTGTCTCTTTGTCTTTCTGTAAGTATCTCTGGCAGCTTGATACTTTTTGATGAATAAATGGCTAATAGACTGAACCTAATGTTAGGAGGCGGTGTACAGCAGTAACAGTGTGGTTGCCGAGACTAGGTTGGCAGGTGGACTGACGACATCAAAAGTACTGTCGGGAACGAGTGGATGCGACTAGCGAGAGACCAGGGAGAGTGGCATAAACAAAGGAAACCTACACCCAGCAGTGAGTCACTTAGAGCCGATGATGATGATGAGTCTGAGTACCTATTTATGGTTGGTAAAAAAGTAGTGTGCATCATAAAACATTGGATATTTTTATCCAGGGACTATACATGAAAACTGAGAAGTACATGGAAAGAACCACTAGGCTGTTAAAGGCTGTTAATAGAGTTTTTAAGGGTCGGCAACATACCTGTGATGCCCCTGGTGTTGCAAGTATCCATAGGCGACGGTGATCACTTACCATCAGGCGGCCCGTTACCTTGTTTGCCACCTATAGCATAAAAAAAGGAGCAGCATATAAATGAAAAAAATATTTTACTAGCCGACATAACACACGTTGTCCTACCAAAATTTGTCTGATAGAGTTATGGTTCATACAAAATCGCACAGAAATAAGCATTTTTTAAGCAAATAAGTTTTTCTCAAAGCTTCCAATGTTTTGGGCAACTTTGAATTATTTTCTTTTATTATAACCTTTTTTCGAAATATTACGAACATCGGTTCAGCCGTCCTCAATTGATGCACTTACCAACGAACAGCATTACATTTGTATTTATATAGATAATTATAATTAATGGAATGACACAAGACACCTCTAATATTATTAGTGTTGAAAGTTTTAGACGCGTTGTCTCAAGTTCAATAAAGGCACAGATCTCAGCAGGAATTTTTAAATTAATTCAAACGAAAAATAAAATTAACGAAGTTGGTGAAGATTAAATTATACTCGCAGTAATTTGTGTCAAGAAAGTTGGGTGTGGATCGCAGCATCGCAAAGTTTTAAGACTTTTTACTTAGTTGGGAGACATGACTTTGTGTGTTATCTGTCCGTGCTATCTCTGATTACTTTGTAAATATTAATTAAATTTGACTTACTACGAAGATTAGTTTATTGATCAGTTTCAAAACCTTAATCATGGAATTACATATAACTTTTTTATTGTGCTTAATATTATTACAAAGAATAATATATTTCAGCTATAATTGCTGGTAAACTAAATATTGTATTTTTTTTAAACCAGTAGAGCGATCACTACTGCGAAAAAAATATTTCTCTCGAGGTCCCTTCAACTGTACAACGGTTTAAATTACCATGTTTCGGTCCGCCGGACTTTGCAACTGTACCACGGGACGGAATCACCCTTTTTATTGTCATCAAATCCACTATAAATTGTCTCAAACTTGAACTCAAAGATGTCTTCGAATAGATATTCCTAAACATCCGAAAGCAAAGATAGAAAAGAAACTACAGAAAAAGTTGATCCAATTTCCAAGCCTACCTGTACTTGAAGTTAAACCTACTTTGTCGTTCTTTCTTCACTGATCTATGAACTCTCGTCTCCCTTTTACTCCATACAATCTATAAAATCTTTGAATA
Source organism: Agriopis aurantiaria (assembly GCA_914767915.1). Taxonomy (NCBI): domain Eukaryota; kingdom Metazoa; phylum Arthropoda; class Insecta; order Lepidoptera; family Geometridae; genus Agriopis; species Agriopis aurantiaria. Next base: position 8,847,934 of record OU611983.1, on the reverse strand, counting down.
AACATTTGCCTTCTTTGCCCTTTTGCACTCGTAAAAGGGCTCTGAGAAACTCCCCTAAACTTATTTAAACTTTTACCCTAGGAAATCCTTTCGCAAGCAGTTTAAATGTGGAATTGAATATGTATTAGAGAATGGGGAAAGGTTATTGGGAATCGGTTTCCCAGGTAAACAAATGTTTAATAAGCGTTTTCTAACGATGAAAATCAATGGAGTTTCTTGAAAATGTAGAAGGTATTTTTAAACGATATCAATAATAAGAAAATTCATTCTTAACTCTCGACATTGAAATTCGAGGAGGGTTAGATATATAACTCTTTATTGTTCACACCAGAAATTATAATTATACATAAGACAAAAACAACTTAGAGTAACTTAGGGTTTTATATATTTAACGCCTATTATCTGTCTGTTCTTTGTAGCTCTCAAACTGATGAACAGATTTAAATTGAACTTTTTTAGGGTTCCGTACTTCAAAAGGAAAAAACGGAACCCTTATAGGATCACTTCGTTGTCCGTCTGTCTGTCCGTCTGTCCGTCTGTCAAGCCCCTTTTTCTCAAGAACGCGTAAAGGTATCAAATTGCAATTTATAGCAAATACTTGAGTCTACGGTTTCTTTCGGCTGTAAAAAAATAAAAGTTGTAAGTTAACGCAATCAAAAGATATGAACGTTTATGTCGCATATTTTTCGATTACACAGGGGAATCAAAACCTATAGGGTACTTCCCGTTGACCTAGAATCGTGAAATTTGGCAAGAGGCAAGGTCTTATAGCACATATATTTCGGATTTATTCGTATATAGGAATAAATCCGAAAGTCATAAATTTGAAGTTATATCATTTAAAAATAATTATTTTGCTATTAAAAACTTACATTTTGTAGTTGGATTGTATGGAAGAACCTACAGAACAATAGTCAACTACAAAGTTAAGTTTGTCTTTCAATATTTCAACTTCAGTAATTTTTTATTTTTTTTTGTACTCGTGCTCTGAGGCTTCCGTTGGACAGAACCCTTAGAGCGCGAGTCATACTCGTACTTATCTGGTTTAAAAAAAAAATGTAAGCTAGTTTTAATGGGGTTATTGTCAGCTATGGTTCTATAAAAGTTAATATAAATTCAAAATCTAAATTTTTTACGATGTATTCTTAATATATTGTCGATGTAGAAATACTAAAGTAGTTAATGTCATACGCACTATTTTTTGTGTAAAATTATAAATGTTTTAGTAGCGAATCTTTACAAAGTACAGATTTAAGGACGAAGCCTCATAAAAATTAAGTTTTGACGGACCGTTCGTACTACTTTAAATTCTTTACTGGTTTATTGACAAGGGTGCGTATCTACGCAAACTTGGGGCAAACACTTTCTAATAACGTCGATCGGCTAGATCAGTTTTACAGTTTTCAAAGGGTTCGCCTAAAGTTCGCCCGGAGGTATTTCTCGGATCATCACGGTTTTCTAATTTCAACTTTAGCTAAGGATCAGCGGCGATTTTACAAATTAACCTTTTTTGATATAAGTTAATCAAAATTTTGTTGATCTTTGTTGGAAGCATCTGAAAGTTGTGAAATTATGAAGATATTTTAGGTATTTAAAGTTGAGAACTAAGCGAGTAAAATCAATTATGTTAGTTATTTTAAACAGAATTTTATTATTTAAAGTGTAGCAATATTTGGATGCAAATTTTTTGATGAGTTCCTACTTATGTGTTAAGAAGCGATGGTGGCCGAGCAGTAGGATGTGTGTTTTAGAACTTGACGTCTCCGGGTTCCATCCTCGATCCTGCACCAAAGATTTATTTAGTACCTATATGTAAATTATGTGTTGTGCAGTTTCAATTCAATCGCTCAAAAACGGTGAAGGAAAACATCGTGAGGAAAACGGTATGTCCAAGAACCTCAAAAGTTCAAAGACATAATATGACTTTCACTAACATGCACTGAGCCAGCATGGTGGATTATAGTGCATTCTCTCTCTATGAGCAGTGGGAACATGATGGGATATGAACATGAAATGATGAATGATGACTTATGTGTTATATTAACATTATATCCGTGTTGGTTTTTCTACAGAATAACATTGCAAAATATCAGTAAATGAAATTATTACAACCAAGTTACTTAAATTTTACTAAGATACTTTGTTTGCATGTTAATTTTTTTGTTGTCTATTATAGCTCAGTGGTAAGCGCGTTTGACTTTAACGCCGCATGCGTGGGTTCAAATCCCAACAATAAGCTTGAGCTGCTAACGAAGAAAATCACCGTGAGGAAATTATAATGTATTCTAGCAAATAAATGATTTGATTTGATTTATAGCATGGTGGTGGTACTTTCTAGTAGGTATTCGGCTAGCTACCACCACCAAGTTGAAAATCAGTCGCCAAGTAACAGTAACAGTATTTTTGGATAGCATTAAGAGCCCGTTAGTATTTTACGCTACCGTTTTCTGATTACCATCTTCAACCACACCGTCACTTAACACCGAGTAGTGAGTTGTGTTAAAAGTCAATGATGCCCTCAAAAAAAAAATGCAATAAAATAAATTACAAATTTAAGACATCCATTATTGACAAGCTAGAATTATTATTAAACCATCATTTTATAAAGATTTTTTTTAAATCTAAAAACAACATAACATTACGAGGCGCACGGCAAGGATACACTCTCTTATGGTAGAAATTCCATTCTGACGCAGTGAGCGTTTCTAATACACTTTTTGAACGAAACAGAAGATGTGTGGATCCTTACCTGCATCTGTCATTCCAAACAGGTACAATCTGGGGTTGTTCAAGAAAAACGAGAGTTTTCTAGTCAAGCGTTCTATCAAAGATTTTCATACCTAGACAGAGAAAAAAACAATTGATCTAGCTTTTAATCAGTCGAGACAAATGGCAATACTTCAAAGCTACACCAAAACCAGATCCCTGAATGTTTTTACTAGCAGACGAATCTAATTATCTCCGTTGCACATCGTCAGCTCTTTAATCAAGTAGATTAACCGGCTAAGTTCGCTTACCGAGCTAGACACCTTCTCACATACCTGAACTTGTGCGTCAACTTGGAGTGTTATACTTGGGCAATCTTCCAATTTGAAGTAGCTTAAGTTTGTTCGTAACCATTTGACTCTATGAATTTTGCGTTAAACTTTCATGGCGCGTGTTTAATGATAAGAACTGTGAACTAAGTATTTTGTATGTATATTTTTGTTGTTTTTGTATAAGCGCGCCTTGGCAGTAAAACCTACTTTTATGCGTGACGGTAAACATTATTACGCTCTCTTATGACGTCATGTTTCACATCTGCCAGGCGTCCCGTGACGGCCAACTTTTTATACACACTACGATGAAATTTCAAACACGGACGGACGGACAAATTTACCAAATTTACAGACAGACAGACACAAATGGATAGATGAATAAATCGACAGAGTGACAGATCTAAAAAGGAACCGAATTGAGAACCCTGAAGGTGGTTAAAAAGACTCTACTAAGTAGTTTATTTTTTATGCCATTGGTGGCCAACAAGCAGACGGGCTGCCTGATGGTATGCCAGTCACCGTCGCCTATGGATACACCAGAGGCATCACAAATACGCTGCCGAACCTTTAGGACTCCATTAACTCGCCTTTTGAAGAACCCCATTGTAGCTTCTCGGAAACACCGTGGGAGGTAGCTCATTCCACATTTTGCAAGTATGAGGCAAGAAGGATCGAGTGAAAAAAATGTAGATAGAACACAAGCTGCATTAGACTTGTGTTCTGAAATAATTAGTAATGTTCTTCTACAGTTATGATATAATATAAAAACACTTTATTGACACCACCGTACAGAAATGACTTGTTCTGTGAATAGTTCATAGTTTACGAAGTGTGCAATGTTTTGAATAAAAAAACTGCCCCTCCTGTGCTCCATGGTTTACCGGTTAAACTCAGTGCCGCATGTCATTGTTTAGAGATCTCGGAACGTCGCCGGAGTCAATATGCGGAACATTTCCTATTACACGCCCACTTCTTTCCGTGGGCTCGGGGATCTATATAGAGTGAGTGCAATCCCGCTGAGAGCTTTTAGTTTTGTAAGTTATAAGTCGGTCTATTTTATGACATACTAATTTCTGTTGACATATAGTTTACAGCAATTTTTTTTTATTTTTTTTTATCTCTATTTGTATTATCCTATTTGTTTATTATGGAAATAGATATTAGCTTAACCGTTTGTGAGTTAAATATTAGTGGAATTATCCGTTTTTATTTACACTATAATATGATTTGAATTTATTCTCGTGGGGTATAGAATTTTAATCAGTTCTGCTTACATGTTTATTTTATACTTCGCATAACATACAAATTAAAAATTATTTTTTAGAAGTGGTTGAAAACATCACTTAAACGAAAAGTAAAAGTATTCGCTAAGTTGATATTTGTGATTTTATATTCATTATTATTTTACTGTAGTTTAAGGTCATCACTTTTAAGTAATTTATCAACTAATCTAAAACAATCAATATTACCGTAGAAAACCAAGTAAAGTCCTGAGCATTGCTGGTAATTTATAATTATGGCTTACACACTTTAGATAATATTAGTTTCTCGCGCTATTAACACAAAATAAAACAAAAAAACTGGTTAGCTAACAAAGCCTTTTTAAGCGTTTGAACTACTCTATACAAATCGGGCCATATTTTTATTCCAACACAATTTGTAATGGAAGCGACACGCGGAGACAAGAGAGCAAGCCAGGGCGGGCGGGGTGAGACAGGGCGGGGAGGGGTGAAATTACTTGCAAATTCCATTTACAAACTCAGCGACCAGGCGTCAGAAGAAACTGCGTGTCTGCCTCATAATAGTGTTCCGTGGTCTGCCTTCCGCCTGTTACCTAGAGTGCGGTGTGCGCAAATGTCAGTATAGCTGAAGTGAAGATTATCAGTTGATTATCGTAGCTAACTGGCATGTTTTTCAATCGAGATCATGATAGGTAGTAAAACTATGGAGCTGGCGTACCTTAGTGTAGGTGAAGTAAAAGCTTGAACATCGTGAGGTCTCAGTTCGGGGCGAACTACAAGTAATATAAAATACCCAAAAAAGTCTCGTACCCGAAACTTTAAATCATGAAAAACATTATCAGAAGTTCCTTGTTTGTCGCATGATTACCAATGGCAGACGGGCGAAGGTCCGGTCCCCGATTGGTATGTAAGTTACGAGGCGTTACCGCGAACTTAGCTCATTACCAGCTCTGCGCAGACGGAATGACAATGCAGGGAATTTTCACTTCATTCTTTTTCACGCTCATTGTCCAATAGAAGTGTAGACAGTGTTTAAGCTCGTACAGTTATTTAGTTATTTACATTAGCAATTGCGAAGTTTTAATTGGTAAAGATGATTCATAAGAAACCAAGCTGCATGCATTATTATTATGTATTTAAGCAGTAGGTACCACAAATAGTAGAATTAATACATTGCCATGAGATGAGTTTGAAAATAATATTTTGCATATTAAGAGTGACCTGTACCACAGATATGATTTTTTACAAATGGTGGGTAACAAGTGGGTACCAATTTTTAACCCTCAACACCAACAGACGGAATGTTACGAGACGGGACGATACGGGATGTGTGCATCTGTCTGTGGCAACGTAGCTCCCGAGCTACCGCACATACTTTTTTTTGTTTGAAAAGTGACATCGTTTTTTATTTATTTATAATTTTTTGCCTAGGAGTCAAGGCCATAAGGAGGGTATTGTAGGTAGCGTCTGTATGTAGTATATACCTATGTATGTTTGTAGGTATCCATTCACAGCCTCAACCGTTGGTGATAAATGAGGTGCCGATAGATTCGTGTAAGTTCAGAGATGGTCAAATTGGTCAATAGGTATGTGGTGATTTTAATGCACTGTTTGCAAAATATGATCCCCAAAAATATCGTTGTCTGGTTTTTGCTAACCGAATCCTAAATAACTACCGACTTCATTCAAAATCCTAAAAAAATATTATTAAAGCTATAGTGATTGTCTCTCTGTCTGTTCGTTCGCTTTTCTCGAATAAATGGCTAAACTGATCTTAAAGAAATTTGGCAGGAAGATAGTTTAAATCATGAGGACGGACATAGGGTACTTGATGGGTAAGAAAGGTTCTGTAGTGGAGAACACCAACCGGAAGACGCAGCGTAGGTAGGCCTCCCAATAGATGGACCGACGACATTTTGAGAGTCGCGGGCATCCAGTGGATGCAAAAGGCAGGCTTTCGTTCAGTGTGACGGTTAAAGGGGGAGGCCTATGTTCAGCAGTGGACGTCTTTTGGCTGACTTCCCCCACGAACGCAGAACTGGAAAATAGCGGGTAACACCTCGGGATTAAGTTAAAACATGACGGCATAAGCGAGCATAATTTTATGACGTCACTTCCGTCACAACATACGTGTTGGCTTTACAGCCAATAGATGTTTCATCTATCACATCAAAAACATAGAATAGTTTTGTGATAGTGTGAGTTTTTGATAAGTATTTTGGATTTAGTGCATTATTTTGTTGTATTGATGGTTTAGTTGAAAAGTAAAAAATCTTTTTCCCTGTTTTCCTTCATGCTACGCTGTTTTTCTTCATGCTTTTACGGTACTAGCCGTGAAGTGGCAGAGAGTCCGCAGCCATATTGAATTTTTCACATTAATTCCAGTTCTTTGTTCCTGCTTAACATGCAGCGCATGAAGCAGGTGCAATGGTTACTCTTTTTGACCACGAAATTGTATGCAAATCCTAGTTAAAACAAACTTGTTACACGGATGTGAGTTTTCGCGATATTTTTTTGCAAAATAAAAATAAAAAAGCATTGGTAAACAATGTTAAAATAGTTTTTTTTTATTGATGTAATCAGAAATTTTTGATTTAATTATTAAGTTGGAGCCTTCTTTTAGGGATGAAAATACCTATGTAGTTATGTTTGCAGCGTTTGGATTATTATAATAATTATAATTGGCAAGTTAAAGGTATCAATTAATTGGTATTAAGGTTATAGGTATCTTCTAGTCTGCGTGCTTCATCTTCGACCACATTGTCGCTTACCAACAGGCGAGTTGGTATGGTTAAACGCGGACTTATCCGCGGTAAAAAAAAAGATAGATTAGTCACTTATCTCTCAAAGATGGCGGACCAGTTTTTTTATGTAGTATGCACCCATATGATATGGGTATCAAATGAAAGAGTTGAGAAAGCAAAATACGAAAAATATAATGACGTCATACTATATTTAGTATGGCGAACGCACCAAGATAGTCGACAGCATTTTCTTATCTGCCATCATGATATGGGTTTTAAAATAATGGGGCTTGCTGAGAAAAATACAAAAATAACTGGTTTTTAAAAAGTTTTTTATAATTATTAATTATATCACTATCAGGCATGTAACTTAACTTAATTTAACTTATCTTATACTACATTGCTAACATGTACTATTCAATTAGAAACTTTTACACACTGTCAGCGCAAATTTGGAAAAAAAATATTATTTGATTTCTCCGGGTACCCAAGATACAGGCTTAGCCTAGTTTGGGGCCCACTGCAAACTTTCTGTGTTTTAAAATTAATATTATGTAAATCTTTTATGGAAATTGTATGTGCTGTTTCTTTTGGAAATAAATATGATTTATGAATATGATATTTTTATTATTAAATAATAGACTTGCGTTTGACCGCCAACTCATCCGATATTAAGCGATGATACGGTCTACGTTGGAGCATGCTTGCCTAGATTCAGCATATAGAGATACAACGAGGGCCAGAAAATAACATTACACAAAATAGTATTTTTTATACCAAAAAAAATATATATACGTTTCCTGAGGATTTCCTTGTAGATACGAGGGTGAAACCGTGGTACGCAACTAGTATTTCATAAAAAAAAAGCCAAAAACAAATTCTTCAAACATGACTTTAGTTTTACAAGGAACATATCCTTATTTATTTTTGGTTTCGAAGCATTATCTAAAGCAACTGTGCAGGATATTGGCAGTATCTATTCCAAGACGTGTCACAAACCTTTGGCCTTTGAATAATTTACGCGCCCGCCGCGACCGCAAAGTGTTTATTGTGATAGCGTCTGACTTCACTACCACAACCTCATGTGAAATAAAACACCTAGATTTTTCTTCTCAATCTCTAAGGTACGACGACGGAATTTTCCTTTTCCTTTATATTATATGTAACCAAAAATGTTTCGCCAAAATGACTTATATTTTGGCGGATATAAGTTGTAAAATGCTTAGACATTTCTTAGGCACTCGGGACTCGGCTACCGAGATGAAATCAAGAATGTAAGGAGTTATGCCCAATGTTTAAAACACGGGATTTGAAGACGAACGTCTTGGGATTAAAGGTTATAATCATTTGCGGGTGTTACTTCGTTTTGCGAGAGCAGGAATCGAGGGAAAGCGGCAGTAAATAACAAGCAAGATCGGATTATTTCGATAAGATCGTAAAATGAAACAAGGCGCGCCTCAGCGGGGACGTTTTCTTTTTGAATATGTTACACGTTAAACGGCACATTGCCCACGAGTACGACTAAAATGTGAAAGTTTGACTTGGTTCTGTTCCTCTTGTTGAGTTTCTTGGCTTCAGATATTTTAATGGTTGCATTTTTGAATGCGCTACGGGGTTACGAAGATGCAGCAAATGTGCTACGATAACGCTACGAACGCTCTACGGAATTCGTTTGTATGTAGGTAGTTACCATTTTTACGGTGCTTCGACGCAAATGTAGGCAAATCTACGTTTAATGTTATTGCACCATGCTATTCTTAAGATATTATGTCAACAATTTTAAAAACACTTTAACTTCAGAAATATTTTTTTAAGGTTTCAAGATAAATATAATGATGTTTATTAGCATTGCTTTATTCTACATTGCATTTCCTTAAATTTCCAGATAGTTTCATAAATAAACTTAGACACAGCTGTTACCTAGTGACACTTTCCACTATGTTTACACCACATGTAGTAGAAGTATGTAACCGGTAGCCCGTGGCGTATGTAGCACGCGCGGTCCAAGTCGTCTAAGTGCAATCTTATTTTTCCGGGTCCTGGCTTGCTGCCGGCGGCTTATTGCCTACGTGCCGGCGGGCCGGTCGCGCTCCCGTCATATTATTCTATCGGGCGGCTATCGGCACAGCCCACATGCCTGCTCCACTGGAAATGTGCAATCAGTACGCTAGTTATATTATCTGACGCTATACAGGGTTCCGCATTGACCTTGTACAAAGCCGAAAGAAGGTCATTGTACTCATTATTATGAACAACTTTTTCTACGGGACCAAAGCTGAAATCGCGAAAAAAATATTAGCTGTTCCAAACATTTTGTAGTGTCAATTACCCTTTTTTATGCTGTTTTTTTTTCTCGATTTCAGTGTTGGCCCCACAGACCTATATCTAAGTAGACTTCACAAGTGGTCCAACCTGTATGAAAACTACGCGTGTCAAATTTTTCGTACCTCAACGAAAATAAATATTTTTATTCTGTCGGCTAACTCTATTTGCGGTTTTATTATGGAAACTGACGTGGTTTTCACACATTTTATTGACACATTTTATTTACATTTTTTGTAATATAAATAAAATCTATTTGCGGTATTCTTACAACTCAGTATTGAAATATTACCCACTTTCGTTTCAATCTGACACGTGTAGTCGCGGAACCGATTGAGCAGACTGATTTTAGCTGGACACAATTATAACGTTTAATCATAATTGTATTGGAAATATGACATGCAAGTTAGGCCAATTTGTGGCGTCTACTTGGATATTATAAGTCTGTGGTTGGTCTCATAGTAAAAGTTGTTCATAATGTAGAGTACAATTACCTCTTTTCGGCTTAGTACGGGGTAAATGAGTAACTCTGTTTACTTATTTGGACACCAACAGGAGCTGATTGTCTCTTGCAGGATTACGATTATCACGACAACAGTATCAATAATTCAAAGAGAATGTGGTCGCTTACCGGAGTGGATTCCAGGTAGCGCTACTCTCAACTGATGGAATTTCAATCAACAGAGCAAGACTTACTTCACAGTATACAATTTGACCACATAGTTATTTTGTTATTTTGAAAGTAGTGCGGGCTGAATGCCTGATTAGGTTCTGACCAGTGTCTTTAGTGCTTTAAAGACTGAATTTCTTGACTAATGTCATGAAATATGCGATTTTTTAAGTTGTCAAGTTGTATCATTTTTTTTTTTACTCCCGACCCGGTATCTGTTATCTGTCTGTGACATCTGTGACATCGTAGCTCCCAAACGGCTAAACCGAGTTTTATTTAATATTTTTGTTTGAACGATGACTTGATCGAGAGTTTTAGTAGTCATGATAAAAGAAAATCCGTTACGTCATTTGAAGATTATCAGCTTTTATCAGGGGTTTATAAAAACAATTTATACTTGTTTAACATGACTTTATAAATGACTTCACTCGCGTTGTGAACAAAACATAGGCATAGACAGAAGCAGTGTAGGATTTTATCAGTAAATGAATTTTTAAATTAAATTCAGTAGTTTCAGATAAAACCTTCTACAAACGAACAATGTACAAACTATTAGCTCTTTATAATATTAGTGTTGATATGTACCTAAGTTTCAAAAGTGTCTGGAACATATTCTCTGTCGTCCATTGCGCATTTGATATTAGTATACTCGCCTGCCTTCTTCAGATATTGCTCCGGACCGTAAATAAAATTGCTGTGACCGTGAGCTAGTGGGTAGTGGGCACTAAAGCTGTATTTGTCACGTTAAGAGTGTTGTAGGGGAATAATCGTGTTACGGGTAAATTGGCCGATTTCTCTTGCGACATGATAATACGATTTCTTGAGAACGTTGTTTATGCTACGGTGTTAGTTTTGGACGAGAATTGGAGGTAAAAGTTTATTACAAAAACATTTGCCCTGTTCTTGTTTTTTTTATTTGTCTACGCGTAATTATTTTTTTCCTTGTGATGGCTGTGGTAACATTGAATGTGGTCTCAAGGTGTGATGGTAACAGGAAAAATCATGCAGCAGTGGTTCTCTGACGTCACAGCTTGGTCTGTTAGCTAAGTCGCGCATTTATGACGAAACTTGTTTATCACAATTACGCAAACAATAACGTAATAAAGGCGGCCGCAGCCGGCGTTATTGTCAGCGCGAATGTCGCCGCCGAGGGCTGTCGGAAAAAGTGAAAGTTTTTATCTGCGGCGGTCCCCGGCCGACCGTTCTCATTTCCACCGCGCTCTCTCGATCGCAATCTATCCAGGGTTGAACGGTACACCCGAACGTGGTTTAACTGCTGGATAATTGCTGATTAACTGATATCTTCTCCAACAGTACAAGGACATCAATTTTCTGAATATACTGATACATTTTTAATTTGTACAAAGGTATCTTTCACTGGAGACTGGAGAGCGATGGTAGGCAAGCGGCAGCATGTGCGCTTTACAATCTGATGGCACCCGGTTCGATCCTCGGCCCTGCACTAATCACTTATTTAGTACTTAAATTAATTATGTGCAGTTTCAATGCCATCGCTCAACAACGGCGAAGGAAAACATCGTACGGAAACCGGTATCAAACCTCAAAAGTTTAAATATGTATGACATTCACCAACATGCACTGGGCATGCATGGTGGATTAGGGCCCATCTTCTCTCTTTGAGAGAAGGCCTGTATAAGTATCTCGGCAGTGGGAACATGATATGCAGATAATGATGATCACTGGGGTAACTGGGTTTCACTGGGGTCTGAAATGGATTTCTGAACCTTTTCTTGTGCAGTAAGATTTTTTCGGTCACTGTCTCCGTTATTCGAGATGTCATGGGAGTAAGTGTGACAGATATATTTTCGATCGCGCAAGAATAAGGACAGAGAAAGGCTCGGTAATTGCAAAATTAAATAACAGTAACATTCAATAAATATGCAAAAGTTTATTGTGTGCGTGTGTCTGTTTCTTCCCACTTAACAGCGTAGGAGCTAAACGGTTTCGGATGGAATTTAGTAAGAAAGTAGCTTCTGCTCTAGATTAACACATAAGGAAAATATTATCCTGAATTAAATTAAGTGTCGTGTAGGATAGCGGGTAAAACCATGAGGCGCAGAAACAAAATAAAGTATTGATCAACAATACAAATTAACATAATTTATTCGATCTTCCTCTAAGTTATTGTAAAGCTAGTTATCTATACTAATATTATAAAGAGGAAAGATTTGATTGTTTGTTTGTTTGCATTGAATAGGCTCTGAAACTACTGAACCGATTTGAAAAATTTTTTCACTGTTGGGAAGCTACACTATCCTCGGGTAACATGGGCTAAACTATATTTAAAAAAAAAATTGGCATCCTTACTAAAACTCCAATAATGTAACCCAAGATGTAAAAAAATAAGATTTACATTATTAACTTTGCGTGTTTGACAGTTCTAAGACAGAACCAAAGATGACGTCATTGGACAGAACAACGTCTGCCAGGTCAGCTAGTACAAAATAAACTCACATTAATCAATCAATCAAATTATTTCATTGAACTAGTGAGACTAAAAGTCTCAGGAGTTCAGTCAATTGAACTGTTGATTGAACTACTGAGAATATACGTCGCTACTAAAACTAACAGAGTTAAGTACAGTTTTCACAAAACTTTTGTAAACAACACTCAAGTCCAGGTTTAGCAAAACAAAGAAACAACCCTACTCTTAACAAGGAATGTGAAACAAAGAAAAAAGGTGTTCGCACAAGGGGACGATACGTCAAAAAATTAGATGTTTCGAGCCGGATGCGAAGGCACAACATTCGTTACTTGCTTGATCGCAGTTTTATAATGCCATTATATTATTATACATACCTACAAGAGTTAGGACTTTGTGTTCAAAACTCTATCTTATACAAATGTGTTGTGTGTTTCAGTTTGAATTTCTTGTCGAGTACCATTAGGAATACTGGTTATAATATTAAATCTAATTTATCCTAATTTATCATGATTCCAAATATGTATATTTCTTTAGTTGATAAAATATAATGTCGAATCAAAAATAAAACTTTACTGTTTTTTTTACTGGACCAAAAAAAACCAATAAAACTTGAAATGCAAAATAATGGATCCTTAAACAAAATCGTAATTAATATGAGATAAATAGTAAAAAGTACCTTAGCTTCTGTTCTGTGTCTTATACTTGACACGGTATTTAAGCGGAAATATATAAGATATTGAAGATAAACTCCTGTAAAGTAATTCATGATTAAATCAATTATAGGGACCTAGTAATGCATAAAATTCAACCTTTCAATCTTTTTACACGTTGTAAAGATTTTTTTAGTGTGTATATTTGTATGTTCCTATGCCGAAAACATGAACGCCTAAACCGATTTTGATAAGAGAGGTGCCGATAGATTTCTCTAAGTCAGGGATGGTCACTGAGTCCTATCATCTTAATACAAATTGGTGATATGTAAAATGGGGATGAAAAATATAAGTGCACTTCCTGATATGACGTATTATTGAATTATTGGGAATTAACTCATTGTTCATTTGAGAAATATGTTCAACGCTTTTAAACGTCTCCAGAGAAAGAGGAGTTTCTTAATTCGGCTGTATCATATTATTATGATAAAACTAAATAACTCTCTTACGCGATTGTTCCGCCATTTAATAAATTGGTTTAGTTGAATCTTTTTTTGTTTTGCTTTAGAGTATCTATATAAATATTATCGAAATTAATAGCGCTTCAAAGAAAAAAAAAATGACGTTTTGGTTTGTGGTTCCGTCCAGCAAACGTTTTGATGACAAAGAGCTTAGTCATTATTTGATGAGGACTTTCAATCTCGGTTTTAACTGGCAGTTTTCAACGTTTGTATAATGTACATGTAGATTGCATAGCTAGTCTTGATGTAATTTTTTTTAAATTGTATTTAAGCAACATACTTGTCACGTTTCTCTTTAGTGCATATGAGTTTTTAAGTTTATATTTTACAACGTATTTTTGAAACAAAGAAATATTTTTATTACCTTTCATTCCTTCTGAATTGAACGTTTGCAAATGTGACACTAAATGCGTGTGGTTTATATCTTTTCTTTTTAGCGACTGTTATACATTAGCCTCATTATATTACAACATACAAATATTAAATCCGTTATTCAATTATCCAACTAATAGGTACGTGTGGTAAGGTTACAAAATTTGTACTAGATGATATCTAACATTGGTACGAGTACATGTTGGTGGTATATCTACGGGAAGCAAACATCGTTTGAGGTATTATTGAATATTCAACGAATTTCTGTCTTATTTTTTTATTCGGGGCGTTTTCTTTTTCGCAGTTTCTAACTTCAGCCGAGTCAGGGTCAATTTTCTCCAAAATTCAGAATCCTTATCTAGGAAAAATCTGGCTTCATTCCGTCCATTACTCACTTCAGTAGGTGTGCAAAGATTCGTGTTTCGTCGACACGACCACAACCACAGATTATCTTATAGTTACTATAAATGGTACGTCACCGTGTAAAACAGTAAGCAAGAGTGTTGCTTTGTCTGACTAGCGCATCATCTCTCCTTTGGATGCACCATGATCAGCGTTGTGATATTTTTTGAAGGTTTGTCGCACAAATTTTATTGTTTTTCTTTTGACAATCGCTAAACTTACCGAACCTTAGGCCACGCTTCACGAGTTTATTCACGTCTTTATTTCAGATCTAATTTTTTAAACCGGAAACCATTTTGCCTTTCCTGCAAGTTGCGTATTTTGACAGTACTGTGTATACTTTGTTAATTTTGTGTTTGATATTGCAAAAAAATCAATGTTATTGAAATAAGCTCGAGAATGAAATTAAATCAAAGCTGTTTTGTGCGGAGCATGACAATGACATGAATAAAATTGCCATATAAAAGTAATGCTCCATCGTCTTTTTTATCACTCAGTGATACAAACAAAATGTGCTCTGGCCGGTTAGCACAGCCGTGCCTTTGAATGGTACACCGTTAACTGTTGGCATTTAGCTAAAACTTAGATACTGGGTCCAGTATACATCTTCTGACCACAGGTTACGCATCAGTTATTACCGCCACGGCCCCTAATAAAATGAGCGGTACTAACGCGGTGTTTGCGTTGAAGCGACGCTGATGATAGATACGGCACGCTACCATCCCGCCAGCAGTCTTATAAACTAACCGTAGTGAACGAAAATTTGAAAATGTTTTTGTTACCTATCCGTCTATTTATGGTACACTGTTTGGTTAGATTATCATTGTAATATTAGATTACATTATCATTATGATATTTTCAACTGCAACTATTGAATGAGGCAAAATGTTTTCTTTACCTTAGCGCCAAAACCTCTTTTTCCACTGTGTGGATTTTGGTGTCGAATTCTTGTGCATTTGTTAGTGTCAAGTATAAAATAATTAACGAGCTTCATGAAATCTCGTCAAACAAGTCATAGTTACAGTCAGAGTTAAGCAAAAAACGTCACGGTTAAGTCAAAGTCATGGTCTAGTAAAGTGGTGGAGACTTTACAAGAGGCGCCTATGGCGCTTTGGACACAACATTAAATTACACGTTTCACCGCGTTATATCACTTACGCACACTCGAGCATGTCCACTATCACTTAATAAATAATAATCCACCATTATTACGCATTAACACATAAAAATACACAAGTTTAGGAAAATAATACAACGAGACGAGATGTTTTTTTCACGTTGGGGCCAAAAATCTTCAAAACCTCTTTCTATTTTACAAAAGTTATGTCTGGGTCTAATAATAATAATACCCTTATTTATGGGTAGTATTAAAGACTTCCTACATGGAATATATTACAAACTGAACCTCTTTGAACAATAAATAAAATATATGAACTAGATGTGCATATTAGTACGCTATCTTTTTTACCTCACACCTGCAGTTTGTGGAATGAGCGTGTTGCGGCATTTCCGAGTAACTATAACATGGGGTTATTCAAATAAGTCGGCAACGCATTTGTGATGCCTTTGGTGTTACAGGTATGGATAGGCGACGGTGATAGTTTACCATCAGGCAGCCCGTTAGCTTAATTGCCACCTATGGCATAAAAAAGAGCTCAAGCCGTAGTTTTAGTCCGCATGAACCAGGCATAAACAAGAACTTTACGAGCATGGAATGGGAAAATGTATAATATCGTACTTAATTAAAGTTACCCAGATACTCATGATAATAGATAAGCAATGATTGTTAATTTAAATTCAGTGCAAAAAAGCCATAACTCACAGCAGAGTTGTGTATAAATCAACAATTTAATATCATTATGCCTAAAGTAAGCTGAAAACTTCCACGCTTTTAATTCGCCAGCGAGAGATTTTAATTTAGAAAACTGTTTCCTCAAAGTTGTTTTAATGTATTCATATATTAGCAAAATACCGACACAGAGTCGAGTGGATGCGTAAATTCGAAATGTTACTAACTTTTGGGTTGAGATTTAAAAGCTTTAGATTTTCAATCAAAATAGTTTATTTATATATAAAGAACTCCAGCGGTCTTTGTGTCCAGTTGTTATATAAGTATTAAGGTGATGAGCTCGTAGGTTACCTTTGTAAGTAGATTTGGTTTTAAACATTTGTTTAGCTTCATAGTTATATTAAGTAATTAATATGATTAAAAAAAATCGTTTATTTTTCCAGGAAAAATCAAATTATGTAGTATTTGTAATAATGTACCTTCAAAAGTAAGTACTTAGTTGTAAATGGTATTCTTAGAAACGGGTCTATAAAAACTTCGACAAAATAAAATGAATGGACTAGCCATAACCATTGAACTTGCTCAGTAAAAATTTGTCAAAACCGTTGAACATATACACTTAATTATTATAACCTTGTACAGTAAATTTGTTACAAATAATATAGCGGTAAGCGGTTTTTTGTTGTTTATTTACACTTCGGGAAAGCACACGAAGGCATAATTTTGTCAGATATATCGTTATCATGTAACAATAGTCTTGTGTCGTACTTCCTACGGCTAGAACTAACTGAAAAGAAGTGAGCGCCGGCGCTCATTTTGTAATCTTCAAAAATGCGCTTTTTGTGTTTGGTCGAAGTATAAAAAACTCTCGCGAAGGTTGGCAGATTTCAAATGTTTGTTTCTTTTTGTTGGCAAGGTTTCGTATATACGCATTCGTCCGTTCCGTTAAAACGAGAAAGCATTACTTTGCACTGCAGTGACATTTTTCTTTATGAACTCCCCCGGCCTGTTTTTATTAATTCCTACTCCCTCATGACCCCGAATAAAAGCTAAAAAGGAAAATGTTTTCATACTTGGAATGCGCCTCTCAAAGCGGGAATCCTTCTCTTATCTACCCAAACGAATCTAACTCGAGTTTTTGTTTACAAATTTTAGTTTAATAAAAAACCGGCCAAGTTCGAGTGAACTCGTGCTCTGAAGGTTCCATAGGATGGAACCCTCAGAGAGCGAGTCAAAAAAAAAAAAAGTAACTAAAGTTGAAATATTGAAAGACAAACTTAACTTTGTAGTTGACAATAAGGTTCTTCAATACATACCAACTACAAAATGTAAGTTTGTAATTGTAAAACAATATTTGTTATAATATGATTTTACTTTAAATTAACAACTTTCAGATTTATTCATTTATATATGCTGTAAAACCTTGCCCAACCTAAAACCTTTTGAATGCGTTGACTTACAACTTTAATTTTTTTACAGCCGAAAGAAACCTTAGACCCACGTATTTAGTATAAATTTCAACTTGATAACTTTACGCGTTCTTGAGAAAAAGGGTCTTGACAGACGGACAGACAGACGGACAACGAAGTGATCCTATAAGGGTTCCGTTTTGTCCTTTTGAGGTACGGAACCCATACAGTTGGTCAAACAGTTGGTCTGCCAATAGACCAATGAAGATCTAGAGACAATCAAAATGCTCAACCCCACTAACTGTTATTTGTTATTTTAGAGCATAGGTAAAATCTATATTATGTCTAGGTATGGTAGCGTCTCACAAGTCAAGTAAGGGTTCAACCTCTGCCTCAATGTTCTGGCTATAAGATGTCAAGATCCTTTGTCTAAACCCTGTTCATAATACAATATACTTTAATCGGATTTGAGAATGCCACACGCGCGAGCATAAACGCTTTTAATTGTCGAAATGATCCTATAAGGGTTCGGTTATTTCCTTTATAAGGGTTCCGTTTTTTCCTTTTGAGGTACGGAACCCTAAAAACGTACAATTCTAAATATTTTTGCTTAATATTGGATTGTAATAACAGTATTCTTATTATTATCTAGTAATTTAGTTCTAGTTGGATAACAATCGAGTGAAAAGTTTCTTGCGACCGGAATAAAGTACCAATAAGTATAGCCGCAAATAATATGCTAACGACACAGCAATTAGAGTTAGAATCGAATGCTCTCGTATGTAATTAGTATGCCATTGCCTTTGCCATGTGCAGTCAACCATCCACGCTTACCTAATAATATTTAATGGGAGTTTTATTGTGTATTTTATTGCATCGTCCAAAATCTGCGCGGCCAGTTCGTTATAAGTTAAACATTTTTATGAATTCCTGTGTCCTATTTTAATTAAAATTCTTCGGAGTTCTTGAATAATTAACTGCTTAATTTTTGCGTTTAATTTCAGAGGTAAATACATTTTATTTGGAATTTAGTTTTATACTTTGATTTAAATAGGGAATTATGTGCGAGGTATAATTTATTCAGTTTTACGACCGTGCTCTAGGGTGAAGAATTGATTCGACAAGTTAACGACTCGTTGAAGCAGTCATAAAGTTGGCGGCGTCTCACTGCTTAATATAGTCGCGTTGCAAGAAACAATTAGAGAAGCGGCACAATCATCCTAGAGGGTATGAAGGTAAAAATTTGAGTGCGAGGATATGGCAGTTATCATTTAAACCTGTATCCGTAGACGAACGAAAGTCACCGACATAGCCCACCGGATTAGTAAGTTGAAATGGCAGTGGGCAGGGCACATATCACGCAGAACAGATGGCCGATGGGGCCGAAAGGTTCTGGAATGGAGACCACGGACTGGTAAGCGCAGCGTAGGACGTCCACCCACAAGATGGACAGACGACCTAAAAGAGACCGCAGGGAAACGCTGGATGCAGGCCGCTTCCAACCGGCCCTTTTGGAGATCGATGGGGGAGGCCTATGTCCAGCAGTGGACGTCCTACGGCTGAAATGATGATGATGATGATGATTTAAACCTGTACTCTAAAGCCAGGACATCACCTTGAAGACCACACACATCATCGTCATCCACAACCTTTCTTATCCTACTGCTGGGTATAGACGTCTCTCTTGTTATGCCATCTGCCTCGGTCCTGTGCTAATCGAGTCCAGGTTCTACCCACGATAGTGACAATATCGTCGACCCACCTTACAGCTGGACGACCAATGCACCGTTAACCTTGCCTCGACCCCCACTCTGTCAGAACTTTACTTCACCTGTCATCACTGCGCCTAAGCAACGTATCTTGCTCAGCTCCACTTCATATATCACACACAGATGTGATAAATAAATAAAAACAATTAACGTAACAAAACAGTACTTAACATTGTTTGAAGTAACTTATTATTGTTGTTAATTTAATTGTTGGCAAACAAGACGATTATTTTATGATTAATAATGATTTAAGAATGGTTATTTTTTTGTTTGGTAGGTCATACTTTATAGATGGTACTATAATACATTTTATTGGAATTAGTTCAGCGCTTTTTGAAATAAATCAACAAACACCAAAAATATATACAGCATCATCAGCCAGTTCACTGCTAAACAAAGGCCTCTCTAGTTCTTAGCGAGGGGTGTTGCTATGATCCCCACGCTTGGCAGGCAGCTTGGGAATCACAGTACATTCCCCGCGTTTACTAATAAGATGCTGTTGCCCATCCTTCGGTTGTTCTGGTTCTGAAAAATATACTATACACAGATGCAGCGAACTAATAACTATTCGCTGCACATAATTATGACGTTTAGGTTTGTGGGTCACTTCAGCAAAAGTTTTGATGAGGACTTTCAATCTGTTATTTATTGCTCTTTAGTTTATGTTTGTACATGTGTATAGCCCTATGTCGTTTTTTTTCTATAAATTAATTATTTCTAATTTAAACACGTCCTTTTGTTCGACCTTCTTACCTCCACGTCCTGAGAGTGTCGAATGGCGTGTAATACTGCGCGCATAAATCGAGCGCCACGGTGACGAGCGCGCACTTACACGTGGAATGAGAGACATCCACCGTCTTCGCCAAGAACTCCCTAAAATTTCCTTTTAATCGTCGCGTCGACGTACGACCGCCTTATTACGTGCCAGCGTTCAATATCAATTAACATTTGGCTCTATTAAAACACCAACAGGATCAACCAGTCAACTCTAAGTACGAGTATCTTTGGTATTGTATTGCGTCGAGTGATGTAAACTTGAGGTTGGGCGAGTTGGCGGTGAAAGGCAAGTCTATTATAAAAAAAAAATTAAACTTACGCATCGAGACTATTACACTTTTGGCGGATTTTATCGCCTGTGTTTTACTTTATTATTTTATTAATTACACATACATACATACATTTAACATACACACACACATACATTTATACATACATTTTACATTATTGTGACACGCTTTTATTACTTCCACTTGTAACAAACAAATGAACTATGTAAACAAATCTTGGAAGTCGATTTTAACTTACATATAATTTTCGTATTGATTTGAACCTTTGCAAGAATATGAAATCGGGATGACAATAAAATTGTATGGTGCTCTATTAAAACGTAATCATTTTGGTGATTTGATTTTTAACGGCTGCTAGGAAATCTCTCGAGTTTGGAGGCATTTGGTTTGTTTTAACATGTCCCATATTATTATATCACAGTTCATGGCGAAGGTCAATAGCTACTAGTAAACCACCGAGTTCGGGCTCCATTGGTCTGTTATGATACACAAGCGTCTTTTCTGTTTTTAAACAATAACTGTTATTTTTTAGGGTTCCGTACCTCAAGGATCTAGGATTTTGGCATCGCGCTTCTATGCTGAGTGCTGACTAGCTGAATTCCGCGGTGTCATCGGCGACTTTCCAGTTTTCCGCTTTTTTGTTGGGGAAAAGTACCCTATACCTCTGTGTGCCCTTACGTTATACACTATCATCTTGCAAAATTTCGGTAAGATCGGCCTAGCAAATTGTCGTGAAAAGCAAACAAACAGACAGAGAGACAGAGTTACTTTTGTTATTATAATATTAAGTAAGGATTTTCAAGTTATAGTAAATATCTTCCAACAAATTTTAGTCACAGTCAAAGTCAAGAAAATATATCACGGCCAAGTCCAAGTCGTGCCCCAGTAAAGTGGTGGAAACTTTAGCAGATAGAGCCTTCTATGGATTTGAAAATAACACGAAAATACACGTTCCACCTCGTTATATTACCACACCCAAGCACGTTAACAAACGCCTTATAAATATAAATCTAGCATTATTACACATCAACATTCCAACAAACACAAGTTCAGCAAAATAATACAATGAGGCGACACGATTTTCTCAAGTTGGTGCCAAAACTCCATGATTATATTTGTGTAATGAAAACAAAGGCTTATTTTTATACATATTTGAAACTAAGAGAAGGTAAGGTATACCTTTTTTTTTCTTACTGGTTTCACATAATTAATACATGAATAAATAACTGGGCAAGAGCATGTCGAGACATGCATATGGTGGGGTTCTGTAAACAAAGCCATATAATTCTGGTCACATTCATATAGGTCAGGAATTGGTGGCCAAATTTTCATGTATCATCCCGACATAACATTTACTTTTTATGATTAGTAAAAAAGAAGACTCCTAGAGAAACATTCTTTGTTAAAATAATTTTACTAAAAGGCATGATATTAATGTGTATATAGAATACTTTGAATTATTTACAGTTTTATCGTTATAACTCAAAAAAATATGCCAGAAAATGTTAGAAATTTCGAATTAAGGTTTTAAATATGATTTGGTGCATGACAAGTTAGATATCTAATAATTTATTTATATTTAAAATGCAGGGACCGGATCTACTCTTAGCCGCTTTGGCGGGCCATATTATGCAAAGGATACACGTGATAAAAAAGTGAGTTATGAAATCATTTTGAAATATCTATTAACGTTAGTAATGGGGAGAAACTTGTGAAAAGGGGATGAAAAATAACTTTCAACCCCATTTCACATGCACCACCTTTATAATGCACAATTAAAATTTATTGTATTTTAAAATTGAGAAATATTTATAAATCTGTAATTGTCATTTTTTTAAAGAACTTATAGTAAAAGATGGAAGTTTCTAAAAAATAGGACGGGCGGACAGAACTATCTTAAGGGTTATTTGTAGTACTACGGAACCCTAAATATAGCAAAACAAAATGTTGCGATAAAGAAAACTTCTTTTTTCTTACTGTTTATTTATTATGTAAAACTAGGAAGTAACATAAAAAAAAGGCATACTTTTCAAGTTTTCGCGAGTCTAAGTTGTTATAAATAAGATGTTAAATAGAGGAAAACTTTGATCAACAAAATGATGTTGCAGCAAAGTTTAATCGCAGGAAAACGGGCCATAAAGTTAGTAAATTGCTACTTCACAGTGTTGTAGTAGATAGAAAAAGAAAACTAAAACTGAAAATTTAAAAAAAGAACACTCAAACGTTTCCACAGCTATAACAGTGAACTTGCACAATATTCAAATGAAATTGCATCTTTGCCAAAACTAGCGAGAGAATGGCCCGCATTAATATACAATAGCGTTTTCTGACCCTTCTTGTGTCGCGAGCGCCTCTTTGTTTTTATAGGTTGTTGAATAAGCATTAACTAAGTAATTTCAGGAGCAGGTACAAATTGAACAGCGTTTGAAAGACCTTTTATGTTTCTATAGGTATGGAAACGACCCATGTGGTGTCAGATGATTACAGTAGAATGAATTCTAGGATCGTGAACTCTAGGATCTTGTGATTTTTAGCTTGCCCGAATAGTGATCTTTCGACCCTATCTACACAAGACCGATTTTGTTAATTAGGGTTCCGTACCTCAAAAGGAAAAATGGAACCCTTATAGGATCACTTCGTTGTCCGTCTGTCTGTCCGTCTGTCTGTCCGTCTGTCAAGACTCTTTTTCTCAAGAACGCGTAAAGGTATCAAGTTGAAATTTATATTAAATACTTGGGTCTATGGTTTATTTTGCCTGTAAAAAAATAAAAATTGTAAGTCAACGCAATCAAAAGATAAGAACGCTTATGTCGCATATTTTGCCATTTCACAGGAGAATCAAAACCTATAGGGTACTTCCCGTTGAATCATGAAATTTGGCAAAAGGCAAGGTCTCATAGCACATACTACTAATTTGATGTTCATCATTTAAAAATAATTATTTTACTATTACAAACTTACATTTTGTAGTTGGAATGTATGGAAGAACCTTATAGTCAACTACAAAGTTAAGTTTGTCTTTCAATATTTCAACTTCAGTTAGTTTTTTTTTGGACTCGCGTTTTGAGTGTTCCGTTGGACGGAACCCTCAGAGCACGAGTCCTACTCGTACTTGTCCGGTTTAAAAAAAAAAAGTATTTGAATGAGCTATACCTGCCTGAAATCAGCTGGAACATTCCATGTTGATCGGGCAACGGTTTATTGTAGACTAAACATACTTACAAATGCCGGTTGATTGGTTCCCGTAGACTCTGGTGTTTCTAGTGTGTGGTGGTGAGGTCTGGTGCTTGGAGGCTTTTGCTATGCTCGGTCAATGGTACTTTTTTTTTTTTTTTGACATTCTATTGTAATCAATATCATTTTCTTTTTATTTCCTTAAAGAATATACAATGGATACTGACAAACCTTAAATTAATACCTATGACGAGTTTTTATAATTATATGGATAGGTAACAAACAGAGTTAGTCCTCACAGCTTTGTGAAAGTACCCAAAATACGTGGTAATCTGTGGGTCCCAAACTAGGCTACGCCTGTATTTTGCCTGTATATTATTGTATTGTTGTTAAATATTTTGACCAAAATGTAAATAAAATAGGACATGTTGGATATAAAAAGTATTTGTATTTATTTAATTAGCACGGTTGAACATCAATTGAAATAATGATAGACAATAATTATTACATACATTGTTATACCCTCAAGACGACCCTCAAGACGAGGGTCTTTGACCAGTGTGTGTTGCCAGTGATGACATATGGTACTGAGACGTGGTCCTTAGCTGTTGGCCTTTTGGAAAAGCTCAGAGTCACACAGCGGGCAATGGAGAGAGCTATGCTCGGAGTTTCTTTGCGCGATAAAATCCGAAACGTGGTTATTCGCCAAAGAACCAGAGTCACCGACATAGCTGTTAAAATTTGCAAGTTGAAGTGGCAATGGGCAGGCCACATCGCTCGAAGAACCGATAACCGATGGGGAAGAAAGATTCTGGAGTGGAGACCACGAACCGGAAGACGCAGCGTAGGGAGGCCTCCCACTAGATGGACCAATGACATTGTGAGAGTCGCGGGCATCTAGTAGATGCAAAAGGCAGGCTGTCGTTCAGTGTGGAGGTTAAAGGGGAGGCCTATGTTCAGCAGTGGACGTCTTCCGGCTGATGATGATGATGATGACATTGTTATAAACAGATTAACTAATTACTTGTCCTAGTCTATACACATTTTTGTTAGTAGCTTCAGTGCACATTTTACTAACTGAAAACCATAATTATGATCACTTTATTTGCTTATGCAGGAGAAGGTATTTTGGTTCAAGAGAGGTCACAATGAATAATTACCCGCATTTAATACCGCAAAACAACAGCTCATATTAAAGTTTACGAATACATCAAGGTTAATGCAGATGTTTTATAGGTTGTATTCAATCTTACTTTTAACCGTATCGAAGCGTACCTAGGTTGCTATGGACGGCCTAGGCCCGTATCAATAGCAGATGCAATTAGTTTGAGTGCGCCGTTTTTGATGTAGTACCGGACGCCGACAAGCCCGTGTGTGGAGAGCCCGATATAAATAAATCCATTAGCTTAATCGGGTACAAGAGCAGTTGATTTTAGCCTGCATGTAGAATTGGCTTTGCGGTCGTTTTGTTGAACCAACAGGATTCGGTGGGCTTAATTATTTTGATATGCATGTGATTAGATGTTTGACCTATTTATTTATAAATTTTGATCTTCATTTCAGCCGTAGACCGTCCACTGCTGGACATAGGCCTCCCCCATCGATCTCCAAAAGGGCCGGTTGGAAGCGGCTTGCATCCAGCGTTCCCCTGCGGTTTCTTTTAGGTCGTCTGTCCATCTCGTGGGTGGACGTCCTACGCTGCGCTTACTGGTACTTAATTTAGATACGTAACATTTATTACGGACTTATTGGCTTGCCTTATCCTGAAACCGCACTGTCTAGCTTGGCACCAAGGACATTTTTTTCACGTGAGGAAATCTTGCATATAAAATATCCTACCGTGTTAGCATCTAAAGTCTATCGCAGACCGTAGTACGCAGTGCACTTGAAGGTTTCGAGTTTTTAGGACTTTTGTTTTATGACCAGTAAGCCTGACAACTTGTTAGGTTCTAAAGGCTAAGAAATCCTCCTTACAGTGCAGTTTCGACCTTAGATATTCTATTCAGCCCCAGTACTTAAACTTTCCAAAAACCAAAATAATAGTTTCAATTCTAAGAAGACATTAAATAAACCTTACAAGTGCAGACTATAAAAAGCCAGCAGATACTTAATTGGTGCACTGCTGGAGCCGTTCATCAAGTATAATTCTATTAATTAACAAGGCGCCCGTCGAGTCGCGTGTAATGCTGGAATGCACAATATTTGCAGGAAATCTGTCGATTGTATGTACGCTGTTGATTTACGATTTCATTAGTTGTGTGGAACAATATGAACGGGGACTGATTGCAGCGATTACGACGATTTTGACGCGTGTTGAACATTTGAACATTCCAATAATCTGCTAGATTCAAATGTACACTATAAAATAATGAGTATATAAACAGTAGAGGGATCATCATCATTTACCAGCCTACCATGTTCCCACTGTGGCACTCAGGCATTATCTTAGAAAGAGAGAGAGAGGAAGAGAGAGACTGAGAAGATAGACACCAATCCACCAATCAGGCCCAGTGCATTGTTGGTGAATGTCATCTCTGAACTTTTGGGGGTACTTGGACGTATCGTTTTCCTCACGATGTTTTCCTTTACTATTTTTGAACGATGGCATCGACAATAGTAGACGTACAGAAGGTCTAAACTAAGAGATGTAGCAGCAACAGCTGAATGATAAAAATCCTACCGATTTCCTTATACATCAGGGTTACACAGAAAGGTTAATTTCTGTAAATGAAAATAAACATATATTTTCATTACTAAGTTTAAAGTACTAAAGGATGAGGTTGTTATCGTGCTCATAATTTTTAACTACTTTTCAAAAGGAACCAACTTTGAAATCGCAGAAAAAGATAATTAGCTTCTAAGTGTTTCGTACAATTAGTTAAATATGAATGTTTTTTTCCATGTTTGATTTTTTACGTGATTTCAAAGTTCGCTTTTGAAAAAGCAAACTTACTTTGAAATCACGATGCAGAGAAAAACTTTGCAAAGTCGTGGTGGTGCGAGGCTTTGATGGTTGAAAGGTATATGCAATGAGTTGGATCTTATGTGAAAATAATATTTCACTGATTAAAACCACAAACATTTGTCCATTTAATCACCATAATATTCCAATAGGAAACAAATATAAATAGTCACATATCGCTTAAGAAAGGCGCAAGTTCCGTTACCTACGAGTATTTTGGATAGCATCCAACGAAGTAATACGTTTGCTCTGGACTTGGCAGTAAAAATTTTGCTGGGTAAATAAATAGGGTGTCTAATATTTCACACTCAGCATAATAATAAAATAAGTGTTGCAAGTTCCCGAGATCTCCTAACATCCGTGGATTAGCTATAGCAGTAAGTTTCAATATTTGATGAAATAAAATTCGTCTCCCAATTGCAACGAGTGTAGCGTTTTTGAGGACACATTACACATTTTGGGGACATTGCCTAGAGAAAACAATGTTTTAATAGAACTAAAACACCAGATAGAGCGATGGTGGCCTAGTGGTAACATGTGCGCTTTATAATCTAACGGCAACCGGTTTGATCCTCGGCCACTGATTACTACACTAATGATTATTTTTAGTTAGTTTTAATTGGGGAAATTCTCGCAAGTTGAATTAGAAATTAGAACCGGTCCATCCAAACCGATTTTGCTGGACATTTGCATAGACCTTTAGTTATGGTGACAATACAATATGCAATAACCAATATTGTAATATTATAAAAATAATGTTATATGATTATTTACGGGATATTTACCGTGGTAAGGTTGTGGAATAATAATCATATAACTTTAGTGAACAACCGTGATAGTTTAAAACAGTATTATAAAAATAACCGCCAAAATATAAATGAAAACATTTAAATAAAAGATTGTGGAATGAGCTCCCGATATTTCGGCGCAGTTACATGCACCCATGCACCATGTTCACGGGAAGACTGCAGAATGCGGGTGGTTGGTTGGTGCGGGTTCGCAGTCTTCCCGTGAACACGGTGCATGTAACTGCGCCGAAATATCGGGAGCTCATTCACGGTAAATATCCCGTAAATAATCATATAACTTTAGTGAACAACCGTGATAGTTTAAAACAGTGATTTAAATAAAAATTACAAGCGTCATTTATTTGTTTATTTTTTTGTCTGCTGGATGTTTTAGAGTCTCGAAACTATTCTCTCACGCGATAACTACTGATTTCGCGCGGAGTCACCTAATGGACAATTGTCGTGAAGTGAACAAATGGTCCGAGATGACTTCAATTGCCGTAATCGGGCCTTCCGGTTAAAATAACTGGGATGCCCCCTCTGCCGCAAATGTTCATGCGTGATGTCCAGTTGCCTATTTTGAGACTATTATTACTAATATTTCTATAGATTCTGGGAGCTTATCTATTACAATTTCAAAGAGTATTATTTGACTGCTTTTTGTATTTTGTGGGTACGGAACCCTCAGTGTTCGAGCCCGACTTGAGCTAGGCCGATTTATTTTACAACATTTGTTGATTCTGATAGTCATACTATATAATTATATACATAAATATATTATTTAATACAGCCATGCATTTTTTTACCGACATTAAAAGGAACAGGTTGTCTTATCGACAAGTGAAAATAATTACATTCTTTTTTACTGAGTTTAAAAAAATAATTTGATGGGGTGGAATTGTAGACAAAAGGTTACAAATAGATAAAAGGCAAGTGAGCTGAATACCACACTAAGTTGGCTTCTAAAGCCTATCCTAGCGCTTACCGCTTCGGCTTGCATTCGATCTGCTTTTATCTACCAAATTCGGGCAAACGTTTATCTGCTAAATACGTCGAAACTATTTTTGCTAACGGTAGAATAGAAATTGATATCGTTTTAGAAAAAAAGTATCTAGATTAGATTTAGGTATACTATTAACATCAGCTAAGTAGGTACTCTAAATGATTTATGACATCCACGTATCCAAATTTTATGCTACAAGCATCTTGTCCGTATAGCCCACAGATACAGCCAGTGTCTATACTGTAATAACATTTTCAATTGGTCGATTTCAGTTTTAGAAGATATTGTCAAATGAGTTAATGTCACAGTCTAAGTCGAACAAAGTAGGTCACGGTCAAGCTGAGTGGTCAAGTCATAATGTATGCTTGTAATTTATCACCAATTTGAAACTGACAAAATTATAGGTAATGTCAATCGATATGACGGGTAGAACATAAATAAAAAACACAGTCCATGACCTCAGAAGAAGGACTAAAGCCCATTATTTACTTGGTATGTTATAGGATGTTATAAGAACATCCTTGCCTGGTACCGATTACCTAGTATTTTTTTTGTTCTAGGTTCATCACTTGTCATAATAATTTTGACAGTTTCAAATTGATGCTATAAATTAAAAAAAAGTTCTGATAATTACTTGATCATGACTGACTTTGTTTGACTTTGACTGTGACACAATAAAAGGGTTTCTCTGTGATGTATTCCTATCACATTAAAAAAAAAAAACTATTTCGAATACAAAGATAATTATTATGTCAAATAAACTAAATAGATTATAATTGCTTAATAATATTCATACCCATGCCCGAAATGACACAACATTCCAGTCGCATCTCCTAACCTTGAATCATGTTTTCCCAAAGATTTGACATCCGTCGACCAATTCCACTGGCAGCCACACCAATCAACAAACATTTTTGCATCGTTTTACACGTTGGCGTCGCCGCCCCGCACCGGAATTATGTAACTTGCGACTTGCGATCGTTGCTGGCATACTATCGATAGACAGAAATTTTATGTGAGCTTGTGTCATTTACACGAACATTTTAAATAGGTATCGCTACTGCAGTACTAGTATCGCTAGTGTCTAGCAAAATCATAGGCTAAGTATACTCCCTCTACGAGCAAAATATAGTAATACGACAAGCAATCGTCACAAATCGCAAATGTCACAAGTAGGTACTGTCAAAACTGCAATAACAAGTCGAGAGCCTCGCGCGGCATGACGGACCAAGCAAAAAATTTTTTTTTCTTCGTGGCTTTCTTCGTTATTTCTGTAACTCGCCAACGTCTTGTGTAAAGTCAGGTAGACATTTATTCTGGATATTGTCCGGGTGGGATCTATTCGTGACCACTCTTTTCTGCACTTGTAAATTTGATATTGACTTCTGACAGTTTGAAACTGTTTTTTTTTTTTAAATTTATGCCATATGTGGCAAACAAGGAGATGGGCTGCCTGATGGTAAGCAGTCACCGTCACCTATGGATACTTGTAACACCAAAGGCATACGTCGCAAATCCTTTAGGACTTGATTAATTCGTCTTTTGAAGAACCCCATGTTGTAGCCTCTCGGAAACACCGTGGAACATAGCTCATTCCACATTTTGTAGGTAAAAAAAGAATCCTTAAAGAAATCTTAAAGAATATATAAGTATTAATGAGCCAAGAAATATCGTGTGAATCGCACAGTGTGCGATTTCCAATGATCTGTAATGTGTGGATGAGCCTTCAGGCGGTGGTGGCTAGTGCGATGGTAAATCCGCGACGCCGGCATCAGATCAAACAATTCTTCAGAACACTCACCGTTGTAAAAGATTCAAAGAGACCCAAAGTCTCTGCGCATGCTTTGCTTAGTTTGAGGTCAGATGACCGTGTGTGCAAAAAATGACCCGAATATTTATTATTTATTTTATTTATTTATGCTGAGTGTTCAGTGAGCTTGGAATCGTCGACAATTCTGACAGCTCTACGTTGTAATGCATCAAGTGGGTCAAGCTGATAATTGGGTGCTCCGTTCCAAAGATATTCGGGACAAATATTCGGGACATTTTTTTTTTGCACACACGGTCATCTGACCCCAAACTAAGCAAAGCTTGTGATATGGCTGCCAGAGACTGATATACATACATATATAGTTTTAAATACATACTTAAATAGATATTAACAACCAGATATAGAACAAACACAAATGTTCATCACACAAATGTTTGTCCTACGTGGGAATCGAACCCACGCCCTCAGGCTCAGAAGGTAGGTTCACTACCAACTGGACCAACGGGCTATCTAGAAGAGCAGTACTCCATGTGAGGTCATTTACTATTTTGTTAGATTTATGCTACAGTATGTGGTTTCTACTGTAATATGGATCATGCAGGAGAAACCTCGAGAAAGGATAATAATGATAGCAAGTCGCAACTTACATAATAGCCCAGTCTAGTACAACGTGTAGATTGATTGCGTTTCAGGCGTCATCGCATAGAAAATATTGCGAATGTGTAATTGGATATGCGAATACGCGTCGCTCGCACGCGTGCCGGTGACGCGGCTGACAAATAATATGACGGACGATGAATACTTGCTATTGGCTAAATGCAATTTCATACGCGTGTCGCTGCTTCAAGTTGGAAAGTTATCGAGTGTTTTTATTATAAAAATACTTCGGCAAGCATATAATATAATGTTTACCAATGTCCTATAATTATGAATACAAGTAGGTCTGTTGGACTTGACTAGTTTAAGTGACTTATTTATTATAGTTTATTTTATGTCAATGGTTTAAAAAAAAAGTATTAATGATGATGATGATGGGCTTTTTCACAAAAGTATATTCAACAAAACGCGGCCATCACTTATATTGAGCTTCCGAACCGTCCTAGTTTCACAGGAAGAGTTTTTCCGCCAGGCCCTTTATCGTAGACACTTTCCACGGGCACACAGTGGGTAGTTGAATAGTGCTCCACGGTTTATTTTTCAAGCAGAGCGAAATGTTTTGAAAGGACCGATTTCACTTTGCGTCTGCGGCGTCCCCGCCCGCATGTCTCCATTGTGAAGCAACTACAATCGCACTCGTAGGTACCTACATTATTGTTTCGAATATACCCGCCTTCTTTTTATTCGCGTCTCCGTGAAAAACCGTATCTTTACACGGTTGAGTTATGGTGATGAAATTAAAGCGGGGGCTTTTAGTCGAACGTTTTGTTTCCATCGCCGGAACGCCGCACTACGAGTACATCCATACTTTTATGGAGATTATTATTTTTATGATCCTTTTCATCTTGAGAATGGATGGGAGTAATTTTGCGCTCGAGAAATACATTTTTCAGATCGTGTTTGAATAAAACTCTTGTTATTAATACAAAGTGTTATCGCTGGATTATTATCGTTTATTTGGTTAAGCGTTTCCTCTCTCGGATTAAAGGTGGAGGAAAAAGATTACCGGGTCTAACGTATTTTATGGCAGCCTGCAATACAATTATTTAAATACACTTGATACATTGAAAAAAAAAAACAATGACACAATGTTTTATTAGGTTTACGCCATTATTTGTTACACATTGTTATTAAACGTTTATCGGGACTTATCACGTATTATTTTATTTAGGTAATAATATGTACTTTGTCTCGACGTTTCGACCATGTTACAATGGCCGTGGTCACGAGCTGACTGAAAACTGCAGATGAGGCCGGCGAGAAGAGCGGATGTTTTGCTCTCCTACCTCACTTGATCTTGAAAAATGTCAGGGTTGTCACTACGACACACAACACTGACTGTACCGGTAAGTGTAATCGGTTAAAACATGTGTTCAAATCGCGAAAGTTTAAAAATTACTACATTGTATTTAAGTTTTTGAAACGTCAAGTATGAACATAACGTAAAATACACTCGATAAAATTTGCATAACTAATTGAATATTAAATTTAATCGATTTTTACAAGTTTTATTTATCTTGCAATGTTTTTGAGTTTGTTTAGATAAAATCTTGCAAGCTGAATAAGAATAACAAGTTCCTCCTCACCAATTTCGTCGAACATTTGCATAAAACTTTCTTTAGTTCTGTCTAATATGTATTCTGTGGTTCTAGTGACAATACAATTAGTTCCGTCAAATTTATTTTTTTTCCCCTCCACCATATATGACGCCATTTGTTATTTATGATGATTGTCATCCATATTTTGACTAACCATTTAAATTAGATGAATCTATCGACACCTAAAATAACAAAATTGGTTAGACCGTTTTGCCTTGTAGGTGGGAATATCCATGTTAAATACTATAATATATACCTTCCTTTTTTCTTTGCGTCGTTTGATAACCCGCAAAAGGAAACAGTGAAAATAATTTTAAGTTTTAAATGTTTGAGGTGAAGATGAATCAAACTTTGTTTTCATTAGCTTCAGTTTTTATTTTGAGTACTTAGGTGTATTTTATTACGGTAGGTAGATTGGTAGTTGAAAGAAAAGTAGATGACGCACCTTGCTAAAGTGAGTAATTAATGCACTCGTGTTAATTTAGTTAAATAACTCAAATTTGCGTTCGATGCAACAATCTAATATTCTTGTCTGTGTTTGACAATAACCAAAACGAGTTGCTATTAAAAACAAAAACACATGACGCCTTTTCGTCACACTAGCTATATTTCGTCACTGTCCCTCACAGGTCACATTCTACAGTACGTCACTTTGTGGATCTAGCCAATTTCTTTACTCGTTTCGTGCTGCATCTCGACTTTTTCCCAACTCGTCCGATGCGTTTGTACATTAATACCTACGTGGTCACGATTCAGCTCATTGGTCTATGCCGTATGCTTGTGACATGGTGATTGTTGATGTGGGTGGATGCCCAGTCAGATGTGATGAGCGAGACCAAACGACCGGTGGTACGGCTTTTAAGCTTTCATTTCAATAATATTCAGTGAATCGTAGCTACTGAATTCCGATAGTTTTGTGGCGTAAGGTTTTGTTAACACAAGGTTACACAGACTCATCATTTTTGAAGGGCCTATGGGACTCAGGGTTGGATATAAACGATATAAAGTGATTTATATTTGGTTGTTTATTACTATGTTTTGCATTACAAGAAAATTGCATCCTACTCGAGTAGCGGCCAGAGCGGAAGAGGATGTCTAGCTGTCATCACATAGCCATAGACTACGGATGAATCGACGTTTATAGAAAACTAATGATTTCCATTCACGGGGCAGTGGAATAAAGAGGGACATTCACTAGATATGCAACAATTTTCAACTAATTTTACTATGACAATAACACTAAAATCGTGAAAAAAATTGGCTTAGCTTAGGTTTTTTGTATATTTTTTTTCAATACATAAATATAAACCAGCCTATTGCGAGTCGAGATCGTACACTGAGGGTTCCGTACCACCACATAACTTCTTAGCTACTAAAGTACAAATAAATAGTGCAAAAAGACAAAATCCCATCAACGCCCAGGCGGTCATCCATCCAAGTACCGACCGTGCCCGACGTTGCTTCACTTCGATAATCGTACGAGAATTGGTGGTGAACAGAAATTAGTCACTGACTCGCACTTGGCCATTATTTATTATTTTTTTGTTATATTTTTATTTTATTATACTTTAAAGTGTGTACTTTAATCATGCCAACTTTGACGCGTGTACGTATTACCGTTATTACATTAGAGCTAATACAAAAATACGTTAATAAAATACGTTTGTTGTATGGGGGGTCCCTTTTGTTTTTACTTTTTGATATTTGATACGATATTAGACCAAAGGTCAAGTGACCTTTGAGCTAAAAATCTTGAATTCATTACAGTTTTATCGCTAAAGCTCAAAAAATGTAATCACAAACTTCGAATAAATATCCAGATGCCTTAGTATTAGCCAATCACCACCAGGAAATGTCAATAATTTTTGTTTGTAAATTTTAACCTAACCGTGGCAACCGTGGTAAATTTTAACCTATGGCGAATGCATAGGCATTCGCCATATTGGAAATTAGTAGGTAATTGTTTTTTGCACATTTAATTAGTATACGCAACACACATACGCATGCATTTATTTAATTTTAGGAGCCTTCAAAAATTCGCCGTCAATTATTATCAAGGACTTTAAAACCCAAATTTCGTCTAAAACGGTTCTCTAAATTGTAGTCACATTAAATACCATGTTTCAGAAAACACACTTATTTCTTAAACCCCTTGTTAAGCTAATCCTATTTAAAATATATCACGGGTTAAGAACACGGATCCAATCTAAAAGGGTATATTCTAATGTTCGACAGATTAATCTGTACGGACTTAGAGCTGGGTAAAGTTACGGTACAATTTGGAACAGTATCTAGGTTTTTCATGATCCTAGAAAAAAGAAGAGCTTTTCCAAACCGTCAAACAGCATAAAGTTGCATATTGTAAAAATTTAAAGGCATAACAGATACCTCTTTGACTAATAATAATGGGAAATGTAGCCGGGAAAAGGAAAGTCAGTCGTTGATGAAAATAAAGTGAAATAGAAGAATGTAGTTGCCTACCATTTCAAAGAGGATGGGAATTTCGAGTCCAACTGAACTTCTTTCGCCTTGTCAAGGACATTACCAAAAGCGCACATGCAACCGTTCGGCCTTAACTGTTGGCCTTTTGGAAAAACTCAGAGTCACACAACGGGCAATGGAGAGAGTTATGCTCGGAGTTTCTTCACCCGATATGATCCGGAAAGTGGATATTCGCCAATGAACTACAGTTACAGACATAGCTATCAAAACTTGCAAGTTGAAGTGGCAATGGGCAGGCCACATCGCTCGTAGAAAAGATGGGGCAGGAAGGTTCTTGAGTGGGGACCATGAACCGGAAGACGAAGCGTCGGTAGCCCTCCTACTAGATGGACCGACGACATCGTGAGAGTCACAGGCATCTAGTGGATGCAGATGGCAGGCTATAGTTCAGTGTGCAGGTCAAAAGGGGAGGCCTATGTCATTGTTCAGCATTGCAGTGGATGTTTTCGGGCAGATGATGATGAGCCGGTTAGCCACCATAGTTCTCGTGTATATTACAGATCATGTTTTGTGAAAACCTCCATCACTGTCTTCCAACATGCAAACTCACGGCTACACTGCAAATCATTAGCAGGATAGAGACGGCTGCGGCAGACCACACTCGCTGTTTGCATTTGTAATTAATACACTGTTTGCACTTCTGATTTACGATAGCGTCCGTTCTGCAATACTAATGTGTTAATAGTTCAGAAAATTAGCCGAGTATACGGCGTCGTGCACAATGTGAGTAATAGTTAAATCACTTAACGGAGAATAAGGAGATTTAAGGCACAAAGCGCTCGCCTAATTAATCCGTAATTGCGACGTGACTTCTCATGACGTGACACAGTCTACCTACCAGTCTACAAACCTGTGAAACACGGCATGACAAAGAAATTCAATTTGAACTAAAATAGGTATCGTCTGATGAAGATGCTCATGCTTAGCTACAAATTATAAACGTTCAAAGTGTCCAACGAAGATTCTAAGTGCAATCATCAGTATTTACGAAGGTAAGTAAGGTTTCATACATCACCTTTTGTATCAAATGTATCCTTTACAAAATATGGGCCGCCAAAGTGGCAAAAAGTTGGCCCCTGCAATTCTAAACTATTATGCATAGAAACTTGCAATTTGCCATGCTGCTCCATCATCAGATCAGTTTGATGGTACCAAATGATTGTATTGTCACCAGAAATACATACATTATAATTATACAGGGTTACGCATATAGACCGTGCCGAAATGTCAGGACTTTGCATTCATCGTAACGGACAACTTTTACTATGGTACAGACCCAGAAGTCCCAAAAAAAACTGCTGTTCCATAGTAAACGGTAATCGACATTCTTCAAAACGTATAGAACAGCTGTTTTTTTCCCGTGATTTTTTGGTTGGTCTCATAGTAAAAGTTGTTCATAATGATGAGTACAATGACCTCCTTTCAGTTTATTACAGTCTATATGCATAACCCTGTATACTTGCAAAGTTTTAAATCGATATTAGTAGTAGGTTAAAAATTACTTCTAATATTTGTTTATAATGTTAATTATAAGTTAGGTATAATAACAATTAGGTATGTAATTCACACAAGAGAAGTTGACATGATATAATTTTACATAAACATTATGCCCATTTTTCAGCCACACGAGTACCAACCTCTCGTAAAACCGCGCTCATTCCCAAAATCACGGCGTGTAATGAAATACCGACAAAGGACCGACTCCAACGCACTTCACGGCTCCGAGGGGTGTGTCTTGCTCATTTCGGTTTCGTGAAAAATTGAGCCCCCACTCTTGTAGGTCCCTAAGTCAGCGCCGGGCTGAGGGCGTGGTGGCATTCCGAAGAGAAATTTGCATTTTTAGCGAAAGTACGAACGCACGTCTCGAACAGACGGATTGCGAGACGGATGATCGCGCGACGATGGATCGACACCCGCTTTTTTGGGAGGAAGCTAATTTTGGTGGAATTAGATTGCTTTAATATTTTCCGCTAGGACTTCGTTTTATAATAAACTAGTTGACCCGACAGACGTTATCCTGTTAAAAAAAATATTGTTTGTGTCACAAAAACGCCAAAGAAAAAAAAAGTCGGTAAGTTTTTCTTAAATATTTTTTTTTCCAGGAAACTTTAATAAAAATCTTCCATAAAACCTACTTTGGACTATTACGAACATTTTGAAACAAGAAATAGTCAAGTCGATCCAGCTGTTGTCAAGTGATGCGCTTGCCAACGAAGAGCATTTCATTTTAACAAGCTTTTATTTAACTTGTCTTGTTATTATGTATATATGTATGTATGCATGTGTAGGACAAATCTTGCAATTGAATTTTAGATACACTAAGTATGGGACTCGTTAAAACGAACTAAATGAAGCCACACTCGTAGGGTACCACTTTTCACTTCCTGCTTCATCATCAGACGAGTTTTTTTGATAACATATTATTGTATTATGTACAATCTGGATTACATAATATTTGCAAAGTTTTAAGCCGATACGACAATTAATAATAATAATATTAAACTTTATTTCCGTTTCCATCTAAGCCTTAAAAAGTTAGTTATCTTAGATCTATGGTACAATTTACAGTGGTTAAGACTAAGAATAATGCGTAAAACTATTAGCTCCGGGTCCTAAACTAGGCAACCAAGCCTGTGTCTTGGGTGCCAGTGGATCCAGTTAAACATAGTGAATATCCGTGTCACAGCTTGTACATGTTTAAGTGACTTAAGACTGAATTAATAGGCAAATTTACAATACAGCATGAGATTCAAGTAGTAGAGTAGGTAGTAAGTAGTAAGATGCCTTCCAATATTGTTTTACATAGTTACAAGTGAAGCGTGTTAAAACGGATATTAAAATTGCTAATATTAATTGAAATGCAACTAAGTAGGTTTTCGAACGAGTTCAGTGCAACAACAATTAACTTTCTCAGTCAATACGAAACAATAAACTCTAGAAAATCCCGAAGAATAAACGAGACTCGCTTCGAAAACTTTGCCTACATAAAACAGCTGTAAATACTACTGGGTCCAACTAAAATTTTAATAATATTGCGTCTCACGTTGTTTAAAAGCAATAAAAATCCAAAAACTTTAGTTTTCGCGGAAAGTTTCGCTTTGCTTTCGGCTAACGGTTGGGTGCCAGTCGGTAGCGCTGAGCCCGGTTTTCTCCCAACAACGAAACGCACCCAGCTTGGGCCCTACAAGGAATAGGCGTGTACGGAATGCATAATAAAGTAGGAGATTAAAAACTACAAAACCTTGTCAATACCAGCCGCCTGTCGGACGCTTCGCGGATCGAACATGATTGAATAACTTTCCAAGTAATGGAAATTCAGTTTAATAAAAGTTCGTGTCAAACGCGATTCACATTTATTTTTGCCGAAAAAAATTTGTTAGTTAAAAAGATTAAGTTTGATGATAATATACGAGGTTACGCGGAAAGGGTGTGAACGTCGAAATGGGTCCAAAAATTATGGATGGAGATTATTAGATGGGAAAACCAGCATTATCAAACAACTTTTACTATAGGACCAACCCCGAAATCCAGAAGAAAATATAAGCATGTTCCATACATTTTGTCGAGTGTAAATGACCGCCTTTTCGCGATTTCATGGGGTTTGAAATAAAAGTAGTTTAATAAAAGATGTATGTGAAAATGAGTAGTAGTGTGTAAAGATGTTTAATAAAAGTGTGTGGGGTATTATCGAACACTTTCGTCTTAGTGCATATTTAACCGCTTCCGCGTAACCGTCAAATTAATGTTAATTAAATTAATAAAAAAATTGTGTAAATTAAGAGCCTATATTGATTTAATAGATGTTACTTCAGGGGTTTAGCTAGGGTTTTATATTTGTAATTCATAATAACTAATTTATTCACTGCAATATAAATAAATTGTGATCTGAAGTAATCCTAGCAGGCAGCTTTATTTTTGCTGGCAAAGCATGCAACAATAATTGTTTTTAGTCGTAGAATTTAAAACTAACGTATTGTAGATACTTACATACCACGAATTCTCTAGTCTGAAGTCTAGTAAATAAGTGATAAATATACTTCCACTTCTCGGTTCGTGAAGTTATAGATATTCGACAGGTTCTATGATAAAAATTCTGCTGTAACAATTGCAAATTTTCCCGGAATTTTTAAGGCAATAAAATTTCATAGCTTTTTCATAGCACAGGGAGAACGTAGTAAAATGACTACGATCTTCCTGTAATTGTTTCGTACAAAAATATAACTTTTTTATCTGCGATTTGTCACAGGGAAGACCAAATTATTTTTCACAGCGTAATCATAACTATAAATAAGCTATAAATAATCAATTTTTTTATGGGAGCAACCCTGAAATTGTGAAAATAAAATCAGCTGTACCCACAGACTAACCTAAAGCTACTACTGTTCCATACATTTTGTCGAGTGTCAATGACTGTTTTCTATGTAACAACAGATTTTTTTCGCGATTGCGTGGTTGGGCCCATAGTAAAAGTTGTTCATAATGATGAGTACTATGACCTCTTTTCCGCTTAGTACAGTCGATATGCGTAACCTTGTGTATAAACATGGGTAAATATGCCTTGAAACATTTCGTCGAGTCCACGAAAACATAGCAGAAAACCTTGCATATTCGTTTTCTCTGGATACCACACACTTTCTTTTTGCTATGGTTTCATTTCTTCCGTATGGCAATAAAACTGCATCTCGATTCTGATCACAATCGAAACATATTCAGATGCGGGTCGACACCTGAGACATCGCTCTGCTTGAAAAATGCTTATTATATTGCTTCCTCGTAAATAAATGTAATGTACATGAGGAGGGAAACATTCTATTAAAATACGCAATTCGGAAACATTTGTTATTTGTCTGGTTCTCTTCTTGATATATATAGAAAGTGATATCCTATAAACGTTCCCTTTTTTCCTTTTGAGGTACAGAAGCCTAAAAAGCACATTTTCGAAACTGATAATTTATAGTTATACTAAAGTTAAATCTCACAAAGCACCACGATGGAAGGTATTATTCAAGAATTATGTTTGGTTAATAATGAAAACTTGGAGAGCTCGAGGCTCTGCATGTTCCAGAAGTCTACATGAAATCTGCATGTAAGCCCATACCCACAACTCACCTTACGGCTAACTGTTTTAAGCATTTCTGTTTACGTGATGAGAAAGGCAAACTGTATTTCGGTGCGTTAAGGTTTACGTTCGCGTGATTTTCCTAACTGCGCTGTTTCAGCGCTAATTTGAGCTAGCGTTAAGAGTTAGACGTAAGGTCCCTGGACCCTTATTAACTAGTTCATATAAGATTCCTTGCCACAAACGCGTGACGTTATAACATGAAAAAGTAATTTAAAAATGGACTCTGTGCCCAAAGTCTCCATGACCAAATAAATATGCATGGAATTGGCAATCTCAAGTTTGGTAACGCGATGAGTTTATGAATTGTCAAATTCACGCGGAGCAAGCTAGCGTTGTATATAATATAGTATCCGTTTTTTTTAACCACAGAGTGACTTTTGCCATGTTGCCACAAATGTTAATAATGTGCAAGCGAGATAGCTGTAGTGGGATGTTGGCTCTTAACTGAATTATCGTGAAGTTCAGATACGATAGTTATTACGCGTCTATTGCGCTCCACACGACTCCAAAGCAAATTAATATTTCAGTAAATGATTACCAATATTAATGGAACATTCGCGTTTAACCCGAAAGCGCAAGAGGAAATGAGCGTCTGTATCTAAGGATTCACACGCGAGTGAACTACTGTGCAGATTGTTACGAAATGTTGCGTTACTAATGTACCTAATGTCGTATGAAAGGGACGCTATTGCTTTATCACGACGTCTCATGTCAGACGTGGTCGTATAAATGATTAGTGGTGTTCAGGATCTAATGTGCGTACATGTTCATGTAATTTATTATTGCTAGCACTCAGGACTAGAATCAACTATGTCAGATCAAAATTATATTATGGAAACTCACGTGATTTTCACACGTTATGTTTTTATACTACGGGAATTACGTAAGATTAAGTCGGTTACTCCGAATTTACGCCGGATATAGTCAACCGCATTTGGCTGTGCAAAACGAGGCAAAAACGCGCGCGCGCTCTGGAACCTTGCAAAAGACCGTCTAAACCAACTGAAACTATAGTCGGAGTAACCGGTTTAATATTACGTGACTAATTACTGTATAATATAGCCAGTCGTCGAATTTGTTAATCTTTACTAATATTATAAAGAGGAAAGATTTGATTGTTTGTTTGTTTGCATTGAACAGGCTCCAAAACTACTGAACTGATTTGAAAAATTCTTTCACTGTTGCGAAGCTACACTATCCCTGGGTAACATAAGCTATATTATATTTTCAAAAAACAAAATAGGGAAGCTTACTAAAACTCCAATAATGTAAACCAAGGTGTACACAAGGACAGTTCAATGACAGGACAACGTCTGCCAGGTCAGCTAGTTGTCTATAAATAGCTTATTTTTAGTGCTAAATGCCTTAACTTAAATTGTACTAAACCTAACAAAAAAGCACAAAATCGAGTTGCTCAGCAATATGAATATCTGCACGTCCATGCATCAATTACGTAATCTTTGTCCGTCGAAGCGGCCAGGGCAATACATCAATCAGCTCGCCAGCCGACAGGCTCGCAATCAAATAAAATTTAACTCAAAAGCTCTCGCATATTGTAAGCTGTTTATTGTATTCGTTGATTTCTGATGTTATTGTTAAGTGTATGGCTTTAATTGGCATTAATGCTGTATTGTATTAAGGATTTGTTTAACTACATTTTATGTATATTTTGCGAGAATTACTTACGAAAGATTGATCCGGTTATTCCAACTGAACCATAATCTATATATATATAAATGAATCCCTATTTACATTGGTCACGCCATAACTTGAGAACGACTTTTAAGTAATACGTTTTTTATTTGGGCGCATGTAGTTTTGTTTGTTGGCGCTGTGACTGTTGTCATCTTGTTTTTGTCTTGCTTCATAGGTATTGAGTCGAGAATGCTTGCTTGTGCATATATGTATGTAAAGAATTAGATGGTGCAACACAACCTAGAGAAATGGTGAAATAAAATATGACCACGAAAAAAAAAGTGGCTATATTTAGAACTATAATAAGTTCAGCCCAACTATATATAGCTAGTGTGCGGACGCGTCTAAATGCCTCAGTGTAGAATTAATTTTATGTGTGTTTATAAGTATAATTTATTATTAAGGGTCGTCAAGTTCACGAAATGAGCTGGACATGAGAAAGAGGAAAAAGTGAGAAGTGGAGATGGTTAGGGGAGGCCTATGGCGAATATGTAGCTTATAAAGTATACTTAAAGTTTTACATTATTTATGTGCTTTTAAGTTTAAGTTTAGATTGTAATATCTGTATTCAAATATGAGGCTTTTTATCTATTTATTTATTTAATTTTATTTATTAAAGGTAATTATTATTGAACATTTCGAACTTTACTCTTCTTCTTTGTCCTGACCCCAGTTCATCTGGGGTCGGGCTTCCTCGTTGCTCGGCGCCAGGACTCTCTGTCCTGGGTTGTCGTCGCTGGCTGGGCCAGGCTCCTCGCATCTTTTTGTATATTGCCCCACCACGTGGCTGGGGGTTTGCCTCTGCCTCTGGGTTTGTTCGTGATGTTAACTGCCTTTTTTACGACGTAGTTATCGTCCTTACTATATTATATCGTCCCCGTATTTCGAACTTTACTAACATTTTAAAATCTTTCTCTGGAGTTGCTAGCAATTTATATATAAACATAAGTATATCTAAGCGTGGCCTAATTTCGACGTATGAATTTTTCGTGACCAGCATTCTATATTTCTGAGTAGATAACACCTTAGTAATTAAGGGTGACCAATAACCACTGACAAGCCTAGCTCGAGTAGAGTCGGAATTAATATACCAAAACAAAAATATCTCACATAAATATCAATTTAATATTGAGAATTATGTGAGATATTTTTGTTACACCGACTTCAAAATTAGTAAAATCCACAATTTTGTTAACATAATTTTTTCCCCAGTTATTTTGATTAAAAACCCTAACTACTAAATCCAGTTTGATATTATTTTAATGTGTAAACAAATAATATAATAAACATCGGTTTATAAATGACGGAGTGAGGTAGCAAACATAAAAATAAAATTGAGACTGTCCTCCTTGTTTGAAGTCGGTTAAAAAAACAACCGAAAATTCTTACCAGCTAGAGAGTTACCTCTCAACATTGTTAATTTGAGTGTGAGCCGTCGAAAGTCCATGTACATTGTACCTCCAATAATAATTTGTTTGAAACAATACCCAAAAGTAGCCGCAAGCGAGGATAGAATGTCCTAATCAACCGCCTCGTGTCTACCTTGATTAAAAGGTACTTGGGTATGTGAAGTTGAAAACAATTTTAGTAGAGGTCGAAAATGTTGATAAGTACCTATTTAAAGAACCTTAAATGAGAAATAAACTTTTTGTTTTCACTTAATTATCAATTTAAAAACAGTTTTCCACGTTATTGGTCCATATTTTATCCCCAGTTATTTTGACATAAAAATCAAACTACTGAAATGATTTTGACCAAATTTATAGGAACCAATCTGAAATATTATAGTATACTTTCAAATAAAAAAATAAAAAAATCATTTCGATTTATAAATGACCGAGATCTGAGGTAATAAACATACAAAAAACCCTGGTGTTAATACCCCATAAAGTATAATCCATCACCCACCATACCATAAAATTTACACTTGTCTCGGTTTTTGAACGACCACCGTCTGGTTCCGCTAGACGCACAATTAGCTTTTGACAACTGCGCTGCTAGAAAATCTAAGTTCCGATGAGTGACGTGGCTTGCCCGGAAGCCGACTGATATTGGCCAAAAATGACGATAATTATCTTCAGAATTAGAGCAAAAGTTGTATCGTATAGATATAGCAATTTAAATCTAGTCCCCAAGAACTGCGCACTGGTTTGGTTCGAATTATGAACTGATTCGTTTATAAAATGTCATTACTACTGATTTTTACATTAACCTAGACTAAATAAATAAATAATAAATATACAGGTAATTTTTTCAAATGTAACATTTTTAATGTTAACAGCTGTTAATCAGATTTTTATATGCGGATACATGTTAATAGTGTTATGTCATCAA
This sequence comes from Agriopis aurantiaria, assembly GCA_914767915.1. Taxonomy (NCBI): domain Eukaryota; kingdom Metazoa; phylum Arthropoda; class Insecta; order Lepidoptera; family Geometridae; genus Agriopis; species Agriopis aurantiaria. The sequence continues at coordinate 8,803,888 of OU611983.1, read as the reverse complement.
ATTTCTTCGTTAATTAGTTGTGTCATGGTATGTTTTCTGAATACAAATAAAATAAAAAAATAGATAAATTATATATTATTTTCTCAAGAATCACTTTCCGATAACCAAAAGGCAACATTCACATTTCACGCTTATTGGCCCGTCGATTGAGTCTGTAATCGACAAAGTCACGACTCGCATCGCTGGTTTTAAATGTATTGGGTTTCCGTCATGTCAGCTGCCAGCCGCACGGCTAGATGAGTGCCCGCGTGAACTGGATGACTGACATTAACTGCTAATGTGGCCCTTTATGATGCACCTGCCTGATCGCTCAGTGTGATGATACTCGTATCTATACTGATACTGATGTACGTGGTCTGCTCTTCACGAATTGGAGCGTAGTTAACATGCATAGAAATGTTAGGCCAGCTGATTATTATAGACTGATGATTGTATGCGAAAATTTTACATGGTGGTCACAGAAAAACAAGGGAGATTATGGTGGCGTGGCGGATGCGAACGCGTCTGGTCTCAATCAGGCTTGATTAATTCACCCAGCAGATGACCTTGTTGTCCTTTTTTTGCAAGTGGACTAGTTCATTGGTGTCACTACAAGTTTCTTAGTATACTTACTGAAAAAATTTATTAAATTAGCTGATATAAGTATGCGCTGTCCTTCTCCCGCAAACTGTGTGTAGCATTTATTTTATATGGCATGCGCACAGCTTGACGTCATAATGTGCTATACTGCGCTCTCTGTCTAGCATGAAATTAAAACACTTATAGCTTTTTAGGGTTCCGTACCCAAAGGATAATAACGGGACCCTATTACTAAGCCTACGATGTCTGTCTGTCCGTCTCTCCGTTTGTCCGCCTGCCTGTCCTACCTTTAAACGGCTGTATCTTCCGAACCGAAACAGATAGACAGTTGAAATTTTCACAGAATATGTATAGTTACAGCAGATTAACTATCTCTATAATCTCTATAGCAAAAAAGACAAAAAGTAAAAACGAAAGGGGGTCCCCATACAACAAACGTATTTTTGTATAAGCTCTAATGTAAAAACGGTAATAAACGTACAAACGTCAAACTTAGCATGATTATAGTTCACACTCTAACTAAAGTATAACAACAAATAATGACCAAGTACGAGTCGGTGACAAGTTTCTGTTCATTACCAAGTTATAACTGGTAATTTCGTTATCGAATTTTGTAGTGGTACGGAACCCTCAGTGTGCGAGCCTGACTTGCACTTGGACGGCTTATTACTTTTTGAACTATTAATTATTTGTTAGTTAATCCTTTGTATTCTTTTTCTTTTGTTCGTATCAATATTTTTTATATATTTATATTAATACGATAAGCAATATAATAGTCACTTAGTACCATTCACGACTCTTTCGCATACAAACATGCCAGGCAAGTCGCAATACGTCATAAGGAGTTCCCCAGTTCTGGATACAGCTCCGCAACGTTTTTCTTTCATTTCTTCTGCATTGTCTTCAAGAGTAGCCCAAACGGAGTAGTTTGCTTCTGCTAGGGTTTGACCTAAACCAAAGAGGTCTTAATTTCATTTTATCTAATTTATATAATATGAAAAAACTAACAGTTCCTGGAGATACTATCAAAGCAGAAACTTTATGCTGATTTAGTAAGTAGTAAATACTTCATTGGCTGTCGTTCAGTGTGGAGGTTAAAGGGGGAGGCCTATGTTCAGCAGTGGACGTCTTCTGGCTGATGATGATGATGATGATGATGACTTCATTGGACCCGGTTATGTCCTAAAACTGCGACCAGAACCACAGGAGGATAGGCAGCAGCGTCCTATTAGTACACGGTGAACGTATTGCGGTCCCTAAGCCGCCTGCCAAGCGTGGGGCTTATAGCAACACCCCTTTCTAAGAGAGAGGCCTTTGTTCAGCAGTGGACATTTACTGACTGATGATGTGATGTGAATTACTTCAATAAGCCAATCTACTAAGTAAAAAAGTATTGATATTGTAGTAGGTACCTAGTAAATAGTAATGCTCTAGATAATAACTTTTCGCTATCAAACAGTGTCACGATTAATAATAATCGAATTAGAAACAGGACTACATAATTAGTAAATACGTAAATACTATTTGGTTTACCTGGATGACATACTTTTTTCCAGTTATTTTGATTTAAATGCCAAACTAATTGAGCCCATTTTGATGAAATTTCTATTTGATCTGAATCTTGACCTTGCATTTTTTTTTTCCTAAAACGGTTTATATATGAAGTTCTGAGGTAAATAAATAATTTAAAAAAAAATACCGAATTGGGACCCCCCTCCTTTTTTAAGTCGGTTAAAATTATATGGAGCTGCTGTTTTTTAATTGCGATTTCCGGGTTGGTCGCTTAGTACAAGTTGTTCATAGTGATGGGTACTATAGACACTTTTCTGGTTAGTGCACCCTTTCCACGTAACCCTTTAGAGATATAGATAGAAACAGAGAGAGAAAGAGAGAGAGAGAGAGAGACAGAGAGAGAGTTATCTCACTTTTTATAGTTCTATATTCGTACTGGAACATGAGATCGCTGAACCCAATGAGCAGAATATCAGGGTTTGGGGCTTTGTTGAGAAGGTGTTTATTCATAAAACTGGTAATCAAGACTGCTTCTTCTTCAGAGTTTATGATAGCTAGATTCCCTTCTTGAACATTACAAACTTTATAAGCATCATGCCAAGATAATGGTTCTTCGTGAAATTTATAGCATTTTCCGTTTTCTTGAGGTACAAATCCTGAAATTTTTTAAACTATTTTCTCGAATATGCTTGGCTATTTATTGATTATTGTTGCGGTATTATAACCCTCAGGATCTGTAAGAAGATCGGTTAGATTCTCTCCAAATAATCAATCAGTTCAACAACTCGTTAGGGATTTAGGGCTCACCCCCTGGGCAAGTCTGATCCCCACTCCTGGCAACGGCCCAAGCCGAGGTTATTACCTTTGAGGTGCCCTTGAGCTAGTCGCCCAAAAAACTTAAACCATTAAGTTATGCCGAACGCCATCTGTCTGATTTCGCGGACTAGTTTGGTCAAACTGTAGAAGCCGTTAGGTCAACATCATCATCATGAGCCAGAAGACGTCCACTGCTGAACATAGGCCTCCCGCTTTAACCTCCACACTGAACGACAGCCTGCCTTTTGCATCCACTGGATGCCAGCGACTCTTACTATGTCGTCGGTCCATCTAGTGGGAGGCCTACCTACGCTGCGTCTTCCGGTTCGTGGTCTCCACTCAAGAACCTTTCTTCCCTAGCGATGTGGCCTGTCCATTGCCACTTCAACTTGCAAATTTTAACAGCTAAGACAAGGGTCTTTGACCAGTTTGTGTTGCCAGTGATGACATATGGTACTGAGACGTGGTCCTTAACTGTTGGCCTTTTGCAAAAACTCAGAGTCACACAGCGGGCAATGGAGAGAGCTATGCTCGGAGTTTCTTTGCGCGATAGAATCCGAAACGTGGATATTCGCCAATGAATTAGAGTTACAGACATAGCTATCAAAACAAAAGTCACCGAAGGACAACATAATTTAACGTAAAAAAAAGTTTTTTTGTGGTACAGTCATGTAGATGCAATATTTTTTTTTTTTTTTTTTTTTTCTGTTTTTTTTTAAGGAGTTTTGTCGATATTCGACCATGCCACTCCCGTAAATCTAATAACATATTTAAACTATTTTTTTTTTAAATAATTACTATAACTAACTAATTACATCGGGATCGCTTAAAGCATCCATATAGATGCTATTTTCTGATCTTCTTTTTTTGTTTTTCAATCTGTCGATCTACAGTATCAAGGGTTCAGTTATCTATGTACAATTCCCTAAATGTCACGTAAAAAAATTCCCTGAACGTTAATCGTATTTCGCATGAAGTCGGTTAGAAAGGTACAAATCAATCTTACTTTCCTTTTTAAATGCCTATTAAATTGGTAGTAGATCTGTGCTGTTCATAGATTCAGTCTCCCTCTACGGTGCTGTTAAATGATATTAAAGATATTCAGTTCGATTTCCGTCGTCTTGGCAGTAGCAAGTGAGATGCCAATACAAAAATGTCAAATTGCGTCATACTAAACTATAAAAACGTATGTAGATAAAGACCCTTTGATAGCAGGTGGCCTTGCGATTGGAAATAAACAACCACGAAATTATAGACCCGGGGCCGACAACCTCGAAGTTGTTCAAAAGTACGCATACCTAGGACAAATTCTGCAGTTATGGTAAGAATAACTTCGAGAAAGAAACCAATTTAATAGAAGATTCATTTGGGATGGGCAGCATTTGGTAAGCTCCGCCAAGTCTTCATAATGTTATATGGTCATTGGTATGGTCATCCATACTACAGTGTCTTGGCAACCGTTATTAACTACGGTGCTGCAACGTGGACACTCACAAGTTTAAACCTATGCTCGGAGGTTCTATACGGGATAAAATTCATAACGAAGTGATTCGAAATAGAACTAAAGTTACTGACAAAGCTCAAAGGATTAATAAGCAAAAGTGGCAGTGGGCCGGCCACATTGCCCGAAGAACCTACAACCGATGGGGTAGACGAGTTCTGGAGTGGAGACCACGTTTAGGCAAACGTAGTGTAGAACACCCTGTGGCCAGGTGGAGTGACGACCTGCGTAAAAATGGCGGGTAAAACTGGATGCAAAGAACTGTCGACTCACTGTGACCAACTGCGAACTCAGTGGCATCTACACACTATGTCCAGCATTGGACAGTTAAAGGCTGATGATTAAGATGAACCACAAATCTACTTTCGCGACGTACAAAAAATACGGCTCGCTTGATTTTTTTATAGTTTGACGTATTTGCTGCAGCTTCTAATTTCTAAGATCTGCGGCCACAACCGATGTTGCCAAAAGTTACCTTCTCAAAGTAATTTCAACATTTACACTCACCGTGATCATAGTTCTCACATTTCTCGTTATACTCTGTGACATTTCCATATATTTTACAGATGAATGGGTAGATATGGTTACAGGGTCGGTCGTCAAACATTCCCTCTCTGGTCATAACGACGCAGTGTTCCGTACTGTCTTCTGTATCGTTATTTGGACTGCCAGGTGCCCACAGCAAGTTTAAGACCGTTCCCACTATTGGACTTCCTGAAACGAGTTCATGATAAACAGTATCTAGTACCTTCTATGCTACCCTAGCAGAAGCTACAGAATATGTGACCACATTGTTAGATACTTGACCATTATAAAAAAAAAACCGGTTACTATTTATGAGTTTCACTATCCACCTTTCGATCCACCTCGTCAAAGCAAACCAAATAAGGCCAAAATCGAGAGTTTTACAATAGTAACCATTGAAGAGTTCCACTATTTGCCTCCTGCTTTCGTCATCAGATGAGTTTGATGGTACAAAAATAATTATCATCCCGATTATTATTGTAAGATTGATATGACAATAGGTATGTGTCTAATATTTTTTATTACCTTTAAAAAAGCTGGGCATAATTAGAACCCATCAATGAAAACAAATTAAAGTTGTTTAAAAATTAATAAATAATATTATAAGTATTTTAATTCTATGCTAGACAGAGAGCACTCTTTGTAGTTATGACGTCAAGCCTTGCATGCGCCATAATAGTAGATTGGAACATAAGGGTGCAAAATAATATTTTTACGGCGAGGACGCTTTTTTGAATCCAGAGCGAAGTTAGGGATTCTAGAGTAGAATCCCGAGCATAGCGAAGGATTCTTTAGTAGAATCCCGAACGTAGCGAGGGATTCAAAGTACGTCGCCGAGCCAAAAAATATTTTGCGCCCGAGTGGATACACTATACTTTTCATCACCCACTAAGTATGAGAAAATAAAAGGCGCCTCATATTTTATTGTAATATTATTATTTAATAAAACATAGAGTAACAACTAAATTGAAGTTAAATAGTATCTCATAATAAAACAACTAAAAACTTATATTTACATTTGAGACATTTTTGCAATTATGTTAAATTTATTGTTACAAAAAACCATAAACTTCTAACAATCCGTGAAAATTGTCGAAAACGCGGGCTGTGGGTCGCGAGTTTTTAATTTTTTTTTTTTAATTGAGCTGCCGTTGCGACTATGGGCCGTTGTACCAGCCAGCCTTTATTCAAACATTATTTGCGTTCGATTTCTTTGGCGCTGAACATTAAGATGTTCCGAATTCAAAAAGTGCGCCACAAAATTAATTGCGGCGCACTTATAAAAAAGTGCGCGGCAAAAATAATTGCGGCGAACTTATAAAGAGGATTAAAAACTTATTACTGCCCGCTAAAAGTTTCTTATGGAAAACACTTAAAAACCTTTGGGTGCATTTAAAGGCGAACCAAGTCGTTCTTTTCGAATAGATGAGATGAAAATATACTAACACACGCTTTCTGAGAAAGGGACAGAGCATTCCCTGTAAAACCCCACCAAAACTTTAAACGCTTATATATCTCAGAAATTATGTGTGATGTATTTAATTATTATTTTTATAATTAATTATTTATCCTTTATTATTATTATCCCTCGCTATGCCTGTTATTTGCAATAAATGAAATACCCGTCCACTAGCCTGTTCAAAGTAAGTTAAAATCAATTTCCAAGATTTGTAGTTACAATTGAAACTTATATTAGTTTCATTTGTTAGTTTTTTCTTTGAGTGTTAAAATAAATGACTGTACCTTTTAGTGTCACGAAATCTCCATCAGAGAACTTATCATGAAGGCCGATAAAGACAGCTTCATAATGAGCCTTCATGTTGCTCATCAGCAGTTTTAAGTTTTCAACTTCTTCCAAGCTATCAGGCTTCAGCAGCTCAGAACCTTCCGCGCTGCAGATCTGCACCGCTTCATCCCAATCCGTCGCCAAATCGTGGAGCGAATAATACGTCTGGAACGTCTGGGCCCACATGTAATCCATCCGAAATTTCTGAGCTGACAACATTATAAATCACAACCCTGGTACTTTCGTTATTAAAATTCCATTGTCATATATTTTTACCCTTTATGTTTTCCGTCCATAACTGAAATGTTATCGTGAATAACAAAAATAGCATCGTTGTCGAAGTGCTGCTTGAAATAGCGTCGACGGCGTATTCAATTACTCGTGAAAATATTATCCAATTTTATGATTGGATTAATGAAAACAGGCTGGGACTAAAATGATGGATTTCTGTATGTATGTGTAGGTAAAAATAAATGATGTTGATGAAATAACGCAAGTGCCTTTATTAACTAAACAAAAAACAAGCCAACACTAACACTACAAAAACAGTCAGACTGCCCATAGACTGTTGAAGGTCTAAAGACAATCCAAATGCTCAAGCCCACTATGAAATAAATGTACATAATTGTTGTATTAATAATCAACTAGCAACGCTCCACGGTTTCCCTTGCTAAACTAAAGGCTTTCCGGAATAAAAATTAAATGTATAATGTAAAAATTAAAGGTATGCCTGTTACCTGCTGGGCAATCGCGCTAAAAAATTACAGACGAATCGTTGACGAAACGCAAACGCTCCACAACTTTTGGTCGATTTTGTATCGATGTTGATATTTTCTAGCTTTTTCCAAAACGTTCGTTTGACAGCGTCTACATTCCTACTGTGATCGGGTTGCGTTTTGTCTTTGGTTAAAACCATTGGCACGATACGAAATCGACCAAAAGAAGTGGAGCGGTTGCGATTCGTCAACGATTCGTCCGTAATTTTTTAGCGCGATTGCCCTGCTGCGTAACGAATTTTATTCAAGTCTGTCACACACAAACTTTCCCAATTATAATATTAGTTTATTTTTATTATGATCTCAAAATATATAAACAGGGTGAATTTTTCAAGTGGGCATGGATAGCCAAGACCGAAACCATGAGGAATAGCGAAAAGTACTCAAAAGAGTATCGGACCCATTTTGATGAAAACTAAAACTGCATAATTGGGTTAAAAAAACAATAATATTCCTTACCAAGAACCCGTTGATTTTGAAAAACAAAAATAAAAAACACACACACACACACTGTATTATTACACCATTCGATATTGTCGCTAATAAGGAACGAACTCTGGAAGGTAATGACATACGGTATAACTTAACAGGCAGGTATTTGTTCGAAATTTTCTTGCGCTGTTATATGAGTTTTAGATATTATGTACTAATGTAACTATGTAACTTAATATAAATAATGCGTATTATTTATATTAAATTATAATAATAATAATTCCTTAGATAAATAGTTATGTTGAGTGTACTCCCGATTCTGAACAAAGTATTTATGGGTTTTGCGTTATGTCGATGGCATGTTGTTTATTATAATCTTTCATTTATTTATCAAAAACAAAAAGACTAATGAAGAAAATAGTACCAAAATAGAACGAAATAAAGGAGAGAAGAACAAAAAGTTAGAGAACAGACGAGAAAAACCCCAGAATTCGAACCCGATCACAAACACTTTAGGGCGCGGGCCCGAATTCAATTGGCAATACCTGGTTTCGCCCGATCGCGCTCTGTGATAGCGCGGTATCAGTTATTTTTCCCGTGATCGAAGTGGCGCGGACCGCTCGCCTGCTCGCTGTGTTCGGTCCCTACACGCTTATTTGAATCTCCTTTCTGAGCGACTTCCTTTTCTGTGAGTGTCAGGTAATTATCTGTGTGGCATTCCAATTTTACGATCGAACGGTTAATTCAGTTTAAATCTCTTCGTGTAATACGTACTCGGCAGTAGGAAGTGCCTAATCCTAGTCCCTCGGAACCAGTTCCCGAGCCGGGCTTTGTCCGCATTATATGGAGATGGATTCTTCATTTTTGTTTACATTCAACTCGGCACATGTTTTTAATGGGTATGCATATTTTTATTTCCAGTAAATTTGAATTTCAAATGTTTGAATAGACTTACATGAGTGTAAACTTTAACCGCGGCCCTCATGTGAAAACCGTATAAAGCTTTATTTCATTTTAACAACCCAAGAAAAGCTTTTGCATTGTTGGGTTTTTTAAAGTAAATTTTGAGTAATGCTTAAAAACGAGCCCTACGTATACTTTTTCATCACCATCATCATCAGCTAGAAGACGTCCACTGCTAAACATGAGCCTCCCCATTTGACCTCTACACTGAACGACAATTTGCTTTCTGCATCCACTGGATGCCTGCGACTCCCGCGATGTCTTCGGTCCATCTAGTGGGAGGCCTACCTACGCTGCTTCTTCCGGTTCATGGTCTTTACACAAGAACCTTTCTTCCTCATCGGTTATCGGTTCTTTGAGCGATATGGCCTGCCTACCGCAACATAAACTTGCAAATTTTAATAGCTATATCGGCGACTCTGGTTCTTTGGCGAATATCCACATTCCGGATTCTATCGCGCAAAGAAACTCCGAGCATAGCTCTCTTCATTGCCCGCTGTGTGACTCTCTTATTACGTATAGTTATTACGATTCCGTCTCCATTAAATCATAGCATCCGTATTAGTAAATAAAGTTCTGTGCCAACTCATCAGCCGCAGTGGGCCTGGATCAGATAAAAGTTTTCTGAAACTTTCTTTTGCGATATCGCCACCTTCGTCATGTAAATTGGACAAGTTGTGGCGGAGGATGATGCTTGTTTCATTGGTAAATACAGATTAGCTCATAATCTCGCCAATTCTCGAACAAAATTGTTTCCAGATGAACGGAAAAGGTCCAGTTCGGTCGGGGTTTGGGCTTTTCGGGTCAAGTAGCTTTTGTAATACTTTGTCTGCGGAAGCTCTAGATAATTGGTGTAATTATTTTTGTAATGACTTATTGAAACAGATTGTTTGTATGAATCACTGTATTTCTTGAATAAAGCATTAATTAAATCATAGCATAACATACTAATATTATAAATGTGAACCTCAAAATCACGATAAAAATATCATCTGTTCCATAGAAAACGATTATGTACCCGACAAAATGTGTGGAACAGCTGATATTATATTTGTCGCGACTTCTGGCTTGGTCTCACAGTAAAATTTGTTCATAATGATGGGTACTATGTACCCCTTTCGGTGAAGTACACCCTTTACGACTAGCCCTGTATATGGGTAAAACCGCGGAGTGCAGTCAGATCATAATAGGTACATATTTTGGTAAATAAATGACAGTATTTCCCTAATCAAGACAAAGAATCCTTACCTTATTGAAATGATCCAACTCAATTTTAGTAAAAAATATGTTTCAATAGGTAGTCAGCCCTAGTAACAGAGTTTTTGACCACCTGAAAACCTCCGACATGGCCTCATTTCACTAAGTACCAACAACTTAAAAAGTTGATTATCAGACCGCGAAATAATAAAACACGCGTTCAAAATGCTCCATAGACTTTATAGGATTGAAACAAGGCAAGTCCAAAAAGTAAACAGCGGCGGATACTTTCATCCTTTTCGACCGGGCTAACCCGTAAACCATCTCAGTTTAAGGAGGCATTAAATCGCAACTCAAACAAGAACCGTTACACTGAAGTTAACTCACATATTGCTTTGTGTCACGAACGCTAAAACGAACCGAGTATAGTTGAAGAGACGGAGCCGGAGTGAGACGGGGGATGCCAGATGGGAGAATGGGTGTGGAGGGCGTAAAAGGAGAAAAACTACACCGCTAAAAGTGAATGCGGTCGAAAGCCTCGCTTATTTTCAGCGCTAAGTGCATGGATTTTTTCAAGTGATGCTATGAGTGCATGCGATATATTTTGCTGTATGTGCGCATCAACAATGTTGCGTCAGCGCCAGTTTGCGTGTGAATGTGTAACCGAAAATTGTTTGGTCTTTCTGAAAGTTTTTAGTTCATAGCTTATTCTATTAAATATTATTTTTTATTGAATTTTTCTTAATACTACCTATGTGGTAATATTAAACTAGCTGGTCATTATGTTATCGTGTTAAGCGATGGAGAATCTAAATCTATTGATACGAATGTGTATCTTTGGTTTTGTGAATTTTGTGGTACCTTACCACCACCATTGACTGCTCATACAGCGCTGCAGCTTCCGCTCCTTATAACCAAACTTTATTTTTACCCGACTGTGCAAGAAGGAGGGTTATGTATTTCGAGTGTATGTATGTATGATGGTTTATTTGGCACGCCCTACAGCCTAAACGGCTTAATGGATTTCGACATGTGAGGTATCATTTGAATAGTCTTAAATAGGGGGAGTGACATAAGGTACAAGAATTCAATTAGTGGCCTAAAAAAATTTAGCCCAAAATAGAAAATAAACTTTGCTAAATATGTCAATATTACCATCATTATGCAGAGTTCTCAGCAGTTTTTTTATTTTAATATTTCCAGTACTATAAAATATTCAGTAGTTTACGAGTTAAAGCTGTATAAAAGAGCTCTGTATTTACTACGATTAATGATGATTCTGTATTTGCTAGGTAGGTATATAATATAAGTACACAGCGCGCCGCTGTTACTTTACAGTTACTTACTTACCTACTATTTATACAATACAGTCGAGTTATACATTAACTATTGAATTTCAAAACTTTATACGTCATTACCAATGGACTGGTTTTCCGCTATACTACATACTAATGTTTTTACTTACTACGAACAAAGCCACTGAGTCAGTTTTACCTCAACCATTATTATCATAGTGTAAACATTCCCCACATAATTTTAGGTAAAATATCCAATATTAAGGGCTTGTTTTCCAGTGGTCAATGATAATGCATTTAAAGTCGGATCATGGACATAATTATTGGTCAATCATCAGAGTGCACGGCTCAATATTTCGCGGTTTATTCGGGTATTATGCACTTTGACCCGTCAATGGAATATAGGGACCACAAAGTCCAACCCACCAGCAAAATTAAATTGCTGCGCCTGAGGGACTTATGTAAATTTCAGGTTCCAGGTAAGTTTTTACTAACTTACTTGGAACACTTTAAAACAAACTTACTACTGAACTTAATATGTAGATTGGAAAAGGTAAACATATTTTTTTCCAAAATCGTACCCAATTTTATCTATTATTAGATATAACAAGTTATAGGTATATTTAAGAGAGGGTTGTTGGCTTGAATGCCGACTTGGTTGTTTATTTCGTCTATCTGAAAAAGTTAATTAGTCAAGGGAAAACAAGTTTAATTCGTTTGGAGTGATCAGGACTATACCGAAAAAGCAAATAAGGTTTGTTCGATAATATTATATAGGTACATCTATTATGTCCATATTATAGACTAGCAGTGTCACATGGTTTCACTCGTCTTCCCACAGAAAACTTGAATTTCACCGGAATAAATAGTAGCCTGTACTAATCCAGGATATATGTTTATTACTAGTGTAATAAATATAAATAAAATCTACTAATAACTCGACACCAAATTTCATTAAATCCCTTGAAATGCTACGGAGTTGATGCGGACAAACATAAACTTACGCATAATTTATAATATAAACCTTATTATAGTCCGTTCACGGAGAAAAAATAATGTGGAAATTAAAGGCCGCACGTGATTGGTCGCAGATAACGAACATATTTATAAGGTGTCCACGCTGCGACTAAATGTCAGTCTCATAAATTTTTCGTGCGGTGTGGACTACTGCGGACGTGATGCTCCTAACCTGTCTTTATTTATACACTGACCTGGCTTCCTCATTGAACTTCTTCGTTTTCTGTTTATCTTAAAGTGATTAACATCTATAATGGCATTTTTCAGAAAAACTATGCTTAAGATTTTCGGACTCCAAGATTGGGCCTAGCCTGGTTTGGGGAACATTGCAATCCCTTTCGCCTTTTCTGATATGTTATTAATATTTGTATTTACTTGGATGTGTGTTGTTTTTACTTTATTTTAGTTTTGTCGTTTACATAAATTACAGATAATGTCTAATAAATACCCAGTAGCTTTTGAAAAGTTTTATAAAGATGTATTACCATAATAATTATAATCTCTCTCTCTCTCTTTTAATTGACAAAAAAAAGGCTCTTGAATGTAGGTTTTTTCAATAAACAATATTGGATCACGTTATCGGCTGTAACAATACATTTAAAGGTAAATAAAAATATCGTCTTTTTGACATTCATAGCGTTATTGTAAGTGAATGTAGGGACCGGGGCACCTGGGTCCCGACAATGGGCCCGCACAATACGCTACAGAAGTAAACTGAATAACTTTATTTAAGAACACAATAAACCACTTTTTACTGTTAAGGTTCGGAATTGTACGCCTTCGGTCGTTGAAAATAGCGAGATTCTTTTTTGTGCGCATTTTTAAGCGTTACCGCGTCACGGTTCATTGATACGTAAGCATATTTTGTCTGTTAGAGCATAATAAAAACTTTTCAGGCTGCTGAAATTGTTCCCATCTCAGTGGATATAGTAGGCATTATTTTGCGGGATATGATAGGAAACAGTTGACAATCTCAGTCTAGTAGATAAATTCAATCTATTTATTTGTTTTCTGAAACATGGTATTTAATGTGTTCATAATTTGAGGAGCTGGTGGAAAAGATATTTCTAATATGGCTTCTCTAAAATCTCGTAATATATGCGTGAACTATACGCGGTGGGCTTATAAGTATTGTTTGTTTGTACAACCTAAACACTTCAACCAATTTTGATAAATGAGGTGTTCATAGATTTATGAAAATTCAGTGATGATAGGCGAAACCTTCATAAATACAAAACGACGACACGACGTAAAGTGGAATGAAAAATTAAACGTAAAGCATATTGATACTCATCCTATCTAAAAAAATCATCATCATCAGCCAGAAGACGTCCACTGCTGAACATAGGCATCCCCCTTGTGAGAATCGCTGCAGGTATCCAGTGGATCCAAAAGACAGGCTGTCGTTCAGTGTGGAGGTTAAAGGGGAACCGTTGTGGGGGTTAACCTTTAACCCCTTTAATCTTCTATAGGCAGGCCTACCTACGCTGCGTCTTCCGGTTCTTGGTTTCTCAACCTTTCTTATCTGTTCTTTGAGCGATGATTTAAAAGAATAGGACTTTTAAAATGAGAGTGAAATTTTCGGTACATATTTTTTGATTAAGAGTATCGTTAGCAAAATATAATCTGCCAAAAATACCGTTGTCTCGTTTTAAAATTTTAAAAAAGAAACTTAACCTCTTTTGGTAGAAAAAATACATAGTAGGAATACTAGTTAGTAGTCTTAGTAGTAATCGTTACAGTTTAGGTTTAGAAATTAAATTTAAGAACGTTGCATTATTACAATCCGCAGTAAACCGGCATTTATAGTCACGTCCAATTTACAATGTTTAGCACACGACTGTATGCGCCATGTGCAACGACATTTACCACATTTTAGACCGTATCGCCGGTAATAACAGAGTCCGTTAGTTCGACAATTAAAAGCGTTTATGCTCGCGCGTGTGGCATTCTCAAATCCGATTAAAGTATATTGTATTATGAACAGGGTTTAGACAAAGGATCTTGACATCTTATAGCCAGAACATTGAGGCAGAGGTTGAACCCTTACTTGACTTGTGAGACGCTACCATACCTAGACATAATAAAGATTTTACCTATGCTCTAAAATAACAAATAACAGTTAGTGGGGTTGAGCATTTTGATTGTCTCTAGATCTTCATTGGTCTATTGGCAGACCAACTGTTTTTAGGGTTCCGTACCTCAAAAGGAAAAAACGGAACCCTTATAGGATCACTTCGTTGTCCGTCTGTCTGTCCGTCTGCCTGTCCGTCTGTCAAGACCCTTTTTCTCAAGAACGCGTAAAGGTATCAAGTTGAAATTTATACTAAACACTTGGGTTTACGGTTTCTTTCAGCTGTAAAAAAATAAAAGTTGTAAGTCAACGCAATCAAAAGATATGAATGTTTATGTCGCATATTTTGCGATTTCACAGGGAAATCAAAACCTATAGGGTACTTCCCGTTGACCTAGAATCATGAAATTTAGCAAGAGGCAAGGTCTTATAGCACATATATAAGAATAAATCCGAAAGTCACAAATTTGAAGTTATATCATTAAAAAATAATTATTTTGCTATTACAATTTTATATTTTGTAGTTGGAATGTATGGAAGAACCAACTACAAAGTTAAGTTTGTCTTTCAATATTTCAACTTCAGTATTTTTTTATGTTTTTTTGGACTCGCGCTCTGAGGTTTCCGTCCAACGGAACCCTCAGAGCACAAGTCCTACTTGTACTTGTCCGGTTTTTTTTACCTGTTGGTAGGTAGTCACCGCCGTCTGTGAACACCTAAAATACCCGGAGCAATTGTTCTCGGTCTCCTTGGCAATGTGTCGGAGGCCAAGGCTCACTTTGAGTCAAAGGGATCCAACAGTTTATAACCAACGGTAATTGTAAAAAGCTCTAAAGTTTCACAACTTGCTGGTTGTTGTCTTATAGTCTTAAAACTATTAATTACCATTTCCTATTTCCTATAAAGCAAGAGCTTAGTTATCCATGCTATGAGGCAGAGGCGTTGGTCCACTTCATTAAGACATGAATTATGAATGGATAGGGCATTAGCATCCATCTGGAGAGCGGGCAACTATGGAACACCATTGTTATGCAGATTGTAACCGGACGTTCTGCGTTCCGGGTTTAGGTATTCCCTCGATTATCAGACGTTTGTAAACAAACTTGTAGGCATATGGTTATGTATTAGGTATATTTTGTAGTGGTAGTAGTTTTGTAAGGTGCTTCCATACATACTAAGTACAAAATGTAAGATTGTAATCTCAAAACAATTTTTTATATGCTTTAATGTTATCAAATTTCGGATTTTTTCCTTTATAAGTGCTGTAAGATCTAGCTTTTTGCCAAATTTCATGATTCTAGGTCTACGAAAGTATCCTGTAGGTTTTAATTCGCCGGTATTTTTTTTGATTTTTTCACAGCAAAAGGAACCGTAGATTCTAGTGTTTGGTATAAATTTCATCTTGATACCTTTACGCGTTCCTGAGAAAAAGGGTCTCGACAGACGGACAGATGGACAGACGGACAGACGGACAGACGGACAGACGGACAGACGGACAGACGGACAGACGGACAGACGGACAGACGGACAGACGGACAGACGGACAGACGGACAGACGGACAGACGGACAGACGGACAGACGGACAGACGGACAGACGGACAGACGGACAGACGGACAGACGGACAGACGGACAGACGGACAGACGGACAGACGGACAGACGGACAGACGGACAGACGGACAGACGGACAGACGGACCGACGGACAGACGGACAGACGGATAGACCGACAGACGGACAGCAAAGTGATCCTATAAGAGTTCCGTATTTTCCTTTTGAGGTACGGAACCCTAAAAAGACAAGATAAAACAGGTTGTTATATTTTCGTAAAATTTATTATCTAAAAAGGAATCATCAAAAACAATTTTATATTGGCAGAGTAATTGCGTAACAAACATACAAAAAAAAAACACATACAGTCGAATTGATAACCTCCCCTTGAAGTCGGTTAAAAAGTAAATTATTTTACCTTATAATATATTACTTAACCTAAAAAACTACTAATAGATAGACATACAACTACAAATAGAAAATCTTTATTGTGCACACTAGAAATAAAAGTTATAGTTTTTTCATTAATAATAATTATGCTTGTGTTTGACCGCCAACTTGCCTGATGTTAAGATAAAGTAACTTAAGAGCAAGTGCCATAAATAGCGACCTTATCGCTAAAAGCGATCACTTCCAGGCAACCATTGGATGGATAGATTTTACGTATAGTTTAGACGGGGATGTTATAAACTAAACTACTACTTAACACTACTTATGGTTCATATTCCAAAAACCTGTACGAAGCACTTTGATCCCATATTTATTGTGCAAACTGCTAGTCTGTGGAATGCGCTGCCTGAATGGGTGTTCCCCGACGGCTACAATCTAGGTGTCTTCAAATCACGAGTGAATCGGTTTCATCTAGGCAAGCGTGCTCCAACGTAGACCGCATCAGGCGAGATGGTGGTCAACGCAAGCCTATATATTATTTATAAAAAATTAATAAAACTGACCCTGTTGGTCTTCCTATGATATAAATAAATACTTTTTATCCTAGAAACATGTAAGCTTTCTGTAGGATTGTGCCTAAAATCACAGCTACTACATAATAATTACACACACCCAAAATTGAACACAGCAATCATTTGTATACGATACACATTGATCACTTAAGATGCAAACGGCTTGGACGGCTATACCTCAGGGAGCGACGGGAACATTCGCCTATATTGAGTTACCGAAGCTCGTTCACAAAGCTAGCTAGCTTCATAGCCAGAATATCCTTAACTCTTTAGAGATCACGATTTTCTGACCTCTGAGTTAAGTTTTCAATGTTTATTTTTATGTTGCAGGTGCTATTTATAGACCCGGGTATGTCCTAAAGCTGTGACTGTTCTAGTCACAGCGAGAGGATGGGCATCAGCATCTTCCTACTGCACGGTGGAACGCTCTGTGATCTCCAAGCCGTTTGTCAAGCGTGGAGATTTTAGCGCCACGACAGATAAACGTAGCGTTCAGGCTGTCGTTCAGTGTGGAGACTGGAGGTCTAAGGGGAGGCATGTGTTCCACAGTGGACGTCTTCTGGCTGATGATGATAATGAAGTTCTTCTTAGAAAAATCATATTTCAGTCCTGGGTTGGTTTCTCATAGGCAAGCGTGCTCCATTGTGGACCGCATCATCGCTTTTAATCAGGCAAGTTGGCGGTCAAAAGCCATCCTATTACTAAATAATAATAAAATAGGCACAATAATTTTGAACCATCGAACTGGTCTGTTGAGGATCAGAAGGTGGATAGTGGAACTCTTCAGTGGTGGTATTAATCACACTAACAGAGCCATCTAGTCTGAAAGAAGCCAATCATTTCCCGTATTCCTCATCTCCCAGTGCGCGCGCGCGCACAATATAAACGAGGTTTATTAGTTTTTTTAACTTTCACCATTATTACTATTTACTATGCCTATATACTGTTTATAACGTTTAAAGCTCTTCTAAACCTATCTATGTGTTAATTTGGTTACAAAATTTATTACATTCAATAAAATCCCGCTCGCCATGTAGTGGTGTTGATACAGCGATTGGGATGGAGTCATCGAATGGATACTCTGATTTATTCATTGGCGCACAGTCAGCCAATATTTTATAGGTGGATTGCACATGGTTGCCGGGTTTGACTAAAATCAGTATTGAATGAAGCTATGGTTCCATTTTCACACTACGTATATGCATATTGTGGTTATTGGAATGTTTAAACAAACGACATGGAATCAAAAGTTTTTTACCTTTGTTTTTTATGGCATTGATTATTGAGCTTGCGAAAAAATTACTATTCATCGGAATTGTAAGTTATATTCTGAGGAAGGAATTATAAGGACTCTCCATAAATTTTTCTTATTTTATCTGACTTTTTAACCTTGTTATAAAAAATCCTAAGCTTAGGGTTCCATCAGTTACGGGGCAGCTGAATAAGCTGTCAGTGGCCAGGGGCTGCAGAGTAAAGTACCCAACAATGCGCGGCGTGCTTAGGAGCCATTCTGGAGTTCAGATGCATAAGGTAGCCATACCTTCTGCATCTGAACTCTAGCGAGAGTCTAGCTAGTCTTGCGAGAGTCTCATAATGTATTGGACGAGGCTCCTCGCTTTAAAGCTGTTCACCGAAACGATTCTTAATCCCTGAATAGGCGCATGATGACTAATATTTTTTTATTACCTTATAAAAAGCTGATCATAAATAGCCCATCAACGAAAACAAAATTGAAATTAGTTAAAAAATAAATAAGTTATAACCAGATATAAGCATTTAAATTTCATGCTAGACAGAGAGCGCACTATACTGAGCCGTGATGTCACGGCACAGGAGCGCCATACAAATGCTATACTAACACATGCTTTGTGAGAAAGGGATAGAGCACCCCCTCCCTATCCCCACCTAAAACTTTAAACGCTCATATCTCAGAGATTTATCAACCAATTTAAATTATTTTTTCAGTATGTGTAATGTATTTAGTTATATTCCTCGCTAAGCCAGTTATTTGTAATAAATTAAACTTGAGGACACATGCCTATTGCCCCGTTGGACAATCATTGTCGAGTCAACATTTCCATGGCGGTAACCCCATGAACCAAGTACTTGCTGGGTTTGTAAGGACTCATATTATTAGGAGTCTGCCAGTGAGGGAGTGGTATTTCACTTTAATATTTATACTGGCTGCGCCCCGCGGTTTCACCCGCGTTATATACCTCCTTAAAGCAACCTCCTTAGTAGCGAAAGCAACATCCCTGTGAATTATGTTTTTTTATCTACGATGTAATATGTCAATTTATAGACTTCCATTCTTGCCGTCACAGCTTACCGTTCCATACTACATGTATGGGAAAATGAAATTTAATAATGTATTTTTTCCGTAAATTTTTCCTATATTTTATTGATGCTATTCGAGGTGGTGAGGAATCCAACAAACCAAAGATCATAAAAATCGGTCCAGCCATTATTGAGTTATAAATGGTCTAACTAACCCGACTTTGTTTTTTATAAATATATATATATATAGATAGAGCCAAAATACTCGACTCAAGAACCGCCTAACTTCAACTACTGATGCGTACTCTACCACATAGAGGGTTTTCGCAATGAAAATAACAAAGCCTCAGGTAATTTCGCTAATGCAAGCGGTTACACCCTATCTACATCGCACTTACACCAGCCCCGCTCGAAGGTACCTATTAAGAGGGTCGACGCATGATATTGTCAGACCCTCGACAAAATTGTCTATTTTGACTAAGTGTTAAATTAAGGCAGGATCGTCGGGGGATAGTTTGGGTGTATGAATTTTCCAAGGAGCAGGTATGTGGGATCCATTAGGAAGGTTCCCATTTTACCTGTTGAAATGTGGAAAAAATTACGTAAGTCTCATTGGCCTATTTTTTTACATTGTCTACATTTTCTACATTACTTATACTGACAAAAATGTATGCATATAACAATGAGAGTTTAGTTTTTTTTTAACCTTCATTGGTATTTGCCAATTTTTTTGTCAGGATGAGTAAATAAAGTCTCTCTATACCTACTTAAGATAATGCTGTAACTTGGCTATTGGTAATAGGTTGTTACAAAAGAGGAATAAAAAACGTACGTTTACTCGGTTTATATTTCATTTTGCAGGCATTAAATATTTTACATTCATACAAGGCTGATAAGTAAAGACTTGCAGTTAACAATAATACACATTTTAACCACATTTTGAACGTAATATCAAATAATATTCGCAAGTAACAACTATGTTAAACACAAAAATATTATCTACACAAATTTAATTCTTAACCGTTAGATTATTTTACAAAATGATTTCCATAGAATTTAACAAGGTTAAAAAACATTTAACAATTTACAAAATTTCCTACCGGTACGTTAAATACAATTTCGTAGCACTTTAACTTTAATTAGTAATGACAATGCGAATCGATTTTATATATAAATAATAAAAATACTAAGGCCTGGTGTCGACTTATGTGACCCGACTCTACGTCACAGTTTTGCTCCAGACTAATGTTTTAAATCTCTTGCGACAACTGAAAGCGTATGGAAATTACATTACCTCACGGTATTTAAGTGGGCATCGGGCCTTAGTGTTGCTTTAAAATGTCAATGATCAAACAAAATCACTTTAATGATTACGTGTCAGTAGCTTCATATTTTATATACATTACTCTTTAATATTATTGTTTTTGTTGTTGTTGCTTTATTCCTCTGTAAGAGGGAGGCCTTTATTCAGCAGTGGACGTTTACTGGCTGATAATTGTGATTATCGTTTTATTGATATACAATTACACAAATTAAGTCATACAATCACTATAGTCTATGGTTACCTTTACCGGAATAAAAACTGTACAATTGGTAACCATTAAAAATAAATATTTTTATTAGTTTTCCATTATTATGCGAACATAAAACTTGATTAGTTGCGCAAGTTTAACCTACAATATCATTACATAAATTTCACAGAAAAAGCATTTACATTATTCAACTTGATTTTTACTGTTATTATTTGCAGAGGTACCTATTTCTTTAACTAGTACGTAGTACATACCTACTTCGATAATCGATAAGATAAAATCGTCCGTCGAAGCTCATGCCTATAAAATACACATTTCAATTTGTTTTCATAAAAGTTTGTTTGTTTTACATTCTCATGAATTTAATGTCTGATTTCAAAATTTACGAGTGCGTTTGAATTTTATGACGTGAGACTTTGAATTCATTCTTTAGCCATGCATAATTAAAGTGCATTTTTTCAAATACATATTTAATTTTTCAATTTCAGGAAGAACTTTGGATTTGGGTTCATGTGTTGTACTATTATCTAATCTATGTTCAAAGATAGACATTGTTTCGGTCTCCGTCATATCCATATCCATTCTTAAGAATAACATGAAAAAAACAATCGCAGTTTTCTTAAAATCAATGTTGGTTATCAATGAACATGTTTTGATTTCTCGCCTAATTTGCTTTATACTGACAGCTTTTTTTAAACGCTCAATAAGCTAATCTTTGCTATATATTGATGTGCCAATTTCACGCTAACGAGAAGTGTCACGCGAGAAAGCGAGCGCCAAAGCGAAAGACATTGAACACGAAAACCAAGTGTTATGTTTTTAGGGTTCATCACTTTAAGGTTAAGAAGCCCAAATGGTTTTGTAACCTTTAAGTGCTAACGTACGGTCATTTTTATGTTATTTATTTATTAATTTCTGGGCAAGTGCCTTTATTAACTACATTTTTTATGTTGTTGCACGTCAGCACTTCGAGGTTAATTCAACCATAACTCTTGAGCACCTAGACCAGTTTTAATGTAAATTGTATCAGTAAAACCATTGCGTTACTCCGAGTGTATAGGTCAGTAAAAATTAGAATGACGTATTACGACAATGAGATAGATAAACCCAAAAATATTTTTGTACCATTTTTAACCTTATTAACATCGTCTAAAATTTGTTGAACAGATTCAAAAAATTCAGATTCTGTCTTCCCGTGAACAAGGTGCATGTAGTTGCGCCGAAATATCGGGAGCTCATTCCGCAACCTTACCACGGTAAATATCTAGTAAATAATCATATAACTTTAGATTCTAAAAACATACGATTTTGTTTAAAAAATATTTTTAAGAACAAGCTTGCATTTAAATTATGCTTTCAATTTTTATTTACATATTTTATTATTATTATGGCGGTAATTTTGAAAACATTACAATATTGGGTGTTCCATATTGTATCTAGTCACCAGAACTACAAGTTTATGCAACAATTCAGCAAAATCAGTTAGTATAGTTAACTTACAAGACAGTGTCATGATTTTTAACATATTTCAATTATTTCTTTGTGATTTCTTGGTTTTAAACAATTTAATCACAAATAAACAATTGAAATATTTTAGAAATCTAGTTCGTACCGGTACAATATGCTAGAAATCATGACACAAGTTACAAGTTAACTTACAATTGCAAGTTAAATAAAAGCTTGTAAATATTCAGTAGTTTACTAGAAATAGCCATTACAGTGATGACGTGGAGCGATAGAAAATTTCTGAGGCTATTCGTGTTAAAAAAAAATTGTTTAGCTTATGGAGCGTTAATAAATATAGAGGATAAGAATCAGCAAACGTTTAGTATAGTTTATATTTATGGATTGAACAGAATCACCAAAGTTTGGGCTAAAATACTTCACAACTCGTGTGATGTGTAACTTCGAGACGAGAACACTTCAACTTTGCACATGGTTCTGACGATCAAGTTTAACAGAGGGCGTAGACTAAAGCCGATATTAAAAAGATGGTGGGAGCAGATCGGTGGGAGATGGAAGGGGGTGGTCCGCCCCCTCCAAGGAAGCCTGCGTCTTCAGCGCGAGGGCCACCTTCCCTCAGAGGACCTTGGAGGCTCGAGCGGACGTCGTTGGTTTCCTCCATGTTGTAGTCTCGGTCGTCTTCATCTTTTTTGCGGTTGGGAAGCTCCATTTCTGTAGGGAAGGTAAATTATCAGAACCCTGATAAATATTTTTTGATCAGCTGGAATAACCTGAGTAGTTTGTTTTCGAAATTTATGCGTATTGTTATAATTATGAGAAATGAATGCAAAAAATACAGTTATATAATTATCACGGAATATAAAAAAATAGTAGTGTTCATTGAGTCTAAATCTGATAATATCATACCATATTTTTACGGATATAAAATGTCAAATGAGAAATGAGAGTCTCAATTCTCAATTTTTGTAATGTTACTCTACAAATAGCCATACATTTTGACAGCCGAGCTGATAATCCCTGATAACCTAATGAGCCCTTCAGTGTTCCAATAGACTTCTTAGTGATACACTTGTATACCTGCCGAGGTCACTGCCCTGTATATTGTATAAAATCAGCCTCGTCTGTACGTTGAATGCTGAGATGATAATCTCTCTAAAGAAACTTCTGTACTAATAATACAACTTACCATTATTATAACCTAACGTTCTTCTCAGCATCGCCGATAGTAATCTTGGAGATACACTTGTACCCGCCGAGGTCACTGCGTAGTATACTGCTTATGATCAGCCTCATCTGTACGTTGGACGCCGAGCTGATAATCTATCTAGTGAACCTACTGTAATATTACAACTCACCATATAACCTAATGTTCCCCTCAGCGTCACCGATAGAGTTCTTGGATATACACTTGTACCCGCCGAGGTCGCTGCGCTGTATGTTGCGTATGATCAGCCTCATTTGTACGCTGTACGCTGAACTGTTGATCTCGCTCATCGTGTACTTGTCGTTCGTGATAATCATCTCACCTTAAAAAAAAAAAAAAAACTCTGTTAATGTATAATTGTTTGTACCAAGGATTCTCTATTATGGGGTTTTGATAACTCAAAATGGCGTATTGCGCTATTGAAGCGAAATTTCTTTAACCGAGTTAAGAATAAAGCTACACCTAATCGGCAGTAGATAAAAGCTGGAACTAATTTATATTAACATAATTATATAGATACATTTATTTGCAATAAGAGGTTAATACAAAGAATTTACAACTAATTACTAAAATAAATCAAGACACGTGGGTATTTTAGTCGGTGAGCCCCAAACTAAGCGCGAGGCTTGTGTCTTGCACTTGCAGCTCGAAAGCGAAGTATACCCAAGAGGTTTTCTTGCGTCTGCAGTGGAAATGATATTGGTGCAAATTGATTGATTTTATAGAAAATTTCTTACGGACGTAATCAGAAAACTAATAAATATTATTTCAATGTAGATTTTAGATATTACTGTGAGCAATTTGCAATAAAACAAATCAACATTCCTAAAAGAAACCGTGGGCGTCACTAGTTATTTATGTAAATGAAATCATTATTTCTTGCACAATATATAATAGCACATTTGGCCAACAACCTCTATTCGAACGCATAGCCTTTCCGTCCATTTATATTCGGCCACATCCGACCACTGTCCGGCCGATATCGTATTGAAATATTGTTTCGTATGTCGTTTTCGGAACAATACTGTTTTAATGTTTCCCTTATCGATAGTAGTAAAGGGTTGTTGCCCAATTTCATTACCTATAATACTCCGTTTGGTCAGTTCATATAAATACATTTAGTAAACAAGTACCTAAGTAGTTACTCGTAAGTTATTGGTTTTACATCATAGGGTCTTCCCTAGTGTAGGGAAAGTGGATTATACCAATGATAAAAATGATTAAAAAAGCACCTAGAACCGCTGTGGAAGGTGCAGGTTTATACAGGGATATTTTTGAGTGGACATTCTTTCAGGAATCGTACATTTTATGAAGTTTACTTTTATAACGAACCATTGCTATGTTGCTGCATGAAAGAATGAACTACACTTTCAACTTTATAATATTGGTATGACTTATGCATTATTAGGCGTTAGGCAAATGTAGCAAAGCTGCTTGCGAGGGTTTTGGGTTTTTTAATGCAATAGGTGGCAAACAAGCAGTAGACGGGCCGCCTGATGGTAAGCAGTCACCGTCGCCTATGAATGCTTGTAACACCAGTAAATTAAAAATAACCCTGTACATAACTTTACATTTTTCAGTGGTTTTAGGTGTTCATTTTATGTATTTTCAACATCGAATTAATTCATCCAGTGCTCGCTAGTCATCTCTCTCTCTCTCTCTCTCTCAGTTCTCTCCTTCCAACATGACTCCACACAACTTTGGACTAGGGCAACAGTATAAAATATTCAATGATATAATCTTTCCGTTTAGTCTACGTATTTTATTATATAATTCTGTTTATGATCGTAAACATTTACAGGAATGAAATTTAATTTATTTTTTGCATGCTCATTCGGATATTCGCCGAAGAACTAAGATTTTTAAGTTGAAGTGGCAATTGGCAGGCCACATCGCTCGAAAAACCGATAACGGATGTAGAAGAAAGGTTCTTGAGTGGACACCATGAACCGGAAGATGCAGGTAGGTACCTAAGCCTTTCACTAGATGGACCGACGAGATCGTCAGAGTCACGGGCATCCAGTGGATGCATTTGGCAGTTTCAGTGTAGTGCTCTAAGGGGGAGGCCTATGTTCAGCAGTGGACGTTTTCTGGCTGATGATGATGATGATAAGGAATTTGATTAACAGTATCAGGCGATATGACGGCTAAGCCCAAGTGATCTTTGATAAAAAAAAAAAAAAAAAAAAAACTAGTGAACTCACGACTACAAGCTTAGGAACAAAGCAGGCAAAACGGCATCAGATAGTGTAGAAACAATAGGTACATCTGATATTGGATTAACTATCACAAAGCGGCAGTTTATCCTCGTAATTACAGTTACAGTTGTTTTGTGAAGAGCATTAAGCTTGACTGACAAATTGAACCCGAACAAATAATGTTAACACTTGCTCTCAAAACCAACATTGCGTGTTGATATTGCAACATTGGATATTGGTATTATTTTAGCATGTATATAGCTTTGATGTAGGAACAAATACACGGAGAACACATGATTTCACTACGCTTTGATGTAAGTAGCTAATTATTCTGATGGATTTTTCCGGGTTTGTTTGCAAAAAAACCGTTTATGGATAAATATTTTATCCAATAATGGTTTAGTGGAAATACTAAATCATCTATATACTATACTAGCTGAATCCCGCTACTTCGTACGCGTAGAGCTCGGCCTTCGGCCTCGCTACTAAACCTATATGCTATAAACCTCACAGAGCCCGAGACCTTTCCAACGAATGCAAAACCGTGGAAATCGGTTTGTGCGTTCTGGAGTTATAGCGTCAGGAAGGAAAACCCGACTTATTTTTATATAGTAGATTTTAATTTCATTTATCTGACTAATAAGAGATAAGTTGCAACTAAAGCTAAAATTAGGACAGTGTGATGCATGTCGAAAGGCCCAGCGCCGACTAAAAAGCGGCCGTGAAAATTCTTTCATGGTTTTGTGCTAGGTTCTTAGTAAGTTAGTTGACTGCTTAATTTTTAGAAATAACAGACTTAGCGGTAGAAATTATTTAAAACATTACACAAACTGAAAAATGACTTAAATTGTTTAATACACTACTGAGATATAACCGTTTAATGTTTTTGGCATTTTCCGCAAAGCGTGTGTATGTATGGCGCCCACAAAGCTTGACGTCATAACTTGCTAAAGTGCGCTCTCTGTCTAGCATGTAATTATTTACTTTTAATGTTGAACTAATTTATTACAATATGAACAAATTTATGTTTTGTTTTCGATTTATGATCAGCTTTTTTATAAGGCAATAAAAATAAATATTAGGACCTGATTTACTAGAGCTTAGAACAGTGAATCTCGACTTTTCAGTAGGCGCTGGGTAATGTTTTTAGGTGCGTAGGGAGGCGTAGGGTGTTCTTAGGTTCTCGTCAGTTATTTAGGAGAGGGTATGGCAGTATACGATACGTCACACAATGACTATAGACTAGTTGACCCGACGGACGTAGTCTTGTCAAAATTTCAGTAGTTTGTGTTGTGATTTTGAGATTATTCAAAAATCCAAAAGAAAAAACTCTTTTGGGTTTTCTGTAATATTTAATTTTATATTTCTCAAAACCTTATTCGGAATATTACACACATCAAAAAAATTGGCAAATTGGTCCAGACTTTCTCAAATGATGTGCTTTCCAACGAACATAATTAAATTTTTAACTAAAGATAGTTGCCCAACTAACTTTTATCAACTTGTTTTTCTTTAACCTGCCGGCTTCCTTGATTCCTGAGAGATATAATCTAGGCCTTTTCAAGGCCAGAGTGAGTGTATCTTCTAAGTCTGCGTGCTTCATCTTCCACGACATCGTCGCTTGCCAACAGGCGAGTTGGTGATCAAACGCGGACTTAATCGCGTAATAAAAGTCTACTTAAACTAAACTTAGTGAAAATTTACAAAAGTACTGTGTGTAGTGGTCTGGAGGATAGACATGAAATATTATTTTATACAAAAAAAAAACCGGACAAGTACGAGTAGGACTCGTGCTCTGAGGGTTCCGTTGGACGGAAGCCTCAAAGCGCGAGACCAAAAAAAAAATAACTGAAGTTGAAATATTAAAAGACAAACTTAAGTTTGTAGTTGACAATAAGGTCTTCGATACATTCCAACTACAAAATGTAAGTTTGTAATAGCAAAATAATTATTTTTAAATGAAATAACTTCAAATTTATTACTTTCGGATTTATTCCTATATATGTGCAGACCTTGCCTTTTGCCAAATTTCATGATTCTAGGTCAACGGGAAGTATCCTATAGGTTTTGATTCCCCTGTGAAATCGCAAAATATACGACATATACGTTTATATCTTTTGATTGCGTTGACTTACAACTTGTATTTTTTTACAGCCGAAAGAAACCGTAAACCCAAGTATTTAGTATAAATTTCAACTTGATACTTTTACGCGTTCTTGAGAAAAAGGGTCTTGACAGACGGACAGACAGATGGACGGACAGACGGGCAGACAGACGGACAACGAAGTGATCCTATAAGGGTTCCGTTTTTTCCTTTTGTGGTAAGGAACCCTAAAAACGCAGAAAACTGTAAAATATCACATAAAACCGCGGAAAGCAGCTAGTAAATCAGAAGCATCATCGATTTTTGTCCATGGCTTGGAGTAGATACATTATTACCACGCCGGGATTTTCGTGCTACGTACATTAAAAATTGCTTGAATTCTTCCTCGCTCTCGGGCCGAGTTTTGTTTTTATTTCCATCTAACCGTTCGCCGCGGCTTGCGAAGATATTTAATTGCCATTTTTCGGATAACGTACGTTGATACTGTAGATATTGCTTAGATTGTTATGTTATATTAAAAATACTGATCAGGTTTCTTTTAGTCAAGCGTGCTCTATTCTAGTCCGCGTCAAACTCATGCCGACGAACGCAAGACTCACATGAAACTTATATCAAGCTTTAAAAAAAGGTGAACGAAAAACTATAAAGATTTGTTCTAGACCTGTGTGCTTACTTTTTACTGAAAATTACGATTTTGTTGATCCGAAACCATCGATGTAGGTATATTTTAGGGACTGGCCCAATGTTACTGTTTTTAATGGTAATAATTCAGTAGTGTGCCCAAGAATAAAGCGCACCAGTGTAAGCCCAGTTGCAGGCTGACATCGTTGGTGAGCGGTTTTTATACATGAGAAATGCAACGCAGTTAGATAGGCGAACAATGCAGCGTAGTTAGTAAATATTTTGTCAGATGTCGATATTTTTTCAAATGCACCTGGGCTGGGATTCATAATATGTTCAGATGGGCATATCTTGATATTTACACATGTTCGAAAATATTTTTTTTTTAACATGTCGCTTACATAACATTTTGGTTTATAGACATTTATTCTCATATAATATATTATATCACTTCCATGAGAACACTGCTAACAATAAATTTATAAAGTTCATCGTCGCAAAAATAACTAAATAAATTAACAACAACACGTAGAACAAAATAATATAACATATCCATGTTACACATTTGCTTTCATTTTATGTTGCGACCCGCCCGCCCGGCTTCGCACGGGTGTAATTTACGGGCGAAGCCGGGCGGGTCGCTTGTTATATATATAAACCTTCCGTGAAAAAGTATCTAACTGATGGTGAAAACCGCATCAAAGTCCGTTGCGTGGTTTAGGAGGAGTTAGCGGCCATACAGACAGATAGACAGACAGACGCGGAAAGCGACTTTAATTTATACTATGTAGAGATAAACATGCTCAGCAAGCCGCTTTTTAAATGTGTTGAACAAATTATATTTTTAATTTCCGAGGGTAGTTTGTTATAAAGGCACGCTCTTTCAAAGATAATAATTTCCTTTGGTCATCATTCAAAAAAATCAACTCACACAACGAATAATAAAACAAAATCCATCAGTGATCGTAACACGCCGCGCGAGGCACATCCGTCTGGCGTACATTACTAACAAATAGGAGGCAGACGGCACTTCTGCACCCATAAATTGCGGAGAGTACAAATTAAATTAGGTAATACACGACTGTGACGAGATGGGACAAGCGGCTGCCGGACGGACGACATGGAAGGGGAGTAACCGTCGCTGGCCGCGCACTGGCAGCCAGCAAACACGCAGAACCGTAATTTTAATTTGGCTTTGTTTCCATGCAGATAGCTTTGAGTCACACAAATTACAAGCACTTTAAGGACAAGAATCTGCTGTAACAGTATTACTGTTACAGCAGATTCTTATGATTCTGTTAAGGAGAATCATTAGGATACTTGCAATCGTCAGCTATTTATAATCTGTCATACAATATTTTTTTTATGTAATTGACTCTACAAATTATGGAAGTCGATTTTAATCTCTATTTTTTATAATAATAATTATAATAAATAGATAATATTATAATAATTATAATAATATTTATTTATTTCAAGTAACACAGACTCATATGAACAATAATTAAATTTAGGGCAGTCACATTACAAATAATACATGTCAAGCAATACAACACAATATAAAAATTCCATTACAACAAATCAGATTAAAAATAAATTAAATTATATTCTTAATCTACTAATATAATAAAATCATGTCCTGAATACTAGATACAATGTCAACATCATCATATTCACCTAACACATCTATACTGGCACTTTATAGCCCCTGTGTGTAATGTGCATCTCGCAGCAATGAGCAATGTAGATATAGTCCAATCTCAACCAAAGCGAGCGCGACCAGCATGCCGTTAGTACTCCTATAGTCCTCCTACTCCTTATAGAGTTATATCTATTTGAAACTTTGTAAGTATCATGTAATTTAAATGTCATTACAATAATTCGATACAATCGAAGTGATTTGATAATGGAGCTAAGTTTGACGAGATTTATTCATTATTTTTGGTATCGTGGTTTTGATGACGAAGCCGGGAGGTGGATAGTGGAACTTTTTAATAGCTATAAGCGTGTTTTTAAAACTAGAATAATATATATAATAAACAAGATAGACGAATTCTTGCACACTGTAAATAATTAACTAAACTAAACCTAACAGCTCTTTAGTTCCAACCTCAGATCAGAAAAAAAAGAGAGATATGGTAAGGGTGCGTGGCGAATGCAAATACATCAGGCCTAAGGCTGGTTTCAGCTGTGAAACCAGCCGACGGGAGACCGATGCGGGTCGCCCGTACGGGCTCCCGGAGCGGAGACATACAAGAGGCGCTAGAACATCGTTTCACGGCGACGCGGATTGTTTCGTACGGGACTTGCCTCCGCGTAGATCACGTCTCCCGGACAGCCGTAAAACCAGCCTATTTCAGGATTTATGCCTCTAGTCAAACTTACCCTGTAGTCGAAACATACAAAAAAAAACCACTGTTTTAAACTATCACGGTTGTTCACTAAAGTTATATGATACTTACTTAGGTTCGAGTTCGAGTTCCAGTGATAACCGTAGCAAAAGACTAAGAAAGAGGGTAGATCGTTATGTCTGCACCTAACTTTTTAACTGTTCTCCAACCACCCGCATTCTTCACTCTTCCCGTGAACATGGTGCATGTAACTGCGCCGAAATATCGGGAGCTCATTCCACAACCTTACCACGGTAAATATCCCGTAAATAATCATACAAAAAAAGTGCAGTAAGCACTTTTTTGCATGTGGACTATTCGTTCATTATTGTTGCTGCAAGTTTCTTATAGTGTGAGTGAAATATGAGAAGTGTTACAGTTTTAGCACAAAGCGGTTTAGCAGTTTAGTGAAAAAAATGGGTGAATCACGGAGACATTTGAACTTAAACGACAATTATTATTGTACTAAGGCATACTTATTACTTATCTAAGAGCGATGATGGCCGAGCGGTAGCACGTGCGCATTACAATCTGACGGCTTATTTGGATGACTTATTTGGTAACTAAATTAATTATGTGCAGTTTCGATGCCATCGCTCAAAAATAGTGAAGGAAAAACATCGTGAGGAAACCGGTAGGTAGTTATGTCCAAGAACCGCAAAAAAAATTCAATGAGATATGACATTCACCAACATGCACTGGGCCATCCTCTCTCTTGGAGAAGGCCTGTTTCCAAGCAATGGGAATATGATGAGCTGAAATGATGATGATCATGATACTTATCTCCTTTGTTTGATCTTAGATTACAACCTTTTGACATAAACAAATAGTCCCGATCACAATTAAGGTTCATTAATAACCGTGGTCAAGCCGAAGACAGCGCTTGGCTAGTCGGCCACAAATCTGCGCCACTCTGCGGCCGCTGTCTGTGACACCTCGCCACTGCCCGCTCTAGACACGCCTACTTTATCGTGTATTTTGTGTATCGCATGACAACTTTGATAATTAATTATTGCAATGTTGCAAGTCTAACCTGATCAATTATTCTAACCCGTCCACTGTATTGCCGATGAGGTTTTGTGAAATTTAATTGTTACCGATAATACGGTTTTCTAGATACAGGATTACTTATAGAGGAAACTAATAGATAACTACAGGTGTAGTCAAATAATAGTTGTTTCATGCAAATTACTTTCAAGTCTCATAGACTATTCACTTATTTCATTGTAGGTACTGTTGTTGTTTGCAGTAATAAGGTTTCTTTTTCATGATAATGTGGCAAAAACAAGAAGATTTCAGGCAACATTATCCTACTAGCTGTTGCCTGCGGCTTCGCTCGTGTAGTATAGAAATTAACTTTAACTCCCTTCCCGCCCTTTCAGTTTCAGTCCCACATCCGTCCTGCAATACACTCTACTCCCGTTCCGCTCTTTCCGCTCCAGGCTCTTTCATCCGTTGCTCTGTTGCTGCGTGAAAGAGGAACAAACTAACCAACAAACTAACAAACAAACACACATTCGCATTTATAATATTAATATGACAAACGAACAAACTAACAAACCAACAAACACACTTTCGCATTTATAATATTAGTATGATCATCCGGAGTACCTATATAATACTTGCAAAGTTTCTAATCGATAAGACAATTACCTATAATCGACCACCAAAAATTGTTTACATAGTTCGTTAGTTACAAAGTAAAGATATTTATAGATGGCATGTAGCTAAAGTCGTTTTAAATTATGTAACAAAACCTTATTATCATTTGGGTAGATCAAGTGAACTTAATGCTGTAAAAAAACCTACAAAACTATTACCCCAGAATTTGGAACTGACGAAATTATTATCACACTATCATGTTACTCATACATAATAATAATAATAATAAATCTTTATTTTATAAGTTGGTCCTAAATCTAATGTACATTGATCTTAATAATTTTAGTCTTATTTAACAGTTTTAAGACCTGTGTGTTTTGACTATTTCGATACCTTTCCTCTAACTAAGTATAAAACTTGTAAACATAGAGAAAAGGGAATCTACTCGGTCTTTAAGCACGTACAAATTTTCTCAAAGGGATCCTATGAGAAAGATTAAATTTAATTTTAATGTGAACAGTAATTTTAACTATTTTACACTGGTATAGACCGATATTTTATACAGTAGAAATGAGGAAATGGGGATAAGGCCGTTAAGAATTAGAGTAGTTAAATAAATGCGAGTGTATATTATGTTTGTGCGTGTGAGTGTGTGTGTGTGTGTGTGTGGGGGGTGCATGTGCGTGTGGCGAGTGAGAGAACGGGTGTGCGTGTGGTCTGTATACACGTGTGAGTGTGTGTGTGTGCTACAATACGTGAGTGGGTGTGTGAGCAGTTGTTTGTGAATATTTGTGCGTGTAATTTTGTATGGCTAGCAATTTTTATGACATTGTTTTGAGGATGCTTTCAGTCTCCATATAGTTGTGTTGTAAGAGATATGACTTAAGTTTATTTTTACATTCATTGTAAGTCAAATGATGTAACGGAATATGTTTGTTAATCTTGTTATAAAGAAACGTGTTTAAGAAACAAGTATGTTTTTGTGCATAAGATGTTTTAAAGAATTCTATTGTACATATCTTGTGTTTGCGTCTTTTGGATAATTCTGTTGAAGCAATGTATGCAGAATTTTGGTGTTGATTTAAAAAGACTTGGTATACAAATATTTGTCGTACAGTCAGCACCTTCCAATCTGCATATAGCTGTGCAGTAGGGTACCTAAACGGTCGCCCATGGGCTACTTTAAGTACTGCTCTTTGTGCCTTTTCTAGAGGCAGTAGGTGGGTTTTGCACGCGCCTCCCCAGGCAGTAATGCAGTAGGATAGGAGCGAATAGCATAATGCATAATAGATTGCTTGTAAGTGCTGATTTGAAGCTGCATGACGGATTTTTTTAAATATGACTATCAGTTTTCGTGTTCTTTTGACAAGTAAGTCTATATGGGGTTTATAAGAGAGATGTGAGTCTATAGTAACACCTAGATATTTTATTTCTTGGCATCGTTCTAAGTCGGTACAGTTGCAGTTTCGAGATTCATTATTAAGACAATTTGGAATATGTGCAGTTATAGTTCGATGCAGTGCATTAGGTATGTCATTTTTTCGAAGGCTGAAGGTCAAGTACTTGGTCTTGCTTGCATTAATCGTTAGAAGACTATTATATAGTGTTTTGCAGATTGTGTTGAATCCATCTTGTGCATACGAAAAGGTTTCATCCCAGGTCGTCCCTTTACACAGTAATACAGTGTCATCAGCAAATGTTATAATCTTACCATTTTTGACCAGTGTCTGGCAGACATCATTTATATGTACTAAGAATAGAGTTGGTCCAAGGATACTTCCCTGGGGGACTCCAAAAGTAACCGGTTGTTCTGAACTGATGTAATTACCTATTTTTACACACTGTTTTCTACCAGTCAGATAGCTATAAGGATAAACACTGTGACTGTATCCTAGTCGTAAAGCAATTTGAGGCGGGCGGGCTAGCGGTCTTAGTTGCATATCGGACCGTAATAGAATTTGGTCCGCTTTTTGCGTGGCTCGGTCGTACCGCGTAATAGCGAGCTTGGTTGCTTTTGTAACTGCATCTAAATCTGCTCGCAGTATACACGCTTGCTTACGGTATTAGCAATTATACGGGAGTATGCTTTTATGTGCATTCGCTGCTCTTTAAAATATACACACTAATATTATAACGCTAAAGTATGTTTCTTTTAAATATTTATGGGGACTTGTCGCGCATTACTTTATTTGGAAATAGGTACCTTTTCTCTAGATGTTTCGACCATGTGACAATGACCGTGGTCACAAGCTGACTGAAAACTGCGGATGAGTCCAGCGAAAATAGCGGATGTTCTGTTCTTGAAAAATTAAATAAAAAAATATGTCCAGAATTGAGAACCTTCTCCTTTTTAGAATTCGGTAAAAAAATAGGGTTGTCACTACGAAACAACACTGACCGTATCGGTAAAATAAATGTATATGTACGTACACCCTGGTTTGTACACTTGTTTACTATGGGATTCCAACGTGTGTTCAAATCGCGCAAGTTTAAAAGTTACTATGGAAAGTATGTTTGTTTATTGGTTTGTTTGTTCCTCTTTCATGCAGCAACAGAACAACTGATCGGCGTGATTTTGCGTATAATTAGTTGTAGCATTGGGAGTGACATAAGATATTTTTTATCATCGACAAAAGCTTTTTATCCTGGACAAAATATTACGGTTCCTGAGGGAATGTCCACGCGGAAGAAATTGAGGAGCGCAATTATGTTATGAGGATTCCTTGACCTTCTACAGGCTTCTAAAAACCAAGTCAAAAAGGATTTTTTCATATGCAACGACCTATACCTATGTACTATTGAATTCGTTGTTCATATGTCAGTTTCTTCAAAAAACTATATTGACACGACGTTTTGTGAGTTATGAAATAGACATTTTTAAGGTACCTAAATAGCATTTTAAAATCTGACTTATCTTTTCTAATTCAAATGTCCACACTAAAATAAGTTTTAATATACAAACAAATGACAGAAGTGAAAACTTCACCCACGTCACAGACAAAAAAAAATACTTTTCTTTTCTGTGATCAAGGTTGACTATATAATTATCTCTCGTTCCCTTAGTCGACTTGAACCGACTTAACCTGGACGAGTATTATTCCCCCCATCCCAAAAAAGTGCCTAACGTGCCTAAAAAGTTTTCATTTCATAAACTTTTTGGAATGTTGAAAAGACTAATTTATCGAATCAAACACAAGATTTTTAACCGTTTCTATCTCTTTTCTGTAGTATCAAAACTTCTAGATGTAAATGGTACCTCCTTTGCATGACAAACTCAACGCAAATTTAATTCCTGAAATATAGTAGAGTGTGAACTTAACTTCCTTTACTTATCAACTTATTCAAAGTAGATAAATAATAAAACGAATTAACGGTAGTGCTTCTTGAAAGAAAGAGACAAAATTGGGTCAAAAATTCAGCAAACACACTCAGAATAATTTACCAAAAGCTCTCGATCTCCAGCGACGGCCTTGCTGCAAATGAAATTAGGAGCTTATGTCGAGTAAAATTCCAGAGGAGACATCTTGATTTTCGTTTCAACATATTTTTATAATACTTTATACAGGTTGGTCGGTAAATTATGGACACCCTCTATGAGATTGTAATTTTTTTGTATAGAATATTTTTTTAATAGATTTTTTACATCATTCATTAGCCTATCAAGTTCCCACTGCAAGAAGACAGGCATGCCCTCAGATAGAGAAGATGGGATCTAATTCACCATACTGACTGGCCCATTATAATGTTGGCGAATGTTATTATGTCTTTGAACTTTTGTGGCTCTTGGACCGGTTACCGGTTTTCGTACTATGCTTTCTTTCACCGTTTTTAGCGATGGTATAGAAATAACACACAATTTAAATTTAAGAAACATAATTTATTTAAGCACTAAATATGCCATTGTTGAAGAAGGGCAGTTAGATTGTGAAACGCACATCATACGCACAGATCAGGTACCAAAGTGTACTCCATAGTTTTTTTACGAACCACATGTTTCAGTATAAGTAAGTTATCTGTCGAACGAAAGTCACCGACATAGCCCACCGGATTAGTAAGTTGAAATGGCAGTGGGCAGGGCACATATCACGCAGAACAGATGGCCGATGGGGCCGAAAGGTTCTGGAATGGAGACCACGGACTGGTAAGCGCAGCGTAGGACGTCCACCCACAAGATGGACAGACGACCTAAAAGAGACCGCAGGGAAACGCTGGATGCAGGCCGCTTCTAACCGGCCCTTTTGGAGATCGATGGGGGAGGCCTATGTCCAGCAGTGGACGTCCTACGGCTGAAATGATGATGATGATGATGAAGTTATCTGAACAACCTGTATTCAGAACAGTAAGTTTGAATGCACTGACAGATAAATTGTTCGATTAGATGAAAAATATAAGTTTAAAGACCGCATTGCGAAAAAGTTTTGTTCATTTTGTCGGTACTCGGTTAGCGGCGAGCGCGGGGCCGCTCACACATGTCGCGGGGGCTGCGGTCAGGGCTGCCACTCCATTCGAGCCGGGAATTGAAACCGGAATGACATTAATACCAAGAGTGACAATACGAGTTTTAGGGTTATGTTGCAGTTCAAATAAATTGGATATTGGCTAACTTTGTCCATCAGTTAGGTATACTTTTTCAATATCGGTTAACCGCAATATTGGGCGCTTTCAAACTTGCCAATAACACGATCTTAGATAAATTATATCACAAATATTGTATATAATAATATTGTTGGATGTTTAAGACGTAGGTGGAGGCCGAGCAGGTTTTCATCACGCCACAACTCGCAACACCATGCTGTTACTGAGAACACCACGCCTATTTAGTCTCTGAGACCTGAAAGCTGTGCAGACGTTACCCATCCTCCAGGCCATAATAAATAATATTCGATTGGATTCAGTAATGTGTCCTGGAATTAGTTATTTCATTTTGTAATTAGTATTAGAAATAAAATTTATGTTTTTAATGTATTGATTCTGATTTCTAATAATACTAGTGACCCACCCCGGTTTTGTACGTAAATTACACCCGTGTTATATATATATTTTTTATATATATAACTATAGTTATATATATATATATATATATAAACCTTTCATGAAAAATTATCTAACTGATGCTGAAAACCGCATAAAAATCCATTGGGAGGTTTAGGAGGAGTTAGCCGTTATACAGACAGGCTTTAATTTGTACTATGTAAAGAGAGACTTTGTAGAGAAACAATAATTGTAGGAAATGCTATAAGTCTGGCACTTCAATAGTGTAACGTTTTCGAACAATTTTCAAGTTACTCTTTCTAAAAACATGTGTTAATTTGTGCTATGACAACCCTCAAGACCGATTTTGTGCAACAACTGGCCAGCCACCAGACGCCCTGCCGTAAATTCATTCCTGGCCTAACTCGACTTTAGTGGCTGAGCCGGTTTCCAAGTCCGATCGCTTCCGGCTTGTTTTGACACGTTATCCGGCTCTTCTTTACTGCTTCATATTTGTTTGGTTATGTCCTCAGATCAGACAAACAAGGGAGATATGCCTTAGTACAATAAAAATATCGTTAGTGTTCAAATGTGTCCGTGTTTCACCCACTTTTTCACCATAAAAAAGCTCCGAAAATCCCTTAACGCAAAAACTATACGGCACACTTAATAATTTTTCACGTACACTAAGAAACTTGCAGCGACACCAATAACCTAACTGATAGTCCACATTCAAAAAGGGCGGCAAGGTCGTCTGAAAGTTGAGTTCAACCAAAGGTATCGATCTTGATTTAGGTGTGCTGCGTTCGCACCAGTCACGCCACCTTTACATATCTCCATAGTTTTTGTGATCTGAGGTTGTGTCATTGGTTGAGATCATTTCAGTCCATGGTCGTGTTTTTCATAACAGGAAACTGAACGTATAAGCGTTAATAAAAAATCATATTTAGATCGTTTATAATCAAGGCTATGGACTTAACTGACGACACGTTGTACAGGTCGCCGTCTGCGATCGGCCGCGATGTACGGAAGTCCACCTTAACCTACGCTACGTCTAAACTCCTTACACCTTAGCTGACCTAAAAATGAGTGCCAGTTTCCATTCCCGGCGTTCAGTTATTTACCATCTTCAACCACTCATCACTTAACATCAGGTAAGCTGTGGTCAAAGCCTAAACTGTCAACCATAAAAAGAAAAAAGAAAATATTAGATTACAAACATAAACATAATTAAATTTTCTTGAAGTGCTTTATTTGACAAAACAAGCTCTTAACGCACCAACACCAATATCAATAACATTATCAACATTTATATAATTTTTTACTTATATTAATATCTTATGTGTCTTATCTTTTATATATTTTATTTTTTATTTACCTATTGTTTACTATACTTTACTGTTAATTGTTTTTATTTTTGGGAAGATACTGTCTGCTGCAACACAGCTAATGTTAAAGGTTATTTATTTAATTCTGCACATCTATATAAGAGTTTCTTTTATATACGAGTATATAAAAGAAAGTCGTGTTAGTTACACTATTTATAACTCAAGAACGCCTGAACCGATTTGGCTGAAAATTGGTGGGGAGGTAGCTTAGAACCAGGAGACGGACATAGAATATTTTTTTATCATCATCATCATGACCATTTTTCATCACTACGCGGGTGAAACCGCGGGCGCAGCTAGTAATATACATTTTTTAACAATTTTTTTTTTGTAAATGGCAAAGCTATAATAAATTCAGCAAATTTTACCTGTTCGATGAAATTCAACAACAATTTACATCCCAAAAATACAGAGTAAAATGAAGTTTCATTAAAACGTCGCTCCATTTCTGTAATAAAACCGTACCGAGCTGTGTGGAACTTTACACAGCCAAGCTTATCTTTAGCTCATCGCCCTTCAGCAAGGAGTGCTTTTGTCCATCTGTCACCGGGACACTAAATAAGCAACTTTTATCCTGAGGGCACCATTTTAATGAGAAGTAATGAAGTTCTCTACCACACCAATGTTTTGTTAGGTTAAGAGCCTTATTTGTATTAGTTAGCACGTGTTTTTATATTATTTCGCAGGTAATTCTCTCACGCCTCGTAATTAACTTCCACTGATGAATGTCCCCTCCCTTTAACGTTAATTAGTTCGCATTTTTCGAATCCTAAAGCTAAACATTCTCCGATATAATCTGGCGTATAACCGTTAATTTATTAATAGGGATGTAGCGAGGCTATAATTTACGCTGTCATCGTCGCTATAATTACGAGGTCGTTAATAAGCCATAACATTGGCGCCATATAATCAATGTAAAAATAAATCTTTGAGGAATGAAAAACGGACATGAAATAACCGCATATTTTTCCCTTTAAATACACCATAAAAACGCCATAACTTGTAAGCTAGCACTAGCCACGCGGCACGTCAAACCAGATAGTAAGAACATGAAAAACGGCCCATTTAATGACTGCTTTAACGCTTTCAATGTGCTTTATGAATAATGAAATTAGCTGCTTTCGTTCTTGAGTTTCTTAACAGGGATTAACCATGTTTATTAGTCGTTAACATCTTTAAAGAAAATTCGTAGATTGTTTTAATAAAACATTGCTGAAATATCTGAATTGAGACAAAGTGTTATATATGTCTGGTTGGCGGTAATATTTTAACGACATCGTCATATATCTCAATGATAATAACTGTAATTTGCGGGGGTGTTAAATAAAATACCTCTGATAGTTAATGTGAATGTGCGACAAAAAACCTCTTTGATGAATACTAAACTGAAATTTAATTAAAAAAATGAAATATTATTATTTAAGAGTAAAACATTACGTGATACCTCTTTGTATTAAAACCTAAAAAAAAAAGATCAAAGAACAAGTGTGTAATAATATTAACAGACGTATGGATTTGGTTGATGAAGTGACGTCCAACCAACGGGTGGGAAAGAGAAAAATTTATCTTTCTCTCCCGTTGGTTGGACGGCGGTTCGTCAACCAAGTACGTCTTTTCTGTTAACACTATAAGAAGGATCTAATAAATTTAATGCCTCTACAACGCTCTAATCTCTACCTACATTTATCGTTATATGCAATGCTACAAACGATAATAGGCTATCGGATAGGTATTTCATTAGTCATAGTTAGTAGAAAATATAACTAAATTTAGTAAACTTACTGAAAAACTATTCAAAACGGCTAATAAGTTCTAAGATATAAAAAAGTTTTAAAGTTGTTTAAAGTTTTTGTTCGGATTAGGTAGAGATGTTCTATCTCTTTCTTTCAAAGTGTCGGTCCCTTATCCCTTACGTGGTTCAGCTCTTTTTCTGAGGTCAGTATGGAGTTTGTATGGCGTATTTATGTGTGACGTCATATGAAAATATAGTGGACTCTCTGTCTAGTAAGACATGAAAATGCTTATGTCTTCCTTAATTTTGAACACATTTCTATTTTGTTTTCGTTATTCGGTTCTATGTAAGGTGAGATAAAAAAAAAAAAAACAGTCCGGTAGCTTATTGTATAAAACAATATCTAAGTATCAAAAGATACTCGTGTGTAACTAATAAATTTAATGGCTCTACTACGCTCTACGCCCCATCCGGCATTTATCATTAACTATGCATTGGTACAAACGATAACTATTATAACACAAGTTCTACATCAAGGAGTTTTGTGATTGGACGGTCGGCAGTAAGACATTTTTGTGTTTTAGCTCTTCAAAGTTACGTGAACTCGTCTTACGCTGGTTTCACAGCTGAAAGGGAGACCCGTGCGAGTCGACCTTACGCATCCCGGAGCGGAGACATACGTGAGGTGCTAGAACATCGTTTCACAGCAACGCGGATTGTTCCATATGTTGTTCCGCGTAGATCCTGTCTCCTGTAGTATGGGTCTTCCGTACAGCTGTGAACCAGTCTTAGACCTTTCAACCTAATTTGTATGTTAGTAGAAACAATTTACAGATGACCCTTGCATGCATAGCCTGTATCTTTTTTACACGGGTAATTTTTGGTATTTGGATAATGTCAAATATTCTCAGCATATTATATTTAGTACACAGATCTATATAAACAAATAGCATGATGACAAAATTACCATAGCAAAAATACAAACTAGCTAGCACCACCACAGATGTGTAGTAAGTATACTAGAATACTATAAGTATAGTATACTATAAGTATAAGTCGGAGCACCAGTTTGACAGTTATCAACTGCTATATGCTAAGTCACCATCATTTTAGCAATGTTTTGGTTTTGTCCACGAAAGAGTTTCCGTTTGGTAAAAAATACCTTAACCTACTGCCATCCGACTAGGTTCATTTCCCGGAAGGGTTTCGGGGTCGTCATAAATACTGATCGGATTGAGAACCTCTCTTCTTTTTTGAAGTAGGTTAAAAATAACCTGATCTTACTGTTATCCGACTTAGTTCTATCACTGGCAACTACATCTCTGAACCCCCGCGAAGCCAATAAAAACCTTAGCCAGCTGTACATTCAGCATTGTATTGAATGCTTAGGTAAAGTATAAAATAAATGATACTTTATTTTATACATAGGTTTACGGTCTGCGATAGAACAACAAAGGAACCGGTGTATTATGATGCTGGATATGTGGTATTTTATACAAATCCATACTCTGGTATGGAAATTCAAAACGCTTGCGTTGCAAATGAAAAATATGGAACCGAAATGCTTTGTGTGCCTTTGGGAACTGTCCACCATATACAGTAAGCGACAAATTAATTATAGCGTTCAAGGTAGTAAAAAAATATATATCGAAATGGAATAAAGTGATTTGGAATTCAAAATACATACAATGATCACTACATAGTATAAAACAAAGTCGCTTCCCGCTGTCTGTCCATCCCTATGTATGCTTAGATCTATAAAACTACGCAAAGGATTTTCATGCGGTTTTCACCATCAGTTAGATAATTTTTCACGAAAGGTTTATATATGTAACAAGCGAACCGCCCCGGCTTCGCACGTAAGTTACACTCGTGCACTCGTGGTCGCTAGTGTACAATAAAATACAACAAGTACCTATCTACGTACAATATTGTTGTTAGCATCCGATGTGGTCAATATATCTAGCAACACAGCTGCCAATATTAAGTCAAATGACAAGTTGTTTATTATTATGTTTTTGAATAAAATGTTCAACGATATCTATGCAACTATGGTGGTCAGAGTCAGACGGATTATGGCCTTGCTACGCTCGTGCCACATAGGCCTAGGCCCTCATTAAAATGTGTCCCTTAACCACCGCGTAAAATGAAGTACTATTTTTTATTATGATAACCACAACTCATCTGAAGAAAAGTGATGATCTGGTCTAAGATAGAGCACGGTTACCAATGAGGTGCATAATATATTTCACTCTTCTTCTTCTGCTTAGCGTGAATCCCGGCACGGGCCAGGGTCCGCTTTCCAACTGCGACTCCTCCACTTCGCACGGTCGTTCGCGTCATTCTTGGTGAGTTTATTGGCTCTCATGTCATCTCTTACGACGTCAAGCCATCGTCGCTTTGGTCGGCCACGAGGTCTTGTTCCAGGGAGCACAAGGTCCAAGAGTTGATTGCCGACGTACTCTGCCGGTCTGCGGAGAACATGGCCATCCACCGCAGGCGACTTTCCTGAAGCTTATCCGCTACGTCCCGTACTCCGAGGCGGCCACGGATGTGCTCGTTACGAATACGGTCCGTACGCGTAACGCCGCACATCCACCGCAGCATCTTCATTTCGCGAAGCTGTTGGACATGACGCTGCAAGGCATGCCATGTCTCGCTACCATAAAGAAGTACAGGTCGGACAATACTTTTGTAGATAAGTCCCTTGAGCTTTGGCGGCATCTTTGGATCACAAAGGACGCCGGTGACCTCTCTCCATTTGGCCCATGCGGCGCTGACGCGGGAGTTGACATCGCAGTCGATTTCTCCGGACGAGTGCAACACGCTACCTAGGTACTTGAACTTATCGGCTTTTACAGCCAGTTCGTTCGTTCGTTCGTTCGTTCGTATCTGGATGGAGTTATCATTGGTGTCGTCGCATACATGTACTCAGTCTTCGCCACATTTAGTTTGAGCCCGCCGTTTTCAAGCGAGACCTTCCACTGGTTTACCTTACGCTCCAGGCTGGCTCTGTCCTCTTCTATTAGTGCGATGTCGTCAGCGTACATCATCGCCCATGGTGCCGGCGTTTGGATGCTAGCCGTTACAACATCGAGCACAAGACTGAATAGAAAAGGACTGAGAGCTGAGCCCTGGTGTACACCTGCGGTTACTAAGAAAGGTCTTGTGTCGCCAACAGCTGTAGTTCTCACTATGGACTCGGAATTGAGGTACATGTCTCTTATTATGTCAATATTTACCATGGTCTTGAAAATGCGCAGGTTATATTTTATAGGGAACACCGAGGCAGGAATCACATCCCATTTCTTTGCAGTTCGTATTAAAAAAGTTTTCATTTCCGAAAAGCGGCATGTGGGTCTTACCAATGTTCAAGTTGTAAGGATGGACTGACCTATAGCGGGATTTAGTTGAATTAGCTCTCGTGTGCTTGCATTGTTGATCTAACAAAACATTATGAAAAATCTCTAACCGTTTTCTCTAGTCCAGTAGTTGATAGCCTTAGGTGATGCTTCCACGTGGCACTGTAGCGTTACATCGGTACCCGTTGGAGCCCCCACTAGTT
Organism: Agriopis aurantiaria; assembly: GCA_914767915.1. NCBI lineage: Eukaryota > Metazoa > Arthropoda > Insecta > Lepidoptera > Geometridae > Agriopis > Agriopis aurantiaria. Next base: position 8,759,856 of record OU611983.1, on the reverse strand, counting down.
GGTTTGGCACTTGCACTAGTGGGTGAACTGAAACAAAGAATATATTTATTTATCCTAATTCCTATATTTACTCGCTAAGACCCTTTCCTGACTTATCGGTGCAGCAACGGTACGGTATCGGCACGCTTTGTATACGTAGTACTGAAAGCTTACCAAACGTCCATATTTCAATGAGTGCTTCCTGATTGGCACAGCATGCCCGTGGGTGTGGCATGGGATAGTTGCAGCATAAGTTTTCGATACCGCGTATGCCAAGCGTGCCGATACCGTACCGTTGCTGCACCGACAAGTTAAGAAAAGGCCTAACACTACAAAGGTCTAAAACAACCCAAATGCTTAGCAAATGCAAACAGCCCACTACCAGTTGGTAGGGTCATTGCCACGGCGAATGGCAATTGCGTTGGCTCAGTAATACACCAGAATATTCGTCGGACAGACGGACAGACAGACAGACAGACATCATAGGCTTAGGGTCCCGTTTTTACCCTTTGGGTACGGAACCCTAAAAATGCACTAGCGCTATCCACCACTGAATGCTTCCAAAAGAGGTTCCCAACGAATTTTTGCTTCATAACTCTGTTTGCGCCTTGCATTCATAGTACCATTTATATAAACAACGTATAGGCATGCAAAGCCTTTTGCATTCAGCACGGAATTCATGTGAATAAACATTTTACTAGCTTATTCATAGCGAAAACTAGCAGACGCGCTGCTGTTAACGTTTGGTTTTTAGCAGAGAATGCTCTACTTAGATATTGTACGCAACTTTGTGTTTAGAAAACATGTAATATGCTTACAGGATATTGTTTTATTTATCGTGGATTGAAATTTGACCTCATCCCTCCATCGCGGTTTTACTATCGAACCGGCCGCCATCGCCAAAAAAGCCATCCTCATATTATAGATGCGTGGAAGTCTCGCACTGTTCGATTTGATCGATTGTTTCTGCCACGCACCTGTAAGTTGTGGAATGGCTTACCACCTTCGGTTTTTCGTCCAAAATATAACCTCAATTGCTTCAAGCGAAGAGTGAATAGAGTCCTCAAAGGTAGGCAACGCACCGCCAATGCCCCGGGTATTGTAGGTGTCCATAGGCGATGGTGACCACCACAGAAAAGAGAAGTAGAAAAAAAAAAAAAAAAAATTATTTATTTTTTTATTTTTTTAAACGAAAAAATTTTCTCTTCTGTGGTGACCACTTACCATCAGGTGGCCCGTCGCTTGTTTGTCGACTACTATATTTAAAAAAAAAAAACAAACAAACCTAGTTACTATTTTGCAGGATAAACCATTACATAAACGAGGAAAAAACTTATTTTTGTGACGTATAACCTGATTTCTCGTATTTATGCAGAGATTCATAAACCATTTGTACCAGCTATATTTTTGCGCTAATAAGATAAACAAAACCAGCTCAATTTTAATTTTATTTTACAAATTCCAATCTTTATTATATTTTTTACTTCACAAAAATATTTGTTAGTACTTAATATAAGACCAATGTTTTGGATCAGCTCAAAATGAGTTATTATTGCTATCGTAACATGAACCGGAATAATTACCGTGATTTTACTAAAAGCTTATTACGCTGGATTTGAGCGGAAAAGGATACCCAATTGAGCGAAATATTCGAATAAATGCGGTACAAACGAATTGACTTTCCAAATTAACAATGAAAATACACGTGCGATTTTTTTCGATAACTATGTAACTTGAACAGATTTTGCGGACTCTTCATAACTGAAACGTGAACCCTATGAACCGCCGTATAAGAACTAGAATAAATATTTCTACTTCAAATAATTTTCTGATGTAAGAAATATAGAATACTATATCTCTGAGCCTATATGACTTGTAAAATCATGCTGATTTTTCACACTAATTAAATAAATCGACGTTTCTAATTAACAATGAAAATACACGTGCGTATTTTTATTATAATTGTTTAATTTGAACAGATTTTGTGGGCCCTTATAATTGAAACGTGGACCCTATAAACCACTGTATAGAATAAATATTTCTACTTCAAATAAATTTCTGATCTTAGAAAAATAGAATACTATTTCTCTGAGCCAATATTGCTTGTAAAAGCGTCATGATGATTTTATACTAATAAAATGACATCACTCTTTTTTATTCGATATGTGGCAAACAAGCTGACGGTGGCCAACTTATGGTAAGCGTTCACCGTCCCTATAACCCTGTTGGTGGTGACCTCGGAGGCATCACAAATACGTTTTCTACCTTTAATCTATTAACAGCACTTTTGAAAAATCACATGTTATAGTTACATAGAAATACCGCAAACAGAGGAGGCAAAAAAGATCGCGTAAAACGCACAGTGTGCGATTTTCACAGCCATGATGTGTGGGTGTGCTTTTAGGCAGTGGTGGCTATTACAATTATAAAACCACGACACAGGCATCAGATCGAACAACTGTTCAGAATACTCCCCCTCGTAATAAAAGATACAAAGAGATCCAACGTCCCTGCGCATACTGACCGGCTCTGCATGGTAGTTTAGTAAGCTTGGGATCATCAACAATTCTGACAGCTATGCGCTGTAATGCTTCAAGAGGCTCAGGCTTTTACTTGAGTGCTCCGATTAAGAACTCCATGCAAGGTGTACATAAAAAAAAAGTGTGCTTAAAACCACACGACAGAAGTGAACATTTCATCAAGATTGATTATATCTCTCTCGCTCCCTTAGTCGACTCAAGCCGACTTTAACTGAACGAGTATCTGAGCGTGGTCACGCAAATTCAGTGCTTTGCCCCAATCAAAAAAAAAAAAACTAACGTGCCTAAAGAAATTTCCCTTCAAAGAAGATGTGTTTGATGCCGTTGTAGGCAAATGACCAAAGTTTAGTATTTAAATATATTAGATAACTAAACAGAACCCTAAAAAGCAGCTTTGCCAGTTATATTTAATTACTTAGTTGAAAGTAGCTTCTACCATACCCAAATGCATCAGATGTTGACACTCCGCGGTGCCGCATATTTGCTTGCACTTCTCCGCGTTGCCACTCGAAGGAAAACTCTCTGCGACTGTCAGGTGTTTACACTGAATATTATCCGGAAAACTGGCTGCATTACAAGTACTTGTATTTGAATTAACTTGGACTCGCTGTTCGAGGCAGTGTTTAAGCTCGAACAAGTCTTTGTTTGAGTGGAGCCAAACATTGAATTTTCAAGTAGGATATTGGGCTGTGTTTTATTTCTATACAGATACAAGCACAAGAAGAATGCCGCTATCTGAGTGACTATGTTTTATTTGTTTTTGAGAGGTGAGAACGCGTGGATGTTTTATGCGTATGTAATGTGATATACACATTACAAATACACATTTTTTTTCGTCCTCATTAATTAAACGAGCAATCAAATCCAGTCATTTTCTCAGAGTCAGATAACAAGGATATGGGGATCGTTATCCCCATTTCTTCGCAACCCGTGCATCAACTTTGCTCACTTTAGAACTTAAAATTTGTATTGGAATGTTATACTTGCTTACAAAACAGTTATATGATTATTGACGGGATATTTATCGTGGTAAGGTTGTGGATGGAGCTCCCGATATTTCAGTGTAGCAAGCACCATGTTCACAGGAAGACTGCAGAATGGGGTGGTTGGTCGAACAGTTCAAAGTTAGGTGCAGACAAAACGATCTACTCCCTTTTTTAGTCTTTTGCTACGGTTATCACTGAAACTCGAACCTAAGATTGGCTAAGTTTCCAGTAATAGGTTTCCTTAAAAATAAGTCCCCGTTTAAAATGTGTTCAAAATACTAAATAAAATGTGTTCTAATTACTAATATTATATTATTACTAATTAGTATATAATAATTATTATTACAGCAAAATACTATATTAGTGATAGGATACAGAGGATACTTTTTATCCCGGAAATATGTATGGTTCCTGAAGGAATGTCATCGCGGGACGCAGCTAGTTTGTAATATTTATCTAACAAGCTCATAAGTTTGTGTACTGTCTACATCATTTTATTGTACTGCCCAACTTGTTTGTAAGCAATTAAACTTGAGTTTCGTCGATCGCTGCGACGAGAATGACTTGCGATCGTAGAACCAAGCGTAAATTGTTTTGCTCTATCTCCAGTGGATAAATAAATCTGTTGTTATAAAAGGAAGGGCTTCAAAAGGGATCTGTATCAAGTGAACCGTTTAGTTCTTTATCGTTTATGCGTCGTCACGATCTCACAAAAGAAAATCTATCGTGAAAGAAGCGCTACTTTGCCTCAATAAGAAATGTTGAGTATGTTAGATTTGAACCGAAAAATAACCAAAATCAAAAACTTCTCAAAAATGCATTTGAAAAATGTAGGGGGGTTTAACAAAGAAACAGATATGATGAGGAAGGCCTAGTAGTGATGGCGGGACAAATTGGCCTAAGCCAAAAAGAAACTTGAAACTCTAGTTAGAATCTCTGAACGTGCCATACATGGAACTCTATAAATAGCAGTCACGATTTAAAACCAGTATAAAGAAATTCTATAGTGTAAAAATAAACTCTATAAATAAACAAGCTGTTCACCCAAACTATGATTTCACGACCCCTATATCTTCATAACGCCTTTACAGATGTTGTTTAATTATTATAAAATACACTAAGATAATATTAAACATCTTTGGACCGGCACCTTCATTATTATCAACCTTTAGTGTTCACACACAAGTGTTCTCTCTCAGAGAGAGATAGAGAGAGAGGATGGGCCTTAATCCACCATGCTGGTTCAGTGCATGTTGGTGAATGGCATACGTCTTTAAACTTTTGAAATTCTTAAACGTGGCAGTTTCCTTACGAAGTTTTCTATCACCGTTTTTGAGCGATGGCGTCGAAACTGTTTTTAATTAAGTACTAAATAAATCATTGGTCGAGGATCAAACCGGGTGCCGAATCGTCAGACTGTACGTAGCTAGCCTTTTAAGTTTTGTGGTTTGAAGAAACTAGAACCTTATAGTTATTTTTATTGTTTTTCAAAGTATTCACCACGTAGCTTGATACACTTTTCCATTCGCTCAAACCAGTTATTATAACATCTATTCCACTCTAAATTGGGGGTGTTCAAAATGGCTGACTTGAAAGCGTCGACTGCTTCTTCACCGGACTGGAACCTTTGACCACGAAGACTTTTCTTAATTTTAGGATATGTAAAGAAATCGTTAGGGCTTAGGTCAGGACTGTATGGAGGATGGTCAAGAATTTCTACTCTTTCCTGCTTCAAATACTCAATCTTTTGACGAGCGCTGTGTGAGCTTGCGTTGTCGTGGTGCAGGATGATGCGTCGCTTTGAGTTAGATTTTCGAAGTTCGGCGATGACTTGTGGTAAACAAACTGTGGTATACCACTCTGCGTTAACCGTTCTACGATCTTCAAGTGCAATAGTCGCAACATGGCCGGTTTTTCCAACGAACGTGGCCACCATCTTCTTTGAAGTGCTTCGAGAACGAACAACTTTAGTCGGCTTTGGCTCATCTTAAAAGACCCAGATTGTAGATTGTTGTTTGGAATGAGGATCGTAGGCATAGATCCAAGATTCGTCACCGCTGATGATGTCGTAGACGTGATTTCACTCTCCTCGGTTGAACTTTTGCAGAGTTTTCTGACACCATCTGACGCGGGCCGCCTTGTGATCGTCGGAAAGCAGATGTGGTATCCATCAGCAAACTAGCTTTTTCACACCAAGTGCTTCATGCAAGATCTTCTGAATGGTTGTCCCTGAGATGCCTAATAGAGTCTCTATCTCTCGATACGTCACATGACGATCTTCGAGAATTAGTAGTCTCACAGCAATGATGTTATCTTCAGTGAAGGCGGATTTTGGGCCTCCTTCGCGAGATTTGTCACTAACACTAGTATGTCCACGCTGGAATTCTAAATACCAGCGTTCGACAGTCCGCAGACATGGGGCTTCATCACTGAATACAGATATTAGCTCTTCAAAACACTGAAGCCGTGTCAGGCCTCTTCTAAAGTTGTAGAAAATGATTGCACGAACATTTTCCTCAGAAAGATTCATTTTCGTACGTAACCTGCCAGATTCCAATCGACGCTGTGACTAAACAATAGCATTAATCCTAATACTTTCAACGGTTTTGAGATTCAAAATTTAAACACATTCGAATGTAGAACAGTTCCGAATTCAAAATTGCCGGGAAATATGGAAACGACAGAACTTAAAAGGCATGCCTAGTAAAGCGCACATGCTACCGCCGGCCACCATCACACATAAGGTTACACATAAGGTTATCGTCGAACAAATATATTAACTACCCCGTTTCCGTAGATTAAGAAATCTTCGCTTCGCTCGGTCTATAATAATAAAATAGACAGAATAATTTTACTACCACTAAAATCAAATTAACATTATGAGAAGACCATCTTTTATCCTGATGGGTTAATCCTGAAATAAATAAATTTTGAATTTTGATTTTTTTTTATCTATTTAAATAAATAGAAAATACTGTTTGTTGGTAAGCGTGAGCGCGCGCGTCGGTTGGAACTATTTAGCTTTTTTTTCAATGTTAGTTTTTTTATGAAAAGAAAAATTGGAGAAAATTCTTGAGAAGGAACAAAACTAAAAATTCAATTTTCTATGGGATTTTAGTATGAACTCGAGGATAACAAACTCAAACAAATTTTGACAGGAAAACGTCTGTCGCATCGTTAATAGTCGTTAATTTTATGACACTAATTTTATGTTGCCATATTTTTACAGCATTTTGTTGTATTTATTATATTGGTTTATGAAATAAATGTTACTGGAATTGGTCCGTTTTTATTCTCAATATATTTATAATTTGAATTTAATAAGTTACAATAGAATCAATACAAAGATTTTTTATCAAATGAAGAAAAAACAGGCTTAATTTCAAATGTAAACAATCGTAACAGCGGCCCCTCTTGTCCATTCAAGGTGATTTAAGGAAAATAGAATTTTCCTCCACGACCTAAGATCGGAGCTTATTTGCGGTTATTCTCTTTGACCGTCGTTAAGATCCTTTAGACGGCTTTTACCGGTTTGAGTGGCCAATTTAGCGAACAAAATCTGACCGATCAAGATTTTTGTTCTAATTAATAACTCTAAAGCGCAACGAAGGGTGCTTTACTCATTAAATAAAAGAGAAATAATTAACTGTCAACTCGTTAATTTTGTTGCGTTATTTATTGTTCTCATTTTTCCTAATTCTTGCTCAAAAGTTGTTTTTAAAAGTAGACAATTTTAAGGACGTGATTAAGCAATCCCAAACTGTATAAGTAGATAGGGATTCTCAACAGCAATCAAAAGTTACCGGAGTTTTCTCGGCAAGGATTCCGCGCGGAATTCTTCAAGTGACAGTTTGATTAACCGAGCGGCGCACACGCTTTCGGATTTCTTGGCGTTTTGTAGCTATTACCTGACTTTAGTTGACTTTGGAATTTCGTACTACAGAAATAGTCGTTTAACTATGTAGCTAGGGTTGCGCTTTCGTATGCATATAATATGTGCGAAAACAATATTATTGTATTAGTTTCGTTCATAGAGTTTCGTAAGATAATACCTATGTATGCGTCAGCCACAATGATATTTTAATATATCCCGTAGATTTTTTATCGTTCTCTAAGTATAGAAAAGCGAGAGCGACAAAGATTCGATAATAATAATGTATGAGATGGCAGTCCACCTGTCTGCTCTAACTATAGTTATTCGCCTCGAACTGAGACCTAGGCCTCCATATCTTCGCAATAACTCAACCGATTTTGCCCAACATATTTTGTATTTTCGTTAAAAAAATTGAAAAGTATTACTCGTTTGCAAAATTTAATGTGTATTAGACCAACGCAAGATATCGTTGAATAAACGTACAAACATAGTATAAAAACGTACATAGAAACACCAACTTGTCCCATTAGAATCTGAGACGGCGTCGGTCTGATCGGTTAAAAAAAACGAATAATTTTTCTAGACTTCTATAGTATCAATCTTAACTCGACTGCAGTCTCGAAGCATTTTTTAATTACTGCAATCTTTTTAAAATCTGGTGACAATTTTGTGCAGGTCACCGGTTTCTCTTCAAGGAAAAATGAGACACTAGTAAAAATGAATTACTTCAGACTTGCCATTCTTTTTAATGCCACCGCCCGCAAGTCACCACAGAATACCTCTTGCAGCTTGCTGTTATCATTCGTTTCGGGGGAGGAAATTTAAATTAAATATTTGAGAGCGTTAATTTTGTCTCCTCATCGAGCGAACGCGACGCATTCTTTGTGAAGTAATTAAACTGAGTGGAAGGGTTTCAGACGGCAGTAGTTTGTTTGTTCGCTTGAAATTGCGTTTCCTATGAAGAGAATTTCTCTTCTCTCGGCGGTTGTCACGAGATATGAACGGTGTCGAGTCGACTTGCATTTAAATAGAAGTAACACGCAGATTTTAGGTTACACCCTGTATACCGGGTGTATATCTAAACGACGGACACATTCAAGGATATCATTCATCACAACTTTTACTTCGGGAACAACAGTAAAATCGCGAAAAAAAAGAAGAGTTATCCCATAGTTAAAAAATAAAATACTCAACGGAGTGGATGGAACAACTGATTTTTTTCGTGATTTCAGTGTTCGTACCAAAGTAAAAGTTGTCTATAAAGAGAACAGTGATATCCTCGAATATATCCGTCGTTTAAAAGGACCCCTCTAATTTATACAGGGTGTAACATAAACCCTCATTTTCTGAAATGGACGACATCAGTAACATAATATTGACTGATAAGAATCTGAGTAGCTATCATCATCAGAGTAAAAAAAATAAAAAATATTCTTTGTAAGCCCCTTCGTCCGGTCGCCTTATTTGAGAAAGAGTTCGCATTCCAAGCAAGGCGTGCTCACTATTTTCGATCACCCGTATTTTAACATCAGGGTTTCTTTGATAGGGGCAGATCCAGGATTTCATTTTAAATATGAAAATAAAATAAAAATAACGCACGTCATTTTCGCTTAATAGTTAGATGTATACTTTTTAGACAAAGCTAATATAATATTCTTCAGGATATTTATGTCGTATCAATTTAAGTTACAGTTCGTGAAAAAGTATTTAAATTACAAATTCCAATTTATAAGAGGCATTAATCTTTAGTACATCATGTATGTAGGAATGGTAAAGTAAACTTTCTTGATATATTGAAGTATTAACATAGTCTACAAAAATGTCGCCATGAAAAGAGAGAGCTCACAGCACCTATTTGCATTATACATAGTATCTAATCAGACGAGTGCTTACATTGGAACTGCCAATAACAGAATGCAAATATTTAGTGGACAATGCATTCTAGTTGGCACCACATTTCGGCACGCTAGCGGATACCTATGCACAATATTCATTCGCCAAAATCAAAATTTGTATGGTACAGACACTGAACAGTGGTACCAAGCTGAAAAAGGTCATTGCCATCACCTAGAAAAATAAAAAATAAAACAAACAGATCATCCAAATAATTAATGATAATAGGCCTGTGTTCTATAATAATTTTTTACTCATAAAGGAGCTGTTTTAAAATGGAACCCATCAAGGAAAACAAAATAAAAATTTGTTCAAAATAATTATGTTATAAGTATTTTAATTTCATGCTAGACAGAGAGCGCACTATAATTTAGCACGTTATGACGTTAAACCTTGCACGTGCCATAATAATATGCTATACTACTAACACACACTTTGCGTCTGCTCTCTAGCCCTACCAAAAACTTTAAACGCTTACATAATAGGTATATCAGAAATTTATCAGCCAATTGAAATAATTTGTATAATAATGTGTAATGACATGTATTTAATTATATCTTTCGCTAAGCCAGTTATGCCTGTTATATGTACCTAATAAATGAAACATTAAGACACAGGCCTATTGTCTATGGAACATCAACTTTTTTCATCAACATTTCAGGGTTTCCCAAAATAAAAGTTTAACAAATAATTATGAGGACAATGACAACTTTACTTGGTAACACCGTTCAGATTCTGTATTCAATAATAACCAAATTTTTCGCAAATAAAACAATTTTGATTTTGACACTTTTTATGATGGAGCAGCGGTTAGGATACATCTTTTATGTATGTGGCGAACGTTGATGGATTGCCATTTTTTTTTCTACATCGACATTAATTAGCGAAGCATAACAAAATTCATTGATAGATTTATGTGACGTTTTTTACAACAAATTAAATGATAATTGGTAGTATGAGCCATGTCCCCGGGTATGTCCTCAAACTGCGACCAGAACCACCGAAAGGTGGGCAGCAGCATCCTATTAGTACACGGTGAACGTACTGCGATCCCCAAGCTGCCTGCCAAGCGTGGGGATTATGGCAATACCCCTCTAAGTGGGAGGCCTTTGTTCAACAGTGAATATTTAATGGCTGCTGATGTGAGTATAACCTAACACTATTTTCCAAGACAATTATTTTGTTCCAATGTACTACGGAGGGAAATAAGGTAATCATAGTCAATTGATACAGAGAAATTTGCAATGGTTGATTTGTGGTTGATATTCCGAAAACCCGTACGAAGCAATTTTATTCCACTTTTATTGTGTGAACTGCTAGTCTATGGAATGCGCTGCCTGGGTATTCCCCGATAGTTACAATCTCGGTGTCTTGAGATCACGAGTGAATTGGTTTCTTCTCGACAAGCGTGCTCCATCGTAGACCGCATCGTCGCTTAACATCAGGTGAATTGGCGGTCAAACACAAGCATATAACTAAATATTAATAAAAAAAGATCATGCAGATCCGATGCACACTCTCCAAAATGTGTCCGATAAAAAAACAGATATACTAGCAACTTCGCGCTGAAGTGCAAGACTAAGAAGTTTATTCTAACCTAGGGGTTCGTTGCTGATGAGCCTCTTGGTACGTTTCTCAATAGACTCGAATCTATATTGATAAAGGTCTGTGTTTTATACATTGTAGGATTCATAGAGCGATGTCAATCCCAGGCAACACATTCATAGCACTATTCATGCAAATGTAATGCAACTGCGACCAGCACCACCCTAATTCCCTAACCGTCATGTCAAACCTACCATGTTTTTTTTTGGTGCTACTATATTTATTTAAAATTATATTGTTATGTGTTAAGAAAAAAAAAACTTGTATTGATTTCCATACTAGCAGGTGAGCGGTAGCATGTGCGCTTTACTATCTGACGGCAATCAGTTCGACCCTCAGCCCTACACCAATGATTTATTTAGTACTTAAATAAACTGTGTGTAGTTTCCATGCCATCTCTCAACAACGGTGAAGGAAAACATCGTGAGGAATCAAGTATGTCCATGGTCCAAGATCCTCAAAAGTTTAAAGAAGTATGACATTAACCAACACGCACTGGGCCAGCATGATGGTGAATTAGGACCTATCCTCTCTCTCTAAGAGAAGGCCTGTGTCCCAGCAGTCCCAGCAGGGAGCCTTACTTATTTTGCGGTAATAATATGCTAAATAAATTAACAAGGTCATTAAATATCCCATCTTAGCATCAAATGTCATTCTAACCTGTTAACAGGGTAATCAGCTAGACATTGGACAATCTTACGGAAGGTTATTGAGTACACTAATCAAAATGTAAGACATAGGAACGCAGATATTTATTTAAAATAACGGAAAAAAGTATGTAAAGTTTAAAAAAAAATTGCTTCCAAATAAAATTAAATAAAGTAATGGAATAGAATACCAGTGGGAATTATTCTTAAATGCTGGTTCTATTATCACGTAGTGCAATGCTCATCGCCCTTTAAGCAAATTAGAGGCCAATTTTGGTCACGTGTTGCATCGACCAGACGTGATGACAAACCTTGAAAAAAATTACTGTTTTCTGATCCCTATGCCTCCATGGTTTTGATTCCAAAAACCTACAAAACACACACCTACTCTCCAAGGTACGTACAATATTTACGTATTTTGAAGACTTCTGCAAAATAAAAACTTATTATTTCGTTATAATACCGATTCCTTTGCTATTAGTATTTTTATTAGAGTTAACGAGTGATTGCTCACTCTGAACTGTTCAAAAGATTTATCTAATTAAGTTATGGTGGTTACTCAGGTATCTCTACTACTGCGCAGAAATTGGTAGGTATATAAATCTTGCAATAAAATGTGGCTTACAACATACAACAAAGCCGAATGCAGTGTATTAATTATCACCTTAGTACAAAAGAATAAGTTTTCTTAGGGCGTTCAGGTTAAATTCTGCAAATATATTTTTTTGTCCTTGTTTAATGAATTAAATATGTTTGAGCTTTTGGATACCGTACGAAAGCCGTACGAAATCTTGACGCTGAATCCCTTAAACTGTACTATATAAACCAGTAAACAATGCCCAAAACCCTCAGCTACACAAATCTCGAGACTAAACTTCCCGAGTTACTTTCACTAAACCACAGAATAAATAATAGACTAACGCTCTCACTCGCATCTTAAGATGCGCGCCACGCACCACAGATGATACGTGATAACACGAAAATCTCCCAATTGCTTACGTGTTCGAGTCATGTCTGTCCCGGGGCTCCTCTCTAACCGACTGAGTAACTCCTGGTTATAAATTAGCCCCACGATCCTCTGATAAGTGAGCTCGGTAAATGCTTTTTGCCAGTGCTTTACGCAGGTGAGTAGACTTTATCGATGATTGAATTGATACGTGAGCTGAATGAATGAACAGCTTTTTGTTCAGGTTTCACTTTGTTTCATGTTACGAGCTTTGTGCGTAAGAAACAGATATTGGGTATGAACGGTTATGGGACCGTTTTCTTGGAATATTGATGTTCATCGGTATCAATTGAACAATGCGTTCCTCAAGGAACCTAAGCCTAATCGATGTTTTTATTAATTTGGGAAACCGAACGTAATGAATGGTATGATGGTTTAATGAATTTGAAATTAGATATTGCATATTAAAATGGTTTATTCAACTTTACCCCAAGTTCGTTTCACTGCTGGTGGAAAAGTCTGTTTTTAATACACCCCACTGGCAGATACGATATAGTGGAGAAAAGTAATATATCAGTTGACTTGAACTTATCAACTGTATCATTTACCATAATATATTTTAATCAATATAACTTCAGAAATGTAACTTATTGATTAATATTACGATGCCACTACAAAATGACTGAAATTAATCTTGCTAATAATTTCAAGATAAAGGATAGGTAAGGAAAATTATTACATATAAATGGTAGGAAATTACTAAAACCTTTTTTCTTTTCTTTTTTGTGCTTAAGTTTATAGCTGGCCTTTGGTCATATCTGACTTCTGACACACCTAAATAATAATAGAACACTACTCCGTAAACACCGTATCATAATATAATATATATTTGGGACATTTTTGCATACACGGTCATCTGACCCCAAACTAAGCAAAGCTTGTGATATGGCTGCCAGAGACTGATGTACATACATATATAGCTTTAAATACATACTTAAATAGATATTAACAACCAGATACAGAACAAACACAAATGTTCATCACAAAAATGTTTGTCCTACGTGGGAATCGAACCCACGCCCTCAGGCTCAGAAGGTAGGTTCACTACCAACTGAACCAACGGGCTATCAAATAATATTATATAATATAATATATTGTGTCTTTATGATGTTGCTAAAACATAGGCTAAGTATACCTTTCTCCCTCTACGAGCTAAAAGAACGTGGCTATCTCACTCGCACATTTCAACTATCAATAAAAATGTTGAAAAAAGTGCGAAATAGATAGCTCTGTTTGTTAAGCACAGCCTTAAAAACAACGTCAAATCACCGTTAGATTTTCCGTGAGGCAAAGGCAAGTCGCCTAAACGCACACAGAAATAAGTAGTTTGGAAGTATTTTTTCATTTGTGATGTAATTACTTTCGTTGACCTCAACTTAGTGCTCTATGTTCATACAATTAGTACTTACAATGAACGTGCAGCATTATTCTTTTACTGACGGAAGGCGGGACGCCATTGGCTGCGATGCACAAGTAAGCACCCATCTCTGACCGCGTCACCTTCGTCAGGTTCACTATGTCACCTTCTAGTGACATCACTGAAAACAAACAAAATATCGGGAGCTTAATAGCCTCATAAAGCACATCTACTTACGTACAAAGATTATCATCGTCAGTAATTCCGCGTAGACTCCAAGTAAAGGATAATTTAAGCTAGACCGTTGTAGGCACACGCTGTGACCTGTACGAGGCGCGGTGGAGGCATGGATATAAAACTTCACGAACATTTTATATATTGCAGTTCATACTACACCGTGTATCGGCCGCGTCCCGGACGAGGCTTGACCGTGCCCCGGCACCTACGTCTTCATATAAAATGTTTGAGAAGTGTTGAATCAGTCAATCTTCCACCAAATTTCATTTCAATTGAAATGAAAAGGATGCAAGTTGTGTTAGATATTTACATGGCATGAAACAAAAAGAGTAGAGTAGTTTGGCGGTTCGTAGGCTCGATGAATTGACGATATTGTATGGTTGATAGTGACCATAAAAGAAAAGCCAAAGATCTGGTTGAGTGGCGTGCCTTTGGAGCCTTTGTGCCTAGCGGTGGAATGAGGCGAGCTGATTTGATGATTATGATGATTTTGTCTATTCCAGGATATTTACCATTGCTCATAACATAGTCATTTCAAATATGTAGAGCTACGGTCACCTAGTATGGAACATAGTATAGACACTTAGCGTGTCAACCAAAAAAGGTTAAGATCAAAACTGTTGTCTAACAATAATATGAAAAAAGCCCCTAAAACTATAAGCAAAAAAGTTAAAATTTATTTCAAACTAAACTCACAAACACCTTTTATTATTACTGTTTTACCTAAAGCCAAGAACCGAAAACTGTTCAAACGGAACTCTAGTGCTTACATTACATCAGCAATAACTGTTAGAGAACACTTCCAACCGCGAAAAGTTGACGGGTTGGGTAAACAAGTGCCGTTAGTGGTTTCCAACTCGCTCTGACACCTTGCCTCAAATGGCGCCGAGTACGTTTACAGCCATTATTCAAACAAGTGGATAAAAAGCTAGGGCAATATTTTCCGAAGGAACAGTAGGGTGATGGTTTAAAGTGTAGAGCTCTCGGCCTCGGTGGTTCGTTAGCAAACAATGACAGCGCAGAGAAAACTGTGGAGTAGATGTTAAATGTTGCTTGTTATCAAATCAAGAGTAACAAGAAACATGGAACGCGTAGGTATTAAAATGCGTAGTTTTCCACTGCAGGTAAAAACTGGATCCAATGAACTGCCAACTGAGTTCAGTGGCGTGCATTAGAAAAAGTCTATGTCCAGCAGTGGACAGTAAAAGGCTGATGATGAATGTCAAATAGTAGTAAAGAAAGCTAGGGCAATATTTTCCGAAGGAACAGTATGGTTTAAAGTGTAGAGTTCTCGGCCTCGGTGGTTTGTTAGGAAACAGTAACAGCGCAGAGAAAACTGTTGCGTAGCTGTTAATGTTGCTTGTTATCAAATCACGCGACATCTATCAAGAATACCACGAAACATGGAACGTTCCGTTATTTAAAGTGTGTGTCCGTATGCTACTATACTACCTCGTTTGGCATATTAATAGCAACAAAGAAAATTTACAGCTAATAAAAGTCACTAGTATTGAAATTATTTTTTGGGCAATTTCGCATGTTCCCAATGTACCCTAATTTTTTTCGCATGTACCCTGTTTTTTTTCGCATGTACCCTTAATTTTTTCGTAAACAGTAAAGTTGATTAAAATGCATAAAATTGAAATCAAATTTTCGATGACGGAAATTATCACGCGCAAAACCAAGACTGCAATTTTAAGCATGTTGAATCAAAATTGATAAGGTCATAATTGTCAAAACCAATTTTAGATTCTATAACATGTTTCATAAAGGTTTTAAGTGTCAATCTACCCATCAAAGTGAACAACTTGTAGAACACAATTTTTTTTTTATTCGAGAAGAAAATGTGTCTTCGTACTAAATAACCAATTACCATGATTACCAAATTTGTTGTCCATTTCGTTGGGTACATTAACACCCTTAACTATAACACCTTTGTGAAACTTCCCGTATAAAGCCACAAGTAATAAATATAGTACAGTAAGGAAAGTTTGCATTATGCAGCTTGTTTTATTTTGCAATAATAAGAAAGAAAATGCTCATAAGCCTCTCTATGTATTACTGTCCTCTCTTTGAAGCGGGCCGTTGAATAAACTTGGCCTGTCGATGTGTCATAAGTCAAGTGATGCTTGAGCGCCACAGACCCTAGTGGTTTCCTTAAATATACAAACCTATATAATAAAGTTTGGTACAAATATCGATTATCAGCGTTCAGTGATTTTTCTACAAAAAAGTATTTTTGGAATTCGTTGTTGTATGACTCATGTATGTCTATTATTCTCTATGTATACAAGGTAACACAGAAAGTGTATACTAAGCTGAAAGTGGTTCATTAAGAACAATTTTTACTATGGGGCCTATCCTGAAATCGGAAATGAAAAAACATAGCTGTTGCATAGAAAACGTTTATTGACACTCGACGAAATGTATGGAACAGGAGATTTTTTTGCAATATCAGGGTTGGTCTCATACTAAAAGCTGTTCATAAAAATGAGCACAATGCTATCTCCTATATTTCCAACGTCTAACGATTCCCAGTATACACGTTAAAATTATCTCGCCAGTAAGCAAAGTATCGTCTTTTTACCCGACTGCGCAAAAATGAGGGTTATGTTGTTCGAGTATATGTATGTATTTATGGTGGTTTCTTTGGCACGCCCTACAGCTCTGAGGTGTCATTTGAATCGATTTTTTGTGGGTACATAGAGTATAAGAATTCAAGATGAAGAGAGAAAACAAGGGGAAAAATAAGAAATAAACTTTGCTAAATAGGTCAATTTTACCATCATTATGTAGAGCACACTCAGCAGATTTCAAAAATACTATATATAGCACTACGATGAAATTCTCAGTAGTTTACGAGATAAAGTACTGCCTGAATGGGTGTTCCCCGATAGTTACAATCTGGGTGTCTTCAAATCACGAGTGAATCGGTTTCTTCTAGGCAAGCGTGCTCCATAGTAGACCAAATCATCGCTTAATACCAGACGAGTTGGCGGACAAACGCAAGCCTATTAAAATAAAAAGTGGTGTGTAAGAGCTCTGTATCTACTACGAGTATAGGTGTAGATAGGTACGCATCGCGCCGCTGTTACTTTTCAGTAACTTATTATTTATACCTGGTGGATGACTGGTAGAAAATGTTTAGCATTAAGTCCTCCAAGTGTACATATCTACTTAATTTGTAAGTGAGCAATAAAGTATTAAATAAATAAATAAATTTACCAATGAAGTTGGGTTATATTTTATAATAATTTAATTTACTTGTTATGCGCCTTAGGGTAAAAAAAAATGTAAATTTCTCTTATTAATTTGAAATGAAGAGAATGACTTGACGACTTTAAAATTTGCCAACTTTATGAAAAGACAACCAAGTCCAGTACTCCGCTAAAGTAACCCTCAAGTAAAATGGAAAGGCAACATTTTGCCATTACTTCAGGTTCTTAAGTTATGTTTTTAATTAAGAGTTGGTGACGTGTCGTAGGAGGGAAATAATTATGTTTTTTTCTAAAAGTTGGTGTTATTTTGCCTAATTCTGACTTTACAAATCAAAAATTAACTAAAATGTGGAGATTTGTTACTAGTTTTTGTTGGAAAAGCACTTTTATCTATTCTAAATATCAAATTTGTAGATTAATAAAATACTCGATCGTACTTTGCACTTCAGTTCGATCTGACAGTTCATTTCTATTTGCGCTTAATTTATAATCTCTCCAGCAACTTCGTCCATAAAAAAGAAAAAAAAAGTTTTTATTTTCTGTGACTCCGTCCGTCGTAGCATTGGCGCCGTAGACAAACCGTAGGCGCCGTAGACTAAACGTGGGCGCGTAGACCTCGATGTGATTTCCACGCTCAGGGCTCTTACCACAGGGATCTTATAGGGGGTAAATTATATCTCTGCGCGTTAAGGTTCACGTTCGCGTGATTTTCCACTCTGCGTTATTTCAGCGCTGTTTCGAGCACGCGTTAAGAGGTAGCCGTAAGGCCCTACTACTAAATTAAAGTTATAGGATTATTAACGCGATATTTACCGTTCGGGAGTTTTACGTTCCGTTTTAGTATTTCAATCGAGGTGATTGTTTTGCCAGTGAGTGGAATCCAGTAAAAACATGCCATAAAAATAAGCATCCAAAATGTGTTCAAGATACTATACGCAGTGATACAGTGTGTTTTGTCGGGGTAATAGGTTCGAATTCGAATTCCATTGATGACCGTAGCAAAAGACTAAGAAATAGGATAGATAGTATTGTCTGCACCTAACTTTAAACATTTTGTCAACTACCCGCATTTTCAGTCTTCCCGTGAACATGGTGCATGTTATTGCATCAAAATATTGGGAGCTCCATCCACCCCCTTATCACGGTAAATATCCCTTTAAAAATCATATTACAGTGAACAACCGTGATATATTAAAAAGTGACTTCAGTACTATAGAAACGTGACGTGGTTTTCACACATTTTATTTCATCATCATCATCATAATTTCAGCCGTAGGACGTCCACTGCTGGACATAGGCCTCCCCCATCGATCTCCAAAAGGGCCGGTTGGAAGCGGCCTGCATCCAGCGTTTCCCTGCGGTCTCTTTTAGGTCGTCTGTCATCGGCCATCTGTTCTGCGTGATATGTGCCCTGCCCACTGCCATTTCAACTTACTAATCCGATGGGCCATGTCGGTGACTTTCGTTCGTCTACGGATCTCCTCATTTCGGATTCGATCTCGTAGAGAAACCCCGAGCATAGCCCTCTCCATAGCTCGTTGTGCGACTTTGAGCTTGCTTATGAAGCCCATAGTGAGAGACCACGTTTCAGTGCCGTATGTCATCACTGGTAACACACACTGGTCGAAGACTTTCGTCTTAAGGCACTGAGGTATTTTGGACGAGAAGACGTTGCGTAGTTTACCGAACGCTGCCCAGCCGAGTTGGATTCGCCGATTGACCTCTTTCTTAAAGTTGGACCTACCTAGTTTGACTGTTTGTCCTAGGTTGACGTACGCGTCAACAGCTTCAAGAACTGAGTTCCCAACTGATACTGGGGTGGGCACAACATGGATATTTGACATGACCTTTGTCTTGTCCATGTTCATTTTAAGGCCCACCTGTTGAGAGACTCGATTGAGGCCTTCGAGCATCATGCTGAGATCTTCCATCGATTCTGCCATGACCACAATATCGTCGGCAAACCGAAGGTGAGTGAACATTTTATTTACTCTATATATATTACACGGGAATTACTCGAAACTACGTATAGTCGGAGTGACCAGCTCATTCTTACGTGAGCAATTCCCGTGTGATATAAATAAAAAAAATATGCACTAGAGCATAAAAGTCAGTTTTAGTCTGCTTACACCGGGCCTAAACAAGAACTTTACGAGAACGAGAAGTGAAAAAAACAATTGTTCCACAGATTATATTTATCAATAATTAACTAAATGTATGGAACAGCTAATTTCTTTTGCAATTCCATGGTTGGTCCCATAATAGTAAAAGTTGTTTATAATGATGAGTACAATCCTCGAATATATCCGTGTAGAGACCCATCTGGTTTTTTAAATATTTATCGGGACTTATCACGTATTAGGAAAGGTACATATTTTTACCTAAATTAAATAATACGTGATAGGTCCCGGTAAACATTTAAAACATGTGTTCCAATCGCAAAAATTTACACATCTGGTATACTTATTTTGCCTAACCATAATCATTCTAGTTGATTAATTAAATGAAAGCTGTATTCAATATTCAGCCGTTGCCCAACTTATCCGATAATGGTTATTAACAAGTCTCAGATAAAGCAGTTAGATGCTCCCCACTCGTATCTATTTCAAACTTTGAGTAGATGAAAACGTCGAATAGAAGGATGGAGTTAATTTGCATCAGTCTACGACTAAGTTTGTACCATTCATTCGCTTATCTGCATAATTTGCTGTAGAACATGAAACAAATAGCGCAGTTTAGTTTTAAACAGTAGTTTATCTTTATACTAGGTTCAATTTTTACTCACACATATTTACTTGCCATGAGGGTATTGTGCATACATAAGTACCTACTGGTAAGGCCTCGTCTATGGAAACGCGAGCGTTGAGGACGTATCGTGCGGTATTTTTAAACCCCGACGCAAAAAGAGAGATGTTATAAGTTTAAGTTGTGTATCTGTGTGTTTGTCTGTGACATCGAAGCTCCCAAACGGCTGATCCGATTTTATATCTATTTTTTCGGATTTTAACCGGTTCAATTACCGAGTGTGGCAAGCGACTTTTCAAAAATCTTTGTATGCAGATTTGTTTTATTTTAAAGATAAAGGATTGTTTTCTTTGAGTAAAATTTGCTATCTCTAGTATTTAGAGTACTTTCCCTTCGGGTGCGGTTAAGAAATTCCATCCTGTATATTGTACTATGTAATTGTAACTATGTCCGGTTTAAAATCGAATTGCAATATTTGTTATCTTGCATTGGATTTTAAACCAGAAGACAATAAAATAATTTGTGTGATCGACCTAATCTGATGATGAAGCCAGGAAGTGGATAGTGAAACTCTTCAATGGCTGCTAGTAAAGCCGTCGAATTCGGGATTTGTTTTATTGAATCCCATATATTACACTTGGAGACAAGGGTCTGATGATGAAGCCGGTAGGTGAATATTAGAACCCTTCAATAGCTAACCGTAGTTTTTAAAGTGTGATAATAATTTTGAAGTTATTTGCTGGTATTTGAACTTACTTATCACTTAAAATGCAAGTAAAGCACAAGTATGCACAATTAGGTAAAAGAAACGTTATCAACCTCGTCAGCTCTGTAAAGTGCAGCACTACGTAAGTGCAGCTGCGAATTTGAAGTACGTTGACAATAAATATCACGAGTTTATTTCTTGTGCGAAACTCTGCATCCATCTGTCAAGTTCATCACTTGTCATTATTTGAAGCAATTTTTTAGTATCCAATGAGTTTGTATTCTATCTAAGAAAGGTTTAATGTGTTTTTACATTGTTTTGTTTTGTTTTTTTACTGATTATTACCGAATTCAAAAAGGAGGTTTTCGTGTGTATGTTAGGTACGCAATTTCTTCACTGATTATGAACCGATTTTAATGATTTTATTTTTTATCGGATGTCTAGACTCAAGGTAGATTTTTTTTAAATGTTTCATATACTGCGTTTGAAAATCAGGGGCGAAATTCTGATTGTTGGATTTCACCCACTTCCGAGAAGTTTTTTTAAATATATTTATTTATCGTTGAATCGTTTGTGGATTGGAAATCTAACCATGTTGTGAAAATTTCCTAAAGCGTTTCTAATTTTATGTGATCACAATTTGTTTTGACTAAAATATACTAGGTACTGCCTTTTTTTTTTGGGAATTTGATCATTATGACATGACTCAGTATCACAAAAGATATTTTTTGTTCATCCCTTCTCTTTTCTGTGCTTTGTCTACATAAAATTTGACATTTTCCAAATAGCTACGCTATCGCCACCTGTAAACAGTTTCTTGTGATTATCCTTATGATAATATTCAAAAGCTAATAGCAGTCGCCAATTTAAAAAAAAATTAATAAAAAAATTCAGTATATTAATGACTAGCTGTTTCCCGTGGTTTCACGTGGACATTCCTCCGGAACTTTTTTTGAGATAAAAAGTATCAGATTTCACTCTCCATCTCTTTCACTGTATCTATGCAAAATACCATGTTGATCAGATGATATGTTTCTGCGCGAAAAATTTGCAAACAAATAACCACACTGGCACAGCTATAATATTATTAGGTATGATTATTAATTTGGCTCATTTACGTCTTTATTGTCAATAATAACACATTACGGTCAATTGCAAGTATATTTTCGATATAAATAAATTAAAAAAAAAAACGTTTTAGCTAAGTATACAATAATTACAGTTTTTTTTTCTGTGACAATAATAGTATTTTTAGTATTGACATTGGTATTAATTTAAGTAAGAACGCCAAGTTGATGACAGTTGAAAATACGTTTTACGACACTGTTAAAAAATATTTCGCTATATATTGGGTACAAAGTCTAACAGTTATAATTATCACGTTAGAAAAACTAGCAAAAATGATCAGAGTTGTAGGTTTTTATTAAGCTTTTTCATTGTGCTTTTTACAATGTTTTCACAGCTATCATCGGCATATTTATTTTAGAACATAGTCCTTCAGAAAACGTGTAAGCTAACAAACTGTTCTGATTAAAATGTACAAATAGGGATGGGATACGTTGTTGTCACGGTTAACATGTTTTACACGAACAATGAAGGGCAGATTTTGAATAATAACCCTTTGTGTTACCACTGTTTTCTGTCGTCATTATAATTATCATTGTGTGTCGTGATGCCATTTTGCTCCCGGATTTACTGTGAAATATTATGAATCCCCTTTTGTGGGCGTGTCGAGGTTTTGTTACATTAAAGCTTCACTACTTTGAATCAAGAACACCTCTTAGTACCCAAGCTCACGGCCATTTTTTATGTCTCATAGCAATATAATCAACCAATGAAAAATCCGTACCCGTATGAAATCGATTACCCTGAACTCGATTTAACAATATTTTTATCGTATACCGTTAAAAATATTGCTGAAACTGATCATTACAAATATAGCACCAAAAACTATTAAAATGAATAGAAATTAAAACAGGTTCAACGTGAAAGAAATATGTATGAATAATGTCGTTATAATAAATTATTATAACGTGTGGCTTAACACTCACGATAATGTTTTTATCGGTCGAGACGTTCACCTCACCTCACGCGAGTTTTTATGAAGAAGTTATTATATTTAAAATAAAGCTAGGCATTTATACAGCATCCTAATTATTTACTCAAAGCCCTGTTGTTCAATGGATAATCAAACCAAATTGCTATTTGGGATCTATTGTTAGGTACTAGGGCATTAATACAATTACCGACGTCATAGTTAATAGCTTCTATGTAACTCCATCAATAACAATTTAGATGTAGTTGAATTTCTTAAGGTGATTTATGCAAGGTGAAGGAGAATGCTTCCTAGTCGGAGATAACAAATTTAAAGTGTCAGGAACGTCATTAAAAACTATATTAGCTTCCAAACTTTACTCATTGGAATATTAGAGAAGAAACATTGGTTTCCGTAATGGATAGCTGGTATTGTTTCGCGCTCAGATTTATGGAGGTAACTTGTAACGGCTTCTTTAATTAGACTACTTCACTCAAGTTGATGATTGTTATTGATGCTAGTAAATTTTAAATTGTAGAGGGTTTCGTCAATGCTCTACAGATCTGGGGATTTTGGAATGGAGCTTCGGATTTTCGCGGAGGTATTTCGTAGAATACATAGTCGAACCGCTGCAGTCTTATCCTACACACACGCTCCAAGATGAATATACCGCCGGCTCTGCCGTAGAGAATTCAAACCGACTTACTGCGCTCTAATCTTGGCTGTAGTATTGAAGTGCTCGGCTCGTTGTGAAAGTCATTACCGGTAGTACTTTGTTAGCTTAATGAATTGACTGATGGCAAGAGAAGGCCTCAACATTGGTAGGGTTAAGTGGGAGCTGCTGATTAATCACCCTGTCAGTACAGTTTCCAATTGCCACTCGTCACGAATTCCCTTTGCTTGTATAATTTTTGTGTCGAGCTTTCACGTACCTCCATTTTAACTGTGTTTGGACGTCCACATTCTAAAAATAGTAGTTACGATTTCAATTTGATAAATGGAATTGACGGCACAGTTTGTATTAAGCCAATCTGGTTGTTTTGAGCCGACATAAAATAGGAGTTAAAATTTTGAAGCGTGATTTTGGAATAATATATCTATACTAATATTATAAAAAGGAAAGATTTGATTGTTTGTTTGTTTGTTTGCATTGAATAGGCTCCAAAACTACTGAACCGATTTGAAAAATTCTTTCACTGTTGGGAAGCTACACTATCCCCAGGTAACATAGTCTATATCATATTTTCAAAAAAAAAAAAGGGATCCTTATTAAAGCTCCAATAGAGTAACCCAAGGTGTAAAAAAAATAAGATTTACAATTTTGACTTTGCGTGTTTGACAGTTATAAGACAGGACAACGTCTGTTAGGTCAGCTAGTCTATACTAATATTATAAAGAGGAAAGATTTGATTGTTTGTTTGTTTGTTTGCATTGAATAGGCTCCAAAACTACTGAACCGATTTGAAAAATCTTTCACTGTTGGGAAGCTACACTATCCCCGGGTAACATACGCTATATTATATTTTCAAAAAAAAAGGGATCCTTACTAAAGCTCCAATAGAGTAACCCAAGGTGTAAAAAAATAAGATTTGCAATTTTGACTTTGCGTGTTTGACAGTTCTAAGACAGGACAACGTCTGTCAGGTCAACTAGTTTTTTTAAATATAATACCTACATATAAATCGTCGTTACCTAGGTACCTATTTAATTTGATGAAGACACTTCGCACAGTAACCGAGTAGACTAGATAACGGATTACTATGGATAAGAAACGCCAATGATTTTAAATTAAAACGCTCCTTATGTTACGCATCAATCGTTGAGAAAGTGAGAATCGTAGTTCTGTGCCAGTGTGATTTATGTGATTTATGTGATTCTGTGATTTATAGATAATTGGATCTTAAGCACGTGGAAATAACTATCCTCTCCTTTAAAGTTTGGACGTTAGAAGTAAGTACTTATGTAATACAATACTTATCGAAAACTAATATTTTATATTTTATCATATTACTAAATTTAAAAAAACTGATGGAATATTTTAAGTTTTGCGTTATTTCTATGGCTCGTTGTATATTTAGTTAGAAATTATTCAAAGATCAGTAGGAATAATCGATGTATTATTATGACCGATTTTCAAGCAGTAAATTCGCCTACTTACTCACTTACTTTGAGAACATTCAGTGGACTTAAGCTATATTTTACAGGGTACAAGATGCTGTGGTAGACAATCTAAGCAGCTCTAGTGAGACCAAGGTGCGCGTTTCAGGTGATTGCTAGAAGTAAAAGCGGACATTTTACAAATGAAAGGTCCTATAACTTTGATCGTCTGTTGACCCGTTATGTGGCTTTTATTCGGTGAGTAGTGACGAGGTAAGTAATTATTCCCGGACCGTCTCGAGATTGTAATCCGGCGGGATTACGAAGGGCGCCGTGAATGGTAATAGGAGTTCCCGAGGTGCTGCGGTGTGATTTACTGCTAAGATTCAATAGTGAATATTTTAAGCTCTGATTTATAAGGCCACTTGTTTTCTGGAGTTCTTTAAACGTTTTTGAATACTAGCAATACTGTGAAGCTATTTCAACCGACTTTAAAAGAATAGTTTCTCAGTTCGAATGATTTTTTTCGTGTGTATTTACGCGATATCTTCGCCAATTATGACCCGATTTTGAAGTTTTTTTTAAATATTTTTAAACTAGAACTCAATTTAATTTGAAAAAAATACTCCACCCGTAAGAGTGAAAAATTATCCCGATTTAATTATAAATAAAAAGAATCCCGTTTATTTTTTTGTTGGATTTCCCGTGAAGTTAGTATTTTTTTGTATAGGTACAATTATTTTACTAACGATTATAATGTGCTCTTATTTTTGAACAAATAAATTACAATACTTTGTTGCCATTATACTTATTTCATACTTGATGTTAAGAAAACGAAATAATAAAGTAATATTTAAAAAAAAAAAAAATAAGATACTTTTTTTGTCATGTCATGGTTACCCATTCTAAGAATAGGTTATCATAATTGAACGCGCATAAAAATCATATCTGTGCTGCTAGCTGTTGAAGAGTTCGCAAGTCGGGAGTAAAGCAACCATGTCCTGGTAAAGCTTAAAACCGACTATCATAATAAAATGTGTGACTTTTCATGACATTAACATTTCGTGACTGTGCTGTTGACAGTTGAAGAGTTTCTTTATCTGGAGCTAATCCTGGATTAAGGTCATGTTTAGGTACCATAAAAATGCACAGATATCGGAACTGAATCAATTTGTTAAAATTCAACTCCGTAAGATATGAGGAACTGGTTCTAATTTGGCTTGCAAGATTTAACCTGAACAAACAAAGCTTGTAAAAATGGGAAATATTTTCTTTGTTATAGTGTTAAAGTACTTGTAGCGTTATAGTTATAAGATAATTATAGATTAAAAACTAAAAAGCACGTTCATGAACGTGAACGTTCTCGTTAAATAGCAAAATAAATAACAGAGACATCTATCGAAAGACACCAAACTCTATGCGTCGCGGTGCTACTGACGTTTGACGTATTTCTGCTATAGATGGCTCTGGCAGTATCATTAACTCCATTGAAGAGTTCCACTTTCCGACTCCTGATCCTCATTAGATCAGTTCGATGGTACCAATTATTGTATTGAGCGTTTCCCTTACCCCCGGTATAGTGCACAGTATTAAATAAATAGGTACGACAAATAGAAATAGGTTAAAATCAAGTTGCAAGATTTGATTACATTATAAGTTAGCTAGTTAATTAGTCATTACAAGTGAAGCGTGTAAAATGGTCAAACATTCAGTGTGAAAATGATGATGAATTATCTGAAAATCGTCTGAAATAATATGTTCTTAGCCTGTGTTCTTAGCGATAAAACTGATGTTGTCAATTTATTGTGCTTTTCTTGTAGTAAATAACGTGTTATTACAATATTAGCCAGTCATAGAAATCATGCTAGAGCATAATTAGATATCTTGGAATAAATATTTGAAAATTGTGTTACCCATATTTTTTACTAAGTATAAGTTTTAGAAATAGCCTTATGATTACGACATAAAATTCTATGAATTTGCGATCTCTCGTATAATATTCTGAAAGTTTAAGCAGATAATGGATAAATAACTCGGCTTAGTGTACTGTAACGATATTTTGATCTGAAATAGTTAAGTGTGGGTATGACGGGAGCGGGAACTGGGTTACGGTAAGCTCCCCCAGTTTCAGAGCTCGGTCTCGCAGTTTGAGAAGGGTAGCTGGTACAACTTATATGAAGCGGCGCTCTTCACATGCATGCATTTCCATGCGAAATTGAAAACGGAGCACGGATCGTAATGTTATAGCAAGCAACGGTACCCTGTTACTAAGCCTCTGTAAGTCTGTCTATTTTTCCTTCCTTTTAACGGCTGTATCTTTTAAACCAACCCGCAACTGGGCCAGCGTGGTGGATATGGCCCAATCACTCTTTCGGGGGTAGGCTAAAAGTCCAGCAGTGGACTGTTAAAAGGATCTTTTAAACCGTAATAGATACCCAGTTGAAATGATCAAAGTCTTGTTGAAAAACCCGGACATGTCCTAAAACTGCGAGCAGAACCACCGGAGGATGGGCAACAGCGTCCTATTAGTACACTGTAAACGTACTGCTATCCCCAAGTCGCCTGCCAAGTGAGAGGATTATGGCAACACTCCAAGAGGGAGGCCACTCACTCTAAGATGGAGGCCTTTGTTCAGCATTTGACGTTTACTCAACAATAGAGCAACAGATTGACGTTTTATGTAAAGAGAAAGACGGAAAGCCGGAAAGTGACATTTTTATCCCGAAAAAGTGTACAGTTGGGACTGACAACGTGGGTGAAACCGTGGGGCTCAGCTAGTTAAATAATAATTTTGCCAATTTGGCGGACCAAACAATTAATAGCAGTAAGTAATATTTGGATTGTGAACATAGGTATCTTTTGTAGGCCTACTCATCTTCACACCTGATTTTTTTATTGAGAATAGCGCGTTTTTTCTGATTTTAAAAGGTGTTGTTACTTACCGACTGTAAAAGTTGTTTTGTCAAGAGTGCAACATTGAAAACTGACAAAGTTGTCAGCTTACAATTTAAGTCTAAATACCTAAAAAAATAAATTACGGGCCAGTGCTTTACACTAATGCCTCAATTGTTTCAAAGGTAGGCAACGCACCGCCAATTCTTCGGGTTATAGGTGGCCAATTAGGCGTCGGTGACGACTTAACATCAGGTGGGTTCGTTTTTTGTTTGTCTACTATTACACATTAAAAAAAAAAACAAAAAAAAAACTAAAACTAATACTAAATACCAAAACTAGTGTAGGTTAATAAATCAACAAAACTTTATGTAACATGACCTGAAGAAATAATACATATAGGCGCTTGCTTATATTCTTTAACATCTACGTTTTCACATTCTTTTGCATAAAAAAAAGTTTTATTCAACACGAAACCAGGTAACATGTGTCTCATAAATTAGCAAGTGTTTATTTGCTGCCCACGTAAGTCACTCTAGGTTTTTATCAGATAAATTAGTTGGGAATAATCGCAGCTAACTCGAGTTTATGTGCACTTCATTGGCGTAAATAATTCGCATACGGCACGCAAATGGTAATGACCTTAGCGTTTTGCATTAAAAGCTTTTAGTGAAGGTTTTAACCACCTGCATACGCTCCTAGTCCGTATTTCCTACTTGAAATAATTTCCAAGCTACTTTTTTTTTTAACCTGTCCTTTATTAACTAAACAAAATACAAACTAAAACTACAAATACAGTTAGACTGCCCATAGACCGTTGAAGGTCTAGAGACGATCCAAATGCTCAAGCCCACTACCAGTTGGCAGCGTACCCAATATGCTGGCGGCATGACCACATTGAATAGCAATGCTAATGCGTTGAGCCAGAAACACGCCAGCATTTTGGTAGCTATTTTGTACCTAGATTTCTAAGCTATTTTGCTTGTTGTGTGGAATAGTCTTAAATTAGGTTTTTTTTTAATGGCCCCTAATAAACCTTAGCATTTTAAAAGTATTTTAGGTAGCTATTTATAGTTATTACTACGTTCTTTGCAAATATTTTATGGTTGCATTTCAACACCCTGCATGTAATAATACCTACCCATATCACCTATTTGCGGACTCTACGAAACCCACTGTTATAAGTACCTACATAGACCTACTGACACAATTTTGTAAGTAAAATATAGTTTGCTGAGCGAGATATTAGTTTCTTACATTAATCCATGTTAGTTTGACTGTCTGGTTAAATTATTATTAAATCGAATAACTGAGCAATGAACAACCAGCTAATGAAAATCTAAAACAAAACAACATTTCGATTCATATTTCATGAAATCGAATCACGAACGCTTTTGCAAATAAAATTATTCGTTGTTGTACAAATGAAATTATTCGTTGTAACCGCCTAACAAGCGTGCGTAATGTTTTGAAAACAGCTTTGTCAAGTATTTTATGCGAAAATTATTGGGTGTAATAAATGACACAAAATAGAACAAAACTTTTTCGGAGTCATAGAGAAAAAATATATATTATTTTCGGCCTATCTTACCCTACTGCTAGACATAGATATCTAGTAGTCTAGTAGGATACCTACCTTGCATGTCATATTCCAAAACAATCAATGGTCGTAATTGAGTCCGGCTAAATCCAGTCTGCTCAATCGGTGGCGCGACAACAAGTGTCAGTTTGAAACGAAACTGGGTAATTGTTCAACACTGAGTTCTAAGAGAGTTGGCCGACAGAATATAGATATATTTTTTCACAGGTAAGTACTTTTAGGTTTATACGAAAAAAATTACACGCTTTGTTTTCATACATCTTGGACCACTTGTGTAGTCTACTTAGATATACTTAGGTCTGTGGGCAGGCCACATCGCTCGAAGAACTGATAACCCACGGGGCAGTAAGTTTCTTGAGAGGAGACCACGAACCGGAAGACGCAGTGTGACTACACTGGTAACTAACTACCGGTTCGTGCCTAGCTAGGCCTCCTACTAGATGGACCGACGACATCGTGAGAGTAGCGGGCATCCAGTGAATGCAAATGTCCAGTCGTTCAATGTGGAGCTTTAAGGGGAAGGCCTGTGCTCAGCAGTAGACGTCTTCAAGCTGATGATGATGATGAAAACTATTATGCTTTAAAAATGTTCTATGCGCGATGCCCCATCGATCCAACAGGATGTTGTTACGAGATCAGTGTGTTCTTAAACTAGTTTACCTTTTGTCTTTCCCTGTGGCCCTCCTCTTGAGATGATGTCACCACCATCTTCTCTGCGCCAGAGGATCTTGGGAGGCGGGAACCCTCGTGCCTTGCAGACTAGTTTCGCGGAGCCACCCTCGGGCACCATCATATCACCAGACGTCTCTTCGTAGATTATATCTGGTGGTATCACCACTTCCAAGTATGCTGTCTGTAAGAGAAATAAATATATTGATAATAATTTAAATAATGTTGTTTCCCTTTGGAAAAACACAAAACGATACAATTACACTACTGATTACTTGTACCTAGACTAGAAGAATAGCTTTAGTTTCTCATTTTAAGTGAATGTACAAAATTCGTTTTGAGAAATAAATGTCTTAAACCAGATTACATTATTGTGAATACGGTTTTATTGGAAGACAATAAAATTGGATTAAATTATTTTTTTATCATGAAAAATGAAGTGGTATTCACGCTTTTTGTTTTAATTATCCTACCGGAATTACTTACGTAAAGTTATGCCGGTACTCCGACAATAGTTTTAAACGCATTCGTCGGTTTTTTTGCGCGCACGGCTTAAAAATACCGCTGAATTTGGTCTAAACTATAGTCGGAGTAACTGGCTTAATCTGACGTAAGTAATTCTTGTATAATAAAAACAAAACCGCATTTAATCAAGTAACAAAGATCAGAACAAGATTTAAACGATAAACGATAGAAAAACTTAATTCATAATGTAATTAAAAACAATTTCATTTTCATTAGAATCTTTTTGCGTAAGTCGATCATAACCATTACCTGCATTTTCATAGGGTCAGTGTTCACTTGGCACATGTATTGCCCCCTATCTTCCCTCTTCACTCCTCTAATGTTGAGTGTCCAAGTGTTGTAGTCGTTGTGCGTCACACTCAGCCTCGCGTTGTTTGTGATCACGTGCTCGTGGATCGCCAGGATCGCCTTCGTGTCTGCTTTGATCCAAGCGACCTGTTCCCAGCATCCCACAAAAATTCCAAACCCAAAAATATATTATAACGAGTGTAAAGCCACCTTAGCATTTTGATTAACGTTGAGTGCTCTCAATTCTTACTGACCAGTATGAATTTACACAAAGGGATAGTTCTGTTGATTATAAAACCTTTTAAAACGAAGAACTTTTTTCAAAGCTTTAAAAATCTTGTTCAGAATTCAAAGCACTGCGCGAAAAGGCAGGGACGATAAACACCACATTTCCGTTATTATCCCCGATCACGTGTGTTGTTGCGATGAAGACTTTCAACGAACAAGTCTAATTACAAGCGAATGCTCCCCAAGAGGCAGTTGTGACAACGATCCTCGAGTGCGCAACACTATCTTGTTGGGAGCGCCGCGCAAAATGCTCTCGGAATTTTTTATTACATTTTCGTCTGGTCGCCGGTATGAGGCTCGCTGTGGGCGCGATGAAAACGCTTGTTCCATTGCAACATCAGTAGCTCAGTTTGGCATCTGTACGTACTTGGAAATTACTTGCAAGTGCATTCGATGACTGATTTGGATCAGTAGCACGTCTGTCTCCTGAGTAGAAGGTTTTCAAGAGATGTTTAAACTGTGAATTTAAATATCTGCTCTGGACATAGAAAAATAAATAATACTATCGTCTGGATGTTAGTTGTCCGTCTTTGTATGTGTCATTTCTATGGTAATAAGTTTAAATCGCTATTTTATTTATTAAAGTATTACTTGGCATATCAGAAGTAACTATAACTATTAGGAATACAGCAAACGTGAGCATGAAAATTTATTTAATACTGACCAGCACTTTACGATGAGGCAGAAGCCAAAGGGTATCGATCTTTTACAGTCTGATCGAGCCTTCTGTTCAATTTCTAGCAATTGTACAAGATCAGCTACTGACATTACTATTCAGCGCAGCGAGCGAACGCCCTCGTTTCACCCGCTTTACCAAAAGCGTCGACATCGCAATAGAATCTAATTTCCTGCATAGCGCGTAACAAAAAAAATGAACAGAAATATGGCATTTATGCTTTTTATACGCTTGGAGTTGGGTATTAAAACTTTATCTTTAAACATTTTATTTACTGCAGCTATTTCTTTATTCAAAAGGACTGAAATGCATGTCCGCGTGTAGAAATCATGACATAATTTAATTTTTGTTTTATAGCTTTTGATGTTTTCATTTTTTCTTGAAGGAAGCTAAAATTTATACAGTGTGAGAAAGAGTGCACTAATAGAGGTGCAATTCGGAAAGTTTCACTACGTTTTAATAGTGCTTGTGCAAGAACACTAATAGTAGTGTCACTAAATTGGTGCTTAGTGAAGAGTTATGCGTCCATTACACTCGGCTGATATCAGACATGTGGTAATACAAAATTTACTGACTAACGCTAGTAAGTAAGGAAATCTAACCTAATATTTCGTAACGTCAATGAAATTTTTTGGTAAAGAAATAGTCAGATAAAATAGTTTTAAGTGTTTATCAGGACTTATAGCGCATTTTTTTATTTAGGTTAAAATAAGTACCTTTAGATCGATGTTTCAACCATGTTACAATGGCCATGGGCACGAGCTGACTGTAAACTGCGGGTGAGTTCGGCGAGATGAGCGGGTGTTTTGTTCTTCTACCCTCACTTTATGAAATATCGCAAAGAAATGTACTTATTTTTACCTAAGTAAAATAATGCACGGTAAGTTCCAATAAACATTTAAAACATTATTGTGTTCAAATCGCATAAGTTTAAAGTAACTAGTTAAAATTGTGTCTCAAGGTGGAATGGACGCATTCAACATAAAAACATCTACTTAGAAATTAATGTTGTGAAAACTATACCAAACCACTGAAATATAGGTTTATTTCAGTGCTTTGTATAACGTATTCTACAACTGTTTCTTATCTTTTGGTTTTTATTCAAATGAAGAAACAGTTCTAGAGTTACGAAGTATAGCTGTACAATTTTTTAGAGACCCAATGCCGATTGGAGTGTGAAAACGGCATCATGGCGCACAGATGGCCGTTGAAAAGTTAACTTTTATTTGATTTATGCTAGGTTCAAAATTGTACTACACTTATAAGAGTTTAGAATAGTGAGGCATGGCGGAAATGCAATACAGTGCGGAAACGCGGAAGTGTGATTTTGAGCCTACGATAAATCAGTAAAAATTAATTTACCATGGCCTCTTGTATATACACCGTGACACCGCTCTGACTCCTCAGTGTGGTTCTTAGGTTAAAATTGTATCGCTTAAAATAAAATTATACATAAAAACACAAACAAAGAGAAACAAAAATAATATTTACCAATTTTTCGAACCCATCCATACCAGCGGTGCATATCGAATTTTCGTATTATAATTATACAGATTACTGTGTTGTATATTTTGTACATGTTTTGGAAGGTGTGTGTAGTTGGTTTATATTCCACATAAGTAGGTAATATATATTTTCACGGCCCTGTAGATACGTTTCCATTTAACCACTGTATTTGAATTCACAAGGGTACTACGGTCAGATGTCTGCCCAGAAGTTATTAGCCTTGTGTGATTTCGATTACACTAGCTGGATCGATATAGATGAACAAATATGTAACACATGTATCGATATTGAGATCTCGATAGTGTATCTTGAGGAAATAGTGACCTGCCCGAATGGCCCCAAAGAGACTATTATCGAATCTCGCTTCTTGTACGAATGGATTCGCGGACGGAATCAGTATTTATCTCTCCTTTATAGCTCGGTATCTTGTTTTGTGTCGAGCCCACGGGAGTGTACAAGATTACCGCCAATAACAATGTTTACGCGATCAAAATACAATGGCTTATGTATAGTGAAAGCAATAAAAACAGATAAAATTCACCCGGGACCAAGCTCAAACTATTTGTTTAACTAAACGACTCCCCCGATTACATTATACCTGTCTGAATGGCCAAATTACGCTGAGCCTAGCTTATTTTGGTACACATTTTTAACCTGAATTTTGAGCATTTATTAAATTGTATTTGTACCTAGGTACTGTAGAGCAGAATCTTATGCGATTTGATATCGAGTACCAAAACGATAGTGTACTCGTAGGTAGATTAACTCTTGGGACAGTTTGAGAGCACTGCCATTCGAGATGATTGAACAGGGACTAAGGGGGTTTGTCCCGGCCTTATTTTAATTTCGTAAAGTGGCTGTTTTGCAACGTAAATTCCTTGGTCGAATGAAGCAGTTCAATCATAGTGGCTTTGCGGTCTTCAGACTTCAATAACACAAAATTAATGAAAGTGCAAAGTGTTCTAAATAAATTCGGAAAATTAAAATAAAGTGCTTCTGTATTCATTGCATGCTCCGAAATAATAGTATATTTATGGTAACGAGCAGACTGTGCAGTAATAACTTAAAACCCAAGAACAGATCAGATTGTATCTTTGTATGTTCGGGTATAGTTTTTATTGTACTCTTGGGTCTTAGTTCGAGGTGCAAGTGTACAAGTGTCTAGTGCAAGTGGTGCTCAGTAATCTAAGAGCTACAACTATTGTGGACAAAACTTATAGTTTATTGTGCAATTACAGTTTCTGTGTACTTCTATGATAGAGAGAGATACTATCAGTGCTGGGTCCGGAAGAGTGCTGAAGAGGTGCATTGAAGATCGTGTACTATTTATAGGACAGTGTGAAAGTAAGTGCAAAAGTCTATTGGTTGAGATCTGTAATTCACTGAAATCTTATTCTAATTCAAAGAATCATTTTGTTCGAGACTAAATAGTTATCATGTCACAAGATATAACCGTTTGTTTTTCAAAATGAAATCGCAAACGTAATGAAATGCATCAGATAATGATGAAATAACTATTTATTTCCAAGTATAAAACTAGAGTTTAAAAAACTATAACGAAACAACTACACAAAAGGTAACAAGCAAGAAACAGAACGGACTTTTGTTCCAGATATTTCAGATTTACAGAAGCGAGAGTACCTGAAGTGGATTTCTCACAATGACAGTACATTTTAAGTTAAAAGCAACCGTAACGACTAATAATTAGAAGTAAAAATCACACTGATCATTATAAATGCGAAAGCTGCGAGTGTTTTTTTATGTTCGAATCCGTAACGGCTGGATGGATAAAATTTTGTATGGAGGGAGCATATTTATTCCGGGAAAAATATTTTTCTAGTAGAATAGCGGGTATAACCGCTGAGTTAGTCAATTAGAGATCTCAAACCAGAAGTGTGCTGGGTGCTGCTACGTGGCTGTAACTGATCAGTTTGATACACACCCTGGCCGTGGCGGAGTCGCCACTCACCCTGTAACCCCCCAGGTTATTCACCACGCACGTGAACATCGCGTCGCGGCCCTGGGCGATGGTCACATTCTCCAGCGGGTACAGGAAGTCAGGCTCCAGACCTAACGCTGAAAAATAAAACGTTTATAAACAAAAGTGAGACCAAGAGAACCAAGAGAGCCACAGGGCTGCCTCAAAATATAACGCGGATTAGGTAAAGGTAGGCTTATAAAATGATAGCGTTTTGTAAACTCTGGTGCACGATCGCATGGTGTGTATAAAAAGTCGTATATGTATAAGTGTGTATGTTTAAGTGTGTATATTTCCAAACCATGTGATCTCCCACCAACGGGTCTTTTTCTCAGCCCAGCCTAGTATCTTTTACCCAGCGGAATCGGTGAGACGGATTATAGGCGCGAAAAATAATAACGGAGAAACAAATAATGTGACATAAAAACGAGAAAACATACGTCTAAAAAGGTTATGGGAGCATTTCCAAACCATGCGATCAAACGCCAAAGATTTTTTTTGCCTATATAGTGGTATCGGTGGGATGGAATATAAGTGCGAAAAATAATAACACAAAAACAAAGGAAAACATACGTCTAAAACAAAGTTAGTTCGTAACTGTCCACTGTTTAGTATTGGGTTTGCTTGATTGTATCTGTACTACATTTATATTCCTGAGACTACACATTTTATAATTTTGAGGTTATCTTAAGTTTAGTTTTCTTTGGTTAACATCATCAATCCATTGTAACCAAGCAGACAGCCACGATGTAATCGGATAGTTTACGACACTTGCACATTCACGAATAATTCAACAGCGCGATGTCCATTCTGGGAGCAAATAGATAGTCCTCACTTCCGACACACGTTTCCTCGGACAGCGTACAACCGGTCACGTAGAATATTGACGCCTTGAGCCATACATTCGTCGGGGACAATGCCTACTCGCTGCCGGGAGACATTTTTACGGAACTCTTTGATGTTGTTCTTAACGTTTTGACGTTTAACGTTTTGATGTTTGACTTGAATTTATGTGTCACTCGTATCTCTTGATACATATGCTGCCTTGCTAAGGAGTTTTCTGCAAACTTGAGCACATTTTTATCTTTCCCAAGTTGTACAGTAATCGTTATCATAAATACGAAGATGTGTTTGTTTGTTCCTTTTTACGCAGCAACGGATTGAGGTGATTTTTGCATAAAGATAGTCGGATAGTGGGGTTGCTAAGTTAAAGAGAACGTAGGATACTTGTATCCTAAAAAAAATATTCCTGAAGGAATATCCATGTTTAATCTTCGGGCGCAGCTAGTAAAGAATAATATCTTATCTTAAAGTAGATTTCGACATTTGCAACTTCTTTTCTTTAAGTCCTGGCTCTAAACATTTTGTCTTTTTATAATGTTTTATATGGTAGATTTATTTGTGTATTTTTTTCTATATCAACTTAATACCTTCACTGAAACGTAGAAATTTAAGTAATTACTGAAAATATTTTTTTTATGTAACTTTAGACTAAAGTAACTACGAATACCTAACTGAATTAAATCAAAATTAAACTGACATAATCGTGACAATCGTAACATAATCGTGAGTGCAAGCCACACCGGCTTGCACTCACGATATAATAATTTATAATGAATCCTCACGCGAGTTTTGATGAAGTAAATTAAACTGACTAACTATCTAAAACGATTAATAAAAAACTGTAGTAAGATCGCTGTTTCGGGCAAGATGCCCGAAAAGCAACGACGTTACCACGTTGAAAAGCCAAACTTATCCTTTGGCCAAGGTAAGCGCCAGCTCTTAGGTCACCCATCAACATGATTATTAAAAAAAACTTGCTCGTTAGTGGGGTAAGACTTGAGTCTGCTGGTAGTCGGAGCTACATAAGAACGAAGTACCTCCTGACGGTGCGTGTGGTGCCGAGGATGACTGTCTTCTGCAATCTTGACCCAGCCGTCTAGTGAGATGTTGGTTGAGGTTTTTCGCTATAAGGCCGTTCACCGTGACGACTATCAGGACAGTGTTGTCAAGTCAACATCCCATATAGTGGTAATCTCGTAAGCCAAGTCATCATTATCATAATCATTAACCGACAACAAGAGCGGTTCTGAATTCGATCCGCTTTTCTATGTAGGTATGTACGCCGACGTGCTTGCTTTTTATTAGGTAGAAGTAAATAGCTCTCGATGTAGTCCCACAAAAATCTCATTAACTGTGACTTAGCGGGTAGTATTTTTTTAATTATATTCAATAATTTATAAATAATATTGTTTGATAGTACGCACTTATTTTGCGTTCGGTCTTTTAAATAGATTATTTTAAGTTGGTATTAAAGTCTAACATTGGTGTCATGGTGTAATAGAAAAAAAACCTCCTGAGTACATTATTTCCAGATATTGAATCTGCACCGAATAAGCTTCACGCTATTTATGTAAATCGGCAAAGACGTCGCGAGAGAGCTAAAATCTTTTAGTGCGAAGCAAATTCTTAAATAGAAAATAATATTATCTTCCAACTCTTTAAGGGCACATAAATATAAACAAAGTTTTTAGAGTGAAATTGATGTAGTCTAAAGTTAGTCTCCAAAGAAACTCGAAAGAAAAACGGTGTGATATTTTAACCAAAAGAGTAGGTACACAGTGTGATTCTTGACAAAGTGCGTACAAGAAAAGAGGACATTATATTATTATTCATCGTTATTCAGAACTTTCGTTATATAACTAAACTTGAAATCACGAAGAGTATCTAAGTCTAAGTTTTTTGTTTAATACGACGAAACAGAGTGATTTCTTGAGGTTTTCGCAATAAATACACATTTAAATAAATAAAAACATAACATATTTTATAGCGTGTATTTTACATTAGTAACTTTTAAACTTTCGCGATTTGAACACATGTTTTAAATGCTTTAGAAATAGCTATTTTACCTAAATTGAATAATGCACGATAAAACATGTATTTTACAATGTTTTAATTACAGATATTTTGAACAACGTGCCCGTGGTCACGGGTAGACTAGATGTCATGAAATTATTTACAAGCGTTTGCAAGACGTACCGCCAATGATTTTAATGGCAACATTTTCTGTGTACGCGATATAGTCGCTCACAGTGTCCAAAGTATACAAAATAGAGTCTTATAAGCTCGGAAAAGTATTAAAAAGTGGAGAGATACATAGGGAACAGATTTTTTTCGGATGCAAGGTTGATCGTATAGAAAACTTTGTTCATTACGGTGAATATAAAGACACACTTTTGTGTTTGCGATTTATCGAGAATCACATTGTATAAAGTTAACGTTTGATATTTATGTCGCTTTGGTTAGATTTACTCACGTAGTAATGGGTTTAGATCCTAATGGCTATGGGTCAGTTGGGCAAATGTCACCTAGCTAAATGTCATTCCCAACTCATAATAGGGTTGCCAATTGCCAGCCTTTGTTCAAAAGCCATTTAGTTTGTTATCATAATTATGCATTAAAAGGTATAGAATTTAATTGAAATTACTAAGCATATTAAAAAAGCGCCTTATGACTCTGATACTTTATTATCGTTGTTTTGCCTTTATACCACTACAACACTCATGTTTACCTTTCCTACTTTATCGCTCCAGGAAGATAATGGTAAGGTAGTGTGGCAAGTGCCAACGTATCAGGCCTAATTCAGGCTTGATGCCTTTAGTCACTCACCCTGCAGATTTCCTTGTTGCCTTTTTTGTGCAAATGGACTATGAGTAAGTACAAAGATGTCGCTGTAAATTTCTTAAAAAAAAAAATATGTGAAAAATTTGTGTAACGTACTCACAGTTTTTGAGTTAAGTAGTTTATCGGTATGATAAAAAAGTGGGTAAATAAACCAGCCAAGTGCGAGTCAGGCTCGCGCACTGAGGGTTACGTACCACCACAAAATTCAATAACGAAATTACCAGTTATAACTTGGCAAGGAACAGAAACCTGTCACCGACTCGCACTTGGCCAAAATTTTATTATTTTTTATTTTTAAATTATAGCTAATACAAAAATACGTTTAAAAACACGTTTGTTGTATGGGGACCCCTCTTTTGTTCAAACTTTTTGACTTTTTTTATTTTTTTTTAGTTAATCCGCCGTAATATTACATATTTTGTGTAAGTTTCAACTGGCTATATATTACGGTTCGAAAGATTCGGTCCGTTTAATGGTAGGACGGACAGACAGACATATAGACGGACGGACAGACAGACATATAGACGGACAGACAGACAGACGGATAGACAGACAATGTAGGCATATTAATAGGGTCCTGTTTTTACCCTTTGGGTACGGAACCCTAAAAAGAGACATTTGAACACGAACGACGAATAAATGTACCAAAGCATCTCCCTTGTTTGTCTGATATGAGGCCTATCCATTCGTTACTAGGCTAATCTCTCCCGATTCTTACGGTTACCAAAATGACTTTGTTACTTAAATAGTTATTTTTCTTCTTGAGAAAAAGAATCAGGCGCCAAATAACTAATGCCTTCCAAAACTTATCTAAAAGTTATCTAGTTTCGTAAATAAATCTCGCAACCTATTTCGGTTCTACGCAAACCGTACTGAAAACAATTTGCTAACATGATTTCGTACTTTCCAGGAGATTCGAAGTTGGGACACCTAACAACTCTTGACCGAAAGTCCTCCGGCCGCCCGGTTGGATTTCGCAATAACTTGATTGGTCAGCTACATGAACGAAAACGAAACTTGACACAAAACTAATTAAGTAGGTTTGGGGTAATTAACATGTTACTTAGCTTTGGGTTATTTTCATCGTCTAGACTCTAGAGTATTATGAAAATTTGATATTGATGGAAATTTGTGGGTTAAAGTAATTTGTGGTCGTCTCTACAAACAGGTTCTTCGAAAAAAGCCCCATACTAGGCTATTAATTATTATAATCGATTAAAAAGATGACTCGATTAGTCCATGCCACAGTGAAAGTAAGGGCCGTGAAATAATCCTTAAATAATTCTGACTTATTTATTTTGAGGCTTTATAAGTTTAAAGCTGGTATTTTAACCTATTTACTTATTTCTTCTTTAATTACCAGTTAAAATTCCCTTCGAGTGTCGTCGGTTAAATTTGATTCAAGTGTACGGTGTAAGATAAATAAAGGCTTGTAATGACAGGCCAGGCCTTTCAAGGCCAGAGTAAATAGGTATGTATCTTCTAAGTCTGCGTGCTTCATCTTCGACCACATCGTCGCTTACTGACAGGCGAGTTGGTGGTCAAACGCGGAAAAACGGATCCCGGTATCGGTGGATACAACTCGCCGGTATCTGTGGCTAATTCAAACCGATACCGGGATCCGTGGATACAAACCCGACTTAACAGTGTTAAAAAAAAAAAAGCCTTGTAATGAAATAAACGTTTAACGGTATTTACGCCACTATAGTGCTTTAAAATTTACTTCATATCTCATAAGGTACATTCGTTTTTTAACCGTTCTTTGTCCACAATAGTTTTTACTGCATACAGTGTAGGGAGTACACAACTCACATGCGTGAAACCGTAATTGTAAGATCTCGTGTACGTTACGGTCGGGCTTCATTTGCAATTTGGTTCAGTGATTCCGTTCGGCCTCTCGACCGAGCTGCGAAGCCTCCGGGACTGAATTACGAGTGCCTATTGTTTGTTTTAGTGTGGTAGTGGAAGGGGGAGATGCGTCGGCTTGCATTGTTTTCAAGATTTATATCTGTACAACTGGTGTAATGTCACATTTTGGCTATGGCGATTTTATGTTGCATGGTTCTGGCTTTAATGAGATTCATATTATCAGATCAGTCCCGCTATTCTCGGGTAATCATACTTACTAATAATATAAATGTGAAAGTGTGTTTGCGTGTCTCTATCTTTCACCTATAGCCGCTCAACATGCGCATTCAGGGAGGTAGGGTCTGTATCTTTTATCGCATTTACAACGGGAAGTGTTCTGAAGAACTGTTTGATCTGATGCCGGCGTCACGGTTTTATCATCGTGCTAAGTGGAACTAGCCGCCATCGTCTGAAAATTCATCCACATAATTATCATAAATGTAAATTGCATACTGTGCGATTCACACGATCTTTCTTGCCTCATACCTGCAAAGTGTGGAATGAGCTACCTTCGCGGTGTTTCTGAGAAGCTACAACATGGGTTCTTCAAAAGACGAGTTAATGGAGTCCTAAAAGGTTAGCAACGTATTTGTGATGCCTCTGGTGTTACAAGTAGCCATAGGAGACGGTGACTGCTTATCATCAGGCGGTCCGGTCATTATCAAATTTAGATTCAAAATTTTCAAAATATATTTTGTAGCTGTTCCCGCCCGACTTCAAAATTTATGTATATGCTACCGGCAATGTGTATAATTCAGGTATTCTATAAATTGCCTAGGCATTGTATAGAATACCTGAATTATACACATTGCCGGTAACATATACATAGTATTTTGTTCTTTGTAGTGGCAGTGTGTGTGTTTAGTGTTTTTTTTAAGTCGGTTTTTTAAATGTAATTTATTTTACTTTCCATGTTGTAGGTTCTTCCAAGCAAGTTCCAAGGTATATCGACGGTACGTCAGATTTTGTGCAGTCAAATAGCGTTACGAAACAAATATTTTGCAAGACATTTTTGAAGTTGTTACCAACGAGTTAGGCCCAAGCCGGTTGCAGTTCCGGAGGACCGGAGGCGCACTCTGGATTTGTTTGCTTCAACTAGTTAAATGTTAGCTCAAACTTTATTTCGAACACTTTGAGATGTTCCACCCTTGTTATTGTTGTTGGAATATATTGCGGAGTAAGTTTGTGTAAGTGGCCAGCCAAATGTCACGAGGTTAAGTCCACAATGCCACATACACTATTTTCATTCGCTTATTTTTTTCTGACAGCTGCTATAACATTGTAAAAAAACTTATAAAGAAATATTTTCTTAGTCATTTCAATGAGTTAAGTTA
Source organism: Agriopis aurantiaria (assembly GCA_914767915.1). Lineage (NCBI taxonomy): Eukaryota > Metazoa > Arthropoda > Insecta > Lepidoptera > Geometridae > Agriopis > Agriopis aurantiaria. Next base: position 8,717,583 of record OU611983.1, on the reverse strand, counting down.
GGCGAGTTAATAGAGTCTTTAAGGGTCGGCAACGTATTTGTGAAGACATGTCTCTGGTGTTACAAGACAAGTATCCATAGGCGACGGTAACTGCTTACCATCAGACGGCCCATCTGCTTGTTTGCAAAAACCTAGCAAAAGTGATCAGAATTCGTGGTTTTCATTTGGCTTTTTTTCAATGTTACTGCAGTTGTCAGATCTAAATAAACGAATGGTAATAGTGTAACTGTAGTTTATCTGTACAGGAAAGAAAAATATTTATTCATTATGTATGAGAATTTTGAAATAACATTGAGTTATACAACAAATTTTAGTTCGACTAAAATATTATCTAAAATGTAATATAAAAAACATAAACCTGACACATAAAATAATTCATAATAAAATATATTTCTGTAGTGGCATTATTATTTGCTCTATACCTACATTGCGCAAAAACTCCAAGTCATTTCGGGAAAAAAAAGTTTTAATCTGTAAAACTGCTACAGAGATTTTGATCAAACATAGTAAAGGATTACCAATATGAAAGTTTCATAAAAAACGGCTTAGAAAAAACAACACTATAATATAAATTAACTCAGCCGTGAAAAAATGGTAACAGACATAGAAACATAAATAAAATAACACACAAGCTCTTAATCCAAACGTTAAACTGTATATTTAACTTTTCCGTTCCATTTTAGGTTAAAATAAGATATCTTTGAACTCATGAGTGCATTTACTAGGTGTTTCCAATATTGCTATTCATCAAATCATTAAAATGCCCACCTTGATCCTTAAATACTAAACTATAGATGCTAAATATCTACATTGATTGATTAAAAAAAGCAACGAGAAGAGTTAAACCACAGAAAAACAAAATTAAATAACACGATCGAAGGGCAGGCAATATTAACCAAGAAACAATGTTGAACGAAACCAAGAATTCTGGTTTGGGGCTTCGAGCGCCTTACTCGCAGTAAGGAAATTCTTCAACAACATTGTTTCTAAATTAAAACAATCTCATAATTGCACATTCTCTAACTTCTTTGATGCAGTGTAGGTATCTTTCAGATAGGGAACGTCGGCCCTCGGGTTAGGACTTGGGGTAAGGCGGTTGGACTTGGACCAAGTTTTGAGTCGAAGTTAATACGATTTAAGTGTCATTTCCGCCACGGAACTAGCTGTTCATTAAATATTTCAAGTGACTTAATTGCTTAGGTCGTTTCCTTCGTCTACCAAGTTTTGATGTGAAAAGATTCGATTTGCCTTTTCATTGTATTTTTTTTTTTATAGAATAAAACACGGGCAGGTAGTTCAAAGTGGGAAACTTTATGGATCTTTTGTATACATTGGTGCATATTATAAAGACAGGGCCAACGGAACTTTTCAATGGTACACACCGCACAAATGTGAGACCAGTTGCACGCAATGCACGCCGTGGTGAGAGTTTGTCATATGCAGTTAAAAGCGTTGCGATGTAGTTAGTAGAAATTTTTCAAGTGTATACTAGATGCAATCTGGGACGCAAATGTACGGATGGGCATATCTGAAAATCTACATCTAAGTATCATTGTATAAAAGGGTATTGATGTAACATATTTTATGTGTTTTTATGTCTAACATATCAGGCTCGAAAGTTAAATAAAAAATCTCGTTAAATCAATCTACGGGAATGTGTACAAAAACAAAAATAATATCAACACGGCCATGTGCGATGAAATCAAACACGAATGAACCAATACGCGTTTTTCACTCTAACAAAAAATAAATCTATATTCATGTCTACTTCACCCAATAAATATTTCCCGGTGTGTGCAAACAGTGAGGAACGTAGGGCTACATTCGTCCGGGCACAAAGTCCATTACGGTCAATTCGTCTAGACGAAGGCACGTGTTGAAACTATTCTCACGAGTAAACGAATTACCTGCTTCGTGTAAATAAAAGAAACTGCCGAGTACGAGGATAAACCGTATAACAATTAAGGCGAGAAGGGATAAAAATTGTGCCGTTAAGTGCGGTTGGTCTTACGCAGATGGAAGGAAAGTGTTTGCTTACATTTCCGTTCCCTACTAGTAAACAAACATAATATTGATTTTACACTTTACTTACGAAAAAGAACTTGTTTTTGCTTAAATTCAACAATTGTACAAATAGACTTCCAATCTTCTGTAATGAGGTAGTGACTTAAAATTATAATATGCATGATTCCTAATGTTTAATTTATTACAAATAACCGGCTTAGCGATGAATATAAGTAAATACATTACACATACTGAAAAAATAATTTGAATTGGCTGATAAATCTTTGAGATATGAGTATTTAAAGTTTTAGGTGGGGATAGAGAGGGGATGCCGTCGTCGTGACGTCACGGCTCAGTATAGTGCGCTATCTGTCTAGCATGAAATTAAATTAAATTAAAATGCTTATATCTTATTTATTTTTGAACTAATTTTAATTTTGATTTTTGTTGATGTGCTCTATTTATGATCAGCTTTTTTATGAGGTAATAAAAAATATTAGTCATGATGCCTATTATCAACCGTGACATTTACAAGAGAAAAACGACGCGTCACGACTTTTTGGAATCGATAACATGAATTGGTAGAAATTAAGTGAAAGAGAGGTATTAAAGAGTGTAGATAAAAAAATTGCAGCATATTCGTCCGTGCGGCGACCGGTGTGGCTTACTTTTTCAATATCCCGAAACCTAATGGCCGCCAGATGGCAAGTTGGGCAAAGTGATGCTATCAAAAAGCGATAGGCTGCGGTTTCGCCGGTTATCGGGGCACTTTGCGCTTCCCACCCTGACGTGGGTCAACTTATACAACATGTTCTACACGGCTTTACACAATTTAGGGGGAATAAAAGGTTTTTTCACGGACTGTTGAATATCTAAACTGGTAGAAACTATGTTTATGTTAACTGTTTATTCAATGACGATGTGAGCATCTTTTGGCTTTGGATTTTCGACCACTATTTAAAGACTTTTCAACCATCGCACACCTTCTAGACTTCGTTGAACATTTCTATGAAATCTGTTAAACTTAGAAAATTATAATTGTTTCAGAAATGTCTATTACGTCATTTCTGTTTATGAGCAAACCGTTTGAATTTGAGTTACTTAATTGTATTTGCCACGGTACGTGATTACCCTCTGAGGGTTTTGTTTTCAGGCTAAATATAGGATATTTATTTAAACTAATTTCTGCAGCAGTTAATATGCCATCATCATCATCATCAGCCAGAAGACGTTCACTGCAATTATTATGCAAGTTATTATGTATTGCTATTATATTTAACAAATACAATACTGCACCTACAAGATTAAAAAAAACCTATAATATTTATTTTGTTAACTGAAAGTTTATTTTAAATGCATAGAGCTACATTGTATACTAAATATCAAGTCAATGAATCGATGAGAGTTTTTCGCGGCCTTCTTTTGGTAAGCGTCACTAGATGGCGCTGATTTAATCTATATGAGAATGGTTACTATTAAGACATGTGCCACAAAACATTATACACACGCACAAACTAAATTTATATAATTTATTTATCCATCTAACAACTTTAAACGAGCAATTCTTGTATATAAATTTAATTCGCGTATATTTCGGAAACGGCTCTAACGATTTGGATGATTATTTGTATTTAAATAAGGTTATGCTTTTTAAGATTACCTACACAGTTCAAAAAAATCCCAGTTAATCTAGGTCACCCAGGTACTTGCTAATAATGTTACTAACACCATTGTAAGAATTGAATAAAACTTACAAGTACTGTCCAAATTTATCCGTTCATACAAAACACCTTGGAAAATTGAAAGAAAAACTTTTTGGATAAACTTTTCAATATTTTTCATAAAAACCTATTTTGGACAATAATCCAAATTTCCGCAGAACAAACCGTAATAACAAGCATTTAAATACAAAATAAGCTTTATTAATTTAAAGAAACTTTAAACACAAGCTTTTTCGTATTCTTCTCAGCAAATCCTCTCATTTGATGCCCATCTCATGATTTGAACATTTTTTTCGTCATCTTAAGGCGTCCGCCATATTGAATTTATCATGTAGGGACCAAAGTGCTTGGGAAGACAAATCCAATGAAACCTAACTCGACGGGGTTTACGTCGTTTCGTTTAGGACTTCCAATGGCCACTTTCTGTCTCCATCAGACCAGCTCGAAGGTACTATAACATGGCATTGTCACCAAACTTACATAAGTATGCCAAATTTCATCTCAATCGTTTGAAGATAAATCTACTTCAAAATTGAGTTGCAAGATTCCACCCGAACAAAAATAGTTACATACATACATACATATATACCTACATTACAAGTTAAATAAAAGTTTGTAAAATAGTTAAATTGTGCTAACGAACAAAATTAATTTTTATGGGTTTATTTATTAGAAAAATGGCGCAGATTCTCTTATGCACCTATACCTAATTGAATCTGTTGGATTATAATAATTGTGCTAGATAGTTGCAGTCAATTTATCGAATCAGCTATTTACTTTTTTTATCGTCTCGCTGAAAAGCTCTCATTATTATATTATGTACAGAAAATCGAGTCACTCAGAACGCTAGATACTTTCTCCTTTAAAATGCTATTGTGGCACTTCACTAATACTATTTTCTCGGTTACTTCTGCATAATACGAAAGCAGCATTTTAGACGGTTTGCATTGTTATTCAGTCGACGATGCCGGCCGCGCACGCCCCACGGCTTATCGTCAGCTCGCAGCCGTTGTAAATTAAATAAATATACACCTAATGAGCGGAAATACAATGCATGACTAAGCTAAATAATTGCTTCATCTACTTATTCGCAAATGTTCGTGGTTTTGGGGAGAATATTGGAATTTAAACACGTTTTATAGGTTGGTTATGTTACAGCCGATTTGGTTATGAGAGCTAGTTACATTGTTTTTTGTTAATAAAATTTATCATTGAAACATTATTTATTCATTTTATTCATTCTTTTTCGAAGTTAAAATGTTCACTGAAAATCTACGACAAAAATATCGTAGTTTGATAACCTTCCTTTGAAAATTTCGTCAGTCGGTATCTCGAAACTGTTCTATCGAGTATTTTAATGTTTATCTCAATTTTGAGTGTATTTTAAAATGTAGACTGCCATATTATTTATTGCTTCCCGCTAGCTGCATCACTTTTTATTCAAAAGCAAAGAGTCGGAATGAAAAATATAGGGGTTGACTATGCGCCCCCGGGGCGGCGTGCGAACTTCGGAAAGAACTTATGATAGAGGGCGACTTTATACAATTTGACTAGCTCTACAAGCTCTTAGATGGATTACTTTAGGGTTAGTGTACTGATACATGGAAAAGAAAATGTTTATTTTTGTGGAAGATTTATAGTTTTGCAGTAGAGATAGATCACTTTTTAAGCTATCATGCTTGTTCGCTTCAATTATAATTATGTTTACCATGATAAGGTTGTGATTGGAGCTCCTAATATTTTGGCACAGTTCAGGCACATACTTATGGGCAGCACTGACATACGTGTGTGTACACACCGATATTGTGTTGGTAGGTGGTGTACCTGAGTATATGTACCTGAGCCAACATATCTCTCCATTCACGACCCAATAACGGTAAATATCACATTAATAATTTTAAACAGGAAGTGGGTGAAATTCAATAAATGGAATTAATTCCTCCCCCCCAATTAAATTTGAAATATTTCCTTTACATTTTAGTATGACCACCTTCGAAATAACATAAACACACAAAAGTCTTTCACACAGTTGAATTAAGAACTTCTCTTCCTCTATTGAATACGGTTCAAAAATATTTAAAAAAAAAACACCTCGGTAGCGTCTTCTTTTATGTTATCATCTTATATGTTAAATAGAATGGAGCGATGTCTCGACTGAAGCTCTCGATAACCATTCTCACAAAGGCATAGGAAATGATGGAGTTTTTTCGCCAAATACTACTGCAGTTACGAGAAATAGGAGATTTTCTTGTGGATACATTGGTCTGAGTGGGAAACTACAGCTCGTTTCTTTTAACATATACGGAGATCGGACTCTTTGAACGAGCAGAGAGCCGCGCGTTTTGATAGTGTAATAGGAGTAGGTATTGATTTTTTGATTTGTTTTTCTTGTAAGCGTCGGTGCTGATGCACTGCAGTTTTGCAATAAGTGCGATTTTGTATCTGTTATAAGCAAAGATTGACATTTAGCTTCTTCGCGGAATGACTAGTTTATCCTAGATTTGACCACAGCTTTTCGGTAAACTGAGAGTCAATGGCCTTTGACTGATTTTTAGTCAAAGTAGAAACTTTGTCGTTTTATATCGAAAGTAAAATAATCTGTTTGGTTTTTGCTTATTAGCCTAGCCTAGAATCTATTGAGGCATAAGCTGATCAGAGTAAAACCTTAAGCGCTATAAGTAAATTTATTTTTCTATAAAACTCACTGATTAAGAAAACAAAAGTCTTAGAAAATACATGACTTTCCATAACATACATTATAACTAACAAAAAATGATAAGTAATCGCATTAATCGAACATTCAAAGTATTTGTCTTTCGGCTCTCTGACCCCGTCCCGTACAGGGGGAGCGTTCGAGAATTTCAATTTAAGAGAAGAATGTGCCAACATAACGTGTGGCCCGAGATATTTTGATAGGACATGTTCCTAAGCGAATAAATTTCTTTCAACATATTAAAATGTTTTAAGCGGTTTTATTTATTGTCAATGCACGGACTGAGCTGATAATTTTTAGCAGAAGATGAGAAGTGAGAAGTAGTTGAAGGTATGTAGATTATGTTTTTTTTCTGGTATTTTTTAATGTTGCCTAGAAGTGATCGCTTATAGAGATAATTTTATTCGTTTTACTAGTTTTAAGTTATTTTTGTCCCCTCTGGTGTTATTGTTAACAACAATAGTGTCTATATATCTATTTTACGAAAAAACAAATTAATGTTTTAAAAGAAATTCAATGTATAATTATTTATTCAAGAAATGGTTACTTCTATGAAATTACTGGCTCTAACAGCTAAAGTGGGTGTTGGAATCCCTTGTCTGCGTAGTTCCTTCCATTTGTCATATGCCAAGGCCGTGTACCTACTATACATTAAGGCCGTGCTAATTGCCCAGAGCTATTAACATATTCTCAACATAAAAAAATATGTTTTTTTTAGAAAGACATTGCAAACGTTTGTGTCATTTTTATGTTGATAATTGTGTTTTAAGGCAGGAATACACATGACTGTAGCTGGCACACTTGCATAATAGCTCCTTGCACGTGCCACCTACTTTCATGTGTATACGCTAACTGGCATGCCTGTATCTGCCACGCAAGTAGATAGCACAACATTTGATTTAGTGCCTTTTACTGGTATGCAATATGAGGACGGGAAAGGGGAAATTGGCATGCAAGGACGCAAATTACATGCCAGCTTAACTTGCAAATGTATCAGTGTACCAGTGCACAGTGTACCAGTTACTTCCACATGCCGTTAACTAGCATGCACGCTACTGATCTGTTTTACAGGCATGTGTATTCCCGGCTTTATGTTAGCGGAAGCCGTCGAAAAAATATTACATTTAGCAATAATAGTAAAAGTTGTATTTTTAAACAAAATTATAAATATAAATTATTTTATAAACATACTCATACTCAGACTAAATTTCTGCCGCGTGAAAGATAGAAAAAAAGGCAACTGTATTGGACCTTCATTTTGTTAGTTGAGAGTGCTTATACGTAGGATAGTTTTACGGAAGAGTTTACTCTTTCATCATCATCATCATAATCAGCCTTTTAACAGTCCACTGCTGGACTTTTAGCCTACCCCCGAAAGGGTGATTGGGCCATATCCACCACGCTGGCCCAGTGCGGGTTGATGGATTCACAGACGCCATTGAATTCCTTCTCCGTACGTATGCAGGTTTCCTCACGATGTTTTCCTTCACCGAAAAGCCAGTGGTATGAAAATCAGTACATATAAGCTCCAAAGAGCTCATTGGCACGGGCCTGGGGTTTGAACCCGCGAACTCACGCTTTCAAATTTTCTCTTTAAAAACGTATTTTTCAAAATAAAACTTTATACCGTATATTTTTAGTGCATTCACAATACACGAGCTAAGAAATATCGCTACACTAGATAACCCATTGGAATTTCCAATTGGCATGAAGTATGCCACGGAAAGAAAGAACCGCTGAGATATGCATGTCTCGACTCCACCGGGTTACTTTCCAATTTATTGTATCAATTTTGCACAAAGGCACTGCGCGAAAGACTTGAAATAAACGAGGCAAGGTGGGGTGAAATAGGCGAAATCAAATGTATCGCACTTATAGATTTTTCACCGTACTTGGCAAAGATATGTTTTTAAATTTTGGCCCTGAAGATAGTCGCAATTCTATAGTAATTGAGATTCAATCGTTAGGATAAAAATTCTTTGTGTCGATACTTAGATAAATATATAAACTTCTGATTAGGAGAAAATATAGAAAGGTGCTCAACAGATATAATTTACACGACAATATTTTGCAACAGCAAACTTTTTTACTATATCTTTTTAAATGTTTGAATACTTAGAACACTGTCCTTTATAAACCTATTTGGAAAATTCTACAATTTTTTATTGGAAAGGATATACATTCAGGTTAGTCTCATAGAAATTTAATCGAAATCGATTCAATAGTTATGATAAAATGTGTATTTACTAAGAAGTTGTTTTTTTTAAATACTTATTTAAGCATCGCTCCATTGTCTTAATATGAAATTGCATAGTAGATAGCTAGCTATTTGTTCGAAATTTACATCAAAGCTTGTACAGTGCTATTAGTTGAAAAGTTTTAGATACGGCAATACGAAAATAATAAATTTATATAGTTGTATCGATTGTACTCTCGATTCCGAATAAACTATTTTCAGGTTTTGCGTTAATGCCCTGGCACGGTCAACGTATCTTTAAAATATCTTACTCCAACAAACAGATGAATACGAAGTCTAAAACCACTAGCTAATAACTATCGCCATTAAATTATAAACAACGTAAGGAACATAATAGAAGCCCATACGCAATATCAAATTCATTAAAACAATAAACTCCCAAATGTATTTACGAGGGATCATGTCATGAATAAATTTCGTCAAAGTTTGACGCGTGAAATGGCTGCGGCAACTTAGGAAGCTTTTAATAAATGTTCAAAAAGCCTTAATTTAATTTTACCTTCGTGTTTTATGTGAACAGGGGGCTAATTAATTATCAAATCATTGACTTTTTATAATAATATGATAAAAACCGGGGTGGTATACCTTTTTAACCGTGAAAACGCTTCTACTAGAATTTATGGCACAACTTTTTTGTCGAAAACTTTTTTTCTGCTTAGTTGATCTTTTAAGTAATTCAAAAATAATCAAAATAACAACATCAACAAAATAATTATCATAATTAAATAATAACATCATAATAATGGTACTGAGACGTGGTCCTTAACTGTTGGCCTTTTGGAAAAACTCAGTCACACAGCGGGCAATGGAGAGAGCTATGCTCGGAGTTTCTTTGCGCGATAGAATCCGAAACGTGGATATTCGCCAAAGAACCAGAGTCACCGACATAGCTGTTAAAATTTGCAAGTTGAAGTGGCAATGGGCAGGCCACATCGCTCGGAGAGCCGATAACCGATGGGGAAGAAAGGTTCTTGAGTGGAGACCACGAACCGGAAGACGCAGCGTAGGTAGGCCTCCCACTAGATGGACCGACGACATAGCAAGAGTCGCTGGCATCCAGTGGATGCAAAAGGCAGGCTGTCGTTCAGTGTGGAGGTTAAAGGGGCCTCCCCCCTATGTTCAGCAGTGGACGTCTTCTGGCTGATGATGATCATAATAATGACAATGCACAATTATCTAATGTCTTTTTTATCACTGGAAACATTCTCTTATAATCCAAAATAGGTACAGTAAAATTTGCAAAGGCAAACGTGTTATACTAGTCCAGGCAGACACTACAAAAATCGTGTCTTAACTCTTAACTACTCGCACGAAGAAAATCACATAACTGCTCGCACAGGGTCTCCTGTTACCCTAATTTGTTTAAAAAAATCTGATAAACTAGTAGTGGAATCAAATATTAAACGCCAAAATATTGCCTAAGACAATTACACAATTCAAAATATTGCCTGAGAATTTAATTTTTGAAGCATAATGAGATCAGTTTGATATATTTTTTATTCTTACCAACTAATTGGACTCGTTTTCATAACAGGTCAGAAAATCCTGGACAGGAGTGATAATTTCATGTGAATTTTATTCGGACTTCCATTCATTACTTACCTCGGACGTAATTACTCGCACGGTGTCACACACTTAGAGTGCAGCAGCTTATGTGTGCGTACTTTCCAACTCTCACTGTTTGGCTCTAACTAGGAAACCTAAACTAAGCTAGGAAGCTACTGGTGGCGGAAGCAGTGTCGGATGGACTAAAGTATAATTTTCTTGCGCGTAAAAGTGCGTTGACCCCACGCGAGTATTCAAGGGTTAATTGTAATTTTTTAGGTATATACTTAAAATAATTTGTTAATATCATCATAACCAGTTAATAAAAATTGCATACGTGCCCAGGGGCCAGTTGGCGCGACCCTATCGCCCAACATAACAATTTTACATCGCATAAATTTTCTTCTCATATTTTCTGAGTTTACTAACATTATAAAAGTTATAGATGTAATAAAATATATTGTAAGCGTAAATAAAAATCGTGGTATAAACGTGGAGCTTGCTAGTATGTGGTGATAACTTAGATTTATTTTGTAATTGAAAACACGAATAATGTTTTTATTTTATTTTGGTGAAGATTTAAAAAAAAGGTTGACCTTTTTTCGATCTCTGTCACCAAAATAATTATAATATTATATCAAAATGAAAAACGGCTTAAACATTTTCAATATTATTAAAAAAATAAAGCCCAATCTGTTTGTTTAAATTCACTATCAGTGATTTTTTTTACGTTTAAAAATGTTGAAATATTTTATCCAACTTTGAGCTGACATCGATATTATTTAGGTACAGCGGTAAGTTTTGTCATTTTAAGCCCCCGACGCAAAAAGAGGTGTGTTATAAGTTTAACGTGTGTATCTATGTGTCTGTCTGTGGCATCGTAGCTCGGCTGAACCGATTTTGTTGTTTTTTGTTTTGTTTTAAAAGTGATTTAGATGTGAGCTTTCTTAGCTATGTTTCATGAAAACCTGTTCAGCCGTTTGAAAATAATCTCCTTTGCTATCGGTGGTTTAAAAAAATAAATTCATACTTTTGCAACAAAAATAGTGTTTAGTACTTTTCTCTAGCTCAACCATGCCTCTGGCCGAATTTCTACTTTTTAATAAACAAACATTGGAGTGGGTGGCGCGAAGTAGATAAAACCTTTATGGGCGTTCGTCGACAAGTGACGACGGTCACGTTTTTAATTACCCGACTCTCATCCGTAACGTGTCACTGGGGGAGTTCTGTGTACTTTTAGTTTAGAGATGTGAGGGATAGTGATTTGGTCGGTAAAGAGATGGGCCGGTAGATCACGCTAGCTGTCACTTGCAATCGCTCTATCGCGCTCGTTTGTATAGGGTTACGTTCAAGACGTTAGAAGTAGATCTTTTGTTGGTTTTTGCACTAGTTCTAAGAACGGAACGTACTGGTTTTTAATAACCTCACAATTTATAATTGTTACTGTTTTACAAATTATCGCTTAAAATGGGAAAATTTATAATTATTACATAGCATGGGCATTATATGCGATGCTTAGCAAATTTTTGAAATTGAAGTTTTAGTAAAAATAAAACTTGGTTTTTAAAAACGTCAGAATGTGTTTTTAATCTATTTCAACGGCTGTTAAGTTGTAACCCCAGATCAAATAAACAAAGCGGATATGTTTAAGTACAATAAAATTATTGTTCATTTTCAAATGTCTCGGTGTTTCACTCACTTTTTTACTAAACCGCTAAACCATTTAATGCAAAAACTTATAAAAACTTTAAATGTCTGTGAAACTATAGTCCACATGCAAGAAAGGCGGAGACGCCGTCTGCAGGATGAGTTTGCCTAAAGGAATCAAGCTTCATTTAGGCCTGATGCATTGGCAACCACCTTACCATATCTCCCTTGTTTGTCTGTTCTGTTGGAACCAAGGCGTACGTTCAAACGCTCGGGACGGTTAAGTTTTGTCGGTTGTTTTTTTACACTGACGATATGAATGTCAAAATGTACTCTGAGCGCGTCATCCACGTACCACCCGATCGCAGCCGATTGGCTTACGTAACGCAAGAGCGGAGCCAATTACCAATTTATAATTGACAGTTAATGTTATCAGGCTGCTGGTTCCGACAGCATTCCTTAAGAGCTTTTATCACCTTGAGACACCAGTTTCTCGTTCCAGGCTGGGCGTATACCTACATAGTTTAATTTTGTTGATATCACTTATAACAATGAGATTAAAAGTCATCATCATCATCAATCAGCCAGAAGACGTCCACTGCTGAACATAATGCTGGCATAGGCCTCCCCCTTTAACCTCCACACTGAACGACAGCCTGCCTTTTGCATCCACTGGATGCCCGCGACTCTCACAATGTCGTCGGTCTATCTAGTGGGAGGCCTCCCTACGCTGCGTCTTCCGGTTCGTGGTCTCCACTCCAGAACCTTTCTTCCCCATCGGTTATCGGTTCTTCGAGCGATGTGGCCTGCCCATTGCCACTTCAACTTGCAAATTTTAACAGCTATGTCGGTGACTCTGGTTTTTTGGCGAATATCCACGTTCCGGATTCTATCGCGCAAAGAAACTCCGAGCATAGCTCTCTCCATTGCCCGCTGTGTGACTCTGAGCTTTTCCAAAAGGCCAACAGTTAAGGAGATTAAAAGTGATATGTTGTTTTTATCTTAGTATGTCAACAGTACACCTTCTGACAGTACAATTTCGTATAGTTTTGGCGACAACGTGAAAAAACATAACTCTTCATTTTATTATTTTCCTAAACTTGTTAGTTTAAGGGTTTTAATAAGCTTATGGTTGATTATTATTTCTTATATGTGTTAATTATGTGTTGTGTTTAATAAACGAGATCGAGTGTGACAAGTGATATAATGAGGTGAAACATGACATGTTTTTTTATATTGTCACCAAAACTCTATAGAAGCTACAAGCTATATTAAATAAATATATATAAAACTTAAAAATATTTCATTACTTGACACTGGCAAATCCACAAGACACCAAAATCCTCTCAAGGGGAAAGAAAAAAATAGCTCGTCTATGCCAGCCAACTAACCCTAATATTAAAGTTTTTATGCCGTTAATTATTCTCTCTTATCCAATTCTTGGTAACGCTCAGTCATAAATACCACTTGCGGTCACCTATCTCAAGAATGACCAGATCGTCCGTTGCTCAATTCTTCGGTGACCTATTCTTAGGAACATCAAGTCAGGAGAGATCTTTAACAATGTTATTCTTATTACACCATTTGCACAAATACTATTTAAATTTTGCACCAATTTTTCTAAAACCGGTGTATTTCGCAAGAGCTGTGCCAAGGTTTATTTTTGCCTCTCTCTGTTTTACTAAATTCTAACTCCAAGTAAAGCTTATGTAAGCGATGTGTGAAGTTCCAAAAGTTAAATGAAAGCCAGACTTAGATCCAACCTAATTCAAACAATGCTCGATACTATTTTAAACTATCACGGTTGTTCATTAGAGTTATATGATTATTCACGGGATATTTACCGTGGTAAGGATGTGGAGTGAGCTCCCGATATTTCAGCACAACGTTAGTGCTCGATACTTCAGAATTGGACGTACACGGTATATTGTAGAGGCGTAAATAAAATACAGCTCCTCGTCACATTAACATTCAGTGCAAAGCGTATTCTAAAAAAGTATATCGTTAAAAACAAGCTACGTAAATATAAGTTAATATTAAATAACTTTTTCATGGTAAGCTTACCTTTAGCTAAGAAAATGTAATCCACCATGTCATGGCGATTCTTACAATGGGTTATCATAATTAAATGCGTACATAACATTTCAAACCACTGAGCCCACCGGATCAGCCCGTTGAAGTGGCAGTGGGCAGGGCACATATCACGCAGCACAGATGGCCGATGGGGCCGAAAGGTTCTGGAATGAAGACCACGGATCGGTAAGCTCAGAGTAAGACGTCCACACACAAGACGGACAGACGACCCAAAAAAAAACCGCAGGGAAACGCTGGATGCAGGCCGCCTCCAACCGGCCCTTTTGGAGATCGATGGGCGAGGCTTATGTCCAGCAGTGGACGTCCTATGGCTGAAATGATGATGATGATTATAACATTTCATGTTTGTCTCTATGCTGCTAACTATTGAGGAGTTCTCTAGTCAGGACCCAACCCTGAGTGCAGCAACCATGTTATGGTAAAACTTAAAACCGACTATCATAATAAAATGCGTACACAAAATTTCGTGTCTGTCTTGTTGACCGTTGAAGAGTTCCTTTATCTGGAGCTAATCCTGGATGTCGACATGAAAGTCATGCTTACCAAAATATGCATTGTCTTCGGAACTGAACCAACATATAAAACTGAAACTCCTTAGGATAAGGGAAAAAAACCAAAATTTGCATGCAAGATTTTATCTAAACAAACGTTTACAAAATAACATAAAAAAATATAATAATAAGTTATAAAAAAAAAAAAAAAAAAAAAAAATAATACACGAGTATCCAGATGGATTATATCCACAAATTTTCGACCGTGCCTCGTTGTCATTCTAATAGATATTTCTAGTAAACTATTTTGTATTTTTTAGTGTTGTATATTTTTATAATAAGCTCAACAAGTTTTAGGCGATAGTTATAAATATGGTCAGTAATAGTGAGAAAAAAAAAGAGTTTCATTTATTTTTTTTGTTCCATAATTCGTCGTACTACGTTTTTTAAGGTTCCGTACCTCAAAAGCAAAAAACGGAACCCTTATAGGATCACTTCGTTGTCCGTCTGTCAGTCCGTCTGTCTGTCCGTCTGTCTGTCCGTCTGTCTGTCCGTCTGTCTGTCCGTCTGTCCGTCTGTCAAGACCCTTTTTCTCAAGAACGCGTAAAGGTATCAAGTTGAAATTTATACTAAATACTTGGGTCGACGGTTTCTTTCGGCTGTAAAAAAATAAAAGTTGTAAATCAACGTAATCAAAAGATATGAACGTTTATGTCGCATATTTTGCGATTTCACAGTGAAATCAAAACCTATAGAGTACTTCCCGTTGACCTATCATGAAATTTGGCAAAAGGTAAGGTCTTATAGCACATATATAGGAATAAATCTGAAGTTATATCATTTAAAAATAATCATTTTGATATTACAAACTTACATTTTGTAGTTGGAATGTATAGAAGAACCTTATAGTCAACTACAAAGTTAAGTTTGCCTTTCAATATTTCAACTTCAGTTTTTTTTTTTTGGACTCCTCTGAGGGTTTCATCCAACGGAACCCTCAGAGCACGAGTCCTACTCGTACTTGTCCGGTTTTTTTATTGGACTAACCTATAACTTTAGGGATATTAGCGAGATTCGGCGAGGTTAGTAGATCACAAGTGTGAACATGTAAAACATTTAATTAAGAGGCTCAGTAGTCCGATGACCTATAACACCGGACTAGTAAGAAAAAACCGTCTCATTAGTCCGATTATTTATAACACCGGACTACTGAGATGAAAAAGTCTCATTAGTTCGATCATCGAAGTCTAATCGAAGTCGTTTCGAAAACTTTTTTTTTATTTTTTAATTTGTTATTAATTTTTATCTTTTCATCTGTGGATACAACTCTCCGGGATCCGTGGCTAATTGAGTCTGATACCGGAATCCGTGGATACAAACCCCGATGTTTCAACACATTTTGACAGCCTTTCTAAGTAGTTAAGTTACGTCAAATTTTGATTTGACAAAAATTGTGTAAAATTGTGTGGCCCCATGAAATAAGTTCTAAAATTACATAATTTGTTTGCAAAACTTTCTGTCATAGCCAATAAGTGCTTCAAAATACGGAAAATATCGGCTGCGACTTTTTCATAAAATTTTCAAGCACGTTGAGTGTTTCCAATTTTGGTATCAGTTGCGTCAGTTTATCTCCTGAGTGGAGATAAAATATGTATGCTATTGATACATACAAGCAGAGACACTTTGGAATTACGATTTAAGTACGAGTGAAAACAGTGACAGGTTGATCGATAGAGTAGCTATAATAGAAAATCTACAGTAAATATGAATTAACTTATTAACGAGCCACACATTGCACACACATCTATCGTTTTTTATTGGATACTTTTTGAAGAGTGCACATCGGATCTGCATGATCTAATTCCCTCCTGCCCATTTTTCTATAGGACTGCTGAAGCGGGCACGAAAAATTGACACCACTTTTCATATTCTAAAAGCCCGTACGAAGCGCTTTGATACCATTTTTAGGGTTCCGTACCTCAAAAGGAAAAAACGGAACCCTTATAGGATCACTTCGTTGTCCGTCTGTCTGTCTGTCCGTCTGTCAAGACCCTTTTTCTCAAGAACGCGTAAAGGTAGCAAGTTGAAATTTATACTAAATACTTGGGTCTACGGTTTCTTTCGGCTGTAAAAAAATAAAAGTTGTAAGTCAACGCAATCAAAAGATATGAACGTTTATGTCGCATATTTTGCGATTTCACAGGGAAACCAAAACCTACAGGGTACTTCCCGTTGACCTAGAATCATGAAATTTGGCAAAAAGCAAGGTCTCATAGCACATATATAGGAATAAATCCGAAAGTTATAAATATGAAGGTATATCATTTAAAAATTATTATTTTGCTATTACAAACTTACATTTTGTAGTTGGAATGTATGGAAGAACCTTATTGTCAACTACAAACTTAAGTTTGTCTTTCAATATTTTAACTTCAGTTAGTTTTTTTTTGGTCTCGCGCTCTTAGGGTTCCTTTATGTCGTATATTTTGCGATTTCACAGGGGAATCAAAACCTATAGGGTACTTCCCTTTGACCTAGAATCATGAAATTTGGCAAGAGGCAAGGTCTCATAGTACATATATAGGAATAAATCCGAAAGTTATAAATTTGAAGGTATTTAAAAATAATTATTTTGCTATTACAAACTTACATTTTGTAGTTGGGATGTATGGAAGAACCTTATTGTCAACTACAAACTTCAAAGTTGTCTTCCCAGAGACTGTGGGATCGGCCGATCTGCGAACTAGCATGGAAATCGCTACTAGATACGTGTCCTAGTATTGCAGATCGCGCTCGTATTCTTGCTGTCTCTGTTTGGGAATCGGGACTTTGGTTGCAAGCCATGCCCTCTTTTAACACAGGTAGCCTTTTAGATCCAACCGCATTTCGTCTAGCTATCAGCTTACGCTTGGGTGCAAGGTGCTGTGAGGCCCATCGCTGTCAGTGTGGTACTGCTGTTGACCAGCTCGGTCACCATGGTCTCTCTTGCTCGAGAAGCGCTGGTCGTATTGGCCGACACGCTAGCCTGAACGACATCATACGCAGGGCACTTTCCACCGCCAATGTCGCAGCTGTGCTCAAACCGAGTGGTCTTGCGCGTGACGATGGAAAGAGGCCTGACGGTATGACACTTGTGCCCTGGAGGTTGGGGCGGCCCCTTGTATGGGACGCAACTTGTGTCGATACTTTGGCGCCGTCACATCTTCCTGAGACACAGGGTAGGGCTGGCGCGGCTGCTAATTCGGCAGAGCAGCACAAGCGTCGCAAATATGCTAACCTCGGCAGTGGTTACATATTTGAGGCGTTTGGGGTCGAGACATTGGGCCCTTGGGGACCGGGAGCTCACCTCATTTTCAAAAATCTTTCAGAGCGCCTGGTTAATGCGACGCGTGACCAAAATGCTGGCGTGTTTCTGGCTCAACGCATTAGCATTGCCATTCAACGTGGTAATGCCGCCAGCATGTTGGGTACGCTGCCAACTGGTAGTGGGCTTGAGCATTTGGATTGTCTTTAGACCTTCAACGGTCTATGGGCAGTCTAACTGTATTTGTAGTGTTAGTTTTAGCTTGTATTTTGTTTAGTTATTAAAGGCACTTGCCCAGTAAAAAAAAACTACAAACTTAAGTTTGTCTTTCAATATTTTAACTTCAATTAGTTTTTTTTTTTGTCTCGCGCTCTGAGGGTTCCGTCTAACGGAACCCTCAGAACACGAGTCCTACTCGTACTTGTCCGGTTTTTTATTGTACGAACTATTAGTCTGTGGAATGCGACCCTGTATGGGTTGTTCCCCGATAGTTACAATCTGGGTGTCTTCAATTCACGAGTGAATCAATTTTTTTAGGCAAGCGTGCTCCATCTTAGACCGCATCCTAGCTAGTGACTTAACTTAACTTAGACTAGCATCATAAGGCGACTTGGCCACAGGCCTATAAATATTTTTTTTTAACATATTTTTTACATACTTCCATTTGCAATGTCGCGACAGCCTAACTCCATAGACACACTACTAACATCTTGATAGGTTTTAGGGTTCCGTTCCCGAAGGGTAAAAACGCGAACCTATTACTAAGCCTACATTGTCTGTTTGTCCGTCTGTCTGTCTGTCCGTCCTACCTTTAAATGGTTTCTTGATCGAATGTTCAAAGCTATGATTGAAGAAAATTTGTTCAGCCGATTGAAGATTCTTTTAAAGGGGGTTAAAAAACTATTTATACTTGTTAAAGTAAGAAACTTGTGTTCACAATTGAATCATCACAATGAAGTACAAACTTTGATATCGAAACTATTCATTTGGCCTATACCAACCCATTTACCTAAAATGACACACATATAACAAAATAACCCAAAAACTAGTGCAAATACTGGCGGTTTTAAGCTAATTAAAATATAACTGCTACCTATGTAGCAGTTATATTAAAATATAACTGCAACCTATGTAGCAGTTATATTATAATGTGGTGATGTGATCTGATTGAAGGCTATTTTTTTTAATTCCCTTGTGAAATTCTGATAAAACCTGTACATCACTCATGCATATGACACTTCCAGCAGTGACGTATGAAGTCAAGAGAGCAATAAATAAAGCAGCTCCCCTTTCCCCAATTTTACATAAAAACTCGCCTCATCCGCAATCTGCATGTTTATGACGGTACATTCTATAAACAAGTCAGCAGGCGCTAGGTTTGGTCACAGTACTTGAGCAGTTAGAGATGTTCATAGATGAACTGAATGCATAATCATAATTTAATTAATTAATCATAAACCTAATATATTGCAAACAAAAATAGATGACAATACACAATACAAAACATTGTGCCTCTGCCTTTCGCGTTTTTTTATCTATACTAATATTATAAAAAGGAAAGATTTGATTGTTTGTTTGCATTGAATAGGCTCCGAAACTACTGAACCGATTTGAAAAAAAATTTCACTGTTAGGAAGCTATTCTATCCCCGGGTGACAAGGTTTATATAAATTTTTTTTTTTAATATGTTAGATTCCGTACTATAACTCCAATAATGTAACCCAAGGTGTAAAAAATTAGATTTACACCCGTGCGAAGCCAAAGATGATCAAAAACAAAAGAAGTGCTACGTTTGCAAAACGATCACTATATAATAGAGAGAGTCCCTTGGCAAGACATTTTTTTACTAAGAATATTTAGTAAAAGCCTCTGGTAGTTTCTTTTTTATATATTAAATCGCATTATCACATCATAGCTTTCCTCGCACTGTCTTGTCATCGCAGTCTCACAGGAAAAATTATGTCAGTAATGGCATTGTTTTTTCGTTTTGTTTTAGAAAAACATATTTTATAAGAAATAAATTATGATAAACATGTGAACAACATGAAAATATATATAATATCTGAAGACATACAACTGTTTTTCTGATTTACTATAGTATTTTCAGTGCGTTGGGGACAGCAATACACAAAATTGCATGCAAATAAGATAACAGCAATAAATACGAGCTGTTGCTTTGTTCTATACAATTTCCTTATTGTTTAACAAGTTTATGGGTTTCTTGACCTTTTCATAAGATCGTTTGGTTGCATTGTATTTTCATACCGAGCAGACCGCGAGGGGTTGTTCTGTGAATGACTCGACATCAGTGAAAATGCGAACTTATGATTTTATTCATTTTCTTACGGAATATACTTGATAGTATAGGTATGTATTAATTATGCAGAGCTACACATAACGGTGGTACAATGCTAGAAGAAGGTCCAAACCTGAAATTGTTACAAAGAAATACAGCAATTACATAACAAAGTGTTATTCAAACTCAACAAAATGTATGGAACAGCTGAAACCAACTATGAACATATTGTATCAAATTTGAGCGATGTAGTGTTAAACAACTTCTGAATAATACAATAATACATACACAAAGACATAATATGGCATTCGTCAACATGCAATGGGCTAGCATGGTGGTAAGATAGCCCGTTGGTCCAGTTGGTAGTGAACCTGCCTTCTGAGCTTGGGGGCGTGGGTTCGATTCCCATCTAGGACAAACATTTGTGTCATAAACATTTGTGTTTGTTCTATATCTGGTTGTTAATATCTATTTAAGTATGTATTTAAAACAATATATCATGTATGTATATCAGTCTCTGGCAGCCATACCACAAGCTTTGCTTAGTTTGGGGTCAGATGACCGTGTGTGAAAAAATGTCCCGAATATTTATTTATTTATCTTTTTCCTCTGAGAGAAGGCCTATGTCCCAGCAGTGGGAAAATGAAAGGCTAATAATGAACCTTTATAAGAAGTGTAGGTTACATAACAAACAGAAGAACATGGATACATAGATGGAGAAGTTGTTTAAATAAAAATAAAATAATACATAACTTCCTACATCAAGTGATGGTTTATGTAAATAAATCAATAACACCTAAATTTTGACGAGAAAACCAAACTAGAAAAATCTCAACCCTTTTAAAATAACGCAATTTCATAAGCTCCCTTTAGCAATAAAGTTCAAAATGCAAATTCCATTGACATAAATTTTAGGGTACTTATAAAAAGCATAACTTTTGGTCCATTTTTGCGGCTGTCAAGTAAATCGCCAGGGAAGGATTATTCATCGGCGGTGGCCAAACAAAACGGCTCATTGACTCCGTGATTAATTGGAAGGAAAGCGACGGTGACATTCCGATGGAATATTACAGGCAAGAAAATAAATACTGGCTGTAATTAACATGGCCTTACAAAAGTTTCGCCATTGTACACCCACTGAAATAAATGTAAGTATTGAAAATTCTTTTTTGAAGAACGAGAGCGCCAATATCTCCAATAACTTTATTAATTTCCAGAATGGACTACAGCAGCACAGAAAAACTCATTTGACCTATTTGATAATTATAAATAAACTAGCGGCCCGTCCCGGCTTCGCACGGGTACAGATATATTATAGTCATGTCATCCGGGGATAGTGTAGCTTCCTAACAGTGAAATAATTTTTCAAATCGGTTCAGTAGTTTCGAAGCCTATTCAATGTAACAAAGAAACAAACAAACAATCAAATCTTTCTTCTTTATAACATTATTATAGTATAGAAGTGTGGATAAATACACACACATAATAATTATTTTCACATACTCACACAATATAATTCACAACACTTTAACCTAACAATTAAACTCGCAATACTTCTGATCAGATGACACATAATTAAATATCATTAAATAGCATATATGTATTGTATGTGCACATTCTCGCATGCACCCCCGAAGAGAACTGGCTCCCATAAAAGGTATCCTACTGGGTCTCACATATAAGTTATTTTATTCTATTGCATAATTGTATTAACTTTATCTAAAACTTATCTTAGAATTAAATAAATTATAAGGAGCATAGTAAAATCTTCAGAAAAATCTTGATAAATTTTAGAACATTATATTTTAGCTTTTTAAACACAAAATATCACCACGTTGCGATAATTTTTACCTGGAGACGCAAATCCAAAAGACATGTATTGTTGTAACCGTTCATGGATGTACTATGTTCTCACCTATAGCCTGAATTGATTTTGGTAAATGAGATGTCCATAGATTCATGTAGGCTTAGAAATTACCACTGGTATGGTTAGATATTATCACGATGGTAGATAATAAATTTCGCCCGCCATCTTGGGGCGTCCGCCATATTGAATTTATCATCTAGGACCAAAGTGCTTGGGAAGACAAATCCAACGAAACCAAACTCGACGGGGTTACGTCGTTTTGTTTAGATATTCCAATGACCATCTTCTGTCTCCATCATCAGACTAGCTCGATGGTACAATAACATTGAATCGTCACCTAATTTACCAAAATGCCAAATTTCAGCTCAATCGGTTGAGCATAACTGATCTAAAATTCAGTAGCAAGATGTGTCCCACACTAACAGGGCAAGTTAAATAAAAGCTAAAAAAATATATGCTACGTATCATTGAATAAGTCTGCATTAAAGGCGAGGTTTGGTTCATCATTTTTATTCAGGTTTTTCAAGGACTGTTTGGAAAGTATTATCCTACAAAATATTGTTTTCAAAGAAATAAACTTGTTAGGTATTCGGTATTTGACATATAAAAAGAATATCACCAACGGTGGAAAAAAACTGGTGGGTATACATTCTTAACTTTTTCGGCAAGCTGCACGTAATATTCTTGGAAAGATCTAACGTTTTACTGCACAAAAAAAAACTACACAATATTATGTTAATATGTGATTGTAATTCCGAGATGCCGACGTGAGTGTGTCGTGTTTCACATAAGTAGGGATTTACCAAAGAGGCGGTAATAAGGTATGCAAGCCCTCTTTCCTTTGTCGGCCACTCACTCGCAACGTGACGTGAATCACCACGAGATTTGCTAACACCATGCGAAGAATTCGAGAGGTGAAATGTAGACGACACGATTCGCAAAAGTGTTTACCCATTCAAAGCCGGGTGGAGCGACGCGTCGTCGATTCCGGAGCCACTTTGAGTACGGTTTTGTGGGTTAGAATATACTATCCATTTCGTAAATACGAGAGGTCTTCCTCATTTATTATAGAAACTCGAATTTGTATGATAGCGTAAAGGTAAAAGCTGGGTGTACTGTGGTGGGGTCGAACGGCCGCATCATTGTGCGGGTGAGCCGCGGGCGCGCGATTACAATGCCCTCGCAGTGACATTTTCGCTAATGGTTCCACGGTAGGCACAATAAAACGACAATACGACGGGAGATAAGGTGGCAAGTGAAAATTTTACAACGGGATTAATTCAATTCCGTCTTGTGTTTTGTTTAGATACAGGGTGCTGGGGCACTGAAATGCTGAGCTAGTTCAAGGGCGGGAAGATTTCAATGAATTATGTTAACAAAAATTGAGTCAGCAGAAAATGTAAGAAGTAATTCTAGAACTCGTCTAAGCGTGATTTATAACCGTTATAGTTATTTACTTTGTGTTTTAATCTAAGTATGTATAGCAGCCAAAAATCTGTACGTTATCACTTCGTCTAGCTCAAGTGATCTGCCAACCGTTAGCTGAAAGAAGATGCTCTAAGCCATGTCTATACAACAGCCTATAAAAACGTCCACTCACAAACACTGGCAATCCATCCATAATCTATACATCACAGGGGACGCGTGTTCCTATACGGTGTGACATTTTGACCCGGCGGCCGTTTTTCAATGAGGATTCCGAACTGGCATTGCTTTGACTCCTGAAAGGGTTATCCACGCCACCCTACAGAGC
Source organism: Agriopis aurantiaria (assembly GCA_914767915.1). NCBI lineage: Eukaryota > Metazoa > Arthropoda > Insecta > Lepidoptera > Geometridae > Agriopis > Agriopis aurantiaria. The sequence continues at coordinate 8,693,891 of OU611983.1, read as the reverse complement.
TTTTATATTTTTATCACCATCGCATGAATTGCTTTAAAATTTTGTGCAAAAAATATATATGCAAAATGTCTCAGCGCTTTTTTGCTTACCTATGTAGGTTAGGTTTACATTTGGAATTATGTTTATGAATAAAGTTACAGATTTGCTTACTAAAAAACTAATAGGTTTTCTCTCAAAAACGTATAGCTTAACTTGATAAGAAATTGTTTTTTTACATTGCCTTTATCATTGATAGATTAAAATGTAGTAATATTTAAAACACATTCTGTTATTTCAACATTCTACCAGATTTATGGAGAATACTGACAAAGCAGTATAACTAATGCTAAACATAATTTCAGCGTGTTCACGAAGTACCAACACGACAATAAAATCTCGAGATAATCCCGGACTCAATTTACGTAACAGAATTTAAGTTCTCCCAAGATTTATGTCAGTTTTGTAACAGAAGCAGCGAGTGTTGTACTGCTGGTAATACAGACTGGTCTGGTAATAGTTTGGTGCAATGGAACTCGATTCACGCAGCTACGAAAGCTTGCACTTTGTGAAATGAGTGCAAAACAAAGCTGGTCAGTGCGACACGGCCGCGCGCAAATGTCGTGAATGTGCGGTTGGATTTAACCGCCTGCCCTATTTGTTGGGTTTAGGCTGATGGTAGCTCAGGGTTCTAAACAAACTGGTTTGAATTTGTAACGTTTAGTTTATCTGTTTTAAGATCCTGGTGTAGTGGATTTCACCAGATTTCAGTCATGTTCACACAACATGACGTTATATAAAAACATGACCGTATCATTACAAAAACACGTAATTCTATTGTATAGTTATTATTTTTTGATCAAATTTCGGAAAATTATCTGATATAGTAAAAAAAAGTTAGGGCCAACTTCTATTAAGCGTCAACAGATGGCGTTGCTATTCAGGTATCTTATGGTTTTCTTTTTAATAACTTGTTTGAAGGCCATGGTAATTTTGGCCATGTCTTTTATACAAATAAATCTTCTTAACACAACATTTGCCGTTTAGAAATAGCTTTTGACTAACAAATTAATAAAAAAAGCTAGTACTTGTTTTTAAACGTGTATTTGAATATGAATATGTTTTCAAAAGCATCTTAAATACTCACCAATAAAATTGACTTGCAAAACAGCTAGGATTAGAAGGCGCGCGAGTGGTCCACCGCACGCCTGCGCGCCCGCCACCATCTTGCCTCAACGAGCCACCGACCTGTGCTGCCATCTACTGCCACTCTTCAGCTTCCACGTGACACGCGTCCTTCTCATTTTGCTATTCTATCATCCACCCAATTGTGACGAAACCTGAAAATTATCATATGTATTTTTATCATAACAAATTTGAACAAAATCTTAAAACATCACGTGAGTCTGTTGACTGTTCGTTGATTCTTCAACATAAAGAGAAAACAACAATGCTGGTCTTCTAAATAAAAATTATTTTCTCCAAGTACATTTTGAAAATAAAGTCTTGTATTTAGAGTTAGCCGACGGAACCTTTCATTCCGTTTCAAAGCAAAATAAAAGATCCACTACACTTAATACCTTACACAATAAATTTCAGTATCTTTGTACGACTCGTAGGAATGGTAAAATATTCTTATTTTTATTCGCATTCTGGCAGCGCAACGGCGCACCACAGAAACAGTCGAACGTTATCTAAAATATGAGTGAATGCGGGAGCTACGTGCGGTCTGTACTTAAAGAATTTGATATCAAAGATTCGCTCGAGGCAACATAAAAACACGGACCTGGTACCCTCGCGCTACAAAAAACGATGCTTGAACAAATGGAAGTGTCATAAGTCGACATGAAGCTGATAGAAAAGATAGCGAAGACAAAATATAGTCACGTTTAGATAGATATTTTTATGATGTCTAAAATGCCACAACAAGTCCGTGTGTGTTGGTGTGTAAATAAAAGCTAGCGTAGAAAATTGTTGGAAACAGATAACACAATGTTTTTAAATGTTTATCGGAGCTTATTGCACATTGTACTATTTAGGTAAAAAAAATAATTTAAAACATGTCTTCAAACCGCGAAAGTTTAAAGGTTAGATAACACAATTACAAAATAATTATTATGCTAACCATGCTTCATCTAATAAGCTATCCATATTTCTACAACAGCAAATAAAGTGTAAACGACCCCTTTCCAAGTTCAGATTTGACGCTGCAAAATGGATAAAGGGTGCCAATAAATTAAGCGAAAGGTTGGCGATTTAAGAAAGGGCCTAAAACTCTTGACCTTGTCTCTTTCAGTCGCAATAAATCTGCAACTACTCTCTATACCCAATAATATAATCACAAAGTGACTGCTGCGGTGTCTTTTTGCCTCTCATTCGGTTAGATGAAAATATGAATGTGCTTTTGGACTAATGGAACATTTTTATACGCCGTGTTATGTTTGTAGAGCTTGCCAACATTGCTTGTTTCTTTGCAGAAAATGCCCATATGTTGTTAAAAATACGAGATAAAATAATATTCTTGAACAAAAAAAATATGAATGAATGAGAAATCAATAAAGTTATATGATTATTTACGGGATATTTACCGTGGTAAGGTTGTGGAATGAACTTTAGTGAACAACCGTGATAGTTTAAAACTGTGTTTTTTTGAGAAATCAATTTCTGCTTTTGCTTATAAAGGCAGCCCTGGTTTTATTTAAATTTTATAACTGACTTAGGTTCGATTTCGGTTTGTTTTTATAATTTTTATTTTATATTATTATTGTTTTTTTTAATGTATGTACACCGATTACTACGCCATTTGTGAACCGATTGACGTGTTCTTTTATAAGAGCGAGGCCAATTGGTATCATTGCACTTTACAATCTGATGACACCCTGTTAAATCCTCGGCCCTGCACCAATTACTTATTTAGTACTTTGCTAAATTATGTGTTTCGAAGCCATCGCCCAAAAAAGGTGAAAGAAAACATCTTGAGGAAACCAGTATGTCTAAGAACCTCAAAAGTTCAATAACAATAATGTCATTCGCCAACGGGCACTGGGCCAGCTTGGTAGATTAGGGCACATCTTCTCTTTCTCTCTCTCTCTCTGTCTCAGAGTAGACCCAGTAGTGGAAACATGGATAGGCTGAAATGATAAAATGTTTTTTTAATTATGTAGAAGAAAGTTTCTATGTAGCCCAAATAAGTTTCATTGACTTTGGCTACGTGGTTTTCGCCCACTCCAATAACATGAATGTGGTTAAAGATATTTATTATTCTCATAAAGAAATACATTTCACTTACATGAGAATATAACTTAAAATAAAAATGAATTTGTTTCGTCGTACATTAGAAGGTAGGTAGGTAGGTAGGTAAAACAATCTTATCAATATCGGGCGGTCTGTTCACTCAATACGGCCGGCGGCGGCCGGTGTCCGGGCTCGCTAAACGTAAGCATGCTGTGGATCGAGCGTACCTGGAAGCGTACCATGAATGATTTTATTACGCTTTATATATTCTATACACTTATTAAAATAGTTAACTAATTAGGCCAAATTATTTCATTGACTTTTAGCTGCCAGGGCATAAGCTACCCTCATACCAAATGTCATCCAAATCTATTCAGCCATTACGAGATTGAGTGGAAATAAATACTTACACCACCCACCTACCTAAACAAACTTTTTCATTTGTAATAGGTAGGTATTAGTGTCATTACTGATATTTCCTGTAACTTTCAGAAGAGGTGGCCATATCAAGAAGTTATAATTTTGTAATAATTGTGGCCCAGAAACGCAGAAACGTTTTAAATGAATTAACCAAACTGTAGTGAAATAGAAAATTAGTAACGCGTTTTCTGTTCATATAATATATCTTACATTCTTCGCATAAAATGAAAGTGCAATACATACTCGTATAATATTTAAAATAAATGGCAGTGTAAAATAACTGAACGCAGCGGAGGTTGCCTGGGGCGCGATAACAGTGCGATTGCCATAGGAAGTTGTAATTAATGCCAGCACCACATTATGCGTTTCCTTTCCGGCTGCGTGCAGCGTACGCTCTACGTGTGCTCATAGACCACTTAACTTCTGTAAATTGTAGAAATGTTGAAGATTAAATAAGTACGATTGGAAATGGAAGAAGAGACAGATTTTCGACAAAATTTAGTTAAAAACTATTATAAAATCTACAGTTTGAATGTAATGAGTATGTTCGTCCACACTTGACTCCGTAACATCTGAACAACCTTAAATAAAATTCAGTATGCAGGTAGCTTATAACATGGATTAACACAGCCTATCCCGGAAAAATATGGTTCCTTCGATAGCGGATAAAACCGTGGGATGCTGCTAGTTTTAACTAGTTTTACGGATAGACTGAAGTTATATTATCATACTAATATTATAAATGCGAAAGTGTGTTTGTTTGTTGGTTTGTTTGTTTGTTTGTTCCTCTTTCACGCTGCAACGTATCGACCTGATTTTATGCATGGGTATAGTTCAAAAGCCAGAGAGTGACATAAGCTACTTTTCATCATCATCATCACCGTCGCCATTTTTCATCACTACGCGGGTGAAACCGCGGGGCGCAGCTAGTACCTAATAAGTAATTTAATGACACGATGACATAAATGGTACTGACACGTGGTCCTTAACTGCTGGCCTTTTGGAAAAATTTAAAGTCAGACAGCGGGCAATGGAGAGAGCTATTGCGGAGTTTCCTCGCGCAATAGAATCCGAAACGAGGATCTTCGCCAAAGAACCAGAGCCACCGACATAGCTGTTAAAATTTGCAAGTTGAAGTGGCAATGGGCAGACCACATCGCTTGAAGAACCGATAACCGATGGGGGAAAAAGTTCTTGAGTGGAGACCACGAACCGGAAGACGCAGCGTAGGTAGGCCTGCCACTAGATGGACCGACGATATTGTGAGAGTCGCTGGCATCCAGTGGATACAAAAGGCAGGCTGTCGTTCAGTGTGGAGGTTAAAAGGGGAGGCCTATGTTCAGCAGTGGACGTCTTCTGGCTGATGACAATGATGAAGTCATTTAAACAGTAAGAAGTAATATATTGTTTATGGTCTTAGTTAGCAATGAATCATGACATATGGAAAGAAATGGGAGAAACCGCCTAACACTGAGTTAATCTCTGAAATAGGTGAAAATTTTCGTAACTATGATGTCGCAGCTTTTAACAACACAATTACAGCCCATGATACAAGAAAATGAATTTGTTCCGATCATCTTGTCATGTATAGGCAAGGCCCCTCCATAACAACTAAAGCTTAAAGTTGAAGTTATGCCCCGGCCGGGTGAATTATTTCAATTTGCAAGTCTCACAACTGTTTCAAAGTGGGAAAGTTTTTAAGAGGTTGTGTTCGCATGGCCGGTTTTTGTAAGCGTGCAAGCTAGGTTAATATAAATTGTTTGATGTAACTAAACAGTTTATGTACTTAGATTTAAACCGTTTTGTATCCTGTTCGGTTAGTGTACAAAACAGTTTAAGACTTTACTGTATTTAAAATTAAAAAGGAAACACGGTAAATAGTAGATTGTAGAACAAGTGAAAAAAAAGGAATTTCATTCGAGGGACTAAGTCCTAAGACCCTGAGCGGAGCGAGAGTGAGAGCGGATAATTTTCCTTTCTAATATCTACGCCCGACATAATTGAACCCGAGACCTCATGCTCATAATACGTACATAACGTACTAACAGTGAGTCATATAAAAACAAAGGAACAATTTTTTTTTGTTTTAACTGACAGAACCTCCCCTCATAAAGGAGGTTCTCAATTCAATTTGTAATATGTACTTAGGGTTCCGTACCACAAGCAATCTTTATAAGTTCGTTTTGTCCGTCCGTTCTAATCCTTTAGAACCCTCTGTCGTATCTGATTGTTGAATTTTATAAGTTATTTTTGACTGATAACTTTAATAATAATTTGTAAAACTTACTTTTACATATCTATGAAGAAGCTCTTAAATAAAGTCAGTAAAAATCGCTACAATATAGGTATATTTAGATCCATAACAAAATGTTTACATATATAGCACTTAATAAACAACCGATAGCTGTATATAATTTAATATCGATAACTTAAATATCGTAATTACCTTCAATAAAACCAAAATACACTTAAATATCGTAATTTACAAAAATAAAATTCAAGTGCATTATGTCGATTCGAGGCAGCTTGACAATTATCGGAATGAAAACAATGCGACCAAATTACGGAATGATCGATGGAAAACATTACCTTATCGGCAAATTGCAGTACTATTATTATCCAGTATCTAAGATTTACGAAATAAAACTACTCAAAACTATCAGAATCATGATAAGAATACCTAAACATATCATCACCATAATCAGCTTACGCCGATCCCAAGCCAATTTTCATCTTTTGGACTCTATAGCCACTGTCTTAGCTTGCTGCGTATATCGTCTCTCCGTATCAAAGCATTGTTTCTGATATTCCATTTTACCTAAGAAGTATTTACTACGGTACCCTACCGTAGTACTACAAGGAACCCTTATAAGTTCATTCTGTCCAACCATCCTAGTTTTTAGAATTTTATTACTTCTATAGTTACTAAGATAAGTGCATGAAACTATCACGATTAGAGTTTTGGAATAGATATAAATTTTAAAGCGATAAAAAAATGCATTTTAGGGACGGGCATGGTATAGTAATATTGTGAAATAGAGACGTTTTTTTTACTGCACCCTTCCTCTTGTGTCTTGTCGTTGAATACGTCTTTTAAAATGAAGGTAAAGTTTAATACATCACTTTTTTATGAATTGTATCATTGTATCATTTGCGTAGTATGGCATGGTAGTATGGTATCTTTAGTAAAATGTTCATAACAACAAAATATTTCTCAAGTAGTTTTCTTTTTGACTAGATCATAAAAAGTAGGTATAACATATTATGTCAGTATGGTGCATTTCTGAAATTTGGCCACAAGTCCACAGAGCTTCGTTTATTTGAATTTTTCTTTAGCCACATTTATTTCATAATTATAGTTCAGACTATGATTGTGACCACACAAATTTATATGACTTTGGTTACGGAATTCTACTATATGCGTGTCTCAACACGCATTCGACCAGTTATTATTTAGTTGTATATACATTATTAGCTTAGTAATTAGTGCGTTTAGTCACAATACAGTAAAGCTAGATATCTAGAAACTTGGTATCTAGATATCCACGACAGAAAATTTGTTATAAAAGTAAGCATTCTGTAGAGGTTGGATTAATTTGACTCTTTCGCAGAGCAATAGTGCTAACAGATGTATGAATTTGGTTGACGAACCACCATCCAACCAACGGGTGGGAGAGAGAAAATATTCTCTTGCCCTCCCGATGGTTGGACGGCGGTTCGTCAACCAATTCCGTCTCGTCTGTTAGCACTATAAGAACCACGTTTTTACCAGTATTCACCCACCAAGCTGAAGTGTGAAAACTTAGTCGTCCTCTAGTCTGAATTAACGGACAATTTTCTGATGAATATACAGTCAATACATTTAAAGGTGGCTCGAGTGGCAAAGATACAAAAAAAATATTAGTAAAACTAAAGATTCATTACTGCCAAAATAACAGTACCGTATTGCCAAGTTGACATTTCCGGCTCATTTGTTCAAGGGTTGCAATTATAAACCTGCGTAATCAGCTGCGGTCGCGAACTCTGATTCGGACCAATATAGTGATTAGTGACATTCAAAATGATGAGTAGTCTGGCTAAATATTCAACCACATGCGCTAATCAGCTAATGGGGTACGCATTTGAATTGGTACGGTTCGGTTATTTTGTTAGAAATACCAAAATAACTGTTTTGGAAAATTTATATCATTTAAAATGGAATAGAGTTTAGAAACAAACAGTCAAATTATGACAGACTTCAGCTACAAATAAATCGAAGAAACCATCAAAAAGTCATGTAGAAAAAGGCAACACAGATATAGTTCTAAAAGTGACAAATAGTTAACTAGCAGCACTGTTATTAAAATTGTAATTATATGCTTCAGTTGCATTACTATACGCACCTACTGTACCTACCTACCTACCTGTTACCTACTGTGCGCACGTGGGTCTCAGCATTTTTTTAAACTAAAATACCACTTTAAGCTACGGACCTGCGCCGCCGGCCATCGGTGTCAGCTTGTCATTCGTCAGTGACATCCTGTAATTAATGCTGACATGGACAACGTGGCCTAATGAATGGCGGGTGTAGCGTGTCGCAAAAACTGTGCCGTCATACTACACGAATATTGGCTTTGGAGTAGGATGCAAGCGAATTTTAAATTACTTAAATTATTTATCTCAAAAAGATAAATTTACAAGCTCGGGTGGTCTCTCTGAACATAAAATTAAATGATCAAAAATACAGTATCAAATCATCGAGATACAATACCTATAGAGTCACAAACGTGCAAAAAAACGAACCAAAACTCGCCGACGTTTTTGGTTCAACTTCAACTCTTAGTTTGTGGCTCCTGTGAAGAATGAAGATTCTTCAACTCCGCCAATGTCACGTAGATATAGACTGTCAAACGCAAGGTTTCTGTATAGTTTTGTACTGTTGGTCGGTAAATAATAGTGCAGAGTTTTTTTTTTTTTTTAATTTGTATCAATATCACGTTAATCGCTTACACAAAAACATTAATCTTATCTTGTATTAATCTTATCTTTCAATTTGAATTTTAATTTTTGTGTAGTTTTTGTATTTGAATTTTTTAAATTTAATTTTAATTTTAATTTTCTCATCATCAATTAATTAATGTAATTTGTATAATAAGTTATGGATGCAAGTCCGGATAATAATAATAATTAAAAAAAAAATCATTTCATTTCATTAAAACAATCACAAATGGGTTGGAAGGAAACTTGACAAATGACAAAAAAATATATAAATAAATTTACTACTTAATATTATGACGTTTTTGGTTAGTTGTAAGGCAACCGTGATCCGACTACAATGCCACGCGATGCCAGTGCTACGATGACATAGCGGACAAGCGACGTTGAACATTAAATTCGGGACATTTTGCACACGCAACATAACGTATAAATTGGAATAAATGTGGCATTGCGAACTATATAATTGATGTCTAGGTATGTACAATGACGCTTGGTAATTTTTTGACTGTTTTCTATTCGAGATGTTGACTATACAGGTATTTTATCTCGATGAGTCAAATTATTAAAATGTGCCTTTATAGAATATCGGCAGTAACAAAAAAAGGCCGTATCTTTATTATTTTTGCAGTAAAATTGACTGGCTGTTTAAAAACCTTCTACATTGATGAACTGTAAGGCTAGTTGGCAAATTATATTTTATTACCTTGCAAGATGGGTCGACGATATTATTACTATCGTGGGTCGAACCTGGACTCGATTAGCACAGGACCGAGGCAGATGGCATAGCAAGAGAGAGGCCAACAGTGGGATAAGGAAGGCTGTGGATGATGTTGATGATAAAAAGCTGATCGTAAAATAAATAGAGCATATAAGATAAAAAAGATATTAGTATTTTAATTTCATGCTAGACAGAGAGCGCACTATAGCAAGATATGACAACAAGCCGCACGCGCACCATACAAATCCTATACTAAAGCACACTGAAAGTAGCATTCCGATTTTGGCGAAATTGGAATGCTTAGTCTAGTACCGTTTTAGTACCGTAACACTTTTGTCATAGTTTATAATGGATACTCACGCGAGTTTTGGTGGAGTGGTTTGGAATTTTGGAATTTATTTATAAAAAACGCTACATGCTTTGTTTTGGTCCGTCACCCAACTTTGTTGCCAAAAGCCGTGCAAAATTCTAGATGTCAAAATGATGGGTACATATTGGCCGGTTATTGATTTCCGACAGACAGTGACAAACTTTCAAAATCTGTTATATTCAAATGGACAGTGTTGTTGCTGAAACATAGCTTGGTCGGGATGCGAAAGGGAATGTATTTTACTTTAAAAGTTCATATCATTGAATAATTCGTGAAATCCTAGAAAAAGATATACTCATTTGCAAGATATTTAATTCTATATTACTATAGAAACTACATTATTAGCATAGCGTGATTCATTATTTAAAACACCGGTCGAGTTTTTCGACTTCAATACCCGTGAATCATCATCATCATCATCAGCATGTAAACGTCCACTGCTGAACAAAGGCCTCCCTCGTAGAGAGGGGTGTTGCCATAATCCCCACGCTTGGCAGGCGGCTTGGGGATCGCAGTACGTTCACCGTGTACTAATAGGACGCTGCTGCCCATCCTCCGGTGGTTCTGGTCGCAGTTTTAGGACATACCCGGGTCCCGTGAATAGTGTGCTTTCAATGTGCTAAGCAAGTATTCCCAGATTGTGCCAAATTTTTATAAAACTTGGTTGCCTGTGATTTGGAACGAGTCAATTTTATTAAGCTTAACTTTTAATGATAACAGCTATTAAATATCTAAGAAAAACTAAAAATGTTGTTCATATTACACTAATTTATTATGATTTAGTTCTAATAAGTGAAGATATTTAAACTAAAATCGAAAATACTAGATGCTTTGTTTATTAATAATAATTAAATAAATATTCATATACTTACGCGATACTTACTTTTCTTGTACTTATATGATTATTACCAAAACCTAATTACATGTATTTATATTCAAATCAAGACTATTAAACCACGATTTTTGATCTCTGTGAGTATTTTAACTTTGTGATCTGAGAGACCACACGTCATTTTTTATATTACGAAAATTGCCAGCTAGCACTTCAAGGTTAAAAAAGCTAGGCACTCACAATCTGAAATAAACATTTTGTAATATAAAGTTTGATAAAATGTACTTTTATATTAACCACAGGAACAGAAAGTATCCTCCGCAAACGTAAATTTTCATCTCTTTGGGAAAAGGAGCGTTGTTCCTATAAATCTAGGTCTCAGTGGTGCCTGTAATTTTTATTAGGCCGGCAGCCTATTTAAACGGTGACGTACGTGAAAAATACGGCACGTGCTCGAATACAGCTGAGAATTTATTGAGGCTCTACTATTGCACAATGCTAAAAATTTTACTAACAATATTTTTTACGTGAAACGTAGGTTTGGTAAGTTTTTAATGTATTTTTTTTGTTTATTATGTACTAGCTGCGCCACGCGGTTTTACCCGCGTAGTGATGAAAACTGGTGATGATGATGATGATGATGAAAAGTAGCCTATGTCACTCTCTGGCTCTTGAACTATACCCATGCAAAAAATCAGGTCGATACGTTGTTCCGTTGCAGCGTGAAAGAGGAACAAACAAACCAACAAACAAACACACTTTCGCATTTATAATATTAGTAAGTATATATTGACATAATAAACAAAAAGCAATGACTACTATGACTCAGACTATGATAAGCATTGGCTTATCATAGTCTTATCATAGACGGCGCCTGGTTAGATCCTTGGCCCTGCACCAGTGACTTATTTAGTACTTTAGTAAATTTATGTGCAGTTTTGATGCCATCGCTCAAAAACGGTGAAGGTAAATGTCGAACAGAAATGACCAAGAACCTCAAAAAGTTCAAAGACATATACATTCACAAACATATTACACTGGGCCATCATGGTGGATTAAGGCCCATCCTCACTCTTAGAGAAGACCTGCACCCCAGCAGTGGGAACATGAAAAGCCGATAATGAAGACGCCAGTGCCTACTGATGGTAAGTAATTTATAGCTATATATAGCTATAAATTAGCCCGTTATAGCCCGGTAGTCCAGTTGGTAGTGAACCTACCTTCTAAGCCTGAGGGCGTGGGTTCGATTCCCACGTAGGACAAACATTTGTGTGATGAACATTTGTGTTTGTTCTATATCTGGTTGTTAATATCTATTTAAGTATGTATTTAAAAACTATATATGTATGTATATCAGTCTCTGGCAGCCATATCACAAGCTTTGCTTAGTTTGGGGTCAGATGACCGTGGGTGCAAAAAAAAAAAAGTGTCGCAATTAAATATAAAATAAAATAAATAATTTAAACCGTCTATATTCACCTGCTGGACGAAATCACTGCAGCCCAGTAATCTGTAGTCATATACACTTAAAAATGGCTCATCTAGCAGTCTTTGTATACTTTTGACGAATTTTTATTCGAAATGTGATTTTTATTTCATTCTTTTAATTGCCCACTGCTGGACTTTACCTCCGAAATGTATGCTATATTATTGTTTTTTTTTGTGTTATTTTATTTAAGATGCATTTTTTTATTATTCTTGTAAGCCGTCAACATTGGATATAATTAGTTCGATCTGTCCTTTAAGCGGTAACAGGGAAACAAACTGAACTTTACAGGCAGGGAGACAGACCGGAATAATCCTATTTTTAGAGAGTAAAACGTCACTAAGATTATACTTTTGCTAAAGTTATGTTTTTGTTACTTTCTGATGTTTCTGCATAGAGATATAATACACTACCAAAAGAGTAAAAAACGTGCAAAAAAACGTACCAAAACTCGGCGCACGTTACGGATTGCGCCGTATTTTTGGCTAGTTGTAAGGCAACCGCGATCCGTATACAACGCCGCGCGTTGCCAGGCTACAATGGCATAGCGGACAAGCGACGTTGAACACTATTCAAGCGACATAATGTAAATGTGACATTGCGAACTATTATCATTGATATATCATTGATGTCTAGGTGTGTGTACAGCGACGCTCGGATGATTTTAGACTGTTTTCATTTAAAACACTGTTTTAAACTATCACGGTTGTTCATTAAAGTTATATGATGCATGTAACTGCGCCGAAATATCGGGAGCTCATTCCACAACCTTACCACGGTAAATATCCCGTAAATAATCATATAACTTTGTTTTCATTTAGAGATTGTGACTACATGTATTGTGTCTCGATGTGTTTGTGTTATGAAGAAAATGCAATGATTTTCCGTTTGAAACACTCCAAATACATTAGCTCACAACAATAATTATTACAAGACCGTGCAAGGCTATATTATATGTGGGACTTCTAATTAGCGAGAAATGCTGTTAATCGTAGATTACACCTTTCAGCAATTAGGCGGACATCGCTCAAGCGTTTATACCGCTAACCACTACCTATATTTGAAATTTACAGTTCAATATAAATCAGCGAACAAGTATTCCTCCTAATAATTTATGGCACACCTCTAGCTGGAAGGTAACCGATGCGCCCCCAGATATCAGCAGTAACCGTCTTTGATAGATATGTATAGGTAAAGGATTAGCCGGTTATTCGGCAAATTATTTATCATTGTGTTGTGTGTGAAGAATAAACGAAAACGTAAAAAGCTAGAATGAGCTATGGTTGTGTCTAATATATATATAATAAAGAAAAAAAACAAGAAGAAGTGTCAGAATAGTTCGGTAAGTATTTTATAATACAAAATAATATATAAAAAAGCAATGCTACTTACAACATTAGTTATATAAGTTGACATGGGTTCAATTAGATTATTAGGGCATACCATTCCAAAACCCAATGGAAAAATGTGCTATTTTAGTCTGAATGCCACAGAACCGAACCGACTGTTTTTATTTCTACGTAATAAAAGGTAACTAAAGTAGCCGGATAAGCCGGATACTGGCGGATACGTTTCTACATTCATTCATTGTGTTGCGTGTGAAGAATAAACGAAAACGTAAAAAGCTAGAATAAGCTATGGTTGTGTCTAATACAGACACAAAAAAAACAAGAAGAAGTATCAGAATAGTTCGGTAAGTATTTTATAAAAAATAATATATAAAAAAGCAATGCTACTTACAACATTAGTTATATAAGTTGACATGGGTTCAATTAGATTGTTAGGGTATACCATTCCAAAAAGTTGAATAGAAAACCCAATGGAAAAATGTGCTATTTTAGTCTGAATGCCACAGAACCGAACCGACCGTTTTTATTTCTACGTAATAAAAAGGTAACTAAAGTAGCCGGATAAGCCGGATACTGGCGTATACGTTTCTACTAGATCAACTCTATAGGATACCGTCTTTAAATTACTCACTGTTCAGGAAACAGAACCTTACTCGTGACTACAAATCCACTTAACTGTACTCCTAACACTATTTAGATAACGGTCGCTTGTAATAAAAAAATTAAATGGTCGTTAGTAGCTTTTAAGGGGTGTACTTAATTGATATTTATCGGACTTAATGACTGGCTTTATCAGGCGAAGAAAAATCACTCATATGCTATAATTTTATACTTTTTCTTAAAGATGGTATTTATTGAGACAATTCGGTTTTTGAAGAACATGCACTGCGAGAATAATTAAGTTTCGGTTTGGTTTAGACCTTATTGTAGTTTATTAAATTAGGATATATAATCACAATATATATCGTGATATCACTTAATATTTTTTTAAATTAATATTGATTAAATGTCCCAATTTTTTTTTTTTTTTTTTTTTTTTTTAATATATATATAGAAATAAATATTTTACTAAATAGAGGCAAGTGCACAGATTTTAGAAATGACAGATGTAAAATATGTTGTCATTTCCAGCTAGCAAAGCTTGGTATCTTGTGATTGGCTGATAATAATACATTTTTAGTATACTTAACAAGATTTATAATCTTATTAAAGTTGTTTTAAATATTTATAATCTTATTTATAATTAACGCTACTCAAAATTTACTGTAAAAAACAGCAAAGTGATAAAGAGTGTGTCTTCGGCTGTCTACGAAACCAAAGTTTTGTAACCGACTTCGACTTTTATTTATTCGTATATGTAATTGGTAGATATCTATGTAGTAGTAGGTGTAGTAGGTATGTAGTAGTCTATGTATATGTGTCTATGTAGTAGGTGTAGACAATGTCGAGAACAGAGTAAAGAGGAGAAAGTAAGGAAAGGTGATCTCACTATCATGTGGGATTCGTAGTCTCGAAGAGCGACAAGCAAGCGGCACACTTAAACCCAACAAGAGCAATTACTCGTTTTTAGGGTGTTCCGTACCCAAAGGGTAAAAACGGGACCCTATACTAAGCCTACGATGTCTGTCCGTCCGTCTGTCTGTCTGTCCTACCTTTAAGCGGCTGTATCTTTCGAACCGTAGTAGATAGCCAGTTTTTTTTTTTAATATGCAATATTACATCGGATTAACTAAGAAATAATAAAAAAAGTAAAAACGAATGGGGGGTCTCCATACAACAAAATGTATTTTTTGCACGTATTTTTGTATTAGCCCTAATGTAAAAACGATAATACTTACAAGCATTAAATAAAGGCATCATTATAGTACACACTATAAAATATAACAACAAATAATAAATAATGGCCAAGTGCGAGTTGGTGACAAGTTTCTGTTCATTACCAAATTATAACTTTGTCGTGTTACGGAACCCCCAGTGCGCGACTGGCGACTCGCACTTGGCTGGTTTGTTTTATATTAATTTTTTATCTATTTTTCGTATCATTTTATTATTTATAAAAGCACGGCAATAAATAAATAGGTAGTATACTAATAAATAGAGCTACTTGAAATAATAATATGTTTTATCGTCGATTCTCATAATTATCAGCCTATTATGTCCCTACTATACTGGGATGTATCCCAGAATGAGATACATGTGGGATGTGGGACATTCACAATACAAAATAATGTTAAGGCTGGATAGAAGAAATCCACTCAGAAAGCAGCAGTTTTACAATCTGAATACACTTAAAAACCGAACCACCGTTACATCTGATTGTTTTACACCAAGGCGTGTCAATGATATCGAATGAGCATTAAAAAATACGCCTTTTTTTGCTATGATCATCTTTTCAGCTGCCAATACTTTTTTTTTCAAGCTAGAATTATAAAAAAAACAACATAAAAATGGTCCATGTATAAGCTTGACCGGACCTAAAAATTGATAAAATATAAAAGGTTTTATGTTTATTAAATTCGTAAGAATTATTTTATTGAAACCAACGATTCTAGCTAAAACACGAATAAAGGCTTACATGAAAAATTATGTACCTGCCCACGTAATGTAAGAAATTAAAAGCATAGAGACTTTTTCATCAAAGCTCTCCAAAAATTCCCGTACTGAATTCGCACAAAAATGTATAGAATATTAAATTATGTTGGTCCGTATTTTGTAAAACTGACGAAGCTCCTTGTTAAGCTTTCAAGAAGCTTTTAAGTTAATGAATGACTTATTAAAAAAATCTATTGACTCTTTATTTAGGAAATACTCATAGGACTCTTAAGAGGTCACCGTTTTATTTTATTTGTCTACCTGATTTTATATATCGAAATATATTACATCAGCAAACAGATAAGGGCCAAATTAGTAGATAGTAATGTTGTCATTAGTCAGTCTTAGCAAAGTAAATCCAAAGTCAATCCTAAAATTGCCTTCTTTTGTCTTTAAACAATAAATATGTATTTTTAACTAAACAAAATTTATCAATGCTTTAAAAATAAAATAATATTATGCTGTTTAAACTATCGCGGTTGTTCACTAAAGTTATATGATTATTTACGGGATATTTACCGTGGTAAGGTTGTGGAATGAGCTCCTGATGCATGCAACTGTGCCGAAATATAAGGAGCTCATTCCATAACCTTACCACGGTAAATATCCCGTAAATAATCATATAACTTAATCTATATATATATATATATATATATATAAGCGAAATTCATCTACGCACTCACTCATTAATCACGAAATCTCGAAAACTACTTAACCTACAAAGTTGAAATTTGGCAGGTAGATTTCTTATTGGGTTTTGAAGTCCGCTAAGAAAGGATTTTGTGAAAGGGCCGAATTAAGCGGGGCAAATAGAGGTTGAAAGTTTGTATGAATGTTCTTTGTTTTTGATGGTTTAAAATAAATAAATATTGTGTAATATCTTTTTTTCCGAAAAAGACGGATTAAAGAGGAGAAATAAGGGTTTAAATTTTTTGTTGAAAATGTGCACATACGAAGCTGGAATTTGGCAAGTAGATTACTTATGGGGTGTAGATGTCCGCTAAGAAAGGATTTTGCAAAAGGGCTGAATTAAGGGGGGCAAAAGGGGGTTGAAATCTTATATGAAAGTTTACGCGAACGAAGTCGCGGGCAACAGCTAGTAAATAATATTGTTACAAGGTTACGTTGTTGGATTTTGATGAAGTGTCAAATTTGATATAATAAATTGAATATGGCTGCATTAAAAAGAATATACGGTAAAATTGATACTTTTAACAGAAATAATTGTGTTATTTTCTGGCATGTAGCTGTTGTGACCCCAATCTAAAAAATACGAAGTCAAACTATTGCACTAATAGGTATTATACATTCGAAAAATTATGGGACAGGTATAAGAATATTCTTATAAACGCCTCAACGGATATGGTAGAAATTTAATATGAGGGTAGCTTATAGCCTGGATTTACAAATACGTAGGCTACTTTAAATATCAAATAAATGAACGCTTTTAGCTGGTGAAACTGCGGGCGTACATATGTTTTACTTAGTGAAAATTTGTGTGGAACCCTTGATCCGAAAACCAAGCCCACAGTAGGCTGGCTTCCAATAACATATTTCGTCATAGATTCAGGTTCAAATTATTTTAATTCCTTGCGTTGAACCCAATCCTAAAACAATAAATGTTCTTTAACATAAAGAAAATATTAATTGAGGTCAGTATAAACGAATTACTTTATCTCATTCCAAAATATTGTTTAAAAGCCAACAGAAAAACTTCAATGAAACGGCTGACCCTCAAAAGTTGGTTAAATAGGCATAGGATTTATATACAGGGCAGGTGTTTATTTGTTAAAAATAACAGGTTTAGGGAATATGAATATAATATAAATAAAAACAAAATTAATACACATAAATAACGGTATATTTAGCGGATCAAATTTCGCAAACTGATCTAAACTTTTTTTTAAGTATGTTTTTATAAGGTACGAACATTATAACAAGTAATAATAAAAAAAATACGATAAATGAGCAATTTATTCTTTAAACGGCTGAACAGATTGTCTTGAATCATAGCGAGAGCTCTGGATCAAGTCACCTTTCAAACAAGAAAAACTAAATCAAAATTGGTTCTGCCGTTTGAGAACTACGATGCTACAGACAGACACACAGATACACAGTACATCCCTGTTTTTGCATCGGGGCTAAAAATACCTATTTAATGATACGCCACAATATGGCGGGTGCAGTAAAACTTAATACCTATTCACCTAGTGACAGGCCCTAAACTACGAAAAACCTATCGAAACCCACCACATTTATCAAAATCGGTTGAAGCATGTTAGCTGTATGTGGAAACAAACAAACATACATACAAGCTAAACATTATACCCTCCTTTCTGCGTCGTCGGGCAAAAAACCTGAAGAGCCATTAACAACGCTCACATTTGCGGTATTGCATACAAATTATGCAATATTGCGAATGTGACGTTATCTATTAGTAAGTTTTTTAAACCAACATCATCATCATCAACAGCAGCAGCAGCAGCTAGAAGACGTAAACTGCTGAACATACGCCTCTCCCTTTAACAAATACAAATATAACAAAAAAATACAACGTCCCAATTTAACACATCAATCAATCAAAAAATTCAGTCTATATTTATACTCAACAATGGGTTTAATTAAAACCAAAGACATCAAAAATTTAAAGTGGCTCTTCACTGCTATGCTTTTTACGTACTTTGAATTCTAAAACGTTTAGTTAAAAATTTAAAACAAAAGCTAGCAAAGTGTTATCAGGGTGTGGTTGAAATAAAAAAAAACTTTCAAACACAGTCATCATTATTTCATCATCATTATCATCACTGCTGGGACACAGGCCTTCTCTCAGAGAGGGAGAGGATGGGCCGTATTCCACCATGCTGACCCAATGCATGTTGGTGTCAATGCATGTCATTTGACTTTGAACTTTTGAGGTTATAGGACATACCTTGTTTCCTCACGATGTTTTCATCTTTTTGAGAAATGGCACCGAAACAGCACATCATTTATCTAGGTACTAAATAAGTCATTGGTACAAGGCTGTGGATCGAACCGGGTGTCGTGAGATTGTTAAGTCCACATGCTACCACTTGGCCACCGCCGCTCTTACAAGAATTAAAAACTTAAAATATAATTATATTTTCCTTCCATTCGTCTCTGTCGTAAAACATTTCTTAGCGATGCCCAAACTACTTTTAAAAACTACCTGCTGTTTTTCAGTTTCGTAAACAAGTAGTTCCGAAATTTCGTGATTAGTGTTTCATCAGCGTATTTTATATTAAGAGATTTGTATGTAAAGTTTATTTATAACAAAATTAAACACCGTTCAATATTGAGACTCACCTTCAATAGCATAGATAAATGTATTGAGTAATTCATCTGTAAATAATCACTACTAAATTTACATTATCATAATCCAATTTGCAGTTGCGAACCACACAGTCACTGAACGAGAAACTCACGAACTGAGCTTAATTAACAAATTATTTGTTTACACCCATTACTTTGGTCCGTCTCACTTCCCCAGTCCATCCGGTGAAGTTATATTAAATTTGAGCGAAGTCAAACACGAAAGTTTGTTGGGTATTCCGTTTGAACGAAATACGAGCTCGTGAACAAGTTGTGGGGTGGCGAGACACAGTCTCACAGCACAGTTCGGTTCGTACTGAGTCAGTTGGGAGCGATCGCTCGGCGGCTTGAGTGCGATGCCGTCGCGATCCATGCGCGGATCACTGGGTAGGAGGAGTCTTCTCTCAAAACCACGCCTACCAAGGAGCTACACATTTCTTTTTCAATATGTGTAATTCAATTTCGCTTATGTCTTCGCTGGGAAAGTTGATGCCCCGTTGTCGTTCAACACGATGTTTTTATGTAAACTGTAATGTAGTTCGCGAACCGAGTCGGCCCACGGTGATACGCTCAGTGTGATTTTCTCCTTTCTTTTTTTTGTTACCAATTTCACGTGCTGCTGGTTGTTTATATCAACTGGAATAATGTTAAGTAGCCAAGTTTAGATGATGAAGGAATAAATAACTTGAATTTGGCTTCTAGTGTTTTTCTTAGAAAGAAAAAAAAAGTGCACGTTATTTTTGTTTCTCGTTAGCACCATCACCAAAGAGTGTCTAATTCGTATCAACACGGTCTGCTTGTTTATGTATTGTGAAAAGTAAATTTAAGATAAAAAACGGTACTTATCATTATTTTTCGTAGGCATGTTTGTAAAAATATAAATAAAAAATTCTACGTTATTTAACAAAACATCTAAAAGCCAGCAAAAAATATACTAAATGTAAAACATTTTTTTTTTACTAAATTTCCTTGCTTTAAATTTTGTAACTGTTTTACTCAAGATATTTATACCTAATGTCTCATTTCGATTGTCAAGCTAAGGCAAAAAATTACGTCTCTTTTGTTTGCCTTTTCTGAATGTTAATATTTCATACTCTATTTTGGATATATACTTCTTGGTTTTACTCAAGGACTGGTATAAAACGGCCTTGCATTACATACATACCTTCGACGCCTAAGAAAAAAATATTTCTGGTCTTCTCGATAAAAAATAATCTTAGGAAAACAAGCTCAGGAAATGATGGTAAATGAGGATCTAAATATATACCATGTATTTTACTGGCATAAAATTATGTATTGGAGTATTGGTATTATGTAATGGTGTTCACCATTATTGACATATTCTACTGACAATATTAGTTTTATCTATTTTAAATGTCATCATTGACATTATTCATTTTAAAACACACTTATCGAAGAAAGAGTCGACTTTGTAGATTGTACTTCCACGGCTGTAACGTTACAGTAACTCCCAAAACAATCCTATAAATACCAAAATAACTGAAATCTAGCAAACTACTTCACTCCACCCTTATACGTGCTTTGGACCGTTAAGGAATTCACTAAATTATAACAGTAAATTAAGCGCTAGTTTCATTTGCGTTACAAAGTGAGTTATGCGTCGGTGTCTTAGTTCTGTCACCACCTAAGTTACTACGGTTCAAAATTAATACACTGCCATAAGGCAGCTCTAATACCCGGCGTTCTCAGACTTCTATTTACCGTATCAAATTTAAACATGCCTGCTACTTGAGTATGAACTCTAATCCCTTGAAATATGAATCAGCTTTCTATTTTATACACTGGGACGAATAGGCTTTTGCGTTCACGTTTCGTCATTATTAAGTGTACACCTATTTGTTCGTGTCGCATGTAACAGGATACTAATGACAACTGGCATCAATAATAATTTAATTTATGCAGCGTAAAACACGGTTTGACAGGCAATAATTTTCGGCTGACATTTCGGTAGTTCCAAATTTACAAAAACCGCTTTCAAATATTTTAAATTAATTTTCAACGCGTTAAAATCCAGACTGTATTTTTCTATCTACCTACATAATATTATAGAGCGATGTTAGCCGAGCGGAAGTATATGCACTTTACAATTTGAAGTTACCCAGTTCGATCCTTGGCCCTGCACCAATGACTAAGTAATGTACAGTTTCGATGCCATGGGTCAAAAATGGCGAAGGAAAACATCGTGAGGAAACCTGTATGTCCAAGAAACTCAAAAAAGTTCAAAGACATATGCACTGGGTCAGCATGGTGGATTAGGGCTCTCCCCTCTCTCTCTCTCTCTCTCTCTCTCTCTCTCTCTCTGAGAGAAGGCTTGTGTCCTAGCAGTGAAAGGCTGATAATGATGATGACAATAATATCAATATTAAATTAAAATATTTATTATACTTAATCTAATACTAAAGATTTACTTCATGTCTGGTCGAAGTATCCAGAGGCCGGTACCTTGCGCAACGCGTCAGTATTGCAATTCAACGCGGCAATACAGCCTATCTACATTTTGGGAACGATGCCTGCCGGTAGTTTCATAATTATATTGATTTTAGTATAGGTAAGTTTATTATGATTTCAAATGATGTATAATTTAGCCCTTAAAACATTTATGCATTTATTTTCAAAACAACATTTTCCGTCACTGAGAAAATATCAGCAGAAGTTTTGCCATTTCTTTCACTAGCTATTTACTAAATGTAAATGAAACGTAAACACTGCAGTGAAATTCAAAGTTCAAACAAACTTTTGCTAGTTCGTTTTAAAATCAAGCGTTTAAAAGGTGCAAAATGCAGCAACAGTTTTTCCGAGTTTTTATGTTTTAAGATGGTAAGTCCGGGTAATCCGAGATCTTGGCAAGTTTGCTGTTAAGGGCGAGCGTAAAAAAGCAAAAAGGGGCCGATAGCTACCACCTCTCTTGGGGCTCGTTTGGACCGAAGCGATTTCGCGGCTCGTTCTTATGATTAAGTCAAACCTTAAGGGATTCGGAAACGAAGCAACGCCAGCACACAGAAAATTGTGAAAATGCACTGGAAAATTGTTTTTGCAATACAATTTCATATGATTTGTCAGTTGGTATTATTGATGAAAAAGTTGTTTTGATAAATAGCCATCTTACTGATATTAAAAATTTAAAAATGTCATTGTTTGTTTGCTCCTTTTTTTTTTAGGGATTCGTACCTAAAATTTGTCAACCATCAATCCACCATATTACTCAGCCTATGCTGTCTGTCTTTTAGCTATATCTTTTCATCATCATCATTATTTCAGCCGTAGGACGTCCACTGCTGGACATAGGCCTCCCCAATCGATCTCCAAAAGGGCTGGTTGGAAGCGGCCTGCATTCAGGGCTTCCCTGCGGTCTCTTTTTAGGTCGTCTGTCCATCTTGTGGGTGGGATATCTTTTAAGCCGTAGTAAATAGGCTAGCTGAAATTTGCATAGAATATGTAATGTTACAGTGGATTAACTAAGGAATAAGAATACAATCAGAAAGAAAAAATAAAAGTGAGTCCTCGTAGAACAGTCAACAGTTTTTTTACGTATTTTTGAATTTGCTCTAGTGTATAAATGGTAATACGTACAAGCATCAAACTTTGAATGATTATAATCAATAAAAAATATATTTACTAACCTATACTGTCCCACTCCTGGGCAAAGGTCTCCCCCATTTCTTTCCAATAAATAAAATAAAATAATAAATAATAAACACCGGCCAAATGCAAGTCAGATGAGCACTACATTTCACGAACTGAAAGAAGAAAACGAATTTGTGTGTGGAATTCTTGGTGCTCGAGTCCGACTCACACTTGGTCGGTATTTATTTTATTATCTAGCTGCCATCGTCTTATTTTCTGCATAGAGATATGCGGAAGGCTTGTGAATGACATGTGAATCTCAAATAAGTACAGTTCCAGAGGAATTTCCACACGGGTGAAACCGCGAAGAGCAGCTAGTAGCTAAATAATTTTATTTTTTAATTTAATTTAATTTACTTCTTGTATTAAAAAAAAATAAAAAAATTATGTAAAGTTTATCACTACAAAAAATACTTACTTATGTTGAATTTGTAAAAATATGTAACACAAACAAAATAAGGCCAAATAAAGATTTTATTGCTCACAAAATACCAAGATAATGGAATAAACGTAAATAAAGTTTATTATAAAAAGAAACAGGAAAACACGATAAAGGGGAAAGAGCCTTCCATTTGAACGGAAAGTTGTTTAGGCAAATTTTCTTTATTCACTTTTTAGGTAAAAAGAAAACTTCACTTGTACTCTCGCGGTAGTAAATTCGATACGTTATGAACAATTTCACTCTAAAAATAGTTTTACATAATCACTAATATACATTTTAATATTAATAGCTTAACCGAAAATTCTGTATGTGCGTCACGAATGATTTAACTGAAAAAAATTACTTTAAATACCATAATAAATTATGATACACAAATATTTATATTGAATATTTTTTTTGTGAACCTTTATTTTATTTATCATATTAAGGTATATTTGAAATTTATTTTGATAATTATTATTCTATTAATTACTTTTGCAAAAATAACGTGATTTCTATTAAAATATTGGTTAAATAAAAAAAAAGAATACCAATTTATGAGTATTTCTAAAAACAGAAATAGATGCTTTATGTAATTGCAGTCAAGATAAATTCGGATTCTCACAGAGTCAATATTTTTAGTACGAATTTATTGTTGAAGCCAACAGTCCTTCAGGATAGACCCCGCAAAATTTGCCTTCTTGACTTGTCATTTGCCTGTTTTGACTTGGAGTTATGCTCCAACTAGCACTAAATCTACTTCGTCTTGGCATAAGCACGATAGAAGGTCAATATGAAAATGTAAAACCGTGCCATAGTAAACTAAAAAAACTCTTCGAAAATAGTCAGCCGCGCGGATGGAGTTATATTATTACTACTAAATTGCTCTTGTGAGATACGAAAAATGTGGCAGCCTGGGATTTCATACAATTTGAGGTATTGACGATATCTACCCGTAAAGGATCTTTTCACCATCTTTCTTGTCTCACACCAGCAAACTGTGGAATGAGCTACCTCCCGCGGTGTTTCCTAAAAGCTACAACATGAGCTTCTTCAAAAGGCCAGTTTTTTTTTTAAGGTTGGCAACGAATTTGTGTTGCCTCTGATGTTACAGGTTGACAGTGGTGACAGTGATTGCTTACCAGCTACTGCCTACTCAGGGTTAGGGAGCCCGTCTGCTTTTTTGTCATCTATGGCATAAAAAAGGTCTGCGTTGAAGTGATATAGTTATATTGTTAATCGAATCATGTCACCGATTGTAACTTGTCACTTAAAACTTAATCAGGTACTGCAATTGGGAACTCAATTGACCTCAATGTAAGTAAAGCTAATTATTGCAGTATATTTACGGCGCGGGAGTTGGTCCTCGCTTAATTTGGCGGTTCCATGCCACTGGGTAATTAAACGATTGTTTGCCATTTTGCGATAATTGATGTCGGTGTGTTTGATTTGCACTAATTATCTGGTACGCTATAAATTAATAATTTCCGCCAATTGAGTTTTGTAATGGTTAATTTGATTATACCTGTGTGGTGTTTTGTGATTCGGTCAGTTGTGAAGGTTTTTTTTTATCATCATAATCATCAGCTTTTTACTGTCCATTGTTGGAAATAGGCATCTTCTAATACATGCCCCTGATTTCGGTCGGCAATTCTCTTCATCCAGTTATTACCCACTATTTTACGCAGGTCGTAAGTCTGGCTGCAGAATGTCTACACTACGTTTGCCTAAACGTGCTCTCCACTCTAAAACTCATCTATCCCCTCGATTATCGTTTTTTTTTGGGTCATGTGGCTGGCCTACAGCCACTTCATCTTACTAATTCTCGGGTAACTTTAATTCTATGTCAGACCACTTTCGTTACGAATTCCGTTCCGTAACTCCGAGCATAGCTCTCTCCGTATCTTTCTGAGTGAGTTTAAACTTGTGTACTGCCTTTACCGCGAGTGTCCACGTTACGGCACTACTGGTCATAATGGATAGGACACAATGATAAAGCAATTGTGCCTTGAGGCATTGTGGTATGGACGACGTGAAGACGTTACGGAGCTTATCAAATGCAGCCCATTCCAGCTGAGTTCTTCTATTTGCTTCTTTCTCGAAGTTGTTCTTACGTAGCTGCAGGATATTCCTAGGTATAAGTAGGTACTCATGAACAACTACAAGCTGAATGCCATTATCTGTTATCAGCCCTGAGTCCATACATATAATTTTATAGTTGACAGGCTAGGCGTTTTACCTCAGCTTACCTTGTGTTAAGTGACCGCATGATGTACAATGGTGATTAAGGCCTGTGGTTATTTTTATCTCGTAACGTAATTGTCGTAATCAGTACAAGCCAGCTTTCTTTGGAGGCCAACTGTTATCAGAAGTGGATTTCTCAAATTATATGACCAAATATTACTCAGTAAAGTTTATTCAATTATTAAAAGCTAAACTTATCGAAAAAACAAAAGCATTTTTTTAATCTGCTTTTCCAAAATAATAAGTATCAACAAGAAAATAGCTTTAAATATCTGCAATGTTATTGTAAAGACAATGCTTAAGCGGTTTTTAATGTACTCAGTGATTTTATCTTTGAAAGTTACAAATGTGCGAGCGAGACAACTGTTGCAGTATTAGGTTCTTAGAGAAGATTGTATGAAAGCCAAAAAATGTACTGAATGGCGTGCCTTAGGCGTAACTTAATTATGTCTAGCAATAGACTAGTGTGAGTGATGATGATAATTTAGAAATAATAATAAGAATAAAAAATGAAATAAAAATAATTGTAGTAGACAGTATTTTTCCGATGAACCTACAATATTGTAAGCCGTGATAGCTCATTCGGAAGACCACTAGACATGAAAGCTGAGGTTGCGGGTTCAAATCTCAGGCCCGAGTTAATGTACAGGAGTATGTTCAGGAGTTAATGTACGGATTTTTATACCACTGGCTTTTCGGTCAAGGAAAACATCGTGAGGAAACCTGCATACGTACGGAGAAGAGATTCAATAGAGTATGTGAATCCACCAACCCGCAATTGGGCCAGCGTGGTGGATATGGCCCAATCGCCCTTTCAGGGGTATGCCAAAGTCCAGCAGTGGACTATTAAAATACTGGTTATGCTTTATGCTACAATATTATGCAATGTTGCAAACATGTAAGTACTTATTGTTTTCTTTTCCATGAAATTCCAAGCGTGCCAGAATTTTCGCCCGGTTGAATTGCGATCCTGGAAATACGTACATATATTAAAATCAAGTTTCATTTTGTTCTCATTCGTCTCGTAATTTTATTTCGTTGGTAGCAAGAATTCGCTCTAGGGGAATTTTTGATGCAGTTTATGCGAACATGTCAGTTCTGGATTTCAAATGAATTGTTAAGCAGGTTTCTACTCCGACGCATTTTGGGATGACTCCATAATTAGCGTTTCAATATTCTAGATTAAAAGACCCATGCAATGTCCATTTACGTCTCGCTCGTGTATTTTGACGTATTTGATGATATAAAATAACTGAATGTATCTACTTACGAAAAATCTAAGAAACAGAAGACCTTGAGAATACCATTAATTTTTTTTAACAAAAATGTCGGTTGGCCCAAAGAAGTTTTCATACATGAAAACTTTTTTTTTTAAACTGATTTTTGTGTATGAAATGTATGAGGTTTGATCATCCAACCAAGTGAACCTCGGGGAAGACGATGACATTGTGTGATCGACGTATATCCCGGAGACCTCTTGTCAATTATAATCACTAAGTTTGTTCACCGGGGGGGTTTTAGTGATTGGCTGCACCCTTATGCAGCTTGATAAATAATATCTTTCAAAGAAAACCCATTACGAAAAAAAATGGTTTCAAATGAATACTACAAGCAAAATAAGAAATCAAGTTTTTGGCATTCCTTATTATGTTGCAAAGATGATCTCATGGTTAGTGTTAAAGAACTTTAAAAACAGCAGCTTAATAGTAGCTTAACCATTCTATCAAAAAGCTAAGCTTGAGAGCTGCTGCCTCATACGAGGAGGTGCTCCGGCGCAATTAACTTGATTTATATCAGGCATTTACTTATTCACTGCTACGGTGCTATGGCGTAGAAGGCCGTAGACTATCGTAGCACGCAATGGCTTGCTTCATTCACTTATTAAAGAAATTTAAGCTTTAACTCTTCAAATTTAAAGTCGTTAAAAATATACTGACTATTAAACATCACAGTAGATAAAACGTAGCATCTTCAAACATGCAAGTATTACTTATTCTATAGTACAAAGGCCGTTTTGATTCTGAGTTATGAGCCTGTTCAAAATTGCATAATGGCAAAGGGTTGCCATGAATATGATAATGACGAGGCAGACCAGACTATCTATTATAGCCGGTGGATTGAGTAATTTCAGTGCTAACTCAAAACCAGACCTAGCTATTTGTTTTGTAGGTACTTAGAAACTCTGAGCATTCTAGACAAATGACAATATGCTTCAGGACACTTCATCAAAATGAAATTATATTTCTACTAGGTAGCTGTAATAATTTCTACGACAAAGGTGAAAAAAGATCGATTAATGTATCTTTATAATGGATTTTAATGGACCGAGCGAAATTTCTGGTTTACGAAGTAATTATACCAACGTTGCAATTTAATTTTAAATGTTAATTTATATGTACAAAAAAATGAAAAAAAAAACTACGTATTCTACAAAGTAATGTTGTATTATTTTATTTCATAAAAGTATGGTTATTGATCAATCAAAATAAAAGCTAACTCAACAAAAACAGTTAGACTGCCCATAGACCGTTGAATATCTAAAGACAATGCAAATTCTCAAACCCACTAACAGTAGGCAGCGTACCAAGCATACTGGCAGCACTATCACGCTCAATGGCATGGCTGGCAATGTTTAAGCTTGTAGTATTTATTCCATGTGTACATTACATAGGATAAACTTAAATATATCGTGAGAAACCACGAGATCCAGCGAGTAACAAATGCACGCTTACACGAATCGGTGATGGTATTAACTCAGAAGGAGGACATCGTACTCATTTAAAATCAAGTTTTACTATATGGGATCAACCCGCAAAACGCAAAACACAACTATTCCACAGAAAATCATCAAATACTGAATGAAATGTATGAATCAGTTGACTTTTTTTGCGCTATTTTAGTATTTGTTTATGTGTCTAAAATTAATTTGTGTAGAAATCTGATAAAAAAATCCTCAAAAGTAGCCAATGCACTGGCAATGTCCCAAGTATTGTAAGTGTCTATAAGCGGTGGTGACCACTTACCATTCGAGTACTCCATTGATTGTTTGCCACTTATTCCATAATATAAAAAAAAAAAAACTAAATGATTACGAACTAATTCACCGCTAAGAAAGATTTCCAGCAGGCACAGAGGGCCATTAAAAAGGCGTGAGTGCGCCTCAAGCGAATTTGTCAGGCGACGAAATTAACACTAGGCGAACATAAGTTACAGGCGCAGTGCTGTCCCTCGAGGCAAGTCTGTGGATATCGATATTATATCGCATTAAAGAGTTCATTGCTCCTTTTGTTTTTGTTGGTTTTAACTGCCTTTAGTAAGTATATTATAGAGTTTAGACCAAATAGAAGAATAAAAAAAAATTGAGAACTATTACAGTCAGTGGAGGCACCACGTGGTGCGTAATCGTGGCTGCGCAATTTTGGACCTTCGGTTAGCAAGGAAGAGTTGTTTTTGCAACTGCCTTTTGTACGCTAACACGCCGTCATGACTATCACGTCATGGCGATGGATTTTGGGCCTTTTAATTGGACATGCTAATTTTGACATCGTAATTTTGATATTTAGTTTTTATTTTTGAAACCGAAAAGATTATATTAGTTTGGGATAAACGTATACCTACATAATATAATATAAGATACAAGTCATAATACAATAAATTTAAAAAAGAGTAACCGCACTAGCGTTTTAGGATGTAGCAATAATTGCTACGACGCGAAGCTTCGTAGCGACGATGTTATTAAGCCGAACTGTACAGGCATTACATTGGCTATGCAGCCACCAGACGATACCCGGACAGTACTTGAACTTAAGACAAGTTTGAAGCTATATGTAGAAAAAAAATCTACCATAAAAAAGTTAGGAACAGTATTTTTGACGGATCAGATTTCGTAAACGGTACAAAATATGAAAAAAATATGTACCAAACCTTAGAACAGCTAAACAAGGGGTATATGCCTCAGTACAAGTTGTGTACAAATGCTTCTATGTTTCACACACTTTATTCACTTTATCGCAATAACTGTAAGAAAACACATTTACAAATTTTTTTTACGTTCACTAAGCGACACCAATAAACTAACTAATATTCCACATACAAAAGCCTGATTTAGTCCAGATACGTTCGCACCCGTCACACCACCTCCTTACCATCTAGAAAACCTATGTTTTAGTTGTCTATCAGGACTTATCGTGAATCATTATTGCCGATGTAAAAGCCGCATTCTCCAGTCAGCCCGTGACCACGGCCATTGTAACATGGTCGTAACTTCAAGCGAGAGTTACTTATTTCTCATAAATAATAAATGTGCGATAGGCAGGTTGCTTACATCAGGTTGCTGTCAGGAAATACAATCACGTTTTAAACATCAGACACTGTCTTAACGTTATATAGAGCAGACTAGAAACTGAAGTGTCTCCTATAAATTGTTTACGAATTCTATAGTTATTCAATTTACCAGAATTAAAGTCCTTTATCTCAAACAAATTCTCAAAATATCTACGGTCTCACAAAGGAGATAATCAGGGTTTTAACACGGTATTGAACTAGTAGTTCGCCCGAATTGAGACATCACGTCCCCTATATCTCTGCAATGACCGGACGGATTTATCTCATATATATTTTTTTTGGGTTTCGTACCTTGTGGGATCACTTTGTTGTCCGTTTGCCTATCTGTCTGTCTGTCAAGACTTTTTTCTCAGAAACGTGTTAAGTCTACAGTTTCTTTCAGCTTTAACAAAATCAAACTTATATGTCAACGCGATCAAAAGATATGACTGTTTATGTTGCTTTCGCATATTTTACGATTTCACACGAGAATCAAACTGTATAAGGTAATTCCCATTGACCTAGAATCATGAAATTTGGCAAGAGGCAAGGTCTCACAGCACATGAAAAGGAAAAAATCCGAAAGTCTTTAATTTAAAGTTACTAGTAAAATATATTGTTTTGCTATTACAAACTTACATTTAGTAGTTGGTATGTATGAAAGAACTTCGGGCTCGTACTTGTCCGGCTTTTATTAAATTAAAATGATATTTTTGCATACAATATTTCGTGAACATTGAATCAACGATTCGCAAGTTATCGTCAACAAATTAATATACGTAGAAACGCCTGTCTTCGCTCAGCCAACAAAAATATACTCGTATATCTATGAAATTTGACGCTAGACAAAATTACTAAATAGGTTATTTCTGGGCAAGCGTGTTCCATCTTCGACTTACTTTCCATAAGTCGAGGAGGAGCCAAACGCAAACTCATTTGATGTAAAACAAAATTATAAACGTGTATAATATGGTTTTCATAGGCATGATGACTAATATTTTTTTGTTACCTCATAAAAAAGCTGATCATAAATAGAGCACATCAACAAAAACAAAATTAAAATTAGTTCAAAAATAAATAAGTAATAAGCATTTTATTTTAATTTAATTTCATGCTAGACAGAGAGCGCACTATACTGAGCCGTGACGTCTCGGATCAGGAGCGCCATACAAATGCTATACTAACACACGCTTTGCGAGAAAGGGATAGAACATCCTCTCTCTATCCCCACCTAAAACTTTAAATACTCATATCTCAGAGATTTATCGGCCAATTCAAATTATTTTTTCAGTATGTGTAAAGTATTTACTTATATTCATCGCTAAGCCGGTTAATTGTAATAAATTAAACATTAGGAATCATGCCTATTATATTGTAAATTTATTTGTAAACAATTTGGATTAAATTCGGGTCGAATAAAGTTTAAATTGGCGGCCCTGGTGTGCATAATATTTTTTTTCACATTTTAATAGTGTCCTAAAGTGGGTATCACTCGATAAGTTATACTATAGTAGAGGTTAAGCTTAACTCGATGCTCCGCTACGTAATACTTACTCGGTTCTCGACAAGAATCTTGTAAGAAATAGAATTTTATAAGACGAAATGATATTAAGCTTCTGCGTTTGACGCGGTTATTTTAGTTTTATTAAGGTTTTATTCTACTGTCGGATATTAGTGTGGTTTATGCAAAATTGAGTTGTAGCTGTGATGCATTTGCAACATTAAATTATTAAGCAATATTTTGGCAATATTGTTTGCGAAAAAAGAAGCTTTACTAATTTTTAAACTTTCGCGCTTTCGGTTTTTTTTTCTAAACACCCGCTCTTCTCGCCGACCTCACCCGCAGTTTTCAGTCATCTCGTGACCACGGCCATTGTAACATGGTCGAAACGTCGAGAAAAGGTACATATTTTTTACCTAAATTAAATAATACGTGATAAGTCCCGATAAACATTTAATACAAAGAAAGCTTTGTCATGATTAAAGTTAAAAAAAATCGTGAATTATCGAATAATCATCGTAGACCACATCATCGCGTAACATCAGTTGAGGTGCCGGTTATACACAAGCCTATTCCAAAAAAAGCTAGCTAAATTGAGATACCGTCTTCGTTATTAGCTGAAAGCTAAGACCAATCTGAGGTTGTACTGTATTTTTAAATCCAGAGAGAGCAGGTGCCAAGTCATCGACTCTAATTGCTTCATGTTTGGCCACATCGTTGCTTACCATTAGCTGAGTTGGTATACAACGGTAAGGTAGACCACACAACGTATTAAAAGTTACGAGTTGTCCTATCTACATTAAAAAAAATATAAGGTACAGACTTCAAAACCTCCCTTTTGTCGGTAAAAGGAAATGCTATAAAAAAAGAAGATTCGTATGTTACGAGTATTTAAAAATTAAATTTTCAAAGTTTTCAGGCCGTTCTTCTTATGTTGATGAAATTTGACAAATAGACAATACGCATCCTGAAAGGTTATACTTTATATTCCGATAATTCTAGGAAAACTGGGGTGATGCAAATATATCTAAAGAACACGACTATTCATTCAATGCTATGATGAAATTTTATCAATATGCAAAAATACAACGAATTAGATTGTTATAAAACTAAAAAGTTATGTTTTTGAAACTGCACTTAGATTGAACACTGTAGTAACTTGTGACCACGGACAATGCAAAGTGTTGAAAATTTCAGGAATTAAAATAATGTAAAATCAATTAATTCATACGTAGTACATAATAATACAAGCGATACAAGTGGTTTCACATTTGAGGCGTTTGGGGTCGAGACGTGGCCCTTGAGGACAGGAAGCTCACTTAATAAAAATAAAAAGCGCCTGGTTAATGCGCGTGGCCAAAATGCTGGCGTGTTTCTGGCTCAACGCATAAGCATTGCCATTCAGCGTGGTAATCCGCCAGCATGCTGGGCACGCTGCCAACTGATAGTGGGCTTGAGCATTTGGATTGTCTTCAGCCTTCAACGGTCTATGGGCAGTCTAACTGTTTTTGTAGTGTTAGTATTAGCTTGTATTTTGTTAACCGACTTCAAGAGGAGGTTATCAATTCGACTGTATGTTTTTTTTTTTTTTTTTTTTTTTCTTCCTTTTTTTTGTATGTTTGTTACGCGATTTCTCCGCCAATTTAGAATTGTTTTTGATGATTCTTTTTTTGGTTGGTAGGTCATAGCTCATAGGTGGTCCCATAATTTTTTTATCGATATTGATTCAGTGCTTTTTGAAAAATCTACAACAATATCTACAAATTCAATGTACATTGGAAACATTGGACAGTGCCACCAACTTAGCTGTTAAGGTGGACAACATTGGAACTACAGTTATTTCTTGGTGAATTTCATACTTTGTTCTCTACTAGCGACGCTGTCAACTAAACAGCAAATATCACAGATCTACTACTGACAAACATAGAGGAACAGACTTTAAAAAACAAAGAAGTGTCTCCATGGCGACCATGATACGACCATGCCCTGTTGTTTTTTGTTAAATTTTTCACGACGATGGATACAGAGTATTTGAGTCGTAATATTAATTAGTGTCGTGTATTTAGTATTAAATATTTTATATAGTGTTCAATAGCGTCAAACAAGCCAGTCAAGCAGAGCTAATCATGCACGGTCAAGTCAAACTCATGCACCAGTAAAGTGGTGGAGGCTTTACAAGAGGCTTCTATGGAGTTTTGGACCCTTATTAGGGTTTATTATTCCTTTTTAGGGTTCCGTATCCAAAGGGTAAAAACGGGACCTACGGGTTAACTGAGCCTACGCTATCTGCATGTGATGTCTGTCCTACCTTTTAACGGCTGTCTTTTGAACCGTAATAGATAGCCAGTTTTTTTACAGAAATTGTAAATTACAGCGTATTAAGTTAACAAATAATAATAAAATCAAAAAGTAAAAACTAAAAGTGGCCCTACAACAAACGTATTTTTTACGTATTTTTGTAATTGGTCTAATGTAAAAACGGCAATATGTAGGTACAAGCGTCAAACTTGGCATGATTATAGTACACACTCTAAAGTATAACAGTAGGTAATAAATAATGGCAAAGTGTGAGTCAGTGACAAATGTCTGTTCAATACCATGTTAACCAAGGTAGAGCGCGGTCGGTACTTGGATGGGTGACGGGGCAAGGAAGTTATTAGGGTATAATATATACCATCCTTGGTGACGGGTGATGGCACCTGGACGTGATGTTTTTTGCACTTTTTGTATTTTGTGGTGGTACGGAACGTACGCGAGCGCGCTCAGTGCGCGAGCCCGACACGCACTTTTTTATCTCTGCGGAATAAATCCCACTAAAAATTTAAAAATAAAGATAATTTTTAGAAAAAAAAAGAACCGACTTCATGATTATACCTTCATTTACAAACTAAAACTAAAAAGTAGAAAATAATATTTAAATAACTTCAAAACAATGAGCATTAAAGGACAATCAACGAAATTATTAATACATATATTACCTACTTATATACATATTTACAATTTATAATCAGTTATTTTTGGAGTCGGTGCCAGCCAAAGCAAAAATAACCTTAATAGATACCTACTTGATTAATCTATTAATATTTATGATATGAATGTGAAATAGAGATAAATATAAAAGAAATCGAACAAAGGCTAATAATTGAAAAGAAGCGCATCAAAATTTATATGCATTTAGACACAACCGTCAACGGGAATTCCGCACATCAGCTGTAAAACTACAGGTGCCAAAAATTAAACTTCAGTGCAGAAAACATAATATCAAAATAGACTGTAGAAAAGTATTTTCCTACAACGGCAGGATTAACCCTTTGCTGGCACCGACTCCAAAACTAACTGATTATAAATTGTAAATATGTATATAAGTAGGTAATATATGTATTAATAATTTCGTTGATTGTCCTTTAATGCTCATTGTTTTGAAGTTATTTAAATATTATTTTCTACTTTTTAGTTTTAGTTTGTAAATGAAGGTATAATCATGAAGTCGGTTCTTTTTTTTTCTAAAAATTATCTTTATTTAGGTAATAAAAGCACTTGTCCCAGTAAAGCGACTATTGGTTAAAAGTGTGTAATATTTCAATGTAACAAAAATTATTTAGTATTAAAATTACTAACGTTTGTCTATTTATATCAGTTTATTCGTAAACCAAATGGCATAAATAAAACACGAACCTAATCAGAAGTTAGTTCAGCGGGTGCTCTTGGTTTCGACGGCTCGGTTTCCATCTGATCACAAAAACTACTTGGAGTGGCAAATTTTTTTTAGATTCCTATTTTATTTGTTATTGGCGTTTGTTGTGTCAGAATTATTGAGAGATTATTATGAGACAAATAAATATTTTTGTATTGTATTTGTATTTAGTATATTGTAGTACTATAGGGGTGAAAATAGTTCAAAAATGGGTTAACAAATACATAATAATATGGTACCTACTATTTATACCCGGGCTAAGTGTTTTTTAGCTCTAACAGCTGCTGTAGATTGGAAAACGCCAAAAAACCGCAAGAGTGTAATAGCTCCAAAATCGTACTCACGAGAGTTTGTCTATGCCGATAAAAATTACTAACGAGAGTGCAAACCGTCTGTTTCTAAAATACTTAGGTCATTACGTAACGTCCAAGAAGATGTTTTTTATGCAAAAAAATCCTTGACACTGACGATTTTATTTTTTATTCAAAGAACGACCAAATGAATGCAATATACCTATACAATGACAGTTTTATTTACTTACATCAATGAATATAATTATACAAATAAATGAATTTTACCTAAGAAAACGAGACAAATCCTACGACATTTAAAAAATATATCGCGTAATACGCCAACTTCTGATGTTGGCGTATGACGTTTTAGTGCAATGATTAATTGCACTAAAAACTGCGTACTTGTACTAACACAAGTGACGCTCAGCTGCTACATTGAATAGTACGTATCTAAGAAAATGCTGGGTAATTACGTACCTACTTTATTTTCATTTCACTAATACCAAGAGTGGTAATAAATAACAAATTTTTATTCAATATAAGATCTTTTAGGATTAATCACGTTTCTTACATAAAATACCATGGGTATTAGAAATTTGTAAATAAGATCGAAAATTTACAAATGTCATACAAAACTAAAACCATTCAATAGCGTCTCCATGTATTTCAGACTCAAACATCTGTAAAAACTTGGTTCATTTGGTCGAATGCACCGAGAATTTCAATACTTTCCTTTATCTTGAACTCTACTCGTTAGACTAGAACCTTATCGACTGAGCTGCACTACTATTTTACACGTTTTATTATTTTGTAGGTATACCTACTACTTTAGTGTGAAACTGTAACTGAACTTTCCCTCAGTGATAAATAAGTACAACTCTAATAGCAACGTGCATTTTCTTAAAATTGCTTAAATACCTACTTAACTAAATATAATACAAAGCAATACATAAGTACCTAGGTAATGGTACGTTTTGGTAGGTACCCAATATATGGTTAACGACATTGGGTAAGTACCACCAAGTACTTATAAATATCTACTTATTTATGTCACTTTATTAGATATTATACTAGCGACCCGCCCGCCCGCCTGGCTTCGCGCGGGTGTAATTTACGTGCGAAGCCGGGGCGGGTGGCTAGTTATGTATATAAACCTTCCGTGAAAACCGCATCAAAATCCGTTGCGTGGTTTAGGAGGAGTTAGCGGCCATACAGACACACAGACAGACAGACAGACAGACGCAGAAAGTAACTTTAATTTATACTATGTAGAGATGATAGGCCACATCGCTCGAGGAACTAAAACCGATGGAGAAGAAATGTTCTTGAGTGGAGACCACGAACCGAAAGACGCAGCGTAGCTAGGCCTCCCACAAGATGGACCGACGACATACTGTTTTTTTTGCGATTTCAGGGTTGGTTCCACAGTAAAAGTTGTTAAAATGATGAGTGAGTACAAGTACCTATATTTTGTAGTGTTAGTATTAGCTTGTATTTTGTTAAGTTAATAAAGGCATTTACCCCAGTAAAAAAAAAAGTTAAATGATAACCTGTAGAAAACCACCCAGTATTTATTGAGAAAGTTACACCTACATAAAGTAGGCAAGGCACCTAAATACTTAATACATATAGACTTAAACAAACTAGAAAATTCAACTTACTTATTAAATAACATAGTAGAGAATGAAGTCTCACTAACAGTGCCGAAATCAAAATAAATACTTTATTTGCGTTGGTTATTCAAAGCTCCACCTGGTTTAATCAATGTGTAATGCTACGATAGGCTAAGGGTAATATTTCTGTAATAATACTTTTGGAGGGGTAGTAATACCAACCCTTACCAATGGTGTAAATTGTTTCAGGAAAATTTCATAGATGGCGTTGTTCAAGCACTGAAAATAGTTATCTGGCTTTCAAACTTTCCAAACCAACTCGCAGTTGATTGGCGGTTCTTAACGTTACAACGGTTCATAGGATTCAACCAAGTTCATGAAGAACTTACCAGATGGCGGTTTTTTTTAAAAATTGGTTACTGAGTTTGCTCCAGATGACGTAGAGATTTTCTCTGAGAGCAGTATTACGGATATGTTCAGTGATGTACACATTAAAACAGTCATTGGAAATATTAGTTAGATGGTGATATTGTTGTAAATTGTAAAACACAACTTTATTTTGTGAACCTAAATTTAAGCAAGGAAGATAGATTAGGTCATCTTGATATTTTTTTTTTTTACTACCACTTACGATGTTTAATTTCTAGAAAAATACAATAATAATTAGACACAATAAGACTTGTTTTTTAGGAATATTATAATTAATGTGCATGTAAGCGTACACATTTAAGAGCTTATTCCATGGTATCTTAATTCAACGAAAGTATGCTCAATGCATTCTAGTCAAAAGCGAAATAATTCTAGACAAACTACAAAATGCATTTTCGCTACAAGTGATTTATGTCTGCGAATGGAAATAGAATCTTCTCGTCTCATTTCGTTCCATCTTTGTTAATAGGTCAATCAAGTTGAATTTCAATCTTATTTAATTTCAAATAGAGGTTATTGAAAGTGTTTTAGTAAGTTGGGTTTGTAAATGAAATACACGACTGTTTAGACTACATGCACGTGCCGAGTTTTCACGTGTCGTCTTGTTGCGAATTTAGCATTTGGCAGATTGGGTTTGTGTTCACACAATGACATGCTAATAACGGCGGTATTTGTGAGCCTGACCTGAGTACTGACACTGCTCGATTAACGGCTTAGGGGGGTTTAGGGCGGCTTAAGCTAACATGTCCATATTTTGTTATCGGTGGTCAGCATAAATATTGTGTGAATTGTAACCACCTACTTATTTTTATTTACCTTCGTCAAGCTGTGGTTTAAAAATGAATCCTCTTTTACGCTCCATAAGTTCATAACATTTTTTTTATAGCCCGTTGGTCTAGTTGGTAGTGATCCTGCCTTCTGCGCTTGGGGGCGTGGTTTCGATTCCCACCTAGGACAAACGTTCATGTGATGAACATTTGTGTTTGTTCTATATCTGGGTGTTAGTATCTATATAAAAATATATAGGTATATATATGTATAGGATATATAGGTATGTACATATTATATCAGATAGTACCTATTTGACTTACGCACCTGAGATACTGAAATTCAAGTTTAGACCGTTTTTAACTGATAATAATTGACGTACACATATATCTAAGTACCTACATATAAAAATACGGGCCGAATCGAGAACCTCCCTCCCTTTTCGAAGTCGGTAAAAAATGAGGGACTGCGGTAGGTTAAATAATGTAATCCAGTATTATTATACATCAGCACTCGAAATAACACAAGTGAAGAAAATTAATAATAATAAGGCGTCATGTTTTTTTTCACGCTGGCGCTCCCAACTGTTTGACCACTCCAAAGTGGTCATTAATTCCATCCGATTTTTTTGAATTTCATTTCAGGAACGTTTGAAATGAATCAGCTTGCTGATAAAGAAAGGGAACAAAAATAAATCGAGCATAATCATGTAGATCTAGTCTCTATGACCACATAAACTCGCAGTGAAGTTAGTGGAAAGCTCGTTTTTTAACTGATTTTATTTTGAGGACAATGGCATGTCAGTCCCGACATATCACGGACGTTTTATACCCTATAAATAACGCCCTTGAATCATACCTTAAACGCATTTGAATTTACAAAATAATGTGGGAAAAGCTACGTTACGTTTGGTATTTCAAGATAATGAAGAAGGTTTAAAATGATCCATATAAAAAAAAAACAATAATAGGCTTGCGTTTGACTGTTACTTCACCTGATGTTAAGCGATGATGTGAAAAGGAGCACGCTTGCCTAGAAGAAACCAATTCATTGTTTAAGTTTGTATACCCATGTTTACCGTGTTATAATACGCTTTCGTCATGTTATGTGGTTTCATACAGAATTAGGGCCTAGATGTGATATTTCCTATGCATTCGATATTATTCTCGTCTCCGTCGCACTTGTGCTATTCTGAATGATAGAGACAGGTGACAAAAGTTTGTGCGGAGATGTCGCGAACTGATAAATGCGTTTTGGCTCGTTCGCGTATTGGGGTGCATTCTTAACACAACTTTCAGCACATGGCACATTTTTTTTTTTTTTTTTTTTTTTTTTTTTTTTTTTTTTTTTTTTTTTTTTTTTTTTTTTTTTTTTTTTTTTTATAGAATAAGTGGCAAACAAGCAACGGGCCACCTGATGGTAAGTGGTCACCGCCGCCTATAGACACCTACAATACCCGGGGCATTGTCAGTGCGTTGCCTACCTTTGAGGACTCTATTCACCCTTCGTTTGAAGCAGTCCAAATTATATTTCGGAGGAAAAACCGAATGTGGTAAGCCATTCCACAACTTACAGGTACGTGGCAGAAACAATCGATCAAATCGAACAGTGCGAGTCTTCCACGCATCTATAATGTGCGGATGGCATTTTTGGCGATGGCGGCCGGTTCGGTGGTAAAACCGGGATGGGGGGATAAGGTCAAAAAGTTCATCAGAGCATTCCCCGTTATAATATCTGTAGAACAAGCTGAGCGAACCAACGTCTCTGCGCAAGCTCAGCGGCTCCAACTTACCAGATAGGTTCGGATCATCGACAAGTCTAACGGCTCTTCTCTGCAAGGAGTCAAGAGGATCGAGCTGGTACTTCGGTGCGCCACTCCAGAGATGTGAGCAATACTCCATGTGCGGCCGTACCTGCGCTTTATACAATAAAAGGCGCTGGTCCGGCGTGAAGTACCGCTTTGCTCTATGCTCACATCTACGATGTGGGTATTCTACCTAAAAATATCAAGCTTTTTTGTATACCGAATCATCACATCAGTCTTATCTGTCACACATTTTAACACACACTAAACAGATTTGGGTTAAATTTGGTATGATAAGATAATAATACCCTGGATTAGCACATGGACTACTTTGAACTCCCGACGGAAACACTGTTTATGTATTTATGTATCTGACTGTGGCATCCTTACTCCCGAGCGCCTGAACCGATTTTGATTTAGCTTTTTTGTTTTAAATGTGATTAGATCGAGAGTGTTTATATTTAAGATTCAAGGAAATCTATTCAGTCATTTAAAGATTATTAGCTTATTTATAGAGGGTTTAAAAAAATCCATTCATACAATATGTTAAACCGGAAAAATTATGTATTCACGGGCACTGTTAGTTGGATCCATACAACGTTAATGCCAATGTCCTGTGAACTGTTGCGACAATACTCGCACCATGTACGAGTATGGCGTCAGTAATCAGCCCCGCGCGTCTGTCGCAAATCTCGGAAGCGGTGCCATACGTTTTCATACTGCAAGTATTAACGCATCAGCCCTCAGACGCACGCAGATGCGATCAGTCGCGATGTACGGAAGTCTACTTTAATTGTGATTTAATGAATTATCAGTTCGTTATAGCAAATTAAATAGTTAGTTATCAGATGAGCTAGTACATAATGTACAGCAACACAGGAAAGATAATTAAAAGCTCGGTTGAGGGCAAGTTGTTCATATCTAGAACTAAGTAGTCTTTTTTTAAGGAGTATTGTCGATATTCGACCATGCCACTCCCGTAAATCTAATTACATACTTAAACAATTTTTAAATTACATACTATAACTAATCTTATTACATTCACCTTTTAAAACGTGACAATGAGCAGCTGGGAATACGATGGTTTTTATTCATATACCTATGCTTTTTATATTTATATAAAGTTACTTACGTATTCTATTATGTAGGAGCATTGAGCATAAGCTGCCAGATTTGGGTTAGCGCTCGTCCGGTTCGTTTAGTAAGGCACTAGGCATCGCTCTGTTTCTCACATGAGCCCAATCTGAGCGAATTGGGGCACTTGCTTTGAGAATGAACGAATTTCCCCTGAGCTGACACAATTGAACGTTCCTAAAAGTCACACATTTTTATAATTATTATGATTGCTATTGACACCGTAGTCTGCGCGGTCATAAATCACATTGAATTATACCGCTAGAGTCAATAGTCTCAGAGCAGATAAATTTTTGAAAAACTAACAGCATCCCGTGTTCCTGCCTAATACCTGTGCCAATACCATGATTATTTTAGGATAATAAATATAAATTTTAATGTTGTCTTTGTGGTACTCTTGATATTGTTTTTTGTTGTGTTGTTATAAGCTACTTCGACATCGAATTTAATTTAAACTCGATCAGCAGCTCAGCGTTTTCCACAGACTAGAGTTCGCACTAAGTATAAAAGAGGAATGAACGCGTTACATACAGGTGTTTGAAAGTCGACCATGAAACAATGTTGTCTATTCGTGCTTACTCTGGCCGTCTGATAGAAAAAAGAACAGGAGGGTATTAATCGAGCAGATTCAATGTACACTCTCTAAAATGTACCCAGTAAATGAACGATAGAGTAGCTACTTTGCGTCGATATGTAAGGCTAAGAAGCTTAGTCTGAACTAGGGATTTGTTGCTGATGAGCTTTTTGGGTCGATTTTCAAGGAACTCCGTCAGTCTAAGCATTTGGCTGAGCCGTCTCAAAGGTACGAGCAGTAGGTACACATCGTGCACGATCAACTTGTGTTTAGTATAATGAAAGTAATGGTTCCACCACATAGTATCACATTTACATACTTGCCACAAACTTACACTTTTACATTGCCAGTAGTTTCAAATTTTTATTATGACGCGGTTACTTAAATTAGGTTGGAACAAATTAATAAGTAATTCAATAAATATATAAGTAATTAAGCACTTATTATTAAGAAAATCACTCAAACATTTGTAAATGAAGCTATTCATAATACAACCCAATAATCATAACAGTCGACCAAAACAAATGAACTCTACCTCCACTTCCATTGCCAATTATTGTTCCCATTAGGAAAATAATAGACAAATAAACAGAAATAACAACCGACACGTCGGTGAAAATCGGTCAGATCTGTCTTACATTCACTCAATAAATTGCCACTTGGCCGGGTCCAAAATAATCTCGTACAGAGGCGCCGATAAAAAGGGACAAGAAACAAATAGCCTAATTTCACTTTATGTAAACAAAATGAGCTCGAACTTGCTCAGATTGGCCGTTAAACACACTAAAACAATTTGGTGTGAGCAAGAGAGCTTTAATAAGA
Organism: Agriopis aurantiaria; assembly: GCA_914767915.1. Taxonomy (NCBI): domain Eukaryota; kingdom Metazoa; phylum Arthropoda; class Insecta; order Lepidoptera; family Geometridae; genus Agriopis; species Agriopis aurantiaria. The sequence goes on along the minus strand of OU611983.1, from coordinate 8,651,342 downwards.
GGTTTAATCCAGACCGTGAGCACAGTTCATTTAATTTAATTTTTAAATAAATCTAAAGGGCCCTCTGCTTCCGCTTTATGGTAATAGGAAGACATGCTAAAGTCTTATATAATAAGTCTAGAGAAATTGAATTGTCATACAGTCCGGCTGGCAAGAAAATGCATTTAAAAGCTGCAATAACATTGTAAAGATCTTGAATACAATTTTTTTTTTACTGCACTATATTGGCTACTAGCTACAATTTTACGTTCAAAAGCTAGTAAAACTGGTAAAAATTTACTGTTTTCGTTAAGTTTTTTACAATGTTTAATTATGGCAACTCAGTTCTCTCAGCGGCCGCACTTTATTAGCGATCATGGTAGGCTCGATCACGTTTGGCGCGATTAAATTACGTGCCGCATGGTGTACCACATCATCTTATACCACATTTCTATTTTTGCCAGTGTAAATTGGAACTGGCAAATACACAAGTGCGACGCCAAAATCCTTTTAAGAGGAAAGAACAAAAAAAACTATTATTATGGTTTATACCAACTGAAATATTGATTTCTAACTCCCGATAATAAACGTCGAGTTACCTCGGAACAGTTAATCCGTATTTTGTCTTTTTCAATTGAGTTCCAAATTTGAAAGAGAGACAAAGGAAAACACTCACCGTCTTACCACAAATTCACAATTGCTAAACACTTGTCTAAAGCGTGCTTAAATCTACAATTGCTAAACACTTGTCTAAAGCGTGCTTAAATCTTTTGTGGTAAGACGGATAATATCTATTCCTAAGGCCTTTAAGCGTTAAGGATTTTAGTGTTTTAAATAAATATCTTTTAAATAATTCTTACCTGCTGCGCCCTGCAGAGCTGGATTACTCCTTATAGCAACAGCTATCTGACAGCGGAAGTCCTGTCAAAATCAGTCCAGCCGTTTCAGAGTCCATAGTTTAAAAATTTCACATATTTTTTTCTTGAAATATTAAGTGCCCTTCTATTACAAACATATATAATTTAAGTATACATAGAGACAATATAGGTGAAAGAAGTCATTGGCGCTCACTACACAAACTATGTCAACTATGTATTCACAATTTTTAGTACTCTTAGTGGCATTCAATAGATGTGACGTCCTCTTAGCCTGCTTTGAATGAGATGCCTATGCAACGCTTCTAACAACTAATTGCATTAGTTTGTGTCGACGACACCTACGAAATTAGATGAGCATATCACCCGGCCTTGATTATGTTTCTTTCAGAGCGGGCGGCGCAAAGCGTACATGTACGGGAGAGAGAAGTGCCAAAATAAAATTTTAAACTGATCATCTGCTTCTCTTTTTGTTCAGACTACATACTCTGGTCAGTGTTTTTTTGTATTGTTAATAGATCTACGTTTGGCTACTTACTCACTTGATGCTAAGGCCGTGGATGGAGCACGTCGATCTAAAATAAACCTGTTCAGGCTAACCTTGAAGATTAAAATCTAGTCAGATTGTATTTCTGTTATGTAACAAGTTTTATTTTATTTTATTACAAGTTTTTTTTTATGTTACAATGTTTGTTTGCTTATGTTAAATCTTGCAAGCTGAATTACAACTTCCTCTATCTTACGGATTTAATCTTTTACATGTTGGTTTAGTTCCGATGACAATGCATTTTTACGGTAAGCATGACCTGAATTGACATCCAGGATTAACTCTAGATAAAGGAACTCTTCTAAGGTCAACAGCACATACCAGTGGCGTAGCTATCGGAGGGCTAGGTGGTGCAGTGCACCGGGGCCCTCAAGCTCAAGCCCTGGTGTTACAAGTATCCATAGGCTACGGATATCTCTTACTATCAGGCGGCTCGTTAGCTTGTTTGCCATCTATAGCATAGAAATCACTGTCATGATGTAACTGCAAGTTAATGATGAATCAGTCAATGTTCTGATATTTATTTACTCCATGCAAGTCTATTGTCGACGTCTCCCCCACAAATAGTTTCAGTACGTTTTATTCGAATCTCTAACTCGCACTTCAATGTCTGATGATTCTAATGAATTTACTGGTTTTATACAGGGTTACTTTAAAATATTAATAATTTAAATTATAATAATTATATTAATATTTTATATGTACCTTTTTTACATTATTATTTACAACTTAATAATAAGTTTTACGGCAAACTCATAAAAATAAAAAGTTTCTTTTTAATACAGATATATTTTAAACTGTCAGCTTTATACTCGTATAATAGTATGTGTACAAGAGACGTGTCCTAAGGTTGTCGCACACCCCGTCGCGTTTTTTTGGCAACCGCAAACAAATATTACCAACTAAGACAACCAATTAATTACCAAAAAGTTTTTGTTTTTAAATATTCTGTACTTACAAAAAATAGGACGAAGTGTGAAATAAAGAAGAACAAATGAAATATTTATTGTACCTAGGTATATTTTTAAAGTTTTAATGAGTTATCCAGTAAATATCGATGGATCCACCCTCTAGGATAGGTTAACGGCTGCTATTGACACCCCGTCATAGGCCTGCAGTTTTCATTTTCTATTTCTGCGTCTAAGAGATAGCTTGGCTAGTAATTGAACCACGGACGTCTTTGATATATCGGCTCTTTTATCGGATTGGACGGACGCAATAACAGACTCTTGATTGCTTCCAACTGGACTGGGAAGATTGATTATTTTCTCGTTATGGGGGACTGTTGTCTCCAGTTGTTTTCTCTTGGAGTGGATGCTTAGCACTACCTTAATATACTGTAACTTGTGTCAACAATCAATTATCTATGTTCTTGCCATGAAATTGTATATTTTCATTGAAAATAAGCATATTGTAACTAGGTAGTTGCCTCGAACTGTGACCGCGAAACTTCTAAATCTTTGAAATTCCGGGACCAACTTTGCTCATATTTGACTTAAAAATGTACTTGCCTAAACATATACCTATTACATATATTATATTAAAAAATGAATCCCTATTTACCTTGGTCACGCTATAACTTGAGAACTACTTTACCGATTTCATGTCTTTTTTTAAGTTTTCTATTACAAATGTTCTTAAGATAAGAAAAATTAAGACAATTGCGCAGAAATTTGGAAAATGTCAGAAAACCTAAGGATTATTTTAACTTCTCGCGTTTGACAGTTCTAAGACAGGACATTGTCTAGCTAGCATTTCATAAAGATCAATGATCTGATCCATGGTATGTATGCAAGTTATCCTCGAACGAATATACACACATTTTTTTTATTTTTTTTTTATTGTTGTTTAATACATTGTTCATATACAATTAACAAAAATGTAGCACCAAAAAACCACGGAAGGTTTGTCTTGGCACACAGATTCACCCCGCACTGACAAACACACCCTCCATTAAAACAGAGTTGCGCGGAAAGGGTGTACTAAGCCGAAAGGAGTCCATAATACCCGTTATGAACAACTTTTGTTATGGAACCAACCCTGAATTCACGAAAAATATATCAGCTGTTTCATACATTTTGGAAAGTGTAAATGACCGTTTTCTATATGATAGACTAAACAGCTGATATTTTGCCGCGTAATGTTGTTCATAATGACTGGTACTATGGACCCCTTTCGGCTATGTGTGCCCTTGCCGCGTAACCCAATATAAATCCACCGATTTGTTTCCGTTTGAAATAAAGGAACGTCACAGAGTCTACAAACATTCGTTTCATTGGGTTCAATAAAGGTAGTAAAAATAAGTAAACTTGCAGTAAGATTCTTTCTCTAAGAGAAAACCTGTGCCCCGGCAGTGACAGTCGCAGTGGCAGCATGATAGACTGATAATGATGATGACGCAATAAGGTTGGTCTACTTCATCCTGTCACCTTCGCCTGATAGTAGGCCTTATAACCGGTCATTGCAACTTGAATAGTCTATTGTATAACCTAGGAGCAACGGACTGAGTCCACTGTGTGGCTGCATGAAAGAGAACGAAACTGTAGAGCATGTGCTGTGGCATTGTGAAGCCACAGAAGAAACTAGAATCGCTACTGGGTTGCATCAGGCACCATTGCCTTTTTCATCCACGTTACCACAACAGCTAGACTGCTTTTCATCATAATTACTTACACTACCGTCTACGCCACTGGAGTAACTGTGCCAGGCCCCAGAGCCTCACTCCGATATTTCCAGGAGTTGGGTTGGCTTGAGTAGGTGTTGGTAGGGGGAAATGCACAATACACCCCAAGCGGGACGCCAATGCAGGACTTATCGCTCCCATCTCGAATAAGAATAAGGTTGGTCTAACAATGAATCGGATTAGTGTCGGAATATTTTTTTTAAAGATTATATTATGAAGTATTATTTTATATAACATACATAACATTCACCAACATGTACTGGGCCAGTATGGTGGATTATGGCCCAATCTCTCTCTCTCTCTCTCTTTCTCTCTCTCTCTCTTTCTCTCTCTCTCTCTCTTTCGCGGAGCTCCATTGTAGACCACATCAGGATATGTAGCGGTGAATCTGAAGGAATTATTCGATAATAAAACTAGTCTGTCAGCTAGTTATTGAAACATTTGTGTATGAACTCAACGGTTGATTAAAAAAAACCGGACAAGTACGAGTAGGACTCGTGCTCTGAGGGTTTCGTTGGACAGAACTCTCAAAGCGCGAGTCCAAAAGAAAAACTAAAGTTGAAATATTGAAAGGCAAACTTAACTTTGTAGTTGACTATAAGGTTCTTTTATACATTCCAACTACAAAATGTAAGTTTATAATAGCAAAATAATCATTTTTAATGATATTAACTTAAATTTGTAACTTTCAGATTTATTCCTATATATGTGCTATGAGACCTTGCCTTTTGCCAAATTTAATGATTCTAGGTCAACGGGAAGTATCCTATAGGTTTTGATTCCCATGTGAAATCGCAAAATATGCGACATAAACGTTCATATCTTTTGATTGCGTTGACTTACGACTTTTATTTTTTTACAGCCGAAAGATACCGTAGACCTAAGTATTTAGTATAAATTTCAACTTGATACCTTTACGCGTTCTTGAGAAAAAGGGTCTTGAGGGACGGACAGACAGACGGACAACGAAGTGATCCTATAAGGGTTCCGTTTTTTTCCTTTTGAGGTACGGAACCCTAACAACCCTATTATTCATAAACACCCATTTAGTTAAACTATGTTATTAAATGATCTGTCAACTTGTAGCCAACAAGAACTGTCACGCGTAAAAACGATACTATTTTGCTAAAGAACTGATTAGCATAACGAGCCTTTGCATAATAATGGTGAATTTTTAGAAGAAAAAAAACCGACTTCTAAACTTTACCTCCATGTACAAAAAAGTTGAAAGTAATTGAAATGTCCTCATCAAAACTTTTGCTGAAGGAAACCACAAACCAAAACTTCATCTGTGTATACATTTTTAGTATTTGACAATTGGATTCTTTGAGTATTTGTTGATATTTTCAAAAAAGCTGGATCCATTTCGATAAAATGTATATGGGACCACCTCTGAAGTATGGCCTACCAAACAAAAAATAATCATCAAATCAATTTATAATTGGCGGAGTAATCGCGTAACAAACATAAAAAATACAGTCAAATTGAGAACCTCCTCCTCTTTTGAAGTTGGTTAAAAAGGTAATAGTAGTAATAGACAATAATATTGTCATCAAGTCAAACCTATGTTAAACCAATATTGTGAGAAACAACCGAACATTTTTTTTATTGTCAAAGTTCGGGCCTATTTTGATGGTATGTAAATTGGTATCGCAAAAAACCGAAAACATTAATGTAAAAGTATTGCTGGTCAAGCTGTCCGTCCGTTAGCGGTAGCCAAAGCTCATAAATAAACAAAACTGGATGTTCTGTCGGAAAGTTTCCCGAAAAAATGTGGAAAGCGCAAAATTTACAGCCCTGGATTCAGTCGAGTTTTAATTAACCATAGCGAGAGGCTGGCAACCTTATGGTGCACGATTTAGATGATGAAAATATTGCATTTTTTTAACTAGGCAAGTACAGTTTATTTGTTGGTTTTTAATTTGACTGAATTTTTGTGTAGGTATATAAAGCGATCTTCGCCGATTGCGTAACGACTTAAATGTTTTTTTTTTTATTGATTTATTTTTATTTTTATTAGGTCATCATCATCATCATCATCAGCCAGAAAGAGTCCACTGCTGAACTTATGCCTCCCCCTCAGACATCCATACTGAACGACAGCCTGCCATCTGCTCCACTGGATCCCCGCGACTCTCACGACGTCGTCGGTCCATGTAGTGGGAGGCCTACCTACACTGCGTCTTCCGGTGACATATTATGGTACTGAGACGTGGTCCTTAGCTGTTGGCCTTTTGGAAATACTCAAAGTCACACAGCTGGCAATGAAGAGAGCTATGCTCGAAGCTTCTTTACGCGATAGAATGAACGTGGATTGGATATTCGCAAAGAACTAAATAGAGTCACTAACACTGGCTTTACGGTGAAGGAAAAGTATCATGAGAAAACCTGCATACGTACGGAGAAGAAATTCAATGGCGTATGTAAATCCACCAACCTGCAACTGGGCCAGCGTGGTGGATATGGCCCAATCGCCCTTTCAAGGGCAGGCCTAAGTCTAGTAGTGGACTATTAAAAGGCTGGTTATTCTATTATGATTGAATTATTTATTACAATTATGTACTAGGATAGTATGTCAGGGCAAAAGGCAAATTCAAAAGCTCCGACAGTTTTCAGCGCTACTTAATTAATTAAATTAGTCAGAATTAACCAATGGACTGACTGTCAAATGCAATTTTCGAAGTCATTTCATTGAATATGTATATTAGCGTTCGAATTTCAATAACTAGGAATCATTTAGGTACTTAACTTTTTAAAAGCATTAGTTTAGCATAATGGCTTTTAATTTATTCTTCTGTCAAACTACTATAGCGGCACCCCATGATTTTTAAATTTATTTTTAGGGGGTAATGAGTTATATATAATATTTATCCACAGACAGGCTACTTTTTATGAGCCTATCTGTGAATCCAAAGTATAAGCTACCTCCATACAGAATTTCATTGAAATCCTTTAAGCCGTTACGAAGTTGAGTGCGGACAAACATTTTCATATAAACAACGTGCCTGGTGGTATTTGTTATGGCAGACATGGACAGAGCGCGTAGTGCGAGTTTTTTTATTGTGTTTATACTCACTTGATCGCGTAAACGTTAACTACGATTTGTATGAAATAAGAACAGCGCCATCTAGCGCCATGTAGATGGAATGCTTTTACTTCATACAAATTGTAGTTTACGGTAACGTGATAGAGTAGGTTAACGCAACTGGAAAAACCCGCACTATATAGGCACCCTGATCGCGTGGCGAATTGCTTATGTGAGCACCGGAGTTTAGAAGTAGAAATTAAAATGTGCTTCTATTTGATCATTGGCATATCGGTTTCGTCTAGGCAAGCGTGTTCCATCGCTTAAAATTAGGTGAGTTGGCAAGTAAAGAAAAAAAAAACATTGTGCGATGACTGAAAAAATATTTTCTCCTACTTGTTGTCACTTGAATATATAATTACAATAATTACAAAAGATAAATCTCGTTGACACACGAAAATATAAGCTCAAAAAGCAACCCTACGCAGCGCGGGTGTTAAAATAATACAGTCATACCCACTAAGCCAACAACTGTGTAACCAAAAAGTTTATTTTGTTTCGTAACTTAGCGTGGCTTATTTGCATACATAGCAAAACAATACAGTGTGGGAGTCGGCAGGCGCGTGAAAATGGCAAAGTTCCACTGTATAATGAAGATGAGAAGTGTTTGTGTAATCCGCCACATAGGAGCGAACTTGGGAACCGCGAAGCCCGTTCAACTCACTTGCTCGACTTCGTACGTATTTTTCTTCGTACGTACGTATTTTAGTCTCGAGGGTCATGAAACTTAAAACACGATTGGTTCCGATTCAAATAATACGAGTTTGTTACTCTATATAAAACAAAGTTACGTATATTGGTTTAGGGGAAATTATCTAAAAGATAATGTTATGGGTTATAATCTAAGCTTTTAACAGGCGGCGTTATTGCTTAAAGTAATCTCTTTCAGGCAACCGTGCACGTAAAGAAATTACAATAAGAAAAATAATAGCCTTAACTAAAATATTTCAGAAGTAAGCTGTTCAAACAAACAATCAATAGGCTACAAATAAATAAACTGAACAAATGTCTATCTAAATACGTGAACAAAGTCTATTTTGAATTATTGAGTTATACAGGGTTTTTATTATCCTACCTGTTTAAGAGATAAAGCTTGATATTAATATAGTGAAAAAATGAAAAAATGAAAAAATGTCCCGAATATTTATTTATTTATTTTTATTTTATTTATTTTATTTAGTGCTTGCTAGGCATTGTAGAGTTAACGTGAAGAGTATCAAATGACGAAGAAAACACTGTTTTAAACTATAATGGTTGTTCGCTTCAGTTATACTATTATAAACTGGAAATATATAATGGTAAAGTTGTGGATAGAGTTCTCGATGTCCAGTTGATAATCATGTAACTGAAATGACGAAGAGGAAGAAAAAAAGAGTACTGAATATATCGTTATTTCGCATCAAGAGATTGTGTAGTAAATTTTCTTTCTAGTATGATGTAAAAAATGCCAATAAAATATTATAATTTGATTATATTTTTTATTACATAAGTATATCGTTATTATTTAAATTATTTTGCAAATGTTCAACTTATTCTAGACAATATCCATGGATATTATTACATATCAAGACTATTATTATTATTATCTTGTATTATATACATTTTAGTGAACTATATATATAAAGTACATTAAATGCATTGATTTTAAACGCCCGTCTACCGACTTGGATATCGCTGGAAAGGTGCCGCAGAGTTGGACTTGCGCCGAGTTCCAAGTTGCCGACTGGTGAGAGACAATGCGAGACTGGGACCGATGGCGTTCTCTCCCACTCCGGGTTGCTGTGCCAGTGGAGTAAGTAGTAATGAACAAATATTTTAAATAACATATTAAAAGCAAGTAATTATAGCTATTTCCCAGATTTACCAAAAAGATATATGAGACGATTATCTTAAATAATTGGTAAGATTTCCTGGTAGAGAAAACTTTTATAGGCAAGAGAAAATGTTTGAAAATCAGACAGAAAATATACAATGGTTACATTTACGTACTTAAATTAACAGCGTGACCATGGACGTACTCTAGGGCCGACAAATATTAACGCATTGCGTTGCATTGTAACGTCGCATGAAAGTTGCGGTGCGCGGTAATGCCCATTTTAGCGTTGTGTCATCGCAAGGCAATGCAACGCGTTTGTGTGTGTCGGTTTTTACTAAAGTAATATTACATGGCTATACATCTCGCAGCCATGTTTCATGCATCATATTATCTAACAATTGTTCCTTGATTTTTAGTTCGTTTTTTCTTCATAATAAAAACATAAATATTAAAATTCGGTAGGTATTAAAAAAACAGTTTTTTTTTTTGTAGATTTTATAACAAGTGCATAAAACAAGCCATTTTAGCCGAGACGTTTATCAAGCCGATGGTAATAGCATCTATTTTATGCACTTGGCATTAATTGCCAGAAAATTAAACAGTGATATTGTAACTAATAATATAATTAGTATAAATGGTAATTAAAACTGAAATTCAAACAATGTTCAATTTTATTCGACAAAAGTTATGTCTGCGTCTTTAATTACCTATACCAGGATCTATGGCTATTAGTAAAGACCCAGGCAAATCATCATGTTACATGAAATACATTAACATCTGAATCTTTATGAACAATTTTAAAGATTAAACATTTTTATGAGCTAGTGCATAAAAGCCTACCCGTATGCACTAGAGTATAAAAAGCTGTTTAGTCCGTTTACATGTCCTGACACAAGAACTTTACAAGCATGAAAAGTTAAAAAAAAAATGTGAATGTATTAAGTTTTATCAAAAGTAACGGAATAAAAGTTATTATGTTTGGGGGAGGTTAGTAAAAGGTAGTTAGCTAATTACTCATATAGCATTGTGTCAGCTATGACGACTTATAATTTATATTATAAGAGTCGATTTATTGATTGACCATTAGCATATTTTGAAAAGATAGGCAGAGATGTAAAAAGTTTGATAATGTCATAATTATACTTATTAAAAAAACTTATTATTATTAATAATATTTATTGTCAATATAATCTGGTATTTAACATCAATAATTACGTACACCCGTTTCAACTGCTATCCTAGCCATAGACATTCCCGCTTATTAGCCCATTCGTTAATCCTGGGTATCACCTAACTCCACACAAAATTTCATCCAAATCCGTTTAGTATTCACAAACGTAAGTGGAAACAAACATACACACATACATACACAGACACACTTTTGTATATATGACATTAGTTATGTATAATAATGATAATGATAAGTAGCAACTTTTAGCTTAACTATTCATTATGAATAATAATTGTACAGCGTTATTATGCCAACGCGTACCCGTGCTCTAATAATAAATAAACTTTTACGTAGTATGTTTATTATTAAGATCTTTTATGCTATAATAAATTAATTCTGCATCGCTGTTAATATTACGCCGATATTACTTCATTCGGATATTAATTTTCGTAGTACGGAAGTCTCTCATCAATATCAATTTTCTGTCCAGTTGAAAACGTTCGATTAATTATGTTTAACGGTGCTGAGAGCCTTCATTGACGCTGTTTAACCTATTTATTAAGTACACAATGATATGGATATAATCATCATCATCATTTCAGCCGTAGGACGTCCTCTGCTGGACATATGCCTCCCCCATCGATCTCCAAAAGAGCCGGTTGGAAGCGGCCTGCAGCCAGCTTTCCCTGCGGTCTCTTTTAGGTCGTATGTCCATCTTATATATCAGCGTAGGACGTCCACCCAGGACGTCCTACGCTGATGATAATTATGGATATACCTAAATCAAACTATGAACTGCTTAACGATCTCCAGGGCTCTTATTTTCTATCTCACGTGAGATTCCTAGCCAGAAACGCGTGACGTTATGTGATGAAAATTTAATTGAATAAAGCTATTTTTTAAAGAAAACAAATCAACTTCAAGTCTATACCTTAATGTACATGCACAAATTTAAACTAAAAAGTAGAAAAATGACAGTTAAAACCAAGATTGAAAATCATCACCAAAATTTTTGCTGAAGGGAACCAGGAACTCAAACGTCATCAGTGTATTTTTTGTTTTTTTCCAAAAGTGCTATATCAATTTCGACTAAATTTAAATAAACAAAACATCAAAATCAATTCACAATTGGCGGAGTAATCGCGTAACAAACATAAAAAAAAAAAAAAAAAAATTTGTAAACCATCGTTTGTCGTGTTTTTTGAAGTCGATTAATAATGGCTCTATGTCCTTAGCATCTACCACATAAACTCGTAACACGGCCGCGTTACGCTATATTATGCGTAAAATTGGCAATATCAAGTTTGCTGACGCAATGAGATTCGCAAAAACGTTTGTTTGGAATTGTCAAAATAGCGTGGAGCAAACTAGCCGGACAAATCACAAACGACAAATGGACAAACGGTCCGTTTGTACAAAGAATGTAGAATCCAATCGGAAGACGCGTTTGATTTGTTTAATTTAGTAATCATATTTACAGTGTTTTTGTAAATGGCTACCGTGTTATAACAGGTTTACGGCGTGTTATTGGCTTGTTATGTGGTTTAATACAGAATTAGGGCCCTGTTAGTTTTAACTGTAGTTTTGTAAACTATATGAACATAATTTATTGAAAAACATAAAGAGGCTGCAGTACAAAATAATGTGGCTCTACTTTTAGTGTTAGTTAAAAACTGTGTTGCAAAAGGCAGATTCTTACAAAAAGAAAAAGAAGAAGAACATTCAGTAAAAATGTTCTACAAATAACTTTTATTTTATGAAACCCATAGACAAGACATATATTTTTGGTAAGAAAGTAAATGAAATATGAAAAAAACTATTAAAATAGGTTTGAGCAGGGATTTATGTGTGCCATCTTTGCTATACACAAGACCTTGTAAGAGTCATATAAACGTGTATACCAAAAATGTGGAAGCCCATACAAAATGCTCTGCAACCTCTACTGCAACTAACCTATTTAAAATGATCCATCAAAAGTTTTAGCGCATGGAGCCTCCTCAGGCAACTGAAACTATTGTGTCCATCACCTCGAAACTATGTCATCACTTCACTCTTATTGAGATATGAATTGGAGCGAAGCGAATAGAAGCAATTTCGATAGCTCTGAATTCAGTTCCCTGGTAAATATTGAGTACAAATTTAAATTACCTATAGATAAACTCTTCAAGCTGACCCACTTTCTGCAATTTATAACTAGGAAATGAATTTGTCTGCATTATTTGATATTAAAATTTATGTGGTTAACTATACAACAATAATGTTTTTAAAATCAATTTGTAAATTAATTCTAGAGTTAAACTATAAATAGGTACATTTTCACGTTAAATCTAACAACACAACTACTACAAAATACAACGTAATTGGAATGTAACCAAATGTAATTGAGCTCGCTGCAAAATTGTTTCCACTAAACTCTCCGTCACCTATTTCAATTTTGTTATTAATTTTACTAACTTTGTTGCTCAGTTTCTGCTCGTAGATTGTAATCGTGGGTGAATAACTAGACTTGTTTCTAGTGGAGTTTGTTTGTACTCTGTTGGAGTTTTTATTGGGTTCCGTGGTAGATTCTCTTTCGTCTTCGTCGTCGGATCTATCAGCAGAACCGTACTGGTTATCTGGACCTTCTATTGGCGTCGAATATTTGTATTCTTCTTGCTTTGATATCGGGCTGGTGTTCTTTATGATAGGCCCAGGAATTTCTGTAAAGAATAAGTGCAAGCTTAAGAACCGTATCACAAAATGCAATCGTTAAATTTTACGTAGGTATCTGTCAAGACGAATATAAAATAAGTAAACCAGAACTTCATAGTTGATTATTATATGTCAGTAATTTAACGAAATCCAGTCTCAAACTTTCCCACCAAGACTTTTACGAAAAAATACTTATGTTAATTAGAGGTAATAAATTGATATGTTGAGTTTTTCCAGAATTTTAAGCCTCTATTTTCAATTTAAAATACTAATCTTTTTATCACAGAAATTGAAATTCTTACAATATCTTTCTTTCTTTCTATTTGATAGAATCAGAACGCCAATAATCCAGTTTCGTTGCTCTTTTACTCAAAAAATTTGAGGGGGCTCTTAATAACAACCATAACTAACAACCAGGTGATAATGGCGGTGATTGCAGATCACGATCAGTATCAAAAAAAACTCTTTAATTTAAACAAAAAAGATAATGTTGGGAATGTAATGCAAATAAAATATCAGCTGATGCTAGAGATCAAAAAAACCAGCCAAGTGCGAGTCAGGCTCGCACACAGAGGGTTCCGTGTCACCACAAAATTCAATAACAAAATTACCAGTTATAACTTTGTAATGAACAGAAACTTGTCACTGACTCGCACTTGGCCATTGTTTATTATATTATTTGTTGCTGTACTTTAGAGTGTGTACTATAATAATGCCAAGTTTGGCGTTTGTACGTATTACCGTTTTTATATTAGAGCTAATACAAAAATACGTAAAAAATACGTTTGTTGTATGGCCCCCTTTAATTTTTACTTTTTGACTTTTTTATTATTTTTCAGTTAATCCGCCATAACACTACATATTTTGTGAAATTTAAAGTTAGGACGGACAGACAGACAGACATGTAGGCTTAGTAATAGGGTCCCGTTTTTACCATTTGGGTACGGAACCCTAAAAACGACCTGCGCACGCTTGATAAGCTTTACATTGGTTGTTGTATTTGAAATGATGTATGCAGTATATCAAACTCTCAAATACTTTAAAACAATCACATAAAAAAAAGTAACACCGGCTTGCATCCACGGTACATATTTAAAAAACGTTTTAAAATTCTTTTGAACTCGGAAAAATCTGAGAAAACTGAGAAACTGCAAAAAAAGACAGGGATAGTAGTTGAAAATGTGCTTGTTACTTTTACTTGTTGCAATAAAAAAAACATTGATGCTTATTGTATTTCTCAGAGTACATTCTTGGTAATGCACATACCATGCCACCACTTGTAGCAGTAGCTCGTAAGTGTTTTCTATCTGTTTTTTTTAATTTCTGGTGTACACAATAATGAGCTTCTATTTATCTATATAAATCCGCTGACGTCAACCGCCGTCAACTTGCTGTCTGTCAGCAACCTAATCAGCTCTTGAGTGCGCTGATTATCGGTTGGAGAATACAATATATTTAGTATGTCAAAAAAATGCGAGGTCTGTGGGAGAACCTGCTTTTCGCCCCACAATCTAAATAATATAGTCTTATATAATAACACTGTCGACTGCTCTAAGTGAATTCTTGGTGACACATTTGTAACAATTGACACGACAGCCAACGTCAGCTTGCAAACCATCAGTAGGAACCATACGGCTCTCAATCGAGGTAATAACTGCGTTATTCACTTTGCTACAAAATTGATCAATTAATTAATCTAATGAGTTAATCGAGTCCTAAAGGGTGGGCAACGTATTTGTGACGCCTCTGGTGTTACAAGTATCCATAGGCGACGATGACTGCTTACCATCAGGCAGGCCGCCTGCTTGTTTGCAACCGATGGCATAAAAAAATTGATCATTAGTTTTATTTACCATAGAGCCTTATTACACTGTCGACTTCTCCGAGCGAGTTTTTGGCGACGCATCTATAGCCACCGACGTCAGCCGCCGTCAGCTTGCGGACCGTCAGCGCCATGCGGCTCTCGAACGAACTGATCACCGTGTTCTCCACTTCGTACTTGTTTGACGATATTACCATCTCATCTGGAAGAAATTTTGTATGATAGCTCGTAGAATTTCAAATAAAACATAGAGATAATGAAATTGCGAAAGTAGCTTTATCTTTATTCCTATGTCCGGCTGAACTGATAAAGATGAAAATTAGTCAAGAATTAGCGCGCATGGAAGAATAAAGCTGATTTCATGTCCGGTACAGCTCCACAGCGGAGATACGTACACGTGCAGCGTTTAATGTTTTAACGCGGGTTGCTGCGTACATAATATTTTTTCTGACGAACTATCCGCATGTGGGTGCGCCACATGCAGAATAAACCAGAAGCCGTCCGTCTTTTGGTCCACGTGCAGATGTACACAGCTGCAAAGGGAAATTAGCCTAACAAAAGTTATATTTTTCCGCAAAAATGTGGAAAATCTGACAAATCAAATATCCCTGTCCTACAGCTATAATTTTAACACGGTTTGATTCTCTTAAGATTGCACATCTAAAAAGACGTACTGCCATCTCCTTTTATTTCTTCTTCTTTAAAAATCATAATAATATAATCGCTTAACATCAGGCGAGGTGGAGGTCAAACGCAAGCCTATTTAAAAAAAAAGAACCTAGAATTTAATATTTTACTGTTTATGTTTCTGTAGCCTCGTCATTTATTTTTGTTTTATGACTTTAACGTCCTTACTTGGGAAAGTTAGTAAGAAATTGCTTTGACGTCGATTGTGCTAGTATACCCAAAAAAAATATATAGGTCAATGGCTGTACCACTCACGAAACTAAATTGATAGCACTAAAATTATCCGCGTCTCTTGTCATTTCAATATGTAAAATAAGAAAGGAAATATTTTTAGAGCCGTCAAATTTAGTTTAGTTAAGATATTCGTACAACAGAATTGACGTCTCTGGCATCGATTCTGATGCATTCTAAACTAAACTAAACTAAATTTGACAGCTCTTAAATTGTTGCCATCTTTCTCCCACGTATTAAAATGAAAAAAGAGGCAGATAATTTTAGTCCTGTCAGATTGGTTTAGTTTAGTGAGTGGTATGACAGAATAGGCCTCATTGTCTCATTTTCATTGGTGATAATTTCTTTCAGCGAGAAGTTGACAAAGCAATTTTAATCATTGTTAAACTTAAGAGCCCACTGAAAATGTGCGACAGAAATATTTCTGGCCCTTTTTGGTCTGGTTTTTAAGCAAGGCCGTTGGTGTAAATCAATATATTTTAGAGAAGTAGTAACGATTACTACTTAATTTTTTTGTTAATGTAAACGAAAGCTTTCTTGCAAGTAATATTTATATGAAAGTGCTAAGCGTATTGCTGTCTCTTTTGAATTATCCATAACATTTAAATCGAAAACTCGTTTTACTTTCCGATTCTGTTGTTTCACAATATTTATTAACTACAAAGATAAGAGAGATAAATTAATATACTCTGCAAAACGTTATATTCAACTCGACGCTGTAAAATCTAGTAACTAGGTTGCCAGATAAGGCAGACAATGTCCCAGCTGTCAGTCACAATACGCCGCTGCGGGGGAAACGATATTTTTCAAAGAGCACCAAATCGCAGACATTTCCTCCCAGAGACCCCTTTTAAACGCGGGGCAAACAATCCCTACATTGCGGTACCTAAGTATGTCATTCACCGCCTCTCCGAGCCACGTACATAAGCCTCGCCCGCCTGTTGTCCGCAAATGATAAAGCGACTAGCTTTCTTCCAAACAAGCCGAAGCACGTCCCACTGTGTTAATAAAAGCACCAACTGTTTTATTACATGCAATCATTGATCTATTCTTATATTACATCCATTCACTATAAACATCTCGATCTTTTTTAGCCGACTTCAAAAAAGGAGGAAGTTTCTCAATACAGTCCGTATATTATTTTGTCTCACATGTGAAATTCGAACTCGAATTCCCTCGAACTTCCTCCTGCGGCATTGCTGAGTAACTATAACATGGGGTACTTCAAAAGAGCTGTCAATAGAGTCTTCAAAGGTCAGCTACGTATCACTGTGGTCAGTAGGTATCCATAGGGCCACCAGGCGGCCCGTTAAACTGTTTGCCACATATGGCATAAAAATAAGAATAAAACACAGACAATAAAAACCGACCAGAAAATTATCACAATGAATAAAAGTGTGGTCATAATTCGAACTTGTTTCTCTCACCTGTAATAGAGTACGGACGCGTCAAAATGTCTCAAAGTGCCTTTAACAATATACTCGTAGATCTTTATGTTCTTGTATAAAGGCTTTATAATAAACCGAAATGTCAACATATCATATGAAAATCTTTTCTGCAGTTGCTAGTTCTATAATTATGATACTTGTAACTAAAAGTGGGTTAATTTTGATGTGGTTTTCTTCGTGTCCCTCTATCCTATATAATCGATGCATGTAATAAGAAATATTATTTCAATGGCCTGAACAACATCAAAATGTACTAAGTACTATATGCGGGAGTCGTTTAAAAGCGCATTAATTTAAGTCGATCTCACCCTGTGAACTTTACAAGGAAACGATAACACCAGTTACGCCTTTCCTAATCTTCATTTCGATCGAAACTTCGGCTTGTTTACTCTCCAGTGTACTTCGGCTTTACGACGTGCGGCAAAGATGGCCTTCGAACAAAATTACTTCACAACCCGAGCCTACTCCCTCGTTTCATTATAACAAGAAATTTCATCTCAATTAATGTCTAAAATAACACTGTAACACTCTTAATTACGCTGGAGTGAGGCCTGCTTAATTAACACTTACATGTCAGCCACCCTAACATAGATTGATGACAAACGAAAATGACGATCCTGCAGTGCTCGGGTTGGTTTTCGCAATGGGCTGGAATGAAAGCGCCAGTCACTCGGCGCAAGTTTGCGCCTAAACAAAGGACTGAATACCGCCCGCACGGCCGACAATGCCAACGCTCCTCCATGGATCATAACCCAGACGTAAAACAACTTGGCCCTTAATGCGTTTTGATAATTAGCACTAGAGGACTCAATGGCATAGTTTCTCTACAGTTGATCCTCGAGGGCCTGTTAGAAGGCTCTTTAGCGCCTAAGAGTTTCCACTTTCCTTGTTTTCTCGACAACTTTATAAAAAAGTTGGAGTGCCCAAAATGTTTTAACCCTACCCGCAGAGCTAGTAGCTATATTAGTCGTTTTTATAAAACAAGACCAAAAGGGTAATATGTATTAAGAACCTACTTGGATAGTTTTCTACTGAGCGCCAAATAAAAGTTATAATACCTTACCAACTAAATCAAAGTAAGGAAATAGTTTGAGGTAAACTTATGGTTTAGTTTCCTTTACAGTAGAAATATAGCGAGTAGTTACTGTCTACGCACATTGTGTCTGTTTTGGATAATCTTGTGACATGACATCTATATAAGCAACATGGCTAAGGCAAACGTTTTGAAGTAAATGTTTAATTTTGTCACATAAAAATAAAACAAAACTATTTTTTGCAGTTTTTCCGCCATCCTACAAAACACCCTACACGAAAATTGTTTTATAAATACTATTTGCCATGTTATTCTCCAGTCTCCAGATAATGCTGAATCAGTTTTTTAAAATTTATTCTCAATCACTGATCTTTTCTTGTGCTGTCTGCGCTAGTACCTAAACATATCTGTTTTTAGAGATCATTGGAGCTCCTAAGTTTAGAAGCTGTAGGAACAAAAAACAATACAATCTGCGTTGTAGATTTTAAAATACGTTTTGAGAACGTAGGCGTAAGCCTACAAAACGCAGTAATTTATCATGTTGAGTCGTGTATTATTGAGTTGAGCTTTTCAATTATATACAAAAAGTATTCGAGAACGTTTAGGAAAACTTTTTGTTACATAATATATCATAATTTTATTTTGCACTAAGTAATTATTACTCAATAAAGCAATTTTATTGTACACTGCCTACTTCACATGTTACACAAGTGATCCTATAGTGACCATAATTTATTTCGGGACAAAAAATTACCACATACTCGTAATCACAATAATAAATGCGATAGTCTGTATGTAATTATTTTTGTGTGCACTCAACTCCGAAACGGCTGATTGGATAAAATTTGGCGTACCGTATAAATCCTAAATTAACACTTAGGCTACTTTTTAAGGTTCCGTAGTCCTAGAAGGAACCCGTAACGGGCGGACGGTTAGAGTGACACAACGTAATATAAAAGTTACGCTATGTAACGCTACGTTGGGTAAGGCTATGGAACTATAAAAATAAACAAACAAATATAATATATATTTTGTTTATTTTTATAGTTCTATTTTTATAGTATAGATATAGGTAAGTAGTTTAATATATTATATTAAAGTATATATTAAAGTACTTACCCATATCTATACTAATATTATAAAGAGGAAAGATTTGATTGTTTGTTTGTTTGTTTGCATTACATGCAGAATAGGCTCCGACGAAACTACTGAACCGATTTGAAAAACTCTTTCAATGTTGGGAAGCTACACTATCCCCGGGCGACATAGGCTATATTATATTTTCAAAAAAAATAGGGATCCTTACTAAAACTCCAATAATATAACCCAAGGTGTAAAAAAATAAGACTAACACCCGTGCGAAGCCGGGATGCGTTAGTCCTTAATAAAGTTAATAAGTTATCATTGATAAAGTTATAAGACAGTTTTTATTTATTTTTAGTTACTTGATTTTTTTCCAGCACCTGATGAATAAATAAGGTTCCCATTACGAATAAAACATATAAATATGAAAGACTTTTTAGTGTTCAAAAAGGATTATGACATAATAAATATAGATAGATAGAAACTCTTTATTTGTGTACACCAGAAATAAAAATTGCAACACGATAGAAAACACTTACGAGCTAGTGCCACAAGTGGCGGCCTTATCGCTAAAAGCGATCTCTTCCAGGCAACCATTATAATACGCTCAAAGAAGATATTATTACTCGTAACGTACACGTATTCACGTAAAACACACGGCCATGCCTACGACACATCGACACCCCATTTTTACATGCTTTTATTTACTTGCAATGTATGTATGTATTTATATGTATGTTACTATGCTTGTTCGGGTGGAATCTTGCAACTAAATTTTGAACCAGATATATTCAACCGATTGAGCTGAAATTTGGCATATAAATTCTGTGACAATGCAATGTTATTTTTTACTGTGGCAAGTGCCTTTATTAACTTAACAAAATACAAGCTAATACTAACACTATAAATACAGTTCGATTGCCCATAGACCGTTGAAAGTCTAAAGACAATGTTATAGTACCTTCGAGTTGGTCTGATGATGAAAACATAAGGTGGCCATAGAACTCCTAAACGAAACGACGTAACTCTTAAACGAAACGACGTAACTCTTAAACGAAACGACGTAACTCTTAAACGAAACGACGTAACTCCTAAACGAAACGACGTAACTCCGTCGAGTTTGGGTACATTGGATTTGTCTTCCCAAGCACTTTGGTACTAGATGATTAATTCATTATGGCGGACGCCCCAAGATGGTGGACAAAATGTTAACATCATGACATGGGCATCAAATTACAGGGTTTGCTGAGAAGAATACGAAAAAGCTTGAGTATAAAAAGTTTATTTTTATTTTTTATTAGTAAAGCTTATTATGTTTTTATTATAGGTATGCATTTATAACTGTAAATAAAGTATTATTCTAAGAGTGGAGTGCTAGCGAGTTATTTTAGGAACCCCAGTGAATCACCCAAACCTTTGTATTAATAATATTTAGTGAGATTGTATAATACTGTAATAGTGATTCAAAATTCCCAACAGAAAGCGCCGTACCAAGTGCACGTGAAAGACATAACTTCATTAGCTTGTATGGAGACCCGGAAAGCTTTGTTCCCTCTTCGTCCATTACGTGGCACTCGGTGTTTGCAGCCGAAATGCCTCTAGAGACACCTCTAAAGAGAATTCTGGTTATGGGCTATGCAGGACTATATTATTATACTGCCCACTTTTCAAGCAAAAAAAGTATATAAAATCCCAAATTAAATATAAGTTGCCATCGAAATAATGCAATACCTGAAAATAGTTTTTTTGGGAATCAGAAGTACAATCGATTTAACATTTATTCTGTCTTTTCAAAATTCAATTTTCATAATGCCATACGTACATCTAAAATTCTTATACCAAGAGCACAGCGCAAGTGACGAGGTACATTTTAAACAAATACCTACCTACCATGCAATTTCTTTCAAGACAATAATGCGATGCGTAAAAACGAGACAACAGCAACAGTCAGCAATAGTCAATGTGGTTCGAGACTTAGGGGTGATCCTTGACAGTAAACTTACAATGACCGAACATATAGAGGTAATATTGAATAAGGCTTACAAGAATTTGGGATTTGTTATTCGTACATGCAAACCATTCTCTGATATAAATTGTATTAAAAATGTATATTATGCATATGTTCGCAGTGTACTTGAGTACGCTTGTAGTATATGGTCTCCATTCTACATAACGTACACGTAACAAATTGAAAAAATTCAAGCTAAATTTATTAAATGTATTATGAACTTGTACACCTATGTGTTATCTTATTAAAGTTCGCCATAAAATGTAAAAAAGTTTTTTTTCAAAACTTACTGCTTATTGGCAATTTATCATATAGTACCTATTAGAATCAAAGAATATTCTGGAAATAGTTATGCAGTTTATATTAGTCAAACGTAGATAAAATAAAAAGTAGTATGTGTTTATTAATAATTTTAACAAACAGTATTTATGAAAGTAGTATAGCTACTATGTTTTATAACCATACTATATCAAGTGTGCATGGCGTAGCTTCATTATATTTGCACAGAATTTTTGTTCACTCTACTCCACTACCATCTCTAGAGAGTGCAGTTACTAACTCCTGCCGAACGCTCGATGCTACGTCGTAGGCTCAAGGTTTTATAATCATACGACGCTACGTTATTAAAATATTATAGATTATAGATCGTAGGTCAGGTATAATGACGTGACGGTAGAAGCAAATAAAATTTAAATTGTGTTTGGCTGATTAAAAAAATGTCGTTGTATAAGACTTTCAAACGGAAACAATAGTTATGTGATTATTTACGGGATATTTACCGTGGTAAGGTTGTGGGTAATGTAATGTGATGCGGATAATCATATAACTTTAGTGAACAACCGTGATAGTTTAAAACAGTGGAAACATTAAAATATAGCACCGAATTTTTTGTTGCAATTTTTAGTACATAACTATACACTTATACACATACAAGTGTTACTACACCAAACGGAGGCCATCATGAACATTTTTTACTATGGGACCAAATATGAAATCGCGAAAGAAATATCAGCTGTTCCCTTAGAATGGAAAGGACAAACAACGCACATTCGCTTTGTAGCTTACGTTTCGATTGGTATTTTAAACGATTTAAGCAAGAAAATTAATGGATTACCTGTGGAATGTCACACCATAACTCTTATGTTGCTTTTCTGATTTGTTGTGGTACGATTTCACCGCGCAAATTGTCATAGTAGAATTTTTATATTTTTTTTTGGAGCCATCTATGACACTATTTGAATGGCTTAAATTTTGCGAATGTACTTGGTTTCTTTGTGTAGTTATTCTAAGGCTGTTCCAAACTAAGAAAAGAAAGTAAAATAAGCAGTTTATTTGTGACCAAACGTTTTAAAAATCACAATGTCGTCGGTCCATCTAGTGGAAGGCCTACCTACGCTGCATCTTCCGGTTCGTGGTCTCCACTCAAGAACCTTTCTTCCCCATCGACAGGCTGTCGTTCAGTGTGGAGGTTAAAGGGGGAGGCCTATGTTCAGCAGTGGACGTCTTCTGGCTGATGATGATGATGATGTTTTAAAAATCACTAAAAGGTAAAGGTTAAGTGTCAAATCGGGCCCAACTCAGCATACTGCTGGCTGTTGATAAGCGTTGGTCTTCCGTTGGATCCATTAGGTGATGTCACGGCCAGGCACATCCAAAGTACGCCAAAACAAAAAAAACCGGACAAGTACGAGTAGGACTCGTGCTCTGAGGGTTCCGTTAGACGGAACGCTCAGAGCGCGAGACCAAAAAAAAACTAACTGAAGTTAAAATATTGAAAGACAAACTTAAGTTTGTAGTTGACAATAAGGTTCTTCCATACATTCCAACTACAAAATGTAAGTTCGTAATAGCAAAATAATTATTTTTAAATGAAATAACTTCAAATTTATAACTTTCGGATTTATTCCTATATATTATGTACTATGAGACCTTGCCTCTTGCCAAATTTCATGATTCTAGGTCAACGGGAAGTACCCTATAGGTTTTGATTCCCCTGTGAAATCGCAAAATATACGACATAAACGTTCATATCTTTTGATTGATTTGACTTACAACTTTTATTTTTTTACAGCCGAAAGAAGCCGTAGACCCAAGTATTTAGTATACATTTCAATTTGCTACCTTTACGCGTTCTTGAGAAAAAGGGTCTTGACAGACGGACAGACGGACAGACAGACAGACGGACAACGAAGTGATCCTATAAGGGTTCCGTTTTTTCCTTTTGAGGTACGGAACCCTAAAAACAAAAACTCAAATGATGACAATCGATTCCTTAAAGTTATATGATTATTTAAAACAGTGTTTTAATCGATTCCTTGTCAAAGCAGTCAAGTGTGACTGACATTTTCTTATGGAAAGACAATTTTTTTCGTAATTTCAGGGTTCATCCCATTGTGAAAGTTGTTCATAATGATGAGTACAATGACCTCGTTTCGGCTTACCACCACCATTCCAAGTAATCCTGTATAGATACAGAATTTTTACATATTCTAGTCATAAGCTAGTATACTTAGTGTGAACTAGCTTCTCTGGTTTATGTTTTCCCAAAGGATTAACGCGCCGGTGTTCATGTTCATGTAAAGTTGCTTCGGCGCTATCGCTTGATTGCCACATCTTTGTCATGACTCGGGAGTAAGCAACAAACGCATTTTCCCAATACAAAGGCATGAAAATTTACCTTTTTGTAGGACTCCGCAAAAAGGTTGCAGATAAAATAAGCTTTCGATAATAAAATACCAGTTTTAGAGCTTTGGAGATAACTTGCTCACTTGAGATACCGAGATACACAGAATGTTCGAATCGAGGTTTTTAAGGACATAAAAATATGATCGGACTTTGATAACTCCGTATAGGTATTCATATAGGTAGTATGATAGTTCAGTATAAAACTATTCCGTTATTTTCTATCAAAAATGTTGAGATTCTCACTAACGACTCCAGATCACTATATAATGTAATTTTTAAAACGTAGCTTAAAGATTACATTTATGGTACCTTATAGCTCCAGTTTTTGTATCTAGACAAAGATATAATCTCATCAATAATTAAAGCAAATTAATAATAAATGTAGCAACGGCTACTTATTTTAAAATTTAAAACATAAAATTTATAAATTAGAAGCGGGCACTGTTTCTGATTTTTTTTTTCTTACAGAAAAAGACAAAAGACGGAGTAGTTATAAGTACTTAAGTTTACTCTACGTTTGTTTATCAGAAGATACGTTTTTTTTGTTGTGAAACATCTATTACCGCACTTTGGCAGTAAAACCGACTCGCATGCCGCAACGGCAAACATTATTACGCTCTCTTATGCCGTCATGTTTCACATCTGCCTGCCTTGACGGCGAACTATATTTATTTCTTATTTGTTTTATTTCCTTAACACATAACAATACAGTTTAGAACCACGGTGGTTTGACTTGATGTTTATAATCACCGCGCGCTTATCGCACAGAGATAAAAATAGTTCTTATTTCGTATTTCATACAAATTCATAATGGGTTTATTAAACCTAGAACTTATTTTATTTAACAGCTACAGACGTGCCCTTTTCAAACTTCTTCCTCTCAAAGTAATGCGTCACACTTCACAGAAAAGCGAACCCCTTGAGGATCATCCGCGGCTACGCCATTTGTATTAAAGAACCGTCATTCGTATTGTCACCAGAAATCTATGTCAGCGTTCGCAACGTTACATAATTTTCTAAAAACTTTTTACACCTAGCTGAACATTTTCGAACAGTTTTAACCAGTCTGCCGCCTATGAAAATACGACTCTACAAAATATAGCTTTTTCGAATTTAAAACAGAAATATCCATTAGAGTTGCTTTCAATTCCGTCACTATCAATTCAAAATATCTCAGTTAAGGTGAGCTATACCGGTTTTTAAAGTTTTGTAATTGTTGTGTAAATACACTTCAAAATAAATATTTTTTTGTAAAAGAAGAATTAGAAATTCGAAAAAATAGAAACGCAATTTAGAATTAATATTTAGATAACTTTTTTGTTAAAATTTACACTAAAATGGTTTAAACGTGGTGCAGCTACAAAATTTCATCATGAAACTATGTGAAAGTTATACCAATAGATGATGATATAATGTTTTTTGATACCTTGTGTAAATAGAAATTGGCTTTGTATCTTTTGAAGAAATATGAGAAAAACTAGGACAATAAAAATTGGGCAAAAGAGAGCTTGCAAAACATTATATAATATTAATACTAAATATTTATACTAATATTATAAAATAATTGAGAAAGTGAGTTTGTTTGTTTCTCTTTCAGGCAGCAACAGGGGCCTTACAGACAACTGCTATTGCGGCACCAAACTAACGTTAAATTCCACTCAGTTGGAGAATCACGCGAGCGCGAACCGTATCTGGGCGCGTTAAGATTCACGTTCGCGTGATTTTCCAACTTAGCGGTATTAACGTTAGTTTGGTGCCGCAATACCAGTTGTCCGTAAGGCCCCAGACCAATAAAACGACATGATTTTTGAATAAGAATATTTGAAAAGCTGGATAGAGTGTCACAGTATACGAGCATTTTTAATCTCAGTTAGTATGTATATTAAAAGCCTAAAGATCGATAGTGGTACAAAACGTGGTCGCATCTCAGGAAAAAAATTACATATTAGATTATATACTAGAAGAGTGCCATACCCGCATTTCTTAAAAATCGCTCAAAATACATTCTTGCTTCTTCTCGCTTTTCATTTCCGCCAAGCATAATGTGAAACTTAAAACTCCCAGAAGCTCAAACCGTGGCCCATTGAAAATTAACCCGTAAATTTCGCGCGACAACTGCCGAATGGCGAACTTTGCGCAACCGCCGACGGCTGCTCGAGAGTACAACGTAGCTCAGCTCGCCTTATTCTATAGAAATAATGCTTATTTGGAACGATACGTCTGACACATTCTGTAGCTGGATCAAAAGTTTTATTTAATAAATTTTTTCTAACTAATGGAATTTTGATAGGCAGCTGTAAATTTAGGGTTGGCCTGTAATTTTATTAGAAATGGTGCTAGCTATGTATTTATAACTTTTAAAAAAAATGTATTTGGAAATGTCAAAAGTCATACAGACAAATATCAACAGTTAGGTATAATGACAAAATTCCCATAACATAAGCTACTGTTTTTACTATCGCTAACTCCATTGTTATATAGTTATGATCAATATGCTTGACACTGGCTAAATAGACAAGATGAATAGAGTCAAATTTTAAAAGAAAAAGTTCCTCTAAAAACCAAACAACTGTGTCAAATTGTCAGGTCGTGACAAAGATCGAAATAAGATCTAGGCAAAGTCGCTATATAGAAGACTAGCGGTCCACCCCAGCTTCGCACGGGTATAGATTATAGCCTATGTCACCCGGAGATAATGTAGCTTCCCAACAGTGAAAGAATTTTTCAAATCCGTTCAGTAGTTTTGGAGCCTATTCAATGCAAACAAACAAACAATCAAATCTTTCCTCTTTATAATATTAGTAGTATAGACAAAAAAGTAACTATCTGTCTCTCAGAAGAAGGTATTATTATTCAGAGATCTGTCTCCTTGCGGCACATTGGCCATGTTTGCCACAGATGATTGCATATGCATACCTGCCAAGTGAGAACGTACGTTAGCCGACAAAAACATCACACCTAAACAACCCCTTTTGAGCCGTATTTTTTTTTAAATCCCCTAATAGAGAATCCTTGAATTGATAGGTTAGGTAACTTTTTAAATCTAAAACATACCTACTTGACACGCAGTAAAATAAGAACTTTGTAATAAACTGATATTTTCCACTCGAATAGGTGATAATGGATTTTCAAAAGTTATATGGACAACGAGGGATTTTTAGTATGATTCCCTGTGGTAATTCTTCAGCTTCCCAATGTTATTGGGGTGCATTTGGTTTTATGAGACAGAATTACGATCAGGTGGTTGCGTGACTGGTTAGATATTGGACTGGAACTATTACTAGCCAAAAGGTTATATTCTGCACTATTAAAATACCTAAATAACACAAAATAATAAATTGTGACGAAATTTTACTAAGCCATGCAACTGTAGGTATTTACATAACTAAGCGTTGAATGGGATTGTTTTTTTTTTACCGGCAAGTCCCTTTATTAACTAAACAAAATACGAGCTAATGAACACTACAAAAAAAAACAAAAATGAGGGTAGGTATAGTGTTTAATGTGTATGTATAAGTATATTATGAAAACTTGCGTGAGAATTCATTATAAATTACTATAACAACGGCTTACACTCACGATTATGTTTATCGGTCGAGACGATCGACCGGTTTCGGAGTCACTGTAGCTCCTTTATCAGGAAATACGCGCGATTCTGGGGAAGGTCGCCGCCGTACTAGCGATGCCAATTCGTCTCGACCGATAAACATAATCGTGGGTCTAAGCCGTATATTTATGTATGTAATTATGTTCCCATCTACAGCGTTCAACTGGTTTTGATAAATGAGTTGTCAATATGTTCAGGCATGGCTACTGGTTAGGTGTCGTTATCATAAATGCAAGATTTAAAAGAAACTTGCGAAATAAGTATACATTATGATTTGTTATTGACCGTATATAAAAAAGGTCAATTTTATTCCGGAATTCTGATTCTCAGTAAACTATTACAGTGTTCTTAAAAATTGTTCGTATAAATCAAAACGGTAGACCATCTTTTATTAAAAGTCGGGCAAGTAGAGCGCGTGCATGCTATATGAATAAAATATGGATTCATCAGTTGAATAAACGTACATTTTCATGCTCGAATACTACGAAGGCGGTGTGTAATGATCACGCCTCTTTGAGAGGTGAGAGGTGAAGGTGTGAGCTTCTTTGTATGGAATAATTTAGAATTTGTGCTTAAAGTTGGTTTTAGAATTAGGTTGGTTGAGCATTTAAGAGCTAAAACGTTAATTATTATTGATTTGGTAAAGATAACACAATTATGATAAGTACGAGATTTTTTTTGCTATAAGTAAAATATACTATCGGGAAATATTAACTTAAAAGTATGCTGCCAAAGCATCGACAAAACCGCTAAGTAGCCGTGTTGTACGACTTGTAGGTATCAATAAGCAGCGGTTACTGCATCCCACCAGGCGGACGGTTTGCTTGTTTACACCATTGAGAAAATATACATACATTACAGGTATTTTCTCAATGGTTTACACGTAGATACTTATTATATAAAAAAACTACTAAGTACTTATAATTGAAATAACCAAAAATTTTACCTATTATTTCATTTACGTTACCTATTACCAAATGCTCTATATTATAGAGCCTTTAATAATAGGTAACAATTAAGATGTGTCAAGCATACGACATAAATATGTTCATATAGCGTCTATATTTGTATAAGTACCTAAGTCACGAAACTCTTTCGCGCATTACGCGCGTAGTGTTGTGGCGTAGTAAAATTTTGTCTTTAAATAATTTTTCGAATTAACCTCTTTTGTTTTTAGTTCTATAGATATAACATAGATTACATAGATCTATACATAAAGCTAATGCCTTGGCCTTAATATCTAACATCCGTAAGGTATAAATTACAAAAGCATTGTCAGTTCTCTGTTCTCGTTCTGGGTTGCTCGTAAGCTGGTCCACTCACTCGGCACTAACGACCATTGTCTTATTCACCACAATAGGTCAATTTTCTTAAGACAGGAACCGACTGAATCGTAAATTAAAACTTAATATCTCATTACTTGCAAGCGTCACCAGCCCAGCCAGTGAGGCTGGTGCCATTTTTTTTATTATACCTATGTCCAACGAAAATAATATGCTCGGGGAAATGAAGGATTTTTTTTGAAGACATTTATATGATTAGAGAAGGTATTTTAATCCTAGGCTTATATGAAATGGGTTTAGGGTATTTTTGTATGTTAATATAATAATATAATTTTTGTTGGCGCTTCGATTCGAAATGTCATAGCAACTCTCTCTCTCCATTTTATTTTATTTTATTTATTTTATTTATATTTGGATAGCCAACAGCCTTCTTACACATAAATATAGAAATAGTAAAAACACGTAGGCCAACATAGGTTATCACTTATGGCTACACAGGTCATGGTGCTAGTGCACAAAAGTATAAAACTAAAATATTACAAAATAAATAATTGGAAATATATATATATATATAAATATAAATATAAATACGAGACTAAAAAACCTACATTAAACAGAGAAATTGAAAATTTTGCTCGTGTTCATCCCAGAAGCTTTACGGCCAACTGCTAACGCGGTATCAAACTAACGTTAAATCTGCTCAGTTGGAAAATCACGTGAACGTGAACCTAAACGCGCCCAGATACGGTTTGCGGTCACGTGATTTTCCAACTGAGCGGATTTAACGTTACTTTGATACCGCGTTAGCAGTTAGCTGTAAGGCCCCAGGTAGGCAATAGTTGGCATAAAGGTAATAAAAAAAAAACATAATACAAATTGTTGAAATATACGAAAGGAGTGCTTATAATGCTTGTATAATAAATAGAGTAATGAATAGATTCAATTGCGCTTTATCAATGAAAGTTGCCCTCAACGGCGCTTTATTTTTCGCATGTTTTAACATATTTTAAGAATAATTAAATATTAACGTGGTAAAATGACCGAAGCATGTTTTTCAAAAGTAGACATTCGTATAAATACATTCGTGTTCGTGTAATCGTTGAAAATAGTTATTGTTTTTATATCCTACTAGCTGATCTGACAGACGTTGTGCTGTCTTAGAACTGTCAAACAAGCAAGTCAAATATGTAAATCTTATTTTTTTACACCTTGGGTTACATTATTGGAGTTTTAGTAAGGATCCCTATTTAAAACAAAAATATAATATAGCCTATGTCACCCGGGGATAGTGTAGCTTCCCAACAGTAAAAGAATTTTTCAATTCGGTTCAGTAGTTTCGGAGCCTATTCAATGCAAACAAACAATCAAATCTTTCCTCTTTAAATATTAGTTTTGAAAAATATCGAATGCGCGAAAGAAATCGCTACACCCAGTATTCTGGTCATTAAATTAAGGATAGGAGTTTCAATGTTTTATTTTATTTTATCTGAAGTGGTTTTTAAATTTTTATAAATAAATGGTGTTTAAAAATAACTTCACAAAATTATCCACAAGAAGACCATTAAAAATATTAAAAAACTTGTATGTTAAATTTCAAAGTGTTTCTCAAAAGCTTGTTCGTTTTAGTACAGTAATAACTTATCTAAAATAAAAGTACGATTAATTATATCTGACTACATAGGATTAACTTCTTAACATCAAAATAATGTCTTGAAACCGCTCATCTATTAACCCAAGCAAGAAGATCACAAAGCTTAAGTTATTATTTGGCATTATTTACCATCATTAAAAGTATAGAAGATTAAAATCAGTTAATCTTTGATCTGGTTAGATAAATTTAGCTAAAATAGATAGTATCAGATTATTCTCTAAAGAAGACCATATTAGTTACAGGTTTATTGCTCTTTTCTGTACAAACGCTCTATAACCTAATCGGTGCGACGGTGGCCCGAGCGACAGCATGTGAGCTTATGATCTGATGGCACCGAGTTTGATCCTCGGCCTTGCACCAATGTCTTATTTAATCTATACTATAATATTATAAAGAGGAAAATAAGCTATAACATATTTTCAAAAAAAAATAGGGATCATTACTAAAACTCCAATAATGTAACCCAAGGAGTAAAAAAATAAAATTTACAATTTTAACTTTGCGTGTTTGACAGTTCTAAGACAGGACAACGTCTGTCAGGTCTGCTAGTACTCAAATAAGTTATGAGCAGTTTCGATATCATCGCTAAATAACGGTGAAGAAAAACAAAGCCAAGAACCTGAAAACCTCATAGACATATGACATTCACAAACATGAACTGGGCCAGCATGGAGGACCTATTTTCTCTCTCTGAGTGAAGGCTTATGTCCCATTTAGTGAAAACATGATAGGCTGATAATGAAGATACACTCTCCGACCACCCCTCCCCCCAAAAAAAAAAGTTTAACACAATATTATAATTATTGACTATACGAGAAGATCAATAAAAGGGATTTATCCCCTAATTTTCCACCCTTAGAAGTGGAAAGTTTTCTTCAAATTTAAACGGGAAATCGTCTCATACAACATCTCGTAAAACAAAGAAGTATAAATTGTTGTTTTTAAACCCCCAATAAAAGAGCTGATAAACTTCCAACAACTGAACAGATTTTCTTGAATCTTAGCTGAGAACATTCTCAACAAGGCACTATTAAAACAAATAAAAAAAGCCAAATCGGTTTGGGAGCTACGATACCACAGATAGACACACATATACACCCGGTTAACTTATAAACGTCTCCTGTGTTTGTCAGTGATTAAAAATAGGCAACGCACTGACAATGCCCCGGGTATTGTAGGTGTCTATAGGCGGCGGTGACCACTTAACCATCAGGTGGTCCGTAGCTTGTTTGCCACTTATTTTATTTTAAAAAAAATATATATATATATAGGTGAACTAAGAACCTGTTTTTTTGAAATCGGTTGACGATCCTATCTCGCTTTCATACGTCATTCTCCACGTCAGCGACAAGTTGACAGATCACTCCAAAGGATAGATTAATATTTATGCCATCTATCTATATGTACGTAGTATAATGTGACATCTTTGATTTATGCATAAGATGGTAAGTTATTATTTGCAAGAACAGTGTAATCGGCTCGTTTGCAATCTTTCAAAACAGCAATTGAAGCTACAATATTTATTAAATAAGTATTTTTTTTTATGGTGGAAATAGCGTCCCTCATTTGTATAAAAAATCTCTGTCAGTAATGACCGTCTTTGTCTTAAATGGTCCTGGCCTAAATTACTTTTGCACTTGCGATTAAACTTAGTGGCTCAAGAGGCATTCGCGTGTCGTTGCCAAAGCTTCTAACCGACGGGATCTTCCCCCGGGAGCAGTAAACTGGCGCTGGACACGACACAAGGCTTCTTAGTTTCCCGCCTTGCGACTCGACGTCACAGGCTGTTATTTAACAACTTGTAGCAAAATTCTATTCTATACTTTATTAAACTTTTGATATTGAAACCGACCCTTCTTTATTGTTTGACAAGGAACATTAAATAGTAAATGAATTAAGTAAAGATGGGAAGTTTATTGCGTCTATTTAAGTTTCAGGGTATATTTTCTATTTAGGTTAATTAAGTGCTTACTAATATTCCTAGCTGTTCTTCGTTCTTTTTAATATTTAATGTAAATTTTGTACGCAAATATAAAAATCTACATCATGGAAAGTGGGTAAAATTCAAAAAAACAGTATTCATCTCCTAACTCTTTACCCTTGGAGGAGGAATATTTATATTGCCTCGCGTAAAATACACATACAACACAGTGTTCTCCAAAAGACAAAACTTATAGTCATAATGGTTCGGCGGCGTATTTGTGATGCATCTGGTGTTACAGGTATCCATAGGGGACAGTGACTACTGACCATTACGGTATAAAAAAATAAACCCAAAAAACGGACTAATTAAGAACAAATACTTTTTCAAAGTCAATTAAAAAATTACTTCTTACTTACTAGAATCTCTGACCCAGTAGTTGATAGATTTGGGCGAAGACTCGACGTAGCACTCCAGCATGACGTCAGTGCCAAGCGGAGCACCCACCAGCTGGTTCGGCACTTGGATCACTGGATGAACTACAGAACAACACATTTCTTTACTAAAAAGTGGCAAGAGCAACACATTTTTATTATTAACCAAACAATCCTCTCCAAAAGTAGTGTTCGAGAATGTAACGTCTAAAGAAAAGTTAATGGGCTGGCAACATATTTAGTACCTCCATAAATAGCAAAATTTTATTATTCAGCCTATTATATAAAACAGGCATAACCAGAGCCCTTGAAGCCAGAGCGATATTTTTAAGCTAGCTTACAAAATTCTAAGAGAAAATACTCGGCCCGGACTCGGCTAATAATATTAAAGTTAAATCTTGCATAAAGGCAAAATGTCCGCTCGAGTTGACGCGAAGACGCAAACAGTCCTTTGCAGCCAGAAAATAATTAAAAGCTACTACTTGCTGACATTATATAACACCATTAATAACAAGGAACCTCAGAAAGTTGTTGAGATAAACAACAATTACCGCGAATTTTCGGTAGACCTATTTCGTTGGAATGGACTCGGACTGCTTCTAAAAACATTTCCGCTGGGAAAAAAAGCTTCGAAGCCCGGGACGGTAGCTTATTTAATAAAGTAATTTTGCGATAAGAGGTTTATCTACCCCGATTCTGCGGAGAGCATTGATAGTTCTTCATTAAATTACTCAGCGATGGTATTTTTATTTGATTTTATTTAAGTCTCAGAGGTTGCTATACTAATCGATAGCACTATCTATCTATGGCTTCTTAGGGACTAATACAGTGTGGGGTAGTAAATGTTTGTAGAAATCCTGGATGCGGTCAAGGTATTAGGTATATTATTTAAAGATAGACCAAAACATATGACGACAGGAACCCGTCTACTGTCACAGCTATCTGACTTACATAGTTTTTTTTTAAACCTCTGAGTGTGATTCTTCTTATCATCAAAATGTTTACAATTATGCGAAAGAGTGTTTTTGATACGTGACTCCGCCTGGGAGTCTAAACTTTATATAATTTTGAATTTTCATTGACTTAAAGTCTCATTAGAGGTGACGTCAAAAATATTAATGAAGCCAACAATTAATACTTTATTTTATTTTATTTAGTAATAAGTTTGCAATACTTACAGTGAACTTTGACGAGAATTCTCTTGCTGACTGAAGGAGGGACCCCGTTGCTGGCAATACACAGATATGCACCCATATCTGAACGCGATATCTTGTTGAGTGTTAACGCTTCTTCTTCAAAGACTGCCACTGCACAAACAGGAGAGATATTCTAATATTTCAATAGATCTTGGATATTTTCACACAGTTAGGTATTTTTTTATTAACAAGTTTTAGGTTGCACTGAAACACTAGATTCGTTCCGTTTTGCTACAATTAAATAAGTGTATTTTTTTCTGAAACTACTCCTACGATTTTGATTAAACTTTTTTGTACTAATAATAATATAATAAAAGATAAAATTTAATGTAATACTATATAAGCAACAAAGACGGTCATTACTTCCATTAAAACACAAAATTTCGTTCAAATTTGTTTTTAACGTTTGTCAAAAAAAAGAAGCAACCACACGAAATCAAAGAAAAAAGGGGCAGATCGTGTTTATAGACAGTTTAAGAAAATCATTTTTTTTATCACTTCATACACTAGAATCTTACGCTTTTGATAAAACCTGTGTAAATATTTGTGGGGTAGTAAAAAAAAAAAAGGAAATAAAGATCTGGCCCGCCTTAAGGCTGGTTGGCTCTTAAGAGCGGCAGTTGAGCGCTACCGTGGGTTGGATGACATATTGAATTAGAGGTTCCGGTTGTTTTTCCTATATCAATAACTGCATGTCAGAATCCTTCGGTTGGCATAGAATCTGACATTAGCGCTAACCACTCGGCCTATACAATCATACTTATCAGAACATCATAGGTAAGCAAACATAACATCAAAAATCCATCAAACAGGTTGCCAACTAATCTGTTACATTAATGAGTATTATTATTTCTTTCACCTGTATCTACGAAAATAATTCGAAGCAACCATTTATCATACTCACAGAATGATAAATATAATATCTGTTTTGACGTTTACGTTCAGAGAAAAACCCGATTGAGTGATTAAGTTCAAGGAAATGGAGACACTGTAAACAAAGCTATTATTTTATAACGTTTAGGAAACAAGTAAATGTATAATATTGTTCTTCCAAATAATAGTATTGCGCTCTAGAATATATTTTGTTTTCTCTCTCTCTCTCTTTTCATATTAGGTATGACAGGACTTTAAATGGATTTTAGGCTCTAACTCCCAGTTTTTTAGTATAGTTACGAGCAATTTAATAGCGGTAAGCAGAGCAGTCTACTTAGCAATCTTAGACTTAGCACTTACTTGCACACTCATCAACTCTCTTTCTCTCCTTTAAAGCTTTTTTGTTTTTATTCTCTCTTTACTTTTAGGGTTCCATGCACATAATTATATCCTTCGTAACTGGACAAAGAAGCCCCAAATGAAAGAAATATTACTTGAGTTTGGAAGAAAGTGCTAAGCCTGAATAGATTGCTAATAGCAATCAACAGAGATGTAGGCATGATGACTAATATTTTTTTATTACCTCATAAAAAAGCTGATCATAAATAGAGCCCATCAACGGAAACAAAATTTAAATTAGTTCAAAAATAAATAAGATATAAGCAGATATAAGCATTTAAATTTCATGCTAGACAGAGAGCGCACTATACTGAGCCGTGACGTCACGGCTCAGGAGCGCCATACAATTGCTATACTAACACACGCTTTGTGAGAAAAGGATAGAGCATCCCCTCCCTATCCCCACCTAAAACTTTAAACGCTCATATCTCAGAGATTTATCAGGCAATTTAAATTATTTTTTCAGTATGTGTAATGTATTTAGTTATATTCCTCGCTAATCCGGTTATTTGTATTAAATTAAACATGAGAACACATGCCTTTCTTGAAACTACCAGTACATCTTGGTCTGTAGTTTAAAAAAAGTATAGGAATAGCAAAAAATATACGCCTTGTCATATATTTTTTCGTCGTACAAAAACGTTGATTCAATATTATCAAAATAAAGTCAAAATATTTCCAATCGACAGCGTATCAAAGACATTATGATCAACAGGAAAAGCTAAATATAGTACCTATATACCGAGATAGCAATATTTCCTAATTTCAAAATTAACAAACGTATCGCAAACACGGGCCGGTGTACATCGTTATTTGCCCTCCGGACTTGAATACCTTACATTTTAGCCAAAATAAATTGTCAGCCTTAATTAAGCGTACCTTTTGTTTTTCCGCCATTAGGATCCCTAATCACTATGTCCGTTGTCCCGTCGTCTGCCACGTGTATTTTTCATTTAAAGTAAAGTTGGCTTCGGCAATAATTTTATTTAATGAAATATAACAATTATGTCGATCCAATCAAAATATTATTTAGTTGCGTTCAGTTAAAATCTGATGAGACTCACGCGCATTCATACTAAAGTCAGTGATGCCAATATGTTTGTGACAGTTTAGCGGAAGATAATAATCTTAAAAAAACCTTGTATAACCTAATCCACAAAAACATGTAGCATACCTTTTGTTTTTCCTCCATGAGAGTCTCTGATTACTATATCAGCTCCGTCCTCTCTTCTCCACATGATGCGTGGCTCTGGCATGCCGCGAGCCTTACATGAGATTCGTGCTGTGCCTCCTTCTGGTACCATCACATCACTCGAAGTCTCTTCAGATATAAAGTCTGGAGGTACCACCACTTCGAGGTAACCCATCTGGCGGCAAACAAAATAGATAAAACAAATTTTCACTGAATATTTGCTAGAACCTTAACATTGAAAAAAAATGTAATGTATGTAATATTGGAATTAGCAATAATAAATTGAAAATTCAACACTAATTTGTTCTTGTTTCCGAAATATTATTGTAACAACATTGTGTCAAGTGGCGTCATGCTGCGTCAACGGTGACATCGAACCCAACTGCGCTGTCGGCGCCCACGATTTATGCCGTTATCAGGCCCGGGTATAAATTACACCAGAGCGCAATAATTTAGGTGCACCGTGCACGAATCATTACCCGCTGCGTAGTGCTATGCGGCTTAATTCACTTTATCTCCCCAATATTTACTCTAATTGCGATTTAATTCTCGTTGATGCGTTACTAAAATAGACAGCGTTATCCTAACGTCACGCCACCGCTCCGAACTAAACCACTTCACAAATCTAGTTGGACGAGCATTATCAAACACAATGGCGGACGAAAGTAACAGTGGTGGCGAAAATTCGACCTATGAAGCCAAATGTCGGTGGTCGAGCTACGGTAATTACAGACTGATTATATGGGTTTGGATGATGAATGAAACCACAATAATGTTTAGCCCGACAGAATTATCACATAATGGATACTACTTCCACGGAAGCTTACAAACGCTCTCTCTTATATTTATTGGGATACCCTTGGTATATTCGGAGATTTGCGTGGCTCAATATACGAACTGTGACATCTTGACAATGTGGAACTTTTTCCCACTTTTCCGTTATGTTGGATGTGGAACAATTTATATAATTATCCTGAAAACTGTTTACATCATGGTACTAACATCCTGGTATTTGGTGTATACATTCTATGCAGGTCTGGACCCTCCACCATGGTTTTCTTGTGACAACTTTAACACCAGTAAATGTATGGTCAAAAGCGTCAACGTATCTATATTTCAACATTGCTTGGAAGCTCAGACACTGTTTGGAAATGATTGTGGAATGCAAACGGCAAGTGCCTGTCTATTTGAACGTGAAATTGGTGGAAGCAATACTATGGGCGAAATAAGCTGTTTCTTCTCATGGAAGGCAATTATTGCGTGTTCTACTATAAGCTTTTTTTTGATTTTACTATCAATTAGGAAACAAAAATACATGCAGATAGTTGTCAAGTTTCTGGCAATATATTTATGCATTGTAATATTAATATTGTTTTGTGTAGCGTTATCGACCAGCGGAACTTGGTATGCTTCAACAATTACTCTACATTGGAAACTTGTTACTTTTTCGAATGCATTTAATTCAATCACTAGAGGTCTGCTTTCTGTTGGTCCAGGGTGCGGAATAATTATATTTTTATCAAAAGATGTCTCATTTCGTAGTCCAGCAACAATGACTGCTATATCGACTTCATTATTTTCACTTGTTCTATCTCTATTGTTTGCAGTTATAGCTTTTAGTGGCATTAAAACTATGTCTTTCTTCCATGGCGAAGAAGAATTTGTTATTGAAATAAATGATAGTATGTTTTTTTCTACATTCGCTTCAATGTCTGAAATTATGACATACTTCAACCAGTATATTTGGGGATTTCTATGGTTTTCTTCTATAGCATTATGTTTGTTCTCAAACCTTTGGATATTGCACTTGTATTTAGGAGATATAATGTTTGAATTTAAAATTGCGCGAAAGTATAATAATTTAGCATGTTGTTTCTTAGTATTATTTATCAATTTCATTACTTGGCCGTTTTTTTGTTCAGATCTTGCCGGAGCTCTGGTAGATGTCACAGAGTTGATGCAAATTATGAACACTTTCTTGTTTTCTTTTTCTTTTTACTGGATTTATGGCTATAATACTCACAGTATTGATATTATTTTTATGATTGGGGTAAAATCAAGCTATTTTTGGAAAATTGCGTGGTTAATGAATCCAATATTTCTTCTGGCAATTTTGTATTTTAGATTTAAGGATTTAGAAGTCAGAACTTATGGTGAATCGTTTAAAGTGTCACTGTTGGACATAGATTTTGATTGGCTGCTTTTTTATTTGCTTTTTGGTGTTTATTGCACTATTATAATTGTTGGGATTGTAGTTCAACTGATATTTTATTACAGCCATGGTGCTTTTAGAGCTGTATTTTCACCGACAGATTATTGGGGTCCTCGTGATTTAATTTTGTACAAAAGTAGGAAAATGTTTGTTCCAGAAATAATGACAACTGAATTTTTGTATAGGCAGGTCAGAATCCGTGGGTACAGTGGACAAAAGAGGCATACAAGTACGCATAAAAAACGTCGGGAAACTGTAGAGTCATTTCACGAAGAAATTGAATGGAGTACCCTGACGTCAAACTAAAATTCTATTTCGAATGTTAATGAGAGTTTTTTCAGGGCTTTCTTTCAGCAAATTTCACTAGATGACGTTAATAACTCGACTTCAACTAATAGGGGGTTAAATACTAAAGGAAACATAGAACATCGCCTACGTTTAAGACCAATAATTTTCTTTTGGACCATCTGTTAGGTTAAGTATTGGCTGTATCGCCATCTATCGACTCCTTAGAAACTATTTCTCTTATTATTGTCTTCATATCAAGCTCTTATTATTTTAATCTACCTATAACAAAATGTGTACCAAAAAGTTTCAATTTATGACTTTTGCTTATCTACTATTTTCGATACGTATGTTTTTTTTTTAGTTTGATTTTTACAATTTAATTATATGTACGGCAGTTTCTAAATATTGGCGATTGCTTCCCCATACTAGCTGCAATTTAGTGTGGAATAATGTAGTAATATAGGTGTTATCTGTGAGCGTTGTATATTATGTACCTATACTAGCTGACCCGGCAGCCGTTGTCCTGTCTTAGAACTGTCAAACGCGCGAAGTAAAAATCGTCGTTAAGTTTTCTGAAATTTTCCAATTTTCTGGGCAATTTTCTTTATTTTTTTCCGTAAAATCCTTCCACAAAGTATTAAGAAACTTTATATTCATCTTATTTATCTTACTTAAAAAAAGAGGAATGAAATCGGTAAAGTCGTTCTCAAGTTATGGCGTGACCAAGGTAAATAGGGATTCATTATAATTTTATATATAGATGGTGTGTAGCGCTGTTATTATATAAGGGACCTCGAGTTTATTTTACCTCTATTTTTTTAAATCTCTTTTACGTACCTGACTTTTCATTGGATCTGTATTTATTTGACACATGTATTGCCCTCGATCTTCCTCCTGTACGTTTCTAATATGCAAGTTCCAAACAGTCGGGCCATTGTGGGAAACGCCAACTCGATCATTATTTGTAACTACATACACATGTATAGCTTGAATTGCTTTAGTATCAGCTTTTACCCACCCAACCTGAAAATTCATTGCTATAATAAAAACTACATTTTATTAAAAAAAACATTATGTTTTTTTGTAAACCTGCGTAGCAAGTTTGATGCATTCAACATTTTTGTAAGCGTCACTCTAATGTGCATCTTAACAAGAATAACAGATAATCATAGAAGAGCGTCCATGTAGATAACAGAAATTACATCAATTGGACCAGAATAATTACGCTAAACTTACCCTGTACCCGCCAAGGTTTTGCACTAGACATCTAAATGTGGCATCTCTACCAATCGGTACTGTCAAATTAACTAATGACTCCACAAACTCTGGCTGGTAAGCTTCACCTAAAATAAAATACATGTTTTATATTTAGTTTGTAAACCTTGATTCACATTACCTCGGGCCCTATTCTGACCTTATTATTTATTAGATCTGATTATGTTAATCACAGCAAAATTCACAATAGAAAACTATGTGCTTGTGGGGTTTTTTACTTGTTTGTTGTACCGATGCGACGTTATTTGACATTGGAAACTGCTGTGCGGGTCGATATGGGGCTGCAGTCTTATAAGCAGTGTGATGTCGCACCGTAAAAAAATTGTGACAATAAATGCCAAATCAAGGTATTTTTGTCCAAAATCATGAATGAAAAATAATTAGATGAATTTGTGGATGAATTAGATGCGATTTAGATGACAACACTGAATGTAGGCAATATTTTGGTTTGTTTTTTTTTCTTAAGAGAGTTTTGGCGTCGCACGTTTTATGTATTTGTCAGTAGCAAGTATAAATAAATTACACCATAAGAAATTTCAGAAATTCTTCGAAAGCAGTTGGCCATGTAAATGCATTTAAGCTACGACTAAATTGCTCTCTCGACAGTAATTTTTAAACTTAAATGCGATTTGAACACATGAAAAACATATGCATGTACATGTGCATGTGTGTGTGTTTTTAACATTTAAAACGTGTGCTCTCTTGACGTCATAGACAGTACAAAAAACGCGGCACGGTGGGTTTTCGCAGAATATGACGTCCGGTTACAGTGTCTATCTTAATAATGGTCTGTTCTGTGGTTTCACATTTCAATGTCAAGGTCAGCACAAAGCCGAATGGGGCCCAGTGTAATGTGAATCGTCCTTAAACGTTGTCGATTATGTAATTGTGTAACTCCAACATAACAAAGGTAATTTGATAAACTTTATTGTGACTTCACATTACAGGCGCCTTTGAAGCATGCAGGAGAAACGAACAGTTTTCCATTTACCAATTAAGGTTTTGGGCGATTGAAACAAAGGCAAGGATAAAATAAACTATGTGGGTAAAATGCATACGTGTCTGTAATGTGAACAGAGGCTAAAATAGCTTTGGTATATTTTGAATATTTCTTACCAACAAGCTTAGAGTCTAGCCCAAGCATAAAAATTGCCGTACATATCGACCACCAACGCTTCTGCATATTTCTTATCACGCCTTCGATGTTCAAACGCTAGAGCCCGGGATAGCCATGCGAGTCTGGAACCAAGATACATTAACATATTTACCCAGAAAACATCAGATTATGTATAAATAAATATTCGGGACGTTATTTCACACACGGTCATCTGACCCCAAACTAAGCAAAGCTTGTGATATGGCTGCCAGAAACTGATATACATACATATATATTTTTAAATACATACTTAAATAGATAATTGACACCCAGATATAGAACAAACACAAATGTTCATCACAGGAATGTTTGTCCTAGGTGGGAATTGAACCCAAGCCCCATATTATAATTCAACCTGAATCAGATAAATGTAAGTCTAAAGATTGTATTAAAATGAAATAACGCTTATAAATAATAGTTTAAAAACTAAAAATCACGCGTAGGTGATGGCAGGCATTTTTCCCGCTAGAGGACTCTGTCTTAAATAGTTCCATTATCCACCTCTTCATTCTATTGTCAGATTAGTTCAACGGTACCAAATTATTGTATTGTAATCCGATATACATTACTTTCTAAGTTTGAAATTAATTCAACAATTAGAAGTGGGTTAAAATCGACATATTGTATGGATATAAATGAAGTAAATATGAAGTGTGTAATAATTAATTATAATTATTATCAATTAAAAAACTGGCTTAAAATTAGTAAAATACGTAATGTCGTTTATTAGTCAAGTAAACACATATTCTAGTTATTTTGGTTTAAAAACTAAACTATTGAACCGGTTATGAAATTTCTATCTTAAAGAATATCCTTTCAAATTTTCCAAATCGGTACAAAAACGACGGAGTTCTGAGGTGACAAACATAAAAAAATTACCTAGTTAATAAACCCCTCCTTTTTTGAAGTCATTAAAAATAACTTTAATTCTAGGGAGTATGACTTTTATTTTCATCAATTTTCTTTCGGTAGCGTCGTAAACTACCAAACAGACTTTTCAACCTTGTACTTTCTTTGCTGAAACGATTATTCGATACATCAGCATCAATCGGGCGGTTTGATATGCCGATCATGATAACAATATAGATAGCCTGTTTGTATGCTGAAATGAAATCATGACGCGTGTGGAATAGCGGCATGTCGCAAGGAGCAATGTTCGG
Organism: Agriopis aurantiaria; assembly: GCA_914767915.1. Lineage (NCBI taxonomy): Eukaryota > Metazoa > Arthropoda > Insecta > Lepidoptera > Geometridae > Agriopis > Agriopis aurantiaria. The sequence continues at coordinate 8,608,851 of OU611983.1, read as the reverse complement.
TCCCTTCCGATACCCGATATTCCGATGCTCCGACGTATCGATAACGATGCGACGCTATGAGTATTTTCTTCTCTATATGAGAAAAAATACTCGTTTATGTATCTTAACACAGTGACAAGAGTTCGGAAAGCGTGCGAAATGAGTACGGATGCGATCGCGCACCGGTAACTACTTTTCCGCGCGGTAAAATGTTTGAAGAATATCGTGACATGTTTGGTTCGATGAAGCGATCTAACTAAATGTTTCTAGTACGTCACTTTAGCTTCGTAATATTGCCATCATCAGTGATAAAGGTTTTTGTGACTCCATATTTTGATCTTAAGCGTTTCTTTAAACAGATGCTTAGTTTATCTAAACATTTTAAATCAATGAGGCACATAATATTAACCATCATAAAGAGAAAGGTAAAAGGAAAGAGAGGACTGGGAAGACCAAGAAGAGTATTCTTAGACCAAATAAAAGAAAAGGCAAATGTTAAGTCGTACAGGAAGGGGAAAACGCTGGCAGAAGTCCGTCAATCCTGTAAGTTACTCCACCGACAAGAGCTATGCTCTTAAATGCTGAATGAATGAATGAATGAAGGCACATAATATTGTAATGAGTAATCATCTTAAAAATGTGCAATAGTAGCCTACTTTCCTCTACTAGGTATGCAATTTTTTGTTCAATGTTACTGTAACAATAATGTATTCAATACGTTTTTAACTTTGACAAATTTTATAGATACTTTTATACTTTAACGGTTAAAAAATTATCTACTAACGGTAACGGTACTACTACTACTATCTACTACTAAATTTGTCCTTAGGAAATTAGTACCCATACCGGCTTTTTTATTATGAAACAAACAATTATTTTTTTCTGATATTGCTTTAAAGTCACTCTGTAGGTATATTATGTATCTGCCTACGAGTGTGGAAGAGAAGAGATAATAAAATAAGGACTGAAACAGGTAAAATGTATTTGACAAAATGACAGCTGGCTCGGGGGATGATTAAATAATCCCTGCCTTTTTATACAGACCAAAATTGTCCTGGGGCCTTACGGACAACTGAACTGTTTGGTGGTGGTGTTGAACAACTGAATGGTTTGAAAGATACATCCGTTTAAAGGTAGTATGGACAAACGGACGGACAGACAACCTAAGCTTAGTAATAGGGACCCCTTTTTACCCTTTGGGTACGTAACCCTAAAAACTACTAAGTAAATTCTTGTTAATTTACTTCAGCATGGTATATCGATACATAATGAATAGTCCTTCCTCGACTTGCTGATACTCATATAATAATTCATAGAGTTCGCTTTGATGTGCATTGTCTTGGACTTGAGGTACTTAGTTCAGATGAACCCGGAGTAAGTTACCCATGGAACAAAGTTTGTAGCGCCGCCGCGCCGTCGGAAATTTCATACCGGGCAGCCGGCAAACTTCTAACTATCGCCCAAACATTTATACTTGACTTGATTTGCAATATCTTATAGTATTGCTTTTACTCATATATTTTAGGTATGTACAGCAGAAACAACTTTCGCAATATAATTGAATTAGATGATAGACACGGTGAGATAATATATAATATGGTTATTATTTTTAATATTTAATAACAGCGTTTGACTGCCACCTCCTGATTTGACTCCACCTTATGTTAAGCAATAAAGCGGTCTACGATAGAGCACGTTTGCCTAGAAGAAGCCGATTCCTCCTCATTCCTCCTCACTGTGCTGGACAGGGTGTATAATGTAACTATGTACTTACAAATTTTAATATTTTTACCATCCTGTACTGTATGGAAGCAATAAAGAATCTGAATCTGATTCACTCGCGATTTGAAGACATCCAGATTGTAAATATCCAAGAAGACGGTATTCAGGCATGGCGTTCCACAGACCGTAATCGTATCAAATATATTTTCTTATCATTTATCTGAGTTTAGTCGGAAACGCAACAACTCGTAGTTAGTGTAGGGGTGTTAATTGGCTACTGATAATTCTAACAACAATCAATTGAGAAACCCCTCGAAAAGAAAGGAAGGATATACTCAATCAACTTTATTAACACCTCTATACTCTACTCGAGAATAACACTTTGCTCTACCGCGTCGCAGAGCTTTATTTCTTTATGATTAAATTTTATAGAGGGAAAAATTGTTCTTGGGACAAATTGTTTGTGTCGTATAAAAGTGGTAGGTTATACGCTTTCAATATTGCTTTGAAATATTTGGAGCTAAGACAATTTTATGTTGTATGGCCAGTTTTGAAAAAAAAAAATTTATACAGTCATCGACATGCATACAAATTGTAGTTTATTTATTAAAATCTATACCGTAACTGTACACGTGTACATTAGTATACGTACAGTATGAACCCTTATTCCTAAGGTATAAAGTTGAAAATCAAACTTTTATCGACATAATTTCGTGAATACAAAAGTTGAATTATAGAGTACCTACATAGGATAGATATAATATTGCAATTATTGAAACTTACGTCATTTGTAACATTGTGCCTATTAAGTGCAAGTAGCACATAATTTACTTCGTTAGCTAATTATAATACTGTAAAGTTATGAAAACATTTTATAAATTATTATTGTCATTATCAGGTACTTATAAAATGATAACGCATGTTACAACAATTGTTATCTCAAATTAAAAAATATATTTATATTTACCTCCCACACATTCATGTCAAAACAAATAAAATAAATTCTTAGTAATCAAGAACCCGCTATCATTATAATAGCGTTGCTCAATACAATAAATTACTTAAAAATTTAAATAAAAACTCTAACATAAATGATGGCTTCTAATAACTTAAAACTAATTAAGTCCTCATCGCTTTTAGCGATAAGGCTGCCACTTGTGGCACTAGCTCGTAAGTGATTTCTATCGTGTTGTAATTTTTATTTCTGGTGTACACAATAAAGAGTTTCTATCTATTTATATAAGTCCCTATTTAGTTTTTACAGTGACTTTTTGTGAGATTTAAAAGTTACAAAAAAATTCAAGTCATAATATAAACAAACAATGATGTCGATTTGTTGAAGGTTATAAAAAACAAGACTAAACAATAATATTGCTGTCTTTGTCTAATATACTGCAATGAAAATGTCCAATAATAAAAAAAAGTTTTTTTTTGTTCAAAATGTTGTCATTTGTCAACAAAGGAGTCGATTTAAAGTTTCTGAGGATGACAAAACTAAACTAAAAGTGTTTCTGTCAGTTTAGTTTCTTAAACTAAAGCCTTAAAAATTCGCACACTGACCTGTCACATCGGCATCAACATTCCAATAAAAAACTTATCCCGTATCGTGTCAGTGGCGTCAAAGTTCCCGCAAAGTTTGGCGCCCCGTGGGAGCGAGCGGACGGTGGAGTCGGGAGCGCGGCACACACTGAGCGATTGTTCATTCAACCCTCCGCCACGCCGTTATTCTTACGCAGATGTCCACTGATTGAACTGATTCATCTAGAATTTGGTACGTTTTGGCACCAATCCTGCTTAGGTTTAGAGCCATTTCAGAGCATTTATCCTATCTTGTAGTGTCGATTCTCTTGTTTATGAAAACATACAGCGAAATTTCAAAGTTTAATGAAAGTATTAAGAAACTTATTGAACTTCATAAAAGTAAGATTATGTTCAAACCAAAGTATGTACGTATTTTATTTTTAAATAGGGTTTCTATAGCATCATATAAAATTAAATTGCCATGTTTTAATTAAACAATAGGCTTGCTTTTGACCACCTGACGTTAAGCGACGCGGTTTACGATGGAGCACGCTTGCCTAGAAGAACGTTAAGTTAAATTAAGTTTTAGAATTAAGCAGACGTCGAAAGTTTATATGAAAGTCTTATGTTAAACATTACGGATTAAGCTGATGAAATTGCATGGGGTTTGAATATGGTGTTGAAAGTTTTGTAACTTTAACGCTGAAATTTGGCAGGTAGATTCTTTATGGGATGTAAATGTCCACTTAAAATGATTCTTCAAAATTAAAGGGTTAAAGGACAAAACGATGTTTGGAGTTCAGATGAAACTCTACGCATACGAAGTCTCGGGAAACAGCTAGTATATACTATATAAAAGCGAAATACCGCACACTCACTGACTGACACCACGAAATCTCAAAATCTAATTTGCCTACAAAGCTGAAAGGATAACGGGCAAGCTTCATAACTTTTTTGGACCAAAAAGTGGTATATCCAAGTAAGCAAGTAGATTTTTATGGGGTATATAGAGTTAAGAATTTCCGAAAGGGCCGAATTAAACGGGGCTAAAGGGAGTTGATAATTTATATAGAACTTACTAGTTATATTTATATGTGTAAGTAAGTTTGGGGTGGCTTTTACTTAGCAGTGGCACAAAAATTGAGTACTAAAAAAAAAAATTTCCGTGTACTAACTCACAAACCTTGAATTTTTCTCGGAATAAAACAATCCAAAGTGTATTTGATAAGGTGTTTTTCATTTGGTATATTCATTATAACGTAATGATAAACTGATGAACTATTACCATCAAATATATATTAATCCGTTTCAAAATAAGTTAACAAAATGAAATGGAGATAGAGTAATTATACAGTAAAATCTGGATTTAAATTAGAAAGTTGCTAATTGAGGCGTTAGCGAGACCGTCATCTGGAGTGAGGGTCAGAAGAAGTCTTAACCTGTTAATTTGAATTTAACCATCCTAAGTAGAAATTGTTTAACCTGGATTGCCATAATTATAAGCATTATTAACTCACTTCATAAAACTTAATTGTTATTTATATTCCATAGAACGCTTTGTGGTGTAGGGTAAGACTGAGGAAGGAAAAGCCACGCGGCAAGTCACAATTACAAAGGACCAAACAAATAATAAAAACCAAGACAAAGGTCATATCAAATATCCATGTTGGCCCCACCCCAGTTTCAGTTGGGAACTCAGTCCTTGAAGCTGTTGACGCGACCTAGGACAAACAGTTGAACTAGGTAGGCCCAACTTCAAGAAAGAGGTCAACCGGTGAATCCAACTCGGCTGGGCAGCGTTCGGTAAATTTCGCAACGGCTTCTCGTCCAAAATACCTCAGTGCCTTAGGACGAAAGTGTTTGACCAGTGTGTGTTACCAGTGATGACATACGGAAGTGAAACGTATTCCCTCACTATGGGTCTCATAAACATGCTCAAAGTCACACAACGAGCTATGGAGAGGGCTATGCTTGGGGTTTCTCTACGAGATCGAATCAGAAATGAGGACATCCGTAGACGAACGAAAGTCACCGACATAGCCCACCGGATTAGAAAATTGAGAAGCAGTGGGCAGGGCACATATCACGCAGAACAGATGGCCGATGGGGCCGAAAGGTTCTGGAGTGGAGACCACGGACCGGTAAGCGCAGCGTAGGACGTCCACCGACAAGATGGATGGACGATCTAAAAGAGATCGCAGGGAAACGCTGGATGCACGCCGCTTCCAACCGGCCGGAGATTGATGGGGAAGCCTATGTCCAGCAGTGGACGTCCCATGGCTGAAATGATAATGATGATGATGACCAAATAAAAACAGTACCTACTTAACGATCTCGTGAAAATTTGTGTACGAGAAAGGCTGCAACACGTGAGAAATGGCGACGGATTGTGAAGCGAGCCATCACCCAAACTGATGACCACAAGCACTCTGCAGAGCGCTAAGGGGTAAAAAGAAGAATTAAGTGATATTTTGTTAATATTTATGCTTTATAATTCAAATATATAATATCAGTAAGACAAATCATGAAGTGACAAATAAAATATTACTTTGGTGGTGGCATTGGGTCGTTGTAACCTTCATGGAAGTTATTATAATAACTCCAAGGAGACTCCAGCTGGTATTGACGCATCTCTTGTGCAAACTCCACAGGCTCGTAGACAATTTTCTTTAATTCATCATCGTACCGTACTTCAGTGTAGCCCACTAAGGGAAAATCTTTCCTCAAAGGATGTCCAGTGAAGCCATAATCCGTGAGTAGCCTTCTCAAGTCCGGGTGATGACTGAATATGATTCCAAACATGTCATACACTTCGCGCTCAAAATGTTTACTGACAAACCAAAGTGGGTATGCAGAATGCAATGGCGTTAACTCATCTGTATACGTTTTCACCCTAGCACGCTCTCCATACCTCAAGCTATTCAAACAGTAGACTACTTCGAATCTGAATGCTCTGCTTGGGACGTCAATGGCAGTTATTGCTGAGCAAGCATTGAAACAAGCATTTTGGTGATGGCACATGTAGCTAAGGACTGGGAAAAGGCCATCTGGGGCGACCAATATCTCCAATTCATCAGTGTGCTGCATTTGAACCTTCTGCACCCATTTTGGCATGCAAGCAGCTACATACAGACCGAATTCGTAAAGTCTTTGACGTTTGGTATTGTCGTGTCTCTTGATGGTGTGACTCTCGTGTTCGATTGGTTCCAAGCAAAATGGATTATAGCAAGGGTTTTCCGGAGCAGTTGTAGGTGTAGGCGATTTTTCGTGGTACAGCTTTTTGGACGCGTAAATGTGGCGTTTGAGTGCGAAAAGAATTGCTTGCCGGGTAAAAGACCACATTTTTAGCAACACGATCGAGTAATAAAGAATTTATTGTTTAGAAAATTTAATATTTCGCAAACTGCGTGGAGTTTTGGCTAACAGAAATGACATAATGACGTATTTTTAACTTTGAATGGTGTGTACGACGTATCTCCCAAAAAGGTTTTTGTTTAATTAAGTAAAAAGGTTTTTATTTTTTTAAATAAATTGTATTGTGTTGTGATATTGTAATATAGAAAACAAACAACCAAACTACACCATTTTGACTAGCAAAGTCTGATTAATTTTTTGTAATGAAACAAGCATTTTATGGCATGTTGTTAGTATACAATTACACTTATCACATATAAGTTGTCTATCGATGCATATCAACTTCAAAAGAAGAAAAATAAGTATCATAATCAGCCTGCTCACTAAAAAGTTATGTCATGAAAAAAAGACGCGCCTACTAGAACCCAAAGAGAATATATAACCGCTCTTCTCATTTTTCGTAGGTTAAGCATTGATCTATACTATAATATATTATATGATCTATACTATAAGATTTGATTGTTTGTTTGCATTGAATAGGCTCCGAAACTACTGAACGGATTTAAAATATTATTTCACTGTTGGGAAGCTACACTATACCCGGGTGACATAGGCTACATAAAATAAAATAAAAATAAGGATCCTTACTAAAACTCCAATAATGTAACCCAAGGTGTAAAAAAAAAATATTTTCACCCATGCGAAGCCGGGGTGCGTTGCTAGTATAAGATATAGTAATTGAGATTAGGTATTATTTTGTGGTCTTAACATGCTGGTGTCTAAGTGTCTATAGCGTATGAAATCACATTAACTTCAATATGCAGGTGTTTTCTATAACCTAACTTTGCAACTGGGTTTTTTTAAAGTATCAACTAAATTCTATACCATAATACCCAAAAATGAACGCTATTCTTCAAAATAATAATTTTGTATAAATGTAAAATTCCACACTTCAATTAAAACTAAAATGCAAACAACACACAAGGTTCTAAAACTTCGAAGAAAATTACAGTTACTATGTACCTAGTCTCGAGTTTAAATGACAATTAAAATAAAAGCTTTTCGGGTTTTATGAAATTATGAAGACATGGTACCCGGAGCGGTCGGTGTTCCCAACACTCACAGATTTTGAAATCGAACAGATGTATAACTTAAAAATCACGGCAGGTCACTGTTTTTTGCAATATCAGGCGTTATTTCTAACTGGTTTAGACCTCTAAACCAGTTAGAAATCTCCTCTCTTCCGACCTCTCTTCTGCTCTATTCCACTTAGTTCTATAGTTTTTTAGGTAGGTAATTAGATGACTGTCTGTTTTTCATATAACTCAAAAAAGGAGGTTTTAGTCAACTGTTTTTTTGTGTGTATGTTATGCGGTAGTTGTCTTTCCGATTGTAAATAGATTTTATTATGCTTTTTTTACATTTCCATCTCTAAGAGTGAAAAATTAAGGCATGAAGTCCTGTGAAGTCCATTGTAATATTTTATATATTTTTGTAACAAACAATAATATAGAAGCAAAGAATTGTTTCACGTTGTAAATTATCCATACTTTCTTTTAAAGGATTTGTGTGTTATTTAAAGTTTTTGTAAAGGTGTATATTTAACTTTAAATCCTTTCATTAAAAAAATGTGGATTAGTCTTTATATTTTTCATCCACGATTTTGCTTCTTTCTATGATTTTTTCCTTGTCCTTTTTGCAGATAGCAGTTTTGCAGTAAACGACATCTCGTCAAAATTTTGCTTTTTAGGGTTGTCTCTCTTTAGCACCGGTTCTGTACCAAACAAGGCTTTACTCTTTTGAGTTCGGAGAGAAGTTTCGACATGTGTCCCGCAACAGCGAGACCTGCAAACGAATATCCGTCTCTGTTTGAAGAAAATACACCTATGTGGGAATAAGTTTTCTGACGGTTTTCTGAAGAGTGTGGGTAATATTTGGAAATTTAGAGTAGGTATTCTGCGAATTCTGTGACATCTTTACTCCAAAGTTATATGATTATTTACGGGATACTCCATAAATAATCTTTACTCCGTTCACTATGTGATGATCTCTAAACGCTACAGTTAATTATAAATGTATTCATAAAAATGAATGAAATTCTTGTATCCTACTAATATTATAAACGCGAAAATTTGTATGTATGTATGTATGTTCCCATCTAGAACAAAAATTTGTGTGATGAACATTTGTGTTTGTTCTATATCTGGTTGTTAATATCTATTTAAGTATGTATTTAAAAGTATATATGCATGTATATCAGTCTCTGGCAGCCATATCACAAGCTTTGCTTAGTTTGGGGTCAGATGACCGTGTGTAAAAAAATGTCCTGAATATTTATTTATTTTATTTTTTATGTATGTTTGTTCCTTTTTCATGCTGCAACGGAACAACGGATCGACCTGATTTTTTGCATGGTTATAGTTCAAGGGCCATACATGACATAGGCTATTCATCATCATCACCATTTTTCATCACTATGCGGTTGAAACCGCGGGGCGCCGCTAGTTTTTTATATATAGCCAATATCATCGTCATCATTATTAGCCTTTAATGTTCCCACTGCTATATAAGACACAAGCGTTCGCTCAGAGAGAGAAAGAGAGGATGGGACCTAATCCACTATGCTAGCTAAGGGCATGTTGGTGTATGTAATGCCTTTGAACTTTTAAGGTTCTTATTGGACATACCGATTTCCTAGCGATGTTTTTCTTCACTGTTTTTAAAGGATGGCATCGACACTGCACATAATTTATTTAGATACTAAATAAGTCATTGGTGCAGGGCCGCAATCGGACTAGGTGCCGTCAGATTGTGAAGCGCACAATATGCTACCGCTTGACCAATATACTAAACAAAACTATTATTATAGTATAAAAAACACGCTAATAAGACTTGTTAAAAAAAACAGCCCAAAATGTGAGTCCTCGGATCAGTTCAATGGCACCAAATCATTACAAATGACTGTATTTTCATTCCCATTACAATACGACACAATTCAATGACTCTTTATTAAAATATCTCAAAACAAGGATAACATAAACATTAAAATAAAAATATTATCTAGGCTTTTAACAGGCGGCCTTATCACTTAAAGCGACCTCTTCGAGGCAACCGTGCACGGAAAGAAATTAATATAAAATTCCTAAGTAAAGAATACAACAATTGTGGCCTTACATATTCTTGCAAACTTTAAATTGATACGACATTAAGAAAATTTACTTCCATGATCATATTTGGTCAGTTATATGTGAAGTTATTATTCATATAAAATTATTCATATAAAAGATAGACCAGAAAGACAAAGAAGAAAAAACCGAGGGCGCAGAAAAACCCATTGACCCGAAATAGAATAAAATAATACCTAATATTTTCAAAATTATTATATTTTCATTATGATTACTTATTATTACAAAGTTTAATATTTATACGACATTAAGAGAATGTTAAAACTTGCTTGCATGAAAGTTTGTCAGTTATACATGAAGCTACACGCTCTCTCGAGAGGTCCTCCAAGTTAACACACGTCATGGGTCCGACGGTTTACAACCATTTACCGGTTGAAATAACGGCAGCAACGAGTCTGCAGTCTTACAAAAATAGATTAAAAAAATGGCTCATCGAGCAGTGTTTTTATAGATTTGACGAATTTTATAAATTTGATATATGAATGTAGGTACTATATAATATTTGAAATCGTTTGACATTTGTATTATTATTATTTTGTATTTTACATTTTTTATTGTTGTAATTTAATTAATTAATTTGTTTGAATTTCAATCAAGTAATTATTATTTTATTATTTGTTATATTCTTACTTTTTAAGTTAAAACTGTATATTGACTTGTAAATTACCATTTTATTAATAAATTTACTTATGACTTATGACTTATGACTATTATTAGCTTGTTTTGATAGGACAGTAAGACAGTAGATAGAACCGCGGGGCGCAGAAATTAAAAGTATGAATTGCCAAATTAGGTAGGTTCATTCATCGAATGATTATACGAAATGAGAGCATTTATGTTTAACAGATTCACACATAAAACAGTGGGCTGGCTGCAGTTGATTCAGTGTTTCCCGGTGACTCCAGATTGTGCGCTGCACCACAGTTTCCGGTTTCCGGCGCGAGCGTGCGCCTGCGCTGTCTGCAAGCGTGACGTGGTGCCGCTGCGGTGGTGGGGAAATAACTGTATGTGGCAGTTTATTTGTTTAATATCATTTTTATATTCATTGTAATTTTTATGCACCTTATGTTAAGCCTAGAATTTAGAATGTTAACAGATCAAAACCCTGCGTGGCAATGCACTGCGCTCGTCAACCTGAGGTATTAGATGTAAGATCTCTTTATGCTCTGTCATTTCACTATTAACATTGTCCTTCAATCAGATAGGCAAGAAATCAGATAATCAGATTCGTCATCGGGCGAGATGGTGGTCAAACGCAAGCCTATTAAATATTTAAAAAAAAAGATGTAATGATACACACTGCTTGGCGGTTCAATAACTGAAAAAGTATAATAAGTAGAACCCCGGAAGGACTCTGCAACTGACTGACTGTTTTAAAATTGTAGATGGTACATAAACAGATTCGAAACCAAACTATGTGCTCAAATCATTGAGCGGAATTTCGTGTTTTTTGCAGTCTTGACTGAAGAGAATAGCCGAGCCCCGTTGTTTCACGACTCTATCCTAGAAGACGCAATTTTTCCAGGAAACTGTATTGTGTACACCAGAAATAAAAATACCAACAGATAAAAAACACTTAAGAACTAGTGGCACAAGTGGCGGCCTTATCGCTAAAAGCAATCACTTTCAGGCAACCATCGGATGGAAAGAATTTACATAACAGTTGCTGCTGCTGCGTTTGCTGATTCTTCAAAATTTTTCTCTTAGTTTTTAGTTTAAGTGGCTTTTTTACTCATTAGGTATGTTTTTAGTCCTCTTTTGTTTAGGCTCAAATAAATACTAGCAGACTGTATAAACTGGTATTGGTAGAATATAAGATATAAAATAAACAATAATGAGCGGATGCTTGACGCCGAGGAAGCGGTAGAATGAAAACGGTGGAGCAACGGTCAAGCTCCGTGTTCCCGCTAGAATCCTATAGCACTTACGAGTGTTGGTGTCCCAAAATCATGCTTACGTTTTTTTATGAAAATAAATATAATTTTGCCCCCAAAAGTATAAAAGTATTCTGCTCGTGACCAAAATGCTGGCCTGTATTTTGGGCAGAATATAATCCTCGCAATCCAGTGGAGCAATACGGTTAGCGTTTTTTGTGCTTTACTTTATTTATTCGCGTAAAAAAGGATAAGATTATTATTTAAACTATATTTATAGGCTTTCGTTGCCTACATATACTATAAACTATTTCCAATATTTTAATTTTTAAGTTTTGTTTTTATGTAGATATAGTTACAAGGTTTTGTGGCAGTTTTAATATTACATAATTATCTCATACCTAAACATTTACTCAAATAAAATTTTAATTATACTTCAAAAAAAAAATACTTTGTGTCAACTAAGTTTACTAACAAATATTATGATTATCGGGATATTTACTATGATTTGGTTGTAGATGGAGGTCCCAAAGATGGAGGTCCCAATATTTCGCCACAGTTGCATGATCTATGTTCACAGGCAGACAAATCAGGCAAATTGGGCTGGGAATGCCCAGTTTGCTTGATGTCCGTGCAACATGTTTATGTTGCATGTAACTGCGCCGAAATATCGGGAGCTCCATCCAGAACCTAATCACATTAAATATCCCGTTAATAATAATACAATTGTAGTGAACAACCGTGATAGTTTAAAACAGTATTTTAAGCTCAGTAAATCACACAACTGCGTGCATCTACGTGTTAAATATAAAAATTATTACCTACATGATACCTTTTTAAATTGAAATAATATCAAAACTTTCAATGCAAATATTTCTAACCACAAACTACACTCATAATAATATGTAAGTGTATTATGTATATAAGCTACCCTTGGATCCAACTCGCCAGGCTGCATTTAAATATTTAAAAATGTAACTCAGTGGTTAACGTTGCTCTAAATTTGGGTAAATCTTCCTTTCCGGCCACAGGAGGCTGTGGTACACTCTAATCTGGACAGGCGCGTTCTTTAAAAGTATATTAATTTTTCACAGTCCCTGCTTTTAAAGTTAGTTTAAAATTATATTAAATGTACAGACCGATGTTGTGGTATGTATCTTAGCCGCAATGCTGACTTTGGTTGCGCAAAAAGTTTTTAATTTTCAAACTTAATTTTGAAGCTAAGTTCAACTAAATAAGCGTGAAAACTGGACTTTTACAACATAATACTACACTATTTCTATTTGTTTATTTGCTCTGATAGCTGCAATAACATTGTAAAAAGCTGAATGAAAACATTTTCTTTTAATATCTTATTGAAGTATATCGGGTACCTGCTACAGTATTACGTTTAAATATCTAGCGAAAATGATCAATATTCGTGGTTTACATTCTGTTTTTATTTTACAATGTTATTGCAGCTGTCAGAGCAAATAAATACTTGGACCGACTTTAGTCATTTTAAATTCTGTTAATATGAAATGGACATTAACAAGAATCATGTGAAATTACTACAATGTATAGTGTATCCATAAAATCTGATAAGCTGTTAAGATTTATTACCTATCTGTCTACAGGTGTGGCTAATAACTAGAAACCCTTTACCTGTTGGTAGGGGGACATCATGACTTTCGAAAATGAACATTTGTGTGTTGTAAAAGTCTCATACATTTCGAGGTCTTGGTCATTATACAGCGTTATACGGAAAGGGTATGCTAAGCCGAAAGAGGTTCGTTGTACCAAAGATTATATACTAGAGGTTGTACTCATAATTATGAACAAGTTTTTTTTTTTTCGATTTTCTCTGCCATCCTTTCAAATTGATAATTATTATCAACATATAAATTACTTTAGCGATGTTATTTTGAAGACAATGGAGATTCGGTTTTTAAATAATACTATTCCCGTTCAGTGTTTTATTTTAATTTTTAAAATTTCGATAATGTGCGAAAAATATAGTTTCCGGAAATGGGTTCATAAATTTAACTTTAACAGTCATGCTATGTTCCTCGTCCTACAGGTAAAGGGTTATGTTCTCTTCACGCCTCACCCTGTTTATTAAGCACCTAACCTAGGCCATAGATTTAATAGGTAGATACACTGAGCATTACTGGAGATCCTGAGAGCTTACTGGCTCAAGCAGTTATCATAAATCTTAGGAGTTATGCAATAATAATACCTATGTAGAACTGTGAAGCTATTTGCGTGGTCAGTTAAGGGTGTTTGCTCATACAGTGAAGGAAGTTTACTAAGAGTGATAAATATATTTTGTAAAGTTTGTTACTTATTTGTTACGGTATTCATTCTTTTGTAGTTAGCTTCTGGAAATGCCAAGAATGAAATGGCTAGAGGTATTAAGGTAATGTCTCATTTTGATAAATATAGAAAAATAGAAGAGAGAAGTTGAAAACAAATGGGACTAGTTAAAATTTTAGTGTCTTCAAGTCGCGAGTGAATCTGTTTCTTCTAGGCAAGCGTTCTCCATCGTCCATGGCATCATCGCTTAATATTAGAGAACGTGGCGGTCAAACGCAAGCCTATTATTCAATAAACAAGCTGATAAAACTGTGCTGATCTATAAATACGTTAGGTATACTTATAATGTACGGTAATCAATGTGTTATAATGTACGGTAATTCGATTCCCACCTAGGGCAAACATTCATGTGATGAACATTTGTGTTTGTTCTCTATCTGGGTGTTATTATCTATTTAAGTATGTATCGAAAAATATATAGGTATAACAGTCTTTGGTAACCATATTACAAGCTTTGCTTAGTTTGGGATCAGATGACCGTGTGTGTAAAAATATCCCGAATATTTATTTATTATTTATATCATCGTCGCCTTGAACAGCGGCAGCAAAATACGGTTAACTTATGGTTATATACGATACTACTACTAATCAACATAATCTTTGCACTGAGCGGTGTAACCGCAGCTTGATAACAACACAAATAAGAGTACCGCATGTGTGTGTACCCCACTGATTTATTGTCTAGTGAGTAGTAAATATAAAATGTCCGTCTTCATTTTTATATTATCGCGGTTGGGCACGTGACCCATACTAGTATACTTGGAGTAACTTCCTACTTATCCGTAGTAGCTATATTGTAATGTTTATAATTATAAATACGGGAAGAGTAGCGAAGTAATGAGATACCTACCTACACTAATATTATAACGAGGTAAAGTATGTAAGTTTGTTTGTTTTATTTTAACACCAAAATTACTGATTCGATAAAAAAAAATTAGAAAGCTACACTATTCTTGAGTGCTATAAGCTATGTTTTATAATAATAAAAGGTAATTTTCTATACTAAATAACCGTATTAGTAAAATATGTTGGAGAAAAATAAGCTGATTGGCTTCTTTATCGGCTTACGCTAACCTTACGGTTTGAGATAAGTGAATACAATGTTTGACAAAAATGTTTGCGAAAGTAGTTTTACAAAAAAAAAACCTACCGTAGCATATATCTAACTTTTATAAGAAAACCACAATAACGGAAATAACCCGTTATTGTGTTCAGAATAAAAATTAAAATTATAAGGTCATGTTGAGATGCATTTTTATAATCTAATTTATGTTTTTTACACAAATAAATGAATTCATTATTAGTAGTACTTAATTTAGATAACGTTTGCCGTTTACATTATGTGACTTAATCTCACAGTTCATGAAATAATGTAAAATTAAAATAACGCGACCATTATAATCCACGCAGCGCC
The DNA here is from genome assembly GCA_914767915.1 of Agriopis aurantiaria. Classification (NCBI taxonomy): domain Eukaryota; kingdom Metazoa; phylum Arthropoda; class Insecta; order Lepidoptera; family Geometridae; genus Agriopis; species Agriopis aurantiaria. Next base: position 8,593,447 of record OU611983.1, on the reverse strand, counting down.
TTTAATACTGCACATAATAAGTAGGTAATATTATAAATTACTTTTACAACACATTTGCTCAAAAAGTGCACTTACGAAGCCTGTATACATCGTTCGAAAGTTAAACATTACGGATCACACAACGGAGCGTGCGGTAATGAATTTGTCCGCACGCTCAGATGTATAGCACCGTGCGTGTGATTTACGGTATTTTTTTAATTTCCATCCTAATTACATAAGAATTCCACAAAAGAGTTTCATATTACGAGAATAAATAAGCTGAATGATCAAACCTCCTTGGAAGCGCTTTTGCTCAATACGTTTGTCTCAGTTTAATACTAAAGAGAAAATGAGACGAAAGATGTAGTTCTAATTTTCACCACGTGATAGTGGCGCTATTTGCATGTTCGCGCCATTTTCTTATTATATTATAGAAACTATTGTTGTGACAAACAAAATATATTAAGTTATAAACAAAAATTGTTTCATTTGTAGCCTTTTTTTCTCGCAAATGTGTTGTAAAACGTTGTATGGCACACGTGCGGATTGGTTATTACAAACTCGTGACTATGGTAAGCCCTCGACTTCGTCTCGGGCTTACATTCGTCTACTCGTTTGTAATAACCAACTTTCCGCACTTGTATCATAAATAACTATTTATCGACATCACGAGAATACATTAATATGGGAACAAAACAGTCTTATCGCTTTGAGCGACCTCTTCCAGACTACTTTCAACAATATGGTGTGCTGCAGTGGAGCGGTGTCACGGGTATTTTTAACTTCGAAAATGATTATCAATAAGGTTGTTTTTTAAAAAACGTTCAATTAATATTCCTTTTTCTTATAGATTCCCTTCCGAATCGGTAAAATTAACACACATTCTTCAGCCCTTTTCACAAAGGTAATTTGTTAATGGCCCAGCCGCAAATCTACCCTTATCTGGCGGGCGACCACCGCCTTTTCGAAACAAGTAAACTCTGTGGTTTCCTTTTTTTTTTACTTCTAAATAATGTCGCGAGGCAACTTGTTTATTACCCCTTTAGCGATAAGAACTCTTAAAAAGATATTAAGGGCTTTTAAAGAAATTGTTTTAGAAAAAGACCGCTATTCAGGCAACTACGTGTAGCTCTGCTTAATTATTGAATACTTAGCTTGTATAGAGCTGCACTTAGCATTTTAAAGAAGATGTTTGTTTTTAACAATTAAATTACTCATTTTGGCCCGAATGTCTTCTTATTATTGTTATATTCAAGATATTTATTTAACCAATATATATTTTTTTTTCAATAAATAATATATGCCTAGGTAAGTTTAATATAAAACCATCAACTATTATACAGAATTATAACTGTAGTTTAAGTTGATTGAAACACGATTATAGTTATGTGCGACGGCGTTGTTTCAGAAATTGTTCTCGTTAGTCCACAATTTCCTGCTCCTGTAGTAGGACAGGTTGGTAACTATAATTAATTATACTACTAAAAAGATTTAGCTTATTAATTACATCCAAAATAGGGAGGGGTAAAAACGCTGGCAGAAGACCCCGTCAAGCCTGGAAGTTACTCCACTGACAAGAGCTATGTACTTAACAGTTGAATTACTGAATTAAATCCTAAAGCTATTTAATGTTAAAGAAAATAACTGATACCGAAAGGTGTCAATTTTAAAAGGTATTTTTTTTATATAAACTTAATATTTTACCTAAAATTGTTGACTTAAAAGGCTAAAATACAAAAAGCTTAAACTTGATACTTTTAAAATTGTTGTAGAGCTTTCATAACAGTTAAAATTGTACAAAATTATAGCTACGACACATATAATTTTTTTAATATAGTAAAATTTTATAAAAATAAAAATGATAAAAAAAAAGTATATCATTATGTTAAGAGTAGAGACAACAGTACTTAACAGAACAAACTAAATAGACATTTTAATAGTACTAATTTTATTTTCCCATCGTCTACAATATCGGCAAACATATGTGCCGTAACTTCACCATACAAATAGTTTTTTTTTTACTTATTATGGAAGAAACAATCTTTCTCATGCCTGTCATCACTTCGTAATAGGAACGCAACCCGTAACCATTTTTCAGGGATCCGTACGTTGGTAAACGATTAATTTGCTATTGTTCTTTATTCCACAGGGAAGGAGTATAACAAATATTTCCATTATTAGTTAATCCTTTTTTACCTTCCTCTCCCATATTCTCTATTTTTGCTTCTATATCCAGTGTGTTTTTTTTATTATTTTACTTCGTATTTTAATAGATACTATTGCGATATAACTGGTTTCATTTTTATACTATTTCTTACATAAACTAAACGTTAGTAAAGTTATATGATTATTAACGGGATATTTACCGAGATATTTTTTTTTTAAACAGTGTTTCCAAACCTTAGTTTTTTGAAGCCAATGTAAACGACTGCTATTTATAAAAATTGTATTTAATTAAAAACTGCCTACTTTGTATCGATGATTGGGTACAGCGCAGACAGATACTAGCAGTTGAATGTTTTTTTTCTTCTTCTGAATTGATGTTCCCTTGGGCCGTACCGTTATCTGCTTTAAGTTATTCAATTTAGGTGGCTACGTAAAGTTCAGAGACCGCAAACCGTATCTCGTCGAGATAAGGTTCATTTTCAAGTGATTTTCCGCAGTCACCTAGACTGAATCGCTTAAAATAAGTGACGGTATGCCCCCTGGGCATAAAATAGGCACTGTCTTTGAGCAGTGATAGAAATATGTTAATTAATATAATAAACAATGGTTTCGTAAAATCAGGCAAATACCCTATTACTGAAAGAACCCTGTCTCTATTCCGCTAAATCATACTTAACAAGTTTTGTGTTTACAACTTCTCAGCTTGCAGTGATAAAACCAAACACTACTTTACAAGGGCCTGGTTTGTTTATTCTGGCTCACTTGTTAGAAGCGAAACGGTTGAAGTAAAAACAAACTATCGTTTGATTGTTGTTTTTAATATTCAGTTTGGTTACACATGATTGGGGGAGTTGGAACAAAAACTGATTCAACTTTTACCATTTTGTAATTAATTTGATATTGAATTACCGGATAGACATTTGAGCATCAACGTGTTTTTTTATATTCATGTCTATTAGTGTTTCTAGCAATCCTTTCAGTGAAGAATAATAGACACGCTTTGAATCTATGAAGGGGTTTTGGCGCCAACGGGAAAAAACATAACATCGCCTCAATGTATTATTTTCTAAAATTTGTGATTCCAAATTAATATGTAATAATGGTGGATTATTGTTTATTAAGTGTTCTTAAATATACAAATGTATAGACAAGTGATATAATGAGATGAAATATGTATTTTCGTGATGAACTCCACAGAACCTATAGTAAAGTCTCCACCAATTTACTCGGGCATGACTTGGATTTGACCGTGCCTTACTTTGCTTTACTCTGATTGTGACTATGACTTGTTTGACGTTATTTAATACCATGTAAACCTATTTATATTTCCGAAAGATTCTGTATCCATAGTCATGAAATAACTATTCAAAATATTTTTTTTAAAGTTAGCTCAGCTTACTAGGTTGAAAATAGCTCTTTGGTATTTGATATTCAACCACTATTATCTTGTCTATCCAAATTTTACCATTAGTTTAACCACCCCAAATGCGTTACGCACCGCATGTCGGCGTAAGCGAAAAGTGCTCCGACGCGCGTATTGTGTGTAAGAAGATTTATACACAATACCAATGGTATATACGAGTAATATCATGCACGTATTTTATAATTTTTTTAAACTTTTTTATTTTTATCTTAAAGGTAAGTGAAATTCCCCATTTTAGCCATAAAAAAAACTCCTTCGCTCGCATTCGACGGGTTAAGACTGTAACGAGCGTCTATGTAATAAATAAGTATAATACTTACATGTGCTTAGTAACCTTAACTTAATTATATTTTATCTTTCTTCTAACTTTTGTTAAAAGAAACCGCCCTTGTACTTACGACCGTAAGACCACGAATCATTCGCCGACATGAGACGAAAAAATCTATTTAGAAAATACATTCTTATAGGTACATAGTACCCATCTGAGAGAAAGCGACATCCGTATCTTTCGGATTTCCTGGTACGAACAAATTGTACTTACTGTACATTTGAATGCTTTCCTTTGATAAATATCATTTATGAATGACGAATTTTGATAGACATTTAATTTTCTATAGAGACATTAAAATAAAAAACATAGTAAATATAAGTAACAAGTAATACTTTTTACCGAATAGTCAGCGCTGCGCGCTCTCATAGCAACTATTACATAAGTGCCGCAAAAAAATTTGAACTGCATAAACGTAACCAGCAACTCCTAATTCTTAGAGATCTCGTAATTTACCACATCTGTGCCAATTTGTTTATCATAATTATCCTTGAACAACAATAACAACATATCACTGTATTAAACACCGAAATAAAAAATACAAAAAGTCACTTAAAGATAATACAAGACCGGCTGTTTTGTTTTAATATTCATGTGTTAAAATTTGTGCGTTTGATATATCTCAAGACATTTTCACGGCTATTGTATAAAACAAAGCTTTTCAACAAATTTTTATTCAACTGTCAACATCAAAATTTTCAGCCACTGACGATCCTTCTCACCTTGCTGCAATAGTAGCTTTACTGAGTCTGTGCCTTGCTGCTAAGGTTGCAAGTTGAGGTTTGACTACTTGAACATAATTAACTCTTATAATGACTAGGAACTCTTAACCCAGTGCAACGCAAAGCAATTTACTAGCACTCTTAAATCAAATTTCCTACAAATTGAAATTCCAAATGAGTCGTAAGCGCCATCGCAGTTCTTGCACTTAATTCGCACTCAGTAATGAGGGTGAGGAGTGCATAATTCATCGGCAGCGGCCCGCGCGCGGGGCGTTAAGTGGGGTATTTTATTGGCTTATTATACAATATTCTAAGCTAAAAATCGTGGAAAGAGTACGTTTTTAATTGGGCAGCGGGCTCGCGTGGGGCTGACGCGAGTATTATTCATGGCCGCTTCAGCACCAGCTTCGTCGCCCAGTTATTCCGGTTCCAGTTTTTTATGATAGCTCGCGGCATGTAGGTACTACTGGTTGCAGCAGTATACTATCTCGAATTGTAAAAGTAATTATTTCACTTTGTATTTGGGTGAGTGGTCAGCTCTAGTGTCAGAATTTTGTAGTGAATTTTGTGTTGTCCATACATGTAGGTATTGTTAGTAGTTGACGATTTCATGTGATTTTGCATAAGTAGGTAGGTAACAACTGTAAACACAATTTAATGTTATGGTCTTTGCGATAACGCGATTATTCAGGCTATCACAATGTATGGTAACCAAATCGTCACGGAAACATTTCGGTAGCAACAGCGCAAAAATACTAATAATGCGACTATCGCGCAGCATTATTATTGCACTTTAGTACCTAATTGACGACATGGGCATATACACATATAAGCTAAAGCAGTAGTTCGACTTTAAACAAACGCCCATATCGAACGACGTAATCAAACGAGCGCTCCTTACGCCCCCGCCTGCTACGGCACTTCACGGTATGCTCAGAGCGATAGTCGCGCGCGCCGTGTTATTGATATTCGCCGTGTGTTGTGCGTATGTTGCCTAAGTACAAATTAAAGAAAATTTTCTTAAAACCCGATAGTAGTAACCTTAGCCCTGTGACAGTCATTGAGATTAAGGATACGTCTGAGTCAAACTACTGCTTATATATCTACTGTGACATTTTTTATTATAATTATGGGAATTACTCCCGTAAGATTAGGTCGAAAACTCTGGACTATAATTTAGTTAGTCTTAAGAGAGTAATTCCCATATAATTATGTATCTAGTTATTACGTGCTAGGTAATTTTACCCGTGAATCTCTAGTTTACTTACCTCTACACGGAAAAAAAAGATGTCTTATATCAAGACAATATCCTATTGGTCAAGACATTGCGAGACTTATATATGGGGAAAACTATATATTCTTAAATAAAGTAAAATATTTTCTCAGTTATATTGTCTTCGTATAAGACATTAAAATTTTGAATCAAGAATTCTGAATCAAGAATTCTGAACCAAGAATTCTGTAGTATCGTATGAAGAATGTACAATGTTTTGATTGAAGAATACATATCCTTGGGTGAAGCTTCTACTATTCTTAACTAATAAGAAAATGTTTTAAGACAAGACTCGTATGTTTCATACTAAGAAAACATAATGTTGGGTAAAGTCTCTTCTGTTCTTTGTTGTTTTTTATTTATTTTGAGTCAAGATTAGTATGTTTCATATTGAGAAGACTTAATCTTAGGTGGAGACTCTACTATATTCAGTTAAACACATATTTGTCTTGAGATAAGACTAGTATCTTTCATACTGAGACTACATGATCTTCGGTGAAACCTTTACTATTCTTAGCTGAAGAGGTATTTGTTTTGAGCCAAGACTCGTATATTTCATACGGAGACGACTTAATCTTAGGCGGAGACTCTACTATATTCAGTTAAATATATATTTGTCTTGAGACAAGACTAGTAAATTTCATACTGAGACTACATAATCTTCGGTGAAACCTTTACTATTCTTAGCTGAAGAGATATTTTTTTTGAGCCAAGACTCGCATATTTTATACGGAGACGACTTAATCTTAGGTGGAGACTCTACTATATTCAGTTAAATAGATATTTGTCTTGAGACAAGACTAGTAAATTTCATACTGAGACTACATAATCTTCGGTGAAGCCTTTACTATTCTTAGCTGAAGAAATATATGTTTTGAGCCAAGACTCGTATATTTCATACGGAGAAGACTTAATCTTAGGCGAAGACTCTACTATTTTCAGTTGAATAGATATTTGTCTTGAGACAAGACTAGTAAATTTCATACTGAGACTACATAATCTTCGGTGAAGCCTTTACTATTCTTAGCTGAAGAAATATATGTTTTGAGCCAAGACTCGTATATTTCATACGGAGAAGACTTAATCTTAGGCGAAGACTCTACTATTTTCAGTTGAATAGATATTTGTCTTGATCCAAGACTAGTAAATTTCATACTGAGACTACATAATCTTCGGTGAAGCCTTTACTATTCTTAGCTGAAGAAATATATGTTTTGAACCAAGACTCGTATATTTCATACGGAGAAGACTTAATCTTAGGCGAAGACTCTACTATTTTCAGTTGAATAGATATTTGTCTTGATCCAAGACTAGTAAATTTCATACTGAGACATTATAGTCTCAGATGAAGCTTCTACCATTCTTAGTAGAAGACATAGGTTTTTTGAGATAAGACTAATAATGTTTCATACTGAAACACCATTATCTTGGGTTAAGGCATTCCTACTATTAATTGAAGAAATATTTGTATTGAGACAAGACTTGTATATTTCCTACTGAGACTGGATCAGTCTCAGCGTGAAACATACAAGTCTTGTAGCTATACTTGAAATAAAAAGTATACTTTTTCTTGAAGAAATCTGTAATTTCAAAACAAAATTTATAGCTAACTTATGATAACTAAACTCTTACATTTTATATTAGACTGAATACGTGAATATTAGGTTAAGTGCTACCAGTCTATAAGTCAACCTTACTGATATCACGTGATAGCAAATTTAATTCATAAGTACATTGTTTTATATAAAATAGACAAGAATCTATTTTACATAAAACAAAGTAAAATGAACATTTGCTATCACCTAATAACAGTAAGGTCGACTCATAGAATTATATACCTGTCTAGTAGACAAATAACACTAAACCTAGGTACAAAACAATGTGAGAATGAAAAGTTGCATTCACATGTTAACAGTAGGCACCTTTACATTCTCACATTGTTTTGTACCTAGGTTCTGGTTAAATGTTATTTGTCTACTAGTCTGGAACATTATATAAGTCAACCTTATAGTGCTAACTGACGAGACGGACTTGGTTGACGAACCGCCGTCCAACCACGGGTAAGAAAGATACATTTTTATCTTTCCCAACTGTTGGTTGGACGGCGGTCCGGCAACCAAATCCATACGTCTGTTAGCACTATAAGGTTGACTTATATAATGTTCCAGACTAGTAGACAAATAACATTTAACCAGAACCTAGGTACAAAACAATGTGAGAATGAAAAGTTGCCTACACGTGTTAACAGTAAGGTCGACTTATATAATGTTCCAGACTATAACACTTAACCTATAGGTACAAAAAATGCAAGAATCAACATTTTGCTATCACCTGATAACAGTAAAGTCGATATTTTATCCCCAATTTAGTAGACAAAAAATTATCAATTAAAAAAAACCGACTTCAAAAATTCTGTTTACTTGGATGACATATTTTTCCAGTTATTTTGATTTTAAAACCAAACTACTAAACCGATTTCGATGAAATGTTTATGGACCACCTCTGAAGTATGGCCTACCAAACAAAAAAGGAATCATCAAATCCAATACATAATCAGCGTAGAAATCGACGAACATACAAGAAAAATACAGTTAAACATAGAACCTCCTTTTTTGAAGTCGGTTAATATCACTTAACCTAGGTACAAAACGATGCAAGAATGAACATTTTGCTATCATCTGATAACAGTAAAGTCGACTTATATCCCATTTTAGTAGACAAATAACACTTAACACTAAATTTTAAACTTAATATCTATAGCATTTTAAATCCACATAAAATTATTGATTGAACTTTCTGGTTAAAGTAGTAGTTATATATACAGGGCTACTGGTTAAAGCCGGCTTTGTATTTTTTTACACCATAGGTGGCAAACAAGCAAACGGGCCGCCTGATAGCAATCACCGTCGCCTATGGATACCTGCAACACCATAGGGGCATCACAGATACGTTGCCGACCCTTAGACTATTAACAGCCCTTTAGTACACCCCCTTGCCCTTTAGTAGTCCCTTATTTAGTACATCAAAACAAACAAATTTGGTTCTACGAATTTTCGGAATTAGCAAAAAAAAACGGCCTTTTCTTAAAAAAATCATTCACTCCCGACAAAATATATGAAACAGCAGATTATTATTTTCGCGAATTTTGACAAGTTGTAGAACAAAAGTTGTTTGTTTTCACGTATTGAAGATGCTAATTTACCAGACTAAAATACCAGTAATCCTGTATATTCCAGACAAATAACATTTAACCTAGGTAGATAACAATGTGAGAATAAACATTTGTTATTATCTCAAAGTTCGACGCACATATATTCCAGTCTAGTAGAAAAAAAAAACATATTCAAAAAAATATTAAAACATTGTCTTATGTGCTAGCACTTAGCATTAGATATCAAATCCATGATGTAGGGTAGGATCACATCATATTTAGTGTTTATATCATATAAACATTTCTGTATTAGTAAATACAGGTGGTATCCTGATTTTGGATATGTCGCGTGGAGTACGTGATAACACTTGACTAGTGTATCGAAAGCCTTGTAGGCAGATCTAAATATATATCTGACCTTATCTATAATAAGATAGAATGTTCCACAAGGATCTTCATCGGTTGTACAATGGATTATATAAGGTTGTACGGTTTTTCTTTTTCCTGACGCATCTGTGGATATATCATCAATTTTCTTTTGGATATCGCCAGGAGACTGAAAAGAAAAGGTTAAGTTTTATTTTAAAGTAAATGTACATACAGTAATATTAACTTAGTTTTTTTTTTGTGTTCGTTACTCTCAGGACATGATTTGTATAAAAGAAAAAAAAAGAAAAAAAAATTGGACTATACGGGAGCGAAGCCGCGGGTAACAATTATTATTAGTAATAGATAAAAAAACAGATAAGAGTTCTATCTATAGGTAGTGAAAAATGTTCGCATCATAACGGCATTGACAAGTTTTCATTTTAAATGAACTATTAAAATTTGAAAACCATTTCAAGATTTTGGGCTGCTTAACAGGACCAACTATAAACCAATTCTTTATTAAATTTTTGGACATTGGCGTTTAATTTTATCATATTTATATCAATTGAATTAGGAATAATAACCTTTGCCTTATGATATGACTGGTAATAAAAAACAACTAACGTGACATGAATGAAATATCCAAACATAGAAAAAACGTTTTTTTTTTTGAAAAATGAAAGAATACGCATCCCTTATTTTTCAATAAACTATATCATCATCATTATCATTTCAGCCACTAGACGTCCGCCGCTGGACTCAGGCATCAATCAAATAAAAAACTAACAAAATAGTAAATATTCTAATAAAAAATAAAAAAAGGATGATTTTTTTTTATGTTGTCAATTACCTTTACATTCACAATGAAACTTTCCGTGCACTCTGCTATAGAAAACTTTTGCCGTTTATTAAGTCGTCCCTTTGGAGGCACTAAATGGCAGAGCAGCTTAATTTCAGATGGAAGTTTATGATCTAGAAGAAAATGATATTATTAATTATTATAATCATTAATCCACACAAATATTATCAAAGTGAATTGACAAGTTTTAATTTAGAGGATGTTAAAATTTTGAAATGTCAATTACTTATACTATAAAGTATATCAATGCCCTCATTTTTAAACTGAAAACGCATCCTCTTTGGCTACATTAGTAACAATACCAACCATCATTAGCCAGTCCATAAATATATTCGACCAAAGCCGCTGACTCTTCTTTTAAATGCGGTTTTTTGACATTCTTAACCTTTTCTATGAATTCTTTCCATAGTACATAGAATTTATTTGCTCTTCCCGGATGTATTGCGTCGAAGTTAACTGAATCTGAAATGCAAGACGAGTGAGTAACAGACATCACAGTGTGGTGTCACATAAACATGTGAGCGAATAATCAGGTAATTAAGTACACGAGCATAAAAATTAATCCCATGCCATATTAATTTACGTTTGTTGTAATATATTTTTGTGGTTTTTTTTTCGGAGAAGCCTCTAAAACTATGTTTAGCTTGCTTCATTGATATGTCTGTCTGGCTTTCCGGTTCAAATCTTGTTCAATTTTGACTCAGTTTGCACTGTTCAATTGAGTTGAAATTTGGCATACTGTCGTGTTCCAATGACAATATAATGGTAAAAGCGAGTGGATCTGATGATGGAGACGGAAGGTACACAACGGAAACCTTCAATAGCTACCGGGAATTGGACTCATTTTGATCAGCGTACAGTACCAATGACGAATTTTATAAGGGCTTGTCTGGAAATTGTAATAATGGTCACCGATGAGTTCCGTTGTCTACCTTTCGTCTAAATCATCAGATCAGCTCGCTGTCACCATAGTATGTATTATCATCGGAACTTGACAACCATGCAAAAGTTCAAAACAACTGAATAAGGGGAGCTGGGTCCTTGTAAATCAATTTAAATCGAATGAAGCAAATTAATAAATTGTAAAAAAGGAGGTTTTCAATTACTCACCAAGACATCGCTTCTGACATCATTTAAAATAGGCCAATTTTCGATTAGTGCTCCCACTGTATCATATTCAGGCAGTTGGCGGAGGTCATACGTTGTTTTCCATTTTTGGATGACGTCTTCCCAAGGTTCGGTATTGTTTTTAAGCCAAATTAAATCATCTTTGTTTGTAACTAAAATGAGAAGAACATGGTACATTCTTTATTCATATAATGAAAATTTGTGTTTGTTCTATATCTGGGTGTTAATATCTATTGAAGTATTTATATATATATATATTTTTTAAACAGTCTCTAGCAGCCATAGTACCTACAAGCTTTGCTTAGTTTGGGGTCAGATGACCGTGTGTGCCAAAATGTCCCGAATAAGTATTTATGTTTACTCTTGACAATTGAACAAGGGTTGATGATTGGAACCATAACATAACCTCTAAAATATCTAAAATATTCTTATAATAATCCTTGAGCTTTGAGCTTTGTTTCGCTCTCTCGGCTAATGAGAGAGTAAGACAAAATTCAATGTAAGGTTACTATAAAAATGTTTTTAAGGTTGTGTTTTTTTAAGCAAATGTATAATAAAGATATGCAAACCTCTGATATTATTATGTTCATTAATTTTATTTTTAAGACATATGCGTTTGCAAATTTTTGGGCACAATTCCTTCAGCAACTTATCAGTCAAATCTTTGAAAAGATTTAGATCAATGCCATTCTCTGAAATAAATCAGGAAAAGCAACATGAACAACAAAATTTATTGGTTTAACTTATATGTCAAGAATCTTTCAAGGTAAGAACTTAAAGATTATAATTATCATCAGATGGCTAGTTGAAATTTTCACAGAATTTGTAATGTTACGGCGGATTGACTAACAAATAATAAAAAAGACAAAAAGTAAAAACGAAAGGGTGGTCCCCAACGTATTTTTTTTACGTATTTTTGTATTAGCTCTAATGTAAAAACAGTAATACTCACAAGCGTCACACTTAACATGATTATAGTACACACTCTGAAGTATAACAACAAATAATAAAAAATGGCCAAGTGCGAGTCGGTGACAAGTTTCTGTTCATTACCAAGTTATAACTGGTAATTTCGTTATTGAATTTTGTGGTGGTACGGAACCCGTAGTGAGCGAGCCCGACTCGCACTTGGCCGGTTTATTACTTTTTGACTTTATTATCATTTCTTACTTAATTCGCCGTAACCAGTGAGTTAAGCCGTAACATTACCTACATATACGTATTATGTGAAAATTTCAACTGGATATCTAGCTATTACGGTTCGAAATGATACAGCCGTGAAAAGTTAGGACAGACAGACAAACGGACAGCCAGACAAACGGATAGACAGACACCGTAGGTATTAGTAATAGGGACCCGTTTACCCCTTTTGGGTACGGAACCCTAAAAATAATTAACCGTAATGGCAGAATCGGGACGGGTGGCTGATTAGGTATGATTATAATTATGTTTGAATTTTTATTGAATAATGCAAAAAAAAGTAAACTACTATGGAATTTGAATGAAAAGAGACAGATGAATATTGTATACTTCTTTCTTAATTCTTATACAACCAGAGAACAACACAGTCATCATAATAATAAATAAAGTTGTAAAACTTACTTGTAAAATTTTCTATTATTTCTTGTTCCATGTCCCAGCTTTTCAATAGGTCACTCATTCCTTCTTGCCCTGACATTATGGAAAAAAATGTATCTCTTCACGACACACAAACACGACATTAAAATGACATGTAAATTGACAAATAATATGCTCAATTCTTTGCATTAAATTACCAAAACAAGCTAAACTAGCGAACGGAGCCGGATTTCGACGAACTGTACGTGAAAATCAGCCAGAGAGAGTACTGACACAGTGAGTGAATTGAAGCGGGCGAAGCGACTCGAGCCGTGGGCGCCGGTCGCGTCCGCGGCGGGACGATGTTGCCCTATTGATATTAATAAACTTCCCTGAAAGAATGTGTCGGAATGTACAGTATTAACATTTCCATTTAATTATAATATTGTTGGTGTTCTTTTGTATTAAAGACATACTGATAAAATAATTGCTTAAATTTTTACTCTTAAATTAATAGGTAGGTATAATATTTCTTAGGCTTATGTTGAACAAAACCAAACTTGCCTGCTTCTATTAGAAATGTAATGTAATGACCGAACACGACAAGGTGAAAAATCTAATGAGCTCAAAGTCTCAGTTCGGCGATATCGTGTTTATTTTAAAAATATAATTAATCGAGCGAATTGGCGTGTTTGTGTATGTATGTCTTTAAGCTAAGAGTGAATTGGTTTCTTCTAGGCAAGCGTGATCCATCGTAGACCGCATCATCGCTTAACATCAGGCGAGTTGACGGCCAAGCGCAAGCCTATTATTTAATATTAAAAAAAACCCTAACTGGCATAACGAGTATTGGAAAAAAAAACTGCCAGAGACTGATATTCGTACGTATATATTTTTAAATACTTATTTAAATAGATATGAACACCATGACGTACAACAAATACAGATGTTCATTACATGAATGTTTGCCCTAGGTGGGAATCGAACCCACGCCCCCGAGCGCAAAAGATAGGTTCACTGCCAACTGAGCCACTGGAGCAGTCCGGGCCGGATCATTATGATTGTCGTAACAACCAAGTTGCAGCGCGCGCTAATTCAGGCGTTATTTCAATGGGGTTTTGTTCGATGTTTGTAGTGACCTACATCGATCTGCTAATTTGGTAAGTGTAATAATGGCCTCAAATCGAAAAAATATATTAGTTTATTTACTACTGACTAACAAGTTTTGAACCGGAAAGATAGACAGACATACGAACGAAGCCAGTTAACTAAAGTAATAAAGGCCTGCCTGGAAAATATATTTTCCCATAAAAACTTACTTATTTAATACTAGCAACACTGCATACGAGCGAAATGATTCCGACCAAAAAAGTCATTTCTTGGACTAAGACTAGCAGTCTTGGTTCATACTTAGGCATCCATCCATATTTTAACCTATTTAACACGCTTTTATTTTAACTTGATTTTCAACTACTTGAAAACGTCGAATTAAATTGAAATTTTGCACACCTATCAAGGACCGATGACAATGACAAAGCAATAATTTAAATACCTAGATTGTTCCATTATCCTTACCAGGATCTTCAGGAAAAGCGATTTTAAAGCGTGTTTTAGAAGATTTTAGAATTATTTACTTACAAGCTACCTATAGGTAACAAAAGCGTTTTTGAAATGATAAGCATATTCTTCACTATCAACATAATAGGTACACTAGGTACCTACGCTCATCACTGACATGAATCCAAGAATGTGAATTTTGATATAAGACAAAAATTCTTAGTTGATAGGTAAGTCGGTACATACTTACTTACTTATGAAACAATTTGTTTGCAGAATGAATGAAAATCCTCATAGATAGAAGATATAATTATGTAGAGATGAGTCGGTATGACGTTGCAATAAACGAAACTATTGGTATTCTTGACAATAACGTGTTCCAAAACCCACTGTTTTTTTATATGTAGGTAAGTACCTCTTCCTAAGTTCAGCGATTTTTCCGCCAATTTATATTTCCTTTTTTGTTTGGAAGGCCATACTTTGGAGGTGGTCCCAAAAAAAATATCATCAAAATCGGTTTAGTAGTTTTGTTTTTAAATCAAAATACAATACGGATAGTTCATAAGATGTCCTAGCCGTATGCGGGTCATAATATGACCTATCTTTATTGTAAGTTACAAGTTTTTATATCGTATAGTTTAGAAATGCAGAGGACCAAATTTTTGCCACTTTGGCGGGCTATACGGCTGTACTCTCGAAGCCAAAAGAAGGTAATTGTACTCATCATTATGAACCACTTTTACTATGGGACCAGCCTTAAAATCGCGAAAAAAAGATCAGCTGTTCTATAAAAAACGGTCATTGACACTCGACAAAATGTATGGAACAGCTGAATTTTTATCCGCGATTTCAGGGTTGGTCCCATACTAAAAGTGTTTCATAATGATGAGTACAATTACCTTCTTTTGGCTTCGAGACTGTTCCCCTTACACTCTGTATTTCGCAAAGTATAGACTTTATAAAAAAGTGATGTATGAACATTACCTTTATTTTTTAAGACCTTTACAACTTTACCCCACACAAGCAAGTGCAGTGAAAAAAAAAACCTCATATCACATGTATCTGAGCCATCCCTAAAATGCAATATTAGCGTCGATTCTGTCATGCCACGCAGTAAACTAAACCAATCTGACAGGACTAAAATTATCTGCCTCTCTTTTCATTTTAATACGTGAGAGAAGGATGGCAACAATTTTAGAGCTGTCAAATTTAGTTTAGTTTAGAGTTCATCAGAATCGATGCCATCAGCTATTTTCTATACCTACTTTTAAAATTAAAATCTATATTACAACTGTAATTGTAAGGTTCTAAAAAAATCGGACGGACGAACAGACAGACAGACGGACAGACAAGAACGAATTTATAAAATTTCCTTGTCGGGCTGTCAGGCTATCATTCTCCATCATGGGGTTATCCGAAATAATAAGGTCACTATCAAACTTCGCATTGTCTTAGACGCAAGTGCTCGCACAGATAAAAATGTGTCACTAAATCAGATGTTACATGCAGGTCTGAATTTGCAAGGAGATATTTTTTGTACTTTGTACTTGCAAATTAAAATGGTCACTGACCATTCAAAATATTTGATAATATTATACAGGTTTAACCCAAGTGATGAGCTTCAAGTTTAAACGGCTTTGTTTTGGATTAAGCGTGAGCCTATTTTTGTGATGAAGAAGCCAAAACTATCCAATAACAGTGGATGTAGTGCGAAGAAACTTGTACATGGACGCACTTGCTGCAACTGAAGCCACTTTGCAGTTGACCTGTTTGTTCAGTACGTCTATATTATTTAGAAAAGAAAAACAATATCTTGAACATCACTTCCATATTCTTGTTTCGAGTGAACGTTTCTTAGATTAAGAAAATAAATTACTTCAGTTAAAAATAATTAAATTGTTTTAAGCCAAGTAAAGAAGTTCTTGAAACAAGCATATTTATTATAGATATACAAAACAATTAAGTCTTGAGTTGGAGAAATTTGTATTCTTACTATGAAACAAATTTAATTTTAAAACAAGATATTGAAATTCTTGGTCGAAGATTATAGACATTCTCGGGTCAAAAATGAGCGAAATTATTTGAATCAAGTTAAAAGTCTTCTTGCAATAAGAAAAAAAACTCTTGGTTTAAAGTAAGTCTATATTATTGGGACAAGAAAAACAATGTCTTGAACATCACTGCCATGTTCTTGTTTGGAGTAAACGATTCTTAGATTAAGAAAATAAATTACTTGAGTTCAAAATAATTGAGCTGTTTTAAGCCAAGTAAATAAGTTCTTGAAACAAGCATATTTATTATAGATATACAAAACAATTAAGTCTTGAGTTGGAGAAATTTGTATTCTAACTATGAAACAAATTTAATTTTAAAACAAGATATTGAAATTCTTGGTCGAAGATTATAGACATTCTCTGGTCAAAAATGAGCGATATTATTTGAATCAAGTGAAAAGTCTTCTTGCAACAAGAAAAAAAACTCTTGGTTTAAAGTAAGTCTATATTATTGGGACAAGAAAAACAATGTCTTGAACATCACTGCCATGTTCTTGTTTGGAGTAAACGATTCTTAGATTAAGAAAATAAATTACTTGAGTTCAAAATAATTGAACTGTTTTAAGCCAAGTAAATAAGTTCTTGAAACAAGCATATTTATTATAGATATACAAAACAATTAAGTCTTGAGTTGGAGAAATTTATATTCTTACTATGAAACAAATTTAATTTTAAAACAAGATATTGAAATTCTTGGTCGAAGATTATAGACATTCTCTGGTCAAAAATGAGCGATATTACTTGAATCAAGTGAAAAGTCTTCTTGCAACAAGAAAAAAAACTCTTGGTTTAAAGTAAGTCTATATTATTGGGACAAGAAAAATAATGTCTTGAACATCACTGCCATGTTCTTGTTTGGAGTAAACGATTCTTAGATTAAGAAAATAAATTACTTGAGTTAAAAATAATTAAACTGTTTAAACCAAGTAAAATATATTCTTAAAATAAGACAGGACTATCTTGATTTAAAAGGTATTCAAAATTTTCAGTCAAAATCTGTAATATTCTTCAATTAAGACTGTAATAATCTTGAAACAAAAATATGTTCTTCGATCAAGAATAATAATAAAGAAATTATTATTCTTGATTTGAGTAAACCAGGTTTTTTGAATAAAGAAAATTTACTTATGTTAAGAAAATATTTACTTGGATCCAAACAATTTTCCTGAGAATATTGAGATTCTTGGTAAAAGACATCCTTTTTTTCCGTGTACTCATAAAATATTCTTATTCTTTGCAATTGTTATTCAAGGAATATAGCCTATCTCTGCCCCAAGTACCTACTCATCTGGCACCATCCAGCACCAAAAAATCTCATAAAAAGTTGTGACTGTACTGAACTTGTTTGTAGTTTTTTGTGCTTTGTCTGATGCTACAGAGTTATGATACTGTTTCGTTTTATATTACCGGCTAGGGCCCGGTTCAACTTTTCTGAAATATATCGACTTCGAAGATTTGCGGGCTTGCTTTGCCTGGAAATCTTTTGTTGGGAAAGAAAGCTAGTTAGGAATGTTATCCAGGGATTTATAGCTAGGTTTTTATTTAAAATAAAAATAAAAATGACCAACAGCGTCTCAAGACACGTATTTGGTAAGGTTCCGTTATAATAGATAAGTACACGGAAAAAAAAGATGTCTTATATCAAGACAATATCCTATTGGTCAAGACATTGCGAGACTTATATATGGGGAAAACTATATATTCTTAAATAAAGTAAAATATTTTCTCAGTTATATTGTCTTCGTATAAGACATTAAAATTTTGAATCAAGAATTCTGAATCAAGAATTCTGAACCAAGAATTCTGTAGTATCGTATGAAGAATGTACAATGTTTTGATTGAAGAATACATATCCTTGGGTGAAGCTTCTACTATTCTTAACTAATAAGAAAATGTTTTAAGACAAGACTCGTATGTTTCATACTAAGAAAACATAATGTTGGGTAAAGTCTCTTCTGTTCTTTGTTGTTTTTTATTTATTTTGAGTCAAGATTAGTATGTTTCATATTGAGAAGACTTAATCTTAGGTGGAGACTCTACTATATTCAGTTAAACACATATTTGTCTTGAGATAAGACTAGTATCTTTCATACTGAGACTACATAATCTTCGGTGAAACCTTTACTATTCTTAGCTGAAGAGGTATTTGTTTTGAGCCAAGACTCGTATATTTCATACGGAGACGACTTAATCTTAGGCGGAGACTCTACTATATTCAGTTAAATATATATTTGTCTTGAGACAAGACTAGTAAATTTCATACTGAGACTACATAATCTTCGGTGAAACCTTTACTATTCTTAGCTGAAGAGATATTTTTTTTGAGCCAAGACTCGCATATTTCATACGGAGACGACTTAATCTTAGGCGGAGACTCTACTATATTCAGTTAAATAGATATTTGTCTTGAGACAAGACTAGTAAATTTCATACTGAGACTACATAATCTTCGGTGAAGCCTTTACTATTCTTAGCTGAAGAAATATATGTTTTGAGCCAAGACTCGTATATTTCATACGGAGAAGACTTAATCTTAGGCGAAGACTCTACTATTTTCAGTTGAATAGATATTTGTCTTGAGACAAGACTAGTAAATTTCATACTGAGACTACATAATCTTCGGTGAAGCCTTTACTATTCTTAGCTGAAGAAATATATGTTTTGAGCCAAGACTCGTATATTTCATACGGAGAAGACTTAATCTTAGGCGAAGACTCTACTATTTTCAGTTAAATAGATATTTGTCTTGATCCAAGACTAGTAAATTTCATACTGAGACTACATAATCTTCGGTGAAGCCTTTACTATTCTTAGCTGAAGAAATATATGTTTTGAGCCAAGACTCGTATATTTCATACGGAGAAGACTTAATCTTAGGCGAAGACTCTACTATTTTCAGTTGAATAGATATTTGTCTTGATCCAAGACTAGTAAATTTCATACTGAGACATTATAGTCTCAGATGAAGCTTCTACCATTCTTAGTAGAAGACATAGGTTTTTTGAGATAAGACTAATAATGTTTCATACTGAAACACCATTATCTTGGGTTAAGGCATTCCTACTATTAATTGAAGAAATATTTGTATTGAGACAAGACTTGTATATTTCCTACTGAGACTGGATCAGTCTCAGCGTGAAACATACAAGTCTTGTAGCTATACTTGAAATAAAAAGTATACTTTTTCTTGAAGAAATCTGTAATTTCAAAACAAAATTTATAGCTAACTTATGATAACTAAAATCTTACATTTTATATTAGACTGAATACGTGAATATTAGGTTAAGTGCTACCAGTCTATAAGTCAACCTTACTGATATCACGTGATAGCAAATTTAATTCATAAGTACATTGTTTTATATAAAATAGACAAGAATCTATTTTACATAAAACAAAGTAAAATGAACATTTGCTATCACCTGAACAGTAAGGTCGACTCATAGAATTATATACCTGTCTAGTAGACAAATAACACTAAACCTAGGTACAAAACAATGTGAGAATGAAAAGTTGCATTCACATGTTAACAGTAGGCACCTTTACATTCTCACATTGTTTTGTACCTAGGTTCTGGTTAAATGTTATTTGTCTACTAGTCTGGAACATTATATAAGTCAACCTTATAGTGCTAACTGACGAGACGGACTTGGTTGACGAACCGCCGTCCAACCACGGGTAAGAAAGATAAATTTTTATCTTTCCCAACTGTTGGTTGGACGGCGGTCCGGCAACCAAATCCATACGTCTGTTAGCACTATAAGGTTGACTTATATAATGTTCCAGACTAGTAGACAAATAACATTTAACCAGAACCTAGGTACAAAACAATGTGAGAATGAAAAGTTGCCTACACGTGTTAACAGTAAGGTCGACTTATATAATGTTCCAGACTATAACACTTAACCTATAGGTACAAAAAATGCAAGAATCAACATTTTGCTATCACCTGATAACAGTAAAGTCGATATTTTATCCCCAATTTAGTAGACAAAAATTATCAATTAAAAAAAACCGACTTCAAAAATTCTGTTTACTTGGATGACATATTTTTCCAGTTATTTTGATTTTAAAACCAAACTACTAAACCGATTTCGATGAAATGTTTATGGACCACCTCTGAAGTATGGCCTACCAAACAAAAAAGGAATCATCAAGTCCAATACATAATCAGCGTAGAAATCGATGAACATACAAGAAAAATACAGTTAAACATAGAACCTCCTTTTTTGAAGTCGGTTAATATCACTTAACCTAGGTACAAAACGATGCAAGAATGAACATTTTACTATCATCTGATAACAGTAAAGTCGACTTATATCCCATTTTAGTAGACAAATAACACTTAACACTAAATTTTAAACTTAATATCTATAGCATTTTAAATCCACATAAAATTATTGATTGAACTTTCTGGTTAAAGTAGTAGTTATATATACAGGGCTACTGGTTAAAGCCGGCTTTGTATTTTTTTACACCATAGGTGGCAAACAAGCAAACGGGCCGCCTGATAGCAATCACCGTCGCCTATGGATACCTGCAACACCATAGGGGCATCACAGATACGTTGCCGACCCTTAGACTATTAACAGCCCTTTAGTACACCCCCTTGCCCCTTAGTAGTCCCTTATTTAGTACATCAAAACAAACAAATTTGGTTCTACGAATTTTCGGAATTAGCAAAAAAAAACGGCATTTTCTTAAAAAAATCATTCACTCCCGACAAAATATATGAAACAGCAGATTATTATTTTCGCGAATTTTGACAAGTTGTAGAACAAAAGTTGTTTGTTTTCACGTATTGAAGATGCTAATTTACCAGACTAAAATACCAGTAATCCTGTATATTCCAGACAAATAACATTTAACCTAGGTAGATAACAATGTGAGAATAAACATTTGTTATTATCTCAAAGTTCGACGCACATATATTCCAGTCTAGTAGAAAAAAAAAACATATTCAAAAAAATATTAAAACATTGTCTTATGTGTTAGCACTTAGCATTAGATATCAAATCCATGATGTAGGGTGGGATCACATCATATTTAGTGTTTATATCATATAAACATTTCTGTATTAGTAAATACAGGTGGTATCCTGATTTTGGATATGTCGCGTGGAGTACGTGATAACACTTGACTAGTGTATCGAAAGCCTTGTAGGCAGATCTAAATACATATCTGACCTTATCTATAATAAGATAGAATGTTCCACAAGGATCTTCATCGGTTGTACAATGGATTATATAAGGTTGTACGGTTTTTCTTTTTCCTGACGCATCTGTGGATATATCATCAATTTTCTTTTGGATATCGCCAGGAGACTGAAAAGAAAAGGTTAAGTTTTATTTTAAAGTAAATGTACATACAGTAATATTAACTTAGTTTTTTTTTGTGTTCGTTACTCTCAGGACATGATTTGTATAAAAGAAAAAAAAAGAAAAAAAAATTGGACTATACGGGAGCGAAGCCGCGGGTAACAATTATTATTAGTAATAGATAAAAAAAACAGATAAGAGTTCTATCTATAGGTAGTGAAAAATGTTCGCATCATAACGGCATTGACAAGTTTTCATTTTAAATGAACTATTAAAATTTGAAAACCATTTCAAGATTTTGGGCTGCTTAACAGGACCAACTATAAACCAATTCTTTATTAAATTTTTGGACATTGGCGTTTAATTTTATCATATTTATATCAATTTAATTAGGAATAATAACCTTTGCCTTATGATATGACTGGTAATAAAAAACAACTAACGTGACATGAATGGAATATCCAAACATAGAAAAAACGTATTTTTTTTTTGAAAAATGAAAGAATACGCATCCCTTATTTTTCAATAAACTATCTCATCATCATTATCATTTCAGCCACTAGACGTCCGCCGCTGGACTCAGGCACCAATCAAATAAAAAACTAACAAAATAGTAAATATTCTAATAAAAAATAAAAAAAGGATGATTTTTTTTTATGTTGTCAATTACCTTTACATTCACAATGAAACTTTTCGTGCACTCTGCTATAGAAAACTTTTGCCGTTTATTAAGTCGTCCCTTTGGAGGCACTAAATGGCAGAGCAGCTTAATTTCAGATGGAAGTTTATGATCTAGAAGAAAATGATATTATTAATTATTATAATCATTAATCCACACAAATATTATCAAAGTGAATTGACAAGTTTTAATTTAGAGGATGTTAAAATTTTGAAATGTCAATTACTTATACTATAAAGTATATCAATGCCCTCATTTTTAAACTGAAAACGCATCCTCTTTGGCTACATTAGTAACAATACCAACCATCATTAGCCAGTCCATAAATATATTCGACCAAAGCCGCTGACTCTTCTTTTAAATGCGGTTTTTTGACATTCTTAACCTTTTCTATGAATTCTTTCCATAGTACATAGAATTTATTTGCTCTTCCCGGATGTATTGCGTCGAAGTTAACTGAATCTGAAATGCAAGACGAGTGAGTAACAGACATCACAGTGTGGTGTCACATAAACATGTGAGCGAATAATCAGGTACTTAATGTACACGAGCATAAAAATTAATCCCATGCCATATTAATTTACGTTTGTTGTAATATATTTTTGTGGTTTTTTTTTCGGAGAAGCCTCTAAAACTATGTTTAGCTTGCTTCATTGATATGTCTGTCTGGCTTTCCGGTTCAAATCTTGTTCAATTTTGACTGTTTGCACTGTTCCATTGAGTTGAAATTTGGCATACTGTCGTGTTCCAATGACAATATAATGGTAAAAGCGAGTGGATCTGATGATGGAGACGGAAGGTACACAACGGAAACCTTCAATAGCTACCGGGAATTGGACTCATTTTGATCAGCGTACAGTACCAATGACGAATTTTATAAGGGCTTGTCTGGAAATTGTAATAATGGTCACCGATGAGTTCCGTTGTCTACCTTTCGTCTAAATCATCAGATCAGCTCGCTGTCACCATAGTATGTATTATCATCGGAACTTGACAACCATGCAAAAGTTCAAAACAACTGAATAAGGGGAGCTGGGTCCTTGTAAATCAATTTAAATCGAATGAAGCAAATTAATAAATTGTAAAAAAGGAGGTTTTCAATTACTCACCAAGACATCGCTTCTGACATCATTTAAAATAGGCCAATTTTCGATTAGTGCTCCCACTGTATCATATTCAAGCAGTTGGCGGAGGTCATACGTTGTTTTCCATTTTTGAATGACGTCTTCCCAAGGTTCGGTATTGTTTTTAAGCCAAATTAAATCATCTTTGTTTGTAACTAAAATGAGAAGAACATGGTACATTCTTTATTCATATAATGAAAATTTGTTTTTGTTCTATATCTGGGTGTTAATATCTATTGAAGTATTTATATATATATATATATATATATATATATTATTATTTTTAAACAGTCTCTAGCAGCCATAGTACCTACAAGCTTTGCTTAGTTTGGGGTCAGATGACCGTGTGTGCCAAAATGTCCCGAATAAGTATTTATGTTTACTCTTGACAATTGAACAAGGGTTGATGATTGGAACCATAACATAACCTCTAAAATCTCTAAAATATTCTTATAATAATCCTTGAGCTTTGAGCTTTGTTTCGCTCTCTCGGCTAATGAGAGAGTAAGACAAAATTCAATGTAAGGTTACTATAAAAATGTTTTTAAGGTTGTGTTTTTTTAAGCAAATGTATAATAAAGATATGCAAACCTCTGATATTATTATGTTCATTAATTTTATTTTTAAGACGTATGCGTTTGCAAATTTTTGGGCACAATTCCTTCAGCAACTCTTATCAGTCAAATCTTTGAAAAGATTTAGATCAATGCCATTCTCTGAAATAAATCAGGAAAAGCAACATGAAAAACAAAATTTATTGGTTTAACTTATATGTCAAGAATCTTTCAAGGTAAGAACTTAAAGATTATATCATCAGATGGCTAGTTGAAATTTTCACAGAATTTGTAATGTTACGGCGGATTGACTAACAAATAATAAAAAAGACAAAAAGTAAAAACGAAAGGGTGGTCCCCAACGTATTTTTTTTACGTATTTTTGTATTAGCTCTAATGTAAAAACAGTAATACTCACAAGCGTCACACTTAACATGATTATAGTACACACTCTGAAGTATAACAACAAATAATAAAAAATGGCCAAGTGCGAGTCGGTGACAAGTTTCTGTTCATTACCAAGTTATAACTGGTAATTTCGTTATTGAATTTTGTGGTGGTACGGAACCCGTAGTGAGCGAGCCCGACTCGCACTTGGCCGGTTTATTACTTTTTGACTTTATTATCATTTCTTACTTAATTCGCCGTAACCAGTGAGTTAAGCCGTAACATTACCTACATATACGTATTATGTGAAAATTTCAACTAGATATCTAGCTATTACGGTTCGAAATGATACAGCCGTGAAAAGTTAGGACAGACAGACAAACGGACAGCCAGACAAACGGATAGACAGACACCGTAGGTATTAGTAATAGGGACCCGTTTACCCCTTTTGGGTACGGAACCCTAAAAATAATTAACCGTAATGGCAGAATCGGGACGGGTGGCTGATTAGGTATTATTATAATTATGTTTGAATTTTTATTGAATAATGCAAAAAAAAGTAAACTACTATGGAATTTGAATGAAAAGAGACAGATGAATATTGTATACTTCTTTCTTAATTCTTATACAACCAGAGAACAACACAGTCATCATAATAATAAATAAAGTTGTAAAACTTACTTGTAAAATTTTCTATTATTTCTTGTTCCATGTCGCTTTTCAATAGGCCACTCATTCCTTCTTGCCCTGACATTATGGAAAAAAATGTATCTCTTCACGACACACAAACACGACATTAAAATGACATGTAAATTGACAAATAATATGCTCAATTCTTTGCATTAAATTACCAAAACAAGCTAAACTAGCGAACGGAGCCGGATTTCGACGAACTGTACGTGAAAATCAGCCAGAGAGAGTACTGACACAGTGAGTGAATTGAAGCGGGCGAAGCGACTCGAGCCGTGGGCGCCGGTCGCGTCCGCGGCGGGACGATGTTGCCCTATTGATATTAATAAACTTCCCTGAAAGAATGTGTCGGAATGTACAGTATTAACATTTCCATTTAATTATAATATTGTACAGTATTTCTGATGTCGTCAGTGAGGTGGACTGACGACATCAGAAATACTGTCGGGAACGAGTGGATGCGAATAGCGAGAGACCGGGGAGAGTGGCATAAACAAAGGGAGGCCTATACCCAGCAGTGGGTCACTCAGGGCTGATGATGATGATGATGATGATAATATTGTTGGTGTTCTTTTGTATTAAAGACATACTGATAAAATAATTGCTTAAATTTTTACTCTTAAATTAATAGGTAGGTATAATATTTCTTAGGCTTATGTTGAACAAAACCAAACTTGCCTGCTTCTATTAGAAATGTAATGTAATGACCGAACACGACAAGGTGAAAAATCTAATGAGGTCAAAGTCTCAGTTCGGCCGATATCGTGTTTATTTTAAAAATATAATTAATCGAGCGAATTGGCGTGTTTGTGTATGTATGTCTTTAAGCTAAGAGTGAATTGGTTTCTTCTAGGCAAGCGTGATCCATCGTAGACCGCATCATCGCTTAACATCAGGCGAGTTGACGGCCAAGCGCAAGCCTATTATTTAATATTAAAAAAAAACCCTAACTGGCATAAAGAGTATTGAAAAAAAAAACTGCCAGAGACTGATATTCGTACGTATATATTTTTAAATACTTATTTAAATAGATATGAACACCATGACGTACAACAAATACAGATGTTCATTACATGAATGTTTGCCCTAGGTGGGAATCGAACCCACGCCCCCGAGCGCAAAAGATAGGTTCACTGCCAACTGAGCCACTGGAGCAGTCCGGGCCGGATCATTATGATTGTCGTAACAACCAAGTTGCAGCGTGCGCTAATTCAGGCGTTATTTCAATGGGGTTTTGTTCGATGTTTGTAGTGACCTACATCGATCTGCTAATTTGGTAAGTGTAATAATGGCCTCAAATCGAAAAAATATATTAGTTTATTTACTACTGACTAACAAGTTTTGAACTGGAAAGATAGACAGACATACGAACGAAGCCAGTTAACTAAAGTAATAAAGGCCTGCCTGGAAAATATATTTTCCCATAAAAACTTACTTATTTAATACTAGCAACACTGCATACGAGCGAAATGATTCCGACCAAAAAAGTCATTTCTTGGACTAAGACTAGCAGTCTTGGTTCATACTTAGGCATCCATCCATATTTTAACCTATTTAACACGCTTTTATTTTAACTTGATTTTCAACTACTTGAAAATGTCGAATTAAATTGAAATTTTGCACACCTATCAAGGACCGATGACAATGACAAAGCAATAATTTAAATACCTAGATTGTTCCATTATCCTTACCAAGATCTTCAGGAAAAGCGATTTTAAAGCGTGTTTTAGAAGATTTTAGAATTATTTACTTACAAGCTATAGGTAACAAAAGCGTTTTTGAAATGATAAGCATATTCTTCACTATCAACATAATAGGTACACTAGGTACCTACGCTCATCACTGACATGAATCCAAGAATGTGAATTTTGATATAAGACAAAAATTCTTAGTTGATAGGTAAGTCGGTACATACTTACTTACTTATGAAACAATTTGTTTGCAGAATGAATGAAAATCCTCATAGATAGAAGATATAATTATGTAGAGATGAGTCGGTATGACGTTGCAATAAACGAAACTATTGGTATTCTTGACAATAACGTGTTCCAAAACTGTTTATTAACAGACTTCAAAAAAGGAAGTAGTTCTATGTTCCACTGTTTTTTTATATGTAGGTAAGTACCTCTTCCTATGTTCAGCGATTTTTCCGCCAATTTATATTTCCTTTTTTGTTTGGAAGGCCATACTTTGGAGGTGGTCCCAAAAAAAAAATCATCAAAATCGGTTTAGTAGTTTTGTTTTTAAATCTAAATACAATACGGATAGTTCATAAGATGTCCTAGCCGTATGCGGGTCATAATATGACCTATCTTTATTGTAAGTTACAAGTTTTTATGTCGTATAGTTTAGAAATGCAGAGGACCAAATTTTTGCCACTTTGGCGGGCTATACGGGTGTACTCTCGAAGCCAAAAGAAGGTAATTGTACTCATCATTATGAACCACTTTTACTATGGGACCAGCCTTAAAATCGCGAAAAAAAGATCAGCTGTTCTATAAAAAACGGTCATTGACACTCGACAAAATGTATGGAAAAAATCCTCATATCACATGTATCTGAGCCATCCCTAAAATGCAATATTTATTTTTATTTTATTTTTTATTTTATATAGTTAGGTACAAAAATAATCAGCAAACTATGCTTATAAACTTAAAAACGAGTAGGTAGAGAAAAAACATTATAAATTTGCTAATCCAAACATTGTACACAGCATTGTTAATAAATTTTGATTTTTACAATATAACGTCAACTACTTAAATATCTGTACTAAGTATTTTTTTAAATTTAACTAGCGTCGATTCTGTCATGCCACGCAGTAAACTAAACCAATCTGACAGGACTAAAATTATCTGCCTCTCTTTTCATTTTAATACGTGAGAGAAGGATGGCAACAATTTTAGAGCTGTCAAATTTAGTTTAGTTTAGAGTTCATCAGAATCGATGCCATCAGCTATTTTCTATACCTACTTTTAAAATTAAAATCTATATTACAACTGTAATTGTAAGGTTCTAAAAAAATCGGACGGACGAACAGACAGACAGACGGACAGACAAGAACGAATTTATAAAATTTCCTTGTCGGGCTGTCAGGCTATCATTCTCCATCATGGGGTTATCCGAAATAATAAGGTCACTATCAAACTTCGCATTGTCTTAGACGCAAGTGCTCGCACAGATAAAAATGTGTCACTAAATCAGATGTTACATGCAGGTCTGAATTTGCAAGGAGATATTTTTTGTACTTTGTACTTGCAAATTAAAATGGTCACTGACCATTCAAAATATTTGATAATATTATACAGGTTTAACCCAAGTGATGAGCTTCAAGTTTAAACGGCTTTGTTTTGGATTAAGCGTGAGCCTATTTTTGTGATGAAGAAGCCAAAACTATCCAATAACAGTGGATGTAGTGCGAAGAAACTTGTACATGGACGCACTTGCTGCAACTGAAGCCACTTTGCAGTTGACCTGTTTGTTCAGTACGTCTATATTATTTAGAAAAGAAAAACAATATCTTGAACATCACTTCCATATTCTTGTTTCGAGTGAACGTTTCTTAGATTAAGAAAATAAATTACTTCAGTTAAAAATAATTAAATTGTTTTAAGCCAAGTAAAGAAGTTCTTGAAACAAGCATATTTATTATAGATATACAAAACAATTAAGTCTTGAGTTGGAGAAATTTGTATTCTTACTATGAAACAAATTTAATTTTAAAACAAGATATTGAAATTCTTGGTCGAAGATTATAGACATTCTCTGGTCAAAAATGAGCGATATTATTTGAATGAAGTGAAAAGTCTTCTTGCAACAAGAAAAAAAACTCTTGGTTTAAAGTAAGTCTATATTATTGGGACAAGAAAAACAATGTCTTGAACATCACTGCCATGTTCTTGTTTGGAGTAAACGATTCTTAGATTAAGAAAATAAATTACTTGAGTTCAAAATAATTGAACTGTTTTAAGCCAAGTAAATAAGTTCTTGAAACAAGCATATTTATTATAGATATACAAAACAATTAAGTCTTGAGTTGGAGAAATTTGTATTCTTACTATGAAACAAATTTAATTTTAAAACAAGATATTGAAATTCTTGGTCGAAGATTATAGATATTCTCTGGTCAAAAATGAGCGATATTATTTGAATCAAGTGAAAAGTCTTCTTGCAACAAGAAAAAAAACTCTTGGTTTAAAGTAAGTCTATATTATTGGGACAAGAAAAACAATGTCTTGAACATCACTGCCATGTTCTTGTTTGGAGTAAACGATTCTTAGATTAAGAAAATAAATTACTTGAGTTCAAAATAATTGAACTGTTTTAAGCCAAGTAAATAAGTTCTTGAAACAAGCATATTTATTATAGATATACAAAACAATTAAGTCTTGAGTTGGAGAAATTTGTATTCTTACTATGAAACAAATTTAATTTTAAAACAAGATATTGAAATTCTTGGTCGAAGATTATAGACATTCTCTGGTCAAAAATGAGCGATATTATTTGAATGAAGTGAAAAGTCTTCTTGCAACAAGAAAAAAAACTCTTGGTTTAAAGTAAGTCTATATTATTGGGACAAGAAAAATAATGTCTTGAACATCACTGCCATGTTCTTGTTTGGAGTAAACGATTCTTAGATTAAGAAAATAAATTACTTGAGTTAAAAATAATTAAACTGTTTTAAACCAAGTAAAATATATTCTTAAAATAAGACAGGACTATCTTGATTTAAAAGGTATTCAAAATTTTCAGTCAAAATCTGTAATATTCTTCAATTAAGACTGTAATAATCTTGAAACAAAAATATGTTCTTCGATCAAGAATAATAATAAAGAAATTATTATTCTTGATTTGAGTAAACCAGGTTTTTTGAATAAAGAAAATTTACTTATGTTAAGAAAATATTTACTTGGATCCAAACAATTTTCCTGAGAATATTGAGATTCTTGGTAAAAGACATCCTTTTTTTCCGTGTAGTAAGTTGCAATACTGGGGTGCAAGTACCGTTCTTTTAGCGATCGTCAAATTGACAGTTGAGGTCGTCAAATTCGATAATATGCCATTTTTTCAGTACTCGCTGTGATCGATTCTATGGCATTTTAGCGAATTTGACGATCGATAAAGAACGGTACTTGCACTGCAGCATAGTTTAGATATTGCTTAAGTTATGGGATTAGAATTAGACTTTTCGCAACAACATCAAGCTCTGTGGACATAGCCAAATTTCAGAGATGTATCATCCCGACATACTCGTCACATAGGTATAAGTACTTTTTTTTGCTTAGTCAAGGAGAAATCTACTTGGGAATTTTTTTACGAATAGGTCAATTACCTTTGATAACTAAACAAAATACAAGCTAAAACTAACACTACAAATACAGTTAGACTGCCCATAGACCATTGCAGGTCTAAAGACAATCCAAATGCTCAAGCCCACTACCAGTTGGCAGCGTACCCAACATGCTGGCGGCATTACCACGTTGAATGGCAATGCTAATGCGTTGACCCAGAAACACGCCAGCATTTTGGTCACGCGTCGCATTAACCAGGCGCTCTGAAAGATTTTTGAGGTGAAATGAGGTGAGCTCCCGGTCCCCAAGAGCCCAATGTCTCGACCCCAAACGCCTCAAATATGTAACCACTGGCGAGGTTAGCATATTTGTTAGCATATTACCTTTGCACTAGAATGTCTTGAATTTATTAGAGTTCTTTCGCCATAAGTAAAGAAGTTGTGCAGAGTGCTCAAGGCCACTACCAGTTGGCAACGTATCCAGCATGCTGGTGGCATTACCACGCTGAATGGCAAATATGGAAATGCTTATTCTTTTCCATTTGAGTACAAAATATTTTCACTAATAATTTGACTTAAATGGGGGGACGTGCGCAGAGTTAACAGCTGCAATAATTCATAAGTCAAGAACGTAATGTGCGTGAAATAGATTCAGAGTTCCCGCGGCTTCTAGAATGAGAAGAAATGTTTAAATTCAAGCCAACTCAGCTTGGAAAGCTAAATTAGCCTGTCAGAGATCGCATTGCTAGAAATATTATGTGAAGTGATATTAAACTTAACTTACAAGTTTATTCTTAAATAGTGCTTAAATAAAATGTTTATTGACTGTGTTTTTTTTTTTTGGATTATCACGCTCATTGATACGTATAAAAGCAGTTTTTTTATGTTATTGCAGCTGTCAGTGCAAATAAATGCTTGTAACGAGTTTAACAAGGAAGATCTTCAAAGTAGGTATAATTTAATACAAAGTCGAAACAATAGATAATAATAGACAATACACAAATTTTTATTTATGGAAAAAAAAACTAATTTTTGAAACACGTTTAACGGCTTAACTCTTAGCCTAACTTTCACTTAAATTTGACCCGCCGAAAATTTTCTTATTCTTCTTCTTCTTCCGCTTTTTTATACCACTAGCACACTAATACATATTATTTGAAAACATATTATAAATGCAAAGTTTGTATGTAAGTCTTCAAGTGTATACTTTTATCGGAACTCGGTAAGAGCTGAACGGATTCGAATGGAATTCGGTATGGAGGTTCAGTTCAGTATCTTTATTTAAGACTAATATTTTTTTATTACCTCATAAAAAAGCTGATCATAAATAGAGCACATCAACTAAAACAAAATTAAAATTAGTTCAAAAATAAATAAGATATAAGCATTTTCATTTCATGCTAGACAGAGCGCACTATACTGAGTCGTGACGTCACGGCTCAGGAGCGCCATACAAATGCTATACTAACACACGCTTTGCGAGAAAGGGATAGAACATCCCCTCTCCATCCCCACCTAAAACTTTAAATACTCATATCTCAGAGATTTATCAGCCAATTCAAATTATTTTTTCAGTATTTGTAATGTATTTAGTTATATTCATCGCTAAGCCGGTTATTTGTAATAAATTATACATAAGGACACATGCCTATTGGGTACAAATACAAGTACACTATCGAAAGGTCAAAAATTACCACAAAAGATTTAAGAACGCTTTAGACATGTGTTTAGCAATTGTTTCACTGCGAAAAATATGCTAAACACATGTCTAAAGCGTTCTTAAATCTTTTGTAGTAGGACGGTAAAAGTACATAGTCAAAACGAAAAAAGAAATACTTCTACATAATCATTATAAAATCGATTACTTACTAGAATTTGTGTTGTCAAGTTCCCGTGTTGGAACCGTCAATTTGGTAGATTTACACCAATTAAACTTTATACAATAAATAAAATAGACAAGGTAGCTTATACATTGTTTTAATGCAAAGGTTATTTTTGTTTTTATACTACATGAAAAAAAAAAATATTAAAAAATTTAATCCGATGAAAAAAAAAACTGTTCCTGGACATTAGATGAAACAGCGACGGATGCTAGTTTTACATAATACCGTTAGCTAAAACGAAATTACGAATTTTTGCGTATTGCTTATTCATTTTTATTGATAGGTTAACACAATAAAGCAAATTAGTGTTCTTTTCAAGTTTTATTGAACCAAAATTGTGAGAAAATTAAGCTCTGAGTTGCTAGTTTAAGCACTTTTGCAGGGGAGTTTTGGCGCCAACGTGAAAAAAGCATGTAGTGTTATTGTATTATTATCCTTAACTCGTGTTTTTTCTGGTGTTAATGCGTAATAATGGTGAATTATTATTTATTATGTGGTGGTGGTAGTTTATAAAACATCTTAGTTATTATTCTTTTTGTACTGTAAAAGTAAAAATGCCCTTATTTCATATACACATTTCATTAATTAACACATTGTTTTTTTATTTAATTTAATTACATATTTATACTTCTCCATCTTTATCATAACTCACATAATTATCATTGTAATAAAAAAAAAATCGTTGTTCTTGTTAAATTTTTTGCTATGTATTTATGTCAGATATTCTTTGTTCAATTAATTTTAACTATTATTATGTTTGTCATGCAGTATTAATTTGTTATTTTAGTCCTGTGTAGATGTCGCCTTATTGGCGTAGGCCTCCCCTTTTTGTACTGTATAGCTGCATAAATATGTTTAATTGACGTACCTAAGAACACTGAGGCAATGTCAAGGGGTAAAATAAAGAATCGAATTGAATTGAATTAAGTGTTCATGGACGTGCTCGAGTGTGCCCCGTTCAAGCCCATGTCATCATGCCCTAGTAAATTGGATAGTTACAATCTGGGCGTCTTCGAATCACGAGTGAATCGGTTTCTTCTAGGCAAGCGTGCTCCACCGTAGACCGGATCATCGCTTAACATCAGGCGAGTATGGGATCAAACGCAAGCCTATTATTTAAAAAAAGTGGTGGTGGTACTTTATTAGAGGCTTCTGTAGAGTATTGGAAACATCACAAAATATTTTGCTTCACCTCATTATATCACTTGCCTAAACTCGAGCACGTTTACGAACACTTAATAAACAATATTACTTACACTATTATTAGATACACATTAACACTCGAAATAACATATGTTTAGGAAAATAATCCAATGAGGAGACTTTTTGTTTCATGTTGGCGCCATGAATGTTATTTACCCTTCATTGTTTTGTTTAAATAATAATAAAACATCTGTGATATCGGTGGTATAGAACAATGATGTCCAAAACACTGTATTAAACTATCACAGTTATTTTTTTTTTTTTTTTCTAATTATTTACGGGATATTGAATTATCCATTTATCTTCCCGTGAACATGGTGCATATAACTGCGCCGAAATATCGGGAGTTCATTCAACAACCTTACCACGGTAAATATCCCGTATATAATAATCATCGTCATCATCATCATCATCATCAGCCATTAAAAGTCCACTGTTGGACAAAGACCTCCCTGTTAGAGAGGGGTTTTGCAATAATCCCCACGCTTGGCAGGCGGCTTGGCTTGGTTTGGGCTTGGCTTGGGGCCGTAAATAATCATATAACTTTAATGATGTCCAATTTGTCGAAGAGCGACGAAAATAGTAGCATTTATTTTCTACAGTAAAAAATACGATATTGCTGTTTTCTAACCCTACTCCTTTATTCCCATTCGCCACTAGGATCCACTACACATGTGATTACCTCTGTGACTGCACAGCGGGGTGTGACCGTTATACTGCTAAGTCGAGACAACTTGGCGCCAGGAGGAACGACCAGCCAACGGTGAGGACAGAGACCAGTCGGGAAACACGGGGGGAAAATGAAAACACACTCACCGTATCACTGCGTATGGTATTTTGAACACTATACTTTACGTAATTGTTTTTCAATGCTCATTCTTCACCCTGCTTGATGCAAAGGGTATATCATTTTCAGCATAATATTATTTGTCGAGCGGGTCAATCCTAGGAGCGAATTGAATGTACATATTACTTTTGAGTCTCCAATCACAAGCCGCCATTGGACACCCATCCCGCGACCGACGTAAGGCAACCTTAATCTAGATTCAACAGGGGCGAGCGGAAAACACCTTAATTGAAATTTTTACATTTCGAGATCTTCAATAGTTTCCTTGTGTGATACAGAACACCTCACTGAAAAACTATCCCACGCACAACGCAGGTTATAAGGCTCAGATCGGTGAAACCAATCCGAGGAAAAAGCGGATGAAACCGAAAGCTGTCAAAGCTATTAAAAGAAAAATATACCTAAATACTTACGAATATTATCTTACACAACAATGTTCAGTCTAGTTTCCACAATTCCAATGTCAATATTTCAAGCCAAACAATACCTATCAAGTGTGGCTAAACCAAAATTACTAGGACCTTAATTTTGGCGAACAATATCTACAAACGCCCGCCAATTTCCTAGCTCATCTGGTCCTGACAGCACCCCACTAATGAGTAATTTGCTACCGACTCATTAAATACCTATTATAAGGCCTGCTTATAATTAGTGGGTTGCGCATAAATTATTTGTAGTGTACCTAGTTTTATTTAGTGTGGGTATGTGCAAAGTTTTTTTAAATCTTTTTTTAAGTACTTTTTCGCACAGCTATAATTTCGCACTAATATAACACCAATAACAATTTTACATTAACTGACACAAGATAACATTGAATGCTAAATAATAATAAAAAAATATGCTAAAAAAAAAATTATTTAAATATCTATTTAAATTATGTTAGCCACTTGCACTCACTTGCACTCACGATAATGTTTTATCGGTCAAGACGATCGACCGGTTTCGGAGCCATTAGATTCCCTAGCCCTTATCAATTTATGTAAGATATAGGCTTATATTTTTTTAAAGTTATATGATTATTTACGGGATATTTACCGTGGTAAGGTTGTGGAATGCCTTTTTAACTGTTCTCCAACCACCCGCATTCTTCAGTCTTCCCGTGAACATGGTGCATGTAACTGCGCCGAAATATCGGGAGCTCATTCCACAACCTTACCACGGTATATATCCCGTAAATAATCATATAACTTTAGTGAACAACCGTGATAGTTTAAAACAGTGTTTTATATTATTTTTTTGTAAAAAACCATTTTCAGACGGACAGATTTTTACATTTGATATATTTTTTTTCCAGCAGCTTTAGCCGCAAATTTTCTAACTTATACTTCATTTCTCAAGATAAAAGGTTATCGTTGCAATTGCACACTACTCACATAAAGATAAGCCTGACTAAATACTATTGCATTAATTCTTATCGTGATGAAAAATCACGTAGTGTGTACATACCCTATTTATTGAACCCTAACGTAACAGGTCAAAGTAGAGGAAGAGCGCTCTAGTCGATGGGGTAATGTCGACTTTTACATCTGAAAACACAGTATGACAGTGACTAATTGGGGGTGGCTAGTGGCTACCCACAAAAATTGAGATCTTATAAATAAATTCTTTGATGGCTAGCGAAATACAGAGTAATATAATAGGTAGGTACATACTTACTATAGTTCAATGAATGCCTTTGTGACTAATTTATTTTATGTTTAGGTACATATTTAACGGAAAATATATTTGGCATCCACTTTTTTAGTATTGTAAACCATAACCCGTTACTAAAGACACTGCTTTATCCTCTTGATGAATAATCAACTAGATTTTTGTTTAAAAAAATACTTTGTTAAGGTAAAACGTCCGGTAAACAGGGTAGTGTTCAATGTCCACTGCTGGACATAGGCCTCTCTTAATGCACGCACTGAGCTCGGTAGTCATTTTTCTGCATCCAGTTTTTACCCACCGTTTTATGCAAAACATCACTTCACCTGGCTGCAGGATGTCCTACACTACGTTTGCCTAAACGTAGTTTCCATTCTAGATTTCCTTTACTCCATCGGTTAACGGTTCTTGTGAAATGTGGTCGGCCCACTGCCACTTCAGCTAAGAGTAAAAATATATTGTAAAAGTAAAAACCACCAGTCTGGACCAGTGTCTGTTACCAGTGATGACATACAGTGCTGAAACGTGGTCTCTCACTATGGACCTCATAAACAAGGTTAAATGCGCACAACGAGCTATGGAGAGGGCTATGCTCAGGGTTTCTCTATATGAGATCGAATCAGAAATGAGATCTGTAGACAAACGAAAGTCACCGACATAGCCCATCGGATTAGCAAGTTGAAGTGGCAATGGGCAGGGTACATAGCATACAGAACAGATCGCCGATGGGTCCGAAAGGTTCTCGAATGGAGACCACGGACCGGTAAGCGCAGCGTAGGAAGTCCACCCACTAGATGGACAAACGACCTAAAACAGACCGCAGAGAAACGCTGGATGCAGGCCGCTTCCAACCGGCCATTTCGGAGATCGATAGGGGAGGCCTATGTCCAGCAGTGGACGTCCTACGGCTGAAATCATGATGATGGTGAAAAGTAAAAAAGTTTAGTTAATCTTTTGAGTCACACACATAATGCGACCT
This sequence comes from Agriopis aurantiaria, assembly GCA_914767915.1. Taxonomy (NCBI): domain Eukaryota; kingdom Metazoa; phylum Arthropoda; class Insecta; order Lepidoptera; family Geometridae; genus Agriopis; species Agriopis aurantiaria. Next base: position 8,556,286 of record OU611983.1, on the reverse strand, counting down.
AAGAATTCCTTTGTCCCTGAAATCAATATCTCAATTACCCGCAAATAAGCCTCAACATAAAAGGAAAATAATAAATATCAATAATAAGGAAGCCAACAAAGTTGAATAAATCATAAGCCTTTATAGAGCTTCGTCTCGAAAGTCTATCGAATAATGTCGTCTATTATAACTAGTGCCTCATAGTCATATCATTGGAGTGCTCATACTCGATGTTCCAATAAAGTTTTGTCAGGGGATCTTTGCCGGCACATAATAAAGTATTACAAAAGCCAAAGACCGTCATTGTTGCTGGTACTTCAATCCTGGGCGCGGGGCATGTTTAAAAGGGCGAGTCAACTTGAACGGCATTTAATTTTTGGATATTTATTTTGGTGTATACGTACAACATTACACGAAACAGTGGCACTAAACCAAAAAGAAGTAATTCTACTCATTATCATGAACATCTTTTACTATGTGAGTAATCCTGGATGCGCGAAAATAAAGTGTAAGTCAGTGTAAATACCCGGGTTGGTCCTAAAACTGCGATCAAAACCACCGAAAGATGGGAAGCAGCGTCCTATTACACGATGAACGTACTGCGATCACCAAGCTGTCTGCTAAGCGTGAGAATTATGGCAACACCGATTCGAGACCCTTGTTCAGCAGTGGACGTTTACTGGCTGATGATGTGTTGTGAGTGTTAATATATTTTTTATTTCAAACAACTGTTTTTTTTAATCGAGATTAATTTCAGGTTTGGTATTAAATGTTTATAATGTTAAGTACGATGACCTCCCCTCGTCTTAATAACACCGTTCCGCACAGCCCTGTATAAAGTGGTTTTATTCTAACTAATAATTAGGTTTTTTTTCTTGTATTGCCCACCTGTTGGGAGACTCTATTGAGGCCTGCGATCGAGACGATTCCTGATGACCCTTGAAAATATCTTATAAACATAGCTCAGAAGCAAGATGGGTCTGTAATTTTTACTATCACGCCTCTGTTCTATGCTTCTGGCGTTATACCTTCGAGTAAAAAAGAAGCTTCTGAAGGACTTTGAGTACCAGTCTTCCACCCACATTCAGAAACTCTGATGTGATTCTATCATCACCCGGCGCGCCTTGTTGTTTTTGAGCTGTTTCAGGGCTATCGTAATCTCGTACAGGCTGAATTACCTTTATGTTATTATAGAAGTTCAACATCCCAAATCTAATTACTGCAATTCTAATAATGACGTGATCACAGTAAAGTCCTAAAGAATTATGACAGAATAATATTATGATAGATACTAATTGGCAAATATAAAATATGAATTGATTCCACAAAAACCTGTAACATATTTATTTACAGCCGAATTAATAATCTCTTTACGTGTACGTTTTTATGTACGTTTTTATTTAAATCACATAAAAAATATAAGCTTTTAATGTGTTTTCACAATACATCAGTCTGTTAAAACGAGAGTTCTTGATGGACAACAATTTTAATGTCTACTATATATTCAACATATGCAAGACATTCTAAAATCGTACTTGGCCCAATACTCGCTCCAGTTGTATAGTCAAGCGGCAAGTACGGAAATCAGGGTAAACGCTCCACGAAGGGTACAAGTCGCAAGATAAGGTTTTATGAGCTCGCCGCGCCGTTTCAGCGCTGCGAAGAGCCAACGTTTGTTGCATAGGTTTTTACTTTACCAATTATTGTGCCTTTGTACATATACATAAATATTTTAGAAGAAAGAAAAAAAGTATAAAGTGTTATTTTGATACAATTATTTAGTATTTATTATTTATTTAGGTATTTATTTTTACTCTCGGGTATTGGAGATATTGGAGAGGCATTGGTTATTACGTTATTATGTATAATTATATTATTGTAATGATTATAATTTTTATTTCGACTCCTTAAATTATATTGCAAATATTAGTAAAAGTTAAAAAATATAGTTAGGGTCACCCCTAACTATATTTTTAATTTAATTTGGAAGGTCTCTTCAGAACTACTTTGAAAGAGGTAAATAAGTGGAGAAAAACAAAGTAGGTGGAGAAAAACCAGACTTTAAAAAGGAGGTTGTCAATACGGCTTTTTTTGTGTTTAATGTTTATGTTACACAATATTTTTACCAATCGTAAACCGTTTTTAATCGTAGTTTTTTATTGAATAGGAGATAATAAACATTAATAATAGACAGTAATGGTTCTATTTAAATTCGATGAACATATTCCACCTCTAAGAGTGGAAAATTTGAGGATGGATCCCGTTCATTGCACTTCCCGTGAAGATATTTGTTATTTTGTTTGTATAAATAGATTCAGATTCACATAATATTTATTGTAAAACTGTGTTACATGTACATGGTCTTAAGTAATGCTTATAAGTATCAACAGTCAAGTCCATTGTGAACATACAATTATTTATAATACAGATTAATTATTATAAGTCTTCATAATAAGGTTATTTTGTAAAAATTCACGCAGGTAAAGATTGGTCGAGACAAATGCTCATAAGTAAATTAGATTAACTCTAACATGTGACCACCAGGCTCTCTAGGCTCCCTTTACCTGAGTTCCAAATTGAATGAAAGTGCCACGATTGGGTACCTCTGCTACTCAGAAATAAATCCAATCTATAGTAAGTAACCACTAAGGTCGAAGCTCAATTTAAAGAAAACTATTTCTTTCTGTCACAAATTGCGATGTTACTTGAAATGATTTTATTTGTGAAATAATTCTGAAAAAATATTTCATATCTGCGACCTCACAATATCTGTGTGCGACCTCATATTTTATTTTGGTGACAGCTCTCACGAGTGTGTTGCTATAGTAAAATTTTAACTAATACATTCCGGAGATTTTTCACTAATGTTTTTTTTAAACTGCATGTAACAAAATAATTCAAGCTATTATCATCAGCCAAAGACGTTCCCTGCTGAAAATTGGCCACCTCCTTAAATTTCCACACTAAACGACAGCCTGCCATCTAAATCCATTGGATGCGCGCGACTCTCACGATGTCGTCGGTCCATCTAGTGGGAGATGGTAGTTTACATACGTTGCGTCTTCTGATTTGTGGTCTGCAATCAAGAACCCTTCTTCACTATCGGTTATCAGTTCTACGAGCGATGTGGCCCGATGACTGCAGTTCTTTGACGAATAACCTCTTTCCGGATTTTATCGCGCAAAGAAACTCCGATCGTAGCTCTCTCCATTGCCTGCTGTGTAACACTGAGTTTTTCCAAAAAGCCAGAATTTAAGCACCACGTCTCAGTAATGTCATCACTGTGTGTGTCGCTATTAGTTGAAGTTATTAAATCCGGAGTATTTCACTATCAATATATTTTTAAACTGCACGAAACAAAGTAATACATTAACTAATAATAAATACCACTTAATTTCCCATCAAAAACAGCTGAATTGCCCAATTTGCCCATACCATTGAAGATTCAGAGATAATCCAATTGCTTTCGCCCACTACCAGTTGGCAGCGTATACCCAGCATGCTGGTGGCACTATCACGCTATAATATGGCAATGCATAAACGTAAAGCTAGAAATATGCCAGCATTTGGTCATCATCATCATCATTTCAGCCGTAAGACGTCTACTGCTGGACATAGGCCACCCCCATCAATCTCCGAAATGGCCGGTTGGAAGCGGCCTGCATCCAGCGTTTCTCTGCGGTCTGTTTTAGGTTGTTTGTCCATCTAGTGGGTGGACGTTCTACGCTGCGCTTACCGGTCCGTGGTCTCCATTCCAGAACCTTTTGGCCCCATCGGCCATCTGTTCTGCGTGATATGTGCCTTGCCCACTGCCACTTCAACTTGATAATTCGGTTTAATCTATACATAGATCTAAATATAGGAAACCCCCGTGAGGTGGTAACTCAGCGCCTATTTTCATTCGACTTTAACTTGGTAACTTGGAAAAGTATACCTTTTTGGGGTTCCATAACCAAAGTGTCAACGGAATCCTATTTTTTTAATATATTTTTTTAAATAAATAATAGGCTTGCGCTTGACCGCCAACTCGTCTGATGTTAAGCGATGATGCGGTCTACGGTGGAGCACGCTTACCTAGAAGAAACCGATTCCCTCGTGATTTGAAGACGCCCAGATTGTATCTATCGGGGAACACCCATTCAGGCAGCGCATTCCACAGACTAGCAGTTCGCACAATAAAAGTGGAATCAAAGCGCTTCGTTCGGGTTTTCGGAATACCAACCATAAAGCAGTGTCGATTTTTTTGTGCCCGCTCTGACAGTCCGATGGAAAAATGGGCAGGAGGGAATTAGATCATGAAGATAGATGTTTAGCCTACGCTGTCTATCTCTTATACCTTTTAGCCGCTGGAACCTTACCTTAATAGATAACCAGTTGAAATTTTCACAGAATATGTTGTGTTAAGGCTGATTAACTTAGAAAAAGTAATAAAATCAAAAAGTAAAAAATAAAGTCGGTACGCAACACATGTCTTTTTTTGTCCTAATATTTTTGTATTACCGTTACCGTGTTACCGTGAGTAATAGTAGAGCATAAAGCTTTAATGTAAAAACGGTAACGGTACGGAGTTGAGTGTATGAACTCAACCGTATTAAAAGCAAAACACAAACTTTAGCATTCAAATATATAAGTACTTGTCTCATACCCTTAGAAACCGCCAAGCCATCAGTTTCCAGCATACCTAATGCAGCATCGCGAGCATGTCACTTGAATAGCAGTAATGGAGTTCTCATGCTCACCCCGCTACGGTTTTCCACCACTAGTAATACATACTTTAAATTTGCACCGGTAACATCCTCCGGCGTTCCGACAAACTTTTCGAAACTTAAAGGATCGAAACGGGCCTTATTTTAAACTTCAACTGTTTGTCTATAAAAGTAATGACGTAACTTCCGAGTGATGCATAACAACGTTCGTAAAAAATATTATAGTGGATTTAGTTCCGAAGTGATATTAAAATTCTGTGGTAGAGTATACGTGACTCTAGATGATCAGTTTTTCGTAAAAGGCAACCATAATTGCGTATTCTGATTCAATTTTATTTTAATGAGAGAAAAAGATTTTATTTTTATTTTTATATTGCACAAGTATTTTTTGAGTTTATCCAGAATATAATCTACCTCCACACTAAATTTCATTTAAATCCATTCAACTGTTTTACACACTTGCACACTCGCAGACAAACTTTCGCATTTATAGTAATTATTAGCGTAATGTGATAGTTGATAATTAAAACATTGATAATTAAAGTAAGGCCAATTTAATTAATCATATTTGACATCTGTCAGTGTTTGCAAAGTAAAGTCAAACTAAATAATAAAATTGCCTTATTATTACAATATATAAAAAAAAAATTACTTATTCTCAATAAAAAAAAAAAAAAATATATGCAGTTCTAACAATGAAAAAATAAATAATATTGTTACAATGTTACGTTGTTGAATTTTGAAGTTGTCACATGCGGTCTATTAAATTGACCCTTCTTTAATTGCTATATTCAAACAGCTTTAGTAAAATAAAGATGTCTGCAAATTACACCTGCTTTGAACCTGTAAACACAACCATTCGTGTTTCGACGTACCGAACACGTAATCTACACAAAATATTTGTTTTTTCCGTTTCCTACTTCCTTTATTTCGCAACCGCCTCAAAGGAACAGCTAATTGCAATAAAACGGTATTATAAAAAGCAACATTCAATTCCATGGAATGTTCGCGGTTGATTGGATTTGTTTCGTTTCCATTCGAACCTTGAGAGCACAGCTAGCAGAATCCTATAGTTTTACTGAATAAATATATAAAGGCTTTTAGGTAAGTTACACCATTGATTTCGCTAAAAAGAACAGTTCTAAATGTTAGCTGGAGAATCACTCGCATTTTATTTGCTTCTAGATTTTGACACTGGACTTTTTATCACATAGCTTCTTTACCGTGTCAATGTCGGAGGTTACGTTTAGTGTGATAAATCTTACAGCGTGTCTCAAATTGAAAATTGTATTATTTCAAATTGAAACCTTCCATGATTGAGTACCAGTTCACCGTCACTTAGTACCAAGTGATTTGTGGTCAAATTCCTAGCCTGTCAGTCTTAATCATTATCAATAATTATCTTTGTTATAAAATAGTCAATTCATTATCATCATCATTTCAGCCATAGAATGTCCACTGCTAGACAAGCCTTTCCTATCGATCTGCAAAAGGGCCAGCTGGAAGTCGTCTGCCCATCTTGTGAATAGTCAATAACTTTGGATTTATTCCAATAAAAAATACCTGTTAAAAAACAACATCATCTTCATCATCATCAGCTTTTTTATTGGCCACGGCCTCTCATAATGCACGCAACTGAGCTCGGGTGGCAGTTCCAGTTTTTCCCCGCCGTTTTACATAGGTCATCACTGCACCTAGCCGCAGGGTGCCCTAAACCACGTTTACCTAAACGTCGTCTCCACTCTAGAACTCGTTTGCTCCATAGATTATCGGTTCTTCGAGCAATGTGAGCCAGCCCACTGCCATTTCAGCTTTCTCTTCCTCCACTTTCTTTTCAATCCATCTATTCGATTCTTATCCAACAGCATGGTTAACCATTGGCTGTGGCTTACAGTGAGGACTTTTATTCCTTTTTTCTTTATTTATCCCCGGCAGCGTTCCATTGTTGAGCTCTATTTATTTGCTCTGTGGATTAATTAATATTTGCTTCTCTAACATCCCCTTCATTTCCAATTTATAGCATTTCATCATTATGGTATAATTATATAAGTTCTAATGAATAATGAATAATGCTGCTAGTACAACATTGCAACTTAGAAGAGGCATTTGTCTAGCAGTGTACCAAGACTGATTATGATGATAGCAGATGAAAATAGTAAGTAAGAGGCAAATATACCCGTTAGTAGAATAAAGAACGCAGTTAGTTATTAATAAGCACCTATACCTAAGTGTTATATCAAAACGGGACTGAAAAGCGCAATCAATCTTTTCGCAATCCACATTAAAGAAAATGACCGCTCATCAAAGTAGCAGTTTGACCACAAAAATTCTAACTAAGCATTTCAATTAAATCTTGAAAGGTTTCCGCCAGAATAATGCTTGGTAACAGAATTTCGATAGAATACGATGCGATATCGACACAATGGAGAGGAAAACTAAGAAAACAATACAACAATAAGGAAACATAAGAAACTTGAAACCAAATACATATGTATTTATACGTTCAAGTTACAAACTTTTGCAATTGCATTAATCGTGCAACACAGCAGCAAAATCATCTTTATCTTAAAATAATAATAACCCGTTAACTAATATTTCGGCAGGTCATATTTCGCAAAAACTTTTATTTTAAAATACCTATTCAATGATACTTAGGTCAGATAAGGCTATTTATTATACACAAATTTATTTATTTCATCCCTGCTTTACATGATCTCACCATATTGTATTTACGATGAAGTCAGCTACACAGCGACCAATCCTATACTTAGGGTTGATCACTTAGGGTAAGTGACGCCATCGTAACGGGATTTAGCGGCAATTACTTTTTATCAACTTTGGTTGAGGCGTTAAAACTGCAGTTAACATACACATACATACGTCCTTTACGCATAAATAAATTATATATACATGCAATACATATAAATAAAACAAAACAACTAATCCGAAAGCAGGAAATTGTAGTCATTATTTTGAACAACTTTTACTATGAGAATAGGTTTACGTTTGGTCAGCAACAACATACCTGTACGTTAAACACAACCTTTCGCATGAAAAAATTAATATTTATCTATAACAGTATTATTATTACGCCTGTCGCCTTAACACAAAAATGTCGGATCGGTCAGTCTCAGTTTCTTTCCCTTAGACAAAGGAGTTACAAAGTCGTTTCAGGTAATTAATCCTCACGGAATTCTTTCGACGTGACGACTTGAGGAAAGTAATAGCGATTGGCTAACTAGGAGCTAAACTTCGGAAGAATGTTTGCTCTGTGTTGGCAGACGAAGATTGCGAAATAAGATTTTTTTATTCTTCCTCATCATAAGAAAGTTTCCTTGTTTGTTTGATAGTCACGAAAAGATGCCGAAACTTATTATGGTTACGCTTTACATTCGTGCGGTGATTGACAGTTAGTTGTTTTTATTAACCCCTGACGCAAAAAGATGGATATTATAAGTTTAACATGGGTATCTTTGAGTATGTCTGTAGCATCGTAGCTCCCAAATAGCTTAACCGATTTTGATTAAGTTTGTTTTGTTCTAAAGTCTGTTCTGGCATTTTATTCGCGTCACTAAACAGAGTATAAAAAAAAACTTAAAAATGTATAACGTTATTTTATAACTTCTTAAATAAAAGTAAGAAAAAAATAAAAAAAATTGTATAGGTATTGTATTGTAAATTGTAAGGTCCATGGAATTCATGACGATGGAGCGATAGTGACTGCTTATATACCAACAGATGGCCCGCTTGCTCTGCGGGGACGGCGAGATGGTCACTTCATTTACGTAACGTGATCAGAAATATAAGAGAGCAACATATCTATACTTATATATAATACTAGCGGTCCGCCCCAGCTTCTGTGATTATAGCCTATGTCACCCGGGGATAGTGTAGCTTCCCAACAGTAAAATAATTTTTCAAATCGGTTCAGTAGTTTCGGAGCCTATTCAATGCAAATAAACAAACAAACAAACAAATCTTTCCTCTTTATAATATGAGTATAGATTATGATTGATCCCAAAGTAAAAGTTGTTTATAATGATGACTACAATGATATCCATAAATATTATGTTCGTTGTTTAAAAATCCACCTGGTATACGAGTTTACTTCTGGAGAATGACAACTTCAAAATTACTAGGCAAAACCACCAAACCAAATTTAGTGCAAATTTAGGTGAAAAGCAGACGTTTCAGTCAGTACTGGCACGAAAATTCAATTTACTTGCTGGCACATTTACCTGTTACCTGATAGCAGATTTACGTTGTTCTAAAACTATAGAGCATGCTCAAATAAAGTGGAAACAAAATACTTACAAATAAAACCAGCCAAGTGGGAGTCGGGCTCGCGCACTGAGGGTTACATACCATCACATAACATGTTAGCTACTAAAGTACAAAAAAATATTGCAAAAAAACAACATCCCATCAGCGCCCAGGCGGTCACCGGTGAGTCCCACTCCAATCCAAGTACCTACTGGCCGCGCCCGATGTTGCTTTACTTCGGTGATCGTACGAGAACCGGTGTTGAACAAAAATTTGACACCGACCTTGGTCATTATTTATTATTAAAATGTGTTGTTATACTTTAGTGTGTGTACTATAATCATGCCAAGTTTGACGCTTATACGAGTACGTATTACTGTTTTTACATTAGAGTTAATACAAAAATACGTAAAAAATACGTTTGTTGTATTGGGACCCCCATTTCGTTTTTACTTTTTGACTTTTTAATTATTTCTTAGTTAATCTGCTGGAACATTACATATTCTGTGAAAATTTCAACTGGCTATCTACTACGGTTCGAAAGATACAGCTGGTTAAAGGTGGGACAGACAGACGGACAGACGGACAGACAGCCATCGTAGGCTTAGTAATAGGGTCCTGTTTTTAATCAGCTATTCCATACAATTTGTTGAGTGTGCATGCCATATTTGTATGGAACTACAGATTTTTATTTGCCATATTATCAAGTAGTTAGACCCAAAGTAAAGGTTGTTTATAATTATGAGTTTTTTTTTTAATACATTTTCACCATGGACTTAATCGTCCATGCCTTTATTTGCTCATTATTAAAATTTTCTCTTAGGCGTAATCTTACAAGACTTAAATTAAACTTAAATACTAATGAGCCCATCTTTTTTTAAATTATTATTATCTATTTATATTTAAATATCGTTTTTTTTTCTTCTCTCTCTCCCTTTCTTCTTTACCGCACTTCACAACTTACTCGTAAATTATCATAATAAAATAAAGTATAGTTTGAGCAAGACAAGGCGCCGAGCCTAAAGCACACCGACGGGAGCAAGCAGCACCCGTTCACGAGTTGACGCGTGTGCCAGCCATCGCTCTCCTCGCCATATTTGAGGGAAGAGGGCGACCCGCCACACGACGCCGCCGCAAGAAGAAGCCGCTAAGTGACAATGACCACTCTAGGTGCTCACTCTATCTTGCACAAGACATTACTACTCATTATAATTATGAGTTAAGTACAATGATATCCATTAGTATGTCCAATGGCTAGAGATCTACTCAGTAAGTCTATCGGTTTAGGTAAAATTGCGAAGTTTAATGCTTAAGAACAATGACTGTTTTAAATAGGGGGAAGACGCGTGACATCCAAACATTGTTCCCAATAAATATGGCTCTGTTTCGGCTCGAGTCAGCGGTGACGTTGACGTCTACACTGTAAACGTCAACTTCACTGCTCCATTAGACACTACACTAGACCATAGAAGTGACATTTAAAGAAAATTTATTTATTGTTTTTAAGTATTTACGAGTGAGAAGTAATGCCGTGAAACTTGTTTTTTGTCTTCGAACTGTTGGTGCATCTTGTAAAAACGCAGGAAGTAATTTTTGCTGCTTTATTTCACACAATTTTGACAAGTATTTCACGTGCTATCAAAACGCCAGTTCGATTGTGACTGAAGTGGATTGTGCCCCGGAACCTATTGTGCGGTCCACGTCAAGAAGTTCGTGCCGTATCTTCCCCTATTTACTTACACCAATGCTTAAGAAAGACAAAACTTTAAAACATTTGCAAATCCATCAATGTCGTTCAAACGAAATCTAGGGCAGGTTTAAGTAGAAAGCAGATCAAAGTATCAGTCAGATGCTTTAGAAGTTTAGATTGAAACGGACAGCAGGACGCGACTCGGTCGCCCCGAGCATGAGAATTCCATTTACCTGCTGGCGCATTTACCTGTTAGCAGCGTTATATTGTTAAAATATAGAGCCTGCTAAAATAAAGGGTGAACAAAAAACTGTTTGTTTTTTCGCGATTTTAGAGTTGGAACGAGTCCTTGTTCAATGATCGGATATTTTTAGTAGTGATGTTCAACGCTGCTAGTGCTGTAACGATCGGATCAGAGTTAATATTATGTGGTCAACTTGGGTTGCATTGCATCAATCTGGGCGATATGGCAAACAGTACCACATTAACATTTTGGCTATAAATAATTGAGAATACAAATAAGTTTAATCATACTAATGTTATAAATGCGAAAGTGTGTTTGTTTTGTTGGTTTGTTAGTTTGTTTGTTTCTCTTTCACGCAGCAAAAGAGCAACGAATCGACCTGATTTTTTACATGGGTATAGTTCAAGGGTCGGAAAGTGACATATGCTTTTTATCATCATCATCATCACCATCACTATGTTTCATCACTACGCGGGTGAAACCGTGGGGCGCAGCTATTATTATTATAAAAACATCATTGGTGATACTTTTCTTGATATAATAATTTGGCGAAAACAAGCCTCCTAAAACACGTTTTTAGTTTTTCTTCGAATAATAGAAGTTTTAGATAAAATACAAAATTCAGTTTCATCATATTTGGCGCTTACGTTAGTTCTAAGGTGGCTGCTGAGTTGTGCGTATCTCTTGCTGCAGGCATAGATAGCATAGATTTGTCAGTGTTTCGTTCAGGAGCATGTTTAGATTTTACGTAAGTACATTATTATTTCATACATTATTACATTTTCAAAATAGTTGAAATTATGAATGTTATAGAGTATAATATGACGTTGCAATAACCACTAATTGTCATCCAATATGGCGAAATTCACAAGCTTACTTTTGTAAATCGGAAGAAAAAATTATATATAATTATGTCATTTGGTATCAAAATTAAAGGCATGATAAGTATCAGCACAGTATTAGCCTATCATGTTGCCACTGCTGGGATATAGGACTTCTTTCAGAGATAGAATATGGGCCTTAATCCACCATGCTGGCCCAATGCATGTTGGTGAATGTCATTGTCTATAATTTTTTGAAGATCTATATGTCATTAGTGCAGGGCCGAGGATTGAAACGGTGCTGTCAGATTGTGAAGTGCACATGCTACATCACTCAATAAGTATATTTTATACTTATGATTTTTTTTGACAAAAGAGTTAGCAAGTTTAAGTGAAGCGTGCCGTGCGTCTCCACTTAGCCATGTTGATAAAGTTCGTTGTCGAGTTTTTAATTATTAACTAATATTTTGTTTTAGCAATAATCTTAACTTTACTAGTTATGTGCTACAGTCTGGATTGTTCAATAACTATTAAAAGACACCACATCTCCGTAACTAACGCCTATAATAGTTTATTTGACCGATAAAGCCAGTTATCTCACGTCAGCGCTCCTCTGATACCTTTTAACCCAGAAAATGGATGACACTGTAAAGTTATAAAAAGAAATACGGCATTCCCCGGCACTGTTTATTACTGTACATTAGTTATACGGCTTCCGTAGTGTCGTCTCGGCATGAAATGGGAACTAATGAGTTTTTGATGTTTTTTTGACTGTGCTTTTATTTTCCTCGGTAACATGAAGACGTTGTTAGAGAGTGTAAAGTTGCACTAGGCTTTATTGTGTTTTAGCACTTTGGATAGTTTATGTTACAACTGGGTCAGGTTCTATTGAATTTTGCATATTTTTTATAATGAAGTACGTACCTTATAATTCATGCTGGAGTTAAGACAATGATGAATATTTTTATTTAATGATCTAAATCACACTAATATTATAAATGCGAAAGTTTACGTGTAAGTCTGAAAGTTTACCCATTTAGACAATAGACAAATTTTTATTTATGGAAGATTTTTTTTTATTGAGAATTAATAGAAATAAATACACACATTACAAATTATTTTCCTGTTAACTCCTTTTTTGTTTACTCTTCCCACACAAACATTAGTGTAAAATATATCTATATATCTAATATAATTATATAAAAGCGAAATTCATCTAATCACTCACTCATTCATCACGAAATCACAAAAACTACTTGACCTACGAAGTTGAAATTTAGCAAGATGATTCCTTATTGGGTGTCTAAGAAAGGATTTGGCCGAATTAAGGGGAAAAAATAGAGGTTGAAAGTTTACATGAAAGTACGCATACGAAATCGCAGGCAACAGCTAGTATTTTATAAAACAGCGTGCTATTATTATTAGTACTGACACTAGTAATTTCCAGCCACGAAACTGCGTGAGAGACAGCTCTAATCCCGGGCAATATAAAAAGATTTGGTGATTAAATTTGTAAGTCTTACCTTAGGTCTTACCATAGACTGTTAATCAAATGTTGTTGGTTTAAGACGTTCAGTTTTGTTAAAATTGATAATATAAACACCTGTAGGGTATAGGTCAGACGATAAACGCTAAAAGAATGTTTAAAACCTTAAGTAGAAATGTCAATATGAACTAGTTGTTCGCCCCGAACTGATACCTCGCGATCTATATATTTGCAACCCTTTAACCGATTTTGCTTGTGTTAAAACTTCAAAATTGTATTAAAATTAACTTCTTGCTTAAATTATCGTCAAACAAACCTACAAACATACGTAGAAACACCAACTTGTCCCATTAGAATCTAAGATATCTCTTCGCTGGGTCAAAAGTTGCTCTGTGTCGTTTGCGCACGTCATGACAATAATTAATACCGCTACCTCTACCGACAAAGTAATTCATCACCAAAGACATATCCATAAGAAGCATTCTTTCGCTTTCGATCTATTTTAGTTCAAATAAAAGCCGTACGTATAGGCACTGTGTATCTGGTATTGAATGCAGAGTATTCTGTTATACCCACAATAGGTGGATCACACGAAATAAGCCGGCGGTTTGTAAACAGCCGCAATATTGTTTCTTCGTCTACAATGCTACGAACGTCTGAGGAACGACCTAAGAAAATTTAGACACGATGGCCAGATATTATAATTAACCTACTAGGTAGGAACATAAAGTTACTATTACGCAAACTTTTTATATTCTTTCCAGCTATCATAGTTTCTAATTCAAAAATAAAATAGGTTGTAATGAAGATGGCTGATAATTTAAAAAAAACTCAAAAGTCCTGAAAAGGGGTGACATTTATCCATCATTTATCATCATAGGCTAGGCTAAGTATACTAAGCTTTCTCCCTCTACGTTTATCATACAATTTACGGACGTCACTCTTGTGCATGCAATGTTTTTGCACTTATGTAATTCCAAATAAGAGTGGCAGGTCTGGTGACAAAACGAATATCGCAGGTTCCAGTAAAAGTTCAACCGCGATCTAAAGTGAACTAACGTAACGTGAACGTAGTGTTGACATTTGATTATTCCATACTAAAATAGGGATCGAGTTGAGACTGTCCTCCTTTTTTGAAGTCTGTTATAAAGTTTATTACCACTCGACGAAATGTATGGAATAGCAGATTTTTTTTCGATTACTATTTAAGAATTGGTCCCGCAGTAAAAGTTATTTACAATAAAGAGTACAATGACCCCTTAAGAGGTTTTCCGTGATTTCGATGGCAAGTTGTATAATATCAATACGAAAATTGTTTTACACTATTTACAATGTTATTTGTAAGATAGTGCCCAATCAATGTCGGAAAATTCTGTCAGTGTTTTTTTTTTTATTTTTTTTTTTAATTTTAAATATTTTGTAATGCGCATAGATATTGCCGCGCGCTTTTAGCTGCCCCTTAAGTTAAAACAATGCTTTAAATTGCAGTCTCATTTTTGTGCGTGACAATTTCCGTCAGTAAAAAGTTGACAGTGCAATTTTAAGCATTGTTTTACTTTAGCTCGGTTCAAGTAATTATTTGCTCTGACAGCTGTAATAATGTTGTAAAAAGCTGACTGAAAACTATGAATTCATAACTATTTTTCACGCTGTTTTTGTATGTAATACAAAAACGAGTAGTATGTAATACCACTCGATATACTTCAGTGAATTATCAAAAAAATATGTTTTATTCAACTTTTTACAATGTTATTGCAGCTGTCAGAGTAAATAAATGAAATTAAATAGTCTTTGTTACGTTAGTATGAGGTTACCAATAAATGCAGCAGGTAAGTACCGTTCATCAACCCAATCAGTTAGGTATGATCGCGTCTGCATCGCTCATCGCCTGCCATGTATTTGTTTGTTTATAACTATTTAGTTACTCATAAACAAGCTCAAAGTCACACAACGAGCTATGGAGAGGGCTATGCTCGGGGTTTCTCTACTAGATCGAATCAGAAATTAAGACATCTGGGGGCTTAGTCCCAGATTTGATAGTTTTAGTTTTTTTTTTTTTACGTTTTGTTCCATACATTGCTGGGCCGAAAGGTATTCGAAAACTTTTTTCGTATTAGAGTGAAGCAATCTGTACCGCCGATTTTAGTTCCTCCGCGTTTCCGCTGGAGGCGCTTTACTAAAATGTATGGAACAATACGTTAACGAAAAAAGTTTTCGTAAGCTATCAAATCTGGGACTAAGCCCCCTGAAGACGAACGAATATTACCGACATAGCCCACTGGATTAGCAAGTTGAAGTGGCAGTGGGTAGGGCACGCAGAACAGATGGCCGATGGAGCCGAAAGGTTCTGGAATGAACACCACGGACTGGTAAGCGCAGCGTAGGACGTCCACCCACAAGATGTACGGACAATCTAAAAGAGACCGCAGGGAAATGCTGGATGCACGCCGCTTCCAACCAGGCCTTTTGGAGATCGATGGGGGAGGCTTATGTCCAGCAGTGGACGTCCTATGTTTTAAATAATGATGAACTATTTAGTTTACTGTGTATTTAAGTTACGGTATGATAGAACTGACATGCCATTGTTGGCAAAAGTCCCCAAAATAAACACAGAATTTAAAAAAACAATCAAAGAGCAACATCGAGGCTTTAAAACAAAAACATCTACAAAAACATGCCAGTGAAACGAAAAAAAAATGAATAAAATCTGGTGCCGCTGCCGTGCGTGTACGAAACATATTCACGTCAAGACCAGACTCGACCGTTTTAATAATTTCATTGAGACCTCTAAATTATTTATAAAGCTCCTGCACAGAGAATAACGTTCAGACAGCGTACGTAAAACAAAACCCGCACGGGCAACGGCTGTGTGCAACGGAATATAAATTGCTATATTATAACGCATAGCGCTTCCCAAATTAATTACTTAACGTGTGCAGGTTGCAGCTATGTGCTAATAATAGTACATATCTCAGAAACCTCGTGAAGGTACCTACCTATTCAATTTCTGTTAGTTACTGGGATTGCAGTTTGCAACGCTATCAAGTACATTCAAATCCTACTATAATATTATAAACGCGATAGTTTGTATGTATAGATGTATGGATGTTTGTTCCTCTTTCACGCTGCAACGAAACAACGGATCGACCTGATTTTTTGCATAGGTATAGTTCAAGAGCCAGAGAGTGACATAGGCTTTTCATCATCATCATCACCATTTTTCATCACTACGCGGGTGAAACCGCGGGGCGCAGCTAGTGTGTTATAGTAGTAGAAACAATAGTGTAGGTAAATAGTATTAGAATAAAATGCACTGACAATATCCAATGATCGCATTTATAACGGGAAATGCGTGAAAAAACTATGCATGCTGGCGGCATCGTGGCTTTACCATTAGGTACTACCTGCCACCGCCTGAAAGCTCATTCATTATCATAGATCTGTGGAAATCGCTCACTGTGAGTTTAATGCTATCTTTTTTACCTCACGCCTGCAATAAGATTATTAAATAATCTTATTGGAACCTGTGGCATTTCCGAGTAATTATAAGGTCAGCAACGTATTATCTGTAATGTCCCTGGTGTTACATATATCCATAGGCAACAGGCCGGACCGCTTGATGGTGAGCAATCACGCTTACCATCACGCAATTCTATAGCATAACAATATATACGTATCTTCTTTAAGATCGTTCCTCTTCTCATTGCAGTAGTTTCTAGCCTTCTCTATATCTTTAGTTAGTATTTTTATTTGCTTAAACTATTTTTATTTTTATTAGATCGCCCTCCTTGGTCTTCCTGGGCCTCATTTGGATCCTTTCTGCTATTTTCTTATATATTATTATGAAATCGTTAAGGGTAAACATTTCTTCTCTTTCTATTTTCTATTGTCACCAGTTTACAACGCTTCAATAATATATGGCGACAAAAAGAAATTGGCAGCCATTAATCCCAAATAGACACTAAGCCAAAACTGATCGATTTTTGCCTTTGTTCCCAGAAAATGAATCATGAAATAAATCAACAGTCTAATAATGGTCTAACCATTCACTCAGGACCCTGAAACTTCTATCACAAAATTCGCAAAATAAACTCTAAACATTAGGTATGTATAATACAAGTACGTACGTACGTACCAAAAGTAAGTACCAAACCGCCAGATACATTTTTAACGCAACCATAAACATATTTCAATGGAGTTGCGGGAATACAAATAAGGTAATTATTTTCGTAATAACCGCCTGTGTAATATGACAACACAGAGCAAAATGTATAAAATTCCGCGCCGAGCATAATCCGTTAGTCTGGCCTCGGAAATATACAAAAAGGACTCCAGATTTATGATCTCTCGCACACCGAGAATGAATTTATTTAGCGCCGACTAAATTAGGTAAAAATGTATTCATTATAGGAGAATGTAAGCTTTTTATCTATTAAATCTTAAGATATTCGAAAGCTTACGGGGTCGTATGAGGAGGAACAGTATTTTATCACGAAGCATGATTCACCTACTTACTTACTTTTATGAAGAACAAGAAATTTTAATTGCGTAGCGTTTTACGTAAAAGTAAGTATTCTAAGAAATAGCTTCACAACTACGTTATATAAGATTTTTTTCATAATTATGTTTGTTTAGCATAGGTTGTTTTGTGCTGAATTTGTCAGTAAAACGTAGGCTAGCTTATTATTATAATTTGTTGTCATATCAATTTCACATAATTTTAGTAATCCGTGGATTAACTTTTCAGTCAATTATTCGGCATCGATATTTACGCTACTGTGTTATGGCAGAACATACCAATCAAAAGTTGTACTACAAGTGTGTGCCAATTTTATCATACGCTAAAAATTTACAGCGCGTTTTCCTTCTCGGTTTTTTCTTTTCGCAATTGTGATGAGATTAAACATAAACATTTCGAAACTCTGCATGGCAATGCACTGCTATTGTCACCCTGAGATATCAGGTGTTCAATCTCTGGAATATTACCGTCTTTCCCCACGAAATATCCCCGATGATGATGGAAGATGTGGTGGTAGACTGTAATAACTATAGCTAATGGCTATCGGCCCCCGTGGTGGTGGTTGACTGTAGTGATCAGAATCGTACCCCACAAATGAACCCCACGCGGTGGTAGACGGTATCAACTTATGGCTGTCGACGCGTAAGAATAATGGAGGCACACAGGCACACGGTAATACATAATTACCATTTGCAACTACGCTCAGTGCTGCGGTGGCTGACGGTAACAATTACAGCATGCCTAGTAATTTCACTTGAAACAAAATCTTTCAATCTAAAACACGGTAAATGTTCAAATAACATTTTAATTTATTGACTACCTAATACCCTCAGAGACTAACTAAGCGTACCTAGCAAATCATAAATCACGCTGTTCATTTCAACTCGTCACTATGTCACAAAAAACCTCAGACAGAAATGTTCATGCATAATTCAGGCAGCTAGCCACGCAGTCTGCGCGTCGGGAGCAGACGAGCAGGACACGAATACGCAATGTTATGAGAAGTCAGAATTGGGGAAATGAAAACGGCATCTAAGTTGGTTTTCAGTTTACTTGGTAAGTGTTTCAAATGTTTATCGGGACTTATCGCGAATTATTTTGTTTAGGTAAAAATAGGTAACCTTCGCTAGACGTTTTGACCATGTTACATGTGTTTTATGATTTTATAAGAAAGTATCCATAAGCATAATGATAGCAACAAAGAATCACTGAAGTTATATTATATGTATATAGATACCTATATATGGAAGCGAAATACCACTCACTTATTTACTTACAATCTGACTCATTACCTAATCTTGAATACTACTTGACCTACGAAACCTAAATTTGACAGATTGATTCCTCTTGGAGTGAAGAGATCCAGTATGAAAAAAATTGCGAATAAAATAGGGTTGAAAGGTTATGTGAATGTCTACGCGAACGAAGTCGCGGCAACAGCCAGTGATTCTATTATAATGAAATAGGTTAGAAAAAAATCAGTAATAAAGCCATGATAAGTAAAACAAACGTTGTTCTTTTGCTATTATACATTACTTTTCTGCATAAATTTGTTGTTTTACGGCAAAAGTAAACGCGGTTGCGAATGTATCAAGAGAAAGGACAGAGTCCGCAATAACTCACTGAGTTTCATCACAGGTGGTGCTGACGAGCAGAAAGCCACCAGATTTAAATGGGATTTGACAGGACATGTGTGGCGCGTGTACATCCTGACCGATGGACTTAGATCGTTATACATACAGTAGGTGCCTGTCAAGGAAGGCCTAAGAAACGCTGGCACCATGATCTTAATTCATACCGGAAAGATTGGCGATGGCGGAAGACCGAAATTTATGGAAGAAAATGGGTCAGATCAGTGCCCAGTAGTAGGACAGTATAAGCAAAAAAAAGTTAAAGTGGAAGATAATCACAAAATAGTAATTGAAAATGTCAATGTCATCATGCATAGTTTACATCCTATACAATAAGAAAAAGCCAACAGTATCATTCGTAATATCGTTCAACAATCCTTCGCAATCGCTAATATTATTGTAATTTTTGAACAACTATGAACAAATATTTATAATCATGGGAAGTGATTGGACGAGTTTATAATTATAGTCTAAATATCATTTTCATTATTAGAAATATTACTCTATTTACAGCACGCAAAGATATAATATAATATTATAATATTTTAAAAAAATCGTTGTATCTTTAAACTAAAAATCAAAATGAATAGTTTGCCATGTGGTAGAGTACCAAGAACGCTTGCTACATACGAGTTGAGTACCTCTATACATTTTTGTGTGAGAGATGACCCAGCTCACTTATCAGCAGCGGCGTTGACTAAGTTGCTTAAAAATTGGAACATAGAGTCCATTGACCAAAATTTTAGACACCAAGCGGGAAAAATATATATTCATACTAGCACCGCTTGGAGTCTTATGGGGTCTACATCGCGGCTTCGGCCTTTTGAATTGTCCCATCGACTAATGTATTGACGCATGTAGCATCCCAAACTAGAGCCCTTCCCGACTCTCAAGGGATCAAGGTTAAACCATCAGGGTGCTGGTCAACATCCGAAGTATCCCCACCGGTTCTGGAACAGCAACGACGTTGATTCATTGATCAGATACGAAGAAACCGCTTAAAGCGAATTGGATTTAATAATGCAGGTATAACAAGTGATACATTAATTTACTGATTAATATATATTTTTTATAATGAGATTGTTTTAATAAAACTACAGCTGGGTTAGTCTTAATAACAATGTTATATTATTTTAGCCTTTATAATTAATAAAGTATCAATTTGTTTCAATATTCTAGGTAGCTACTTAAAATTATATTATAACTTAACAACACCAATAAAACTATTTACACATTCTCAAGAGTTTTATCTTGCAAATATTCCAAAATACAACACCTCATCACATAAATTTAACATCTCTAAAATTAATATTTTTTAATCACACAATTTTTTCCCCTGAAAATCATTAATACAATAAGACGCACTTTTTCCTAGTACTTTATTTATAATTATGTGTGCTATGTACCTATATGTACAATTTTATTAATGGTCTTTAGCCTTTTTAAAGTGATCTCTACAAAATGCTATTATATAATTATACTAACCACTAATTAAGTAGTATTAAATATATTTTGTTCTTTGTTTTCATTTTCACAGCCAAGTCAACCACAAAATAAACCTATTCATATGAGCATCAACTTCATAAAAGCCATTCAAAAACTATCTATTATCAAGACTCTTTCGAGCATTTTATTTAAAAAAAAATTCTAAATACTATGATATTTGTTGCAACTCAACTTCTTTCACTTTCCGATTCCTCTCTTTTATCTTCAAATATAACATGTCTGGTATCCACAACACTAGTAAGATGACCAGTAATACATTTTGCGCTGTTATGCATATTATATAGCTTTCCGTGTAGTCTTTAATCCAGCCTAGGATGTACCCTACTGGTGGGGTTAAAAGTCCCATACTCAACATGCCCAGGCCAACGGCTGCTGGAACTTGATCTACTCTGCAGTTTTCTGATATAGCTATATTTCTGGCAACTATGATCATACTTCTTCCAAAGCCGTAGAGACAGGAAATGACGAGGACAACCATAAGCTCGCTCTGATACGCCAAAACTGGAATCAAAATTAAAGAACCTAAGAATTCGTTATTTATGATACAAGTGCGGTAAGTTGGTTATTACAAACGAGTAGACGAATGTAAGCCCGAGACGAAGTCGAGGGCTTACCATAGTCACGAGTTTGTAATAACCAATCCGCACGTGTGCCAAACAACGTTTTACAACACAAATGCGAGAAAAAAACAAAAAATGAAAATTAAAAAAATACCGTAAAGTACACGCACGGTGCTATACAACGAAGCGTGCGGTAAAATTCATTACCGCACGCTCCGTAGTATGATGCGTTTCATTACCGCACGCTCCGTTGTATGATGCGTAATGTTTAACTTTCGAACGATGTATACAGGCTTCGTAAGTGCACTTTTTGAGCAAATGTGTTGTAAACATAATTTTGTGTTTCTAATGAATCCAATATTTTGGGAACATAATAATTATATATTTCAACAATGTGAAAATTCAACATCATAAAAATACATTACAATAATCGAACATTTAGAAATTTAAACATTTCGCAAAGTCGACGCCAAAGGATTTATTGTTATTATTATAATTCAATGTTACATGTTTTTGTTCTGGTTTGCAGGAGGTATTTTTTATCAAAAGATTTGTTAGATTATATAAAACAAGGTTAAAAACAAATGTATCTTAACGATTGGGAATAGATATGTAGATTCAAGTCGTAATAACTGAGAAAGGACAAACTAATGTCCGATAAGTATGTAAATAACAAATACCTTGTAGATTAGTGTTGTGATAACAATAAAATTAATCTATCGATAGCCTAATACCCGCGTACTTAATACATAACTCGCAACTAAAGGTTCACGAACATTGTACGTATAAAAATGAAATGTATTATTGGGACTTTCGATTTTATAAATATCTTTTACTCAAGGTAAAAACCAAAACTAAAACGAAGTAGACCTACCACCTACCTACCACCACCACCTATATACCTACTTGACTTTTATTACAACATATCAATGACGATATAATATTATCATCTTTGCAATAGATGCAGCACCTAAGTATCCCATATTTATAAACCATTTGTACAGTGGTCTTAAACCAATAATTAAATTTAAAATACAACAGAAATTTCTGCGACTGTCTCACTAGCAATCCAAAACAAAACAAAAACAGATAAAACCGTACTCACTTAGCAAACTTATACGCTTAGAATAACTACACAAAGAAACCAAGTACATTCGCAAAATTTAAACCATTCAAATGGTGTCATATATGGCTCCAAAAAAAATATAAAATTTTACTATGACAATTTGCGCGGTGAAATCGTACCACAACAAATCAGAAAAGCAGCATAAGAGTTATGGTGTGACATTCCACAGGTAATCCATTAATTTTCTTGCTTAAATCGTTTAAAATACACATCGAAACGTAAGCTACAAAGCGAATTTGTAGCTTACGTTTTGAGAAGGCGTTGTTTGGAAACCTACCTTCTCTGAGTTATTCTAAGCTTATACGTAAATTTTAAAAGTTAAGAAGAAAAAAGAAGATAAAGAAGGAGATACATTTATTAAAATAAATAAATGATGTTGGATTAGCTGGGCTGCCTAGGTTGAGTGTAAAAAAATACATTCAGATTGTGGTCTGTTATTGGCTCATAGCCACCTGGAAATCTTATTTACTAAGATTGGTTTTAAAGAAGCCAAATACCAAATTTTAATGAAATGTGAATTTTATCCCAATTTTTTTTAAGGTGATTTTATTTTTACGTGCATTTCAACGCAATGTTTCAGAAAAGGACTATAAACAACTGCTAGTGCAAACTAAAGGCAACTGAGCATTTATGGACTCCCTTATGCTGCCACATTTTCGGGTTTGTCCATAATGCTCTATTAGCTACTACTGCAGTATCGTAAAAAAAAAACTCACCTTGTCTAACAACAATCAGCCAGATGCAGGTCATGATGAGCATCCATCGGGCACGTATTCTGTATTTGTCCTGAATGATGGGCAGGGTGAGTCTACCAATAATGTCAGCAATCGCCACTGCTGACATGCACATCGCTGTCTGATGCTTGGTCATTTCTGCTGATTTCTGGAATTGTGAAAATGACATTAATTATGGTAGTGGCTGATCTAAAGCAATGATGACGAAATACGATGGAGCACAGTTGCCTAAAAGTAACTGATTCAATCGCAATTTGAAGACAAGCTACTAACAGCATCCCGTGGTTTCACCCGCTTTCCTACAGGAACCAGTAATCTTTCCGGGATAAAAAGCCTATGTTTTAATCCAGGGTGTAAATTACCTCTATACCAAATTTAATTCAAATTTGTTCAATTGTTATGGAGTTGAGTAAGGCCAAACATTACACTTACACACTAAATTTTTGACGTTGAAGTGGCAATGGGCAGGCCACATCGCTCGAAGAACCGATAACCGATGGGGAATAAAGGTTCTGGAGTGGAGACCACGAACCGGAAGACGCAGCGTAGGGAGGCCTCCCACTAGATGGACCGACGACATTGTGAGAGTCGCGGGCATCCAGTGGATGCAAAAGGCAGGCTGTCGTTCAGTGTGGAGGTTGAAGGGGGAGGCCCATGTTCAGCAGTGAACGTCTTCCGGCTGATGATGATTACTACATTTTTGCATTTATAATACGTGATAGTATGATACTAGGCTTTGAATATGTATACATAATCAAATGATACTAGGTACGTACCTGTAAAAAGAATGGATACAACATGCTAAAGTTCTGTATCGAAGTCACAGCCATCGCAGTCCCAAAAATAACGTTCAAAAATCTCGGATTAGTCAAAAGAGACAAGTCGAAAAGATCGCTAAATTTTTTCCACCAAGTTTTCTTCACCGGAGGCACAGTAATATGATAACCTGAAAAACGAGTATATTTTTCTCAAACAGGGTATTTAATGTGTCTAGGTAGGTATTTATTGAAGAACACTCTTCTACCAAAACTGGACTTTAAGGTCTTAACTGGCCTTTTCTGATTAACTTGTACGTGGGTAATATTATAATATTTTATTTATATTACACGGGAATTACTCACGTAAGATTAAGCCGGTCACTCCCAGTATAGTTTCAACCGCATTAGGCAGTCTTTTACAAGGTGAATTCACGCGCGCGGCTGCGTCTCGCTTGGCTTGAGACGGTTAAAACTATAGTCGGAGTGACCGGCTTAATCTTACGTGAGTAATTCCCGTGTAATATAAATAAAATGTGTGAAAACCACGTCAGTTTCTATAATAAAATATTATAATAAATCAATGTACAAAGAGGTTTTTTCCACATAAAAAAAGGGACCCCATACAGTTTATGTATTAACAGACAAAAAAATATTGTCATTTTCCTGTGGGGTCCTGCGACGGGGTCACATTAAAAGCAATTATGAAATGGTTTTTTTCTTTCATATTTTGGTTGATAGACAACGTTTTAATGAAATATGAAAATATCAAAAATAATGTACTAACAATATATTTGTTAGTACATTTTTAGGTGGACAATGCAACACAGTCAATGCAATGTTTGAGAAAATGACTATACAAGCCTTAGTGACAATTGATCATTTGTGGACTCAAGTATGCTGGCCTACGCTTCGGCTCACATCTTGATGTTCGTCCAAAAATGTTATCTAAAAAATATGTTGTTTTTTTCTGTTGCTGCAGTAATAAAAATATATAGTTTTTTTTTTGTTATTAAAATGGTTCGCGCTTTTATTCTACTGTTATCATTCTGTTGATGAATAAATGTATAAAAATTAAATTCTGTTGGTAAGCGCATCACTTGATAACGGCTGGCTCAATTCAGCATTTTTTTTTATAAAATATTTTTTTTTGTTTCTACTTACCATTTACTCCATTATTTTCAGGTTTCTCATTAATACTTAGTTCATTATGACTTTGGGATATTTTTCCAGTAAATCCATTCTGTTTTTCGCTGTTAGTCAATTCTGGTTCTGTTGCTCTTCTGTTTTTATTAGGTTTCTGTACCTCGCTTGCAATAGAATTTTTCCTGATAACAATATTATTGTGTTTGTTTTCAGGTAGCAAGTGCAGTTTTTCATCTACGGCTACTTCTTCTTCAACTTTTTTCATATGCCATGACACTGGCTGGATCAGCATTGTACCAGCAATCTGAAATAAATTAACAGTAAAAAAATTAAATAAACAGGCCTTTACTTAAATACTCTAAACTGACACTTAGAATGGGTTATCATCACAGATCTACTAATCTGTGGTTATCATACTTCAATGCGTACACAAATAAATAAATAAATAAAATAAATAAATATTTGGGACATTTTTGCACACACGGTCATCTGACCCCAAACTAAGCAAAGCTTGTGATATGGCTGCCAGTAACTGATATACATACATATATAGTTTTAAATACATACTTAAATAGATATTAACAACCAGATATAGAACAAACACAAATGTTCATCACACAAATGTTTGTCCTACGTGGGAATCGAACCCACGCCCTCAGGCTCAGAAGGTAGGTTCACTACCAACTGGACCAACGGGCTATCAAAACTTCGTGGCTGTGTCTCATACCCATACGTATACCATACCAATATGTTTACTGGGTTACGCAGAAAGAGTGTACTAAGCCGAAGGAGGTCCATAGTACCAGTGATGAGCAACGTTTACTATGAAAGCAAATCACAAAAAAATATATTAGCTGTTCCAAAGAAAACTGTCATTCACACTCGATTATAGAAAAGCTAATATTTTTTCGCAATTTCAGGGTTGGATAGTTAATATTCTTCATAATGATGGTTGCTATTATATATATATTTTTTTTATTTTTTTTAACACATAGTACGTTACATTTCAAGTTAGTAAGTTGTCTTAAAATCTATATTAGTTTTATAGATCTCTTTCGGCTTAGTACACCCTTTCCGCGTAACTCTGTTTACATATTATGTTTCATAACAAAGATCATACAGCCATAAAGTGCAACCCACATAGCAAAGTAATATCAAAATGAGTAGTTACCCCGTGCAAGCTCAATGAGGACAGCAGCAAACACGAGCCTTGGAAGCCATAATTCTCCAGTAGGTACCTCACTAAGTGAGGCATTAGGGTCTGGCCCACACCTGTGCCCACGTTGGCGAGACCCACCGCGCGACTCTTCCGCAAGTTGAAGTAGCTATTTATAGCCACGAACGATGAGTTCTGTATAAATCCCAGTCCTAGGCCTGAAAATGTGATATTTTATTTTGATAAACAATTTAAGTAATTCATAAGTATACATTCTGAGATTTTACTAACTTCACATGTAGCTAACGAATCATGTTAACAAAATATCCTACTTCTAATAACAAAGGGCTTAACTACTAATTTGACACAATTTTGACCCGCCAAAATTTGTAAAGTATAACCTTTTTTTGTTCTGCTATCTAGTTTTACTTAATTAAGAACCATTGACTGGACTGGACTGGACTTATCAAACCGTATAATATACCAAACAGACCAGCTTCTCAAATCATCCAGTCCCAAAATGTCCTGTGTCCCAAAATGACTAGTATCACATTGTCCACTTCCCACAATGCATGTAGCATGAAAATTTGAGAACTTTATTAATTTCAATTAATTGAATGTCCCTGGCTTTTTGAAACTAGTAGGATAGCAAAATAAAAAAATTAAAAATAGATTGCACAAGGAGTGCATAAAAAATACATTTTAATCGCCCGAAGTTTATCAGCCCGAACCACAGGGGCGGATATATTATAAGTCGAGGATAAAATGGGTTTTATGAACGAGTTATACTCGTACACTCAGCTTTTCAGTTTAATTACGAGAAAATTATAATGTTTTATGACAAAAATTTTATGTAGACAAAAATCCTACATAAAAATTAAATATAATACAAACTACAACTTCTGTGAACAATTTTAAAAAGCGAAACTTTTGTATGCACTGGTAAATAAAACGCAGACTTATGAACTAGAGCATAAAAAGCAGTTTTAGTCCGCTTATACAAACTAGAACTTTACGAGCATTAGAAGTGAAAAGGTTTCAAGTTTTGGCAGGTCAAAGTTGTGTGAAAATCAAACGCTGAATTTCTACCTTAAACTGTACTTATTTTAACTAGGATTTGCCTAATGGTAATTGGTTATATTTTACCCGATGGTGAGTTATACTGTTTCTGATGATAGAGTGCGTAAACTTAGAAGGCATTTGTCTTTCTAGTCTTAAAACACTCAAGTTATGGTTTTCAAGATAGACAAGGAATTCCAGTACATAAAGGTCAATGGTCCCAATAAAAAACTGGAAGCAAATCCAATTGTTTGAGCTGATGGCATGTTGATTATTTAAGGTTGCACTTATGTTGAACGAACTATCTTTTTCTCAACATCTATTGTTATTCGAAGGTTATCTTTAACGTTTCCTCTGTCTGGAATACTATGCTATGACTGTTACTTCTGCCATAACTTAAACATAAGTTCCTTATGCCACCAATCATAGTCATATCAGTGAATAGTAAAATTATAATCATAGACTCATCATACGCAGACCTTGCAAATGCACTTGTTGTATAATTAATATAGAAACAAAATCATATTTTTTTGATCTGAGTCTATCTGTCTATAGTATATAAAAAATAGTTTTCGAATTTTGGCAAGTCAAAGTCACAGTTAGATTTGTTCATATTTAATTTTCTTTTTCTACATTCCAAACGTTTTAACGGCTTCGGTATTATCTTCATCATCATCATCATCATCAGCCAGAAGACGTCCACTGCTGAACAGTTGCCTCCCCCTTTAACCTCCATACTGAACGACAGCCTGCCTTTTGCATCCACTGGATGCCAGTGATTCCCGCAATGTCTTCGGTCCATCTAGTGGGAGGTCTACCTACACTGCATCTTCCGGTTAGTGGTCTCCACTCAAGAACCTTTCTTCTCCATCGGTTATCGGTTCTTCGAGCGATGTGGCCTGTCCATTGCCACATCAACTTGCACATTTTAACAGCTATGTCGGTGAATCTGTTTTTTTTGGCGAATATCCACGTTTTGAATTCTATCGCGTAAAGAAACTCTGAGCATAGCTCTCTCCATTGCCCGCTGTGTGACTCTGAGTATTTCCAAAAAGCCCAGTCTCAGTACCATACGTCATCACTGGCAACACACATTGGTCAAATACCCTTGTATTACTCGTATCTTACCTAGTAACAATCCATAGCTCAGAATCAAGTGTACAATGTTTGTTGAAAATCCACTTAGAAATATTCCTGCAGTGCAAAAGCATGCTCCGGTGACTGCGACGAATCTTGTCGACGTTAGTTTGACTATAGCTCCGGCTATAGGACCGCTGAAGTTGGAAACGAAGAGCATGCTAGACATCACTATGGCTGCTCCTTGAATCCTGTGGCCCATGGCTTCTAGGGCATCACCGTAGAGTAAACTGAACAGGGACAGCATTGATTGATTGAATATCTATAAAGAAATTAAGTGGTATGGCATTGAGTATCGGCATCTGTTTTTCTTTGTATTTATTTAAATATTTTACTACCTTGTATATTACAAAGTCACTAGTTCTATGGCAGAAATTAAGATATTACCACAAATTACTAGTTAGGGTTTATTTACAAGAAATAATAAATATTGACATGGAAATAAAATCTCTCATTATAACTAGCTAAAAACCTTAAACCAGAATAAACTAAGAAACCACTACCAGCAGGCATAGTTCCTAAAATGCTGGCTGAATTGCCGCGTTGAATTGCAATTAAAAATTCTTCTCGCAAGGTAGGTTTTTGGTCACGAGATGCTTCGACCGTATCTGTTCGAAGCTTATTAATCTTTATAAATTTAATGGATACAGTAAATCATTGACATCTGATATGTTCTTTGTCACTAATATCAGTTTAATGCTTCTAGAATGTTGTTAACTTCTACTCATGAAACTGAATAATAATTGAAAGAAAATAAATAGGTATATTACCTAATATGAAGTCAAATAAATAACAATATTTACTGCGTATTTTCCCTATGAAAATACCTATAGATACTGAGCAACTTGTTACTAAAACAACCGTTATCTTTATTTGATTCAATCAATTGTCAATACATTCTGTTATTGCTTTGTTTGTCCAGTGAAATATCGATATGTTGACAATAGATTTCTGGTATTGAAGTTGGCATTCTATTTGTTACTCGAAGAAGTAATAAGCAATTATTTATTTTCAAGCGTTAGTCTTGGCTCTTTAAGCAAGCAAACACGAACACTTAATGTTTGACTATAATTTATATTTTATCCCAGTATTTTTTCTTCAGTTGTAACAGATGGTAAAAAGTGGTATGAAACCTGTTAAATCTTGATAACTATTGTTAGGTTTTTTGAACGTAAGATTGTAGCTAGTGACCGATATACTACGGAGATACTAACATTCATAACATTATTACAAAAGCGAAAGTAACTCTGTCTGTTTGTTTGCTTGTCACAACTAAACGGCTAAGCCGATCTTAACTAAATTTGGGCCCATTTCCCCCCCAGAAAATGCAAAAAACTGTCAAACCGCCGGGAACACCGCGAGATTAAAAAAAAAATCTTGCTAGTCAGCTTTTAATGTTGCGTCTCAGTTACTGCATAATATGTTTAATTACTGTCAAAGTTTTCCAAAATACCTATCACAGAAAATTATTGCAGGTGTCAACTGTACCTTTTCCGTTTATCAAAGAGACTATCTTCAAAGGATTTTTTTTAAATCTCTTACTGTCCGAAACTAAAATATCCAATTAAGTTGTAACTTAGCCCATAAATTTCACACAACTTCGGCCTACGAAAACTTGGTGGTTGTTGAAATTTTTTAATTTTTTTGCATTCTTTTTGAAATTTTATTACTCCATCAATAAGAACTATGTTCATAAACAATTAATCATCATCGTCATTTCAGCCATAGGACGTCCATTGAAGGTCATAGGCCTCCCCCATTGATCTCTAGAAGGGCGGTTTGAAGCGGCCTGCATCCAGCGTTTTCCTGCGGTCTCTTTTAGGTCGTCCGTCCATCTTGGTCGACGCTGCGTTTACCGGTCTCTGGTCTCCATTAGAGTACCTTTCGCCCCCATCTGCCATCTGTTCTGCGTGTTATGTGCCCTGCCCACTGCTACTACAACTTGCTAACAATGATGATGAATAATTTTATACTTACATTACATGTTGCTGTCCCTACCAACACTATCCATCCCCACCCCCCATCTGGGGGTACAAACTTGATCACTTTCTTTGTTTTTTGTTGGGCAGCTAATAAACTCTTTTCACTTGCCATTTTTTTGTATAAATTACTTTTTGCTTTCAAATTATTTTTCAGTGATGTAACATGTTACGAGGGAATTTTATCCCGCCACCTGAAACAACAAAAACCCTGTTAAATATGATTTTTTCTAGTGTTTTACTGTGTCAAATTAATAACGAATTAACTAATTAATTTATAACTAATATTAGCGATAACGATATTAGTTACAAATATATATTTTTACAAAACACTGTTTTATATATATTTTTACGTCTCTTCTAGACAAGCGTGCTCCGTCGTAGACCGCATCACAAGTTGGAGGTAACAATAAAAGTATTTTTTTTTATTGGCTTAAGCATTCAGCCTCTGGGGGAATGCGTTTGACAGCTGCGATAACATTGTAAAAATCTAGATGAAAGTTAAAAAAAACTTTTATTATGTCACTGTAGTGTATTTTACTGTTGTTTTTATTTCTACCAGTTACAATCTTACGTTCAACAAAAAGAGTAAAAGTGATCAAAATTTACTGTTTTCGTTTAGCTTTCTATTACAATGTTATGGCAACTGTCAGACGCATCCTTTCAGCCGCTGCTCTTTGGGTATTTTTAGAGCGATATTTATTAGTATTATAACCAGATGTTAATCAATAAATAATCAGTATATTTACATATTTCCATTTTAAATTTCTACATTCCTACATATTATATTTGTTTGTATTTGAGATATAAATACAAATTTTTTTTTTTTTTTTTTTAAATAGAGTAAAGTTAAAACTGTTATAAATTTTAATTTAGAAAACAACAAATAAAATATTGATTTTGTCACGGTCAAAAAAAAAAAAAAAAAAATACTAAATTAACTTGTATTATAAATGATGCAATAAAGTATTATTTTATAATAATATTATGTTGTAGGGGTGTGTCTAAAGATACAAACAGATGTCTTGTGAAACGGAAGGTTCAGGTCACTGATAACCTTTTATCATGCTTTTAAAACATTAATGATGTCAAAATTGTTCACAGTGTGTGGTACTTCTTCGATCTCCTAATGACGTTAATTTAGATTACAATTTAACACAAATAAGCGAAAATTCACAAAAACAAAGCTACGACTTAGCAACACAAGATATTTTTAAACGTAAGCCGTCTTACCACAAAATATTTAAGCACGCTTTAGACATGTGTTTAGCATATTTTTCGCAGTTAAACAATTGCTAAACACATGTCTAAAGCGTTCTTAAATCTTTTGTGGTAAGACGGAAGATGTTGACTCAACGCTCAAAAATATTCAAAAGCAGACTAATCCATACTAATAGGTACTATGATAGAATACTTTAGCTGCATAAGTAGTTGTTCTCTGGTAAGAAAATTATATCTGGGAGTTTTCAAATCGTAAGTGAATCGGCTCCTTTTAGGTAAGCGTGCTGTATCGTAGACCGCAAGGCGAGGTGGTGATAAAACACTAGCCAAATTTTAAATTATTAAAAAAATATTATCAATCCACTGGTCTAAATGTTATTATGGGAAACTGACGTAGATTTCACACATTTTGTTTTTATCAGTGCAAAATAAAACGCAATCTCGCGCGCGCACTCACCTTGAAAAAGACCGCCAAATGAAACTATAGTCGGAATAACAGGTAGGTGAGTAATATAAACAAACCACAGGTCTACAACTTTCTTCTCATTACGGTTAGTAGCCTTTTCAAACAGTGTCTAATCAACAACTAAACTTTTTGGCCAGTGTCCAAACTAAATGACGTTATCAACTGAAATGTATTGCTGATATTCACATAATGATACCGAAGGTCGAAGACCGAGCACGTCCAATATTAAATGGAACACAGATTATGGCATATTATGACGTGTTTACGTACTATGTCATAGTTATGAGTGTTTTATAACACTTATCAGTGAACTTTGATGTCGCTTTCCTTATTGCAGTCACTCATTTATCATTTACACAAACACGTGGATACAAATACGAAGTTCACGAAATGAAGTGTCCTGTTTTGACCAATACAATTAAAATGTACCTAATATTCAAAAAAGTTTTGGCGCTCCTAGGTTTGGCTAGCCTAGAGGTACCTACTCAGGTCGAACAAAGAATGAGTCAAATTCTTATCAAAATTAGGATCAACTAATAGAAATCCTAAATCAACAAGCAAAAAGAAAAAAAACTCTAAAGCATGACACGAGTGCAATGTAAGTAAATCTGTAGAACAAATGTATTGCATTTAAAGTTGTAAACTATTCCTACATTATTGTCAACATTATTAGTTTTTTTTAGTTTTTTTTATTAGTTTATCATTATTTATATATTTTATATTATAGTGGTCTACATAATATGAGTCTGTACCGTGACATTACCAAACAGATCTAACGAAAGACCTTACACGGTCTCATACTTGCCCTTATAACTGCAACAATTTCCTTTCGGTTAGGGTACTAACCGTTTCGTGTAGCCCTGCATTATTAGTCAAAATTGTGGATGCTTGTTTTATAATACCGTTATAAGCTATTGACTCCTAGCTGTTGATGCAATGAAACTGAAGAATAAGATGATTTCACTTATTCAAGGGCCTACTTTGATTTAAAGACATATAAGTATAGCTTGGGCATAGCATTGCTTTTGTATTCCAAATCTCACCTAAGGCCTCGAATTAGCGCTAGAACAGCGCAGTCCGGAAAATCACGCGAACGTGAACCTTAACGGGCCGAGATACGGTTTGCGGTCGCGCCACTTTTTTGTCACTTTTTTGAATTGCTAAAAACAGCTAGCCGTAAAGCCCCAGTGCTAGTTAACAGCCGGCATTTTGCTGAGTTGGGGCCGATGAGTGACTTTATAACCTTTGTTTTTAGTGAATTTTAAAACACGTGTTTTTGTTATTCGTGGCCTTTTTTAAATCATTTTTACACAGTCTAATTTAACTTGTAACAAATGTACATAGTCTAATTAATGGAAAGATTACCTTAACACTGTGATTTTAGTATTCTTATGGTTTGAACATTATTGAGCGCTAAGCCGATATTCATAGTGTAAATATCTTTGTGTTTAAGTATCATATTATGTACTTATGTATGGAGTTATAATATTGCATGTGTTTTCATTGTAATCTTCGTTATGCTTACAAATACGTAGCCAAATTTAAACAAGATCGGTTTAACTGTTTAGTGGTGAGAAGGTTGGTAAACAGAATGAGCAATGAAGGTCAAAAATACAAAAGTACATTGAAACGAAGAATATTTTTCGCATTTATTAATTACCATGGTGCATTTCTGCTTGAAAGTTTTTTTTCTTCCCATTACTGAGCAAGCTAAAGCCATGCAGGCCATACCACGATACCGCCTCGTCTTCCGTATTTTGTTGTCATAAGTATGTCATAGTAAAGTAGTGAGACTTTACTAGTAGTTTGACTTGACTTTGACTGTGACTATGACTTGTTTGACGCTGTTTAATATTGTAAACTTGTTTAATATTACGACTGAAGGACTTTATATCCATGGTCTTGAAAATAATTAGCACACACTTCCACAAATATTTCACACGCATAAAAAAATAAGGATAGAAAGATAGATTACGAATCTAAATATTTCAAATATGTATTAAAATTTATTTTTGGATCTCCTCCGCCATCATAATAATAACAACATGAAAATTATTTTCAACCATTCGCAAAGTTATTTTATCTGTAGTTAATGCCCAACAGTTATTTGAATCCCACTGTGATTTTTAATCTTCAACATGTATTAGTTGTTTTGTTTTTACATCCCATGATAAAATAGCTGATAATCTTCAAACAGCTGAACAGATTTCTTTGAATTATAGCTACAAACACTCTTAATCTAGTTACTTAAAAAAAACAGACAAGTACGAGTAAGACTCGTGCTCTGAGGGTTCCGTTGGACGAAACACTCGAGCACCAGTCCAAAAAAAAAACCTTTGAAGTTAAAATATTGAAATACAAACTTAACTTTGTAGTTGACAATAAGGTTATTCCATACATTCCAACTACAAAATGTAAGAATGTAATAGCAAAATAATTATTTTTAAATGTTCTTCAAATTTATGACTTTCGGATTTATTCCTATATAATAATATGCTATGAGACCTTGCCTCTTGCCAAATTTCATGATTCTAGGTTAACGGGAAGTGCCCTATAGGTTTTGACTCCCCTGTAAAATTGCAAAATATGCGACATAAACGTTCATATCTTTTGATTGCATTGCAAATTTTACAAATTTTAGTTTTCACAGCTTAAAGAAACCGTAGACCCAAGTACTTATTTAGTATAAATTTCAACTTGATACCTTTATGCGTTTTTGAGAAAAAGGGTCTTGACAGACGGACAGACGGACAGACGGACAGACGGACAGACGGACAACGATGTGATCCTATAAGGGTTCCGTTTTTTCCTTTTGAGGAACGGAACCCTAAAAAACTAAATCGAAATTGGTTCCGCCTTTTGGGAGCTACCATGCCAAAGACAGACACAAAGATTCAGACATTTACATATATGTTCGCGTCAAAGGTTAAAAATGTTGATGAAAATGTACGATATAATAAAATACCAGATAAATACGTAATTACGACAACAATGATACGCCATTGTCTGACATCGTAAATCGCGAGAAGGATAAGCGGGTAGCTTCCCCAGTTTTATCAGTTGTGTATTTTTCCACAAGTTCTTATTGTAACTGATAACGATGGTATCGACCCCCGGTGAACTAAATAGGTAAAGCTATCACGCTCAAACAAAGATAGGTACAAATACGTACTACATAAATACTTTTTAGAAATATAACTAGTTTTTTGCGATTGCCATGTTTCATACGACTTCAAATAACATAGACATAATTTTTTTATGATTTAGTCAATACTACTTGAGAAACGTTCTTTGTTAAGTGGTTGAGATCATTTTACGAAAAGGTCAATGACCTCTGAGTTAGAACATTTTCTATTTATTACAGTTATATCGCTATAACTCAAATATATATAAAAATGAATCCCTATTTCCCTTGGTCACGCCATAATTTGAGAATTACTTTACCGATTTAATCCATGTTTTCTAATACTTTTTAGAAGGTTCTTACGGAAAGAAAAATTAAGAAAATTGCGCAGATAACTGGAAAATTTCAGAAAACCTAACAACGATTTTAACTCGCGGGTGAAACCGCGGGGCGCAGACTGTAAACAATAAAAAAATGTTATTTTGAACAAAGGTAACAAATCTGTGTGATATTGTATCAGCATGGCAAATTATAAGTTTATAATTATGTATAATAGTCTAGAAATAATATTTCAGAAAGTTATTTCAAGCCTTTTCCCCGCATTTTCTTACCCCCAAAGAGTTTTGTGTAACGTATAAGATCATTGTCTCTTAGGTCAAAAATTTTAAAAATAGGAGGAAAATGCAATTTTCTTATCTATGACCCCAGAGAGTCTAAGTAAACATTTTTACTTGATGTAAAGAATATAAAAAAAAAACACCTTATTAGACCCCCTGAGGTAATGTGAAATGTGAAATAAGAACGGGGAAATGTGAATTAAAAGGGGGAATGTGTGTGAGGGGAAATGTGAAATAAAATATAGATAGATTTTATTTCACATTTCCCCTCTGCTTAAATTTTAATGTACATTGGGAACAAAAATGAATATATAATTATGTACAAAATGTGATGTGAAAAAAATTCTACCAACAAAATATAACACCCCCATTATCAATATACATAAATAGACTAAATTTAGAGATTACTTAAATTGTCAGTATTGTTTTAGTTTACTTTTGGTTCGCACATTTTTCACAATATCCATAGTTTTAAATTATCTAGTATAAATTTTTACATTATATTAAATTTGTTTTGGTAAGCGAATATCACAATATTCTTTTTATTACGTAGTGCCCAGAAGGACATTATCCAGAAAAAAAAAGTTTTACCAACGTTTGACTGCATTATGAGTCTTCCTTTGACGAATACCTGTGGTGCCCTAAACACATAAAGGTATATAATTAACACAAATTTATTCACATTTTTAGTCATTCAATGAATATCTGCCCGGATGTAAAGCAATGTCTGCTAAAATAATAGCATTTTATAACAAATAAACTGAATTAAAAATATAATGGGAGGTATTTCATAGACAGAAGGCAGTCACGCGTTTCGTATTCAGCTTGTGCACGCACAGAAACTGAATGATTGACAGGATAAGTCAAATCACACTAATTATATAGGTATGCGAAAGTTTGTGTGTTCATAACCAACCACTTCACTTCGTTTCACTTCAATTTTGACGTATTGAAGCCGCCCTTAAAAGGATGCTAGCTGATTATCAGTAACTCTGCATACAGTAAAATAACAGTCATCATTTTATAATTCTTGAAATGCTGTCTCGCAGATGAACGTTATCGAAGTTCAAACATCGTTCTTATTGCTTTTTGCTCTTTTAATACTTTTTTTTATGTTTGCAACATTGCTTCATAATATTCAGTGCCGGAGTTTTGGCGCCAACGTGGAAAAAACATGTCGGCTCGTTGGATTATTTTCCTAAACTTGTGTATTTTCGAGTGTTAATGTGTACTAAATGGTGAATTATTATTCATTAA
The DNA here is from genome assembly GCA_914767915.1 of Agriopis aurantiaria. Lineage (NCBI taxonomy): Eukaryota > Metazoa > Arthropoda > Insecta > Lepidoptera > Geometridae > Agriopis > Agriopis aurantiaria. The sequence continues at coordinate 8,519,104 of OU611983.1, read as the reverse complement.
GTGCTCGTAAACGTGCTCGAGTGTGGATAAGTGATATAACGAGGTGAAACGTGTCTTTTCGTGTTGTTTCCAAAACTCCATAGGAGCCTCTTGTAAAGTCTCCACCACTTTACAGGGGCATGAGTTTGACTTGACCGTGACTTACTTAGACTTACTTGACTCTGACTGTGACTATGACTTGTTTGACGCTATTAAGACTATGTAAACTGTTTAAGATTACGACTAAAGGACATTGAATCCACGGTCATGAAAATTTTAACAAAAAAAAAAAAAAAAAACAGTGCCCCATGGCTTCATAATCTGGCTTCTTATAATGGCAAATCTTATTCTAGACTAGACTGTATGTAAGCGTAATATTATTGATATTATTGATTTTTAGTCTAGCAGAGGGCTTGTTTTTTTGCATAGCTTGTCTATATAAGCCGAGTGACTAATGGTATGGACAACGAGATTTTTATTTTGCATAGGCGGACTTAACTCACACCTTTTCGCGAGTGGTAAACATAACTTAAAATGTCATTCACACTGTATACATTCAAAATGTATATAACAACGGAACCGGGTAAGTCCTAAAACTGCTACCAGAACCACCGGAGAATGGGCAGCAGCATCCTTTTAGTACACGGTGAACGTACCTACTGCGATTTACAAGCCGCCTGCCAAGCGTGGGGATTATTTATTTATTTTTATTTTATTTTATTTGGAAAAAATACAGTGATAAACTGATAAATAACTAAATTACAGATACATTGTATAATTAAACACCAATTAGCAGTTTTCGCATATTGAAACAATTTTTGCACATGGGGATGAAAAGAAAGATATTAATATTATGGCAACATCCCTCTCTAAGAGAGAGGTCTGAGTTTTGGCGCCAACGCGGAAAAAACATGTCGGCTCGTTGGATTATTTTCCTAAACTTGTGTATTTTCGAGTGTTAATGTGTACTAAATGGTGAATTATTATTCATTAAGTGCTCGTAAACGTGCTCGAGTGTGGGCAAGTGATAAAACGAGGTGAAACGTGTCTTTTCGTGTTGTTTCCAAAACTCCATAGGAGCCTCTTGTAAAGTCTTCACCACTTTACAGGGGCATGAGTTCGACTTGACCGTGACTTACTTAGCTTGACTCTGACTGTGACTATGACTTGTTTGACGCTAATAAGACAAAATGAACTGTTTAATATTACGAGTAAAGGACATTGAATCCACGCTCATGAAGATTTTAACAAAAAAAAAAAAAAAAAAGAGAGAGGTCTGGGGTTTTGGCGCCAACGTGGAAAAAAACATGTCGGCTCGTTGGATTATTTTCCTAAACTTGTGTATTTTCGAGTGTTAATGTGTACTAAATGGTGAATTATTATTCATTAAGTGCTCGTAAACGTGCTCGAGTGTGGGCAAGTGATATAACGAGGTGAAACGTGTCTATTCGTGTTGTTTCCATAACTCCATAGGAGCCTCTTGTAAAGTCTGCACCACTTTACAGGGGCATGAGTTCGACTTGACCGTGACTTACTTAGCTTGACTGTGACTATGACTTGTTTGACGCTATTAAGACAAAGTAAACTGTTTAATATTACGAGTAAAGGACATTGAATCCACGCTCATGAAGATTTAAACAAATAATAAGAGAGAGGTCTTTGTCCAGCATGGCTGATGATATGCTGTGTGATGTGATCTAACAACTGATATTTTTTCAAGATTTCCAGATTGGACCCAAGTATACCTGAAGTAAGTAGTTGGTAACTCGCACTTACGTAAGTTGAAAGTTCTCTTTAGATAAAAGTTATCAACATGTTTTTAGCCTACTTTATAAAATATGAAATGATTTATATGAGGTGATGCATAATAAATGCGCATTGTTTGACAGATATTAATTGAACGTACGGCGTCTCTGATTTTTCATGTTGTTTAATAATACAAAATAAGCTCTACATAAGAGCGTCTGTTAAAATACCATAAATCTCTAAGGTTGTAGTTTTTTTTTTTCAATGCTTGTATATGATTGGTCTAGTCGATGAGCGTGGCCTTAAAAAATAGTGGTTTAGTTTTTTTTATCACTAATATCGCTTTTAAACAGAAAATGTAAGCAAAATTTAAAAATGTCTGTCACATATCAATGTCGACTGCACGCCTGTCTAAGGCATAAAATTTCTGCCTAATGCAAATACCTACATGTTATATGGTATCCCTATTTGCAGGTTAATTAAAAACTCAAAGAAATGTTACGAACCACTGACTAAGATGGGCACTAATTAAGTACATCTAATGTACTAATATAACATATTTTATGATAATAATATCATGGACCTACCTTACCGTACCTTAACGTTTTTTGGCACTCAACCAAATAAGTAATAAAAGAATTGAAAAATAATACAATTATTCTAAACGGAATTTAGCTTAATACATATCTATAACTAGGCTTTGCGTTGTAGTTTCACCAAAAGAAGGTCACTGATAGCAATAAGTAAAAATTTATGTTAATAATAGACCGATCAATTTTGTAATGCTCGATTGTAGTTTCTATTTAGGCAAGAAATAAAGTTTCTTGATATTGGACCATTAAACTGCGTCAAAAATTAATCATGTCTCTTTTAATCACGGCTAAAAATTGGTCCTACCATAATTATATGAGTTTCTCTATGACTATACTTTCCAAAGAATTTTGCGTTGAAAGATGTGGGTGAAAACAAAAAGTAATCTATTATTAGTTTCACCGTCTGAACACACGCAAAAATCTCCGTGTGATCAGTTGACGAAACAATGAATGCATTTATTTCGAGTTTCACTAACTGGCCACACGTGTGATCAGATCCGTGTGATCAGTTGGTGAATAAGTCGTAAAACGTTTAATCTATGATATCAATAAAAACGAAGCGGTTATAAATAAGTCAATTCTTATCATTCTTTTCAGCTGGCAAGAATGATAATATTTTTTATCGTTATGAAAATAATAAGTAAGTATAGTAAGTGTTTCCTGTATGCTCAAAACATAGTATTTAAAATGCAATGAGCAAATCTAGCAGATAGATTATCTATGACGCCTAATCTTTATTATCAGTCAAATGAACTTTGAATCTTATGTAAGTGGAATAAAATCCACTATGAGAAAAATGTACGTTTCAAAATTATATGTTGTTAAAAATTGAGGCAACTTATGCGGACAATTTTTTTTCTTATGTAAATACAGTTACAATGAAAGGGTACATCGCGTAAAGCATAAGTAGGTATGACTACACAGGGTTATCTTGGTTGAATAGTGGCACTGAGCCGAAAGAATGTCATTTTACTCGTTTTTGTGAACTGCGTTTACAATAGGACTAACCCTGAAATCGCAAAATAAATCATCATCTTCTTGTAACAAGAAAAAGAAAAAAAATGGACGGTTCAGATGATATTTTTTCGAAATTTCAGTGTTTGGCCCCATATTAAAGTTTTTCTTAACATTTAACTGCTAAGGTGAGAAAAAAGTGCTCGTTAATAGTTTTATGAGTGCAACAATCTCCTTGCGGTTAGTAACCCCGTTTCGTGTAACCCTGCATTATTGGTCAAAATTGTGCACGCTTGTTTTATAATACCGTTATAAGCTATTGACTCCTAGCTGTTGATGTCATTCTTTAGTCCAAATGAAACTGAAGAATAAGTTGATTTCACTTATTCAAAGACCGAATTTGATTTAAAGACATAGCATTGCTTTTTTATTTCATATCTCATTTTTTTTATGCCATAGGTGGCAAACTAGCCCTCGGACTGCCTGATGGGAAGCAGTCACCGTCGCCTATAGATTACTTGTAACACCAGAGGCATCACAAATACGTTGCCGACCCTTAAGGACTCGATTAGATCGCCTTTTGAAGAGCTCCGTGTTGTAGCTTCTCGGAAACACCGTGGAAGGTAGCTCATTCCACATTTTGCAGGTATGAGGCAAGAAGGATCGTGTGAATCGCACAGTGTGCGATTTCCACTGATATATTATATGTGGATGAGCCTTCAACGCAAGCTCGAATTAGCGCTAAAACAGCGCAGTTCAGAAAAACACATAAACGTGAACCTTATCGCTCTGAGATACGGTTTGCGGTTGCGAAACTTTTCTCACCACCTAAACAGAATCGATTAAAACAGGTAGCCGTGAGGCCCGTGAGCAAATAATTATGATTGTACTATAACGTAATTCGCACAGTAAACGTGTGAATGAATCTAACGGAAGTGCACTAACAATGGATTTCGCGGAAATCAAAAATTATCTAGCGCAAATTCAATCGACCGAGTTTAGTTAGCAACAACCTATTCCACGCGAAATATTGATGTTAATATCAAACAACATTAAATAACTATACAGTGATGTGTACTTTACATGTTCTTTCAATAAATTTGTTCTTGCGCAAGTTGGTAAATAACTTAAGAGCCAATATTTCGTGCGTCTTCTACTAGCTTGTTTTAAATGTATTGCCGTGGTCACGAGCTGATTGATTGATGTTCATTTACATAACATGTGTTCAAATCGCGAAAGTTAAAAGTTACTCTACTAACTTGTCCAAATTTTGAAGATATAATAGTATAAAAACCTGTTTGAACCAAAATGAAAATTTTACCGAACATTTTGTAATGTTATTCCCTTTTTTCGTACAGCTTAGATTTTATAATATGTACCTACATTCAACCATGTTATATCTTCAAAACTATTAAAACGCGTGAGCGAGATGGAAGATGCGCGTAACATAAACTCTTAAATGAATTACTAAAGAGTATCGAACTGTTGCTAACTAAACCGCAGAGCAGCTTCGAAAGTAACGGTAAGATAATTAGGCACTGCTCACCTACATCAGATTTGCGATGTATAACACTCGTTAACAACTCCTTGAATACGGACTCACTGAATCATAACTTTTTACAAACGAACGACCGTCCGACTCGATTACACTAACTTCAATGAGCGATATTGTATATCAGTGAACGTGTGGCACGATTAAATCATAATTTCAACGCACCTTAGGGAACTTATCTTAGTGATAAAACTGGTGTTTAGTAAGTAATTTTGGGAAGAGCACCAATAATCTCTAGTTGATCTTGTTAGTAAGTATTAAGTATATTATGTAACAATGTGAACATGAGTAGTATTGTTCACGCTTTATTGTCAGTCTATAGAAGTGGAAATAAGGTTTTTGACGAAATTGTGACGCAATAGTGGACATCAATGTGTAGCGTAGGTACCTAATTTGTGTTATACGATTATGATAGTTTGTTTCTATTAACAAAAAATGCTGGGTCTTTCTGGGTGTCTTCAAATCACGAGTGAATCGGTTTCTTCTAGGCAAGCGTGCTCAATCGTAGACCGCATCATTGCCTAACACCAGGTGAGTTGCCGGTCAAACGCAAGCTATTTACATATATTTATTATAATAGTAATTTAAAAAAAAACTTGATTAAGAGACTCGTTAAATAGCGCAACAGGGTATGATGATCAGGAGACCAGTTAGCTCATACTGCATGATTACATGCGCATAGTGCATGGCGTCTTTCCCGCTAGATGGGTCTACTAACAGTTTGATTCGCCATTGAAGAGTTTCACTATAATATCCACCTCCTGTCTCCATCATCAGATCAGTTATGTCAAATAAATTTAAATGATGTGTAGATAGGTCTCCCAACAGAAAAGATATTTTTTTTTGTTTAAATTAGAACGGCTGTCAAGACATCTTTGTAAGAAAATTGTTGTAGCCAGTTGCACCAATATAAACGAAACGTCAGTTATTCGAAATCAGTTAGTAACTGTGATGCGGAGTTCGACGCGTTGATCTAAATAATGAATGTTCAATCAAGGTTCACTCATATGCCTGCGGTAACAGATTTTTCTTCTCATTTCCGTTCTATTTAATTCTCTTTTCTGTGGGTTTCGCCTCCAAATTTACGGATTTTTTTTTTTTGGCTGTCCCTTTTGAGAGCCAGTTCCCATTTCAAGCTAGTGTTCTTACAAACTTCGATCATACAGTTGAAATAATCTGGACCTTTTCAAGGCCAGAGTGAATAGGTATCTTCGTGCTTCATCTTCGACCACATCGTCGCTTAACAACAGGCGGGTTGGTGGTTGAACGCGGACTTATCCGCGTAAAAAAAAAGCAGTGGTCAAATCATTAAAAAAATAACCTCCAACAACCATTTTATAGCAACACATCTGCTACAAAAACATTTTTTAGGCATTTGCTTCTTCGCAAAAAGTTTAGCAAACGAGAATTAGTCTTAATAAAAATTACATTTCCTGATGTACATTTTTTTACAATCTTATATAGGTACAGATATTGATTGTGATGATTAATGATACCTAAGTGAACCGTGATAAAATCTTATCATTACGTAATTTTGTATATTTCAGCCGTTGGCGTTTTGCACACGAGGACAAAGCATGATTATTGTACTTTTTACGTAATAATGCAACCAAATAGTAGATTGTACAAGGAGTGCATAAAACAAGCCATTTTAGCCGAGACATTTATCAGTCGAGTCAAAGTCGAGAGCGGATATTTAAGTCAAGTTCAAAAATATTTTACGCACGAGTTACATACTCGGCTTTTCACTTTAATTGCGAGGAAATTAAATAGTAATATTGTAATATATTTTTAGTTGAAAATAAATCTGGAATTTGAACATAATTTTTATTCCTAATGTTACGTTTGGGCATTTAATAATACCCTGATTCATTGGTATTATTAACGACCCAGGGAAACTTCCTAAGTAAAAAATATTTTTATTGTGTTCATAATTTTTTCGGTTTTTAGTTCATATCAGTCATTAACTTCTTTTCAAACTACAACCACCAGTAGTTCAGATTTTTACTAGTTTGATCACTCATGAGTCAAATCACACACCAAAAACAAGTCGTTATGATTTACGATTAAAAAAAAACAAGAAAAAACCCAAAGAAAGCTGAAAACTTTTTTGCTAATATAAAAATAATATTTGAAGAACTTGAGGTTTTAATTTACGTCCTCTCCTCAGATAAAATTATCAATGGTCCTCACACACGTCAATATTTGCGGAGAAAAACAAAGCAAAAATCTATATGATGATCCAATAGATAAAGTCAAGTAGATGATAAAGATAGCTGGTAATCCCAGTATGTAAGGACAAGAACATAATTTATTGACACGCGCGTGATACGATTGCGTGTTTTCTTATAAAAAGTAAAAATAATTCATTATCCCAAATACTTGATTAAAACAATCATAATCTATCTATCTATATCTATATATAAACTACTTTAATACGTTGTAGAATGTTCTTACAGAAAGAAAAATAAAGAACATAGCGCAGAAAATTTGAAAAAAAAAAAAAAAAATACAACGATTTTAACTTCGCGCGTTTGACAATTCTAAGACAACGTCTGTCGGGTCAGCTAGTATTAATTATACTCCTATTCACAGAGTATATCTGTGCTCGTATTATATCCAAGTATAACTTTCAAGCGAATCTTGGAATATAATCAAATGTTTGTTGTTTTTTTTTTTCTCTTTCTCTTTTTGCGAACAATTATTTAGAGGGCTTTATTAATAAGAAAAAGTTCACTAAAAACATTTTTAAGCTGAACATAATGATTAATAGAAAGCAAACGCCGTGATTGATAAATATAATTTAGGATTCACCAGGATTAAGGTTTGCTGTCGATACGAGGTGTACTTTTATGAATCTATATTTATATATTATCATGTTCACGGGCAAAACATCACGCACAAACCACCCACGGTTTATCATCACGGGCAAAGGCGGGCTGTTGTTCAGTGTGGAGGTTAAAGGGGGAGGCCTATGTTCAGCAGTGGACGTCTTCCAGCTGATGATGATGATGTTCACGGGAACATGGTCCATATAACTGCGCTGAAATATCAGGGGCTCATTCCACAACCTTATCATGGAATATCCCGTAAATAATCATATAACTTCAGTGAACAACCGTGATAATTTAAAACAGTGTTTTATAATACCACAGATCGTCTAAAAAGGATATTAAATAATCTAATGAGACGAACTCACATACCTATTTATATTATCTTAATCGTGACATTTCTAATTCAAAAAGAAAAAAACGTATCAGAATTACCATAACAATGCAAAATGTCTTTGAAACAGAACAACACAACAACAAAACGAAACAGAGTGCAGATTACTTATTTCATAATCTTTACGTATTTTGTTTATTACAATTACTAATTCATAAACTTACCTCTATTTTCTTGAAGGTTGGAGCAGGGAATGGGTGCAGTGTACTGACAAAGATCAAAAAGATCGAGTAGAATAAAATCAATAGCACAGTGCATCTACGTTATCTCATTTTAATCTCATTGACTTTTCAAAGTCAAGGATAATCTTTGTATCTACCTACGTAATTTTCACCTATATTTAAGTAGCTGTATTCGTGATTATTTTGATTACAGCATGTTGATTTGCTGATAGCATTTTTATGTAGGTGTTCGTTTGAAATGTTTAATGAATAAATTCTTATCTACTCCCAATATTATAGTAGTGCGAATCTAAATTATAACTTACTAGCAACAGTTAGTAAGATTAATGACTTTCATAAAAAAAATCAACCACCTTTTGCCCCCCTTAATTCGGCCCTTTCGCAAAATCCTTTATTAGGGCGTAGTTGCGTTTTCATATAATTGACTAATTAAAATGTGTCTGAAAAGATTTGAGACACATTTTAAGTTATTGTTTTATAGTGTTAACACACGTATGGATTTGGTTGACGGACCGCCGTCCAACAAACGGGAGAGGAATATCATATTTCCATCTCTTTATCTCCCGTTGGTCAGACGGCGGTTGAGGTCAACCAAATCCATACGTGTGTTAACACTATGACTTTGGTGGCAACTAAAGTAGCGCCGGAACCGCTATATACCGTATACAAGAAAGACTACGTATAGAGACTAACAAGTAGGTGTTAAACTAGAGAGTTTCTTGAAACAAAACCTGCTTCGCTAAAGGAATACAAGTGAGACATTTTATTCTGAATGTGTGCTGGGTCGATATTACGAAGATATACCGAGGCAATTTCGAGCAGCCAAGGAGCCCGTTAGCTGGTGAAAGCCAGTGCGACGCAGCGGGTACCGACTTACTAAGAAAGGGATGTGCCCCGTGACAAGGCTCAAATTAACGAGGGCCCGCTTCGCTCTGAATTTACATGGGTATGCATGTTGCGCTCTTAGATAGCACAGTACTGGCAACTGGATTTAGTGCCACGAATAGTTTCGGAACTACAGATCCGAGCGAGCTACTCGCATAAGGAACTGTAATTAAAGAACACTAGAATCAACTGTGACCGAAACTTAATTGTAACAAAGTGCTGTTGGTAATACCAACGAGAGTAAATCTAAACGTACCTACTAGTAGAGCCTGAATAAAATTTGATACAGACACAATGTCGATAATATGCTCTGCTGAGTTTGATTTAATTTTAGACTAGCAATGCCCCGCGGTTTTAATTGGAAACCTACAGAAAACTATTTTTTACGGGATAAATGTCTATGTGTTAGTTCTGTTTAAGTTACCTCCATTCCAAATTTCATCCGAATCCGTTCAGTTGTAACTGAGTTTATTACGGGCAAACACACTTGCAAAATTTGGCAGTAATAAATGTGTGTGAGTGTGATAGTCTGATTTTATCTAGGTGTGATAGTCTGTTTTTTTTTGTCTTTTTTTATGTACGCATCTATTTATGAGTCAATACTGGACTCCACATCGTTAGCTATAATCCAAGTTTTGCTCCTGTGCGAACCAGTGACAAATCTATGGGATCTTTACCTGCGAAAAGATACGCAAGAGTCAACGCACGCTTCAGAACTAAACGACGTAAGCGACAAATGATAAAACTCCAGATTACTCACGAACCATACATTAGTTTTTCAATAAAATGAATTTACGCTTTCAATAAAACGAATTACATTACATAAATTACCAATTAGATCATGTAAAAACGCCAGATTCCGAGAAAAACTATAAAAGTGATTCAAAAGGCTTGATTTCGCTGATTTATTTTTCTAATCAATTTTCACCAATCAAGTTTCCAAAATTACATGAAACTTATTAGTATCTTTAACAATTTATAACAAAAAAATATTTACTAGTTGCCATGACCGCGCAAATTGATGCACTGCAACTCAAATTAACGACATAATTATTATCTATCAACTCTATTATAAAGGTGACGTTTTGATAGTATTTTAGTAGAAATTTAACTATTTCTTAAATTATTTAAAGGAAAGGATTATTATATTGCAATTCGTAAACGTATCTCTACTTATTTTGTGTCTCACAACTGGTAAATAAGTCTGGCCGCAAATCTGTCGATCGCGAAGGAAACGAAAACGACTGAAGTTAAATTAAAATCTACTTTAATTTAGTGTGTTTCCTCAATTAATCGATTATATATTTAGATAGGCGATTCGGTGCTAAATGCGACCAGTATAACGTAACACATAGCTTCACAGAGCTCTTAACACGGAATTCGATTCAACTAATGCTGCTTAATCCTGACCAGTGGCCGGCAGTGGCTCACAAATGGCACAGGATAGCAAGGGGTGGCACAGGGTGCATTCCAGAAGGCCATGCGCAATTCGTAGCTGGTGATTGATGATAATCCCCGTCCCATCTGCGTTGCGGGCGAAACAATGCACTCGCCGATTCTCAGCGTGATAGAATTTTTGTATGTTCGATTGTTTGCATCAATTTAGAAGTTTCTATTGTTTTGTGTACCTATATCATTGTTAATTGATGACACACAGTTTTTTGTATTTCTAAGCCGCTGGAGCAACGCCTATTATAATCATCATAGCTCATAGTGTTTGTTGATAGCAATTAGTTGGGTACAAAAAAGTTTTGCAGGGATATTTCGACTAGGCTGGTCCTCGCCTCAGGGGATCCTAGAGCTGGCGCATATTTTTCTCAAAAGTTAAGAAAGAATGAAAGAAAATAAATTTTATTCGACACCTTATAAAAAACTTATATCTAAAGGATACAATCAGTGTCGAATGGGTCCGTCTCGGCATTAATGCTGAAAGTCAAGGACTATCTTTCAGTAAATCAGTTAAGTATACAGCGGGGCAATTCTGCCAGTGTTCTGGGAACCTTGCCCTGGTGGTGATCTCGATGGTGTTTTGTTTTGTAGTACATGTTTGTAAGTTTGATATAATCATCTTTTAGTTTAATTGTATTTTGATAGCTTTTTTATAATAAATTGTTAATTTAAACAAAAGAGAAAATAAAAATATTCAGCTATAAAAAAAAAGTTTGTTACAAGTTAGGCAGGAAACTCCATAAACTTTTTACAGGCTGTAAGGAAACGCTCCCGAAAACAAAGACTGATGTTTAGTGCTGATGATTGCTGATACGATACCACAAAAACTGCTATATTTTATGCAAAAAAATTATCGCTGTGTAATGCAAATAGAATATCAACTGATGCCTTAGATTTTGAATATTTTCTTCAAATTTAAATTGCACCACCCTCTAGATAATTATAGACTCAGCAAAATTTTCAATCGATACACCTCCTTTTCAAAGGTCGGTTAAAAAGCATCAAGAAAATAATTATTTCCCGAAACCACTGAAGATAACGCTTTGCAGTTCCAAAAATGATACATCACGCTTATAATCCCCAGCATAAAAATGTAGCATGTTTTATTCTAAATAAATCCCTGCCAGTTTCCGGTGTGCAGTGCGGCGGAGCGGAACGGAGCGGAAGGTGGGCCTCGGCAGCGGATGGTGTAAGATAAAGAGAACATTTCCTATCCAAGGCTTGGGAGATTTAGCAACATTCCGAGACGCTCGTGTTCTTTTAATGTCGGACGGTTGTTGCCTTTTTCGGTGCTTTATGTGGAGTGTTTTACACTTGCGAGGAATGGATTAGGATCTTGTTTTATGTTGAAACGTATTAGGCTTTCGGATCGTTTCAAATCTCTGGTGCTAAAGCAAATTTCTGACACCCATGCCATCTGATCTAGAGTGCTTTGAGTGTGGTTGATGTTTGGAAGTTTTCTCCTCAGCGAACTCTTTTATTTGATACCCATAATTATCATGGGGGTGCATAAAAATAACTGGTCAGCCATCTTTGGGAGTCCACCATATTGGATTTAGAATGACGTCACCTAGCTAAACAAGTAAACATGCATCGTCATCCAAAGTAAACGTGTTTGCAAAATTTCAGCTCAATCAGTTGGAGATAGCTGTTTTAAAATTCAGTTGCAAAATTTGATCACACTAACAAGGCAAGTTAATTAAAAGCTAAAAATTTCAAGAGCTTTGAAAATTACAGATGTCGGACTTCTTTCTTACTTTTCTGATAAAAGATTGTTGAAGCGCATCACTTTAATCGCAGTACTATAATTTGCACTTATCGGCTTACTAGACTCGATCAAACATCTCCGTCTCAGCAATTACTGCACAAACATCCAGGTCTACGGCATTAGTAAACAAATCCAGTTTGCATCCCCCGACACTGCACGTGGGGCTTATTAACAGCTAGCTCAGGGCTCAGGTCTGCAGTTAGCTAATCTGTTTAGCTTGTATGTCATACGTAATGGGTGTTGCTTAGACGTCTAAGATGCTGCTATGAATAAAGCTACCTTCGTGTACGTTGCAAGCCACACTTCTCGGTAAGTAGGGTAAATTTTAGAGTATTCCTTTTATATTTTATAAACTATCACTATTCGATAGGATAAGAGGTAGAATTGTATAATGCACTCCACGGTTTCTCTCACGTGGACATTCCCTCAGAAACCAAAATTTTCTCCGGGATAAAAAGTTCTATTATACAGGGTCAAAGGTAACTAACGGGCAACTTCGATGCATCAAGACTAACGACTTTTGTTCTACAAGCTTACGAAATTCGCCAAAAACAAAACTGCTGTTTCATACATTTTGTTAGGAGTGAATGATTTTTTGTATGGAAAAAACTTGTAGAACAAATGTTGTTAGTCTTAATTGATACACCAAAGTCGCCCTTAAGAAGTTTTGAGTTAGTTACCTTTGACCCTGTATAAAATATCCACTTCCAGACCTCCAGCTATTAGTATGCAAAAAATCACGTCGACCCGAAGATTGATAAATAATATATATATATATATATAAGTTTATATATAAGTTTTTTATTTCGTTTAAACACTGGTGTTGGTAATATTATTAGCGTACAAATATTTGCTTAGGTGTATAGTGGTGTACCTTTAGGATCACTATACCCTGCACTAGGTCTCGTTAGAGCCTGTATTGCAGTGTACAGTTCCTTCTGGCCCTCTGGCCACTTTAAGTGATACATTTGTGTCTACTAATAAGAAAATAGGTACTTAAATAATAGGCTAGCTACATCGACATTTTCGCAATAGGCTATACTGGACTAATTATCTTTTATCCTACTAATATTATAAATATGAAAGTTTGTGTGTGCATGTTTGTTACCACCATCTCCGTAACTACTAAAAATTTAGAGTCAAACATATAATAATAAAAAAATCCTTCTATATTCTTTTTTATTCGAAGCAACACAATAACTCGCCTTTCACTAAGTACTTCCAAGTGATATAGGTACCTTAAAATGAACAATCAGATTGAAAATGATTTGGTTGGAAGTTTTAAGAGACTTTCCATAGAATCCAGTACCAGAATACCATGTTTAAATTTTTTTGTTGGTCTTGTTCTTTGTTCTTGTTTCATATTAGCATTTCAGCATGTACCTACCCAAAATATCTCTAAAAGAATACAATCATGCTCGAAGTTGAAAAAAGTTGATCACACAATCCTAGTATGGGAGACATGGTTCATGGATATGGAGACACCAAGGTACAATGGTTTTCTCCTTTACTTTTTCACAAATTTTGAAATAACTACTTATTTCTTCCACGAATTACAATACAATACAATAACTAAAAAAACACTAAACTAGAATAACATAAACATGAAAATAAAAATATTATCTAGGCTTTTAACAAGCGGCCTTATCGCTTAAAGCGATCTCTTCCAGGCAACCTAATTTGTTGCTCCTTCACGCTGATATGGCTGGACGGCTTTGGATGAAATTTAGAATATAAATAGCTTATGTCTTGGATTAATGCATAGAATACTTTTCATCTTCATCAACATCATCACTGTTTTTTATTACCACGCGGGTGAAACCGCGGGACGCAGCTAGTAATTAATATAATTTTTACGGTTTGATTGGATTCTTCTAGGCAAGCATGCCCCATCTTAGACCGCATCATCGCTTAACATGAGGCGAGTTGGCGGTCAAACGCAAGCCTTACAAAAAAATTGCTCACATTAATTGCAGTTGCGATCGGATTAAATTTGCAAACAATAACTTTAATTTTCAGTTCCGACTGAAATACCTTTTTCATACTTCTCGACCATTTATACTGTGCTCAGAGAAAGATTTGCCGCTCTTTTGAGCTTCCCATTGACGCCCAGACAGGTGCGTCGTTGTCAAACTTTTTCAAAGACAAACTTCGCAGACGGCATCTAGTCCGCTATCAGTGCGTTTCGCTTTTTGCTCACTTTTCGTTTCAATTTTGCAACTTTGCATTAGCTGAATGGCGTTTTTTGTCTTTGTGAAAAGATATGCGATGGCTGAGTGTTTCTAATTCTAGTTACTAAACAATATATTTTTCATTTACGCTTTTACGTTTTTATCTTTAAATAAAGGGCCCAGAGCGGGTCGAGACACGCATAAGGTTCCGTTATAGTAAATAGTATTTTTCCATAGTCCTTTAAAATTACTAAGATTATAGAACGCAGAACTGTGAACAATTTCAGGGATGTATCATCTGGACATAACATTAACTTTTTGGTTTAGCCAAAGAGAAAACTGCTTGGAAAACATTATTTGCTAATAACACCTTTAATTTGTGACTAACACCATTGTTACTATCGCGGGTCGAACCTGGACTCGATTAGCACAGGACCGAGGCAGATGGCATAACAAGAGAAAGGCCTATACCCAGCAGTGGGATAAGGAAGGCTGTGGATGATGATGATGATCACCTTTAAGCTAGAACGTCTTAAATTTACTATAGTTTTATCGCTAAAACCCAAAAAGTTGCGATTACAAAATGTTCGAACAAACTTTAAATTAAGCTTTTCATTGTAATTTATTAGCATGGTAAATTACTAGTTTCTATGTCTAATACTGTAGAAATGCAACTTTTTGCTACTTTGGCGGGATATATTTTGTAAATAATTACACTTGATAAAAACCCTCCATGTATAAAAACCTTATACTTTCATTTCAAAATACCTATTTATTCAACAAAGCGAAGAGTGCAGCAAAAAAATACAACCCCATTTCGCCTGATCTTACCTGACATTTTACCTGAGCCAGGCCTAAAAAATTTTTTTAAAATTTTAATCATGAGATCTATACTAAAACTGTATTTCTGCAAGTTTGATGCTCTCTTATGATGCTCTTAACCATAGAAGAGCTAAAGGTTCTAAAGGTTTCGGATGGATGGACAGACAGATGAACGGACAGACGGACAGAACGAACTTATTGTTCCTTGTAGTACTACGGAAACTTAAAAATATAACTTTTGATAGGACTGAAAAATACTTAATTATATTGTTTCGTTATTTCATGAGGTAGAGATAAATATATTGTTATGGAAACTAACGTCGTTTTCACACATTATTTTTAGTCGGAGTAACCGGCTTAATTTTTTGCGAGTACCTAATTCCCGCGTAATATAAATGAAATAAAAATATTATTCAAATAATATGATCAAATTAGTGAACTTTTTATCTCAACGACTTTGTTTACAGCAATGTTGAGCGGGTTTTTAGAAAAACGTAATCATAATTATCTGCCAAGTTCACATGGATTACAAACTGTGTAGATACAATGTTGCTGAGTAGAACTATCTCGCAGTTCCTTCCAGTGCATCGCTGTCGGTTGCACAGCACTCCAGTGATTAGTGCCAGTGTACACTGTAGTTAACTGCCTTCTGCACGCTGTACAATGTGCGCAAGGTGTAATACCCACAAATTTATTAATATACCTTGTTTAACTACACATTGTTGAACAATGCAGTATTATATAAAACTCAAGAAAAATGTACTGTCGGTTGCAGCCACACTAAGTATGATCCACGCGTTGTTTTGGTATCTCCTAGGGCAACTCTACACACATCTCAACCCACGCCTCTCTTCGCACATTTTATCGCTCCGCATTCGACTTTGATTTTTAGGGTTCCTTACCAAAAGGGTAAAAATGGGACCCTATTACTAAGTCTACGGTGTCTGTCCATCCTACCTTTAAATGGCTGTATCTTTCTAATCGTAATAGATAGCCACGCAGTTGAAATTTTCGCTGAAATGTAATGTTACGGCGGATTAACTAATAAATAAAATAAGTCAAAAAGTTAAAAAAAGTGGGGTCACCATAAGACAAACGTATTTTTTTTTCATTAGCTCTTATGTAAAAACGGTAATACTTACAAACGTCAAACTTAGCATGATTATAGTACACACTCTAAAGTATAATAACAAATAATAAATAGTGGCCAAATGCGAGTCGGTGACAATTTTTTGTGTTCATTGCCAAATAATAATCTTGAGCGTCACTGCAGCAAAGTACTAAATATGTGACTGCGAAGCAATTGCTTCGACTATTTTGGAAGGCGTTATGCCTGAACAATAACTGATGGTTGTATTTTGTGGTGGTACGGATCCCAGAAAATGGGTTCCTGAGGAAATGTCCACACAGGTAAAACTGCGGGCGCAGCTAGTCTAAAATAATGTAGTCTGGTATAAAATCAATGCCCACTGTAGAACGCCCTAGTGCAGACTATTCAGGCCTGCACCAATAATTGTGGATCAATGGCCGGTCAGCGCTATTCATAGCCGTCAGACGGCTATGTGGCCATTGTTGACACTGACTCGCTTACTTTAGAAGCTTTACATTGGGTGGACTTAGCAACTTTTTTTATTCTTTTCTCTGTGAGGATTTTGGCATCGCACTCTTGTGCATTTGTAATTTTTTGCTACCTACTTATTATTGTACTCAGATACATAACTGACATTACGTACCAGCAAACTGAAGTGGCAGTGACCCAGTCATATCTGTTGCAGAATCATTAACTGCTGGGATAGACCTGTTCTAGAATGGAGACCTCGAAACAGCAACGAAGTGTTTGTGCGTCAACTTCCCCTACTATGCCGCTGTTAGTTCAAATTTTTGCCGAATCGGGGTCGATACATCAAACGTATTTTTAATGTATTTTTGTATCAGCTCTAATATAAAAACGGTAATACGTACAAGCGTCAAACTTGGTATGATTATAGTACACACTAAAGTATAACAACAAATAATAAATAATGGCCAAGTGCGAGTCGATGAAAAATTCTGTTCCCAACCGATTCTCGTACGATCACCGAAGTGAAGAAACGTCGAGCGCGGTCGGTAGTTACTTGGATGGGTGACCACCTGGGCGTTGATGGATGTTGTCTTTTTTCCCAATTTTTTTTTTACTTTAGTAGTTAACAAGTTATGTGGTGGTACGGAACCTCAGTGCACGAGCCCGACTCACACGTGGCCGGTTTTATTTAAAGTGAGCCGTATATGCATATTTACAGTTTATGCTTGAGTGGTTTAGTGGTAGGTACCTAGGCTATAATAAAAATGTGTATGAAAAATGGAGACATTTGAATACGAACGATAAATTAGTGTATAAGGCACATCTCCCTTGTTTGTTTGAGGAACTACCAGTTATATAATCACTGATTAACTTAATATTACTACAGCTCGCAAACAGCGACACTTTTTACTTCCTTTCCGTGGCAGATCCTTCATTCTCTAGCTAATAGACCTAATAAAGTCTGATATCCACATTTTAATAGAAACTATCTGTTGTTTGCAGTAGTGTGCCGTAAAACTTGCGCTTTTACGGTACAGTGAACAAAAGAGGCGGTAATAACTTCCCCCTTCGCTACCCTCGTTCCCTCTTACGGTTCATTCTCACGTGCGTTTACAGCGGGAAAATTGGCAAAAGCAACAGATACATCTAGGTATTTTAATTTATTCTATTCAAAAAAACCTATAGTGGTACATAATTAATTTACTTAAAAGAATTTTGATAACTAAGCGCTATTTACGCGTTTCCTCATATAAAAGTCTAATTTACAATTTGTTTAGGTTAAAACAATTACCTTGGGTAGTAACGACATCTTCAATACATATAAAAATCTATGTGTGTAATATGTACCTACTACGTGTCCTTTGTATGTTCCATTTGGATTTCAAAACGGCTGGACCGATTTTGATGGGATTTTCACTGGCAGATAGCTGATGTTAGATGGAGTAATCACGCAGGTGAAACTGCGAACTCAATAGTAACTAAAAACTGAATATTTGTAAAGTTAAACACTGTTTTAAACTATCACGGTTGTTAAATATCCCGTAAATAATCATATAACTTTATTTGTAAAGTTATTTTAATTTTTCGTACAGTAGGTATAGATATTACGTAAGTACATTCAATTGTTTTATATCTTCACAAAGATACCTAGAGGAGACACGAAACATGGGGTCTTAATAAAATCGTCAATATATTTTGCATAAAGTGCACAAACTAAACTGTTTTTTTTTTACATAGTAATATATCTACGTTTATCCACCAACTCGCCTAATGGTAAGCAACGTTGCGGCCGAGAATGGAACACGTTGATCTAGAAGAATATTCACTCTAGCTTTGAAGATGCGTTGATTGTAGTTCTCAGGAAACAATTAAAAAGGACGGCAGGGAGTTCCTTTCTTGGACAGTAGGTACGTATCACAAATGAGGACCCAAATCGTCGAGTACGAATCTTTGGAATTTCCAAGAGGAAGGGGTGGTATTGTGCAGTCCTTCTACTTATCCAGTAGTAAAAACGGGAGGGTGGAATAAGGCCATGAAGCGCACACTCGCGGAAATATATCCAATAGATAATAGCACAGAAAAGAGAAGTAAATAGAACGGAAATGAGAAGGAAAATCTGTTACCAAGCATTACGAGTGAACCTTGATTAAACATTCTAATTTAGATCACTCTGTCCGATCACTCCGTATCACAGTTTCTAACTGATTTCGAATGACTGATGTTTCGTTTATATGGGTGTAACTGGCTACAACAAATTTCTTACAAATATGCCTTGACAGCCGTTCTAATTTAAACTATTCTTTTCTGTGGAAAATAGACAGACAAGCTACTTGGCCGTGATCAAACGCTCGTGTGAACCAGCCCTTACTTTCCGAAGTAAGACAACTGAAAACAACTCCTCGGACTCCTCAGGAATGGAGAAGTCCATTGACGTCCACAGAGGTGTGTAGTTTCCAAACTTTTTACAAGAAAACTTTCCCGTAAAGAAGTCCTTTCAGATGGCCACTCCTGGATACCTTTTGTTGTACATTTTATTCATATTTAGAGTTAAGTAGCTGTTTATTGTTGGCATTTTCTTTTCTCTAGGGTTTTGAGTTTACTTTAAAGTTAGGCAGGAAAAGTAAACAAAATATAATTTAGTTTATATATTTATATTTTTATGTATACAATAGATCTAAGTTTAGCCACCAACTCGCCTGATGGTAAGCGACAGTGTGGCCGAGGATGAAACACGTTGATCTAGCTAGAAGAAATCTATTCACTCTAGCCTTTAAGTTGCCTAGATTGCCTAAATGTAGATATCATGGGACCTGGATCCAGTTTTTTTTGTTTATTAATAATAGGCTTGCGTTTGACCTCCATCTCGCCTGATGTTAAGCGATGATGCGGTCTAAATTGGAGCACGCTAGCCTAAAAGAAACCGATTCACTAATGATTTGTGATTTGAAGACACCCAGATTGTAACCATCGGGGAACATCCAGACGTGGATGGAGAGAGACTAATGAAATAGATCTTATAATAAATCAGTAATTACTTATTCCATAAAGAATAACTAACTAAATAAATAATTAATAATAATTAATGAATAATTAATTTAATAAAAGAATAATTTTAATTTATTTGGACAAAAAAAGTTAAATCTCGACAGCGGTATTTTGGCAGAACGTATTTCGCAAACTACACACCTGAAAAAAAACGACATACGAAATCTCTCTTTGATTTTAAAAGACCTATTTAATGATACATCAAATGAGGGGTGCAATCAAATATAGTTTTCGTTGTCTACTTTACATGTCGTCATCTTGTATTTTATGATGACGTCAACAGTGACCATCCCTAAACTTAGAGGAATCAATCGACATCTCGTTTTTCAAAATTGGTTGAGGCGTTATTACATAGGCACGTACACGTACACAATACATAACCTTCGTTTTTATTTGCGTCATCGGGTAAATATAAAACTTATTGCGCGTTCTTAATCTTGTAATCCGAAATATCCATGTAGATAAAACCTTATCATCATGCGTATTTATGTGGCATTGAAAACAAATCTCTAGGGGTTTTATAATTACCAAAATAGGCTAAAATATTTATACATAATATCCGAACGATAGCATGTGTGCTTTACAATCTGACGGCGCCCGGTTCAATCATCGGCCCTGCACTAATCATTTATTTAGTATAGGTACATACTCAAATAAATTATGACATGTGCAGTTTCGAAGCGATCGCTCAAAAACAGTGAAAGAAAATGATGATGATAATGATTCATAAAGTAGGTATAAGTGAGTAGGCAGATTGCATAATACAATAAAAAAGTCAATGAGCAAAAACCTCCTTTTAAGAATTTGGACTTGGTAAAAACATTAATTGATGTGTATTTTTTACATTTCGTTTTCTATTGTAGTTTTTGCAAGGCAATGCACTATGCGACCTTCGTTATTTGACGTTTCTCCAATTAGAATGTCTGTGTTTAAAACTTTTCTCGAATTCAATTATTAAATTCATCATTTTTATTCTATTGCACATAAAGCAGTATCATAAGTTGCAAAGCTTAGTAATATAAAACTTTGCTAGAACAGTTTCTAACATTTGAAGACGTTAGGTTATTGCGATATTAAAACTATGAGAGTTCGTAAAGCGAGTGCTCGTATAGTAGACTCTT
The DNA here is from genome assembly GCA_914767915.1 of Agriopis aurantiaria. NCBI lineage: Eukaryota > Metazoa > Arthropoda > Insecta > Lepidoptera > Geometridae > Agriopis > Agriopis aurantiaria. The sequence continues at coordinate 8,498,051 of OU611983.1, read as the reverse complement.
GAAAGTCTCGAATGTAGTTGAAAATATAGTATTTCGAGTACTCACAATGCCATTGTCCATGAGACAAGACTAGACAAGTATTTGTTTGGAATAAAAAGGTTGAAATCTTTCATCTTAAGCTGCGTATATAATAAATTTCTGTAGAACGATAAATACCGAAGAATAAACCGACCGACTAGGCTGACTTGGGTTTTCTTGCAAGCAAAGAAAGGTTGTATCTGTAAACTTTTTCTATAAATATTTGTTTGTTATATATAGCAAGTATAAAAAAGTGGTTTATTTTAGCAGTCATGGGCATATTATGTTACGTCCATTATTGCTCTTAGACCTTGAGAAATTTTCAACCGACTTCAGAAAAGGAGGGTATCAAATTCGACTGTATTTTTTTGTGTATCTTACGTGTGCTATCCCCACCGAATGAGCACTGATTTGTTTACTATATCGGTTTTAAATTAAATGTATCTTTCAATTTTGGAGGAAAAAAATACGCCTGTAATTATACTAAATTAGGGGATAAATCTACTCAATTGAAATTCCCGTGAAAACTATTTTTGTGGTAGAATTTTTAGTCAAATTTTTTTTGTAAGTTTTTTTGTAATATACCTATATAAAAAAACAAAACTTTTCGACGTGAAGCTTTATAAAAAAAAAAAGTTTTCGCATGGTTTTCGCTTACTCCTTAGATGGCGATATAACTGGAACTATAATTATGTATACTACAAATTATAGCCCGTTGTGTTCGGTTAGGTTAGGTTACCAGCTTGGGGTGTTGGGAGTTCCCTGAGAACTGTACTAGAAGCTCATCAACAACGAATCCCTAGTTCAGACTAAACTTCTTAGTATTGAGCATCGGCGCAAAGTTGATAGTCTATCGTTTTTTATCGGATATATTTCAAAAAGTGTGCATCAGATCTGTATGATCTGATTCCCTTCTGTTCATTCAGTAATGACTGTTTTTACGGTGATTAATCTATATCTATAAACATAAAAAGCGATTTGTGTATGTATGTTCCCTGTGGACCCGGAACGACTACACCAATTTTGATTAAATTTTCAGGCAATCTTCAGATTAGCCAAGCGAGTGATTCTGGTTTATTTTAACAATTTTTTTTGTTATAATAATAATTTTACTCATATAATATTTTCCCTTTGACGAATGTATAATATGTACCTTATCCATAGATTCAGTATAGGAATCTATGACCTTATCTAAGTATTTGCCGTATAAAAAACCAAGAACAAGAATTGAAGTCTGTGCATTGTCATATTAGGTACGTCATAGAAAAATCAAAGGAGGTTGCTGTCGCTACGAAGGAGATTGCATTGTGTTCATCTTCACTGGCAGATAGCTGATGTTAAGGTGGTACGATTCACCTATGGCGGGAAATTAAAATTTTAAACAGTTTTTTGGTCCTAGTAGCCAGGCCATGTAATGATTTTTAAATAACACAGTGTTTGCGCAAAATGTTGGCTGTTCTTTACATTATAATGTACAATTATTTAACAGTAACGCACCGTATTACTTACATTTCTGAATAAACCGTTTGAAACAGCAAAAAATTGTTTATTCACAAATGTAAGTAATAATGGGCATTAGAGATAAATAGCTTTACATGATTTTGTAAAGAATAATACTCTATTTGCGCAAACATTATGGTTGTTTACAATAATTACCCGGCCTAGTTACAAGGACAAGAAAACTGTTTGAAATTTGAATTTCCCGCCATTTGTGAAACGAACCACCGGAGTAACTTAGACTACTTTTATTTTGGATATAACGTAGGTGAAACCGTAGGGCGCAGCTAGTGATCAATATTGAGACAATGATCGTAATTATGATCATTCACTAGTGTTCCGTACACACTAGAGTTTAATTAGACCATCTGGGACATCGGCCATATGTATTTACTAAACTGCTTATAATCCGATTGTACGTGCAATTAATTTGTGCCGCTAGCCAAACTAATTATTATACCTGACTTACTTGGGCGTAATAAAGGGAATTCGGGATATCAAACGCTCTAAATTATCTAGAACCTAAGATAATTTTACCTCTCACTGCCTAGAACTATCCACGGGTAATAATTCAATCTATTTTGAATGCATCGAAGTATTTACTTTATACAGCAACATTAACAGTAGGTACGGTACACAAATAATTTAGTTTAGCTTAAGAGCCGGAAAAATCCCGGAAACATTAACGGTTGCTTTAGGAATGTAAACGCAGGTGAAACCTCGGGGCGCTGCTAGTGCTTTCTTTTTTACCAAAGTCAAATCCCGAGTGCAACTCTGCGTCGCTTTTGCGTAATGGCGAGTAATTTGCAGTACATTATCGCTCAATGTTGCATTATTATGGAGTTATCCGCAGATTTGTCGGGTAATGGACGACGCACAGGCCATCTGAGGCTCGCATAATACTTGCCTAATAGACTACATTAATCCCAGAGATTGCTTAAACAGCATTAAGCTTGTTAATAGTATAGAGCACGTTACATAAGTTTTCACAACAACATGCTGCTAACGGTGCTTCATCACAGACAAAACTCAGCACGTAGTAGAAACAATTGAATTTGTTCAATACATGACAGAAACTGTTCCCCTACATAGGCACCGTGTGCAATAGTAATAAGTAAACGTTTATTTGATAGAATATGCCTTACTTAGAAACGTTATTTAAGTTAATCTACGTATGCAATAATACATAAATTGTTCGTAGAAAAATTTATTGCATTAGCAATTAATTAAATTAGTAATTAGTGCATTGCAGTGGCGTGCATTAGGAGAAGCTTATGCCCAGTAGTGGAAAGTAAAAGACTGATGATGATGATAAAAACTTATTTAATTTGGTCAATGCATGCCAGTAACGTCTCTTATACATGCAAATACAGGTGTTGGGGTCCACGGAAAATCTGCATCATCATCATCAGCCGGAAGACGTCCACTGCTGAACATAGGCCTCCCCCTTTAACCTCCACACTGAACGACAGCCCGCCTTTTGCATCCACTGGATACCCGCGACTTTCACAATGTCGTCGGTCCATCTAGTGGGAGGCCTCCCTACGCTGCGTCTTCCGGTTCGTGGTCTCCACTCCAGAACCTTTCTTCCCCATCGGTTATCGGTTCTTCGAGCGATGTGGCCTGCCCATTGCCACTTCAACTTGCAAATTTTAACAGCTATGTCCGTGACTCTGGTTCTTTGGCGAATATCCACGTTTCAGATCTTATCGCGCAAAGAAACTCCGAGCATAGCTCTCTCCATTGCCCGCTGTGTGACTCTGAGCTTTTCCAAAAGGCCAACAGTTAAGGACCACGTCTCAGTACCATATGTCATCACTGGCAACACACACTGGTCAAAGACCCTCGTCTTGAGGCACTGTGGTATCTTGGACGAGAAGATGTCACGCAATTTCCCGAACGCTGCCCATCCGAGTTGGGTTCTTCGGGCGACCTCTTTGCCTAAGTTGGACTTACCTAACTGAACAATCTGTCCAAGATAGGTGTAATGGTCAACAACTTCGCGAGTATCGTTCCCAACGACTACCGGCACGGGTTCAACATGGACATTGGACATAATTTTTGTCTTGTCCATATTCACAAAATCTGCATAGATGACGTCATTACCATTAACCCCTCCCCCTCCAGTTCCCCAGTAATAAATTTAGCAAATAAGGCAATAACTTTTTGATTTAATATATGCCGTATTTGGCGGTCTTTTTTAATCCGACTGGTCAATAAAGAGGGTAATGTTTTTCAGGCGTATATGTATATTTGTATTTTTAATGTCTCTATATTATCATCAAATCTTTCGAAGCCTTCTAATGCCTAAACAGCTTCCCAGATTTTTATGTTTGATGTGTCTTCTGTGTCTAGAAACGTCTCATTTTTCAGCGTGTTATAAGCTACATTATGCTGTCGGTTATTTTGTTTTTCTTTTAATAATCTACTACGTAGTTACATGTGAGCAGGCGCGCGAAGTCGCGTTTAGAAAAAAAAAAACAAAAAAAATTATCTGTATAAACTACGTCAGTTTTCACCATAAATTGATTATTTCTATAATTTTGCAATTTATTAAGCTACTTTAGTTATCTCTAGTCCTTTAATTTGCATACGTCCACTGACCTCTGCATTAGAATCAGACAAGTTGGCTGTCGGAGTCAGTTGCAACGTCTAGTGGTTATTTATTGCATCTAAGGATTCGCTTGTCACAGAAAGCTCTATTGGTTTCGAGTGGAGAATTGTTTAGGTTTTCAACGTCTACAGTACAATAGATCATTATATTTACCTACGTTAGGAAAACTTTTTTTACATATTCTGAGCGACATTTCGTTTCGCACGCCGAAATCATTTGCTAGTGTCAAGCTTTTATTTTTTTGTAAATGTCGTCATTCAAATCATAATCCTGCATAGTAAGCCACGGTCAAGTCTCAGTTATGCCCCAGTAAAATAGTGTATACTTAACTATAGACTTCTATAGAGTTTTGGAAACAACATGAAATAACAATTGTTTCACCTTTTAAAAATAGAGTAGATTAATAAATAATAATCCAATATTATACGAACACTCAAAAATACAAGAGTACAAAGAGGCAATTCGTTTTTCTCGCGATGGCGCCAAAACTCATTTATAACTTTATCGATGTAAATTCTTTTGAAGTTCAATAAGGAACGATCAAGTGACGATTTAAAGTATAAAAATAAGACACTTTTTATACAAACACAAAAGCTAACCCTCATGGTGACATCTTCTGGCTGACCACAGGCTTTGTGTGTTTGGTTTTTGTATAGTCAAATTATAATAAATAAGCCGCCCAACGAATCGGGCTCGCGCACTGAGGGTTCCGTACGACCACAAAATTCAATAACGAAATTACCAGTTATAACTTGGTAATAAACAGAAATTTGCCACCGACTCGCACTTGGCCATTATTTATTATTTGTTATACTTTAGAGTGTATACTGTAAACATGCCCAGTTTGGCACTTGTAGGTATGTATTACCGTTTTTACATTAAAGCAAATACAAAAATACGTAAAAAAAATGTTGTATTGTCCCTTTTTGTTTTTACTTTTTGACTTTGTTATTATTTTATTATATTACCCGCCTTTACATAACATATTCTGTGAAAATTTCAACTGGCTATCTATTACAGTTCGAAAGATACAGCCATTAAAGGGTAGGATGGACAGACAGACAGCGTAGGCTCAGTAATAGGGTCCCGGATTTTTACCGTTTGGGTACGGCACCCTAAAAAATATTGTTTATTTCATATCACGTCCAAGGAAAAATGTGATCATGATTTATGTTTTTCATGTGTTATCTTAGATTTTATCCTAAGCATTAGCATTGTTAGGGCTCTATCTAACAGTGGACTAAGTTGAGCATATTAGGATTATGAGACGCGATGGCCTATATTAAAATGATTAGATATTTATTTCGTTATCTTTGTAAGCATTAGCCAAAGATTTTCTAGGTATGACGTCATTGGCATTAGCTTTATACCAAGGACGTTTTATACCCCATGCTTTATACCTATTCTTAAAATAGTCACTTACCGTTTTGACAGTGACAGCCCAGTAGCATTAAATGTCGTGTAAGAGTGAGACAGCACAAAAATGAGTTTAGTCGAAGTGAGATAGAAATAAAGAGATAGTTGACGTTCAACCACTGTGTTTTGCACTTTACATCTTTATTTCACATTGAAGCAGCCAATTAAATAAAACAAGACAGCAATGGAATTTTTTCACTACATTCTGTTTTATTAATTCTCTAGAAAACTATCAGCTACAATACTAAACGAGCACTTCAACGCAGCCATCTGAATACAGTTTAAATCTATACATTACTGTTAGTAGTGGAGCAGTCTTCTAGTAAGCGCCATTTCCTGCGATCTGCAAAGTTCAACGGCTTTGCTCTGTCTCCAACCAGTATGCACTTTTGTTACAGCATTTATTCATGTCTTTATTGATCGTATCACAGAAAATATAATAGTAAAGCTCAAGAAGTAAACTTCTTTCTAATCACATGGATTGGATTGAAGAGCAATATTCCCAGTGAATTTACTGGGCATAATGAGATTAAACATCCAATATCTCAGGGGTTTGAACTATTGAAGTCTATTCTATTCTAGGTTGTTTTTTTTTTTGACGTGATAACGTCTTATAAATCGATGAACGCCGGGTGGACGCACGAAAAATTGTCACGTTCCGCCTGAGCCGCGCGTGCAAGCGAGAGCGCGGAACAAGCGATAGAGAGGCACGATTGGCCTAAGCGTTATTACACAAAATTATCGTCCGTAACCTAATGTACAGACAACCCCTTTTTTAAAACATAATCTAGGTCATATTCACTGAAATACTATGGTTGTACTGTGCTGTTATAATAATAATCATTTATTCCAGACAATATCCATACTTCTTACAAAATTCTACACCATTAAAATATTCAAATTATACAATCAATATATAATTTAAACACATAAAAATTCAAATTAAAAATAAAAATGCATTGATTGACGCAAAAAGAAGTGATGAAGTGATTGTTGAAAAGCAAGCGTGACGCTTACGACCAGGTGAGTGACTTTCTTGTCTCGTTATTCAGATAACATAAATATTATTATACTGCCGTTTATTTGTTTTTATGTTACTTTAAGTTTCATTTGTATTTTCGGTGTGTAATAAAGTTGTATTGTATTGTATTGTATTGTATTATTACTTTCTAGTAAAATAAGAGTTGGTTGATGTGAAAGTATTTGCGTCCTGCTGTTTTGCCCGATGATTTCCAGTCCTCCTCCTTAAATCGTATTACTCATAGTAATTTTTAAACTTTCGCGATTTGAACACATGTTTTAAACGTAACACGGCCATTGTAACATGGTCGAAACGTCGAGCGAAAGGTATATATTTTTTACCGTATTACTCATGTCTGAGGGTCGTGACCACCACCTTCCATCAATCTCTCTATATATTATATTTCCATCGTCTTCTAAAAAATAAGTAACACAAAAAGATCACTGCAACGTCACAAATTTACAACTTGTCGGCCAAAAGATACCAAACGCCCAAAAAACAAGAACAAAGTCATTGTCGAAATGATAAAAATCTCGTTTCTTTACCAAGTTTGTGTACTCCGTGTCGTATTCAACTCGTTTCGTAAAATTCAATTTTGGGAATTTGTTTCCTCCCGGCGAATGACGCTCGGAATACTGATGCGGTACGAGACACTTCCCCTGAAAGTCTCCTCCTGCTTTTTATTTCAACGACATAAAATATGTATCAATCCTGTATATTTGACGTTCTAATCCGCCTACGGAGTATCCGTGGGTAGGGTGATAATTGAAACTTTGGGGGTCGGAAGTTGCGGAAAAGTTGATGAAAAACCCGAAAAACTTGGGCTTGTGAATGAAACACGTTACAATTATTTGTATCAAACTTGTATCGAAAAGAAAAAGGGGAGTTTCGTTTTTATTACTTTTCAACTTTAGTATTAAAAGTATTTAAACTTACAATATACGTACAGGGTTAAAAATATACAAGCAAAATACGACTCAATGACGGACTGACTCATCACGAAATCTCAAAACTACTTGACCTATACTGAAACTGAAATAAGACAGGTAGATTCCTTGAGATGTAGAAGTCTGCTGAGAAATAATTTTGTATATGGGCCGAATTAAGGGAGACAAATTAAAGACAAATTATTTTGCTTACATATAGGTAGTAAAATATAAGTATGTTACATACCGAAAATACAAATTAATTTTTGAGATATAATTGCCTAAAGCAATTTTTTCTTGGCAACCTATGGATAGACAAGTTTGAAAAAACCGCAATACAGATCATGTCTGAGGACTTGAAGAAGTTTGTATAAGAGTATTTATCCAATTATCTAACTAAAGTATTATGTAGAGCACTAAAACTGATGTGCTACATTTCGAATTAATACGAGTTTCACCACTAACAACCTCATTTAATTTTAATGGTCCATAAAAATGTTCATCATACATACAACCCCCAGTTATTAAAGTTTGTGACCCAAAAACAGAACTTGGATAAGTTAGCATGGCCATCAATAAAGTTCAGTAAGAAGTTGAAGTTTCATATCTCGGTTGAATGCAAAGATTCGCTTTGCTTGCACAGCCGTGCATCCAACCAGTGATATTGCCTTCGGTTATGTGTTGCCAACGTATATACCTATCTACTATTATTTATTAGTCGTACGTTGGTGTCACCCGTGTTTTTTTACGTAGAGGGAGAATTATACTGAATCTATGTTTTTTTTTTTACTATTCGTTTTTTTTTTTCATTTAAATCAATAAAAAGGTACAAATGCACGAATATTGAGTCCAGTATAAAAATCATGAGAAAAGTATCCCGAGTTTATCAGTATTCTATAACATAAATAAAAATTTAATTTAATTTTAGACAAACAAGTTTGATTTCATAACATAAATAATATATAAATATAAATAGATTCTATAACATAAATAAAAATTAAATTAAATTTTAGACAAACAAGTTTGACCCCATTATTATCTGTTTGCGCTGACTCCCATCATAGGTTTCCAGAGATTATATATATATATATAAACCTATGATGGGAGTATATATATATATATATATAATATCTCAGGAATAGAATATATATATATATATATATATATATATATATATATATATATATATATATATATTCAATTTTTTTCCGGGATATAGAAGTTTTTCTTATGATGTTAACTGCATTTTAATTAATAAATTGTAAAAGACACATAAACGCGTAGAAATGTTCGATAACTGCGTTTTCTTTAAAATATTGTTCTTTGTTTTAACTGCCATCCCATTAATAACATAATCGTAAAGATTGTTTACGTTGCGTCTTATATAAGATCTGATAAAAATAAGTTATATTGAAAAAACTTTTATTAAACAAATTTTTAGCCTAAGCATATTTATTTTCATCGTCATCATCAGCCACTGCTGAACATAGGCCTCCCCTTTAACCTCCACACTGAAAGAAAGCCTGACATCTGCATCGACTGGATGCCCGCGACTCTCACAATGTCGTCGGTCCATCTAGTGGGAGGCCTACCTACGCTGCGTCTTCCGGTTCGTGGTTCAAGAACTTTCTCCCCCTTCGGTTATCGCTTCTTCGAGCGATGTGGCCTGCCCATTGCCACTTCAGCTTGCAAATTGCATATTTATTTTATTAAATTTAATTCAACATATTTAATGGGGTATCTTGTTGTGTTCAGTAGTTCCTATGGCCACCTTCTGTCATCATCATCAAACCTTGAATATCAGCTATAAGTACCTATCAGGAATAAGAAATTACGTTTTTTGTTTGGAGTTTTTTCGTCATTAGGTAACAAACTTTACACTAAAAAAAAAAGTCAGCGTCTCCATGAAGTTATTAACACAAGAAAGTAAATGATAACGAGACTCGAGACCTTTTTGCTGACCTATTTCAAAGGATTCACTTCAATCGTATCAAAGTATCTAAATGGAGACGAGAAAAAATAAGATTTCTCGTCTTACAAGTTTAAGTCCGTAGGATAAGTCGGCAGAGCATTAAATTCCTAGTCTTTGTGCAATTTAACAACTGCAGGTACAGAGATAATTCAGGTCTCCTAGTAATTTGAGCTTAGTTCTTTATCTGAATAACCTACAAGTTAGTAATGAGATACCTAGACAACTCTTCTGAATTTTGTTGTTCTGTGGGCGAACTAAGAATATTAATTTCAACAACAAGGTGTTTGTAGTCGTCGTGGTTCTCCACTGGACATTATTTTGTATGTGATGCGACATAAGGTTTACATAAGCTTTAAACACACTACGTAACGTTTTGTTGCTACGATTTCGCGGCTACCCTCAAAATATGTATCGAATTCCATTTTTTTTTACTTTGTAACGTATGAATAAACGTTTTTGGGGCTCCGTAGCCCGACAAGGAACCCTTATAAATTCGTGCCGTCCGTCTGTCCGTCTGTCTGTCTACCTGTCTCTCTGTCCTAATTTTTTAGAACCTTCTAACTTCTATAGTTATGAAGGCAAGTGCTTGCATAATTTTACAGTTTAAGTATAGATCTACTTGAAAACTATTTGAGAAACATTCTTTGTTAAGACAGTTTTACAAAAAGGCCAATGACTTTTGAGCTAGAACGTCTTGAAGAAGGTTCAAAAAAATTTGGACGGGCGGACATACAGACAGACAGACAGACGGACGGACAGAACGAATTTGTAAGGGTTCCTTGTCGGAAACCCTAAAAAAAGAGTAGAAATTGAAAACGTATCTGAAGACTTGTCAGATCACATACCACGTTGCTTATGCGCCTCGCACACATCTAAGTTGCGCTGTTTTATGAGGTTGAAAGGACCCACAGATCATTATATACGTTCTAGTTCTAACTTCTTGAATTGTAGGTACCGTTTGCAAAACGCCACGTTTATATGGGCCTTATAATAAACACTTTTTTTTATAACTAAGAGCGGCAATCATGCTCCCTGTCCACCTGATGGTAAGCAGAAGCCGCCGCCTATAAACACCTGCAACACTAGCGGTGTTGACGGTGCTTTGCCAGCCCGGAGAGGTAGTTATATAAATACACCCTTTTAAAACGTTCCATTTTGAAGCTCAGCGAGAAGGCCTTTAATCAATATTAGTTATCTTATATTATAATCACATTTTAAGTTTTGTATAAAAATTCTTTATTTACAAGTAATAGAGGCACTAGCAATTAGCTTATATCAACTAACTTAATTGCGATACATAATTATTATTTGGTTTTAGTTTCAAACGTCGAATAAATAGAGCTGAAACACATTGACACAGCATTTATGCTCAAGTGGTGTCAGTGTCACAACGTTATTTTAAGTCAGTACCAAAGCTAGCAACAATATTAATATTTAAATGTTATTTTCTGAATTACCTTTACTGTTACAAATTTTCTTAAATTACGTGTGAATATGATAAAAAATAAATTGAAACAGCACTTCACATTTTTTTTTTAATTGTCATACGAGACTTTTTGGCGTAACAATCTCGTCCAAACATTCATGTGTTTGAGATGTGGACTTTAGGCTAGCTGTTAAGTTTGTTTTTTAACTTGCTCGAGTGTATCATAATATCATAATGATAATCATGAATCAGCCTTTTAATAGTCCACTGCTGGACTTTTAGCCTACCCCGAAAGAGTGATTGGGCCATATCCCCCACGCTGGCCCAGTGCGGGTTGATTTAGGGTGGATTCACATATGCCATTGAATTCCTTCTCCGTACATATGCAGGTTTCCTTCCTCATGATGTTTTCCTTCACCGTCCCATACTTCACCGATATCATAAGGTGGAAAGATAAAGATTCCTTTGACTAGTTTTACCCAGCCGCAAAGTAGGGCTTCACGGGTCAAGAACGGCTGGACCAATTTTCATGATCTTTAATTTTTTGGATTTCTCTCTGCCCCGAATAGCAGAATAAGTATAAAAATATTAGAAAATACACATAAAAAATTATGAAGAAAATTCATTTTCTCATACATTTTGAGAGTAACGAAAAAAATATTGTCATCGAAGTCAAAAGAGGTTGCTGTCGCTACCAAGGCGGTTGCTAAAAGGAGTTATAATGCGGGTAAAACCGTAGGGCGCAGCTAGTTTCATATAAAACGTTGTTAACGTTTACGCGATATGGTAAACGCAATCGGAAAAACTGGCACTAGGCACTTGCTAACCCCTGTAGGTTCCTAATAACTCGGTCGGGAATACTATTCTAAACTGTTGGGATCTCAAGGTCAATATTAGACTCAAGTAATGATGACAAATAAGATGAAGAAGGCAATGGTGCCTCATGCAACCCGGTAGCGATTCTAGTTTCTTCTCTGGCTTCACAATGCCACAGCACATGCTCTACAGTTTCATTCTCTTTCATGCAGCCATCCATTTCAAGAATGCGGGGTTATATTCATATAACTTTAGTGAACAACCGTGACAGTTTAAAACAGTGTCTTAGTATATCAGTACAAATGATTATAGTCAGCTTCTGGAGCTGAACTTCTGTTCATTTATGTGCATTGCCACCCACAATATGTTCGCAAATTGATATTCAACCGGCAGTACTCGGTGGGCGTGCGGCGCAATATAAACGTGCTAAACTGGCATTTATTTGAAACCAAACTTTGGTTTCCGATTTGTATTATGTCCTAAAAACTTTGTTAATTTAGACATTGATTTCCTTGATAAATAGCCAGAGGTATGTAAAAGGACAAGACTATCAGCACGTTGAACGGACAATAGTAAGAGACAGCAGAAAGAAAGCGCGCGCAAGACAAGATCTACTGGGTTACACAAAATGGTGGTACTCAGCCTAAAGGAGGTTATTTCATAATTATGTACAACTTTACTAGGAAAGAATTGGATTCGGAAATAGATACCTCAAACGTAGGCAAAACACTTACAATACCTCGGGTATTAGGTCGGGTATAGGTGGCAGCAACCATTTATTACCATCGGGTGGGAGTTTTGGCGCCAACGTGGAAAAAAACATGTCGGCTCGTTGGATTATTTTCCTAAACTTGTGTATTTTCGAGTGTTAATGTGTACATTCATTAAATGCTCGTAAACGTGCTCGAGTGTGGACAAGTGATATAACGAGGTGAAACGTGTCTTTTCGTGTTGTTTCCAAAACTCCATAAGAGCCTCTTGTAAAGTCTCCACCACTTTACAGGGGCATGAGTTTGACTTGACCGTGACTTACTTAGCTTGACTCTGACTGTGACTATGACTTGTTTGACGCTATTAAGACTATGTAAACTGATTAAGATTACGACTAAAGGACATTGCATCCACGGTCATGAAAATTTTAACAAAAAAAAAAAACCGTCGGGTGGCAAGTCGCTTGTATTTCACTTATCCTATAAAAAAATACTTTGCGATGTAAACGTGTTGGTCCCATGGTAAAACTTGTACATAATGTTGAGTATAATGACCTCTCATCGACTTAGACCACTGTTATGCGTAATATAACCAACGGATGTTAATGTATAGTAAGAAAAATTGGATAAAAGTCAAGAATCCATACCAGTGGAACGTATTTGGTAGAATAAAGTAGAATATACCAGATAGTTAACAATGCGGCGCATATTCCGGTGATGGGTAAAGAAAAACACTATCACCTAAAATACTATTGTTTGCATGAAAAACAGGCACGAAAATCTAGAAAAAGTAATAGTCACAGGCAATGTCGATGGCAAACGACCTCGAGGCCTCAACATTCATCATCAGTAGACGAAGTGCTGCATGTCGCATATATATTTTATATCTTCTATACTCGTGTGTATGATTAATATACTCTATCCATCGAGATACAATTCCTATAGAGTCACAATCTCTCAATGAAAACAGTAAAAAACCGACCGAGCGTCATTGTACATACATTGTATCAATTATAAACTTCAGAATGCCATATTTACTCCAGTTTAGACGTTAAGTATGTCGCTTGCATAGTGTTCAACTATAGTTGTCCGCTATGTCATCGTAGCTTTGGCATCGCGCGGCGTTGCAGTTGGATCGCGGTTACCTTTTAACCGCGCAGACTTTTTAGTTAGTTACAAGTTGCAACTAACCAAAAAGTCTGCGCAATTCATAGCGTGCGCCGAGTTTTCGTTCGGGCATTTTTTGCCACGATTATGACTTATATGTATTGTATCTCGATGACTCAATCTTAAATACCGAATAGGTACACAACTATCTGAAAACAAAGAGCACAAACAACTTTGAAATTGTCACCTCATTATTTTCATTTGAAACTAAATATTCCATCACAAATAAAGATAAAACAATTATATTTCAATTACATTTTTGAGAAGCACAAACTTCAATGCCTCGTTCAAAACTCACACTATAAATAGGCGCCTACATTTTAATAACTTCACTCTAAACGACGAAAGTAATTAGGAAAATTAAGGCACGTAGGTGAGCTTATGGTCTTAAAAGTTATAATAGAAAGAGCACTTTGTCATGTCAAGCTTTTAACAGGCCGTTTAATTTCTCTTTGTGCTGCAAATTAAGACATTAAATCGTTTACGTCAAAGTATAATGAAAGAGAGGTAAATGAATCAGTTCTTCATATGCGTGAATCTCGTATCCATATTTTTGAATAATTATGAATGTGTATGGCTTATGTAACGCATGTTCATTTTATTTATGTATGTACTTTGAGAGACATTAGAATGAGTTACAGCAGAACATTAAAATTACGTACTTATGTACCTACTTAATTTATGGGTTAACTAGACTGTCTGACTTGTAACAAATATGATCAAGTTGTTGAGAGTATGTATTTAAGAAGTAAAGGACACTAAACTTACACTAACAACTAATCCTAGCAACTAACATGAACAATACAATAACATTAACAACACTTACAACTAACAACTGACACTAACAACAAATACTTACGACTAACTCAAATTACTAACAACTAACGCTAACATGAACATTTAGAACTAATAATAATAAATAACACTAAGACTAACAACTAATACTAACTAACACTAACTAGATTTATTAGCTAGTATTAATAGTTGACGAACTAGCGACGGCCACCTTCAATACCCGAATATCACTAACGCTAACGACTTATAGTAACAATTGACGCTAATACTGTCACTGATGCTAATGCAAACGCTGACGTTTCTGACTTTCTAATGCTGACTTTGATGCTAACGCTTATATACGCTGACGCTGACGATAAAACTAAAGACTAATATTAACAAACAATTACTATAGCAATACAATACAAAAAAATACCTTTAACAATTTTAGATTCTTTTTACAAAACATTTCAGATTTTTAAAATTTTTGTTTTGTTTTATTTAAGTTATAGGTACTTACGTTGGTACCAACTTTTGTATGTGCATACAAATTCGCTTATTATTCCTTCACAAAGAGCATAGACAAATCTGTATTTCCCCAACGCCAGCACCAAAATGCGAAAGCATTGTGTTCTGCACTTGTATCAGGCGGGCTCGTTTCCCTAGATTCAATTTTAAAAATTTGTTCCACTGTACTCGCATCCTGAATATCAATGAGCAAGAGTTATGACTCGTGTTGTCTTAGTGTTGTTCACTGCCTTATTTTAATCTATTTTCAGATTTCAGAGAGCTAAAATACAAGAGCAATGGACAAAATGGATTGTTGTTCATAAACAGCTTCGAATTATTACGCAAAAAGAGGGAATTTATAAGTTTAACGTGTGTGTCCGTGTGTCCGTGTGTCTAAGTATCTGTATCTGTGTGTCTGTCTGTGGCATCTTAGTTCCCAAACGGCTGAACCTATTCGATTTAAAATGATACAAATATAATGTTATTTAAGTTGATCTCACTGCAATGTACGAGAACCTTCGACGGCATTTAACAT
Source organism: Agriopis aurantiaria (assembly GCA_914767915.1). Lineage (NCBI taxonomy): Eukaryota > Metazoa > Arthropoda > Insecta > Lepidoptera > Geometridae > Agriopis > Agriopis aurantiaria. The sequence goes on along the minus strand of OU611983.1, from coordinate 8,482,649 downwards.
TAGAATGCATAGTGTAAGTTTTTCCAATTGATTTTGCCTATTCGATCACTTTAACTACGATTTGTATGAATTTTGAGCATCGCCATTTAGCGCCATGAAAATAGCACTGCTTTTATTTGATACAAATTGTAGTTGACAATGACTTCTTTCACTATTGTTTTTCACTGGCCAAAAGGAAGTGTCAATTCACATCTGCAAATAGACAATTTCTTTTTTTGGCATGAGTTGGTGTCAGTTACTAGCTGATCTAACAAAAAGATCCAGAATTGTCTGATTTACGCTTGTAAGCCAAAGAGTGAGCTGACTTAGATTGCAACCATGTCATTCTTGGTTACGACGAATTAAAACGGTTCCATTTATTTTTTTCAATATTGTTAACAAATAGGTATACAGAAACAACTTTATTCGAAAAACATATCAAATTGATCTTCCAATACTGTCTGTACGCGTTACTCTGCTGGCGGAAATTGAATGCGAACTATCGACGTATGGACAGCAGCGACATGACGCGGGACGGACGTATATACGTCGTATGGACGTGTACAGTACACGGCTTTTCATATGGCACATCGGGAAAAGAATGCTGTACGAAAGCTTTTTATACAAAAAATAACTATAATGCCATTCAATTATGTTACCAAGAATCAGTACAGAACAAAACAGAAAGAAGAACAGACATAAGAAAAAACTGAGATAAGAATTAGAACAGTATCTATAAATGTATCTACAGATTTGTATCAAAGAAAAGTAGTGCCATCCACATGGTGCTAGATGACGCTGCTCTTATTTCATATAAATCGTAGTTAACACTAACGCGATCGAATAGGCAAAAACAATAGGAAAAACTCACACTAGGCACTGGTCGAAGGTTTTCGTGCAGTGAGATCAACTTGAATAACGTTTTATTTGTGTAATTTTTCTCGACCCTAAATAGCATCATTTAATCAAAATTACTCTCATTCAAGTTGCTACTTAAGGAAAATTATAATGATTAAGTTGTTTAACTGAAAAGTAGTTTTTACAAGTAAGTATAAATTAATATTTATTTTACCTCTGCCTTCGGCTTGACCTTTCAGAGATTAGCTGTCATACCTATCGTGTGCAACAGTTAGAGACCTACAAGTTATGTCTGCGAGAAAAGCTCTGCGCGGGAGGAGCAGCGAGGACCGCCCCCCGTTCTTCCCTTCGGGGTGGAAACCCGTCTTATTTTAAATCCCCGATAAAAGAGATGATAATTTTCAAACGACATAGCTAAGAATACTCTGAATAAAGTCACCGTTCAACAAAAAAAAATTACTAACCTAATTGGTTAGAGCACTAGACATTTCAGAAATCTGAAAATATTGATGTCGATTGATAATCAACTGTGCGTAGGCCATTTACTTTATTTTTTTTTCTACTTCTATAGTTCTGAGATACGAAGCCGAATAGCTGAATACCGATAATATTAATCGAATATCTCAGTCGTGTCCCCCACGTGCCTTAAAAACCCCGGACACTGCACATGTAGTACATCCCCCTGACGTATCTGTCCATCAGCCAACGGACAAAGACAGTCATCTCGCGTCCGTCAACGAACAGTTGACATGATTCAATTAGCTACAAGCTACGAGTCGGTTGTTAGAGATATAGTATTTTTGGATCGAATTGAACTTTGAATTAGATTTTTATCATTGAAAATATCTCAAGTTTATATTTAAAATACAGTCGATGATGACTCAATTTTAGTGACTAGAAGGGGGGGGATAGACCCCAAAATTCAATCTCAGTGTACTAGTCCTAAAACATGATGCAAAAATTAGAGTAAGAGTTTTTATTACTTATTATAAAAATATTTTTTTGCACTGAAATAGTTACCTGCTTACCCTACTATACCTACAACTCGTCTGTTAGTAAGCGACGATGTGGTCAAAGAAAGGTTATCCATTCGAGAACCTTTCGGCCCCATCGGCCATCGGTTCTGCATGTTATGTGCCCTGCCCACTGCCACTTCATCTACATATCTACATATATGTCCGAGCTTAAATAACTTGAACTGAGTATAGCCTTATTTATTTTGATTTGACTCTGTAGCGTAACTTTAGCTTTGCAATGTAGGTAGATACAGTGCAAAGTTTGTATCTAAAATTGGTCGGGAGGCTTAAACGATTAATTTCACGTAGCGCGTAAATATTAATTAGTGTTAAAGCCTAAATTATTGCGCCTGGTATATTAAGTTTTGATGCAATAAAATATGGTCCTGAGTTCATAATTATTAATATACAGGTTTACACTGAACGGTGGCACTTAGCAGTAAGAAGGTCAATTTACTCTTACCATGGGACCAATCCAAAAATCGCAAAAAAAACAACTGTTCAACAGAAACATGTCAAAATCAAAGGGAGGCTGATGCCCAACAGTGGGTTATACAGTCTGGTGGTTTTAATACTGATAGACTTTTCCATATAATTTAGTAAGTAATAAATTTAAAGCGTACAAAGTTGCAAAAGATCAATCATTTATATTTAAACATTTAAATCAATTGCCTGCAACTTTGTACGCTTAGAATTTCATACAAAGGTTCAACTTTCATTTCCCCCCTGAATTCAGCTCTTTTGCAAAGTCCTTTCTTAGCGGACCTTTACACCCGATAAGAAATCTACCTGCCAAATTTCAGATTCGTCAGTCAAGTAGATTTCGTGACTTAGTCAGTCAGTCCGTGAATTTATGTATTTTCGCTGTGTTTTACCTTTTATATGAATACAGAGTGAAGTGATGCAATTTGTTAACATAGATGGGTAACAACACAGTTCTTACTCAAAGCACTAACAAGGTTAAATAAATACCTACCTATATCATCACACCCATCACATTAAAACAATGGCTTCGATTCTGTCAACTCCAAAATTGTTGCCATTCTTTTTTCACACATTTAAATGAATGCTTATAATTTTAGTCTTGTCAAAGCAGCTTATTTTTGTGAGTAAATACTAAAATACATTTTAGTGCAACCACAACTTCTAACAAAGTACAAAAATGCGCAGCTAAGAAGTACCTAGGTATATCAAATTTAGCCCTGGCGCCGGTAACCCCTGCCTGTAGTAAGAGGCTACTAAAAGGGGACCTCCGGGCTCGGGATGTTCAAAGTTGGGGCTCTGACCATCCACTTAAGCGTGCCCAGGGAGAGAACGACAACGTTGTGTGACCAACGTTGTCGCGGGTGGAGGGGCTGAGACAACACAGTTGTCTCGGAAGGAGCCGTAGCGCAGTGCCGAGGGCTTCGGTGCGGTCTTCTGGAGATTCCGGAGCCCCCGGGGGGGGGGGGGGGGGGTTATAGTGGGTACAATCCCACACAACCTGGCTGCACCCCAATGCAGACGGATATCTTTGGAAGATTTCCCCCGCAAAATCAAATTAATATTAGTAATTTCATTTCACTGTACTTCAGCGTTTGTTGGTCGGTTTATCCTTTTTAACACAGCAACAGAGCAACGCATCGCCGAGATTTGAATGCGTTGATATAGTTTAAAGGCCGGTAAGTAACATAGGATACTTTTCATATCGGAAAAAGTAACGGTTGTTGTGAGATTGTCCACGCAGGTGAAATCTCAAGTCTCAACTAGTTACTCATACTTTTCAATACTAGTACAATAATAGTCCAGCCGCTGAGAGATTACGTCTGACACCTGCAATAGCAGTGTAAAAACCTGAATGTATTTTTTTTACTTTCACAGTTGTTCAATACATTTACATGTAACTGTTAATGTTATTATGTAACGGGATATTTACCGAAATAAGGTTGCGGATGGAGCTCCCGTTATTTCAGCGCAGTAACATGCACCACGTTCACGGGTAGACTGAAGAATGCGGGCGGTTAGTCGAAAAGTTCAAAGTTAGGCGCAGACAAAACGATCTACCCTCCAGACTACCAGTGTTCAAGTTCCAGTGATATGCGTCGCAAGAGACTAAGAAAGAGGCTTCAATCATACCTTTAAAAAGCTTGTAAAAGTGATCAGATTTTTTTACAGTTTTTTTTTTGTATTTTCTGTAGTCGTGTCATGCATATAGGTATGTCTGTCAGACAAATTCTTTAAGCAGCCGCACTTTAGATACAACGCTATTTGTTCAAATTGTAATTTTGTTATGCATTGTAAAGCTTTCTACTGTTACATAATATATACACACATTTTCAAATTTCCATGGTCAATATTAAAACCTATGCATGCGAGTTGAAAAATGTAACCTACAGACCTTTTTTTAACAGAGCTTTGTGAGCAAACACAACTTTTAAATTAACATCTGGCTCGCTCTGAAATAAATCTTGCGTGACACCAAATTAGGAGACAGCGTACCCAAACAATAAAGTAACATACCGGTGCGAAATCCACGAGCCAATTCTAACATTTCGGCCACACTATACTCGTTAAGCTTAAATTAGTGGGATAGTAAAATAGTGTTGCAAAATTAAGCAAGTTCATAATGAATATTTATCGTTTTAATACTTACCAGCTGGGCTAGCCCGCGCGAACTAAAAGCGTGCAACAATCGGAATTGCACACAGGGATTGCCAAGGTAAGTGCCTTTTTTATTGCAATTCCCCATTGCGAAAACATTTAACGGAAAATCGCATGTCTACAGTATTGCTTTGGTTTTCTAAATGTTAAAAGCCGTATTACAAAATGCATGTCTCAAATTTAGGTATAAAATTTTCGGGCATAAAAAGAAAAAATATCGAAACAAATATAAAACAAGTAAACGGTAATTGTGTGACCGTAATTTAGTCAGTAATTTAACTAATTCCACTCACAAACTTTCCTTCCTAAAGTTTTACGAAAACCTACTTTTGTAAGTTGGAGATAATAAGTTGATTATGTTGAGTTTTTCCAAAATACGAAGCCATTATTTTCAGTAAAAAATACACATATTTATAACAGAAATTCAAATTTCTATAGATCTTTCTCTTGGATAGAATTAGAACACCTAAAATTCAGTTTTTGTTTATGCCTTTTTTCGTCAAAATGTGTGTCAAAAATTTACAAATTGAAAGTATCGTAAACACTTCCAACGGTTTTTGAAAGCCAACCTTGCTTGCTTACCGGAAGCAGACGTTGTCCTGCCACAGACCTCAATTTTTTTCGAGGATTTCGAAAACACAACCTAGTACCGGCTCCAAATATACCGCCGTGTATGTGTGTGTCTTCGGCGTAGAAGTAGCGTACAAAATAATGGAAATTTTCTTTAAACCCGATTGTAGCAATGTGAGCGACAGTGGGCTTTTAATTCAATGACACTTCCAAGTCAAACTATTGCTTCAGCTTTTTTTTAATGCAACTCTACGGACGCCTACCTACGTGACTTTTATTATCACCATCATCATCATTTCAGCCGTAGGACGTCCACTGCTGGACATAGGCCTCCCCATCGATCTCCAAAAGGGCCGGTTGGAAGCGGACTGCATCCAGCGTTTCCCTGCGGTCTCTTTTAGGTCGTCTGTCCATCTTGTAGGTGGACGTCCTACGCTGCGCTTACCAGTCTGTGGTCTCCATTCCAGAACTTTTCGGCCCCATCGGCCATCTGTTCTGCGTGATATGTGCCCTGCCCACTGCCATTTCAACTTACAAATCCGGTGGGCTATGTCGGTGACTTTCGTTCGTCTACGGATCTCCTCATTTCGGATTCGATCTCATAGACAAACCCCGAGCATAGCCCTCTCCATAGCTCGTTGTGCGACTTTGAGCTTGCTTATGACGCCCATAGTGAGAGACCACGTTTCACCTAACGACCTAAGCCGTATGTCATCACTGGTAACACACACTGGTTGAAAACTTTCGCCTTAAGGCACTGAGGTATTTTATTATACTTGACCACAATTTTATTCACTTAAACGTATTTACTTACTGCTTTAGCCTTTAAACTCACCTCTAAACTGTGGTTACAGGCGCAGATTTTATTTCTTCAATTCATCCATCAAGCAATTGTTATTTGCTAACCGCCACAAGTTTCAAAAACACTTTTAGTCGAGTCTTTTTATGTAATAAATTCTAGGTAACGTTTGCTTACAGTCACCATGAGTTGATGAAATTCCAAGACAAAAAAAACAACAAAAATGAAAAAAAATAATTATACTTAATCGCTCGATGAGCAAATCTATGCTTTAAAAATAATCTGTTAATTTTTCGCTGACGACGATGTCATGCTTAAAAAAGAGGTGAATCCTAGAATAACTACACAAAGAAACCAAGTACATTCGCAAAATTTAAGCCATTCAAATGGTGTCATATATGGCTCCAAAAAAAATATAAAATTTTTACTATGACAATTTGCGCGGTGAAATCGTACCACAACAAATCAGAAAAGCAGCATAAGAGTTATGGTGTGACATTCCACAGGTAATCCATTAATTTTCTTGCTTAAATCGTTTAAAATACCAATCGAAACGTAAGCTTCAAAGCGAATTTGTAGCTTACGTTTTGAGAAGGCGTTGTTTGGAAACCTACCTTCTCTGAGTAGTTATTCTAAGAGGTGAATGGTTTAAAAAAACAGTTTTCAAGCATTTATTCATACGACTGTTTTCCTGCGTTTTCTCCGTGTTCTTTGATTTCCCAGTGTTCATGATTTTGTATTGCAACTTTATCCGCACGGCCAACAGCTTTCGTTGTGTCAAGATGTTGAAGATCAAACTGAACTAACTAACTTAAGACAGGCGGCACCAGGTATGCAAAGTAGGTAAACTCATAGTTTGGGTTTGATTTAAGTTTGATACATTATAAATTATTTTCAATGAATACTAATTATCTCATGATAAAAATCACACATATTTTTTTTCGAGTTGTCTGTGGATTTACTTCATCCCTGAAGTAAATCCACAGAATAAGTAGCACGAATAATTGGTAGAACTCGTAATTTACAATAAGCATGGTGCTTCTATACAAGGCGGTACATCGTTGCTGTTTGAACGACCGAGCAAACTGGCCACTACTATTAGACCTTAGCATTTGCAGACAATACACACTGACATGGCTTTTATTCAAACCTATTGTGTGAGTAATTGAATATGTTTGTTTAAAGAAAAAACATTTTCTATTAATTCTTTTCGTAGGTTTTTTTAAGGCAGTTTTATTTTTGCTAATTCACTATATTGTGAAAATATCAACAACTAATATATTTTACAAATGCATGTTTGTGTCGTTGCATTTATGTCTTGGAAAATTTTGAGGTTCTTGGACATATCGGGTTCAACACGATTTTTTCCTTCACCAGTTTTTTAGTGATGGCATCGACACTGCACATAATTTATTTAAAATCCAAATAAATGATTGGTGCAGGTCCGAGGATCAAAAAGTCTGCTGTCAGATAGTAAAGCGCACATGCTACCGCTTGGCCACCATCTTGCACATTTGCTTGCAAAGTTTCAAATCGATAAGTCAATTTCATCAGAAACAGGTTAAAATCGTCTTCCAATATTTGTTTCCATAATTCATTAGTTACAAGTGAAACTTGCGTGACATCTTCTCGTTCAAGATACCACAGTGCCTAAAGACAAGGGTCTTTGACCAGTGTGTGTTGCCAGTGATGACATATGGTACTGAGACGTGGTCTTTAACTGTTGGCCTTTTGGAAAAACTCAGAGTCACACAGCGGGCAATGGAGAGAGCTATGCTCGGAGTTTCTTTGCGCGATAGAATCCGAAACGTGGTTATTCGCCAAAGAACCAAAGTCACCGACATAGCGGTTAAAATTTGCAAGTTGAAGTGGCAATGGGCAGGCCACATCGCTCGGAGAACCAATAACCGATGGGGAAGAAAGGTTCTTGAGTGGAGACCACGAACAGGAAGACGCAGCGTAGGGCCTACCTATGCTGCGTCTTCCAGTTCGTGGTCTCCCACTAGATGGACCGACGACATAGTAAGAGTCGCTGGCATCCAGTGGATGCAAAAAGCAGGCTGTCGTTCAGTGTGGAGGTTAAAGGGGGAGGCCTATGTTCAGCAGTGGGCGTCTTCTGGCTGATGATGATGAAGAAGTGAAACTTGCCTCACACCTGCAAAATGTGGAATGAACTACGTTCCGCGGTGTTTCCAAGAAGCTACAACATGAGGTTAACAAAGACGAGTTAATAGAGTCTTAAAGGGTCAGTAACGTATTTGTGATACCTCTGGTGTTACAAGTATCCATAGGACAGCCCGTCTGCTTGTTTTCGATCTATAGAATAAAAATAAACTTATAACGACGCGTTAAAAAGTAGCTGCTACTCTATTTGTGTTGTAGCAAAGTTCAATTTTGATGTGCAACTTGCATGGCAGAGTTTCCTAAGTTGTCGTCTTCTGTAGCTCGCTTAGAACAATGGGTTACCCTAATAGTCAGTGTCAGGCAGTTTGCAGCAATTCAGTTAACTGGCGCATGTAACATTAGATTACTTGCAACACATAAAACATCGATTAAGCTCCGTGAACATGGTGGCAAATTGACATTCACACTAATATTGTAAATGCGAAAGTTTGTGTGAAAGTGTGTTGGTCGCGCTCAAGTCCGTAAAAGCAGGACGGATATGGATGAAATTTGGTTCGGAGGTAGCTTATGGATTTATATATAGGCTAATCATACTAAATTTATCCAGAAAAAATACGATTCTTGTGGGAGAGCGAAAAAAACCGCGAGCGTAGTTAGTCTCCGTAACTAGTTGTTAACCCCGGGCTGTGTCCATGCTGACGTTCTGCAATCTACGTTATTTTTCCCCCTGATAGACCTTCTAATACGGAGGGTCCTCACGACCTCTATATATTCGCAATCCCCGGACTGATTTTGCTCACATTTGAACTTAAAAATTACTGACTACTTGCGTACAAAAAGTTCTTAGTATCGAATTGATGATACGCAAGTTACTGTCAAACAAATAATATACAAACATACATTGAATTTACTTTTGGATTTTAATTGCCTGCGTCGTATGTTATTCAAGGTCAAAGGTCACAAAAATCGGGGTTTCTTGATTATCTAGGTTTCTATAGCTCCAATGATGTTAACGTCTATGATAAAATTGTAGAGCATATATACAATTTGTGACAAATTTTGTTTCATGCGTTTTTACATGTGCTCAGCCATTTTTGAGAAAGAGGGTGGAGAGTGCGTAGCGTTCAGCCTTACATACTGTAATGCAAAGTCAACCGTGAATCTCGGTGAATAATAGGTACCTTAAATAAAGTTTTTAAATCATTAAGATATCATTAACAATATATAATTTGTATTATTTATTAGTTAATACATTGTATCGAATAACATCTTCTAATATATATATCTAAAAATAAAATGAAAATATTATTATAAGTTTTTTGATAGCTATTGTTTTTTGATTTTTGCAGTAAGTAGAGAATCAATTCAATCTTAACACGCGTATAATTAGTATTCGGTGGTAATATTGTGTATGCATGAAGACAGCGACTAATGTTGGTATAACCTACACCCGTATTTCTTACAGGGACATCGCAATACATTTGTTTGTTCCGGACCGTATCTTCCTTTTTATAAGCTGTCTTCAGGTCAGGAGTTACAGTACGGTACAGGAAAGTTTGTAACTTTTTAAGAGCCACAAGATTTATAATTCTTTGCACGCTCCTTTGTGAAGTAACTACGTGGAAGCTAAGCAAGATGAGAAAACCTAGTATTTCACAATAAGCTTTAAAATCGGACAGTCAGTTTTGTTAACAGCACAAAGTAGCACCATGGAACCAATGATTAAATCATTGAAATTTTTTGTGGATTAATTGTATCAAAAATCATTTTGAATAAGTATTAAGAATAGATTTTTGTGTTTTTTTTTTTTGAAGGAACTTCAGCTGCTTACTTGCTAACTTAAAACAAACTTACTCGATAGCAACGAGCAACTACAAAATATCCGCAACCATCGGTGATTACCAATACCTCTACAATTACCTCCACCGATGAGAGTGTTCCATCACTATCACGACACTGGACACCATCGGACCAGCTCAACGCTACGATAAATAGCCAGTAATACACTTACGGCCGAGAAGGGCGCAAGGCGAAGGCAGCATAATAGCTTGCGGCGTAACGTGATTTGCCGGTGCTCTATTACCTTAATGCTTCACAAGTATTCCGCCAACAAAGGAGGGATCTTAATATAATATCGAAGGGAAAGCGTCGATGTACATATAATATCGACGTCACGTCCGCGTGCGTAACTGCGTGTAGAATTTGAATACGAGTTTATAGGATAGGTGTATTGGCACGCGGCGGTGGCCTTGCAAAAGTTTCTATTATCCTTGCGGTTGGAAATTTCCCGTGGGATTGGGTCGTGTCGGGAGAATGCGCGGTCAACCCTTTTAATCCTGCCATTAAAGCCTCAAACTTATTCCATTTTTCAAAATTTCTTAATGTGCTAACGATCGGTCTCCATCTCATCCTGTTGGATGTTGAAACTTTTTGAAAATATATTTAAAATGTACACTAAATTCGTTCTAGCAGGATTTGTACAAGTGAAAGTTTCATGACTTTATGAACCCTAGAAGATATTTAAGGTGGCAAATCAACGCATAACTTTGACAAAGTTTTAACCCGCCAAAACTTGAAGAGTATAATTGTTTTGTTTACTTTGTTATTCTATAAGTTTAGAAATAGTTTCACATAATTAGGGGCATACTGCAAACCATTAAATAAAAATATATTAAAAAAACACATAAAAACAAGCTTTTAGTCGTTCGCCATATTGAATTTAGTTGACGTCATTTTATGTTTATTACTCTTCTCAGCAAAACCATATCATTTGATACCCATATCATTGTGGTGCATAAAAATAACAAGGCCACCATCTTTGGGAGTCCGCCATATTGGATTTAGAATGACGTCACTTAGCTAACTAGGCATTGCCATCCAATTTAAACATGTATGCAAATTTTCAGCTCAATGGATTGGGGATAACTGTTTAAAATAATATTTATTTCAATTGCAAGATTTGATCTAAACTAACAAGGCAAGTTCAATAATAATGAAATAAAAATCTTGTAAAAACGAAAGCGTTTTTGCAAGCTTTTTCATTCCAGTGGATCCAGTATAAGTTTCTACCAAATTCATATTGTCCAGCCTCTACAAATCGATTATTCGGCTAGTCTTGAGTACGTCTATAAAGATATGTCAGTAACCACAGCCACCAGTAGATAGTGTGGTGATGGCACTTTGAGGGGCATCGCCTCCTTTAAGTGCACTTTAGCCGGCCATCGCTCAAAACGTGTTAGTAACATCTGATAATGACGCTGATATCTATTCTTAAGACTAAACTCCATCATTACTATATGTTGTTAAATACTGAATACTGTTTAAGTAATACTTCAAACCCGATTTTGAATGAGCTTCTTTAAGATATTAAACTTCAGTTGGTTGAAAAAAGCTGAAAACAACCCCTTTGTTTTCAAAGCGGAATAGAATTTATTTGGTTGCTATACACCCAACTTTCATAGTTACAAAATAATTCGTTCCTTGCCACCACCACTAGAAACACATAATTATTATTGTACATCATTAGCAATTGTTTAATTACTACAATAGCAACTGGATACGTCAATAGCACATTACTGCAGCTTCCAAACGATATAAAAACCAAACTACGACAACATCGCTTTTATATGTTTTGCATGGTCATATTGGCCATGCGTTCACACGTAATGGTACTCTTAAAACACAAGCTTTTTGTATTATTCTCAGCAAATCCTTCCATTCAATGCCCATAATATCATGATGTAAACATTTTGGCCGCCATCTTGGGGCGTCCACCATATTGAATTTATCATCTAGGACCAAAGTGCTTCGGAAAACAAGTACAATGAACCCGAACTCGACGGAGCTACGTCGTTTCGTTTAGGAGTTCGTATGGCCATCTTCTGTCTCCATCATCAGACCAACTCGATGGTACCATACCATAGCATTTCCAGCAAACTTACATAAGAATGCCAAATTTCAGCTCGATCGGTTGAAGATATCTGCTTTAAAATTGGGTTGCCAAATTCCACTCGAACAAACATAGTTACATACATGGGCAGTCTAACTGTATTTGTAGTGTTAGTATTAGCTTGTATTTTGTTTAGTTAATAAAGACACTAAGACCACGAACCGGAAGACGCAGCGTAGGTAAGCCTCCCACTAGATGGACCGACGATATTGTGAGAGTCGCGGACATCCAGTGGATGCAAAAGGCAGGTTGTCGTTCAGTGTGGAGGTTAAAGGAGGAGGCCTATGTTCAGCAGTGGAAGTCTTCTGGCTGATGATGAGGATGATGAATAAAGGCACTTGCCCCAGAAATTATTAAGAATGTTTTTAGTGCAATAATTTTCTTTCGGCATCGTTCTGTGTAACCTTGTTTATTAGCCGTAGTCTGCAAGCTCCTTTGCACACACGCCTGACAAGTATCGCATTACCTGGTCGAAAAGCCGAGGCACGGGTGGGTGCCTTTTACGTTTGAAGTGCACTCTCGACGGGCGCCGGCCGATTTGGGTAATCACGTTACTTCGCGGTCTCTATAATAGTCTTCTTACCTTATGCTGGGCTTGGTCACAGGTTAAATCGTAATTTGACAATACCCCGGGTACTGTAGGTGTCTATAGGTGGCGGTGACCACTTACCATCAGGTGGCCCGTAGCTAGTTTGCCACTTATTCTATTTAAAATTAAAAATAAAACTACAGATAGCCGAACTTACTGGTGGGAAATAGAAAGCACAAAAAAAATAAAACGTTATCGTGTCATGATTTCTAACTTATTTCAACTGTTTCTTAGTGATTTCTTGGTTTTAAACCATTCGGTATCTAATTTGACTAACAGTTTTTTATATAAAATGGCGGTCGGAAACGAGTTGACTCGGGAGTCTCGGCAATAGTGGGGGGTAGGAAAAAGATAATGCGGTAGGATTTTGGCAAGAGGGACTTTAGTCTGGCTTGAGCGTTCGTAGCGAAAGGATATTTGTCTGAAAACTGTAATAAGTAGGAATAAAGAATAAGAAAGACTGTTTAGTATTGTCATTCTAAATTCATAATGCTGTCTCGCTCACTCTCTTTCGTCTCGAACTCAGCACGAGTAACAAGCGCTCCTAGTTTAAAATCAATTAAATCACAGTTTCAGTTTATAGTTAAGTGTTTTGTGTGTTAAAAGGATAATAAACAGTCAATTAACATCCTCTAGTGTTTTCTTTGAACAGGACCTATAGAAATCATAAACATTTTGGTCCTATCAATCCGGGATTGTGAAGTGTTTTCGACGCCATTTTCTCGCTTTGGGTACGACACAAGCGCCGGAGAAACCAAGGTGAACATCGCACGCACATCACAAGTAAAAATCAGCGACCAATAACATAACACCGCACGGAACACAGCACTAAGCTGTTTTATCGACGGGACGAAACGAGCGCCGCAACTACAAGCGACATCTACATCAAGCGAAACAAACTTTCCATACCATACCATCCCAACTCTGAGCTACTACACCGACAATTCTACTACGCAACACGCAGCAACTTCTTTTCAAAGGCGCTTACGCATTCAACTTCACAGCTGTCTACCTACGAGACACAGCAAAACGACGCCACTAAGCAATCAATATAAATCACACGGAAAATACAAGATTTTCATCAAGAAGCAAATAAAAACATCAAATTGTGTCAACTACGACAAGAACCAGCTTATATTATTCATTCAAGACGCCAACAGGCAAATATTTATAATCCGACGTGGAACGCATCGCAGATGACCACGAGATCTGCGCTGCGGGTGCCATTTACCTATTTAAAAGATGGACATCGACGTGCTAAAACTACAACGCAGTTCAATCAAGGGACGACTTACAAGAATATCCAATTTTGTAAATAATTTTGATGTCGACACGGAACATACAAACCTCCATGAAATACACGTGCGACAGCTAGAATTAACATCAACACTCCAAAAATTCGAAGACATACAGCTGCAAATTGAGCAGCAAGATGACGATCCATTACGACAAGAAGCACACGAACAAGAACGCGATGGATTCGAAACGAAATATTTCACAACAAAAGCGAAAATTGACGCCATTTTGTCACGACCAAACGCCCGCGCAGTTTTCATATCATCATCACCTAGACGTACCTTTTGCTCGACGGCTATGCATGAAGAACACAGACCTCACGTCAAGCTGAATCGCCTGGAGATACCGAAGTTCGCAGGAAATTTCAGAGACTGGCCAGCTTTCAAAAACATTTTCTACGCATCAGTTGATTCCGTTGACCTGCCAGAAGTGAGCAAGCTACAATACCTTAAAGCAGCATTGACGGGAGAAGCCGCTAGCCTGATCTCCTCGCTTCTTATCACTGAAGAAAACTACAGCAAGGCGCTAGAAATACTAACTAAAAGGTACGAGAACAAAACAATAATAGTAAATGTACATCTTAAAGCAATCACTAACTTCAGTACAGTAACAAGGCATAATCTCAGAGACTTCCTTGTTACTCTGCAGCAAAGTTTAGACTCACTTAAAGCGATAGGTCTACCAGTGGACCACTGGGATGCGATATTAGTGTATCTAATTACCCAGAAATTAGACAATTCGTTACGCGCTGCCTGGGAAATAAATCGCAAAGAAGATTCCTTTGCGACTATAAGCGAACTGTTACTATTCTTAAACCAGCGCAGAATTGCATTTGAATTGTTAAATGAAAGCTCTACTGATAAACCATACGTGAAAGTCTCACATCACAACTCCTTTAGTGAATCAAACTTAGTGTGCATGTTATGTCAAGGTAAACATATGCTTCATAAATGCCCTAATTACCTTGAGATGACAATACCTAATCGTTTACAATTTATTAAAACAAAAGCACTATGTTTTAACTGTTTACAGCCTTACAAACCAAATCACAAATGTTCTAAATTCAATTGTTTATCATGTGGCGGTAGACATCATACCAGCATCCATACACAGATGGATAAAGCACAGTCACAGGTTAGTTATACCTCCGCAGGAATCAACAGTCACAATGACAGTGAACAGTCACAAATCACTCCCTCTGTGACTTCTCACATACAAACAGCTGGACCTACTCGCAATGTAGATCACACTTATCCCTCTCACGATTCGTCTCACAGTACACTCTCTACTGTACTAGTGTCAAATACTAACACAAATCAAATATTGCTTTCCACAGCTATCATACAAATACAAGACAGTACCGGAAGATGGGTGAATGCACGTGCACTTCTGGATGCAGGAAGTGAAATCAGCATTATGTCCCGCAAACTTGCAGCCTCGTTACAACTTGAGCGCATTCACAATGCCTGCCTCATCCGAGGTATTGGTAACAGTCAAAATCATTCACAAGTAAGTGTAAATGCAAACATCACTTCACGTCTCAGCGGCTACCATGCAAATCTGACATTTATTATCATGGATAGCATAACAGTACCACTACCACACACATTCATACAGACTAACACCTGGCATATACCAGATAAACATGTAAAATCACTTGCTGACCCTACATTTTTCGTGCCAAGTGGTATTGACCTGCTTATAGGTGCAGAACTATTTTACACTATATTACAAACGGGACGCTTAAAGCTAGGTCCAACGCAACCCTATCTCATCGAAACTCGCTTTGGATGGGTGGTTTCTGGTTCTTTCACTCCCGACAGTTCCACACTTGCTTCTCATGGTGACCAGCGGTTAAGTTTACACGTAACATCTACTCACACAGATGAGATTCTACAATCTTTCTGGGAGCAAGAAGAAATACCCACAAACAAACCACTACTCTCACCAACAGACAGGTACTGCGAAGAACTATATAAATCCACAACCACACAAGACTGTTTAGGTAGGTACACAGTCAACCTACCACTGCATCAAGACAAACTTGATGAACTGGGAAATTCATTTAATATGGCATATCGCTGCTTACTACAATTAGAATCCAAATTGCAAAAGGACTCTAAACTTTCTACACAATACAAAATGTTCATACAAGAATA
Organism: Agriopis aurantiaria; assembly: GCA_914767915.1. Taxonomy (NCBI): domain Eukaryota; kingdom Metazoa; phylum Arthropoda; class Insecta; order Lepidoptera; family Geometridae; genus Agriopis; species Agriopis aurantiaria. The sequence goes on along the minus strand of OU611983.1, from coordinate 8,466,670 downwards.
TGTTGAGTTAGGGCACGCTCATTACATTGAAAGGTTTACACCCAATGATCGCCACGCTTTCTATTTGCCACACTTTCCCATTGTAAAGCCAGAAAATGTCTCGACGAAGGTACGAGCTGTATTTAATGGCAGCGCCCGGTCTTCTACTGGAGTATCCCTCAATGACATATTATATGAAGGTCCTAACATTTATAATGATTTATTCGACATTATACTAAGATTTCGTCTATATAAATATGCCTTCTCTTGTGACATTGTTAAAATGTTTCGAGGAATATATATTAATCCTCAACAGACATCTCTTCAGCGAGTTTTATGGAGAGATTCCAAAACTCAACCTCTAAAATGCTTAGAACTTGACACTGTCACTTATGGCACTAAATGTGCACCCTATCTTGCATGCCGCACAATGTTAGACATAGCTGACAGATATACTGAAACACACAAATTAGCAGCGGAATGTATAAGAATCGGTGGGTATATAGATGATTACCTCTGTGGAGCTCAGACGCTACCACACTGTATTCAGCTATGTTCTGAATTAATTGACCTACTACACAAAGCAGGGTTCGAACTACACAAGTGGTCTGCTAACCACTCAGATATTTATTCACATGTAGTGAAATCAGATTCCAAGATTCAAAATAATTCACATAACAATGAATCACCATATAACTTTACCCTACCAGATTCAGTCAAAACACTTGGCTTGAAATGGTTACCCGAACAAGACACACTTAAAATATTTATACCGGACACTAACAGTACAATTTCTTGTACAAAAAGAAACATCCTATCACAGATAGCACAGATTTTCGACCCGATAGGTATCCTGACAGGATCTACAATTTTAGCCAAACTTTTAATGCAAGAAATTTGGAAACGTAATATACAATGGGATTCTAAAATTCCAGATGACCTAAAAGATACTTGGAACCGTTTTGCCGAACAATTGCATTGCCTAAAAGAAATTAACATTCCTAGGTATTATTTCACAGATATTCCTATACAAATATTGCTAGTAGGTTTTTGTGATGCGTCGCTAGCTGCTTACGGAGCAATTTTGTACCTAAAGGCAACATATCAAAATACAACGCCTACTTGTGTACTAATTACAGCTAAGTCTAAAGTTGCCCCTATAAGAAGACAACAGACTATACCACGCTTAGAGCTATGTGGAGCAAAACTATTAGCACAGTTAGCCAAAAGATTTCTTGATGCTACCAACAATAAAATTAAGATTGATAAACTTTACTTATTTACAGATTCATCAATTGTATTAAGTTGGATCAAATCGCCATACAAACACAAACATGACACTTATGTATCACATCGGCTAATGCTGATCATTGACACAACAAACGCAGACAGCTGGTACTATTGCGATACCAAATCTAATCCAGCGGACATAATTACACATGGCATCATGCCTAACCTCTTACCTACATGCCTTCTCTGGTGGCATGGCCCATCGTGGTTAGTGCAGCCACAGTCAGACTGGCCCACTTCTCGAGCACAGGCCACTGTAGATGCCAAGCAGTACCCAGTAGTTGAATCGGCCACACCATGTCGAGCGGTTAACATTTGCACCAACACTGGTGACACATCATATATGTACAAACTTTTCTGTAATTATTCAAACTTTACACGCTTAGTCAGAATAATTGCATACATATTAAGATTTACACATAATCTTAAAAAACAAAAACAAAGACTTGTAAATCATCTTTCTGTTGCAGAACTTAGAAATTCTCATAATTTCATAATGCGACAAGTGCAACAGAACTCATTTGCAAAAGAAATAAAAGAATTACAGTCCACTCAAAATCTAGCTCATTCATGCACCACTGAGCATACACAGACCCCTGCTGACACAGAACAGCATGACATTTCACAACGTTCACTCACTCAATGTTTAAACACACCATTAGGTACCAATAAGCAGAAGTCATACACATTCACTTCTAGCCCACTCAGAAAGTTGAATCCATTCTTGGATACAGACAATATCTTAAGAGTAGGAGGACGGATACAACATTCTGACATTCCATACTCACAGGCACACCCTATCATACTACCTGCCAAAGATCACATCACAACAATCTTAGTACACCATTATCATCTCAAACTCTTCCATTCGGGAATACAAAGTACACTATACAACATAAGGCTCAAGTACTGGCCTATTCATGGTAGAAGTGAAGTAAAAAAAAGCATACACACTTGCAATAGATGTACTCGATTTAGAGGTCAGGTTTGTGGTCAACAGATGTCTGATCTTCCAGCACCCAGAGTGACATTAACCCGTGCTTTCACTCATGTTGCTATTGATTACAGTGGAGCCATAGCTATTAGAAGTTCAATGACTAGAAACTGCAAATATTCACCTGGATATATTTGTGTTTTTGTAGATATGAGCAGTCGAGCAATTTCTTTAGAACTTGTATCGGACATGACTTCATCATCGTTTATTTGTGCTCTCAAAAGATTTATTTCAAGGAGAGGCTATCCGACTTGCTTATATACAGACAATGGCACAAATTTCAAAGGTTCTAAAACAGAATTACATGAATTGTATAAAATGTTCAAAAACGAAAAATGCTATAGTGAAATAATAGATTACTGTAGTGTTAACTGCATTGAATATAAATTTACAGTTCCTTTAGGCAGTCATATGGGCGGTATCTATGAAGCTGGCATAAAAAGTACAAAAAGCCTACTAAAGAAACATTTATTTAGTACAAAACTAACTTATGAGTTTTTATACACAGTATTGGTACAAATAGAAGCAATTCTAAACTCAAGACCTTTGTTTCCAATAACTGACTTGCTTAACGATGTAACTTGCCTAACTCCTGGCCATTTTCTTATAGGAACAGCTATGACAGACTTGCCTGAACCTAGCGTTCTACACTTGAATGAATCTCGGCTTAATGTTTACCAGAAAATTATTAAAATAAAACAACAATTCTGGAAACAATTCTATTTTAGTTATTTATCAGAATTACAAAATAGAAACAAATGGCTACAAGCTAAAACTAACTTAAAAATTGGTGATTTAGTATTAATTAAAGATGAAGCCACGCCTCCCACTTTTTGGCCCCTTGGCAGAGTAATTTCTACAAATATTAATAAGTCAGACGGCCTAGTAAGATCTGTAAGTGTACGTACTAGTAAGTCAGTATATACAAGACCCATTCATAAGCTTGTTTTGCTACCTAGCAAAAATTTATGAAAAATTTAAGTGCATACCTATGTAACTGAGTTACTATTTATAAGTTTTTATATAGCTATTTTGTTTTTTAATAATACTTAGTACCTAATTATGTATTATACATACTAATGTGTCTATTTTGTGTAATTTAGATACCTATCATAATCAAGATGTGTACCTATATTTAATACTAACTACCTATTGTTAATTTACCTACTTAAGAGAATTATATACTAACACCTATTGTTACTAGATTGCATGCCTAGTCTAGATTTAAGTCTATTATTAGTTCTAATTTCCTAACATTTACCATTTATAGAAGTTCTATAAAATTTTACTATTTTCAACTTGTCAATTTAGTATTCTTTGAAGATTTACTACCCGAGCTCTATGAAAAACTCAATCAATGTGCCTTATGCTACTTTAACGAGATAAATATTAATTACTTACTATTGCTAAATGTAATTGAACAAAATTAATGTTGACCTAATTAATCCTAATGTAAAATCATTTCTAGCCTACTAAAAATATTATATTTTACTTTGACACCTAGAATCATTGTATAATTCAAATAAAAGACAATGTAAAGGATAACTACACTTTATTTATATAAAATCTTACATATACTAGTATCCTAAAAGCTAGAACTTACCTTTGGGGCGAGTATGTTTAGTATTGTCATTCTAAATTCATAATGCTGTCTCGCTCACTCTCTTTCGTCTCGAACTCAGCACGAGTAACAAGCGCTCCTAGTTTAAAATCAATTAAATCACAGTTTCAGTTTATAGTTAAGTGTTTTGTGTGTTAAAAGGATAATAAACAGTCAATTAACATCCTCTAGTGTTTTCTTTGAACAGGACCTATAGAAATCATAAACAAAGACTATGAATAAAGTTATATAAAGTGAGAACTGGATTATGATTTACCACAATCGTTTCACTCAAACATCTACAATTGCCTTATTGGTGTGTTGTTAAAGCTTTTCAAACTATTGTATATTAATAAAGTCTGTAATTACAAAATATTGACAAAATAGATGGTAGACACTTCTTACAGATAGTAGTACACATAGCGTGTGTAAAATCTTTTGATAAGGGTTTTTGAAGTAAAATATTTCTTTAAGCACATTGGGCACTTCTTGGGATGGGGAAAGATCGCTGAAGTCGCGTGACTGTCACGATAAGATACCCGCTCAGGTAAATTCGGCTCGAGTCGACTAAGGGAGCGAGAGACTTGTTGAGCGACTTGTTGAGCGAGAGACTATATAGTCAACCTTGATGAAGTTTTCACTCATTTCATGTGGTCCATGAGCGAGAGACTATATAGTCAACCTTGATGAAGTTTTCACTCATGTCGTGTGGTCCATGGTATAATAATATACTCCGCCAGGTATAGCGCTCCGAGAAAAAATGTCACGTGGGCGTCTCGCAATGATGTCATCAATGTCATGGATACACGTAAACATGCATAAGCAAGAGCAGAATAAGTAATTTACAACAAGTTTGAGAGAGATGACGATACACGAAACAATGGCGGACTCTCTATGATTTTCTGTGTTAACAGTAGCGTGAAATTATAACTCCCCAATATCCGTATATTACCTGTGGGAATCCAATAAATCAATGTGGTTTTGATTTAATTGTGTTTAATATATTCAATTCGTGCATAACTTGCTTGAGCGGACAAACCAAATGAGAATTGAAATGCTTTTTGTATTTTATATAGTAGATAATAAAAGAAAATGTTTCTCAGTATCAATGTTTGTTACAATAAAGTGGCAACTGGACAGCGACGTCATTGCGGGACAACTCCCAGAGCGCTAGACCTTGATTTCTTGGATCATGGTGTGGTCTTAAGCCTTAAGACTCATAAGAAGGATTTTTATTATTCAGTGCCTTAAGCACACACTAATTTTGTCTTTGCAAAATGTTAAATGTCAGAAACACAAAATTGTCTATAGATATATTCCACTGGGAGATTTGGCGCCAACATAAAAAAAAAATATGTTGTCTATTTGTATTTTTTCCTGTATTTGTGAATTTTCGAGTGTTAATGCGTAATAATGATGGATTATTATTTCTTAACTGATCGTGGACGTGCTCGAATGTGGCAAAGTTATATAACGCGGTGAAACGTGTATTTTCGTATTGTTTCCAGAGGTCCATAGAAGTCTCTTGTAAAGTCTTCACCACTTATTTACTAGGGCATGACTTTGACTTGACCGTGACTTACTTTGCTTGACTGTGACTGACTTGAGTGACTATATTTCATCAAACTTGATAATAATACTTACCACTGGCAAATGCACAAGAGTGCGACGCCAAAATCTTCACAGAGAAAAGATTTAACGATAACAATACTAGCACGTCATTTTATATAGGTGCATAGCGATTCTCAAATGAATTTGGAACTATCCTTTCAAAGTTGTTTAACCTTGTTTAAAATACTTCTAGGTCATTGATGTAAGTAAATAAAACAGTCATTGTTCTAGGTATAATAAGTCACTTATAAAAATATAAATAGAAATTAAGCTCATCGGTGTCAATTTAAAATGACCAAAAACACTTGTGAAATTATTTTGATTACTCGCCAAGTAAATGGGTTAATGAACGGGAAAATGACGTCATCCATCTTAGTTGGATTCGCAGCATCCTCGCTATTCCGGACTTAATTCTCTTCATTACTGTTGTTTTTTATCCCACTGTGCATTAAAAACAAAGATAAGCTGAAAAATTTATGTGTTTTAAAATGAGTCTCTTAACTTTTAGCCGTAACATTAATTGCGGTAAAATTGGATGGTTTCTTATTTACGTCAGAAGAGTTCTTATTCCTTGAAGAAACCAAATGGTTCTCAAACAGTCAGTAGGTGCAGATTTTGTTGTTTTGCGACTTTCTCAGTAATATGACCAGATTATGAAATATGCCCGTTTTAGCTCGCAGTTCTGGGCTTGGCTGGTTTTGACGTCACACTAAATCAATATGGCGGAATCTCCACGATGGCGGTCACAATTTTCTTATCTACCGTCATGATATGGGTATCAAATGAAAGGGTTTGCAAATAATAATACGAAAAAGTGTTAACTATTAAGTTAGTGTGAGGTTATTTAAACTACATTCATTCGTATTTAATTAACTCGTGGTATTTTGAGTAGGTAACCAAAACCAAGCCAATAACCACAATCCAAACATAAAAACACGGATAAGCTAACAACCATTTTTTAAACACTACGGCCTTTCTCTTAGTACCAAAAGTCACCCTCCGTCATATGTTCTTCTTCTTTTTAGGGTTCCGTACCACAAAAGGAAAAAACGGAACCCTTATAGGATCACTTCGTTGTCCGTCTGTATGTCCGTCTGTCTGTTCGTCTGTCAAGACCCTTTTTCTCGATAACGCGTAAAGGTATCAAGTTGAAATTTATACTAAATACTTGGGTGTATGGTTTCTTTCGGCTGTAAAAAAATAAAAGTTGTAAGTCAACGCAATCAAAAGATGTGAACGTTTATGTCGCATATTTTGCTATTTCACAAGGGGAATCAAAACCTATAGGGTACTTTCCGTTGACCTAGAATCATGAAATTTGGCAAAAGGCAAGGTCTCATAGCACATACATAGGAATAAATGCGAAAGTCAAATTTGAAGTTATATCATTAAAAAAAAAAAAAATGCTATTACAGACTTACATTTTGTAGTTGGAATGTATGGAAGAACCTTATTGTCAACTACAAAGTTAAGTTTGTCTTACAATGTTTCAACTTCAGTTAGTTTTTTTCTGGATTCGCGCTCTGAGGGTTTCATCCAACGGAACCCTCAGAGCACGAGTCCTACTCGTGCTTGTCCGGTTTTTTTTTCCTTGGATTCCATCGACACATAATTTTTTCGTAAACCGCTCGGTGTACCATAGACTGCAGTTCTTCTAGGTGTTGCCAACAAAAGTGTTTTTAAAAAGTTCTTTTAATTATATAATTTCATTTATTTATAAGAGTTTAGCGGAGCCGGAGCTAACTCTAAGATACTTTATAATGTATAAATGTGCACTATAAAATATGATGAGGTAATATGTGAACAAATTGTACAATGTGATACATTATATTTGGCGGCTGGTTTCTAGCCAATTACAATGAGACCCGCCAATAAAAAAAATGTTAATCTGTTCCCTATAATATCATGGATTAATCATTATATACTTAATAATAAATAAATAACTAGTTTTTCTTAAAAGAAGACTCAGGTAGAAGTGGAATCTCATAGGTTAGAGATTAAACAATAACACTAATATAAATCTGCCAAAATAACAGTCACGACATTACTAAAACTACTTAATAGCTAAAAAACTATAAAAATTTAAATGTACATTAAACCTAATATACAAGTTAATACAACTTAAACAAAATGTACAAATAGATTGTTAAAAAAAGTTAATATCATAAAAGTTATATGATTATTTACGGGATATTTACCGTGGTAAGGTTGTGGAATGAGCTCCCGATATTTCGGCGCAGTTACATGCACCATGTTCACGGGAAGACTGAAGAATGCGGGTGGTTGGAGAACAGTTAAAAAGTTAGGTGCAGACATAACGATCTACTCTCTTTCTTAGTCTACAACCGAACAACGTTTAGTGAACAACCGTAATAGTTTAAAACAGTGTTTTAGTTAATATCATGTTTTAAATGTTTATCGGTACTTATCGCGCATTATTTTATTTGAGCATAGATAAACATAATTTGAGTAAATATAGATAGGTACCTTTCACTCGGTGTTTCGACCATGTTACAATGGCCGTGGTCAAGAGCTTGCTGAAGGGTTATTTCTATTTAAAACTGCGAATTTCACTTTATAACAATACTTCAATAATTTTAAATTAAGTGATGCGTCTTCCTAAGTCATAAACCGTTGGACAGTAAAAGCACCTCGCAATTTATAAAGCAGATTAACTACTGTCTGCTGCTTCAAGACTAATAACTAAGTTTCGCGAAGTTTAGCAATAGTTTTATAGCTTGAAGCTGTATATCTACTAATCCACATAACGTCTATAATAACATCATATTTATTAAGTTTGTCATTACTTTACACCATTATTTATAGTAAGTGTAACCTTTGAGAAAAAAGTTGTAATTTCTTACTCGTATTATCATTGATAAAAAAATGTCAAGTGCATGCCGTGTTAATCTTTCTTATATATAATTTCTTATATATTAAGAAACAAACAAAAATTTTGACAAATTATTATAAAAATTAAATACTCGTTGGTAAGCGTGACTTGAGAACGGTTGACCAATTTTTTTGTTAAAACGTTTGTAATAGACCAAAATGAAAGAATTTATGGCAAGAAAGAAAAATAGGAAAACTGAAGACTGGAGAGTTGAGACGGCGTTGCGCCGTACAAGCAGCGTAGGAAAAAAAAGTTTTTTATTATTATTTGTGACCTTATATGACATGATGTGTGACCTGAATATTATTTATTAGCTACTGTTTTGCTGTATATGGGTTTTTACCTGAAATAAATAAAACATAATTTAATTTTAAAAAGCTTTAAAATGCTTCCTCTCCTCGTTGAGCTTCCGTCGCGTTTCAACTGTTCTAAACTCTAGTAAATGAGGTACAATTATTATGAACCTAGTTTACGGTTTATACTAAGTTCTATAAAGAGTTGACTTTTCTACAGCCACTTGTACGCCGCATTGCCACCACGATTCTCCAGTTGGTGTGGGTTTTTTGCTACTAATTCCTAAAACATCACGAAGTAGTATTGTTAACTTATACTTTTTGGCTGTAGTAATTTTAACTTTTTTTTATTTGAAAATAGAGCTCACATATTGCCAATAATTGCTAATACATTCAGCAATTATTGACATAAATAAATATACAAAAAAGGCTATAATAGCGTACTTACTCATAGTGCAATCATGAAGCGATGGTTGTCAGGCCGTAGCATGTGCGCTTTACATGCTGACGGCTTCCAGATTGATCCTCGGCCCTGCGACAATGACTTTTTAGTACTTAAATAAACTATGTGCAGTTTCGATGCAATGGTTCAATAACGGCGAAGAAAAACATCGTCAGCAAACCAGTATGTTCAAGAACCTTAAAAGTTCAGACATATGACATTTATCAATATGTCCAGAATAGTGGACGATATTAATTACTGTACTGCAGAATTTATTGCTATGGTTACTAATTTCGCTGTTAAAAAACTAACAAAAATTTCAAATTGGCGTTTGACGAGATTTAAAAAGGTCTCCTTAATATAACCATGCAGATCTCCAGTTATGTTGTACTGTTTCAAAGCTGCTAACCTAGACAAGGATTTACTAGGATGCCTATCCAATCTAGTCATGTCTCAATTTCCATAACACGAAGGATGGGATGTGGATATACGCTTATAGAATCGGAGATCGATTACTGTTAGATTATACGCAAATCCCGCTTCTGATTCTATATAAATGTAGACTAGGGCTTATCAAATTCATTTGTAGTAACTGAAGACTATTAATATGAGTCATTATCATCATCATTATTAGCCTATCATGTTCCCACTACTGGCCTTCTCTCAGAGATAGAGAGAGGATGGGCCCTAACCTATACCATGCTGTTTTAGTGCATGTTAGTGAATGTCATATGTCTTTGAACTTTTTTTGAGGTTCTTGGACATACCGATTTCCTCACGATGTTTTCCTTCGCCATTTTTGAGCGATGGCATTGAAACTGCACATAATTTATTTAAGTACTAAATTAGCCATTGGTGCAATGCCGAGGATCGAACCAAGTGCCGTAGAATGTCAAAAAAACATGTTAACTGCTTAGCCATCATTGCTCACTCGGCCACTCTTGCTCACTCGGCCACGCTCGCTCACTCAGCCACCCTCGCTCAGTCTGCCATCCTCGCTCACTCCGCCACCATCGCTCAAATCACCAGTGTATAAAGTCAAGCTCACCTGCTCTAAGTGCACGTCTTCTAAACTTAAATGCATATTGAGCAGATCACTAGATTTTTCTACTTCTGTCACAAGACATGTTTTTAAAATAGAGAGTAAATAGAGTAAACAGTATATTATTTTGAGTAGTAGAGTATATTTTGAGTAAATAGAGTTTTAAAAGGTTGGCGACGTACTTGTGATACTTCTGGTGTTACAGGTATCCATATTCGACTGTGACTGCTTACCATCAGGCATCCTGTCTATAACCACCAAAGTCATACAAAATGCAGTGCTTATAAATGAGCTGGAATGACGATCGCATTTGACAATAAATAGTAGCGGTATAGCGATATGGTTTGTTTTTTGAATGGATGGATATTTAAAAATAGATTTACAATGTTAATATAATTATATTGGTAATGTTGAATTCATAGGTTTAAATCATACTAATATTATAAATGCGAAAGTGTGTTTGTTTGTTGGTTTGTTTGTCCTCTTTCACGCTGCAACGGAACAACGGATCGACCTGATTTTTTGCATGGGTATAATTCAAGAGCCAGAGAGTGACATAGGCTACTTTCATCATCATCACCATCACCATATTTCATCACTACGCGGGTGAAATCGCGGGGCGCAGCTAGTATTATAATATTTGCAACACAGGTGGTGTTTAAGTATATTTTAAATTAATTTTCATGATATTTACTGTTATTTTTGTCATGTACAAACCCCAACAAAAAATAAGCACGACTAAAGAATAAGCATTAGTAAACATGATACACGATATTATCACAACCCTATAATCAACAATTTCTAAATAGACTAAAAATAATCCTTATTGTCTTTATATTGACTCAACAAATAAACAAGTTTTCCTCCTTGTCCAAACATATTGAACGATCCCGCTATACATTTGTAATAAACTATTGAAGTAAGCACACGAGATATCTATTTGAATAATCTTTTGTGTCGCTATGATAAATTACAGTCTGATTTTAGAACGATGAACCCGACACTGTTTGCTGGGAAGGTCGTCGTATTGATTTATGAAGCTCTGTGTGGATATCACCAATAACAATAACTGGATATCCCACGATTCAAATTTTCAGGTACATTTCTAATCAACACGACCACAAAATTAAATACATGCAGATACTGTACGGTACTGTGCTATAAAGGTATTCGCTATTTGCGATCGGCACTATCAAAAAACCGATAATCGCAAAGGCCAAGGAAACAAACGGTTCAAAAGAGAAAAAAAACTGACCGCGCTAGGCCATAGATAGTGAGTGAACAGTGTATTTTGACGTTGATATCAACTGTTGCGCACAGATACTGCCCAGTATAGCTATTACGGTGTTCGCTATTTACGATCATCGCTGTCAACATTTTTTCGTCGTTATTTCCAAATTTGATGTTGACTTCAGATAGCTGCAGGACCAAAGATTTTCTAATGTAGTGGATAGGAAACAAGGTCACGTGATGAGTGCATGTTGATTGCCCAAAATGGCGTCTGTTCAGCGTTTATTATTTTGATGTCTCTGTCACTATGGATGCTTATTGTTTTTGACAGCTTATGTACCTCTTGGCAGGTATGCAAACATGACTGATGTGAATCTATCCTAGATTATGTTACGTTGTTCTCTCTATGGAGCGTCTTTGTAAGCGACTGTTTTGGTTTACAAAGACAGCAGCCAGTCACTAGAGTCTATTCTGTATTTATAAGCGATTTTATTACTACCGTTTACCATTTCTACCGTTAAATCCAAAAGACCAATTATTTATTAGCTAAAACAAATTATTCCCTACATTTAATTCTACGTATTTTTTTGCTACTAAAAGTAACGACCGAACCATTTAGAGTTACTGTACGGTACGGTTGGTATTTAATACGTGATAAGTCCTGATAACATTTAAAACATGTGTTCAAATCGCGAAAGTTTAAAAATTACCATATACAGTTAGTCAAAAATGTAAACCAGATTATATTTTAACGAAACTTTTACATAGGGTATTTTTATATAATGAAATTTATATTAGTTATGTAAGTAGAACCTAACTGAAGCTAAAGGTGCTAAAATAAAATTTAAGCCTAGTTGTCTATAATAAATAATATTTGAAATAAATATAGGTATTGAATATTCACTACGCAGATGAGAAGAAGAATATATGTTTAAATTAACAAACTTGTTACTTTTTGTGATATATTTTTGTATTTATAAAAATTGTTCCTTCTCATCGTCGCAGTTTCGGAAATCTACCTTAGCAGTTGTTACTTCGATTTCTGCATTGCATCTTATGGTGGTTCTGCACGAATCGAATTGTAGAGTATCGTTGCCATATATTCTTATTATCATGACCGAGAGTTTGATAAAACGTATTTTTATGCTCATGTGTTACGATTCAGTAAACATTCCTATACCTACTTACCTTGGAAATAAGCATTACCTAAGTCACGTCCCAGGCAATATAGCATCCGTGGCCAGAAATGTGTCCGTATCTGTGACTCCTAAATTGGCTTATGTAGCCATGACCGTAGATGTACTTCAGACGCTACATAAATCATCTCTTATAGATCAATAATATACGTATAGGCTAATGATGATAAAAATATTTTTTGTTACCTGACATAAATAAGTAGTCTTTTTGTTTATGTCAAGTCATTTGTGTTTTCAAGGTACTAAAATTGTTTTTTTTATTTTTTATTTAATAGTTTTTTTAAATATTATTTAATATATAGGTGGAAAACATGCTACGTGCCACCTGATGGTGGATGGTGGTAGTGGTCACCGCTGCCTATATACACCTACAATACCCGGGGCATTGTCAGTGCGTTGCCTACCTTTGTTTTGATAGTTAACTACGTCTCAGAAAATTAATAATAAAAGATACAAATATATATTTCGCAACGTAACAGCTTTATGAAACAAACACCGTCAATAGAAATACCTGACACCACAACACGACAATACAATTCGTGTACGTTGTCTCAGCTCTAGAAGCTCTTACACACTGGTGACTGTGAGAAGCTGGATTTTTCGTTTAGATTTTTTTTTCATGTTACTAAGGCATTAAAGTTTATATTATTTTGGCAATAGTTTGATCATAAGTCGGGAAGCCAGTGTATGTGTAAAATTTCCACGCTGAAAATGGCGCGCGCGCAATTTTCCCGCGCATGGGAGTGGTTACCAATGCCCGGTAAAGTAAAACTATTTTCATACTACGCTATGAAATAAGGCATGTAAGGATAATTTCTTAGTAATCGTCTTCAGCATCAGAACACCTAAATAAAAACACCTCATTTCGTTACAGGCCATTACAAACAATTTAAAATTTAGGAACCGACCTGGGGCAGAAAAACAATACGCAGAAACGTAAGTCTGAGCAAGGCAACAATAACGAATAAAAAAATGTCAAAAGTGAATTGAAGAGTATTTGATAAAGATCGAGACACCAGGAAACCGCTGTAGGTGACCTAATTACTCCTGGAATTCCTCAAACTCACATATCTGAATTTTTTTCCGGGGAAGTTTGGTTTCTAAATGTTCAATGGCTTAGGCCACTAAAGCCATATAAGATTTAAAATTGTAGTGAAAGGTTTTAACTGTATATAAAACAGTATTTGGATAATGACGATGATTAAGAAATGATCCTTATAAGTCATAGCTTCTTCAAAGCTTTCCCGGCACCTTTCCGTCGGCCACGCAATATATCGTATTTATGTACTCGTACATCGACATTAGTGTACATCTCTACTTGTACTTGACAACTGGACATGTATTATTAACTTTCCTCATATTGTTTTCTGTTTTGTGATGTTTAATATTGTAGTGTTCTGTGCACATTTTTTTTTTCTTTTCTTTGTTTAGTTTCTTTTATTATAAATATATTTTATTTATAAGCAGACGGGCCGCCTGATGCTAACAGTCACCACCGCCTGTAAATAAATAACCATTCGGCACACACGGTCATCTGACCCCAAACTAAGCAAAGCTTGTGATATGGCCAGAGACTGCCAGAGACTAATACACACATATATATATATATATATATTATATTTTTAAACACATACTTAAATCTTTATTACCACCCAGATATAGAACAAGCACAAATGTTCATCACATGAATGTTTGTTCTAGGTGGGAATCGAACCCAAGTGCAGAAAGCAGATTCACTACCAACTGAACCAACGAGCTATCAACCTATGGATTACCTTGTAACACCAGAGGCATCACAAATACGTTGCCCCGACCCTTTAAGACTCTATTAACTCGCCTTTTGAAGAACCATAATGTTGTAGCTATAGTATGTTATGCTGTATTCTGTAGTTTCTGTAGTATCGCTAAATATAAAAGTTACCAAACATTAGCGAGTGATTTTTATCATGCAATGCAACATCACGCAGTAAAAGGAAAAAAAGAGGCCTTTACTAAGCAGTGGGACAGTAACTGCCTTAGATTCGATGGAGTGGTGATATATTTAAGGCTGGCAGTAGCTGGAAGCAAACAGCCGAAGATCGGGCTGAGGGGCGTGCCCTGGAAGAAGCCTGCCCAACAGTGGACTAATATGGGCTTATTATGATGATGTAACAGTAATGGCATGAAAAATAATAATAATTAGACGAGCGAGGGTCATTTCGAGAAATACCAAAAGTATTAAGCTTGTAATTATGTCACATATACTTAGCGTAGTCAGAAGAGGCTTTAACGCCTTCATCTCTTATCTCGAGGGCCAAGCGGATGCTGAAAGGCTCTTATTTTGCATTGTCTCTTCTCACAGGAAATATCCTGTAAATACCCTTTAGGTATATTATTATAAACGTTGTGTAAATTGACATGAGCTGGTGAATATTTAGGTACTATTTATTAACTCTGGGATCCAATAAATTGGTTATCAATACGTACTGGAAATACCATCAACTGTTTTTTAGCCACGGATACCAGGGACTTTTTTTCTTTTAGAACTTAACTTTTTTTTTACTTTACTGATATAATACAACTGATATATTAAAAAAAAAAAACAAATGAAATCGGCAAATTCGTTCTCAAGTTATAGCGTGACCAAGGAAAATAAGGATTAGATTATAATTATATAGATAAGTAGATAGATTACACTCTTAGGCCCGTATTCCAAAACGACGCTCAGTCAAGATTCTCTACTTAAAACTAGTTTTAAGTAGAGATTTTATTCTAGAACTAAACTTGAGTCAAGATTTTACGATCGTAGTTCACCTGTATTCTAAAACATCACTCAGCTGCCAATTTGTACTCAAGTTGACATATGATCTGCGATCACGCAAGTGACGTCTGTATCACGCTTGAGCGGAGATTTCTGTGTAGTGTACTTGGTTTGGTTGTTATTAAACTTGTTATTATTTGCTTTGTACCACGGATATTTCTGAAGATATCGAATATTATGATCAAATTTTCCCAGTGAATAGACAGATCACTGTTAGCATTCCAATGCGACACTTGAGAGATGCTGAAGATCAATGGATGCAAATAATTTTAAAATGCGCTATCGCAGGAACATCTGATGGGTTTGCAGTTAGAGCTTCCATTATTAGCAGTTTTGATTGACTGAAGCATGGTCTCCTATACAACTTTAACAAATTGGTTAAAAAAACTGTCTGTATTAATTAACTCATTTGTTAATCATATAGCTTTTAAATGAATATAAAAATTAAACAAAACTACTAATTAATAAGGTCAGTCTTTTATTTATAATCATTTTAATTACTAGGAATAGTAATATAATAATAATATAATAAGAGGCTCTCGCTAGATGGTTGGGTCAAGGGTCAGATGCAGAAGGCGGTAATCCTAGACACGGCACGTATTGTCAGGAGGTTCCTCACTCTGCAGCCCTAACCACCGGTAGCTTAGGCCCTGCCCCGCTGCCGGCGGCACTCTAGGTTTAGGTTTTTTATAATATTTTGTTTTTATAGGAAATATTGTAAAAAAACGTAAATTTAAGAAGGAAAATAAATATCTGAATATAATAATACCAATATTTTTTTAATAGAAATTTTTCTTTCCAAACTGAAGGGGAAATCCTAAAAATATCCAAATAAAAGCAGGATAAGATACTACTATTTCGTAGCACAGTTCTTTACTTCCTTGATTTACTTGAATTGAATTAAATTTCCAAAGAAAATCGCGAAAAAATAAACAAGACTAATGTGACATTTCACAATACATTGACATTGTTGACGCTCCGTATTACATAATTTTTCTTGAAATTATTTGACGAAAAATGCTTTGAGTAGATTCTAGGGTTTTAAGCATAAAAATGTATAAAACCTTTATGATATAGTGTAGATCATTACCTAAATAGTTAAATACTTAATAATTTCAAACTACATTACTGTTTATTTAGTTAATTAAATTATTGTAACATTTTTAATTATGCGTTACGCGGAACGACATTGTTAAACTAAAATAAAAATGTAAACGAAAACAGACTGATTCATAGACAAAAAGAATATCCGCTTGAAACTCTACTTAAATCTAGATTCAGCTGAGTTGAGTCTAAGGGCAGTTTTGGAATAAGAACAATACTTAAGCAACGATTCTAGGCTCAAGTAATAATCAGGTGAACTAAGATCAAACGATACTTGAGTCTTGTTTTAGAATACGGGCCTTAGATTTCAAACTTGTGTCTGATAATAAATGGTTTTGATTTCATTTGGTTTGACTTACAACTGGTTTTAACTACTAAATGACTATTAGAAACTTATTTATTTACTATTTTTATACATGCTTTTGTTGTATTTATTTTTTGACATAATTTTTATCTTCTGGGGTTTTCTCAAGTTTTTTTTAACAAAAGCCTTCAAATAATTCCCAATTCAATTAGTTTCACCCAATAATTTTGGTAAGGTTAGCGCCACTAGCAACCAGCGGCAGTAACCGTAAAAAAATCACGCAAATGTTTTACAGCTACTATCGCAAATAGCGAAAGCTAATACCTACTTAACCTAATAGGCGTGGATTCACAATTTTCCAAAAAACTGCCTCCCTATAAATTACTTAGGTTAGCGCTACTAGCAAACTAACTCATGTCATGTCATAATGACATTATGACAAAATGTCATAACTCTCTTTAAAATTGCAATCAGTGTTTTTAGACAGCGATAATCGGAATAAGTGTTTTTTTTCCCCCTTAACAATATTTTATCTGTAACTCATAATAATTTGTATGCTTTGATCGCAATCATTGTTTTTTTCTCAATATTTTAATCTCAAACTCTAATTTTCAATAGGTACTGCAATTTCAATTTAAAAACTTTCTTTTGCCTACCTCTATAGATTAATAAAAATCACAACCAAAAAGAGTTGGTACAAGATTTCGTTGCTATTGTATTTCACAAGCCTTTAAAAGTGTTTGAACTTTGTAAGCTCTTTCTTTAGATCCAGTTTGAGACTTTAGCAGAGCACAATATTTATTAGAAGTCAGAAAGTTAAGCAAATTTAGAGTAAGTATTATCTTTAAACTACGATTGATTGCAAAAACTTTGAATTTCAATTATTAAGTGAAAATAAATGACTGTATTAAAGATTTATTTTAATCTACTCATTCTAAGCTTTAAGCCCATGGAAAAGTAAACGTAAATTTTAAATGTATCTTCACTAATATTATAAAGAGGAAAGATTTGTATGTATGTTTGTAACGAATTGGCTCAAAAAGTACTAGACAGATTTTAAAAATTCTTTCACCATTTGAATGCTACATTATCACTGATTAATAGGCTATTTTAATGGGCTATATAACTATACCCGTGTGAAGCCGGGGTGGACCGCTAGTATTATCTAAAAACCTAAATAATCTTATTTTCAATAGGTGAAAAGCTTTTTCTAAAACAATACTCTTGAACGGAGATGCAGCATTACTTTATGTTCTTTTTAATTACAGTTTAACGTGTTGATACATAATGTTACGTAAATTCTTAGATTTTCTAAAGCAAAAATCACACGGGATTGTCTCAATTTTACATCTTTGTGAATTAACCGACATCCAATAGTGGTGTTTGACTATACACCAGAAATATAATTACACTCATATTTGGCTTGAGCAATTGGAATATATTAGGTTTAGGTAATCCAAATGTTTTGTGTATAAAAGGCAAATTACATTTTGTTATGTAGTGTTAATTTACTACCATTTTATTTACTTAAATAATTATATTATAGTAAAAATATAAATATATATAAATAGTGATTATGATTAAATAGTCGTATACTTAACCTAAATTCAACTAATATGTACAGTACAATTGAATAACTGTATGTAAATTTTAACGTAATTCGTACTAAAACTTTAGTCATAGCTGAGATAATGTATAAAAGTACCTAGCCTACTCAAACTTTGCTAAGCATAATTCAGTACTGACATAATACAATTTATTTCTAAGTAATGCGAGCTGAATTCAGTGAAAGATAATGCTCGGCCGATCCCATCACGGTGTATGGCCGATAACACTAATCCGATTCGAAGCACTGCCGCGTCCGTTCGGTGCCTCCGGACAAAGAATTTCCATTAGCCGACAAAAAATAAACCTTCCAATGCTACACCTTTACGCCTTTCGGGTTAAACTTCACTTATTTTTGGCATTTGAAAAGGATTTTATTATAAAGAAATATAAAACTTTCGCCGCCAGTTGCAAAGTTAAGCAGAAGATGTGGAATTCCTTTTTATTTGTTAAAAAAAAGACCATTTTAGTTATTTTGAAAATAAGTAGAAGCCTATATAAGTTGTTTTGATGCTGTGTTTCTCCAGTGTTTCTCCAATCTGCCTTTTATGAGAACTGTAACTTTACTGGTAAAAAGTTCCTACGGATAAAAATACTCTCGGAGGTGTAATTATTGCTTTCCCGGCTATAAAACAAAGAATAGTTTTCATTTCTAGTCATACCGCAGATTAGTTATTGCTGGTATTATTGGTATAGTAAGTAAAACCAGCATCATAGCGAAAGCAATCACTCAAAATTAAACCTCAGTATTAAAAAGAAACAATCTAAAATTGAAGTCATTTTATATGAACCGCGATCATTGTACTGCAAGCGGCTGCCGTTCCGAGATTTTGGGATAATATGGATAATCCTCGACGCTCGAAATGAAGCCAGCGAAGGATGCTTTACCGTTCATCCAGCTCGAAAATTATTTATTCATTGCCCTGTTTATTACTACGATTTTGTTGATACACTAAAAACATTAGACGATAATTTTAAGCGCTGTTTTCGGTTAATATTATTACAACCTTAAACCACTTTGTACGGCAGTCGAGTTAGTGTTAATTAGTTTGGTGTATAAAAAGTTCTTAATATTAAGCTTGCCCTAAATACAATTATTTTGCTTAGCGCTTACCTATCCCGGCTTGAGACACAACACAATCCCCTTTCCTGCTTTACGGGTATTTTCTCCACTTCACAAAGTCGCGTTTAACATGGTGAGTTAGCTTGTGTTTTGTGATATTACTAAGCAATATTTTCTCTATAACATAGTTGTTGTAAGATATACGGCCTTACTTATAAACGTTACTTAAGTTAAGCAATGCTTAAAATTGCTCTGTCAACTTCTCGTTGACGTAAATTGTCAGAGATGAAAACGAGACAGAGCAATTTTAAGCATTGCTTAACTTAAGTAACGTTTATAAGTAAGGCCAATAGATATTGTTATTAATTTTTTGTTAGATTAGGGCTCATTCACTCTCTCTATCACTCTCGATCTCTCTCTCTCTCTTTCTCTCTCAATCTCTGAGAGAAGGCCTGTGTCTCAGCAGTGGGAACATGATAGATTGATATTGATGATAAACATTTGAAGAACATTGTTCATCTGTTAAATAGGTTTTAGGTTTCCGTACCCAAGGGGTAACAACGGGACCCTATTCTATCTGTCTGTCTGTATGTTTTACTTATTAACGGCTGTATCTTTCGAACCGTAATAAATAGCCAGTTGACATTTTTACAGAATATGTAATGTTACGACGGATTAATTAAGAAATAATATAATAAAAGATAAAAAGTAAAAACGTAAGGGTAAGTAAAAAAGTTACGTGCAGACAAAGAAACAAGGTAAATCGTTTTGTCTGCACCTAACTTTTTAACTGTTTGATCAACTACCCGCATTCATCAGTCTTCCCGTGAACATGGTGCAGGTAAATCGGGAGCTCATTCCATAACCTTACCACGGTAAACATCCCGCAAATAATCATATAACTTTAATTACTTATTTATCTTGGAAATTCAATCACGCAAAATCCACCATCCATTCAACATGACTTTAAAAACCCTGATCACGAAATCACTCACAATCGAAGCCCGTATAATGATTAACGTAGAGCAAACGTATAAAGTCCGCAACGTGCTATCACGACGCAATAATATTGAACTCTCACAAGTACCGATTCACAATATCCACTTATTATATTCTTTTTTGTTCTTGTCTTTGGATCTGAACATTTATTACTGTCTTATTGCTTGTGGAGTGGTCGGGCCGCGGGGGCAGCGCGAGTCAACAAGAGGTTATTATGTTGAGACTAGCGAAAAATGAGCAAGAAAAGATTTTACATTTTCGCATTGGTAGCACGGAACATTTAAACGTAGGTACGTCTAAAATTAAAATTGGTTTGTAAGGAAATGAGCACGATATTTAGCTACGTGAAAATTACTCGGATCAGTTCTGTTATTGAAATATTACGAGCTTACTGTACGTGTGTACGTACTGACTGCGAAAAAATAAGAAAATTTTGCAACAAAGAATTTTGTGTGTGCTCGTTGAAGTTTATTAAATAAAATAAAAACACAGGATAATCTTCAAACCCATTTTTTTTAAATGTGTTTTTGTTTTTAGATCACTGGTTGTATTATTTTCTTAAACTTGTGTATTTTCGACTGTTACTACAATTTATTTTATAACCACAGTTTTTTTTTCATTCCCTCTCTTTTTCTTTGGGTATAACAGCTATAATACAAACTTATGACATAAATGAAAAAATTTTTTTTAAAAGAAACTGAACCTGAAGTAGGTAACCAAATAAACACTAAATTTTTTTACAAGACAATGTTTATTGCTCTTATGTTTATTGTAATTTTTATTGAATAAATATAGTAAGAACACTTAACTACCTACTCTAAATCAAATTGACTATCAATTAATATAATATAAAATATGATTATCAGCCAGTTTTCCATCGGACTAGGGATATAATATAGACCAATCTGACCTGCTAAGAAGCAACGATGCAAAGATGGAAGCTTTACCAAGTATAATTCAGCGGAATATCACCGATAATGAAAAACATTCATGCAGATTAAATCACAGAAAAGAAAATGTTACAATTCCCTTCTCTTTTCTGTGGATAAAATAGATCATGAAAATTCCAAAAGAGGGCATTGTAGTAAGCGTGCATTGCATTATTGTATATTAGATATAATACTGAATGGGTAAGTTTTGCGTCGTCATCGTAATAATAAATATTACTAGTGACAAAAAATGTACTAAAAATTGATTGGAGCATATTATGATGCATATAATATACGCATATAATTGAAGAGATCCTTTAAAATGAAAGTAAGGCACATTTTTATTTTATTTAGTAGTACATTTTGCTAAATAATCGCGATACTAAACAAGTAATTTAAATTAATAAAAAATATAAGCCGAATGCATTGTATAAATAGTAAGTAAATTAAAACTAACAACAGGGTCGCGCTGCGGACCTATCTATACTCGTAGTAGATACAGAGCTCTTTTATACCGTTTTATCTCGTAAACTAGCGAATATTTTATAGTAGTGTTATCCAGTTTTAAAATCTGCTAAGTGAGCTCTTCAAAACGATGGTAATATTGACATAATTAATAAAGTTTAGTAACTATTTTTTCCTTTTTTTTTTTTGCGGACTCCATCTTGAATTCTTGTACTCTATGTCACTCCCACTATTAAAACAATTCAAATGACACCTAACATCTCAAAATCCATTAAGCCACTTAGGTTGTAGGGCGTGCCAAAGAAACCATCAAACATACATACATACAACCTCATACAACTTTATAATGATATAAAAAAGTCGGGTTAGTTACACCATCTATAACCCAAGAACGGCTGGACCCATTTTCATGATTATTGATTTCTTGGATTCTTCTCCGCCCCGAATAGCAGATAAAATATCACGAAAAAAATTATAAAGAAAATTTATTTTCCCTTACATTTTATAAATAACGGCAAGAATTGAAGTTTATACATTGGCATTTACATCATAGACAAAAAAAAAAGTTGTCTAAAGCTAAGGAGGTTGCTGTCGCTACCAAGGAGGTTGCTTCAAGGAAGTATATAGCTCGGGTGAAACCGTAGGGCGCAGCTAGTACTACATACATACACTCGAAAACTATAACCCTCCTTCTTGCGCAGTTGGATAAAAAATACCGTCCCTTCGTTTTTTAATTTTTAGAAAGAAATTTATTAGCTATGCAATTAGATAAACATACATTCTGGGTCTTGATTCTGTAACTACAAACACGCACGTAACGCGCCGTGTTAAGTTAACCCCTAAAAGTTGGCCTTTATTGCTAGGGAATAGAGTTAAAATTTTAAGAGGTTAACTTAACGCGGCGCGTTACATGCGTGTTAAAGTTACGGAATCAGGGCCCTGATGACGCAGTTACGTTTGTATCGGAGCAAAGAGTAATGTTCTCTCACCTCACAAGCGTGTTGCAAGCTACATGTTCGTAAAAAACTATTATTGATTTCATATACTTACCCTTTACCTTACCTCAACAACCGTGAAACCTGATAGTAAAATTGAACTACGAGATCTCTCGCTAAAATCAATATACAGATACGTACTTTCCTCGGGTTTAAAAGTATTGTGGGGAAAAAAGAACCCCCGATGTTATGGCATAATGCGTATAAAGGTACATTTGGCTGGGATTTATGAAGGAGGCCTCGGCTGGTTTATGATGACAATGCCGCCCGAACCGCCGCGAGCGCCACCTCATTTCCTACTGAAAGTTATAAAAACATATTGAAAATGAGATTCCCGCTGTGGAAGACCCACTGAATGTTATCTTGTTTTGTGATTTGCTTGTTTTTTATGTACGTGGCTTGAGGATAAGCGTATTTTAGTGGAAACACCTACGAAATTGTGATACTGTGGAGACTTTTTTTACCCGACTGCCCAAAAAGAAGGCTAATGTTTTTTTCGGATGTATCACTCTGATATTATAAATGCAAAAGTTTGTGTGTGTGTTGTATGAAAAAATTACTTTATAGTATTATTGTACCGTCCTAACAAAATACCCTAATTTTAATAGAAAAAACCGACTTCAAAATATAATTAATTACCAAGCTACTGAACCGATTTTGATGAAATTCTATAGGACCAATATGAAAGTAAATCCTCTCTAAAAGAAAACGGTTTATGAATAACGGAGTACTAAGGGAACAAACATTAAAAAAACAACAGAATTGGGAACCCTTTTTTGAAGTCAGTTAAAAATCTACAAAGTAAACCGGACACAATCTCACAATTTTTCCGTTTCGGTAAAAAAAAAATTCAATGTAATCTTAACACATGTGTGTATCATCTAAAACCGAGAGTATCATAATCCCTTAGGTGTGCACGTCTGAGGAGTTTTGCTTAAGTACGTTTTGTGTTTCATCGTAATTAATTTAAGTTACAAAGGTAACGTGAAAAGTCTTATAATTTAGTTAACAAGTTTGTTACTTACGGAACTTTGTATTTATCTTAAGCTCGCATACCGCGTGTAATTATATATTATGTACCTACCTATGTCGGTGTAGCAGTCATCACCATTGGCATAAATAGTAAGGACTAGCGCCCTGCGGTTTCACCCGCGTTTCATTTTATTTTATTTATTTATTTTATTTTATTTATTTATCCAAATTACAACTATCATTACAGGAATGTCCTAATTCAATAGCGTATGTCAACGTAATAATTTATAAACCTAGCTAATAACACAATTAAACACATTAAACATTAAATTATTTTTTACACACAAAAACAGTCAAATAATGTCGTCGTTTTGAATTCCGCAACCGAGCAGACATATAAATCATTTTTTTCCGGAACTAGATTTAGCCCATGCAATATGCGTATCAAAGGCGACTTAGCTAATAAATGAGTGTTCGCGCTGAGAACCGCGAACAGACGCGGCCGCCGGCGCCGCATCACAAACCCGTCCGGCACACACAGACCCATCATCAACAATATGTCAGGATATGTCAAGATTTTATACTTCCTTGAAGCACCCTCTTTTGACTTGGATGCCTTTTTTTCTATGATGTAAAATATGTCAATTTATAGAAATTATAACACACAAAAAAACTGTTGTTCTCACAATCGCTACCAAACTTCATAGAATCGCTGTGCTAATTTGATTATTGCCTGAAAATTTCATTAAAATCGGCTAAGCCGTTTCGGAGTCCAATAGGGAACATACCCCACACACACACACACACACACACACACACACTAACACGCACACACATACTTTATATTATGCTTTATAAATAGTTACATAAAACGGTGGTACAAATCCAAAATAAGGTCATTGTACAACTTTAATTACGGAACCAAAAGCTCTTATTATTCCATAGTAAAAAAACATAATGATGAGATACAATGACATGCTGTCAGAGTTTTAACACCATTCTGTGAAACCCTCTATATTTATGTAGTTTTGAGCGTCTGTTTTATACTTATTTGTCTTGCTAGTTAAAATCTTCATGTTCATAGAAGAACATAGAACAAAATATCAAATGCATTTTTTTTAACTGTTTAAATAACATAAGTTATAATGAAAAACAAAAATACAATACCTTATTTTCTAACATCTGTAGTTACAAATGCGCTTCAACCTATATTGGCTCGAACGCCAATTAGCAATGCGAAAGAAAAAGAGCGGGCGGAAGACAATGCTCCCGTTACGTCTTTTACTCGCATGAAAGCTCGCGAGTTGTTGTCTGTCGAGAGCCACTATGTACAGAGTACGGGCAAAGATTGTCTTGTCAAGAGGCGGCGAGCTCAGTGCAACGCGCCCACCGGATCGGGGCGGACGCTACGCCGCGTAGTCTCATAACGTTGCTTTCGTAGCGGCTACGATACTTCTACGAACTTAACGACGTACGATTGTAACTTTTTTTTTGATAATGACAACATTATTTGGCATGAGTTTAAAAAAGTTTTAAACACATTGTGAAAAGTAACAGCTTTCATGAAATAGTGAACATTAATATATCAAGGATTCGTAAGTATTTTCTATTGTACATTTACTTAATTTGCCGGTAAAAAACTATTACTTCAAAATTAAGCCATATTTTATTTTTTTATATTTTTGTGATAAATCTATACTAATATTATAAAGAGGAAAGATTTGATTGTTTGTTTGTTTGTTTGTTTGCATTGAATAGGCTCCGAAACTACTGAACCGATTTGAAAAATTCCTTCACTGTTGGGAAGCTACACTATCCCCGGTTAACATAGGCTATATTATATTTTCAAAAAAATAGGGATCCTTACTAAAACTCCAATAATGTAACCCAAGGTGTAAAAAAATAAGATTTACAATTTTGACTTTGCGTGTTTGACAGTTCTAAAACAGGACAACGTCTGTCAGGTCAGCTAGTATATGATAAATATGAGGAAACCATTGAAGCAATAAACAATTTCATCCAATTTTGTTTTTGCTGACTGTCAAAATAGATATGAGCAATAATGAATCGTCCTTCATCCTCGCAAAGCCGTCTGTAGATATTTTCTCACTGTTCACCGTTAAAGTCAGAATAACAAAGAAAATTACGTCAATAATGTCGACGTAGACCTCTTCGAATTTATTTGAGACTCCTTTGTTTTCTATACAGCAGTCTTTCGATATAGCTTCTCTCGAAGATGAAAGGGAAAATAATATCTAATTAGTGAAGCTCGAATCTTTTAGAAAAAAACAGTTTTGATCTACATTTATTATATTAGTTTAGTTTTTTATATTAGTAGCCGCAAAAAGGGTAAAGAACTGGAATATTGCATACTTCAAAAGGTGTCCATATACTATCTTCTCTGTCGATATTTAAAAGACACATCAATTTAGGCTGTAATTTTGTAAGCTAAGCTATAGAAAAGTACCATAAGTTATATTTTTTTATAAATAGACTTGCGTTTGATTTCACCTCACCTGATGTTAAGCGACGATGCGGTCTACGATGGAGCACGCTTGCTTAGAATTAAGAAACCTTTTTACTCATGAGTTGAAGACACCCAGATTGTAACTATAAGTTTACCAATTGTTCAATTGTGAAAATGTTGCAAACTCAACAGAAAATAATGGAACTGATAGTGACGTCGATTCTGTCTCAAATTCACTAAACTAATTTGACAGGACTAAAATTATCAAAGGCTTTTTTCATTTTAATATTTGAGACAAATTTGACAACAGTTATAGAACTGTCAAATTAATTTTAGTTTAGAAAATAGTTCAATAGAATCCACGCCAGTATCAGATCTGTCCGCGCTAGGCCAGAACATCTATATTATGATTATATAGACAGTGTCTTTTTGTGACTCCAACCGCAACGGTTATAGGGTGACGAGATGAACAACTTGCTTGGTCTTCTTATTCAATATTGAAATAAAATATAATAAACAAGCTTTTATATAAATTATGCTTGATTTTTTTTATTGTAATGTTTTATTTTTATTTTAGCAGCCATTTTGAAGATGTTAATTATTTATTATTGTATTGTCACCAGAACTAAAGCTGAAGGTGTATGCAAAATTTGACCTAAACAAACTAACAAAAGTTTGTAGAAATGACGTGTCTTCCAAAAAGTGCACTTGAAATCATATACCATATTATTTCAATACTCGATCACCATTAAAACTGGCTGACCTTTTGATCATGAGATAATTTGGCTGTGTTTAGTCCTTATTGCTCATTATGATTTTGAACTTAATTGTAAAAGACAAGTTAGAGAGTAACTGCAAAGCTATTATTGTAAGGCTACGCCACATTTATTAATAACGCAGTAAGTGTTTATTGTGTGAGGTTTAAAACCTTTGTTTGTGATCCGGTAAAACGGTTTAAACTCGTAATTATACTATACTTGGTAAACAAACGAATGGGTTCGATCTCATTGCTTACATAATTTAGATTGAGTTTACATCAAATTGGCAAGTTAGTTTGATCTTTAATTAGAAATTTTAATAGACGAGCATAAGCTAACGGTCTCTAACCTTTACAAAGTTTGACTTGAAATATTTGTTTGTATGAATTAGATAGATTATTTATTATTACTCTTCATTTTGAAACATTCTCGGGTCTAGACATTTGATTGGGATTGATGGGGCCGAAGCCAACACCAAGAGGCCCTGTGCAATACAAAAATACAATTATGGAATGTGTATAAAATGGAATATGAAACTATTGTACAATATAGGATCTGGGCAATTGAGATGAACAACTAGTGGATAGGAGAACAGATAGTTCTATAGGATGAGAAACAGCATCTGCCTTATTCTGTCTCAAAACAGATTTAGGCAGGTGATGACTTGCCACCCACTAAATAGGCCCCCCATAAAGGCTGCCATATAATGGCGCCGGTGGGGCTACATTGGCGTGGGTAGTTTTTGGTGTCGAGAGGTGCACTGCTCTTTCACTAAACGCTACTCGCGGCGTTATGCTCTTAAACACTTTCACCCTGGAGCTTAGGTTCTTAGATCTTGCTGTTTCTACCCCAGACGGCCAGTTAATGCAAGCCTGGGAGGGGTCTTTGGAGTTTATTATTTATTATTATTACCTTTGTTATGTCACCAGAAACGGACAATATTTTGATAGAGTGCTCTCCATCAACAATATGCATAATTGGCTTTTCAAAACATCAATTTAAATAGTTTCATACCCATGTAAAATGGACACATATTACACAGTTATGAAAATTACTTATATTTTTTTTTACTTACTAAGTTAAAGTACGTAACTGAAAGGATTTGAACAAAATTTGCGGAAATAGGTACTGCAATGATCTTTTAAACATGTTTGGGATTAGGGCATAGAATATTTGCCAGATTCTTTCCCGGGACCGTTTTGTTAGAACTGGTAAATCGTGAGTGAAGCTGTGAAATAATTCCTACTTCGTATACAATAATGTGTATGACAGAAAACATTTCCGTTTCGAAATAATGCGTGAATGCAATTTATTGTCCGATGGTCATTGAAATAGGATGTAAACTCAAACCATTTTCTTCACATCAATTTTCGTGGTTTACTACTTCTAATATAACCAAATTTGGATTTATCGTAACGAAATTTTAACTACGAGTTTTGATAGTTTTGCATTACCATAAGCTTGATTGCCACCCATGGCATAAAAAACTTAATTTAATCTTCATAACAACTTTAATTTAACAAAAATTGTGAATAAGGCTCTAATATTAAACACATATGTATATTTGCATTTAGATCAGGTATTACCTAAGTATTAAAAAGCCCTACTTACTACCACAACTAATCGCCTTCAGTATGATAGCGTATATTAGGCAGTTTTTGTTCATATTTCCATTACTTAAAAAATATTCAGGCAGATAATAGATATCGAATCAAACACGTTGACGCCAAAAATTTGCAAATATGACCTTGGGCACTCCTGACCCTTCCTGACCTTATTAAGAAAACCACATAAAACTTTCTAAAGTTTCAGATAAGCCCACAATCTCATTGTTAGTACGGATTATATTATTCACTAGCTAGGCCTGTGGTTATACGGGGAACCGTTTATTTTTCCCGGATAAAAATATGTCTTCGTGTTAACCCACCATCAAGTAATCTTCATCTTGAATTGTGTACCTACCTAAACTTTTTGCAGTCCCATGCAGCGTTCTTTAGATGCCGATAAATCAAACCAGTCTACACCTTAAGGACAAATTTTCACCCATTTTGACCCGGCTAAAGTAGAAAAGTTTTTTTTTTTTTTATATATTTTTGTCTAGATTATACATACATACATACATAAAATACATAACTTATTACATAAATTACTCTAATTAATTGATGATTAAACAACGATAAATACAAAAATTACACAGATTGCTATTTAATAAAATTATCCTATATAATACTATCACTTCAATTCCATACAAATTCGTTCATTTGTTAGTTGAGTAGGAACAAACACACTCTTATTTTTATATATTTATTTAGATTTAGATTTTTATTTAGATTATATATATCTCAATGATGCGCGCGCATAATATAATTATTTTTATGCGTCGCCCACGTCAGTGACAGAAGTTAACGTAGAAAGAAATCAAGCCTAACATGTCATATACTTTTATATTTATGTTATTAGTTAATTCTAGTTTCACTTCATCAAACTTCCTTCACTTTTTAATTCTAGTTTGTTTCTTTATAAACTAGGTTTCTATTCAGTCATCACAAAGTAGTTAAGGGTAACTACCCTTTAGTTGCCATTCAGTTTATTTACCAGATAAACAACAGTCGAGCTAGTTTCAATAACAAACGAAAAACTTTACGAATCCACCCTAATTAACTGGTGCTGACCTAAATAAACATCGTGGTCAACTATTGTGCCATTGGTATAATTTACATGATGTAGCGTAGGTACTTCATGTCATCATTATCATCTTCAATTTTCGATCAAAGTAGATGTCGATGTGATAACCCTTGAATATTTTTTCTGATATTTATGAGAGGGACGAGTTAAACAAACAATCCATACATAATCATAACATGCACACACGCTTTAAATAAAATCCCATGCTATTTTTTTCGATTAAATACAAATAAGGTTAGGTTAAATTAGTATCATTAACAAAGAAATTAAAGGTTCAATTATTCCGAGTAGGTATAATTAATTTTTGTTTCAGGTTATATTATTAGTAAAACAAAAATAATTGATCCCAAATTCCTTATTGTAATTAATGCGACGTTAAAGCGGAAATACACTCAAAATTCGTCAAAGAAACAGTTTAGACAAATAATTTTATTAATAACTTGCAACGCACACCGGGTTCGCACGGGTGTAAGTCTTATTTTTTTATTACATCTTGGGCTACATTATTGGAGTTTTAGTAAGGATCCCTATTTTTTTTAATATCCTATGTTACCCGGGGATAGTGTAGCTTCCCAACAGTGAAAGAATTTTTCAAGTCGGTTCATTAGTTTCGGAACCTATTCAATGCAAACAAACAAACAAACAATCAAATATATTATCTTTATAATATTAGTATAGACTAGCTGTTGCCCGTGACATAACATAGCCTGTACTTCAATCTGGTCATAGCTAAGCATATTCGTGAAAACCGCATTTAAATCCGTCCAGTGGATTAGGAGATGTGCGTGCACAAACAAACAGACAAAAATTCTAAAAACTGTCTTAACGTGTTCAACTGCTTCTTTTTAGGCGGCATGTGTGATTTTTTTGTTGATATCTCGAAATTACAGATTTTTTTATCTCTAAGATTTTATTATATGTACCTATAGAATACTGTGAATAAGTATGAGTCAGTCAAGAATTAATAAATTTATAAATAATTAAAAGGTACATATAATTTAATTATTACAATTAATAAATAAATACGTCAAAAAAAATAAAAAAAAAAAATAAAAAAAATCATAATAATATTGCGTCCGCGGTTGCTTAAATAAGATTTTCTTTCACATTAAAAAAAGTCACCAATCGAGTAAAAAGTTCTTTAAACGAGCCAATTATTTTTTTTTTTTTTTTTTTTTATATACCTGCAAAATGGATCAGTTTTCTTTTTTCAATAAAGTTAGCAAGCGGCATTCAGGCGCCCTTAAAAACTCAGACAATAGAACTAGCCCTTAGCCTTTTGTTCAATCCTAATTGACTTTAATACGAAATAAGTATCAAGAAGCTAATACAACAATGTAATTGTACATACTATACGAGTAGTAGGTACTTATGTTGTTAGTTCTTAGTCCCAAAACTTTCTCTGAACGCCCAGGGCAGCCTGTAATTACTTACCGATCAATTGTTACATGTTTACCTAATGAAGTTGTAACAATGTTAAGAAGGTTACATTTAATTATATGAAACATAAATCTAAAAGAGAAAATGTTTTTTTTTCAATGTGTTTATTGTTTTTTCAGACGGAGTGTAACGAATCGACGTGACTTTTTAATTTAAATACTTTTGTCGTGGAAAACTTTTGGGTTCTGTTGTATTTTTCATGCAATTAAACAAGTTATAAATTTAGTCTGTAGTGAACTGTCGAATCAGAAAAATACAGAAATACTGAATTGTTTATTTTGTGACATTTTTTTTTTCTAAAAACTAGCCCCGACTCAGCATGTTGCTGATTCGTTGGTTTCAGAATAATACGGGACAGACATGCTTAAAATTATCATGCTCTTCAACTAATTTTTCAAGTTATTTAAGGGAATGTTTACTTATAGTAGAAATAAAAGTCCTTGACATGGGGCAAAAAAATCATTAAAGCATAGAAAACTTTAATAACAAAGACCATCCGCGGAAGCTTGCAAACTTTTTGTCAAGTTCATAATCATTAAACTCTTCACTCCGTAATCTCAAAACTAAAGAATCTTTTACCAACGGGGTGTAAACTTATTAAGATGAATAATGAAGAAAGAAGCTGGGTCGCCCGCAGTCATTAACGCGGTGTTGTCCGAACTTATTATCGTTTAATTTATGACCACACATTACCGCTTAAGGCGCCATTAAGCGGGGGAAAGATCCCCGTATAAATAAACCGGTATACCGGCTAAGTTTACATGATGAACCGCCCCAGTGTTTCGGTTGGATCGCCACGTGCTTGTTAATTTGTTGCCGTTACAGATCATAAAATGTTTACTGTTTTCTATTAGCATCGTCTAACTTCTAAGTGCTTTTATATTACGTACCTCATTTTCGTATCTAGATATTATACTGATTATCTTGTTTTTTCTATAAATAGAGAGCCTTTTGTTGTTTATGAAATCTAGAACCAGTGGATATAAATTTATGTGTAACCTTTAAAGGGTTGTGTTTGTAATACATGCCTTTTGGTTTTATAATACATTCAATCAGTTAATTTCTAGGTATAAGTTTACTATACGCTACAAAAAGCTAAGAAAATTACCACAAAAAATAATATTTAATTGTATTTTTATTGTTACCAAAGGTTACGTTTAAATTCGTGAGTAAGTATTTTGAATGTCGTGCCAAAGGTTAGACAAAAAGAACGAATAATTACTTAAGAGGAGAGCAAATACCAAATTCCACCGACAGGTCGAACATGAAGTACCCAGAGCTACGCTTGACATGTTTCTATTTACCTAACAAGCATTCCACTAAACGAAAACACGCTTTAGCTTTCAAGTAATACGATTGCTTTTATACCGCTACACACACGTTCGCTAATCTAACCAGTCGGGGAAAACTGTGCTCTAAGCGTAGAATTTAGGATTTCATATCCCTCCTTTGAAGTAGCTACCAGGTAGATGTGCAAAAAGAGAGGATTTGTGAGACGGAGTAGATTCTATTACACTGCGATAAGGTGCAGTTTTCTTTGACAAAGTGAGGGTCTGGAGATTACCTAGACATGCAGACGATAAGCGTCGAGTCGTTATAGAGGTTGTCGTAGACCCTCAAAATATAAACATCGTCCAGATGTCGCAGATAAGCGGAGAGAGCTTTTTGGCCTAATGGCAGATTACTTCAGTGGAATGTGTTGCGTGCGCCCTCCGTGATGCCTTGACTTATTGAATAGAAATTTTCCCACGATCTGATAAATATAAAAGAAAGTTTTTGTGCAAAAATATTGAAGTTTATCATGACGGCGGTATCAAGTACCCTTTTTGGGACTAGATATCTATGTTTTGCCTACTATAGCCAGAAACAATGCCGATTAAACAATCTTTTAGATTAAAAAATTATCACTCATTATTTAATTGAATTTCAGAGACTAAAATATGATATTGCACTTATTGCAATAATAGGTATTTTTTACGCTATGGTATTCTGATAACATTGGCTCACCAAAACGGCCAACATCAATATATTTACGACCTTTAGAAACTTAATATAACTTTATTTTATTTGTCTTCTTGATAAACACATTATAGAAATAAATTTCGGTTGAAACTATAGTCGTAATAACCAGCATGCGTGAGTAATTACTGTGTAATATAAACAAAATAATATTATAAATGTCAGTAATTATATGTCGCATTCAAAAATGTCCCAAAAATATTTATTTTTATATTTATTTATACCCGTATGATTAAGCTGGTTATTGCGACGATAGAAGTATTCTTACGTAGGTTGGAATCCACATGATTCCACATGAAAGTTAACAGTATTAAAAGAGAATTAATAAATACTTGATCCCGGAGTCTGAATTAAATTGTCGCAATTAAAATGTTTACATACGTATAATAACCAACATCCAGTTTTACATCTCGTGACGTTTGCAGAGTCGGTGAGCCAAATAATTTTATTAAACCTTTCCGGCACAATAAGAGGTCTGCATGGCATCTCGTTAATTACAGTAATTAACCGACTAACCAACTATAAAAGAAGGGAGGTTCTCAATTAAATCTGTTTTGTTTTTGTTTAAACATATCCTTCAATTACGTATCATATTTAGAGACTGAGGGATGTAGAGGAATGTGTGACGTAAGTTTTTTTTTTTATCGTGGATATATTAAATAAATAAATAAATATTTGGGACATTTTTGCACACACGGTCATCTGACCCCAAACTAAGCAAAGCTTGTGATATGGCTGCCAAAAACTGATATACATACATATATAGGTTTTTTAAATACATTCTTAAATAGATATTAACAACCAGATATAGAACAAACACAAATGTTCATCACACAAATGTTTGTCCTACGTGGGAATCGAACCCACGCCCTCAGGCTCAGAAGGTAGGTTCACTACCAACTGGACCAACAGGCTATAATATTAAATGTGTAGAAACGGAATAAGGATAGGTTATAATTTTGCTAACATTATAATATAATATCTTGGGTATGAAGGAGCTGAAAACTGAAATATACAGACCAAATAATATTTTATTATAGACAAAGATATCACAATGAGTACCTACTCATGCAGAAAAAATACCGTGTAAGCGTTCAACGACATGTTTTATAAACGTATAAAATATATTTATAGAAGTTAACTGCCATGAATAAATGTTTTCTCGATGTTGAAATGCGATTTTATTTTTATTACGTCAACAAAAAGCAAATCGTTTTTATGTCCAGATTTAAATTTCAGTGTTCCGCCGAGGGCCAGAACATCGCAACTGTAATAAGGCGATGTTTTTATTACCGTGGGCCCTTCTAATAAGCGGACACTGGTTGTTTGTTCACAAACAATCTCATTTCATTTGGTAATTTTGCATCTGAACAAAAAAAGCAAGAAATTGTATACATTTTCACAAAAATTTCGTTGGATTCACGCTGTGAAAATGTTTTTGGTATCTATTTGTTATATTAATGTAACTCTTATAAAAATAAAAATAAACGTTATGTTGACAAGTTGTACGTATAATTTTGTTCAACTTTCAGCGTAATAGCTCAGTCGTTGATACTTAGAACCCCAAGCAGCAGCGTGTGGGTTCATCACAACGATGAGCTTTGGGCTGCCGGTGGAGGAAAAACTTCGCAATGAAACCCTTGCATGATTTCACTTCCTCCCTAGCATGGTGGTAGCAGGGTACTTTCACCCGGCTGGCTAATACCACCCTCAAGTTAAAAATATATCGCCAAGTGCCTAACGGGTAGCAGGTTCACTTGAAAGCCAGTTCCCTCTCCAAGCTTAGGTGTGGTTAAAATGTTCAGTCATACTGTCAATTAAAATCAGTTGTGGCCAAACGCCTGTCAAACGCCTGTAAAAAGTCTTTATACGCATTCAAAGTTGAAATTGTACGCATCAAAGCCACCATTAAATTGAGCCATTACTCAGCCGCCCAATTACAGAGAACAAAATTAATTTATATTTGTCACACATCCAGTGGAGCGTATTAGAAGCACTCGCACCGAGGAAAATGTGTCATTAAACATGCAAAATTAACAAGTACACCCTAATTGTAAGCCGCATTAAAATCCAGGCTCGTGTGTATTATAAGTGAATTTATGCTCTTAATATATATGCATGAGCGTGAAACTTTCTCAAGTGACGGTGACAAATTCAGCGACTTATCCGCAGCGCAGCGTCTAGGCCATGAATATGTAGGCACGTGAGCCTGAGCACCGGCCAAGATAAGTGCCTTAATCGTCCATCATCCTCGATGACCCAACATTAGATACAAACGAGCCGATCGAATATGAAACGGCTCGCAGGACAAAATACCTCTAAAAATATACGGTCCATAATCTCTTACATCATGCAACACAGATTAAGCTGTACTGGTGAGTGGAGTGCTATCGCTTAAATAAAAATCAATATCAGAATCGCTTGAGTTTCTTCCTCACAGTCCATTTGCTCTAAGAACGTAGTGCTTTTTCAAAGGGATTTCTAAGGCCCTTATTTCGAGATCCTTTAGGGCCACACTTGAGGAACGGCAGTGCCTTTGGGGGCTGTGTTTCCGCCCCTCCGAGAAATGCCCAAGATAAGAGAGACGTTTTGACGCCATTCATGTTTATGGCGGGGCAAATGGGCCTAGAATATTGCGCACTTGTTATAAACAAGTGCCCGTACAATACAATAATATATTTCAAACAGAGAATCATTATTGCTGTTAGTATTACAAATTACAACCCTTTCGCGCGCCCGAAAATACGTAGACTCTATGTAAGTATTTTTTTCTATATTTTTAATGTCTAAGGGTGGGTTGCTCCATATATAGCTAACTTTAAACTACAGCCATAACTGCAGTTAAAACTCCCGTTAAGCAGAAATGTGTTGCACCATATAACTATGGTCAAAATGCTGGCTAAACTACATGGTTAAGGATAAAGTTATAGTTAATTCAAACTAAAACAGTAAATTTAACTGTGATTATGGTGCAATCCAGCCTTATAGGTATATAATTATTCCAAAACTTTTGCATAACATTGGAGTCAAATTTAACGTATTTTTGTAATCATGAGGATTTTTACAATTGTATGATCCTACAACGCATTTGTTTGAACTAACCAAAACCTGATCTTACAGTAGGTACTTGTTATTAATTCAAGCAATTCCGAAAATGACGTAACTATACATTGAAAATGTAATTTGCATATCAAAATAATATTTATTGTAAAATTTATCTGAACTGTAAACAGAAACAAACAACATCATGTTCCCATTACAGTTCCATAACTTATTACGTTGACTCATTAAATAGAGTTTAACAATAAATCAAATGAACGTGAATCGGGATAAATCAGCAGTTTCCTTTTTCACTCATCAGACAAGTAAATATTTCATTGTAGGAATTTGATGCTCCTGGAATATTTAGCTTCATTTATATTATGTCCGATTTTTAAGGCAAGTCTAAATAAACTTATATGGACTGGTTGATTCGGAAGCAGTCTCGCGTTTCATCATTATATATAATCAGCCTTTTAAAAGTCCACTGCTGGACCCGATCCGACTGCTCCTAGCAATAGGAAATATTCAGTTTTTGGCACAGGCGTCGGTTACCAGAGGCACACACACACATAGCGATCCCGCCGGCAGGATCGTAGACCCACAGGATCTGTTAGAAGATCGGTTAGATTCTCTCCAAATAATCAATCAGTTCAACAAACCGTTAGGGCTCCAGGGCACACCCCCTCTGGGGTGCCTGGGCAAGTCTGATTCCCCCTCCCGGCGACGGCCCAAGCCAAGGTTCGTACCTTCGAGGTGCCCTTGTGCTAGTCGCCTATAAACTTAACCACCAAGTTATGCCGAACGCACTCTGCGTTCGCTAACTAGTCCGGTCAAGCTGTAGAGGCCAAAAGGCCAACAGTACAAGTCAAGATTAAAAAAAAAAGTCCACTGCTGGTTTTTTAGCCTACCCTCGAAAGGGTGATTGGGCCATATCCACCA
Source organism: Agriopis aurantiaria (assembly GCA_914767915.1). Lineage (NCBI taxonomy): Eukaryota > Metazoa > Arthropoda > Insecta > Lepidoptera > Geometridae > Agriopis > Agriopis aurantiaria. The sequence goes on along the minus strand of OU611983.1, from coordinate 8,429,514 downwards.
CGCTGGCTCAGTTGCGGGTTGGTGGATTCACATACGCCATTGAATTCCTTCTCCGTACGTATGCAGGTTTCCTCACGATGTTTTTCCTTCACCGAAAAGCCAGTGGTATGAAAATCCGTACATAAGCTCATTTGTACGGGCCCGGGGTTTGAAACCGCGACCTCGCTTTCAAGTCTAGCAGTCTCCTAAATAGGCTACCACGGCTCTTACGCTCTCGCGTTTAGATGTCTTCAAACAAGTAAATCAAAATAGGCTGGTCCAATCAAGTTCCAAATCAATTTAGACTAAATTCTATGCGCCACCAGCCAAAGAATAACGTTATAGTTCAAAAATATAAAATACACGCATACTCATTAAAAAGCAAAGTATATTCTGTTACTTAGTCAATTCAGATCATTTGAGGCGATACACGTGCAACTCACAAGGCGCCGCGGGCAGCGTAGAGCGAAATAGAGCGGCAAGGTATACTTTTAGGGTTCTGTATCCAAGGTGTACGGGGTGAGGGGCGTAAACGGGATCCTATTACTAAGCCTACGCTGTCTGTCTGTCCTACCTTTTAATGCCTGTATCTTTCGAACCGTAATAGATAGCCAGTTGATATTTTACAGCATATTATTATGTAATGTTATGGCGGATCAAGTAAGAAATAATAATAAAGTCAAAAAGTAAAGACTAAAGGGCCATAGGCCATACATCAAACTTTTTTAAACATATTTTGTATTTGCTCTTGTGTAAAAAAGATAATACGTACAAGCGTCAAACTTAGCAATCATGTTTTATATCATAGTACAAATAAAACAAATAATTAATACTGGCCAAGAGCGAGTCAGTGACAAATTTATTTGTCGCATAACGGATGATCGTTGGAATAGATGTAATGTTCTAGGGTGGTGACCACAAATCGGCAAAAGTAGTGTAGGATGTCCTAAGACTCGAACAAAAAGCCGAAGATCGGGCTGAGTGACTTGTCTTTGGAGAGACCTATGTCCAACAGTGGATTAATATAGGCTGATTAGGATGATAATGTTGACTAATATTAAAAAGTACTCTACCCATATTATTATTCCGTTAAAAAAACATAATACTGTTATACACCGTGTTGTGTAAGTTTAATCCGTCCCACGAGCGACATTGAAATATCCCAGCAAACATAGAAACAAAATTATAAAATTATACTCATTTTATAATTTTGTTTCTGAATAGACCTAAACGCAATCCTATCAAAAAAAATTAAATTAAAATTTCCCCATTTTTTTTAACTAGGAATAACTAGTTTCTAAAAGTTTGCATTTTTTTTTATCACAGCTAATGCCTTGTGTAGCAATTACTATTTCATCTATCAATTGTTATACAATCTCATTATTTTAAAGTTTTAATCGTTTCTTATGTGTACAAAGAATGATAATGAACTTATAATCATCTATCGACACAAAGTAACGCTAGTGTTCTACAGAGACTAGTTGCACAACATTCTGTATATCTTTTATTTAATTCTTAGCATTTTGTTAGAATTGATATGAGTGTTAAATAATTCTAACCGTTTATTATTTATTATTCATGAAATTTGTAGTTATTTGACCAGCTGAAGGCAAGGGTCGAAGCTATATTGCTTTATTAAACAAAATGTAGTCACAGTAAAATTTTATAGCACCAGTTTGGTCGGGTCATGTCATTAACAGTGTACCTCTACGAGGTAGAAGCGCGAACCTACTTCATAACACAGAATACTGCAGAGGGAAAGCTGGACATCGACGTAAGCAAGACACTAGGTGTAAATGTTTGCTATAAACACGACGGATACAGCTGGTTGCATTCAAGAATACAAAAAGTATTCCGTTTTTGACATTGACTTATAAATTACTTCTTAAGGATCGGCCCTATGAAATGTCTTCAATTTAGTACCAGTGTGAACTAAATTTTACACTTTTGTCACTGTACCGGGCCATGTCTCGAGAACGTACTAAATTCTCGTATAAATAATTTGTTAGAAACTAAATACAGTAATACCCCGACTTACGCTACCCCGTTTTACGCGAATTCGGAGATACGCGGTTTTTCATTTTGATTTGAAATCCCATTTATAGTGATGCTTCTAATTGACAATGCACCGGGTCATCTTCCCAGAACTCTAATTAATTTACATCCATGAGTGGAAGTTGTATATTTTGTAAGCCACAAACACTACCAGCTTTCTTCAACCAATGGACCAGAGAGTCAATAAAACATTTTACTTTATATGTATTTATATGCAAAGTTGAACCCCGACTTACGCGAATTCGACTTACACGGCAATCGCTCGGACCCACTTATCGCGTAAGTCCGGGGTATTGCTGTATAGTCAAAATGTTTCAAAAGCACGTTAGTTTCCAATCTTAAAACAACAATGAGTACGCAACTCTGATGAATGCTTATAAATATAAGGTACGGCGCACGGTGGATCAACCTGTTCTATAAAGTTGTTCTTCTGTTCCTTTTTATAGTCTGTGTTTGTACTTATTTGCGTTCAAACCGTTGATTTCAATTACTTGCCTAACGCTTATTGTACTTAGCCTTTATTATTATTAGAATCTATGTAATGCCCTTGATTTCCGGATTTTGTATTGGAATTTACAACTGCCAAAGTCCATTTAGTTTTATTTCTATTTTATTTTGATGATAATTAATGTTTTCGTTAAAGGTAAAGTTGAAGGTGATAAAACATCAATAGGTCACGTTCTTTAAACAACTGAAATCCAATTCCATTGTACATCTTTAGACTAAAACAATTTATTTAGAAATTGATTTCAATTTCAAACGCCTAACTTTAAGTTCACATACTTTATGGATATCTTTAACAATTTTTTCATGTTTACACTTACACATTTTGCGCAATAATTTATCAATTCTATATGTTGTAAAAATCTTTACACAAAAAACTATAAGTTGCAGTTAAAGAGCAGTAAAAAATTGTTGAGACCATAACTGACGTTGCAATCGCCTATCTGTGACCACCTTATTGAACCACAGCATAATATGTGGGACTTATTATCAACAATACACGAATTCAATAAGCCTTATTTAATTCGAAAACATGTCTTTTTAAGGTAAACCTACGAGAAATGTTATTACAAATGTTAGTTTACTACTTAGTTACATTTAGTTTATTATTGATTATTTTGCCATTATAGAAATGTCTATCAGAAACACAAAATTTTAATTTGTACCATTGTTTCGACTGTCTGTTTCATTTAAGTTTGTTCTTTTTTATTTTGTAGTAGGTACTAATATTTTTATGCCATCTCTCTAGATTTGTACCCCTAATAGACAAAACATGATAAAAAGTGTTCAATATTATTTTAACCCAAATTATAGTTTTAAAATGTATGTAAGGTTTACTCATGTTTTGTGCAAATAAATTATCTTTATCTAACTGATATTTCATAACCCTAAATACACAATCCTCAAAAGTACAAAGTAGGGTGTCTATTGGCATTCAAATAAATTATCCGCATTGACATGTCCGAAACATACAAAAAGTAAATTGGAATATAGAAGTGAGGTCCCGTAGGCCGGCAGGGCCGTCCTCGGGGGCACTTGCCAAACAAAGTTTTTGTTTTATCAAACTGGTAATTCTCATTTTTTGTTTTATTGCCTTAGAGCTCGGGAGATTTATGGGCAGCCACTTTGCATTAATTTCTCATTCATTACAGATCTCTTGAATTTCGGATGTGTTTTTTGTTGAATGGAGTGTAAATTACTGGAGTTGTGTTTTTTTATACAACGCTAATGGATAAAGCGTTTAATTTAATTTTATAATCAGTTTTTTCTAATATAATAAATATTATCTTATTATAAACAACAAAACATTATAACGCAATTTTATTATTACTTTTGATTATTTCTATAAAATAGGAGATTGTTTACCAAGGTAGAAAGCGATCCATTTCACAAGAAATGTAGACGCAAGAGCGACACATTTTACTTGACACTAGCAAAATACACAATGTGTGGAACCCAAGTACAAAAATTAAAACTACGCGATCATTAATTTGTAAGTACCTAACTAAAATCTCTTTGGTACCATTAACTTCATGGTTCGGTGTTCTTTATTCAAGTAACTTTTCATTACAGGTTTTGAAACCTTTATTGCAATGGGGCACTTTTAATCGAGGTGTTATGAATCGGTAACAAGTTATTTTTATTTGAATTTGAATAATTAAAGTTTTATTTTATCATCTTAACAAACAATTCATCATTGAACAATGTACCATTCAAAATAGTTTAACTTCATGGCAAAGACAGTACAAAGGAAGAAACATCCAACGTCCCGACTCCGGAACCGCACATAGCTTAAGTGACCCATTAATGAAGATTAATTGTCACTGATGCGCATATAACTTGCCTTGCCATAGTCTCGGAATAGATGCTTTACGGACATGACATTGAGGCTGGTAAATCAAACTAGTATGTTGATACGGGAGATAAAGCATGCATCATTGCCATAAACTGAAACTAATGGTAGTCAAAGATCTTTAACCGCCTTACTAATAAAAGCGTTAAACAGTTTCATTTGTAGAATATCGATAAAACTTGCGAAGTATCTAGTTCAAAGTTTTAAGCCTTTCACACGATTTGAGCATTTAAAAAAAACTAAAATAACCGAGAATAGTGGACATAGAAATAAATGTTTTTATTATAGGTATATTCATATTAATTTATTTGAAAAAGCCAATTTACATTTACAATTTATAATTTATTCTCTTCCGACATCTATACTAATAATAATATAATATTATAAAGAGGAAAGATTTGATTGTTTGTTTGTTTGTTTGTATGCATTGAATAGGCTCCGAAACTACTGAACCGATTTGAAAAATTCTTTCACTGTTTGGAAGCTACACTATCCCCGGGTAAAATAAGCTATATTATAATTTTTTTTTAAATAGGGATCCTTACTAGAACTCCAATAATGTAACCTAAGGTGTAAAAAATAAGATTTACAATTTTAACTTTGCGTGTTTGACAGTTCTAAGACAGGACAACGTCTTTCAGCTGGTCAGCTAGTCTATACTAATATTATAAAGAGGAAAGATTTGATTGTTTGTTTGTTTGCATTGAATAGGCTCCGAAACTTCTGAACCGATTTGAAAAATTATTTCACTGTTGGGAAGCTACACTATCCCCGGGTAACATAGGATATATTATATTTTCAAAAAAAATAGGGATCCTTACTAAAACTCCAATAATGTAACCCAAGGTGTAAAAAAATAAGATTTACAATTTTGACTTTGCGTGTTTGACAGTTCTAAGACAGGACAACGTCTGTCAGGTCAGCTAGTCCTATATAAAATATCAACACGAAAATTGCGTTATCTTATTTTAGGGTTCCGTACCCAAAGGGTAAAAACGGGATCCTATTACTTACTACGTTGTCTGCCCGTCTGTCCGTCTGTTCTATCTTTAAACGGCTGTATCTTTCGTACGATTATAATAGGTACACACTCTATAAATAATAACCAAGTGCGTGTTGGTGACAAGTTTCTGTTCATTACTAAGTTATAACTGGTAATTTCGTTACTTGGATGACCTTATAATTTCTTTCACGGAATCTAATTATTTTATATTGTGGTGGTACTGACCCCCAGTGCACGAGCCCGAATCGCACTTGGCTGCTTTTCATTTTTTTTATCTCACTCGGTGATTTATACTCTTCATTTTTTATGTGCACAACAGATAGCTGTGGCCGGTGAAGCGTGCCCTTAAATTGAAACTGTATTTTTATAATGTTTTTCAGATTTTAATTAGTCGAACAATGGGAGAGGAAAATTCAAGTGAAAATTTGAATCGACTGGAGTTCTAATTTTCTTTGTATTTTTAGACTAAAATTCAAAACTGAGCTTATTCCCGCTAGATTTAGCATAATTGGATACAGTATAAAGAATTCAATTTGCAGCCAAATCAATCAACGTGTAATTTTTAACACTGTTAGAATTCCCAGGTGTAACGTACCGCGGCCAAGTCAATTGTTCGGCTCATGTTTTATCGAAACCTTGTTATGGAGTTACGAACGAGTGGGTATGAGTTATTTTGGTACTTTATGGTTTATTTGGATAGCAGGTCATGATTTCAAAAATGAGCGAATGATTTCCAATATAATTAATATTTATTTATTGACTAGACTTGCCAGTAATTAACCAATGATATTATCAAAAAAATATATCAATTTTGGAGACTCCTATAGACTAGGCCAGTATTTTATTTTATTTTTTGGGGTTGAGACATTGGGACCGGACGCTCACCTCATTTTCAAAAATATTTTAGAGCGCCTGCATCTCCTGTCTATAATGCTGGCGTGTTTCTTGCTCAACGTTTATTGTATAACGCCATAAATTACAACGCAGCGTTATAGCGTTACATCATGCTCTTCAGCGTGGTAAGCCCGCCAGCATGCTGGGTACACTGCCAACCAATAGTGGGCTTGAGCATTTGGATTGTTTTTGGACCTTCAACGGCCTATAGGCAGTCTGTTTTTGTAGTGCTTGTTAGCATGTATTTTGTATTTTTGTTTTATTTTGTTTAGAAGCACTTACTGTTAGTAATTTAGCTGAGTAATGAGTGGCCTAACACCTAAGAATTGCACGTAGGTTCAAACACTTTCAATTACTGTGGAATCGCCTATACTCACTACTCTACTAAATGACCAGTGTACTTGACTGAAGTCAAAACTAGGTTCTAAAGGTCATCTCGATCAGCGCATAATTATCACACGATTTTGAGCTGCCAAAATTTAAATAATCTTTAGCTCCATCATGTCAAAAACATAATTATCTACTCATGTCATGGACCTTGAGTGAAATTAGTAGTAGTTTTACTTGAGGTCAAGGTGTTCTTTGTTTTGTTTTAAGAACATGCTGATAACGGAAAACCAATAAAAATCGTTTATTTTTTAGTTTACCTTAACTAAGTGAAACTATATAGGAAGATAACATTATAAAACAAGAAATGTGCATTTTCAAGTTTTGGCGGGTCAATGATGTGTGACAATTAGACAGAGTTATACTAGTAAAAATAATTGCAAAAAGCACTTTGAAAACAAACAGGTATTAGAATGTATCTAGATCTGACATGGCTTCTGCTCTTCTGACATAATCCGCACGTTTCAAAACCAGTCTAACCAAACAAACCTCTTTCATCCACCCTCTATTGCATCCACATTTTAGACAAGCTCTGAGCGAAATTGAATTTATATTAATTTTACTTACATTTTCTTGGTTCCAGAAATTGTAAAGCTTCGAGCTTTGATAAGGAAAGTAGAAATTCATTTGGTTTCATATCTCTGGGAACAACAGTTAAAATAATTTTCTAGTGAAAGCGCTTCAGGGATTTTGTCGCGGGCTTTTCAAAAGATTCATTGAAACAAGTTAAATGGATAGAAACTGGTCGGGTCTACTGTTCCCTATTGCAAAATAACAGTTACTGCGAAACCCTTCTGCAGCCGTCAAAGAGACAATGTGCGAAATCTATTGTGATTGTGTTCATAATACCAACATTACCCCAGACTTGAGGGATTGATGAAATTGAGCCCATAGTACAAGATTTGATGATTTTAAAAAACTTTTTTCGTTTACGTATCGTTCTATACATTGCTGGACTGAAAACTATTCGAAAACTTTTTTCGTATTTGAGTGAAGCAACCTATACCTACAGCCGATTACTACCGATTTTAGTTACCTAGTTAGTAAGAGTAGGACAATTTTACTAAAAATTACGTTAATTTCATTAAAAAAACATAACCGACTTAAAGACTATACCTACATTTATAAACTTAACTACATAAAAAGTTGAAAAATAACAGTTAAAACAGAGATTGACAGTCCTCATCAAAACTTTTGCTAAGGGAACCATAAACCCAAACGTTATCTGTGTATATATTTTTTTTCATTAATTTTATCAATAAGCGCTATACCATTTATTATTTTGTTATGAGTAGGCTTGCACTTGGCTGACAACTTGCCTGATGTTAAGCGATGATGCGGTCTACGATGGAGCACGCTTGCCTAGAATAATCCGATTCACTCTCGATTTGAAGACATCCAGATTGGAACTATCGGGGAACACCCATTCAGGCAGCGAATTCCACAGACTAGCAGTTCGCACAATAAATGTGAAATCAAAGCGATTCGTACGGATTTTCGGAATACATATCAACCGTAAAGCGGTGTCGATTTTTCGTTCCCACTCTGGCAGTCCGATAGAAAAAAAGGCAGGAGGGAATTAAATCAAATGCACTCTCCGAAATGTATCCGATAAAAAAAACCGATAGACCAGCAACTTTGCGCCGATGCTCAAAACTAAGAAGTTTAGTCTGAACTAGGGATTCACTGCTGATGAGCCTCATGGCACGTTCTATTATCAATTATTATTTCGATAAAATGATTATGGGACCACCTTTGAGTATGATCCAACAAAAAAAAAGAATCGTCAATATAAATTCATAATAGGCGGAAAAAACGTACAGTCGAATTGAGAACCTCCGCCATTTTTTAAGTCAATTAAAAATAGTCAATCATGGTAAGCGTCATGGTAAAGTAACTTTTAGTGACCACATGTTCACAAGTATTTAACCGGAAAGATTAAAAAATTATTTTTTTAATCTTGCGTTCGCAATGGCCACGCTCCCTGCCATAAGAAAAAGAAGGTTGTTAAGTTGTCGTAAATCGATGTAGTTTTTATTTTCGTAAATTTGACTGGCAATTCTGACATCCTTAAAAGTTCAAAGACATATACATAAAATCACCAACATGCTCTTGGCCAGCATGGTATAATAAGGCCATCGCACTCTCTCTCTGAGAAAAGGCCTGTATCCCAACAGTGAGAACATAATATGAAATAAATGAAACATAACATAATATTAGTAATTTTTGAACTTTCGCGATTTGAACACAACAAACATGAAATAACATGATATTGTATTGTATTACGTACCTATATAAATCTTTGTATATGAACGAATCTTTTTATAATATTTAAAGCACATTTTTCCCCCTCAAATCTGGATAGTGAAAAGCTTTGTTCTTACTTTCCGATGTAAAAATAATCCTATTTCGTAGTGGGTATGAGAAAATCGCTATTTTCGCGATGTTTTTCCAAAGAACAACCCTACAGATACACTACACTACTCTCCCTAATAGACGATTAAGATTTTTATTCACCCCTTATATTGTGCGTCGTGTTTGTGATTACATTAGAGCAGACGCCGTTCTCTTATCTCTCGGATATGTCGTGTAGTTCCCATTCCACAATAGTCGTAATCGACTACTCGCCCCGAGCTAACGACTCTTTGATTAGAACAAAGCATTAACACATTTCGCTTCTGGCAACGTTTGAGGAAACGTGGATCTTAACGCCTTGTTGCTGTTGCTTCCCCTACGAAACGACAATTTGGTTAGTCTCACAAAAATTACGGTAGATACATAGATAGGATTTATGGAAAATAACTTCAGAGATACCAACTTAAAGGGTGAAGTTTAGCAATTTTAGAAGGGCCAACCCTAATTCGGGCTCTGACATTATTTATTCATAACGGGAAACAATTTATGCAGCAGACCCATTCGAAATATTAGTTCTGTCGTATTAGATACAATTCTCCTCTATCAGAGTAAGTGAAAATAACCAAGCGGCGTAGGTAACAATGTAATCAATTTCGATCGGTCGGTGTAGTACCCGAAGTGCCTTCCCAAATCCCATCTGTCACTACGAGCAATAATAATGTAATCCACTCAACAGTCCCTTGGTGATGAAATCCATTTCATTACATCCCTTGTAGATGCTGCACTGACTAAACCTCCGAGAATAGATAAACTAAAACATTGTTGCAAATCTCGAGGTTCAAATCACTCGACGCCTTGCGGGGGCTGTTTGGAATCATTTATCTAAAAGCTGTTCCCTTCCGCCATCAAAACTAAATCAAGTAGGGTGAGGTACATAAACCGACCGCCCTGCAGTTAGATAAAATGTAAAGAGAAGTTTGATTCACTCGTTCGTCACCGCACGTAGGGAGCCCGACCTCCATAACGACGTCTTTATGCTCGGCTATCTCTCTATTTGCCTACGTCTCATATCGCCGTCTGAAGAGCACTTACACGGGCATTATTGGAGAAATCCTACCTAATTTTATAACTCAAACATTCCTGTATCGTACTTGAAAGAACGTAAGACATCGACTTTTACATTGTTTTCTGGATATTCTCTGGCAAGTGTTACACGCAAAGAGAACATTTAGTAATTTAAATTAAAACTGAAAAATATCGGTATCTATTTAGGTAACTGAAAACAATTTGAGTGAATTGTTCCTCGCCGTTCTCCTGAAGCACTCACTGTGACAGTTCTAATTACTTAATCCCCAATTAAATTCTTAATTACAGCTGGCAGGGTATGCGAATTGGATACCGAAAAAATGTAGCTAAGCACTTCTTAGCGAATATCGTAGTGGCCTCTAGGTGGAGGTTCATCTCGAGATAAGCGGCGGGGGCCGGGGGCGGGCGGCATCTGGCTCGGTAATTAAGCGCATCTGCCTACGTTCAATTTTGAAACGCGGTGGATGAGACTTGCCCCACGCTCTTCGGGTCCATTCGAGAGGGTACGAGCAAATTGCTAAACTTTCAATTAAAGAGTTGTTATTCAAACCGCTCCCGGTTCTTCGATGGTATTATATTTTATTTCACAACGAAAACTCTCATTGGTACTTGTTTCCTGCTCTACTTAGCCGCAGCTTTACAATTTCCTGAAAGGAAATTGCGGGAATTTATGAATAACTTTTCTATTTTAAATATTCTTGTATTTGAGTTGCGGCTTAAATTCGATGATCCATCCATTGATCCGAGATTAAAAACTTGCTGAACGTTTGCTTGTTTAAATTTTCAGACGTTACTTGAAGCTTACGTTATAAATTGGCTGGATTTTTGCAGTGACTTTATCTTTGGCCGACCACTCGAACGTCTCGAACCCTCTTTGGAACTCGATCCCAATGAATAGTTTTTGTCTCAGTAGCTGAACCGTTATCGCGCTACACATGGCGTTGTGATTTATTATTATGTTTCACGTACACTGACGCCCACACAGGGATCTGTAATCTGTGAGAAGTCAATTTTCCTTTTATGAAAACTCATCTCCTTTGCTAAGCTTGCAAGAATGAGTTCATGCATGAATCCTTATCTGAAGCTGTGTATTTGAATTTGATAGATAAGTAAACAACAAAATGTTTTATCTTGACTGAGCAATAGAATATTTGTGTCTTTTGTTACATTTTGTAGAAGCAGTGACTGTACAGGGTTACGCGGAAATGATCTAGGTACTAATCTCAAAAAAGTTCATAGTACTCATCATTATAAACAACTTTTACTAGGGGACCAACCAAAATATCGCATTTTTTTTTTTTTTGCTATTTCTGCATTTTATCGAGTGTGAATGGCCGTTTTCTATGGAACAGATGTTTTTTTCGCGATTTCTGTGTTGGTCCCATATTAAAATTTGTTCATAATAATAGGTATTATAGACCCTTCTCGGCTTAGTAAGCCTTTCCGCGTAACCCAGTATAACAAACTTGTTCACATACTCTACCTAACAAAAAAAAACTCTCTTGACGATTGTATGTATTCTTGTTACAGTATTACCTGGTCGTGGTGCGATTTCGGCCGAATGTGCGTCCGTAACGCGAGGAGGGAGCATGCTGGTGCACCTCTTGATATTTAGCACCGCTTTCGCGGCAGCCAACACCGGAAAACAAGGTATTTTTAAAACAACGCTTAAATTTGATTTGGGACAGTCGGACCAGCATTACGAATACGATCCGATAAATTCAGAACATAAGACACGTATGCTCAAAAACAAGTTTTTTTTTTAATATCCTACTCGTACATTTTAAAGCCCCAGAACTGTAGCCACTGTTGTAACAATAAGGACAGTGAAAACTTCGAGTTATAAAAATGAACACATACTTACATTCGTATCGAACTGAAACTTTGTTTGTGTGATTCAGATCTCGTTACATTAGATATGTCAGACTATGTCTGGCAAAAAAAAATATTACGTAGAACGGATCAATGGGATGCATTTCCCAAAAGTTGTGAGAATGTTCCCACTTAGCTGTATAACGGCTGTACAGTGCAGATTTGGATGCAATTCGTTAACACAGCCTAATTTTAGTATACTGGAAAAACAGTGGATTTTGTACCACGTAATTAACACCAATAACTGATGGGGAAGAAAGGTTTTTGAGTGGAGACCACGGACCAGAAGACAAAGCGTAGTTGGGCTTCCCACTAGTTGAACTGACGGCTTCGTGAGAGTAGTGGACATCCAGTGAGTGCAGATGGCAGGCTGACGTTCAGTGTGGAGTTCTAAGGAGAAAGGGGGTTAGCTATGTTCAGCAGTGGACGTCTTCAGACTGATCAAGATGATGATGATGAAGTAAAACAGCGGAACGCAGCTATCGGTCTATAAGAACGATAATACTCTCGGATACTCCAATAGCAAAGTGTCAAGGACTATTTGTAGCTTGTTTACCATAAATAGATTTAACTTGCTTCCGTTTAAATGCAATTATGTCTTTATTGTTCGAAGTTGCCGAGAGATTATTCTGTTTAAACATCTTTAGGTATACAGCGGCTGTTGTTTGCAAATAATAAGAATACAAAAGTTTGAGAGTTAAAAAATTTCGCGTAAAATTTGCATAAACCTTACGAAGGCTTGTTCAGTTTTCTACTTTACTTTTTTATCTCTGTTGTTATACTTTAAGTCCGTAACTGAATTATAATTCGTAGGTGTGTTTTTTTTAATTTTAAGCAGAAAAGTGGGCGTGTAATAATATAAAGAGCATGTATAAACCAATAATGAGTATATTCTGAGAAAATTTTAACTTTTTAACCTTTAAAGTTATATGATTATTTACGGGATATTTACCGTGGTAAGGTTGTGGAATGAGCTCCCGATATTTCGGCGCAGTTACATGCACCATGTTCACGGGAAGACTGAAGAATGTGGGTGGTTGGAGAACAGTTAAAAAGTTAGGTGCAGACATAACGATCTACCCTCTTTCTTAGTCTTTTGCTACGGTTATCACTGGAACTGGAACTTTTTTTAAAATCTTTTTTAAAACAAAATCCCCAGTGAAGTATTTCAGATCATACAAATCACAAAACCTTACTAGCGTTTTATTGGTCTATCGGTAAAAGGTATAAGTAATTGTTATCAAAGTTCTGTGCAACGATCAAAACGAAATGACACCAGTTGGGTCATTGACCTCTCATAACTGACTGCTTCGGTCAGCTGATTGGGTCAGTAAATCTAACGGCGGATCTGTCAACTGTCGATTAAAAATGTAATATTTTTAACGTATTTGGGTTCAGAATCGTATACTATATTTTCCAACATAAATATTATCCGGTGTCTATTAGAATACTAAATACATAGTGTAATATGCACAAAATTCTCAAAATAAATGTCTCTGGTCGTCTGGTGGTAGATTAATAAGTATTGTTTTTTTTTACATACGTGTCATTGTCATGAATAAATAAAAGAATACCGGCAAAGTAAAATAATTATAACGTTTAACGTTCCTTTGCTTGGGTATACATAATTATACTTATTCCACCCTATGCTAGTCTCTTTTACTGCTTTTCTTCCACTGCCACAATGTCACTCATCATAATGTCATCCAACCGGTGTTTTGTCCACTTTCTGTCACGGGTTTTCATTAGTAAAAACTTGGGTTTCATCTAAAACAAAAGGCAATATATTATAAAAAAAACAATAATGAACAAAATAATGATTACTAGTAACTCATATTTATGTTTACTTAAGTTTTAAGCTATAAAACTATAGTCAGTAATATAGACCCGAGTATGTCCTAAAACTGCGACCAGAACCACCGGAGGATGGGCAGCAGCGTCCTATTAGTACACGGTGAACGTACTGCGATCCCCAAGCCGCCTGCCAAGCCTGGGGATTATGGAAACACTCCTCTCTATGAGGGAGGCCTTTGTCCAGCAGTGGACGTTTAATGGCTGTTGATGTGAAGCTATAAAAAACATTTCAGAACATTCAAACACTTTTTTGGTCTTTTATTTCTCTACTATGTTGTTATTTGTTATATTTCCAAGCAGAAAAAGCCTCGAAAATCTTATTTTGAGTCACCCTTCACATATATTATCTCAGTACGACACTCGGGTGTTACACGTGTTATTTTACCTCTTCTGTCGAGATCAAGCTTATGGTTTACTTATATACTTATTTTGTTCTGTGATTCGATTATTTTACCTTCTATCATCATCCACAGCTTCTTTATGCCGCTGCTGGGTATAAACCCTTTCTCTTGATGGTCCAGGTTTGACCCACAATTTTACCAATACATATTGTCGACACAGTGGCTAAACTAATTAACCCTATGTTTAAAACTGCTGCTAAAATCTCGCTGGCTGAAATTTCGCCGCGGAGAAACGGGACAAAGCTACTCACTTTTTAGCTCACGCTTAAATGACTTTTCTGAGTAAGGTTGATGTCCAAAATAAAAGATCTCCATGACAGCTGCACAGATTGGACTTGGACGCATTTATTTATTTAAAATCAATACACAATATTTGGTTTTGATGCATCGAGATACAATTCCTATACAGTCACAATGTCTCAGTGAAAACAGTCAAAAAACGTCCGAGCGTCATTTTACATACATTGTATCAATTATATACTTCACAATGCCACATTTACTCCAATTTAGACGTTATGTCGCTTGCACAGTGTTCAACGTTAGTTGTCCGCTATGTCATCGTAGCTCTGACATCGCGCGGTGTTGTAGTCGGATCGCGGTTGCCTTACATCTAACCAAAATGTCTGCGCAATTCGTAATTCGTAACGTGCGCCGAGTTTTGGTTCGGTTTTTTTTTTGGCACGTCTGTGACTCTATGTGTATTGTATCTCGATGTTTTGATGAGAATGGTAGTTTTTGAGAAGTAGTCTTCAAAAATGCTTAATATTGGATATAAAGTTTCAAATATCATTGATTATACCAGTAAATTAACAATACTGTTATCTTAAACTATTAATGGTTACTGATTCAACGACCATTTTAGTTTAACCTTTGTTTTAAGTTCATAATGCTTTCGTGTCGCCTTCAAAATAGATCATAGGTTTATTAGTCAGTTGTTAGAAAGTTATGATTGGTAAAAGGAAAAGTTCCCTTCTAATTGGCGTCTATGAGTTACGAACTTTGTTAATTATGCCGATTTTACTGTTACAAAGAGGGACTTTATCGAACGTCTAATTCTCTAAGGAGATACAAAAAAAATATTTGATGTCGTTTCAAGAGAAAAACTTATACCTTTGTTATAATATATTATTCAAAAATACATTAGAAACGAAAATACAAAAATTACGTAAAATATATATCACTTCATATTCAACTATAGGTAATCATGTCAACTCAAATTTACGTTTTAACTACGAATTCTAGCTAATTTGCTCCAGTAAAGTAAGAATTCTACTAGTAGTAGACTTCATTTTGTTTTATTTTCATCCAGTCTATTAAAATCTTGCACGGGTAAAGGTAACGATGCAGTTGGAGTGCCTCATTTGCCTAAGCACCCTCACTACACAAAATAGCACTTTCCTGTTGTCCAGAAAATTGAAAAATGGTTAAAAAAATACAATTTCATTCGTTCAAAAATATAGCCCCAATATAACAATCTTATTGTACAGAATACAGACGCCAGAAAGAAAATACCTAACGGCGCATTGCCTTCGTGAACTTAGAACTGAATCCCTGGAGGTTTATGTCTTTTCGGATCAGGGGGCTTACGGGAGGACGAGCGAGGAAAACTCCTTTCCCTCATAAATATTTACTTTATGAAATAACGCGCCTGAGGCTTGGCTTAGCCTTACACACTGGCTGCTACCAGGTGATAACTGCCATGTAATAAAAAACAGTTTCCTCTCACGCGCCGTATAAATCTATTAACTTAAAAATTCTTCTCTTCTGTTTTATGTGCTAATATTGTTGTCTTGAGAAATAAAACTTACTTACGTGTTGAAATTAAGCACTTATGACCGATTTTATTGCGTGTATTTAACATTGTTTTAATTCCTGACGTTACAAACACTTTGCAGTGTTTGGTTCAAGTTCGTTGCCGCCGAAATCTTATATGTCAACTGGACCTAACGTCTTATTTTGTATGTAGGTAAGCAACAAGAAAATGAGTAAGCTTTTAATAATCTAAATCATATTTTTTAGAACACCAAACAAATATCACAAAGACAGTGTCAACTTAAGTACACCATAAATAACTAGGTCTTTTGATAAATATATCAACTTTTGATTTACTAAGTCAGCGACTGGATTTCCAACATAGCAACATTATATTTTTTTAACAGCACGTGTTCGTTTAAAAAATAAAATTCTAACATAAATCACAGAGCATCAAATATTATAAATTAGCAAGTATAATAAATAATTCATTTGCTGTTTTTATGAAAATAAACAACAAGTCACAGGGGTTAGAACGCGAGGTGGGTTGGGCGGCTTAACAGATTTTAAAGAACACCGAGAGTGTTCTTCAAGACTAAAGTGTTAGAAACTAACTGCGGTTTCAGTGGAGTAGGTTCATGGCCGTATATTTTTATCGGATAAAAAGTATTCCATGTTACTCCCTGGTCTTCCAAAACAGTGCAAAAACCAAATATTTCTGCTGCTGTTCCTAAAAATTACACAAGCAAATTAACAAATGTACTCACTTTCGCATCTATTTATGAAATTAAATTTAGCTTTTTACCAATTTAATAAATAAAAACCTCTGCTCATCCGTGTAAATCATCAAAAATTGGTCATTACATTAACTGGAAATCGTCATTCATGCGCCGGACGCTCAAATAATGCAACGCATTGACGTGTGAACATGCAGCGTGAACGTGAATGAACAGACTGTCGGTCGGTTGGTCGGTCGGTGAAAAGTTACGTCCAATTAGTGGGAATCGATGACGCGAAGCCACTGTCTGAATTTGACAACCACTACCATGGTTACGTTATAGTGCAACCAGTGTTGCCAGATTGGGGGTTTTGTCGCAAATTTGGGGGAAAATTGTCCTTTGCGGAAATTTGGGGAAATGATGTTGTTGGGATAATCATAAGCTATAGCGAAGTCTGTCAGAACAAACATCAGTTCTGTCAAAAATAATTTTCTTGTAAAATGTGTCTTTTTGTTCCAAAACATGTGTGACTTGTGGAGATTTACGAAATTATTGTAATTTGTCTACTAAGAGTGGAGTAAACTCGTTTACTACTCGTAGTAGTCTGGTATCAGTTCAGTATGTACCGAACCTATCCACCATCAATCACGATTTGGACCTTATTGTTTATCAGTCTAAGCTTACACATAAATACCCACAATTGCACCTGCGGTTGCACGTCACCAATCATAGACTGGATTAATACCAAGTTTAATTTGTATTCTCCGACTTACATAGATTATTATTATTATTACTATTCTTTGTATAATTAGAACCATTATTTTTTTGCGAAATTTTTCATTTGAATAAGTAGTAAGTAAATATTTGAAATGTGGATAATTAAAAATATCTGACTTGGCAACCCTGGAAGTATCTTATTTGTCCAGTTGAATAGGGAGCCACTATCCTATTTTACCATAGATTCTTACTATCAAAATGATAGCATGCTGCAATGACAGGCATGCTGTGAATATTTTAATTCATTACTATATCAAGTCGGTCAGTCTGTATTTTTTTTTTTTATATTACAAGAGTCGATATAATTAAGCATCAACTGTCGTATTTTCTGAATAAAAAATTAAATATCCACAAGAATTTTCACTTTTATTCAGTTCCTTTATGTGACCACCTTTACGAATAATTTGGTCAGTATTCAACACAGCTATATAATACATTTTAAACCAACTTCAAAAAAGGAGGAAGGTTTTCAAATCGGTGCGTATTTTCATTGCAAGCCATCCTCTTCTTTGCTTTAATGCATATGGAGTATGTCCTAAAACTCCTAAAACTGCAACCAGTACGACCAGAGGATGGAAAGCAGCTTTCTCCCGCTGCATGGTGGATCGGTGCACGCTCTGCAATCTCCAAGCCGCCTGCCAAGCCTGGGGATTATGGCACACATTATCCTCAACCAAAATATTAATTTGATATCGTTTGCCTTAACCACGCAAATTAATGCAATGCAACCCAAGTTGACGTCATTATCAACTCTTAACTTTTTGTCATCTAACATCGTCTGAGATCTTAGTTGTCAGTTCCTAAATATTCCCAAAATGGAACTTAACCTGAAATAGCTCCGATGAAGATTGGAAAGCAGATATTATGGCAATGTTATTTTGGAACTGAATTTGAATGGCCTGCAATGCTGAAACAATGCATTCTCAACCATCAACACGCACGGTTGATCTGCTGCGAGGAAAATACCAGGAAATACGGCTTCACAACAATTCACAACATTCCGAAATAACTATCGCTATCGGCATCTAACTATCGGCAGATAATATCTAAAATATGAGAACTAACACGTAGAATCTTCAGGATCGTGAGGACAAACTGTACTTAAAGTTATATTATTATCATAGAATAAAATATGTACTACAACCGTCCGATAGACCGTCCGAATCGATACGAACGAAAGTCACCGAAATAGCCCACCGGATTAGCAAGTTGAAGTGGCAGTGGGCAGGGCACATAGCACGCAGGACAGACGTCCGATTAGGCCAAAATATTCTTGAATGGAAACCACGGACCGGTAAGTACAGCGTAGGACCTCCACACAGAAGATGGACAGACGGCCAAAAAGAGACCGCAGGGAAACGCTGGATGCAGGTCGCTTCCAACCGGCCCTTTTGGAGATCGGTGGAGGAAGCCTATGTCCAGCATGGACGTCCTATGGCTGAAATGATGACGATGATGTACTAAAAAAAGCCAATTTGACTGAGGATAAAATATTTTTTGTCATATTGTGATAAATTATCAAAATCTATCACTAATTTAGCCATGCAGACGAGTTAAAAAACAGATTATATTATTGCAGACACTGCCTTGTGACTGTTTCTTTTTGTCGTTGCGCCCCCTTTTGTGGGATATCGTTGAATAGGTATTTTAAAATGAAGGGAAGGTTTCATTCATCACTTTTTTATCTAGTGTATATTTTGTTAAATATGGCCCGCCAAAGTGGCAACAAGTTGGTCCCACGCATTTCTAAACTATTAGAAATAGCAACGTGTTACTTACCATACTGACATATTATTTATTAAAAGCTTTCAATCAAAATTATTTCGAGTATTTTTTTTATTAGAACTTTTTGCGATATGGCGATAAATTTAATAAATACAAGACGTTCTCACTCAAACGTCGTTAACCTTTTCGTAAAATTGTATTTACAAAGAATGTTTTCTTTTTGACTAAACCATGAAAAGTATTTAGCATTAGCATTGCCATTCAACGTTGTAATGCCGCCAGCATGTTGGGTACGCTGCCAACTGGTAGTGGGCTTGAGCATTTGGATTGTCTTTAGACCTTCAACGGTCTATGGACAGTCTAACTGTATTTGTAGTGTTAGTTTTAGCTTGTATTTTGTTTAGTTATTAAAGGCACTTGCCCAGTTAAAAATGATAAAAAGTATAATTATGTTATGTTGGTATGATGTACGTCTGAAAGTTCGTTAAGCCCACAGAACTTTGTTCTTTTGAAATTTTCTGTGACCTCCACAATCTGAAATATGATGATTGTGACCACAATTATATGGCACTTATAAAAATACTAGCTGCGCCCCGCGGTTTCACCCACGTAGTGATGAAAAATGGCGATGATGATGGAAAGTAGCCTATGTCACTTTTTGGCTCTTGAACTATACCTATGCAAAAAATCAGGTAAATCCGTTGTACTGTTGCAGCGTGAAAGAGAAACAAACATCCATACATCTATACACCCACACATACAAACTTTCGCGTTTATAATATTAGTAGGAAATACAATATATGGAAATTATATTATACTTTGACTTCGAAAAATGGAACCCTACAATATGCGTCAGAGGCTTCCGCGGTTAAATGAAAAGAGAAGCCACTCGATCTAAAAAATAAATGCTCTGTGTTAGCAAGACAAGAACTTACTTATCTACTCGAACTAGGTATCTAAACACCTTTTCCATTTAGTTAAAGACTCCATACTAATGCGGCCACCCTACGCATGAAACACAAGTATCAAATAAAGGGATCTACAAAGCAATGAACGTCACCTTTACTGAAAATTAATTGTCTAACAAAGCTCCAAGACAAATTCCGGACTCAGTGCACTGCCATGTGAAAACAGGAGTAATGGTGACTTATCAAAGCTCCTCGTTGTTTCACATTACTTACATGCGTACAGTTTAGGGCATATTAATTCTACAGACAGTGTCCTTGAACTCTTTCAAGTTCACGGGTAGTTTAAGTTTCCCGCCATAGCTATCTCCCTTGCACATTATTAAAATTTTGAAAATAAAAAAGCTAATTGGCCATCATAAAAATAATGTTAGAAATGTTTGATAGCCGTTGTCATGTTGATTTTTAGGGTTTCGTACCCAAAAAGGTGTAAGCGGGACCCTATTACTAAGTTTACGCTGTCTGTCCGTTCGTCCTACCTTATAACGGCTGTATGATAGGTTTGTGATTGTATCTTTCGAACCGTAACAGATTGTTAAAATTTCCCCAGAATATGTAATGTTACGGCGGACTAACTAAGAATTAATCATAAAGCCAAATAATAAAAATTAAAGAACTAAAGAATCTACTGAACCAAAAATCTCCATAAAGAAACTTTTTTTTACTATTTTGTGCGATGAGTGACTGAACTGGACTTGGATGTTGTCTTGTTGTAGTTAACAAATTTATGTGGTAGAATACAGAACCCAAAAGGCTCGAGCCCGACTCGTACTTCGCTAGTTTAATTTCCTTATAGCGAAGGAGATCTTAAGTAACTATATTTTCAAACAATGCTATGTTCTCAAATGGTTCATTCTACAGTGCAATTAAAATATACAATCATTTACCACTGGAATTCAAGTTACTGGAAATAGCACAATTCAAGCGCAAGCTAAAAGCATGGTTAGTATTAAAAGTGTTCTATACACTGAAATAATATTTTAATGATTAAGAAAGTTGTAATATAATGATGTAAATTAATGTAGTTTTAGATGCTTAATGTAGATAATTATTATATAATATCTCAATTATACCTATTCTAAGCTGCATACCTTCTGTTTTTTATTCTTTTCTTTTTTTATGGTGTAATGGAAACAATATAAATCTAGGCTAAGAAAATATTGTACGCCCGAAGAGGGTAAAACTGTGGTACTCAATGATGTGTTTGTAACAACTCATTTACCAGTTTTAAACAATAAAAGTTATTCTATTCTATTCAAGTTTTTTTTTATGTCCCCACCAAAACTTAGCGTAAAAAATGGTTCAAAGATAAACTTTCAAAGTTTTCTAAATTCTTAAAATTATTACTCACTATTACCATTTTTTTATATTATTTTTTTTTGAAAATGCTTGAATGAGAAAAATCTGGCTGGGGAGCGGGCTCTTAAAAAACAAAACACTGTATATTCACTCTAATTTGTTTCGCTTTTGCTGTATTCTTCCTACAAATGCTTTTTAAAATTCGGATGTTCTAAAGGTTCCTTCTAAAAGCCCTTCTGATACGGAGCGTTGAATTTTGTGAATTTTTCCAAGCAGTTAGTGTCTATTTATGCCAAGTGCCACTCTTAATTTCATAATGATCTTGTTTATATTTTTACCATTCAGAAATTAATGGCTCCTATCGGGACCCAACTCACGATCTGCGCCGGAAAACTTGAAATAAAAGCCCCGAAAGCGCTTGCTCTAAAACAAGGCTCCCCTTTTCTCACAAATGAGAGTACACAACTTCTTTGAAAAGTTAATTAAGTTACAATATAATAAAGATTTTCTTATAACGGAATGTAAAGAGAGATTAAACGTTTTTCTCATTAATATCTCGATTGTTGTACCTACGCGTTCATTATGACGACTTTTTGAGACACTTCAATAGAAACGTTTTATTTGGATCTGCTCTCAAGTTATAATATCGAAATTTATTCAGTAAAAGAATTAAAACACAAGCTCAAAAATGCTTTAAGTGGTGTCTAAATTGAACGATATTTTTTTATATTATGAAAACATAATCAAATCTTTGCAGATTGAAAAATTGTGTGCGTATATACATAAGATATTAGAGGAAACAAAAATTGGCTGTAAACTAATCTATACTATTATTATAAAGAGGAAAGATTTGTATGTAAGTATGACTGTAACGAATTGGCACAAAAAGTACTGGACCGATTTTAAAAATTCTTTCACTGTTGGGAAGCTACTCTATCCCCGGGTGACATAGGCTATAATCTATATCCGTGCGAAGCTGGGGCGGACCGCTAGTTTAGATATAAGAGACTCAGTTTTTTTTAGAAGTATGTTCTTCAAATAATGTACTTTGGAAACATTATATAGAATACTTGAAAAAAATATATTTGAAACGAGACAGTCATTTATTACTTCATACTATCAATAAGACCGTAATTAAAAGACTAAGACTACTAGACTGGGAAATACCGCTTGAACGGGTGTTCCCCGATAGTTACAATCTGGATATCTCCAAATCGCGACTTAATCGGTTTCTCCAATTAGGCAAGCGTGCTCCGTTGTAGACCGCATCATCACTTAATATCAAGCGAGTTGGCAAGTAAACGCAATCCTATTAATGATTTAAAAAAAAACATCAAGCTTGACTTTTTCTCTCGCTCCCTGAGACGACTCGAACCGATTTTACCCGAACGAGTATCTAAGCGTGATGGTCGCACAAGTTCGATGCTTTTTCCCCATCCCAAAAAGTGCCTTAAAGTAAAGTAGTAAAGTAAAATTTTATTGCATAGCCTAAAGAAGTTTTCATTTCAATAAAACAACTCGAATTTTTACTTATATCCATACTACATAATTATTGATGAGGTCGTCTCAATTCCAGTGCTCCTGAAATCCAATCAAATGTTCGAGATATACATGTCCTTGTTTTCTGCTTCAAGCTCCTATTAACAAGGGCACCATTTCCAATAACATTCTACTAATATAATTATATTAAGTTAAATCAGCTTATAAGAAAAAAATACCCTCCCTATCTTCGTTACATACACGAATAAAGAACAATTCTAGCAATAAACTTATATCTAGTCAATAATTACCAACCTACGACTGGCATTCTGAAAAACAAAGACATGGAGAAACAAAGAAACAGTGATTCAATTTCAGTGATGGACTCATCGAGATTCTCAATAAAACCGGCCAAGTGCGAGTCAAGCTCGCGCACTGTGGGTTCCATACCACTACATAACTTGTTATCTACAGTAGAAAAAATAATGCAAAAAGACAACCGCGAAGTTATTTAAGTTATTGCCATTTAGAAACCTCGAGTGTGATTTTATTTTCGAGCGTGTCATTACCCGCCTTCTTCTCCTCGGTTAAAAGC
Organism: Agriopis aurantiaria; assembly: GCA_914767915.1. Classification (NCBI taxonomy): domain Eukaryota; kingdom Metazoa; phylum Arthropoda; class Insecta; order Lepidoptera; family Geometridae; genus Agriopis; species Agriopis aurantiaria. The sequence goes on along the minus strand of OU611983.1, from coordinate 8,405,961 downwards.
ACTGAAAAATTAACAGAGTTGGTTCTATCACATAGTTTAAGAACCGTGCAAATTTTCTTTTTACAGAGGCAATGAATGCTTTCAATATAGCCTGCCCAAACACAACCCTTCCCAGGGACCAATCCTCCCAAAAACAGTAGGACGTGCCGCTCTGTGAGCTAGAACGGAATACTTTAATACAAACGTCCAGCACTTCCTCAGAGCAAGCACGTCTTCTAGCTGTTTCCCGTTGGGAATCGGGTCTTTGGTACCAGGCCTTTCCTTTAACAAATTTAGGAAATTTACTTAATAACAACACGTTTCGGGTTGCCATTTCGTTGCGCGTCGGTGCACCTTGTAGCATTCCTTATTGATGTGTTGGTGAAAAAATTTACAGCCTCGGTCACCACGGATTATCATGTAGTAGATGTGTCGGTCGCATAGCGTGCCACAACAATTTAAATTACATCATCCGTCGGGCCATCAGGAGCACCGATATCGCAGTGGTTTTGGAATCGAACGGCATACTACGTGTAGCCGAAAAGCCCAAGGAATGACTATCATTTTGCCTGAGACGCAAATAATCCGGCCTTGACAGAGGCTACTTATTTGTGCCGTTTAGGGTAGAAACACATGGACCGTGGAGACCAAGTGCTTTCGAAATATTTAAGGGTTTGTCGGGAAGACTAAAATATTCTTTACGTGATCAAAATACTGGCCTATACTTTGGTCAAAAAGTTACAATCCAGCGAATCAACATGGCCAGCATTTTAGTCACGTTGTCTGAAATTAGAGAACGTTTGAACGGGTGTATGCTCCTACTGGATACTCCTACTAGTAAAAACACAAGGACTAATATGTCCATATGCTCCTATTGTGATGTCATAAGCAATAAGTACACAAAAAATCTATAGGCCTTCGTTGTCTATAGATAGTACAATTTTTTTTTAAATTTTTACCCTCGTCTCATATTTGGAAAGGAAACAAAAATAAAACCTAATACGACTAATAAATAAATATACCCTAAATTAAACTAAAAACTAATTCAAAGGCCCCTTTATGGAAAGAGAAGTGGCCAGTACGCTGGCAGCATTTTTTCACAATTTTTGGCCAAAGTGGGCGCAACCATTCAGATCACCAGTCGCCTCCACCAAACGTTTGGTCAGGTCCCTATATTTTTCAAGTTTTGTATTTAGTTCGCAGGTAGGTGTTCAATGTTGTTGTTGAATTATTGTTTTTGTTGTAACATTAAAACTATTTACTAGACATAGATACTTATTACTATATTACATTAATTAAGTACAAATTAAGTTTGAGAAAGTTATTTCTTACTGTTACAAACTCCAGCACAAACACGCTTTGATAAACCATTTCCCCATCGAATTAGTTCCTATCAACAATTACAGCCACATCAATCCGACGCCATTTCTACTTCAAACAACTGGAATTAAGATAAATATCAGCATGATGATCTTCGCCACTAATTAAAACTTTGAGCAGTGTGGGAGGTACCTCCCACCGCGGGCGTACTAAGGAAGTAACGTGAGGATTTAGATGCCAATGTTAAAATATTTGTTTCCAAATAGTTTATTTTATCTATATATAAAAAAACAGTCGTGTATGTTACACCATTTATAACTCAATAACGGCTCTCTGCCTCGAATAGTAGAATTCTTCTCCCCGAATAGCAGAATAAGTATTAAAATATCTGAAAATTTACGAAGAAATAAATTATGAAGAAACTTTATTTTGCGATATATTTTATATGGAACGGCAAGAATATAATTCTGCATAGTTGTGTATTTAGTATTCACATAAGTGCTGATTTTTTCATCTATATATTTAAGACTTAAAAAATATACTCAACTTACCATCAGGCGGGCTGCATGCTTGTTTCATTATCATTATTATTACCTGATTTTAATGTTCAGTGAATTCTTTCAATGAATTATTGATTGATTCAGTGAGGGCCTGTTAATCAGTGGAAGACGAGTAAAATTACTGCACGCTAAAATAGACATTGTTATGATGTCATAGAATTTAAAGAATTTTTTGAGTATTTCTAAAATATCAATATATTTGACGAATAAAAGCTTGCGCTTTACCTTCACTTCACCCGATATTAAACCATGATGCGTGCTATCAAGGATCATAAATATTAATTTTGTCTATGGTTCTATGATGGCGCACGCTTTTCTAGAAGAAAACAATTCACTTATGACAGACAGTCACCCAGATTGTATCGGGAACACACATTTAAGCAGCGCATTCCACATCAAGCTCAGAAACACATTTTCCGTGAACTTTGTACTAATTATGTGTGTAAATTATTGTTTTTACATATTTTTCTTCTTAAGAATTCTTTAAGCTGCGAAACAAGTATTTTCAAATTACATAAAAGGTAAATAAAACTGAACAAGTGCGAGTCGGGCTCGCGCACTGAGGGTTCCGTACCACCACAAAATTCAATAACGAAATTTCCAGTTGTAACTTGGTATTGAACAGAAACTTGTCACCAAGTCGCACTTGACCATTATTTATTATTTGTTGTTATACTTTAGAGTGTTTACTATAATGCCAAGTTTGACGCTTGTACGTATTTCCGTTTTTACATGAGAGCTAAAACAAAAATACGTTTGTTGTATGAGGATGCCCCTTTTGTTTTGACTTTTTGACTTTTTTATTATTTTTTAGTTAATCAACCGTAACGTTACATATTCTGTGAAAATGTCAACTGGCTATCTATTACGGTTCGAAAGATACAGCCGTTTAAAAGTAGGACAGACAGACGGACAGACAAAAATCGTAGGCTTAGTAATAGGGTCCCGTTTTTAGCTTTTAGTTCGGTACCCTAAAAACTTAGCCCCAAAATCTTCCCTCGCTCCGTCCTTACCCTAACACCCTTAGCAAATTGTGACATTTTATTGTACACCCCTTGGATCGTTTACATTTATTACCCCCGAAAAAGTAACGCGCGACTCCAATGAATATTACATAGAAACGGAGACAATGAATTCATTGCAAAATTTAATGTCATGGATCTCGATGTAGCTCGTTTTAAATGAATTGTGATATTAAATTTCGAGAATAAACATATATTATTATTTGCGTTATGGCGAATGGTGGTACTCACTGAGGTTTATACTTTTAAATCAGACATAAACTTTGTAAACACTATTTTAAGCTATAACGGTTGTACTTGGACTGCCTGGGCGTTGAAGGGATGGTGTCTTTTTGCACTACTTTTTTATACTTTAGTAGCTAAAAAATGATGTGGTGGTATGTACATGTGGTGAATTCTCAGTGCGCGAGCCCGACTCGCAATTGATCAGTTTATTACATTAAAACTAATACATTAAAAAATATGTTTGATTTTGCCCCCCCGCTTCTTTGTTACTTTTATTATTTTTTAGTTAATCCGCCGTCATATTTCATTTTTCCGTGAAAATTTCAACTGGCTATCAATTACAGTTCGAAAGATACAGCCGTTAATACATAGGACAGACGGACGGACATACAGACAGACAGACATCGTATGCTTAGTAATAGGGTCCCATTTATACCCATTGGGTACGCATCTATCCATATGGGTTAGGCATCTATCCTTACCAAAAAGGTTCTCCAAAAACTAAATTTTCTCAGAAACTGGTTAACAAAAACTCTTCCATCATTAAGATAACAGATTAAACTAGATAGTTATATCCGTAAGAATTATTCATGATGAATAAATAGTTTTAAAATTACAAGGCCCTTTCGAAAAGTGGGGCATCTATCCCGGTTTTACCCTAATGGCCAAGTACGAGTCGGTGACAAATTTCTGTTCATTACCAACTTATCATTGTGTATAACACATACATACATAGTGTACATAGCTTCATTGTAGCAAAATATTAACTATGTGACTGCATGGAAATTGCTTCGACTATTTTGCATTAGGCCTGAATAATACTGGTACATATGCATGAACCCAACTCGCATTTGGCTGGTTTATTATTATTTTTTCCTCTGTTAAGATTAAGCCGTTGCACTATTTATGCGTTTGCAAGTGTCAAGTATTAAAATATTATCAAATTTCATTAAATATCGTCAAACAAGTCGTTGTCACAGTCAGAGGCAAGCAAAGTATGTCACAGTCAAGTTGAAGTCATGCCCTAGTAAAGTGGTAGAGGAAAACCTCTACACCTTACTAGGGCATGACTTCGAAAAAAAGCCTCTTGTAAAAGCAAGAGGCTTTTTGGAAACATCAATTTATACGTACATATATTTAGACGACACCTGAAAACATAATAGGTACCTTTCATACTAATTTTTTGAGCACTTCTGTAAAAACAGTAAAAATATTCATAATAATTTCCATCTCTAGTCAAAGAGTCAACAGATCGTCTCAAGTAGAGCCAAAGGTAATCTCAGGGCAAAAACAGGCACTCAGCAAACAACGGCAGAAGGTTTAATCTCTATGAGGTACAAATCGCTCGTTATGTAAATTGAATCTCTTGCAAATTTGAATCTCTTTCATAAGCCAATTCCCCCTGGATAAAAACAATAGGGTACTCTTTAAGATATTATCAGTCTGAAGAGGGAATTTATCTCGACTCATTAATTAGTAAACAACCTGCGTGATAAATTTTAATTACATAATTGCTTTCACTGTTGAATACGTAGGCCATTGTTTTTTAAAAATTATAAAGGTAATGTAAATAATACAAGTACATATTATGTAAAAATTCACGACCAATAATACTAAGAAGAGCGGAAATTTCAAGCTGCTTAGTTGATCTTGATCAAACATAGCCCAAAATCACCGATATGTACCAGCTTTCAAATGATAATGACATTTTTTTTTTGAACAATTAAAAACATTGAATGTTCTTATGTGTAATATAAACAAAAGGAATTAAAAAAAATTGTTTAATAAAAAAAAATTGATTCAAACAAGTTTTTAAACCTGAAAACTGTATGAAATATATTTGAGCGGTTGTTGTAATGAAATTTATTTTGAACGTTCGCGTTGTAATGAACTAGAACAAGTTTAGGCAGAAGGTAACTCATTACTTAACTAAATTACTGACTGACAAGTGCCTGTAATAAAAAAATACAAGCCAACTAACACTACTAAAACGATTAACTATAACATGGTGTTCTTCAAAGGGGCGGTTAATAGTCTTTAGGGGTCGGCAACGTATTTGTGACGGTGTTGGTGTTGCAAATATCCATATACGACGGTGATCGCTTACCATAAGGTGGCCTGTCCACTTGTTTGCCACCTATAGCATAAAAAAAAGTTCTGTTGGAATGTCCAGATAGACCGTTGAAGGTCTAAAGATAATCCAAATGGTCAACCCCACTACCAATTGGCAGTATACCTAGCATGCTGGTGGCATTATCACGCTGAATAGCAATGCTTATGCGTCAAATTTCATGTGGTTTTTGCCTGAATAAATCTAATCTAATATTTATATTGGTACAATGTCATTTAGAAAAATTATGCAGAATATAATAAAAATTTCGACGTCTCGTTCAATTTAATTCTGTTTTTAGCAGTTCCAGCCTCATCTGTGTTCATTAGCGGCGACCGTTATAGTAATATCTTTTTGGCTAACATTAATCCCAACTGCTACCAAGTCAGTGTTTCGGTTCAATATTTTCCTTGGCAGAATCTTTTGTTGCGAGAAGAGATTTCTTGTCACTATTCTAATAATGACGGTTTGACGATATAATTTTGAGAAAGAAAAAAGAAACAGATTCGGTTTGTAGTCCTAGAGAATTTACCTTAATAATGAGAACTGAGAACCAACCCGCACTGGTCCAGCGTGTTGGATATGGCCCAATCACTCTTCGTTCGTTACAAAATGTTCGGGGGTAGGCTAAAAGTTCAGCAGTGGACTGTTAAAAGGCTGATTATGATGAATAAAAACTCAGCAGAAGTACTACGGAGCCTTACTCAATAACAAGCCACGGAGGAGGTCAACATAACCGGAGGGACGAGGGTCGAACGAGTCCTCGGTCTGGTATATAATTGCAAAATACTTTTACACTACTAACTAACGAAATATAAAACGAAATATAAACTAACGAAAATAGTAAAAAACTTAAAATTTGCGAGTAAATCCACGGAGTACAATTAGACATTATAGTAAATAGGCTTGTTTCGATACACAGACTAGATAAAGCTACTTTTCGATTACAGATTTCTATTTAGGCAACATTCATGATTACGTTAATATCAAACACAATACTATCAAAATACAAAAATAATATTAATTTGAAATTTGCGTAAGTGATTGACATATCCGACCAATTTAATAAGATGCTGCACACAAGGATCTTATATATGCCCTAAAAGACTAAAACGCCCTTAGCTGTACAACACAAATGCCTAAACGTAAAATCTACGGTAAGTAATAAATTCCGCATTTAGACGGTTAATACTACGAAAATTGAAAATAATTATAGTCTATCAAGTACCTTTATTATCAATTTTCGTTCACACCAGTTTGTACAACCAAATAATACAACATTGTACCATGTCTCCTGTTTTATAAGCACGTAAAACACCAACAGTCAACGTTTGTTGGGTATAGCTGCAGTGGAACCCAGCAAAAACATCGCAAATCTCTGTCAAAGTGTATTTTGTTTATTTCGTTCATTCTAATATTGTTATTCAAATGTCAGATGCAGTGAGCGAAGTACGAATACGATACGTAAAATATGTAGACATTAAATTCTATTCAAATTTTGAATTTCGAAACATTTGTTAGGAATTCAATATGTAATTTACGTATCAAGTATTCGTATTTTGACCACTGTTAAATACTTCATCATAGACAGTGTGTCATAAAGTCGTGTGCTGACTTTGTAGGCATATTCTGGCGCTTTCGTACGTTTTCAATCTAAACGAGGCAACTGTCGCAAATTGGGACCATTCATCGTTGAAAAGAAGATCAAATGCATTTACTGCGGAAAATTTCCCGACGTTTTCAGCGCAATTGCTCAATGCTATAGAACAATGTTGTTACTGTAATATTTGCTTTGTGGGGAGCGAATTGAGTGCTATTCGAGTTTATTTTTCTAAAGAACTTCCTTTTGTAGGAGATACCTGTGAGCTCTGTGTAGCTTCCTTAAAACCTACAAAGCTTAAGATGCTTCCAATTCGCCTGTATGCATTTATTTTTATATCTATTGTACGATATGTGTCTAGTAAGTTTAGTAATATAAGGGCGACACGGAATGGCGATACCAAGACAAAAAGTGGTAATTGTACTTTTGTAACAAAACATTGCAGATCGCTTTTAAAATGGCAAGCTCACAAAATTTCATTTGTATAGTCTGAAAAAAAATCTATAGCAAGTTCTCAAATCACTTTCTGGATACATTTTCCTTGTCACTAGAAACTGTTGTCTCGAGATGAATTTCTTTCGGTCATAATCTGACAAACTGTTGTTGGGGATATATTAACAGTGGCAGCAATAAAAGGAATAAAATGCGCTGTGTTGGGTTGCACAATGTCAGAGCAGACGCGGTGTCAAGCACAGAAAATTATGACCATTCATCTGAGGCCGGCGAGGATTACGGGGAATGAGGTCGCGTCTTTAGCATTTGAGTTGTCGCTGACGACAATTTTAAATGTTCCGGGATAACGTAAGCGCACTAATTAAAATCTTCTATTTATATTTGCGACTTCGTACGCGTAGAATTTCATATAAACTTTCAACCCTTCTTCGACGCTTAATTCGGCTCTTTCAAAAAAAAAACTCAACAGACCTACTCTATATCATATTAGTAATCTACCTGCCAAGTTTTAACTTCGTCGATAAAGTAGTTTTTGAGAATTCGTGATGTCTGTCGGACGTTAGTCTGTGACTGAACGGTATTTCACTTTTACATATAGAAAATTCTAACATGCCTTTCTTATTATACTATTTACTACTGATGGAGAGATTCAGTGAAAAGGAAAGGATTCGAAAGCCTGGCTGTGCTTTGGCAGAAGTGTTATAGAAAAATATACCTACTCTCATTTCTAAACGGTGAACGTAAGTTAGTATGAACTAGTTTACAGTACTTGGTTTGGTTAAAAACGTTTTATTTCAGCTTAATAATTACATTGAGATGCTAGGAGTTCAAATTTCCTCCAGCTTGAACTTTGGGTTTCTAAAAGGCAAAGACCGTAGCGAAAAAGCTTGGTATCTTATTAATGGAAAGGCAGTACGTACTTTAGATCAAAATAGCTGCTGTACCAATTGAGTTATTTTTGTAAGAGATTGCAAAGCCTCGTTCTAGTAAGGTCTAATGTGTGGTCTCAAATAAAGTGAATAGATATCTTCTAGGCAAACATTTACCATTTTAGACCTTTGAGTATAAAACTTGAGCCCATTCGACATAGGTTTAATTAAAAAAAATACGCAATTCATAGCTGAAAAGTGCGCATCCGAAAACTACTGGCATTTTTGCTGCACAACGTCATAATTTGTCTAATACAAATCGACTATATTTTTCACAGTTTTTCACGTAACCGAGCGCTGACAGATTAATGTGCAGCAAAAATTGACGCTTCATTTTATTTTCGTGGCAATTCCCGATGAAATATTATTGTCACTCCGTCATGGTATTCCACCGTATTTACTCGCTGGACTCAGTTAATCCTAAGCGATGGACAAAGCAAAACCTGAACAAAAAAAAAACTCAATACTTATTATGTTAGAAACAGAAAGATAAACCTACAATAATAAGTACAATTTAATTGCAAGAATTTAGAAACTGGGGAATGTCTTTAAAAAATGAACGCGCATTAAAAGTATAATCGAGGATTTCGAAAAGTAGATCCTCGGACGAGACAGAAGTAAGAAGAGCCTGGATAATGTCCTCTGGCACTAATTAAAACTTTGGAAACAACGAGAAAAAGGGTTGAGAAATATGGCGTTTGGCGGATAGTAATGACGCTGCCGCACTGCTTAATTCACAGAGCTTTTCTTCTTTCAAATTATAAATTACAAGACTCGATGCGGCGTCAAGAATTAGCATTACTTGTTAAAATTCTATGGGCTTCCTCGAACAAATTCAAATTGAAATTATGTATTTATCGGAACATGGTATACAAAGGTGCATACAAAGTTCATACGTTGAACCTTTGGGATGGATCAGCCAAGTATCGGTTTGAGGCGTTGGAATCTATTAAGAAACGTGTCAAAATGCTCATTACTAACGAATTTCCAGTTCAGACTAAGCTTTTAGTTTTAACATCGGGGTAAAGTTGCTACTCTATTGATTTTATGTAATATATTTCATAGAAATTTCATCGGATCTGCATGATCTAACGGCCAGTGCCGCACGAAAAGGCGACACCGTTTCATGGTTGATATACTGAAAAACCGTACATAGCACTTTGATTACGCATTTATTTTGCGAACTGTTAGACTGTAGAATGCCACCTGAATGGGTGTTCCCGATATTTGTAATCTAGGTGTTTCCAAGTCGCGAGTGAATCGGTCTCTTCTAAGCAAACGTGCTCAATTGTTGACCACATCATCGCTCACAATTAGACGAGGCAAACCTAGTATCCAATAAAATAATAACATACTTACAAAGTATTTAGTATAAACTCATGGCCTTCATAGGACGTGTGACTAACAAAATTTGGAAACTACATTTATAATCTTAGTGTGATGACATGCGATCAAACTATGCGATTCTGTTGAGGTGATGAAAAATGTTGCGTGACCGCAAACTGTAACACGGTGCGTTAAGTTTCACGTACACTTGATTTTCCGCACTTTTCTGTTTCAGTGCTAATTCGAGCCCGTATTAAAAGTTTGCCGTAAGCCCCTGAGTCTTTTAGCACATACTATTAGAAGCTTTGCCTGTCTAAACCAAAAAATACATAATATAAATAAATAAATATTCAGGAAATTTATGCACACACGGTCATCTTTTTTTTTTAATAGAAACTTTCGCTTGGCCGCAATCTCGTGCGACGATGCGGTCTACGATGAAGTACGCTTGCCTAGAAGAAACCGATTCACTCTCAACTTGAAGACACCCTGATTGCAGTATGGAATTCAAACGCGCCAACCACTGAGCTTAGAGATACCAGATATTTATGAACATTAGTGTTTGTTCTATATCTGGTTGTTAATATCTATTTAAGTATGTATTTAAAACTATATATGTATGTATATCAATCTCTGGCAGCCATATCACAAGCTTTGCTTAGTTTGGGGTCAGATGACCGTGTGTGAAAAAATGTCCCGAATATTTATTATTATTGTTATTATCTCAGTGGAAAATGCTGCCAAAACTGAACAAAGACTGATTTCTATAAAAGTATTCTGACACTATTGTCGCGAGCGCGCGCAATGTTAATAATGATAAGTTTAAAAGTCAATTTGTGTGACTCTAATCCGTGCGGGCCGCACCACTAATCCTGGAATTTTCAAAAAACCCCCAGAGTCTTGACCAATTCCTAGAAAATCCTTACAAACCAGGTAAAATTCTATCGTCTGGTAACCCTAACTGAGCTATCATCGCTAATAATTGAAGATAAATATCAGCATAAATGATTCCATTGGTTAACATTATTACTGCCTAATAGAATACTTTTGATATCAAGGTTAGGGTGAGATTGATGTGCTGAGCAGAAAAGGTACAAAATGACTTGCCTCTTTCAATCAGAAGGCAAACTAACAAATTAACGGTATCTCGACTTGCCCATTTATTTTTTCTCCATTGCAAAGGGAAGTGGCGTATTAATTAATGGCCTCATCAATCATTGCCTTCTCTCAGACCCGCCGTCATTTACATTGTTACAAGTCGACGGGGTGCTGTGGAAAAAACGAGCTTTAGTTACCGTTGAGAAATTTCTAGATCGGCTTGATAGTGTGCTTTAAATACCTACTCAAATAATTGATTAAAACACGCGTTACTTTGCGCAAATTCACCTTCAAAATGTTTTCATCAATTAATATTTTGCGCATTTCCGCTTCAAAATCGTGTCAAGTTTAAAGTGAAAATTAATTAATTGATTCCTTATAATTGTACTTGACACTACATTGCAGTGGAATTAACACTAGAAATTCATAAAGAATAAATTATCAATAAGAAAACCTACGTAAAAGTTAGTAAGCACTCAAACAAAATTATCGATATTGCCAAAACAACAGGTTCTCGAACAAAATTATTTGCATTATTAGAGATTAAGAAATAACTATTTATACTTGTTATAATGTTGTGTAACATTTCCGTCGATGATGAGCCGATATTGTAATAGGTGGTTACATAACATGTCTATAAAATAAACATCCGTCATCTAGTCTGCCTGTAACCTGTAACAAGGACGTTTTACCGTTCCCTTTATGATATACTAGCTGACCTGACAGACGTTGTCCTGTCTTAGAACTGTCAAACACGCAAAGTCAAACTTGTATTTCTTATTTTTTTTACACCTTGGGTTACATTATTGGTGTTTTAGCATTATTAGCATTGTTAGCATGTTTAGCATTGTTTTTGCATTGAATAGGCTCCGAAACTACGGAACCGATTTGAAAATATCTTTCACCGTTGGGAAGCTACACTATCCCCGGGTGACTATATAAAATTTGCTATATTAAATTTTCAAAAAAAATTGGGATCCTTACCAATATCGTAACCCAATGTGTAAAAAAATAAGACACACCCGTGCGAAGCCGTAGGGGTGCGTTGCTAGTGTAAAATACGCGATAAAATCCTTTAGGAGACTTTATTTTTGTCAAATAAAGACTTGATCAGTTTTTCACAACTACAAATTCAGGAAAAGATTGGCTCGTTGCAGACCGAGTGTGTACGTCATTAGGTAACTTCCTGGCCTTCCTGCGTCTAATTGCGACCATGGCGAGCCAACCGGAAGTCCTAAGATTGCCTTCAAACAGCGAGCGCTTTCCCTCCGTCTAGTTATTGGAACCGGCTGAAGTGAAGATTGTATCTTGCTTTTAATTTTGATAGAAAAAGCGTGCTCCGATGTTTACAGCATATTTTTTTCTTTTTTGACCGAAGTGAAGAGATTTGAGATGATTCAACGTAGTTGTGATGCTTCTAGTGTTAGATGGGATAAGTCAGCATTTCTATGTATGTATGTGATTTTTTTCGACGATAATTCGCTTATCTTTGGATCCGTCCGAACTTCACGAAATCTTGAATGTTTTTTTTTTTTGTTTGTGAAATTCTCAATAGCAAATAAATTAAAATAAAGTTGTTCAAATATATTTTTTGAGTTTGAATATTATAGGAAAGATTGGTCAAAGGGTTGCGATAATATAAGGGTCACGAAGCCTTAGTTCGGGGCAAACAACTATCTAGTTCATACTGACGTTGTTTCAGTTTTTGTTTTAGATGCATGGTAACGGGAAATTATTCCGTGATACAGGTTATGCTGTGATGTTTATTTTAAAGTTCGACGTAAAGTTTGCTTCAAACGCTATATAACTGAGATTCATATTACGAATATATAGGGGTCGGAATGTCGTGAAGAATCAGTTTGGAGGTAACCAGTTTATTAATTCTGAATTAAGTTTCACATATTTTTATGTACTTATATTTTCTTTTATGTATGTGTTTCTATAATTTTGTTTGTGTGCGGTAGGCACTTACCGTGTTAATTTAAAATCAAAACAGTTCAGACAAGTTTAATGTAAACATAGGTACATATAAAACAAATAAAATAAAAAACAATTTTTAATTTGCCATTCAAAATGCAAATGTTTCAAAAAATCATTACCACAAATCCGCATTTGTCATATAATTGCATCTTCATGTTTCATAAAAATGATGAAACGATGCTTAGGTAATTTTACCACGATGCAAGTAAAGTTAAATAAAAAGACAGCAACGCATTGATTTACAAGGCCAAATAGTTTAAATTTGCAGCAAGGAGTAATTTTGTTAAAATATTTAGCATGGATAAAATCATAAAAAAATAATTGATTGAAAACAGTAATCGCGTTAAAAAATACTTTTCAATTATCGTCGGCTTGTTGAACACAGACTTGCAGTCAATATTTGAGGAGGAACTTTATTGCTGACCTATTAAATTATAAGATTATTTTAATATATATTTAATGATCAAGATATTTTCAGAAAAGATTGCTGATCAAATGCCTTCCGTGATTAAATTTTTTCGTATTCTTCTCAGCAAACCCTTTAATTTTTTGCCCATATAATGAGGGTATTGCTCGAAGACCAATAACCGATGGGGAAGAAAAGTTCTTGAGAGGAGACCACGAACTGGAAGACGCAGCGTAGGTGGCCTCCCATTAGATGGACCGACGATATTGTGAAATTATTTGAATATAATATGTGTATTCTATACTGAAAAAGTTATTTAAATCGGCTTATAACGCTCTGAGATATAAGCGTTTAAAGTTTGCGTTTGGATTAAGAATGGATGCTCTGTCCCTTTCCCATAAAGTGAGAGTTAGCATGGAGAAGGGCTTCAAAGGGTCAGTTTAAGGGCAGCAAAAGAGGGTTGATAGTTTGTATTAAAATCTACGCGTGCAAAGTTGCTGGCAACAGCTAGTAAATGAATATGACCGTATCACCGACACGACGCCATTGTCGGTCGCGGCGTTTGAGCGTAAACTTTCAGCTAATCACCAGGCTCTCGAAGAGATGTCCATATTTGGAGATTACGCAATGCCGACACAATTAGTTCACTCGTTATCGGGCTAATTGACTAATAGTTCTTATCTGCATAGCACTAAATGTAGTCTATCCCCTATAGATTTCCAGTGGGATCTGATACGTCAATTCCAGTCGTTTTACACGCTTCAGACGTTAGATGCTTTAATTATTCAAAGCTGGAGGAGTACTATAATTATTCGCCGTAGAATTTAGAAATTGAAACGGGCAGACGTTTGGATATTTAGTAGAAAGGCTTTGAAAGATGTTGATCTCTAGAATTGTGTTTCCATTGTAACTTTGATAATAACGTTGATCAAAATTTATAAGGTTAACTACGAGGTAATTAAAATGTTAAAGTCAGTATCTCTATTGCTGTAACATTGTTCTATTATAATTTTGATAATAAAGTTAATAAAAATTCAAAATTCTTACTTTTTAGTTATCAGTTCCTTTCATCCTTTGTTAACAATGCCCCGTTGTAACTCTGATAATAAGTATAATTAAAATTAAATTGGCTCAACGCATAAGCATTGCTATTTGGCGTGGTAATGCCACAAGAATGCTGGGTACGCTGCCAATTGATAGTGGGCTTGAGCATTTGGATTTTCTTTAGACTTTCAACGGTCTATTAGCAGTCTAACTGAATTTGTAGTGTTAGTATTAGCATGTATTTTGTTTAGTTAAATATAAATTAATACTTTTTCTCGACTGAGCTCAATTGCTCAATGCTCATATTAAATTTGAAATTTGTATTTTCATGAATTTTTGCTTATTATAACGACATTTTAAAGGTCGAATCAACAAATATACAAACATACATACAAGTGCCAATTTTTTCCGTTTGTTTTGACCCCTTTAATTCATCATTGCCGTAAAATCCTTTTTAGCCAATTTCTACACCCTAAGGAAACGCAAACCTGCTAAATTTCAGTTTCATACGTCAAGCCATTTTCGAGATATCGTGATAACTAGAAATACGATTCTATTGGACTTGCATCGATTCGCTTACAAAAGACCTTGTTATGAGACCAAGACTCTTCTCTACACTACAATAAACAATAGAATACTTAGCAAAGCTTGCGCCATTTCCATTCGTAATAAACTCTGTCTTCCTTCATTCTTTTATTTCAATAACTGGAAATTGTTAACAAAGTTTGAGTGTTATTACGCCGTTTCAAAATAAAATGAAACGGTCTACATTTATTGTTATTTCATAGTTGCAGAGGGAATAAAGATGAAAATGTACTTAGTCTATATAGCTCTACAGTAATGGACTTAATTTGATTTCTGATGAAACCTTGATCAGCTTTACGTAGGTAAATTTATAATTATGTTCCTATTGTGTTTTATGTGTACCCTTTCCTAGACGTAACTGATCGTACTTACCTATTAACACTTGAAGTTCGCAATAAAACACTTCAAATTTAATAACCTGATCAGATAGCAATAACTGATAGAACAGCTGGTCGTTTGAAATTTCCAGTTTTCACTAAAACATCAAGAAAAACAATTTCAAAATTTCATTACTAATATCCTTAGAATAACTATATACAGAAACCAAGTACATACGCAAAATTTAAGCCGTTCAAATGGAGCCATATATGACACCAAACGACGCTCGCGCGGTCAGTGCCCGCTGTAATAGTGTTCCGTGGTCAGTGCTCTTAGTCAGGTGACAGTGTTAAGAGCTCCCAAAAAAATTTACTTAATTAATGCCGCATAATTTTTGCGTCTGTGTGCGTGACGAGGTAAATAAACACAGCACACGTAGCGAATTTGTAGCTTACGTTTTGAGAAGGCGTTGTTTGGAAACTTACCATCTCTGTGTAGTTAATCTAAGCTAATATCTAGTTTTTAGATACACACACACTTAAATTTGTATTCCAATGTATCTTTACCATATACTTTTAAGAGTCCTCATATAAAATTCTCTCTAGTTTTTGCGGTGTTTCTGAAGAGAGTAAAAAACTTTAATATAATTTTCATACATCGTTTAAAAGACCGTTCCAAATCGTATGGATTAGGTATACTACTACTTCATACTTATACTTCATACTTTTTTATTCATAACAAATATAGTTACATGTCACAGTGTATACATTCTTATTATCGTTACATATTGATCAAACACGGAAAAAAAAAACACGAAAGAAAAAAAAAACATTCAAATAATAAAATTAAAAATAACAAACAAAATTATTGAATTGCATAATGTCAAAATTAAATTAAACAATTAGAATAAACAAATAATATTAGTCAATAATAATAATAATTTAAAATGTCAGTTTTACATTAGCAAAATATTGTAAATAATTAATTAATGCCTATTCTACCTTAGGTAGAAAGTCATTCACCTTATAAAATGTTTTCTCAACAAGCCATTTCTTTGTTCTACATTTAAATGAGTGTCGTGACGGTGCCTCCTTTATGTCGTCTGGGAGACGGTTGTAAACGTCCGTCGCCATTACGTGGACCTGCTTGGACATCTTCACTAGTCGGCGGGTGGGCGCGCGCAGCACGCGCTCATGCCGTGGGGCATGTGCGCGCTGGTCGCCCAGGCACGAATATTCTTCCAGATGGTCGCGAGCGTACATAGCCGCTTCCAGAATTACCATTGATGGAAGAGTCAGTATCCTCATGGACCGGAACAGAGGCAGTGCCGATGTGTCCTGTGGCACTCTCACTATGGCTCTTACTGCTCTTTTTTGCATTCTAAAGGCACGCTCCCAATCAGCAGAACGCGCCCAGAACTCAACACCATATTGTAGCAGAGAGTGCACAGAAGCAAAATAACAACTTCGGACCATGCTCTTCGGCAAAATGGCTGAAAGTCGCCAAAGCGCAAAACAAGCACGCCCGATTTTCTGGCACAGTCTGTTCACGTGGTTTATCCATGTGAGGGCACTGTCGATCTGGAAACCTAAGAATGTCGTATCGTTTACCTGGTCCATTTTTTCGCCTCCGACTACTACGCAGAGAGGTCTCTTTTGATGACCCGAGAGGTCAAACCTAACGAAGTGCGTTTTGGTTAAGTTCAAGATCAAACCATTGAGTTTGAACCAATGATTGAGATCGGACGCCACTTGGTTCAGCTTTCGCTCTAATTGGTCGTCAGTTGGAGCAGTTACCACTGCGGCGACATCATCGGCATACATCAGTACGTTGCCGTCCTTTATGTTCTCAGGTAAATCGTTAAGGAGAAGAGAGAACATTATATTAGAGAGCGAGGATCCCTGCGCTACTCCAATTACGGTCATGAGTGGTTGCGATTTTACCGCGCCTCCTTCTCCCACGACCACCTGACAGCGATCCCTCATAAAGTCTGTCAGCAGTCGTAACTCCTGATTCACGACTCCGTAGTGCTCGAGTTTTGCAGCGAGGACGTTATGATCAGTGACATCAAATGCTTTGGATAGGTCACAAAAAATCACTGCAACCTGCTGTTGACTTTCACGTGCATCCACGATTTTCCGAAGTAGCTCCCGACCTAGAGTAGTAGTGGAGCGCCCGCTGCGATAAGCATACTGCCTCTCCGATAGACACGTACTCTGAGCCAGATACTCCGTGAGCCGCGAGCTCAGGCCGTGTTCGAAAACTTTTGCAAAAGCCGGAATTATTGACACTGGTCTGTAACTATTAATCTCCTCCTGTTTCCCTTTACCCTTGTACAAAGGGGAGACTTTGACGTGCTTCAATGCGGAAGGATACATACCCTCTTTGATACACCGGTTGTATAAGGAAGAGAGTATGCCAGCCAAAGGCGCGGCTACCGTGTGCAGTAGTGAAACCGATATGTCATACGCATCCTTTGACTTCTTCCTCGCTACCCCATGAGTCACTATGCGGAGCACTTCCAGAGCCGTGAACGGTCTCAGCCTTAGCGAGCGATCGGCAGGAGGGCGCGCCACCGCTAGCGCACGGGTCGCCGCAACGACATCGGCGGCGGGCGCACCGCACGCTGTCGCCGCGTTTACGAAGTGCGCATTAACGGCGTCCACGGCTTCCTCTTTACTGGAAAACTTGGACCCATCGGGTCGGGTAAGCACCTCTGTGTAGTCATGGGTTTTGTGGGACCTACCAGTTTCAGTTTTGACTACTTCCCACATTGATTTTGTCAAATTTGACGATTGGTAAATTAAATTACAATAATACTCGCTCCTCACACGCTGTAGCAATTTGTCATACTTGCTTTGAAACTCGTTAATTTTTATGTTAAGGTCAACGTTTAATGGGAATTTAAGTAGAATATTTCGCATGTCCATTAGAAGTGAATTAAAATGAAATATTTCATCGGTCGCCCAATAAATCTTGCCCGCTGAAATTTTAGAATGTTTTAAAGGAAAACAGGTATTGATATTATTTTTTATTATATTAACAATGGCTTTTGCTAGCTCGTCCGGTGATGCCATAACATACTTCCTCTCAATCTCGAACCAGTCTACGCTATCCACGGCAGTCGCAAAGTTGCATCGATTAGCTTGACTGTAAGACCGAGCGAGGCGGGATTGCGCGATCCGCGAGCCGGCCGCGCACGGCACGCTGGCGCGCACCGCGTAGTGGTCGGACAGGTTGCTGCGCACGGGCGCCGCTCGCGTGTCCGCCACCAGGTCGCAGCTGACGTAGAAATGGTCCAGACAGGTGCTCGTACTATTAGTCACCCTTGTGGGGAAATCGACGATATTGCACAAATTATGCACCGACAACAAATCATTCAACTTTTTAATGTCACTGTTAAGTGAATTACTGAAATCTAAATTAATATCGCCTACTACTACGAATTCTTTGTCATAGTTAGTAAGCTTGTTGAGCAAACATTCAAAAACAGAGAAAAATAGAGCCGCACTCGTCAGGTTGGACCGGTATATACATACCACCACCATATCTTTGTCTATTAATTCTATGGCTGATATTTCACATACCTGCTCCACAGAGAGCTTAATAAAGCATTCTAGTTTCCTACATTTTATATTATTTTCAACAAAAATACAAGAACCACCATGTTCCACAGTGTTTCTGCAATAAAAGGCTGCTAACACAAAGTTATTTATGTTTATACATTTGATTTCGTGCTCTCTGCAGAAATGCTCAGTTAAACATAATACTTCACACTTTAAACCACATTGCAGTGCGACCTCTACCCGGCTCGTTTTGTTCTTTATTGACCTAATGTTTTGGTGACAGATTTTTACAAAACTTC
This sequence comes from Agriopis aurantiaria, assembly GCA_914767915.1. Lineage (NCBI taxonomy): Eukaryota > Metazoa > Arthropoda > Insecta > Lepidoptera > Geometridae > Agriopis > Agriopis aurantiaria. Next base: position 8,387,141 of record OU611983.1, on the reverse strand, counting down.
GTCCGCTAGATGTCTCAACCAACCTAGGCGCATGTGTGTTGTCAACTTCCGGTATATCATGCGTTAAGTCATGCGCCTGAGCAGGAAATAGAGCATTACTTCTACTTATCTGCGGGCAGCTGGATCGAGTGGACGCCACGAAAAAACCAATTCGCAAATCTAATCCCTTGCGGCCACACGTTCGGTGTCATCAATTTCGGTTTAATGCTCTCCGGCATTCCTATTATGAAAGACGCATGTCTGTTGGATTTTATTTGCCGTTTCTCTACATAATAATCTGCTCCTACAATAGTGTTCAAAAACTGTTTGACTTCATTGGGCGTAGTGTCGGCTTTGAATTGCCAAGCTTGCATGTAGTATGTCCTTTCTACAGCCTGTATTCCGCAGTTGTCCTTTCCGACTCCTACTACGACTGCTTGTTGTTGCTTGTTGCTGTGACGACGTTTCGTGACCGTCTGCCACTCGTCTTCATACTCATTGCTGTCATCAACTCGTATAACAGCTGAAGTCGACGTCGGTGTTGTGGTTCGCCGCTTCGACGCATTTCCTCGAACTCCATTCTCTAAGCCCGCAATAGTCCCAGTTTTACCTGGGGTCTGCGACATCACGTCTGCAGGCATGGCGGTATTCCTCGATGACGTGTCTTTAGAGCTAGCACTGGCACCATCAGCAGGAACTTCAATTTGCGCTTTATCGGCTACTCTTTTGCACGGTATTTGATCAGATATCGTCGCCGTTTGCACTGCCTGGAACTCTGAATTTCTGGATAAACGCGGAGGGCGACACACTAGATCCTTCAAGTTGGCATTCTCATTACGCTTCACGCGAAGTTCAACTCGGAGTGCCTTCATTTCTACCTCTAATGTGCCCACTCTTGCCAGGTGTTCCTTACTATCAAGTAATTCAGTTCTCAATAAAGTCATCTCCTGCATAAATGAGCTTTCTTTAGTACTTAAAGCAAGTACCTCGGCTTTAAGCTCACGAACGACCGCCAGTATTTGCTGCATCATCTCCATACTAGCAGGCAGAGGCAGTCCCTGTTCTACAACAGCTGAGCTGACTGGCTGCTCTTCCTGCGTTTGGCTCTCTTCCACGAAGTACGTTGCTGCCCCGCGGACTGGGGTGGACGGTTTATTGTCTCGAGGCATCGAACACTTGCAGTTCGGACATAACCAGATCGGGGATACTGTCGCCTTGACAGGTATGTTAACACAGGCTCGGTGGTATACTCCTGTGCATTTACCACATTTTGCGCCCTCTTGTGACGAAATGAATTTTCCGCAACCTCCGCACTTCAACATGCTATCGATATTATCAAGACGTTCTTAAGAATTCCGCTAGATGGCGATATCAATTCACAGCGACTACTCAACGCAGATGGCGCCACTAGTTCGCTGGCGATACTTTACCGAATTTTGGTTGAGGGTAGATGCAAAAAAAAAACTATAGATAAAATCCCACGGAAAATGCCGATATTTCCACTAATAATATAAACAGTCACTGACTATTGCACTGCAACAATTGCTTTTCAACAGTACGTCACAATTAAACACAATCACGGCTACCATTCAATGCTGCTAATGAGGAAGTATAAAGGGTTAAGCGGGACGGTGGTACTAAGCCGAAAGAACATCATTATACTCATAATTATTAACTACTTTACTATGGGGCCAACCTTGTTTTTGTAAACCTGTGTAGGCTAATAATTGGTAACTAACAGTTTTCCGATATGAAACACTCAAATGTCTAAGGTGTGGTGCAATCATCATCATCAGCCAGAAGACGTCCACTGCTTAACATAGGCCTCCCCCTTTTAATATGCAGAAACAGTACGCGCCATATCCCGATGACTCGTTGAGAGCGGAACCGTTACCAGGAGGGAATTTTAAAACTACAACGTCAGCAGCGCTCATGCCACTATTTCCATTAATGGGTTCCACTTTACCGTTGTAAGTATCAAAGATGCTCCATGGGGAAGATCAAAGAAACACCTGATATCCTCCACACTGAACGACACCCTGCCTTTTGCATCCACTGGATGCCCGTAACTCCAATGTGGTGCAATGCTTTAGCGAAAATGATTGCTTTTTATGTCACTTTGGTTGTAAGTAAAATCTTAAAATTTAATAGCCAAATGAAAGTTCGATATGTATAGCTACATTTAAGGAAAGCCCAAACCGTCGCCTCTGTTTGAGGACAACAACATAACTGATAAGACTGGAGTCCAGCAGTTGAGTATGAACTAGAATTGGAATCAGTAAATTAACTCTTCTCTTTACTAAGGTTTATTGATTACAGAGTAAAGGCCTCGAAACAATACTTGCACAGAATAATAATAGTATTTGTCATCTACGTCAGTGTTATAGTACCTACAAAGCATCGATTAGTGGAGTAGGCCCTACTGTGTAATGTCAACAGAGACAGCTCGTCGGAGGGTGATCTTATCAAGTTATTTACACTCACATTTGTAGGCACCTAACAACGAATAAAAGGGTAATCTATTGTGACATGACAGCATTACACCTAACGCGTTTTAGGGGAGTGAGAGATTTAATCAAAACATTAAAAAACATGATACCTTTGGCGAAATAATATTACTGAGAGTGCGAGTGAACGTCACGCGATCTCTAATGGCGTAATAAAGTTAGAAAGAAAACTTTGCAGCCCAGGCCGCTCTTTTGCGTATTTATTAACGTGTCCAGAATATCAAGAGCCCCACGCCGTCTTTTCTTTTTCTTTTTTGTTGATGACTGCCTTAAATCGTTAGAGGTCTAAAGGCGGTGGTGTTGTTGTGGAATCTGTTTGTGCTAAAGTCGTCACGTGCAGCCGCTGATGAGCCTTAGACGTGATAACACTCAGTGGTACGTGATTCTGCTTTTATTTGAGTTACCGCGCCTCAACTAGGTGCGTGCGGTAACATGCTCCGATAATATTACCAATCTTACGTATTACCAAGTTTAATAAAGACAAATCATTCATTAGATCATATTACATTTTAAAAGAGGTACTTATGTAGTATGTAGCCAAGTAAGTATACTGAACACTGTGTTACCAAGTTTAATAGAGACAAGTCATTCATTAAAATCATTTATTTTATAAATACCTATCAATTTAAAAACCGATTTCATTATTAGTAAAATACGTAATTTTGGTTCCTTGGATAACAATATTATGCCATCCAAGTAACCAATTTTTTCTAGTTTTTGATTTAAGGGTCAAATTACTGAACCAATTTTGATGAAATTTCTATGGGACCATTTTGCAAGTAGTTTGAAAGTACTGAAGTAAGAAATACTAAAAAAATGTGCACAATCTAACGAGGGCTTGCAAGTGGCAGGTACGAGTACGCGGTAGGTACTAGATTCAAGTTTAATTAAAGAAATTGTACCACTTACCTAATTTCCTGAGTTATTTACCGGAAAGAGTAAAGTCCTCGTTTCCTGTGAAACTGAGACATTTTACCTTAAAAATATTAAGATCATTCAATCAACTTTTGTTCCCTGACTGCTATCCACTTTTAAGTTTTCTTCAATTAGACGTAATTACGAAAATGAGAAATGGTAAAAGTTTATTCCTTGCCGCCATCGAGTTGTGACCAAAAAATTTTAATGAACTCCGAAATGAGTGCTTTTTTATGCCACGAAATACTTAATAATTTTCCGTTACAGTAACTGTCTTTTAAAAAGAACATTTTACGCTAATAAGTAAGGCATGAATTTTTCATTATTAAGAATTAGGTAACTTGCTCATTTTCTTTTATGGTAAAAGTAGGCAAGTTATATTTACTTATGCGAATAAGTATTAATAAGTTGATTCCCGTGGTTTATCTAGTTATTCAATAAAATTCTCGTCTTTTCTAAATGGCTGTAGGATATATTTATTTACAAAAAATATTTAAAACACATCATTATTATGTACCTACCTACCTATAATATACAAATGTTTTTTGTTTTTTTTTATTAACCTATACTGTCCCACTCCTAAGCAAAGGTCTCCCCCATTTCTTTCCATACAGTGCGATCACCCGCCAATTATAAAAATTATATGAAAATAATTAATCATAATTATATAAAAAATATTAAAATCATTAAAGAGGACTAATCTAAAAGCCCTCCCCCCTCGTTGGAGGAAAAAGTGGCCAGAATGCTGGCAGCATTGCTACGCTGGCAGCATTGAACTACAGAATCATAATTTATTATGTAATCTCCTGTGCCATAAAATAGCTGTTTCTGAAGCCAAAACTCGGAAGGTACATTCCGCGAGGTGGCAGCAAGTATTCGGCTTCTAGATGGCGAGCCTCCAACGTAAACTGACCTTTCACACATTTTTTTATTCCAATTTATTTTGGGATTTGTGTAATATTTTACATGGCTGTCCCATTGTATGTACTTATCTAGGAGAGTGAAAATATTAGCAAAAAGGGTCGATTTCACTTGAGGTGAATCACATAATTATCGAAACAGATGCGTCTGAATCAGGTTTAGACAGTATTCTGTTAAACTTAGCCATGTCTAGTATGTTCAGTTGGTAATCTCTTTTTCAGAAATTTTGTTTAAATTACACGGGTATTACTCATAGGTACATCAAGCTGGTTGTTCCGAGTATAGTTCCAGATTTTGCTAGCATATGGGTCGATGTCACAAGTATGCGGGGTTCTTTATAGGTACAAGAGCAGTGAACACCATGTCATCTGAATCCGCGAAAATGCATATTTTTCTAAAATTTTTTATTTTTATTTTTAGACTACCTTTCTCGACGTCTATTTTTTCTGTTTTAGGGTGAAAATATTTACCCGTATCAAATAAATTTTAAACGGATACAATGTTTACTTAAGAGCCAGAATACCAGGCGCAGTCATCTCGCTCGCGCGTTTGATGTTTTTAAAAATATAAATTGACTGTGTCTACTTTAGAAAAATGTGCTTTGGTATTAACGATATTAATAATATTTAAAAAAATGTTCTTATATATTTTGTAATGGCCAGAATAAATGAAAAAAAAAAGGTATTATAAATCCTATTATTGTGGTCATAATAAACAATGATAGTTTTATAGACGAAGTGATTTTATAACAAAATTACGACACCATTCCTAAATCAGAATTAAAGTATTCGATTTGGCTTCCTGTTGAAGTAACTTGGACTCATTTTACTTGTTTCAAACAATTTTCTGAACAATTAATTAAATGCGAATTTTTGATTGAGTTAGGTACTTGTTTAAATTACTTTTGACGACAAAAACAATATTTGTTAATTCTTTTGATAGGTACCTATGAGTACTTAGTTACTGATGTCGTGTTTATGTGTATTATCCATTATGACTTTAAAACTTTCCAATAAAATACAAGGTTACAGAAAACGCTGAAACTGAGTCGTAGGTACCCATCACGTAGACCAGTGTTTTTCAACGTGTGGGTCGCGACCCCCTGGGGAATTAAATTTTTAAGTTATTGGCACTTAGACTTCTATATCTATACTATCTATACTAATATTATAAAGAGGAAAGATTTGATTGTTTGTTTGTTTGTTTGTTTGCATTGAATAGGCTCCGAAACTACTGAACCGATTTGAAAAATTCTTTCACTGTTGGGAAGCTACACTATCCCCGGGTGACATAGGCTATAATCTATACCCGTGTGAAGCTGGGGCGGACCGCTAGTATTATATAAAAATGAATCCCTTTTTACCTTGGTCACGCCATAACTTGAGAAAGAGTTTACCGATTTCATTCATCTTTTTTTTAAAGTTTTATTACTCTGTAGAAGGTTCTTACGGAAAGAAAAATAAAGAAAATTGCCCAGAAAATTTCAGAAACTTAACGAAAATTTTATCTTAGCCCGTTTGTCAGTTCTAAGACAGGACAACGTCTGTCGGGTCAGCTAGTATACAAATAAAAGTAATCAGTATATTTAAGCGTTTATAGAAATAAATTCCCTAAAGAAGTAAAATAGGAGATGAAATTTGTATGAGCTTCGTCATTCCCTATATCTATCCAATGTTAAATCTCATCAGGCACACCGTTTTTAATCGTGAAAGCTTTCAAAGTCTAACACCCAATTCCCGGGTGAAAAGCTAGATTTTAGTCGAAAACACATGTAAAACCGTTGCTAAAAAACGGGTCACAATACGGGCAAGCTGCGCCGTGACCACATTAATAATTTATCAGCCGCATGACGGCTGTTTGCTAATAAAGCGCGGATTCGCTTCGAAATATTAATAAAAGCAGCTTGCAACCGGAACCGGCCTGTCGGAGCGGCGGCCAGCCCGTGACAAATGACCAGTTACAACTTTCATGCAGTTACCATGTGCATTTACAATTCGCGATCATTTCAGGTAACGTACTAAAAGTTTTTTTTGCCTATACTGTCCCACTGCTAGGCAAAGGTCTCCCCCACTTCTTTGCACTAATCTCGGTCCTCCGCCAAAAGTATAAATAACAAAATTACACCCCTGACAAATTATCTGATATTCTTCAAACAGCTGAACAGATTTTATTGAATCATAGCTAAGAACAACCTCGATCAAGTCACATTTCAAACAAAAAGATTAAATCAAAATCTGTTCAACCGTTTGGCAGATACGTTGCCACAGACAGCAAAGACTACTATGTATATACGGAGATAGACTGGCAACTCAGCCATATTTGAAATCAATTATATGTGCCTCCATCTATCCGCCACTAACGGTACTACATTTAACCTACAGATGAATAGCAGGTTGTATTAATTCTATTCTACTACAGAAAACGCTTGTAGTTTTATACAAAATGTATGAGATTTACACAACTGGTGAAAAATTCACGTGACCAATCCCATACATTCCGTAAAAAACTACAATCATTTTCCATAGTAGAAAAAACATCTTGCCTACTGTAAAAATTAAGTCCGCTAAGCATAAGTTTGGCTGCAGCGCTCCGTCTACTTCAGAAATAATAAGCTTTTTTGCGAGCTTTAATAAAATATTTTATTAAACGGCTGTACAGTTTTATACAACTCATAAATGAAATTATCAAATGAATACGCTATAATGTAACACAATTATATCTTGAAGAAATAAACATAAATTTGTCACTGACTCGCACTTGGTCATTTATTATTGTTTGTTTTTATACTTTGGAGTGTGTACTATAATCATGCCAAGTTTGACGCTTGTACGTATTACCGTTTTTACATTAGAGCTTATACAAAAATATGTTAAAAATGCATTGGTTTTAATTAAACATTATACTATGCTAAATCCTATAAAAAAAAATAAAAAAAAACACCTGATTACGTTAAATTTTTTGTTTTATGTTTTGTATAATAATCAAAAGCAGCTTTAACAATCTCCGTCTCATCGCTTGGCTGTGATTTTCCTGACAATATGTTTAAGATTATTTTGCACCAATCGATATTAAAAAAACTCTGCAGGCGTTGTTTGTGCAATTTAGACTTTAAAAAGTTTAAATCTACATTTATAGATATTATCAATTGTATATATTCTGCGATTTAAAAAAATTTACTGTGTTTGTCTAAAATCATAGGTAATATTATGTATTATAATTATAATCCATTTCGCTCGAAGAACCGATAAACCGGACGAAAGGTTCTTGAGTGGAGACCACGAATGGTAGTTCCTCATGGTTTTCGAGGTCTTTATTGCAGGTTTTACAGTGGTTAACTAAATATTATTTTTTCCTTTCTGACCATCCATCCACTGCAATAACCAACAGCTGCACAATTTTCTACATCACTAGTGGATGCGTTCATCATCATTGATTGAGTGTTGATGGGATCAATGAGGATCAGTAACGTTTTTAGTTGAGAATGCAGATTTATAGAGCTAAGAAATCCTTAACATACAGTGCAAAAATATTGTTTTACGACAAAAAATAACGAAGTTATGACCAAATTACTAGCGAAATTCACTGGTCGGCCGGCGTGATAGCTTGTGACGTCACTGGGAGGTTCATCGCCAGTTACCCGTTGGCAGCTATAAGGCACGCAGTGTTTTGGGTGGATAATTGTGATTTTCGATACAAATTAAGTGCCCGATTTGTGTCTAATTGATCTTTTAACTATGTACAAATATTGTATAGTGCCGAAATGTACAAACACCTCTATTAAAACGCCAGAAAAACTATTTTTTTTTAATATATAGTTTTTTTTAAATCCGTATATCCGTATCTACGTTTTATTGTTTCATTATAATATACATAGCTACCTATAAAATTCAGAGACACGGACAACCCTGCGTGTTCGGGCATGAGTAGGTATTTAAATCTCCTACGGGCCTCGAGTCAACTTACTATTATTTTTACTATGACTCCACCCTCTACCCAAGCTACTAGACATGGCTGTGTAGATCATTTCGATGTTAGTACCTACATAACTATACCTACCCATTATTTAGTTGATATGGAAATAAGTTGTAACCTACTTTTACATTATGGCGTTTTAAAAGAGGTGTTTGTACATTTTGGCTCAATACTTTTTGTTTATTTGTTTATTTTGCCAGTGTACACATTACAATATTTGTACATAGTTAAAAAGATGAATTAGACACAAATCGGGCACTTAATTTGCATCAAAGTCACAATTAACCACCCAAAACACTGCGCGCCTTTTAGCGGCCAACGGGTAACTGGCGGCGACCGTCCCAGTGACGTCATACGCACCCACGTACATTTCTTTTAGCGGCAGGAACGGCATAATGTTTATTACTTAATATCTTCGTAAGTAATGGTCCGATTTGGATAATTCAAAAAGATATGTCATGAAGAATAGTGAGTACTAGTTCTATTGAATTTGCTACTACTTTACTAATATGGTACTGAGACGTGGTCTTTAACTGTTGGCCTTTTGGAAAAGCTCAGAGTCACACAGCGGGCAATGGAGAGAGCTATGCTCGGAGTTTCTTTGCGCGATAAGATCCGAAACGTGGATATTCGCCAAAGAACCAGAGTCACCGACAGCTGCTAAAATTTGCAAGTTGAAGTTGCAATGGGCGGGCCACATCGCCCATTGCCATCGCCCATCGCAGAACCGATAACCGATGGGGAAGAAAGGTTCTGGAGTGGAGACTACGAACCAGAAGACGCAGCGTAGGGAGGCCTCTCACTAGATGGACCGACGACATTGTGAGAGTCGCGGGTATCCAGTGGATGCAAAAGGCGGGCTGTCGTTCAATGTGGAGGTTAAAGGGGGAGGCCTATGTTCAGCAGTGGACGTCTTCCGGCTGATGATGATTACTGATCCTCATTATAAACTCTTCCTCATCAATTTCGATATTTTCTTTATCATTTGATTTGGAGCTAAAATATCAAAATAATCGCGTATTGTTTGTAAGCCGGCTGAAGTATCTTTTTCACAATTCGCTCCTTGCGTATGACCCATTGATAAATTATTTATTAAAAGTGATTTATATTTGCTTTCAAAAACAAATGCACCAGGCATTCTATTGCATATGCTCAGTGACCATATGGAGCCAAACATATTTTCTAATGGGTCCTGTCATCCTGTGGTTGAAATTTATTAACAATATAGTTAAGTTGATTTTTGTGTAAAGAATTTACAAGCATTTGGAATCCTTCTTTAGTCTTAATCCAGCTTGTTATGGACCGAACAACCTTTTCCCTCTCGTCATTTAAATATCGTAATGATCTTAAAACTGGAAGATCTTCACTCCATAATTTCTGATGTGGTGATTTCGGCGTTACTGCAGCAAGTAAAAATGTCTTCCCTGAATTTCACTGTAAGATCCATTCACCGAATCAAATAATTTATCGAAGAACATCAAAAGATGTGCAGTTTCTTCACATTCTTTTGGTAACTTCAAAAATCATAATTTTGAGATTGCAAACACAAACCAATCTCGAAAATCTTCTTAAAAATCTTTTTCTTCTTGTGTATCCGATGAAAACCACCTTCATTAGGAACCATTGCAGCACTTGTATCATTTACATTTGTATGTCCTGCGTTTGGTTGAGATTGCATGCCTGAAACACAAAAATATTACTATAGCTTTGCCAGAGTCTCTACCTATTATAGACAGCTGTCATCCGAAATGAAGATCTCGACGAGATCTATCACTTTTGCAAAGGAACTGCTAGTCCAGGATCGACGGTTTCCGAGATATCACCCAAGCAAGTTTGACAGCTGTCATCCGAAATGAAGATCTCGACGAGATCTATCACTTTTGCAAAGGAACTGCTAGTCCAGGATCGACGGTTTCCGAGATATCACCCAAGCAAGTTTGACAGCTGTCATCCAAAATTGAGATCTCGACGAGATCTATCACTTTTGCGAAGGAACTGCTAGTCCAGGATCGACGGTTTCCGAGATATCACCTAAGCAAGTTTGACAGCTGTCATCCGAAATGAAGATCTCGACGAGATCTATCACTTTTGCGAAGGAACTGCTAGTCCAGGATCGACGGTTTCCGAGATATCGCCCAAGCAAGTTTGACAGCTGTCATCCGAAATGAAGATCTCGACGAGATCTATCACTTTTGCGAAGGAACTGCTAGTCCAGGATCGACGGTTTCCGAGATATCACCTAAGCAAGTTTGACAGCTGTCATCCGAAATGAAGATCTCGACGAGATCTATCACTTTTGCGAAGGAACTGCTAGTCCAGGATCGACGGTTTCCGAGATATCGCCCAAGCAAGTTTGACAGCTGTCATCCGAAATGAAGATCTCGACGAGATCTATCACTTTTGCGAAGGAACTGCTAGTCCAGGATCGACGGTTTCCAAGATATCACCCAAGCAAGTTTGACAGCTGTCATCCAAAATTGAGATCTCGACGAGATCTATCACTTTTGCGAAGGAACTGCTAGTCCAGGATCGACGGTTTCCGAGATATCACCTAAGCAAGTTTGACAGCTGTCATCCGAAATGAAGATCTCGACGAGATCTATCACTTTTGCGAAGGAACTGCTAGTCCAAGATCGACGGTTTCCGAGATATCGCCCAAGCAAGTTTGACAGCTGTCATCCGAAATGAAGATCTCGACGAGATCTATCACTTTTGCGAAGGAACTGCTAGTCCAGGATCGACGGTTTCCGAGATATCGCCCAAGCAAGTTTGACAGCTGTCATCCGAAATGAAGATCTCGACGAGATCTATCACTTTTGCAAAGGAACTGCTAGTCTAGGATCGACGGTTTCCGAGATATCACCTAAGCAAGTTTGACAGCTGTCATCCGAAATGAAGATCTCGACGAGATCAACCACTTTTGCGAAGGAACTGCTAGTCCAGGATCGACGGTTTCCGAGATATCACCTAAGCAAGTTTGACAGCTGTCATCCGAAATGATCTCGACGAGATCTATCACTTTTGCGAAGGAACTGCTAGTCCAGGATCGACGGTTTCCGAGATATCGCCCAAGCAAGTTTGACAGCTGTCATCCGAAATGAAGATCTCGACGAGATCTATCACTTTTGCGAAGGAACTGCTAGTCCAGGATCGACGGTTTCCAAGATATCGCCCAAGCAAGTTTGACAGCTGTCATCTGAAATGAAGATCTCGACGAGATCTATCACTTTTGCGAAGGAACTGCTAGTCCAGGATCGACGGTTTCCAAGATATCGCCCAAGCAAGTTTGACAGCTGTCATCTGAAATGAAGATCTCGACGAGATCTATCACTTTTGCAAAGAAACTGCTAGTCCAGGATCGACAGTTTCCGAGATATCGCCCAAGCAAGTTTGATGATGATGATGAATTAGGGCCCATCCTTTCTCTGAGAGAAGGCCTGTGTTCCAGCAGTGGTTTAAACTTCTTTGCTTTTTGAAATAACATAAAAAACCGACCAGCGTTAAGAGGTAGGACGGACTGACAGACATAGCGTAAGCTTAGTAATAGAGTTCCGTTTTCACCCTTTGGGTACAGTACGCCGTACGAAACCTTTAAAAGTATCTACTCTGTTCTACCCATAGTACAAGTTTTGATAGTATTCGAAAATTTTTTTCGTTTTCGTATTGTTCCATACATTGCTGGGCTGAAAGGTATTCGATATTTTTTTCGTACTATAGTGAAGCAATCTATACCGCGGTTTACTACCGATTTTAGTTCTTTCGCGTTTCCGCTGGAGGCGCTTTACTAAAATGTATGGAACAATACGTAAACGAAAAAAGTGTTCGAAAACTATCATATCTGAGACTAAGGGTAAATCGTAATTATATAGTAATAAATACCTTGGATTGCTAATTCGAAAAGTCTATTCATTGGGTTAATGGTCATTAGTAATACGGTACCATTGTGTTTACATTCTCTTTCGTTGTAGGACACGAATATGTTAACAGTTTTAATATGAAAATACCTTTTCATCGCTCACGTTGCAACCAGCAACTTGAATGACATCTTGCAATACAGTGATAATAATATAGGTAGTGAGTCCTGTATCAGTTCAAAGTGTTCAAACAACTGCAAAACAAGTAATCATCACAGTTATTACCAGAAATTACCACGATTCCTAAACTAAATTCAAATTATCACCTAAGTATTATGCCATTGCAGACCATGAGAAGTACAAGTAGCAAGTATCTACTAACTAGTATCTAGTAGGTACTTGCTACTTGTACTTGCCACCTGTACTTCGCAAGGTCTGCAACGGGCTTTACTCAAGCTGTACTACGTGGCCTAGATAACTGCACGAGTTTTTTCTCCGAAATTTGAACAAAGCTTAGCACAAATATATTATGGGTTCACAGTTCGGGGGCACGTAGTATAGTATGAAATCTTTGGGGGGGGCAACGATACGTAGTAAAATATGAAATCTCAGTTCGAAGGTAGCTAAATTGAAACGGTGGCACATGCGTTCAAATTAACACTAAAATAGGTTCACAGAAACTTTGAATCACTCTACTGATAAAATTAGAGATATTACCGTGAAATTTATCGAAGAAAATATAAATTAATTATTAATAATGTTCAAAGAATAATTATTGTTGACGTTATGTTTTTTATTTTGAAACATTTTTGATGGATGATATTGACCACAGAACACTTATACCAGAGGATATTGACACAGTACGTTATGTTGTTTTAATTAGTTTAGTTAGGCGTAGCGTCGAGTTACATTCTCTTTCATCTTTTTGGTTAGGGGCGGATCGATGGCAGCAGCCTTAGAGCGTTCCGCCACTAATGTTCTAAATTACCACAGCATGACAGACAGACGCACATAAGTTTTTCAGACGCTAGCTTGACAAAGAGAGACATCTCTTCTATCAAACGTAGTAATACTATTTTTTTAACGAAAAGCCGAAAAGTAGTAAAATAATAAAATAAATAATAATAAATAAATATTTGGGACATTTTTTCACACACGGTCATCTGACCCCAAACTAAGCAAAGCTTGTGATATGGCTGCCAGAGACTGATATACATACATATATAGTTTTTTAAATACATACTTAAATAGATATTAACAACAAGTAGGTATTTTACTAATTTATATATAGCTACATCCCATAGTTACTCCCACTTTCGTACAGGAACCGTAAAACTTTCGGGTTTACTAATTAATCCAGATATCTTTTATTGAAATGTATATGTGTTACACCAGCGTACAAGCTACCTCCATACCAAATTTCATCCAAATTCGATCATCCCTTACATATTTATATTAAACTAGTGGCCCGCCCCGGCTTCGCACGGGTATAGATGTATAGCCTATGTCACCCGAGGATAGTGTAAACAGTGAAAGAATTTTTCAAATCAGTTCAGTAGTTTCGGAGCCTATTCAATGCAAACAAACAAGCAAACAATCAAATCTTTCCTCTTTATAATATTAGTATAGATATATACTAGCGATCCGCCCCAGCTTCGCACGGGTATAGATTATAGCCTGTCACCAGGGGATAGTGTAGCTACCCAACAGTGAAAGAATGTTTCAAATCGGTTCATTAGTTTTGGAGCCTATTCAATGCAAACAAACAAACAAACAAACAATCAAATCTTTCCTGTTTCTAATATTAGAATAGATGTCAAATAAATCCAAAATATTTGGTAATCACCAATAATTAAACTAATATCTATTCAAATAACCCACCCCTAACTGTTCCCGGCGCAAAGGTAGGCCCAAAACACTCGCTGCGTTACCCCGTTGGATGGCAATGGCCAACCTTTGCACCAGGAACGAGCCGGAGCGGGAGTCACCACATTTTACTTTGAGCCTGTGCCCTATCTCCGAAATGAGCTTCTTGGCCTCAGGATAATCCAAAGGGCCTCCCTAAAGGATAACAATTAAACTGCTGTCTGGTAATATCACAATCATCAAACGCGCGAATTTAAAATCGTTAATAAGTTTTCAGAAATTTTACAATTCTCTGAGTAATTTCCTTAATTTTTCTTTCCATAAGAACCTTATACAAAGTATAAAATACTTTAAAAAAGGTGATGGAATTTTTTTATTTTTTTAATTTATAGCGTGACCATGGTAAATAGGGATTTATTCTATATATATTTACTAAATAAGGAAGATGTCGCGTGCAGAAGCATTCAAAGTATAGTTAGTTATACAAAAGTAATAACAACGTCATTAACAATTCAAAAAGTGGTACCTAGCAGGTCCAACTGTGGCGTCAAGCAAAAGGTATTGAAAACGTCAACTCTAAAGCCCGTTGCAGACCATGCGAAGTAGCTTGCAAGTACAAGCAGCAAGTACTCGCGCCGGAGTTTAAACGTATAGTAGGTACTTGCTTCTTGCACTTGCAAGCTACGTCACCTGGATTCAACGGGCTTAACCCTTTCATTAAAATAGTCCGGGTTTCTACGCCGTGTATTATGTACACGCATGTCACATAAAATAGGACGCAAAATATCAATCACAAATTCTCCGTTTTTAAAAGCAAGGATATACCGTGAGACTTGTGATAGGTATATTAAACTCCTCTGATTTATCTCCCGATGCTAGTAGACATTGCAACGAGCCGTCGCCAACGAGAAATATATGGCCTCTTTGAAGCGCAGAAAGATGGGTAATTTCATTGAATTTATGATCGTATCACCGACGAAATTGCGAGGTTGAAAATTCGGACGTAAAAGTGTGATAAACATTGTATTAGTACGAGTAATATGAGAGTCACTAAAGTCTTGGTGATTGCAATTTGGTGCTCTTACTGCTTTATGGTGTCGAGCCAATTTGCAATATCTTTAGGAGGTAATAATGCTTTAGCTTTGACGTGATAAGCTGTAGCGCCTTGTTGCTTGTGTGGCACTCAGTTATTTTGGCGTTTACAAAACTTTACTCCTTGCTTTCTCCTTCTTAACCCCCGACGCAATAAGAGGGGTGTTATAAGTTTAACGTGGGTATGTCTGTCTGTGGCATCGTAGCACACAAACGGCTGAACCGATTTTTTTTTTAATGTTGACCTGACTGAGAATGATCTTAGCTATGATTCAAAAAACCTTTTCATACGTTTGAAGATTCAGCTCTTTTACAGGGGTTTTAAAGAAAAAACTAATTATACTTGTAACCTTCTTTCTTCATGAGAGGATCTTGGTGTCGCACGTTTAGTGCATTAGACAGTTTCAGAGTAAAGGTAAACGATTTAGGGTTCAGAATTTCTCACTAAATTATGTTATTATAGTCATCACAAAGTATGTCTAATAAAATAAATGCGAAAAACAAGCAATTTTGAAGCATTAGGTGGCAAACAAGCTAACGGGCCACCTGATGGTAGGCGATCACGTACACATATGGATACCTGTAACACTGGGCATCACAATTGTAAGACTAATAAAATTTATTGCCATGTTTTTCATTCGTACTCTACGATGTTGCATACTTTATTCAAATGGCAACATTAAATTTATGATTTGTTTGACGGAGAACTTGAAATGTCAACGTCAATAATACAAATTTTGTCAGTTGAAAAACATACATTGAAAAGACAACATGTTGTTATTGAGATTAATTAATAAATCCGTATAAATCATACAAATCACGCTTTCATTTTTGAGATTGAGATATGATCTTACACAATACTTTGCTGACCTTTAAAGACTTTTGAATAGCCATTTATATTATTATTATGAATATTTGCGGTAGTCAGTTATAAAAAACAACTATTTTCACCTTTCTTGCATAGGCAAAATATGATTCTCAGTTCCCCGAAACGTGTCAATCAGAAAAGAAACCGGCCGACTCAGTACCCCTAAAACCGTAATACAAAAGCAATACTACATTCCACCACTGGCCATAACAGAAACGGGATATTTTGTAAACATTTTACTTCTTCTATCGTGTAACATTTTACTGCGTCCCAGTCTGTGACGATATTGTGGACGCTGTCGCTGCAAAACGACAGTTTTTACTGCCGCAACCGCTTTGTATACCGCATAGTTATGTACAAAATACCCTGTTTTGAATAAAATAAACGAAAATTATTGATGCTTTCTCTTCACGTTTAGCTGAAAGGAAATTTCAGCTAGATATCCTTGCCAAAGTGAAAAAAAACTAAATGGTCTCTTTCTTAGAAGAAAGACTAAAACATTATTCTGGTTCTGTGGTATATTTCGTCATTATGGTTTTTAACAACTGGCAATACCAACTCTGTCAAAATTTGTAACAATGTATGTCACAGATATAAATGGTTCGAATAGTTTTTAACCGAGTTCTTAAAAGAAGGAAGGTTCTCAGTTCAGCCCGTATTTTATATTTATTTTTATTATATTTTATTTGTGTCTCACTATGTCCTAAATTGAGATGGACTGAGGGAACCTTGAGAGACGACTAACAATACCAAAGATGAGGTAGGCTTGAAAGACTAACAAAGACTCAGAACTCAGGGTAACTTTATGAAGTTTATTAATATGGGGGTTAGTCACAGTCAAACAAAACAAGTCACGGTCAAGTCCAAAAGTGCCGTAATGGAGACGTATAGTAGTTGAGACTTTGCTAGAGGCTCCTATGAAGTTTTAGAAACAACACGAAAAGGCAATACCTATCACTTGCTCACACTAATAGTGCATATTACCATACCTGATTTTAACACAATACATACACAACATGTACTTTGCATCGTCTATTTGTCATGGACAGACATTAAAAAAAAAAAAAAAATACTCTATACTCTTAACTAGAATTATCTTTCTCTCCTTTTCCTGTGTCGAAAATGCGATAGACCCAGCCCCAGAGCAGGTACATATTTAATTTATTAATTCAAACATCTACCCGGCCAGGGATCGAACTTTTCATGATACAGTCGCGCTACCACTAAGCCATTCCGGTCAAAGCATTTTTCACAATGCTTGCCAAAATTTCTGAAAGCTAAAAAGTTGTAATAAATCATGTAGAATTAAAATTAACGGAAAAGTTTTTGCACACAAATACATCCTATCTTACTATAGATACGGTAAATTATAATCCAAAGTACAATTCTTTACATGGGGCTAAACTGACAGGGTTTTTAGCATTTGTGGCGTGAGCGTAGCGAGGACCGTAATCCACACATTTTTTTCAATCGGGTGGATTATGGTCTTGAGAGAAGCTACAGTGTCTCAGAATGTATAGTGATAAGGTTGTTTATCGTACCAACATGTGAATTGCAAATTAATAAAGAAAAAAAAAGAACCGACTTCTTGATTATACCTTCATTTACAAACTAAAAAGTAGAAAATAATATTTAAATAACTTCAAAGCAATGAGCATTAAAGGACAATCAACGAAATTATTAATACATATAACTTATATACATATTTACAATTTATAATCAGTTATTTTTGGAGTAGGTGCCAGCAAAGGGTTAATCCTGCCTTTGTAGGAAAATACTTTTCTACAGTCTATTTTGATATTATGTTTTTTGCACTGAAGCTTAATTTTTGGCACCTGTAGTCTTACAGCTGATGTGCAGAATTCACGTCCCTTCTTCACACGGGTGTAATTTATGTGCGAAGCCGGGACAGTTTGCTAATCATATAAACCTCCCGTGAAAAATTATCTAACTGTAGGTGAAAACTGCATCAAAATCCGTTGCATTGTTTAGGACGAGTTAAGGGCTATATAGACAGACAGGCGCAGAAAGCGACTTTAATTTTATATTTACAATAGCTGTAATAAAATAACTTAACATAGTATATACGCTAAGCTTGCATTTGTACACAACTCTTGCTCAGAACCCCAAAACACAGGCTTCCTCGCCTAGTTTGGGGATCACTGTCACATGTACAAATATTTTTGGTAATAAATATATTTATTTCAATATAAACACGGGTCTAGCCCGGACATTTGGTAGGCATTGGTGGGGCCGAAGCCAACACCAAGAGGCCCCGTTGAATATAAAATACAATATTATTGAATGTGTATAAAATGGATTATAAAACTATTGTACAGTATAGGATATAAAACGTCTAGGCTATTGATGTGAACAACTTGTGGATGGGATAACAGATCTATGGTATGAACGTCGAGCGAAAGGTACATATTTTTTACCTAAATTAAATAATACGTGATTAGTCCCGATAAACGTTTAAAACATGTGTTCAAATCGCGAAAGTTTAAAAATTACTATGGTATGAGGTACGGCACCTGCCAATTATGCCTCATTTCAAAATACTTAGGCAGGCGATGACATGTATATATTATTATATTTCAATATAAACACGGGTCTAGCCCGGACATTTGGTAGGCATTGGTGGGGCCCAAGCCAACACCAAGAGGCCCCGTTGAATATAAAATACAATATTATTGAATGTGTATAAAATGGATTATAAAACTATTGTACAGTATAGGATATAAAACGTCTAGGCTATTGAGGTGAACAACTTGTGGATGGGATAACAGATCTATGGTATGAGGTACGGCACCTGCCAATTATGCCTCATTTCAAAATACTTAGGCAGGTGATGACTTGCCACTCACTAAATGGGCCCCCCATAATGGCTGCCGCATATTGGCACCGGAAGGGCAACATTGACGTGGGTGGCTTAGGGTGTCGAGAGGTGTGCTGCACTTTCACTAAGAGCTACTAGCGGCGTTATGCCCTTTAACACTTCCACCCTGGAGCTTAGGTTTTTAGCTCTTGCGGTTTCCACCCCCAGACGGCCGGTTAAGGCAAGCCAGGGGTCTGGGTCTCTGGGGTTTTAGACCCATGGAATCGGGGTACGCGGTGTCGCCACACACCGACGGCTCGCCATAAAGCCGCCCCTGCGTATTTATTATTATTATAATTTATACTATGTAGATAGAAGATGATGATGAGTAGAATGACCTATTGCTTTAATGCCACCAAAGAAAAAAAATCGTTTAGTTTTTTCTGTGTGAGTTCTATGTCAACCTGTATTATAGTAATTAGACTGCAATTAAAATATTAGTAAAATTCGTTTATATTAATCATTAAAAGAAAAATTCATAATTTGCTTCCTTTCTTCATTTGAATACGGTACAACGTCACCTCAATATATGATGTATCAACGGACTTGTTCATTGCAATTAAACTTTTAACACTGGAAACTACCCAAACCGCGATAAGCAAACGTAGCAGAGCATCCGGAAGTGAAACCTAGTTACATTAGTTCGTAGCGAGCTTATCACTAACGTAACAACAAAGTTGCCGCTGTCGCCGACAGTTGCACCTCGTTCCGAAGACCTTGCAACAAAGTGTCTAACCACTTCAACTAGCGCAACTCGAGAAATGTCAAGTGACACGAATAACTTAGCAACTGATTGTGAGGAGCGTGCTGTTTGTCGCAATCTGCGATCTAAATAATCTAGGAGAGACTTGCAATCTTTGTCGAACGGGAGGAATTGAGGAATGGAAAAGGTTGTTTGTGTACGTTGTAATTATAAAGTTATTGTTAGACTAGCTTTTTGCCTGATAAGATTTGCCATCGGCAACTTCTCAGGAGCCCACTTTTTAAGATTTTCGCGAAGGAATGATGAAGCTTATGCAAACTTTCGGTGAGAGGATATGAAACGGGGCACTATGAAACAACTTCATTGACCCCCAGTGGCCATTGAGCTTGACTCCAGGAGGTCAGTGACCATGACCCCGGAAGTCATTGGGCTTGACCTAGATTTTTAATTTCTAAACTTACCTAACCTACTCAAGTCGAGGTGCCCTGTGTCGGGCTCCGGATGGGCTGCCGCCAAAATGTCATGAGGTTTTTGATATACGTTCTAGGGGTAGGGATCACAAGACATCTAGGTAGCATCGGGGTGCTCCGTGTCGAATATGTCACCCATGTCAAACCTAACCAACTCAAATTGGAGTGCCCTAGACTCTGGGTGGGCTCTAGCTGACCTGAGGCCAAAGTGCCACTGACAAAGGTTGCTCTTCACCGTGCACAGCGAAAAGTGTTTGCGATCGGATTTTTGTCCCAGACACCTTTATAATAAACATCAGTTTTTGGCCTCTTGCTCAGCGAGAGATGACCG
The DNA here is from genome assembly GCA_914767915.1 of Agriopis aurantiaria. Taxonomy (NCBI): domain Eukaryota; kingdom Metazoa; phylum Arthropoda; class Insecta; order Lepidoptera; family Geometridae; genus Agriopis; species Agriopis aurantiaria. The sequence continues at coordinate 8,366,785 of OU611983.1, read as the reverse complement.
TGGTCAAAGTGTTTCGTTACCCCCCATCATAAATGTGACATAAAAAGAGGGGGGGATGGGATAATAAAAATAATTTTGACCAGTAATTTTTTTATCGTCCTGTTTCGTATACTCCAACCAAAGAAAAGCTTAAGTACAAACATCCACGTTTCTTACGCCAAAAATAACTAATTCCATCTCCTAAACTTTACTTAACCCCTTTAGGGGATGAATTTTCAAAATTCGTTCCTTAATTATCACATTCATTGTACAAGGAACATTGGGAAATATTTCATGCATCTAGCTAGACGCAGCAGTTTCGGTAGTGCATTGTCTACCAGTGAATTAATGAATTTGATATTTTAGTGGATGAGAAAGACAAACTAATACATACACACACACACACACGGTAAAATATCATGTGGAGGTATAAACATAATTTTTGCAAAAGGTAACAATCCTAAGTAAGGTCGCTCTATTTTTTGTGTTACTCAAAAACTGTGTTGCATAAGTGAAAGTCTTCCAAGGATGTGATGGTTAAGCATGATTTTCAATTTTATTAACACTAGTATTGTTAAAAATTACTATTAAACTGGTCAGTTCTGAATTATGGTGGATAAGTACCTACCTACACGACTGTGCGCATATATAGGAAAGTATACTAACAAACTTAACAAAAAGGTTTACTTAATTAAATTTTTTGTCAAGTGTAAGTTTTTATACAAAGTCAAATGTAAATGATAGCTAGCTAATTTAAGCTCAATAAATTAATCAAAGTTATTCACATAACAGTTTTTCACGTCTATAGAATTGAACATGTCTAGAGCACATCGATTTCAAAAACGTAGGTTAGTCAGTGAAGAGTTTCCAAACTCGTACTTTAATTACTATCTTTGTTTGGAACTTTTAATTAGAGCGTTATTTTTCATTGCTTTCTTTTATATTTCATTCTTTTATAAGGGAATCTAGATTATTATAGCCATTGTTACGTACTAGCAGCGTAACGACTTTCAATTTCAAACTCTTGTTAGGTTTTTATATCCCACATTCTGCCCTAGGGTCGATTATTTGAGATTCTTGCTGCTTTCATTGAAAGTAGATTATTTTCTTAACTGATTATTAGGTAGATATACATTAATTTTACAAACATAAGAATTCGTCTTACTAAATTATTCACGAAAAAAGTTTCTAGAAATTATATTATTTTTACAGGCAAGGATATTTATTATCTACATAAAATACAAACGAACTGTATAAACAGTTGGACTGCCCATAGCGCCCATAGGCTATTGAAGTTCTAAAGACAATCCAAATACTCAAGCTAGTACCAGTACAACTACCAGTTAGCAGCGTATTCAGCATACTGGCGGCATTACCACGCTGAAACGCAATGCTTATGCCACAGTAGATATATGAGCTAAAGCAGTAGTTTGACTTTAAACAAACGTATTAGGGTATAGTATTAGTGAATAAAGGTTATATCGGCCTCCTTGACGTGTCCGTCAACGGCGAACCTGACTAGCGCCGGTTATGAGCGCGTATATGGCTGGCAAAACCAAACTTAGTTTTAAAGGTCCTGTTGCAAGGCGCACAGTGCAACTGACCATCAGCATTGTATGTGTAGGTAGGTGGGTAGGAAGGCTTCGGACGGGTCTTAATAATGAGGCGTTTTGTATCTAGGTCTTGTATTCGTTTTTCTTCGAAGTTATTAACAGCCTTATTATACTTATATGCACAGATAACCTTGAAAGTTAGTATGGTTTTAGTCTAATTATGTTTTTTTAGCGCTAACCCGATTTCCATAGTTATAAATATATTTGACTACCAACTTATGTGTTGGCTTATCTACATTACATTGCAAAGCAAAACACATGTTCAGACTCGTGAGAAGATTCAACTCACACTAAAAAGCTAAAAGCAAGCACCTCCCAAGCAGAACTTAAGTGTTCAAGTTGAATACTTTTAGGGCATGACTTTACATAGCTAAGAGTGAAAATTGCAGTTTCAACGGAAATATGGTGCGTTAGAGGGAACTAAAGCGATGTTTAGTCACCTTAACGAGACCTTAGAGGCAGCAGAATGGAACAACTCTCTTACTAACATTTGAAACATTGTTTTGCTTTTTCCATATTACGACATTACCTTATACGGTTTTGAAGTTTTGAAAAGTAGGCTACTTAAGTTTAGTAGTATTTAGCCATAAACCATATTTAGCCATTATGTGTCTATTATTTTGTGTTATAATATATATTTTTAACGAAAACTCGAAAAAGTTAGAACAATAATAAATGACATGTGAAATTAGATTTTCTGTAACTGATATAATTTTTTTTTTTTTTTTTTACCACATCCAGGCGAGATGACAGTCAAACCTAAGCCTATTATAATTTTTTTTAAACGTATAAAAAATACCCATTTTGGAAATACGTTCATTGTTTCTTTGAAAAGTGAGAACAAAGTTATATGTCATCAAACATAATGACTCAGATATCATTTATAGGAGAAGAAAAACCTTCAAACTAATACATTATAGAAAAATAAAATATTTGAATCTCACAACCCCTCAAAACCAAATCTGAACAATAAAACAAAAGAATTTCTAGTTTTGCCTTAAAATGTTAATGGAATTTATAACACATCTTGTTAAAACTCCTTGTCTAAAAATGTAGCAAATTACCATCAAATGGTTAATAACCTCATTTCTTCATTAATTTGACGTCGCTTTATGAAACCAGTGACGTGCCTCAAAAGAAAACTTCACAACTTTGAGAAAGTTCGTAACTGGGATACAACTACCGCAGCTCTTTTTCCTTTATTCAGTTTTTAATATTCTTAATGAACATAAAAATTTGATTGGTAAGTATTTTCGTTGGAAAATCAGCTAAACTGCCCTTGCGTGAGATTTAATCGGAGTTGGCCTCATAAGCACTTTAAAAAAAAAACTTAAAAAACCTAAGTGTTTAAAAAAATATCAAATGTAAAAATCATGTGACCGACGAACCTGCTAAAATGTATTGAAATTCGTTCCACAATACATATACATATACAGAGACCTACATTATAATATTTATTAGATTCTACTTATTTAAAAGTTATGTAGATTTGTTATGAAGGTTGCTGTTCTTTTTAACCAGTTTTTTTTAAATGTCTCACTAGCGACCCGCCCTCCCGGCTTTGCACGGGTGTAATTTACGTGCGGAGCCGGGGTGGGTCGCTAGTATAAATATAAAACTTCCGTGAAAATTTATCTAACTGATGGTGAAAACCGCATCAAAATCTGTTGCGTGGTTTAAGAGGAGTTAGCGGCCATACAGACAGACAGACGCGGAAAGCGACTTCAATTTATACTATGTAGAAGATAGAAGAAGATAGATAGATAGATAGAAATAGAAAAGAGAAGAGAAGATAGAGATAGAGATAGAGAAGAGATATACACATAAATTACAACAATTTTTTTGCAGGTTTTCCGTATAAAATACTTATATTAACTCTAAATATTTAGAGTAATCATCATCATCATCATTTCAGCCGTAGGACGTCCACTGCTGGACATAGGCCTCCCCCATCGATCTCCAAAAGGGCCGGTTGGAAGCGGCCTGCATCCAGCGTTTCCCTGGGGTCTCTTTTAGGTCGTCTGTTCATCTTGTGGGTGGACGTCCTACGCTCCGCTACGCTACGTATTTTAGAGTAATAGATACTTTTATTGCTTTATTTTATTGGAACTACATAAAACTTTTGTTTCAGGAGGCGTAGAGGTGCCAGAGTTTGGGGAACCCATCACAAACCTTACGGTCCCTATAGGCCGCGACGCAACCTTCGAATGTATAGTTGTCAACCTCGGAAACTTCCGGGTAAGTTTGCATACAACGTCCGTTGTTTTGATGATCGTGATCATGATAGTTTGTATTTTGTTCTATAAATTATTTCTTAGGTTTTTGTAATGATTACACATTGAAAATTGTACACTTTAAATTGGTTTTATCGTGTGTATTTTACATTAATTTAATTCCCGACGTTTCGAACTCTTTGCAGTGTCATTAATTACGTAGGTAGAAAAACTACTAATCACTGCCTAACTAACCAATGCCTAAACTACTTAGTCTCTCTTAGTCTATATACAACAAAATATTTGACGACTGGTTTAGCTCAGACAGTGACCTCATTAGCAGAACGACCCGGTTTCGATTCCTGGCCGGGCAGATGTTTGAATCACGAATTTAAATATCTGCTCTCGGTCATCCTCGACACAGGGAATCTTAGCTATGCTAATTAGTTTAGTTTTTTTTTTAAAGGTGACTTATCAAAAGTGTTCCTTAACTATGATTCAAGAAAATCTATAGATACAGCCATTTTAAAATTATCAGCTCTTTCAGAGGGGATTATAAAAATAATTTATACCTACTTGTTATTTTATTTACTAAGCCCGATAGTTTCAAATAATCAACATGCCATCATCAAATCAATGTTTACTTCTATCTATCATCATCATCGTCATCATTTCAGCCGTAGGACGTCCACTGCTGGACATAGGCCTCTCCCCCATCGATCTCCAAAAGGGCCGGTTGGAAGCAGCCTGCATCCAGCGTTTCCCTGTGGTCTCTTTTAGGTCGTCTGTCCATCTCGTGGGTTGACGTCCTATACGCTGCGCTTACCGGTCCGTGGTCTCCATTCGAGAACCTTTTTGGCCCATCGGCCATCTACTAAATTATCATCACCATAAACATCTACCAATTTATACTTGTTAATAGATATCTTTTTTGTGTGATAAAATATTATCGAATAAACTTATTCTGAATTCGTTAATCAGCCATATTGAAATTCAAAATTTTGAACCAGATAGAAACTTGATTACGCAGTTAAAACATAGCCTGGCTATTATTTGTTAGATCCGTTTCATAATTAAACCACTAATTGAGTTGTTTCCTTCAATTAAATGTGATAAATTATATAAATTTTCAATATCGTTTGATGAAACACGGCTGTTTATTTTTGGGAGATAGGTAAACAGGCACTTATGTGCTAAAGCAAGCATAATAGCAATAGCAGGCGCAATCCGCATACTGTGTAGGTACACTACCAATATGGTATTGCCTACTTAGGAAATATTATGAATTGCTTTCAGATCTCCGTGGGAAATTGAAATGTAGGTAGGTACTATTAATAGTAGTAGAGTCGCTGGCATCTAGTGGATGCAAAAGGCAGGCTGTCGTTCAGTGTGGAGGTTAAAGGGGGAGGGCTATGTTCTGCAGTGGACGTCTTCTGGCTGATGATGATGATGATGACTATTAATTTGTAATTTTTCCGAAAATCAGGAAATTATTTATTTATTTTATTTTATTTTATTGAAATAGGTTCGGTTACAGGCTTTAGGTCATTTCACATATTAAACCTAAAGCAATAAAAAATAAAAATAAAAATATATCTTCTGCAGCGTGAATCATATTTACAGTAAAAAAAAAAAACATTTATTTTTAGCCTTTCTATGACCGGCTAAGATGGAGCACACTTGCCTAGAAGAAACCAATTCACTCGTTTCTAATCATTTTTTTTTTTTAATTTTTATGCTTGTGATCTTCGAAAGATACCTTTCCTGCACGCTGCCTGAAGCAACTCTCCCGGAAAATGCTCAGATCATTTCTGCTTCTTTCATCGGCGTGGGCACACCAAACCGTTGTCTTCCCTGGGCTCGCTTGAAGGCCCCCAATTCGCAAGCCACGGTAAACAGGGAGAAGTTAACTTTTCCATGACCGCTTGTACGCCATAACGCCGCCTCGACTCTCCAAGAGTGGGCGTTGGGCCTTAAGAACTTGTATGCGTTTTCTTTTTTCTTACTTATTTTATAACATCCCAGGTAGGCTGGGTGAAAGCAGACACGAAGGCGATCCAAGCAATACACGAGCACGTGATCACGCACAACCCGCGAGTGTCAGTCTCCCACAGTGACCACTCTACCTGGTATCTACACATAAAGAGTGTTCAAGAAGAAGACAGGGGACAGTACATGTGCCAAATTAATACAGACCCTATGAAGAGTCAGGTAAGCACCAAAATCTTTTGGCACATTCAATTTGTCAGCCACACTGAATAATTAGTCATGACTAAGTATAAATAATTGCTACTAAAGATAAACGGGTTTAGGGAAAAATTATATCGACATTATCATACAAGACAAATGCGGCCATACAGCCCAATCTTTCACAGACATACATAAAACTATCATCACTTGAGCCAAGAGCGTGTCAAGACAATATCAAGCCAACAATTCTAAATCGCGTTTCTATTCTTGTTTTTTTTAGAGTGTTAATGACCGTTTTCTGTGGTACAGCTGATAAAATATCAGCTTCGCGATTTTAAAGTTGCTCCTGTAGTAAAAGTTGTTCATAATGATGGGTACTATTTATGGCTATTTATGGATATTTTACTATGGCCTTTTTTTAGTTTACTACACCCTTTTCGCGTTATCCAATATATTTATGTAGATTTACATGTGATCAAAAAGTTAGAGAAGCACTAGTTAGGTACACAAAATAAAGACAATGGTTACCATCTACAAACTAACTACAATACTAAAACAATGATCTTTGCTCAAGGTCGATCCAACAGTCAGAAATTCATTTCAAAAGCCACAAAATGCAATCGAATTCTACTAAGCCATCCAAAGGTTAAAAAGACAGACAATGTCGTCTTACATCTGTATAGAGCGAACAAATAAGCGTTCATACAAGGTACAATCATGCGACGGTGACGAGCGGAGAGCACTCATCGCATCCATTAGACATAACGGCCAACAGAATTGAGGGGGTGACTTGATGGAATTCAATTTCGACTATTTGTTACTTTCAGAGCGAGAAGTTTTGCTCTTTTGATACGTAGAGGCCAGTTTGTGGGAACGGTCTTGTAGACGCTTCTAAAATGCTTCTTACAGTTCTTGTTTGATTTTCTAGATTTTAAGTATTTTTAAATAGTAATTTCGCGACTTTAAAAAAAACCCAACGTGTTGTGGGCTGTTTTTTCTGTCAATGAGCGTTTTCAGTACTTGAATTCAACATTATAATAAATAGGTAACACTGGTTACAGAAGGAAATGGAAAGCCAAGCGGCTTAATTTGACACAAATACTGTCCAAATGCAACTCTCGGCTCACTGTAGTTTTTCGCTTTCCTTTTTTCGCCGTGAACTCGTTCTTTGTTCTCCATTGTTCACGAGAAAACTATTTGTTTCCAATTTTTCATGAAAATGAATACTGCACAATTTCACAATGACAAAGAAAATATTTTTCAGTTGTAACATTTAGTGAGGTACATTTTAGTAAATTAAATTCTGTGGTACCATTTTTTATGTCAAATGGACAGCATTTAAAATAAAATATTTTGATTTCTTTTTGATTACCATTATGTTTTTCCATTTTGTTTTGCTAAATATTACAACTATTAATTTATATGCGTAGTAGCGGTCCGCCCTAGCTTCGCACGGGTATAAATTATAGCCTATGTCACCCGGGGATATGTAGCTTCTAATAGTGAAAGAATTTTTCAAATTGGTTCAGTAGTTTTGGAGCCTATTCAATGCAAACAAACAATCAAATCTTGTTGCGTTACCGGCATTCTTGTCCTCATTTCATAGTACTCATAAATTAATATAAAAAATCCTTGCGCCCTCTTTAGGTCCTTCCGATGTAGTTGTATCTCATTCGAAAGAGGCAATGAATGCTTGGAGGCTGGCTTGTCCAAATACCGATTTTCCCAGGAAGTTGTCTTCCCAGAGACTGTGGGATCGGCCGATCTGCGAACTAGCACGGAAATCGCTACTAGATACGTGTCCTATTATTGCAGATCGTGCTCGTATTCTTGCTGTCTCTGTTTGGGAATCGGGACTTTGGTTGCAAGCCATGCCTTCTTTTAACACAGGTAGCCTTTTAGATCCAACCGCATTTCGTCTAGCTGTCAGCTTACGCTTGGGTGCAAGGTGCTGTGAGGCCCATCGCTGTCAGTGTGGTACTGCTGTTGACCAGCTCGGTCACCATGATCTCTCTTGCTCGAGAAGCGCTGGTCATGTTGGCCGACACGCTAGCCTGAACGACATCATACGCAGGGCACTTTCCACCGCCAATGTCGCAGCTGTGCTCGTACCGAGTGGTCTTGCGCGTGACGATGGAAGGAGGCCTGACGGTATGACACTTGTGCCCTGGAGGTTGGGGCGGCCTCTTGTATGGGACGCAACTTTTGTAGATACTTTGGCGCCGTCACATCTTCCTGAGACACAAGGTAGGGCTGGCGCGGCTGCCAATTCGGCAGAGCAGCACAAGCGACGCAAATATGCTAACCTCGGCAGTGGTTACATATTTGAGGCGTTTGGGATCGAGACATTGGGCCCTTGGGGACCGGGAGCTCACCTCATTTTCAAAAATCTTTCAGAGCGCCTGGTTAATGCGACGCTTGACCAAAATGCTGGCGTGTTTCTGGCTCAACGCATTAGCATTGCCATTCAACGTGGTAATGCCGCCAGCATGTTGGGTACGCTGCCAACTGGTAGTGGGTTTGAGCATTTGGATTGTCTTTAGACCTTCAACGGTCTATGGGCAGTCTAACTGTATTTGTAGTGTTTGTTTTAGCTTGTATTTCGTTTAGTTAATAAAGGCAAAAAAAATAAAATCTTTCCTCTTTATAATATTAGTATAGATTAGTAATTTTATTCTGCAGGGCAGCAATACTTAGACTTGTCTTTAGATAAGATAAATTAGATAAAGGCCAACATAGACGGCATCGGATCCTCGTAGATTCTAAAACCTTGTCGTTGTAGCACATATTAAGTGCTACAATAATGTCGTAGCAGTCATCGAGTTCACTGGCTACACGTTACACTGGCTACTGGTTACACGTTCTACAGCTTTTTATTTAATCATAATATCTGTGAAGTATAACACCCGCTACTCTCATAAACGACTGATTAGCCAACTGAAAGACTCTCTAATGCTGTAAATTTGCTGCTGTTTCACTCGCTCACTCGCTCTTTCAGAGTTTATAAATACTCGTAATTGAAATCCGTTGTCAGTGGTAAAAGGCTTCCTTGTTTGTTTTAGGGTAGAGTTCTAATCCTAGTTGATTTCTAATTTGTATTTTTTGCATACAGATGGGATTTCTAGACGTGGTGATACCACCTGACTTCATCCCTGAAGAGACTTCAGGAGACACCATGGTTCCTGAAGGAGGAACTGCGAGAGTTTCTTGTAAAGCTCGCGGAGTCCCTCCACCAAGGGTCATGTGGAAACGAGAGGATGGCCAGGAAATAGTGGTGCGAGATCCATCGGGAACAAAAGTTAGAGGTATTTTCACTTTCATTCTTATTTGATCTAGATTAATTTAGATTTATTAACCGACTTCAAAAAATGAGGAGGTTCTCATTTTGTATTTAAAAAATGCCTAAAACTCTGTCATAATTATATAAACCATTTTTAACTGACTTCAAAAAGAAGGAGGTTATCAATTCGACTGTATGTTTTTTTTTTCTTTTTTTTTGTATGTTTGTTACGCGATTACTCCGCCAATTTAGAATTGTTTTTGATGATTCTTTTTTTGGTTGGTAGGTCATATCTCATAGGTGGTCCCATAATTTTTTTATCGACATTTCCAAAGCAAAAATAACCTTAATAGATATCTACTTGATTAATCTATTAATATTTATGATATGAATGCGAAATAGAGATAAATATATAAGAAATCGAACGAAGGCTAATAATTGAAAAGAAGCGCATCAAAATTTATAAGCATTTAGACACAACCGTCAACGTGAATTCCGCACATCAGATGTAAGACTACAGGTGCCAAAAATTAAACTTCAAGGCAGTACAGTGCAGAAAACATAATATCCAAATAGACTGTAGGAAAGTGTTTTCCTACAAAGGCAGGACAGGATTAACCTGTCTTTCTTTGCTGGCACCGACTCCAAAAACAACTGATTATAAATTGTAAATATATAAGTAGGTAATATATGTAATCATAATTTCGTTGATTGTCCTCTAATGCTCATTGCTTTGAAGTTATTTAAATATTATTATCTACTTTTTAGTTTCAGTTTGTAAATGATAGGGGCATAGTCATGAAGTCGGTTCTTTTTTTTTAATTTTTAATTTTTTTAAACATCATACTAAAAGGGTCAGTTGTCTGATTATTTATAACACCGGATATTTAGACGAAAATTTTTCATCAGTCCTAACATCGGACTAATTAATCGTACTATAATAATATTTATAATAGTATAATATTTACTGTATTTTTATACCATCTCTCTAAATTTGTAAGCCTATAAACTAGACAAAACATGATACAAAGTGACAAATATTTTAAACCAAATATTTTAAACCACCTATTGTGCATGCGTTTTAAATGTGTGTATGATTTACTCGTGTTTTGTGCAAATAAATAATCTTTATCTTTACTACTGATACTAGGCCTAAGGAAGGTTAGAGAACATCCATCAAACATAATTATACGTTAAACATCTTTCACGTATTTCTCCTTTCTGTTACTTGTTTGAATACCAAAATCTTTAAACGTTCTTACCTACCGGTTTAATGTTATGCTCAGAACATTGACTTGATTAAACAGGTACGGAAGAGTAGTAAAGTCTTGTTAGAACAAAACGTTATTATACATTTATGGCGTAACTAAAAACGGCAATGAATTCTCAACTGGAGAGATTGTTTTACAAATTACCTGAGGGGCAATATTCTTATTCCCTCAGCAATACTCTAATTATTCTGTGGAATTGAAGCCTTAATACCTAGGTAATTATAACCAATTTCTTGAGTAGAGACTGAAATAAGAGTCCGTTTGATGTCCGATTCATTTTAATCCACTCCAATCAGTATTGTTCCATTATTCTTTTTCATGTTATCTGGGTTCAATGCTATTAATTATCACTAGATGGACCGACGACATTGTGAGAGTCGCGGGCATCCAGTGGATGCAAAAGGCAGGCTGTCGTTCAGTGTGGAGGTAAAAGGGGGAGGCCTATGTTCAGCAGTGGACGTCTTCTGTCTGATGATGACGATGATGATGATTAATTATCAGGGACAGAAAATATTGTTATCAGAGTTTTAGTAGGTAAAATTACAGATTTTCAATTACTATTTATTTGCGTCGAGAGATTGTACAAGTGATACGATGTGATGAGTATTTTTTTACGGAAGATTATTAGCTGTTGACCTCGGATGGCCTCAACTGTATAACTCAGCCGTTGGAAAACGCAGATGGCGTTAGGTCTATATTTTTGGGAGAACCTCGAAGGTACTGAGAGACAATGCGGAGGCGGATACCCAATTCAGCTCAAGAATATACGGAGAAAAGATATTTCAACCAAGTCCCAAACATACCACAATAAATCTTAGCCAACACGTCCTACATGAGCCTCTAATGAGGTTGACAGCATTACACATTCAATAGACAATTTCAAGCGCTCCCAGCGTCCGCATAATAAGACCTAGGAGTCCATTCAACGCAGAACTCTACTAATTACGACAAACTTTAAACAATACTGGACGAAACTCATCCCCGAACAGTCGCGTTGGGGCTCATTGTGGTGCCACGAATGCGGTCACACAAACTCCGTATTATACATATTCAGAAAAACAATGCCGTCCTTACGCCATTCATGAAGGAATTACCCGGGTTTTAATGTGTTAAGCGTTAGACATTTATTTTGTCTACCCGTCTTAATTACCACTTTGATGCATACAAATACTTTGAATTGTGGCACAAACGCAATTGGAAATCGCGTAAGGATCGTACGCGGTACGGATGTGTAGCTAATTAGGAACGTCTTCGCATCTTCGAGAGTTCGCATAAAGATTGCCTTGTTGAACTTTTTAATTAGAGATTGGAGCGTTCGCTCGAATTTATACTGGCAAAACATACCATCGTAACTTGGGCGTCATATTTGAAGTTACCAATTAAAAGAGATGAGATGTAAGTACAACTCGTATACTTACTTAGGTTCACAATTAATTGATCCACTACTAAGCCACGTTTAGCTACTTCGTTTTTCATTACTTGAGAGTTTTTCAGGACCTTATTCCGGTATATACCAGAGATAACTAATTTTATTTTATGAATAATCACTACACACACGAGACGTGTTGTCAGTCTCACATCGCTAACCTTTCCGAATCAGCTGTCTAGATTTAGATCAGAGCAGTGGCGCCACTTTCTTCGCAATATATAATGATGGTTCTGTAGGTTCCCGCAGGCGCCGATATAATTAAGCTAGATGGCCGCGGTTATATTGCCATTGGCTGTCAAATCAGCTGGAACTGTATTCTTTAAATAGAGGAGATCCGTAAACGAATGAAAGTTACCGACAAAGCCCACCGGATTAGCAAGTTGAAGTGGCAATGGGCAGTACACATAGGACGCAGAACACATGACCAATGGGGCCAAAAAGTTATCGAATAGAAACCATGGACCGGTAAGCTCAGCGTAGGAAGTCCACCCACAAGATGGACTGACGACCTAAAAGAGGCCGTAGGAAAACGCTGGATGTAGGCCGCTTTCAACCGGCATTTTTGGAAATCGATGGGGGAGGCCTATGTCCAGCAGTCCTATGGCTTAAATTTAATGATGATATATTTTAAATGATCTTTCTTACTTCATTTCTTGTAGCCACGGATACAGGGATCAGCGGGTAAAAGGGTTTTTTTGAAGAAAACTGATTTCGGTATCGGTTGATACAAATCTCCGGGATGCTTGGGTACTTATTCCACATTTGTCAACCCTTTAATTGTTTCGTAATTTTCGTATGAATACCGTTTTACGTTCATTGGCTTTACGTTGTTCAAAGAAAATTTCGAACGTATCACCAATGTTATGTATTCAGCCAGTCTATATATAGTTCTAGTAACCATTTTAACCGAGCAAGTGCCTTTATTAACTTTACTAAACAAAATAAAAGGCTTATACTAACACTACAACAGTTAGACTGCCCCTAGACCGTTGAAGGTCTAAAGACAGTCCAAATGCCCAATGTAGTAACTAACATTGTTTGCCAACAGTTCTCACATATCAAGGGGAAGTGCTGAAGCTGTCAAAGATATCCCGTTCGGAGATGGGCACGTACTTGTGTATCGCTGGTAATGGAGTGCCACCGACGGTCAGCAAGAGGATCCATATTAGTGTACATTGTAAGTTGATAGTTATTATTAACCAACGAAAAAAGGAAGAGGTTTTCTAGTTGACGCGTATTTTTTTTAAATAACTTTTGAATGTATAACTACGATTATTTTTTTACTGAGCAGTCAGATTTTGATGATTCTTTTTATAATAGGTGGGGTTATTCGATATACTTACAACGAAGTTAGTTCCATTTAAAATTGAAAATAAAAACAATCCTAAATGTTTGAAACGTTTATCGGGACTTATCACGTATTATTTAATTTAGGTAATAATATGTACCTTTCGCTCGACGTTTCGACCATGTTACAATGACCGTGGTCACGATGGCTTTCATGCCTTACGTTAAAGGAGTAACGGATAAGGTAGGGACCTTGCTGAAGGAGTACTCCATCAAGACGGTGTATACCCCCTTATCTAAGCTGGCGAGGCATGTGAGGACACCGAAAGACGTTATTCCTCTCCAGACCCCTGGTGTGTACAAGGTCGATTGTAGCTGCGGTAGTTCCTACATAGGTCAAACGAAGCGTACCATAGCTGAAAGGATCAAAGAACATATCGCGGCCGTCAAAAATCGCCAGACACAGAAGTCTGCTATTGCAGAACATTTGCTTGAGGCGGGATCCGGTCACTGGATCGAGCTCCACGATCCGAAGGTCCTCTCCACTGAACGACATTATTTTTCTAGAATGGTTCGTGAAGCTGTTGAAATTAGAAAACATCGCAATTTCAACCGGGAAGATGGATTTAAGTTAGCGGCGTCATGGAATCCCATAGTAAGCAAGTGTACAAACCGCGGTGTAGATACTAGGACATTTACCGATACAGTCAGTGTTGTGTGTCGTAGTGACAACCCTGCCATTTTTCAAGATCAAGTGAGGGTAGGAGAACAAAACACCCGCTCTTCTCGCCGGACTCACCCGCAGTTTTCAGTCAGCTCGTGACCACGGCCATTGTAACATGGTCGAAACGTAGAGCGAAAGGTACATATTATTACCTAAATTAAATAATACGCGATAAGTCCCGATAAACGTTTAAAACATGTGTTCAAATCGCGAAAGCTTAAAAATTACTAACAATCCTAAAGATAGGAAAATAGAGAATAATTGACTGTTGGTTTGTGTTGTAGGGAATGACTGAAACCCCCGTTTTTTTATTATTCCTGTAGTTACGGCAGGGCGCGGGTTTATACCAGCTATTCTATGGGCAAGTTTTCCATATATGAGAAAAAAAATACCCTGTTTTAAAATTTTTCAATTTTGAGATAAAAATATCCTGTTTTAATCCATGATAAGTATAAGGTACGTGTATACCTACTATAAAGTTAATTGTATACCACATTTAAATCCATTCAGTTGTTACGGAGTCGGGTGGTATAAGGATACCCCATATGCCTCTCCAAACGAATTGCATTTATCGCGTACTAGCTGCACCCTGCAGTTTCACCCGCGCAGATATCCTCACAGGAACCGTAATTTTTTTCGGGATAAAAAGTCACCCAACAGTCAACATTCATCCTATATAGTGATATACACCAACCTTTCAACTATTTCTATGCAAAAAATAGCGTCGATCCGATGCCTTGTTGCTGCGTAAAAGAACAACTAACACATTTGAATTTATAATATTAGTTAAAATATTTGTTTTTATTCTGTAGTTCACCCAGTGATCCAAGTGCCGAACCAGCTGGTGGGTGCTCCGCTTGGTACTGACGTCACGCTGGAGTGCTACGTCGAGTCCTCGCCCAAATCTATCAATTATTGGGTGAAAGATCCAGGTAACGAATTCCTATGACCACATACGTTAAAGTTGATGAATCTTTGCAGCTTTGTACAAGAGGATGATATAATTATATCTACAAACAACAATATGAGGTCAATTTACGAATACGTGCCTTGCCTTTTCTTGTAGGTACAGTGCAAATAAATAAAGCTCTTCCAGTGAATAGACATATTATAACTTCGCGAATGAGCACTCCCATTACAACTATGCTATCTAACATCTGTATGTGAACTTCATAATAATTATGCAATAAATGATTGAATATTAAAATTATTATTTTTTAAATCCATCCTTAAACCGGGTCAAGTAATGAGTGGTCATGGGAATGCTGTTTTCTGTGCCTGGGGAGGCAAAGAAAAAACAAAATTTAAATCGTTACGCTGTTTGATTAACTGGGCCAGTGAACCATCCACGATAAAAACGAAACAAATTATAAGACAGTCATAAAACTCTAGGTGTCTGCGCAAAGTTTTTACATTTTTCATAAAACTTTGCCGTGGTAAGATGAAATTCTAATATTGAATTTGAAAGCAAGTGTTTTCTATACCGCTGTATTAATCTTATATTAAGTACGGTTAAACGAAAAAAGTTCGTTAATTTACTTGGAAACTAGTCCCTAGAGAGAAACCTCAAACTGTCTTACCTTTAGTTACAAAAATAACATTTACTTTGTAGAAATGAGGTTGTTACGGTAAATGAAGAAGATTTTGGAATCTGAAAGTTATTGACATCACAGTTCCTTGTTGTAACTACAAATTATTTTAAAAGAAGTATTGCTACTCGGGTGATATATTATGATCACAGAAATGAGAAGTTTTTTTCTTTTCCTTTTCTGGGTATATGATAGAGTGATGGTGGCCGAGCGGTAGCATGTGCGCTTTACAATCTGACGGCACTCGATTCGATTTTCAGCCATACACCAAGGACTTATTTAGTACTTAAATAAGCTATCTGCAGTTTCAATGCCATCGTTCAAAATACGTGAAGGAAAACATAGTAAGGGTGTGACCAAAAACCTCAAAAAAATCAAAGATAAACCATTTTCGAATTTAATATTCGAAAGTATAAAGGCCAAAAATATGATACGATTGTACCATATCCACCACGCTGGCGGGAGGTCACGTAAGTGACGTCATCGTGCGTATAAGATGGCGACATGTAAAATGGGGATGAATAAAATATTTAATTGAACCTCTTTATGCGACATTAGATAGGTATTAATGTTCTGTACAAAAAAAAAACATTTTTTATTACTAAGGAAAGAACTGTTATAATTGTATACAAACATGTTACGTGTATTTCCAGACGACTGTAATAAAATATAACTGTTATTCACAAAAAAAAAGTAAATAATCATCATATAATTTTATTCAAGGATATTATATCACTCATCATTATAAGCTACTTTTACTTTGGGACCATCACTGATATCACGAAAATAAATAGCTTTTCGATAACTGCTTTTTTTCTTCGGAATAACATACCTATATTTTATCCGGTCGAGGTTGGTCCCAAAGTAAAAACTGTATATAATGATGAGTACAATGATATCCTTGAATAAACGTCGTTCATCTAGAGATACAACCCTTATTATATTATTATGTATGCATGTTTGTTAGTTCATATGTGATATTTTGTGGGTAGGTTTTTCTCTTCCCTTATTCATAAAAATGCTTGTCAGCAGGTGAACTTATAATTCCATCAGAACATCACGAAATGACGGTGCGACAGAAGTCCATGTTTGAAGCTGAAATGACGATGACTATCAAAAACATACGTCGTGAAGACCTCGGCAGCTACATATGCGTTGCCAAAAACTCGCTGGGTGATGTAGAGAGCAAAATCAGATTATACGGTAAGCATCTAACTACAGTATTTAATTTCTAGCTTTACTTCGCGCTTTATACTCGCGGAAGTAGAAACTTTTTACGGAGTACCTTTTTTAGGGTTCCGTACCTCAAAAGGAAAAAACGGAACCCTTATAGGATCACTTCGTTGTCCGTCTGTCTGTCTGTCTGTCCGTCTGTCAAGACCCTTTTTCTCAAGAACGCGTAAAGGTAGCAAGTTGAAATTTATATTAAATACTTGGGTCTACGGTTTCTTTCGGCTGTAAAAAAAATAAAGTTGTAAGTCAAAGCAATCAAAAGATATGAACGTTTATGTCGTATATTTTGCGATTTCACAGGGGAATCAAAACCTATAGGGTACTTCCCGTTGACCTAGAATCATGAAATTTGGCAAGAGGCAAGGTCTCATAGTACATATATAGGAATAAATACGAAAGCTATAAATTTGAAGTTATATCATTTAAAAATAATTATTTTGCTATTACAAACTTACATTTTGTAGTTAGAATGTATGGAAGAACCTTATTGTCAACTACAAACTTAAGTTTGTCTTTCAATATTTTAACTTCAGTTTTTTTTTATTGGTCTCGCGCTCTGAGGATTCCGCCTAACGGAACCCTCAGAGCACGAGTCCTACTCGTACTTGTCCGGTTTTTTTTTATATATTTGGAAAATATTATAAGTCGTAGGTATATAATACCGAAATTCCCATATCAAAAAGAACCGCGGAAAGTATGTACTAAACCAAAGGGGGTATATATGTAGTATTGAAAACGGGCATTGATACTTGAGAAACTGTATGGAAAAGCAGATTTTTTTTTTGCGATTTCTGCGTTGGTCCCATAGTAAAAGTTGTTCATAATGATAACGGACCCCTTTCAGCTTGGTACATCCTTTCTGCGTAACTCTGTATTTACGGTCACCTTTTATAAGACGATAACAATCCTGTCCTAACCTATTGCTCTAGAATTAATATCTAATTTTTATAGTAACTTCTCTTGATTATCTATTTCATTGTTTGCAGAAATACCTGGTAATGACAGACACGCCTACCAATACACAGACGTACGTATGACATCCGACGATGAATACGGAACCGACGCATACGAAGACGAAGAATCTCTTCCAGACAGCACAAAAAGCAACCGAGTACCGGACCGCGCCAACAAATGGTACTCAAATGACGGCAAGATAATAGTTACCAACACAAATACTGGGCCCGCCATTACGATATCCCTCACAACAACCTTACTACATTTACTCAAGTTTCTACTATAATTTATCCGAACCCAACCGTTGTTTTACCTTCTGTGCGGGAATTTTCACTAATTAAAGGCAATTACTGTTTCCCTTTTTTCCGTAAATTGATTGCGTCGAATATTTTTAATTAATCTAGGCCTCTATTTTTCTTGAGTTTTGTTATAACATCGGCGTGTAACGTGATAATAACTAGTCTTAAAATGTTGTATATATTTTATATTATAGGCGAATATGAGCAGTATTGATAGTTAATTATGTTTGATATTCCTGATACTGGCGATGATAAATACGAGAAATGTGTATTATATGATTAATTATTTAATATGAGTGTGCCATGTATATTGCAAATAATTTGGAGTTCAGAATCGTGGACAATTTTGCAGCGACAAATTAAAGCTTATCCAACATCAAAGGTCTTATTTATAAAGGTTAGTTAAGTTAATCTAAATCAGCTTAGTCAAATTCACGTTGAAAGATTCTCACGCGCCAAAATGAGACAAAGAAAATTAGCTAATACACTTTTAATTGGTGTTTCTAAGTAAGACAGCAACGACCTTACTTAGAAACGTCAGTTAAGTTTATCTATGCTTAATTGCTCTGTCTCGTTTCGCGCATATGAATTTCCGTCAGCAAAAAGTTGACAGCAATTTTAAGCATAAATTAACTTAGCCAACCTTACTAAAGAAGGGCGCAAATGTCTAACAGCCGCACTCAGAGACGTTGCTTAAGCTAAGGAATACTTAAAATTGCTCTGTCAACTTCTCGTTGACGGAAATTGTCACACATGAAAACGAGACAGAGCAATTTTAAGTATTACTTAGCTTAAGTAACGTCTCTGAGTGCGGCTGTAAATGTCATTTTATACTTACAATTTAAGATATTATGTGCAAATAGAATATTTTGAACTGAATACTAAGAATAATATGCATCAGTGATTATAAACAGAAGTACATTACGTATTATTGGGTTAATAATACGAATGGAATACAAAAAATAACAACAACATCTAACAAACTTTCAATTTGCAGTCTCTGTGGCTGCTCATACTAAAAAAACTTAGCATATTGAGAATCAATTGTAAATAATAAATTTAAATATGAACATTATATATAACCAACAAAATCTATAGAAAATATTGTTATCGTAATGATTATTTTTAATGTTTGTTTAAGATTATATTATGCTTATTTAATGAACATTTAAATAGTTGCAGAGCATTTCCATCTAAGCATTTTTTTAACGCTTTGTCTTCAATTGCAACTTTAAGGTATTCTCTTTGTATTTCTATTTGCTAGTTTATTATTAGCATAGCAAAATTGAACAATTTTAATATCAGTATCAGTAACAGTTTCCTAGATTGATAAATAATCCTACTTAATTAAGAAATTAACCAGAAAAAATATAACCAAATGCTTAAAGTTTATGCCGGTTAAAATGCCTTAATAAGTTGCAAATGAAGTGTTTTCCGCATACTTAAGTGTAGACAGATAATAACTTCTTCCAACAATGTATGTTAATATCCAGATCGTTACGAAAAATAATAAAATAAAATCAAGAACATGACATGTTGTCCCTTAATTTTACCTTAAATTTACGCTTGTGGAAGATTTATCCGTAATTCAATAAGTCACAGCGGCTTTACTAATGCCACGTAGGTCTGACACAAAACTGGCTGTTTTCGTTGATTTTTATGAGCTCTGTTATTAGGTAAGTACCTAAGGTAAGTACAGCTCAGTAAAATATATCAGACCACTATTTTTCAACCACCAAACACATGAGCCGCATATGAGCATATCTTTAGTTTTGAGAAGAGGTACTTAATAGGTACTCCATTTTGCATTCAAATATATTCTATCTTGATATTTGTTGAAAATTAAATCGAAGATTTTATGCTCCTGTACGAATGAAGTTCTTTAATAGTTCGCTCCAATTCAGATAAGCTCACAAGCAAAATGAGGTCAATTTCTTTCACTAATAGGATGAATACAAATCGCCAGTCACGTACTAAGTAATTGACTGGAAAATTAACTATCAGTTAGGTAATCAATCACTTTATCTTCATATAATAATATATGAAGCAAGATTGTGGCTTGTCGATGAAATTGCGAGTCATCAATTCATAAGAGTTTTTTAATGTTACAAAAATGTAAACCTATTTATCAGTAACGCACCTACAAATCTTCAAATCGAATCAAATCAAATCAAGTTATTTATTTGTCTGAACATGGTAGGTACGCATTCAGTATACTTCTATACTAATATAATAAAGAGAAAAGATTTGATTGTTTGTTTGTTTGTTTGCATTAAATAGGCTCCGAAACTACATAACCGATTTGAAAAATTCTTTCACTGTTGGGAAGATACACCTCCGGGTGACATAGGTTATAATCTATACCCGTACGAAGCTGGGGCGGACCGCTAGTATATTAAAAAGTAAATATCAGCTGTTATTATCACATTTATAATTTTAAAATATTCCAATTTAATAGGTAAATACTGTGTGGGAATTTACGAGCTATATTAGACTCGAGAATGACGATGGTTGAACACATGGATACTATTGTGGACAAAGCTTCCAAGCAGCTAGGATTCATCAAGCGTATATGTACCTATTTTAAAAGCATCGACAGTTTGAAAGTCTTGTACTTTACATATGTGAGAAACATTTTGGAATATGCATGCAGCGTTTGTTATAATGTTCACATTCATAAATTAGAGTCGATACAAAATAATTGTATCAAAGAATTTTTGGCTTTTGACTCAAATACTCGGAAGCCTGTAAATATTACGGAATATGTTCATTAGAGCAGAGGCGTGAGCAGTATGACATTGTTCTTCTACGCGACATATTCTCTGGGAAATTGATTGCAGTGAAATTCTGTCTAATATTTCAATAACGGTACCAATCCGTCGTACTCGTTACACTATAACACTGTTTCACGTCCCTGTCGTACATATTCAAACTACGCTCGAAACTTTATCCTTTGTCGCGTCGCTCAAACCTATAATATGCATTACCCTAAACTAGACTTCTTACACTGAACAAAAATGCACTACAACTCGGTCTCACGATAATGGTCCATAATAAATTATTCACTATTTTGATAGTGAATAATTTTATACCTGTTTATTGTGATACCTTGAAAAATAATTATGTAATATTTTTTTGAAACCGTTGAGTCTATCTTCAGAAGCTATCAACGTTAGACTAAAATGGCTGCGTACGTCATACTTACACAAAATGCTTATTACTTTGTAATGATTTCGTTCATGTCACCGTGATAAAGGTAGGTACATAATGTAATATTTGTCTCTACTCCACACAATCGTAATGTAACAAGAAGAGTTGAGTAATCACCCTTATTTTTCGTGTAGACAGGAGAAGTCTCGCGAACGCCCTTAATTCTGGCAATCTAAGCATGGGACAGGGCTGTCACTTTCAATTGTTTATAGATATTTCTTACTACAACATTTTCAAGTTTTAAAGCTGAAGACACAATGTTACATGGAACAAAGTTAAAAGGAGGTCATTATGCTCATAATAATATAATATTGCTTTTATTAATAAAAAAATTACCCGTTTTTACCCTTTGGGTACGGAACCCTAAAAACTAGTGGTAATTATTTTTTGAATAATATTGTAAATGGTATACAGCAATTTTCGTAACATTTATATGATTATCAACGGAATATTCATCGTGATAAACTTATGAATCGGAAGGTTAAGCAATTTTCGTGTTGATATTTTATAGGATAGCAGGATTGCATGATGGTGGAAAAAACTAAAAATAATAAATTTTCCGATTGCTTTTACCTACACACATACACACTACATACATTTGCAAAGTTATTCTATAATGTTTTATTTAGCGCATTTTTTTAATGTAACAGTAAATAAATAACTTTTTTATTGAGGCTGTTGATTTTACAAATTTCACACAATTTTAAATACTTAACAAACATTTGCGACACCCCTAACGCAGTTGTGATTGATGCCCTCGTTCTGCTCAGTGTAACAAGTGTTTACGTGTCTATAATCAGGGTGCTTTTCACGATTATTATAGAAAATTGGAACACCAATCACAATGGAAATAAGATTACAATGGTGGAATATAAATTACCAGAAACAAGACTTAGTATTTCTAGTGTTGTATAAAAGCAACACTATTTCATGGTTGATATTTCGAGAACCCGTAAAGCTCTTTGATTCTACTTTTTATTTTTAATCTTGTATTATTATGCAGTGTTTTACTCAATAAAAATTTATAATCATAATGATTATTTTTTCCCTCACTTCTTTTCCAATCATATAAATAAACTTCTAAGTATTCAGACAAAATCCAGTTATACTAACGGCACCGTGGCATCCACTACAACGTGAGAACGACTTCAATACTTGCCCCAATTCCAATCTTTTGCTGCTCTGTTCAAAATATAAGAATACAAAGAAAATGTGTTTCTTATTTTCAGTCTCAAAGGCACTTGCAACGGAGATAGGTTATTAGAAACCATTACAAACACCTGAACCGACTGAACACAGACGTTCAAATATAGAGAAACTGTAAAAACAATATCGATACCTATGATGTTCTTCTATAATCTAATATGGCAGTATGTGGTACAGCTACCGTATTACCCACAGAAAAGTTTTTTGTTTAAATTAGAACGGCTGTCAATGCATTTTTGTAAGAAAGTTGTAGCCAGTTGCACCCAAATAAATCAAACGTCAGTCATTCGAACAGTTAGCAACTGTGGTGCAGAGTTCGACGCGTTTATCTAAATAAGAATGTTCAATCAAAGTTCACTCATAATGCCTGGTAACAGATTTTCTTTCTCATTTCCGTTACTAGCAGCGCTCCACGGTTTCACCCACTATCTAGAAATCCTATTTTTTCGGATAAAAGAACTATGTATTTATCCAGGGTATAAACTACCCCAATACTAAATTTCATCCTGATGCATGATGTATTTATCTGATAAGCATTTGATTAGGCACAGAGTTCACAGTTGTATAAAAAAATATACAATATTATTTACTACAGTCATAATTTTTCACAAATTCAAACTAGGAGTAAATTACAAAATAAGCTATTTCATATCACTAACAGAAATCACTTTAATTATGCTTTCACGTTTTAAGCGCTCATAATTAAGGTTATTAGTAATATATGATAGTTAACTTAAAGCCGATTATTGTTGAAAGCTTTTTATTGATGGCGAGCACAATGCGCTTAAAATAATATTACAATTCAAAAATGTATTATTAAGTAGCTATAGAGGTATTCATGAAAGCTATTTCTGGGGAAATGTATTATTTCGCTATGATGATAGATCGACTCTATATAAGTTCTCTGATCCCAAAATAACGACATATTTTTCTATTTAATGTAATCTTTTGTCACGGAACCTGATGTTTTTTTTTATTTATTTTTTATTGTTTATTTTAATTCTC
The DNA here is from genome assembly GCA_914767915.1 of Agriopis aurantiaria. NCBI lineage: Eukaryota > Metazoa > Arthropoda > Insecta > Lepidoptera > Geometridae > Agriopis > Agriopis aurantiaria. Next base: position 8,343,303 of record OU611983.1, on the reverse strand, counting down.
CGCGGACTCCTGGGTCCGTGCCTTTTGTCAACTTTTACAATTATATTTTTTTTAACTATATCTGGTGTTACATAAAACTAATGACTATACAAGAGGAATATACAAATTATAAAATCTTATTACTATGTTGCGTGTATACGCCGAGCAGTCCAGCTCCCGCAAGCGGCACCAGCATTCACGAGTTGACGCGTGTGCCAGCCATCGTTCTCCTCGTTGAGTGTGGAATGTTGAGGGAAGAGGGCGACCCGCCACACGACGCCGCCGCAAGAAGGAGCCTTTAGGTGAGCGTGAGTGCTCTGGGTATACACACAATACTTAAAACTACAATTAACCTGAACCTGATCTTTGCATAGGTCTCCAACCAGGTATCTTCAGCGATACTTGGGCACGACTGGCTTTCGAACATTTAGTCATCTCAGAGATGCCCGTAAGATCGTATATAGTTATTATTTTTTTCCTCGTTAATATGCGCACAATGCGGAAAATTTAAATATAAATAAAAATGCGTAAAGGTACCTTAATTTAAAATCCTATCGACTCCTAATGTGACTCATCGTGCATTAAAAGTGTTTAGTTAAAATCCTCTAGCTCGACGTTTTGACCATGTTTCAACCACAAACCAAAATATATTTTTGCTGCTGTTTCAATACCACAAGCTGACTGAAGACTGCGGGTAAGTCTGGCGAGAAGTAGCTGCTCTGTAATAAGTTATGCGTCGTATACATAAATAAAACCAAGTACAAGTATAATCTCGCACTTGGCCATTATATATTATTTATTTGTTGTTATGCTTTAGAGTGTGTAAATTATTACAATCATGCCAAGTTTGATGTTTGTACGTATTACCGTTTTTACATTAGAGCTAATACAAAAATAAGTTTAAAAAAAAGTTTTTTTCTTTACTTTTTTATTATTTCTTAATTAATCCGCCGTGACATAACATATTCTTTGAAAATTTCAACTGGCTATCTTCTACGGTTCGAAAGATACAGCCGTTTAGGTAGGACAGACTTACAGACAAACAGACAGACATCTGTCTGTTTGTCTGTAAGTCCGCCTGTCTGCATGTCCGTCCGTTCATCGTTGGCTTAGTAATAGGGCCCCGTTTTACACTTTGGGTACGGAAACTTAAAAATACACTTTCAGATTTTCAGATTTCCTACAGAACCTTCTCGTTTTTTCTTCAGTTAACAAAAGTAATTGAAAGTGATTGAAAGTGATCGTCGAACAAGAGGTGAGGTGGTGAGGTGGATAAATCGTGATAAGTCCCGAAAGGAATTTAAAACGTGTATTGAAATCGTAAAGGCATTTTTACTCATCAAATAACTTTATTCATAGCTTAAAATGTTTAAAAACTACTTTTTTGGGATTAAACTATACGAGCAACAGCAGTCAACTACCTCTAGCTGTCCAATATTGTCTAACGTTTAATTAAAGCAGTTTAGTAGCAGTAACGGCGGCGATACACGCTGCTCGCAGGCAAGTTTGATAATTACCGTACGTGGATGTACGGGACGGACAGGTGACCCATACCTGCTACCCTGGACGAGTTTTGAAGGTTACTACAGTGACCATATTGGTCTCTCTGATTCTTTCTCTCTCTCTCTCTCTCTCTCTCTCTCTCTCTCTCTCACACACACACACTCTGCGTGGAGGTGGTGGAGGGGTTTATGTGTGTGTTTGTGTGTGTGTGTGTGTGTGTGTGTGTGTGTGTAAGCTGATTTTAAATTTTCAATTTATTCCCGACTAACGACCCGCCCGGCTTCACACGTAAAATACACCCGTGCAAAAATGGAGTGGGTTGCTAATTAAATATAAAAACCATTTGTGAAAAATTATCTAGCTGATGGTGAAAACCGCATCAAAATCCATTGCGTGGTTTAGGAGGAGTTAGCGGTTATACAGACCCGACAAATGGGAAGTACCCTATATAGGTTTTGATTCCCATGTAAAATTGCAAAATATACGATATAAACGGTCATATCTTTTGATCGTGTGACTAGTTTGATTTTTTTTACAGCTGAAAGAAACCATAGACCCAAGTATTTTACATAAATTTTAACTTGATACCTCTATGCGTTCTTGAGAAAAAGGGTCTTGACAGACGGACAGACTGACAACAAAATTAGCCTATAAGGGTTCAGTTTTCTTTTTCCTTTTTAGTCACGGAACCCTAATTATTATTGTTTTTTCCGTGTTATATGTTTTGATTATCGTTATTGTTTTTGTTTTGGTTCCTCAAAATATTACAAGTTAATTAAACACCAGTGAAATTAGTTTAAATAGTCTCTCCCACCAACTTAAAATTTAACAATTCATATAATAATTATTCATAAAAAAGCGTCGTATAATCATGGTATAATCAAACCGATAAATCAAGATCTACAAACAAGTTGACAGACAAATTGTTACAAGGGTCCAACTTTTACTATTCGAGTATGATACGTGGACTATCTTTTTCGGGAGCTGAGTATTGTGAACGAACTGGCTCGTGAATTGGTTCTCCATCCGCTAGTTGAGATATAATACGATGTGTATTTACATTTCCACACATGGGAATCATATCACTTGGAAAACTGCCAAAGCGTTTTGAATTTGTGCACCTCTATTTAAGTCCATTCCATTCAGGAAGAGATCCATTGATTATAGGTGTGCCTGGATATTGGCAAGATCGCAGGAACTTTTACAGTGGTTGAATATCGCAATAGTTTTATGGCAGATCGAGGAAGCACGTATAAAAATTACCATCTTTTTTTTTTATCACGGATACGTCGCTGTTATATGAAAAACTAAGGCCTAACAATGACTGTAGAATCGAGGTGAGACGAAATATGACTAAATTGGATGCTAGGCTTTATCTAGATTAATTAATAAAAACATAAACGTTTAGTAGTTAGTAGTTTAGTAGTTTATATATATATTTATAAGAGGTCAATTCAAGCCACTTTTTTATTTAATTTTTCCTAATTTTCTGGGAGGAAAATACCCTATGTCCATCCTTATGATGAAAAATATCATCCCGCCAAATTTCATTAGGATCAGCTTAGCTGTTTAGTTGTGAAAAGCAAACAAACAGACAGAGAGAGAGTTACTTTCGCTTTTATAATATTAGGGTAGGTACGTTAGTATTAGGAGTAAACAATAAGGTAAGTACTTATGTTTTCCATGCAATGGACCTTACGTTTTCAACTATTGCTTTGATAGAAAAATCCTATTTAAAATAAGTCACTGTTCAAAAATTTCAATCTCGTTGCTTCGAGACAAAGCAAGCACCGCACAACATTACACCTATGCATAACTAGGTGGGGTTCTATTTGAAATTGAATCGCACACAACGATGCCATTGCAGAATGTTGAATGTGGCAGCATTATCAATTCAATGCGGTGAGGTGAGCTTCCTGTATCAACGTTTACATTAGCTTCACTTCAACTTTTAGCTGGAATTCCTGGTGTGGTGTGGACTTCGGACAACGCATTGTCAGCAAATGCCTGCTAACTAGTATATGATGTACGTATTCTGAATTGAAAAACCTCTTTGGGTTTATATTTTAGTACCTATATGTACCTAACAACAACTTAGTGACAAGTATTTTTTATATTTATCAATAATTAATAATCTGTAGGTATCTGTAAGAGACGTGTTTCAGTCAAGCAGCATTTAACACGCAGAAAATGTAATGTATGAGAATATAAAAAATATAATACTAAGTAAGAATTCCCAATTCAATAGCTGCCTAACCACCACAATTCTCATGCAGAACATCTATTCTGCATGAGCACAAACTGTGCGTTTATATATGGTGTAATGGTAGAATACTCAAAATTCATCAACTGGCAAGGACCTGCATGCAACGATCCGTGGAAACGCCCTGCTTCGTCTAGCTACGGCGCCGCCTCCTTGCAAAATTTTAAAAGTGCATATTGGGACCAACTATGTATTGGGTCACAATAGCAATGCTATAAAAGTAAGGAGAAAAGTAAATTACAGATAGGCGCAAAAAGTTTTGGTAAAAAAGTAGTGACGCATTTACAGAATCTCTATCTCTTCTCTATCTCTATCTCTACATAGTATAAATTAAAGTCGCTTTCCACGTCTGTCTGTATGGCCGCTAACTCCTCCTGAACCACGCAACGGATTTTGATGCGGTTTTCACCATCAGTTAGATACTTTTTCACGGAAGGTTTATATATATAACAAGTGACGCGCCCCGGCTTCACCTGTAAATTACACCCGTGCGAAGCCGGGTGGGTGGTGGCCGGGAAGCGGTGGGTCGCTAGTTACGTATAAAAAAAAAAAACTTTGTTACATTGAAAATTAAATACTTTGTTTGGGTCGCAATAGAAAAACTATAAAAGTAAGTATAAAAGTAAATTACAGTTAGGCGGAAAAAACTTTTGGTAAAAAAGTAGTGAAGCATTTACAGAAATGCGTATTTAATAAAATAAAATTAAATAAATATAAGGGTAATTTTCGCACACTCGGTCACCTGACCCCAAACTAACCAAAGACAAAAAAACAAATACTTTTTTTTTACAAAAAAAGCAAATCAGTCATCATCATCATCATCATCAGCCGGAAGACGTCCACTGCTGAACATAGGCCTCCCCCTTTACCCTCCACACTGAACGACAGCTCGCCTTTTGCATCCACTGGATACCCGCGACTCTCACAATGTCGTCGGTCCATCTAGTGGGAGGCCTCCCTACGCTGCGTCTTCCGGTTCGTGGTCTCCACTCCAGAACCTTTCTTCCCCATCGGTTATCGGTTCTTCGAGCGATGTGGTCTGCCCATTGCCACTTCAACTTGCAAATTTTAATAGCTATGTCGGTGACTCTAGTTCTTTGGCGAATATCCACGTTTCGGATCTTATCGCGCAAAGAAACTCCGAGCATAGCTCTCTCCATTGCCCGCTTTGTGACTCTGAGCTTTTCCAAAAGGCCAACAGTTAAGGACCACGTCTCAGTACCATATGTCATCACTGGCAACACACACTGGTCAAAGACCCTCGTCTTGAGGCACTGTGGTAAGCAAATCACTAAATACTATAAATATCAAAACTAGGTTCGTGCCCGTGCGGCAAAATACGCAACCAAAAACGCTGGCTGCATTCCTGCGTTGAACAGCCAATGAAATTCTCTGCACAAGGAATGAGCCAGCTTTCTTGCTACCAGCGGCGTCGACTAATCGAGAGGACAGGCTTTTGATTTATATTCTTGTATGTTTTATAAACGCTTCCATAAAACTTCAAACAATCAACACTAGCACATCCAATTGAAAGATATTGTGTACAGAATTTGTGTGAACTATTTAATCCGATATCGGCGTATCGGCGTTCCGATATCACACAAGGTGATCCGAACATATTAGTACCTGAAAAATATGCGTCGACGACGGTAAAAATCTTAACTAATAACGTCGCATCTTAGAATGCCTATTAGGTATACAAGTTTATATAAATATACTAGCTGACACAACAAACGTTGTCCTGTCCAAATTTAAATAAATTTGTTTGAGTTATGGTCTTGAGTTCTTACAAAAATCCAGCAGAAAAAAGCACTTTATTTTTTCCAGAATTTTCCGAATTTTCAGGCAACTTGTTCAATTTTACTTTCCTTTATTACCTTATTAGGACTACTGAAACCATTTTTGGAAAAATTCGGATTCGGATTCAATTCGGACCAGGCGTTCTTAAGTGATGCTAGTGATCTTAAGTGACCAACGAACCGCATATAATTTTTATTTATATAGATATTATGATGTTTTTAAGAATGACTCTACGAAGGACCGCGTACCAATGTTAGCCCCACTGATTTTGCACCATTGGAAAAGTTCATTCGCCCCGTCCTTACTATATAAGCCAATGGACATCGCTCAATAACCCAGACTATCGCAAATCACTCCGGAAGTTTAGCGAAGCAGCAACGATTTCCGGCTGTCTTAATCTGTTCCGAATCAGACCATTGATAACCTGGCATTGAACTGTTTGTTAGATTCCTAATTACGACATAATGATTAATGATGATCTTTTATTGAACCTCAACATTTGTTAATCGTTAAGCTTTTAAAGTTTTATAAAGATGTAAAATTACGAAGTTATCGCAGAAATAAAACAAATCAGTCTTGCACCTGAGTCGACTAGGCGAATTTCTACTTTTACAAGTTTCTAGTGGTAAGGTAAGAAATGTAATAAATCTGCATGTACTTTTTAATGTTTTTCCTTTTAGGTCAAAGAAAAACGTATTTATTCCATTCCTGTTAAAAGATTATTTTATTCAATAAAAACAGTGAACAAAAGCCTTATTAATCACGATTTTGAATTTAGAACACACCAATAAACCTATTCGACCTCCATCTCAATGCCACGATTTGATTGGTCGACATTTTTGAGAAGGAGTTTAGCATTAGAATAAAAACTGTTTTGTGCTTTGCTTTCATTAGTAAATAGGCGCTATTATGATTACTGTAAGTTGTACGAACATGAAGTATAGTGTTACAAAATAATAAATCGATTGAAAATGCATTTAAGTGATGAAGATGTATTGCGTGTTAACACGAGCGAGTGTTAAGCGAGTTTATGAAAGAGAGGGCGGCCGATATAGTAGATTACTAGTTGCTGGATTACTCCTTATAACACCACCTATCTGGTTGTTAAAGTCCTGTCAAAATCGGTCCAGCTGTATCGGAGTCCATGGGGAACATACATACAAATATATTTATTCCCAAAACTTATAAAACATCTGTTTTACCTACTTATTCATCATCATCATCATCATTTCAGCCGTAGGACGTCCACTGCTGGACATAGGCCTCCCCCATCGATCTCCAAAAGGGCCGGTTGGAAGCGGCCTGCATCCAGCGTTTCCCTGCGGTCTCTTTTAGGTCGTCTGTCCATCTTGTGGGTGGACGTCCTACGCTGCGCTTACCAGTCCGTGGTCTCCTACTTATTACACTAAATATATATTATATTTAAAAAGAAACACAATTTTATTTAGAAAGTCTTGTAGGTAGCTCGGTAGCAGTGGTACTAGGTGAAACCTGTGTTACAGTTGTACACATACACACACATATCGCCTTTAATATATTTGATTTACGTGTAATTAAGTCACAATGTAAACAAATCTTGGGAGTTGATTTTAACCATGGAATTATGTCCCTTTAGGGTATATACAAGATCTTTGATTTTAACCTACTTCTCGTACTTTTCGTATCGATTTGACACTTTGGGAGTAAGTAGGAATATGTAATCCGGATGATATTATAATAATATGGTACCATCGAACTGATCTTTCCTCCACTTTCCTACCCCACCTACCTACCTCCCTAACCTCTACACCCCCCCCCCCCCCCTTACCTACCGTTCCTATCTTCTTCTTTTTTTCCATTTTTCTGATCTCTTTTTTCCCCTTTTAGTTTTCTTTCATTTTTATTTCACTAGTTGTTGTTTTTGTCTTATGTATGTAATTTCTTGTGTGAACAATAAAGAGTTACTATCTATCTTTTGACGAATCTATGAGGTGGATAGTGGAACTCGTCAATGGCTACTAGTTAATCCTTCGTATATTACACTTGGTGATGAAGGTCTGATGATGGAGACGAGAGCTGGATAGTGGAATCTTCCAGACGCTAAACGTCTATAAGTTATAAGGTATAGAAGTAAAACAGCATAAAGTCATTTCAGGAAATTTTCGGCATACCCACTCAACAGCGACAGCCAAAGACGTCGCGCGTCCCAATTTGATTACTTACCTTTGCATAAATAAATAAGCTTTGATGCTAACAAAAGCCACAACATGGGACAGATATTAAGTGTCATAGTAGGTATAGGTTCTTATTTCAGTAGATATTTGAAAATGTATTATTAGCTAAGTGGAGAATTTATAGTAGGTAAGTGATCTACGGCCTGAGACTGGACTTTTAAACTTTTTAATATTTTATACGCTCTCTTTTCTCATTGTTTTGAGGATTTGTACTGTTATAATCGATACAATTATTTATAACATGTTTAAGAATCGAATAAATACTTACTAAAATTATATGATTATTTACGGGATATTTACCGTGATAAGGTTATAGAATACTATACGCAGTGTATCACTGCGTATAGTATTGTGTTTGTCGGGACTTAGGTTCAAGTTCGAGTTCCAGTGATAACCGTAGCAAAAGACTAAGAAAGAGGGTAGGTCGTTATGTCTGCACCTAACTTTTTAACTGTTCGACCAACCACCCGCATTCTTCAGTCTTCCCGTGAACAATTGAACATGGTGCATGTAACTGCGCCGAAATATCGCGAGCTCATTCCACAACCTTACCACGGTAAATATCCCGTAAATAAACATATAACTTTAGTGAAGAACTGTGATAGTTTAAAACAGTGAAATACTTACTAGATTTTTTCTTCGGGCAAGTACTTTATTTATCCAAACAAAATACAAGCTAACTAACACTAAAATACATAAACTGCTTAGCTTAATTGCCTTTATTATCCAAACAAAATACAGGTTAAAACTTAATAGGTACGTAAACTACTTAGCCTAAGTGCCGGCTGGTATTATGAGCTAATCACTCAGCCATCTAGAAATGTTTCTTTGTGTAATTCTCACTTTACCTTTGTGCGTTTGCCTTTTTGTGGGAAAACTTAACCAACCGGTAATCAACGTAAACGGTAAAAGATCGGATAATCTTAAACTGCTGTACAGATTTTATTGATTCATAGCTAAGTATACTCTAGTGAAGTCACGTTTCAAACAATCTAAACCAAAATTGATTCAGCCGTTTGAAGCTACGATGCCACGAGCAGAGACACAGATACACACGTTAAACCTATAATACCACTCTATTTGCGTCGGTTTAAAAAAAAATACGCTGTCAATTAAGTTAAAGGTACTACACCAGACCCTAAAGTCCTATTTTCCATTTGTGTTATTCAAATAATATACACGTACAAATATCTACCATTGTGAAAAGTCATTAATTCCACTACTCAATTTGACCATTTTCATTGACATATTGAACCTACGAACAAAAACAATCATATCACCAGCCACCAGGCACCGACCGCATCCGTTTTCGACCCGTAAAACCAATATGGCAACATTGTTTTTATAAATAAAATTTAATAAAACTCCGATTATGTGGTCCATATTATTATCCACCACGAACTATCGAAATTGGATTGGCATGAATAAAGAAACTGATGGTTTTTCGTTGATTCATTTCCTCCTTTTCTTACCTGTTTATGTAGCCTATAAATAAGTGAAGAACCACAATGGGTTTCTTAGATGGATTTCCTTTGTGAGAAAGTAGATAGCGTGGCAATGGAAATAAATTAGGTGAATAAATCAGATAGCACTTAATTTCTTTCATAATCTAGAATTATTTATATACAAGCTCCACCACGGTTTCACCCGCCGGGATTACTCCTTATATTAACATCAGCTATCTGCCAGTGAAAGTCCCGTCAAAATCAGCTAAGCCACGTACGTAATATAGTTTCTAACTGTAGTGTAACTGAAAGCTCATAGCTCCTCGAACTAAGCAACGGCAAAGGCAGTATAAGATAAAGAAAGACGGCACGCGTGCTTTGGTCTGAAGCCAAGACTAACGTAAGCTGGGGTTGTGCTGTACAGTGCACGGTATACAAAACAAGCGGATTTGAGCTATTTTATGCAGTTGTATCGTGTCCCTACAGATATCAGTATAAGCAGTCGAAGAATAGATTGTCAGGATTATTAAGTAAGCTAGTAGGTTGGTTTCAACCATAATCTATACGCCTTAACAAATTTTGATGTTAACAAGAGGTTTCGATGAACTCATTTAAGTTCTATGTTTTAATGTTGATGAATGTCATTTATTATGTCTTAACTTTTGTGAAGTTCTTGGACATAGCTCACAATGTTTTCCTTCGCAGTTTTTTAACGATGACATCGAAACTGCTTTTAATTTATTAGTACTAAATAAGTCATCATACTATCAGGGCGACTAGTCGAAGCAACTCGTGACCAAAATTCTGGCCTTTATTTTGCCCAAAGAATAAGCATTGCCATACAACGTGGCAATGCCGTGTGTGCAAACATGTCAAAAAAACATTTAAAAAAAACAAAAAACTGCCAGCATTTTGGGAACGCTGCCCACTGCTAGCGGATTGTTAGATTAGTTTTAAAATTAGATTAATTTTAGTTTTAGATTAGTTTTAGTTCTAAATTGAAATTTAAGATAGTTTTTATTTTCCTTGTAATTTTTATTGAATAAATTCCTAAACGTAATTTTAATAAGTCGTCATTGATACACTTTTAAACTTACACTTCCATAAATTCCAGCATCGTCACGTATTATAAAAGGCTTGTTCTCAAGTCATTGATGCAGGGCCGAGGATCGCACTGGGTGTCGTCAGATTGTAAAGCGCACATGCTATCGTTCGGCCATCATCGCATGGTGATTTGTAAGTGTACAGTAAAGTATTTAGTAAATAAATAAAGCAACATCAGTAAATATACCACTTATAAAAGCAACCTACATGTTATTTTAAAGGATTCAATGTTTTACAGTAAATTTATTTGTAATGATCTCCAAAATCGCTAAATTTATCAACATCTAACGTAACCCAGAGGCACGAGAGACTCAGACGCGTGTAATTAAGTTCCTCAGTTGGCAGCCCTGCATGACAATGAGTCGAGGAGACAGTGGGGCCAACACAAAGGCGTGAACTGAGCTAATGGCGCGTGCATAATCCGGACAAGTCTCTCTATTGACGAGTTCTGCGGCATTTTTGAACGATTCAGGAGGGGCGATGATTGGAGCTGAGCGATGATATGAATACGACAAGGTTGAGGGTTACACTCTTTTGTGCAATTTTTTTGGTGTTTACCCTGGTTTAAGTCATTGTTCCTGGTGTGAATCAGAGTGTCCATGAGAGAGTCTACATTTTATATTAACGAAACGACTTACTGAACGACCCCTGACTTATCGCGAAATCTCAAAAAACTACTTGACCTACAAAACTGAAATTTGCCTAGTAGATTCCTTATGAGGTGTAGAGATCCACTAAGAAATAATTTTACAAAGTTGTTGAACTAAGGGGAGCAATAGTTGGTTTAGAGTTAGCTAAACGGCTAATTAAGTATATAGGAAAGACAAAATAGATACCTGGAGCAGTAATCACTACTTTTTAAACCAGAAACCAGTATCAAGTAGAAAGCAGTATCTTTAATTATTATTATTTTACATACGTTATATACCTCTATATTCTAGTTTTGCATCTATACAGGGTTACACAGAACGGTAGTACTAAGCAGAAAGTAAGTCATTGTACAATATGTCAACAACTGCGATGTCAAAAAAAAGGTCCTTAAACAAAAAAAAAACTTGCGCACTTACAGAGTTGCATGGAACAGTGATATATTTTTCACGATTTCGGGGTTGATCCTAAAGTAAAAGTTATATTATAATGATGGCATAATTATAGTACAAATGCGTTATAAAAGTTTAAGGTTATAATATAATTAAAGAAAGTACTCGTGCTTCATTCCTCTCAGTCGTTTTGAAAAACGCCAATTCACATTTCCTGCAATCAGCTGATGCCAGTCGTGCTTAATTACGAAGACGAGACATTATAATCAGCGTGTTCTATCTTGAAATTTATCTAATCTACAGTCTGAAGCTTTTCATTTCCTAATTACAGTATGTCTAATTTTACACGGTCAATGAATTTGTCTGTAGATAAAACATCACATTTGTCATTACGTCAGTTGTAACATTGTTTTTATTAGGATTCCGTACCCAAAGGGTAAAAACGGGACCCTATTACTAAGCCTACGATGTCTGTATGTCCGTCTGTCTGTCTGTCCGTCTCTTTCGAACCATACCATCAACCATACCATATTAGATAGGCAGTTGAAATTTTCTCAGTATATTAATGTTACGGCAGAGTCAAAACATAAAAACAAAAGGGGGTCCCCATACAACCATACAATAATTTTTGTATTAGCTCTAATGTAAAAACCGTCTAATCAATCTAATGTGATACCGCCTGGATGTCTTAAGACTTTGAACTTTTGAGTTTTTTGGACATACCGGTTAACCTCACGATGTTTTCGATGGCATCAAATTTGTACATAATTTGTATTTTTTTTTTTTTTTTTTTTTTTTTTATCACTTAATAAGTAATGTGTGCTGGGCCGATGATCGAACCGGATGCCATCATATTGTAAAGCGCACATGCTACCGCTCGGCCACCATTTCCCTTTAGCTTTTCCTTATCATAAAAACAAAATATATAAAAACGTCTATCACCATAGTGAAAATAGGGTCTTGTATAAATCCTTTACCACTTTACTGGGGCATGAATTTCACTAGATCGTGACTTACTTTGCTTGACTCTGACTGTGACTATGACTTGTTTGAAGCTATTTAAAACTATGTACCTCAACTTGTTTAATATTACGACTGAAGGACTCGGTATCCATGGTCTTGAAAAAATAAAAATAAAATATTTGCCTTAGCTTAAAAACATTAATAGCATGTGAGTTTTGGCGCCAACGTTGAAAAAACATGTCTATTATTTTCCTAAACTTGTGTATTTTCGAGTGTTAATGTGTATTAAATGGTGAATTATTATTCATTAAGTGCTCGTAAACGTGCTCGAGTGTGGAAAAGTGATATAACGAGGTGAAACGTGTCTTTTCGTGTTGTTTCCAAAACTCCATAGGAGCCTCTTGTAAAGTCCCCACCACTTTACAGGGGCATGAGTTTGACTTGACCGTTACTTACTTAACTTGACTCTGACTGTGACTTGTTTGACGTATTAAGAATATACAAAACAGATGAACAGGCGGTATGGCTTTAAAGGCTTTAGCCTGCTCGATGGGCGAATAATATTTTAAAAAAAACATGTTATTATTAACGATCATTCATGTCATAACCATGTCACGCGAGGCTTTGGAAAATGTTATAACTTACGTTGTAGGCACAGATCTACTACCTATAGATTTTCAATGAGCGTGGCTAGCTCAGTGCCTCTCGCTCATCATCGTATTTTCGCTCACTGCGCTTCTTGCAGCCCAAAATGCTACAACCAACCATTGTAAAATATCTTTTACAATTATTTCTCAGAGGAAACACGCATTTATCACATTAAATCACCAAAAAAAGGCAATAAATATAATTCAGACCCGTTTTGTTTGTCACTGATTATTACAGATTTTGACACTTGAGGTACCAAAAACAGGTCACGCCGATAAGGACAACAAATTCTATTTATGTCCTTTTCGTACTTGTGCTGAGCCATATCAAGTTGTCTCTTTCACTAAAATATATTGCCGATCTGGTTGTGTATATCTGTGGTTGTAGGTATAACCTGACTATCAACATCCCTAATATTGTTTCGAAACAAACAAATTACAAACTTACTCCTACCTATATTCAACATCTCACGTGGGTCACGAGCAAAAGCTAGCAAATTTATCTAACCTAGAACTTTCAAGCTCAATATTTCAGATAATTGTACCAACAAATTTATTGCCTCCGAGTGAATAAGCCAAACATTCGTTATTAATTGAGTTAAAAATATTTTCTGGTAAATTGATTACGCTCCGAGCTCTCATAATGGATAGACGGGAAGATACGGAAATATTTCTAAACTTCGTTATTTTCACAGTTGAGATTTCGTTGGAATGGTTTTCAAATATACATATTATACACGACGGAACGGAGACAGTACCTATATCGGAGAAAACTTATGCGTCAGGGTAAGAAGTTGTGTAAAAAGTTTATATAAGTTTATAATTTTATGTTATTTAGATAATTTAGTGTTGTCACAATGTTGTTTTTTGGTAAATTTGCTACACTATCGCATTAGATTATAACCTGTAATGATAGTTCTAAGTTGGAAATAAAATAAATAAAATATTCTGTAAACATTTTTCTTCGAAACGATTAGACCGTCCTGAATGCGTTTTTTTTTAAAATTCGAAATCTGTTTTCATTGCAGTTGTTTAAACCATCGCAAAATCATCCCAAATTTGGTTTATGTTGATGCAACTTTTACGATGCGATTGACTTGCATACCACGAAAAATATTAGCTGTTCCTAAAGATAATATAACCACTTGATCGCGCATGCAGTCAAAATTCCCTTTTGCAAAATGATGCCACGGCGGTCGCGGAGGGGGCACCTTGTGATTGGAGACTCAACGCAACTCGACGCTTGTGATTGAAGAATCAAAAGTCATTCATTCAATTCGCGCCTTGGATTGGCCCCGCTCGAAATAGTATAGGTTGACATGTTAGAACATTTGCCTCATGCGAGGTAAAAGATGAGCAGTCAAGTGGTTATATTTTCATTGGCTGTTCCATACAAACCAAACTATTTCATTCCATTTTCATACATTTATTTTTTGTGCGAATGTCGTTTTTATATGGAACAGCTGTTACTTTGGCTGTAATCTTTATTGATCCAATAGAAAAAGTAGTTTTTGGTGATGTTCTTAGTGGAGTACAATAAGCTATTTAAGAATAGTAAACTCTAGTGAAACCCTGTTAAGTCAAGATTTAACTCACTATGAGTTAATCTTGATAGGAAATTATAGAAAAAAATCATACTCTCCCCGTCCATAAATGTACTCCGGTCGCCTAGCATTTTTTAAAACGAACAATTAAATAATACAGGAACCATCGCGTTTATTTGAAACGCGAACAACATATTTTCTGATAAGCGAAGGCGCTGCAAAAGTTATAATTGATGTGTAAATCTGTTATCGTAAAGCCTCCCCAGATATTGAGTTATAAAAACAAGTTGTTAACATAAATTGGAAAAAAAAATATTGTTGCGTGATTTTTTTATTACCTGTCATAAGCGCTTTATGTTTATTTGAACGTTGAAAATATATAATAATAAAATTTTAAAGCCTATTCGCCGTCAAGCAATCTAGTGAAATTGCCCAATGTAAAATGAAGAGATCCATAACTAAATAAATTGCGTCCAGTGAAATGAGTATTTCTATTCTAAACCGTAGGTAGATAATTTTGCCTTTTCATTTCTCTTAAGTCAGTAGACATATTTTTTTTTCAACTGAACCCTAATTTAATTAAGCTTTTATTTTAAACCGAATAGTGCAAGTGATGTTTATAAACAGTACTTATAACGCTGGTTGTAGGGTTGTACGGGAGACCTGCGCGGGTGGCCCGTACGGGCTCCCGGAGCGAAGACATACGTGAGGCGCTAGAACATCGTTTCACAGCGACGCGGATTGTTCCGTACGGGACTTGCCTCCACGTGGATCCCATCTCCCGTAGTATACGGGCAACCCACGCAGGTCTCCCGTTCAGCTGTGAAACCAGCCTAAATAGCACAGTGTCTTTGCTAATAAAAATAATGGAAAATTTAATGACTAATTCATTGTCATTAAATTTTTTAGCAGCTTAAATTAGATTTAATTACTTAGCCGGAAGCTAGATTGTAATTTTATTGAGGAATGCTCGTCTTGGTGACTTTCATAAGTAGCCCCTGAGTTCCTTAAACAAATAATAATTTAAAAAATCTTCTCAGTCCTCGAGGCAATGTTTCGTATCAATGAATAATTTTATGGTAATATACGTATGTATGGTACGTATGGTATATGTATGTGTATATGTTTAATGTATGTACGTTTAGTAAACATCGCAACATCTACTCGTCCAAAATACCTCAGTGCCTTAAGACGAAGGTCTTCAACCAGTGTGTGTTGCCAGTGATGACATACACGGCAGTGAAACGTGGTCTCTCACTATGAGCCTCATAAGCAAGCTCAAAGTCGCACAACGAGCTATGGAGAGGGCTATGCTCAGGGTTTCTCTACGAGATTGAATCAGAAATGAGGAGGGACAAAAAAGGACATTAAAGGGACATCCAGATCGAAATTTTTTCATAATAACTATTACTAAAGAATAGCAGCCTTTATTTTTTATACTCTACTATACAGAAAAGATAAGTTTTTTTTCTCTTCTGTGCTCTACTAGTATCATGGATTAAAAAATGTTCTTACATCCATATTTTTGAGCCCAATACACAAGGGAAACAACAAACGCCCCCGCTACTGCGCATTTGAACTTGCAGAGCAGGTAAATGATAAATAATACAGAATAATCTGGAAGGGTCTACTCAAAGGTTTTAAGTCGTGTTTCCGTGTCGGAACCGCAATTAACGTATGACCTTTCTGACCCCCGCACTAATTAAAGAGGGGTCGAGAACGCATGTGGTTTGCTAAATGTGAGCGCGTAATATTTTTGACTTCATTCTAATGTTTTGGCAGTTGCGGTGGGGTGAGTGGTCCAGGTAAATTAAAAAATGCTTGGATAACTTCCCGGCAGGGTAATCGCACAGAAATTCAGACTCAGACTCTTGCTTACAAATAAACTTAATACCTGGACCCGGGTATGTCTTAAAACTGTGACACATGACACAATCGCAATATAAATCACAGCTCAATAAGGAGTTTCGTTATTTAGCATAAAGAAGACAATTTTTCTTGGGCCCACCAAAGTTTTTTTCCTTAGGCCCACCTAATTTAGCATATATTGATGGGACCAGCACTATAAAATTTGTCGTTTTTTTTGTACCATTCGGACGAAAGATAAGGGAAAAATGAAACCGGAATAATAATATCAAGAATAAAATGTGTTGTTTTGATTTTAGCCACAATTCATTCATTTCCCTTATAGTCACTTGACCGGAACGTTTTTAATACGAAAAAGGATGCATGCTCAGGAATTTATATACAAAAATAAATAGACCATATTTTACAACAGTGGCCATAGTAATCGGCTTTTAAGTAAAAATAATTATACAATAGTCGCTAATGGTATTATAGACGCTTATAATTAGCGGCTTGAATATATTTTTAATCCTAGTTTTAAATATTTACTAATATTGATTTACCGAAACCGTAATACTATGGTTTCGTAAAATGATAGAGGAATGGAACGTAAATCCGCCATCTTGACGTTTGTTGGTTTGAAATTGACAGCAATTATGACTTATTTCAAGTTAATTCATACTAGTGATGTCTCATACTTTAGTTTTTCTGACTCGAATTACTTAAGTAACTCGTGCTATTGACTCGAGTTGTTGCAACTGGAGTCAACTTGAATCGGCGGTAGTGGGTTCTGGTGATGTGTCTCGTCAGTATTTGTATGAGTTGACACTGGAATGATTACTAACTCGATGCAAGTGTCAACGCGAATAGGTCCTGCTAGTTGGTACTACTCCGTTGATTGAACGTGGACCGTGGAACATGTGACACGCACTGCTTTCGTTTTTTTTATTGGTTTGAACAGTCGCTCGGGTCAAATAACCCACTCAAATCGCTCGTACATAGCTAAGCGCAGTCACATCGCTAAGCGCATCCAGCTGGCCTGGCACCGACACGGAGCAGTTTATTGAGTTGAGTTGACTCGATCTCAGTCTCGCACCAGTGTCAGGCGCAGTAACAAACTGTTGACAGATTTGATTCGAGTTGCACAAAACTGGTCTCGTCAACTCGTTCATGATAATATGTGAATAGTGATATAACTCGCACCACACATCACTATTCATACTTTCCGTTTGTTTCAAATCGCGTGATCGTCTGATAGTGCTCTCAATTTTTTCCGTATCATTATGAAACTACAATAAATCAACATGTACAATGTACAGCGCCTACTCCAGAAAATTGTTGTCAACTGTGCAGTAAGATTTCAACGCGTAGACAATTGTGCGAAGACATAATTACTGTCCGAGACAACTGAAGATTTTCCCAAAGATCTTACCTATTTGATTTGTGCCGTTTGTGTGTGTGTGGATTTCTTGCGAGGTGAGTTTTTATTTAAGTAGGTATTAGCTGATGCCCGCGATTTCGTACGCGTAGGACTCGGCCTTCGGCTTCGACAATATTTCTTTCTCTGAAGGTTACAAACATTTTAAAAAGTCTAATCGGTTCAGACGTTCACAAATTATGCCGTTACTTAAGAACACCATTTGATTTTTATTTATTACTAGCTGCGCCCTGCGGTTTCACCCGCGTAGATGACACACTCCTTATGACATCAGCTATCTGCCAGTGAAACTCCCGTCAAAATCTGTCCAGCCTTTTTTTAGGGAACATACATACACACATCGCCTCTTATATATATATATAAATATAAATATAAGAAAAAGATGAAGGAGGTATAGATAACAATGCATTTAAACGTCTCAAACCATGTTGGTATCCGTACTTGTGTTGCTTATAATATTACTAACTTTATTATCCCTGTTTGTTTTAACTTACCTGCTTTTATTTACAGCTAAATCAACTAGCAGTTTGCAGATACTGCTACTATTAATTTTGCAAGAAAATATCCATACTCCTGATGCAATAAGAAGATTTGGGTACCTATAGAAATATTTACATTTCATGTGGATGTTTCATTTTAAGAACACACCAAACACAGCGTTCTTGTTCTGCAGAAAGGAATATTGATTTTGCAGTTTTCAAATTATCAGGTATTTTCAAAAATTCTTAGTGAAATCATTGAAAATAAAGATATTAAGTATATCTAGTATATCTAGTATTTTTGTTTAGTATATCTTTTTTCTAGTTTGCTATTTAGTACCTAGGTACTCCTGTATAGAGTGCAATAAATAAACGTTTATATACTAACCATCCCTTTTTGTGCAGATAGAACGCTAAGAACAAGTCTGTATGGCTTGGTGGCTGAAAGTTTCCAGCACTGTAAGCAGGCAGAGGCTACGAGATGGTAACAGAGCTGTGGCAATTCGTCTTATGAATATTGAAGACAGCAAGAATATCCCACAACCAACCTCTATGCCTACTCTTACTGTGCCCGGTATTTTCAGGGCAGCAGCAGCACTTACTATGTATAATTATAAGCGTGCTGCTTCTACTTTCCGTATTAGGGTCTAACGTAGGAACATTTCTGTATGTCCTAAGTAATGTTCTCTGGTGTTTTTACAATACCTACGATACGCGAAATTGCATCATGTGCTAGATAATGTATAGCTTTGCTGTCATTTTACGAAGGTTTAAAGAATCTATTTCTGAGTGGGTTACCTATTTAATTATTATTATGATAATAATATTTTGTTACCTACAATGTCTTTTTTTAAATTCCGCCTAGCCATACAATATCGCAAGTAATCATTACTCGTGCTGATAATGATTATCAGCACAATTGCTAGAAAAAGTGCTGATGCAAAAATGCGAAAGTAACTCTGTCTCCTTATGCTTTCACTGCTAAACTGATTTTGATGAAATTGAATATGTACATAGTTTTAATCTTGATAATGACTAGGCTACTTTATATCCCGGAAACCTAGGTACATAGTTTTCATGGGATGATCACTTATTTTTGTGACAAACCAAATCGCGCAGGCAATCGCTAGTATTAGGTAGTAAATCACTAGAACCTAAGTAATTAAGTTACTTATATATAATTGTTCATTGTGAGGTTTTAGGTTATTGTGAGATTCATTAACTGATTTCTCAATACTCCGGTTAGATCGGATATAGCTAATATTACCACTGAATCTAGAGATTATGAGGAACAAATCGACATGAGTTTCATTACTATATGCTATAATTTGTGGGTGGCCTATTTTTCAAACAAAAGAAATTGTCTCCTTTTGTTAGAGGCAGCGCGTCAAGCTTGCGTTCACCTTTAAGAACGTCAATTAAGTTACGCCACGAGTGCTGCATTTTCTACTCTCGAGCTTCAATGAGCTTGGTGTCCGTGTTTCTTAAAGACTCAAAAGTCATCAACCACTGCTTTACATCATCACCTCCTAATTCACGTTTTCACCTCCAACATATGCCTATTATGGCAATGGTGGTATGGGGAATACCTCAGATCAGACAAACAAAGGAAATATACCTTGTATAACTATCGTTCGTGTTCAGATGTCTCTATTTTTAACGCACTTTTTTTCTAAATACCACTAAGCCGCTTAACGCAAAAACTGTAAGTACGGCACATTACACTTAATAATTTTAGTCGCACACTAAGAAACTTGCAGCGACACTAATGAACTAACTAATACTAATCCACGTCCAATAAAAGGCGGCAAGGTCGTCTGTAGGGTGTTGACTAAATCAATCAAGCCTGATTTAAGCCTGATGCGGTCTCACCCACCCGCTACTTTACCATATCTCCCTTGTTTGTCTGATCTGAGGTGAATATCCATACTGAATCAATAAATAAAAACTTTTTGCTAAAAACTTTTTTGTGAAAACACTTTCAGGAAATAAACAGCGCGCTGCAAATGCATTAGCGGAATTCAGTCCCCACGCCACTTTCCTAAAGCAAATTGCAAACAAAGCAAACCATTCAATATTACTTTGTGCATAGTGTGCATCACACCTCTGTTCAAAACTCTCTGCCAAAGTTGCAGCATACATTAAACTATTTCGAAACTGCGCATGCTTAGAGACGACTATCATTCACACTCTCACTTGACGCAAACGAATGAAGCCTGCAAAACTCCGCATCGACGCATACATATCTAACTTTTAAAAGAGTTTCAACTAGAAACAATGCCAAAATTTGCCTGATAATATGTGCTAGGTAATTCTCCAAGGCTACAGTGAATAGATTTCTTCTAGATCAACGTGTTCCATCCTCGGCCGCAACGTCGTTTACCATCAGGCGAGTTGGTAGCCAAACGTAGATCTGTTCTATATTTAAAAGAAAAACGTTAAAAGCCTTTTTGCCAAATACTTGTTTGTGAATATACTATCAGGAAATAAACAGCGCACTGCCAATACATTAGCAAAATTCAGTACGCGCGCCACTTTTCTAAAACATATCGCAAACAAAGCAAAGCATTCAATTTTACTCTGTGCATTACAACTCTGTTCCAAACTCTCCGACCACGTTAACAAGACTCAGTTGCAGCATATATTAAACAATTTCGAAACTGCGCATGCTTAGAGACGACTATCATTCACACTCGCACCTGACGCAAACGAACGAAGCCTGCAAAACTCCGCGTCGTCGCGTACATATCTAACTTTTAATAGAGTTTCAACTAGAAACAGTGGCAAAAGTTGCCCGATAATATTATGTGCTAATGCACTTTGTACTCCCTTTGATGTCTGCTTTATTTGTAACTTGCTAGTTTCATCTGCGTGCATGGATATTCTCTCAGGAACCATATATTGGTGGCCAAGTGGTATCATGTGCGATTTAAAATTTGACATCGCCCGGCTCGATCCTCGGCCCTGCACCAATGACTTATTTAGTATCTAAATAAATTATGTGCAGTTTTGATGCCATCGCTCAAATATGGTGAAGGAAAACATCGTGAGGAAACCGGAATGTCCGAGAACCTCAAAAGTTTAAGACGTTCGCCAACATGTTTTTTTTTTACCCTTGACGGGAAAAGGTTGGTTTTATAATTTTAACGTGCGTATCTGTGTAGATCATCGAGATACAAGGAATTGTATCTCGATGGCGTAGAATTGTAGATTCTGTAGATTTCAGTAGTTAACTGTGTATCAGTGAATCTGTGTGTCTTTCTGTGGCATTGTAGCCCCCAATTAGCTGAACCGATTTTGATTTAGAGTTTGTTTCATTTGAAGGAAGGTGATTTGATCGATATAAGCTATGATTCAAGAAAATTTGTACAGCCGTTTGAAGATTATCAACTCTTTTATCGGGGTTAAAAAAACAATTTATACTTGTTATAAATTATGTACCTACACCAATTACTCTGGCATTTGTGTACCAATTTACGTGATTCTTATTTTATTATATGTCGATTTTTAATATACTTCAAAAGGGAGGAGGTTCTCAATTCAACTGTATATTTTTTGGATGGTTGTTACCCAAATACCCAATTATAAATTGATTTTAAAGGTATTTTTTTATTTGGTAGGTCATATTACAGAGGAGCCCATATAAATTATATCGAAATCGATTCGGCGTTTTTTGAAAATGTCTACAAAAACTAAAAATATGGATATATATATATATACACAGCTGGTGATGCTTTGTGGCGATGCTTTGGTTTGTAGTTTGGTTTCATCATCAAAACTTATGCTGAAGACAGCAAAAGTTTTGATGATGACTTTCAATCTCCGTTTAATCAACAGACTAAAAAATTGCTATGATTTTAACTGTCATTTTAAACTGTTTTAACTGTTATTTTAAGTTTGTAAATTACTACAATACCTTAAATTACTATTAATATCACGTTTTGAAGTCAGTATTTTTTTTTATAAATAAATAATTACTGCATTATTACATTGAGAATTATTTTAACAAAAGATAGAAGCGTCACGTAAGCCTAGTATTTTTTTTTACCTACAGTCAAAGTTTCACTTTCTACAGAAATTCCAACCGACCCACAACAGTGACTTAAGCATGTTTAATACACAACATAACTCAAAATTACCCGACTCCCCAATACATTACGTAACCAGCATAATTCTAAATTAATTGTAAATAACTCTCATTGCTTATAAATCTCTTAAAATATGTTCAAGCTCAGTACATAACGGTGTTCGTATTTGCTTTATTTAATTTCACTCGTAACAATCTTCAAGAGGGAAATTTATATCTCTGTCTGAAAGTGTGGTAACAGTATAGTTCTATCAATAGTAAGGAATCTTATGTTTATTTAATTTTCAATTGACAAAGCGTGAGTTAAACAAAGTTTCGTTGGTATTTATTTTAATTAGTTATTGAACTTTTACTATAAAAAATATTTTCACATCACCTGCTCGAAAATCGCCAATTATACGTCATGCAAACCAAACCTAAAGTAAACAATTATTGCCCTACGTTCTAGCCGGGCAATAATGTTGTACTGAATTTCATTATTACCCGCTGGCTACGGTCTAGCCGGGCAATAATTTTGTACTGGGTTTCATTATAACCCACTGCTCATCTATAAATTTTTAGGCGTAACATTGCGGAAGATAACCCTTAAAAAATAAACTCAAAGGTGGGATGCGAAGGCTGGCGATCCCCTTCAAAGCAATTTCAACCTTAGATAAAAGGTGTTCTACGTGTTCTGCTGTCACGTGACGCTTATCTTTGATACGGTCACTTAGGTTGAAGTTGCTGTGAAGGAGGACTCTCGCATCTGTAACCCGTGTCATAGGTGTCTTACTGTTTTTATGTTCGTAGTGTGTACCGGCTGTTTCATTATTCTTCGAGCAAAGCCGCGGATTAGATTAGCAGCCTCTCACGGCAATACCTACTTCCATATTACTCCGGGATATAAACTTTTAATAGATTGTCGGTAAACCTTTTCCTAAATCCCTGCGATTTCTTTTTACAAGATAAGATTTAGAAACATTTGTTTATAACGAATCGAACCTTTTTCAATCTTCAGTAAATTTGTTGTTTCTTCAACGATACTTATTCTAAAGTAACAAGAATTTGGTATATTAAGATATGAGAATTGTACGATAAAAAAAACTTTTTATGTTTTGTCTATATTTACTCTACTATACAAGGTTACAGCTATCAGTGGTATTACGCCCAAAAAAGGTTACATTAGGTTAGTCCAATGCTGAAATCGCGAATTTTTTTTTTTTATTTTACATTTTGTCGAGTGTGAATAAAATTGTATTATAATTGATTTTAACGATTTTGATGTTAATTATATAGTAAAAGTTTATAATTATAAGTATAGTTTTTTTCGGTTTACTTTCAGTTCCACCTTAGACCTTCTATCCTGAGGTTATAAGAATTAATAGAACTTAGGGCTACTTAAAGTCTGTCTACTTCTGCCATTCCGTGCAATCATGTTTTTGAATTTGAACTCTATCATTTATCAGTTCGTTAGACCGCCAGCTGGTATAGCTGGCGGATATTCTAATAAGGGAATACTAAAAATATGAGAGATATTTTATAATTAATTTATAATACGGGGGCCTCTATCTGCATTAAGACACTCTTGAAATCGCCTGACTTACAACGTACTTGCATATTAAAACAATATTTTCCCACCTATGCTGAGTAACTAAACCTTACTTCCGCGGTCAGGTTCACTTCGTGCCTTTTCTCTTCGCGCCATTAGTCATTCTCTCTGACACCTGAAACGTATACCAAAATACACTAAGTGCATAAGAATACGTGGCTCAAGCTGGCACGAGAACATGAGCCTTGAGAATTTGGACTGTATGCAAACATGGAACTTAAAAAAATCAAGCGATCAGAAGCGACGAATTTGTTTTTGTGGTGATAAGTCTGTACAAGTAACACATAATTAGTATTAGGCTGTCCGTGCACGAGGCTATGAAAGTTGGCGACAACGATATCTTGTCGCCGACTCAAATAGCTTCGTCGCAAAACTCTTGAAGCGCTCTTGAATGGAGCTTCGCCAATGACGCTCCATAGAGTGAACGTGCCACAAAGTAACATAATGTAATGTCGCAGGTGTGTATATTTGTAGTAAATAAATATTTTTCATTTTCAGTTAAATTGTCAATGCCGTGAAATAATAATATCACAAGGTTAGGTTAGGTTAGGTTTAGGTTCGTTTATAAAAACCTTAAAAAAATACTTTCTTATAATTTCACCAGTAAAATTGTAATTTCACGGCACTGACAATTTATCTGCGAGATATATAATGATCTTCGTCGGTCATATTTGCATACCTGCAACACGGTACATTAACTGTCAAAAACAATAAATATATAGTGAAAGACGCATTTTTTTACAACCAACGTACCACACGTTACCTTGTTTTTTATCTACTACCATAAAGAATCCTTCTTCGTAGTACGAAGAAGGCCGTGTACGAAGTTCGTACACGGCCAGCGAGTGGCGCGGCGGCGGTAAAATGTTAGTGCGTATGTCATACAAGCGCACTACGAGAACCGCGATGTAACTCGAATCTTATTGTGTTGCGACGGTCGCGTTGTGTACCTATATACGAACGATAATTCTCGCTTGAAATATTATCGCACTCAAATTAAACTTCTCCAGTTCACTGGGTAACTGAAATTTTATTATTTTTATTGTATTTATTTTCAAAACAATTAGTATTAAAACAGGCGCCACAGTCTATGCACACGTTAAAACATCGCTAAGCTGTTCTAATTAACTGTTCTATATTTAGATTAGCACGGTGTGGCGCCACTTTCTTCGCAATAATAATTATTTGCAAAAATTCTGGCGCAACACCCAAATCTGACGGATTATAATAACGTAATTATAGTGATAAATAAACGCAGTTACATCGCCATCTATTGAGTCAGGTAGAATTTTTTTTTTACTTGTAAAGTGTTAATCTCTGCTCTAAACCCAGTCTCAATTAACAAAGATATTAAAATTAAGTGCAGTAACATCATCGCAGAGGCATAAAAGTCAAATGCTACTTACTACTCCACACAACAGACAATAAACCTTCCACAATTGATAATTTACAGCTCAAATTAAACTTACTTGCATTTCCACTACGATTTCTAATTATTCGAACATAGCGCAGCAAAGTGAAAGCAAACAGGTGCCGCGCAGAAAAAGCGACTCGTAAAACAATCAGCATTTCCGAGCGAGGCGGCAGTCGCATGCAGTTAGGAGCGATAAAATTGCTTTAGAATTATTCCAGACTGCCAGTTGTCGCGTTTGGTGTCTGATCGTCGCGATACTACCATTACCTGCGTCCTGCTGATAAGTAAATATCGATAGATAGATACAATGCTCTTATAAAAATAACAATATTTTTTAGCCGTCCCACTGCTGGGAAAAGGCCACCAGTCTTTAGTGTTGAAGTCAATTTCGTCTCGCCATTTTTACCTGTATGACTTGGTGGTGCCATTCGTTTGCGATTATTGCCCACAGCAGCTCCGACATTTGACTGCCGTGATATTCAAACCAAAAAGACATACATAGAATAAATGAACCGGCCATGTGCGAGTCGGGCTCACGCACTGAGGGTTCCGTACCACCACATAATTCAAAAACTAAATTACCAGTTATAACTTGGTAATGAACAGAAACATATCACCGACTCGCACTTAGCCATTATTTATTATTTGTTGTTATATTTTAGAGTGCATACTATAATCATGCCAAGTTTCACGCTTGTACGTATTACCCTTTTTACATTAGAGCGAATACAAAAATATGTAAAAAAAAAAAAATATTGTATTTTAACCCTTTCGTAAATTTAAAAAAAAAATTTTTGTTAATCCATTGTAACATTACACATTCTGTAAAAAATTCAACTGGCTATCTATTACGGTTCCAACAGACAGATACAAACGTTTAAAGGTAGGACGGACGGACGGACAGACAGTGTAACCTCAGTATCCCGTTTCTACCCTTTGGGTACGGAACCCTAAACTGAGATAAAACTAGTGTTACAACTGATGATTTGATTGCTATGAGCGATATCTTTCTGCAACCGTAGAATGTAGAGGGTACAACCAAAGGAAATAACAAAATCATGGCAAAAAATCATAAATAAATTAATGTGCCTATCAGCTTCAGCTTTATCATTTATTTATATATTCAAATGCTACTGTGTCGCGAGTGTAAAGCTTTCGGTGACATCGAAGTAAAATTATGTATATTTATTCAATAAACTCTCGAAAAATATTCAACTAAGGTTTCGCGGGAGTAACTGATGCGATTTTCCCCTTTGTTCTCATTTTCCGTCCCATATTTTTGTTTTCAACTTCAGTAAATATTTTTATTACATTTTCTTGTCTCTCAACACATGACTTACTTTGGTGAACTGTTCGTGTTTTTGCGCCGTTTCCGGGCGCGCTCGTCCGCAAAAACTTATGAACACGGACCCCTTTTAATTCATATGTTAGTATACAAGATCGAAAGGCACTAATAGTTAGTTAAATACTGTGGTCACTGTAATCCAAAATAGTCAAACAAAATAAATTTTATTCGAGAATAATAAAGAAAAGATTAGAAGAGAAGAATAAAGAAAAGAAGAGATTAATAAAAAAACGAACTGCTTGAGCACATATACAAACATAAACTAACGAGTAACAAAATGACAGTTAAAACAGAGATTGAATGTCCTCATCAAAACTTTTTCTGAAAGGAACTACAAGCCACAACGTCATCTGTGTACAACTTTGCAATCTGTGTATAATTAAATTTTTTGCTTATATTGTTTTCAAAAATTGCTAAATCAGATTAGAGAAAACTTATATATTATATTTGTATTAAATGTATATACCTACCTCTGAAGTATGAACTACCAAACAAAAAAAGGATCATCAAAATCAATTCAAAGAAATTGGCGGCGTAATCGCGTAAAAAACATACAGTAGAACTAATAACCTCCTTTTTTGAAGTCAGTTAATAAAAAGAACTTTTATTTATTGCTAAAATAGTTTTAGGTTAGGTTGCTTGGGTGTAACAGAATTTCAAAAGCATGGATTTTTAATGGACTTTATAGATTAGTGCGTCTTCTACTAATCCATTTAGAAATCCAGACTTCTAATTTGAGAGAACTAATCCAGCGTTTGTATTTAATCCCAGTTTATAAGATAGGTGTTTAAGTTTTGAAAGCTTCTGAAACTTGATCAGTCGGTTGGTAATAGAGTAGCAAGGCTGACGACCAGAAAAAATATTTTTACAAATCGTTTAAAAAAATTAAATTAGAAGTAGGTATTTTCTTTACCCATACTTTTATCTCTAATAGAAATGAAAACACATTACAGTTTACTCGACAAAAATTGAGTTTCACGTGTTACGTCTTTTTGTAAGCCACACTGTAACGCCAAAGTTTGCGTTTACTTTGTTCCTACTCAAATGCGTAACGGCAGAAACGATTTGGGTGAAATTTGGAATAGAGATAGTATATTAGCTAATATGTAAAATAGCTTACACATTGGATATTTGTTATTCCTGTATGACAGCGGGTGAAACCACGTGCTGCTGCTAGTATCAAATACAGACAAAAGACTGTTGAATATTAAGAAAAATATGCTTACCTAAATAATATCTAATCTAGGGTATTTTTTTTTTTTTTAAACTTATTTTTTACGCTACAAGTTAACTACAACAAGTTTTCACTACAAGGAGCACCTACTAGATACAATGAATAAGTAGATATTAATCTTCTTAGATAGTAAAAAGATTTGCCAAAACTTTATACTATTTAAGGAGATTCTAAAACAAATGATCAAAAGATAAGCATGTTCAAGCTCACGTCGATAAGATCCTAGAAGTTTCCCGAAACCGATACGTTAGTAAAAACCATAATATCCTATGAAAAATTCAACCGCTCCGCTTGCGATCACCTACCGTGAAATCTCACGGAGAAGGCCCTAAGGAAATACCTATGATGCACAGACGCGGACTCAGGTAGGCACAAAAATGGTCTGTTTATGACACCGTTGGCACCGGACGTATTCACGTCGCAACGCGGCGACGCGACGTGACTGGTTGACTGCTTTCATAATCTCTTTGTTCTGCATCTCATTTTTCTTTTTAAGGACATTTAAAAGGCTCAAGTGTATGATTGGGATTTATGGGAAACTTTAGGGACAGTGATAATTTCATTATGATTGAATTCAGGAAATTAGAGATAGTGACGTTATAAAGTGTAGCTGGTACGTTATATAAAATGTATAATAAGTACGTAGAAACAAAAAAAAATATTTAAAAAAATACCAAATTATTATTTTCGTAAAGAAAAGTGAATGTATCACTTATCTTTTTTTGTATAAAGTGAAATTATTCATCGAAGTATCCAATTAGTGACATAAGACTGTTAGAGAGCAATAATGTTAAGCGTGCTTCATCTTAATGCGCTTACTTATCATTTATAATTCGGCACCCCGTCCTTACTCCAACTCTGTAACCGAATGACTCAAGTTGACTTTCCCACAAACGAGTAGTTCGACGCTATCTTATTCATAAGCTGCCGAACCTACACCGAGAGGGTGAAAGGTGAAAAATACCACAGCGAGCGCCTTAAATGTTGTAGTTTCTACTTTACACAGGGTAAAATACGTGTAGTACTACGATTTATGTAGATAGGGGTAGCGAAAATGTTCACTTGCAGTGGATTAAAGTGAATACAACACAGTATAGGAAATTTTAAACAAGTTTTTTGTCAAGCACAAAATTGTGTGTAGAGTTCGTAGAAATATGCGTAGCATTTTTCGTAGCTACCGTAGGGCAACGTATTGTACTGTTTTTAGAGAAAAAGTGCTCAATACATACTTTAATTTAGTGACAGGTGTTAATTATCTTCTTCTTATATAAAAGATGTGTGTATGTATAGAGTCCAAAGCAGCTGGACCGATTTTAAAACGGGACTTTTACTGGCGGATAGCTGATAATGATTATAAAGATTACTCCATGTGGATGAAACCGCGGAGCGCAGCTAGAAAGTTTATATTTGTCTAAAGAGACATCTATGAATCGATTTTTCTATTTTTTTTTAGCAAATCATCACGACAACAATACACACCACCACATTGTGGTACTTACACATCAGTAAGGACGGGATGAATATTTTTTCCCAATGGTTGGTACCATTGGAAAATTTGTCACAGGGGTGCCAACAAGTATACTGTCCACGAGTCAGTGTATATATTACTCTATGAGTCAGTCACTCGGAAACATCGTTCGGTCGTTGCAGGTCGCGTCATTCTTGAGAGCAAACACCTATTGAAGGTACAAATAATTTTCTAAGCACGTTTAGGCGCACTACAACTCGATGTACCTAGTTAGTAAATTTCGACAGATGGTGCACATTTTTAGCCATTAAATAAAAGAGAAGGACTTCTAGTTGACGCGTATTTTTTTTCACTTTCTCAACATAATTATTATTACAACGCAATAATAATTATAGATTGGATTCTCTTGATATTTAGCTCTATGATAAATACAAGTGTTTCGAAAAGTGACAAAATACCACTAACTAATACCACGGTTTTAACTCGCTCTTCATGATCTAACACTTAAAGGCGATGAATTAAAAAACGTTCACTTCATCAAAACTCGCGTGAGGATTCATGATCAATTATTACAAAATAGCTTACACTCACGTTATGTTTATCGGTCAAGCCGATCGACCGGTTTCGGAACCGTTAGGGCTCCTTCATCAGGGAGTACGTGCGCTCGGGAAACGGTCAACCACGCACTGGTGGTGACATCTGCCGAGGCTGCAGTTGCGGTGGATAGTATCGTGCGTGCAGTCACCTTCGCCTCTGCCTGGACCCTGACATCCATCTCCGGTACTGGATGGTGCTCCTCTGTTCAGCTTTCATATGCTGACACTTGTGTTAAACATTTAGGGAATACGCACAACACACTGACCACATCGAACGGTGGACGGACAACTGCATCAGTATTGCTCACCCACGTAGTATTAATTTCATTTCCCTGATGAAAGAGCTCTGAAATCTAATGGCTTCAAGACCTGTCGATCGTCTCGACCGATAAACATAACGTGAGTGTAAGCCGTTTGGTAATAATTCAAAAACTTTAGTTATTTTCACATTATTTTGTATAATTCGAAGTGAAATCAATTCCTAATAATTACAACCACCCACTGCAATAATTATGTTCTCTATTTGTAGAAACATTGACGTGACATCAATAGGGTAAACAATTGACGATCAACTTACATGTAACAAGGCAATTAACTCGATACAAAAGGTTCATGAATATATAACACTTTGTAACGTAGAAATACGTTTAAACAAACACGGGTTAAACGCTGCACGCCTCTAGCTTCTCGTAAACCAACAGAGACATAGACTAAACTTAGTTTTATAAACAATACTTTGTGAAAATATTAGGTACTTAGTTATACTCGTATTTATTTTTATTCATACAACAGAATAATGCAAAATAACCTAGTAGTGCGTTTGACAAGTATTTTGAGACACTGAGAAGACCTTGTAGAATGAAATTATAACTGAAATTATAATTAAATATAAACAACTATAGAAAAATGTAAATAAGACCTGATAAATAATTGTATTGTTATTAAAAATTGTAATAAATATAACCGTCCTCCTCACTCCTACACGTGCTGTGCCCGACAGGGTCCATATGAAACTATGTACCTACTGATTGAATTTTCATGTTCTTTACCTTGTACTTTATGGAAGCATTAAAAAATCTAATCTAATATCGTGACCATTGGAAAACACTTCGTAAATATATTGATATGGTATGCTTATGTAAACTGGGAAAACCCGTACAAAGCGCTTTGATTCCACATTTATTGTGCGAACTGCTAGTCTGTGGAATGCGCTGCCTGAATGGGTGTTCCCCGATGGTTACAATCTGGGTGTCTTCAAATCACGAGTGAATCGGTTCCTTCTAGGCAAGCGTGCTCCAACGTAGACCGCATCATCGCTTAACATCAGGCGTGATGGTAGTCAAACGCAAGCCTATAATTATTAAAAAAAAAAAAAAAAAAAAAATGTTCTTTTGAGTTCCAATTTTATGATTTGTGAAAGTTTAATTGTAACAGCTTTTTTTATTTTGATTTTTCAACCCTTATATTTCGTCTGAAATGAAAACGCCATTGGCATCAACGGTTTTCGTTGATAAACAGTACGTTTAAACAGATCGTTAATGGATAAAGTGTGGATGTAAATGAATTGGCTTTCGACAGTTTTGTTTGTTTCCACACCGGGATGAATGGCCCTTGACTGAGAACGCTCTACAGTGGCCGAGAAAACCAGTACCTTAGATTTATACAATGGACTCCAGCCAATGCTGTCGGTTGCAAGCTTAAGAATTTTGAAGAGCTGTTAGTCACAATTATGGTTTAAAGTCAGAATAAATAACTGTACTACAAGAACAGAAGACTAACCACCCACTCCTAAATCTATACTAATAATAATTATAATTATTAATTATATTATATTATATATATTATATATAATATTATTATAGTATTATATTATAAGAGGAAAGATTTGATTGTTTGTTTGTTTGTTTGCATTGAATAGACTCCGAAACTACTGAACCGATTTGAAAAATTATTTCACTGTTGGGGAGCCTATCAATCCCAAACACTATCCCCGGGTGACATAGGCTTATAATCTATACCCGTGCGAAGCTGAAGCGGACCGCTAGTATATATATAATATTACTATGTAAGTACATGTTAAAAAATTAATTTTAAGCTTAATATGGGTAAAAAAAGTTAAAACCTTAGGTACCGTACGAAATATTGTAAACACGGAATTTTCACTGAGAGCACTTGGTGGTCGCGCGACCGCGTAACCAATTTTACATACTATAAACGTAGGCAAAATTTGTATGGTAATTCGTTGTGATGTTCTTTTAACGGCGCGCTTCATTGGAGTAATTGACTTAATTGAAGATAAGTAATTAAATTACGAACGGAGCTCTTTTTTAATTGTGCAGTGAAAATTTTGTTTGTAGAATGGTTAATGGTAACAGAACTTTATGTTTTTTAAACGTGAGTTTGATGTTTGATCATAGATTCAGTGTATCTCCTGTTTGATATAAATAAAGTTAAAAAGCATTGTCAATTGTGTTTGAAGCATTCAAATGTAAGCCAGAAGTGTCATAATGAATAAGTGGCAAAATTATTTCGTGAAACGACTCTGTGTAATGATCTGAAAGCCTAATCAAAGTAGATAGCATAGAATAGTTAGACTTACTTCGTTTTGATTTTAATTATAGGCTTGTGTTTGACCACCACCTCACCTGATGTTAAGCGATGATGCAACCTACTCTTGAAGAAACCGATTGCGCTTACTATAGTTTTGTCATATTTGTATTGTGTGACATAGTGTCTCGTTTATTTATTGTGCAACTGTTTCATTTGATAATTTGTTACTATAGAAACTGATGTGGTTTTCACAGATTTCTTTTATACCTATTATACGGAAATTACTCGCGTAAGATTAAGCCAGTTACTTTGCATTGCATAAGGAAGGCAATAAATATAAATTTTAGTGAATGTCACTACAATTAAATGAATTATTAGCTTACAAATTATTTTACATTAGATTTATATAATGTGAAAAACATTCAACCTAATAAAGAGATTAATTGATTTTGATTAATGATTGAATAGAATTGATTAATTGATTAAAAAACCTGATATGTACTGCCGTTTCATAATTTACCAAATACCTATTGATGTTTTTTGAGTAGGTACAAAGTAGTTCTAACATAGAAATCTTGGTAGTCATAAAGATAACACTTGAAGTTCTCATTTAGATTTCCCGTTTCATATTATTCTATATAGGGCAGATCCAATCGTTGTTGTCGTCTTATGCTGGGACCACATTAACAAATTTAAATTTAAATATATTTATTTCCGGTCAACTAAACACATGTGTGACTAGAAAAAAATCAAAACTATGATAGTTAATTAATAAAAATATATCGACAAAAAATATTTCTGCACCAAACAGAAATAATATATTTCCTATCATTCGCAAAAATAGGCGCATGCAGATATTCAGTGACAATAAAAAAAAACCTGTTTTGACCTCCTGTTCTGCTGTTTTGATTAATGTTTTTATATTTTTTATTTTATTCGTAAAAACTTCGTAGGTCTTCGGTCATCGGCGAACGTCTTGTCCACAGCAAATCAGCAAACAGCATCAGCATCATGTCTTGTCAGCAAATGCTCTCAATAAAGTTTTATTATGCAACTAACAAGACTTCATTTATAATACTATAATACTCTTTGCTTTTTACCCCTAATTTACGAATATGTTCCCACTGTGTAATTACGTTCCCGTTGCTGGGACATAGGCTTTCAACTAGAGAGAGAGGATAGGCCGTCATCGACCATGCTGGCCCAGTCCATGTTAGTGAACGTCATGTCTTTGAACTTTTGAGATTCTTGGACATACCGAATTTTTCACTATATTTCCATCACCGTTCTCGAGCGATGGCATCAAAACTGCACATAATTTATTTTGTTACTAAATTCATTGGTCATTGGAGCAGGGCCCAGGATCGACCTGGGTGCCGTCAGACTGTTAAACGCACACGCTACCACTCGGCTATGATGGGCATTGGTGTTCGCTCTAATACATCACAACTTCATGAACCCAGCCAGACTTGTCGCGATATCTCGATAGTGTAGCTGCCGCATTAGAACCACTGCCACCATTCAATACAGTTAATAGTCATTCCCAGAGCAATAACTCGGGCGTTAAGTTGCGATAGCAATGTATGTGTCGAGCAACAAGATTAGTTAGGAGATAATTACACATTCCATTTGTCCGGTTAAGCCGGCTAATCGGCCAGTTTGATGAGGGTTGCGACCCTAGTGCCGGTGCCAAGTCGGATGTTCCTTGAAGTTTCAAGATAAATATGGAAAATTTTGGATGCATTGGTTTTACAAATGCATAGATGTTGACTCTAGTACAAATTTCACGAAAAAAATCTGTTTCTAAGCACTTAACGGTGTTTTCAGGCCATACTTAGTTTGTTTCTAAAATGTTCCGGCGGCATAACTTGAGGGCGGGTCATTTTCTATTTCAGTCTACACGTATTTACTATCTTCAAGGACACATTCACTTGTGGCATGTTTGTGGCAAACACAAACATTTACGCATAGCACAGCACAGTACAATACAATATCACTTTATACACCAAGCAAAATACAAAGTAACTTAAAATTAATACAAAAAACCGGCGGTACAATAGATGGCCTTATCGCCTAAAGTGATTTCTTCTAGGCAACCAAAGTACAATTATGCCTAAGTAACTCGTTAAATACCGAAACAACTAGCGGAATTATCGCTTAATATCCGGCGAGTTACCCGCATAGTTTGGACCCGGGTATGTCCTAAAACTGCGACCAGAACCACCGGAGGATGGGCAGCAGCGTCCTATTAGTACACGGTGAACGTACTGCTATCCCCAAGCCATCTGCCAAGCGTGGAGATTATGGCAACACCCCTCTCTAAGAGGGAGGCCTTTGTCCAACAGTGGAAGTTTAATGGCTGCTGATGTGTGTGATCAGGCGAGTTGGCAGTCAAACACATTACAAAAAAAAGGAAAATCGTCAAACATCATGTGCGGCATCATTCACGCCATTGAACAGTTTCATTTTCTACCTCCTGATCTGTATCAGATCAGTTCAATGGTACCAAATTATTGTCACAGATATTAGAGATGGCCGATGGGGCCGAAAGGTTCTGGAATGGAGACCACGAACCGGTAAGCGCAGCGTAGGACGTCCACCCACAAGATGGACAGACGACCTAAAAGAGACCGCAGGAAAACGCTGGATGCAGGCCGCTTCCAACCGGCCCTTTTGGAGATCGATGGGGGAGGCCTATGTCCACCAGTGGACGTCCTATGGCTGAAATTATGATGATGATAATGAAATTATTGTCATCCAAATAACACAGACAATAACATAGATAATAAATTTCATGATGTGATTAATAAAGAGTTAATCAATAATGCAAAGTTTCCAATCGATTCGCGAATCAATACGACAATAGAAATAGGGTAAAACATTTCCAAGATTTTATTGCATTGCCTCTACCCTACGAAATATATGGAACAGCTGATAGTTTATCGCGATTTCAGAAATGGTCATACAGTAAAAGTTTTTCATCATTATTTTAATAATAAATTATGAGTACCTCCTTTCGTCGAAGTGCCACCATTCAGTGTAACTCTGTATAGATATAAACGCTACATTTAATTCAACTCGTATACTTACGTACATTATATTTAGCAAATACTTTGAACACTTCGTGTATAAATCAAGCTATTAACTTACAAAAACGTACCTGCATTTGCTTCGTGATTTGATTATCTCTAGTTTCCTGATAATAACGAGTTTTCTCCTAACGGCACTTGTTATGAAGGGGAAAATACAAGAAAAGATAATTAGCTTCGTATCAGAAACAACATCACTGAGGTGAATAGGTATATTGGACTCATCAGTCTTTTTTTTACTCACTTTTGACTTTGGAGGATATTAGTTTACAAATTGATAAATTATGTAACTAGATTTTGCAGATGTGCAATCGGGAAATTATTTATTTTTAGTGCTAGTTTGTATAATATATTTGTGGCCTGGACTAAAAATTACTAGATTTAATCTATACTAATATTATAAAGAAGAAAGATTTGATTGTTCGTTTGTTTGTTTGCATTGAATAGGCTCCGAAACTACTGAACCGATTTGAAAAATTCTTTCACTGTTGGGAATCTACACTATCCCCGGGTGACATGGGCTATAATCGATACCCGTGCGAAGCTGGGGCAGACCGCTAGTTTGAAATAAAAAACAATAACCTAAATTCTGCATTTCATTAATAATCAACTACAATCTATTGAATGATAATCAATAAAATGAAGAAATTTGAAATCAAATAATTTTTATGCCAGATAGAGTAATCACATCAAAGATGCTATCACGGCTTAAATAAATATATACTTATATCCATTTAAAACAATTGACACTATTTTGTAGATTAAGATTTTTCTGGCGCCTGAATTTTTGCACCAATAGATTACTTTTTTATATTACTTATACTATAAGAAAACCAAACTTGTTTACTGTTTTACCCTTGGTACAAATTCAAGCTAAACGCGTAATTGTCGTGCGCTAATTAATATTTATTCTAGCCCTACACAAACTATTGTATCAGAAACAAACAGCGTTCCCACAAAGCTCGTCGTTCGCCGTCGAAGGCAGAATTCCAAAATTGGCCTGCGTTAAACCGGCCGGGTCTAGTCACAATTAACTCTCGACATGTTTCAATTTCCACTGCTGACTTAATACTAAATCCTTTATTAATATTTAGTTGGCTCTAAGCTCAGACGCTTGACACAGTTGCAACAAACTCACAAAGTTGGATACGGAAACTTAGTGCATTTTCCTATTGATACTGATATGCGGCATTGTACAGCGCGAAGCGAAGTTTGATAGGAATGGAGTACGGAATGTGTGATCAGATCTAAGATAAATTTTTAATAATGTGGCTTCAGTACTTTGGCCAAAAACTAAGGAGCAAGCTTACCTTTACAAAGACCTATTTTCTACTATTCATGTCTACCCGCTTCATATACATGTATGATTTTTACCTGAACACCTAATACCTACTTTCGTTAAGTTTTTAAAACACGAAAATTACCGACATAGCCCACCGGATTAGCAAATGGAAGTGTCAGTGGGCAGGGCACATATCACGCAGAACAGATGGCCGATGGGGCCGAAAGGTTATGTAATAGAGACCTCGGATCGGTAATCGCAGCATAGAACGTCCACCCACAAGATGGATAGACGACCTAAAAGAGACCGCAGGGAAACGCTGGATGCAGGCTGCTTCCAACCGGCCCTTATGGAGATCGACGGGGGAGGCTTATATCCAGCAGTGGATGTCCTATGGCTGAAATGATGATGATGAAACAAAATAGGTACCTATATGAAAACCGCTTCAGTTTACGTATTACAAATTTAATTGTCGTATCAATTGGTTAGGTGGAACAGTCACGACTCGCAACTAACAAAGCTTTCTAGATAAATCTTAGGTCGGATGATTGAGCGAACTCCCATCAATGTCGAATAACTTCAATTCCGTTTTGACTGAATTGGATCATCTCAAGCAGATGGCTTAGCATTGAAAACTTGGGACAGATGATACCTAAACTGTTCATTTTACTATTTGAGTTCTTATGCGAGAGTAAATAATTACGTACTATATCATCATCATCAGCCATCATCTTTAGCATCAAAATAAGTATTTTTATTGAACAATTTTTAAAGAGAGCAAGTTCGTTTTACGTATAATTTTGTTATATGTAAAATAAACGTATATTTACACAACTTTGGTTTTATATATAACTTTGTTGGTTGATACCAATGACAATAGTTGATACGAAGTGCTTTGATTCCGCTTTTATTGTGTGAACTGCTAGTCTGTGGAATGCGCTGCCTGAATGGATGTAAACCCGATAGTTACAATCTGGGTGTCTTCAAATCACGTGTGAATCGGTTTCTTCTAGCCAAGCGTGCACCAACGTAGGCCGCATCATCGCTTAAAATCAGGCGAGTAGGCCGTCAAACGCTAGCCTATTATTATTAATAATTAAAATAAAATAAACTATACAAAATATAAGCTAACCAACATTAAATACACTACTTGAGTTATTATACAAAAACAGTTGGAATGCCATAGACTGTTTAAATTCTAAAGATAATCCAAATGCTCTTGCCCACTACCAGTCGGCAGCGTATCTAGCATGCTGGCGGCATTTTGATCAACTTGTATCATCATCATCATCATTTCAGCTGTAGGACATCCAGTGCTGGACATAGACCTCCCCCATCGATCTCCAAAAGGGCCGGTTGGAAGCGGCCTGCATCCAGCATTACCCTACGGTCTCTTTTAGGTCGTCTGTCCATCTTGTGGGTGGACATCCTAAGCTGCGCTTACCAGTCCGTGGTCTCCATTCGAGAACCTTTCGGCCCCATCGGCCATCTGTTCTGCGTGCTATGTGTCCTGCCCACTACCACTTCAATTTGCTAATCTGGTGGGCTATGTCGGTAACTTATGTTCGTCTACGGATCTCCTCAATTCTGATACAATACAAAACTTGTATACAATATAGAAAACGTTGCATTTTAGTATCAGACGCCGAGTCATATTTTGAGTCGTTGCGCCCACAAAGTCAGTTTATAAAGTTTATTCTGACGAAGCAAATCGAAAAGGAAGGTACTTGCTCACCGGCTATCTCTCGCACATTTTCAACATTTTAAAAGATGACAAGTAAAAATAACATAAAATAATATTTATAAACGTCAAAACAAAATCTATCCGACTTGATCAGACTAGATCTAGGTTACAAATAGTAGGTCAGATATTGGGTCAGATAAATATGATCGGAGACAGCGCTGTAAGTTTTCATAGATGAAAATCGTACATTCAACTCACACGGTTTCACGGAATGGTGGTACTTCTACGAAAAGAGGTCATTGTACTTATCATAATGAAGAAATTGTACCAACACTGAAATAGCGAAAAAGAATAAAAAATCTGTTCCATAGAAAAATTTAATCACTCGTCGAAATGACGCGATTTCAAGTTTTTTTTTTTTTTTTTTTTTTTTTTTTTTTGATCCTATAATAAACTAAATGTTGCTCGATCACAATGATTGCCTTTCAGCTTAGTATCACCGTTTCGTGTAACCCATAGATAATCTGTATCTCTTCTCTACATAGTATAAATTAAAGTCGCTTTGCGCGTCTGTTTGTCTTTCTGTATAGCTGCTAACTCCTTCTAAACCACACAACGGATTTTGATGCGGTTTTCACCATCAGCTAGACACTTTTTCAAGGAAGGTTTATATATATAACTAGCGACCCGCCCCGGCTTCGCCCGTATATTACACCCGTGCGAAGCCGGGCGGGCGGGTCGCTAGTACACTATATGTGTAACCTTAATATATAAGTATAGAACTATTACGTTCACCAATAAATCAATGAATGAATGTCAAAACTATTATTATCACGTGGAACTCTCGCAATATGAACCTCATTAATTAAATAACGCACTAACTATTTAAGCAACAAAATTGATTTATCTACCTACACCATGGGAATAATAACGGCCACTGCACACTACCCGCGGTTTATGTTGATAATAAATGAATAAATAATAGATCCCGTGGTAATATTTTATATAAAATTGGGTACTTTATTAGGCAGCTGGTAGATCACAATGCAGTCTTGGTACGATATATCACACGTGTTATCAACGCGGCTAGAGGACAAGAGAAGCGCGCGGTCTTCTCTAAAGTAATTTTACAGGACCGCCTTTCTCGCCAGAATAACTTGAGCTTGGAAAATAGGTTCCGTGACGTCATGAATGATAACAGTTTTCTAAAAGAGTCTCTTCTGAACACGCATCGTTGAATCTTATTTGAATCTTAAAATCAAAAAAACATTTCTGTGTTGAAGCTAGATTCTTGAGCTGTGACACTTTTAGGTCAGAAATCATTTTGCCAAAGATTTTTGGCACAAAATCAGCATAATATTTGTTACCAAATAATAAATCGGCCAAGTGCGAGTCTGGCTCGCACACTGAGGGTTCCGTACCACTTAAATAGTAACTACTAAAGTACAAAAAAGTAGTGCATAAAGACAAAATCACGCCCGGTCACCCATCCAAGTACCGACCGCGCCCCACGTTGCTTGCTTTCTTGCTGGTGTGGAAATTTGAAATCGACTTGCACTTGCTATTATTTATTATTTTACTTTAGAGTACAAACTATAATCATGCCAAGTTTGACGCTTGAACGTATTGTCATTTTTACATTAGAGCAAAAATACAAAAATTCGTTTGTTGCATAGGCTAAGTATACTAAGTGTGTGTTGTTTAGAATTTTTATAATTTTAACTTAAAAAATTTGTGTTAGTTAATCCGCCGTAGCATTATTTATTCAACAGAATTTTCAACTTGTATTTATTAAGGTTCGAAAAATACAGCCGTTAAAAGGTAGGACGGACAGACAGACAGCGTAGGCTTAGTAATAAGGCCCCGTTTACATGGATAAGGAACCCTAAAAATAAATTTGTGAAATTATAACAAAAATTTCTTTGTTTTAGAAACACCTAGCTTTGAGTGCTATTCACCTTCAACACTAAAAATGCAAATGAACTTTCGAATGAAAAAGAGAAATCTAATAAAAAACGGCGCGCGAGCTTTTTATGAAAACCAAGCGGTAAATAAGGCAAAGGTCCCAGTCGTATCCATTTGTCCCCCCGGAGCATTCGCGGGAATGAGCAAAAACAAGTGAAAATAAAGTGAAAACATTGTTATTTCCGTGTGTATTACCTTACTGTCGTGTTTCGAGCTGTCTTCCCGGATAACGAACTATGGACTTTATAACTCCCACACATTAAAATTTAAAAATAATTTCCCGACTTGCTAAATTACGGAAAGGCAAAGACCGTTATGAAATTAGACACCGCGAGTTCACTTACTGTGTATGTCTGTAGTCTCTATTTAGTTGGATCAATGCTTTAACCAGAATGCCGCATAATTAATTCAGTTCAATCTCCATCCTAATATTATAACGTCAGACGCCAATAAAAAATGCTAAATTGCGCTATAGTAAACTGTAAAAACTTCGAAACCAGTTGACTGTGCGAATTGAGCGTGGTAATTAATTAATTTATTTTATATATTGAGGTACACAAAATAGAATACAGTCGTAATAAAAACTAAATTGTTTTGACTATTGTGAACTATATATACGACATCTCTAAACATGCGTAAAACTTATTCACGGGTCTCGGCCGAACCTTTGAGAGGCATTGGTGGAGCCGAAGCCAACACCAAGAGTTTAGTTGAGTTTAGTTGTTTAGTATAAAATACAATTATGGGATGTGTATAAAATGGAATATAAAACTATTGTACAGCATAGGATTTAAAAAAAAACTGCGCTATTGAGGTGTACAACTACTGTATAGGAAAACAGATCTGTGGATGAGAAACGGCACCTGATTTATCCTGTCTCATATCTTAATATATTTAGGCAGGTGATGGCTTGCCACTTGTTATTATTATTAGCATGATATTACAATATTGAAATCGGGTTAATATTCATAGATTTTACTTTCAGTTAGCTATATTCACGATGAACCAAGAAT
This sequence comes from Agriopis aurantiaria, assembly GCA_914767915.1. Lineage (NCBI taxonomy): Eukaryota > Metazoa > Arthropoda > Insecta > Lepidoptera > Geometridae > Agriopis > Agriopis aurantiaria. Next base: position 8,301,725 of record OU611983.1, on the reverse strand, counting down.
GAAAGAAATATTCTATCAGGCTTGGTTCTCAATTATCTTTGAGTTGGTTAGACTTTGATCGAAAATGTATACCTATACAGTAAATTTATAATGCTTATTGACGATTTCATTGTATTGGGGACACTTCCTAACTACTGGGTTAAAAAAATAATTAACTCCATAATTAAAATACTACTCCATTTAAAATTAAATTTATCTTGTGACGTCATTCATTTTGGCGTGCTCGCAGTATCTATCTTGATAATGGTCTATGGAAAGGCTCTAATTAAGCCTGTTAAAGTTTAGTTGAGAATTATTTTCGGCCCTGATTATTCGTCGGTCCCCGCAGTTAGGCCGCGAGTAATGAGGTATGTAATTTTTGGCTATTATGAAATTCGACTAGGGACAATGGAAAATTACATTTAAATTTAGGTAGAGTAAATAATTATTTCATCAGCTATAATAAAGTTCAAAGGTTGATTAAATCAAAAGTACGGCATTTTTATGTCATTGTTGAGGTAAATACCTCACACAATCAGCCTATCATGTTCCTTCATGTTCATGATTGTTTTTAATAGTGAGGGAAGTATTTAATTAAAAAACAGCCTACCATGTTCTCACTGCTAGGACACATCAGAGAGAGAGGATGGGCTAGGACTAGGATCCACCATACTGGCCCAGTGAATGTTGGTAAATATCATTGGTCTTTGAATTTTTGAGATTCTTAGACATACTGGTTTCTTAACAATGTTTTCCTTCGCCGTTCTTGAGCGATTGCATCGAAACTGCACATAATTGATTTAATAATTTAAGTACTAAATAAGTCTATGGTGGGCCGAAGATCGAATCGGGTGCTTTGAGATAGTAAAGCGCACATGCTACTGAATTGGTCATCATCACTCCCATCCACACTAGGTAAAGCTACTAAGTCTTTGCTCCCATCTCATCCATAGGGCCATACATGCAGCGAAATGTGGAAACAAAAAAAAAGTACAAAGAAAGTACGTTCTGCTTTGGAATCTTTTCTGCTTCTAAGCAAAGATGTGGAAAGAGTAACCTTGTAAATCATACTGTTACACGTCTCACTCAAAATGCTTTAGAGTGATCTAACGGTGGTATATTCGCGGTACAAATAGCAGTGTTTCCCGCATACGGGAATGAATTGCTTGTATACGTTTACGTTGACCTATATTCAGCATAAATATGGTGGTGTGGAGGTACAACAGAGTGGTGGGACGGTAGAAGGCAGCGGTTAAAGTTTTAAGTCTTGAATTCATTAAAATTTCAACTTAGACATAAGTACCTACCTACTATACAATCAGGGTGTCTTTGAAATCTTTATAGGGTTCCGTACCCAAAGGGTAAAAACGGGACCCTACGATGTATATTTGTTTGTCTGTCCGTTTAAAGGCTGTATCTTTCGAACCGTATAGATAGCTTATTAAATTTTTCACAGAATATGTAATGTTACAGCGGATTAACTAATAAATTATAAAAATGACAAAAAATAAAAACTAAAGGGGGTCCCCATGCAAGAAACGTATTTTTTACGTATTTTTGTATTAGCTCTAATGTAAAAATGGTAATACGTACAAGCGCCAAACTTAGCACGATTATAGTACACACTCTGAAGTATAACAGCAAATAATAAATAATGTCTAAGTGCGTGTCGGTGACAAGTTTCTGTTCACCACTGTTTCTTGTACAATCACCGAAGTTAAGAAACGGCGGGCGTGGTCGGTACTTGGATGGGTGACCGCCTGGGCGTAGATGGGATGTAGTCTGTTTCCACTACATTTTGTACTTTAGTAGCTAACAAGTTATGTGGTAGTATGGAATCCTCAGCGCGCGAGCTTACGCTTGGCCGGTTTTTTATCAAAACGTTCCCTATGTATGCATTAGTGGCTCGAAGTGACCTGTATCGGTGTCGGTGTGTAATATAATTGAAAAACCTAAGAAATCTTTACTAGCTACCTAATTGTAGTTCCCGACGTGATCGGGCAAAAATCTGCCAAGCTGAAACACTGCCAACTAAATCCAGAGTTGTGGTGGTGTCTGCGTATTTGCGAGTGTAAATTGAAACATGTCGGCAGTTAATTGCGTCCAGGTCCGCGGGCGAAGGATAATCCTGCCCTCGCCCGACCCTTGCAGCCACTTCACGATTTAACACCCCGTTAAATAAACCTGAGTCTTAGCTAAAGTTTGTCGAACTAGATTTAGCGGCGACATATTAAGAGTGGAGCGATAGTGGCCAAACAGTAGCACGTGCGCTTCACAATCTGATGGCACTCGGTACGATCCTCGGCCCTGCACCAATAACTTATTTAATATCTACTTATTTAATAAATTATGTGCAATGCGATCGCTCAACAACAGTGCAGGAAAACATCGTGAAGAAACCGGTATGTCTAAAAACCTCAATAAATACAAATACATAGACACTCGCCAACATGCACTGGGCCAGCATGGTGGATTAGAACCCACCCCCTCTCTCTCTCTCTCTCTCTCTCTCTCTCTCTCTGAGAGAAGGCCTGTGTCCCAGCAGTGGGAACATGAAAGGCTGATAATGATGATGATGATATCAAAGGTAATTAATATTAATTAACCAGGTAAAAACGGTGGGACAAAATTAACTCCCACAGTAGCTTTACCTAGTCTGTGCACACAAAAGACTGGTCCACCATAGCACAAAATAGACAGAAGTGCAAGAAAGGAAGAGAGACCTTTGCCCAGCTGTGGAGCAGTACCTAACCACTGGAAAATTAATTAATATTAATTAAAAGAATGAAATAAAAACGACGAACGAAAGTTACCGACATAGCCCACCGGATTAATAAGTTGAAGTGGCATTGGGCAGGGCACATAGCACGCAGAACAGATGGCCGATGGGGCCGAAAGAACAGCCTAGGACATCCACCCACAAGATGGACAGACGGCTTAAAAGAGACCGCAAGGAAACGCTGGATGCAGGCCGCTTCCAACCGGGCCTTTTGGAGATCGTTGGGGGAAGCCTATGTCCAGCAGTGAACGTCCTATGGCTTAAATGATGATTGTATAAATATACCGAAAAATGTAAATATATAAGAAAGATAAAAAAAATAGAATGTTATTTTTTATAGTATTGATAATTTGTACGGTTATTGGTCAGAAATAAATATTATGAAATGATCACCCTAATATTAGATATGCGAAAGTTTGTGTGTTTTTTATTATTTGAAGGTGGGCTTGCGCTTGGCCACCTGATGTTAAGCGATGTTGTGGTCTACAATGAAACACACTCGCCTAAAAGAAACTCGCGATATAAAGACACACCCATTTGTAGGTATATTTGTCCGCACTCAACTCCGTAACAGCTGATCGGATTTGAATACAATTTGGTATGGAAATAGCTAATACTCTGGATTAAAATATAGGCTACTTTTTAAACTGGTAAATTGTATGGCTCTTTTAGCGGGTAAACCGCGGGGGCTAGTATATAATGTTGTCAACTACCATAATTTGAACACGAAAACATAAAAAAAGTAAGAATTAAAAAATTAAACAAAATTTATTTATAAATTATGGAGATGTTATGATTAAATTCGTTTATATATATATATATATATCGGGAGCTTATTCCTCAACCTTACTACGGTAAATAACCCGTAAATAATCATACAACTTTAGTGAACAACCGTGATAGTTTAAAACAGTGTTTTAATTTAAATGACCTACGTAAATATTACATATTTTTAACAACGCTCGTAACTAAAATCATCGCATGACAACTTTCCTATGTACCTACTACTTAAGTTCGTACTAGTAGGTGAAATAGCCTCATTCAAAACAAGGTTCAACTTTTGCAACCAGAGGCCGCCTGTATATTCCCCCGTGAACTATCTTCGGAGTACCTGGCGCGTTATGTCCTCCAATGTTATGCCCGTCATAAAAGAGGGGCGAGTAATTTTATCGCCGCCCGCTAGTTTCCGCGTACAGATTGAACCGAATTTAAATTTTCCTGTGACGCCATAAATAAAGCCGCTGAAATGGAGTACGAAATCGCTATGGCCATTTGGTTGATTATGTGCTAGACACGGCGTAAATCCATTGTGATATATCCATCTACCATCCATCTATTATTTATAAGCATGCGTAATTGTGAAGCGCATCATCGCTCAACATCAGGCGAGTTAGGGATCTAGCCTATTTTCAACCGGCCTCCAAAAAAGGAGGTTTTCAATTTGACTGTATTTTTGTGTGTTACACAATATCTTCGCCAATAGTATACAGATTATTTTATTGAATAGGCTATTATAATCTCAAGGGTTGTTCCATTTGAATTTGAAGAAAATATTCCACAGGTAGAAAATTAGGGGATGAATCTCGTTCATTGAACTTTCTGTACCAGTACCGTGTTGCTCCACATTTTAGGATTCACTATTTATGTAGTATAGGCCATCAACCCGCACTGGGCCAGCGTGGTGGATATGGCCCACTCACCCTTTCGGGGGTAGGCTAAAAGTCCAGCAGTGGACAGTTAAAAAATAGGCTGATTATGTGTAGTATAGGCAATTCAAAAAAAAAATACTACCTGCAGAGTTCGAACCTGCGCCATCCGGGTTTACGTCCCGAGCTATGAAGTGAATACTGCCAGTACTCAAATTCAAAATTTTATACTCATACACTCTAAAACATAAAATCCACTAGTTGTTTTTTGTATTGTCTCTATTACAGTTTTATATATTTTGTCGATAACTTAAATAACATTCTAACTTTGTAATAGGTACAAAAAATAAAATAAAAATACAACGAATATAATACCTAACCACTAAACTAATCTATTAAACCGCTACCAGTGGGAATTATTTCCAAAATTCTGGCCCCCATTACCACGTTGTATGGCCATGCTCACTTTTTGAGCAAAGTAGAGGCATTTTGGTCACGAGTTGCTTCGAACAGACGTGAAGACAAATCTTTAAAAAAAATGGCGCCTGATCCCCACGGTCCCATGGTTTCGATCCCATAAGGCTTATTATATTGTCTATAACGTTTATTTGCTTTAATTACCACTAACAAATACATTAGAAACCGTTTGTCGATAACAATACGGTAGATAAATCTAATAAACAACAGTCTAGCGTCATTGATATTCTGCAGCGGCACCCGGGTGGATTATTACGGCAAATGAATACTATCGAAACGAGATAGCGCGAGAGTAATTATAACAATTATGAGAACAAGCGAGCCACGTAGCACACAGCTCACGTCGAGTTGGTACCTGCGGGCCTCTCCCGTCAGTTAATAATTCAATCACTCAGCCGACCCCCTAGGAACCTCAGCTTAAACGCACAAATATGCAAATTCACCATGCCCCGCCGGCGGTACTTACTTACAAACTTTAAAATTAAATTGCGACCAGCTTACGACAGTGATAGCTGGTGAATATCATTTTATAGCTGTTAAAGAGAATCGGGCACAGGGATACGACGCAATTATGTAACGTTATGTGCCTCCCTCGAAAGGACTGGGTACTGTACTCAGCAAGTACACAGTATGGAAGTTTGACATGTTTGTAAATAAAGTTGCCATATTCAATCATGTGTAGGTATCCAAAATTAAAAAGCGGAAAACACTCATAGTATCAATTGCCTTAAAAATATTTAAACTTAATTGTGACCAGCTTACGACAGTGATATAGCTGGTGAATAATATGTTATAGCTGTTTAAAAAAATCAGGCACAGGGATACTACGTAAATATGCTACGTTGTGCGCCGCCCTCGAAAGGACTGAGTACTGAGTAAGTAAGTAGTATGGAAGTTTGAAGTAATTGTAATTTTTTTGCTATATTTAATCTTGTATTATGCAATATTAAAATGGAATAAATTCACATTAGAACATGTCTTAATTTTTTATTAAGAATAATTAAGATTTTTTTGTTGCGGCCCATATTTCTACAATAATAATGCACAATATAGATGATTGACAATATTATTGAAGAAAAATTGTGCTATGATGGAACGAAAGTTTGAGTGAGCTTAAATTTTATTGCGCAATTTCATTCCCTTGGGTAGGCTTAGTATTGCGCAATATTTTTCTTCGTCGTCAGTTGTCAAAATATTATTGAAATCAAAGTCTGGATTCAAAGGGGTATATTCAATATTATTGCACAAGAAAACTATTGTTCAATATTATTGTAGGTGTTAGGGCCTTAGACCTGTTTAGGTACACATGTGTCAGTGACGTCAGTGTGTGTGCAGTGGATAAAGTACGAATATTCACATTATTCACGTGCGTAAAATACAAATTTAATTAGGTACATACAAATTTTGAGTTTCAAAATTGAAAGACTACTGTTTCTTTACTGTTTTATTCTATTCCCATACTGTTCCTAAGGTAACGCTGAAAGTACTGGTAATTAGTTTTCCCCGAGAACGAAATGTAATAAAGATTGCTGATAGAGAAACGTTACGTACGTTTATCTATTGAATTAGATACGAGGGCACTTGTCTCTACATGTGTCGGAAGTGAGGATTTTGGGAGCATCTTCATGTGCGATGTTATCGCCGTAAGTACCTAGTAAATCAGATTAGGAAGCTCTAATAACTACAATCTCAGTTTTTCCTTCTTTCTCTGAATAAATTATATAATTGGCGCTATTTTGGCGGAACACAAAGTATTTCGATGAGTGATGGTGGCCGGGCGGTAGAAAGAAAGAAAATACATTTTATATGACATTGCTTCAAAATACTTATACCTATCTAAAGGATTACTATCAGTGTCGAATGGGTCCGTCTCGGCACAGCATGTGCGCTTTACAATCTGACGACACCCGATACGATCCTCGTGTCCAATGACTTATTTAGTACTTAAATATTATGTGCAGTTTTCTAAGCCATACATGTTGACATAAGTCAACAAAGATGAAGGAAAACATCGTGAAGACACCGGTATGTCCAAATACCTCAAAAGTTAAAAGTCACATGACATTAACCAACATGCATTGGGCCAGTATGGTGGATTAAGGGCTAGGGCTCATCCTCTCTCTCTGATAAAATACCTGTGTCCCAGCAGTGGGAACATGATACATGGGGTTGGGCCACCAACTCGCCTGATGGCAAGCGACGGTGTGGCCGAGGATGGAAAACGTTCTATCTATATCTAGAAGCAATTTATTCACTCTAGCCTTGAAGATGCCTAGGTTGTAGTTTTTAGGAAACAAGGAGGAATGGCAGAGAATTCTATTCTTGGGCAGTACGAATGACGACCCAAATTTGGAATTTACACTAGCCAGGGGTGGTAGTGTGCAGTCTTACTGGTCCTGTAGTAAAGGGGGGAGGGTGGAATAAGGTCATAAAGCTTTTGTACACACGCCGAAATGTATCCGATAGAAAATAGATAGAAAAGCTACTTTACAGCAGTGCTCGAGGCTTTGCAATATTTCACGAACCATTCTTGAAAAATAATGTCGTTCAGTAGAGAGGACCTTTGGATCGTGGAGCTCGATGCAGTGAGCGAATCCCGCTTCAAGCAAATGTTCTGCAATAGCTGACTTCTGTGTCTGGCGATTTTGATGGCCGCGATATGTTCTTTGATTATTTCTGCTTTATGCGTATGTATGTATTAAAGTACACACACGTTAAACAAGATACCGTAACATTGTCTTCGCGTTGTCTGTTAAAAACAGAACTCCTGCCTGTTCAATATTTTTTTCAGTCTTATCTGTAGTTCCTCCACTCAAAACTCAAAAACTCAACCCCTTTATTACCCAATGTGTTCGAAAACCCAAGAGATAAAATGGCGAATGACATTCAACGAGCTATTAACCTTATCTTAAGCCACATTAGCACGGAACGTAACTTCCTGTTGTAAATATAACCTCAAGTAAAACTCCAAATTGCAAATAAGTAATAAACCCATTATTAGATATGGCAAGATATCAAAAAGCTATAATAAAGTAATGTCTAAAGTTGTTGTAAAATTTTATGTAACGGCGCTGGTTCTGGTGAGCCAAACTTTTGTGGCGGCGATACGGAGTTTATGTTCTTGTATAGGGAACAGTGAACTGCTGTGACAAGCACCCACAGCTACGTGTATATAAGCATAATTACTAATCAACCGACTTCAAAAAAGGAGGTTTAAAATTAAGGTATCCTACTGTAGGAACTAGTGCCTCACATCATGCACTTACCGTAAAAGGTATCTTCTAAGTATCCGTCCTTCATCCTCAACCACATTGTCGCTTACCAACAAACGAGCTGGTAGTCAAACGCGGACTTATCCGAGAATAAAACCCAATTTTGTTTTTAGGGTTCCGTACCCAAAGAGTAATAACGGGACCCTATTACTAAGCCTACGATGTCTGTCTGTCTGTCCGTCCGTCCGTCTGTCCGTCTACTAATGGCTATAATTTTTCGAACCGTAATAGATAGCTAGTGAAATTTTCACAGAATATGTAATGTTGTGGTGGATGAACATAGAAATAATAAAAAAGTCAAGAAATAAAAACAAAAGGGACCAATGCCCTGCACCAAAGACTTATTTAGTAGGTACTTTAATAAATTATGTGGACTTTCGACGCCATCACTCAAAAACAGAGAAAGAAAACATCGTAAGGAAACCGTTAGTCCAAGAACCTCAAAAAGTTCAAAGACACTAAATTCACCAACATGCATTGGGCCAGGATAGTGGATAAGGGCCCATCTTCTCTCTCTCTCTCTCTCTCTCTCTTTGAAAGACCTGTGTCCCAGAAACATGATAGGCTGATAATGAAAAAGCTAATGTCAACATACGCTCTAAAACCGACAAATTTTTGGCTTTTATTTTTACTATATAATATTTTTTGTACATAAATAATTTGGAATTGGGGGAGAAGAGGAAGCAGAGTTCTTAGAAGTGGTAGCACGTTATACTTATAATATACATTGAATCATTTCGTCCGAATATTATATTACAAAAATATAGTAGGTACATAAAAGTTCTTAGATCTTTTTTCAGGTCACAGCTCACAAAATAATTAATCGGCTCAAATCCACAGGTGTCTGCGCCTTTTGTTATTTCATTGACCACGTTTGACATTAATAAGACATTCAAAAGCCCCTTTCGCCCAGAAAATTCAATTCGAATATGGATGATGAAACACCACCTTAATTAAATTGAAAATTAGAAGATGAAAGCTTTTAGGAGCTTTTTGTTTAGACACTTCATAATTATTTAGGTAGGTACTAATTTTCTAAACCAATGTAGATTTAAATTAAGGAGATTTCGCTTTCTATTTTACTCCTGGTGCCTATCACATTGAGTTTTCGTTTATTAAAAACACAATAAATCTTTTGTTTTAACGAACGTTGTTTTGAAAATATAAATTTAAGGTAACTTGGTATTTGTTGTATTCGAAGGTCGACAAAATTTTACATTAAGTTTCTCAAGTTCGCATTGCTTTAATACATTTTTAATAATTCCCTGTGATGACATGGTGTTAATCGAATAATTTATGCATCTTCTTATTTTAATAAAAAGGCCCTTTTGTTTTCTTATCTCTATGTATTTTCTAGCGTTTCTATTTACTAGTTTGCATCATAAATATAGTCTTAATCTAGTCCTAATGAAGGTTTTATCACGTACTAAGTGGCTAGGCCTATTTTCACGTCAAATATCTAGTGAGAATAATGTTTTTGTATCGAAAATATGTATAAAAACATTATTTTCAAATTATCTCAAAATCAGATCCGCTCCTCATTTGCATTTTAATAACCCATATCAAGAAAATAAGAAGTTAATTGTGTTCTTCGAAGCAACGTTTAAAATTGCATAATCAGCGGCTGCCAGCCGGCATCTTGCCAGAACCCTGTAGTGATAAATCTCACCGGATTCCATTCAATAGAGACTTGTGCGAATTATTAACGCCCCATTAGTCTCCGCCAAACGTCTTTATTTGTATAGAAAATCTTATTGAAATACCTATCTGTGACTTAGAAAATTATAAATGGCTTATCGGCAGCTCTCAATGTCTAACATTAATCAAGTTTCTTGTGTCTAGCGTGTTATTGTTCCATGTTGTCTGAAAATGCAGAGGTGGAGTTAAGTGAATTCGTAGACGTTGAATAAACAACCCTAGAATGGAGGTGCTGAGTGAAGTCTAATTTGATTGATAGGACAAGGGTATAAAATCGGTCGATTAAATAATAATAAACGTTAATGATACAGGAAATAAAAAAATATCGTCACAGAAGAAATACTCATGCAAATATCGTTCAAATAGTAGAGTAGTTTGAGTGTCATCGGCATAACATTTGGGCATGTTAATGTAGAATGTGATAGTTTATGTGTGTAAAAGATTAATGTAATAGTATGTAGGAATTTCCTACATACAACAAGTTACTACACTACAAGGAAGGGACATATAATATCAAGGTCCTGAAGTGTAAAGTTGTCCCGCAGTCTTAAGACTAAAGTCTTTAACGAGTGCGCTCTACCTGGTATGACTTAGGATGCCGAAACGTTGACATTTACAGTTGTAGCGGTAAACAAGGTATAGATAGCCACTTTGATCTTATAACAATCTCTCATCAGCAAGCTATGAAACGAAATGACAACCACAAGATGGACAGACGACCTAAAAGAGACCACAGGAAAACGCTGGATGCAGGCCCGCTTTCTACCGGCCCTTTTGGAGATCAATGGGGGAGGCCTATGTCCAGCAGTGGTCCTGTGGCTGAAATGATGACGATGATGATAGAAAGAGCTATGCTTGACGTTTCTCTCAGGGATCAAATACAACAGAGAACCAAAATCACATAGCTGAGCATATTAGCAAGCAGAAGTAGACTGCTACTTCTGCTTGCTAATAAAAGCCGGCCATATTTGTCGCAAAACCGATTGTTGTTGGAGCAGACGTATTTTAGAGTTGAGACCACAATTCAACCAACATAGGACACCCTGGGATTTGATGGAGTGACGCGCTAGTTAGCTGGCAGTGGTTGGAAGTGAAAAGTCAAGGATCGAGCTGTGGCGTGCGTTGGGTGAGGCTGAGACATATGTCCACCAGAGGACCTAGATAGACTGATTATGATGATGAAGGCCGTTTGTCCATTCAACTCTGCAATTACTAAACCGATATAGATGAATTGATGTGATGTAACAGCATAGCATAGTTCAGCTAGTTTAAAATATATATGATTAATTAAAAAAGAAATTAAAAACAATTGAGCTTATAGCCTTCCGCCATATTGAATTTAGTGCAATGTCATTTTATTGTCTTATTCTTTTCAGCAAATCCATTCAATTGATATACAGATAATACTGCATATAAAATAACTATAAGCGTCCTATTAGTACATGGTGAACGTACTGCGATCCCCACGCCGCCTGCCAAGCGTGGGGATTATGGTACCACCCCTCTTTACGAGGGAGGATGTATGTATGTATAAAATAACTGGTCCTCTATCTTTGTGAGTCCGCGATATTGGAGAATGACGTCAGTAACCATGCATTGTCATCCAAACTAATCTTGTAAGCAAAATTTTAGGTCAATCGGTTGGGGATAACCCTTTTAAAATTCAGTTGCATGATTTGACTCGAACTAACAAGGCAAGTCAAATGAAAGCTTATAAAATGAAGTAGAGTATTAGTTAATACTTCAAAAATATACTGATTTTTTTAATTCAGAAATATAAGTTAACACTTTTATTTAAAAATATTTGATATTGTTTTTCGCTAAACGGCAGTTTGATCTAAATTAAAAAGTTATGAACTTCTCAAACCAAGTTAAGTGTCTGCAACTTAAACTTAGTTTGGCTTAAGTGATTTGTTCAAAGCTAAGCGATATAATTTATATTGACTACTCGGAGCTTTTGGATATACATTTTTATTATCTTCTTAAAGAAAATTTATTATTATAAAAATAACAGATCGATATGAAATTACACTCCACATAGCTGTCATCACCATAATCAGCCTTTACTAGTCCACTGCTGAGCATAGGCTTCTCCCAGTGCACTTAGCCCGATCCTCCAGCTACAGACTGTCAGCATTCTTACGTATATCGTCACTCCAATCTATCTTATATAGTTATATTATCTAAAATGGCAGTATACCGGTCATATACGATTCCGATCCGGTCATGCAACCGATAACCGTTGGGGTTGACGTGTTCGAGAGTGGAGACCACGAATCGGCAAATGTAGCGTAGGACGCCCTGACACTCGCAGATATACGTAATATAGCTATAATTGAATTCAATATGTTTTTAATATTTAAGTACACCTTAGAATAACTACACAAAGAAACCAAGTACATTCGCAAAATTTAAGCCATTCAAATGGTATCATATATGGCTCCAAAAAAAAAATTTTTTTACTATGACAATGTGCGCGGTGAAATCGTACCACAACAAATCAGAAAAGCAGCATAAGAGTTATGGTGTGACATTCCACAAGTAATCCATTAATTTTCTTGCTTAAATCGTTTAAAATACCAATCGAAAAAAGCTAAGCTACAAAGCGAATTTGTAGCTTACGTTTTGAGAAGGCGTTGTTTGGAAACCTACCTTCTCTGAGTAGTTATTCTAAGAAGTACACATAATATGCTTCATACTAGAAAAGTTCAAATTCTACAAAAGTTGGACGTTACTAGAGTAATAAATGTCAATATTTTTCCCTTTTGACTATTTTGTACGTGCGTGTCGTGCACAGACAGATGAAGAGTTTTTTTTTTCTTTTCTGTGGTGTCGTGTGTACAATGCCACCCAAGGTTTTGACATTGAAACTACACAAATAATTTATTTAAGTAGGTAGTGTATAGTTATGTCTTTGGTGCAGAGCCGAGGATCGAACCTGGTGCTGTCTGATTGTAAACCGCACATACTACTTCTCGGCCACCATCGCTCACTGGAGTTATTGGAGTTGTGAAAATAGATGCAATCCATTACATGGCTGGCTGACTACGGCAATTCACCGGCTTAAAGGCTCTGATAGTATGCATTAAATTCGTATAGGCCAGGTGGCTAGGCCTGATATCAGTTTAAGGCCACCTAAAGGTTACCTATTCGAATACTGACACTCCTAGTCAAGCTATACTATGCACATTCATATAATAGCAATAGCACAATTTTTATTAAAATAAAAATACTAACCTACTATACTTCAGAGTTTTTATAGGCCACCCGAAAACCTTTTGTAATGCTAAATGATTATAAAAAATTGTTTCCATTATTTTTGGCCTACACTGTAAATAGTATTAGCTATAAGAGGCTTATGAATACAAATTAAAGGATTATCCAATTTAACTTCACCACTTAGCTTGTAGAATGAAACAATTGAAAAACAACATTTCTTTCGGTTATCAAGTGAACAAAAACGTTATCGTAACGGCTGCCTTGTAATTTGGAATAATGTTTTGTGTAATGGTTCTGCTCAGTAAAGTAGACACAATGTGCTAGATGCAGTAAGGATAGCAGTACAAATGACCCTTGAAAAGTACATACGTACTTACTTTTCGAGGATCTATCATATACAGGATTTAGCATATACCCTGTATTAAGCCGAAAGGAGGTCATTGTACTCATCATTATGAAAACCTTTTACCATTGGACCAAACCCGAATTCGCAAAAAAAGTAGCATTTCTTCCAATTTTGTCAAGACTAGTGTCAATGGCTGTTTTCTAACAGCTGTTTTTATTGCGATTACAAGTTTGTTCCCTTAGGAAAAGTTGTTCATAATGATGAGTACAATGACCTCCTTTTGCCATAGTACATGGTGCGTAACCCTGATCCTTCCTGATTCCTTGATCGAAGGTCCATTTAGTTTATAAATACTGAAAATTATGATGACTAAAATTACAAGATTGCTTTATATATATTATACACTTTGAGATGTTTTCTTAAACAGTCAAACACAAACAGTCAAACACCCCCATTGTAATTACCTATAATGCCAATGTATTGGCTGTTACCAAAACTTTTGATGCATGCGTTGTGAAGAAAGTTTTTGTAGCGATATACCCATACTATTTTCATATGGTAAGAAAGTAGAAGCCGCGGAGTTTTTGCCAAATTTCCCACGCCCCGGTCGCTATTACAAGCAAAGCAATCCACAAAAAGATAAATTGTGAGTGAATTTATTACAGCGAAGTGCTCTCAGCAGGACAGATTCTCTTAAAGAACACTCAGGTACTTGTTCTTTATCGTGTTTTGTTAATTCTTTTCGGAGATTTTTCTCTCAACGCATTGTCTGAAGTGGCGTTGAGTTTTGCAGAGAGAAACATTTTATGATAAATGCATGTTCTGAATTCCAGTCTGTAACATTAATAAATAACGCTTTTGAGGTGTTATTTTTGAAATGTGAGTACAAAGACCGAAGTTCAAAACGTTGTACATAATTACATTGCCCCTGCCTCTACACGAAAAATAATAATTCTCTACTATTCTGATAGACTTACGCTAGGTTTAAAAGGCGACGCTGTTTCTTCTTCTGTAACTTCGTGTATTGGAGATGACATTTGAGCACCTACCTCAAATGTTATCATACGAGTTTCCGTGTTTATCTCCAAAATTTGAAGTGAAGCATAAAGCACGGCGTGTCCCACACGCGAGGGTACGGTGGACATCAATCGCTGCTGTCCTAATAACCGTTTAAATAGCACCAAGATTTATGGAAAATCCCAACAAAGGAGCCCTCCATCCTACTCCGATAAATCTACGCACGAAATAATACGATCCCCGAGCGATTTGTACTGGGACAAAGACTGTGTTTCGTTCAGCTAGGTAATAAAATTAAGGAAGGTTTGGCGAGATCGCGTCACGAGCAGTATGGATTTCAACGGTCCCTCTGGTGTCTTCCTGATATTTTATAGGTCCTCTGATTTGCTAGTTTATGAACTTGATTGGGATAAAATGGTCGACTGATAGCTACTCAAATCTCGCACCTCTCATAGTAATTTATTGTTTTTAAATGGTATCAAGTAGTTGGAATCCATTTATCTAATATACCTACTACTAAAGCCATACGACCAGACGACCTAAAAGAGACCGCAGGAAAACGTTGGATGCAGGCCGCTTCCAACCCGCCCTTTTGGAGATCGATGGGGGAGGCCTATGTCCAGCAGTGGACGTCCTATGGCTGAAATGATGAAAGCCATACGAAAGCACACGTAGTTAGAAGCAATGACGATATAATCTATATCTCTGGATAACTAACTTCGGCAGTAGTTTGAGCCATTTTGGGCCGATACATTTGGCCATTAGGGAGTGGGGAGCTCACCTCATTTTCAAAATACTTTCAGAGGCCTGGTTAATCGACGCATGACCAAAATGCTGGCGTGTTTCTGGCGCATACACATTCAGCGTGGTAATGCCGCCAGCATGCTGGGTACACAACCAACTGGTAAGTGGGCTTGAGCATTTGGATTATGTTTAGACCTTGATCGGTATATGGACAGCCAAACTGTTTTTGTAGTTCTACTTAATAAAGGCACTTGCTAGTAAAAAATATATCTTTGGCTGATAGTTTAGTGGTTGACGCGTTCGACTTGCTCATAATTATATGTAAGCTTAAATTTCTATTGTTTTCTTTTTACTGATAAAAAAAACTGCTCTCGCTTCTTGACGGAATTTAAGTTGAAATACTGTCAAAACGATTAGACTGCCCTACAACCACAAAAATAAAATAAACAGGATTTCCGTTAATCGGTAGGCAACGCACTGACAATGCCGCGGGTATTGTAGGTGTCTATAGGCGGCGGTGACCACTTACCATCAGGTGGCCCGTTGCTTGTTTGCCACTTATTCTATAAAATAAAAAAAAACTACAGTCGCCAAAAGTTTAACGAGGCGATTTTTTTTAAAAGTTTTTTTTACTTAAAACAGGTTTTA
Organism: Agriopis aurantiaria; assembly: GCA_914767915.1. Lineage (NCBI taxonomy): Eukaryota > Metazoa > Arthropoda > Insecta > Lepidoptera > Geometridae > Agriopis > Agriopis aurantiaria. The sequence goes on along the minus strand of OU611983.1, from coordinate 8,285,900 downwards.
GTTCTTGTTAACCGATTTTGCTTAAATATTGTATACACCTTTAGTTCTGGCTGTGGTTCTGGTAACAATAATACAATATGCAATACCAAATATTGTAATATTTTCAAAATGGCCCCAAAGTAAAAATTAAAGCCATAACATTAAAAAACCTTGTTTAAAAAAATTATGAAGTTTGTTTATTTCTTAATATCCAAGGTCGACAAGATAAACCCATCACTAAAAATTTAATAAGAACTTAGTTGCTATATTTTTCTCCACGCCGTTTCTTACAAGTGCGAAACCCACGAAGTGATTTCTTCTCAATATCGTACTTACTTAACTATACCTATCGAGTATCGACCTTTCACCCACATAACTTGGGGTGCATTGTTCGATACACGGTTAGAGATTCCATGCACCAAAGGTATAAAGCGGTATTCATATTTCGGTCGGAAGGAACATGAGCGTTCATAAAATGCGTCCTAGCTAGTGTTGCTGTATTTTAAAAAAATCTGCTAAAACTTATATTCTGCAGAATTTCGGGTGGGTAGGTCATTTATTTGGTCACACAACGAGCCAAGGAGAGGGCTATGCTCGAGGTTTCTCTACGAAATCGAATCCGAAATGAGGAGATCCGTAGACGAACGAAAGTCACCGACATAGCACACCGGATTAGTAAGTTGAAATGGTAGTGGGCAGGGCACATATCACGCAGAACAGATGGCCGATGGGGCCGAAAGGTTCTGGAATGAAGACCACGGACTGGTAAGCGCAGCGTAGGACGTCCACCCACAAGATGGACAGACGACCTAAAACAGACCGCAGGGAAACGCTGGATGCAGGCCGCTTCCAACCGGCCCTTTTGGAGATCGATGGGGGAGGCCTATGTCCAGCAGTGGACGTCCTACGGCTGAAATGATGATGATGATGAGGTCATTTATTTAAAAAACTACTGTATGGTGTTCTATTATATACAAAGCAGCGCAATAGAGAGAAACGTTTTAACGTTTCGTACTATCTAGTCAAATCTAGTGTAATAAATACCTATTCGAAAATAATTTTACTGTACAACGAGTAGGTACGTGAAAAAAGAGATTTACCCTTTTATTCGCAGATTAGTTCAATCTAAAATCTGTTTTAAACTCACTTCAAAAAAAAGGAAAGTCCTTATTATAATTATTTTAAGTGATATTATGTTCGCCGATATTGGGAACCGATTTTAATTATTCTCTTTTTAGGGTTCCGCCTCTTAAAAGGTCAGTCAGTCCACCCGTCTGTCTGTCCGTGACTATGGCTGAAATGAAGATGATGATGATGATGATGATATTGATCCTACCCAGCTTCTGTGAATCAACTCCTTCGGTAATACAATATAATATCTCGTGGTTTCTAGCGGTATCCTACCGCTAAAAGCTTTTTGCGGACCCAATTAGCCAAGTAATTTATTATCTACCTACCTGAATAGAGTTAAAATTATAATACTTTCTAGAAAGATTGAACATTATTTTTTATTTTATCTTCAGAGAGCAATGAACGAGTAGGTAACCAACACGGTTCTAGAGACAACGGCAGAAATAATTCATTACCCAGGCATAAACCCGTGCCTCTTATTCATATTTAAATGGCAGACTCATGTTGGAGGTAACTCTGACTCATCCCAGTTTAAATAATTTAAGCGAAAAGTTAGTGAAATGAAACCTTGTAAAGGTTATGCCTCGAAATTATGATAATTATTATGACATAACTTTCGGTTGTATCAATACAATACGAAATTAATTTAAATTGCAAACAAAGTGACATCTGGGTGTCTTCAAATCAGCAGTGCAAGTACCGTTCTTTTAGCGATCGCAAATTCGCTAAAATGCCATAGAATCGATCACAGCGAGTACTGAAAAAATGGCATATTATCGAATTTGACGACCTCAACTGTCAATTTGACGATCGATAAAAGAACGGTACTTGCACTGCAGATAAATAAATTTTAAAATATCTACGACCACAGTTTAGGAAAAAATGTACCTACAGTCTGTTTCTTTCTGGATGTCCAACTATGTAAACAAATATACAACCAACCAACCAATGATAAATTACTACAGAGAAATATTAGAACTGTCATTGGTTGAAAAACGCCATGTTTTGGATAAATAGTTGGACACCTACTTAAGTTAATTTAAGGCGCGGGAAAATAGCAAACTTAATCAAAAGAGGTGTTTTTATACTTCTCAGTGTGATTTAACAAAATTTATTGATATAATTTAAAAAAACAGATAGTAAGTAATCTGTAAATAATCTTAACAAAATAACAGTTTGTTAAATAATCTGGATTCTTAAAAAATATTTTACTACTTGCGCACCAAAATAGCTTTTTAATTGAAATACAGAATTTTCATCGAATAATATTTTTTTTTTTCGAAGTTAATACCTAGACTGGTGATTTCTTTTCGGATATCCAACCATATAACCAAAATTTACAACCAACCATGCAACCAATAATAAATTACTACACAGTAAATTTTGAACTGTTATTGGTTGTAAAACGCCATGTTTATGGATAAAAAGTTGGTCACCCACTTAAGTAAATTATCGGGTAATCGGTGATTTTCAATAAACGAGATTTCTCATTAAATATTTTACAAATTGTGCACCAAAATAGCTTTTTAATTGAAATACAGAATTTTCATCGTTTTTTTTTGCGAATTTAATATAGACTGTTGGTTTTTTTTTTTGGATGTCCAATCATGTAACCAAAATTTACAACCAACCATGCAACCAACGATAAATTACTACAGAAAAAAAATTTAACTGTGATTAGTTGTAACCATGTTTTTGGATAAAGAGTTGGACACCCACTAAAGTAAATTCTCGGGTAGTCGGTGATTTTCAATAAACGAGATTCATCTCATTCCCAAATTTTCCACCCTTAGAAGTGGAATATTTTCATCACATTTAAATGGGCCTCATCATCATCATCATCATCATTTCAGCCGTAGGACGTCCACTGCTGGACATAGGCCTCCCCCATCGATCTCCAAAAGGGCCGGTTGGAAGCGGCCTGCATCCAGCGTTTCCCTGCGGTCTCTTTTAGGTCGTCTGTCCATCTTGTGGGTGGACGTCCTACGCTGCGCTTGCCAGTCCGTGGTCTCCATTCCAGAACCTTTCGGCCCCATCGGCCATCTGTTCTGCGTGATATGTGCCCTGCCCACTGCCATTTCAACTTACTAATCCGGTGGGCTATGTCGGTGACTTTCGTTCGTCTACGGATCTCCTCATTTCGGATTCGATCTCGTAGAGAAACCCCGAGCATAGCCCTCTCCATAGCTCGTTGTGCGACTTTGAGCTTGCTTATGAGGCCCATAGTGAGAGACCACGTTTCAGTGCCGTATGTCATCACTGGTAACACACACTGGTCGAAGACTTTCGTCTTAAGGCACTGAGGTATTTTGGACGAGAAGACGTTGCGTAGTTTACCGAACGCTGCCCAGCCGAGTTGGATTCGCCGATTGACCTCTTTCTTGAAGTTGGACCTACCTAGTTCGACGGTTTGTCCTAGGTAGACGTACGCGTCAACAGCTTCAAGAACTGAGTTCCCAACTGATACTGGGGCGGGCACAACATGGATATTTGACATAACCTTTGTCTTGTCCATGTTCATTTTAAGGCCCACCTGTTGGGAGACTCGATTGAGGCCTTCGAGCATCATGCTGAGATCTTCCATCGATTCTGCCATGACCACAATATCGTCGGCAAACCGAAGGTGAGTGATGTACTCGCCGTTGATGTTGATGCCGAGTCCTTGCCATTCCAGGAGCTTGAAAGCATCTTCCATTGTGGCAGTGAACAGTTTCGGAGAGATAACGTCTCCCTGTCTCACGCCTCTTCGCAATGGAATTGCCTTCGAACTCTGCTCCTGTACTCGGACCGACATGGTGGCGTTATTGTACAAACACTTCAACACTTCGACATACCGATAGTCAATACGGCATCGCTGGAGAGACTCGAGCACCGCCCATGTCTCGACCGAATCAAAGGCTTTCTCATAGTCCACAAACGCTAAACATAGTGGCAAGTTATATTCTTCGGTCTTCTGTATAACTTGGCGTAGCGTGTGGATGTGGTCTATGGTACTATAGCCTTTTCGGAAACCGGCTTGTTCGATAGGCTGGAAAAAAAATGGGCCTATCCTCGACATATTATCTATATATACAATAATCTATGTGTGTATATAGGTATGTATGTTCCCTATGGACACCAAAACGGCTGGACCGATTTAGACGGGACTTTCACTGGCAGATAGCTGATGTTATTAGAAGTAATCCTCGCAAAACTGCTAAAACCCATAAAAAATATAATTTAAATTGGTTCACAATCGGTGAAGATGACATCGCATACCTAACATAAACACAAATAAAACGCAGTTGAATTGAGAACCTCCTTTTTTAAAGTCAGTTGAAGATAAACAATTTGTACGTAATCGTAGAAACGATAGAATCGCCGCCCCGAGTAGTATGGTTTTTTCCGTAAATATAGCATAAAATTGAGGATTAAACGAACTTCTTACCTGAAGTGAAGTTCTATCCCAATTATACGAGTTGCTTCATCCGAAGAGATTATAGGAAACATTGTAGTAATACGTCTATGGTGTCGCCTTTCTACCACTTATTTGAAAGCTAAAAGTCTTTTTTTTTTTTTTTTTGTAGGTAGGTTTGGTTATTTACGTGGTCTCATCGCTTGTCTTGACATTCATTTAGTTGAAAGCCTGTGGAACCTTAATATTTCACTTAATAAGGGGTCCTTAGGGTTGGGTGGGAACTAATCTCTTCGGATGAAGCAACTCGTATAATTGGGATAGAACTTCACTTCAGGTAAGAAGTTCGTTTAATCCTCAATTTTACTTCATTGCTTCATCCTGCGAGATTATAGGAAACATTGTAGATTTTGAAAGATAGTGAAATATTAAAACACATTTTAGGTTATGATAATATTATCATCCAATGATATAAATAACCATGAGAATTAACTAAAAGTGCAATATTATAGCAAAATTACGGTTTCTTCGGTAATTTGTTGACTATACATAAATTTTAATGAGTTTCAGTGTTTAGGATCGATAGAGAAAATTGATTAAATTGTTTACACTGAATATGTCTATGGTAAATTCTGGCAAATTCATTAGAGTTGCCACTCCACCTCACAGTATTGTATTTGTACTGTATCTATATCAATACCAGATCCATATGCTGTGGAGATCGCTGCATGTTTGACGGAGTAAACAGAAAATATAGAGGTGTCAAATGCGCTAGCTGATAACGTGTCCTTTATCTACCGACTGATAGTGTTTGTAGATACTGATCTGTTAAAACTGATGAGTAGGGCATTTTCATTATTTCTTAAAGGTTTTTGTCCTATCAATGTAAGCTAATATTATAACGTCTCTGCTGGACATATTTCCAGCCCGTCTTTGTAAAACGGAATATTTAGGCAAGGTTGAGCTGAATATGGGCGTGTTGTTTATTTATGTATTGTTTGTTTGTGTTATTATATGTTTATGTTGTAACTCATGTATTTTTATAGATATTTTATGATCATTATCAGTGAAATTTTGTAATTTCATTTTACTAAGTCTCTTGACTTGAGTTGCACTCGATGTGCAGCTACCAGCATTATTAAGGTAATGGTTTTAAATATTTTAAATTTAAATTACTATTAAAGTACCAATCTGACAAGTAATCTAAAACAACTGACGGGTCCCATGTTACATATGTAGGGGCCGGAGGACGCAGCCTGCAAAAACTTTTGAAAAGTCTAGAGTAACACGGTCATCAGACTCTCGATCCTAGGATCAATGATAGAGCAGAGCGATGACTGTTTAATGATCCTTATTGTAAACTGGAGTGACAAAATAACTCAGTTAAAAAATAAATTACCATCGGGTTGACGCCTCATATAAACATATACATATGTTGTGTTTTATAAAGAGAGAAGATAGATACACACTGCTATGCAGTCTGGCAGAGTTGTGTAATAATAACATGTATGTTATTCAATAAGATAAGTAATAATAATAATAGTAAAAAATTTAGACAGGGAATCCATCATAATATCTAGCGAAGACGGTAGTACGCTACTCTTCAGTAGTGTCGCCCTAATAACTTTCCTGCAACCAACATGATCCTCGGGTGACTGTTGGAAATAGATAACAATACATTAACACAATGTCTAAATTGAATTAATTCCAAAAAGAGCAGTTCTTGAAAAAAGAGGAAACCAAGGTTGTGTACGCCAAACGGGAACCACAACTATACATGTCATCCCTCAGCCTGATGTCATTTTTTTTTTTTTTTTTTTTTTTTTTTTTTTTTTTTTTTTTTTTTTAACTTTTAGGATTATCGCACAAGTGAAAAAAACGTAGAAAGATAAATCTTTCCAATTTAAAGCGAATCGAAGCGCAGTGCATTGAAAAGGTCAATGTGTAGTTGTCCAAAGGCTTGCCTTGTCTTTTTAAAAGTATGCTTCGCGATCTCACAACACTGCCTGTTAACTGTTGTCAACATTGTGTTAATTCAGTAAGATGTAGAAATCTAATTCCATCCATACGATTTATATAGAAATAGCAGTTTTGTTGTGATTGCGCATTAAAATCTGACAGCTTTTTAATTCCTTAGCGAATATCTGTAGGCCTAAAAAAGCAGCCAGGAGTATTAGATAGTTAATATGTTTTGACTGATTCTGAGCTACTATTGGCCACTGGTGGTCTTTTCACCTCAAGCTCAGCGCCCCCCTAGCCTATTTTGATAGTTTCTGAAAAAAAATCTAGACAGTAACTGTCTTGTCTAATAGGGTTGACTGATAATTATGTCTATAGATTTTAACCACCATAAAATAATACTGTAAAGGATACTGTGGAGGTATCGACATGTAGTTATAATAGTTATTTGTGTTCACAAAGCGAGGTATTTGCATCTTTCCATGTGTTTGGTATACATCCAACCATACTGGACCGCGAGGCAAGCCACAGCGAGAAGTCCTACTAAGCGCACAAAATGTTGAACGAGTTTTGACTGAAATGAAAGTAACTCTTGTCTAAATAACAATAATTTTTTATTTTCTCAGAAATTGCATGGGTGGGGGATGAAAAGGGCTATGTAAAAGGAGATGTAGCTTTTGTTGATATTAATGATAGATCTTAAGGAGTGAAATAAAGATTTGTATGAAAACCTTTTTTGGACAGCTTTAATAGTCTTTTGAAATTGTACATAATTATATCATCTAAATTATAGATGATAAATAGCCTTAATATGAGTTAATACATCACCGGCTTTAATAACATAACAAAGACGAAAGGGGCTGTATTCAGATCAAATTGCAATACATTAAATTGATACAATATCTCATGATAATTAAATCTTAGGTACTTTCTATAACTTGGATGTATAGATACTTTAAAAAATAAGCGTCTTTTTAAATCCAAGGTGGCCATATAGGTGTTATTTGATATTAAATTCAACATCGTTGTCAAATTTATTTTTAAATGATCAGTTATGATGTATTTATACTTTAGATTTTGTATAAATCTGTTTCCTCCGTTTGGTTTCTTAATAAGAAAATAAACTTCCTTTCACACGGTTCGCTGTGATCGATTCTATGGCATTTTAGCGAATTTGACGATCGATAGAGAACGGTACTTGCACTGCCGTTATGGTCATTTTCTATAGAACAGATTCTGATGATGACAACACCGGTGACCTTGGTTTATGCAATTTTCAAACCGGTTTAGAAAATGGGATTTTGTATCCACAATAGTATGACTGGGTCATTAATAATTGATTGCGACCTATTGTATGTAACATATATATACGTACAATATGTACATGTATGTAGTAAAAATAGGTCAAACGTCCAGCGGAACGTACCGGGTGTAGCGACGCAGGCTCGGCAGATTCTGTAAGCACGGCGGCTGTCGCTGCTGATGATGTGGTAGCCGTGGCCGTGGTGTCAATGTCGTTTGACTCGACATGAATCTCCTCGCTGCTCCCACCTGCCTGGCTGTTGGGAGTGGAAGCTTTTGGCTTAAAGCCTGTACAGGTTTCTACCTCGGCTTTTAAAGATATTGATATTTAATGTCCTTCTTTAATGTAGTGTAGAACATATAAAGCTTGTTGTGTTGTGTATCGCACATCAGTCGACCAGCCTTGATTAATAATTTGAATATGGTCTGATCCATGTGTTCTAACGAGAACAATCGAGTGAGAGCTTCACAGATGTAGGATATAGGTACTTGCTACCACCTGTTTCTGTTTATTATCTAACTCTTTGTTATATAATATTGGTAGTTTTTATTTTATAAAAATTTTCAGTAAGCTGCTTTATTTTTTGTTTTTGGGTTTGACTTAGGTGCGTAAATTTTTGTGGAATTCTTTGGCATAAGTAGTATATTATACAAAAGTTTTTATTTTTATTTAAACCTGTTATTGCGATGTGCTCCCAGCGCACTGCTTACTCACTTCTAATGTCCGGTACATTTTTTTTTTTTTTTTTTTTATTTTTTTTTTTTTTTTTTTTTTTTTTTTTTTTTTTTTTTTTTTAAACATCGAGGGTATTTCTACTAACCAGTTTAGAATTTTGTCTCCCAATTCCGGAGGCTCTGCAAGTCCCATTTCGGGGACGGTTCTGTCTGCACTATGTCTGAGACACTGGCTTCGGCCATTGAAGTGCCCGGCTGGGTCTCCCCAACAATAATTGACACTAAGTCAGCTTTACATTTTACTTCTGTTTCGGCCGCAAGTGATTTAAGAAATAAATGTAGGTACTTGTTTATATAAAGCGAAGGGTCACATCCCTGTTAGATGGCCACAACATAATTGCGCAAACATATGTAGGTATGTATGATGCGGATACGACAACAGCACACATTATGTAGTTGAATTATTTAAATTGTAGCCAACGCGAGTGAAGCCACAGCCGGAAAGCTAGTAATATTGATAAAAGTTTGGCGATAGTCCTTAAAAACTATCCACACTTTTTTGGTTACTATCCCGTGTGATAAGTAAACAAGGTGAAGGAAACATTCCTTTTGAATGTACACAATCACTAATAGAAGTATCTACCAATTTTTCCAAGTTCCAAATTATATGAAGGTACCATCCCCATAAGATGAACACAACATTTTGGAATGTGACGTCATGTCACAAGTTTGATACGGAAATAGTCCTAGCAACTATTCACAATATCTTGAAATTGGTTTTTAGTATAGGTAACAATCCCCTAATAATAGTAAATACCTTCATGGTCCGGGTTAACGTCCTGAGGCACCAGCGAGACATTTTCTCGACATGCTGCCGCTGCTACTATGGGAAGAAACTTTATTGTGTCTCCATTCGTCACATTTGACAAGTTTCTTTTCGATTCTCTCTAACTTTCTTCTTAAATAATCACTATTGTTTTTGTGACTCCGTTTTGGCAAAGTTTGACAATTTTTTTGCGAAAAAATTTAATTTAACGTGGTGATCGGCGAGGCACTAAAACGCGAATGAATGTCAAGACAAGCGATGAGACCACGTAAATAACCAAACCTACCTACAAAAAAAAAAAAAAAAGACTTTTAGCTTTCAAATAAGTGGTAGAAAGGCGACACCATAGACGTATTACTACAATGTTTCCTATAATCTCGCAGGATGAAGCAATGAAGTAAAATGAGCATTAAAATTTAATACTGCAACACATGGGCCATTTCCAGACGTAGAAATGGCTACTACGCTCATTTCCTTATCAATTACAGATCGCTTGCACTCATAGCCGAGCCAAAAGTGCTGAGGCCATTTTATCTCTTTTCTCGCTTGGCCGAGTCAAGTAAGAAAATTATTGCCATAGAGAAAAACCCGCAGAATAGGAAGCAGGTCAGGAAAAAGCGCACAAAGACAAAACACCCGAAACGGGGAGCTGTCGAAACGATCAGACAGCGGACATCAAAGAACCGTTTTACTTTAGTGACATAATTGTACCAATGTCTGAGAGGTTTTGTACTTTGAGTTCTGGGAGCTATTTCTTGGAAGATGTTTTATTCTAAGCTGTTCCTTCGTTTGTCAATGTTCTCTCATTATGTTTTGTTTTAAAAGGTCGAAGGATTTTCTTCTTATTTAATTTCGGAATTTTTAACAATGAAGTTTGTTATACCTCCTATTAGGCGTAGGTCATCATCATCATCATCATCACCATCAGCCGGAAGACGTCCACAGCTGAACATAGGCCTCCCCCTTTAACCTCCACACTGAACGACAGCCTGCCTTTTGCATCCACTGGATGCCTGCGACTCAGGCGTAGGTAGATTTTTGTTATTCTTGCAAAGTTCACAAACTTTTAAAAGTAGCTTTTAAGTTAGTTTCATCATCATCATCATTTCAGCCATAGGACGTCCACTGCTGGACATAGGCCTCCCCATCGATCTCCAAAAGGGCCGATTGAAAGCGGCTTGCATCCAGCAAGTTAATCTGTTATTTTATAATTATAATCAGCTTTGGAAAAAATTTACTCCAAAATTCAAAACTCAACAAACTATTTGTCCTGTGAGGAAATAAGTTCTTGGGGGGAGAGGATTATTGTAATCCTCCTGCTATAGACAAGTTCTCGTTAAAAATATAAATACTTACAGTATGTAGCGCACGCCTATTTAGTAAAAGTTTTATTTAGATACCCTTCTTCGAACCTGACTGGGTTTAAAAAAGGCATCTCTCATGGGTTCTCTGAAGATATGATATCTATACACTCCCTTTGAGTGTGTTTTCTCTTTTGTGTTCTCTTACACAGACCAATACTGCTTGAAATTGATATTTTCTTTGATCTTTCACATGCATTAAACCAAAACATTAGCATGCAGTCCTGTGGCATGCAACAGACATGCCTATATTGCCTAAGTATTTGATCACTCCCAAAATCAATTCCACGCATCATATTCGACCGACGTTTTGATGCTTTTTCAATAATGCAATGCTGCAAGTGCAAGAATGTTATGCTAAGGTATATTCATTTTTCATGTGCGTGCTTACTTGTCGTATTACGGAAGGTTTAAAAAGCTATTTATCTAACAAAACCCTAACCATAGAATAGAATGTAAGCCTGTACCGTCTCTCAAGACCTGCAATAGTTGTCTAGAGGCCGTGCCGACGGATCCCGGCGAGGCCGAATGACGGCTAATGGCCCGTTAATAATGCCGCCAGTCGCTCTGTTAGCGGCCTTACCCCGCCGCGAGTTACGACTTCACAGCACGTGCAGTAAGTGAAGGTAGAATGAACTGAGAGGTATGCCGCATTCTTAGTTTATCTTTAAAAAGCCATGGATAGATTACGGGCTTTATCGCCTACACTGACTGTATAGTTGACTGTGTTAACATTTTTAATTATATTAAATCACATATAATTGTTTTTTTTTTAAGTATAATATACCCCGCTCTGGCTCGTTCGTGGTGCAAAGATTGGCCATTGCCATTCAGCGTGGGAATGCTGCCAGTGTTATGGGCACTTTTGCTCCAGGAACGATCCGGGGCGGGCTGTTTGACTAGACTAGATTTTTAGTGTGTAGTAATTAAGTGACGTATTAATTATATAATGATAACATTTTATTGAAATTTAAATGAAATAGACATAATAGTATAATATATATACAGATATTAGATACGTTTTAGATCCGTTACGCACGCATTGATTTACTGTAATTAGCATGGAAGCACAGCTTAAAAACGATACAAAATAGCAAATTGGGGATGAGAAATGTATTATAACCAATTGCATTAATATAATACATATAACTTATTGCATTAATATGTATTGTATTATGCGTCTAGTTATATTAATCATAACTTTTTCTGTTTATATATAATGTTTTTTTCATTACTCATACTCGGAAAGAAGGTCTGAAGTTGCCTGAGGAGCGGGTTGAAAGTAATACATTTCAGCCCTAGGGAGAATCACTTTCAACTGACAGTGACAGTTGACAACTGACATACTCAAATTATAAAAAAAAAATAGTTCTATTTTCACATTTGGATTGAACCATGTTCCAACTTTTTTTTTCTCCTCAGAGGATTATGTTCCCGCACTTCTCGTGCATTTGCCAGTGTCACGATGTTCCAAAAAATAATTGGCTGGAATCCGATCTTCATTGTAGAGTTTTGTTAATACTTCCGTATAGCAGATTTGTATTAACACAATGAGTTCATCTGATTCTGATATGGATTTAACGCCTGATTTCATAAGAGAAGAGGCTAAAGCAGTAGTGGAAAACCTTTCACCACCTAAATCAAAAGAAAGAGACTTAAAATCGTACGACAATTTTATGAAATAAAATTCACTGATATTTTCTTTAGTCAGTTCATGTTTTTATTTTTAGTTTCCTTGTATTCGTAATGAAAAGCACAGTGTTTACCTCGGGGTTAAAGACTTATTAAGTCCCTCGAACTATTATTGCCCGAGCGTAGCGAGGGCGCGAAACCCCGTCTCGGGACAAAATAAGTTACTTTCACCCCGGGGTAACAATGTACTATTTCTAGTGAGCAAAATAAAGATTTTCTCTATCTACCTACATGATAACTTGGGTAACTACTGCTGGGAGCATAGACTGGCTAAGTAGTAGCTTTACCTAGTCTATGGCTGGGAGTGATATAGTGTCCGAGTGGTAGCATGTGCGCTATTAGAGGCGTTTGGGGTCGAGACATCGGGCTTTTAAGGACCGGAAATTCACATCATTTTTAAAAATCTTTCTGAGTGCCTGGTTAATGCGACGCGTGACCAAAATGCTGGCGTGTTTCTGGCTCAACGCATTGTCATTCAGCGTTGTAATGCTGCCAACTTATAGTAGGCTTGAGCATTTTGATTGTCATTAGACCTTCAACGGTGTATGGGCATACGGTCTCGGTCTGTTTTTGTAGTGTTCGTTTTAGCTTGTATTTTGTTTAGTTAATAAAGACACTTGCCCTTTTAAGGATCTCAAAAAAGTTCAAAGACAAACTACATTCACCAACTGTAAAGCCATTCTATCTTGATGTTACTCCGTAATTTAGCAGCTTTCGCTAGCACGAATTACGAGTGGGGGCTTTCTGGTAAACTGCCGAGAATCGCGCACTCCACCCGGCGAGAACGTTAGTACCTACATACAGCTGCTTAATGAGCGGTCATGTAGCTATGATTAGGGAAGCTCTTGACGCCGACACGTGGTTACATACTCCAGTTTAGTAGGTGATAGGCGTTTGGTCAAATAACTCTTGTTATAGGCACTTTTTAGGGTTCCGTACCTCAAAAGTAAAAAACGGAACCCTTATAGGATAACTTTGTTGTCCATCTGTCAGTCTGTCAAGACCCTTTTTCTCAAGAACGCGTCAATATATTAAGTTGAAATGTATATCAAATACTCAAATATACGGTTTCTTTCAGCTGTGAAAATAAAACTTGTAAGTTTACGCGATCAAAAGATATTTTGCGATTTCACAAGAAAATCAATACCTGTAGGGTACTTCCCGTTGACCTAGAATCATGAAAGTTATCAAGAGGCTAGGTCTCATAGAACATATAAAGGAATAAATCCGAAAAACAGAAATTTGAAGTTATATCATTAAATAAAAATTGATTTGCTATTACAAACTTACATTTTGCAGTTGGAATGTATGGAAGAACCTTATTGTTAACTAATTTTTCAATTCAATTCATTTATTCCTCAAATTGGTACACCACTGTACACTTTTGAACGTCAGAACGACATTTACACATTTTTAGAGACAATTACTATACAATTATTATAGCATTTGTAGGTTATATATCTACAAATCAATACTGACAACAATATTAGTCATAGGTTTACCGGTGGTTAAAAGGTGACATTAGGTAGTATAACATTAACAAAGTCAATAAGTACTCAATAACTACTACTAGTTAACACTACAAAGTTAAGTTTGTCTTTCAATATTTCAACTTTATTGTTGTTTTTTTGGTTTGGACTCACTGTCTGAGGGATCCATCTAACGGAACCCTCAGAGCGCGAATCCTACTCGTACTTGTCCGGTTTTTATAAGCAGTGTCAAGAGTTCAAGTAAAACTTGTGTTGGTGACTGAAAAAGCGAATACGGGATCCGCAACCACGACCGTATCACTGGCAAAACAGATTCTGATTGTTCGTTGGAGGTGCAGAGTTGGTAGCAATGTTATGCCTGCGTGCACTCCTTTAGACCAGCACTTCGAACCAGACATCATCATCTTTTACTTCAGGTGAATTTTATTAGCAGTTGTAAACTTCCCAGAAGATTCCAGTGCAGTGGTGAAATAAGATAGTACACCTAGTAAGTTGCTATGACACTGCCCTAAATTATCAGAGTTGACTTTGAAAAATAAAGGGCTGGCTCCACTGGGAGCAACGTTTTCCACGTTAAGACGCTCTTTTCCGACTTTTAGCAATTATGATAATTCTAGTTTAGGTGTGCATACCTCCATGGTTAGCTTTAAATTATAAAAATGGTGTCATAACAAAATTGAATGGTTTATCTAGGAAACCCATGAGACCAAAACACGATTAAGCACATTTCGCTCGATAGAAAAAAAAAAACAAAGTAGCACTGATTTGCGCTTCCTTTCTTTCCTTTTGTCGCTTTGTAGAAGTAGCGAAACGCACGAATGTGTGTAAGCGCCATGATTTTGCTCGGCTAAATGCGACTTTAATACAATAAACCAAGGATTATGGTCATCTGTAGTAATAAGCGTTGCTTAAAAGTGGGAATACCTCTTAAGAAGCCTTCACCTCATCTAGTATATAGTCAAAAAGCTGATCACATGAAAAGAACACAAAACAGAGCATGTTATTACTGAATTTACCTTTTTTCGTTCAGTTTTTTTTTTTAGTTTTGTGGAACCTGTCAGATATATTCTAATGTTTTAAGCCACACTTTAATTAACTATTAAACGTATTTACTTGTACTCAAGAAGCATAGTTCGTAAATAATGTTAATGTTAGATTATTAGTCGCTCTAACTGAAAAACGAATGCAGAATTTTATTCTTCAGAAACTGTAGCGTCCAATTACAATGCTCTCTCAATAGAATGCACAAATGATTGACACGACACAGAAAACGTTTCCTTCGTGTTGATTCCCTGACAGCAGACAATTCTTGAAATTGGATCACTCAAGTAAATTGGTAGCCGCACTTTGGAGGCAATATCCGAGATGAATATCATAATGTTAAAGTTGCATTTCAGTAAAGGGGACAGCGGTAAAGTAATAGGTGATTCTATGTATAGAAAGGTCTCAAAAGACATACGATTTGTCAAACTAGTTTTGATATTTTCGCTGCAGTTACATAATACGTACTCGTATATACCTATAAGTAAATCAGGTAGAATCCCTAATCCTGGCCGGTTTATTTTCTATATACTTCTTGTCTGATTTTGCTGAAAGTTGATAAGGAAGAAATTTAGTCAAGAAACTGTTACTTTTTATGTATAATTTTCTCTTATGGTGACAATCCTAGCAAACAATCAACAGAGTTAGAAAGTCATTCATATCTCGCCAGGAGCGATACTGTAACTGCACTAACTTTTATGCAAATACAAGCTGTAACGGAGCATCCACCTGGGAGTCGTTCTAATTAACGAGCCAAGTTGGGACAGTATCTAAACCGAACTTAGTTAATACTGCGTTGGCGGAAAAATATTTACTTCTAATTAAATATTTACTTGTAAATATTCTCAACAGCCATACATAGTATTATATTTTTATTTTAGCACTAGCTGACCTGACAGACGTTGTCCTGTCTTAGAACTGTCAAACACGCAAAGTCAAAATTGAAAATTTTATTTTTTTACACCTTGGGTTACATTATTGGAGTATTAGGAGGGACCCCTATTTTAAAAATAAAATATAATATAGCCTATGTTACCCGGGGATAGTGTAGCTTCCCAACAGTGAAAGAATTTTTCAAATCGGTTCAGTAGTTTCGGAGCCTATTCAATGCAAACAAACAAACAAACAATCAAATCTTTCCTCTTCATAATATTAGTATAGATGATCCAATAAAACTTGTTCTAACATTTGGGAGTGACACAAGGCTACGTCACTGTCCAGTTACCATACTGCATTGCAACAAACAGAAATTGGGAACAAATCTGTTAATATATTCTAAGAAATAAAATACAAAAAGCACTTTAATGGTCATTTTGTTTGTCCGCTCTAATATATAAATTTTTGTAAAACTCGAATTTAATATATTAAATATCGATGACGTTCTACTTTTCTAAACATTGCCATACAACGTATCTCGTGGTCACCCGAGTGCTTACCTACCTACATAGTAGTCTAGACACAAGCTGGTAGTACTATTATTTATTCTGTGACATCAGTTAGTTATCTACAAAATTAATTACAGTTGAATTCAACGACACGGCGCTGCGCTACATGCGAGGCTTGCCAGAACTCGTGAAAGTTCACACTTCTTAAAAAAGTTAAGATGGGTATCTTACCTTTTTTTAAATTGCTATAGCTATACTACTGTATTTTTTGCGTGAATACATCTCTCGTTGAATTAGCATGGCACAACTTTTCACTCAACGACTTTTTTTTCTGCTTACCTTTTAGAGCACCTCAACATCCACACGACGCGCGACGGCCCACAAATAGCTTGTGTAACCCTTGTCGTTGCGTATGACTAATTCTTTGGTCGCGCAGAGTGATTTTTAAGGTTCTTTTTCAACCTTTTTCATGAATGCAAATCTGGATAATAAACTAAGTATTTTATTTCATTTTAAAAGCATTTCATTGATAACTTAGGCGGGACCTTAATATAAAAGCATTTTTTCAAATATATTCATGTTAAAAATATATTTGACAATAATGTTTTCACGTCACCATGCAGTTTGGAACGGCTTTCTATATCGTTTAAAATCTGCGCACAAAAGTTGTTTTTACTCAGTACCACCATCATCAGCCAGAAGACGTCCACTTCTGAACATAGGCATCCCCCTTTATCTTCCACACTGAACGACAGCTTCCCTTTTGCATCCACTGGATGCCCACGACTCTCACAATGTCGTCGGTCCATCTAGTATTCTAGTGGGATGCCTATATAGTCAGTTGTCCAGTTGGTAGTTAATCTACCTTCTGAGCTAGGGGGCGTGGGTTCGATTCCCAACTAGGACAAACATTTATGTGATGACCATTTGTGTTTTTTCTATATCTGGTTGTTAATATCTATTTAAGTATGTATTTAAAACTATATAATGTAGGTATGTATATCAGTTTCTGGCTGCCATATCACAAGCTTTGCTTAGTTTGGGGTCAGATGACCGTGTGTGCAAAAATGTCCCAAATATTTATAAATATTTATTTATTTATACCTACGCTGCTTCTTCCGGTTCGTGGTCTCCACTCAAGAACCTTTCTTCCCCATCGGTTATCGGTTACTCAGTACCGCGGAAAGGAAATTTGAATTTCAAACGTGACGGACTATTGCCTAACCTTCACATTTTTAAGAATTAAAAATATTCCAAACTCTTTGAGTAACACCTCAAATAGTAAGAATTTTACCTTATTAAACTTAGAAACACATCGATTTTATGTAAAGTAGAAATAAAAATGCATGATGAACAACCTTTCTTGCTTCGTATAGAAAAATAATTTACAACACATTTGCTCAAAAAGTGCACTTACGAAGCCTGTATACATCGTTCGAAAGTTAAACATTACGGATCATACAACGGAGCGTGCGGAAATGAATTTGTCCGCACGCTCAGATGTATAGCACCGTGCGTGTGATTTACGGTATTTTTTTAATTTCCATCATAATTACATAAGAATTCCACAAAAGAGTTTCATATTACGAGAATAAATAAGCTGAATGATCAAACCTCCTTGGAAGCGCTTTTGCTCAATACGTTTGTCTCAGTTTAATACTAAAGAGAAAATGAGACGAAAGATGTAGTTCTAATTTTCACCACGTGATAGTGGCGCTATTTGCATGTTCGCGCCATTTTCTTATTATATTATAGAAACTATTGTTGTGACTGATATTAAGTTATAAACAAAATAATAAAATTGTTTCATTTGTAGCCTTTTTAGGGTTCCGTACCTCAAAAGGAAAAAACGGAACCCTTATAGGATCACTTCGTTGTCCGTCTGTCTGTCTGTCTGTCTGTCCGTCTGTCAAGACCCTTTTTCTCAAGAACGCGTAAAGGTAGCAAGTTGAAATTTATACTAAATACTTGGGTCTACGGTTTCTTTCGGCTGTAAAAAAAATTAAAGTTGTAAGTCAACGCAATCAAAAGATATGAACGCTTATGTCGCATATTTTGCGATTTCACAGGGGAACCAAAACCTATAGGGTACTTCCCGTTGACCTAGAATCATGAAAGTTGGCAAAAAGCAAGGTCTCATAGCACATATATAGGAATAAATCCGAAAGTTAGAAATATGAAGGTATATCATTTAAAAATGATTATTTTGCTATTACAAACTTACATTTTGTAGTTTGAATGTATGGAAGAACCTTATTGTCAACTACAAACTTAAGTTTGTCTTTCAATATTTTAACTTCAGTTAGTTTTTTTTTTTGGTCTCGCGCTC
This sequence comes from Agriopis aurantiaria, assembly GCA_914767915.1. Classification (NCBI taxonomy): domain Eukaryota; kingdom Metazoa; phylum Arthropoda; class Insecta; order Lepidoptera; family Geometridae; genus Agriopis; species Agriopis aurantiaria. The sequence goes on along the minus strand of OU611983.1, from coordinate 8,267,336 downwards.
TTAGGTTTCCTTTATGTCGTATATTTTGCGATTTCACAGGGGAATCAAAACCTATAGGGTACTTCCCGTTGACCTAGAATCATGAAATTTGGCAAGAGGCAAGGTCTCATAGTACATATATAGGAATAAATCCGAAAGTTATAAATTTGAAGGTATTTAAAAATAATTATTTTGCTATTACAAACTTACATTTTGTAGTTGGGATGTATGGAAGAACCTTATTGTCAACTACAAACTTCAAAGTTGTCTTCCCAGAGACTGTGGGATCGGCCGATCTGCGAACTAGCATGGAAATCGCTACTAGATACGTGTCCTAGTATTGCAGATCGCGCTCGTATTCTTGCTGTCTCTGTTTGGGAATCGGGACTTTGGTTGCAAGCCATGCCCTCTTTTAACACAGGTAGCCTTTTAGATCCAACCGCATTTCGTCTAGCTGTCAGCTTACGCTTGGGTGCAAGGTGCTGTGAGGCCCATCGCTGTCAGTGTGGTACTGCTGTTGACCAGCTCGGTCACCATGGTCTCTCTTGCTCGAGAAGCGCTGGTCGTATTTGTTGTAAAATAACTTAAATTGTCTATGGTTTAGTTTAGGTTTATCGCTGGTTTTCTTTTAATAGAGATGTCTGCTATTGTAAGTTGAATAAAGAACTGATTTATAACATTAATGTGTTTAAGTCTAAAACATGGCGCAGTCGTCATAACAATACAAAAGAAGGTGTTTAAAGCTTGTGCATAAGTCTATATGCCAGCTACTATGGAGACATTCATCAAGTTGCCGCCTAATTTCGACTTAAGATCGCCGAATGCAGCCACGGAATGGCGGTATTGGCTGCGTGCTTTCGAAGATTTCCTGGTAGGCACGGGCCAGGAAGAAGCTTCTGACAAAGTAAAGCTCTCATTATTAAGGAATATGATGGGCGATGAGTCGGCCAGAGTAACACTCACACTGCCATTAACGCAAGTTGACGCGAAAATTTATACGAAGGTCATTAATGCCATCGAAAGATACGTTTCACCACGAGTAAATGAAGTGTTCGAAAGATACAAGTTCAATGAAAGAAAGCAAAAACCTGGCGAGTCATTTGAAAATTTCTTCACGGACTGCAGACAGTTGATAATGACATGCAACTATAGAATCGTACAGGGCGAGTCATTCGAAGACTCTGTTTTAAGGGACAAAATTGTGCAAGGCGTATCGGATAAGACAGTACAAGAACATCTTTTGCGAATAGATGGATTAACTTTAGAAAAGGCAGCAAACTTTTGCAGAACCAGTGAGATGAGTAAATTGCAGGTAAAGGAGATGAATCCCACATTAGAAATCGATGCGGCAAAATTTAAGAAAAGGGAGAATAATTCAAACGAAAAGTTTAAATGTAGAAGATGTCAGCGTACTCATGGACCACGACAATGTCCTGCATATGGGAAAACTTGCAGTAAGTGTGGAAAAGAAAACCACTTTGCAGTAAGTTGTACCGTCAAGAAAATACAAAGAGTAGAACAAGAAAAAGAGGAAGACACATCCAGCGATTCTTCTCTGTTTTGTTTTAACGTGGGTGCTAATGGAGCAGAGTGGAATGAAAGTATAAAAATTCATAATAAAATGGTTAGATGCAGATTAGACACAGGGGCAGACGTGAGTATAATGCCTCTGAAAATTTTTAAGAAACTGAACACTAGTTTGGAACTCAAACCCTGCAAACAAAATTTAGAAGCCTTCCAAGGGTCCACGATTAAACCTATAGGAGTAGTAAATCTCCATTGCCAGTATAAAAACAACCAATGCTACGAAGACTTTATGGTTGTAGATTGTAAAACCACATTGTTGGGATTGCCAGGCTGTGTCTCCTTGGAGTTAGTGCGACGCGTTCAGGAGGTGCGGTTGAAGACGAATAAAGACAAAGCTCAATTTGTGGCTAACAATGCTGATGTTTTCGAAGGACATGGTGAGTTCCCTAAACCTTGCAGTATACCTACTGTACACCATCAGCAAATATGTCATCCATCACAGAGAATTCCACATAAATTGTATGATCCATTGAGAAATGAACTGGATAGGTTAGTTAGTCGGAGTGCTATCGCTAAAGTTGATGAAATTGAGTCTAATGCTTGTATTAACCGACTAGTTTTAGTTGAAAAGCCCAATGGTAAGATAAGATTGTGTTTAGACCCCACGGAGTTAAATAAGTATATTGTACGGAAACCTCAAGTTTTATTAACTGTAGATGAGATTGCAACAAAGCTGAAAGGGAAGAAATTTTTTTCAGTGTTTGATTTAGCTGAAGGGTTTCATCATGTGCCTCTAACTGTAGAGTCAACGTGGAAATGTTGTTTCTCAACCCCATTTGGAGTTTATAGGTACTTGGTGTTGCCATATGGCTTGTCTAATTCTCCCGATGTGTTTCAGGACAACATTCAAAATTACTTTGGTGATATTCCAAATGTAATAACATGGTTTGACGATCTCCTTGCCATGGGAACTACAGAGCAAGAACACGATACCACAGTTTCTGCCATAATCCAACGAGCCAGAGAAATTAAAGCTAAGTTTAATAAAGACAAATTGCAGTACAAGCAAACTGAAGTCAAATATGTTGGTCAAATTTTTAATGAACAGGGTATGCATGTGGACAAAGCACGGGTAGAGTCTTTATTGAAATTAAATGTTCCCGGCAACAAAGAACAATTACAGCAAATTATTGGTTCCTTCAATTATGTGAGGCGGTATGTACCTGAAATGGCTGAAATCATGGCCCCATTGTGTAAGCTGCTCCGTAAAGACATTGAGTTTCAGTGGTTGCCATTACATGATAAAGTATTTAATGAGCTAAAAAAGAAAATTTCTCAAGCTCCTGCTTTGTCTCCATTCGACCCGCAAAAAGAAATTGTGTTACAGTGCGATGCTTCCCAAAGTGGTTTAGGTTGTTGTTTATTTCAAAAAGATGACTACCAAACTCTTAAATTAGTTGCTTGTGTGTCGAGGACAATGAACAATTGTGAACTAAATTATAGTCAAACCGAAAAAGAGCTTTTAGCTATATATTTTGGCACACAGAAATTTCACAAATATATCTATGGGGTCAATGACATAAATGTACAAACTGACCATAAACCGTTATTGTCAATTATGTGCAAGCCTATAAGTAAAGTAGGTTCACCTAGATTGAGACGCTTAAGATTAAAACTTCTGAACTATCAGCTTAAACTCAATTATGTACCAGGTAAAAATATTCACTTTGCTGATATGTTGTCACGCAATAGTTTGAAAATCACTGACCAGGACTATCAAATGTTAGAGATGGTTCACTCTGTATCACTACATATACCAATGAGCAATGAGAGAAAAGAGGAATTTCGCTCTGCGACTAGCAAAGACAAAGTTCTGTCAGAATTATGTCGCTATTACCACGAGGGTTGGCCAGAAATAAGTAGGATTTCTAAAGAATGTAAACCTTACTACAATTTGAAAGATGAGATTTATGAAGAGTCAGGATTAGTATTTCATCAAAACAAGGTAATTGCCCCAAAATCTTTGCAACCTTATGTACTAAAATTAGTACATGATGGTCACCCTGGTGTAAGCAAATGTACTCAAAAAGCTAGGCAATTGTTTTACTGGCCTAAATTGTCCCATGATGTTCAAGAGTATGTAGCTAAATGTCGCACTTGTGAGAAGTACAGATCAGCTAATACTCACCAACCCTTGTTACCTCATAAAGTACCCAGCCTAAGATTTTCAAAAGTAGGCACTGATATACTAGAATTTGGTGGGAAACCATACCTTGTGATTGTAGATTTTTTGTCACATTGGCTGGAAATCAGGCCGTTGCAAAATAAAACATCTAAATGTGTGATAGATGCCTTTCAAGAAGTATTTACAAGGTTCGGTTACCCGGTGGAAATTATCTCCGATAATAATCCATTCAAGTCATTCGAATGTTGTGAATATTATAAGTCTAAAGATATCTGTATTACAACAAGTAGTCCACATTATCCTCGCAGCAATGGGATGTCTGAGAAAGCTGTTAATATTAGTAAAAATATATTGAAGAAAGCTCATGAGGATGGTGTTGATTACAGAGACTACATCATGGCCTACAATAATACACCTTTGTCAGGGCTGCAGGTATCTCTATCGCAAATACTAAATAGTAGACGTGTAAGGACATGTATACCTGTCGCTGAAACATTGTTACAACCTAAAGTGGAGAAAGAAATACACAACTTGTTAGGACTAAAACAATCCATATGTAAAAAAATACATGATAGACATGTAAAGAAAGAAGTAGATTACGAAGAAGGTGAGAGAATTGTGTTTAGAACTGGAAAAGACGACAACTGGAGAAAAGGTACTGTAGTTAAGAAATGTAAAGAACCAAGATCTTATTGGATTTGTAGAGAAACCGGTTCCAAGCCCTTCAGGCGCACTGCAGAACACCTTAGAAAATCACCTACCGATACCCAGTATTACAAGAGAGATAACTTTATGTTACCTCTTGATGAACCTATGTGTCCTAGTAATGTAAGTTTGAATACTAGTAATGTAAGTCCAACAGTAGTACCTATGTGTCCAACCAGTCATGAGAGTGAGGGGACTGTCCGTACTCGTAGTGGCCGTTTAGTTATAAAACCTACTAGATATTTGTCTATTTGTTAATTAGAAACTCATTGTATAATTTATGTCACAATATTAGTTTAACCTTTAGTAGTAAGTGTAATTGGGCTGTGGTAATTGGGTAAGAGTCTGAAAAGGGAGGTGTTGTAAAATAACTTAAATTGTCTATGGTTTAGTTTAGGTTTATCGCTGGTTTTCTTTTAATAAAGATGTCTGCTATTGTAAGTTGAATAAAGAACTGATTTATAACATTAATGTGTTTAAGTCTAAAACAGTATTGGCCGACACGCTAGCCTGAACGACATCATACGCAGGGCACTTTCCACTGCCAATTTCGCAGCTGTGCTCAAACCGAGTGGTCTTGCGCGTGACGATGGAAAGAGGCCTGACGGTATGACACTTGTGCCCTGGAGGTTGGGGCGGCCCCTTGTATGGGACGCAACTTGTGTCGATACTTTGGCGCCGTCACATCTTCCTGAGACACAGGGTAGGGCTGGCGCGGCTGCTAATTCGGCAGAGCAGCACAAGCGTCGCAAATATGCTAACCTCGGCAGTGGTTACATATTTGAGGCGTTTGGGGTCGAGACATTGGGCCCTTGGGGACCGGGTGCTCACCTCATTTTCAAAAATCTTTCAGAGCGCCTGGTTAATGCGACGCCTGACCAAAATGCTGGCGTGTTTCTGGCTCAACGCATTAGCATTGCCATTCAACGTGGTAATGCCGCCAGCATGTTGGGCACGCTGCCAACTGGTAGTGGGCTTGAGCATTTGGATTGTCTTTAGACCTTCAACGGTCTATGGGCAGTCTAACTGTATTTGTAGTGTTAGTTTTAGCTTGTATTTTGTTTAGTTATTAAAGGCACTTGCCCAGTAAAAAAAAACTACAAACTTAAGTTTGTCTTTCAATATTTTAACTTCAGTTAGTTTTTTTTTTTGGTCTCGCGCTCTGAGGGTTCCGTCTAACGGAACCCTCAGAGCACGAGTCCTACTCGTACTTGTCCGGTTTTTTTTCTCGCAAATGTGTTGTAAAACGTTGTATGGCACACGTGCGGATTGGTTATCACAAACTCGTGACTATGGTAAGCCCTCGACTTCGTCTCGGGCTTACATTCGTCTACTCGTTTGTAATAACCAACCTACCGCACTTGTATCATAAATAACTATTACAACACATTTGCTCAAAAAGTGCACTTACGAAGCCTGTATACATCGTTCGAAAGTTAAACATTACGGATCATACAACGGAGCGTGCGGAAATGAATTTGTCCGCACGCTCAGATGTATAGCACCGTGCGTGTACTTACGGTATTTTTTTAATTTACATAATAATTACATAAGAATTCCACAAAAGAGTTTCATAATACGAGAATAAATAAGCTGAATGATCAAACCTCCTTGGAAGCGCTTTTGCTCAATACGTTTGTCTCAGTTTAATACTAAAGAGAAAATGAGACGAAAGATGTAGTTCTAATTTTCACCACGTGATAGTGGCGCTATTTGCATGTTCGCGCCATTTTCTTATTATATTATAGAAACTATTGTTGTGAATGATATTAAGTTATAAACAAAATAATAAAATTGTTTCATTTGTAGCCTTTTTTTCTCGCAAATGTGTTGTAAAACGTTGTATGGCACACGTGCGGATTGGTTATTACAAACTCGTGACTATGGTAAGCCCTCGACTTCGTCTCGGGCTTACATTCGTCTACTCGTTTGTAATAACCAACCTACCGCACTTGTATCATAAATAACTATTCTACTTTAATGGTGCGAAGCCAAAACGAAATGAATAAACCAGCGAAGTGCGAGTCGGGTTCGCGCATTGATTGTTCCGTACCACCATATTATTTGTTGTTATACTTATGAGTGTGTATTATAATCATGGCAAGTTTGACGCTTGTAGGTACGTATTACCGTTTATACATTAGAGCTCATACAAAAATACGTTAAAAAAATATACGTTTGTTGTATGGCCCTTTCGTTTTTACTTTTTGTCTTTTTTATTATTTCTTAGTTAATTTTAATCTAATTTACATTACATACTTCTTATTCTGTGAAAATTTCAACAGGCTGTCTATTACGGTTCGAAAGATACAGCTGATAATAGGAAGGACAGACGGACGGACAGACAGACAGACATCGTAGGCTTAGTAATAGGGTCCCGTTTTTACTCTTTGGGTACGGAACCCTAATATACAAAAATACTTGAAAAGTACACATTTTTGTTTTATTTTGTTATTCTACTTGTTTTACATAGGTATTCAATACATGCCATGAACTGAAGAAATATTTTAATAAATTTTTATCAAGCTTTTATTAGCTACACTTGTAAGTAACTAACGATGTAAACAAACCTTGGAAGCAGTGTTTAATATACCTACTTTGTCGACTGAAATTGAGATACGTTTTCATCAACTGGAACCACGTAGTGGCTTGTAGTGTGTAACACAAATCAAGCTTTAATTTAAAGTTTATTACAACTCGAATCCTTAGTGGCAATCTCAATCACATAACAAGGTAACCCCAAACGGGTACGACCCCAATTTCCTCGTACAAGTTAGGTATTTGGGCAGTCCGCAGGGCATTTATAAATGGAAGGACAAACTCATGGGTACATTGAAAATTTACAGAGTTATACCAATAGGAGTTTCTCTAATTAGACAAAAGTTGAACAAATTGACAGAGGGACTATAAAGTTGGCTATCTTTTCAATGTCACCATCATCATCATCAACCAATTTCACCCACTGCTGAGTACGGTAACTATTCGGCACACCATCTGTTTCGGTCCTGTGCCAGTCTTGTTCCACTGCTATCCTGCCACCTTCATGGTGGTGGTGGTATGATTCTATACATCCCCTTTCTATTATAGGACAAGTATAGAAAGATGACCCACTACCATACTTTGTGGATTTTCCTTGCATACGTATTAATCGATTTGAGTCTACGTTTCTAATCCGCACAGCTAAGGAATAGAACAACCTGCCGGATCCTTGTTTTCATAGATATGTCTTGGTCTTTTCAAGGTCAGGGTGAATAGGTATTTTCTAAGTCTGCGTTCTTTATCTTCGACCACATCGTCTTTTTTCAACAGGTGGCTGTGACAAACGCAGACTTATACGCAAAAAAAAAACCGTCCGTCTTCATATCTGGTCAAGTGCCCTTATCTAACTTTCAATTGAAGCTTATAAAAATTACGAGGAAAGTAAGTACCTACCTGTCTAACAAAAAGTAGAAATTGGCTCTGTAGCACACTGGATTTTTACGACGTAGAGTTCGTGTGTTCAATACATGTGGTGAGTACTTTGTAACGCAGTTGAAACACATACACTCTACATTATGAGTACATAGCAAATAAATACATAACGTTACGTACTTCCATAAACGTTACGGTAGTATAAACATACTAGGGCAGACACGTGATGTGAGGTGTAGGATAAACTTAGCGCCAAGAGAATTCGCAATGTCATACCCTTATCCTGACTCCTTGACATTTGCGTGCGATGTTATGAGCTAGCATCTTCTCTCATATAAAATTCAGGTAAGTAGGTATGTTTTCATTTTGATATTTTTTCTTGTACCTGGAAAGGGCACGTCATCGTCATTCCATAGAGGATTAATGTTCTTGTCTGCGCCAGATCTTCACATTTAGAAAAGTTACATTTTGTTTATTTTTGTACTGAGTTATTGTACCTCAAAACCCAAATATTTTATTTATTTATAAGGTATTTATAACTTACAAGCTTTTACCCACATCGTCGCCCAAGGATATACCATGTCACTCAAGGAAGTGTAGCTTTCCGTTTGTGCAGAATTGGTTCATCATTTCTAGAGATCACTTTCTTCTAACATTCAAAGCCACTAACTTTATAGGATACTAGCGGTCAGCCCCAGCTTCGCACGGGTATAGATTATAGCCTATGTCACCCGGGTATAGTGTAGCTTCCCAACAGTGAAAGAATTTTTCGAATCGGTTCAGTAGTTTCGGAGCCTATTCAATGCAAACAAACAAACAAACAATCAAATCATTCCTCTTTATAATATTAGTATAGATATAGATAACAAGCCTGGGGGAAGATCGCAATGTCAAGCGTTGGAGTTCTCAATGGCCTACATATCGCTGGAAAGATGCCGTAGATTTGGACTTGCGCTGGCTCCAAGTCACCGAATGGCAAGAGACAGGGCAAGACTGCGACCAATGGCGATGTCGCTCTCGTGTCGTCGGGCCAAGACCCACTTTGTGACGCTGCGCAAGCGGAGTAAGTAAGTAGTAAACAAAACTTTTTTGATTACTGATAGCTGAAAAGTTCATGGGTGTCTGGTTATTAAGAGTGCACAATCACCAAAATGAATACATAAAATAAAATGGTCACTCAACACATAAACAGAAGTAAAGCCCACATTATCTTCGGATACTTTTCCAGCCAATGCAATATGAACGAAGCCGAAATGAGTGCCCACTAATCCGGCTTACGGCTCTATTATCGCCGTAAGAAACAAGGGATCAGAATTAAAGAAAAGATTAGTAATTCCCCGGCCAGCGTCGCTGAAGTGGCGCAAACAATAAATCTTGCCCGTTTTCTTCCGGCTGGCCGCTGCAAAAACAGCTACGCGTAATTAATTACCTCAGTTGCTTGAAGCTTAATACATCTATGTATCAGAAGATCAGAATAGAACCTTCAAATGCGAAAAAGTAACGAGCGTTAGAAACTTAGAGAGTCCTCAAATTCATATGTCACATTGGGAGAGATGGAGCCGGAGCGGCAGCATGTGCTATTACAATCTGAGAGTCTCCGGGAGAATGCCTATGTCCCACCAGTGGGAACATAAAAGGCTGATAATGATGAATAATGATAATGATAATTCACACGTCATTTAATATACAAACACTGAAGCTGCGTTTTCTGACTCGGTAGGCTTCAGGGCGACAGTGGCGGTGATCGAATAAACGTTAATTTGTATGGAACTGTCTTTGACGATGGCGAAGTGACTTCATTCATACAAATGAAGTCGCCACCGTTCTCACCGTGCACCGTCTTGCTGCTGTGTGGTCAAAAACGCGGCCTGAAATCGGACACAGAAATTCAAAGTACAGAGCAGGTTTTTTTTTTGCTGAAAGATGCATTAGTTAAATCAATCTTTACCCTCACTAAAGAAATAAGAAGTGCAACGTGCTTCCAGTTGATTTAGGTGGAATTTACAACAATAAAATTAAAAACTCCTTTTTATCAAATTATCAACGGAAAACCTTTTTTTTTCTAGGGCCCATTTAAAGCAAGCATGGAAATATTGATTACAAGTTAGATTGTATAAAGTTTGCCTGCTGGATTGTTAACTGTATAGTATGGTCGAGGTCATCTTTGGAAATCAATCCCAATGAGTTTTTTGACTCACTCTGAACTGAAGACGGATTTTAATTGATTTAGACGTAATTTTTGTAATACAATTGTTTGGTTAAATTGTAAAATGCTAAAGGTGAAAGTCATACTGCATTCGCACTGAAAGGATGACTTTGAGATGCAAAATCGCAAATTTTACCTTGAAGGATGCTATTGTCAGGCATTAGAAATTTTGCTTTTACTTGTCATTCTCATTGAGATGGACATGCTGGACATGGGATTGACAAATACAATTCCATTGTTTCTAAAAATGGGACTAATTCAGGTATTATTCTCTCAACTTAGCCAAAAGTGTTACTTTTCTTCAATACTGAAATATAAAATACAGATAATACCATGTTTGTCAAATTCAGATTACGTAAGGTGGTGCATACTTTTTCCTTTTGCAAACTCCGTACTATTTATTAATTTCCATCAAACCGAGAAAGAAAACGTGTATATCTACAAACTACTCAGTAAAGAACCGTCTGATAGCGAGACGAGAAAAAAATTAAAACGTCTTCCGAGTTGAAGATCGCAGTAATGATCTGCAGAGAGGATCGCTCTGAAATTGTTTTCGTTTTCTTTACAGCTTGCAGCTTGGCTTGCTTGGACTTTGCAGTGCATTATGGTAACTATTACTTAGTTGTCTTTAGCACTTCTCTGTAATAAATTAACCCAATTTCGTATAACGTACAGTAGATTTCCAAATGACAAAAGCGTGAAAAGTAAAGCGTCCGTCAACTTCTTGGTTTGTCATTGGGCATTCCATTGTACCTACGTGAAAAGCCTTAAAGTTCATATTTCAAGAAAACGCGGTGTTAGCGGTGGAAGTCTGCTAACAGCCAATGGCATGCAAGTGTAATTGCAATGTGGAAGTAGCGGGGAAGTGTTGATAGGTAGGGTTTGTGGTGTATTCCTCACCACATATACATATTATTTGTATAACATGTATAATATTATTTCTGTCACTATTCTTGAGTATAGCCTGTCTTCTGTGGTATGGCATATGGGAGAGATGGGGACAAAAACAATGTTTGAACAAAAATAATATCGATTGCTGAATTGGAACGATTTTCACAGAATTTAACAGTTTTCTGTCTTATTGAAAGTTTTGATAGTGCGGTGCTTCAAATGAATCTACGTTGCTGCAAGTTGTTTTTTTTTTTTTAAGTTTATTTTCTTCTTTTTTTTTTGTTGTTTTTTTTTTTCTTTTTTTGCTTCCAACCGGCCCTTTTGGAGATCGATGGGGGAGGCCTATGTCCAGCAGTGGACGTCCTACGGCTGAAATGATGATGATGATGATGATGATGATGACTTCTTTTGCGATAGTTTAGTGCAAGAAATGATAAATAGTTAGTTGTTTTTTTTTTTAAGAATTGTCCAGCTTATGTTTAAATCGATAACAAACAATACAAGGGATCGAAAAACAATTTATAATTATTTTTCTAAAAAACATAGTTTCTGTCTTTCAAAATTGTGAGACAGAAAATCTAAGACCATCACCGCCTTTGACGAAAGTTTCTAAAAATGATAACAATGTATCTCAGAAATAATGGTAATAAGACATAAGCGAATAACTGAAAAACTTTACCGTTATGTCTTCCCTTGTATTTGCCTCTACACATAAACTTTAGGACTTTAGCAAGTTTTCCTAATACATATAACCCAAATAAATTCGCGAACATAATTAGTAATTGCAATATTTCCGCATATACATGACTTTTAAGAGTTATGGACAAAACTAAAAACCCATAGAATACCTTTTATCCTTGTCTTTTCAACTCTCAGAGTGATTGAGAAATGGACGCCAACAAAGATCAACTGAAAACGATTTTCAAAGCAGTTTTTCAATTCGTTTTGGAGTTTACTGGCCCACTCCTTTGACGCGGCGTTTTTACATTTTTATTTTGCTGCAAAAGAACAGTTGCACTTTGATCTTGCATTCGACAGGTTGTGTACCTAACAGATGTGTAATATAAAGGTACAAAAATCGAGCGGGTAAAGAGACACATAGGATTGATGGAAAATTTGCTAACATTATTTTGAATTTTAATATCACTCAAGCGTTCACTCAAGTTCCCTCAGCTAAAAATATTTATGTAGGTTTATTTTCTGCTCTTAACTATTAATTAGTTATGAGCAGACCAATTATAGCTTTAGCATACTCAATTAAGTATTCATTAGTTATGAGCAAATGAGTAGATAGTAAAACAAATGACATAATTATATGACAACTAGCTGACCTGACAGACGTTGTCCTGTCTTAGAATTGTCAAACACGCAAAGTCAAAATTGTAAATCTTATCTTTTTACACCTTGGATTTTTGGAGTTTTAGTAAGGATCCCATTTTTTTTTTAAAGTATAATATAGCCTAATTTACTCGGGGATAGTGTAGCTTCCCAACAGTGAAAGAATTTTTCAAATCGGTTCAGTAGTTTCGGCGCCTATTCAATGCAAACAAACAAACAAACAATCAAATCTTTCCTCTTTATAATATTATTACATATTAAATATATATATATGTCGGCGCAAGACCAATATAAGCTTCTAAATAATAACGTCGAATTCAACAATGTCCGTTAAAATGAAGACCAGAAAGGTTTACAAACTGATTGATGTAATTAGTTTACTTATTTAAGCGTAAAGTTACACAGAGAGAAATTATTTGTTGGAACAACAAAATTCTAACAAATGTTACACGTTAAAATAGCGCCAACCGAGATTTTCGTTATTGCAACAAACTACAATTTGTTACTTATACCACTTGTAACACGTAAAGTTAATAAATAAATTGATTAATATAACAATTTTTTTGTTATAGTAACAGATAATATTAGTAATAACAACGAATTCACATTTGTTATGATGACAAATTTTAATTTAGTAACTATTTCCAGAAACTGCTTCTGTTGGTATAACAAAACTTTTATGGTTGGGTCTACTGAAAATATTTGTTGAATTTATTTTATGATTTCGGTTAGGATAACTAAAAATGCTGTCAGATTCCAAAGCACCTGTTTAACCTTACCAATATTGTCTGTTAAATTAACTATCACGATATCACTTAAGGTAGGGTTTACATAAATATTTGTTAGAACAACAAAATTCTAACCAAGAATTACACGTCAAAATAGCGCCAACCGAGAAATTTTGTTATTACAACAAACATTTCGTGTTTTTTGTTGCAATAACAAAATTTCTCGGTTGGCGCTATTTTGACGTGTAATTCTTGGTTAGAATTTTGTTGTTCCAACAAAAAAAAAATTGTAGGCCCTACTAGTAACACCAATATTTGGTTATTATTTTGTTGGGTTTAATATGCGACTTTGGTTGGGACGACTAAAAAAATCTATTATAAAACCAAGAAACTTTGTTATTGCAACAGAAATCACTTAATGTGTGTTGCAATAACAAAATTTCTCGGTTGGCGCTATTTTGACGTGTAACTTTTGGTTAGAATTTTGTTGTATCAACAAATATTTTTTGTAGGCCCTACTAGTAACACCTAATTTAGGTTATTATTTTGTTGAGTTTACTAGGTGACTTTGGTTCAGACGACTAAAAAAATCTTATTATAAAACCGAGAAATTTTGTTATTGCAACAAATGTTAAGTGATTTTTGTTGCAATAACAAAATTTCTCGGTTGGCGCTATTTTGACGTGTAACTCTTGGTTATAATTTTGTTGTTCCAACAAATATTTTTTGTAGTCTCTACTAGTAACACCTAATTTTGGTTATTATTTTGTTGACTTTACTAGGCGACTTTGGTTGGGACGACAAAAAAATATCTATTATAAATACCAAGTCAACTGAAAACAGCCGTTTATCGTAACCAATATTGTCTGTTAAATTAACTATTGTTTTGGGTTAACCTTACAAAATATTCGTTGGATTTATTTTGTCACTTTGCTTAGAACACCAAAAACAGCAGTTAAATGTACTAAAAGAGCTATTAGACATAACTAATATTGTCTGTTAAATTAACTATCGATTTAGGTAGGGGCTACTGAAAAATATTGTTTGATTTATTATGTCATTGTGGTTAGGACAACTAAAAAAGCTGTTAAATATACTAAAAAAGACGTTTAACCTAACCAGTATTGTCTGTTAAATTAACTATTGGTTTAGGTAGGACCTACTGAAAATAGTTGTTGGATTTAGCAAGTCGCTTTGGTTAGGACAACTAAAAAAAGCAGTTAAATATACTAAAAGAGCCGTTTAACCTAACCAGTATTGTCTGTTAAATTAACTATTGGTTTAGGTAGGACCTACTGAAAATAGTTGTTGGATTTAGCAAGTCGCTTTGGTTAGGACAACTAAAAAAAGCAGTTAAATATACTAAAAGAGCCGTTTAACCTAACCAGTATTGTCTGTTAAATTAACTATTGGTTTAGGTAGGACATACTGAAAATAGTTGTTGGATTTAGCAAGTCGCTTTGGTTAGGACAACTAAAAAAAGCAGTTAAATATACTAAAAGAGCCGTTTAACCTAACCAGTATTGTCTGTTAAATTAACTATTGGTTTAGGTAGGACCTACTGAAAATAGTTGTTGGATTTACCAAGTTACTTTGGTTAGGAAAACTAAACAAGGCAGTTAAACATACTAAAAAAACCGTTTAATCTAACCACTACTGGCTGTTAAATTAACTATCGGTTTAGGTAGGTCCTACTGAAAATAGTTGTTGGATTTACCAAGCCACTTTGGTTAGGACAACTAAAAAAAGCAGTTAAAAATACTAAAAGAGCCGTTTAACCTAACCAGTACTGTCCGTTAAATTAACTATCGGTTTAAGTAGGACCTACAACAAATAATTGTTGGATTTACAAAGTCACTTTAGTTAGAACAACTAAAGAAGCTGTTAAAAATACTAAAACAGTTTTTTAACCTAACCAGTGTTGTCTGTTAAATAAATTATCGGTTTGGGTATGGTGCACTGAATTTTTTGTTGGATTCAATTTGCGACTTTGGTTAGGACTAGAGACTGTTAAGCGTACTACAACAGCTGTTTAATCTAGCCAGAATAGTTCGTTTAAGTATCAAATAGTTTTGAGTTGCGCATACCGAAAAGAAATATATTTATTTAGTCAATTTGGTTATGACAACTGAAAGAAGCTTCTAAAATACCTAAATAACTGCTTAATCTAACTAGCGTAGTCTGTTG
Organism: Agriopis aurantiaria; assembly: GCA_914767915.1. NCBI lineage: Eukaryota > Metazoa > Arthropoda > Insecta > Lepidoptera > Geometridae > Agriopis > Agriopis aurantiaria. The sequence continues at coordinate 8,252,179 of OU611983.1, read as the reverse complement.
CTGAACAAACAGCAACGATTAGTCAGATTAAGCAGTTTTTTAAATACTATATTATATTAGAACAGAATTTTGATTAAACAGTATGTTTAACAGCCTTTTTAGTAGTCCTAACCAAATTTGCAACTAACGTAATATGAATCCAACAAAAAAATCAGTGCGCCCTACCCAAAGCGATAGTTAATTAACTGACGACACAGGTTAGGTTAAACAACATCTGTTTTAGTATTGTAAGTGCTTTTGTTTAGTTGTCTTAAATAAAGTGACGTAATAAATCCAACAATTATTTTCAGTGGGTCCTACGTAAACCAATATAGTTAATTTAACAGCCAACACTGGTTAGGCTAAACAGCTGTTTTAGTATGTTACAGTTTTATTAGTTGTCCTAACTAAAGTGACATAATAAATCCAACAATAATTTTCAGTGGGCCCTACCTAAACCAATATAGTTAATTTAACAGACAATAAGCGTTAGGCTAAGCAGTTGTTTTAGTATGTTACAGTTTTTTTAGTTGTCCTAACTAAAGTGACAATAAATCCAATAATTATTTTCAGTGGGCCCTACCTAAAACAATATAGTTAATTTAACAGACAACACTGGTTAGGCTAAACAGCTGTTTTAGTATGTTACAGTTTTTTGTTGTTGTCCTAACCAGTGACATAATAAAACCAACAATTATTTTTCAGTAGGCCTTAACTAAACCAAAAGTTAAATTTTTTAAAAATATTTATATGCATACATCTAAATATTATATTTGATGTAAAACACTATAGATTAACATCCAACAATTATTTCACTCCATGACTACCCATTAACAACAATAAGTAAGATTTTATTAATAAAAATACGGTTAGTATATTATTGCAATACAAAAATAATTATTATCATTATTATCGTAAACTGTAACACTATTATTGGGTAGTCAAAGATATAATGAAACTAACATTAGAGAAATAAAAATTAAGTATATATGTAAAATGCAATATTAATTTTATTAATATAAAACAAATCTTAAACTAAAACATGTATTTATCAAACTATTTTTATTATACTTATAATTGAATAACTTACTACTACTTACTTACTGATTAATAACTATAGTAAATTAAAATAAAATCAGTTACATTTGCTGAAGAGACCAAAACAAATACACTAAATTGAAACCAAAACAATTAAAATCTGTTACATTTTTGCTCTTCTGTGGTTACATTGATCTCACACATTATAAAAAAAAACATAGCACATACATGAAAAATACGCAGAAAGGGTGTACTAAGCTGAAAGAGGGTATTTAGACAATGTGGCGTTGCCCTGTTTGTGTAAGTAATTTTGGTACCATTAAACTTAGACTTGTTCTTCATATGAAGATTATACATAGTCTAGTAGCAGATTTCACATATTGTTGTAATCAAAATAATTGTGACAGAATATTATAATAATGTTAAAAATCAAAATAATTGTGACAGAATAAATAATAATGTTAAAAGTTTTCCCGATATACTGTTTGCAGTACAAAGTAATTTCGTTTGCACCAAGTCAATGGTGCAAACGGTACATCGGGAACGTTTTCGAAAGCATTTAGGCACACATTCCTCCGAACTTGGCCATATTGCTTCTACTAGAAACTTCCATGTAGAGCCGGACGTCATTCAGCCATGTAACATTTCTTTGAATAGCCCTGAAGAAAACGAGGTTGCGACAATAGACAATGGTTATAAAGAGTCTTTAAATTGCTCTTTAGAACATTTAGCTACATGGTTATAATATACAAGTCGTACAACAAAAAAAAATAACTTGTCAACCTATGATTATAAGTTTTGGTACACTTACGGAGTTTGAAGCATTCCACAGATCTTTCTATGTGGTGGTAGATGACATGAAGCAAAACATGTACTGATAGAAGAGAAGTACAGATTTACTTCATTGACAAAAGCTATTGACATTTGCTTTAAATGTTTTATGGTTTTGAATCTCGCCTACCCGAAAGAATGTGAATAGTTGTGGTTATTTATCTATCAATACTTTTTCGAAATTCATCTCGCATCTGACTGCAACTCTTCTTAAAATACGTCAGCATAATTCTGAAACAAAATAAAAGTTCAATTTCAATATTATAGATATTTCAACAATATTTCAAGATTTAGACTTAGACCAATATCTATATCAATCAATTAATCTATACATGTAATAAAACTGTAGCTGAGCTAAATTTGTTTGTTTTTTTTTACTAAGGGGAAACATTAATAGCAAAAAAAACAATTTTATATTAGGCTATTATTTGCATCACACTAATACTATAAATGCGATAGTTGTGTGTGTGTGTGTGTGTGTGTTTTGTATGTGTATGTATGTTTGTTCCCAGTCAACTCCTTAACAGCTAGGCTACATGGATATGGATGAAATTTGGTAAAGTGGTAGATTATGCCCACATAAGCATTAACACATAGGCAGGCATGTATGTGTGTTTGTTACCACTCATCTCAGTTACGGCTGAAGGCATTTGGAGGAAATTTGGTACAAGGGTATTTCGCATTTATAATATTAGTGTCATAAATTTAATAAGTGGCACTATGCGCCACATTTAGAAGTAACAAAAACATTACCAGTCGATGTCCATTGGTTGATTTCCGTCATGGCCAATTGTTAATCATTATTGGTAGTTTTTTGTCGCTGTCGTATGTGTTTTGTTTTTGATAAGCGCACATTGCCTTCCATTTTTCTTCTACTATCGGCCAGGGGTTCCGGTTGTATTTTAACCAAGTCATTTCTTCATCATCTTCAGTGTCTGAACAATAAAACAAAAAAAAAACTTAATAAAATGATACTAAAAGATATCACAGAGAATATAACTTAAATCAGAATATTAATATTTACATTTTTACTACAAAAATATTATTAAAAATAATATTATTTGAACCATTCATAATATTTTTTATAAAACATAAATAAAGGTATAATAAAATTATTAGTTATAAAAATTATAGTACCATTGTCAGTGGATTCAGAATCGCTATCTGTGGTTTCATTATCGCTTTTTTGACCAACTTTCTGCCTTTTTTTAGGCAAGGCAGACACACATAGCGTTCTCAATTGGTTATAGTATCTGTCCACGAATTTTCCTTTTGCTGGCATGGTGTTTTTTGAACTCGGAGTCCTACTAGGAACATAAGTTTCCTGAAATATAATTTGTTTTGAATTTTTTATTTTTAATGAGCGTAAACATAAGAAATTTAAATCAAATAGAATCTAACTACCAACAACCTACATAAAACTATACCTAATATCATCCATTGTAATTTGACCCTTATTTTTGGGGTTCCGTTTTACCCAAAGGTAAAAACGGGACCCTATTACTAAGTTTCCAGTATCCGTTTGTCTGATTTTTATTTTATATATGAAGGTTGAGAATTTCTGTTAGACAAATAAAATATGACTACCTATCTACTGCATAGGTATTTTTCTTGTGAATGTTATACAACTTTTATTTTTTTACAGCCGAAAGAAACCGTAGACCCAAGTATTTAGTATAAATTTAAACTTGATACTTTACGCGTTTATAATATTGGATTAATTTAAATTTATTTTTCTCTTCAAATTACAAAGGCACTTTAGTTCGACTTAACATACCTAGGTATATAAACTTAGTAAAAGAAACCAAAAATATCGTTTAAATTAACCATAGAACACAGTTAAAATAAAGAAATCATTTTGATGATATCTACAATACAATCAAGTAGGTACCTAGTTCAGTTTAAAAAAGTATTGGCACGAACTAGGTAGGTAACTAGATACTTGCTAATAAAATTTCATGACGATCGGTTCAACGATACGTACTCAACGATTATTGTCGGACAAACATACCTACATTTATAAACATACAACGCCGATTTTTTGAAAACAAATCGGCGGAAAATCTGTTGTAGACTTTGAGATAGGTTCCAGTACACTCGTCGGTCAATAATTAATATAATAGGTAAAAATCAACAATTAGGTAAGTAAGTAGGTACTCACAGAATGGACTGTCTCTATTTCATCAGTATACTTTTTATATCCCATTTTAAATTTTATTCGGTCCCTCAATCGATTTTCTGGTATTAAAATTTTAAGTTCTTCTTCGCCGAGGCCGTCAAGACATGATATGTCTATATTGTTATCTGAAAAGTTTGAAAGATTATAAAAATCATACAACGAACAGACAAACATACGCACGGACACCATAAAAAGTCTCAATAGTACGTAATAATATATGTATTCTGTGTAATTAAGTACTTACCTACTACTCAACTTTGGTAGAACTGTCTACACAGGTAAATAGTAAATAAATAGGAGGAATTATCGGACGAGTTTTGAAACGTTTTATAGAACCTAAACGCTAATCCAACTCGAAAGTACTTACCGCGGAATACTTTTATTGTATCTTGTGAGACACCCCAAATTTCCATTAGTTCATCCATTTTTGACGTCTGTAATGGCACTACAGACAATATATTTAGTCACTTTTTCACAAACTAACGTTAGAAATAAAAGCGCGGACGCTTCGCGTCAGTGCGGTAAACGATTTTCTGTACACTAACTAAATGAGCGGGCTTGCCGGCTGCCGGTGTCGCGGCGCGCGCGACGGGAGTAACGTACCGGTGTTGCCACTTGCCTTGCCAGCAAATCAGCAATGGGGATTGTTTTTTTATAGATTGTAATTACAAAACCACTTCGAGCAATATTATAGACTTAATGATAACTATACATAATTTCTTATTAAAAATGAACGCTAATGATACATATTTTTGATTAATGATGATTGACCTTCATTTACCCTTGAATGACGTCAGCGTTGGCGTTATGTTGAAATTTATCTTAGCCGATTACACAAACAAAAAAGCCAAACCACTGTGCAACCCACCAAATCCTAATGACATTGGCAGATGAAAATATGACCGAAGTAAGTTTTTTTTGTACAGATTTTTGTACGAACTAATATAACGCAGATGGTGACGTCATCACATTAAAAACACAATCATAATTTTTAAAATCAACTACTGTAAAGAATACAACTTTATTCAAATTAGTATCTTAAAATAGCCTAATTAATTAGAAAATAATATAAAACTATAAAGTCAGTGGGCAATCCCCATTAGACAAAGAAGGAAAAGTCCGAAATTACCCGATTAGAATAAAACTTTTTTTTTAAGTAATTTAATGTATAACAGTTGAAAATAAATAAAACTGTCTAATTGACGTTTATTTTGTACTTTAACTGCGTTTGGATAGACGCGAATGTCCAAAATTTGCTGTTAAAACTTGTAATTTTATTTGTGTTAGCCTACTTAAGTTCCTAAATTAATGTATTTAGCTACTTATGGATCTTGGATCTGAAATAAAGTTAAAGAATAAACACAAATGTTCACCCAGTTAAAGAACAAACTCAAATGTTCATCACATGAATGTTTGTCTTGGGTGGGAATCGAACCCACATCCCCAAGCGCAGAATGTTACTGATTTACGGTTAGTTATAAAAAAAAATACAATCTTATATTCATGGTTCGAGTCTTAGTAGATTTACCCGACGTTGTAACCGACACTATAAAATTGGCAACACCGGCACACAAGCGATCGAAACGAACGACCAATGAAATTGCGCGTCAGTGATGCTACCTGTAACGTAAACACGTTTGAACTTGTTTGCCTAGACAGGTACCTAATTTAGCTGTTGAATTTACAGATTTCCCTTAGTAGATAGGTAATAGGTACCTCTATGTAGTTTGGATCTAAATATAATTTATAATGTGAATGTTATTAGTATAGTATAGGTACCTACGTACCTACTTGTTAGTATAATTTAGGTAGGTACGATGTTATTATTTGAACTAGTTTTTTTGTCGCGGCTTCACCCGCGTTTTACACATAACAAAAATTTGCCTACTTAGGTATGTGTAAGGTAGTCAGAGATTATGTAAATAAGCTCATAAGCAAGCTCAAAGTCGCACAACGAGCTATGGAGAGGGCTAATGCTCTGGGTTTCTCTACGAGATCGCATCAGAATTGAGGAGATCCGTAAACGAACGAAAGGCCACTGACATAGCCCACCAGATTAGCAAGTTAAAGTGGCAGTAGGCAGGGCATAGGTAGGTAGGTATATCACGCAGAACAGATGGCCGATGGGACCGAAATTTTCTCGAATGGAGACCACGGACTGGTAAGCGCAGCTAGGACGTAGCCATCCACAAGATGGACAGACGATTTAAAAAAGACCGCAGGGAAACGCTGGTTGCAGGCCGCTTCTAACCAGCCCTTTTGGAGATCGATGGGGGAGGCCTATGTCCAGCAGTGGACGTCGTATGGCTGAAATAATGATGATGCTGTAGGTAGGTAGGTACGTACCTACGTATCTTTCTATCAGTGAAATAATTCCAGGGAGGCACTTCTACAAACACCAAGTCACAAACTTTATATAAGGTAGGTAAGTACCTATACCTATATACCTACCTATGTGACAACGAATACCTCTTAACGCGGAATTGAAACAGCGCTGAAACAGTACAGTGCGGAAAATCACACAAACGTGAACCTTCACACGCCGAAATACGGTTTGCGGTCGCGCTACTTTTCACAATCACCTAAAAACACCTTACGCTTAGAATAACTACTCAGAGAAGGTAGGTTTCCAAACAACGCCTTCTCAAAACGTACTTCAAATTCGCTTTGTAGCTTACGTTTCGATTGGTATTTTAAACGTCTTAAGCAAGAAAATTAATGGATTACCTGTGGAATGTCGCACCATAACTCTTATGCTGCTTTTCTAATTTGTTGTGGTACGCTTTCACCGCGCAAATTGTCATAGTAAAATTTTTATATTTTTTTTGGAGCCATATACCTAGGTATGACACCATTTGAATGGCTTAAATTTTGCGAATGTACTTGGTTTCTTTGTGTTATTCTAAGACCTTTGGTTACCAAAAATATTGTTGTACCAAACTGTAGCATTTTGTTACTTAAAAAAATATGTTAGGTTCGGTTGATTAAAGTTGTATAGTTAATTTGATCAAAATATTTTTTTACCTAACTATATTATATGGTTGATCTAAACGATATTATTGGTTTCTTTTACTAAGTTCATATGTTTAATTGAACTAAAGTGTATTTGTTATTTTAAAGAAAAAAATATGTTGAATTAAGCCTGTGTTGGCAATTTTAATCAAGATATTGGCAACCATAATTATTGTTGTTTCAAACTGTAATATTTTGCTAATTCTAACAAATATTATAGGTTCCGTTCAATAAAGTTGTATAGTTGATTTAATCAAAATTATTTATTAACTTGACTATATTCCATGGTTGATCCAAACAATGTTTTAGTTTCCTTTACTAAGTTTATATGTTTAATTGAACCAAATTATCTTTGTTATTTTTAAAGAAGATAAAATTGTTGAATAAATCCTAAATCTGGTAAATTTAATCAAGATATTGGTTACCAAAAATATTGTTGTACCAAACTGTACCATTTTGTTACTTCAAAAAAATATGTTAGGTTCGGTTGATTAAAGTTGTGTAGTTATTTTCATCAATATATTTTTTTTACCTAACTATATTATATGGTTGATCTAAACAATATTTTTGGTTTCTTTTACTAAGTTCATATGTTTAATTGAACTAAAGTGTCCTTGTTATTTTAAAGAATAAATAATGTTTAATTAAGCCTGTATCCGATAAATTTAATCAAGATATTGGCAACCAAAATTATTGTTGTTTCAAACTGTGATGTTTTGTTTCTTCTAACAAATTATGTTAGGTTCAATTGATTAATGTAGTATAGTTGATTTGATCAAAATTATTTTTTAACTTGACTATATTCCATGGTTGATCTAAACGATAGTTTTGGTTTCTTTTACTAAGTTCATGTGTTTAATTGAACTTAAGTGACTTTGTTATTTTAAAGAAAAAAAATATGTAGAATTAAGTCTGTATTGGCATCTTTAATCAAGATATTGGCAACCATAATTATTGTTGTTTCAAACTGTAATATTTTGTTACTACTAACAAATATTATAGGTTCCGTTCAATAAAGTTGTATAGTTGATTTGATCAAAATATTTTCTTAACTTGACTACTTTCCATGGTTGATCCAAACGATGTTTTAGTTTCTTTTACCAAGTTTATATGTTTAATTGAACTAAAGTGTCTTTGTTATTTTAAAGAAAAAAAATATGTTGAATTAAGCCTGTGTTGGCAATTTTAATCGAGATATTGGCAACCATAATTATTGTTGTTTCAAACTGTAATATTTTGTTACTTCTAACAAATATTATAAGTTCCGTTCAATAAAGTTGTATAGTTGATTTGATTAAAATTATTTTTTAACTTGACTATATTCCATGGTTAATCCAAACAATGTTTTAGTTTCCTTTACTAAGTGTATATGTTTAATTTAACCAAAATATCTTTGTTATTTTAAAGAAGATAAAATTGTTGAATAAAGCCTAAATCTGGTAAATTTAATCAAGATATTGGTTACCAAAAATATTGTTGTACCAAACTGTAGCATATTGTTACTTCAAAAAAATATGTTAGGTTCGGTTGATTAAAGTTGTATAGTTATTTTCATCAATTTTTTTTTTACCTAACTATGTTATATGTTTGATCTAAACGATATTTTTGGTTTCTTTTAGTAAGTTCATATGTTTAATTGAACTAAAGTGTCCTTGTTATTTTAAATAATAAATAATTGTTTAATTAAGCCTGTATCCGATAAATTTAATCAAGATATTGGCAACCAAAATTATTGTTGTTTCAAACTGTGATGTTTTGTTTCTTCTAACAAATTATGTTAGGTTCAATTGATTAATGTAGTATAGTTGATTTGATCAAAATTATTTTTAACTTGACTATATTCCATGGTTGATCTAAACGATAGTTTTGGTTTCTTTTACTAAGTTCATGTGTTTAATTGAACTTAAGTGACTTTGTTATTTTAAAGAAAAAAAATATGTAGAATTAAGTCTGTATTGGCATCTTTAATCAAGATATTGGCAACCATAATTATTGTTGTTTCAAACTGTAATATTTTGTTACTACTAACAAATATTATAGGTTCCGTTCAATAAAGTTGTATAGTTGATTTGATCAAAATATTTTCTTAACTTGACTACTTTCCATGGTTGATCCAAACGATGTTTTAGTTTATTTTACCAAGTTTATATGTTTAATTGAACCAAAGTATCTTTGTTATATTAAAGAAGATAAAATTGTTGAATTAAGCCTATATCTGGTAAATTTAGTCAAGATATTGGTAACCAAAAATATTGTTGTGCCAAACTGTACATTTTGTTACTTCTAACAAATATGTTAGGTTCAGTTTATTAATGTTGGTATTGTTAATTTCATCAAAATGATTTCTTAACTTTGACTATATTTTACAGTTTATCTTAAAGATGTTTTTGGTTACTTTAACTAAGTTTATATGTTTAGTTGAACAAAAGAGCGTTTTGATAATTTTTACTAGAAAAAATTGTTAAACTAACATAAGAAAAATCAAACAATTCACTTTTGTTATATTAACATGTAACTTTCTTCATTCTAACCACTTAGACAATTGTAAGTATAACAAAATGGGATTTGTTAGTTTGAACACGTTGGTTTTAGTAAGCTTTTGTTAAATAAACTATTTTCTTGTAAATTCAACCGAAAAAAATACAACCGAAACAGTTTTGGTTAAATTAACCATTCTGTTTTTTCAGTGTAACTGTGGAAGACTAAAATGTAAAAATATGTTTTGTTCTCTTTCCGGACAGGAAACAATGACACAAGACTATTTAATCTTTAATTAAATGTAAAGTTATCTATTGCTAAATTCATGTCTTGATTTGTAAACGATAAACATTGGGTTTAAAATCATTAGTTAATGATTACATTAAAAGATAGCTGATTTGATATTCGATTTACAAAACGAAAAACATGGCGCCTTGTTTCGATTATTTAAATGTTTAGCTTAAGTGTTAATAAGAGCTAAGTTCTGTAAATAGTTAAGATTATTTAACAAGTTATAAACTACTGTAAAGTAGGTTATTTGTAGATATTTAATGAACAGTGTTATGACTTCACAACGACATGACGCCATCTTTGTTATAAAATGGCGAGCTGTTGTGGAGCCAGGCTCAGTCTGTTTGAGGCATTCATCGAGCACAGTACAAAGTGCAGAAACAGGCAGTCTTGCTTGAAGCGATATCCGGTGCACTTAGAGTGCTGTTACTATTTTGTTAACTACTATTTATTGCTCAATAAGTGTTATGAAAAGTGTTATTCTGTAATAATTGTGATAAAGTGATGGCGCTGTAGTTTCTTGCCCTTCTTCTATAAGCGTCTAGGGTTTTACGAACGTGGCGGTAAATTAGCATTAGCATAGAGCACCTTCTTAGGGTCTATGCAGAAATAAAAGAGCAGAGATTAATTATTAATAGCCCGTTGGTCTAGTTGGTAGTGACCCTGCCTTCTAAGCTTAGGGGCGTGGGTTCGATTCCCATCTAGGACAAACATTTGTGTGATGAACATTTGTGTTTGTTCTATATCTGGTTGTTAATATCTATTTAAGTATGTATTTAAAACTATATATGTATGTATATCAGTCTCTGGCAGCCATATCACAAGCTTTGCTTAGTTTGGGGTCAGATGACCGTGTGTGCAAAAATGTCCCGAATATTTATTTATTTATTTATTTATTTAATTATGGGAACTTTCAATGTGTTTCTTTGACCTACCCCGTGAATAAGTCAGTTTGGTACAGCCTAAAAACTACAAAGTTGCTTAGAAGAGAGTAGTTCTGCCAGTTAAGGTTTTATCTCCAATGGTAGAACCCAGTGATGAAAACAGTATCATCAGCACTAATGACGTCACAGCTTCAAAAAACATCCTAGTACCGGGTGTTCTCCGACATATATATATATATATATATTATTAAGTATAGATAACACATTAACTGTTGCCTACAATTCCATTCACGTAGATATTCATATAAACATAATTATATCGGTATTTGGTTTCAATATTTGTTGCGAACGTGTACGTACGTACTAGTTGGCCCCCCGTGGCTTCCCTTGAACGAAATTGATTTGTCTCAAGTGGAGAACAATATCAGTTCAAAAAAAGTTTTACCAAGGTATGTGTTATTTCAGAACCTAAACTAGGTATCTACATTCCAAATTTAATCAACATCAGTTTAGTAGTTACAGAGATACGTACGTGGTAACAAATATTCACACACACAAACATTCAGATTTATAATATTAGGAAAATATATACCTACAACCTACCTACAAGGGCAGGCCGATGTTCAGCAGTGGACGTCGTGTGGCTGATGATGATGATGACGTACATATAAATAGATGATAGAGTTGCCTAAGTAGGTGTATGGTACCTAGGTAATAAGATAGTCTGTAGATCCAGTTCCCAAAACACTTTGATGCTTTTAGTTGTTATGAACCATCGAGGATACTTTGTAAGTAGGTATAATCCAACCATAAATACAACAGCGGCTTTTTGTTGTAAAACTGATTACACCTAGTCTCATTTGTTCCTATTCTCCGCAAAAAAGGCTCCTTCGTGTATTTTTTGCATTCCCTTTTTACATTATTCTCTCTTGTTCCGCACAAATCTAATTTCACGCCTTTCGCATAGTTATGAATTATTTTTCATACGGTTTTAATATGTAAATACATTTTCCCAGTATTTGCGGTGTAACTTGGGCATACTGAATAATCGAAAATTCTTTAACGACAAGTATAAATTGAAAACTTTGAAAACACCCGATTAAAGAGCTGTTATTCTGCAAACGGCTGGACAGATTTTAAAGAATCACAGGTAATAACAGTGAATCAGGACACTTAAAAAAACCAATAACGGCCTCTCATAGCAAATTTGACGGTTTTAAATCAATTTTATTCAGTCAAATTACAATATTTGAGCTGGAAAAAAAAAACATTTCACTGATACATCTGTGTTTGAGTTTATGATTTGGTTCAAAACACGATAGAATAAACAATCCTCGATCAAAACAAAAACTGAAACAAAGTCGATTCAGTTTATTTTTTTCGTTTTATGCTCTAATGAAAGCTCGTAACAACCTGGAAATTGCATGTACTGAAAGGCAATTTTATTAATTTTGTTTTTATTTGGATAGAATTTTGATAGTGAATAGTTTCGTTTTTTTGTGAAATTAAAAGCGTAAAACGGTCGCGAGAATTTGCGTGCACCGCGTTCAGTACCGCGCCAGGCGTCATCGAGGTCGGACCTATGTTCGTTTTTGTCGTTGCACCGCGGGAGTCCTGACGTTTGGGTGGCAAAATACATCATCGCTATAACTTGGTGGGGGCTGAGGGAGCGTTTTGTTGCCTACGCGACTCGGATAACTGGCCGTTAATCATAGCTAAGAACTCTTTTTATCAAGTCACCTTACAAAAAAAATCGGTTCAGCTGTTTGGGAGCTATGACGCCACAGACACACACAAATACACAGCCACACACTGTAAACTTATAACACTCCTCTTTTTGTGTCGGGGCTTAAAAAGGATAAAATGTATTCTATATAAATATAAAAATGAATCCCTATTTACTTTGGTCACGCCATAACTTGAGAACGTCTTTACCGAATTCATAAAAAAAAGTTTTCTAATACTTGTAGAAGAATCTTACGGAAAGAAAAATTAAGAAAATTGCGCAGACAATTGGAATAATTCAGAACAGTTAACGACGATTTTAACTTCGCGTGTTTGACTGTTCTAAGACAGGACAACGTCTGTCGGGTCAGCTAGTAACAGTATATAATGCAGGGATTTTATCTGTAAGCTCAAGAAAGATAGAAGGGAATTAAGAAAGGAACAAAAGATAAATTAGAGCAAATGTCATGTTGTGGAAAAGCTGGCAGAAGACCGTCAAACCGAGAAGTTACTCCGCCAACTAGAGCTACGCTCTTAATAATTATGATTAATCAATAAGTCTGCAAGCTCAATGACAAATAAACAAGTTAAGGTGGTACGTTTCACCTACGGGGGGCAATAGAGCGCTTTGATTCCGCTTTTATTGTGCGAACTAGTCTGTGGAATGCGCTGCCTGAATGGGTGTTCCCCGATAGTTACAATCTGGGAGTCTTCAAATCACGAGTGAATCAGTTTCTTCTAGGCAAGAGTGCTCCACCGTAGACCGCATCATCGCTTAACATGACAACAACAGGCGAGTTGGCGGTCAAGCGCAAGCCTATTATTTATTTAAAAAAATGATCATTATGATCTTTACAATAATTACCCGGCCTAGCTACAAGGACAAGAAAACTGTTTGAAATTAGAATTTTCCGCCATAGGTGAAATGCACCACCTTAATAACATCATAACTGTAAACAAGAAATACTAGAGAAAATCAAAACGTATCAACGTCTGTACATTTCTGAAGAAGACGAGACCCAATTGTTTCCCAAGTAAAAAAATGTGTCAGAAGGCGAGTCATCTTATTTTTATCAGGGTCCTTTCGCATGGTTGCTTTGTCTGAATGCCAAGAATTTATTGCGTTGTACAGCCTTCAACGGAGCGCAAAGAATTAGCTGGCAATCAGTGAGGTCGCGGGGAGAAAAATAATGACGAGGCGCCGTGAGACGTCGGTCTAGATTTTAGTCGTTTTTATCACAGCTAGCGGTTCTCTGAACGTGTAGAATGATTTTGGCCTACACATACTTAGCGATCTCTTAATACTTTTTTGGAAGTCTTACGCAACCTACCGAAAAAGTATTGTAGAAACATGCCTACTTAAAGTAGGGCCAAATTTATAGATCACATTTGACATCTGTCAGTCTATTGTTTATCAGTCAAAGTCGCAGAGGGAGTATACTTAGCCTATGGTCAAAGTAAATCGTAAAAACGTAAAATTGCCTTCTTTTGTCATTATTACAATAAGTATGTTTGCTAACTGAATAGTTATTTATGATACAAGTGCGGTAAATTGGTTATTACAAACGAGTAGACGAATGTAAGCCCGAGACGAAGTCACGAGTTTGTAATAACCAATCCGCACGTGTGCCATACAACGTTTTACAACACATTTGCGAGAAAAAAACAAAAAATGGAAATTTAAAAAAAAACATAAAGTATACGCACGGTGCTATACAACGTAGCGTGCGGTAAAATTCATTACCGCACGCTCCTTTGTATGATCCGTAATGTTTAACTTTCGAACGATGTATACAGGCTTCGTAAGTGCACTTTTTGAGCAAATGTGTTGTAAAAAAAGTTAAGGATTCGCATTTGTGCAGTTCTATCTTTGAAAAATTAATAATATTGTGTGCGAAGGTTACGTAGTTGAATTTTGATATCGTGTCAAATGTGATCTATTAAATTGGCACTACTTCAGGTAGCTAAATTAATATTTAAAAAAAAAAAAATTACGTGTCAGTAAAACACAAGCCCTGAGCCAAGCTTTTGTTCATAATAAATGTAAATTGAAATTGAAGCTGCGATATTTTTCATAGTTTCACTTTTTACACTGCCACGCGTCAAAACGAACAATTTACCCAAGCGGCGTGGCGTTAAAACATTTAAAAGTGTACTTCTGTAACTGGATTGTCGCGAAGTAGACGTGCATATTGTTTTCAGAAAATAAAGAGTGGCGGCCGGTGCTGCGTCCGTCCACAATTTATGTTTCGCCCGCGCGTCTAGTGAAAGCCTCCGATGAAAGTTTCATCGTATCTACGAGCTGCAGGCGTGAAAATAAAATTGGAGCGAGTTTCGGGCTTCCGGAAATACAGGCTATCGTACTGCGGACCGGGAACAGCGCGGAATAGTTGCTTTTCATCAATGTTGTACGATTTACACGCGCGACAGAGTTGACAGACAACTATGATGATGGATGTACCGCTTCAATGCTATCAGGGCTGCCAACCGATGTGTTTGCATTATGTAGACAACTGGAAACATTATGTTACATACCAGCTATGTTGACAGTTCAAGCACAACTGGCTGTTTTGGTAGAGATATGTGAAGTGGGTATATAAGTATATACCACAGACCTATATCAAGAGAAAGATCACTGGTAATACAAAGTACAAAGCTATTTACCCACCTTTGATGGTTATAGAATAAAAAATACAGTAGGTTTACTAAAACAATGATGATAATCTTTGTTATTCAAATACTATACGTTTTGTCTCGTGTGAAATGTAAGCCTATTTTCGTAAGCCTATTTTCGTAACCAACATGGTGAAATAGATTTGCTCGTAGGTTCTGAAGTTTTCATCACGAAAATGTTAGTAAAGAATCTTCAAGTCCATAGAGATTCGAGATAACGGAAGGGTCCTTTGATTAGACGAAGTTTACTTGCACAAGATACCTATAGATAGCTGTCATTATCATAATAGGGGTGACATGTTTGCAGCATAGTTAATAAATAAATAAAATAAATCACTTATATAATATGTAAATGTGAACAGTATACCGATTGTAACAAAAGGTTATTAAAGGTTAATTAAAAATTCAGTCTAAACTGTTGCGCACAAAATACAATTTCTAGGATATACGCTACCAACTGAGTGGGCTTGAACAGTGAGGTGTAATAATAGAAGATACGTTATACGCGAACAACACGGCTTTAAAAACTGACTAAATGCAGCTTATAATTATTATATCCTACCATGTTCTGACAATTAAATATTTTGAATTTGATATTGAATTTGAATATATACTTACCTACGCATGTAGGTATAATTATGTGCATTTTGTGAAATAAAGAAAAGAATATGTAGTACTTTTTACGTATCTGTTTGTCGTTATATATCTCTCTCACTGTTTACAGATCTGTCGTTAGAAAGAGACAAAAATACAATTTACAACACATTTGCTCAAAAAGTGCACTTACGAAGCCTGAATACATCTTTCGAAAGTTAAACATTACGGATCATACAACGTAGCGTGCTGTAATGAAACGCATCATACAACGGAGCGTGCTGTAATGAATTTGTCCGCACGCTTCGTTGTATAGCACCGTGCGTGTACTTTACGGTATTTTTTTAATTTCCATTTTTTGTTTTTTTTTCGCAAATGTGTTGTAAAACGTTGTATGGCACACGTGCGGATTGGTTATTACAAACTCGTGACTATGGTAAGCCCTCGACTTCGTCTCGGGCTTACATTCGTCTACTCGTTTGTAATAACCAACTTTCCGTACTTGTATCATAAATAACTATTGTTGTAGACACTCGGAGTGCGTGACAGAGAGAAGTCTGAGCAAAGTCAGCCAGCCTTGCATTCGTCTAGTCAATATGGTGGCGGGCACAACCTATCTACAAGTAAAAATATCTTATGGTTTGAACTTTTCGATTATCTTTTAGACCTTCAACGGTCTACGGGCAGTACAACTGTTTTGTAGTATTAGATATCTTGTATTTTGTTTAATTAATAAAGGTACTCTAGAATATTGTACTTTACTTAGCTACACTTTGTAACTATAACAATGTAAAAAATCGATTTTAATCCATTTCTAACTATCGTATCGATTTGAAACTTTGCAAGTAAGTAGGTATATTTAATTTGGATGACAATACAATAACTTAATACCATCGTACTGACCTGATGGTGGAGTCAAGAAGTGGATAGTAGAACTCTTCAATGGCTACTAGTAAACCTTTCGAGCTCATTTGATTGGTTTAACGAGTCCTATACCACGACATTCACTATCCATCTCCCGGTTCCATCATCAGATCCTCGTCACCAAGTGTAATGGGCCCTCCGAGTTCTCGAAGAGGCCCAACCTATAGTTTGTTTGAAAGAGTCACATAAGTTTGTTTTTAGATTTTACCCGATTACCCAAAAAGCAGAGTATGTTTTTCGAGCGTATGTACGTTAATTTGTATTTTACCTCCTATAGAGTAAACGCCTTAACCTATTTTGATGTGTGAGGTATCATTAGATTTGTTATCATGTCTAGTGTGGAATAGGCTACATTTTTCAGTCAGGTTCTTTGTTTTTCTTTTAATAATTTCCTGTTTAAACTATATTTAGGAATAGATGTACGGTCAGGTCACCGTTCATTTATTATTACGTATTCTAACACAATTTTTAAGTTTCAAGGTGCCTTTCTCCGTGGAATAATAAGCTTAATGTAATAAATCAAGGTGCCGAATATCATGCGGGTCGTAAGCTCATAACTGGTAAATTATGTTGCGTCAACAAAAATAGCCGCAGGAAGCATAATATCAGTTCTATAGGACTTCAGTCCACACATTGCTACGTTTTATTTATATACTGAAAACCACGTCAGTTTCCCTAATAACATTTTTAATATGTTTTGTGCAAACTAATATTTTTATATATTTTCAGTTACTGCCCAAATACGAACTATAAATATTTATTTTAAACATTTACATTTTATTTTTTTTAATATTGCGAATTGACACTTAGGTCACATAGTGAGTATCTGTAAATATATAGTTCTGCAGGCCAGTTCGTCAGTATACAAGCAGTATTAATGAACTAAAAAAAACAATGAAAGTACTAATTATTGTCAAATTTGACATTTAACGACGTAAAGTAGCAAATTTTAAGTAGCACCTCTTTGTAAAAGCAACGATTGTCGTTTATATCAAAATAAATTAATGTAGATCATTGCGAAATCTATCATTTTAAAAACTAAAACCCGCTGTTGTGCTCATAATATCATAGTATATAATAATTTATGTATTGGGTTGTATAAAATACTGGTTGTCGGAATCTCGTATACAAAAACGCAATACTCTCTCGTTCACTGACTGACTGATCACGAAATCTTGAATACTTACTGTTTGATCTACAAAGCAGATTAGTATTATAGTAGGGTATTATAGTAGTATAGTAGGGTATTATAGTAGTATAGTAGGGTAAATTCGTTAGGTTTAGAGGTCCGCTAACAAAGGATTTTGCGATAGGGCCAAAAATTAAGACTTCGGCAAAAAATGGAAGTTAAAAGTGAATGGAAGTTTAATAGAGGTTAAAAGTTCATATACAAATGTAACCGTGCAAAGTTGCCGGCCACAGCTATGTTCAACTTATAATTTTAATGAGTTGAAAAAATAAATACTTAGTTCATAACCAATCCTGGTGGCAACGCAGAAACCATTATGACCGAAAATTACTATAAGAACAAAAATCGTCGTAGCTGTCATTGTCGCTTCTCTTTTGCTTAGTTTCTCTGGAGTTTCACCCTAGGGTCGATTCGAGGGTAATGTCGAATATAACGGTCAATAAAATTGAAAGATATGATCGCTCCCAAATTTATCAGCGGAACATCAAATGTCCCCCAAAATTTCACACTACAACTTCCTATTTATTTGGTTGTCAGTTAAGAGGGACATTTTATTAAAATCTCAATTGTTTATACTGTAGTGTAGTACATATAGATCGATGTTTATACTTATTATATACTAGCGGTCTGCCCCAGCTTTGCACGGGTTTAGATTATAGCCTATGTCACCCGGGGATAGTGTAGCTTCCCAACAGTGAAATAATTTTTCAAATCGGTTCATTAGTTTCGGAGTCTATTCAAGCAAAAAACAAACAAACATACAAATAATCAAATCTTTCCTCTTTTTATTATTAGTATAGACTACTAATAATCAATTTTCCTTGGGTTTTTTCCCACATGTTGTCTAAAATGAGGCTACCGAACTTTTAGAGATTTAAAGGTAGGAATTGGCTACCTACTGTCTTTTTTATCTGTTATCTACTGACAGGTGGCTAATGTGAGAAGCAAAGGGTACAAAGTCCTTGGTGAGAAGTCACTATGCACTGTTAGTTTGGTGCAATGATCTTATATTCTCATTGGTTTGGTGTGTAGAATGATGACATAGCAAAATAAAATTGTCGTAGCATAATATTTCAAGAACTTTATTTAAGTAGCACAAAAGCACAAATATAAAGAAAAGTTGACTTTATGACAAAGAAGAGCTTCGCAAGTGTTCTGGACACATCTTAGTCTGGAGGAGGACTGTCCACGAGGTGCGAGCGCTGAGATTCGTAATTCGTGATTCGTGACGCAACGTTTCCGACACAATACATGTGGTAACCTAAAAAAGGTTGCAGGCATGATTTTTAAGGATAGAATGCGTTTGTGCTCAAAAACGGTGAAGGAACCCGGTATGTCCAGGAACCTCAAAGTCCAAAGACATCTGACATTCATCAACATGCATTGGGCCAGCATCGTGCATTAGTGCCCATCCTCTCTCTGAGACAAACTTCATCATCATCAGCCGGAAGACGTCCTCTGCTGAACATAGGCCTCCCCCTTTAACCTCCACACTGAACGACAGCCTGCCTTTTGCATCCACTGGATGCCCGCGACTCTCACAATGTCGTCGGTCCATCTAGTGGGAGGCCTCCCTACGCTGCGTCTTCCGGTTCGTGGTCTCCACTCCAGAACTTTTCTTCCCCATAGGTTATCGGTTCTTCGAGCGATGTGGCCTGCCCATTTCCACTTCAACTTGCCGGTGACTGGTTCTTTGGCGAATATCCACATTTCCTCCGAAATCCGTTTCCTTCCCACGAAACTCCGAGCATAGCTCTCTCCATTGCCCGCTGTGTAACTCTGAGCTTTTCCAAAAGGCCAACAGTTAAGGACCACGTCTCAGTACCATATAGACAAACCTGTGTCCCAGCAATGGGAACATAATAATGATGATGAGAATGCTTTTAAATTAAAATCACCAGTAGGGCTTTGACTCGTAATTGTTTAAGCTTTAGTAATATTTATACACTACACTAATTGCTAAATACCTAGTTGTACAATGTGTAAGTTTACTCTCAGTGAACGAGTAGAACTCAGATCAAATAGACTGGATGTGGTATAAGCCCGAGCTGCTATGGAAAAAAGTCTGGCACTTTTTGCGGGAGACGAAGTAAACACGCATAGCACACACTTGTTTTCTAAAGCCCACCCATTCTAGTAATCGAATACATCTCTATAAGCGCACACTTCAATATAACCTGCACTCATCAAAGGAGTAGAAAGACGATACACGTACGTCGTACCTATCTACTAATGTACGTTGTAATATGTTTGTTTCCTAGTAAGTGAACTTATAACTAATATGAATAATATAATATTATGTTGGTTACTTAAGAGCTTGTGTGTTTTGTGCGTTTTCTGTGGCGTTCGCGCATGTCAATGTGTTTTGATGATAATATAAAATTATTGAATGTAGGTATTAATTGAATTGAAAACTCACAGGCCCGCAGTTTTACCTGCTGTCCTACATCCATGACAATAAGCTTTCTCCATACCAAATTTCATCGCATTTAGTTTTTAAATTGATGGTGCTGTCTACGACTTGAAGATACCCAGATTGTAACTATCGAGGAACACTCATCAGCCCGGCTCGATAAGACGTTAGTGCGTTTACTCAAATTTTTGCATTTTTAATATTAGTATGAAATGTGTAAAACATTTTGTAATCAAAAGTTATATGATTATTTACGGGATATTTACCGTGGTAAGGTTGTTGAATGTGGTTGTGGTTGTAGTTGTGATTTTGTAATCATTTCGTAAATTTTCGATTTTACATTAAGTACGTAAATTCAAACAAAAAAGGATAAAATGCGCGAGCGAGAAAAATGATGTACGCATTAGCTCATATACGTAGGTACTATTAAATTAATTACATGTTACAGAAAATGGCATCTTGACGCTTACTCGTTTCCTGAGTATAAAGTGTTATTAGTTTTGTCTACGTTTATTGATTTTAGTCGATAGGAGATAGGTCCTATGTTTGCTCACTTAAATTTTGTTGCCCTTCGCAACAGAATCACATCCCGAAAACCGTAGATTTTGTAGATAAGTTCCCATCACCCTAACAAAAGTGTTATTTAGCCTGAAATATGGGTCTTTTATAAGAAGGAAAAGCAATTTCCCGCTCGCCTAGGCTCAGGGTAACTTTTCGCGGGGAAAATGTCTAGTGCCAGTCACCTATAGTACCTATTAGGCAAATGGGATCTTCAGTTCATTATTACAGTTTCTTCTGACTATTTCCATAGTTGTAGAGTATGAAGAGTGGGTATTTTGATACCCACTCTTCAAGATACACACAGACAATAATACACACTCTACCCACAAGAAAATCATACAAAAGGTTTGGTACCTATGACAAAGATTTCAGTTTAGACTAGAAAGATAGTGCGTGTAAACATTTTAACTACTGAGGTACGTACTTATTTTAAAAACTATTTAACCTGGTAAATGTTTAATACATTATTCTTAAAATAATAATGCAAATAGTCGTTGAACCTCAAACGACAGTTTCATTTAAGAAATAAGCAAACGCATTCTAAAATAACCTGAGATCGAAACTATTTAGTTTAGATATTTATCTAGCTCAGACTGACTAAACCGAGTCAAGGAATTTTAATCTCTAAAAGCGTCGCTTACCGCCACTTCAAGGCGACGAAGCAAATTCAGAGGTCGCTCTCAAGGTGTCCAAATATCAGCTACTTGAACGGCTGACTAATTAAACTAAAGCTTTGTCTGCCCAAACTCGTTTGGTTCATGAGATAAAAGGACTGCTGGTAGCGTGGTCGTTTGTTATGGAACCCCTGTTCTATAGAGGCCAAGTTAAGCTAGGGAACTTAAAAAGACACTTCAAAAAAGATAATACGAAAGTCTAAACACTGACCTCGCTCTGACTGACACATCTCTTTTTGAACAAGCGTTTTTTTTTTTGGATCGTTTCAGCATTTAAAAATCAGAACATGTCCAGGATCTCATGTGAAGGAGTTTTTAATGCATTTTAGGTTTACGTTTGGTAATATCCTGTAAGAGCTGTCTACGATAGACCATGAGTCACAGATCTACTACCTATAGATTTTCAATGAGCGTGGCTAGCTCAGTGCCTCTCGCTTCAACAAGGTGTGTTGCCACATTAAAATGATTTGCTATAAGTTAGGGTAATTTACCTACTATGATGGGTAGTGAATCTTCAATGAGTACTTTGGAAACAATACTACCTTTTAAATATTTATATTTTATACACTATCTGCTGCAACCCGCGGTGCTACCTGCAATTTCCTGGGAAGAAAAGTACGTTGTCTGTCCTCATGACAAACCCTATCGCCCTGACAAAATTTGACTTAGCCCATGATCTAAGAAAACAAGGTCTAGCAATTTGAGAGTGGTCCCGCAATGACGTTACTGTCCAGTTGCCACTTTATTCAATCAGCTGTTACGTGGTGTATCGTCATCTCTCTCGAACCTGTTGTAAATTGACATCATGACATCATTGCGGGACGCCCACGTAAACATTTTTTCTCGGATTGCTATACCTGGCGGAGTATATTATTATACCATGACTTAGCCGTTTCCTCGTAAAAAACAGACAGAAAGTTACTTGCGTTTTTATTATAATTATTTGCTAGGATTAGAATATAGTACTAGAAAAAAAGGTTGTAAAGTAACCATAGCATGTTTTTTTATGATTAATAAAAAATAATAAAAAAGTCAGAGTTAAAACGGAAGGGGTGGGGGGGGGTCCCTCATGCAACAAACGTTAAACGTATTTTTGGATTTGTTCTAGTGTAAAAACGGTAATCCGTACAAGCGTCAAATTTAGCGGATTATAGTGAACATAAGTAAAACAACAAATAATAAATACTGGCCAAGTGCGAGTCAGTGACAAATTTCTGTTTACCACTAAGCTAAGCAACGTCAGGCGCGGTCGGTACTTGGATGGGTGACAGCCTGGGCGTGATGTTGTCTTTTTGCACAACTTTTTGTATTTTGTGATTGTAAACAACTCTCAGCGCGCGAGCCCGACTCGCGCTTGGTCAGTTTAGTTTTTTCATGAACGGAATTATGTATAACATTCCAAATAATTAGATAAATAGACTCTTTAATGTTTACAGTAAAAATTCACGAACAGCGCGTAGCTTTTTGAATCGGTTCGCCGAAATCGCCTTTTGCTTTTCCAGCTTCATAACTGTAGCCTCATTAGTATATATTTAATATTAACATTCACCATATTCATATGGGCATAGAAGGGTCGGTATTTTGCACTTCTTGCAATGTGCCAGCTTTTTTCAGCAATGTGACAGGATTAGTTGGAAACCTGCAGAACGAATAATTTATGTTAGTTGCGGTGGGTAATTTCTTTCATAAACTGGCAACATTCATCATTTATTTTCTAAGTGAATAATTTGATAAAATTCATAGAATTAGACCACAAATCGACCCAAAAACTGACTAATTATGAATAAAATATTTATGAATTGATATCCTGAATGTCTTTAGGTGATCGTTACAAGCGTTATTGTGTTTACTTACTTGTGAAATAATATTTCATCGTTTTGTCGCTCACTGCGCTTCTTGCAGCCCAAAATGCGACAACCAAGCATTGTAGAACCGTTTTTACAGTAATTACTCAGAGAAAAGACGCACATAACACATTAAATCACCAAAAAAAGGTAATAAATAATATTCAGACCCGTTTTGTTTGGCACTGAACCGTCAGATTTTGACATTTCAGGTCCAAAAAAGAGGCCACGCCGATAAGGACAAAAAAGTCTATTTATGTCCTTATTGTACTTGTGCTGAGCCATATCAAGTTGTCTCTTTCACTGAAATATATTGCCGATCTGGTTGTGTATATCTGTGCCATGAGTAATAAATAGGAAGAACCGGTTTACTCCTAATTCTATTTACTGTAAGGTTTTACTCTCAAACGACAGTGTATTATTTCACAGAAAAATGCAGATTCTGGTAGGGACGTTTCACACCATTGCAGATTTCGCTCAAGTTAAACTTAGATGAAACTGTTTAACCAATGGTAGATAAGATACCTACAGTATTTAGTTCGCTGCAAGCTGATGTAGCAGTGATTCGGTCACAGAACCGATAACCGCCCAGCGGTTGTCAGTTCTGAGACAGTAGACTCATTCTAAAGTGGAGACCACGAATCAGCAAACGCGGTGTAGGACACTCTGAGACTCGGTAGAGTGACGATATCCGTAAAACAGTAGGCAGTGATTGGAGGCAAGAAGCCAAGGATCGGGCCGAGTGGTGTGCCAGAGGTCTGTGACCAGCAGTAGACTAAGGTGGGTTGATTATGACGATAATATTTAGTTAATATACACTACAACCGATTTTAGTTTATTTCTAGGTATTATTTAGCTGTTTAACTTTAACATTAGGACTAACACAAGCGCTGCAAAAAGCTGCGTTCTTTACACAACTCTGGGCTTTGGCCGCAAGGTGAAGGTGATTATAAAACACCGCCCCATTAAAGTGATTTGTATGGCATCGACACCTTAAGACGATTTTTAATTACTTAACCCTTTTTCTCAAAAGCAACCTTCAGCGACCGCTAGACGTACCTAAAGTAAGTATTTGCGTCTAGGCTTTTGTTTAAAATATTTTGATTGAGCGGTTAAGATAAGCTTGACAGACCCAGAATATTCTTAATTGACAAGAGTTCAAAAATTCTGCATGAATTTTGTGTCCAGACAAAGTTGGAGGGACGAACTGGACTCCTACTTGAAACGCTAGACCCAAACTGCGCAAAATATCTAGAGATGAATAGAAGGTGGGAAAGGAGGCATTTTCACTGCAGTGACGGTGTAGGTTAATATAATAATAATAAGGTTAGCGTTTAATTTTTAAATAGTTTTTGGTACTAAATAATGTACTCATTATTATGAACAACTTTTATCACAGAACCAACCCTGAAGACGCCAAAAAACATTTTCCATAGAAAATTTTCATTCGCAGTCAACGAAATGTTTGGAACAGCATTTTTTTGTGATTTCAGGCTTGTTCCCATAGTAAAAGTTGTTCCTAATGATGAGTACTCCTTCCGTTTAACCCTGTATAAAGAAAGGTAAAGTTTTGTCTTTGTTTATATTTTACCGTGTCATAAATTTGGAATAGCGCTGAGCTTATATTATGATTTTAATTTACATCTTAAGATAAACGGCATCGCAAAATAATCATCACAAAACTTTTTATTGACATAGATATTCCAGAAACGTCGTAAAATTTTCATAGGTGAATCCTATGAAATATAAATTTCAAGTGGGTGTGTTAATACTCTCGAGGCAAAAGCGTTTCAGTCATCTCTAGAGAGATGTTAAACCCCCGAGATAAAGTCACTTGCCAGTTAAGTTTTACGACTTTGATGTGAATTATTTAGACTGGAAATTAGTAACATCAGAAAATGTTGTATCTAATAGCTACCGGCTAAATTATGGATGTATCCTGATGGAGAACTCTTTGGGTGGTTTTACTAAAACAAAAGGGAAATTTATGAAAACCCTACAATTTTATAAGCAACATAGTATTGTCAACTTAATCGATAGGTTATGGATATAGTTTATGAAATAGGAATGAAAACCATGAAGCCCACATTCCCGTTATACCTCTCGTCCAAGCGGACGTGCACAATTTTGTGCAGAAAAGACTGGGAGAAACTGCCTCAGAGGTCAGCACCTGGAATCAAGTCCGGGGCCGAACTTTAAGTCATATTTACCCCAGATTCCGTCAAAGCACACGCTTCTCTTCGCTCTCTTCTTACCGGATATCTGGCATAGGGACATGGTCTATTGAAGCTACCGGGAGGCTACAACCTGGTTGACTGGAAGAGATCGCTTATAGCGATAAGGCCGCCAATTGTTTCACTAGTTTTAAGTTGTTTATGTCTTATGTAAATAAAATAATACCTACGTGATAAGTCCCGATAAACATTTTAAACATGTGTTCAAATCGCGAAAGTTTAAAAATTACTTTTGCTAGCTAGGTAAGTATATGAGGTAAGTAGGCATGTATCGACCCTTGCATCCAAAAGACGAAAAAAATGTGCACATTTTTATTCAAAATTAGATACCAAATAACACCTCTATAGATTTTTTCACAAAGCATCTCCGAAAATCTCATACGTATAAATAACAGGAGAAATTTTCAGGACACTTTCCCATAAATATGATAAAGGGGGTGAGAGAGGGTTCTTCAGAACGTCACCTAAGGCACTTACTGCTCGCTTCGACACCCATAATTTTAATAAGACATCCCGGGATTCGCTACATAAGTACGATCATAACATACCTACAGATAGGTGTCGATTATTTCATTTTTGAGGAAATAATCAGTAGAACAATTTATGTGATATTATGGCGTTATCAAATTAAATGCCATTCAACTGAGATACTTTCCAGTTCAAAACTTTTATTTGTGAGTAATGTTTATATTTTATGATTAAGTATTTAGTTTTGTGTACCTACCTACTTCTTAAATAAAATTAAATAAGTAAAAGGCGCAAATGCGAAAAGTTTCAAGAATAAAATTATTATTATGGACCCCAGTGCAACATGGGTGGCGTGTGTACTGTGTAAGTACACGTACTTAGTTTCCTGCTAAAAAATTAACAAACTATCTAATATTGAAAATTATTTATTTGGTTATACTTATGTATCTAATAAATTAAGTTAACCTGAGTATTCTTTACCAGTGTGAAAGGACTTAGAGCTGAGGACAACCATGCACCTATTTCTCTCAATTCTAAAATTATTCTAAAGAAAGTAGCAAATCTTTTTTGTTTAAAATTTTATGACCGTTGATTCAATATCCTTTAGTCGTAATATTAAACAAGTTTACATCAAGTCATAGTCACAGTCAGAGTCAAGCAAAGTAAGTCACGGTCAAGTCAAACTCATGCCCCTGTAAAGTGGTGGAGACTTTACAAGAGGCTCCTATGGAGTTTTGGAAACAACACGAAAAGACCCGTTTCACCTCGTTATATCACTTGACCACACTCGAGCACGTTTACGAGCACTTAATGAATAATAATTCACCATTTAGTACACATTAACACTCGAAAATACACAAGTTTGGGAAAATAATCCAACGAGCCGACATGTTTTTTCCGCGTTGGCGCCAAAACTCTCCTAAAGTAGCTACATTTTTTTTTTTTTGTTAAAATCTTCATGAGCGTGGATTCAATGTCCTTTACTCGTAATATTAAACAGTTTACTTTGTCTTAATAGCGTGAAACAAGTCATAGTCACAGTCAGAGTCAAGCTAAGTAAGTCACGGTCAAGTCGAGCTCATGCCCCTGTAAAGTGGTGGAGACTTTACAAGAGGCTCCTATGGAGTTTTGGAAACAACACGAAAAGACACGTTTCACCTCGTTATATCACTTGCCCACACTCGAGCACGTTTACGAGGACTTAATGAATAATAATTCACCATTTAGTACACATTAACACTCGAAAAAACACAAGTTTAGGAAAATAATCCAACGAGCCGACATGTTTTTTCCGCGTTAGCGCCAAAACTCTCCTAAAGTAGCTACATAGTGTAAAGTCTTGCCAGTTGACAAACTTAAATATAGCTAACTAGCTAACGAACTTATATATATTATACAAGGTGTTGACTTGAAACTGTGAAATATTTGCCTAAGGAGGCTAGTTACTATTATTCTTATACAGAACCAATAACTAAGGAAAAAATCTACCGGGCTGTACAGACAGAGCTGGGCGGCTTCGTTTGTAGAAATAAACCGGCCAAGTGCCAGTCAGGCTCGCGCACTGAGGGTACCGTACCACCACAAAATTCAATAACGAAATTACCAGTTATAACTTGGTAATTAACAGAAACTTATCACCGACTCGCACTTGGCCATTATTGTTGTTGTACTTTAAAGTGTGTACTATAATCATACCAAGTTTGACGCTTCTATGTACCTATTACCGTTTTTATATTACAGCTAATACAAAAATTCGTAAAAAAATATACGTATTTGTTGTATACCCTTTCGTTTTTACTTTTAGACTTTTTTTATAATTTGTTAGTTAATCCGCTGTAACATTATATTTTCTGTGAAAATTTCAACTGGCTATTTATTACGATTCGAGAGATACAGCCGTTTAAAGGTAGGACAGACAGACAGACAGACGGACGGACAGACAATGTAGGCTAAGTAATAGGGTCCCGTTTTTACCCTTTGGGTACGGAACCCTAAAAAGTGGTGGGCGACCTTGGTCGCGCACCTTGTGCCTGAATACAGCGCGTATTTTAGTAATTTAGTGTCCTATTTTGGTATTATCTAAATATAATTTTTTTTTTATAAAATGTTTCTATAATTTAACCGTAGCACAGAAGACCGTAGGTTATTAACTAAAGGCACTACTTTGAGTCTTTATCTGTAAATTAATTTGCTGCGTGAATGGGTATTCCCCGTTAGTTACAATCGAGTCTTCAAGTCGAGAGTGAATCGGTTTCTTCTAGGCAAGCATGCTCCATCGTAGCATCAAGCGAGATGGCGGCGAAGCGCAAGCCTATCTATTAAAAAAAGCACAGTTGCCTAACACCCTGTATTGCTGTAAGGTATTAATTACTGTGCAAGCAAAGCTATCTCCTAATGGTGCAGTATCAATGTGCAAATGACTGACCACATAGCTCCCATATAATATCCGACGATTACCTACTCAGGTAATATTGACATGGGTAATGTTTGGCTATGCATCTTACACGAATAGGTACCATCTATTTACTTATTGATTTACTTACATTTCGGCCGTCAGAAAATTACATCTGACAGATGTAGGTAGGTACATTGAAAAAAACTATTTTACAACACATTTGCTCAAAAAGTGCACTTACGAAGCCTGTATACATCGTTCGAAAGTTAAATATTACGGATCATACAACGGAGCGTGCGGTAATGAATTTTACCGCACGCTCCGTTGTATAGCACCGTGCGTGTACTTTACGGTATTTTTTTAATTTCCATTTTTTGTTTTTTTCTCGCAAATGTGTTGTAAAACGTTGTATGGCACACGTGCGGATTGGTTATTACAAACTCGTGACTATGGTAAGCCCTCGACTTCGTCTCGGGCTTACATTCGTCTACTCGTTTGTAATAACCAACTTACCGCACTTGTGTCATAAATAACTATTTTTATTTTACTGTTGTATTGTTGTAGAATCTTATTACGTTCAAGAAGCTAGTAAAACTGATCATAATTTACTGTGTTCGTTCAATGTTATGGCAACCGTCAGACGCATTCTTTCAGCGGCCTCACTTTATCTGTGTAGTTGTCTATTATGTCATCTGTGGTTCAGTTAATTATTAGGTAGATTATGTGCAAAATAAGAAGGTAGGTATAGGAAGTGATACGTAGAAGTGATAGCTCACTGACATGACATGATTGACATTTTCAGCTATGATTGAAACTAGCTGAACTTTTCGCAATTTCAGACTTGTACAAGACTTGTACAGAGTACAAAGGCTTCCTTTCAGCTTAGACTAGTTAGGTACGTAATTAAGTAAGCACAGTATTGCCCTAAAAATCTACGACCCTTATCTTTTTTCACAGACTCTACCTTCTATGGACATTAGCAAAATAGATAAGAAATTCAAGACCGATGTTTTATGTTCTTTTGTATTGAATAGATCTTCATTTGACCGCGACCATTGGACGAAAAAAACTGTTATATCATCGGCCGCAGTAAAAATCGCATTACCCGGACAAATAGCGATAAAGCACGTAATTTAGATACGAGAATGGATACAAAATGTAAATAAATCACTCGCCGCAATAAATAACAATGACCGTGGGATGGAATGGAACCCTTTCGTAGATGAAATAAAATTGTGTTTACTTTTTTTGTGCCCACTTTGGACATTGCTCTCTATTTTTTTAAGATAAGTAGCCAAGGTATCACTGATTGCGGTTTCTTATAGCTGGATTAGGCAGGCAATGAATATTGTATATTGTAGCGACCCAACCAAGCTGTTCCAAATTCAAGTTGGTAACAATGATCAAAATCCAAAACACTAGGTACCACCTATATAATTATTTCATTCAGAATCCAAACTTTATTTTGTGACTTCGATATTTTCTAGGTAAGATGATTAACTCGAATAAAACTGAAGAATCAAGAAAGTGGCGTGCAATCTATGCATACTTACCTACTTGAGTGCTTGAGCGCAATGTCGCTGCGAGTATTCCGATATTCCACAGAAGGTATATACTTATTAGGTATTTCGCAAGTAAAGTTGTATCACAATATGAACCGATTTAGATGAAATTTGTATTCACTATGTGAATAAATCATAACGATATTATGTCTCTCAAACAAAATCAAAGTCATTTGTAACTACGTACTTTACAAATTCGATCATAAACCGGTCGATATGGGCAAATTATTTGCCGAAATTCAGGTCGATGTGCTAATGATGTCTGCTTCCATTTCTGTGTACATTACACAGAAATGGGACAGAAAGCAATGGAGCCGCTACTTACAAGAAATTCAAGTACGAAAGAAGCATTTTTATACCCACATAAAAATATGGGAAAAAAAGCAGCTACCTTACAATACTAGGTAGGTAAAGGAAACCATAGCAACCATACCATGGTGGTAGCCATGTTATGGTTACCCCGCAATGTTTTCGTTCTTTCGTTCACCGGCTGCTCAAGCTCATTAATCATAAGTATTTAATCCGCATCTTGCGAAGTGAGATCCGGAGCAAACGTCGCTACAAAAAAATATTTAAAGGTCCCAAGACCGGACCAAAAACAATTAAACATCGACATTAGACTACATAAAATACGTAGCTGTAGGTACTCCACCCTATTTTGTCCCATCAACGCTCGTATTCGGAATATAATGGAGAGTGGCCGGCGCATCCAATTTTGCGTCCACATTATCTATGTTGTTGCAGCCATTCCCGCCATCTATTTCCCAAGGCGATCTGTACAAAATCATCTCCTTCGCCTAAGTTTAATTGAGAAACGGCGTGGACATTATACTGTTACGCTTTGGACACTGGATTTCCCCCTACTGCTAAAACAAAGTTTATAGTGTTTCAAATTGCTCATAGAAATGATTGGTGATGTAACACCAGAATAAATACTTAAATCGTGAACGAAAACATTCACCATTGCCACCAGTGGCGGCGGAGATGGTGGCGGCAATTGGAAATTGACGGTACCTACTAACTACTACGGTAGTACATTAAAGTAGTACTTATAGCTTATAAAACTTACTAAAATTATTATAGTTTAAAAAACACGCTTAACTATTTAAGAGTTCCACTAATCACCCTCCAGGTCCATCATCAGACCATTATCTCCTAGTGTAATTATTAATGTATGGGACTCGTTAAAACAAACCAAATGAGCTCAAACTCGAGGGATTTAAGTCTTGAAGTTTTTCACTCATCATCATCATCATCATCAGCCCCCCGATTCTACTAAAGAAATTGTCTTTAAATTGTAATTGTTGCGATTTTAATTGTTAAATAACTGCCTCAAAATTGACAGTTTTTAATTTAAAAAAAAAACTAAGTTATAATATTAGGTGGTTGTATTTTTCTAGTATAAAAAATATTTAAAACTATCAATTTTGAGGCAGTTATTTAACAATTAAAATCGCAGCAATTACAATTTAAAGACAATTTCTTTAGTAGAATCGGAGCCCAGATCATTTGATGGTATCAAATTATTGTATTGTCGTCTTGATTACATATACCTTTTTATTTATTTTTTTATTTTTTTATAATTAATACGCTTGCGTTTGACCACCATCACCACTTACCTACCTTACCTACTTGCCCATTATTTATTATTATACTTTAGTGTGTACTATAATCATGCCAAGTTTGCATTTGTACCTAAGTACGTACTGTTAGAGCAAAGCGTTACATTAGAGCAAAAACAAAAATAGGTACGTAAAAAATGCGTTTGTTGTATGGGACCCCCCTTTAGTTTTTACTTTATTATTTCTTAGTTAATCCGCCGTAACATTACCACAGAAAATAAGACAAACATTACATAATATTCTGTGAAAATGTCAACTAGCTATTACGATTCGAAAGATACAGCTGTTAAAAGGTAGGACAGACCGACAGACGGACAGACAGCGTAGGGTCAGTAATAGGGTCCCGTTTTTACCCTTTGGGTACGGAACCCTAAAAACGAAAGTAACTCTTACTTTCGCTTTTAGGTATATTAGTCGCTACGTCTGTTGGTAGGTACGCTTTTCACGACTAGCTAGGCCAATCTAAACGAAATTTGGCAGGAAGATAGTGTGCATCATGAGGACGGACATAGGGTACTTTTCCCCTCAGAAAAGCGGAAAAACTAGAAAGTTGATATTTATCTCTTTACCTACAAAAGGTACCTAAATAAGAATAATAAAAGACATAATAAAAATCCAATAAGGATCATAATTTATTTATAAAATGATATAATACACTTTACAATTGACCGAACACTCGTTGGCATGGCCGGACAGTAGAATTTAACATTTAATATTAAATTCTAAACAGGCACCTACTGCTTCTTCTTCGTGCCATAGAATTTAAATTAAAAAAGTTTAAATTTTTAAGAGAACCACTCGAAATACAATGTCACCCCTATAACGCGGTACATTTTCAGTGCTAAAACAGAATTGACACAGTCCGTCTCTTTTCAGTTCGTAAAATATAGCTATTCCTGTCACAGTTCCCAAAGTTCCCAAAAATCTAGGGCTGTGACGATGTTGGAAATTGATCATAGTAATAGATTATTGTTACTATTTTTAATTATTATATTTGGCTGTGTAACTGAATATTTTATCATGCGGAATAATAATACATACTTAATCATATTTTTACTAATTTAAATATCAATCCAACTCATCAGCAACGCTATAATCGGATTCTGAGTCACTAGAGCAGTCCTGCAGAACAATAATAAAATCTTCACTTATTAGGTACGTTGTTAAAATTACCATTGCTTTAAATAACAAGATTTGCAATTATTGCAAATCTAGATTTTTAATGTAATAAGAAACAATTTTCTCGATTTATTTTAATTGTAAGATCGATAACATTAAAGTTCTTGCTGTGGTTAGGAGCTTCCACTAAAATAAAATGAATGGACGGGCCCTAACCATTGAAATTGCTCAGTAAAAACGAGTCAAAACCGTCGGACATATACTTCAACACCTAATTATAAAAATGTACAGTATATTTGTTACAAAAAATACATAGATTCCGGTTTTATTTTATTTATTTATTTTATTTATTCATCAACAGAATGCTTACAGTTAAACCAAAGCGCAAACTATTTAAATAACTATTTGTGTATTTACACTTTGGAAAAGCATATGAATGCATAATTTTGTCAGATGTTTCGTTATCGCGTAACAATAGTCTCGTGTTGCACTTCCTACGACTAGAGACCGACTGAAACGAAATGAGAGCCGGCGCTCATTTTGGTATCTTCAAAAATGCGCTTCTACTGGGCCTGTCCATTCATTTTATTTTGGTCGAAGGTTAGGAGACGCAAAGAACGTTCAGATACGTTCCACCAATAAAGTGTGACTGGTGTAGATTCTGTTGTATCATTATCTAAACTAAACAGCTCTAAAGTTGTTGCCTTTCTTGTCTCATATATTGAAATTAAAAGGGACGCCAATAATGTTAATCTTGTCAGACTGGTTTAGGTTTATTAGTGAGTGACTGTGAGTGGTATGACAGAATCGACACAATTGTCTCGCGTACATCTTTAATGTTATAAATACGGAACTTCATCATCATCATCATCAGCCAGAAGACGTCCACTGCTGAACATACAACACGGAACTTGATGAACATGATTTCGAAGACATCTTGTCACGGGACTCGAGCTATATTTTACGAAGTGTAGATCCAACCATACAATCAAATATGGCGGACATGCAGCCAATGATAATTCACTGATGAGAAAATTCAGAGCTGTCACTGGCCAAAAACTACCAACTCTGTTTACATAGTTGAAAAAAACCCAGACTGTACATAGAAGCGCAGAATTAGAGGCAAGAAAGCGTAGTCTGTTCAACTCATTTAAAAGACCTAAGAGCTGATTATAAAATATAGAAGCCCATCAAAGAAAACAAAATTAAAAAAAAAACTAAAATGAATAATTATAAGTATTTCATGCTAGACAGAGAGCGCACGTTATAACGTCGGGCCATATAAATGCTATACTAAAACATGCTTTGCAGGAAAGGTACAGAGCATCGGCTCTCTATCCCCACCAAAAACTTTACAGGTTTATAACTCAGAAATTTATGGGCCAATTTAAATTGTTTTTTTTTCAGTATGTGTAATGTATTTAACATACGTAGTATAAGTATGACATCTTTGGTATTTAATTATATCATTCGCTAAGCCTGTAATTTGTAATAAAAGACGCATTAGGACATTTAGGGCACAGCCTTATTTTAAACCCCAAATATGCAGGTCTCGAGTTTAGTTGACAATGCCAGGTTATTTTAATGCAGTTTCTGAATCACAGAAAAGAAAAGTAAATAGAACAGAAATGAGAAGGAAAATCTGTTACCAGGCATTATGAGTGAACCTTGACTAAACATTATTATTTAGATCAACGCATCGAACTCCGCATCACAGCTTCTAACTGATTTCGAATGACTGACGTTTCTTTTATATGCGTGCAACTGGCTACAACAAATTTCTTCACAAAGTAGTTTTTCTTCAAAATCAGCTTGTTTCATATAGGTGTTTGATTTGTGAAAAATATAATTAAATGTAACACGATTACTAAAGAAACTATTTAAATTGGCTTATAAAGTACTGAGATATGTTGTTTTTGTTTGGGTTAAGAAGGGATGCTCTGTCCCTTTCCCGCTATGTGAATATCGCATGGTGTATTGACATGTGACATCAATCGTAAGTATAGTGCGCTCTCTGTCTAGCAAGAAATTAATATTGTTATATCTTCCTTAATTTTGATCACATTTCAATATTGTTTTCGGTGTTCGGCTCTATTTATGGTCAGCTATTTTTTAAGATACCTATTTAAAAGACATCTGTCCCGATGTACCGTAGGTATGCACCATTGACCAATGGTGCAGATGCAACTGCTTTGTATCGTTTGCACCATTAAAGGTGCAAACGCAACTAGCGTTTTCACCTCGTACCGTATGCACCATTGGCTTGCACCATTGGCTTGCACCATCAATGGTGCAGGTGTAAAAAACTATTCCTACCATGAATTTTAAAACAGTCGTAAATGAATTTGTCGATACCAGGTACCAGGATCAGATCAGCGTTCAAGAAATCAGTTGTACAAGTCGTAGGATATTCGGAAAAATCGAATCTTTGCTACAATCCTAGGAGGATTGCAAAAGACCGGATATTCAGAATCTAAGACAGATTGTCGCAATCATCCGAGCTATTTTCAATATCATTGCGTAAATCCAGCTTATCTTAGGTATGTCGCTAATATAGGCTCACCTTAAGTGCACTGATTGACTGATATGAACGTTATGCACTTAGCATACACAAAAGCAACATAGGGTTAAAATAAAACCAGCCAAGTGCGAGTCGGGCTCGCGCACTGTGGGTTCGCACACACCGTACCACAACAAAATATAATAATTATCAATAAAAAAAAACGAATTCAAAACTAGTAAAATATAGTGGCATTTCGATTCGGTGAGACGAATGATGAGGTCATCTAAGTAGCAAAATACGTTGCTTAACTTTGTAATGAACTGAAATTTGTCACCGACTCGCACTTGGCCATTATTTATTATTTGTTGTTATACTTTGATGATAGAATGTGTACTATTATCATGCCAAGTTTGACGCTTTTACGTGTTACTGTTTTTACAGTAGAGCTAATTCAAAAATACGTTAAAAAAATACGTTTGCTGTACGGGGACCCCTTTCGTTTTTACTTTTTGGCTTTTCTATTATTTCTTACTAGATCCGCCGTAACATTACATATTCTATGAAAATTTCAACTGGCTTCCTATACGAAAGATACAGCCATTAATAGGTAGACAAACAGACATCGTAGGCTTAGTAATAGGATCCCGTTTTTACCCTTTTGGTACGAAAACGTAAAAAGTCATACAGTGCTCGCCAAGATAATAGGCTTGTGTCCTAATGTTTCATTTATTAAAAATAATAGACTTAGCGAAGGATAATTATAACTAAATGCATTACACTTACACATATTGAAAAAAGTCATTAAATTGGCTAATAAATCTCTGAAATATGAGAGTTTTAAGTTTTTGGTGGGAATAAAGAGCGGGTGCTAAAGAGCGGGTGCTGTCTCTTTCTTGCAAATCGTGTGTTACTATAGCGTTTGTATGGCGTGCGCGCGGCATGACATCACGTGCTATAGTGCGCTCTCTGTCTAGCATGAAATTAAAATACTTAAAAACTTATTTATTTTAGGAGAAATTTTAATGTTGATTTCGTTGATTTGGATCTATTTATGATCTTATTTTTATAAGATATGAAATAAAAATTAGGACACGAAAATGCATGGAAACTGCTGATGAAATACAGAATGTAACCGAATTTTCATTTGGATTTGGATATTGGATTTGTGCCGGTTTTTGTGTCGTATTTTTTCACTTTGTATTTTGTAACCTTTTTGTAATACAATCTATTTGAAAATCTTGTTACTCAGTATATTAGAAATTATTAATCTTAGAATATCAGAATAATGCAACGTATACCTTGCTCATACTAACAAAACAAATTTGAATACCTACTTTTATAAAAATACTTCGTGTGAATATAGCGTTATTGCTTCTTTACTTTTCTACGTCTACCGTCTTCTCAACAACAAGATGATGTTTTTAATCAACTCTTAGATTAGCCAATTCAGCATTCAACTTCCCAATCTAAACAATCTGAGATTTTTGCAATAATACTGATAAGTCATATGATTATTATCACCCAGGTGATTATATTCCCAGGAGATCAAAGTCGACTAAAGAGTCGACTTTTAGCACCCAGGTGATATCACCCAGGTGATTAAAGTGGAATAGACCATTACGATAACCTGTCTTAGATTCCAAATACCCGGTCCTTTGTAATAGTCCTAGGGTTGTCGTAAAGGTTCGATTTATTCGATTATCCTACGACATTACTAAATAAGACTTTAGTTTATCTACCAGAGATGGGATAGTTGCACTTTAAAACTCATAACTAAACCAAACTTAAGAAAATGTTGCGCTTCTAAATCATGCCTCTGCTTTTCACCATCCGTCAATTATTAGTCTTATTTGTAACTTAATTAATGTTGCCTATATCTCTTACGTCATAGAAATAAGCTCAATAGCCCGGCCACACCAACTGTCGTTTAAATCGATGCATAAATGCATACTACACACATCTTCATTGGTAATAATAATCATTAACTAGAAATTAATGTATTTACATTTATTTACAATATATTCGAGACCCAATTTAAATGTCATTTTGCAACACTCCACGAACTTAAATAAAGTTATTGCTATCATTTTGCTAAGCTCACTGAGTGCGTGGCAAAATGACAGAGAAAATGGTCACATTGATCAACATCTCAAAGTTGGTCAGTGGTTAAAATTGGCCGAAAATGATTGCAGGTTTTTTCATTAAAATCGGCTATAATTTATTGAAGGCTTGACAGCGAATACTGTACTGTAATGAAAAGCTTATCTTGTTAAGAAATCATGCCACATTTTTATAAATAAATGCCATAATGGAAACTCCTAAAACAGGAAAAACT
This sequence comes from Agriopis aurantiaria, assembly GCA_914767915.1. Lineage (NCBI taxonomy): Eukaryota > Metazoa > Arthropoda > Insecta > Lepidoptera > Geometridae > Agriopis > Agriopis aurantiaria. The sequence continues at coordinate 8,214,652 of OU611983.1, read as the reverse complement.
AAGACAAAACTAGAATTCTTACTATTAAAATATTTTATTAGGACGAAAAATCTAATTTAAACAATTTCATTAGGCGTTTTAAAATTCAAGGGTGTTAAATATAGTCTTAGTAGACTGGGTGCTGCTTATGAATACTGAAAGAACCCGTTAAATAACTAGCGGAAGAACTAACATCACTGTGTGGTCCATTGTTAAAACGAGGCGACAAAGATTAAAAAAGGTGAACTACTTAGGGTGCTTTTGCGAACATCGCTGATCAGAACAAGATACGCACAAATAAATGTCTTAGTTACTATATGATTCAAGGCTTATTGCGTCCAAGCGCAAATAAAATCTTAGTTTGTTGAAGTATTATACCGTCCAACTTTCATTTTGTCCATGTTTTAATTGAGTATAAAAAACACTTCACCAACACTTGGACAACATTAGAGTAGGACGTTAAAATACTTGGGATAAACTAAGATTTTGATTATTTTTGTGCGGTTGGACAGAATGAGACTTAGACCAATAAGAAACTTGGTAAAAATGTTCTTTATGGCGTGTTGTTTTTCATTAGCACTGTTGGCGTTGGATTCGGAACGCAGCCTTATAAAAGATAATTTAATAATTTAAAGCGTACCTTCCGGCCAAATATGACCTACTAAAAACAACACCGAATCTATTTTATTTCATATACACTGCGGGTGAATTCATCTACTTCATACATAATAAGTCATATTTGCCTCAAAAAAATCTAAGTACCTTACTCAAGACAACGCGAGTTTTATCACAAAATTGGTTCTCATAGATGATAACGGTATTAGGTTACCACTTTTTCCAACTATATCAACACTTTTGATGAAACAAAATATACACGAAATAAGCATAATAGACAATATTTTCATATAGATACAACGGGTTGCACTCGTGAGGTATGAAACCTGCATTTTTTACGTGCGTATATTAAAGCAGAGTGGACAGATATCGTTATACATAATTAAGATAAGCAATTTTTTTCAAAGCAAAATATCTACGATTGAAAACTTATTTGCTGCAAGTATCCAAATCCCTAGTTTTCACCAGAGACCAACTGTTCAACAATGTAAAAGAAAACGCTCCCGACCTGTGGTACAACCGCTATGTTTCCCTGCTTGTTTTCCCTTTGGTCCAACGGTTTGTATCACGGGGAAGTTACTGTACCCATAGTCCAACACGAGAAACTATCGCATTAGGTAATAAACCTGTTATTATAGATGTAAGTTTAGAAAAAGAGAGACATTGGGCCCTTGGGGACCGGGAGCTCACCTCATTTTCAAAAATCTTTCAGAGCGCCTGGTTAATGCGAAGCGTGACCGAAATGCTGGCGTGTTTCTGGCTCATCGCATAAGCATTGATTCAGCGTGGTAATGCCACCAGCATGCTGGGTACGCTGCCAACTGATAGTGAGCTTGAGCATTTGGATTGTCTTTAGACCTTCAACGGCCTATGGGCAGTCTAACTGTATTTGTAGTGTTAGTATTAGGTTGTATTTTGTTTAGTTAATAAATACACTTGCAAAAGAAAATGGAAAATAAAATGTATATTATATATTTTTCCAAAAATGTATGAAAAATGGCAACATTTGAACATACAAAGTCCAAACCAAAAAAAGAGTTATTGGAATGTGTTGGCCTTTACTGCCAGCTGGAAAACTTACCGAGGCCGGGATAAGACATAAACAGGACATAAAAAGTGAGCTGATATTTAGTTTCTGAAAATGGACAAGTTCGCCAGACACAATATAAATCTAGTTGATTAAATAAAAACATCAAAAAGCTTTTCACTGTCTTTGGCGAACACCACAGAACGAATAATGTGCCCGAATTTTTTGCGATAATAGCAGTTGCATCATGGGTTTATTTAATAAACTGCAGAAATGATAGTGTTAGATTAGTTAGAGCCAAGGTAATTTTATTTCCCCGTTGTATAACCAGTTAAACATAGCAGGTCTTACGGCCAACGCCTCACGCGGGCTCGAACTAACGGTTAAAACCGCGCAGTTCGCAAAATCACGCGAACGTGTTATACGGTTTGCGGTCGTGCAACAATTTTTCATCACCTAAACTGAATTGCTTTAAACAGCTAGTAAGGCCCCAGTTGTAACATAAACTATTGGACAATAATCCCTCAGTTGTATAATGAGTCATAATAATAAAACGCAGAATAAATACTCTGACAGTTAGACCACAGGTACATGGTATAATAATATACTCCGCCAGGTATAGCGCTCCGAGAAAAAATGTCACGTGAATGACACCCACTGACGTCATCGATGCCATGGATTCACGTACACGTGCATAAGCAAGAGCAGAATAAGTAGTTTGCAACAAGTTCGAAAGATGTGACGATACACGAAACAATGGCGGACACACTATCAAACAGCTGTTTTTCAGTTTTACCAGTAGCGTGAAATTGTAACTCGCGAATCTCTTTATATTACCTGTGGGAATCCAATAAATCAATGTGTTTTTGATATAAATAATGTAAATTCGTGCTTAACTTGAATGGCTTTGCTGGAGCGGACAAACCAAATGACAATTGAAATGCTTTTAGTATCTTATTTATTAGATTATTAACAATTTTGTTTCCCAATATCTGTGTTTGTTGCAATAAAGTGGCAACTGGGCAGTGACGTAATGGAGTGTCAACTCCCGGAGCGCTAGACCCTGTTTTCTTGGATCATGCACAGGTAGACTTACGTCCACGTGGCACAACCTGTTAAACATAGAGGTTGTAAACGGTCAAGAGGGCAAAAAAATACTCAACATGGGAGACTCAAAGAAATATGTTTTACACACAATTTTGTTTTATCAGGGTCCTTAAAGTTATCAGGAACGTTATTTTCAACACAGACATGAAATAACGACTTAAGTTCACAAATTTATATGTAACTAGCTGACCCGACAGACGTTGTCCTGTCTTAGCTATGAATGTACAAAAATAAAAATTAAACCGCGTACTGTCAAACGCGCAAAGTTAAAATCATCGTTAAGTTTTCTGAAATTTTCTGCGCAATTTTCTTAGCTTTTCTTTCCGTATGAACCTTATACAAAGTCATAGAAAACTTTAAAAAAAAAGACGAATGAAATCGGTATAGTCGTTCTCAAGTTATGGCGTGACCATTGTGACCAAGGTAAATAGTTTTTTTTTTTGATGCTTAATATATATAAGTGCTGCTTACTTTCGAAATGTTATATTAGCTGGAAATTAAATTACAACCTAAATACACGTTTTTAAAAGGCATACTACAAATTCGACGTCAAGTTACTCTAAAATACTTACGGCTTTTCTTTCAACATAGAAATATGTGAGTCGTACTATTCGATGCAGTTTTTTTTTCTGATTTCGTCTGCATATTTAACTCAGTTCCGTCATTTTGTCTACTTACAGCAAATACGTTTTGTGTCGTCGATACGTTCTGCCCGTCTGCTTCAATGTACACTGCCACAACCACCAACAAACTGGCCACATATTAACAAAACATTATTATATCTAACACTTGACTATTTCACTCAGTCCTTGTATTGAGCTTCAATCCCATCGGGCGTCTGCAAAATCAATCGTCCACGCCACACGCATACACTAGCTATGATTGTTACTGTACAATGTGTTATGAACCCTCTGCATGCTGACCGAAGCACTGCTTCCGTTCTTCTCTAAGCCCGCTAAAAAGTCTTCTAGCAGTTTAGCGAGCGCCTTACGCTTGAAGCGTAAAGACTCGTTGATGACGTCTCGTATCACCTCCTTCTTGTGATCAACGCTACCCTGTAACTGCTTTAAGTGTTCGAACAGTTTGGAGAAATCTGAAACAAAATGTTACCATTTAGACGGCAATTCCTTTTAGCCATTGGGGTAGGCGTGTTCTAATTCTAATTTAAAGTGAGGGCATAAGACCTAGGGCCTTACGGACAACAGCTAATTGCGGCACCTAATCCGCTCAGTTGGAAAATCACGCGAACGTGTACCTTATCGCGCCCAGATACGGTTTGCGGTCGCGTGGTTTTCCAACTGAGCGGATTAGGTGCCGCATTAGCTGTTGTCCGTAAGGCCCCTGTACTGACTTGAACTGACATCCCGCTTGGGGTCTATTGTGCATTTGTCCCTGCAAACCTATCGAAACCAGCCGAGCTCCCTAAATAACAGAGCACGGCATTAGGTCGCTGACTAAACTGTTCTACCTCTAATTCGCCAGTTGTGGTATTGGAGACTTATTGTTTTTTTAAGAGTCCCCGATCTTAATCGTGTCTTCTGTGGAGTTGCAGTGCAGTAGTAAGTACATGCTCCATGGTCTCGTTTTCCTGTAGACAGCCTCGGCACAGAGAGTAGTGTAGTAAATATGAGAACCGCGAAACAGAACGAAGCGTAGGGCGTCTTGCAATTCCGAGGATTTATGATATATGCTAGGCAGCATATACTATCAGTGACTGGGAACTGGCTAACAACTGGTAGCGTAATAAGAAAACATCATTCTTCTAACGCAACTAGTTCCCAAGAAGAAAAAAATACTCTTTCACAACTGGTTGCGAAACTTAGTAGACAACACGGCCGAAGCGGAAGAATGGAGTCCCTTTGAAGTGGAATACCTAGGTCCAGTAGTAAACTGATGTAGACTGCTACTGACGTTTTTTGATTGTGCTTTGACGGCTTAAATGTGAGATTAAACCACTACAAAATTTCAATCGGTTATCTGCAGTTTTGTTGATTAGCAACGTTGCTGTTGCATTGTAGAAATTAGGTTAAAATTAATTAGAGATTAGCGCTATACATACTTTTATTACATGCTAACTTTTAATCTATGAACATAGAACAAAGTTTATAAGGAAAAATAACTCTCATATGATGCCCATAATATAGTAAACAGCAACGGATTGTCTTTCTCACTCTTGCATTGTCATGATTGTCTGTCCTTGTCTCTAGTTGACATGCGCACTGGACATCTAACTTATTTAAGAATCAAATGGCAGAGCCAGCTTAATTACTATCGGAACAAAACAGTCACCCTTGTTCAAAATTGTTCAATATCATCATCACAATCATCAGCCTAGTTTAGTCAACTGCTGGCCATAGGCCACTCTTAAGCACCGAAGCTATAAGATCCTGCTGAGTGCACGACCGTATTCTCATTCGTGATGTGGGGCGATAAGTCCGGCACTGACGTCCCATCATCATCCAGAAGACGTCCACTGCTGAACATACGCCCTTAACCTCCACACTGAACGACAGCCTGCCATCTGCATCCACTGGATGCTCGCGACTATCACGATGTCGTCAGTACATGTGGGAGGCCTACCTACGCTGCGTCTTCCAGTTCGTGGGTTTCTTCAAATCGCGAGTGAATTGGTTTCTTCTAGGCAAGCAACATCAGGCGAGTTGTCGGTCAAACGCAAGGCTATTAATAAATAAAATAAAAAAGTAGATTGAATGAAGAAAAGCTCACCTTTCCCGGGACGTCGCACCGCCTTGAACACCTGCGTTCTAACATCCACGTTATTTTTCTTGATGTCGAGTAGTTCTTTGCGCGAGAACTGCGGCGGCGGTAACAGCAGCGGCTGCGCCGGCGGCTTCGTCTCGCGCGCATTGTTCTTCTTGTTTAGCGATGTATTATACTGGAAATTTATTTATACATCTCACCAAAAATTTACTCCATTCTGTTTAAGTCTGGCCCTTAACTGACTTCTTAACCTGACCCTGGGATGTCTCGTGTCCCGGGACTTTGAAAACGTCGACACTTTCCGAACCCTAGTAGTTGTACTTATTCTTTGCTGAAAAAGGCCTGGCGCACATCGCACTTTAGGTATGAAGCTACAAGTAGCCGACTTGTCGGACCTGCTGCGCGATAGACAGAGATAACGCGACAAGAGTTACGCGATAGACAGAGAGGCAACTTCTAGGTGAATATACCTGTAGGTAGTTAGCGTTCGCACATTCTGAATTGCACTTTATTATGTAGTAGCAAGAGTCGCTACTTATTTAAACGATTTTGCGGAGTGAATCTTCTGTACTTGTACTAACAAGTCATTTGCGGCTGAAAGTAAAACGAACTAACCTGTCGTTTCCGTTTCTTCCCTCTAGTGTTGGAGTTGTTCTCGGCGGCGATGCCCTGAAGTATCGCGTTGATTTGCAGTTCTTGCGTGTCGTGGAGGGGCGCGGGCGGCGGCGGCGGAGGCGGGGGCGGCAGGGGCTCCGCCGGCGGGGACGGGGAGCGCGGCATCTTGCTGCCCATTGTTGTATACGCATCTGTAATGTTCAAAGTTAAATGTTATTACAGATGGAATTTTATGAAATGTTCTACGGTTCGTAGTGAGAGCTTGACTGTGACTTTTATTTAAATTCACATGTTTGTATGTATTAAGTATATTTTGTTTGTATGTGAAGTACAAATTTTGCAAGCCTAATTTGAGCCACTTCCCGGCGTTCAATTGAGTTTGCTTGGGGTACACTTTTTTTTTTAAAGCGAATTATTCCGAATTTTACCACCAACTCGCCTGTTGGTAAGCGACGATGTGGTCGAAGATGAAGCACGCAGACTTAGAAGATACCTATTCACTCTGGCCTTGAAAAGGCCCAGATTATATCTCTCAGGAAACAAGGAAGCCGGCAGGTTGTTCCAATCCTTGGCTGTACGGATTAGAGACGTAGAATCAAAACGTTTACTACGTATCTAAGGAAAATCCACAATGTATGGATGGTATTACAGATGAAGTTTAACGAAATGTTTTACGGTTCGTAGCGAGAGACGGACCTTTATAATATAATATAAATATATATATATATATATATATATATATATATACCTACGCTGCGTCTTCCGGTTCGTGGTCTCCACTCAAGAACCTTTCTTCCCCATCGGTTATCGGTTCTCCGATAACCGATGGGCAGCTCACCGATCCTGCAAAAGGCAGGCTGTCGTTCAGTGTGGAGGTTAAAGGGGGAGGCCTATGTTCAGCAGTGGACGTCTTCTGGCTGATGATGATGATGATGATGATATATATATATATATATATATATATATAATTAAGCTCGGTCCAAAGATTTATTTAAACCACGAATTATGATCACTCAAGAAAATGTTTTTATTCTTACACAATGTTATTGCAGTTGTCAGAGCAAATAAATGCTTGGATCGAGTTTAGGTGTCCTTATATTGAGAACAGGGTGTACTAACCTCCATTGAGGAACAGTTTGACGACAGGCGGCAGGTTGGGCGGGGACGTGACAGGAGGCGCGGCGGGCGGCGACGCCGGCCCCACCGCCGGCCCACCCGTCTCCACGTTCGGAGGCTCCTGAAAACATACAAACACTTGTGTTAAACCATAATCTATTCTGAGGCGCTATGACCGCTGGACCGACAATGAAATCCGTAAATGTAACTGGAGCCAGTAGCTATCCTGGGAGAAGTTGGATGTGCAATGCTAAGATAAGAGGCTTTAGTGCGTTGTTATAGAGATAGCGGGGCTCTCTAAAAAAAATTATGTTGCATAAAAAAATTATGAACACTCAACGAAATGTATAGAACAGCAGGTATTTTTTCGCGGTTTCGGCGTTAGTTAAATAAAGGTTCTTAATGGAGACCACGGACTGGTAAGCGCAGCGTAGGACGTCCTCCCATAAGATGGACAGACAACCTAAAAGAGACCGCAGGGCCTGGATGCAGGTTGCTTCCAACCGGCCCTTTTTGGGATCGATGAGGGGAAGCCTATGTCCAGCAGTGGACGTCCTACGGCTGAAATGATGATGATGCTGATGAGTATGCCCTTTCCGCGTAACCTTGTAGTAAAGTCTTGTGTCAACAGGCCATAAGGGGCCGTCCATTAATTCCGTGATGTTTTTTTTGCATTTTTTAACTACTTTAGTAACGAACAAACTTTCTGCTTTGAAGTTTGTGAAATCGACAAGCGACGGCATCATCGCTTAACATCAGCGAGTTGCAAACGCAAGTAATTTTTTTTTTATTAGTTTTTTTTTCTGTCCTTACGCATTGTGGTCCGGTTTGCGATCTACCTCCGAAGTGATCGAAGTAGTTTTTTATTCTGTCCTTGCATGGCAGTTCGCGCTTTCATTCATCTATATAAATATAAATCATTCCCTATTTACCTTGGTCACGCCATAACTTGGAAACGACTTCACCAATTACATTAATCTTTTTTTTTAGTTTTCTTATACTTATTAGAAAGTTCTTACAAAAGCAAGCAAGCACCATCATCTGCTTCCTTTGTTGCAGCGACGAGAGGTGGCTGATCTGACCTTCCTCCATAACCTCATTTCCAACAGAATTGAGTGTAGCGATCTTCTGTCAAAGATTAAATTCCGAATACCTATTCGTGCTGTGACCAGACGGAATTATCTCGTACTTCATGTGGATTCATGTGTGACCAATTATAGACAAAATTCTTACTTTATAAGAGTGTGTAACAACTTTAATTGTAAATATTCCAAGGACGTTGACTTGTTTACAGCCAGACAAAACTTCTTCAAAAATTATGCTTTTTCAGCTTTTTTTTCATCTGATTCAGTTTCTTGAATAGTCTGTTTTTTTTTTTTTTTTAGTTATTGTTCCTTACTACACTTTTCATTAATATATACTTTTTTTTTAAATTGTAAGATTGTATTTTGTAAATTTTACTTGTACTGTTTGTTATTTGTTTTATTGCATTTGTTATTTCAACATGCACTGGATTGTATCTCTGTTTTATTTGTGAAAACTTTAAGGCTTGTTTATTCTTATTTTTCTTACTATGTCTTGTGTTGTTAAAGCTGTTTGTTTTCCGTAAATAAATAAATAAATAAAAGAAAATTGAAGGTTTTTTTTTTTTTAACTTAACGACTATTTTAGCTCGCGGGTGAAACCGCGGGGCGCCTCTAGTACTATAATTATATTTTTAAAATTCTTTCATCTATCACTCTTATCCTCTGTATTGGTGGGCCGTGGGACTCCCTAATATTAGGTCTATCCATTTTTGTTCATAACTTCAAAAAAAAATTGTAATACTTATTATTCTTATTTAAGGAGATCCATATTACCTCGGGTGGTCTTCCGGAAGGCAGTTCAGAAGGTACAGGCGCGAGCGGCGACGTTGGCCGACGCGGCGACACCGGCGACAGCGGTGCAAGCGGCGCGGCGGGTACCGGCGGGAGTGGCAGCACTGGCAACACTGGCGGTACAGTTATCACTGCGGGTGACGACGGTCGTCTGGCGACCACGTGTTGTGGTAGCGGGCCAGCCTTGCGTTTGGGAGGCGCAGCGCGCGTGCTCTCGCTACCGCGCTTGCCGCCCGCGCCTCCGCCGCCGCTGCCGCTTCGCACCGCGCCGCCCACTGGATCCAAGTCCGCTTCGTCGACCATCATGCGCTGAAAAGTGTTTTGGGACATTATTGTTACTGTATATACAAATATGGAAGCTGTTTTAAACGCCCACTACACTACTCGCGAAGTTGATCACAGCTAAGCGAATACGAGTGTAGGAGGGCAACTTCGGCTCGACTCGGGCGACTTCCGATCATTGTCGGTTTATGCGCCCGAGTCATAGGAATCGAAGCGTCCCGTAGCTCTACAACGATGAGAGTTTTTTTTTATTTTATTATTATTCATTTTATTGAATAACATACATAATATCACTATTACACAACTCTGATAACTGCATAGCAGTTTGTAGACACGTACTTCGGACTTCGGTCAACTTCGACCAGTACTTTGTCAAAGCATCTTCGCGAGAAGTGTAGTGGAGACTTTACATGACATTTATAAATGCCAAAAAGAAGAATGGTATGGTCTCAACCATGCAGCGCTAACCTTTGTGTGGTCAAGCACAGCTTTACAGACTCACACAAACAAGGAACCGTTCAAAAGATGCGATCTATTTCATACCCGTATACCTTTATACTCTTGAACGGGTCGCCGAACATTTGTTGCCTAAATAACAGAACTGTCACTTACCATCAGACGAGTTAGTGGCCAAACGTAGATCTAAACTCAATAAGAAAAGACTTTGTCTTTTTGTTTATATTAGACGGGAATTACTCGCGTAAAATTAGGCCGTTACTCAGAATGTTGTTGTAGTGCAAAGCGAGACGGAGCCTCGCATCCGCACTGACCTTGAAAAAGACCACCGAATGCGGCTAAAACTGGAGTAACCGGCTTAATCTCACGTGACTAATTCCCATGCAAATCAAACTAATATTATAAATGCGAAAGTTTGTGTGTATATTTGTTAATCCTTCACGCAGAAACGGCTGGTCGGATTTGGATGAAATTTGGAATATAGATAGCTTATGTCCTGGATTAACACATGGGCTTACTTTTCATCATCATCGCTGTTTTTCATCAGCACATGGGTGAAACCGTGGGGCGCAGCTAGTATAATATAAACAAAATATGTGAAAACTAAGTCAGTTTCCATAACAAAATACCTTGTCTATCTTGAACGGGTTGCCAAACATGTGTTGTCTGACTGGCTGCGACTCTATCTCGCGCAGTTGCGGCGTCATGCGCTTCAGGTACTCCTGGTAGTTGCCCATCTGAGCGACCGGCATCGAATGAACACTGTCCTCGTCTATCAAACGAGTATGCGCCAGCGAGGGCTGCAGGAAGTTCGCGCGCATGCGCACAACCTGCAATTTAAAACGATTAAACCTTATAGGTTAGTCCTTCGTGTTCCGTTTATTCAGGCACTTGGGAAGGACAGAAGATCGTATTGTAAAGGTCTTACTTGGGATCAATGACAATTAATATTATCTTTGCTTGGGATGGGTATAAGAGGATCGTACTATACAAAAGAGTTTACCTGGGAAGGATGAGAGATGGTCATGCTATAACTAAAGGTTCACTCAGGGTGAGTGGAAGAGGATCATACCGCACAGAGTTTACTTGGGAAGGTTGAGAGACGATCATGTCATAACTAAGGGTTCACTCAGGATGGGTGGAAGAGGATCATACCGCTCAAGACTTTACTTGGGAAGGTTGAGAGACGATCATACCATAAATAAGGGTTTAACCCTTTGAATGTGTTACGCACCGCATGTCGGCGTAAGCGAAAAGTGCTCGACGCGCGTTAGGCACCGGAGCGGTGCGTAAGGAAATTACCGCTATTCGTCAATTTATTCCCGCTCGAATGAACGTTCCAAAGACAATGTAAGTTCTTTCGCCTCTAGCTTACTTCAATCACTAGAGAATCGATGCATCCTTACCGTGTCAGGGGGGACCTATACTTTGTGAGTGGGTTTTCCCCGTTTAGACAGTGTTTGACAAACCGACATGGCGGAAACATAACGTAAAAATGGTTCGCGATAAAGTTTTAGTTTTTGAAGTGAATATTGCCTATTAGTGTCAAGTAGTTAGTGTAAAAGTTGCGGAAATAGTGCTCCCTTGTTGTGAAAGTGGTGTGATAGTAATTTAATGTGAAAAAATAGCATATTATTATCAACAAGTGCGTGATGGCGCAAGAAAATTCAAGAATAATAATTGCATCACGAGATTCTGTGAGTATTTAATTTTTTTTAATTAATGGTGAGTACTTAGATATATAATCAATTGAAAATATCATACAACAATTCAAGACAATGAATAATATATATAATATATGAACATACAATGTCAAATTGATAGGAAAAAAAATATTTTTTATTTTACATCCAGTCAGTTTTCGAAAATTCGTTTGGACTCTCGCATTTCTGGCAACCGCGGCTACTCAGCCTATTGGGCGGTACGGGTTAGTTAAGTTTGGATGGAAGATGATCATACCGCACAGAGTTTACTTGGGAAGGATGAGAGACGACGATGCCATGGATGGGTGAAAGAGGATTATTCCTTAAGGAAGTTTAAAGTTTATATGAAAATCTACGGTTTAGAAGTCGTGAGCAACAGCTAGTAGGGTAATAAATACCTGATCTAAAAGATCTCGCCTCCCAATATCGAAGGGGTTCCTATAGGTGTGCGTTTGCGCTTTATGCCTCCCTCTTGAGAGGCCCACGACGAAGCCTCCAAACTCGGACAGCTGGTCTCGCAGTGCCGTGAACTTGTCGTGCAGACTTGGATGCGTCGTCAAATCCTTTTTCATTGGAGATCGCTGCATTACGCGAGCGCTTTCTGCCGCCTGGAATTTTTTAACAAATCAAATAAGAACCCTTTTTGTCTGCTCCTATAGTCCGTACATTTTATGGTGATCGCTGACAGCTGCAGAATTCTAAGTTCTCACTTCACATGTAAACTGATATGAACTGTGTAATCATATTTAAATAAATAAATAAATACATATTTGGGACATTTTTGCACACACGGTCATCTGACCCCAAACTAAGCAAAGCTTGTGATATGGCTGCCAGAGACTGATATACATACATATATAGTTTTAAATACATACGTAAATAGATATTAACAACCAGATATAGAACAAACACAAATCACGGATGTCGATTTTAGCCTACTTGTGCTTCTAATTGTTGTATCGATTTGAATCTTTGAAAGTATATGTAATCCGGATGAAAATATAATAATAAGGTTCCATATCTGATCAGATGGTGAGTCTGTTCATCATCAGATAATTTCAAACTTTTTGACATCCTCGCATTCATCAGTCTGCCTTTGAAAATGGGGCAAGCAACAGTACCAAAATACCATCATCATCATCATCATCACCCTATTAAGTTCCCACTGCTGGGCGCAGGTCTTCTCTCAGAGGGCATGGGCCCTATATTATTTCCAACATGGTGGATTAGGGCCCCTAATCCACCATGTTGATCCAGTGCATATTGGTGAATGTCATATGACTTTGAACTTTTGAGGTTCTTAGACATGCCAGTTTCCTCATGATGGCATCGTAACTGCACATCATTCATTAAGTATTCAATAAGACATTACTCGAACCGGTGCCGTCAGTATATAAAGCACACATGCTACTGCTCGCCACTATCACTCACTGAAAAATCGGGATCTCGATATTCTATCAATTCATGTTAAATATCCTGTGGGCAGTAATTCAAATGTAAAATAAATTATAAATTTTAAAAACAAGCTTTTAGGCGTCCGCCATATTGGGTTTAGAATGACGTCACACAGCTAACCATGCATTGTCATCCAAACTAAATGTGTATACAAAATTTCAACTCAATCAGTTGCTTCAAAATTGAGTTGCAAGATTTCACTCAAACAAACAAAGTCATATACATACATACATTGCAAGTTAAATAAAAGCTTGTAACAAAGTCAATCTGTTTTATTAATTGTAAGTAGATTTGAAGTAAAAAAAAGGCTAATGAGTAGTGGTAGTGTAGTGTAGTGGCTAGAGGTAATTAGTGACTACAAACATAGATTTTTTTATACAATTTGAGCAATGTAATGATATTTTTTGGTAGCAGGTTACTCAAGATAGTTTAAAATGAAATACCTTTTGCGTATTATTGGCAGAAGACTTGTTGATGACGTCAGCACAGAGTTTCTCGAACTCTATCTTAGCTTGGTTCTTCAGTCTTTTCAAATAGTTTAGAACGGAGAAACTGAGCGAGTTGTCCTGAGTGTCCGGGATCAGGCTTTGGAGGAGCGGCGCCGACGCGCCCATCTTGGTGAGAGCGCGCCGAAGAGGCTGGAAGTTATTTGAAAGTAAACATTAATAAAACTGATAAAGGAATGATCCCAAGTCCACCGAATACCTAGAGCCGCTCAGGATACGCAGAGGGGTTGCGTCTCTATGTAATTTTTTTTAATATTTAATTATAATTACACTTGCGCTTGGCCGCCAACTCGACTGATGTTAAGCGATGATGCGGCCTACGATGGAGCACGCTTATCGCCCTTATAGCCTGGTATTGTTTGCCACCTATGGGACAAATAAAAAGAGCGGAAACTTTATAGGCGTAGAAAACAACCGCAAATCGCTTGATAACCTCTGCTAAGCCTAGGATATTATCATCAGTACTAGAAACAGTATCCTTGTCAATAGTAATATGTATATCAGAAAAAAATATCCCCCCATCCGACCTGATCTGACGGAGCTGTTACACGGAAACAAAAAAAAAGCCGTAATTTGTTTAAAATAAATGTAAAAGAAAAGCAAAAAACAACTAACCTGCACATAATACGATGGCATTCGATCCAAATAATGCTGGAACGCCATTTTCCACTCAGGCGTCGGTTTGCAGCGATGCACCTTGAATAGATCGTCTAGTAAAGGCAGCAGCATCGGGTAGTTGTAAGGCAGCACGAAGAGATTCACGCAAGTGAGGTTAGTAGACGCTTTTAGGTACCCGAAAGGATGATTCATTTCAGAGTTCTTACAACCACTGTTCGCTACGAAGACCTGGAAAATAGAATGATTGATTTTTATGCCATGTCGAGAAATAAACTGCACTCCTACTAGGCTTGCCAACCATGCTGTTAATATATAAAGAGAATATATATAATAAACTATTTTCTCTCCTAACACAGGTTGTCAAAACTTAACAGATGAGGCCAAACACATGTAAATTATAAAAATAGACAAATGAATAATTTTTAATTCATCATCATCATCATCATCAGCCGGAAGACGTCCACTGCTGAACATAGGCCTCCCCCTTTAACCTCCACACTGAACGACAGCCCGCCTTTTGCATCCACTGGATACCCGCGACTCTCACAATGTCGTCGGTCCATCTAGTGGGAGGCCTCCCTACGCTGCGTCTTCCGGTACGTGGTCTCCACTCCAGAACCTTTCTTCCCCATCGGTTATCGGTTCTTCGAGCGATATGGACTGCCATTGCCACTTCAATTTTTAATTAGAATTTTTTAATCTTGAATTTGAATACTGTTTCTATCTCTAATACTGTTTACTGTTGAACAAAAAAAAGTATGCAAAATACTTTTTATTCCATCATCACTTTAAGCTTGTTGAACAAAAGGTTTTATCGGGACTCTAAAAAGTAATGAGTTGGTTTTAAAATACTGTTTATTTTACCAAATAAAAAATAAGATTGCCTGGAAGAGATCGCTTTTAGCGATCAGGCCGCCAGTTGTTACACTAGTTTTTAAGAGTTTTTCGTCCTCTGTATCAAATTTTATGGTGTGAACAATAATTTCAATCAACAAATCAATCAATCAATCAAATTACTGTTAATTTTCTTTCTTTCAGGTTTAATTTCTTATTTGATTTAATTTCTTGTGCAAACTCTTGGCAACAATGGCAACCCTAACTCCTACCTGATAGATTTACTTCGAAAAACCAAAATGCTGACAAATAGAATGGACAGGAGTACTTAGCTCTGCAGTGAAACAGAAAATCTATTAGCATAACGCGGCATGTCTTTTCGCACATTTGCAGTTTGCTATTTAAAAACTCACAACAACTTAAACATCTGCACTAAGTTCAAGGTCTAATAACAATACAGGAATAATATAGAAATTTTGATATGTGATGTATCAAAGATCAACTGACATCCAAGATTAGGGTTGCCGTACGTCCGGAATTTCCGGACATGTCCAGGAAATTCAGGCTTTTGTCCTGAATGCGGAGGAATTCCGAAACGTCCGAAATTCTAGAAATGAAATTAAAAAGGCCGCCACCCGAGTTCATTATGCCACGAAATATGAACTTTGAAGGAAATGTCCGGAAATTTCTTTCAGCGTCCAGTTTTTTGCCTGGAGATTTGTTTTTTCATCTGTTAACCCTATCCAAAATCCTTCTAAGATCAAGGAAACAAATTTTTGATAAAGAAAAAAAAGGAAAAAAAAAATGAAAAAAGAAAAAAAAAGAAAGAAAATTGAAATGAATTGTAAAGAAAATGTTTCTAGAAAACATGATAAACGTGATTCAGTTTATATTACATCTCAACACTACACTATGTACCTCATACAAAGGCCTTGGTATAAAGTAATTTAAAATATTCTATGTAGGTATGTGATAAAAGGGAAAATCTCGACTAATTAATATTTATAAACATGTGTAAGGCCAGCAGTAGATAGTACAACAGTGTAAGGTCACATACCTACTCATAGTTTTATTTATTGATAAACAGAAAATGTTGTCGCAATCATGAGATAATCGTCGCGACAACATAGCATGCTTTTTAAAACTGTAAATACAAACCACCTTATGCATAAGCCCTTGATCTGTGACATCGCGAGTCGCGACCCATAAATATTCGGAACCCAATTTTTTCCATATTCGAACTTAAAAATTGTATTGGAATGAACTACTTGCCTACAAAGTTTCGTGGAGATCGGATCAACAATACGCAAGTTATCCTCGAACAAACCACGCATAGAAATACCGACATGTACCATTAGAATCAACGCAGCAGGACCTTTTTTTACCCAACGGCCCAAGAAGAAGCTGTTGTTGTTTATTAAACTGCTCATATTAATAATAAATTTTATATTTTAAGTAATTTAAGTATTAGTATGTATTGTTATTAGAATGTACGGTTTATATTATAACTATCACATTATTCAATATTGCACGCCCCGCCTTCTACCTCCTGTATAAATCCTCTTCATCCTAAGGTTGCCTGGAAGAGATCGCTCTTAGCGATAAGGCCGCCGATTGTTGCACTAGTTTTTAAGGTGTTTTATCGTGTGTATGAATTTTGCGGTGTGAACAATAAAGAGTTTATCTATCTGAGGAGGGTAATGTTTTTCGGGCGTATGTGTGTTTGTACTTTTTAAGTTGTATATATTACCTCCTATGCCTGAACGGCTAAACCGATTTTGATGTGTGAGGTGTCGTTAGATTCGTCTTCATGCCTAGAGTGTCATAAGCTACGTATTGCATACGGGTTCTTAGTTTTTCTTTCAATAATATACTTTTAAGCAGTAAGGTTGTTATGAAGTTAATTATTCCGTCTCCAGTTCAAATGCTACCAAATACGTGTACATAATAGCATTAGCATCGATATTCCATCAATGAAAAGGGTCGGCAACGTATTTGTGACGACTCTGGTGTTACAAGTATCCATAAGCGACGGTGACTGCTTACCATCAGGCAGCCCGTCTGCTTGTTTGCCACCAATGGCATAAAAAAATATATTTAAGCTTATATTTAGACTGGATGCATTCGCACTCGCCACGCCACGGTACCATATCTCCTTTGTTTGTCTGATCTGAGGTCAAACGCTTGTGTGTAAACGGTTGTGTACATACCTGCCAGCAAATAGTTGGTTGTTTTCTCGCCAGAATGTACTGCGTGAGCGGACTGGGCTCCAGCTCGTACTTGTCGAAGGGCAGATTGTCGATCACCATGGGCTCCTGGCTCGAACACGTGAACTTCACCACTGGGTGAGCAGAACGAGGCGGCTGCAATAATAACGCTTTTTGAGTGTCAAACTAAGGGAGTGGTATAGCACAGAAGACATATTAGTACAAGTACAAACGATTCACTCTGCAAAAATCTTTTTAATAAGTAGCGACTCTTGCTACTACACAATAAAGTGCAATTCAGAATGTGCGAACGCTAACTACCTACACCATACCATATTCACCTAGAAGTTGCCTCTCTGTCTATCGCGTAACTCTTGTCGCTTTTTATGTCTTTCGCACGGCAGCGGGCGCGGCAGGTCCGACAAGTCGGCTACTTGTAGCTTCATACCTAAAGTGCGGAGTGCGCCAGGCCTACCAATAGCTCTAACGACAACCATCAAGTCCAAAGAAAGTTTCGTTTGCGCCCCTGGGACCGTAGCGTCACCTTTTTTAAGTGATTATTTTAAGGTGATTGCGGAAAATAATGCGAACGTAAACCTTAACGCGCCGAGATACGGTTTGCGGTCGCGCAACTTCACGGCTCCTTTTGGTTCTCATTAGGCATTTTTGGTACTGTTGGCATTGATTCGCAATGCACAATATTTTTTTCAGTAGGAGCCCATTGTGGGTCATGTAGGCAACATAAAGCAGCGTCACCGGAGCAGTCTCACACGCTCGCCTTCTTTGAATATTTTAATTGAGACAACTCCTTAATACTAGTACTCCTTGTACTCTAGGGCAGTGTCTTCACACTAGATAAGTAAGCTAAAGCAGTAGTTTGAATCGGACGTGTCCTTGAATTTAATGCCTACTGTCGGTCAGAGAGAAAAAAAAAACTTTATTTTGTACGCAATTTCTACGCTGACGGCACATGCGAAGTACCGTAGCGGGCGACGAAAGATTTTGCTTTCATATAAACTTTCAACCTCCACTTGCCTCTTGATTCGGCCTATTCGCAAAATCCTTAATTAGTGAACCTCTATAAGGAATCTAACTGCAATTGTAGGTCAAGTAATTTTTGAGATTTCGTGATTTATCTTTTTTATATATGGCATACTTCTTTGCTTATATTTCAGACGTGCTCACATAGACAACAATAAGCAAAGTGTTACGACCATACCCAAACAATAATAATTATTATGGTGATAGGTTATACTTAATTACGTACTAATCGATGAATAAACAGGATACGATAAGTTCCCAAAACACACACTCGTAATTATGAGGAAAATCTAATCACCGTCAAAAACCCGAGTATAATTAGAACATGTGAAGATAATAATAATAAATCTTTATTTTCTAAGTTTTAGTATTTGGACAGACGACCTAAAAAGAGAGCGCAGGGAAACGCTGGATGCAGGCCGCTTCCAACCGGCCCTTTTGGAGATCGATGGGGGAGGCCTATGTCCAGCAGTGGACGTCCTACGGCTGAAATGATGATGATGATGATGATGATTTTCTAAGTTGGTCCTAATCTAATGTAGAATGTGTTGATTATGTAGGTACATTGATCTTAATAATTATAATCTTGTTAAACAGTTTTAAGACCTGTGCGTTTTGACTATTTCAATACCTTTCCTCTAAGTCAGATTGTAAAGCGCGCATGTTGCCGCTCTGCCACCAACAGCTAGCATATAATAGTATATTATGCAATTATAATGCAGGGCCATCGATGAATCACGAGCAAGTTCAGAATCACGAGTGTAGGGAGTGATTCAAGTGTTAGAATCCTGACCGTCGCGAGTGATTCATGGCCCTCGATATAAATCCGTTTTATTCAAGAGTTGCCTACGAGATTTGCCATGTTGCCATGACTACGAGAAAAAGAAAGATTTAAGGAGTTTGTATCGAGTATTTTTTGCGCAAGGAGGATATATAGCATTGAGATGCAGGTCGAATATATTGGTGTGTTCTCAATTCAAACACTAAAATGGTGATTAAAAGATGTTTTTTTTTATGGGGGAATGGAATATTAAAATATAATGCTGATTCATAAACTTTTTTACTTACCAGTGTAGGAGCGTTGGGATCAGAGCGGAACGACTCTGGTATGGGCCAGAATCCGACGGCGAAGCCCTTCTGCGCGACCGTCCGAGGCACGTAGATGAGGCGCCGGCATGAGTGCCACGCTTGCGGTGCGCTCGCCCCTTGTGTAGCCGATGACTGGTACGCACCGCCGTTCCAACGCTGGCAAGATTATTACATACAATGTTATTTGATTGAGTCGTGATCGAATAAAACAAGGTCATTCTGGAAGTGACACATGTCTACGTCAATGTCCAGTTGCCACTTCATTGCAACAAATACAGAAATTAGGTAACTTTGTAAATAATCTATTAAACTATTAAATAAAACACAAAAATCATTTCAATTGACATTTCGCTTGCCTGCTCTTGCAAAGCAATTTAAGTTGAGCACAAATTTGATATATGAAACACAGTCTTTAAATCAAAACCACATAGTTTTATTGGATTCCCCCCACAGGTAATACACGGAGATTGGGGAGTAATGATTTCATGTCACTGGTAACACAGCGTCGATGACGTAGGCTTGTGTCACCTACGTGACCTTTGTGTCTCGGAATGCCGTACCTGGCGGAGTATAGTATACCATGGATTGAGTATTATGACAAGTACAAATAACTCCAGACACTCCAGCTCGTCATTCAAAGAAAATCGCTGAGAAATGCCAGCTTGAGAAGACACTGGCCTTACAGTCCCCTGTTTTAAGCGATTCCGTTCACGTGATTGCGAAACGTTGCGCGACCACAAACCGTATGTCGGCGCGTTAAGGTTCACGTTAGCGTGGTTTTCCAGGTGAAATAAACCGGCCAAGTGCGAGTCGGGCTCACGCACTGAGGGTTCCGTACGACCTCAAAATTCAATAACGAAATTACCAGTTATAACTTGGTAATGAACAGAAACTTGTTACCGACCCGCACTTGGCCATGATTTATTATTTGTTGTTATACTTAAGAGTGTGTACTATAATCATGCCTAGTTTGACGCTTGTACGTATTACCGTTTTTACATTAGAGCTAATACAAAAATACGTTTGTTGTATGGGGGGACCCGCCTTTTGTTTTTACTTTTTGACTTTTTTATTTGATAGTCAATCCACCGTAACATTACATATTAAATTATTATATCACCGGCTTGCACTCACGATTATGTTTTATCGGTCGAGACTATCGACCGGTTTCAGAGCCATTAGAGCCCCATACACACACATTACATTACTTAATTATTTACATACATTACATATTCTGAGAAAATTTCAACGGGCTATCTATTACGGCTCGAAAGATACAGCCGTTAATAGATAGGACATACCGTTAATAGACAGACGGACAGACAGACAGACAAACATCGTAGGCTTAGTAATAGGGTCCCGTTTTTATCCATTGGGTAAGGAACCTTAAAAAACAGGTGACAGCCACTGGTTAAAATATCTGAGGGAGTCATGGTTCTTGAAAGCATAGCAGGTAAACCCCCGGAGCGCAGCTAGTTTCTAATATTTTCTGACGCACTTCAAACAAAACGTAATCCAATTTAATAACTATAAATCATAAAATAATTGACCCACATAAATTGATTATAGAATCGACGTCACAACTTTGTTCTGAGATCGACCATCGAAAAATGTGAGCATATGCACGATAGAGCCGTTTATTTTCGTCTCATCATCGGCGTAATCTTTATTTAGACGTATATAAGCGTGGAATGCAATTAAAATAACAGTTTTCTGATCACCGTCTCTTAATTTTAGTAGACTAATAGGATTGTTTGAAAGAGCGACTCATGCCTATCTTTGTTCAAATACGTAAAAGTACACTTCAGGGCATTGCGGCCGATCGCAACCGCGCGCGGCTAATGCGACAATACTTAACGGCCTCATATATCAAATTTGACGGTTTTAAATCAATTTTATTCAGTTAAATTACAATATTTGAGCTGGAAAAAAAATACATGTCACAGCATACATACACATACATCACAGACAGCGATAGTCTGTGACATACATCTGTGTTTGAGTTTATGATTTGGTTCAAAACACGAGAGAATAAACTTTCCTCGATCAAAAAAAAAATCAAACAAAGTCGAGTTGAGTTTATTTTTTTCGTTTTATGCTCTAATGAAAGCTCGTAACAACCTGGAAATTGCATGTACTGAATGGCATTTTTTTTATTTTTTTTTATTTGGATAGATTTTAGATAGTGAATAGTTTCGTTTTTTAGTGGAATTAAAAGCGTAAAAAGGTCGCGAGAATTTGCGCGCGCCGCGTTCAGTACCGCGCCAGGCGTCATAGAGGTCGGACCTATGTTCGTTTTTGTCGTTGCACTCCCCCCGCGGGCGTCCTGATTCTATCGTGGCAAAATACATCGTCGCTCTAACTTGGCGGGGGCTGAGGGAGCGTTTTGTTGCCTACGCGACTCGGATAACCGGCCGTTAAGCACTATGAAAATGTATGGCACCGCTTCAAAGGTCTGTGACAGACGCGCGCGACCGATGCGATAGATGGGCATCTATCGTCTGACGAATGACGTCGCCATTTTATTTAGTTATTTAATAATAGGCTTGCGTTTGACCACCAACTCGCCTGATGTAAAGCGATGATGCAGACTACGGGGGAGCACGCTTGCTTAGAAGAAACCGATTTACTAGTGAGCGTATTGTCGCATCAGCCGCGCGCGTCTGTGGCGCATGTCTAACGCGTGCGACTGCGATCGCCGCGAAGGACGTAAGTCTACCTTAAATGAATTGCGTATTGTAAGGGTGGGCGTTAGAGCCTGACATTCGCTTGTAATAACTCCTAGAATGGCTGAATAGATCGTAAAGCTATCAAAGCGACTCAACGCACAAGGTATATGTATTTTTGGTAAGAAGTTTTGTGTTAGTGTTTGTATGTAATAGACATACAAACCTCTTACCGCATGTCTAGAAACGTCGAGACCGTGTTGAATTTGTTTTAATTTTATTTGAAAAATGTTTATTTGCAGTATTTCTTTCTCTCTTCAATTTAATGAGCCCTTTTCCGAATTGGTCGTGGATTGTGTTAAAATTTTATTGATTTTTTTGATGTTATTTCTTGGTGAGAATCGTCCTATTAGTAAATGTCAATTTAATCGTATTATAACATATAGATACCTACTTCCTCGATTAACTTCATCAAAAAAAGGGTCGATCGTTTAATCATAAAAAGGTAATAAACAGAGCAATAGAGTTACTTTTGCTTTTATGATAATGGTGTTTGGAATTAGTGTAGCAACAGTCATATGATTACTAACGTGACATTTACCGTAAAAGGTTTTGGATGGAGCTCTGGATATAATCATATAAATGTAGTGATAGTTTAAAATGTTTAGTGTAGGAAGGCCTAGGAAATGCTGGTTAATCGCTTTTAATGCATTCTGGAAAGGTAAGCAGGAGGTGGCAAAGAAACGGGGTTAGGATTTGTGGAGGAGACTTTTACTGAACAGTGTGACTAAGATGGTAAAAAATACTATCTAGATATGGACATATTCTCACCCCATTCCTATCAGCTTCAGTTTCGACCTCCTTATCTGGTTCGTGGTTTACTTCTTCCTCCCCCTCTCGCGCGGTGGCGCCATCTATCGGCGGCGGATCGGGGCCTATCTTCTCAAAGTTGATCACCACACCGCTTTGCACCTTCTGCACCAAGCTGTCGATGCACTGCATCAGCATGCGATGGGACGTGATGCAGTACGAACGACCTGGGGAAAAAGACAGTTTGGTGAGTTGGGAACATTAGCGAAACATAAGAGGAAAGCCTGTTTATAAAACCTTAGAGCGGACTAATTGAAAGAGATTATAGTAGGGTAGATGGAAAACAAAGTTAATATTTTAAGTTTAAAGTAAACAACATCCAAAATAAATCTGGTTATCTATTGTACAGATTTATTATATTTATATATTATATTAGCATTTATTGTACAGAATGGCCAGATTTTTTAACCTATAGAATTGATTATAATAATCTATTTAATAATAATCGATTTATGCGATGTTGTGGCTTTTGACGTCACGATTCGTTTCGACCAATAGTGAAGCGTTTCGCAAATTTGAATTTCCCTCTTATAATTTGCAATTTTCTTTTTATTTAATATTTTAAGCAATTAAAAGGCAACTAAATAAAAAAATATCTTTAAGATATAAAGTCAGAACAATAAAGATTCGGAAAAAAAATATTTCAGCCAAATTTAAACCACATGCATATTCCCTATTGAGGTGAACAAATTGTGGATAGAACAGATCTATAGGATGAGAAACGGCACCTGCCTTATCTCAAAATATATTTAGGCAGGTGATGATTTGCTACCCATTAAATGGGCCCCCCATAAAGGCTGCACCGGCTGCATATTGGCAGCGGAGGGGCAACATTGGCGTGGGTGGCTTAGGGTGTCGAAAGGTGAGCTGCACTTGCACTAAACGCTACTCGCGGCGTTATGCCCTTAACACTTCCACCCTGGAGCTTAGGTTCTTAGCTCTTGCGGTTTCCACCCCCAGACAGGCAGTTAAGGCAAGCCAGGTGTCGGGGTCTCTGAAGTTTTAGCCCCATGGAATTGAATTTATTATTAAATGAAACGTAGAAATAAATTTATTTAACCTGAATGCCAATTGAATGTCCCCCACATCGCAATTATAAACAAAACTATCAATAAACTACATAACCATGTTATTTTAAGCACAATAACTCGTTTTGTCACTAGGTAAAGTTCAATGTCTTAGTCAGACGCATCCATTGAAATTTGATTTGAGTGGCCCGTGATTGTTTTGAGATAAATTTATGCTATCGTATGTAGCTGTAATACGCCCATAAAAGGTTAACATAAATGGCAAAGTTGAATGAGGATGGTGTATTTTTAGACAAGCTTTCGCATTACTTATTCATGTTCTTTATAAACTAGAAAACAATAACTTTCCCATGAGCACTGGTAACAACTACTTCAATAAAAACCAATGATATAATATACCTCGTGAAATAATAAGATGTCATCAACTCACTTTTTTTAATTGAATAATAGGCTTCTTGCGCTTGACCGCCTCCTCGACTGATATTTATTAGTGATGATGCGTTCTACAATGGAGAAAACATTTGCCTAGAAGAAACTGATATACTCGCGACTTGAACGCACCCAGATTGTAACTATTAGGGAACACTCATTCAGGCAGCGCATTCCACAATCTAGCGGGTCACCGGGAGATGGCGCACAAACGCAAGCCTTATATTTTTTTTTAAATAATAATTATTAATTTAATAAATACTTTTTTTTTAAAAGCTTGTAGGCGTCAGCCATATTGAATTCAGATGACGTCATTTTATTTTTCGTATTCCTCTCAGTAAACCCTTTCATTTGATACCCATATTATGGGAGTGCATAAAAATACCAGCAGTGCAAGTACCGTTCTTTATCGACCGTCAAATTCGCTAAAATGCCATAGAATCGATCACAGCGAGTACTGAAAAAATGGCATATTATCGAATTTGACGACCTCAACTGTCAATTTGACGATTGATAAAAGAACGGTACTTGCACTGCTGGTTCGCCAACTTTGGGTGTCCGCCATATTGGAATTAAAATGACGTCAGTTAGCTAACCATGCATTGTCATCCAAACTAAAAATGTTAAGGTGGTCGGGGATAACTGGTCTAAAATTCATTTCAAGATTTGTCCCACACATACATACATACTAACAGAACAAATTTAATTAAAGCTTGCTTGTTGTTGTTGTTGTTCTTGTTGCTTGTAGCTTGTATAATAACTTAAAACCAATGGGAAAGCAGTAAATTTTTTAATTTTATTATTTCATTTCATCTTTTTATTTAAGCATTTCATTTTACTCAACGATATCTCACATGACAGAGCACCCCTTCCACCAATCCCATTTTTTCCCATCCCTACTTTACATCTCGCCATCTTGTATTCATGATGACGTCAGTGATCATCTCTGAACATAAAGGAATCTATCGACACCTCTTTCATAAGCATGTACAGACAAACATACATACTTGCACACTTACGGACTACAACTTTCACATTGTAGTGTGGTTAGTGTGATGTGTCTTGAATAAAGGTCATCTATCTTACTTATTAGCATTAGTAAGAAAAACTGCAGCAAAATTACATAAAACGCCAAGACAATTAACTGCATGATGTTAAAATCTTAATGACTGAAAATACCTCTACACTGAGTATGTGAACTTCTAGAAACACGTCCGACTGGTTTGCTAAAGGGCTTACAAGTCTCACAATACATAAACGCCTTAGTAACTGAACTATCCTCACTTCCGCGTCATACGGAAACAGACGGTTTAATGACACACTAGCTGCGCATCCCAGTTTTACCCGCGATTTTTCAGAATGAAAAGAGTACTACGTCCATCCTCATGATGCAGACTATCTCCTTGCCAAATTTCATTAGATCGATGCAGCCGTTTAGTCGTGAAAGGGCAAGAAACAGAAAGAGACAATTACTTGCTGTTTAATTTAATAATTTTAGCAGAAAGTGTGTTTTGTATTAAATGCTGATTCTGTGATACTGAATTGTTTATACCAGTTGCATTGCAATCTGGGCGTCTTCAAATCGTGTGAATCGGTTTCTTCTAGGCAAGCGTGCTCAGTCGTAGACGGCAACGTCGCTAACACCAGGCGAGGTGGCGGTCAAATGCATTTTATTGTTTTTTCTAAATTTAAGCACTGCATGAATTTATTAAAATAATATAAACTAAGTCATTGGCAATATTCATACTTCATATCATTAAAATATCTCTCACTCCTACTCCGAATTTTATCAACGTTTTTTAACCGGGTAGCTCAGCCGGCTAGTTATTTGATTGACCAAAACTCGCCACTTATTAAGGTAACTGCTCGGCACCAAATTTTAACACGACAAAACTTGTAAAGCATACCGTTTTTTTTGTCAGCTTACGTGTTTCACAACCGGTTTCTGAAAGGCTAATCAATACAAAAATTAACTAACACATTGTTAAATCTCATGCCAACTGACGTGATTGAGCCAATCAAGTCACTTGAAGTGAGTTTTGACAATAGACTAAATTCAACAGGCTTTTAGAAACTGGTTGTCACATTGATAGGGGCATGCTGTAACTGAAAAAGAATTACAAGATTTTTTTGCCAATTTTTTTTTATTCTTGTTTTTCTCGTTATCGTTCAATTCGACATAGTCCTCAATTTTGTGAAACGAATAACAAAATAAACCAAGAAAGGTATACTTTTTAAGTTTTTCCCAGTGAGTTGTGTGAAAAGCCATAAAAGACTTACCTCCAGTAAGGTGATAATAGGTATCTCTACCACATCATAATCCAACATCCATCATCAACAACATTCATCATCATCCTCTCTGTCCTATGGTTGTCTGGAAGAGATCGCTCTTAGCGATAAGGCCGCGATTGTTTCCCTAGTTTTAAGCTGGTTTATCGTGTGTATTTAATTTGTAGTGTGAACAATGAAGAGTTTACTTATCTATCTCTCATCAGTTCCGACTCAGCAGTGCAAGTACCGTTCTTTATCGATCGTCAAATTCGATAAAATGTCATGGAATCGGTCATATCGATTACTGACAAAATGGCATTTTATTGAATTTGACGATATCAACTGTCAAATTTGACGATCGATAAAGAACGGTACTTGCACTGCAGCATCGGCGAGTTGGAACTCTCAACACTGAAAGGAATAACTACATAAAGACATAAGACATTTATAATCAAACTAAACTAATATAAGACATCTTCATCATCAACCATTCTCCACCAACTGCTGGGTATAGGTCTCCTCTTCAGCGCGCCATCTTTTCCGCTTCTGTGCTAGCCTTGTCCATTGCTTTTCTGCTGCCTTAACGATGTCGTCTGACCAGCGGGCTGGTGGTCTGCCAGGTGGTCGCTTTCCGTTCCGCGGCTACCATTCTGTGACTGCTTTGGTCCACCGTCCGTCTTCCCTTCTGACCAAGTGCCCTGCCCATCTCCACTTGAGTCTCGTGATCCGTTTAACCACGTCTTCGACCTTCGTTCTTCGTCGAATTTCCACGTTAGATATGCGGTCCAGGAGAGAGATGCCCAACATGGCCCGTTCCATCGCCCTTTGTGCCACTTAGATCTTGTGCGTGGTCTCTTTAGTGAGCGTCCATGTTTCAGCACCATATGTGAGGATAGGCAGGATACATTGGTTGTACACCTTGGTCATAAGGCTTTGCGGGATCTTTGATTTAAAGACATAATCCAACTAAACTAATATTGGCTTACCGCCAGTAACTTCGCACATGGCGTCGATAGGCGATGAGTCGGAAGGCACGAGGCCGGAGTCCCGCTCCACGGCAGGCGTCCCAGCCAGCCTCAGCACCAATGAGAACAGTCTCTGGTCCCAGCGGAAAGGCTCGCGCGTCAGTTCCGATCCCGGTATTGGACAGTTCATTGGCAGGTTGAACTGAAAAATAAAAATAAATAAAGATAAGTTTATCTGAAAAAACGTGATGCTTATCATATGCTTGTGCAAGTTTGGAAAGGTGGCAGCTTTTAGTATCGGAGTAAGGTGCAGCGGGGCAATCTCGACTGCGGGAAATTTCGTCTTTCCTCAATAACCTTCGTATCATAATAATAATAATGACTCGTATAATAAGCGCTATCTATGACCGGATAGCGCAAAAGTGCTTTCTTAATTTGGCCCGGCACTTTCAAACCCAATACTGTTTGATCTACGCGACCTTTTTTTTTTATCCGCCATTTATTGTGTGCACGTACGATTTGACTGTCTCGCAGTTTTGCAAAAAAAGTGGTTATTAATGTGTGTTTCGAAGTTTTTCAGAGGTAAGACATTTAATTGAGACTATTACATGTTTCGTGCTTATTTTCTTTGCTGTACCTTGCGTTTTGACTGTATTTTGGTGATAGTTTGAATAACCCCCCCAGAATTGTAAAGTCGGCTAATTAAGACTTTTTTGCAGTTGAAATCGCCCCACCAGATTTTATATGTAAATGAATAAACACTAGTGATGTGCACATTTCGAAGTTTTTTGTCGATGTAAATACTTTACAAAATACTAAACCTTGCAAAGTAGTTTTACATAACCTCACTATTTTCAGGATGGCAACACGACTCAAAACAACGCATTTTGACAACATCTTGACTCTGTCTTATATTTATTTATTGCATTAATACGATGGAAGAATTGCATCAAGCGGTGCAAGGTGTCAAAAAAATAAAGTAATGACGAGATAAAATGCAAGAGACTTGAGATGAATCTTTATTCCTAATATAGAAATATGCTTAATTAATATTATTTTAGAGATTGTAGATTTAGTACGAGGTGTTTTGAGGTCTGATGCCATTCTAACACTTTTTCTGCCTTAAAATGAAGTTTTTTTAGAATAGTTAATAGATGTACTTAGTACCTTAATACATTGGTGTATCTATAGACTTTTTTTTAAACGAGTCCCGTCACTATTTACTCTGGCGAGCAGTTGAAATTACCCCGCCAAACTCATTAAAGTGTTTTTTTACAAAAATGAACCTAGTGGCATGAATAACAAGGTTCAATTTAGATTACTAACTCTTTAATGAAACTCTGCATGTGACTTACACAAAGCTGAGAATACCAGAAGAACAAATATGATCAATAGTTGAAATTCCCCCTCGGAGGGGAAAATTCAACTATTTTTGCCTTTTTTGATAAGAAACACATTTTGGAATCTATAGAATGAATATTTTTATATGTGACTTTGCAAAAATAAAACATAGATAATAACTCTACTGCTCTATTGCCAATATATTACATTTTTGATAAAATAATATCAGCTAATATTTTTATATGCTCAAAGTTGTTGTTTGGATTTTACTAGTCGATATTGCCCCGCTGCACCTTATAGAGTTTTCGATCACTATGCCAGCACAGTTATTACTAGCTGACGCCTTACGCAGACAACGGCGGCGGTAGGCTGTGGGCGATAGGGAAATCCAACCTAGATTTTTAAAGTTATAGGGTTTGTGGCCTCAGAATAATTAAGAAGCAGTAAATAGGGTAAATATTTTCGCTGTTGGGATACATTTTTAAGAGTTCCAATCCCAAAGGGTGTAAACGGGACCCTATTACTAAGCTTACGCTGTCAGTCCGTTCGTCTGTCCGTCCTACCTACCTTTAAACAGCTGTATCTTTCGAATCGTAATAGATTTCAACTGGCAATTTATTACTGTTCGAAAGAAACAGCCGTTAATAGGTAGGACCAGACAGACAGCGTAGGCTTAGTAATAGGGTCCCGTTAACACCCTCTGGGTACGGAATCATAAAAAATAAACATTAAAATCGGTTACCAATCGACAAAGATATCGCATAACATACACACAATAATAATTGTGGAATTAAGGACTAACTTTTATGAAATCAGTTGATAAAACACTTGTAAACTATACATGAAATGAAAGTCCATTCACATTTATGTATTTGGCTATCATACATGCAACGGTTAAAAAACTCAAAACCTCCATTTCCCGTAAAGTAAAACCAACTTTAGATAAGATATGAGACACATTAGTAACATTACAATTGTACATGCTATCTGCATATACCGCAGCCGCTTTATTTTATAATCTTTAATATACATAAAAGGCAGTATCTGTTTGTTTGTAAATCCCAAACAGATCAACTTTCTTTGATGCACAGATATCTACAATCATCGTCATCATCATCAGCCAGAAGAAAGAAAGAAAGAAAGAAAAGAAAGAAAATAAATTTTAATTGATGCCTTTACAAAAACTTATATCTACAGGATACAATCAGTGTCGAATGTCAGTGTGTCATACATCCACTGCTGAACATAGGCCTCCTCCTTACAACCACAAACAACTGCCTGCCATCTGCATCTACTGGATGTCCGCGACTCTCACAATGTTATCGGTCCATCTAGTGGGAGGCCTAACAAAACTGCGTGTGATGAAGTAGATTAAAAAAATTATGATATACCATATAAGAAAAAGTTCGTCCAAGTATTTATTTCCTCTGACAGATGCAATAACATTGTAAGAAAAGTTAAATGAAAACCACGAATTCTAATATCTTTCGCTAGATTATTGAATGTAAAACTGTAGCAGGTACTCAAAATACTTTAGTTGTTTAGTATATAGTTAGATGGAAATGTTTTATTCAGCTTTTTCAGCGAACTATTTCGCTGAGCTTTTTACAATATTATTGCAGCTGTCAGAGCAAATAAATGATTGGACCGAGTTTAGCTTCCCTTATATCTAACTATGGAACTATACATCTACCACCTATCTATACATTATAAACAAAAATATTGGTAATCGATTCAACCAACTTTTTATTGCACCGAATTGAAACTTTGTAAGTATAAATATTATGTCATATACATATACCCGGGTATGTCCTAAAACTGCGACCAGAACCATCGTAGTGGGCAGCAGCGTCCTATTAGTAAACGATGAACGTACTACGATCTCCAAGCCGCCTGCTAAGCGTAAGGATTATGGCAACATCTCTAAGAGAGAAGCCTTTATTCAGCAGTGGACATTTACTGGCTGATGATTTGATGTGATGTGAAGCATAATTTATGTAATCCAGATGACAATTCAATAATTTGGTATTGTCGAATCTGATGATGGAGCCAGATGGTAGTGTAACTCTTCAATGGCTACATTGGCTACTTACTAGTATACCCTTCGCGTTTGGGCTCATTTCATTGGTTTAAAGAGTTACAAAATTATTTTGCTTGCTCAAGGTTTTGCTGTTAGGTATACTTTGTATTCGATACCATAAATACCTACACCTACATGCATAATATGATTCATCCCAAGTTCATATCAGTTCTTCTGACCTGGATCTTAATGCTGACACAAATTGTATTGTTTCAACTCTGAATTCTAATAAGAAACTTAAATTCATAACAGATGACATTGCGACTCATAAAATATTCACTTTTGAAAATTCAAGTGTTAAATTTTAAAATATGCATCAGCCAATTTACATAGAAACCATTACAACGTTGCATTTATGTATCAGGTATCTTCACATTTAACAAAAAAATTAAGATACAGAATATCAATTCTACACTTTTTTTTACAACAGACTAGAAAAGAGTTTGACCACAACCTTGCCTGATAAAAAGTGATTATGTGGTCGAAGATGTAGCATGCTTACCAAGGAAATACCCCCTTATTTTTTTTTTTTATCAACCCAGATTGTACCTTTTCGAAAAGAAACTCGCAGGTGAGGAGTTTCACACCTCTGCTGCTCTGATCAAAAAAGTGGTTTAGAAACGTTTAGTGTCTGTATGGAATTTCCACCATAAGACAGTGTCACCTTTAAAAAAATCATTCTTTTAGCCTTTATCTATTTATAGTAAGACTTGGTTTTTCTTGAGCACTGTCCTTCCTTTCCAGTCTTGTGCTTCCTATATTCATAAAAAACTTATAGTCCATTCGCTATTGCATAATCGCTGACAGCAACAGTAAAATTATAATTTTCCTTTTTGGTGTACAGGGTTACAATTACAAGCAATAATAATATAGGTTACAAGTGATGCTGGTACTAAGCCGGAAAGTATTGTACTCGTAACATCGAGATAAGATACATAGCCATCACAATCGTGCCAAAAAAACCCGAATCAAAACTCGGCGCACGCTACAAACGGCGCAGACTTTTTGGTAAAATACAAGCTAACCGCGATCCGACTACAACGCCGCGCTATGCCAGAGCTACGATGACATAGCGGACAACTAACGTTTAACACTATGCCAGTGACATAACGTCTAAATTAGAGTAAATGTGGCGTTGTGAACTATATAATTGATACAATGTATGTAAAATGACGCTCGGACGTTTTTTGACTGTTTTCACTGAGAGATTGTGACTCTATAGGAATTGTATCTCGATGACTCGTAATTATGAACATCTTTTACTGATCAGCTGTTCCATACATCAGCCGGGGCCCAGCCTGCGTGGGCCCCCCATGGGCAGTAGGTAGGATAGGGGGTCTCTAGTTTCGGGCCCCATGCTTGTAGGGAGCCACCTGGACCTTTCTGGCCAAGTCCGACCCTGATTGAGTGTGAATGTCTATTTTCTACAGAACAGCTTATAATAATGAGATTATTCTACTGTAAAGGCGTAAGGAGGTAATTCTAATGACCTCCATATGGCTTTTTTTTTTTTTTACTTTACATAGCTTAAAGAAATAGCATTTTCATTCCGCTTGTTGAAACTGACTGCAGCTGACAGCAATCATCCAGTTAGCGAATAAACTACATAATATAATAACTCGACAAACACCCAAACAAAATCTCATGTAGGTATTTAAGTAAAGGCCTTGCTCCAAAAAAGATATTGCTCAGAAGCCCACTCTGGCTGTACAATAGAAAAATGGGCAGGAGGGAATTAGATCATCCAGATCTGAGGCACACTCTCCGAAATGTATCTGATAAAAAACTGATGATGAATAGACGAATTGAACGACATCTCAGTTTTAGAAACGTGTCAAGCCATTTAGGTTGCTGGTGGTAACTTAACTTCCATACACCTGAAACATATTACCTTCCTTGGGCAGTTGGATAATTACTTCTGGCAGAGCTACAAACCTTTCTGGGTCTTTCACAACTAAGCGACTAAAGGAATCATTAAATAATTTGTCATTGAATTAAGTACTTCATTGTGCATCATGATAATGCATTAAAAAAAAATTACCTAAGAAAAATGTGGGAAAATTTGAAATCTTACAGTAAAACCGAAGGGTGCTTATACCATTTTTTTTTATTACATAGTGCTTCGAGATGGTGGCGATAAGTCCTGCACTGACGTCCCGCTTGGGGTGCATTGTGCATCCCTTATATAGTGCTTAATTTATATGGCAATTTTTTGTATCGTAGTGCTTAATTCATACTCACTTCCTCCTGTATGCCGGCATTGCTTGACAGCTTGCCTCCATCAGTGATAACCACAATGACTGAAGGTTCAAGATAGAAAGGGCACCTGCCTTGCCCATAAGTATCAATGCCTGTCTGCATTCTGTTTATATTTAAAACATCGAATGCATGTTTCAACGCTGCACCCATTGTAGTCAGTCCCAAGCATTGTAAATTCTTCAGCTCATTTATAAATGTAGCCAAATTCTCTTTCCATCCGGCCTGAAATAAATTGACAAGGATGTTAAGGTACTACTTGCAAAATGCCGGATTTGATGTTTATCAATAACTTTGTTACAGTCAGATAGGTAGAGTGCTTGTATTGTGAGGTATGTTATCTCTACAGGAGTTTGTTTTGTTGATCTGATACCCAATAAGAATTGTATTAGCTGTATTACAAAACAATTTTAATTTATAAACAAAGAGTGATAATTATCTTCCTGCTAAGTGGAGCAGTTCAAATTTCCCCCCCTAATCGCCATTTCGCAGTAGATGGGCTCGGCCAATGGGAAGGTGCGACGAGCGCGCAGTAGCGAGCGAGCGAGCGCTATCGTTCGTATCGCAAATCGCGAAGACAGCAACGGCGGTTCGTCCTGTTTACGTCGTACTGCCTATTTCAGTAATTCCTTACTTTCAAAATATGTTCATGTTCTTGAATTGCAGATTACAGTGCTACATGTATGGACACAGCCTCACCGGCGTAAATATGCTCATTCACGCATAAATAACGACCAAATCTTGCCTAACGTGTTCACTATCATGATACTAACCTTGATGTTCGCGGGTGGCTCTTCGAAAGTTAGAAGCATATACCTGTCGCCTCTGCTTTCCGGAGAACGCTGACGAACCTACGAAACGAAATCCATGAGTCCCACACACATTCACACGAGATAAACAAGTCGATCACAAAAACCAACGTTTGACGAGTCGATGACACTGCACGTACCTTTACGAACGTTTCCACGGCGCCCTTGGCTACATCGAGTAACGTTGGGCGTCCGCCCAAATAAGCTCTTTGGTTCATAGAAGCAGATGTGTCTATTAGGAAAACTATGATAGTCATCGTGAAAATTGGCTAAATGTCCTTGGAAATACATTAAAATATGCGCACGCTATTATGAACTAAAGAACAAATATGGCCGCTACATCGTACGCAGACTCGCTATAAAGCGACCGCCCGACAGCCGCTTCGACGAGCAGCTGAACAAGCTACGCCACGAAGACTCCAAAAGTACCACGTGACCTAATCAGACGTTCGGGTGCTGTCGGTCACCAATAGAAAAACGTTCGGCTAGTTTCGCCCCCTAGCAACGGTGTTACCAAGTTTTAATTATTTATGTGCATAGTTTGTCATCAAAATCATACACGAACAATATAACATTTTTACATTATTTTATCTACACACCAAGTCTTGTCTAGCGTGTATTTTGTTTAGTTAATAAAGGCACTTGCCCTGTTAAAACAATAAACATGATGTGTAGGTAAAATCATAGCGAGTTATTCAATAGGGTATTTGACTACTTTTGGGAAACTATTGCACATTATTGCCTGATATAATTTAATGTATACTGCATTTATATTTTCTGGATATCAGTCGTATTTGCGATATAAATCGATGTTAAAGTTTGAATAAAAAAATATCGCGCCAAAACGCAGACCTGCGTCATAGCTCCGGTCGAGCGACTGATTGACGTCACACAGAACAAAACAATTGCAGCCAGGCAGGAAAAGTTTGATATATCACTAAATTTCTAATAGAAGTAATGGTTTATAAATGTTGCGTAGGCCACAATGTACAAATACTTACATAAATACACCGGGAAAACTATTCGTTCCTATTCCAATGAACCCCAAAATTCGCAAAAAGTGGTTGGAACTAAGTAGCTCGTAGAGAACCCAAAAGTATTGGAGCTAATTCAAATGTTTCTATGTGCGAAGATCATTTTAGGTACATATTTGAGTGTATATATTTCTATCATAATTTGTGTTTTTATTGCTTTACTATTTTATGTACAGTTACTTTCTTTTTAAACATTGTAAAGCTTGACATTACCTTACAAAATAGTGATATCCACCTACTACAACATACTTTTTGTACAACTTGATTGAATGTTTTGCTTGGAGAACAATTAAAAATTAATACTTACATTGTAGTTTTTACGTTTTGAGTTCTGCAGCGTAGAAACAATGACGTAGATTACTATTGAAGAAATATCCAACCTTAAATACATAAATTTTGGGTAAGTTACTGCTGTCTGCTTGCACAAAATGTTTCTCCATTCTACTCACATTTAACCTCCGGACTGTTTTTGGTGAAAATTTCTGGATAAATCGCTCTCAAATAGCTTTACAACATTAAATTCGCAAATATCAATACAAAATCTGTTTGTTTAGATTTGTGTGACGTCACTAGGGATGAAGCTAACTATAGACCGTTTTCGATCACGTGATCAAATGTCGATAATACAGTTATTTTATTCGCGTTTTTTACAAAAAATAAGCATATTTTTATTAACAAATTAATGAAATATGCTTTTTCATTATGTCATGTTTATGGATGATGTCCATTGACATAATATTTTCGATACAGTCAAATACCCTATTAATCAAATATAAGTTTTAAATTAGAATGACATAATTATGATCGCGGTGAAGATCCAACATCAGGGCCCGATTATACAAAACCAATTGTTTTTAAATTGAAGTTTTTTTTTATAATTATGAATTGCCTCAATATTTACAGTTTTTAATTTATTTTATACTTTAAGTGTCATAAGTGTAAATATTGGGGCAATTACCCAAATTTGACACTTATGACACTTAAGTAAAAAAAATTATTAAAAAAAGGCAAATTTGAGGCAATTCATAAAAAAGAAAAAAAGAATTGGTTTAGTAGAATCGGGGCCCTGAATGATTGTATTGTGATAAATAAACGTTAACATTATGCATGACGTGAGGTTGCGGGTTCAAACTCCGGGCCCGTACCAATGAGTTCTTTGGAGCTTATGTACGGATTTTCATACCTGTGGCTTTTCGGTGAAGAAAAACATCGTGAGGAAACCTGCATACGTACGGAGAAGAAATTCAATGGCGTATGTGAATCCACCAATCCGCACTGGGCCAGCGTGGTGGATATGGTCCAATCACCCTTTCGGGGGTAGGCTAAAAGTCCAGCAGAGGACTGTTAAAAAGGCTGATTATGATGATGATGATGACGTTAAGTAATAATTCAATTACTCAAGTCACCTTTTACAATGATGATTCACAATACTTTTGTAAACCTTTAAACAAATACCTACCTACTTTGCGCTTATCCTATTTCTGTGGAAAGCTCATTACTCTGGCAACTCTAAGTACCATGCGTAATCAAAAAATCTACTTGATGTGACTTTTAAAACTAATAGAGAATTATTGCTTGTACATTTTTGCCACGACATGTAATAAAAAAACAAAATTAAATATTTTATCGGGAAATGACGTGAGTTTAGCTTTAAGCTTATGTAAACAATATTAAAAGACATGTGTGTTACTAATGCGCGGTAAATTTAAATTTGATACTGCTGGCTGCGCTATGATTAATTCAAGTACAAAGGTGGGTGGACAAACCATGTGGGAGGTCAAAGATTTCATACTTTGTGGGAGGTATATTAGCCATACCTGCATAATTATTTTCATAGACAGCAGCTACAGTAAATGCATTTATTATATACTCACATGAAATATATAGAAACATACTATGTAGTCATAAAAAATATTTATTTTTGTTTTCCGGAGTTATTCCTGGAATAATTAGGTACGTATACCCACATACCACATTTAGGTGTACTTCTATACTAATATTATAAGGAGGAAAGATTTGATTGTTTGTTTGTTTGTTTGCATTGAATAGGCTCCGAAACTACTGAACCGATTTGAAAAATTCTTTCACTGTTGGGAAGCCACACTATCCCCGGGTGACATAGGCTATAATCTATACCCGTGCGAAGCTGGGGAGGACCGCTAGTCGTAAATAAGTACTTAGATGTATCTACCTAGAACACTTAACTTAGGTATCTTACCTATACCTAATTATGGTAAAAATTCTTTCATAATTCTGTTAAAAGTACACTGAAATAATTACCATAATAACTTGAAGTATGGTACGTACGTTCATGAAATATAAATGTCATAGGGACATAATATTCAGTTCCTTTAAGGTTTTCCCTTCACACAAAACCTTCAACCGCAGTAAGGTAGGTATTTATGTCTTTAAAAATGTATATAGGTATGTCGCATGCGCGAACGTGGGTGTGTGGTGGGAGTCTGGGAGAGGGTGTCGGCTGGCGGCACATCGTGCATTTACCCCCTGAAATCAGTTTTCTTTATAGGCAAACAGGTAATAGGGTACTAACTACTATAAGAATAGGGGTACTTACATCATGAAAGGTAAGCACCAAAGTAAAAACCTCATACCCATATTATGGGTAGATAAGCACCTAACAATCTACAAAATGTATGTATGTATAACATTCGGTACATGTACTACATTACACATTAGTACTTAGGTAATGTTCCTACTTTTTAGGGTTCCGTAGTATTACAAGGGTACCTTCCGTGAAAAATTATCTAAGTGATGGTGAAAACCGCATCAAAATCCTTTGCGTAGTTTTATAGATCATAATAGATCTAAGCATACATAGGGACGGACAGACAGCGGGAAGCGACTTTGTTTTAATGATACTATGTAGTGATGATGATAGTGATTAATTAATGTACTAGCGACCCGCCCCTGCTTCGCATGGTTGTAATTTACGTGTGAAGCCGGGGTGGGTCGTTAGTTATAATCTCTTCTCTACATATCTATCTCTTCTCTTCTTCTCTATCACTTCCCTACATAGTATAAATTAAAGTCACTTTCCGCGTCTGTCTGTATGTATGTATGGCCGCTAACTCTACTTAAACCACGCAACGCACGCATTTTGATGCGGCTTTAGATATTTTTTTACGGAAGGTTTACCACTCAGGTTTACTAGCGACACACTAGTGTCTGTACAGGGGGCTTAGTCCCAGATTAAATAGTTTTCGAAAACTTTTTTCGTTTACGTTTTGTTCCATACATTGCTGGGCTGAAAAGTATTCGAAAACTTTTTTCGTATTAGAGTGAAGCAATCTATACCGCCGATTTTAGTTCCTCCGCGTTTTCGCTGGAGCCGCTTTACTAAAATGTATGGAACAATACGTAAACGAAAAAAGTTTAATCTGGGACTAAGCCCCCTGGTAGACAGACGCGAATAGCGACTTTAATTTATACTATGTAGAGATAGAGAACAGATAGAGAAGAGGTAGAGAAGAGAAGAGGTAGAGAAGAGAAGAGAAGAGAAGAGAAGAGAAGAGAAGAGATAGAGATGATGAGATAGAGAAGAAGTGCATAAAACCTTGCTTACTAAAAGTTTAGATCTCAATTTTAAAAGTAAATAAAATATTAAAAATTTGCATTGGTTGGCTTGTTTACAAGAGAAAATAATGGGGATGTTTTTTTTTTTTTGCTGAGCCCCTGACCTGTCTTATTTTATATAATAATGAAGGTAAGGTTTAATATATAACATGAATTCGCATCCAAGGATACAATTAATCCTTTGCAAAATATTGCCCGCGAAAGTGAGTAAAAGTTGATTTTAGGCACAGATTTTAGGCATAGACTAGGTAAAGGTCTTTGGTTTTATGTCATAAAACACAAACATTTTGTTATGTTTGCTTAAAGATCTTATATAAATATTACATGGATGTTTTTTTTTATTTTTTTTTTATTTGGACAGTACTACGTTTTTCGGGTTAGTTAGTGTCATAGTATATTATAATATTAATGGAGCATATATTATTATGTACTGCATTTTTGTCAGACAAGGCAAAGTAAAATAAATTAGAGAAGACGAGGCGGTACTGTGACCTTTGACATAACTGGTTTTAGCGTGCTACGTAATGGGCGAAAAAATAAAAAAATATACTTATTTGATGTTGATGGCAGCCGGCGGGTTGACGTTAACGATAAGTTAATTAAAAAAAAAATTATGTCATGCATGCATGACTTACGAAGAACTGTGATTTTTAATTTTTAAATTTTAACTTCCTTTATTACATTAACTATACTATAATATCTATCATTTTCTTTGCCGTGTGATAATAAGGTATCCATAAAAATAAACAATAGGTACATAATATAAGTGTAACATTAATACATGTAAAACTTGTACGACGCGACCTCCGATCATCTAAATTCTAATATAACACTCTTGATTGAAAAGGCAATTGAGCAAAATTGGGGGTCAGAAGTGTTTTTCCAGCCTCTTGGTAGAAGCTACCTGACGAATTTACTACGACTCTACCTCTACGGGGAGTCTGCTTCTAAGCCGAATACTCTGAATTGGAGTGCTTCTACGGCGAACTCTACGCAATGCATGCCCAGTGCCCAC
Source organism: Agriopis aurantiaria (assembly GCA_914767915.1). Classification (NCBI taxonomy): domain Eukaryota; kingdom Metazoa; phylum Arthropoda; class Insecta; order Lepidoptera; family Geometridae; genus Agriopis; species Agriopis aurantiaria. The sequence goes on along the minus strand of OU611983.1, from coordinate 8,175,046 downwards.
ATCAGACCAAAGATAAATCCACTTGAACGCGCCGCTATACGGAAGAACAACTCTGATGACAATACGATCAACCTATAAACAGTTTAACAATTGAAAAGCCACTTGTGAATTACAACACAGGTCATAAAGCTGGTGGGCCTGTTACTTTATACTGAATCTCCATGACACTATTTTATTTAACACGAGAACTCCACAGGCATGGAACAGAAGCGTGCTGGTGTTGTATTTCAAATAATCATATCTTTCTAAAAAATCTCTATTATCTCTTTTTTTAAATCTGCATCTATGCAATAGGTACTTACCTAAGCAAAATTACATTTTGAATCAAACCAATTTTTATACAATAAAACAGAAGTAAATCGAACAAAACAAAAAATTGCCATTACTCATTTGTCATTTTTGCACTCGCAACGTGCAAGACCATACAAAAGCTATAAATATAACAGGGTAGCAATAGGGTACTTGACTGTATTAAAAATATTATGCCAATTGACGCCATCCATAAACATGACATAATGAAAAAGCATATTTCATTGATTTTTTGATAAAAATATGCTTATTTTTTGTAAAAAACGCGATTAAAATAACTGTATTTTCGACATTTGATCACGTGATCGAAAACGGTCTGTAACTGGCTTCATCCCTAGTGACGTCACACAAATCTAAACAAACAGATTATGTATTGATATTTGCGAATTTAATGTTGTAAAGCTATTTTGAGAGCGATTTATCCAGAAATTTTCACCAAAAACAGTCCGGAGGTTAAATGTGAGAAGAATGGAGAAACATTTTGTGCAAGCAGACAGCAGTAACTTACCCAAAATTAATGTTTTTATGGTTGCATATTTCTTTAATAATAATCCACGTCATTGTTTCTACGCTGCAGAACTCAAAACGTAAAAACTACAATGTCAGTATTAATTTTTAATTGTTCTCCAAGCAAAACATTCAATCAAGTTGTACAAAAAGTATGTTGTAGTAAGTGGATATCACTATTTTGTTAGGTTATGTCGAGCTTTACAATGTTTAAAAAGAAAGTAACAGTACATAAAATAGTAATGCAATAAAAACACAAATTATAATAGAAATATATAGACTCAAATATGTACTTCAAAATGATCTTCGCACATAGAAACACTTGAATTAGCTCCAATACTTTTGGGTTCTCTACGAGCTACTTAGTTCCAACCTTAGATTGATTCCAACCACTTTTTTCGAGTTATGGGGAGTTTTGGGTCCATTGGAACAGGAACAAATATTTTTTCGGGTGTCTTTATGGAAGTATTTGTACATTTTGGCACTACACAATATTTATAAACCATTACTTCTATTAGAAATTAATTAATCATCAAACTTTTGCAGCCTGGCTGCAGTTGTTTTGTTTTGTGTGACGTCAATTAGTCACGTGATCGGAGCTATGACACAGGTCTGCGTTTTGGCGCGATCTTTTTTTATTCAAACTTTAACATCGATTTATATCGCAAATACGACTGATATCCAGAAAATATAAATGCAGTATACATTATTTTATATCAGACAATAATGTGCAATAGTTTCCCAAAAGTAGTCAAATACCCTATCCCTATGGTTCTAACGACCTGTTAAACTGACTGACCTGACAGACTCACAAACCCCAAACACTTTGTTTGAAATCTATATATACCTATCGAATGAAAGGGTGAAAACAATTGGTTCATTTTCGCAACGGGTCAGTATTGATATTGTTCTTAATGAATGAACAAACGACACATGTCTAGTTTGAAATGTTTCAGCTTGACAAACAGGTTAGGTTATGAATCGGTACAGCACCTTAGACAACATCCACTAGGCTGTTCTGGAGTCCTTATAGCGATACCAAATTCACTGGCAATACGTTGAGGTGATGAGATGATGAAACAAAGTGATTCACCGGACAACTGAAGTCGGCTCATCGTGAAGCTTAGCATCAAGCTAGAGTGGCAGTGCGCTGGTTATATCTGTCGCAGAACAGTTAAACATTGGGGTAGACAAGTTTTAGTGAGACCACAAACATAGTTAAGGATGCCCTGAGACTCAATTGAGTGACGATATACATAAGATAGCTGACAGTGACTGGAAAAGAAAAGCCCAACATAAGGCTGCCTGGCTGGCGTGCCTTGGGAGATGCCTAGGTGCAGCAGTGGGTGATGATATAAAACGGTTGTGTATTTTGTATTGTATCCTATAATAATGAGTAGCAATTTGTAATTTTAGTTTTTTCTTATTGCAGGTGTGAAAGTTACTATCGATTTAGTTAGAGCTTTGGTTACCGGCTCCTGTCATGGAGATTGTTCTTAATAGACTAGAAAACACTTCTATTACGCCAAATGACTCCCAGAGCAAAACTAGTTTTGATGTTTTGTACAAAAACTGGGGCAAATTGGGTAACCAAGAGGAAAGGCGAAAGGAGATTCTCGAAGTTCAGAAAAGGTAAGTACTGTTTTTCTTGACTGGCTAGCAAAGGATGAGATGTCAACATGACCCTGCTCATTTGATATCCTTTCATTAAGAGGACAGGGGCCTTAAGGCCAACTCCTTACGCGGTTACCTAAACTGGATTGCTTTAAACAGCAAGCTGTAAGGTCCTTGGTAGACGGAAGGATAATAAGTATAAATTGATTTTTCTAAACCCCTAATAGAAAAGCTAATAATCTTCAAACAACTGAACAGATTAGCTAAGAAAACTCGATGAAGTCGCCTATCAAACAAAAAAAACAATGAAAATCAGTTACGATGCTGACTCACATTAAACTCATACATACCCCTCTGCATTGGGGATTAAATAAACAGTTACTATAGCATCTCTACATAGTATAAATTAAAGTCGCTTTCCACGTCTGTCTATATGACCGCTAACTCCTAAACCAGTAAACCACGCGATGGATTTTGATGTGGTTTTCACCATCAGTTTGATAATTTTTCACGGAAGGTTTATATTTAAATATATAACTAGCGACCCGCCAGGGTGGGTCGCAATAATAGTGTAATTATTCTATAGTGGTAGGACTCTTGCAGAAGTGAGGGAAGTACCATCTCCTGTTATTCAACTGCCAATTGATTGTGGGCAAACATTAGTGTACAATGAATTCAGTGAAATGACAGCATAAAGAGATTCAATACTAACATCTCAGGATGAAAAGCCTAGTGCAATGGTACACAAGATTTCAAAGTGTGCTAAATCCTGGATGACTCTAAGTTGTTATGGACAAGTGTGACACTTACCTTCGCGAGCTTACTTAGGCGAGCAACTTGGTAGCCTAATCTGAATTTAAAACAAAAATGATTTGAATGTATTTTATTTATTGATAGCCGAGCAGCAAAACCTGATGTTCGTATATCCCAGTGTGAAAATTTTGTACTTGTCTGTTAAGGTTATATTCTCCGATCTTCTCCATATGAATATCAGATCTGATCTGATTCTTATCAAATTTATTTTATTGATTTTTAATTATTTTCCAGTAATCGCAACTCTAAATTAGATAAATACAGAGGAATCTTGGACCTGGTGCAGGCAGTTGAAGATAACACAATATTCAAGGACAGGGTCAGTATTTATGTTGATCCCAATGACGATAATTATAAATTATCTTTGGTTCATCCTGATCTAGAATTAACAGTACAGTAGTACATTTTTCTATTTTTTGTTTGCTAGATGAAAATAACAATAAGACATTTAGTGATGTCTTGATTAATATAATTATAATTAAGACACTAGATCAACATGTTCCCTCCTCGGCCGCACAATCGCTTACCATCAGGCTAGTTGGTGGCCAAATGTAGATCTATTCTATAAATTATAATTAATAAGTAAAAGTTGTTCGTAATCATGAGTGCAATGACCTTTCAGCGTAGTACCAGTTCTGTGTAACCTTGTAAAGCCAAAAAAGCCATAGGTTTGGTCATTGGTTAGGAAATTTTTTCTAGTGACGAATTGGCATCAAAGTCGACTTGGCGTCGTGTGATGTTTTTGAAAGATCGACCAACAATTTTGTTAATCTTTAAGGTTGCCTGGAAGAGATCGCTTATACCGATAAGACCGCCGATCGTTTCACTAGTTTTTAAGTTGGTTTTGTCTTATCAGCAGTGCAATTGTACCGTTCTTTATCGATCGCCAAATTCGATAAAATGTCATAGAATCGATCATAGCAAGTACTGATCAAATGGCATTTTATCGAATTTGACGATCTCAACTGTCAAATTTGACGATCTATAAAGAACGGTACTAGCACTGCTGGTGTGTACAATAAAGAGGTATCCAAAAAATAAAATAAAGAGGACACTTTAATAATTAACGAGACCATGTAAATGCGATTACTGACTGTTTGAAGAATAATGAATTCGGTACTATGAATGTACTAACAAGACAAATAAAACTTGGCAGGCCTGCTACAACCGTATCAATAACACTACAGGTAACCCTGTAGTAAAAAAAACGCGGACCAAAGCAAAAGTCGCGAAAAAAATAAAATAGTAAAGTTATTTATAATATTGAGTATGTATATTATACTGCCTATTGCCTATTATACTGCCGGTTTTTGTATTATTTATAAGTTACCTATTTTTGTATTTCGGTGTATAATAAAGTTATATATTATTATTATTATACTTTATTTCAATATAAACACGGGTCTAGCCCGGACATTTGGTAGGCATTGGTGGGGCCGAAGCCAACACCAAGAGGCCCCGTTGAATATAAAATACAATATTATTGAATGTGTATAAAATGGATTATAAAACTATTGTACAGTATAGGATATAAAACGTCTAGGCTATTGAGGTGAACAACTTGTGGATGGGATAACAGATCTATGGTATGAGGTACGGCACCTGCCAATTATGCCTCATTTCAAAATACTTAGGCAGGTGATGACTTGCCACTCACTAAATGGGCCCCCCATAATGGCTGCCGCATATTGGCACCGGAAGGGCAACATTGACGTGGGTGGCTTAGGGTGTCGAGAGGTGTGCTGCACTTTCACTAAGAGCTACTAGCGGCGTTATGCCCTTTAACACTTCCACCCTGGAGCTTAGGTTTTTAGCTCTTGCGGTTTCCACCCCCAGACGGCCGGTTAAGGCAAGCCAGGGGTCTGGGTCTCTGGGGTTTTAGACCCATGGAATCGGGGTACGCGGTGTCGCCACTCACCGACGGCTCGCCATAAAGCCGCCCCTGCGTTTTTATTATTATTATTATTATATGTACCCTGCTTTCCGCTTAATACCACCACTCCATGTAAACGTGTTAACATAAAGAAATATTTTATTTGTTTCATTCCAGGCTTACTATCGGCCCAGTATCTATGTGGCTGGCTTCAACAAAGCCCCATCATATAGCGAAGTGCTGATGATGTCAGAATGGATGATTGAGAAGCCTTCCGACTTTGAAACAAACTGGATGGTGGTACCCGCCCCTAAAGGAACCAGGACTCTTCTGGTGGCCAGTAATGTAAGTAAACAAAAGTTTTAGTTTTTCCAGGCACTTGTCCGTTCAAAGAAAATCAAGCCACGAACCACCAACTGGATCACCGCAGTGTCCATGGTCACAGGTAGACTAAATGTCGGATGTATGTAGAAAAGTAATTAAATTTGTTACAAGTACCGCCAATGATTTTAAATCAGAATGTTTTCTATGTATACGCAGTAGAGATTGTGACCCTTTGTCATTGTGAGTTTTTAATGTTCCCTAATGTACGCAGTAGAGTTTGTTACCCTTTGTCATTTTGCGATTTTGAAATTATGCTATTAACCTTTTGGCTGCCACGCCTAAAACGCATTTCTGTGCCCTATAACGTCACGGCACAAAAATGCAGCGTATTTTGTCAACATTAGACGTCGTTGGCACACATGGCCCGCAAGGTGGTATGGGGTTCTTCAAAAGGGCTGTTAATAAGAGTATTTAAGGTTCGGCAATGTATCTGTGATGCCCCTGGTGTTACAGGTATCCATAGGCGACGGTGATCGCTTACCATCAGGCGGCCCGTCAGCTTGTTTGCCACCTATGCCATAAAAAAGGGCTTGTCAATAATGGTTGACTTTGACGATCAAAACACCGATGTATAGGAGCGAAAAAAAAATCCACTACAAAATTAAGTTTGTCCTTCAATATTTCAACCTTTTCTCCCTGTTCAGAATCCTCAGATCGCGAGCCAGCGTCACAGTTAGTGTTTAAAAATAATAATAAGATGACAGAACAAAACAGGTTAGTTTTTGATATATCCGATTGGTCCTTATCAATATTTGTTTCTTAATTTCAGGGTATAACCAGACTTTTTAGCAAATACGGTCACCTTATCTTTGAGTGCCGAACAGGACTTCCCGGTGGTAACCCTATTGATCCGAAGTCGAGGACCAACTGCTGTGTACTGGACTGCTTCTACCAAAAGAAAACTAACATGATTCATATACTAGACATTTTGGCGTGGAACTCTCAGCCCATGACAGATGGAGAAGTAAGTATTTGATAGCTATGAACAAATAATGACATAACAACTAAACTTAACTTAATCAAAACTCGCGTGAGGAGTCAGGGTGGCAAATGATAGAACTAGTATTTTTCTATGCACATACATATAACTATTTGCATAAAGTAGACAGATAAAGTAATGCTAATGTAAAAATATACCTATATTTTTACACATAAAATAAATTTTATAATTTTATAAAAATAAATAAATATTAAAAATATACCTATATTAAAAATATACCTATATTTCTAAACACACACATCAGCCAGTAAACGTCCACTGCTGAACAAAAGCATCTCTTTTAGAGAGGTTTGTTGCCATAATTCCCACGCTTGGCAGACGGCTTGGGGATTGACTTATAATATAAATAACAATATTCGGGACATTTTTGCACATACGGTCATCTGACCCCAAACTAAGCAAAGCTAGTGATATGGCTGCCAGAGACTGATATACATACATGTCGGCGCGTTGAAGTTTTAGCATTCGGGCGCAACTACCGTCGGATAGTTTTTAAGGCTTAGATTATGTAGGTAGGCGTCACCTAGCTTTGTTTTGGTGGACTAGTGATGGAGGTGGCGCTGTCACTGGTGTAACGCTGCAGTAACTTACTCTGCTGAAGTTCGTTGTGAAGTTGTGTCGTTGACAACCAATCAGAGTTTAGTAAGTTGGTATACCGTCCGGCAGAGGCGCTAGTGAGCGCGGCGCGGCGGACACGTGCGCGAGGCTCTGTGGAGCTCACTTATACTTTGGTGTCTGAATTGGGATTGTCACTTTTTGAGGTTGGAAATTGGAATTGTTGGTTGGAGGGTGGTAGCGTTCGTTACAAGGCGGAACACCTTGTCCCCAAGTATGTTTCAAGTAATTTGGATATTGTAATTAGTAATCATAGCGCTTCGAAATAAAAACTGTAACAATGTACGTGTGATGTCTCATTCTCCTCGGCCACTATACTCACGCTATAGAAACAAGATTAATCTGATGAAGATCGGCCATCCACCGACCGGTGCCCCCGCCTCACGCCTTCCAGGTTCGCCCCGTCATCAGAATTGGGATAAAACCCGAGACACCCACATGGAGAAAGCGATGACATGAGTGAGAAAAACCATTGCAATTCAAGTGTTCGAAACAACAACTCACGTGGCAAAGAAAAATGGCGTCTAATTTTCGTGCAACAAAATCGCAATTTATTAGCATTGGTGCAAGCAATAAAACTACCCACATCTTCGAGTGCGATTCGACTTCCTGAATTTGATCCGGGAAAAAGTGACATCGACGATCGAGCCTGAATAACAACCGCGGTCATGTGTGTGACCGACCAGCATCGCCAAGGACCATCGCTGATGATTTCTTTAAGCCACACACTCAAGGGCGAAGCATCATCCTGGCTGCCATCTATATCGTTTCCTGGAAGGCGCTGACAAGAGATCCTGCTTCGTGTGCGGGCAAGCTAGTACACATCGCTCCAGCCTGTCCGGAGAAGGTGTTCAAAGAGGTCAAACCACCAAACTGCGCGGAGGACGCTGGGAAAATCATCGGGTGAGCTCGTCCAATTTTATTTGATAGTAGTTCTGTGTGCTCTATGATTAAATCAGATTTGATTGCTAAGTTTACCGGTAATGCGCGTAAAAATAATCCTTTCGGGGGTAAGTCAAAGAAACATTTTATGGGAACCTCAAATTCTCAGCGATTTAAAGGTCAAGGGTATTATACTGACAGTTTTGTTTCATAATGAACCACCTGATGGTACGTATTTCGGAATCGGTTATCCTAGGGATATTCTCCAACAAGGAGTGAGCGTTTTGATAAGTGAAAAGCGTAAATCTATTTCATGTAGGCGATTTCGTTTTCGTTAAGTAAAGTCGAGCGTAAGCAAACCAGTGAGCGTAACTAGATTGAAAATTCAGGTGTACCTTCATTATTACTTGCGTCTTGGAAAATACGAGTCCAGTCTGTGTGACCAGCCTGTGTGGCCAGCCTGTGTGGCAAGCGTTTGTGACATCCGTATGTGACCAATCTGAGTAGCAAGCCATTCGAATATTGTGATCGAAAGTGGAGAGAAAATGATTCCTTAAGTTTGTGTTGAGTCGTTAGAATTGACTTTTGTGGTGACTTATTTAAATACGCGAAACTGTTGCGGTTATGTTTCCTCGATTATTTAGTTACTGTAAATGCAATTTACTTTTCCGAAATTCAACTGCTAAAGTCATGTATCAGGATGAACGAGCGGATGTATTGGTGATTGGAATTTTGTTTGTTCCAGGTTTGGTGTTCTAACGCCCGAGGACGGTCGTATGTCAGAATGGCCGTGTCGGCGCGTTGAAGTTTTAGCATTCGGGCGCAACTACCGTCGGATAGTTTTTAAGGCTTAGATTATGTAGGTAGGCGTCACCTAGCTTTGTTTTGGTGGACTAGTGATGGAGGTGGCGCTGTCACTGGTGTAACGCTGCAGTAACTTACTCTGCTGAAGTTCGTTGTGAAGTTGTGTCGTTGACAACCAATCAGAGTTTAGTAAGTTGGTATACCGTCCGGCAGAGGCGCTAGTGAGCGCGGCGCGGCGGACACGTGCGCGAGGCTCTGTGGAGCTCACTTATACTTTGGTGTCTGAATTGGGATTGTCACTTTTTGAGGTTGGAAATTGGAATTGTTGGTTGGAGGGTGGTAGCGTTCGTTACAAGGCGGAACACCTTGTCCCCAAGTAATTTTCAAGTAATTTGGATATTGTAATTAGTAATCATAGCGCTTCGAAATAAAAACTGTAACAATGTACGTGTGATGTCTCATTCTCCTCGGCCACTATACTCACGCCATAGAAACAAGATTAATCTGATGAAGATCGGCCATCCACCGACCGGTGCCCCCGCCTCACGCCTTCCAGGTTCGTCCCGTCATACATATATAGTTTTAAATACATACTCAAATAGATATTAACAACCAGATATAGAACAAACACAAATGTTCATCACATAAATGTTTCTCCTAGGTGGGAATCGAACCCACGCCCCAAGCTCAGAAGTTAGGTTCACTACCAACTGCTACCAACGGACCAACGGCCTATCACATATACCTATATGTATACATCGACTTCTAAATAATTGGCGGCTTGGGGATTGACCTATTTGTATACACCGACTTCTAAATAATTGAAGGATTTTTTATATTCCAGTTTGAGTTTAGAGACTATTGGATGAGAACGCAACTCGCCGAAGTGCGGGCCATAAGGACTGTCAACAAGAAAAATGAGCTAAACTTTGAACTTCTGCCGAAAGTGTCATGCGCTCCTGAATCCTTTAATTCGTAAGTAAGTAGGGAATTTTAACTCTCATATTTTGGAAATGGAATGGAACCCACAATGGAAGGCATGGCAGAAGGTATATGCATTTGGAGGAAGAGGCTGTGTTAGTGTCTTTGTTACCATTCATTATCTTGAAGCTAGATTCATTGTGGTAGTTCTTAGCTGTTTGATCAGAATCTGTCCAGTGGTAAAAAAATTATGAGCTCTTTTATTTCTGTATATTTGTTTTTGACAAACACCTTCCTTGAAAACCTACCTTCTTTGAAATACTTTACCGATCTATCGCTATGTGACGTCTAAATGTACTAGTAGGCCGCCCCAGCTTCGCACGGGTATAGATATATAGCCTATGTCAACCGGGGATAGAGTAGCTTCCCAACAGTGAAAGAATTTTTCAAATCGGTTCAGTAGTTTCGGAGCCTATTCAAAACAAACAAACAAACAATCATATCTTTCCTATTTATAATATTAGTATAGAAAACTTCGTCGCTTTGCTATGGGTGTGGAGTGTCCTTTTTTATTTTTTCCTCTGTGAGGTTTTGGCGTGGAACTTGTGCATTTGCTAGTATCAAGTATTGAAATATTAATAGATAAAATAGCCTTTATTTACCCTGTTACAAGTACATAACTTAAATATTTATTAATTACATTTAATCGGGCAACCATATTTGGGAGCAGGCTTCCTCTAAGCAACTGCATGTGCTGGGCCCTGATTCTGTAACTACAAACACGCACGAATCTATAAAACTAATTTTGTCAACAAAACAAAGTCAAATTTGTCAATCGATAAAATACCGTCCATGCTTGCACTCCATTCCTTAGGAAACGAAGAAATGTGGATCTCACTTTCCATACCGCCTCATTCTTCATACAAATTGCTTTGTTTCCAGATTCATGATGAAAGTACAGTTTGAGAAAGATATCACCAGCTTGGATGGACTGCTGTTCTACCACAAAAGGGCGCACTACTTCTCTGGAGAAACCCCACTTGTTGGCTGGCTCTTCCCATACATGGTTCCTGAAGTCTTAGGAAGCGGTATTTACAGAATTTATTTATTAGATTCGGAAATCATTTTATTCAGTCCAAGAAACGTGTGCTACCCTTCAACCTGATATGTACCTACCTGATGCACACAATTTCTTTGGCAACATCGACATAGGTACAGCCGTGTAGTCAAAAAATAAAAGTGAACAAACACATACCATACTGTTATTAATTAACAACTGACTGAGATAATTATCTTGAATAGCACCGCCATTTTCCCGTTGACACTGACAAGTGGCAGCTATGCGCAGATAGGTAATTACTTACTACTTGTTATGAATTCGGGTTCATCCGATGCGGATAATTGGACGCCAAATACCTATTGGAAAAAAATTATAGATAAAGTCTTTATTGACCGTTACTCACACCAGGAGCCTTACGGACAACAGCTAATTGCGGCAACTAATCCGCTCAGTTGGCAAATCACGCGACCGCAAACCGTATCTGGGCGCGAATAAGGTTCACGTTCGCGTGATTTTCCAACTGAGCGGATTAGGTGCCGCAATTAGCTGTTGTCCGTAAGGCCCCAGAAATGAAATGCAAAGAAAACGTATAACTGTAGTAAACGCATTATCATCTGAGTAGTCAGGTCATAAGTCTGTCTGTCTATCTCGCTCGCACTTACAGGTCTTATGGGATGACGTTTATTGCTCGACGACTCAGTTGGTAACGCGGTGACTATAATAGGCGGCCTCAATGCCAACTTGTGGACTAAAATGTTGTTATGTCATCACCTTTCAGATATCAAAGTGAATCCCGCGTACATGATACAGAAACCAGCGACTTACACAAATCAAACGGCTTTCATTACCGAGTTCAATGACAAAATGGAAAAGAAAAGCAAGTCCAAAGGGACTCGAAGCAAAAGGCACAGCGAGCGTGAAAATCAGATGGATACAGCAGATGCCAAGACCGAGGTAATAATCAGTACCGGCGTTAGAGTAGGGCGCGGTTGGTTGGGCCGCCTAGGGCGCCCCTTTACGCCCCAGGCAGAACTTAGGCACTTTGCTAGGTGGGCTTACAAAGTGCCAAAGTCAGTGTCCTCAATCAGGCAACCAAATTTGGGATGAGTTTTAGTAAGGGGTGCATTCCTACATACCAAGGCATGATCCCAAAGCGGTCATATTAGATGTGTTCTGGGCAATGTTCCGGTTTTTGACTTCCTTTGCTTACCATCAAGTTAATGTCTTATTAAGGCGGCGGATGCGGCCCAGCTAAAGTACCCTACAGCCCAATTAGTGTTACTGGGGGATTTTAACGGCCACCACCAGGAGTGGCTATTCCTATACCGGGACACTGACCATGCTGGGAGAAAGACGCGAGAGCTTGCTCTAACGTTAGATCTCACTCAGCTGGTCCAAGGTGCTACACGGGTACCAGACGTTGACACGCACACGCCTTATTGCTTGGACCTTCTGCTGACAACCGATCCAGACCGCTACTCAGTGTCAGTTTGTTCACCTCTGGGTAACTCTGACCACTGTCTGGTGAAATCTGTATCTCTCTACTCCCCGCCCGATCGTAGCTCTAAGGGGCACTCGGCGGGTGTGGCGATACAAGTCAGCGGATTGGGATGAGATGCGGTATTTTTTTGCATCTTATCCTTGGCAGTCAGTGTGCTTTTCTTCTGATAATCCTTCGACCTGCGCGGATGCTGTGACGGATGTGTTGCGTCAGGCCATGGAGTACTATATTCCCTACTCTGACGTAGCACGTAAACATGAGGCATACCTCGCCTGGTCCGATGCTCGACACCGTAAAGCGAAGGATCTATGTCAGAAGAAGAAAGCGTTTAACAAGGCTGACAAGTCCTGTAAAAAGGTTTTACAGAGGGCTCGCTTTGACCACATTAGTAGAATAGGGAACAAACTGGCTTCGTACCCTGCAGGTAGTAAAGCGTTTTGGTCCCTAGCTAAATCAGTCGAAGCGAACTTCTGCCGCCCCTCAATACCTCCACTGCTGAAACCTGATAGGACGCTGGCTCACACCGCTGATGAGAAGGCAAAATTATTTGCTTCTCAGTTTGCGGAGTCTTCACGTCTTGATACTGGTAGTGCGATACCTCCAACCCCTTCAAATGGAGGTTCGAAAAACGCTTCGCAATCTCGACGTGAACAAAGCCAGTGGCCCGGATGGTATTCCAGCCATAGTTCTGAAGACATGTGCGCCTGAGTTGTCTCCTATACTGACTCGCCTCTTTCGTCTCTCGCTTGAGACTGGTAAAGTGCCGAAATCGTGGAAGCTTGCAAACGTGCAACCTGTACCCAAAAAAGGTAGTCGTGCCGACCCTGCCAACTACAGGCCAATCTCGGTCACGTCCATACTCTGCAAGACTATGGAACGTGTCCTCAACAACAGGCTCCTGGCGTATCTAGAAACTAATGATCTCCTCAGTGATCGGCAATACGGATTCCGCCGAAACCGGTCCACTGGGGATCTTCTAGCGTATGCCACACACATCTGGAGTGAAGCCATCGAGAAATACGGAGAAGCGCTCGCCGTTTCCCTCGACATCTCGAAGGCTTTCGACAGAGTTTGGCATGACGGCCTTATTAGCAAGCTCTCCTCGTTTGGCTTATCCGCTGGTTTTATTGCGTGGATATCGGACTTCCTGCGGGATAGATCAATTCGAATTCGAAATTGATGGCTGTTCGTCTGATCGAATGGCAATTAATGCCGGTGTCCCCCAGGGGTCAATGCTCTCTGCAACGCTATTTCTGCTGCACATCAACGATCTGCTAAAGCCCGGTACTTTTGGGTACGCAGACGACAGCACAGTAGTAGAGAGCTATACATCCAATGCACGAACCAGTGGACCTCAAATCCAGTCTCTCAGAGAGGCCATGGTCGAGCGCATGAACCTGTCCCTTAAGGCAGTCTCCGATTAGGGTGATGCCAACCTGGTCAAGTTCAATGCTGCTAAGACCCAGGCGTGTCTGTTCTCCGCCAAAAGGACGCCATTCCAACTGGCTCCTACTTTCCGGGATGTATCCATTCCGATAACTGACCAGCTTGAGCTTTTGGGCGTTTCTCTGACATCAACCCTCAATTTTGGCTCCTATATTGAGAGCAAGACTCAATTGGCTGCCAAAAAGTTGGGTATCCTATCGAAGGTGCGACGGTACTTCACGTCGGAACAGTTGCTATCACTGTACCAAGCACAAGTTCGGTCGTGCATGGAGTACTGCTCTCACCTTTGGGATGGATCAGCTAAGTACCAACTTGAGGCATTGTAATCTATAGAGAAACGTGCCAAGAAGCTCATCAGCAATGAATCCTTAGTTCGGACTAAGCTTCTTAGTCTTGAGCATCGCCGTAAAGTTGCTAGTCTATCGGTTTTTTATCGGATACATTTCGGTGAGTGTGCATCGGATCTGCACGATCTAATTCCCTCCTGCCCATTTTACTATCGGACTGCCAGAGCGAGCACGAAAAATCGTCACCGCTTTATGGTTGATATTCCGAAAACCCGTACGAAGCGCTTTGATTCCACATTTATTGTGCGAACTGCTAGTCTGTGGAATGCGCTGCCTGAATGGGTGTTCCCCGATGGTTACAATCTGGGTGTCTTCAAATCACGAGTGAATCGGTTCCTTCTAGGCAAGCGTGCTCCAACGTAGACCGCATCATCGCTTAACATCAGGCGTGATGGTGGTCAAACGCAAGCCTATAAATTATAAAAAAAAAAAACTAGCCATTCTTAAAAAAAATATATGTTTTCAGACCAAACCTGGGGATTCCACGCCGAAGCCTAAAAATGGTGACAATTCCAACACAGAATCTATGGAAGCGGACGTAGTTCCCGATTCCGCCGTCAAAGTAGCCTATGAGAAATCTGTAGGGTCAGAAATTTCGGTCAATAAGAAGCCAGAATCTTTAACAACAGCTACTATGGATGCGGAAACCATAACAAAACCTAAAAATTGCGATAACACCAATACAGAATCTATGGAAGCGGACACAGTTCTCGATTCCGCCGTCAAAGTAGCCTTTGAGAAAACTGTAGGGTCAGAAATTTCGGCCAATAAGAAGCCAGCATCTTTAACAGCAGTTACTATGGATGCGGAAACCACAACAGACACAGTAAAGCAAGATATATCCAAAGACTAGCAATTTGCGTAAGGGGTGCGGGGCATGCACTCGCGGGACTACGGCGAGCCGGTTCGAGGGTTACTATTATGGTCAATTTGGAAAAATTTAAGAAATGAGCATTTTGAAAATTGGTTAACTCAATACATTCCAAAATCTGTTGACGGTAATGATGATGGATGTATGACCGAAAATGCATAGAAAAGTGTTCTGGGCACCGCTTTACTGGTTATCCAAAAATCTTAGAAAAACCGAAATACCATGTAGTATGGAATCAGTCAACAATATTATTTGTTGACTGATTGCATATTCGGCGTTCGACCTGCAGACTCGCATTGTATTGGGCTTGGTCTTCGGCCTCGCGAGTGTCAGGCTTCTTATGTCAGTCAACTGCATGGCGTCATAAGGATCGTGGGCTTGGGCTGGTACCAATGCTCATTTCTCCAAAATGATCTATGTTTTTTTAGTGTATTTTAGGTTAAACATCTCCCTAGTCCCCTATCTTTTACCGTTTCCGAGATATTTTGGGGGTCATCAGTGAAATATTCACTTTAATGTCTGCCTATACATTTTCCTTGGAGTCATTGGATACATCTTATTCAGCTCCCCAAGTAGATAAAAAGAGATAAGATAATTATTTCTTACTTTTTTGTATTATTCGATACAAGTTTTCCATACAATAAACAGTTAAATATTGTGTCTTAATTATCAACATACAATATTACAATTATAATAATTATATGTAGATATAGGTAACTGTTTTGTATTCAAACTTTCAATATCTACAGTATCTGTTTATTTTAGACTTAATACTCCCTTTAAGCGTAACCCTGTATAGTATTAAAGTCTGTGTCGTGTCAGAAGGCCTTTAACTAGCCAAGTTTTGAGTAATTTTGTTGAGTTTGAGTGATAGAAAAAAAAAACAATATTAATTAGACTTGTAGTTTATTTAATGTTATGTAGACATGCTCTCTTTGCATTTTAAAGTAGGGATTAAATCTGAAGAATGAATGAACCGAATCTACATTTAAAGCCAATGACAGTTTTAAAAAGGGGGAAGACGCGTGACATCCAAAGTCTCGAGTCAGCGGCGACGTTGACGTCTACACGGTAAACGTCAACTTCACCGCTCCATTAGACACTACACTAGACCATAGTAGTGACATTTAAAGAAAATTAAGTTAATTGTTATTAAGTATTTACGAGTGAAAAGTAATGCCGTTAAACTTGTTTTTTGTCTTCGAACTGTTGGTGCACCTTGTGAAAACGCAGGAAGTAATTTTTGCTGCTTTATTTCACACAATTTTGACAAGTTATTCACGTGCTATCAAAACGCCAGTTCGATTGTGACTGAAGTGCATTGTGCCCCGGAACCTATATTGTGCGGTCCACGTCAACAAGTTCGTCCCGTATCTTCCCCCTATTTACTTACATCAATGTTTAAAGCGTGTTGTTTTTATTTATTTTAATGGTTATTTAGAAACCTACGATATAATATACTGGGTGGCTGGTTAGACAGTGGAAATATTCGGAGATATCATTGTACACATCTTTATGAAAAACGATTACTATGGGAACAGCCAAGATTTCGGAAAAATCTGCTGTTCCATATAAAAATGACATTCAGACTTTATGAAATAGATAGATAGAAACACTATTGTGTACACAAGAAATCAAAATTACAAACTGATAGAAAACACTTACGCCACAAGTGGCGGCCTTAACGCTAAAAGCGATCTCTTCTAGGCAACAATTACATGTATGAAACAGCAGATTTTTTCTTTGGGATATCAGGGTTGGTCTCGTAGTAAATGTTTATATCCCCGAAAATTTTTCACTGTCTGTGTTCACATGCCAAATATTATTTTGAAATAAAATTTAGTCTCATTTTCGCACATGACACTAAACTACAGCCGCACATTTAAGCTAAAATGGGCATATAAAACGTGTGGAAACAGTTGGGTTGCAAAGAGTTGAGCATGAGCATATAAATTTGCAATTTGAAGTGGCAACGGGCAGGCCACATCGCTTGAAGAACCGATAACCGATGGGGAAAAAGGTTTTTGAGCGGAGACCACGAACCGGAAGACGCAGCGTAGGCAGACCTCCCACTAGATGGACAAACAGAGTCGCAGGAATCAAGTGAATGCAGATGGCAGGCTGCCGTTCGGTGTGGAGGTTAAAGGGGGGGGGCTATGTTCAGCAATGGACGTCTTCTACCCAGAATACCCAGACCCACCCAGATGATGATATAAAAGCGAACGAAACTTTGTTTTTACCCCCGACGCAAAAAGAGGAGTGTTATAAGTTTAACATGTGTATCTGTGTGTCTCTGTGGCATCGTAGCACACAAATGCCTGAACCGATTTTGATTAAGTTTTTTTTTTGTTTGAAAGCTTGGTGTCTTGATCGAGAGCGTTCGGGAAAATCGATTCGGCCGTTTAAAACTTATTAGCTCTGTTCGGGGGTTAAAAACCCCAATTTATACTTGTTCTACTAAACCTATGTAGTTAGTATGTTAACTTTTAGTAAAGCTCAGAGAAATATTTAAAAAAAAGTATAGGAAAAGGAAAATATATGGAAGGGCGGGAAGTTTATCTCGAGAAACCTTAAAGTTTATGCGAAACGTGATTTCACTACTCTGAGTCTGTCGGCGATGTACGAATATTCAATAAGTAAATTTTTTGTTGGTATAAATTACAGAAGGAAAAAAAAAACTTTTTTTCTGTGGTTCAAATGCTGCATTTTTTAATTAATAAATAAATACAATCTCGAATATTCGTACCTATTAAGCCCACTGTTATTATTTTAAGATTTGTTACTGATGTAAACAACGTGCGCAGGCACATTTTCCCATAATTATTCCTCTAAGTAAGCACCTTTGTACCTAAGCCTGTAATTAAAGTTTTTAGTAAAAAAAAACATTAATAATTATTAATTACCATTTTTTATTGTCCTATAAAGTCCTATTGTCCTTGGATAAGTAAGTACACTTTTCAACAAATGCAAGTATATAGGATTATACGTAAAGGCTAAAAGCCGAAAGTAGCTCATTGTACACCATCATTATGAACAATTTTTATTCCGGGACCTACTATGAAGTCGCGAAAAAGTATCAGCTATAAGTATTCCATATATTTTGTTAAGTATTATCAGTATGAAAGGCACGTTTCTACATTAAAGTAAAAATTTATAATAATGCGCGTACTTAACTAGCAACGTGCTTTTTTATTTATTAATATAATATTTGATTTATAATATTATAGTATATACTATACTATCATACTAATATTATAAATGCGAAAGTGTGTTTGTTTGTTGGTTTGTTTGTTCCTCTTTCACGCTGCAACGGAACAACGGATCGACCTGATTTTTTTGCATGGGTTCAAGAGCCAGAGAGTGACATAGGCTTTTCATCATCATCATCACCATTTTTCATCACTACGCGGGTGAAACCGCGGGGTGCAGCTAGTATTATATAAACAAGCGACGGGCCACCTGATGGTAAGTGCATGGTCACCACCGCCCATAGACAGAACGGAATGTCCTTAATCGTGTTACGGTCTTTACTGTTTCCTAGACATAAAACATTCAAATTTGATTTGACACTATTTTTATAATTGGAAGCAGACAAACGAGAATTATCAAAATTGCTAGAAGTGGGAAAGAATGGCTACTAATAAGCCCCTCTAATTTGGGTCTCTGGTTTGTTAACGTGTCTCCTTTATGTGTTTTTTACTTTTTTAAATTATTGTTTATACTAGTTATTATTCAAGAAGTTTACAATAATATATGTACCTAGGTCTCATAAAAAAAAAATGCGCGGTATAAAAACAACTGTAGGTATCCAAATTTAATGATTGTCAGATTGACAGTAAGGAAACGCAGTAAAATTTTAATGGTTATTTACAAATCGTAAACCGTTCATTTCTCCCGTTTAAATGCAGATAGAATATTAATAAAGGGCCGGTCGTAAACCGAGGCACTAATGCCGAATGAATAGCAAATATTTGTTGAAGATCATTCAATATAGATAATTGGGCCATAGTAGGTACCTATAGGTATATGCTGGTGCTACCATTACAGTGCCGGCCCTAGCCTCTGATAAAGGTAGAGCAGGATTTTGTCTTTCGGCAAGTTTCATTTCTGAAAACCATATGAATCGATCCCGGGGTAAAAAGTATTCCATGTGCTAATCCAGGATGTTAACTATTTCCACATCAAAATTTTATGCTGTCTTCAAACAACACAAGTGTTCCCCGCCGCTTGCCAAGCCGCGCCTCAGCCAGGCGCCATCAAATATTTTTTTTTTGTTTATTACTAGTTGCTCCCCGCGGTTTCACCCGCGAGTTAAAATCACCGTTAAGTTTTCTGAAATTTTCATTTTTTTTTAATTATTTTTACATTTGAGACATTTTCGTAATTATGACAATTTATTGTTACACAAAACCATGAATTTCTTACAATCCGAGAAAATTTACGAAAACGCGCGTTTTTAATTTGTTTTCTTTTTTTATTCAGCTGGCGGCGCGACTATGGCGTCTTTATTCAAACATTATTTGCGCTCGATTTCTTTGGCGCTGAACCACGGAACACTATTACCTACTCTTAGCGGAGCGCTGAACACTAACCGTCTTACCACAAAAGATTTAAGAACTTTAGACATGTGTTTAGCAATTGTTTCACTGCGAAAAATATGCTAAACACTTGAATCTTTTGTGCTAAGACGGTAAGATGTTCCAAATTCAAAAATTATAAAAAAAGTGCGCGGCAAAGAAAATTGCGGCGCATACTTATAAAGAGGATTAAAAACTGATTACTGCCCGCTAAAAGTTTCTTATAGAAAACACCACCTTTGGGTGCACTTAAAGGCGAACCAAGTCGTCCTTTTCGAATAGATGGAATGAAAAGTTACTTTAAAATACAAAATATCCGGCTTTCCGGTAGCCTATAAGTTCATAAAACATAAATCAGCTCTCATATAATAGAAACCTTAGAACCTAAGGCTACTCTGAAATTTATCATACGTTTGCTGACTATTTATCACGTTCACGGTTCAGTTCTCAATAATAGTCCATCTCTGTACTAAATCAGTAAAATTTGGACAGGGGATGAATAACTGAATCCTTACGTTCTGTATTCATCCCTCCGTCGAGAGTAAAATCTCCTTTGCTCAGTATGAATAGAAATGTGAATTCGAAATTATATTATCGTTTTTAGAAATACTAGACTATAGGTATTAGGTACCTACTTAGCTTAGGTAATCTAACTTAATTTGATATACATTTTAGGGTTTCTTTATTTACATTTAGGTATCTGCTTCCTTATCTTTTTTCATATGCCCTCCTACCTAAGAAATAGCAGTGCCGAAGTGCCGTATTTGCCATGGCAATGTTATGGGATAGACTTCAACGACTTGATGATGTAGAGGGCAGATTTAAGGAGCAATGGATGTAAAAAAAATTGATTAAACAGCTAAGAATCACTGAAACCAGCTTTCAAATAAAAAACAACACTAAAATCGGTTCAACCATTTTAAGAAAAATTGTAACAAACATACACAACCTCTTACCCACCTCTTAAAAGCAGATAGATAGGTAGTACCTTCTTCGTTGCCGTCGTGGGTCTAAGCCTCAGATCAGACAAACAAGGGAGATATGCATTAATACAATTATTGTTCGTGTTCAAATGTCTCCGTGTTTCATCAAATTTTTCACTTTACCGCTAAACCGTATTACGCAAAAACTAAGTACGGCACACTTACTCATTTTCCAGGTATACTAAGAAACTTGTAGCGACACCAGGGTGGCAAGGTCGTCTGCCGAGTTCGACTAAAGGCATCAATCAAGCTTGTTTTAGGCCTGACGCGTTTGCACCCGTGGTTCTCGTTTTTTCTCCCACCAGATCAGTACCACCGTTGCGGGTAACCCTGTACGATCGACAGAGGGCGTACCACAACTTCAAAAACATTCATATTTTAATCATATATAGAATTTTGTCTTGCTCTCTTATTAGCCGAGAATAAGACAAAGCGGGTTGAAAGATTAATATAAGAATGCTTTTGAGATTGTAGTAAAGACAAATACAGTTTCTGGGGATAATGTGAAACCCTTTCGAAAATCAAAAGTGGCTTCCCACAAACAAGATCATAGCTATATACCAAAAACTCAATCAATTGAAATTCAAAAAAGTAGCGACCCTAAAAGAAATGCAAAGTTTGATAGTACGCCCCATGAGGTCTAAAATATAGATTGCCTAAATACCTACGCATTCAATTACCTAAATCGTTCAGGATAGTACTTATACTTACGTTGGTATATCCTAATAAAAAGAGACCATAAAACTTTGCCAACAGTCCGTTTTCAAATGATCCAGCACAAAGTTTGATCAACAAAGAAAGAGGGTATAGCCCGAGTTCATGACTGTGCTTATTCTTTAGGATTCTTTACGAGATAACATCGTCCGTCATATCTTTTGAATAATACGACAGCGGTCAGGTTCATACAGCTTCAGTTAGACATAATTTTGGCAGGCTGCCAGTGGCATGCTATGGCGGATCTATTATAATGCAATAACGGTTAAAATGCGTACGTACATTAGGTACGGTAAAAATGATATAATAAGTAAGTATATAGTATAGTAGGCATATATGAAGTAGTATCAAATTAATAAAATCTCATGCTCGGCGCAAAACTGCAAGACTTCTGGACACCGTGAGGGACTACTGCGTACACAGGAAACGTTTTGATTACATAAATTATTAATTTATTACAAAGAACAAAATAATATTTTAACACGGATTTTGAAGTCTATAACCGCTAACTCCTCCTAAACCACGCAATGGTTATTGTTTTCACCATTAGTTAGATAATTTTTCACGGAACGTTTATATATATAACACTGACTCGTCCCGGCTTCGCACGTAAATTACACCCGTGCGAAGCCGGGGCGGTCGCTAGTATATAATATATATATATATATATATATAATACTACTACTACTATCTACACTAATACTAATATTATAAAGAGGAAAGATTTGATTGTTTGTTTGTTTGTTTGCATTGAATAGGCTCCGAAACCACTGAACCGATTTGAAAAAAAATTTCATTGTTGGGAAGCTACTCTATCTCCGGGTAACATAGGCTATATTATATTTTCAAAAAAATAGGGATCCTTACTAAAACTCCAATAATGTAACCCAAAGTGTAAAAAAATAAGATTTACAATTTTAACTTTGCGTGTTTGACAGTTCTAAGACAGGTCAACTGTCAGGTCAGTAACATATAAAATGGTCCGTGCTGTATTACTATCTAATAGAAATTTTCACGGATTTTAAACCTACAGTTTTGTATTGTTTTTGGCCCATGGGACCATTTGTCATTGCAGTAACAACATCGGTACTTACATGCAATACTCATTTTTTGTGCGTTATTTTATGAGGTACTGTAATGTCCTCTCATGGAAGACGCAAATTGGGAGTAATAAAAACAAACGAGTTGGGTTTGGGCACTTTAATCTTCTCGTATTTTTACAGGGGTGAAATTATAATGTCTCAGGTGTTTTTTAAGAATTCGTTTTCTGTTTATGGTTTTATAATGTAAACATTGTATTAGAACACAAATAACTGGTATCTAACGCATAATACTTACCTATCTATATACACGTTACTATAGGTACATCAGTCTACCTAAGTAATCCCCCCCAATTAAGCAATTAAGTACCCTTTTTTAACCTTTACTGTCCAAAGGTATCCCCCATCTCCTTCCAGACAGTGCGTTCACCCGCCAGATTTGACCACTGTATCTGGAACGTGTCGAGGTCATCGCGCTAGTGTTTTCTCGGCCTGTCTAGACTCCTTCGTCCGTTTTCAGGCAGGACACTGTGTGATCCTCTGGGCACATCTATCTAGGGTGCATCCTGGCCACGTGACTTGCCCAACCCCTAATTTGGCAGCTTTGATGCCAATACCAGCGATTCCAGTAATTGAACGCAGTGACGTGTTTCGGACTCGGTCCGTTCCTTTGATTCTTAGGACGCTGCGTTCTGCGTTCGTTCAAACCCCAAGTTTGAAAGTACCTACTTGGGTAATAGAGTCATAGACCGTTCAATATAGGTATGTTACTTGTAGCAGGAATTATAGACGGCACTGCCAACGCTTAGTTTGGTTGCAAAGATACTTAGTTCAAGAATTTGGAGGGTGACACGATAGTGATCGTAGCTCAGCTCAGCGTAGGGCTAGAGCAATATAGGGGTGTTTACAGTTTACCGGATCGTTGCGAAGGTTCATGATGGTCACATTTTTTGGAATTGTCTGTAGGTAGGTATCATTTAAATTGTAAAACCTCAATATACCTATGGTTTGGAAAACTTTAATATAAAAATAAAGTGGCCAAATGCGAGTCGGGCTCGCGCACTGAGGGTTCTGTACCACCATCAAATACAATAATCTTCAATTAAAAATATAAACTACGACCATACTTGGTCGGTTTATTGACTTTATTATTATTTCTTAGTTAATCTGCCGTAACATTACATACCTATTCTGTGAAAATTTTAACTGGCAATCTATTACGGTTCGAAAGATACATCCATACGGACAGACAAACACAAACAAACAGACAGACAGCGTATGCTTAGGAATAGAGTCCTGTTTACACCCTTTGGGTACGGAACCCTAATTACTTTCGACATAAACTGTTCAGTGAGAGATTCTGTATCTATTTTCCTATATAAGTTTATATATTTATTATCAGCATGGAACAATTATTATTCAGTTATATGATTATTTACGGGATATTGTGGTAAGGTTGTGGAATGAGCTCCCGATATTTCGGTGCAGTTACATGCACCATGTCATAATCATATAACTGTAGTGAACAACCGTGATAGTTTAAAACAATTATTATTCAGTCACCAAGATAAAGGTGCTTGTCTCTTTCCTCCTCACAAATTATTCGTATGTACGGACATCAATACCTATAGTATAACACATTATTCATGGCTCTTTTCACGTTATTACTATAATAAAATCTGTGGAAATAAAAAGCGTTATTTGAGTCAGGCGTCTCGCGGCGAATCCAGCACTTATCTAACAGTATATGGGGGCGTAAAACGCTCATGTTTCTATTCTTTATTGTTTAAGAACCACATAGCTATCATAATTTTAATGTGTCGAAAGGAATTGGGCCTTATACTCTCTATACTTAGGCATCGTAAAACATGGTAACATAAATGACATAACATAGGTAGGTCAGGGGCCTTTCGGACAACTGCTATCGTATATCGTATATCGTATCTGGGCGCGATAAGGTTTGCGGTCGCGTGATTTTCCAACTGAGCGGATTAGGTGCCTGTAATAGCAGTTGTCCGTAAGGCCCCTGTACAGCCTTTAACACCTATCCAAAAGCTTCGCTCCGTTATTATACCTGCGATTTCTTAAATTTCCTTTTTGTCATCATCATTATCAGCCTTTCTTGTTCCCACTGCTGGGAACCCAAGCCTTGTCTCATAGAGAGAGGATGGGCCCCTTCGATCAATAAATGGGCCCTAATCCACCATGCTGGCCTAGTGCATGTTGGCGAATGTGTTATGTATTTGAACTTTTTTGAGGGGTTTGGACATACCGGTTTCCTTACGATGTTTTCCTTTACCGTTTTTGAGTGATGGCATCGAAACTACACATAATTTACTTAAGTACTAAATAAGTTATTGGTACCTACAGGGCCGAGGATCGAACCGGGTGCCATCAGATTTTAAAGCGCACGTTACCGCTCGGACACCATCTCTATCAAAGTACAATACAAAGTAACATATTTTTGAAAATTTATTGCTTACCTGCTGCGCCTCACGGTTTCAGCCGTGTGGGAATCCCAAAGAAACCGTTACATTTTTCAAGACAAAAAGTATCCTATGTGTCTGCGTGAAAGAGTATTAAACAAACACACTGTAATTTTTTGTATATAGGTAAGTAGAAATAAGCATAGTACTGTGACTACTGATTATACCATCAGACTAGCGTCTTGGTCGCGTCGTCAATTACTACTAAACCTAGATACCTGATAAAATTCCCATCAGTCGAAATAGCTGAAAAGTACAAAAAAAATATCTGCAGATCATTTCCATTACAAGGTAACTTGCATTATTTTTAATTTAAAAGTCACTCGCACACCGATCCTTCTTCTTCCAATGGGTTTTAATAATTGAACTCGATGACGTAAATTGGTAATATGTCGCTGAACTGATAATGATAGGACTGATTGGTTATCC
Source organism: Agriopis aurantiaria (assembly GCA_914767915.1). Classification (NCBI taxonomy): domain Eukaryota; kingdom Metazoa; phylum Arthropoda; class Insecta; order Lepidoptera; family Geometridae; genus Agriopis; species Agriopis aurantiaria. Next base: position 8,149,870 of record OU611983.1, on the reverse strand, counting down.
GTGCATTACAACCAACTTATCAGTGGAGTTCACTGAGGGAGCCACCATTGAGTTTTCCAAACAAAACGTTTGTGTAAAATGTTAGTTCATTTATTTAGACACCTCTGCAGATAGGTTGGTCACACTGTAATCCATATGATTCCATTTATTACTATGGGAAACAAGGGAGTGCAGCCTACTGACGCATCTGGGCTAATGAAACAGGGACCCAACAGTCCCGAGGGCGTTCGCTTCGCAATATTTTCTATCCTGTTTATTACTTTGTCGATTTTAGACCTACTTTTGCTTCAGGTCAACGGTAGTCCCTTAGAGATAATTTGTAATCGCATCAATAGAGGTGTTTTTGTCCACATCCACGCACTTACCATGAGCTTGCTTACCTAGAAGATGTTTACTTCTGATTCCAAGACGACACCGGCAGAGAAAGTTCCACTCCCTCGTAGTACGTATTTACTTATGAGGAATGTAGAAATTGTAGAAGCAAAGCGGTTCGATCATGTGCATTTAGCACAGAATAAGTAGAGCTAGCTATTACATAGAATTGGTAGAGCTATATACATAGAATAGGTAGAGCTAGCTATTACGTAGAATTGGTAGAGCTATATACATTGAATAGGTAGAGCTAGCTATTACGTAGAACTGGGTGTCTTCAAGTCTGTCAATAGGTTTCTTCTAGGCAAGCGTGCTCCATCGTAGACCGCATCATCGCTTAACATCAGGCGAGTTGGCGGTCAAGAGCAAGTCTATTTATAATTTAAAAAAAAAGAAGGCATTGGCATTTATGAGCCTACCTAATTAATATCTACAATGTACAGGCTCAGAAAAAATAAACGGAAGTGTTATATAGCTACAGTTTCCCCTTTAGCACTTACACCCGCCCTTGGTCGTCAATTTGATGACATTTTAATCTTCTTGTTTGCAGTGGTGTGCCGCTCAATATGAAAGTGTGCGTTTGTAGAACTAGTAAGATTATGTCATTGTGTGCAATACGTAGACGTGCCTACGTGTTTACCTCACCCCCTTCAGTTTTTGGCAGACTTTTTTGGTACTAGCTCAAATTTAAGGCAAATCCGTCAAACTATGTTATGATCAAAGAGAGTTGGCGAATCGCCGCTTATCTGAAAGTACGAAGGCAGAACAGAATTTCTGTCATACCCAACAAATTCCGTAGCACTCTCTTCGAAATGTATCCGATAAAAGACCGATAAACAAGCAAATTTACGTGACTGGTGGCCCTATCGACTAAATGCTATTTATTTCAAAAATCTCCAACCGCGCCGGGATCTGTCTGAAAAATAACGAATGGAGTAATTTTCTCATGGGCGGTCTCGCTGCGAGCTCATTTCTCAGGATTCAACTTATCGTGCTTTCACAAATTTGCCGAGTTCGGGGCGCCCACATTTGCATTAAGCTATTTTACTTTTGTGATGAAACGTTGATGTGACAGGTCGAGCACGAGATACACTCAACCGAGTGATGGATGGATGGGCTTCACTATTGAGAGCTTTCAATTGAATGGAAGAGGATTAGCACCTAAATACAAACATGAAAGTACCTGCAGCATATTAATCACAAATTGCATATATTTATATCATAGATTTAATTATAAGTACCATTCACTTAGTCTCCACATACTAACGATTCGGTTTGCAATACTTACTTGTAATATAGGTGTAGTATTTATTATGATAAATATTTATGTATGTGGTCTGGTTTGTGACCAGCTACAATATTGCTGCACCCTTTATGCATGGTATAGGTATTACACAATGTACTCTAAAACTTAACTTTTAGAAGAAGAAAGTGTACATTACGTAGTATTTACAATTAATAAAGAATATTTCAGGGTGACGTTTTGTCTTCGTTTTCCCTTCTATAACTAGTAGGTACCATAGTAGTTATTATCAGGGCCCTTCTATTTTCTGCGATGACGTTTACCATCAAGCGAGCGACTTATCATGCCTCGTCACTTTCAGTTATATACAAAAAATAACTAGATTGATATTACTAATCTATAAAATAGGAAGGAGTGCTAAAAATGGGTGGACAAATATTTTCAATCACAACTTACAGTTACCAATTTGGTATATCACGTAAAAGTGGTGGTCAATCGTCCAGGAGTTACAGAAGAAAATCAAATTAGTGAAAGAGATTGCTAAGTCGAATATATCGGTTTGAAAAGAACCAAATGCAATAAGGGCTTGAGACGGTGGCGAGCGGAATTCTAATACCGGGCCGCAATAAAAACTAAGGATTCAATCTCAGTTGGAGGAGCGGCGAGCGCAGCTTAGAGTAAGCATGGCTTAATCCGGCAATACAAGAATAAATCCACGCCCGCTCACACTTCGAAACTTTTCATACTCCCTTGAAAACTTCGAACAAAATGCAAAAGATTTTTTGCTAGCCAAACACGTGCTATTTATTCGCGTGGATAGAATGAATAAGTCGGCCCGCGTACCAGATAAATAACAGTTTTTGTTACAAGGTATCTTCCGAGTTAAGTTCGAATTTGTTATGACAGGAAGTATGAAAGCTATAGCATTGGGGTAGGAAAATGGGTGTGTTTATTTGGAACGTGTAAATGATCAAGTTTTGCATGTGTATTGTAGGAATAAGATTAGATAATAAGGAAAACCCTACCTCTTTGTATGTATGCTTGTGTGATCTCTACAAAGAAGAAAGCTTTAGCATTACACAGTTATCATAGCAACGAGATCATAAAACCTATTTTAACGAACGCCTCATTCGCAAGAACGGCTGTTTCAGTGACTGAACGGCTTTCAAGCAATAAAGCACGAGGAGACGTTTACGTTGGTTTTATTGAAGTTTTTTGTTCAGTACATTTAAGCGACGCGACATTGACGAGTCACCCCACGGGATGGATTAGGCTGTCTGCCGCTATCGAACGAAAAATGTTTCATTATGGCTGTCTCTCGTCATTACAAGCGCACTGAATATTCTCATAGTGACATATTAAAGGATGCTATTATGCATAATTCACAGCGAGGATCATTAAAGCTGTCGGAAGGCGAAAGCCGGCGGTAATGAACCTCGCGATCGTGCGCTGTTGTGTCTCTCCCGGCGCTAATTGCTGGACTCTTATTAAGGTCGAGACGTTGCAACAGTTAAAAATGCACTTTTAACACAAAGAAATCACTTTCAATAGCGACAATGTTATAAAGAAATAGCCATTCATTACGTTAAGTAAAACTAAAAGACGCGGAACAAATCAGTTATTGTAAAACTCTTTCCTGACTTGTCGGTGCAGCAGCAAGCCGAGTTTACCGCTGCTGCACCGACAAGTCAGAAAAGGGTTTACTGATATTTATTCCGCGGCCTTTACTTAATGTTTTAAAGTTCCCATTTCAGCATCTTGTCTATGATACCTTTAGAAAAAATAAAATAGCGTTAGACGTTTAAATCGAGTGGAATCGAGGTCGTGTTGGGCCTACTACGCGGACTGAATATTTAACATTTCAGCTGCCATTGCCGTAAGCCTACCAACGCTCGTCTTTTGCAAGGTGTTACCATTTTTATAAAACAATTTTTGTATTCAATAGATTTCCCAGTGAGCTGTGTGTTCCGTTAATCAGCATGAAATTTCAAGTTAAACGAATGGAAAAAATCCAGCGATTTCGGGGCTTGTTTTAACAAAGGCGCCGTGGTTACTCTTAAACTTATTTCATTCCTTTGTTGGTTCAAAATAGTGCTGTGCTACGTTACGATACATTTATTTCGTCTGGCTCGTTGCTGATCAATGTAAGTTTGTTATTTATTAACACTGCTGCCCAATAAGAAAATTAACTCTTAAATAGTACGTAGGTAGGTACCTAATATACACATTACTGCATCTTATAATATGTACTGCAGTGGTAGGCAATATAAGTATTTATGGGCGAGTATGAAAATGTAGGCCGAGGTGTAGCCGAGGCTAGCATATTATGTGAGTCCGTAAATGCTCTTTTGTCGCCAAGTAGGTACCTACTTTTCTCTAATATTGCGTGGTAAATTTAAATTGTAATTCTAAAATGTAAATTTTCGTGATGTTTCTAAAACTCCATAGAAGCCTCAACTAAAGTCTAACCCACTTTACTAGGGCATGACTTGGACTTGACTGTTTCTTACATTGCTTGACTGTGACTTAGTCTTGTTTGTGGATAATTAATAAAACTTGAATAAATCTCAATAGGTATCTGACACTGGCAAATGCATAAGACATGAGACTCCAAAATCCTCACAAGAGGAAAGATGAAAAAAGGTCGAAATATCGAAGTGCAATTTTCGCCGGTGTTCTTTAAATAATGGAAACGTTATGTACCTAAATAATAAAAATTGAAAAGATTAAATAAATAATAAAGATTGAATTATACCAATTATCTAGCAAATACTTTTTATTACAGTAACTTTACCTAGTATGTGCCTTCTAGGTAGGTACACTCATATTATTGCTCGGTATCTTATAGCGGTAGGTATTAGCAGGTACTTTCATAAAAGAGTTCGTTAAAAGTATAGGTAGTTTATTTCGTTCATCTATTTTTCGTTGCTTATTTTAGCATAGGTATATATAGAGTTAAAATATAACTGCTCAAATTTCGCTGAATTCTATTTACCTACTTACGTTTTAATTTAAAAAAAATTGAAAAAAAAGGACCGACTTTATGACTATACTTACCTTCATTTACAAACTGAAACTAATAAGTAGAAAATAATATTTAAATAACTTCAAAGCAATGAGCATTAATGGACAATTAACGAAATTATTAATACATATATTACCTACTTATATACATATTTACAATTTATAATCAGTTATTTTTGGAGTCGGTGTTCTTCTATAAGTCTTTTCCTCTATGTTTGCTGTTTAGTTGACAGCGTCGCTAGTGGAGAACAAAGTATGAAATTCACCAAGAAATAACTGTAGTTCCAATGTTGCCCACCTTAACAGCTAAGTTGGTGGCACTGTACAATGTTTACAATGTACATTGAATTTGTAGATATTTTTGTAGATTTTTCAAAAAGCACTGAATCAATGTCGATAAAAAAATTATGGGACCACCTATGAGATATGACCTGCCAACCAAAAAAAAGAATCATCAAAAACAGTTTTAAATTGGCGGAGTAAACGCGTAACAAACATACAAAAAAAAAACATACAGTCGAATTGATAATCTCATCTTGAAGTCGGTTAAAAACTTAAAACAAAAGATGAATGAATTCGGTTAAATCGTTCTCAAGTTATGGCGTGACCAATGTTAATAATAATAAATTTTTATATTTTTTTTATTTAATTGACTTGCGTTTGACCAACGTCAAACGTCCTCGTCGTTTGCGTTTGCGTTTGTTTACATCTCGCCTGTTTCAATTGTTTTATCACCCCTTGCGGAAAATCCGGGTTCGTCTCTGGAAGTCAGCGAATGTGTACTAGCAACCTGCTGCGTTTTAAACGAATTTCGAAAAAAGCTTCTTTGCCCAATTTTTCTTATTTTACCGATGGAGCCGGATTGGCTTTTTCTTTTTCAGCTCAGTAATCAGGTGTTATAATTTATCGGACAATGACGTAATCGGACTACTGAGCCGTTTAGTTCCATGTTTACACGTTCTCACTTTTTATACCTTCATATTTTTCATTAAAAAAATAAAATTACATGGTGTTTCTTAACGAGATACAAAACAAAGTACTAGGCGAGCAGAAACACTTAGAAGGTAAGAAAAATGTAATGAAACATTTGTAAATTATAATGAAAATAAATGGACTACTGAGCCTAAAAAGTCTCATCAGTCCGATCATCGGGCTAAGTAATTAGACTACTGGTACTAGAACTAGAAACATCAATGAGTTCAAGCAATAGTTACCTATACTAGTGAGAAAACATAATATTTAATAAAGAAACCCCTAGGACGAAAACCCCAAGATAAACTGATTATGAACTTTACCTATCCCTGAATCATGAGTTACGAACCGACTTCGATCAATCTGTTGTCTTAGGCGATGCGCTGTTTATTTTCTGAACACAAACAATACAAACACAGAACTGAATTACCTAAAGGCGAATGCACACTAGCCGATGCCAATCAACGGCCAGAGGTCTCTTTCGCACGTTTGTAATATTTTTTAAGATTAAATCTCATTGGTCGAGAAAAACAAAACGATTGTAGAATAATTGTGCAAATAGTATAAAGAAATTTTACTATTGACAGAGTTACAAGCAAAAAATTCACTTGTTACCATTTTACTCCGTCAAATTAAAATTGATCAAATTGAAAATTTCTTTGTTTGTAATGTTATGATAAACAGCAAAACTTTTTTAGTCACCTTTTGCAAATTCACACAAGTTATTTTATATCTTCAATAATGTGAAAATAACGATAGAACTGCGTTGCTTAGGTTTATACCAACCACAGACTCATCCACGCGCCGGCACCGGTCTACCGGTGCTAGTGTAGAAACGCCTTTAGCTAGATCGCTTGTCCTCCCTAGAGGTAAAACTACAACCAACTTTTCTATTTGCGCAATTTTTACGCCAATAATATGATTACATTATCTGCTCTGTTTATTTGACTAGTTCTATAGTGAAAGGTTGGTTTTATTTATTTGCTATTTAGTTTGATAAGTCTAATTTTGTTTTTATTAAGGTGGCAACTCAAAGTCTAATTTCCATACATATTGGAGATAGTTCAACTCAAATATTTCTGTCGTCTTAATAACGAACCGACTATGTATGTAAGAAATAAAAATTGCATACTTTTTCATGATACAAATGATGTAATGATGTGCTTAGTTTGTTGCTGCGATAAAAATACAAAATTACTCTAAGGCCCAACGCTGATATTGAGTCAAGCATGCGGTCCGGCCCGTGGAAAAGTCAACTCTTTCTGGTTTACCGTAGGTTCATAATAGGCTATCGGACAGAGTGTTTGATTTGTTAAAAATGACAGGTTTCGTGTATTAGAACTTAACGCATACTGAAGACCCGGTTAATAAAGTTTTGAGATACGTAGGTAAACAGTAAGCTTTTAAAGTTTTTGTTCGGATTAGTAAGGGATATTCTGTTCTGTCCCTTACAAGCCCAAGCAAGATGTCGCAAAGCGAGTATCAGTATGGAATTTGTATGGCGCACTTACAAGTGACGTCATTGGTAAGTATATTGCGCTCTCTGTCTTGCACAAAATGCTTAATATCCTTAATTTTTAACATATTTTAATTTTGCTCTCATTGATAAGATCTATTTATGTTCAACAATTTTTAAAGACAATAAAATATATTCAGTCCGGTAGCCTATTATTTTGCCGCGCTTTCGTGCTGTGCCTTGATTATTCTAACTCTAGTGAATAAAGTACAATTTTAAACGTAGCGTAAACCAAATAAAGTTTTCCCAACCGCTTGTATGCTGCGACGCCGCCTCAGTTCTTCAGTTGGCGTTGGGCCTATCCCCAAAATATGCAAATTTAAATTACTTCAGTGATATCGCAATTTAAAGATAGCCTAGACCAGGGATGGCGAATCTTTATGAGAATTTGTGCAATTTTTCATTTAAAAAAAGAATATGTGGCTCAAAGAATCTCGACTTAGTGACTTATGAAGAAAAAGTAAAACTAGATGCTATTAACTTAAAACTCTTTATTTAAGTACCGAAATAAGCATTTTGTAGAGCAATTGTAATATTTACTCTTAAATTTTTATTCTAATAAAATATATAATATGATACGCACGTGGACAGAATTGACTGTATTCAGCGTAGATTCTTGCGGTCATTGTGCACAGTGCAGTAGTGGTCTAGGGCCTAGACCAAGTCTATACTGCACAGTGCACAGTAGACTCTAGGTCATCATGCACTGTGCAGTATAGACTTGGTCTAGGCTGCACTGTGCAGTAGTGGTATAGGGCTTAGACCAAGTCTATACTGCACAGTGCACAGTAGACTCTAGGACGTACCTAAGCTTAAAGAATATTCAGACAGTTTAATTCAAAATGAAAAAGCATTGACAGTCGAAGAAGGATAACAGATTTGTGCAGCTTGTACATGTACAAGATTGTTAATGGTATGTCTTGGTCTGGTAGTGAATTGTTGTCAAATGTCAATTTAAAAGTACCCTCACGTTCTGTTCGCAATTTCCAGTGATTTAACATCCCAGATGTCTACAATAATGCCTCTCGGAACAGTCTTCTAACTAAGGATGTGCCGTACATACGATGACTTGAGTGATCCCAGACAAGTGTTCACGTGTAATTTTCGTCTTTTAAATTTTCTTTTACTAATTTGGTTAGAGATACGTGAAATTACTCTACTACTTTTTATTTAACATGTTTGTGTTATTTTTTATTTATAGAATAGGTCTAGGTTTAAATTTATAAGTTGTGCACCGTTTTAATTAGACTTAAGATTTAAAATCATCAATCAATTTCCTACATAACTTTTACGGCGTACATTCAACAATTTTTTACGACGTAAACTCTGCACAGCACAGCTCAGAACAGCGCACAAAGCTTCTTTATATACAAAATATATACCAAAAATACATAACAAAGTTTAACTTTTCAGTGATATTACTGAATAAATTTAATGCATAGCTATCTCCGCAGCTGACTGTATGAAACAAAGCATCTCTTCAGAGGAGGACACGGGCTGCTTTGCAAGTCAATTTTACCCCGCATTGCATCCCCAGCTCTATTATTCCTTTTCGTGGAACTAAAATTTAGGAGAACGCTCTCTAGTTCTAAAAAACTTTTGCACAGTGCGCTCCAATCCTACGAGTATATCATTAAAATAATATTCGACGAGCCGCCAAACCTTTTATATACTATCCTCTTACAAAGTAATATAGAACCTTTTTTACGCCACTATACTTTCGGTTGTTGTAGAGAAGTTCGCTACCGTTTTATAGGCTTTTATTTTGTGTATTTAACGGGATTTCTATATACAGTTTTTCAGTCTCAAGGGAAATCATTGTTAATGAATGTTTTCTCACTCGCATTAATAGAAAAGAGGAAAGGTATTAAGTAGCTGCCCGTACTTAAGCGAATATATCCCAATTTGGAGAGCCCGTCCACCGCTGTTTTAGTTTTATTTCTGGTTAACTGAGCTACAAAAACTAAAAGTGTTTCGGTAGAAAGTTTTTGCTAAAAGTTTGGGACGTTACATTTGTTTATTTGCCCATTACAAGTAGATATTTGTGTATCTTATCTCGCGTGTAAAAGGTCTAAAAGGCACGGGACTGATGTTTCGAGTCCTTGCCTCTTTTACGATAGTGAGGCAAGTGAATGTCACGAAAGCGCCATGACGTGTGTTATGTAGTATCTAAGCTGAGAGCTTTGGATTGTATGCGAGCTGAAGACAAGGAATGTCGACTAAATATTTAATCTGCGTACCTTTCTCTCGCTTCGTGGCGCGGTCGCCAGACACCTGCAGGAACGAGAAAAAGTTAAGCACGATAAGAATTTTAATAGATAGATTGAAGATCTTTATTGTTTGCACCAGAAATTACATACAACGTGGCAACGGACAAAAATAGACTCTAACTATACCCGAGTGATTTGGTAATATTTTCATGCAGCAGCTAACTTTTATTTCACTTTCGTTAAGAGTCATTTTTAAACCACGAATAAAACCGAAGAGGTTGTCTAGTCAAGGCGTATCGGTATTTCTTTAAATGTATCATCACCCATAACTTGTTTGTCCGATTTTATTTTATTAGTCTGATTTTGAAGATTCTTTATTTATTCGGGACATTTTCGGGACATTTTTCACACACGGTCATCTGACCCCAAACTAAGCAAAGCTTGTGATATGGCTGCCAGAGACTGATACACATACATATATAGCTTTAAATACATACTTAAATAGATATTAACACCCAGATATAGAACAAACACAAATGTTCATCACACAAATATTTGTCCTACGTGGGAATCGAATCCACGCCCCCAAGCTCAGAAGGCAGGTTCACTGCCAACTGAACCAACGGGCTACCTATTCCATATCCCATTTAAATTTGAAAACAAGTAACTTAAATTATTAAAAAAGTATAGCGCGACTGCATTGTATGTGTAAATAGTAGACATCGAGGCATGTGTCCTCATGTTTAATTTATTACAAATAACCGGCTTAGCGAGGAATGTAACTAAATACATTACACATACTGAAAAAATAATTTAAATTGGCTGATAAATCTCTGAGAATAAGATATGAGCGTTTAAAGTTTTAGGTGGGGATAGGGAGGGGATGCTCTATCTCTTTCTCACAAAGCGTGTGTTAGTATAGCATTTGTATGGCGCTCCTGAGCCGTGACGTCACGGCTCAGTATAGTGCGCTCTCTGTCTAGCATGAAATTTAAATGCTTATATCTGCTTATATCTTATTTATTTTTGAACTAATTTTAATTTTGTTTCCGTTGATGGGCTCTATTTATGATCAGCTTTTTTATGAGGTAATAAAAAATATTAGTCATCATGCCTATTGAAAAGCAACAGTGGCGCTCTGTGTACCAATCTACACCTATACACGTAGTAGTTACAGAGCTCTTTCATACCGCCTTATCTCGTAAACTACACAATATTTCTAGTGTTATATATTTTTGAAATCTGCTGAGTGAGTTATACATAATGATGGTAATATTGACCTATTTAGCAAAGTTTACTTACTATTTATCCCTTTATTTTTTTTCGTGAACGCCATCTTGATTTCTTGTATACCCAACAGGGTACAACAACTCCCACTGTTAAAAACTAAACTAAATATACCATACCCAATATAACCAACATACATACACTCAGAGACCGCAGGGAAACGCTGGATGCAGGCCGCTTCCAGACGGCCCCTTTGGAGATCGATGGGAGGACTATGTCCAACAGTGGACGTCCTACGGCTGAAATGATGATGATAATACATACACTCGAAAAACATAACCCTCCTTCTTGCACAGTCGGGTAAAAAATCTAACCCTAGGTTAGGAAAATAAGGAATTATTGATTGTTAACCCACTGAATTTTTACCTGTTAAAAATAGTTACTGACATTAATTTAGGGGCTTATACTGTTATTAAGACGAAAAAGATTTATTATAATATTTATCTATGAAAATTCTCAAAAAAAGTTTCTTTTTTAGTGTCTAAATTTTGTTAAAGAGTTTTCATGTGGGTACCTAATTAAGTACCTACTTCCCAAAATAAACATAAGTATTGACTATGTCAGTAAGTATAAGTGTAGATACGTTTCTATTCCTCAGAGGGTCCCTCCCCCCGTGTGATAAAGTAAAAAATCCTTTGCATTTTGTACCAACCCATAGAGATATCAAAGTACCATAAGATCTAACATAATTATCAGCAAAAAGCTTAGTAAAAGTATTTAACATGAAATTCTTACTTTACTTAACACATCAATAAAAAAATAATGAAACGCTTACACACCGCTTCAAACAGACCCATTTGTTACTCGAGCAATCTGCTCTACTGCAGTTGAAAACTCAATTTCAATTTATTTTTAACAACTCATTCCTTCAAAGTTGAAACATGCTTTCTTTTTATCTCGCTTGAATACAGTTGCAGTATATTTACGAGTGTATAGTAAGCGAACTGCACCCTGCTATTTTTGCCCGTCGACGCAAAGCAAAATGAAAGGTATTGTGTTTAACTTGTATAATGTATATGTACCTCAAAGATCTTGTATATACCCTAAAGGGAAACTTCCTTGATGTTGACCTGACCTACCTGTTTGTCATTTACTCGTATAGTAAGTATTTTGATAAATAAGGCGTTGAAAGATTCCTCTAAGTTTAGGGATGCTCTGGGTAGGCAGCATCGTGAATACAAGATGGCAACATGTAAAGTATGTGAAATATTTTATCAATACCATACTATAAAATGACTTAAAAAAAGTAAGCATTCAAACAATATTCTTGCATTTTCTAAATTAACAGGCGTTTAAACAAAATTATTCGTATTATTAGAGCTGGTTCAAAATTTAATGAGCCGAAGTATATAAAATTGTTGTGGGACCGTTTTGACAGCTTCTTCTACATAATAATAAAAGAATCACGTAACAAATTACGTATTTTATTTTTATTTTATTAATATTTTACCTACCGCGAAATAATTTCGCTGTCTAGCCTGCAAAGTGTTTGTAAAAAACACGCGAAAAACTAAGAAATCATTATGGTTCACAATTAATGTTGGAGTAATCGGTGTACATATACGTAAAAAATTCCCAAATAAATAACTATAAATAATGTGAAATATAAATAATCTCATTATTCTTTCTGTTAAATTATTTTAAAGTCGTTATTCCACTTGAGCCTCAAAGATAAATTACAAAAAAACGACACTAAGTTGTCTAAAAGCTACAACTCTTCACGATTAGGCAAAGATAGTGGCGATTACGTCTTTAAAACGTGCTTTGAATTTCTTATCACTTTTTTGTATTACAGTACTCAGTTCTTCACTTTGCATTATCAAAGTTGTGGAGAGAGATTTGAAATGTTTGTTTGGGTTTTGATAAACGAGCGGGTCCTCGCCGTTTTGTCCCCCAGTATGAAGACAAATAGTTCTTCGAGACTCGCAAAAAGTGCCTACATAGGAGCTATAATAGGTACTTTCGGTTAAACGTGCTCCAACGACCTATACGAGTGAGTGTGATGATGCTTGCGAGGACGGACGACTTTGGAATTCTTAATTAAATAGTTGGGGGAGTAATAGTGTGGCAAGTAATAAATGATTTCATAGAGTTACGTGTGTTAGTAAGAGTATCTTTTTAGCTTTATTACATTTCTTCTTAGATAGGTACTTATATGGTTTCTTCGTAAGTAGGTATATTATCAATTACCTTTATTACCTACTTTATTATAATTTTTTTATATATTTTTTATAAATAATAGGCTTGCGCTTGACCGCCAATTCGCCTGATGTTAAGCGATGATGCGGTCTACGGTGGAGCACGCTTGCCTAGAAGAAACCGATTCACTTGTGATTTGAAGACACCCAGATTGTATCTATCGGGGAACACCCATTCAGGCAGCGCATTCCACATACAACATCTTAACCTAACAAAACTCAACTTAATCTAACAAAATACAAGCTAACTAACACTACAAAAATAGTTAGACTGCCCATGGACCGTTGAAGGTCCAAAGCCAACGCCAATGCTCAAGCTTAATACAAGCTGGCTGCGTACCCAACATGCTGGCGGCATCAGAATACAGAATACAGATTTTATTGATAACACCAAAAGTTACAAGTCAGATTTGCATTAAATGAATTAAATAGTACAGCCAATTCTCATTCAACGATTACAATTAAAATTCAATATAAAAGTACAAATGTTAAACAGTCAAATAATTAGTTAATAAAATGGATAAAAATAATACAATTATAATTAAAATTACAATTATTACAATTATAAATATTCAATAATAATGTCAATAATCTTTCAGTTTAAAAAAATCATCAATATTATAAAATAAAAATCCTAAGAGCCAAGCTCTAAGCTTAGTCTTAAAGCACGCGGTGGATGGTGCATCCCGGATGGAAGCGGGCAAGCGGTTGTAGATCGCGGGCCCTAGGATATACACTGACCTCTCTGATTTGACGAGCCGGTGCGATGGCGTTACTAATTGCGCTTTCTTAACGTTGCTCCGCAGATTCAACGTACTATGCACGCCCCTGTGCTGAAATGCATCGAGGTGTGTGTGAGTGAACAGGGCAACCTGGTATATGAGTTCACAGGGCAGTGGCAATATCTGAAGCTCTCGAAACAGTTCAACGCAGGAGACGTCACTTTGTACCCCGCATATGGCACGAACGGCTCGCTTTTGCATTGCAAAAGCTCTATTGCGATCGGCAGCGCGGCCCCACAGCTCCAACCCGTACGTAATGACGCTGTGGACAGTTGCGAAGTAGCACGTGCGAACGACGCTGCGAGTGGCAGTGCTCGCGAGCCGCCTGAGGGTGAAACACGAGCCCGCGATCTTCTTGCACAGCTCCTCCACATGTGTCCCACGTAAATGCGCTATCTAGGTGGAAGCCTAGCAGTTTGGTACAGGGGACCTGTTGGAGTGCAGTTTGACCTATTGCTACCGAATACGTTTTTGTCATGTGGCCGTTGAGATTGAAGGCCATGAAGCAGGTTTTGACCCTGTTCAGCGCTAGTCCGTTTGACTTGAACCAACCGTCGAGTTTGTTTACCACCGAGTTCAGCTTTGATTCCAGCTGGGCGTGCGTTGGCGCCATAATTACGGCGGCAACGTCGTCAGCATACATGTATATCTCAGCATCGTCAATGGCATCGGGCAGGTCATTCAGGAGGAGGCTGAACTTGGTGTTGGATAGGCAGGAGCCCTGCGGGACACCCATCACGTTCACCACCCATCACCACACTGATAGGCAATTCTGCGGTGTGTTTCTGGCTTAACGCATAGGTATATACGTTGAACCAGAAACACACCAGCGTAGGAAATTTAAAACAATCTTATATATAAAAAGCGACGTATGTATGTATAAGTTTCTTATGGACTCCAAAACGGCTGGACCGATTTTGACGGAACTTTCACTGTCTGATGATATGTATATATAAGGAGTAATCCATGCGGGTGAAGCCGTGGGGCGCAGCTATAAATTAAAAAAAATAACTTCATAAAAAGTAAATATTACAATACGATAACCTATGTTCGGTTTCGATTCGGGTCCTCAATAATGAAAGAATGTTTTTTTTTAAACACAATCGAATTGATAACCTCCTCCTGAAGTCGGTTAATAAGAAGATTTCACCCTTCTCCACTATCATACGAAAGTAATAATCCAGTGCATAGTAAGTATTCTGTTTAATACGTGCAGATGGCGATATTTTTTCATATCTGTGTATTATTGCCATCGTGTTCAATATATTGCGTTAGAGACGGGTCGCGGCACACGGTTGTATCGCGTGACGACAGCTGCGATGGGATTGTATCTAGCCGACTGTTTCCAGCTATACTGTTCATAAACAATAGGAAGGTATTATTCAGGTTGCAAGAACACATTGAATAGATTCTGGTGTCAGTTATGGTTATTCATGATTTTAGTTATAATATGATTATTCACGGGATATTTACCGTGATAAGGTTGTGGATGTAGCTCCCGATATTTTGGCGCAGTTACATGCACCATGTTTACCGAAAGATGCGGGTGGTTGGTCGAACAATTCAAAGTTAGGTTTAGACAAAACGATCTGGAAAGAAAGAAAATACATTTATTCGACATTACTACTAAAAACTTATAATCAATGTTCTACCTTCTTTCTTAGTATTTTGCTACGGTTATGAACCCTTCAGGGTTGGTCACATAGTTAAAATTGACGATAAAAATCAGCTGCTCCATAGAAACATGTTACACTAAACGAAATGTATAGAATAGCAAATTTTTTCGCGATTTTTCGGTCACATATAAAAGTGTAATAACGATGAGCAACAAGACCTCTTTTTGGCTTAGTACAACCGTTGCGTTATAAAAAAAGAAGAAAAAAAACGTGCATCCGTCTCTCTTACCTTGCGTAAAAATTTTCGCTATGCCAGATAAAAAATTCCCTACTTATTATATATGTTAGTCCAGGATATAGACTATCTATAAGTACCTAGTATAACTATACTATACTATGTATAACTATACTATACTATGTATAACTATATTATACTATATTAGTCTATGTATAGTATAGTCTTACTCATTTATTCGTACAATCAGTATAATTATGTCATACAAATCTGTTCAACCTTAACGGAGTTCAGGGGTATCTGATATGTACATACCTTCGGACCTGTCAAGCATAGTAGACAAAATACAAGCTAAAACTAACACTACAAATACAGTTAGACTGCCCATAGACCATTGAAGGTCTAAAGACAATCCAAATACTCAAGCCCACTACCAGTTGGCAGCGTACCCAACATGCTGGCGGCATTACCACGTTGAATGGCAATGCTTATGCGTTGAGCCAGAAACACGCTAGCATTTTGGTCACGCGTCGCATTAACCAGGCGCTCTGAAAGATTTTTGAAAATGAGGTGATCTCCCGGTCCCCAAGGGCCCAATGTCTCGACCCCAAACGCTACAAATATGTAACCACTGCCGAGGTTTGCATATTTGCGTCGCTTGTGCTGCTCTGCCGAATTGGCAGCCGCGCCAGCCCTACCTTGTGTCTCAGGAAGATGTGACGGCGCCAAAGTATCGACACAAGTTGCGTCGATAAGCATAGTAGAAATATCAGTTATTGTTAGTATCAAGTGTGGTTGTTAAGATGGTTACTTTGTCGTACATTCGAATTCAAGGTATTCCAATATATTCTACAAGTTGTAAAAGAAAGAAACTGTCTCTTTGCTGCTGAGCTTTCGTTGTATCCATTAATTTTATACCATTGTTCGTGGCAACATTTATCAATCTATAACAGATGGTTGATCATTGAGATGGAAACCTACCAGAGAGCGGCAACCGTTGCAGACTGGCTCATACAAGTTGCATGCATATGCCTACAGTAGCACGGATTATACATAGTACTACATAGACATATATTTAGACATCGTGTATTTGTGAAAAAAACAAATAATCTGTTAATAAAACGACTTCAAAAAATCACAAAACACAAACTTTGTGCCTCTACAAAAAAAAAGTTATATATACCTACATGGATTATGAAGTCTATATTATATTGTACCTTTAAAACGAACTGGAAGACGCAGCGTAGGTAGGCCTTCCACTAGATGGACCGACGATTGTGAGATTGTGAGAGTCGCGGGCATCCAGTAGATGCAAAAGGCAGGCTGTCGTTCAGGGTGGAGGTAAAAGGGGAAGGCCTATGTTCAGCATTGGACGTCTTCTGGCTGATGATGATGATGATTATGATGACCTTTAAAACGAGTTCAATTCAATGTTTGAATCATATTACAAAAACCTGCTGATGAAATACGTGTTGAAGAGCCCCTGTAGACCTTACCTTTGCCACGGCCTTACTTGGGTTTCCAATCGACCCTTCCTAACTCAATTATCTTCGGTCGTTTTCTTTCCTCGCCAGCCAATGAAAAGGAATAAAAGTCAGCTAATTAAATAATCGGAACCTGCGACTGAGTCCTCACTTCAACTAACGAGTTCTATTTCTAATACTGGAAACGCCCCGTATCTTTATTTGGGTGAACAAAACATTATAAATTAAGTATGGGCGTAGCTATAGCTTTCACATGGGGTCCGTGGACACAAAAATGTACAATGATTTTGACGGACTTTACGCAGAAAAAGTCAGAACTGCGCTTCTCTCTGTTGTTACCGAAATACTTTTTAGTAGCTTTACCTAGTAGGTATGTGTTGTCACAGCAAGTAACCTTGCTATGACAACCAAGCGACGTGCACATAAATATTTTGTGGCACAGCATTGACCTATAAATACTACGTTGGCACAGTGTGTCCAATAAGGTCCAATATTCCATGATTTTTTCGTTTTATACTAAAGGGGGGTCCGGACCCCCTAAAACCCTTATATACGCCCATGATATTAGGTATAACTTGTCAGGTAGAGTTTTTTTATTATAGGCTTGCACTTGGTCGCCATTTTGTATGATGTTAAGCGACGATGTGGTCTATGATGGAGTACGCTTGCCTAGAAGAAACCGAATCACTCGCGAATCGGGGAACACTTATACAGGCAATGCATTCCACAGTCTAACGGTAAAAGGAATCAAAGCGCTTCGTTCAGATTTTCGGAATATCAACCATAAAACGGTGTCCTTTTCGTGCCCGCCCTGGCTGTCCGATAGAAAAATGGGCAGGAAGGAATGAGGTCATTCAATTCCAATGCACACTCCCCGAAATGTATTCTATCATCGAAACAAAAAATGCGGTCCCCTCTCAATATGTATGATATACATCATCATTTATGATGTATATCATACATATTATATACCTATTCATAATACTTGGGGGTCGACATGGCGTTGCGCGGTGTTCAAGGTTCAAGCGCACTTGGAAAAGATAACTTTTCCCGATTCACCGTAGATTCAAAATTTTCGAGCTGTGCCTTCGCCGTAACTGGACGGGTCGAATAAAAATGAGGAACAGTTGACTTTTCTACGGCCGATTGTACGCCATAGCGTAGTACATTCATATTTTTTTATATTACTCTTCCCTCTTGTAAGGATTTACGCGTCGCACGTCTTGTGCATTTGCCAGTGCAAAGAATTGAAATGTTTTCAAATAAAATTTAATATCATCAAAATCATAGTCACAGTCAGAGATAAGCAAAGTAAATTACGGTTAAGTCCAAGTCATGCCCTAGTAATGTGGAAAGTGGTGGAGACTTCTGTGGAGTTTTGGAAACATGACAAAAATACATGTTTCACCTCATTATATAGCTTTCCTACACTCGAGCACGTTCACGAACACATAATAAACAAGAATCCATAGTTAAATATATAAAAAAAACATGTTAGTATGTTCAATGTCAGAATAGTACATACAATTTTTACTCAATTTAAATTGCTTACTGGCAAGGTATGAGACTACCTATTGACCAATGGAATTGCACCAGTATTTATCGTGCACCGCAGGCCTCTGCGGCACTCAACGGTAATATTTCCATAGGGATGTGTATGGTAAATGTCACGTCCCAGTTTCTACAGTGCACGTATTTCTGGGCTGTGGCTATATTGATGTGATACCCATTGTTATTGAGTACATTCAGATTAATACGAATGATAGTGTCGTTAATAAATGGAGGTATAGCAATAAGTGCTTAGGTTTGATGACAACATTATAACATATTTTCTTAAATTTACCCATCGTGTAAATAAATACCAAATCAAGGTTTTCAAGAATAAAAAATCACTGAGTGACAATATTAGATAAACCGATTAGGCATTATCTTTAGAATAACATTGCAAATAGTATAAATCAATTTTCATATGGATTTTTTTTATAGATTTTGTAGCGTAGGAGATAGCATAATATTATACCTATTTAGAGTTTTTTTTATCTTTGAAAATGTTGAAAACGACGATAGATATAGCTGTGGCCGTTGAGCGCTGCCTTAAACTAGTAGTCGTACTTAACAACAAAATAACAAAAGAGGTTCTTCTCAGGTTCTGATGGGTCAAAAGTATACAATATGTGAAAATTAGGGGCTGAAAAAGCACCTGCGTAAATAAATTAACAGTTTATCATGCAAAAAAGCAAAAATCTTCTTAACAACGGCACACAAATCGTTAGATACTTAAACGATCAAAAGTTAAAGCATAAGTGCCAATAGCAGTCCGCTGTAACACCCAACTTTAACGACTGAAAAAGTGCTGTTAAAGCTGAAAATCGCCACTGTGTCACATACATACCTAATCGAGATTTCCCAAAGGGCGTCCGTTTTTATTAGACACGTTAAAACGCAACCGGCTCTCGAGAAATAATGATTCAAACTAGACCGTGTCGTGTCGGGGTCTTTGAATTTACATAATCAAAGGTCAGAGTGTTCTTCATTTACTTCTCTCCATTACTTCATGTTAATCGTGGGCAAACAATTATGAAAGTGAAAGATTTTACACTACGATATACATCGCATCATAGCTTTCTCCGCACTATCCAGTCTTGCAACATTTTCGTATAGCAGTCTGAGAGGTAAGGTAATGTCAAATGATGACAATTTTTTCGCCTAAGACCATAAATTCAGTATATCTACGCCTAAGACGGATCACTATAAGACGGATTTTGGATCATGGTGGTTATAGATTAGAATAGCAGTAAGAATCGTACATTTCCGATTTCTACACAGCTCGCTCCATGAAAAGTTTATTTTTATCGATACAAAAAAGGGAGGAGATTCTCAAGCCAACGCGTAATTTTTTTATGTACGTCTTTTACAGAGTACACATAAATTTTTACAGAGAGGGTAGTCCGATTTTGACGACTCTTTTTTTTGATTAGGATCACCTTGAAGCTTGTCTCATTTAAATATAAAAACAATATTCCACCTTTAGGTTAGGTTTAGGTGAATTCTGAGATAAATACCGTTTATTGAAATTTCCATGCATTGGATTGTAATTTTATGTAATTACTAGCTGAGCCTCGCGATTTCACCCGCATGGTGATGAAAAATGGTGATGATGATAAAAAGCCTATGTGCTAATCAAGGGTATAAGCTATCTCCATACCAAATTTCATCTAAATCGGTTTAGTAGTTTCGGCGTTGAGTCTAGCCAAACATAATATATACACTTACACACAAACTTTCGCATCTCTTCTCTATCTCTTCTCTATCTCTATATATAAATAATAAATAATAATAATATCTGTCGTCTGTCTGTCTGTATGGCCGCTAACTCCTCGTAAACCACGCGACGGATTTTGATGCGGTTTTCACTTTCAGTTAGATACATTTTCATGGAAGGTTTATATATATAACTAGCGACCCGCCCCGGCTTCGCACGTAAATTACACCGAGGCGAAGCCGGGCGGGCGGGCCGCTAGTTTATAATATTAGTAAGATGTGTTATTATTTGCACGGCTCTGATATGTTACGGTGTAGCGTGAACCAACCCCAATTTATTCCTAGCAGGCGCATCACGTGTCGCAATAACTCTATGGACATTTGACGCGGCCATGTTACATGGTATGGTAAATTGCATTCCAATATTTTGTAAATCATTGATCATTTTCACTATAAATGATACTCGTAGATTTTCGTATCATGTTCACTTTTGATTTCACATTGAAATTGTTACCGACAGAGCGGCGTTCCGTTTGCAGACCACCACGCACTAGTCCGATGGGTCGAACGGACGACATCAAATCCATTGCGAACACATAGAAAAATAACGTTGATGGCCAGAAATAGAGGTATTTGATACAAAAAACCGAGTTGTCATGTACCTCAAAATGAAAAAAGGAACTCTTATAGGATCACTTCGTTGTCCGTCTGTCTGTCAAGACTCTTTTTCTCATCAAGTTGAAATTAATATCAAATAAACAAGTCTGCAATTTTCTGGGGCTTAAAAAAATACTTCTAAGTAACGCAATTAAAAAATACTTTGACACTCGCAAGGGAATCAAAACCTATAGCGTAGGTACTTCCCGCTGACTTAGAATCATGAAATTTGGAAGGAAAAAAGGTCTCACAACACAATTTATAGGACAACTCGTTGTCGAAAGTTGTTAATTTAAATTTACAACACAAAAAAATGTTTTTGGTATTACAAACTAACATGTTATAGTTGGTATGTATTAGCACCTATTTGTCAAAAAAAAGTTTGTCCTTCAATATTACAATATTTTTTCACTCGATTCCCGGGATGGTTGAATTATCTACATACATATTTATTAAATTTGATTGGAACCATCAGGATGTGAGTCCTACTCACACTTGTCCGGGTTTCCTGTAGTCAACAAATAAATCATCATCAGCTCAGGAAAAGCCACTGTTTGGCAAAGAACTTCCTTTGTTTGTGACATCCTCAACGCTCTTGCCAGTTGTATCTATTCATGGCCTTTCGATGTCATTGTATCTTATCGCAGTCAGTTTAAACCCCACCACTTTTAATGTAGTGTAGGCCACAACTGGATTATTGCCGTATACCACCTTACATCAACTTGTCTGGTCAGTGATCACGTTCCCGCGCCAAACCCACAAAAGGTTTTGAACGTACTGAAATTCTTAATTTCCTAACACGCTCCATTTCTCTTGCCAATTTTTGACAATAATTTATTTTTCCAGAGCATTTTAAATCTATCTTATTACACGACGTCGAACATCTTTTACCTACTTATCTGACAGGAAACTTTGAAAGATTTATGTTCAAGAGTTCCTGAGCGAACTCCTAGTTAATATTTAGAATACCTATACCTACTAACTTAAATTATTTCCAGTACTCTTTGGAAATATTGATTTTAGATAAGTTTAAAATACTATAATACAAACTACTGACTGACTGAGAAATGATGATATCGATATCTACGTGACTTTTTACCCGACTTTAGAAGAGAGATTCTGAATTCGGCCCATATTCATCATCATCATCAGCCAGAAGACGTCCACTGCTGAACATAGGCTTCCCCCTTTAACCTCCACACTGAACGACAGCCTGCCTTTTGCATCCACTGGATGCCAGCGACTCTTACCCATAAATCTTATCTTATTGGCCCATATTATATTTTACTTTTTATGTATCTTCTGCACCGATTACTCCGACGGTTATGAACCGATTTATGTAGTTCTTATTTCATTATGTAGATCAAGCTTTCAAGGTAGTACCTCAAAAGTTTTATAAACTTTAACTCAGCAGTTTTGAACCAGCTTCAACAGTATGAATAATTTTGTGTATTTAGCAATATCAATAATTTTATTCGATTTCTTACTAACTTTGAAGTCAGGTTTTTAAATAGATAATAATTAACATTTATGCTAATGTTGAGATGTGTGCCATGCTAACATAGCTACGCGCCTGAAAATTTGTCAAACTATAATTATATTGCTTGTGTGGACATAAAAGTTCGGAATACTTTCTATCTCAGATAAAACTGGAAAATTGTAAAATTGCCTACAAAACCGAGAGGTGTAACTTCTCCGGAATAAACGTATTTATTCCAATGGTAAGGTACAATAATAGCCTATAGTCATTTTGAAGGGTCGAGGTCCCATCGTAAGGTGATTGTTTTCTATTGGGCGTATAAGTGATAAAGAAAATATACGTTTACAAAATCGAGATCCGAAACATTGCGAGTTGGAGCACGTTTTCTTTGAAGCAATAAAGTCTATTGCCAATGGGCGTAGGTGCTTAAATAGTGCAGTGAAAAGGTTGCGTACCTTTAGTATAGTACCGTGGGCAAGTTTAAGAGAAAATAAAGTGTTTATGTAAGGAGCGCTGTTGCCAGACCTTTCTGGACGATTTTTGTAGCAGTAGGTTTCAATGGTCATTGTTAAATAATGTATGGATAGCGTCGTTACGCAGGGATAATATGCTATCCCATTGTTAATTTTTGTGTTTGGGAATGCATAGCGTCTCAAAATGTTTGATAAATGTTTGTCTATATAAAGATTGTAGGAAAAGTATTTTTAATTCGGGTCTCTATACTTATATAGTGATGAATAGTGCAATCATGCCATCGCGGATGATATTCAGTCAAATTTTGGCTGTATTTTTGTTGTGAGTGTCAAATATTCAGTTAAAATTTTGATCTTTTATAGGCAAACATCTATCAAACATTTTGGCTAAATTTTTAGCGTCCATCCATTTGACTTCAGCTTATCGTCGTCACACCAAATGGCATGACCATGTGTCCAGCTATATAAATTTTCCCCAACGAGTGTCTTGAAACTAGGTAAATAATAAGACATCTTTCCAGATAGTAAAAGATAGCATTTTAAGATTTCTGTACCTACAAGTATACGCAGAGAAAAAAATATTGTTTCCACTGAATGTGTCGAATAAGTCTCTATATATAAAATCTCATAAGTATGTCTTTAAATGATTGTCAGGGACACGCTGTAACCAGCTGCTCTGTTACTGACAACAAAGAAACGAAATGTAATACATTCATAAAATTTGTAATGATAAGAAAACGTGGAATACAGTTGTGGAAACAAAGCGATGACTTTCGTTACAAACAAAGGTGAACTCTACCTACCTAATACTTAAAATATTGTGGTGGCGAGTTCAAAAAAACTCTAGGCTTGCCTTTGCTAGATATGGTCGCATTAAGTGCATTATGTACTGGTATTCTTTTAGTATCTGGATCCAATAGCGAAACAAAATCTACGAAAATTGTGTACTGCGGACCTTTTTAGGCCAATCGCTGACCATTTAATCGGGGCAACGTTTCGGCGCACAAGCGGCCGTGGAAATGTTAACTGTTTTTGAGTTGAGTTAAACTGTTTTTCTCTGTTGCGGTAAAATTTTAAACCTAGGCTTAAATTTTTACTAGAGTTTAGGATGAACGAGACGCGGCGGGACATTTTTGAACTCATGGTGAACCGGGAATAATTAACTTTTCCACGGCCGCTTGCACGTCCCTTTGTCTCTTTAGTAGACTTTGGAAATTGACAAGTTTGTGTAACTTCAATCTATATATTATGCATATACAGTGAGACACGAAGACGACGAAATACATAAAAAGAAGTCATCACATGAGATAAACTTTTTTGTTTTTTATAATTACTTGATCTACGGAGCTGAAATTTGGCAGGTAGGTTTCTTAAGGAGTGTGAAGGTAAGAAAGGATTTTACGCAACGAATTAATTTAAGGGGTTAAAAAAAGGTGTTGAAAGTTTTTATAAAATTTAACGCGTATGAAATCACAAGCAACAGCTAGTTTGATACAGTAGCTGCTATCAGCTTTAGATACTACACGACACTACTCGTGTATTAAGCTCTACTTAAATCATAGAGCTTTTATTCTGTGATTGTACTTTACACGTTCGAGTAAGCACCGGTTTTATTGTCTACTCACGTTTTTCTATTTCCATCGTCGAGTATTTTTACAAGGGTCGGTTTATGGAGACCTGATATTTTTGATTTGATCATCATTGTTATGTTTCCAGTTACAATGAAATCGTGATACAAATAAGATTTTACACTACAAGTTCCACTTTAGATAAATTGTGGCGGAATAGCACTAGTTTATCACTTAATATAATCTTGTTTTCTTTTTAACCGACATCCGTCATTTATGTATTGACTAGCTGCGCCCCGTGGTTTCACCCGCGTAGTGATGAAAAATGCTGACGATGATGATGAAAAGTAGCCTGTCACTCTCTGGCTCTTGAACTATACCCATGCAAAAAATCAGGTCGATCCGTTGTTCCGTTACAGCGTGAAAGAGGAACAAGTAACCGAAATTGCGTATTATACTAATTTTGTGAAGTCGGTTTTTTTAATTTGTAATTATTTAACCCTTTAGTCTGCGGCATTGTAGCTTCGTGGCATCGTAGCTTCCAAAAAGATGAACCGGCTTTTTTTTCTTGTTTGAAAGATGACTTGATCGACAGTGTTCTTAGTTATGATTCAAAATATGTTAAGCACATTGAAGATTTTTTTATGCCATAGGTGGCAAACAATCTGACGGGCTGCCTGATGGTAAGCGATCACCATCGCCTATGGATAGTTGTAACACCAGGGGCATCACAGATACGTTGCCGACCCTTAAATACTCTATTAGGCTGTCGTTCAGTATATGGAGTTCTAAAAGGGAGGCCTATATTCAGCAGTGGACGTCTTCAGGCTGATGATGATAATGATGAGACATTACTAACGATCTTCATTATTTCCATTAGCTCTACTCCAGCTTAAATTATCTGTATAGACGAAGGAAAAAAGTTCAACACTCGAGCGCTGGATTTGACCACAATTGAAGCTAAGTGGAGTTTTAAAAGTTACATTAAAAGTTAGTACGTGCAACGTCTGCTCCAATATCTAGGTATACGACTGAGTATATCTAGATGCTCGTGTATATTCTGCGGTTGAATCGCGTCCTGCGACTCTCGTCGCCCTCACGTGCCATTTCGAGATAAGAACTGGACGTTAATTTATGGAAATTTAAGTAAAAATATCCTGTATTTTCAAGTTTAATTAAATTCTGTGGGAATACTTCTGTGGGAATGTGATAATTAGATACATGGTAGGCATTGGTATATTTCACAAAGTTTTAATCTAGCTTATATCACAAATGCGAAAGAGTGTGTGTTTGTTCCTATTTTTGCAGCAACAGAGCAACTGGTCGTTAATTTTGTCGATATTCCTAAATAAACATACTTGTAGTAACTAGATTTCTTATACTTACTTGTCAAAGTCAAAACTTCACATACCCTTTAGCTATCCTCCCTCCCTTCTACTAAGGTGACGACGTAATTGACTTTATTCAAAGAAATCCGTAAAAAATCAAGTTAACATTATGCGTTGTAAACTCCAACTTGAGCAAAACAAAACAGCTATAAACTTCTTACTTGCTAAGTGACCCACTGAAAACCAAAGTAATTCAATGTTCCAATACATTGAGTTTTGACCTTCTCCACAATTTCCTGTTTCTGTACAACTTTTTGCCTGTAATAGGTATGTTTTGGTGCTTAGCTGCAACTTACCCGTGAAAAGCCACTTGAGTTTTGTAGATAACGTGGGGAAAGTTAGGAAATATGCTAATTCGGGTAGCGGACCAAAAAAAAATTACTCCATCACTGCCTCGGGTGTAATGCAATCGGAAAACTTTAAATTGAAACATGGTTATTTAATGTTCTCCTCCTGTTTAAGGTAGGAACATTAAATAATGAAGTGAGGTCCCCATTTCAGCTAAAGTAACATTAAAATAACAGAAAACGGTATGTATACAGAAAAATAAATTTAATCCTACCTACTAAAAAACTAATCAAATAAACCGTTACCAGGGAGAATTGTTCAATAAATGCTGGCCCAATTATCATGTTAAATAGCAAAATAAATTGAAATATATATGTACCTTTAAAATAGCGTTTACATCATCATCAGCTATCAATAGTTTTCGAGCGTTTGAGGCAGCGTAGTCCAGTGCTGTCCTTCCCTCACGATATACAACCACCAAGCTGGTGGCCTGCACGATACGTAGTCGTTTTCCGTCCCGTGTCCATAATTCTGAAACTACCTTGATCCACATCCGTCCTTGGCCCTTGTAAAAAAACACCGGCTAATTGCGAGTCAGAATCACGCACCCAATGCACGCACCCACGCGCCCGACTCGCACTTGGCCGATGTTTATGATTTGTTGTATTTAGACTTTAGAGTATGTACTCATGTTAAGATTGACACTTTTAGGTATTAATGTTTTTACACTAGAGCATAGATAAACATACGTTAAAAAGTAAACGTTTTTAGGGAACCCCCTATATATTTTTACTAGTTAATCCGCCGTAACATTGTCTGTGAATATGTCAACTGGTACTATTACAATTAAAGTGAAACAGCCGTTAAAAGGTAGGAAAGACAGACAGACGGATAGCATAGAGGCTAATTAGTAATAGGTTCCCGTTGAAGGAACCCTAAAAACGCTTTATTGAATTGAATTGAATTTATTTAACGGGCAAGTATGTAGGTAGTATTTTATTAACTGAACAAATACAAGCTAACCTAAAACCTACTTAACTTATTATACAAAAAAAAAACAATTGTATTACCCAAAAAGTTGCAGGTATACCTAGAGACAATCCAATTGCTAAAAGCCCACTACCAGTTAGCCGCGAACTAAGCATGCTGGCGACATTACCACATTGAAAGGCAATTGTCATGTAAAATACTGCATATTTATAGCACTGGGATTGCTTTGTCAAGATGCGTCAGGGATTCATCCCCAGGGATTCCAGCTGAGTGAGCCAGCTATGTTTCAAGATCTATTACAGCGGACCGCCGCCGGAAGCACGCCACGACGGCTGATTTATTGATCCTTTCGGTGACCACACCGGACATTGAAGTTGTTGGTGAAATTCGAGTCCCTAAGCTCGTTGATCATACGGGATGTATGTAAGTCTGTGGTAAATGTGGGCCAAGAGAGAAAAAATATCTATAACGTAAAAACCGCTATCATTCAACGTCACGTCTATTATAAAGGTAAAGTCGATGTAAAAATTTCAAAAATTCTCCTATACAACGAAATAGAAAATAATACTATAATAATAATATAATAATAAAACGGAGAAATAGAGGCTTATTTACTCTTAGTTTAAGTATGATAGTATAATTATTATGCAATAATTAGTAATTATGATCATTGAAATGATTCTATTAGATGTACTTATAATAGTTGGTCAATTGGTCATGTGGAATGCAGTGCAAAGGTTTATATCAGAAAACTTTTTAAAACAAATGAAAATTATACTATAATTTGTAATGTCATTTTCTTTATTCGTTCTGATTTGATTTCAATTCAATCATTGTATAAATATCATCTAAAAATTTAAAATGCGCGAGGGAGAAAGAGGACTCGAGAAGAGGAAGCTGTGCCAGACGGTTTTGCCCGCGATCCTGTAAATAGTATTTTGGTATTGTAATTTTTTATACTACGAGGATATATAATAATAATATAAGCCCTTATTCAAACAATAATCAATACCTATTATGACATCGACGATTTAGTCTGTGTGGCCAACTTGGCAAAGGCCTTCTCTGTTTCTTTCCATTTTGTTCTGTTTAGTATAACAAGGATATATTATTATACTTTAACTAATTGCAGCGTATGCCTCCCCTAAAATTGCCCATCATCGTCATCATCATCATCAGCCAGAAGACGTCCACTGCTGAGTGCTGAACATAGGCCTCCCCCTTTAACCTCCACACTGAACGAAAGCCTGCCATCTGCATCCACTGGATGCCCGCGACTCTCACAATGTCCATTCTCTCTATCTCTCGCCTTCTTCATCCAGTGCGGTCCATTTCTTTCTGTGAAAATATCTCTTCATGTTTTCTTTTGTCTTCCCTGATTTACTTATTATCATACATACTAACGTTGAAATAGTTTTATCGTTATTTTATGTTTCAGAATCACTCATCTATAACCAGCGTGGTTCGGTGCTTGCAGAAATGAAATAGCTAAACTGTAATAGAGTTGTCCAGGACTCACAGCTTTTGTCGAAGCTGCATAAGTTATGGCATACTTGTAGAACGCGAGCTCTGAATACTTCCACGAAATACATATTACCAACAAAGTTTCGCAACGAACGCCGTATGTCAATATGAATTTTCTCGGTTGCATTTTGCAGATAGTGATCACTATCACTTCACTTCACTATCACTATCACTACATAGTATAAAACAAAGTCGCTTCCCGCTGTCTGTCCGTCCCTATGTATGCTTAGATCTATAAAACTACGCAACGGATTTTGATGCGGTTTTCACCATCAGTTAGATATTTTTTTACGGAAAGTTATATATGTAACTAGCACCCCGCCCTGGCTTCGCACGTAAGTTACACCCGTGCGAAGCCGGGCGGGCGGATCGCTAGTATTCTATATAAGACATGGCAAAGAGAGATAAATATTATGTTATATAAATATTTACTTAGGTATGTAAGCGACCGTGAATTAAATAAATAATACAACGAGTATATAAATTGTAATCTTTTGCTGATAATATTCAAACGGCTGAACAGATGTTATTGAATCATAGCTAAGAACACTCCCGATCAAGTCTCATATCAAACAAAACATCGGTTCAGCTATTTAGTCAGGGGCTCGGGGCATTGGGGGTTAAAAAATTATAACCGCCTCGCAAAATATGGGAGAAATTCTATAAACGGTATTCATCCCTTAATTTTTCCGCCCTCGCAAAATATGGGTGAAATTCTATAAACCGTATTCATCCCTTAATTTTTCACCTTCAGATGTGAAGTATTTACTTACTTAAAATTTCAATCGTTTTTATTTATCGAAGGTAGTCCCCTCGAGATATAAAAACTATTCAATAAAAAAAGAACGGTTGAAATTGGTTCACCACATGGCGAAATTATCGCGAAACATACACAAAAAAATAATGGAAAAACCTCTAAACCACAGATATACACAACCAGATCGGCAATATCTTTTAGTAAAAGAGACAACTTGATATGGCTCAGCACAAGTACGAAAAGGACATAAATAGATTTTGTTGTCCTTATCGACGTGACCTGTTTTTGGTACCTCAAGTGTCAAAATCTGTAATAATCAGTGACTAACAAAACGGGTCTGAATTATATTTATTGCCTTTTTTTGGTGATTTAATGTGATAAATGCGTGTTTCCTCTGAGAAATAATTGTAAAAGATATTTTACAATGGTTGGTTGTAGCATTTTGGGCTGCAAGAAGCGCAGTGAGCGAAAATACGATGAAATATCATTTCACACGTAAGTAAACATATAAAGCTTGTAACGATCACCTAAATAAATTCAGGATATCAATTCGCACATATTTTATTCATAATTAGTCAGTTTTTAGGTCGATTTGTGGTCTAATTCTATGAATTTTATCAAATTATTCACTTAGAAAATAAATTATGAATGTTGCCAGATTATGAAAGAAATTACCCACCGCAACTAACATAAATGATTCGTTCTGCAGGTTTCCAACTGATCCTGTCACATTGCTGAAAAAAGCTGGCACATTGCAAGAAGTGCAAAATACCGACCCTTTTATGCCCATATGAATATGGTGAATGTTAATACTAAATATATATTAATGAGGCCACAGTTATGAAGCTGGAAAAGCAAAAGGCGATTTCGGCGAACCGATTCAAAAAGCTACGCGCTGTTCGTGAAATTTGTACTGTAAACATTAAAGAGTCTATTTATCTAATTATTTGGAATGTTATACATAATTCCATTCATGAAAAAACTAAACTGACCAAGCGCGAGTCGGGCTCGCGCGCTGAGAGTTCTTTACAATCACAAAATACAAAAAGTTGTGCAAAAAGACAACATCACGCCCAGGCTGTCACCCATCCAAGTACCGACCGCGCCCGACGTTGCTTAGCTTAGTGGTAAACAGAAATTTGTCACTGACTCGCACTTGGCCAGTGTTTATTATTTGTTGTTTTACTTATGTTCACTATAATCCGCTAAATTTGACGCTTGTACGGATTACCGTTTTTACACTAGAACAAATCCAAAAATACGTTTAACGTTTGTTGCATGAGGGACCCCCGTTTTAACTCTGACTTTTTTATTATATTTTATTAATTATAAAAAATCATGCTATGGTTACTTTCCAACCTTTTTTCTAGTACTATATTCTAATCCTAACAAATAATTATAATAAAAACGCAAGTAATTTTCTGTCTGTTTTTACGAGGAAATGGCTAAGTCATGGTATAATAATATACTCCGCCAGGTATAGCAATCCGAGAAAAAATGTTTACGTGGGCGTCCCGCAATGATGTCATGATGTCAATTTACAACAGGTTTGAGAGAGATGACGATACACCACGTAACAGCTGATTGAATAAAGTGGCAACTGGACAGTGACGTCATTGCGGGACCACTCTCAAATTGCTAGACCTTGTTTTCTTAGATCATGGGCTAAGTCAAATTTTGTCAGGACGATAGGGTGTGTCATGAGGACAGACAACGTACTTTTCTTCCCAGAACATTGCAGGTAGCTCCGCGGGTTGCAGCAGATAGTGTATAAAATATAAATATATAAAAGGTAGTATTGTTTCCAAAGTACTCATTGAAGATTCACTACCCATCATAGTAGGTAAATTACCCTAACTTATAGCAAATCATTTTAATGTGGCAACACACCTTGTTGAAGCGAGAGGCACTGAGCTAGCCACGCTCATTGAAAATCTATAGGTAGTAGATCTGTGCTCTAAACCCTTTTTTTGAAGTCGATTGAAAAGTCAAATCTATGCTATGCCAAACATTTTATCTTATTTTTTTGTTTGCAAGATCGATAACATAAAGTCTGAGCTGTGGTTAGGAGGACGCGAGGAACGACACTGTTCGTTCCACTAATAAAGTGTGACATTGTCTCGCGTACATTTTAGTCATAAATATGGAACTTGATGGAAGTGATTTCGATGACAGGTATCCCAGGACTCAAGCTATATTTTAGGACGCTGCGCTGCAACTGTTCTAAAATATAGTAAAAGAGGTAAAATAGATTAAATGTAATAAAATTAATAAAGAACGATTTAAATTGGCTAATAAAGTTCTGAGATTTAAGCGTTTAACGGTTTTGTTCGGATTAGCAAGGTATGTTCTGTCCTTTATCTACTCGCAAGTGTCAGTATGGAGTTTTATGGCGTACTTACAAGTGACGTCACTCGTAAGTATAGTGCGCTCTCTATCTAGCACTACATTAAAATGCTTATATCTTCCATAATATTGAACACATTTCAATTTTGTTTTCGGTGTTCGGCTCTGTTTATGGTCAGCTTTTTTTAAAGTTTAGTAGTAGGCTTGCGTTTGGCCGTTAACTCGCCTGATGTTAAGCGATGATGCGGCCTACAATTAAGCACGACAAGACAATAAAAAAATCCGGTCGCCTAAATTAATTTATTAAAGTAAAAAAAAAGTAAATTTATTAAAGTAAATTAATTTAGGTTTACCGAAATAAATTTACTAATTCACTGCCGTACACTTGGACGACTCCTCACCTCACTAATGAGGCGTTAGGCCCCAAATCGCTCAAAAATATAGCCTGTCTTACTATATAATATGTCCACTTGTGTTTCTATCACCTATCTGCAATTATTTACAAATTTATTTTATGGTACACAAACGGTAATAAAGTGGATAAAGACAAAAGCACTACTGAACCAAAATTGCAATTCACATTTCCTTTTCACCAGGCTTTTGCGGCGTGCTTCAACTAAAACACATATTGCCTACAAAGTTCTAAAGACGGCTGAATGTCGAATCTCAGCTGCATTGCTTCGCGTTTGCACTTTGAACAATAAAGTTCGAAGTAAGCTGGTTGAAAGGAACGACTAAAGTGAGATTTAGACCGATCAAAACCCTACTTCCTTCTTATATTATTGCGAAAGTGTGTTTGTTGGTTGTTTTGATAGTTATGAACGGACGGATGGATGTGATTTACATGCATAGGACAGCAGCAGACGAGGTTTAGCAGTGGACGCCAACAGTACACATATTAAACATTAAAAAGAAAAAAGTTTTTTTTTAAATAATGCATTTTAAAAAAATAACAAAAAAATAGTTTTTTTTTGCGATGAAAATTGGTTAAGTACATCCGATAAACTCAGTTCATACTCCGGATAAACACAGGCTATTTATATTTTACTAAATGTACTTTTCCTTCAGGCATGCAGATTTCAACCAAGTATCAAATTAAGTATCTCCTAACTGAGAAATAGTGCCAATTTAAAAAGAAAGAAAGAAATATAGTTTTATTTTGTAACAGTAATATTAATTAACGTAAGCAGGTGAGCAATCCTACTAATATTATAAACGCGAAAGTTTGTATGTATGGATGTATGGATGTTTGTTCTTCTTTCACGCAAAAACTACCGAATGGATTTTAATGAAAGTTTACAATAATATAGCTTATACATTAGAATAACACATAGGCTATAACGGGTTGTAGTAGCGAGGCCGAAGGCCGAGCTTTACGCGTACGAAGTAGCGGGTTTCAGCTAGTATTAAATAACTAAAGCTTATTCATATGACACAAACAACCGACTTCAAACTTAGTGAAATACGCAATTTCGGTTTACAACATCCAAGTAAACAATTCGTTTACCTGGGGCCACCAAACGGCACCAAACTAACGTTAGATCCGCTCCGTTGGAAAATCACGCACCCGCCAACCGTATCAGGGCGCGTTAAGGTTCACAAAAATAGCTGAATTGAGGACCTATCTTGTAGTCGGTAAAAATGGCCTCATAATGCTGTTTACCAAACAGCGCGGAGTTCAGAGAAGTCACAAGCTCAAAAACAGTGAAACGTATAAACTAGTTTTACTGTATTAAATAACATAGGTACAAGTTAAACCTGTATAGAGTTTGATTTAACAAAATTTTGTTTCATAAAATATAAGATGTTAAGGAGTCCATAAAAATACGACAGAATTACTGTGACGGTGATTAAGAATTATTATTTGTTCTAATACCTATCAAGATATTTAATAAACCAACAATGTAATACAGGAGCATGCAATGTTACTACAAAATAATATATACGAATAGCAAATTAAATTGATATGGCGTCGTACATTTTATACGCTTCCTTTAAGTAGGTCCATTCTTTTATGTGCCATTAATTTTACTTTGTAAATGCTCAGCAAATGGTACTTTTTGCCATGAAAAAGAAAAAGAAAGCAAGAATTCACTTTGTTCTATTTCTTCGGAGCCAAAGAGAGTTCGCGAAGGTAGACATTACTTAATCAGGGGTTTAGCGCCGACTACTGGTAAAGTATATTGTTGAACTAACTTAGTCTTGAGTTCTTATTGTTTGGATGGAAACTGAAATGCAGTGTTTTGTATTTATGGATGTCCTAATTGTGGATCCTAAAAGTTTCTTCTTCGAGACTTATTGTGGCAGCTCGTTTTTATGGTTGTTTTAACGGTCTTGTTTGATAACATTAATAATATTCCGATGAATTTTTCACTATTTTATTTTGATTCATTACTTCAAAGGATGAACAACAAAAAAAATATACTTGGATAAAAATGTTTTATAGATAAACTTAAATATATACACAAAGCCAATTACGGGTCATCACGGATAGAAACTAAAAAAAATCAAACTTTTTTTGTATTTGTTTTGGAAAGTCTATTCACTCAAAAAACTCGTTTTTTGTCCTCTGTATTAAATTTCATGGTGTGATCAATCAATCAATCAATCAATCAATCAAACTCACTAATATGGAATTGATTGGGTGGCGTAGCAAATCAGTATTTTGCAGATGATCAGGTTTCAACTCGTCGTTGTGTTTTCAATCTAATCTCATTAATTGTATCCTACTGGCATTGCACTGAAAACGGCACTGCATTGCACGCAAAACAAGACGCAGCCGCGCGCGCGCAATTGCCTTGAAAAAGACCGCCGCATAAGATTGAAACTATAGTCGGAGTAACCGGGTTAAACACACGTGATGATTCCCGTGTCTTATAAATAAAATGATGAACAGATACAGAACAGATGGCCGATAGGGCCGAAAGGTTCTGGAATGGAGACCACGGACTGGTAAGCGCAGCGTAGGACGTCCACCCACAAGATGGACAGACGACCTAAAAGAGACCGCAGGGAAACGCTGGCTGCAGGCCGCTTCCAACCAGCCCTTTTGGAGATCGATGGGGGAGGCCTATGTCCAGCAGTGGACGTCCTACGGCTGAAATGACGATGATGATGATGATGATAAATAAAATGTGTGAAAACCATGTCAGTATCCATAATAAATACGACTTTCTTAATACCAGAGATGTTGATATGTTGAGTAGTACTTTCGAACTCCACATTTACGTATCTGATTCAATCACGAGAACGGCACAAAATCTCTCACAAAGTGCCTATTAAGTAGATGGCGTGTGGTATTAGGGCTCACTTCAATCGCGGCTTTTACCTACCTTAATTTCCTTTTCACCGCACACCAGATTAGATCACAGTTGCAACGTAGGTAGCCCGTTTGATACTAAGCTTTGAGAACTAAATGGTAATCAGAACTGTGGAATGGAAATCAGAGTCGGACAAGCACTTTGTAAAGCACCTCTCACTAATATGATAGGGATAACGTTAGAAGGGATGACTCCCTTAGTTATATACGTATAGACTTCTCTCTTTCTACGCCCTAGACAGACATCTGACTTGAATCAAGTGATTGAATGTAAAACTTAAGATGGAACCAGACGTCAGCATATTTCTTTTTCATACTAAATAACAAATAAAAATACCTTTTATTTCTACCACAATTACAATTTTGGAACATAATTTAAACGAGTCAAACGGTAAGCCAAAGCGATTTCTATTGTAAAATTATCGAATTTAAAGTAACAAAAATTATTATTATATACTACTAGATTTTGAAATGATGCTTGTCTGTCAATCATACTAATATTATAAATGCGAAAGTGTGTTTGTTTGTTGGTTTGTTGGTTTGTTTGTTTCTCTTTCTCGCTGCAACGAAACAACGGATCGACCTGATTTTTTGCATGGGTATAATAGTTCAAGAGCCAGAGAGTGCCATAGGCTACTTTTCATCATCATCATCATCATCACCATTTTTCATCACTACGCGGGTGAGACCGCGGGGCGCAGCTAGTAGCTGATAAAACAAGATAAACTAACCTAACTATATTCTAACTATAATATAAAACTACAAATAAAAATACTGCGTTAAACCTATTCTTTGGCCATCGTAAGGGCCAGCTATTTGGTCATCCATCACATCTTCTAAAGACTAAAAATAAAAAACGCCTATATCTGCTTAAAATTATATACATAAAGAGAAAAAAAAACTACATTCAA
Organism: Agriopis aurantiaria; assembly: GCA_914767915.1. NCBI lineage: Eukaryota > Metazoa > Arthropoda > Insecta > Lepidoptera > Geometridae > Agriopis > Agriopis aurantiaria. The sequence goes on along the minus strand of OU611983.1, from coordinate 8,113,969 downwards.
ATTAAACACTTTTAACGGACACTGCAAAGTGTTCAATTTCAGTTTGTAATTATCGCAAAAACCTAAGAAATCAAGCCCTTTGATGGTATGAAAAGTGCATTGATAATGCAAGGTGGCAATGCTGCCGATGATGATGCTGCTGTCCACCCACGAGATGGACAGGCGACCTAAAAGAGACCGCAGGGAAACGCTGGATGCAGGCCGCTTCCAACCGGGCCTTCTGGAGATCGATGGGGGAGGCCTACGTCCAGCAGTGGACATCCTACGGCTGAAATGATGATGATGATGAAGAATGCTACCGATTTATCCGCTCTCTTTCCTCCAAGGGGTTTTAGATGATTTTTTCTTCTTCTTTATATTAATGTTCAGTAGTTTTAGGTTTTATTTTTAGTTTTATCTTATTTCATGATTTTCGCCCACATTTACTTAAAAAATGAGTTGCTAGGTCGTTAATATGCGGTCACTTTAGAGAATCCAGAATTAGTAGCCAACCATCATTCGGTCTACTCGTAGATACTCTGAAACCAGCATCAAAAAAAAAACGTTAAGGATTTGTTGAAAATAAAAAAAGATCTAATATTACCCTAATATTCGGTACCTACCTCCTTTGGTATTCAAACAAACAATAGCCTGCAAATTGGCTACCACTTGCTAAAGTTAGACTTCAATCGCTTTAACAACTCCTATTCATATTTCTATCTCAGCGCAGATTGCTTAGCAGTAGACCCTACATTTGCCGTGATTAGACGACAACACAGACATGGTTTAGGGCAGTGAGGAAGCTTCGTGGACTTGACCGTACTAAACTAGATTCGGCTCATTGATATTGTACGGTTATATGGTAAAAGTACCAAAAGTCGGATAATCAATCGTGCGGAACTTACCGACTAAACTCTACAGTAGCGACCGTATCATTATTTTTTTACACTTTTACGATATCCTGTAGAGTCTCACTAAGCACAACATAAATTTGTCACAACGATATGTCATAAATCATAAATGCATATGTCATAAATTCGAAAGTGTATCTATGTGTATACCTATTGGTTTTTATTTAATAACTAGTTGACCCGAAAAACGTTGTCCTGTCCAACTTTCATAAAAAAAAGTTCTCGATTTTCCAATTTTCAGGGCAAATTTTCTAATTTTACCTTTCTTTTAAACCAACCCTGTATTGTAGCGACCAAAAAAATCAAGTGAGTCCAGTCTTTTTGAGTTTTAACGAAACTAACAAACAGCAATTGTCTTTTTATATATAAGTGGAGATAGGCTTGTGTTTGACCGCCACCTCGTCTGATGTTAAGTGATGATGCTATCTACGATGGAACACGCTTGCCTAGAAAAAACTGATTCACTCGTGCCTTGAAGACACTCAAATTGTAACTATAGAGGAATACCCATTCAGGCAGCGTATTCCAAAGACTAGCGGTTTTGCACAATAAAAGTGGAATCAAAGCATTTCGTACAGGATTGTCACTGTCACTTTTTCGTGCCTATCCTGGCCGTCCAATGCGCAGAAGGAGATTAGATCATGCAGATCTGATGCATATTCTCCGATAATAATATCTGTCCGCAATCAATTCCAGCAACAGATTTGAATAAAATTTGGTATAGATTTATGTAATCAGCTTTAATCAGCTTCGCTCGTCTACACTTCCACAAGACAATGTTTATACGATCACCAATTACTTTTTAAACTTTATATACTGCAGTGTCCCACTATATTGATGTCACCAGTCACCAAAGAGGACACCCAATACCTATCAGGCTTGACGTAGCTTCCAATCTCGTAGCTCTCATCGTAGCTCTCGTAGCTGTCCGTAGCTCGTAGGCGGCAGTCAGCGAACGCGGTCCGTAAGTGGCGGCCGCACGCGGCGCGTCTGAAATAAACCCCATCTCGATGGTTTGACTTTTAGTTCACTTTCGTTCAAGTGTCCATCGACACTTGGAAATAAGGAACGCAGGTTTCAATTCAGTAAGTTACCTATACTCCTGAAACTTTTTACTGTAGAACTGTAGACGTTTATGTCACTTTAGAAAGTTTTTTTTTTATAATTAAGCGTGAAGTTTATTTGGTTATGTTACAAAAATTTATTTTTATTTTGACCAGCTTTTCATTACTTTTCATTACGAGTGCTGTTACGGTACGTAAATATTATTATGTTTGTATCGTACGAGTAACAATACTGGGAATCTTTTCACATTTTCGGTAACGAAATTTTTTGAAAGATTAAATATTAGCAAACATGTCAAAAACCGTTATGACGAATTTTGTGAATAAGGTCCCAGGGTCAGGAATCTCTTCAATTTTTTTTTTTAAATTAATAGTGTCATTATAACATTTTCATCTGACTTAAGAAGGGGTGGCGTTCAATCTTCATGGTGAGTGATCAATCTTAGATCATCTTTTATTACTGGTGTGCACAATAAAAAGTTGTTTTCTATCTATCTCTCTGAACATTATAAAAGGGCAATAACATTAATATAGGGTATTATATAGGGTATAATGGTATATGGTATACTATATAATGTATATTTAATTGTATATGTGTATTTTTTCCTTATTAATCTGACATATAAATAATACTTACGAAATAAATGAATATGAATATACGCTCTTACTTCTTGTACACCGAGCGTGCGCGTCAAGTAATAACTGTCAAAATGAGACAATTATTATTAAGACGTTATGAATCAGAACTAAGGGAGATAAGAAAAGATAGCGGCCCATAAAATATGAACAAAAATTAAAGTTTTTTTTTTTTTTTTTTTTAAATTTGGGACATTTTTTGCACACACGGTCATCTGACCCCAAACTAAGCAAAGCTTGTGATATGGCTGCCAGAGACTGATATACATACATATATATTTTTTAAATACATACTTAAATAGATATTAACAACCAGATATAGAACAAACACAAATGTTCATCACACAAATGTTTGTCCTACGTGGGAATCGAACCCACGCCCTCAGGCTCAGAAGGTAGGTTCACTACCAACTGGACCAACGGGCTATCAAATTGAAGCACTTAACGGATTTTATCGCGTGTATTTTACATCCGTTAAAAGTGTTAATAATTTTAATGTGCGATAATCACAAAATACTTTAAAAAAACATCTTAGACCTAACAGTGGGATAAGGAATATTATGGGTGATAACATTTATTTATGTAGAATAACCCTCATATTTATAGATAAAGTAATAAAGGTCACTCGAATCCTCGTCACCCTCAAGTGATGTTTTTATATGCCAAAACACCACTTGAGGATGACGTGAGTATTCGAGGTACCTTTATTTACGTCTATGACTTTGAGGGTAAGAGAAGTCTACGTTTGGTCACCAACTCACTTGATGGAAAGCGATGTTGTGGCTGATGATGGAGCACTTAGATCTTTTATTGTTGTTGATGGGGTGGAAATCTTAGAAAGATACCTAGGTGCATTGGGATGTTGCCGTGTTGTGTGAGATTTCACCCACTTAAACCTCCTATTTGGCTAGCCTCTATGCCAGACAAAGAGCACCGAGAACTCCGTAGTAATGCACAGGTCTCCAAACATGGTGCTTAAAGCAACACTCCCGGGAAACGCTTAGAGCGTTTCAGCTTCTTTACTACGGCCACACCGCACCGTTGTCTTCCATGGGCTCGCTTAAATGGGAGGTCAGATCCCCAAGTCTGACCACCCACGAGCTCAAAAGCCTGATTTTAGGCAGCTCTTACAAAAAGCAGGGGATACCGAAGCAGTATTCTAAGACCCCGGTTCCAAGGATAGGAACACGTAGACCTAGAAGGTACTTATTCACTCTGGCTTTGAAGTTACCCAGGTTATAATTTTCAGGAAACAAGGACAGTGGCAAGGCATTTCAATCCCTGCTAGTTCAAGCCAGTGGCATGTCGACTATGTAGGGATGGTATTTATGTGTCCTCCGACTTGTCCTGTTGTAGAAGGAGGAAAGGGGGGGGGGATTAGGTCATGTAGCACGATAGCAAAATCACCGAAATGCAGCCTGTATAAAATACCAAACACGCAACCTTATGCCGATGACTTATCAGGTCCGGATTCTATCATTTCAGCCTATCATGTTCCCACAGCTGGGACTCAGGCCTTCTCTCAGAGATAAAAAGTGGGCCCTCATCCACCATGCTGGCCCAGTGCATGTTGATGAATGTCGTATGTCTTTGAACTTTAGAGGTTCTTGGACATATCAGTTTCCTTACGATGTTTTCCTTCACCGTTTTTGAGCAATGGCATCGAAACTGCACATATTTTAATTAGGTACTAAATAAATAATTGGTGCAGGGCCGAGGTTTGAACTGGGTACCTTCAGATTGTAAAGCGCACTCTACCGCTTGGTCACCATTGCTCAGGTCAGGATTAAACAAGACAATTTTTGTACCGGCAGATATATTGCAGCTGATTCAATCTTTGGTTGACAAACGATATCTACTGGCATTTTGTCCCCTTGCGATGTAGCTAGTCTTCAACTGCAAGTGACAGTAACGGACTCTTTTTGACATGTTTTTATTAACTTTACTTTTATCTTACTAACAATGTAATAACATCTTGGAAGTCGATTTTCACCTGCTTCCAATTGTCGATTTGAAACTTTTCAAGTATACATAATTATGATGACAATACAATAATCATTGATTATGTATAATGTCAATCTGGTACCATTGAACTGATATGAAAATGGAGCGAGATGGACAGCGGAACCCTTCAATGGTGTGAATTAGGTTGACAGAGCCAGCTAGCGGGAAAGAAGTCAACTATCATGCGCCAAACCAAAAGCTTCCTCAATGGCGATGACGCGACGTCTGAGTCGCATTTGTGGCACAACCCCCATTTTCCCATCTCTTCTCGCCTGTCACGCGTGCGTGTGTCACGAGTCACACAAGCGTGTTTTTTTATCACCATCATCATTAGCCAGAAGACGTCCACTGCTGAACATAGACCTCCCCTTTAGAACTCCACATTGAACGACAGCCTGCTATCTGCATCCACTGGACGTCTGCGCGTTTTATAACTTTTTTTTAAAACTATTATAACAATAATTATTTATCTTAACTGTAAACTACGGTGACCAACTTAGCACTACTGGTGTTAACTTACGTGTATGTAGCGTAACTCTTGCTATATTGCACTTTACATTATCATTATCGTCATCTTGCCAAGATGAAGAAAGTTATGTGTTTGAAAACTTGTCAGATTATATACCACGCCATGCTATGTTGCTTTGATGAGCACTGTTACTTATCTGTGAAGATAGATACTTATAAATTCTTTGTTGTGCATACCAGAAATAAAAATTACATACATATAAAGAACGAGCTATAGTGCCTCAAGTGATGGCCATATCGCTAAAAACGATCGCTTTCGCTCTGTCATTTGTACGAGTATAAGATCTAATTGAATAGGGAGGATTATTTTGACAGAAACCCCGGAGTGTAGTTTTAAAGCTTATGGATCTCGAATTGAGAGTTTATTTATTTATTGTAGCATATAAATGAATAAGTACTCAATAATTTTTTTATATCCACTCCACTTGTAGTGAAAGATACGGTTAGGTTACTACGGTTAAAACGGAAAGTGTTAACTTTTGGTTCAATGATTAGGGAACTGAATAATGCATGTGTAAAAAACGTAGAAAACAGGCGCGAGGTCAACCCGCCTGAGGCGGAAGGAAACCAAGAATTAAACTGGCCGCATGAAAATATGTAAATCAAAGTCTGGTCTCTCTTTACGGCTGGATTATCTTTGGTTTTACCCAACGTTTGAAACAATGGGTAAACAATGGGTAAATACTTTATGTTACCCTGCGTTTTCCTACAGATGGGTGAAGGTCTTCCCAATCTTTTTACTTATCATTGTTATGAGCCTGCACCGACTAATATTTATTAAACCTGCCGGGTTCGTCGTGCTATCAAATCCCAGGGGGTCGACTGTTTGGTGGCCCCCACTTCTTAACAAAATATCTGTATCTAAAATCTATTTCTTCTTTATATTTTTACATTCCATTTTTGACCAACATATTGAAGTATATTGAAATAGCAGAAATTTTCATGGCGTTTTGCTAAAGTACCAATTCTCCATAAAGGTTTCTGTAAATTCTTTATTATGCTACTCTATTACCTATATAACTATCATAAGTCTTTGAATCGACACAAAAAGCACACGATAAGCCATAGACAAAGTTGTAGTAGTTACTATTTCATGAAAAGTAGGTATTACCTATAAATAAATACGTAATAAGTAGGTACTTTTAAATCAATACTGAACACAAGAGCTGGACAAAAATATGTAAATCAATTCACAAAACCACTGCTTAAGTTCATCATTGTAAAAATAAATCTTGTGATACGTTTAAAATCCTAAAGTAAACCGGCATCTCATCACTCCCACCATTTACCGCAAGCCGCTTGCAAAATGTCATGAGATTTCCTCTTACTCCGAGATTCAGTGGCATAAGGGCCCGTTCACACCATGCTCTACCTACACGACAAACGGAACCTTGTATGAAAAAATCCAAATGTAATTAGCAACACCGTTTCATAATTGATACTCCGGTAGCCGAAACGAAGTGCTTTATTTCCACTTTTATTGACCGCTAAATTGTGGAATTTAGGATGGATAAAATCTGGGCGTCTTCAAGCCTAGCCGCGAGTGTTTTGGTTTCTTTTAGACAAGTATGCTTCATTGTCCTCGTCATCGTATAAGAACAGGCGAGGTGGCGGTCATGCGCAAGCCTATATAAAAATACTAATAATATAAATATTAAAACACATCACACACTCAGCTTGAAGTTTCCCTGTGCTGGAACGCTTCATAGCGACACACACAAGCATCAAGGGTCATAAATGAGATCGCAAATTATCAAAAATTTAAACCTAAGTTTGATAATAAAATATAGTTCCCGCCCGACTTCAAAATCCGTGTAAAAACTTTTTGATTTTTGTAGTGGCGTTTATGTTTTGTGGTTTAAAAAAAAAGATATTTTATTAGTTTAAGTCTCGTAAAAAAATCTTAAATCTAATACAAGAATCAATATTTTATTTTAAAATGAGCAAATAAGGGCATGGACAAATTTGTCCATGGTGTAAATGTATTTATAAAAAAAACTAACTTAGCCTTACCAGTCGTCACACTTGATTACAATTAATTTACGTGTATTTTACCAAGAGTGCTCCATTTTAAAATGCACTGTTATTTGACAATAACAACACCTCACAGATGGCCAAACGCCAGACTCTGGAATAAAAAGTTGGCCGTCACGGCAAGCCCGGCAGATGTAAATCATAACGGCATAAGAGAGCATATAACGTCTAGCCGTCACGGCATACGAGTCGGTGTTATTAACAAGGCACACCAATAGATGTTTAAAATAAAAAAAAACTTAATTTTCGGTGTCAATTGCAGCACGCTGCGCCTCACATGCAAAAAAAAAGGTTTTTGTCATCGTCGACATACTGGCGTGTCGCAAAGTATATCCTAGTAAAGTTTCACCTTCACGGGTAAATTTACGGTTCATAGCTTACCATGCAGCTCGAATAATGTGGGACTTCCCAACTGATATGAAAATCTTTAAAATTTTGCTTCTTCTAATAAAATAATATTTCTGCTTGCTAAAAAATATATGATTTCCAAGCTTATAATAACTCAAATGTTGAATGCACAAAATGTTTGAACTTACCTTTAGGTCACCAGTTTATTTACTAACGTGAGTCATCCAAACATATCATTACCTACTACGTCTGGCTGGAAAACACTTTTTTAAGACTGTAATTCTGGCGTTCTAGCTTCGCTTCTTCAGCGACATGAATCTCCAAAATTTGCCGAGCAATTAGACCGCTATTTTGACGGGAAGACTTTAATTAATGACTTCGTTGATCTAGGTTTCATGCCTAACTTCCAAACATAATTACGCTCTCCTTCAGTATAAAAATCACAACGGACAAAAAAAACGGTTTAAAAAAATATAGATATTAAAATTACCACAGTACTCAGTAGTCCACACTTTTCCAATAAACAAGCAGCTTTTGCAAAAAGTAGATAGTCAAAAAGGGGAAAATCTCTTAAGGGCGTGTTGTGTGTAATTTATCAATTCGCTGGCAGAAACCGTAATGCTTATACTGTAATATCACTAGTAAGAATATTTAAAAAGCGTTATCATTTTTATAAGATAGTCGTCTTCCGTGAAAATTAACCTACAAGAGGTACATTTTCAATTGTAAACATTTACAAAATCACTGTAATTTTAGAAATCGCCTATTCATTGGACTAATTCAATATGTAGATTTAAGTACTCACAATGTGACAATTGGCAATGGCACTTGGTATAAACAAAGTTACCTAGAGCATGGCCCATTAAGGAGTTTCGAAGTACAAACAGTATAATATTGTGATTACGCTATGTAGTGTGGAAGTGAACGTCAAATTCGGTAGTCTAATAATACCTACATACCCTCGTATATAATCTTAGTTGAGATTTTAAGGCATCAAATACAGCATCGCCCACGTAATCTTGCCAAAGTCGCATCTATTTTTGCTTGAACGGGGATGTGAGTGTAGAAGATCTATGGGCGTTGCGTAATTTATCAAACTGGTGGCAGCTAACGTTTATACACACTCAGCGCTGTGACATACCATTCGATTCCGAAATAAAGTACATCTAATATAAGAAATATCTTCACACGTATTTAGATACGTTCTCTTTAATAATAAGCTATAATATTGAGCAGCTGAACCTAGTCGATGATGCCTTTTCCCATAAAACTCAACTAAGTTTTTTTTTTTTTAAACACATACCATTACAACTATAGGACACCTGATAAAATAAAATCGCGGAAATTGAGTCACTGGATATGTGGGAGGACGATTTATATGTGATACCATGAATCCTCCCGCAGATCCAAAGATAACTAAGGATAGAACTTCTTAAGTAAAGCTAAACTAGAAACAAACCTGAGTGAAGCGTACTTACCAGTGAATTGCTGTAAATAACCTCTACGTAAAACACACCCAAGTGGCTCAAATGTTCATACAACTACAAATATGCGTCAGCAAAATGTTTGCGAGCGCTTATTTCCCCGTAACAAACGAGCTCTAGCAGGAAAAGAAAAAGGTACCTATAGAGAAAAGTACTTTTTGTTTTCCCCATGCCACTATTCTGAACGCCTTCCCACGTCCACACCTTGAAAGCCGTCCGCGGCAATAAACACTGCAAAATGTAGCGACCAGTAGGTATCCCGGCGTAAATGACAAACTGTGTTGAGGCAATAAGATAGGTACTGGAGCGCAGCGAGGCAAGGCCTGCACTGTAACCGACTATCCGTGGTATGAGGAATGCCTACGTAGGTAAGTACTTGGTATAAAGGCCTAGATTGGGTCGCTTTAATATAAGGGGACCTGAGAAAGAATTTCCATAAAGTTTCTAGGGCGCAGCGCAGTATGGTCCGTACTTGCGCTTGTAAGTTCTTTTATAAAAAATATAACTTAGGTAGATACATATAGATCAACATACACAAAAAAACTTTCACAAAATTAAAATAACACGATTTAATTATATTAAAATATGACAACAAAAAAATCCATGAATGTTCTATTCTTTGTGTGTATCACAGAGTTTGGACTCAAGATAAGAACTGCAAATATTCAATAAGATTTGATTAACACGCTTTCTTGTCTGTCTGTTAATAATTATGTTCGTAATTTTTTTAAACAGGTTTTTGAAATAACTACCTATCTAATGAGATAGAGACTCCAAAAATTATAAATCTGTGTTTATAAAAACGAAACACTACTCAGTCACTGACTCATAATAAAATCTCGAAAACGACTTGACCTGCGAAGCTGAAATTTTTCAGGAAGATTCCTTGTAAAGACCGAATCTGGTTGAAAGTTTATATGAAATTTTACGTGTTCGCGCCAACAGTATTATTAGTATATAACTAGATGAAAATGCAATTTATATTTTCTTCATAATTGACAGCTAATAAAAAGAACTAATTATTTTATAATTACTTTACGTATTTTGACGTAATACGCGCACACGTTAGTTGCGTGGTAAAATTACTTGGTAAAAGTTCCCTCCAGGTATACATTATCTGAATCACCTGCTATAAATCCTCACAGGCACACCCTGGTATTGTGCTCTCCCGTCGCAGATTAATTTAAGCGACTTTTTTTAATATGTTGGCTTCTGGAAGCTTTCGGTCCCGGGAGGAATCAATTTCCCTGGTTTTTTAATTTTGTAAATGATCGTATAGGAAAACCGGTAGCTAGTACATTTGTTTGATTAAACACAACTACGTTACACGTCATACCTAGATATAGAAACATAAGAGAAAGCATGCTGACTGCTTCATCTATCGTTATGACTTTCAGCCCATAAACGCACTGTTGAGCATAGGTTCTTGTACGCTACTCATCCTGGTTCTGAGCCAGTTTTATCCAGGTTCTACCCGCATTTTTACAGTATTGTCGACCCGATGAGCTGGTTGGATCGACGATACATAAGTAAAATGGGTTTTCCGAAGAATTTGCAGAAAACTTTCAGCTAAAATAATAAAGCAATAAAACTTTTCGACCGAGAAAATATTATTGTGCCAATTTCAAGTTGGATTACAATTTTCAAAGGTTCAATAACTTGTGTATCGATTGAGTGTTCAATTCCACAAAAAATATTTGGAAAGGTGATTTGCCTATTTGTCGGATGAGGCCTCCAATAATGAAACATGAGTTTGGTGATTTCTTGACCCAATTACGAGAACGATTGACATAAACGGTATAAATTTCTCCTCGTCATAGCTTCCGCAGGCTTTATACAATAAAAGAATATCGGCAAACTCGGAAACAAATCGTAATGTTGTTTGTATTGCTGAACTTTTGAAAGCTTAAATTGGGACTGCTTGTTATTTTTAGGTTAATATCCAATCCGAGAGGAAAGTCGTTCAGATACGGAATACTAGCTATTTTACTCAAATTACTACTTACTAGGACATAAAATTGGGACATTCGAATAGGTAAATGATTTAATGAGCATCTACTCAGTAGGTGCTTTGATCCTGATTGGGTTTGATACCAAACAAAAGAAGGTAAGTATTTGTGCCCTTGACCGAATTTTATCAAACCATGCATGAATGTGCTTGTATACTAAAATGGGTTTTATCTTGCTCCGGTGCGATCACGACTTTCGTAATTCCTACTTTCCACGTGCATTTTAAATTATTCGTGTGGTTTCACCAAATCACACTATTGTGATTTGGTGAAACCACACGACCAAAATACTTTTTATTTAATTCTTAGATAGTGCGATAGTCTACAACTCGTAATCACGTGTTGATATTATTAAATAACTGCAATTTTTAGCGCACCTACCCATTCACTCCAACAAACATATTTACAAGTTTGAACGAGTGATGACGATGGAGTTTTGCAATGAAAAATAAGCAACAGAAGTGATTAGGCTTCCTTCTCCTATATTTTTTACAAAGGCGTCTCAAAAATACACGCCACTTCAACCTGATTATGCTTTCTACTCTGCGTACCTACTAAAAGCTAGAAGCAACGCGATCGAAAATTTAACAAACATTGTTTCGTTCCCTAGCTGCCAACCTTATTACTGAGAATGGATATAAATAAGTCGAATCATACATTTACTACAAAATTTTAAGTTGTTGTTTGCCACGCAAATTTGTTCTCAAAATTATGATTCATTAGCAAGAAAAAATTACATATTATTACGCACAACAAAAAAAAACGATTAAAAACCTAATACTACTTAAAATAAAATATAAACAACCTAGCACTAAAATTGGATTGTCTTTAGACCTTCAACGTATTGACGCTGCTTGTATTTGTAGTTTAAGTGTTAGTTTGTTTTTGTTTAGTAAATAAAAGCACTAAAATATAAAACTAAACTAGTACCTACTAAACCGCTGCCAGCAGGTATCGTACCCAAAATGCTGACCGCACTGTGCGCTTGAGTCCTTATTAAACATATTTAATGTTGTTTATACGAAAAGATTAGTACCCAGCTTCACCCCAATGAAGCTGGGTGTCTATTAAAGATTTCCGCCAGTCAAAAAAAAAAAAAAGGTAAGGTACTTTATTAGTAAACTAAACATCTTTCTCTTCCAATCGTATTCCATGAGTCAGGTGACCTGGCGTTCACCCCACGGGAGTCTCCTTTTAACCTTGTTAAAAATAATGATAATTGATTACAAACTTAAACAGAACACCAATTAAAACAGCTCGTTGTGCTTGCTACGACGCTTTAAGCTGGCTATACAATTTCTGGGAAACACTTATGTCGAAATATTGCCATTATCAGAACCTGTAAGTACCATTATGCTATTGCGTGGTAATGCCGTCAGGTGGTAACGGGCAGCATTTGGATTATCTTAGGACCTTCAACGGTTTATAGGTAACCCAACTTTTTTCAGTATATTAGGCTATATAGTTAAGATATGTAGTGTTTAGGTGGCAAACGAGCTGACGGGCTGCCTGATGGTAAGTAGTCACCGTCGCCTTTGGGTACTAGTAATATCACAGGCATCATGAATACGTTGCCGATCATTTAGAACTCTATTAACTCGCGTTTTGAAGACTCCATGTTGTAGCTTCTCGAAAACACCAAGATGTCGATTAATGTTTTTTTTTTGCTTGCTTTTTACAGTCGCCTCGCCTGGCGATGATTCAGTCTAAGATGGAGTACGCTTGCCTGAAAAAAACTTGCTCGCGATTTTAAAAGTTACTTTAGTTACACGTAAAGCTAATAAAAGTGTGTTAAAAAGGGTAATGTAAGAGGACAGTTCAGCTTAAGGTAGTTACTAAAGTATTCATGTCAACCATGTCGTAGCGTGCCCGTTCATACAAGCCGAGCTTGCTTTATGGCCAATCCTGTATTTATAACATCTTTTAAAGGCCACCATTAGTTAATGGACTATGATTGCATGAACGTGACGTAGTTAGTAATTAAGCCTTTCATATCCAGCGACTCATTTTGGTAATCGGTATTACATCATGCGTTTTTACTGGCTCTACGACTGGAGTAAAAAAGACATGAGAATAAAAAGTTTATGATCTGTTTGCCAACATTGTCACGTAGTTCTTGGCAATGTACTTTTTGTAAGGAATGAAGCAGTAAAAGATAAATGAACGGATATATTTTACCCAACAGCGCGGGTGAATTATGTTTTGATGAGATAGATTGATAGATAGAAACTCTTTATTATGCACACCACAATAGATAATTACATACAGATACCGTAAGTTAAAGAAAAGAGCCAGTGCATCAAGTGGTGGTCTTATCGCTTAAAGCGATCTCTTCCAGTCAACCATTGGATAGATTGGGTCTGGATTTATGATGATTCCTTTTTAGTGTACTAGGTATTCGACCTTACTGCGTTATGTCACAAAATCAATTTGAGTGGTTTGGAGTCGACATGTTGGCCACATGTTGAAGACAGGGCGTTCACCTCATTTAAAAAACAGAGCACCTGCGTGACCAAAATACTGGAGTGTTACTGGCTTAACGCACAAGCATTGTCGTTCAATGTATTTAATTAAAAGCACCCAAATATTATTTATAAGTACGCACCCTACAAAGATGGTATTATAATGCACCTAGGCATACATAATTTTAGAATGTGATACAGACCATTAAAATATAAACTCAATATTATTTTTAAATTATTGCTATCTGTTTTGTGTTTACTGAAAAAAAAAATATGTGGTAATGCCACCAGCATCCTGTGTATGCTAATTGATTGATTTACTCTTTATTGTTCCAACCATAAAATAAAAAAAATTAAAAAATGCTGCCAATTGGTCAAATGTTAGTGGGCTTGAGTATTAATTGGATTGTCCTTAGACATTCTATGGGCAGTCTATTGTTTATACAGTGTTAGTTAGCTTGTCTTTTGTTTAGTTAATAAAGGCACTTGCCAGTAAAAAAATGAATGAATATATAGCACTTACACCACATTTTGATTGGCTATTATTTTGACTAGGTAGGTTGGTACTAAAACTTATTATCTAATTTAGATAATAACCATCTTATGCACCAACCTTAATATAAATAGTAGCATAGGTACTTGTAAACGTTCTATAACCTAAATGTTGTGTGTAGTCTGTTGTGACCTAAAAAGTAGACATAGAATAGTAACTATATCTAGCGTGTATGCATAATGAAGTTAGCATATACAGGGTTACGCATAAAGACTGTACTAAGGCGAAAGGAGGTCATTTTACTCATCATTATGATCAACCTTATTATGGGACCAACCCTGAAATCGCGACAAAAATATCAGTTGAAAAACAATAGGTTATGCCTCTCCATCTCGTCCTCTAAGATTTGTTTCTAGAAGCAATCCACAAACCAGTCATTTTGAAACACAAACAAAGCTCGAAAAATAAATTGGTGCCATTACAGAGTGCGAAATTTTGTAAAATATTATAATACGAGCGGTAAAACTAACTTATCGGATCTTTGATCGCAAGCTGACGCTCTGGAAATGAAACCCGAATTTATAAATGAATTTTCACGGCATATTAGATTACCACAAGCGGCGGTGTGGGTGAACCCCATTTTTACGTGTACGAACTTTTATAACCTAGAATTTTCGTAGCATTTGCTGGTAAAAACAAAAGGAGAACTTTTACCACTGAAACCACACTGAAACCTATATTTTCATGTGGGACAGGCTGAATCAATGTAAAGAAAAAAATAGTATATACATAGGTTATGTAGTTATGTTTCCACCTATATACATACGTCTTAACCTATTTTGACAAAATCAAATGAGTTGTCGATTGATTCATCTAAGTTCAGGAATGGGCACTTAGGCGACGTCATCATTCATTATAAACACGAGATGGGGACATATAAAAAGCAGGGATATAAATAAATTTGACTGCATCCATTCATGACTTATCTATAAAAAAGTTTTTTTTAAGTTGGCAGTCATACGCCCCGCGGATTTGAAACATGGTATAAGAGAGTATCATTCGTTTGTCGTCACGGCATACGAGTCAGTTTTACTGCCAAGGGACGCCAATAGATGTTTCACAAAACAAAAAATACGTTTTATTCTCAGGTACTTGTTCTATAAATTATATAATAGTACAAAAATAAATCTGAATAATATAATTATTGTTACGTTATAAATCAACATCGAAATAAATTAACACAATAGCAATTAAATTATGTTAATTTATTACCAGTTAATCGATGTGATGGTGCAGGATGGGACAATTAAACCTATCGATGTCTGCATGGCTGCCGACGGCACCCCGCCAGCCGCTGCCCGCTGCCGTCTGCTGCTGCCAGTACTCTCGATGGTGTCGTCTGGTGAATAAATATTTTAAATCAAAAGTTAGGTTAGGCAGGCAGGTCGTTTTGGTACATCATTCTTAAAGCCCGACGCAAACCGTGGGGTGTTATAAGTATCTGTGTGTATCTGTGTGTCTGTGGCATCGTAGCTCCCAAACGGCTGAACCGATTTCGATTTGCTTTTTTTTGTTTGAATGGTGCCTTGATTGAGATTTTTCTTAGCTATAATTTAGGAAAATCTGCTCAGCCGTTTAAAAAATATCCTCTTTTATCAGGGGTCTAAAAAATTATACTTGTTTGTTTAGATCTTTCGGTTGTGGAATAAATCTAAGTCAAAATCGGTGCAGCCGTTTCGGAGTCCATAGAGAACATACACACATCTATACATATATACCCACATACATACACACACACACATCGATATTTATATTATAAGAAGAAACTTATGTATGTACTATTTTTGTTTATTTGAAACCACCCTAAACTTAAACCTCTATTATATACTTAAAATAGAGCACTCGCTCTTATAAAATAGTGCAAAAACTAATAAAGAAAGTAGCTTAATTCCTCTAAGCTATTTTCCTTATTAGTTTGTGCACTTGCTTTTCATTAACCAATTTATTTAAATGAAGCTAAGCAAATTTCAGGGTTAAAACTCTTACGATAGAAGAAACACAACCCTTACGAAAAATACATTAATATTAACTTTGTCTTCTCCTCAACAGCAGTGCAAGTCACTCTGTATTAGGTAAACTTGAAAACTCAAACGAAAAGCAGTATAAAGTAGTAGTGAACATCGAGAAAGCACACCGACCGTCGCCTGGGAAATCTCTCTTGAAAGTGGAAACGTGAAAATAGAAAGGCAATATAACCCTAGAAAGTTATATTTTCGCTTTTTTTTTATTGATTTGATTCGTCACTCGAGCGTAGCGGTTTGCGTAAATCTCTGAAATTCGTACGCAAAAACTTGGTCCTAAGTACGAAAAGATTGGGGAAAGTCGACCGCTGTTACGACAGGACGTGGTGCTAAGAAATGGGATTTGGAAATATTGTTTCCACTTATATGAGGCTTCTTCGTATACCGACATCTCGATATATCGACAGGCTTTTTCAATGTACTGTTGAAGTAGAATAATGATTGAGTTTTAAACTAAGCCTGGCATTCAGCGTGGTGATGTTTTATTCAACATTCTGGTCACTTTTTATTTCACCAAGGGGATTTCATATTAGTTTTACAGTTTCGTTTTTTATATTAATTTTATGTAGATTTCGGTTTTAATACAAGTTTTTTTTTTGTTTGTGTTTTGAATTTATGTACCTACCTATCTATGGTTGTCTATTCCTATGTAACCGTAACGTCTTTACGGATATTTGAGTATATTATAGTGTTATTAGATTCGTCTCTATCCATCCGTGTCCATAGGTATAGGTAATTTCTTACAGTCGGGTTATTTATTTTACTTTTTATGGGTTCCGTACCCAAAAATTTTAAACGGGATCCTATTACTAAGTCTGCGCTGTCTGTCTATCCATCCGATTTTTAACGGCATTATTTTTCGAACCGTTATAGATAGCCAGTTGAAATTCTCACAGAATATGTAATGTTACGGCGGTTTAAATAAGAAATAATAATCAAGGCAAAAAGTAAAAAATAAACTTATACAACAAACGTTTGTTAATGTATTTTTGTATTTGCTCTAATGTAAAAACGGTAATACGCACAAGCGTCAAACTTGGGATGATAACAGTACACAATAAATACTAGCCAAGTGTGAGTCGGTGACAAATTTTTGTTCACCAAAGCTAAGCAACGTCGGGCACGGTCGATGCTTGGATGGGTGACCGCCTGGGCGTAATGTTGTCTTTTGCCCACCTTTTTTGTACTTTAGTAGTTAACAATTGTAATTGCAATAGTAGTTAACGATGTAGCAATACCAAGGTTGATTGCAATACATAAAATACCTGCGTACTCGTAGTTATCTAGATCTACTTTTCGCGTATATTTACCTAAATAAGAAAAATATTCGACGCTCTTAAAGAAATTTACGTTACCGCTTTCACCAATTGAATCCGTTTCGTTTAGTTACTGCCGACATAATAGCACATTGCTTACTCCCGCTGTTCATGTCGTCCGTGTGACACTACAAGTAACCCAGTATAGACATTTGCACTGCACAAAATTACGAATTGATGACACTAAAGAAGAAATGGGTGCATTCATTGATTAAAAATATACTGGCACGTGCCTTTATTTAATTAATAAATACATACATAGTAAAAGCTAATTATCACTACAAAAGCAGTTTGACTCCTCATTGACTTGTTGAAGGTCAATCTAAATGCTCCCACCAGATGGCAGCGTACCCAACATGCTGACGACATTACCACACTGAATGGCAATGCTTATGCGTTGAGCCAGAAACTCGCCAGCATGCCCACAGTGGACGGGGATAATGACGGTAGAACAACTGTTCAAACTGGTGTTAGACAAGGAAAACATCAAGAAATTGATTGCCATCCTACTTTAATGTAGAGGCACTGAGAGAAGAAGAAGATCGAAACCAGTAAAACACGGTTATAAACTAGAAGAATGATAATGAATGAGAATGTGTACATTATGCAAATACTTTGAGTTTCCACAACTTCATTATATTATAGTAACACAAACATTGTAACAATTTATATTGTAACACCTCATGTTTTGTGAAACAAATTAATATACATTTGGAGGCCAACAGGGAATCGACTGTAGTTCCAAAGAAAAGAAACGATATTTTTTCTTTTCTGTGTGTAGGTCTGTGCTTAGAGCAAAGGGGGTCAACGAATTTTTGAATGTTTTTTTAATAGCTTTATATCTAATGCACGAGGAATCGTAAAAGTGATTCTAATAGCTCATAGACATATTCATACAAGTTTTCATGTTGATGCTTATCATTTAAGCCTCTCATTTCACAGTATTAAAAATAAAACTTAAATTAATTGTATATTACCCATACTGTTTACATATTTTGTTTTGGTTTAGCACTCCACCGGGGCACCACAATTCTTTCAATCCACCTTGTACTGTTATTTAATCTGGAGCTCTACCTTGGCTGTAATTTCCGCTCATTTAACTGTGAGTAGAATTATAATACAAAGAACCATTTCGTTTGTTAACGAAACAAAGCTGTACTTCTGATCGCTATAGTAAGCCTTATACAATTTTAAAAAGGTTTACATTTTCATAGTAGATTTTTCATATTTTTTCGAGTAGATTATAGATTCTAGAAAACATGAGATGAGTAGACTCTACTAGTCTCATATAAAAATATAATCAGAGTTTCAACATCATTCGAGCTAGACAGCATCTAGGTACCTCTAGAGATACCTATTAGATGCTGTCTAGCTAGAACGATTAAACAGACAAGTGATTTATTTCTACCGAGTTTAACTCTAGATATGAAAAATCGCGGATTACTGGAAATTGTTTTTGAAATCGGCTAAACAGAAAATAAATATATGTATTTTTTGGCTAATTCGGTAAGAATAGATATCCAAATTACAATAAAAATGTCTTTTCCGGAAGTACAATGTACATCCTTGCCGATTTACCTTGAGACACTCGAGACTCTCTCGTGCTCCTCACGAGGTTTGACAAGCCTCTTTGACTCAGGTGCAAAACGCCAACCCGCGAACGAAACCGCACGAAGCACAGAAAAGAGAAGTAGATTTTTTTTCTCTTCTGTGGCACAAAGCGAAGCATAAGAGAGCTAGGCCCGACGACTGTGGACTCGTTCTTCCCGTCACTGTGTATATTATTTAAAATGTACATAATGTACACCATTTTATGTTCTTTTACAAACTACTTTACTGATCTATTTCCTATTTGAGTTACAATGTTTTAAAGCTTTACTACGTTTTATGTCACAAACATTTTATGCAGCTAGTGTGGAAAGATATTATTCACTGGTCACTGCAACATTTTAAAATATACGGCGCTATAACCTAACATTCGTTGTAGATAATAAATAAAAATATGTATCTAAAGCTATGGAAATTGTTTAATAATTGTAAAAGAAAATGTTTTAATTCAATTTTTTTACAATGTTTTTTATTGTAAATTTTAATTAGGCTTGAATTTGATGGAAACTCTCCTGATGTTAAGCGATGATGCGGTCTACGATGGAGCACGCTTGCCTAGAAGAAACCAATTCACTCGTGATTTGAAGACACCTAGATTGTAACTATCGGGGAACACCTATTCAGGCAGCGCATTCCACAGACTAGAAGTTGGCACAATAAAAGTGGAATCAAAGCGTTTCGTACGGGTTTTCGGAATATCAACTATAAGCAGTGCCGATTTTTTTAGCTACATTCACACTAAACTTTGTCCAAATCCATTCAGCCATCATAGATTCGAGTAAGAACAAAAACACACAATTAAAAAGTTTTGCATCCATAACATTAATGTGATTTAGGATAATTGCTGTTTGAATCAGAGAATTAATTTTGAGAGTCAATATTGACGATTGACGACTTTTGCCTAATGATCTGTCTGTCACTCCTGCGTCTGCTACAAAACTGTCATCAATAATGGAGAGAACCTACACTTCACGCATAGCACCGGGGAAGCTGATTAGCTTATAATTACTAATATAGCATATTAAGGTAATAGGTAACAACATAACATCCTAGGTACGGATAATCTATCTGCATCATCAGTTAATTACTGAGTATAAACTTAGCTCAGCATTAATTGGCTAGAAACTACCTTGCTTTGTGCTATTAGTTCAGCTTAGTGCCTGCTCTGACTAATGACGCATTCTAAAACTACCATGTTAAATTCGAGAGGTTACGGTTTCGAAGGCTAAGGCCCAGAATATGGCTCGCTCATTCGCGCTCATCTCATTCGCACATTTCATGTTTTTTTTTTGTTGTTGTCATTTTGATCATGAAGCACCCATATTAGGAGTTTTGCGAGACGGTAGAGCCTTAAATATGGTGAGGTTTGTTCTGAAATGGGTAACCATTTAATCAAGAAAAGACATTCTATTTTATTTACTGATACATTTATCATCATCATAGTCATATTGTTTCTGTCAACTTGTTAAGCTAAGTCTATAACTCTTACTCAAGACTCAATACTTGTCTCTCAATACTACTCTCCTAACACAGGTTGTCAAAACTTAACAGAAGAGGCCAAACACCTATGTTTTATAAAAATCAGTAAATAAAGATTTTTTTTTGAATTTTTTGAATACTTATGTTTTGAGGCAGTCTTATCTTAGCCATGTCTTTTCCAAAAGTTTTTTGACGTCATCGATCAGGTTTTGGCCCTGTGGTCCACGACTGTGCCTTTTATAAATACTTACGTGTCCTTACTGTTTGATACTTACTTAATCCACCTACCGTCACCACACCTTTCCAATTGTCATACCCAGCGCACTCGTGTACTGATATGTTTTTGTTTACTGCAAAACAAGGTGACGATAAAGTTTTTTAATGTAAACTCACGTTGATGGACCATGTTCTTCGATTATTCCAGCGTTCAACTAATACCGGGAATCGGTTATGTCCAGGATAGAGCTCATTTCCAATTGCTAGCGTTGACGCTATAACCAGCATAACGCGCGGTCCAGCGACGTAACCCGCATTCGGGGACCATTTGTATCTGCGATAACATTGCGCCATCTGGATTTCGATAGATATAAGCACCCGTTTCATCGAATAGGCAGTGTTCAGCGCCGTTACGATAGTAAGAAAGGGTGTGATGGTTTTTGCTTGTGAGAAAGGCGACGCTTAACTTAACATACGGGTTTTATGTAACAGTATAAAAAATGATATCTACGCACATACTATTTCACTTATGTAAGAAAATAAAAGTACAAGAACATTTAACAACCTGCCAAGCCAACCAAGGAACGAAACAACTAGCCAGCTACCTTGTTTCCTACTTACTGTGTGGTACTGGTGATACTTAAATTAAAATCTAGATATTTTAAAGCCAGAGTGAATGGGTAATCCTTTTTTGAAGTCTATAGAAACTACAAGCTAACTAACACTAAATATCTAAACTTCTAGCCTATATTATACAACAACAAAAAAACAGTTGGATTGCCCATATACCGCTGAAGGTCTAAACACAATCCACCAACTAACTATATATAAGTTGACAGAATACCCAGCATTATTATTATTCCTTTAACTACCATACCACCATACCATACTATGTGCCATATCACAAGCTTTGCTTAGTTTGGGGTGAGATGACTGTGTGTGCAAAAATATCCCGAATATTTATCCCGAACTAATTTAGAAAAAACTAAAACTATCTGTGATATTTTTAACTACAGTATGTGAGAAATGGGTGGCAATAATTTAAGACCTGTAAAATTTCTTTTAGTTCGCTAAATGGTACAACAAAGTGGTTTGGCGTCCACGTGAAAAACGTCACCTCATTGTATTATTTATCTTAAACTTGTTTATTGTAGAGTATCAATATGTCATAATATTATCTACTTATTAGTATATATCTGTGACTTATTACATAGGCTAAGTATACTAGGTACTTCTCCCTCTACGACTTATTAAGTGTTCCTGAACGTGCGCGAGTGTGAGAAAGTGAAGGCTGAAACAGACTGAAAAATGTCTTTTCGTATTGTTTCCAATATCCATAGCCTATATTAAAGTCTCCACTACTTAACTACGGCATGACTTCGACTTGATCGTGACTTAATTTGCTCTACTTGTGTATGACTTGTTTGACGACATTTCATCAAACTTGATAATATTTTAATACTTGACACTGGCAAATGCACAAGAAGTGCGACAACAAAATCCTCACAGAGAGAGGGAAAAAAGTATGTACTAAAGGTTGAGTTTGCAGTGAAAACCAAATAAAATAGTGCGTTACTACGCACTATTTTACAATAGTATGAAATCTTTGCAAATATTAATAACTTTATGGTTACCAATTTAGACTGTACGAGTTAATATCACGTGTTCAACGTATGAAACGTAATAGGTACAGACCTATATGTAGGCACATAAATCAAGTTATATGTATGATTTATGATCTCGTAGGTAAATAATACCTTTGGTAGCTATTTGTTACGTGGAATTACTAGATTTTCCTTTGGCAGGGTTACTAGTTGCCTACTATAACTGTGAGACCGTTATTAATTGCTTTCTGCTTATTTCTCTCGTGTCGCTTTGGAAATAATAGTGATTCGTATAATCGATCACTTTGGTCATAAACACATTAAAAGCTAATAAAATGTGTGTATCCTTGTAGTTAGCACACATAAATAAAATAAGCTAGCAGGAACTATTATATTTTAACAGGTTAAAAGTAGCACTACTGTGTGTATAACTACCCCAAACCTTTGACCAAAATAAAATTAACTATGTAGGTACAGTTTTTTTTTGTAACATTTGTTACAAAAAATAGTTAGCGGAAATTTCGTTGTGTTTTTACACTTCTGGAAACCACACAACGGCATAATTTTGTCAGATGTTTCGTTATCATATAACAATAGTATTTTGTCGCACTTCCTACGCCTAAAGAACGACTGAAACGGAGTGAGAGCCGGTGCTCATTTTGTAATATTAAAAAAGCGCTCCTTCTGAGCCCATCCATTAGTTTTATTTTGGTCAAAGCCTCAAATCAATTTTCAGTATTCAATAAAATAAAAAAACAGTTCAGCCTCTGATCTGAGAGAATATGCTGCTATAACTTTGTAAAAAAAATCTGCGTAATCTAATTCCCTCCTGCCCATTTTTCTATTGGACTGCCAATTTATTTGATACCACTGTTATTGTGCGTACAGCTAATCTTTGGAATATGCTGCCAGAATGGGTGTTCGATCAAATAATAAATAAATAATAATGATAATACGGGTGTACGAGTGAATCGGTTTCTCCTAGACTAGCGTGCTTCATCGTAGACTGCATGATCGCTTAACATCAAGCGAGTGGGCCGTCAAACTCAAGCCTATTTCATAATTTAAAATAAAAAAACATTGTAAAAAATAACTGAAAACATTTTCTTTTAATATTTTACTGTAGTAGGCTGTGCTAATCGTACGTAGAGGACTGCATCTATGTAATCGTAAGATTGTAGCTGTAGGCTACCCAGCAACAACTTGACGTTCAAAAGCTAGTAAAAGTCATCAGAATTTGCTGTTTTCGTTTTTTTATGCTTGTCACAGATTTCAATAGATGACGTTACCGGGATGAACATAATTATGCTTGCTTGTGAAATTGTAATACAGGTACCTAAGTACCCACTTATTTGTAAACGTAGGTGTATTTTTATTTTTATTTTTAATATTTAAATTTATTTAAGTTTGCGCTTTTATGTTAGTGCGTATAGTGAAGCTTAGTATCGATACAAACAGCTTAGTTTTTCGATACGAATTTAGATCAATTATGTGTATAATGTATATATATAAAATAAATGAATTAAAAAAAAAAAGGCTTTTATGTTATGTTATTGCAACTGTCAGACGCATTCTTTCAGCGGCCACACTTTAGTAGGGCCAACATCTTGCCTAATGTAGTCTGCGTTGGTCACGGAACACTATTACTCGGCGTTGGTGCACGTTGCCTACAAGAAATTCACACTCGCAATTTGCAACTTGACAATTCACTTTGTTGAATTTGTATAAGTAGGTGTTACTGTATTATTTTCTTTTCCTTACTGTCAAGTTTTATAACTAAGCCGAAGTAACAATTCCCATAACACGAATGTTCGTTCATTAAAGGCTATATTTACTTAATCAGTTGACCCCACACTCATAAATTCTCAGCACGGTGTTTCGTGGTTAAGTCGCAGCGAAACTTTCGAAGTATTAAGGCCGCTCTCATCGACTAGAGCTTATCTCTTTCGCATATTTTTACCATTTTGAAGATAAAAATTCACTGAGTAATAATTTTAAAACCGACCTAACATTTTTAACGGACTTCAAAAAGGAGGAGGTTAGCAAGTCGACTGTATGTTTATTTTTTTTAGAATAATCTTTTTCATTACATCAGTGTGGATGTTTCCACTGCTGTGACACGGGCTTTCTCTAAAGAGAGAGGATGGGCCCTAAATTAGGGCGGGCCCATTGCGTTGCCAGTTTTTTTTTGCCAAGTCAAGATTTTGGAACTTTTTGAGTTAAAAAAGCGGGATTCTGTCGTCGAAAGCAGGACATAGTAAAAAACGTATATACTCAGAAGTTTTTAAATATTTATCTTTTTATATGAGTTCAATTTATGTTTTAGGGTGTTTAGTTTGGTCTTAGTTAGGTATTTATAGGTGTTTTAATCTACCATGCGGGCCAGTGCATGTTGGTGAAATTCATGTCTTTGAACTTTTGTGGTTATATACATAATGATTTATTTCCTCACGATGTTTTCTGTTTTTGAGCGATGGCATCGAAACTGCACATACTTCATTTAAATATTAAATCAGTCATTGGTACAGGGCCGAGGATCGAACCGGGTGCCGTCAGATTGTAATGCGCATATGCTACCGCTTGGCCACCATCGCTCGTTCTTAGAATAACTTTGCAAATGGTATAAGACAATTTTCGTGTTATTTCATAGGACGGTGGAGTAAATAGGAAAAAAAAACGGAAAAATTGCTTTTTTAATCTTTTCCGCCAAAATAAATCATATCAAAATGAAAATAACTCTCAAACGTTATCAATGTTATTATACAAAAAATGCTCAATAATTTTTTTACCACACTGCAAATTTTTGTCGTAAAATATTGAAAATGTGCGAAATATAGGTATAGTTCTGGATGGTGAGCGCGGCCTTAATCTACTAATGTTAGGATAAGGAAGTTGGAGGAAATACGCAGGCGGCGCCGGCGCGGCGTTGCGAGTGAATACTGAATACAAAATTCTTTAACTTGGGAAGGTTTATGAGATTAGTTTGTGTTTGCTATTAAACTAGAGACATTCATTGAGGCAAAACAAAAACACACTTATAAAAGTTGTCGCCACTTGAGCTGCGAAATGAAGAAATGGTCAAAAGCCACCTTGGCTTTTACCTGACGACGCCAAGCTGAAAAACAGGATATCCTTAATACTATAGTTAGATATGTAAGTAATAATGTATAGCTGTCTTCGAAATATTTTTTGATCGAAGATAGCTACAGCTAAACGCCTTAACCTATTTTGATAAATAAAGTGTCGATTGATACTTGTAAGTTTAGGGATGGTCACTGGGTATAGGTGACGTCATCATAAAGTAGGATGAAAAAATTAATTTAACTGCACCGTCATGTGACGTCTCATAAGCAGGTATTTTTAAAATGAAGCTGAGGTTTGGTACATCATTATTTTGTTTAGGTTCACCGTTTGCTACATAATTTATATGATCTGCGAAAAATACGATAAAAAGAAATACTATTTTAAACTGTCATAATTTTGTCCATCAAATCTTTTTGATACAACCTTAAGCAGACATAAATGCTTACTTAGGCCTACTGTTGTTAGGTTCAGAGATGGCCTAGTCTGCGTGAGAATCGGAACAAATCTTCATTAAATGTATAGAAAGATTTCAACAAAGCTCGCTTGATATAATACGAATTCTCTCTTCACGTTGTGTATTTATCTAGTCTTTGGTATAACCAGCTGTGCTCGGCTGTTGTTCTAGAACTTTCTTTGAACGAAGACTTTTTATTGTGGTTGAATTGATAACCTCCTCCTTTCGTTGGTTAAAAAAGACTGACAAATAGTCACCATTTATTATAATTAGAGAAACATTAACAAGCTTTTGCAAGCGACTTCGTAAGCGTAGATTTTCAGAAAAACTTTCAACTTTTTTGCCTCCTGAATCGGCCGCTTCGCTAAATAATTTATTATTAGATCTCTACACTCCATAAAGAATCTTCCAGCCAAATTTCAGCTTCGTAAGTCAAGTTGTTTTTGAGATTTTCTGATAAGTTGGTCAGTCAGTATGTTGTTAATACTGTTACTTTTTTTTTTGTTGTTCAAACACTGATGTGATTCAGCGCACTGCCGTTATTATAGCAATGAATCTTAACGTACGAGAGCGCCAGGCTGGATCTCATCTCGTTAAAACCTGGCGGAAAATTAAGGCTCCTGCCGACCTACGTTGCGAGCGTCAAGGCGGCCTCATTCACTGCCCATTAACCTCATAATAGGTTAAATATGCTAAGGAGCTCGAATTCACGGATAGTGAGAAAGCTCCTCAAACTTCGCCCGTATAATGCACGACTCGAGGGGAACACTTACACATGTTTACCGTCGTAATTAAAGGTCATTAACTAGTTTGAATGACACTCGGGAGCGCGTAATCGTCGAACCATCTACTCGGGGACAAATTTGTCTGCAGGCTAGGTAACTTTACTCCAACTTGCTTACTGTGAACTTATAGACGTCTTCAGATTAAATTGTCCTCGATTACGATAAACTAAGCCAAATTTTCGTCATTATAGACCTGTCCAACTGAAACAGCCAGTGAAATAAAGCGAATTGCCGGAACGGTGTAATTAATTCGTTAACGTTTAAAAGGGCTATTGTTTCTTATTGTTATCATTAACAGCGGGAGATGCCAGCGATAAAGTGTTTCATTAAATTTTGCAGATGTTCATGATTACTATGAAGCTATAAATACAATCGGTTTAATACAAATATGATCCAGCTGGTAGCTCCGCGTTACAGGGGGTGTTTAGTTTGACCTACTTCTCACCGAAGTGGATTCGAGATGATGTTCTGTCACTCAATCGTCGCGTGTTGACTGTTTTTATTTTCTTTCCAAATGAGTTTTCTACATTTATGTACTTCATATCTTACTTGAGCTGTAATACAAAACATGATTGTTTACCAAGGACTGAAAGCAATCTATTGCACACGAGATGTTTAAGCGAGGGCACACCCCGCTTATTAATGTGAAATAGGTGGTTTCTCCCATGTTAAATAAGCTGCTTTTCATTTCGAAAGCTAGGAAACTAAATATTATTTGTTAACTCAAGACTGGTAAAATACAAAAGTAGCGAGAAACCAAAGTTAAAAAAACGCGTGAAAGTCCTAAATGTACATTTACATAAATTTTTAGATAAGTTACTTAACACACTCAAAAACAATTTCTAGTTTTTTTATTAGGCTTAATTGCCTTTGACCACCTACTCGCCTGATGATAAGCTATGATGCAGTCTACGATGTAGTACGCCTGCCTAGAAGATACCAATTCACTCGTGATTTGAAGACATCCAGATTGTAACTATAAGTTACATCATAGTCAAGCATTTCAGTCTTGTCCAAATCATGCCATGATAATTTCTTAATGTTTTAGAATACCTAAAATCCGTTTAGTACCTACAATTGAAAAAACAATGAAAAATGAAAAAAGTTAATGGTTAGAAAAAAACTAATTCAGGACTATACCTTAATGTACAAACTTAAATTAAAAAGTAGAAAAGCTGAAGGGAACCACAAACCAAACGTCATCTGTGTATTTTTTTTGTTAGTTTTTTTTAAAACATTGATAAAATTTACCCGGGATCCGTGGATACAAACCCATAAAACCACCTCTAAAGTAAAGTAAAAAATACACCAAAATCAATTCATATTGGGCAAAGTAATCGCGTAACAAACATACACAAAAAACATACAGTCGAATTAAGAACCTTCTTTTTTGAAGTCGGTTAAAAACTAATTTGAGTTACCAAGATTAAAAAGTAATTATGAAAGTGGGTTAGACTACAATGAATCTATAGGTACCGATCTAATGGTACAATCGATTCATTACTGCCTACTTTTGTCTAAAACCGATAAAACAGATGCAAATCCAAAGGGAAAGATTGTAAAGTCGATTCGCAAACAAGAAATAACTTCGATCATTAGCATTGTGTAGGTACTCCTTTTCTCGATTTGCATAAGATTGGTGTCGACTTTCCAATTGAAATTCGTTGTCTGTGCAATCTAACTTTTTGATTGCAGTGTCTTTTTTGGCAATTTCTTTAAATGTATTTAGAAAAGGCTATCTAAGAAAATCTACAAGTCGACTTAATGAAACCATTTTTGGCGATAGAATTTCATCTTCTTTAAACTATCACGGTTGTTCACTAAAGTTATAATAACGTTATAATTTAGCGTGTGTATATTCTGGGGTGCTTGTCTCAATAATGGGCATACATAGATAAAAAAACAGCGCCCTCTAGTGAAGCTTACCAAAAGAAGGGCCCTGAAAAGCTCTAAAAAGTAGAACAAAAGAGCTAAACAGTTATTTGATTATTTACGGGATATTTACCGTGGTAAGGTTGTGGAATGGGCTCCCGATGTTTAGGCGCAGCTACATGCACCATGTTCACGGGAGAACTGTTTGATCTGTTGCAGACGTCGTGGTTTTATCATCGCACTAGCCGCCACCGCCTGAAATCTCGTCTACATATCATAGATAAGTGGAAATCGCATAGTGATTCACATTATATTTCTTGCCTCACACCTGAAAATGTGGAATGAGCTACCTTCCGGGGTCTTTCCGAGAAGCATGGGATACTTCAAAAGGCGAGTTAATAGAGTCTTAAAAGGTCAGCAACGAATTTGTGATGCCTCGCTGGTGTTACAAGTATCCATAGGCCATGGTGACTGCTAACCATCAGGCAGCTCATCTGTTTGTTTATTACCTATGGCATAAAAAATATCTTTTTCATTACTCATACTCGGAAAGTAGGTCTGAAGTTGCCTGAGGAGCGGGTTGAAAGTAATACATTTCAGCCCCAGGGAGAATCTCTTTCAACTGACAGTGACAGTTGAAAACCGATAGACACTCAAATTATTATTAAAAAAACTAGTTCTATTTTCACATTTGTATTGAACGTATTGTTCCAACTTTTTTTTCTCTCAGAGTATTATGGTCCTGCACTTTTCGTGCAGTTGCCAGTGTCAGGAAATGAAAACCACAGTGTTTACCTCGAGGTTAAAGACTTATTTAGTCCCTCGAACTATTAGCGCCCTGGCTACGCTCGGGCGCCAAACCCCGTCTCGGGACTAAATAAGTTACTTCCACCCCTTGGATAACAATGTACTATTACTAAATCTCCATCATACATAAACTTTATCAAGACAACACTGTTAAACCTGTAATCTCCATTTTGTTTACACAAAAGTACTTCTTTAGCAGCACTATGCCACGATTAGTAGCCATGTAGACGTGTGTTGAATACTCATTTGTATTCAGTAATGGTCTACGAAAAAAGATAGTGGAAGCTATTACCGACTGTCGATCTTCGTTTATAGGGTCTCAACTCAAGACCTGGAATTGACATCCAGGAGCAGTCATTTAATTTGCCTTCGGACTTTCGAACCTTATGTTTGATGTTTTAAACGTTTATCGGGACTTATTGCGCATTATTTTATTTAGGTAAAAATAGGTATAATACAACATAAAGTACAATACAATACCTGTTAGGTACTATAGGTATATGTATTCAAATAGCGAAATTTTAAAAGTTAATCTTATGTTTGTTTTGTTGTCTGTTTGTTGTCTTGTTGCTTGTAATAGTACTAAGGTATTAGGCACTTACTTGTAACATATATATAACTAGCGGTCCGCCCCAGCTTCGCACGGGTATAGGTTATAGCCTATGTCACCCGGTGATAGTGTGGCTTCCCAACAGTGAAATAATTTTTCAAATCGGTTCAGTAGTTTCGGAGCCTATTCAATGCAAACAAAAAAACAAACAATCAAATCTTTCCTCTTTATAATATTAGTATAGATTACATATATTGTACATTTTAGTTGAACTTGATTTAACTTGATTAGAATATTATGATTCTCGGAATGATGGTACCATACTTCCATACGTACAGTTTTTGAGTGTCATTAGTACTTGTGTGGAGAAAATAATTTGATTTTCACGATTTTAGGGTTGACCTCAAGTAAAAGCTGTTTATAATAAAAATTATAATGACCTCTATTCACGATTGCAGTTCTCCGAGAATCATCCTAATAATATATTAACTTCAATTAACTTATCTACTTAATATATTAACTGTTTTTTAAACAATTGCTTGCGCTTGACCAACTTTTCCGGCGTTCAACTAATAGGGTGTACTCAGCTGAATGAAGCTCATTGTACTAATTATTATTAACACCTTTAAAATGTTTCAACCCTGTATTCATGAAAAATATTATGATATCAGCTGCGCCATTAATTTTGCTGAACGTCAGTTTTCTATGGAACAGCTGTTTTTTTCCAGATTAAATGTTCAATCTGTCCTAAAGTTGTGCGAGATTTCAGTCTATATGTATTATCTATGTAAGCAGTCTTTAAATTACCTACCTACAATTATGAGGCTGTTTAAATGTTAAAAATAAAAAATAAATAAATATTCGGGTTTTTTTTCACACTCGGTCATCTGACCCCAAACTAAGCAAAGCTTGTAATATGGCTGCCAGAGTATCCATATATATATATCAGTATATACATACATTTATATATCTTACATAGGTACATATATACATAGTTATCTTTTTTGCACATTTTAATCGTTTTTAGAGTTCCGTACCTAAAGGGTAAAAACGGGACCTTATTACTAAGCCTACGATGTCTGTCTGTCATATTTTACTAATTTAGAAGACGGTTTTTTTAATTGATAATTATTGGATTTTGTGGTAGTACGGCACCCTCAGTGCGCGAGCCCGATTCGCACTTGGCCGGTATTTTTATTTAAATGCATTTCATTAATTTTCTGCCTTCAAAAATGTTGGAAATTTGTGAGGGAAATGTGGCGGTAAAAGAGCTCATAATTCCCGTCCAAGTGCAAGTGCACGTCCCGCCGACGGCGACTCTAACGAGCTGCGAGTTGCAGATGATGGCTTTCAGCTTTTATATTTATACTAATAGCAATGATTTCAAGCACCAATGTTTACTTCAGGGACGGTGGCACGTGAAAATTCTATTTGAACATGACTATAATTATGATTAGGGCGCTTGAACACGATGCGTAGTACAAGTAGCAAGTAGGAGTTGTAAGAAGCTACTACGCATCGTCTGCAACGTTTTGAATATTGCAAGTGGCAGTGGAAGTACTACTAAGCACTACCGCCAGTGGTAAGCGCTACCACCAGTGTTAGTGCTTAGTAGCTTACGTAAACAAATCAGTTGCATCGCTAGAAGCTAGTCTCGCTAATAACCACATTTTCAAATAATATTTACTTCTTTTTTTCTATAGGGTCTAAAATGAGATAGGTTCGTAAATTTTTTCGTCATATCGATCATAAATCAGGGAGAAAATGTGTATCGTAATAGTTTGCAATATTAAGAAATATGTACTTTATTAGCTACAATTAACGTGTATAAAATTAATCAAATACCTACACATAGTACGATATAGGACACATGCCGGAGGCTTGAATCGTAGCAACTGTAATACAGGTTTCACCTAGTACAGCTGCTTATGAGCTACCTACAAGACTTTCTAAATGTGTTTGTTTCTTTTTTTAACCGACTTCGGGAGGAGGTTAACATTAGCCAATTAGCTAAGTACAAAGAAGATTGTATGTATTTGTAAGGAGGCGTAATATTAATTATAATTAAATACCTATTCTTAAAGAAAACTTCTTAGTTGTTACGCAACCGTGCATTTCTTTTTCATTTAGCAACGTGTGGGGTCGATTTAAAAGCTTACTACTATTTAATTTAAATTTGTATATGTAGGTAAAGTCTTGAAGTCGGTAAAAAAATGTTATTTAGTGTTATAAATAGGTAAAACAAATATTTTACAAGTTTTCATTAGCATTTTACTAAACAAGTTTTATTACTATGGACTAAAAACCTTGTTTGTCTGATCTGAGATAGAACCTCTCAAGCCGTAGATTACACCCCTGCTCTCCGGTTTATGATTTATGACTAAGCTTTATTCTTGACAAAGCCCTAAAAATAGCTTAATCGAATATTCATTTACTCCAGATATTTATATATTCTATGAATCGGACGTAATCAGCAGGGTTTTGCCAAAAAGGGCCTTCGGCAAAAATGGTAGTCATCTCTAATATTACCCCAAAACCTATTCAGGATTTGAACTAATCCGTCGTGTGTGTTGGTTCGGACAACGTGTCTGTGTATAGAGACCACTTTACAGTACGCAACAAAATATATGGCACCCTCACATGTTTTTATATATTATCTAGCTGCGCCCCGCGGTTTCGCCCGCAAGTTAAAATTGTCGTTACGTTTTCTGAAATATTCCAATTTTTTTGCACAATTTTCTTAATTTTTCTTTCCGTAAGAACCTACTACAAAGTATTAGAAAACTTTTAAAAAAAGATCAATGAAATCGGTAAAGTCGTTCTCAAGTTTTGGCGTGACCAAGATAAATAGGGATTCATTTTTATATATAAGTTAGTAAGTATATATATATATAGATGTAGATTATATTTATAACTAGCTGCGTCCCGCAGTTTGGCCCATTATACAACAATAAGCGTTTGTTTTTTCTGGATAAAAAGTAGTTTAAGTGTTAACTCAGGGCAAATACTGTATCCACTCCAAATTTCATCCAAATCTGTTCAGCTTTATCAGCATGATTTTATTTATTTATTGTTAAGAACTGCATTAATGTACGGTATATAGATATAGTTCTTTAAAACTAAGGTAAGTAGTTCAGTACATAAGACCCCGTTAGGACGCTGCAATGGAAAGGGGCGCAAACATTATTTATATTATATCACAGAAAACATTAATTAACAGTAATAAAGCTATTTCTTATTTAATAAGAATACTACTTGGTATTTATACCTAAAAAAGGGATAACAAAATAAACTAAAGAACATACTACCGTATGACCGTGTGTGAAAAATGTCCCGAATATTTATTTATTTAATTTATTTATTTACTCACACACAAACTAATAATATTAGTGTGGTATATTAAATAAAAAATAAAATAAATATTCGACACATTTTTACACACACGGTCATCTAACCCCAAACTAAGCAAACTTGTGATATGGCTGCCAGAGACTGATATACATACATATTATATAGTTTTAAATACATACTTAAATATATATTAACAACCAGATATAGAACAAACACAAATATTTTCATAAGTGGATTGTACAGTAAATTAAATGACGTCTGAATCAGGACAGCGACAAATTACGTAAATAAATAAGGATGTCCTTTTATCCTAGAGATACGTCGACTCTTGAATACTACACAGAACTCGAATAGCAGGGATTTAAAAGAACCCATATCATTCTTGGACCTGACTGGGGGACGGCAAAACATTTGTAAATTATGACCCTCATCACGTGAAATTGTTCTACTTACTTGTTGCCCGACTACCCAAGAAGGATAATGTTTTTTGGGCGTATGTATGTGTTTTTGTATTTTTTTAAGTTTCTATATTACCTCCCATAGCTTGAACGCCTTTCCGATGTTGATGTGCCAAGTGTCGTCAGATTCGTTTTCATGCCTAAATTGTCATAGGCTACATTTAGCAGCCGCGTATTTGGTTTTTCTTTGAATAATCGACAAGTTATACTTCTTGTTTTTACTGTTGTTTGTTGGTTTGCGTTTGACCAGAGCTATGAAACGGCCTTAAGAAAATTATTCATATTATATACAACTTATCGATAAAACTACTACGTACGACAAAAAAATATAATATATATAAAAAACCTAGGTGAACAAATCGCCACCATGCGGCAAGTTTCCCAGAATGCTGGCAGCATTGCCCCGCTGAATTGCGAGGCTTAATTTTTTTTAACGGCCTTAAGTCTGTGATTGAACGAATTAAAATTTGATTCAAAACTTACTTTTAACTTAGTTTTACTGCCTTATAGACCTTCAACCGTCTATGGGCAGTCTAACTGTATTTGTAGTGTTAGTTTTAGCTTGTATTTTGTTTAGTTAATAAAGGCACTTGCCCAGAAAAAATAAATTCAAAAAACATTTGTTGTCTTTATTATCAGTCTCCTTTTATTCGCTGATGTAAATGCTTCTATATAAGCCTCTCTTTAGGTAGGCACTAGACACACTAGGAATCTTGTTGTTCAGTCTACTTCTCTGCATAAAATTTTTGCCCGTCGCAAGTCGACTTACGCAGCTCCTGATCGTCACTCCAAGGCGAATTTTGCCTAGCACGTCATGTTTCAGTTTTAAATCTGTCATTGTGCTCGGTCCAAGTTTTAAACTTTGACAGCTACAAGTATTGTAAAAAGCCGAATAAAAACATATTCCGTCTTACCATAAAAGATTTAAGAACGCTTTAGACATGTGTTTAGCAATTGTTTCACTGCGAAAAATATGCTAAACACTTGTCTAAAGCGTGCCTAAATCTTTTGTGGTAAGACGGTTTTTTTTAATGTCACTGTAATGTCACTACCAGCTATATACAATCTTATACATTCAAAAATCTACAGATGGTGTTTTCATTCAGCTTTTTAAAAATCTATTACAATTTCTATAGCTAAAAAAATTACCTAGTGTAAGTGTAACGAATATAATTCCAATTATTTAAAAAAAAAATTTTTTGTTCCAGATTCAAGTCAACGTGGAAAAAAAAAGACAAAACGTACTTAAATTTTCCATAATAGTTTTAAAGAATTAAGCTTTAAATAACTAAGTTAGCTGAGCTAATAAAATAGTAATAATAATAAACACCAAAAGGTTAATAATAGAAGCTTACTCGTATAATGATAACATTGTGCCTAAGAATGAAGATAACAATAACACCAAATTAAATGCAAACTTTGTGTTGTGCAAAGTTTATGGAGCTTAGAGCTGTTTGAAATAATTTGTACTGGTCCCTTATTAGTCTGTGAAGTAATAAGTGATTGTTTGATGACAGTGATAATAAAAGCGGAATTGTTATTAAAGTGTTATAAGAGAATTAAATAATAATGTTGCCAGTACCACAAGACCGGTTGTCCGGTCGCCGAAGCAGTTCCATTGTGAGCAGGACCCTGCTCGGACGTCGAGCTTCCGTGTACGTCACAAGCAACCAACAGGATCCTTCAAAGGTAAAAATACATACTGACTCGACCTGACATATTATTAGATATAAATATGTAAGTACTTAGAAGAAAAGTCCAAGCGCAAGACGATATTAAGTAGCTAACAGACGTGTGGATTTAGTTGATGGACCACCGTCCAACCAACGGAAGAGAAAGAGTGAGAATAATATCTTTCCCTCTCTTTCTCTCCCATTGGTCAGACAGCGGTTGAGGTCAACAAAATTCACACGTCTGTTAGGGCTTTTAATCTGGCTGTGTTATTGGCATCTAATTGTTATTATCTTTTGACCTACTTAGGCAGCTCTAGACCAACGCAACGCAATTCAAACGTAATTTTAAAAATAATACTTGTCATTAAAAAAACCTGGTCTTGGTTTCTCATGTCCTTGTCTTGCCCTAAGCTGCCAAGGAAAATCAAAATACCCTGACCTATAAAAACGTTGAGCTTTATAAAAACGTAGATGTTATTACCAACTTTGCAAATTGATGTACTTATAGCAAGTTTTAATGATGTCAACGCTCTAGTCTTAAAAATGCTTTTGAAAGAGGAACTACTTTTAAGTTTCCATTCCCATATTAGTGAGTGTTTATATTTAAGTAAAATGCAGCGTGAAGCGTTTACAACATAATATGTACTCTCTAAAAAGTATTTACTTATCTATATGATTTATCGTTTTCTGATGTTCTGAACTTGAGAAAAGAAAGCACTTAGAGCCAGTAAATGGGTATAGGGGTACATAAGTAAGGTTAAAGTGGGAGATAAGTAAATAGGCACGTAAAACCTCAAAGAACGGTAAGATAGTGTAAAGACATACCTACAAAAAGCTCAGCATTTGGGTGCACGACCTATTTTGTAGACTTTTGGATAATGTCAACAAAATGTTGGTTTAATTTTCTGGTCAATCACAATTAGCAACAAATGCCTACTCGGGTATTTGTTGCTGATAGTGATTGACCAGCACCAAATTTTGCCATAACTTTGACGCGCCAAATCTTAAAAGTTATATTTTTAGGGTTCCCAAAGCCAAAAACCCAATGGGGTACCCAAAGGGTGAAAACGGGATCTAAGCCTTCGCTGTCTGTCTGTTCGTCTGTCTGTCTGTCTGTCTGTCTGTCTGTCCATCCTACCTTTTAATGGCTGTATCTTTCGAACCATAATAGATAGCTAGTTGAAATTTCCACGGAATATGTAATGTTACGGCAGATTAACTTTATTATAAAGTCAAAAAGTAAAAACTAAATAGGGTTCCCCATACAACACAGGTTTTATAAAACGTATTTTTGTATTTGCTCTATTGTAAAAACGGTAATACATACAAGCGTCAAACTTGGCATAATTATATAGTAAAACATCAAATAATAAATACTGGACAAGTGCGAGTCGGTAACAAATTTCTGTTCACCGAAGTTAAGCAACGTCGGGCGAGCTCGGTACTTGGATGGATGACCGCCTGGGCGAGATGTTGTCTTTATGTACATTGTTTTTGTTGTATTTTGTGGTGGCACGGAACCCTCAGTGCGCGAGCCCGACTCGCATTTGGCCGGTTTATTTTGTAATCAATTTTTCACATAGGTATACCAGTTATGTATTATATATAATTGTATTATATATAATTGTATTATCGGGATATTTACTGTGATAAGGTTGTGGGTGGAGCTCCCGATATTTCGGCGCAGTTATAGGCGGTTCGGTTAGTTAGGCGGCACGTCTGCTAGTTTGCCGCCTATGGCATAAAAAATAGCACCATCTTCACAGGAAGAGCATGAACATGAACTTCCCGTGAACGTGGTGAATGTAGTAACTGAGCCGATATATCGGGAGCTACATCCGCAACATTATCACGGTAAATATCCCAAATATAATAATCCCAAATATTAATAATTTATAATTGTAGTGAACAACCGTTATAGTTTAAAACAGGGATTTACATGGCGTTAACAGCAAAATAATGCGCATTTTATAAATATTTGTTATTTATCATGTTTTTGTTTATGTGAAACTATAGTAAGATAACAAAACAAAGCAAAAAAGTAATACCTTTCAAGTACTAGCGCGTAAACGCTGTGTGAGAATTAAGCACTGAGTGTTGCCACAGTGAAAGCGCGTCGATTCGCCTTAGAAGCTGTTTAATGCTGTTTTGTCATGTCATAAAGAGGTACTTAGCAACAGCCTAAATTATAGCAGACTCTGTCAAAAGATTTGATAAGTCCCGGCATTACGCTCCAACAGCCCAGTGAGCTTAAAACCTTATTCATTCGATCAGCTACTGAATTCCGCCGCTCGACGGTTCCGCGGTAACAGCTGAAGCGAATTTGCATTATAAATCATTTGTTACTCTCGGAAATGGGTGGTGTTCGCGAACACAAGTCAATTAGCGCGAGACGATTATCAATCCAGATTACAATTGCCACTTAATGGCATTGCCAAAGGTATGCCTTGTAATTACCTGCCTGTTCTGATATTGCTTTCTGGAGTATGAAGGCTTGAATGATTGATTTTCTTGTTAATAACATTGAAGATGAAATTAGCTTAGTTACTGTTTAGAGAATCAGTAACTGGACTACTACTCGGACGTAACTGTATTTGGTTGAAACTAAATTCACTGCAAATGTATAGTTAGTTATGGTTATTTTACCCGACAATGACAGCTACAAATAACATTGTAAATGCTTAATGAAAGAATTTTAATTTTAATTTTCCAGTACCTAGAAAAAGTAGTCCGAATAAAAAAAGCTGCTTTTTACTATCTACTGCCTATCTATCAGAGCCAAAAAACTCTAACGGAGTACCTATATAGTTACTAACTAACAATGTATAGTCTAGTCTAGTAGATAAAAGTGATAATAAGTACGTATAATTTTTAACCGACTTCAAAAAGGAGGTTATCAATTCGACAGTACGTTTTTTTAAACTAATATAAAAACCAAATGCTTACTACTGCAAAAACTTTTTGTGCTCTAATTTTCTAAAATTTACAGTCTCAATCTAATGTTTCTAACAAAATTCATTGCCTCTTTACTGTCCTATGTCATACCGATAAAGTATACTGTATAGCCTATTGCTGTATTTCTAAACAATTCAAATAAACCTGTGCGTTGGTTTTCCGTAGCAATTAATTGACTTTACCTGAATTGGTTAGCAAATACGTACACAGTTCATATTTTTTACCCATCAAAAAAGGATGAAGTTCTCTAGTCAGTTCTGTTTTTTTTTTAATGACCACGCTTGACAATTTACTGAGCAGTTCGATTTTTTTTCACTTCTCATTTTTGTTATTTCCAAAGGTGTTAGTTATACCTTTTTTTTTTTCTTAATTCATTTATTTCCAATATATACACATAATTAATTTAAATTAGTATCGAAAAACTAAGCTGTTTGTATCGATACTAAGCTTCACTATACGCACTAACATAATAGCGCAAACTTAAATAAATTGCCTGTTTTATGCGATTCAATTTAGGTGGCCGCGAATAGTTGCGCGACCTCAAACCGTACCTCGGCGTGCTAAGGTTCACGTTCACGTGATTTTCCCCAGTAACCTAACCAGCCCCTGTTCGAAGAAAATTATGTCGACAAATGATAGTGGCACTACTTAGCTCGTAAGTTTCCATTTCTGTCTGTAAGTTTAATTTCTCGTATGCACAATATAGAGTTTTTATCTACAAATGAATTTACACTTAAAACCCTTCCTTAAAATTTTAGTCGAATGGATAACAAAAGGAATTCCTTTAATATTAAGTCCTTGTCCTAAAGATTATTTCAAACGAGTGATTTTATATTCTACTATAAACCAACAAAATGCACGTGTCGAACAAAGTGATACGTAGACCTCCGTTCCATGTACATTGTGTGTATTTCGTACATAAAACACATTGTGTGTAACAGATATCTAAAGTCTGTTATTCAGGAGTGACTTTATCGTGTGGGGGTTTCCGTCGCCAAAATCTTTTGTCGGCGACGCTATCCCATATAACGAGCACGGTATATCGCACAATATTTGTTTGGCTGTAATACAAGCACGCTTCGCTGCCAGCCTTCGCGCCTTCGTCCTTCCATTCACGCAAAACACAATGTCTTATTTTGAGCAACATGCGAAATTAAACAACCGCACACTTGCGGCTCATATTTTGCGTTCAAGGCGGGCGAGAGATTACGTCTGAATTTGATCATAACATTATTGTGGCATTTCTTTTTGGATAAAAAAATCACATCTAGCCAGAGCTACTAAGCAGGTATGCAATTTCAGCTTACTGGAAATTCTGGTAACAGAACGATCTTCTTCTTTCGAGTCCATGTTTCGCGAATAAAGTTTTTGGACCAGAATTTGGCCACCCCAACGGCACTCTCCGTGGTCTTATTCAGGTCGTCTAGAGTGCAGGTCCACCCGCACGCTGCGCTGCAGTCCAACGAGAGATATTGTCTGAACGCTTGCACACACGCTGAATGGCAATGCTTATGCACTGCGTGATAATTATATGCTTGTAAAACTTACACCCCTATGATTTTGATAAATTAGGTGACGATAGATTCTTATAGGTTCATGTAAGAGACATCATCATAAATACAAGATGATGTACGTGGACAAGTGGGGATGAAAAAATAAATTGCATTGGACGCCCTCATATTGTAACGTATCATTGAAAAGGTATTTTAAAATGAAAGTGAAATTTGGTACGTAACTTTTTGTTTAGTTAGATCTGTGAGTTAGGCCGTTTGTGAAATTTATGATCTGCCAAAATACAGCTGTCAAGTTTTTAATTTCTTTCAAAGAATGAAACTTAGGCTTTGGTATAATGATCTTTTTCTTTCCAAACTGCTGCTACTTTTAAATTATCATTCGAACTAATTACATTTGTATCGTTATATCTACTCGTATCCATAATAATACTTGGCTATTAATTATATGGGCACAGCAAATATTTTAACGCAATTTGTTGGAGCGACGCGTCGTAATGAAATTCGACTTATCTTTATTCGATCGTTGAATTTTACAAGAAGATTTATTGAAAGTGTCTTTCGGAGCGAGCTGTCAGTGTTACTCAGGGTTGCTCACGACAGATTTAGAATTATGTGGGAATTCTTGCTAATAACAGTAGATAGTAGAATAAATGCATAGGTGTGTGGAGGTGTGAAGCCTAAGATTGGGCTGTGTGGCGTGCCTTGAGACAGGTTTATGTGCAGCACTGGACTAAGATAGGCTTATTATGAAGTTAAAAAACAGTCCTTAGAAAAAAAAATACTGGAAAAATGTGGTATAAGTAAGTAGTCACATAATAGGGGTTTTCAGTAGAGCGCTCGATGTTTAAATGTGGTATGTCCTAAAACTGCGACCAGAACCACCGGAGGATGAGCAGCAGCGTCCTACACCGTCCTACAGCGTCCGTACACGGTGAACTTACTGCGATCCCTAAGCCACCTGCCAAGCGTGGGGATTTTGGCAACACCCTTCACTACGAGGGAGACCTTTGTTCAGCAGTTGACGTTTACGGGCTGATGATGTGTGTGTATGAGATATCCACTTTTTTTAGTTAAATAAATGGCATTAAGTTTGGAATAGTCATTCAAATGTTCACTACGTCTTTGCTTGATGGCACATATTCGTGATGTAAAATTTTAGATGACTTTGTCGCATAAATCTGGTTGAATTTTCGGGATGGTGTTGCTTTAGTATGTAATATGTGGTAGGTAATAAGGATCCAAAAGAGTATGTAACTATTGCGGTATCCATTTTTTTACCGACGAAAAAAAGATGAGTTTCTCAAGTCTACGCATATAATATATTTGCAGAGCAGTCAAATTTTAATGATTCTTTTATTATTTTATTACTCACATCAAGTTTTTGTACTAAATATGCATATTAAATTCACCTACTCAACTCAATAATTTATTACACATTATGAAAGATTATGATGTTATATTTTAATTTTTAACCGACTTCAAAAAGGCGGAGGTGTTCAATTGTTTTTTTTTCTTAGAACTCCGTTATTTATAAACCGATTTGGAAAATTAGTTTTTTATTTGAAGTGATATACTTTCGGTTTGGTCCCATAGAATTCGGAAAGTAGTTAGGTTTTTAAATCAAAATAACTCGAAAAATATGTCATCCAAGTAAACGAAATTGCGTGTTTATTACTAATTCTGAAGTCGATTTTGTAAATTGATAATTATATTATGATGATTATCTTAAGCCCATAGATGGGAAAAGATGCTTGGTCCCAAAATACAGTGCAAAACTAGTTCGAATAACCAGAGGCTTCATGATCAAAAATGTATTAGGTAAATTAGTGTCACAATAAGTGATTGATTGAAATTAGTTGTTTAGTAATGTCTAAGGCCAACAACGAAGGTGATCCTAATTCCAACAGACCGTGGTGCTAATGACCTTGTTTCAAGTTTCAGACACGGTTCGATTGTGTTCCCAACTAACGTCATTATTAGTTTGCACATATTCCGTATCACATACATAATTCCAAGTGCCTAATCTGAGAAAGCCGTGTATTTGTGAACATTGATGTTGGAGATTGGAATAGGTGTGGTAGATAGATAAGTAGACAGGTAAGCAGGTATGGTAGTTCAGGTAGGTACTAGTACTACATTATCTGAACACGTAACCTAAGTAGGTATAAGGTACACGGAATTCCATTCTATGAAAGTATAGTTCAAATGTCTTTATAACCGACGAAAGGAGGAGGTTATCATTTCGACTCTAATGATGGTAAGTTTTTTTTAAATGTTTTATCGCGCATTAGTCCGCCTTTTTTGGGAAGTCATTCGTCAGAGGTTATCCAATATACATTTTATCGAAATTGATTAAGCGCTATTTGAAAAAATTAACAAGAACCAAAAGTTTTGATGAGGTATTTCAATCTCTGTTTTAACTGTCTTCTTCTTTTTCTACTTATAGTTTAAGTTTGGACATTTAATTAATTTTGTTTATTTATTAGTTTTGAAGTAGTATTGTTTTTTTTTTTTAATTTGGCCATCTCCTACCGAAGGTTGGCTATCAAAAAGGCTATTTGAACTTTCGACACAGCTGCCCGAAATAGGGATCTAAGTCTGGAGATTTTTTAGCCACGAGGTAGGTAGGTACATCTTCTTCCAGGTGTTTGCTTCCCTTGGATTTTCCCCTGTATTTCAGCTGCAGGAGTTCGTATTTCTCGTTACAAATTTTATGACCAGAATATTGTAGATTTCTTTTTTTGATAGTATTTTTTGATACTCTATCCACGATATTTTCAAGATTATCAAACACAATATAATTATATTCGAAGATAATAATAGCGATCAGACAAAGCCTCCAGCAAATAATCGAGAGCAAGTTGAAAGCTTGTAATAACTCCCGCTATCGGGCACAAGTTTGATTGGTCAAGTGATATCGCAGATATAGATAGTGTTTGAACAAACAGAAATTATTGCGCTGTATTGATCGATTGCTTGAGCATAGCGAGCGTAATTGCTATGATCATGATCCTAGATAGGCTGGAAATTAAGGCCGCGCTCACTGGTCAGAGCTGTCTTTCTCACATTTCAAAATTTTTGAAGATGTGGTTAAATGGTGGTCAGCCTAGTGGTGTGTGTTGATTGAGAATTTTCCATTAAAAAATATTTTTTTCGATCTCTTCCGCCAAACCAAAACATATCAGCATATAAAACGTTTGCAACGTCATTCGCAAAAGAATGCAAATTCATTTATGATGTGAAACATCTATTAGTGCGCTTTGGCAGTAAGATGTGACGGCAAACATTATTACGCTCGCTGTCATAGTTGTTTCACGTCTGCTAAGCGTCCCGTCACGGCGCCTTTTAAGAGACTTTCTTTAATCCTTTTTTTAAAGTTAATTTTTTTTTTAAACCATGAGCGAAATTTGCGATATGCGAAATAGCGAGCTCTACCCGGTGAGCGGCTTTAATGTGATCGGATTAATTAATTATGTCAGAAGAAATTCTCCAGGTTTAACAAGAATGTGTGATAATGATCTAATTTAGGTGCAGCTCGATTATACCAAACGATTTTTTTTCTTTTCTGTGATTATACTGAAGCAATTAACAGACAGTTTTCGACTAGTAGACGTTGAAAACATAGTTTTAATCTTTTATTTCTTACGCAGATTTTTATTGCAATTATACTTTATAGCTAAACAATTTGGTAAATAAACACAAATTTGTGTTATTTTTTTTTTTCATTTCGAACTAAATGAAAGTAAATAAATTTTTAATTGTCTTTGAATTCAAATATCTTAAAAAATACATCAGTTGCAAGATACTAAATACTTTTTGTTTATAATCACTTATTCTACACATTACAATTCATCACTGACCTAAAAT
Organism: Agriopis aurantiaria; assembly: GCA_914767915.1. Classification (NCBI taxonomy): domain Eukaryota; kingdom Metazoa; phylum Arthropoda; class Insecta; order Lepidoptera; family Geometridae; genus Agriopis; species Agriopis aurantiaria. The sequence continues at coordinate 8,070,343 of OU611983.1, read as the reverse complement.
ACATTTTTACTCACGATAGAAGTTTATGCGTTTGGGGTAAACAGTTTTGTATTTAAGTACCTATATAATTATGTCAGTTAGCTACCATTTTTCTCCAAGACCTACATAAATATATTTTTTCTTTATTGAAAGTAGTTTCCATTGCGGTGGTTCTTAGCTGTGTTGAATTAAAATATTTAAGAGTAATAAGTTCTTTTCCGAATAGGATGTGGTCTTAGAATAACTACACAAAGATACCAAGAACATTCGCAAAATGTAAGCCATTCAAATGGTGTCATATATGACACCAAAAAAAAAATTACCTTGACAATTTGCGCGGTGAAATCGTACCACAACAAATCAGAAAAGCATCATAAGAGTTATGGTGTGACATCCACAGGTAATCCATTAATTTTCTTGCTTAAATCGTTTAAAATACAAATCGAAACGTAAGCTACAAAGCGAATTTGTAGCTTACGTTTTGAGACGGCGTTGTTTGGAAACCTACCTTCTCTGAGTAGTTATTCTAAGGATGTGGTATTTTTAAATTTAAATTTGTAATTTAAAAAACATTGATACCGTATAAAGGTTCGGTCTGTCCTGAAAATCGAAAAATAAATAAATAATAATGATAACGCTGCACACTTATTATATAGCTCTCCATTAGTTTTTTTTTTGTTAAAATTTTCATGACCATGGATTCAATGTCCTTTAGTCGTAATATTAAACAGTTTAAATTAATACCGTCAAACAAGTCATAGTCACAGTCAGCGTCAAGTCAAAGTCGGCTAAGTAAGTCACGGTCAAGTCAAACTCGACATGCCCCTGTAAAGTGGTGGAGACTTTACAAGAGGCTCTTATGGAGTTTTAGAAACAACACGAAAAGACACGTTTCACCTCGTTATATGACTTGCCCACACTTGAGCACGCTTACGAGCACTTAATGAATAATAATTCACCATTTAGTACACATTAACACTCGAAAATACACAAGTTTAGGAAATTAATCCAACGAGCCGATATGTTTTTTCCACGTTGGCGCAAAAAAACCTCTCCATTAGAATTTCTTGGGGTTGCCATGGAGCACACACAATGACATAAACAACTAGCACCTAGGCTCAAATACTAAACTTGTTTCCGTTCTTTTTTGCTAAACTAATACGTTAAATATTGCCGGTAATACTAGTATTTTGAGAACAAACAAACATCAGAATGTAATAAAACTTGTTATTTATTAGTTTCGTGATAAAAGCTAATAAATAATAAGTTTGTATTTGTTCCGATGTGAGCGAGATAAATCACAACATTGTTAAGGCTCGCGGTATCGCAGTCTCGATTATTGTTCCTGATCTATAGGAAATAGTAGGAAAGGAAAAGTAGTGATAGTAGGAAATATCCTTATAATAATGATATCTAATATACGGTTCTATCTCCCTCGTGCATTTCAAATTTTTTGTACTTGCGTGAAATAAAGAAAACAATGAATAAAGAAAACAACATTATAAATGTTAAGTAAAATTATCAATTTGATTCAAACAAGTTTTCAAACAAAAACTGATAAACAGATAAACAATTTTACTGATAACAGTGATCAGAAGAAAAGAAAAAAAAAGAAAAAAGAAAAGAAATAGAATGAAAGAAAAGAAAGAAATTAGAAAAGAGATTAGAGAGAGAGAGATTAGATTAGATTTTGTTTTTGTTGATTAGAAATAGAATTGTGTTGAAAATCAAAATATGAATTTTGTTAAATATTTGTAATTAGTAGATAGCCCGTCGGTCCAGTTGGTAGTGAACCTGCCTTCTGCGCTTGGGGGTGTGGGTTCGATTCCCACCTATATAGGGAAAATATTTGTGTGATGAACATATGTGTTTGTTCTTTATAATTATCTGAATGTTAATATTTATTTATGTATGTATTTAAAAATATATAATTATGTATGTATATCAGTCTCTGGCAGCCATATCACAAGCTTTGCTTAGTTCTGGGTCAGATGACCGTGTGTGCAAATATGTACCGCATATTTTTTTTTCCTTTCTGCTTAGATTTAATTTATTCAAAAAATTTATATTTTCGAAACGTTGAAATGCGCAAACGTGATAGAGGACGCACAAAGAATTGACGGAAAACTCAACTATTTTCGGTTTACTCTAGGTTACCGGAATGAGTATATTAGATATCAATTTAACACTCAGTTCGGCTTCAGACAAACAAGGGAGATAGTCTTATGGTAAAGTGGCGTGGCGGGTGTGAACGCATCTGGCCTAAATCAGGCTTGATGTATTTCGTAGAAGTTACCCAGCAGATGACCTTGTCACCCTTTTTTGCATGTGGACAGTTTGGTATCGCTACATGTTTCTTGGTGTCCGTGAAAAATGAGTAAGTGACCGTACTTAAACAATTTACGTTAAATGGTAAGGCGGTATAGTGAAAGAATTTATGAAAAATTAACACATTTGAACACGAAAGATTATTGTACTAAGACAAATCTTCCTTGTTTGTGTAATCTGACGTTTCACTCTTGACACTTTTACATGAATTTATGATATTACAGCGATTTCAAGCCCGCTAATTAGGTAAACTAATCAACATAGTTTCATGTAAAATTATTCATAAAATTCCATATTTATCCCTATCCAATTTGCACTAAAACAATAACTCAATAGTCTCGCACATACCCCAATAATATATTCAGCATTAGAATGTATGCGAAATTAATTAACTGATGTACTGTAGTTACACGCCATTAATGCCGGTCATATTGGTTAACAAAGTATCTAAAGCAATGCCAGTTTAGTTAGAAAGAAACATACTTATACGTACACATAGTATCGATTTTGTAGGTACCTATTTACCATACTATGTACAAAACAACTATACTTGGTCTATATTTTTAGCTCTGACAGATGCAATAACATTGTGAAAAGCTAAATGAAAATAATTTTATTTTTACTGTAGTATATTGGCTACCAGCTAAAATCTTGCGTTCAAAAACCTAGCACAAGCTATCAGAATTTATAGTTTTAATCCACGCAGCTTTTTACAAGCGTGGCCATTCCATCAGGAACCTTACATTTTTCCGGGATAAAAAGTATCCTATGTTACTTTTCGGTTCCCCAACTATATTTTATGCCTAATGTTTCAGCATGATTAACTAAGTAATGATTATGATGCTAATTTATATTCATGACTAGCTGCGTTTAGCGATTCTATCCGTGCATCTGCATTATTGTTTATTGTTTATTATGATGTCATAAAGAATTTAAAACGCATGAAAATTGGCGACGGGATGATAATATGGTGGTAGTTATTTCATATTTGGACTATGCCACCCGTGTACACATAAAATATACAGAATGCTTTTTTTATTTTATTATAAATGGGCTTGCGCTTGGCCGCCAACTTGCCTTATGTTAAGCGATGATGTAGCCTACGATGGAGCACGCTTGCCTAAAAGAAACCTATTCACTCTCGACTTGAAGACACCCAGATTGTAACTATCGGGGAACACCCACTCAGGCAGCGAATTCCACAGACTAGCAGTTCGCACAATAAATGAGCGAACGTTTGCTAACGTTTTGCTATCCACTCGTCAAGAAACTGCTAAATATTGTCGTAAAAAAGCGTCTGCTCTCGTCCTAGGCAAGCCATCAAAGTTGTAAACCTTTCAATGCCACGTGTTGATGGGCCGTCTAAAGAAATAGTGGACGCGGAAGTTTCCGATAAAGCATCTGACTTTGGGCACTTCTGAAACTGTTTTGTAATAGAAAAGTATAACACTGTAGGTAACGAAACCTTTAGAATTAGTTGATTGAATCAGGCGTCACTAGGGTTAGTTTTTTCAGATATTTTAATGTAAATTTTATTGTCAGTAGCAACGCAAGCTTTCAGGGGCCTTACGGACAGCTGCTATTACAGGCACCTAATCCGCTCAGTTGGAAAATCACGCGACCGCAAACCGTATCTGGGCGAGATAAGGTTTGCGATCGCGTGATTTTCCAACTGAGCGGATTAGGTGCCTGTAATAGCAGTTGTCCGTGAGGCCCCTGAACCCACAGCATGTAGTCGTACCTACTATAGTCTCTTCAGTGCGAAGTTTATTCAGTGCGTTCTGTGGTCTTGTTGTCAAATAATTATATGTAATCATAAATTATTTATTATCAGACAATTAATATAGTAATAATGAATAGGTGAGTATTCTGTGGAGTCATCATATTAGTTATAAGTGGTTTTCCAACTACAATTTTTCTTCCCTCCAAATAATGTATTCTAACCAAAGAAATTGGACCTAATTTCTTTGATTCTAACGAACAGCTTTGTTTTTACTTTTTGAAGATAAAATGAACCTATTTTAGAATGATAAAAAGTTAAAAATACCTTTCAATTCGGCTGTCAATAACTTTAAATTCGTTTCTGTCCCCCTAAGAAAGCAGCAGGGGCGGTAAAAGGGAGAAAAACCGAACATTTTCCTGCTTTTCTCGGAACAGTGCGGAATAATATATTTTTTTTTGTAAGTATATAATTACGTGTCGTCGATTAATATGTCGACTTCATGTTATAGAAAAATGCCATGAAGTCGTTTTTTTTTAATTTACTTTTTACCATTTTATTGCAGCTTTCAGAAAGAAAAAAACTAGAGCCATGTATAAGATATGAAAATGTCAATAGAATAGACTACAAACGTGTCCGATATTTGATTTCCTGTATCATCATATATCATTTCCCAAGGTTCAAGGTCGATCTGCTAGCGAGGTCACTCAAATATTTGTGCCCAAGCGGAAATTGAGTTCGTATTCTCTTGATTCTACCTCCATCTCTCTGAATATCCGGAAAAATACTATGTTGGCAAAGTATGACAATAATAATAAGAAATGAGAGACGAGATAAATAACGGAAGATTCCGAAATAAATTCAAGTAACTTTTGATTTAAGAAAACTAATTTTATTGCACTCTAGATGACTTTTTAGAAGAAGAAAAAACATACATTCGCATTTATAACCTCCTTCCTCCTTTTTGAAGTCGGTTAAAAATTAACCGGCCAAATGCGACTCTGACTCGCGCACTGAGGGTTCCGTTCCACCACAAAATATAAAAAGTTGTGCAAAAAGATAACATCACACCCAGGCGGTCACCCATCCAAGTACCGACCACGCCCTACGTTGCGTACTGTGGTACCCAAACCGCAATAAAATTGTTCGTAAAAAAGTTAATAATATATTTATGTGTCACATAGACATGATTTTAAGTTTTAAACAATAATTTAAAAAAAAAAAACATTTTTGCTCTACTTACGAGTAGTGCGGAAGTAAATTTAAATGGGCTCACATCTTCAACCCCTTTTAGGTACACTACCTTACGACTTTCATTTGTTTTAGCGATATTCACTTGTTGTTATTTTTTTGGTATCATACACAAACGAGTTTAAGTACGTCAGGAAATGATTGTGGAAGTGCTTAGAAAGTTTGCTGAGCTTCTACAAAAATAGCAGTAGTTATTTCTCAAGCACGAAATCTTATCTATGCCCCATTTTAACTTAGGTTTTAGTCTCATTTTTAAAACTTTGTTTTATCTTTTCTGTTCTTCGAAAGTTCTAGATTACAAGAGCGTACAAGAACGCAATATTACTGCAACATGCGGCCAAGAACTACCTCGTTTATCGATGTGGAGCAGACGATGCATTGTGCTCCAATACGACAAGCTCTACCGACACTTTGAATCGGTTTTACACACAAAATACATATCATAATTTATCTATAATATAAGAATATCATAGCACGCAGAATAGATGGCCAATGGGGCCGAAAGGTTCTCACCTGACCACAGACCGGTAAGCGCAGCGTAGAACGTCCACCCAAAAGATAGACGACCTAAAAGACTCCAACCGGCCCTTTTGGAGATCGATGGGGCCTCCCCCAGTCAGCCGTAGGACGTCCTGTCCAGCAGTGGACGTCCTACGGCTGAAATGATGATGATGATGATGAAACTAGCTGAGGCCCGCAGTGTTACTCGCGACTATCCAATTTTTCTTCATTCTGAGCGAGAAAGTACCCTATGTCCGTCCTCATGATGCACTCTATCTTCTTGACAAATGTCGTAATTATCAGCCAAGTCAAGTTGTGAAAATCAACCAAACAGACAGAGAGACAGAGCTACTTTCGTTAATATAATATTAGTTAGGATGTAGACTGATATTTTAGAGCAAAGAAAACTTTTTCAGTTAAGTACTCTTTTAAAATATACAATATGTAGGTATTATTACACTAACGTAAATGTGAAATGCGTGTAAGTGTCCAGCAGTGGACAAACATCAAATAGGCTGATGGTGATGAGCTTATATAGGTACCTACTAGCTGAATCCCGCGGTGTTACCAGCTATTTTTCCCGCATTTTTGGGGTAAAAAGAGAAGGTTCGTCCTTATGATGTACACTATCTTAGCCGCTTAGCCGTGAAAGCAAACAAACAGACAGAGACAGAGTTACTTTCGTTTTTATAATACTATTTAGGATATACTGGATTAACACATTTTTCTTTTTATCCCGATATAAGTTAACAGCTTCTATTGGATAGCGGGTAAAACCACGAGGCCTGCTAGTGAACATATCTAACAGATAAATTAAAGCAATTTTCGAGAGCTTTTATACGTGATTTTTTTTCAATGAATTGGTTTATTTACGTTGTGCGTAAACAAAGAAGCAAGTTGAAGAATTCACATTACCCACATCTTCTCGCCCAAAGAAAACGTTGCCTTACGCTTTCATCTCCATTTAGCACGGACACTGGTCTTTACAGCCACTAGTCTGGTCTTTGCATGAGGCAGATGTGTTAGTTTACGTATATTTTACGCCAATTGAAGCGCATAAACCCAGTGCGGTCCGTCGAGCTCGCCTATTCATTAAACTTTCTGGGTTTGATTGCAAAAAGTAACAGACATTCGGCGGTTATGACAAAAGTTTCCATACCACATACGAAATGGAATTTCGGTACAAAGAGATATTCGATCCGATAAACCGGTGGTATTCCTGAACATTTGTTCCGTGGAGCGTGGCCTGATCAAATATCAAATAAGTAGAGTAGATATTGTTAATACGTATTGACAAGGCTTTTAACTACAAAAGTAAGTAAACCGGCTACGTAGTTAACCCACACTGGTTTGAAGCCTTCTCTAAACGTGACTAAAGAACGCTGATAAATAATATATAAACGAAAATAAGCTATCGAACAGGTGTTCGGTTTAGTAAAAATAACAGACAGAGAAAAATATAATTAAATTTTATACACTTACTGAAGAAACTATTTAAATCGGCTAGTAAGGTTCTGAAATATGAGCGTTTAAAGTTTTGTTCGGATTAGGAAAGGATGCTTTGTCCCTTTCTTGCAAGGTGTTACATGTGACGTAAGTATAGTGTGCTCTCTGTGTAGCAAAACCTTAAAATGCTTATTATCTTCTGGTCAGCCTTTTTATAAGATTATAAAAAAACATTCCGATAGTCTATTACGAAAAAGCAAAATGTAGTTTGTATGTTCGAAAGTAAAGACAAATCTAACGGCACTCCAAAATTGATGTAAGCTACAGGAGATAAATCAAAATGCAAAAGTGATCTCAATTTTAAATCTAAAACAAAACCCTCAACCGATTTCACTCAACTCAAACCTGTGGACAAAAATTCCGATTAAAATGTTTAATTCAGCTGACAGTTCCAGTGTTAATTCCGCCAGTTCACTGACCCGACTAATAAAAAACTTAATTGCAGGATGAAAAGAGTTAGTGAAGTCATTTCTCAATGGATTCCAAAGTCGATTAAGGTTTGAACAGATGGACAGAGGTGGAGTTAAATTGACAAAGTTGTCAACTACTGTGCCATACGCCATTCACAGCCATTCATGGCGATCCAGCCTTAAGTTTGAAAGCATTCAGAAGTTTTGCGGCCACGACGTTCGCACGGGAATGCTCAGCCGCGCAAACAATTATTACGCTGTCAGAAGTTGATAACAAAGTATAGAAGACGTTCAATAACTAGTTATTATCTTCCAAGATAAAACTGCGCGACCCTTCATAGCATCTATCTACGCGCTATAGTACGAGAGCGCACTATACACGACACGACCTAACGCTGTCTGTCTATTCTACCTTATAATGGTTGTATATTTTGAATAATTATAGATAGCCAGTTGCCATTTTCACAGAATACGTAGTTTTATATGGCGGATTAAGTAAGAAAAAGTTATTAAATCAAAAATCAAAAATAAAAGGGGGAAGGGACTTCCCATTACAAAAATTTTTTTTTTACCATGGTTTTTGTCTATTCTCTAGTGTAAAACGATAAGTACAAGCGTCAAACTTGGCATGATTATAGAGTTCACACTCTGAACATCAAATAATTACATGCCCGACTTACACCAGCCAAGTGTAAGTCGGGCGAGCACTTATGATTCTGAATTAAATGAAAAGAAATAAATTTTTTGGGTGCGGAATTGAGTCCGACTCGTTTTAGCTGGTATTTATTTATCAAAGCTAACAACAATACATTTAGCTGGCCGTCAAGGTTGCCAGACCCAATTTGAATCAAAATGGAAGAGTTTTGCTCTAAGGAGGTTAATTGTTTTAAGATAATAAAAAACTTGAAAAATATCTGTAGGTAATACAGACAAGTTGTGTTGATATTTTTATTACCTAGTATTTCTTTTTTGGTTGTAAAAGTTATTTTTGCGCGACCAATAGATGAGTGAAACAATTTATTTTTCATTACTCATACTCGGAAAGTAGGTCTGAAGTTGTCTGAGGAGCGGGTTGAAAGTAATACATTTCGGCCACAGATATACACAACCAGATCGGCAATATCTTTTAGTGAAAGAGACAACTTGATATGGCTCAGCACAAGTACGAAAAGGACATAAATAGATTTTGTTGTCCTTATCGGCGTGACCTGTTTTTGGTACCTCAAGTGTCAAAATCTGTAATAATCAGTGACAAACAAAACGGGTCTAAATTATATTTATTGCCTTTTTTGGTGATTAAATGTGATAAATGCGTGTTTCCTCTGAGAAATAATTGTAAAAGATATTTTACAATGGTTGGTTGTAGCATTTTGGGCTGCAAGAAGCGCAGTGAGCGAAAATACGATGAAATATCATTTCACACGTAAGTAAACATATAAAGCTTGTAACGATCACCTAAATAAATTCAGGATATCAATTCGCAAATATTTTATTCATAATTAGTCAGTTTTTAGGTCGATTTGTGGTCTAATTCTATGAATTTTATCAAATTATTCACTTAGAAAATAAATTATGAATGTTGCCAGTTTATGAAAGAAATTACCCACCGCAACTAACATAAATTATTCGTTCTGCAGGTTTCCAACTGATCCTGTCACATTGCTGAAAAAAGCTGGCACATTGCAAGAAGTGCAAAATACCGACCCTTTTATGCCCATATGAATATGGTGAATGTTAATATTAAATATATATTAATGAGGCCACAGTTATGAAGCTGGAAAAGCAAAAGGCGATTTCGGCGAACCGATTCAAAAAGCTACGCGCTGTTCGTGAAATTTGTACTGTAAACATTAAAGAGTCTATTTATCTAATTATTTGGAATGTTATACATAATTCCATTCATGAAAAAACTAAACTGACCAAGCGCGAGTCGGGCTCGCGCGCTGAGAGTTCTTTACAATCACAAAATACAAAAATTTGTGCAAAAAGACAACATCACGCCCAGGCTGTCACCCATCCAAGTACCAACCGCGCCCGACGTTGCTTAGCTTAGTGGTAAACAGAAATTTGTCACTGACTCGCACTTGGCCAGTGTTTATTATTTGTTGTTTTACTTATGTTCACTATAATCCGCTAAATTTGACGCTTGTACGGATTACCGTTTTTACACTAGAACAAATCCAAAAATACGTTTAACGTTTGTTGCATGAGGGACCCCCGTTCCGTTTTAACTCTGACTTTTTTATTATATTTTACTAATTATAAAAAATCATGCTATGGTTACTTTTCAACCTTTTTTCTAGTACTATATTCTAATCCTAACAAATAATTATAATAAAAACGCAAGTAACTTTCTGTCTGTTTTTACGAGGAAATGGCTAAGTCATGGTATAATAATACACTCCGCCAGGTATAGCAATCCCAGAAAAAATGTTTACGTGGGCGTCCCGCAATGATGTCATGATGTCAATTTACAACAGGTTTGAGAGAGATGACGATACACCACGTAACAGCTGATTGAATAAAGTGGCAACTGGACAGTGACTTCATTGCGGGACCACTCTCAAATTGCTAGACCTTGTTTTCTTAGATCATGGGCTAAGTCAAATTTTGTCAGGACGATAGGGGTGTGTCATGGGGACAGACAACGTACTTTTCTTCCCAGAAAATTGCAGGTAGCTCCGCGGGTTGCAGCAGATAGTGTATAAAATATAAATATTTAAAAGGTAGTATTGTTTCCAAAGTACTCATTGAAGATTCACTACCCATCATAGTAGGTAAATTACCCTAACTTATAGCAAATCATTTTAATGTGGCAACACACCTTGTTGAAGCGAGAGGCACTGAGCTAGCCACGCTCATTGAAAATCTATAGGTAGTAGACACAGATATACACAACCAGATCGGCAATATATTTTAGTGAAAGAGACAACTTGATATGGCTCAGCACAAGTACGAAAAGGACATAAATAGATTTTGTTGTCCTTATCGGCGTGACCTGTTTTTGGTACCTCAAGTGTCAAAATCTGTAATAATCAGTGACAAACAAAACGGGTCTGAATTATATTTATTGCCTTTTTTTGGTGATTAAATGTGATAAATGCGTGTTTCCTTTGAGAAATAATTGTAAAAGATATTTTACAATGGTTGGTTGTAGCATTTTGGGCTGCAAGAAGCGCAGTGAGCGAAAATACGATGAAATATCATTTCACACGTAAGTAAACATATAAAGCTTGTAACGATCACCTAAATAAATTCAGGATATCAATTCGCAAATATTTTATTCATAATTAGTCAGTTTTTAGGTCGATTAGTGGTCTAATTCTATGAATTTTATCAAATTATTCACTTAGAAAATAAATTATGAATGTTGCCAGTTTATGAAAGAAATTACCCACCGCAACTAACATAAATTATTCGTTCTGCAGGTTTCCAACTGATCCTGTCACATTGCTGAAAAAAGCTGGCACATTGCAAGAAGTGCAAAATACCGACCCTTTTATGCCCATATGAATATAGTGAATGTTAATATTAAATATATATTAATGAGGCCACAGTTATGAAGCTGGAAAAGCAAAAGGCGATTTCGGCGAACCGATTCAAAAAGCTACGCGCTGTTCGTGAAATTTGTACTGTAAACATTAAAGAGTCTATTTATCTAATTATTTGGAATGTTATACATAATTCCATTCATGAAAAAACTAAACTGACCAAGCGCGAGTCGGGCTCGCGCGCTGAGAGTTCTTTACAATCACAAAATACAAAAAGTTGTGCAAAAAGACAACATCACGCCCAGGCTGTCACCCATCCAAGTACCGACCGCGCCCGACGTTGCTTAGCTTAGTGGTAAACAGAAATTTGTCACTGACTCGCACTTGGCCAGTGTTTATTATTTGTTGTTTTACTTATGTTCACTATAATCCGCTAAATTTGACGCTTGTACGGATTACCGTTTTTACACTAGAACAAATCCAAAAATACGTTTAACGTTTGTTGCATGGGGGCCCTTCCTTTGCCCTTCCGTTTTAACTCTTTGACTTTTTTATTATTTTTAATTAATCATAAAAAATCATGCTATGGTTACTTTACAACCTTTTTTCTAGTACTATATTCTAATCCTAACAAATAATTATAATAAAAACGCAAGTAAGTTTGTAACTTTCTGTCTGTTTTTTTACAAGGAAACGGCTAAGTCATGGTATAATAATATACTCCGCCAGGTATAGCAATTCGAGAAAAAATGTTTACGTAGGCGTCCCGCAATGATGTCATGATGTCAATTTACAACAGGTTCGAGAGAGATGACGATACACCACGTAACAGCTGATTGAATAAAGTGGCAACTGGACAGTGACGTCATTGCGGGACCACTCCCAGATTGCTAGACCTTGTTTTCTTAGATCATGGGCTAAGTCAAATTTTGTCAGGACGATAGGGTGTGTCATGAGGACAGACAACGTACTTTTCTTCCCAGAAAATTGCAGGTAGCTCCGCGGGTTGCAGCAGATAGTGTATAACATTGCAGGTAGCTCCGTGGGTTGCAGCAGATAGTGTATAAAATATAAATATTTAAAAGGTAGTATTGTTTCCAAAGTACTCATTGAAGATTCACTACCCATCATAGTAGGTAAATTACCCTAACTTATAGCAAATCATTTTAATGTGGCAACACACCTTGTTAAAGCGAGAGGCACTGAGCTAGCCACGCTCATTGAAAATCTATAGGTAGTAGATCTGTGATTTCGGCCCTAGGGAGAATCACTTTCAACTGACAGTGACTGTTGACAACTGACAAACACTCAAATTATTAAAAAAAAACTAGTTCTATTTTCACATTAATATAATATGTATTGAACCATGTTCCAACTTTTTTTTTCTCCTCAGAGGATTGTGATCCCGTACTTCTCGTGCATTTGCCAGTATCAGGAGGTAGGTACAAAAAAAAATTGGCGGGAATCCGATCTTCATTGTAAAGTTTTGTTTATACTTCCGTATAGCAGATTTGTATTAACACAATGAGTTCATCTGATTCTGATATGGATTTAACGCTTGATTTCATAAGAGAAGAGGCTAAAGCAGTAGTGGAAAATATCTAGTATCAATATATCCGGAAAAAACCTTTCACTAAATATAAGTAATTGCTCTAATTTTACTATAAACTTTAAATAAATTTCACACCAAAAATGTTGATTTATGTAAAATAAAATTCAGTCATATATTTAGTTTAATCCTTGTATTCGTAATGAAAAGCACAGTGTTTACCTTGAGGTTAAAGACTCATTTAGTCCCTCGAACTATTAGCGCCCTCGCTACGCTCGGGCGCCAAACCCCGTCTCGGGACTAAATAACTTACTTTCACCTCTGGGGTAACAATGTACTATTTTTGTTACGATGGATGTACTAACCGTGCAGCGCTGTAAATTAGATAGAAACTTGCGCTTTAGCAGCCATGCCAATATTTCATCTAAATATATGTTCTATGGTATTTTAAATAATTTCCACATTTAAATATGGTAAAATTATTGAATCATTCTACTACTCGTACTCGTGTTTTATGTACAAACGAGTATAACAAAACATTTATCTTGCAATAGGCAGCAAAGAACATTTTTTTTTTTAACTTTATTATCCTATCATCAGAATATTTAGTTCGACGTTAGTGTGTAGCAGTGAAAATTGAACCCAAATCAATTGGTACTTGAGTGTAGAGTCTGTTCGCATCAATTCAATACAAGGGATTGTGTGCTCGTTTTGTTGGATCTGTAGCCACTTTTGTTTATTCGGACTGATCTACACAGCTGAACTACGCTTATTGCTTTCACAGTCCCCATTTAGAGGGAAGGCTATTTAATTAAATTCGATTTACAGCTTCTTTCCAATATAACGATGCTCAATTTTATTAAACTTCCGATTAATTGACTTGATATAAGCAAGCCAAGTACTCTTCGAGGTGGCCTTAAGGAGAAATTATGTTCTGTCGATGACACGATGTTGTCCACAATTGAGTGGGTGGAATTGTCCATTTTGTGAACGTCGAACTCGATGAATCTGCAATCAATCACGGCAGAAAAGCTACCTAATACCATAGAGAAATCTCTATGCTAATACTTAGGTACATTTGTCTGGATTTTCTCAATCGTGTTTGTACCCGTTACACAATGACATAATGAGTCTACATATATTCTACGTGAACATGTATATGGCCAAATTCTGATCATGTAACTTTGCAGTGGACTCGACAGTGAGACAGTGAGAGGTTGTAAGCATCGGTTCGTGACACCTCACTTTATTTGTGGATTAAAAGCGTTTTAATTTGCTTCTTCTTAAAATTTCGTGATCTCTTTAGGTATTCTGATATATCAATGTCCTTTTTACAAGCTTTTATTTACCTTTTAGTTAGTATGCACATGTGTAGGTAGGTGTGGGACAAATCTTACAACTGAATTTTAGACCAGTTACCATCAACTGATTGAGCTGAAATTTGCCATTACTTATGTAATATCGTTGACAATGTAATGTTATGGTACCATTAGCTGGTCTAATGATGGAGACAGAAGGTGACCATAGGAACTCCTAAACGAAATGACGTAGCCCCGTCAAGTTTGGGTTCTTTGGATTTGTCTTCCTAAGCACTTTGTACCTAGAGCATGAGCGGACACCTAAAAGCTTGTTTTAGTATAGTTTTTATTTTTATTAATAATTTGTTATAAATCTTTTGTATGAACCACAAACCAAAACCAAGACAAACCTTTTGTTTTGTTTGATTTTTATGTGTATGAACATCTAAGGTATGAACTTCATAAATGCGTCAAAATTATTTTATCTTTATATTCTGCTTTACTGTAGGTACATTGTACAGATGCATCGGACGCATTGGGGCAAAAGCTACGAGATACCTACCACAGCATGAAACGAGCTAAAGAAATTGAATTAGATACACAAAGTGACGACTATTATGTGACCTATAAGGGATAGCGACGAAATAGCTAGTATGACGAAAAGGCGTCAGAACCCTTAATTCATAGAAATTAAAATGTAAAGTTTCCAACTCATCTGTGGCGAAGCGCGACGTTTGCAGCAAATTTTAGATCCCTCTTAGCCCTTAATGGGCACAGCTTTTCCATTAGGGGATAAAAGGATGTGAAGTTTAATGAATGAATGGCTAACACCCTTTCTGAATAAATATTGGATTTTACATATTTAATTATTGTAACATGGGACTAACAAGGTCAGAGTATACCGCGAATACTGTTCAAGATTTGCATCCTATCTCGAATTTTATAGCTAATAAAAAAGAGTGGATCTTCTGATCTATTTGTTCGGTTTTATTTAAAGAAGATTTTGAGTTATATGAAATAGTTTCAGTTGGTATCGTGCAAGATGAAAGTCAAGGACGCGCCGTAAACAAAGCTCGGCGATAGATTGATGAGGTGGTAACGTCCATAACGATGATGTGTGATGTGAGAACCAATCCAGGCGAATCCATTCTCTCAGTTACGTTTCATGCCAATAACTCGCTAAAAGTAACATTTGTATTCTATCAACACTATTGTAGTGCTGAAGCATCGTATAAATGAGTGATTTATCGTTCTGTTAGTTTCGTAAAAACAACAAACAGATGTTTTGCGATAGACGGCTCTATCTAGGCATAGGGCATTTACTAACAAGCATGACGTCTTAAGTAATACGAGTTTTTATTAAAATTTAGTAACAAGACCATCATCTAAAAGATTTAAAATTCTCTAATATTAATGTAATTCATCATTGTAGCTAGGCATTTGCTTCCCAACATATACCCGTAGATTTCGATCGCTCATTTATCATCGCTTTCACCGCAGTAAGCTTTAAACGCATAAAGTTTTTGAGGTTTATCGTATAAAGGACAATAAATTAAGAGCATAATTAAAGTTCCTCGGACGTTGACGGATATACAGCCTCCTGCAACTCCAGCAGATTGTGCTATACCGAACGAAGCGGGGAAAAAAGCAGCGGTCGTCACGTCTCTCTAACACGATTTATAGGTTGGGGAACAATCTAAATTTAGCTCTCTTGCAATTTTGTTGGCGTTTGTAAAATATTATGGTGCTTAGATGCCACAGTATTATGCGATAACCATCTCTTCCATGCCTTTAATTACGTTTATATGCCAGAAGCTTGTATACATTTTGTCGTCATTTTATTCATGAGTTAAACATAATCTTACCTACTACTTATGCGTATTAAAGGAGTAGTGGGTCGCAATTTAGTAATAAACATAATTACTTAATAATGTTGGTACGTACCTAGTTGTTTGTACATAATTGTAACAAAGATTGCAATCAGTTTGATTACTTTGTAACCCAGTTTGACGCAAAAATAAGAACGCGTGACCGTCATCGTTGACCGTAGAATACTTATTCGCAATGTTGGCCAAAAACTTAACCCAGCTTAGATTCAAATTCGATCCTGTAAATTCTAGGACCAATAAATACAAATTGGTTATTACTTTCCCGTGTTAAGTTGTCAGAGACACCTGGCCTGGCCGGTGGGTGCGTTGAAATAGTAAGACCTCTCTAAAAACTCACCGGGGTCACAGCGATATTAATAATTTATTTTTATATGATATTCTCGCATCTGTATTACATATTCCACTTGCGTTTGCTAGAAGTGTTTCGTTTCTTGGGAATTTTCAGCGTTAAATTTTTCAATGGTGAATATTTCAAAGAGTAGTCCATAAATTTGTGTTTTTGATAAATATTTATGGCACGTACTTGAACTGTGCGCGGTTGTTGAAGTCTAATGACAATGGTGACTGTTTAGGAACCAACTGTGCCATCAGAAAGCCCACTGCGCTGGTCTTCTTTTCTCTTCTCTTTGACACCGAGGGAGCATCACAATGAGGGATTGCTTGGGCCACACCAGTCTCTTTAATCTGGCATTGAGCGACTTTGTAATTTGCTTTCAATATTGTTTCCACAGATCTATATTAGGATTATTAGGTATGTGATTGTTTCAATTTCTTTCAGTAGTCTGGTAGTCGAATGAATGAAATAATGGAATCAAATACCTTATCTAACTTGTACCTAAGTTTTTATTTATCTATTCTTACTCACAATCTCAGCTAAACTACTTAAACTTCCTGTAACTCTATACTGGTAGTTTCGTGTTAAAATGGTTTTCTCTCATTTAATAACTTAAATAGGTACATACCTTCGTTCATACATTTTTGGTGCTTCATTCTTCCAATAATGCCGGTAGAAATCTACAAGCCAACATAAGTAGGTATAATTTTTGAATTCGCCAGTGAAGTTATTTGTCAAAAACACATGCTATTGATTATGTTGTTTCTATAATTTGTTTTTTATACATTTATTTGATTCATTGTCTGTTGATGCTAACGACCTATAATGCGAATATATATGTGCTCGGATGCTACCTGGAAATTAAACGCCACCTAGCGATTTCAGGGAGAAACTGCCACGCAAGGTTCAGTGCGAATAAATCTATGAAACTCCTTGGTCGGCCAAGCTAAGAGTGCTTTCATCGTGAACTAGGAAGTAGAAAAGCGCTTTTCGTGTGTTTTGTGCTCATTCACCAGGTGTCGCTGTTTAGGATTATTCCTTTTTTTTCTTGGGAAGCTGAAACTCTTGTTCTGATGTTTGAAAATATGCTACGAAAATTGTTGCTTTTAAACGATATAAACTGTAACTAGACACTCACAGTCCATTTATAATATTTTGGTGTAACATCACGGTGCTAGCAATAAATACTTTATTATCTATTTAAGTATGTATTTAAAACATAGAAGTAGTATATAGGTATAAAACGTCCTTGATTTAAAACTATATAATTATGTATGTATATCAGTCTCTGGCAGCCATATCACAAGCTTTGCTTAGTTTGGGGTCAGATGACCGTGTGTGCAAAAATGTCCCGAATATTTATTTATTTGATTTGATTTCGAATTTTTATTGTTAGTACATACTATAAAATTTGTAGTTACGTTCATACGTATTAACTAAATGCTAACCGTAAACTTGTTTATGGCACGCCATTTTTAAAACACTCTTTTAAAATAAAATTCACTCATAATTTTCCCACTTGCGAAAAATGTCAAAAGATTCATCCACAGATTTTCATATCCTAAGATTTATGCTATATAAACTTTTCCCATTGAGGGAAAATGTTTCGTAGCGCGCCGCAACAGGCACTTGTTCAACTTTAATTTACCTAACCTAACTGATATTACTAAATGAAACCATTCCTTATTTTCCATTACTTTTTTTTCCCTTATGTTAATAGACTAAATTCGAATGAAATATTGTGTGTGAAATAGGAATTTCTTATCTTCAAGTTTTTATATACCTAATATGATGTTTTATGGCCTATCTTCAAGCCTTTAAATCATAAAATGTTATGGCATATTTTAACATTTTCTTTTAGGTGCCATAATGTACTTACTAAAGATAACAGCTGAAGACATGAACGAAAAATGTTGCTCATAACGGCCATTACTTAGGCGTGTGTTAACTAGTATTGCTAAATATCTCGTTGTAAAGTCTCGTTTTATGCGTGTCAATTTCCGGCAGCAAGAAGTACCTAGATAGAGTAGTTTTTAGTATAGAATAACATAAGTAAAATTTTCAAATAAGACCGTAGGTATAGTAGGTATTTTAAATGTGTGTGTGTGTGTGTGTTTAATGTCCAATAAATGAATTTGTATTAATTCAATCTTGATTCTTTACCATATTTCACTAATAAGCAATTTTTTAAGAGTACTTAGTTGTATTATAATTTTATAACTACGGTAAGGTATTATAATACCTACTAAATAATATCAGAAAGCACCTATATTGCTAGATAAAAATCTGCCGATTTCTCAGTTAAAGCCTACCCACGACCGAAAGTAGATAGGTACTCGTTTGCAGACGCTCATAAGAGATTGTAATCCGTATGTACTTAATTATAATCTCGCGAGGGAACCAAGCCGTTAGGTACAGGGGTTCATTAACACATTAAGAGAGCGGGACTTTATAATCGTACCTATACTTAGGTATGCTTGAATTTTTTATGGCTCGTTTTTTACGTGTTCGTCTTGTCGCTAAATTTGGTTACTTTGTTGTCTTTTTTATGGAAACTTATGTGGTTTTCACTCATTTTGTTTATATTGTGTGGGAAGTACTCGCGTATGACTAAGTCAGTAAATCCGACTATGGTTTGAACTGCATTCTGCATTCTTTTTCAAAGTAAGGGCACGCGCGCAAGACCACAGAAGGCATAATAGCACAGCAAGACTCTGTTTCACTTTGCACTCTTTCGGAATAACTAGTTTAATCTTTCGTGAGAATTTTCGTATTCTTTCCATCGACAGAACAATCCAGAAATTTTCTCTATTTTACTGGGGCATGACGTTGACAGGACCATGGGCAAGTATTGTTACTTGACTGTGACTTAACTGTTTCTTCTATTACTATTTATTTTTAACCGTTTTCAACAAGGAGGAGGTTATCAATTCGACTGTATGTTTTTTTTAAAATAAATTCAGGGTCGATTGACTGTACTACGCCAAGAGGAGGTCATTGTAATCATAATTATGAACAACTTTTACTATAGAACTAACCATGAAAACGCAAGAAAAAAACTCTTCCATAATATAGAAAACAGTCAAAATGTATGGAACAGCTGATTATTTTTTGGCCATTTCATGGTCGGTCCCATAGTAAACTTGTTCATAATGATGAGTACAATGACCTCCTTTTGGCGGAGTACAGTCTTTATGCGTAACTCTGTATAAGAAATAGTTTTAAAGATGAGCTTCCGTGAAAAACGCCTGATTCGCTCAAATATCGACTGTGAGTTGTTTTGACTAGGTTCTCTTTAACATTGTAAAATATAAGTATCAGCCTTCTTCAGAATTAGTAAGCGCTAGATCCAAGTTATTTATATTACCATATTACTATATACAGACAATAGAACCAAATTATTCGTATTATTGTCACTTAGCCAAAAACGATGTAATGGGACTATTTCGAAAGCTTTCTTGCATAATATATAAAAAACTGAAGGAGTAATTGGTGGCAGTACATACATAAAAAAACTACAAATATACGGTCTGAATCGACAACCTCTTTCCTGAAGTCGGATAATAATTGGAATCAGTGCCCTTGATAGCCATGAAATGTGTTTTCTATTTTCTTCGGCATAAAAAGCTATACATGCGTGTGCTTTTAATTATTCCACGAAATGTCAATAGTGCGTGTGAAATTAATAATTCGGCACTCGTGCCGGGCGGCCATGGCAACTCTGATATTTTTTTTATTTAGACCACAACGACATCTTTGTTTATGTGGCGTATCTATTTGAATGAAAGCAAAAAAGAAACAACGTAATAAACTAAAACAGAGCTCCAAAAACTACTTTCGTAAGTAAGTAACACAAAACCTACTCGGAATACAGAAGGAATATAGATTAGTATTGTATAATTATAAATTGACGTTTTTTTTCTTCAAACGTATGAACAGATTTTCTTGAATTATAGCTAAGAAAATTTTCGATTAAGTCACTTTTCAAACAAAAAACAACCAAATCAAAATCGGTTCAGCCGTTTGAGAGCTATAATGCAAGAGACAGGCACACATATAAGTAACTTAAACAAACGACGTTAATGTAATCTTTTTGCTTCGGGGGTTAAAAAGTTTTTTTTTCCAATAGGTATCATCATCACCAACATCATGTTTTCAGCCATAGGACGTCCCCCATCGATCTTCAAAGGGGCCGGTTGGAAGTGGCCTGCATCCAGCGTTTTCCTGCGGTCTCTTTTAGATCGTCCATCTTGTGGGTGGACGTCCTACGCTACGCTTACTGGTCCATGGTCTCTATTCGAGAACCTTTCGGCCCCATCGGCCATCTGTTCTGCGTGCTATGTGCCCTGCCCACCGCCACTTCAACTTGCTATAATCCGGTGGGCTATGTCGGTAACTTTCGTTCATTTACGGATCTCCTTATTTCTGATTAAATCTCGTATATCAATAACAATCGTGTAGAATAATAACAATAATAGGCGAATAGGTGGTAGGTAATAATAATAACAGGTGGTTACCTACAACAATAAAAAAAAACCTACTAACTAATTATAGAGAAAGTAAATACTTATTGTATGTTTAATCAGTTCTCTATATTCAAAGTTTCAACGCGCACTAGGAAGTTAGTTTAAAATAAATTTTAAAATTTCCATCAATTTGGACCAAACAAACAAATAGACGACGTACTGTGACGATGTTTTTTACTGATTGGTGACATTATAGTGACTTGAACATTTCATCATCATCAGCCAGAAGACGTCCACTGCTGAACATAGGCCTCCCCATTTAACCTCCATACTGAACGACAGCCTGCCTTTTGCATCCACTGGATGCCCGCGACTCCTACAATGTCGTCGGTCCATCTAGTGGGAGGCCTACCTACGCTGCGTTTTCCGGTTCGTGGTCTCCACTCCAGAACCTATCTTCCCCATCTTTCTTGAACATTTGCCATTGTATAAATAATGCTACAATAATTTTAATTGTACCTATTTATCTAATATTGTGACATAAATGTAAATGCATGTTCGTTTTAATGTCAGTAAATAATTTGAATTATTAGATAGATAAGAAAGCGAGTTAATAACCCATGGTAAATCAAATTATATGTATTGGTAGATGCAGTTACCTATTTTATAAAACTGCACGACACATCGTAACCGATGTCAATAATAAGTGAATGCTATATCATAAGAAGAACAATACGGTTCCGTATAAATATTTTATTTCATCGCTAATATTTAATTAAATAAAAAATACTGATTTCTTTTGCGCACTGTTGGCAACAAGAAGTAAAAAAGGTTTTCATTGTCGACGTACCATTTTGAAATCACGGTTGATGCGACAGTTGTAATAACGACACAGCTGAAGAAATCTCCGAGATTGCTGCAGATTACCGAATGGACGGTTATTGATCATTATGCATGGTTCTGAATACAGCTTAATGATAAACAGAATAATGTTCGTCTTGAATGTTTGCTTGAATTTATAGTTTTTTAGGAAGATACACTAACATTAAATTTGTTGAAATGAAAATAACATTTATTTATACAGTAACATAGCAGGTGCAATAATATATTCGTAGTTGTTTATTATGTCTGCAGGTTTCAAGAGGAGGTAGAGCAGCAAAGTCACATCACGAGAAAATGTTGATATTCAAAAACACGACTGTCACAGAGAGCAGCAACTTCCATATTTTCTTAATGCTAACCCTAAATTAAGTACTTCATGACCTTTACCAAACAAATAGGAAGGTTCAGAATTCGGAATTGCATTTATAAGGCTTTTCTAATTTCGAGTTACAGCGAAGTTTGCTACGTGATTTCATAGAACAATAAGATTCAATTAGCTTTATAACATAGCTCTACTTGAAACGAGTAATGAAATTCCAAAGTTAAGCTTAAGTAATGAACATCATTTCTTTTTGAAATGGAGCTCATGCAGCGCGTGCTTCAATCGCGTGACTGGAAAGCACAGATTTAACTACATATTAAAATATTATAAATGCTAGTGAAAATTCTTTACCTTTATTTGCACTTTAAAGGCACTTACCTACTACTAATAGGTAACATTAATCAATCAACTTCTGCCTTTAATCGTAACTTAAAAGATTGTTAAATGTTCGATAGCCCGTTGGTCCAGTTGGTAGTGAACCTACTTTCTGAGCTTGGGGGCGTGGGTTCTATTCCCATCTAGGATAAACATTTATGTGATGAACATTTAATTTTGTGTTTTTTCTATATCTGGTAGTTTTTTAACTGGGCAATTGCCTTTAATAACTAAACAAAATACAAGCTAAAACTAACACTACAAATACAGACTATTATTTGTCTTTAGACCTTCAACGGTCTATGGGCAGTCTATCTGGTAGTTAATATCTATTTGAGTATGTATTTAAAACTATATATGTATGTATATCAGTCTCTGGCAGCCATCACAAGCTTTGCTTAGTTTGGGGCCAGATGACGGAGTGAGCAAAAAAAAATGTTCCGAATTTATTTATTTATTTTGACTTCTGTTTTTAGTCTTAATTTAGCAACAACATTCGTTTAACTATGTAGATATTAATTAACTCTTTTGTTTTTAGGGTCCCATAAAAGTTTTTTTGTTTTCGAGGTATTCGTTGTTCGTCCATATCTCAAAGTATCATCTAAGTCTTCAAAAATGAAATCAAATAAAAAATATAATTTCAAGTAGTATATTTTCCCAGTTTTATTTCATTCTCATGCAACTCGCGCGTGTGTGCCGTATTTTCATTTTATTGCTCTATTTTAATTACAATGAATAATGTTTACTGTAAGAAGTTATAGTCTTTGACAATTTACCTGATCTAAGGGCATAGTATCACTTGGCGCACTCCACAGATCTACTACCTTACGAGTTTTATGTCAATGTCATTGCATTTTTCATGCAGCCAAGGAATTAAATATTAAATTTCTTTGTTTCATAGAACTTGATATAACTAAAACATTTTAGCAAATGTGCGAAGCGCGCACGTATATTTTAATTGCAGTTTTTGTTCACGTAGCTTTTGAAAGCAACTTTTAAGGGTACCTATGCTAATTGACTCGTGCATATCAAATTACAAAGCCGTGCTGCAAATGTATGATTTCTTTTTATCACAATTTGAAGAATACAAATCTGTTTTTTTTAAATCTTTGATGACGTCTGATTCAATCACTATATATTATTAACGGAATTAAGTATACCCAACTTAATACACGTGAGTAATTGAAGTCTCTTTATCACAAACCTCGCATTTTTTGGGCTTTATTTCACAACATTTGTCATAATTTAAGCCAATATTGCAAAGCTTTCAATGTCAAAAAATGTGATTAAACCTGATTCGAATGAGGACAAAAATAAAACAATCAACACTCCCATTCGATGCCTTTATTTTGTCAATCAAATCCAGCAGTGTGTGTAGTCTGTTGTAGAGTATTTTATAGTAGTCGGGACAAATGCTTGCAAACCGCTAATAAATTGACTACACATTGATAAATTGTTTCAAATAATGTTTGACGGTAGTTTCACAAGCCACTAAAAAAATCGCATTCACACATATTCGCATATCTTTATTCAACTTTGGATTTTCTGCAACAAAATACGGTCGCAACACTCGCAACCACGATTTTGTTTTATTTCTATGTGTTGCATGCTACTTACATAATTAATAAAAAAATATGCTCAATTAAATTGAATCAAATCATAATGACAATCCATTGTAATTTATATTTAATTTGGAATATTTATTTTGTCAACTCGGAAATAACTATCCACCACGATACGGGCTAACGCTCAGTTTGGTGGCTAGAGTCGACAATCTTTATTGATGTACCATTTTATGTGATATAAATAAATTTGAATTTGAAAATATGTTAGCCAGGTTCCTTAATTTTAACCCACGACGCAAATGAGAGTTGTTGAGTTGAGGGGGTTGTTGAGGGGGATGTTTTAATTTCAGGTGTGTGTTTTGTCTGTGGGGTTGTTATCTGTGGCATCGTAGTTTCCAAACGGCTGTACTTGTTTGATTTGTTTTTTGTTTGTTTGAATGGTGACTTGATAGAAATTGTTCTTAGCTGTTTCATGAAAATCTGTTCAGCCGTTTGAGGGGGTTTAAAAAAACAATTTATACTATTTATACTTTGAGTACTATAGATCAATTTATTTACACATTTATGATATTATATAGAAAATACATGCCATTGATCCGATCCTATGTACAAACTATAGATAAAAACTGCCTTAAAGTCGCTGTCTTCGGGTAAGGTGCCCAAAAAGCTGGCGACATTACCACGTTGAATGGTAAAACGGAGTTTTGACGCCAACGTTGAAAAAAACATGTCGGCTCGTTGGATTATTTTCCTAAACTTGTGTATTTTCGAGTGTTAATGTGTACTAAATGATGAATTATAATTCATTAAGTGCTCGTAAACGTGCTCGAGTGTGGACAAGTGATATAACGAGGTGAAACGTGTCTTTTCGTGATGTTTCCAAAACTCCATAGGAGCCTCATGTAAAGTCTCCACCACTTTACAGGGGCATGAGTTTGACTTGACCATGACTTACTTAGCTTGACTCTGACTGTGACTATGACTTGTTTGACGCTATTAAGACTAAGTAAACTGTTTAAGATTACGACTAAAGGACACTGAATCCACGGTGATGAAAATTTTAACAAAAAAAAAAATGAATAGTAAAACTTATATTTTTTACAAATATTGGGTCGTGAGTATCAAAAGAATCGCTGCGAGATTTGTTCTCGATTGAGTAACTCCGCGCACACGACCATCAGGCCTGTTGTTTGATTTGCCCGACCTGGTTGTTATGTTACACATCGCTGCCCTCGTGTTTATACTCCTCTACCTCTACAGCGTTAGTATGCCCTCTTTTCATTATGGAAGCGTAATGTTCAGTCACAAGTTGGTTCTCTCCCGGGCTCGTAATGTTCATTTACCCACGTAATCCGGACGCTAATATATCAAATTCGCAGCGTTAATGAGCGAATCCATATATCTTGTTATCTACTGCATGGTATGAAGAAATCTCTTTGTAGGGTTTTTAACACGAACATGGTGTTTTTATTGAAATTATTATTGTATCCATGAAAATTTGTCTGTAGACAGGACCTTATTTTTTTATCTAGGAATGCATTAACATGAATAGTAAGGACGCGGCGAAAGAACATTTCCAATGGTACCAACCATAGAGTAATGTATACAACTCAGTGGTGCTCACTACAATACTGAGCACCAGTGGGAAGTCAGTTGCTCGACAACTTCGTTAGCGCTCGGTCGTTGCGCGGTGCGTCATTGTTGAAACCAAACATTAATAAGGCATGTAATTATGTATAATATACTAGCGGCCGTCGTCCTGCCAGGAAAATCTGCGCCACATTAAATATGATATTTTAAATAACAATCCAATTGTGTCCAATTATGTTTTCAAACCAACCATCCAGGAAACAATTGAAATATACACACAAAATTTCATCCAAATCGGTCCAGCCATCTAGGAGGAGTTAGGTGACAAACACACGTACGGAAGAATTATATATATTAAGATTCCATATATTAAGATAAACGCCCATGGGCACGTTAATAGCGACGTAGTTGGTCGATATGGCGCACATTTTCATAAGCTTTTATTTAACTTGCCATGCTTGTATGTATGTATGCATGTATGTATGTTCCCTATGGACTCCGAAACAGCTGGACTAACTTTGATGGGATTTTCACTAGCAGATAGCTGATATTATAAGGGGTAATCCCCGCGGGTGACACCACGGGGCGCAGATAGTGTTACATAAAATTATAACGTAAATTATTCCATTTGGAATATGGTATAAGTATTACCAAAACGCTCACTAGCAGATTCTGTAAATGCAGTGCAGTAATAGGTCACGTGGTACCGCAAACACAATTAGTCGGGGACTCGAGGTTACCAATTTGCTGATCTGAACGAAAATGGTACACGTTCGACTGGAGCGTGTGGTAAATAAAGAATTTTGATTTGGTGTTTCGAGAGCAGAGACTACTGGCAATTTGTTATTAGGTAATTTCATATACAGTCATAAGACTTATTTAAGTTTCATGTCATCATATTAACTTATTTTTATGAAAAGCTTTATATTAAAAACACGTTTTTTGTATAGGAATTCTTTAAGTTTTAGCTTTTTAATTTATTATTATTTCTTAGTTAATCCACCGTAATATTACATATTCTGTGAAATTGTAACTGAAAATGTCATCTGGCTATCTATTAAGTTTCAAAGGATACAGCTATTAAAAGGTAGGACAGACGGACGGATAGACAGATAGACAGCGTAGGCTTAGTATGATTACACTCTTTGGGCAAGCACCCTTATAAAACAAGGACAAGAGTAGAGTAGGAGTGAGAGTGACTACAAAACGAGGAGTCGCGAGAGCGCCCTTACCTTAAAAAAGAGCGCCAAATTGACCCAATAGTTCCAAAAGCATTTGGCACTGGTGGCAATACTCGGGGATATAATTGTACGCATAATTATAAACAACTTTTACTTTGGAAAAAACCCTGATATTGCAAAAAAAATATCTGTTCCATGCAAAAAGTTCATTGAAACTCGAAATGTATGGAACAGCTGTTTTTTTCGCGATTTCTGATTTGGTCCCTCCGTTAATAAATGTTGTTCATAATTATGGATACAATCCATAAATATTTCCATTTTCTCACCAGTCACCCAGTATTAGTCCGAATAGCCGGCACTCCCGTAACATAAATACCTACAAAGAAAATGTGGAAAAACTACGTCAGTTTCCATAGTAAAATTTATGATACATAAATGTATTTAAAACCTTTTGGGAAAATATTTTGAAATGCAAACAAAAGCTTCTGCATATATTTCTCTATGTAACTGTTACATCTATTGCCCTATTTGTATCGTACAGTTATAGGCCTGCAATTGCAATCAGTGAGGCGAAGTGCTAGATTGGTAAGGCGCTAATAAGCCGTATTACCTTGGATTTACGTAACGTTTCAATTTACTAATACTAGAAGAAAAACTAAAGCAAAATACCATTTTACATACTCACTTGTACCCTTCGACCTAAACAAAATGAATGGACGGGCCATAACCATTGAACTTGCTCAGTAAAAACGAGTCAAAACCGTCAGACATATACTTCAACGCCTGATTATAACCATGTACGTTAGTTACAAAAAATAGATAGCGGTTTTTTTGTTGTTTTTACACTTCGGGAAAGCACACGAAGGCATAATTTTGTCAGATGTTTCGTTATCATGTAACAATAGTCTCGTGTTGCACTTCCTACGGCTAGACACCGACTGAAACGAAGTTTCAGTCGGCTGAACTGAAACGCCGGCGCTCATTTTGTAATCTTCAAAAATGCGCTTCTTCTGGGCCCATCCATTCATTTTATTTTGGTCGAAGCTTGTACCTACAATCTGAAAACGAGGTGATTCTTAATAATTTCTGTACATTTTAATGAGAATAAGTAGTAGATAAGTAGGCACTTTTTATAATAGAGCGTTCAAACTTGCAAAAAAACAAACTTCGTTTCATTACAAGCCACAATGATCTGTGTAGCTTTCAAAGTTTCGCGATTTGACCACTTGTTTTGAATGTTTATCGGGACTTATCGTGCATTATTTTATTTAGGTAAAAACCTAATAAAAAATACTTATCCTTTAATTAACTTCTTGTCATAAATTTTAATAATTAAATCTCGATCTTAGTTTATTTTACGTCACATTTTGTGTTGTTAACGGTCCCGTAGCTCAGGAAATTAAGTTAACTTAGCGTTGGCAAAATTTACTGTGAGGTCGTTTTGGTAATTTAATTATCGGATATTGAGTAGAACTTTCAAGCTTTCATTAAGAGAATCGTGATACAGACAAGTTCCACATATAACATACATAATTTGTAACTATAATAATTAATTTTTATACCAGATAATTTTATTTTAGACCCAAGATTATACCTACATAGATACAGCTACAAGATTATGCAAACCACAAACAAAACGTCATTTTGTGTATGTAAATTTGGTTTTTGTTGAATTTTCCAAAAAGCGCTGAATCAATTTTGATAAAATTTATATGGGACCACCTCTGAGGTATGAACTACGAAACAAAAACAAAAACTATAATATCAATTCATAATTAGCGTAGTAATCGCGTAACAAACATTAAAAAAAAACATACAGTCGAACTGATAACCCCCTCCTTGCGTTGGTTAAAAAAGCAGTAATCTTATTGTTAGTTTGTAAGCGTTTATGTGCTCTGGGCCGTATTTATTTACCGTGGTCCAACCGACCGAGTCTCAGATTCTAATGGGACAAGTCATCGTTTCTTTATATGTTTATATATTTGTTCAATGATCACTTGCGTATCATTGATCCGATCTTTACGAATTTTTGTAAGCAAGTAGTTTATTTCAATTTTTTATTTTTATTTGAACATGGGCAAAACCTCTCGAGGAGTTGTGAAGATGCAGGGGTTGCGAGGTCTCAGTTTGCAGTGAACAACTGGTATATTTTGTTAGGTATGGGTTACATGATTGTGCTGCCCATTATTTTGCCAAGATTAAAGACGTTCATCAAAGCGACAAGCAACAGCGACAGGTTAAAGTGACAAGCGATAATTATCAATTTTCTTTGAATTTGTATGAAGATACATTCCGATAGGTACGGTGACACACCAATATCACAGCTGTGGTCAGAGAGACGAGTTGCGCGCTCGTTTCCATATAAAAATTTAATAATAAGAGTTTTACGAATTGCGAAGAAGATAAATCACTCTTCCAACAAAAGCACAATACCTAGTTGGAGTTTGTCTATCGACAATCTGTCTCAAACAATGTATCGAAGCAACTGATTCAAAAACGTCGCTGTATTCGAAATTTTACCGTCCGCCGCGACAGGCGACAACGACCAACGACAATCCCTGTGTCGCTGTCGCCTGTCGCTGCTGCTTGTCGCACATGTTAGACTCGAGCCTTAATAGTTTGTCAATGATCAGGGGGGTTACGGTTCAGGTGATGAAAAAATGTTGCGCGACCGCAAACCGTATCTGGGCGCGTTAAGGTTCACGTTCCAAACTGCACGATTTAAACTTTAGTTTGATACCGCGTAAGCAGTTGGCCGTAAGGCCCCTGGCACTATTTGGTAACTGTATAGGTCTGCGTTTACAAACGGCACGGCACGCTTTAGCATGCCAAAGGATCCTGTGGCATAAATAATAGGTTTATCCGCCACCTTGCCTGATGTTAAGCGATGGTGCGGTCTATGGTTGCCTAGAAGAAAGCAATTCACTCGTGATATGAAGACTATAGAATTGTAACTATCGGGGAACACACATTCAGGCAGCACGTTCACAAAAGTAGAATCAAAGCGCTTCGTATATATACGGGTTTTCGGAATATCAACATTATCAACCATGAAACAGTGTCTGTCGCCTTTTTGTACCCATTCTTACAGTCCGATAGAAAAATTAATAGGAGCATAATATCCTTCAAAATTAAGTTTTTGGTAGTGGATATAAGGCGTGTTTAGATATTTGCGGGTTTTCACAGAGTGAAGCGAAGGTCTCCGAACAGGCAGGCCAGGTCGTGAACAGGCGTTTGTTTGTATGTTTGTGAGTTTTTTTACTTGCGTACCGTTTATCTGATCTTCATGAGATATTGTATACGTTAAGTAGTTCATATTAATATAATTTTCTAATTCGAATATAAACCTAATCAGTTCAAGGGTTGTGAGGTCACAGTTTGGGGCGAACATTTACTACAAAATCTATTGGCTTACTTACCTTAACCGACCTACACTACTGTAGCGCGTGCCCGGGTATGTACTAGCCTATAAAATTCATAAATTCTAAAACTAGTGTAACAACTGCGCTCACACATATAAAGATAGTTATAGAACGCTGTAGTCGGAAGCTGTAACACTAAACTTTGGCGTCTGTCCGATACAGTATCCACTTCGCCGTATGATATACCGCACAACACTTACAGAGACGTGACGAGACTTTCTATGCTACATGTCATACATTATAATGTCGTAGGTATTTGTTACAACTAAGTAGGTACGACCTTATTTCTAACAAAGATTATAAAGTTTTTTATTGAATAACTAGCTCAGCTCAGTGGTTTCACCCGTGCGTTTTCCGTAATAAAAATATGTCACTCTCTGGGCCTATAACCATATCTATGAAAAATATCTCAGCGAACCATTGTTTTGGTTCGATAAAACTGCGTGAAACAAACTAATAAACCAACAAAGACGTTTTCGTATTCATGATACTTATTTATCATTAATCTTGGATCTAGCCTGGACATTTGATAGGCATTGGTGGGGCCGAGGCCAACACCAAGAGGCCTTGTTGAATATAAAATACAATTATTGAGTGTGTATAAAGGAATATGAAACTATTTTATAGTATGGGGCTGACAAATTCTGGGCTATAATTGTGATTAATTCATGATGGTGTTAAGCTGGACTATGGTATGAGGTAAGGCCCCACCAATTATGCCTCATTTCAAGATATTATGGCGGGTGATGACTTGCCACCCACTAAATGGGCCCCCCATAAAGCCTGCTGTATATTGGCGCCGGAGGGGCAACATTGGCGTGGGTGCCTTAGGGTGTCGAGAGGTGTGCTGCACTTTCACTAAACGCTAATCGCGGCGTTATGCCCTTTAACACTTCCACCCTATAGCTTAATTCTTAGCACTTGTAGTTTCCATCCCGACGGCCAGCGGTCGGGTCCAGGTCCTGGACTAGGGGTAGGGGTCTCATTTAACCCCATGGAATCCGGGTACTCGCGGAGTTGCCACTCGCTGACGGCTCGCCACAAAACTGCCTCTGCGTTTTGATACTTATTATTAATTTACCAGTCTAGCTCTTCGGCGCTGCCTTGCCTGATGTTAAGCGATGATGTGATCTACGATGAAACACGCTTGCCTAGAAGAAACTGATTCATTTGCGACTTGAAGACCCATTCTGGCAACGCAATCCACAGTAGCGGTTCACACAATAAAAGTAGAATTAAAGAATATCAACCATGAAACGATGTCGCCTTTTCGTGTTGCCTTGGTTATATTTTATGTCTTTGTGTAGATTAACTTATGTAGCATTGCGCAGTTCACGCGCTATCGCATAATGAATATAATGGGCAGAGTGACGAAGTTCATTCGTATTCGTACATTTCAGCCATAAAGTCTGATATTCATCTACAATACGCCAGCTGTTGCAACACATTCTTTGTACCTACTGGTTTATTTTAAAACGAACTAAGTATAGTATTGTTTTATTTAAATTACACGGGAATTACTCACGTAAGATTAAGCCGGTTACTCCGACTGAAGTTTTCCGTGTAATATAAATAATATGTGTGAAAACCACGTCAGTTTCCATAATAATATAGTATTGTTGTTTATAAAGTTATTGGCGTTACCCGCGACTTCGTACGCGTAGATTTTTATTTAAACTTTTTAACTTCCTTGAGAGAATCCTTTTTAGCAGGCCTCAGGCCTTTACACTTCGAAAGGAATCTACCTGCCAAATTTTAGCTTTATAGGTCAAGTGGTTTTTGAGATTTCGTGATGAGTAAATCAGTCAGTGGTTTTTCTTTTTTTAATTTGTCGTTTTCGTTTAGCTAGAATAAGCATGATTTTGTTGTTGACTAACTCAAATTGGAGAAACATGTCAAGTTAAGAATTAAATATTATTATTTTTAACTAAATTTAAGTTTCTTATAAGGTGTGGCAATCGATTTAAATACACGATTTTCTCTTTAATGTTGCAACATATTCATCCATCGACTGAAATTGACAAAGAAAACTCTTTGAAAAGACACTCAAATCCTAACACAACAGTACAACACAATCATAACAGTTGTAAAACCCCGAAAAGTCCGTAAGCTTTTCCTCTGAAATGTTCACATTATTCACGATTCGTTTGCTTGTGGCTGTTTATTCTGGGACTGTGTGTGTAGGACTGAGAGCAAGTTCACCTGAACAAGTACGTGCTGCGTGTAGCTTTTGTAATCCCGCTTGAAACCGTGCCTATGAAAAGAACATCATTCTTTACATACACATTTGATGAGCAAATTTATTTCAATTTAAAAGCAATTACTTTTGTTTGGCCATTAAAAAACGTTTTCGACTGCGTATTGGTATGTACCAAGGAAGATATAATGATGGATTCTTGGATATACATTATGACACGTATTGAAACTAAAATAAAAGGCTTGAGCCCAATACATTGTATACAGGGTTATACGGAATCTATTCACGATTCACCCGCGTTATATACCTCTTTGAAGCCACTTCCTTGGTAGCGACAGCAACGTTCTTTTACTTAGATGTTTTTTTTTTTCTATGATGTAATATGTCCATGTATAAGACTTCAATTGTGGTTCTTGTTTTTTGTAGGAAAAATATAAAATCGCCAAAAAACTGTTGATCCGATCGCTACCAAACTGCACAAGACCACTTCCTGGGCTAATCTGAATATTGCTTCAAAATTTCATCAACATCGGTCTAGCCGTTTCAGAGTTCA
The DNA here is from genome assembly GCA_914767915.1 of Agriopis aurantiaria. Lineage (NCBI taxonomy): Eukaryota > Metazoa > Arthropoda > Insecta > Lepidoptera > Geometridae > Agriopis > Agriopis aurantiaria. The sequence continues at coordinate 8,037,534 of OU611983.1, read as the reverse complement.
TAAGGAACATACCTACACACATTGCCTTTTATAATATAGATAGATAGATTAGATTGATTGAACTCTAAGTGAGATAAATGTAAATGAAGTTCCTGTTCCATGGGTACAGTCAGGTTTGTTTGAATGACTTTTTTCCATGGAACCGCTGATTTTGAGATTTCAGAGTGAGTTCCATATTAAAGCAAAGACTAGTAGTAGTTTAAAATTATGAGTACATTTACCTCCTTTCGGATTCGAATACCACCGTGTCATGTAACCCTGTATAGTATACGTATTGATATGTACTTTCGCATTACAAATTTAACGCCTGTTAAAATAAGATAAACATTGTTAAAGCAAAAATGATCTGTAAATATTTTTATGTTTACTGAAAGCTGAACAATATTTGCCCCATCGGCTTTTTGTTTTTTACGTCTACTGAAATTAAAATACGTGCCTTTAATTCTGAATATACGTTTTTACAAAAAACAAAAATAAATACGGCTCTAAAATGAAAAGCCAACAATCGTATAATCGGATCATGATCGAAGACCCGGCGTTGTGATAGCATCAAAGAGCCCATTTATGATAGAGTGCGGCGGTATGCGACGGAAATACACCCCCTCTCCGCAACAGGTAGACCAAGTTAGCGGCTTTGCGATCTAGCCGATATTGTTGTCTATTTCTGTCTTATACATACTACTATTAGTTCGCCCTGAACTGAGACCTCACTGTTCCATTTTTCAAGCATTCACTTCACCTACACTAAGGTACATCCGCTCCATAGTTATCCTACCTACCATGATCTTGATCGAAAAATACTATTCTGCGGAAAAATATGACAGTAAACGGCTACGATCTCGCTACGTTATGCTACGATCTCAGGCTACGCCGCCGCGAGGCTACGATGATTGCTACGATATAGTAGTCTTTGGCTATGATGCTACTATAATCAACTGACAGTTTTCACTTTAGTAATTTCAGATTTGTATATTGATTGAACTAGCGACCCGCCCGCCCGGCTTCGCACGGGTGTAATTTACGTACGAAGTTGGGGCGGGTCGCTAGTTATATATATAAACTTTCCGTGAAAATGTATCTAACTGGTGGTGAAAACCGCATCAAACCGTTGCGTGGTTTAGGAGGAGTTAGCGGCCATACAGACAGACGCGGAAAGCGACTTTAATTTATACTATGTAGAGAAGAGAAGAGAAGAGATAGAGATAGAGAAGAGAAGAGATAGAGATAGAGAAGATAGAGAAGATAGAGAAGATAGAGAAGATAGAGAAGATAGAGAAGATAGAGATAGAGATAATTTCATTTCGGATTCATTAGGAACTCGTTCCTTTAACCAACGGTATATTTATAACTTTGTTATTTTAATATATTTACAATCCCTGCATCGGACTAACTCATATACGAACTTAAAAATTCTATTTACTTGAAGTCTAGGCATAAATTTCATGAAGATCGAATGAACGGTACTCAAACAATCATCGTACAAACATACAAACATAAATTTGTTTAAACTCTGATTTGTTTCATAAAAGACTAAGACCTCACTGTTACCTACATCAATGAAGGCCTTCTCTTCTCTTAGTCAATAACTAATTACGAGACTGAACACAGAACGCTGTTTTACGGTGGGGTACGCTGATGACCTGACAATCCTGGTCTCAAGCCAATTCGCCAGCGTGGCATGCAACCTCATGAATAATGCACTAAAAATTGTAGAAAGATGGTGCAACGAATATGAGCTCACTGTCAACCCGGGTAAAACGGAGCTTGTAATGTTTACGAACAAAAGAAGTTTGGGACCTTATAAACTACCCTCCCTCTTTGGACAACAGCTCTCCTTGTCGGAAGAAGTTAAATACCTGGGAATCATACTAGATAGAAAACTAAATTGGGCAAAACATCTCGAAAATAAAGCAAAGAAGGCCACCATATCATTCTGGCAGTGTAGGAAAATGATAGGGAAATCATGGGGTCTCAACCCCAAAATAACACTTTGGCTATATAATACCGTAGTCAGACCCTCTCTGACTTATGGTGCAGTAGTATGGTGGCCCAGAACCAAACTAAGTATAACAACGGATAAATTAGCCACGATACAAAGATTAGCTTGTGTAGCGGCGACCGGTTGCTTGAGCTCCGCGCCCACAGTGGCGCTGGAAGCCCTACTGGGGCTGACACCGCTACAGTTTTTCATACAGCAAGAAGCAGCAGCATCCGCTTACAGGCTCAGAGCTTTAGGTCTCTGGGTACAGGATGATCTAGCCAAACATACCACCATACTAGCTGCCTACGCAGATTGCAACCCAACAATGGTGTCACTATATGATAGGGTACCAAAGAAATACATCTTCACAAGGACTTACAAAATTCAATTGTATGAAGAACACAGCGACAGCTCTGGGATAAAGGAAGTGAGGATCTATACAGATGGGTCTAAGACAGATAGAGGCACTGGGTCTGGTACGTTTTCGGAAGACCTCAATATACATATAACAACTACCCTGGGTGAATTTAACTCCATTTTCCAAGCAGAATGTGTAGGTATCATCCAAGCGGCAACAGCGGTACTAAATAGACAGGTAACCGACCAAAATATTAGAGTTCTCTCGGATAGTGCTGCAGTGCTGAAAGCATTACAGCGAAACGAGCATACCTCAGGACTAACTATACAGTGCCATAACTTGCTGGAAACCGTAAGTAAACATAATAATGTTACTCTCCAATGGATCAAGGGGCACAGTGGGTCCAGGGGAAATGACGCGGCTGACGAACTGGCGCGGAGAGGCTCGAGCATACGACCTGTAGGGCCCGAGCCGATAATCCCCCTACCTTTCAGCCAAATCAGATCCTGGATTAGACAACGTACTACAAGACTCCACAAAGAATACTGGGCAAGTACCAAAACCTGTAGACAGTCAACGGAAGCTTTCCCGGAACTCAATCCGAGATATTCTCGTAGATTGGTGAATCTCAAACGTGACAAACTCCGGCAAATTGTTGGGTTTGTCACAGGTCATTGCCTCTTAAACAAACACCTTTTTAAAATTAGGGTTACAGACAGTCCCCTATGTAGAGGGTGTCTGGAGACTGATGAAACGGCCGCACACTTGCTGCTGGAGTGCAGCAGCGTGGCAGAACAACGAAACACTATCCTCGGATCACCGAGGACGCTCTGGGAGGCCTGCGCAGGCATAAGCGAGCTGCTGGCCTTCCTGGAGGAGACCGGGTGGCTGAATTAGCTGCAACCGGGAGACGTAAAATGGGCCAATGAGTGGCCTAGTTGCGGAAAATGCCCGCTACACAAGTAACAAGTAACAAGTAAGTAGTCAATAACTAGTAGTTCGCCCTTAACTGTGACCTCGCACCCCATAAACCATCGGAACCCTTGATAAATTTTTCCCTTATTCGAACTAAAAAATTGTATTGAAACGAACTACTTGCCTACAAAGTAACATGAAGATCGGATCAACGATACACATTTTATCGTCGAACAAACCATGCACGCTGAAACGCTGACTTGTCCCATTAGCCACCTCTTTTCGCTCGGTCAATTAACGCTCTCAATTAACGCTCTATTCATGTTAGCATGACTGTAAGGTTTAACTGTTAATTATTGATAGATAACTCTTTATGGTTCACACCAGAAATGACGTATAGAACTTAAAACTAGTGCAACAACTAGCGGTCTTATCGCTAGCGATATCTTCCAGGGCCACAAGGAAAGGATATAAGGAAGATTTTATAGTAGACAATAGAATCGATCACACGACATAGTTCAAATTCTATCGAAAAAGTTTTTCAATACAAACTGTGCTCTCCTTCCTGTAATTACTCCACCATCTACGCTGTAATATTTTGTTCGCATTTTGTAAATTGATACGATTTAATCAGAGTCTGAATGTTAAAGTCCCAACACAAATCTGAATCCTGATTTGCATGATATCACAAACATGCAAATCAGGATCACGTAATTCCTATACTACTCTGCACAGAAGCTTGGATTCAAACGAAGCTTTGAAATCCTAAAACTTGAATTGATCTATTATTTCCTTTGGGATTGCAACGTCGATTACATCAGGGACCTTTGATTGCCCTGTTGAATATGAAATAAATAAAAAATATGGAATATTCATTTAATATTAATAGCGTGGTAATTCTAGGGGCCTTGTGGCCTTTTTTATGGCTTCCTGTTTTAAGCGATTCTGTTAAAGGTGATGCGAAAAGTTGCACGACCGCAAACCGTATCTCGCGGCGTTAAGGTTCACGATCGCGTGAAATTTCCGCTCCACGCTGCTTCAGCGCTGTTTTGGGCCCGCGTAAAGCCCCTGGACATTCTTAAAAGTCTGACAATGATCTTCAATGAAATTATGACGGATGACTTGCGAGATATCTTCGAGATGCAAACGCTGTAAGTAACTACCTACAAACCTACCTAAAAGACTGACAAATTCGACGGATTTTCATACTACTTACTTCGTGTTTCAATTTGGTTTTTGTCGTATTATTCTATTCTAAGAATACAGACAACATTGGAGAATACATTTGAATACAATATTGGAGTATTTCGGCCATATTGCCAGGAAGGACAACGACAATCTAGAAAAGTTAATTGTAACAGGCAAAGTCGATGGAAAGCGATCCCGAGGCCGCAGCCCGATGCGTTGGTCTGACCAGATTCGTACCATCCTAGACACATCAGTATACGATGCGCTGCATGTCGCCGAGGATAGGGGAAGAAAGGAGAGACTGATGGGGGGTGGGGGTCACGACCCTCAGACATGAGGAGCACGACGCGAGGAGGAGGAAGAATACAGAAAACTCGACAATTTACAACAAATGTACAGAACAACAACGATATACAACACAGACACGATACAGGCCCTGTGCTTAGTTTGAGGCACGCCTACAATTCTATTTAGACAATAATTACCTATTCTGTTCTGTTTTCTTCTGTCCTCTTCTGTTCTCTTTTGTCCTGTTCTGTTCTCTTCTGTTCTGTTCTTTTCTGTTCTGTTATATTCTATTCTACTTATAGAATGTCCATACCATGTCACTATTCAGCGTTTTGAATGAAATAAATCTATTCTCAGACTGGTCTAAATCGTTAAGTATATTTAGGATACCTCCTAAATATACGGCCGATCCGATATCCGATTTCCTGGCTTTTTCTTGTTTACATTTTTGCATAGTATTTTTCTTTTTCTGTATTTTATTACGAGATCATGTAAAAATATATAGGAAAATCGGATCATCCGTCTTTAAGAATTATTTAAAGGAAAGGTAGGATGGGGCAAAACCCGTTATATAAATAGCACTAAATATTAGAATCCTTTATTACTCCAATAAGTGCTTTCGAAAACCACTAAATATGTTATAAAAGCTGACCATAGTTTTAAACCTTTAATAGGGCTTAATTTACAAACGAATTAAACATTCTGGTAATAAAATAATCCTCTTTCGCTTTTGAAGCTTAATTTTAGTAGGTATTAATAGTTTTTTAATTACTTAAGGTGGCAGCTCGCCATCCCATTTTCACACACTTTTACCCTCAAAATCTAAAAATATGGGTACTCTTTTGTTTGTTTTTTGTTATTATTCGTGCAACTTGAGTGACGCAAACAACAACTTTCAAAAAAGAGAGTTTGAAGTCTGATTTATGCCAGATACGTTCGCACCCGCCACACTATCTTACCATATCTCTTTTGTTTGTCTGATCTATAGGTAAACTTTTCAAGTTTTGTTGGGTTAAAGTTCCCAAAATTAGGCACACTGGTAAGTGAGTGAAATATCGTAAACATTGCGTTAAATACAAAACAATATTTGTGTACACAGTGGTTTAGGTTATTTGGTTAAGCGTCTTCCCTGTCGACCGCCTAAAAGCAGTGACCCAAAAAAAATATCTCAGTGTTTACCCAAAATTTTACTCGACGCTTTCAAAATAATAGAAAATTGCGAGCCAAATATTACTTTTACGTTGCTTACCCAAGAACTAGAAACATGTTGTGTTCAAGTGTAAACAAGTATCATCATCATCATCATCAGCCTGTAAACGTCCACTGCTGAACAAAGGCCTCCCTCGTAGAGAGGAGTGTAAACAAGTATACGTATAAGTAAGTGTAAACCTCGACTGCTTATGTTATTACAATATTATGATTTATTACTGACCATATTATACGATGCAAATGATGGCATATGGTACTAAGACGAGCTCCGTAACTGCTGGCCTTTTGGAAAACTCAGAGTCACACAGCGGAGAGAGAGAGAGTAGTGTTTAACCATATATTATTAAAATATATTTAAATATTTCAAATCACACAAATTAAATAAAAACCCTCAAAATAATATAAACACAAGCACAAAATCATCATCATCATCAAATATGATGATATACAATTTTCGCCTTTAAACAAAGCCGTTTTAGATAGCATATAGATCATGGTGTAAGCGGGTGAAAAACGAATTCTAAATCATGATCAGACCGCGCCTTAACATTATACAAAATTGTGCCGATTATTTAAAAAATGCCTTACGTACATAAGTAACGTTTTGATTAAAAATCATTGGCATAAACTAGTTTCAATAATTTCATAACATTTCTATATCACCTAGACTACATGTGACTACGGACACTGCAGTGTTGAATCGACAGAAATTTTAATAATGTAAAATACATGCGATAAAATGGTTTGTTCTGTACTCATCCTAAGACGTGTCATCCTATTGGTATAGTGTTCTGTTCATTAGCCATCCTAACTTAACGCATCCTATTATTATTTTTGTTGATCATAAATTCAACTGAAATCTGTTGAAAGTGTTTTACTTAACAACTCTTTATTTTAGCAAAATAGTAAAATTATTACCTAATAGTAAACGTACTAAGTATTTTGCCTAAATACACACGAATTTTTGAAGTAGTAAACGCATATTATCCAAACATCTGTGTATTAAGGCAATGAGCGATTACTATACTTAATTATAACTCTTGTAAGTACAATTGTACGCAGTACACCTACGTAGTTTCCTTGTTTTCGGCACTCCACATGTTCTGTTCTCTCTGACAAGACAACTTTGGATTTCCCCCGAGATGGCATGTGCTTCAATGTACAAATATTTGATCGTTTGTAGGTTCAGCCACTAACGTTGATACATTATTGCCAAAACAATTCAGGACACTTGTTACACGGTCATAAACATGCGATAGACGTATATTTTATTATATTTCATACGCAATTGTAGACCGAATTACCAATTTATGTAAACCCAAGTGTGGAAAAAGTCAATTGATAATTCAACCTACTACATACCTTACCTACCTTTTCCTAATCGTACGTTTTAAATGTCTCAGTTCATTTATCTTTTCGACACTATGTTTTAGTAGGTATGTAATTTTTCTTGAGATGTATGTTAAATAAATGTTTGGCAAACTCCGCCAAACAGTCTATTTCTGGACTGGAATTTGTAATCGGCGTCTTTTACAAAGCAGCGTCAAATATTTAGCATCTTTCAATACATTGTCTTGACAATACGAGACAATCCATAACAACGACCTACTTTCCTGTGGAGTCGCGAAAGTAATCCGCCTTTTGAAATGTATTGGAAACGAAGATAAAACGTTGATAGGGAACAGTCTACACGCAGTAAGAGAGACTCGTTTATTTGTGTATGAATGCATTTAAATAATTAGACCATTAGTAGAAGATATTACACTTTTTAAATAAAATCCTGTATAAGATCTAGCAACAAATAAGTGCAAATGTCTCAGTAAAATCGTATTTCCCTTACCTTAAAAAAAATTATACTAGTTATTGCTCGCGGCTTTGTACACGTGGACTTTATATAAATGTTAACCCCCGTTTGCCCCCCTTAATTCGGCTCTTTCGCAAAATCATTTCTTGGCGGACCTCTACATCCCATAAGGAATACCCATTAAATTTCAGCTTCATAGGTCAAGTAGTTTTCGTGATGAGTGAGTGAGTGAGTGAATTTCGCTTTTATATTTATAGCTTTAATAATAGGCTTGTCGTTGTATCAGGGGCTATATATTATATCCCAAGTTTGCCTATTTATAGGAACTTATAATACAACTTACAAAATGTTCGCTGATTCCCTGTAAAAATACATTAACGCTATTTACCGCACGCTTTGTTTAATGGTTCGGAAAGTGCCTATTACTGAATGTGTGTATACAAAATTTATTTTAATATTGCGTTAAATTATGGGTAAAAAGAAATGTAAATTTTGACTTCGCCGGGTGGTTTTGTGATGAGTAAGCTTGAGTGGTTGCTTTGTTTCTTATAAATTTAACTGTGTTGCAAAGATGAATTATTTGAGTGAATCGTGAGTCTGAAGAGCAATGGTGGCCGAGCGGTAGCTTGTGCGCTTTAGAATCTGACGGCACCTGGTTCGATTCTCGGCCCTACAACAACGAATTATTTGGTACTTAAATAAATTATGTGCAGATTCAATACCATCCCTCATAAGCGGTGAAGGAAAATATCGTGTAGATTTTTACCAACCAATTTTCCCAACCGATTTACTTTAATAGTCAATGTTATTAGCCTACTTTTTTGTCATTTTTAAAAGCTGACCCTATGTTCGCAATAGGCATGATGACTAATATTTTTTTATTACCTCATAAAAAAGCTGATCATAAATAGAGCCCATCAACGAAAACAAAATTAAAATTAGTTCAAAAATAAATAAGATATAAGCAGATATAAGCATTTAAATTTCATGCTAGACAGAGAGCGCACTATACTGAGCCGTGACGTCACGGCTCAGGAGCGCCATACAAATGCTATACTAACACACGCTTTGTGAGAAAGTGACAGAGCATCCCCTCCCTATCCCCACCTAAAATTTTAAACGCTCATATCTCAGAGATTTATCAGCCAATTTAAATTATTTTTTCAGTATGTGTAATGTATTTAGTTATATTCCTCGCTAAGCCGGTTATTTGTAATAAATTAAACATGAGGCCACATGCCTATTTTAAATATCTTATTTTAAACGATTGGGTAGGATTTATTTAACACTAGTTATGTAAAAAAACTTGAAAAAAGACTTAATTTTGACTGTGTAATATTATAAAATAAAACAAAGGAACTAAAAATAAATAAATAAAACTAGCATATAAATAAAACTTTACCAACACGCAACATTCGCTTCAAACATACTCCTCGCCGCTGTCTGAGTTTCCGCAGCGTTATAATCTTTGAGCGTTCTATCTAGAGCTAATAGATTACTAGGCAAATGTGCTCCATCTTCGACCGCATCATCGCTCTCGTCAGGTGAAATTGCAGGCAAACTTTGGCCTAGACCGATATGAAAGAAAAATACTACGCTCTAGGTTCTATTCTGAAACGCTCAAGTTATTCTCTGACCCTTTCACTCTTATGAAATTGCTATTGAGATAGAGAAGCCGAAAAAATCTGAAACTCGCCAGAATAGTTCGTTCAGCTGTCAATGGCAAATGATAAATTACATCGCAGGCGCTTTCAGCGCATTTTTTATTCACACAGTTTCGCACATTTCCCGCAATCCCGCACTGACCACAGTGGCACTTTCACACGCAGGGGTCAGTGTTACTCCGTACATAAAGTGTAGAGTAGAATACTAACATACTTAAATTACGAACGTTATTGATTATAAACCAACATTAACCTCTCGCAGGCAGCTTCCCTACATAATAATAATAACTATAAATAAATAAATATTTGGGTCATTTTTACGCACACAGTCATCTGACCCTAAACTAAGCAAAGCTTGTGATATGGCTGCCAGAGGCTGATATACATACATATATATTTTTAAATACATACTTAAATAGATATTAACACCCAGATATAGAACAAACACAAATGTTCATCACATAAATGTTTGCTCTATGTGGAAATCGAACCCACATCCCCAAGCCCAGAAGGCAGGATCACTACCAACTGGACCAACGGGCTACCTACTAAACATCTTTTTGTTCCATGACTTTATACAAACACAATCACCGTTTTTATTTTGTAGCAAAAAAAATTGTGGTGTATTTGTAGGTGCAAGAGACGGGCGCCGCGTTCCTTCTCATTTGAAACCATATATAGTTATAGACATCTGGAGCTCCAATTAAAATGTGTTTGTTTTTGTACAACGGAAAAATAAAACGGCAAAGTGTGAGTCGGACTCGCGCATTGAGAGTTCCGTACCATCACAAAATACAAAAAGTAGTACAAAAAGACAACGCCCAGGCGGTCACCCATCAAAGTAGGTACTTATCGCGCCCGATGTTGCTTCACTTAGTGGTGAACAGAAATTTGTCACAGACTCGCATTTGGCCATTATATATAATATTAACTTTTTTTTTTTATTATAAATAGGCTTGCGCTTGGCCGCCAGCTCGCCTGATGTTATCGATGATACGGCCTACGATGGAGCACGCTTGCCTAGAAGAAACCTATTCACTCTCGACTTGAAGACATCCAGATTGTAACTATCGGGGAACACCCACTCAGGCAGCGAATTCCACAGACTAACAGTTCGCACAATAAATGTGGAATCAAAGCGCTTCGTACGGGTTCTCGGAATATCAACCATAAAGCGGTGACCTGCGATTTTTCGTGCCCACTCTGGCAGTCCGATAAAAAAATGGGCAGGAGGGAATCAAATCATGCAGATCTGAAGCACACTCTCCGAAATGTATCTGATAAAAAACCGATAGACTAGCAACCTTGCGCCCACAGAAAAGAGAAAGAAAACTTTTTCTCTTCTGTGCTTGCGCCGATGCTCAAGACTAAGAAGCTTAATCTGAACCAGGGATTCATTGCTGATGAGCCTCTTGGCACGTTTCTCAATAGACTCCAACGCCCCAAGCTGGTACTTAGCTGATCCATCCCAAAGTGCACGACCGAATGTCCGATGTTGTTTTACTTTAGAGTGTGTACTATAATCATGTCAAGTTTGACGTTTTTATATTTTACCATTTTTAAATTAGAGCCACAGATATACACAACCAGATCGGCAATATATTTTAGTGAAAGAGACAACTTGATATGGCTCAGCACAAGTACGAAAAGGACATAAATAGATTTTGTTGTCCTTATCGGCGTGACCTGTTTTTGGTACCTCAAGTGTCAAAATCTGTAATAATCAGTGACAAACAAAACGGGTCTGAATTATATTTATTGCCTTTTTTTGGTGATTTAATGTGATAAATGCGTGTTTCCTCTGAGAAATAATTGTAAAAGATATTTTACAATGGTTGGTTGTAGCATTTTGGGCTGCAAGAAGCGCAGTGAGCGAAAATACGATGAAATATCATTTCACACGTAAGTAAACATATAAAGCTTGTAACGATCACCTAAATAAATTCAGGATATCAATTCGCAAATATTTTATTCATAATTAGTCAGTTTTTAGGTCGATTTGTGGTCTAATTCTATGAATTTTATCAAATTATTCACTTAGAAAATAAATTATGAATGTTGCCAGTTTATGAAAGAAATTACCCACCGCAACTAACATAAATTATTCGTTCTGCAGGTTTCCAACTGATCCTGTCACATTGCTGAAAAAAACTGGCACATTGCAAGAAGTGCAAAATACCGACCCTTTTATGCCCATATGAATATGGTGAATGTTAATATTAAATATATATTAATGAGGCCACAGTTATGAAGCTGGAAAAGCAAAAGGCGATTTCGGCGAACCGATTCAAAAAGCTACGCGCTGTTCGTGAAATTTGTACTGTAAACATTAAAGAGTCTATTTATCTAATTATTTGGAATGTTATACATAATTCCATTCATGAAAAAACTAAACTGACCAAGAGCAAGTCGGGCTCGCGCGCTGAGAGTTCTTTACAATCACAAAATACAAAAAGTTGTGCAAAAAGACAACATCACGCCCAGGCTGTCACCCATCCAAGTACCGACCGCGCCCGACGTTGCTTAGCTTAGTGGTAAACAGAAATTTGTCACTGACTCGCACTTGGCCAGTGTTTATTATTTGTTGTTTTACTTATGTTCACTATAATCCGCTAAATTTGACGCTTGTACAGATTACCGTTTCTACACTAGAACAAATCCAAAAATACGTTTAACGTTTGTTGCATGAGGGACCCCCGTTCCGTTTTAACTCTGACTTTTTTATTATATTTTATTAATTATAAAAAATCATGCTATGGTTACTTTACAACCTTTTTTCTAGTACTATATTCTAATCTTAACAAATAATTATAATAAAAACGCAAGTAACTTTCTGTCTGTTTTTACGAGGAAATGGCTAAGTCATGGTATAATAATATACTCCGCCAGGTATAGCAATCCGAGAAATAATGTTTACGTGGGCGTCCCGCAATGATGTCATGATGTCAATTTACAACAGGTTCGAGAGAGATGACGATACACCACGTAACAGCTGATTGAATAAAGTGGCAACTGGACAGTGACGTCATTGCGGGACCACTCTCAAATTGCTAGACCTTGTTTTCTTAGATCATGGGCTAAGTCAAATTTTGTCAGGACGATAGGGGTGTGTCATGAGGACAGACAACGTACTTTTCTTCCCAGAAAATTGCAGGTAGCTCCGTGGGTTGCAGCAGCTAGTGTATAAAATATAAATATTTAAAAGGTAGTATTGTTTCCAAAGTACTCATTGAAGATTCACACCCATCATAGTAGGTAAATTACCCTAACTTATAGCAAATCATTTTAATGTGGCAACACACCTTGTTGAAGCGAGAGGCACTGAGCTAGCCACGCTCATTGAAAATCTATAGGTAGTAGATCTGTGATTAGAGCAAATACAAAAATATGTTTAAAAAAAGGTTTGATGTATGGGAACCTCCCTTTAGATTTTACTTTCTGACCCAATATTATTATTGCTTATTTAATCCGCCGTAACATTACATGTTCTGTGAAAATTTCAACTGGCTATATGTTATGGTTTGATATATACAGCTTTTAAAAGGTAGGAGGAACAGACAGACAGGCTTAGTTATAGGGTTCCATTTACACACATTGGGTATGGAACCCTAACAATGAATTATGAAATGTCATAGAATTTAAATTGTTAGTAAAAAATTAATTAATTCATTGTTATTTAAATGTCATAGACAAATCTAAGTTTGACCACCGGCAGGATTGGAACGTGTAATCCGGGTAAACATCCCGAGCGCTGTAACCGCTCGGACGGGTAGTAAGTACATGCTGAAGTGTAGAACAACACTCCAATTCTAAAATTTACTCTCGAATTGCTAGATATGATTTATGGAATTTGCTTACGAGAGGTTGGTAATCTATACTAATATTATAAAGAGGAAAGATTTGATTGTTTGTTTGTTTGTTTGTTTGCATTGAATAGGCTCCGAAACTGATGAACCGATTTGAAAAATTCTTTCATTGTTGGGAAGCTACACTATCCCCGGGTAACATAGGCAATCTTATATTTTCAAAAAAAATAGGGATCCTTACTAAAACTCCAATAATGTAACCAAAGGTGTAAAAAAATAAGATTTACAATTTTGACTTTGGGCGTTTGACAGTTCTAAGACAGGACAACGTCTGTCAGGTCAGCTAGTCACCAATAACCCTGTATACCTAAACTAAGATGAAAACAGAAATAAATCATTTAACGGTTGACCTTAACTTTGCTACGATGACATTCAGTGTGTCATAGTTTATCACACTAAGACATTGTGTGGGTCGACATCATCGTGAAAATAGAATTAAGTACACTACTACTATAAATGCAAAAGTTTGTTAGTGTGTATTTAAGTGTGTTTCTAAAATTGTTTGTATTTCAGCAATAATATGGGGGTTATATCCTGGATTAACACAGATTACTTTTTATACTGAAAAAATATTGGTTTCCGTAGGACAACGGGTGAAACCGCGGGATGCTACTTGTATTTAGATAAATAATTATAACTTGAATAAAAAGAGTCTATCATTATTTTTTTACTTTTTACATATTTGTGGTTATTACTTGTGGTAATTATTATTGTCTGCGGATTTAAGAAAACACAGGTGAAGTATTGAGTGAATAATAACGGCGCACTCCGCACTCTCCCGGCACAGCAAGGCCGTCGAGCCGGGCAGCACGTTGCGGCAGTCGCGCGCTAGCGGCCGCTGCGACCCGCCGCCGCTCGTAGCCCGTAGCGCGTAACGACGTTACCGTAGCGCCGTAGCATCGTAGCAGCTACGAGCGTAGCGCGAGCGCACAACTTAACAATTTTATTAGAAAGTAATTTTCGGGAGTCATTATACAGTGTCTTGATACAAAATTTCATTGGCAATTAGAAATTTTGTTATCTCAATGTTGTTAAAATAATATCGCGAGCACAAAGTTCTTAAACAAATGTTTGGCATAAATGGAATATAATTACGATTGTCGAGATAAGGCTCAGTCAATAATTGCTCACCCGAACGCGTGCCGTATCGCTTGATATGGATCCATTTCATTATTAAGTTTGTGCGTCTGGTATAAGGGTACAAATGAGATTTATTAACAAAGCCAGCATTGTAAAATAATTTACAATCTTCGTTAAAAATATTTGAATATAGTTAGGCGGTTTCACTCGCTATCTTGCAAAGGATCTACGCTATCTTCATTCAAAATTTCATCAAAATCCGTGCAACCGTTATGGAATTAAGTGGGAACAAAGACATTTGTGGGATTTTCGGATTTATAATATAAGTGCGATTATAGTTTTACGAAAGCCTACAACTGTATCTTCTAGGACCAGCCATATCTCTCCACTATTCCCAAATCTACCTAATCGGTTCTTTTCAACACAATAAAATTTAAAAAACCAGAAAATTAACTAAAACTACTATAAATAACTAAAAACTAAAACTTAAAATAACTATATACTAATCTAAAAGCCCTCGGTGGAAGGAAAAGTGAACTAAAAATAAAAAAAATTGTTCATATCCTTTTACAGTATACCTTAACCCCAACCAATTATGGACTTGACCCAAAAAGTCGAAAACAAAAAGCAAATCATGGCCCATGACGAACCCATTGTTACCCCAATCTGGTGAAAACGGATGAGTGTGCTGTACGACATTTGAACTTTGCACATTTGTCATAATTATTTAACATTTCATTTTAGGGTCAGTTCGCGGTTCCCTTATTCTCTGCTATGATTAATCTTCGTAGTATTGTTAAATGCGACAATTCCTCATATTTTATGGTATTCATAAAAAAGAAACAAAATTACCGCGGCTAATCCTATTAAATTGAATTTGAGATAGGAGATCTGCGGAGCCCTCGTCTCGTCTCATTTCGTGTTTTATATTACCCAACCTGTAACTTGAATACGAAAAATTCAGGGGAGAACACTCGTTTTTTGCGGACTTTATGAGATTTTAGGATTATTTTCGAAGCGTTGTTCAGCCTTTAACTAAGAGGTAGTTTCAATACAATTTTTTTTAAATATTCATAACAAATTGATCTTGACCACGGTTTGCTAGAAATTTTTAAAAGCATTATCATCATTTATTACAGGCTCGCTAAGAAGCGTTTTGACGGTGCAATGAAATTGTTAAACTGAATGAAATGTTGTTATCCAGCCTTATTAATAATATTTAAAAAAACACCTGTAAATTATTTTTTATTTATTTAATGAGTCTGATCTCTTTATCTAGTTTTCTGAACGTAAAAATTTAGCTGCTACCCGATATAGCTGACAGTGAAATCATGAAAATATCATTTCGTTCAGATTTTCACATGAAAGCACAGACGGTCTTCAAAATTTATTTATTCAACCAATTTCTTAAAAATATAAAGTGTCATAGGTATATAAAGTCGTTGGATTTTCACAATGTTATTTTAGCTGTCAGATCATTTTTAAAGCAGGTCGAGTATGGATACAGTTTTCAGAAATTTAAGCAAAAAGTTTCTCTCTGTCATCTATGTTATCCAAAGGATCTCAAATATTCGTAGAATAGGTAAATACAGTCTCAATTTAAAAACTAATTTTAATCAAATGTCGCTCCAATAGATCTCGAATAAACTGCTTACATGACCACCTAACAGAATATATCATATTAGTGTTAACGTCTTATTTAGTTACTAAATATAAGTTAGTATTAAATAGCGAGACTTCTGCCGTTTCATTATCACTTAGATCATTTGTCTATGTCCCTTCTCTATTTTTGTTTTTTATTGTCTACGTGTGTCCACCATCGAGCACGGGAACTTGCCAAGAGCAATCCCATCGATTACAGAGCAACGCGTGTCTGTCACCGTATACGTTTCGGCAAATAAAAAACACGAAAATACCAACACAGGTTTTCTAGAAAAAATTGCTTTTTAACTAATAGGTATTGTCATAATCAAATTAAATGAGCAATCAAATAGGAATCTGTTCCTGTTTTTCCTTACAATTATGTAATATTCAGATATTTCCTAGTCTTCGTTAATCCCAGTGCGTTGCGACTCCAACACGTTTAATCCGAAGACAATCCTACGCTAATATTGTCTTATACAAGACAGGCTACCCATTTCAATATGATTATTATCTCGATAAGTCGCAACAATTGCTATTTATAATGATAAACTTATTTTATTCCTAGGGAGCAAATCTCAAACACAAAAATGTGTTTAACAATTCGCGGTCAAGGCCCTAATTAAAACGAAACACATACAATGTATCTACGAAAACTATTTAAGCTATAAAGCACTATAAAGTGATTGTGACTTTAAAAGTAATTTAAAGCAAGCTTTTGTCTTGGCTGTGCTTGGTAAGATTAAGGCGCCCTGGCAATATCAATAAAATAATAAATAACTATTGTTGACTATTAACAAAATCCTGGCTTAGACATGTGCTTGACCACCATCTTGCCTGATGTTAAGCGATGATGTGGTCTAGATCGAGTACGCTTACTTAGAAAAAACCGATTGACCGACGCGACTTGAAGACACCCAAATCATCATTTAGTTATGCATTGATATTAGATATACGTATTGCCAAAAACTTTAATAGCTTGACATTAAGTCATCATCATCATCATCATTTCAGCCGTAGGACGTCCACTGCTGGACATAGGCCTCCCCCATCGATCTCCAAAAGAGCCGGTTGGAAGCGGCTTCCATCCAGCGTTTCCCTGCGGTCTCTTTTAGGTCGTCTCTCCGTCTTGTGGGTGGACGTCCTACGCTGCGCTTACCGGACATTAAGTATACTGCTACAAATCACGCGAACGCTTATAGTCCTATATTCAGATAGCAAAAAATCACTTTGAAGCTCGGATTATAAAACATGAGCGAACAAGCTACGCAATAAAAATAATCTAAGAAAAACAAACACGTGTAATATTATAGAAGTCAATAGGATGTGTTAATAGTCATTTCCACGGACAACAACATATTGACGATTGAAATACAATATGTAGTTCCTAGAAAATGTTATAACTGGTTTCCATTCGACGATGTTTTCGGCGAAAGACAATGTGTACTATATATAAAACTACTGAAATTGTCCATTTCAAGTATTGGTTGAGTATGGTTGTATGAGTTACTTTTGTATTATCGATCGTAAAGAATAGCCAAATATGCAGTTAAACTTTCGAAGATAGTTTGTCCGAGAAAACATAGTTTTTTTAAATTACTTTGATCTGCCATCTTTTCATCTTAATTTCCATTTCAATGTTGAACTAAAGTGATAAGCATGATAGTTCGAGCAGTTTGGTGTAAAAAAGACAGTTTGCGCTCTTGTGTGGCGCTGAGTTGAAGAGATGTGAGCTGAAGGCATGTAGCGTTGGAAGAAGGCATGGCGGGACCAATCAGACACCTCTCCACTTACCACCATGAGACGGAACCTTCCGCCAACTCGGTGAGTTACATTAATGGCCGACCCTTGCCCTTATTGCGTAAGTCTGGTAGTAAAGAATTAATATTTTATGGGATGACGAAGGTTTTTAAAAAACTTGAATAACTAGTACTTTTCGATCTTCTTCGCCAAAATAAAACATCTCAACATTTCGCAATGTTATTTTAAAGACAAAGAATGCCTAATTTTTTTTCCCCCTCCTTAGTGATTTTTTTATCTGGAAAAATGTGCGAGGATGATTGATGGCTCAAGTGCAAAAAACAATGGTCTAAAAATTAAGCCACTTAAGACCCTCTTTTCCCACTTTTATCAGTTTTGGTTATTCTAGTTTAAATTTGACTGCTTCCATGATTAACTTAAAATAATTACAACATGGTGTCATATCAAAATAAAATTAAACATTTTTTTTTTTTCGAAACACGATTATGGACATTGCACTCGATAGAAGAAAAAAGTAACACTGATTTGCGCTCTTCTACCGATTTTTTGGAAGCATTACTAAATATATCTTAATATACAGATTGCATAATTATGGAGGGAACTGTAAAGGTACATTTTACATTACAGCTATACTTTTCAAAAAATATGAGATAAACCTCAAAAAATATAGAAGTAGCGAAACGCACGACGTTGTGTAAGTACAATGGCTTTGCTCAAGTAAAAGCGACTATAATACAATATATTAAGCGTTATGGTCGTCAATAGTAACAAGCGTTGCTTAAAAGTGAGAAAACTCCGTCTTAAGCGTTTTGTTTTGAAGAATCGTTAATATACCTACGTTTTTTAACCGAGCGAAGAGAGGTCACGGATTCTAATAGGACGTCGTCGTTTCAATTGTATTGTATTTAATATTTTGTTCGACGATAACTTCTGCATCGTTGATCCGATCTGCATGAAATTGTAAGCAAATAGTTCATTTAAATACAATTTTAAGTTTGAATATGGGCAAATTGGTCTAGAAGTCGCGATGAGGGTAGGGTTGCGAGATGAGTTGGGTTGTTTTGGTTTGTTTTAGTCTGAGTTCGCGGAGAACAATTTTAACAAACAAATCGCTGACATGACACTACGCAAGAGTAAATAAAATAAAGCGAATAGATAAACCACAGAAATCATAAAAGGATTAGGATTGCCTCTAAACTTTGCACTTGGTGAAAATACATGAAAAATTGAGTTTGCGTATAAAACATCGTATCTACTTCCGACTTAATGCAATAAACTCTACCCCGAGGCTTTGTTCTTAAGTAAAATATGCCAACCGTAAAAGAATTATTCAACGTTCGGAAAATTATTCGTAGCCTTGCCTATTTGAAGTTTGTTTAAAGAATTTGATGGATAATGAATGGATGATGGATTCAAAGTACTATAAAATCAATCATCAAACATAGATAAAAAGAGATCATAGAGTAGGAAATGATGATAAATTTTGGTGTAATGCTTAATAATTATATAATATAGGCACAAGTAGTTGTCCGTCCCTTGATTCTCGTTGAAGTCCTCTAAGTTAACGCATGTGATGGGACCCTCCGTTACAATCCCCAGCCGGACATTATCACTGCACCCGTGAACTTGGTGACTATAATATTGATATCAAATGTTATACTCATTCTACACCACAAAGAATCCATACCTAGTATTCCATATGTTGTCTGGAAGGTATCGCTCTTACCGATAAGGTTGCCAAGCTAGCAGGCTGCCTGATGGTAAGCAACCACCGTCGCCTATTGATACCTGTAACACCAGGGCATCACATTTACGTTGCCGACTTCTAAGGAACAAAACTTGGCAGCTGTAGCAGCTTAGCAGCTTCTGTAAAATATTAAATAAATGTATTGTTTTTTTTATATATACCTAATTATATTTTAAATAATGCTTTCTTATATATTATGTTTTATTGTGTTGTTCTAAACGGCCATTGTAACATAGTCAAAACATCGGGCGAGAAGTACTAGATTATACCTAAATAAAATAATGGGAGATAAGTCCTGATAGACATTTAAAACAAAAAAATATTCTTCTTGTAAATGTTCTCTCAGTGATGTTAATAAAGAAATGTATTAATTTCCATTGTTTAGCAATTTAGAACTCAAATGCTTTCCAGAGCCGAAGTATCTACACGTTATGTTGTATCGTCAACATAAACTTCGTTATGAGCCCGTCCGGCTCCTGGAAACTTGCTAACTACCCGCAGTTGGATTAAGAGTTAATCCAGTCTTTATTAAATATTGATGCTCTAGTGCAAGGCGGAAGTTATATCAGAACCAACATTTTCTTAAATATAATATTAATCTCTCTGATCTGATATAAAATTTTAGCAGAACGAATTAAGAAAATAACGTTACAAATATTTAGTAAAACTTTCATTTTGATTTAAACATGTTTTCAAACATAAAAATCGAATAGAAAAAGATGTGTACTAACTGTTTTATTTTATTTTCATGGTCTAGCCTTTAAACGGCATCGATGGAGCCAAGCCCAACACTGAGAGGTCTTTAAAAAAAAAGTAAATTTGTGGATTTGGATGATGTTGATAAATTGACTATTGATGATATATAGCATCAACCACAATAGCCCAGTATATTTGTAACCCTATGCTATTGAGGTGAACTACTTGTAGATAGGAGAACAGGGGCCTACAGCTACCTGTTTTAAGCGATTCTGTTTATGTGATGCGAAAATGTGCGCTACTGCAAGCCATATCTCGGCGCGTTAAGGTTCAAGTTCGCGTGATTTTCCGTACTGTGCTCTTTCAGCACTGTTTCGAGCCTGCGTTAAAAGGTAGCCGTAAGGCTTCCTGATCTATAGAATAAGAAACGGCACCTGCCTAATCCTGCCTCATCACAAATTCGTTCTATTCGTTTTCATTCGTTCTGTTTAGATTTCACTTAAGTTCATTCAATCATTTATATCTTCAAAAATGTAAATGAGTGAGCGAGACAAATGAAGCAAGAAGCATAGACTCACAAAACGCTACATAATTATCATAAATTTTTATGTATTTTTACTGCAGTTGTTTGGGTATTGTTTTATGAATAATATGTATGAATAGAATAGAATAATACTTTATTGTTCAACTGTGTACAAAGGTCTTAGGCTTATTAAGTATTTAGTCACAACAGTTGTGTTCATATAGAACATACAATAGAATTATTAGAAACACATATTATATTAAAATACTACATTAAAATTAAAATGGGTACTTGTTTATATTAATTTTAGATATGAGATCCATTTTATTTATGAAAATGTTTCTGTTATAACTTTCACCTTAAAATGCACGTTAGTTAATAACAATATAAGCGATAGTGGCCGGGCGGTTGCATGTGCGCTTTACAATCTGATGGCAACCGGTTCGATCCTCGGCGCTACACCAATGACTTATTTATACATAAAAATTATGTACACTTTCGATTCGCTCAACAACGGTGAAAAAAGATCCTGAGAAAACCAGCATTACCAAAAACCTCAAAATTTCAAAGACGACATGAAATGCACTGGGCCATCATTGTGGATTAGGGCACATCCTCTTTCTATGAGAGAAGGCCAGTGTCCCAGCAGTGGGAATATGATAGGCTGATAATTATGAAGAATAAGGCTTAAAAATGCAGTACGTCGTCTGCTTTATCCGTTGTGCATAACCTTCAGATCCATTCGCAAAAGAACTCATAACTTTCAAATGGCTAGACAGATTATCATCAAGCATAGCTAAAAACCACCAGAATAAAACTCGCTTTTAAATAAAAACTAAGACAACCCAAAACGATCCAACGGTTACGGAGAAAAATGATAAAAGGTATAGAAACACACACCTTCTAACTCTAAACGCATACCTTTTCCGTTCCGTCGTATAAAAATAGGATTGAAATTCAAGTGCGCGTTCTTCACCAATCCAAAGCGATTGACCTTTGACAGCGCTGGCAATTAATACGCTGATGCCTACTAAAATTGGATTTTACACGGCATTTGACGTAGCTCGTTATCCATTACTATTCTGCTATGCAATTCTCTTTTGGCAGCCGCGCGAAGCCAAATAGAATTTTAATTAGATCATTCTACTCACGTTACTTACATACGGTATTCTCCTCTTTTATGTATGATTTCCATGGATATTTCAGCTGAATGTAAGGGGGTTACCGTCCGCAGTTAACTCGCTCGCGCATTTTCCCATTATCGTAGATATAAAAACAAGGAGATAAAATTTCCAAAAAGTAAAAATAGAAGTTTTATTTTAATATAACAATCAAAGAAACATTACAAACATAGAAGTTATACGTTTTGATATATTTTTAATTTAACGAAGCATTATAGTAACATGAAAATACAGTTAAGAGTCTCACTAATCCAGCACTTCAGTACATCGGCACGTCCAGTAGTCCGGCACTATACACGGCCCCGCTCTTTCCGTTTTCCCCTTTCATTAGTCACTACATACGTACGCCTGCCGATACTCGTTCCTCCCCTAGATTACATGAGTATGATAATTGTCATAAAGAAATGTCTAATATGTAAATACATACAACCTACATATGCAATGTTTTAATTTGTTTACCTTGAATTTCCCAATATAATCTAGTTATCCGAATATTCAAGCGGACGGGAAGAACCCCCGCTTATGAATATAAATATTTACTGCAGCATTATGCTGGTACTTCCGCCTGTCTCGTCTAACGTTGAGTTTTTTTTAAACCAATTCGTAAGTTTCTTTTGCCTATTATTATGTCTCAAATATTGGAATTAGGCATGGTTTACGACAACAAACATCCTGTTTGAGTTCTTATAACCTTTGATTTCATTAACGTAATCTTATTCGTGGGTGAAACTCTGTTACTTACTTGTAAAAGGTTTTCTGGGGTTTCGTATAAAACACATTTATACGAGTTACAAATGAAATTTTCTAAAAGAAACTGTTGCCAGCAACCAATTTCCGAAATGAGAAAACTTCGGAAATTAAAGGAAAGAGTTAACATTTGTTAACATTTTGAAAATAAATCTTCTAAGATATTTGGGTACCTAAATTTAGCTTCTATAAATTTTAACTAGCATATTTTTTACTTAATAAATATTGCAATTGACTTAAACGCCTTGTTACAATAATATTGGAGTTGAAGTTGTATCGTCAATACATTTCATCGTAGATTGTTTTTAATCTTACTGCTTTCAATATTCGATATAACTAGTGGAAACTTGTCTATAATGCTATGTAGTTGTAGACCAATACATTTACTGAAAGTTCCTAGTTTAAAAATTGCCGGTAGCCTACCAGTAGGACTATTTGGTAAGATTGCTGGAAATAACCTATATTTATGTAACCTATACTCAAATTCTGGACCACCCGAATCGACAACTTCCTCCTATTTATAAGTCAGAGTCAGAGAATTTGAGCGATGGTCACTGAAAAACCAAGTCTTGTTTCTTTCCCAGATTTGCTCAGTAATGAAAGGAATAAAAGCAGGACCGCACTCATGTTTCAGTAAGGAGATCGTATATCTTCGTCGGCCGGACAGAACGCAAAGCCTTGAACGCTCACTCAATTTGTACAGTTTCTGTGGTATTACTACCAAAATATGGAGTTCATATTTATGAAGGCAATTTCTCTTTTACTACTTTTGTGTTACAATGCTTTTGTATTACTGTTTTCACTAGAATCACCAAGTTAACATTGTTATAAAACACCTTACCTTGACGTGCTTTACTCAACGCTTAATTAAAAGTACCCATACCTTTTTAGGGTTCCGTACCCAAAGAGTGTAAACGGTGTTACAATTTACTCAGAATATGTAATGTTACGGCGGATTAACTAATAGAATAAAGTCAAACAGTAAAAAGGGTACTAAAGGGGGGTACAATAAAGGTATTTTTGAAACGGTAATATGTACACGCGTCAAACTTGGCATGATGGATTGGCACTTGTAGGTACGTAATTAACGTGTCACATTTAGAGCAAAGACAAAAATACATTTATTTATTTTTACATTTTGATTTTATTATTATTTTAGTTAACTCGCAGTAACATTACATATTCAGTAACGCAGTAATCATACGCAGTAATATTTCATAGCTATGTATTACGGTTCAAAAGATATATTCGTTAAAAGGTAGAGCAGACATCTAGTCAGCGTAAGCTTAGTAACAGAGCCTTGTTGACACCCATTGGGTACGAAACCCTAATAAGGTAAATTTTTCAAGATTTGAATGCTGAGTTGCCTTAACTAGTATTTTTAAATGACTTTAGAATACATATTTTATGTCATAGCAACGTTTTTGCCTGAGTTTGTATCTAATCTCGAGCCATTGATCAGCAAGTAGTAATTAATTGGGTCGTGCTACAATTTAACACCGAATTATGCATCCCTACAGTATTCGCCCTGAATTTAAAAAGAGCCTTCGTTTTACTACAAATGCTCTTGGCTTTGCTTAATTTTTTTTACAGATTAAAACTCTGGTGATCATTCCGGAGAAGAAGGACCGATACTTCGAAGAAAATTACAATAATTTAATTTTTTTATTGTTAATCTTATTTTAGTTAACCATTGTAAATAAACGAAATGGACCCCTTTGCCTAGCTGTGGGATAGTATAATGTTAAAAATATATTCATTCGAAGTAGTTTAAGGCTTTAAAAAGTTCTTTTTTCATCCCATAATTTTAATAATGCTTAACAGACTCTCTAATTAGAAACTTATCTAAAGTATTCTTGTAAAAATTAAGCAGAATAAACTTTTCCTGTTTATAAATTTACCTACGTTCCAGCATTCTAAGTTAAAGTAAATATTCAGTAAAATGAAAATTCCTAAAAGTCCGAACATTGTTACCATCTAAATTATTCATTTTAGTTAGTGGTTGCAAACGCTACGTTTAAGTAACGTGATGTGAATAATCATAACTTGGCAACATTGTAGGTACTTAGCTATATACGGAACCATTGGAACAATGACATTTTCATTTAACCAGTTCGGAAAGGCTATATCATATATTTTATCGTATAAAATCTGATCACATAGGTAAATCATTCTTGTCCGGTAACGCAGAAAGTAAATTCGAAATTCAAACGTGACGACAATTTTTTTACCTTTACAATTTTAGTCAAAGATTTCATACGAATACGAATAGTTTGATTCAAGGAGGTCCCTGTCGTATCTTAAAAGAAACAACCAGGCACTCGCGCTGAATAACAATTTTTGCAGTATATAACAAATAACTATTACTTATTAAAAATGACCTATGACTAGACCTCAATTTTAAAATTTTGCTTGTTATTAGATCCCTAAAATAGTTTTTTATTTGAAAAAAACTCAGTCACGTTGCTGAATTTTTTAGAAGTGGGTTTTGCGTTTGACTGTCAGCTCGCATTTAATAATGGCATGTTTCCTAATATTTATGTCATAAAACTCAAAGATAAATTTAGTTCATAATAATGACTATAATGAACCCCTTTCATCTTATTACACCCTTTCCGCGTAACCCTTTCCATGACATTCAATATTTTTGAGATAGGGTGCCTTGGTAGACTTGTAGTGGTGAAATACCAACTCGGAATGATATTGGACTTTATTTATTTAGAGCCGCGAGCACGTCCACCACGTCGGGTAATAAAGGCGGGTAAATATCACCCGCAAATGAGCGCTGTGATAGATAGCCATCACGCAACCGTTATTTTGTTATTGCTAGACCATTCGTCTGCACGTGCACCCTGATTTGCTTGTAGCCTTCTATTGTTCCATGAACACAGCCTGTTAGTTATTTTTTTATTGACTTATTTCCCATGTATTCTTATTCGATTTTGTCATGTCCTGCACTGACATCGCGCTTAGGATGAGTTGTGCATTTCTTACTAGACCAACCGAGCCAAACCGGCTTTTTAAACTACCGGATCAAGGCTCTAGGGTGCTGGCCCAACGACTCCAGTGGCGTAGATAACCTTTTTTAACCGACTTCGAAAAGGAGGAGGTTATCAATTCGATTGTATGTTTTTTTTTTGTATGTTTGTTACGCGATTGCTCCACCAATTTAGGATTGGTTTGATGTTTTTTTTGTTTTGTTTTAGTCGGCTTTCTCAGTCACAATAAGCCTCTCTCTAGTATAGTGCCACCACTTGTGGCTAAGCTCGTAAGTGTTTTCTATCTGTTTGTAATTTTTATTTCTGGTGTACACAATAAAGAGTTTCTATCTATCTACGAGTATAGTCCTATAGTCTAAGTACATTTCTCCATTTTCTGTTCTACCGGGAACCCTTTTGTGGTCTTTCTTATAGCCCATAACAGGAGCATATATTGATGTTGGGACTTTCGGCAAATTTAGGTACATGTATTTAATCCCCTGAGTACGTTGAACACAGTCTGTGAGAAAAAAATATGGCGAGAAACGTGCGTGTAATAAATATTTACCTTCTTTGCGAGATACCTCTATGTTGTCTGTGCTCCTTGCGGTTGTTCCATTTTTTATAACACCGTGAAACGCATAGGCTAAGTATACTAATTCTCCCTCTACGGTGAAACGTAATTTAACTACGGCGCTCAAGGTCACTTTGCTGCCTCGAGATGACAACCGCTCAGTTTCCGCAGCTTATGAATAAAAGTAAAATTTTCATTTCATTTACCTTTTCTTTCGAGTGAATAAAAGCAGAAACACATTAAACAACGAAACTCCCGAGATACGACTTTCGGAAACCGTGAAAATACAAATTACTCGTAAAGAAGTCGAAAAGCCGAGCTTGCTCATATTTTTCTTGAGACATAAAATGCAAGTAGGTATATATCACAGGAGCATTGGTCATATTTCGGTCGTAAAATGGTGGATTTCTTGCAGAAATTGACTGAGTCGTTTGTTACAAAAACCGTATTACCCGTCGCGAACAGAATTGGACTGGTTCGGATATCGTGATAAATTGAAGGATCATTTGTGTGTAGCACTCGACAGAGCCTATAACAGAAAAAACATAAGTATTACATGCAATTTATAACACAAGAGAAAATTCATTATCATCATCATCAGCCAGAAGACGTCCACTGCTGAACATAGGCCTCCCCCTTTAACCTCCACACTGAACGACAGCCTGCCTTTTGCATCTACTGGATGCCCGCGACTCTCACAATGTCGTCGGTCCATCTAGTGGGAGGCCTACCTACGCTGCGTCTTCCAGTTCGTGGTCTCCACTCCAGAACGTTTCTTCCCCATCGGTTATCGGTTCTTCGAGCGATGTGGCCTGCCCATTGCCACTTCAACTTGCAAATTTTAACAGCTATGTCGGTGACTCTGGTTCTTTGGCGCATATCCACGTTTCGGATTCTATCGCGCAAAAAACTCCGAGCATAGCTCTCTCCATTGCCCGCTGTGTGACTCTGAGTTTTTCCAAAAGGCCAACAGTTAAGGACCACGTCTCAGTACCAAGAGAAAATTAGACGCTGCCATCCATGCGCTTTCGTTTATAGTATCGCTATAGATACTATTAACGATCTCGATTTAGCTTTAGATAGCCGAAAAGTTATCATTATTGGAAAGAAATCGAGAAAGATTTTATCCCGGCAGTGGGACAATACAGTAAAAATATATATGTATTTCACATTATAAATAAAATATTTCATGTATTAAATCGCACAGACTAAACTGCTACAGAAAGTGACCTGAAATTTGAACCCAATATTCCTCAAATAGTCCAATAAGAATACATTTTGATTTTGATTAAAAACTACATGAACGTAGTAATCTTGCAGCCGGATCCCGTACTATTTCGCCTCGCTGTTCGCTGAGTATAATTTTTTGGGATGCTTTCCTAAATTAAATTTTTAAAAGCTCCTTGTTCATTTTCATGTACAATACTTAGTTAAAATTCTCATATAGCACCTCAGGAAAATCAGTTTAGCAAAGCTTACGCGAGCAAAGCCACTACGGGCAAGCTAGTATAAATATATAATACCTATGTTAGATAGATTGAAATAATAATGTAATAAGTGGGGTTTGGTTTGTGTAAGTGAGTTTAATTATCGTTTTAACACAAGCAATGTAATAATAAAATAATGCTACGCTTAATTCCCCTCAAACCCAAGCAATTTATACAAATATTTAAACTATACCCATAGTTTACGTATATTTTAATTCAAATCATTGATGCAAAACCTTAACGAAACACTGAATTGACATAAAATAAATTAGGGCAACCATTCGCTAACTTCCTTTCTGTTACGACCGACCGGTCACCCATTGACACTAATAGCACGTGAAATTGTCACTATTAATTAGTGTTCAATGTGTGGAATCCATTTTCTGCCGGACAGCGATTCATTATGGTACTTTTTTCTATTTTTACGTGTCGTTCACATTACAGACGCAGGTTGATGCGATCTGCTCACTAAATTCATTTTATTTTATTTCATACGGTGTCCAGAATACTGGCTTTTTATTTCGCACAGAAGTTGTGTATTGCCATTCAACATGGTTATGCCGCCAGCATTCTGTGGACTTTCCCTTCCACTGTTTATTTTATTTTATTAGGTTTGCTTTATACTGCCAACTTGTCCGATATTAAGCGATGATGCGGTCTACGGTGGAGCACGAGCATTTTAGATTACGTTTTAGTTTTTTATTAAATTATCGTAAGTTTTGTTTTTTAAGTTGTATATTAAAGAATATACAAATGTTATTTTTACTTTTATTTTTATCGCTCCTACGATCTCATCGTTTAATCATTTAAACTATTAGTTTTTCTCGCACAATGAGAATTTTGAAAATACTGTTCCTATTTTGGCAGTTTTGTATTTCGTATTTGCTTTTGTGAAAGCTTTAGTGCTATTAAAATAAAGTTGAAATTACAAAAAACTAAGAGCAGTTTTAGCGTGGAACGTGTGCAAGTGCATCAATAATGTGAACGACGTAATGTGTAGAGTTTTTGCCTAAAACTTTATTCGTATCAAACAATACAATATAATAATATATTTTTGGATAATAAATTTATGTAAGCGATATTTTTGCAAATTGTGGAATGATTTTAATGGTTATTTTTTTAAATTGTACATTTCATAATATTATTGATCAGGTTATTTTAATTTGAAGACAATAATTCACTCAAGGGTGAAAATCCCGGCGATGAATCCCGTTTAATGGACTTCCTGTGTGAAGTTGTTCTTTTATGTTGTAAAAATATATATTATCCACTATTTTCTCAGAGTAATCTCACATAATTAATTTGTATCAATAGGTTTCAACAGGGAAGGCCTCTCAAGGAGCCGACAAGATCTCTATAGAACTGCAATTTGATTTGCTTTGATAATTTGATTCTCTCTGAAGCTTGATTGCTACTAAGTAGGTGCTCTGCTATGAAATGTGAGGATCATTTAGGCTGAGTTTGTGTCAGTTTACTGTCAGATCAAAACCCAAATTAGGGGTAGGTAGGTTTCTACGTCTAAGTGTGTAGGCCTCATTAAACCCTCATTGCATTATTTTCCTAAACTTATGTATTTTCGAGTGTTAATGTACAAGAACGGTGGATTATTATCCATTAAATATTCATGAACGTGCTCGAGTGTGGGCTAGTGAAAGAATGAGTTGAAGCGTGTATTTTCATGATGATTCCAAAACTAAAAAAAATGTTTTAAAACCTAAGTAAGTATGAAAATATACCTACCAGAGATATACCTATAAATACCTGAAGATAAATACTGACACTGGCAAAAGCAAAATGCGAGCGACGCCAAAAAAAAATCAGGAGTAAAGAAAAAAATGGATTACTCGATTTACGCACGAGTTGGATTATGCAAAAAAATGTGCTTAGATTAGGTTTCGCCGTACAAACCTACACGAAGACGTAGATTTAGGACTAGTTATAAATAAAAGAACAGACTGTTAGATAACATAGCTAGCTCGATCGAATAGATGCATGTGTGATTGATGATGAAGCTCTTATGATAGCTCACTTGACCGATGCATATAATCCGTCTAAGCTAGCACTCCCGCAATCACTCCCAACATTTACGGAGCATTTAATCTGCCAACCATCCGCACGAGGGCCACGCGAAAACCACTCTCGGTTATATTCTCGACCTTATCCCAACAACGTCAAAGTTTTCACAAAGTCTAACATAAAATTGCAAAAGTATGCATAGATTGCATAATACTGTCAAAATATCAGCTTTATCTAGTCTGTGCAAAATATGCAACGTGCGGGAGAGAATATTATAAACGGTTTACGAGTAAACAAATGAGACCTTATGGACAATTATAACAAAGGAACGATAATAATAAAACTCAGTAAATATAATCAAGGACGACATAGTATAATGCATACATTTTGCGTCTGTTATGTGAAACCTTACTTCACCGAGTTGGTAAAAAGAGAATCCCGCTAAAGTCCACGATAAAGTCAACCTATGTTTACTGAGCACATTTTTTTTCCTTTATTTTACTCAGACACGCTCACTGCGACGATATAAGAGAAACGTTTTTTTTTTTGTAGTGAGATATGTGGAATTAGTAGCTTGCTATACATTGATGTAAGTTTTAAAACAGTCATTGTTGCTTTATAATTTTGTTGTAAAGTATGTAAGCAAACTCCTTTCTGTTGGTAGACACTGATTTTATTTCACACTCTGGACATAACGTAGGTATTTATTTACTGGTATATTTCAATAATTATTAGCACTTTAAATCTAGGCACACTAGGGCAGAGTGACAATGTACAATATTGAAAGTTCTTACTGCACCGCTGCTCAGACCACAATGCCCAGCCTCGCTCTTGCTTACAAGCAGCCATCACGATTCCCTTTCTCCTTTCCGTCATAGCGACAGTTGTAAACAATGAAATTCAATTAAAGTACTAGGAAAGTCAAATTAAGTACGCGCGAATTCGATAACCATGTTTAAAACCTTACAAGTACTTGTTCTTTTTTTAAAGAAAATGTGTAAAAAAACATGTTGCAATTTAATTTATTAATGTTCCGTGTACCTGTAATAAACATAAATACCTACCGGGTCTAAGAAAATCTTGCTTGAAGCCTCTATTATATTATCTGTTGAAAGTTTAAATCGCGTGCAACAGCTAGTACTATATAAACACAATCTACTACCAATAACCATTTGCCTTATACTTGTTGTTTTAGTTTTAGAATTTGGGAAACCAGCAATGTAAGCGAAAAGCGTGCGCTCTAGCGTCAGCTGATATTTTATTTGCATTTACATTTTTTTATATTGTTTATTCTATTTTGTTTAAGGTCCAATGCTTGCTGTGCTTACAGCAATACAGAATTTACAGAATTTTATTGTTTTATCGTATCTGTTAGCACTATCACCAGTCTTCGTTTTCGGGAGCGTTCTTCTTACACTCTGTATAGTAAGATAACCAGTCCAAAAATATTTAAAACTATGGACATCAGAGCAGCTCTCAACAATCATCAATACCAGTCACCAAAAGTAGACTAAAACCATACTATTAAACATAATCAGTCCCTTTATCCTTTTTTAACCGACTTCAAAGAACAAAACTACAAAGAACAAAATAATATTTATACCTACATGGATTTTGAAGTCAGACGAAAACAACCACAATATTACTTTTGAAAAATTCAAATCTAAATCTGTTATTAGGTCCCGCCTGACTTCAAAATCCATGTATAAATATTATTTTGTTCTTTGTAGTGGTACAATAATTGTGTATTTTATTTTATTTTTATTATTAAAATATTGGTATTTGCGCTTGACTGCCATCTTGCCGCAAAGATGCTGCCTACAGTTGGAGCACGCTTGTCTAGAAGAAACCGATTCACTCGCGACTTATAGACACCGACTTATAGATTGTAACTATCGGGGAACACCCAAACAGTCACATACGTACAGCATAACTATTGTATTAACATATCTATCATTTGTTGGAAGCTAAATTGCTATAACGAGAAAAAATTAAAACCGGTTTCAAAAATTATTTTCTAAACTATATCTGTACTGTAAACTGTGACTGTATCTAGGTAAACTCAAGATACTCTTTCGTGAATTGTGTACTAAGTCTCAACATCCAAATGTTTGTAAATCAATGAAGCAGTTTTATTCTTTCTCCAGCTTCTAACGGAGATCAACGTCCAGTTGGCACTGTTTCGCGACCTGCTCATCCACATCGGGCAGCCTCACGACAGCCCCGAGCTCCGAGAGAGGGTCCGAAGACTAAGGAGGGCCTGCGTGGAGGCCACCAAACAGACGGGCCAGCTAGTTCTGCCAAATGCTAAAAAGTAAGCAATTTCAAGGCCGTAGTAGCTTTACCTAGTTATTCAAGGTCATGCAGCGAATATGTATATTCGAAATCTGCGTGCTTCATCTGCGATCACATGCACATCCTTCGCGAACAGGCGAGTTGGTGGTAAAACGAGGATTTATACGCAAATAAAATAAATTTGCTCTTCATTTCTAGGGTTCCGTACCCAAAATGTGAAAACGGGATCCTATTACTAAGCCTACGCTGTCTGTCTGTCTGTCCGCGTCAGTCTGTCTGTCTTACTTTTTAACGGTTGTATCGTTCGACTCGTAATAGATAGCTAGTTGAAATTTTTACAGAATATTTACCTAATGTTCATCATCGTCATCATCATCAGCTGGAAGACGTCCACTGCTGAACATAGGCCTCCCCCTTTAACCTCCACACTGAACGACAGCCTGCCTTTTGCATCCACTGGATGTCCGCGACTCTCACAATGTCGTCGGTCCATCTAGTGGAAGGCCTCCCTACGCTGCGTCTTCCGGTTCGTGGTCTCCACTCCAGAACCTTTCTTCCCCATCGGTTATCGGTTCTTCGAGCGACGTGGCCTGCCCATTGCCACTTCAACTTGCAAATTTTAACAGCTATGTCGGTGACTCTGGTTCTTTGGCGAATATCCACGTTTCGGATTTTATCGCGCAAAGAAACTCCGAGCATAGCTCTCTCCATTGCCCGCTGTGTGACTGAGCTTTTCCAAAAGGCCAACAGTTACGGTTACCTAATGTTACGGCGAATTAACTAAGAAATAATATTTAATAGGGCGAAAAACTAAAAACTAAACGGGGTCCCCAACGTTTTTTATATTTACTCCAGTTTAAAAACGGTAATACGCACAAGCGTCTATTTGGCATTATTATAGTAATGTAGGTATATTTGAGCATTGGCGGCATGGGGGCCATGGCACCCCTCAAAACACCTAGCAATTCCATTCATTCCACTCAATTTTTCAATTTGATTCCTTCGGAACTTGTCAGAATGTCCCATCCACAAAATGAAATCCAAAATGCCCCCCTGCATTTGAGCCTATATGTTTTTAGCCGTATGAGTGCCTGATCCGGTGTTTTGATTTTATTTTGTACTAGCAGACCTGACAGGCGTTGTCCTGTCTTAGAAATGTCAAACAAGCAATGTAAAAATTGTAAATTTGATTTTTTTACACCTTGGGTTACATTATTGGAGTTTTAGTAAGGATCCCTATTTAAAAAAAATATATAATATAGCCTATGTTAACCGGGGATAGTGTAGCTTCCCAACAGTGAACGAATTATTCAAATCGGTTCAGTAGTTTCGGAGCCTATTCAATGCAAACAAACAAACAAACAATCAAATCTTTCCTCTTTATAATATTAGTATAGATATACAATTTATAATAAATTTATTTCAGACAATAAATAATTATACATATTTGGAATCAAAACAAACAAAACTATATTAAACTAAAGACACTAAATAAAAGTATAACGTCTGGTCGAAGCATCTCGTGACCAAAATGCTGGTCGGTATCTTGCGCAACGCGTTAGTATTGCAATACAACGCGGCAATGCGGCTAGCATTTTGGGAACGATGCCTACGGGCAGCGGTTTATTAGATTAGTGTAGTTTAATATATTATTATGTAGTGTCTTTAGTTTAAATAAATAAATAGTTACAGACAGTTGATGTGACTGCAAAAGAAAAGCCGTAGAAAATCGGACAGGGTAGCGTGTCTTAGGAGGAGGCCTAAGTTCAACAGAGGACTGCTATGAGCTGATGACTTTAGCTGATGTTGATAATTTAGCATAGTACAATAATGATTTATCTATTAAAAAGCCTTTCAGATCACTATTAAAGTGAAACGTTTGTCACTCACAAAACTTAATGTTTCATAAATTCTGATAAGGTATTAAGTGGCAGGTACGTAAACCACTTTCCGTGTCGGACCCGACCCTGCCTCGACACCCTTTGAATAACGTGACTGTCACAAAATTGGTTCCCAAAGTATTTCAACCATTATTATCCGATCAAAATAAAATTAGAACGTGTATTTATAACGAGGCTTCTACACGCAAAATCATTTTAAAGGATTGCCGTTTACAAAGGACTTCAATTTAATTTTCTCGGCCAATTTATCTCAGACAGCATTGACAATGTAAATCAATACTGAATGGCTGCTTAACCTCCTAATCCTAGGCCGTAAATATTAAATAAGACAGGGTGCGGTTCAATTGTGTGGCATCCTACAATGGCAAGCTTCAAGCTGCGATGGTCGAATCCCCTGGGGGTTCAGATCGGTCGCAGGTTAGATTTATGTCTACTCACAACTGAACAAGTTGTTGCATTATTTTATTTTCCGAACTTAATTAAGCAATGGAGATTGTTTGATGTTATGGTGATTGTTTTTTTAATGTACTTGTAAACCATATGAATGAATATAATAATATATTCCCTGATCACGATAAATCAGTTTTTGTTAATGGCTGATGATGTATATTTTTAACAGTCAGGTTGGAATTTCTCTATTCAGTCCGTATTTTTTTTATCTTTTTTCCTATTTATGTGCAACAATTACTCCGACATTTGTGAACCAACTTACGTGATTATTTTTCTATTATGTAGAAAAGGCTCTCGAGATGGTTCCGCGAAAATTTAATTATCTTTGGTTTAGTAGTTTTTGAACCAACTCTAGTAATACGAATATTATTGTTCGAGAGTCTGTTGAAAATATAAAAATACCACACAATCCCCATTACTGCAGATAAATAATTAAATAAATAAATAAATATTCGGGACTTTTTTGCACACACTAAGCTATCTTACCCCAAACTAAGCAAAGCTTGTGATATGGCTGCCAGAGACTGATATACACATATATAGTTTTAAATACATACTTAAATAGATATTAACAACCAGATATAGAACAAACACAAATGTACATCACATAAATGTTTGTCCTAGGTGGTAATCTAACCCACGCCCCCAAGCTCAGAAGGCAGGCTCACTACCAACTGGACCAACGGGCTATCGTAGGTAATAGGTATGTAGGTAAAATCTAAGAAAATAATTTGCTTATTTCTTCTAAAAATGCTTTTCTAACTGACTAAACTTTCCGATAAGGCTCTTGATGTGGGTGAGGACTGCGGCCTAAAATACACGCACAAATTAATTCAGTCTAATATTTATTAAGTAAATTTAGTATTCCATTGCAATTGCGAGTTTAAATATTCTGCAGATGTGATCTTATTTTGATGTTGAATCAAATATTTATCTTAATTGCCGCTCTCAGCAATCAAAATGAAATCTGCTGAGTAATACCTTTATGAAAGCGATGCAGTATTTAAGAGTAAATTTTTACTCTACAAAATGTTCAGTAGCTGTTCGCGGCTATTTTCCGGCTGTCAGGAATACTAATAAATTTAAGACTAATAATAGGTGCCTTACCTACCTTATGCGCCGATGAGTTTTTTTTAATACTAAGCTATTATTTATAATGAGAATTGTCCATCAAAGGCCCTGCAAATAGCAAGATCATTTTTTTTACTAATAGTAGGTATCTGTCTGCGCTGGACCAAAACATCCATGCAAAGGCACGATCTCAGTGTACAACTATGCCATTCGCCGTCCTGTCAAAAAAATATCTGTATCATACTAATAACAAAAAAAAAATTGCATATGCGATACCCTTTGGTCAACCTCCAACCAACGGGTCCAACCAATGGGAGAGAAAGAGATAATTTTCTCTTACCACAATCCTTTATTAATAACTCCATAGTTACAAGTCAAACTTCTCCAGTACACTTTTCTACAACAATGTATATAAACTTACGTATTAAAAAATATTTTAATAATAATATTATGTCAGAATAAAGAATGTAACATAATTCATTCGTTTATACTGAAAAACACTACTATTATGCTTAAGTCCTCCTTTTAAGGATACAATACAAGGGGAGAATAGTCTTTCGTTACAACTGTTTTTGGCGCCATACCAAATCTGTCAAAATTGTTATTAAACCGTCATCGCTACGAAGACCAAAATTAAGAAGGCAAGAATTATGCCATGTACAATATGTACATTCGTCAAAGATTCTAGACGATTTAAGACCTTAATATAGGTATGAATACTAGTTTCAGCTGGTGGCTGCATAAGTAAATTTAATTATGATAATTGTTATCATTAAATTATGTTGAACGTATTAAGTTGATTGATTATTCTACATTTCCAGAACATTATTTGCCTATTAAATATTAAAATGGACGCTAAATAAGTAGTACCTATTTATGGTAAGCTTGTAAAGCTTACGGCTACATTGTTTGTGATTTATAAAGTCAATAAACAATGAATTTACTGGGATATAAGTGTTTTAACATAATTCTGATTTATAAATGTTTTAATCCGCTAAAACAAACAACGATTTTCGGGCTGACCCAGCCGAAGTTCGTGATCAATAACGATAAATTGGGTAATTTTGAAGAAGTATTTAAAAGCCGAAACATGATTTTGCTTTTATACAAAAGCTTCCGAAGTATAAATTACTGAATTTATTATTTTGGTATGCGTACTGTAGAAGTGGAAACACCATGTTAAAAGCATGACAGTTGACTCCGTTGACTCAGTTTACCTAGAATACTATTTCCTTGATAGATACCAAAGAAAAATCATAAAACCGACTTCAAAAGGGGAGTAAGGTTCTCAATTCGGCCCGTATTTTTTTTAACTCATTTTGTTCAAAGTTTTTGTACTTTTAAACACTTATGATACTTACTAAGGCATATAAATATTGAGCATTTTGTATGCTACATACCTACGTAGAAACTTTGAATTGGTGACACGAAAGTACATATAAAATAAAATAAAAACGCACATAACTTTTCTTTTGCGTAAGTATATAATTACCTACACGGCGTCACAAGCCTAAATATCTACTTTGTGAATAATTAAAGTTTAATTTACTTATTCTGCTTAGGCAATTTCCTTGATTCTACCATCACACCCTTCTCAGAACGAAGCTGACAGGAATGGCTGCGTATAAACTTTATTCTGTGACATTTGAGTAAATAGATGGACAAAATATTCGGGTCTAGTGAACCACCTATAGGTAGAGATACTGTTGACCCGAACCGCTATGTTTGAGATATCAATAGCTAAGGTCCCTCCGATGGATTATGGAATTCAAATTAACGATAAAACGTTCCTTGTATTCCAAATGACTGACCCGTGATCCTATCTACCAAGTATTATGCCCAACATTTTAACGGCATTATTTTGCTTCTATATTTCATGGGTTATGATTAAAGATCAGTGCGTCAATTTTTTTTTAACCTATACTGTCCCATTGCTTACCAAAAGTCACTTTATTGCCTATTTCATATAACATATAAAAAGCGAACCTTCTATCATAGCTTTGCCAAAGTATTTAATGTAGGTTTTCAGCTAAACATAGGTATATTCTTTCTATGCAGGTCATCGAGCGATTCCTGTTCGGAGCAACCACAACTAGTGCTACTTTTCTTCATGTCACAACTCCTACTGCGAGAGCTTGCCAAGTGTCATAGACTGGTCCAACTCGTGCCCATGGATATGACCTCCTATTATGGTGAGATGGCTACTAAATAAGATACAGTTGTAGTAACTTAGAATTTCATTTTTACTAAACATGAATTTAGTTTTTTAAAAGTTTTTTTTAATATTATTTTATTTCATAATATTTATTAAAACTTAATGTTGCTTGTTCTTTTTTACTTTTCACAAAGGTACTTTGAATTTTAAAAATTCTGACAAAAATACGTCTCAAAAATTTATTTGCATTTCATTGACATAACAAAAACCTATCGTAGAGGGAGAAAGTATACTTATACGTAAGACTCGAACGCTTCAATTCAATTCATATTTTATGGGGCATACGTCAGTCGGTTGCAAAGAATCGACTTTTTGCTTACTTTGCGGCTTGGATTGAGCACATTTTTTCAATGGAGAGTTGCCAACTTATTTGCCAACTGAGTGGCCAAAACAATGACTACGCAGACACAGCAGTTTAAAACTTAAAAGTATTTTTATCTTTCAAATGAATTGAGTTTTTCCAAATAAATCCATTGTTATGAATACACGATAAATTTATCAAAATAGTACAAACAAACATCATGTTTTTGGTATTTTTTTTTTTGCATCTTCAGAAGCTGCGTATATCTTTATCTTTTTATAGTATGATCAACTAACAGCTGCTAAATGACAAGACAAAAATATGGTTACTGAATATTTAAAACTGCAGTCTGCTGCAGCTCTCTCGCACATTTTTACTTTATTGGAAATATACAATCACTGAGGCTGAATTTCCAAAAAGTGACATTACCATGTTTTGCTGTCTATCATTGTTGCCGATAGCGCGTGTTTTACAGGCACATCACTACGCAAATCATGATTAATGATCTGCAGCGTCAAATTCAAAATAGTATTGACCTAAGTTAAGTGCTTGGTAATCTCGATAGGTATACAAGAATCTTTGTCCTAGAACTCGCTGATCAGAAAAATGAGACCGTACTTGTATATAATTATCATTACAATATTTTTTTTTATGACTGTACTTCGTAACTTTGAATTATGTATCTCCATATCATTTGTTGAGCTCATATATCGTAGTAACGTTATCAAAAATTCGGGTTGCAGAAAACCGCGCCGGGCCCTCGAACTTCGGTAACGTGATAAGCCAGATCCTGCTCTGCAAGCAGATCACTCCTGACTTCAACCAGGAGGAACTATGTAGCATCGTCAAAGACACACAAGAGATCAACAGGATAGTCACTGACATACAAGAACTATTGCCGCAGCACGAATTTGAAAATTTGAATCATTTAGGTAAGTCCTTCAGGGATTTTATATTTTACCATCAATTTCAAGCCAGCATTAAGCTAGCGTTAAGTCAATGTCAAATAAAAGTCAAGCTAAGGCAAGCCAAAGTTAGTGGCAAATAGACAAGAATAAAAGACACATTGGGGCTTGGGGACCGGGAGCACACCTCATTTTAAAAAATCTTTCAGAGCGCTTTGTTAATGCGACGCGTGGCCAAAATGCTGGCATGTATCGGGCTCAACACATAAGCATTGCCATTTAGCGTGGTAATACCGCCAGCGTGCTTGGTACGCTGCGAACTGACAGTGGGCTTGAGCATTTAGATTGTCTTTAGACCTTCAACGGTCTATGGGCAGTCTAACTGTATTTGTAGTATTATAGTGTTAGTTGATAGCCCGTTGGTCCAATTGGTAGTGAACCTACCTTCTGAGCTTGGGGGCGTGGGTTCGATTCCCATCTAGAACAAACATTTGTGTGATAAACATTTGTGTTTGTTCTATATCTGGTTGTTAATATCTATTTAAGTATGTATTTAAAACTATATATGTATGTATATCAATCTCTGGCAGCCATATTACAAGCTTTACTTAGTTTGGGGTCAGATGACCGTGTGTGAAAAAAAAATGCGCTGTCCTGAATATTTATTAGCATGTATTTAGTTTAGTTATTAAAGGCACTTGCCACAAAAAAAAGTATCTCCATCATTATACAGATATAAATAAGCTGTTAAAACATGTCCATAAGTTGTTACACAAAACAAGAAATAAATAGCTTACAAAACGCTGTTTTAATAGCTTACAACTAGAAAAGGTAATCTCCAATTGGGCTTAGAAATAAATAGATTAGTACTTCAGGATCAAATAGAAATGATTTTCATAATGTTCCCAGGCTATGTAGGGTTATTAAAAATTTCCAAACTTCTCACACAATCCATCTAAGCAGTATAACCTAAGCATGACCACCAATTTGTTACAACGGTCGAATAATTCTGAAAGATTACATTCTCAGAAACTCAGAGGTTACCTTTGAGTGCTTATCCCTAAAACCAACACATTTTTCGATACGAACATCAAAGCTATAGAGCAAATTGCCAATCATCTCTACGCCTCTCCAGGATCAGCACTAAGATAGACACCTTGATAAATCATTCACTGGGATACATTATTATGAAAAGAGACTGTGGAACAAGTATGTATTCTAAGTATACTTTTTCAAAACTTGAAAAAGCGTAGAGTTTATTTATGAAAGGTTAAACACGATCCCCGAGCCTAAAACAACAGAAACAGCTGGAACCTTATTGTTCGTGAACAACAAATATGTAAATACATCATAACCTTTCGAGAGAAGTTGGCAAAAGAAATGTGGAAGATAACGCTCCATTTGCATAAAGGGATTACGTGCTTTACGCTACATCTCGTAGATATTGCAGCAGTGACTTGGGCCTCTATTGCATGCCCAAGAATATCTTGGCCACTGCCTCTCATCTCTCCTCTCACTCTCTCATTAGAAATGTCATAAGAGTGAGATAGATTGCAACCACAGAAGAGATTTTTTTTTTTTCTCTTTTCTGTGATTGCAACAATCTCAAGCGTACACAGTACAAGGTCCTTGAATGCCAATGATAATATTATTATATTATCAAGTGTGTTAGCCAAGTCGTAAGAAGTGCAGGTACTCTAGATAGAAAGGTATAAAAAATAATTCTAAATTCCACATTTGAAAGTAACTGTTTTATATTCTTTGAATTCACCTACGTTAACTTTAATTACAATCGAAAAAAAAAAAAAAAAAAAAAACTTAAATTCCTGTCAACTAATTTATTTAAAATCAAAAGGTGCAAACCATGTGCCAGCAAAAGCTCTTGGAGAGCATTTTATTCAAATTTGTCATATTCCATATTCTAGTAAAAAGATCGTCATGCGACAGAATTCGCACGAGTTTGCGTACTGGTCTGTAAAATGTGGAATTTCGTGTCTTTATTCTTTATAGACATTATGAACACTTCTCGGCAGTCCGGGAGAAAAACGTTGTTTTATATTCAACCCTTGAGAACATTACATGTTTAAAAATAAGCATATGATGCTAGATTTGGGCAGATGTTGTTGCAGTTTTTTTTTTTTTAAATTCTTTTACATGGTTCCTATCTTCTTAATTTTCTCCTTCTTTGCCTGAAGTAAAACGTGTTCTATCATTGTAAAGATCAAACTCCGACGCCTTGGTAATATAATCTTTGGTAATATACACAGATCTACTATATCTGCGGTAATATATATGTTTTTTTTTTTTAAGAAATTCAATATTTTCAGTACCCTTTTCAAAGATTTTGTATTTCAGATCCTAAAATTTATCACTGACCCATTTAACTTTTGCAAGTAAACAGTGTAATTTCTTCAGAAAGGAAAGTTTGAACCTATTGGGGAGTTCAATTTGTATAATCGATCTTATAGTAAGTTATTCTGGTTTCAGAGAGCAACATAGCCCTGAAGGGAGAAGACACAACCGGCCCCCTATGGCGGAACAAGCGGAGAGGGTCCCTCTACAAGGGTATGGGAGTTCTGTGTTGCGTGTCTCGGCCAAACTACCTCTGAGGGTGACGCGTCTCGCCCACTAGGCGGAACTCTCTGGAAACTAGCTCAAAGGCAGACTAGACAAAAAGTGACTGTCAGTGATCGAAGTGTTCAGTGCAAAGAAGTGTCACAAACAATGTGCAAAGCAAAATGAATGGGTCCACTAAATCGTTAATAATGTTTGACGGTATAAATATCGTAGACGTTCATTAGATCAATTAAATTATAGTGAATCGTTATGATGTTATGGATGTTGAATGTAATCATCATGTTGCCTGGAGCGGGATCAATTCATTTTAAGTAGAACATTTCGGGTTAATTCGCGAAACATTATAAGTTATTTAAAACTGATTCTGTTGTTACCTTATGTTTGTGGTTTTTGAAACGTTATCAGTTAAACTGATAAGTACATTCTGTTTTAAATTATAAACTACTATGGCTGTTGCCCGTGACTCGTATGCGTAGGCTTTCATATAAAATATCAACCAACCTTGCCTTTTAATTCGGTCCTTTCTCAAAATTCTTTATTAGTGGCTCACTACACGCCATAAGAAATCTACCTGACAACTTTCAGTTTCGTTGGTCAAGTCGTTTTTTATTTCGTGATGAGTCAGTGGAATCAGTTAGAATGAGTGGTATTTCGATTTCGCAGATTCATGTACATAGACATAATGAAAAGTTTTCATTAGATACGAGCCATGCGTAGGTACGAGACATAGGCACGTATGCGTACGAAAGTTTCTACGAAGGCATAATCACCGACACTGTCACTGATGCAGTTGCCTATGCCATTAAAAGTAAATACTTGAATGAATATTAGGTACCTATACCGGATGTAAGGGAAACGCTCCTGTAGTCAAAATGCTATTATTGTACTATCGAATCGAAAAACAATAACCATTTGCCTTTTAATTGTGTTTTTTTTGGGGTTTATAGTTTGTTTAGAATGTTGCAAACCAGCAATGTATAGCGTACAGCCGCGCGCGCGGTGCAGCGTGGCGCAGGTTGTTTGTTTGACCTTTAACATCAGCTGATATTTTATTTGCGTTATATTGCGAACATCAAAAAATAATAATGATAAACTATAGCAATTTTTTTGTTGTATCGTATCAGCAATCAGCAGCTGCAGCACTATCACCAGTTTTCATTTTCGGGACCGTTTCTTTTACACTTGTATATTTATGATATGATGGATAGTTTTCAACCAAAATAAATAGTCAAACAACGGGTCAACTGCGATAATTGTTTGTGTAAGCCCTTAATTTTATAAGCATCTTTATAAACACATATATACCTATTACACAATAGATAATAATTTAATTCACTTCACCAGTTTATAGTCTACGCTGTCTAGCTGTGGTAGCATTATAGTGAAGTTATATGATTTACCTGGAGTCTTCCCGTGAACATGGTGCATGTAACTGCGCCGCAATATCGGGAGCTCATTCCACAACTTTGCCACGAAAAACATCCCGTAAATAATCATATAACTTTAGTGAACCACCGTGAGTTTAAAACAGTATTTTGTGAGTTAGCATTTACATCAAAATGACTTAATTAATTAATTATAAATTATCATTTAAGTCCCTACAAATCTACTTTAGTAGGCACCTATATTAATTTAATAATAATTCAAAGCAAAACAAGTTAGATCGTCTTCCAGTAAATGCGTTCTGCTACCTACGTATTAAATATCGAATCTCGTCAAATATTGCCATACCTTTAATAAAGTAAGAACATCTACTTAAATAGTATTTTATTTGTAAGATCTAGGTAAGTTTCGCGTTTAAATAAAGATCTAGATAATTATGTAGTAAAATAATCCCCAATTTTAAATAATTTTACTTTCAATTGTTTCTCTTAAGCTTTTTATCCAAAGACTTTTTAGTCAAAATATAATAATTATATAATTATACGTGATTGTACAATTTCATTTTAATAAAGGCCTAGTCAAAATTAACGCGTGAACGAGTTAGGTAGACAGCTCGAATATTCTAGTCAATTATCCTAAAATTCTAGATTATTAAGTAGAAAGCTATATAAAATATAATTGTAGATTTTAAAAAATAAAGGTATAAAAATCGCGATGAAAAAGATGCATTTGAAAAAAGGTAGGTAACGTATTAAAAATATACCTATATTATGTTGTATTAAAGGGTAGTGAACTTTATTATTCCTATTATTGACCTACCTAAACTACCTATTGACCTAAAGTTGTAGGCAAGGTAATCTCAAATCAAATTTCTTCCTATGCTCTTATCAAATATCTAGTAAATACCTAGTGTGCATTAGATAATAATTATAGCTTTCAGTGAACCATTACTTAGTTACAATATCATACGTGAATACTGCCAATTTTTTTTTTTCTATATTTAACAATAAAGTGATACCATAATAGATATTTTAGATTTTTGAGATAATTACACATTTAATTAAACACGTTTAACAGATTTTAATGCGTGTATTTTACATTATTGAATTCCTGACAAGATGATGAATGTCTATAGAAATGTACACTTTAGAAACTAAACACTTAAACGGATTTCATCGCGCGAATTTTACATTGTTATATTAGCGGACACTACAAAGTGTTTGAAACGACAGAAATTTAAATAATACATACATACATATAGTAAAATACACGCGATAAAATCCATTAAGTGTTTAATTTCCAAAGTGCTCCCGATCAAAGTTTAACAGATTGAGTTTAAAACTCATATTAACTCAAATATGCATAAGAAATACTTACTATTTATTTCATTAATTTAATGTTACATAAATAAAATTTAATTGATTGTTTTAATCCGCGAGTAAAATAGTGTACGTAAATGTTGTGTTTTTTGTACGGCCTCAAAAAATTTAAGCTTGCAATATGTTATAATTATATTTGTAAAAATCTAGATCCTATGTAAAGTTTTAGCATCAACTTTACAACCAACCAGACATCATGGAAAATAGTATATAGTTTTTATATAAGTAAATTATATGCTTCATATTCACTATTTTCACTTTGTAATCAAATGACAATCCTAAATATTAATACACACATTGAAAACTACGCATCATTCATTAGATGAATATACATTTTTTCATGTAGGCTATTATATTTGTAGGTAATAGTGCTCACGTATTTGAAATATTCACACAACATGATTGTATTATTATATAACATAGCTATGCAAACATTTCACTAAACATAATGTACTTATAGATTTTAGAAGAAATTAACTATATTTATACAATATGCCTAGATAATGCACGTAGTCACTCATTTTTGTATAATTTTCATATATTTGAAAAAAATACCTTTTCTAGTTATTTGATTTGATTAGAAAGAGAATAAACCCTGTAAATAAATATAATTTTCTCCAGATTATATTATATTAATATAAATCCACTTACTAA
Source organism: Agriopis aurantiaria (assembly GCA_914767915.1). NCBI lineage: Eukaryota > Metazoa > Arthropoda > Insecta > Lepidoptera > Geometridae > Agriopis > Agriopis aurantiaria. The sequence goes on along the minus strand of OU611983.1, from coordinate 7,992,699 downwards.
AGTGATGACTGTGATATACTCGTAATAAAATAAATATAGAAAATATATAACACGCATTCTAAGTGAAATATAATATTACTGAATCTCATTTGAATTTTATTTTTAAAATATAAGTACAACCAGCGTCATACAGTAATATGACCCAATCATAAAAGGCATGACCGGGAAACCTTATGATCATAAAAAAGTTCTACAATAATAGGTATCACTAACGAAACTAGCGTCGATTCTGTTGTACACTAAACTAAACCAATCTGATAGGACTAAAATTATCTACGTCCTTTTTTATTTCTATATGTGAAACAAGGATAGCAATAATTGTATAATTGTCAAATTTTGTTTGGTTTAGACAATGATATGACAGATTGGGAGTCACTATCAAAGGAGATGTCCCGTTGTGGTACTAAAATAAAAGAAAAATCTAACATCTACCATAATGCGGTTTTTGGAAAGAGCAATAAAAATCTAAAAGGTACCAACTGAAAAAAATATTTTTTTAGGCCTGCAATTTCCTGAAAATTATGAAAAAGAAATAATTTCATGTAACGTGATACGGAACGTATTTTCAGTCATAGTTTTGAGTAACGTAAAACGGAACGTATTTTCAGGACATAGTTTTGATTGATAGGCCTTACGGCATAAGCCAAAAAGGTACGTAATAAAAAAAAAAGTCATGGCGACACTTATGCAACATGGCCTTAAAGGCTTTAGCCTGCCCGGTAGGCGAAAAAAATCAGAGACATTGATTAATCACTCACTGACAGCAGTGACAGTTGACTACTATCTTTATTATTTTATTTACATATTCAAATTCAATTTCAATTGTATTACCAAGATATTTTTTTTATTTACTTTACGTATATTACGTTTTAATTTTTCACCATAAAACGTTAAGTTACCTAGGTACTTACTAGAATACCCTATTACCGCGTTATTCTGGCTGGATCTGTATGGCGAACGAAGATACTGCTTTCCATCTTCTATGGAGCTTAGAAACAACACGAAAAGACACGTTTTACCTCGTTAAATCACTTTCCCCACACTCGAGTACGTTTACGAACACTTAATGAATAATAATTCACCAGTTAGTACACATTAATACTCGAAAATACACAAGTTTAGGAAAATAATCCAACGAGCCGACATGTTTTTTCTACGTTGGCGCCAAAAACTCAAACGAAATTCGAATCGAAGCTAACGAAATAACGAAAACGTTTTTTTTGTTCGTATTTTCATGGCCATGGATACAATGTCCTTCATTGGTAATATTATTCGCATTTACTCTGTATTAAATAGGGCCAAACCAGTTATAGTTATAGCCGCAGTCAGAGTCAAGAAAAACAAGTCACGGTCAAGTCCAATTTATGCCCCAGTAAAGTGGTGCAGGCTTTACAAGAGACTTCTATGGCGTTTTATAAACAACACGAAATAACATGTTTCACCTCATATATCACTTACCCACACTAGAGTACGTTCACGAAAAATTAATAAATAATAATGCACCATTATTACGCATTAACACTGGAAAATATAGAAGTTTAGGAAAATAATCAAGCCAACTATGTTTTTTTTTCACGGTGGCGCCAAAACCCCGGAACCCTTAATGTGACGAGCAGTGTTGCTGCTTTCGGACATTTTAGGATTGCAGTGTTGCTGTTAATCAATCCAGTATTTCTACTACACATATTTTTTAAAAATCTATTTAAAAAAAATGCAAGGGTTTATAAATTTTTTTGTAGCTCATTTAGGTTCTATATTTGTGGCACATTTCGTGCTAAAAAGTTGAAATTTGTTAAGAATAAAGTACCAGGCTCCATACTAATTTAGGTACAACTCCTTTACGGCTTGCATGTGTTGAATTAGATATCCTCAGAAAGGAAACCAAAAGTTACTAACAAGCTCAAAATAAACTACACCTAAAACGCAATAATAAAACAACTGATTATAAAACAACAAGATTCCCATTGTTTAAATATTGTACTCTGATGGTTTTACAGATGAAAACTAGGCAGTTAGTAAAAAAAAAATGAGCATCGATAAAAAAAATGCACCACACACCGCCGCACTCTGTCTACACCTACTGCGCCTTAATACAATATCCGGTTAGCCATTTAAGAAGATTCAAAAAGTAACATTTTCCTATTAAAAAATTACGTCTGCATAACTAGACTAGACACCTATAGCTTGCTTTACGACTGTTTTAAACTTCAAAGTTAGATAATTTATTCAGCCTACAATTTTTGGCTGCTTGCCAAATCAATGCATTCAGTTTAAAAAAGATTACCCTATGCCAAATCCGATGCAAAATTTTCTTATAGTTATTATTAATTGTATGGCTGATTTTTCAGAATCTGTGCAGTGTGTCTGCTAGTATCTAGAATCTTGCGCGGCAAAAGCTATCTCTTTCTCTCATTATCAACATTAAACAAAATAAAACTTTATTATGACGATCTTTTCCGACTATTAGCAGTTATGGTCATTCTAGTTTAAGTGTGCATACCTCCATGGTTAGCTTAAAATTATAAAAGTGGTGTCATAACAAAATTGAATGTTTTATTAGGAAACCCATGAGACCGAAACACGATTAAGCACATTTCGCTCCATAGAAAAAAATATACTAGTAGCACTGATTTGCGCTTTTATCCCTGTTTTTTTTTAATTCTTTCAACCTATTTACTAAATGATGTCTGCGATATCTTGATATATAGATTTCATAATTATGAAGGAAACCGGTAAGGTACATTTTACATTACAGCTATACTTATCGAAAAATATGAGAAAAACCCCAAAAATGGATGTAGCGAAACGTACAACTGTGTGTAAGCGCCATGATTTTGCTCCGCTAAATGCGACTTTAATACAATAAACCAATGATTATGGTCATCTGTTAAGCGTTGCTTAAAAGTGGGAGTACCTCGCCTTAAGGTGGAATGTAAAAACTAATAGGCAATTTTGTTAAATTAAAATGCAAATTCTCTTGGAATAACTACTCAGAGAAGGTAGGTTTCCAAACAACGCCTTCTCAAAACGTAAGCTACAAATTCGCTTTGTAGCTTACGTTTCGATTGGTATTTTAAACGATTTAAGCAAGAAAATTAATGGATTACCTGTGGAATGTCACACCGTAACTCTTATGCTGCTTTTCTGATTTTTTGTGGTACGATTTCACCGCGCAAATTATTCTAAGCAAATTCTTTAAATTAATTTTAAGGTTCGAAATATTTTTGATGAGATCGAAAAAATATATTATAATTTCAAGTTTTTTCGAGCTGAACTACCAACCTGTAAAATATCAACGTGAAAATTGCTTCATGCGATTTGCGATGTTATTCTTAAGATAATGCCCAATCAGTTTTTAAAATTCTTTAGCATTTTAAAATTTTGTGTTAAATTTAAAATTATTTTTTTTAAATTCAGTGATTTTTTTATCTTCAAAAATATTGAATCTGGCATGCCAAAAATAGTGACGCGGTTTTAATTTTATCATAGCAAGGAAATTGACAAGGTGGTTGGAGTCATCAATATAATGTTAATGAAATGTAAAGTGTACTATAACATAGTTTTTATTGTTATCATCAGTGATTTTTCTCATAGATGTCACCACGATGCCTGATGTAGGGTATGGCTGTGCGGCCTCCACCGCCACCGCCACCGCCGCCGCCGCCCGCATTGTAGTCGTTCCTCGGTCGCTTTGGCCTGTATTCATCATCCATGTCACCGCCGCCGCCTCCACCGCCACCACCTCCACCGCCACCACTGTACTCTGTTTAAGGCAAGATGAGTTCCGTAATGCTTTTCTGTGAGTTCAAAATAATAACAAAATGTCCCGGATTTCAATTACAAAATAAATATTATATTGTTATTCAGATCTTGATCTAAGGCTCGCTCGAATTCGAGACACAATGAGTTAAATTTCGCTCGATCGAAAAAAACCGAATACCCTTATCCATACTTTTTCTTCATAGGTTATAAAAAATAAAAAAAATATGTTAAAATACAAATTCTATCGTGTCGTTGTTTGAAAACTAAGACAACTCCAGCAATAAAAAAAATACGCAAACTATACTAAAGTTAGTAGCAACATCAACAGCACTACATTTATTAGCAAGATGGTCGATTTTAGTTAACTTGCTATGTTCTAAAAAAATATTATAAAGTTTATTTTTTTATATCGGATCATTAGTTCCTGGATTTAGCAAACAGTCTTGGGACTTTGTTTATAAATGCCTTCATAGCAAACCCTTACGACTTTTACCTCCATAAAATACTATGGTATAGATTTAGATTTCAGATGGTAACAAAATATTTGAGATACGGTATACTCACTCTCCTTAGATTCTCGTCTAAATCTCCTACTCTTGGAGGTATTTTTCACAAGGAAGCCTTTGTAACGTTGGTCCCTATTTCTGTCTTGATGAGACTTGTCGACGGCAGAGGAAGTTTGCGCAAGTATTCTAGATAATCTTTAAAAAATTACATAGAAAACATTAGCTCAAGAAATACCTGCAATATAATTATGGTGATACGTATATAGATAACTAGCGACCCGCCCACCCGGCTTCGCACAGGTGTAATTTATGTGCGAAGTCGGGCGGGTCGCTAGTTATATATATATAAACCTTCCGTGAAAATGTATCAAACTGATGGTGAAAACCGCATCAAAATCCGTTGCGTGGTTTAGGAGGAGTTAGCGGCCAAACAGACAGACAGACGCGGAAAGCGACTTTAATTTATACTATGTAGAGATAGAGAAGAGAAGAGAAGAGAAGATAGAGAAGAGAAGTTTTTATTGTACACATCATAAAAAATATGACATAGGTATAAAAGGTAAGCTAGTGTAAAAACAATACACTTACTATACGTTTTATTCCTTCCCAATAAATAGTGATAATCACTTTAAGTGCTTAAAATCTAATTGGCTGATAATTAATATTTCTTAGTTATTTTAATCTATTTATAACTAGCTGTTGCCCGCGACTTCGTACGCGTAGAGCTCGGCCTTCGGCCTCGCTACCGCGACCCACTCCAAAACACAAAATTTCATCTAAATCGGTCCAGCCGTTTACTCACCGTTTAAACCTTCCCTAGACCTCCACGAATAATTCAAGACCAAAATCAGCCAAATCGGCCCAGCCGTTCTCGAGTTTTAGCGAGACTAACGAACAGCAATTGATTTTTATATATATAGATTAAAGTAAGTTAATCCAAATACTGACTACTCACAAATTTGGAAGATTATTTGTATTTCTACTTTTTTGAAGTGCGATCGGATCTAGAATTACGTATATTTTTGAATATTCATTTAAGTTGCCTTTCGGTTCTCCGTCGTCATCTACATATTTGTACTGATTGTGACTCAGCAATCTGTTCGGAATTAATCTTTCGTGATAACTATTCTTCAGCGGTTTTCTTTCTCCGTTCAATAACTGTTCCAAAACATGGTTTTTTATCCCGTAATTATCTTTTTCATTTCTATTAGAATCGTATTGGGAATTTACATAAAACTGGTTCAATAAGTTGTCTTTAGAATTAAATCTTTCTCTGTTATTGTAATCTTGGGCTATTTTCTTATTTTTATTAGCTTGCATGATAAGATTTACTATATCCATGGTTTTTAATTGGTGCACCACATGACTATGATCCTCATCACTTCCACTTGACTCTTCAGAAGAAGATTTGGGAGTAGCAGCCTGACTTTCCAACAGTCTTATGATTGTGTCAAGTTGTTGATCACCAAGACCGTATATTGGGAGTATTGTTGATAACAATGCTGAAAAGTTATCGTTAATTATAGATAGTTCGCAAATTAGCTATATTTAAGTTGACCCTTACTGAAAGCAGAAACTTTAGTTACCAACCTGTATAAAAAATCACGGTACCTAACATTTTTAAACGTGCTCATGTGAAACACGCCTCGTTAAAATACGCCTTGGATGTTATCACAACGGTAAACTGAGTTTATTCATGGCAATTTTAAAATTTCATTTTCGCTTATCGTAGTTGATAATTTGTTTGAAATTCAAGCTACCGATGTAAGTAGCACTGAAATTGCACGCGATTTACGGTTCGGTTGGTTTTGAATTGATGAACCAAAGTTTGGTTTCGGAGAGTTAAGCAGTGGTCGGAGTAAAATCTCACATATACATACCGCTATCCTTAACTCTATCTGCTTTTTCTCTTAATTAAAAATTTATGCTTTGAGTGAATTATAAATAATTCATAGCTAATTTTATTTTATTTTATATTGAGTAGATCTATGATATACCATAGATCTGTAGAAATTGCACACTGTGCGTTTTACACGATCTTTTTTTTTTACCTTACACCTGCAATATGTCATGAGCGTGCTCTTGCAACATTTCCAAGTAACTAATAACATTGGATTCTTCAAAAGGGCTGTTAATAGAGTCTTTAAAGTTTGGCAACGTACTCGTATATTTGATGATGAAATATTGTCATTTAACTGAATAAAATTGTTTTAAAACCGTAAATTTTGGTATATGAGGCTGTTAGTAACATACCTATTTCTCATCACAAACTTCAACCTAATTAGGTAAGTACATAACTGAATTGAACATAGTTTCAAATCTAATTCAATTGTCCACATTGCTCACTGTTGAAATCAACAACAACAAAAAGCACTTCACCAACTTCATATTACTCGGGGCCATATTGTCTGAAAAGGTTGGCATTCACTTAAATTATATTTCTTTCATTCATTTCACGAAGCACTGAATTGCAGACCATACCTTAAATAAGAAAACTACATTGTTCACTCGGGAGAGGCTCGCAAACTAGATATAGGTATCTATTATGAAAGAAGAAAATGAAAAAATTATCTTCAATGTTAGTTTTGCTAGAAAAATAACAGTTGTTGGTTCCGAACCTAGCAGAATGGTAAACAGCTGAAGTATTTTTCGACTGAGTAAAAAATGGTAATTTATTTTTATAGCAGAAATAATTCGCGTAGTGTACTACTACGTAGCTACGCACATTGTTACAACCTCAACCAATTCTTTAAAAAAATTGCATAAATCTAGCTCATCTTCGTTTGAATTACCAAAAACTGTTAAGTATACCTATTTCAAAATTTTATAATATTTTCTTCCTGTAAACTTTGCTTAGCTCTAAATTAACTTATAATTTGATTAAATTTTTGCTTCCCGTAAACTTTGGAGATAAGGTGGAGAGGGAGTTTTTTTTTAAATTCTTATCAAAATCATAAAAATCGACTAACTAGACAAAGAAACCAAGTACATTCGCAAAATTTAAGCCATTCAAATGGTGTGATATATGGCTCCAAAAATATATATAAAAATTTTACTATGACAATTTGCGCGGTGAAATCTTACCACAACAAATCAGAAAAGCAGCCAAAGAGTTATGGTGTGACATTCCACAGGTAATCCATTAATTTTCTTGCTTAAATCGTTTAAAATACCAATCGAAACGTAAGCTACAAAGCGATTTTGTAGCTTACGTTTTGAGAAGGCGTTGTTTGGAAACTTACCTTCTCTGCTTCAATATTATTTTTTGCCTTATCAAGAATAGACCTTTTTATTTAATGTATACTGGGCACACGTTATCTGGATATAAGCCCAATTCCAAGTTGATAGCTTTTGTTATGCTTTTATAGTTCCTACAAAATAGTCACAAGGCTGTGACATACAGACAGACAGACACTGGAGTCTCAACATACGGGTCTATTTTTAATATTTTGGTACGGAACTCTAAAAATCACAAGTAAAATTTGTAAAATACAGTCAAACCCAGATAAATGAAGCCATACTAGCAATTTTTTTATTAGAACCACCACTGGAAATGTACACAGTTATTAATTATATTTTGTTTCTCTTTCACTCAACAACAGCGACGCAACGTGATTTTTGCATAGAAATACCTAGTTGCAGAGCTGAAGTACTACTCTTCAGCTACTTCATATACATCATATAGGATAATTTTAACCCCAAAAAAACAGGTTTTAAAAGAATGTCCACGCAGGAGAAACAGCGAGGCGCAGCTAGTAAAATTTAAAATTGTATAAAGCTCGGTTTTATACTGGTCCATAAAAGGTGTCGCTTTACACGCCGAATAAATTCAGCTATCAAGGGCTGCCGCTTTCATTTGCATTTTCGTACGCAAAATGTAATAGAAGGGCTGTATAGCGCCTTGCGTGTATGTTTAATGGATTTTAGGTAATTTGGACTGATATAACAGCACTTTGCCATGGAAAGTTGCTTGCAATTCAATAGGTGTTTAACAATATTTCATCAAAAGACAATTAGTAAAGTTGAATCGGGGGTGATTCTACATGAATTGTATTTTCTCGTGCATTTTCTCGTGCATCGTCGATTGTTAGATTGGCTCAAAAAATTCTGGTTCTAGAGTGTAGATTTCATATTGGCATACGAAGCAGGGCACCTTCCGGCCATGTGGAACTACAAACTGCGAAAGATGGATGGTGTTAATGTAGTGGCGGAGCAGATCATCCAATTTACAGTTTGCCACGTGTGGATGCGTAAAACGGAATATCGTGTGACGTAAAATTCTTCACTCCTAAATAGCTCCACTGTATTGCCCACAACTGAACGTAGGCTACGTCCAGTTGTGGGCAGATAAATGTTACGTAGACTGATGATGACTTACATAGGTTGTAAGATCTATTCAAGATTTGTCTACTACTCCTGCTTTTGATGCGTCACATGGCCGTCGATTTTTTTATTTTATTTATTAAATTATTTAACAAATAAGCATTGGACCATCTGATGGTAAGTGGTCACCATCGCCTTTCTCGTCGTCTCCTACAATACCCGGGGCGTTGGCACCGTTCATGCCTACCGTTGAAGACTCTATTCACTCTTTGTTTGAAGCAGCCCAGATTGTACTCCGGGGGAAAAAATTAACAGGTGGTAAAGCATTTCACAACTTACAGGAACGCGTTGGAAACGATGGACTAAATCGGATAAAGCGAGACTTTCATTCACGCATCTAAAATATGTGAAGGGGTTTTCGGACGTTGGCCGACGGTTGAGTTCATACTCACACTTGACTGATTTGAAGCATATTCTTACAGACGGCAAAAATTTCAAAGAAAATAAATAATCTAGGTTACCTATTCTCGTGTATTTATAAATATCTAGCTAACTTCTTCATCTGACTGGGTATACTAATGATGTTGATACAATTAATGGCAAACAACTGATTAGAAACGACGACGTCTAGACTTGTGACTCGAAACTGGAGACTGGCATAAATGTTACAGTGCAACCAACTTAAATCTATGGAGTGAAATTCAGATAATAAAACGGTGGCGTTTTATTTTCTGAACACAATTGACATCCACCGTCGAAAATTGTAGTTCCACCATTTAACCAACTCTACAGGTAAGTAGGTATTCGTAATATCTTTAGTTGCGATTATGAAATTTGGATATTTTTAGATTATTGAAATGCAAATACTCGTATTTTTTTTCATCACACTATTATACAAATCTTATTTACGCAACTTTCAATTCAAATAAATTAACTTATATTATGGTATTCTGCGTTTCTTGTTTATACAACACCAACAGCAAATAAAAAATACAATAATAAGAATTACTTAATTAAAAGAACAGCCATTGATCACTTTAAACAGGTTTATATTAATGGTAACAATATCGTAGAAAAAAAGTAACTATTAAAAACTTATTATATTTCAAACTTATCGCTAAAAGTGAAGCTTCATTTAATTTGTAAAAAGTTATCTATGAAAATTAATAAGTACATTACTTTTTTGCTATACGCAAATAATTTGTCATATAGCAAAAAATACTATACTATAAATACCCACTACACGTATATTTTGTACCAATGTGTAAATAGGCGAGTTGTGGCCAGTTTACCTATGTCTCTTTTCTCGTAATGCATACTTTCATGGTTTATATCTATAGATGCGCGTTCAAAAAATAATCTGCTTTGAGATTCAAAGGTTTGCAAACAGATTGGACAAGCCCCACAAACACTTGCGTGTTTCTTACAGCCATTTAGCCTGTTAATATTTCACAAAGGGCAATATATCTTTAGAAGCAATCTAAGGAAGTTGTTGCTTGGCTTCTGGCTGGCCCATTTAGCCGTCCGGAAAAAAGCAATTACTCATCTTTATAGTTGTGTCAAAACTTAATAACTGCACTCTATGCCTGCGTGTTCTACTGGAATACAATACAGTACAAAGGTGTCTCATAACTTTATGAAATAGCCAAATATGTAGTTTTTTAAACTATGTAGCATTATAATAAGCGATAGTGTTATAGTGTTTTTTTTCCCTTGTAAGCTACAAGGGAAAAAACAATAAATTAAAACCTATATACTAAACTGAGAATTGTTCCCAAAATTTTCCAAAATTCCCTAGTATAATAGGTACCTACTTCATTCTACCAATAGTAGATTACCAGCTATAAGCATGGAAAACTGACAAAGACTGATTGAACAGTCTACAATCTACTAATGGAGTTTGCAGCAGCAGCAGAACTTACAATTTGTTCAGAAAAAAACGTTGTTTTTTTTTTACAAATTGTATGTTTTGATAAATTATTTCATCAAAACACGCGTAAGGATTCATCTCATAACGAGTGAGTATAACCAACAAAAAAAACTGTGCTGTAGTGTAACCGATGTTATAATAAATTTGAAATGAATTAGCTGAAAATAAGAATTTTGATTTCATGCCAGACAGGACATACTCAACACATAAGTGTTGTGTTATTCTTATGTTATTATTAATAATTGAAACATTGCGTTTAATGATATCATTATTCAAAAGGAACTTTAATTGCGTTGGTAAAAACCCGCGGTAAATCCACCTGGATCAGAGTCGTTTAATCTCCCTAGGGCTTTAGGGCCAAGAGGTGAAAGAGGTCAAGCCACGTCAAATGCCAGCAGAATATTATGTTGGTTGGATCAGTAGGACAGATTTTCCTGATATGCATGAAAAGAAAAGGTTCTAAAAATTTGATGACTGAATTTTGTTCACTTATTTATTCATGTTGTGGTGATAGATACAGCAAATAGTAGCTGCTAACTTACAGAAATGCTGTGTAGATTGTGTATAATATAATTTAGAGAAAAAACATAGAAAATTATTTCAAGCGCCGATTTCTTAGATGCTACATGGTTTACCGAAAATTTCTTAGTCAAATTTATCGGAATGAAAAGTATCCACGTCTGATTAAAAAATAAGATACGGTTCTTACGAGTGCTTTCAATACTTAGACTTTGTACAAGGTAAAGCTAAGACACGTTAGTCTAAGGATTAACATAAATATTCCTGGGCAGATTTCCTTGTTAAATTATAACAGCACAAGATCACAACTCTGGTATTGTATAAAGCTCGAATCAGGCAGACAGAATTATTGAACAGTCGGCAGCGAGCAGCAAAGCTAGAAATTGGTGCTATTGGTAAAATGTTTTGTGTAAATAAAACATTGCTCTATGCCTCTATTTTTTTACTAGTAGGCACTTTGTATGGAAAGAGTTCTTTGCTCTACCTAATAAAGTATTACATAATATTCGAATTCTAAGCTACCAAGAAAGTTCCAGCATTACATTAAGGATATACTTTGTTTCGACCTAAGTTAGTGCAATGATAGATTTGAATATCTCCCTCGCGTCCAAAGGCTATGACGCCCTAAAGGCCTCCTAGGTACATCTAAAGGCTGTCCTCACCAGCCACAGCCATCTCTTTAGTGTTGATATATTATAGGATGGGAGAGGAGATAGAAAAACTCGAATTGTATTATTCTATATCCTTCGCCAACCTAAAAGATATCAACACGAAAATTGCTTTATATTATGCAATGTTATTCTTAAGATAATGCCCAACTGATTTTTTAATGTTTTTTTATTTTTTTATGTTGAAAACGTCCCTTAGTGATAGCTCTGGTCGTTAAGCATGGCCTTAAGGCAGACGCCTGTCCCAAAAATCTCCACCAATAGGCTACTAATCCTAGATAGTCAAATCCAGTAAGATACTGCTTATTTGCTAATCGAAGCTTTTCCCCCTTTTGTTTAAAGTTAAACTGAGATCGTTTTTCAATATGGCCGTTAACCTTCAACCAGTAATCAATTTGCCTTCTTCCTTTTAAGAAAAGTCATTAAAACCCATTCCTTGATTCAATCTCGAACTCATCTCGAGTAATCCTATTTCAAAACAAGACTCAATTCGGTCAAGAGAACGTTTTCGAAACACTTAATTTGTTCGGAAGTAGTTTAATCAAGAGTTGCGTTGCGTGGAATTGGATTTGTAGCAATTAAAGAAGTCGTCGACCTTCGTTTCCAATGGGTTTAGGGCTGACAGTGGACCAGTGGACCCCTGTATACATCCCCATTGAAATGGAGTTTTTTTTTGTTATATATAATATTTCAAATTTTCGTAATCTTTAGAAATAATTTTATAACTATTTAGGTACAATAACTAAAACAATATTTTTTCTAGAGCTGCGATAATCTAAAGTATATACAGCAAGTGTGGGGCATTGGAACTGTTATAAGCAATTGTAGCGACAGAAATACCATTTAAAAGATGAGAGTTAGTTTACAAATTAATAAAGTAGCAACTACTTGTAATCCACAAAAAAGTGTTAGATATGTAGATATTGAGTTGCGTCTGTGACAGACAATTTATATGCGGTACATTTGTCAACACTCAACACTTTCCATGATTTCTTTGGTGTAATTATAGAAACCATTACGAGAGCAATGACCGATATGGCAACCCTATGTATATTGCTTCCTCAGATTAGCACCAAGCTTCCATATAATTTCCTGCCTTCAATTCCAGAGTGCGCCATTTACAAAACATCCTTCCAAATATACGGTGACTTGGATGGTGTCGTTACGATTACCATTACGGAAGGCTTAAACCGAGAGAGTTCATTTAACCAGTGCTAATACCACGTCATTATCATACCGGGGGGTCTACCACAACCTTTTATATCATTCTTGAATCTTGTATTGAACTATTTCGGCGGAACACTTGGTCTGATGGCGGTGATGGCGGTGACGGCGGTGGAGTAGGTCTCTGACGGAATGATGGCCATTTAAGGGTTTTTAGAGATGCTTGCTATACGTTTACCCTTACCCCAAAATTTAGCGAAAACACATGGATGACATTTCTTCTCTATCTTATTATATTTATCTTTTTATTTATCTTGTTTTTATTTTGTTTTATTTTATTTTATATTCTGTGTGATTTTGTTATTGTAAAATTGTGTATTTATGGTATGGGTGCGTAGCCTGAAATAAATGATTTTGAAATTTGTATTTTTTTTTTTAAATCTTCTCTATTTCTATCTCTATCTCTACATATCAAATTCAAATTCAAATTCAAATTATTTATTTGTCAGAACATGGTAGGTACACATACATATAAAGTAGCATACATGGTCGTAAGAATGGAGACGTATCTCATGTCCTTGCCTGTTACAGCGTACAAATGTTAGTTTTTTATTAATATTTTTATTAGTTTTTGTTAAAGTTAAAAAGGAAAAAAATAAACAAAATTATGTCTATGTTAGAATATTGTTAGAATCATATTTTGGTTTAGTTGTATTTTATACCTTAATTAGATGTTTATTACTACCTATCTAAGCTATTATTATTATTATTATTTTATTTGTTTATGTCTACATTACATATCAAAACATTTTTATCATTAAGGAATTCTGAAATTTCATAGTAGCTTTTTTGTGCTAATAAAGTTTTTAGTTTATTTTTAAACATTCCAACATTTAATTCTCTGATGATTTTAGGAATTTTAGTATATATTAAAGGAGCCATACAGAATACACTTTTTTGCATGAGTGCAGTTTTGGCCGTACGTGGGCAGAGCTTCATCTCGGCCTGTGTGCGAGTTCGAATACCAGCATCAGTCCAACTACCAAAGAGATGTGGATTTAATTTTACAAAAGTAGCTATTTCTAATATGTATAGAGATGGTAATGTCAGAATATTGTGTTTTAAAAAGAACGGTTTACAGCTATCAGTCTTATGAAGATGAAACATTGCCCTGACGCACCTCTTTTGGGCTTTGAAAGCAATCCTTTTGTCAGTAGAGTTCCCCCAGAAAATAATCCCGTATCGTAGAATAGATACTGCCATGCCATAATATGCAGTAATTAGAGCTTCTTGATTAATAACTAATGACAATTTAAATAGTGCGTATGCCGTCGAGCCCATTCTTTTCGTTAATGTATCTATGTGTGCTTTCCAATTAAGTTTACTATCGATGGTCAATCCAAGAAATTTAGTTGAGTCCACTTCCTGTATGACTCTACCATTATATTGCAAAACTATTTTATCACTACACATATCTCTCTCTATAGTCTGTCTGTATGGCCGCTAGCTCTTCCTAAACCACGCAACGGATTTTGATGCGGTTTTCACCATCAGTTAGATACTTTTACACGGAAGGTTTATATATATAACAAGCGACCCGCCTCGGCTTCGCCCGTAAATTACACCCATGCAAAGCCGGGCGGACAGGTTACTAGTTGACGATAAACCGAGAAAATTGGCAAAGACGACGGGGTTCAGCCATGCAATTGGCTAAATAAGTTGCCAATGATGATGAAGATTGACATAATAAAACTAAAATTATTAAGATTGCTTTTAAAATTGTGGTATAGACTGTAGGCCTCCACCTACCAATTGAAACTTCGGTTCGTTTCTCTAAGAGCATATTTTTAGGGCCCCGTACCCAAAGAGTGTAAACGGGACCCTAATACTAACCCTACTCTGTCAGTCCATATGTCTGTCCGTACCTACCTTGCAATGGCTGTATCTTTCGAACCTTTATAGATAGTTATAATTTTCACAGAATATGTAATGTTACGGCGGATAGAATAACAAATAATAATAAAGTCAAAAAGTAAAAACGAACAACACAATAAATATTAATACAATAAAGTTTTTTTAAACGTATTTTGTATTTGCTCTAGTGTAAAAACGGCAATAGTTACAAGCGTCAAACTTGGCACGATTATACACATTCTAAAGTTAAATAATGGCCAAGTGTGAGTTTGTGATGAATTTCTGTTCATTACCAAGTTATAACTGTTCATTCGGTTACTTGGACGAATTAATTATATTTTCTTTCACCGAATCGAAATGCCACATGTTACTAACTTTGAAGTCGGATTTTTTAATTGGTGATTATTGTATTTTGTGGTGGTACGGAACCCTCAGTGCGCGAGCCCAACTCGCACTTGGCTGGTTTATTTCAGGCTTACTTGGCTTTTCTTTTGTTTCATCTACAGTGAGGGACAAAGAGAAAAAGATCATAGTACGATTGAAATAAGGGTAGGCTCTTGCAGACAGAACGTAAGCGAAAGCATTGTGATTGAAATAAAAATGCTCGCTTTCGTGCTTAGTAGGCTCGTGGTAATCACAATTAATTCACAAATGACTGAAACAGCGTCCTGACGCCATTATCTGGATATATAGAAAACGAGGATTGTTTAAAATGGAGTCGTGATAATCTGGTGCGTCTTTTATGGTACAAGTTAGGATGAGTAAATAAGGGCGACAATCTGCTCGTGAATTTAGCGTCGAGTGGCTAATTCAGTTTAATAAATTATTGCGAAATCTTCTACTATATAAAAATAAGTCGGGTTTTCCTTCCTGACGCTATAACTCCAGAACGCACGAACCGATTTCCACGGTTTTGCATTCGTTGGAAAGGTCTCGGGCTCCGTGAGGTTTATAGCTTATATGTTTATAGTAACGAGGCCGAAGGCCGAGCTCTACGCGTACGAAGTAGCGGGATTCAGCTAGTTGTTTTATAGTTATCACACGGGTCATAGTTATAGTCAAGTCACGGTCAAATCCATGTATGCGCCCCAGTAAAATGAAGGAGACTTTGCTAGAGGTTTCTAGATAATGGAATTTTGGAATCAACACAAAAAGACATGTTTCACCCATAAAGATACAATTCCTTTATATAGTCACAGTCTCTCAGTGAAAACAGTCAAAAAACGTCCAAGCGTCATTGTACATATTGTATCAATTATATAGTTCACAATGTCACATTTACTCCAATTTAGACGTTATGTCGCTAGCATAGTGTTCAACGTTAGTTGTCCTCTATGTCATCGTAGCTCTGGCATCGCACTGCGGCGTTGTAGTTGGATCGTGGTTACCTTGAAACTAGCCGAAAAGTCGGCGTCGGCGGCAATTCGTAGCGTGCGCCGAGTTTTGGTTCGGACATTTTTTGGCACGATTGTGACTCTATATGTATTGTATCTCGATGCAATTAAATTATTTATATCCTTCTAACTATTTATACTAACATGCCAGATTAATCGGAATAGTTCTAAAACGAGGAAAGATGTTTATCTACATAATGTAGTCCTTAGTAACTCGTTAGTGTGATCGAAAGCAATTTGCGTATCGTACTCTATATAAGCTCACCGTGTAAAGAAATTACTCTCTGGCTCTATTTAAACAGGCTTTTACTCTGATAAATAGGACCTTCCAAGCGGAAATTAAATTTATTCATGATCTCAAGTAAAGGATCTATTTAATGATGAAATAGGACTAGTGATACAGTTCGTACTGGTTCATTTCAAACATTTCCCACTGACTTCAAATAAACCGGCCAAGTGCGAGTCGGGATCGCGCTTCCATATTATCTTAATTTTATCCAAACGTGTTGAGCCGTTACGGAGGTGAAAGGAAACAAACATAACTTATACACAAAACTGTCGCATTTCGTGATAATAATAATAATGTTGCCCCTCCGGTGCCAAGATGCGGCAGCCTCTATGGGGGGCCCATTTAGTGGGTGGCAAGTCATCACCTGCCTAAATGTATTTTGAGATGAGACAGGATAAGGCAGGTGCCGTTTCTCATCCCATAGATCTGTATTCCTATCCACAAGCTGTTCACCTCAATAGACCAGGTTTTGTTATCCTATACTGTACAATAGTTTCATATTCCATTTTATACACATTCCATAATTGTATTTTTATATTCACATGCATTCAACGGGGCCTCTTGGTGTTGGCTTCGGCCCTACCAACGCCTACCAAATGTCCGGGCTAGACCCGAGAAATATGATGAATAAAGGATAACAATAATAATATTCGGGACATTTTTGCACACACGGTCATCTGACCCCAAAACTAAGCAAAGCTTGTGATATGGCTGCTAGACACTGATATACATACATATATAGTTTTAAATACATACTGACAATCCTTTTTATTAAAAAAATAGATTCTTGGACAAAATAAAGTCTAAAACTTTTTTTTATAAAGCTAGTATGTACAACTAAAATATAATATACACAAAAAATTAATAAAAAGTCCTAAGTGAACAAATCGCCACCATGCGGCAGGGTTCCCAGAATGCTGGCAGCATTGCCCCGCTGGATTGCGAGGCTTAATTTTTGTGCGAAATATGCTCCAGCTCTGGGATCCCCCGAGGCGAGAACCAATCTTGTCGAAATGTCTTTACAAAACTTTTTTGTATCGGACGACCACGATACATACTTAAATAGATATTAACAACCAGATATAGAACAAACACAAATGTTCATCACATAAATGTTTGGGAATCGAACCCACGCCCCCAAGCTCAGAAGGTAGGTTCACTACCAACTGGACCAACGGGCTATCTATGATGAGACAGTGAGTTCGCATTTATAATATGTATAGATTTTTAGGTCTGTTAATAATGTTATTATCCAAAACTATTTTTAATAGCCGTAACCAAGATAGTAATTTTTAAACTTTCGCGATTTTAACACATGTTTTAAATGTTTATCGGGACTTATCACGAATTATTTTATTAAGGTGGGTTTTTCAGTCAGCTCGTGATCACGGCCATTGTAACATGGTCGAAACCTCGAGCGAAAGGTAACCATGATGTTGGTTTTATATTTATTTGGATTTTAACCCCACAATGGTTTCATTTTACGTGGAGACCATTAAAAACTCTCCAGCTCATCCCTTTTGTTTTCAACTCCATTTCCGTGTTATGTTAACTTATAATTTCCCACAATCCTATTTAATTAAGTCGGTAGGAGTCTACAGTCAAATCATTATTTGTAATTGTAGATATTACTTAATCTGTGGCTTAAGGAAATCCTGCTAACGACGTGGAGAGTTGCTAATGATGCTCTAATGACTGCCTACTCTCATCTACATTCCCTTTAAACTGCTAGGAAAACATTTATGACTTCCGAATTGACACGATTAAATTTTTGAAATTATTTTATTTTATTTTATTTTTGCTTAAAAGGACGACCAACAGCTTGGTTTCAAATGTCTTATAAGTAAACTTAAATAGATACACAAAGCCAGTTACAGGTCATCACGGATAGAAATATAGTAATAATAATAACTAAGAATGAACACTGAGGATACCAAAAATACATAATGAAAAGAAAACAGAATTAAATTAAAAAAAGAAAACAGATAATAATAACCAAATTAGTTAAATTAGTTAAAGAATTCAATTACTCCAAGTTCTCATGTTCATCGAAGACCAATGATAGACATAGCTGTACCCAGTTTACTTTACACCTTCGTTCTTTTAGTTTTCTGACAGAGGTTTTCAGCTAGAGAGAGCCGGATCTCGCCGCATTTTCATCCCATAGACTTAGCTTACTTTACACCTGAGTAAACCCTAAACCGAACAAGGGTGATGGCCGCTCCAGGGTCTAAAAGGGTTAAGCTACAATGGGAGCGTCGCTGTTCCTCTAAAGCCTCACAGACAGTGTAATTTATTTGGTACTTAACGTCTGTTGCCTGCAGTGTGTGCTTTGTGTTAGGGATGTGCTTGTTTTACCGTGATATCGGAGCTCAACGACCCTTATTATTTGTTTCGTTATTTTTTAGGGTTCCATACCACAAAAGGAAAAAACGGAACTCTTATAGGATCACTTTGTTGTCCGTCTGTCCGTCTGTCAATTCCCTTTATCTCAGGAACGCGTAAAGATATCAAGTAGAAATTTATATCAAATAATCAAATCTACGGTTTCTTACAGCTGTGAAAAAATCAAACTTTTAAATCTACGCCATCAAAAGATATGACCTATAGGGTACTTCTCGTTGATCTAGAATCATGAAATTTGGCAAGATCTCACACACAGCACACATAAAGGAATAAATCCGAAAGTCATAAATTTGAAGTTATATAATTTAAAAATAATTGTTTTGCTGTTACAAACTTACATTTTGTAGTTGCAATGTATGAAAGAACCTTATTGCCCACTACAAAGTTAAGTTTGTCTTTCAATATTTAAATATATTTTTTGTTTGGACTCGCGCTCTGAGGGTTCCGTTGCAAGGAACCCTCAGAGCTACTCGTACTTGTCTGGTTTTTTTTTAATAACTCTTGTCAGTTCGATGGAGGTTGACGTCATGGCGAGTGCTTTAAAACAAGCACATGATGCTGTTATTTAACTTAGGTCTCCTGTCGAGTCTTGCTCCCCGTTGTGGTGGCTCCGTGGAGTAGTCCGGGAACTCCCACGTTCCCCAACTGCTCTACCAGCTTGTTCGAAAAGATCGGTCAACTTTACCATTTCGTCAGACATGGAATGATTTGAAAATTTCGCATAGATAAAGGGTTTTATATGCGGTGATAAACGTCAACTTTACTAAATATATCATAAAATCTAGAGTAGAAATCCCTCTAACGGCGTAAACAAATTTTCTAATGAGAATTAACTCCACTCAATATTTAAGTACCTACCTACATCAATTGACATGAATCACTCTGTTTACATCAAAAATTACTAGTGGCGCGTCAACAGACGCCTACAACCGTCATTCATTTCGTAAATAACAATAGTTCTTCCACAGATAGTTTTGCTATAGAAATTGTTAGACAATAGCATTAGCACTATTGCATTCCTCTTCCCCACCATATCCGCTAAAATAAAGCAATGAAAAATATCCGAGCTCAGTCTGAATTTGACTTGCTTGAGTGTGCAAAAAGCCATGCAAAGTTATGATGAAATTACCAGCCGAGGACTTGGAATATAGCCTACACAATTTAAGGGAATGGGCGTACCGTTACCAAATGAACCGAAACCAGCTCGTTCGACCGATCAGGCTGTTAGAATTGGAGGAATTCTCCGAACTTGCCGCCAATTATATGCAAATTAACATTATCTTAAGCTCCCCTGAAGCCCACGCAAGATATCAACAGACTGCCATGGACCGAACCAGGCAGTTGTTTAACATGGTGAGTTAAATGTCACGTTGTTAAAGTAGGTTGCCATAAGCTGATACACTTCTTTTCCATGCCGCCTGCTTGTTCGAAGTTTCACAATTATGCTTTATATTTAATTCGAACTTGCACAATTATTTTTGTCTGCATCATAATAATCAGTATCATGTTCCCACTGCTAAGACCTCTTTGTGATTTGAGAATATAAGTGAGTAACCAAAGTTCGATCTTTTCAGGAATTCAAGTTACGCTGCGATGTCTGTGGCACAGCCCACTGCCAAGACGAAATAACAGCACCTGAGCGATAACTCTTCATCAATACTACTTAACTACTTAAGTGTGGCGGTGGTGATATATTTTAAGATATAGGTAATAAATTATGATAGGTAGGTAATTGGTAAATATTAAGAACCTATTGTATAAACTTTATTAAATTTTGGAACTCATAACGTGATCGCCTTCTCCTACTATCTGTCCTATACCTACTTATATGTCCTATTGTTACAAATAATCTATTACCTCCTGACTTAAGATGATACCTAAGGAGAATCTACTTTATTATAGATAGGTACTTAAGGTACCAATTCAGTTTATTACTAGATGTACTCGCGACTTCGTTCGTGATATATATTCAAATAATTTATAAATCAGTTTTAGATCAGAATTGAACCAATTATATTGTGTATAAGGTGAATATTGTGATTAAACCCATTTTTGTAAATGTTTATATCAAAATAGTAGTCTGGAATAGAATATAGGATACCCTACCCAGACTCAATTTACCCAGTTTGGATTCCCATCCGGCATCCAAACTAGATAAAAGGGAATCCTATATTAGCGAAGTAACAGGTGGAGGCTACTCCACTAATATGTTTATATTTGCTTGCATTAGTGCCTGCGGAGCAGAGGCAGCTCGATCATTGCGAGGCCTCAATATAGCTCGCTCAGAGAGCCCAGATTATTTTTTTCAGTTTAATTTCAGCCAGATATGCAATTTCAACGTAAACTGATGGAATTCATTCCTCAGAAAAAGGAATGGTCAGACATACGCTAGACGGAAGTCTAAATTTTCCTTCTTTCGGAAACGTGTCGTTACCTATTTCGAGTAACAAATCCGTTTAGCCGTTTAGAGATAGCCCGTTGGTCCTGTTGGTAGTGAACCTGCCTTCTGCGCTTGGGGGCTTGGGTTCGATTCCCACCTAGGACAAATATTCATAGGCTGAAAATTTGTGTTTGTTCTATATCTGGGTGTTAATTTAAGTATGTATTTAATAATATATATGTATATCAGTCACTGGCATATCACAAGCTTTGGTTAGTTTGGGGTCAGGTGACCGTGTGAGCAAAAATGTCCCGAATATTTATTTATTTATTTATCTATGGTCTTTCTAGTCTGTATTGTCCGAGAAGAGATAATTTGTAATTTAATGCTAATTAAAAATATATATATTTATTGAAGTCCAATAGTTATATACGGACTCTCAATAGCAATAGGTACGGACGTAGAATACGTATCGAATATTCTTACTTCACCCACTGATTGTTGCAGACTTGGATACAGCCACAATGCCACTTACAACAGATATAAGCTATGGTTAAACGCGTTCCTATATATGTACCCATAAAAAACTAAGTACCAATAAGCACACATCATCGTGACATTGTTTTATTAAACAATGTACGATACTCCTCCCATTTAAAAAGCTTGGAACATTTCGGTAACGTAAATTGTTTGTTAGAAATTCGACTTGACTTAGCTGCTCTCCTTTGCTTTTCTTGCTTGCGCGTCCATCGTCGTGCTATTAAATTTTAAAGTGACACTAAAACATCCAATCCATCATAAACTTTCAACGGCAATAAAAGCCAAAGCGAAATTGTTAGTGTTAAGTTTTTGGGGTAAGTAACCTACCTAATCACAAAGACTTGTACCACAAAGCAGCGGTATTCAGAGTAATCCGTATAAAGCCTGCAATTAAAATACTTAATCCTATTCAGTAGGTATTTTATCCGCAGACAAGTTTGCCCTGAAAATGGCTTTCTTTTACCCATCTCAATAATACCTAAGGAGTCGACTTGGTTTGAGCGTATGTAAAGTACTTATATAGGTACGTAGGTACCTACTTGCCGTCCGCACAGGAGTAGCCTGTGAGCGCTTACAGGAACCTATATGGGTACCTTTTCATTTTACAAGTTGGCATGTTACTTGATTTTTCAAAGATTGAAGACGAGGACACCAACCCATAAGCTGGCGAAGTCTGAGAGGTCAGTTTACGTTGGAGGGCCCGCGATATACAACCGAATACCCGCTGCCGTGCGGAATGCCCCTTCCACCGCGCAGTTCAAAACGAAATTTAAGTCCTGGCTACATGAAAACCTATTTTACGAAATAGCTGACTTCTTCAAATTGCCGGGCCATTAATTTGTTAATTAATCTAATTGAAATTTTTATTAAATCTATTTTAAATTATTATTTATACAATTTTTATACAATTTTACAATTATTATAAGGAATGAATTCAATGTAATTATAATAAGACAGAATCTACAGTTTGTTGACATGTAACATAGGTGTTATTAATAATTTTGGTATTTGTATTTGATTTGAGGATTAGGATGTGGGTTAGGGTAGGATACCGTACATACCTATATGTTGCTTTTATGTCAGGTACATGATAAAATCGCTAATAAAGCCGCTTATTAATGTGAAAAAAATTCTAGCAACGATCGGGTAAGTCCAATATTCGAAGAAGAAAGTTCTTTCAAATTATGAACACATTAAATAGGTACCATGAAAAAACTTTAGGTATTATGTAAAAAAACGCGGGGCACTTTCTCTCTAGCTGGAGCCTAGGGTATACGTGACCATATCCCAATTTGCTTACGCGTTTACCCTATTTTATAGACTTATTTCGAATTTGCCTTATAAATAATTATACCTAAGCCAGATCTCTTATATTATCACCTGAAGTTGTTTATCACGAAAGTTAGTAGCGACCTGCCGCGCCTTGCTAAAATATTGACGTTATCCTTTGGCCCTTTGCGACACGCCGACGACGATACGGCAAAGTAACGAGACTCCAAACAAGTTCACTTCTGTATTGGATTGACAGCTGATTAAAGTTGTACAAACTTGTATAATGGTGGCATCGTGTGTCGACTACGAAACTCGTGAAATAACGAAAAGGTTGCCCTTTGAATTTATATTGGAATCAGTGATTAGAAATCTTGAAGTGAGTAGGACCTTGAATACCTACCTATAAATTTCAGGTACCTACGTACCTAAAGTATAGGAGAAGTTGGGGGGAAAACAGATAGCGGTATATATTATAGTATACCATGGTAGTTAGATAATATTCCTAAATATGCTTAGTTGCTACGCACTCTACTTTTTCATAAAGTTTTGTAGTATTTTTTTCATCATTTCTTTTGAAGTAAACAAGGTAACTGATTGCGTAGACCTAGGTAGTTTGTTTTCGATGTTTACCAATACCCTTTGAGAACTATAACCATCTTGATAACCACTATAACCCTATTAATGAAATACAAAAGTGTCGAGTCTATTCCAATTCCATGAAAAATTCGATATGAATATTCGAATTACCCGCCACAAGTTGATCCCAAAAGGTTCTCCCAAAAGAGTTCCTTCAAAAAAATTTATAAACTCACGCGTTAAATGCTATACTATACATAATTACGAGCTGTTCCAAAAATGAAAAATTGTTGGATTATAAAAAAAAAATTATACCTTTACAAAATATACCCAACTCCAACCCCAATGCATTTATGCATTCGGGTGAAACATTTTAGAAATGTATCTTGCGGGAGGAAAAAAAACTGGCTATCTATTATAATATACGGTTCGAAAGATACAGCTGCTAATAGGCAGGACAGACGGACAGACAGACAGCGTAGTCTTAGTAATAGGGTCCCGTTTTTACCCTTAGGAACGGAACCCTAAAAAGAACTACACATAGGTGGCCAATGATTTTCACTAAAGAGATTAGTATTGAAATTAGCCGTCAATTCCAAATCACCATTATCATCATCATCGTCGTAGTCAGCTAACAGTCCACTGCTGGACTTTTAGCCTACCCCCGAAAGGGTTATTGGGCTATATCCACCACTCTGGCCGAGTGCGGGTTGGTGGATTCACATACGCCATTGAATTTCTTCTCCGTACGTATGCAGGTTTCCTCACAATCCAATTCCAAATAGTTTCATGAAAAAAAGAGATTATATTTATTCTGTGGCTAACAATTTTCGGAACAACCTATATATAATTATATACGAGTACATTCATCGCACCTTCATCACACAAAGTAAATTTACAGCAGCTAAGGTACTAAGTAGGTGACGCAAGCAGTTTTTAAGTTAAGTATAAATATAGCTAATAGCTTGTATAAGGTCAGACAATCCACATAACTACCTAGCTAGGCTACCTATTTTCTATACCTAATGTACTAGCGGAAAAGAATCCAGACTAGATTAAAGAAGAATAGGGTATTTGACTACTTTTGGGAAACTATTGCACATTATTGCCTGATATAATTTAATGTATACTGCATTTATATTTTCTGGATATCAGTCGTATTTGCGATATAAATCGATGTTAAAGTTTGAATAAAAAAATATCGCGCCAAAACGCAGACCTGCGTCATAGCTCCGGTCGAGCGACGATTGACGTCACACAAAACAAAACAGCTGCACCCAGGCAGCAAAAGTTTGATTATCACTAATTTTCTAATAGAAGTAATGGTTTATAAATGTTGTGTAGTGCCACAATGTACAAATACTTCCATAAAACACCGGAAAAACTATTCGTTTCTGTTCCAATGGACCCCAAAACTCGCAACAAGTGGTTGGAACTAAGTAGCTCGTAGAGAACCCAAAAGTATTGGAGCTAATTCAAGTGTTTCTATGTGCGAAGATCATTTTGCGGTACATATTTGAGTCTATATATTTCTATTAGAATTTGTGTTTTTATTGCATTACTATTTTATGTACTGTTACTTTCTTTTTAAACATTGTAAAGACATAACCTAACAAAATAGTGATATCCACCTACTACAACATACTTTTTGTACAACTTGATTGAATGTTTTGCTTGGAGAACAATTAAAAATTAATACTTACATTGTAGTTTTTACGTTTTGAGTTCTGCAGCGTAGAAACAATGACGTAGATTATTATTGAAGAAATATGCAACCATAAATACATTAATTTTGGGTAAGTTACTGCTGTCTGCTTGCACAAAATGTTTCTCCATTCTTCTCACATTTAACCTCCGGACTGTTTTTGGTGATAATTTCTGGATAAATTGCTCTCAAAATAGCTTTACAACATTAAATTCGCAAATATCAATACAAAATCTGTTTGTTTAGATTTGTGTGACGTCACTAGGGATGAAGCCAATTACAGACCGTTTTCGATCACGTGATCAAATGTCGAAAATACAGTTATTTTATTCGCGTTTTTTACAAAAAATAAGCATATTTTTATTAAAAAATCAATGAAATATGCTTTTTCATTATGTCATGTTTATGGATGATGTCAATTGGCATAATATTTTCAATACAGTCAAACACCCTATTATATCCAATCTAGGTATACAAACAAAACTAATGCCTATGCTAAGATGATTCTCATTTGAGTGTCCAGAAGGCAGCCTAAGTTGTCAATGGCGGTCCCGTGGTTCCTTTATCAATCAATCTCGACTGAAAGACGTGATTGTACGGCGCGATTGTGACTTCCAGATTAGGTGCGAAAACCTTGTATAATTATACCGAGAAGGCTGGAGCTCATCAATCATACTACTTCTGCTTGCAACCGGCAACTTGCCAGTTCTAGTCTTGTTTAGTTTCGGAACTATTCATAAGCTGTTCTGGTGGTCTTTTGCTCATAGACCATGCAATATACCTATAAGTACTACCAGCGCCCCTCGGCTTTACCCGCGTAGGAATCTTTCCTGAGGAACCGTAAATTTTTCAGAATAAAAAGTTTACAATGTCACTCTCTGGCCCGCCAACTATATCTATGCAAAAACATATATTTGTTTGTGGTCTCGCAACATTTTTTTCATCACCTAAACTGGATAGCTAGGCGTAATAGCTATAACAGACGCTCGAACGCGGCTGACGGACCGCCGTCCAACCAACGGGAGAGAAAGAGTGAAAATATCATATTTTCCTCTTTTTGTCTCCCATTGTTCAGACGGCGGTTGAGGTCAGCCGCGTTCGAGCGTCTGTTAGCACTATAAGGCCTCTTAATTGTACCTATAGGTACAAGAACCTAATCCTAATTTAATGAGTAGTATATAATTATGTAGTAAGTACCTAATATATTATAGTATTAGTATCTAAGTCAGTAGATAAATTACTTACTTATTTTGATCTCGACCCCCACCGACTAAACTTTTGCCTTATTTAATTAACCCTTCATGCTTCGCGAAGTAAAAATGGTCGAGTTACTTAAATTAAATTCTGCAACATCGACGATTCATATTTCAGAGAAGAACCCATTGAATAATTTAATTTTGTGAGAGGAGAAAAGAACGGAAGGTTATTTCGTTTTTGAGTTGAGTTGACAATCATTGGTTGGTCGAATGGTCTAATTGAAAGTTAGCAAATTATTCTACAACCACAATACTTATATAGGCACCTACCTATTACATAAAGGTAAAATAATCTACCTAAATCGTAATTAAGTACCTAATCGTATTAGGTACATACCTATATGTTAGGTAGGTATTGTAGGTGGGTATCTTTTTTAACCGCCGACGCAAACAGAGCAGTGTTTTAATATTTATCTATGGTTTAACGTAGCACCGTAGCTTCGAAACGGCTGAACCGATTTTGATTTTGTTTTTTGTTTGTTTGAAAGGTGACTTGATTAGGTTTTCTTAGCTCTGATTAAAGAAGATCTCAGCCGATTGAAGATTTTGTCTTTTATCGGGGGTGTAAAAAAGCGAAGTAATATTCAAGGGCGGATCCAGGATTTTTTTCTGGAGCGGGGTACGAGGGGCGGACTGCCAAAAAATTCGCAATTCCAGCCAGAAATATACAAGAGTTTCACTCATGTTCTATCTGTTATTTTATTCATATCTATATTTTATCAACTCTGATAATTTGATTTGCTTATAGGTAGCTAATTATATGTAGCTATGTACTGTGGAAATATGGAATCTCCACAGCACATAAAAATACCGTGTCCTGTACAAATAAATAGTCCTTTGACGCTTTCTATATAGCGTCCGCTTTTTATGCATCATCATAATCAGCCTTTTAACAGTCCACTGCTGGACTTTTAGCCTACTCCCGAAAGCATACCTGTTAAATAACATTACCAATGAGGCCGTACGGCCAAATTTTGGAACAACCTGCCAGCTTCCTTGTTTCCTGAGAGATATAACCTGGGCCTTTTCAAGGCCAGAGTGAATAGGTATCTTCTAAGTCTGCGTGCTTCATCTTCGACCACATCGTCGCTTACCAAAGGCGAGTTGGTGGTCAAACGCGGAATTATCAGCGTTACCAAAAAAAGAGGTACCTAATGGCGTTCAATAAAGCGGCTATATAATATTATTATGAATTAATTTATTTATTTATTTTTATTTATTTTTACCGGATTAGTAAGTTGAAATGGCAGTGGGCAGGGCACATATCACGCAGAACAGATGGCCGATGGGGCCGAAAGGTTCTGGAATGGAGACCACGGACTGGCAAGCGCAGCGTAGGACGTCCACCCACAAGATGGACAGACGACCTAAAAGAGACCGCAGGGAAACGCTGGATGCAGGCCGCTTCCAACCGGCCCTTTTGGAGGTCGATGGGGGAGGCCTATGTCCAGCAGTGGACGTCCTACGGCTGAAATGATGATGATGATGATGATTTATTTTTATAAAAAATCTAATAATTCTGGCAGCGGCGTTTCTATGCAGCACGGGTTCACTGGTTATTATCATTCTGAGGTGCGGACGGTGTTATAATTTTATTAAAACATAAATATATTGAGATCGTGATAGTAGTAGTTCCACTTATAGCCGCAGGATTTCTCCCGTGAGACCAAAAGATAGACTCTAAGCTTGACACCGGTTAAATAGATAAGCCGACTGTTGCCAAAACTTTAAAAAACTGATCTACGAAGAATCAAACGTCAAAATTAAAAGTCAAATGAAATCTCAATTAGAGACAAGACAACCATGCGAAGGATTAATCGATTAAAAAACAATCGATTCGATTTTATTAGTTCGTTTTCAATGTCAGTCTTCCATTAAAAAATTACAAAGATACCACAATGACGCGCTAATCGCAGCAATACTCATCTGGTCCATTTTTAAAATGACACACCTAGTTTATGATTTTTTTCGTGGGCAAGTGCCTTTATTAACTAAACAAAATACAAGCTAAAACTAACACTACAAATACAGTTAGACTGCCCATAGACGGTTGAAGGTCTAAAGACAATCCAAATGCTCAAGCCCACTACCAGTTGGCAGCGTACCCAACATGCTGGCGTCATTACCACGTTGAATGGCAATGCGTTGAGCCAGAAACACGCCAGCATTTTGGTCACGCGTCGCATTAACCAGGCACTCTGAAAGATTTTTGAAAATGAGGTGAGCTCCCGGTCCCCAAGGGCCCAATGTCTCGACCCCAAACGCCTCAAATATGTAACCACTGCCGATGTTAGCATATTTGCGTTGCTTGTGCTGCTCTGCCGAATTGGCAGCCGCGCCAGCCCTACCTTGTGTCTCAGGAAGATGTGACGGCGCCAAAGTATCGACACAAGTTGCGTCCCATACAAGGGGCCGCCCCAACCTCCAGGGCACAAGTGTCATACCGTCAGGCCTCTTTCCATCGTCACGCGCAAGACCATTCGGTTCGAGCACAGCTGCGACATTGGTGGTGGAAAGTGCCCTGCGTATAATGTCGTTCAGGCTAGCGTGTCGGCCAATACGACCAGCGCTTCTCGAGCAAGAGAGACCATGGTGACCGAGCTGGTCAACAGCAGTACCACTGACAGCGATGGGCCTCACAGCACTTTGCACCCAAGCGTAAGCTGACAGCTAGACGATATGCGGTTGGATCTAAAAGGCTACCTGTGTTAAAAGAGGGCATGGCTTGCAACCAAAGTCCCGATTCCCAAACCGAGACAGCAAGAATATGAGCGCGATCTGCAATACTAGGACACGTATCTAGTAGCGATTTCCGTGCTAGTTCGCAGATCGGCCGATCCCACAGTCTCTGGGAAAACAACTTCCTGGGAAAATCGGTATTTGGACAAGCCAGCCTCCAAGCATTCATTGCCCCTTTCGCATGAGATACAACTACATCGGAAGGATCTAAAGGGGGTGCAAGGATTTTTTCTATTAATTTATGAGTACTATGAAATGAGGACAAGAATGCCGGTAACGCAACACTTGAAATTTTGCGGGTCCCTAAGCCTCCTAACCTTACAGTTTTTGATTGTATGGATATGTATTAAACATTGTAGTACCACACATAAATTCTTTTAGATTTTTGGCGCCAACGCGAAAAAATCGTATAATCTCATTGTAGTATTTCCAAAAAGTTGTGATTTCGAGTATTCATATTGTATCGTGTAATATAGGTGAATCATTATTTATTAAGTGAAAGTGCTTGATTGTGAGTAGTAATATTAATATTAGAAGTCCATAGAAGGCTCAGAATAAATAAATGGAAGCGTTTTACTTACAGTTTCTCCATTTTTTTTCCTCTATATATTTCTATTATAATTTGTGTTTTTATTGCATTACTATTTTATGTACTGTTAGTTTCTTTTTAAACATTGTAAAGCTTGACATTACCTAACAAAATAGTGATATCCACTTACTACAACATACTTTTTGTACAACTTGATTGAATGTTTTGCTTGGAGAACAATTAAAAATTAATACTTACATTGTAGTTTTTACATTTTGAGTTCTGCAGAATCACAATCAGAATCAGAAAATATTTATTGTATAAACTGCAGCGTAGAAACAATAACGTAGATTATTATTGAAGAAATATGCAACCATAAATACATTCATTTTGGGTAAGTCACTGCTGTCTGCTTGCACAAAATGTTTCTCCATTCTTCTCAAATTTAACCTCCGGACTGTTTTTGGTGAAAATTTCTGGATAAATTGCTCTCAAAATAGCTTTACAACATTAAATTCGCAAATATCAATACAAAATCTGTTTGTTTAGATCTATGTGACGTCACTAGGGATGAAGCCAATTACAGACCGTTTTCGATCAAGTAATCAAATGTCGAAAATACAGTAATTTTATTCGCGTTTTTTACAAAAAATAAGCATATTTTTACTAAAAAATTAATGAAATATGCTGTCATTATGTCATGTTTATGGATGATGTCAATTGGCATAATATTTTCAATACAGTCAAATACCCTATTGTATGACAATAATAAATTTATCTTCTAAAACTTGAAATTATCGACAAACATTTACATTGGTAAAATAGACAGGCAGAAAGAGCCAATGAGCCAAGCGTTAAAAGAAAAACCAATCGAATCACAGCGAGCGAGCTGGATTTGAGCAATGAGCGAGCGTTTGATGAAACAAAATCACAACACTACACTAATCAAATCAAACGTCAGTCCGACAGACACCTCATCGTAAATCGTAATCGTAGTCTTCTTCTTCGATCGTTCGAATAATATTTTGTTGTATTTTTATTTAAATTCAAGTCTCAATAAAACAGTGATAGTGTTCTGATTTAAAAACGTCGAGATGTGGGATCCAACTCATGTTCTAGTAACAGTTCAAAGAGCTCGCGGATTGTTGATTAAAGGTAAAAATGGTACAAATAACTGTTATGTTACCATCGCTCTCGGCAAAGACAAATTCCAAACATCCATCAAACACAAAGCCACACAAAACGTAGAATGGGTAGAAGAATGTGAATTACACATACCTGCCCACGGAAACACCGCCGAGATCGCTCTCAAAGTTTACGATGAAGATTTGATAAAAGATCATTTATTAGGTCAAGTATCGATTCCGTTAAAAGACCTCGATGTTTACGAGCAGCGGCCACGAAGCCGTTGGTATCCTTTGCAAGGGAAACCTGGCAAAGAGAACGACAAGAACCGGGGCGAGCTAGAGGTGAAAGTTTCCTTCACTGTTAAAGAAGGAAGTCTTACCGATCTAAGCAAGAAAGATAAACATAGATCGTCACTGTCGAGCCTCGCCCATAATGTCAGTGGAAGTCTAATGAGTATTGGAAGCATTGAAAAACGTAAAAGCATTAAAAAACTTGCCAAAAACTTAGGATCAAAAATGAACCTAACCAAAAAAGATAAAAAGAGTGATTCATCCTCTATAAGTGGCAGTGTTGGTAATCTCAAGAGCTCTGCGTTGTCGACACCTGAAAATTCAACACCAAAGAGATTACAGGGAGAAGCTGATCCCGGAGTGATTAGTGAGGATGATGATGAATTTGCATTTGATGACCTTTCACACAAGAGTTCTGGCAGTTCCCTAAATGTTCAGTCTGCCAATGTGTTTGCTCCACGGAACAGTATTTATACTCCATCACCTGTCAATGCCTCACTCGAAAATCTAGGAGGAGGCGAGTTCCTCAGAAGATCTACAAGTAGTACTTTAGCAGTTCCTGAAAAATCAGCACCGCAGAAGCCTGTTCGTCTCAGCCTCGACACATTCACTCCACCACAACTACCAGCTAAGGTAATTGATAAAAATGACGAATGGCAGCAGAAACTCTACGCACGCAAATCAATTAGTCAAACTATGATTGACAAGGAAAAATCTGCAAGTCTTGAACGCAACAAAAAACTAGATAGCCCGAGTTCCCTAAAAGAGAAACCAAGTCCAAAGTTCTTCAAAAAGTTCGGGAATAACAACAAAGCTAAGAAATTGCTGGAAGAAAGAATTATTGTAGGGGAAGAGAATATTGTCGAAGAGGACACTGTAAATCCCGCTTACAATAGCATACCAAAGACTGTGCTGCAGCAATTTGATGGCAAGTCTCGGGAAGACCTAATACTTATGATCTATAATTTACAAAAGGATGCTGAAAGCAACAAGAAAAAGAATAAGGACTTAGAGAATTATCTAGATGACCTGTTGCTGAGGGTCATGGAAACTACTCCAAGGATCCTCCAAAATCCTTACACTAGGAATAACAGCATGCATATTAGAAACAAGTAATTAAAACTAGTTAGAAGTTTATGATCCAGTGTTTCATCTATTGCATGATTGCATAAAATTTATGTAGCATGTCTTCATATTTTGATGTTTGTGTAATATTATTGCAAGTGTTAAAACTTTCTTCAGTTTATTACTCTGTTAGTGTTGTGTTGGTGTACCTTCGACAATATTAGATATATCTCTAACTTTCTTTTTTGTTTTGACAGTTTGGAACTGGCCAGTTTTACATACTAATAATTGGTTTGTATAATTAAAGAAAATTATTGTTATATGTACCTAAACTTTGACAGGCAAAACTAAATTCTTTAGTTTACAAACCAGGGGCGGATCCAGGATTTCATTTTGGGGCATTCAGCCAAGGTGCACCTGAATCAAATCGAAAAGTTGATTCTATCCATGATCCTTGGTCGAATGTATGGAATCGCCAGGTGTTTTGGGGGGGCCTGGCCCCCTTGGCCCCTGGATCCGCCAATGTGACAAACCAGATATATAAACAGTATTATAAGCATGTATGACATCTTGTGGCTAAATCAAAGCTACATTTTGAAGCAGGTTATGTGACTTCAATGTGCCTTATACTATATTTGAATAAACTGTGATATGAAGGAATAAAGAATCTGATAAAAAATTATCACACAGATTCCTGATAAGTAATGATAAAAAAGTAAACAATTGTGCAAAGTTCTTAGCAATTCTATTCGTCACTTCCTATATCCTGGTTGTTATATTGTTAAAAAGACCAATTTAACTAAGTTATAGTGTAAAAAGTTACTGCCCACTCATAATTATTTCCTATATTTCTTAGTGCCAAACTTTGTACCTATATTTTACAGTATGTTTTTATTCTAACTAAATTTAGAATGGCAATATTTTCCATACTTGTTCTAATAAGAATATTAAAATGTTAAAATTAAAACTATTATAAGTTGTTTAAAAAAAGAATGAAATAATTCTGTTATAAATAAAGCATTGTGTTATGTTTTCCTTTCCTGGTGACTCATTGAGCAAATATGATGCTGATGCATCGAGATACAATACATATAGAGTCACAATCGTGCCAAAAAATGCCCGAACCAAAACTCCGCGTACGCCACGAATTGTGCAGACTTTTTGGTTAGTTACAAGGTAACCGCTATCCAACTACAACGCCGCGCGATGCCAGAGCTAACGGTGGCATAGCGGACAACTAACGTTGAACACTATGTAAACGACATAACGTCTAAATTGGAGTAAATGTGGCATTGTGAAGTATATAATTGATACAATGGTGCTCGGACGTTTTTTTGACTGTTTTCACTGAGAGATTGTTACTCTATAGGAATTGTATCTCGATGTGCTGATGTCAATGATTCACAATCATAACACTAAAGCATGATAATGAGAATACCAGTGTGTGTGAGACAACTCTTTGATATTGTTATCTTTAAACAAGGAATTCAAAAGTCAATTTTAGTATTAAGTAAGAAATCCATCCAGAATAGAGTGATTTTAATAATTGTAATTAGCTTTTTTAAATTTTTTGATCTGTTGATGGTTGTTTATTTAACCATTCTGGTTTTATTTTTAACCGACTTCAAAAAGGAGGAGGTTATCAATTCGGCTGTATGTTTTTTATTATTCATAATTTATTGGCAAAGCTACACTGTTCAATATAGTGTAATACAGATTAATATTTAATTATAAATAACTGATATTTATGATCTGCTGAATGTCAGTTCATTTGCTAATACATATTATGATTATGT
Source organism: Agriopis aurantiaria (assembly GCA_914767915.1). Taxonomy (NCBI): domain Eukaryota; kingdom Metazoa; phylum Arthropoda; class Insecta; order Lepidoptera; family Geometridae; genus Agriopis; species Agriopis aurantiaria. The sequence continues at coordinate 7,958,548 of OU611983.1, read as the reverse complement.
ATATTATTTAGGAACCTAAGAATAATACTGCATTATTACATAAAATGCCATTGTGCAATATATTTAAGCTTATTAATAATTACTAATTTAACTGATTTATAATTTGCTAACTGCACCTATTTAATTTTTGTTTTTTTACATTTGGTTTATAACACTCGGTTGCACAAAGCTCATCATTGAAACTCTTTAAGTAATGGAGCATTAACGCTAATGAATTCTTTATTTTAATAATGTTGCACCAAACAACTTTAAACTTATTTCTTGAATCATTGACTAAAGGCGACGTTAAATAATATTGCCAAAACAAATAGTAAAACAATGACAATACTGTTGTGACATTACTGAATGAAATGATTTAATCATTGCTCAGATTCGTAGAGAGTATACTTAGCCTATGCTCAGATTAGACTTCAAATTTGATATTTCTGGCATCTTCTGTCACTAAATAAACGCTTGACGTACGGAAAAAAAAGTTTGCTTTTAAAAAAATTGACATTTATTGCAGTGGTACTCATTGTTTTCCTACTTCAAAAAGGCCTTTCTTCTCTATTTGATAATTTCTATTTTGGACATGTTACGTTATGCAATACCATCTCCAACGAAATTTCATTGATATCCGACAACGAAGAAAGACTTTAATACATAATTACTTATCGGAAACACACCAACAATTTACTTTCATATTTTTTTAACCACTACTACAGGGTTTAAAGGATCCTTCTTGACCAAGTAAAGTTTAATGTGTGAACTGTCAAAATACTGGACCAAAACCCTAATGACGTTTAGTGCAACGGAAAATGCACTAGATGGTGGTGTATTGGATCGTTTGACACTTCATTAGTTTAATTTAAAGGACGCCATTAATTTATTTTAAATGAGTCAGATGTTTTGTGCAATAGTATAATGAAAAATTTGTTTAATGTTAACTTTAAAATCTAAAGAATGTTTCTGCAACTGAGTGGATTGATATTAAAAAAGAATTAAGTTAACACTTAAATGTAATTCAGATGTCTAGACTAATTATAAAATGCACACATACCTAGTTAATTTTAATAGATTCTGTAATTATGTGTATTAATACAATCAAATACTATATTTTTTCAGTAAAAGACGGAACAAATTATTTTATTAAAAATTTTGTTCATAAATAGGTTTATGAATATGAGGTAGCAAAAATATGTTATAATTTGTGCCTAATTTACCTGTACTTTAACATAATGCTAATTGATCACAATAAGTTCTAAAAACAATATAACCTATTATTTATTAGTCTGCTAAATTATTTTTCTAAAAATAACTAAACAACTTACTCTTAAGTTAATTTTATTTGAAAAAGTTAAGAGCTAAGAATGTTTATGACAATTTATTGTTTACTGTAAGTTGATTATAATAAATGCATACAAAATTAATATGTACCTGTCTAGTCTTTTTTTTTATTTGGGAAATGTGCTGGTTCTTTTTCACTACATAGATACCAAGAATCCAAGATTTAATACGGAATACTGAAAAAAATGCAAGGTCTTGTATTCTACTCTGAAGAATTAGGGTATTAACATTTTGTAACATTATCTAACAGTTACCACATTAGCCATTATTGGTGGTTATTATTATACTAAAATAATGGAAATCTAAGGAAGGTAAAAATGTTTATTGAATAAATGATTAAGACTAAATATAATATTCAAATATTATAATTATCTTCTATTTGTGACGGCGACTCTTCACAGGTACTGGGGCTGGGGCTGTGGTCCCGTACGCCTTTTGTGACAACTTGTTCATGTAGTAAATAGTCATCAATGAGAAAATCAAGCTGAAAATAGAGAATACCAAAGTGATGATTTTTATCCAGGACACAACGGAAGAAAGTATATGCGTTTGGGATAAAAAAATGGTGTGTTTGTATGTCTGTTGCCATGTTTCTCTAAAATGGCTCGACTAATTTTAAAGTAAATTTTATGTGAAAGTGGTTCTTAGCTATGTTTGAACCAAATGCTTCCAGCAGTTAAGAAGATATTATGTACCCTTCTCCAAATTAAGAGAAATTTTTTTTACCACTTATCCATAAATTAATTCGTAAATATTATTTAGCATTATGTAGTGTAGATAATGATATTTAACATAGACAACACTTGCTTTGGAGGTACTAGTCATAGATAACTACATTATTTCATGACAATAAAAATGGTTGGTCGACACTAAAATATAATTATATTTAACCGTGTGAGAATAGGTTGAGAACTATACCGTCTTACAACAAAATATTTAAGAACGCTTTAGACATGTGTTTAGCAGTTGTTTCACTGTGCAAAATATTTTAATCACATGTCTAAAGAGTTCGTAAATCTTTTGTAGTAAGACGGTTAGAGTTTAGATAACAGCTCAATTTAAAATAAACCTGCCAAGTGGGCTCCCTCCCGCTTTGACGGTTCCTTACTACCACAAAATACAATAACTAATATGATTTTTACTACATTTTTTTCTTTAGTGTTTACTTTAGTCATAGTTTGATGCTTTTGTATGTATTACCATTTTTACACTTGAACAAAGACAAAAGTAAGTTTGTTGTATTTTTTACTTTTTGATTCTATACATAGTTTTTTTTTAGTTAATCTGCTGTAACATTACATATTTTGTGAAAATGTTGACTGGTTATCTATTTAGGTTCAAAAGATACAACCGATAAAAGGTAGAACAGACAGACAGTAAAAGGATCTTGTTGGCACCCTTTGGGTACGGAACCCTAAAAAGAATAACAGAAATTGACATCATCAACCAAAACCATCCGTTTCACTACTAACCCATCCAAACTATTCCACAGGTTAGTTGTGAGATGAATCAGAATAAAGTAGGTATTATCAAAATCATCGCCAATGTATATTGTATACATACCATGTAGTGAAACAGATCCTGTGTACCATGCCAGAAGCGATCAGCGAGATAATCATGGAAATGGTGATTTCAGGAAGCTTCAACTGGAAGTTCTTGCCAAACAGTGTAGCCTCTAAATTACCAACAGCCTGAGAAATGTTGTTAAGGAATCTTCTTGGTCATATTGAGTTGATTCTTATTCAAGTATTCATTTTATATCTTTAAGTCTTAAAATCATCATCACTACATAGTATAAAACAAAGTCGCTGTCTGTCCGTCCCTATGTATGCTTAAATATTTAAAACTACGCAACGGATTTTGAAGCGGTTTTCACCATCAGTTACATAATTTTTCATGGAAGGTTTATATATATAACATGCGACCCAACCTGACTTCGCACGTAAATTACACCCGTGCAAAGCCGGACGGGTGGGTCGCTAGTAAATAATATTTTAAAAACCTATACCAAGCATACAGCCAGCAGCAAAGCAAAACCCAAGCTACCGGTGGTAGGGATTAGACTGAGGATCGTCCCGATGATGCATGCCATGTCGAAGATGACTGCTTTCAGTATCTGACCCTTGACTCAATTATCTAGCAAGAATCTTAAGGGGTTGGTCAAGACTACAATGCCATTCACCTGCACAACTATCGCTAGAATGATTGTCAAATCAATCTTATGTGGCAATATCCTCATGAGTCAAGTCCAAGGTACTTGCTCAGTTATTGGCAACTGGCGGTTAGTCAAAGTGTCAAAATCGGAAACTGCAACCTATGCCCAATAAAGATAGTCATGTCAATCCTGCCAACTACAGGCCGATCTTGGTAACATCCATAGTCTGTAAGACTCATGTCCTTAACAACAGGCTTCTGGCATACCTGTAAGTCAGAGACCGGCAATCTGGATTTTGCCAAAACTAGTCTGCTGGGGATCTTCTGGTGTCTGGAATGACTCACATCTTGAGTGAGACCATTGTAGTCAGTAGTTTGAAAAGGATACAGTCGTGAAAAACATGAACATGACAGACCCAAGGTAGCCCCCGAAAATAATGGTGATCGGTGATTTGACCAACAGGGGCTTGTACATTTGCATCCCAGAGAATATTAGAAGAGTTAAAACCGATGATATCGCGAAAGACGTGGCACTGTTGACCGCTGAAACAGAAAAGTTTGAATGATACCTAATCAGTACTTACTACAACAACACGTTTCAATTAACAGTTGAAAGAAATACACAACCCATTATTGAAGAACAAGTTATTGATGATATGACGATAGTTTCGATACAAAAAAGGATAGGTTTATCGAAAAAATGAACTCAATTTTATTTGAAGCGGCACCCGGTATTCAAGGAAGGGGAATAAAATAAAAAATGGAACGAATATGACGTTAACATTAACATAGAAAACAATCAGACATTGACATTATGCCGATTATGACGTTACATTAAAATCAGTGTTTTTTTTTTCAGGTTTGGTCTTGTATAATAAGACCATTGAGCCATTGTACCGTAGACATTGTACCCATTATTGTACCAGTGAGTTTTGGCACCAATGTGAAAAACAAAACAAGTTGTATCGTGGTATTGTTTTCAAAAACTTTTATGTTTTCCATTGCATGTGTCTGAGGCACTTGCTCAGACTCTCTGAGTTAAAATGTGTATTTTCGTGTTGTTTCCAAAACTCCACCACATTGCAAGGGCGTGCCATTATCACAGATGAAGACATGCAGAAGACCTACACGATTCCTTCTAATCTTAGGACTACTTTAAAAATCTAAAAAGTGTACTTGTAATGGCTAAATAAACAAAATGAGAGAAGCCAAAAGCTGAAAAAAAAATTCTTATCAAAAATTCAAAACAACAAGAAATGATAAGCTAAAATGATTGATACATTTGATACCAATGTGTAGCTTGATAGCGAGGAATACAAACCAAGGGTTGAACTTTGAAGTGATAAGAAATGTAAATGTTTTCCATTCGAGATGAGAAATAGTTCGTAACTAGACAACACAAAATGAATACTTTATTGAGCCGCATCAACTATTGTTTTATCGGTGTACCGAAGTACCGCTATCTTGTAAGTTCTTGCAAGTTACTATAATTATCACATTTTCATCTTTATTTCTAAAACATAATTTAAAGATAACATGGCAAGCTCCAACCCAACTCGGTAAATGAATTTAAAAATCTGACTTTTCGGCCAAGAAATAATTATGTAGGTAGTTAGGTACCTACCTACCTAGATTGTCCAAAAATCAGACTAATCAGACTATCTTAACTGAAATTGTTATGGAAGAAAATCTTTGGGAAGTGTATGGTATGTTACATCTCTGGTCTATAGGTAATTAGGTACAGTGTTAAACGGAAGGATAGTACTAAGCCGAAAGGAGGGCATTGTATTCATCATTTTGAATAACTTTTACAATGTGATCAACCCTAAAATAATTTTATTTTAAACAGCTGTTCCATACATTTTGTTGAGTGTACCTAACTGAAATTTTTCTATGGAACAGGTGATTTTTTTAATGCGATTTCAGGTTTAGTCTCGACTTCTAGAGTAATGAGTACAATGACATCCTTTCAGTCTGTTCTGTTTAATCCTGCATACACTTGCTTATCTTTACAGAGTACAACTGCATTAGATATAAGAATATACGAAGTGGGTCCAAGAGATGGTCTCCAAAATGAAGCTAAATTTGTGCCGACAGATGTTAAAGTAGAACTAATAAATAAACTAGCAGCTGCTGGAATAAAACACATTGAATCTGCAAGGTAAACTTTACTAATTTTTTTTATTCTTCATTGAGGCAAAATAATTAATCTTCAAGAAGGCCTTTAAGACTACGCTATGATGCCATTTGAATGAGGTTAGCTGGTAGAAACTTACAGATGGCGAATTGAAGATTGAGTACCTTATTTGAGATGGGAGCGATAAGTCCTGCACTGACGTCCCGCTTGGGGTGTGTTGTGTATTTCCTGCTCCCAGCACCAACCTGAGCCAACCCTGACCCCGACATCTCCTTGAAATATCAGTGAGGCTCTAAGGTGCTGGCACAGTTGCTCTAGTGGTGTAGAGTGTCTAGTGGTGTGTTTGATAGCCCGTTGGTCCAGTTGGTAGTGAACCTGCCTTCTGAGCTTGGGGGCATGGGTTCGATTCCCATCTAGGACAAACATTTGTGTGATGAACATTTGTGTTTGTTCTATATCTGGTTGTTAATATCTATTTAAGTATGTATTTAAAACTATATATGTATGTATATCAGTCTCTGGCAGCCATATCACAAGCTTTGCTTAGTTTGGGGTCAGATGACCATGTGTGCAAAATGTCCCAAATATTTATTTATTTATTTATTTAGATGGAAGTGTGCATAATGACGATGAATAGCAGTCTAGCAGCTGTGTTGAAATTGATAAAAAAGGCAATATTGCCTCATGCAACCCGGTAGCGAATCTAGTTTATTCTGTGGCTTCACAATGCCATGCACGTGCTCTACAGTCTACAGTTACGTTCTCTTTCATGCAGCCACGACACAGTGTTAGTGTCTCCCAGACTTATGACTGTCCGTGGCTCCCAGTTTATAGTAGTAACTATTCAAGTTGCAATGACCGGTTATAATGCCTACTTGCAGCCGAAGGTCCTGTCATTGCAAAATTGAGTACCTACCTTTTTTGTATTTGAAAAATGTCAAATGTTATAATATAACATTTGGAGCAATGGTGGCTCGGAGCAATGCAATGGTGGCCGAGCAATAGCATGTGCATTTTACAATCTGACGGCACCCATTCGATCCTTAGCAGTTTCGATGACATTGCTCAACAGTGAAGGTAAACATCATGAGGAAACCGGTCGTGTCTAAGAATTCAGAGGTCATGTTTATGAACCTCAAAAGTCCAAAGACATGTATAATATGACATTTACCAATATGCACTGGGCCAGCATGGTGGATAAGGTCAAAATCCCATAAAAAATTACTAAGCTATGCGCCACTTTGACAGTTGTCAACCCCATCGAAATGAAATAAGGTGCAGAGAATATAATGTGACATTGTGTTCTCTAGGTCAGAACACAGTATACACAATGATATTTAAAAAATTTCAAATATAAAAAAAACTAGCTGAACCCCACTGTTCCACCCGGGTAGTGATGAAGAATGGTAATGATGATGGAGATGAAAAGTAGCCTATGTCACTCTCTGGCCCTTGAACTATACCTATGCAAAACATCAGGTTGATCCGTTGCTCGATCTGTTGCTTCTAGAAAGAGGACAAACAAACACACTTTTATATTTATAATATTAGTATAATACCTTATGCTAATGCCATCTGTAAAAGTTTCTTCAGGCCACTTCTTTGATAGCTATTTCAATTTCAATTTTTTTAACAATTTCAAGTTGCTTTATTTTAATTTCCATTATTCATTCATTTGTTATGTTTCAGTTTTGTGAGTCCGAAATGGGTAAAACAAATGAGTGATGGTGTAGATGTTATGAAAACTATTGCAAGAGTGCCAGGTGTTAATTATCCAGTTTTAATCCCTAACTTGAAAGGCTACGAGACTGCTGTAAGTGAATAGTAAAAATGTGCATGACATCGTGCATGCGTGCATGGCATCCATGACAAACCTTTTTTTTAAATAGGTATTTTTAGTCAACTATGTGAACCAACCAACTACCACTACCGACTACCAAAGTTTACATGTTAGTTCTAATTATACACAAATAGGATGTGTATTGTAGGCTGTGGTACTTGTAGTTTCTGATTCGCATGACTCATGGAAGTTACACTTCCATACTCAGGCAGGAAGACTCTTACTCCTTATACAAAGTATCTGCATGCCAGCAAACAAAGACCTCTCTTAGCGCACACCAAGCTGTTACAGCCTATACGAGCGCGTCCGTCACGCTCCGCGCTTTTGTCGACCGTATTTTTATGGAACTACAGTCTGGCCGATGAGAGAATTCATCTGAAAGCTGCATTAACATTGTAAAAATAGAATGAAAACATTATCTTTCAATATTTTGCTGTAGTATATTGGCTACCAGCTGCAATCTTGCTTCCAAAAAGCTAGTAAAAGTGATCAGAATTTACTGCTTTCGTTAAGCTTTTTAAAATGTTATGGCAACTGTCAGACACATTCTTTCAGCGGCCGACTTTAAACTTATTATTTGGATTTGTGAATAGATTGGATTTAACTTGCCAAATAAAAACTATTTCTTGATGTATTTTTAGATAAAATGCAATGTAGAAGAAGTAGCCATATTCCCAGCTGGCTCTGAAGGATTCTCTCAGAAGAATCTAAACTGTTCTGTAGATGAAGGCTTAAAGAGGTTCAAGCTGGTGGCCGACCAAGCTGTGAAAGATGGTCTGCGAGTCCGAGGATATGTGTCCTGTGTCGTTGGCTGCCCATATGATGGACCAATCAGTCCAAAAGCTATTGCCAAGGTTAATTTTTTTATTTTTTTAGATTTCTTATATTTAGTATCTTAAAATATTTATGTTGAACTGAATGAAACGCTGGTTTATGAAAAAAATATAAAAAAATGTGGGCGCTTGCTATTAGTAAATTGTTTTGCTTATACATTTTAGTGCTTGGTGGGTGTCTTAAAAGCCAGATAGCCAAATTTCTCACCCCTGAAAATGGTTGCTATAAAATGACATATAATGTTGTAATTGATAGATAACTGAAGATCTGCTATCGATGGGATGCTATGAAGTGTCCCTAGGAGATACTATAGGCGTTGGCACTGCCGGCTCAGTCCGACGGTTGTTGAAGGAGGTCCTAACAGTGGCGAAACCTCAACAGCTCGCGCTGCACTTCCATGATACTTACGGACAGGGACTAGCCAACTTGTTGGCAGGGTTAGAGGTAAGTCAAACAATAATACCGCATCCACACATTGGCCGTGTTGGCCTCGAGATTGCCGTGTTGGCCTTTTTACCCGACTGCCCAAGTAGGAGGTAAAAGTTTTTCGGGCGTATATAAGTTTTCATTTTTTTGTGTTTGTATATTACTCTTATAGCCTTATTTTTCGAGATGGCGGCGATGAGTCCTGCCTATAAATATGTAGGCATTTGATTAAGGCGAAAGGTAAGCTAAAGTGGCGTCTTAATTTTTTTGACAACTCCTGGTTCTCGAGATGGTTATGAAGTATTTTTTTTACTATTATTATAATTATGATTTTGTATCTTCAATTTTAACCTAACTTACTAGAAATGTTCTGGATTTAAACAAAGTTAGAAATTTTTGAATTTTTGAGCAACTAAATAAGTTAGATCTTATCTATCTATCTATATAAAAACGGAAAGTACAAAAACAAGAAATATATTTATTTCTAAAAACATCTCTCATTCCGCTCAATTCTTTTTTCTTCTGTATGTTATTGAAAACCCAAACCCTCTTATTGGAAAATAGAACTGGCAGATCTCGTCTCACGTATGCTGACCTCGGCTACGCCTCGGCCCATATATTCACGTTTGTACATAAGTTCTTTTGTTTTCTGTTGTTTGTTGTTCTTTTGTTGTTAACTATAGTAATTACACTAGTGTAATTACTGCATTTACCTGAATCTTAAAAGAATCTGAATCTTATAAGAATCTCTAGTTTATACTTCGGTAACGCCAATTAACCAATTAAATTTAAAAATCTGGCATAACTAAACCAATAGAACCCATATTTTTTTATATTTTGTTTTATTACTATCTCGGGAACGATCACATATTTTTTTTTAATGAAATTTGGACAAGTCATCGTCAGGTCATGTACTTATTGCTTTATAAGCTGACATCTCAGAGAAAATAAAAATAAATTTTCTCTGAGGCTGATAACAAGACTTATGCAATAAAATTAATATGAATATATGCCTTATTATTATATAGGTCTGAATGATATGCTGTACAGCATATTTAAATTATTAGCCATTTAAACCTACTTTTGTCTACATCTAACCATGTTATGCAATCTTTGACGAATGGACATATACATAATCAAAGTATGCAACGTTGACTCACAAATATTGCGAAGCAACAAAAGTACATTTCAATGATAAATAACATTCAGTACTTATTTGTTATCAGCTCATATTAAGATACGAATGTGCAAACAGATGCATGAGCCAACAATATTTTTGATGGGCACATACATTTGTTTACACATCTATATAAAAGCGAAATACACTCGCTTACTGACTGACTCATCACGAAATCTCGAAGACTACTTAAAGAAATATAATAAATATTCAAGACGTTTTTGCACACACGGCTAAAATTATCATCACATGAATGTTTGTCCTAGTGGATCAAACCCACGCCCTCAAGTGCTGAAGGCAGGTCTACTACCAACTGAGCCACCGGTGCAGTCAAAGTACTTTGACTTGCAAATTCAATTTGCTCTGAGCATACGAAGCTGTTTGGCAGGTAGATTACTGTTCCTGGGTGTAGAGGTCCGCTAAGGACTTACGAAAGGAAATTAGATAGATATATAGAACTCCTTATTTTTCACACCACAAATTACTTTAATTAAGAGGGCAAATGGAGGTTATAAGTTCATATGAAAGTCTATGCGTACGTAGTCGCGGGCAACAGCTAGTGTAATTATAAGTACACACCCGTTTGAAAGCCGCTTACGTCATAGTTATATATTTTTTAACGAAACATGTTTTTGCAGTTTGGCATAACAACTGTCGATTCGTCTGTGTCGGGGCTGGGTGGATGTCCCTACGCGCGCGGGGCGAGTGGGAACCTAGCGACAGAAGACCTAGTCTACTTCCTCTACGGACTTGGAGTGAACACAAATGTAGACCTCGTAAAACTCATCGAGGCCGGCCGGTACATCTCTAACTTCCTCGGCAAACCTACCGAATCAAAAGTCAATAGAGCGATAGGAGATAGGTTTAAGAATCATAAAGATGTTGCCAAAATAGCTGCTTGTGATATATGAACAGGGTACATTTAAAAACAGAGGCTATTTATTACTTTTTATAAGAAGGTTTATGCATTAAACGTAAATTTATTATGAGTGTGTTTTATTTGCGCTGCAACGAGGCGCGGTGGTCATGGACGTTCGATAGTTGTACCTACTGGTTTTTATCAATTATGCGGAGTGGGTACAGCGCCGCCGGCGGAACCCACTTGCTAGTGTGACAACGCGCGCGCAACGAGCTGCTCGTTTTTATATTAAATTGACCTTATTTATTCGATTTGATCTTGAGCGGGAGGTGAATAAACCCTACGCTGGGAGTGCCAGTGCTCCAGTCACGTCCAGTCGCTACTAAGAGCCGGTTTCGGTTTGTTTGTTTTTATGGAACGCGCTTAACAACTGTCAAGATGCTCGAAGTCAAAATCACCGAAGACATCAAGATTGGAGGGAGCAACCCGTGTTTTATAATAGCGGAAGTCGGCCAGAATCATCAAGGTGACATAGAAATCGCAAAAAAGTTAATAAAAGCAGCTAAGGTGAGTAGTTTCCATGTTTCTTTTAAATATTTGTTTGAGTTGAATAGGAAGCAAAACAAAGGAATCACTTTGTATCTTGCCGCAGTGTGCAACAATCTCCTTTTATTCCTTTGTTCTATACCTAGGACCTAGGTGTAACCATTGTTCAAAATAAGAAATAAATGTACTGAAATATTTAGATTTGACTAATGTTAAAGTAAATATAAAACAACTAGGTACTTATGTTTTACACAAATATCCAATAACATTAGGTACCTAATAAAGTAAGTAAGTAAGTTACAAACAATGACAAATGAATAAGCAATCAACTATTGTGATGTAACAACTTAACAGACAACACCCGCAAAATCAGGTTAATTGGAGAACATTAAAGCGAGATAACGAAATTTTGAAGGCGTTCAGAAAACTATTCACCTATAAACTTCTACCTTATCTACTTTCAAATAACTACACTATCAGCGCAATAAATATTGTAAAATATTGTTTTAAACTATCATGGTTGTTCACTAATATACCGTAAATAATAATAATATAACTTTAAAAACTCAACCACCAACCACAACCTTACCACGGTAAATATCCCGTAAATAATCATATAACTTTAAATATTGTAAATATAAAGCCGTTATTTTTTCATAAACAAACCAATCTTGAGGAAGTTTGACATGGTAGCCTAGTTGATGTGAATTAACTATTGATCACATATGTAAGATTATTTTGCCCCAAATTAATGAAATAAAATTACGCGAAACTTATTTGAAATAATAGTAACAATTTTAAAATTCCTAATTTTTCAGGATTGTGGTGCCAATTGCGTTAAGTTTCAAAAGACATGCCTTAACGAAAAGTTCACCAAGAAATACTTAGAGCGTCCGTATGACAACGCGAACTCTTGGGGAAAAACCTATGGCGATCATAAGAGACATTTGGAGTTCACTGAGAGCCAATACAGAGAATTGTTCAAGTATGCACATGAGATTGGCATATTGTGTACAGCATCAGCAATGGATATGGTAAGTTAACTCGTTTTTATTATTTACCTTTTTGTTCTTCATGTAGGTTCGCTACACAACCGACTTTTTTGGACACCTCAATATCTACACGACTGAGCACAAACAATATATATTATATATATGGTATATTCTCCAAATAAATACAACTCTTGGCGACACTGCCCCGAGACACGAGATTATACAAAAAATTTGGAAACAAAAGCACTACCATGCCAACTACCAACCTACGTACCAACTAACAGCGCCTCGCGCGTTCTTACAGGGACCGTATTTTGTTCCGGGATAAAAAGTAGCCTATGTAATAATCCAGGGTATAAGCTACCTCCTTATCAAATTTCATCCAAATCCGTTCCGCCGTTGCAAGAGTTGAGTGTGGACAAACACACACAAGATTTTCTGCCTGTATAAATATTATGCTCGGTCCTAGCATTTATTTGGTCTGACAGTCTAATAAAGTTGTAAAAAGCTGAATAATTTTTTTTAATTTTGTCTGTGCCCTCGACGCTGAATACGTATTTTCATTAAGCTTTCTACAATGTTATTGCAGCTGACAGACCAAACAAATGTTTGGACCGAGTTTAGTGTAATTTAATTTATGTATCAATTTGATGTGTACAATTATCTACTCATATGTTGAAAATATAGATATGTTTAACTTACGCAGAACTCCTTTTCCAGGTTTCCTTCGATTGTCTTGTCAACAACAAAGTGCCATTCATCAAAATTGGTTCTGGCGACTCCAACAACCTCCTTTTCCTCAAATACGCAGCTTCTAAGAAAGTTCCTCTCATCATCTCTACTGGGATGGTGGATAAAACCGCCGTGAAGACGATATACGACATCGTATCAGCTCAGCATAAACAGTTCTGCTTGCTACACTGCATTTCGGCGTACCCAGTGCCTTTCGAAGACTGCAATCTGACTGTGCTGCAAGATTACAAAAACACGTTTGATATCCCCGTGGGTTACTCTGGGCAAGAAGTTGGGACGGCCGTGGCATTGGGAGCCGTTGCATTGGGAGCCAAGGTAAATTTACCGTCATTGTCTCGATTCTGTTATACCATTATCTAAACTAAATATTTGTACTATTATTGATTCTATAAGTAATTAATTTTTTTACTTTTATAAGTGTATTTGGGCTGCCTTAAATGTTACGGATAGGTAAACAAGCCACATTTTATATCGTCTACCTTAACATTTGCCTATTTGAAAGCTCTAAATTAATTACCTCTAGTCTTTTTCATCCCATTTTATTAGACAAGGACAAAACAACCTGTCGACTTAAGTTAGAAAATATCACAATAGAATTCACACCATTATGTTTGTAATTAACAATGTAGGAAAATAACAAAAGGAGTTCGAAAATTGTAAAATATGCATGTGTCCTCATGTTTAATTTATTACAAATAACCGGCTTAGCGAGGAATATAACTAAATACATTACACATACTGAAAAAATTATTTAAATTGGCTGATAAATCTCTGAGATATGACGGTTTAAAGTTTTAGGTGGGGATAGGGAGGGGATGCTCTATCCCTTTTTCACAAAGCGTGTGTTAGTATAGCATTTGTATGGCGCTCCTGAGCCGTGACGTCACGGCTCAGTATAGTGCGCTCTCTGTCTAGCATGAAATTTAAATGCTTATATCTTATTTATTTTTGAACTAATTTTAATTTTGTTTTCGTTGATGGGCTCTATTTATGATCAGCTTTTTTATGAGGTAATAAATAAATATTAGTCATCATGCCTATTGATTTGATTTTACATTGTTTGTAATGAACAATGTAGGAAAATAACATAATAAAGGAGTTAGAAAGTCGTACAACAGAATTGTACACAAACATGTAGTATGTTTGTAATGAACGATGTAGGAAAATAACAATAAAGAAGTTAGAAAATAGTATAACATAATTGACACCGTTATGTTTGTAATAAACAATGTAGGAAAATAACAGAATAGAGGAGTTAGGAAATCGTAGGATATAATAGACGCCATTATTGATAACTTTAATTGTAATCAATTCGTAACCTACATTATCTACAAAACAACACAGGTATTTTTATTTTGCCGGTGGCTATCTTTGAAATGACAAACAAACAGACCCGAGTAGTGGATGATAAGGATAACAATATAGATACTTTGTGTATAGCGATCTGTTCACACTGATAAAGTGAACATTTCAGTTGCCCTGTTCAGAAGAGTCGCTGTTCTTTGTTTTTTTGCTCGTAAAATGACGTTGCTGAGGCCGATAAGTTTCGATGCTATTCTACACATACCTAGGCTAGACGCAATACGACAAATTCGCTTCGGACCTAAACAATGGAACTAACAAAAGAAATCCAAAGTAACTGGAACTGTTTTAACCGACTTTTTGCCAGACGTCACTGATAATAAGATATGTATAATTAACTGTGTTTATGGGTTAAAACGTTTAAATTTTAATGGAAAAACGTGATTGAATAGTTTAGAAAACAGTTTACTCGTATTAGAAGCGATGAATTACAAAAGCAACCAAAGCAAGCTATATAAAAATGGTTCGGTACTTACTTACCTAGTATTAAAGCGGAGACTTCTTAATTCCAGGTGTTGGAGAAGCACATAACCCTTGACAAGGCGATGAAGGGCACTGACCACGTGTGCTCACTGACTCCCACGGAATTCCAGCAGTTGGTGCGAGATATCCGGGTCATAGAAGCCTCCCTGGGTACTCCTATTAAGAAAGTTGTCACTTCAGGTAAATAAACAAAATAACACCTTTAAAAAATATGTCTTGTGTTTGACTGCTAACTCGCCTGATGTAAAGCGATGATGCGGTCTACGATGGAGCATGCTTGCCTAGAAGAAACCGATTCAGTCGCGTTTTATATAGCTTATTTTATTTATTTTTTCCTCATAGCCGAATATATTTTAAAGTCGATCGGCATAGTAACTGCTGCTCAAAGGTATAAAATTATTCTATGTTAACTTACTCGATGATGAAGATTAGGTACTTACTATCTTACCAATTTGCAAGGTTCAGCCGATTACTCGTAAAAGCAAGACCTAGCACAGACCGTGGACTAATTGTCTATCCACCGTTCTTCATATTCATATAAATTTATCAATAAAATATTATATTACATGTCAAATTATCTAAATCAAATTATAAATTAAGTTTAAAATTATACAAATCAAATAATAAAATAGGTCAAATAAATACCAAGTCAAGTAATATCATGTCAAATGTGTAGCAGGTTTATATCAGCGCATAGACGCGACAAAACTAGAATATAGATATACATTTGTCTCTTTCTCGCGGGATAATGCTAGGCCTACAGGGAGACGAACAGAAACGAAGAAACAGAAGTTACTTTTGCTTGTACAAGCACACGTCCTTCAATTTTATAACAGAGTTTGTTACAAAAATATAACAGCCTATTTATACATATTAGTGTGGATATGCACTCAGATAATTTCATCACTTTTCTACGTTTGGATATTTTACACCAATAAAACTCGTACCATAAAGATTCAGAAATTGTACGTAGCATATACCTAAATACGACCGGATTTGAATCTTCTGTATGATGTATTCAAAAATTTGGGCTACGACAATACCTTTCGCGCAAACATGACTCTGCTAATATTATTGTTTTCCTTTCTATTATTCTTTGTCGATCAGTAGATAAGGTCAAGTACGGAGAGTTACAGATTTATAGCATCAGCTGTCCTTTCGACATCGTCGCTAGCCTACTGACCTATGACCGCTTGGACACGCACAATAAATATATAAAAAGCATCTATATAAATAACCATGCGTGTAGTGACAGTCAATATCACTGACCAGATATTAAAAAAAGGAAAATTATAACTCGCTGTGTCCTTCAAGGTCCTATCGAGTATATCTCTCTAGATAAAAGAGTGAGCGAAATACAAATATTCGATAAGAAAAATACGTTTCAAATCCCATACAAATCTCAATTTCGAAATTCAAATTTTAATGATAATCGATATGTTATACGTAAAATTCAATTCGTTCGTATTCGATACAAATTTCAATTTTGAAATTCAGTATAAATAATATAAAAAAGTACTTACTTTGTGCGCTGGGATTAGATTCGAAAACTATTTTATTTTATTTCGAGCGTTTTCGCATGCTCCTACTTTTCTTATATCCAAGGATACCAGGATCAGCGGGCAAAATGTTTTTTTAAGGAAACGGATCCCGGTATCGGTTGATACAGCTCTCTGGGATCCGTGGCTAATTCAATCTAATACCGAAATCCGGGGATATAAACCCAATTTGATATGTAACATACGTTTCAAATCAAATCATTGATTTCTGAAAACAGTAGGATTAAAAACCATTGACGTAACATACCTAAAGGCAAGGTATATTACGTCCATGTTAAAGACAGTTGCGTCATTAACTATCAAACTGGGTCTGAATACTCTTGATGGTATTTGTCAAGAAAGTTGTTTGCACCATACCTTAAGAATGGGATAGAAAATACGGGAAAACTAAAATCTTAGGACCACTGTAACTATACTATGTCTGTTCTGTACGATTCTACACCACCAGAGGCTTGTATAGTAATAATTGTGTGATGATTGATTCCAATTGAACGAATAAAAATTTAAGAGCTTTGGCCATCAGCCATCTGCGCCGGTATGTATTGATTCATGAACAAGTATTCATTAAGTTCAGGGTCTATAAATCAAGAGTTCAAACAACAAATCAGAATCACAACGTACCAATTACATATGAATAATCAAAAAATATTTTTACTCAGACTAGACAGGATCAATTCAAAAATAACTACAATAAGACTTCTTTTTTTTTTTATTGTGTTACAAAAAAGCTGAATGTAAATAGAGCCGATCAAAGAAACAAAATTAAAATGTGTACAAAATTAACGAAGATTAAGCATTTTATTGAAACGCTGGATACAGGCCGCTTCCAACCGGCCCTTTTGGAGATCGATGGGGGAGGCCTATGTCCAGCAGTGGACGTCCTATGGCTGAAAAGATGATGATGATGAAGCATTTTTTTTTATTTGTTGTAAGACAGAGAGCGCACTATAATTACGAATGACATTACCTGTAAGTACACCATGCGGAGGCCCTTGCGGGAAAAGGACAGAGCATCCTTTCATAATCCGACCAAAAATGTTGAACGCATCTCAGAACTGTATGAGCCGATTTAAATAATTTCTTCATTATACGTATAACTTTTAACTGTATTTTTGACTCAGCCTGATATTTTTAACAAATTAAATACCTATCCGATGCCCATTGCCCGAGAGATACAGAGAGTTGGTTTTTAAGGTATCCGCCCAATATTTTACGTGCCATATTCAATACCAGCAGCGCCCCGCGGTTTCACTTGTTATCCTACGGGAACCATTATTTTTCAAGACATGCTTATGTGTTAATCCAGGGCATAAGCTACCCCTATATCATTTCATTCAAATCGGTGCAGCCGTTACCGAGTTGAGTGGAAACAAATATACATAAATTTAATATAAATAATATAATATAAAGTATAAATAAATTTCATATTTAAATCTAATTAATACTAGTGAGATATTCTCGAAAAATCTAATAAGTCAACTTTTTTTTCCAGAAATCCCTTGCATTGACAAACTGCAAAAGTCGTTAGTCATGGGCAGCACAAAGAACAAAGGCGAAATCCTGTACCCCGGGGACATAAAAATCAAGGTTGCTGAACCCAAGGGCTTGAACGCCCTGCATTTTGACGAGGTCATCTACAAAACACTAGTCTACGATAAGAAGGAGGATGAACCTTTGAATGAAGGCGACTTTTGCTAACTGTGCTCAAAACGCAATATTAGATTAAGGGCTTGATACAACGCCTAATTTTCACACTGTTTTTTTTTTTACATCGCACTAGGCTTACGTTTGACCGCAACCAATTATTTGCAAGGTCTGGCGCCTTAAAGTTGTGTGAAAGTTATGCGCTGAGTTGCCACCTTAAGTACATGTTTACTGTTTACTATAAATTTGTCTCCATACGAAAAATTATGAATAGGATTCTATGCGTGCATTTCTACTGACGTAGAGACGAGTGGGAAAAGTCGTGCTTATATTGCACGAATATCTAAATGAGAAATTTATTGAAATCATCAAGAAGTCGTGGTTCAGCTTCGGTCCACTCTGCTTGAACGCTCCACTCATCTCTCCGCTTCAGAGAAAACCCCCATATCTTTTTGCACAGCTCCGTTCTGCTGATTTCCGCTCGGCAACAACAACAGTGGAAACGCGCCCTAATTGTGAAAATGTCACAAAAGCATGATATTCTCATGTTTTCCATTCAATTCGAAGGAGCCTCTAGGAAAATGGGAATGGAGCGTTTTTAGTGGATTGAATGGAAAATAAATAAGGATTTAATGAATGATACATTATAATTACTATAACATGGGGTACTTCTAAAGAACTGTTAAGGGTCGGCAAAGAATCTGTGATTCCCCTGGTGTTGCAGGTATCCATAGGCTCGTCAGCTTGTTTGCCACCTAAGACAAAAAATCCCCATTTATAATTAAGTTTACTCTATTCAGTAAAAAGAAATCATCAAAATCGTATGACCAGACCAGTTTCTATTATTATACCATACATTTTCTTTTTATTTTGTACTCTTGATATTCATAGTAATAAGCACGTATCGAATTCAGAAACTGGCGTTTGTTTTCCTCGGTTACAAATGTGAATTGAAAATTGTAAATCTATTCGAATTAATTAGATATAAGAATAAAAATGCATGTACAAGACAAGTATAGTTACATACAAGTAAAATGCATGTACAAGACAAATATAGTACATAACAAGTAAAATGCATGTACAAGACAAGTATAGTTACATACAAGTAAAATGCATGTACAAGACAAGTATAGTTACATACAAGTAAAATGCATGTACAAGACAAGTATAGTTACATACAAGTAAAATGCATGTACAAGACAAGTATAGTTACATACAAGTAAAATGCATGTACAAGACAAATATAGTACATAACAAGTAAAATGCATGCTTTTAACTCCATTATTAGTAATAAATATATCCAAAAGTCTGATTATTCCGTGACTTATATATAATATGCATGCATGCATCAGAAAAATCATATAACAAAGTGTCTAAGCATAATAATCGAATTTATTCTACACAAATCCTAATTATAGTATGAACTAAGGTTTTCGTTTGTAAAGTCTAATCTTTATTGTTAGTTTAATAAATAAGAATTATTTCTGTATTAAATATAAATAAGTGATAATGGTATCCTTGACCTAACTCTTGTATTATTTTGAACGTTTCAGTATTACAAAAATAGTTCCTTTCCATAATTTACGGTATAAGAATATAATTTTACTCGCTTTGACGTCAACCCTCATTCATAAAGATATTATTAAACATTTGTCGTGCCAACTTTATATTTGAGATTGGCAAATATACATTTCGACTTGTTTTTGCACAAATTATCGCAACGATTATTTTGAAAAGCGTCAGACGTGGAGATATGTTAATTATTCGCGGACAAAGGGGCGTGCGCATGCGTCGGCGCGCGCGCGTTCGACGCAGCCGAGACTGTGGAGAGATGCACCGAGATTCGTTTGACGCATTCGATGAACGATTCCGTTTTATTTTTACTGAAGATAGGACGCGAGCGCCGTTCAGTGGCATGTGCTGTAATAGAGCATAAGTGGCGCAGCGGGCGCGCTGAGTGTTGGCTCGGTGCCCGCGTTGCCGCCAGTCCCTGGAGCGCCGGCCCGCCCGCCGCCTGCGCGCACGCCGTCCGCCGTCCCGAGCGCCGCCGCGGCACCTCCCCCCCACATTACACAACCGTGCACGGGTCGCCCGCGCCGCCCCCGCGTCGCGCCGCCTCGAGGACGGCCGGAGCCTCTACGAGCGACACCACCTCCGACCGGATCCTCTACGAGCACGGCGAGAAAGCCGGACTACTAGCGACTTCGCCCGCCGATTTAGGTCGCCCGGTTCGGTGCTAGCAGCGGGATATTTTTATTGCCACTGTTAGGTACAGACGTGCGAACTTCCGAGCACGTTGCCGGCTAAATAAATTTATTATTTATAGAGTGACCATTATCGTAAAATTCATTCCATAAACTGTCGCTTTAGCTATAGTATACTCGCGGACGAGCGGTAGAGCGAGAGAGTAGGGGAGTGTGATCTGTGGTAGCATTTAGGTTGGAAACTTTGACATTTGTAAGTGCATTTGTGTGAGAAGTGAGGATGCATCACCTGTATCCGCTGGCGAAGGGCGACCCGCTGTGCCCGCTGGGGTTCCACCCGCAGGTGCGCTGGCCCATGCGCTGCAAGCGCTGCTTCCGCGACTACAAGGAGCACGGCGGCGGCGCCAACGGAGGCAGCCGCAGTCGGCAGGACGACTTCACCGCCTCCACGCCCAGTCTCTCCACTTGGAGCTCGCCAGCGTCACGGTCAGTGTCGCACACCTCTCCTACGTCTACTGCAAATAACTAAACAATTCATCAGCATTGATGGGTACAATCAGGCTTGGCAACATCCGCAGATCCAAAAACTCACAGACCTCGCATTTTTTTGCTACGCAACAAAAACTTTAATTAAAAGTAAGAACTAAAAGTTTCCCTACAAATTACGGCCATTAATTAACTGTCCACAATTTATCTGGAAACTATAAATAAAATAGAAATAGAAACAAAAGTGTACAGTGGCACAATTCCAAATTCCTTTACGTTTTGCGGATTGTTTGTATTGAGCCCGGTAACTCTGAAGTTTGACGCAATGAACGCCTCCGTTATGTCCTGCCTGCGTGATTAGGTGATAACATGTACATATCACCGATACCTATTTTGAATTTCATGGTAATGGTATATTCGTATAGAGCGCCTAGTAAGTATTGATATACAGGCATAAACCTAGCACCTAATTTTCATGTAAGTATAGATACATATATGATCAGTCGAAACATAAAAAGTTTATTTTTACTTTTTATTCGTTTCGCTTTGGCCTGAAGGTATCTAAACGACAACAAAGTTCATATACAAATGAAAACAGCTTTTCTTTTTAACCCCCGACGAAAAAAGAGGGTGTTATACATTTAGTAGATTTTAGGGTGTTATAAGTCTGTGTATCTGTCTATAGCATCGTAGGTAGCTACTAAATTGTTATACCGATTTTGATTTAGTTTTTTTGTTTGAAGATGACTTGATCGTGAGTTTTCTTTGATATGATACAAGAAAATCTGTTCAGCCGTTTGAAGATTCTCAGGTCTAATCTAATTAATTATTAATCTATTATCAATAAAATTGTTTATCTATCATCGGTGGTTTAAAAAAATACTTTTTCCTATGCCTACTAGTTTGATAATGTAATCTATCAGTTTGATCTTTGATATAATTGGTATATATTTAGGTAAAGTCAAAAAGTCGGGCGAAACGCTTAACGATGTTAACGCCTATAGACAGGTACGTAAGTAGCATGACGTTAGTAAATCACCATGTGTAATCTCAACAATAATAAACATTCTGTGATCATTAGTTTGTGTCATTTCCGGTTAGTTCTCTGCAATATAGTTGATGGGTGGATTCACCTTCAGTTATTTCACGTTTTTTTCCGGATTATCCGCGTGATGAACAAACTGTACCTATTATTTTTAACTATAGTATAGTAAGGATGAATGAAGTTTAAACTAACCATCAGACCTTTCTCGGGCGGTTATTTCCACTATTTCAATAGTTACATTGATGTTATCATTTCATTAGGGGTCGTGACGGAGAGAATGGTGCAGACAGTGGAAAGACAAGTCGCGGTTGGGCGTCCAGTACAAATCTATCCTTAGACACAGCCAAAAAAGACGCTTTTTCCGCCGGTAGGTAAAAATTTTACTATCCACTTCTAGAAATTAAGTTATACCTACACACCTACAAGGCTACCTAGAGTATATGATATGGATATAATAAAAGAGGCAAAATTATATGGCACTAATATATTTAAACTTACATTTTCACACCACCTGCTCGACAATGTCCAATTACATATCATGCAACCTCAACGTAAAGTAAAGCATTATCTCTTAAGGGATATAAAGTTATATAAAACTCCCGAAGGAATACGCTGATTTGAATTTGGAACGTCAATTCGTGTGGAAACTCGTGGAAAACTAAGTAAATAAATGCCCATATGGCATTGTAAAGAGGTTTGTCGAAAATCGAACTGGCCACCATAAGCAGAACTCAAAAAATAAATAAAAAGGTGCGTTTACAAAGAATACGAAACAAAAGACGGTGTTTGGTGCTGTGATTTTAAGTGAAACCTGGCTTTTTATCGTCTCGCAGAAGGTGTGAAAAGTAGGGTATGCTCCTCTGGAATAAAGCCTGTCTTCGCCATGGGCAGCTTGAACCCCTCGTTACGCTCAGGGTTCAATATGCCGCCCGCGACGTAAGACACTGCTTTATTCCCTTAGTGCATAATCTACTATTAAGTACAGGAGAAATTACATTCATGAACCTGGGTATCGAGTTTATGTAAAGCACTAAGTGTAAGTCAGTTTTAAAACAAGCTTAACAACCACATAATAAAGAATGTATGTGAGTTCGTATAAACTGAGGCCCTGGCACCATAATTATGTAGCGGTTTCATATATAGGTAGGTACCGTACCCAAGTTTCATAACGGATAAGTTTGTGGTCTTAATTTCGCGTTTTGGCATGCGTCGAAAAAGTCTTACAAACAGAAGCTAAATTATGATTTAAGTGTATGTATAAAATAAAAATGCCTGAACAAAACCAAAGCAATAATCATCAACCCACTACTGGGTGTGGATCTGTTCAGGTTTTCAGCAAAAATACTAATAGACGTTGGCCTTTTCGAGTTTGTTAGTGCAGTCAGGGGCCGTCACCTGTTTACAATGTGATTCTGTTTAAGTAATTGCAAAAAACTGCGCGACCACAAACCACATCACGCGTTAAGTTTCGCGTTCGCGTGATTTTCCGCAATCACCTAAACCTAGACTGAATCGCTTAAAACAGGCGCGGGATGGTACGGCCCCAGTAGTAGATATTGTGGCCCCTCCGGCATGGGCTTAGCCAGGTTTTAACTTTGGGTGGGGCAAAAAACTTGATTAGGTACCAATGACAGTTTTAAAAGGTACCGAAAACTTCAGCTTAACAATAATCATATAGGTAAACAGGAACACCTATATCCTAATTATCATTGAAACTTTCTTTAAAAACTAGCCCAGTCTGGCTAAATCTTATCAAAATTTCAGTTTTGAATTAATTTTTCGGTTCTCGAACCCTTTTTCTATGCACTGATGTTCATCATACACAAGCCGCAACAAGCCCTCTTTCTGTCGACCGTAACAAATTTTGGTGTAGGTAATCATTATTAATGCCTGCTTTTTGGGATCTCCCAAAAGTAAGCTTCTTCAACAAATTCATGCTTTAGCTATGAATACAAAGAATATGAACGGAAGAAATGAAAACCATCCTATGAGTATGAAGTGCTGTAAATTTGAATAAATCGGTCACCTCAGGTGTCCTGACAGGACCAGCCAGGGTGGGGCAAGCGTCCCACCCTGCCCCAATGTGGCTACGCCCATGCCTCCGGGTGATTCTCTAGGATCCAGGGATCCCGGGGCCCTCTATCAGATAACGCAAAGGAGGCCACCAGGGTAGTTTTAATGAAGTTTTAGTCCATATGACTCGAATGCACCCCAGTTCAATCATGTTGTAAAGAGTTGGATCTCGTAAACTGAAACCTGTATGTGCCCTTTCTCTCCTTGCTGGTTGATTCCGCAGAGTTCAGTAAGAAGAATGCGTCGTGGACGTCGACGCCGGACTTGGGGGCCGACAATGACAGCACCACCGCAGTCACTGTCAGCTTCAAGCTGCCCATCAAGCGGAGGAATACAGGGCCACTTCCAGCTTTAGACACAGGCCAGAATAGTGTTGGTAAGTTAGTCTGGCCGGGCCTGCTGCGCTACAAATCTAACAAAACATTATTGCGGCCTCATGAGACTTCAGCAAAAAGTCATTAAGTTTATGTATTAGGTATATAAGTTTAGTTGCGATCAGGTGACGAGAAAGACGTACTCATGTACTTGAAGTTATTTAAAATACAATACAATAAAAACCGGTCAAGTGCGAGTCGGCCTCGCGTAGGTACTTGCGTACGTTGTTGTTAAACAAAACCGTTAAAACACGTTATTTTATCAATAAAACGTGTTAGGGCCAAATTCTAACAAAAATATATATAACTAGCTGTTGCCCGCGACTTCGTACGCGTAGACTTTCATATAAACATTCAACTTCCTTTTGTCATCCTTAATTCGGTTCTTTCGTAAAATCCTTTCTTAGCATCCCATAAGGAATCTACCTGTTAAATTTCAGCTTCGTAGGTCAAATGGTTTTCGAGATTTCGTGATTAATGAGTGAGTGAGTAGATGAATTTCGCTTTTATATAATATATAGATAGATAGATCCCAAAAATGTGCGTGCAAAATTGTCCTGAATATTTATTATTATTATTAAATAACACGGCTTAAGGCCTGTAAAGGCCTTTACCGATTTTATTGATATTTTTAATTAAATAGACTTATATCAAAGGGTTAGTCCCATAAAAATTTAAAGAAAATACGAGGTTAGACAAAAATTTAATTTAAATAAAACATTTGAACATTTAAAACATAGGTAATATGTACATTATTTTTATTTTTTTACAAACGTTGCTTAAATAATCTACGTTAGAGAACCAATGAAAAGTGCCAATTTTGAGCATTCGAATTGCTCTATCCATGTGTCCAAAGTTACTTAGGTACATAATTAAAGACTGTCGATTTCATTGAAGACCTAGATTAACTCTTGTTAATAATTGTTCACACCAGCAATTAGATTAGACAAGTAGATTATTCAACTTTTCTTTTTTAAATACTAACAGACATTCGTACACCTGAAAAACAATACCACCCTCTTTGGGCAATAGGGTAAAAAAGCTAGTGCAACAACTACAATATTTAAAACGCACGCGTTACTGTAGCGTGTTATTGTAAATAGACAGATTAAAAAAAGAAATTTACTGTGCACATCAGTTTTTTTTTACAGTGAACAGATTATAGAATCTTTCGGGCGTATGTCACCAAGTGGAGGGATTATCGCTAAAAGCAGCATAACGGTGCATCATCATTATCAGCCTATAATGTTCCCACTGCTGGGACACAGGCCTGCTCTCAGAAAGAGGATGGGCTCTAATCCACTGTTGGCCAAATGCATATTGGTGAATGTCATGTCTCTGAACTTTTGGGGTTCTTAGACACACGTTTCCTTACGATGTTTTGTTTTTTCCTTCACCGTTTTTGAAACTACACATTATTTAAGTACTAAACAAGTCATAGGAAAGCCCGTTGGTCCAGTTGGTAGTGAACCTACCTTCTGAGCTTGGGGGCGTGAGTTCGATTCCCACCTAGGACAAACATTTATGTGATGAACTCAGGTTGTTAATATCTATTTAAGTATGTATTTAAAACTATATATGTATGAATCAGTCTCTGGCAGCCATATCACAAGCTTTGCTTTTGAAAGAAAGAAAAAGTTTATTTGTGACCAAATTATGTTTTTTAAAATAGCTTAAAGACACAAGGTATAAGGTCACAAATCGGCCCCAACTCTAACCAGCGCTGGTCTTCCGTCTTTTGGGGTCAGATGACCGTGTGTGCAAAAATGTCCCATATTATTTTTAATTTAAATATTTATTATTGCAAGGCCGAGGATTGAACCGGGTGCTGTCAGATTGTAAAGCGCACATGTTACCGCTCGCTCCCTTAAGTATCAGTATAAAAAGACTTACATTACTTAAAGAAAGTAGTACAGTTACCAACGACAAGTTGTAGGTAAATGATGTGTACCGTTGCAGACACGGTGACCCTGCGGCGGCCGTCGCCGTCGCCGCCCCCGGCTGCAGTCTCCCAGGCGCAGATTACCATCAACAAGAATGACTCACTGGCTGAACGCGTGAGAAAGGTGCGATATTGAAAGTCCTAGTTACCACAGAACAGTGGTATTCCATTGATTTTTTGGTATGTTTATCTATACTTCGGTATTCGTATAGTATAGGTATGTATAACTTGTAGAGCAAGACCTAGTAGGCCTCTGCCTACTATGATGGGTGTCAGTAGTAGGTACGTACCTACAGTTAGCATCAAATTGATTTTAGCGTTTAGGTTAATCAAAAGAATCTAAAGTATTAAATTATTTTATACGTACACAGTCGCATATTGTTGTAAGCATCCAAAGTGGTCAATGTATCTTAACAAATCAGAATCAGAATAATCTTTACTGTAAAAACAGGTACATTATAAGGTGTTATATTTTAGTACACACACACACACACACAAATCTCTAATCTCTCTCTCTCTCTCTCTTTTGACGCTGACTGTACTCCCACAAGAGGTCATAACTGTGTTTTAGATACATTATCTAACAACCCTACAATAAGTGCTGTTAACTGCAATCATCTTGTCTTATGTTTTATGATATATGACGCCTTCAGGCGACTTTTAAAATCCTGACAATAGGGCTAGCGCCTTAGCCTTAACGAACTTAATAGTCCTTTCTCATTAGATCCACTGCAGCACTAACCCGGCTAAAAGCACAACTTTGGTATGTATACTATAAACTCGGCGACAGAGCGCAGAATGTCAAGTTGGTTACGTACCTACATTCCGAAAACTAGTCACTATAACTATTTCCACAATGACAATGGCGACAGAACAAAATATAAATAAAATAACGAATTAATAACTAATATGAAACTTACGGACGAACTTACTTTGCTGCATCTTATGAACTTATTTCTTGCACACTTTGTACCTCAAACTAGCTTAACATTCCCACTGCTAGAACTTTTCCCATTTTTCACCACTAAACTTACGCTAGACTAGCATTGCTATAATTATGTAATATAGAGACATGGTCATTACCTATGTAATTGAAGATGAGGCATGTGCCTGATTACAAAATACGGTATCAGTTTTATTACCAACCATTAAACTAATGGCTTTATTTATAACTTTATCTACGGTCAAATTTAAATCAATTTAAGACAGGATATACGGATCAAAGCACTCTAGTCCGACAACTGGTGGATCTGCGCCCTTGGAAATCGCGTGGGATGATAATTGTACGACGAAATAAGTAGATTACGTTATATAATTTAAAGACCTTTTTAAAAAACAATTATCAACGGTATAGCAATAATCTGGTACAGTATGACTAAATTCCATACAACATAGTAATAATGTGTCTCATAAAATCTAGAGAAACAACGTCTCGTCACTAAACACTGACATTCAGTAGTAAACTATAAAGTGAGTAAATTAGGCGCATTTTGTAATATGAACTGTAAGCGTAACTGAATTTAAACAATGTTCACCTTGAAAACTAGAAAACTGTGAAGTGAATTTAAATGGGTCAAGCCAATAGAGCTGTCCGTTGGTTTCAGCCCGCTCCGTTTGCGATGCGCCGCTCGAAATAAACATAAAAGGTCGCCATCGAACTTAGTGCTTGGCAATGCGCGAGCGCAGGGCATATAATTAATTGAGGAAATGACCTATTATCTGTTTTCACTCGACTGCAATATGGCAATATTGCAGAACGGGTGGGTTTACCCTCGGTAAAAAAAAGGAATGTAATAGTATAATTCATAAAGTGGATTTTCACAGACAGTAAGCACAAACAAGCTAATATCGTCAACAAACGTTCTTGTCGTAAATATGTTCGCGCTCACATTATGACCGGCCATTTGGAAACGCATTAACTTATTTTGGATAATGTTTACCTATCTCGAGACTCTTATGAAACCAATCAGGAACCAATCGGGATAATGCATTACAAGCAAACACAGACGATATCGACCGAATGATTCATACTTGTCTCGCTAATTGAAGCGTAGGACGAAACACATCCATCGTGCCATTTAACACCGAAATAGACTTCTGGAGCTATTTTTACCAAGAAGAAACAAAGAAAGTCGCAAGTAACGTTTTTATGGTAGGTACCAGCTAGATTTTGCAACGCACATTTACTCAGTGAGAAGTACCCACTAACTAGCACATTGAGTCTATTGACTTTTTTAGTTATATGTAACCCGTTATACTGTTTAATTTTATTACAGATGCAGCTAATAAAATCCCAAAACAGTTTTGAAAAGGAATCAAGTATGGAGAAAGAAAGAGAGCGTAGAAGTTTGTCCAGAAGTAAAGAAGAAGAAAAGACTGTAAGGTTAAAAGAGGAACGAGCCGCTAAAGACGATGTAAATTTCATGATGCAGGTAATTTGTCAGAATATAAGCGACCGTTCGTATCAAACTGGGTTCCAAGTTGGACGCCAATATTTTTCCTAAGACTCGATACAACTCACTGAAAGTTTTTTTTGTTGTACACCGTTTAGGACTACCAGTTTATAGAGAACTCTTTTTAACCGACTTCAAAATAAGAGGAGGTTATCAATTCGACTGTATGTTTTTAGTCTCATTAAAAGTTGCCCATCTCGTTATGCAAAAATATTAGATTCCACATTTTATGACAACGAAAGTACTAAATGAGGTCTGATTATTTTGTTGTGTGCAGGTGAAAAACTCTCGTAATTCCGCAAACGCCAAGCCCCCGACGCGCGGCGGCCCTTCGAAAGATAAGGACGAGTCGGACGACGATACTAGCACCGCCGGCACCACCACCACCGAGGGTACGCTGGTTGACGCCGACGTTAAGGATTATCAGGTAGCACTTAACAAATACGAACCTTGTAACTTATCTTACCTTTATAAGTAGGTAATAACTAGTAAGAAAGCAACTTACAAACATTAAATTTTTTAAATTTTATTTAAAGAAAAAAAAGGTCGACAGGCTTTGCGTTCGACCACTGATGACCTGATGTCATGTGACGGTGTGGTCGAAGATGATACACACGTGTAGCCTCGAATGGGAACAAAATCCTAGTAGACAGTAACTTTGTAAGCCTTGTAATTTACTGCGAAATGACTAAACGATTCAATCAATCATCATTTTCAGTTTCTTATTATTCAAATACAGGAATGATTTACACTTGTTAGTCTATTACCGACTGCTCCCTGAGTTCGTTCGATGTAACAATGCAAATGTAGTGTATCAATCAAAGCGCCAGGAAATTCCTGTCATTCCGTTCGTATTCGAGCTCAAGCTAGCGAGTCAGACGATGGACGGGTTTATAGATTCACAGACTGACAATAAACAAGTTTATTGCGATCCATTGCGTGAAATCCCCGAACACAAAAGAGTGGCAGATAGCAGTAATATCTGAAAATATACATTACGCATAAAATTTATACGAAACGAAATTTAATCCATAAAATGCCCTTTTGTAACGTAACAGACAAATATTATTGGCTCGCAAAATTTTATTGTCTGTACGTACTGCTTGACGGACACTAAAAGATAACGAATGTTCAGATCTTTAGATATCTGAACTTGCTCCAAATGCAAAGAAATGAACGTTTATTTTTAGCTGGCTCGTTTTACGTATCCGTGTGTGTGGCCTTGTTAACCTGCATTTTCTCTGAGTTATGTTCGGTAACACCGAAAACAAGAGCTGTATTACTCCCATATGCGTTTCCTTTAAAATTAACTACTTGTATAGCCAGTATTATGAACTGGTTACCTACACTCATTTTATTATGTTTACGTCCAGTGTAAAAGAAGAACACAAACTCTTATTTCAGTTTTTGTTACGATATTTTGCCGTGTTGCAAGAACCGTGAATCCGTCGACACAAGAAAATAGTAGTCGTAACTAATAGGGAATCCCTCTCAACATTGTAAACAAAAAAGTAGGTCAGCTAAAAACAGAACTCCCTACATATCGGTTCTGGCAACCGTCAAAATTAATAATTTTTTTCCAGGAGCAAGTAGAAAGTCTGAAACAAGAAGTGGAAACATTGAAGAAGAGATGCGAGAGAGTGGAGAAAGAAAAAAGTGACATTCTGCTCCGAAGACTGGCGAATATAGATACGGCAAATAAGTACACAACTGGCAGGTCTTCGGAGGTTCTCAAGCTACAGCAGAAGGTCAACGAGCTGACTGCGCAGAATGAAGACTTGAAAGACGAGAAGAAACATGTCACATTGAGGGTAAAAGAGTTGGAATCAGAACTGGAGGTTAGTTATAAGATCCTAGAGTGTCGGTATAATCAAAGATGCATCTTATCAAATAATACTTACATTTTACTCTCCAGTCTCGACCATCATTAGAAGCCCAAGCGCGGCAAATAGAACAGTTGCGGACCAAGTTACTAGCCGCCGAAACGTTGTGCGAAGAGCTTATGGATGAAAATGAAGACATGAAAAAGGAACTACGAGATCTAGAAGAGGAGATCGAAGAGATGCAAGATAACTTTAGGTGGAAATAAATACATCATTTTCTGGCATTGAATTATCTGTGATGAATTTATAATTTGTTTCTTGGAGATTTCATAGACGTAAAAAGTGATAGATGTAATGTTTGTTGCAGAGAGGACCAAGCAGACGAATACACGTCTCTCAGAAGAGAATTAGAACAGACGATCAAAAACTGTCGCGTTTTATCGTTTAAGCTGAAAAAGACTGAAAGAAAAGCTGAGCATCTCGAACAAGAGAAGGCTGATCAGGAGAAAAAACTTCTAGAGGTAAGGGCATTCGAGTACCAAACTAAAGCGTTTGCCCATCGATATCCACGATACGAGTAAGCTTATATCTCGTTACGATGAATGCTTAGTGCGTTAACTAATTTTACAGATTGTAGGAGGTCAAGATGGAATGCAGCGCGAGAAGCGCATCAAGGAACTAGAACAAGAAGTGGCGCGCTCCACCGAGGTCTCACTCAGGTTACAGAAAGACCTCGCGGAGGCAAACGCCAAACTCACAGCGGCATCTGGAGGACCTCCTGCTAATCTTAACAAACACCAAATTGGGGACGGTGTAAGTACTTGTACATTTTATGTAATTTTTTAATAAACCCGTATCATAAAACTATCCAAGTTCCAAGCCATTTATATGTGCCTATTACTTTAATTCTCTTCTACTATTACTTTAATTAAGTAATAAACAATTTTAATTGCAGCAGAAAGTATCCCGTTCCTCTTTGACTCGAGGTGGCAGCCAAGAAGACCCAGCGCAGCTGCTTCGAGACCTGCAAGACTCCTTGGAACGAGAGGCTGATCTTCGAGAACAACTGCGAAACGCAGAGGAAGAGGTATGCAACAATAAGCTTTGGAATGATCTTACCTTGCACTATACAAACAACGCTTAGAATTTTTCTCTCACACAAGTTCAAGTCCATAAAAATTTACATCGAATCGATTCGTTCTTACGTCATGTTTATCGGACGAATACCTCGAGTAGAAACTACTACCGAAAGCAAAGCTATAAAACGACTTGTAAAACAAATGCAACATAAACTCGAATCGTGTAACTAGCTCTTTATAAGAGCTAAGCAATAAATTATTTTCCGTTTAGTCTCGAGTTGGAACAGCTCGTCTGCGAAACATATACTTATATCACTATCTGCGAACCAACATACTCCTTTAATCAGATCTACGAGGAACCAAAGAGTTCAATAGGACATTAGCTCTAATACGCAGGCAGCCAGTTGGATCTTCGCCAAGCACATGGCTGACTCAACACTACTACACGCATACACAATTCATAAATATTATTTCTTCGACTACGTTTACGACTGTAAAAGAATATTCATATTCGTATAGTAAAGGTGTTATCTTCACAACAGGCTAGTCGGTATCGGCGACGCTACGATGGCAGAAGGATACCTCGACCGATGATTGTTTCGCATCCACCTCAACCCGATCTTATTGCATCCCAAAATTCGTTAGCTCAAAATGCTCTACAAAGCCTCGAACCGAATACCATTCAAAGAATGTTTGAGATGCAGTTAACGCTGGACAGAAGCTTGTCATCTCTCGATACGAGTCATATATTCATTGGGGTGAACCAAGCCGTTCAATCACCCCAAGATCTCATACTGAATTATTCTGAAGGTTGTCAAACTGATATTGTCATGGTTCATGACATCGCTACAGACACGCAAAAAATAACATTAGATTCTAGCGTGCAATGTATGTCTGACAACTTAGAAATGTACACCCAAACTGAGGTGGTGTTTATGAAAAACAAACATTTGCAGACAGGCTTTATAAACGTCAATGGTACCTCACAAACAGATAAGCTGAAAACAAGAAATGCCTGCGTACAAACACCGATCATAAGCAACAACGATAAATATTTGCAAGTCACGAATAATCATATTGAATCTGTAGATGCAAGCACGGAGACAGAATCAATTAGCACCACTAATGAAGTAAACATTGTAAGAAATGATTCGAAAGAATTTGAAAGGTCTCAGGAAAAATCTGACAGTCCTCCTCTTTCCTCTGACAAAGAAACAGCAGAGTCTGAACCCCACTACTCTTTTCCCTTGGTTTCAATATTTAGTCCAATGGCTGTAAGGTTACCAAATATAGGTACTTATAAAGATTGTTCCTTTTATATTGTGTTGTATTTACGTCAAATTGTATATAACATAATCTTCCATTAGCAGCACCAAATAAACATTTTGATTATAATAATCAGAACTAACGAAATTTTACAGGCAAATAACTTGCGTAAAACTGCATCTCGGGTCGAGGATGACAATGAGTCCATGCTACTACAGCTGAAGAAAATGGCTACTAAAGCCAAAAGTACGTCAAATGTTGTAGAAATCTGCTGTGTTTGCTGACGTAACACTCATTTCGTGAATCACTTTTTACCCATTTTATCCCATAATAACAACAAAGCCCTTTTTTATCATAACCATCCCGCTAAACAACAATCTACATAAATTCTCCTTGTGCTTTCTCAATTACTAACACGCTTTTGTAAATTGAAAGGCGTATTCGACGGTAGCCATTTTCTCCAGTACGGTTTTAAACCTTCAAACTTTTTGAACCTTGTGCATTGGAATTGAATAGTAACATAATTGTATTATATATGATTTTTCTTATGTGTGATTCCATTATTAATTTTAAACTCTATTTCATCATTAACAATAGCGTTTAACGCAATAAAATCATATTTCTAAATAATTCGGTTAGGCATTGTAATCAACAAGGTTACTATTCTAGGTCGAAAACTCTCACCAACCCCTCCAGCCAAAAGACTTTCTATTGAAACGGCCAATAACAAAGATGAGAAATCAGAAGAAGAGGATCCATCTGAATTGCGTCTTCTACTCGAACTTAATGAACAGGTATTGTAAAAATGTATCGATTTGCTTCACATAATGTTTAACTAAAAGTCTGTCCAACACCTGTTGAATTGATGAATGAAGGATCTAAAAATTATCGTCCCTCGTTCAACTCTATTAATAGGTTGGTTGAGATTGTAATATTTTTGTAAATACAGGAAGCAGGAGTGCTGCGACGTAAAGTTGAAGTATTGGAGCAAGATAAAGACTCGTTAACGAAGCAAGTTAAGGAGCTGAATGACAAAGTAACCGCTGCTGCAATTAAAAATAATGCCAATTCAACTAACGCACTCCGTAGAAACTCAAATGCTAAAAGCAATAATTTATCAGAAGAAAAAATAAAGGTTATATTAAATTACATGTCATATTTAATAATTTTTAAGAATAGAAGCTTTCATAATATTTTACACAAAATATTTATTTGCAGGTCTTGGAAGACGAAATAGATGTATTACGGAAAAAATTAATAGAAAAAGAGCGTGATTGTGAAAGATTACATGCAGAATTAAGTCTAGCTCAAAAAAAACCTAAAACACTTATAAAAGCCAAGTAGGTCCCAGACGTTATTTGTAATGGTTGTACTTGAACCTTTATTTTAACATAAAATAATTTAAATTTCGATTTCAGATCGCTTGATGGTGATTTACAAAACGTAGATTTGAAGCGACAACTTCAAGTAATAGAACAAGAAGCCAATGTGTTACGAAGCAAAACACAAAGCTTGGAGGCTGAAAATGAAAAGTTACAATCAGAAAACAAAAAATTACAAGTATATTACTTATACTATATTTTTTGGTAAATAAAAGTTGAGATAAACTAATGTCAAGTCCCTAATAATGTTGGTTACATTTCAGCTTTTAAAGAACGCCAAGACATTAAAGTCAGATAAATCACTAGAACAAAGCACAAATAAAATTAATAAGCTAGAAAACGACCTTAAGGAAGCATTAGAAAAGTTAAAGGAATTTGAAAACAGCAAAGACGATAAGGCAGAAAAGAAAGTGAGATTCGGAGCAGATGTTGGCAAAAAAGATTCAGAGCTATTGAAGGCGAAGCAAGATGAATTAGACAAGCTTAAATTAACTCATACCCGAGTAAGTTATTAACCAAGTATGACCTTCATTTGTTAAATAGTAAACATCAGTTTACTTTTTTTTTTGTTTGCAGTTGGAAAAAGATAATGCAAAGCTGCAAGTATCATTGAAAGCCCTTAAAGAAGATGCTATAAAATCTTTCAAGCCACGAACTCCAAAGAAACCGACAGACCTGACTACCAAATTACAAATGAAGAAGATGGTCGACGAATTAGAAAATGAAATAGGTAATTAATGGTTTTGGACTCGTAATCTACTTCTTGAGGTGTATGTGAGACCTGTCGGCTAATGTGTTATGTCTTATAGGTGAATTGTACGTAATAATGAAAAATGCTGGTCTTTCAACTAATGAAATCAATAACAAAAAACAAATGGAAAAGGATATCGAAGAGATAAGATCAAAGTTGTCCAAAAACGATTCTGAGTTTACTAACGAAAAAAATAGATTGCAGACAGAAATAGCTAAACTAAAGGATCGCAATTCAAAGTTAGAAGTAGATAAAAAGACACTAGAGACTGACTACACTGATGCAAACGGGCAATGCAAAACGCTAAAAGAAGAAAAGAAAAACTTGGAATCGCAAATAAGTAAATTAAATACTGACCTCAGTAAGTACAGTAACATTGCTGCTTTGCGGATAGAACTATTATATTTTAATTCCATTGTACTGTACGTTAATACATTTACTATTCTCTTACAGAAAATGCTACATCACTTCATACAACAATGTCAGACTGTATGAAAAAAATTGAAAATCTCAAAAAAGAAATGGATGTTAAAGATAAAGAAATAGACAAACTCAAGAAACAGGTAGATAACATAACCAAGTTAGAACAGGACAAGAGTAAATTGCTCAAAGAGGTAAATATTTCCTAACTTTTGTCTCGTAGCCTTTGTTGCCGAACACAACTCACAATAAAAAGATTGTGCAATATAAATGACTACTAGTATTTTATTTGTTTGTAGGTTGGAGATAAAACAAAGAAAATTGGTGAGCTGGAGAAGAAACTAAAAGAAGCTGAAGATAAGATTAAAAGAACAGAAAAAATACTTTTAACGAAAAAAGACCGCGTATTGAAATTAGAGAAAGAGGTAAGTTTTCCAAAATTATAATATTAAGCGTTTTTAACAATTTGTAACTGTTTTTTTTTTCTGTTAAAATTAGCTTTCACAAGAAAAGGGACAAACAGAATCGCTAACAGATAGTCACAGACGACTTTCTGTTGAAATAACAAGTGAAAACGATATGTTGCAAACTCAACTACTGAAAAGTGAAAGCAAACTTTTGGCCCTAGAAACAGACAAGAAGGATTTGAAAGCTGAATATGATAGTAAACTTACTCACTTGGAGTCAGATTTAGCAGCTAAAGAAACTCATATCAAACAGCTGGTATTTTGGTTTGATGTGATGTACACAAACGCATGTACCCAGTGGATTTATTAGAAACTATAGGTTTATTGGTAAAGGGCGTTACCAATGTTACCATGCATGTGCATTTCCCAAGATTGACCCCTTGAGTTTTTATATTACTTTCCAAAGTAGATATTTGCATAATTTTCAAAAAAAACGATTATTTTCTCGATACTAGTTTAAAATGTATAATGAAATTTCGAAATTTATTAAAATTTAAACATTGATACTAAATTTCCAGGAAGATGCCTTACGAGAGACGTCTAACCAAAAATACGACGAAGCGGTATCGTCGGTTGAGATAGCACAAATGAAAGAGAAACTGGAGAGAACCAGCAGAGATCTACAAGAGAAACAAGATGAATTGGAAAGAGCTAAGAGTGACCTTGATAAGACTGAGAAAGAGCTGGCATCATTTAAAAATGAGACTATCCAACTGAAATCTGACATTACTAAATTAGAAATCGATAAAAAAGAATCTGAGAATAAACTTCAAGCGGAGAAGAAAGAATCTACTTATTGGGAAAGCAAAGCTTCGGAGTTTGAATCAGATCTTCAGGTATGATTTATTAAAGAAGTTAATTTAATATACCTACAACGTGTAACAGAAACGTGTTACATACTTAAGGATGTTTATCTATCCATCAAAGTGAAAAACTTGTAGAAAACATGTTTACTAAATTCAAGGACACAATTTTTTTTACGAATTCAGTAAACTTGTTTTCTACTAGTTGTTCACTTTGACGGGTAGCTGATACACGTTGCATACAAAAATGAAAGAAAAACAACCATACCTACATAATACACCATACCATTCATGAAATACGTATCAAAAACGTTAAAAACCGTTGTATCTGTTTCTGTACATATTTATTTGCGGACCGTTTAGTTCCCGTTACTAATATGTAATTGTATTAATGTTGACAGGCAGAACGTAAGAAGCTGGAACGTGTGAGAATCGCACACGATAAAGACATAAAGAACAAAGAAGCCGAATTAGCAACATTAAAAGGAAAGTTAAAAGTATTAGAGCAAAGCTCAGGAGCTGGAGCTAAAAGAATAGCAGACCTGAAACAGGAGTTCGAAGAGAATGTTAAAAGTGAGTAAGCAAAAATAAAGCGTGTTACCACAGATAACAAAAAAGGATTCAAAACATAACTAAGCAAAAATACGAATGTTATTTTTTTTTTTTCAGAATTGGAACATTCACTCGCGGTAGAAAAGGCTGAATACGATGAACTGACTGGTAAATATGAAATTCTGGAAGAGGAGCATGTTGTCACTAAAGCTAGACTCACTGTAGAAAAAGAACAAGCCCAAAGGTGAGCCATACTTCAAATAGCAAATAAAATTGAGTATATGATGAATGTGAGTATTAATCCCTATAATTTCTTTTAGTGAACTCATACATGTGCAGAAAGAGTTGAGTGCAGCACTGGCCGAAGTGAAAACTCTCACCGTGAACTTCGAATCACAATCTTCGGTTTTGGAGAAGGAGAAATTAGAGTTACAGGTAACATAACATTATCGTTTAGTCCAAAATTGTTTTCGGTGAGACCATACTATCCATGCTATGCCACGGATAAAATAAAATTATGTTTCATGTTGTTTTTGTAGAGCTCAATATCATCGCTAGAAGAGCGGCTGTGCGGCGGCGGGTGGGAGGTGGAGAAGGCGCGTCTATCAGCGCGACTCGAGCAGCGGGAGAAGGACCACCGCTCCGTGCAGGACCGTCTGGACATGCTGCTACACCATCACGACATGGCTAAGAAAGAGGTAACTAGTAGTACCAAGCCCAATGTCGTCACTGGAAGAACATCTGTGCGGCGGCGACTGGGAGTTTGAGTGTCTGGTGGCACGGGTCTAGAAACGCGAAAGGAGCCACTGCTCCCTGTAGGACCTCCTAGATGTATATAGTAAATTCAATATCACCACGATATGCCCATGAAAGATGCACATCACTATCAAAATTTGCAACATTTTACTGCCGAGGGATCTATTATGTAACGTGAAGCAGTAAGAGGAAACTAAGTGGGGCAGGTATAGGCAGAATTAGGTAAAAAATATTAAGTTAATGATCACATACCTGTTTTGAACAGTTGGAGGAAGCAAAGAAGAAGCTGGAAGACTACGAGAGAGTATCAAAGATTCAACGCAACCTCACAACCGAGAACGCAGATTTGGAGCGTGAGCTAACAGCGCTGCACTCCAGACTCGACCAGGCAGAGAAAGCGAGAAAGAGTGAGGTGGCAGATACTAAGATGCGGTACGATGGCCAGCTCAACACTATGCGGGATGAGCTCAAATCTTTGCACACTCAGGTGAGGGATTAGTATACTTTAGACGGTATCGAGAAACGCCAGTATAGCTGTTTAGGTATAAATATTTTGTCTCACTTTTATTTTGATTAAACATTAAATTATCGACTTATGCTATTTAATAAATAATAAATTCAATAAAATTAGGTTTCAATGGTATTAATTTTCAAGGTATCGAGGTTCAGACGGGAGAGAGATAATTACAAACAAATGCTGGATGCAGCTCAGAAAACAATCGCCGACATCAAAGGCGGAGACAAGAATGCGAGGATACAGAGAAACTCCATATCGAGCACAGACGAGGTAACAAATCGGCGACTCAAGTAAGCAGTATGCAATAAGCAACTATCCGAGGACTCAAAACCATCAAATACAGCCCAAGTACATGTGATTGTATTTTCACAATACTCTCCGCTCTTCGCCGTCAGAATAAACGTCGCGAACTTTATAAATTAACTAAAAACTCGTAAACAGCGTATAAATGTAAAATTTTACGCCAGTATGTATGTATGTATGTACATTGCACACTCATCAAAATGCTTCAAGACAACCAAAAGATAGTCTACTAACGCTCTGGCCTCACCTCGTTAAATCTCGGTCGTGTGTTGGCATTTTAGGTCTCGTACTCTCTACCTCTTTTCGGGCTACGGTTCTCGGAAAAGAGGCCTGTGTCGGCATAATAGCGGCAATGTGTCTTACTGTACAGGAGGAGTACCGTAACAAGGTGGCGACCCTGGAGCAGCAAGTGGCTTGCCTGGAGGACGAGCTGTGTGAGGCCCGGCTGCTCGCCTCCAAGCTCAACACGGAGCTCGTCAGCGAACGCTCCTCAGCCGAGGTGCGCCGAGCGGAGATGCTCTCGCGCCTCAACGAGGTCAGTACACTGCCGTCAGCCTCTTCTGCTGCATGCCCAATGAACATGCTTCTCATACAAAAAGACACTGCTGCCATACGAAATGTAATCTCCATTAAAATAATCACACATAGGGAGTAACATTTGAAAAAGAACACAGCCTTGCGTCTGCGCAGTGGCAGTTATCACAAGGACTATAAATGACGGGGGGTAAAAGAAAACAAGCTGGTGGGTTGAAAATAGCGGTCATTTCATAATTTGCTATGAGTTTTCAAGGCTAGTACTTCACCTGATCCAAGTTATCGAGGTTCAGCCTTTGCTAGTGCGTGGGGAGCTTACGACCCGTACTTTGTCTATCCGCTTCATAAACAACCAAGGTCACCTGATCGCCCCACTCAGCTGATTGACGATCTGAAGAAGGTGCCGTAGAATTAAGCACGAGGCGGCACCACGACCATTGCGAGTAAATCCTACTAAAAAACATGTCCGAACCCATCCCGTATCCCACCTCGTTAAGTTGTACAAGTATACCGTGTCCGCAGTACGAGGAGGAGCGGCTGCTGTCGTCGGGACGCGCGCGCGTGGCGGGCATGGCGACACGCATGGAGCTGGCGTGGCACAAGGAGCGCGACGAACAGCAGCGCCTGCTGCACGAGACCTCCACGCTGGCGCGCGACCTACGGCAGACGCTCTTCGAGGTACATCACATTTTTTCTCTTTATACATTGTATGGAGCACAGAATTCGACAGAACCCGCCTTAAGCTGTGATTGCAAGCCGCACGCTGAGTCCAAAAAACAAAACCCACGTCCCGCGCCTGTCTCACCTCCACCCGCGTAATGTTGCCTGCTTAGACATTACTTACCCGTTTATGGTTAAATGTTTTAGGTCAGATACTATTCACACACACTTTTAATGAAATCAATATACTGATCGGATTGACACAAAAACAAACATAAGTAAATAAAAATATAATTACTAGCTACTACTTTTTATACATATACAAGGTTATAATATGTTTGGGGTGTACAAAGCTGAAAGGGTACTCATCATTATCATCATCATTGCACTCATCTTTATAAACGACTTTTACTATGGTACTTGAAATTGCGGAAAAAAACAGCGGTTCATAGAAAAAAATCAGTTATTCATAATGGTGAGCACAATGGTACCTCTTTTTTGGTGGCTTAGTGCACCCCAAACAGACAACCCGTGTACTGCATATTAAACGTGAAACTAACTTATACTCCGTTTTTTAATCTTAGATCTTTTATGTAAACAAAGGGGCTACCAGTGCAAAAAATATGATTCATAATGGTAGTTTACAATATTTAATCCTTTTAATCCATTTACAAATTTTTGTGTCTGTACTATTCACCGTTGAGGAGTTCCCTCGCCGGAAGTCAACCCTGGATGCGGCAGCCATGTCATGATGGAGTTTAGAACATGCTATATTATAGTTCAATCGATTTACAAAATTTCGCGCCGTTGCTGTTCGCCGTTGAGGAGTTCCACTATCAACCTCCTGGCTCTATCATCAGATCAGCTCAATAGTACCAGATTATTGCATTGTTACTAAACTTACATAAGTATGCAAAATTTCAGCGCAATAGGAAACCGGGAAACCGGTCAAATATTGTTAATTAGTTAGTTTTTCCTCGATTTCCTTGAGATTCCATCATCAGATGGAAAGGACCACCTCGGGAGTATATATACCCTTTCGAATTAAAAATTTATCTTTTAAATCGGTTCACAATTGACGAAAATATCTTGAACATACAAAAAAAAAACATACATACAGTCGAACATAGTACTCCTCCTTTTTGGAAGTCGGTAAAAAACCGATTGCCCCATACAAAAAGTTCACCGATTTCCGACAAAATGTATGGGACAGTAGATTTTTCTTCAGTAGAATTTTCAAAAGCAGCTGAACAAAAGTTGTACAGACAAAATTCCCCTAAAAGCACGCTGACTAAGTGATTACCAGTAACCCTGTATAACTATTTGTAAGCTGTTAAGATTTTTTGAAAATAAGTATATAATATAGAACTACCAACCAATAAAAGTTTTCATTCTAGGGAAAATTGCAACTCTCGATATTTGGCAACACCGACAAAATGGAGGTATCATTACTTACGACAATGAAAGACTGAACAATTTATTCAATTATCAAATAAAAAAACATCTAAATGCGCTACTTTCGTATGGAATGTGATCCCATCTTGTTTTTTTTGTAGCCCAGCTGAATTTTTACACGTTAGGACGACACAGGAAGGCATAACTTAAATAATATTGCAACGGTAAAACACGTCACGCGCGATTAATGGTCACAGAGTAACTAATCGCGTTCGCGTAAAACTAGTCTATATTTGAGTAGTTTTTGTCGCTTCACTATTGGGTTCGTTCATGCCTTCTGGTTTTTTCTGTATTCTGAGGTATGGAGGTTATACTATTTTACTACGTTTATGTTGCAGATTTCCATAAAGCATTCTCAAAGAGTAACCATGTCCATGCATTTTGTTAAAGGTCAATAGAACAGCTGATTCCTTTCTACGATTTCAGGGTTGCTCCTAAACACAAGATGTTTATAATGACAAGTGTTTTTCCAACTTATGTTTTTTTTAATACAACTGAGTGACGTAACGAGTCTTGCTTGCTATGCTTGTGTGATTCAATCTGGTGCAATTTACAACGTTTTTCATAGTTGAAAAAATATGTAGGTAATAACTACGATGATTATTAAACAGGTGGAACGCGAACGAGACAAGGAACGTCTGGATATGAAGAGAAGAATTGACCAACTAAAGAGAACGACGGAAGAGGAAACCGAAGAGGCTAAAAAAAAGGCTAGTAAAGTATTATTTTTTTTCATCATAAGGAAGAAGTGAACTCGCTGCTTCGATTTTTCAAATAGAGTGAACGTCGCTACTGAACTGTACCAAACATAGAGAGACCAAACAGAACAGCGAGTCTGTGCCAATTTTAGCTGACTTAAAAGGACGAACAAGTTCACTTTCACAAGTTCACTTGATGAAGTGACTTAAAAGGTGCACACGATATACATACACAATGCCACTCGCGGTCACCCACACGGAAACTGACTAGACCGTCCGTGTTCGGTGATCTGCTTTGGTGCAGATTAATGCTGTGTACAGACTGGTGAAACGCAACGTGAAATAAAACATTTCAATAAATACGTTGCATATTACATTGCATCAGATAGCACGCGTCGCGCGCACGAACCGCGCATTTACTACGAACCTTCTCTGCGCATCTGCGCACGTACCCCTTTGTGTAAGTCTCAAAAATAATGCGTGTTGCATTGCATGTCACGTTTCACGATTGTGTACGCGGCATGACGAGTGTGTGTGTGCAGGTGACGGAACTGCAGTGCGACCTGCTGGAGCTGCGAGATGCGCACGCCAAGCTGCGCACGGCCAACGAGAAGCTGCGCCGCGACAAGGAGCGCCACGACCGCGACCGCGACCAGAACAAGCTGCTCGTCGGCTCCCTCAAGCGAGCGCAGCAGGTAACACTCGTCTAACGCCTATACTACTTCAGCAATAGAGTACCGTACTCAAAATTATATACACAAGGTGTAAGGAAAACGCTACCGAAAACGAAGACTGGAGATAGTGCTGGTGATTGCTGATACGATACCACAAAAAAGTTACGTTATATTTAAAAAAAGTTCCTAATTTAATGCAAATAAAACATCAGCTGACTGACGGTAGAGGTCAACGAACGTCTTTCGCCGCGCGCACGCTTGTACACATTATATTGCTGGTTGGCAACATTGTAAACCACAAAAACAGTATAAGGCAAATTGTGTTTAGATAGTATAATAATAACGTTTCGGCTTGGGGAGTGTTTTCCCTTACATCCGGTATAAAAGGGAAATACCTTCATTTTCTCACAGAGTTTATAGCTAAATGTTGACAGATAGATGAAGCAAATAAAAACACTAAACATTACTCCAAGAAAAGTACAAATTCCTGCAGAAATCTACCGCTTCTTTATAAACTTACTGATAAATTAAGAAAACGTTATTCTATGTTGATTTGTTTTTAACAATCATTCACAGGAGGATGACAGGATAATAACGCAACTGCTAGAAACGATAGAAGACCTCATGAAACAAAGTCCCGAGTTGTTCCGCAACGCGCCACCTGTCAGACCTGAGAAGAGTTTGATGACACCAACGCCACCACGAAGAAATAGGGTAAGAAAGAAAACTGATATAGTGTTATAGTGGCCCTTCCACTAGTATGCGTACTTGTGTATACGCGCCACCGCGGTA
This sequence comes from Agriopis aurantiaria, assembly GCA_914767915.1. Classification (NCBI taxonomy): domain Eukaryota; kingdom Metazoa; phylum Arthropoda; class Insecta; order Lepidoptera; family Geometridae; genus Agriopis; species Agriopis aurantiaria. The sequence goes on along the minus strand of OU611983.1, from coordinate 7,914,947 downwards.
CCATGTGTAAGTGTTTATACGTGTTGCAGTCGTCGAAGTCTCGGTCGCGGTCAGCGACACCGGAGAGTGCGGGCTCGGAGGGCGGCGACGCGGCGGCCACGGCGGCGCGGCTGCGGCGTCTTACAGACGAACTGCGCGCCTCGCGCATCGCCGAACGCGCACGCCGACAGAATGCCAGCGCTAGGAGGTATCATGCATATTGCAACACTAAACCCTTTATCCCTCCGTTCAAGTTTGTCCACTTCCTAACTTGTCCATTTCAAAAGTTGTTAACTTCTTAACTTGTCTTCGTCTATTGCTATTTCATCCCAAAGTTAGACATGACCATGCATTAGCCCTGCCCTACGATGTATCTGTTATTTTTTGCAGAAAGTATTTTGATCCAAAGGAAAATTGGGACCTAACTGAGGCTCCATTCGAAACTCAGAAACTATAGTGTGGGAATAGGTTTACATCGCATTACTTTTAAATAATAGTCGAATGAAACTACTACAATTGAGATTTGGCGCTAAGGGGTCGTCCATTAATCACGTGATGTTTTTTAGCAATTTTTTAATGAAACTGGTACAATTCCAGAGCCATGTCGACGGAGCCGCGCGACCTCCTGTCGGTGGCGCCGGCGCCGTCGCGAACACCATCGCGTGCGCCCTCGCTCAAGAAACGATCCATCTCGCTCGAACAAACTACCAAGGAACAGGCGAGTACCTCTCATTATACTAGCATTACCTGGAATATCATATCTTTATGTAGGTACCAACAAAATGGCCAAAGTTTATTTGCTAAGTCGAGTAAACGGTTGGTGGACTAAAACGGTTACAGAAATTTACAGAGTAGGCTTATTCTTATTCGAGATGGGGGCGATAAGTCCTACACTGAAGTCCCGTTTGGGGTGTATTGTGCACACCCCCTACCAGCACCTACCCCCAACCCAACTCCTTGCAATATCGGAGTAAGGCTCTGGGGCGCTAGCGCAGTGGCTGCAGTGGCGTAGATGGGCTCTACTTATGATCAGCTTAAGGCTAAAGACGTAATTAAAAGATTTAAGACACAGGCCTATTATCGGCATGGCACGTTATAGACGGGTGACGTGCAGTAGCGTCACCCGTCTATAACGGAGCTCAGTGGCGTGCATTGGGAGAGGCCTATGTCCAGCAGTGGACAGTTAGAGGCTGATGATGATGATGATGTGCAGTAGCGTCACCGGTGCGAAAAGCTACGCCCCTGCGCTCGCTAAACCACATGCCCAAGGTGCCGAATATGAGCAAACCCTCCGATATGGCTAGTCAGCGTACAATGGGAAAGGACTACGTCCAGCAGTAGACTAAGATAGGCTGATTATAATGAGATTTCGTTCAGACAAGCGTATAATCGTTATCAAAGCGACGTCCAGAAGTACTTACACTAACAAGTAGATTATTAATAGAAAAACAAAATTCCTGACTGCAAAATACACCAAGAAATGAAAAATATATTATGTTAAATAGCCGATGAAACTATGGGCATGAAGATGAATGTTGCGACACCTCACACTAAAATCGGTCAAGCCATTTAGGCTATAGGTAATATAGAAACAAAAATACAAATATGCATACATACGCCCACCGTCCTTCTTAGGCAGTCGAGTAAAAAGTACACTACACTCGTGATCGAAGTTATTTTTGTCTTTTACAGAGCATGATTTGGAAATCGGTGGATGACAGCAGTGTGTCGTCGATGCAGTCGCTGGATGGAGGAGACGTGGATGCGCGAATGTTCGCGACCATGCAACGCGACGCCAGTCTGGACAGGTCAATATATATGTTGCATTGTTTCTCATCATGAAATGAATGAAAACGAACTATGTCACGAGCTGCGCCCCACGGTTTCACTTGCGTAGACATTCCCATGTCTACAGTTCAGAATAAAATTCGATGACAGACGATTGAAATCGGTTGCTATATTATTTGTGGGAAAATATAACTAAAGTAAACTTTTCCTCACAGCCGATTATCTGGAGGGTCTGCTCAAAGTGAAATACTTCCAACGGAAAAGAAAAAAAAGAAGAGCATATTCGGCAAGCTCAAGAAATTGACCAAATCGCGGTCCATTGACGATCAGGTCGACCAGGAGACCACCGTGGACTTCCGGCCTATTGGTACAGTCTCACAGGTAAAGAAAGTTGCAAATATCAACCACTTCGCCAAGGTAGAGGTCTTCGGGCGGCCAAAAACTCGACACTAGGGCTGGCCACTCAGTCTATACGAACTTAGTAATAAATAGATACAATTAATTTCAATGACTTCTCATTACGAATGATTTTGATGTAAACATTACTTTTTAGGGTTCCGTACTCAAAGGGTAAAAACGGGACCCTATTACTAAACCTACGATGTTTGTCTGTCCGTCTCTTTCGAGCCGTAATAGATAGTGAGTCGAAATTTTCACAGAATATATAATGTTAAGGCGGATTAACGTATAACAACAAATAATAAATAATTGCCAAGTGCGAGTCGGTGACGAATTTCTGTTCATTACCAAGTTAAGCAACGTATTCCGTTACTTGGACGACCTTATAATTTCTTTCACTGAATCGAAATGCCATATTTTACTAATTTTGAAGTCGGTTTTTTAAATTGATAATTATTGTTGTTTGTGGTGGTCCGGAACCCTCAGTGAGCGAGCCCAACTCACACATGGCCGGTTATTTAAGTTTAGAACGCAAACTATGGTATTTAGACATCCAGCAGAGGTGCGTATTGAACACTGATTGGTCAGCTCAAGGTCACGAAATACGTACTGGCATGTTATTGGCGGACGATATCTACATAAAACTTATTTCTAGGTCTCAAGTAAATTTTGTTGTAGGGATCCGATTCGGACATGAGTGCAGTGGGCAGCAAACGAGACTTACGAGGGCGGCTTTCAGACATGTTCAGTAGAAAAGCCACACTTTCCCGAGGAAACAGGTAATTATTAAGATAATTTTAAAGTTTCAGCTTTTTGGTGGACGGCTAGAAGTAAATCAACCACTTATATCGTACCTAAAGATATACCAATACCAACTGCAACTACAGCAAATAGGCGTTTTTTAGATACTGATGACAGGCTGATGAAGAATCCTCAAGTCAAGATCTTGAAGAAACATTATTTTTATGCGAAACCGAAACTTAAAATTAAACGTTATTTAAGCACAGTACATAATATATAAGCTAAAGCAGTAGTTAGACTTTAAACAAATGCCCGAATCGAGTGACGTAATCAAACGAGCGTCCCTTCCCTCGCCAGCTACGATACTTCACGGTACGCTCAGAGCGAGGCGCGCGCGCCGACATTGACATTCGCAATGTGAGTGTCGTCGGCGTATGTACAAAACCCCTAGCCTTGTGACCAACAGTAGACATTGAAATCAAGGACAGACACGTCTGAATCAAACGACTGCTTTAGCTTAAATATCTACTGTGCTTGAAGGTTATGGATAATTTTAAGTATCAAACTAATGAATTTTCAGCAAAGAGTTATCCCCGGAGAGCGAGCGGCCGGCGAGCGCGATAGGAACAGTTAGCGGCTCCCGCGGCTCTATGCTCAGAAACTCGAGCAACTCCAACTTGACTCGAGCATCGCCCGTCAAGAAGGTAACTTGTCTATCGTGTTTATATTTACTCACTGATATAACTATACCGAGTGTAAGGAAAACGCTATTATTATACGATCTAAACACAATCTAGTATCAATAACCATTTGTCTTCTTGTTTTTGTGGTTTAGAATGTTGCCAACCAGCAATGTAAAGCGTACAAGCGTGCCCGTGGCGCAGGTGTTCGTCCACCTCTAGCGTCAGCTGATATTTTAAAACGAACAGTATTTTTTATCAGCAATCACCAGCACTTTCACCAGTTTTCGTTTTCGGAGCGTTTCACTTACAAAAAAACTTAAAAAAAAAAAAACAAGTAATAGGTTTGCGTGTTACCTCCTTACACCCCGTTTAAACTACTTGCAAGAAGACTTGAAGAAATTGACGCTTGAAGCAAGTTCCTACAGTTAAAGGAAACAGTCCACAGAAGCTGAGCTGCGCGGTATTGACAAATAGAAGTGCACAAAATAGACTGCTACGTGACGTCATGACATGCATTGATGGTGTCGCTCTACAACCACCTTTGTTGGTAGCTTCTGCTCACACATGCAAGAAATTGAGGGAAGTTCATTCTGAACTGTCCTAGTCTGAACTATCCCAGTCTGAACTGTCCTAGTCTGAACTGTCCTAGTCTGAACTGTCCTAGTCTGAACTTCGCAACCCCTATATATTTTATCTTTTATTCTACAGAATGACATCCCCAGTTCGCGAGCGTCGAGCGCCACGCCCGCCGCTAAAAGGAAAGGGAAATAACTGATACGATCGATATATCGCTTCACTATAGTTTATTTCATTATATTCCTATGATTTCCACATAGCATGTAATATCACAATACATATCAACCGTGTTTATTCCGTATAACTTTCGATGTATTCCGCACAACTCTAGCATGCATGTGCAAAACTTGCGTATATGGGAATGACCAGCAGGCCTAGGAAACGCGCCGCGACAAAATCATATCTACACTTTTTGTTGTGCAAAAACTAGTCTCATAGACATTTTTGTAGTGTATCAAGTTTTCACACTACAAAAAGAGATTACATAAATTGCTGCAGTGTGCTGACTTGCAGGGTAACTCATAGAAAGCGATAGAAAAAATAGTATTTGATTATCGAGAGTTATACGGGAATATCCGCCGCCCCGTCACAGTGTATGGTGACACCCTATTCCTTGTCGCTCCCCGCGGGCGCGCGCCGCGTCTCGCGCTCGTGTTATAGTTATGTACTCATAATTTCATAATAAAATGTTTGATCGAAGCGTCACTGTGTATTTTACTAAACATATATCCAATTTAAATATTCTCTTTATAAAATATCAGTCCTTATGAGGATTCTTAAGGGTGTTCGCGCTATTTCACTCGCACATTGAATATTTTTTAAAGATATAAAATAATTGAGTGTTATTACAAAATGTAGTTCCAAAATGCTGTTAATTACAAAAATTTAGGTGTTCCTAAAATACACGTATGACTAATTTTACGCACGCAAACTTTATTTACCGACATTGAAAGTAATACCATAATGTATTATTTTTTTTTACTTTTAAGGGAAGAGAAATGTATGTAATCAATATCAATGATTTGATAAAATAAAGAAAAAGTTAGTACTACATTTTTCAATACCACTTTGGATAATTTTAAATCTTAAAATATTTAATGTGAGATATTAACGGCGTTTCAATCATAGGCAAAAAATAATATGCCAATGAAGACATAAAAGAACTACGCGATTATATTACAGACGAGCATGCGCGAAAATCGCTCTGAATTTATATTATCGACTTTATTTTAATATCACTAAAGTTTTCACAACAGCAAACACAATATTGCCAAATTATGAACTGTACTATCAAAATACGCAAAGTGAGGGGGAGAACGGTCAACCAATTAAACAAATTAAATCTTAAGGGCAATTGAAATAAAGGCGAGAATAATATAAACTCAGTAGAACACATCAACCTGCACGTCGCGTAATACATCATAGCTTTCCCCGCACTGTGTCCCGCCTGTGACAGTATAGTCTAAAAGGAAAAATGATGTTCGACGATGACATTATATTTTCGCCTAAGATTGAAATGAAGTAAGAGCGCGAACGCCCGTACAAAACATTCTTAAAAAATGCAAACAGAAACGAAAGGAAGGGAACCTGGTGGGTTGGCATTGGAGACGGTTAGCTCTGGTCCATGAGGTTGGAGTCAAGACCGGCGGCGCCACTCGAGTCTTTGAGGATAGACTCGAAGATTGGCTGCAGTTCCGGGAACGACTTTATCTGCGTCACGAAGTCCATCAGGTGCGGGTTCTTTTCTGTAACACACAATAAAAATATTCTGAGTAACGTTTATGTTAAAATTATAAAGGGCGGGGCACATCTCCGTGAAATGAACAGATGCTATACCAATATTGAGTAAAGCCTACAGAGTGTGCTTTTGAATCCCAACAATAAGCTGCAGTTCTTGTCAAAGGAAAATATAGTGAGATTTTCTTATAAGTCTTATTTGGCCAACCAACTCTTCAGATGGTAAGTGACTATGTCAAAGATGGACATAGAAAACATGTATCCAGTCATAGAAGAGACCTAGGGATATTTCTAAGAGAACGAAGCCAGGAAGGTGTCTATCCATTGCCTCTCAACCTCAAGTTGAAAGTATGTTGCTAAGAACCTAGCAACGAGTTTCACCAATCCCACTTGTTACTTTTCTTATCATAGATTAATATATACTCTATTATAAAGTAGACTTAAGCAGAAACGCCAAAGATAGTTAGGTTTTTTGCAATTTTATGCTATAGATGGCAAACAAGCAGACGGGCTACCTGATGGTAAGCAGTCACCGTCACCTATGGATACTTGTAGCACCAGAGGCATCACAACTACGTTGCCGAATATATTAACTCGCCTTTTGAAGAACCCTATGTTATAGAACACTGTTTTAAACTATCACGGTTGTTCACTTAATTTATAAGATTTATTTACTCGCCAGTGCGTGGAATCCAGTATTAGGTGGCCTTAAAAATAAAAATAGGCGTTCAAAAAACTATACGATTAGGTTAGAGTTCGAGTTCCAGTGATAATCGTAGCAAAGGACTAAGAAAGTGGGTAGATCGTTATGTCTGCACCTAACTTTTTTACTGTTCGACCAACCACCCGCATTCTTCGGTCTTCCCGTTACCGTGGTGCATGTAACTGCGCCGAAATATCTAACCTAACCACGGTAAATATCCCGTTAATAATCATATAACTCCAATGTTATAGCTTATCGGAAACACCGAGAACATGGGGAAGGTAGCTCATTCCACATTATGCAGGTGTAAGGCAAAAAAGATCGCGTGAATCGCACAGTGTGTGATTTCCACTGATCTATGATAATTATGTGTGTGTGTGTGTGTGTGTGATAGTGGTGATAGGTTTGCTTGTATAACATACCTGCTTCAGGTATTTGTAAGAGAGCTGCGGCGGCACGTAAAGCGGATCGCTTGAGTTCGTCCTGTTTCTCATACTCCTGTTTGACGGAATTAGCCTTCACTTTCATCGTGCACGTCGCTCGAAGCGGCTCCACTAAGCTCTCTAGCCCTGGGTAATAAACAAAAAATAGGCATGTGTCCTTATGTTTAATTTATTACAAATAACCGGCTTACCGAGGAATATAACTAAATACATTACACATACTGAAAAAATAATTTAAATTCGCTGATAAATCTGATATGAGCGTTTAAAGTTTTAGGTGGGGATAGGGAGGGGATGCTCTATCCCTTTCTCACAAAGCGTGTGTTAGTATAGCATTTGTATGGCGCTCCTGAGCCGTGACGTCACGGCTCAGTATAGTGCGCTCTCTGTCTAGTAAGAAATTTAAAAAGCTTATATCTGCTTATATCTTATTAATTTTTGAACTAATTTTAATTTTGTTTTCGTTGATGGGCTCTATTTAAGTTCAGCTATTTATGAGGTAATAAAAAAATATTAGTCATCATACCTATTAAAGTCAGGGCCGAGACAAAAATAGGGTCGTAAAGACCTGTGTCCACCACAAGAGGGGAAAAACAAAACTGACAAGTCCAAAGCTGTCTGACAAGTAATAAGTAACAAGAAAATAGGTCACTTGGAACGGTCGAAATTCACCCACCCTCTACTTGAGGGTGGATGCAGCTTATACTAGCACTTTCACCCGCGTAACTAATGCATCAACAGAGATGAGAATAAACAAGAACGACTCCAAATGACTAATATGACATTAATACAATAATTAAAAAGAAAAACTGCTGTTTCATAGCAAACATGCGATTTTAGTGTCAAATTGTTATAACGAATTTTTTGATACAGATTTAATTAATTTTTGTTTCACGTTAGGTTAATTTTTCTCTTTTATGTAATTAATATTTAATGTCAAGTTAGGTTTAAATTAGCATCACTAATATCTATAGAAATAAGAGAAAAAAACAACATATCCCAAAATCCTTATTGTACTCGAAGCGACGTAGAAGCGGAATTACACTGGAAATTCGTCATATACAAATAAAAATGGACTTCTGCAAAATAACGCCTGATTCAATCAACTATGCGATTTTAGGGTTGGTCCCATAGTAAAAATTATTCATAAGTATAACGGAACACTTCCTAGATCTTAACGAAATTTGGCAGGAAGATAATGTGTATCATGAGAACAGACATAAGGTATTGTAATATCAATACTCACTCTGTAAAACAACTGCGGGGCACAGCTGCGCGAGTCTCGCGCACATGAGATACGTCAGCATCTTAATGTCATAATGGTCACGCAAGCCATCCTCCACGTGTCGTAGGAACTCGAACACGTCGAGCCGGTCCAGGCAGGTCCCGAGTAGAGTGTACATGCACTCGAACGCGGCCTTGCGCAGGTCCAGGCCGTCGTCCACGGAGTGCTTGAACGGACCCATCTCCACCTCCCGGATCAGCTCTTTCTGTTAAAACAATAATTAAGTGTTTGTAAATGTTGATAGGATGGTTGGCAAGTACCACCAGCCTGGGATCCAGTCAGCAAATGAAAAAAGTCTAACGCAGAATTGCAATACTTCTGGACACCGTGAGTGTTGACTCCGTACATGGGGAAGGTTTTGATTAAAAATCATTTGCCGTACTTTTAAATAATTTCATTTCTGTTGACATAATCCGTCATATAGTCTACTTGTGACCACGGACCACCGCAAAATGTTTGAAACATCAGAAATTAAAATTGACAAAAACCATTGAAAGTGTTTAATTACAATATGTAATAAGTAAATAAATAAATATTCGGGTCATTTTTGCACACACGGTCATCTGACCCCAAACTATGCAAACCTATTTATGGCTGCCAGAGACTGATATACATACATATATAGTTTTAAATACATACTCAAATAGATATTAACAACCAGATATAGAACAAACACAAACGTTCATCACGTGAATGTTTGTCCTAGGTGGGAATCGAAGCCACGCCCCCAAGCTCAGAAGGTAGGTTCACCACCAACTGGACCAACTGGATCTATCACGAAAACGTAAGAAATTATTATGCTTATTAAATGGTTTAAAAAATAGGCTACCACTTCAAAACTGAAACAAAGAGGAAGGAGTAAAATTTGCGTGGGTTAGAACGAGAGGAGAAAAGTGTGCAAAATTGAATTCAGTCTGCACAGGCTAAATGAATAAATACAAATTAGTTTCTGTATAGGTATATAGTGGGCAGCAGTATACCTTGACTTTAGTCTCGGCGTAGATGGTGGGCAGTACGTGCGGCAGCAGGTCGCGGATGAGCGAGGGCTTGTTGTGCGCGGCCGAGTTGAAGGCGACGAGCGCCACGCGCCGCACGCCCAGCTCCGGGTCGCACAGCGGCACCAGCAGCTCGCCCATGCACGACCGCAGCAGACCGTCGATCGCTTGCGGCTGGTACACACAAAAATCAGTCACAACACAGGGTTATAATCGCTAATTTTGATTAGGCAATATGGGGCACATTGCATTGGCCAGCCCGTGTCATTCTTTTTGAGCTGGATTCTGACCGTCAGATTCTGTAGTATTTTTTTTTTGTGCGAAAATACCTGATTCACTGCGTTATATCAATTGCCCAATAATCATCAACAAAATTAATAATAATCCATCATTATTACACATTAACACTTGTAAATGAAAGTTATGAAAACACAAGGTTATGAAAATAATACGAGCCGACATGACATGTTCTTCTCCACGTTGGCGCCAAAACTCTATTGTCATTGTCACATTTTGTGTGTTACAGCCTGGGCATATCTTTAAATCGCGAGTGAATTAGAGTGACAATAAGGTCAAAATGAGGCATATACCCAGCTGAACAACTGGGTCAAGAGGGACTGGGTTGTACAACGCCGATCGGTTGTGAAAAGGTTCGCTATGTGTTTAGATATTTATGAAAGCAGAGGAAGAATAGACTGTACATTTCAATGATAACTAAAATTTATGCTTCGTATAGTGTTCTTTTAAGCCACTGACATTAGTATTTCAAGTATACAACTTACCTGATCTGAGATGGTGAATTTGACAGCAGTGACAGCAGTAGTCCTTGTTAAAGGCTCCGGGGATTTGAGGAACTCTTTTAGATGAGGTAATAAGCTATTTGGCTCCAAAAGGCACAGTTTTCCTAAGCATTCTGCTACCTAGAACAAATAAAGACAATCACAACGTTGTTTCTGGCAATCGTATAACCATACCATAGCCCTGGAAAACTATTGTGCGAATATTCGCACAATAGTTAATATTTAATAGGCAATAGGTTTTTTCGGTCACTTTCATTTAATTTCGGAATTTTAGATGGACATGGGAGGCAGGAACGGAAACAATATCGATTGGTCTAGAATGAGATACAATTCAGTTATAGCGCGGTAACATTCTAATATTTTCAATAAACATTAAAACAAGGATTGGCTTAAAACAGGGATGTTGGCATTAGAGATAGAAGCAGTAGGCTTGATTTTCTCTTACGCTGTCGGTCGCATACATCGGTTACGCGTACGTATATATTGTTGTATGGCCGTCGTTAAACCTAAGGTGGCGACCTACCTAAAGCCAAATTTTTAAGCTGACTTTTTTTTAATGTTTTATTTTTTATCTTATGTCAATTAGCGAAAATCTTAAAAAGGGAAATTTTTGTGCGTATTTTAATTCATATCCAACGGCTTGTTCTTAATTATATGAGAATGGTATGCTAATAAAACAAAAAGGGTATAAATACAGAGTTTTGCAGGGCCAAAGTTGTGTGAAAATTAGAAGGCGGAATGAAACAAAACTGCTAAAAGTAGGATGAAATTATAATTGCTTTAAATATGATTGTGAAAACTTACTACATTACGAGATCCCTCCTCCGCGCATTGGCAGTGTTTCGATAGCTGCACCCATATTTCTGGTATAAATGGCCTTATCGCCTCCACGCCCTCTGGTGTGCACGATTCACATGATATTATCTATAAGAAAAACACATTTCTTAGCACCAAAACTTATCGAATGTCAGAAACATAAGCCAAAAAAAGTTCTATTGTTGGTCGAGCATGACCTATAAAATGCTATCTTTCATTATGTTCATGGTTTACTACAGGACAAGTAGAAGGACTGCACACTATCACCCCATACTCGTGGAAATTCCAAAGATTCGTACGCAACGATTTGGGCCGTCATTTATGATACATACTGCCCAAGAATGGAACTCCGTGCCGTACTGTTTCTTGAGAGCTACAATCTAGTCATTTTCAAGGCTAGAGTGAATATATTTCTTCTAAATCAACGTGTTACATCCTCGGCCACACTGTCGCTTACTATCAGGCGAGTTGGTGGCCAAAAGTAGATTTATTCTGTATAATAAATAAATCTCACCTCAAAAGCAAGTTCAAAAGGCTATTGACTATGAATTAGCTGTTAATTTCACATCTCTAGTGAATGAATGAGAGAGCAACACTTCTCACCTCTCGGAGCGAGTGCAACAGCAGATACTGCCGCTTGGGCTGGGCTTCTATCTCTCCCAGGATGAAGGGCAGGAACTCGGGCAGGTTACCCACAGCCACGGAGCCTAACGCATAACTTGCGGCGGACTTTACTTCTTCGGACGAAGGCGTGAATGAGCTGAGCAACACTTCTTTCAGGTTCGGGATTGAGCTTAGATCTCTGGAAATGGAATACTTATGTTAAAGTTAGAGTGCAAAGTAATGGTCACTCCTGAGTTTTAAAAGCGATTCGACGGGGAAACCTCCGTACATCTAATAGTTCATCGCGCAAAAATCATACTTCAAAAAGTGACTACAACTTGCTTATAAATTTTAGAATCATTTTGACTGAAAGGCATGGCTGTGCCGCAAACTTTAAACCCCCAACGTACCCGACCCATAGTGTTTGCCCGTTGTGGTTTGTGGTATGAACAATGGTGTACGCCTCGACGGTATTAATGGGCTAGGCGTCCTGGGGGGTTAGACAAGACCCACTTTCTGTTAGCGTCAACGCCTGCGGAAAGGACAGTGAAATGAAAGGAAATTTTCATACAATTTCATCTTTCCGCAGGCGTTTTCTCTAACAGAAAATGGGTCTTGTCTAACCCCCGGGCCAGCTAGATCCTGACGCAGACTCCTAGCCACCTACCTCTACATGTATATATGCCACACAGTGTTATTTTGGTCTCCTACCTCGCGTTTGGGCTGTCATTAGATGGATAGGCGGCAAGCATAGGTCAGATCCAATAGTTTCTGAAATGGGCGTGGCGCAGGGATCCTCGGTCTCCAACATTTTGTTTTCTCTGCTCCTGAATGACCTGCCAGACGCCGTGACTGCAGCCGACGTACTAATGTACGCTGACGACGTGGCCGCTGTAGTCACGGCGCCAACAGTGGACGCTCTGGAGCAGAGGCTGAATGACACAGCCTCCCAGCTGTCAGGGTGGTTCCTCATAAACGGTCTCTCTCTCAACCTCTCCAAGACTCACTTCATCCAATTCTGCCTGTCGGGTAGGTCTTCACGACCTTTGACAGTGCTTGTGGATGGAGTGACAATAGAGGAACAGGAAACAACCACATTCCTAGGGTTCGAGATTGACCGTGGTCTAAAATGGGACGCCCACATTGACAAGGTCTGTGGAAAGCTCGGAAGCGCGTGCTTCGCACTGAGTCGGGTGGCGAGAGTGGTTCCGGGCGAGGTAGCACGAGCGTGCTACTTTGCAACGGTGCACTCTCAGCTGCAGTACGGAGCTGAGATATGGGCTAGAGCCGCGGACTGGGAGCGAGCGTTCCGCATGCAAAAGCGTGCAGTGCGGTGCGTGGCGCGCGTCCCATGGGATACTCCGGCTCGCCCTTATTTCAGGAAGCTGGGAATCCTTACGTTGCCTGCCATATTGATATTCCAAGTGGCAGTGTACGTGAGGGTAAACCTAGCGGAGTATTCAGTGCGGGGCTCAGTGCAGAAGTGCCTCACCCGCAACAGGCACAAACTGTTGTCCGTGCCACGCTCTCTCGAGAAGTCCTCCAAGTTAACACACGTCATGGGTCCGACGGTTTACAACCATTTACCGGATGAAATAACGGCAGCAACGAGTCTGCAGTCTTACAAAAATAGATTAAAAACATGGCTCATCGAGCAGTCCTTTTACAAATTTGACGAATTTTATAAACTTGTGATATGAATGTACTACCTATATATTTTAAGAATTGTTTGACATTTGTATTATTATTGTTATTTTTTTATATTTTTTTTTTCATTCCTTATTTTTGTAATCTAATTAATTAATATGTTTGTATTTCAATCAATTAATTATTATTTTATTATTTGTTATATTCTTTCTTAAGTTAAAACTGTATTGACGTGTAAATTGCCATTTTATTAATAAAGGAGACAATTTCTTTTGTTTGAAAAATAGGCCACCCACAAATTATAGCATATAGTAATGAAACTCATGTCGATTTGTTCCTCATAATCTCTAGATTCAGTGGTAATATTAGCTATATCCGATCTAACCGGAGAATTGAGAAATCAGTTAATGAATCTCACAATAACCTAAAACCTCACAATGAACAATTATATATAAGTTACTTTATTACTTAGGTTCTAGTGATTTACTACCTAATACTAGCGATTGCCTGCGCGATTTGGTTTGTCACAAAAATAAGTGATCATCCCATGAAAACTATGTATCTAGGTTTCCGGGATATAAAGTAGCCTAGTCATTATCAAGATTAAAACTATGTACATATTCAATTTCATCAAAATCAGTTTAGCAGTGAAAGCATAAGGAGACAGAGTTACTTTCGCATTTTTGCATCAGCACTTTTTCTAGCAATTGTGCTGATAATCATTATCAGCACGAGTAATGATTACTTGCGATATTGTATGGCTAGGCGGAATTTAAAAAAAGACATTGTAGGTAAAAAAATATTATTATCATAATAATAATTAAATAGGTAACCCACTCAGAAATAGATTCTTTAAACCTTCGAAAAGTGACAGCAAAGCTATACATTATCTAGCACATGATGCAATTTCGCGTATCGTAGGTATTGTAAAAACACCAGAGAACATTACTTAGGACATACGGAAATGTTCCTACGTTAGACCCTAATACGGAAAGTAGAAGCAGCACGCTTATAATTATACATAGTAAGTGCTGCTGCTGCCCTGAAAATACCGGGCACAGCAAGAGTAGGGATAGAGGTTGGTTGTGGGATATTCTTGCTGTCTTCAATATCCCTAAGACGTATTGCCACAGCTCTGTTACCATCTCGTAGCCTCTGCCTGCTCACAGTGCTAGAAACTTTCAGCCACCAAGCCATACAGACTTGTTCTAAGCGTTCTACCTGCACAAAAAGGGATGGTTAGTATATAAACGTTTATTTATTGCACTCTATACAGGAGTACCTAGGTACTAAATAGCAAAAGAGAAAAAAGATATACTAAACAAAAATACTACTTAATACTAGATATACTTAATATCTTTATTTTCAATGATTTCGCTAAGAATTTTTGAAATTACCTGATAATTTGAAAACTGCTAAATCAATATTCCTTTCTGCAGAACAAGAACGCTGTGTTTGGTGTGTTCTTAAAATGGAACATCCACATGGAATGTAAATATTTCTATAGGTACCCAAATCTTCTTATTGCATCAGGAGTATGGATATTTTCTTGCAAAATTAATAGTAGCAGTATCTGCAAACTGCTAGTTGATTTAGCTGTAAATAAAAGCAGGTAAGTTAAAACAAACAGGGATAATAAAGTTAGTAATATTATAAGCAACACAAGTACGGATACCAACATGGTTTGAGACGTTTAAATGCATTGTTATCTATACCTCCTTCATCTTTTTCTTATATTGCGATGTGTGTATGTATGTTCCCTAAAAAAAGGCTGGACAGATTTTGACGGGAGTTTCACTGGCTGATAGCTGATGTCAAAAGGAGTGTGTCATCTACGCGGGTGAAACCGCAGGGCGCAGCTAGTAATAAATAAAAATCAAATGGTGTTCTTAAGTAACGGCATAATTTGTGAAAGTCTGAACCGATTTGACTTTTTAAAATGTTTGTAACCTTCAGGGAAAGAAATATTGTCGAAGCCGAAGGCCGAGTCCTACGCGTACGAAATCGCGGGCATCAGCTAATACCTACTTAAATAAAAACTCACCTCGCAAGATATCCACACACACACAAACGGCTCAAATCAAATAGGTAAGATCTTTGGGAAAATCTTCAGTTGTCTCGGACAGTAATTATGTCTTCGCACAATTGTCTACGCGTTGAAATCTTACTGCACAGTTGACAACGGTTTTCTGGATTAGGCGCTGTACATTGTACATGTTGATTTATTGTAGTTTCATAATGATACGGAAAAAGTTGAGAGCACTATCAGACGATCACGCGATTTGAAACAAACGGAAAGTATGAATAGTGATGTGTGGTGCGAGTTATATCACTATTCACATAGTATCATGAACGAGTTGACGAGACCAGTTTTGTGCAACTCGAATCAAATCTGTCAACAGTTTGTTACTGCGCCTGCCACTGGTGCGAGACTGAGATCGAGTCAACTCAACTCAATAAACTGCTCCGTGTCGGTGCCAGGTCAGCTGGATGCGCTTAGCGATGTGACTGCGCTTAGCTATGTACGAGCGATTTGAGTGGGTTATTTGACCCGAGCGACTGTTCAAACCAATAAAAAAACGAAAGCAGTGCGTGTCACATGTTCCACGGTCCACGTTCAATCAACGAAGTAGTACCAACTAGCAGGACCTATTCGCGTTGACACTTGCATCGAGTTAGTAATCATTCCAGTGTCAACTCATACAAATACTGACGAGACACATCACCAGAACCCACTACCGCTGATTCAAGTTGACTCCAGTTGCAACTCGAGTCAATAGCACGAGTTACTTAAGTAATTCGAGTCAGAAAAACTAAAGTATGAGACATCACTAGTATGAAGTAACTTGAAATAAGTCATAACTGCTGTCAATTTCAAACCAACAAACGTCAAGATGGCGGATTTACGTTCCATTCCTCTATAATTTTACGAAACCATAGTATTACGGTTTCGGTAAATCAATATTAGTAAATATTTAAAACTAGGATTAAAACATATTCAAGCCGCTAACTATAAGCGTCTATAATACCATTAGCGACTATTGTATAATTATTTTTACTTAAAAGCCGATTACTATGGCCACTGTTGTAAAATATGGTCTATTTATTTTTGTATATAAATTCCTGAGCATGCATCCTTTTTCGTATTAAAAACGTTCCGGTCAAGTGATTATAAGGGAAATGAATGAATTGTGGCTAAAATCAAAACAACACATTTTATTATTGATATTATTATTCCGGTTTCATTTTTCCCTTATCTTTCGTCCGAATGGTACAAAAAATACGACAAATTTTATAGTGCTGGTCCCATCAATATATGCTAAATTAGGTGGGCCTAAGAAAAAAAATTTGGTGGGCCCAGGAAAAATTGTCTTCTTTACTTATGACTTATGATAGTAAGAGCCAATTAACTCCGAGCCCAGAGGTCTTTGATTAGGCTCTTACTACATGTAGGGGACACTCAAGCTATACTATACTGCCTGTCTTACTCACAGATGTCGTCCGATCTCGGCGAGCGCGAGCAGCGCGAACATGTGGTGTGCGTCGGCGGTGGGCTGCGCGGCGTCGCGCAGGAACCCGCGCACGACCTCCAGCGCGTCCGGCCCGCCCTCCACAACTACAGCCGCTACGCACTTCGCCAGCGAGTGGAAAGCCTGCCAAACACATACACGGACCATTAAACAAGGCAACAGTATTGTCTCCAGTAAGTGGCCACAGCACGAGCAGCATTTCCTTCGTGAAGGTGAACTCAGCTTGCAAGTGGTAGGGCTCCAAAGGCACATGGCCAAAAGCTCCATTGTTAGCGGGATGATATCGCAGTCATTGCACTTTTTTTTAATTATAAATAGGCTTGCGCTTGGCCGCCAACTCGCCTGATATTAAGCGATGATGCGATCTACGATGGAGCACGCTTGCCTAGAAGAAACCGATTCACTCTCAACTTGAAGACATCCAGATTGTAACTAACGGGGAACATCCATCAAATATATCAAAAGAGCGACTAAATCCTATTAGAATTTGTTGTATCTGCGAAAGCCTTCTTGGGCTCGTAGGTATTGGAGCTGGGGTGACTATTCTCGGACAAAACGATAACGAAGAGAGGTGCGAGGACAGTGAGTGCGGACTGACCTGTTTGATGTGGTGGGCGTTGGCACTGTGCTCTTGCAGGCGGTGCACTGGCGCCACGAGCAGCGCCAGCAGCTCCCGGCGCGAGCAGCCTGCCACGTTCGCCGCCACCAGTGCACTCAGCACGCCTAACATCGCTTTCAGCGCGCCACCTGACAATCAAAACTGCCTGTGAACAACAATGCTCTAAGCCATGCCTACAAATGTCTCATAAATCACTCCTACATATTTTTAGAAGTGGGATACAATTTCCATAAAAACAAGGGGGATAGCGCGGCACGCATCTTACAATGCATGAGCATGACTTACAAAAGTTCTTGCTCACAACTACGCTCTAAATAAATGCCTCGAAAAATCTCAGAAATCTGCTTCCTACATTATTTTCAGAAGTGGGATACAATTTCTGTAAAGAAATCAATTTTTACGTAATTTTTTAGCATGACTTACAAAAGTGCCTGCACACAACAATGCTCTCAAGCAATTCAACAAATATCCTACCAGAGTCTTACATACATATATTATTTCAGAAGTGGGATATAAATACCGCGTCCAGGCAGTGTAGGCAAGCGTCGCATACCAGTAAACAGTTTGAAATTTTGGGTATAATAGAGTGATGTTGTCCACTGACAACACTGTCTACAATGTGAATGGTGTACCTTGCAGCAGTGGCGACTTGGCAAGCGCCAATATGTTCGGTGTAAGCGCGGCACTCGCACCCGGTGTGAGTGCAGCGGGGCAGTGGATGCACGCGTCGCGAACTAGCGTCAGCGCGGTTTGAGCGCAGTGCAGGTCCGACTCAGTCACCAGTGCGGGCACTTCCATCAGCACCTACCCAGTATGCAATGTATGTATAATGCACACAAAACAGGAATTACCTAAGGTCACGAGCAACTTCGCAGGGTTACTATACGCATGATATATTACCGTGCAAAAACGATGTAAGGCTTCTGAATACGACTTGTTTATAAATAATAGTCATACTGGTGCATAGAAATTGTTCAGTGACGTACTCGGAAGCCTTACAATAGTACAATATCACAATTTAAAAATATTCTAATGTCTTGTATGAAAGTGATATTGACCAGAAGTTCTGTAGTATTTTCGACGTCATATTCTGCCAAACTCGGCGGGAATGATTTTCAATTGTGACGGTTTCCGTCGTGGTTTCGTAAATTCGGGCTGGTCTAACATGTATCTCATAGATTTTATCATTGTCATTAAACTTACCTTACTCAACAACTCAATGCTAATTTCATCGCTGTAGTTCTGCACCAGTGTATCCAAGAGGACTAGAGTTGATAGCTTCAAGGCTCTTTGGTTTTTCCTCAGGAAAGATCCTAAGATAGGCACGACATCAGACTGAAACAAATTGATATAGTTAAAAAATTTAATAGAAATTGGAGTGAGGAAGTTTTTATGCCCAAAAACCTAATAAGTTCAAAGACATGACATTCACCAACATGTGTTGGGCCAGTGTGGTCGGTTAGAGCCCATCTTCTCTCTCTGAGACAAGGCCTGTGTCCCAGCAGTGGGAACATGATATAGGAACTGAATGAATGAATGAACAGAAATTTATGTACCACTCAAAAAAGAACAATATTCTCACCAGTATAGGTCTCAAATCGATTCTCAAGGGTGAAGCAGCTACTTTTGTCAATGCCTTAACTGTGGTCAGGCGAGTAATCTCATTGCGCAGTCTTTCTAGAAATATTGGCAAGCAGACGGGAAGCTCATTCTGTAACAAGTCACACAAATAAATTACCTCAAAAGTTCAAAGATATATTATGACATTCACCAACATGTACTGGACCAGCATGATGCATTATGGCCCACCGAGAGACACCCCTCCCCCTGGTTCTCTCTAACCAAGAGAAGGCCTGTGTCCCAGCAGTGGGAACATGATAACATGGGAACATGAATAATAATGATGATAATAAAATTAATCATAGTAAGGTGCTGTGAATAAGGTGTTGAATTAGCGGTAGGTCGAGTATCTTATTTTATGACAACTCCACACCCGGCTCGTCGACCGTCAGCCCTAACTTACGAGCACAATACCTGTCTGGCTGATGCTTACGTGACTAGAGCTGGAGCTTGGTGGCTAGGGGCTTGTAGTTACCTGCAGGTAGTCTCCGAAGTGGCAGAGCAGCTGTCCTGCAGCGGCGATGGCGCGCTCCTTCACCTCCTGGTCCATATCGGTGGCGCGCAGCCGCACCAGCGTGCACTCGTACATGGCCGGGATACATGGCTGCAGCTCCTCGGGACACGGCTCCGGTCCTTCGATACCCTCCAACGATACCGTGTCTGGAAGTAAACCAATACTCAGCATCCTGTTCAACCATTATCAACCACTGCTGGAGAAGTCAGCGCTTTTACCGGTTCTTTAAGTCTCGTCCAAAGTTTTCTGCAGTTTTTATGCACTTATACAATAAATAGCCAATAACGTTTCTCAAGCATTTTGACAGCATGAAAGTGCAGACCGATTTTAGACGACTGTCAAACGTTCACATCTTCACAATCTCGATTTTATAAAGCCGGCAATTCACGTTAGCCAATCGAAGGCTACGTTAGTACCAACGTGTAGACAGCCAATTTGCCTAATCTTACCATTACTTGCTATCGCTTCCCTAGCCGAGTGCAGGCCAACGCCAACGTGTATACGACTCGTTTGACATGCCTTGCCACCATTAGGAACGGCCGCCACGATTCATCTCACTTCAATATCGATTTTTCTATATAAATCAAAAACGCTCGCCAGCATTTAGCAAGCTGTGTCCACATGTTAGTTGGCATTGGCTCGATCAAACTTAACCAAAGTGTAGATAGTAGCACCTGCCTTAATGTGTCTTGGCGGCTTAAAAGCCGCATTATAAAATGCAATCGTAAAATTTTAGGTATCTGGATTTTCGGTCATAAAATGCAGAAATAAAGCCTTAATTGTCAAGACGAATATAAAACTAGTAAATAATTTTAAAAAAATTGTCAGTCATTTAACGGAACTCTCATACTTTCCCACCAAGAGTTTTACGAAATCAATTACATAAATTGAATTTTCTATAGATCTTTTTATTTGATAAAATCAGAACGTCAAAAAGTCAGTTATCATTGCTTTTTTCGTCAAGAAGGCCCTTAATATAGTTACCTAGCGGACGCATGACCTTGACCAGCGTCTGTAGAACCCGGAGCGCCTCGGCGGTGACCTTGTAGAAAGGGTCGTGCACGCAAGCAAGCACGGCCGGCATGAGCGCCGCCACGTGCGGCCGCATGGTGGCGCCGCTGTGCCCGCGCAGGAGACACACTATGAACACTAGCGTCTCGATCTTCATTGATGACGCCGTGCTCTTGTCACTACACATAAACACATAAATATTAGATATAAAATAAAAACCCAGCGCAAAACTTATATTTAGAATTTTGTCCCGCAATGATATTTTTTGTACTACGCCAGCCTCGCGCTCTCTTGGTTTGTTGCGGACGATAATGAACATCTGGGGACAAGTAACTAGCTGCGTGTGGGCAGGAACTAAAACGCCCGTGGTGATAGAGAGCGATGACAACGATCTCTCCGGCTAGTGAGTGACTGACTGACTGGGCATGCAAAATGAACCAGTCAAGAAGTCAACAAACGTGGAGCCAGGTTTTTTGAGACTGGCGTATAATACGGCTTCAGTATAATTTGCCTTTTCCGCGATTAAACGGGGGGAGGACCTTTGGAATCATAATTTGCCTAGGTTTGTTGATCTGACAAGCGACCCCAGGGAAGCTAAACAATGCCACATGCCCACGCCGCTGTAGAGGGAAGGAGAGGAAATGCTTCTAGGATTTGCAAGAAATGTTGCCTCGGGCAATGTGCTAAGGAGGTAGGAACTATTGCGTTCATATGGAGATCCTAATGTCCTCTACGAGGCACAGAAGCAGACCATCGAGGGAGTTTTAGTAAGTCCATACTACACAACCATTCTGTACCCGAAAATAGCAGTAAAAACCGTAAAATTTAAAGATGGTTAAGGTCTTTGATTTACAATGTGAAAGAAATAATTCATAAAATTATATAGCCGATTATCTTTATAAGATTTCCTCCAAATTAAAAATAAAAGGTGGTTAAACAAGAGTGTAGATACGGTACAATGTGGTACATACGTGAGCGGCGGTGTGAGCGCACGGATGACGCGCGCGGCGTGCTCGGCGAGGCAGCCGGGCGCGGCGGCCAGCAGCTCGCGCAGCAGCGCCAGCGCGCACCCGCGCGCGCGCACGCTACGCCCGCGGATCACGCGCAGCGCGCCGCGCACCACGCCTGGCACCTGCCACATTATACGTAGTACTGTAGTAAGTGGAAACTAGCACGAACACGCGAGCAACGAGCCGCTTGTTTCGAGTGCTCCGTCCGCTGTCGGTTTTTTCGCGAATCCCTTTGAGTGTTAAGGTGCGTACTGACCGGATTACACGGATTTTAGGCCACGGCATAACGTAACATGCTCGCTGCGAATGGTACATTACGGCCCGTAATACCGGTCAGTACCTTTATGTACACATGGTAACATTTTTGAAATAATTTTGAATGAACGTTTTTAATATCCTATCAGCATGGCAAGTTACAAGAGAAAATGCCAGAGGGAACAACTTTTTGCCACTTTGACAGACCTTATTTAAAAGTTATGTATGAAACCTCACCTACATTTTAAAATACATATTCAACGACAACACACACAAAACACAGCAGGTACAGCGAAAAAAAAACATACGCATTTCCCATGAATCGGAGCCACCCCTAAAACGCAAAATATATTTTTTGTATACTGTTAAAATTGAGATCTAAAACTGGTCTTTTATTAGGTAACAATTCAATCAAGGGTCGTGAACCGTACTGGTCTATGTACGGTCTATGTAATAGAATATGTTTTATTGTGAACCTACGTACAAAGATGGTATGTGTTAAGATTAGATTGTGTTATTGAGATTTTGTCCACTAGGTAACATGTATTGTAAATAGAGAGTATAATTTTATTATAGATGAAGTGCACTTCTATTATTATTATTAAGAAGGTATAGATAAACAACAGAAAAGATTTTGGATCATGTCACGATTTTGGCGATGCGTTGAGCGATCTCATAGTTTTTGACGATGCGACGCCGCGTCGCTGTTTTGAGTTTGAACCCTTAAAGATCTCACAAATATTGGCTTACCCTCTGTAGAAGCAGATATTGAGGCGAGTTGTCGTCGCGATTAATGGTCAACTGCAACGCCGGCGGCGGACGCGTAGCCCTCAGTAGAGCCGTGTAGGCGCTCAGGATGTCACACTTCACGTTTTCTTCGCGCTCTACGAGGACAAACCAACACATTGTAGGGCTTGCAGTTGTCACGTACCTCGATTCAACTCGGCTCTAACCGAAATAAAGAATATTGCAACTAACTTTGTTGGCGGAGCGACCTAAATTGTGTCTTGGATCCGAATAATTCTTTCTATTAGAATTTATTTTCCTAAACGAAAACTTCATGTAAAACATTTTAAGCGTTTGTGCGAGTGAGAGTGCATGAAAACTGGAATAGGCTATCGGACTGATTATATTTTAATCCAAACAAAAACTTTAAACGCTTCTATCTCAGAACTTTACTAGCCAATTTAAATAAATAAAATAAATAAATAAATAAATATTTGGGACATTTTTGCACACACGGTCATCTGACCCCAAACTAAGCAAAGCTTGTGATATGGCTGCCAGAGACTGATATACATACATATATAGTTTTAAATACATACTTAAATAGATATTAACAACCAGATATAGAACAAACACAAATGTTCATCACACAATAGATTCTTCTATAAGTGTACATTTACAAAAAAATCAATAAGCTTGTTATTTTTAATAAATTAAATACGTTGTCCGATGGTGTACGGAACAGCGGTTTTTTTTTCGCGATTTTAGTTTTGGTCCCATAGTAAAAGTTGTTCATAATGATGGGTACTACCATAAGGTACTACGGCACCCTTTTCGGCTTATTACACCCTTTCCGCGTAACCCAGTATAATCATATGTGTAGGTATTTATTCAATTTAATACAGGCGAATACATGAGTTACTTAGAACTTATCAGGCATTTTTAGATAATTTATTTGTAACAAATTCGCATTTTAATAGTTATGTTCATAGTTTATCAGTTATCTTTACCTATTTAAACTTGTAGGCGTTTTCTAAACTCAACATTCTGACAACATAATCATATTTTCCTTATTCCGGGTCAATAAGTCACATTATAAATCTACTGTTTTAATACTTGAGTTCATGACTTTTTTGGCTAAAATAGATTCCGCTCTCAATACTTATGAGCTATTATTGCTGGCCTAGCTAGCCCAATATTTCTAGATACGTTTTTTTTCATGCCCTTGGATAAGGAGTTCTTCATTCAAATAATAAAAAGGTTTACAAGGTATTAAAGTAAAAAACGTCAAACAAGTCACAGTCAAGCAAAGTAAGTGACGGTCAAGTCCAAGTTTTATCGACGAATCCAAGTCATGCCCTAGTAAAGTGGTGGAGACTTTACTAGAGGCTTCTGTAGAGTTTTGGAAACATCACGAAAATACATGTTTACATCACTTGCATTCACAAAAAGCATGTTTAAGAACATTTACAATATTACACATTAACACTCAAAATATCAATGAAATCAATCGAAATGTCAATGTATATTGATTCTTCATTAAAATTAAATTTGATTTGATTGACGTTGTATATAAGACATGGTCACACTAAAATCTGCACTTCAAATTACTATATGCTTGTATTGTCTGCTAGTTTGGAATGCGCTGCCTTAATTGGTGTTCCCCGATGGTTACAATCTAAGTGTCTTCAAATCATTAGTATTTTGTATTTGTATTTATTCAAATGAATCAGTTTCTTCTAGGCAAGCATGCTCCATCGTAGACCGCATCATTGCTTAACATCAGGTAAGTTGGCCATCAAATGCAAGACCATTATTAATTATTTTTTTTACATCGGACTAGGCTATTGTTAAATAATAAATAAATAAATATAATGTCATAGAAACTGACGTGGTTTTCACAGATATTAAGATTAAGCCGGTCACTCCGACTATAGTTTCAACCGACCGACCGGTGACCGGCTTAATCTTACGTGAGCAATTCCAGTGTAATATAAATATAAATAAAATGTCATTTAAAGTAGAGCTTTGTAAAACAACAATGGTTATGCCATAACAAACTTATTCACGACCTAAGAGTTTGCGATCCTGGAGACAAGCTAATAATTCGAGACATTGAAGGAAATGACCACCGCTTCCATTACATACCTTTAAATCTGGCGATCAAAGCCGGCGACACAGTTTTATACATCTCAGCAAGAAGCTCATGGCGTGTTGAGATTACGGACTCCAAACATTTGGCAGCAGCACGTCTCACCTAAAACGAGTGAATAGAAAAAAAAATCTGTCAGAAATGTCCATTTTGCTTCATAATGAATATTTTGCTATAATTTCGAAGCAGATATTTGATCTCCATTCCAAGTAATTAAAAACCGAGAATGGTATTATTTTGTTACCCTCATTTTAGTGCAAAGATCATACATCGAATGATTTAGAAAACCAGGGAGAAGGTCTAACACAATGTGTTTGGCAGATTATATTTATTTCGCAAATGGTACTACACCTGGGACCTTACGTCTACCTGTTTCAAGCGATACTGTTTAGGTGATGAGAAAAGTTGCGCGACCGGTTACTGTAGTATCTCGGTGCATAAACGTTCACGTTCGCGTGATTTTTCGAACTACGCTATTTCAGCGCTAATTCGAGCCCAAATTAGCTGTAAGGCCCCTAATCAAAACATGCTGTACTAAAACTTCTAAGTTTCTTTTTTCCGTCACATAAGAGGATGAAGTTCTAATGAATCATACTAATATTATAAATGCGAAAAGTTTGTTGGTTTGTTAGTTTGTTTGTAGCAACAGAGCAATGGATCGACTTGATTTTTGCATGGGTATAGTTCAAGGGCCGGAGAGTGACATATTAGGCTACTATTCATCATCATCAGCATTTTTCATCACTACGCGGGTGAAACCGCGGGCCGCAACTAGTGTGTAATAACCGTCAAAACCTAAGAAATTCTACTTTTTGAACTCCTAATTAGGATTATGTATGATGACTTCACGGAGTAATGAACATCGCCGAGCCTTCACAAAACTTTCCACTCATTATTAAATACTGATGAAGTCTGTAGATGGGAACATACATACATGTTTAGTACAGCACTTTTCTTATGATTTTGCTGTTTTTAGGTAATAAACAAGAGCAGTCTCATTTCAACTATAAAGACAGCTAGCGCCGTCCTAAATTCTCAAGTACAGATGAAATGGTACCACTTCTATGCTGTTAAAAACTGTGATGACACTGCCAAAATTTGATTCACGACAGATAAATAGCCTGTTTTTAAGTCGAGAGTGAATCAGTATCTAGGTGAGCATGCTCCATCATAGCCGGCATCGTCATGATCACATATGAGGAATATTTATGTTTAAATAAATAAAATATTCGGGACATTTTAATAACCTGTTAACTTTAGACTTGAACAAAGATTGTAATTCTGCGGAAACAGACAAAGGCAATGCATTCCGTAAAAGCATCTCTGAAAATCATTTTTTTTTTAAATGTACCTTCCATGACATATCATCATCATCAGAATACTCCTCGGAATCTGACTCGGGCTCTGCTTCAGGAGTGAAGGATTCGTCTTCCATCTCTTCATCTTCACCTCGACCGTCTTCTTCGTCCTCATAATTATAGTTGGGGTCATAGGTGATCATCTTTAGGCACAGCTCGATTATCTGGTTGTAACATTTTAGTGTTTAATCTTAACGTGAACATCATCAGATGAGCTAATGGCCAAATGTAAACCAATTCTATCATCATCATAGGCTTTTTTATAATCATCATAGGCCTAGCCTAGAATGGGGACTATTGTTGGGGACTGTTCCAAAGAGATAAGAATTGAATAATTTACCAGAAAATTTTATTTAGATAGTCCAATGCTACCAGAATTTCTCTAACTAAATGCAGATATGCGTCATCCGTCCTCAAAAAGCTCTAGTGTTCGTTTTCATTCATTCCTTTCATTAAGAATTTGTTATATTTGGAACAATGCCAAGGTGCATTGCTGTTTAGTTCATACATTTTTTTTGTTGCACTACCTAGGGCATAGGCAGTTTTATAGACATATAAAACTTGTTCTGCAGACATAGCAACTATTAACAGCATAAAACCCTCCCAATAACTTCATCAAATCCCAAACCCTCCCAATAACCCTGTTTTATAACTCTCTTTTTGTTTTTCCATAACAAAATTTTCTCTGTCCGCTTTAACAAATAATTACAATGTGTGAAATAGTCTTACTGTTGGTATATGCGGTTGTACTTCTTTAGGGCACTTTAAAACAAATGCCTCAAGAGCTTGCAGGCAATGTTCCCGCAACTCTTCATCTGCATCGGTGGAATACTCCAGAACTTTGGGCGCCACTCGCCACAGCTGCTCGCCGAACCTGTGCCCGGCTTGACGACTGCAACATTTATGACATTGTTTTACTATTGAACTTTGATAAACCATAAACAGAGTATTAAAACCTAATGCCCGATGCAGGAGACAAATAAACACCGCTGCTGCATAGGACGTAATCATTTCGATTTAAGCTCTGCTTTACACCAAGGCCACAGAGGTCTGGAGAAAAGTGCAAAAATTTAAGACAACCAAAAATAAGGCAAAGTCTTAAATGACCAACAATTATTATTGAACTGACTGTTAACATTGTTGTCTTACCAAACAGAGGCAATGCACTGTATATGAGTGCGGCTGACGCTGGAAGACGTCGAAGAGCCGAGTCCCTCCAGGAGATGGTCAATCAGTTTGTTGTATAGCGACGAATTGCAAGACATCACCAGGTGGGAGAGAGCGACGATGGTACGTTTACGGACAGCCTAGTGAAAAAACAAACAAGTTTACATTTTGAATGATGGTGCTATAATACAGTGACCAATTAATCACAAAGACCTAGGGTCATCGTAAATTGAGGTATGTACATGGTATGAGGTAAATACCATTGAGGTAATTAAGGATTATATTTATCTTGGTCATCATTTATATTTCGACCAAGGCTCATAGCTGAAGGAGATCGCTAGGCGAGTACAGCTTGAGTACAGTTTGAAGACATCTTCCTTCTCCTTCCTAAGGTAGCCACCTTAGGAAATCTAGAATATGTCTTCAAACCCAAATCCCACAATGCCTGAAGACCAGGGTTTGTAACCAATGTGTGTTGTCTATACCTCTATTGTTAAACTGAAACATGGGCCATCACTAAAAAGCATACTTATATGATCCATATAGCACAAAAGCTATGAACCAGGTCATGCTAGGATCCTCTTGGTATATTGTATCAAAAATGTGGAAATTTGAAGTCACACTAAAGTCGAAGACAGTCATGCAATAACTGCCAAGCTGAAATGGAGCAGGGCAGGAAACTTCATCACCATCACCATCAGTCAGAAGACATCCACTGCTGAACATAGGCCTCCCCCTTAGAACTCTACACTGAAAGACAACCTGCCATCTGCATCCACTGGATGCCCGCGACATTCACAATTTCATCGGTCACAGGACATTTAACTAGATGATATGTCAACAGGTAGACCGAGGCAGTCTCCAAGTGGTATCTGCTAGTTGGACAACTATGTAGATGCAGACCACTAGCCTGATGGGCAGAAGGCTTGCACAGGACCAGAAAGGATGGTGTGAACGAGAGAAGACACATGGGTATGTGTCTCCTCTCGTTGGATTAAATGGATGATGCAAACATGCTAAATGGATAAACAGATTGAGTAAAAAATCACTATTTAAAAACAATCAGACTCAGTGTATTTTAGTTAGACAGAACTGTGTAATGTTTTCAATAAACCGTATTAAATTACGACAGTTTCTGAAGACAACTAAGATGTTATATTCTATAAATCGTATTAGCTACATGAACATCAATAATTCCATAGACATACCTGACGCGGAGATGCCAGCTGTGGGAGCAGTGAATTCAGAAGCATGGGATGGAAGGATATTAAGAGTCCTCCGAATCTGCTCAGCAGATCAGCTAGAATGTCCAGAGCTTCTAATTGAACAGACACATCCTCCTGCTGGAATATAAATAGTTTCATGAATAACAAGTACATTGTGGCGGTATTTTGTGATGCCAAATCATTTCACCAACTAGAAAACATTTTGTAGGCATTCAATTGTACATCTACAACTAATCACATCATTTGAATTAGTGACTGTTTATGGTGGGTTTGCCTCTTGGGGCGGCTGTTGCAGAATATTGGTCTAAACTGGGTGCACTTCTTATAGCATAACTACTTTTGGCTAAACATAAAATTTTATTCAAAAGAGTCTTAATGCAATAAGACATTATGCCAGAAGTGAGTTATGAGTTTATGCCATGTTTTTCTCCAAAAAACTACAGTAGAGTAGGCTGCGATGGTATGGCTATGACGAGGTGGAAAAATACCGTGTGAATGGAGTAAGGAGAGAGTAAGGTTTCCAAAGACAATGTCGAGAATAGAGAGAAATAGAGGAGAAAGTAAGGCAAACCTCACCACCAAGTGGGTTCATTGTTGGGAAGAGATAGAAAGTTTATATACCAATTTATATTTATTCCATTTGTTATTCTGCAAAACAAATTTATGCCAAAAGTTGGTATGCAACCAAGATTCTAACCATCTTATCTAAATTAATACCTAAAAACAGTGATTGACTTAAAAAAGGTGTGACAATAATTACATATTTGGAAAATAGATGCCTGAATGGTGTCAACAGGGTTGTTTATTAAATGTCAATGTTGTAAGCTGATAATTCAGATAACACGCAATATGCATCATGTTATCTAACTTAAATTTAAAAATAATAATGTTTGGTCTTTAATCACATTTGATGTCATCAACATAATATTATAGTCCTACATTTAGGTAATGAAAGATCTTCTCAGTCTGTGGTCAGATATTGATAGAAGATATACGGGAGCCGGAGCACCCTGGTGCATGTTACAGGGAGGAAAAGAGTAAAGGAAAAAGATAAAAATAAAATTTTAAAAACTTATAACCGTGCAGAATTTTGTTATCAAACCTAAAAAAGAAAATATTACAAACATGACTTTTTGGACTTTTCCAGAGTTACCTTTTAGATATATTCATAAAAATACCTTCTCAATAGCACTGCTCAGTTTGCCAGTTATTTTCTTACAAACATTGGCTGCTAATGTGCTTGATCCGAGGGGCAGTTCAGATATAACGGTCTTCAATCCGATGCTGCTAATATCTCTCAACTGTTCAGTGTCCGACAGCATGTTGGCACAGAGGCTGTCTACGATGCCCTCCACTTGGAATTCTTTCACTTTATTCACGAGAGGGCCGAGGCTGGGTGAAAAGAGAAAATTTTGTTCATAAATGATGTCCGTTGTAATTATTTTTTTTATGAAATCATTAATAAATTCCTATATTTTTTTAGGAATAGAAACCTAAAAGTAATTAAAGGTTTATTTATAGTTACTCAGAACATGCAAACGCACCATTTCACAGCCAAATTCTGAACTTCACCGTTCTTATCTTCCAAAAGACGAAGGAGCATTTTAACCACTTTTCGCTCAGAATCATCATCAAGCTTTATGCTATCCTTTTGTAGTTCTGTCATCAGATCATTTGTGGCCATAAATCGAAAGTCTTTGTCGTTAGAGGTCATCTGTGAAATCACATCTAGAATGTTATTCTTGTACCACAATTTATCACAATGTTTTGGATTCGTACAAGGCATGCGCCGGTATACTCACCTTCTCTAGAAGATTTGCTATTTGATACGATACACTAGCCATTTTGCTAAATTTTTAATCGTAGTAGTTGAAATTAATACAGGATAGGATTACATGAACTATCTCTGAATAAAAATCGTAAAAAGGAATCGGAATTACAAGATCGAAAATTCACTTGGTGCTTTGTAGTTTTTTCGTTTAACTTTTCTTGTCTGAATTCGACTAGCCAAACGTCAGACAAAAATATTGCCAGAACCTCTAGACTGTACTGTGCTATTATGTCTTCTGCAATGTATTATGCTATTTAGGCTGCGTTCCAAAACATATAGTCTTTTGTCGAGTGAAATTCGTTGCACGAATTTTGGTTTCGGAACTAGGTTAATGCGGGTAATATTCAAACGGGGTGAATTATGTTTTGGAACGAAGGACTCCATTCTGGCGCGCTCGAGATTATTTCGGACTTATTCTCTCTCGTTGGGATTATCATTATGTGTAAGAGTGACTGAAATTATCTCGAGCGCGCTAGAATAAGACCGCAGGAAATTTACCCTTGTCAATAATACCATTGAAATTTTTGTCATATCAAAATAACCTCAACTGCCTTAAAAAATAAAATTGAGTATAAAAACTAAATTGTTTTACTCTATTTATTTTGTTTATAATGTTTCTTTCTTAGTTATTTTCTGACAAGCTATGGGCTAGTGGCAGATAAACGGATAAACATGCTGTTTACTGTCAATCATTTCGATTCTGACAGCTGGGTGAAATTTAACGCCGGTTTTTGCAGAGTGAATTATTTCACCTACCGGTTGAATTTTTACTCTCTCGGAGGCGTTCCAAAACACCAGGTGAAAAACTAACAAGGTGTTTTGGAACCAGCATCGAGTGAATTTCACCCTCATCGGGTGAAATTCGCCGGTTTTGGAACGCAGCCTAATATTATGACTGTATTGTAGTCCTTCACATAAAGTCTACTGAATCAATTTTTTAAATGAATCATTAAACAACTGTACTGTATTTCGAAACCTAATTATACATGAGAGTAGCGTACTTGACTTTCGTTGTGTACTAGCCGTGCTCAGCGCACTGCCTGTGGTGATGGTTGTCGCTAGAGGGGAGCGGAAGGGGCGGAGTCAACGATGATTGGACGAGGTGAACGAGCGGACTAATCATAGCACGGCTAGTACACAACGAAAGTCAAGTACGCTACTCTCATGTATAATTAGGTTTCGAATTAGGTAAGTATGTTTAATAAATGTTTTATTTGTAGGTAAAACATCGCTATTTATTATACATAACTTTATTAACTTTATGATAACTTTATTTTTTAAATGTGCCATGATGTTATTTTTTTTAACATTTTTAAATACTTTAGAAACCATTCATCGCGTCGCGTCGTGGGCTAGGGTTTTATTGTTTGAAGTGACACAAATTATAAAATCTGGTAAATATCATATGTAAATGCTATCTTTTTCTTAAATTTACATCATGTATTAATGATTCTACAATTTTAATTTATTTACTTTGCTCCATTATGGTGAAGGCCCAACTCAAAATAAATAACATTTTATTATCATTATATATAATAAAACTAAGTTGATAAAATGTGCGTGCCGATAAAACTTAAAAAGGAGTCCCGGCACGATAAAGGTACTTATATAGTGTGATAGCCATTTATCCCCACTCGAACAAGAAAGTTCCCGTTTTAACCTAAAGGGCGTGTTTTTAAAGATATAAGGGCTTTTCCAACCCTTCAAGTTGGAATTAAGTGTAGTGGCGCCATCTGTTGTCGAGTATTTGAACTTTATTCAGAACAACGATTATTTGGGTTGCATTTCAAAAGGCACTGCGAGCAATTGCAGTGTGTGTACTAATGGCGCGAAATTTAAAATTCCATTTTCAATAAAGTCTAAAATTACATTTGTCTATACTAATATTATAAAGAGAAAAGATTTGTTTGTTTGTTTGCATTGAATAGGCTTCGAAACTACTGAACCGATTTGAAAAATGCTTGCACTGTTGGGAAGCTACACTATACCCGGGTAACATAGGATATATTATTTAAAAAAAAATAGGGATCCTTACTAAAACTCCAATAATGTAACCCAAGGTGTAAAAAAGGATTTACAATTTTAACTTTGCGTGTTTGACAGTTCTAAGACAGGACAACGTCTGTCAGGTCAGCTAGTTATTAATAAAAACGTGATCAAACAATCAGCATACCTGATTTTCATAATAATTTTTCAATAACGTCATCATTTGTGTTACAGTATGAAGGCAGAATGTGATTGTGCAAGGCTTCTACTTGCGGGATTTCTGTGGCCAAATACTGGGAGATGATCCTACGAAATTTTGGATCATCGACGAAAAGAAAAATACCATGACTTAGAGTAAATTAACTACACTATCAATAGAAATGTACATGACAATGTTTTACATGTCATGTACATTATACATCAGGCAGGTGAGTTGGAAGCCAAACGCAACCATACTATTGAAAAAAAAAACAATTTCCTGCCTCTCGACATAATATAATATATAGTTAGCCGTAAATGGCAATTGTTTTAATTCTGGTATCACTAGCTAAAAAGCTCTTTTCGGAAGTCAAGCCATAGACATTTGAAATTGACATCTCCATGATTTGACAAAATAAGCAGACCAATATCACAGACAAAATATGTTTTCAGTCACTGCTCTTGTCCGGTTTTATGTCTATGGTTCAAATCATCTGATTTTGTTGCACCATCTATCGACGAATAGAGACACTTCTTGCGCCTTGCATTGTAAATGTTTTAGTTACTTAATACTAGAGTGCAGCACTAATTTTAGGGGGATTGGGAAACTTTTTTTTTTTTTTTTTTTCAAATATAATGCCCGCGTTTGCATAAAATGTATAGTGGCAGTACCGGCGTTAGGGTTGGGCCTGGTTGGGTGACCGCCAGATAAAAAGGGGCGCCGCAGGTATATAAAAAATCTATACATGTATAGATTTGAATGGCAGACGGGGGGGGGAGTAGAAGTCTCGTCCAGGGCACCGGTAGTGCTAAAGCCCCCAGAATAGATTTTTATATACCTACGGCACCCCTTGTATCTGGGGCCCTGGGCGGTCCCCCAACCAGGCCCTACCCTAACGCCGATACTGGTCACAGCCAATAGTGTAGGCAATGCAACCACAATGTGTGTGTGAACTGAGAGACCACATAGAACTCTTCGTTTTTTTTGGTAGTTTTAGGCCGAAAATCTGAATGTATCTGAATTGTTTAGTAAAAGTTGTAAAACATTTGATACTAATTCGATGTCTGACACAAAAATTCATATGCTTATGCTGTTATGCTACAAGAATTAGATATAGTAAAAATAAAAAACCTTTTTAGAATTATTTATTTATTTTTAACTTTTAGTACAAAATAAAACTAGTACACAGGGATACATCTCAAACCTAGCATTTGCAATGTTGAATAGTCCGAGGCTTACGACGATAAGTCTTCTCATTTGTACTATTTTAGAACTATAACGTCACACAGTTCAGCTCATATTTTAGAACTCTAACGTCACAGTTCAGATCATATTTTAGAACTATAACGTCACAGTTCAGCTCATATTTCCCATAAAAAAACAAAATTAGTCATGAGAGATCAACAATATTTAAAACCAAAGATTCAACATTACCAATAAAACCATACTTCATTAGTAATAGTTAACAGAGGGCATGGACCCTTGGAGGCCATGGAGCTGCACTACAAATTAAGAAAACAAACTGTTTTGAGATTGATTTGATTTGAGTTGTAAGTTACAAATTACAACTTGTAATGTCGGTCTATGCAAGCACTGCATTTTCAGGACGTTTTTGACGCGTCAATATTGAATCTATAGTTTTAAAGACAGTTGTGAGATACAAAACTGAATAATGTAATCACTCTTCGAGTCAATCTAAAAATAGACACAAATTACGCCGACGACGTACCTATGACTAAATCTAATCGGAGCTACATCTGAATCGAATTTACGCTTACCTAATAATATACAAAATACACATTTTGAGGTTTGGAGCGGCTTTCATTAAGTTTTTTTCAGGCACATTCAAGCCAGTGCATACCAATATTCAAAATACATGAAACCACTCAAAAATATAATTATGATGTGTAATGTGTATGTAACATAAATGCCAACGAGTCACCTAACTAAAAACGATGCCAATATTATGAATTATTTTAGGCAATGCAAGTATTATTATTGTAATTTTAGGAGTATTAAATAAAGGAATATACCTTGATTAAAACAAAGAACTAGGTAGTAGCTGCAGGTTATGAACAGTTTCTATATGTGGTTACACAGCAGACTACATACATTAATTATAGATACCACCTACATCATACTAAAGAGAAATAATTTTGTTGTCAATACCACGAGTACATTACGTGTTTTTCGAATTATTTTGGGTCGTTTATGTATTTCAAACATGCCGTTATTATGCCATTTCCCTTGTAACGTAATATTTAACGTCCTTTAATACATACTTTCTAGTTTTATGTTTAGTATCATTATCCTACCATTTAGATACCAATCGTGTCCAATCCTTAATTTTAGTTAAAATAGCGGTGCAATATTCGAAACATAATGCCATATTGTACCAATAAACATGATCTTGATTATTAATCACATTTCTATTAATTTTGCTTTATCAATATGTTACACAAATGTGGTCCTCTTCCAGTTTAAAAAATAATATTTTAATGTAAAAAACTACATCATTTTCATATATTATAACGTAATAATATTTTTTTTAAAGTATAATTTTATGTTCGCGTGTATAATGGATACTTATCTATATTACCACCAAGATATGGGCTAGCGCTCAGTTTGGTGGCTAGGGCCGACAATCTTTATTGATGTACCATTTAATGTGAAATAAATTGATTTGAAGTTATTATAATCAATGTATGATAGTGAAATGCTAATAACCATTAGCGTAGCAAGCTAAGGGCATGACCCATCCTAGAAAATCTAACGCCTGACAAAAAAAAAGACTGGAAATTATATGATCAAGATAAAAGCGTACAGGCTTACCCCAAAAATACTAGCTACGCCAATGCTAATAAACATGCAAAATATAACGTTTATCAGCATTAAACTTTCATGCAGCTTGACAAAAATGTGCAGAAATTAATGAGAAGAATAAATATAAAATAGATCTTCAATAGAAGATCTTAACAGTTTTAATTTATCAAAACACAAAACATATTAACATTTTTTTGGATTCACAACGACAAAGATAACACAGATAAAGAAGAAATGAGATTAACCGTAAAAAAATACCATTTCATTTTTTTTTTGCCAAGTTGTAGATCTACTTTTATGTCATTTACAGAGATTCCCGAAAGAAAAAGAAAACAAAGTGTGTTACAAAATAATATTCTGATGTCGCGTATCCATGCGCCACATTAATGAGTAAAACTATAACACCAATCAATAATACAGGGGTGCATGGAACGGTACGCTAAATCGAAAGGTCATCCCAGAAATAAATAAAAAATCTGCTGTTCCATCCATCCTTTTAACCAACGAAAAAGGGAGTAGTTTAGTACCACCGTTCCATGTAAAACCCTGTATATAAATCGTCACTTTCTGGTTTGATGTATGCGAACCGATATGTTCGCAATATAAAATTCAATATAGCATCAACAGCAGTTGAATACCTTATAATCACACAATTTTTGCACTAATATGTATGTATAAAACACTTGATTTAATAAAGTAAAAAAAAAATATAGCACCAGACACCAGTTTTTTTCTATTGTTACGAATCCTTTGCATTGTTCCTTCTAATTAATTTGGGCATAACATAAAAAAAATGCTATTTTGTTTAACGTAATATCTTGTCATGTAAATTGTGGAGTGGTCAAAAAGTATATAACTTTACCATGGAAGTAGAATGAACTTGCGTTAATCAAGTCACAAATTGTTTTTAAAATTTAATAAACCAATATTCTATAACAAGTGACGTATTTTTCTATCTGGACCAAGGAGAATAATGATACATAAATTATTACTAATATTGCTAATCGAATACTAATTTAGGAATTAAACTTAATTGATCACCAAAACTGATCAAAACAGACTGAACACAGAAATTAACACTATTTTGACACTATTATTGTATCATGGCAGTGCTGTGTTAATAGTAAAATAAATCTTAGTAAACTTAGTACCGAGCCAAGCAAGACTGTAACTTTAGGCCAGGATTCCCCTGTCAATGGTGTCGGTCGCATAAGGAAAACGATCGTCAGCGTGAACTGAAATACTAGTGCGAAACTCGACTACTAGGACTACAATAAACTATTACGCTTGGCGTCTCACCGGTGTTTGGCAACGGACTAAGGACAAAAAGGCGATACTATTTTGTGGTCGATTTCCCGGTATGAAGCGCTTTGATTCCACCTTCATTGTGCAAACTGTTAGTTACAATCTGGGTGTCTATACTGATCTGCACGATTTAATACTTACCCTCCTGCCCATTTTTCTATTGGACGGTCAGCGAGTCAGGGCGGACATGAAAAAGCGACACCATTTCATGTGTGATATTCCGAAAACCGGAATGAAGCGTTTGAATCGAAATACGAAAACTGCAGTCCGCAGCTCGGTGGCAACGTTTTGATACGTGTGCGACTAGGTTAAGATCAGACGAGGTGGCGGTCAAGCGCAGATTGCGATATTATCCAATAAATAACCAACATATTTGCTATAGCGGTTTGGTCCGTTAGTTGGGCGACGTACGCTGTACATGGCGGTGCGTGAGCTGCGTCGTCGGTGCCGTAATGGTGCTATAAGCCGCAACCGACACCAGCATAGAAGGAATCCAGGTCACCATCAGAACCCTTAGTATAAGATTTGATAGTTTTCGAAAACATTTTGTTTCCTTATTTTTCCATACATTTTAGTAAACCGCCTCGAGCGGAAAGGTGGATGAACTAAAATAGGTAGTAATCGGCAGTATAGGTTGTTGCTTCACTCAAATACGCAAGTTTTGGAATAGCTTTCAGCCCAGCAATGTATGGAACAAAACGAAAACAAAAAAAGTTTTAGAAAACTATCAAAACTTGTAGTAAGGGCTCTGCAAGAAATGATTAGCTCTTGAGACTTTATATTTGTTGTAAGTATGCATGTGCTTCCAACACTTCTGACAGTTATCAACTTTATTTTAACGTCCACATTGTTGATATTTGTTTGGCAGTGCGCTACGTGCGGCGTTAATTTTTAATTCGCAGTTAAACATTGCAGTACAAAAGACTATGATTACATACTCTTAAAAATATTGTTGTTTCTTTTTGTCCTGCTATTATTAGATTACCTTATCTTAATAACTTTCTTAACACAATGTCCTCAAATATAGCTACATTGGCAGTTGAGCTGGACTGCAAAGAAGTGAACATATTCAAGTTTGCATTTTGCACTTGCTTTAAGTTTTGTATCATTTGTTTATGAGAGAATATATTTATAATTATGGGAAAATAATTATATTGTCGTTATTAATTAAAACTATTCCTGACTACATCATCTTGCTGAATATTTTATAAATAGTGTCTATGTAGTAGCGTAATGGTGTCTGTGTTGGGACGTTCCCAGTCCACCGAACTGCCTGATGCTGACTAACCCGAGATACAGTTCCTTATTTACATTAGTTCAGTAAACCTACTAACGCTATCGATAGGCATCACTCCTATTAATAAGATCTCCCAAAGAAATGATTGACATTATTCAGACTGAGCATTCCGTAACATCGAAAACTAAAACACAAAACAACATACATTCATCAAACGACCGGCGTTAAAACGATCCTCTGCGTTGTCACCAAATCATGTATTTCAAACTCTAACACCTAAATGAACACATGAAATACAATCCGCCGCGCGAACTCGCCGTTCGCGCCCCGCGGAGCGGCGACGTAACACTACCGTTAAATAATTACAAATCTTAAACATAAAATAAACTCAATAATATACATAATTACATTATATATTCGAAAAATATAACAAAAAACCATGCCGAGGTCCCGAGTAGGAACCGACCGAGGATGTACTGGACACTGTATAGCGTGGCGGCAGTGTCGTGTGTGTAATTACGCTAGGGCGCGGCGGCGCGCGGGGGTGTGCCGGCGCGCGGCGCGGCGCTACGGGCGCGCGGGTCACATCGGCGGGCGCTCCCAGTCGAGCGGCGGCGGCGCCGCGGGCCACGCGCCGCCCGCCCACCGCTCGCGCTTGAAGAACCGCTTCTTGAAGTGGTGCGGCAGCGCGGAGGGTGAAGGCGAGCGCGCGGGCGGCGCGAGCGGCGGCGGCGCGGAGGCGCGGCCCGCTGCCGCCGCGGCCGCCGCCGCCGCCGCCTCGTGCCCGATGCCGGAGTCGGGCGACGTGTTGCACGCCTCGTCCGAGCGCCGCCGCTTGTCCTCCATGGCGGTCGACGCGAACGATATGATCTGGTCGAACCGGAACGCGATGCGGTCCTGCCACTTGCTCTCGTCCGCTTCCTCGCCGCCCTCGCCTTCTGCAATCATCATTCATCACAATCACATCCTACTACAGTTTTACTTTTAAATAAACCGGCCAAGTGCGAGTTGCTTAACTTTGGTGAACAGAAATTTGTAACTGACTCGCACTTGGCTAGTATTTATTCAAAGTTGTTTTACTTTAGAATGTGTACTATAAGTATGCCAAGTTTGACGCTTGTAAGTTTTATAAATTATTATAACACCGGCTTGCACTCACGATTATGTTTCTTACTTGTTTATGTTGATAACTTGTAAGTATTATCGTTTTTACACTAAAGTTATACTAAAATACAAAAATACGTTAAAAAAATTACTAATATGTCTTCTGTGGTCACGGTCTAATCCAAGTCATGCGATAGTAAACCACCACCTTCTTTGGGCATTTATCGACAGACAGACAATATTTTATTTGTAACAAAAATCCACACACTTAGAGCTAAACACATATTAAAAGTTGGAAAAAAAAAGTTGAATTTTTGCCACAAACCGGCCCCAGCTCAGCATGATGCCGTTTGTTACAACCCGGCGCTGGTCTTCCGATGGGACCGGCAGGTGGCGCCACGCGTTACAGAGGTGCGCGTACAAGTAGGTACGCCTCCATGGAACGGAACGTATTTTTATTATTTAATTAGGTTAGTCCAGTTGGTAGTGAACCTACTTTTTGAGCTTGTGGGCGTGGGTTCGATTCCCACCTAGGACAAACATTTGTGTTTGTTCTATATCTGGGCTATTTAAAACTATGTATGTATGTATATCAGTCTCTAGCAGCCATAGCTTTGCGGTCAGATGACCGTGTGTGCAAAATGTCCTGTTTTTTTTAAATATTATTTATTCACATATATTTATTTTATTTCTTCAACCTAAGTTTTTTTACAATATTTACATATAAAAACAAAATATTTAAAAAAAACTTAAACCTAGGGTGCCGCCGGCAGCGGGGCAGGGCCCAAGCTACCGGTGGTTAGGGCTGCAGAGTGAGGAGCCTCCTGACAATACGTGCCCCTGTCAAGGATTACCGCCCTCTGCATCTGACCCTTGACCGAACCATCTAGCGAGAGCCTCTTAAGGTGTTATTATTATTACTATTTATTTATTCGGTTCTCTAATTGTATGTGAGACCCTTAGCACTATAGTGTTAACATAAGGAGAACGTGCAGCGTCTACCCTAAAAACGGTGAGCACGGCATGCATGCGTACCGGGTGTGCGGCGCGGCGGGTCGGGCAGCTGCAGCTCGTCGACGAGCGGCGTGGAGGCGTCGGAGCGAGCCCCGGCCGGCGAGCGGCGCCCCTCCTCCTCGGCGCCGCGCCCCCGCCAGTACTCCGACGCCAGCACGCGCGCCTGCAGGCACGCCGCCAGACCTGCAACCAAACATACAACACTCACTCTTACTTATTCATTTATTTATTTACTAAATGCGCCACGCGGTTTCACCCGCGTAGTGATGAAAAATGGTTATGATGCTGATAAAAAAAAAAAAAAAAAAAAAAAAAAAAATAGCCTATGTCCGTTTCCTGGTTCTAAGCTACCTCCCCACCAATTTTCAGCCAAATCGGTTGAGCCGTTCTTGAGTTATAAATAGTGTAAATAACACGACTTTCTTTTATATATAGTTATTTACGGAAAACAAACAGAGATACAGTCCAGTTCCATGAATGTGGAAATAACAAAAGCAACAAAACAAATATCAAACAGTATTTTTTTAAATTTTATTATTATAACACTAGCTTGCACTCACGATTATGTTTTATCGGTCGAGACGATCGACCGGTCCAGAATCGCGCGTATTCCCTGAAGAAGGAGCTCTAATGGCTCCGAAACCGAATGGTTATAATATCAAACAGTTTAAATAACTCGCGTGAGGATTTATTATAAATTATTATTATGTTGAAGCCATATCAATCTTACATTTAAAACTTAGTTCGCTGCTTGAGCTGTCATCAAACCAATATGGCGTCAACAGCTGATCCCGAGTTTTGTTTTAAATATATATTTTTAATTATTTTATCTCGAATAAAAATTTAATTTTCTCGAATGGAGACCACGGACCGGTAAACGCAGCGTAGGACGTCTACCCACGAGATGGACAGACGACCTAAAAGGGACCGCAGGGAAACGCTGGATGCAGGCCGCTTCCAACCGGCCCTTTTGGAGATCGATAGGGCAGGCCTATGTCCAGCAGTGGACGTCCTACAGCAGAAATGTCGATGAATTTATTTATTGACTAAAATTATACTTACTAACCAACAAGTTATGCTTTTTATGAACCTAAAAACCTTTATACATTATACCAGTCACAGAGTTCCCTTTAGTTTGATAGATTATTTGATGTGCAGCAGGAAGAGCATTGCAGAGAGCACTGACCCCTGGGCGACACCGGTATTAATTGCCATTCTATCAGTCAAGCAGCTATCAATGGCTACTCGAATCGATTTATCCTTCAGGAAGTCCGATATCCGTGCAATGAATCCGGCGGCTTATCTAATGTCAACCCGGCGGCGATTGGATTAGCCGTTTTCATAGGACTAGCTTTCAACCAGCCAACTCTTTGAACGTTGAATGATAAACTATCGGCCTACGAGTCCAACTGAATGCCAGCGTTTATTGAACAGCCTT
Organism: Agriopis aurantiaria; assembly: GCA_914767915.1. NCBI lineage: Eukaryota > Metazoa > Arthropoda > Insecta > Lepidoptera > Geometridae > Agriopis > Agriopis aurantiaria. The sequence goes on along the minus strand of OU611983.1, from coordinate 7,873,627 downwards.
CCAACTGAAGGGAAAGGTTTTATTTTTCGGATTTCAACCGGTTCTTTTACCGAGTGTGGCAGAATCAGAATCGGAAAATATTAATTTTATAAGCTGTGTACACGTTTTAGAAAATCATGGCATGCAGATTTGTTTGTTTAAAAAAAATAAAGGAATGTTTCCTTTGAGAAAAATTTCCTATCTGCAGTATTTAGAGTAAGTACCCTTCATCCGGGCGCGGTTAAAAATTCCACCTGTATAAGGTGTCTAGTGGTCGGGTCAGTGTTTTTTTATGCCATAGGTGGCAAACAAGCTGACCGGCCGCCTGATGGTAAGCGATCACCGTCGCCTATGGATGCCTGCAACAACAGGGGCATCACAGATACGTTGCCGACCCTTAAATACTTTATTAACAGCCCTTTTGAAGAACCCCGTGTCATAATTACTCGGAAATGCCACAGGAGGGGTGGAGCTATATTCCACAAATTGCTGGTGCGAGGCAAAAAAGATCGCTTAAAACGCACCGTGTGCGATTTCTACCGATCTATGATATCACCTTCATGTTTACCTTCAAGCGGCTGGTGCTGCTGTTGTGGTTGTTGTTGGTGTTGGTGCTGGTGGTGGTGGTGCGGCTCGTGGTAGCGCGCACTCATATTGACGGCCGCGTTGATAATGCTTTGGTTGGAGATCTCGAGCGTGCGTTCAATCTCTCCGTTGACGAGGTCTCCGATGGTGCGCGCGGGCGCCGGCGCCGCCAGCCGCTCCGCCGACAGATGCCGCCGCAGCGCCAGCTTCGCGGGCGACACCGCCTGCTGCAACCACACACACCTCGTTACTGTCACGCAAACATAATATAACCGCTAACGTTGAAGAGGTACCATAGAGAAAAATATCTATAAAACGGGGGCAACGCCTATAATGAAGTGAGACGCCTATAGAGACAAACTTATACGTTAGAGTAATGTAAAAAACGTAGAAGTTTTATTTCGCACCCGTTTCATACAAAAAATTATAAAAAATGACATTAACCAACACGCACTGGGCCAGCATGGTGGATTAGGGCCCATCCTTTCTCTCTCTCTCTCTCTGAGTGAAGGCCTGTGTCCCAGCAGTGGGAGCTAGATAAGCTGAAAATGATAATGACTACTTCACAACACAACTGTTTCTGATTTTGATTTCTTTCACAACTTACAAGTGCCTGCAATGTGCGCGCCGCGTACAGGACCACTAGGATTCGTGCATAATGGTCTCGCACGCGGCTACTCCGGCCACTCTCGCGGTATGCACGCAACATGCCACGCGTGGTTAGCTCGATGCGGTATGGTAGTGTAGTGCGTGAAGAATGTGGTTAGTTAGTTACCTGCGAGAAGTCCGGCGAGGGCGCGTGCAGGCGCGGGTCGTGGTGGTGCGGGCGCGAGTCGCGCCGCTCGAGCGGGTAGCGCTCGCGGCGGCGGTAGGCGCCGGGCGAGGCGGGCGCGGAGGCGGGCGCCGTCCCGCCGCGCCCCGGCGCACCGTACTGCGCGCGCACAAACCCGTTGCTGAACGGGTGCACCGGCGCCGGCGCGCGCGCCGCCTTGCGCTGCTCCTGGTCCTCGTTCAGCACCGAGGTGATGATGCTCTTGAGCCGGTCTTCGAAGTTGATCACCTTTGGCGACTCCTGCACCTTGCCGACCACGTCGAGCGACTTCTGCTGGTCGGAGAGGCGGCGGTGCGGGGGCGGCGCGTGCGCTCGCAGCGGCGCGGGGGCGGGCGCAGGCGGCGGCGCGCGCTGGTACCCGTTGACGGCGTGGTTCGGCTTGTGCTTGGAGGCCTGCTCGAGCTGGCGGCCCGTCTCGAGGATCTTCTGGGCCAGCAGCTCGGGGTTGCGCTCCTCGATCTTACCGACGTCGGGCACGTCGGGCCAGTCGTGGGTGCGCGCGCGCAGCTCACGCAGCTTGCGCGGCTTCACGCACACCGAGTGCGGTTTGACGGTGGCGACGGGCACGGGGGGCGGCGCGGGCGCGGGCGCGGCCCCGGGGGGAGGCTTGTGGTCGCTGGCGCCGGCGCCGCCGCCGCTGCCAGCCCGCTCCATGGCCACGATCTCGTTCTGCAGGTGCGAGACCTGCGCATGTAACCGCTTCCTGTGAGCGAGCGTCGCCGATATCTCTTTGAGGACGCAGTCGTACTCCACGGTCGCGGTCATCTCCGCGCTAGCCGGGATATGACCCAGCCCACGATACTTTTCGGTTATTTCGAAAGTCCGCTGTTTCACTAGCGCCGCCTGTTCCGCCTCTATACTGTTCACCTGAATCGAACGAAAAACAGTTTTGATTCCGATCGCGCGGAAAACAAGAGTGTAACATTTACTGAAGCCGCCACCCGGACCCTATCGGAACGACAATCGCGATTATACCATTACAGGAGGCCTAGAATAAACTGATTATAAACGCACGTGCAAAAAATGAGTGATAAATGAATGAAATATATGAGTAAAACAGATTATTTCAGAACCAACAAGTCCACATTTCGAAGATACAAAGTTTTTTGTCTATGGTATCTTTGAATATCTTAGACACCATTGACAAATAGCTTCATCGTAAAAAACATTTCAACAAAACATGTTTTAGCATTATCAAAGAAAATGAACCCAGCCATCTTGGAACTGCGGCCATATTCAATTTAGTGTGATGTCACTAACTTTGTCGTTTTATACTCTTCAAGCCCTATTATTAAAATTGGATAGCGTTTCTAATTCAGCTTGCAAGTATTGACCTAAACATAAAAACAATGCAAGTTAAATAAAAGCATGTAAAAAATTAACAAAAACGTAAAACGTAACGTAAATGTACGAAATGTGTAGTTGTTGTTGTTTCTGATATGATCTATTGTGAAGTGTTATGGGCACAGACCTATATCCAAGTAGACGCCACAAGTTGACCTACCTTGCAAGTCATATCTCCAATACAACTACGATAAATAGGCATGTGTCCTCATGTTTAATTTATTACAAATAACCGGCTTAGCGAGGAATATAACTAAATACATTACACATACTGAAAAAATATTTTATATTGGCTGATAAATCTCTGAGATATGAGCGTTTAAAGTTTTAGGTGGGGATAGGGAGGGGATGCTCTATCCCTTTCTCACAAAGCGTGTGTTAGTATAGCATTTGTATTGCGCTCCTGAGCCGAGACGTCACGGCTCAGTATAGTGCGCTTTCTGTCTAACATGAAATTTAAATGCTTATATCTGCTTATATCTGCTTATATCTTATTTATTTTTGAACTAATTTTAATTTTGTTTCTGTTGATGGGCTCTATTTATGATCAGCTTTTTTATGAGGTAATAAAAAAATATTAGTCATCATGCCTATCGTCACAGTTGAGTCCGGCTAACACCAGTCTGCTCAATCGGTGCACCGACACGTGTCAGTTGGAAACGAAAATGGGTAATTGTGCAATACTGAGTTGTAAGAATACCACAAATAGTAGGCAAATAGATAAAGATATTTCTTTTCACAGGTAAAAACTTTTAGGTACAAAAAAATTGACATGCTTTGTTTTCATTTAGTATGGACCGCTTGTGAAGTCTACTTGGATATAGGCCTGTGGTGGTGGGTATGAATGTGCGTGCGGTACCTGCGCCTGCAGCCGGCTGGCCTTGCTCTGCAGCTCCTTGTGCCGGCCGACTATCTCCTTGGCCTTGGCGAGCAGGTCCACGGTGTTGTTCGCATGAATGCCGAGTTCGCTCATACGTGCCTTTAGTAACGCAACGCTGTCGCTAATCAGCACGCTAATCTGCTTGTCCAGCTGCGACGCGCGCGATTTCAGCTTCTGGTTCCTTTCCTGTGACAACAATTACAATTATTTATTAATAATAAAAATAATGAATAAAGGATAATAATAATAATAAATATTCGGGACATTTTTGCACACACGGTCATCTGACCCCAAACCAAACTGATGAGTTTTTTATTTTTTCTAAATAATAGGCTTACCACCATCTCGCCTGATGTTAAGCAGTTAAGCAATATGCATTCTTTCTATAACATGGGGTTCTTCAAAAGGGCTGTTAGAGTAACATACCTCTCGTGCCTCTGAAATTACAGGTATCAATAGGCGACGGTGGTCGCTTACCATCAGGCGGCCGTTAGCTTGTTTGCCACCTCTGGCATAAAAAAACTAGCCAAGAGCGTTTCGAGACACGCAAATGATAGGGTTTCGTAGCGAATGCCATATAATTGTGATCACATTTATAGTTCAGATATTGATGCTTATGGAAAATTCGAACGAAACCCGTCGGACTAAGCCACAGCTTAGAGATAGGAAACATTCTTTGTTAAGATCATTATACAAAAATACAATGTATTTTAGCTAATGAATGTCTTGAATTTATTAGTTTTATTGCTTTAACTCAAAAAGTTATAATCAATAGAATAAAAATTAATTAAAAGTTTTTAGCAGCAAGTTACAAGTTTCTATGTCAATTAGTTTGCAAATACAGAGGGACAAACTTTTTGCCACTTCGACGGGCCTTCAATGGCATTTCGCCAAGGATACACGATATAAGGGTTTATTATAACAAATCAAATCATTTACCAAATCAAGGTAATCAAATTATTTAGCATTGTCCGTAAACTGCATGCTGTGTTCACTAGTGTTAGGAATTACACCGTGTTTTTTTTTTATAGTGTAAGATTTTAGTATAAGTTTTGTATATATTCCAAATTGTGAACCAAATAAACTAAAAAAAAAATTTAAAAAAAATTCCTATATTTCTATCCGAAATGACCTGTAATTTGGATTATGAAACGGCTTTGTGCATCTATTTAAGTTTATCTATAAGACATTTGTAACCAAGCTATTGGTCGTCCTTTCAAGCAAAAAATAAAATAATATGGATACAATATGTGGTGTCTATAGCACTTACCATCAGCCCCATCGCTAGTTTACTATTTATTTTATTTTAAAAAGGAGAGTTGGTGGCCGTATGTAGACCTATTATACTTAATAAAAATAAGCCGGCCAAGTGCGAGTCGGGCTCGCGCACCACCACCGTACCACCACAAAATACAAATAGTGCAAAAAGACAACATCACGCCCAAGCGGTCACCCATCCAAGTACCGAACGCGCCCGACGGACATTACTTAACTTGGTGGTGAATAAAAACTTGTCACCGACTCGCGCTCGGTCCCGGTTACACCCTTTGGGTACGAAGCCTAAAAGTTATTATGTGTGTAAAGCAGTTGTGTTACCTTCTCCTTGTCGATCTGCTTGTTGAGTTCTTCTTTGTATGACGGCTCGTGCATGTGGTTTATGAGCGCGAGGTACTGGTCACGGAACATGTCGAGCAGCAGCTGCAGGGAGTAGGGCGCGTGCGGCGCGCGCGGCACCTCCAGCTCCGTGTGCAGCGCGTCCGTCGGCTGCAGCGCCACGCCCAGCGCCGAGAGACGCTGCTCCACGCACCCCGGCGGCGGCGAGGTCACCTGGGGCATTACAACTAGTTATACCACATCGTGTGGAGACACGTCGTGGCTTCCTAATGCTATCTGATACGAGTAGAAGTATGCCCTCCACGCACCCCAGCGCCGATATGGAACGAGCTGTGGACGAAGAACTGCTGGCTACGCTATGACGGCCTCGATATATAGATGCAAAGATATTTAAAACTACGGATAACAGGTCAGCACTCAAAAATACACGTTTGTATAGTGTATAGGCAGTATAGGTGCTCACCGATCCATTCTGCAGGGTGGAGGCGAGTGTGGTGGAGTGCAGCAGGTCGAGGCCGGCGATGGCGGCGGGCGCGCCGCGGCGAGGCCGCTTGTTGCGAGCCGCCACGCGCCGCCGCCCCGAGCCCGCGCTGGCGCTGCGCTTACTCGTCGCGCGCTGACTGCGGTCTGCACAATACAATAACACTTGTTACGACAATCTAGTTTTTGTAGTGAAAACTGTTGGGCGTTTTTTTATAATCTACCGTAACATTACATATTCTGTGAAAATTTCTACTGGCTATCTGTTACGGTTCAAAAGATACAGGCGTTAAAAGGATAGACAGACAGACTGACATTGTAGGCTTAGTAATAAGGTCACGTTGACACCCATTGGGTACAGAACCCTAAAAACATCCAAGAAACCTAGTATCCTCACACTCCTAGTAGCAGTCACCCACTCCTCGCACAATAGGGTATTTGACTACTTTTGGGAAACTATTGCACATTATTGTCTGATATAAAATAATGTATACTGCATTTATATTTTCTGGATATCAGTCGTATTTGCGATATAAATCGATGTTAAAGTTTGAATAAAAAAATATCGCGCCAAAACGCAGACCTGCGTCATAGCTCCGATCACGTGACTAATTGACGTCACACAAAACAAAACAACTGCAGCCAGGCTGCAAAAGTTTGATGATTAATTAATTTCTAATAGAAGTAATGGTTTATAAATATTGTGTAGTGCCAAAATGTACAAATACTTCCATAAAGACACCGGATAAAATATTTGTTCCTGTTCCAATGGACCCAAAACTCCCCAAAACTCGAAAAAAGTGGTTGGAACCAATCTAAGGTTGGAACTAAGTAGCTCGTAGAGAACCCAAAAGTATTGGAGCTAATTCAAGTGTTTCTATGTGCGAAGATCATTTTGAGGTACATATTTGAGTCTATATATTTCTATTATAATTTGTGTTTTTATTGCATTACTATTTTATGTACTGTTACTTTCTTTTTAAACATTGTAAAGCTCGACATAACCTAACAAAATAGTTATATCCACTTACTACAACATACTTTTTGTACAACTTGATTGAATGTTTTGCTTGGAGAACAATTAAAAATTAATACTGACATTGTAGTTTTTACGTTTTGAGTTCTGCAGCATAGAAACAATGACGTGGATTATTATTAAAGAAATATGCAACCATAAAAACATTAATTTTGGGTAAGTTACTGCTGTCTGCTTGCACAAAATGTTTCTCCATTCTTCTCACATTTAACCTCCGGAATGATTTTGGTGAAAATTTCTGGATAAATCGCTCTCAAAATAGCTTTACATCATTAAATTCGCAAATATCAATACAAAATCTGTTTGTTTAGATTTGTGTGACGTCACTAGGGATGAAGCCAGTTACAGACCGTTTTCGATCACGTGATCAAATGTCGAAAATACAGTTATTTTATTCGCGTTTTTTTACAAAAAATAAGCATATTTTTATCAAAAAATCAGTGAAATATGCTTTTTCATTATGTCATGTTTATGGATGGCGTCAATTGGCATAATATTTTTAATACAGTCAAGTACCCTATTGCCGCAACTCGGCGCCTCGCGTCCCTTGGCCGCCGGTGTACATCACATTGTCGTGCAACTTACTCGAGTCTGCGGAGGAGGCCCAGGGCGCGCCCCACTCCCGCGGCGCGGGCTCGGGCGCGGGCGCGGCGTCGTCCGTGCCACTCGACTCCTCGTCGCTCTCCTCGCTCGACTGCCGCACCTGCCGCCGCTTCGCTGCCGCCGCGCGCGCTCGCGTGCGTCCATTCTCGCCCCTACACATACACAAATATTAGTTCACTTGTTTGGTGCGACGCGACACATGGCTACAGCGACGCAGCATCCCTCGTTGTTACATTTGTTGGGTAAATAATCATTACTCTTCTTTCTTAGCATTATTTTCGGGCACCAGACCAGCAGCTTAATTGCAATATCCAAAAGAAAATAAATTAGGATATATTCCAAATCAAATAATTTGATTGGTTAATTATTTGTCAATTTTTATCCAACATGTTTAATTAAGACGGTTATTTAGTGTGGAAAACTAACTTGTATTAATATAAAACATAGTATATGGCACTCAGGGATAGTGCATCTTTCTACTAGTGAAAGTTTTGAATGTTTTTTTTTTAATCGGGTCGGTAGTTTCTGATATTACCTGCGACAAACAAACGTTCAAAGCTCTAACTTTACCTATTTATAAAATTTGTGTAGATGAATAAGTTTAGAAAAAACACGGTGGTGCGTCGCAGTAACTACATGTTTGTCGTCTCCACAGACCCTTATCCGGATAGACATCACGAGTTCACCTACTTTGCGTGTTTGTGGCCCGTATTAAGTTGGATCAATGCTCCAAAATAACTGTTTCATATTCGTCGCCTTGGCTACTAGCAAATCAGACGTTAATATAAATATTATTATGACAAATTGCACCATAGTAAACTGTAAATACTCTTTGATAACGGTCAGTCGTGCGAATGGAGTTAAACTACCACTTAATTGTTTTTGTGACGTCATAGTAGGTACAAAAAATGCGGCACACTGGGTGTTCATACAAATTGATGTGCTTGCGGGGTCTATCTTGATAAAGGTCTGTGGTTGTGTCGCATAAACGAGACCAAACCTTAGAGCACCAACCCAGTGACATCATATTTGTTATGTATGGAACAGAAAAAATCACACAATTGTACATTACTGCAGTGTCAGCCAATAGAAGAGTTGCGTGAATGATGTGGGCCAAGGCAGAGAAAATCATGTTCATTATAACATGAGTCCATCAACCGTCAATTACCGCCAAGGTATATGCGTAGTACTTTTCTCAAACATTGCGAGGATATTCACATACGAGGATATATTTTTTTCAGTCTTGCCGGCAACTGAGCATTTATGGACTCAAGTATGCTGGCCTCGGATACGCATCGGCCCAAATTTTCACGTTCGTCCATAAATGCTTCTGTAGCCAGCTGCTACAGTAATGTACAATAGTTATATAATTTTTTTATATATATTATTTTACTCTCAGATTTATTTGATTTTAGAAGGTATTTATTGACATAATAATTTACAATTTTGTAGAATCCAGCGTCAGGAGAGCATGTTGGTCTCAGAGAAACAGGCAAAAGGTTTTCATAGATGAATGTGAGAAATGTGCGTCGAGGCAAAGACGAGGTAGACATACCATAAGACCACAGTTATAAATCCATAGTCGTCTAACAAAGCCATCTAGACAGAGCAATCGTACGAGTTGAAGGGCGAGACGCGGGTATGGATGTACCAAGCTGCATACATCGCCCGTCTTAGTAGCTTGGTACACAAAATTCAGGGCTGACATGTGATAATTTTTTGGGCACACACCAAAACGTTGAGTACAACGTACAACATATTTACAAGGATTTTGCAAATCATCTTTAAGAAATAAAAAGATGCGATTTCTTTAATTTCCACACACGGGAGAAAAGTGGAAACTTGGTGGGAGGAAAAAAACCTCAACGAGTTATACTGCGACAGGACCTGGTGACTCCATCGTAATAGGCCGGTAATAGTGCGTAGGTCACCTTTTTTAAGCGACGAAAGGAGTATTCGACAGTATGTTTAATTGTTAAGCGATTACTCCGCCAATTATGAATTGAATTCGATGTTGTTTTTTTGTTTGGTAGGTCATATTATTTCAGAGGTGGTCTTATATAAATTTTATTGAAATTGATTGAGCGCTTTTTGAAAAACTCTACAAAAAACAAAAATAGATATAGAGATGACGTTTTGGTTTGTGGTTCCCTTCAGCAAAAGTTTTAAGGTGATGGTTGTTTTATTTTTCCAAAAAAAAATGTATTTAAATATAACTTAGTGACGAGACGAGCAAGCTTATGGTAAACGTCACGCTTGCCCATAACAGTTATAGCCACCCAGAATATAGAACTTCGACAGTTCAGTTCGCGGCAATGCACTGCGTTCGTCACGAGATGGCCAAACAAGATGGTCTGGTCGATCTCTTTATGGTACTAGAAGTCAATTAGCTCGAAATATGTTGTTCCAATAATGAATATCAGAGCATATTTGAGAAAAGAATATTGAATTAAATCTGGGCAATAATATTCACCTGACTGCTCTAGGTCTGGTGACCTTCCGCCTGCGCTCGGGCAGCGAGCTCGTGCTATGATTGCTGTTTCCATTCATGAGGTCGGGTGTGGATTGTCGCGTCGGCGGCGCACTTAGATTACGTTTACTGCTGCCTTCACCATCCTCATTGCCCTGGAAGTTATACACAACCATGAGCGACTAGATATCTTTCGTCAGATTTTCCGATTGCAATATTTCATAAATGTCAGAGTTCTAAGAGAGATCTCTGTATAAATTTAATAATAAAAACTTGGAACAGACCCTTTTGCTGACCTTGAGTTTCGGATTTTTCAGTCTTTGAAAGTATCTCTCCAATTTGGTCCTATCTATAATATGTAAATAGTACGAGACTGGCTTCCCCGTCCACGAGACGGAGCCCTTGAGCGGCGACATCTCGCTAACGTGCATGATGGTCCCGATGTCGCTCAGATTTCTGTCCGTTATTCTGAAGTTGAGTGGACAGAAGCTTTTCGAAGACACGATTTTCGCACCATCTTTCAAATCGGCGAATCTTTCCTTCAGCTGATGATCTACGTGAGGTCCGAAAGCAAAGTTGTTCACGAACACTATTGTTGCTGCATTGATTTTTTCTCTGTGCTCGTCCAGCAAAAAGTCGCCTTTTATTAATTTATACTCTCCAAACTTTTTGCCATACCACTTCATCCACATTCTAAAGTGGGAATCCATACTCTGAAAATGAGAGAAATTTGCTATTTAGTATTTGGATATTCACACAGAGAAATACAAACAAACTCATGATTCTGTTATAATAGGCATCATGACTAATATTTTTTTATTACCTCATAAAAAATCTGATAATAAATAGAGCACATCGACAAAAACAAAATTAAAATTAGTTCAAAAATAAATAAGATTTAATTTCATGCTAGACTGAGAGCGCACTATACTGAGCCGTGACGTCACGGCTCAGGAGCGCCATACAAATGCTATACTAACACACGCTTTGCGAGAAAGGGATAGAGCATCCCCTCCCTATCCCCACCTAAAACTTTAAATACTCATAGCTCAGAGATTTATCAGCCAATTCAAATTATTTTTTCAGTATGTGTAATGTATTTACTTATATTCATCGCTAAGCTGGTTATTTGTAATAAATTGAACATTAGGAATGATGCCTATTAAAATCATGATCATCATATCAACCTTAATGTTCTTACTGCATGGACACAGGCAACGACAATATAAATTAACTTTGGACACAGGCCTTTTCAGAGAGAGAGAGAGAGAGAGAGAGAGAATGGGCCAAAATCCACCATGCTGGCCCAGTGCATGTTGGTGAATGTCATGTCTTTGAACTTTTAAGGTTCTTGGACATAACGGTTCAGTCACGATGTTTTCCCTCGTCATAATTAAAATGTGTAAAAAAAAATTAACCCCACGCTTATGTGACTCGTAAAATAGCGAAACAGGGTATTTTGGAGATTAGTTTATAAATGTACGTCATTTGAGACGATAAATAAAAACGCTTGTAGCTATCACGAGGCATCGGAGCGGAGAGCGGATGAAAGCTCTGCAGTCTACTATAAAATGGTCGTGTGCTCAGTTGACGAAACAATAAATGAACATCACATTTCACTAACTGACTACACGTGTGATTAGATCAGTTGATGACGAAGTATTTTGAACAGGAATGAAAGTGGCGCACAACACGCGCGCGTAAGGGGAGTTGAAGTGGGACGGGACAGAGAAGAGAACGCGATGCAACTATCATGCAGCGCAGGCCAATGGGTTTTTCCCGCTAGATGGCACTGTCAGTGTGATTAACACCATTGAAGAGTTCCAGTATTCGCCTCCTAATGTTCATCATATCAGTTCGATAATACCAAATTATTTTATTGTCATCCGAATTATACACAGTTATTTTTTACTTTAGACATCTTTTTTTTTACGTTTTGTTTTATTTAGTTACAAGTGAAACTAATTAAAGCATGTTGAAAAAGAAAAGTGGCATTTGCAACCAGACAATTTGTTAGTGACCGCATAATTTGACATTTCGCGGTCAACTACTATCACAATTTTTAAACTACCGTTCCATTTCAGAGAAATTCGGAAGTGAAGTGGTGTCGAGATGTGGACAGAAAGGTCTGTATCAGACTTGTCAATTCTGATGTGTATTTACCAATTCGTGTAATAGTGCAATTTGTAGTTTAATTCTGACACCAAAACTAGTACTCTGCTTCCTTCACAATTTGGCCAAAACAGACCTATTGGGTGGTTCTAAACAAAACTAACCGAGACCATATGAAGGAGCCCAATGCGTTGGACAGATGAAATCCGCCCCACCCTCAACATCAACGTTGCCGAAGCGGTTCACGCTGCTGAATGCCGGAACAGATGGCGGAACATCGTAAGGGAGAAGTTGATGCCGTGATGGGTCATGACCCACAGCATTGGGGAATCGACGAAAGGAGGAGGGAACAAGACTAAATTAGCCTGCAGTAGAAGACAGTATGCAAGCAGTCAATACCTCTGCGTATTTGCTAGGTACTTCAGCCTTCTCAACGCCGAGGCAGATGCGGCAGGGCGTGGCGGCGGCCATTTGCAGCACCACCTGGCCCACACCAGAGCCCAGGTCCACGAACACATCCTCCGCCGTGATCTCGATCTGCTCTATCATCTGGCACACCAGCTCGTATGACGTCTCTCCGTACACCTGAAACATACAGTGGTTTCATTATTTTACTTACTCGTATGTATGTACACCAACAAATCTTCTGTGGATTTATAATCAAACTGCTTAGATCGTATTACAAAATGCAATTGTTTGATTGTATCTAGAGTTTCGGGCATAAAAAGAAAAAATAAACCCATCCGTATTTTTCAAGACGAATATAAAACAAGTAAACCACAAAAGTTATATGATTATTTACGAGATATTTACCGTGGTAAGGTTGTGGAGTGAGCTCCCGATATTTCAGCGCAATTACATGCACCATGTTCATGGGAAGACTGATGAATGCGGGTGGTTGGTCGAACAGTTAAAAAGTTAGGTGCAGACATAACGATCTACACTCTTTCTTAGTCTCTTGCTTACAGGGTAGATCGTTTTGTCTGCACCTGGATAACTTTTATCCGCGCGTAGAAGCGACACAGCTAAAATAATTATGTATGAGACGTTTGTTTTTCGTTTTAAAAACGGTGGGAAGACAATTTTCCGACGGCCCGTGCTAAGCCTGCTGGTATCATTTACCTTGAGATCTATACTGATATGGAAACACTCACCTCAGGCGAGAAAGGTTCATACTGATTAAGTTTATCTGGATCTGCCACCGCTTGGTTATAAGTCTGTTGGAGTATGTGCTTCAGTAATCCTTTCGAAGGGTATGTGTATCGCTGCGCGGGTAATGAAGTGCCCTTTTCCTGAAATAGAAATAGTTGTTTGTTTCATTGCTGAACCAATCATGGAATTATGATAAATAAGAACTATTTTTAGTACTGAGTACATGACACTGGGAAACTGTTTCTTTTTAACGTCCGACGCAAATAGAGGGGTGTTATAAGTTTAACGTGTGTATCGCAATTCGCATCGCAGTCGCTATGGCATCGTAGCTCCCAAACGGCTAAACCAATTTGATTAAGTTTGTTTTTGTATGAAATGTGACTTGATTGAGAGTGTTCTTAGCTATGATTAAAGACAATTTGTTTAGCAGCTTGAAGACGCAAATAGAGGGGTGTTATATGTTTAACGTGTGTATCTGTGTGTCTGTCTGTGGCATCGTAGCTCCCAAACGGCTGACCCATTTTGATTAAGTTTGTTTTTGTATGAAATGTGACTTGATCGAGTGTTTTTAGCTATATATAAAGAAAATCTGTTTGGGTCTTGAAGATTATCAGCACATCAAAATACAAATTCAATTTCATATTAATTTTGAAACTTTATAAGTATACTAGCTGACCCGACAAACAGAATTTTCCAATTTTACGGCCAATTTTCAAATTTTTATTTCCTTTAAACCATCCCTGTGTTGATGCGAATAACACAAACAAAAAATATTCAAATCGGTCAAGCCGTTTTTGAGTTTCAGCGAGACCAACAAACAGCAATTGATTTTTATATATAAGAAGACGATGATGATGATGTCACATTATTATTTCTTTCCTCTTGAGATGATTTTGGGGCTTATGCATTTGCCAGTGATAAGTATTAAAATATTTTCAAGTTAAATATAATATAGTCAAACAAGTCAGAATCAAGTAAAGTAAGGCACGGTCAAATCAAACTCATGCCCCAGTAAAGTGGCGGAGACTTTACAAGAGGTTTCTATGGAGCTCTGGAAATAACACGAAAATACTCGTTACATCATTTACCCACACTTGAACACATTCACGAACACTAAATAAATAATAATCCACCATTATTACATACTCATTAACACTCGAAAATACATAAGTTTAAGAAAATAATACAACGATCTGACATGTTTTTTTCACGTTGGCGCCGAAACTCCTCGCGCACAATGGCATCGATTCTGATGCACTCTAAACTAAACTAAATTAAATTTGACTGCTCTAAAATTGTTGCTATCCTTCTCTCACGTATTAAAATGAAAAGAGAGGCAGATAATTTTAGTCTTGTCAGATTGGTTTAGTTTAGTGAGTGGTATGACAGAATAGGCCTCAATATTTTCCTTGCATATCTGGTGGACCACTATACTCTATAAGAAATCTACCAGCCAAATGAGCAGCCCAATCTTAAGCTTTTCGCTTCCGGTTTGAATCTTGAAGTTGCATAATTACGTTAGTATTTTGGAAATCGTAGTCAAGTCTTCATTTATAGGATTTTCAAAAGATCCACGGAATATAAATAAAATCCTGCATAAAATTCTTTTCAACGCCGACATCACTTACTTGATCAGTGGCTGTTGCCCGCAATTTCGTACGCGTATACTTTAATATAATTTATAATCTTTCAACTCCATTTTGACCCCCTTTATTCGGCCCTTTCGCAAAATCCTTTCTCAGCGTATCTACACCCCATTAGAAATCAACCTGCCAAATTTTAGGGCAAGTAATTTTCGAGATTTCGTGATGAGTCAGCCACGAAATGATATTTCACTTTAACCGTAAAATGTCGAGCTTGTAATTATTATATCTGTATTTCATTTTTAATTATTGGTTACTTTTTAATTTTTTTATCTATACATTTTTGTTGTCTATATTACCACGTTTCTTAGTGTTTGCACATGCTTAACTTCTTATCTAATCTATATCTAAATATTCGTGAGAACCTGTTATTGGCTTTCTATAGTTTTTTCATTGTATATTTTGTGTAAAAAGCTGTTGGTTTTCCAATAAATAAATAATTAGATAGATTTCGATTTGATTAAATAAATGATTTAAATTCATGTGCATTTGCAAAAAAAAGCTAGTTATTGTGACAAGTGTACAAATTGTGATTGATAAAGGAAGTAATGACCGATATAACACGTGTGCAGCCCTATTACCACTATTACATAGCAATCAACATAAATAAAACAATATAAATTAAAAAAGGCTCGCAGCCTTGACACTGCGATCGCTGAGAAATGTCTAATCGATATAGCAATGCGTCATTTAAGAGCAATGTCGATGACCTTCAGTCTGAACTTGATTCAAGGTCTTTCGAAGCCAACTTTTAATACCTACAGATTCGACTACCAGGTAAGTAATTGAGAGAGGTCGTTAGCATCTTTAAATATGAATAACAAAAGGTTGCATTTGTTTCCGCAATTTACATTGACGTCAGTTTAGAGTTAAGTCACAATCCAGATTATGGTCTTCATTATCATTAGGCATTGATTTAGAAACACAGGTGTTGGGCTAGAGAAACCAAAGACCAAATAAAAAAAAATCATTAAACGTCCACTGCTGAACAAAGGCCTCCCTCTTAGAGAGGGGTGTCACCATATCCCCACGCTTCGCAGGCGGCTTGGGGATCGCAGTACGTTCACCGTGCATAATAATAAAACGATTCTTGCCACCCTCCGGTGGTTCTGGTCGCAGTTTTACGCATACCCTGCGTTTACCTAAATTAAAATACAGTTTAGAAATATCAACCTATTTATAAAAATATCTAACAACAATAATTGTAGGTTTCATTGCACAGATTACAAGTTTACTTTTGGTTCGGACATTTTTGAGTGCTGACCCATAATTTTAAACTCAGATCAGACAAGCAAGCGAGATATACTTTAGTACAATTATCGTTCGTGTTCAAATGTCTGTTTTTTTCTTTAGAAAACCGCGTTTTTTAAATTTTATTTTTTACTCTTGAATATACATAATAGTTTTGATTATAAGTATTAAGCATCGATAAACTAGGATTTTGGTTATTACAGGTTAAAGAGCGGTTTAAAATCTCAAGAAGTACGGCTCACTTACAAATTTTTTACGCACAAGAAGAAACTTGCAGCAACGGCAATGAACTAATAGTCCACGTGCAAAAATAAGGCGACAAGGTCGTCTGCTGGGCGAGTTCAACTGCATCAAGTCTGATTTATGCCAGATGCGTTTGCAAGCGCCACGCCACCTTACCATATCTCCCTTATTTCTCTGATCTGAGGTATGAAACATGATGAATTTTTATCGTTTAAATATTGAAAATTGTGCGTAAGAGATAGCTCTGGCGGCGAGCGCGGTCTTAAACGATTCCTATTATCTATATTATATTTTGAAATAGCGCAAACTATACAAACGACCTTCCTTCGATAACAAGTGGGCGGATAAGGCTGATGAACGACCAAAACAACCTTGCCATGTTGTGACACAAGTTGTAAAGTATATAACAGTTACAATCTATACATTTCAGCTAAGATGGGCTTGATTGCTTTTTGTCCTTACTTAGGTACTGCTGAATCGTACTCAAACAGCGTAGTACAATAGCGATAACTATGAAATAGGCAATCAATCGAACTATACTCGTAATTGCGGCTATTGATGTCGGTTATCGAGAGGTCGTAGGTATATAGGTATAGGTACAGTACAACTTGTTGAACACACTGCTGCATCATTGTTACAATCTGTCCTTTGTTGTTTGTTTTATACTGGCTATGTACTATGTAGATTTGTTATTGATCGCGTCTCACGCACACCACACCACGTGCCTTGTGCTCGTGATCCAGCGCGTCTGCTGTTGTCACGCTCATACACAGCATGCTAACGATAACTCGATAGAAGGACGCACTCCATAAAGTGTGTAGTACTGTAGTAGAGCCGCGCGCGCCATCTAAAGTACAGTCAGCGTCAAATTGATTTTAGCGTTCGGGGTATTCAAAACAATCGAAAATATATACAATCATTTTTGCAGGGTTTTGCGGAAAGGGTGTACTAAGCCAAAAGGGTTATGTCCATCATTATGAACTACTTTTACTATAGGACGAACCCTGAAGTCACGAAAAAAATATCTGCTGTTCCATAGAACTCCATGTTCCATTCTCACTCGACAAAATGTATGAAACAGTCATCGATATATAATATTATGTTTGAATATATTGAGAACATAATAAATAACAGCTGATATTTTTTCGTGATTATAGTGTTGATTCCATAATAAAAGTAAAATTTGTGTCTGTCTGTGGCATCGTAGCTCCCAAACGGCTGAACCGATTTTGATTTAGTATTTTTGTTTTGTTTTAAAGGTTACGTGGTCGAGAGTGTTCATAGCTATGATTCATGAAAATCGATTTAGGCGTTTTAGAAGATAATCAAATTTAAATGTTTTTTTTTTTATTACTCTTGTTTACCGTGAACGCTAAAATCAATAGGACGCTATGACTGTACGTAGACATACTCGTTACGATTGCGTGGTAGGTGCGTTACTGGTGAGGAGTTTGTGTTAGGCGGAGTGGCTGTGACGCAATCGCACTGTTCTCATACATTCGGCCCGCGCTCTTGCCCAAACAGCCCATATGGCGTTCGTTGATGTTAGCTGATTGCGTCACTCCGCTAGTACTTTACTTCGCTCGCGCCCGCTATCTCGGTGAAAATTAGAAAGTAGCTGCACACTAATTTATTGCATCGCATCGCATGCCATAACATAACACCATGCATTGTTTGTTTGTTTTATTAGCGAAAGATATTTCGATACATTTATTATTTGCGTGACATAGTAAAATAGCGCATTAATATTTAACTGTCGAAGTACTTACCGCTTGTCAATGTGATTTGAGAAAGAACAGATAAATGAACACTCATATTTAAATCAAATCAATAATTGCGTTGGGTCTTAAGGAGCACAACCGAACAGTTAAATTGTATTGCTGGTAAGGCCATGAAAATCATTGTTATTTGAATAAAATACGTGCCTTTGTTGCCCATCCTTTTAAAAGCAGGTAATTTTTCACCTTCCGTCGTAGTCGAACGACCCTTTATTGTATTGTAATGTAGTACAATCTAAAAGATTATAAAACTATCTAGGTAGGTACTTTTATAGTGAATGAAACCTGTTTGAGCGGATTGTCTCAGCTATATACCAATAATGCAAGGTCTCCTTAGGCTAAGCAAATAGAGAGATAGGTACCGAGCGTCGACGACTCTGGCGCAACCAAAAAAAGGTCATTAACACTACGAGAGACATTCGCGTTCGCTCAATATTGCGGTCATCGCCCCCACAATTATTGGCCCACGTTGAACCACTCGCTTTTATATGCCTTTAATTTTATGAATGACATTTAATTTTATGCAATCTAATATGCAACCGTATTCGGATTCATAGAGCGAAATTATTAGGAATAAAGATGCATAATATGAATGTTGCACTCCACCTGTTTTCGAAACATAGATAATAATTATGATTCCATTCCAATAAGTAATCCTACATAGTGCTGTATAGAAATGTGTCGCCAAAAGCATAAATAAAACGAAAATGAGGTCACTCCTCGTTGCTCTGTGACCGGTAATCGTTAACAAAATATAATAATTTTGAGTAGAGCAATTAAAATACCATTATCAGCAAACAAGCCCATTTACAAAATCATATTTTGATTATTGCACTGGAGCTAATAAACGAACTGATACATACTTCAGTTGAATGCCAACTGAATTTCGAAAATAAATCAGAGACTGCATAATGTAGTAATAAAACGCGGTCTCCAAGCACTAGAACTAGAATGTATATTTGTATATATGTATTTGTTTGTTTATGTTATTCTACTAGCTCGCAAAAAGCTTGTAGTGTAGGGTGCTGGGTACACGTTCGCAAGCGAGGGAGTATCCACCGTGCGCCGCCGCCCGGCGCCCCACCGAGCGCCCGCCAAGCGACAATGAGGCGACCGCCCTCGAGGCAAGGGTCGTCGGGGAGGCCGAGAGGTCATAAATAAGTGACACAGTTCTAAGGACTTTCAGTCTAGTAACCTCGCGTAAATATCGGTTGTTTTTTATTTTTTTTAACGCTGATAAATCCGCGTTTGACCACCAACTCGCCTGTTGGTAAGCGACGATGTGGTCGAAGATAACATATATAAGATATATGTGTGTTGGTAACCGTTTTTTACGATAGGATAACTTGAAGATAACATCGATATGAATGAAAGTAACTTATTAACCAACTTCAGAAAAGGAGAGGGATTTTCAAATCACTTTATTTTATTTTATTGATTGTTATCTCAAAACCGATTTTCTCTCAGATTAGTCCCATAGAAATTTCCTCAAAATCGGTTCAGTAGTTCAGTGGTTATTAAATCAAAATAACTGGAAAGAAAGTGTCATCCAAATAAACGAAATTGCGTATTTACTCATTTTGAAGACCGTTTTTGAAATAGATACTACTGGTTTCACTTCCGTTAATAATAAATAAATAAATATTCGAGACATTTTTGCACACACGTCAAATTAACTCTTTCCACATTCAGTCCAAAACAAGGAATAATTTACAAGTTGTTGGTTAACGGTGCAGAGTTCCTAATTAATTTGATAACAGTCTCTCGGTTCATCTACTGGAAATCAGAATACCGACAGCGCCAAACGATCAATAACAAGAGTGTGTTGTGGGTTTTTTTTAAATCATGCGTGATGTTCTCACTCTAATTATACAAACTAACAATAATTATAGTACCAAACACTTTACGACTGAAAGTAAGAGGTATACACAGAAACTTCACCTTTCCTAGTTGGCCTGGCACCTGCCCTGCACCTGTTCGCTCATAGCTGAATAAAAACTCCACCACGAGCGCGTGTTTATTATTATTATTATTCAAACTACACAATAGTAAACTCATGCAATTACTTTTTATGGAGTAAAATAATGTATTTTGCAATATAAATTTCCATTACAGTACAGTGTAAAGGAGCTACCTAAATCTGTATTTTTATAAAAAGCATCAAGCATCAAGCGAAAGCACGAGTGAAACTGGCACCTAATCAACTAATCTTTTTACTTGAGTCGATTATACGAAGTTTTATTAAATGAATAAATTAGGCCCTTTAGGTTTTTCGCGTTTTCGTGTCGAAATACCTAAGCAACTTCTAATTTCGCCTTATGCACAGCTTCCAAACTCTCTAACGTCTTTATGAAAATAGTATGCGTCGGGTATGTGTGTATAAATAGAGTTAGCCTCGTGCGGCGGCGGCGTCTGCGGACATCGATCGTTGCGTCCTCGCCGCCATCTTGGCCCTCCTGCCTCTCGGCTATTCGCCGAGCCCCTCACTGCCCCACATTCACCTCAGTCGCACAGTTTCGCACACGGCATGCGGTGCGCGCCCGCTCTATCTATATATTCTGCATCTATTATACTCGGTACAAGAATACCTTCAAGGAGAATATCTCTTCCGCGTTTTTGTTTATTACATAGGAAGCGAGTGATGCAGACTACTTTTTGCCGTTATGTATTGCTTTCCACGCTATTAGCTGATAGTGTTACTTAGTTTTTAGTATTTTATCTGCTTGATAAATTGAGACAGAACGCATCTAAAAATAAAGAAATATTTATTAGTTGATGTGAATAATTATGTACTTTTAAATAATATATCCCATCCCATTCATTTGTTAATGATTAAATATATTCCTTAAGAATGTCAATGGAAAACACCCTTCTATGTTGTTAGCACCTGCGTGTGTTGTTTCAATAATTCTGAACTAAGTTCAGCTGCTCTGCAGGTTTACATTGAAGTGTGTTTTCTGACAACGCAATAGTGAATGGGTCTAACGGGTCGTAGTCAAGAAACTACCTGGAAACAATGCACAGTCATAAAATACAGTTAACAGCAATAAGCATTTGTCCTTGAATTGTATTCACGGCCAATAAAAAGACGCAACGTAATAGCAGCATTCTCTCCACGAGATTAAATAAAAGTTGTAACGAAACGTAAAGATAGAGGCAATGCAATGACTTTATTTTTCAGCTTATTTTTTTGTTTCTTATCAAAAAACTACACAGCGAATGAAAAAGATAAAATCATCGCAGTCACAGAATGCAATGAACTGAAATCTTGTGTATCAACAGCGTGTGGCTGTTTTGAGATTTCGCGAGATTATCGTAATTTTTGCGATGTTTGCAGCATAGTGGGAACTTACCAGTGCTACTACGGAGTCGATGGCGCGGTTGAATCGGTCGCAGAGTGCTCTCATACTCTCGTACGAGTGAGTATCGTAGTCGCACAGGATGTTGTGTTCCAGGGCAGCCTTCATCTCGGGCAGGTCGTCCGACACCCACCTGCGACAAAATTTATGCATTCTATTACCTAATCTCATAGCGGTGTCCAGTTTGGTCAACATCGTTGTGAAGAATGTGGTAAACCCACTTTTCATATTTGAACAACTAGACTTATTAGTCGCTAATTTAAATTAGGTATTCGGGAGGTTCTGCTTGTAATTAATATAGATCTAATAAATCGACGAATATTGGGTTTTCAGATATTTTATTGACGTGAGCTGTCGGAATAAATATAGGTACGAGTCTGCGGCGTTTCGTACATCATATATTATAGCCAGGTAAAGCTTCACAACCTTGAGGAGTCCTTTAATAATAAGAAAGGTCGTGTGAAAAAGGTTCAAATATATTCTCTGAAATATTGTCCAGACTTTGAGTCTAATATTACAGTATGAAATTAAACTGTGATTACCGAGAGATTTGTATAGTACAAGTTGTAGTCTGTTATTTGCCAATAAATTACATGTGGTAAATTCCCTTAACCATAACAGTTGGCGTGTAGTTGCTTTGTTGACAAAGTTATCATGTTTCCCAAAGGAACCCAATTCAAAAACAAACATCGTGTTATTATTAGAACACGGTTTCAAGGCCACGAGCTAAACGTTCATACTATGTATGCGCACGTCCGGACAAAAGGAGGTCAAAGTGAAGGCTCTTATCTCGGGTTAGGACACTCGGATAATCTGACGTAGGTACATGGCGTGATCGATTCTTCCTACAATGATAGTTCAACTTGCTCATGAGTACGTATTTTACACATGGATTGAGTTGGATTGAATAAGAATTAAAATTCCAAGCTTACCGTATGGTTTCTACAATTTCCAGGGCCCCGTCGTGTTTGTCCTGTAAAAAAGAAAATTTGACATTATTCGCGGGAAAGCCTAGTTTATCATTTATTCGAAGAAGATAAATAACTTCGAAGGGAAACTATATTCGTGAAGTTAATGGATAAAATAGAATCGCTGGTAGCATGACTGGCCGACGAGGCACCGTAGGTTTTAGGTTATTTTTAATCGATTTTGAAAAGTTTGTCTGCTACTTGCTCGACCCCCAGCAAGCTACATTTCTAGTGTCTACTCTAAGGTAAGCCTATGTAAGGTACACTTTAAATGGGGATGTAATTTGTGGCGTTCTAAGGGGGAGGCCTAGGTTCAGCAGTGGACGTCTTCTGGATGATAATGATATTCGGGACATTTTTGCACACAAGGTAATCTGACCCCAAATTAAGCAAAGCTTGTGATATGGTTGCCAGAGACTGATATACATACATATATCGTTTTTTAAATACATACTTAAATAGATATTAACAACCAGACACTTGACAAATGTTCATCACACAAATGTGGGAATCACCTAACCTAGGTGGAACCTAGGGAATCCTAGGGAACCTAGGTGGGAATCGAACCCACGCCCCCAAGCTCAGAAGGCAGGTTCACTACCAACTGGACCAACGGGCTATCTAAATGAATTAAAAAGTGGGCATACACAACACTAGAAAACACTAGCCCAAATAAGTAATTAGAGTATATTTGAAAAGATAACCGGTTTGAGTTTTTTCTTAATTTTGTATCCTGGGCTCAAATAGGTACATACTACTTAACCCTATTTGAATCCAAAGTGGCCTATTTCGATTTTGTTATTTCATACTGAAAGCATCTTTACTCTACACTCTAAAGTATAACAACAAATAATAAATAATGATCAAGTGCGAGTTGGTGACAAGTTTCTATTCATTACCAAATTATGACTGGTAATTTTGTGGTGGTGCAGAATCCTCAGTGAGCGAGCCCGACTCGCACTTGGCCGGTTTTTACATTAGAGCTAATACAAAAATACGTAGAAAAAATACGTTTGTTGTATAACAACAAATAATAAATAATGGCCAAGTGCGAGTCGTTGACAAATTTCAGTTCATTGCCAAGTTATAACTGGTAATTGCTTACCCGGATGACCTCTTTATTATTTCATCGGATTCAAATGCCATATTTTACTAACATGGAAGTCGGTTTTTCAAATTGATAATTATTGTATTTTGTGGTAGTACCCTCAGTGCGCTAGCCCGACTTGTACTTGGCCGATTTATTTTTGAAAGGTGTCAGCCTGAACTATACTCAACAAGGGTTGGTAGCGATGAATTAAACGTGTTCTTGTGTCCTTGTCTGGTAAACGTGTCATATCAAACGTATAATCACCTAATTCTACAACAACGCGCGTATTTTGATTTCATACGTGTTTACGCGTGTGAGATGAAACGTGTCATGGCTTAGTGGATGTCGCCTGTCCTGCGAACAACAGCTAATTGCGGCACCTAATCCGCTCAGTTGGAAAATCACGCGACCGCAAACCGTATCTGGACGCGATAAGAATCACGTTCGCGTGATTTTCCAACTGAGAGGATTAGTTGCCCCAATTAGCTGTTGTCCGTAAGGCCCCTGTCCTCGGTTTCCGTACTTCGCAGGTCGTTGTTCATAGATAAAATAAACGCGGCTCATTGCTGTTTGTTCTGCATTATTAAGAGTCGATACTCGCCACCACATCACGCGTCGTCAGCTCAAATCGAAATTTTGCCCTTGCGTTAATAAGTGAGAAATCTATACGATTTACGCTTGCAGGAAGAGATACGCACGAATCGGCTCCCGACTCAGAACTAAATAACGTAAGCGACAAATGATGAAACTCCAGATTACTTACAAATAACGAATTAACATTAAATTACATTACATAAAATTTAATTAGAATAGGTATTAAAATAAACAACAACTAATTAATTTCTAAATTCGGAAAAATACTAAAAACGTGTTCTAGAAGGCCTGTTTTCGCCGAATTATTTAATCGAAGTTTCACCAACCATGTCATTGAACTTATTTATATCCTCGACTATTTATAACCAAAATATGAATGAGGTACTGATTGCCATAATCACGCAAATTGACGCAACGCAACCCAAGTTGACGAACTTTTAATTTGTTGTTGTGAACTTATAATTTTCCTGCTCAATTTATTCATTTCTCCTGCTCGTAAAGTTCTTGTTTATATGCCCGATGTAAGTGGACTAAAATAGCTTTTAATGATCTTGCACAAAATACTTTTTTGCACTAGTGCATAAAAGTAAACAAAACCTTTAAAAAAACTGAACTGTTCTGGTTCGTGCATAATACAGAACCTTGTTAAAATTGTTCCAAGGGGTTCAGTTTGTAACACGTGTAGGAAGTTTCCTTCGGTCTCTAATAATAAAGACCCAGACATAACCTTTTTCGAATAAAATGAAGTTTTGGTGCCAACTTTGGTCATAATGGCTTAGCCTACCCAATAATGAGAGATAAAAAAATTGTTAATGTGTAATAGTAATGGTGGATTATTATTAATTAAGTGTTAGTGATTGTGCTCGAGTGTGGTTTTGTGATATAATGAGGTAAAACATGTATTTTCATGTTGTTTCCAAACTCCATAGAAGCCCCAAGTAAATTCTAATAAAGGTATTACTTACAAATATCACTGATTCATTTCCTCGCAATTAAAGTGAAAAGCTGAATGTATAACTTGTGCTTAAAACTCATTTTATCCTCGACTTCAAAAGCTCAGCTTGACAAAAACGCCTCGGCTAAAATGACTCGTTTTAAGCACTTGTTGTACAATCAACTATTTTTGTTTAATTGCGTTTTTAATCTAGTTAATCAAGACAATAATATTCAAAGTCATTTCGCCACCGAAAAAGTTAATAAAATTAGCAAATTTTATTTTTTCTGCTGGTGACATGCCCTTGCAGATCTTTCATGATAGAAGCCGTATGCCTGTCAAATTGTATGAAAACCCAGCGTACAGTATTTTTTGTATGTTGTGAGAGAAAGAGCGATGTAGTTATGGCTAACTGTTTTCAAAAGGTTTTTTGCATCTAACCTATACAGATCTACTAGATCTGCAGATCACATGACACAACGACATGGTCTACATTTAAAACATGTGTTCAAAACGCGAAAGTGTAAAATTACTAACCTATCCAGATCTGTGCATGTCCTTGATAATTGTGATATTAAGTAGTAGTATAATGCCAAATATAAAAAAATATCAAAAAAAAACACAGTTTACAACAACCGACTTCAAAGAACATTCAATAAATGGGTTTAATGTTTCATCCTATAATTTTTCTTCCATAGAAGTGGAATATTTTTTCTAAATTTAAAAGGGGCCTCGAAATATGGCCTATTTAATTAATTTTTTTTATTAAAATCCCTTCACAAATGGTAAAGAAAGAAAACAAAAAAATGCTGTCGAACTGAGAACCTCCTTTTTTAAAGTCAAAATATAAGAAAATAGAGTGAATTATTCATCAGACAAACAAGGTAGATGTATATAACAATTATCGTACATGGCCAAATGTCTCCGTATTTAATTTTAAAAATTCACTCTAAATTCCGTTTATCGCAAAAACTGTAAATACAGCTCACTGACACATATTTCATGCATAGAAACTTGAAGTGACATCCATAAACTAATAGTCCACATGCAAAATAAAACCGGCCAAGTGCGAGTCGGGCTCGCGCACTGAGGGTTCCGTACCCACAAAATACAATACTTATCAATTAAAAAAACTGACTTCAAATTTAGTAAAATATGGTGTGGCATTTCGATTCGAACGAATGATGAGGTTACCTAAATAGAAAAATACGTTGCTTAACTTGGTAATGAACAGAAATTTGTCACCGACTCACACTTGGCAAATATTTATTATTTGTTGTTATACTTTAGAGTGTGTACTATAATCATGCCATGTTTGACGCTTGTATGTATGACTATTTTACATTAGATCTAATACAAAAATATGTTTGTTGTTTGTTTGTTGTTCAATTTTACTATTAGATTTTTTTATTATTTCTTAGTTTATCCGTCGTAACATTACATATTCTGTGTTACGGTTCAAAAGATACAACCGTCAATAGGTAGGACAGTCGGACAGTCAGATAGACATCGTAGTAATAGGGTCCCCTTTTTACCCTTTGGGTATGGAACCCTAAAAAGGGCAGCAAGGTTATCTGCTGCATGAGATCAACTTAAGGTATCAAAAGGTACCTGATTTAGGCCAGATGCGTTTGCACGCCCTACTCCAACGACCGACTCTAACTGATTAATTAAATCTTGTCATTATGACAATGTCTAATTTAGCTTGCAACAAAAAAAAAAGTTATTATGGTTAGTCTACTTTTGGTTTAGACATTTTTGAATGCTGAACCAATATCCATAGTTAAAATATATTTAACCGTAAACGTGCTGTAGCTAGCAAGCGAGACATCCAGAATGAAAGAGAATGGAAAGGTTATAATTAGGTCAAAGGGGAAAAAAACAACTTACTTTCAACCTACCTACTGTAAAAATGAAGAGTTATCAATGTGAGCTAGTTGTTGAGTGCATAATATATAGCATAAAATGCACCAGATTTAAAAGGGAAGAAAACTAACTAGGTTATTAAACTAAAGTGTTTATCATCAACTTTGTACTTACCTATTTTAACTACAGTGTAGGTATAACCATTGACTATTGTATTGACTGTGATATTGCATACCTACCTACCTAAATCATTAAACTTCAGTAGGTATTATTATTGAGAAAATGTAATAATAATGTACCTACCTATTCTTCACTGATGAAAGGCAAGTTTAAAATGTGAATTTCTAATAATAATATACAAGTTAGGGCAATGTGAAGAGCAATTTACCAAGTAATAGGTATTTCTGGAAGTTTGAAATGAAGTGAGAGAACGTTATTCCCTAACTACCTGTAAACCTTTTAGCAACAACAAATATGTAAATAAATGACGAATGTACCTACGCAACAGTGTGTACATATCTAAAAAAAGCCGACACCTTGACAAAACACGAGGTCAATACACTCTTCGAACCCATGTGACGTGAGTTATCTAAATATGATACCATGCATTACGTACATATACAAAAGCCTATCAAATGCAGCACGTAGTCCTAACAATATGAATATGCAACGCTTGCTGCTAACCTATGCCGTTAGTAAAATTTAGCTTGCAAAGCATAAGTGCCTAAAGTCACGTCTTATTCCAGCGCTGCATCTTCCAAGAAATAAATTCTTTTGCTGATCTTATTACATCATCGTATAACAACAGAAACCAAACAAATATATACTGTTTGTATATTATTGATAATGATAAACATGTGTATCAAAACAATTACATAGCATCAATATCTAAACTGTAATAAATACAAAATATTTCGTACCGAGCCATGACCTGAAGTGAGGGGCCATGTATAAACAACAGGTTCCGCGCCTGCAGGGGAATGCAGGCGTAAATCCAAAGCCATGATAATGAAACCACGGCATTAATGCACACACTTTTCACTTAAAAACTAAAATTATCACTAAAAACACTAGAATATTAACATAATTTCACTGCACTTTCACACACACACACTCCGAACAACCGTGCGCCATCTTGAAATTATTTATTCAATGGCCGCCAATCAAGTGTTGCCATGCAACATTTTTGTTTCACGTCAAAGCATTGTCAAAGCCAGTGAATTTCCAAAAATTGTCAAGTGTCAATATCAGAATTTCACAAGTCCTTCTTAGTTTTTTTTTTTTCGGGCAAGTGCCTTTAATAACTAAACAAAATACAAGCTAAAACTAACACTACAAATACAGTTAGACTGCCCATAGACCGTTGAAGGTCTAAAGACAATCCAAATGCTCAAGCCCACTACCAGTTGGCAGCGTACCCAACATGCTGGCGGCATTACCACGTTGAATTGCAATGCTAATGCGTTGAGCCAGAAACACGGCAGCATTTTGGTCACGCGTCGCATTAACCAGGCGCTCTGAAAGATTTTTGAAAATGAGGTGAGCTCCCGGTCCCCAAGGGCCCAATGTCTCGACCCCAAACGCCTCAAATATGTAACCACTGCCGAGGTTAGCATATTTGCGTCGCAAATATGTATGTCGTAATAAATATCCTAAATATAATATAATATAATATCCTTGCTAAATATCCTTCTTAGTTCAACATAGGCTGCGTTCCAAAACCGGCGAATTTCACCCGATGAGGGTGAAATTCACTCGATGCTGGTTCCAAAACACCTTGTGAGTTTTTCACCTGGTGTTTTGGAACGCCTCAGAGAGAGTAAAAATTCAACCGGTAGGTGAAATAATTCACTCTGCAAAAACCAGCGTTAAATTTCACCCTGCTGTCAGAATCGAAATGATTGACAGTAAACAGCATGTTTATCCGTTTATCTGCCACTAGCCTATATAGCTTGTCAAAAAATAATTAAGAAAGAAACATTATAAACAAAATAAATAGAGTAAAACAATTTAGTTTTTAAACTCAATTTTATTTTTTAAGGCAGTTGAGGTTATTTTGATATGACAAAAATGTCAATGGTATTATTGACAAGGGTAAATTTCCTGCGGTCTTATTCTAGCGCGCTCGAGATAATTTCGGTCACTCTTACACATAATGACAATCCCAACGAGAGAGAATAAGTCCGAAATAATCTCGAGCGCGCCAGAATGGAGTCCTTCGTTCCAAAACATAATTCACCCCGTTTGAATATTACCCGTATTAACCCAGTTCCGAAACCAAAATTCGTGCAACGAATTTCACTCGACAAAAGACTATATGTTTTGGAACGCAGCCTTAGTTGTCAGTGTCATGTCATGCTGAGGCCATGCTAGTGTCAGATTGTCAATGCAAAAGCCAAGAAAAGCTTGAAAACTACTAAATTACTTGGTTTTGTAAATACAAATAAAATAAAATTATATGAAATCTGATCTCTCCGTATATATATAGTAGACTTTGATCTGATCGAAGGACCAGAAGGACGTAGATTAGATCACGTACGTAGTTTCTCCCTCTACGGTGGAGGAGAAAGGAAATTTTGAAGAAAAAAAAAACTACGTAAAATACAAAGTACCTACATAAAGGTCAACATTGGTAAAATAGATTAGAATTACCTCTATTGTATTCTCTTTGAGAATTACTGGCTGCTGTTTCTGGTACCTAGACTAAACCCTAGACCATGGTCACAGAAAACATAATAGACACCATGGTATAAGAATATATTGGATCATGGACTAGACCTATCGGAATAAATCTTCACGCTATCCACTGTGCTATCCACCAAACTCGTGATCATACCGTTCTACGTTTGTGCTACGTTGCTTAAAACTCAGTGATTATCACAGAATGCACCTTATTAACATGGTGTGATTTCAAATGGTCATTGATATAAATAGAAATACTTGTGTACTCCAAAGACCCTGTCAGAGAGTTACTTCTGTCGTGATACCTACTTCTACATCGGCGGTGCTTACAAAAACAAATTCAACATGTCATCTCATCTCACTTAATTGGGCCTAATTGTACATCAAGTTTGATATTTGATTAAGTAAAGCTTTGTTCATAAAATTAAAGAATACATAGATAATAAAATGTCAGACTCAGAGGATTCCGATGATCAATTAAAAGATCTGCTCAACATTAAAAAAGAAATAGACATATGTAAGAAGAATCCAGCAACATCTCAAATGTTTGTATCGGGTTGGGATGATGCCGATCAAGATATTGATTTGGTAGAAGATCCTAAAGGTATGATTTTGAACCCTTTTACTGTATGAAGTAGCTTATTAAGGATACACTTAACACATTGCTCTGCTGCACTGTTCAGGCTATGTTAGGTAAAGCATCAGGTTGATCCAATTAATTTTTACATCCCAGAACATATTACAGACTAAATTTGCTCATCCATTATTGGCCAATTTAATTCATCTTGCCCCAATATTTTGATACAGTCAATATTATCACTATTGCTACTAGGTGCCCCAATATTCTTAGATGCAATTTTTTTTTTTAATATAACAATTGGCATAAAGCTATGCACCACCTGATGGTCAGTGGTCACCTCTGCCTATAGACACCTACAATATCCGGGGCATTGTCAGTGCTTGGTCGCCTGTTCCAAGTTAAACCACACATGGCTATTTATATCCTTCTGCTTTGTCTTTTTACCTCTAAATTGATAATAAATATTTACAGAGTTGCCCTGTGCCTGTGTGGTACTTTCAAATGATTATAGACCTATTAGATACAGCATAAACATATACAGTTACCAAAATAGCGGCCATCCTTTTTTTTATTTCTCCAAAAAGATCTAAGGTTTTTAAGGTCTTTTTGTTCAAATTCTTTGGTAAAAATGTCTTTCGTTTCCGAGATCTGTTGGGTTCGACCAACCACCAAGGTTCAACCTTCTGATGGTCACCCGGTTTTTCTTTTGCTTCTGAACCTCCCTCTACACTACTGTATGCTCAGATTTCATCCCTCCCAACCTCTCCAATGTATGAATTCTATTCTCTAAGTCAGTCTGTCAGTTAATGCAATAAATTTTTTATTTACTCTATTCTACAGGAACTGTTTATGGTTCCATTATGAAAAGTAACCTGTGTTAATACTTACACACAAAATTTTAGACAGTAGTTTATATTCTCTTTGGCAATGTTAATATTATTATTAGTTGCACCCTATGATTTCACCTGCTACCCAACAGGTACCATATTTTTTTGGGTTAATAAGTAGCGTATGTGTTAATCCAGGGTATAAGCTAACTCCATTAATTTTTAACATCTGTTCAGTCATTACAGAGTTAAATGTGGATAGATACACACAGAATTTTCCCATTTATAATATTAGTATGAAATATACTTATACTGAGTTATACTACATAATTATAGCTGGTTTGGGAGTTCCTAGACTTAAGGGATAAGGGGAGGGGAGGGCGGATGTACTGTTATACGAAAATTTTCAAGATATCCTTACAATCTGCTTTTTTGGTTTCGTCTGCTTGCGAACATGACACAAAATACTACTAATAAATTAAATTAAGGTTTTTTTTTCCAGCAAATCCAGTTGATCATGTATTATGGGCAGCCGAAAATGGCGAGTTAGACACACTCAAAGATCTATTACAGTCTGAACCAAGTCTTCTACTACATGCACAGGACTCTGACGGTTACACACTGTTACACCGAGCATCATATGGAAATCATATAGAAACTATTAATTACTTACTCAGTCTTGGATCGAATGTTTCCATGAAGACTGAAATGGGCTGGACTCCATTGCATTCTGCTTGCAACTGGAATAATTACTTAGTTGCTGCTCGTTTGCTGGCAGCTGGAGCGGACCCAAGAGCTCTATCGGATGGAGGTAAAGATATCAAGTTGTATGCAATTTTTTACAGAATTTGACGTTCACCTTAAAACTAACAAAATTTAACCCTTATAGGATCACTTTGTTGTCCGTCTGTTTGTGTCCGAGATCTTTTTTTGGAGGACCATGTACAGTTATCATGACGAAATTAATATACTGAGGTCGCAGTCTCTTGGAGGTGGAAAAAATTCAAGGTTCAAATTCAACGCAATCAAAAGACAGCCTTTGTGTCCTATATTTTGATCACAAACTCAGAAATCAAAATCTAAATGGCCCATTGACTTAGGATAATGAAATTTGGCAAGAAGCATGATCCAATGTCTTCAATTGGAAGTTATATACCATATTATTTCTTTTGCAATTAAAACCTTACATTTTGTTTTATTTACATTACATGGGAATTACTCATGTAAGATTAAGCCGGTTACTCCGATTATTGTTTCAAACGCATTAGGCGGTCTTACATTTTGTTGCTGGAAAACTGAAAGTAATGTAGAGTAGACCGATATATGGATCAAAAAATTTTCCGCTGCAAAGTTAAGTTTCACTTTCAATATTTCAACCTTTGATTCGACTGCTAGAGTAATGTTTCATGGGTGTGTATGTAAGATATATTTATTAAGTTTGTACAGAACCATCAGTGTGCGAGCCTGACTAGAACTTGGCCGTTTTTTTATGTACCTAATATAATTATGCTGTGTATGTTGTTTCAGAACAAACGCCAATGCACTTAGCATCAGCAAAAAGTCATAGCAAAGCTACCTTGCTTATTCTTTTTTTAAGAGATGATTCAGTAGACATAGCTAGAATGAAAAATAAGTCTGGTGAAACTCCTGAAGAACTAGCCAAAGGCCATGGAATTTACGGACCAATGTTCGAGATGGTTTGCCCAGCAGCTAACTATATTAGATCATTAGCTTTTACTTGTAATCCTTATGTGCGAGAGACAATACATAACTGAATCCTTCTTTTTGTATTACATTTAAATCGCACCATAAAAGAGGATGGCGGCAAAGAGTGTGCCTACTCAACAGGAACTTACTTGTTACTTGTGTAGCGGGCATTTTCCGCAACTAGGCCATTCATTGGCCCATTTTGCGTCACCCGGCTGCAGCTAATTCAGCCACCCGGTCTCCTCCAGGAAAGCCAGCAGCTCGCTTATGCCTGCGCAGGCCTCCCAGAGCGTCCTCGGTGTTCCGAGGATAGTGTTTCGTTGTTCTGCCACACTGCTGCACTCCAGCAGCATATGTGCGGCCGTTTCTTCAGTCTCCAGACACCCTCTACATAGGGGACTGTCAGTAACCCCAATTTTAAAAAGGTGTTTGTTTAAAAGGCAATGCCCTGTAATAACCCCGACAATTTGCCGGAGTTTGTCACGTTTTAGATTCAACAATCTACGGGAGTATCTCGGATTGAGTTCCGGGAAAGCTTCCCTTGATACTCAACAGGAATAAAACATCCTAATATTATAAAAGCGATAGTAACTCTCTCCCTCTGTCTGTTCGCTTTTCACGTCTAAAGTCTAAATGGCTATAAGTACAACATTTACTAATAGCAATTGAATTAATATTAACTAGAAGATAAATATGACGAATTACTGTAGTAAGGAATAATTGCTATAACAAAAAATTCTGACCAACAATCTCATACTTATACTACGTTCAATGATTCTGACAGTCATCAGGACGAGGTTCATCAGGGAGAAGGTTAGGTATATAAAAAGTATCCTATGTCATGTCACTCTGGCCCTTCAACTATTATCTATGCAAAAAATCACGTCGGGGCATTGCTCTGTTACTATGTGAAAGAAAAATAAACACACTTTCGCATTTCGCGGGTGTAAGCTATAATAAGTAGACATCTCAACTGAACAACATAAAATTCTATCACAGATTATAGGGCAAATAAAACTGAAATTTTCCAATTTGTATAACCTATAATTAATAATAATTGTAACACAGTATTACAAAATAGACATCTCCTGTACTTAGATGACAATCACCACTTACACTATAATTACAATTTACCTAAATTATCTTTGAATTTACTAACAATTATGTGACACAAATTTTAAGCGCATGGTACACCTATCCCTCCCAAGGTATCCCTACTGGTAGGGATAAGTGGGGGGGGGGGGGGGGGGCACCACTTAGATCTACCGGTAGAGCTCGATGGAAACTCTTAGTTCTCTTATCTTTATCTATATTATATTCGCGGGGTTTTTAAGCCCCGCCCGTCTGGTCTTGGTTTGCGTGGGGTCATTTTAGAGCCCGCGTTACTTTTCTATAGTTATTATATTTCGATGACATCTATACTAATATTATAAAGAGGAAAGATTTGATTGTTTGTTTGCATTGAATAGGCTCCGAAGCGACTGAACCGATTTGGAAAATTCTTTCACTGTTGGGAAGCTATACTATCTCCGGGTGACATACGCTTTATCATATTTTTTTTTAAAATATGGATTCTTACTAAAACTCCAATAATGTAATCCAAGGTGTAAAAAAATAAGACTTACACCCATGCGAAGTGTTGCTAGTATTAAATAAAAATTAATTTTATTGTCAATTCTGTTATTTATTACTATTTAGTTATTCCCAACTATAAAGTGAAATGAATATAATATAAATTAATAAAAGTAATTTTTTGGTTGTCCTAAAAAACCGTTTAACCCTTAGCCGGGTATTGGACGAATGATGGCCACTTCATAATACACGAAAGAGGAATAGAACTCTGCCAGTTAGAAAAAAATTGAAGTGGCCATTATTTGTCCAATGCCTGGCTAAGGGTTAAACAAGAATTCAATAAAACTAGCAATCGATAACTCAAAAATTCAAGCCACCTCAAAAACGGGAGCAAGCATAATAATATAGTATGTGACATCATAGCACAAAATAAGCAAATACTACGATTGGTACAAGTAAAAAACATACTGATAATATAACATAATTGATTTCTTGTTTTTTTTAAAGTAGGGATAAGTGAACTAAGAGTTTCTTCTAACCCCTACAAGTAGGGATACCTTGGTAGCATGGTAGGGATAGTGGTACCACGCGATTTAGCGCATTTATATCTTAATCCCTTTAGTGCATTAACGCTAGTTAAGCTGATCTATGATATTAAATGATCTGTCAATTTCTCCCGGACGAAAAAAGTCACGCGTAAAGACAAGACAGATTTTTTCAACAATAATATTAGCTTATCAAGCGTTCTTTGCAAAGAGAGTATAATATGACGTATGGTTAATGTATGTATTACAACTAAAATTCTACCATACACAATGTATCTGCTTATTTATACATTTTAGATGCCATTCTTTCTATGACATGCATAGCTCCAGAAACCAGATACGTGTCAGCATGTAAATTTTTTAGGCTTGCAATTAAGTTCCTTCTATCTATTTTATGCAGATCTGACGACTGACGAGCATGAGGTGTCATATAGGGTAACACCAAACACCCCAATCCAAAACTCTTCAACCTGACACAGTTCTTCCAAATATCCTTCAAATCATCATCTTTGATGATTGGACAAATTGGCAGCAAATTAATAGCATTAATACATTTAAGTTTTTGCCGTTCCGTTATAGGATAATCCGCACGTTGAAATGGGGTCAATATAACAGCACGCCAAGCGGCGCATATCACAGCATCAGGAGGACCAGCAATTTTCAGAAGCAATGGTATAATTTCCTCAACTAAACCAGCACGAAGCAGCAGAGGAATCAAATTTCGGATGATTCGCGTATTTCCGAAGTGGCAAGCGAGATCAGCAGTTATCTTGAGGCCATCAATGTTACCATCAATAGCTTGTAATAACTGTTCTAATGCACGACATTTGTCTTGCATAAAGGTTACTACAACCCAAGGCATATCAATGTTTTCTAGCTTTACTGTACTCAGAAGCTCCAAAAGTGATGTCCACAAAGCATCTCTTTCTCTATTTGTTACTTTCATAGCAGTATCTGGTTCAACTACACTCATTAGGCATTGAAGAGCCCGCATCTTTTTACACTTGTTGTAATCACTATCATCGTCAAAGGCAATTCGCGACAAGTAAATTGCACCCATTTTAGGACAAGTTGCTTTCAGTATATATTTTGCAGTCATTAGTTCTTTCGAACTGAGTGCGGATCGTTCGTCTTTTCTGTTTTCAGTGGATTTGTTTAGTAAGTTTTCTAATATTTGAATTCTTATTGAACTAATGTTGATGTTATTTTTGTCAGCAATTTCAGTTGCTGCTCGGTTGACGTCATGGCGAGCAATTTTATTAGCAAATTCAGGGTGCAAATACAATGTTCGTATAAGCTGAGCGGGCTCTGTCGATAATTGAACGAATTCTTCACACGCCCAATCTATTTTGAACAAGACATGGCGAGTAGAAAGCGTAGAATGTAGACGATCCATTTGTTTGACAGCTCGATTCCCAGGTTGTAGGGCAGCCCAGCGCTGTGCAAACTGATAGCAAAGATGAGCTGCAGCTACTTGATCTGCTCCACGTGTGCAACCTTGTAGGACGTAAAAAAGACATGCACCAGCCCATTCCATATTTGCTATATGTCTAACACAACGATGTGCAGCACGAAGCAAAGGCTCTTCTCGGCTTGTCAATCGCCATGGTTCTTTTTCATTTACATCATTGTCAGTACTGTCATCTCGCTTTCTTGTAGTCATAGTTTGTTTCAATGCATTACTGCAGATCATATCTTTGGCTATTTGCAAATCTTTATCAAGTGAAAGCAAAGAAACCACTGGTAACCAACGCTCATATGTTTCTAACGTTATTTCGGATTTTAATTTAGACCACATATCATCACGCATAAATAGATGAAAAGGTAATCGGTAATGACCAATTTCAGGAAACATTCCTTTGACTGAGAACAATTCAAACTCATATTGTTTTGGAGTACTCACTCTTTTGTAGTCTTTCAAAAAGTTTAGCAAATAATATTCTTTCATCCTGTTCGAGTCCATTGTTGCACCAAATATCAAATGATGTATGCAAGCAAACACCTCATAGTAGTATGGATTTACAGAGACGACTCTGCCATGTAATGTAACTTCCCCATTCTTCCAGAAATCTTTCAAGACATCTTTCAGAAAGTCTTTATTGTCTATATTATCCCAAATAACAGCACATCTTTCAAATAGACTTGTGTCATTCTCAATGTCAATTTGCCGATAGCCTAACTCATCACAAAAGATTTTGTACTTTAAATCCCAGGTTGACAATAAAGATATCAACTGTAGAGACAAACCATCATTTATAGAGACAGATAATGCTCTACACAGTTCAATGAGTCTTTCGCACGTCGTGTCGGGGTGCTGCTTAAGTATGTAAAATAGTATTACTTTCACATCCCAGGTTTCTTCATTATTTTCCGGCAAAGTAATTTCAGACAGATTTATATTGAATTTAGACTTAAGTATATATTGAGGGGGATATGCAACTGGACTTCCTTGAATGTTGGTGTTGATTATCTGGCAAATCGTAGGGTTTGATAGGTATTCAGTAAGAGCTGGCGTCAAAGATTTGCTTTGGCCTCTTAATAGCTCCAGTGGGCAAAAATCAGTGTCTTCATTTTCATGGCTCTTTAGAAGAACAAGCAATATTGTCAATAAAACTTCATCCAGTTCTTGTGCTGCTACCACTCTTGACAATAGTCTTTTTAATACTTTGCCTTTAAATAGTGCAATATTTTTTTTCAAATCCTCATTTGAATCAGTACTAGTGACTGCACTTGCAATAATTCGAAATGGGATAAAGTCACATTTTGCTTGGATGCTCAACATTTCATCTTCAACAGTGTTCTGCACTGATATATCTTTTGATAAGAAATCAATAAATTCGTTAATTGCGGTTCCAGAAGACATTGGCAAGAACACGTAATTGAATTTCCATGTAACGGTTAGATTTTTGACTGTAACAGTAGCGTTTATAAGAGCGTTTAAAGTAGATAGGTGTTTCATTAGATCATGTAAATGATCTTCTTCACATCTGATTAGGAGTTCAATCAGTATGTTGCTAGCTTCTAGCAAGAAGGAGGTGTTATGACCATCTTTAAATTGTGACAGAACTGATGAAATATTTTCTTTATAATTGCTTTGTCCTGGATGTGATTTTATTAAAGTTTCTACTAAAGTCCGTACTTGTTGAGTTCCAGACACACCTCGTAGCAATGCTAATAATGAGGAAGGTTTCACTTCACAAGTCTGAATCAAGCAAGACATGCTTGTACCGCTACCAGAGCTAGCTCTAGCATTTTCGTCATTTTGTAACCAACTGTTGTATTTATGGGCACAGGTTTTTTCATTATAAATACTATTCATATCAAGTTCAATGCTGTAGGAATTCTTCAAATGATATAGATTATCAACATTCTTTAATTGAATATCATTTAGCATATGTGTGCCCTTCATAAAATCTATGTAGTTTCTTTCTACCGTTTTATGCTGAGAACTTCCATTTATTATTTGTTCGTATTTTGTCAGTGTAGTTTTTATAAGTATTTTTTTTTCTGCAAGAGTCAAATCTTGATAGAATGCTAAAGCTGATCTTGTATCACAATTCTCAAGGCATTTGTTGATATATAAAGCATTTCCATAGTTTGCAACATGGGAGGACATCACAGTAGTTATAGCCTTAAGGTCTTTTAAGTCTACAACTGATGCATTAACCAATCTGTGTAGTACCAGTGTATATTCAGTGCAACTCAAAGGGAAGTTATACTTTTTCAAAACTACTTTAACATTAGCATAGTTCAATTCTTTTTGTATTTCTTGAGCCAAAATGTGATCAGAATCAGAAACTGTAAAATCTTTAGTGACTGATGCAGCTGCATTGATGGCTAATTGGAGAACAGTTGAAGTCCAAGGTACATCAAGCACTTTGAGAACATTTAGAAGACATTCTAGTTTATTACTCAGGGAGCGAAAAGAATTGAGAATAATTTCCAAGCGAACTCCATCAACTGTACCGCCACTACTTGCAGTCTCACTTTCTACAAAATTTCGTAAAACCTCATCCATATCAAACATATGACGAGTAGCATATGTAGGCAAATAATCCTGCAAGTATGCTTGGAGATCTTCAGTATAACAACGCCTCAACATAATAAGCGCAACTTCACTTGGGCTTTGAGAACTGAGTTCGCTCAATAACATGTTGATCTTGTATTTTTCTTTCAACTCCAGTATGTAATTTATTCTGTCTTTTAGTATATCTAAATCATCCATGGAAATAGGCCTGACATATATTATTTTCAAGGAAGATTCTAAAACTGTTGTTATTTCTTCAATAAATTTTAGTCCTATCTTGGGCCAGTAACTTGATTGTTCTAGGATAAATATCCTTTCCATGGCCCATCTTACAAACAAATCTATGTAAAAAGGATTTTGTTCTAATAATGAAGGAACAAAATTTTTAAACCATATTATAATGGCACTCATTTTTGTGTTACATGGTATGGCATTTAAAATTTCATTGATATCCTCGGATAACAGCGTTAATTTGAATTCAGAGTACTTCAACCAGCATATTGAAGCGATGTCGAAGTCCATTTTAGATATAAAGGAAATGCATAGTTGTTTGCAATCCATTTCCAGTATATTAATATTTTCATAGTTGGTATTACCTCTGAACATTATGTATTCAATCAGATCTACCTTAATGAGTATGTCAGATAATTTGTGAATCAGTTCTGCATTATTTCTTGAGTACAATCTTTTTTGCAGTGTGTATAAAATTGGTTTATATACGCTGCTAAAGTTATAAAGTTTTAGAGCTCCATCTATGAGTACATCTAAAGCTTCAATATTATCAAACAGTGCTTGCAATTGAGGCGTAATATGAGCTGCTTTACCTGCTGCTATCAACTCATTAATAATGGTATTTAGCTCATGAATTAGGGCTTCCTGGGATGACGCAGTTTTAGCCAGGTTTCCCGAATCTTGGTTGTCGTCAGTTTCAGATGCAGGTATTGTGGAAATCCGTGCTTGGCATACGCACACCTGTAAAGCCACAAATGTGTATTGTTTTAAAGAAATTATTAGGTGCTAAATTAATGCTGTTTGTAGGTACCTCCATAAGCTTTTATATTTACTAGCTGCACCCTGTGGTTTTACCCTCATGGACATTCCCTTGGCAACCCTACATTTTTTGAGAGTAAAAGTATCCTATGTCAATATCTGGCCCTCCAACTAAAACTATGTAAAAAAAATCTCTGGTGCTGTGTAAGAAACAAATTAACTCACTGACATATTTAAATTATTATTAGTATGAGTATGATTTCATAAAAATAGGCAAAATTTAACAAGCAGTCCTCACCTATACAGGGTTATGCAGAAAGGGTGTACCAAGCCTAAAGGGAGCAACACTGAAATCGGAATTTGAAATAAATATCAGCTGTTCTATAGAAAACGTTCATTCACACTCGATAAAATGTATGGAACAGATATTTTTTTTGCTATTTCAGAGTTGCTCCCAAAGTAATAGTTGTTCAGAATGATAAGTACTGTAGACAGGCCCTTCTTTCCCACTGGGCACTCTGGGCACGTGCCCAGGGCCCCGCGATCGACAGGGGCCTAGTTCCTGCCAGATCACCAAATGATAACCAATATTTATTACAGATAAACATTTTTATTTAGAAAAAGTCATAGGATAATGACTGACTACAATACCTACTTGCTTATTAGCTTTACTTTACTCTCGCCTGAAAATCAGCATATCAACTTTCTTTGTCTATTCGAACAAAATTGTGCTCTCTCAAGGTCATAGGGGTCCCATTACTCTAATGTGCCCAGGGCCTCTAATAGGTTAAAGACGGCCCTGACTGTAGACCCCTTTTGACTTAGTACACCCTTTCTGCGTAACCCAGTATATAAATCATATAGTATGATGGTAGGGCACTTTCTAACGCCTGCTTGGCTAGCTACCCACCCTAAGTTGAAAGTCTGTCACCAAGCACCTTTTCTGGAAACCTCACTTTAGAGTATATTCCCTTTCCAGGCTAATCGTGTTTACAATCTTCAACTACAACCTTACTTAACATCAGGTAAGCTAAAAGGCAAAAGTGATCGAAGTAAGTAAAATGTTAAAGTGCTAACAGATGTGTGGATTTGGTGGTGAATATAATAATTCTCACTCTTTCTCTCCCATCGGACGGACGGCGGTCGGGGTACCAAATCCACACTTCTGCTAGTACTATTAATTAGTCTAGACAAAACAATAATACCTCATGGTCATTATCTGCAAGATAGTAGAAAATGTTATTGTGCACCATCACAGGCATGAAGTGTGATTTTTCACTCTCGAATTCAAAGAGAACATTCATATTTTTCAAATCCAAAATCCACATTTTGGATTTATCAGCCAAAATAATTTGATCTCCCCAAGATAAAGCGTAGTTCAAAGGCATCTGACATGATAGTGTTTCTTTTAGTCCTGTTAGTGGACATTGGCATATAAGGTTTCCCGCTTCAATATAATACAGTACTCCATTTACATCAGTAGCCCTATATTGTTTTGTTTCTTCTTGGCTTATGTTGAATTTCTTCAGCGATACATTATGTTCACATTGACCTTCTGCACTTAATTTCGTCAGCTCCATTAAGCTGTATGGAGCGCTGAGATACTCACCACCATCACTTTTGAAAAAGAAGTTGCTGGTGTTTGTTTGTTGAAACTTCAGATTAGCATAGTTGTTTATGATGATTTTCATTTGTTGACCATTCAGTAAGTCAGTCACTAGAAATTTACCAGATTTTAGAGCTACCCAGAGGAAATTATCTTGCAAAGCCGAGTCTGTAATTTCTTCGCTCATTTTATATAGTTGTTCTGTTTCCGTGAGGTCTTCCCTCTTTTCTTCCAAATCCAATATACGAAAAGTGGTAGCATCGTCAAATATTATTAGTTTTGGGTACAAAAACTTTGCTTGCAGCACATTAGTTCTTTCTAGCTTACTTAGCTTTTTGATTGTAGAGTTTATGATAGTCATTGGTTCAGTATATAAAGTTTACGTGTTATTTGCAATTTATTACACAAGAATAAAATTTCGGAAATTTTCTATCAACACAAAACTGAATTATTATTATTTTCAAATGTAACGGGCATAACGCTCCTTTCAGTTTTCCGATGAATATTGAATGACAGTGACATTGTCAGCAAAAAGAATTTATTTATGGGAAAAGGTTTTTTTTTTCTTCTTTCCCCTTATTGGGGCAGGAAAAGGGTGGGAAAAGGTTAAAACCGGCTACTGACGTACTGACTTACCGTCACAAAACGCTGATACAAGGACAAGGAGCTCACCGTGAAACGGATTGAAAACCGGAACGTGTGAAATTGAGGTAAATACATTAAATAATTTTAGTGCTGCCATCTATTGTTGAGTAGCTCTTTTACTTTAACTTTTAGAAGAAAAAGCGACTTGGACACGTCACGACTGTGTAGATCCATGGTATAGTTACTATCATTTAATACTATGAATGAGTAGATTTACTACAGTTACTACTCTAGTAGATTTAGTACATTACTATAGCGGCCGGCAACGGAAACATTTATAGACGAACGTTAAAATGTGTGCCGAGGCCAGCATACATCCAATGACGATAATTGTAACCACTATCTTTGCGCGAGTCCATACATACTCAGTTGCGGCCTAGGTTAGCATAGTACTTTTCTCAGATAATGCGCAGAAATTCAAATCAAACCAAATAATACATAATTATTATGTAGAACGTTTTATTTGAAATATACGCCCCTACGTTTGCCAACCAAACCAAAATAA
This sequence comes from Agriopis aurantiaria, assembly GCA_914767915.1. Classification (NCBI taxonomy): domain Eukaryota; kingdom Metazoa; phylum Arthropoda; class Insecta; order Lepidoptera; family Geometridae; genus Agriopis; species Agriopis aurantiaria. Next base: position 7,831,128 of record OU611983.1, on the reverse strand, counting down.
GTATTACCATAGATAAACATATAGGTATTACATTCTATTTATATTACACGGGAATTCGTCACGTCAGTTTCTATAATAAAATATAGGTATATTACCTACTCTTTTTAGCTCTACTATACTACAACAGAAATAAAGTATGCAAAATACTGTTTATTTCAAAGACTACTATATGTTTATTTATCATCACTTTATAAAGAACACCTATTCATATATTATAGTAGAATAAGTACATAATTGCTAATTCAAAATTCAAATACGTTTATTTGTATTTATTAAAGGGCTATACCTAGGTACATAAAAATCTTAAGTAGGTAGTGATATGTGTACAAAATGTTGTAAGAAGAGGGGTGAGAATAATAAACAATTATGTACCTTAGTGGAACACTAAGAAGAATTAGGCATGTATCATTCTAATACTTTTAATTAATAAGAAATAGCTTTACTACTGTTAAATTATATTTATTGGGTATATCATCATCATCAGTCTTTAACAGTCCACTGCTGGACTTTTAGCCTACCCCCGAAAGGGTGATTGCGCCATCTCCACCAAAGAGAATATCCACCACGCTCAGAATACAGTTGAATTCTGTGCCACCACGCTGGCCCAGTGCGGGTTGGTGGATTCACATACGCCATTGAATTCCTTCTCCGTACGTATGCAGGTTTCCTCACGATGTTTTCCCTTCACCGAAAAGCCAGTGGCATGAAAAATCCGTACATAAACTCCAAAGAGCTCATTGGTACGGGCCCGGGGATTGAACCCGCGACCTCGCTTTCAAGTCTAGCTGTCTCCCAAATAGGCTACCACGGATTATTGGGTATAATAATATGTAATGACATAAATATGGCTAATGTTTTCCTCATCTACATTGTAGAGAAGGAAAACATTGTACTCTACTACAGTGATTGTAGCGCCCAGCACAGCACCCTAACAAAATCTGTGTACTGTTATAAGTTCTACATATTTAATTATTTCACAATGTGTACAGCAGTATCTTCAGCACTAGATGATTAGAATCGAAAATAAAACAATGATCGTTTTAAAAAAAATATTTTAATGATCGAATCCTGAATTTTTCACTTATTTCCTCTGTTTTTGCGGTTTTGATTTAAACCTTCGTTTTAACTCTACGGACTTCTGTACTTTTGAATTGATCTCTGTATGAATAAGCTTCTTAGTCTCTTGCATTGCGTACTTATAACTTTCTGAAAGTTGATTCAAATCTTCGGACGATATGTCAATGCTTGGTATTTCTGCTTTGCCACCGGATTTCAAAATATCCTGAAAATGTAAAATGTGAATTGATGTGAAATGTGAATAGTCCAAAACAAGCGGGGCAGGTATGAATCTAAACTTAAAACTCAATATTGTAAGCCAACTCCGTTTTAAAAATGGCCACATGAGCTAGGAGTAAGGTAATAGTCATAGGTATGTTCTGTGCACATGAGTGTCAAAACGTCAGTGTTTTAGTTGCAACGGTTGCAACCGAGCAAGGAGAATATAAACGCAACCGAGGTGTATACTCGGAAAGACCAAATGCTTGGAAAGGCAAGTTGTGTCACGTTTTTTTTTTATTTGGCTATTGTTGACCAATAGGAACTCATTATCAGTTTCCTATTGGTCAAGAAAATACATTTACACTTAGCGTCGCAACACTGAGCTTTGGTCAATATGGTACATTGTGTTTGATTATCAGGCTTAGCTAAAAATATAAATATATATGATACATATAATACATGTACTGAAAAAAATATTAAGGCGAAATGGTAGAGAACCGCACACTTGTATGACGGTAATGCGGCGTGCGCGCTTTCAAATATTTTCAATATTTATTTTTTCTTTATTTTCTACAAATAATCTTACGCTTGTACAAAAAACTGCGACCACTAAAGTATTTGAATGATTGTTAAGAAAACACACCATTTTTTTTTTGATAAAAATATCTTCTTTAGATTCTGAATGAAGTTGATTCAATCCATTGAAGGGAACCTAAAAACGGGTGTTTTTAGGAAAGTTTACGATTTATTTCTATCGAGACAAATTTCTTTAATCGTGTATCGGTGAACATATCCGAATAAAATATTTCAAGAACATTTATTAAACATAAAGAAATAATGTCAATTAAACGATTTTAAAGGTCTACTTTTGAATATTCGTGATGACGAATCGTCAAATTTGAAGAAGCATATTGGTAAAGTTCTGAGATATAAGTGGTTAAAGTTTTTGGTACGGATTGAGAAGGGATGGTCTGTCCCTTTTCTGCAGAGCGAGTGCTATTATAGAATTTGTAAGGCGCACAAGGCTTGTCGTATCTCGGCTCAGTACAATGCGTAGCATAAAATTAAAATGTATATTACTTTCGAATGTTTTCATTTATTTTAATTTTATGTTTGTCGATCGACTCTATTTTTATTCCTACTTAGATTTTTATGAGGCAATTAAAAAAGAATCAGTCAACTTGTCTATTCCCCATTCCCGTAAATCCAGTGTTATTATTTACCTTGAACAGATTGATCTGATTAGGAAGCAGTATGGTGACGGCTTGTCCAATCCGGCCTGCCCTGCCGGTGCGGCCAACTCGATGAATGTACGTCTTGATGTTCCTCGGCGGGTCATACGACACCACATAGTTACAATCTGGTATGTCAATACCTCTCGCTAAGGCATCAGTTCCAATCAACCTGAAGATAAAAATAAATACCAATTTTTTTAAATATCAATTATCAATTTAACGACCTTAAATGAGTAAATACTTGGCTAACATATTCAGTTATTTTAATGTAAAAACCACACTACTGAACCCATTTCGATGAAATTTGATTGATTGATTAATTCTTTATTGTTCACACCATGAAATTTGATACAGAGGATAAAAAAACTCTTAAAAACTAGTGTAACAACTGGCGGCCTTATCGCTAAAAGCGATCTCTATTTCTATGGAGCCAAACTGAAAGTGTAACCAATAAAATGATGATGATTATTTTGATGACGTCACCTACCCTGTCATGTGATCTTTTTTTCTTTTTTATATATTACTAGCAACGCATCCCGGCTTCGCACGGCTGTAAGTCTTATTTTTTTACACCTAGGGTTACATTATTGAAGTTTTAGTAAGGATCCCTATTTTTTTGGAAAATATAATATAGCCTATGTCAACTGGGGATAGTGTAGCTTCCCAACAGTGAAACAACAAACAATTCAGTAGTTTCGGAGCCTATTCAATGCAAACAAACAATCAAATCTTTCCTCTTTATAATATTAGTATAGATGTATACTACCACTTCAATAAACGGGCCTCACTTGTCAAAAACGGTTGCAGTGTTTAGGCTGTAAGGGCTTACATAAACAAACCATACATACGTGACGTTAACTAAAATACCCTCCTTTTCGCTTTGCTGTCTGTCATTGGATTAAAAAAACTCAACAATAAAACATTAAAGCAAAATGTTCAAAACACTTACACATTAATTTCAGATTGTGTAAACTTCTTCAGTACAGCTTCTCTGGTAGGTCTATCTAAAGCTGCAGATAGTTCTGCAACCTTCAACTTATCCCCGCCCCAGGTATTTAGCAAAACCGCTAACCTATGAGCAGATTCAGCAGCGTTGGTGAAACATAACACCTTGTCCCATTTTTCTTCAACCAAAAAGTGATAAAGTACAAGCGGTTTATTCTCAGCCTCACAACTGACATAGTTCTCCTTTAACTCTGCAGGTGTGGCATATAATCTTATTTGATCTTCATCATCAATGTCGGTGATGGGAGCTGCTGAGAACAGCTTTGGTTGGAATAATCCCCACAGCTCCAGTTTCTCAGGATCCTGTGACAGAGTTGCAGAAAACAGCAGCTTGTGCGGAGGACATTTCTGTTCTATAAGAGTCTGCCAATTTAAATTTGACATTCGACCTGACATGAGCTCATTGCCGGATTTGATGTTTTTGTCGACATGGTAAAGCCAGTCGTTTTGTATATGATCCATTATTCTGTCTGCCTCATCTATGACTAAGAATTTTAAATGCTTTAAAGAAAATCCTTCAGTGTTTTGTAAATGTTCAACCAATCGTCCTGCTGTGCATACTATGATGTCCACTTCACTGACCCATCCTAATGATTCAGCTGCAAAGTAGAAATGATTTAATATCAAAATTTATAATTTTTTTTAAAATCCAATTATGTTTACTTATTTTTAAAACATATTCATGTGACTCGTTTAAACAAACCAAAGGATCCTCTATTTGAGGGGTTTACTTGTAGCTATTAAAGAGTTCCACCGCAGGTTCCTATAACAATATCTACTTCCCACCTCCTTCATAAGACCCTCATCACCAAGTGTAATGTATGGGACATATTATAACAAAGCAAATGAGCCCAAACAAAAGAGATTTACTAGTAGCTATTGAAGAGTGCCACTATCCACCTGGCTCCATCATCAGATTAGTTCGATGGTACTAAATTATTGTATAGTCATCCGGATTACACATATTTGCAAAGTCTCAAATTGGAAGATTAGTATACATAATTTGTTAGTTGATGTTAAAGACAATGAAACATACTGTATTTGACGATGTTTTGTTGTTCTTGTTGCAAGGGTGTTGAGCCCCCTAACAAAGCCACTCTAAGGCTAGTCTTGGCACAATATCTCTTGAAAACCTTTGCAACTTGAGCTGCTAGTTCCTGCACTGGCAGAACAACTAAAGCTTTCACTTCGCATCCTATCTCATTTATTAGAATCTGAAAAACAAGTTAAAATAGGATTACTGCGAGTTACAAAAAAAAAAAACTACAATTCTATAATACACATGATATCAATTACAGGTTTTGCATTACAGAATTAAACAAACAAAATAAATAAAATAATGGTAATGCCCTTTTTTAATGAACTGCAATGAAAAAATATCAGCTGTTACATACATTTCACTGTGTGAAATTCAATGGAACAGCTGTTTTAAATGATTCCAGTGTTGGTATCAGAATTAAATTGTTCTTAATAAATATAAATAAATATATTCGGGACATTAATGATGAGAAAAATATCCTCCATTTTTAGCATAGTAGCTAAAAACTAACTGTTTAAGTAAACTCAGGGATGTGTACGTAAACATTGTCTGAAGACGCTCGAAGACAATAAAATATACATTCGAAACCTCTTGGGGCTATCGCCCTTATGATCAATTATAACTTTACATTAACTTGGCTCAGTGAAGCACGAGGCACCCCTCAATACAGATGGGCAAAAATCGCCCTGACATAATATTCTTGGAATTGTCAATTTTGTTGACTCCTAATATTGTTTTCTTAATGAGGTTGCTTTATTTTTTTGCGTGGTAATTTGTCATCATCCAATGACAATGCCATAATAATTGTAAAAAATTAAAATTATAAATATTGTTTAAAAATCAATCATTCATAGTAAAATAATGACTGATTTTCAATTAAATTTAAAAATTCTTTATTTAAATTAGAGGTTAGGTAGGTCCAACTTAGGCAAATAGGTTGCCCGAAGATTCGACTCGGATGGGCAGCGTACAGAAATTTTTGTAATATCTTATCGTCAAAATGCCAGAAGACGTCCACTGCTGAAGATAGGGCTCTCCTTTAGAACTCCACACAGAATGACAGCCTGCCACCTGCATCCTCTGCATTCCCACGACTCTCCAATGAGATGTTGTTGGTCCATCTAGTAGGAAGCCTCACAACATTGCATCATCCGGTTCGTGGCACAAACTTTATTCTAATCCTCATCGCTTCTAAAGCTTCTAAATCAGAAAGTATCATTCTAGGTTACATCGGTAATATTTTTCTAGCATACCTGTACAATTGGTAGGACAAATGATAATGTCTTTCCACTGCCCGTGGGAGCAGAAACACAAATGTCATGCGGCTGTAAAGGATATGGCATTCTGTGTTGTTTTAGAATAAAAGGCACAACTTGCTTCTGCACTGGAAATAAATGAGTAACCCCTTCAGACAACAATGTTGCCTTCAGTGTGCTGTGAAGCCAGTCTTGGGCATCGACATGGCAGTTTAGATTCTGCAAATCTGTAGACACACTGTAGGGGTGAGACAACCAGTGTGGCAGCACTCTCGATACCTGGAAGACAATAAATAGAAAGAAAGTTTGTTATTAAATTATCATACATAAAACAAAACACAGACATACTTTAAATCTTCTTCTTTCGAGTCGACTTTATATGGAAACTGCCTAATGAGGCTATTATTGCTATTTTAGGAAGTAAAGATGCCTTCCTTTCTTTTATATAGGATCATAACTCCAAACTTGCCTATTTTAGTCCATCCTAAATTTAGGATCTGAATTTAGGCATATGTAATAGCCTCATAAGTCATGTAATAATCTATTCATAAAATCAGCCTACAGATGCCTACCTTAGTTTTTCTTTCAAAGTCATTGACACCTAAGACTTTGAATTCCTGTGAGTGTTTTTCTGTCTTTTCCTTCGCAGGTTTTTTAGCTAGGGGCTCCTCAACTTCTATGGTAAGATTGATTTTGGATTCCAAATCAACCTTAGTAACATTATTTTCAAGTTCTTCTTTTTCCTTAGGTGCTGACAATGTTATTACATCAGGTGTAGCTTTTTTCATGTGTGCTCTCTTCCTTTCTTCAATGGATTGTTTTAGTTTTTCCAAATGTTTTGTCTCCTGATCAGTAATGTCGACATCGTCGTTTGTTTCTCTGTATCTGTAAAAGCATAGTAACACAACTATTAGCAAATGTTGCACTGAACTGAAAATTCACTTTAGAAGTGGTGTGAAATGTAGGACAGCTAGTTTTTCGGGGAAAAATCACTATTGGTCTAATGTGAATAATTTTTAATTAGAAGAGAGATACAGCAATACAAAAATATTATTATAAAAGGCCCACCTGTTGATTACGAACAAATCCATCATTCACATTTACTTGAAATTAAGTGCTTTGTTTGTTAAGAAGCGAATAGTTTTGTGAACTTAATATACAAGAAAAAACATCAACTACAGACAGACATAGCATCAAGCTGAAGGCTCCAGCCCAGAAAACTACTATACTATAATGTAGTCGGGGCTCCAGCACAATCAGCACACTCTTTGATCACAGCAGTTCACTTCACAGCACATGTTTAAATTGTTTTAACTTTTACGCTCCCCTTGCGCTCCCCGGGCAGATAGTTTTTTTTTTGTGTTAGATTTTTTCATAGGCGTGGTAACAGAATCCTTCAGTCGTTAGTTTACTAGCGTCAAATATTTTATAGTCAAAGTCGAGCAAAGCAAGTCACGGTCTAGTCAAACTCATGCCTCAGTCAAGAGGTGGAGGACTGGAGGCTTTAAAAAAGGCTTCTATGGAGTTTGGAATTTTGGAAACAACATGAAAATCAAAGATTTTACACACACTACCCTTTGACATTTATGGGGCCACATGACTTCAGTGACGTCCAAGCAAAGAAAAAAAATAAGGAAGAAGTATTATATTTCAGCAGAAACATAATTGATATCGCTGTCCTTTCTTTCCCTGAGAAACTATCGTAAGTTAAAAAGGGACATCGAGAATATCTCTAGTGGGCCGAAATCGACGAATGGCACCGTTTTGACTATACAATACTATACATTCTGTGCTATACATAGATATTTTTAGCAATAGTGTGGTGCATTGGTTATTGGTTGCCGTAAAATTTAATCGATAAAAAAGTATTTCGTTAAATTCACATTTATAAATTACTAGGAAAATCCGCCTCGGCTTCGCACGGGTGCAATGTTCGTTTCATTAATAATATTAGATCTTCTGAGAGACATTTCTGAATAGTAATTGTGAAAATCGTATCATAATCCGTTACGTAGTTTAGTTAGGTGAAAAAAATATATAATAATCCTAAGATTTTTTTACCTGTAGATGAGTTGTCTCTTGTTCTTTGTTAGTAATATACTACATCTTTGCGTCCAAGCTTAGATCAAGATGGTGACAGGAGCCAGAAACGCAGAGAAAAAAATATCAAGGAACTGTAGGCTAATATGCCTTTTCTCACTGCTCATTGTCAGTCTCTATTGTATTCTCTTTGAGTCGCGGTGTCACATAATAAACATCTATTTTCATAAAATGCTAATGCATTGTGCAATATATAGAAACTACAAAGATCGCAAAAAAAAATATTTAAAAAAAGTGTCCTTTCATCGGTAAGAACTTTATTTCGTATTAGTTGCTACAAAATAAGGCATTGAAATTGTACGAAAATATATTAAATTATAGTTCCTTTTTTTTGCGTTTGTGGTGTTGCCCTTGCTTGTATATGAACTCAACTTTCCCATTAATTGAACAGTCCCGGTAATTTTTCGTTGGAATTGATATATTGAAGTTCGAGAAAGATGATGGCCATGTTATTTTTGGGGTTCTGTGCTGTGAGTTTCAGTGATTTCCATCTTACAGTAGGTTATTTAAAAAAACAGTATGTAGACATTAAACAGTACTTGTACTAATTATTTATGTAATGTTGATTACATAATTTAGTTTGCGAAAGTACTGTCACAGCCTTTTTATTTTTATTATTTGTAATGCAGATATCTCATTATTTATTTAAATGTTTATGTTGTGTTTGTTATAATTACTTTTTGTCTGTTTGTTTTTTGGTTAGTAGTATTTTTAATAAAGCATCAATCATCAAATTATTGTTTTGTCACAAACTATGCTCAGTTCGTGCATTCGCCGTCTAAAAATGTTTTAAGAATTAAGTCTAAGAATTAATCCAGTAAACTCCTCCTAACTATTTTTTTGCAATAGTTAATGTTTAGATTGTCTAACTTTATTTGTAAAGAAAATATTTACATAAAACATCTACTTCGTAGCTGGTGAATAAATATGGTTTTTTTAATTTTCATCACATTAATACCTACTAATAATGTTTTTTTTGCTTGTTCCCCCACTCAACTATATAGCAATTGTAAAGATTTTTAACGTATTTTGAGGATCGGTCTCATGGTATAAAGTTTTTCACAGTGATGAGCGTGATGCGTTCCTCTCGGCTTAGTTCGTCCCTTTTGCGTAACCCGGTGTAGCTCTAGCCTAGTAAATGTAGTAAAAAACATAATTGTAATACGTATTTTACTTTAACAATTACTAAAAATACTCTCAATTATTAAAAATTATTATAAAACAAAATCATTACATTTTTCCCCTAATTTTATGGGAAATGTCCAGTAGCTGGCATCACCCAACATGCAAGCGTAGATGCCAAACAATGACAGTGACGCGTGGCGCATGCGTATAACATGGTATAACGCACCTAAGAGTTTCAAACCTAACCTGGGGTCTTATTATGATTCTTTGATCGGGATCGAGATTGCATGCTGTCCCGTTCGTATCTATTTACACGCACCACGACGTGCGTAAGTGAGATGGCACGCGATCGCGATCACGATCCGAATCATCCTGAATAAGGCAACTGCTTTTTTACTGCGATTGTTTTGCAAGAGTCTGTCTAGACAGGTATGACGTCATTGCGTCCAAGCAAGGATCTCATAATTATACCTTATAGTGCCTTATAGGGAACAACGTCTTTGCGTCTAAGCTAGAAAAAAATACTCGCCATACAATTTTATTGATACCTTTATTAGGTACTTGCATGTGACATGCAGCGTGGTCACTTTATGTTAGTGTGCGTATCTAGAACTGCTTGAGTGTGCGTGAGTAGGGAAGTGACTGCTAGTGCAGATCTATCGATAAAAAGGTTTACAAACGTAATGTTTTACAATGTTTTTTTACAAATATACAGTTATTTTACAAATTACAAAATACAATTTACTACAAATTTATTACAAAATACAATTTAATACAAACTTATTACAAAATCCAATGTTAAGGTCGTCCAAGTAACCGAATACGTTGCTTCTTGGTAATTAACAGTAACTTGCCACCGACTTGCACATGCCCATTTTTTGTTGTTGTTATACTTTAGAGTGTGTACTACAATCATGCTAAGTTTGACGCTTGTACGTATTACTGTTTCTACACTAGAGCAAAAACAAAATGCGTTTAAAAAATACGTTTGTTGTATCCCGCCCGGGCCGCACTTTAGTTCTTACATTTTGACTTTATTATTATTTCTTAGTTAACACCGTAACATTACATATTCTGTGAAAATCCCAACTGGCTGTCTGTTACGGTTCGAAAGATACAGCCGTTGATAGGTTGGGTTGACGTACAGACAGACAGACATCGTAGGCTTAGTAAATAATAGGGTCCCAATTTTACCCTTTGAATTCGGAACCCTAAAAAAAATCCATTTGTTGGAACACAGCTTAAACCCAGCTAAGTGGTCTATCGTTACTAAATCTCATCACTATCCGTTCAGCCATTGCAGAATAAGAAATAACGGTCAAGGTTTCACTTAATATGTATGATATACGCAAGAGTACCTATGTTTAGTTAAATGTCGACCATAATATCGACGAGGTTTGAAATGTGCGGTGGTACATCACTACCAGGAATACGTAAAACAATGAATCTAATTATCTTAAATTAAAGCTTTCATTTATAACTATTTATCACTACGTGGTAGTTATGTGACCACAAAGATGTATATGTTTTAAGTGAAATGAATATTTTGCTTTGAAACTGGTTATTTTACGTAATAAATGCTACAAAAGACTTACGTGTGAAATGATAATTCTGGATCTTTTACTCCTCCTATAGTTGTTCTTGATGGGCAAAACACAGCACAACACGACATAATGTCACTATGTAAAAGAGTATTCAGTATTTACAGCGATATTTCTGTTTAATTTAACTTTTAAGTATGACGCGAAGCAATGTTATGGCCTACTAGTCGGTCAATAGTGGACACCGAGTGCGAGGTTGCCAATCTTACAATAGCTCTCTCGTGTACTCTACGTTACGATCAATGTAACAAAAAGAGAAACATGGCAGTGTGTTGACATAATGAACGCCGCATGGCTCGTTCTATTGATACTTAGTTTAAGGTAAAATACGTAAGACGAAAGTCGAGGCGGTATATTCATAATGGCATTAGCGTGTCCAGTAAGGAGGAGCGGGGAAAAATATTAAGCTGCCAGTTGTCAAAATCCACAACAGAGAAAAATCGGTGTCAAAATCGACGTTCGTCGAGTTTGTGGCTCGCCACAAGCTCTTAGGCGTGGACACTTTTAGTAGATTTCTACTTTTTAGTAGATATGGAGTAAAAATAGTATTCCTATAATAGGTCGAAATTAATAGGAAGAATTTAGTCGGTTTTGGTCATTTACTCTACGAGCCACAATAAAAGCATGATAGAATTTTCTGAATCGTATAATAATATTCATAATTATATATAAGAATTAGTCTACAAAAAAAATTAAATAAAGTACAACCACTACTACCCATAATTTATAAAACACTATAATATGCAATGGCTGCTGATTTTATTATTTGGCAACAAAATTTTCTTTATATTATGAAATTTTTGCCGCGGATTATTCCGTGTTTTGTTTGACCACCAACTCACCCTGGGCCCTGATTCTGTAACTACAAACACGCACGTAACGCGCCGTGTTAAGTTTACCTCTAAAAGTTGGTCTTTATTCCAAGGGAATAGAGTATACATTTTAAGAGGTCAACTTAACGCGGCGCGTTACGTGCGTGATAAAGTTACGGAATCAGGGCCCTGATTCCATAACTTAACACGCGCGTAACGCGGCACGTTAAGTAAACCTCTAAAATAAAGACTTATCCGCGAAAAAAAATATAAGGAAAATTTTCTTGCAAAATAATAAAATCTGCAGCTAATGGCTAGCATATTAGTAATGCTATTAGCGATCACGAAAATAATTCACGAAGATATGAAATCTTCATATTTAGGAGCGGTAGAATTTAATATGTATTTAGTAGAACTCATCAATGATTTTAGTAGAATCGCTGAACAAAAAGTGGTCATGCTAGTTTGTTGACCTGGGCACCAGAAATTATATTACTGAAATACTAGGTAGTAGATCTGTGTGAAATACTGATAATACTGTTAAAAATTGTGGGTGGGAAGAGCCTTTAAATTTCTTAGTAAATAGTCTTCCTAAAAACATAAAACAAATGTCGTTCACGTAGATATTATTTAAGTTGTTAAATTTTACGTTTCGAATACTTGACCACGAAGACGAAGTGTTTACTTACACTCGCCCAAATGAAATGTAATATTCGTGAACTAGCTCAACTGAGCGACCAACCATGTGTGATAGAAGGGAGATTAAACTACAAGAAGGTTTCTAATGGCAGTTACCGTCATCAGGCAGGTCAGTATTAGGAAACATGGTTACTGCAAATTGCCTTCACTCTGCATTCCAGTCAGTTATTTTTAGATTGTCCTTTCGTGACTCAACCTTGTATTGAATACGTAAATGATTCCCAATATTCCCATTATCTAACTAAGGAAAAATAATTGTAAAGTGGTTACTGTGGTTGTGCAGTGGGATAAGGAAGGCTGGGAATGATGATGATGATAGTACAGCTAGGATAACTCATTATCTGTAGGTAGGTCCTGATTGAATAATTTAGTCATGTTATAGACCTTCGGGTGGCCTAAAAATTTGTACTATGGCTAGCCACTCAGCCAACATTATCAAGCAAACTTTTAAAACCCCATATTGTGTTTTATGTTTCCTTATAGTGCTAACAGGCGAGACATACTTGGTTGACGAACCGCTGGCCAACCACGGGAGAGAAAGAGAAATTTTTCTCTTTCTCTCCCGTTGGTTGGACGGCGGTCCGTCTACCAAATCCATACGTCTGTTAGCACTATTATATCACCATGATGAGATGTAGCTAGACTAGGTAGTCTTACATTGGCGGATCCAGGGGGGGGCATGGGGGCCATAGCCCCACCCCCAAAACACCTAGCAATTCCATACATTCGACTCAGTTTTTCGATTTGATTCCTTCGAACCTTGTCAGAATGCCCTCCCCCAAAATGAAAACCAGAATGCCCCCCCCCCCAAATGAAATTCTGGATCCGCCCCTGTAGTCTATAGTTTTATTGTGTGTATGAAATTTGTGGTGTGAACAATAAAGAGTTTATCTATCTATCTAGTCTTAACAATGAGTTTTTTTTTAACTAACTTTATTGTTCAATAAGATGTTAATTATGATTATTATAATATTGATAGGTTTTTGGACAAATAATAATAGTAGTAAAAGGAAAAATTCAAAGAAAATAATATCATTCTAGAGTTTAATAAAACTTGGTTTGACTATAGTGCATCGTACCCGTTTATTGAAATATTTTGTTGCTGTGTGGTTTTAAATAAAAATGTATCTGTTTACTTTATTATTGCAGTGTTCAAAGAAAGATGGTTTCGACTGATAAACAACTACTTGTTCTATTTCAAGTTAACTGAAATGGGAAAGTTTGATACCAAAAATCCTGCTGGTGCGTTTGTTATGGAAAACTCTTCCATACAGATGGAACATGGACAAAGCATACCCTTTTCATTTTCTATATCCTTCATGTAAGTACTGAAAATGTCAATCTTTCACAGGTTTGATTCAAATTAAATTCACTTTTTAGGGTTCTGTACGCAATTGGTGCTATGCTGTCTGTCTGTCTGTCCGTCCATCCTACCTTTTAAATGGCTGTATCTTTCGAATTATAATAGGTAGTTGAAATTTTCACAGAATATTACGGTGGATTAACTTAGAAATAATAATAAAGTACAAATTAAAAGGGGGTGTCCCAATACAATTTTATTTTTTTGCGTTATTTTGTATTTGCTTCACAATTACGACTTGGTGTGCTGGCTGTTTAAAAGTTCCGTGTCGACTAAGTCTTATGATTAGGTTGTTACCATAATTAAAAGAAACCTTAAGAGTGCGTATAAAGCGAGGAAAATTTCTGATTTCACCCGCGCGTCTCGCATCACCCGCATTAGTGTGAAACACAACCACGGCAGCGCGGCAGTCGCGCGCAGCTCCAGTACACATAACTCGCGTAGTCGAACTCGTCATGCGGCAAGGAGTAATAAACACAGGATAAGCATAATGTTGGCGTTTTGGCGATTAGCTGGGTTCGGTCGCGGCGCGCAAAACCGTAAATTGTTTATTTCAATTTTCAAAATTGTGTTTGTTGTATATTTTTAAACTTAATTTTTAAGTTTTCTACAATATCAATATAAAATTAATAAATTATATAAATTAAATTGAAATTGCCTAAATTAATTTTCAAATTAAAATTTTACGCTTGAGACAGAGAGTCAGAGATCGTTAAACATTAAATCAAACTAAACTAAACTAATGCTATGCTATGCTATGCTACGCTACGCTATGCTATACTATACTAAACGAAACACGCGAAACGAAATACCCGAAAGCCCGTTGGTCCAGTTGGTAGTGAACCTACCTTCTGAGCTTCGGGCGTGGGTTCGATTCCCACCTAGGACAAAATTAATGTGATGAACATTTTGTGTTTGTTCTACGAGTATACCTGGTTGTTAATATCTATTTAAGTATGATTTATTTAATTTAATTTAATGTAATTTAATGCAATGCAATTCAATTCCATTCCATTCAATTCAATTTACTAAAAAATATCATCATCATCCTTCACAGAACCTTCCTCATTATTTGAAGTCGGCCTAATATACCTACTGTTTGACCTACCAGTACCTACCCGAGCCAACCCGGCCGGTCTAACAGTAGGTATTACTACTTACCTTTTTATCCGACTTCAAATAAGGAGGAAGGTTCTCAATGCGACTTGTATAATCTTAGTGTCTCTGTCTACTTGGTCCACAGTGTTGCACCGCAGTGTTGTAAAGCAGTGTTGCACCGCAGTGTTGCAACGCAGTGTTGCAACGCAGTGTTGCAACGCAGTGTTGCAACGCAGTGTTGCAACGCAGTGTGGCAACGCAGTGTTGCATCGCACTGTTGCGCCGCAGTGTTGCAACGCACTGTTGCACCGCAGTGTTGCAACGCAGTGATTGATAATTTTATTGCATACCTACCTTGCCAAAAGATTCGCTTTTTTACCAGCTAAGGAAACATTAACTTTTTTCTGAGATTCGCCACTGTCAAGAAACATTTTACTGTTTAAAGGCAAAGTTTATTTTTATTGT
Source organism: Agriopis aurantiaria (assembly GCA_914767915.1). Classification (NCBI taxonomy): domain Eukaryota; kingdom Metazoa; phylum Arthropoda; class Insecta; order Lepidoptera; family Geometridae; genus Agriopis; species Agriopis aurantiaria. Next base: position 7,816,055 of record OU611983.1, on the reverse strand, counting down.
TTCATTCAAGAGCAATGTTTATAACCTCAAATAAGCCACAAATGACAGCACCAGCGAAGGTGGCGCCATTTGAGATAAGTTTTGCCGTGGTTTGCCTGTAGCTTCTCATTACCCAAAATGTATGAAAAATACTGCGTTGGTTCCCTAATACTCACCCTGTGAAATCATTTACCACTGAATAAAACTCAAAATATGTAGTGATGGTCAAAATATTTTCGGATTTGAATTAAATAAAGAAATTTCGTTAGTGAAGCTACTTCTCAAAATCTCTGAAATATTGGTGCCGTCGTTTGGCTTTAGACCTCAGCAGCCATAAATCGATGCCACAGACTTAAAATATTCAAGGATGGCTGAAATATTTTCTGATTTAACGTCTTCACTGAAATATTGAAGATGTCTTCTAGTATTAGAACTGAACAATCTATAATCACCGTTACTGATTTAAAATATGCAAGGATGGCAGAAATATTTTACGATACAAGTCATGATTCTCTGAAATATAAGAAACATTTTACTGTTTAAAGGCAAAGTTTATTTTTATTGTTTCATTCAAGAGCAATGTTTATAACCTCAAATAAGCCACAAATGACAGCACCAGCGAAGGTGGCGCCATCTGAGATAAGTTTTGCCGTGGTTTGCCTGTGGCTTCTCATTACCCAAAATGTATGAAAAATACTGCGTTAGTTCCCTAATACTCACCCTGTGAAATCATTTACCACTGAATAAAACTCAAAATATGTAGTGATGGTCAAAATATTTTCGGATTTGAATTAAGTAAAGAAATTTCGTTAGTGAAGCTACTTCTCAAAATCTCTGAAATATTGGTGCCGTCGTTTGGCTTTAGACCTCAGCAGCCATTAATCGATGCCACAGACTTAAAATATTCAAGGATGGCTGAAATATTTTCTGATTTAACGTCTTCACTGAAATATTGAAGATGTCTTCTAGTATTAGAACTGAACAATCTATAATCACCGTTACTGATTTAAAATATGCAAGGATGGCATAAATATTTTACGATACAAGTCAAGATTCTCTGAAATATAAATGCTCTCATCTAGTGTTGGACGCAAATCACGCAAAACCTCACCTAATCCTCAAAAAAAAACTCACCTATGTTTCCAACCAATTAGTTCAAAATATTCAAAAATAGCTATTTATTTTTTGATATAACTTCACTTTGCTGAAATACTGGTGGTGCCACCTAGCGTTTGATCTGAGAAACTCGTATTTTATGCTACTGATTCAAAATATTTAAAGATGGTACCGCACTGTTGTACCGCACTGTTGTACCACACTGTTGCACCGCACTGTTGCACCGCACTGTTGCACCGCACTGTTGCACCGCAGTGTTGCAACGCAGTGTTGCACCGCATTGTTGCACCGCAGTGGTGGACTGCAATTCAACCAGTATAAAAAAATACTGGTCGAATTGAAGGTACTCTAAGGTAAATGAGAACCTTCCTCCTTATTTGAAGTCGGATAAAAAGGTAAGTAGTATTTGACTTTGACTAAGGTAAGTAGTCCCGCTAGTGTATTGTGCATTTCCCCTTACCAGCACATACCCGAGCCAACCCAACTGGTCAAACAGTAGGTACTTATGTTTTTAACCGACTTCAAAGAAGGAGGAAGGTCCTCAATTCGACTAGTATTTTTTTATACCGGTTGAATTGAGAACCTTGCCCCTGTTTTGAAGTCGGTTAAAAACATAAGTACCTATTGTTTGACTTTCCACATTTAATTTTTTTTTTATTAGAAGATGTTTTTTTGCTTCCATTATTACCAAGCTATTTTTTGTCTGTTAAAATTGAGAACCTTCCTCCTTTTGCAGAAAGCCGCTTCTCGTAAAAACGTGAGAAAATGTGGATGGAACTCTCAAGTCAAATTAACCATCACATTAATTTAAATGATTTTTAATTTTAATTTTATAAAATTATAATGAATCTAAATTATTTTATAATGTCATTTAATTTTTAGTTTTATCTTTCTGACTCTCTCTCTCTGCTTCTCTCCGTCTCTCTCTCTCTCTCTCTCTGTCTGTTTGTCTGTCACAAAGAAACACTCCGACTCTAATAGTTATATTACTGAGCATACATAATAATGGATTCGTTAGGGCCTAGTCGTATCCATTTTATTTGTATCTATGTTATTTTTTCGTAGTAGCTTTACCTAGTCTGTGCTCTAAGGTCATTGTCACCACTTGGTAGCCGCATCAAGTGGTCGCGTTCGAGCCATCGATTTTTAATATTATCCTTTGTTTGAAAATACAGTAGGTGTTGATATAATCGCACTCGGAAGATAAAACCAAGGCGAAAAGCAAGCGCGTGCGTCCTTCCCCGTTGAGGCACAGTGCGGTACTGAGGTTAAACGGAGCATGTTTCGCTATTTAGATGCAAAGCGCAACAGAATAAGACTGAATATCGGACTTGCCGTTTGACCGAATAGTTGCTTAGAACTAAAGGACGTAAGTCTCAAATCGAATATAATTTATTATGAGAGTACTAATTAATCTAGGTAAATTTTGTCTTAACACTGGAAAACAAACTATATTTTCCTTCGGTGAGTATTTATTTTAGATATGTAACTGAAGTACTTTCCAAGTAAAATCAAAAAAATTAGCAAAAAGGCACCATTTTCAAAACATTAAAGTATCGAGTAAATATCTTGCTATTATGTTTCTGTCTTAATGGCGGAAAGAAAATGAATTGAAAATTCACATATATCAATTATTACGGTGATCGGATATTTGGTTTAGTTAGAATATCATGGCAAATTAGCATAAAATTTCGGTTGCCCCCTCTTAATGACATTTGAACAAAACCCGGCTCTCTAACCTGAAACGTAATCTGGCAGCTTATTATAGATGTCTGTTCACGATTCGGATTGTGATCGCGATCGCATGCTTACACACATGGTGCGAGTAAGTAGATGCGAACGAAATGGCATGCAGTCATCAGGATCAGGACATATATAATAAGAACTCTGGTGCAATATACCCCGTGTTTTGATGGTAGCTGAAACTGTGCTCACCAGAAGCTAATAAATAAAAAAACTTTATATTACAGAGATGAGCCTGAAAAGCGACATGTGTTTGCTGCCCGAGCAGAAGATAATGTAGTCCAGTGGGTGATAAAACTAAGAGAGTGCTCCTATGAATACCTAAGAAGCAGGCTTCACACACTGCAATCGAAAATATACAGTATTACTGGGAAGGTAACATAATTTTTTAGGGTTCCAAACCCAAAGGGTAAAAACGGGGACCCTATTACTAAGCCTACAATGTCTATTTGTCTGCCTGTGTGACTGTCCGTGTCTGTCCTACCTATTAATGGCTGTATCTTTAGAACCGTAATAGATAGCCAGTTGAAATTTTCACAGAATATGTATTGCTGCGGCGGATTAATTAAGAAATAAATAAATTACAAAAAATAAGTAAAGGGGGATCCCGCTACAGCAAACATATTTCGTTAACGTATTTTTGTATTAGCTCTAATGTAAAAACTGTAATACGTACAAGCGTCAAACTTGGCATGATTATAGTACACACTATAAAGTATAACAACAAATAATAAATAATAGCCAAGTGCGAGTCGGTGATAAATTTCTTATCACCACTGGTTCTCGTACGATCACCGAAGTGAAGCAACGTCGGGGGCGATCAGTACTTGAATACCCATCCAAGTACCGACCGCGCCCGACGTTACTTGACGACGTTGACCGCCTGGGCGTTGATGGGATTTTGTCTTTTTGCACAATTTTTTTGTACTTTAGTAGCTAACAAGTTATCTGGTGGTACGGAACCTTCAGCGTGCAAGCCCGACTCGCACTTGCAAGGTTTCATTTTCAAAGTTTTAATTACAAGCTTTTTATTAACTTGTAATGTTTGTATGTTAGTTTGTTTGTTTAGGTCAAATCTTACAAGCTATTGCCACCCCATTTAGTGGGTGGCATGTCATAAACCAACTATCTCAACATTGTGTTGTTCAGATTGTTGGTTTAACATTATGTACGCCTAGTTTGGTTTACTGCATACTTGGCCGAATTGCCATTTATTAGCACCAAGCGTTTTGCCTCCTCTTTCTTTCTTAATTAGAGCAGCAAAATAATGGAACTCGTTGCCTCTGTGTTTCTGAAGCATTACAATCTTGACGTGTTCAAGTCTAGGGTCTTAGAGTCTTAATAGTTCATTACTAGGCAAACGGGCTCCATCTTCGACCGCATCATCGCTTTCCATCAGTCGAGATCGTGGTCAAACGTTAGCCTTATCAGATGTAAAATTAAATAAAAAATTACATGTTTATGTTTTTGTTTTCAGGATCCATTGCTGTTAGTTCCAAGGAATGAAGGTGCTTGTCTATGGGCTCCGGCCATTCCATTCTCAACGACTCCTGCATGTACAGTGAACACTAGCTCCTTCAGCTGCCACCTTCACACGAACGGTGCCTTCACACTCGAGCGGAGCAAGTCCGACGTCCAAGCCAACAAACACTTTCGTGAGCAGTTCTCGAATAAGACGACATTTTATACGGACGATATTATAAAAAGCAGTGAGGTAAAAGACATCACGCAGTCACATCATCATGTGTTCGCTTTAGGTAGAAGTAAGACTTCGGCATTGTTGCCGGATGCTTCGTTAGTCAATAATTCCATCTTCGATAATCGGCCGTTGTACTCGCGGGCGGCTCCCAGCCCTCCTGCTAGGAAGAAGCTGTCTCCAGGCATGCGACGCGCCGAAGACGTCAAACAATTCACGGAACAAGGTAAGTTGTTAGGGACTACTGGTATTTTAGGCGATGCGCCCATACCGCCTAGAAGAAAAACGTCGCCTAAGTACTTAGAATTCTATGATGCAGAAACTGGAGATGATGATAGTAAAAAGTCCAGTGAAGATCTTATACAATTTTGAGATTTGTTTTATAGAAATGATGATCCCACCTCGTATTTTAGTTTTGTGTAAATATTCGCTATTGATAAAGAAATGGCGCTAAATGAGCTTAATTTGTATGGAATATTTATTCATGGCCTCATCAATTAAACAATCATACACCTCAATACTCTTGCATCATAAGATAATTATAGAATTGTCTTAGCTCATGTAATTCTCACCCAGTAAGGTGTACGCTTAATAGTAGTGTATTTTTTATATTACAGAACTTAAATTTCTACACATAAATGTAGATTGATTGATAATATATTTTGTCTAATGTAATTTTTACATGGAAGTGTTGATCCACACTAGGATTTTTATTAAATGATACAGACAACTCATAAATTTGACGTTTGTCAGGATTCCAACCTGCGCAATCCAGGTAAACACCCCAAGCACTCAACTACCAAGCTACGGTCGCTTCCCTGTCGGCCTCCATATATTCTTGAACTGTCTTTGCAACCAATCTAAGCATTGGTGACGCCATCTATAGATCTTGCTACATGCAAGGAATTACTTAGGTAGAACCTTCACAGGCCCCAAAGCGGACTGAAAGACGACGCCTTTTACTAACTCGAAAGAAATTTTTATATTAGGTACTCGCCCAATTGCCTATTTTGTTTTGCCTACTTTAAAATTAGTCAGACAGAACATTTAGAGTTTGTCGAAATACACCATGTGATATAGAAATATAATATTTATTACAGATGTGTAAGTTATCTAAGAGGCTAGGAAACACTTTTTGGAATGTTTATTGCTAACCATTTTTTACCCACGACGGAACGGAGGAGGTATGTGTTTTGGGTAAGAGGATGTGATGTGTATTATTGAGTATGTTTTTTTTTATTTGTTACCATTTTGCTCTAAAATGGCTGGACCGATTTTAACATGGCTTGTTTTATTTGAAAGCAATTGCGTTAGTTTTTAATCAAAATCTGTCCAGTGGTTTAAAAGTTATAATCCTTTTCACATCCTGGTCGTGGGGTTTTTAAATTGTAATTTATACTTGTATCACAATTCTTCATAGGACTTGTATGGCTTTCGAGAGTAATCTCTGTATTAATAGATTTGGAAGCTATTTACATAATTGTATTTGGTAATATTGTACTGCAATATCACGATGGTGACTATTGATTATAGTATTATAAAGGTTTGCTGATCAGACTTGATTCTATATAATTTTAAAATATTTGCGATTTTGTGATGCTGTTGTACGTTCAGTACCCACATTGTTGTGGTTTCGGTTTTTCGGCACCTCTTAATTTTATTTCTAACTTTATTAATTTCACAAACTGGCCAGTTGTAAAACTAATATTGTATGAAGGAAAAGTCGGTAAACAAATTCTATAGATTGAATTACGGAAATGTCGTGATGCAATGTAACGTCATCAATTGATTGATTGATTGATTAACTCTTTATTGTTCACACCATGAAATTTTATAGAGGACAAAAAACTCTTAAAAACTAGTGTAACAACTGGCGGCCTTATCGCTAAAAGCAATCAAATAATAATAATATCAATGTAATTAATAATACGAAAACCGACATCAAAATTAGTAAGGGCTCGAACAAAATGATTGAAATCGCCAAATCAACAGGCGCTCGAACCAAATTATTCGTATTATTATAGCTGGTTCAAAAACTACGGAGCCAAAGCTTATTAAGTTTTTGTGGGACCACCTCTTTAGCTTCCCTTAAAATAATAAAGAAAGAATCGCTCGAATTGGTTCACAATTGTCAGAGTAATCGTACACACATAAATAATAAGAAATACGGATCCGAATTAAGAACTGTCCTCCAGTAGGTCCAGCGCGGACCGTGGACAAAATTGTCTTTTCACTGTTTTGATCCCACAAGAAAGAGACAAACATATCTATATTCTAGAGTCTGGTGCAAAAAAAGAACCGTCGGCAAAACGCTGAACTAAAAACAGAATATTAGCACACGCACGCGCGACCTCTACTCTAAGACGCTCTTCCTTTAGCACAGACTCTACCAATTGATAATGATACAAATACCAAGCATCCATTATACTTTTGAACCCCCGACGCAAAAAGAGGGATATTTTATTTAGTAAACTAGCGCACGCGCGCCCACAATCCTACGACGGTTCTCTTTTTGCATTGACTAGCTTTGTAGCGTCTACGCGCGGATAAAAAAGGTAGATAAATATACAATTTGTCAACGGCTCGTGCTAGGTCTGCTGAATTCGGTTAAAAATAGTATCTCTCTTGATCTAGGTAATTTGACAGATAATTTAAAAAATATTGAACAACGACGTTTATCATGAACAACACTTAGTCATTAATTAATTAACTTTAATAATATACATTTTTGTCATTGTGTCGTCTGTTTTAGTTTTCTAGTATTTTTTTTACTGTACAGTGCGTCCGGCTTAACTATAGAGATGGCAAAATCAAGGAACTAAATATTTAAGGTGAACAGAGGCCTGGCGCCTCATTCAAGATAACGTAACAGATATTAAAAGATAAGTAAATAAAAAATTCGACACCCACAGGTTCTCTAGAAGATAAAGAAGTATTTTTTTAACTATTATTTTTAGTAACATAAGGTATCATAATATATGTAGTTATAAAACACATTACCGCCAAATAACAACCGTTGTCTGTGGCTTGGGTGTCGAATTTTTATTTACTTATCTTTCAGTATACCTGTTATGTTTTTTTACACGAGGGCGCCACTTATGCCCTCTATTCACCAATAAAGGTGGCCGTCAGTTTCGTCCAGAAAATACGAAGGTGGCTCCCTCGCTCAACTCTAAAGATAAGTTTGTCGCATTGCAAAAGTACCTATTGTATGATGCAATGACGATATCCAAATATTAAATAAAATACATTTTCAGTTATACTATTTTTATTAAGCTTGTAGCTTCTTGTTCACTTGTTATTTAAGAATATATAACCTTAATCTATATAACTATAAATACATGACTTATGACTAAGGCACAGTTAACATAACTCTGCCGGTTTTCGACCATGAGGACATGTATACCCTCGTGGTCATACTGGTATGACAAACTAGTATGAGCACTTGGAAACAGTGTCATACGAGATACGAAACTTTACAAACTATACAACAATGCAATACCTAATTCGGTACGTTATTCATTACGTATGTCGTTAATACTATTTAAATTTTGTTCTGCCGTCAACAATAACCCTTCGAGATATGTAAAATACGGTTTATTTTGTGGTTAAACAAATTCTGGTGATATCTAATGAAACTCATTAACTATTAACATATTATAACAATTTATCATTAGGTTATTTTGAGATCAAGCTTAGATAAAACTCGATGCGTACAGTTAGTATATGAAATAAAGCGGTGATATTTAAAAATTCATAATTATTATAATCATAATATCATATATTCGATCTCTAATATACTGAGGCACTTGGATAAATATAATGCATTTATAATGTTAATATTACATCCGTCTACATAAATATATGATAACAAAATGCTGTAAATAATTATTTATATCTAGACTATAATATTAAACTACTGGGGCCCAACTATAGGTACAATCTCAAAGCATTTATATTTCCATTTTACAATATATCTTTCACATCTCATGCTCGTAAAATTCTTGTTTTTGTGTAAACGGAATAAAACTTCTTTTTATGCACTAGTGCATATATACTTCATGTAGAAAGTATGCCTGGGCTAACTTTTGTCAAATAAAAATAGAACGTAGTACTAATTTCAGTTTTAACCAAAGATAATTATCACTGTTACATTTCTTCGCAATTAAAGTTAAAAGCCAAGTGTAACTCGTGCATAAAACTCATTTTATCCTCGACGTAAATATCCGCCCTCGCCGTGGGCGTAATAAATAATAAACGTAATAAACGTCTCGGCTAAAATGGCTTATTGTTTTATTACCATTCTCTCGTTAGAAGAAAGTAAGATTGAAATAAGAATGCTATAAGATGTGGTAGGCCCCAGGTTATGTATTGAGGATGAGATTCTATGAAACTATCATAACAGACGGTCAAAAGGCCACTTTAGGACTTAATTTCTAGTAACAATTAACTTTTGGAATACTCTATTCATAAGATCTGTAAGTACCTACCACGAGCAGCGGCCGGTTGACTAAATAACAACAGCTGCACAGTGGTGACAATGGACTTTAAGCCCAGCCAATCTAGTAACCACAAGAAAGTCAACAGGTTTCCATATCTTTACACTGACATGTTCGCTTTATATTGTGCATGTATATAAATAAGAAGTACCTGCTCCAATGCATAAACTAATTTCACTTCACTAAATGCGTTACTGGGAATCGCACACGCACTTATATCAATGTAAGTTAGTGTCAAATGTTCGTAAAGAAAATTGACAATTTTGACTGGTTGAAGAGTCGAGCGTTATCCGAGAGTGAGAGCTCAAGGTGAATGTTGGTGTGTCGCTAGTTGCCGCCCAGGTCGCGCAGCTCGCGGTTGCCCAGCGGCAGCGTGGGTCGGTAGTTGTGAAGCAGCTCCATGGCCTCCACACCTCTCGACGCCTCGCCGCACTTCAGTTTCCGCATCAGTGCCAGCTGGAACCAATCATTTTGTACTTAGTTACTACTTGATTGCCGGTTTTAACTGCCAATGTTTTTTTTAATACGATCAGATCTATGTTTGGCCACCAACTCGCTTGGTGGTAAGCGACGGACGGTGTGGTCGAGATGGAGCACGTTGATCGAGATGAAATCTATTCACTAGCCTTGAAAATCTCTAATTGTGAACCTCAAGAAACAAGGATGACGGCGTTCTATGATCGGAAACGATAGATTTTGGGAATGCAATTTAAATTCACCTTTGCTAATTAAATTTTCGGTTAACTTTAAGTTAGCGAAGCAACGCCAAATTTTCACACTTTGAAGTACTTTTTACCAAAACTTGAAAAATAAACCCTATTTGTTTATTTCGTTTTGTTAACCTATTGGTTTCATATATTATGTAATTAAGGACACATTGTCAAAATTTGACGACATGACCTCGATTAGAAATAAATTAATTAATTATTGAAATTAATTTTAATTCAGCACAAATTCAGTAGTGGACGTCTTATGGCTGAAACGATGATGATGAATATCACAAATTAATAGTAGGTATGTTACAAGACTTACAAGTTATGGTACTTCGAAGTAGTATGAAAATTAGGCGATGCGTGGCGAGGCGATTATCCCCTTGTAGCAGATAGTAAATAGTACAATATATCATGGATATCATGGATAGAAAATATATGTAACTTTTAGGCTAAAAGTTCAATGAAAGTTGACTGACCTGTTCAGCGGAAACTTGCACAGGTTCTTTGAACAGGATCCAGGTGACGGACTCGGTGCAGGGTGGCGTGGTGAGCGAGCCGGGGTAGGTCCAGTAGGCGCGCCGCGGCGGCAGCAGCCGCGCCGGGTCCAGCGGCTCCGAGAACGTCACCTTGTCGTTCTTATGCGTGATGTACGGCAGCAGCTGCACTACCTTGTCCAACTCCTCATGTTTCCTGCCAACCTGCGAAACAAAACGTTACGATCACTGACAGTCATTCGAAACAATCAAGGTCGATCATGATTAACAAAAACAGAGGAAGTCAAGGTACGTTAATAGAATTGCAATTTTGTAAGCAGTTGTATTAGAAATTGAAATGATTCTTCAGTTGCCTAAACCGAATATGGTCAGTGTTACCATGTGTTACTTTAGGAACGAAGGATGCGTCAAGTAATTGTGTTACGGTGGAGGCTTGGCGGGCGGAGTTAGGAAAGGCCTCGCTTCGCATTGTAGTGTTTCTGCGCTATTGTTCGCTAATTTTCTGGACATTCATCAACGTAGGTATAGTTCCAGACGAGCAAATATTTAAATGTTGCTTATTGTATTTAGATTTCGACCTGCAACCTCTGGCTGTGGTGACGCTGTGCCTGACGACTATAAATAAGGTATTCACGTTGTGGCTTGTGGCTACCTATAACAGGGGGCGAAGTACGAATATTCGCTACGAAAAATACGTATCCAATTTCATACAAATTTAGAATTTAGAATTTGAACGTAATTCGATACTTATTTTACATATGTAGCGAAAATTCGTATTTCGTCCATCGACAAAAGTTTATTTTCCTTTTGTCGATGATTTCGTCCACAGTTTGTAGATCATTTCGGTGGACAGACAGGACCGGAGGCCGGATAATTTTTCATACAACTTTTCATACATACGTATCAATTACATTATTTAGAAAACTATGTGTCCGAGTTTGATCAAACTTAAAAAAATAAAATGTATATACATATTAAATATTATTATGTAGTTTTGACATCATCGTGAAAAAAACATGTCGCCTCATTTCATTGTATACTTTTTTAAATCTTCGAAATCGAATGTTAATGTGTAATAATGGTGGAGTATTCGTGAACGTGCTCGAGTGATCAAATGATATGACGAGCTGAACAATATATTTTCGTTATGTTTCCAAAACTCCATAGAAACCTCTAGTAAAGTACTCACCTCTTTACTAGAGCATGACTTGGACTTGACCGTCAATTCCAAGTCATAAACTTTGCTTGACTCTGACTGACTCGGACTTGTTAGACGAAACTTCGTAAAACTTGAAAATGTTTTGATACTTGTCACTGGCAAATGCACAAGACGTGGGATACCAAAATCCTCTCAAGAGGAAAGAAGGAAATAATAATAATTTTGGAGTGGTCGAAGATGTAAACATACTGGTGAAAATATGTCCGTCTCAAGCATGGAGAAAGAGACTTAGGTGACCTGCTACAATCTGAAAAGACTACACGTGGATCAGTTAAAAAGACTACTGGCTGAACCCAATTCGGACGCAGCCAAGGAGTTGTTCGGATATGTGAGTTACCTCAAGTGTCCATCGACCCTTTGTTTGTATGGTCGTTTTGATTTGTTTGTTAATGTTTTAATTTTCATAGATTAGGTATAGTATAGTATATTGGAACTGCCATGGAAATTATTGAAAAAGCCCCAAAATAAATTGTATTTTTTTATAAGTAACAAACGTAGGTATAAAACCTACTTAAAAATTTCAACAAAATCGGAATAGTGGTTTCAATTAAATTTAACCAGTACGTTTGTATGAAAATTACCCTTAGGCCGGGTCGCTAAAATGTATACTTTTACTTAACCTTTTTATTAGGGACTAATACTTACTATATATTATATATATATATATTATATTGTAAAGATTATATAACAAGAACACAACTACTATTGTCAATAATATACCAAGTGCATATAATAATAAGTACAACGCGGCGCATCTAAAAGGATTGAACTTAGTTGAAAGGTTTCAGTTAAGTTAGTACTGGTTAGGTACAGCATTACGTCACCTTTTTACCTACGAGATAAGTGGATTGTGTTTCTATCTCAGTCCACGGATAGTTTTGTACCTATAGGAAAATACGTACCTAATGCTAATACTAAAGCTTACGTGCGCATATTAATATTCAAAATGCATTTCATCTCCTACATTCTTAAGTATAAATTGAAATTGTTAAAAACTACCGTTAGCCGTTAAGATTATCAGATCTTTAATCGGGACAGCGCTAAGACAACTCGATCCAGTCATCTTTCAAACATTTAAAAAAAAAACGATTCAGCCGTTTCGGCGCTACGATGCCACAGACCGACGCACAGATAGGTACACACGTTAAACTTATAACACTCATCTTTTTGCATCGGGGGTTAAAAAGTAAAGGGGATGCCCATACAACAAACGTATTTTTTAAACATATTATTGTCTTTGCTCGTGTAAAAGCGTCAAACTTGGCACTATAGTGTCACTTTAGTGTAGTTCCTATACACCATCTATACACTAAAGTAAAACAACAAATAACGAACACCGGCCAAGTAGTTAGACGCGCGCTTAAGATCCTGTTAGTTTCTAATAAATCTGTGGTTACTACCACAAGGTGGAATAGAACAAATGTTGCGTGCCGGCTATACGAGACGTATAGAAAGCATTATGATTGCTGTTTTCGTATATTTTTGTTTGGTACTTTTCTTTTCATTTGAAGAGCGACGCTAAATTAGCAACTGTCTGATTGTCTGATATGAGTGGGGTCAGAGCCCGCTCTACTCCGGACGAAGAGAAAGTTGTATTTAATACGCGGAAGCCGAGAGAACGCTTCCATCCGCCAAATCTATAGTCACCATGACCCACGACTTCCGCATTATCTTTGATAAGAAGCGAATATTTTAGGGTTCCGTACCCAAAGGGCTAAAAAAACGGGACTCTATTATTAAGCCTACGATGTCTGTCTCTCCGTCCGTCTGTCTGTCCTACCTTTAAACATCTGTATCTTTCGAACCGTAATAGATAGCTAGATGAAATTTTCACAGAATATGTAATGTTACGGCGGATTAACGAACAAATAAAAAAAAGTCAAAAAGTAAAAACGAAAGGGGTCCCCATACCACATATAGGTAGGTACGTATTTTTTTACGTATTTATGTACCTATTAGCTATAATGTAAAAACGGTAATACGTAATACAAGCATCAAACTTGGCGTGATTATAGTACTCACTCTAAAGTATAACAACAAATATAATAAATAATGGCCAAGTGTGAGTCGTAGATCTTTAGTTCGTCATAAAAGTGCTCCAAAGATGAATATTGTTAATAAAGAATTCTCTGTTCATTACCAAATTATAACTGGTAATTTCGTTATTGAATAATAGAACTCCGTACGATTAAAATGCAGTCTAACGCAATCTTTTAGATTATATCCGAGTGGTTTTAATTTAGGCTTTATAATAATTTCACCTGGTATAGATATAATACCCTTAAAAAGCCTTAAGTGTCCAACGAAAATCAAACTCATACTTAGGTAACCTTAATTGCACAAACACATGTACCTGATCTAAGCACAAACCTTATTATGGCTCACTCTCGTAACTAAATAAGGAAATCTGATTATAATCGCTATGAATATACAGTTAACTCGTCTTTGATAAGTTTTCTTATCCGTACCGCAGTCACATGATGGTAAATAGCGTAGTAGACTGACATGATAGGTACCTATTTAGACCATATACCATGTAAAGAAGTGACTATAAGTTTCCTAGTTGCACATTTTTCTTTTACAAGAACGTGAGCTAAAAATGTTTTCTTATACATTATTGTTTTATTATATTGTGGTAAATGGACCTTTGCCGTCATATTTGCCGCCTATATAGTTTGAGGCCCTCGGGCAATTGCTTTATGGTATCTTTATTTTATGTGAAATAAAATTAAGTTTTTTTTGTATCTTTTATGTGACAACAGTATCATGTAAATAAATAAAAACGCACCGAATTGAGAACCTTCCTCCTTTTTGAAGTCGGTTAAATAGTAGATAGGTACAGAAGTAACCGTGTACGTAAAACGTCTTAATTTTATTTAATGTTGTCTATTTTCCGTTGTTATTCGTTTATGAACAAAATATTACACAAATTATTACAACTGTCACCTGTTTAATAAATGCTGCATAACAACTTTTACTAGCGGGAAAATTGCGTACCTACCTACGTACCTACTGACATGATAATTACCTACTTTGGTCACAGGTCTCTGACGTCTGATAGGTAAGGAACCCTTCGTATTGCACAAGTATTGCAAAAGATGGATAAAACCTCTGTGTTTAAGGATGTTACATAAAATCAAAATGTTGCAACTAGAAAGTCTGAATTAAAAATGACATCAGAATCTAAAACCAAAAATGGTCCCTCTTAAGTCTTGTGTTCGTACCACTAGTTTGTGATTTCTTCGAAGACTTTGCAATTAAGTTTATTTTTAAGTGGTACTTTTATTAGTGGTGGTTACGGTCGTTTACAAAAAGGCTCCTTAAGTAGGTACATTTGAGAATAACGCATACGTATGTACCTACCTTCTTAAGTTTTTCTACGTTCTCGCTACAGTCGCTATGCTATGTGACCGCTATTAAATGCGTCGAGACGTTGACAACTTGTACCTTGGCAAACCACGATAAAGGATATCAAGTTGCCATTATTCATTATGATTTCCTGAAGCACTGTGTTGATTCCTATTGACTTATTATTACTTAGAAACAAGTTAATTTAATTTTTTGTCTGTCTGTCATTGATGAGTTTGATCATTACGCCGTCACACCATTTTTTATCTAAATTGCTCAATTTATCTTAATTATTGTATTAAAATTCTAAACGAATAGATAACATCATACGTCTCTTAAATTAATGCGGGATGTAAAAACCTAGATTGCGACTCTAGGAATGTTTATTCTGATATCCACGTGAAATAACTGGCACCTATATCTTCTTCTTATATATAAAAGGCGATGTGTGTATGTATGTAATTATGTATCTTCCCTATATGGACTCCAAAATGGCTGGACCGATTTAGACGGGACAGTTACTGGCAGATAGCTGATGTTATAAGGAGCGAGTATCTAGCATCAGGGAATACGCGCGATTCTGGAGACGGTCGCCCGCGTACGTCAGTATGAAGGGGCTCTAATGGCTCCGAAGCCGGTCGATCGTCTCGACCGATAAAAACATTATCGTAAGTGTAAGCCGGTGTTATAATAATTTATTTATTATTTGTTGCAATTATTTTGAAGATAAATAATAACAATAAATGACTGCGTGTCGTGAAACGCTCATGGTACGAGTTCTGTAAGTATCTTAGAGATGATATTAAAACTCACATGATGTACCGAACCGATCCCATATAAGTAGGAAAACGATCAGAAAATGATGATGATAGACTAGGGTCTTGCTTGGGCAAAGTTGTTTTTGAGGTTTTTCCTGACCATTTAAATTCCAGATATAAGCATTAATTTGGTTGATAATATTTCGTAAACTATGACACTAAAAAAACCTCTTTCGGAAGCTTATTTTTTGTAATTCTTAGGGTTCCGTACCTCAAAAGGAAAAAACGGAACCCTTATAAGATCACTTCGTTATCCGTCTGTCTGTCCGTCTGTCAAGACTCTTTTTCTTAAAAATGCGTAAAGGTATCAAATTGAAATTTATACTAAATACTTGGGTCTACGGTTTCTTTCGGCTGTAAAAAATGAACGTTTATGTCGCAGTTTTTGCGATTTTACAGGGGAATCAAAACATACTTCCCGTTGACCTAGAATCATTCATTTTGGCAAGAGGCAAGGTCTTACAGCACATAAAGGAATAAATCAAAAAGTTGTTAATTTGAAGTTATCATATAAAAATTGTTATTTACAACACATTTGCTCAAAAAGTGCACTTACGAAGCCTGTATACATCGTTCGAAAGTTAAACATTACGCATCATACAACGGAGCGTGCGGTAATGAAACGCATCATATTTACTGCTCGTATTTGTCAGGTTTTTTTAAAATAAGCAGTAGATCCTTTGTGAATATTAAACAACCAATAATACACATAGGTATAATGTTACGTTTATGATTATTTTTTCTGTAGCTCAATAATAAAATTAAGTAGTAGATAGATAAATTAAGCAAGCTCAAAGTCGCACAACGAGCTATGGAGAGGGCTATGCTCGGGGTTTCTCTACGAGATCGAATCCGAAATGAGGAGATCCGTAGACGAACGAAAGTCACCGACATAGCCCACCGGATTAGTAAGTTGAAATGGCAGTGGGCAGGGCACATATCACGCAGAACAGATGGCCGATGGGGCCGAAAGGTTCTGGAATGGAGACCACGGACTGGTAAGCGCAGCGTAGGACGTCCACCCACAAGATGGACAGACGACCTAAAAGAGACCGCAGGGAAACGCTGGATGCAGGCCGCTTCCAACCGGCCCTTTTGGAGATCGATGGGGGAGGCCTATGTCCAGCAGTGGACGTCCTACGGCTGAAATGATGATGATGATGATGAGATAAATTAAGAAGCCATAATACAACAAAACATTCCGATCATGGGATATTACATGATAGGTTGATGGCAAAAAATTGTATTACTGAGGGTCAACGGTGATGGCTATATAATGTAATCGAATACCAATTCGTGTTGACGACACTTGACGTCTATAGGCTGTATTATTAGATCAAACGATTCCACGCGTCTTTTATAAAAACTGACGAAATTGCATGACAATATGACGATCTCTATACAGGTTTACGCATATACACTGTATTAAGCTAAAACGTCATTGTACTTATCATTATGTACGATTTTTACTATGGGACTAAACCTGCAATCGCGAAAAAAATATATCTGCTGTTCCCAAAGGCTGTTACATAGAAAACGGTCATTGACACTCGACAAAATGTATGCAACAACTGATTTTATTTTCGTGATTTCAGGGGTTGGTCCCATAGTAAAACATGTTCATAATGGTGAGTAACAATGCTTCGACGAGTGTTTCGGCTTAGTACAGACAGTCTATATTCGTAACCCTGTGTATGGTGTTTGAAGGCTTATAAGCGTACTTAGTATACTTAGCCTATGTTATAAACGCAATGCTCTATGAACGACATAATAGTAAAGTAGGCCTGTCACTATTACAAATCACAAACATGCTATAAAAAGCTCTAGTAGTATCCACATAGGCCTCTATTTGAATAGGGTGTTTGACTGCATTGAAAATATTATGCCAATTGACATCATCCATAAACATGACCTAATGAAAAAGCATATTTCATTGATTTTTTAATAAAAATATGCTTATTTTTTGTAAAAAACGCAAATAAAATAACTGTATTTTCGACATTTGATCACGTGATCGAAAACGGTCTGTAATTGGCTTCATCCCTAGTGACGTCACACAAATCTAAACAAACAGATTTTGTATTGATATTTGCGAATTTAATGTTGTAAAGCTATTTTGAGAGCTATTTTATCCAGAAATTATCACCAAAAACAGTCCGGAGGTTAAATGTGAGAAGAATGGAGAAACATTTTGTGCAAGCAGACAGCAGTAACTTACCCAAAATTAATGTATTTATGGTTGCATATTTCTTCAATAATAATCTACGTCATTGTTTCTACGCTGCAGAACTCAAAACGTAAAAACTACAATGTAAGTATTAATTTTTAATTGTTCTCCAAGCAAAACATTCAATCAAGTTGTACAAAAAGTATGTTGTAGTAGGTGGATATCACTATTTTGTTAGGTTATGTCTTTACAATGTTTAAAAAGAAAGTAACAGTACATAAAATAGTAATGCAATAAAAACACAAATTGTAATAGAAATATATAGACTCAAATATGTACCTCAAAATGATCTTCGCACATAGAAACACTTGAATTAGCTCCAATACTTTTAGGTTATCTACGAGCTACTTAGTTCCAACCACTTTTTGCGAGTTTTGGGGTCCATTGGAACAGAAACGAATAGTTTTTCCGGTGTTTTATGGAAGTATTTGTACATTGTGGCACTACACAACATTTATAAACCATTACTTCTATTAGAAAATTAGTGATTATCAAACTTTTGCTGCCTGGCTGCAGCTGTTTTGTTTTGTGTGACGTCAATCGTCGCTCGACCGGAGCTATGACGCAGGTCTGCGTTTTGGCGCGATATTTTTTTATTCAAACTTTAACATCGATTTATATCGCAAATACGACTGATATCCAGAAAATATAAATGCAGTATACATTAAATTATATCAGGCAATAATGTGCAATAGTTTCCCAAAAGTAGTCAAATACCCAATTTCTTTATGTAGAAATTTACGAGTACTTACTATGTAGATAAATATTTTAAAGGTATCCTATACCCAAGTGTACTCAATATTTTAAATGTATCCTATAAATATACCATATTTTAAATGTGTCTTACCATTAGGAAGACTCCCAGAACTGCCAAGCCGTCAGGCTGCCCCGCCGCCTCCGTGAAGCTGTTATACTTGGAGGTGTTCCAGTGCACCAGGTGCAGCTCTCCCGAGAAGGAGCGCCCGTCGACCGTGTGCTCCGAGCCCTCTCCGTTCACCGCGCCCCAGTGGCAGTGCCACTGCTGCAGCTTGTAAACATCCTGGCCCAGAGGACCACCTCTCAGCTCTGTAAGTAATAAAAATATACCATCAGCCTTTGTAACTTAGCCTATTGCTAACGTAGGACTTTCCTAAGGAGTAGTCTTCTAATCTATCCCAGTCTAATTGCTACCACCCTTCACTTTACCAATTTCTAGGTAGGCCACCGCCTGCAAATTCATCCCCATATCATAGATCTGTGGAAATCGCACACTGTGCGTTTTTCAAGACTTTTTTGCCTTACACCTGTAGTTTGTGGAATGAGCTCCATCCAGCGGCATTTCCGAGTAAGTATAACATGGGGGTATAATTTTATCATAAAAGGGCTGTTAATAGAGTCTTTCAGGGTCTGCAACGTATATGTGATGTCCCTGGTGTAACAGGTATCCATAGGCGACGGAATCGCTTACCATCAGGCGGCCCGTTAGCTTGCTTAACACGTATGGCATAAAAAAAGTACCAGCCGCTTAAATTTGCGCTGGTCGTCGCGGAGAGCGCCCTACGTAGAGAGTAGTTACTTGACTTACAATTATTTTTTCTGGTGTTACGGAAAGTTCTCAGAATCAGCTATTTGCGACACGCTATCGGCAGTTCGAAATGAGAAATTTGAGGATAAATCAAAACGATTTCTTGGATTTTCATTTTATTCTTGTGGTTAGCCGTCTTGACGAAATTGTAGGCCTTGATCTTTCCTCCAAGTTTTTAAACTATAGGCCTAATATAACCTACTTATGAGGTTTAATATCGTTATACATGTCAAGCTGACCCGACAAACGTTGTCCTGCCCATGAGTTACGGTTCATACAAAAATCCATAGAAAAAAGCACTTTCAGTTTTTCCCGAATTTTCTAATTTTCCGGGCAAATTTACCAATTTTTTTTCTAAAGCATTAGTGTTGTGGTTAACAAAACAAAAATTATTCAGATCGTTCAAGTTATTTTCGAGTTTTTGCTAAACTAAATTGATTTTTATATATATTTATGCTAGCTGTGCCCCGCGGTTTCACCCGCGTGGATTACTCCTTATATCATCAGCTATCTGCCAGTAAAAGTCCCGTATATATCGTTCCAGTCGTTTTGGAGTCCACAGGGAACACACATACACACACAAATCGCCTTTTTATATAAGAAGAAGATACATAGATGGCTAATTTAATGGTAGGTAAAGAGACGTAAGGTGAATCGATTATTCCCAAATATTGGGGAAACACATCGCGTGTGAGCGGGACGCGTCGATGACTCATCCCGAGGGGAGCTCTGGAGTTGCAATGGTAATGTAAATTGCCGACAAACAAAGTAGCCAGTTGGTGCGCCACGAGGAGGATCCGTGTCGTCCGGTTTCACGTGTTCGAACCTGATATATGCGAAATTATCCGGATACGTAGTACCATGGATGGAATTGAGTAGTACTAAGAGCTCCATACAAATCGATTGGTTAGTGAAATTATGTTAAGTGGATTGTTAAGCAGTTCTGTGATATTTCGCACGAAAATATCATACGAAATTACTGACTGTCGGACAAAATCCCAAACAAAAATCGCATTTTATTATATAATCATTTCACGCAACGATTATTTAAAGGTTAAAGGTTGAAGTTGCTAACGCAACGAGTGCTTTGAACCATTCGAATTTGCTTTCTATCAATAGAAAATATTTCGTTTCGCATATTTTCGTGCGAAATATCATACGAGCGGTTCAAAAATCGAGTGACCACGGAATAGGGCTTAGAATAACTAATCTAAGGAATAGGGTTTTTTTTACGAAATCAGCGATATCTAAGTATATACTCGTGTGATATTATAGGGATGGAAAATAAAGTTCTTTAGCAAGAGGCATCTCCTGTCTTTAGTTATGTCATTAAATAAATGAGCTGCTAATAAGAATGAAAAAAAAAACTACATAGATATTTAATTCGTAATCACTTAAAAAGTTACGTGGACGTAGGTCTAATTAAAATTTGTTATAGACCAGCAATTTATTCTTTAGTACTTACATCACGAGCTCTATAAAAATAATGGAAAAACGTAAGACAGTATCTTTATTAGCATGCCTAGGTTGATACTAAACAAAGTCAAGTAAATTTAAGATAGTTTCAGACTATGACGTCAGGTATTCTAACACGTGTTCTGGCAGTGTAGGTCACCACATTCCTTACTACGGGCAGTGGGCATGAGACACAAATATTACTGTAACTTTACGAGTAGGCCTCTTCTATAAGATAGCATAAGAATCTCTTCACAAGCTATCTTTAGCGCGCATTCTAAACAACAATGGTATTCTGTAGATAAGGCATAACTTTAACAACTTCGTTAAGATCATTCAAACAAAGGAGATATGGTAAGGGTATCCAGTTTTAATGAGTCTGGATGCCTTTAGTCGAATTCATCCTGCAGACGACCTTCTCGCCCTTTTTTGCAAGTGGACTATTAGTTCATTAGGGTTGCTGCAAGTTTTTTAGTGCATGTGTGTAAAAAGTTAGTAATTGTACGAGTAAGTGTACTAACCGTTTTTGCGTTAAGCGGTTTAGCGGTACAGTGAAAAATATACATGAAAAATAGAGACACTTGAACACGGACGATAATAATTATAGTATAATTATTGTACTAAAGCATATCACCCTTGCTTGTCTGATCTGAGGTTATGAACCTGTTGAATAGCTTTTCTATGTCTCCAGCTTATCTAACAATCATCATCATCAATATCAGTCCAATGTTTCCACCGTTTTCACCGCGAGAACAAAACAAACGTATAAATATTCTAGCTTTTTCACGTCTACGAGCGGATAAAAATGGTGGAAAGACAATTTGTCCACGGACCGTGCTAGACCTGGTGGGACACAGATTTTCTCTCTCATAGAGAGAGAGAGGAAGGGCCCTAATCTACCATGCTGGCGCAGTGTATATGTTGTGCTATCTCACAACGTAAAGTGCAAAACTTTGTGTTGCACCATAAAATACTAACTGCGCTTTAAACACTATAACGCATCGCAATAGTTCAAGAGTTCAACGGGGTTAGGACTGCATAAATTCCCATGTGAATCTACCTGAGTCGTAGCCATTCTCGTCGACTCGCCAGCAGTAGCCGGGATTGACGACGGAGCGCGGGTGGTTCACCGAATAATTGAGCAGTAGCGGAGGCGCGCAGAAGCTGTTGCAAGCGCGGGTCGTGATGATGTCCACGGGACTCTGCCTCGCGCCTCGCGCTTCTGGGAACTTCTCGGTCCAAGTTGCAGGACCTGCGGCAAAAAATACTTTACTTGAAATGGGTTTCCATAGTGTCTGTCGATTACGTTTATAGGAAGGCAAAATTCTCGCAAATAGATACCTAAAACTTACCTAACTAAAACTTTTTAAACATCTTGTTAATTTTATGTATTGTCACAGAATACATAATAGAGGTATTAATATGAATAAGTTTTTGATAGGTTTTTTTTTTATTCGTGTTTATTTTCCTAGGAAAACCTAACATGAATACAAAGAACAAAAGAGAATGCGATTTGTTGCATAAAGGAGAGACTGATGGGAGGTGGGGGTCACGACCCTCAGACATGAGCACGACGCGAGGAGGAGGAGGATGTTTCATTGGTTACTACGCATTTACCCATGTTAACCACCTAATATAATCGGAATTTAGTCAACAAGGTTGTATTTCTTGCTAATTAGGCTAATTTACACAGCGTCAGCTGTCAACTATGATGAGTGAGTGGAGAGTCGGGTTGTTTGGAAAACTCTTGACTTTTCTAATGACTTCGCATGAGCATCTTATCGTTATCTTATCTTATCAAAGCGCCACCGCCCGCCGTCTGTCGACAAGGTTTAGTGAAGGGTTTAATAAGTGTTAAATTGACAAATCTCTGTTTTGTCATGGCTTCCGGGAAATTCTACTTGAAATATGAATAACTTAATATCAACCTGAGTACATGTAAACGCAGTGACGATGTCTAGTAAAAATGTTTGCACTGTGATTGTCAGGTAATAAAAATATTTACAAGGGTCTAACTAGTCACCTAAGTAAGAATGAAACACCTGAAACTGTTAAAAGTTAAAGCATCATCATCATCATCAGCTTATTTAATGTTTGTGCACTACTGGACGTTGATCTCTCTTAAAAAACATCCCACATGGCACAATCTTATGCTTTGTGCATCCACATTTGCCACAAAAAACTTGCCTTCCGCAGATCATCGCTCCACCAAACCGCAGGGCTCCTACTCTACGTTTGCCGATACGCGGTCTTCACTCGAGAACACTTCAATCTCATAACGATTGTCGGTTCTTTTACGGATATGCCAGCCCATTGCTCTTCAGCATGATTATTTCGAATCACCTAATTTATGATTCAAGTTCAAGTCTGTATAAAACTTTGGTACGTTAGAAGAACCAGGGGCCTTACGGACAACTGCTATTACAGGCACCTAATCCGCTCCGTTGGAAAATCACGCGACCGCAAACCTTATCGCGCCCAGACACGGTTTGCGGTCGCGTGATTTTCCAACTGAGCGGATTAGGTGCCGCAATTAGTTGTTGTCCGTAAGGCCCTTGTACATGGTAAATGTAGGCCGGAGCTAGCTAAATAAATAACTTTTACTATTAAGGACATTTAAATACCTTTTGTCGTTAAACTGTTTATAGAGACCTAAATCTACGAGTTAAATCTAATATGATCGATTACTCACGAATTATTTAGATATTTTGTTAGGATTATCAATGATTTCGTATATCACGAAGTGGAAGTACTAATCTGATATACACGTGTAGGTATATTTTATGTACCCAATTCATCAATATATTATGGTTATTATGAAAAGTTTAAATATGTACTTTAAATTCAATAGGTAGTTACGGAAACCCCTTATTAAATCTGAACTAAGGATCAAGCAGTTAGCTAGTCTCAATAGTGTCTAAACCAAAAACTTTCTTATATAGAATTAAAATTAAATTTTTCATATGAATGGGTTACTTGTAGGGTATGTACTTTGTTCTTTAGTCCGTCACACCTCTTTTTAGTACTTTCTTTGCGAATATGAATTAGGAAAAACCTATATACCTTTCTTCACGAGACTTATTTTTTTACAAATAAATATTTGTCGTACATTGATATCCACGTATTCTTCAATGGCGTGCGCGTAATACGCTTACACTTGTAAATTATTTGATTCTCAAACTTATTCCACTAGTGATATCAGTGGTTTATTCATAGTTTCTCTCTGTTTCATCTAAATTTTGCCACGCAAAATTTTGAAATGTATTTAAGCTCTTTTGTCTATTGGCGGAAACTTCTAACAGTCCCAGACAAAAAAACTGGCCGTAAATATTTACTTATAAAGTTAGGTTGAGTTTCCCTACAATTACAAAACAAAATAATCGCCTTTCGGCCAGATGAATACTAAAGGCAGACCATAACTAACGCCAGTCATCTTATTGTTTCAGAACACGCATGTTCCCGCAATGCAATTATTTGCAGCACAATATAATCCTTGGACTCAAAACCAGAACATGCTATTGAAGGTTAGTTAACGCAAATTATTTCAGATTGACCATATACAACATGAAAAAGTAGGAACTGGCAATTTTACCGATTGCGTCCTCAGTCGGTCACACCGGATGCGCGAGCTCAATGACAATCGCCAAAAATAATATCGTATCTGCTTTATATTATTGCGGCCATCATTCATCACCATCAAAATATTTACGGTTCAATCTATTTGAGTAAAGGTATCTACGTAAATATAAACGGTACGTAAGTACGTGACTGAAGAAATATAAACTTCCACTGTAACGAGCTAGTTCGTGAGACGAAGACATTTTAGCATTTCCTGACTGGGATGACTTGGTGCGTCTAATACGATAACCATGTTTATAAGTATTATATTAAACGTATTTAACACCACCGCCCATACCCCACAAGGAATACCTATCTATATCTACTTATCCGAAGGTTGCCTGGAAGAGATCTTTTTGAGCGGTAAAACTGCCTTTTGTGATTCTGTTTATTGTATTCTCCTTTCTGTGGTGTTAATAAAGTGGTCAGCAACTAAAAGAAGATTAGGCCTCACTTTTATCATCTAAATCAGCCTATCGTAGTCAACTGCTAGTTACAATAGACCACTCCTAAGGCACGCCACTCAACCCATTCTTCGGCTTTTCTCTTACAGCGACTGCCAACACTAGGTATCTGCTATTTTTCACATCACACTTGTCGGTAAACAGGTAAAGAATGAAGCAAAATCACTGCTCTATCGAATTATCGATAATATTTCCCTAGCTAAGGTCTAATGTTAATAGTCTACTCGTTGCACTGCACCACTCCATCCTGTATTTATCAGTAGCAATTCAGACAATTGAGGGGTTCAGTGCACGGATGACATGCATCCACGTCAAGAGATATAAGGCATCAACAGTTCCCATGGCACAGTTCGCAAACTGTACGCATCCACTCCCATGCTAAAGTAAAAATGATTTTTTCTAAAGTTTTTGTTATTCATAATGTTTGTTTGGTGTACTTATCCATATATAGTAGTCTTTGTACTTATCTATACTAATATTATTTAGAGGAAAGATTTGATTGATTGTTTGTTTGTTTGTTTGTTTGCATTGAATAGGCTCCGGAACTACTGAACCGATTTGAAAAATTCTTTCACTGTTGGGAAGCTACACTATCCCCGGGTAACAGGCTATATCATATTTTCAAAAAGAAATTGGAATCTTTACTAAAACTTCAATAATGTAACCCAAGGTGTAAAAAAATAAGACTTACAATTTTGACTTTGCGTGTTTGACAGTTCTAAGACAGGACAACGTCTGTCAGGTCAGCTAGTTGTTTATAATTTGAAATATTCACTCCCCTAAACATCTGTGTTCTGTGCTAAACATTTACAGAGAAACCTACTTATCTATCGTAGCTACTGTTATTTAATTTAAACACTTGTTCAAATAAATAGTCCGAATGTTTAAAACTGTTATAGATCGTGAGTTATCCTCATTATTTACTACTTACGTACATACGTAATTTAATATCTATAGGTAAGAAGGCCTACGGCAGAATCTATTGCACAATTTTCTAACAAACTGCCATGATGTTTATTTCCACTTGATATTTCGTATAAATTCTTGCTTGCAAATGTTTAGTTTAGCGAACTTTTCGTGATACACCAATTTTTCTTAGTTTCCTGGTAAGTAGAAGTGGTAGAAAGAAGTAATTTGAATCTCTTGGCCAGGTATCTAGTAGATAACGATACGGATAAGATTCCCTTGTATGTGAGTCCGTAGATAACGTTACTAATGATTAATCAATCGAGCTGATTGGAGCGATCTCGCGGCGCGGCGCCGGCGGCGGCACCGCAGCCCGAGTACCGCCCGAGAGGCGTCGCGCCGCGTGCGCCGTCCGCGGTGACCTCGGCCTTGCTTATCTCAAACAGATTTATTTATCCAGTTTTAATACGCCCTCGCAGCGTTGCCTTCACCGAAACGTAGCCAAATACACTTGTTTCACTGAAACTAAGGAATACTGTACTAGTGGCGTAACTATGTTACATATTGAGCATCCTTTCAATCATCCATACGCCATGTTATCCTAGTTTGTTAATTTGGGCACTTTGTCCTAGTTTCTTAATTTGAGCACTCACACTGCTAACCTAGAACTTAATTGCAACATTTTTAATGGTTACACAATATATGCACGCCAAAATGCAATTTAAAACGTTATCAATGTGAAACAGTAATTCAGTCGCTTTTATTTCACTGTGCTGTGTAAGTTAGTTACAAATTAATTTCCTTATTGGGTTTTTTTGCGGTTCGTTGCAAATATGAACCGTTCCTTTTTAACCTTTATTTTATTTCCGGGCAATGAGATGAAATGAACGAGGTCGCGGTCACCGCGCACTGTCGCACCGCCCTGCACGTTACAAGTTTACAAGGCGCGCGCGCGCGCAGCATAGCGTGAGCGCGAGCGCACCCACGCGCTCTCACAATCACATTGTTCATTGTTTACAATGGAATCTATTATCAAACTCAATGAATCTGCTGTCAAAGTAAATATGGTGTCAGCACAACTCATTAAAGAACTAACAGGAAACCTAAGAATTTATTTGCCTGAGGCTGCTGATTTATTTGCTGATTTCTAAATCGTTGTGCTCTTTCGCGTTTATGAACCTACATTTGAACAAAACAAATGTTTTCGATCCATCTTTATTTTCACGCACATTTTTTAATCACTTACGATTCAAGTTTTAAACAGGATGTTTGGGTTTGCCTCTTTAGACTAGAGAAGGAATAAAAAAATGTTTATTTTGTTATACGTGCGCTTATACAACAAATCATTAACTTGCCTCGTAGTTAAGTGACTTATTTTTTCTAATAATTTGCTTGCGTTTGGCCGCCAACTCGCCTGATGTTAAGCGATGATGCGCTCTATATGAAGAAACCGATTCACTCTTGATTTGAAGACACCCAGATTGTATTTGCAATTCTTTTGCATCTTCGGGGCTAAAAAGAGTTAATAATAATTGAAAAACTCACGACTGAATCGGTTTCTTCTAGGCAAGCATGCTCCATCGTAGACCCCATCATCGCTTAACATCAGGCGACGTGACAGTAAAAGGCAAGACACTTACTAAATTTAAAAAAAACAAGTACTAAACTATACTGAGTATAGTTTTTCTCATAAAATTCAAGCTTCCAGCTCTTATATAAACAACAAAATAACTAATTAAAAAACTATAGGCACTCATGGGAGTCATGGGGGCTGCCGACAGAAGTGAAAACTTATAACTCAGTCTGTTCACATTAGCATGTCGGTGACGCGAACCCATAAGTTTTGCCCCTACCAAAAATTGGTCAACGCGGCTAAAGAAGTCTCCTCAATAAAACGTAGAGATGTCAGTAGGTATGTGCCAAAGCTATTCCGACAAGAGACCACAGACAGACAGACCACACAAAGGAAACGTCTCCGCGTCATAAGTTTAGTGTCGTGTCATCTCATCATCTTGGTCTAATAACAGCATCATTCATCTCTTAGTAAAGTACAATTAGGATTTCCATCAGTCGATTTACTTCAGACATATATGTGGGTTGCTCCGTTTTCATCCGATGACGTCATATAAACTGTTTTTAATTACCTATTGATTTCCTTATGAGTCCCTTTCTCACCCAAACCAAATTTCAACGCGATGGTTACCATTTTACTAATAAGTTTACGCATGTGCAAACATTTCTTGCTATGCTAGTATCAAGATAAAATTGTTTTTTGCTACCCGACAGCTTTAGAAGGAGGAATGTTTTCGATGCATATTTTTTAAAATTTTATTTGCGACGTTTGTTCTGTAGCGCTAAACTTGTCAAATGGAATCTTGTTTTGAGTACATATTTTTACAAAATCCCTATCTTGTTTTTAGGGTCCCGTACTCAAAGGGTGTCAAAGTGTCAACCCTATTACTAAGTAATAGACTACCTGTCCTACCTATATTGACTATATCTCTGGTCTCTGGAATCAAAATAAATACCCGGTTGAAATTTTCACAACATATGTACTTTATGGCGGATTTATCAAGTAATCAAGTAATATTTAGTAAGTAGTGTAATGATTTTGGTGTGGTAGGATACAAAAAACGTATTTTATGCAATGTATTTTTTTTTATAAAGTTGCACGCAAGCGTCTATCCCTGTTTGATTATACTTAGTACTAACTCCACAGTAAAACAACAAATAATAAAAACTGGTCAAGTGCGAGTCGGATTTATTAGTATGTCTACGGAACCCTAGGTTAGCCAGTCCCACTCGCACTTACCCAGCTATTTCTAATGTTTTCTCACAGGTAAGAAAAGTACGTCCTTCTAGGTGCGGCGTAAAAATGTGTTTTTTTTAATAATATTTTTTATTATTATTTATTATATAATTATACCTATAGCTTTCTATATCTCTTTATATAGCTTAGCGCAGCCTTAAAGAGCGTTTCTTGTCAAGGGAGTAATTTTCATCCTTCACGGTCTCTTGCCCGCGTGGTAACCCTATACGCCATAAAACTGTAACCGCGACATTCGTGTTATTGTTGTACATAATATGATATTTATTATTTCTTGTATCTAGAGGTAATTGCACGTACATTATACATAATAACCAGGTCCGTAATTCTTAAATTGTAGAGTTGAAAACATTACTGAGTTAAAAACTTACCTCATCATCATTGAAAGAGCAAAAACTGTTCTTTACCCATCATCATTGATAAATCTCAGAAACATGTAGAGATTCCAATAATGATTTCTTAAAGTTTCCTCATTATTACACATTGACATTAAAATCTTTTTAACGGATTTTATCGCGTGTATTTTACATTATTTAATTCTTGATGACAGATGTTTTAAATGTTTATCGGGACTTATCGCGCTTTATTTTGAGGATCAAGTGAGGGTAGAAGAGCAAACCGCTCTTCTCGCCGGAATCACGTGCAGTTTTTTGTCAGCTCGTAACCACGTCCATTTTAACATGGTCGAAACGTTGAGTGAAAGGTACCTATTTTTACCCACATAAAATGCGCGATATGTTCCGATTAACATTTAAGAGACGTGTTTTAAACGAAAAAGTTTAAAAGTTATAGATGATGGATGTCTATAAACATGTTATGAAATTATTTACAAGCACCGCTTATGATATTTAGTCTAAACATTTCCTATGTATGAAGTAAACCACACGCCCTCGCGATAAAATCCGTTGTTGGTGCTGACCGGCAAGATCCACTAACACTATATCAATATTTAACTTTTTTTTAAATTTAGCTATTATTAGGAATAAAAAATACGTTTGGGCATTCTCTTTAGTAGAATAACATTGCACCCGGTTAAACCATCGACACAAAACAGGGATGTTATAAGTTTAACGTGTGTATCTGTGTGTCTGTCTGTGGCATCGTAGTTCCCACACTGATACCAGAAAATCTATTCTGTTGTTTGAAAATTATCAGCTCTTATATCGGAGAGTTCTAAAACTGTTCAATTTATACTTGTAAAGTAATTTATATGTTGATATGACTTATTTTGGCGGAAGCGTTCGATAAACCTTTTTTTTTTCTTTCGGGGTCTCCTCTGCGGCCCTCTAAAATATAATTACGAATATAATTCGCAATAAAATTTAAAAGAGAATGCTTAATCGCTACTTTAAAATTCTCGCTCAGTGATTTTTTTATCTTCAAAATTTAAAAAGTGCGAAAAAGATATTATCTATATCATTTTTCATAGCTACTCAGGGGTGCAAGTACCGTTCTTTTAGCGATCGTCAAATTTACAGTTGAGGTCGTCAAATTCGATAATATGCCATTTTTTCAGTACTCGCTGTGATCGATTCTATGACATTTTAGCGAATTTGACGATCGATAAAGAACGGTACTTGCACTGCTGATTCGCAAGTTGAAGTGGCAATGGGCAGGCCACATTGCTCGAAGGACCGATAACCGATGGGGAAGAAAAATTCTTGAGTGGGACCACGAAGATGTGCGAAACGCCTCCCAATAAATGGACCGACGACATCGTGAGATTTGCGGACATCCAGTGGATGCAGATGGCAGGATGCGTCGTTCAGTGTAGAAATCTACGGAGGTCAATGTTCAGCAGTGGACGTCTTCGAGCTAATGATGATGATATTTTTTCTCCAAAACGGCTGACTTTTCTTATTTGAAAGTATTTCATTGCGGTTTTTTCTTTGCTATGTTTGTTCAACATCTGTCTAACGTTGTAAAAGTTATGAACTCTTTTCAGAATCGGTCTTATATAGTACATTTTTTTAATTACGGAGTAAATTTTTGAAAAAAATATTCTTATGTAGTGCTTACAGGTTAAAAATAATAAAATTGCAAAGTGTCATGTTCATCATCCTAGTTCAATTATTATTAGAGTACCTATTCCTTTTTTAAGATGAAGATGATGAAGAAAAACTTAAATAGAAAAAACACATTTATTACCTTAGAATAACTACCTACCTATTACAAATTTAGTTATTTATCTTATTATAAAACATGCGGCATTAATTCTTAACGCTCTGAGTAAATGTCAATTATATTATTGTCAGATAAACTATGATTTTGTAGCATTTTCTCGTTTTTATGACCATAATTGCCGTAAATATACTTACTTTATGGTTCACACTTCAGACAGAGAAAGATAGTAGAGATAGAGAGAGAAATAAAAGATAATTTTGCTTATAGAGTAAATGATACAATAACGATAAACTAGTCAGTGTTTTTCGTAAAATTATTGTTGTGGAATAATTCAGGTTCATTTTACGCTTTGGCAAAAAAGTCTAGAAACTAACCGTCTTACCACAAAAGATTTAGGCACGCTTTAGACAAGTGTTTAGCAATTGTTTCCCTGCGAAAAATATGCTAAACACTTGTCTAAAGCGTGCTTAAATCTTTTGTGGTAAGACACTAACATTTTAGCTGTCAAATGTCAGCCGATAATATTTGTAATGCGAACATGTTTTGTCATTTCAATGCTAATAAAGATATAATATCAAAATAGACTGTAGAAAAGTATTTTCCTACAAAGGCAGGATTAACCCTTTGCTGGCACCGGCTCCAAAAATAACTGATTATAAATTGTAAATATGTATATAAGTAGGTAATATATGTATTAATAATTTCATTGATTGTCCTTTAATGCTCATTGCTGTGAAGTTATTTAAATATTATTTTCTAATTTTTAGTTTCAGTTTGTAAATGAAGGTATAGTCATGAAGTCGGTTCTTTTTTTTCTAATAATTATCTTTATTTTTAAATTTTTTGTGGGAATTATTCCGCAGAGATAAAAAAGTGCGTGTCGGGCTCGCGCACTGCGCGCGCTCGTGTACGTTCCGTACCACCACAAAATACAAAAAGTGCAAAAAGACATCACGTCCAGGTGCCATCCCCCGTCACCATGGATGGTATATATACCCTAATAACTTCCTTGTCCCGTCACCCATCCAAGTACCGACCGCGCTCTACGTTGGTTAACATGGTATTGAACAGACATTTGTCACTGACTCACACTTTGCCATTATTTATTACCTACTGTTATACTTTAGAGTGTGTACTATAATCATGCCAAGTTTGACGCTTGTACCTACATATTGCCGTTTTTACATTAGACCAATTACAAAAATACGTAAAAAATACGTTTGTTGTAGGGCCACTTTTAGTTTTTACTATTTGACTTTATTTTTATTTGTTAAGTTAATACGCTGTAATTTACAAGTTCTGTAAAAAAACTGGCTATCTATTACGGTTCAAAAGGTAGGACAGACATCACATGCAGATAGCGTAGGCTCAGTTAACCCGTAGGTCCCGTTTTTACCCTTTGGATACGGAACCCTAAAAAGGGTTCAAAACTCCATAGAAGCCTCTTGTAAAGCCTCCACCACTTTACTGGTGCATGAGTTTGACTTGACCGTGCATGATTAGCTCTGCTTGACTGGCTTGTTTGACGCTATTGAACACTATATAAAATATTTAATACTAAATACACGACACTATTTAATATTACGACTCAATTACTCAGTATCCATGGTCATGAAATTTTTACGAAAAACAACAGGGCATGGTCGCCATGGAGCCACTTCTTTGTTTTTTGAAGTCTGTTCCTCTATGTTTGTCTGTAGTAGATCTGTGATGTTTGCTGTTTAGTTGACAGCGTCACTAGTGGAGAACAAAGTATGAAATTCACCAAGATTTTTTTTTTTTTTTTTTTGTTATAATCTGCATGAGCGTGGATTCAATGTCCTTTACTCGTAATATTAAACAGTTCATTTTGTCTTATTAGCGTCAAACAAGTCATAGTCACAGTCAGAGTCAAGCTAAGTAAGTCACGGTCAAGTCGAACTCATGCCCCTGTAAAGTGGTGAAGACTTTACAAGAGGCTCCTATGGAGTTTTGGAAACAACACGAAAAGACACGTTTCACCTCGTTATATCACTTGCCCAAACTCGAGCACGTTTACGAGCACTTAATGAATAATAATTCACCATTTAGTACACATTAACACTCGAAAATACACAAGTTTAGGAAAATAATCCAACGAGCCGACATGTTTTTTCCGCGTTGGCGCCAAAAAAAACAACTCAAAACCAACCAAAACTAACAAACAACAACCAACAAAACCAAAACAAAGCTAAGTTGGTGGCACTGTACAATGTTTACAATGTACATTGAATTTATAGATTTTACAAAAAGCACTGAATCAATGTCGATAAAATAATTATGGGACCACCTATGAGTAATGACCTACCAACTAAAAAAAGAATCATCAAAAACAATTCTAAATTGGCGGAGTAATCGCGTAACAAACATACAAAAAAAAAAAAAAACATGGTCGAATTGATAACCTCCTCCTTTTCGAAGTCGGTTAAAAATAAATAATCATACGGATTACCTATCTACTAAAGAGTGTTCGACTCAACGATCTATTACTATACTACGTACCTATGTCTTAATCTAAGGTTCAACTGTTCATTATACTTACATGCTTTTTCAGTTAGGAAATTATTTGCGATAGTGGCGTCCCCTTTTCGTTTGTTCATTGTTATGTCAAGTTGTACTTAGGTATCATCATCAGGTTATAAGGTTAAGGTGGTTTATCTACCTAACTATCACGTTAATCGACTATACCTAAATGCGAAAGTACCTGATGGCTAACGTAACTGCTGGCTACAAGCTAATGTTACATTGAGAAAACCCCTAGAATGTTATCTGTCTCGAATAAAGTAAATTTTATTACAAAAATTTACAAAAATAATAACCGACTTCAAGGAAAGGGTGCCATTCATTAATCGGAATCCTTCCATATTTTTTGACTAATAGAGGTGGAATATTTTCTTTTAATTTAAATGATACAACCATCGAGAAGCCTTTGCAGTAAAAAAAGTCATTAGAATATGTTCATAATCAGCAAAGATATCAGGTAAAATAAAAAAATTAAATAAATACTTTTTTGAAATTCATACTAAGAGAATATTGGAAAATCGAATTGAAATAACAGGGCTAGGTTAGTTTATTTCGACAAACGAAAGTAGAATCCAGTCCAGGTAACCCTCCTCGTGGCTCTCCCGCGAAGAACATTTCGATAATGGCTTGCATATGAAATGAATTGTCTATTTATTAAATGAATTATTCATTTCGTAGTTGTTTCTCTAATGGATCGGTCTGTGTTCAGATGTTTCGGGTAAATAAACTGCTATAAGTAGTGAGGTGATGCAGATACAAATTTTTGAAGAAACTAGCTTCACCCCGCGGTTTACAGCTTTTCCATAGTTTCATAAACATAAAGTACCCTATATAATGTACCTCCCTCATGATACTTTGCAAAATGGGGTGTTACTGTGTCGTGGACACGGCCGTGTGTTTTACGTGAATGCGTGTACGTTTTACTTTGCGCTACGCGTACGAAGTCACGGCCATCAGCTAGTATGTCTCACTTAACGTTACGAATTCTTTGATTCTTTGGCTATCGAGTGGTGTAATTAAATTTTGGATGTAGTTGATAGATATGTAGCTGAAGCTTCAAACTGTAACCCTCGAGTTTGTTATCATTACTTTTTTGAATTGCCTTCCACTATGGAAGCAAATTTAATGACGTATTCACAGATACTAGTTTTCTCACATAACACTCATAAAGCTATAACGCACGTTGGAAGCATTTAAACTAGAATTAAAAAAAATAAAGGCTTTGAATGGTTCCGTGACAGTCAAACATA
This sequence comes from Agriopis aurantiaria, assembly GCA_914767915.1. Taxonomy (NCBI): domain Eukaryota; kingdom Metazoa; phylum Arthropoda; class Insecta; order Lepidoptera; family Geometridae; genus Agriopis; species Agriopis aurantiaria. The sequence goes on along the minus strand of OU611983.1, from coordinate 7,781,454 downwards.
CAAGCATACAGTAAATATCAAAACATTCAAACATACAATAAATGACAAGCTGTTATTATAAGTAGGTTCTCGATAGGTATAGGTAACTTGTTTTTCATTCGAAATCAAGCAAATCCAATCAAAGACGCTTGTCGAGTACACAACGTTGAATAGCCAGGTACGGACATTTGGCAAGGTCGTCTTTTCATAAGTAACAGACGAGGAATAAACTACGAGCTAATAATCAATGTCCTTATTTCAACATCTTATTGCGGATAATACTTATTAGAATTACGATCTTTGTGAACAATTACAGGCTGAAAGGTTTCACAAACCAGGCAACAGTGAACGCTAACTACTGCCGTGTCTATACATAGCTTATTAGATTTAAACATTAGTATTGTCGTTCAAATAGGTGTTCTGCCTAAATAAGCCATTGATAAATATATTACAGGTTTATAGCACATCAGAATATCGTAGCCCACTGTTGGATATAGGCCTTTCCCAAGGCACGCGACGCAGACCGACCTTCTTCATAACAAATAAACCTACCTTGATCGCCTATAACTATTTTCGTAAAATAGATAATTACCTACTTTGTAATTTTAGACATATAACCTTTTAAAATGTCGTAACATATTATTTTCTTAAACTTCTTACCTAATATGAAAATGAACGCAAAATGTTGTATTTATGTGCTTCAAAATACTTATTGTTAAATTGAGTTAAACTTAACCATAGTGAATATTGGAACAATTGGCCATTTACATATACCAAGATTATTCAAACAACTCGTTTCAGCTGAAAAATTACTGGTGTGAAGCTTGGTAATCAATTTAAATATGAAATCATATTTATACGCAAACGTTTTAAGTAAAATATTTTTTAAACTTACGGGCTGAAATCAAAACGGGTACCTACCTACCCATAGGTAGGTCCCTAACGTAGGTTTAGCAATATGCTTGGTTGGAGCTAATTTAAGTTACGGGTTCTGAAAGGAATTTCATACTACTCAGTAACTAACTTTGTGATGTAAGTACAAGTGTTTGTTCTATATCTGGTTGTTAATATCTATTTAAGTATGTATTTAAAACTATATATGTATGTATATCAGTCTCTGGCAGCCATATTACAAGCTTTGCTTAGTTTGGGGTCAGATGACCGTGTGTGAAAAAATGTCCCGAATATTTATTTATTTTATTTATTATTATTTTACACTGTTTGTTCGCATTTATTTTTTCTGTATAGCGTGTGAAGATTTCTTGTGGTGCTTTTCGACATATTTTAAAACACTAAGTCAGAAGTCCAAGATAACTTTGCGATTAGATACAAGATATCAATCGAACTTAGCATTATTAAAAGAAGAAGAATTATAGATAGGTTCAGCTTTATATAGTATAATTCAGCTTTATATAGTATTAATACCATCCCATATTATATACAATCCCGCGGGCATCCAGTGGATGCAGTTGGCATTCTGTCGTTCAGTGTGCAGTTGTAAGGTGATGATGATGATGATGAAGAGATAATGTTTTTGAAATATTTACTTTATATTCTTTTTAAAATAATGTAATAATTACGTTTTATAATTTTTTAGTCAAGAGATAGAAATTTCAGGTTTAGGTATACATACAAGTATACAACATTAATAGTAACCAAACAAAATCTTCATGGAAGTATGTTGGTTAGACGTTAGGAACACACTCGAGCCATCAACAAGTTCTTTGTGGTTCTTACATCCGAGGCGCCTATTACGAAGTCAGTGGGTGGATCGCGCAAAAACTGGAAGAAGTTTCATTTGTAAACCGGCTTGCTGAACGGATTAAAGTAGGCCAGCGAAGCGATAGCCGCACGCGACTCGCGCTGCCACTCTGCTTTAACTTCGTAAGTATTTTGCAACACAAAAAATCTTTAATGAGATATCAGTCAAAACATTTGTCATTTGTCATGTCATACAACTTTTTTGTTCAGTTGAGACCAGAAAAAATATACGAGTATGTACAAATGTAGAGCATTAGTTTAGGATGTTGGCTGTTTGTTTAAAAACCTCCTCTTTGGCCAGAAATAACCCTTTCGGACAATTTTTTTTTTGAAGTTTTGACAAAATTCCGATTGGGATTTGTCAGCTATTATATAATATTGTAAGTGGTAAAGTACTTTTCATGTTGAGATTTTATATTAATTATAGGATGCGAGAGATCGAAAAAAATACCTATTAATAATAATCTATTTTAGTTTTAACAGTATGTGAGATAAATGTTAGTGGAATTTGTCCGTTTTTATTCTCAATATATAATTTGAATTTGAATACCATTTTATTTTCTGCAAACGAAAAATTGTTTTCACTGTATTTTTTAACACAATGCCTACATAATGCCTTTTTGCATACTTTTTTTAATACTGACTTCCTGATATTTTACTTGAAAAAAAAAAAAAAAAAAAAAAACATACATTCGAATTGATAACCTCTTCCTTTTCGAAGTCGGTTAAAAATGTTAAACATGAACGATAGAGATTGTTCTGGCCGGAGGATTCTTAAATAGTTTGCACGTAACCGCTCAAAGCCTCAGTGACGAGTAGCCATAAGTGAAAGTGAGAATAAACTGTACTTCGCTATATCGTTTGCGTTACCAGAACAAGTTAATTACTGGAAACGAGTTTGGTTAGTTTTTATTGTTGCTTGTAAATAACTCAGGTGAAATAGTTAAACAGGTGTATGAATTTAATGAATGGGCGGATTATAAACAAACGTACTCCACGACACGTATCAGATGTAGACAGAGACACGCTGTAAAATATATTTATGTGAAATGGTTCTGTAGTAAAATAAATATCGTAGGTACCTAACTCTGTTATCTTTGCGGCACACATGTTAATAATCTTAACTACTAAAATATATACATTCATTAGGTCGGAAACAGTATGCACATTCGTTAATTAAGTAGATAAATATAATAATAATAAAAAAGTGTCTGTAAGTAATTTTTAATATAAGTAAAAATTTACAGGAACAAATTGAGAAAGACGCGACGATGATATGTGCAGGTGGCGGTGGGTTAAATTTGAACTAAAAAACTAAAAGGACCTGACAACGTACAAGGAAAACCCGAAATGTATTTTGATGTTTGCGTTTTTTTTAAAGTATTGTACTTTGCGAGAGGTCACGCGTGCAGAGTTCGATGTAAACAAACCGGTCGGCGCGGTCACTTTACTTTAGCAAGTGGTAGTTAGTTAGACTCACCGTTCTCACAGGTGTATCCCCAATCGTCCGCCATTATCACTGAAGGATGTTATCACTTGCCGGTTCGCGGGATAATGATTCGAGGTGTGTAGGGTGATGTTCCGCGTGTGGGCCGAGTGCACGGACGAGCGTGGCCGGGTCGTGACTGCGTGCGAGTGAGCGCGGCGCTACTGCTTTATAACGAGGGCGGGCGGGTGTCGCGGTGCGTCGAGCGGCAGCGGGCGCGGACGCGGGTGCGGCAGCGGATCGACAGACACCGGCGCACGCGCGCGCTCCGCCAGCCCACTGCGGCGCGCGCGGCGCACCTCGCGCCAGCCCCCCGATTGGCTTTCTACTCGCGATTCGTAATTACTACGTAATTATACAATTTACTCATCAAATACCTACTACATCGCTGTTTTATATCAATGCCAATAAACTAACTCCAATTCCGGGTGATAAATTTCTGTAGAGTAGGAATATTTCTGTAGCCAAGACGTGCAATCGAATATTTACATAATTTTCAAAATCATGGTGTTTTAGCTTCAGTTAATTATTATGTAGGTACTTATTTAAACTTAAATGTGTAAGCTATAACAGAACATGCAGAGCACATGCAAAAGAATATAACCTAAGTGCGTCATAGTAGATAAAATTATTTTTTTAAGTAGATAAGTAAGCTAAAATAGTCATTCTTAACCCTACTAGCACAAGATAAGATTTAACAATCTGCGTCTAGCAGCTCTACAAAACGCTTTTGCTCATGACTTGAGCCGAGTCGAAATCAAATATAAATTGTGAAAAAGCCTGAAGAAAAATTTCAGTCGTATAAGTTTTTTAAAGATTTAATTCTTTGTATAGATGTGGCAATACACTGTGGCAATGCACATAAATATCCAAGATATTTTAAAATAGAGAATACGTAGGTAACTCGGCATATTCATAAAATCTTAATTAACAAGTTCCTACAGTAACCAATTATAGTTTTACTGAAAATCGTTGCAAACGATTCCGTACCCATTATTCTTTTATTCATTTTGTCAGACAAAAAATGTAAATGTTGCTAATTTAATTTATTTAGTGAAGACGTTATTAATGAATTCAGTAATAAATCATGCTATTAATGCATTATCAAGATAGCAATAATCAATAAAATGAAGCTTATTTCAACAATAAACAGAAAAAGGCAATGTACATAAAAATATTTGACGAACGTGAAAATGTGCTATGCGTTGAATTCTTTTATTCGAACCATAAGCAGCCCGCGTCACAGATTGTATCATAGTTACGAAGCAAAATCACTTTCGTATATTGTACTACACTTTTGTAGTTTTTACATTGCCGATACATGTAAGATTTGGCAATTAACTACCGCGATCTTAATAAAGGTTGTTTAATAAGTAATACTTATTAATGTACCAGAGTTTCGATAAAACGCCAAATAATTTTATTTAAATTTCGTTGGCCTCTTATTAAATCACAGTTTGTCAAAATAAAATAAAAAATGTGCTTATTTAAAAAAAAAAAAACTTTGTTGCCCCCTGTATATTGTTTAGTTAAATAGTTTTGGTTTCTATGCTTCAGTAACGTCTATCAATCAGTCAGCCATTCAATGTCCAAATTGAACGTCTTAAAATGTATAGAATGGACAGTGGTCATGAATGTTAAGAAGACACTTAGCATATATTTAGCGATAACTGAAGTGGCTGATTGATTTATTACTCTTAGACACAATCGGTCTTACTGCCGAAAACGTTAAACAAAATTTCATCATTGTTGTAGCTAGACACTGTCTAAAAGTTAAACAAGTGATTTATTTTTATGAAACAAGCTGTTGCCCACGACTTCGTATGCATAGATTTTTAAATACTTTTTAATCTTCTTTTGTCCCTCTTATTTCAACCCGCTCGCAAAATACTTTCTTAGCGGACCTCTATAGCCTACACCTATCAAATTTCAAATTCGTAGATCAAGAAATTTTCAAAATGTCGTCTGCCAGTCATGGTATTTCGCTTTTATATAGTTTTATCATAGACGTAATATAAAGGCAGGTCAGTTTTATTTATATATATAGATTTGATGCGGATACCATGAATAATATTTTTTTGAAAAATTTGTTACTTAAATAGTTTCAATTATACGGTATATAATCTACGTCTTCGTATACCAATATGAAAATTTTTCCGAACCGAAAGGTACAAAAAAAATATTTACAATACAAGATTTGCATAGCTTGACTCCAGCGAAAATTTCGCTGCTTTACTCTACAACCTACAACCTACCAATGTAATATAAGTCTATAGACAAAATGTACATCACGTCTCAATATCTCATATGCCATAGGTATTTTATTTGCGGTTAACCGCACAGCGTCAGTGAAGTTAAATTGTTCAATTGGCTTATTTTCCGCTGGCACAGTAGATATCGTTGAAGACAAGTGCATTATGCTCCACAGTACTATTAATATGAATGTTTGACCCATTGATAACCTTGCGCTCCTCATGTACTACGTAAGCTCTCGTCGGATAATGACTGACCGATTGTGCGAGGAATTAACTGCATCAGTAACTAATGTTTTCTCCTTTTACTACTACCTAAATATAGTTCATCATAATCATAATCAGCCTTATTGAAATTAATTTTATCGTGTGTATTTGAAATTATTTTTAACTCCTGACGTTTCGAACATTTTGCAGTGTCCGTGACCACAAGCAGACTAGATGACGGATGTCTATAGAAACGTTATGATTTTTTTACAAGTACCGCCAATTTACACAGTAGTCGTTTACGGTTTCCAGAGGTCTTGCAGTCTCTACAACACGACTACCCGAATGGTTATCGGTTCTGTGACAGATATGCCCGGCCCACTGCCACTTCAGCTTGCGCTGTGCTGTATCGGTGACCTAGGTATACTTATTTATTAAGTGCGCAATAGACCAGCAAGAACTTCCTGTAATTTATATCACGTGCGAGTTCAATTGCCAAATTAAGCAAAAACATACATAACTTGCAGAATTGAGTTGTGAAAGCCGACGAGATTCAATTTCTTTGTCAAATTATTTCACTTTCGTTGCTAATTTGCTATAGCTTTAGTTTTGCAAGCCTCAGTCTGTTTGTGTTTGTTCATTGACAAAGGGTCACTGGTCTCGTTCAGTAGGTGAAGTAAGAATGTTCGATATATAAAATACGTATCGAATTATAAACAAATTTCAATGTTGAAATTCAAAAGTGGTATAGAATTCTATAAGTATTTTACGTATTGACAATTCGTACGTCGCCTACTGATCTCAAATTAGTTGAGTTAGGGTTACGAACATAACACAGGTTCGCACGCTCAATGGATTAGCAGAAACTGACTTATCTTCTGTTTGGATGTCAGAAATAGAAATGTAAATAAACATTGTTTTCAATATATATCGTCATGGATTTCAATCGTTCAACCATCCAATACATAATAAAATCTTTATCTGTATTCATAAATACTATCATCATATAATCATAACTTGCGTATCTATTTGAAAACTAGACGTGCCTGTGAACTAACGAACCTATAGAGTAATAAAAATCAAAAATGAGTAAGTTTACACATTTATTTTAAGAAATCACTGGTTTTAGGTCAAAAGAGTGAAAAAATTTCAAATTTTGATAATATGTGAAATACCCAGATTACTATTCACTTTCGCTGGACTTATCGCTTAAAGTATAGCCTATTTTTTTATATACGCACATCCAGAAAGAAATATCGTATAGTCGAATAGTTGGAAATGTCGAAGAGTGACATGGGATGGGACTTTTTATCCAAGAAAAATATACGGTTCCCGAGGTTGAGGTTCACGGGTAAAACCGCGGGCCAAATTAACATCGGTTCAGCCATTTACTCCTTAAAAAGGTAACAGAATTACGTTGTCATTTAAAATATTAGCCTGACGTCAAACCTACTGATCTGACTAATAAATAAGCGTGAATGAAAGTTATTAGGTATACCTACGGCTACGTATTGTAAGAACGAATTCTGAAAGTATGCTAGTAGTTTGTGACGCAAAGTTTGTCCGATGATCAAAGTCTATACGTATACCATCGAAATAGGTAAAACCCAAAGATATTTAAAAGTATGGATATCGGGACGCTCAAAAATAACCGAACCAAAAGAAGACTAAAACCATACGTTGGTATCTTTTTCGTACCATATTAGTATGGTTTTAGTATTTTTTTTTATCGATTACATATTACGTACAATGTACAATTAGTCTACATGACTGTATTGTATGTTAAATGAGACATTGTGACCTGATCCATGCAATTGTAAATCAATGTTAATCCACATTGACGACACAGAGGCGTGGCAAACAATGAGGGCTGGTCAGGGAAATACAGATTGGGTAGCAAATTACCAATTAACGCCTGCGTGTTTGTTCTTACTGAAACGACTAATAGCTTCTATGAATCGACTTTATTGACATATATACAGTGACACGATTTAATTTAGTGATTTTTTTAATAAGCTATCGTTACACTATCAGACCTTTTGATTTTACAAACGCGTGGATGTTTTTTTACGTATATTATTTTAGGTACAATTTCTATGTCATAACAACAATAATTATCTCATTTAACATGCAACAAATGTAGGTACGCACAATTCACCTTGATAGTATGGTTTTAGCCTACTTTAAGTTCGGAAATTTTTGAGCGTTGACCCGATATCCATTGTTTTAAATATCTTTGAGCGAATAACATAACTACGGGATAAATTCGGGACATATTTGTGATCGAAAAAAAAGGAAGAAAATTCTAAATTCAATCGGTTTTTTTAAAATAAGTTATAAAAACAACATCGGTCTCATTAGAAAAAAAAAACGATTCAAACACTGAAAAGATAAATTTTCTTTTCTGTGTCAACATTGTCTTAATAGTGTCTAAAAATAAAACACGTGATTTCTTTTTATGAATTTTGACACTGGACAAAATTAAATGACAAGCGGATTTGTGGTAATAATTTATGAGTAGTAGCCAAATAGTGTTCCGTGATAGTAGCTAAATACTTGACTCAAAGAAACTGGATTTTGCACAGATCTAGTGGGATTTTGGTTTCTTTGACTTGGCTAACCTGTGTTTTGTTTTTTTGGAGTTAGTTTGGTTAGTAGCCTAGCTAGTCAAGTTCTCTATTATTACAAGCTTTTATTTAACTTGTTGTGCTAGTTAGTATGTACGTATGTACGTTAGTATGTGTGGGACAAATCTTGCAACTGAATTTTAGACCAGTTACCCTCAACCGATTGAGCTGAAATTTTACATGCACGTTTAGTTAGGATGACAATGCATGGTTAGCTAAATGACGTCATTCTAAATCCAATATGGCCGACTCCCAAAGATGGCAGACCAGTAATTTTTTATGAACTTTCATGATATGGGTATTTGATGCCCATATCATGGAAGTTTATAGTGAAGGGTTTGCAGAAAAGAAAACGAAAAATAAAATGACTTTACACTAAATTTAATATGGCGGACGCCCCAAGATGGTTGACAACATTATCTTATCTACTATCGTGATATGTCTCACGAGCATAATACAAAAAAATATGAAAATGCTTATAAAAAAATCGATTATAAAAAGTATTTTTTATTGATAATTTTATTGTTAAATTGTACTTCTAAATGCAGGTAAGTTGAATTGAAAACAAAGAAGGCAAAATTAGTAAAAACCATGCTTTCTACAAGAAGTAAAATAGTTTATTATGCAGAGAAATGCTACGAAGTAGATACATTCACGTAGCAGCAAAGTCGCTACGCTCTGCGTAGACGTCGATTTTAAAGATATGCTAGTTTCAAATAATATAAGGATAAATATTCACAATTATAACATGCATGGATTCTGTTGTTTTTTTCAAATAAAACTTTAAAAGTAGCCCTACGTAACTTCACATAATTACGAGTGACGAGCGCTGGAGCTAGAGTTTTTAAAAAGCTTGAAAGCGACATGGCTTAGCAATAAATAAGAAACGTTGAACTTTTTATTTTATTTATTTATTTCATTCATTACAACTATTTTTACAGGATTAATACAATAGTGTAGTTTACAAGTTAACATTTTAAGAAATTAATTACTATTATAAAATTAGTCAAGTAGTTAAATAATAAAACATGCATTAGATTAGATTAAATCAGATTATAATGTCATTATATTAAAGTAGTCAATAAATCAGTTATTAATTAATTCATAACATAAATGGAACAATACCGCCTTTTTAAATTCTACAATAGAACACACAAACAGGTCTATTTTCTTTGCAACTTGATTTAGTGCTTGCAACATTCGAATCAATGGGCTCTTAGCAAGTAAGTTAGTCCTACCGCGGGGGAGGGAGAACAACTGCTGCCGCCGCCGGCGCGCCACGTACCCGTCCGGCACGCTCAACTTCATCAGACACAATATTTCCGGATTGTCAAAACGATAATAAACATAATCAAACACATAAGTATAGTGTATCTTTCGTCTTCTTAAAATCAAGTAGAAAATAATACCTACCTTTGATTGAATCAGGCGTTACTTTGCGGAAGTTTATCTTCAAAACTGTTTATTACACGAATCTCTGCTGTGTTTCAGCATCAATATCGCGCCAAGTACAACAAAGAAGGGTTCAATTGATATGAAATTAATGGCAAACTCGTAAGGGTTAAGATAAATTAGAATAAAGTACCAACGGATTCATGTAAAAATGAAAAATTAATAATTGATCCCTGATTCCCTTCATTGTACCTATACTTGACTGTCGTATCGTGTAAAGCGGAAATGAACTAGAAATTCATCTAAAGCCGGAACCTCGGTGATTTGGTCCCAAAGTTTTTCTGACAAATGCGAACGTGTCCTAACTGTTTGGTCAAACAAAAACACGCTAACATGTTATACGACTGGAGTGGATAACATCCCCGCGTTCGCCTATCGGGGAATAGCATATTTGTTTCACTACTAGCTACGCCCCGCGGTTTCACCCGCGTAGTGATGAATAATGGTGATGATGATGATTAAAAGTACTCTCCGGCCCTTGAACTATATCCATAGAAAAAATCAGGTTGATCCGTTGCTCTGTTGTTGTGTGAAAGAGGAACAAACAAACCAACAAACAAACACACTTTCGCATTTACAATATTAAGTATATGATTGCTTTTGAACATTACATACGTCGTACTTTTCAGTTAAATGCAAAGTGATCTAACATAAACTTGCTGACTATTTGTTTATCGCAGGAACGCAATATTTTGTTAAAATGTTTATGCTTGTTTATAAACATGTTAATAACATGTTTATGTAAAATATGCAAAAATAAAAATAAGCCTGTTTTATTAGATTTTTTGCGCAGGAGACCCTGCTTAAGAAACAGTTTAGAATACCTACGTTTTATTGAAATTGCTGCCATAAGATAGGAATATGCTTATTTTAATGGCAAATATCGTAAAAGTAGGTCTGGCAAATAAAATGCAATCTGTTGCAGATATTTTTGAACAAACCATTAAATTTAATGCTTATTAGGTACCTATCTGCTATTCCTGATAGTGTAACCGGCTAAGTGCGAGTTGGGCTCGTTTACCAAGGGTTTCTTACCACCACAAAATACAATAAGGTCGTTCAAGTAACCGAATTACCAGTTATTATTACGCCTTCCAAAATTGTCGAAGCAATTACTACGCAGCTACAGTTAATAATTTTATTACACAATTATAACTTGGTAATGAACATAAATTTGTCACCGACTCGCACTTGGCCATTATTTATTATTTATTGTTATAGATACTTTAGAGTGTGTACTATAATCATGCCAAGTTTGACGTTTGTACGTATTATCGTTTTTACATTAGAGCTAATACAAAAATACGTTAAACAAAATACGTTTGTTGTATGGGGAAACCCTGTTCGTTTTTATTTTTTTACTTTTTCATTAATAAAATAATTTAATCCGACGTATCGTTACATATTCTGTGAAAATTTTAACTGGCTATCTATTACAGTTCGAAAGATACAGCCGTTAATAGGTAGGACAGACGGACAGACAGACAGACATCGTAGGCTTAGTAACCGTTTTTACCCTTTGGGTACGGAACTCTAAAAGTACCTTGGCACTGCCAACCTTGGCAATTCCACTTTAACTATTTCTATTCACTTATTTAGTTTGGACTGTTGAGTTTGTTCTTTCAGCGGTATGTCTCTACATATTAAAATTTAAACTACGTTTCATTAGTAGTAGTAATTTATACACAGGTAATGTGTGACTGGTATGGCCTCAAAATGTCAAGACACTGCTATTACGCTGCTTCGTAGCGTATGTAGGTATGTAAGTAAAGTTCTCACGCGGAAGCGGCGAAAGCCACCGGAAACTGAGTAATCACAGGTAACAAGCTATGCTACGAGCAGTTTACCCTTACAAGGCAACATTGGCTTAGATCAGCTATTCCGTCTAGTTGTGACTATATAAATTATCGCAGAGTAGGCAGATAAACCAACGTCTCTTTTACCTATATACAAGACAATTCGCTATGAATATCTCTCAAATCTTTCCTCCTCATGTCTGACAATTGCAACAAAGCTTTATTGTACGCCCGCGGTCAGAATAATAAGCAGAAAACTTATTTAAAGTTGGTTAAAATATGCGCAAAAGTCTACAGCATGCGCACTGAGAATGTTTTTAAGCCGTCTTTATAAATTTACCTAAATCTGTAATAATTTAAATCGTTTCGGCGGTTTAGGACCACAATTAAAAATGACATCTTCTTATAATGACCACTTCTTCAAATGATCACTGCATATTAGGTACGACTTGTGGTGTAGGCTTCAATTGTTTTCTAGACATCAGTGCAGGTTTCTTTTTCCGACTTCAAGAGGAGGTTATCAATTCGACGGTATGTTTTTATTTTTTTATTTTGTTTGTTTGTTACGCGATTACTCCGCCAATTTAGAATTATTTTTGATGATTCTTTTTTTGGTTGGTAGGTCATATCTCATAGGTGGTCCCATATTTTTTTTATTATTTAAAAGAGCGTTAAAGTATGTTGGAAAAAATCCAGCAAAAGCGTTGAAGTCATTATTTTTATTGAGTTACCAACAATTTAAAGAATGAGATCTAGAACCAATAAATAAACCACGAACTGATTGAACTGCGGCGTCTACAAACAACAAAATATTGATCATCTTCGACGGGCAGCTGAAAATAGTGACTTTATTACATACTTATTTCGAATGGTTTTTTACGGCACGTTTTCCATTTCGTATTTTGATACCAATCTCTATAAAATTTATTTTAGACTTGCCAAAACCTACATCCCGAGTTTACTCATTCATATTCTGTGCATTATACACTCTTCAGTTCCAAGAGCAAAAGCGATGACAGACGAACCTATCTCGATCTCGAGTTATCTGGGTCACCAAAACTAGGTATCTCTACATTCTCTACTAATAAAAGATGTACTAAAATACTCACCACAAAAACTTTTTATTTGGTGAATTTCAAGTGTATTACCGCTTTAAGAATAACATCAGGCGAAATGGTGGTCAAACGCGTGGTATTACATATTTATAAAAAAAATGGATTATTTTTTATGTTCTCTACAGAAATTTGTCAATGATCCTAATTTAAACTAACCTGAACCAAATATTAATTATATCTTAAATAAAACATAATGAACTTTGTTAAAGATACTAAATTAACGACCTGATCAAAAATTAATTAATTCTAAAACAAAATTTCGTTATACCTGAAATTAATCTGTAATAATGATAGTAATTATTATAAAATCTTAAACAAGAAAGTTAATTGTGAAACAAATTAGTATTTAATGTCTAACGACTATAAATATAAAAGAATTGATCCCAAATTCCCGACTCGCCCCAGTTTCGCACTGGTGTAATTTACGTGCGAAGCCGGGGCAGGTCACTCCGTGAAAAATTATCTAACAGATGGTGAAAACCGCCTCAAAATACGTTGCGTGGTTTAGGAGGAGTTAGCGGTTATACAGACAGACAGACAGACATACAGACGCGGTAAGCGACTTTAAAGTAAGTATACAAGACTTTCCTGCTACAGTTTCATACCTAAAACCGTGACATAGATGGTATGACGTATTCATAGTTTGCGAATTGCATACAAAAAGGCTTTCACGATTTTATATTTTAGTCGAGATCTAATTTAATTTGGAAACACCTGCTAAATTGTTTATATCGTTTGAATCGTTTCTGTCTACAACTTGACGCTAGACTTGATAATATAATTTAGTATTACCGATTTTTGGCTTTAACACAGTGATGACGTGACATAGGTACTTACCACCTACCGTCAAACCTAGCTTAGACTTAACTTATATCGCTCTACATTTGATAAACTAGCCTTAGACAGGGTTATTCATAATTAGCTGACAACCTTTCAGGGGTAGCTTCCCTTCATCATACCATAGATAAACATATACTAGATCATACTTAAGAACGTTTTTTTCGATGAGTTTTAATAACTTTCAATATTTCGTCTGTTTTTTCTTCCATACACAAGTAATTATCAATAACCCTGTATAAACTCAGGTATTTTCATGATAGCTTTCTCATCTTATTATTAATCGACGTTTCTGTGTGCCAAGTATTATGCTATGTATGTAGTATCTTTTCAGTAAAATTACAGGGCATCAAAGATGTATGCCCTGATTTCTCAGGGTGATAAGCGCACTGCAAGCGTGCAGGGACAGTTTTTTTAGGGTAGCACAGCAACTGAGGATATGCGTGGCGCTTACCGTCAGGTAACACGCTTGTCTAGTGACTTGTATAAAAACCTAGGTATCGTATTTCGTACATAGATATCAAGACATCGTAGACTATAATTACAACTATAGGAGGAGCATCGCGAAGTGCTTAGTTGCCATGCTTTGCTGTCTTGAGTATGTGGTTACGTAAATCCAAGTCACATCCCGTCATTAGCAAGTCGTCCGTCGGCGGGTAGTTGATAATCATCGCATCAGGCATGCGCGGCACGAGACACAGCTACCATCGAAGGGTAAACGTTCACTAGGCGTCAGCCAGGTTTGATCATGCCTGAAAATGTAAATTATATAAGGATGCTAACTTAAAAATACGGTTGGTTCAACCTTTCCCCAAGGGGTAAAATGCGAATAGATACGAAACCGAAACTGAAATAGAACTGGCTTTCATAAATTCGAGTCATCACCTTTTTAATGCGAAAGTGTGTTTGTTGGTCGGTGCTTCTTTCACGCAACGACAAACAGATCGATGTGATTTTTAGCATAGAGATAGTTAGCAGGTCAGAGAAAGGATATGTTCATCCCGATAAAATGTACGGTTTCAGAGAGATTACCCACGCGGGTGAAATAACGAGGCCCAGTTAGTACAAAATAATAACTATCTGGGTTTAAGAGCTGTATTACAAAATGCAATCGTTCAATTTAGGTAGGTATCTGGATTATCGGGCATAGAACGAAAAAATAAAGATGTAATTTTGAAGACGAATATAAAACAAATAATCCATAACATTAAATTTGTTTATTTTATGTCAGTAATTTAACGAAATCACTCTCAAGCTCTAGAGGTTTACGAAAAACTAGTCCAGATTTCGTAGCGTTTTCTTAAAAAAATGTGAGTGGGCACTTAAGTATATCACAAGTTTTTAAACCGAATTTCAGGGGGGCTTGAAGTCAGTTTTTTTTATTGAATATTTTAATTTTAATATACGAAATGACTATTATTATCATTTGGTATATTTGACAACGTATTAATGCAAAAGGTTGAGCAATGGGTAAGAAGCGGTCTCAGAGCTATCTATGATCGCTATGGTGTTTGTAGGTGAAGCAGTTATCTGTGGTCGACGCGCTTTTGCTCAGCTAATGTGCGCGTACCTTCAAAACTTGTGTACGGATATAATAAAGAAGGTAAGTATTCATTGTACATACAGAAAAAGCTTACGATTTATCCATCCACTAAATTATAATAATTTATCGCCCGATTCTACAACAAATCGCTAAATAGCAATAAATGATTCTGCTTCGGCGGACCATAAATAAACCAAGACGAATGTAGCTCGTAATCTTTATTTCCAGCGTAACACACACATATCTTACAATTGATACTTATTTAACGCATAAATATTAAATATACTTAATTGTACTCAATAAATTATGAATACATATTGTAATTGGGCAAATAAATAGGACTAGCAATAGAGGTGTTTGTTCTGCAACGATAATTATAGTTATTATCCATTCCTATTAAAAGACGGAACATAAATTGGCAAAACTCAGATTCATTGTTATCATAAACAGTAGCAAATAAGAACACCGAACTGTACATTGTTCTTCTTTATCAGCTGTGTTTACATACTCACGACTAAGTGCAGTAAACCTTTTCTAATCTTAATTTCCTAGCATACCTAGACATAACATTTAAATAGTAAATAATACTGTATTAACATTTTCTACACTTACTAAATGCATTATTTCTTTTTTATAGAATTATTTAGCACAATATTTTGGCAAGACAACGTTTTTCATCTACTTACTAATTACTATTGGATCTTAAATGAGAAACTAAGTCAAATTCAATATTCAAACACTGGTTGAAATCATTGGACAAGCTATGTTGGCTATGATCGTGAATACGCGGTCCGATGGGATCGAGCTTGAACTTTTAGATTGTCATTGCTTTTCTTTGGTAGTTCCACGTAGTCATTAACTTCCCAGTTGCCTTCCGGTTCGTCGGGTAATTGCGGGGGTAGCGCGGACCGCGCCAAAGGCGTTCCGGCGTCGTCCAGTGAGAGGTAGGCGCGAATCGCAGCCGCGGCTGCCTCATCGTCGGGACTCGTCAGCGCCCGGGCGTTGAAAGGTCCGTTGACATCCTCGCTAGGAAGATCCCAGATGTGCCACTGCGGTGTCATCTTGAAATTCTGCCAAGGAAAACAGTACTTTAGAATGCAATGATATAAATATGACAAAATTATGCAACTACATTTATCCCTCTACAGACTACATGGAGTGACGATACACGTGAAACAGTTGGCAGTGACTGAAAACGAAAAGCCAGAGACTGTGGGCTGAGTGACGTATCTTATGAGACGCCAATAACATGTCAAAAACTTTAGAGCAACTAATAAAATATACCTACCATACCTACTCCAAAATAACACAAAGAGCTACTATACTTATTTCAGTTTTTCAACCAAATTCTATAGAAAACACTTCGGATACTACAATACTACAAAAACAAACCAAAAACAACAATTATCATTGGTAATGAGCAAGCTCGAAGCAATTACTTCAAAATTACATGGATTGACATCGTTCAGTCGTAACTTCACAGTAGGTACCGGCCACGACAAATGGTTCGAAGACGTTATTATTCTTGTTCCATAAACGACATGTGCTTGTGTAATTCTCATTTTTTGTTTCAAGGCTTAAGTGAGTAACTATAGTTACATATATAAATACAGACGACATGTCTATAAATACACTTATTTGTAATCTCCCTCATTATTTTGTGACTATGTAAGATTTTGTATGCTTTAAAAAAAAAGGCTTAACAACAATACCATTCGACGCTAATTCTAATAGGTACCTGCCCAAATCCTACTTTTTCTTTTGTGAGTTATTTTGTTTGAAATATTTGCAAAAAACACGAGGTAATCATCCACACATTATAATTTAAAAAACGCATGCAAAATAGCTGTTTGAACAATATTAGTCACTTTGTATTAATGTTTGAGTAACTTACGAACATATTTTTGGAGATTTTTACATTTCGAGAATTATTTCAGTTACAGAAAAAGTTTAGGTTGTGTCAACTGTATTTGGGTGGCCTAAAACGGTGGCATGATGTTATTTTTATTTATATAAAAGTTTCCAGGAAACTGAAAAACTAGTCAATTAATTGATGAAACGCCTAATAATTTGGACCGGAAGTGATTGAATTAATTCAGTTACATATCGTCTAATTAACTGATTGGTGGGCGCAGCAAACACCTAATTGAATAAGCGATGTGAGCAGTAACAATAGACATGGTAATCTGTAGGTAATTTCGAAAGAAAAGAGAGTTAAAGTAAAATTCCTTTCTAGAATCTGCCACAGATATTGCTTTACCTACTCCCCATACTCAATTACCAATTTCTTATTGCTAGAGTAGGCTCTTAATAGAGTGGCTTCTGGCCAACTCTAGGTACTGTAGAATTTACGATCCGATCCCTAGCGCCAGCGAGCCATATCAGGGCTCAAGGTAGAAAACAGGTATTAAGGGTCGTCGTTATCGAAATCGATAAGGAGGAAAGACTATATTATAATTCAGCCGTTCAGAAGATAAGAATCATACTTATGTCAGAAATAAATATCGCTTGTTCTAAGCGTTGGGCATCCAGTAGCGAGATGGATCGAATATATTGTTTAAATCGCGGTTGGAACGAACCGATTTGCACGTGACCGCGGCAGATGGCAAAGCAAGGGACACGTTACAGCAGTGCGATAAATAAGGCTGCGAGTAATGTTCGGCAGTCATTACCTATGGGAGCGATACCTATACGAGCTTTATGCAAGGAACCTTATTGTTAAAGGGCAACTGGCTGACCGGTGTCACGAGAGCACTCCTTGACCTACGCAGGGTCTTATGAACTGCTCTACCCTTGAATGTGACAGGTAGTATGAATAAGCTCTCGTTAATTGCATACAGTATGAAGTACGATAAAGTGTAGGCGTTTCCGCAATTTATTTTTTACATGATCTTACGAAGATTGTCAATGCAACCTTCATTTATTTGGCCCAATACATCAAAAAGGGATGATTTTCAGAGCTCTTGCTGATGAGTTATTCACGAGGTGCTTCAATCCAGGCATCATCGGTTGCATCTTCTTATATATAAAAGGCGATGTGTGTATGTATGTTCCTTATGTACTCCAAAACGAATGGACCGATTTTGACGGGACTTTCACTGGCAGATAGCTGATGATAATTATAAGGAGTAATCCCCGTGGGTGAAACCACGGAGCGCAGCTAGTTTGGAAACACGAAGATAGACATAGCTGCAATCGTAGTTCTGCATGTATGTACATAATATTATTGTGTCACCTTCGCAAAAAGCCATAATTAATTAATGAATAATAAGACTTTACACGAGAAGTTCAATAAACGCGATTAATCCTGATTTTCAAATATTACAGGTGGAATATTTTGTAAAAAAAAAAATCATTCGGCGTATATCGCGTCACAAACAATAAAATACAGTCGAATTAAAAACATAATTTTTTGATGTCGGTTTAAAAGTGAATTCTACCTTCAGATGTGTAGGTAAATACTCTAGGTAAGAGTTATGGTAAGAGTACTTACTTGTTAAGTAGTGCCTGTTAATGTAGAGTAAGTCACTAGTAACAAATCACATCGTGTACCCACTTAACCTGCCATTCGCACACGACTTGATAATAAGCTAGTATCCACAATAGCCTTGTTTATTTCCGTTTACACGCTGCAACGAGAATTATGATAAGTCATATATGATGCCTCTTTGTATGTAACATATATACCGAACTAGTTTTGCCCGCAGCTTATGACAATATGATGTGTCGGTAAATTCATTTAGATCCAAAGATGGTCGCGGTGTAGGTGACTTTATCATAAAAACAATATGGCGATTTGGTCGCTAATATCTGTAACTGAGCGATCAAATAATTCTTATTAATAAAAAAAAATCTTCCAAGGTTTACGCATGTAAACCAAGGCACAATTGTACACCTCACGCATCGGGTATATATAAGTATCTTTGATACATAATCCGTGAAAACTGATAATGTGTCTCTGCGTCTCTTCGGGTTTCTAAGCAATTCGACTCCAATAATTAAATACTGACTATTAATTAAATGCTTGTAATGTTGTCATTATTTTGACTACCTTCTTTGGGCAAAGTCGACCTTTCCGTGCTACTTGAAAATGCGCCGGCAAAGTTGAATGGAATTTCATTGCTGGCATGTTTTAGCCACCAGCAATTTCCTTTGAAAATCGAATTGTCGAACTTTGTTTCAATAAAGATAATTTTTAGAAAAAAAAAGAACCGACTTCATTACTAAACCTTCATTTACAAACTGAAACTAAAAAGTAGAAAATAATATTTAAATAACTTCAAAGCAATGAGCATTAAAGGACAATCAACGAAATTATTAATACATATATACATATTTACAATTTATAATCAGCTATTTTTGGAGTCGGTGCCAGCCAAAGCAAAAATAACCTTAATAGATACCTACTTGATTAGTCGAATTGATAACCTCCTCCTTTTCGAAGTCGGTTAAAAATAGTTCATTGCAAAAAAAAAGAACTTAGCTGTACTGGTAGTAAAAAAAAACAAAAACATACAGTCGAATTGACACCTCCTCCTTTTCGAAGTCGGTTAAAAACAAAAGCGCAAAGGGACAGAAGGGAAAGAGACAAAAGTGCGGCGCGGTATTTTTGCTCAATATTCCATAATATTGTTTCCCATCAATTTATTTTCGTGATATTTAAAATAAAATTGTAAAAATTAATTCTTCAAGCTACGAATCCTCTATTTCAATGTGTTTAACACCCCCGGGCGTTCAAAAGTAAGTGAAATTAGTGATTGAAATTGTATTGCCCTGGAAAGACGATCCTGCAGTGCAAGTACCGTACCGTGAATTTTAGTACTTAAGTAGGTAACAACTTTTAACAATTGTAACTTTGAATAAATTCTTACATACTTGTATTTAAATTACTCGCATTGTTTGAGTAAAGCACTATACAAGCCTTGGCCCGCAATGACTGCACTGCTGGCTACTCTATGATGGCCTCGAACTAAGCTTAGCTACGCTTTCGACCTTCAAGCTTGGTCATCATTGCAGCCCTTGCTGTCGTCGCTATAAAACCTTCGACCTTCGGTCTCGGCCTTTATTTTAGCTTGTACATCAAGGGCTGCAACGCTGACCGCGCTGGGATGGCCTGGCTGGACCTGCGCTACGCTACGCTTTTGGCCATCATCATCGCTGCCAGCAACACACTCATAACAGATCGCGGCAGTATAATGTACTATTTCATAGTTTTGATTTCAGCTGACTCTATGAACTTGTATGGAATATGGTGGTCGTTTTTTTAAAGAAAATTGTACAACGTAAACGAATATAACGATATTTTTTGATTATTTGTATTTGTTATACGTCGGAAACTCCGGTGATTAGAGTCGATATACCTGTATTACCTAGTACTAATTTTGGTATCGAAATAATTGTATCAGTACTAATCAAAACAAACATTAAAAATATTCTGGTAATGCTAAACCCTAAAAAGCTGGGTTGGTAATTGGTATGTATAGTTCAAATTTAAATGTATTATTTTCGTTTAATTTCTTTATTGTCATAAAAAAGTAAATAAGTGTGTAGGTATTTGATAAACGCAATTGCACTGAACAAAGTAATTATTCTACACAATAACTGGCTAATTATAAATCATGCGACAGATGTTCCCAAGAAATGTTTTTAGTTATTTTTGCTTGGAAATGAACTCAGTCATTACTTAGTTACAAAATTAGAATTATTTTATATTTAGCTATTGCTATATATTATGAGGTCCTGGGTTCGACTTTTGGCCGGACAAATGTTTGAATGTAGGTCATTGTCTATATGGCATTCTCGATACAGGGGACCCTATTAATTAAATAAAGCAAAAAAGCATTGTTTTCCTTCTTAAAAAGGTATTCAAAATAAATGTGAAATCTGAGGTTTTACTTTTCAGAAAAATATAGCCCGGAAAAACGAAAACGTATAAGAATAACTTTTTCAGCAAAGTATTATGCAAGTCGGCAAAACTGTAAAACCAGCGGTGACACCGCGGAACGAATCTAGTTAAGAATATCCAAATTATAAAAAAAACAAGAGCGTACCAGTGCATTGCAGTGAATAGGTATTTTACCTGCTTCCTAGATAAACGCTTTATTACTTGATAATCTAATCAGGATTTTGCGGAACGTAAGCCCCGTGTGTTTCAATCACATCACCTAGCCTGCACGGGCGTCACATCTCGGTAAATATAATTGATCATGGCCTAATTTAAACGTCTAGATAAATTATGACAAATCACCAACTAAGTAATTTACGGTAAATAAACAAAATATCGCCGACAGTTTAGTGACGCATGGAAAGACACAATGAGCAATATTGTTTGACGGCTAAACAGCATAATAACTTTGCTTAAGGCAAACCTCACGTGATGAGGCATTGTGACGGAGGTCTCGCTGGAACTGAAGAACTTAAGAACAAGTGAGATAAGACCTTATCAGCATGTAGGACAATATAACATACCTTGGTAGGAACACATCGCCGGAAAATCGGTGTTTGTTACGGGTTCGTTAACGTTGTTTTCGTTTATGTTATGTTGATCACACATTTAGGTACCTATACTTGTATTATTTTACTCGATTATGAGCTTGCGTTTGACCACCATCTCGCCTGATATTAAGCGATATTGTGGTGTATATAGTGGAGCACGCTTGCCAATCCCGATTCACATTTACAGACAGCACATTCCATATTCTAGCGTTTCACACAATGAAAGTGGAATCAAAGCGCTTCGTTCGGGTTTCGGAAGTTGGTCGCTTTCTCATGCCCGTCCTGCCCGTCTGATAATAAAAAGAGCAGAACAGAATTAATTAGCAGATCCGATGAACACTCCGAAATGTATCCGATAAACTGATAAACTTTGCGTTGATATTCAAGATTGTTATCATACATTATCATCATTTTAACCT
Organism: Agriopis aurantiaria; assembly: GCA_914767915.1. Classification (NCBI taxonomy): domain Eukaryota; kingdom Metazoa; phylum Arthropoda; class Insecta; order Lepidoptera; family Geometridae; genus Agriopis; species Agriopis aurantiaria. The sequence continues at coordinate 7,759,485 of OU611983.1, read as the reverse complement.
ATTATGTTCCCACGTCTAGGACACAGGCCTTCTCTTAGAGAGAGGATGGGCCCTAATCCACCATGCTGGCCCAGTGCATGTTGGTGAATGTCATATGTCTTTGAACTTTTGAGGTTCTTGGATATACCTACCTGATTCCTCAAGATGTTTTCCTTCACCGTTTTTGAGTAATGGCATTGAAACTGGACATAATGTATTTAAGTACTAAATAAGTCCGAGGGCCTGTCGGTGCAGGGCCGAGGATCAAATCGGGTGCTGTCAGATTGTAAACTCACATGCTCGGCCACCATCGCATATCTATACTAATATTATAAAGAGGAAAGACATTGAATAAGATCCGAAACTACTGAACTGATTTGAAAAATTCTTTCACTGTTGGGAAGCTACACTATCCCCGGGTGACATACTGACATAGGCTATATATATATACCCGTGCGAAGCCGGGGCGGCCTACTAGTCATACATAAGTCTCGAAATTCCAAAATTCTAAAATGATACTAAATACGGTTGCAGATGTTTGGGTATTTAAAAAGGCACGTGCTACATTAGAAACTAAACAATGAACATAATTATGCTTACATACAATACGAGTATAAACCTTCAAGTTATAATATCATTGCCAAGATCATTGCATGTAGGGTTATCAAATCGACTGAAAAAACGGACATGCGGAAAAGTCAGATAAAATTTTAAAAAACCCTAAAAAAACCCTACGCAGAGCGATATTGATATGAAGCCTTGTGTGCGTTGCATTTTGACTCAAAAAGTCTGGACAAATCCTAACGGCTTGCAACCCTGATTGCATGTAAATATGAACACGTATTAGTCATATCAGTATATTTATTTTGTTCACATAGCATTGCTATACAGGGTTACGCGGAAAAGACATACTAAACTGAAAAGAGTTTATTGTACTCATCATTATGAACAACTTTTACGAGCACCTTGGAAATCGCAAAAAAAAACAAATCACTCACACTCGACAAAATGTTCCATATATTTTGTCAGCTGATATTTTTTTCGCGATTTCTAGTTTGGTCCGATATGATGGATCCTATGGAACCCTTTCAGCTTAGCCCTGTTTCACCCAGCGGTTTGAACAATCATCGCAAACAAGAACAAAATACGCTGGTTTGACTACAGGTACTCACACGCAACGATCTATTAGACTACAATTGACTACATGCAACTGCATACCTAGGTACATTCATACCGTTATTATCTTTGATGCATTGTTTTGTCACATAAGGATCTATTCATGCAGTTGCAGTCAGTTTTAAACTGTACCTTGTTTGTTGTCATGAGACATAAGCACGTGAGCTGACGTCATGATGTTGACAAACAATGAGATTAGACAGCATTGTTGGCTATTTGTTTGTACACCTTTACATCCTACAGCTACCAGCATGCATCTAATATATACCTATCCTTGTTCTTAGGAACCTCGGCGTGAGTTCGATATCAATGTAAATAGGTTTTTCACAGTTGTAAAACAATGCCACCATAAAACAAACCTTATCCGCCTGGAAATTGTTTATTGATGCTAGGCATCCTTTAAATCATCTGAAAATTACCCAAAAAAGTTTATATTATAATATAAACTTCCTTTTTATACATGAATACAAATGTTTGAGAAAATTAGGTACTATATACAATGTTTTGGCGGCAACTGAGCATTTATGGACTCACTCACATTTTCAAATTCGTCTAAGTTTTATTGCCTGCCGCTGAATCCACATGGACCATGAGTGCCCTGTGGTCACATCGCTAGTCTAATATTTTAAATTTGATTAATGACAGAAGATCACTGTGATTTTTGCTTAGATTGATATTTTTTTAAAGTAACCTTACCTGGGGCCATACGGACAAACGCACCTAATCCGCTCAGTTGGAAAATCACGCGAACGTGTACCTTATCGCGCCCAGATACGGTTTGCGGTCGCGTGATTTTTCAACTGAGCGGATTAGGTGCCGCAATTAGCTGTTGTCCGTAAGGCCCCTTGTGATGGTAAAAAAACTAATAATTTTATTCTAATTATTGTTTGATTTTTATGCAGTCTGTATCGAAAAAACAATGTGACCAGATAACAATAGTTAATATAATATGTGGCGAATTAACTACATAAAAATAGGAGTGAGACGAGTTTACACATATTTTTTAATGCGGTGAATTTACTTTGTGGCGAGTTAACAATAACCCACTCGATTTTGTCAGAAATTGTGGAGCGAGGTTTGATCTAGCCTAGTACCTCCCGTCGCTGTGACAATGATGACCTTGTGCCACACGAGGAGATGTACCTACTTAGTCCGGCATCGCGCCAGTGGCGTAGCTATCGGGGGGCTAGATGGTGCAGTGCACCAGTTCACCAGTTCCCTCAAGCTCAAGGGGCCCTCGGACCCTGACCAGTAAACTTCAAACTGAACTTGCCTAAATTTCTTCCTCCTTCAGAATATAACTCATACACATACACGTACCATACATAGATAAATATACTAGAACACGTACCTAATAAGTAGTTTTGCACCTTTAAAGTATTTATATACCTACATTTATATTTAGACTCGATAAAATCTAACCAGTTCAGATTCTTACGGCCCTAATGCTTATTTTGCACCAGGGCCTTTGGTTACCTAGCTACGCCACTGCATCGCGCCTTTGTAATGTGAGTGCTCCGCATCGTGATGAGTTACCTCTGGCAAGCAGTGGTGCTGCAGGCAGTAGTAGTCTTGCGCGCCGTCGTGGTGGCACCAGGTGCCGTCGGGGAAGTACGGGTCGAGGCCGGCGTCGTTGAGCTCCACGCGCGGCGCGTAGAACCCGCCGCCCGCCGCGCGCCGGCAGAACACCGCGCACCCCATCCACATGCGAGCTGACCACACAAACACATTATTAAAGCCCAGAATTTGGCGCATCGCTGTTACAGTTCAACAAACCGCTAGGGCTTCAGGGCACACCTGTGGAGTGCCTGGGTAAGTCTGATCCCCACTCCCGGCGACGGCCCAAGCCGAGGTTCGTAACTTCGAGGTGCCCTTGAGCTAGTCGCCTAAAACCATAATTATCTTTGCTAAAACTTAAACCATCAAGTTATGCCGAACACCCTCTGCGTTCGCTAACTAGTCAGGTCAAGCTGTAGAGGCCGAAAGGCCAACAGCGTACTTCAATATAAAAAAAGAAAAACAGGGCATCGTTGTCTCATAGCGCATTTAAAAAAAAAAAAAATTACTGTCTACTTTTGTAAAATGTGTTTCGGTCATTTTGCTAAGTTAATGTTTCAAGTATTTTTTGTACCTATTATTTTTTATTGTGACCACAAAAAATGGGACAAACAGTTTTGCCTATTTATTTATTTTGGCATGATATTTTCATGCGAAATATCATACAAGCGATTCAAAAATTGAGCCCGTGATTATTTATAGTTGAAAACAAATTCGAATGACTAAAACCACTCTTTGAGTAGGTAGCTAAGCGAATGATGTGATAAGTAATTAAAAAAATGCCATAATTTGGAATTTTGTTCGATAATCGGTAATTTCGCATGTAAATAATACCTAGTATATGTTTATCTATGATAATACTCAGGCGTGCGTATTGCTGGCATGCATGCGGGTGCGATGCGATTCCGACTTAGTTATTTTATGTGTAGTGTAACGTATATCACGTTTATTGTCAGGGTTTTTTAACTCATTCGGTAAATTAAGCAGCATAAGTATAGAAAAATATACGTCACGCTGCCAGCTCCGTCGCCTGAGTGCGGCTCTTTTTGTTGTAATAGAGAAGGTACTAACTAGGATCATGCGGCGCCTGCAGGCCGCCGCCGCGCGGGTCGAGCTCGGGCAGGCGCGCGCCGTACTCGGAGCACCGCCGTGCTGCCAGCTCCGTCGCCTGAGTGCGGCTCTTTTTGCCGCACACCTGCACATAATCCAATGTATAACAAACTAGTACAAATAATAATTATATTCTCCATCCTCCTGCCTCCGGTTTTAGAGCCTATAACCTGAAATGAGACATGAAATAGACTTTTCGAGAAAAATACCTATGCTTTTTGGCCGAGATCTGCAAATTAAAGAAAATATTTTTTGTTAATTTTCACACAATCTTTCAAAATGGTTGTTAATCAGGACAAGGCTTTATAAGACTTTTAAGGTGCTTTTCATGAAATACAAGTAAAAGTCGGTAAGTGTACTTTGGGATTTATAGAAATCACTGTTTTGCGTAGAAAAGGAGTTTAAAAAAAAAAAAAACTTGATTTAACTGGATAAGCAATCACTTTCACTGATTTAATGTATCGCTTTAAATAATACTAGTAGGCCGCCCCGGCTTCGCACGGGTATAGATATATAGCCTATGTCACTCAGGGATAGTGTAGTTTCCCAACAGTGAAAGAATTTTTCAAATCGGTTCAGTAGTTTCGGAGCCTATTCAATGCAAACAAACAAACAAACAATCAAATCTTTCCTCTTTATAATATTAGTATAGATGTACATATATAGCTTTTAACCTCGATAGACACGCCCTTATAATTGAAAATTCCTATAGAGCATTCACCTTATACCAACTAAAAGGTTGAAGCGGTTGTTGTTCGGAAATATTTAGCCCAACAACAAAGACGACTTCAAAGTATGTGTCATGAAAAAAACATAATAGGATAGTTTCATTCCGGAATAATGTGGGAAAACTGGAAAATTATCAGTAAATTCGCGATTTGTTAAAGTTCGTAACTTTACATCCATTCCATGAAAATACCCGTATCCGAGCAATACATCAGAACCACCCTAACCTTCTTATCATCGCAGAGCATGACGTCATAGGAGGAGCCCTGGCAGGTTGCCTCGGCGTTGCAGACGCGCCGCCGCTCCCGGAACCCTCGGCCCCGCGCCGTGCAGCCCGACTGGCAGCTACCTTCCTTCCACGGGCCCCAGCCTGCCTCTGTCGCGCCGCTGGGTGGCGCTTCAGTCGTCGTGCTCGATACTTCATCCGCTGGTACGCACTCGCCGCCTTGACACCACTGTCATGAGATAAAATGTTTGATAGCGATTCACAGATTTCCTAATGTAATGCCAGCCAATGCGTAGTGCAGTATTTTATAAACAACCAATTCTATTTACACTAGAAAATTATAAATTTACATAGGTATTTTTACTATTTGTGTTTGTGTATTATTATTATACGGAAAAAGAGATAACTGTGTTTTAATTTTTAAAACCCAATACTAATTAAATAAATAAATAAATATTTGGGACATTTTTTCATACACGGTCATCTGACCCCAAACTAAGCAAAGCTTGTGATATGGCTGCCAGAGACTGATATACATACGTATATAGTTTTAAATACATACTTAAATAGATATTAACAACCAGACATAGAATCATCACACAAATGTTTGTCCTAGATGGGAATCGAACCCATGCCTCCAAGCTCAGAAGGTAGGTTCACAACCAACTGGACCAACGGGCTATCTATTGAACGTTAGGTATATTTAAAAAAAAGTTATTTAAAAACGCCTTGGTGGTAGGAAAAGTGGCCAGAATGCTGGCAGCAATTGCCACGTTGAATCTCAATGCTTAGTTTTTGGCCAAAGTAGGCGCCAGCATTCTGGTCACCAGTCGGCTTGTGAATCTAATTATTCACTGTGCATGGAACAGACGCATGCGACAGAAGGGGTGGAAATAAATTAATTGTTAATACCTTTTTCGCAACGTCTATTCGGGTCAATAGCATAGCCGGACTGACCACCTAATATCAACAGCCCGCCCCGGCTTCGCACGGGTTTAATTTACGTGCGAAGGCGGGGCGGGTCGCTAGTAATATATATAAACCTTTCATAAAAAAACATCTAATTGATGGTGAAAACCGCATCCGTTACTTGGTTTAGGAGGAGTTAGCGGTTATACAGACAGACGCGGAAAGTGACTTTAATTTATACTATGTAGAGAAGAGAAGAGAAGAGACAAGTCACGAGATAGAGATAGAGAAGAGAAGAAGAGATAAAGATAAGCAACTCCACGGCCCGGTGTCCGTCTGTGAGTTTTGTTATATTTAACTACAATTTTGTTAACTTAAACGAATTTACTTAGGCTATACACAACACTGAGAGCAAAGAACATACCTAATATTTGTTTATATTAACTTAGTAGTAACTGCTAAGTATTCTGTAATCACCAACTAACTATCACATATTCTAACTATTATATTATATGCTATGGTGAATGAAGCGTGCTCTCACACAAGTGTATAGCTTTAGTTAAAACAACGGTTATAGGGAGTAAAATTTTTACCTCACAGTATTAGCACAGCCGGAAGACATGGAAATTTTTCGCTGCTATAAATCAGCAGGCGTTATAAGAACGCAGGTGTTACGGTGTTAGGTATCTCTGTCTGTTTGTTCGCTTTTCACGACTTACCCGCACTTGACGAAACTTGTCAGGATGATACCATCATTAGGACGGATATAGGTTAAACCCCCCCCCCCCCCCCCTTACTCAGAAAATGCGGGAAAACTGCGGGGAATCACCGCGGGATTCAGCTAGTTACAAGAAGTTTTTTGTATGGGGACCCCTCTTTCGTTTTTACTTTTTTATTATTTCTTAGTTAATCTGCCGTAACATGACATACTCTGTGAAAATTTAAACTGGCTATCTTTGACGGTTCGAAAGATACAGCCATTTAGAGGTAAGACAGACAGACAGACAGACATCGTAGGCTAAGTAAAAGGGGACCCTTTTTTACCCTTTGGGTACGGAACCCTAACCAAGACAGGCAGGTGTCACCCACGTGATCTTTGCGTCTTGGAATACCATAGGTACCCGGTGAAGTATATATATATATATATATATATATATATTATTTAATAATAAGTTTGCGTTTGACCGCCAACTCACCTGATGTAAAGCGACGATACGGTCTACGATGGAGCACGCTTGCCTAGAAGAAACTGATTCACTCGTGATTTGAAGACACCCAGATTGTAACTACCATGCAGCTCACCATGTTACGACCGCAAGCGGTGCCGGGTAGCGCTGGCCCTGCGTAGTAGAACCCGGCGCGGTGCGGCGAGCGGCACGCCAGCTGCACGCAGAGCTCTGCCGGCGCGCCCGCCGGTGCCGCGGACCACGGCGCCGCGTCCGCATCCCTCAGCAGGATCTACGGCAGTGGAATAAGTAAACTAGCTAGATGGTAGGGCTGATTCAATCTGCTTCACATTGGCGTAGGCACAATCATTATCAGCCAATCATGTTGCCTTCTCTCAGAGAAAGAGGATGGGCTCTAATCCACCATGCTGGCCTAGTGCATGTTGGTGAACATTTGAGGTTCTTGGACATACCGGTTTCCTCATGATGTTTCACCGTTGTTGAGCGATGGCATCGAAACTGCACAAAATTTATTTACTGTAAGCGTAAGTTCAATACCACCGCCATATCTGTACACGGGCCACGGGGTTACGTGGAAAGGGTGCGCTAGGCCTAAAGAGGTTCGTTATACTCATCATTATGAATAACTTTGACTCTAGGACCAACCCTAAAATAGCGAAAAAAATCTGCTGTTCCATCATAGTGTGAATGACTTTTTTTCCTTGGAACAGCCGATTTTTTTTTCTTCTAGATTTCAGCGTTTGTTTATAATGATTGGTATTAGGACCCCTTTTGGCCAGTACACCCTTTCCGCGTAATCCCTGCATAGAGTTGAATGGAGCCACCATCGAATTTGCTAAACAAAACTGACAACCATCTTTAGAATGTTTTTGTCGTACCAAAAGATTTTGATCTCTTATTCATTTAATTTGGATTTTTCCAAAAAGGATTTTTTCTATGGATTGCCCTTGCTCCTACCCTTCTACGCCAATGGTGCTAATTTAGTATTTAGAGCCATTGTGGTCCTTCGAGCTTTACATCCCAGAAACGGAACGCTAGCTGCGCCCTCGCGCGGTTTTACGAAGGCTAGAGTCATAATAAAATTATAATAATAATTTTATATCGGAAAATATCGATATCACAATAACACGTTAAAAAAAGTATCAAATAATAACTAGCTTAATACATAAGATTATAAGTTAAATTAAATTGCGACACTATTTTATTGAATAAAACCCATTTCAATAACCGCCCATTTGTATTGGATGGGCAGCCCATTCGGGCAACAATCATTTTATAGAATCATTTTTAATTAGAATTTTCAAAATATAATACAGTTAATAATTACTTTCACCACCGACTAGACCTTTTGAAAAGGTTATTGCTATAACCAATGTCTACATCGATAAAGAGGTTAAAAGCTGAGATCTCATAACGGAAATTCAACATTATGAAAAGATAGGTACGTGCATTACGAGAATTCAACATTTTGTAAAGTCAAGGTAATGAAGCTAAATGTCCGCGGTGTGTCCAGCAAGTGTGTCGCGGGAATAAAGTTTGACAGCCTATAGCTCAGAAAATGGCCAACGAAAACTTGAACAGAAAAAAAAACTTATAACCCTGTTGTTTTAGTTAGAGGTTTTAATAGAAGATATCGTGTCACCTCGCACTGCTTCTTGGCAGTCCAGACCCGTCCAGGGGCGCTTCCAAACTTCTCGTGCTGGAGCTCAGGTGGTGTCTCCAGCCCATCATCGCCATCCGCTAGACACGTCGCCCACCTGACGATAAACAATAACAAATTCTGTTACTATTTCGTAGATCTTATGTAAAAAAAATGCACCTTAGTAGTTACGCGCTCGGAGCCGACTGTGTTTCTTGGTCAAGCTGCGAGTGAGAATGTACTCTCAACAGACACGGGTCCCTGCTCAACGCAGCACAACTTCAGACGGGTGCGTCAAAAAAATGCTAGTTCTTCCTTATTGCTTCTGAGTGGCTACTTCAAGAAATGGTATTTTTTTTAACGTCGCACAGACTATTAAACGCTACCTACGACACCAACCTGAATAAACGCACTACGAGCGATGCACGGTGGCACTAAACGCGAAATTTAACCAGTGGAGGCCATGGTGACCAGTGTTTGTCCAGCAGTTGTCTGAGAAGTTTGAGGTTGGGTACCATGGGCTGCAGTGCTTGTCCTGAGCAGATTGACAGAATAGAGTATTAGTACGTACTGTAGATCGGCGACGACCCTGGCGCTGCAGGCGGACCAGGCCGCCTCGCCACTGGTGCCGCGTGACGGTGACATGATGAACCCGTCGCGAGCGCACCCGTTCCCTGTGCCGTCGTGATGCATGCCCAGGCTGGAAACGTGGAACATCAATACGTGTAGTTACGGAGTCTGTACTGTTTTTTGCTCACTGGACAGACTAAAGTCATTAGGCTATACCGTCTCGTCTTAGGCACGTGTTTTGTAGACAAAGTATGGCCCCAGTAAATTACTGGAGACTACTATGGGATTCTTTGGACTTTTGGAAGCAACATGAAAATATTCCTTATGACATCACTCGAGCACATTCACAAACACGAAAATACCCAAGTTTAGGAAAAGACACGGAGTCTGTGCCTGGACCTTCACCCGCAATTTTCCAAGGGACATGCCACAACCCCCTAAGCATTTTTATTCCAGTCTTGCTGTTATTATTTCTCTCTGTATTGTAGATAGAGCTAGAGAAAATACTGCTTGTAAGAAGTGTAATGTTTTAAAAGATAAGACCAGAGAAATTTAAACTACGTTTACATCAATCAACAATACACAGCCTAACTTCACAGTCTTCCGAATCCATGTAATAGCACACAAATGGACACTGAAATATAAGCCTACAGTAAATGCTGAAAACAGCGCCGGCGCATGCCTTTGATCAGGGTAGAGCGAGATTGTCTTTCGGCACCTTTCATTCCTGAAAACTATAGTAGGTACAGGAATCGATTCCGGGATAAAAGTATTCCATGTGCTAACCCAGGATATAAACTATCCGCGCACATAAAAATTACAACGCAAGTGTACCTTGCCGCCTGCCACGTCATTGTTTTTTTCGCTTTTGGCCTTTTTGCGCTACTTGCTATTTGGCGCCTAGAGCGACAGCTCCTCTTGCTCTACCCCAGAGCCGGCGCTGGCTGAAAAGTGTGTTACGTACTGCTCAATAAGACATAATAATATCTATAGTTCAAGGGCCATCATCATATTTTCTGAACAAAACTGAGTCATTTATTGTTTTTTTTAGTTCCTGCATTTGGCCACCTGGGGTGCAAGTACCGTTCTTTTAGCGATCGTCAAATTGACAGTTGAGGTCGTCAAATTCGATAATATGCCATTTTTTCAGTACTCGCTGTGATCGATTCTATGGCATTTTAGCGAATTTGACGATCGATAAAGAACGGTACTTGCACTGCTGATTCGTCCTGATTTGTCCGGACATGTCCGGTCTTTTAGACCTTTACTGGCCCTTTACTGACGACATCAGAAATACTGTCGGGAACGAGTGGATGCGAATAGCGAGAGACAGGGGAGAGTGGCATAAACAAAGGGAGGCCTATACCCAGCAGTGGGTCACTCAGGACTGATGTTGATGATGATGACGACTGGCCCTTTTTAGCTTTGGCGATGTAATACGAGTAAATCATGATTAAAGTTTCAATAAACAAAAAACAATAAATCTTTTAAAAATTTATTCCGGCTTTAGGTGAGGACTTATTTTTTATTTATTTGGTAACACTATAATCGAGCGCGCCCGCATTCTGTAAACCTAAATCCCCTTACCAATAAACGTGGAGTAGTCTTGGAATAGTTACGCCGTGTTTTGTCTTTTTCTCTCTTTCAAATTTTGAACTTGATCGAAAAAGACAAAAGACGGACTAACTATTCCAAGGCTACTCCACGATTATTAGTAAGGGGGAAATTGTTTGGGATCGTATGTACCTGTAATTTTATATTTTTGTTCGCATCGCTGCGCCGCCGTATAAAAGTTTGTAAAGCATTAAATAAGTTTAAATAAAACCATTGATTTTAGTTTCCATATAACGTTCAAACCGTTAGCGTGTTTCAAGTGGCGTGCTTGCAATCATGTACAATTCAATATTTGTAGATCACCTAACTGCACATAATGTTTTATAAGCACGCGAATTTAACTGCACTAACATACCAATAAAAAAACACGCATTCTCTGTGTATCTGATACTTAGGTTTTCATACATTCTACCTACATAGATGATATTGACTTTATTTATGTAGGTAAGTGAGTCAAGCACAATCATCTAGCTATTTTATCAGACTCTAGATGATAGAGATTTTTGTATTTTTTTATATCAGAAATTGATTCTTATTGCTGCAGAAAATTTGACGGCAGGGAAACATTACGGTACCCAAACATCAATTACCTTCTTCTCAGGCCTCAGAGCTCAGGCTGATAAAAACTGCGACTGCTCTACCGTTTTCTAACGTAGAGTAAGTATGCTGTCTAGGCTCAGGGGATATACCACAATACAACCTCTTATAGCGTTCCTATTTCAAATTTATCATACTATTACCTTCTCCATAAAAATTATTGCCTTCACGAAACAAAGTTTAAGTAACATTGAAAAATAAAACTAAAAGACTGGAATACCGTTTGCAGGCCAAGATGATGTGAGACATAGCAAGGAAGATAGACTATCTTCCTTGGACATAGGCATAGGTTGGGTTAGCAGTTCCATTCCATATTACCATTGGGGGTGAATTAGGAAAAGCATGGTCCTTTTTATTTCAAACCTTCGGTGATAAAATGAGGAGTGTTACGTCCCATATAGTTCCAATTCAGCACTGGTGGAGATCAGATGGTCCGAAAAGGGCCAAATAGAGAGAATCAGGTTGAAATTAAACTTAATCAACGGCTAACCGATAAATAATTTGTGGTATGTACGCTACCATTTCACACCAGGCGAGCTGGGGTTAAACGCCTAGCTTGTCGACAATAAAAAAACAGCACTTTTACAGATTGGCCTTAGTGGCGTGCCTAGCTAGAGGTTTAAGTCCAGCAGTAGACTCTATAGGCTCATTATGAAATAGTGACCGACTTGTGCCCGATCTCATGTGCGAGGATGTAGACGGAGGTGAACCCGGCGGAGGGGTAGGGGCGGCCCAGCATGTCGGTCACGCCGAACTCGGAGACCACGCACGCATGTGCCGGCAGACACACGCCACCCACCGGCGCCAGGCCCATCGTCACACCGTTGCGGTGCCCGCCCTCCTCGGAGTAGAAGTCCAATCTGCATACAAAAATCATCATCAGGCTATGCTTGTCCGCTGAAAGTAGGCAGGCCTTGATTTGCGCCCTGAGAGGTGCGCCTAGATCCACAAGGTTACAACCCAAACACTTATAGTGAAGTCGCCTTATCTGTGAAGTTTAAATCTGGACATGGGTCTCCTATAAGCTACAGCGGAGCTCAGTCTAGTTATCTGTATCTAGATGTCGCCTAAACGAGGACTCGACATCAATGAAAAAACTTTACAGACAGAAATTAGGCATTAGAATTGTTATTGAACACTCTTTTGGCAATACCAAGATGCGTGTGAGCTTGTGAGTTGCTCAAATAGATCACTAAACAAAGCTGTAGAAAAATTTGCAGATTTGTGGTCAAGTCAGCCTCTCATGAAGAAGAAATAGCACATAGTTTTTTTTTTTAAATAGTAACTCGGGTTGTTAATTTGTATTAGAATTATAAGTATTCCGCTCACCCAGAGAGCAGCAGTGCCATGTCCCAATGCTGTGGGTCGTCATCATCTTCCACATTCAGAGCACGCTGGTACTCGCAGAAGGAGTCGAGCAGGCGACCGCGCTCCGCGTGTGTGGTCAGCTTCGCAGGCTGGCTGCGGAGCAGCGTTAGCCGCACCAGCGACAGCTGGATGTGGGTCCCCAGCGACGAGTGCTGGTACAGAGCTTGCACCTGGAAAATACATACGAACAAGCCAGTCAAACCTTGCTCGCCTCTATATGTCACAGCGGTTACACTATAGCAGCGTGTTTGCAACGATAAAGTCGTAATGCAAAATAAAATAATAATAAATAAAATCAAGGATTATTTGACCCCTACACACTTTTTATGTATAATGTACGGTTTTCTTTAACACTGTAAAAATACGCGGTTCGAGACACTTTCAGGGGCGCCCCTGGTGACGCTCACCTGGGAGGGGGAGGAACATATTAAAATAGATAAATGTACTTACTACATATATTTTGCCAAATTTTTCATAGATTGCAGTCTAAAATGCTTAAATAATATATGTTTTACGATATAATCGCACGTGTAAGTACATCTATTCGAGAGTCGGGATGCAAACAACAGTTTGTATCGCTGCGAAAAGGAGCCGTGTGAAAACAAAATACAAAAGAACCGATTTTATACGCTCGCTTTCATCGCCCGCGCGTTTCCTTTGGCTACTGTCGAATTTTCCACAATATTTGCCAGTGTAAGTAGTCCATGTTCACATTTCGTGTCTTATTTTTTAAAGAGTTGAAAAGTAAAATAAAACTTAACTTAAACAAAATATACTTAGCAAAACTACGAAAGTTATTCGGCGACAGTTCGGATACAACACAAACTACACATCAGAAACAAAATTTCCAAATTAGCCCCATTTGGGAACAAGGATATGGAGACAGATTGGAATGAACTAGAATGTAAACTTACACCATTTATGTATGCCAAGAGCATATCACGTAAATCAGCTTCATTGTAGTTTAGGAAAGGATAGAATAACTTGTAGGCAGCTTCGTCCATGAACAGGGCGATCTCGATGGTGTAGGCTGGGGGTCCAGGCTTCAGCCTGGGCTGGGGTTTGGAGCGTGGTCTCCGGGCGCGAGGCCGGAGGAGGCGAGCGTCGTCCGCGGGAGGCGATGGTGGCGGGGCTCGCCGGATCACGTGCGCCGTGCGCCCGGTGCCGCTCTCGGCTCGAGCCGCCCCCACGGGCAACGGGCGGACCTCGTACGTAGAGTTGTCCACAACAATGAGCCCGTGCTGTAATCAACGCAACGAAACCTTTTGAGACAACTAGTAGATCACATTACTAGTTGTCTCTTGTTTATACCAACAACAAATAATTTGTTTTTTTTTGGAATTAGGCAAAAAACAGTAAAATAAACATAAAACAGCTGGCACAAATAGAACAACCGGGAAATAATTTTCCTATACTTGTTTTATTGGTAGAAGGTAACGACCCTATCAAATCACACTTCACATAAATATTATAAACTAGCTGAACCCCGCGGTGCTACCCGCGACTTTTCAGTTTTTCCGCATTTTCCGGGTAAAAGTACCCTTAATGTCCGTCCACAAACAGTCCACATCCGTTCATCAAGAAGATCATCCTACCTAATTTTTTAAGATCGGCTTAACATTTTTCTTTGTGAAAAGCGAACAAACAGACATAGACAGAGTTACTTACTTTTGTAAAATATATAAATATAAGTTAGGATGATGCATATTAGTATTTTTCATCCCATCTATTCGAAAAGGACGACTAGGTTTGCCTGTAAGTGCACCCAAAGGTGGTGTTTTCTATGAGAAACTCTTAGCTTTTAGCGGGCAGTAATGAGTTTTTAATCCTCTTTATAAGTGCGCCGCAAATATCTTTGCCGCACTTTTTTTGAATTTGGAACATCTTAGTATTCAGCGCCAAAGAAATCGAACGCAAATAATGTTTGAATAAAGACTGGCTGGTACGAAGGCACATAGTCGTGCCGCCAGCAGAATAAAAAAAGAAATCAAATTAAAAACGCGCGAACTATACAGCCCGCGTTTTCGTAAAATTTCACGGATTGTTACATATTTATGGTTTTATGAAACAATAAATTTTCATAATTACGAAAATGTCTCAAATGTAAATATAACTTTTTAGTTGTTTTATTATTATATACTATTTAATTTCAATTTAGTTGTTACTCTATGTTTTATTAAATAATAATATTACAATAAAACATGAGGCGCCTTTTATTTTCTCATTTCTCATAGTATTCTTTCATATCTACCTATTTTCAAGGTTTGAAACTTACAAGAGCATGTTCTCTACAAGCTGAAAATGCAGCTACTGTGGTCGGTCCGGCGTGTAGAAAGTGGCAGGACGTGTCTAGCGCGGACAGCGGTGCCTCTGGGCCCTCCTCGGACCACACTCGGAACTGCGGAGACAGTAGGCGCCTGTTTGGCACCAACTGTAGCTTAAAATTACTGAAAATATAAAAGTTTGATCGTCTTTATATTGCAAATGTAAGCTTTGGCGCCCAACGTGGTTCACTGAAGGATTTAATCTCGTAGCCGGTACCTTGCGCAACGCGTCGCAGTATTGCAATCTAAGGCCCTTTCCAACAGAGTTTTTATGTACTACATAGTACATTTATAATTATATCGATGCCCTTTCCTGACTTGTGAATGCTAACTGATTACCAGTAGCCTGTATATTTTATTTTAAAAACGAATAATATAAGGTATAAGGATGCAAAAGGCAGGCTGTCTTTCAGTAGGGGGAGGCCTATGTCCAGCAGTGGATGTCTTCTGGCTGATGATGATGATGAATATAAGAAAATTTCATTAATTCCTTAACACTATAAATATAATATAAACAATGGTTTAGAAAACAATCAGTTAAAGTTTTTATTTTTATTTGTAACTGTCCAACACGTTGATATCATTAGGTTTTGACATTTAACATTGTTATAAATTGCTATGCACTTAATTATAAACATTTCTTTTGGGAGCCACAAACTAAGAGTTGAAGTTGTTTGTACAAATATTTTTGACAGGAGGTTGATATTTCTAATAGGTTAGTGAACTTGGCTTATTTAGCTGAAAGGTATATCCTATTCGTATAATCATAAGTAAGTAAGTCATAAGTAATTTAAATTTATTAATAAAATGGCAATTTATAAGTCAATACAGTTTTAACTTAAGTAAGAATATAACAAATAATAAAATAATAATTAATTGATTGAATTACAAACATATTAATCAATAAGATTACAAAAATAAGGAATGAAAAAAATAAAATAAAATAACAATAATAATACAAATGTTAAATAATTCTAAAAATATATAGGTAGTACCAACGATCTTTTACTTATACTACGTATGTAAATCAATGGGTAGTACATTCATATCACAAGTTTATATAATTCGACAAGTTTGTAAAAAGACTGCTCAATGAGTCATTGTTTAAATCTATTTTTGTAAGACTGCAGGCTCGTTGCTGCCGTTATTTAATCTTTTGACTGCAGGCTCGTTGCTGCTGGTAACCACCTTCACAAAAAAGTTTCCCTAGTTTTCTTTTTGACTAAACCATAAAAAGTTTGTAACCACCAATTTCGGAACTATAAATATGACCACAATTATAGGTAAGGCTTTGGTTACCGTGCCCTATTGAAGTCCTTCATATGCGTGTTTCGACAAGCTCTTAGTCCGATTATTACATTGTAAAAAACCGTTATGTTCCAATATTCGTATTTTTTTAATTATTATTCTGAATTTACTTTGGGGACGACCACGAAAATGTTTGCCAATTGCAAATCACATCGGGCACACGGCTATATAGTATTTAGATAAAATAGTAGGATGTAATAATTTACATTCTAATACGGCAATAAGTAATTAATTGGCATTTTGGCGCCCAATACGATGTAGTGCGTCGATCGTTTTGGGCGATAATTGTAATGAAAAATTTTCATGTTACTTAATCTCACCGTCCAAAAGCGTCGAAGCTATACGGCACAGGAATGTCATCATACGGCTGATCTGCAGCCAGTTGCGCCTCCCTGGGCAGCAACGCTGGCAGGTACACCACTTGGACGTCGTCGCCACCCACCGCGTCCTGAGCACCACTCCACCATCCATTTAGTGGCAAAAGCTCCTACGGAGACAAAACAAACATCCCTATATACGGATGAATATACATTCGTATTGACCCACAAAAAAAGTTATTTCATAACCAAATTGTTTATTACTATGTGATGATGCGGTTACTTCACCACATTATGAAGTAACAATAACAAAGAGTACCTATTAAATTAATGAGACAACACCTACGTGATACTATTCTTACGGAACTAAAGATTGACCGACTTTACTCAGATTAACTACAGGGCACTTATCTACCAGTAAAGCTTTAGATGAAAAAACCGCAAGCGAGTTCGTAAGCATGACATCATCGATCATAGAAATAATGTCAATTGGTTTTGGCACTGTTAGTCGATGTTTTTAGTTCAAGTAAGTTCTCTAACTGGAGTCCAAATTCTGGTTATACTTACCTACATAAAGTTATAACGACCTAATAAATTTGGAAGCTAACTCTACTTTACTCCATCGATGTATACATCGATGGAGTAAAGTAGATTTTAACTAGCTATAATATAAGTAGGTTCTTAGGCATTTTGCCAAGGATTTCAGCTGTAGGTATAAGCATATCCAATGCTAAGGCGATTAATTCCAACAAGGTCCTGGCTGTAAATAGGTATCTACCGAAAGAATTATCGCAAAGAATCAGGGTCACATATCATTTGGAGACAAAGAGAGTGACGTTACATTCTCGTGGGTTTCGCACCAATTGGCAAGAATGTTATTCTCAGCCTGAGTGTCATGTAAATGTACGTTACACTCTATTTAGCTCTATAGGTCTTTATTTTGGACAGACATTTTAGTGAGGCAATTAGTTTCATCAAAACATTTAGTCTACATTATGACAACGAGACGGTCATCAGTGCGTGGTTTATCCACTTTATCTTGGTACTCTGTAGATACTTAATTAGGAACTCTACTTACGAATCTTATATACAAAACATTACAGATACAATGGTAATTAGAACCGTTTAGTGCCAAATATACAACAACTAAGATAAATAATAACCTTCAAAGTATTTATTTATCTAATAATAAACCTACCTTCAAGTTGAGTTTTACATCATACATATAAGACCTCAGAATAGATGGATATATACAGATCTATTGCAACACAAAGAAGTCAGAATTGGGCGTAAGTAGTTCACGTTACGACGTTTATGATTTTGCAAAGATTGATGATACCCAGGCTACATTCTGTTGTTTGGCTCATTGTATGAATCTAATGTACCACACCGAAGTTTCGGCAAGTCAGTCAAACTGATGGATGTGAAACCGAAATCAACACCACGTGAGTCAGCTAAGTGTAGGCTCTACATTAGCGGATGCGAGCGAAGTAAAGGGGAAAGTAAAACTATTTGTTTTTCCTTTTCTTGGATGCCAGACAATAGATTCGCGATTGTTTCGTCAGGTATAATGTATCAGACGATTCGGTAATTGGTATTCAATTGCAACTGTTACGTTGGTATGTGCCAGACAAAGAAAGTCGGAATATCTATCGTCCTCCATTGCTGGAGGCTAACGATGTGAGCATGTCGCATCGCATCAGCGCAGCATCATTGCATTTCAACAGCAGCGGCAGCTGCCATGTCCACGGTAACCTTGCTTCTCAGGCGAATTACTCTGTCCCAGATCCACCAAGCTTTACTCTTTCCAAAGAGCAATAAGCGAAATCGAATTCCTGGAACAGTAGAACTGTTCATCTTTCGGCTTTTTGTCGGCAGAACTCGCTGGTTCAATAAATATTTTCCTGAGTGCGACAATGACTGCAGTGAAGTCTCCTGGCTGCATTGTGCCGGTAAATCTTGATCAGTATTTTATGAATCACAGTCCATTGAAAAACTACTCCAACCGGCGCGTGACGTTTGCGCTTGTGTAACAAGCTACGTGATCCAGTGCGGGAAAGACATAAAGCTACATCTTATGCAATCTAATTGCCAAAATAAAATCAAACCTAAATATCAGTTAGATGCTATTGATTTGGGCGTTGCAATTTGGTGAAAGTTTAGTAGGTAAGCACCTATTTCCGATTACGAAATAATGTTAAGTAGGTACGTATCTATTACGAATGAATCACGGGTACTTAGGTAAATACCTAGTATTTGGCAGGAACCTTAGAATAGTGCCCTATTTCTAACGAAGAAACTTAAACGAAGAAAAAACAAAGACAAATAAACAAGTATAAATTTAACATTAAAAAAAACAATAAAGGAGCTGATCATCTTCAAACGGCTGAACAAATTTTCTTAAATGATAGCATTCATAGCTAAGAACACTCGATCAAGTCACCTTTCAAACAAAAAAACTAAATCAAAATCGGATCAGCCCTTTGGAAGCTACAATGCCACAGACAGATACACACGTTAAATTTATAACACCCCTCTTTTTGTCGGGGTTAAACAATAAGGTGCTTTCTTTATTTAGGGCTCAGATTATATAGAACATCTATTTACTTAAATTAAAAGCTGCTAAAAATTTCAATGATGAAGTCTTCAAAATTGTCGCGTAAAAGTAATTATTCCACTAAGGACACTTAGGACACCAAGAAATTTCGTTAGATTGAGTGAAGTAGTAAGTAAAATACCTCAAATAGTTTATGTATTGTATGGAAACAACTAATATTTAATAAGACCTAGTTTTGTGACCTTACTTTCTGGTTTACCTACCCCCGCTTTCTGGAGTTTTCGTAATATTTTTGTATTCATCTGAGTAGTCGGGCGACGCTAATTTTCCACGCTAAATAAGAAAACTCGGTCATTGCGTAATTCATTCATGCACCATGTTGCCAGTGTCTGGCGTCAGATAAGCAAAATATGTATTGAGCTACCATTCTATTATAGGTACCTACATCGATGGGAGCTTAGTTCATGCTTTTCTACAGTGATTGGCATTGTCAAGAAAAATAAATACTTAATTAATTTTTTATGTAGGCATTTTAAATAAATATTTAATGGTGTCAAGGTGTCAAATTGAAATACTATACCTACTACTATGGAAATAGTTTCTAAAGCCGTAGTTATTTTTATGTTCAATAAAGAATTTTGAAATTGATATTGGATATTAAAAAAAATGCCTTGATTCTACCAAGAATAATAAAATTTATAGTGAGAACCTAATACCTAACCTAATAAACAGATAAGAACTACTTTTGAAATTACTACGTAAGTTGCAACTATACCTAACATAATTCAAAGAATAACGTATGTAGACATTATGAACTGCCGCAGTGAATCAACCGCTTTTTTAGGTAGGTATATAATTATATACTTTGTGGTAGAATTTTTACCTAAAGCAAAGATCTCTCAACGGGGTCGGACCCGTGCTCCATCTAGGTTCTCCGCCTGGGTGAAGCACGGGGTACTTACAAGTCCCCGTGCTCCAACTGATAACATGTTTGTACAGTCATGCAATTAAATTATATATCACTTTAAGCAAACACTTCACACTACTTAATCTGAGCGGCCAAAGAATACAATAATTAAGTAACAACGATTTACTCGAAAGTTTAGACTATAATTTCCAAAGTTTCCAAAACTTCCCAACGGATCTTTCAAAAAAACAACCAGCCCGAGTTTCGATAGATTTGGCATTTGCTGCCCAGTCACCGACCTCGGGTCTAGGGGGAGGCAAGCCGGGGTGTTTGTCCGGGCGCCACTTTAAGGGGACGCCGTACTGTACCGGGCTATTTGATAATAATGAAGTTTCTACGCGTAACAGCACAATAGGTAGGTAGGTATACGTACGCGTTTTTATCTACACGTATCTCTGTAAACACTCTTCACCAAGAAAACAGATATTCATTAGCGAATTTACCTACTCAAGTATTTTATTTTCGCACACCAAATTTTTGTGACACGGGCGAGACACTCTAAAGTTGGCATGCTTTATTAAACAAACAACATATTTATTTACTATCGGTTGTCTGTCTTCATTTGTCAATTTAAATTGGAAAGATTTCACAAAAATAAAAAACTACACTAAACACAAGTTGATGGTTAAAGTTGGGCGCCGCCCGCCCTCGCCGGTTGTGGTTGTGGAAGCGTACTCACGGGAAACCGCGCAGGCGCCCCGGCTCGTAGCACGAATAGCAGCGCCACAAGCACTTGAGTTCTGAGCGGCATGTCTGCCTCACATCGCACTCCACTGTTCCCGACACGAATCACTCGCTCGCCACCTTCACAGAGCTTATAAGCGCGCCCGCCGGAAACTAGATGCAGGTGCTTTGAATATCTGCGCGCGATGCACCCGCCCCGAGTCAAGACGAGGGTACGTATCGGCGATTGTTCCGCGATTAGTGCGCGTACGCTTATGAGGCGCCAGCTACCGAATACGCGATGCGAGCCCCCGAATGTAATGAACACCTTTCGCACCTCGGAGAGAAAGTCAAAGGAAAGCGCAGATTTTGGCTGACAAGGCGACGCCTACACGTCCCGAGGAGCATTGTCACAAGTCATCCATCACTCGGCCTCGCAACATCGGCTGTCGCTAATCAAAACAAATGTACCTACAATATCAACTAGCACGCCACAACTCGCCTGAACCCGCCATACAATGCCTCCCTGACTCAGCCGATTGCTATCGCATACTTAGTTGGTATTGACGGAATACTTTATTATTTATCTCTATTTCGTTCAGGCGTCTTGTTACATTAGCTTGTAGACCAGAACCTAGATAAACAGGCCTAGCTCTACCTATTTATTACCTAGGCTAGGTACCGACCCATAGCACCTATAGGTAGATTTGTACTTACACAATTGTCGCGACAGAACAATCGTTTTTTATCGTGCATAGAAATACCTCGCTTGTGTTTGATTATCCCGCAGCAGATCTATCACCTACTTATACCTAGGTATATGTTCCATTCTTGTATATTTGGTCATCGTAGATATATTTTCTTTTGTTCAGCATAGTTTTTTTTGTTTCTTATGTTCCGTAGGTACTGCTAAAGCATCGTTAACACCGCTATAGTGTTGCAAGTATCCATAGGCGGTGGATTCTGCTTACGAACGAAGGCTTGTTTGCCGCACTTATTATTTATTTTAAAGCAGTATTCACCCACGTACGAGATAATTCCCTGTAGGTACTTTTCTTTTAGGCATCTTTATCACAAGCGCAACTCTTACCCGCATTCTTATTATCAAGGACTCAAATGAGTCATTGAAAGCAGGAAAAATGGTCCCGGCAACCAACTTACAACAAAGACAATAAAGACCCCACGCTACTTTCTTTTCACTCAGAGGCTGCGCTGCAGTCAAATTAAACCTTATTAGCATCCAATTAATATTCAACAAAGATTTTAAGTACCGCTATTTTCCGATAAACAAGCCCTTGTACTCCGTTACATCGTCGTCCGCACGGTCCGCATCCCGCAACGCGATTTTCAGGGATAGGTACCTAGTTTGCGTAGAGTAGATTTGTTTTCCTCTAAGCTTGTAATACATTCAGGTTCACGTAAATCCAATGTTTATTTACTTCAATATACCTACGTATACTTCCATCAGCATAATTATACTAATCAACCACATATCTACTGCCTAAAATGCTCTCTATGTCACATTAATAACGGCGCATTATTTTAATTTTTATTTTAAAATAATTTCATTTTATTAGAAAAAAATTGAGTTGGTGTAAGGATACACCAACTCTATTTTTTTTCTAATCTGTGTAAATAATCTACATAATATTATTATATAAAAGCGAAATTCTTCTATTCACTCACTCACAGACTCATCACGAAATCTCGAAAACCACTTGACCTAGGAAGCTGAAATTTGGCGTTAGATTTCAAGGGATGTAATGGTTCGGTGGTTCGCTAAGAAAGGATTTTGCGAAAGTCCCGAATTAAGGTGGGAAAATTGGGGCTGAAAGTTTATATGAAAGTCTACGCGTACAAAGTCACGGGTTTTTTTTTATTTCGCTCGTTATTTGGGATAAAAATGGAAATGTTACTCGACTGCATCTCAAAGTTTGTTTTTATAACTTTTTATCGAAAGCTTTGGAACAAAACAATCATTATTATTATGTCAACCTACTTTGATTCAGCTGTTTGCACAACAAACAAAAGAAAAAACGTTAAAATTACATGTCGTTCACAAATTACTGTGTTTAGGCAGGGGTGAATGTATTTATGCAGCAGCGCTTTCAGCTTTACAATCCCATTAGGATATCAGTTACCGCATCAGATCAACACCGACTGTATTGTACCTACATCGATTTATAATTCATTGGTGCTGTATCTATGTGTGCTGAAAAAGTGGATGCAGCAGGACCACAGAAATAGGTAAGTAGTCAAGCAAAATTGTAAAAAAAAAAATGCAAAGTTGCTTTTTAACCGCGTGCTCAATTTTAATGACCGAGCAAGTAAGTAAAGGATTCAAAAAGGAATCAAAAGAGCACGAGGTGAAAAATCTTTGCACTCGAGTGCAACACGTAACTTTTCATCCCACCTCAGCGAGGAAATTCGAAATGAAAAAAAAAAAAACATTTGCGCATTATTAACAGTTTCAGTCAATTCTGTTGGCGTCAAATAAACTTTCTCGTCGCTAAAATCACTCATTTTAGGTTTTTCACTTGTTTTCGAGTTTCTTGTTTTTAACATAAGGTTTTAACAATATGTCGTAAAAGAAAATGGCGCGCGCAAAGCAAATTAAAATAAAGTACACCAAGAAGGTTCCGAGTCTGAATTTTTAACAAATGAAAAAAGGTTGTACCTGTGATAGATTCGGCACCACGGAGGTAGAAGTAAATAGGTTTTGAATTCACAAACTTAGTGCACACTATGTTCTAAACTCGATTTTACTTTATCCTCTAGCTAGCGGATAAAAACGGCTTTTGCACTCTGATATCAAAAAAATACACTTTCCGAGGTGGGGGGGAAGAAAAGATATTTTTTTCGTTTAAGCAGGACTGCGATGGTGACAAGCTTATGCATTTCAGAGCAACTTCTTCGCTCTTACACGTACCTACGGCAGACACGTTAACGATTTAAATGAGTAAAGAGTCAGCCCCAGACGTGGAGGGAGAATCTGGAATCCTACATGAAGGACTTGACTCAAATTGCTTATAACAGAGAGGAAAGAAGATGGAAGGAGGGAAAAGAGGCCTTTGTCCTGTACCTACTCTGCGACTTGTCGAGCAGTACCGTGGTTTTAACTTATTTATTTACCTATCACAGTAGTCATTTGTTTGCCATGTACTTACCTAAGATTTCTCTTTCAACAGTATTTTAAGAACATTAATTCAAGGGAGTTTTTTTTGGTTAATTTCACCCAACAGTTTATGTAAATATGTATATCTAATCACTTTACGCTACCGAATAGTCCCTTTGCGGGTCAGACACGAGTTCCAGAACATCCTGTATATATGTGTATGTAATAATATATTGTTACTTGTTTCTACACAATGAATTGTGGATCTAAATACATATACCGAGATATTTAGGTTCCTATTAGGAATCAGGTTCATTATAATTATATACATACTTACTTAGTTTTTGTCGGTTGATTCATTGTGATCCCCAGATTCCTTAGGCGCGATGAAAATATTCGCCGCAACAGGATTGCTCAGGAAGTCAACGACTTATTATACTCCTTACCTACGTGATCACAACATAACGTTAAGCCGTTAACGACTCGCAAAAAACCGTATGATATCGAACGATAAAATATGGACGGGGCGGATGCCGGTACTTCGGTAGTTTGCAACCATCTTTGAATAATAATGAGCAGAAACACTCCGCTACAAACCCTAGCCCTTCGCGAATTATTATGTTTGCACATTCGCAAAGTTGTCAGTTTGCGTTGCGGCATGTTTCGCGCGTCATGTGGCTCACTAGGTGCTCTTAACTCTACCTACCTACAACTTAGGTATAAAATCGTAGATAGTTAAAGATCAAAAATCTCTAATTAAAACAGTAGATTTATAAAACTTTCAAAAAGACAACGACTTATTTGTAAGTAAACATAAAGTACATACACAGACCTTCAGTTTGCGTTTTCGCGTTCCATCGTGCGTCGCACATGTTCGAACGGTGATTCACCAAAAAAGAAAAATCGTGGAGGGACGGCGGCGGGCGGTCGGTGTCGGCGGAGAACGCGGCCTGGGTGACGCAGTGTCCGAGTCATTGATCCCGAGAGTCCCGGCCAGTCGCCGCCATGCCGGAGCCGGCGGAGGGCGCTCCTTACCCGCTGTTGCCGCCTCTGGCGCTCGCCGCGTACGTCGCGAGCGTCGCCGGCGCCGGCGCCCTCGCCAACTGCTCGCTCCTCGGGGCGCTGCTCAAATCATCTACTGTTGGTAATTATCCTACACTTATTTAAATTTCGTATAAAATAAAGCTTATGCAGCTTTTCGAGAGAAACTAAAAACAAATAAGTGGATTTGCATCATTCGTTAATTCTTAAGTACTTCTCGATCCTTTTGATTGAGACTTGTTTCAAGAACTTGTTTTGCAGTTTACTTTATGTACCAACCTACACTACTTTCATGTGTATTGGGTGTCATCTGAAGTTCCTCAACTAAAACCTATTGTTTTTTTGTTTGTTTCAGGATTGTTCTCTATATTGCTACAACTGGCAATAGCAGATATTGCATTAGGAGCATCGATTAGTACAGAAATATGGTCATACAACATGAAGAACTGGACATTGGGCAGCTTCAGTTGCGTCGCTTATCGAGGTCTAAGCATATTAGCATCGACTGCATCTGCATACCTCGTGACTACCGTAGCTCTACACACACTGGCCACCGCTAACCTTGAAGAGAAGTCACTTGCGAAAAGGATGCGTAGAAATAACCAAGACGAAGATGAAGAAATACGATCATCCCGACACAGCCTCGTCGCTAGCAGCGATTCATCGACGCCGCCGCGCACCATGAACGTGGACTATAGAGTCAGCTCTTCTAGAGTTCCGATCACGCAGCCGACAGTGTTTGTATGGCTTTTGGCTATATCACTGAGCGTGCCAGACTTCGCACTGGCTACAACGATAGAACTGGACCATAATGGTGTCGTATGCACTATAGTAGACTCGAGCCAGCGAATGCACTTATATTCAATATTGGCACTTTTCAATTTATTCGTACCTGCAATGATAATGTGCGCAGCGGGTGCTCTAGTGATAATAAAATTAAAATCTAAAAGACTTGTACTGTCGCAAATCGAGGGATGTGAATCGATATCAGCTTTAAAGTTATCGTTTTGGCTGTTAGTAGTATACTTTGTGTTGTGTGCTCCTCGTTCTGTTTTGACAACGTACAATGTTTACTCTACCTCTTTGAGAGGCAACGGATCGACTTTAATTGAATCGATACACCATGGCGATCCTTCGTCTTCTATAGGCTTGGCATTGAGTTGTGTTTATCTTAGTTCCATATTGGTACGTCCTCTTCTTTGTATTATTTTGTTACCGAGTGTAAGAAAAGCTTTCTCTTACAATCACGGAGACACAGATTTATAAAGGTCAAAAAACCGAAAGTTGTATTACACAGTTTCTAAAGGTACTTAAGTAAATAAGGTAATGTATGTTTTTAGTACCTTAACCTACCTATTATATTTACCTAACACATTATAAGTTAACCATGCAAGAGATTAGGTAATGCCACTGAAGACATAATAGGTAAGTTGACCAAAGATTTGCAAAAATATACCTACTACCTAGTTGGTGTTTCGTAAAATACAAAGATAGGTTATAGTCGTGCCTCGATAATTATAATAATGCTCAAAAAGAATGTTGACTTATGATTAAAGCTAATGATGTAATGTGATGTGTGAGTAAGTATATTAATTATAATCTATTTTGATAACGTGTCAACCTTAGAATAACTACTCAGAGAAGGTAGGTTTCCAAACAACGCCTTCTCAAAACGTAAGCTACAAATTCGCTTTATAGCTTACGTTTCGATTGGTATTTTAAACGATTTAAGCAAGAAAATTAATGGATTACCTGTGGAATGTCACACCATAACTCTTATGCTGCTTTTCTGATTTGTTGTGGAACGATTTCACCGGGCAAATTGTCACAGTAATTATTATTTTTTGGTGTCATATATGACACCATTTGAATGGCTTAAATTTTGCGAATGTACTTGGTTTCTTTGTGTAGTTATTCTAAGGTGTGAACATTTTATATGTTTTTTAAATAAATACCTATGCAATATTTGTAACTTTTTCATTTGCACTGACTTGAAACCTTGCTTGAAACTAAGCACAAAGGTACCTCCTACATTTCTGTCGCAGCAGGCGTTTGATGAATGAACGTAAAAAAAATTGGCCGATGCGAAACAGAGGCTTGTATAACGTTCAAGTTCATGTCTAATCGCCGCAAAGGCTAGTTACATGTCAAACATTGCGAAGTTATTCACTAAAATGATTAAGCATAGTAATATGACACGGTCAAATCTAAGTCATCATCTCTATCAGCCGCACTCAGAGACGTAGCTAAGGAATACTTAAAATTGTTCTGACAACTTCTCGTTGACGGAAATTGTCACACATGAAAACGAGACAGAGCAATTTTAAGTATTCCTTAGCCTCTGAGTGCGGCTGTATCTTTGGTATCTCTATCTTCTCTACATAGTATAATAAAGTATAAATAAATTCGACTGTCTGTCTGTACTCTGTACTATAACCGCTAACTAATAGATAATAAATGAAAATAACAATTGTGTATAATCATTGACCTATATGTGTATAATGGACATTTTTGGACACACGGTCATCTGACCCCAAAGTAAGCAAAGCTTGTGATAATGGCTGCCAGAGACTGATATACATAGGTACATATATCATGTAGTTTTAAATACATACTTAAATAGATAAGTATTAACTAACACAAATACCAGACACCACCAACCACATTTTTTTTTTTTTATAAATAATAGGCTTGCGCTTGATTGCCAACTCGCCTGATGTTAAGCGATGATGCGGTCTACGGTGGAGCACGCTTGCCTAGAAGAAACCGATTCACTCGTGAGATACCCAGATTGTATCTATCAGGGAACACCCATTCAGACAGCGCATTCCACAGACTAACAGTTCGCACAATAAAAGTGGAATCAAAGCGCTTCGTTCGGGTTTTCGGAATACCAAGTACCAACCATAAAGCGGTGTCGATTTTTTGTGCCCGCTCTGGGCAATATAATATACCAGATATAGAACAAACACAAAAGTTCATCACATAAATGTTTGTCCTAGGTGGGAATCCAACCCACGCCCCCAACCTCAGAAGGTAGGTTCACTACCAACTGGCCAACGGGCTATCAAAACCCCTAAACCACGCAACGGATTTTGATGCGGTTTTCACCAGCAGTTAGATCTATTTTCCACTGAAGGTTTATATTTATAACTAGCGACATACCCCGGCTTCGCACTTAAATTACACCCGTGCGAAGCCGGAACGGGCGTAACATTGCATATTCTGTGAAAATTTCAACTGGCTATCTATAACGGTTCGAAAGATACAGCTGTTTAAAGGTAGGACGGACAGACAGCGTAAGCTTAATAATAGGGTCCCGTTTTTACCCTTTGGGTAAGGAACCCTAAAAATAATATGGGTAGGCAGGCAAATAGCACATGGAAGCGTTCTGTAAGTATAGCAATCATTGCACGTCCAAAAAAACAAAGAGCAAACAATACGCTAACGTCTCACGACGGTAAGAACGTCATACCTAATCATATAATATCATTTTGTCGTACCGGACACATTTCTCGGTCTCCGATACACCGGTACTCCGGTATATTATACTGTTCACCAGTGGTGGACTAGTGGGTGGTAGAAAACGGGAATGATCGATAAAAAGGATACTTTTAGTGTGCATCAAAGAGCGGGCACAAAAGTGTGACACTGTTTCATGTTTGGTATTCCGAAAACACGAACGAAGTGTTTTGATCCTTTTTATTGTGCAAACCGTTAGACTTTGGAATGCGCTGACTGAATGGGTGTTTTCCGATAGTTTGTAGTAGACTGTGCACAGAAAATGATCCTGCATACTGCGGTGCAAAGACGGAAATGTGAGAACTTATAATTTGTTTATTAACAAAAAATAGTCTGCAGTGTGTTTGACCTTTTGTCTATGGTTTGACTAAAGGCATCATGCCTGATTTAGTCCTGGTGCGTTCGCAGCACGCCACCTTATAAGTATCTCCCTTGTTATTCTGATCTAAGATTTTATACCTTGCCTTTTATAACGCCTGCCGTATATTCCATAGCAGTTCTTATTTCAGTGTCAATGATTTAGTCCACTGGATCACCGCCGCGGCCGTAGTATTAGCCGGGATGAAAGCAAATGTGTTTTTATTCTTACCGTAACTGCTAAACGGATAGGGACGAAATTTGGTATTAAGGTAGCTTATCATCATCAGCCAAAAGACGTTCACTGCTGCACATAGGCCTACCCTTAGAACTCCACAGCTCCACACTGATCGACGGCCTCCCATCTGCATCCACTAGATGCCCGCGAGTCTCACGTCGTCGGTCATCTAGCTAATGGGAGGCCTACCTACGTTGAGTCTTCCGGTTCGTGGTCTCCACTCAAAAACCTTTCTTCCCACATCGATTATCGGTTCTTCGAGCGACGTGGTCTGCCAATTGCCACTTTAACTTGACAATTTTAATGGGTATGTATGTCGATTGACTCTGGTTCTTCGTCCAACATCCTCATTCCGGATTCTATCGCGCATAGAAACTCCAAGCACATTCTCTCCATTGCCCGTTGTGCGAATGTGTTTTCCCAAAAGTCCAGCAGGTTCAAATAAATGAATGTAGGCTATAATTATCTAGGTAGATAAATAGTTTATACCCTACATTAATTATATCATACTTTTGTCGCAAAAAAATATAAGATTCCTGTACATACAACACTGAATATGCTAATATATATAGTTGTATGATGAACTAGGTACAAGTCGAGGTCAAGATAAATTGATCCTTGTACTTAGGACACGGAACAAGGATCAATTAATTATCAATTTATGGACAACTATTAGTTTGGACCTCCGATCAACAATTTTTCATCCCTGTTGGCACCAGCCAGCCCTACGTTCGTTCTGTCCGTCCGCCACAAAAGACATAATAGGGCGTCCGCCCTAAACCTTTAGAAGTTTAGAACATTCTAACTATTGCATGAAACTTTGTACAATTACAATTATGGTATAGAGGTCAACTTTATAAATATAAAATATATTTTTTTAATTTAGGGGTGGCTCTGGACCTCTGGTTCATGGGAAATAGAGCTCTTTTTTTTTTGCTGCATCCCTCGTATCCTTTGGTGAACAAGCGGGTAGTGGACAACGGGAATAATCGATCAACAAAAATCAACCGGCCAAATGTGAGTCGGGCTCGCGCACTCAGGGTTTCTGTATCAACACAAAATACAGCAAGTAATGCAGAGCCCAGGCGCCAGGCGGTCACCTATACAAGTACTGACTGCGCCCGACGTTGCGTGATCGCTAACCATATCTGGGCGCGGGTCCAAGTTCACGTGATTTTTCGAACTGCGCTGTTTTGCACACTATTATCTGTTTCCTGAATTACTGTTGACAATAAGGGCATAACTGCAACATTATTTCAGACAGGCTTTGTAGACCTAAACTACTTTTGATAGGATTACACTAAATATTTTCAAGTTTAAAAACATCTTTATAGGGTTAATAGGTGGCGGTTTATTTAAATATTGATTCTAAAACTAAAAATTGTATTTAATACAAAAGTTTATTGGTGAAAACATGAAAAATATAATAGATTAATGGCTGATAAAAATGCAGCAGAAATGTTACAATATTGGCCTCACAAAACTATTTCGCTAATAAATGCCTGAAAATTCAGAATGCTATTTTACTTAACAAGTCAGTGATGGGCACAACAAAGTGGTTAATGTCAACAATATTAGATTTTTGGTAATATTAAGATTGTAGAAGACATCACAAAACCACATAAAGACACTAACAAGTTTTTTGTGCCCGATTTGATACAGCCATTACATATTGTGGATTTTAGATTTTACCAGGTTTTGGGCGAAATTTAACAAAGATTAAATAACTAATTTCATAATTATATCAAAACAACATTCACCATCATGATCTCCTTTTCACTGCGGACATGCGGCGAAAGGAATGTTACTTTGGGGCCGACCAGGCTATTCTGTTCTCTGATATGAAAGGAAAACACTTTTAACTTAAGAAACCGTAATTTTAATAACTTAAGTTATAAATATTTATATTCATCAGGTCAGCTCGATATCTGTAATCCAGTGTAAATACAGAAATACAAAACCGTCAAAGATGACACATAACATTTAATTTTAGACGGAACGTGAAGGTCCGCTGCGAACGACTTTTTTAACATTTTTTACAAGCGACGGCTCGCATCGGCGACAAGGGAGCCGCACCGCGCGCCGTTCTCGAATGTTACTCGTTTTCTTATAAAACACCAATGAGAACAAATGCGTGTGCTGGGAGTGAGCGCGGCGCGGGATTAGTTGTCGCCGCCCTCGGCGGGCTCGTCGCCGTCGCCTTGCGTGTCCGACGTCCACAGCGTCAGGTTGTCTCGCAGCAGCTGCATGATCAGCGTCGAGTCCTTGTACGAGTCCTCGTTCAGGGTGTCCAGTTCGGCGATCGCGTCATCGAACGCCTGCAATACAACACAATACACCCTGAAACGTCGCCGCCACTACTACATAAATATTCTATGTCAACTTCATTTGAATAATACATCACTCTAATGCTGGCTGGATCGAGGATTAACGGGTTAATTGCCACACGACCATGCTAATTTTAGAAGGTTATGATTGGTAGAACAGTTATAAATTTGTATTTGAGGGAGGGAGCTCTTTTACTTGCATGCAATCGGTAGGTATAGATGATGCAATATTTTGAGAGTTAGTAATGTTATGGTGCATTCTATCATCAGTGTGAACACTTCAACCATTATGCGGAATAAACCTGTTTAGCTAAGTGGCACGCTCGCGCAGGGGAGTTGATTATCTCGTAATAAAAGACGGAAAAGTTGAGCGCAAGACCGAGCCTGATGGGATGGGTCGGTTGCATTTTGGCTTTAGCAATGTCGAACGCTTCTTGGTAGGCCTTCTGCGAGTCCTCCACGACGGCTGGGGACAAGCGAGCACGTTAATACGCGTAGCCTACTCTCGTGCCAGCCAGCACAGAAGTTATGCATAACTGACACAAATAATGACCTGTTTGGCGAGCTGACACGCCTTGTCTGGTGAATTTAATATCTCATAATAGAACACGGAGAAATTTAACGCCAAACCCAGCCTGATTGGGTGTGTGGGTTGCATTTTCGCCTTGCTGATTTCGAAAGCGTCCTGGTATGCTTTCTGTGAATCCTCTACAACAGCTGTAAGGTAAATCATTGTTAGCTTCGTTCATTAGGGAATATGTACTAAAATTTGATAAATCATGTTCTTCTGGAAATCTAAGCCCCGAAAAGTAATAGTACTTACAATTTCTGGTTTCTCCTGTGGCCACTTCTGCGAGGTACCTGTAGTAATCTCCCTTCATTTTAAGGTAGAATACTTTACTTTCTGGATTACTAGCTTTAGGGATAAGGTGTTTGTCAAGTAAACCCTGAAACAACACAAAAAAAAAAAATTTAGCAATCTAAGTTAAGTTTTAACAAAATCATTGAATGCAAAATAAAATTAAAAAATCTTTAATTTGCCTAATTATACAACAGTTAAATTTCCTAATTATAAAGGTATAGTTGATGTGTAAGGAGAGGGCAACGAACGAAAGCGGGATAGCAGCGCGCGCACAGACGCGGCGCAATACGTCACCCGCCGCCCGGCGCGGACCGCCGCACCCCGCCCTGCAAGTTCACGTGCCATCTAGCATGTAACGCCCATTGCTAACAAAAACGATTATAGATGATATGACTACGGCTCCTGCCGTTTGCATCATCACTCAGTTTGATGTCGCACTAATGACGTCACCTGTAGACTCGCTACTTACCCAGTAGCCACTATCTCATCCTTTGGAAACAAAATAAAACATAATAAGATGTATAAAATATTAAAATGTATGAAGACCAACTTACCAAAACGTCGTAGCAGATTTCTCTGAGTTCTTTTTCTACTTTAACCCTATATTCTTTTGCCATCTGTTGTTTTCTTTCCGAGCCTTCGGTTTTCTGTTCGATGGAGGAGATAACGCGCCATGACGACCGCCGGGCGCCGACCACATTTTTGTAAGCAACTGAGAGGAGGTTCCTTTCCTCGTTGCTTAGTTCGACGCCGGTTTCCGTGACTTCCTTCATCGCGGCCGCCATGTCGTCATATCGTTCGGCCTGCTCTGCGAGCTTGGCGCGTTGCACCAGTTCCTCCTTGTCGACGGACATCGTGGACGATGGGAGAGGACTATTTCACTGATGCCCCTGTAACCAATGATAAATCACAATTCAATGCGCGGATCCGAAACTAGACAAACCTAATGGAAATAAGACGTATTTCATCAGAAAGACTAATCGTTAGGCGTCACTTTCACCGTAGTGAATCGCAGTTAGGGTATTTTGTCATCATGAGTAAAGCACCTTGAACGAGGCTTCCGGGCGCACCAGCGCAAAAAGAAATCTAGAACTAGCTCAAAGAGCGTCCCTCACGCCAGTCGCGACATCGATCTAACGTCCGCTCGTTGTGACAGCATCTCACAGACTCAAGGCCCTGGTGGTGCGCGGCTCGCGCTGTCGCCGCGCCGCCGCTTGGTCACCGCCACTGCGCCACCGGTATTGATCCGTCGACGCGGGATAAACACTCCAGACGAAATACGACTAGCGCGACGATTGCACACACCCCTCCACCCTCGCACCACCCCGTGTGCACCGCGCCCGTCGGCCCGGCGGCGCCTACCCTACCTCACGCTACCCCCATCCCACAACACCACACCATACCATACCTACCTTACCTACTCTCTGCCAAGTGACTATATTGCTCAATACCCTTGTTGCTAAGCTATGCACTAACGATTTTTCGAAAGACCGAGCTTCAGTCTTTCTCGTGTCACCTCTATCTACTGCATCATGTTTTCATTGAAAGAATCATTCTCATCAAAAACTTTAGAACATTTGAATATTATTAATACAATATCAAAGGTTATTTTCCTTACTTATAGATTCAACTTCGCAATAAGTATTTGTCAAAATATTGTTTTAATCACACCCAGATTTAGAGGGTGACCCTGATTTTTGCGCATTTGATAAAAAGGGCCATTCGGAAGCCACGTGGTTTACGTAGTACGCCTACACTGCGTGAAGGGGGAAAGGCGTGAAGTTATTGGATATGACAAAAAAAAAAGCGTGTGTCCTCAGTAAATGGATTTTTAGTATTGCTTTTCTTGTTAGAAAACTTGCGATGACGTAGTCGTCAAATGAAAATTAGATTAGCCTACCTGGCATCATCATCTTTACAAATGGTACAAACCAAGGATGATACAATAACTATGAAACATAATTATAGAAAATTAATAAAAAAATATTAAAACCACTTTATTTTAAGTCGTCTTCTTCTCTGATTAAATTATTGCAAAATTATGAGGTAGGTAGGTGGGTATAACAATTTAGGCGTCACATCTGGCGCGTCTCAGTCAGCGAAACTATTATATTTCGATCGTCTCAGCCAAAAGTTCCATTCTAAGATGGATCATAAAAGATTTTGATTTTAACAGACTTCAATAAAAGGACGGGGAGTTCTCAATTCTGTTACCTCAGAACTCCGTCATTTAAATATGGGGGTGCATGGCCCCATGCCCCCCCCCCTGGATCCGGAAACAGCTATGTATTCAACACTAGCCAGCATCCTACGGTTTATTGGCTCTGTTTTTGTCCCCGTGGGTGGGATTGGGATTATAAATGCAGCGGGATTTGCGGGAATGCAAACATTAACAATGCTTTTCATAAAGTGGTGTATTCAACACTGGCCAGCAACATAAGGTCTATTGGCTGTTTTTGTCCCCTAGGGTGCGGGATTGGGATCATAAATGCAGCAGGATTTGCAGGAATGCAAACATTAACAAAGCTTTTCTACTAAGTGGATAGGTAAAAGAATGGAACCTTTATTCAGGACATTAAGGGCAGTTTTACCATTACATGTACATGGTCTAAAAAGACCGTTCATGAATAGTGAACTCATTTCATTTATAAATTTTAGGAAAAATTTTAAAAGAAAAAACTTACATCTTTTGAAAACTCGTGACCACTTTCCATTAAAGTTTCATTCATTTCATTTATTACAAATTATAGGCTTAGCGAATGATATTATAATGAAATACAATACACACACTAAAAAAATATTTAAATTAGGTGATAAATTGCTGAGATATAAGGGATTAGTTTTTGGTGGGGATTGATAGATGTTCCCACAAAGCATGTGTTAGAATAGCATTTGTATGTCGCGCGTGACACTTGACGTCATAACTTGTTATATTATGGGCACTCGGTCTGGCATGAAAAAAAATAAATATGAAATATATTTTATATTTTACTAGCTGTTGCCCGCGACTTCGTACGCGTAGACTTTTATATAAACTTTCAACCCCTTTTTGTCATCTTTAATTTGGCCCTTTCGTAAAATCTTTTCTTAGCGGACCTCTACACTCCATAAGGAATGTGCCAAATTTCAGCTTCGTAGGTCAAGTGGTTTTCGATATTTCGTGATTAAGACGAAATATGCTTCAAATTTGATGATTCGTCGTCAGGAATATTCAAAAGTAGACCTTTAAAATCGATTAATTGACATTATTTCTTTATGTGTAATAAATGTTCTTGAATTTTTTTATTCGGATGTGTTCACCGATACACGATTAAAGAAATTTGGCTCGATAGAAAAAAATCGTAAACTTTCCTAAAAACACCCGTTTTTACGTTCCCTTCAATGGATTGAATCAACTTCATTCGGATTCTATAGAAGATAATTTTATTTAAAAAAAAAATGTATGTGTCTTATCCTAACAATCATTCAAATACTTTAGAGGTCGCAGTTTTTTGTAAAAGCGTAAGATTATTTGTAGAAAATAAAGAATAAATAAATATTGAAAATATTTAAAAGCGCGCACGCCGCATTACCGTCATACAAGTAAATGGTTCTCTACCATTTCGCCTTAATGAGAGAATGAGTGAGTAGATGAATTTCGCTTTTATATATATAGACTAGGTATATATTTTATTTTTCTTTTGTTGATGGCAATGACGATATAACCACTTAACTGCTCATCCTTTACCCCGCCTTAAGCCAAAGTTACACTTTTTCAGCTTAACCTTTTTCGAACGGGCCAATCCTAGCCTAGACACGAATTGAATGAACAGAATAAACAGAATAAATGACTTTTTAGTCTCTAATCACAAGCACCATACGATACCACCCTACCCCGTGACCAACCTGGCAATTTTTTTTTTAATCTTGCAAAAAACTGTAGATTGTTTCTCTATAAGGAACAATGCTTTATTACTAAGAATTTAGTAAAAAAAAAATAAAAAAAATGGGAATTTGGTCCGTGTTAAATAGGTTTATCGAGTGTCAAAATTTCTATAAAAGGTTAGCACTATAAAACAAAAAGTCGTGATAAATAGAATAAAAAATCAGCACACGAAACTTACTAGGCACCATCATTCCATGTAGCCTCTATATACCTATAATTTGGTTAAATGAGTCTATTACACTAGCTGTAACAGGATGATGACAATTATGAGCAAATATTACTCACCTTACTCTACTACTACTACTTTACCTATCTTACTGGATTTCGTTTTAATTTTGTGATGATTGAGGAAACTCCATAAAAATCTATTAGAAACCCTTTTAAGTTTGGTCTGTTCGTCCGTCTGTCTGGCCATCCAAACCCTTAAGAACCTTCCAACTTCTATAGTTAATAAGGTAAGTGTATGAAAATTTGCACTATTACATTTTTGGTTTAGATATCAATTTAATAACAATAACACAAATAGTCTTAAGGATTCTGTAGTGCAAACGAGTGTGAATGCTTGAACATTGCATCAAGCCACATTAAGCATGCTTGTCAAGCATGTAAAT
Source organism: Agriopis aurantiaria (assembly GCA_914767915.1). NCBI lineage: Eukaryota > Metazoa > Arthropoda > Insecta > Lepidoptera > Geometridae > Agriopis > Agriopis aurantiaria. Next base: position 7,722,693 of record OU611983.1, on the reverse strand, counting down.
GCTTGGCCAACGATTGTAACCATGTAGCAAGCCCTTCAATAATAATTTCCATAAATCCACAATAGCTGTGAAAAACGTACCATGCAAAAAATGCATCCTTGCAGTTCCTTCCTTGAAAGTTATGAATGCTTCTTAAGGCATATTTTTATTGTTAAGCTGCTGATATCTGAATGCTAGCTATTTCACTCTTAAGATACATGACTAGTTAAGGTTATGTAATTAATTTGATCTGTTTACTAGGTAATTCATAATCTAAAAATATTAAATAGGTATGTAATCAGTCAGTTCAAAACCAAACCTAAATCTACCAACATAAAAAGAAATACAGCAATGACAGAACAAGTATTCTCACAAGTGCCATGCAGATGAGACCTGCCATGAAGAAAATACAAATTCATACCAACAGACTAACAGATTATGGTTCAAGTTGTTATTATGAGTCATTATAACTATGAAAGTAGGCTTCACTGCCAAGGATGCATTCATGATGGAGTCATCAATGATTCATTAATGGGCATGTCAGGGTTGTCATGGGGATAGCACTTAATTATGATTGAGTAACACAAAACTTACTTTAAAAAGGGCTTAGCTTAGAATTCGATGGCAAAATTAAAACATACTTGTTCATTCAGAGCTTGTAGCCAGTAAAATAGGTCCAAGGTGACTAATGAATTAATGACAATTAGTTTAACCTTAAATAATGGTCTATGAGTGATACCAAAGATTTCATACTATACCAACTACGTATGAGTGATACAATCTAATTCATAGTTTTGCTGTTGTAATCGGGCGTACCTACGCAGTGTCCCCGAATCAATGTCACGCACGTGCCCACCTCGCTCCAAGGCATCGCGAGACAAGTGTCATGCCAATGATAACTGAATGATACACCTATAGTTTACTTTTACGTCAGGTTAGCACGAACCGAACGACACGAGTCTCTACAATGAAAAATCGTGCCGCGCGGATAATATGAACGTTTTCTCATCTCATTAATACAGATGGCAGTAAAGAACATAGGTACCTACTTACCTCACAGGTATACTTGTCAAACATTGGAGACTACTTAGCAACTCTTGACACTACATCGTTATCAAATGGACCAAGATAACGGCACGACTACGCTCGGCGAAATTACGACGCACTAGGTCGCCGCTGCTTGTTACCTCTATGAAACCGACAAATGTACGACGTGCCCACGCATATTTAATGCCACAGGCAAGCCACTACTAGACACGCAGTAGAATAAAACCACCTACCTTTGAGGAAGATTTGCAATCGAAATTCACATGAGTAATTGTCCCAAAATATAAATTACAGGCACGTCGATGTGACGACCTCAACTCAACTGTAATAGGAGCCAATAAAACCAACTTACTGATCGATTCCTTTTGAAGGGAGCCACAAAACGACTAATCACAAGGCCAAATCACTAGTGTTTAAACTTTGGATTACACGATAAGCATTAGTACCAGATTTTGATTTGAAACTAAAATAATAGCTAACCGCACTGCGATATCGTGTCGCCGGTTGAGGCAAAATGGCTGCTGCAAAGGGGCACTCCTTCAATGCGTCACATTCACAGATTCAAGGAGATGGAGAGGATTTAAAATTGGACCACTGTAGTTAAACACTTACAAATACATCCACTCAACATAATTTTTAGAGCACTTACTTGTTAGAAGGGGGAAAAAGTAATTAAACCAGCAAATTACACCACAATATCAGTTTTTCTCTTGCTGTGAACGATATACTACACTGACGGCGGCGGGGCCAGAGAGGAAACAAAAACGGAAGAGGGTTCTCATTGAACGCCGGCCATGTTGAATTACTTGGCGGAAACCTCATACCACAATACCAAGATTAAGCCTCTGTACATTAGAGAACTAGCTTGCGCTTTGTCTATCAAGTGTAGTTAAAAAAAGATAGCAAGCATCTTTATCCCTTATTTCAATTTAGATTGTGATTCATAGTACAAGTAACAGGAAGTGACGTTTTCGCGCGAAAATTTAAAAACTACGTTCATCTGCCATGCTGGTTCTCCGCCTTTTTCCAGGTTCTCCGGACAGACACTCTTCTGGAGCACAAATATATAAATTTAAAAAATGGGATGCGTGTAGCTTAATATAGATGTACAGTTGCCTTATTTCATTGGTTCCCGACTCAAATCGTTATGGAACAACCTTTTCAATCCCGGTGTAAATATTAGAGGCATGGAAAAATTTAATTTCGTTTCAGTATTATTACAGAATTTATTATCTAAAGGTTTTTTTAAACAATCTGAATTCATTTCGGAGTAGATAAATAACATATAAATGGTTAAAAATCTAAAGCACTCTCCGTAAATAAATAGGAGAACGAAAGCCAATTTGCAGAATCAAAAAAAAAGTTCTATGGATGTCATTAAAAATAAATTAATATGTCAATAATAAATTGGCTGTCATTGGGCCCGATTTTGAAGGCACAAGTTAAATTTAGTTTAGCTTTAAAACTTGTTATATTTAAAAAAGCTAATCGGTATTCCAGAGGCACCACTTAAATTATTATAAAAACGTCAAAATCAAATTTTTAAATCGAATGAACGTAATGTGCCGTAAACTACTCAATTCACGTTTAAATGCAGTTTTGCTATTCTGAAGGCACATTTTAAATGATTTTAAATCGTTTTAGTTGCCAAAACAGCTGACATTTTAGCTTATAGGTTAGTTTTTTAACAAGGACCATTTGAGGTCCTCTTTAAAATAACTTGAATTTCAAAGTGAGTTTAAACTCATTATTTGTGTTTTTTGCTCAAAAAAACAAACGTGTCCTAATGATCAACATACAGATAAACATATCAAAGACTTAAAATTGTATTGGTTCGACGGGAAATGTGATCAAATGTGGATCAAACATGATCTACTTTTTGCGACTAACAAGTGGCACCAGTAATAGAAAAGTAGATTATACTTATCTGCTTTATGGTTGAAAACAATACAAGACAATACATATTACAAGATCTAGATGCGTGATGGACCCTGAAGGAATTATTATTATGCATCTCGAAGATGCGTTTATTCATTCCAGTGCTGTAAGAAAACTGCATAACATAGAGTTGGAGCTAAGGAGAACACACCAAGGTCAGCACCTACCAATACGTAAGATTCGCGGCGCCCGGCGGTTTTCTATTTTCCTATAATAAAAAATGTCTTTTGTCGGTTCGCATAGAGCACATCACTTACTGTTAAATTTAATCAAGATTGGTTCAATGGTCTAGTTATGTTGTGATAAATTGTTGAATAGGTATGTAGACAGAGTAAAGGGTGTTTCTATTGAAGCAGGGATGAGAGGAGCTGAGATGAGTAGACTTCAGTAGTGGAGACAAACAGATACGTGTAGTCGTGTAGCAGAGACGAGCGGAGCGGGAGCATGATCCAATAGCATAACTTTATACTTCGCTCCTTTCAGCTGCGCTAATCTGCTTGCCATACAATTAATTCCCTGTCTCCGTTATGATCCATTGAAGCAGAGCGGAGACTAGATAGCATGTCTCCTGCCCACTGTCCTGGTCTCCGTCTGTGCAAATGTCTTAAGTAGCTAACAGACGAGACAGACTTGGCTGACAGACCGCCGTCCAACCAATGGGAAAAAGAAAATTTACTTTTTCCCCTTTCCGTTGGTTGTCATCAAAATACACATGTCTGTTAGTACTTATATATCCAAACTAATAATGCACACTACTACCTTACCAAAGGGCATTATAGTAGGATCAAAAAAAGTAACCGAAAGAGAACCCATACTTATTTGATTCATAATAATTCAATGGTGATGAGTAAAGATCTCGCTCTATAACATTACAGAACGGTTACCAATTCTTCGACCAAAATAAAATGAATGGACGGGCTATAACCATTGAACTTGCTCAGTAAAAACGACTCAAAACCGTCAGACATACATTTACTTCAACACTTAATTATAACCATGTAAGTACAGTACATTTGTTACAAAAAATAGATAGGTAGCGGGTTTTTGTTGTGTATTTACACTTCGGGAAAGCACACGAAGGCATAATTTTGTCAGATGTTTCATTATACACTTCCTACGGCTAGAGAGTGACTGAAACGAAGTGAGCGCTGGCGCTCATTTTGTAATCTTCAAAAATGCGCTTCTTCTGGGCCCGTCCATCAATTTTATTTTGGTCGAAGTACCAATTGGCACATGCGAAAAGAAAGAAATAATGCCCATATGACTGTTCCATTCCTTGTGACCGACCTACACTACACTGTTACAAGTCACACTCACAACTTAATGTGGTGTGGACAGAGTACTTAATAAAAAACCTTAAAATTGTTTTTACTTCCAGGTGCTGCTTAAAGCTACACAATCTCAGCATTGCACGAATGTGTGTCAATCCATCACCCCCATGAAATAGTACTGCAAGGAATATCCTAATACTACTCTACCGAGTAGTAGGTCCGCTGTCCATCAATCTGCTGTGACTTCAGAGTTATAATGATTTGGGTAGATTCTAGCAAGGTTCAGAATGCAAAATACATAGACTACAATATTTATATAATTGAAAGATGCCATTGATAAGTGGATTTAATAATATTTAATAGGAAAAATGTAAAAGTGTTTCAAAACTTAATCTCTTTGAAATAAATACTACATAAATAATAAAAAATTGTTTATTTCATTTACATTTAAATACGTATGTCAAATAAATCCAAAATATTTGTTATTCACTAATATCTATTCAAATAACCCACCCCTAACCGTTCCCGGCGCAAAGGTACCCAAAACACTCGCTGCATTACCATGTTGGATGGCAATGGCCAACCTTTGCACCAGGAACGAGCCAGAGCGGGAGTCACCACACTTTATCTTGAGCCTGTACCCTATCTCCGAAATGAGCTTCTTGCTCAACGGGCTCGAAATTGTAACGCGGCTCCAACGCTGCGTACTTTTCCCTTTTCTTATCAGCGGCATATTCCGCCCTGCTGACGGTGAGTGGACGGTGCGACTCAGGTGGCTAGCTGCGACAGTGCTGACGCAAGTAGCACCCCATATCAGGCACTTCCCGTTCTTCCAAGGCACGAGAGTCAGCCCGTCCGGCCTGCAGAGCCCGGAGGGAACGTTTGCTGACACAAAGGCTCTCCGTACTATGTCATTGAGTGCATGGATCCATTCATCGTTCTGAAACCAAATAATCTAATTTAATACTTGACAAGATCGAATAGAAAAACAGAAGTCGATAATGGATTATCTTTTCATTTTCAATTGATTCGCTTTGAATTTGTTAGACCTTGCTGACATTTTAAACAAGTGGAAGTGTATTGCGCTGCGAAATTTTGAAAGTGACCCGTTAAAAACTACATTTGCTTTTCACATTCAATAATATTACAAAAGCGAGTTTGTAAATGCGTCTGTTTGGTTTCTACTCACAAAACTGTAGGATAGTGACTAAAATCACGGACACTGCCTGTCCAGTATATATTCTAGCTACGGCCGTTGACCAGAACGACTTAATGCTTTATCATAGTGAGTAAAACCGCGATACACTGCCTATCCAGCATATATTCTAGCTACGGCCGTTTTACCTGATGTTTAGTGATGTTGTAGTGGTAAAACCATGACGCTGCGTCAGCATACTTCCCGCTGTAGATACAATTGATGGCAGCTCTATGCCTGTGATGAATAGGTCAAGAGCCGTAGCATTTTAATCCAACTTCGTTCTAGATTGTGTATTTTCGACTGTCCAGCCAGAGTGGTCGTTGTTTTTTCGGTTATCGTTGACTTGATTCTGTTTTTCTGTGAATTCTGTTGATCCACTGACCAATAAGAGGTTTGTTCATCTTTTTATTTGTGGACACGGAGAGAAATTGAAATAACCAAAAAATTAAATGTTTTTACCAAATGGACGTCATCCGGCAAATTTTTATTTCTTTTTGTGATTATGGATACAGAGTCCTTCAGTCAGAATACTATTGAGGTTTACATGGTATTAATTAATAATGTGAAACGACTCTCACAGGGAGAGTCGAGCAAAGTAAGTTGCGGTCAAGTCCAAGTTATTCCCTGATAAAATGGTGGAGACTTTATAAGAGGCTTCTGTGGAATTTGGTAAACATCCGAAAATACATGTTTCAGGTCAATAAATCGTTTGACTACACTTGAAAACGGTCGATAAAACTTATTAAACAGTAATTTACTATTATTAAACGATAACACTCGAAATAACACAAGTTTAGGAAAATAATACAATCAGGAGACGTTTTTTTTCACGTTGGCGCCAAAACTCCATGAGCCGGCTACATATAATGAATTGCCATAGCTATGAAATCTGAAATCGAGCCTTTATTTTTCCCAAGAATGTGTTATAATTCGCAAACAAATGTCTAACTTTCATTACCTGTGTTTGTTTTCCGTGGCAAAAGTGTCCCTTTGAACTTTAATAAATACATTTACTATGGTAACGAAAACTTTCTTGTACTTTAGTGATGTTTTGTAACAATTGAACTGTATGCGAACTATTAACATGTTTCTCTTAAAAATTAACCTGCAAAATAGCTGTAGCACCAGTCGGATCATCATCATCATCATCATCATTTCAGCCGTAGGACGTCCACTGCTGGACACAGGCCTCCCCCATCGATCTCCAAAAGGGCCGGTTGGAAGCGGCCTGCATCCAGCGTTTCCCTGCGGTCTCTTTTAGGTCGTCTGTCCATCTTGTGGGTGGACGTCCTACGCTGCGCTTACCAGTCCGTGGTCTCCATTCCAGAACCTTTCGGCCCCATCGGCCATCTGTTCTGCGTGATATGTGCCCTGCCCACTGCCATTTCAACTTACTAATCCGGTGGGCTATGTCGGTGACTTTCGTTCGTCTACAGATCTCCTCATTTCGGATTCGATCTCGTAGAGAAACCCCCAGCATAGCCCTCTCCATAGCTCGTTGTGCGACTTTGAGCTTGCTTATGAGGCCCATAGTGAGAGACCACGTTTCAGTGCCATATGTCATCACTGGTAACACACACTGGTCGAAGACTTTCGTCTTAAGGCACTGAGGTATTTTGGACGAGAAGACGTTGCGTAGTTTACCGAACGCTGCCCAGCCGAGTTGGATTCGCCGATTGATACAACCGTCGGATACAACTAATAATATAAAAATTTATGAAGTAAAATGTTTACTAAGAATAATATCAATAAGCATTTTAGGTAAAAAGCTTGCAACACTTGCTATTTGCCTAATGAGTGACACCACAGGTAATCATGAAATGGGAACGAAATCGGAAGGAATTACCGGTTTTTTAATGATGTTTTTTCATCTGTTAATTCAAAATAAATGAACAAAAGTAACTCAAATTCCGGTCAATATTTTAGTTTATGGGTGCCTCTAGAATACCAATTGTTAGAAGTTAAACTTATAGTTAGAAATTTTAGTTAGCTTTCTAATTTTAAATGGTGCCTTCAAAATCGACCCCAATAGCAACTTTAAAAAAACAAAAAAAAAAAACACGTGCTAGATAATCTGTCAATGTACTCAAAGTCAACCTGAAATTATTGACTTTCCAAGTTCCAAGCAAGATTTTTTTGGTTATGAATTGTGTAAATGTGTAACCAAAAATAAGTGTGTAAACGCGTGTGAAAACAAAAAATCAAGGAGTAGTTCTATTAAATCTACATTTGTACATTTGAATTCTAACAGGAAAAATGCCGAAATCAAAGAGAGATAAAAAAGGTAATAAATAATTTTCTACTTGTTCCAGTAAGCCTGCACTCAAGTTCAGAAGCTTTTCTGCAGTCTGCAGTGTTTAGATCTGTCTGCTGTGCACGTGTGACTTTTCGACGTGTTAGAACTTTCGCAATAAGTGATTATTATATGATACCATATTATGGTACCATAGTAGGCGGCAGAGCACTCTAAAGTATTCACCAAGCTAGATGTTTTAGGCACCTATTAAAAGTCACTAAATGTTTAACGGTGGCATAGCAAGAGAGAGGCCTATACCCAGCAGTGGGATAAGGAAGGCTGTGGATGATGAAATGCTTAACAGTGTGTTCTGACAACTGCAGTTCTGTTTAATTAATGTACATCTACATATCTTAGCTACAGGGTCATCATCATCATCTGCATACAAACATTGCAAACTTTGCTTTTGAAACAATTCGATCAATCTAGCATAAAATGTGGGCATTTTAATTTTTATCTGAATCAAAAAATTATTATAATAATGCTTCATGCAATTTTTCAAGTTGTGGAAACAACAGGTGTATGTAAGTACCGTATGTATGTTTGTTTGTTTCTATATCATTGTAAACGGCTTGACAACTTTTGGACTGTGAGATGTGGTGAGATTTGTCTATATAATATCTGGAATGCTTCATTTCGCAGTCTAGTTTTTTGTATTAATAATTACTTGTTTACTATTTCAGTTTCTCTGACCAAAACAAACAAGAAGGGACTATTACTCAAGCAAAAGACTATAGAAGAAATAAGAAATTCTTTGTCAAAATATGAGCACATATTCCTATTTACAGTTGATAATATGAGAAATACAACTTTGAAAGATTTGCGCAATGAATGGAAGGATTCAAGATTCTTTTTTGGCAAAAACAAAGTAATGGCCATTGCACTTGGTAAAAACAAAAGCGATGAAGTTGAAGACCAGTTGAATTTAGTAAGTTTCTATATTTTTTAGGTTCAGCATACAAAACTGTTAGCTTATAATCCTAACAGAAGGATAAGGGTTTTAGAAGTTGAATACAACTGTTTTTTTTTCCTACAACTTAGTGGCAAGATGAGCAAATCGCTCACCTGATGGTAAGGAACAGTTCAGTGCAGCCAGTATTTTGAACTTCTACAGTTCAAAATCGTTCATGACAATTCACTACGCTCGTCACTCTGAGATATCTCTTTATGCCATCATTTCAATGGACACTTTGAAATGTACTGTAACAAGTTTTTTTAACCCCCATAAGCAGATTATCTTCAAAAGACAGATTTTCTTGAATTATAGCTAAGAACACTCTCAAATCAAATCACCATTTAAACAAAAAAACTGTATAAAAATCAGTTCAGCCATTTGGAAGCTACAATTTCACAAACTGTTTGCCTCAGGGGTTAAAAATGAGATGTTTTTGTAAAGAAATCAATCAGAGAAACTTGTATGACCACCACCATGGTCAAGTTAAAACCAGTCCTCGATTTATAGCAACTTTCAAATCGGCCAAAAACTTAAACTTCAACTTCTGCAAGTTGTGTTGTGGTCTAGACTTTAATACATACCATGTATAACATGCTTTTATTTAACTTGGAATGAATGTATGTTTCGGGTATTGTTCGGGTGGAATCTTGCACCTCAATTTTGAAGTAGATATCTTTAACTGATTGAGCTGAATTTTGGCATTCGTAAGTTCGGTGACAATGCAATGTTATGGTACCTTTGAGCTGGTCTGCTGATGGAGACAGAAGGTGGTCTTAGGAACTCCTAAGAGAAACCATGTAATCCCGTCGAGTTTGGGTTCATTGGATTTGTCTTCCCAATCACTTTGTTCCTAGATAAATTCAATATGGCAGACTCCTCAAGATGGCTGACAAAATGTTCACATCATGATATGGGCATCAAATGAAAGGGTTTGCTGAAAAGAATAATAATAAATATAATTAATAAACCCCAGAGACCCAGACCCCTGGATTGCCTTAACCGGCCGTCTGGGGGTGGAAACCGCAAGAACTAAAAACCTAAGCTCCAGGGTGGAAGTGTTAAAGGGCATAACGCCGCTAGTAGCTCTTAGTGAAAGTGCAGCACACCTCTCGACACCCTAAGCCACCCACGTCAATGTTGCCCTTCCGGTGCCAATATGCGGCAGCCATTATGGGGGGCCCATTTAGTGAGTAGCAAGTCATCCCTGCCTAAGTATTTTGAAATGAGGCATAATTGGCAGGTGCCGTACCTCATACCATAGATCTGTTATCCCATCCACAAGTTGTTCACCTCAATAGCCTAGACGTTTTATATCCTATACTGTACAATAGTTTTATAATCCATTTTATACACATTCAATAATATTGTATTTTATATTCAACGGGGCCTCTTGGTGTTGGCTTCGGCCCCACCAATGCCTACCAAATGTCCGGGCTAGACCCGTGTTTATATTGAAATAAAATATAATAATAATAAAGCTTATTCATTCATTGTTCAGTCTTAGTTCAGTAATAAATACTTTTTTATTACAGTTGTCAAAAAAACTTAAGGGCCAATGTGGTTTACTAATGACAAATCGAGATGTCCCAGATGTGATTCAATGGTTCAAAAACTTCACTGAAAATGAATATGCCAGATCAGGATTTGTGGCTACAAGAGATGTCATACTGCCCAAGGGACCTCTTGAAGATTTCTCACACTCAATAGAGCCTCATCTAAGACGTCTCGGTCTCCCCACATCTTTGGAAAAGGGTGTCATTCATCTTATAAAGGAATATCAGGTAATTATTATTCAATTTGCAATACAACAAAGATAGCAAAAACGGCATGTAAGGTAACATAACATTATGCTCCATGCATCTCTGTACCAGTCCTAAGGGTGCGTTTCCACAGGGGCAGTGATGAGCAGAGTGGAGCAAAGATGTGCCGGAATCGACCCAATCACATTGGTTGAAATCCACATCTCATCTCCACTTCAATGGAAACAGTCATAGTGGAGACAAGAGGAGAATAGTATCAAATTGTATGGCAAGCAAAGTAGAGCGGTGGAGAGTACCGCACCACTTTGCCAGCATGCCATTGCATTACAATGTAACGGCTCAACTCTGCTACAAAAGTCCTCTTGACTCCCCTACAAAAGTTTTCTCGTCTCTACTACACGGTTTGCTGTTCTTTGTTTCAATGGAAAAACCTACCTCTTTTCACAGCTCCGCTCTGATCCACCTCGCTCCACTTCAGTGTAAATTTAGAATCTCGGGCATTTTAACTTAGCCTAGCTCCAATGATGAGCTCTGATAGATTCTCGCCCTTAGGCACAATTAAATCAAAACAGACCCTGTATTCATTTTCTTAGAACAGAAATAGCTAAATTATTTTAATTTTGAATTGCACTGCAGGTATGCAAAAAGGGAGCAACACTAACTCCTGAGCAGGCCAGTATATTAAAGCTGTTGGCCATACAACTAGCAGAATTTAAAGTTGTGATAAAATGCCACTGGACTAAAGGTAAAGGGTTCCAGAAAGATCTTGATGTTTCCAGTGATGACGAAAAAAGTGATGATGATGACGACAAAGTGTTAGAAGATGAAGCTATGGAAGAAGAAGAAGAAGCGTAATATAAATGTGTAAAATAAAGTACCTACATGTCATGTATTTAAAAAGAATATACATTTTTTTAATAAGGTTATTGAGAATAATTATTGAAAGTACCTGTACCTGTCAGCAAAGACTACTATATATATACGGAGATAGACTGGCAACTCAGCCATATTTGAAATCAATTATATGTGCCTCCATCTATCCGCCACTAACGGTACTACATTTAACCTACAGATGAATAGCAGGTTGTATTAATTCTATTCTACTACAGAAAACGCTTGTAGTTTTATACAAAATGTATGAGATTTACACAACTGGTGAAAAATTCACGTGACCAATCCCATACATTCCGTAAAAAACTACAATCATTTTCCATAGTAGAAAAAACATCTTGCCTACTGTAAAAATTAAGTCCGCTAAGCATAAGTTTGGCTGCAGCGCTCCGTCTACTTCAGAAATAATAAGCTTTTTTGCGAGCTTTAATAAAATATTTTATTAAACGGCTGTACAGTTTTATACAACTCATAAATGAAATTATCTAATGAATACGCTATAATGTAACACAATTATATCTTGAAGAAATAAACAGAAATTTGTCACTGACTCGCACTTGGTCATTTATTATTGTTTGTTTTTATACTTTGGAGTGTGTACTATAATCATGCCAAGTTTGACGCTTGTACGTATTACCGTTTTTACATTAGAGCTTATACAAAAATATGTTAAAAATGCATTGGTTTTAATTAAACATTATACTATGCTAAATCCTATAAAAAAAATTAAAAAAAAAACACCTGATTACGTTAAATTTTTTGTTTTATGTTTTGTATAATAATCAAAAGCAGCTTTAACAATCTCCGTCTCATCGCTTGGCTGTGATTTTCCTGACAATATGTTTAAGATTAGTTTGCACCAATCGATATTAAAAAAACTCTGCAGGCGTTGTTTGTGCAATTTAGACTTTAAAAACTTTAAATCTACATTTATAGATATTATCAATTGTATATATTCTGCGATTTAAAAAAATTTACTGTGTTTGTCTAAAATCATAGGTAATATTATGTATTATAATTATAATCCATTTCGCTCGAAGAACCGATAAACCGGAAGAAAGGTTCTTGAGTGGAGACCACGAATGGTAGTTCCTCATGGTTTTCGAGGTCTTTATTGCAGGTTTTACAGTGGTTAACTAAATATTATTTTTTCTTTTCTGACCATCCATCCACTGCAATAACCAACAGCTGCACAATTTTCTACATCACTAGTGCATGCGTTCATCATCATTGATTGAGTGTTGATGGGATCAATGAGGATCAGTAACGTTTTTAGTTGAGAATGCAGATTTATAGAGCTAAGAAATCCTTAACATACAGTGCAAAAATATTGTTTTACGACAAAAAATAACGAAGTTATGACCAAATTACTAGCGAAATTCACTGGTCGGCCGGCGTGATAGCTTGTGACGTCACTGGGAGGTTCGTCGCCAGTTACCCGTTGGCAGCTATAAGGCGCGCAGTGTTTTGGGTGGATAGTTGTGATTTTCGATACAAATTAAGTGCCCGATTTGTGTCTAATTGATCTTTTAACTATGTACAAATATAGTATAGTGCCGAAATGTACAAACACCTCTATTAAAACGCCAGAAAAACTATTTTTTTTAATATATAGTTTTTTTTAAATCCGTATATCCGTATCTACGTTTTATTGTTTCATTATAATATACATAGCTACCTATAAAACTCAGAGACACGGACAACCCTGCGTGTTCGGGCATGAGTAGGTATTTAAATCTCCTACGGGCCTCGAGTCAACTTACTATTATTTTTACTATGACTCCACCCTCTACCCAAGCTACTAGACATGGCTGTGTAGATCATTTCGATGTTAGTACCTACATAACTATACCTACCCATTATTTAGTTGATATGGAAATAAGTTGTAACCTACTTTTACATTCTGGTGTTTTAAAAGAGGTGTTTGTACATTTTGGCTCAATACAATATTTGTACATAGTTAAAAAGATGAATTAGACACAAATCGGGCACTTAATTTGCATCAAAGTCACAATTAACCACCCAAAACACTGCGCGCCTTTTAGCGGCCAACGGGTAACTGGCGGCGACCGTCCCAGTGACGTCATACGCACCCACGTACATTTCTTTTAGCGGCAGGAACGGCATAATGTTTATTACTTAATATCTTCGTAAGTAATGGTCCGATTTGGATAATTCAAAAAGATATGTCATGAAGAATAAAGTGAGTACTAGTTCTATTGAATTTGCTACTACTTTACTAATATGGTACTGAGACGTGGTCTTTAACTGTTGAAGTTGCAATGGGCGGGCCACATCGCCCATTGCCATCGCATTGCCATTGCCATCGCCCATCGCAGAACCGATAACCGATGGGGAAGAAAGGTTCTGGAGTGGAGACTACGAACCAGAAGACGCAGCGTAGGGAGGCCTCTCACTAGATGGACCGACGACATTGTGAGAGTCGCGGGTATCCAGTGGATGCTAAAGGCGGGCTGTCGTTCAATGTGGAGGTTAAAGGGGGAGGCCTATGTTCAGCAGTGGACGTCTTCCGGCTGATGATGATTACTGATCCTCATTATAAACTCTTCCTCATCAATTTCGATAATTTCTTTATCATTTGATTTGGAGCTCAAATATCAAAATAATCGCGTATTGTTTGTAAGCCGGCTGAAGTATCTTTTTCACAATTCGCTCCTTGCGTATGACCCATTGATAAATTATTTATTAAAAGTGATTTATATTTGCTTTCAAAAACAAATGCACCAGGCATTCTATTGCATATGCTCAGTGACCATATGGAGCCAAACATATTTTCTAATGGGTCCTGTCATCCTGTGGTTGAAATTTATTAACAATATAGTTAAGTTGATTTTTGTGTAAAGAATTTACAAGCATTTGGAATCCTTCTTTAGTCTTAATCCAGCTTGTTATGGACCGAACAACCTTTTCCCTCTCGTCATTTAAATATCGTAATGATCTTAAAACTGGAAGATCTTCACTCCATAATTTCTGATGTGGTGATTTCGGCGTTACTGCAGCAAGTAAAAATGTCTTCCCTGAATTTCACTGTAAGATCCATTCACCGAATCAAATAATTTATCGAAGAACATAAAAAGATGTGCAGTTTCTTCACATTCTTTTGGTAACTTCAAAACTCATAATTTTGAGATTGCAAACACAAACCAATCTCGAAAATCTTTTTAAAAATCTTTTTCTTCTTGTGTATCCGATGAACACCACCTTCATTAGGAACCATTGCAGCACTTGTATCATTTACATTTGTATGTCCTGCGTTTGGTTGAGATTGCATGCCTGAAACACAAAAATATTACTATAGCTTTGCCAGAGTCTCTACCTATTATAGACAGCTGTCATCCGAAATGAAGATCTCGACGAGATCTATCACTTTTGCAAAGGAACTGCTAGTCCAGGATCGACGGTTTCCAAGATATCACCCAAGCAAGTTTGACAGCTGTCATCCAAAATTGAGATCTCGACGAGATCTATCACTTTTGCGAAGGAACTGCTAGTCCAGGATCGACGGTTTCCGAGATATCACCTAAGCAAGTTTGACAGCTGTCATCTGAAATGAAGATCTCGACGAGATCTACCACTTTTGCGAAGGAACTGCTAGTCCAGGATCGACGGTTTCCGAGATATCGCCTAAGCAAGTTTGACAGCTGTCATCCGAAATGAAGATCTCGACGAGATCTATCACTTTTGCGAAGGAACTGCTAGTCCAGGATCGACGGTTTCCGAGATATCGCCCAAGCAAGTTTGACAGCTGTCATCCGAAATGAAGATCTCGACGAGATCTATCACTTTTGCGAAGGAACTGCTAGTCCAGGATCGACGGTTTCCGAGATATCACCTAAGCAAGTTTGACAGCTGTCATCTGAAATGAAGATCTCGACGAGATCTACCACTTTTGCGAAGGAACTGCTAGTCCAGGATCGACGGTTTCCGAGATATCGCCTAAGCAAGTTTGACAGCTGTCATCCGAAATGAAGATCTCGACGAGATCTATCACTTTTGCGAAGAAACTGCTAGTCCAGGATCGACGGTTTCCGAGATATCGCCCAAGCAAGTTTGACAGCTGTCATCCGAAATGAAGATCTCGACGAGATCTATCACTTTTGCGAAGGAACTGCTAGTCCAGGATCGACGGTTTCCGAGATATCACCTAAGCAAGTTTGACAGCTGTCATCTGAAATGAAGATCTCGACGAGATCTATCACTTTTGCAAAGGAACTGCTAGTCCAGGATCGACGGTTTCCGAGATATCACCCAAGCAAGTTTGATGATGATGATGAATTAGGGCCCATCCTTTCTCTGAGAGAAGGCCTGTGTTCCAGCAGTGGTTTAAACTTCTTTGCTTTTGGGAAATAACATAAAAAACCGACCAGCGCAGCGTTAAGAGGTAGGACGGACTGACAGACATAGCGTAAGCTTAGTAATAGAGTTCCGTTTTCACCCTTTGGGTACAGTACGCCGTACGAAACCTTTAAAAGTATCTACTCTGTTCTACCCATAGTACAAGTTTTGATAGTATTCGAAAACTTTTTTCGTTTTCGTATTGTTCCATACATTGCTGGGCTGAAAGGTATTCGATATTTTTTTCGTACTATAGTGAAGCAATCTATACCGCGGTTTACTACCGATTTTAGTTCTTTCGCGTTTCCGCTGGAGGCGCTTTACTAAAATGTATGGAACAATACGTAAACGAAAAAAGTGTTCGAAAACTATCATATCTGAGACTAAGGGTAAATCGTAATTATATAGTAATAAATACCTTGGATTGCTAATTCGAAAAGTCTATTCATTGGGTTAATGGTCATTAGTAATACGGTACCATTGTGTTTACATTCTCTTTCGTTGTAGGACACGAATATGTTAACAGTTTTAATATGAAATTACCTTTTCATCGCTCACGTTGCAACCAGCAACTTGAATGACATCTTGCAATACAGTGATAATAATATAGGTAGTGAGTCCTGTATCAGTTCAAAGTGTTCAAACAACTGCAAAACAAGTAATCATCACAGTTATTACCAGAAATTACCACGATTCCTAAACTAAATTCAATTTATCACCTAAGTATTATGCCATTGCAGACCATGAGAAGTACAAGTAGCAAGTATCTACTAACTACTAGTATCTAGTAGGTACTTGCTACTTGTACTTGCCACCTGTACTTCGCAAGGTCTGCAACGGGCTTTACTCAAGCTGTACTACGTGGCCTAGATAACTGCACGAGTTTTTTCTCCGAAATTTGAACAAAGCTTAGCACAAATATATTATGGGTTCACAGTTCGGGGGCACGTAGTATAGTATGAAATCTTTGGGGGGGGGGGGCAACGATACGTAGTAAAATATGAAATCTCAGTTCGAAGGTAGCTAAATTGAAACGGTGGCACATGCGTTCAAATTAACACTAAAATAGGTTCACAGAAACTTTGAATCACTCTACTGATAAAATTAGAGATATTACCGTGAAATTTATCGAAGAAAGTATAAATTAATTATTAATAATGTTCAAAGAATAATTATTGTTGACGTTATGTTTTTTATTTTGAAACATTTTTGATGGATGATATTGACCACAGAACACTTATACCAGAGGATATTGACACAGTACGTTATGTTGTTTTAATTAGTTTAGTTAGGCGTAGCGTCGAGTTACATTCTCTTTCATCTCTTTGGTTAGGGGCGGATCGATGGCAGCAGCCTTAGAGCGTTCCGCCACTAATGTTCTAAATTACCACAGCATGCCTGTCAGTCCAAAATATTTATCTGTCACCAAGGGTGTGTAACCTTACCAAGGCGCTTGCAGACGATGCGAAGTAGCTTGCAAGTGCAGGTAACAAGTAGAAGTAGCAAATACGCGTTCAAACGTAAAGTAGCCACTCGCGCGGTGACGCGCACCAATCGCGTGCGAGTACCTACTCGCACGATTGTTCGAACTAGACGAACGATGCGCAGTGGGCGTCGCGCGAGCAGGGCGGAAAACGAAGCTTCACTTGCGCAAGGACCAGCGTGAAGTGCTACTAAGCACTTGCACTAAGCACACTTGCTGACGATGCGTAATAGGTACTTGCAACTTGTACTTCGCATCGTCTGCAAGCGCCTTAAGATTAAATAATGTTTGTCTGTCACCTGTCACAACCAGTAATATGCAAACACTACTGTAGGGTTACCTAATAGTTCCAACACTAGTGCAAGGAACATAGCATAGCAGCTAAATACCTAATTAAATTACAGATTATATGCAGCCCTTATTAATTGGCCGCACTCAACCTGCCTACTACCACAGAAGACTTAATAGACACAGAAGGTTCACTCCGCGAAGAAATTTAAATAAATAAGGACTCTATCTAAGAGGCAATAAAGTAGCAATTCAACTCGTACAGCGCTGGATACCGCTTGCTATATTCACCTAGAAGGCCGCCTTCTTTCTATCACGTAGCTCTATCTCTCCTCACGCGGCACGTGTAACGTTAGGGTTGTCTTCTTTGTTTCAAATAACAATCATGCAAAAGTATAAGTTTAAGACACGGAACTCCGCTAGGAGTAATAATGTTCCTTGCACGGAACACTTACTCCTAGGTTTAAGAGGCCTATTACAAGATCATCATCCCGATGCATATTTAGGTAAAAACTGCATAAAACATGGAGACCTCATTTGGGAGCTCTAATTTGCAGATTCTGTTTAAAATAATCGGTCAAGTAGTTTAGAAGTCATTGTTCGTTGCAAAAATCACAGAAAAGATGCTTAATTACGCGCGACGTGGCTAGCGTAGGGTGTGGGCCGGGCGAGAGCCGATCGGCCACGGACTGCTCTGCTATGACCCTCTTGGAAAGGGGCACCGGCCGAACATACCTAAATTGCGGAGTGCGCCACAGGCCTGCCATTACAGCGGAGCATTCCATGATTATTACCATGTAATGTTTGTGGATGGCGCTATCTATATTTTGATGAGCGGTATTACGACTACACAGTAATAAATAAATTTTTTGACCAGTATTGACCAGTGTGTCTTGAATCATTGAGCATTTATGCATTAGAGGGAGGGTAGTCTTTATACATCTTATAACAGTAGAGGTGTCTAAAAACACAGGAAACATTTCTAGAAAATGTTTATTAAAACAATCACAGAAACAATAAATTATATTACAAAATATACCAAAATTAGACTAAACAGCGGTCTATTTCATATAAACTTAGCCAATATTTTGTAATTGCAAAGGAATATTCCACTAATTAGCTATATCTAAAATTCAGTGTAATATTGTAATGTAAATTAAATTAAACCAAACTATTTAGCAGAAGCCAAGCCTCCGTTTTAATGAATGATTCTGTGTTTAATTAAAACACATTTAGAATGAACTTAATTTAGTACATACAAATATTTTAATCACAGTACAAAAATAAAGCATTGTTTTATCAGTCGACATCACAGCTTATACAATCGGCAAAACCAAAACTAAGCCCATTGACTTATTTCACTATAGACACCTAAACACTTGATATGCTTGCTACATACTATTGCAACTATGGAACATAGTTTTTGCAATGCATATATCAATAGAATACAAAATAATAAACTAGCACAACAAAAGTAAGAAATTCTGAAAATATATTTTTTTGCTAAGTAAATAGAATACTACAACAGTGCTCATACAAATTAGCGAAGTGCGAACATCTTGCATCTTGTCTACATTATCTATCAAGTACCTTATACTTCTAAGGAGCTGTGTACCTGAGATCAGTTTTTCATATCACAGGCTTCTTACCAGTTCGATTCTCTGTTAAACTATTGCTTATTTATTGATTTTTGGTAATAATAATGGTTTGATTTCAGATTTTCTAATGGCAAAAACTGATTTCTCATTTTGTATGTGATATTAGTAGGAACTTAAGATAGAGTACAATTAGGTTTCCTGATATCAATTTTCGCTAATAGAAAATCATTGCTTGGTGGGGTTCGTTTAACAAAATTCAGCTTGGTTAATGTCATGTCTTTTATCCTATTCCTATAAGGCCCAACCTCACGCGAGCGGTCTAGAAATCCGAGTTTCTCCAGAGACTTATTGAAAGTCTGACCGCTATTCTGTGCGGATGGCTCCAACAACGCCCCGCATACATTACAAAGAACGCAGAACTCTCGCTGTGAGACCGGCGCCTAATGCTTTAACATACACATCCATTAAAATTCACACTTGAAATGACACATACAAGTACATAATAGTACAAACTACCTTCTATTACTGTTTCAATTAAGCCGTGCAAGTTCGCTAATGGTTCTATGTGAAATTTCTACACTAATACAATTAATGATAAGTAGGTATAATAGTTAACTTTGTGATTTGTATCACATTTGAGCAGGGGGAAACTAATATAATTTCATTGCTCTGAGCGAAGACTGATCATAAACATCTATAACCTCACTTGGTACAAGTGCAAATTCTCAATTTCTCACACTTACTCCGTGTATGATCTGCCCCCCGATTCTACTAAACAAATTGTCTTTAAATTGTAATTGTTAAATAACTGCCTCAAAATTGACAGTTTTTAATATTTTTTTATACTAAGTTATAATATTAGGTAATTGTATTTTTCTAGTATAAAAAAATATTTAAAACTGACAATTTTTAGGCAGTTATTTAACAATTAAAATCGCAACAATTACAATTTTAAGACAATTTCTTTAGTAGAATCGGGGCCCTGAACGAACGTGAATGGCTGCGTCTCTTTAATTTCAATTGAACTGAAACGAGACGATGCAGCGCTTTCGCTAAGCCTGGACGCGTCATTACATAACATTTTGATTATGTTGAAGCAACATGAATAGTTATTTGTACTAATCGATTTTAAGAAGTATTGGATGCAAGAATAAATAGTTATACTGAATAGGCTTGTGTCCAAATTTTTATGTAATCATATCTCATAAAAAAACATCATAAATAGAGCCCAAGAACGAAAACAAAATTAAAATTAGTTCAAAAATAAATAAGTTAAGTATTTTAATTTATGCTAGACAGAGAGCGCACTATAGCACGTGATGACGTCAAGCAGTGCGCGCACAATACAAATGCTATAACACGCTTTGCGAGAAAGGGACAGAGCATCCACTCTATCTCCACCAAAAACTTTAAAAGCTCATATCTCAGATATTTATCAGCCAATTTTTTTTTTCAGTATATGTAATGTATTTACTTACCTATATCCTTCGCTAAGCCTGTTATTTGTAATAAATGACACATTAGGACACAGACCTATTGTATCTAATCGGTCTTCTCTCTTGCACCAAAATTACATACAAATGATTAATATAACACACCCCATAATATAAAATAGTTACGTAGATCAGTTTACGAATCTAAATGTGTATCAAACATACTGTCCAAAATAACAAATAGGTACATCAATCTTATATAAAAACAATATGTCAATGTTTTCAAAACTGGCGTAAACGTAAGAAAGTCAATCAAACTCCAAAGCACAAGTTGACACCAATTCTAAAGGAAATTCACTTCGAGACGTAATCTGTTCAGAGATCGTTGATAACTCTCTCGGAGCCGGATGGAGGACTTACAACTTCTTTCCTTAATATATTCGAGCCAATGAATGTAGGGCATTTATACATGCAGAAGCCGAACTATAGGCATTGCTCAGTTATCCTGGCCGGATACATGCTTACATAAAACAGTTCATTATGATTATGTAGGATTTCAGTCACTCCGCTGCAAGGACCTTGAGGCCTAATCACTCGATATTGTTTCACATCAGCTCAGGTAGAACTGATCATGTATAGTAGATGTTGTTGGATGTGTGGTGCATTCAGTGCTTGGTTTTGTTTGGTGGTGGGAGCGCGGGCGGCGGCGGCAGGTCGACGGCGGGCAGCGTGTCGCGCCAGTACACCGTCTGCGAGAACTCGTCGCTGGGCTCACATTGCGCCGGCGGGAACACCTGGTCCACCAGCACGGACATGTGAGAGTACCTGTACACAACAAACAACGTGTTTGTAGGCATATACTGGTAACAAAAATTCTGGTCTGCTATCCACCAAAACTGAGGTAGAGGAGACATGTTGATGATCAATAGACGAAATAGGCGCGTTCCGAATTCACGCCGACAACGCTAATGATAACAAACGGCGGGCGTCTATAGGCGGGAATTTGTAATTGGCCTAGTCACCTCATAATTTTTTTAATTATATACTATGGCTCTAAGTTTTCCTAAAAATGTAAAATAAAATAAATAACACAGCAAGAAAAATTATTTATGCCGTGTTGGTTCACATCGAAACGCGCCCCAAAATTGGCTGCGTGTCGTCGTGTCGATTCCGTACAGTTATAGTGGTCAACATTTCACCACTTCGCTAAACTCAGCTTTGATGGATACTGTGCTTATTGCTGCGCTTTCACTTAGTGTCTTGAAGAATATTTTTGCTCGTTCACAGGCAAATGAAAAAACGGAAAACTGTGGAAAACTCGGTTGGACTCTGTTAACGAATTGTCGCCTGCTCTTTTGTTAAAAACTAAAAACAGTTTAAATTTAAAAATCAGTGATGGCATTATTTAGACTCAACAGACTTTTGAGAACAGAGGACATTTTGCCAAAATCCTAGAATTATTTCTAGATTCACGCAGGATTTCAATATTGCTGACTACTCCCGGGTTATTATGAGAAAGTATAGGATTTTTAGAATGTAAGTAAGGCGAGAATCGAAGTATATTTGCTTATTTAGAATTATAACTGTGGAAGTGACTTTTCCAAAGAATATTTAATTAAGCATAGTTTTTAATATTATGGATCATTACAACAAAAATAATAAGTATAAAAAAGTATTTTTGAGTGTTTCGATTGAAGGTTCAGTCAAGATCAAACAATGTTGAAGTTTATTCAAAGTACACAAATGATAAATTAATGTTTTAGTTTCTGAAAACACACATGAATGTTTAACACACAACAGATAAGAAACAGCGAAGCCTCCACACCAAGAACCAAGCGAAAAACTTCCAACACCACTGGGTATGAATTGTGTTCGCGAAGACAACCACAAATGGTCAAGCGGAAGTAGAACTTAGTTGTGACATAGTATTTATGTATGTTTATTTTATAAGTCGATAATTGTTGAATGTTATTTTGTAAGTATTTATGAGCGCAAATAGAGGTATGGTTAAATGTTTTTGGTAGATGGATGAGAGGGGCCTGAAACGTGGCCAAGTCGTGTCATGCCATATGGCTTACCGGCAGCATTGCGTTCCCGCTTTACTTTGCAACTAAATTTTTACTCTAACGCCTAAATGTGTAGCTAACTGAATGTTAGCTCGTTTTTATTATCATTATTATCACTTTTCGCTGGTGGGAAGAAATCATCGACCATGTCACTTTGCACGTGGTAACTGAAATGAAAATATTTCACTCATTACTGGGTGTGTGTTCTGTATTGGGTTAGTGGGTCGTACAGCTTTAGGCACATTAATCGAAAGCTAATTAAAGCTTGCAGTAGAGGTATTGATTGATTAGCATATCTTATGTACTTACGTGGATTGGAATGTTTGCGTCAGTTCATGTTTCAGCTCGCCCTTGTAATTGATAGTGAATATTCTCACGATCGGAATGCCGACAGCCTGGTATGCGCACACATCCTGTCAAAGGAAAAATCACATGTTAAAGTTGACTCAGAAATTCCATTACCCTGAACTAAATACACTATGTAGCAGTCATCCTATTTTTTCTATATGATGGATGCTATTCTATAACCTGCTATTACAAGATAAACCTCAGCGAGGTTTGTTGGCGATAGTAAGCAAGTAAAAAGTATTTAACTTATGTCACAAAAAAACATGAGAAAGATAAGTTTAAGTTTTATAGCAAAAGTTGTTCATGTGCGTGGGTTACATTGGAGACAAATGGACATTGTAAAATAAATAATCTGGTTAGGATTACGCTAATCGTTAGTGAAATCCTTTGTTAGTAACATATTTGGAAGTGTGTACTGTGTAGTTCAACATAATAGGCATGTGTCCTCATGTTTAATTTATTACAAATAACCGGCTTAGCGAGGAATATAACTAAATACATTACACATACTGAAAAAATAATTTAAATTGGCTGATAAATCTCTGAGATATAAGCGTTTAAAGTTTTAGGTGGGGATAGGGAGGGGATGCTCTATCCCTTTCTCACAAAGCGTGTGTTAGTATATCATTTGTATGGCTCTCCTGAGCCGAGACGTCACGGCTCAGTATAGTGCGCTCTCTGTCTAGCATGAAATTTAAATGCTTATATCTTATTTATTTTTGAACTAATTTTAATTTTGTTTTCGTTGATGGGCTCTATTTATGATCAGCTTTTTTATGAGGTAATAAAAAAATATTAGTCATCATGCCTATTATCAATCGTTTAATTTGGACTTTGCTCACTCATAAAACGTAACCCGTTTACGACGGCGATCGAATCTGAACAAAGACATTGTGCGTCATGCGAGTACTTTGAACTTTGGATAATATTTTAGCTTGAAATGTAATGATGCAATTATACTGAAATTCAGGTGTGATTGTTTAGCACATATTCTACGTAAATTTTATCTTTTAGGTTGAAAGATATTCCTAAGATCGATTGCAAGTCTAAAAATTGCCTAGGTAATTTTGGCATATTTTTTTGTTTAGAAGTGAAAAGGTAACAGATATGCCAGAAGCGACATGTTATGAGATGCTTACATTAACTCTGTTGCCGTATCCTGCGTAGAAGGGGTTAGATCCTTGCGGAAACAGTGCCTTGATATCCGCGAGACAAGAGATCTTGAATTCCTCCGGTTTCTTCTCGATAACCTCGCGATGGAATGCGCGCAGTAACGACGTGGGGTTCAGTAGGAGGGGACCGTCGGGCAAACTCAGCTCGCCTTGCTTGATCGAACGCAGGTACTCGCGGGTCACCTGGGGACAAGGAGTTATTAAAATAATTGTATAGTAAATATGTCACAATTCGAGTCAAATAACCCCCCCACCCGCCATGCACCATGCAAAAGTGCCTATAATACTGGCAGCATTCCCAAGTTGAAAGGCAATGGCTATTCTTGCATTATTAAATAAAGTCTTCCCCTTCATAGATAATAAGAAAAAAGTTATTGGACACAGTATTCGTTTTAAAAATAACATTAAACTGTAGAAGTTAAGGCCAAAATTAAATTACTTATTAGCCTAAAATTAGGCTAACGGTTAGTTTGAAATAGAATTAAGGAACAGAAAAAAATACTATCCGATTTTTTTAACTTGGTAACCGAAATCTAATCCTTGTACATGAAATATGCCACATCGATAAAGTAATTATTAATAATGTTTATGTCCCAAGGTTCCAACTTACCCGCGCTTGTCCGATGGCGCGCGCTGAGAGGTACAGCAGCTGGTAGCCGTTGTTCTTGATTTTAGTGAAGAGTTGCGCGACGCCTGACTGCGCCCAGTCTTTGCCTACTAGAGGGAATATGTGCCCGAGAACGTCAGACCTGGAATAAGTAATTGCTGGGTGATAACAGGTGTTTAATGCACATACTCGTATGTAATTGCCATGATCCTGGAGCACAGAGCCGAGGCTGATGGTTGAGAGAAACCTTTACCCAGCTGTAAAGTGGGATAAGGAAGGCTGTGTTCCATTGAAAACCAGGGCGGCCTACGCTACGTTTGCGGATTCGTGGTGCTCGGCATTTCTCTGAGGGATCATAACCTGGAACGAAGTTATTCGCTAGAAAACCAAAGTTACCGACATAGCTCAGCGTATTAGCAAGCTGAAGTGGCAGTGAGCCGGTCATATCAGTTGCAGAACCGATATTTAAGCGTTGCCTGGCCGTACGTAGACATGTCCTAGAGTGGTGACCACAAATCGGCTTTGAGCTTCAGTTTACTATAAAAAGACCATGGTTCGTAGGTATGGAATGTGGTTGCTCACTTGGTGATGGTTCCGTCGATGTCTGAGATGACGATCTTGTCGTCGTGCCGCCAGCGGAACACGTTGCACTTGCAGCGCGTGGTGCCCTGGTACGCCGTCGTTACGCTGAACACCATCTCGTTCATGCCGTCGCGAAGATTCAAGTTTTTCTGTAACCAAATACACAATAATAAACCCCATGACATTTTGATGAAACCTAGTGCGGGGTTTAGAAATCGTATTATAAATGCGAAAGTAATACGCTCTCTTTGGTACGCTTACAACGGCTGGATCGATCTTAATTAATTTTGGCAAGGAAGCAGTATGCATTGAAATGCAAAGAACTCAAGGATACTTTTTAAAATGTGAGAAAACTGAAAAATTACAAGCAAAACCCAGGATGTATTTCATCATCTATAGCCGTCATCATCATTTCAGCCATAGGATGTCCACTGCTGGATATAGGCCTCCACCATCGATCTCCAAAAGGGCCGGTTGGAAGCGGCCTGCATCCAGCGTTTTTTTGCGGTCTCTTCGTCTGTCCATCTTGTGTGTGGACGTCCTACGTTGCGCCTACCGGTCCGTTGTCTCTATTTGAGAACCTTTCGGCTCCATCGACCATCTGTTCTGTGTTCTATGTGCCCTGCGCACTGCCACTTCAATCCAGTCGTCGGTAACTACGGTCTAGTAACAAATATGACGAAGAAAATATTCAGTTACTTAAAACTTTTAGCCCAGATTTAACGCTTTAAATGCTATGAATATGCACAGCACCTTAAAGCAATTTCCAAAGTTATTTTCAGATTCACTTTCATTTTATCTTAAAAATGTCAAAGACGTATAAGACATATAAATTGCATAAACACAGTTGAGAGTTATTACTTCCATCCGACGTAAATGCCAAGTGAATAAGTGACGTCATCATAGCAACGAGTCGAAACGGAATTTGGAATATCTTTCCATACGCTGGCAGATGACGTAATAACGAACGCGTGGGCGTGGATTACGGTGAAATTCCACTGAGGACATTACCCAACTACATCTATACTAATATTTTTTCAACATTATCAGCCAGAAGACGTCCACTGCTGAACATAGGCCTGTAAGAGCTTCATGAAGAGGGCTTCATAATAATATTTTTTATTACATACTAGCTGACCCGACAAACGATGTCCTGTCAAAATTTCATAGAGAAAAGTTCCCGAATATTCCAATTTTCTTTTTCTTTTAAACCACCACTGAATTGAGGCGAACAAACTATTCAAGTCAGTCAAGCCGTTTTTGAGTTTCAGCGAGACTAACGAACCGCAATTGATTTTATATATAAGAAGATAATTCCAACCAGATACGAGATATTATAGGCATACTGATTACTGTCTCTCTTTCTAAATATTATTCAGTGTAATAGTCGATAATTTTATTAGTAAGTCTCGGGTGTCATCGTACCTACCATTATGGACATCTTTTTCTATAGAACCAACCCTGTAATAACGAAAATAAAATTACCTGTTTCATAAAAAATAAAGTTATAGAGACTTGACAAAATGTATGAAACAGCATTTTTTATCGCGATTTCAGGGCATGGAGCGTTAGTGACATACACTTTTTAATTATTTCAGTTACACTTTAATGATGTCAGGTCAATAGCACATATTCAATAATAGTTAATGGTGCTTACAATCTGGTCGGAAGAGAGGCGGAGAGTCTTCCGGAATGAAGAGAACCTGCGCGTCGGCCGGCCGGTGTCGTGATCGGAGTCCGACGAGCTGTTGTCTTGACGCTCTGAAACATTACAGAAAATATTGTTTTATAGGAGACAGTTCATAAATGTATAAACCTAGCCGGCTATTCTCGTCACAGAATAAGGACTAGCTTAGTAGTGCTAATATTGATTACATAAACGAATTAAACATGTTACATTCTTTACTCATATGCCAAAATTGTTGTTACCGAACGAAACATATATATTTTTGACAGGACGACAAATTGCAGGGTTGTACAGTTTTAATGTACTAGGGGCCTGTAAAAGGCTCCAAAGGCTACCACTATTCGACAGACGGCCTGCTACGCTTTGTAAACCACGTGACGGATTCTATGCTGGTCAATTTTCTTAGTAGTTACCGGTCTAGCCACAGAAATCCTTTTGTTCTGACAGCAAGTGACTGTCTGTACTGCCCTACTACCACCATGTATTATTTCCTTTACTCTCTGCCATGTTTATTATTGCTGTGGTGATAGATTTGCACTGCAGAAGTTTTTAAAAGGTTATATTTGTACTATGAACTATGTATTTTAATAAATCGGTTTAAATTACGCAGAACTATAGATGGATATTTATGGTTGATATTCCGAGAACCCGTACGAAGCGCTTTGATTCCACATTTATTGTGCGAACTGCTAGTCTGTGGAATTCGCTGCTTGAATGGGTGATCCCCGATAGTTACAATCTGGGTGTCTTCAATTCACGAGTGAATTGGTTTCTCCTAGGCAAGCGTGCTCCATCGTAGACCGCATCATCGCTTAATCAGGCGAGTTGGCGGCCAAGCGCAAGCCTACTTTTAATAAAAATAAACTATTTTTTATCAGCCGGTACAAAAAATAGCACAATTCTTATAATTAGTATTATCAGTTTACAATCGGTATAAAATACCAATGGTGGTTGTTGGAAAATTTACTTAATTAACAATAGCCCAAAGTAGAGAGGATCGAACGAGCCAGAAATCCTAGACAAATAGCAAATCATTTTCGCAGTACGTATTTTTTCTATCAATCAAGTAAATATCTGGCACTAAGCCCATTTTCCGAAGAAAAGTCTCGTCTAATACTACCGCATTGCTGTCATGGTGGAAAAAGCGGTATATCCGGTCCAAAGGGCATGTTGCCAGCGAGATGTGTCATAGCCCCAGACGCATTAATGGCACATAGGGAACTTGGAACACTATGACACTCCCTTCTATTTTATATTCATTACCTTTGGGAATATATTTAAGGAGGAAGTCTAGCAAATGCGTAGGTATTTTGAAATTTTATTGCCGTCGCAACCATATTAATGCTTGGTTTGGTTGTATGTGTTTTTAACCCGACGCAGAAAGAGTAAGTTATAAGTTTAACGTGGCTAACTCTACGCCTGTCTGTGGCGTCATAGCTCCTAAACGACTGAACCGATTTTAATTTAGTAATTTTTTCTTGAAATGTGATTTGATCGAGTGTTATTAGCTATGGTTCAAGAAAATATGTTCAGCCGTTTAAAGATCATCAGCGCTTTTATAGGAAGAGTCGGTACTAACTATTGGTATTAATTACCAACTTACTAACTACTTTATTTTTTATTATGTAAAACACTGTTTAAGCTATCACGGTTGTTCACTAAAGTTATATGATTATTTACGGGATATTTACCGTGGTAAGGTTGTGGAATGAGCTCCCGATATAAATAAAAAATAAAAATAAACTCTGATATAGCGGGAGCTCATTCCACAACCTTACCACGGTAAATATCCCATAAATAATCATATAACTTTTTATTATGTGACTAAATTGATGTTGTGTCTGTGTAATCTTCTCTACATAGTATAAATTAAAGTCGCTTCCGAGTCTATCTGTCTGTATGGCTGCTAAATCCTCCTAAACCACGCAACGGATTTTGATGCGGTTTTCACCATCAGATAGATACATTTTCACGGAACGTTTATATATATAACTAGCGACCCGCCCCGGCTTCGCACATAAATTACACCTGGGCGAAGCCGGGCGGGCGGGTCGCTAGTTTGTTATAAATTAATATCAGTTAATGTCTCTACAGCAGTGAGTATCTAGTAGATAGGGTCGTGAGTAATCTAAAAATTTTGCTTTATAATTCTGAATCTTACCTTGTTCTAGACTAGGTTTATTGTCGATCAATATTTCGGGTATGTCCTCGGTGTCGACCGCGTCCCTCGCCATCGCGTTCACGTCATCTTCAAACACGTTGTCGTCTTTATCGTCTACAATCTCTGCTGTCTCTATAGCGGTGAGTATTTGTTCCGCTGGGATCGCGAGGAGCTCTGTCGCGGTCTCTATGAGGGTCGGGGGCAAGGCGGAGTCGAGGGATTCGCTCTTTGTCTGTGGTTCTGATCTGTGAATAGACAGATATGAAAGTCTTACAATATGTTTTACTTTTCTAAAGGCACTGTTTAATGGAGGTTCGCCAAAAAAATTTGGCAGATTAATGACGTCACCGTATATAACCATCCTATTTTATAGTTTTCGTTAGAGCAAAGGTTTATTGTAGTGGATGTTTCTCATCATAATCATCATTTCAGCCATAGGACGTCCACTGCTGGACATAGGCCTCCCCCATCGATCTTCAAAGGGGCCGGTTGGAAGCGGCCTGCATCCAGCGTTTCCCTGCGGTCTCGTTTTAGGTCGTTTGTCCATCTTGTGGGTGGACGTCCTACGCTGCGCTTACCGGTCCGTGGTCTCCATTTGAGAACCTTTAGGCCCCATCGGCCATCTGTTCTGCGTGATATGTGTGTGAGATGTTTCTATTATCATACTAATATTATTAATGTGAAAGTATGTTTGTTTATTTCACTTTCACGCAGCAACAGAGCAACGGATCGAGGTGATTGTTTGCAGAGATAATCGGTGGACCGGAGAGTGACATAAAATAATTATTTACTTCATATCCCGGAAAATTTTAGGTTCTTGTGGGGAAACCGCGGCGTACAGTTAGTACTTTGTATGTACTTTTTGTAAACTACATAATAGCTCCCAAAGCTGTGTTTTTACCGGCCAAGGGCCTTACAGCTACATGTTTAGAACGATTCTGTTTAGGTGATTGCGAAAAGTTGCGTAACGACAAATTTAATCTCGGCGCGTTAAGGTTCACCATCGCGTGATTTTTCGCACTGCGCTGTTGCAAACCCGTGTTAAGAGCTAGCCGTAACACCCCAGGGGCCTTACGGACAACGGCTATTACAGGCACCTAATCCGCTCAGTTGGAAAATCACGCGACCGCAAACCTTATCGCGCCCAGATACGGTTAGCGGTCGCGTGATTTTTCCAACGGAGCGGATTAGGTGCCTGTAATAGCTGTTGTCCGTAAGGCCCCAGGTGTTTGAAGATCCTCCACGCCTAGGTGATATATCATAGAAAACGTGCAATCCGTTTACGATTTCACGTAAGTACCTAATACCTAAAATACCGTTTCCTCTGTACCTATAAACATGACGTCATAGGAAATCTATACTAATCGCGAATGGAGTATATTTGCAGCAGCTATCTGACACCGGAAATCGTCCATCAAGTCAGTAAACGTTACACCGCACGCCACTGGCACACTTCCTCTGCCGAGAGCTGTTACTGTAATTGAAGATGTTGCCAGCGACCGTAAAAGGGAACGCAATCTCTCCACTTTATACATTGCTTACAAATGTTAGGTAGGTAGATATCAATGGAGTTGGTGCCAAAAATACTTCAGCCACTAAAGCGCGGACTGAGGGATCCTTCCAATATTACAAATGAGACAGTTTGTATTGTAGTACTGTGGGTAGTAATTCAGACGAACTCGACATTGTTTCTGTCCCTGTCACATCCAAGTTCATCTTGAGCGTGACATGTGACATAAATATATAGTGCTGTTGGAAGAGTGCTTTTCATGAAAGAAGTCCCCCGACGCAGCGCTGTTATCGCGTATTAATCACTATCAGTATCATTTCTAGAGCAGCATTTTTAACAATAGCAAATTAATAAAAATCTCACTAGACACACACAGTAACAACACCTGGAACTTTAGTTTCGCTGTTTCCCGTGGGACTTATTTCATGAAAAGCACTCTATGGTAAATTTTCTTTGGACACATACTAAAAGTTTTGATCCGTACAGCCAGATGGAACAACCTGCCCACTCCTTTGTTTCCTGAGAGATATTCTGAGTCTGCGTGTTTTCTCATCGATCACATTGCTTACCAACAGGCGAGTCGGTGGTCAAATACGGATTAAACGCGAAAAATAATAATAAATTAAAATGCTTTTTAATACCACCACGAGGAAGCTTCAAAATCTGCGGGTTAATCCGAGCAGCGCAGCTAGTCTTGAATGAAATTATTAACGTCATTCGCTCAATGACATTCTTACAAGTTCGCTTGCGTCACAGAATTATTCAGGGCTCGGCATTCCTTAATAAAAAGACGTCACATGCGCATACAAATGCTTCTGTAATTTTGGCCGTTTTCTACGCAATGTACTTTATATTATAGCAATGCGGGGCAATAAACTTATGCTCCCTTTGTGCAAATGGGTTACACTCTGCACGCTTTATACAATCAGAGTGCTTTAAATGTATTCATCAACGAGTGACAAGCGTCGGCCTTGCACTTGATCCAAATTATACTTTAATTAAATCTTGTTCTCATTACACCGACATTAAACATCAGATGAAATGTGGTAAAATGAGATTAAATGGGAAAAACTGTTTTTTGTGGTCTTGATAAAAAAAATATTAAAACATAAGTTTTAAATACTTTGAAATATTAACTTCGCAAAATGACCGTAGCACATTTTTTTAAAGTAGACAAAAGCATGTTTTGGCCTGAAAACAGGTGATAGTATGGCCCCAAGCCAGGCCAAGGCTGGTAAAAAAATATAAAACGTTCTTGAAAAAAAAAACCTCATACATTTTTATGCAGAGGATCTATAGAGTACCTATAATTAGTATAAGACCTGTTTTATGTAATCATTAATGAGAACTATTGTTGACACGTGATGACGTGAAATTTGCTAACATTTATGTTTATATAGCTGCACGAGCATGCACATTTACCAATCTGCTACGCCGATAAACCTAACATAATCACATGTTCATAATAACTAACTCTATACCTTTACGACAATATTTTACGTAATTTTCAACGGACTTAACAAAAGAGGTTCTATATACGACTGAATTATTTATATGTAGAAATTTATATTAAATACTAAGAACTAAAACTATCACTACCTAATTATTAATACAAATTAAAATGAACAATAAATTATTTATTGAGTGTATGTTACGCGATACTTTTGCCAATAGTAAAGTGATTTAAATGTATTTTAATTTTATTAAATAGAGTGTATTTTATCTCAAAGACCAATTTAAATTTGATGAACATAATTATTCCAACGGTGGAAAGTTAAGAGATGAATCCCGTTTATTGAAGTTCTAGTGCAGTTATTTTTTTCCATTTATTTTTAACTTTGCATGGTCTCACAATATTGGACAAAGACTTTTTAAAGTCGTTCTTTGTTTCTTAAGAGCTATAAAAATAAAGAAATAAAGAAGATATAATAAAGAAATGTTTAAGAAATTTAACATTTTTTTAAACAAGCTTTTAGCTTAAGCAACAAAAAAAACTCCATTTTGGAACGGCAGCCATATTGAATTTAGTGTGATGTAACTATCTTTATCGTTTTCTGCTCTTCAGGCCTTTTCATTTGATACCCATATTAGCAGGGTTCTCAAAATATATACACCATCCGCCATCTTGTGGAAGCGGCCATTTTGAAAATATTACAATATTGGGTATTGCATATTGTATTGCCACCAGAAATTAAGGTGTGTGCTAAATTATTGCAAAACCAGTTCAGAGCAACTGATTCTAATTCAGCTTACAAGATTTGACCTCAAAAAACTAACAACAAACATTGCAAGTTAAATAAAAGCTTGAGAAAAATGTTAAACAATTCTAGATTTACGTGCTCCATCCTCGGCCATGCTGTCGCTTGCCATTTGGCGAGTTGGAACAGTTGGCCAGCAGATGCACAGAACAAAATGTTCCTAATACAAAACATCCGTGAGTTTCCAAAGCTCACCTTTTGTTAGTCTCTGCGTTGGAGCGTCGCCAGCCCCACCACGAGTAGCCGCGCGACTTGGATCCGTTCTCAGAGGCGCGCTGTTGAGGCTGCGGGCCCTCCTTGTCCGTACTGCCCTTCTCTAGATCTTCCAGCACTCGCTGTGGAACACACAAGAGATTGGTCACATTGTTCATCAAAATGTACTTAAACTTGCTAAGAGTGTGAGTTAAGACGATTTTGCCTTGACACTAGAAAGCGTCGTCGGTCGCGGTCTCGGTCTCACACTAATCTGTAACTTGAAGGCAAATGTGCGTAAGTACGAAGTTTCGCGCGTCCTTGCGTGACCACATAGCACCCATTATTGTGACATTTAGGGCGTAGCGTTACATAGTAGAACTCTACATACATACAGACATCCATCAGATAATTACGTTACTCTCTGAACGTTGGAAAAAGGAGTACGCGCCTAAATGAGGTATTTACTGTGTTCAAAGTAAAAAAAAATAAAAATACTTTAGAATATTGTCGAATCGCTTATAATTAAAGAAAGAATAAATACCAATTACTACCTATATACCTAACGGTCATTCACACTCGACAAAATTTAGGAAACAGCTGATATTTATTTTGCGATTTCAGGGTTGGTCCTGTAGTAAAAGTTGTTCATAATAAATAATGATTAATGGTTGTTCTTAGTACACTCTTTCCGCGTAACCCTGTAGAGATGGCATAATTTTAGTGCTGTAAATATAATAGTAAAAAAAAAGCTAGACTTAGATGAAACAATGTCAAAAATATATGTACTGACGTTGGGCAGCCGACGGCGGTAGGCGAGCAGCGAGAGTAGCAGCGGGCCGGCGCTCCGCCACGGCAGCCAGCGGTCCCCGAGCCGCACCACGAGCCGCCCGTCCGCCGCCAGCGCGCCGCCGTGCCGGCAGAACTCCTCGAACGGCACCGCGCGCGTCACCATGTCTTCTCTCACGTACACGCCCACCTGGCCCCTGACATAACAAACTAGTTGAACATATTGAAGTACAAAATGAAGTACGATGCTCGTGTTAAGTCCAAAAAAAACCACATGTTATAAACACGTTTAAATTTTTGGAGGCTTTTAGACAACTTGTCTATGTCAGCACCATCATATCCTAACAAAACACCAATTTCTTAAATAAAAAAACAATGTTAAATCCTTTAGTATGAATGCGTTTTAAATGCAAACAGGGTATTATAAGTTTAAAGTGAGTATCTGTGTGTCTATGTGACTGTGTATCTGTCTGTGACACCATAGCTCCCACCCGGCTGAACCAATTTTGATTTTGATTTTTTTTTTGTTTAAAAGGATATTATACTTTTAGATTGGTCCCATAGACATTTCATCAAAATCAGTTCAATAGTTTGGGTTTTTAAATGAAAATAACTGGAAAAAATATGTCATCCAAGTAAACGAAAATGCGTATTTACTAATTTTGAAGTCGGTTTTTTAATTGATAGTTATCTTCTATGTACTGTACCGATAGTGTCACAATAATCCTGGTATGTCCTAAAACTGCTACCAGAACCACCGAAGGATGGGCAGCGGCATCCTATTAGTACACAGTGAGCGTACTGTGATCCCCAATCCGCCTGCCAAGCGTGGGGATTATGGTGATTTAACCACTTGACTGCTCATCCTTAAACTTTTTCGAGCGAGCCAATACTAGGCGCAAATTGAATGAATGACTTTAGAGTCTCCAATCACAAGCGCCATACGTACCCCCAACCACCAGCCCCACAAGCGACGTGGCTAACATCTTGCACAAGCAATATGACTCGTGCGCGATCAAGTGGTTATAATATCTTTGATGGCAACAGCCCTCTCTAAGCGGGAGGCCTTTGTTCAGCAGTGGACGTTTACCGGCTGTTGATGATGTGTGTCACAATGCCCTCAGTGCGATATGTTGCATGGGCACTTACTTGGCAAGTATCTTGTCATCGTCATCAGAGTCTATCTGCGGTTCCAGCGAGGCCGGTGACTGTGGCAGCGAGGGCCCGTTGCCCGACTCGTACTCTTCTTCTGTGGGCCCAGACGTCACGTTGATATTGGTGCTAGGTCCTGCAGACAATAACAACAATTATAATAGGGGTCAATCGGACAGGTGTTTCATTTGTTAAAAGTATCATTATTACTATTGTGCGAACTGCTAGTCTGTGGAGTTCGCTGCCTGAGTGGGTGTTCCCCGATAGTTACAATCTGGGTGTTTTCAAGTCGAGAGTGAATCGGTTTCTTCTATGCAAGCGTGCTCCATCGTAGACCGCATCATCGCTTAACATCAGGCGTGTTGGCGACCAAGCCCAAGCCTATTTATAATAAAAATAGTTCTGAAATATAAGCGTTAAAAGTATTGTCGGATTAGGAAGGTATGATTTATCCCTATCCCACAAAGTGTGTGTCATTATGGAAATTGTATGGCGTGCTCTCAAGTGACGTCATCAGTATGTATAGAGCGCTCTCTGTCTAGCAAGAATTTAAAATGCTCATATCATTCTTAATTTAGAACACATTTTAATATTGTTTTGAGTGATCGGCTCTACTTATGGTCAGCATTTTTAATAAGACAATTAAAAAAACAACATGCACTAGGTCAGCATGGTGGATGGCCCATCCTTTCTCTCTCTGAGAGAAGGCCCGAATCCCAGCAGTGGGAACATGATAGGCTGAAATGATGATGATGAATAAAAAACAGTCCAGTAGCCTATAATGTGATAGTTAGTTGTTAGTAAGACATAATATTTGGGTACGTATCGTTATTAATTTCGCATTTTTGCAATCTCAAATCATATTTTAGAAGTGTAGGTATCATTAAGTTTATTTTAACAGCTATAATTTCTACAATCACGCAACACTTATCTAGTAACTCATGTCTCCAAGTGCTTACTTTGCTCTTTGTACTGGCGACTTTGTTATGTCATGCAAAAACTAACAAAGAGCGTCATGTCGGATTGATTATACGACGTCATCTGTGGCTACTTTTTACGCGATAAAAAGTTGATCGCGGGTACATTTCCATTTCATATTGCAAAAATATTTCTAGTGTCAAATAAAGGTTGAACTACACTCAGAGTCTTAACGGGTGCTGACATTGAAATATGAGCCATATAACGTGTCGCGTATAACTGAATTTACAACGGTGAAGGAAAATATCGTGAGGAAACCGGTATATTCAAGAACCTGAAAAGTTCAAAGACATTATGACATATACCAACATGCACTGGGCCAGCATGGTTGATTAGGGCACATCATCTCTTTCTGAGAGAATAAATAAATATTAATCGGGACATTTTTGCACACAAGGTCATCCCAAACTAAGCAAAGCTTGTGATATGGCTGCCAGAGACTGATATACATATTTACATATATAGTTTTAAATACATACTTTAATATATATTAACAACCAGATATAGAACAAACACAAATGTTCATCACATAAATGTTTGTGTGGTAATCGAACCCACGCCCCCAAGCTCAGAAGTTAGGTTCACTACCACTAGCACTAGGGATTTTTGAAAAATATATCTGTTGGCGAGGCCGAAGACTGGTCTACATCCACGTTTCTAACTCCAAAAATTCACAATTTCCATACAAACTTTCATCCCCTATTTAACTCTATTAGGGGATGATTTTTTTTGAAATCCTACACAACTTCATGCTTTTGGACCCAGCGGTATAGACTGTGCTTTGTCTGTCGGTGAATAAAATGAATTTCAGATTTTTATTAAGTAGATTTGTAATTTTGCTGTACGTTATATGATATAAGGTTAACTTTTTAAAGTCACTGCCCCGTCCAAGCTCTTAGCAATGTGAATCAATCTTAAATCATGCGAGGCAAATGGCCTCAATCTATAGAGATGCTTGGAGCCTTGTATAGTTACTGTCATGATTACAACCATTTGAGGAGTTCAATAAAATTGAAGATGTGTGTCAATGACCCCGTTTTAATTATTCGATATCTGAATAACTGGTGCGTATCAGTTTTTTGTGTAATAAAGCTGTGTACTCAAAAGAAGTAAGGTATCTTTATTTAGTTTAAATTTGACTTTGTTCATACAATGCGGAAATGTGTACATGTTTCCATTTTGTTGTTATTATCATCTATTCAGGTAGTATGACACAAATATTTTGATGTAACATTTAAAACATATGGAAGTGATTGAGGCATATAGAAAAAACACGGTTGGCACAAGAAATAACGACGTAATAATTGCCATCTGTCGGAAAGCCTCCCATTTTGGCCTCACACTTGTTAAAATCAATATTGACACTTCGATTGAAACATTCATCTATGTGATATCTCTAGGTGTGAAGCAGAACTCTTATAAAAATCTTCATGACGGTTTTTGACCGCTTTACCATACTATATCTGTCAAAATTCGTAATTCATCAAAATAAAGCCGTCGTAACGAAACATTTGAATAACACCCCTGATACATGTAAAGGTCTACTGCGCCCCAGACGTCATCGAGGTAGACCACTGCGCGAGCGCATTATCCTTCAATGTTCGAAAATGCCACTCGTTCGATTGTTCCTCGAAATATTCACCCTTAGAGTAATATCTCACCTGTGCGATATCTCTCGGTGTGGTACGAGGAGAGATATAAGTTGGGGTCGACAGCTCCCTTGTCGAGGTCGTCGAGGTAGACCCCCTGTTCGGGCGCGTTGTCCTTCGATATCAGTCTAAACATGCCGCTGAGCACGCCGCGTCCGCTCGGCCGCTCTTCATCTGAGCTCAGCGGTTCTGTAGGGGATGCCGGCTCCGCAGGCGACGCTGGTGCCGGCGACTACAAAATAACAATAACAAATGTAATAATTTGACAGTAAAAAAAAAATCTAAAAAAGTGGCTTATGTGACTCGTTAAATCGCCAAGCAACCCCGTCTATCCTCACCTTCCCGTGTGTCTCGCTCGCGTGTGGATGGGATCCACGGGAAGGTGAGTAGAAACGGGTTAGCACCGCACCGCTTAGCTCATGCGGTATGATAGTTGGCGTCTTTCCCGTTAGATGGCTCTGTCAGTGTAATTCACCATTGAATAGTTCCACTATTCAATGGAGAATGGCTCCATCATCAGATCAAATCGATAGTACCAAATTATTGTCTTGTCATTCGAATTACAAATGCTTGCAAAGATTCGAATCGATACTATTAGAAGTACGTTATAATCTCCTTCCAAGATTTGATTACATTGTTAGTTACAAGTGTGTAGCTAATATAAAGCGTGTAAAAAGGCGCGGTTAATATTACTCGCCAGACCACAAAACTAACTAAGAGAAGGTATCATGTATCATGATAGAATAGTAAAAATATACTTATAAAAAAATGTACGGAATTGAAAACCAAGCTCAATGGGCTACATAAAAAGGGGACATCGCTACTTCTAAGTGGCTGATAATGTCGGTGATGTACTCACCTCAATGGGCGAGGTGGGATCCGCGGAGGTGGACGAGACGTCTCCACGGGGCGGCGGCTCGGGCAGCTCGCCCCAGCGCCAGGACTGCGAGGACTTGTCACCAGCGCCTGCGCGCGCCAGCTCTACCTCCGTGTCCGACTGCACCGGTGTGCCACCGCGGGAGCCCCCCGTCACGAACATTGAGCTGCAAATATTAACAATCTTAGATACCGTGTCATAAAAAACATTTTCTTTAAACTTGTCGCAGCAGCTTCCGTAAAAAGTTCTCAAATTTTAGAACTCATTTCTTGTAGATAAAGCAGATCCATAAAAAGTCCACATTTTCGACCTCTGCGGTCTAGTCAGCGTGATACAAATGAAGTCATGGCTCACGTTTTTTTGCCCGTTGAGGTCGAAAACGCAACTTTACCGGACGCACGGTCAGCCACAGAATGACTTCGGAGGCTAGTGTTAAGAAGTTAAGAAACTCAGTAGGGTTTCGACGCTAATGATTGTACCAAACGTCATTACTTTTTAGTACCTATTCCAACAGTTCTCCCAAGCAGCTGATTGTCCCAAATTACAGTATTTCAATCAAATTGTCCTACCGACATACTTCAATTGAGTAGACCAATTTGCCGCGTGGTTACAGCTATATAACACAAACAAAGCTAATGTATCAGCTCTTATTTGTGTCAGCAGCTGGGAAACATGATAAACGACTGACTCACACTGTGGATCACAACAATGCGGGGTGACTGACCAATGAAAGAGAAGCTGAGACAGTGTTTTCCAATAAGTTGTAAACAAAGACTTTAGAAGCGTAGTCAATGGTCGGTCGATACTGTTGCTTGTTGCAGGTGTCCAATAGGTGCAATATGCATGTATGGATTAACTTTGTAAGGTTTCCTTTCATTATTCTATGTATAGTAGTTCCTAGTTTTTCTACTTTCTATGCCAGAGACCTGAAATGAATTACTTGCAAAGTTTAGTGGAGTGTTAGAATCAATAACTACTGCTTAGAAACGAAGTTAGCTTGAAAAGTGTTTTAACCAAATTATAGATGCGAAATAATAGAGTATTGCTATTATGATAATCCAATTTCGCTAAAATACATAATGCCGAAGCTTATGTGACGATCACGGATAAGCAACCTCTAACTAATATTACTCGAAGTGCAATACATTATTCAGTCGTCGATAATTGCAAACGGATACGAACTAATGGCTTAGGCCTTAGCGTTCTAGATGCAAGTGGACTAAGATACAAGAAACGCGTGTTAAGGCGCGGCACAATCGCAAAATTAACCAAAAGAAGTGTTTTAATCGCTTAGTGTGCTGTGACAAAATTAACTATAAAAAAATACTACAAGTAGTAAAAACACATGTTAATAATCTTAACCGAATAAAATTTTGAAAAATTATTTATATACTTAAAAAAACACTTACAAATTGCACAATAAAAATAGCTTCTGAATTGAAGTACTCTGAATTTTCAGCGACAACAACATACTTTTTTGTACGAATTGTATAGCCAGACTAGTATTTTAAAACTTTAACCAGTTAATTGTTAAAATTAATTTCTATATTTTGATAAATTAAATAAAAATCCTCAAAATAATATAAACACAAGCACAAAATCATTATCAAATATGATGATATACGATTTTCGACTTTAAACAAAGCCGTTTTAGATAGCTAATAGATCATGGCGTGAGCCTGAAGACAATTGAATTTGAAATCGTGATAAGACCGCGCCTTAAAACGGTATTTCGTTAGCTACAAGCGAGGCGTGTCGAATAAAGGGGTGGTAATTACGCGTTTCTGGCGATGCCGCCGGCATGCACCTCGAACGCTGTGTCAGACAGCGCGAGCGGAATGCGATGCTCTCCGTTCAGGTTCATGTTCGACATCTCATCGCTGCAACCAATGCCGCGAATCATAATCCGTGATGGGCTCCCCGATTACAGAACGTTTAGATAACACGTTAACTCGTACTGCTATTAGTAAATGATCGTTTAATGTTTGTTTTGTTTACCTGAGCGTGGCGGAGACGACCTCTCCGTCGCTGAAGAAGTTGAGGTCGGTTGCAGACTGAAGGGAGGCGGTCTGCGTGGGACGCTGCTCGGAGCCAGCGCGGTCTGACTGACTGGAAACAGAGCTGGTCGACGACTTCCTTTGGTGCTTCTTCTTTGAGCTCACTTTCCGTGTCTTCTTTTTCTTTTTCCCGTTGCCGTTGGTCTTGTCGTCTTGGATGACAGGTGCAGCGTCTATCGGGCGGAAGTCGTTGTGCACGCTTATTTTCTGCACGGCTTGATGCGCTTCGCTACCCGCCTCTCCAAGCTGTGCGGCTGCAAATGTTCTAGGGCGGCCGTCCGTCCAGTCCGGAGCGCTCTCATCGAGACCTTCCATCTCAAAGAGAGCGTCGTTATCGTTGTTGGAGTGGTCCACAGTGGCATTCTTCTTCAATTTGCTTATGTCAGGTTTTTGCATCGATTGCCCGTCTGCTGTGTATCTGCGACGGAAAAAGAATTGAAAAAATCAATCACGCAATGTAGTACAAAAATTTTCTTTTACAAAGGTTACATTTTCGATAGTGATGGGGCTTTTTTGCGGAGTACGCCTGGGGAAGTAACATATCTTTGCTAGTTATTCAACCACTAAACAGTAGTGTGCAAGCATTACTGTGTTCCGGATTGAAGGGCAATGTTTCCATTGAAATTATTGGGCATAAAGAGACGTAGCATCTAATATCTCAGGGTGACGAGCGCAATGCATCGGCACGCAGGGTTTTGAACTGTTAAAGTTCTAAATTCTGGGTTCGCACTGAAATCAACAAGCCGGACGCTTACCATCAGGCGACTAATTTGATTGTATTGTCACTCAGCTGCATAAAAAAGGTAGAAAGGTAGAATGTAGAGGTAGGTCGTTGACCTCATATTGACTCATGGGCATCATTGACCCTAGCCCTAGGATCCTGACGCGGAACAAATAAACCACGCATTTCACTTTCTTTACATGCATTACGTTATAAATACTAAGCACTATGATTACGTACTTAAAGTGTGATATTGTTCACATGTGGCGTTTTGCAAGCGATTGTGATTAATGCAAAACATGTCGATTATACAGCTTTGTTTTCAACAACACGCAAAATGTAAATTTGCTGTGATATAAAATCTAGCTATCGCTTTCATCGTTATGACTGGCATTTTTTTGCTCTACAATATCTAGGTTTTCCATGACAGTACAATAGACCCGGAACCACATACTTCCATGTGGTTACCTAACAATAACATGTGACGTATTTTACTTGTGATTGTGGACACGCGTAAAATAAATAAGCTTATTTAGCACCATCGCAAAATATTCAAATAGGCACGAAGTATGTCTGCCATATTGATTGCATTGCTGCTAAGTAAATAAATACACTAGCACCAAAAAGTGCATACTACTTTCTTGTCAAATTTCATTGAAATCGGTTCAGCTGTTTAATCGCGCTAAATTAGTAACAAACAGTAGTACACATAGTAGTTCCTGCTTCTCCAACCCAAGTTTTACCTAAAATGTAAGTATGTGCGGAAAGTCACCTGCGTTTAGTATAGTCGGAGGCCTGTCCGTGGTCGGGCTCGACGGCCGACAGTGAATTCCTCCTCCTGGGCTCGTACCGCTCTTCAAACCTGGCGGCCGGTATGGGCGAGGTGGCGAGGTGCGCCGAACACTCCGCCTCGTCCTCCCCAACTTCTTCCACGAAGAACGCTTCGCCGGACTCGCCGAGCTTCATGTGAATTTGCAAAGGCTCGCCATTCAGCTCCAAGTCCACCTAAAAAGTAAGTCGTATAGGCTGAGTTACACTGCCATACTATATAGTCGTTTTCTGGCTTCCTGAAACCATGTGGCTTGACTGGAATGAGGGAATTAGCTTTCTAAGTTCGCCGACGAAAGATTCAATATGACTTTTCACACATATACACATCATCAGCCATTAAATTTCCACAGCTGAACAAAGTCCTCCGTCTTAGAAATTTGGGGATCGCAGTACGTACACCGTGTACTAATAGGACTCTGCTGCCCATCCTCCGGTGGTTCTGGCCTCAGTTTTAGGAAACACCCGACATATGACTTATTATATGACTTTTCATCTCCGGTTCAAGATCCAGAGGCAGACCTTAAAATAGTGAAAAGATTTGAGTATTCTGATATCCGAAGACTTCGTCAAAGAGTCAAGTAGAGAAGAAATACAAGGAAAGAAGACCCGACTGCCATGTAGGATTTAATAATAGCTTAATATGAACTGTAAGTGTGATGACGAATAGAAGTCATGTAAAGATTCAGAAATCCTATAGTTACTTTGAGAAATCAGTACCATCAGTAAGTTCACTGATTTGCAGTTTCAATGATCAGGCTTACTATAAAATTGATAAGCATAGTATTTGTTTTAATACATTTTTTTTTTTTTTTAATTTAAATCACATAGTACGTTACATTTCAAGTTAGTAAGTTGTCTTAAAATCTATGTTAGATTTATCCAGACAACTGGTTCTCGGTAAGATATTTTTTAAATCTAATTAATCTATATAATCTAAATAACTACATAGCACAAAAAAAATGAAGCGCGCGAATACACCAGACTGCTGTTGTTGTAGGCATAAGCGTATCGCGGAGTATAACCGGTTGTGAATCGGCTATATATATATATATATATATATATGGCTAATAGCAACAATTTATCACGAAAAGGCCCAATAGATAGAAGTATCGAAATAAATGCCCGAGCGATAAAATGAGAATGGCCTATAAACCAACTGACATAAAAGTATTTGTTTTGATAGAGATATCAATCTCGTCGTTATCTGAAGCTATACATACGTGAGTAAATTCCGTAAAACATATACAGAATGGTACAATGCTATGTTTCAACATAGATATACAGGGTTACGCATATAGACTGTACTATGGCGAAAGAAGGCCATTAAACTTATCATTATCATCATTATCAGCCAGAAGACGTTCACTGCTGAACATAGGCCTCCCCCGTTAACCTCCACAATGAACGACAGCCTGCCTTTTGCATCCACTGGATGCCAGCGACTCTCACAATGTCGTCGATCCATCTAGTTGGAGGCCTACCTACGTTGCGTCTTCTGGTTCGTGGTCTCCACTCAAGAACCTTTCTTCCCCATCGGTTATCGGTTCTTCGAGCGATGTGGCCTGCCCATTGCCACTTCAACTTGCAAATTTTAACAGCTATGTCGATGACTCTGGTTCTTTGGCGAAATATCCACGTTTCGGATTCTATCGCGCAAAGAAACTCCGAGCATAGCTCACTCCATTGCCCGGTTTGTGACTCTGAGTTTTTCCAAAAGGCCAACAGTTAAGGACCACGTCTCAGTACCGTATGTCATCACTGGCACACACTGGTCAAATACCAAACATTGTTTTTAGGCACTGTGGTATCTTGGACGAGAAAATGTCACGCAATTTCCCGATTATCATTATAAACAACTTTTATAATAGGACCAACCCTGAAATAGAGAAAAAAAATAAGTCCGCTGTTCTTTAGAAAACGTTGACAAAATGTATGGAATAGCTGATTTTTTTTGCGATGTCAGTGTTGGTCCCATAGTAAAAGTTGTTCGTAATAATGCCTCCTTTAATTAGGCTTAGTATAGTCTATATGCGTAACCCTGTAGTAACTCACTTATCAATTCTAACTAAATCCCTATTCCAACCTTGAGTGTTTCACCATCGACACGTCATGATAGTTCCAATGAAAGAAACCGCATCTCATCGGTTTATGGTTTATGATAATTATGAGCTTACGTAATAAACTCGTTTAACGAATATTTGAATAATATTGAGTTATACATGGTGCCCTTGAGGT
This sequence comes from Agriopis aurantiaria, assembly GCA_914767915.1. Taxonomy (NCBI): domain Eukaryota; kingdom Metazoa; phylum Arthropoda; class Insecta; order Lepidoptera; family Geometridae; genus Agriopis; species Agriopis aurantiaria. Next base: position 7,678,328 of record OU611983.1, on the reverse strand, counting down.
AAAAAAGGTTTAATTAAATTTATAAGTTTCCCACTGGGGTTGCAGACCTCGCTTCCTCGAACACTTATTTTTGTTTAAAAAAAATAGCAATACGATTCTGAAAGCACATCAGCGCTGTTGTAAAATGTTGATAAATCTATACATTGTGGTGATAGATCAAAGGTTTCAGAAGTGTACAAGTCAATGTGTTAAGTATAACTACTTACAGCTTAGAACAAGTGAAAAATAACTTACAGTAAAACAATATTCCAGAATAAAAACAAAAACAGATCAACAACAATGCGGAAAGATAAAACAAAACTTTTATCACAAGAATGAAGAGATAACAGGTGCCGGGTATGAGGCAAACTATTTGTGCCAAAATGTAAAAAAATCGTGGTTTGAATTGTGCCTCTCTTTGGCATTAATCCAATTTTTACCCAGCGTGTGAATCAGTCGTAGATTCTAGTCTTATTTTGGCAATGCATGTTCCTACACTCTATAGTACTTATACTTCCCATGTTGCTCTAGACTAGAATCTAGAGCTCAATATCTCAAATCAACGTGGGCCATAAATACTATGTATTCATACATGTTTACAATACGATTGTTTACCATTCAAAGTACAAACAGTGTATTTCCTGTAAGTAATCTTATTGTTATGATCTGATAAATTTCACTGAATAACAATGACTCATACTATAATAACTATGAAAATTTATTATGTACTCTTAGTTCTATCGGTGTTTATTATTATAATTTAGACTCTCAGCTAATAAGATAAGAGAGAAAAACACTCAAAACCACGTGTTTGAGTATAGTCACGCATACAGTAATCATGTATCTATGCGGCGATTGAGTCGGAAGATTCTAGAGTGGTCTGTATACGCGTTGTTAACTCTCCCCCACGTTGGAGCGAATGCCTAAACGTCACCGAGTACGTGTCTACATTCCTAGATATTATTATACTTTCATCCACAAGACCACGAGGTTTTATTCGCTAAATATGTGGCTTCCCGCCGACACGGAATCTCGTGCCGCGAAGCACTCGAATTTGTTTTCGCCACACGATTTAGCATTATTGTACAAGAATTCTCAATTACTAGGTCATCATTAATCAGAAATATGTAAACGTTATCGAAATAATTCCGATTCCGCTTCCGGTTAAAAATTGAATTCACAATGAAACAATTTTAGTTCACAAGCTTTGCCAATTCAAAAATAAGATTATACATTCAGAGTTCAGTGAAACGGGTTAGTAATTATTCAAGTAACTTTGAAAACAAACAAGCTACAAAAGAAAACACAACCTGGCATTAAGAATGTTCGAGAGATTCATAAACCTTTCAAGATTTAGTTTTAAAGGTCATGTTATTTATAGGAAAGAATGTCCTCAATAAAGTACCTACTAACTAGGAAACGGATAAACGGTAGAGATATACTGGACCAAGTACGTCTATCTTCAAATACTTCCTTGTGACCTGCATCGGTTACAAATTGCTTGTTCTGATACTTACGTAAATACAAATGTATATAATAAACAGTGACGGTTAATAAATTCGTTAGTTACCGTACAACGAAACACCAATGGGGCTCACGAGGTGTGGCAATTTACCAGCTGTTATAATAGCAGACATACTAAAACTACAGAATGGCAATATTTGCTTGAGTGATATTTTCGGAAGGCTATCGGACCACTGTTACAAAACTCAAGGTTGGAAGAACGCTACAATGGTACAATTTTGAAACGTACTTGACCAAGTAATCAAATATGCGCAGTCAGTCAGCATTTTAAGAGAAAATTCTTAACATGTGTCTTTGTTCAGTTATCTAATACTTAATTGTATTACTTCACATAGTTATGTAATGATCTCAAGCAAAGATAAGCGAAGATAGTTATGTCTTCTAGACCATGAGACGTGTAATCGATCAAGATCACGACATACTCGATTTACCATAGGGTACAACCATACATTTGGAATCTGTGTCACTCCAGACAGATAACGGCAATGAGTAAGTTCCCATGGTGGGATATTTTTCAATCTTCAAATCGAACTATTTTCGTAATTTTAGTAATTGAGTAATGGCATGCCTTTGGGTAACTGTCGGAAGTAGCTCACCATCGGAGCCCCGACATAAACCATACTAAATCTGATCTCCCTAAGCCGTTACAGTGGGTTAGGGTAATTATGTGTTATTGTGCGAGGCCGCCCGTCGAAAGCATACTGGGTTGCCAACATACGATAGAACGAAGTTCCAATCTGGATGACCGAAGCGAGAGATAATCAACGCAGAAAACGCCGAGAAAGATTAGGAGAATAACCGGTGCGATGACAATGACGAAAGAACTCACCACTTTGAAGTTGGAGCGCAGCACGCCCAGTTTCCCGAAGCGCACGTGGAACGGCGAGCACGTGAAGCTGCCATCCGGCTGCTCCACCACCACAACGTCGATGGCTCCCGTCAACGTCGCCCCGTTGATCTCATTGTAAAACTCACGAAAGTTCTTTATGAACCTATCGATATAGTGCATAGAATACATTGTCACTGATTGTTCACTTCACTTCTTCGATCACAAAATATTCGTACCTAAGCACGATGTCCAATATTTTAATCACTGTCTATTCTTCAGAAACTTACCCCATTTTGGTATAGGGGTCAACGTAGTAAGGAATATTAATCTGAAACAAAATAGATTAGTAAGTTAGTATCACTGTACAAAATTCGTTAAACATTTTATGAGTTTTAAGAGTATTATAGGAAATTTTGTAATCATAATGATAAATTATAAAAGTCCATCAGTATTATGACATTCGGTTGCAAATTTATTAAGGAAAATATCCTGCAAGTCTGATGAGGTAATGCCCTCTGTGATCCTTTGGCTTTGTGTCGTTATTGGTATGGAGTGAATGTATGTCAGAGGTTATCGAATCTGTCTGGTTGCGACAGTTGAGACGCAGTTGCCAATTACTTATAGTATTACTCATTTATCAAGTTTGCTTCCTATCTTCGTCTTCTAATCCTGAATATGTTCTTTCATGAATAGGTCATAGCTAAGCCTTTACTCATGTTATTTACGACTGAAATGGTATTTACTACCTACTTCAAAATTATAGATAAGGGTATCAATTTAATTCTGGATAATCGCCACGGTTTCAACAAACGTATCATTAATTCACTTTATCACTTCCATTTCATCATCACACAAAATAATAAAATGCCTCACATGTCTAAATATAGTATAGTTTCATACGATTCAATCATTCCTTGGTTGCGTTAATATAATTTGATTTATTGGGTTGATGCACTGTGAACTAGCCACAGCTGCACTTACAGGATGTTGCACAACATTGCATGGTTGCAGACTCAAAACACGAAAATATTTATACACATGGATGTGTTATGTAGAAAGTGACTTCGCGATTGAGGTCACTGACTGACATTCTGAAGTCTAAAGTTAAAGTGTTTCGAAACACACCAATAAGCGAATACTATACAACTTTAAATAGGAGGTTAAAATACCAGTTGATCGTTTCGCTAGAAGACCTAGAAATTCGTTATGTCCGCGAGGACGTTGACGCTAGATTAGCCAATAGGAGCATGGATCGCAAGCACGCAACCGAGGCATGCTAGCGCGAAGCCGTGACACTGAGGGACTCTGCCCCCGACGACTTACGTCTAATGAAGGTGTTATGAGTAATTCTGTAAGAATAGCCATAAACTATCTTTCATATTATGTGCTATATCTGCGAATGTAAAGTTTGGCACGAGATTTCTGGTAGGTGAAGTACCTATGATTACCAAGATCATGGACGTTTGCCTGTGTATTAGATAGAAATAGCCAGATTCCAAGAAACTATTTTTCTTACATATTAACAAATTCTACTCATATTTTTTTATTAGAGCTTTTATATTCTCGGGAAAAACACTTTTTTATAGGAGTTTTGTCGATATTCGACAATGCACTATTAATAACTTTTTAAAATTTTAATGGAAACGAAGTCGAAGCTCAAAGAGCCGTGGCGAGACATGGCCAGTGGCAGGTGTCCAAGGAAACCCGAGTGACGACCGGCTGTGGCCACCATTTAATTTAGAACCAAGGGCATCAAGTTCAATGGCTATATATGCAATGGAGTAATGACTGTCTTTAAAACTGTTTTATTGAGATTGCGTTTCAAGATAACTAACTCAATAGAGATTTTGAAAAAATAAAAAATATAATTAATAATATATTTATTGCTGTATAAACACTAAAATATCTACCTACCCATAAATTATACTAAGATAAATTGAACATATTTAGACAGAGATTTTGTGCCCTTGATAGCATTATCTATCAACCCTCACACTGCGCACAGCCTATATCATGAGGACCTGGATACGATTACAAGTATACCTATGAGTTAAATCTCAGCTGACTTTATTTTACAAAATATATTAAAAAATAAATACCTAATAATAATTTGACGCTACTACTATAACTTGAATATATAGAATATGGTTAGATAATTATAACAACAGTAAGGTGTTATTAAATGGATTTTACAATAAAATAAAAGGAAATAAATTTGGATAAAATTAGAGTCAATTATTCAAAATGCTAAGAGCGTTATTAAAGTCAAATGCAGTAGTACATTAACTAATTGTGAAACTGCCACTGCGAAAGAATTGAATCCACTATTTCAAAACAGCGAACTCGTCCTGAATTTGTTGGATTGCTGTACAGTGGACCCCCGATAATCCGGCCCCTGTCTAATCCGGCGCCCCCTGTAATCCGACATGACTTAGAATTACATGTATGTTTGACAATCTTTGCTAATACATATAGATCACGCAGGTTTGAACAGGTCACAACTCGTACACGCCACCGCTATTGTGCTCGACGCGTATGCATTGTTTTACTTAGTTTGAATTTGACTACTAGTGATAGCGGTACGGCCTAGCGTGCGTTCATTGTTTACTATTTATTCATTGTGTATTAGGTGTAGTACCTAGTAATGTCGTCACAAACCCAGAAGCGAAAGCACAAAACGTTGACAATTAAAGAAAAATGTGATATTTTAGATCGCTTAAATCGCAATGAAACTTTCAGTAGTTTAGCAAGTGAATACGGCGTAGGCCGATCTACAATTTATGACATTAAAAAAAACCACGAGATGATTAAGAAGTTCGTGTCAACTACTGACTGCGGGCCAGGCAAGAGACAGACACTCAAGAAAGCTGAACATCCAGAAGTGGAAGAAGCTTTGTACATGTGGTTTCTTCAGGAAAGAAACAGGCATGCACCAATTTCGGACCCATGTTGGCGATGAAAGCTAAGTTTTTTTATAAGGAAATAACAAAAAAAGATGATTTTGTGGCCAGCAAAGGATGGCTAGAACGTTTTAAAAGTCGTCATGGCATACGTTTAATGACTATTACAGGAGAGAAACTTTCTAACGATGCCACCTGCATAGAGCCCTTTAAATTAAGATTTTTGCAAAAGGTGAACGATTTAAATCTTGACCCGACACAGGTGTACAATGCAGACGAATCAGGGCTTTTTTGGCGTGTGATGCCTAACAAAACTTTCGTTTCTTGTAACGAAAAAGACGTACCTGGACGAAAAGTGAGTAAAGAGCGTGTAACCATACTACCATGTGCTAATGCTGCAGGTACACACGCGCTTAAGATGGTGGTCATTGGGAAATCTAATAAACCAAGGGCATTCAAAAACATTAATTTACCTGTACACTATTACGGACAAAAAAGCGCATGGATGACAAAAGACCTTTTCAAAAAGTGGTTTGATGAATGCTTCGTACCTGAAGTTAGAAAATGGTTAAAAGATCATAATTTTCCTCAAAAAGCGTTGTTGCTTCTTGATAACGCTCCCGGTCATCCGTCTGAAAAAGAACTGACAACTGAGGATAAATGCATCACTGCGATGTTTCTTCCGCCAAATTGCACTGCACTGATTCAACCAATGGACCAGAACATCATTCAGTTTGTTAAGCAAGACTATAAAAAAAACCTACTTTTGAGAGCCGTATCAAAAGACCAACCAATAGAAAAAACTTTAAAAAAAATTAATATGAAAGACTTGGTTTTTGCTCTTAGTCAGTCGTGGAGTGCGTTACCGTCATCAACTATTAAATCGTCTTGGAAAAAGTTATGGCCAGATATAATCACCACTCCTAGCAACGATCCACAAATCAGTGTAACTTCGGAAGTTATAGAACAAGTCGCTACTGAAACACAGATAAGTCCGGAAGATTTGGAAGTCTGGTGCCGTGGAATGGATAAAGAAGAAAATGTTTGTCTTGAAATGTCTGACGAAGATATTATAAAAGAGGTTTCTAATAATACAACAAACGATCAGGAAGATAACGACGACGTGATTGCAACTGCTCCACAAGTCACAGATCAAGACGCAGTTAACGCTTTTGAGCTAGGTTTACAATGGGCTGAAGAGAATGGTTCATCCTACAACGAACTTTTACTTTTGAGAAGACTGAGGGACAAAGCTCTGATCTCGCGTTATAACAACCTTAAACAAAAAAAAATTGATGAATATTTCAAAGCTTCATAATTTGATATGTACGTATAATATATAGATTCTTGTCATTAGATATGTATGTGCATTTATGCTTAATTTTATAATAAAACGTAAGCTCTCAATTGTTATTTAATTTACTAAATTCGACTTACATAAATTAAGTCTGATTTGTACTTCAAAGTACATACATATGTACGTATAATATATAGATTCTTGTCATTAGATATGTATGTGCATTTATGCTTAATTTTATAATAAAACGTAAGCTCTCAATTGTTATTTAATTTACTAAATTCGACTTACATAAATTAAGTCTGATTTGTACTTCAAAGTACATACATATGTACGTATAATATATAGATTCTTGTCATTAGATATGTATGTGCATTTATGCTTAATTTTATAATAAAACGTAAGCTCTCAATTGTTATTTAATTTACTAAATTCGACTTACATAAATTAAGTCTGATTTGTACTTCAAAGTACATACATATGTACGTATAATATATAGATTCTTGTCATTAGATATGTAATTTGTCGGATTACAAGGTACTCTTTCGTAAAAAAATCCGGACTATAGGGGTCTTAGGCAGTGCTCTATAATCCGACAAATTCGATAGTCCAACACTGCCCTGCATAATGTTTGCCGGATTACCGGGGGTCCACTGTATTTACAGTTATCACCGTTTCCGTCAATCATTTTCGCATTCATGTGAGCAGTATTTATAATGAATTTAATTCATATTAATTAAGCACATTATAAACATTAATTACATCCAATTATAATTTTTTATGTATTATGTTTTTCGAGTTAGATAAAACGTTTTTTGCGAGTGTTATAGTTTTTCAGAAATCTAAACAAAGGGCGTCGACTCCGAAAGACTCCAAAATTGTTACATTTTATACCATTACAATGTCTGAGTTATAGATAAATAAAGAAGGTAGAAGGCTTAGCCTGAATTGAAACCTTATCTATCCGTCCTTCGCGAATGCCACAAGCGTGGGCATAGGTTTTCATGTCTTCGTTCACGTGTCTTATCATGACCCTGCCATGTTTACATCAATAGAACGTACAAACTACATGCACGGTTGTTTATCACGATATTTTCACATAATAATATCTTTGTACTTATACCTTTATCAATATAGATCATAGAGTATATATATACTAGCTGCGTCCCGCGGTTTCACCCGCGTAGTAATGAAAAATGGTGATGATGATGATGAAAAGTCTATGCCTGTCACTCTCCGGCCCTTGAATTATACGCATGCAAAAAATCAGGCCGAGCCGTTGCTGCGTGAAAGAGGAACAAAAAAACCAACAAACTACAAACCAACAAACTTTTCGCTTTTATAAGATTAGTTTGAGAGTGAGTGAAGGTGATATTAAGAGTCAGTTTAAAATCCTATATTTACAGTTTTAAAACCCTTTTCATTAAATTATAAGCCAATCAATAATATTGATTAAAGCATTCACGGTTTTGATTAAAACAGGGTCTAGTATCCGCTAGAATACAACAAAATGTAATAGCTAAAGGAAATCAAATTACACAAACCATAACTTTTGTAATCATTGCGGTTATTTTTACAAAAGGAATCGAGGAAACATTTCAAAAATCAGAAACAATTTATTTCAAGCAGTGCAAGATAGTATCTATAAACATTCGTCTTTCCTTTGACTTTAATTAGCATTAGTTTAAATACGTCGATAGTATCACGCCATATGAAGTCGATAACTTTTGTGATAACTTTGTGATAATCACATTATGAACTAGCGTCACTTTATTTTACTTTTGTCCGATAAAGTTACGTAATACATGGTAATACACAATTTGATGATAATGTGACTGCGAATATGATAAGAGCTTCAAATAGTGCGTAAAATATAAGTAGGTACTTAGGTGAGGTACGGACATAGATTTGAGAAGTTCCTGAAAAGATATCAAGCATACCTACTACCTAATGAGAAACTGATAGCACTATCCATAAAAGATTTAAGCTCTGTAAAATATAAAACAAGAGATGGATATGCCTAGAGAAAGGGAGAGAGAGGCCTAACCAGTATAATATAATACCTATACAGTGGGATAAAGATGATCATGAAATGACAAAACAACGTTGTTTACACCAAACTCTTAAAGATGTATTATGCAATCTATTCTAAAAATATTTACGGTTGGATATAAACAACAACAATATTAATAAATTTATGAATTAGGAAACACCTAGTCCAGGAACGCGATCAAAATAAGACATATTGGAATCAAGACAAGGACAAATGTCGAGATATCGATTCCAAGATCAAGGAAACTGGTTCCAATGCCTGGCTTCAATAAAGGTAAAGACCTATTTGTGCACTGACAACTAGTTATACATTGCATTGCTTGCTATATAAAGACTTGCATCAATATAGTAGGTATTCCGCGCATTGAATCATTTTAATTGTAGTTTTTCCCCATAAAGGCATTAAACCATTCTAAGAACAATAAATTCCATTGCCTGCAAAGGTTATATAAAATTCATGATTCCTTGTATCTCATTTCGCATTCTTTTATTGAATAGTTTATTGATGTTCATCGCTCATTGTAACAAGTAAGTACTTAACTACCCATTACGTTTCGCGATGTTTACTATTTTAAAATAATGGCGACTTAAAATGTATGACGTGCTTTTAGAACAACAAGATAACATGTAGCCAATAGCCATCAAAACAATACATGCAAGAAAAAGAAATGAAGAATGACGAGGGTTTCGAAAAAAAATTGTTTATCGGTCTATTCCGCCAAAATAAAATATAACAACACAAAAATTACTATAACGTTTACAATGTTATTCTAAAGATCCCATCGGATTCTTAAAAAGCGAATTCAGTAATTTTTCATCGTCAAAAATGATAAATTATTTGCAAAATTATGCGAAAGAGATTGCTCTGGCAAGAGCGCGGCCTTAAATGTGAACTTACTTGCCCCTTTATCAATCGAATGAGGCAGTAGCTGTGGCAGTAACACAGAATATAAAGGGTAACAGTAGTCTAAATCAGAAAGCGAAAATAATTACGTGGAGTGCAATCAAGACTGATAAAATCAGCAGGTTTACAACGGAATTCCCCACGGACGTCATGCTGATTGTATTATTAATATAAAAGAAACAAAACTTCAAATAAGTTATACATTATTCTATCTGTGAGCTAGCTCTCAAATACATTAAAATTCAAATTGGTATAAGTACTTAAATACAAATCTAGACATACGGCAGCCTATAGGGGCATAATAATATAACTCTATACATAATCACAAAAAACGTAATTCTTAATAATTTATCAGGAAGGCAAGAATTTACTTTTATCCAGAGATTAAACTAAAATAAATAAATACATCTTAGAATAACTACTATTCTAAGAAATACATAGAATTATATGTATGGCAGGCAAGTTACTTACTATGAAAAAATTGGAAACTTAAATGTAAATTATAGCAAAAAAAAGTGTTAAGCAAGCTCATTCAATTACCTTGGCAAATTATCTCGGTCACGTAATTAATAACGATCGTCTTCGACAATATCACTGACGATTTCGCAAGAAACAAAATATTGTTTGGATCTTACTTTGTCAACAAATGAACGCGAGCAATCGCACACGAGGGCAATAGGTAAGACTTCGACACGTGGTGTCCGCGTCGACTCTACCAGCAAACTGTGGACTAAGTCTGAAACGTGAGCGGTGAGTGGCTGGTGGCGGTGGGCCGATACGGCGCTACTACGGGCTGACGAGGCTGACGTCGTGTGACGTAGCTCGAGCATTCAAGCCGGGCTATACCATGGCGGATTTGATCATTCTTAAGCTGGAGGCTGATTTGTACCGTTTGTTTGTAATGTACCATTCGAGGCGATCTTGTTACAATACGGCGACACAGACTGACTTGTAGCGTGTGTTTGTAATGTATCATTCGATGTTTCAAGTGTGCTCCATTTTTACGATTTTGCTCTCGCAATGACGCGAACTGCACTGACTTGTAAGTTGTAATGTAACACCCTAAAGGGATTCGCGAAAAAACCAACACACGAGTGGAGCACGCGGCGCTCGCTGCGAATGATACATTACAAAATGTACAAACTAACGTTACAATTCATTTTTTGGTTTAAGTCACAAAAACTTGATACATTTATATAATACAGCTTTATAGCATACTAGCAGACCTGACAGACGTTGTCCTGTCTTAGAACTGTCAAACACGCAAAGTCAAAATTGTAAATCTTATTTTTTTACACCTTGGGTTCCATTATTGGAGTTTTAGTAAAGATCCCTATTTTTTTGAAAATATAATATAGCCTATGTTAACCGGGGATAGTGTAGCTTCCCAACAGTGAAAGAATTTTTCAAATCGGTTCCGTAGTTTCGGAGCCTATTCAATGCAAACAAACAAACAAACAATCAAATCTTTCCTCTTTATAATATTAGTATAGATACAGTTTCAACCTGCAGTTTCACTCGAGATTTCTCTGGTCTTTCTGGAAAAAAAATTTCTACGTCTAGCTTCGCGATATACCTTGCCATATTTTATCAAGATTAATTGAGCCATTCAGTAATATAAAGTAAGCGTTTCTCGCAGTAAATTTTTATAGTAGAGGCACAGCGTACCGTTTTAAAGCGCCGATTAGCTCTCCTTTCCCAGAACGAGTGTCGGCGTTACGCACGAGACATTGAGACTCGACCCGTTGTGGTTCGATCGCGCGGTATGGCGTGATGTCGCACCACTTGATTTCGAAAGTATACAGGCGGCGCTACGTAAACACGGCAAATTATTATGAAAATTAAATGGAACAATAATTACTATGTTTCAACATGTTATTTACATATCAATTCATCCAGAAGCAAATACTAGCTTCCAGCTGTTCAACATAATTAATATGTTTTCTATTCAATACAAGCTGCGCCCGCGGTTTCAACCGCGTTATATACCTCCTTGAACCAACCTTCTTGGTAGTGACAGCAACCTCCTTTGATTTAGATGACCATTTTTATTATTCTATGATGTAATATGAGACTTCAATTCTTGTTCTTGTTTTTGTAGGGAAAATATGTTAGTCCTCCTTCTGAGGAAAATATTAAAACACAAAAAATACTGTTGATCCGATCGCTACCTAACTTCACATGATCACTTGCTGGGCTAATCTGAAGATAGCCTGAACATTTTATCGAAATTGGTCCAGCCGTTTCTGTGTCCATAGGGGACATACATACATACACACATCGCCCTTTAATCAGTTAATCCGTTGCCATAGTTAATGAGTTGCAGTACACGTGATAACTGATAACCAATAAATTCATTGCAAACAATAGTTACTGGAACCACAGCCTTAATTGAGCAGATTAATTAATGAATATTCGCTCCTGGAAAGAAAATAATAAAAATTTGCCAAAAGGTAATTAGAATATAGAGTAAAAACAGATACATTGTTTCTCACCACACTTTTTTCAATTGTTCAAAGAAAATTGTTAGGATGAACTAGTAAGTGAGGTGTTTAGAATTTTCACCCAAATAAAAAAAAAAAACTATTGCGTTTTAATGTCTCCTAATAAATTTAAAAAAATAAGCCTCTAATGCTGTATATACTATTACTTACTAAATTAGATACAAAATTTTACTAAAGGTCGCCATTTACCATTTAAATAATATTCAACAAGTTTATCCTTGGTCAATATTTTTAGCAATATTCATAACTGCCTTGACTGGTGCAAGATTTGCCACACCCACCAAATTAAGAACCTTCAACGTAACAATATACAGCATCCTTATTAGTCTAGGAATGGGTGTGTCATGACGTGTGTTTACGACAAACACCGGCGCCGATGGCGCGATGCCTGTTGCGCATTATTTCAAATCCACAAGGCCATGCCACTAACCGAGTCTTTGAAAAACAACTTCCTGGTGACCTAATTTCAACCGTATATCTCTTCCCATAAAACCTAAATCAAAGTTAGCACCAAAAAATTTAAAGCGTGCACGTTTGAGTATTATCGGCAGTATGGCCTTCCAGCCTGACTGCCTGATGCGTATGCTTGTGATAGTGTTCTTTGTAACGCACACGCACTGACAATAAACTATGTATTTTTAAACAGTACCTATAATGTAACCAAATAAACCGGTACAACTTTTTAGGGTTTTCTTAGTACTAGAAGGAACCCTTATAAGTTCGTTCTGTCCGTCCGTCCTAATCCATTATAGTAGAACCTTAGAACGTTCTAACTTTAATAGTTATTAAGGTAAGTGCATGAAACTTTGCACAATTACTATTTTGGTATAAATCTCATTTTCAATAGTTTAAAAAAAGTATGGATGTACCCTAGTACTTGTAAAATGGGAATGCCATTTTTTTCCGCGGCAGTCCTTGTATCTATGAATAGGTCTTCTGAAATAAAGTTAAGGTTTACTTTTACATACATACATTATTTTTTTATACATTCTTTGCAAAATATGGCCCGTCAAGGTATTGTATAAAAATTGGTTCCCCTTGTACCTATTTCCAAACTATTAGACACAGAAAATTAGAAACTATTACTTTTAAAAACCTTTATTTAAATTTTTTTAAACATATTATTGATCACTACTTTTTGAGTTATGGCGATAAAACTGTAATAAATTCAAGACATTCTAGCCCAAAGGCCATTGACTTTTTCGTAAAATTATCTTAACAAAGAATGTTTCCCAAGTAGATTTCTTTTTGGTCAAACCATAAAAAGTGTACATATCATTTGTCGTTTGGACAAATCCATCGAGCTTCGTTCGTTCGAATTTTTCTATAACCAAGAATTTCTGAACTATGAATGTGACCACTAATAACCACTAGGACCACTAGACCACTATGTGTGTTATAATGGCTTTGATTGTCTATGGAACTCTACCATATGCATATCTCGACACGCTCTTGGCCATTATTTTAAATTGAATGAAGTAATCAGAGTGTAGTAATCTAAAGTACCCAGCGGGTGGCTATCTACGACCCGGTAAAAGTATAGTTTTATTCTTCAACAAACATTTGGTCTGGGCTATCTCCATTACTACGATTATATGTTAATATATAGTAAGTATATTTTTTAAATATAAAACTGAGTGCGAGTCGATCAAGTCAGTCGCCTGATGATAAGTGCCACGCCTACCCATATAGTAACTAATCCAAGTAACTATAGCATAGGGTTTTTCAAAAGGGCTGTAAACTGTAAACGGTATTTAAAAACCCTAATAATACAGGTATCCATAGGACACGGTGATCGCGAACCAGGCGCGGTCCGTTAGCTTTTTTGCCACATATACCTATATACCATTTATAACGTCTTGTTTGTATCCTGTAGAGTGCTAAGGTCATCAAATGACTACACCAGCTGCTCATAAAATGTAAATGGTAAGTGAAGCTAAATTGCCAAGTCTCCCCTTCAACATGAGATCAGGGGCCTTAAGGCTATGTGTCAACGCGGGCTCGAAGTAGCGCTGAAACAGCGCAGTGCAGAAAATCACGTGAACGTGAACCCTACGGTTACGCGCCGAGATACGGTTTGCGGTTGCGCAACTTTTCATATCTCCTAAACAGAGACGCTTAAAACAGGTAGTCATAAGCCCCTGAGCAGTATCTGATCATTATCAAACAATAGTCAAGTTCGAACAAACATTTAACAATTTGTAGTAAAATGTTAGTTAGAAATAGAAAAGTAACATTTGTGAAAAAATTGTGTCAACATCTATAGAATGCACTTTTTTGTGAGCTGTCTACTTATTAAGCACTAACCAGCTTCTCATAATTTTACATACAATTTCCAATTTTATTTAAAAATCGAGAGCATCACGACAGTCAGCAGGGCATTTGTTGAGTGATTCAGTAGGAAAAGGGCATTGGAATGAGACTCCACCCTGTTGACCAGTGGGCACATCATTGTCTGGTGGGTCACTAGCCACAGTTACCCACCCTAATGCAAAAACGAACAGACTGTGTTCCTCATACATAGACCTCTACTCCTTCTACATTCATTCACTCACTGCCGAGCATCGTCTCCCCATCTACTAGATGGTGACAAATCTGATTTTACATTCTTCCTGCTGACAACCTGCTATGAGACATCGACACTTTCGAATTGTGGGTTTGGCGACACATGCTACGTATTTCGTGGACTAGATGTAAACAAATGTCTCAATCCTTAAGGAAGTAAAGACCACAATGAGACACCAGCATTTGCCTTTATGCAGTGTTATCGTCCAAAATCCCACCGACAACCTGGAGCAACTAATGTTGTTCTGCAAATGGAAGGTTTAAGACCCAGCGGGCGCAGCCCAACGGAATAGACCGACCAATTGTTAAAAGAGCTTGGCATGAACAACTCTGACACAATGTACTAGGCTGAGGACTAGAAGAGCGATGTTCCAGACTGTAAAAGTTCCCAAACTGATTTTTAAATAACATTAACTCATTTATAAAAAATTTATGATATTGGCGCGTGTCATCACTTACGCTGCAAAAATTAATGATGTCACTTTTGTACACTTTTACATATGGTCGATAATAGATTTAAAAAAATAATAATAAGGGCTCTAATAGTATGAAGGTAAATCAACTGACAATTTCGGTTCTATAAAAGTGAAATAATGAGGCGTTCAGACTGAGCCAAGAAATTACGGCTCTAATCGCATGAACTTGAATGGAACTAGGTAGTTCCGCGAACTGCCGAACACGTTTCTTGAACATCGTTCCAGGTTCAATCCGCTGCAGGATATGATTAACATGTCTACTGAGGACCGTCAGAAATGGAACCAAATTTGTCGAATGGAAGCATAATTATATCTATATATTGCGGACTTGAATTGGGAAAGGCACATTTCTACAATAGCTAAAAAAGTCTACTGTATCTACATGATATGCCAGTCTTTTCAGAGTGACTGTGGAATTTTTTCTCAAGATTTACAAGATGTACATAAGGCCACTGCTGGAATATTAGTTCCAAGGTTGGAGCCCCTATTTCAATAAGGATATTGACCTGCTCTAAAGAGTTCAATGAAGAGCCACCAAAATACCATATACTCTCCGTTGCAAACCCTACAAAGAAAGATTAAAAGCTCTGCGGCTCACTACTCTAGAAGAAAGACGCTAACGCGGGAACCAGATTGAAACCTTCAAAAATTCTCAATGGCATCTACAACCTTCCTGACATACACAACATCTACTCACTAAAAGATAACACAAGAGAAAGCAAACATCACAAAACCCTACTGTGGCCTGCACCATCACAGACGAACACTGCACTCCAAATCCTCAGCAACAGTCATTTTCAATTGGAACAGGTTGCCTTAGGAGGTCTCATCGAAATCAATATATGTGTTTAATAACAAATTGGACAGATGGATAAGAATGAAGAAGATAGTCTTAATAGATGAATACTAAATTTTGACACTGTGTGACATAGGCACATCAGCCTTTGCTGCTCGTCTATCATCAAATAAATAAATTGAATATATTCTATACCACATAAATTTTGCTCACTAAACTATGGTCACAATTTAGGATGTCAGCGTTTTAGGGTGCCTTATTGTTTCGATCACTCAAATCTTTATTATCAGTTTACCCAATGATTTTATACCTAGATGTTACACAAGCTCATTGAGTCCACCAATCATTTATTTTTTAATGATTAAGTATCATCGTCAGATAGTATTATCAGTATAGGTAAACTCTTTTCTATTTTAAACACCAAAGAAAGCATCGAACTTTGAAGCTATTTTTTATTTGCGATTTAATAGATATTTCGTATCTCCTACTAAAATTGTTTTTTCAGTATTGAACACCAGAAATTATCGATAGAAAGTTTAGTTTTCACACGATTTATAAAGTATTTCCACTAGTGAACGCCAAAGAAACATTGAATAAAGCTTGAATAAAGAAAGCATCGAGTTTTGACACAGATTCTATGTTAGATTTAACGTGCGATTTAATAGAAATTTCAATATAACTTACCAAAATAGTATTTTCAATATCGAACACCAGAAATTAACGTTAATTTACGTTAGAAGGATTGGTTTTCACACGAATTATAGTATATCCTCTAGTGATATTATGAGAAAAGAAATGCAATTTGCATTGCAATAAACAAAGGAAGGAAAAGGAAGGTATCTGATTAAAGGACGGAAAACGCCAAACAGAAAATAGGAGTCAAAAGTCAGCTGATGACTGACACTGACAGCCTGACTGCACTGATTAATTTTTTATTTTTCGCTCACTAAGAAATAGACTAAACCGATTAATGGCATACCGCCTCGTCTTCCGTATTTTACTGTCACACGAAAATGGGCAAGCAGTATGAGAAGCACGTAGATTTTTGTAAGTTTTCTATTTAAAACGCCCGCAATTTACTGTAACGTGTATTTAAGATTTGATGGATAGGATATTCGAGTGGCTCTGCAAGTTGCGTGCTCTAAGTGCCAATGGACGAAAAAAATGGGCTGTCAAGTGCATAGAGTAATATATTACAGAAGTCAAGTGTCACCTGTGTCACTTTCATTTTGACAGCTGTCTGTCTATGTCGCTAAGAAAAATTGCAATCGGTCGATTTTCCGTTTTCCTTTCGTTCGTTTCGTTTTCTTCTTGTGTGTGTACGTATTTTCATGAAGTGTTGATAAATTTATAATTCTTAGCCGTGAATTAGTTACAGGTGGTTGTATAGTTATGATTTTGTAAACAGCGTCCGCCGGTTATTGCAAAAACCTAGAACTTTGTGTGCTTTTGTAATGTAACGATAGTTGGTGCTACAGAGCTAAAACTATGAATTCCATAATTGGATTGTATTTTATCCTGCTGTCCCTGGCAGCTGTGTGTCGAGGTTCTGGCACCGATATCGCTCTAGATGCTAAAGCGACGCTATTACATCGGATAGACAGTTTAAATCTGCTAATATACACCTGCCTTTTGACGCTCACTGTGCTGACAATTTGGGTCTTCAAACACCGCCGCGTAAGCTGGTTGCACGAGACTGGATTAGCAGTAATATACGGTAAATATCAGACATAAGTTACAACTCAAAACTTCCTAATAGCTTCCACGAATGCACTTGATCATGTGACCTTATAGATGAATAGGCAAAGACCTTGAGAAATTCTTTAAATGTTGTTAAATTGAAGTTTACCTACTACTGTAACTAGTGTAATGTAAATAGTATAGTCTGGAATAACAAGATGGAGAAGAGATTACTCTTTTATGATTCTTAAAATATACATGATAAATTTCGCGTGTCTTGTCATTAATGTATCTTCATAGTCCATGTTAATAATGAAAAAAAACAATGTTGTCCCTCCAGTGCGAATATACGACAGCCTTTATGGGGGCCCATTTAATGGGTGGCGAGTCATCACCTGCCTAAATGTATTTTAACATGAGACAGGACAAGGCTGGTGCCTTTTCTCATCCAATTGATCTGTTCTCCTATCCACAAGTTATTTACCTCAATGGCCCAGTAGATTTGTATCCCCATAGCATCAATAGTCCATTTACCAAAAACTCAAAATCCAAATAGCTTAATTTATTTTTATACAAAAAAGTCCTCTCAGTTTTGCCCTTGGCTCCACTGATGCCATGTAAAGGTCCGGGCTAGACGATATATGAGTACAACCTACAATAATTATAGTAACCCATAATTACTGGTTGTTTGTGTTATAACAACTATTAAGCCATGTTAGAAGCATTTGGGCATCCCAAAAAGTCTGACATTAGGGCTCGCCCATTCAGCTTATACAAACACATACTTTTAGTAGTTTTAACTCATCATCATCACTTCAGCCTATCATGTTCCCACTGCTGGGACTCAGGCCTTCTTACAAATATAGACGATGGGCCCTAATCCACCATACTGGCCTAGTGCATGTTGGTGAATGTCATGTCTATGAACTTTAGAGGTTCTTGGACATACCGGTTTCCTCGCAATGTATTCCTTCACCATTTTTGAGTGATGGCATCGAAACTGCACATAATTTGTTTAGGTTCTAAATAAGTCATTGGTGCAGGGCCGAGGTTTGAATTAGGTGCCGTCAGATTGTAAAGCGCACATGCTACCGCGAGCTTCGGAGTTTCTTTTTATGGGGGAATGTACAAACTAACTGCCAAAACATTGTTTTGCAACACGCTTTTTCACTACAGTTATATGATCAGAAATATTTGAAGCTCCTTCCACAACCTTACCATGGTAAATATCCTGTAAATAATCATATAACTGTAGTAAACTCCCAAAACTTTTAGGGTAAAAAAATATTTGTGTGAAATAAACATGTCTGTGCAGGTTTAATAGTGGGTGCGATTATTCGCTATGGAGCCAGCACTAATGCAATTACATACCTTGATGTGCATCCCGCATCCGACACCAAGTACAACCAGTCAGTACCACCTGATATGCTTCGATTGTACTTTCCGGATAAGATACCTATCAATTCTGGAGGTTTGTATTCTACTGGGTTACATAGAATGGTAGTACTGAGCCGAGCGGAGGTCATTGTACTCTTGAGTACAAGTTTTTCTTAAGAACGAACTCCAAGATTATGTAAAAAAACAGCTATTGAAAAATTTATTATGAATTGTCTGCAACATTTAAACAGTATATCCTAAAATGCGGAACTCTTCAATGTAAAAAATCAGCTGCTCAATAGTTATTTTTTTCACACATTGAAATAGCTGAAGTTTTTTTGCAATTCCAGGTTTTTTTCCAATCCCTAGTAAAAAAACAAGCATGATAACAATGACCACCTTTCGACTTAGTTCCAGCATCCAGTGTACCACCTATAACAAAAAAATTATAATATATGTTTTTACAGTTCCATGGTTGTCTATTAATTTTATATTGATTACTGAACCGTGAATCCCAATAATAGACACATCACGGTAAATGTTTAGTGTGTCTTAACTTTTTAAGGGATGGTGAAGCGGTGGAAACTACCCTGCTGATGCCTAAATGTTTATGTCTGCGGTAGTGTGAAATAGAAGTGGCCAGGTGAAATTGTGTCAAAAATCGTATTTACCACAATTTTAAAAGACGAGTATTCTAGCTGTTATTTAGGCAACTATGGAATTCATGGGAGGTACTATAGCCCAGTCTTAACTCTGAATAGAAGCAGCTGGATAAATGAAAATTGGTATAGAAGTAGCTTACACTCTGGATAGTGGCTGAAACAGCAGGGTGCTGCTAATTCAGTTATAAAATGTAGGTGCACAAAAAACTATTTCATTTCTAGATGCTCCAGTGCCAAACAAAACATATGCATACAGCTTTAGAGGTGAAATAGTGAATGTAGAGCAGAACGAAATTGATCTGAAGGCGACATTCGATCCTGAGATATTTTTCAACATAATTCTGCCGCCAATCATATTCCACGCTGGATATTGCCTAAAGCGGGTGAGTTACGATACTCGTAATTAGTTTTTTAAACCTTTTACCTAGTAGTTATTAAATCATGTTATTAAAGTGGCCTAAACTAAGCCAATCTATATCTTATGACTAGATACATCATTTTTAGGGTTCCGTACCTCAAAAGGAAAAAACGGAACCCTTATAGGATGACTTCGTTGTCCGTCTGTCAAGACCCTTTTTCTCAAGAACGCGTAAAGGTATCAAGTTGAAATTTATACTAAGTACTTGGGTCTACGATTTCTTTCGGCTGTAAAAAAATAAAACTTGTAAGTCAACGCAATCAAAAGATATGAACGTTTATGTCGCATATTTTGCGATTTCACAGGGAAATCAAAACCTATAGGCATCTATATAATATATATATAGCATATATCTCAAGCACATATATAGGAATAAATCTGAAAGACACAAATTTAAAGTTATATCATTTAAAAATAATTATTTTGCTATTACAAACTTACATTTTGTAGTTGGAATATATAGAAGAACCTTATAGTCAACTACAAAGTTAAGTTTGTCTTTCAATATTTCAACTTTAGTTTTTTTAGTTGGACTCGCGCTCTGAGGTTTCTTTCCAACGGAACCCTCAGAGCACGAGTCCTACTCGTATTTGTCCGGTTTTATAAACCTAAACTGTGCTATTATGTATTATGTGCCTAAACACAGTAAACCACATACATACTTTGTAAATTTGTACAGTTGATCACAATATATTATTGAGTAATTTATGTTCTATGTATTTGACTATTTTCCACCTACATAGAAAGGGAACAGCTCATGTTTTAACTGGCCAGTAAAACTACAGTTAAAATATTTATACATTTGAAAAAAAGACAAAAACTTAGTAACAACCAGGAAAAAAGGGATAGTATATTTTATGTTTTTGTCTATTTTAATACTTTTAATAACATCAACACACTTCCGCCAGAATATCTTCTTTAGTTTGACTGAAGTATTCATAATACACTGGCATATTCTGGGCATCTGAAGAAAATTTCATAGGAACATGTGGTGTGTTGATGCCATTGATTGTGTTATCAATTGACATGCTCATTTTCTAGAAATATTTCTTCCGTAACCTGGGCGCTATCCTGACGTTCGCGATGGTCGGCACAGCGCTTTCCGCGCTGGTGATAGGATCGCTGATGTACGGCTGCGTGCAACTAATGCCGGCCTCACTCGGCTCCAGCTTCACGTTTCTGGACACCCTGTACTTTGGAGCGCTGATATCGCCCACGGACCCGTTGACTGTGCTTGCTATATTCTCGCAATTGAAGGTAAGTGTGATAGATTTTGCTTGAAGTCTCACCACACAGCAGCCGTGGCGAGCAGCGGGACGTGCATGTTACAATGAAGCAGACGGCCTCGGCTTGGCTTACCACCAGGTCAGTCCTACTTAGCTGAAGACATATATACACTTTTATATTACACTAGTAGGCCGCCCCGGCTTCGCACGGGTATAGATATATAGCCTATGTCAACCGGGGATAGTGTAGCTTCCCAACAGTGAAAAAATTTCTCTGAACGAAACGTCGTCAGTTACGCAGCGTTAGACAGCTGCGGCCCGTCAAGGACCAGAGCAGTAACATTAAGGCCTGATGATGCAGTCTACGATGGAGCAAGCTTCATCATCATCATCATCATCGACATCAGCCAGACGACATCCACTGCTGAACATAGGCTTCCCCTTTAGAACTACACTGAACGACAGCCTGCCATCTGCATCCATTGGATGCCCGCGTCAAAGCAAGCAAGAGGAAAGCTATCTTTTACTAGCTTAAAAAATTCAGCCTAAATGGCTCTATTTTTGAATCACTCGTCGCTCTAACCACAAAATCACCGATCACATGATCCATTTTGTATAAGGACACAATATTTTTTCTAGAATTTAGTAAACCTGATTTCTACAAGTTGTTCACTTTGATGGTTAGAACGGTTCCTTTAAGTATTACTATACCTTTTCTGTTACATGTTTTATAGATACCTACGTATACTTGTTAATGAAATGTGCCTAAAAATTAGGTTAATTGTTATATTGTATTGGCAAGTTCATCCCCCCTTTTACTGACATATCAAAAGGATAGGCCAGTTGACTGGTAAATTAAAAAACGGCTTATACTCACGTTATGTTTATCGGTCGAAACGAGCGATCGGTTTCGGAGCCATTAGAGCTCCTTCATCAGGGAATTCGCGGCGTTTTATTTATTACAAATAACAGGCTTAGCGAATGATATTTAATTAAATACATTATTCATACGGCAAAATACTTTAAATTGGCTGACAAATTTCTGAGATAATAAGCATTTTTTTTTATGGGGATTGAGAGGTGATGCTCTGTCCTTTTTCCGCTAAGCGTGTGTTAGTATAGCATTTGTATGACACGTGTGCGGCTTGACGTCATAACTTACTATCGTGTGCTCTCTGTCTAACAAGAAATTAAAATACATGATAACTTATTTATTTTTGCACAAATTTTAATATTGTTTTGATCAGATTTTTTACGATTTAATAAAAAAATATTAGTCAACATCATATTGTGTGATGTCACAATCCAAGTTTTATCATGTAAGCTCTTAGGCGACGTTTTGGACCTCAGTGAGCCGCAGGACGACAGCGGTAGAGATGCAGAAAAAAAAATCTCTAACTTAAAACTAACAAAAAAAATGTACGCGTTGAATTAAGAACCTCCTCTTTATGTTTTGGTCAGTTAAAAATAGGCGCTGAGCTAAAAAATGAAGAATTCATGGTCAAATGTTTTTAGTATAAACATAACATTGCAAATTACCTTCGTATTTAGACCACGTCACACTAAATGTATGATAACATTAATAACTCTGAATGCTGGACTGATATTATTTACGTTGGTATTTCAGCAGACAAGGTACTAAATTACGAGCAAGTGATGTATATTATCTATCATTTAGATAAAAGAATTTCCAGACGAGGTTTTCCAGACACTTTAGGCAAATAGCGCTCGAACGTATAGGTATAAAACTAGGTAGGTACGCATAAATTTAGATAGCCCGTTTGTCCAGTTGGTAGTAAACCTGCCTTCTGAGCTTGGAGGCGTGGGTTCGATTCCCACTTAGGACAAAAATTTATGTGATGAACATTTGTGTTTGTTCTATATCTGGTTGTTAATATCTATTTAAGTATGTATTTAAAACTATATATGTATGTATATCAGTCTCTGGCAGCCATATCACAAGCTTTGCTTAGTTTGGGGTCAGATGACCGTGAGTGAAAAATGTCCCTAATTATTTATTTATTTATTTATAAAAGCCCTGATATAACCACACAAAAAATATGTAAGTGACTGTGTTTGTTTCTACTGCGCTCTGTAACGAACGTCGAATAAATTTGGATGAAATTCAACAACGAAGTATGCATAATGACGAAAGGCATCCAAAGAATTAAAGAAAGATTAAACTGCTGAATGTGAATAGGTTAGGTTAGAGCAAATAGGTTACCTATGTTTTTTTTAACAGCAATTTGCAATTCGAAACTTGCTTTATTTTTTCTAACCAGTCAACTATTGTAACCAGCATTGCTACTAGAGTGCCATCACTTTATTACCTACTAGCGGTCCGCCCCAGCTTCGCACGGGTATAAATTATAGCCTATGTCACCCGGGGATAGTGTAGCTTCCCAACAGTGAAAGAATTTTTCAAATCGGTTCAGTAGTTTCGGTGCCTATTCAATGCAAACAAACAAACAAACAATCAAATCTTTCCTCTTTATAATAGTATAGATAGACAAGGCCTACATTCTTATTTAAATAGTTGTCTGAGCTGCATTGTCATATAATGATAATAAAAGTACTTAAATGCGATAAAGATTAAAATGAAAACGCTCTTAAGGGGAATCACAGATGCTGTTTCATTTTCTCTTTAGTGATAAAACGAGACGAAGATATCTTCTCTTTTTACCCGACTACGGCAAAAGGAGGATTATGAGTTTAACAGTCTATGTATGTATGTTCATGTATTGTGTTCCCTCTCATTTTCTGATCTACTTATAATATTTTGACGAATGAGGTGTCTATCGACGTGTCTTAATACTCCTCGTGTCTTAGGCTATATGATGTAACCAATATGGTGGATTGTATGGACCTAATTCGCAAGTCGTTTTTTTTTTTGATAGATATATCGGGTTTGGTATCAAAAGAAGTGCTTAATGAAAATATTTCAAATGTGTATAATTTTCTTATGTATATGAACTAATGTAAAGTCTATGCATCTATGTCTATGTACGCGCGACTCCGTCTCGCTTTGCACTGTGCGGTCCACCGCGCGCCGCACACTATACTTTCACTCCACACACTTCCCCACTTTCTTTCATACTCTTTCTTTATTTCTTTCTTTCGGGATACTTTTTTCGTGAATTTTGTATTAGACCCAACATCCATGTGTTTGTAAATCAATGTTTTTTCACGTTTCAGGTGGATGTGAATCTGTATGCGATGATTTTTGGCGAGAGCGTTCTCAACGATGCAGTGGCTCTTGTACTCAGCGGGTAATTATTTTACTGATTGTGTAATGTATGTGATTGTGTACGTTCTACCGAACAAGAAGTACTTTTTTTAATTCAATCTGGTTTTCCTAGATTTTTGTTTGGCCAGTTGTGTGGTTGAAAAATTAACTAAATAGTTTATGGTAACAAAATATGTTCTAAAAATAATCCAATTAGCATACTAGTCCATAACCTTGATGACTGCAATCCGTATTCTTATCTTTGTAACATTTTTTGTGTTTCTTCTATAGATTTTATTATCATACTGACGCTGAATTATTTTTGAATAGCTGCGCCTCATGGCGCTTAAACATTTTTTCGGGATAAGTATCCTGTGTCACGGCCTTCTAACTATATATATGAAAAAAATCACATCGATCCGTTGCTCTGTTTGCACTGTGAAAAACAAAAACAAACATACATTCATATTTAACATATTAGTCTGAAGTATAATGTGGTTCACATTAGCCTATCATAATTTCAGTCATAGGTCGTCCACTGCTGGACATAGGCCTCCTCCATCAATCTCCATAACAGCCGGTTGGAAGCGTTTTCCTGCAGGAGGACGTCCCATTAATCTTGACGTCCTACGCTGCGCTTACCGGTCCGTGGTCTCCATTCGAGAACATTTCGGCCCCATCTGCCATCTATTCTGCGTGCTATGTGCCCAACCCACTGCCACTTCAAGATAGATAGACACTCTTTATTGTGTTCACCAGAAATAAAAATTACAACACGATAGAAAACACTTACGAGCTAGTGCCACAAATGGCGGCCTTATCGCTAAAAGCGATCTCTTCCAGGCAACTATGGGATGGAAAGAATTTACGTAGCAGAATCGACGGGAAATGCTAAAATACTTTTAATGATACCATTAAATAGATACTACTAAATGAGACAGTATAATAAATACATATATATATATATACATAATATCTTCAACTTGCTAATCCGGTTGCATAAGCCTAACATGTCAGAAATATTATTATGAAACAATACGAAACAACAAATTAAATTATTTTATGTGATTATGATCAATGCTACTTATCACTTTCATTGTTAAATAAATAAAAATAAAATAAATAAATATTCGGGACATTTTACTATATTATTATAGAAAATTAACTGCATATCAACTTATTATACACCTACTTCCAATTTACAATATTTTGTTATTCGTTTAACTCTAGGAGGAAAAGTTTGGGATTGTATTTTGTTAAATTACTGACATACTCAGAGCAAATAAAAATAAAGAATAAAGAATTTTTCACACACGGTCATCTGACCTTAAACTAAGCAAAGCTTGTGATATGGCTGCCAGAGACTGATATACATACATATATAGTTTTAAATACATACTTAAATAGATATTAACAACCAGATATAGAACAAACACAAATGTTCATCACACAAATGTTTGTCCTAGATGGGAATCAAACCCACGCCCCCAAGCTCAGAAGGCAGGTTCACTACCATCTGGACCAACGGGCTATCTATTCAACAAAAAGTGCATTATAATACCTATCTTATCACATATCTAATTTAATTAATTGTTCGCCGATAACATCTTTTACATAATACCATGTAAGATAAAAATTACACAAATAATTATCACAATAAAATATGAATACTACTAGCCGTGTGCGTGACGGGATTCCCCGCTTTCTCATCGGCTACTTCTCAGGAGCTTTCATTATTATCCATACCAAGACTAGACTATAAAGTGTTTTTATATAAAAAAGCGGAAAAAAACTTTTATCCAGTGTGTAAAGGCAAATTTCCACTTTTCTACTTTAAAAATGATCAAGTCTAAGTACCAAATTCCAAGTTTCTAACTTAAAAAATCACGATCTTCTATGAAAAATTTCTTGCCTTATTAATCCCAATTAGGAGATCAGTTTCCAAAAAACTCAAGGCAGCCCGATGTTCATAGATGAGCATAGCTCTTTCCATAGCTGAGCAACTTTAAATATGTAGACCTCTCCTGTATCTGTCCATATGCTGTAAACTGTATAATCCTACAACTGTGCTTACCGTGATTGGAAAATGGCTTGCCAAAGTCAATATTAACAAGTTACGTGGTAGCACCGCTGTTGTAAGAAACTCTTTTTAATTTACTCTTGTTTTTTTTTTTTACAGAGCCATACAAAACTACGAGACAAGATACTCAAAAGACGGTGGTTTTGAGATCACGGCGTTCCTGAGTGCTATTGGCGACTTTATAGGAATATTCAGCCTTTCGCTGCTTGTTGGAGCTTTAATAGGATGCCTCACTGCATTGATATCCTTTTCACATGCACCATACAATAATATGTATTAAATATGATCACGTAACGACCAATGGCTGCCGTCCGCAGTTACCCACCACGTTAAGGAGTCGATTACCACATCAGCTCGAATCCATGTTTTGCGTCTGCGCAAAACAATGACAAATCTATGCGATCTACGTCTGCAGGAAGAGATGTGTATGAGCCAACGTCCGCCTCACAAGTAATTAACGTAAGCGACAAATGATAAACTCCAGGTTTCTCAAGAACCATTCCAATTCAAAATAAAATTCATTTACATTTAATTACATTACATAAATGGCCGTTAGAATATGAAAAAACGAATAGTCAAAATCTTCTAAATTCGGAGAAAAACCTAAAAACGTTCCTGTTTAGCCGAATTATATGTAATATCCATCGTATAGCTTGTCCTACAACCAGGACACTAGACGACCTAATATGATGATGATGATGAGGCAACGAGAGTGTCATTGGCGTGACCAATTTTTGGTCCTAAAACTTATTTGAAATCAAATAAATAATTTACAAAACATCGATAGGAAAGAAAATCGTGTAAAATATCTACATGAAAATTTCAAAACCATTTGCTTTGCTATTTTATGTTATTTTAAAGATATCGAAATTAACACTCGCTCGGTGATTTTTTAATATTTCATTATTTTTTTATTTGTTCGAACGATATTGCTCTGGTTAAATGTAAGTCACACAATCACATAACTTTTTTTTAATATTTCTAAATATTTCTTTAACTCTGCAACACATGACTAAGTTTACGCACGTGCGAGAGTGGCCGCTCTTGGAGTCCGCGCTGTTCGTTCTGACGTCCTACGCCGCCTTTCTTATTGCTGAAGTGTGCGAGCTTACAGGTACGTACCTTACCAACATTTACGGTACTGTGAAATTATAAATTCTTGAATATTTATTATTTAATTTAAATACTTAAAATTATACGCTATTCTATAATTATGTACTAATTGCCCCCCGCGGTTTCACCCGCGTAAGTAGGCGTAGGCGTAGTGATGAAAAATGGTAATGATGATGATGATGAAAAGTAGCCTGAAGATGTCACTCTCCAGCCATTGAATTATACCCATGCAAAAAATCAGGTCGATCCGTTGATCTGTTGCTGCGTGAAAGGAGAACAAACTAACAAACAAACACACTTTTGCATTTATAATATTAGTATGATACTGAGTTAAAGGGTGTACTACGGCAAACGGAAAGGGTGTACTAAGCCGAATGGGGTCCATAGTACCCATCGTTATGAATAGCTTTTACTATGGGAGCAACTCTTATATCGCGAAAAAATATCAGCTGATCCATAGAAAACGGTCATTTACACTTGACTATAATGTATGGAACAGCTGCTTTCCCCCCCCCCCCCCTATTTTAAGGTTGGTCCCCTAGTAAAACAATGTGTCAATGTATTGTTGTACTTTGTTCTCAGGTGTGGTAGCGGTGCTATTTTGCGGTATTTGCCAAGCGCATTACACATACAACAACTTGTCGTCTGATTCGCGCAACCGCACCAAGCAACTGTTTGAGCTGCTCAACTTCCTGGCAGAGAATTTCATCTTCACATACATCGGGGTCTCGATGTTCACCTTCCCGAAACACCATTTCGATCCGTGGTTCATCATCGCTGGATTTGTATCCTTTTTTAACTAACAAGAATAATAATTGAGAGAGAGAGAGAGAAAGACTTTTTTGTCTGACGTTACGCACAACTCTTTACAGGATTTGGTCAGGAGATGTCCATTTTTTTAATCTATTGTAATAAAAGCCCCAGCCTTTTTCTAATGATGAAACGTGGAATTTGATTCCAATATTCTTCTCAATAGTCTAGATCTAGGTTCCCAATTAGTTTTTCCTACGTACCACTTCAAGAAAGACCTCAAACTCGCGTACTCTTCGAGCTCACCAAACGCAGTCCACTCCGATGCAGACTCACTTTGAGAGGTCCAGTATCTAAAGTATGAAACGCTGTATGCACTGCATACTATGCAGTCAGGTGGAATGCATGTGGTGTGACGTCTTTCATAGAATTTTAGAATTTCTGTTAGTCAGGAGATTGCCGCGCGTACCTCTTGGTGCAACTTCGCGTATCTTGCGAAGTTTCACCTGTAAGTGGTTACCCCCCCGGACTTCGTAGTTTGGAAATAGTGCTATGCCGATGAAGCTCGGTAACATAGTCTAGCAAAAAAAAGGGGGTTGTAAAATTGTAATGGAGTGTAATTTTTGAAGGTTTTTATATCGCATCGCATTGATGGTCCCGTAAAATTTTAAATGATGGACTTTGGGCTAAACACATGATTCCACTAATATTGTAAATCGAAAGTAAGTAACTGCCTTTTCTTCTGCCCATTTCCACAGTAGAAATATAAGCTAGAGCAGTAATTTGCCTTGGACGTGCCCTTTAATTCCATGCCTACTGGTCACAGGGCTAGGGATGCTACTATCGTAAGTTTTCATTATTTTGTACGTTACTTCTACGCTGACTCACACACACGTCGAATATCATGACGCGGCGCGCGCGACCATCGCTCTGAGCGTACCGTGAAGTATCGTAGCGGGCGAGGGAAGGGACGCTCATTTGATTACCTCACTCGATTCGGGTGTGTGTTTAAAGTCGACCTACTGCTTTAGCTTAAATATCTACTGTGGCATTACCTTTATGTACTTAACAACTGAACCGATCCTTATGAAATTGAAATTCAAGGAAGTGCGTTATGAGGACGGCCGTAGGTTACTTTTTATCCTGATTGACAGGCTAGGTTTTTGACAACAGCTCACGTGATGTAAAGTGACAGTTTGGTCGAAGATGATCAACACACTTAGCTTGGCTGATTGGCTTTCAAATGCAATAAAGCTGTAGAATCGGTGATCTATCTGTGATAATAAGAATCCTGACCTAACTCCAGATAACGTCGATGATCGGACGCGCAGTGAACATCTACCCTCTTTCGTTCCTACTGAACCTTGGCCGCAAGCCGCCCATTCCGATCAACTTCCAACACATGCTGTTCTTTGCAGGTGACTCATACATACCATACACATTCTCCATGCAAAGAACTAAAAACGATGATATTTGGTGATTAATTAAAACTTGTATGGTGCGACTGGTAGCATGTGCGCTTTACAACTGACGGCACCCGGTTCGATCCTCGGCCCCGTATCAATGACTTATTTAGTATTTTAATAAATTATGTGCAGTTTCGATTCCATCGCTCAAAAACGAAGGAAAACATCGTAAGGGAACCGGTATGTTCAAGAACCTAAAAAAGTTAAGACATAAATGACATTCACCAACATGCACTGGGCCAACATAGTGGATTTAGGGCCCATCTTCTTTCTTTGAGAGAAGGCCTGTGTCCCAGCAGTGGGAACATGATAGGCTGATGATGATGATGATGAAGAATTAAAACTACTTCAAGCCAAATTACATTTTCAAGAACTCAAAATATACAGACGACATTAAGGGGCAGCTAAAAGCGCGCGGCTATTTCGCTCGCGCATTAAAAAATTTTTAAAGATATGTAATCACCGAGTGGGAGATATAAAAATAACTGGCCAAGAGCGTGTCAAGACACGCATGTAATGATAGTTGTAATTTAATTTGAATGTATGGTTCAGTAGCCAAAGCCAAGGAACGTTTTGACTGAAAATCATTGGCGGTACTTGTAAATAATTTCATAGCGTTTCTGGGACATGGACACTGCAAAGTGTTGGGAACGTAAGATATTAAAGTAATGTAAATACACGCAAAACATCCGTTAAAAGTGTTTAATTTTAATGTATAATAATGGCAAAAACATAAATCTATAAATTGTAATTTAACCTACCCACGTCTAATGCGAAAAATGCTCAGTTTTTAACTGCTAGACATATTTTGAAACATAACTAAGAACCACCGCATAAATCCGGCATTTCGATATAATTTTATTACAGACATACAAATACACAAATCTTACACGATTATAATAGGTTAAAATCTACGTAATAATTGCGATTTCAGGTCTCCGCGGCGCGATGTCGTTCGCCCTAGCCATCCGCAACACGGTGTCAGAGGCTCGCCAAGCGATGCTGACTACCACGTCTCTGATCGTGATTGCGACCGTGGTACTCCAAGGAGGCGCGGCCACTCACGCTCTAGCGTACCTACGTATACCCACTGGGTATGTAACTGTGTATGTATATGTATGGCTAGCAACGCGAGGTTTTACTCGCGCTTCTCTAATTTAACTCCTTTTTTTGCGGGAAATGTCCGGGAACTGTGATTAAACAAAACACCACCACCTAAGTAGCAAAACACGTTCATGTAGCAAAATGTCCAACTATCGAAACTTCTGTATAATCAGCGTAACTTTTATCACAGAGCAGATAAAAAGAAGATATATAGGCATAGCAAAATGTCTTTTACTCAATTATAGATGACGGGAAGCATGCTATGTATTCAGTGAACTGTTCATAGTACAGATGTATTGTATCAATCCTTAAGGAATTAAATATCACAAAGAGACTCCGAGCCTTTGCCTTCATAGAGTGCTGCAGTACTTTGTACAACAACCCGGAGAAACTAATAGTGACCGGCAAAATGAAAGGGGAAAGAGTGCTACGGGGGCATATTCCAACAAAATGGAACGACCAAGTGTCAGAAAAGCTCAGCACGAAAATCTCTGACGCGATATACTAGGCTGGGGACAGTCAGAGATGATAGCAATTTATCGCCATCTACTACAAGATCAGGAGCATCGAGAAGTGAGAGAATGTACCGAAGAGGTGATGGCGGGCGTACTTTACTAGGGTTTAACTTATCGCATTTATTTTGGGCCTTGTAATAACGGTGCTACGCTAAGCTTAGGTCATATCTGCTTTGGTTTATCTCTGTGACTTCCATATCTTTATTGTTTCTAATCAAAGATTAATTTGCTTGTTTATTCCAGACAAGGCAATGAAGAAAGCGAGGCGTTACCATACCGCGATGTAAGAAGTGTAAGTATTCACTTGCCTACCTGTAAATATATTTCAAAGTCCTTTCTTTGCTCAGTAAAGTTATAGTCATTGATTTCCAGTAGCTAAAGGCAGGATTTATATTCTTATTTTTAATTATTATCTTTTAAACATTCATTACAAGGATCTTCAAAGTACAAAAAGACCTTTGTTCCTTAATCAATTGTGTTAACAATCTTTGTGTTGCTCTTTTCTGTAAGCTTCTGTTGTGTGCTAACATTCTCTTCGTTAGGTTTTGCTAACATTATCTTCTGTATTATTTTATATCTGAAGCTTTTAGTAAGTAGTTAGGTTTACGATTTAGGCTCTCCACACATTGTGCGTTGCGTTTAAAAATAGTTTTAAACTCTAATCGCATGATGTAGTTCCATCTGCCCTCACAGCCAACACGCTACCCTTTGTGTATTGTACATAAAAGTCTTCAGCATGGGGGTAAATTGCAAATCAATAACGCGCGCAACTCAAGTCGAAAACGATTAGTTTCAAACGCGTCGCTCAACGTGTGGAGGGCTTTATACTACCGTAATAGTTCAAAAATTCATAAAACATTTTTGATGATTATAATTTATAGACAACAGGTAAATTCATTAATTCCTTTTTATGCACAAAATGTTTTGAAAGCCGTAACACGCGCGAAAAGGCTAGCTAAATATATGCCTCTCATTCGTACACTAAGGCTGTCCCAATAAAATTATCCAATTATTCTCGAGCCACGCCGAGAAGCGTTTTGACTTCTGCAGTACATTATAAAAAGCTAATAAACTTTTTTTTATATATCACGCACGTCATATGTTGCGTTTAAAATACTAACAAAAGTGATCAGAAAATACTGTTTTCAAATTGCTTGTTACATTTTATTACAGCTGTCAGTACGCTTTTTAACGTGGCTCAATTGTTATTGGTAATTGAAATATATTAGAAAGATATTACTGATCCAGTAGTTTGAAGGTATGGTTTTAACTGCTGGTTAAATTTAAAATGGTGATGAAAATGTAAATAAATAGCTATCTAGCAGAACAAGGGTGGGATTGTATTTTAAAAACTGCCTGCGACCATGATTCTTTTAGCAATTGAAGGCAATGAATGGTATATCTCTAACAGTACATAATAGTTTGATGGATAAGTGAGAAATAACAAGTATTTTTAATAAGTTTTATGTGTCCAATAGCTGAAGGATAATGTTAATGGGATCCGGCCAGTTCAATCATTGCTCATATTGTCGGCGCCACATCGCTTCATCTGAACACGAATTATCCAAATATTGCCTAAGCTTTCATTGATACAGTACCTGTCTATCAGATTGGATGGAGGTTATTTAGTACTGTATTGTTTGGAGTTGTTTGAAGCTGTTGCGGTGGCGTTGTGTGAGTAATGACGTCACGTTGCAAGCCCTGTGTGCGGGAAAGGTCTGAGCCTCGCATGTGAATTAATAATCCATTATTGTGGCAGTTCTACCAAGCCACGGACTCGGGCGGACCGGTACGTATGCCGACAGTACACATGCTAACTGGTGCTTTGGATGGCCTGCTTTACTTGTATATTAACCTTCGAAAATTATCTCAAATTATCTTCTATACTTACTATATGTATATCGGTCTTATTTATAATCTGTGCTAACCTGTGTAATGCCAAAATGTGTTTTGTGTTCTCGCGTGACATTTCTCTTCAACGATACGTTGACAGTGCAATTTTATAGCAGCTTATCAAACGTTTATGTTATATTGAAAATAGAAATAGAACCTTTTTTTGTCTCAAAAAAACCTTGGGGGTCTGTTTAAACTGGCTGGCTGGTTTATCTTGGCTGTTAATTTGAGATATTTCGTGAAAAGAATCCAAATGATTTTTATTTAGATATTTCGGTGTTTAGTCTCGGACTGTTTCACCTCAGGTTTCACCATGTAAAACCATTGTAAAAATTTACACATTTTTCATGCAGATAATGTAGGTAGGGTCGACCTGTTAACTCATTTCCTACATTCACTAACCCTTCAAATAAATAAAACAGGCGTAAATCGATTGTAATAATAAGTAATTTATCAGTAATTTGTGAGCTTCACAGCAGGACCTTGTTATTGGAATATATCTCAGGAGTATCCGTTTATGAATGATCAATGCAACGTTTATCGGATGAAATTTCAATTGGTTTACGTCTTCCGATTCCTCTCTTGCAAAGGCTCTATTGTTCTGGCCTTTGCGTTGCTTCTAAATAGACTTTTTCTTATTAAAATACGTTTTATTGTTCAGCCTGCCGATATAGGCTTCGGTCTACGAAACTTGGATCCCACGCAACCGGCCAGTTGCGACAGGGCAACAGTAAGATTACCCTTACATTGCACGCTTTGCGAACTAATATTGCACGAATATTATTACTTACAAATTGAGTACAGCAGGCGTAGCATGGGCTGTGGATAAATTGTCTTTCCACCGGTTTTATCCACGCCTAGACGCGACAAAGCTAGAATATGGATACGTTTGTCTTTTTCTCGCGGGATAAAAACGGTGGAAAGACAATTTGTCCACGGCCCGTGCTGGGCCTGCTGATACTGTAATTATAGGAGGACGCAAATTGACGATAGGTTGTAACAGTGGCGAATAAAAAGCATTGAAATAATAATATTGTGTTACTTGAATAGACATTTTGAATTACACACTACGCCGCGTGGTTTTAATGATAAACGCCTTATTTTTGTCTTATTTTTCTTTAAGTAACACAATGAAGGGTTTCAACGCCTCGACATCTCTTTTTAACCGACTAAAAGAGACCTAAAGTTATATGATTATTTACGGGATATTTTACGCAGTGATACAGTGAGTGTGTTTTGTCGGGACTTAGGTTCGAGTTCGAGTTCCAGTGATAACCGCAGCAAAAGACTAAGAAAGAGGGTAGATCGTTATGTCTGCACCTAACTTTTTAACTGTTCTCCAACCACCCGCATTCTTCAGTCTTCCCGTGAACATGGTGCATGTAACTGCGCCGAAATATCGGGAGCTCATTCCACAACCTTACCACGGTAAATATCCCGTAACGTCATATAACTTTAGTGAACAACCGTGATAGTTTAAAACAGTGTTTTAAAAGAGACCTTTTATCAAATCGATTGTATGTTTTTTTTTGTTACGCGATTACTCCGCTAATTATGCATTGATATTGATAATTATTTTTGTTTGGTAGGCCATACTTCAGAGGTGGTCCCATATAAATTTTATCAAAATTGATTCATCTCTTTTTGAATAAATCATACTTATGTTGATTTTTTCAATAGTTCAGAACTGAATGATATTGCAGTAT
Source organism: Agriopis aurantiaria (assembly GCA_914767915.1). Lineage (NCBI taxonomy): Eukaryota > Metazoa > Arthropoda > Insecta > Lepidoptera > Geometridae > Agriopis > Agriopis aurantiaria. The sequence continues at coordinate 7,643,286 of OU611983.1, read as the reverse complement.
TTAATTTCTTTATCTTCTGATATAAATCAATGTTTATGTGTATGTTCCCTATGGACTCCAAAACGGCTGGATCGACTTTGACGGGACTATCACTGGCAGATAGCTGATGTTATATTAAGGAGTAATCAACGCGGGTGAAACCGCGGAGCACAGAAATTTAAGCTGAAATTTATGTACCTAATTTTTACTTACTTTCTAGCCACTATTTCATGTCAATTAACGTCCTCCCTAAATCTCTTGAAGGATGCACGAAAAATCATTATTACTAAACTAGTCAAACAATCGTTCAATGTACGCATGACACACTACAATTTATTTTGCATCCTTTCTTTTTTCAGTTTCAAGTATCTGCAAAACAAATTGTAGTGTAATAAGCAATACAATTAACAAACTCTGGCCTAAAATATTTTTATAAGACACTTTTTTACTGTCACCATTTTTTTTGGGCCATATCATAGTGCTGAACCTGGAAGTTATATTCATTTATTCCCAGATATTCTGATTTAGCAAAATAAATGGTCATTAAAAATGTCATCTCTAGCAGTTGTAATGTGATATATAACTCCCGGTTGCCACAACCGAAATTTACATAAAATTCCTCCCTATAGATTATTATATAGCACTGTGCATGTCATTATACTTTACCTTATCGCTTTCTTTGGTTTTTCCTTTAATATCTAGAGAGGCCGCATGATAGTTAGATGGGCTAATGGCGCGAAAGAAGTGGTTATGCCTTGGCAACTGGACGAAGTATGTAAATAATTTTACTTTTTTTATATACTATTTTAACTTTGGAATGCAGCGTTTTTATCAATACTAAATGCACGTTATCTAATGAACTATAGTGTAGCATGCATATATTGCAATATGTGAGGATCTCTAATTAACTCACTAATGGTTTTATGTGTACTTGGGGTTTTAGATGATTATATTGTGACTTGTGGTGTGAAAAAAACATTTTGGATTTAATAGAATGACTATTGTATGTGTGGCTTGATTTTCACATGCATGCCTACTACTCAGAAACAAGAGATCTCTACCCATTCGTGGATTGAGTTAAAATATACTTATCTTATTCAACTTTTACAATCTTGTCGGTTCTCACATCTCAAACAACAAAATACAATCTTGTCAGTTTTCATAGTCTCAGTGCCCTCAGTTAAGTTTTTATGCCATGGGTGGCAAACAAGCAGACGAGCTGCCTGATGGTAAACAGTCACCGTCTTCTATTGACACTTGTAACACCATCACAACTATTTTACCGACTCTTTAAGAATATATCTCTCGATCTATTATATTTCTAGCTTTACCAACAATAATGTATCTGTGTTAGGAGACACCGCGAGCGGGCGGTGACGGCAGTAACAGCCAGAAGGCGCGCCTCGCTCGGGTCTGGGGCGCGATTGACTCGCGGCTTCTCAAGCCTCTGCTGACCCACGCGCGGCCGCCACTCACCGAGACGTTGCCTGACTTCTGCAGACCAGTCGCTCGATTGCTTACTACTACGCACCAGTACACGCAAGGGGTAAGTCACCCGGACTTGGCAGCCACTGAAGGCCAGCTGCTAAGAGCACGAAATTGTAGGTCACATATTGTAGTGCATCGAAAAAAATTATATTAGAAAATACTGAACAAGATTTTAGTATGAACTCAAGACTAATTTATTTAAACTTGAACTGGACAACATCTGTCGGGTCAGCTAGTTTACAACAAAAAATACATAGCTGATATGGCCAGATTTAAAAAAAAAACAACTTTATGACACCCAAGTTAGCAATGCTATCTAGAAAAATTTGATGGAACCCGGCCCTGAAAACCGCTAATTATTTCGTATGAACTGTAAAATTCAGCATGGCACTGCACATCATATCATTTGTGATTGTAACGTTGTAGAATGTGTATGTGACGTCACACTGTCACATGAGATTGCCATTCATAGTGCTATTCTTATCATATTTTTCGTTGTTACAGGACAGCTCTCTTCGCCGAGTTGATTCTGACTCTGATCTCTGCATCGACGAACCCCAACCTGTTCCTACTAGTATTGACCCTCAGGTAATGCACATGGTCTTATAATCGGCCTTTTATGTGACAAATTCAACGCCATGAATTTTGTGCGCTTCGATATACTCGCACATGCATATATTTGTCAATATTGTGTCATTAGTTGAGGGTAAGTGTACATTGCCTATTCACTCCATTAAAGCGTGAAAGAAATTAAAAAGAAAAGGAGAGCCTTCTCTCATCGTGTACATATAGGCGACACCCTCGTAAGGATAGTAGGGGTTAGGTTATGAAGCTGCTAAAAGAAACTTATTATTCGAGTTCGTGTAGTCTTGATATGCCACGCATTTGTACACTTTGATCAATTGTTCCTCAAATATAAGCCTATTATTTCTCCTTAATTGTATTGTAACTCTCGTGAAATAATTATTATATTTTAAGTTTATGTATGTACTATCTATTGTATTTGATATTTTGTTTTTGTTTTGGTTGCAGCTATCGATTAATATTCGGAACGGATATGGGCATGTTTGAGCTTTGTAGCGTTAGTGATCCTCGGCTGTGATATTGCTCTATCTAGCGTTTAAATTTATTGATTAATAGGACATTATTTTTAATTATTGCACGCAGCAATTATGGCCTGGACTCGTCGACACTCGGATATCCGTTGAAGGTATCACTGGTAGTAATATCTAAATATTGCTACTCGTACAATGCTTCTCACATAAACAAAATCAAAATTGCTAAATTGAGTGCCACAAAAGAATATTTTGATGTTTCCTTATACAAAGAATTTATTATTTTATTATAACCGTAAACGAGATTAGTTTTCTCTTTAAATGAATTTATATTTTTTATAGTTTATAGTATTATTTAAATTAAACTGAATGTGATAAAAAAATATGTGACATAAAATGTAAAAAGATCTGTAATGGACTCTATATTTTAGTGCAAAATATTCCATGGTTATGGGTGATTAAGTTCTAAAGTTGATCTATTAGTTATTTAGCATTATTTTAGTTGCACTAGAATTCATATAAAATGTACTACATCGAATCAATGCAAATGAATGTTATAGTGTACTTTTAGATAACCCACCTCGACATAGTGTAACTACTGACGTCAATCTGACATAATGTAGCTTTTATCATTGATTGTACATTACTTGTACATGTAGATCCTTAGATGCCCTAAAATTATTATGTAAAATGACCAGATAAATTGTAGCAAAACCATGCATTTCTCAATAACACATAAGTAAAATTATGATCATGCATGTCAAATCTAGTCTCTCAGTAAAATTGTTTTCTGATTTTCTGCTGCAAAATATTTTGTCATGACGGTCCATCTTTGTCCGGATGATAATAGTTACTATACGTAACTTTTTCTTTTTATAGTTTGTGTTCCTTAAATACCATTTTAAATGGATAAAATATGATCATAAGTAGTTATGCACTCTTAAGCCCATTATGTTAAAACTTCAAAAACACTATTATTTATCCACTGTATTAGAAATCTGTCTATAAAATAATTACTTCATCAAAACTTGCCTGTGGATTCATTATAAAATATGACAAAACAGTTGATTACAGTTATATAATTATTAACGGGATATTTACCGTGATAAGGTTGTGGATAGTTGTGGTTGTGCATATAACTGTAGTAAACAACCGTGATAGTTTAAAACAGTGTAAAACTGTTGATATTTATCGGTTGAGACGAGCTCTCGACCAGTTTCAGAGCCATTAGAGCTCTGCCACGGTCGGCCTTCGACCTTTCTTTCTGCGCCTCAACACTCGCAGTCGAAACTCGCCTGTACTGATAAACGTAACGTGAGCGTAAACTGTTTCGTCATATTTTATAAAAATATTTGTCAAAAACGGTGGTTAAATTTTATAACCAGTGTTGTTAAGTTTGATAAACATAGAGGTCTTATTGTTTGATTATTATAATGTGTACTTTAAATGCTTATTTATTTTATTATCTTGCAAATATACATAAAATATTTATATATAAATGGTTTGTGAAACCTTTCTTCTCTACTTGACAGAGCTTACAAAGAAACACAAAATTTTATTTAAAAAAAGAATATTTGTGTGTACTTATTTTATTAATAATCAATTTTGGATTAATAAAAAACTTGCATTAAGCATTTCATTAATAAATATTTTCATAATCAAAAATTTGTGCTTAACGAAAAAAATTAGGCACTTTTATTGAAAAAAAATGTAATAGCTTTTTGTTTTGGTTGTAAAAATAAAGTAAAGTAAACCAAAATAGATTCACATAATCACATCAACTCATAAATTTTAAATTAGAATTGCTTCAAACAACTGTTTGAACAAACCTTACACTTAGATAAGTAGTCAAGTAGGACTCCTAAGTCTTTCCAGTTTTATACCATGTATCAATGTTTCACTTATTGGATTGCTATGCTTATTCTGTCATGTACATTCATCAATTTAAGAGCAAGGGATTCCTGTATGTTTAATAAAAGTTTTACTTGAAATATGTCTTTTATTGTGACAGATTGCCTGTGACACAAATTGGTGTGCTTAACATACAATAATAGTTTTTACACAAAAAATTGTGCAGACCAATAAATAATACATTACTGCAGCGGCCTGCAACAGATGCATTATTATCGACAAACGTTAAAATTTAGGCCAAAGCACATTGTTTGTAATTCTGGCATAACCAATGTGTTTGCATGTGCATAGTGGAAAAACGTAATCAAACCTCTGCATATTGAAATATTGTACACACACGTACAAGATAAATTGGAGGAGAAAAAACTTGGCCAATAATTTTATTAGTCTAGCAACGGTAACACATTTTTTTTCTACAAACGTGTTCTTTAAAAAAATACGTTAAATACCACTTCATAGTTTATCCTCTATTGCACACCCCGTCTTCTATGTCTTCTATTAATCCTTTGCATCCTAAGTTTACCTGGAAGAGACTGCTTTCGGCGATAAGCCGCCAGTTGTTACACTAGTTTTTAAGAGTTTTGCTGCCCTCTGTATCAAATTTAATGGTGTGAACAATAAATAGTAAATCAATCAATCATGTTTCAGAAAATTGATTTAGTATGCAAAGCTATGAACCAGACATCAAGGCTCTTTACTTTTTTGAATTTCACTAGTCTGTCTTCGTAAAGAGTCCCTAACTTCACCAGTTACCCTGAACTTTGATCCATGGCCTGGGATAATCCAGTCTACCATATCTGCTATAATGGACCTGTTCTTTGTTTGTTGCTCCGGATCCTCACTGCCTGCTTCTTTCCATATATCTGGGTTAACAATGTCATCAAACTTTTCAAATAAATCACCTGTAAGATGAGATTTATGATTTGTTACAGTGTGTATACAGGGTTACGCAGAAAGGGATCCATAATACCCATCATTATGAATAACTTTTACTATAGGACCACAGAAATTGCGAAAAAATATCAGCTGTTCTATACACAAAAGGTTTTTTATTATTATGAATTTGTTACCTGTAATAGCAACTAGGCCTTCGTCTTCACTCTTCACAACCACTGTTACATCAGAGAGTGTATGCCCTGGAGTTGGAATTACTTTGACTCTGCTGTTAATGGTATATTCTTCACCTGCACACAGAAATTTCAATGTTATTAAAGTGATAGTATTTGCTTGACTACAAAAAATATGGCAAAATTGTAATATATAGTTACCTTTGTCAAAAGGATGTAAAAAGTATCTGTCCTGAAAAGAAAAGCTAAATCCAACAATGTGTTTTGCTTTCAAAAACAAATTATTATTTCCAATGTGATCAGAGTGTCCATGAGTTGAAATCACATAGTTTATTTCATCTGGCTTAACCTGACTATTGGCTAGAGCTGAAAATATATGAAACACGTTATAATTTAAGTTCTATAATATAAAATCGTATGCAAGCAATCGCTTACATATATTTTACGTACCGGTTATGATTCTATCAGAATCCCACGGAGTCATGGTATCTACAATGATTCTATGTTCTCCTTTAATGAGTACACAGCTACAATTAGCACGCATCTCGTAGGAATCGCTCAAAGTGGAATATCCTTCGAATAAAACAATAACCTCAGTTTTACTCATACTTTTGTTTACATTTTACTGATGATAATAGATAAAATTCCGTACGACGTACGTGTGATTATCAGCTGAATGCTGATTTGATTTTGAATTTGTTGTAACGTCATTGTCATTTGTCAGTCATAAAGTCTTCTTTACACGGATCAACGCTTAGGATAAGGATAACAAACCGAAAAGCTACAAGCAAGAAAAGGATAAAATCGATGATTATGCTGAAAGTATGAATAAAATAAATCTTCCAACGGTAACAGAGTTAAGAAATAAAAATTACATCTTTGCACAGATCTACTACCTATAGATTTTCAATGAGCGTGGCTAGCTCAGTGCCTCTCGCTCATCATCGTATTTTCGCTCACTGCGCTTCTTGCAGCCCAAAATGCTACAACCAACCATTGTAAAATATCTTTTACAATTATTTCTCAGAGGAAACACGCATTTATCACATTAAATCACCAAAAAAAGGCAATAAATATAATTCAGACCCGTTTTGTTTGTCACTGATTATTACAGATTTTGACACTTGAGGTACCAAAAACAGGTCACGCCGATAAGGACAACAAAATCTATTTATGTCCTTTTCGTACTTGTGCTGAGCCATATCAAGTTGTCTCTTTCACTAAAATATATTGCCGATCTGGTTGTGTATATCTGTGCATCTTTGTTTGACTTTGACAGTTTGACAGTACGATGATTTAATTTTCCGCAGTTCGTCCAAAAACCAACAATTAGTAGTATTTATATTATTCACTTTAGACCATTACGCTTTCCAAAATAAAAAAACAATCGGGCGATTTATTAAATTAATAACTATGCCTATATAGTGATGAAAAAATTAATTAAAACTGATTAGTAGTATTTTATCTCCCTACGCAAAATAGTCTCAACAAACTTTTGTACTGAGGTTATTTTTATTCGTTCAAAAATTATTCAGTTATCTTATCCCTGTCTCTCTCGTCAGCTGTCTTCGCCGGTTATTTTTAGGTTAAAATTCTAAAATAAGTCGAAGAAAGCTGCCGCGGTAAATCTATAACTACGTAGGTTATTTTAACATTTCAACGTGCGCCAGTCATTTTCTTTATTCATGAAAATTGCGCATTTGGAATCTTGTATGCCAGTTGCCATTTAGGCAGTTCATTGTATCATCATTGTTTACCCAGGGTTATGAAACAATAAAGTGGGTTTCTGACGCCTACAGAGCGCCAGACAGATCAGAGTAAACCATGTCAGGCGACGTTCAACCAAGGAAGCGTAAAGATAAAAAGAAAAAGAAAGGTATGTCTGGTACTTTTATTATGACTATTATGCATAACTTATGAAGAGTTAGTTTTTTGAGCGGTTGTGATCGTATTTCAGATGATCTTGGCATTGAAGAGCCTCGTGGCACAGCTGCGGCACTAGGGGAGGGCGATGTCTTCATGCACTCGCACCATGAACATAGCACAGGGGGTCATTGGTGCGCTAAAGTCATATTCTTCTCATTGCTAGCAGTGCTTGTGGGCCTTATTGGACTGATTATACTAGAGAACAGAGGCCTATCAGAATGTGAGTATTATCTGTGAGAACTAAGACTATGCGAAAAGTTAAATAATTGAATTATTATGCTAGCTATTCATTCATACTTATTTCATATTTTGGCCAACTAATTCATGGTCATGGTAAATCTTTTTAAAAGATTGTAAACTGTCATAGATAACTTATCGCTAGTTATTGGTTCAACAAAGTTATACATAAGATAAACCTCATATAATATATTTCTCAGTGTGTTTCTGAAGACGAAATAGATGGATTGATAACTATTAAATCAAGAAGTAGTAGTAGTAAACAAAGTATAACTTATTATTGCGTGTTCAGAAACACAATTTGTAAAGTTATGGAACCAAAAGCACTATTGAATAGATAAACCTTCGATAAAATAATTCTCTTTTATCTTTACCATTGAAAAAAGGTAGGAAGGTAGGTTTGGCATATCAACTTATGAATAAGTAGGTATTCTTCCATCTTATTTCAGAAACTAGCTGTGCTTTGCATTTTTACCTCTTATTTTCGATGTTTCTAATATTTTCTAAAGCAAACAAGTATCCAATATCATATCTGTCCTAAGAGATAGTGCACAATTTGCACATTATGATCTTACTTTTTATGTAGAACTGATTTTAGCAACAGTGACACAAAGTTTATTTCGCATTTATATTATTTGTTTGTGTATGCTAACAACCATACATGGTCCAAGTATTTTTTTAGTACTGACAGTTGCAAGGGATTGTAAAAAGTTAATACAAACATAAATTCTAGTAACTTGCTAGGCTTATAAATGTAAGATTATATTTAATAGCTACAGTAAAAAATAAATAAATAAATATTTTCATTCCATTTTTTATAATACAGCTATTAGAACTAAAATTGTTCCTAGTTTTTTTTTTTGTACTGACAGTTGTAATAATAAAGTAATGGGTGGTAAAAAGTTTATTGCAAACATAAATTCTAGTTACTTGCTAAGTTTATAAATATAAGATTGTATATTATAATAATTAGCTACAGTAAAAAAAAAATGCCACTTTTTTTTTGTCAGAACTAAAAATGACTTGTTTTAATTGTCTATTGGTACTTATCATACATTATTATTTAGGGTTTTAGTTTTTTTTACCTAAAACGATTATCAGCCTATTATGTTCCCACTGCTGGAACACAGGCCTTCTCTCAGAGTGAGACGATGGGCCTTAATCCACCATGCTGACTCAGTGCATGTTGGTGAATGTCATATGTCTTTGAACCTTTGGAGGGTTTGAACATACTGGTTTCTTCATGATGTCTACTTTCACCATTGTCAGGGTTGCCACCTGTCCCGATTCTACCAGGACAGATTTTGATGATATTGTACCGCGATCACCTATACTTTGGTTCCATTTTTTGTCTGATGCAACGATCGCTGTATTCTTTCAGAGTCACAGCATAAAGAAGCGTTGCAAAAAAAAAACGCGTCGACTAGAGGGCCATTAATTAATTATATAAGGACGATTTTTGATGGTACCCCTGCTGTTGTTGAGGGATGGCATCGAAACTGCACATAATTTATTATAGTACTTAATAAATAATTGTTGCAGAGCCGAGGATTCTAACCATGTGTCGTCAGATTGTAAAGCGCACAAACAACCGCTGAGCTACTATCATTCTCATTAAAATAATAATAATGTATGTCCCAATATACAGTTAAAACAGCAAAAGTTACATTAATTAACTGATTCTGGTCTGATAAAATGCACAAAATCAATTTCCATTTTTTTTGACAGTGGAAGCAAACTCAGTGGAATCGAGGTATTCAGGGGTGTTGGAAGGCTGGCTTGAAGAGGGCCATGATGATGACCATCATGACGCACACACATTAGAACTAAATCATCAGGTAAGTAGCAAAAAAATCTTAAAATAGTACTCTTAGACCTGACACTCTTTGAAGAGACATTGAAAGCAGTAGTGGCATTATTGTCATTTACAAAAAAAACTTGCTTGCTCTTGAGCGCCACCTCGCCTGATGTTAAGTGATGATGCGGTCTACGATGGAACAAGCTTGTCTAGAAGAAGCCGATTCATTCTTGAAGACACCCCCTAATAATAGGTGTTCCCTTATAGTTACAATCTATAAGGGAACACCTATTCAGGCTACGCATTACAATCTAGCGGTTCAAACAACAAAAGTAGAATCAATGTACTTTATTTGGGTTTTCTAAATATCAACCATGAAACGGTGTCATCTTTTTGCGCCCGTACAGGCAGTTGTTTTTTTTATCTGTTTAAATTTTGTTATTTGATATTTAGCTTTATCTTACAAATGATACAGGGCACCACCACTCCACCACTCTTGTTTAGGCAGTGTCGCAGATATTTGTTTTGATATTTGGATAATTTTCCAAAAATTACCAGTAAATATTTGTAATACTGCTATATTTTTTTTCTCTTGAAAAGTAACAGTTTATGCAGTTATTTTTATCATTAGTAATACGCTCTGCAAATTAAAGATAAAAATAAAAACAATAAAAATAGTCATATATAAATATAGTCGCAGATTAACATCTTAATTTATCATTTATTCTAACATACACTATAAAAATAAGAGTCAATAATAAAAAAGTGCTCAAAAAACAGCATACTTTTGTGTTATCTTTCCTAGAGAGTTTTATGGAATTTCTGAAATAGGATGATGAAGACGATGATGATGATCATAGCGGTGGGTTAGATCATGACGATGATCATGACGAAAGCCATGAGGATGAACACGACGATGAAAATGATGAAGATGAGGAACAAAGTCACGAGGCTGATGAAGAAGAGGACGATGAATGTAACCAAGAAGAAGATGATGATGATGAAAGAAATCAGGATGAAGACGATGACGATGATAGAAGTCAAGACGATGACGATGATGATGAATCTCGTGAAGAAAATAATGAAAACGACGATGAGCAAGATGAAGCAGATCAAGAAGAGACAGATTCTCAACAAGCCGATGAAAACGACAACGATAGCGAAGAACAAAACTTGGATACAGCCGAAAATGAGGTGTGAATTTACATACAATAATTTAAATTATATATAGGTAGGTAGTATGTACATAGGTGTTAATCTATGTAATGTTAACAGGATGAAGTTGAAGAACGGAGTTATAGGAGATATTACCGAAGCACTGAAAACCAGGTGAATGACGACGATGATGATGATAAAGATGATGATCAAAGTGTAGAAAGGGATGATGATCAACAAGATGAAGCTGATAATGATAGTCAAGAAAATGATGATGACCAAGAAGATGATACTAAAAATTATAGCCAGGAAAATGATGATGATGAGCAAAATGATAACGAGAACAGTGATGAAAATGAGGTGCATAGAAAAAGTGTGGTGTTTATTAAAAATTCCTAACTAGTAATTTTGTTGCAATGATTGGCACTAACATTACAAAAGCTTTTCAAAATTTTCTGTTCTATCTAGTACTATAATCAAAACTGGAATTGTTTTTTTTTTGTCACAGAGTGATGAGTGGTTTTATTGTGTTTATTTCTCTAGGAATGTCCTATTTTTATAACATTGCTTACCGTGAATGTTGTGAATTGAATAACAATCGAAATAATACTTCAGACGAATTTAAATTACTTGATAGGTACGAGACGAATGCGGAATACGAAATACAAGCTAATTTATATGTCAAGTCTGTTGAACTTTTTATATCAGTTTGTTTTGTACAACTGTGATATGATTTTACTATTGTGATGTTTGTCGGTGTGGTGTTTGTTCATCAACATCATTTATAGATGTAACATAATCGTGTTGATTCTGTTATGTGCCAGATTTTGTACACATTTATGTACTCTTATATACACTATTGAAATTTTGCCCAATTTAAACGTCATCTGCTCATGTGACTTCAACTGACTCATTTTGTGTAGTACCATGTAGTACTAACACAAACACTACGCACAAACTATTTAGCATTTTATGTTTATAGTTTGGGTAATACTGATGCAATCTCCCATAAAAATAAATAAAAGCTTAGTCTTTTATTGTAAGCAAAGCGCCTGTTTTGTACAATCACTTTTTATAAAGGAACTTTGCTCTAGTATACTTAACTGGAAAGTTTGGCATAGTGGTTTCAACTCATCCCCATTTTTATAAGCTTTAATTTTCAATGTTTGTTAGTTTGTTTAGGTAAAATCTTGCAAGCTGAATTAAAACCAGTTCAACCTAACCGATTTCGCTGAAATTTTGCATACACCTTTAGGTCCTTTAGTTCTGGTGACAATACAATGTATACCCAATAATGTAATTTTTTCAAAATGCCCGCCATAATGGAAATTAAAAACTTAAAATTACTTTAAAAGATGATTGTTTTTATTTTTTATTTTTTTTATAATATCTTTTTACGGTTTGATAAGGTATTCTGTCAAAGTGCTCTGTTAAGTTTTTGTTGACAAGTATTATATTAAACTAGCTGTGCCCCGCGGTTTCACCCGCGGGATTACTTCTTAAAGTTAAGTGAAAGTCCCGTCAGAATCGGGGCAGCCGTTTCAGAGTCCATAGCAAACATCGCCATCGAACAAACAACACATTTTATATTATATAGATAGATGCATCAGCACATTTTAGGTCAAATAGGTTTTAGGCCTATTGATATTTGAATAAGACTGTATATTTTATGTTGAAAACACATTTCAATTTAGGATGACGAGGATCATGAGGACCACAACGACCATCGTGAGGACGATTCTAACGTTAAGTTAGAACACATTGAGGAAGAAGTATTTGATGAAAATGTCTCGACGGAGACGCCGAGGAAACCTAGAGAAAGCGAGGGTAAGTACCATCCACTAACCAATCCTTTACTATAACATGTATGTATAGCTCACTATAATTTATTTTAATATTGAAAAATAGGCTTTCGCTTGACCGCCATCTTGCGGTCGTGAATTTCACTGGACCAATCAGCGACCAAAGGAAAACACGTTAAGTTAGGCGAAGTTAGGGACACATTGACGTCGATTCTGATGTACCATTCTCTAAACTAAATTTCACAGCTTTAAAATTGTTGCCATTATTTTCTGACGTATTTAAATAAAAAGAGGCGGTGATAATTTTAGTCCTGTCAGATTATTTTAGGTTAGGGAATGGTACTACAGAATTGATGCCATTATTTTATCATTTAGAATCTGTTAATTCACTTCTGGACTTAGGCCTCTCGAAAACCCACTAGTGTGTCTGCTTCACCCCTTTTCTAAATTAACCACTTATAAAATACTAGCGGTCCGCCCCAGCTTCGCACGGGTATAGATTATAGCCTATGTCACCCGGGGATAATGTAGCTTCCCAACAGTGAAAGAATTTTTCAAATCGGTTCAGTGGTTTCGGATCCTATTCAATGCAAACAAACAAACAATCAAATCTTTCCTCTTTATAATATTAGTATAGATTTCGTTTTGCGTTCCAGAAGATTCAAAAGAAACTGCCCCTGTAGCTGACGCGGACGATGATGAGGTGGAACTCTTGGAGTCGGATGAGTTTGACGAACTGGATGAGCTGCCCGATGAGTTGCCCATACCAGTGCCTAAGGGCAAGCCACTAGTTGAGGTAAGTACTTACAAGATATATTTTTGATAAAATGTATCATATTCTCAGTCTAATAAGTTCCTGTATCTCAAGCTAAAACAAAGTTTGCAAGTATGCAATTTAAGAGGCGTTCAGAGTTTATATACAATAAAATAAATAAAAAATTAAACATTTGCAATAAACAGTATTATGAGTGTAAATCCATCATTACTGACTGGCTAAAATTATCTTCCTTTGAAGAATCTGAGGCATTTTTACAGACAGTTACATAAAATGTATATAACTATATTATCTCCCCCCCCCCCCCCCCCTCTCTCTCTCTCTCACACACACACACACACACACGCGCACACAATACACACACACACACACACAATACACACACACACACAATTTGGTTTTTGTACGTTTTAATTAAAGTAAAACTATATATCCATATGTTATATTATAATTAATGTAGAGACGGAAGAGCGGGGCCCTCTGGCACAGAAATTTTATGTCTAAAAGAGGGCTCCTGCCTACATTTTATATTTTGTAAATCGTGTTAAAGAAATAAAAATTTATTTATTTATTATTTATTTATTTATTTAATCTAACCTAATAATGTATGTAGCTGTGTACGGTTTCAGTCATAGCTTAGCTCGACCAGATGTTCCTATAATCAGGAAAATAATTATCAATTTAAAAACTCCGACATCAAAATTAGTAAAATGCGAAATTTAGTTTTTCAATATATAACAATTTTCCAGTTTTATTAAAATTAAAAATATTTATTAAATGTTTTTATTTTTCCAAATTAATATTTATGAAAGTGTATATATATTATATATATTTCGTTTAATTTAATTTATTAGTTTTATTAATTTACTAAACTGATTTTGATGAAATTTCTATGGGACCAATCTGAAAGTATATGTATGCTTTAAAAAAAATGTTTTATTTATTAATCGGTTCATAAATGACGGAATACTGAGGTAACACACATAAAAAATAGAATACACCTCCTTTTTGACGTCGGTTGAAAAGGATCACCAAAGTTAAACATCGGAAGCTCAGTCAGATTAGTCTTTGGATGTGTGGCATTTACAACTAAGCTCTACAGAAGGTCCGATGACACATTCAACCGTAGGTCTTAGTTGTTTGTCCTACAACAACAGCTATTATGCCATGTCAAAAGCTTCAGGGTAACCTAAAACTCTGACATTAGGGCTGGCTACTCAGCCTTGCCGCATTGGCTGACGTCATGAGCTGAAAAAAAGGTGAAAGGTAGTCTCATCGAAAAATTGCAAGTGTTGTCACCTTCTACCCTTACTTAGTCTTGAAAAACGTAAGGTGTCTTACTAATACACCTTACTAGTTATTTACCTGCATATATGAACATCAACCATTGAGCCATACATTTATCTAATATCTTCAAATAAACAGGTGGAAGATACAACATCGACCGAGAAGCCGCAAGACACTTTAGCTGATGAAGAAGAATATGAACGCCAGCAGGAGGCTCTGCGTAAGGAGAAGGAACAGGCATCTCAAGGCAGTAAGCAAGTTCATTTGTTTTATACCACACAACACTAACGACAAAAACAACCTCTCGCCCTCTAACTGTTACATGGGTGTTCCCCGATGGTTACAATCTAGGTGTCTTCAAATCACGAGTGAATCGGTTTCTTCTAGGCAAGCGTGCTCCAACGTAAACCACATCATCGCTTAACATCAGGCGAGATGGTGGTCAAACACAAGCCTATTGTTTATTAAAAAAAAAAAAAAACATATCAGATTCATTCCCAATTCAGACTAGTTAATATATTGGGAAGGCTTGAAAATTGGTCTCCTCAAGGTCAGGGCATTGGTACTGGCATGTCATTTGGTGAACAGGAATTTAAATAAGCTCTATTTGCACCAATGTGTTGACTGAAAGTGTTGCCTAAAGGGTGAAGAGTCATGAAACGTCTCAGGTCGCTACAAATGTGCCAACTGAACTATAAAAGGCATGGACTAATTATTTTCTTGAGCAGCATTCTACTTTAACAAATGCTATCAAAGTTCTATCGTATTGGAATGAAACAGTTTGAAAATCCACCTCATCTACTCAAAAATAAGGATGCAGGCATATACGGGCTAGGAGCAGAAAGGATCGCTCGCAATGTGAATTGTGATTTCTCTGTTTGAATTATTATTTAAATATCGAGCAAATAAAAAAAAGTTAGATATTGGTTTCGGCGCGTTCTTTGACAATCCATTGCGATTGACCTTTTAATAGCATTTGTAGAAAGCTGGAGCTGTCATATATGATGAGATGTTGGGGCAGTACTAAACGCAATGACTTTTTTGTCTGCGGCCTGTGTCGTTTTATCATATTTGTACACGTGGTAAACAGGAATGCAACTGCGAGAATGCCATACAAATACAACCCTTATGCCCATATCACAGCTGGATTCGCATGTATTTATTTATTCTGTACAATTTAGGCTTTGTCAGATTTTTGTGGAAGTCTGCTGCATGTGCTTTTTATTAATCAATGTAAGTTTAAAAATAGTCATTCGGGCTGTTACAATTTTATCCGTCCACCACCCTGCTTACGTTCGCGTAAGGCAACAGCGGTAGTGTCGTTTTGAAAGCTCCAGGAGACTTATTATTAAAATACAGTCATACAGGGCTACACTGAACAGTGGTGCCAAGCCGAAAGGAGGTAATTTTACTTATTATATATTATGTTCAACTTTTAGAATGGTACCAACCCTGAAATCGCGAAATAAAATTCAGCTGTCCCATAAATTTCGCTGTGTGTGTGTACATTTTTATATTGACAATTTTATAGGAAACAGCAACTGAAGATTTTTTTCGCGATTTAAAGTTTGCTATATAGTGAAAGTTATTCATAATGATGATTGAAATTACTTCTTCCGGCTTAGTAACATCCTCCGTCTAACTCTGTAGATGTGAAAATTCCCTGTAGAATTTGGGAGAAAGTTTCCTTTTTTAGAGCATATTTGAAATCTTCGAGAGCTACCACATTATCGAACCTTATTACAAAAATCTACCCTAACATTACTAAATGCTTGTCATCATTACTTTTATCAATTCTGGGAACATTTTTAGTGTTAAGGTCTGCGGCTTTTTGTGTTAAAATAGGCTTTGTTACATCAAAATGTTTAACAAAAAGATGAAACTAAAAATAAATGTTTAAAACTTCATATTTCTTTTATTTCGCTTCATTATAATTTGACTATTGTGACGTATTGTGGATTTTAGAGTGTGATGTACACTACTTAATTAATTAATCTTATTTAAAAATAAACATTGGCATAGAAATACGATTAAGAGTATAGCAAGTATGTTTAATATTTTTTTACTGACTATTGTAATTTTATTTAAGTATATAAACACTAATTATTACCAAACAGCGTACACTCACAATATGTTTATCGGTCGACAGTCGACATGATCGACCGGTTTCGTAGCCATTAGAGCTCCTTCATCAGGAAATAATATGTGCGCTCCCGGAGACGGTCGCCCGCGTACTGGTACTGCCAAGGAACCTAATGGCTCTGAAACCGGTCTATCGTCTCGACCGATAAACATAACGTGAGTGTAAGCCGTTTGTAAATAATTTATTATGAATTCTCACGCGAGTTCAGATGAAGTATATACCATAAACACACATAGTCACATACATAAACACATACCTACTGTATAAAGTAGGGTATATCTGAGTTACCTATACCTTCCTAACTTGAACATCACTTGTTAAGTATGCTATCGGTGTGCTTAATTATCTGCCGAAACTATCAAGTGCAGCTGCACTTGATAGTTATCTGTTCCCCTCCAATCTAATCGTTATTATCCGGTATTTCAGAGAAGTATTTCCGTTCAAATGTTTTCATATGTAATTAATACATTTTAATTTTAAAAAATAACGACATTACGTTAAGTTAAGGAAAGTCGTTAAAAGGGATTCATCCCCTAATTTTCCACCCTTAGAGCTGAAATATATTCTTCAAATTTAAATGTGATCACTATCGAGATATAGTCTAATCAATAAAAAAGAATTATTAAAATCGGTTCAGTAATGGCGGAGATATCGCGTAACATACACAAAAACACAGACAAATAGAGAATCTCCTTTTTTGAAGTAGGTTGATAAAACTACAACTAACTTGTAACATAGAAGTTTTACAATATAACAATGACAGTTATGTTGTACAGACATAAAAAAATATTTAAAAATATGGTCCGAATTGAGAACATCCCTCCCGAAGTAGGTTAAGAAATATAAAAATTACCCGACCTCCGATCCCGTCTCAAAGCGATAGCTTTTACTCTGATTATGAGGGTAACGCTGACAGCCAAACATTGGTTGTAGGATCAAATCAGACAATCAAGGGAGATATGCCTTGGTATTATTATCGTTAGGGTTCATTTGTTTAGATGTTTCATTCTCTTTATCACTACACCGCAAAAATTGTTAGTTCGGCATACTTGCTTATTTTTCACGCACACTATATAAGCCACTTTACCATATCTCCCTTGTTTGTCTGATCTGAGGTTGTAAGTATATGTGTACAAATTTTTAAACATTTTCCGAAGCGCAATGCTTTAGTATATGGCGCATAACTTTCGTATATGTACGGACTGTAGTATAATATAAATTGAGAATGAGAGACGTATGTGTGTGTTGCAGTGTGGCTGAAGTTGGTGGTGGGCGGGGCTCTGCTGGTGGCCACGCAGGCAGTTCTCCGCCGCGCCACGGCGCCGCGCGGTGCGTACCATTCCATACCTTATTCACCTGTTAACTCAACACAAATTGCATTGCAATCGCTTTAAAAATTGCTTTTTTTAAGTTCTCTAGTAGATTCAAGCAATTCTATATCTTAAGAAACTTAATTATTAGGTTGACATCTATAACAACATCTCAGTGGAAATTAGACCTATAGAAGAAGATTGAACGTAGAAATTCTCTCATAAATTGAGTATCTTATCTTACTCCATTGACTTGTCTTACAATGAACTTGCAATATCACAGTTCAATAACCTAATTGAGTAGATAAAGTTTACATTCTGCATAAGTAATGACATTCCACAGTATTTGACAGAGAATAAGATGGCAAGATTTCTAAAGATAATGTTAATGTGTTATTTTTTGTTCAGTATAGTCAACCATAACATTATAAAATATATCTATTTGTGATCGATTATGACAGAAAACGAAGATGAAGTGAATACTACAAGAGAAGAAACCCCTTTGTCTGATCGGAGAATGACTCTTATTGCCGAACCGGTGCCTCCACCTGGTGAGAATTTTAGTTAACATTAGCTACGCCTGGCGGTTTTATCGGCAACTTTTTAGCTATCTCGCATTTATCGATTCGGTAAAAAGTCCATGTATTATGTAAAGTAGTATGTCCATGCCCTTAAAGCACACTGCTTGTTTGACAAACATCAAAATTGATTCAGTTATACATCGTGAAAACAAGAGGTGAGGGAGACGTGAGGAAACAAGATAAATTGTTATTTGGCATTTATAATAATTGTATTATTTACCTAATAATTTTACGGTATCGCTTTACAATTGAATACAATTGTTTACACAAGAAAGAAAACTACATCTGGATACTTCTTATCATAACGCTTTATTAAGAGTGTGTTCTACTCTTTACCATTGTCATCTCTTAAGACACGCCAAGAGCTTGATCTTTGGCATAAGTCATCACTGCATTATTCAAATGGCTCAGAAGATGCCACTTCTTTCTAATCTTAAATTGTGGTCAAATCGATATTTTTATAGGACCTCTAAGTTGAGATACAGTCCAATATTATTTTAAAAAAATCTACATCCATATTTCGATTTTCTAATATTTACATCCTTCGGTGCTACAACTCTTTGAGTGTTTAGTTCTTCACAATTTTTTTTGTATTTGAATTATTGTGAAATTTTATACATATATACTATGATAGTTAAATTCAATAAACCCTATTTCATATTGCTAGCGACGCCTAAATCGCAAGGAGTATCTCGACCAGTAGTTCAGAAAGAAGTCGTAAGACAAGCGCCAGTTGTGAAATCTGCCCCTCCACCACCTGAAGAGGATGATGAAGAAGAAGAAGAAGAAATTATTGTTGCTAAGGTAAGATCAATCCGTTTTGCGACAAACTTAGTATTTAATGCAAACACGAAAGATAAAAAAGCGGTAAAAATATAGCATATTACTTATTTATAAAAAGTGATACTGAAATAAATATGTTTTTGTAATCATCGCAGGACATGAAACTTGTAGCCGCCGAAAAAGACACAGTCGACAAAGAACTGTACAGCGACGAAGAAGAGGAAGTTGAGGAAGAAGAAGAAGAAGATATTGTAGAAGAAAAAAAAGAACCTCGGTCGAATCGGTTTCCGATTACTCCTACCAAAGAGCCTCCAAACGCTCCGGTTAAAGGTAGGCATCCACAAGCCCGCATTAAATAGACTATATCGTACAGAATTCATACTACTTGAAGAGTTGTTATAAATTGTCACAGATTAGTAAGTAGTTAGTACGAGTTCAGTGCGATACGAAGCGTGCCTGTGGATACCTACCTTAAAGAAACCCTCAAACCAACAGAGAAAAATGAACCACCAAAAGTTGTGGAAAAAGAACCAACTCCAGAAGAAGATGATGACGTTGAAATTATTGAAGAAGAAGATATTGGCGAAGATTTTGAAGAAGAAGAAGAAATATCGGATGTTGATGATGCTGAGCTCCTGAATCGCTTGGAGGCTAAATACGGACGTCTGCCGGAACCGGAGCGACCCGGCAGAAAGAGTAAAGAGGATTTCGCTAGTGTGGTCTCTCGCTCCCGATTGTTACTGCGCTTGATATTAACCAACTAACGGCTTGACTAACACCGTGTGAGTTGTAATTTAATTGATTATTTTATATTAATATTGCACTTCCTTATTCCAAATGTGTAGTCTTGGAAAAGTTTTTCAAAATTGTCTTTTTGTGTCTTTGACATGTCGACCGAAAAAGACAAAAGAAAAAGAAGTATACCAAGGTTAAAACGTTTACTAATAAGGAGGTACATTTTATTGATGCTTTTGTTTAGTGAGCATCGTGTAAATTGCATAGCAGATAAATTTATACGGATGCATGATAGGTTTCTTTTCTACGTCGATTTTATCAAATTTTTTTATTTGGGTTTTTCTTTAGTTTGTTGGTGTAAAAGAGACAAGGTTTTCATGATCTGTGGGGTTACATGAAGTGACACTCGTTATCGTGCATTCCCGCTCGCGCGCATTGTTAGTAAATTGGCGCGCACAAGACAATTACACGATAGCGATAACAAGTGTCAACTTCCATAATAAGCCTCTGATTGTTCGTTTGAATGAGCACACTAGTATACGGGGTTACGCGGAAATGGTGTACTAAGCCGAATGGGCTCTGTTGTACTCATCATTATGAACAACTTTACTAAGGGACTAACCATGAAATCGCGAAAAAAAATTTTGCAGTTCCACACATTTCGTTGAGTATCAATGACCGTTTTCTATGGAACAGCTGATATTTCTTTCGCGATTTCAGGGTTGGTTCCTAAGTTGTTTATAATGATGGATATTATGGACTTCGGCTTAGTACACCCTTTCCGCGTAACTCTGTGGCTAAATACGATATGCAGAACTACTTTTAGTCTATCGTATCTTCAGTTTTATAGATATAGGTCTTAGGTCAGTCTATTGCATTATTCATTATCTTCAAACGAGGAAGCGGTCAAACGAAAGCCAGTTTTTTTAAATATTCCTCAATCCAGGACCAAAATTCAAATAGGACGGCTTGTTTAAACATATTCTAATTGAGTATAATTTTCCAGAAGACAGTGGTAACAGCATAGAAGACGAGTGGCCGGGCGAGCCCAGCGAAGCGTACTGGCGCGACGAGCTCGACCACGCTGAGCGGAACCTACGCCAGGTATTTTTTTTTATTTTTTTTTATTTTTTTATTATACTAAACTAGTAGTACAACTAACGTGGATATTGGTGTCGATTCTGTTATACCACTCACTAAACTAAACCAATCTGACAGGACTAAAATTATCTGCCCCTCTTTTCATTTTAATATGTGAGAGAAGGATGGCAACAATTTTAGAGCTGTCAAATTTAGTTTAGTTTAGAGTACATCAGAATCGATACCATTAGCCAAAGAACCAGAGTCACCGATATAGCTATTAAAATTTGCAAGTTGAAGTAGCAATGGGCAGGCCACATTCCGATTCCGATTCGCTCCAAGATCCGATAACCAATGGGAAGAAAAGTTCTTGAGTGGAGACCACAAACCGGAAGACGCAGCGTAGGTAGGCCCCCACTAGATGTACCGACGACATCGTGAGAGTCGCAGGCATCCAGTGGATGCAGATGGCAGGCGGTCGTTCAGTGTGCAGGTCTAAGGGGGAGGCATATGTTAAGCAGTGGACGTCTTCTGGATGATGATGATGTGTAGTACAACTACCAGGAAAACAGAACAGATATGTTAAGACTCCACTCTTTAAATTACAAAAAAAATATTTGAATAGGTGTCTTATCTCAGGAAACATTTTTCTCGCACCCTATACAGTTACTGTATGACTGGGAGGGTCCAGTAGGTGTTACTGCTGATTTGATATTAGGCTATCGGACTTTTTATTTTTTATTGCCTTACTAGCTGTGCCCTGAGGTTTCACTCGCAGGTATTACTCCTTATAACATCAGCTATCTATCAGTGAAACTCCCGTCAAAATCGGTCCAGACATAGTCCATAGGGGAAATACCGGAATAAACCTACATACTCACATCGCCTTTTAAATATATAGAGGATGGAACATCTCTTTCTAATCCGACATCTGTCCGGTAGCCTATAACATTTAATCAGAATCTCTGTTGTGACATTCGAATCAGAATCTGTCAAGTAGTTGGTGTATTTTTGAAATGCATTTCAAGTGCTTTATTTTTTAGTGTGCTTTCATGGATAACCGTGTCATGAGTTTTTACTAATTCTTAATTTATTTTTTATTTTTTCACTATGTTCCTTGCATGCATCCTTACTGTTTTTAATATAAACATAGAAAACAAAAATACACCAACCTTGGTAGTTTAAGTTCTTAAAACTTTCTTTCAACTTCTCAATAGAACGATTTCAATTCCAGGATTGGCTCGACTAACTGTTTTTTGCATCTGATTTCCCCCCTATATCACACTTTGCTCGTTGTGTCATTTTCCCCTAAGACTCGTCGGTAACAACATCAGACCTCGCCCCGCGCCCGCACCCCGCGCGGGGCGACCCTGGTTTGTTCCTGACGACTCGACTACCCCATTAGAATAGGATTTTAGATCTGATACTTGTATGTCAGTGTCGTAGCTGAAATAACTGCAAAATAATCATGTCTCTTTCCAAGCAAAGGAAACGAAAGAAACAGACTTATCAATTCTAATGAGTTAATGCAGTCCGGCCACGACGCTGACGTTGTCAATCGAGGCAGTGTTTGTTGCGTGTGTGTGAGTGTGTTGTGTACTAACTTGCGGAGGGCGAGTGGACGGCCGCGGTGGAGCGAGCGAGCGCTGCCAAGCTTCGGACGAGTGCGCGAGCGCGGTACATCATCGCGCGGGCTCTGGACTCTGCGGCTGAAGCGAAACGAGACAACGGCCTGCTGACTAAAGCCATCGCGGCCTACCTCGAGCTGCTCAAGATGAATGAAAAACTCTCTGTTAAGAAGCTGATAGAAGTCACGGATCGGGCGCTCGACAGAATGAAGTTTAGAGGTGAGCTTTTATCTGTTTACTTTGTCTTTTCTATAGATTTAGTAGTTTAGATCAAGGCCGTAAAGTTTTGACTGCGTCACCTTGGCCTTAGTTCAGTATGAAACTACATAACATGCTTATAACACGCTGTAAACGTAGTTACAAATAACACGGAACCACTTTGAACCAATCATGCGCGTCTTCCGATTGGATACTAAATTCTCTTGACAAACGCGCACGAAACGCGCTAGCTTGCTCCATGTTATTTTGACGGTTCAAAACGAGTGCGTACGAGCCTGATAGCATTAGCAATACCTATTGACATTGCCAATTCCACGCAGATAACGTAACGGTCGCGTTACGAGTTTATGTGGACATAGACATAAGAGCACGCAGAATCCTTTTTTCAATTACATTTTCATTTCACGATGTCACTAGTTTGATTCTAATGTGAGATTTAGAATAAAGAGGTCATAGAATCACATGGTTACACTAAGCCTGTTATTTCCAATAGATCTTTCAGCTACACTTAGAGGCTCAAAACGTAAACCGAACATTCTTGATGGTAAATAAAGACTTTTAATTTCCAGGAAACTATTTGGGCACGGAGCCGTTATACAGACTCCTGATTCGGCGATTTCCTGACGACCCAATCCATCGAAACAATTTAACGGTTTCCTTCCTGATGGCCAACAGGTATGTGGGCTTAGATACTCTATTATGTTTAGTTGCTCTATATTTTGATAAGACTGTCAAAAACTAATGTACATAATACATTTTCAGAGTAGACTTGGCAGAAGATGTGATCAAAGAAACACTCAAGCGGTGGCCTAATGACCGACTGGCGTTGGCGCACCACGGCTTCATTCTCAAAACCCTTCACAACAAACTCGAGGAAGCCGTAGATGCGTTCACGAAAGCGTTAGAAGGCGACAACGGGCCGGCGAACGAGCCAAGATTTTACTACCACCTCGGCGACTCCCTACTATTACTCGGAAGATTCAAAGAGGCTCATGAAGTACACAAACGCGGAGCTAAACTAGGACATTTTCTATCACCAGCGCAACGTTCGCTTTACAACGTGGAACGACTTAAAAGCCAGCCTTGGTGGAATATAGAGAAGACTCCTTACGCGCGACTGGCTCGGGCGTTAGAAAAGTCTTGGAAGGAGATATTAAAAGAAGGCCGAGCGGCCCAAGCGCTTTACGAAAAAGAGAAGGAAGGCTTGAAGGAGAGAGGGGAGTGGTCGCAGTTGGATTTGTTCGTGCGCGGTCGGGAGGTGCCGAACAGGTGTTCGCGCGCGCCGGTCACTTGCAGTATCGTGCGGTCGGAGATAGCGGCGAGCGGGTGCCGGCGCGGGCAGGTCAAGTTCAGCTCCATGGAGGCGGGCACCCACGTGCGACCTCACGTCGGACCCACTAACTGCCGGCTGAGAATGCACTTGGGACTCACCAACACCAAAGATACTTTTATAAGAGTGGATCAGGAGATCCGGTAAGGATTTCCAAACAAGGAACAGTACAATCACTCCCCCGGACCCGGGCATGTCCTAAAACTGCGACCAGAACCACCAGAGGACGGACAGCAGCATCCTCTTATGAGGGATTATGCCCGCGTGGGGATTATGCTCAATGACAGATAGCTGTCGTTCAGTGTGGAGGTATAAGAAGGAAGCCTATGTTCAGCAGTGAACGTCGTCAACGCTGATGATGATGAACAGTACAATCATAAACTAATTAGATTTCTGAAATACCTCTCTGAAATTTATGTAGCGTTTTAGTTTTTGTCCGCTTGTCTCTTCAAGACCAAAAATTAAAAGTTAAGCTGGTAAATAGCGTTCTTCGGCCGGCTTTGCCGTGTTGAATTCGTACTGATATCGCTGACGCTATAGTCAGCGCCGGATTCCCTATTAGGCAAGACAAGTGCCATGTTTCAGAGGCCGCTGGATTTTGGGCGCTTAGGGTGGAAGGCAAATTCGCAAAGGTTAATTATATCTAGCAATTTTAATGCACGACGGCACGATGCGAATTCATGACAAAAAATCATGTAGCAAGAAAACTTCTTTAGCCGCGTTGAAAGCTTTTGGTAGGGGCAAAACATGGGTTCACATTACCAATATGCTAGCGAGACGTATTAGTTTTCACTCCTGTCGGCAGTCCTCATGACTGCATTTTTTTTAAGTATAGGTTTGCGTTGGACCGCCTACTTGCCGGACGTTAAGCAATGATGCAGTCTACGATGGAGCATGCTTGCCTAGAAGAAACCGATTCACTCGGGATTTGAAGACACCCAGTTTGTAACTATCGGGGAACACATACTCAGACAGCGCATTCCACAGACTAGCAGTTCGCTGAATAAAAGTAGAATCAAAGCGCTTCGAACGGGTTTTCGGAATATGAACCATGAGGTGGTATCGATTTTTCGTGCCCAGTTTGATAGAAAAATGGGCAGGAGGGAATTAGATCATGCAATGCACACTCAATTCATAAATTAACTAGCGACCCGTCCCGCCTTTGCACGGCTTTAATTTACGTGTTAAGCCGGGGTGGGTCGCTAGTTAAATATATAAACCTTCCGTGAAAAATATCTAACTTATGGTAAAAACAGCATCAAAATCCGTTGCGTTGTTTAGAAGGAGTTAGCGGATATACAGACAGACAGACGCGGAAAGCTACTTTAATTTATAATATGTAGAGATATATATAAACCTTCCGTGAAAAATATCTAACTTATGGTAAAAACCGCATCAAAATCCGTTGCGTTGTTTAGAAGGAGTTAGCGGATATACAAACAGACAGACGCGGAAAGCTACTTTAATTTATAATATGTAGAGATAGAGAAGAGATGTGTTTGGTATTAATACCAGCTTGTTGTGTTCCAGGCAGTGGCAGATCGGCAAGGTGCTAATGTTCGACGATAGCTTCGAGCACGAGGTGAGGCACAACGGCACCGGCTCACGTCTCGTGCTCATCGTGGACGTGTGGCATCCCGACCTCACACGGACTGAGCGAGCCCAGCTGCCCGCCATATGATCTCACCCGCTTCGACACTTCGATCAAGTAACAAGCGGCAGTGCTCTGTGCTAAGATTCCAAGTAGACAATGACTAATTCTGATGCCGGTTGTACACTCGGCGAGACAACTCGAAAGCAAGAGTGTAATAAATGCCCTCGTTAGATCTCGTTCCTGCGCGTATTCGTGTCGATATTTTACGCCTAAATCACAGGAAAATTTCGGCTCTCGCGAGATGTGTTGACGACTGTACAGTTGAGATGGAATTTCTGAATATATAGAATACAAAAAAATACGAATAGACATAACAATCAACGCCTGAAATGTCTTGAAGGAAATAAGCATCCTGTTGACAATGAATACTGTAGATAGAATAATGCATGCGTTGAGGAACAAAGGAATGCCAGATAATAATTTACAGACTTCTCTTTATTCTCATTAGCCAGTGCAAGTTATCTTGGGATCTTGGAGTCGCGCCAACCGCGTAACGACTTTAGATGTCGTTTGTTTAATAGATCGCAGCAGCCGCGATATAAATGGCGCTAACAGTTGAATGGTTGAGATATTTTGTAAATAGTGTTACGAATCTGTTGCTTGTTGAAATTTCAGTCATTTGAGATAGCGGTGATTTTATATCCATGCTAGGAATCAGTATGTTTCTTCATTAGCCCTGCATTTTGTATCACAATGGCATCGATTCTGGTGCACTCTTAAACTAAACTAGATAGCTCTAAAATTGTTGCCATCCTTCTCTCTCATATTAAAATGAAAAGAGAGGCAGATAATTTTAGTCCTGTCAGATTGGTTTAGTATGCCAGAATCGACGCCAATACCTATCGTATTTCTACTACTAACATTTATAAATATTTCTATATATTAGATAGCGTAATGGAATAGAAATAGTAATATGTTTTAAAATTAAGACTTGAGGTGTAGTTTTAAGCATATTTTGTATGAATCTGTTGTATAAAGTTGTTACAGAAATATAAGTACAATGCTCGATACCAAACACTCGACTTTGATTTAACTCTACCAAGTTCATCACCTCTGACATCTGTAATAGCATTGTAAAAATCTAAATGAAAACACAAAAGTTTATAACATTACTACAAGCAGCTTTGGGCATCTTGGCGCGAGGAACAGTTAGGGGTATGTTATTTGACTAAGTAGTTAAGTTATTGTAAATAAATAAATATTCGAGACATTTTTTCACATGCGGTCATCTGACCCCAAACTAAGCAAAGCTTGTGATATGGCTGCCAGAGACTGCTATACATACATATATTATAGTTTTAAATACATACTTAAATAGATATTAACAACCAGATATAGAATAAACACAAATGTTCATCACACAAATGTTTGTCCTAGATGGGAATCGAACCCACGCCCGCAGGCTCAGAAGGTAGGTTCACTACCAACTGGACCAACGGGCTATCCAAAATATTGGTGACTAATTAATCTGTTAATTATAAGATTAACGAAAACATTTTCTTTTAATATTTCACTATAGTATATCGGCTACCAGCTACAAGCATCAGTAATTGGTTATTTTTTTTATTTAAATTTTTCATTCTCTTTAGGACCTAAACTAGCTGTCAGGGTAAAAACTTTGGTCCGCGTTTAAATTATTTACCTGATGTGGTTATTGTTATCTTTGTTTTGGTGACTTAAGCTTATCGTTTGCAGTTGTGTGCCGTTTAATATTGAAGTGTGCGTTTGGTGAACTAGTAAGAATATGTCAGTGTGTGCAATACGTGTTTACCTGGCCCCCTTTTGTTTTTTGCAGACTTTTTTCGGTTCTAGCTTGAGTTTAAGGCAGATCTTAACTATATATTATCAGACTAACAGCCGCGCTCAGGCGTTACTTAAGCTAAGGAATACTTAAAATTGCTCTGGCTCGTTTTCATGTGTGACAATTTCCGTCAACGAGAAGTTGACAGAGCAATTTTAAGTATTCCTTAGCTTAGGCAACGTCTTTGAGTGCGGCTGTTAGTTTGTTAGTTACAAGTAAGCTAATAAAAGCGTGTTATAGAAGAAATTATTATTATTCCTTTATAGCTTCACCTAAGGAAAGGTAATTATGGAATGAAATAAAATATCTTCTATAGTGTATTGTGTATATTTGGTATAAAAATTAATTGGAATTTCCAATGTCATCTTTAAAATAAATTCTTATACTACTAAAGCTCATTTGGAATTTCAGATGAAAATACATAACATACATAACAAAAATAATACATAACATATAAAAACTTACATTAAGTACCTGAACTTACTTAGAGGTAAAAATACAAGTTCATGGATGTATAAAAGAATGGATAGGTTCAATTTAATACTTGAATTTAAGTGGCAAGTTATCGAATTGCAATGCTGGTAGATCTAGCACGACATCACAAAAGAAAAAAATCTATAGATTTTTAAGTTACTAGTATTATCCGTGCTAGGCTCCTATCCTATAGAATGTTTGTGAGCAAAATTCACTATTATTCTTACTACTTAAATACTAAATAGGTGCCTTAAAAAATAACACCTACGTGGACATGAATTCGTTTTCACAAGCAACACTAAACTTATCAGATCTGTGTGGGTGGGTATATATTACTTTTAGTACGATATTATACTTAGAAATAACAATTGTAACAGAGAATAAGGAGTAGACAGTATACATTCGCATATTAATAGGACGGATTGACTCAATACTTTATATCAGTAAAGGCACTTAAAACGTGTAATTAGAAAATTTCTAAGAAATTACATTTGTTTTTGAGATACACAAACATTTAATATCTCACTCAGAACATCGAAAAAAAAAACATTCTATCATTGGACCCTTAGTTACTAACATATATCAAAATATCTCATACACGGAATGTAACATAACAGATCCCTGTACTTGTCCAAAAAGTTACAAACGAGTCTAAGAACAAATTCAAATGCCTATCTTTAGCAACATCAACTAGTGTTTAAAACACTAACCTTGCTTAGAAAACTAAGTAATTTTTTTAAAACATTTTCTAAATTAGTTTTGTATCCCTTAGAAAGCAATTCAATCAAAGTAACCTTAGAGATAACAATAAACTTAAACACCACTGGGAATAAGGCACATCCAGAGTATTAAAATAATTAAGTACTACCAGGTAAAATATTAAATAACACTCGTTGAAGGAATGACTCGCCGCGATCAGGTTTAAACACTAAACTTAACTTAAGAAGAGCCCTCTCACATTTTTGGACGAAAAAAGCGGAAATCTGGATTGTTGGCGTTCTGATTCTACCAAATAAAAAGATCTACAGAAAATTTTGTTGCTGTAATGCATAGATCTGTTATTTTTACTGAAATTTAGCGACCGACCCCGGCTTCGCACGGGTGTAATTTATGTACGAAGCCGGGCCGGTCGCTAGTTACATAAATAAACCACCTTGAAAAATTATCTAACTGATGGTGAAAACCGCATCAAAATCCGTTGCATTGTTTAGGAGGAGTTAGCGGTTATACAGACTGACAGACAGACGCGGAAAGCGACTTTAATTTATACTATGTAGAGAAGAACATAATAGTTTTTCGTAAAACTCTTGGAGGGCAAGTTTGAGAGTGGATTTCGTTAAATTACTGGTATAAAATAAGCAATTTAAATGTTATGGTTTACTTATTTTATATTCGTCTTGACAATTACGGCTTTATTTTTTCGTTTTATGCCCAAAAATCGAGGTACCTAGAATTTAACCACGCATTTTGTAATACGGCTCTTAAACGGCCGTGAGTTACTATGATTACTGACAAGGAGGCAGGTTAGTGTAAATTTCGTTAAGCGCCTGGTAAGCGGGCGGGCCGGGCGACATCGGCGTACCGGAGCCGTACGGGCGACCGTACAGGGCGTTCGAATGCGCATCGTTTTGATGCGCCGGCATCGCGTGTCCGCTATAATGCGGGGCCGGCGACGGCGAGTGATGGCCGCCGTACTGATGCTGCGAGCTCGCCGGCTGCAGGTTACCGTGCCCACTGTACTGGGAGCCTTGAGCCTCGTACTGTTGGCCGGGAGGCGGCGAGGCGCTCGCGCAGTAGGGAGGCGCCGGCGGCGGCGTGTCGTGCGAACTGTACGGCGGCGCCTGCCACCCGCTCTCGCAGTCCCACCCCCGCGCAATGTTATCGATACGAGCCGTCAAATCTCCGCAAACATTACCCGACTCGTTACTTCTCTGACTCGATTCTTTATACGGCCCGACGACATCGTAGCCGGACTTTATGCTGTTGCGTCCGATGCTGTTATGTCTGTTCGTGACGATGGGGACCGATTCTGAAATTGGTGGGGGGTCGTAGAGACCTTCTGTTGGTGAAACTCTGTCTGTCTGCGTTCTGTCCGGCCTCTCCGCCGTGTGGTATGACGCGGGGCGCGCCGCATGGAAATTAGAGTACGAGGAGTGTGCGGAAGTGGGGCGGGAACTCCTCGGTTCTCTGGGCAGCGAGGCGCTCGAGGCGAGGTACCCAGCGTTCCGGTATGAACGGCGCGACCGTCTGACCGACGAGTTGTTTCCGCGCGAGCCCGACCGCCGCTTCACGCGTCTAGGAGTCATCGGCTTCAATGAGCTCTCACTTATTGTAGTTTCGGTCGGACTTAATTCTATTGTATAGGCTGGACGCCGCGACTGTGTGTTTTTATCTGAAAATAAATATGTCAAGCAGATTATGTAAGCTGTTCATAGACTTCTATAACGAATTTGAAACTGTTATGGTGTTATTCAACAAGTTATATAAATTGAAATGTTTAATTCACCTGATCAAGTCGCCTTTCAAAGAAAAACCTAAATCAAAATCGGATAATCCGTTCACATACTGCGATGCCATAGACACACACGTTAAACTTATTACACCCCTATTTTTGCGTCGAGGGTTAAAAACATCCAATAGCGAGAAGTAGAGCTGACTACTTTGTAGCATAGATTTAGATTATCGTATGTTTAATAATTAAAAAACTAATTAGTACCTGTAGTAGGTTTTCGTTTCCTAAGAGATGTGAATGCCAAAATTATCGCAAGAGGTAATGCGGTAGCAGCAAACATAGCTCCCACGGCTGACTGGGCCAGTTCCACATGGTCCCATTGCAAAAAGCAGCCGTCGACACGTATGGGCCGCCACGAGCCCGGTCCGTCCACCTCAGCCCAGACAGGCTGGCAGCCCCAGCCGTTGGTCTCCCACCAACTTACACTGTCTGTGCCCAGTGACAGTAGCCCACTTTCCTGAAACAGTGAGAGTGAAGATCAATATAAGCAAGGTAAATATTGCTAGCCAGTAACACAAATAAAAAAACTACTGATATTATAGACTGTAGAAGTCCTAACATGAACTTGCGCAAGATTGAGAAAGGTGATCGATTTATTCTAGGTAAGTGTGCTCTAGCGTAGACTGCGGCATCGCATAACATCTGGTCATTTTGTTTCGCCCACTAGGCAGGCTTAAGTCTTTAAGTAACGTCAGGTGAAGTGGCGGACAAGCGCAAGGTATTATTTAAAAAAGATGGCCCGTTTTAGTGTCAGAGGACATGGCACAGTTTGAGTTGTACGCCATCAAATTTTATAGGAATAAACCTGAAATCGCGAAAAAAACAGCTGTTCCATACATTTTGTCAAGTGTGAATAACCTTTTTCTATGAAACAGTTGGTATTTTTTTAGGAAAGCTAAAAATATATCTTACCCTATTGAGCAAGCCAAGATTTAAATAGAAGCATATAAGAAATATATTCCAGACCAGCCATATGAAACTCCATATTGCATACTGAAAACAAAACAAATTAGCATAAAAACAAAGGTGTTGAGTTTACATTGCAACAATAAAATTCACATTCAGTCATAGATCTTTAAAACTATGAATTCAACATATGCGCGCCAAGAACAATAACATACAGTGCTTCATAGACTTCCATATTACATATATTTTTACACGATGTAACACTAACAATGTCTAATTAAGGTTGCAACAAATGCAGATTTGATGCACAGGTTACTGTAATAGTTAATACAGTTTTACTCTACTATTAGGAACAATATCCATAGTTTAAAATGTCTTTGAAGTCATTCTCTTCTGGATATTTAAAGACATTATCTATACTAATATTATAAAGAGGAAAGATTTGATTGTTTGTTTGTTTGTTTGCATTGAATAGGCTCCGAAACTACTGAACCGATTTGAAAAATTCTTTCACTGTTGGGAAGCTACACTATCCCCGATTAAAATAGGCTATATAATTTTTTTTCAAATAGGGATCTTTACTAATACTCCAATAATGTAACCCAAGGTAAAAAATAAGGTTTACAATTTTGACTTTGCGTGTTTGACAGTTCTAAGACAGACAACGTCTGTCAGGTCTGCTAGTAATATATATAGGTGCGTTCGGATAGGCTATGATGGCATTTTTAGCATTGTCAAAATTGGCGTTGATGTAAAGCGTTCGGTTTGAGAATTTTGCAATTTTTGCCACTTTTGATCCCTATCCTAAACGAACGCTACAGTCACCAGCGATGACGTCAAACACAGTAGTTCAAAGAGAATACAATCCGTAGTTGACCATAGATTTGTTGTAAAACGAGAAACTGACAGTCGCGCGCAAACAAAACACCAAAACACCGCGAAAAACAAATGTCAAAATCTTAATGTCAAAAAACGATCACAACGATCCCATGTCGCGAGGTGGGTCAAAAGTGGCAGATTACGATGGCATTTTTAGCTGTTTTCGACCTATCCGAACGGCGATCGAAAACAGTTAATAATGCCACTTTTGCACACACATTCCCAAAACGAACGCTACATGTGATCATTATTGGCGTTTGTAACAGTTATTTTTGCCACCAAGGGGCTATCCGAACGCACCATATAAAGGCAGCATAGTAAAAAAAAAAAAATTCAATGAAAACTCTACATTATGGCGAGCATTTCAAACCATGGGTTAAATACTACATGGGTTACTACTATTTTTATAATGAAATGGGCTAGCGTATGACCACAACACAACTGATGGAAAGTGATGATGCGGTCTAAAATGGAGCATGCTTATCCATGACGTGCCTATTCACTCTTGTCTTCAAGAGACCTAGGTTATACTTTATAGGAAACACTGAAGCAGGGAGTGCATTCCATTCCTTGACACTTCATATTACTATCACTTTAGGATCAGTAAAGTTTGTTTGATATTTGAAACTCTGCTTTAACTTAATAATGACAAGATTCACATTACGCATTACGATACCGGCACCGCATGATTGTGTGACCTCAGCCTTAAGTACAACTTAAATTACTCAATTTCTTTTTAATTTTATACTTCTAAGTAATTACTGGCTCAATTTTTTATTTGCATTTTATGTACAGAATAAACCTTCAACATTAATCATTCTATTGAAAACCCTAACATAACCTAAGCAATACAACACCTATGTTACATAACTTCTCATAGTGAAAGTAGGGCCAAAGTAGGCCACTTAAGTGATGGCAATACTTACAGCTAATAAATACTTTGTGATATACTGTACAGCTCCAAATGAACCAAATATGATAAGCAATATGTTTGTAAAGTTTGCTATTATTGGCAGCCACATGAACCCTAAGAAGTCAAAAACTTGCCGTTGGACTGTTATTATCTGGAACATAAAATAATAATTACTTTTGATTCGGGTTAATGCATTGTATTTAGATTAGAACATGTACAAACAATCAAAAGAACAATTTTTAAAACACATGCCGACAAAGATTTATATAAATGCTACCTACACGAACTTTCAACTTTCTTTAATAAATAACAGTTGATTTGTTTATGCTACAACTCGCTCTCAAGTTAACGGACCACCTGATGATAAGCAATCATCGTTGTCTATCACAGATACGTAGCCGACTTTTATTGACTCTATTAACAGCCTTTTTGAAGAATTACATGTTATAGTTCCTCATAGTTATAGGAGCTCATTCTGCATAAGGTATGAGGCAAACAAGATTGCGTAAAATGCATAGTGAGCTTATTCCACAAATGTGGATGAACTTTAAGGCAGTGGCAGCTAGTGTGATGATAAAACTGCGATGTCAGTATCTCTCATCATGTCTAGGTGTGTAACAGGAGATTCTCGGTAGGCGTATTATAATGATCATAAATTGAGTTAGCCTGCACTAATGAGTGCAATCAAAACTAACTAATAGGAAATACTGAACTGAAAATATCCTCGCCTTGAAAACTTGAAAGTATTAGGTACTTACATACCCTATTTATTTATTTATATCTTGTAATTCCAAGTATTGAAATAACTAAACAAGCTAGAACTAAGAAAAAAAATACTTATTACTTCCTTTTATTACCAACAGGTAGTAGGTACCTAAGCACACAATCGTATGATGTGAATCATCTTCAATGTTTCATTAAAATTGAATGCCTAGTTTATGCAGAGATAATGACCGTGTAAACATTACTTGGCAAAAACCACTCATAGAAATAAAACGAAAGTTAGGATACTTGACTTAATAACGATGCTTTGTTTGTATTAAAACTACAAGAAAAAACATACCAATTCAAGTACACAGACGATTAACAGTATCGTTCTGAGTCCACAAACAGCCATTTCGACTGAGTGCTATTTCACGCTGCTTTTTTCGATATTGTACGAAGAACTAACGTAAACTTTGTTTTATTACACATGCTTAAATTCAGTATATCAATATCATACAAGTTAAATAAAATCACAACAAAGGAAACTTCCAATATTTTTGAAATTAGCAAAGATGCTAGTATCCAATATCCCGGAGAATTCGTTTACATGTTTACATGACAATGACTTACAACAAAAGACAAAACTTTTTTCTTCTTCTTTTGTCTTGAGAGGAGTTTGACGTCGCATGTTGTTGTTAGTTTTTGTTCACGACCATGGATGCAGTGTCGTTCGGTCTTAATATTGACCAAGTTTACATAGTTTTAAATAGTGTCAAATAAGTCACAGTCAGAGTCAAGCAAAGTAAATCACGGTCAAGTCAAGTGAAGTAATGTGGAAGTAATAAATAATAATCCACCTTTATTACACATTAACACTTGAAAATACACAAGTTTAGGAAAAGAATACAACGAGCCCAAATGTATTTTTTCAACGTATGCGCCAAAAAATAAATTTTAAAAAAATTGACGAAGCCCTTCTTGTATATTTGCCACTGTCAAATATTTTCAAGTTTCATTCAATTTAGTCACAGAATTTAGTTTAATTTTATTATACTACTCGTACTACTCTTTGGTTTAATCAATCAAGTCAGAGTCAAGCAAAGTAAGCCACGATTCATTCAAATTATGACCTAGTAAATTGGTCGTTCCTTTCAATAGACACCCCTCTCCACGGAACACACTCCTAGCGGAGCGAGGCCTTTGTTCAGCTGTGGATCGCTAATGATGTGATCGTAGTAGTCTTTGATGTGATCTATTCTATTGTATTATCTTTGGATGTGATGTCCCAGAAGATATAATAGACTGTGATGCTGTGCTGTGATGTGTGTTTGTGTGTGAAATTGCTTTTATGGAGTTTAGGAAAGAAAACGAAAATATTTATGTTTCACCTCATTTATATGAAATTTTCACACAAGCACGTTCACAAACACTAAATATTAATCCTCTATTACAGAGCCTTAGAAAAAAGGTTTAGCGATAGGTGAAGCAATAAATGCCTTCGTTTATGCTAATTTAGCACTCTTCTAAGCTGTCCTTATGGCTTATTCTGTAGTAGTTAAGTAAAAAAAAAAACACGAATGAAAACATTGAAAAGTCACTGTCAAAAAGACAGCTCTTGACAGTAGCCCAGCCGCCTTAGCCAGTTTAAGAAAAAATAAACTAATCTCATCTAATTTTGTTTGTATTGATCGCTGACTTGCGAATTCTCAATTCTGTTACCTTCCCATAACCTTGGTTTTATTGATCGCAAGTCCGCAGTTCTTATTTCGTTACAAATTTCAAGAGAAGAAGCAACTGGTGAGACATAAAACTACTTATATTAATTTTAAACCAAAAAAATAAAATTCTAGAACCGGTAACCTATATTACTTAATATTTTCAGCGTCGAAATGTCGTCGGAACTCTTGGTGCCTCTGGAATCCAACCCCGAAGTGCTCAACAAGTTTATGCAAAAATTAGGTGTTTCTAGCAAATGGAACATGGTAGATGTAATGGGCTTGGACTCGGATCTTCTTTCCTTCGTGCCGCGCCCTGTATTGGCCGTTATGCTTCTCTTCCCAATTTCTGAAAGTTATGAGGAACACAAGAAAACAGAGGAAGCCGACATTTTGTCCAAGGGTCAAGAAATTTCAAGCGATCTTTTCTACATGAAACAAAAAATTAGCAATGCTTGCGGAACTGTTGCCTTAGTACATGGTGTTGCAAACAATGTTGAGAAAATAGAGCTCTCTGATGGTCCCATGAAGAAGTTTTTAGATGAAGCTAAGAATAAGGATGCTTCTGAACGTGGTACCATTTTCGTGCAGTCTGAAGGCATCATTAATGCTCATACAGAATTGGCTCAGGAAGGCCAAACTAACACTCCACGAGCTGATGAACCTGTCAACCATCACTTTATCACTTTTGTCAATAAGGATGGGACACTGTATGAGTTAGATGGCAACAAAGCATTTCCTATTAACCATGGAACAACTACTGAAGACTCCTTGCTTGAAGATGCTGCAAAAATATGCAAGGAGTTCATGGCTCGTGATCCTAATGAAGTTCGTTTCACTGTTATGGCTTTGACTTCGTCAGACTGAATTTAATATATTGTTTGATTAACCAAGCTCACTGTGGCTGAACTGATTGTAAGCAGACTAGTAGTTTTTTAATTGTTCGAAGCTGAGCTTAACATTTTCATGCCTTTTATGAGTACTTTTGATTGATGTGGTGCAATGCAAGCTTTGTGATAATAAACTATTTATTCTAGTACAAAAGTCTTTGTTTTTTTTTTGTCTTAAGATGTTCAGTACCTCTATATGTATAGCAGACTGTAGTATATTTCAGAAATTATAGCTTAACTCTAAAAATTATTGAAATTACCTATTTTAAAAACCTAGTGTATAAAATTCTGATCTCTTATCAGCTTAGTCTGTCCTAATAACTCCTATCGTCTTTCTATTTACATTCCTTCTTGGGCAGTCAGGTAAAAAAATATAGTTTTTATACATTGTGGAAGTTGTGGAACATAACTGTGCTTATAGTTTTTTAGGGTTCCGTACCCAAAGGGTGTAAGCGGGACCATATTGCCATAATGCTGTCTGTCTGTCCTACCATTTAACGGCTGTATCTTTCGAACTGTAATGACAGTCAGTAGAAATTTTCAGAGAATAATTAATGTTACGGCGGATTAATTAAGAAATAATGATAAAGTCAAAAGTATAAACTAAAGGGGGCCATACAACTATTTTACAGAACTTATTTTTGTATAGGCTAGTTTGTGGGCTAGTATAAAGGTATACTAGTGTAAAAATGGTAATACGTACAAGTGTCAACCTAGGTATGATTATAGTAAATGCTCTAAAATAATAGTATAATAAATACAGTTCAAGTGAGAGTCGGTGACAAATTTTTAATCACCAGTAGGCCTAGCATGGGCCGTAGATAAATTGTCTTCTCCACGGCCCGTGCTAGACGCAGGGGTTCTCATACAATCACCGAAGTTAAGCAACGTCGGGTGCGGTCGGTACTTGGATGGGTGACCGCCTGGGCATGATGTCTTCTTGCACTACTTTTTTGTTCTTTGATAATTAACAATTTATGTGGTGGTACGGAACCCTCAGTGCGCGAGCCCGACTCGTACTTGGTCGCTTTTTATCTATAGTTTAATTAGGTACTTTAACCACAGAAGACAAATAGCACACTTTAGCCTACAACGTCTCCACCATATTACTTTACTCTTTGGTCTCCACCACTTTCTTTACTGGGGCATGGGGCATACAAAATAAAGTAAAATACGTAGCATGAGGCGGTATGGCCTTAATGACTTTAGCCTGACTGCCATGTAAGAGGCGGGGAAAAAAGCTTTTTTTTTGTTAAAATTTTCATGACCGTGGATTCAATGTCCTTTAGTCGTAATATTAAACAAGTTTACTTAGTATTAATAGCGTCAAACAAGTCATGGTCACAGTCAGAGTCAAGCGGTTACTCCGCTTGACTCTGACGGTGAAGTCAAACTCATGACTCTGTAAAGTGGTGGACTTTCCAAGAGGCTCCTATGGAGTTTTGGAAACAACACGAAAAGACACGTTTCACCTCGTTATATAATATTCCGGGGAAAAAAAGCAGTAGTTAAGGGTTGCCACCTTAGCTTTTTTGAAGTTAGATTTAACAATTTTTCTGATTGTACTTTACTACCCTATTGGTATACATCGTCCTTGCTTTACCGTGATTTGCTTTGCTTGATTAAATAAGAGTCAATGACTTTGTATCCTTTAGGGTATAAAACGTCCTTGCTTTGTATACCGTAAAGGGAAACAAAGTTCTTGATAAGAGTTGAAGTTGACTCTGGCTTGTTTGTGTTAGAGGTCTTGAGGAACGTAAAAACATAAATCTATATAGTTAATAGATATATTAAACTATATATACATGGACAAAAACATAAACAGCTCAAACAATAAAATAATACATAAAATTACATGTTCACTGCAACATGAAAATTTTCTGAGTGACAACTCTTGTCAATATAAAATCTGAAGACCTACAGTCATTGTGTGTAATGAGATCTTAAGAAACTGTATACAACCTATTTGTTTCTACACTCCTCCATCTCATACATACATACTCATTCAATGTTCATACACACAACCCCATAGCTTTCACACACCACTCAAACTTTCCTCTGGGAAGAGGCTTGGTCAGCACATCCGCTACCATCTTCTCGGTTTCACGGTACACCAACATTATCACACCTGACTCTACAGTATTGCGTATAAAGTGGTACCTGACATCCACGTGTTTGGTTCTCTGGTGGTGAACTGGGTTGTTAGCAATAGCAATTGCTGATTGACTGTCTGAAAAAATCGTTAATGCCATACAGTCATTTACGCCAGTCATCTCAGCAACAAACCTTTTTACGAACACTGCTTCCTTAGCTGCCTCCGAGATTGAAACATATTCTGCCTCTGCAGTGCTAAGGGCGACTGTTCTCTGCTTCAGGCTTTGCCAAGAAACAGCTCCTCCAGAAACAAGAAATACTGAGCCTGAGTAAGAGCGCCGATCAAAGTCTCCTGCAAAATCAGCATCTGCGTATCCTTGTACGATTGGCAGGTCTCTTTCTTTAGAGTATCTTAAGCCCAGCTTCTTGGTACCTTTAAGATATCTCAGCACTCTTTTGGCTGCGATCCAATGTTGCTCCTCGTAGCACTCATTAAACTGACTCAAATAGTTCACTGCATGAGCTATATCAGGCCGTGTACATACTGCCAGATACATCAGTGACCCTATTAACGATCGATATGGAATCTTGTCATCTGGTTTTCTCTCATTTGCAGATTTCTCTAGCCTTTGACCTGGCACAGTTGGTGTGGAAACTGGTTTGCAGTCTTCCATATTAAATGCTTTTAGAATCTTCTTCACATATTTCTCTTGATGCATCTTAATCTCATTAGCATTTTGCTCAATATGGATTCCCAACATCAGTTGAGCCTTGCCCAAGTCCTTCATCTCAAAGCTGGCTTGTAAATCTCTCTTAACTCGCTGCATCTCTTGCTTGTTGTTCCAAAATATCAAAAGATCATCTACATATACAGCAATGATGATTATAGTCCCATTCTGTATCCTCGTGTAAATGCATGGTTCATTCTCTGATACTTTGAAGTGTAACCGCACTAATTCAGAGTGAAGTTTCATGTTCCACGCTCGTGGAGCTTGTTTCAATCCATATAGGGATCTGTTTAACTTACAGACATAATTCTCTTTTCCCTTTTCAACTAGCACTTCTGGCTGCTTCATATAGATTGTCTCTGAAAGTACTCCATTTAGAAACGCTGTTTTCACATCCATTTGGTCAATGTTGAGACCAATTCTAGCAGCTAATGCTATCAATACTCGCAACGAACTGTGTCGCACGACCGGTGAAAACGTCTCATTGTAATCAACCCCTCGTCTTTGGCTGAAACCACGAGCAACTAGCCGAGCTTTATATCGAGTTCTATTCCCTGGCTCTTCTTTGATTTTAAATAACCATTTAGAATCAACGACATTACATCCAGCTGGTGGTTCCACCAAAGTCCAGGTATTATTTTTCTTCAATGAATCCAGCTCCTCCTGAATTGCATTTCTCCATTTTTCACTATCCTCTCTGGACAGTGCATCTCGTATAGTCAATGGCTCTTCAGATGCAGAGACCGCATTGTAAGTTACAAAATCTGGAAACTTTTTCTCTACTCGATCTCTGAGTGGATATCTTCTCTCTAACAGCTCATTGTTATTTGATTGCTCAACATCTGAACCATCTCTCTCATCAGAAGTTTCCCAAGCATCATCCTCCTCTTCAACTATTTCATTTTCAGAAACTGCCTCTCTAGGCTCAACCTCAATAGGACCAGGTTCTTGTAAGACACTCATGTCTGGAACACTTTCCACATGAGTTGCTTCTGAATTCTCATCTAGTTCAGTGACATTCTCAGTCAGCGGGATAGCTTGATCTACTGATGTTTCTTCCTTGTGTCCATATTTTCTATTCTCAAAGAAAACAATGTCCCTTCCTTTGAACAGTTCTGCTGTAGTTGGATCAACTAAGCGATAGCCCTTTGTTTCTTCACAATATCCAACAAGAACAAGTTGTTTGCTCTTACTGTCCCATTTCTTTCGTTTTTGGTCTGGCACGTGAAGGTAAGCCTTACACCCAAACACTCTGATATGGCTCAGGTCTACCTTCTTTCCAGTCCACGCCTCTTCAGGCGTCTTATTTTGCACAGCTATGGTGGGAGAACGGTTTTTCAGATACACCGCTGTGTTGACTGCTTCAGCCCATAATTTTTTACTTAAACCAGATTCTTCAATCATAGTTCTAGCCTTCTCAGTTATGGTTCTGTTTGCTCTTTCAGCAACTCCATTTTGCTCGGGTGTGTACTCTACTGTCAGTTGATGACGTATTCCCCTTGCTATGCAGAACGCATCCATACGCTTGTTAACGAATTCTGAACCGTTATCAGATCGTATAATCTTCAGTTTGTGACCCGTTTGACGCTCTGTCAACTTCACAAATTCAGTAAATTTTTCAAAAACCTCTCCCTTGGTTTTCAAAAAATATACAAATGTTTTCCTAGTGAGATCATCAATAAAAGTGAGAAAATATCGTAAACCTCCGTACGAACTCTCACTCATAGGCCCACACACATCCGTGTGAACTAACCCTAAGATCTCCGTTGCTCTGCTGGCACCAGTTTTGTTGAATGGCCTCTTCGTCTGTTTTCCCATAACACATGCTTCACACTCTAGTTTAGATGTATTATTAGAAAAACTTACCCCATGCGCCATCTTATCCTTCAGTAATGTAAGGTTCCGTACCCCTAGGTGTCCCATTCGCCTGTGCCACAAGATCTGCTGCTCATCAGCTGCTGAAGCTAAAGCCACTTCCTGTGAAGAGTATTGTATTTTATAAACTCCATTATCTACAATACCTGCATGACAAACCTCACCGGTAACCTTACATCCACCTGCTTTCATAATCTTAAAGCCAGACTTATCAAACACAACAGCTAGGTTCCTACTTACAATTGTGCTCACACTCAGCAGACTAGCTGCCAATCCAGGTACGTACAACACTTCTCTAATCGTCATACCTGTTCTCTTGTCAACCACATTACCAACTGCTTCAGCATATACCTTTTCTCCATTAGCACAAGCTACCTCCACTTTTTTATCAAGAATTTTAATGTCCTCTAGCCACTCTTTCCGATTTGTCATGTGACTTGATGCACCTGAATCCAAAATCCAGGCTTCTTGTTTGACTGCAGTTGCCATCGCAATTGAAGTCATCGCATCCTTTTTCACGGTAGGGTTCTTTGGACAGTCCTTTGCTTTGTGAGGTCCATTGCATATAAAGCATTTAATCGGACGAGTTTTGTTCGTGCTTTTCTGCGATCTCTTGTTAACTTGCCATCTATTGTGAGCTTGCAGTGCATTTGTCGCATTGCTAGATTCTCCATGGTATATGTCCTCCGTTTGAAACAGCTTATTCTTCACATAATCAGTGGTCAGTATAACGTTTGTATTCTCTAACGCTAGTTTCATGGGTTGAAAGCTCTCTGTCAATCCCTGTAGCATCAATGTTGCAAGTAATTCATCGTCCATTTCTTTTCCTAGATCACGAAGCTGCTGCGCTATCGTCATCATAGCCGTCACGTAGTCTCTCACGGTAGAGAATTGTTCTAATTTTGTGTTTACCAGTTTTGATAACAATCTGCACCGATTATTCAAACCCTTATCTTCAAAGGCAACCCTTAGTGCATTCCATGCCTCCTTGGCTGATTTTGAATTACGTACGTGAACCAGACAATGACTCTTCACCATTAGACATATTTTTGCTCTTGCCTTTTGGTCTCTCTTGCAACTCAGCAGATCACTCACTGCTGGTGTGGATATTGTGTACTCCCACAAATCCTCATGACTCAGGTATAATTCCATCAGGAACTTCCACGTATTATAATCTGCATTTCCATCGAGTTTCTCTATCGATGGTAAATTTGAACTGTTACCTCCCGGTGTGCTCACAGCTTTATCTTGTCCACAGTTCTCCATGACTTAGTTTTACCTCTTATGCTGGCCCATAACCTGTTAGAGGTCTTGAGGAACGTAAAAACATAAATCTATATAGTTAATAGATATATTAAACTATATATACATGGACAAAAACATAAACAGCTCAAACAATACATAAAATTACATGTTCACTGCAACATGAAAATTTTCTGAGTGACAACTCTTGTCAATATAAAATCTGAAGACCTACAGTCATTGTGTGTAATGAGATCTTAAGAAACTGTATACAACCTATTTGTTTCTACAGTTTGACGTTATAAATAAAACTTGTTTATTATTACGACGTGATTACGACTGAAGGACTCTGTATACATAATCATGAAAAAAATAGCAGTAGCCTATTTGAAGATTTTTGACGTAACTTACTTTTATTTAAAAAAACATTGAATCTTTGTAAATTTTAAACACAGTAATTTATTTTATTTATTTCAAAGCTTTACTTTATAATCTTCGGTGCCCTGTAGTATTTATATTCTCTTTGGGTGCCCTATCTAATTATATCATATATTGTATTCTCTTTGATATTAGCGCCCGTAACGCCCGTAACAAATACAAGATGTCATTGGTGGAATCTTTGGTACCCCTGGAATCCAACCCCGAAGTACTCAATAAATTCCTGCAGAAATTGGGTGTTCCTGCCAAGTGGAATATTGTAGATGTAATGAGCTTGGACCCAGACATGCTTTCGTTCGTGCCGCGTCCGGTGCTTGCAGTCATGCTTCTGTTCCCAACATCACAAACTTATGAACAGCACAAGAAAAAAGAGGAAGCCGATATTTTGTCTAAGGGTCAAGAAGTATCAAATAAGGTTTTCTACATAAAACAGAACATCAGCAATGCTTGTGGTACTGTAGCACTTGTTCATGGTGTGGCAAACAATGTTGACAAGATTAAATTGTCTGATGGACACATGAAAAAATTCATTGACGACGCTAACGGTCTGGATGCAGAAGGACGTGGTTCATTACTTGACAAAGCTGATGGCATCATTAATGCTCATAAGGAATTAGCTCAAGAAGGACAGACTAACACTCCTAGAGCCGAGGATCCTGTGAATCATCATTTTATCACATTTGTCCATAGAGATGGAGCTATCTATGAATTAGATGGACGTAAAGCATTTCCAGTTAACCATGGACCTGCAACTGAGGACTCCTTGCTAGAAGATGCTGCTGAAGTGTGCAAGAAGTTTATAGCCCGTGATCCAAATGAACTTCGCTTTACCATAATGGCTTTAGCTGCAGCTGATTGAACATTATCTTTTATAGTGTGACCATTTTGTAAAGGTGCCAATGTGTGAACAAATTTTGCATGAATAAGAATAATATTTATTTACCAAAATAAGTAAAGAGGTGCTTAAATAATAGATTTATAACTTCAGTAGTGGTGTTGGTGGTTACGTACTACATCTGAAATAGATAGGCGGTGAACCCCAAACTAGGAACAAGGTCTGTTTCTTGGGGCTCGAGTGCGCGGTTACCAGAAAAAGTACAGTGATAAAGAAAAGCATGAGAAGTTGTATATTGCTCAGCAAATACAATGGTGCTCTAAACTCTCAAACCAAGTTATACTATTTCCATTAATTTACTTGCTCTGACAGTTGCAATAACATAAAAAAAAACCTAACATGTTTTTATTTTTTCACTGGAACCTTATATAAAATCATTGAGACCATGTCCTTTTGAATGGTATAAGGTAAAGCTGATGTGAGTGTCACATTTGACATCACTGTTATGAGTCCTTTAGGTTTTGGCTGAGGATGTTGTAAGGGGACGTTATAAAACGTCCTTGGTTACGCACGCACGCTGTCATGCTCGCACATTCTAGTGTACCAGTCTATTCTTGTCATCTGTGTAAGTTGTTTTAGTCAGGGAGTTTCGGAATTCGAAATTCTTACTCCGAGTCTGCAAGTCCTACCGAGCACCTGTTTATGTTAGAATGTCACTAGTATTCTTCAGTTTAAATACTATCTTTAAAAAAATGTTGATTGCATGTGCAGTTTTAACCTTTTGTGATACTACCTATTTATTACACTTAATAATTTATTACAAACTTACACTTAATTTTTTTAAATAAATTTATAATCAACTTATGTTTTTTTTATTTGCTAGTACCTACCTTTGATAGCAGGTTTTATAACTTCTGTGTGAGTAAGAGGAATATGTTATACGAATAAATGAATAAATCATTTTTTTGTTAAATTGAAAGTCCATCAAATAGGTAGTTAGGTACCT
Source organism: Agriopis aurantiaria (assembly GCA_914767915.1). Taxonomy (NCBI): domain Eukaryota; kingdom Metazoa; phylum Arthropoda; class Insecta; order Lepidoptera; family Geometridae; genus Agriopis; species Agriopis aurantiaria. The sequence goes on along the minus strand of OU611983.1, from coordinate 7,598,330 downwards.
ACATTTATTTAAAATCATAATAAAATATGAGACAAACTATACAACAGCAGTTATAAAATCTTTAAAAGCATACACTAAATATCACAATACCTTTGTGAGACAACTAGGCTGTATGTAAAAAGTGATATATTCACACATTTGAAATGTGTGAAATGGTCACCAATAAGAGATAATTTAATTATGAAATGGTCAATATGTACGATACGTATAACAAATTTTTAAGTACATCATTTAAAAAATTAACTTTTATGATGTGACTCAGCCCAGCTCAGTACCAATCATGGAGTTTTTTTTAAATCCCATGTAAGTCCGCTATGAGCCACCACCTCACCGGTCGGTAAGCTATGATGTGATCAAGGAGACTCGAACTTAGAAGATACCTATTCATTCTGACCTTGAAAAGACCTAGACTGTACCTCTGGAAACAAGGAAGCGGGCAGATTGTTCCGTTTCTTAGCTGAATTAGCGAATTAGAAACAGAACAACAAGGAAGCCGACAGTTTGTTCCATTCTTTGGCTGTATGGATTAGTTATGTAGAATCAAAATCTTTGGTACATATCTAGTATCTAATGGTACTGAGCCAGGAGTAATAGTGTTCCGTGGTACTGAGCTGGCCTGAGTAACACCTTTATGACCTTTATGACTTCATAAATATTATTTACTTTAATAAAAATCATATATTCCTAGCAAAGATGTAAACAAAGAAATGTCAACGTGAGTCTGGTGTAATCACAGAAAAGAGAAGTAAATAGAACGGAATTGAGAAAGAAAATCTGTCGCCAGGCATTATGAGTGAACCATGATTGAACATACTTATTTAGATCAAAGCGTAGAACTCCGCATCCAAAGAACTTGGACCTTACCTTTTTGGGTTCGAATTAGAATGGCTGACAAGGCATTTTTGTAAGAAATTTGGTGTAGCCAGTTGCATCCATATAAACGAAACGTCAGTCATTCCAAATCAGTTGTCGAAGCAACTGTGATGCGGACAAAGAACTTTTGAGACCTAACCCAAAAAGGTAAGGTCCAAGTTCTTTGGATGCGGAGTTCGACGCGATGCCATAAATAAGAATGTTCAATCAAGGTTCTGTCAATAATGCCTGGAGACAGACTATCCTTCTCATTTCCGTTCTATTTACTTCTCTTTTCTGTGGTTGAAGCTCATTCTCACAAGATTTTTTTACTTTCGTTAATATGTGAAATTATTCATAAATATACTACTTACATAGAAGTCTGTGGGTATATAGTACAATATTAAAATTTAATATTTGACAAAAAAAATGTAAAACCTACTATGACCGTGCCGTTTCTTCGCCATGTTAACACCTTTGCTTAACAATTATAATTTTGAGGAATGTAATAAAAAAAAAAAAAAAATTTTTTTTGACAATTTGTCATGATCGATGAGCAGCAGTACCTACTAGAGATTCAGTAGGTAAATATACCACAGAATTAATTTGTTTATAATACCTTGCAACAAATTAATTGCACTACCGTCAAACCTGGCAAGTTTGCCAAGGGATGTTAGCTTTACCACTTGCAGTGTGATGACAGAAAACCTGTTATACCCATGAACTTGGTAAGTTATTTTGGTTGTGGGCACACTTGCTCAAAAATAGGTTAAATTAGTGGCAACACTGTTAGGAACAAAGTACCAAGGCGGCCATCTTTACGTGCCATTGTAGATCTGAAATCACGTCTGTGAACTAACCTCCAAGTCAGTGCTCCGAAACTTTTGTAATTTGTGTGTTAAATACTGAATCTACGTAAGTAAATTTTGTTGAAAACGTTAGTTTAATGATAATGATCCAAATAATTACATTGTCAACGCTGTAAGTGTTGAGTTTTGTCTCAAAATGTCATTGGCAAAGCTAGCATACCAGATCCGCCGATATGTGATGGCAGCTTTACCGCGTTTTGGGAGGGTCTAGGGCTGTCACTTACATAACTTTTTTTATGCCATAGGTGGCAAACAAGCAGACGGGCTATCTGATGGTAAGCAGTCACCGTCGCCTACAGAATATAGATACTTGTAACACCGGAGGCATCACAACTACGTTGCCGACCCTTTAGGAATTTATTGACTCGGCTTTTGAAGAAGGAACCCCATGTTGTAGTTTCTCGGAAACACCGCGGAAAGTAGCTCATTCTACATTTTGTAGGTGTGAGGCAATAAAAATCGCGTGAATTTAACAGTGTGTGATTTCCACTGATCTATGATTTATGTGGATGATCTTTAAGGCTGTAGCAGCTAGTGCGATGGTAAAACCAAGACGCTGGCAACATATCAAACAGTTCTTCCTCACCTTCACCTCTCCCTTCTTCACCTTCATGTACAGTATACACGACCAGTATACCGTACATGAAACTATAAGAATTGATTAACCAACCTCTTTACATAAAACAATGTATCTAAGTGGTCGCACAATTATGCACATCACACCTACATCGGCGAAGTCGCCAAGGGAAAATTATACAGAATCATTTAAATTGGGTAAATTCAGTTTAATTTCTCACAAATTGTTTAACAACTATTACTTAGATATTTTTTTGCACATTTTGATTATATTTCAACGGCCACGCAAAATAAATTATGGTATTAATTTTGCAGTTTATCTTTGTTTTGTTTTAGAAAATGGGTCGACGTAATCGTCGAAAACTGGGATGTCGAAATTATACCCAAGAAGTGTTAGAAGTGGCCGTTGACCTTGTCAAAAAGAAAGTAATTACCTCCTCGGAGGCAGAAAAACGTTTTTTTATCCCGCGCCGCACAATTGAAAATAAAGTAAAGGGACTTCACATGAATCCTCCCGGTAGTCAGCAACGATTAAACCAAGATGAAGAAAAGGACATAGTAGATGTTCTCATAGCAGCTGCAGAATTTGGATCACCTTTGTCTCGATTGGAACTACGTATAGTGATATTTGAATATTTAAACAGGAATCGTCGTGCCTGTTTATTTGATAATAAATTGCCTGGCAAATGGTGGGTCAAACATTTTTTAGAGAGGCACCATGATGAGCTGACGGAGCGCTCAGTGCAAAACATCAAAAGGGCACGTGCAGAGAAAACAATAGAGGAGATGGATAACTACTTCGAAAACTTGGAATGCACTTTAAAAGACGTGCCAGCATCTAACATTCTCAATTACGATGAAACAAACTTGTCCGACAACCCGGGCTCAACAAAATGCATTTTTAAGCGTAAAGTGAAGTATCCCGAAAGAATATTAAACCATTCGAAAGCAAACATATCTATTATGTTCGCTGCAAGTGCAGACGGATCTTTACTGCCAGTGTATGTGGTCTACAAGTCGGAGCATTTGTGGTCGACATGGTGCTCCAATGGCCCAGATGCAAGATTTAATAGAACTAAGTCGGGGTGGTTCGATTCCCGAGTTTTTGAAGATTGGTTCGAAAGCACGGTTATTCCATGGGCCACTAATCTTCAAGGCCCTAAGGTTGTAATAGGCGATAATTTATCGAGCCACTTGAATCCAAACATTATAAAATTATGTGAGCAGCATGAGATACGGTTTGCTTTTTTGCCACCCAACTCTACCCATATCACACAGCCTTTGGATGTCGCTTATTTTGGGCCGTTAAAGAAATGTTGGCGTAACATTCTCACCGAATATAAAATAAAAAATCCATCGGAGGCACAAATAAATAAGGGTCACTTCCCGATATTATTGAAAGAGTTGCTCGAAAAAATAGAAATGTCAAACAAAGATAATATCAAGGCCGGTTTTAAAGCTACGGGAATCGTACCTCTTAATCCAAACAAAATAAAGAGCAAACTGCCAGATTATGAACAAGAAAACAAATTTAAGATAGACCATGCACTACTTGATTATTTGAAAAAGGCCAGAGGTCCAAATCCTTTAAAAAAAACAGTAATGAACAAAAAGTTAAAAGTAGAACCCGGAGCTTCGATTTCATCTCGAGACCTGGAAGCACTCATGCCTAATAAAGAAAAAATGTCGCAGAAAAAAGAAACATTGGATAAAAAGACAGCTGAAACTAAATTAAAGAAAACTCCGACTGATCAAAACCGAGTTACTATTCTATCAGATGTTCGATTGTTGCCAGAAAACCAGAGATATGTTGATGTAAGACAATGTAGCTCACTCAGTCTTAAGAAAGTAAGTGCAAATTTTGACCTCAGTACTGCAAAGAAAAACATAGAAGAAATTAACCCTTCCGAAAATCCAGTACCTTCCATTTCTGGAACCTATAAAACTATCAAAAGGAAAACCCCCCATGCTCAAAAATTACAGAAAACAAAGAAAATGAAAATTGAATATGATAGTGAAAATGATAGTGACGATGAAAACTACGATAATTATTCACTGCGGGATACATCAGAAGAAGAAACGACTATGTCAGATGATATGGAAGATATCTACAAGTCCATTTTAGAAAAAAAATACCAAAAAATTTATAAAGAGAACACTGTTAGAACCGAAAATAGAGCCCCAGAAATTCAAGATATTGAAAACTTCGTGGAAGTAGATGATGTAGCAATGAACATGAACATAGTAACTCAAAATGAAGAATTGCCAGATTGTGATACGAAAAAATTGTATGGGTGGGATGACCAAGAAAATATAACTAAGGATACAGACGAAATAAAAACCAACCAAAGAGATGTGATCGTAGAATTTGAGGAAACAGAACACCTTATTTCTGATATGGATGTAATTACAATGAATAACCATTTGGACAAACTTGTAGATAAGGCTGAAAAACGTGAGGTTAAAATAAATGAAAACCAAATAGAAAAAGCCAAAGAAAATATTTATGATACGGATAAAATTGGGATAGACCAAGAAGAAAAAACTATAGAATGTAAGGGAATGAAAAGGATGAGCTTAAATTTTGACGAAATAAATGAAAAACAAGATACTGAAGGACGTGAAGAAACAACTCAAGAACTCGAGGAAACAGAATGCCTAAAATGGGATATGAACGATAAACTAAATGAAAAAGATAATTCTGAAAGATGTAGACAAACAGACCTGAAATTTGATATGAACGAAATAGAAATAGATAAGAAGACTGAAGGAAGTAAAAAAACAGTAGTTATGAAATACACGGACACAACCGAAGTAAAAGTAAATAAAAAAGAAAAGACTGTAGGACATGAATCGATAGTGATCAATAACTCAGATAAGGATGATAATAAGAAACAACAAAAAGTTGAGGGACTACTTACGGCAACAGATAACATAAACCCTAGTATGGATAAAGGAAAAAGCGTCTTAGTCCGATACTATATCAGAAAGAAATGGAAATTTTTCATTGGACTTATAGACAAAACGGAAATCCTCGAACAAGAGACGTATTATTCAATTACGTTCCTAAAAACTGTCAAAACCCCAAGTTTAAAATTTGTAATATCGAAAAATGACCGGGATACCGTACCATCTTCATCCATAGTAAAGCTTGCTAAACTATATCCAGGAAATAGAAACAATGAGTACTTGATTGATGATTGCGATAAACATTACTTCCAGTAATAAATAAAATTAAGGTGGTACGTTTTACCTACGGCAGTAAATTCAGTTTAAAACAGTTTTTTTTGTCCTTGTATCTAGGCCGGTTAATTATTGTAAACGATCATGATATTTGCGCAAATTGATTATTATTGTTTACAAAATCATGTACCTAAAGCTATTTATTTCTAATGCACATTATTACTTACATTTGTCAATAAACTTGTTTTTGCTGTTTCAAACGGTTTATTGACAATTGTAAGTAAAAAGGTGCGTTACTGTTAAATAGCTGTACATGATAATGTAAAGAACAACCAATGATTTGCGCAAACACTGTGTCATTCTAAAATAATTACCCGGCCTAACGACAGGGACAATAGAACTGTTTGAAATTTGAATTTCCCGCCACCTTAAAGAACATAAGATATAAAATTATTTTCTACAAAAATTGTTTTCGATGTATCTCATGCTTTTTATATATTTCAATAATTATTTGCTGTGATTAGATACCTAGGTACTACCAATTTTAGGTAAGTACTTTTCGATAGATCTCATGTTTTTTATAGGTATAATTACTTTTAAGAATAATTATTTGCTGTGATTCGATACCTAGGTACTACCAATTTTAGGTAAGTACTTTTCGATAGATCTCATGTTATTTATAGGTATAATTACTTTTAAGAATAATTATTTGCTGTGATTAGATACCTAGGTACTACCAATTTTAGGTAAGTACTTTTCGATAGATCTCATGTTATTTATAGGTATAATTACTTTTAAGAATAATTATTTGCTGTCATTAGATACCTAGGTACTACCAATTTTAGGTAAGTACTTTTCGATAGATCTCATGTTATTTATAGGTATATTTACTTGTAAGAATAATTATTTGCTGTCATTAGATACCTAGGTACTACCAATTTTAGGTAAGTACTTTTCTATAGATCTCTTGTTTTCGTGTTACCATCTAATAGACTCTATATTAAGATTAGATTTAGATTTTCATTTAAATAAGACATTCATTTAAAATGTTGTTTGATATGACGTGTTTAAAGAAATTTAAAACGAATTTTTTATTTTGGTAATTTCATTTTTTTTTTGGTAATAATATAATATACTTAATAGGTAGCTGTAATTACAAATACATATGAAGCATTGGTCAGTTTAATGTATATTTTCAGTTTAAAAGTACCCACCGTGCCTAATGTTATTAAATAATGAAAAAAAGTATTGTTGTTTATATTTTGACAACCCTGACGATATATTTTGACTATGTATGAAAATATCTTTATTGGGTGAACAACTTTGCCATTTTATCTGATATTTAAAGAGTTTAAATATTAGGTGCTTTAACAAATGGTCTTTAGACATCTATTGAATGAGGGCTCGATGGTTTCATCTATGCTGTATGGAAAAGTCTTAAGTTTTATTGATTGAAGCCTGCTGGTAAAGTTGCTAACTGGTAGCGCCATCTTTGCCATTTTTGTTTTTACACCATTTCTTTTTCCATCCTTCATCATTCTAAGAAATTGTTGACACGAGTATGTTCATTGACAAATAAGTTGTCTAGTGCCCAAACTAAAAACATTTCTCACAATTGTTACTAGGGCAAAATTTACATTGACTGCTCGACTCATGACAAAAGTGGTAAAGTTGCCAGGTTTGACGGTACTTAACTATAGGAAGTAAAAAATAGGCTAAATTTGCTAAAATATTATTGCCTAAAGTAACATTTCAATTTGATCTCTCTTCATCTGCTTGATTTATGCTTGATGAATCTGAAATAAAAAAAGGGTATGATTTAAATTATACATTAAAAGTATAGTCAAACCAATATATTTGGTAACAAATTATTATTTTATCATGGCTAAATGTTTGTCTATTTTTAAGGTTATGTCAAACAAACAAATTTCAACCTCTATGCAACATTTTGATTTCAGTGGGCAAAGTACGAATTTTTTACATACGTATCGAATTCCATACAAATTTTGGATTTTGAAATTTACTTTTGCATGGAGTTCTATACGTATTTACGCACGTAAATATTCGTACTTCGCCAACTGATCGTAAAGCACGTGGGCAAAAAACTATACAAACAAAATATGCCTGAAAACGATTTTAGGACCAACACGGTTATAGTCAGTCTTGCGCAACTTTAATACAAATTCTCGAATATATGAAACGGGTGCGAAATCAACTTCTACGTTTTCTACTCTAACGTATGAGCTTGTCTAGCTTGTAAACAGAGATTTACTTTAATATACGCGTCGCAGCTGTTTCAAAAAGAATTTTCTCTGTGGAAGTCCCACTTCTTCAACGTTAGCGGTTATACTCTGGCTATAGTATGAACCCAGCATTAAGCTAAATAATAACATATGGCAGGCTACCGAGTATGAGGTGCGAACTAGCTACGTAACAACGTTACGTACCGTCGACTAGAAGCGAGTGAGAGTTCGTCGAGAATTTTGGCAGCAACAGGGTGAGTGCCAGTCCAGAAACCGTTCCCGCACCACACACCCAGGACAGCGCATCGCGGTAGTAACTCGACCCGGCGGCGTCAGCGCTGAAACCAACATCCAAAATTCTTTATATCAGGCGAAAATCTTCAAAAATCCTAAAAGAATTTCTAGTAGCATTTTGATGCAGAATATAGAACTAGCCTAGTTTCTATATTGTGAGCGTTCTTCATCAATTCAATGTGATTGAACTGTTAAAGCGATTGGAACGGGGGTACTGATGCCGGCCGGTTTGAAAATATAATCAGGAAATTACTGGGCAAATACCTAATGGAAGGGCGATACTCCACCGAAGCGGAGCGCCGAAATTAACATGACGTGTTAATTCATTCGGTTTCTTCTAGGCAAGCGTGCTCCATCGTAGACCGCATCATCGCTTAACATCGGGCGAGTTGGCGGTCAAACGCAAGCATATTATTAGATTTAAAAAAAAACACGTCACGAAGGCATCCATTTTCGGGTAACATCTTGTTACTTTTGCCTCTATAGCGTTACCATAATCTATCATTCTAAGATCGGTCAAATGGATACTAACTACATCTGAATAAGCGCTATGGCGACTCCGCAAGCTAGCTTGTCGGTGAAGCTCATAAGACCATAGACGAAGGCCGAGGCCTCCGTCCTGACGCCGACCAAGTCAGCTGTGAGCGCCAGACTTGTCACCAGCATCACTGCACCGCCAAATCCTGAAATAAAATTTACAATGTAAGGTGATTATCCAGCCAACTTTCTTGCAAGATGGCCTGCCAGAACTTGGAATGTAAGCCCTATATATTTTGTTCCTATACCACAGAAGACATAATTAGTACAAGACACTAATATTTCCAATGACAAACTACGCGTCATCTATGAAAGAACCTGGCGACCATTCAAAGTTTCTCATTGGAAAATTCTGCTGTACACAACACAATATAGGGTTCATATTCCAATGTCAGAGTTCGTCCAGGTCAATTTGGCAAGAAAATATCGTCGTCATCGTATATGGGCGGATATAGCATACATACTCTTTAAATAGAATAATTATCAATTTAAAACACTACTTTATAAAATTAAAACACTGTTTTAAACTATCACGGTTGTTCACTAAAGTCATATGATTATTTACGGGATATTTACCGTGGTAAGCTTGTGGAATGAGCTCCCGTGAGCTCATTCCACAACCTTACCACTTTATAAAATTAGTAAAATATGCGATTTCGGTTACTTGGATGACATAATATTGCTATCCAAGTAACCGAATATTTCAGTTATTTTGTTTTTTGCAGGGATGTAACGGAGGTAGTTTTATCGGAACCAAAGGCGGAGTCGGAGTTTTTAAATTTGCTTTATCGGAATCGGAGGCAGGATCAGAAGTGGTGGCATGAAAGATAATTTTTATTTAAGGACAAATAAAACATTATTTAGTCAAATTTTAAAGTTAAGTTAAATGTTAAAGTTTAAAACACAAACAATGAAAAAAAATTGTCATATTTCCAAATAAACAAGCCGCCGCCGCCGCTATGTTATGCTTCGACCTCCGATTAAAACCTTCGATTTAAAAGTGTCGGAGCCGAAGTCGGAACCGAAGGTGTAATAATAATCGGTTCCGACTTAACGGAACCGGAGTCGAACCTCCGTAACATCCCTGGTTTTTTGTTATTTTAATTTAGCCAAACTACTAAACCAATTTTATTTTTATTTTTATGGGTCCAATCCGAAATTATATTCCTTTCAATAAAAATAAAAAACTGTCCATAGATGACGGAGTTCTGAGGCAACAAACATTATAAAAATATATAAAAATAAACCGAATCGAGAACCCCCTCCTTTTTTGAAGTCGGTTTAAAATTACGCAAAAACTGAAGAAATAAAAAAACGCGGGATTTCAACTAGTAATTAAAAATATAAGTTGGAAAATCCATAGCAACAGTTATTAACGAGTAGGTACATTGATAACGATTCACGTGACATATCATTTGTGTTATCATCTACTGGATTTAATAAACACAATGTCGTTATGTTCAGGTAATAATATATGTTAATGTCCGTGAGTGAGTGAGAGTGATGTTTAGGCCTACTCAACTCCATAATAGGGAATATGCATGTGTTTTTTTTATATTTTTTATCAACTGTTTACATCGTTATATCATAGTAAAAAATATAATTACAGTTGGATATGCTCAAATAATTTTTTAAAAGAATTTTTAAAACATCGCATAAATTTGAGCTGTTTGAACGCCGCAATTTTTCGCGGGCCTTGCATGACGTCAGAAGCCACGTTCTATGTTTGTTTACTATAGACGATACAGTTATTTCACACAGATTTTCAGTTTTATAGATATTCAGACCATGGAAGAAGCTAAAAAACATTTTTATAGGTATTGTCGTGTGCCAAAGTGTACAAACACTATTAGAAATACACCCGATAAAGTGTTTTTTCCTATTCCAAGAGATGCGAAATACGTAAACAATGGTGTAAGGTTATGAGAAGAGATGAAGTATCTCCAATATCATGTTTGCATTGTTGTGAAGATCATTTTAATGTAAGTATGTTATATTTTGATAGCATGGTGTGAGTTATAAGTATGTTTAGTATTGAATATTATGCACTCTGTACATCTAACTTGTAATAACATAACCTAAAAGTTCAATAAAACTTTTGTCTACAGTACTAATAGGTACTTACCTGTTTTTCCGTCGAGGATTTACAAAATCTAAATTTATTTCAGGTCGAGGAGGATACAGTAACTTATGTTCAATGCAACATAACGAAACAACAAGGAGGAAAAGTTACCCTACGGTTAAAGAAAAAAGTTGTGCTTCATATATTCCAGTGCTAAAAACAGAATATGCCACCACCAGTAGAGAGAGAGACAAAGATAAGCACTAATAAACGAAGCTCTCTCAGAGTTTACTGCCAAAAGTAGCAATGTTTTAGACATTTCTGAACCTCTAGAAACAAGTGATTATGAAGCGAGGCCCAGTACTTCCCATACTGATGTCTGTGATGCTTATCAAGCGAGGCCCAGTACTTCTAATATTGATGTCTGTGATGATTATCAAGCGATGCCCAGTACCTTCCATATTATAGTTGGTGATAATGAAGACAAATTACAGGGTGACAAAGCTGTGCAAGTGAATATTAAAGCGAAGTACAGAAGTAAATGTGTTCATTTAAGAAGTTTGACTTGATGAACTTCACGAATAAAATCAGCTCTGACTAGTTTCAAAAAGAAAATTATTTGTAGATAACCCAGTTGGTGGTATATGTATTTCTTCTGGAGTGTTTACCCCTTAATAAAGCAGTGATGGCTGACAGAGGATTCAAAGACTTGTCATGTTAGTTAGAAGCTAAAAAATTTACCCTCATTCAACCACTTTCTGTTTCAAAGTCCTCCCCCAGCGCTCTTACAAACAGCTCTCTGTGCCGAGGCTGTCTACAGGTGAATGAGACCGTGGAGCATGCACTACTGCATTGCAAGCCCACAGAAGATATACGATTAAGGTCGAGACTCCTTGAAGAAACTCAACAACACCAAGTCTCCAATACCACAACACCTGGCGAAATAGGCAGTAGAGCAGTTTAGTCAGCGACCCAAAGCCGCTTGGGTCGAGCTTGGCTGGTTTGGGTAGGCTTGCAGAGGCAAATTCACAATACGCCCCAAGCGGGATGTCAGTGCAGGTCTTATCACTCTTACTTTAAATTAGCAGACCATAATTTAATTCCTATCATAGATGGTGTAATAATAGCACACGACAAGCTGTGTAATAATATGCAGGATGTATTAATAAAAAAATTATTAAAATTTACATTAATTTTATTTAAACTCAATGTACATTTACTTATTTATTTTAGGAAAAATTGCTTTACTCCAAAACAGGATACATTTTTCCAATAAATTTTCACAGTTGTCTGCCATAATCCACTTCTATAATACTTACTTTTTTAGTTGTTTTATAATCATTATGAGCAACACAAAAGAGGGCCTTAGCTTTATTGGAAAAATGCATCTGCAGTTGCACCTGTGCCATGTATTTTCAAGCCACTTTATTCCCCGAGCTGATATATCGGCTGATGGCTTGTTCTGATGTCGTACATTTTATTTCGAGCCACGCCAAAAATGCAAGTGTGCGTGCGTTGCCCCCTAAAACAAAATAAAATTAAATTGAGTCATATGTTTATTCTAAACAATACTGAAAGATAATTTAAAATAAAAATTGTTTCTATGTTAAATTAATTAAAATATAAAACATTTTTTTTTTTAATGAAATTGGTGCCTTCCTGTTTATCTATTACTACAGCTTCTTAACAACTACCTACGTAGTTGTTAAGAAGCATATAATGAGCCATAACTACTTAACATGATATCATCATTTGTGTCAATGTTCGCCTGGTTATAGCTTGGTTGGTTTAAAGTGCTCCAACCTGATTGCACTGAAGCTAAGCAACGGCCAGAGTTATTTTAGGTGACATTTACAGCTTAGCACTACCTTGGTTCAGATGACAAATTCAGTTAATGGCTACGGTTGAAGGATCTGTCACACTGCCTGCGTTCTCCGTCCTGTGGTCTGGTCAAAGAGACCGCTGCTGCTAGTCCGGTGCATTCTCTGTGTTCTTTCCACGTGACCACAAAGTCAGAATGCATTTTAACAAAATATATGGAATCTGCAAACGATGTTCACACATGATAGGGCAGCGTTCATTTTGATCGGACCGCAGGACGGAGAACGCAGGCAGTGTAACAGATCTTTTATTTTCTAGAGCAATACTCGTAGGCCAAGTCAGAGCCCTTTCGTGGCGCCTTACACTAGCCACTGAGCGTTTTCAAGAAGAAAGGAAGGATAACCTACCTGGGTGTGCCACACAATCTTGACATTGAAAAGAAAAGAATAATTTCTTCAGTTTCATTGCAAACAGCTGTTACAGCGTAACATTTCTGTCAAACATTATGCTCTGGTGTAATTCGAGCTTATGTCCCCATCTTGTTTTACTTGTACACAATTATCCTACTGCTGAATCACCATAAGATTCTCGTTCAGATCTGTAACAAACAATAAGTACATAAGTATTTAGAGGAAACAGAATTCACAACAAATTTTGTTTCTTAAAAATTCACGGAAAGTTACGGAACATAAGTAATGTTAGGTATAATTACTTGTAAATTATTATAATATAGACAGTAGAGCAGCAGCTTCATATTTTTTTTAATGACCAATGATTATTTAAATGTTATGTTTTGGTAATTACTGCCGAGTGCATTTATGCGTAAAAACCTATGTAATGGATTAAAATATATCACGGATTATAACAATTACCTTGCAGCTTTTACTCCTTTGATCTCAGCAACCGTAAACTTTGGATTTGATGCAAAATATGCTGTCATCATGAATGCATCTATTTTTGGTAGATTGTCCGATTGTGCTTTGACAAAACCAGTCTCAGTCATCGTCCTAAATGATCTCTAGTCTCACGAGAACGCTAAAATTACACTAGCTAATGGAAAAAACCACAGGAACTCAATATAAAACTATTTTTCTCTCAAACACTACTAACACAGTATGAATATCGACGCCGATTTATGCGATGTTGTGGCTTTTGACGTCACGATTCGTTTCGACCAATGGTGAAGCGTTTCGCAAATTTGAATTTCCCTCTTATATCTTGCACTTTTTATTTAATATTTTAAGCAATTAAAATGCAACTAAATAAAAAAATATCTTTCAAGATATAAAGTCAGAACAATAAAGATTCGGAAAAAAATTATTTCAGCCATATTTAAACCACATGCATATTCCCTATTGCTGGAAGGGATTTAAATTAAATTTGGTACTTTTTTTTGGTACACCACTTTTATAATGGAAAACTTTACAGGCAGCCCCAGTCCTGGAGTATTGCGAGAGAAGCGGTCGCTCTAGGTGCCACAATGCCAAAAGCGAATAAAAAAACGATAAAAAATAAAAACATTTGCATTTTCTGTAACCAGCATAAAATTTTGACGTGGAATTAGTTTACATCCTGGATTAGCACATGGGCTACTTTTTGTTCCGGAAAATGATTGATTCCTGTAATTATAATATACTAGCAACCCGCCCGCCCGTCTTCGCACGGGTGTAATTTACGTGCGAAGCCGGGGCGAGTCGCTAGTTATATATATAAACCTTCCTTGAAAATTTATCTAACTGATGGTGAAAACCGCATCAAAATCCGTTGCGTGGTTTAGGAGTTAGCGGCCATACGTACATACAGACAGACAGACAGACGCGGAAAGCGACTTCAATTTATACTATGTAGAGAACTATGTAACATGTATATGCATAGTTTTCAGAAATGAATGGCGCCGAAAGACATTCTCGCTTTACCCTGATGAAAGACTAGGGCGCTTTTAAAGGTCTACATAGCGGGTGAGACCGCATGGCGTAGCTAGCTATATACTAAAGAGATAACATATCAGTAAAAACCTAATTTTATAAATACGTGACTAACGAAACAAGATGTAGATATAGAATTATCTTTACCTTTACTGTAATTTAAGCTATTAGGTCACATGCTAGGTATAAAAAGGCATAATTACAAAACTATAAATACTTGACCATGATCTGACATTGCAGCTGTGAATACCTCAAATGAATTTCTGCGATAGAGGTTACAGCTGTTACCTATTACTGTTAATGACCACCGGCCTCGTGAGAGTTGAACCGGGCACCGAGGCTTCCGCACAAAAAAAGTGTTTTCTTTAATTCGGATCGTGATCCGAAGCGCGCGCCTGACTCACACTTGGCCGGTGTTTGTTATTTTACTTTAAAGTTTGTACTATAATCATGCTAAGTTTGTCGCTTATGCGTTTTACCGTTTATACGCTAGACTCTAGCGGCTAGAGCAATAACAAAACTATATTTACTGTTTTATTTATTTATTTATTAATCGAGTTAAAAAAGAGGGGGTTTTCAATTAGTATTTTAGTTACCTCAGAACTCCGTTATTTATGAACCAATTTGAAAAAGTCATTTACAACACATTTGCTCAAAAAGTGCACTTACGAAGCCTGAATACATCTTTCGAAAGTTAAACATTACGGATCATACAACGGAGCGTGCTGTAATGAATTTGTCCGCACGCTCCGTTGTATAGCACCGTGCGTGTACTTTACGGTATTTTTTTAATTTCCATTTTTTGTTTTTTTCTCGCAAATGTGTTGTAAAACGTTGTATGGCACACGTGCGGATTGGTTATTACAAACTCGTGATTATGGTAAGCCCTCGACTTCGTCTCGGGCTTACATTCGTCTACTCGTTTGTAATAACCAACTTTCCGCACTTGTATCATAAATAACTATTTTTATTTGAATTTCACATTGCCCCATAGAAATTTCATTATAGTCAGTTTTGGTGTTTGGCTTGACCGGAACCTTACCCTAAGCATACGACGAAAAAAATCGTGATAATCATTGCCACAAAATATATAATATGCACGCGCCACTATGCTATATAACTATATAACTATGCGAGAGAAGCGATTAGAATTCTGCCTCAAGTCTGGGCAAAAACTTTGTACATTATTTTGTTTGAAATATTATTATACCTAAAGAGATCCTATTCAATTCTACTGTAATAGTCATATGTAATAATGTAATATGTCAGACTTTGATAAGAAGTAAGAGTTAAATCACTCACCTATCAGTACCGCGACCAAATAAACAAAGTACACTGTATAGTTTGTATCCGTCTCTGAGGCCACATAGATCCACACGAACCCAGCGAGAGCGCAGGCAGATCCGACCAAATAGTTGACCTTCCTAGAGATGGACCGTGGCGCCACCCGCTGCACGCCAGCCGCGCCCAGGCTTCCCAGGTACAAGGCTAGTGGAATCAGTGCCAGGGACTTAGCAGCCAGCCCTAATGTACGGTGAAGGTACAGCGGTATTAGCACTTGAGATACATTTACAACCAGTCGTGTGCTCATGTAGACGCCAGCTACCTGAAAAAGAGATCGAAACTTCAACTCTTTATTTATATTGTTTGAGAGGAATTGGTGGAGCCGAAGGCAACTCTAAGAGGCGCTGTTGAATATAAACTACAATTTATTTATTATTACTGTACTATTTTGGCAAGCAGCAAAATAAACCGTAAAAAAGAATACCAATATATGGTAAATACATATAAATGGAAAAAATATACCACTGGTTGTCAGCAACTATTATTTTTAATGGTCTGATGGAGCTGCCGTGGTGGCCAGGTAAAATATTGACAGCAGATCAGACCAGATTCATATTATGCAAGTTGATTTACAATACAGTAGGTACTAGGTATTAATTGAGTCATCGAAGTAGAAACTGAGTATGAATAACAAAAAAATATTTATTACTCGCTGGGCTAGTTACCCGCGTAGATTTTCCGTCACAAACGGAGGTCAGAAACTATATATTTTCCTGGTATAAAAAGTATCGTAAGCCTGCGGTTACATAGATTCTATAGCTGCGTGAAAAAGAAATAAACAAATTACCAAACAAACATTTTCGCACGACTGTGACATACACATTATATCTATGTAGCTACAACATGGTCTGACCTACAATGGTTCTTAATGTTCATATTTCATGCAGTATCGATAAACGACGACGATAAGGGCTAAAGTATGCCAATTTTATTGAAATATGTATTTATCTAGTTTACAAAACAAAAGTAATATCATCAATTGTTTGTTATGAGTCAGAAAATTATTGTTGTTGTGCTGTGTAGCACACAGCAATTTTGAATGTACTTTTTAGGGTTCCGTATCCAAAGGGTAAAAACGAGACCCTATTACTGAGCCTACGATGTCTGTCTATCTGTCTGTCTGTTTGTCCTACCTATTAACGGCTGTATCTTTCGAACCGTAATAGATAGCCAGTTGAAGTTTTCACAGAATATGTAATGTTACGGCGGACTAATTAAAAAATATAGTCAAAATGACATGGGGCTCCCATACAACAAACGTATTTTTGTATTAGCTCTAATGTAAAAACGGTAATACGTACAAGCGTCAAACTTGGCATGATTATAGTACACACTCTGAAGAATAACAACATTAACAACAAATAATAAATAATGGCTAAGTGCGAGTTGGTGATAAATTTCTGTTCACCACCGTTCCTTGTACGATTACTGAAGTTAAGCAACGTCGGGCGCGGTCGGTACTTGGATGGGTGACCGCCTGGGCATGATGTCTTTTTGCACTACTTTTTTGCACTTTAGTAGCTAACAAGCTATGTGGTGGTACGGAACCCTCAGTACGCAAGCTCGATTCGCACTTGGCCAGTTTTTATTATTAGATAATAAGAACGTTTCAGAATAAGACCGTTTCTTTTGACTTAAATATAGCCTAATAATTAATATGGCCTTGGTATTGGTACACATGGTAGATGTTGGATGCACTTAGGGTCTGGACATACGATGTGTTGCGGCGATAGATCGAAGTGGCACCAATTACTTATGCGGGTTTTTTTCAATGTTCGCTTCTTTCTGCTACGTCTCGGTGCCCGCAAGGTCAGCGTGGAAGCAGTGCAACCGTAGCACCGCGCTACCACCGCCGCAAGACATCGTCTGGTCGGGCTATCGGCGTCAGTTACCTGATATAGAAGTGGCTTCCGTAGGAAATCACAGTGAGTCGTGCTACTGTCCTGTGCCTGTAATTGTTCCTGATGCCTCAGAGTGCTCTTCTCACTGACCAGCAGATGAAACAGGAATGACATCACGATTCCGACACTCAGTACTATGTAAACTACATGTCGGAATTTCCACGAGTCTTCCGGGCTGACCTGTTTAAAGAAACGAAATTTGAGTCACAACTAAAAATAAAAAATAAAATTATCTAGATTAATATTTTTACCTGTAGATTTTTTTATATAACGTCTAAATTGGAGTAAATGTGGCATTGCAAACTATATAATTGATAGGTATGTACAACGATGCTCGGACGATTTTTGACGGATTTCACTTAGATATTGTGACCTTATAAAATTAAAAATAAAAATCAAGACATTTTTTCACACACGGTCATCTGACCCCAAACTAAGCAAAGCTTGTGATATGGCTGCCAGAGACTGATATACATACATATATAAATTTAAATACATACTCAAATAGATATAAACAAACAGATATAGAACAAACACAACTGTTCATCACATAAATGTTTGTCTTAGACGGGAATCGAACCCACGCCCCCAAGCTCAGAAGGCAGGTTCACTACCAACTGGACCAACGGGCTATCAAATCTATAGGTATTGTATTT
Organism: Agriopis aurantiaria; assembly: GCA_914767915.1. Taxonomy (NCBI): domain Eukaryota; kingdom Metazoa; phylum Arthropoda; class Insecta; order Lepidoptera; family Geometridae; genus Agriopis; species Agriopis aurantiaria. Next base: position 7,580,067 of record OU611983.1, on the reverse strand, counting down.
GGTGGCAGCATGCCTAAAAACCCGCACTCTAGACAACCTGAATGAGGCCATAGAGAGTGCTGTTGGGGTGGCCGATATGTGGTCAAACACTATCATCATAGTCTGTCCTGAATGACCTACCGCTGGGTATAGGCCTCCCTTTGTCTATGCCACTCTCCCCGGCCTCTCGACAGTTGATCCACTCGTTACTCATTCATTACTATTGATGTTGTCAGTCCACCTCATCCTTGGTCGATCCGTGTTACGCCAACCTACTCTCGGCCACCACAGTCAAAAACTATAGGTATATAAATTATTCATGGAACATCGACTTGAAATGAAGCAGTGAGATATTAAAAGAAAATGTTTTACTTCAGCACAATATTATTGCAGTTGTCAAAAAAATAAATAAATAAAATAGGGTTACGCAGAAAGGGTGTACTAAGCCGAAAGGGGTCCATTATAGTCATCATTATGAACAACTTTTACTAAGGGATACTAGATCCCTTTCGGCTTAGTACACCCTTTCTACGTAACCCAGTAGAATAATAGAAACAAACTTGCTTATCAGCTGCACCACCAACATGCAGTACAGCCCATGTGATGATGTACACAAATAGATTGGAAAACACTGTAAAACCATATCTGCGGGGGAAAAAAACAGATTATGTACTACTTTAAGTATTTTATCAAAAGAGCTTCTGAGTCATAAGGTCAAATGTCACATGGCTTTTTATGATTACGATAAGGGACAATAGTGCCAATGTTTGTAGTGTCATTATAAATTAATTAGTGGATGTGTTTTACGTAACTTTGCAAAATAATGCCTATTATATTGCTTGCTTCAAAACCGTATGTGGTTTTTATGTAGATATTTTGTCTTATCAGCGGTTAATAGTAAATTGTCCCACAAGTATATAAAATAAGTTAGCCTGACCAGAAAGAGTTCAAGGGCATCATTATTTAACATGAGGCAAGGTAGCGGTTAAACGTAAACCTATTATTAAATAAAAAGAAACATTTTGTGATGTTTCCAAAACTCCATAGAAGCCTCTAGTAAAATCTTCACCATTTTCATAGGGCATGATGCGGACTTGCGGACGTGACTTACTTTGCTGACTGTGGCTACGAATTGTTTGACGATATTTTATTCCACTTGAATATATTTAAAGTACTTGATACGGGCAACTACACAAGACATGGGACGCCAAAATCCTCTCAAGAGGAAAGAAGAAAATGAAAACTTGTGACGAGTTATTATAAAATACCTGACAGCTGTCAAATGTGTCCTCGTATGGTCATCTTCTGATAATTCTGGTATAAGACTCAAGTGTGATATTTGAACGGCCGCCCAACCAATTTGAAATATCACTATGAATGCGGCATAATAGTACATTTGAGCCCATTTATGCGTGGTAGAGCATCCGATGCATTCGGAGAAGATGAATGGGAATGATGCTAGAACACAGGCAGTACCTGAAACGGGACGAAGACATGTTTATTTCTTTATATTCAGCATCCTGTGTTTGAAACCAAGGGCTTGATTTTTTTTAATCATTCAATGTGAATTTCATTCGTGCATTCGAAAAATATTCACCTGTGAATTCAAATGCGAGTGATCCTGATTCAGAATGACTGATCTGATGATTTTGAATAAAACAAATTCTGGGTTACCATTTTTTATTTTTTTTTAATTATACCAGTTTATTCAAATATACCTATGATGTAATTCTATTTTAATAGTAAATTAACAATTCATAGTTTTTAATTAATAGGACTCACCAAACAAATGCCAGATTTTCCTTCTGCCATACCTTGCACTGAGCAAGTTGTCTGTGTGATCAGAATGATATCCAACAAATGGGGTGGCTAAAGCATCCACAACTTGACCAATCAGCATAAGGTTCCCTGACTGAGTGGCGGTGAACTCAAGAACCAGGTGAAAGAATACCAAAAAGTATGTGAACCATAAACTTGCACATACATCATTAAGTACATGACCGATTCCAAATCCTAGTTGCAGCCTCAAGCTATTCGATATGTCCACAAATTCATTATCCATTTTTATAGTGTTATTATTAAATATTTTACATAGGTCTTACTATTCAGTGTCAAAGTTGTAATTTATTACTTGGAAAGAGCAGGCTTTGACTTATCATTACAGTGTCACTTTCTGTAATTGCTGGTTACTTAGAGTTAAACTGATAAAACTATCACAACATCACCAAGAACGACTTGTAGGAGTTTCGTCTATGCAGCATTGTACCCACAGAACAATATTTTACTTCAATGAGTTTACATACGTAGGTATAATAAAAGATCGTTGTTTTACCTACTCAAGATTGCACCACAAACCAATATACGGTAAATATAAAAATAGACGTATACTCCACATCCACAATCAACAGCAACAATGAATCCCACGTAACAAAGACGTGAAATTAAATAATTATTATATTTTGAATTTTTAGTGAATCCGCAAAACAAATTCTACGGACGGACGGACGATCTTTGACGTGAGACAGTGACGTGAGTGACATTCAGTGACAATGACAACTGTTTGACCTTTTTTTTTTGTTTTTGATTGTCTGCAGAGGCTTTTTGACCATGTCTTTATTTCTTATAGTCATAGTCACAGTCAGAGTTAAGCGAAGTAAGTCACGGTCATGTTAAACTCATGGCCCAGTAAATTGGCGGAGGCTTTACGAGAGGCTTCTATGGAGTTTTGGAAAAAACATGAAAAGACACGTTTCCTCTCTATAAATCACTTACCCACACTCGAGTACGTTCACGAACACTTCATCATCATCATCATCATCGGCCAGAAGACGTCCACTGCTGAATATAGGCCTCCCACTTTAACCTCCACACTGAACGACAGCCTGCCTTTTGCATCCACTGGATGCCAGCGACTCTCACTATGTCATCGGTGGACCGATGTCATCTAGTGGGAGGCCTACCTACGCTGCGTCTTCCGGTTCGTGGTCTCCACTCAAGAACCTTTCTTCCCCATCGGTTATCGGTTCTTCAGGCATAAATGACAGTAAAATACGGTAGACGAGGTAGTATGACCTTAATGGTTTTAGCCTTCTCAGTAATGAGCGAAAGAAAAAAAAACACAATTTCAACTATTTTCAACATCAATGCCAATTTTTTAACTATTGTCAATGTCGATGTTCAATAATCTTATACGATTAAATTAAATTTTTCAATTTTCATATATTTCGTATATTTTGAAAAAGAAACGCCTCATAAAAATATTTAATTTGAACTGTTTTTCAAATGTAAATTTTTCTCACATTATATATATTGTCTGCTGCGTGAAAAGCCAAGCTTGAAATACATTGACCATTTCAAATGGGAACCGGCAATGCTTTAATTTACTCTCTCGCACTAGTGCATATTTTCGCACTATCTGTTTATGGAGATAAGTTCAATGAAGAATTGTTTATTAAATCTTTACCACCGACACACGTGTATTCATATTTTCAGTTTATAACCATAGTGGAGCATGATTCTTCATGTAAGTATAATCGACGTTAACCTGCCCTGATAAGGGTATGACGAACATACTGTTATCAGTTCTATTATGCTTTACAGATGAACATTCCAATCTGTCTCCAAGAGCGCTTACAGAAGTGATAAATTACTTTCAAGTAGAAGAGTTACATTTGACCCTTACAGAAGGACAATGGAGGCATGATAAATGGGGCTATCCAGTGCTCGACGCCGGCCCAGGCGCTGAATTATACGCGTGGTTTGCACCCGAAGTCAAAGATGTAGATACTCAATGGAGAAAACTCAGTGCCACACTATCTGGCCTCTTCTGTGCCTCATTAAACTTCATAGATACCTTCAACACTGTTACTCCTCAAATGCCTCTATGGCCCATGGGTGCGGTTAAGCCTAGTCAAAACCTTACATCACAGTTGCGATATGCATCACTGCCGAGAGAAATAGTTTGTACAGAAAACTTAACCCCGTGGAAAAAACTGCTCCCTTGTGAGTCGAACCGTGGCTTCTCATCACTGCTTAATTCAAGAATGATCCACAACACAAATTATCATTCAATAGGAGTTCATGTGAGAAATGTGTGTAAAACAAATGAATGTACCGACACTAACCTAGAGATAAAACAAACTGTGGCACTGGTTTATGATCATAAGATAGTCGGTGGAGTTGACTGGTCTTTTAGGAGACTGTTTGGGCAAGGACTCCCTGGAGCTTGTCCTCTCTCATCCAGCAGCAAAGTTTTTGTCGATGTAACCTCTAATAATACCCAGCCATTTAAACTGACCCCACAGCCGCAATCAGTTGTGGTATCACAGAGAGGAGGCAGTGAGACTACTCTGGCTGTCTATAATATACCAGTAGGTAATCAAATGATCAACATTGCAGCCAAATATGATAGCCAAAATGACATCCCTCTGGCCATCCCACCACCCTTGTACTTCAATAGATATGTTCTCGGTTTTGGCAAGGAATTTGGAGGCATTGTGACAGAGTTGACAAACAATTTTTGGACTCCAATACATGTTGTTGTCATGGAAAACGCTCCATGGTGGCTTCCAATACAGCTGAGCACTTTAAGAATTAATGGCAAAGCTCAGAGTAAATTAGTCATATCTCAGTATTATTCACCTGGGCGAAGTAGACAGAAGCCCTACCATTTAGAATTACTGCTGAAGCTGCCCCCGAGATCAACCACTACAATCACCATAGACTTCGAATTTGTCTTTCTGAAGTGGCAAGAATACCCTCCAGATGCCAACCATGGGTTCTACATAGGTTCTGCCTTGATATCTGCAAACCTGCCGACTGCTAAGAATTACACCAGTCTGCCCATAACTGGCTCTTCATTTGATTCAGTCATCAATGCATCACAACCATGTAAGTATGACAATGTTAGAACTAAGTAAATTTTAAGGGATGATTCGGTCAAAGGTCGTTTGTTTGCCTAGTAAACACCTATTAACCGTGGACTTAAACACTCCAAGATTGTAATACTGCGGAAACACATACGAAGGCACAGCGTTCCATTGTTATGCTGGTCTAATTAAGAAAGAGGAGGAAAAATGCTTGGTGGTGATTGAATGGTATTTCGAACTTGTAAGGGTGATGATTAGAGAAAAAAAGTGTACTTAGGATATTGGAAAGGTGGTGAGGAACAAGTTTGTGTACTTCACACCATCACACTCCAATCCAATGCACACTATCTGTAGAAAATCTGCATTATGCAACACATGTGCGTTTATGACATCTGGGGAGAGTAGGAAAACTTGCTCACTCTCACCGAGTATGATATGAATCCTTGATCTCGCCATTGATGATGGCACTGTCTGGAGTCATCGCTGTGGAGTTGCCATGCTGTCGCCGTCCAGTCTAGGGTTAATTTTTTTTGTGCCTCTCTGTTCTTTTGTCATGCCATCTAGTGCCTAAACGGTCGCTCGGTACCAAAAGGTAAACATTATTTTGCTTTGAACTGTATGATTTGTCCCGACTTAGTTTACTGGATTGAATAGACACTTTTTATCCTCGGACAAAATGTGAGTTAAAATCTGAAGCACAGAATAGCACAGTTTTACAATCATTCCTTTTAATGTTACAGGGTACCCAGCTGTTTTCCGGACAAACGGCGCAATGGTGTCACTACCCACTCCGGATTTCAGTATGCCTTACAATGTTATTTGTCTAGCATGTACAGTGGTCGCTCTAGCATTCGGCCCTCTTCACAATATCTGTACTAAAGAACTTATACTGAAACCTTTGAATACTCCTGTGTCATTAATGCAGAAAATTATGAATTTATTTAAAAAGAAACAGGAATAACTTATTTATAGCCAAAGACTAGTCTGATTAAATTGATTCTTTTTATAGAGTTGTGATTTAAAAGGTGTTTTTATTAATTGTAACTGGCATAGCCTGCTCTAGGGGTTTATTTGGGGTCTATCTATAGGATACAATACAGGCCGGTCTGTCCCATAGGGTAAGTGCAGTATTTTTTTAATAAGTAAAAAAAGAAGGGAAGTTTCTCAATTGCATCGACATTTTTTTAATGTATGTATGCCAATTACTCTGTCATTAGTGAACCGATTATGTGCTTTTTTATGAAGTAGAGGAACTAGAGGAAGTTCTCGTCCTACATTTTTTTTGTTAACTTTGGCTCAATTTTGACCTTCAATAGTATGAATAATTTTGATCGAGCTCCTGATGATTTAGCAATATCATTAAGGCGCTGCGCAAACGTAGACACATTTTGTTGCCGACACGGCACACCCAGTACCAATCAAGTGGAAGCAACTGGACACAAAGTCGGCACAGACAGTTGCTGATTTCGTACTGTTTATATATAGAAATCAAATATTCATTGGTAGCTTGTATCCGACACAAGACACAAAAATATCCACGTTTGCGCCCTGCCTAATTTTGTTCGAGCAACTATTTATTTAGCATAATTTATATTTTTTTCTATTTATGTATTTAAAACTATGTATGTATATCAGTCTCTGGCAGCCATACCACAAGCTATGTTAGTTTGGGGTCAGATGACCGTGTGTGAAAAATGTCCCGTTTTTTTTATTTTATTTTTATTTCGAAGTCAGGTATGTCCAACTATGTAAACAAACATGGCGTTATTCGACCAATGACAGCTCTGAATTTCCTTGCTAGTGATTATTATTGGTTGCTTGTCTGCCATATTTGTATTTGTCTATTATAGCTGCAGTGGATTGCAATAAGTTGAATGAAAATCTAAATTTCTATTATCTTTTGCTAGGTTTTTTAATGTAAGATTGTAGCTGGTAGCTAATATACTCTAGCAAGAAATCTCTATATTGAAAATGCAGTTAGCTTTTTGTAATGCAGCTGTAAGAGCTAAATATTCTTGGACCAATAGTAAAAAGACAGACTAAATATACACGTTTTTAGTGAGCTTTTGAACTACTTGAAGTATTCTTTTAGTCTTGCTCGCGTACTGGCTAGTTAGGTGGAGAAACTAACATACAGTGCAACAAGTGCAACTTAAGGGTTGACGCCAGTAGCACATCTCCGCCGCGAAATCGTAGCAGCGAAATCGCTACTGGTTGAAATACGAATCTTATGTAATGTTCCTTATAGCAGAGTATTAAATACGCGTGGGAGAAACGCCAAACGTGTCGAGCGGTGCCCCCGTTCCAAGTTTCTACTGTACCTACGTTACACGATATAAGGTTTACATTTAAACTAGCATTGGTTTCGCTGCTACGGTTTCGCGGCAGAGGTGTGCTACCGGCGTGAGACACCATCTAATTTTCAGAAATAACCGAATTTAACATTCCAATAAACAAATGAAAAATATAGTTACATCATCTTGGCAATCTCTACTGGGTTACGCAGAAAGGGTGTACTAAGCCGAAAGGGGTCCTTTATACTCGTCATTATGAACCTTTTACAATGGGAGCAACCCTGAAATTAAGAAAAAAATATCAGCTTCTACATAAACTTTCTCGAGTGTGAATGATCATTTTCTATAGAACAGTGATATTTTTTCGATATTTCCAAGTTGCTCCCATAGTAAAAGTTGTTCATAATAAAAATATAGATATTATAGACCCCTTTCAACTTAGTACACCCTTTTCGTGCAACCCTGTATGTATTATGGTCTCACCATGGAAATAGAATAGTAGCTAGATCTCACCTTCTTTCTCGATGACCTTATAAACTCATGGCAAAAATCTAATGGAACATCCTGTCAATGTCTGACAAATAAGTAGCATGACAAATGTTTTTAAATCATTTTTTTGTATTATCATAGTGATCAAGTATAATTTATTTGTATAAGATTTGCCTAAGTATTATATTTTACAGTTATCTTTGAATTAAGATATTAAGACTTTGATATCTACCTACGTACATTAATTATGGATCCAGATGACGATGGCGCGATGATGGGATGGAATGGGTAACTATTTTTGTTTTCTCAAAGATTGAATACTATAATTTGGTTACATGATAGTATGCACATAGGGAAGGTAATCAACTAGTCACTAGATTTACAATGTGCCATTCAAACGGCGCACGTTTTTAGAGTTCAGTACCCACAGGGTGTCAACGGGACCCTATTACTAAGCTTACGTTGCCTGTTTGTCCGTCCTACTTTTCGAACCGTAATAGATAGTCCGTTGAAATTTTCGCAGAATATGTTATATTACGGCGGATTACCTAAGAAATAATAATAAAGTCAAAAAGGAAAACCTAAACCTGACCCCATACAACAAAACGAAACTCCGAGCATAGGTATATCCATTTCGCGTTGTGTGACTTTTTTTTCTTTTCTAAAAGGCAGTTAAGGACCACGTCTCAATACTACTTGTTTATAAAATTTCATAAAGATGGAATTAATGGTAAATATAAAGATAATATATGGCTATTATTTAAACTGTCAGCTAATTAAGAGGTTTCGGTCTGCTCCAAAGTAGTTTGTCAGCAAAAAAAGTTCATTGAGCTGCTAGAAGCACAATCTAAAACTGATATGTGGAAATCTATGGGATAATCTATGTTCAGCAGTGGACGTCTTCTGGATGATGATGATGATCAGGTACATGTTGCCTGGAACATAAAAGACGTTGCGGCTAAAAGCATAGCATTGAAATGTGTACCATATAGTACAAAAATTATTGTTTATTTTCAAAGTTTCGTAACCCGTAGTACTTATCTATGTCTGTTGCTGTTAATAGATACGACGAATGTTGCCTTGCCGGTGTTTCTCCATCATATTGTCCAGCGGGCTTCGAAAAAGTCCTGGATTTTGGAAATGTCGGCCTGATCATATATCGACGTTTAGAAAAGTTTAAAAATGTGAGTTTGAAATAGTATTAGGGTGCTTTTCCACCAGAAATGTGACATGCTGCTAAGCTTTGGACGAAGTAAAGCTAAGCTACGAAACTATGAGACCGTTTTCACTAATGATAGGAGGTATAGCGGACCCGGACCGGGTGAGATGTGCTTTGAAGATGCGCGACTCGTGTACACCTTTCATAGCTCACGTCCGCAGCTGCCATCCTTAGCACGCATCCCTTTAACAAAAACATAACGTTGAACTCGTTTCCACTAGTGCTAAGCTAAGCTATGAAAATAAAGGTTCCTTGGTGGATGTCAAATACATCCGTAGCTACACAGCGTAGCACATCTCTGGTGGAAAAGAACCCTTAGGTATGTTTGTATCCTACTCGCGAAAGTTTGTATGTATGGATGTATACATGTATGGATGTTTGTTCCTCTTTCACGCTGCAACGGAAGAACGCATCGACCTGTTTTTTTTGGCATGGGTATAGTTCAAGAGCCAGAGAGTGACATAGGCTACTTTTCATCATCATCGTCACCATTTTTTATCACTACGCGGGTGAAACCGCGGGGCGCAGCTAGTTGTTCATAAGGCTAAGTTAAGGTTTGTGGATCCCAAGCAGGTTGTCAAGAGATGGCGCTTAAGATGCAATTTTTTTAATTAATTTTTACGCCGTAAATTGCTATGCAATATGAACTAAATCTAATATCGCGGCCATATTATACCTACGACCTACATCACACATCGGTAGCCATTAAACGATCACTGCAGGATTGATTGATTAACTCTTTATTGTTCACACTTTAAATTTGATACAATGGACAAAAAACTCTTAAAAACTAGTGTAACAACTGGCGGCCTGATCGCTAAAAGCGATCTCTTCCAGGCAACCTTAGGATGGAAAGGATTTATAAAAGACGGACAGGACAAAGGCCTCCCTCTTAGAGAAGGGTGTTGCCATAATCCCCAAGCTTGGCAGGTGGCTTGGAGATCGCAGTACGTTTACAATGTATTAATATGATGCTGCTGCCTACCCTCCGGTCGCGGGTTCTGGTCGTAGTTTTAGGACATACCCAGGCCGGTATACCTACTAATACAATGATTGTTAATTATACATACAAACGGACAGACAGATGAACACAATAAAAATTAAAAGGGTTGCATTTGCTACGGATCCCTAAAAATGAGAGAGAGTACATAAAGATACATAAATTAAGCACTTATTACCATTCGCTATTTATATTTTCACAGGTGAGCCAAGACAAAAAAGGAAGAAATATAAGTACCTTAAAAACCGTTATTGTTCATAACATTAGTGACACGGATGTTACGTCGGAAGACTTTTTACGAGAAATGCGTACGTTTCCACAGTCTGTCACATTCATAATAATAATTCTCAATATCAAAACACCGACTTCAAAAGTCACAGGAAGGCAAAATACCAAGAGTGGTAGTGTTCGATTCCCACCTAGGGCATACATTTATGTGATGAACATTTGTGTTCAATAGTTCATCACATAAATGGGTAATATCTATTTAAGTATGTATTTAAAAATATCTATGTATGTATATCAGTATCTGGCAGCCATATCACAAGCTTTGCTTAGTTTGGGGTCAGATGACCGTGTGTGAACAAATGTCCCGAATATTTATTTATTTATTTATTATCTTTGCAAAATACGCAATTTCGTTTACTTAGGTATTTTTGTTTAATTTTTATTGTTTTTAATTTATTGCAGAGAAAAGAGATCTTACTTGTCAGCGATGCCGACAAATAATAGAACTTGCTCTTAAATTGTTACAAAAAGTTCCAGCAATAAATAGAAAATCCACCATGGGTATTTGTGATCATTGCAAACTTAGAGATCCCTGTCGTGACTGTAAAGAAATCACAAACAATTTTCTTAGTAAGTACGAAGCTAAAATAAATAAAGATAACATGACAAAATATATAAACAAATGGAAAAATGCGGAGGAATCTTTTCTGGATAAAAAAGCTGTAAAAAAACATAAAATATCGGACTCTGGACTACGAATAGAAGAGTTATTGCGTCGGGAGTATGCAAAATCTGAACGCGAATTAGAAATAAGTGATCTATGTCCACATACATGGCTTTCTACAAAAAGCCTACCGGTTATTGGCCAGGGCATGCAAACTGATCAACCGTTTCTACTTTCAAGTGATTCAAAAATTATTGTACAAAAAGATGGAAAAAATACTTATACACGAGACGACTTTCATCTGTCAGATTGTAACGATAATCTTGGGAAATCAACTTACTCTCCAAGCACAGCGCGAGACAAAAAAAAACTTAAAGACTTTGCTCCAATTCTATACCCTAGTCAAGATAGTCCAGATATGAAAAGCATCAGAACTAATGACGAAATTTTTGTAGAACCACGTCCTGTACTTCAGCATCAAAAAAGTGAATATTACGAGGATGATATATTTTCGGTACATCCTAGACAATGTGCTCACGAAAGAGAGAAATATCTTAAAGAATATGACCAAAAATACATCGATGACAAATATTTAGGTGCTATAGAAAAAATAAATAAAGTAAAAAAAAAGACTGACCGAAAATCGAGTAAAGAAACACTTAAATCAGACAGAAAGACAGTTCTCGAAAAAAGCTCTGAACCTGAAGAAATACATCCAGCTTTAAAAAAGGGTATTAAAAAATCTGACCTGACACCAAAGTCAGAGTTTTCATTTTTGTTTCCCTATGAAAATACCAAAACAGAAGAGGCGCTGACACAACAAAAGACTTCGCTTGAATTTATGAAAGAGATACAAGATGTTTTATACGATAACAGTGAAGAGAAAGACAGAAATATGGTAGAAAAAAGAAAACAAAAAGGGAAAGAACGAGAAAAGAAACAAAAAGAAAAAGAACGAGAAAGCAAACAAATAGAACAAAAAGAGAAAGCCAGGCTAGTTGCAGAACAAGACTCTGATGCAGAAAATGCGCGAAAACCTAAAGCAGAAATGAAGTTAATGAAAAAATACGAACATGGCGGTATAAAGGAAGGCATGGAAGCTAAAAATTTGGATCAAAATGATTTAAAGGAGAATATGGTGACAGAGAAATATCTGGCAGCAGAAAATAAAACAAAAAAACAAGAAGATCAATTAACATCCAAGCCAAAAGATCCCGCATCTGACTTAGAAAATGAAACGACCTCAGAACCAGAACCTCAACCTGAACTTAAAAAAACAGAACCTGAGGGAACGCAAACACATAAGAATGAGTTTGAAAAACCAAACGTTTTGGAAAATAAGAAGATAAAAGAAATGGTAACCAATATACAACAAACTAAAAACCAATATACAACAAAAAATGAAAATGACAAAGAAAATGTGTCGTTAAAAGAAGATAAAAGGAATGAAAAATCGCTGTTAAGTAAACAAAAAGAGAAAGAAAACAAAAAGCAGGATGACGAAACCTTTTGGAAAATTCAAAAAGATTTTGATAAAAAACAAAAAGGGAAAAAGGAAAAAACAGATAAAATTGTTTTTAAAGGCAGTGAAAACAAAGGAACGCAAACAATAAAACAAAAGCAAGAATTTTATTTGCCTGATATGCTGAAAGGGAAAAATACATTTAAACCCAAAGACACATCACAACTTGCAAAGATGCAAAAAATAACTGACAAAAAAACAGCAAACAAAGATTTAACGCCTATTGACTATAAACCAAAGGAAAAAAGAGACAAGACCAATTTAGATCCTAAATATAAAAAGAATAAAGTTCGTCCTCCAAAACAAGACATATTAGTAAAGTTTAAGGAAGGCTCAATGGGCCCAAGGTACACATACAAGGGTAAAACCCTTCGAGAGCATTGGGACATACATGAAAAATGTCATCAAGTTAAAAGAAATCCTATGTGTCCATTTTGTTTATATTCCGATTTGGAATTAAACGTTGACAGAAAAGAAAAGCAATATGCACAAACTGAATATATAAAAGGGCAAAAAATCGTTAAAGCGGATGAGATGAACGAATTTGATAAACGAATAAAACCTATATTGTTTTGTACACAATTTGAGATACCTACATTCGACCTCGGAGATAATGAAAAGAAATTGTTAGGACAACCTGAAATACCAACGACCGTGGTGCGTTCATATAACTTCTCTCATTTTTAGGGTTCCGTACCTCAAAAGGAAAAAACGGAACCCTTATAGGATCACTTCGTTGTCCGTCTGTCTGTCCGTCTGTCCGTCTGTCAAGACCCTTTTTCTCAAGAACTCGTACAGGTGTCAAGTTGAAATTTATATTAAATACTTGGGTCTACGGTTTCTTTCGGCTGTAAAAAAATAAAAGTTGTAAGTCAACGCAATCAAAAGATATGAACGTTTATGTCGCATATTTTGCGATTTCACAGGGAAATCAAAACCTATAGGGTACTTCCCGTTAACCTAGAATCATTAAATTTGGCAAAAGGCAAGGTCTCATAGCACATATATAGGAATAAATCTGAAAGTTACAAATTTGAAGTTATATCATTTAAAAATAATTATTTTGCTATTACAAACTTACATTTTGTAGTTGGAATGTATAGGAGAACCTTATAGTCAACTACTAAGTTAAGTTTGTCTTTCAATATTTCAACTTTAGTTTTTTTTTTTGACTCGCTCTCTGAGGGTTCTGTCCAACGGAACCCTCAGAGCACGAGTCCTACTCGTACTTGTCCGGTTTTTTATTTATTCTCATACTGCTATTAAGGCCGCGGTCGTACCGCTAGAGCTATTACTCGCAATAAAAAAATAAAAATAAAATCATAATTAAAAAATCACTAAGTAGGAATATAAAACAAGCTTTTATTTAAAACATTTAAAAAAACAAGTTTTCATTATATACATTTTGTCGAGTGTCAATGACCGTTTTCTATGGAACAGCTGTTTTTTTTCCTACTTCAGGTTTGGTCACATAGTAAAAGTTGTTCATAATGATGGGTACTATGACCTTTCGGCTAAGTACAGTCTATATGCGTAATCCTGAATAAAGATGGCTAATCAGTTCTATTAATTTTTGCTTATTTTCTTCAATATTATTGAAAGTGCGCGAAAGATATAGGTCCGGCTGGTGAGCGCGGCGTTAACAGTAGCCTACCTATTTATATTTATTTAGATATAAACTCTTTATTGTGTACACCAGAAATAAAAATTGTAAACACTTACGATTACGAGCCAGCGCCACAAGTGGCGACCTTATCGCTAAAAGCAATCTCTTCCAGGCAACCATTACTTATTGCTACTTCATTTTCAGTTGCCGTCGCAGATGGGTCATCATGGGTAATTTCACGTGAACGGGTCGTTTTCTAGAAATTGACAATCAAAATTCAAATTATTATAAGCTCCTTTTGACATTTATGTTGTCACTTAGCCAGTAGCCACGCGACTACAGTGACGTCAAAACCAAGCAAACAAGTTCTCACTCGCCATACAATTGTTACTTCTATTACTTGTATGTGACGTCATAAGGACAGAACATTAGACTTGAATAGAGCGTTGCAGCGATTAATATTTTTTCTTCTAAAAATCAGGACATAATTTTTTAGATTTTTTTCAGCGACCCCAGCATATAAATACCATTGATAAGTTGACCTTTTCTGTTTTATTCTGTTATCCGCTTCGTCTATTTTTATGGTTTCTAGTAATCAAAGTCACAATAATAGGGTTCCGCTTAGAAGGGGTTCGGTTAATCTTTGAAAAGGTACCACGACGAACAACATGAGAGAAAGTAAGGGTGAAGTCTCATCTAGGGGCCTTACGGACAACAGCTAATTGCGGCACCTAATCCGCTCAGTTGGAAAATCACGCGACCGCAAACCGTATCTGGGCGCGATAAGGTTCACGTTCGCGTGATTTTCCAACTGAGCGGATTATGTGCCGCAATTAGCTGTTGTCCGTAAGGCCCCAGGTATTTCAAAGAGGTTTGATCAAATGGTACTCATAGATTTTATCCCAGCAACAACGTAAATGAATGTGAAAAGGGTAGGTATCAAGTGCGTTAGTTCCGCAATTAAATCAATTTTACGCTTCATCTATTTTGCTGACCTAGTTCCAATGTTTTAGGACGCGGGCCAGAATACAACGACTGGCGTAACACGTTTTGCCCTATCGGATCGCTCATTTATCGAAAAAGGTTGGACAGTGCTACCAACTGAAAAAATAATGAGAAAAGTAAGATGTTTCGATTTGAGCCATTTCATTTTGTTTTACTCATCTCTTGTTTTATATCCTATTAAACTGAATCCAGCGGTGTTACCCGATATTTTCCAGTTTTTCCGCATTTTTAGGGTTCCGTACCTCAAAAGGAAACAAAATTCTTGGAGGGAACTATATACCTACCCTATGTTCGACCCTAATGTACGCAATAGGTAGGTATATCATCTTGCAAAATTTTGATATTCAAATTACTGAGTATACCTAGCCGGAAATGGCAACCGTGTACCTGCTGTGTCACAGAAGACAGAGGCACAGCACAGCCTAACTAAGGGCGCGTTCCGAACACCTGCCGACAGCACTAATGAAGCCAACAGACCAACACGGTACAAACTTTGGTGACGTGTTGGTTCTCATTAGCGCTGTTGACGCCGTGGGTGCGGTTTGCGTATTTGGAACACGATCTATATTAGGTAACCCCGCTTGTCATTTCCATACAAATGCTTTGATTGTCTCGAAGTGTGACAGGTGTGGCTAGGAACATTTGTCAGCTCACATGCCACGCCATGCTTAGATGGGCACCGCACCTATAATGAAATAATCAATGCAGATGAACGTGTACCGCATGCGTCCAGCCAAGCCTGAGTTCGACTGGTTCAAGCGGAACAAGGATAAGCAGATGTTCTACGATAGCGGTGAACGGTTCGCCGAGTACCAGGACGGCACCTGCCGCTGGTACTACAAGAACCAACGGCTGGCTCTCGACTATTATGATGCTGAAGGTATAATTATAACTCCGTGGACTGGACGCGTCATCGTTGATTGAGCTGTCTCCACAACCTTCTTATCCTATTTTCTTTGGTTTTCAACCAATGATACTACTTAGCTCTAAGACTTAGCTGATTCCCGGGACTCCGTACGCAAAGATTTTCGTATTATAATCATTCATACAAATGTAGAATTTCGAAATTGAAATTTGTATGGACTTCGAAACCGTGACGCAAAAAGAGGGGTGTTATAAGTTTAACGTGTGTATCTGTGTGTCTATCTGTGGCGTCGTAACTCTCAAACGGTTGAACCGATTATGATTTAGTTTTTTAGGGTTCCTTACCCAAAAGGGTAAAAACGGGACCCTATTACTAAGCATGTCTCTTTCGAACCGTAATAGATAGCCATATGAAATTTTCACAGAAAATGTAATGTAACGGCGAACTAATAAAAAAGTCAAAACAAAAAGGGGGTGGATCCCCATACATCAAACGTATCTATGTTACGTATTTTAGTATTAGCTCTATTGTAGAACAATAATACGTCGATTTTAGAACTATTTAGGTACTTTAAGTGTGTAACTGTGTACTATAATCATGCCAAGTTTGACGCTCTTACGTATTACCGTTTTTACATAAGAGCTAATACAAAAATACGTTTGTTGCATGGGGATCCCCCTTTCGTTTTTACTTTTTGACTTTTTTATTATTTCTTAGTTAATCCGCCGTAATATTACATAAGTATTATGTGAAAATGTCAACTGGCTAGTTATTACGGATTGAAAGATACGGTTTACGTTAAAAGGTAGGACGGACAGACGGATTGACAGACAGACAGACAGACAGCGTGGGTTTAGTAATAGGGTCCCGTTTCAACCGTTGGGTGCGGAACCCTAAAAACAATTTATACTTGTACATGTTGAATATTCATACTTCGCCCACAGTTGTCACTGCTAGTCGTTGATATGTAATTGCAGTCAGAAAAAAAAACTTGGAGTAGGTATATTTTCATCATCATCATCAGCCAGAAGACGTCCACTGCTGAACATGGGCCTCCCCCTTTAACCTCCATAACTGGTTCGTAGCGTAGTCTCCACTCAAGAACCTTCTTCCCCATCAGTTATTGGTTCTTCGAACGATGTGGTCCGCCCATTGCCACTACAGCTTGCAAATTTTTACAGCTATTATGAACACCTATATTTTACTGTTTCAAATTGCAGAATTAAACGCGCAACAACGATTTGTGATATACAGCAACGGAGAGCCCGACGAGCGTGGCCGAGCTCGTCCTTACACCATACTCGCTACATTCGACCATCTGGGGAACGGGGTCGTGTTTGATCACGGCGGAAAAATAAGGTATAGGTATCGCACGGGTGTAATTTACGTGCAACCGGGGCGGGTCGCTAGCTATATATATAAACCTTCCGTGAAAATTGATGGTGAAAACAGCATCGAAATCCATTGCGTGGTTTAAGAGTTAGCGGCCATACAGACAAACGCGAAAAGCGACTTTATTTTATACTATGATTGATAGCCCCGAGCTTTCTAGTATGATAAAGCTAAATTGTTCCTCTATCCGTATTCGGTTTAATCCCCTTATCAATATTTATAAAATCAATACAAATTATAGGCAAAATTCTTACTTGTGTCGAGTGAGCTTTAACTCCACTGATAAGCGAGGCTTACGAGTATTACATTGGCCAGGCGGTTGTTGAGCAGTGAATTCATTAGCTAATTTGGTTTGATATATAATTGTATATTACTTTGTTTATTATTGACTGTTTTCTTTATTAATTCAATTGTGTTTTCTTTTCATCATGTATTTATTATTTATCCTCAGTGTTCATTCGTAGATATTATTATTACTTGATATATTTCTGTCCGTGATGACCTGTCATTGGCTTTGTGTATCTATTTAAGTTTATCTATAAGACATTTGTAACCAAGCCGTTGGTCGTCCTTTGAAGCAAAAAAAAACAAATTAAAATAAATTAATATTTACCGTGGTAAGGTTGTGGAAGGAGCTCCCGATATTCAGTGATAACCGTAGCAAAAGACTAGAAGGTAGATCGTTTTGTCTGCACCTAACTTGAACTGAATTTTGTCTGTTTCTCTCGGCTAATGAGAGAGTAAGACAAAAGTCAATGTAAGGTTATTACAAGAATGCTTTTGAGATTATGGTAACCCACATGTTCGACCAACCACCCACATTCTTTAGTCTTTCCGTCCGTGAACATGGTGAATGTAACTGTGCCGAAATATCGGGAGCTCCTTCCACAACCTTACCACAGTATATATCCCGTAAATAATCATTTAACTTTAGTGCACAACCGTGATAGTTTGAAACATATGGAAAACAGTACAAAAAGTACCAACCAATGTTGCCATAGCTATCATTGTGCAACTAATCTGTGTGTTTTCAGGCTGAAATACAATCAAACCGAAGGGGTTGTTCTTGACAGAAGCATTGGACCGGCATCGCAATGGAAGTGGCACTCCTTGAACGATCCTCCAGTACTTCAGCAGGTCATGATCGATACTCAATTGTCACACAAAGATCCAAACATACTTGCGATGGGCATCAATTTAGAAGAACTTCCTGATTTTCCCCTCGATTCAGACAATGAAGAGATGCTGGCCATTGAATATGATAACGTCGTTAAGGAGAAAATCAAAAAACTAAGTCAGAACTTCAAACCTTTCCAAATTAGAATGAAAGTCTTGAAGATCAACGAACACTTCTCATTAAAGGTCTTAGATCAGGCCAACGTTTACCTGATCTATCGAGATGGGACGACTAATATTAAACTGAATATTGGTATGTTGCTAGATAACAAGGAAATTGTGGATACTGATACGGTTGAAGTCGGGGAAGTGACCTGTAACATGGAGCGATTACCGGCTCGTAGTGACAGTCTGGCGAATATGCAGAAAAATATCGCGTACGTGCAACATTTTGAGACAACTCGAATGGAGCGCGAGCGCAGACTCCGCCTGCCCGCACCGAGCGCAAGTGCCGACAAGCTGACCGCGGCCGTCTCTCGCCCCTTGCGTGCTCCACTGCGAACTATCAGTTCATCTACCACAACACAGTCAACTTGTTCCATGAACAGAAAACTGCCATCAAATAACGTTTACTATTCCACGACATGCTAAACTTTAAAGGGTTCCGTACCCAAAGGGTAAAAGCGGGACCCTATTACTAAGCCTACATTATCTGTCTGTCTGTCTGTCTGTCAGTCTGTCCGTCCGTCTGTCCCACCTTTAAACGGCTGTATCTTTCGAACCGTTATAGATAGCAAGATGAAATTTTTACAGATTATTTAATGTTCATCATCATCAGCCAGAAGACGTCCACTGCTGAACATAGGCCTCCCCCTTTATCCTCCATACTGAACGATAGCCTGCCTTTTGCATCCACTGGATGCCAGCGACTCTTACTATGTCGTCGGTCCATCTAGTGGGAGGCCTACCTACGCTGCGTCTTCCGGTTCGTGGTCTCCACTCAAGAACCTTTCTTGCCCATCGGTTATCGGTTCTCCGAGCGATGTGTTATTTAATGTTACGGTGGATTAATTAAAAAATGTATTTTTGTATTTGCTCTAGTGTAAAAACGGTAATACGTACAAGCGTCAAACTTGGCACGATTTTAGTACAGACTCTAAAGTTTAACAACAAATGGCCAAGTGTGAGTCGATGACAATTTCTGTTCATCACCAAGTTAAGCACCTTAGGCCAACCACCTTAGCAAGTTAAGTTAGGTATAGGCCTTACTTAGACGACCACATATACCACGACCATATTTTTTCGAAAATACGTTCCGTTTTACGTTACATGAAATTATATATTTTTCATAATTTTCAGGAAATTGCCGGCCAAAAAAAATTTTTTTTTTCAGTTTGAACCTTTTAGTTTTTTATTGCTCTTTCCAAAAACCGCATTATGGTAGATGTTAAATTTTTCGTTTATTTTAGTACCATAACGGGACATCTCCTTTGAAATTGGTTTTTTAATTGTCAATTATTGTATTTTGCGGTGGTACGGAACCCTCAGTGCGCGAGCCTGACTCACACTTGGCCGATATATTTACTACTAATCATCAAACTAATCAAGTAAGTAGGTAGTAATATATTTTAATGTAGATGCTAAATTTCGGGATAAAAAGTATCCTATAACCTACCTCATAGTATGAACTCAAATTATGCTAAGTTTCATTTGAATCCATTGAGTAGTTTCGGCGTGATGCGCGGCCCAGATACAGACAGAAAGACAGACATACAGAAAGACAGACAGACAGAAAGACAGACAGACAAAAATGAAAAAAAATATACAGTTTTGACTTCAGTATCGATTATAGAGTGCCGTGCAATATTTTTTTTTCAAAATATCTTCAATGTACAGAATTGGATCTGTTACAGTTTTATTATAAGTATAGATAAAGGTTCTTATGGAAAGAAAAATTATGAAAATTGGAAAATTTCAGAAGACTTAACAACGATTTTAACTTCGCGCGTTTTTCAATTCTAAGACAGAACAACATCTGTCGGGTTAGCTAGTATTTGAATAACGGTAAACAGCAGCCTACGTGATTTTCTGCACCTCTACATTTTATAACCTTTGAATGTGGCAAAGCAATATTAACCGCTCGGCATGTTACGCGTTTATACAATACTAGCGGTCCGCCCCGGCTTTCTATGTCACCCGGGTATAGTGTAGCTACCCAACAGTGGAAGAATTTTTCAAATCGGTTCAGTAGTTTCTGAGCCTATTCAATGCAAACAAACAAACAAACAATCAAATCTTTCCTCCTTATAATATTAGTAAATAGACAATACAATAAAATACAATACAATTATATACCTAGTTATAATATCTTTACAAATAAAATGCTTTGTCCTGAATGACTGACTGACGCTAAACCGCTGATCGTAGAGACCTGAAACTTGGAGGGTGTGTTCTTTGTATGACGTTTGGCATCCGATAAGAAAGGATTTTCCAAAATTCTACCCCTAGAGGGGGGTTTGTATGGGACAACGTTATTCCATGGTCCAATCTAAGTCAAATTTAGCATAAACCTTTTCTAACAGAATTGATGGAAGATGTGTTTCGTATTTTATTGAAATTCATCCGGTAACGGTGTTAAAAATGGGTAGAAAGTTATTTTGGCGGTGATTTTCTTCGAAGTTGATATCAATAGGTACGTACTCCTTAGTGGTTTTGATTTACATTCATCGATAAAAAAAATCGATGTTTTACTATTATAGTAAATCATCACAATGCTATAGAATTTCAAATTTAATCGTTCTGGTAGAAAAAAATTATATATTTTTTTTTAAGGCTGGGTGTCCAACAAAATTTTGTGGCGGGCCGGATTTATTAACTTTGTATCTATGGCCTGTGCTATGGCGAGCCAAGAGATGCTTCGTAACTGAGCAAATCAAGACTAATATAAGTAAAATGCTAGAAAGGGTATATTACTGGACGTTGCATGCGCAGAGGGAGTGGGGGGGGGGGGGGGGGGGGTGAGAGGGGCGGCAATTCGCGTTTAACGTTTTAACGTTAAATATTTAACGTATTAACGTTTTCGCGCGCATGTGTTGTTCCAAGAATTAAAATGGTATTAACGTTTTATTTTTTGGTTTCTCCCGATTATGCTTTTCCACGTTTTCACCGAGTCGTATTGTGATCGATCGACGTAATTTTTAAAGGACGGCGTTTAATATTTTACGAACATAATTATGACTCGTCAATCTTTTAAAATGTAGTCTAAAAAAAAAGTTACCCAACTTTTGACTTGTTAGCGTGCCGGATTAGGAACCTTGGCGGGCCCATTGTGGCCCGCGGGCCGTATGTTGGATTGGACACCCCGGATCTAAGCAGTTTATTAGTTATATTTAGTGTTATCCTTTATTATTTACCTACTTGACCCGGGTATGTCCTAAAACTGCGACCAGAACCACCGGAGGATGGGCAGCAGCGTCCTATTAGTACACGGTGAACGTACTGCGATCCCCAAGCCGCCTGCCAAGCGTGGGGATTATGGCAACACCCCTCTACGAGGGAGGCCTTTGTTCAGCAGTGGACGTTTACAGGCTGATGATGATGATGATGATTTACCTACTTACCTCTTATGGAAGTTTATTTCATGTTAATTTTAGTTCTTATTAACGAAATATATTTACAATTTAATATAAAGATGTAGACTAATAACTACTTTTTAGTTGCTTTTTAGTTACAATATCAATTGCCATTTAATTATGTTTTAATAAACTTTTACATGATTAAACTATTGTCGTATTAAGTAACTACCTACCTACTTTAGTGGCTTAGAATTACTCGGTGGAAAATCCGAGTTTAGTTTGTAACCTAATTATAACTAATTATAACATTACTTAATTATACGTTATACCAAATAATAATAAAGTTTTTTGGTTTAAAAAAAAAATGTTTTTTTTTCTTGTTTAATGAGTGTGAGTAGGGTTTTACTTTTAGCAAGGATCCATCATAAAGTCTATCTTCCTTGCTTTTAGTTAGGCACTGTTCCACGGCTAGATAGGTGTTTGTTGATCGTGCTTGGTCACAGGGCTAGGGCTGAGTGCCATGGGTTTCACGAAAATTTTGTTGTATTCTTCTACTCTGACGACAACATGCACACGGCGAATCTCAATGACGGCATGGCAAAGTGGATAACTTTTTGTTTTAGAACCTCTCCATCCTTCCGTATTAGTTAGTTTATATTTGATTAATGATCTAACTTAGTTGCTGATTTAGCTACACTATTTCGTGACAAAATCGTTAATAAAAGCAATAGGAGCTGTAAAGGGCACAGTGGATATTGACTTGGGGTACTATGGATCACTTTGGTGTGCAGTGGATGACTCCTTTCATTCGACAGGTAGTTAATGTAGGGGTTTTATGAATTATCTAGGGTTTTTAAAAATAATACAGATATGATAATAATCAACCTCTATTTATTTGTCGTATTCATCATTCAAATTATTTTGTACTGTTAGGTAGCAATAACAAAAGCGAAAATCAGTCTTGTCATGGAGGTATTCAGGAAGTAGGGGGTAGGTCGTCAGGATCTTGATCCAATGTGCCACTACAGGTTAGTTTCAAAATAAAGGTCAACTAATCTAAATTGTCAAAGCGTAATGCAAGTGTGATTAGCGTATTGAATTGCCAAACATAATATGGTAGCTCAAAAAAATTACTATGATAATATTTACAATGAATTTTAAAATAAAGATTTGATATTAACCATATATAACGGTCGAAGAAAAAAAAACTCGTGTAGAACTTGGTGTTAGTAACAGGTCGGCGCAGCTCAGCGGTCACTGGCGCGGGGGAGGGCTGATTGTCTGAACGTCGCGTGGCTTTGTTAGTGTGCGTGAGTTTGCAAAAGTAAACGAGTTATGTGTGCTTATTCACTGTGCCCCTCGTTCCCCTATTCGAATGTATTCGCCGCTTTCCCTCTTTCTGATTTCGTCTATTAGGTATTTATTATCTTGAAGCTAAATTATAGGTAATAATGTTCGTTGGAAAATAGTACCTACCTACTTGATCTTGATCCCTGTTCTAACAAGGTTCTATTGTTCAGTTGTCAATTTGTATTGTCAATCTTTTATTATATTGTATATTTGTCAGGAAATCATAACAATTTTTATTTTACAAAGTAATTATTTATAGTTACAAAAGTACATAATATTTAACTTGAATTTATAAATAAAATGATAAAGGAAGATGACATGTAAGTACAATGTAATTTATTAACGCATTAACTTTGACGAATAGAAAATCTTTGCGCATTAATTAGGTAGGTACGTATACGTATTTTTCGAGTTGAAATTAAAAGTTAACACAGAATTCTCTCTCTTAGTAAGTTAATAAAATGTTTGTATACAAAATTGAGTTATCAAAGTGATCTTTTTTTAGGGTTATGTAGGAACGTTACGTTTTAGCAAGTAGAGTCCTATTGTTGAACTGAGAATCAGTAAAAATTCTACCTAAAAAGGCAATTCGCTGTTGACAGGGCTTTGAGAGTTCTCAAATAACTGTCAAAATTTTACCGCCGCTAATGTAAATACGGTATATAAGTAATACGTTCAAGCGTCAAACTTAGCATGATTATAGTACACACTCTAAAGTATAACAAAAAATATATAAATAATGGTCAAGTGCGAGTCGGTGACAAGTTCCTGGGCCTGTTCATTAACAAGTTATAACTGGTAATTTTGTTAAATTTTGTGGTGGTACGAAACCCTCAGTGCGCGAGGCCGACTCGCACTTGGCCGGTTTATTTCTATTGGACGGCCTAGGTGGGCCCGAAAAGGCGACACCGTTTCATGGTTGAAATTCCGAAAACCCGTACGATGCTCTTTGATTCCATTTTTTATGTGCGAACCGCTAGACTGGAATGCGCTGCCTGATTGCAATGAATTCAGTCATCATCATCATCATCATCATCATTTCAGCCGTAGGACGTCCACTGCTGGACATAGGCCTCCCCCATCGATCTCCAAAAGGGCCGGTTGGAAGCGGCCTGCATCCAGCGTTTCCCTGCGGTCTCTTTTAGGTCGTCTGTCCATCTTGTGGGTGGACGTCCTACGCTGCGCTTACCAGTCCGTGGTCTCCATTCCAGAACCTTTCGGCCCCATCGGCCATCTGTTTTGCGTGATATGTGCCCTGCCCACTGCCATTTCAACTTACTTATCCGGTGGGCTATGTCGGTGACTTTCGTTCGTCTACGGATCTCCTCATTTCGGATTCGATCTCGTAGAGAAACCCCGAGCATAGCCCTCTCCATAGCTCGTTGTGCGACTTTGAGCTTGCTTATGAGGCCCATAGTGAGAGACCACGTTTCAGTGCCGTATGTCATCACTGGTAACACACACTGGTCGAAGACTTTCGTCTTAAGGCACTGAGGTATTTTGGACGAGAAGACGTTGCGTAGTTTACCGAACGCTGCCCAGCCGAGTTGGATTCGCCGATTGACCTCTTTCTTGAAGTTGGACCTACCTAGTTCGACTGTTTGTCCTAGGTAGACGTACGCGTCAACAGCTTCAAGAACTGAGTTCCCAACTGATACTGGGGTGGGCACAACATGGATATTTGACATGACCTTTGTCTTGTCCATGTTCATTTTAAGGCCCACCTGTTGAGAGACTCGATTGAGGCCTTCGAGCATCATGCTGAGATCCTCCATCGATTCTGCCATGACCACAATATCGTCGGCAAACCGAAGGTGAGTTATGTACTTGCCGTTGATGTTGATGCCGAGTCCTTGCCATTCCAGGAGCTTGAAGGCATCTTCCATTGTGGCAGTGAACAGTTTCGGAGAGATAACGTCTCCCTGTCTCACGCCTCTTCGCAATGGAATTGCCTTCGAACTCTGCTCCTGTACTCGGACCGACATGGTGGCGTTATTGTACAAACACTTCAACACTTCGACATACCGATAGTCAATACGGCATCGCTGGAGAGACTCAAGCACCGCCCATGTCTCGACCGAATCAAAGGCTTTCTCATAGTCCACAAACGCTAAACATAGTGGCAAGTTATATTCTTCGGTCTTCTGTATAACTTGGCGTAGCGTGTGGATGTGGTCTATGGTACTATAGCCTTTTCGGAAACCGGCTTGTTCGATAGGCTGGAAGTCATCGAACCTGCGATCGAGACGATTCGTGATGACCCTCGAAAACAGCTTATAAACATGGCTCAGAAGCGAGATGGGTCTGTAATTCTTCAGCAAGGTTTTGTCACCTTTCTTAAAGAACAGCACCACCACGCCTCTGTTGCATGCTTCTGGCGTTATACCTTCGAGTAAGACAGAATTAAAGAGCTTCTGAAGGACTCTGAGTACCGGTGTGCCACCCGCTTTCAGAAGCTCTGATGTGATGAATGAATTCAGTAGTATCTACATATAGATCGCTGCCTGAATGGGTATTTGTTTCCCAATAGTGTGTCTTCAAGTCGCGAGTTAATTGGTTTCTCCTAGGCATAAGTGACCAATCGTAGACCGCACCATCGCTTTAAAAATCGAGCCCCAGAAGTATGTAGATTAAAATTATAAAAATTATATAAATATACATATTATTTTAAAAATATATTATAAAATTACCTGGGCCGGTCGGACCTAATGACTTATTCTGGCCTGCTCGAAATTTTAATTTTATTTCACTGTGTCTCACATTAGATTATGTTATGTGAGTTAGAGGCACCGAGATGACGTCGAGCAGGCTAGAATACGGGTTCAAACTAGTAATATATATATGTCCTATCACTGTTGCCGGAACGGCGGCCGATGATTGGGGGATTGGGGCTTCCAATCATCCATTGATCGCCTCGCTATCCCAACGTTGTTCGTAGCCGCACTGGTTTGACCGGACCTTTACTCCGGTAGCGAAGGACTAAACTACAACTACTATAATAATATTCGGTGTGTTTTATTCGGGTTATTTCCTTATTATAGTGAACAAGATTACCCATGTCCTTGTTATAAAAAAACATGTACGGATTGCCCTTTAGGCTTCGAAAAAGTCCTAGACTTAAAAAATGCTGGCCTTGTGATATATCGCCATTCGATGACATCTGAAAAAGTAAGTTTCATTGCCTTCGTAGTTGATTTCTTCAGCAAAATGGATCCATTATTTATCGTTCTTGCCTGTGTACGACTTTGCTTTCTTAGTTGACTAACTCATTTTACAAGTAGGTAGATAGATAGATAAATAGGTGAACTCTTTATTGTTCACACCTCAAATTTCATACACACGATTAAACAGCTTAAAAACTAGTGCAACATTCGGCGGCCTTATCGCTAAGAGCGATCACTTCCAGACAACCTTACAAGTACCTACCTACAGTTAAACTTAGCAAAGTTAAGTTCGGTAGCTATCTAGTATAGTGGTTTTAAATCCAAGTGAAGTTAATAAATGTATCCATTAGTCATAAATTCACTATTATTATTTCTTAGATATAAGTATTAACTTGCACCAGATTAGTTGCAGGAGAATCAGAATATCGAAAAGGGTGGCAGTGAATCAGAAAACGATGAAAATGGGTTCATACTTCATAACACTAAAGATGCGGACATAATATCAAAGGACTTTTTACCAGAAATGGGTTTGTTCATATGTAATGTTTCATTAGGTTTATATCTAGGGGTGTTTGAAGTGAGGGGTGTAAGAGTTTTGATGAAAACAACCTTGTTGATTGTGAAAACATATAAATGATTTCCCATTTATAAAGTTTTTTTTTGGTAATTTTACAGAAAAAAGAGCAATCAAATGTGCTCGTTGCCGGCAAATAATGGAACATGCCATAAAAATATTACAAAAAGTGTCAGCCATAAGTAAAAACGTAATCATAGGAATATGTGATCACTGCAAATTCAATGAACATCCATGTTGCGAGTGTGAGGGAGCACTTAAAAAATTTATTGAAAGTAAACAAGAAGAAAAAAATAAACAATTTTTGTCAAAAGAAGAAGTAAAAGAATGGTTATCGAATGTTCAAAGTGAGTTCAAAGGTTTTTTCGTAGATGAAAAAGAAACTGGCAGAGAACGTTTCAAAGACTATATCGAGAAGTATAAAGGTACTGACAAAAAACTACTGCGAGCTCGTTCTGAAGTACGCATTAATCAAATATGTCGTAGGTGGCATGATAGATATGAACGCGAACTAGAAATCCGAGAACTGTGTCGTCAATCAGATGAGCTAGAAACAAGACCCTCTCCAATTGTAACTGATCAAAGTAAAAAACAAATCATGTTTAACTTGGATAATCAACTGGAAGTAGTAGATTCAACTTTAACAATATCATTAGAAAGGCTCACGAAATCAGCTGCTTCAAAATCCAAAGAACCGTCGACATGGAATGAAGGTCAAATATACACATCAATCATTTCCAAAAAAGACACAGACAGTAAAAAATATGATAGATTTACAGAAGAAACATATCTTACACTACTCGGAACACAAGAACGTGATTATTATGGGGACGATATTTTACCAGCTCACCTTCCGACACAGTTTGCACATGATAAAGAAAAACCAAAGTCATATGAGGAAGAACTAACCGATGAAACACCACAAACTGGTTTTATTTTCTCTTTTCCGTTTGAAAGAAAAATTGAAGAAAAACATAAGCGGGAAAAAAGATCTTCGGAACTAATTAACGATATTCATGACAGAATACGAGATAAAAATGAGGAAATAGAGCGAAAAAAAGAGGAGATTAATTTAAAAAAAAAAGAAGAAGAAGCAAGAAAACAACGTTTTCGAGAAGAAAAAATAAAGATAGCAGACGAGAAAAAGAGACTTGCTGAAGAAAACAAGTTAATGGAAAAAAAAGAACGTGAACTTGAAAACATTGGATTGTTCAATAAAAGTAAAGACACAGTTTCTCTTAGAGATAAAACTATCAAAACAAAACAATCTAAATCTGAAGCTGATCAAAAGGCACCTCATTCAAAATCCAAATCACAAGTTCCAAAATCAGACCTAATTGAATCTAAAATGAAAGTAGCAGAAATCAAATCTGATACTAAACCTAAATCAAAAACAGACGAGTCACCAAGACGACCAAAATCTGACCTAGCCAGTTCTAAAATAGAACAAAAGAAGAACAAAGGTGAGTCTGAAGTTAAATCAAAACAAGAAACTGAATCAAAACATCCGAAAGCTGAACCAAAAGCTGATTCAAAACAACCTAAATCTGAACCAAAAACTGATTTGAAACAACTTAAAGCTGAACCTAAAGCTGATGCAAAACGACCTAAATCAGAATCGGAACCAAAAACTAATTCAAAACAAACTAAAGCTGAACCAAAATCTGATTTAAAACAACTTAAACCGGAACCAAAAACTGATTTGCAACAACTTAAAGTTGAACCAAAAGCTGATACAAAACCACCTAAATCCGAACACGAACCTAAAACTGATTCAAAACAAACTAAAGCTGAACCAAAAGCTGATTCAAAACAACCTAAACCTGAACCAAAAACTGATTTGAAACAATTCAAAGCTAAACCAGGTGATTCAAAACAACCGATATCCGAACCAAAAGCTGATCCAAAACAATATAAACCTGAAACAAAATCTGAATCAAAAGAACACACTGAACAGAAAGCTGTCCAAGAATTACCTAAATCTACACCCAAAGACGCATCTGAATCAAAAAAGTCTCCACTTACAACACCCAATTCTGAACCAGCAAAATCCACAGATCAATCAAAAGAGCCTAAAGCTGTTCCTAAAGGGCCTACAGCCGAACCAAAAGAGTCTAAAGCAGAATCAAAAGAATCTAAGGTTGAATCGAAACAGCCCAAAGCTGAACCAAAAAATTCTAAAGCAGAATCTAGAGCGGAATCAAAGCAGCCTAAAGGTGAACCTAAAGAAAAGCCAAATAAAGAGAAGGATAAAAAAGAAAAACACGACTTTTCTAAAGTAGAAAAAGATGCAGAAATGGCAGAAAAGGAAAAGGATCTTCCAAAAACACAGAAAAATACGATATCAGCCATACCACCTGAAAAACCAAAAGTAAAAGAGGACGAATTTAGTATGTTACTTAAACAAGGTAAAGATAAAAAATTAAAATCACCTGATGAACCTAGAGTACCACGTAGACAATTAGAAGCACAACAGCAGAAAGCCCAGGAAGATGAAAAAAATGGCAAGAAACAAAAGAAACAGACAGCCCAGGAAGATAAAAACAAAAAACAAAAGAAGCTTCATTCTTCTTCAGAAGAATTAAAAGTAAATCAAATAAGAATGCTGGCGCCCTCGCAGAATTTGTTGGTTTTAGATCTTGTAAAAGTAAAAGGTGGTAAGCGAACGCTATCGCAAATTGTAACACCATCTCAAATGCATATACATGAAACGGAACACAAAGTTATAAAAGATAAAAGATGCCCAATATGCATAAATTCTAACTTGGAGCTTGAGTATGAAAGCAGAAAGAAGAGAATAATTGATCAGGGAGAGATAATAAGAGGTCGTAAAATACATTGTGTACCAGCTTCTACCGAAGAAAAGGAAGACCATGGAATGAAACCAATACTGTTTCAGATAAAGTATGATGATAAATTTCATGCTGAAATTATTGAACCTCCAAAGCATATCCCAGTCGTTAGAGAATATCCGGAAGAAAGGAAACTAACGAAAACTTTGGTAAGTAAGTTCTTTGTACTTTGTAATCTAAAACAAAATGAATTTGCGTTTCACTTAATTATATCACTTATGTCTACACTCAAGCACATTCATATACACGATAAGCTAATCAATGCATAAAATGTTCTGTGAAATTATCATCATCATTCGGGTCTTCTTGCCGCCGTACCGACGAGAAGTGTCACGCGTGAAAGCGAGACATAATATTTTATAGAACCGATTAGTTTATCGAGCATACTTATGCATAAGAAGTTAATATGATAATAATTCACTATATGCACCTAACTGTTTTTAAACGCCAACGCAAACAGAGAGGTGTTATAAGTCACCTGCCAATTAAATGTCGTCCAAACCAAATCTAAAGCAAGTAAGTAATTATCGCCCTACTGTCTAGCCGAGCAATGATATTATACCGAATTTTATTATAGCCCGCTGGTCAATAATATGATTTACTCAAAAATGCTTGTAATGTTCTTATCATTTACAACATTCTTTGAGCAAAGTTGACCTTTCTGTGCGACTCTAAAGGCGCCAGGAAAGTTGTACGGAATTTCATAGCTGGCGTGTTTTGGGACCGTCCTTTAATCACATGTTTTTTTAACGCTCTTGGCCTTTTAGCTTGGTCATCAATGCAGCCCTTGCTGTCCGCGCTATTATAAAGTCTCGAACTTCGGTCTACATCAAGGGCTGCAAACAATGCTGACCGCGCTTGGACCTGCGCTACGCTACGCTTTCGGCCATCGTCATCGCTGCCAGCAACGCACTCATTACAGACCGCGGCAGTAATGTACTATTAAATTTTACTCAAAAATACTTGTCAAAGTCGGTCTTTCCGTGCTACTCGCAAAGGCGCCAGCAAAGTTGTATGGGATTTCATTGCGGGTGAGTTTTAGCTACCAAAAATTTCTTTTAAAAATCCATTATTGACCAGTTTTATTTCAAAAATAGTTCAGTGCAAAACAGACCGTGGCAGTAATGTACTATAGTATTTGGCACCTCAACCTTGTACTAATATGTATTTTGTGCCTCAACTATTTAGAACATCGTGTGCACTAAGTTTGTGAATTCAAAACATCATTAAACCTATTTACTTCTACCTCCATGGTGCCGAATTTATCATACAACCTTTTTTAATTTGTTAAACACTCCAGACTCGGAACCTTCTTGGTGTACTTTATTTTTCACAGCTTCCATCCTACGCAACGCAAAGCCTATGATAGGTAGGTATATCTTGCTTGATGTTTGACATTTCACTGTCAGTGATCATGAACGGTTTTTTTAAAGCATTCACTGTTTTCAGTAATTTTGTTATTTTGTAGTTTTGTGTGTACCTATTATACATGTTTAGTATTAATGTTTATTCTTTTATTGAGTCATCATCATCATCATCATTTCAGCCGTAGGACGTCCACTGCTGGACATAGGCCTCCCCCATCGATCTCCAAAAGGGCCGGTTGGAAGCGGCCTGCATCCAGCGTTTCCCTGCGGTCTCTTTTAGGTCGTCTGTCCATCTTGTGGGTGGACGTCCTACGCTGCGCTTACCAGTCCGTGGTCTCCATTCCAGAACCTTTCGGCCCCATCGGCCATCATTTTATTGAGTGGTTATACATAAATACTTTAATCACAAGAGCACCTACAAAATAAGCTTATTATACCTAGTCACTTACCGGAAGCGTTCTCGAATATCGTTATTGGACTGTTCACACGGTCCACATGCACCTTGGTCCACATCTACCTAGGTACTAAAATAAATAAGCCAGATGTCTCAACATGTAAGCTTTTGGAAGCATAACCTACAGTAGTATCTATTTAGTTCCCATATTTATCTGTATTCATCATCTGAATCAAATCAAATAATTTATTTGCTAGAATACATTAAATTAAAAGGTCTTAATATTATTAATGTTAAATTGTATTCAGTCTGCAAGACGTGCAAATGCATGTGCTAAATTATATATTTTTTTAATGAGTAGGTAATATTAGTTTCTGTGGTTTATAGACCCCAGTGCGTCGATATATACGTAGTATACTTAGTATGAAACCTTGTCCCAGTGGTTCTTATCTTACTTCTAACTGCTACTCCGTTATTATCGAAAGTAATCTCCAGTCAGAGCCTATGCTAATGATTGAACTATCTTTGAACTGGTAAGCTCCGTCTGTCACACTCATGTTAGTTCCTTGGAAGAATCCTGTAGGTAGGTAATTACATATAGCCCGATTTTTTTATTCACTGCTGCCTAACTGGAGATTTGCTATACAAAAGTGACTCATTAGTGGCAAGTTTTACAAGGATGATCCCTTAGGCGCAAATGCTCATAATTTTATGGCCCCCAATGAATCCGCCAATAACCTCGTACACATTTCCCCTATAAGTAGGTATGAATGGAGTTTTACTACTACCTAACATTATCTAGGTACTTTACTATTTCAGCCTGAGGAGGAATCGAAAGGAGTGATACATTACGCTCTATCGGATCGTACTTTTATTGAAAAAGGCTGGACTATGCTTCCTACTGAAAAAGTAGTGAGAAAGGTCAGTTTAACCTCTTAGAATACTACTAACTAACCTTCAAACATAAAAAAAACTACATATTCACATTCTATCATCATAGGTATAAATATTCTACATATTCTGATTATATCATTTTTAAATTAACCCCAAGCATATTTGCTCTATAGCTCGCTGCAATGTTATTGCGGCTGTCAGAACAAATAAATGCTTAGACCGAGTTTTAGTAACAAAACTTGCGTGCAAGATCTTGACGAGCTTAGATCGTGGATTATTGTAAATTGTAAGGTACCTATACTATAGTATTGTTTTATTATTCTACGTTATTACCTAGATGAACGTGTATCGCATGCGTCCAGCTCACCCCGAGTTCGACTGGTTTGAGCATAACAAGAACAAGCGGCTGATGTTGTACGACACCGGCGAGCGCCTGGCTGAGTTTGACGACGACGGCCGCGGTCGTTGGTACTACAAGAACCAACGGTTGGCACTGCAATATTACGATGCTGAAGGTATTGGATCGCATAATATAACCTACATGTTGCTTTGGGTATTATAAGAACCAACGTCTGGCACTGCAATATTATGATGCTAAAGGAAAATTGGGAAAGGCACTAGCTGATACTTTTTGTACTAGTATAGAACCAACGTCAGGCACTGCAATATTATGATGCTAAAGGAAAATTGGGAAAGGCACTAGCTAATACTTTTTGTACTAGTATAGAACCAACGTTTGGCACTGCAATATTATGATGCTAAAGGAAAATTGCCAATTGCAGAAAGGCGTGAGACAGGGAGATGTTATCTCTCCGAAACTGTTCACGAAGGCATTGGAGGACGTTTTCAAGCTCTTGGACTGGAACGGATTAGTCATAAACGGCGAATACATCACTCACCTTCGTTTTGCCGGTGATATAGTCATCATGGCAGAGTCGCTGGAGGACCTCAATATGATGCTCAGCGACCTCAGTAGCCTTTCCCAACAGGTGGGTCTTAAAATGAACATGGACAAGACAAAAATCATGTCCAATGTCCGTGTTGAACCCGTGCCGGTAGTCGTTGGGAACGATACTCTCGAAGTTGTTGACCATTACACCTATCTTGGACAGATTGTTCAGTTAGGTAAGTCCAACTTAGGCAAAGAGGTCGCCCGAAGAATCCAACTCGGATGGGCAGCGTTCGGGAAATTGCGTGACATCTTCTCGTCCAAGATACCAAAGTGCCTAAAGACAAGGGTCTTTGACCAGTGTGTGTTGCCAGTGATGACATATGGTACTGAGACACACAGCGGGCAATGGAGAGAGCTATGCTCAGAGTTTCTTTGCGCGATAGAATTCGAAACGTGGATATTCACCAAAGAACCAAAGTCACCGACATAGCTGTTAAAATTTGCAAGTTGAAGTGGCAATGGGCAGGCCACATAGCTCGGAGAACTGATGACCGATGGGGAAGAAAGGTTCTTGAGTGGAGACCACGAACCGGAAGACGCAGCGTAGGTAGGCCTCCCACTAGATGGACCGACGACATAGTAAGAGTCGCAAAAGGCAGGCTGTCGTTCAGTGTGGAGGTTAAAGGGGGAGGCCTATGTTCAGCAGTGGACGTCTTCTGGCTGATGATGATGATGAAAGGAAAATTGGGAAATGCACTATAGCTGATACCTTTTGTACTAGTATAGAACCAACGTCTGGAACTAAAATAATATGATACTAAAGGTAAATGGATTGCACTAACTAATACCTACCTACCTACCTACTTTAGGTATTTTAGGAACAAACGTCTGGCACTGCAATATATATTGCGAAGCTGAAGTCACTGGATCACATTAACTGATGCTTTGGTTACTACCTATAGGAACCAACGTCCAGTAGGTACAGTAACAAACTTTCATGATTTTTCGGAACTTTCTATGATTTTGGTAGGGTTCATCGTTATCTTTTTGGCTATAACATTGTTTAAGCTGTATATAGATTTTCCCGGTTGTCTCACCATCAACTTTGAATTTATTTACAGAAATTAACGCCCAGCAACGATTTGTGATCTACAGCAATGGGGAGCCCGACGAGCGTGGCCGAGCTCGTCCTTACACCATACTCGCTACATTCGACTATTTGGGAAACGGCATTGTGTTTGATCACAGCGGAAAAATAAGGTTGATCAGCTGATTCCTTAACGAACCGTATACCTTTACTAGGGTTTCTCAAATATTGCGTGGATATTTGTGTAAATATTTACCTACACGAATATTTTAGTGTGATTTTTCACATGGCATCAAAATGTTGCCTAGCGAACAATTTCGAAAAAAAAAACAGTTTGCCATAGCTTGTAGTATGTTATCTATTATTAGCCAATCACAATTATCATACCTAATTGTCAATAATTTTTTGTCTCACAATTCTATAATAACCTCTGTCCTTTCGCCCTTTTTAACCGACATCGAAAAATGGGAAGATTCGCAATTCGGCCCGTATTTTTTTTATTTACGTACATCGATTAAGATCTTTAAACCAATTTGCGTGTTTATTTTTTTATCATGTCATGTATCAAAATAAACTATCAAGGTGGTACCACAAAAATTTATAATTATGGCTCTGTAGTTTTTAAACCAGCTTTAATAATATTGATAATGTCGGTCGAGCGCCTATGAATTTCGCGATAGCCAATAACTATAACTACATTCTACTTTTGTTCAGGCGCTTTGTTCGAGTCAAAACAAAGAGGTATTCATGCATGGATGTGTAATCTTATCTATAAATAAACTAGTAGTTTGCCCCGAACAGAGTTAAAGAAGGTTTTTAGCATTCCACTATCATAGGTCGTCGTAATGTTTCACTACACAATCTAAAATAAAATTATCTTTTAAAAAACCGACTTCAAAAAATCACAAAACGCATACATTCTAAGTGAATATACCACTACAACGACCAAAATAATATTTTTACATGGATTTTGAAGTAGGGCGGGGAAAAAAAAAACTAAATTTGATAAAAAAATATAGTTCCCAACCTTTTGGCACATTATTTATTATTTATTGAACGCACATACAAAAGATTGGAGCATACAAAACTTGTTCGCCACTTACTTTAGAAAAGGTTGAGACTAACTCATTGCATCTACTTACCACTTACTAATACTTACCTACATTTGATTTTTTGTCCGATGTCTGTTTTCAGAATGAAATACAACCAAACCGAAGGGGTTGTTCTAGATAGAAATATAGGGCCGGCATCGCACTGGAAGTGGCACACTTTGAACGATCCCCCTATGCTTCAGCAAGTCATGATCGATACTCACATGTCACATAAAGATCCACAAATTCTTAAAATGGAAACGCCACAAGATAAACAACCCCGACGAGATAACGAAGACATGTTGACCATTGAATTTGATAACTTTATTAAAGAGAAAAGCAAGAAGCTGAGTCAGACGTTCAAGCCTTTCCAAATTAAAATGAAAGCCATGAAGATCAACGAACACTTTTCATTAAAAGTTTTGGATCAGGCCACTGTTTACTTGATTTATCGAGATGGAACGACTAATATTAAGTTGAATCTCGGTATGTTGTTGGATCACAAAGAAATTGTGGATACTGATACGGCTGAAGTCGGAGAAGTGGCCAATAATATGGAGCGATTACCGGCTCGTACTGACAGTCTGGCTGCGATGCAGAAGAGTGTCGCGTACGCGCAACATTTTGAGAGAAATCGAATGGAACGCGAGCGGACACTCCGGCCCCCAGAGCCGAGTGTTAGCGCAGATAAGCTGACCGCGGCCATCTCTCGCCCGCTGAAACCACCGCTGCGTGCCGCACATTCCTCCACTGCAACACCAAGTTCAAATCCCAAGTCAAGAAAACCATCTTTATATAACATTTATTATGATAATCGTCTTTTTTAAATAAGTTTTTATATTTTTATGATGTAATTTTACCATTACTTACTTATTTATTTAACCCAAGGGTTTTACTAACACACACATGTTATAAAAAATCGGGACAATATTAAAGGTTATCGGGACGCGGGACAATATCATTAAACCGGGACTGTCCCGGCAGAATCGGGACAGGTGCGCTCAGCGAGCTTTTGTAAAAAGTGATAAATCAGAATACATTTTATATATCTACTTAGTTACGGACAATAGTACTTTCTTCATAATAATATATACCTAATATAATACTTTTCGCTCAATGCACCAAACTAAAGAAAGTACCTACGTAGTACATAATTATAGATCGATGCCAGGGGCGAATCCAGGATTTCATTTTGGGAGAGGGGGGGCATTCTGACAAGGTTCGAAGGAATCAAATCGAAAAATTGAGTCGAATGTATGGAATTGCTAGGTGTTGGCTGAATCCGCCAATGATCGATGCACCAAACACTCCAAAGAATCTCTTGATAGGTGATATTTTTCTCATGTACTTGGTTATTTCATAATTACCTATTTATTTGCGTTTTTTTGCTGTTTTTGAAATTGTTACGATTTGTACTAGTTATTGTAATAATACGATGTTTATCTACTTACTTGCTACGTTCTAATTAAAATCTTATTGGTTTTCGTAATAAACTTGTAAAATTTTATTTGGGTTAGGTAGTAGGTATACGTATTGTACTTAAGTAGGTAAGAATTCACCCTCAACGTGAAAAAGAGCGATATCGCTTCATTGTATTATTATCCTAAACTTGTGTGTGTTTCAAGTGTTAATGTGTAATAATGGTAAATTATAAATGTTGTGGTTATAAATTGTGAATGTGATCGTGAATTGTGATACGATGTGAAATATTTTTCTTTGTGTTGTTTCCAAAACTCCATGTCTCGAGTTTTATTTATGACTCCATGGAAGTAGGTATTGTCTCTACCACTTTACTAAGTACGACTTTATTGACTCTGACTACTTTTTTGACAATATTATAATAAAACTAAAATATTTCAGCAGGTAGGTAGTTAGAGGTACCAACTTGACACTGGCAAATGCACAAGACGTGCGACGCTAAAAAAAGAGGGAGAAAAAAAAACAGTTACAGACACAGATATACACAACCAGATCGGCAATATATTTTAGTGAAAGAGACAACTTGATATGGCTCAGCACAGGTACGAAAAGGACATAAATAGATTTTGTTGTCCTTATCGGCGTGACCTGTTTTTGGTACCTCAAGTGTCAAAATCTGTAATAATCAGTGACAAACAAAACGGGTCTGAATTATATTTATTGCCTTTTTTTGGTGATTAAATGTGATAAATGCGTGTTTCCTCTGAGAAATAATTGTAAAATATACTTTACAATGGTTGGTTGTAGCATTTTGGGCTGCAAGAAGCGCAGTGAGCGAAAATACGATGAAATATCATTTCACACGTAAGTAAACATATAAAGCTTGTAACGATCACCTAAATAAATTCAGGATATCAATTCGCAAATATTTTATTCATAATTAGTCAGTTTTTAGGTCGATTAGTGGTCTAATTCTATGAATTTTATCAAATTATTCACTTAGAAAATAAATTATGAATGTTGCCAGTTTATGAAAGAAATTACCCACCGCAACTAACATAAATTATTCGTTCTGCAGGTTTCCAACTGATCCTGTCACATTGCTGAAAAAAGCTGGCACATTGCAAGAAGTGCAAAATACCGACCCTTTTATGCACATATGAATATGGTGAATGTTAATATTAAATATATATTAATGAGGCCACAGTTATGAAGCTGGAAAAGCAAAAGGCGATTTCGGCGAACCGATTCAAAAAGCTACGCGCTGTTCGTGAAATTTGTACTGTAAACATTAAAGAGTCTATTTATCTAATTATTTGGAATGTTATACATAATTCCATTCATGAAAAAACTAAACTGACCAAGCGCGAGTCGGGCTCGCGCGCTGAGAGTTCTTTACAATCACAAAATACAAAAAGTTGTGCAAAAAGACAACATCACGCCCAGGCTGTCACCCATCCAAGTACCGACCGCGCCCGACGTTGCTTAGCTTAGTGGTAAACAGAAATTTGTCACTGACTCGCACTTGGCCAGTGTTTATTATTTGTTGTTTTACTTATGTTCACTATAATCCGCTAAATTTGACGCTTGTACGGATTACCGTTTTTACACTAGAACAAATCCAAAAATACGTTTAACGTTTGTTGCATGGGGGCCCTTCCTTTGCCCTTCCGTTTTAACTCTGACTTTTTTATTATTTTTTATTAATCATAAAAAATCATGCTATGGTTACTTTACAACCTTTTTTCTAGTACTATATTCTAATCCTAACAAATAATTATAATAAAAACGCAAGTAAGTTTGTAACTTTCTGTCTGTTTTTTTACAAGGAAACGGCTAAGTCATGGTATAATAATATACTCCGCCAGGTATAGCAATTCGAGAAAAAATGTTTACGTAGGCGTCCCGCAATGATGTCATGATGACAATTTACAACAGGTTCGAGAGAGATGACGATACACCACGTAACAGCTGATTGAATAAAGTGGCAACTGGACAGTGACGTCATTGCGGGACCACTCCCAGATTGCTAGACCTTGTTTTCTTAGATCATGGGCTAAGTCAAATTTTGTCAGGACGATAGGGTGTGTCATGAGGACAGAAAACGTACTTTTCTTCCCAGAAAATTGCAGGTAGCTCCGCGGGTTGCAGCAGATAGTGTATAAAATATAAATATTTAAAAGGTAGTATTGTTTCCAAAGTACTCATTGAAGATTCACTACCCATCATAGTAGGTAAATTACCCTAACTTTTAGCAAATCATTTTAGTATTGTTTCCAAAGTACTCATTGAAGATTCACACCCATCATAGTAGGTAAATTACCCTAACTTATAGCAAATCATTTTAGTATTGTTTCCAAAGTACTCATTGAAGATTCACACCCATCATAGTAGGTAAATTACCCTAACTTATAGCAAATCATTTTAATGTGGCAACACACCTTGTTAAAGCGAGAGGCACTGAGCTAGCCACGCTCATTGAAAATCTATAGGTAGTAGATTTGTG
This sequence comes from Agriopis aurantiaria, assembly GCA_914767915.1. Classification (NCBI taxonomy): domain Eukaryota; kingdom Metazoa; phylum Arthropoda; class Insecta; order Lepidoptera; family Geometridae; genus Agriopis; species Agriopis aurantiaria. The sequence continues at coordinate 7,540,655 of OU611983.1, read as the reverse complement.
GTTACAGAGAGCGTGCTACAAAAAAAAAACAGTTACGATTGCCCATAGACCATTGAAGGTCTTCAAGGTCTAAAAACAATTCAAACGCTCAAGCCCACTATCGGTTGGCAGGTTGGCAGCGTACTACCCAGCCTCAGAATACAGAAAAATTCTGTGTACCCAGCATGCTGGCGGTATTATCATGGAACACTATTACTCCTAGCGGAGGGTACACAGATATACACAACCAGATCGGCAATATATTTTAGTGAAAGAGACAACTTGATATGGCTCAGCACAAGTACGAAAAGGACATAAATAGATTTTGTTGTCCTTATCGGCGTGACCTGTTTTTGGTACCTCAAGTGTCAAAATCTGTAATAATCAGTGACAAACAAAACGGGTCTGAATTATATTTATTGCCTTTTTTTGGTGATTTAATGTGATAAATGCGTGTTTCCTCTGAGTAATAATTGTAAAAGATATTTTACAATGGTTGGTTGTAGCATTTTGGGCTGCAAGAAGCGCAGTGAGCGAAAATACGATGAAATATCATTTCATACGTAAGTAAACATATAAAGCTTGTAACGATCACCTAAATAAATTCAGGATATCAATTCGCAAATATTTTATTCATAATTAGTCAGTTTTTAGGTCGATTTGTGGTCTAATTCTATGAATTTTATCAAATTATTCACTTAGAAAATAAATTATGAATGTTGCCAGTTTATGAAAGAAATTACCTACCGCAACTAACATAAATTATTCGTTCTGCAGGTTTCCAACTGATCCTGTCACATTGCTGAAAAAAGCTGGCACATTGCAAGAAGTGCAAAATACCGACCCTTTTATGCCCATATGAATATGGTGAATGTTAATATTAAATATATATTAATGAGGCCACAGTTATGAAGCTGGAAAAGCAAAAGGCGATTTCGGCGAACCGATTCAAAAAGCTACGCGCTGTTCGTGAAATTTGTACTGTAAACATTAAAGAGTCTATTTATCTAATTATTTGGAATGTTATACATAATTCCATTCATGAAAAAACTAAACTGACCAAGCGCGAGTCGGGCTCGTGCGCTGAGAGTTCTTTACAATCACAAAATACAAAAAGTTGTGCAAAAAGACAACATCACGCCCAGGCTGTCACCCATCCAAGTACCGACCGCGCCCGACGTTGCTTAGCTTAGTGGTAAACAGAAATTTGTCACTGACTCGCACTTGGCCAGTGTTTATTATTTGTTGTTTTACTTATGTTCACTATAATCCGCTAAATTTGACGCTTGTACGGATTACCGTTTTTACACTAGAACAAATCCAAAAATACGTTTAACGTTTGTTGCATGGGGGCCCTTCCTTTGCCCTTCCGTTTTAACTCTGACTTTTTTATTATTTTTTATTAATCATAAAAAATCATGCTATGGTTACTTTACAACCCTTTTTCTAGTACTATATTCTAATCCTAACAAATAATTATAATAAAAACGCAAGTAAGTTTGTAACTTTCTGTCTGTTTTTTTACAAGGAAACGGCTAAGTCATGGTATAATAATATACTCCGCCAGGTATAGCAATTCGAGAAAAAATGTTTACGTAGGCGTCCCGCAATGATGTCATGATGACAATTTACAACAGGTTCGAGAGAGATGACGATACACCACGTAACAGCTGATTGAATAAAGTGGCAACTGGACAGTGACGTCATTGCGGGACCACTCCCAGATTGCTAGACCTTGTTTTCTTAGATCATGGGCTAAGTCAAATTTTGTCAGGACGATAGGGTGTGTCATGAGGACAGAAAACGTACTTTTCTTCCCAGAAAATTGCAGGTAGCTCCGCGGGTTGCAGCAGATAGTGTATAAAATATAAATATTTAAAAGGTAGTATTGTTTCCAAAGTACTCATTGAAGATTCACTACCCATCATAGTAGGTAAATTACCCTAACTTTTAGCAAATCATTTTAGTATTGTTTCCAAAGTACTCATTGAAGATTCACACCCATCATAGTAGGTAAATTACCCTAACTTATAGCAAATCATTTTAGTATTGTTTCCAAAGTACTCATTGAAGATTCACACCCATCATAGTAGGTAAATTACCCTAACTTATAGCAAATCATTTTAATGTGGCAACACACCTTGTTAAAGCGAGAGGCACTGAGCTAGCCACGCTCATTGAAAATCTATAGGTAGTAGATTTGTGGTTACAGAGAGCGTGCTACAAAAAAAAAACAGTTACGATTGCCCATAGACCATTGAAGGTCTTCAAGGTCTAAAAACAATTCAAACGCTCAAGCCCACTATCGGTTGGCAGGTTGGCAGCGTACTACCCAGCCTCAGAATACAGAAAAATTCTGTGTACCCAGCATGCTGGCGGTATTATCATGGAACACTATTACTCCTAGCGGAGGGTACACAGATATACACAACCAGATCGGCAATATATTTTAGTGAAAGAGACAACTTGATATGGCTCAGCACAAGTACGAAAAGGACATAAATAGATTTTGTTGTCCTTATCGGCGTGACCTGTTTTTGGTACCTCTAGTGTCAAAATCTGTAATAATCAGTGACAAACAAAACGGGTCTGAATTATATTTATTGCCTTTTTTTGGTGATTTAATGTGATAAATGCGTGTTTCCTCTGAGTAATAATTGTAAAAGATATTTTACAATGGTTGGTTGTAGCATTTTGGGCTGCAAGAAGCGCAGTGAGCGAAAATACGATGAAATATCATTTCATACGTAAGTAAACATATAAAGCTTGTAACGATCACCTAAATAAATTCAGGATATCAATTCGCAAATATTTTATTCATAATTAGTCAGTTTTTAGGTCGATTTGTGGTCTAATTCTATGAATTTTATCAAATTATTCACTTAGAAAATAAATTATGAATGTTGCCAGTTTATGAAAGAAATTACCTACCGCAACTAACATAAATTATTCGTTCTGCAGGTTTCCAACTGATCCTGTCACATTGCTGAAAAAAGCTGGCACATTGCAAGAAGTGCAAAATACCGACCCTTTTATGCCCATATGAATATGGTGAATGTTAATATTAAATATATATTAATGAGGCCACAGTTATGAAGCTGGAAAAGCAAAAGGCGATTTCGGCGAACCGATTCAAAAAGCTACGCGCTGTTCGTGAAATTTGTACTGTAAACATTAAAGAGTCTATTTATCTAATTATTTGGAATGTTATACATAATTCCATTCATGAAAAAACTAAACTGACCAAGCGCGAGTCGGGCTCGTGCGCTGAGAGTTCTTTACAATCACAAAATACAAAAAGTTGTGCAAAAAGACAACATCACGCCCAGGCTGTCACCCATCCAAGTACCGACCGCGCCCGACGTTGCTTAGCTTAGTGGTAAACAGAAATTTGTCACTGACTCGCACTTGGCCAGTGTTTATTATTTGTTGTTTTACTTATGTTCACTATAATCCGCTAAATTTGACGCTTGTACGGATTACCGTTTTTACACTAGAACAAATCCAAAAATACGTTTAACGTTTGTTGCATGAGGGACCCCCGTTCCGTTTTAACTCTGACTTTTTTATTATATTTTATTAATTATAAAAAATCATGCTATGGTTACTTTACAACCTTTTTTCTAGTACTATATTCTAATCCTAACAAATAATTATGATAAAAACGCAAGTAACTTTCTGTCTGTTTTTACGAGGAAATGGCTAAGTCATGGTATAATAATATACTCCGCCAGGTATAGCAATCCGAGAAAAAATGTTTACGTGGGCGTCCCGCAATGATGTCTAGATGTCAATTTACAACAGGTTCGAGAGAGATGACGATACACCACGTAACAGCTGATTGAATAAAGTGGCAACTGGACAGTGACGTCATTGCGGGACCACTCTCAAATTGCTAGACCTTGTTTTCTTAGATCATGGGCTAAGTCAAATTTTGTCAGGACGATAGGGTGTGTCATGAGGACAGACAACGTACTTTTCTTCCCAGAACATTGCAGGTAGCTCCGCGGGTTGCAGCAGATAGTGTATAAAATATAAATATTTAAAAGGTAGTATTGTTTCCAAAGTACTCATTGAAGATTCACTACCCATCATAGTAGGTAAATTACCCTAACTTATAGCAAATCATTTTAATGTGGCAACACACCTTGTTGAAGCGAGAGGCACTGAGCTAGCCACGCTCATTGAAAATCTATAGGTAGTAGATCTGTGGGAGGGTATTATGCTTATGCGTCAAGTCAGAGACACGCCACCAAAATATTATTTCGATTGAAGGACTCTGTATCCATGGTCATGAAATAAATATAACATATTTTTACAATTTAATGTCAAACTCAAATTTGACAATTCACATATCACAATTTACTTTGTTCAATGCACTGCGCAAGCAATGTTTTAAAATGTTTTAGCTGTTTAATGTACAATAATTATAGTATCTTTAACATTATTTAGAATTGGTTACTATCTCAGTAAACTTTAGAATGGTGAGTAGTTCGCGCTGAGTCCGTATATCTCTTTATTTTGTTGTAACATGCTAAAATTCTCTTTGTGATTTAAGAGTTACCAGGATGATCCCAGTTGCTACGTGGGTTCGTTTCCCAAAGACTTCAGCTATGGCCCATTCGAGCAGAACGGGGATGGGGATAGTACATCCCTACAGGAGGATCATAAGCCTCGAATATTACTAATGGGCCTCAGAAGGTATTATAGTGATAACAACGCCTTTATTTTTGTCTAAATAATCCAATAAAAACAATTCTGTGGTTTAATGCTTTTGTAAAGGCTTGAGCTAGGCAACAAAGTCTGTCTCAGCCTAGCTTTTCAATCTCAGCAGTCAGATAAGGCCAAAAACTGCAAACTAAGTTATTCATAACGACAAACAGATTTTAAAAACTTTAAAATTTTGTAGGTATGCTGGTTTTTGTAGGTCCAATCATTTGTCTGCGCTGAGAACTAAAAAAAATATATTCGTGACATTTTTGCACACACGGTCATCTGACCCCAAACTAAGCAAAGCTTGTGATATGGCTGCCAGAGACTGATATACACATACATATTAGGTATATAGTTTTAAATACATACCTACTTAAATTGATATTAACAACCAGATATAGAACAAACACAAATGATCATCACATAAATGTTTGTCCTAGGTGGGAATCAAACCCACACCCCCAAGCTCAGAAGGTAGGTACCACTACCAACGTATCAACGTGGATCAACGGGCTATCAATTACATTGTTTAAAAGCTGAAAATAAAGCTTTTTATATTTCACTGAAGTATATTAGGTACCTGCTACAGTCTTAAAACCCTAGCATAAGTTATTAGAATTTGTGGTTTTCATCACAAAGTCCACTCTCAAACTTTCCCTCTAAGAGTTTATGAAAAACTACTTTTGTAAATTAGAGGTAATAAGCTGATAATGATGAGTTTTTCAAAAAATTTAAGCCATTATTTGTAATATAAAACACAGATCTATTTATTACTGAAATGGAATTTTCTATAGATCTTTCTATTCGATAGAATCAGAATGCCAAAAATCCAGTTTTAGTTGCTTTTTTCGTCTAAAGATGTGAGATGATGAAATGCCTCTACCAAAATTGGACATAATATGCAATACAATTTTAAATAAATAAATAAGTTTAAATAAAGCCTATTTGGGAGACTGCTAGACTTGAAAGCGAGGTCGCGGGTTCAAACACTGGGCCCATACCAATGAGCTCTTTGGAGTTTATGTACAGATTTTTATACCACTGGCTTTTCGGTGAAGGAAAAACATCGTGAGAAAACCTGCATACGTACGGAGAAGGAATTCAATGGTGTATGTGCATCCAAAAACCCGCAACTGGCCCAGCATTGTGGATATGGCCCAATCACCCTTACGGGGGTAGGCTAAAAGTCCAAGAGTGGACTGTTAAAAGGCTCATTATGATGATGAATAAAATTTTAGTTTAATTTACTTAAAGAGCTTTCAATAAATAGACACATTAAATACCCTGTTAAGTAAATTTAATATCTTGATTATTATTGTGACAATTCTTGCAGGTCTGGAAAATCTTCTATACAAAAAGTGGTGTTCCACAAAATGTCACCAAATGAGACCTTATTCTTGGAGTCTACAAATAAGATAGTGAAGGATGATATAAACAATAGCAGTTTTGTTCAGTTTCAAATATGGGATTTTCCTGGACAGATTGATTTCTTTGATCCGACTTTTGATTCCGATACAATTTTTGGAGGATGTGGTGCTCTTGTATTTGTTATTGATGCACAGGTATGGTATTTTACTTTATAACTGACTTCAAAAAAGGATGTTCTTAATTCGGTTGTTTTGTTAGTAACCTCAGAACTCCCATCATTTTATTATAGAAAACTGATGTGGTTTTCACACATTTTATTTATATTACACGGGAATTACTCATGTAAGATTAAGCCGGTCACTCCGACTATAGTTTCAACCGCATTAGGCAGTCTTTTTCAAGGTGAATGCGGTTGAAACTATAGTTGGAGTGACCGGCTTAATCTTACGTGAGTAATTCAGTATGCTAAAAAAAATTAACCTATGCCAATTCCAAAACCATTTCGAGTTTTATCTTACCAACCCTTATTTTTCTACTCCGACCTTTTAAAACGATAAGATGCCATTTATTTTAACATAAAACTAAGAAATCATTCGACTTTTATTGTCCTCTAAATGACGTCACACTGTAGCATTTTATTTTCTGTGCCTTTTCAGAATAAAAATATTATACATTTGACACACTGTTCGTCACACAGAATAGAATATTTTTTCATTTCTGTGGTTTGACTGTCTGGTTTTTTTCAGGGCTGCCAATATGGGGTGCTTTTTTAGGCTTCTCAACGCAACGAAATTTTGTGCTATATGGTGACGTCACATAATTTCAATTTTCAAAAAAATATTGTAAAATAACTACTCAATAGAAAACAAAAATATTGAAATTAGTTTCTTAAAATAGCCTTATCTACGAAATAAAAATATAAAAAAAATACCAAAAAAAAACTTTACATACCGAATTCCCGTGTGATATAAATAAAATTCCATCTTTTTTTTATTTTTTATTTTGAAAAGATATACTTTCAGATTGGTCCATTAGAAATTTCATCAAAATCGGTTTAGTAGTTTGGCTTTTAAATCAAAATAACTGGAAAATTCGTTTACTTGGATGACATAATATCCTGAAACCTGTATCAACTAACAACTAATTTTCAAATTGATAATTATTTGCAAGCAAGTGCCTTTATTAACTAAACCAAGTATATACAATCTAATCTACCTAAACTACTTAACCTAGTACATAAAACAGATTGGTACATAGATTATATGTATACTATTGAAGGTCTAATATCTAAAATAATTCAAATGCTAAAGCCCACTGCCAGAAGGCAGTACATGGGTTTAAGTTAAACTGCTATTGGCGCTGAATTACAGCATTATATATCCTGCTAGGGGTCTATTCTACGTTGGCCCCTGCCAGCCTACCCAGATCAACTGAGCTCCTTAAAATAACAGAGCATGGTTTTGGGTTGCTGTCTTAACTGTTCCCCCGTCCTGTCATAACCCTTACTATGTCTCCTTATTTCGACTTACCACTGACTGGAAAAGCTTGCTTATGGTTTGGGCCTCAATGTTGTCACATTGAAGTACACATGAGGCTTCACATCTGGACGCTGAGTTGAATTCAAGTAGGTGTTACTCGATGGTTACAATCTGGGTGTCATCAAGTCAAAAGTGAATTGGTTCCTTCTAGGCAAATGAGCTCCTTTGACTGCATCGTCGCTTGAAGTTGCATCGGGGTTGAAAGTTTATATGATAGTCTATGCATAAATGTAATAGGTGGCGGGCAACAGCTACTAGAAACTGCGGCATGTAAAATTTCATAGATCCATTACTTTATTCCTGTGTGATATCACTATCACACTATCGCTGGCATCCAGTGGATGCAAAAGGCAGGCTGTCGTTCAGTGTGGAGGTTAAAGGGGGAGGCCTATGTTCAGCAGTGGACATCTTCTGGCTGATGATGATGATATGATGATTCCTGTGTGATATAGTAGTGGATCAATACAAAAAAGGGATTGCACTTGTAACACCAAACAAAATATTGTGTAAAATTCAATATGCAAATAAAGTGTAAACAAGGGCAGATCCAGGATTCTTTTCTGGGCAGGATAAGACGGGTAATAAAGTATGATGGAGGCTCTATAGTACACAAAATAAAACAAACGCAATTGTAACGGGACCATATAAAACTCATTGCTTTGTGTAAATTTAAGACTGTCTGGCACGTGTCCCGCTTTTAAATCTGCCTATGCCTATAATTGTGTGTTTTGATTTGATCTGGCTAATGAGATAACCTTTTTAATTACAGGATGATTACCAGGACGCCCTAGACAAACTAAATATCACCGTAACAAAAGCATACAAAGTTAATAGCAATATTAAGTTTGAAGTATTCATTCACAAAGTAAGTAGGCACAGTACTTTTTTAAATAAAAATAATGGCAAACTAGCCTGCCGTCCATCTGATGGTAAGCAGAAACCGTCGCAGTGGACACCAGCAAACTTTCGGTGTTGACCATGCTTTGCCGACCCGGAGAGGTAGTTGTAGACACCTTTTTTTAAATGCTTCAAGTTGAACTCGGCAGGAAGACCATTGGAGGAAGAACTTTCCACACCTTGCAGGTCGGCGGAAGAAAGGACGGGAAACGTTGGACTGTGTGGGATTTCTAGCTTTGTAAGATGTGGGGGATAGCTTTTTGACGATGTTGAGATGTGCGGTAGTGGAAATCTGATGCAGGAATGAATTCAAAAAGCTCTCCAGAGCATTCCCCAAAAAATAAGCGATAGAAAAACACTATGTAATAATGCAGTAGTATGTGTAGTGTCTCTTGGATTACTTTTTTTAATGCAACTGCTCTCAGTATGTCCCGGAAGCCAGAAGCTCAGAAGCCCTTAACAGTCTTGCTACCGGAAGACACAGCGTAGGTAGGCCTCCCACTAGATGAACCGATGACATTGTGAGAGTTGCGGGCATCCAGTGGATGCAGATGGCAGGCTGTCGTTCACTGTAGAGTTCTAAGGGGGAGGCCTGAGCTCAGCAGTGGAAATCTTCTGGCTTATGATGATGATTGCCCTTCAATTCGGAACATAGTAATGTTTGCATACTTGGTGGTAGAAAAAATAGTAAAGGTACTACTTCCCTAGGCAGACTCTGCTAAAGAGTCCTACTACTATCAAAACATCTATATAGATATCTATGGATGGATAGACAACATTCGGCAAGGAAATAGTGGAATTTGAACAGACATAGAAATAATTATTATCACAAAAAAAAAGTGGGTGAAACCCTGAGGCCCAGCCAGTACGTCATAATACAATGTTAACTATCTGTACCTGAGTTCTGACACATACCTAGTAATAATGCATTGATATGAAGTGTAAAGGTCACTCATTAATTATTCCCGTTAGTACCAACATAACTTGGTAACTGATAAATGAAATGGAATGTGAGTTACGAATCATACAATAACAAGATAGTGTTGTGGTGATTCATGCTATCATTCTGTATTAATTTGAAACTTACTGTGACATATGTCAAGCTTACATATAGCATCAGTTTCACACATTTGCTTATTAAATACTAGCAGACCTGACAGACGTTGTCCTGTCTTAGAACTGTCAAACACGCTAAGTCAAAATTGTAAATCTTATTTTTTTACACCTTGGGTTACATTATTGGAGTTTAGTAAGGATCCCTATTTTTTTTGGAAATATAATATAGCCTATGTTAACCGGGGATAGTGTAGCTACCCAACAGTGAAAGAATTTTTCAAATCGGTTTATTAGTTTCGTAGCCTATTCAATGCAAACAAACAAACAATCAAATCTTTCCTCTTTATAATATTAGTATAGACAAGTACATAATTGAAATCACAATACTGAAATAAATGAAATTTATTCACTACAAATAGGGTTTTACACTGATCTTAGGTATTTTATAATTAGTCTCCTATGTTGCTGTTACTCGGCATGTGAGTTTAGTCATATATATTAATGTATACATAGTATGAAAAATATAAAGAAATTTAAAGTATACAATTCAACATTGAATGGGTGGTTAAAATTAATATTAGTTGATTGGCATGTCAAAATAAAATTATTTAAATAACAATGAAAAATGTTCCTATGGCAAAGTATTCAATTATTATGTCAAAGTGTCAAATGTTTGATTACAATATTAAGTTAATATGTCAAAGTAAAGATAAGAATTTTAATATTATAATAAATCACGAATATTAAATCACGAGTGAATCGGTTCCTTCTAAGCAAGCGTGCTCCAACGTAGACCGCATCATCGCTTAACATCAGGCGTGATGGTGGTCAAACGCAAGCCTATTAATGATAAAAAAAAACAAAAAAAAAAAACATTTGCAATGTCGGGTAACTTAAAGTCTTAAAAAAAAAAAAACGTTATTCGATTAACCATTTCCTACGTTTTCTGGTTTTACTGGATGCCTGTTTTTGGGTTTATCATGGATTCGCATCTTCGTGGATCCAGTTAAACAGACTTTTTCTAATTCACGATGATGCAGTTGATGGCACAACACCTGGTTAAGCGATGATAGAGTCAACAATCATTCACGGTTTCAAAATTCCGGCTGTCCCGGTGCCGAATAAACATACATACATAAATACATACACCCATCGCCTTTTATACATAGAATATATTGATAATACTTGATTCTGGAACAACCCGACTGAAACATCAAAGCACACAGATGACCAGGATAGCTAGAATATTCATGCGAGCTACAAAATATAACCTCAATTGCTTCAAGCGAAGAGTGAATAGAGTCCTCAAAGGTAGGCAACGCACCGCCAATGCCCCGGGTATTGTAGGTGTCCATAGGCGACGGTGACCACTTACCATCAGGTGGCCCGTCGCTTGTATGTCGACTATTATATTAAAAAAACAAAAAAAAAAACAATGTTGACCGTAGTGTGTCATTTAGACTTGGTTGAACAGACTAGCTTGTGGTGAGTGAGACACTAGTTTTACATGTCAACACTGGACCACATTTTCTTATGAGTCACCTGTAAACGTTCAAATTTCACCCCCCTTCTCGCCCTTTCGCTAGGGCATTCGCGGGTTAAGGTCTGTTTGTAAGTCGGCTCAGTGGTCCATAAAAAAAAGTTTAAACCTAATATAATTTTTTCTCAATATTTGCAGGTAGACGGACTAAACGACGATTACAAGATGGAGTCCCAGCGGGACATCCACCACCGCGCAAATGAAGATCTGGCGGAAGGAGGGTTAGAACATGTGCACTTGTCCTTCCACCTCACTTCCATCTACGACCATTCTATATTCGAGGCATTCAGCAAAGTAGTCCAGAAACTGATACCACAGCTGCCCACCTTAGAAAATTTGCTGAACATACTCATATCTGTAAGTATGTCCAACATTTCTGTCAAACAAAGTAGTCAGACACGCACACTGAGGGTTGCACACCCAAAAAATGCCTTTTATTTCATTCAGTTCGGCTACTTGATGCGCGCTTGGCGTGCCTGACTCGCACTTGGCTGGTGTTTATTATTTGTTGTTTTGCTTTACAGTGCGTTATAATATAATCATGCCAATTTTGAAGTTTGTACGTATTACTGTTTTTACACTAGCGCTAAGACAAAAAATGTATTTAAAAAAAATATGTTTGTTGTATGGGGCCCTCTTTATGACGGGTGATTCATTTAGATATACTTTTTTGTCCATGGATTTTTTGACGGATGAAGCGTGCGTGAGTCCTGTTAATTATGGAATTTTTGTATTTTTTGTTCAGTATAGTTTGACATATCATCATGGAAAGATTTAGCCCGGCACATCGTCTACTAATTATTATTCAGCTGTATTTCGAAAATGAGCGTTTTGTTTTATTTTTTTAGTTTTGAAAAAAGTACCTCCAAACGAATCACCCGTTATAAAGGAGGTCCCGTATTACATTTACAACAAACGTATTTTTTTTTACCAAAATATTTTATAAATACTTTTTGATTTTATTGTTGTTTCTTAGTTAATCAGCTGTAACATTACAATCTTCTGTAATGTTACGGCGTGGTGCCACTCAGCAGTGGCCCAATGAGGAACCAGTGGAGCAAAGTATTGGACTACGAGGAACGACCCGATTCTGTAATCAGTACTCATGTTGTATAAATATTTTTCAGAACTCAGGCATAGAGAAAGCATTCCTCTTCGATGTGGTGTCCAAGATCTACATCGCGACAGACAGCTCTCCGGTGGACATGCAGAGCTACGAACTGTGCTGTGATATGATAGACGTTGTCATTGATATATCTTGTATTTATGGGTGAGTGTTCTAAGCTTTAAGGTAGCCGAGGTCGAACTTTTGAAATAATTAGTAAAAGACTGAACAAGGACGCATAATCAGCCTTTTAATAGTCCACTGCTGGACTTAGGCCTACCCCCGAAAAGGCGATTGGGCCATAATTATGCACCATGCAGGCCCAGTTGCGGGTTGGTGGATTCACATACGCCATTGAGTTTCTTCTTACGTATGCAGGTTTTTTTACGATGCTTTCCAAAGCCAGTGGTATGATTGAACTAGGAAGATGCAACGTTAATGGGAAGGAGGGAAACGCGAGCCATAGTTATACTGTATTGGTAGCTAGCGGTCCGCCCCAGCTTTGCACGGGTATAGATATATGTCACCCGGGGATAGTGTAGGTTCCCAACAGTGAAAGAATTTTTCAAATCGGTTTTGTAGTTTCGGAGCCTATTCAATGCAAACAAACAATCAAATCTTTCCTCTTTATAATATTAGAATAGATTATACAATAGGTATGTGTCCTCATGTTTAATTTATTACAAATAACCGGCTTAGCGAAAAATATAACTAAATACTTTACACATAATGAAAAAAATAATTTAAATTGGCTGATAAATCTCTGAGATATGAGCGTTTAAAGTTTTAGGTGGGGATAGGGAGGGGATGCTCTATCCCTTTCTCACAAAGCGTGTGTTAGTATAGCATTTGTATGGCGCTCCTGAGCCGTGACGTCACGGCTCAGTATAGTGCGCTCTCTGTCTAGCATGAAATTTAAATTATTATATCTGCTTATATCTTATTTATTTTTGAACTAATTTTAATTTTGTTTTCGTTGATGGGCTCTATTTATGGTCAGCTTTTTTATGGGGTAATAAAAAAATATTAGTCGTCATGCCTATTATAGGTCAATATTAACAGTTAACAATAAACTCTTTTTAAAAAAAAAACTTTATTATTGTTATTTCTTTAAATGTAATTATTACAAATAAACAATAAATTATTAATGTTAATTACCTAATTATAATTGTGTTATACTCGAGCGTCACTTTAGCGAAATATTAAATATGTGACTGCGTAGCAATTGCTTTTTTTTTTTTTTTTTCTTTTTGTAGCAATTGGAAGGCGTTAAGCTAATAACGCCGTTAACCATAAACTAATTGTATTTTGTGGTGGTACGGAACCCTCAATGCGTGAGCCCGACTGGCACTTGGCCGGTTTATTTATTTTTAACATCGCATAATCTGCAAATGCTGTAAAAAATATATGCAAAATTTTGAATATAATGTGAGCCATTTTGAATATTCGTACTCGCCCACAGTCTTTCGCCCACTTAGTATTAAGTAAGTCATATTCAGTAGTTTTGAGACCTTTAATTTAATTTTATATTCACTCATTAAAAATACCCTTATTTTAAGGCACACCATGACTTAACTCTCCATAATGAATCCAATATAAAGTGTAAATTTTATATTCGTAATTTTCCAGTATGGTTGACGAGACTGAAATGAACACATTTAATAACCAGAGCTCAAGTTTGATCAAACTGAATAACGGAACGGTACTGTACCTGAGAGAAGTCAACAAGTTCTTGGCGCTTGTGTGTATATTGCGAGAAGAGAATTTTCAAAAGCAAGGTAAGATATTGATTGTAAATAGTCTCATCTTAAAATAGTGTGAGGCACACTCACACTATCAGAGCTGCATGATCTAATTCCCCGATCTGAGAACAAACTGTTTTCTTAGTGGGACAGATGGGAATAAAAAGTTCGATCTGTCCCTCTGTTATGAACGAGGGGACAGGTCGAACTAATTATTTTCGGTCTGACCCCCTGCTGTTTTTGTAGGGACAGACGGACAGATAGGAATAAAAACTTCCCTGCTGTTTTTGTAGGGACAGACGGACAGATAGGAATAAAAACTTCGATTTGACCCGCTGTTACCGACGAGGGGAAAGATCAAACATTTTATTTCTATCACCTTTTAAATTAAAAAAAAAGAAAAAAAACCATTACGTACGAAACGTTGTTTACGTTATTAGTTTATCTTTATAACACTGAAACTGGTTTTTATTGAAATTCTATAATTCTTTCATTTTATAATTCTTTACAATTCATAATAACAATAATAATAACAAACGCAGGGGCGGCTTTATGGCGAGCCGTCGGTGAGTGGCGACACCGCGTACCCCGATTCCATGGGTCTAAAACCCCAGAGACCCAGACCCCTGGCTTGCCTTAACCGGCCGTCTGGGGGTGGAAACCGCAAGAGCTAAAAACCTAAGCTCCAGGGTGGAAGTGTTAAAGGGCATAACGCCGCTAGTAGCTCTTAGTGAAAGTGCAGCACACCTCTCGACACCCTAAGCCACCCACGTAAATGTTGCCCTTCCGGTGCCAATATGCGGCAGCCATTATGGGGGGCCCATTTAGTGAGTGGCAAGTCATCACCTGCCTAAGTATTTTGAAATGAGGCATAATTGGCAGGTGCCGTACCTCATACCATAGATCTGTTATCCCATCCACAAGTTGTTCACCTCAATAGCCTAGACGTTTTATATCCTATACTGTACAATAGTTTTATAATCCATTTTATACACATTCAATAATATTGTATTTTATATTCAACGGGGCCTCTTGGTGTTGGCTTCGGCCCCACCAATGCCTACCAAATGTCCGGGCTAGACCCGTGTTTATATTGAAATAAAGTGTTATAATAATATTATAAATTATGAAGTTAAATTTGGTAAGGAAAAATGTAAGTCGTCTATTTTTGTGTCATAATATTTTTGTGTTGTTGGCAGGTGTGATAGATTACAATTTCCTGTGTTTCCGCGACGCGATCACGCAAGTGTTCGAGCTACGCAACAAGTGCCAGGCAGACGCGGCGCGCGCGCGCTCCGGCTCGCCCGAGCCGCTCGCCAACGGAGCCGCCGACTCGGCCGAGAGCACCTCGTCACAACCACCGCTGCCATAGCCATACCCCCCTACCAAGCTACCTGTTCATTATTCATTTATTCATAAACAAATTTAACTATTTTTTAAATGTTTATCGGGAGGTATCACGGACTATTTAACGTATTATTATGCGTGATAAGTCCCGATAAACATTAAAAAAATGTGTTCAAATCGCGAAAGTTTAAAAATTACTAAATTTTATTATTTTTCTACGCATAACCAATTTTTTTTATGCCATACGTGGCAAACAAGCAGACGGGCCGCTTGATGGTAAGCAGTCATCGTCGCCTATGGATACTTGTAACACCACCACATACTGCAGCGTCAGATTTTATTAACCCCTAACGCAAAAAGAGGATTGTTATAAGTTTAACGTGTGTATCTGTGTCTGTGGCATCGTAGCTTTCAAACGTCTGAACCGATTTTGATTTAGTTTTTTTTGTTTGAATGGTGACTGGAACGAGTGTGTTGAAGATTATTCAGATCTTTTATCGGAGGTTAAATATGTCCAAATTATACTTGATATAAATCCATGATTGGTTTGTGCTTGACTGGTGACTCGGCTGATGGTGAGCGATGCGGTTTCCCAACATATTTGCGGCAAGGCGAGCACAAAAAACCGATTTACTCGAAACTATTTTTCCGCTTGAGTTTATATGTTGTCATCAATTTACGCGGTTTTAGTAAACAGTAACAAATTCATGTTTTGGTTATAAATAGTTGAGCTTATAAATAAGATTAATGTAATGTTGGAAACATGATTGGTGAAACTTTTCTCCTTAGAATAATTCGGCGAAAACGGGCCTCCTAAACACGTTTTTTTAGTTTTTTCTCCAAATCGTTACAATAATTTTTTTCATATTCTAATGTTCATTTGTATACAGTAGCGTAGCTATCTGAGGGCTAGGTGGTGCCGGACACCGGGGCCCTCAAGTTTAGGGGGCCCTCGGACACTGACCGGTAAACCTCAAACTGAACTTGCGAAAAAAAAACCCTCTGAAAAAAAATTTTTTTTTCAGAATATATCTTATACACACATGTACCTAATAAGTAGCTAAAGCATTCATATAAATGTATAATATTTAAACTTGATAAAACCTAACCCATTAATAATACAGAACAGGATCTGTCATACCAAAGATTATAATACTAGAGTCATACCTATAATTTCCCCTCAGCCGAGGTATATGCGTTTGCTCCGCCCACGTATGTCAAACGAGCACACCGTTTTATAAAAACTGTTTATCGTCGTTCATTCGCTTAGCCCGTTGGTCCAGTTGGTAGTGAACCTGCCTTCTGAGCTTGGGGGCGTAGGTTCGATTCCCATCTAGGACAAACATTTATGTGATGAACTTTTGTGTTTGTTCTAAATCTGGTTGTTAATATCTATTTAACTATGTATTTAAAACTATATATGTATGTATATCAGTCTCTGGCAGCTATATCACAAGCTTTGCTTAGTTTGGGACCGTGTGTGCAAAAAAAAATTATGTCCCGAATATTTATTATTATTTGTCTACTTACTATGTTACGAAACTGAGCTCCTTAATAATTTTATCACTTCACTAGCTTTGTATAATGTGTGCGATGTAAACAACAGCGAGGCGACCAATGAGCGGTGCGCATTTTGTATTTGTGTTCTGTTTTGTCAATGAGTGCAGGTTATATTGAAGTGTGCGCTTGTAGAGATGTATTCGATTACTTGAATGGGCGGGCTTTAGAAAACAAGTGTGTGCGATGCGTGTTTACTTCGTTTCCTGCAAAAAGTGCCAGACTTTTTTCCATAGCAGCTCGGGCTTATACTTCACCCAGTTCTTATTTATCTGAGACCTAACCAGTTCAAATAGAGCCCCAATTCTTTTTTTACACCAGGCCCTTTGGTTACCGAGCTACGCAACTGTTTACATAATGTATTTTAATGATAATTCGTATATTTAATAACGCGGCCTGTAAAATTTGAAATTTCTAAGTTTTGAATAGTTCTTGATTAATTTGAAGTTTTTAGCATTTGTCGATTCCGTTATTTAGTTCAGAGGCGAGCGCCGACTCGTGCGTATCTCTTCCTGCATGCGTAGATCGCATATTTTTGTCACTGTTTCGCGCAGGGGCAAACGTTGGATTTGAGCTGACATCAGTTAGTTATTTATGCAATGACGTCGCTTCATGTAGTTAGGACAGAGTTAGGGCCAGATTCTGTGATAGTACTTCTACCATATCTTATATCTATGCGTCATTGATTCCCGGTAATAACTGTATTATAAAAAAACACGCCTACTTGTTATCAAGCGGGACAAAATTCTTCCAACTTATTTTTTTATGAATAATTGAATAGTCGAGTATGTATGAGAGAATACGTTATAATGTGAATATAAGAAATACTTATTATTATGTTTAATATTTTAAATTAAAGTATTTTTACTAATTTATAGTTTTTTTAATTAGTTAACCTTTGCGGGCTCATTATAGAAGTTTGATTGTGATTGAGATTGCATGCCGTCCCGTTCGCATCAACGTACTTGCATCATTCGCGCGGGTGAGATGGCACGCGATCGTGATCACAATCCGAATCACGAACGGACATCCATAATACCATAGCTGTAATCTTGAAAATATCCACATATTTAAATACTTAAGTAGTAGCGGTCGTGGCGTAGTGACTTATTATTATTACACGTTGAGTTTTAGGCCTTGGTTATTGTTTTGATCACAAATTGTTAAGTGCCAACAAAAAGACGGGGAAAAAGGTCCAAACGGCTCAACTAGTTGAGCCTCGCAGTTGAGCCTAGGGTCCGAAACGAAAAGCGTGCGGCTATATACATCGCGCATTCCAACATGTTTAAAGATAAAAAACACTGAGTAGTATAAAAAAAAAACATTACAATTATTTGTAGAATTGTAAAATATTTTATGTTAAAATCGTTGGTTTTGGGAAATATGTTTTTTCTGTATTTTGTCGGCAAACCAAATGATACTAACATAATATATTGTTCAATATATATTTTTTGATATACAGGGTTACGCATATAGACTGTACTAAGCCGAAAGGTCATTGTACTCATCTTTATGAATAACTTTTACTACTACTACTACTCTCTACTTTTACTTTTACTTTTACTATGGGATCAAAACTGACATCGCGAAAAAGACAAACAGTTGTTCCGTATATTTGTCGAGCCGTTTTCTATATACGGAGATTGGGGATTTATGCTAATGATTTCATGCTACCTACTGGTAAAATAGCGTCGATGCCGTAGGCTTGTGTCACCCACGTGACCTTTGTGTCTCGGAATAGCATAACTTATCCACACACAGCCGATCGCTTAAGATAGCCCGTTGGTCCGGTTGGTAGTGAACCTACCTTCTGAGCCTGAGGGCGTGGGTTCGATTCCCACCTAGGACAAACATTTGTGTGATGAACATTTGTGTTTGTTCTATATCTAGTTGTTAATATCTATTTAAGTATGTATTTTAAAACTATATTATGTATGTATATCAGTCTCTGGCAGCCATATCATAAGCTTTGCTTAGTTTGGGGTCAGATGACCGTGTGTGCAAAAATCTCCCGAATATTTATTTATTTCTCAAACATACACCGCACGCGAACGATTCCATCGTTCGCGTGCTCTCGCTTTCGTTGATACGTTCAGACGTATTTTTTGATCGAAGGTTCAGACAAACTCGTCCATTATTATTCTCTTGCATTCGTTCGCTCGGTTTGTACACGGCTTTACCCATGGGCGCCGGCAGCAGGGTGCAAGGGGGTGGACTTGGATAGGAAACAGGAACTGTATTTTCTTGTCAGGAAAGAAAATACAGAAAAATTACATTGTTTTTTTATAAGGTTACTGTTTTAATAAAAACTGAAGAACTAAAAAAAGCATTTATCTAAATAATATACATGTTTTTCTATATTTTATACTAGTTAATAGTATAATGCGCAGATGCACATGCACCTCCCTGATAGCATATATTTATCTATGCTGATAGTAATCCTGGCAGCGCCCATGGCTTTAACAACCTATAAAAAACACTATAACGTAAACCTTCGATGTAAAGTTAGGTGAGTAGGTATAGGAAGGAATTACAGGTGGATAAATTACATTCTACCTTGGTAAGTACGTTCCTAACAATAAATTATAATATTTCCAAGCGACTTGGAACGCAATACATTAGTTATGTATTTATTGTAGTCTAGACCAACAACATTGTTGTACCTAGACTGCTTAGCGCTGACTCGAGTAATTGAATATCCGGATCTCGAGCGGTAGTTACCGAGTGAGGCGGTATATTTAATTATAAATACAAACCCAATTTATTAGGTTTCCTAGAGACGAAATAACTGATATTTATTCTCCCGATGACGTACCGTTTGCAACATCAATGGTGCAGATGCAACTAATTAGTTTTGTTTGCACCATTAATTATGTGCCAACCAACGTGCTATGCGTTGGTAGACTTTGCGTACATTTGCAACAAATATTTAGGCTTCTTGGTAGTAATTAAGCTAGGGAAATGCCACGGGAAAGCTGATAGCCATTTTAAGATGTGTGTGTGAACTGAAAGACCACTTTAAATCTCTAAGTGTTTTTTTATAGTTTTGGTAACTGGATTATTTAGTCAAAGTTGGGAACCTGTCGAACTTACGCCAATTAGGTTCCTACGTTAATCTAAAGTGACGACTGACGTAGCTTAAAGGATAAGCAAGCTGAAGTGGCAATGGACTAGCACTAGGACTAGCCATATCCGTAAAGACCCTATAAGCGTTCGGGTAGACGGGTTCTATAGGGGAGGCTGCGCAGTATCGGCAAAGGTCGAGTAGGGCCTGCGGCCAGGGGCTCGATTTTTGAATCGCTCTCTCTATTGATAGAAAAGAAATTAAAGCATCTTTTTTAATTAGACTTGTTGGGTTTTCGTTCGAAAATTAATTCGCATGATATTTTTGTGCTACATGTCATACAAGCGATTCATAAATCGAGCCCCTGGCGGAGCGACGACCTGCGAAAGGGCGGCTAGTGGCAAGTGTTGATGAGTAAGTACCTACTCAGGTAGGTACTAACCTAACCTAACAGAACTAGATATAAGTCCCTATTTTGTTATGGAAATTGACGTGGTTTTAACATGAATAAACTATCTTTGTATACTTGCATTTAACGAACCAGCTATTGCAAATCAGCAATTCCATGTAGGTACCTACGTAATAGGTATTTCGATTCGTGTGAAAAAAAATCTACGGAACTGTTGAATTTTATCGCAATTTCAGGGTTGGCCAAATAGTATAAAATTGTTTATGATAATGATGAATACAATAATGACCTAGTGTTGGCTTAGTACCCACGTTCCGTACAGCCCTATGTATACTTACCTATAAAAGGAAGGCAAATACCTTCACTTCTTCGACACCAATTTGCAAAAAAGTTCTAGGTCTCTCAGACTGTCTGGTCACTATGTAGCTAAATTAATATTATTAAAGCTAATCTTATTATTCTACCGGCACCTATCGATAAAAAATAGGTTTTAACAAAAGAAGCTGAATCGATGATTGTGCTACCAACTAACAAAAAAAAAGCAAATTAGCACGCTTATATATCTACCTATTAAGGCTGCGCTAAAGATTTTGTATATACCCTAAATTGGCCTGCGCTCACTGGCTGTGGCAAATGAGCGTGACTTTCTCAACCAATCAACA
The DNA here is from genome assembly GCA_914767915.1 of Agriopis aurantiaria. NCBI lineage: Eukaryota > Metazoa > Arthropoda > Insecta > Lepidoptera > Geometridae > Agriopis > Agriopis aurantiaria. Next base: position 7,519,678 of record OU611983.1, on the reverse strand, counting down.
GTCAATCGATGCAGAGATACTGAGGGCCGAGAGTAGAGTCAATAATGATGTTGTTGAGTCAATAATTTTTTATTTAGGTAGGTATTTATGAAGAATGTTTTATTGTTTGTAGCATAATCACGAAAGTGTGTCAAAGGCTATTCAATTAGTATTTAGTATCATTCTATGTACCTATGTCTTAGATCAGACAAACAAGAGATATATGCTGTAGTAGGTACAATAATTGTACTATATCTCTAGTAACACGAACAATAATTATTATTATTCACACGTTCATTTTATTTTTTACATTAGATCCGCCTTTATTCGCTGACCATTATTATCTTAAAATAAATAATATAAAACGAAAATGGAATATAAACTAGTAAATAATATTATGTAGATAATATATGATTTTCAGCAACCAGTTTAATTGTCAGGTTGTCCTTCGACATAGGCCTCCCCTAGTTCCTTCCACACTTTTCTGTCTCGAGCTAATCTTCTCCATCCCATTGGCAAATCATCTTCCCATCTCTTAAATTGGCGTTCTCTTTGTCTTTTCCCATTTCTGGGATACCATTCCATAATGTCTCGTCCATTTTTCTCTGTATGTCCTCATAATGTGTCCGGTCCAGTTCCATTTTAATTTTTTAATTGTTTTGTAAACATCATTTACTTTTGTTCTTTCCCTTATTTCTGATATAGTCCACCGGTCTCGTAGCCTTATACTTAGCATACTTCGCTCCATTAAATATACTTAAATATAATTACATAAATAATATAAAAAAAACTTAAAAACGAAGGTGCCGCCGGCAGCGGGGCAGGGCACACGCTACCGGTGGTTAGGGCTGCAGAGTGAGGAACCTCCTAACAATGCGTGCCGTGTCAAGGATACCGCCTTCTGCATCTGACCCTTGACCCAACCGTCTAGCGAGAGCATCTTAAGGTGGTGGTTGAGGCCGAAATGACTATCGGGACAATGATCGTCGAGTCAACAATAATTATTGTTATTATTATTGTTCGTGTTCAAATGTTTCCTCTTTTGGTAATTTTTTTTCTCTATACCGCGATACCGCTAATCCGTTTAACGTTAAAACTGTATGAGTACGGCGCACTTACAAAATTTTCACACGCAAAAAAGGACAGCAAAGTATCTACAGGGTAAGTTCAATCAAAGGCATCCAGACTCAATTAGACTGGATGCGTTCGCACCCGCCACCCTATTACCATATCTCGTATTTGAATGATCTGAGATCAAGTCATCAATTTAATTAGGTCGCAGCTTTACCAAGGTATTTTATCTACTAATCCAAGCTATTGTTGTTTATGTAGGTAACGTGAGATTTAACTGATAAAATAATCTAGGATTTACTTGGTGTAATAACATATTTAATAGCAATTATGTTATTAAACCGTAATTGCAAAGATTTTATTGCAAGTTATCGTTCTTACGATACCTAATGTATTATCTAGTTACTAGATAATACTACTAGTTATTAAAGTTACTAGATAATACTAGATTCTAGTAAGTTGACGTCAACTTGTCATAACCGCGCAAATTGTTGCGCGGTTATAGCAAACAATACCAAATTCATATTTTAGCTATAAATAATTGTGGATATAAATAAGTTTAATGTAACTTTAAAAACACGATTAATGAAACTTCACTCGGTAGAATAATACAATTCGGCGAAAACAGGCCTAAAACACATTTTTAGTTTTTTCTCCGAATCTAAACGTTTTTGTCAATTTGTTTTTTTCATAGTCTAATGATCATTTATACAACGTGTTTCGAAAAGGTGTGATACCTAATACTGAAGGGTATGTATTATATATACCTACTCATCATTATGAACAACTTTTACTACGGGGCCAAACCTGAAATCCTTAGAAAAGCTTTTCCATAGAAAACGGTCATTGACACTTCGTCGTAACTATTGATATTGGGATTGATCCCATAGTAAAAGTTGTTTGTGATGATGAGTAGGTACATACATACCCTTCAGTATTATCACATCTTTTTGTTACACGTTGTATAATGTAATTCAATCCGCCCGTCCGTCTGTCTGTCCGTACGTCCGTCCGTTCTAATTCGTCATAACCTTCTAATTTCTATAGTTAATAAAATAAATGCATGAACCTTTACTCAATTACAGTTTCGATATAGATCTATAGTAATATGTTTATTTATTCAATAAAAATTACAAGTAAAATAAAAACTATCCTAAAAATAAATTTAAAACTAAAACTAATCTAAAACTATCCTAACAAGCCGCTACCAGTGGGCAGCGTTCCCAAAATGCTGGTAGCATTGCCACGTTGTATCATGTATGGCAAATCTTTGGGCAAAATAAAGGCCAGCATTTTGGTTATTAGTTGCTTCGACCAGTCGCCCTGATACGTTTTTGAATATTCGATGGGCTCCTGGTCCCCACCGCCCAAGCGTCTCGACCCCAAAAGGCACAAATATATACCCGCTATCGAGGGTAGGTACTATATTTGCGCCTTTGAGGCTCTCCGCTGATTCAGCCGCCACACCAGCCTTTTTCTGAGTTCCCGGAACATGAGACAGCGCAAGGGTGTCCACGCAAGGTAGCATCCCACACCAAAGGTCGCTCCATCTTCCATGGAATGAGAGTCATTCCGTCAGGTCTTTTACCATCGTCATGCATGAGGCCACTGTGTTCTAAATTGGCCGCACATTTAGCGGTCGTAAAAGCCGACTGATGATATCATTAAGGCTGGAGTGGCGAGGAATACTTCCCGTACTTCTGCTACAAGACAAACCGTGGCACAGACCAAAGGAACCGTGGTGACCAAGCCAGTCGACAGCGTGCCACACTGGCAGCGGTGCGGAGCACTGCACGATGCGCCTAACCTAAGGGACGCTGCAATACAGAAAGATATTGAATCTATTATTATAAATAGATATATCATATTTAGATCTTAATTTTGAAAGTATAAAAAAAAATGTTTAGCACAGACATGTGAAATAGGGATGAACCTTTTTTTCTCTGCACTACCTCGTGTGTGTTGTATTGCTATTAGATAGGTCTTTTGAAATAAAGGAAAAGTTTCATACATCATTTTTATCAAGTACCTACCTACGTATCGTTTGCGAAATATATGGCCCGCCAAAGTGAAAAAAAGTTGGTAAAACTATACCTACACAGAAACTTGCCGATAGGTCATTATGCTATTATCATTAGGTTTTAATGCTGAATGGTCATATTAAAAACCTTCATTCAAAATTATTTCAATGACATCTTGTGATCACATTTTTTTTGAGTTATAACAATAAACCTGTAATAAATCGGGATATATGTCTAAAATCCACAAGTCCACATGCTTCTTTCGTTTGTTTTTTTTTAGAAACACCAATTTCTGAACTATGACACAGAAGACATACCTACACAACTATGATTGTGAGTTATGATGCAACCACATTGATATGATGATAACCACAATAATATGGCTTTTGGCTACGGAATCCTACCATATGCATGTTTCGACAGGCTCTTGGCCAATTATTTTTCTTGATTTTTTATTGCGTACACTCTCCCTCCGCGTAAAACCAAAACCAAACTGACGTACTGCGCTACGGGAGGGGGCGATGATTGGAAATTGGAGTCAACGGGGTTCATAGACCATCCATTCTCTATTCATTCTCTAAATCCATTTGGAGTTTCCTCTACTCCGAATATTTACGAACAAAAAATGTCTTCTGGTATTTCCAACTCTTTACAAGAACCTAATTATATTTGCAAAAGCGCCATGCATTTACTGACAATTTGTATGAATTGCTTTGCCTATAGTGACGATAATTAAGGTTTTCCCACTCGTTTAACATACCCCCTACCTGATGCATATTTTGCACATAGAATTGAGTGCATTAACATTATCCTTGTTTTGACGAAATAACTGATCGATGAATGCATTTATGAGTGTACGGGATCCTAACAAGAATACGAAATCAAATTATTTTATTCAGTAAATTACCTCTGACGCACTGCAAAAGGGGATTAGAATGAAGTACCCACTCCAATTTATTGTCGTCATTTTAACTTTGCTCTACCGTACCTACTAATTTAGATTCTTATAAATATATATCTGGTTGTCTTTGTCTTCAAGTCGCCAGCGAATCGGTTTCTTCTAGGCAAGCATAGGTACATACTCCATCGTAGAACGCAGCGAACACAAAATTATAATATAAAAATAGTGTCAGTTGAATATTTTAGCAAAAAGTAAAAAAAAAAAAAAACTGTGATCTGTGTACCGGACAATTTGAAATTGACCCCTGAAGAAATACATAATTTTTCCCATCCTTTTTATTACGTTGTTTTTTAAATATTGTTATTTGGGTTAGCAAAATGACAACAAAGTACTAAAAGGAGAGACAAGACAAGTGTTAGACTTACCTACGCATAGTATGATGTGCTCTAAAATAGTAATACAGGACTTCCACTGTTTGGATAAAATTTACAGATAAGTAGGTAGGTACAGTTACTTGTTTTCGGGGACGATGGAGTTAGATTTTATCTCTACTTTCTGGAAAACTAGTTTTTCCCGAATCCACTCAAAAATAGCTTTACATTTTGGACAAGCGAGAACAGAGGCCTTACGGATAACTGCTATTACAGGCACCTAATCCGCTCAGTTGGAAAATCACGCGACCGCAAACCGTATCTGCGCGCGATAAGGTTCACGTTCGCGTGATTTTCCAACTGAGCGGATTAGGTGCCGCAATTAGCTGTTGTCCGTAAGGCCCCAGAGCGATAGTAGGTACCTATACTTAATACTACACAACACCATAATTTGGAGGGAAGAAAAGTTGTGGTTCGAATATTAATCAGATTCGGATCAGGGGCGCCAGGTCGATACAGTGTATACCGACTTTAGCAGCGCTTTTGACAAAGTCAGTCATTCACTGTTATTAGTAAAGTTGGAACGGGTCGGTGTTTACGGATCCTTTATAAAATGGTTTCAATCTTATCTCTGGAGAAGGCAGCAAGTGGTCTTCATTAACGGTTTCGAGTCTGATACGTTTTTTGCTGAGTCTGGGGTACCACAGGGATCGCACCTGGGACCCATACTCTTCTCGATATTTATTAACGACATCACTTCTCATATTAAACATTGTAATTTTAAATGTTCGCGGACGACCTTAAAATATATAAATCAATAAATACTGCTACCAACGGCCATCTTATACAGAGTGATATTAACGGTATAAAAGTATGGTGTGATGAAAATAGAATGCATCTCAATGCTCAAAAATGTTTTTATATTAAATACACTCGTAAGAAATTACCTATTGATACTAAATACATGTTAAATGGAGCTACTCTTCAGGAGGTGAGTGAAATACGAGACTTAGGAGTAATTATTGATAGCCAGCTTTCTTTTAAGACCCATATTGACCGTAACCGTAACCGTAAAAAAGGCAGCACAGTTACTTGCCTTTATTAGGCGTAACACTAAAAGTTTTAGTCTCCTCTCACGAAAATTATACTCTACAATTCAATGGTACGCAGCTGTCTGGAATACGGGAGCATAGCATGGAATCCTTTTTATGCAGTGCATTCTCAGCGCATCGAAGGCGTCCAGCGTGCTTTTACGAGATCATTGGCTTTCTCTAGCCAAGGCATTTCCCACAGATGTCCTTATAAAGGCGTCTATGTTATTTTAAAATGCACACCTTGCGAGAGTTGCGAGACAGGCGAAAAATCCGCGATCTAACGGTTCTTCATAAAGTGATCCATGCATTTATTGACTGTCCATCTATTTTAAAAGAAATCTCTCTAAAGGTTCCATACCACTATCCTAGGCACAGAATTTCTCGAATTCTAGGTTGACGGCAAGCTGCTAGAACCAATTTGGCACTTAACTCCCTTACACAAAGATTATGTCGCACCTATAATGAATTTAACGTTTCCTTGAGTGATCTGGATGTATTTAATGATTCTTTATGTTTTTAAAAACAAAATAGTAAAGTCTCTAACTAGAGACAAATAATATTAAGAATATCATATAATTATGTCATTCGATTATAGTTATTAGTTTTAGTGTCTAACCACTTTTTTGGCGAATGTTGTATACGCCTGTAAAAGGTGTTCATATCAGATCTATGTATGTATAAATTTTTTGTATTTTTTAAGGATGTGTAATATGTTCACTGCTGGTGTATCTCTATCGATAAATAAAATAAAATAAATTAAAAAAACCCCATTAATAAATGGAAATCACAGATTACTTCAAAGTTAATGTTTTTTATTTTTATTAAATGAAGGGATTTTATAAATATTGCACTACAACTTCTAGGAGGCCATACCCAATTTTTAACGAAATGAAAGAATTCAATCCTTAATATTTTAAGATTAAAAATATGTGAAATATACAGACAAATGGACCATATTTTTTTGGTGTTATTTCTTTTTTGATTTTAATATTTGCGTACTAACTACTTGAAACTATTTTACTATTGATATATTTTTTGTCATGATTAATGTGCGTTAGGTACCTATGTACCTACCTACATTAGCAGGGCTGAAATCAGATAAAAACTCACGCCACGCTAAGCTTTTACAAAAGTTTTATCTAAAGAGGTTGTTTGTATGTTTAAAATAAATAATTCTGCTTTTTTTTCGTGGGTATGGTTAATCACTTTATATACTTAACTATAATTAATCATATCACTTAGGAAACTACAGATTTGAAACTCATGGATTACAACCCTCGTTAAATACGCCCGTGCCACAAATGCTAACCTAGTTAAAAATCTATTCTTTTACCCCCATGTAAAGTATTGTACTATTAGTTTTCCGAGCGAAGAGCATTCAACGGGTTCTTTACTCTTAGACCAGATAATATACCTTCGAAGACTTTAATGTCTGCAGATATGGCGGACAGACACCTGGGGCCTTACGGACAACAGCTAATTGCGGCACCTAATCCGCTCAGTTGGAAAATCACGCGAACGTGAACCTTATCGCGCCCAGATACGGCTTGCGGTCGGGTGATTTTCCAACTGAGCGGATTAGGTGCCGCAATTAGCTGTTGTCCGTAAGGCCCCTGCTCAGCAGCCGTGATGACGACATAGCACTTGCTTTATCACTGCCATGCCACCGTTTAAATTGACTAGGTATTGCTTACAACACAGCTGTATTGTGCTTATTGTCTGAGAGAGCAATCGTGACAGTGCGCGTCCAAAACTCGCGTGCGTTGCACGTCCTCCAAAACAAACAAAAATAGTTCGTTACGATCAACCAAATGTCTTTGTAAAATAATTTTAGTTTAAATTAAATTATACTACTAATCCATTCCGAAAGTGATATTTTCAGTGATATATTTATTTAGTAACAATAAATCAAGATGTATAAATTTTTATTTGTTTTTGCAGTTTTATACGGCGGGTGAGTTGAATGATTATTAAATGTTTTTTAATTGTTATACCTAAATGGCAGGTAACGTAGCTTAACGTAGGTGTAATATTTTTATAATTCACCAGTTCCCATTTTAGGCGAGACTGTTGACCATCTTTGACTACACTTTATGTGGTCAAATGCCTGTAAACCATTTAAAATAAATTTCTGGGTTGTAGGATTTATAAAATGACAATCAACCTATTATTTTTATTATATGAGGTAACGGTTCGAACTAACTATTAATTATTTTCATTTCTCATGTTCGAAGAGTTTTTCATATTACTGCCAAAACGTAGATTGAAATTGCAACAGAGATTTGTAACCCCGTAAAAAAGTAATTTGAATAAAGAATAATGAACCACGTTTTATTTCACGATCTATTTTATAAGCACACCAAAGCGATTTTAGATAATTACAATTAAATTTCGCGCAGTTTTTTTTATCAACTAAGGCTTTTCAAGGTTTAGGTATTTTACCAGTGTGGAGTATGAAATAGTAAATTTTTTGTTTCATCACATTCGAAATAAAAAGCACAATCTATTTCACACTGGAATTATAGGCGCTCGAGCGAATGTTTTTTAAACCAATGCATTGCTTTCATCCCTTGGTATCCCAATCTAAATACTTTATATATTATATTATGTTACATTGGACAAAACAGCTACCAAAAAGGGCCTAATTAATAAGTACATTCCAAATATGTTTAATTTTCCTATTAATGTATAAATAAAAGTGCCTAATATACCAAATAAGTATTCGTTCTTTCGCCCCAGAGCCTCACTCCGATATTTCAAGGAGTTGGGTTGGCTCGGGTATGTGCTGGTGCACAATACACAATACACCCCAAGCGGGACGTCAGTGCAGGACTTATCGCCCCCATCTCGAATAAGAATATTCGTACTTTCCTATGATTCCTTGATATTTCTTATAAGAAACATCTTGTAAGTAGAAGTCATTGGTACTCATAGTTACCAGAACACCTACACCTACACACTCTCCTCCCCTCCCGGTCAACTAGGCAATTACCTGCTTTTCTGAGGTACTAAAAGAAGGGTGTGGCGTGTGGCGTACAATGAAACAAAACAAACACGACAGAACCTGTTATCGCACGAAAATTATCTAGACGTGCTAGCATCTAGGTAGATTGTATTTGGTATCAGTCGTTTATTGCAAAAGTATCTAACTGAATGTACCGAGAAAATAAATGCTGAACGGTTCACCTTGTGTTTATTTATTCTGATAATAATATCAGAAGCATGACGTCTCCAATAATTTTAGACCCTATTATCTTTCCAAAATATAATTAGTCATAGATCTGTTAGAATCACAAAAAATACCCTCTTCTCCACTAATATTCGTCTGAAAAACTAATTGGTTGTAGGTAGCAATCTTTATGACTTTGGTAATTTTACCAAAGCCATACAGATTGCTACCTGCAACAAACTAGTTTTAACAAATTCATATAGATATTATGTTAACTGCAATAAACTACACTTATCCTTAATATACATTATATTACAAAATAGGCACCTTATTGTCTCCATTTACAATAGCATCTTTTTATATTTATGTAATAGACAACCAAAAAATTACACAATCATAATAAATACGACAAAAAATGTACTTTCTACACTTTGGATTTTTGATCGATTGATTGATTAACTCTTTACTGTTCACGCCATTAAATTTAATAAAAACTCTTATAAACAAGTGTATGTAGTCTTATAAGTAAGTGTGTGTGTACAACTAGCGGCATTATCGCTAAAAGCGATAGTTTCCAGACAACCTTATTAAAAAAAAAAAAAACCTATAGTTCTGAACAACACTTTATTACGAAAATTACTTTCGAGTAAGTTATTCTAATTCACTCTTTCTATAGTCGCACTCAACTCTACCTAGTACCTACATTTCGGTACATAACTCGTTTGCATTACCCTCTAATGTCACACTGGATTATCTAAAGTGCCATTCACAAAATTGTGTGTGTAGCGTGCCAGACTCAAAATATTTAAACATATTACTGAATTAGTAAGCATCTATCTATAGTTAGTTACATTATGTTTGGTTCTTACACTTGGTTACTAACACCGACATTCTCTAGTCTTCTTCTATATAAAAGGCGATGTGTGTATGTATGTATTTTCTCTATGGACTCCAAAACGGCTGGATTGATTTTGACGGTACTTTCACTGGTAGATGATAAAGGAGTAATCCACGCAGGGGAAACCGCGGGGCACAGCTAGTACCTATAATAAAAATGTTATGTTAATTATCTTATTGATGTTCAGGACTTGACTTCTCTTGTTCTTAATAATGATGCCATTGTTAATAATGATTGCTACGCAAATCATACATAATTTTTAATATTATGCAATTAATTATTGTAATGAAGCAAATTAATATGAGAGGACGCACAATTTTAAATGTGGGTAGCGGCTTCGCCTATCGTGTAAAAATCTTAAGCCCAACTCCTTACGCGGTCTCAAACTAACGTCAAACCGCGCAGGGGGTCTAGACAAGAGCCACACACTGTTAGCGTTCACGCCTGCGGAAAGATGAAATTGTATGAAAATGACATTAGCTTCAGATAATTTATCTCATGCTAATGTCATTGTCAATGTCATTTTCATACAATTTCATCTTTCCGCAGGCGTGAACGCTAACAGTGTGTGGCTCTTGTCTAGACCCCCAGTTCGGAAAACCACGCGCACGTGAAGCCCAGATACGGTTTGCGGTTCATCGCGGGATAAAAACGGTGGAAAGAAAATTTATCCACGGCCCGTGCTAAGCGTGCTGGATTCTGGTCTACGGGCCTCATCATTATGGACCGAGGGCCGCATGCGGCCCGCAAGCGTTTGACATGACTGTTCTAATGCATAAAATGATCTGACGAATTTTAGACAATGAGATAATTTTTACACGCTTTAACTTTACTTGTAATTAACTAACGAACATTGCCATACAACGTGGCAATGCTGCCAGCATTTTGAGAACGCTGCCCACCGGTAGCGGCTTGTTAGATTAGTTTTAGTTATACATTTAAATTAAGATAGTTTTTATTTTATTTGTAATGTTTATTGAATAAACTATTTCAGTTATTACTAACGAACTAATTATACTAATCTTGAAAGTCGATTTTATGCTACTTCTTGTCGTATCGATGTGAGAATTTGCAAGTATAATATGTTATCTCGATAACAATACGTTAATTTATTACAGGGGGTTACCACAACCTCGGAAACATTCTTATAATATAACCTTACATTGAATTTTGACTTGCTCTCTCATTAGCCGAGATAGCGAAACATAGCTCAATGTATAGGATGCATTAAATTTATTGCGTTTTTCGTATTTGTTCAAATACCCATTTTGATGGTTTTATTAACTAAACAAAATAAAAGCTAACACTACAAAACAGTTAGACAACCCGCTTCTGGAAGCGAAACGCAAGCCTATTATTATTAAATAAATAAATAAAAGTCCGTTGAAGGTCCAAAAACAATCCAAATGTTCAAGCCCACTACCAACCAGTTGGCAGTATAGGTACCCAGCATGCTGGCTGCATTACCACGCTGAATACCTAACAATGCTATGCGTTGAGCTAGAAACACGCCAGCATTTTTGTCAAGCTCTAAAATATTTTTGAAAATTAGATGAGCTCTCGATCTTCAAGGGCACAATGTCTCGACCATTATCATTCTCTGTCCCATATATATTTTTTGCATTTTAAAATCTAAATCTGGCATTGTAATATTATCCTACCTACTCATAAATTGGTATTTACTAACTTACATAAAAATAAAGTAAAAGAAATAATGAATCCCTACTTAAGTAATTTTAGTCACAGTGATAATAAGCAACATTCGGCTACATAATTTAGTCTTTGACTTTGACTTAGGTTGTTAACTCGTTTTGATTTTTTGTAAGCTGTTTTTTTAGTTGTTATCCCGCTATTTACTCATATTAGCGCGAAGAACAAAAAAGCTGTAAACACAATAGTAGAGTATGAATAATCGATCTTAAATGGTCCTTTCGTAGTTATATTCGTGAAACAACTGAAGACACGTGATTAGAAAACTGTTTACGTACACCTACAAAACCATCTTGTATATATTTTTTTACATTCAATTACGAGAATGTTTTTTTTATGTGATGAAAAGGGTTTGCGTTTGACCACAACTCACCTGATGGTAAGTGACGATGCGGTCTAAGATTCTAGAATAATGTTAAAACAGAAAAAAATATATTTTTTTTTGTGACCTTTTAACAATCACTAAAAGACAAAGATTGTAAGTCACAAATCGGTTAGGTTTGGTACTTGGATGAAATGATATAGTTTAAGTTTAATTAAGGTTACTAGCTCACGTGATTAATTCAAATACTTACTAAGGTACAACAGAAAACGCTAATACTCGTACTCTACGGGAGGAACTCCGAAAAGAATCTTTAACAAAACACGAAAGAATTGAGCTCATCGAATATGAATTTGAATTTGACACAACCCGCCGACTTATACCGCATGCTGCCGGGCTTCTGTCTGTGTTCTGTTCTGTCTGTCTTTGTCGATATTTGCATAATGACACATTTTTCGTGAAAATTACATAGAAAACAGATACGGTAATTATTTACCATGAGGCATCTGTGTTAACAATACCTATGTTATTATTAAATAATATTGTATCAAATTTTAAGCTCAAAACACCCCAAAGGCACTAGTATCGCATAGACCGCATAGTACTACTAAGTAATCTAATCCTAGAGATGTTATTATGGATATGAAATTATCTAGAAATGGTTATACCTACGCTACGCGGGCTACGCCGTATGTAGACCTAGCTATTTCAGTACCATATTACACCACTGACGGAACGTATGTTTGTAGAAGGTCGGGGCTCTCGAAGTCAAGGCCCCTGAGCCTCGGGCAGGCAGCCCCCTGATTTCTCAATGCATGCACTCTGCACCTCCGGGTAGAGACGGCCCTGATTAGTATAATTTTATACATAATTTGTCAAGTTCAGTTGTGTTTTATGCTGACGTAATCGCAAAGCAAACCCCGCTCCCGTTGTCAAAAAAAGCGAAGTAAAACCTTCCGATGCTTACGGAAGTCCCCTACCTACTAAAGTATTGTTAAAAACACACGGTTAAAGCTTACTCACTAGGTAGTACATAATTGAATATCGAGAGATTGACTTGGTAGGTAAATAATAAAATATATCGAGAGATTGTAATTCTGGGCATTTGCTTCAGCAATAGGTAACAAGGAAAGAGTTTGTTCTCGTTTTCCGTTCGACTTGATACCGCAGGGCTCGAAGGCTTTCCGCGCGGAAATAGTCGGTAGAAATGAGTGTATTACTTGACACTGACACAGTTTGCAATTTTAACAAAGCAAAACCCTTTTATGGCCTGTCGCATAAAAATGCTGTATTAATTATTGCTTTAATAGTAATTGCACAAGTTTAACATTGAATTTTAAAACGGAGGTGAAAAGAAACAAAAAGGTGGAAATACTGCGTGAACTTTATCTAAATTATCAAATAACCTTTAAATGTTAAGAGACGAACATCGTTATCACATCGGCAAGATTATAATAATTTAGAGCATCAATGTAGCATGATAAGAAAACAAATAGACAGTATATTTAAATTTTACTTATCTATATCGTAAAATGAAAAAACTATACCTATAACTGTAGTTTTGTAGGATAGTACCTACAACAAATACGAGTGCATGGTTATTAGTAGGAGTATATTTAAAGATTCAAGGAAGTTTAAATGAATTGCGTAATAGAGACATGGAAATAGAAGGTAATCAGATATAACTGATGGTATAGATAAGCCACTAAAATCTTGCCATGTCCATTGTGTGTAGCATCAAAGTAGCATTAAATGGCAGGCAGTAGCGGCCCTTGCCCAAAATCAAGGTAGAGCGAGATTCTCTTCGGCGCCCTTTTTTTAGTCGACGCTTTCTGACCGTAATAGTTATTTATGATACAAGTGCGGAAAGTTGGTTATTAAAAACGAGTAGACGAATGTAAGCCCGAGACGAAGTCGAGGGCTTACCATAGTCACGAGTTTATAATAACCAATCCGCACGTGTGCCATACAACGTTTTACAACACATTTGCGAGAAAAAAAGGCTACAAATGAAACAATTTTTGTTTATAACTTAATATCAGTCACAACAAAAGTTTCTATTATATAATAAGAAAATGGCGCGAACATGCAAATAGCGCCACTATCACGTGGTGAAAATTAGAACTACATCTTTCGTCTCATTTTCTCTTTAGTATTAAACTGAGACAAACGTATTGAGCAAAAGCGCTTCCAAGGAGGTTTGATCATTCAGCTTATTTATTCTCGTAATATGAAACTCTTTTGTGGAATTCTTATGTAATTATGATGGAAATTAAAAAAATACCGTAAATCACACGCACGGTGCTATACATCTGAGCGTGCGAACAAATTCATTTCCGCACGCTCCGTTGTATGATCCGTAATGTTTAACTTTCGAACGATGTATACAGGCTTCGTAAGTGCACTTTTTGAGCAAATGTGTTGTAAATTGTATTTCAGTTTATATAATGTTCAATAAATGAAAAATTACAACTTAAAAAATATATAATGAAGAAATGTGGGCGCCTTGCAGCTATGCTTATACCTATTAACTTTATTTTCATTGGTCAATTTCAACTAAACAAAATACGAGCAAACTAGCACTAACTAATCTAGTATAATGTTATGGTTATGTTTTCAGAAATGCTCAAATAACCAATTTGGCTGGAGGCTCAAAGTCAAACTACACGTTTCCAAAGGACTTCGTGTTTGGCGTCTCGACGGCAGCTTTTCAAATAGAAGGAGCTTGGAACACAGATGGTATGTAATATGCCTAAAAAAAATATATTATAATCCTGTTTTGGCATAAAACCAGTTGTTATATGGACTGTGTACGAAATGTATAATGGAATAGTCTACTTTTGGTTTGGACCTTTGGACATTTTTTAAGCGCCAACTCTATATTAACTATAGATCTTTGGATGCAAATTAGTCAATCTTCTGACACCATTTTTGGTTTACAGGTAAAACAGAAAGTATATGGGACCATTTAGTACATACGAACAAAAGTTTCGTAAGAGATGGAAGCACAGGCGACGTTGCAGCCGACTCCTACCATCTATACAAACGGGATGCAGAAATGGTCCATGAGCTAGGAGTAGACATCTATAGGTTCTCAATATCTTGGCCTAGAATCCTACCCAGCGCGCTCACAAATGAGATTAATCCTCTCGGAATTCAGTATTACGATAACTTAATCAACGAGCTGATAAAGTACAACATCACTCCCATGGTCACGATATATCACTGGGATCTACCGCAGAAGCTGCAGAACATTGGTGGTTGGACTAATCCTTTGATAGTTGATTATTTTACGGATTACGCTACTGTGTTGTTCAATAACTTTGGTCATAAAGTGAAGTACTGGGTGACGTTCAATGAACCGATGCAGACTTGTTTGGAAGGCTATGGAGGCACGTACAGGGCGCCGGCGTTGAACCGGCACGGCATCGCGGAGTACCTCTGCACGCATAACCTTTTGAAGGCTCACGCGAACGTCTACCATCTATTTGACAAGGAGTACCGACATTTGCTCAATGGTGAGTCTTCTCGCATAAACAATAAATTAATCGCGCGTACGCAAGATAGTTTTAACCTGAGTTTAATGGTTAAGTTTTAGAATGAGAAACTACATGCAGATGTTTCAGACCCTCATAGAGCATTTTATTTTAAACCGACTTCAAAATAGGAGGAAAGTTCTCAATTCGATCCGTATTTTTTTTATTGTGTATTATTAGGATTCCATACCTCAAAAGGAAATATATATACCCTAATAAGAATACTTCGTTGTCCGTCTGTCTGTCTGTTAAGACCCTTTTTCTCAGGAACGTTGAAATTAATATCAAATACTCAAATCTGCAATCTCTTGAAGATGTGATAAAAATCAAACTTCTAAGTCAACGCAATCAAAAGACACTTCAAGCAAGGGAATCAAAACCTATACTTTCCGTTGACCTAGAATTACAAAATTTGGCAAGAAACAAGGTCACAGCACATTTATAGGAAATAATCCGAATGTTGTTAATTTTAAGTTACATCATATAAAAAAAATATTGCAAACTTTGCAGTTGGTATATACATATCGACAATATAGTAGTTGGTATATACTATGTATGTATACACCTGTTCGCCATCAACTACAAAGTTAAGTTTCTCCTTCAATATTTCAATCTATCTAACCTTTTTTCGTCGAGACTCGATTCCTGGGATGGATGAACTATCTACATACATATTTATTAAGGTTGTACGGAACCCTCAGGGTGCAATCCTACTCACACTGGACCTGTACATATTTTTTTTAATATTGTTAATTTTTCCATTCTATCTGTAGGGAGAACGTGAGAAAGCTAATATATAAGATTGTTTTAAGGATATTTAAGATAATGTTCCCAAGTACATTATATTAGGTCAGGTTTATTTATTTATTTATTTATTTAAGTCCACCTACACTGTGTACATCAATACAATTTATCAAAACTTTAAACAGAAATAAAAATATAACTAAATGTCACAATAATTACAGGTGAAGACAGCATGCAATAATATTGAGCGATAAAATAAAATAATATGTAGTTAAATCAGTTAAACATAAACACGAATGAGGTATAAAACGATAATTATTTTGTTAACATTCAAAGTTTTGTCAGTATTAAAAATTAAAATTAAAGTCAAGTAATAAATGTCACAAAGAAAATACAAATAATTAAAAACTGTTCAGATAGTCAGAGACCTCAGAGACTTCTTAAAACTAATAACGTTGTCACCAAATATATCGATATCGGTTGTCTTAGACAGAGTGTTATACTGACGCACCATTCTAGACAAGGGTGCATTGAATCCCAGGTTAGAGCTAGAACTCGGAGCAGAGAAAAGATTGAAGCGCGATACTCTAGGTAACGTTCGAGGATTAGTTAGATTTAGCTGGTAAAGTAAGTCCGGAGTGTCTAAAATTCCGTTAGCGAGTTTGTAAAGACATAAAAGGTCCAGGTTACACATTATATTACTTATTTACTTTGTCAATAATTAACTTAATGTTTATAGGTAAAATTGGTATGTCTTTGGATTCCAATTGGGCGGAACCCAAAACAGATAGTCCAAGAGATCGCGAAGCGGCTGAGCTCTACCTTCACACACACGTAAGTCAATTAGATTTTCCTTATTTGCGAAGATTCCGCTTCTAGACCTTGATTCTTTTGAATTTGAGTGCCTTAATTGACGTCCTGTACATAATGATGCTACACAATAGCTTGTGACCACTTGCCTTGACATCCATTGAGCGCCCGTTGCATTATAATGAAGTTATATTTTCACAATGATTGACTGGAACTTAGAATTTATTTGCGTTATAAAAATCGTTGCGATCACAAAGTCAAGATGGTGTAGCCACAATACCTACTTCAAGAAGTTAGTGCTAACACGGGTAAACAAGCATAATCTAATATTCGCGTAAATACTACATTGATAGTAATACAGGGTTACGCATATAGACTGTACTAAGCCGAAAGGAGGTCATTGTACACATCATTATGAACAACTTTTACTATGGGGTCAACACTAAAATCGCGAAAAAAAAAAAAACAGGAACACCACCACCATACATTTTGACTGGTTTCAATGACAGTTTTCTATGGAACAGCTGATATTATTTTCGCGATTTCAGGTTTGCTCCCATAGTAAAAGTTGTTCATAATCATGAGAAAAATGACCTCCTTTCGGCTTAGTACATTCTATATGCGTAACCCTGTAAATCTTACAAATATTTTGACAAATTTGGTTTGGCGACAAAATTCAGAAAAAACACATACCTACGCAAACAAACATATCATACGTAATGGCTTGAATAGAAAACTGATGATTTCTTTTTCATATTTTCAGGTGGGTTGGTATGCAAACCCAGTCTATTCAGCTGAAGGCAACTATCCTCCCGAACTTATCAAACTAGTCGATGAAAAGAGCCGAAAACAGAACTATACACGATCGCGACTGCCGAAGTTCACGCCAGAAGAAGTCAAATATATCCAGGGGACGGCTGACTTCTTTGGGCTCAATCATTATACAACGTACCTTCTAAGCTATGCTGATAAAGAAGTCGGGGCCGTCCCTTCCCACGAGAATGACATTGGCATTGTCAGAGTTCAAGATCCCAAGTGGCCGTCAGAATCGTCTTCGGCCTGGCTTAAGGTAAACTACTCATAGACCTATTTTAGAAACGATTTATACGCAAATGTTTTATCGAACAAGTAAATCAATGACGTAGGCACACAGGCGTGTATACGGTAGGCCCGTTTATCTATTACATTATAATATTAAATTAGCACATTGAAATTAAATTGCCTTATAAGTGTGCGCAGTGACGCTCCATAACATTTCCAAGCCTTCGGTAGAGAAGTCAATATTTTATAGGTCTAACTTCCGGCAGTTTGGCTATTATACTAACAGCCGCACTCAGAGACGTTACTACTTAAAATTGCTCTGTCAACTTCTAGTTGACGGAAATTGTCACACATGAAAACGAGACAGAGCAATTTTAAGTATTCCTTAGCTTAAGTAACGTCTCTGAGTGCGGCTGTTAAGGCTATTGATTACCACATTTTTGTGAAGCCAAAAAAATAATTTTTTTTCTTCTTCCTCACGGTGATTGAGACGATGCACGTCTAGTGCATTTGCCGGTGTCACTGAATTTTTTTCAAGTTTTATTATATGTATATCGCCATCGCCAAACAAGTCCTAGTCAGTCAATGGCATCGATTCTGATAATTTTAGTCCTGTCAGATTGGTTTAGTTAAGTGAGTGGGTATGACAGAATCGACGCCAATGTCAAAAGTCATGCCCGAGTAAGGTGCTGCAGGCTTCTAAGGAGTTTTTAAAAATCACGAAAATATATGATTCACCCATCGATCGAGATAGACTACATAGGAATTTTCTCGATGGATTCACCTCATTATTATCATAGATAAACATGTTATTATATTATATCACTTGCCACCAGAGTGCGTAGTTGTGTACCTACTATAATCATGCCAAATTTGACGCTTGTACAATGTACATATTACCGTCTTACATTAGATCAAATACAAAAATACGTTAAAAATCGTTTGTTTTATGGGGACCCACCCACCTTTCGTTTTTATTTTTTGACTTTTATTAATATTTAGTTAACCCGCCGTAATATTACATTTATTCTGTGAAAATTTCAACTGCCTATATATATATAATGGTTCAAGACATTGGCGGATCCAGGGCATGGGGGCCATGCCCCCCCCCCCCCCCCCCAAAACACCTAGCGATTCCATACATTCGACCAAGGATCATGGATAGAATCAACCTTTCGATTTGATTCAGGTGCACCTTGTCTGAAGCCCCCCCCCCCCCCAAAAGAAATATGCCCTCCCCCCAAAATGAAATCCTGGATCCGCCCCTGGTTCAAGAGATAAATGTAGGACGGTAGGACAGACAGACGCACAGACAGGCAGTCAGGCAGACACACAGACAGCTTAAGTTTAATAATAGGGTCCCGTTTACAACCTTTGGATACGGCACCCTAAAAATGTTTAGTTATCGTACCATAATAGTAGGTACATCTTCATGGCTATCCTAAAGTAGAGCGTCGCGCGTCGTGTAAATCCTTGAAAATGTTCTTGTAAATTGCATTTATCTAAATATTTATCTAGGCATATAAAAACGTTGACAATAATAAAATACCATAGATCCGGAATAATTTAATTACTATGCCAATAACAATTAAACTTGATTATTCTGTTTACTTTAGGCCTACGAACTGGTCTATGGATTAAGTAACTTCGTGTTTGAAAAGTCGAAGGTCGTTCTACGTATCATTTCGAATCTGATGCAATGTTGTGCATCAATTTCGCCATCTAAAATCAAAGTTCACAGTGTATATATTACACTAAAACTATAAATGCGACAGTGTGTATGTTTGTTTCCCTTTCACGCAGTAAAGGAAAAAAATCGAAGTGATTTATTTCATATAGAGATAGTTGAAGTACCGGATGCGAGTGACATAGGACAGTTATTTTTTATCCCGGACAAAATTACGGTTCCTGAGATAATGTCTACGGAGGCGACGGTGACTGCTTACCATCAGGCGGCCCGTCTGCTTATTTGCCATCTATGGCATAAAAAAAAAAGGTGAAACCGCGGGACTTACCTAGTCGAGATAATAAGACCAACTACCGTTGACTTACAATATACCTGCTCAATAAGAAAAACGTAAAAGCTTGGCGGCATGCAGTTTTTGCGTAGGTACCTACGCTCTCGCATTTAACAGGAACATAAAAATTGTGACTAGGGCTATGCAATATTTTATTAATAGGTAGGTACTTCTTTAATCATTGTGCTACCCTGCTGCCATTACCACTACCTAGTGACGTCTTCGGTAGAGCGAAAAAGCGGTATTCCTTCTCAACTGCTCTTTATGATTTCTTTCCACTGTCATCTTCTACTTATATCCTCTTTCACATAGTGTATAAGTTTCTTAGTCGCTCTTTCAGCGGCACCGCCTACCATCATCGTCTTCATTGTTACATGGCTGTTATCCCCCCGAATAGCATATCCATACCAATCCAATTACTCCATCATCGGCGCAACTTTCAAACTTTCCCTAATATTTTCTTTTTAATCTATTCTCGTCACTTTACATAATTATCTAACCACAACACTAACACTAGCAGCACCCCGCGGTTTCACCCGCTATCCTACAGGAACTGTTTTTTTCCGGTATAAAATGTAGCCTACGTTATACATTTCGTCCATGCAAATCCTTTTAGCTGTTACGGAATTAAGTAGATATAAATATACCTACACACACATAAATACAAAATCACTAACAAATTCTGGCATTTATAAATATTAGTGTGTTCGCATCTCAGTTGCATGCATTATACCTAGTTTATTTGGTTTTTGTTTTGTTAGTGTGATGGTGTGTTAGTGTTAGTGTACACATTGAATTATTTTGTTAGTGTTAGCGAAATATACATATCGAAGATATCTATGACTATGAGTCTTAATAACATTATTAGTACCCAGAGCTAGAACATAGCATGAGCATAGAGTTTCTTTACCTGATCTACCTAAATGTGCAATGTAAAGTGTTGTACATGTAAATTGTACACAGTAGACACGTACTAGATCCGCATTTATTTATTCATTCACGATCTTTATTTTTATCATACCGTTGTTGTATAATAAATTGTTCATATTATACTAAACGTGGCTTTGATCGTTTTCCGTAAAGCTGTATTTGTACATAGTTTGTTTCAATTCAATTTTACGTCTACATAACATTTTAATACTGATGGTACAATAAGGCAAGTAATTTCGCTATACTAAATAATCAGAAATACTGTCGGGAACGAGTGGATGCGAATAGCGAGACCGGGGAGAGTGGCATGAACAAAGGGAGGCCTATACCCAGCAGTGGGTCACTCAGGGCTGATGATGATGAAATAATCACTTATAAGAAGTTACATGATTTTTTTAGACTAGCCAGCAAGCAGCCTAACTTATATTTTAGAGACCTATTATATGATTTTTCGAATTGCCAATGCCGTGTGCATTCACAGTCTTTTTGGTTCAATAATAGATTTATGCCGATTGTCTTCGGTTTTAGCTGTTACTCCGATCTTCTGATCTGCCGTGTTTGTTACTTGGTGATGCCATACAATTCCATGACGTGTTCTATTGAATCACAAAAAGTCTTACTGACTCTATCACATAAAAATCTGTCACGTAGTCTGTCATTTAGCCGAGAAAAGTCAGTTTTTGGCCTTCGATGGCCTCGACAGTGTACGCAAATGCCGTTGGGTCTAATTTTGTCGGGCACCTAGCGCAAGGGCACCACTAGTCTAAGGTAAGGCTTGGGACGTCGCCGGAAGTGGGGAATCAGACTTGTCCTGGCACCCACAATGGGTGTACACTGGGGCTGTAGCAGGTAGTTGAATTGGATGTTTATTTATCCAGAGAATCTTGCCGATCGTCTGACAGATCCTGGGAGTCTTCGACCCCAATGGCAGGGTCGGCGTGTTTGTGTGTGCTTTTAGTAACCGCGCGGCGCCTATAACAAAAACGGAATAGTTACTGTTGCCTGATGGAGTGGTCGAATCGGAGTTTAACACACACACACTTACTTACAATTTTTTCTAGGTCGTGCCTTTCGGATTCCGTCGTCTTCTTCACTGGATAACGAAGACTTACAACAACGTGCCAATAATAGTCACCGAGAACGGTTACGCAGATTACAACGGGGTTGAAGATTTGACGAGGGTGTCGTACTATAAGCATTATTTGAACGCACTGCTGCACGCTATTTACGAAGATCACAGCAACGTTCAGGGTTACTTCGCTTGGAGTCTCATGGATAACTTCGAATGGGATGATGGATACGTGTAAGTATTGGCTTGCTTTTTGTAAGGCATCATAATCATCAGTTCATTGGTGGATATTGGCCTCTCTCAAGCCATTCAGCCCTATTTTCTGCTTTTAGATTCCAGATACAAGCACTTTTTCTGTATTTATCATCACTCCTACTTATCGCAGGACGATTTGCTTTAATAATATTAGAAAACGTCTACCTCAACGGTTTTCGAGCACATAGATATTATCCGCGAATTTCTAGATTATTCACGTTTCTATGCCTTGCCTTTAATTTAGTGCATTTAGTTGTAAAATGGTAACACACATAGAGTTACCTACTTAAAATGTTGTAAGATGACATTTTCACATGTTAAAAAATTTGGTGAAAGACAGGATTCGAACCGGCCCAAAAACCGGAGTATCGCTCATCCATTACTCTGGTCAACTGAACCACGCTTAATCAAGAGATTGAGAAAAAGAGAGAAGAGAGAGACAAAGAGTTACTTAGTACTTACCCAGTATGAAGTCCGTCACGTTTTTCCGCTCCTTTCATCTGCGTACCTCCAAGGCAGAGCTTTATCGGAGCCTCAACATGGAGCGTTTCAAAAAGGATATTTACAACACATTTGCACAAAAAGTGCACTTACGAAGCCTGTATACATCGTTCGAAAGTTAAACATTACGGATCATACAACGGAGCGTGCGGAAATGAATTTGTCCGCACGCTCAGATGTATAGCACCGTGCGTGTACTTTACGTTTTTTTTTTAATTTCCATCATAATTACATAAGAATTCCACAAAAGAGTTTCATATTACGAGAATAAATAAGCTGAATGATCAAACCTCCTTGGAAGCGCTTTTGCTCAATACGTTTGTCTCAGTTTAATACTAAAGAGAAAATGAGACGAAAGATGTAGTTCTAATTTTCACCACGTGATAGTGGCGCTATTTGCATGTTCGCGCCATTTTCTTATTATATTATAGAAACTATTGTTGTGACTGATATTAAGTTATAAACAAAATAATAAAATTGTTTCATTTGTAGTCTTTTTTCTCGCAAATGTGTTGTAAAACGTTGTATGGCACACGTGCGGATTGGTTATTACAAACTCGTGACTATACCTCGACTTCGTCTCGGGCTTACATTCGTCTACTCGTTTGTAATAACCAACCTACCGCACTTGTATCATAAATAACTATTACAAACACCTCTCTGAACTGGTAAAGCGTTGACAACACTGATAGTGCTGCAGGTGTCCATATAGGTAGCGGTTACCACTTACTATCTGGCGACTACGTGCCTGTTTGCCGGTTGAGATTATATAGGTATACGAAGAGACAGGGAAATAGACATTTGCAAATTTTAAGGTAAAATAACATCTGAGATAATATAGGGATGTGTACCTATACATACAGCAGGTAATATAAGGTAGATATCCCCGTAATAATAAACGTTGATTGCCATTCGAGTAGTTACTCCATCTTTTCTAGTAGTTCTACTAATTTTTTGAATACAGCTCAAAATTAGAAAGAGCAAAAGAGACAAAACACGGTGTAATTATTCCAAAGCTACTACGCGTTTATTAGTAAGCTGGTTAAAGTTTATAGCGTGTTGGGAATACCTATTACCAAAGATTATGAGCTATTACCTACCTATCAAACAAAATAGCCCTCTGTCGGATTCTGTGAAAACTACAACAAGCACTAGAACAAAATGTAGTCTCTTTTAAATGTCAGGCGTTTTGGTAGAGCTATCTTGCAAACATTAAGGAGCTGAAGCTAGATGGCGTTGATGATTCTTAGTGTTAATGTTGCACGTCCGTTTCGCTATGCGTCAGATTTTGCGGTCAAGGCAAGAAAAGGTAGTTCAGAGCGATCGACACACATTAAAAGTTGGCTAAATGATGGTACTAAAATTTCCTGTGGGAGAGATACGGTTTCGTTTTACAGATGCGATAGTGGCTCTCTCATTCTACTCTACACATAAGTTGGCCGGATTATACGCAGTGGTCACGGTCTATCAGTAAACAATAATACCTAAGTGAGAACAATATAGAGGTATTGTGGGTATAGAAATACACTATTTCAGGAAAAAACAAGAGTACAATTTTAAGAGCATAACAGCTAGTTGTATCGGAAATGAATGAGCTCGAAAAACCAAGCCACTGAAGCTTTATCAAATATTATTGACGACCATGTTAATTGCCATCAGAATGTAGATATCAGGTTGGTAGTGGTAGGGCTCTTTTACGGTAGTGGTAGAGCCTTTTTCTGTCCGGAGAAGTACCTACCTGGAAGTTTTGCCAGTTATTCAACCGTCAAGCAGTAATGTGCAAACTTTACTGTGTTTCGGATTGAAGGGAAACGTTCCCAGTGACATTACTGGGCATACGTAAACAGGTGGTAGATCTGTGCGTAAACAGATTTAGCAGCGAGTATTTCAGTTTGACATTCAGGTTTATATCTGTCGAAACTTCTTTTATTATAAATAATAAGCTAGCGTTTACCATCTTGTCTGATGTTAAGCGATGATGCGGTCTTCGTTGGAACACGCTTGCCTAGAAGAAACCGATTCACTCGTGATTTGAAGACACCCAACATTTCAATTTTGGATGGTAATGAACGGATATGAGCAAGCGTGACGTATACCATCAGGTGAGCGACTTGCTCGTCACGTCGCATAAAAAAACGATTGTAGGTATAGTCATAGATTGTTTTTGGTTTCTGATAACATTTTAGTTGTTGCACCGTGATACATTATTTATCACTATCAGGTTCACCAAGGTCCACCTTCCATCATTTCTCTATGTGCCTATACCTACATTATATACCTAAATATATAAATAGAGCATCATTTGTCATAAATGAATCACAGGGTTTATCAAAATAATGGCTTATATCACCATGACGTTGTAATATTTCGTATCCATTAATTCGCGATAGCTCCATCTAATACGATCATAACATAAAGATAAAGCTAATCGAATCTAGATACCTACTAAATATATAAAAGTCATATGAAAATATAGCAATGAACGATTACAGTCAACACTTCAAAAAATAATATTTATAAATCTTTGATTCTGATGCGAAAACCTATTGGAAATATTTCATCAAATGGAATCTGCCACACTATCAATTTAGGTTGCTTCAAAGAACAAGATGAAATGGATGCTCAGATAAATAAGAACTAGAATGGATGCGGATTTGAACATCAAAAATCCATACTTATTATACTAAAACAGCCCAACAATGTACACACTGCACATCACTAAAAGAAGTAAATGTATTTAGCAATAGCATAATATGGGTTCAAATAAAAAACTTAATCAGAAAACATTCGCCACAGCCTGACCCTGAGGTCGGAGTTGTGTTTAATTAAGAGGCTGAGTTGAAATGTATATTTTTCTAAGGAGACTCAAAATAAATAAAAAACGAACTAAGTACAACAGAAAAATTATACATTCCAGCCCAGCCTAGGTTCATACCGCTTCGTTGGATTTCCGGCTTAGGAGAGGGGGAAGTGGAGCAAATTAGCCGTTTGACTTGTCTATCCGATTTTGATTTGCAAAAACAGTATAATCGATGAACACATTTTGATGCACGCTAAGTAACTCCGATGTCCCATTAATGATAAAACCCCAAATAAAACACAGCGTCAGTTAAACTCTTTCATGTTATAATTTCACTCGTTATGCTTGTAAATGCAATTACAGGTCCCGCTTCGGTCTTTATCTGGTCGACTTCGATAGTCCAAATAAGACGAGGACGGCGAAGCAGTCAGCGAAACTCTACTCAAGCGTGGTGTCCTCACGAGCGCTGCCCAAAGACTACGACCCAGAAGACTTCACTGCTTTCTCATCAGCCAACCTTCTCGCCCCCACCATCTTACTGATACTATCCCTACACAGGCTCCTAGTCTGATATCTTGTACAAACAAAATACTCTTGTATATAAAACATAGTAGCACTAAACTACGATTACATTAAAGTTTAAGTAATATCCTTAAGTTTCAATTCAACTTGATCCCTTAAAGTAAAGCTTAAGCTAACACTAGTGAGAAGAGTCCAGCTCGCACAGGCGAGAGGACAGGGGAGTTCAATATTCGACGGTAGCGAGTTTTTTAGCGTTGTCCCGCGCCACCTCGCGCTTGAAGTGTGCCTGGATGCACGCGAATGATTTGCCCTTGGTCTCTGGCAATACCACTAGCATGAACACGAGGCCCAAGAGTGAAAACACCGAGAAACCCCAAAATACTGTGTAGATTTCGTAAGCATCTTTCACCACCTGGAACAATACAAAAGTTACATTAACATTTTCATTCTAATGCTTTTACCCACAACTATTGATCAAATTTTTTCTTGTTGGTTCATGTATTACCATAACATCAAAAGCTATCAAGATAAGGAACGTGGTTTTTTTAAATCCCAGGATGATTTGGGCCTTAGGGCCTTAGTGACTTCGGATTAATTAGTACGTCCCTTTTATTAAGATTGACTTAATATATACTGAAATATAAAAGACCGAATGCTCATTTTGCATAATTAACAGTCATCCATTTGAGAGATTTGCGATTCCATTTATTGGATATTAATTAAAGCAATTCTTTCGTGTAAAAGCAGAGATTAATAAGAGAATCAAGTACTAGGTTAAAACATAGCTTCGGGATGTATGTACTATGATAGTATTACGTATTTGTTGAATTTACAACATTTTGCTACGATTACACGTGCCACGTTCCCATAAGTTCTTATTTAAGTGTGGTCCCTGGTCATATCCATTTAGAGGTGACCTATTAAAAAAATTCGGTAACGACATTAATTACGAATTTTTACAGATTTGCTATAGTAATAATTTCTTAACCGCCATGACAAAATTTGAGTATAAGAGCCCAGTGCTTGAAATTAATGTATGATTTTACCTGGAATAGTTTCTGGACGGTGAACATAGCGATGCCAGTGTAGATATGCGCGACACAGGAAGCGTACAGCTTGACGTTGGTGGGGAACATCTCTCCAATGATGACATAGGGTACCGTCGACAGGCCGATGGCGTAGCACACGATGTAAATGAGAAGAGACGCCAGGGGCAGCCAATGGAGGCTCGCAACAGCAGATTTGTTAACGATGTCGAAGTAGAAATACGTTCCGATGGTTCCATTCATGAGACCCACGCCAAGAGCAGAGAGCAAAAGTAGGGGCTTCCTCCCCACGCGGTCAACAAGTAGCACCGACAGAACGCACGTCGCTACTTGCACACAGCCGAGGATGATAGATTCTTGATACGGCTGTATTCCTGGCGAAGCGGTTCCAGAGCCATCGAGAGTGCTATTGACAGGGACTGTGGTGGCGTTAAATATTGCTTGAGCGTACGCAACAACCGCTGCACTGCCACAAAGTTGTTGAATAGTAAACACGCCAAGAGTTATAAACATGGCTTTCCTGTTCGTAGCTTCTGTTAAGAGATCTGCCCAAGTTCCTCGATTTTTCATGTCTTCTTGAACGTTCAGCTCTATATTTTTAAGTTCTATTCTTGTATCACCGCTTCTTAGGTTGTTGAGGGCTCGTTCTGCCCTCTCAGTGCGTTCAAACTTTAGGTAGTAGTAAGGAGATTCCGGCAAAAATATGAAGGTTAAAACGAAACTAATAGGCAGGATCAAGTTGATGCCGGCTAGTGTCCTCATTGAGACGAAGGGTCCAATGCAGTACTGGGATAGAATACCGACCTGAAATAGAACAAAAACTACTGTTACTCAAATATCTACTGCAAAACAAGGCACAAATATGTAAAGAGGCTATTTTTGGCATTTTTATTTGATAATTGTTTCAGAGCCATATATACATCTTTTTACGGTTCGCCAAGTTATCTCTATTTAATTTGCAGCTTAACTCAATGGTACCTGATAATCAGCTCTTGATAAAGATCTATAACGAGTAATTACGCTGTTTGGAATTGAGATTGTTCCTTGTAAATAAAAGAGCTCTACACGATTACAGAGAAAGCCTTTTGTAGCTTTTAGCTCAATAAATCACTCAAGAGCGATAAGATTACCTATATATCTTTATACGTACGTATTGCATTTCTTAATAAAATTGCAATGTACACGTTTTAAAAAGGTGTTATTTCCGTGTTTGAACTAGGCAACTGATGTTGTAAGTGTCGGAACCTCTATTCGGAGTAATTACAGCAATGAGTCACGTTTCACCACAGAACAGAGAAGTAAATAGAACGGAAATGAGAAGGAAAATCTGTCGCCAGGCATTATGACAGAGCCTTGATAGAACATTCTTATTTATGTCAACGCGTCGAACTCCGCATCCAAAGAACTTGGACCTAACCTTTTTGGGTTAGTTCTCAAAGTTCTTTGTCCGCATCACAGTTGCTAAATGATTTCGAATGGCTGAAGTTTCGTTTATATGGGTGCAACTGGCTACA
Source organism: Agriopis aurantiaria (assembly GCA_914767915.1). Taxonomy (NCBI): domain Eukaryota; kingdom Metazoa; phylum Arthropoda; class Insecta; order Lepidoptera; family Geometridae; genus Agriopis; species Agriopis aurantiaria. Next base: position 7,491,356 of record OU611983.1, on the reverse strand, counting down.
ACAAATTTCTTATAAAAATGCCTTGACAGCCGTTCTAATTTAAACAAAAAAAAGTATTTTCTGTGCGTTTCACGGTGTCGAATCGTGTGTCTTACTCATAAACGTATTATGTATAACTATAGCTGCGTTCCGCCCCTTTTACTCAACTGCTCAGAAGGAGTGTAATGTTTTTCAGGCTTATATGTTATAATAACTATGTATGTATGTATGTTTGTTCCTGTGACCTACCGCCTTTCAGGTGACTAAAAGGCTTGACAGATTTTGGAATGCGTTGAAGTGTCGTTACATTCGTCTTTACGCTAGGCTGTCATAGGCTACATTTTGCAGGCAGTTTTTTTGAGGTACCTGGTAGTGCTACCTACTTTCTTGTTTACCTATACAATTTAGCCACAATTTTCCGTTATAAAAATATTTTAAGTCCATTTTCATGGTGTTATATCCTTGTATTTACTAAATCGTTTCAGCCTGTTAGTCATTATGAGATAATGTAAAGACAAAGAGACAGAGGAACAGAGTTTTGTCACATTTATAATAGTTTTTCAAAATTTGTATGGTTGGCTTGTGTTTGACCGCCACCTTGCCTGATGTTAAGTGATGATGAGGTCGACCCTGGAGCACTAGCCTAGAAGAAACTAAGTCACTCGCGACTTGAAGATACACATATATATTGTAACTATCGGGGAACACCCATTCCACCCAGTATAAAGATCATTCTGTGGCACACCACAAAATACTATGACCAGAACTTATCTAACGCTACACATAGTGCAAGATAAGTATAGGTACGTGATTATATGACAGACTGGTAGAATCAGTATTTATTGTCACAAGGTCTAATTGAGAAGCATCTGATGTAATGATAAGCAATTTGTGTCGGTGCCACCGAATATAAAAGGATAAAAATAGCAGCAATTATGTTCCAACATTGTAGTGTACATTCTTATTTCCTACAGCTAGACTATGCGAGAATGCAGAATGCATGCCCTCATTACTTGAGCGGATAACCATATCAGAATGCCTATTGCATCTTTTTCCTATTGCGTTCACCTATTCGATCGAGTTAACGATAACTACGGTCTGTTTGAAGTAAGAGCAGTGCCATCTAGATGGCGCTGCGCTTATTTTATTCTTATTTATAAGTAAACGACATAGAAAAAACGTGCATTAGGCACTCCATACCGAAATAGAACTAGATAAGTTTTAAATAACTACTATAAAATCAAAATTCGAATGATAAAGAAATAGGCACAAGCTGCAAAGTTCTAAACCTAATTCTAACTACGCAGTAGTATTAGATAGATAAGCTTGCAGAAATATAGTATTATGATGAAATTACACTAGTATTATGAGAAAGTGTGTTTGTTACTTTTAGCAGCAACAGAGCAACGGATCGATGACATTTTAGCAAAGAGATAGTTTCGGGATATAGATTTATCCCGGAAAATGTGGTAAATGTGTGGAAAATGCCCCCGCGGGTGAAACCGCAGGGAGCAGGTATATAGCTAAGAATATAGTTTTTAATATTTATAATAAGGCAGTGTCAGAAGAACCACGTAGTATATAGTACGTGGAATTACAACGGATGCGTATGCAAAACAAACGATGCATTAGCAGTTCTTGGAAAATTATAATAGGCATTGCGCAAACAAATACCGAATCATCAGAATAGATCACACACTAATCGTACATATCCGCCTGATACTGAAAGAGGATCTCAATGTCACAAACATGTCACAAACAAAGAATGACATTGTCCCAACAGGATATCGGACAATTGAAGTAATCACCATGATAGGTAATTGTGATGGTAATCACAATCATGGAGGGCAATTGCATGTCTCCCTCATGTATGGAGAATACAAATCTACATAACTTATTCAGTGAACCTACGGTACCGATACAGAATGAATTCACACGAATTCGAATTAAGTTACGCTAAATATACGTGCGAAAATACTACTGTTCACTTGTGTGGATATTTTGGCCAAGCGTGGACAGATTCTATCAGTTAAATTGTTGTCTTTTGAGGCTTTTTCTTTACTCATGTGCGAATTTTGGCATGGCATGTCGTGCGCATTTGCATGTTTCAAGTATATTGAATAGTTTTCAAGTTTTATTGATTATCGTCTTTGCTTGTTTTTTTCTAGATAAAAGGGTTGGTTCCTCTAATAAAAGTGGTAATAAAAGTTTTTGATGAGTACAATGATATCCTCGAGTATATCCGCCATTGTCTAACCAAACACCCCGTATAAGTAACTAAACTCAGTCCAAGCATTTATTTGCTCTGACAGCTGTAATAACATATAGCAAAATATGCTTGGACGAGTATGAATATATGAATATGATTATAATAATTTATGGATGAACACCTACTGACATTCATGTTTTTAATGTCATTGGTTGTTATTAGATGATGCTTATCAAACTGTGTCAAGGCTACTTACTTTATTCATTAAGGTGATGAGCGTAGAGAGTGCGCCCCTGACTTCGTTAGTGGCGATCTCCCCGGTGTACATAGGAGCAACTGTGTACACGATTCCGTAGCCAAGACCGGAGAACATTCGAGCGACGTACAGGTACGTGACTGACTGAGCTGCGATGACCAACACCCAGCCGATGATGAAAGGCACCGCACCGAGGAGTAGAGTTGTTTTCCTCCCGAAGCGGTCGGCGAAGTAGGCTGAAGGGACGGGCGTCAGCGCTGAGCACAGGATCATGATTGAGGTTATCCATGCTCCCTCATCTGAAGAGGCCCGTATCGTACTATGAGGTGAATCTAGGAGCGGTATCGTCGGTGATGGCCAGCCGTAGCAGGTGCCCGCTGTTGCGGTGATGAGGGTTGCTGGAAATAAGAGAATAAATTGTTAGAAAACTTTTAATAGTTTTTTTTAAAGTGAGTACAAATTTTATAATCTATTTAATCTAAGAAGACGCACTCTACCTTAAGTCTCACTACAAATAGGCAAATTTTGTTATTACTTGATAATTATGAAAAAGGATAGAGCACGTCAAGACTTAGATACTTTAAAATTTTAAAAAGGATTGGCGCATATTATGCATATAAAGTTTAAAAGAACATTTTCTGTTCGTATATGACTATCCAATTGAATAAAGAGGCGATAATAAAATACTGACTTAAAAAAACCGGGTCGAATTGAGAACCTTTCTCCTTTTCCGAAGTCGGTTAATTAGTAAGACTCGGACAAAATATTTGGAGCTGGTTAACAACACTTAACCATTTGTTCCAACCTGGTGGATGACTGGTAGAAAATGCTTAGCATTAAGTCCTCCAATTGTACATATCTACTTAATTTGTAAGTGTGCAATAAAGTATTAAATAAATAAATAAACACTAAACCAAAGTGGAAGAAATTTTTGTGGGACCTTATGAGAGCTTTCTCTAATAATTAATCTAAAACATACATCTACATTAATTAATCTCTTAAATTGGTTCACAAATGGCAGAGTAATCGTAGTACATACATAAAAAATTTACGTAATTAAGAATCTCCTGAAGTCAGTTAATAAAAATAAATATTCAGCCAAAAACAAAGAGCATGTACGTTGCCAATGGTGTTAATGAGGTAGAATTTGCGTTGTCAATTACATGCTAAGTGTGAATGATTTTGTTCTAAGTAGGTAGTATAAGAAATATCATCATTGGTATACTAAATGACGATGATCAGTTTATGAGTGCAATGTCCTCTATTTTATATGTATCATGTTTGATGAATGAGTGTTCTTAGTGTCTTGAGTTGTGAAATAGGTAAACGTAAACTGTTTACACTACCTGATTAAGTCAGTACTATAACTTAAAGACTGAAATGAATACAGATAATTTGGACAAGAAGACCACGCGTTATCTGTAAATATAACTATAACCATGTTTTTAAATAGGATACTATCACATTTTGAATGTAAGGAGTAATCTCCCATTTGGTATTTAGATAAACTATTTCCCCCCTAAATTAAATAAAAAAATTAAAAAATTGCTAAACGTCAAAGACAATTGAACAAAAGTTAAAACGTTATATAAGCAACAAGACTTCACTGCGACCTAGTGCCCTATAAAGATTGTAAAAAATACTTGTGATTAAATATCTCGTAAGTCATATGACATTTCCCAGATGGCGAAAATCTAAACGCTACCGGTGCAATGGCGTCAATTTTGTGTACCACTATCTTATGTTAGATTAGTGACTAAACAAATCTGGCATTTAAAATTCAACATTAATGAGAAAAGGCTACAATTTTAGCACAATGGTACAACAGAATCAACAAATAGACAAAATGTATCGTTAAACAATCAAAAACAATTTTATTTACTATCGTAATCATTAGGAACTTTGGCCTTAAAAGAAGTGGAAAAACCCTACATTTAAAGCGGCCAGAGACGTTTGCATGGAAAGTTACTTTCCAACGATCAAAGTCATCGTTATCGGTTAATAAGCCGATAATAGAAAAGCCACTCGAGTGTGTTTAAAGCTGGATCTTCATAGGGATTACGTATTAGTTTCGCTGTGACTTCCTGTGGAGTAAAAACAAGTTTGGGAGTGACAGTTGCGCTATCGTGCCTTATCGTGCACCACTCATGGAAACTTCTGACCACTCCACTGCGTAGTTTGATAATTAGCAGGATTGTTGTTTAATACTACACTAATGTATGATACTTGTTTGGTAAAGAATTTTTGGTCGTTTCTGTATCAAAGATCAAAAGATCTTTACATTTAAAAGGTTCTGTAATGACACCGTGTTTATAGTGCATATTATTGTTAGTTGAATTTAAACACGACGATTAGACTAATTTTGATAAATTAATCTTGAAATTAGTGCGTCTCAGAAGGTAATCAATAATTAGCTTCATTAGTAAAAAGTAAAACATATAATTAAAAGGAAACGAATAAGCAGGTTTGGGAACGCGTGTCGAATGCCAGTTGGCACAACAACCAAAGAGAGAATTTATTGTAAGTGACGTCCCGACGCTTGGTCCGTCGTCAGCCGACAAAAATCACGTGTCGTCTACAAAATAAGCGTTCCTTCACTCTTTAATACAGTTCAATGAATACTGAACCATTCTGGACATTCCAGAAGATGTTATCTATAACGTTGCTTGCCTACGGTTACTAACTAACCTTATCTTGACAAAAGCGTTTTAACTACATTGTACTCGGTTTATAACCAGGCCGAATGTCTAAGCAACGTGTTTATTAATCTGGTGATCAATCAGGCAATGGCCTGAAGAATACCTAAGGCTGACGTTGAAAAATTATTCGGAAAGTATGAAAAATCGGTCCAGAGCGACGCCCTTGAAGGCTGCCTGAAAAATGAATTCTTTATTACTCCCAACACACGAGTAATATTTTTACATAAAGGTATGTGAGAGAATAATGGACTGTAACGTTTCTATAAGGAAACAAAGAAACATGTGCCAAAGAAAATGTACAGACGATTTTAAACGGTTTCCAAGTAATATTATGATTTTGTAGAGCAATTAGACAACCCATTCAATAATTCAATTTATATTCAAATTTCCTCTAGAAAGTGCTGCAGTAACGTAGTCGTTCAGAATTATCAATGACAGCACAATGATGTACTGTCAGAGCGCACGATATACCTCTCGATTTATGCCTTTTATTAGAATTAAAAATACATTTAATATACAGCTCTCATTTATGTATGTTCGTTATATTATGATAACGCGTTTGTATGTGGGCTGTTGTGGCTATGTGTGTGACCTGGGCGGAGGCTGGGGTGCGGGAGGAGACCGGCCGGTGGCGTGCGGTGACGCAACCTTGCTGAACATACATAAGGGTGTGTTCACGGTGGTAATATGGGACCGCATGATAAAGGATATCCATTTTATCAACTGACATTGGCTCAAGCGGGTGCTATCAATGTTTGCAGTGGTAGGTATGTGTTGATTTTAAAACGAAATGAATTCAGACGCGTCTTCTCTGTAGGCTAAAGTACCTATGTTGCATAGGCTAAACTATGTTGCGAAAACATACCTAAATTTAGTTTTCCGCACTGTTTCCGAAGTATTAATTCTTTATGCTTTGTTTTTGTACTTATATTAATACAGAGAATACAGAAAATAGAGATGTCTCTAACAACATAATAAATTAAGATAATTTATAGAACACACAATTTATGATTAAAATTAATGTGCCTCTAAGATAATCCAATAAAGACGCTCTAAGATGTCTACATACTCGTAAACTAAAAGTGTATTAGTTTCTAAAAGCCGATATGCTCTGAATGTAGGCCTTTGACTTCCAATGAGTCAGAGGTATTTATACTGTCTTATACATATTATTTTTGTTTTTCTATATGATAAACTGACGTTGAGTTATTTTATAACAGTGGTATGGTGTGTATGAATTTTAGTAGTTTTTCCCGCGGCCTCGCCCGTATTGCAAATAAAACAAAATAAGTATGCCATTCATGGGTAGCGTCGCTTTCTATCAGTGAATTATTAGTAAGCGCTCCAACAAATTTATTCGTATTATAATAAGTAAAAAAATACTAAGCCAAAATTAATGAAAATTTTGTGGGACCACCTCGAGAAGTTCCTCTTAATTATAAATAATAACTACGTAAATTGGTTCACAAATGTCGCACTAATCGGTGTGAATGAATATAGTCCTTCCGAAGTCGGTTAAAAATAGCTTATAAAAAAAAGTTTTTTTTCGGTTTCAGTTTTATTAAAGCCAAGGCGGTGTGAAAGTTCTCATAATATTATTATTATAAATAGCTGTGATGAAAAGTTTTTATATTTTAGCAAATGTAAACTAGGCCTCGGTGTATTTTTAAATTTTTATACGTATTGAATAAGCATACCTACATGTTGACTGTTGAGGTATACATTTATACAAATTTTAAAGCAGAAAAGCCGTAAAAGATACAAGGATAATATGATTAAAACGAAATCCTGTTCTGCGAGTGCGCCGGCGCAATCACACTATCACACTTCACACTAATCATGGACACTAATATTATAAATGTGAAAGTGTGTGTGCGTGTTTGTGTGTGTTTGTTACTCCTTCACGCAGAAACGGCTGGACGGATTTGGATGAAATTTGGAATATACATAGCTTATGTCCTGGATTAACACATAAGACTACTTTTTATCATCATCACCACGCGAGTGAAACCGCGGGGCGCAGCTGGTACCTTATACACATTGTTTTACGTTATAACAGGGCCCCAATTTTACTAAACCAATTGTTTTTAAATTGTAATTGTTTTTTTTAAATTTATTTTATGAATTGCCTCAAAATTGGCAGTTTTAATTTTTTTTGTTGTCAATTTTGGGTAATTGCCCTTAAAATTGACACTTATAGTATTAAAAAAAATCAATACTGTCATTATTTAGGTAATAAAAAAAACAAAAAAAAAAAACAATTACAATTTAAAAACAATTGATTTAGTAGAATTGGGGCCCTGTTAGCAATCTAAACAAAACGTTGCACAATAAAGAAATATTTCCAAACGTGTTACCTGGAATTGAAAGCTAAATAAAGGTTTGAATGTGTTTACTTTTTTGCGAAGATTTGAAAATGTGTTTTCGTCCCTCATGCGGAGTTATTTATTACTTTTGAGTTGGGTTATGAAATTATCGAATATGTAAAAATTTGCTGAATCACGATACTAAGCAGTTGTTTTATAACGTTGAATATAAAGCTACAAGATTTTTTTTTATTACAGTTTTTTTTACATATACAGGGTTGGTTGTAATGTACCTAAAACCTCTCGCATACACCTCCTCTACATCATACTTAAAACCTTTTGTTCGATGACTTTATAAAAAAAAAAAAAAAATAAGTTTGTACCTTTGAAATGTATGCCTTTGTATGTTTATATTTTGTGCAAGGTGCAAAATTTGGCACGCTAGTTGGTCGTTAGCTTCGCCTGGGTCTCCACGTTCCTTTTCGTATGAGGCCGCATACAATTATTGTCATTTAGACATTACATTAAAAATGTATGTATTTGTGTAGAAGAAAAATATATATTATAAGGGTAATCATATATACGGTCTATGGGCGGTCTAAATGTTTTTGTAGTGTTAGGTTGTATTTTGTTTAGTTTATAAGGGCACCTGCCCACAAAAAAAAAGTCATGGAACAAAAGTTGGCAAGTACCTATGTATGATGTTTCCCTACATACTGCTATTATTTGTTTTTTTATGTTAGTTTAAGTTTAATTTGTATTTTCGGTGTGTAATAAAGTTGTATTGTATTGTAATAGTTAACATAGTTAACAACTTTTGTTTGCTGCGAGAGGTTTTCAGTACATTAAAAATAACCCTGTACAAGCATAGATAAACTAATCATTCTTGATAAACTTGAATCTTCATTCATAATAATTATTCCATTCCCATTTTATATACATCCGCATCAAATTTGCCAAAAATTATTATGTGTAAACACGACTGCATATTAATTAGTTCCCTAATTTTGAGGATAAATTCTAGGCAATGATTCAGATCTAATACTTACAAGCCATGAACAAAAGCAAGAATTATGATACACGTGAGCCCAACACGTGTTTGTCTCGGAACGTTGGGCTGTGGCAGAGCCAGATATCAAAACCTCGTGCATCTTTTAATAGGTATAACTAGATTAAGTATTTCGGATACGGATATGTGCCTATTGCTTTTTGACCATGGCTCAGAAGAAGGACTTAAAGAAGGAAGGACCACGGCTTCAACAACTGCTTAGTGCACATATCAAACACGACATGTATCTACTACTACCTACACGTTATGTAATATAAATAACGTAGCTTTCTATCAGTAGTGTGAGAATTTCCAGAATGAATTTTGATTTTTCAGATGTTAGGTAGGAGGAAACCTACCTTCTAAAGACGTAAAAAATCACAAATATAAACCAAAACCCAAAATAATATATAATATGTATTTATTTTATTTCTATTATATATATTATTTTTATTTTTACTTTATATTACTTTTATAATATTAAAATTGACCAGAATAACAAATTAAGAATGACATTGCCATTAGCATTGCCATTCAACGTGGTAATGCCGCCAGCATGTTGGGTACGCTGCCAACTGGTAGTGGGCTTGAGCATTTGGATTGTCTTTAGACCTTCAACGGTCTATGGGCAGTCTAACTGTATTTGTAGTGTTAGTTTTAGCTTGTATTTTGTTTAGTTAATAAAGGCACTTGCCCAGAAAAAAAAAGAATGACATGTCTAGACCTAAATTACCTATGTACTGGTTGATTGCGTTCCGAAAACTATAATGAGAAAATAATTAACAACGTAGAATGAATAATTAATTATTAATGGAGTATATATACCATTGGAGAAAAAATCAGTCACTCAAGGCCTAAATAGATAATAAGTATATAACTATTATATAATGTATCAAGCATGCATAGCTTAAGATTTATATAAAATTATATAAATTCAGGTATGAAAAAGGTTAGGTCAGGTTGGTATATAATAGTTATATCTGATTGCTTCGTACGTGTCACTGTTCACATTAGCTTTGATAGGTTTGTTGATATTTTTTATCAAATTATCTTTTACTTTTGAAGACAAATTTCGATCATAAAATATGTAATTAATTGAGTACTTATGTGATTAAGTTATTTATAGATGATGAATATCTATTACATATATTTTGATGAACCTTATCCTGAAATTGACGTTATATTTTTCAGAGATAGAAAATGATTATTACGTAATTCATTTAAATCGTTAAAATATATAACTGATATTGACGATGTACTGCCGCATTAATATATATTATGTTAACTTTATGTGTTATGAATGCGTTTATAGAATTCTTACAGAGGATATAACTCTTTGAACATATTATTGAAATTTCGAATTTTCATTTTAGATGTTTAATTTTAGATGATTAATCAAAAGTGGATAGTATAAAATCATCATCGTAACAAAGGTAATGCCTATGCCGTATTAATTACATGACCATTTTTATTGAAGAAACATTTCATAACTATAGTTAATTTGTATGCGCATAGCAGAGCCCGGATCACGTCATTTCTACGAAGCAGCCTTTGATTGAAGTGGAGCATCGATTCCTGTGCAATTGTTTATAAACATTGCCTGCTCTCTCCCACCGAGGCACTCGACCGCGTGAATCGCAGAAAGCCGCCAATTAAGTGCTATCAGGTGTCATTGACATTAGTGATCTAGCTCACTCATTTGCTATTGCTAGCACTAATCGAGATTTTACAGCACTACCAATACAAGTACATATTACAAATATACTCAAGTCTCAACAGAAATGTACATTGTCTTGATTTGTTTTATATTAGATGTAAAACTCCGTGTAAAAATCACCTAAGTTCTCGTTACAAAATTTAAAATTCAAACTAAGTTTTGCAAGTACGTCGAAAGATACGCTTTTATTAACTTTGACATTGACAAGAGTATGAAAACAGCATTGAATATAACCCCTTGTAATCAAAATTTATAACACAGAAGAAATTAATCATAGCTCTGATGGCATATCAGATGAGGATGGGAATAATAATAAAAAGATATTAAAAAACAAGTTCTTTACATTATACCTATGATGCGTTTTAATCTTACTTCTCTGGACGTAGCATAGTAATGATTTTTAGTAACTACCGACACCACAAAATCTATAAGTACAGTACCCACTTTTAATCAATGTCAGATCTATGGGGATTACTGAATTTTGGTAAGTGTATGACTTAACAAAAACCTATTAAAAAGGAAATACAATCTAACGAAATGATTTTGTTTTCGCACTTGGTATTTGGTATTAAACTACACGGTACGAAACACATGTTTCTCGTTACTCATAATTTATAAATGGTAGGGACCTAGTACTTAATTGTTATGGAAATAAGAGCCGCGTAGTACTCAGAGTCTCGGTGTAAACATTCAGAACAATTCCATTTAAACTTGTAATCATTTGGCAAAAGGTTTGTTAAAAGTTTTCAAAACATCTTAATGCTGAGTAACTTAGTCCTATAGGAGCGAGTTGTTTTTTTATATAATTACAGTAAACGTATCACATCAACACTATCTTTTGAATGCATTTGGCCATATCTTTAGAAATTATTGAATTCCGTTTATTACCAGTATTTAGAACCGTTATAAAAAATTTAATCTACCATAAATAACACGATGACGTATAGAAAGATAATCACGTTTCATGCGAGTGCTAATAAGAGAATAAGTTCTGCATAAACAAGGAAATTTATATCGATATAGAACGAAATATTATAGTATTTTGAATAGTTGAGTCAGCGGTACTATGTTCACACTATAATATACTTAATTGCACCATCAATAGAACATATTATTGAACGTTCTACGGTTATTGTTAATTTTCCAACAAATCAACTATTGTGCAATAATTGGATTTTGAACATTTTAACCCTATTTACTGCTTACGTAAGCTGATGTTTCCAGCTACCTATGTAATTATTCAAGAAAAAAGTTGTACCTATATATATGAGAATTGAGTGGATAGGTACTTTTAATTCATAAGTTTAAAAATAAATATGTAAGATTTATATTTCGGCTAATGTAATATGTAGGTATGTTTATTAAGACACCTTGAAAAACTTCTATAAATGGTATTTGACTGTTCTGCCGGTCCATTGAAGGTATTTTTTTCCCCGTTTTTACCTGAGGCTGATCTTCTAAGAACCAATGGGGTTTTAAGCCATGAGTTACCCGAGAACCACATTCCTCTCTGCGTTATATAGATAAACAAGAATACACACAATGAAAACAATGTTGCAAGTTTCAACGCTTTAGGGTCGTAATTACAAGATACATTTCATAATTATTATTCAGGAAAATAAATATCTCGTCAAAATATTTTATATTTGAGAGACATTTATGATTATTTCTGAAAATCAATGCTTGCAATCTTTTAAGCCTGCCAAAACAAAAATAATATTTTATTACTGGCAAAAATTTAATGTATTTATATTATTTCACATATAAATTAAAAATTCACTGTTAGTCATTGCGAAGAGAACAGACGGTAGGTTGTTGCACTTTCACAATTTCACGGCAAATCTGACACATTCACCTACAGTCAATCACACAAGTGGCCAGAAACTAAAAAGAATGAACTGCGTTTATTGTTATTTCAAAACGATCCAATAGTTTTACATAATGAGTTAATGACATTTTATATAACTATGGAAATCATTCCACTCTTATCAGTGGGAATTTACCGCTGCCTACAATTTATCTACAATACATACAAAAATTTACTTTATTAAATGGAGTGAATGTGTATATAATTATATGTATATGTGAGCCCCGAGGAATAATTCAATCTCATACAGGAATAGTATTTTTTTGGAGATAAAAGATATCTTATAACGGCAGGGTGTATCCAGGGTGTAAGCTACCCCATATCAATTTAAATTCAAATTCGTTGAGCCGTTACAGTTAAGCGCGGGAAAAAACACATCCTCAGACACTCTTGTATTTATAATATTAGTGTACCTAATTAACTATATGCATACTTTGATGTGGTACTTTGCACCTTCATTAAAATATTCATATTCTTAGTTATGAAGCCCTGCTCTACATTTTAGCTCTGTCTAACTTTTGTTGATAACTGTACCTTGCTTCACCCACGAGACAGTTCAACAATTGTGATTTTCATTCAAAATTACCTAAAAGTATTCATTTTGGTACAATTTGTGAATTAAAATAGATAAACAATGTTTTTTTAAGCAATCTTTTAATGATGTTACTGTATAAAAGGTAGTGCAAAACAGACAGTTTTACGATCCTTGTAAATCCGTGGTAAGTAGGTGTAATATGGATAGTAGAATTGAGAATGGATGAATTCTTCTGAGTCGAATTTCAAAGTTTTTGCTTTTCTTTCATTTGTATTGTTCTTTCGAGATGTACTTGCTATGAAGAATCCCAATTAACTGAACTGATTGATAACTTCTAACCTATGTTTCGCGAGCTATGTGGATGCGTAGAGCGAATTTTGTTTTCGCGATTAGTTTCTATGTGACAATTTTTTTCCTTGTTGCAACAGTTTAAGTATGATCAAGTTTAATTTCAAGAAGTAATGTAAATTTTGTGAGTTAAGTGAAAGTTACATACATTAGGTTCTGCAAGGAAACTACTTATATATATAATTAAATAGTTGTCTATGCAGACTTTATCTAGTAGCTATACGTTAAGTACAAGTACAATGTAGCTGAAGTGTCGATACAATGTAATAATGTAGTATGTATATTTAATGAGGAGTTTTTATCCTCAAGCTGTTACGAAAAACGTTGCCTCTACCCAACACTATAGAAACTGTCAACATGTCTTGTAAAAGTGGACAAATCGTGTTTCTAGAAGTTTTTACCACAAGTTTTACTCATTTTAAACTAGGCAAAGCTCGTGATAGTACATACTAATGTAAATAGTGTTTGTACCTAATAGTTATGAAGATCGAGATTTTATAAATTTAATGAAAAGACTTTAAACAATTAAACACTAAGGAACGAATGTAAGCTACAAAAGATGATAATGATACAAATATGGCTGCGCAAAACAAGCTAAAGATGATGTTCCATGCAAATGAAACAATGAAACATGCAAAAAGGTAGTGAATACAACGCGTGTTGAGCAAATTTAACATGGTTGGTCGATGAAAAGGCGGCAAAGCAGACACTGAGCCAACACGCGGGACTAATTTCACTAGGTATAGGTTAGAATACTCACCACATAATGCTGTTCCATATTCCTTCCAATGTGAACGAGTTTTGGCTGTCATTGCAAATGTTTTAATTTGGACTTTAAACGTATTGCGTGGTTTGGAATGAGATTATATTGAGCACTGACTCTAAATTACAAAATACTAAACGATAAAATTCGAACCCATATTAATGGTTATAAATAATAACAAATATAATAGTAACTAACTAAATATCACAATATAATATATTCGATCTAAAATTTAAGGGAGTTTATTAACAAAACGTTATAATCGATTGCGCTTCATTTTGAAGGTTTATGTGTTGTTGGTCTGGTTCATGGTGCGAGAAGACACGTGCGGGGTCGTGGTAGCGCGACGGCGACGAGTGAGCGACTGAGCGAGGGCGAGCCGCGAGCGAGCGAGGGCGAACTAACCGCGACGTATCAAGAGAGACGGAATGACGGTGAAACGGCGCGGGCGCACACTTTTGCTCCTCGTTTATCGGCGGTCGAATAGCTCTTGTTGAGATAACAAGAAGGTTGATAACGGTAGTGGCACGCGGATGACGCCGCGTGGTCGCTGTTGACGACGCCACCCCCTCGCTCCTCGCCACTTCAGCCGCTCTACCACCGTATCTCCTGGTATTCCTAGAGACAAATGTATTTATAGAAATGACAAAAATAAAACTGACAATAGTTAACTGTACAAAGCACGAGACTAAGTTTTATTGGCAAGTCATACAGTGGCTCATGCGCGATGAGAATGACCTATTAACAAGCGCCCTGTGGTGAGGTAGCCGTGCGGTGCGGTAGAGCCGTGAGGCAAAGATGTACATCTCGTGTTTATCTCGATTTTTTTCATGGCGACGTTCACGTTCATACCAATTTCAGCGTTCTACAAACAATTAATCATTGTCTTAAAGTTATATCATTATTTACGGGATGTTTACCGTGGTAAGGTTGTGGAATGAGCTCCCGATATTTCGGCGCAGTTACATGCACCATGTCCACGGGAAGACTGAAGAATGCGGGTGGTTGGTCGAACAGTAAAAAAGTTAGGTGCAGACATAACGATCTACCCTCTTTCTTAGTCTTTTGCTACGGATATCACTGGAATGAAGCATTTGGCATTATGTAGCATTGTCTTAGTATTTAATACAAGTACAAACTTTTAATGCAACTCCTACGTTTCAAATATTTAATGTATTTTTCCTTGTTACAATTGAGGGTTTTTATGTCCAGTCGATTGCAAATCTGACACAATACACCATTGACTTATAACACCTATTGTGTTGTAAAACTACATTACTAGAAATATGTAGTAGTATGTATGACCTTACTAAAAATTGTCATTTAAGTTAATCAGTGTTTAAATTTGTTGAATGTAGGTACCTATCTTATTTTCGCGTGCGACCAGTACGTCACCATAAACTTGAGAGACAATTTTTTCGCAATAACTGAGTAAAGTTTTTAAGAGAGACCAGTGGCCTTACGGACAATAGCTATTACAGGCACCTAATCCGCTCAGTTGGAAAATCACGCGACCGCAAACCTTATCGCGCCCAGATACGGTTTACGGTCGCGTGATTTTCCAACTGAGCGGATTAGGTGCCTGTAATAGCTGTTGTCCGTAAGGCCCCTGTGGTATGGTTTGCTTGGGTTTTAACTTAAAATAAGTAGTTAAATAATATTTTTTTATTACTTCTCAACCTTCATATTTGTTATTGTTTGGAAATATGTAGTCGAAATATGTTTTTGAAAAAATGAGACTTGCATATATAAGAGCAATTTTTATGTTCTTTCTGTATTTGAATATACTTAGCGTAGAATCACCTAAAGTTAATATGAACATAACTTACCTAAATTAGCACAATTTTAATAGCCCCATAATAATGTAGTTCGTATGGCATCATTTCCATGACAGCTCTTTGTTTATTCAGTCCGAGATAAAGCCTCTAAATTCATTAAACTAGGTTAGATGTATTTTAACTGATACTGTACAATATAGAGTGTATATTTAGTATAATATTAACTAGAGAATGTTGGTATATAACTTTAACATTTACATGACACTGCCCAAAAAGGGGGGAATGTTTTTCGGTAGTTTTGAACGTAGCGCAAATTAAAATAGTTGACTTTTTTCCAAGAACGTTTGTACCTACACCGTGAAGCCTTCTCGACAATCTCGACGCTACAGGGCTACGAGGAAAGGGTGTACTAAGCCGAAATGGATCCATAAGACACACCACTAAGAACAACTTTTACTATGGATAATGGAACCAATCCTGAAATGGCGAAAAAAATATCAGCTGCTCAATAAATTTTTGTAGAGTGTGTTAAATCTTAGGTTTAATTTTTTTATTTATTTTGCTTTCGGGATAGCAATTTTTTTTTATATGACTATAGAAATAATCAGTTTGGTATGTCATGGGCTACAGCAGCTTTATTATTTCATTTGGAACCTTTTTTGTATAATCAATGGTTGATTGAATAGACGTTGATTAGTGAGCTGTGGTCAAAAACACCAGGGGCCTTACGGCTAGTTGATTTAAGCAATCCAGTTTAGTTGATGAAAAAAGTTGCGCGGCCGCAAACCGTATCTGGGCACGTTAAGGTTCACGATCGCGTGATTTTTCGAACTGAGCTGTTTTAATGTTAGTTTGAGACGGCGTTAAGAGTTGGCCGTAAGCCCCCTGGACTGGAATCCATCATTAGAAAAATCAAGATTAGGACTATTTGGAAATCAAGTGGATGTTAAAAGTGGCTGTAAAGTCATGAAATCCACTTATTAGGTTTATACCTACTTATTCCAGCGAGCTTGAAAAAAAAATATGACTCTGAAGAAATGCAATCTGTGTCAGCATCTGATCTGTTGACAATCATTTCACTACCACGTGAAGTGGGTGTGTGTCTTAATCAATTCAATTTCATACCTATTGAAAACAAATGAATAATACAGAAATACCATGTTGTAAAGGCTCGTGTACATTACAGCTCGCAAAATTTGTGTATACCTAAACCGCTTTGGTATTAGAAAAAGGCAATGAGAACAATATCATATTTTATGGATATTCTAGAATTTTATTTCTTCTAGTTACCTATTCCAATTTCATTAGTGGTTTAGCACAAATCAGCAGTTCCTGTTTAGTGTGTGAAATATCTACTCAATAAGCTACCGGACATGTGTTTAATTTGTTAAACATATTAGAATTTGAGAAAAATATAGTTATAATAATGTTATACGTAAACTGAAGAACTTATTGAAATCGGCCAATAAAGTTCTGAGATATAAGCGTTTACATTTTGTGATTGGATTACGAAGGGATGCGGAATGAAATGGACATACTTTCCCGCGAAGTAAGTGTCAGCATGGAGTTTGTATGACGTCATTTGTGAGTATAGTGCGCTCTCTGTCTAGCAGAACATTAAAATGCTTATATCATTCTTAATTTTGAACGCAATTAAATTTTGTTTTTGTTGATTGGCTCTATTTATGGTCAACTGTGTTATGAGAATGAAAATATATAATTATATGTATATCAGTCCAGGGGCCTTACGGACAACTGCTATTACAGGCACCTAATCCGCTCAGTTGGAAAATCACGCGACCGCAAACCGTATCTGGGCGCGATAAGGTTCACGTTCGCGTGATTTTCCAACTGAGCGGATTAGGTGCCGCAATTAGCTGTTGTCCGTAAGGCCCCAGTAGCCTATTAAAAATATATTTACTACGATTTTAATTCGACTACTATGATTTGTACATAATACATACCGGAACTTACTTAAAACCAAGGACGTTGTATACCTAAAGTCAATAGGGTATACAACGTCCTTGCTTAAAAATAAAAGAAAATCAATCAGTCAATATTTCGTTAACGGAAATTGTCAAGCGCGAAAACGAGACAAACATAAAGTTAACTGATGCTTAAATAACATTCATAAGTAAATCCTGTGAGTAAATCCTATCTATTCTTGGCTTCTAAAGTAAACATTAGGCCTCGTGCATGAAATAAAATAACAGTACACAAAACCTTAAGAAAAAACAAACTCTAAGACACGCCGAAAAAAGCAATGACGGTTACCTAATAATAAACTATGTACAAATCTAGTTTCTTTTATAACATTATAAGATATAAAATATCTTCGAAATTGTTCAAAGAGGTTAAATTTGTAATATATTTGTATTTATAATAGGAAGTTTGGGTCTTTAATGATAGCTATAGATCAGACCTGCAGACAACTTTTGTGTAATAAAAATAGAACATTGTACAAATTTCAGTTTTAATTTTAATTAAAGACATTATTAGTTACAAGAGCACTGTAATTTCCTCGCAATTAAAGTGAAAAGCCACGAGAGCTTTCGTGCTATCGAGGTATCGTGCATAAAACCAATTTTATCCATTACTTAAATATTCGCCCTCGCCTTGTTTCATGAATTTTCGGCCATTTATAATAATAATTGTAATGTCGCTAGTTTTTGGGCACCTTACCCGAAGACAGCGACTGCAGTTTATTATTGCTAGTTTTAGATAGGTAGTCAATTTAATTTACAATTTATTTAGGTATTTATTTAATCACATTAGTATATAAGATAGAATAAGTTGCATATTATGATAACCAAATAAATAAATTTATTAATAAATTTATTATTATTATACATTAGTTTATTTTTAAAAATGATTTTCATGTACCTATTTTAATTTATGTAGTACATGCGTAATAAATCTTTACTATATTGAACTAGTTCTATATTTAGTTTAGTTTAGTTAGTTATATATTGAACTAGTTTTATTTTTTTGCTTTAACAGTTATCTTTTCAGTGGTATTTTTTTGTGACAAAATACGCTAGTTTGACATAGGTAGGTTGGAATATATATAATACTAGCTGTTGCCCGCGACTTCGTACGCGTAGAGCTCGGCCTTCGGCCTCGCTACCGCGACCCACTCCAAAACACAAAATTTCATCTAAATCGGTCCAGCCGTTTACTCACCGTTTAAACCTTCCCTAGACCTCCACGAATAATTCAAGACCAAGATCAGATAAATCCGTTCAGCCGTTCTCGAGTTTTAGCGAGACTAACGAACAGCAATTGATTTTTATATATATAGATATACGTATGGAACATTGTATTGTACAGTGCGCTTTAGCACCCAGTCGCGTCGTTGTCTTCATTACGGCGACGTTTCTTATCACTTATCAGAACTCCATCACCAGATCTATAAAAGTCTATCATCAAGTCACCGCATGCTGTGGGTGTGTTTCCTTATCATATCAATAAAATGTACATTTTTTTTAAATTAACTTGCACTTTTCTGAAAATGTCAATTACACAATTTTCTTATCGTATTCGTCATCCTAACACAACAAAAACAACCTAATTGCCATATAAGAAAGCATTGATATGGCGAACATATTTTTTTTTCTGTGTAGAACAGTCATGATGCTGTTGGCTTTTATAAGGGAGATCACGTGAGGCTGGATTGTAGCTTAGAGATTTTTAGGGTTCTGTCGAATTGTTAATGGTTAATATTTTAGAAATGGAAAAAAAGTTCAACAAAATGTAACAAACTTGCTACACCGGGAAGCCTTCTTTCAACCGGGACGATGGATTTAAGTTAGCGGCGTCGTGGAATCCCATAGTAAGCAAGTGTACAAACTGCGGTGTAGCTACTAGGACATTTACTGATACAGTTAGTGTTGTGTGTCGTAGCCACAACCCTCCTATTTTTCAAGATCTAGCTCACTAGACCCTCAGGTAGAAGAACAAAACACCCGCTCTTCTCGCCGGACTCCTCTGCAGTTTTCAGTCAGCTCGTGACCACGGCCATTGTAACATGGTCGAAACGTCGAGCGAAAGGTACCTATTTTTACCTAAATAAAATATTACGTGATAAGTCCCTGTTAAACGTTTAAAAAACACAAAAAAATAAAAATTAATAATAATCTTGCTAGTTGAAAACCACGAAATAAATAACATCTATGGTTTTGAAACTATGAAGCCACATGCAAAAACACGCCAGCGAAATTGTGTTAGCACACTTTGTTTATCAAGGATTTATAAAGAAAACTATCAACATAATCAGGACTATCTAAAACTTTCCTGAAATGAAAAGACAACAGCGCAATTGCCTTATCAGATCACATCACCTGTTGACGGGAAAAACAACCCAATTGTCACAGATGGAGACACGAGTATAGCGCAAACAAGTTAATCGTGCAGCAATAGTGAGTCATTATAGCTTTTTGGAAATGTCGTTACACGATGATGGTACAAAATCAAACCTTAAAAATATTTTATACAGGGTTACGCATATAGACTGTACTAAGCCGGAAGAACGTCGTTGTACTCATCATTATGAACAAGTTTTACTATGGAATCAAACCTAAAATCTCAAAAAAAATATCAGCTGTTCCATAGAAAACAGTTATTGACAGTCTTCTCGTCGAAAATATCTCAGTGCCTTAAGACGAAAGTCTTCGAACAGTGTGTGTTACCAGTGATGACATACGGCACTGAAACGTGGTCTCTCACTATAGGCCTCATTAGTAAGCTCAAAGTCGCACAACGAGCTATGGAGAGGGCTATGCTCGGGGTTTCTCTACGAGATCGAATCCGAAATGATGAGATCCGTAGACGAACGAAAGTCACCGACATAGCCCACCGGATTAGTAAGTTGAAATGGCAGTGGGCAGGGCACATATCACGCAGAACAGATGGCCGATGGGGCCGAAAGGTTCTGGAATGGAGACCACGGACTGGTAAGCGCAGCGTAGGACGTCCACCCACAAGATGGACAGACGACCTAAAAGAGACCGCAGGGAAACGCTGGATGCAGGCCGCTTCCAACCGGCCCTTTTGGAGATCGATGGGGGAGGCCTATTTCCAGCAGTGGACGTCCTACGGCTGAAATGATGATGATGATTGACACTCGACCAAATGAATGAAACAGCTGATATTTTTTTCGCGCTTTTGGGGTTCGTCCCTTAGTAAAAGATGTTCATAATGATGAGTACAATGACCTTCTTCTGTGGTACAGTCTATATTATGCGTAACCTTGTTAGTATAGTATCAAGATCCACAGATTGTGAGACAGATATCGCGTGGGCTTTGACCAAACTCCAACTTTGGACGTCATCATGATGCGAAAGGTTATAAACGTTCAAGGGTGTTTTGTTTGACATCTTCTTTATGCATTTCCGTCCGTCCGCAACTGCGTGTGTGGGACTAAGACCAGACAAACAAGGAAGATATGCCTTAGTACAATTATCGACTATGTACTAAGAAACTTGCAGCGACTAATGAACTAACTAATAGTCTACATTCAAAAAAGTCCGCAAGGTTTGTCTGCAGGGTGAGTTCGACTAAACGCGTTTAGCCTGATTTAGGCGTAATGCGTTTGCACCCGCCACGACACCTTACTATATCTCTCTTGTTTGGCTGATCTGAGGTGTGTGTATTGCGACTTTCTTGCAGTGTTTCTCAGTTACTCGACTCGACTCGAGCTTTTTCAAAAGCTTTGTCTTTGTTTGTTTCTGGTGATCATAAATCTAAAGATATGTTAACTTTCATGCTTTATAAGTGTCTATACTATACAGATAAAAAGGAGTACCTAAAGGTTGTTGAAGTAGGTAAAGGTGTCAGTAATCTTAACATTATGGTTATTTTAGTTTTCAGGGATTACCACAAGTAAATACATTAGGCATGTCTAGACTAGATATAAAGAGACTATAAATAAGTACTTGGTCATGATACCTCATCCAGTTTTTCGATAAACAGTGTTATCTTTCTATCTAATATTTTAATCATCTATCTAATATTTTGCTACCTGATTTAGTGTGATTGTGTTTGGATTAGCAAAGTCAGCGTGAGTGAGCATTGGAGCGATTTCAAAATAATGTGCTCGTAATGCACATTTGGTCACATTTGGATAAGTTTCACAGTCGCCTACGATTGTCAAGTTGTCCATTTATCACATCGTCATTTCTTGAAAGAGTTTACCATTGATAACTTAAGTACCTAGGTGTCTGCAGGTTTATTAGTTGTGTAATGGTTTCGTCTGTTTTCTAATTTTGTCCACATTCATCATCACATCATCATTTCAGCCATAGGACGTCCACTGCTGGACATAGGCCTCTTCCATTAATCTCCACAAGGGCCGATTGGAAGCGTCCTGCATTCAGCGTCTTCCTGCGATCTCTTTTAGGTCATCTGTCCATCTTGTGGGTAGATATCCTACGCTGCGCTTACAGGTCTGTGGTCTTTTCCACATTGTCGACTTCGTATAGAGCCTTCATCATAATCATCGTCTTCGATCATTTTATCCACTGCTGCGTATAGGACTCCATTGCGTGCGCCATCTGTTCCGGTCCTCAGTCACTCATACACTACTTTTCTTCTGACTTCAAGATGTCGTTACCCAAGAGGCTTATTAAATTTATTCAACCGATCAGTTTTTGCCACAAATGTTTATAGAATTTTTAGGGTTTATTCACTTCTGGCTATAAATTTTTTAATTAGCTGCATCTGAGTAACTCGAGCAGTAAGACCATTGATTACAATCTTGTTAATCCAGTGTTGTCTATGTGTTGCTAGTGGGAACTAAAATTTATGATTTCACTTATTTAAATTGCAACATCCTCCACTTTTGACTCCACCCACCACCACTATAACAATCATTAGATGGGTATTGTATAATTCTTGTTACTTGGTTTGAATCTGTACCTAGTTATCCTAAGGAAAATTATAGTAGGTACCTAGTTATCACAGAAGGCGTAGCATAGTAACACGGGGGCGTCCCGCTAACCTAATCAAAGAAAATGGAGCGTAATTAATTTCTGAATAATTTATTGACATTCTTCGAAGTTTCACGTAATGTTCATCAAGAATTAAGGGATCTCAGAAACTAGTGTTAGTGTAGACTTTGTGATATAACTTTCAGCGTTTTAGTATAGGTAGGTGAAGGTATTATTCCGCCTGTATAACCTTACCAAAATTACTAGTATAGGTGAAAATTTCAGTTGGCTATCTATTACGGTTCGAAAGATATAACCGTTAATAGGTAGGACAGACAGATAGACAGACATCGTAGGCTTAGTAATAGGGTCCTGTTTTTACCCTTTGGGTACGGAACCCTAAAAAGTAGAGTTAGTATTCAGAATCTATATACTCTCAATACTCTCGCTCTACCTACGTTAATAAGCTTTAATTTTATGAATCCGGGAAACAATAATTATACAGAGAGAATGGCGATTATTCAACTAAAATTTTACCTAGTTTTTGTACACTTGAGTCAATAAAGTCACTCATACAGTCATCGACATAGCAATACCAGTTTGACATCATTTCTTTAATTAACGGAAAAAATCCATAAAATTATTATATTATTGTATTAATTTGTATTGTAGCGAAATACATACATGATCAATTCCTCTGATTTATGCCTACTGCCTCCATACATAGACCTCACCGACATTATCATCATCAGCTCTGGTTTACACAGTAGACCTCCTTCTGTTATTGTCATTCTTCACAATCCCTTGCCAGTCGTATCCATCCTCGTCCTGTTACCTTCCTGATGTCACGTCTAAACCAGTCAAACCCTTTTTACTACCTCATTAGGAATAGGTACTCACAAAAATTTGGTTTAGGTAATATATAAGTGGACGCAGAAGAGTTACCGAACTACAACCAATGACGTGTAAAAATATCTGAAGACTACAAGACAATACAATGTACCTATGCCAAATTCTATGCTTATGCTATGTGTGTGTTGCCAGTGATGAAATATGGCACTGAAACGTGGTCTCCCACTATGGGCCTCATAAGCAAGCTCAAAGTCGCGCGAGCTATGAAGAGGGCTGTGCTCGGGGTTTCTCTACGAGATCGAATTAGAAATTAGGAGATCCGTATACGAACAAAAATTACCGACATAGCCTACCGGGTTAGCAAGTTCATGTGGCAGTAGGTAGGGCACATAGCACGTGGAAATAGATAGCCGATGGGGCTGAAAGGATCTCGAATGGAGACCACGGAGAAGGCGCAGCGTAGTATGTCCACCCACAACATGGACAGATGATCTCAAAAAAGACCGCACTGAAGGAAAACGCTGGATGCAGGCCACTTTCAACCGGCCCTTTTGGAGATCGATGGGGGAGGCTATGTCCAGCAGTGGACGTCCTATGGATAAAATAATTATGATGATGCCCAATCCACTTTTTTAATTACGAAACAATGCACAGGGCCCTGATTCTGTAACTACAAACACGCACGTAACGCGCTGTGTGTTAAGTTAACCTCTAAAAGTTAGTGTTTATTCCTAGGGAATAGAGTCCAAATTTTAAGAGGTTAACACAACGCGGCGCGTTACGTGCGTGTTAAAATTACGGAATAAGGGCCCTGGACTTTAAATTGTCCATGCACAATTTATGAATGAGTCTGAACGAGCCTGATAAGATATACATTCAAGAGATGAAAAAACTCACTTAAACCTTGTAAAAGGGTTCATGATTGCCTTCAACCTATGGTCAAAAGCATGTCGGATTAAGTTTCATGTAAGTTCCTAAGTTTCATGTAGGGTTTCTTAGTTGTGACCGCAATAACAACAGCAAACTATACTCCACTCGATGGTTTGTGCATCTCCGTTTGGCTACTCGTACCTTAGTCACTGCCGGTAGAGCGGCCTTTTTACATACCTAATTACCTACGTAGTATCTTCATAGCAAAGACGGAACTGACATTGCGAAACTGAGTTCTTTATATTGCTATGGAATCCCAAAAAGGAAAGGAAGTAATATCAATTTATTAGATGAAACTTGTTCGCGAAGTTTGCCAGGAAAACCGTAAATAGAATTCGATAAGGATTCGAGCCTAAATTCCGCAGCGTGGGTTTTTACTTGCAAGATTTTATTATTTTTTATACATAAATAGGTAGAAACCTACAAGTGGTTGTGCACAGTCTAAAATGGACTTTGCTGGTGGTTTCAATACTTTCAAGAACGCAGGAATGTGGACATTGATCAGGCGTCCACCGCGTGGAGTCTGCTCACGCACACACTCATACTTCACGTCATATGTGTGCCAAATGCCAATGTACGGTATGTTGGCACGTACGTTAGTGTGAAGCACTTTATAGAGGTTAAACGCACACATAAACAATCAAAGTCGAACGCATATTTTCAAACTCACACGACATTTTTACAGTTTGTTATATTTTCTACTTACGTTAAGTACTGATCCTATGTAAAGTTTTGTATGTTTTCTGATTGCATGTCTTTTATTTTTATTTATTTTATTCGTACTTTGGTAAGCGATTTTGTCTTTATCCGAGATCGGTCATGAGCTCTCCCGAGATGAGATCAATTATTCGCTGACGAAAATAAGAGCTGTAATTTTTTTACTAATTTCGTAGAACGATTTTCTAGAACGCGAAGACAAATATAACATTGGACATTAGTGGAACATATTTTTTTTGTTTGTAACGGGATTAAAATATGTTATTTAGAAACCTATGAAAACTAGGTTTGGGGGAGAAAAACGTCACAACATACAATATTGTGCACGTAAAATATCTGTTTCATCTATTCCTATAAGCTCCTCCCACAGACAAAGAACAGAAAAAAAACATTCAACTAGACTCCCGAGGCGTTGTGTACAAAGTTGGTATTTGGTTGTATATAGGTACATAGTCAATATCTATTTCTTTATGTTTTAATATTTATTATCAGTTTAAAATAAGAAACTAGTAATCTGTTACAATCATAATATCTAGGTTAAGGTACATACATACTTACTTACATAGGGCAGCTGTTTTTTATTTGTTAAAAACAATTATAATTTTTTCTGTCTTTTTCTTCACTACTTCAGCTGTCCTATAAAATATCAACAAGAAAATTGCTATAGACCTACTATTGCCAATGTTATTCTAAAGCTAATAAGTACTCAATCGATTTTGTAAAATTTTCACTGTTGATAACGTGCGAAAGAGAGAGCGAGAGAGCTCTGACATTTCCTAGTATAGATACCTACCTAGCGATCCACACATTGGGATTACAAGTCTAGATTGAAAAAAAAAACTCCTGATAGAAGAGCTGATAAACTTAAATAGGCTGAACATATTTACCTACTCTCGACAAAGTAAAACAAACAAAATTAAACCGTTTGAGAACTACGATACCCACACACACGTTATGCGTCGAGGCGTGAGGATTAAAAATAGATTTGCAATAAGTTATGATTATGGCGCCAGCATTGAACCAAAGGTTCACCAAAAGTATTAGCTATGATACTTATGAAGTAGATCGTCAGATAAAAGACGGGTAACCAAAAATATCTCTTAAATTTCACACCAATATTATAAACTAGCAGCGCCCCGCGGTTTAATCCGCATTCCTACAATCTGTAATTTTTTTTTTCTGGATAAACTGTAGCCTATTTAATCCTTATAAAAAAAAAAAAAACCGTGAAACTTTTACGGAATTGAGTGTGGATAGACATACACAATTACAAACAGACTTTTGAATTTATAATTTTAGTAGGACGTATGGGATATAGGATCGGATTAGTTGGCCGCGAAATTTTGTTTATATTTATGAACGTTTGGCCGTACTCAATTCCGTAATACCTACCGCTGAAGGGTTTTGAATAAAATTTGGAATGGAGGTAGCTTACGAAATTTTTATTCCGGAAATATTTGTGGTTCCTGCAGGGTAACGGGTGAAACTGCAGGCGCTGCTTGTTTCATCATCTTTCGCAAATTTTGGTATAAAAATGTATATTACAAAAAGTATATGAGTCCATATATTTCTTGTAAACACTTAAGAATAGATACCTTCATGTGAGTAAGGTTTTAATAGTGAGTAATAACTAACATATAAGTGTGTATATAAGTGCCTCATGCTTTAACTGCACACATGCACACATCCAATATTTGCATACGTACGAGGCAAGTAGGGTGGTGCTGGTGACGTTATACCACACGCCCACAGAGATAAAGTCGAGTTAATGATAATGCTATTCTTGTTATCAAGCACGTTTTGTTCCCAATTGTGGCTGGAACATTACTCATGATCACCACGGATTGCTATTTCAACCATAAAGTGCTCCGTGATAGCATAGGACTAATGAGTACACATTTTAAATAGACATTTTTAAAAGAATAACGTTTCATGCTATACACAATAATACACATATTATATTCCTACAATTTATTGAATTCTATTCTATCTTGATTCAGAAAAATATCTTAACCGATGTGTGAAGTATCAAAAATACTATTTTAAAGAGTTACTATTGCAAAATTATATTCATTTGAAACGACACGATACTAAAACGACTTGTCTTGGTTGTCTGGATTTTTAATTTATATGACGCAGACGGATATGAATCCATAATGCGTCATAATTAGGATGTAATTAGGCTCATAGAAAATACTAACTAACAGCCACACTCAGAGACGTTACTTAAGTTAAAGAATACTTAAAATTGCTCTGTCTCGTTTTCATGTGTGACAATTTCTGTCAACGAGAAGTTGACAGAGCAATTTTAAGTATTCCTTAACTTAAGTAACGTCTGTGAGTGCGGCTGTTAGACATAGAAATTTTATGTATGTTGGACGTAGACGTCACAGTTTGACGGAGGTACTTAGTACTTGTAGTAGCTACAAACCAAGGATGTTTTATACCATATGGTATAAAACGTCCTTGCTACAAACATTTCTAAGGTTGAGACACATTTTATTAATTACTTGAAAAACAAAGTATTTTATATACTTTTACCATCGATTTATGAATTGTGAAATGAGGTTTCAAGTAATGTTAACTACATTACATGAAACCTCTTTTCCCAATTCAATACATTTATTTTCCCAATAGGTACTTACATCCAAATAGGTAATCCACAGTTATTTCAGCTGGTAAAATCCACCTCCTCGTTGCTTTCATTCACTGTCGAGCTCACGATCCTGCAGAAGACCAAGAAAAAGGCTTTATAAAATAAAGCCTATGATTCTCAGAATAACAAGTACAATCACACAAAGATGTATTGCTATGAGCTGGCTTCGGTCATGTTCTAATTTTTTCTGACGTGAATACGTGCGTTTTTATTTTTAACCGACTTCCAAAAAGAGGCGGTTATCAATTCGACTGTATGTTTAAAAAAAAAAAAAATTGTATGTTTGTTACGCGTTTACTCCGCCAATTTAGAATTGTTTTTGATGATTCTTTTTTTGGTTGGTAGGTCATAACTCATAGGTGGTCCCATTATTTAAAGAGCATTGCATAGGTATTACCATTATAAATTATCCTTCTTACTTGGATCCTTTTTCTTCTTGCCAGACAAAAATCCAATTTCCAGAACTATTTAACAATTGAACCAACTAGAGTTGAGCCATCATAGTATTTTCGGAGAAAAGATGGATAGTTTACCATTGAAAAGGGTAAACTATGACAAAATGGTTTACTCTCACGACCGTCTGACCACCCGTTTTCGGGAGCGCGCGTTACCTCATGAAGGAGCTCTAATGACTCCAAAATTCGTCAGAGGCTCGTCTCGACCGATAAACATGACGTGAGTGAGTGAGTGTAAGCCGTTTTATCATAGTTTATAATGGACCGTTACGCGAGCTTTGATGAACTGATGGTAAAAGGTTTCTCATTAGGACCTTTTTACATAGGTATAAGTTGGGTCTTTTAACTGCAATATAAATACTCGTTGATCGTTTATTTATCGTACTTATACATAGCTATTAAACATTATGCGAAGAAAATTCACTATTCGTTCCCGAAATAATAATCCTTGGATAATTCTAGCATGTAAGTAGGTAATGATGACAATGTAGATTATGATTTAGTAATTTTTAAACTTTCGCGATTTGAACACATGTTTTAAACGTTTATCGGGACTTATCACGTATTATTTAATTTAGGTAAAAATTTGTACCCTTCGCTCGACGTTTATGATACGTTTATAGATTATGATTTGTTTTATAAGGAAGTAGGCAAGAATTTGTAGGCAAAATATTTTTTGCCTGGGTAGGGTTTTATTTTTGGTACTTAGGTAGGTATTATAGATAGGCACCGAATTGATTTCGAGCAAGAACTTGCGTATGATTTAAAATTCTCAGTACCTGGAATTTCGGAAAGAACTTTTGTTCGCCGAAAAATTGCCGAGTGTGTTTAGGAGATATCCGGGTGAGATCGCGTAGAGCTCTAACTAAAATATTTTCGTTTTTCTATAGAAGAATAGACGAACTATTAAAGATGATGGAACTGACTGAAGTTTGTAGGTGTAATGTAGGAACCTGTGAGAGGTTTTTGGTACATTAAAAATAATTCTATGTTTAGAAATAATTTCAACAAAAGACCCCAGGCATTCTTTGTGATAAATAATCCACGAATATCGAGATAGGTATTTTATTTTTATTGCAAGTGCTTGTAATTTAATTCTGTATTTTATCGAAGCTGCCATTGTCCTGCCGAAGATACGAACTAATCACGGCAAGACAATAATTACTTTTGGAGAGCGTGCCTTTGTAACAAACTACCCTCGGAAATTATAAACACTAAGTCGTTCAACACATTTAAAAAGCGGCTTGATGAGCATGTTATCACAACATAAAATGAAAGCAAATGTGTTAGACGGATAATTGGAAGGATATTATGTACTGTATGCTATATTATTTTGTTCTACATGTTTGTAATGTTAATTTATTTATTTCGTTTTGCGACGACGAACTGTCAATTTATTGTTAACAGTGTTCTCATGGAAGTGACATTCTTATATAAGAATAAATGTTTATAAACCTAAAATAATAAAAAACCTAGCGGAGTAAGTATGTCCGTAATTCTGTTAACTGTGTCGTATCATAATAGTTTGTTTACAAAATAATATGTCTTGTTTACGCACAAGTTTCAATGGACGTTAATTCCCAATCACTGGATATGTTTACCCACATCGGCAATGTTTATAGTTTACATTCAGGTATGCTATCTGCGCAAAAACTGTCACTACTCAGAAGTATACGTACACTTTACGAAATAGCTAGTTAATACAATTTCATTATATTTTCTAAATTTTTTGTTATTCTAAGGTAAAAAATAATGAGTTTTGAAATACGTATCAAAGTATTAGATATTATATTTTACTTAATTTCAGCCTATCATTTATGTTTCCACTGCTGGGACTCTCAGGCTTTCTCTCAGAGAGAGAGAGAGAGAGAGAGAGAGCGCGCGTGAGGATAGGCCTTATATAATCCATCATGCTGGTCCAGTGCATGTTGGTGAATGTCATGTCTTTAAACTTTAGAAGATCCTGAACATACATCGCTCTGAAAGCTAAAATTTGTTTATAATACTATAAATTATAATTATTATATTAATATATTCGAATATTTTTTTATATTACTACGCTGAAACATCAGTCGGAATGTATGAGCACGTTGTATATACCTAGGTAGAGACTCAGGACACTTTTTTTGTGTATTTGTGTTTGTGAATTATATCATGAATGTACTGTTATTTGTTTTATGTAGCACATGTTACATTTGCAACACACATCACGAAACTAAAATAGATGATGCCCTTTACATTCCTTTTTACGGTATAACTACCGTAGCCTAGAAAGGTGAAATAATGGCAAATCAAAGAATTGAAAGATAAATCAAGGCTTCTGCACGAGTACTCCATCGATTCGTACCTTTTCTATTTTAACATGCTTATAAGGTTCGAGACGTCGGAATCGCGGTAATGAAATTAAAGTGGTGCTGGGCAGGACACGTTGCTAAGCGCAGTGATAGCCCGTTGGTCCAGTTGGTAGTGAGCCTACCTTCTGAGCCTGAGGGCGTGGGTTCGATTCCCACGTAGGACAAACATTTGTGTGATGAACATATTTTGTGTTTGTTCTATATCTGGTTGTTAATTATCTCTTAAGTAGGTATGTATTCAAAAACTATGTATGTATGTATGTATATCAGTCTCTGTCAGCTATATCTCAAGCTTTGCTTAGTTTGGGGTCAGATGACCGTGTGTGCAAAAATGTCCCAAATATTTATCTATTTATTTATTTATTTTAGTGATGACAGGTGGGATGGCCGAGGTAAGGTAAGCGGAGCGTTGGTTGTCCAGCTGCAAGATGGGTCGACGATATTATTACAATCGCGGGTAGAACTAGCAGTGCAAGTACCGTTCTTTATCGATCGTCAAAATTTACAGTTGATATCGTCAAATTCGTTAATCTGCCATTTGATGTGTACTTGCTTTGATCGACTCTGTGGCTTTTTATCGAATTTAACGATCGATAAAGAACGGTAATTGCACTGCTGGACTCGATTACGACAGGACCGAGGCAGATGGCATAGCAAGAAAGGCCTACACCCAGCAGTGGGATAAGGATGATATGTATTAGCTTTACTTGTAATATGTAAAAAAACTGAAAAGTATATTTTAACCTACTTCTGATTGTTACGTTGCAGTTATCTATATGTGAACTGGATGACAATACAATAAATTGGTACCATGGAATTGATCTGATCATAAAGCCAGGAGGTGGATAGCGGATTTCTTACATGGCAACTTTAGACCCCTCTAGTTTGGTTTTATTTGGTTTCCCACAAGTCCCATAATTATATAAAACTTGGTGACGCGAATCTGATGATGAAGGATAGCGGAACTTTTAAATAGCTAAACGTGTATTTTAGTTCTTCAAACTATAATAATTACGTTAATAATAAACACAAAGGTGGTTAACAAAGTTATATTAAACTGCGTATTGTTATGAAACAATTAATTTATTAGAAACTTTTAATTAATTAAATAGGCCACTCTGCATTAAATGCAACATCAAACATCAACATAATTACTATCTATTTCAACAATAATGGTACGTGACTCCGTGAGACATTCGGAATGTTACTTCATCACAAAACAATAGTAAATGCACTATTTTGGCCTAAATATTGGAAGCATTGTCTGCTTACACATACATCCTAAGGCTTCGCCATACTGAAAACGGGGATATAGAGCGTTAGCAACGCGGCGCCTGTGTATCGTGATAACGTGCGTGTGCAACGCAGCGCGTAAGCAACGTAACGCGTGAGCAACGCGGTACGTGAGCTGAAAATCAGCAGCGCATGTCTACGCACGAACTGCTTTGTCAAGTCTAAAGACCCAGCGTTCTTTTTTTAGTCTTACTTGGCTTTACTCTCGCTCCGGATCTATTGAGAAGATAATCACATTGCTCTATCTACAATAGAGAGAGAGAAAGACTACGGTAAGATTAAGGTTATGGTAGGTAGGTTATCTCACGGTTGCCGAAAAATAAAGACCTTTTCCGAAGAAAAAAAAACCGATCTTAATTTTTTGTCTTTGTTTTCGATTCTCGTTGCTCATGCACGCCTTCCAACCGCGCCGCGCTCCGCTTCATAACCTGGCTTTCAGTGTGGCAAAGATTTTATAAACTTTTCAAGGCACTGGATGAAGACCTATGTTTACAATAACAAGACACCAGTAGATATCGTATAGTACGATGCTACAGATTTATAATTACAATACTGCTGACTTTTATACAGAAAGGGAGAAATTAGGGTGTGACAGATGTATAGACATGTACCTATTACTACATATTGTATGAAAAAAGCCCATTAACTTGTTTATTCCCAAAAGAAAAGAGGATTTTGAAAAGTTAAAAATCCACTAATAACCATGTCACAGGCTTCGACTACATGTACTGTCAAACTCTAATTTTACTGTTTCGGTAAAAAAATCAGCCCGCTATAGTACTGACATTGGTTTATTTACACTTTGCTCGGTCCAAGCATTTTTTTATTACAAACATTATCTTTTATTATTATTTTCATTGTTGTATTTTGGGTAGCTGCTCGTATTACGTTCTAAAAGTAAAGCGTTCCGATCCTAGCGGTAGTGATCAGAATTCGTGGTTTTCATTCAGCCTTATATAATATTATTGCAGCTGTCAGAGCAAATTGGACCGAGTTTAGTGGCGTTCTATCTGCAATAAATAGTTAAGTTAGTATAAGTGGGTATACATTTTGTTTTATCATACAAAAATGAATTCACCCCACACCTTTTCTATAAATGTGTATCTATTATATCTAGCAAGACTATGTTGGAAAAGAGTCGATACAATTTATAAAAACTTCATAAAATACATACGTAGGTATATAATTATAACTTGATCTTTGTTCATGTTTATAAATACTTAGGTAATAACATAATCTACAATATTAAACTAATATTTGCATTGCGACATTTAACAATATTATGAAAACATTATTATTTAGAAAATGTAAAGGTATAGTATAACTAAAATTATAAGTACGGTAAACTTACTCCATATTGTTTAAATGATATATCTCAGCTATCCTTTGTTACAAAGTTAAAGAAATTCTGCATTTATCAGTTTTCAATAACTTTTTAAGTACTTACTTATCTCAAAGAAAGCGTATAGATTCGAAGAAAAAATCAAATTCGACTAACGAATATTTCTTAAGTGTGTTTGTACTTATGTAACTAAATTAAGTTATTACATTGCTATATCAAACGGTACATCTAATATAAATAACTGCTTTTCTTAGCACGTGGTTTAGAATGTTTTAAGTACTCAGATACCAATACTATGACAAATAATAATTATCAATTTAAAATACCGACTTCAAAATTAGGAAGGGCTTGAACTAAATTGTTGATATTGCCAAATCAACAGGCGCGGAACAAAATTATTCGTATTACTTATTCATGGTTTTTTTTCAACATTTTAGCCTATCTTGTTCCCGCCGGACTCAGACCTTATCTCAGAGAGAAAGACAGAAAGGATGGACCCTAATCCAGGCCCATTGCAGCTGGCAGTTGGTATTTTTAGAGCTTCCTCTACATAAAAATACTATTATCAAAATAAAAATAAATATTAGCTGCATAAAAAATGCTGCATAAAAAAATATTATAAAATTAATAAAACTGATCGTATTCAGAACCTCCTGAGGTCGGTTACGTATCCAGTGAAAAAAAGGCTGACATAGCTACGTTGAAATCCTCATAAATTAAAACACCAAGCCGAGTAAGCTTCTCATTTCAACCATGCAAAACCTTTTACAAACAATAAATATTTTTCAAGTAAATATTTAGCTCACAAACAAACAATAGGCTGAATGCTGTTTTATCACAGTTCATGCTCACCACCCACAGTAGTATAAAACGTATTGTTCGGCGTTGTTTTGCTAAAATCTAGGACAATATTTTCTTTGTAAATTCTCTGTTACAAAATGAAGACAATGCAAAGGCATTGATAAAGTTTGTGACATAAACACATTTATATAGAAAAACATAATGAAACCACCGGTTCATATTCACCTAGATTTATAAAAAAACTATCACGGGTGTTCACTACAGTTATATGAACCACAGGCTTTTAGCATGGTAAATATCTCATCAATAATCATATAACAGCAACCAAAATTTATGTTAATATGGTTGCTTATGGTTTATGTGGTGGTTTTATTATATAATTGGTTGGTTATTGGTTGGTTGGTTTGGTACCGGGCGATATTATGAATGTATGCTACACAATAATTACAGTTTTATGTTTTCATGTGATACTTGAGATGGTATAAGATAAATACAAAAATAATGACGTTCCGGACGGATATTATGTAAAAAAATAAGTACTACATCGATAGGTAAAAATGTTATTAGATTTATTAGCATTTTATTATTGAAACTGACGTGGTTTTCACACATTTTATTTATATTACACGGGAATTACTCACTTAAGATTAAGCCCCTTACTCCAACTATAGTTTCAACCCCATTAGACGGTCAAGGTGAATGCACGCGCTCGGCTGCGTCTCGCTTTGCTATAGTCGGAGTAACCGGCTTAATCTTACGTGAGTAATTCCCGTGTAATATAATTAAAATATTTGTTAGCATTTTTTCACTAGATAATGTCATTGTTATTTCCACCATCACAAGTTTATTTTAACTCTGGCCATGTGATCATCACTCTTTTCGTACTCAACTCTCTCGCTTTTGTATAATTTTTCTTGTATAGCGGCGAACGACTGGCCCTTCGTTTCTGGGAGCTGTAACATTATGAATATCACTCCAGCCACGGATAAAATACCGAATCCCCAGAAAACAACATAAGTCCCCAAATTATCAGCAACCACCTGATACAACTTCGTGACGGCAAATGTCATCAAAGCCACAAATATCTGTATTACGCATGTGGCTTTAGATTTAATGTTTGTCGGAAACACCTCTGATGTTATCGCAAACGGCACCGTTGCCAAACCTATCGTATAGGAAAATATAAATATAGGTATAAAAACTATAGGAATGAACCTTATACTAACTAAGTAATCGCTGTGTTCGTGTTTCAGGAAGAAATACGCACCTATGATGATGTTGGCTATGCCAACACCGCAGGAAGAGATCAGGAGCAGAGGTTTTCTGCCCAACCTATCAACTAATTGTGAAGAGATGGCTGACGTTAGTAACTGGACCGAGCCGAATAAAATGCAGGATTCTTCGGGTCCCAGACCACCTTCCACTGCTCCGAATATCTGCTGGGCGTACGCGATAATCGCGGTGCTGCCACAGAACTGCTGCGTGAAGTATATGCCCATTAGAATAAAGAGTCCTCTCCTATTTCCACCAACACTTATTAAGTCTCGCCATCTGCCTTTCTCTTTCATGTTCTCCGTCACCAGACTTGTCATGCTTTCGAGTTCTTCTCTGACGTACGCTCTGCCGCGTAGTTTCTTCAGGGAAACTTCAGCTTCTTCCTTTTGGCCAGCCTTGATGTAGTAGTAAGGTGACTCCGGCATCGTGCTAAATGTGACCACGAAGAGGATCGGGATTGCAATATTGAAGCTGGCGAGTCCCAGCATCGAGACGTAAGGTCCGATACAGTATTGGGACAAGATACCAAACTGGAATAGAACAAAATAAAAAGTGTAAGTTTCATAATGGTTTTTTTTAACTTTGTCTTTGGCGAGGTTAAAAAATATTAGCATATAATGCGCAATTTGCATAGCATAATGATCAGTGCATGCTTTATAATGAACCATATTTAAAAACATGACATGTTAATCTTAATGAAGACTAGATTAAAGAGTTTGTTTTTATTTTCTTTTAATATCTTTATGGCATAGAATTTTCTAGATAGCCGCGGTCAAGGCAGCGTATTAACAACACAAGTTCTCTTGTTAGTCAATTTTTACCAAACGATTGGACACTTGGAACATTCTATAATTGCATACGATTTTAATAATATCGAATTACATACTAAAGATACCTACTTGTTCAGCTTGTTGTTTTTATACCTTAGTACTAACATAGATAAACTAAGTTTTCTATGATATTATTACGTAACATTTTGTAGTGACATTTTGTCGCGTGATCGTGGGTGGAGTTATTTTTAGTTTAGTTGACAAGTCGCGTTTTTTGTGGCTACTAAATACCAGCAAGTACGAATAAAGGATCCATGTACTTATTTGTTAGAGACGTGTTTTTTGCAGTTTTACGTTGGGTAAATGTGGTCAAACGCCTATATGCCTGTCAATTATCTATACTAATATTATAAAGAGGAAAGATTTGATTGTTTGTTTGTTTGCATTGAATAGGCTCCGAAACTACTGAGCCAATTTGAAAAATTCTTCCACTGTTGGGAAGCTACTCTATCCCCGGGTGACATAGGCTATATAATATTTTCAAAAAAATTAGGGATCCTCACTAAAACTCCAATAATGAAACCCAAGGTGTAAAAAAAAAAAAAAAAATTTTCACCCGTACGAAGCCAGGGTGCGTTGCTAGTGAAAAATATACCCGTGGATAAAAAAATATCTATGTATTGGGTAATAGTTTTTTTTTTGTAGTAGTATCAATAAAAACATGTGGTCTATGATGGAGCTCGCTTGCCCAGAAGAAACCGATTCAATGATACAATGACTTTATTGGTCTGTGAAACTAGGTAATTATATATAATATAGTACATAGGTGTTAAATAGTTGTATGTGCTCTAGCTTCTACCTAGAATGGTGGATTCACTCGCTACTCGAAGACTTGTGTGTTTGTAATCTCTAGAAATGTTTTGCTCACAACGCGGTCAGAGCTACGGATAAATCATAATAAACATGAAAGATAAACCGGGACAAACTGTGTTATCTCTAACAACATAAATTTTGATATGAGAAAGCATATCACAGTTTAAATAATGTGATTGACACAGTTATTTAAGTTCAACGTCACCTTGAGAGAGTTTAAAAATACCTGCGTATTTTTACACACGCACGTTGATTTGAGCTGTTACGGAAAAACAATTTTCACGGTGTTTAACAAAACATTCGACAATGTTTCAATCGTGAATACGTCTATCATAATTTTTAACCGACTTTAAAAAAGAGGGGGTTCTCAATTAGTTTTTTTATTGTTTGTAACTTCAGAACTCCGTTATTTTTGAACTGATTTGGAAAAATATTTTTTAATTGAAAGGACACACGTTTGAGATTGGTCCCATAGAAATTTCATCAAAATCAGTTTAGTAGTTTGGCGTTGAAATCAAAATAACTGGAAAATTCCAATAGTCACAATAGTAACCAATTGTAACCGAAATTGCGTAGTTTACAAATTTTGTGAAGTCAGTTTTTTTAATTGAGAATTAAAGGACATAATCGCACCATTTCGTATGCAGATTAAACAAAACGTAAAGTTAGTTTTTAATTTATTGTGTTGTATTTCTTTGCAAATCATCGAACATCTATTTTGAATCTACATAATCATTGCAGAAACAAAGATCCCTTTGCACGTGTTTCTGTGTAATCATGGCGCAATCGTATCCAATTAGTTTTGGGTGGCATTGCACCTGTTACGGACGCGGTTGACGCTTACTACAAGTAATAAAAAACTTGTTTCTATCATCACATCACGTCCTCAGACAAAACAAGGGAGATATGTACAATTATAGTTCGTGTTCAATCAATCCAGTTCTGGTGTATGATATATTTAGTTCAAAGCTGGAACATTCAGGAGTAATCCGATCACCACGTCTCGCTAATAAGTAGACCATTGGCCTAGTGTTGCCGGAACATGATAACGTTGCCAAAGAGCTTGTCATTGACATTGCTTCGAGAATATTCAGAATAATACCTAGACATAAATCTTGACTGTTTTCCTTCTCTAACTTCAAAATACACAACTAGCAGAAATAAACCCGTTCACATCACAGATTCATTCAGGTGGATGCGTTCTATTCACTGAGTTTATTTTATTTTGGACTATGTAAAAGGTAGTATTCCCATCTTGGCTACCGCGACCGGCAACCACGACCGGCGGCAGCAGCCGCGTCGCGCGACCCACTGCTCGGTATGAATTTATAGGAGTGCTAAACAATGCAAGCGACCGCCTCGCGCGACGCAGTCGCTTGCATTGTTTTGTTTAGCATTCCATTCGCGCTTTCGCAAGCAGCGGCAGCTTTCGCGGCAGCTGCTACCAGTCGCGGTAGCCGGTCAAAGTTGCCAAAAACGAAATGCTACCCAATCACAAAAGACTAGCAGTTCGCACAATAAAAGTGGAATCAAAGCGCTTCGTACGGGTTTTCGGAATATCAATCATAAAGCGGTGTCGATTATTTCGAGCCCACTTTGGCAGCCCGATAAAAATGGGCAGGACCCGAAATACGTATATCCGATTTTGAATCTATTGAACCTATTGAATACTCTACCAGTTCACCACCAGTTTGACCCATATTGTGTAGGTAGATAGATTCGAATCTATCTACACAATATGGGTAAAACTCGTAAAAATTATAAAAAAGGATCATGTCATGCGTCATCATGTCGCTCAGGAAGTGCATATCGACATTTTTGTCAATCGGAAATACAGCGTGATTAGACTATTGATTTAAGTTTCCTCCTTTATTTCTCAAATAAAAAATGAAGTGCAGAGAATAGTATATTTATTTGGGAAATCCACTATAAAATTAGGGTTACTTAGCAGTACAGACCTACGGTACATTTTATACCCACGACGATGGAAAGGAGAAGATATATGCCGTGAGGTGTTGTGTGCATCTGTGTATGTATGTTTATTTATCTGCTACCATTTTACTCCAAAACTACTGTTTCGATTTGATTGCCTTTTTTATTTGATTTGAAATCAGGTTTCTCGGCGGTGGTTGTTTGATCAAAATCAGTCCAACGGTTTTAAAGTTATGACTTATGAGCTCTTTAAATATATACTTGAACAAAGTACAGCAGCGTGCAATTATGGCCAAGTTTGTGCCAACTGGAAATGATAAAGAAATTTTGTTTTCCGGAAGGGATCTCTAACTATGTATACAGGCACCAAGAACATGTGTAGTATTGATTGTAGCTCGTAAAGGAAATATAAACTAACACAAAACATTGACCTAACTGTAATAAATAACAACAATACCTGCACATAAACAAAACTCGCAAACAAAGTCGCTTTACATCGAGTCTTATATTTTAAGAAGTTCTATATTCTTGATTACAGGTATTAAAACGAATGATAACAAAATATTTCGTTTGCAACTATCGGAAAAGTCTAAAGTACGTAGATT
The DNA here is from genome assembly GCA_914767915.1 of Agriopis aurantiaria. Taxonomy (NCBI): domain Eukaryota; kingdom Metazoa; phylum Arthropoda; class Insecta; order Lepidoptera; family Geometridae; genus Agriopis; species Agriopis aurantiaria. Next base: position 7,452,070 of record OU611983.1, on the reverse strand, counting down.
AGTTTTGATGTATGCCGTAATTGATAGAATCAGGCGTTATTTTATGAAGGTTCATCTTCAAACTGTTTACTGAGTAAATTTAAATATCTAGAGTTCTTCCGCTTGTGCTCTGCGCTCCAATGTCGTATCAAGTACATTAAAGACTAGGGGATAATTTTGTTCATGCCATTCATGACAAATAAGCATACAGCCCACTTGATAGTAAATTAGGTATTGGGCAAAGAACAAAAAGTCACCGACATAGCTGAGCGTAATAGGAAGCTGATGTGGCAATGGGCCGGTCATATTTGTCGCAGAACCGATAGCTGCTGGGGTAGATGTGTTCTAGAGACCACGACTCGAAAAACGTTGCGCAAGAAAGGCGCCCTGAGACTGTGATGATATACGTAAGATGGCAGCCATCATCATCAGTCAGAAGACGTCCACTGCTGAACATAGGCCTCCCCATTTAACCTCCGCACTGAACGAAAGCCTGCGATCTGCATCCACTGGATGGCCGCGACTCTCACTATGTCGTCGGTCCATCTAGTGGGAGGCCTACCTACGCTGCGTCTTCCGGTTCGTGGTCTTGCAAGATGGCAGTCATCATTATCATCGTCAGCCGGAAGACGTCCACTGCTGAACATAGGCCTCCCCCTTTAACCTCCACACTGAACGACAGCCTGCCTTTTGCATCCACTGGATGCCCGTGACTCTCTCAATGTCATCGGTCCATCTAGTGGGAGGCCTCCGTACGCTGCGTCTTCTGCAGTGCAAGTACCGTTCTTTTATCGATCGTCAAATATGCCATTTTTTCAGTACTCACTGTGATCGATTCTATGGCATTTTAGCGAATTTGACGATCGATAAAGAACGATACTTGCACTGCTGGTTCGTGGCAGTGGTTGAAAGCAATAAGCCGAAAATTGGCCTGAGTGAGAGAGGCCTTTGTCCATTAGTGGATATACCTAGGCTGATAATGATGGTGATGGAAGCATAGTTTACCTTAGACATGACAGTGATGAGCGTAGCCATCGCACCTCGCACTTCGTTCGAGGCGATCTCACCCAGGTACATCGGCGCTGCTGTGTACGCTATGCCGTAGCCCAGCCCCGAGATCAGGCGTGAAGCGTAGATGGTCGGCACGTTTCCAGCAAACATGACTAGGATCCAGCCGATGATGTAAGGCACTGAGGCGAGGAGGAGAGTCTTCTTCGTGCCGATTCTGTCGGCTAAGTATGAAGCTGGGATTGGGCTGGCAGCTGGAATAAAATTGAAAATTCAATTATTTATTTAATTTAATAATAGGCTTGCGTTTGACTGCCAGCTCGCCTGATGTGTAAGCGATGATACGATTTACGATGGAACACGCTTGCCTAGAAGAAACCGATTCACTCGTGATTTGAAGACACCAATATAGCAACTATCGGGAAACACCTATTCAGGCAGTGCATTCCAAAAGCTAGCAGTTGGCACAGTAAAATTGGAATCAAAGCTGTTCGTACGGGTTTATTTATTTTATTTTAACTTGAGTATGGTTTAAATGAATGTTTTATTTTTTGGCGTATTACCTGTAAATATGTGTAGTGGATTTTTGACACAAATAAAATAATACAACTACACAATAGACAAACAATAGACAATATTTTATTTGTGTCAAAATTCCACTACACACATTTAGTTCCATGATTCAAAGTAACTCTCTTATTTACATTTGCATGACAAGTAAAAAAAAATATGGCGATATAATTAACTACTAGAATGGAGCATAATATAATAATGGCAAGGATTTTTAGGGTATATATAAAATCCTAGGTGTACTATAATCATGCCAAGTGTCACACTTGTACGTATAACCGTTTTTACACTAGAGAAAATACATAAACAAAAACGTTTGTTGCATGGGAACCTACCCCCTTTAGTTTATATTTTTGAACTTTATTATTATTTATTAGTTATAGTTATAGTTATAACATTACCCATATTCTATAAAAAAAACAACTGGCTATCTCAAAGACTTTCTATAGTTATAGTAGCGTTACCTAGTCTCTGGGCTATCTATTACGGTTAAAAAGATACAGCCGTTAAAAAGTACAACGGACAGACAGACAGCGTAGGCTATACAGCTTTTGGGAACCCTAAAAAACGGACCCAATTGAGAACCTTTCTAACCTCCTCGTCCTGAAGTCGGTTAAAAAGAATTTAAAGGTAAATAACATCGAACGCTTATGACAACAGCTATTGCATCATTTACCAACCTTACAAAAATGTCATTACCCAGAAAGTGGAAAATCTTGTTCTTCAAAGGTGATAAAGAAGGCTGATTAATGATAAAAGACATATTACTGTACTTTTTACGTTCCAGTCAACATTTGTATCACTTTTATATCCATAGGATAAACATAAACATCTTGAAAGTAAGCATCTTTTGTATTTATAAGTGAATACTTTTTATGGCTTGCGTCTACTATAACTACCTATTTATAATTTGTAAATTTCAACTGCTTGTAAAATAATAAAATTATTTTTTGTAAAACAAATAGGTACCGACTCCAAGACAATTAAACTAAAAAGTGGAAAAATGACAAATGAAACAGAGATTGTTAGTCCTCAACAGAATTTTTGCTGAAGGGAACCACTAAGAAAACATCATGTGTTTTTTTTGTTTTTGTTGATTTTTTCAAATGATGCTTAATCATTTTAGTTTTTTGTATTTTTTTTATTTAAAACACATGATACGTTACATTTTATGTTGTCTTAACACCTATATTAGATTTATCCAGATAATCGGACAGATAGACACCTCTGAAGTATGACCTACCAAACAAAAAAAGAATCATCAAAACGAAGTAATCGCGTAGGTAACAAATATTAAAAAACATATAGTCGGATTGAGAACCTCCTCCTTTTTTAAAGTCAGATAAAAAATAAAATAATGCCAAGGTTTTTCTGAAGTTGACATCTCTGATGTACTTATCTACCAACTCGTAGCGCGACACGGAAATAAAACCTAATCAATTCCATACGTTTACTACACAGTCCTATAGTTAAATTGCAGTAATAAATTTGATTAATAGCTTTTACTTGAAAGAACCTTTGTTTCTACAAATAGACCGTATATAAATCTTTATCGGTTCCTGTTTAAATCAAGGTTGTTTTAAAACATGTGACCAATTGGATCGAGTATGCAATCAGTAATGAGAATAAATTACGACTCTCATTTCAACAAAAAAAAAAAAACGTTTTTATTGAAAGGTTAGTAAAGGATATAATTATAGGTTACATGGTTTGAAATGTGCGAAAGAAATGCTCTGGCCTCTGAGCACGGTCTTAAAATTTAAACTTGCTATTACTTATCTATAAGGTGTTTACACTACAGATAATAATTAGGATGTTTACAATAATTATTCAAAGAATTTCATTATTACTTACCTTCATTGATAATTGAATATAATAGTTTATATAGCTAACTTATCCAACATTTACGATTATAAACACACAAGGCTACTCGCAGCTAGTCTGTACTCGTCATGTTCGTGTAATAAAATACCTTGAATCATTCTTGCATATCAGGTCAGGTTACCTCCCTAAGGTTATCGTATTCTATTACCTTATCTTCTTGTCCTTACCTTACCTTATGTCTGTAGCCAGATTTTAATTTAGGGCGAGGCAAAAAGAATAGGTACCGAAAATTTCTTTAGTTAAACAATCATCTTAAAAACTCCTATATCCAAACATTAAAATTTTCTTTTAAAACTAGCCCACGGGGGTCTGCCTACACCTTGTCAGAGTTTCAGTTTTAATTACATTTTCGCTTCTAGAACCCTGTTTCTATATGCACACAAGCCAATAAGTCGGCTTTCTGTCATTATTGTTGACCGTATTGACCGTAATTATTGTAATCATTAAACCCTGCTTTTTGAGAATTCCTAAAAAGGCTTCTACAACACACGCTTCGCGCTTCGCTTTTACATTCTCGCTTTAGGCTCTATGAATAGAAAGAATATGAACGGACGAAAGGAAAACCAGAGAAAAAGTGCTGTTTTGCAAAAATCGTTCACCTCAGAGGTCATGCCAGGGTCAGCCAGGTCAGTCAGGGTGGGGCAAGCAACCCCCACTCTGCCTCAACGTTCCTATACACGCCCATGTGACTGTATCTAAAGAAGTGAGCTAGTCATAATAATAATTTTATTTATTTAAGAGCAATCTCAAAAAAAAAATTGACGTTCTATAGAAAATTATATTCCTGTAATAAACAGATCTTTTATTTTTTATTGACATCTAGCGGTCCGCCCCAGCTTCACACGGGTATAGATTATAGCCTATGTCACCCGGGGATAGTGCGGCTTCCCAACAGTGAAAGAATTTTTCAATCGGTGGTTTCGGAGCCTATCCAATGCAAACAAACAAACAATCAAATATTTCCTCTTTATAATATTAGTATAGATATAGATAAAGGCTTCAAATAAAAAACAAAAAAAACTATCAACCTATCAACCAACTACCACTATCAGCTATCAACGTATTACCTCCAATATACAAAAGTAGTTTTACGTAACTCTCAGAGAGAAAGTTTGAGAGTGGATTTCGTTATGAAAATAACAAAATAAACAGTAAAAATGTTAAGTTTTACTTTTTTATATACGCCTTGACAATTACAGCTTAATTTTTTCGTCCGAAAATTCATATAGGTACCTAAAATTTAAAGATTGCGTTTTGTACTCCTATACATCTCTTGGGGGTCGGCAGTGTCGGCACATTAGGTTTAGCGTAGATAACACCAGTTTGTTCGCAGCTATGTGACCAAATGACCCCTATATCATCGCAACCTTTGAACCAATAGTGCACATATTCATACGAAAATAATTAAAACTAAAATTGAATTAGCATGAACTACTTGTACGAGTATACTCAATATAAATTTCATGACGGTAAACAAATTGATCATAATCAGCCTATACTAGTCCACTGCTGCACATAGGCTTCACCAAAGGCATGCCACTCAGCCCGATCTTTGAGCTTTTCTCTTCCAGCCACTGCCAGTCGTCTTGCGAATACCGTCACTCCAACGAGTCTTACGCTAAGTTTGCTGATTCGTAGTTTCCACCCTAGAACTCGTCTACCCCAACATCTATCGGCTCTGCGACAGATATGACCGGCCCACTGCCACTTCAGCTTGCTAATACGTTGAGAAATGTCAGTATTTTCGGTGCCTTTGGTACTCTGGCGAATAACTAATACAAATTATTGTCATACAAATATACAAACATCTACAACAATCGGCTTGTTCCGGTAGAGCTTGGGACCTTCGCTTGGTCAAGCCAGACGTACCTACTCATCGGTTATCGTGTTCTTAATGGCTGCGTCAACTGTCATATTGCAATCAGTTCTGGTATGAAAACTGACGTAGTTTTAATATATTTTATTTATATTAAAGGGAATTACGAATTGCTATCGGACATATAATTTTTTATTGTCCTAAAAAACTGACCATAAATAGAGCTGATCAAACGAAAACAATATTGAAATAGATATAAGCATTTTAATGTCTTGTTAGACAGAGAACGCTCTACAATAGAAACTCCATTTCAACGATATATTACTATACTACGTATGTTATCTAAGCTCTGTCTATTATCTTGTGCAAAAACAGGGAGGGCCACCAAGAGACCGGCCTAGCCGAGTTTGGGGTCCACTGCAAATAAAATGTACGCAGTTGATTTCTAACAATCTCTGCATATTTATTCTTCCTAACATTTAAACCTTTTTAGAAAATAAACATTACTTTACTTTACTATACTTACGAATGACGTCACGTGTAAGTAAGTACGCCATACAAACTCCATACGGACAGAGCATTCCTTCCTAACCCAACCAAAAACTTTAAACGCTCTCAGAACTTTATTAGGCGATTTAAATAGTTTCTTCAGTATTACATTTTTATCATACTTTTAACTAAACCTTATTTTTAACTAATCAAACACCTGTTCAATAGCCTATTAGTTCGTTGGTTAATATCCGCTACCGTTCGAAAAGCGGTATGAGATGATATGCATTCCCTTATGTTGGCCAACTCGGAACCAGTACACACTAGAGATTGAAATGTATTGGTCCATGGTCTCAGAAAGTTTTCATATCACCCTTGCAGAGATAAGGACTAGGGGGATTTTTTTGTCAGTCTTGCTTGTATTTTTTCTCGCTCAAGTCGAAATAGCAAGGTAAAGTTACTTGGAAGATGGAAATACTAATGCTTCAGGCTTCCCGTGTGCAGTTATTTCACTAGCACATTATAAAAGATTTAATAGTTTTTTCAACAAATAACAGAACCATTTTTGCTGTTTATCACAACATATCAAATAAAGAAATCGTTTTAATAATTATGTTTTAAGTTGACAGAGTAAAATAGAAACAAGCAAAAATTTCGGTGGTTATCCATTTTACTTCATCAACTTAAAAATATTTAAACAAAAATATATTCAGCATAAATAGAGCTTGACATAAATATACATTGTGAGAGTCGCGGGGATCCAGTGGATGCAAAAGGCAGGCTGTCGTTCAGTGTGGAGGTTAAAGGGGGAGGCCTATGTTCAGCAGTGGACGTCTTCTGGCTGATGATGATGATGACATTCAGCAAAAAATGGGTTGGTCATCCATTGAAAATTCACACTCAGAGATTTTATGTCTTCACCGAAAACCAATTATGTAAATAGGGTAAGTGATATTTTACCTGAACACAAAATCATAATCGAGGCGATCCAGGAGCTCTGGTCTGCAGAGGTCGCGATGGGCGAGTTCTCCGCCAAGAGGATCGGCAGCGTCGGGGACGTCCATCCTACTGTGGTGCCTGCTGCAGCCGTGATCAGCGTAGCTGGAACATGAGGATAGGCTACTTAGGCAGGCTTACTATGGATATATTATATGTAATATGTATATTATGGATACTTAATCGTATTATGGATGTATAATATTATGTTAGTTTATTATGGAACCTAGTCAGGCTTAATGTGGATAGATAATAATATAAAATAAAAATAAATAAAAAGTATTTTATTTCCATGTATGAGTAGATTGGGTAGGTCTTAAGAGCCGTATTACAAAATGCATCGTTAAATTTCACTGAGTTTTGACTGATCTCAGTGTTTAATTTTAGGTATATCTGGGTTTTTGGGCATAAAACAAGAAAAAAAAGCAATTTAGCTAAATCCACTCTCAAACTCTCCCTCCAAGAGTTTTACGTAAAACCGTTTTTGTAATTGGTTTGTTAGGTCTAACAAACAAAAAGAAAAAACGTAAAAACAAATGACGGCTTCAAATTTTTGTTAGAGAATCTGTTATTTTCAATGAAGAATACAGATCTATTTATTACTGATGTTGAATTTTTTATAGATCTTTCAGTTTTAATAAAATCAGAACGCCAACAATACAGAATTCGTTGCTTTTTTTGTCAAAAGATTTGGGAGAGCCACATCACTGACGTCACTCGAAGAACTAATAACTGATGGGGAAGAAAGGTTCTGGAGACCACGAACCGGAAGACGCAGCGTAGATATCCCACTAGATGAGAGATCAAATCACAAATCTTGAGAGTCGCAGTGGATGCAGATGATGGCACTATGGCTGTCGTTCAGTGTGGAGTTCTAAGGGGGAGGCCTATGTTCAGCAGTGGATGTCTTCTGGCTGATTAAGATAATTTAATACCTATCTAAGAATTAACTGTAAAACAATACGGTCAAACCACGATAATCATGACAATCTTGTAATTACAAATGCACCCAAACTTGTTGTATACACAAATATAGGTGAAGAATGCTAAAATTATAAACGTTTTTAAAATTTAGTAGCAATTAAGCTACTAAACATAATGGACGGCTCTCCCGGCGAGTGGGCCATGACTAATGTGACCATTTTTTTTAAACCGGGACACGATGATGGTTTCCTGGAATCCGTAATTACGTAAATTATATGGCCACAGAGTTGTCTCTGCGCAATGATAATTATTATTGTAAAAAAAAATACATATTATGTAATTCGTTGAAACAAACAATACGAGGGGTCATTACACTAGGTGACGAGGGTCTGATGATGGAGCCAGGAGGTAAAAAGTGGAACACTTGGTATGGGATCTTATAAGCTTGGTGGTTTTTAGGGTTCCGTAACCAAAGGGTAAAAACGGGACCTGCGTATGCGGGTGAAACTGCGGGTCGCAGCTAGTTACATATAATATATAATTATATATGTACTTGCAAAGTTTCAAATCGATATGACAATTTAGATTTATTTACATTGTTAGTTAGTAAAAAGAATAAGCTATTAATAAATACAATCTCAAATTATTGTTATCAAACTATTGTTACAGTAAAAAAAAAAAATGCAATTTTTAATTTTAGCGTATCTTTCTAAAATCGGGTCATTTATGCGCCCCGAGGCTATCACCGGGGATACTAAAACGGAGTAACGCAAACCAGGGTTTGTCCTGGCAAAACCTCGACGTCTAGTCACGTTAGTCATTAAACTTTGTACGTAGGTACAACTCGCAATTTATTAAAATGTGGACGAATAATGAGGCTTTGCAGGAATTATATACAAAGGGCACTGCTCTCAGGAACGCGTATAAATATTTACATACAAAACAAACCAAAGATATGCTCAGCTTACATTTGATAACAAAACTATTGTACTACTATGCTACTCGAATATGGGCCACTATTCTGGTCTGATCGAGATTGTCTTAGTCTTAGTGCCTCTTTCATCATCTCAAAGTAAAGCGTTGATTAGCTACTTACCGAGTAGTGCTAATTGGCGAGTAAAAGTCCAAGTAACTTTTGTCAGTTTCACAAATTAAAACTTAGCTCCGAGTAACTACGTGGTGGTTAGCCGAATGAATGTATGAAAATGTTCAACGTTCATTCTAATTTAGTTGTCACTACTGTCACAAATGTAAAAAATAAAAAAGATTTTTTGATGTTTGACAAGTTTGACGGACGGCTGACATGACGTGAGAAGGAAGAAACTGAAGCGTGTGATTTAATTCTATATTCACTTTGATTTAATTTTGTTTTGTGAATAGTTTTAAAATGAAATTTGCATAAAATAAAAACATTAAGTCAATGAGTATTAACAGTCGCCTCTGAATTTTATATTTTATTAAGTCATGTACTCGTTTTCACCATTTTTAGATAGTCGAAATCTAGCGATAAAGTCTTGGTCATCAAGATCGATAAAATAATTACACAAACTTTAAAAACGCGGATTCTAGGAACTCTTTGTTGTGAAAGACGTTCTAATTCGTCAATTAATTCGAACAAATCCATTTTTGACAAATTCTTGGCAAATTACTTACGAAAACAACACAAGTCACAAGTTTATGATGCCTTACTTGCTGGTTAACCCCGCTAGTGGGCAGATGAAGTAACAAGTAAGTTACATGCCAGCTTAGTAACGAGTTCAGTGACGAGTAGCGCTACTCGGACATTATGAAACTCATAATACTGATAATTGCCACTTTAATCGCCGAGCTTACTTGTATCTTTACTTTGAGATAATGAACGAGGCCCTTAGTCATTGTTTCACTTGTAAGAAATGTCTTGAGAGTATAGTAACCCTGATAATCTCAAGTGCGCCAGAATAGAGGTGTTCCAAGAAGATAACAACAGTTTCTTTTGAATGCCTCTCGGGTTTACCCCGAGGTTTTAAGTAAACCCATTTATCTTTATGAAACGATAGATTTGACGTATAAGTGTTAAATATCTAAGTAGGAAGCTAGACTGAATGTTTACTTTTGTGACTGAAATTAGTGAACGAGTGTGAATGAGCCCATGTCGTGACCTGAATTTGTGATTAAAAAAAACTGATGAATCTCCTGTAAACGTCAAAATTATTATTTTTAAATTAAAACATTAACTATTATTATTGAATTTATAGGTTAGCACCTAATAATCTAAAGCCATAAGTGCTATAATAGTACTTTTTCTGTTATTGTCCTGGCGATACTTCGACCCACAGATCTAGTTGTTTATATCTGTGCTTCCACCGCACAGATATGTGTTCCACCGTAAGAATACTATGACCTGTGACTATGACACTTATTTGAAACTAGTTTATTTTTAATATTGGGTATTAGCATCGACGAACGCAAACTCTTATATATTTACGAAGGAGGTAATTCTACCATAGCCATACTATGGTGTGGCCTGCCCATTGCCACTTCAACTTGCAAATTTTAACAGCTATGTCGGTGACTTTCGTTCTTTGGCGAATATCCACGTTTCGGATTCTATCGCGCAAAGAAACTCCGAGCATAGCTCTCTCCATTGCCCGCTGTGTGACTCTGAGTTTTTCCAAAAGGCCAACAGTTAAGGACCACGTCTCTGTACCATATGTCATCACTGGCAACACACACTGGTCAAAGACCCTTGTCTTTAGGCACTGTGGTATCTTGGACGAGAAGATGTCACGCAATTTCCCGAACGCTGCCCATCCGAGTTGGATTCTTCGGGCGACCTCTTTGCCTAAGTTGGACTTACCTAACTGAACAATCTGTCCAAGATAGGTGTAATGGTCAACAACTTCGAGAGTATCGTTCCCAACGACTACCGGCACGGGTTCAACATGGACATTGGACATGATTTTTGTCTTGTCCATGTTCATTTTAAGACCCACCTGTTGGGAAAGGCTACTGAGGTCGCTGAGCATCGTATTTAGGTCCTCCAGCGACTCTGCCATGACTCACATCGCTCGGAGAACCGATAACCGATGGGGAAGAAAGGTTCTTGAGTGGAGACCACGAACCGGAAGACGCAGCGTAGGTAGGCCTCCCACTAGATGGACCGACGACATAGCAAGAGTCGCTGGCATCCAGTGGATGCAAAAGGCAGGCTGTCGTTCAGTGTGGAGGTTAAAGGGGGAGGCCTATGTTCAGCAGTGGACGTCTTCTGGCTGATGATGATGATGATGATGATACTATGGTAGAATTACCTCCTACAGTCATAGATGTTCTAGTTATCTCTATTATACAATATTTATTACACAACTAAGTAATTACTTATTTACATACTTATTATACATATAATTATATAACTTATTCAAGTTTCAAGTTTCAAGTTTATTTATTTCATTGATACAAAAGCCAGTAAATTTAATACTTAAAAATACTAAGCTAGCTACTTATTATTTTCATTATAGTACCTAGGTATATACACAATATTCGGCTTAAGATAACATTTAGGTTGGTCCACAGAACCTACACTAAGCAAAGCTTGTGTTGTAGGTAACTTACTTATTACACAACACTTAAACTAGAATGACCATAATTGCCAAAAAGTCGGAAAAGAGCGCCTTAAAGATATTTGTAACTAGATTATAGAGCAGTTAGATACACAGATAGATAGTCTACTCATATTACTGTAACGAACTGACATTATTATTTAATTGATGGAACATCCGTTTTTAGTGCTGATGCATGTATAGTCATTATCTAGTGTAATCTTGTCACATCCTGCAAACATCAGTAGTTATGTACGAGTATGTATGTATGTTGTAGATATGTCCAAGTAATGGTCATGGTCATGAATGTTACAGCAAATTAAAATTGCCATCTGACGCATGACGATGAATCTGTGGGGCTACATTCTGATTGTTACACTTTTATTTTAAATACTACGACTTCTTTTGCGTACTGGTGGTTGAAATTCAAATATAAAATGTTCGGAATAATACAGGCATGTGGTGTTAATCACAGAAAAAAAAGAGTAAGTACCTACTACAAATACTATACACGTAGTTACAAAAATTGTGTAATTGCGTATCTAAAAACAGAATTTCAAATGAATTAAACCACGAGGTTTTGGAAATTTACATACTGGCTTAGTACCAGAGAATAAATAATAGTGCAACTAGTATCAAGGAAATACATTTGCTACTACAGAGTATAACCTGTTAACGATGTTTTGGCGAATCATATTTCGCAAACGGAACTCGTGAACAAATAAACTAGCCAAGTGCGAGTCGGGCACGCGCCCAGAGTTCCGTACCACCACATAAAATACAAAAACTTTACATAAAAAAATATATATATTTTAAATTAGCTGATTTCTCAAAGAAATAAACACGAATTAAAATTGGCTCTAAGTTCTTTATTTCTTTAGTTAAGGTCGGAGCGGGTCAACATTCTGCTGTAATGAAGCGCCGTGACAGGACGTGTCAGCTATTTCGCGGGGAAAAAATCATTATCTCGTTCCAGAGTTTACTGACAACCCTAATAGCCCTCAGTTGGCGCCGACACTGCGTGACACCCCTGTTATTGCTTTCTCATCTCATCCTACAAGCTGTGAAAAAAGCATTTTTGCTCTACTAAATTAGTTTAGCTGAGTAGCTTTTAGGATGGAAATATTATTAAGTAGTGATATTTCTGAAGCGAAGTTTTGCCAAAGTAATATAATTTTGGCATAGGTATGTATAGGTGCATTTCCAATGAAGAATAGGTTTAGTTTCTGCACTTGTGTATAGGAAAGCGCTAAGAAACTGTTAGTTAATTATATCTAAATAATTTCGAAAAATAAGCTGGCGACGTGCTAGTCGGGTTCGCGCACTGACGGTTCCGTACCACCAGAAAATACAAAAGGTAGTGCAAAACGACAAAATCACCCCCAGAATGTCACCCATACAAATACCGACCGCACCCGACGTTGCTTAACTTGGCGGCGAACAGAATATTGTCACCAACTCGCACTTGGCCATTATTTATTGTTATTTTACTTTAGAGTGTGTATATAATCATAACAAGTTTGGCGCTTGTACGTATTACCGTTTTAACACTAGAGCAAATACAAAATACCTACGTTTAAAAACGTTTGTTGTATGGGGACACCCTAATTTAGTTTTTACTTTTTTTTTTATTTAATCCACCGTAACATTACATATTCTGTGAAAATTTAACTGGCTATATATTACGGTTCGATAGATAAGACGGACAGACAGTATATGAAAAAGAACAGTATGAAGGACAGTATGTGTCTTCCCGTGAACATGGTGCATGTAACTGCGCCGAAATATCGGGAGCTCATTCCACAACCTTACCACGGTAAATATCCCGTAAATAATTATATAACTTTAGTGAACAACCGTGATAGTTTAAAACAGTGTTTTAGACAGTATATGCTTAGTATAAGGGTCCCGTTTCCACCCTTTGGGTACGGAACCCTAAGAAAACGCTTTGTGTATCTCTAATTCTCTACTCATCTACTATTCATAGTCGTAAACGCAGCGCTACAATCGCATTTTTTTAATGAAATAAGTTTATTTCCAATTTTCGTCAATGTGGTGCCGCGGACTATACTTTTTTTCACAAATTTTAATTAAAAAACGCCATACAAAAGTGCTTTTCGTGGTAGGGTAGGTAAGTATATTAATTAGCATTTAATATTTTATGAAGTCATTTCTGCGTGTTCTTTTATAAGTAGGTACCTATTTACTTCACATTGTGGTTATGAATAACCGAGAGCCAGTCAAAAACTCAATTCGTCATTATGAATTTTCAAAACTGACTCATCTCTTGCTAAGCGTACGAGAATCTAAATCACAGAATCCCACATGCTAATAAGTTTGTATTTCTTATTATCTAGCGCACGATAAACAGATGATTCTGTACGTACTGAAAATTGGGGAAATGACTCAGCGCTTATCTGGCTTGCATCAGCTTTTATATATGGTGATCTAATTTTGAGGATTAGCTTTTTACACGACACTATCTCACGTTTTGGGAGGTTCTATTATCTATAGGTATTGAATTACCTCTACACGGGCAATTTAAGCCGCTTATTGGAGTAGCCTATGACACCATAGGTATTGCAAGAATTCTAATAATACATATATATTACATCAGCATTGTCATCCAGCGTGGCAATGCTGCCAGCATTCTGGCCTGTTTTCCCTCCACCGAGGGGCTTTTAGATTAGTATATAGTTATTTTAAGTTTTAGTTTTTGGTTATTTATTTAAGTTTTCGTTAATTTTCTGTTTTTTAAGTTATGCATAGTAAAAATATAACTCCACATCGGTTCAGGCATTCAGAAGTTATGGTGGAATCAAGAAACCTACATAGATTAGACTCTTAGATAAGGTGAACTGGACTCTACAAACATTAAACTCCTTTTTTGGGTAGTCGTGCCAAAATACGTTTCAATAAGTAAACATTATTATATTATTCATTTGACGATATCCTTTAACCTCAGACGGGCAACATTGTACCTAAGTACTTAAGGCAATTATAAACGGAATAGGTACACATTACACTGGAAAAGATTAATAGAGAAACGAAGTACCTAAACACTGTAGGTATATTTAGCAACATGTACATATAAGCGAAATATAGGTAGATAGCCCGTTGGTCCAGGTGGTAGTGAAGCTGCCTTCTGAGCTTGGGGGCGTGGGTTCGATTCCCATCTAGGACAAACATTTGTGTGATGAACATTTGTGTTTGTTCTATATCTGGTTGTTAATATCTATTTAAGTATGTATTTAAAACTATATATGTATGTATATCAGTCTCTGGCAGCCATATCACAAGCTTTGCTTAGTTTGGGGTCAGATGACCGTGTGTGAAAAAATGTCCCGGATATTTATTTATTTAATATTTATTTCTTATGTAGAGGTCCGCTAAGAAAGTATTTATCAAAAAGGTCGAGTTAAGGGGAAATTGGAAGTTTATATGGAAGGCTACATGTACAAAGTCACAGGAAACAGCTAGTTTTATCTATAAATAATCAGTATTTCCCGACCTAAACCAAAGAATTTACATAGTAAACATATTTTATTTAACCATTTCTAAGATGAAACTTAATAACTTTGATAAGTATTACCTGGTATAACTATTTGGCTGAAGTGTCATACATTCAGGCGCTTCTGAAACTCTGGGAGCTAGTGTTCTACCATTGATTATTGTCTAAAACCTCCCTTAAATCACAACTTTAGGCAGAAACTAGAGCACTCCACTTGGCCGTAGGCATCGTCCTAATATCCTCATAGGTTCAACGGCGCGCGGCATAGAGAATAGGTATACTTATTTTTTCGTCATTGTAAAATTATTTTGTGACGCTTATCACTCAAACCTAGCGTGAATAGCAACCACAAGGTTTGTATTTCTTATACTGGGGTACTGTGTATCAACTATTAGTAAGCGTAGGTAATGCAATGACCACATGCCATTGAATAGTTTGACTAAAATTGGGTTTCGGGCGATGAATAGTACCATAGATAAATTAATATACATAGAAATAGTACGGATTTTCCCAGTAATCATGTAGGTACCTAACACTTAGATGCTCCTCATACTTTGATTGCAATATTTTCTGGACATAATTAAAATAGGTAATTAGGTACCTACCAATCGCTATACTGGCTTTTATTTCATTTCATTTCTTTGTTTGATCAACTTTGGATTTATTATCAGCCAATGTCTCCATTTAAGGAGAATGGTGGCCAAGCTGTAGCATGTGCGCTTTACAATCTGACGGCACCCGGTTTGATCCTCGGTCTTGGACCAATGATTTATTTAGTACTTAAATTATGTGCAGTTTCGATGCCATCGCTCAAAAACGGTGAAGGAAAACATCTTGAAGAACCCGGTATGTCCAATAACCTCAAAAATTCAAAGAAATATAACATTCACCAACATGCACTGGGCCAGCATGGTAGATTAGCATCCTATCTTTCTGAGAGAAGGCCCGAGTCCCAGCAGTGGGAACGTGATAGGCTGAAATGATGAATGTTTTCGTTTACGGGATCAAGCTATTTACTAGAAACTTATTGACAACAAAAATATTACTAGCCATATCATGAATTTCTTAAATTAACATATAATTAGGAAATGAGTCGGAAGTTCAATGAATCCTAGTTCAGTGAACTCTGTAAACTGTAACTTTAGAAACGGTTCTTATTGAACCAATTAATTGGGGCAAGATCGGCATCTGATCGGCATCTCACGTGATCGGAAATTACAATGCAACAGATGTATGAGGCTCACCGATTTTTTTGTTTTCAATTGGCCAGTCCCTTTAATCTTCTAAACAAAATACTACTTAAACAAACATTAAATTATTCTCTCTCCAAGCATTTATTTGCTCTAACAAATGCAATAACGTTGAAAAAGCTGAATGATAACCACGAACCCTGATTACTTTCACTTACGTTAATTAAATATGAAAAGAAAATGTTTTTATTCAGCTTTTTACAATGTTATTGCAACTGTCAAAGCAAATTAACAAATGGAAATAGTGTAAATACCTAATCTATAAGTACTAAGCCTTATTATACATTACTAGAGACCCGCCCCGGCTTCGCACGGGTGTTATTTACGTGCGAAGCTGAAGCGGGTCGCTATTTATATATATAAGCCTTCTGTGAAAAATTATCTAATTGATGGTGAAAACCGCATCAAAATCCGTTGCGTGGTTTAGGAGAAGCTAGCCGTTATACATACAGACAGACAGCACGGAAAGTGACTTTAATTTATACTATGTAGAGATTATTAATTAAAAAAAACGACTTCAAAATTAGTCAAATTCCTTCGCAATTTCGTTTACTTGGATGACAATATTATGTCATCTAAGTAAATTTTTCAGTTATTTTGTCTTAAAAGCTACTGAACCGATTTTGATGAAATTTCTATGGCACTAATCTGAAAGAAATAAAAAAGAATAAAACTGTTGGAATAGTGTTACAAAAATCAATCTGTTTCACTCCAACCTGTAGATAATTAGTTCTTTCTCTTTCGTACATCTTATTTACATTAAACTAAACAGTGCCCTTATTGTTTGTATAGATTTGGTTTAGAAGGCTTAGATGAGATTTTCAGTCTCGTTGATTCCGCGCCTCAGTAGAGAGCACACACACCTCTCCTGCTAATGACGATAAATAAATGAGTAGTATTTTAAATCGTCAAGTATGTCTTTCATTGGCTTCCCAATTCCAACAAAAACGACGGTGTTCCGAGGTAACAAATATAATTAAAAAAATACGACCGGATTTGAAAACTCCCCCTCTTTTTTTGAAGTCGGTTAAAAAAGCAGTTAGATTGTCAACAGATCGTTGAAGATCGTTTGATAGCCCGTTGGTCCAGTTGGTAGTGAACCTACCTTCTGAGCCTGAGGGCGTGGGTTCGATTCCCACCTAGGACAAACATTTGTGTGATGAACATTTGTGTTTGTTCTATATCTGGTTGTTAATATCTAGTTAAGTATGTATTTAAAAACTATATTATGTATGTATATATCAGTCTCTGGCAGCCATATCTCAAGCTTTGCTTAGTTTGGGGTCAGATGACCGTGTGTGCAAAAAATGTCCCAATTTTTTTTTTTTAAATCTAAAACTCGAAGCGTGACCAGTTTATAGCGTACACAGCATGTTACCTTACCATGCTGAATGGCAATGCTTGTACTTTGAGCCAGATAAACGCCAGAATATTGGTCAACCCCGCGCTTTCATAGATTTTTTTATATTGCTCTTAGATCTCTTTATAATCATCACAGTTGACGGATGTTTGCTACCTATATAAATTATTATGGTTAAAAATCTTGGGTAACGAAATGTATGGAAAATTTGCCATGTTTTCCGTGGAAAGTTCCACTTGGCAATTTTCCCCTAGGTGCACATCCATCAAACCAGTGGAATGGTTCTTATGGGCTAGGTTGCGATCAATACGCCCTTTAACGAACTAAGGCAATAATCAAATGTAATGCTTGTCTAAATACTTAGAAAGTCAAATCTATGTTACATTTATTGAATTAGGACAGAAGTAAGTTGTTATTTTGTTGTTTTTGTTTGCAATTTTTCGATGTTGGTTGAATATAAAAACGTTTCCGGTAAAATGAACATCTAAGTCTGCTAAAATGTAGTTTCCACGTGGTATTGAATGTGTTCATAATTTGAAGAGCACACTTCGATGAAAATTTTACTTCATGGTCATCTTTTGTTGCCAATTTTGTGATTTAATAGTAATAAAATAATGTGAAAATGAGAATTCCTCCTAAACCCAAAGTTTATTTTTAAGTGAGTTTTCATGTCATGTTTGAGAAAAGTTATTTGTGGTTTGTACTTCTCACAGCAACAATTTTTTTACGTCGGTCTAGGCTCTCGTTTTACTGCGATCTCGCCTGATGAAAAGCGATGATGCGACCGAAGATAGAGCACGTTTGCCCAGTATTGACATATTAATTCTAGACTTGCATACTCCAAGATAGTAATGCTGCGGAAACTCAGAACAGGACAAACAAAGAAATGGATCGGCAGAACTTTTTGCACAGTGAAAGAGAGAGAGAGATTGATTGATCGAGAGAGAAAGAGAGAGGTAGGAAAGACAGTTTTTTTTAGCTCCTTCTGGGTACTCCTACTGTGATGTCATTATGCAATAAGTAATAATAAGTTATCCCGGATATAAATATGGTTTCTGAGGGAAGGTAACAAGTGGGTGAAACCGCGGGATGTATCTAGTGTACTTTAAAAATGTATTTTCCTGTTACGTCATCTATCGGGTTTCGGAAGCTTCTAAATTTATTTTTCACGGAGCTTTACAGTGAAGTAAAAGTTTGCGTACAAAGTTTAGGTTAGAGGTATATTATAATTTTGCTTTGCATATAATTATATTCTGAGTATAATTTGTTATGAAAATTATAAAAAAAACCCAAAAATTTATGATAATTGGCGAGGAAGTAGCGAGCATGAAAATGAACGGCACAAGTATGTTATAGTAAGAAAAATACTAGACAGCAAGAAAACTGCGGACACAGTTAGTTGTATCCTAATATACATCACCAATAATCATCATCATTTTAGCCATAGGTTGTCCACTGTTGGACACAGGCTTCCCCACCGATCTTCAAAAGGTCCGGTTGGAAGCGGCCTGCATCCAGCGTTTTCCTGCGGTCTCTTTTAGGTCATCTGTATGGACGCTGCCCTTACAGGTCCGCACTATTCGAGAACCTTTCGGCCACATCGGCTATCTGTTCTATGTGTCCTAATATTAGGCAATCACTTCGTCGTACCTGAATATGAATAGGTATATAATTCTACCTATATACTTATATAGGTATTGCTTCAACGTCGTGAATCCAATGTAGATAGATATATAGTTTTAGTTTAGTTTGAATGAATACACGTTTAGAGTTAATCATAAGAAGGTAAAATTATATGACCCAAGTATGCGCAGCAACAAGATTTTAATACAAAGACAACAAATACAAATATCTTTATTTACCTTAAAATGCAAAATACTCATAAGTATACAGTTAGCTACATTAAGTTTTTAAGCCAAACTGTAGGTAAATTAAGGTTTTTGTACTGGCAAGTGCTTTTAGGGGCAGCCTTAAGGCGCGCGGCTATCTCATACGCGCATTACAATATTTTTTAAGAAAAAATTAATGCGAATAACACCTACATTACAAATACCTAGTAAATTTTTTTAATAAGAAAAAATGATTTAAAAAAAATACTCGAAAAAGAACAAAACAAGAAATAATAATAATAAAACTGGAGACTGTTTAAAGTAGGTATCTCTCTCATACCTAAGTACAAAATTGACTAATTGGTAGTTAGTTTAGGTCTAATTTCAAGAAAAGTGACAAAAATACCGGATGAAGTTGTGCATATTTCTGCTTTAACCGAACCCTGCTAGCTTTTAACCAAACACTGCTAAATTTTTATCCGAAATACTGTCTAGAATTTTGGTCACGTGCGAATTCATTTAACCATAATAAAATTCTCCAATGCATTAGATTTGTAAACATTATTAAATACATGGAATTTTAATTCTCATAAAAATAAAACAAGCGTCAAAAATGATAAAATTATGCAAAGCACTCAAACGTACATTTTTATTGTGTTATTCTTATTCGCAACAGTCTATCTGGTTTGATTCTAGAACATATAAATATTAATAATTGGGTTTGTAACTGCAGTATTAACGAAGTTTTTTGTGTAGGTATCTTAAAATAGTACTTAGGTACATCCTTACCGTGATATAGCATAACACCAATTTTTTATGAAGGTCGTGTTTAAAAAGGCAACTAGTCTATTATCCTTCTATTTTTATTTCATTAGCAAAAATATACTACTTATTTAAATAATATGAGCAAGTAATTGATAATTAAATTAATTATCTACATTAACATTATCAATTAAAAAATTACGAATATTTATTTAACTTTATGTGTTTGTTCTTCGTTCTATCTACATTATTTATATATTATACCTAACGAAAAACACATCTCTACATAAATTAAAGTCGCTTTCCGCGTCTGTCTGTCTGTATGGCCGCTAACTCCTCCTAAACCACGCAACGGATTTTGATGCGGTTTTCACTATCAGTTAGATACATTTTCACGGAAAGTTAATATGTATAACTAGCGACCCGTCCCGGCTTCGCACGTAAATTACACCCGTGCGAAGCCGGGCGGGCGGGTCGTAGTATTTTATAAATTACTAGCAGTGCCTTGCGTTTTCACCCGCTATTCTATAGGATTTTTTTATAATGTGTGTTGCCATTGATGACATAAATGGTACTGAGACGTGGTTCTTAACTATTGGTCTTTTGGAAAAACTCAGAATCACACAACGGGCAATGGAGAGAGCTATGCTCGGAGTTTCTTTGCGCGATAGAACCCGGAACGAGGATATTCGACGAAGAACCAGTCATCGACATAGCTGTTAAAATTTGCAAGTTGAAATGGCATCGGGCAGGCCACATAATATTGCTCGAAGAACCGATAACCGATGGGGAAGAAAGGTTCTTAGGTGGTGACCACGAACCGGAAGACGCAGCGTAGATAGGCCTCCCACTACATGGACCGACGACATTGTGAGAGTCGCGGGCATCCAGTGGATGCAAGAGGCAGACTGTCGTTCAGTGGGAAGGTTAAAAGAGTAGGCCTATATTCAGCAGTGGACGTCTTTTGGCGGATGATGATGTTATGAACTCTCCGCGTGACCCTGTATAATATAAATTTGAAAAAAAAAACATTCAAACGGAGTTAAGTGCGGAGAAACATAAACACTTACATTTAAACTTTTGCATATATAATATTAGACTGATTATTTTACCTATGTGTAGTTGTATAGAAACTACCAAGTAATTAGCTAATTTTGTAGCCAATCAACTGATGATTAGCTCTTTTCGGAATCTCAAATTTTTTACGGCGAAAATGTTGAAACGCGTTCCGCCATAATACCCTATGTCAGTCTAGTTCTATTTGTTACACTGTTTTTTGCGACTACTATATGTTTTGCTTATTAAAATATCTTTTTGCGAACAGTATTTGATAAAAAAAAATATATTCGGCGTTAGCCGGTTTTTGTTTTTTTGATGAAACTTTACTGTATAAAATTTAATCTACTTATATTTTGTCATGTACGTTCAATGACTTTATTACGCAAACGCAGTCACGTGTTTGGAAAATTAGTAAAATCTGTGTGTAGCCTTTGGAAAACATAAAACATCCTCAACGAAGTTTCAAAACATGAATGGCTTCACACAGGGAAATCATTTATTCAAAATCAGGGACAAACATTGCGGTTAATTTAAATTTTGCCGTCGGAATGACAACAATTTTCTTTGTTCGAATGAAATACAATAATAATGATGGTGCGATAAAATAAACAAATTGTTATTCAGACAGAATGTGAAGATAACCCACGCTGTACTAAGGTACTTTTCCGAGATAATACTTTGTTATTTTTGTACCAGACTGTCTCAGGGATTTTTGTACCCGTTTGTTTGCGATCTATGTGATTTTTTGGAACATAAATGGTTTGACATATTTTTGAGTGCGAAGCGAGTTGTTGTCTTGCGCAACTTTGATACAAATTCTCGAATAAATGAAACGGAATAAAAGGAAGCGAAATCAAACCTCTACGTTTTCTAAACTGCTAACGTTTAAGCTTGTCTAGCTTCATGTCTCCTTGATTATACCCGTTTCATAAATCATATTTTTCTCTATGGAAGCCTCTTCAGCCTTAGCGGTTATATTCTCTTTGGTGTCTTTTGCTTTTATGCCCGCCTTGTCATAGGATACATTTTGCAATCACGTTTTTCTGCTTTTTTACCCACGATGGAACGGAGAAGGCACTCGTGTATATTGTTAGGGAGTAAGGGGTTCTGTTATGTGTCAGTTACATTTTATAATTTTCTCCAAACAGTTCCATGTTTTGAATGCGTTTTTTCTATATTTGAAAGTACATTTTAATTGCGGTGCAGTGGTTAAGCTCTTATGTTTGTTTATTATCTTAGCAGCGCAATGGTTTTTCAATTTACGGGCTTATTTCCGAATTGGAATAGGAGTTTACTAGATTAAAAAAATTCTCGTTATACTTGTACTCAATTGTTTTAATTTTCAACAGCGTCGGGATTTTGATTTTGGTCAACAGTGTCTTACATTTTTAACTTATGTATTTAAGTCCAATAATGTCGTCGATTTCACACAATACATCTGCCTGTTAAATGTTCCGTTTTCAAAGCGCACGCGTCATTTTCTTTGCAAGCCTTTCGGTAAACCTTCCTTAGTATTCACATGGTAAACAATAACTGATGCACAATATTTTTTGATATAGGTACTTAAGGTGTGTTTAATGTTGTTTTGTTCATTGTAAATATTGTTGATACAGTACTCGCCTCGTGAATATTAAGGCACATGAGTAAATACTATACGTCAAAGAATAATTAAAACAGACAATTAATAATTTATGCAAGTACTAAATCGTATCTAGGTAAGCTGAATCCTGCGATTTTCCAGTTTTCCGTATTCAGGGGGAAAAAGTACTCTATGTACCTATATACGAGTACGTCCCCATAATGCAGAATGCTTCTTACTGCCAAATTTCGTTCCTCAAACAAACATAGTGTTTGCCTCACCATTTCTCCAAATATTGTATTGTAGATGATTGTAGTCAAACTGTGCAATTTTTTTTAAAATTAAAAAAAAAAAAAAAAACATAGGAAAACTAATGCAATGGTCGGCTATGTGTTTTTTTAAAGTGATAGTAGACATACAAGCGACGTGCCTCCTGATGGTAAGTTTTCACCTAGGGACACCTACAATACAATAATACAATACAATACAATACCCGAGGCATTGCCGGTCTAGCCGTTAGTCGAAAAGCAAGCAAACAGACAGAGAGACAGAGTGACTTTCGTTTTTATAATATTCGTTAGGATAGTCTTACAAAAAATAAAAACATTTATTATGATTTAGCATCTGTAATAATTGATTATATAATTTAATTAAATTATATAATCAATTAATTAATTAATTAATTAATTAATTAATTAAATTTAATTTAATTTTTAATTATATTAGTGATAATTTGTATGTAATAATTAGTATTAGTGTTAATAATTAAGGCTTTTTTATTTTCTTTGTTTGATATACCCTATTTAGATTATTAAAATAAAGAATTGAGATTTACAGTATTTTATCTCGTGATAGACAAAAAGGCGTTTAATGGACGAACGTGAAAATTGTGGACTAGGGCAAAGCCGAGGCAAGCATATCATGAGAATTGGCGCTGAGGAAATTCTTATTAGCGAGGATGATTCACGGAAAAATCACGGAAAATCCGAGCGTGTTTGAGATTTTATTTATGAAATTGTAAATGTCAAAAATTAGATGTCGAATGTCGAAATGTTGATATTATGAAATAGGTGGAGTTTTAACATAAACTCCTAGATTTTTTGTATATTTTTCTAACTTACAACAATGTTTGTTGTTCAAATATTAAACCCGACTGCCCAAGTAGGAGGGTAATGTTTATAGGACGTATGTCTTTATATATGTATAGTCCTTATATATTATGTTTGTTTATTTGTATTTTTATGTTTCTATATATGTATTTTCTCCTATAGCCTTGACCGATTTAGATGTGTGAGCCGTCATTAGATTCGTCTACACAATAAAGTGGTCTCTATATTCGGAGTGTCGTAGGCATCGAAAAGTTCGCTGGTCGTAGGTTATATTTTAAGGTAATAATATTAGACTTTTTATCTTAGCAGTATCTCAATTATGTATGGTAACAAAAGAACGGGGCATTAAAAAGTTTATTTAATGGATCATTATCATTATGTAGTTTGTTTAATATAGTTGTGTTTACTCTTCAAATATTTTCGTTTTTTGTATAGGTATAGTTAGTTTAGTTTATAGATTGTATTTAAGGGCTTTACTAAGCGACTAATTTTTACAAAACTTTGACCAGCCCAATGACCCAACCCATTTGACCCCATTTTATGAAATTTTATCATTATAATAGTTTCGCATAGTAACTAAAACCAAAATTATATATTTTTTGCGATTTTTATTAACTTTTAGCTAACGTTAATTTTTCTCATCTCATTGTTTGTGTTTAGTAGGAAAGTAAACTAAAACAATTTTTTTTCAAGTTTGGGTAGGATGAAGTTATGTTAAAAATGGAGGGATTGCCAGCTGAAATGTTATTATTTTGGATATTCATTCATACATAAGATTATGTTCAATTTTAAATTTAAATATCAACGAATGTTTTGATTCACACAAAAATAGAATTGCAAAATATATGACATACGAGTATATAGGTACTATGCGGATAGCGGTAGGAAGATACGGTCAAACCCAACAATCATGGCAACATAATGTAAACATTATCAATATAACCTCGACAGCGCTCTAATAAAATAGAAACGTGATTATACTGATAATAAACTACATCGATATCACACGAACATGCGTAAACTTAGCCTAGTACAGTGCTACCTAATCTACCCTCAACCACGGTAGTACCACGGAAGCCGGATCAGTGTTGCCGGCTTCACAAGCAAAAATACAATTTTAAAACAAAAAACGCGAGAATAACCTAGTAGACTAGTAAATAAACACTAACCGCTGAGCGCTGTGACGTATTCTCTCCACTTGTGGCTGTTGCTGGTCATAGCTGTTGTCTCGCACTCTGGTAACTAACATTTATGTTCTGTGGTTGCACTGTCACCTACTGGGAACGCACTCGCATGCCGCGGACGGATGCCGCTCTAATATTAGTAAGCCACGTGCTGTCCGCGTTTCGTCGTAAGCGTGAATGGCTTTGGCTACTCGCTGCTCGCACTATAGACAATATACCCGGTTTTGTTGACGGTTTCAGCTGTCAATTTGCGTTGGTGGCGCAGCCGACTGTCGCGAGCCGGCATGCCTGTGTGACCTACACTACAAGAGCACGTTTGAATTTTGATAGTGCTGTTATTTGCATTATCTTTCATTGGTGTGCGTACGGTGCGACGGCCGTCTGATAACGTCACAGACTCGCGTGTGCTCCACGGTGTTGGGACGCCTAATTCTTTTTATCTAGCAATACCATTTTCTTATTAAGAAAATGCTAGTTTCATTGTTACACAGGCACAACGAACTAACTGAAAGATGACAGAAAAAAACTAATTTGGAATGTAATATATATGTAACGTCAAGGGCATATCATTCGATTGTTTCAGTGCATACATAATAGGCAATACGTTACGGCTGGCTTCACTTTAATGCGACAACACCACATATTCAATAATAGTTGATACATACTAAGTGCCGGCAGTAATCATTCATCGTTGATACAACACATTAGTAACGCCAAGTAGGTACCTAAACGTAGATGGTAGGCGTGAGATTCTTAGTTTAACTTTGATAGCCTGATCACGTTTCTGTAACTGTGACATAGTTATCCTCTGTTTTAAACTATCACGGTGGTTCAATAATGTTATATGATTATTAACGTGATATTTACCGTGGTCTTCCCGTGAACATGGTGCATGTAACTGCGCTGAAATATCGGGAGCTCATTCCACAACCTTACCACGGTAAATATCCCGTCATCCTCATTCTTTGAACAAAAAGTCCGAAGTCTTCATTTACATATGTGTCAAACAATATATCAATTTAAAAAAAACGGAAGCTTAGTAAATAGGTATACAGGTATACAGAAATCCTTATATCACTGATATAAGGATTTCTATAATTATTAGCAAAGATATTCAAAACTTGGATCGGGTCAGCGTTAAAAATGTCCGAAGCAAAGGTAAAATCGTAGTAATCGTCTATTAGTCTGTGCATTTAGACTGCAGTCCTTACAAGGTTTAATTAGACATTGTTTTGACATCTTACAGTTTATATTAGTTTGCCGGTGCTCGGTTTTTCTAAAATGTATCCAAAATATTAAAATGTATGGGTATTCTAACTCTGGAACCTTTTTTCGTGAATATTGTTCTAGGCTAAAAAAGCCCAACATCCACGTGTTTGTCAAACAAGCTACAGGCATACCCCAAAATGTGAGACAAGAACGTAAAGACTAACACAAACATGGAAAGTGATAAAAACTAACACAAACATGTAAAGTGATATTCATCTCCGGAAATATATGGAAATACCGATAAATTCGGAAAACTAGAAAATCATCTTGGATACCTAGATGATCTGTCATGTCAGCATTATTGTCATCATACTCATTTATACATTTGTCAGAATTATCATGTTTGTTTACAAATTTCTACTTTGAAATGATTAATTTGGTATGGCATAGCACCTAAAATCCCTATTGTGTAGGTATTACTGGTCTACAGAAAAAATAGTGTCAGTGAAGTGGTAGTGTGTTAAAGCTCGTAGTGCTTGATGCCGCAACCCGGCTTATACGCAAGCCCCAACAAGCCAATTTGATTAAGAAATTAAAATTGTACTGTCAAAATTGTCACAAATACTGTACTGTCACTTATCAGAAAACAAAAATATACTCTCTCTCTCTCTCTCTAACAAAAAGTGGTTTCAATGGACGACGTGTTTGGCATCCCAATTTACAAAAATCAGGCAAATCCATCGTTTATAAGTTCAGAACAATGACGTTTCTATGTTATAAGTCAGTGGGAATAATAGTAACAAGTATCAACTGCTGGGGAGTTGTAGATCTACGGGAGATGTAGATCTTTTGGTCACTAAAATTAATAAAACCGGCCAAGTAAAGTCGGGTTCGCGCACTGAGGGCTCCGTACCACAACAAAATACAATAATTACTTACTATCAATTTAAAAAAACCTACTTCAAAATTTGTATAACACGGCATTACTATTCGGTGAAAGAAAATAACCCAATTACCAGTTATAACTTGGTAATGAACAGAAATTTGTCATCGACTCACACTTGGCCATTATTTATCATATATATCTATTGCTCGAAATGGAACATAACTACTAAGAAAAAACAATTAAAAAAAAATGAACATTCCCCGTTGTCCACCCGCAACATTGACAGACGACCTAAAAGAGACAGCAGTGAAACGCTGGATGCAGGCCGTTTCCAACCAGTCCTTTTCGAGATCGATGGGTCAGGCCTATGTCTAGCAGTGGACGTCCTATGGCTGAAATGATGATGATGATGATGAAATTTCCACTCTTGCCGTTCAATACAAAATGTATGGAAAAATTAATAATTCCGATATTTTATATACTTTTTCTGCTATTCGGGGCGGAGAGAAATACAACAACTCAAAGATCATGAAAATAGGTCCGTCCATCTTTTCATGAGTTATAAATGGTGTAACTAACCCGACTTTGTTTTATATATTTATGTATATACTATCAGTGATACTTTTGTCTTCAAAAAATTTGAAATGTGCGAGCGAGATAGATGTAGCTGCGTGTGGGCACGCTGATATAAAATCAATAAGGAGTCATCAGCCTTCAATTTTTATGACATGGTGGAAACGACCTCTGACCGAGAGCACAATTCATTTTGCAACTGCAATAAAATAAAAAATACCCTGACAAATGACAATGATAAAAGGACATTATTTATATAGCTAGCAGGAAGTAAATAAATGTTATTGAGCATTTACCTACCTTATAAGTGTAACCACATAATTATTTCAGGCTTAAGGGTCAGAATATACTTAGGGTGCAGCGATCTCGCTCGTGCATTTTAAATGAGGCTCGGTCTTTTGCGAGGTTAATATTTCAAAATATTAAGTACAAATATGTAATTATTTTATTATTTTTTATAATGACTACAAAAGGGTTATATTCTATTCATTCAATTTTCCCATTCATTATGGTGTCTGGCATGATATGATCTATGATATGATTTAAGAGCAAAGTGTACAACAAAATTTCTTTAATATTTATCCCAGATTAACTTCCTTCATCCTCGGTCTCACCGTCGCTTACCATCAGATAAGTTGATGGCCAAACCTACATAATATTTAATAGCCCCGTTGGTCTAGTTAGTAGTGAACATGCTTTCTGAGCTTGGGGGCTTGGGTTCGATTCCCACCTAGTTTATGCTTAGCTAACTTTTAAATCTCAAAATCCACGACGACGCGCTAATAAGTCTAATAACTCGTGTAGCCTTTTACATTGCGAAGATATGACTAACTATTAGGTGACGCTGAGTGAATTACGAGGCTCTTTTTCAACCTCTCGTCCTCCATTAAATGACGTAGGTGCATGATGGCTTAAGTGAATTAACAAGCAACCTACTATGGTCTATTTTCGGAATATATACAAACACTTGGCGATACAATTTCACCCTTTAGCAAAGAGATACCTTAGTGTAGTTATTCTAAGAGAGATACATTTTTTTGCGACAGCAAAACGTTTCTTTGCTAATTAACTCTTGCGAGCTATGGAAGCCTTTTATACTAACGTTTTCACGGCAAAAACTTGTAAAATTCCGGCTAAATAGGATTCGTACTTTCACGTACTATAGGCCCTACCTATTGTTTGTATTTAGGGCTGGTCTCATAGTCTATACAAACTGACTTACAATGCTAAGGCATTGACATTGGACGCACCTTGTTTTATTGCGGATTGTTGTGAAGTAGAATCGTTAATTAGATTAGTTACCTACTGGTTTAGTGTCGTTTACTGTTTTTGTGTTACCAGTAAAAGTCAGTAATGAAATCGTAATTTATTGTCATCTATACGAGAAGTGACAGCGGTAATATAATTTTATAATCTACATTAACACAACAATAATTAGGGGCTTATCTCAGCATCTTCGCTCCTAACACTTGAAAAGTATTACACTTTTATTCTTAGCCATAATTCAAGAACATTTGTTCAGCCGTTTGAAGATCACCAGCTCTTTTGTCGGGGGTTTTTGTTTTTATTTACGTTTTATTAATTGTATATCGGTACGCAAGATCAAGTCAGGTTAGGAGATTACAATATCCGTATTTTTCGCCAGCCTACCCGCACTGTTCAGTCAGCTCGTGACCACGGCCATTGCAGCGTGGTTGAAACGTCGAACGGTTTTTAACCTAAACAGTTCATGCGCGATAACTGATATAGGCAGTAAAATAATATTTCTAATCGCGAAACTTTAAAATTTGAAATCTCGTCTCTTCTTTGACTTCTTTCAAGTCGATGTTTTGTAAATGATTTATTTGATTTCAAATTAGGTTTTTAGACCAAAATTTGGCTACTCACAATACTTACCTACTTATTAATTTATTACACATTATGAAATTCACATGCAGATCTTAGGTATCATGTGGTATGTATTACATAATGATCCTGATTACACCCACATACCCACAGGTTCGTGAATATTGGCTATGGTAGGAAACGTACTGCCAATGCTCCGGTTATTTTAGGTATAGGAGGAGCCGGCGGTGGCCCACTTACTTAGGTAGCCCGTCACTTGTTTTTCTACCATTAAATTATAAAAATACCTAAATTTTGAGTAATAGGTACCTTAAATAATACATGACATGACTCTACTAAGACTCTACCGTTTGTTACTTTCGAACAACAAGTTAATATTAAGACCTTATTTAGGCCTTAGGCACACGGTGCATAATAATATTGAGCAGGTTGTGGCAGATTATAATTATGCATTGTATAAACTATAAAATAGGGTTGTTGCAACTGACGCAAGTACCGTCGCCAGCCACTCGCACAATAATCCGCGCGATTGGCAGCGCGCATAGAGTGCGCGCAAATTATTTGAGCAGATGGATATTCCTAAATTAGGCTTTTTTTCTCTTCTTAGGTTCAAGAATTTTATATTATGGGGATGAGATAAAGTCACGTGATATGCGACACGATGATTACTAAAAATTGCGTTTTTTTCCCCCTCGTTTGAGAGGGTCCTGGCATCGCACTTCTTGTGCAGTTGCTAGTGTTAAGTATTGAAATATTATCATGGCGTCTTTCACTAGGGATGTTTATTGTTTTTGACAGCTAATGTATCGCTTGGTAGGTATAATATACAAACATGGCCGACGTACCGAAAGGAGATCTCAGTTTTTTATCTACCACCTTGTGCCTTTACATGTCATGTTATAGATAAAACCAAAGCGGAGATAACTTCTGCATGTAGCTCCTGCATCTGCTCACGCATATAACCCGCAATTTTTCTCGCACTACAAGCTATTTGCACCGTTTGAATGATCCTTTACAATGACTCTACCTTTTGTTTTGTTCATTACAATGATTTTCGAGAAACTATAGATGCGTAATGTGTCAGTTGATATAGCTATTGTTCGATTTTATTTGTGGAAAATACTTGAGTATTTTGAACAATATATGGAATGATATTACGCAGTTTACTTTTTTACATATCAATTGGCAGATATGTATTGTATGTATATGTATACCACGGAACAGTGGTACTAAGCCAAAATGGTCGTTGTACTCATCATAATTAAGAACTACTTTTACCATTGGACCAATGCTGAAATCATCCCTGAAAAAAGTATCAATATTAGCTGTTGAGTGCGCATGACTTTTTTCCATGAAACAGATGGGTTTTTCCGCCATTTCAATGTTGGTTCCTTCGATAGTAAAAGTTGCTTATAGTACAGTCAGATTAGAGAACAATGACCTCCTTTCCAGTTAGTTTCACCCTCAGATCAGACAAACGAGGGAGATATGGTAAGGTGGTGCTTTAAGTAAAACTCGCCTTGCAAACGACCTAACCGCCCTTATTCGCATGCGGACTATTAGTAAGTTCATTGGTGTTGCCTCAAGTTTCTTAGTGAGCGGGAAAAATTAGTAAATATGCTGTGCTTACGGTTTTTGCGTTAAGCGGTTTAGCGGTATAGTTATAATAGTGGGTGAAACATTGAGACATTTGAGCACGAACGATAATATTGTACTTAGGAATTTATTTATCTTTCATGTTGGTCTGATCTGATGTACCTACCAACGTTCGACGTAACCCTGTATTGTATAACATTACTATAAAGTTTGTGTGAAATGGTTGTCATTCGAAAGCAAGAAAAAGAGCAGGGGCTCTATTTTTGAATTGCTCGTATGATTTCGCACGAAAATATCACGAGAAATGATAGATTTTTTATTGATAGAAAGCAAATTCCGAATTCTTATGGTTCAAACTACTGACTGACTTTCGAACTATATAAATCCCAAACAAAAGTCTTATTTTTGAAATAATAATCACTCGCTAACGCAACGAGTGGTTGGAACCATTCGGATTTGCTTTCTATCAATAGAAAATCTTTAATTTCGCATGATATTTTTGTGCAAAATCATACGAGCGATTCAAAAATCGAGTTCCAGTTCTTTTTACGGTCTAAAAACTATCCATCTCAATAAATTCAAAGGTTTCTCGTAAAGTTTAGGGAGGACGGTATTACCAATTCGTATATTTTTTATCGGGTAGCTATAAAAGTTTCCACTCAGTGTGAACAGAACATTTTTCTATTTTTTACTCAAGGACATAATTTTAACACAACTTTTACCGGTAAAACTTAAAAAGTATATCTCATTTGTTTTTTTTTTACCCTTACTAGTTTCAGATAATCTAGGACAAGGTCAAACGCAATAATTTCACATATTTTTTTAAACATGGCGTAAACTACAAAAAAATCAATTTACACCTACTTAAAAAAAGAGGAAGGTTCTCATATTGATCTCGTTTTATTTTATATTTTTTAAATACGATATTTGATTATTTAGGGGTTTCATATTGGACATAGGATCAATAGGATATCGGAGACTCTTAAAAATCTCCGGTGGAACAGAGTTAATATGTCGTTTAATGTAATTTTAGAAACATGATTGGAGAAACTATTCTTGATATAATAATTCGGCGAAAACAGGTATATAAAACATGTTTATAGTTTTCTTTTATTTCTAGATGTTCTTGACAATTCACCCAAATACAAGTAGAACATAGCAACTTGGTCGACTCAGTTGTCATACGTCACTAATCTGTAATCATAGCGTAAATTTTCAAAAACTTACACAACCATGTTACACCACAAAACTATCATAAAATACCAAATATATATTTTTACTTTGATATCTTTTAATTTCACGCTCAGTTATTTTATATCTTTAATAATGTGATAATGAAGTGGCAGTGGACAGGGCACATAGCACGCAGAACAGATGGCCGATGGGGCCAAAAAGATTTCGATTGGAGACCACGGACCGGTAAGCGCTAGGACGTCCACCCACAAGATGGATAGACGACCTAAAAGAGACCGCAGAGAAACGCTGGATGCAGGCAAGATGGACGAAGCTTATGTCTAGCAGTGGACGTCCTATGGCTAAAATGATGATGATGATGAATGTGATAATGTGCGAGCGATAGAACTGCAGACGGGAAGAGGCCCCTTAACCGCATGAAGCGCCGCTCAACGTCCCGCGTCTCGGTAATTGAGGCCTTAATTTTATCAACTGACGGATCCAATCCAACGCGTTGGGTTAACCCAAACCTTTTTAGTTAAACTACAATGTGTACTGTGTAGTAAGACATGTTATTTTACAAGATTACTGAATGATTGCTTTTTAGTTTAGTGTTTAATGGTGGTATCGACGTTTTAAAGAAACCCATGTTTTAAATGTTTATCGGACTTATCACGTATTATTTAATTTTGGTAAAAATATGTACCTTTCGTTCGACGTTTCGACTATGACCACCCATGGTTGGGTGGATGGTTTCGACTCATGTTAATAAAGGGAAACGCAGGTATTTTTTAATGAATAGCATAACATTGCAAAAATAAACTTTAGTTTTTTTTAATGATTGACAGACTGGCTATTGACCACAGCTCATCTGATAGTAAGTGACGGTCTAGTCGAAGATGCCCTGCACGGTTTGGTCGAGTTTCGTAATCAACTATGAAAGAGGAACTATTTTTCAATGTTTCGTAATCAACATCATTCTGTACTTACACTTATTATGTGTAGTTTCGATGCCATCACCCACACCCTGTGGACTAAAACGCGAACGCGCAAACCACAGAACAATCGCTAAGTATCGCCAAAATATAGATATCAGTAAATATCTGAAATTAAAGTCAAATTCAAGCTAGTTACCAATACATGGTTATTTTTAATGTACCAAACATCTCTGGCTGGCAATTTCCTTACTCTATAGATACAGGGTTACTGGTAATCAGTAGCACACCTTAATATAGGCTTCAATAAGTAAAAAAAAAAAGAAAAAAAAAAATAACATACAGTCGAATTGATAACCGCCTCTTTTTGGAAGTCGGTTAAAAACAAAAACGTTTTGTTGTACGACTTGTCAAAATTCGCAGGGGAAATAATCAGCTGTTTCATATTATATTGTCGGGAATGAATTATATATTAAATGGAACTGCTGATTTTTTTCGAAAATTTCGTAAATTCGTAGTAACTAAGTGTTTTTTTTTTAATATACTGAGGCCGCCCTTATGAGGGTTGAAATTGATTACCAAGTAAACCTGTTAATCAACTTTTTCCATGACTTTTCACAAAACTTAGTACAAATAACTAATAGGTACGTACAATATCCAAGCTAACATCACACTAGTTTCATAGTCAGTTTAATAAAATATTTACACGGTTAAAAAGAATTAACAGAACAAGAATCTTTGAAGATTGCCCTAGAGACATTTAGAATTTCCCGGGAAATTTTCAAATCTATAAATATACGAATTCTAGACTAGCACACCCGCATGGGACACATTAGAATTTATTTCGCTCTTTCCCGCTAACTTTCGTTAAAAGCAGTAGGTATTACAAAATCAATCGTTCATTATTTATTCTTTGTATATACCTAGGTATCTAGATTTTAGGGAATAAAAGGATAAAATAAAGCCATAATTTTACTGTCAAAACGAATATAAACAAGTAAACAATAACATTAAAATTGGTTATTTTATGTCGGTAATTTAACGAAATCAGCTCTTAAACTTTCCCAAGAGTTTTACGAAAAACTACTTTTGTAAATTGGAGGTATAATAAGTTAATTATGTTGAGATTTTCCAAAATTTGAAGCCTTTGTTTTGAACATAAAATACAGATCTATTTATTATTTTCTATAGATCTTTCGATTTTAAAGATTCGGAATTTAAAGCAAAATCCAGTTTTCGTTCCTAGTAGATATAATATGACGTTACCAAATCACGTTTTATTTGCGGCTGAAAAACAAAGTTTTCTGTACAAAATGTATGGGGATTGTGGTTTATCAACCGCAAAATAACCATATTTCGGGGCGTATTTTGGTAATTTATCGTGACGTCACACGACATCACGACGTAATTACGTCATAATATATCTACTGTTGCTTTTTTCGTGAAAAAATGTGAGAGGGATCTTAAACTGGAGTAACTGGATAATATAGCAATATTTCGAGGTTTTTTATATATTTTTTCCGCCGTCCTATTAAATACCAATTCTAAAATTGCTTTATACAATTTGTATTCGCTCAATACCGGCGCAGGAAAACATCGTGAAGTAATCGATATGTCCTAGAAACCTCAAAAGTTCACAGACGATTATATAATATACGATACGATATTCACCAACATGGGGCAGACGAAATTCTGGGCCAGCATGGTGGTTTAGGGCATACCCTATCTCTAAGGCCTGTGTCACAGCAGTGGAAGCATGTTAGGCTGATAATGATGATGATGATTATTTGCACTATTATTTTAAAGATAATAATACCCAATTGTTTTTTTAATTCTTACTCAGTGATTTGGTTTTGTACAAATGTTGAAAACGTGCGAAAGAGAAAACTGCATGTGGGTGGCATGTGGGTGGCATGAGGGTGGCATGTGGGTGGCATGTGGGTGGTAAAGGTAGGAAGTGGATATCATTATTGAGTAATTCGAGTAGAATAAATAAATAAAAATAAAAAAGCATTTAAAGCTGTTTTTTTAATGCCATAGGTGCCAAATAAGCATAGAGGCTGCCAGATGGTAAGCAGTTACCATCGCCTATGGATACTTGTAACACCAGAGGCATCACAAATACGTTGCCGACCCTTTAGGACTCGATTAACTCGCCTTTTGAAGAACCCCTTGTTACAGCTTCTCGGCGGTCATGATTAAAAAAGATTTGGTAAAGTATCACACAAATATTGTAAATGCGAAAGTTTGTATGGAAGTATGTTTGCATTCCGCACTCAACTCCATAACAGCTGAACATATTTGGATGAAATTTAGTATGGATATAGCTTATACCATGGATTAACATATGATACCTTTTACCCCTAATTAAATTCAACATATCTAACAAAACAGACCTTTTAAAATAAAATCTAATGTAATGAAGACAACATATTGTAATAATGACAACCTCCAGCTAGACTTTTTAAAATTAATTAAATCTATCTTGACAATGTAAATTGTAATCATCTTGAAAAAAAAGGCGATAAGTGTGTGTATGTATGTTCCCTATGAACTCCAAAACGACTAGGCCGATTTTGACGGGACTTTCAATGGCAGATAGCTGATGATTTGAGAAGTAATCCACGCGGGTGAAACCGTGGGACGCAGCTAGTTTCATATAATCGTCTTCCCTACTCCTAATGTGCTGCCAGAGATTGTCAATCGGGAACGAAATCGGAAGGAATTACCGGTTTTTTAATGATGTTTTTTCATCTGTTAATTCAAAATAAATGAACAAAAGTAACTCAAATTCCGGTCAATATTTTAGTTTATGGGTGCCTCTAGAATACCAATTGTTAGAAGTTAAACTTATAGTTAGAAATTTTAGTTAGCTTTCTAATTTTAAATGGTGCCTTCAAAATCGACCCCAATATAAGACTAAGTACTTGCTAATATTAATATTTTACCACCTTGTACTAAACAACAACAAAATATATTAATGGTTGATTCAATTCAGATTAAGAATGATTCTTGAAACTTTTTTGCGTGACCAAAATGCTGACCTGTATTTTGGTCAGAAAGTTAGCCTCTCAATTCAGCGAGGCAACGCGGCCAGCATTTTGGGCACTCTGCCTGAAATTAGAGATCGTTTGTACTATCTATAGACCTTCGTTGCTTATAGATAGTATAAATGATATTCAATTAGTTTAGTTTTTTAAGTATTATTTAGTAGTTGCTTGGTACTACTTGGCAACCAGTTTCAGAAGCAGAATCATTTTTCTTTTTCTGAAACTAGTTTCGAATACTACTAGTTTACTAGTTTCTTGGTTTCGAATATGGCCGAAGCGCATTGATTAAGATAAATCTGATTGAATTAATTAATTATAGATTAACATTTAATAGAATGCACCTATAGTTAAAACAAAGCATAGTTCTCAAAAGAAAAACTTTAAAAGAAATATTGCTAATCAAAAGTTAAAGATTACCTAACATTCCCCGTCTTTGAAATGTGTGGTCGAAGTCACTATTCTGAATTTTTTGAATTAAAATATTTTTTTATTCATGCAGAATGAAGTTTAAATAAAAGTAAAATCATTTGCAATGCAAATAGGTAAAGCTTTCGCATGGACGCCCAGTTCAAATGTTATTGAAAACATTTCGATGTCAAGATAATAATAAGAAGTAGTTCCTATTTCCTTGTAGGTATAAGAACTTGCCAATTTATTTTAATTTATTTTCAATTTGTATAGTGACTTATTTATTAGGTACATAACCGGAACGCAGAAAATTTTCTCAATTTATTTTGGGACACATACCTAAAAGGTCAGAAGATGTTACTACCAGCAATTATTGTATAGAAATCTTATAAACAGTGTGAAATAAAATCAAGAGAACGTATCGTATGATTGGCTTTTTAGGGTTCCGTACCCAAAGGGTAAAAACGGGACCCTATTACTAAGCGTACGATGTCTGTATGTCTGTCCGTCTGTCCTACCTATTAACGGCTGTATCTTTCGAACCGTAATAGATATCCAGTTGACATTTTCACATAGTATTTAATGTTACGGCGGATTAAATACCTACTATAAACTCAAAAAGTAAAAACTAAAGGGTCTCAACAAAAGTGTTTTTTCAACGTATTTTTGTATTAGCTCTTATGTAAAAATGGCAATACTTACAAGCGTTATAGTATACACTTTAAAGTATAGAAACAAATAATAAATTATGGCCAAGTGCGAGTCGGTGATACATTTTTGTTCATTACCAAGTTATAAATGTGTTATAATTGAGCGCCTGTACCAAAATAATTCACAGTGGCTGAGTGCAATTGCTTCGACTATTTTGGAAGGCGTTATAATAACTGGTAATTCGGCTACTTGGACGATCTTATTGTGGTGGTACGGAACCCTCAGTGCGAGACCCCGACTCGCACTTGGCCGGTTTATTTAAACAGCCGCGCTGTTTCCAAAATATTTAAAAGAAATGATTCATACCATTCATAAAAATGCAAAATATTCTACACAATGGGCTCGCAATGGGCAAATCTAATAAATAAATGAATTGTAGTGTGAAGGTCGTTTACTTGGTTACTAAGACAGGTGTAAATTATTTATTGTTTTATTATTATCCAAGTTAAGAAATCAGGTGAAGGTAACGTATGTCACCATGTTACAATAAACTCCAATCATCATCATCATCATCATTAGCCAGAAGACGTCCACTGCTGAACATAGGCCTCCCCCTTTAACATCCACACTGAACGACAGCCAGCCTGATATGCATCCACTGGATGCCCGCGACTCTCACAATGTTGTTTTCTGGTTCGTGGTCTCCACACAAGAACCTTTCTTCCCCGTTGGTTATCGGTTCTTCGAGCGATGTCTCTGCCCATGTCTCATGTCTCTGTCGATGTGGTTTGCCCATTGCCACGTCAACTTGCCAGCTATGTCGGTGACCCTGGTTCTTTGGCGAATATCCACAAACTCCAATACAAAGGCTCTTTTTCGTTATTCTAAATTAAAATAATAATGAACAGCTTCAATTACTCGTACACAAAAAAAAACTGATTTAGTGTGCAATCAATGGTAATAAATTAAAGTGTAATAAAAAAAAGAAACTACCAAAAAGGGGGTTTAAAAACCAAATAATAGAAAGAAAGAAAGTTTAAGTAGTTTTAAAACACTGTTTTAAACTATCACGGTTGTTCACTAAAGTTCTATGATTATTTACGGGATATTTACCGTGGTAAGGTTGTGGAATGAGCTCCCGATATTTCGGCGCAGTTACATGCACCATGTTCACGGGAAGACTGAAGAATGCGGGTGGTTGGAGAACAGTTAAAAAGTTAGGTGCAGACATAACGATCTACCCTCTTTCTTAGTCTTTTGCTACGGTTATCACTGGAACTCGAACTCGAACCTAAGTAGTTTTATTGTGAGAACTGTTAGTCTGTGGAATGCGTTCCCCAATAGATATAATCTTGGGTGTCTTCAATAACGATTTACTAAAAAATTAAACATTTCCATTAAGAACCTATTAAAGTAGCAAAGTATTTGAAAAATTACAACACCTGCCACTTCCATTGTTACGTACATAATTGCATTCCAACGAAATTAAACGAAAAAATCTCGGGCATTGTTGAGCTTTTATAGGTGCTTTTCCGAGTTTTCGAGGCAATAAGAGCGTTCGCAAATACGTAAAAAATACAAACGAGAAATCTTGACGCGAGACTGCTTATGTTTTGTTGTCGGTATATGGAGGCCTTCTTTGGTGTCAATGGAAAAAACAAAGATCTGAGGACGCGTGGAAAAACGATCGGTGTCACTCTTAATGACATTATTTTGGTCTGCTATTAGCTTATGTGGTAATTTGAACGTTAAATACCGACATTAGATGGTTTAATAGGTACCAACTTTTAACACACAATGAGTAATAAATACGAGTGGTAATGTTCTATTAGGAAGTACTTATTTTAATGGAATTAACACTTTTATGCCATAACGGCATATCTAAATATAGACATACTACAAAAAAAAAAATATTATAGAAATTGACGTGGTTTTCTCACATTTTATTTATATTACACGGGAATTACGTAAGATTAAGTCGGATACTCCGACTAAAATATAATAATAAATGATATAACTACTTTCTTAAAAAAATTCACACAATTTTTCCATTAAACTCTGGTTTCCTAGGTAAATGACGTCACTAGAACGTTGTCTATGTAAACAAAATGGCGCGGTTTCCTAGAGAGCGGTACTTGACACCGTAACGTCAAAAAGCGGAGCGGAGCGGTGTGCGGAAAGGTGGCGGAAAGCAATAAATCTATGGTACAAGAAAAGATTCTGAAGTTTCTTTTTAAAAAAAAATGACCGTAGCGCTGATGGAACTTTCCACGTGTTATCATCGTAAAGACGGCCGTCTTTTTGCGTCCGTAATGTAGCTTTACAAACCTGAATCACTGCTGTCTTTCATTACTCGAGTTTCATGTCAATGAATACTGAAATGCAACATAGTAACAGTAATGGAGTTTTCATGCACGGCTGCTGCTGAAAATAAAACGTGGAGGCTACGTGATGTCTATCTGAAGCTTACAAATTATTTGCAATCTGTCGGTGTTTTATTTTACGATACTTGATTACTGTCTCAATGA
The DNA here is from genome assembly GCA_914767915.1 of Agriopis aurantiaria. NCBI lineage: Eukaryota > Metazoa > Arthropoda > Insecta > Lepidoptera > Geometridae > Agriopis > Agriopis aurantiaria. The sequence goes on along the minus strand of OU611983.1, from coordinate 7,412,332 downwards.
TAATGATATCAATGATAGGTATTACTTTGCAAGTAGTCCTATATAAGTTTTAACTACCCTACGTATAAATATTGTACTAACCTATTTTTTAAGTCTACTAATAACTGTAACTTGAACTCGGAAGGAAGAACTGAATCTCACGACACAGGACCCACCTAGTGTGAGATACAGGGCTACTTTATTTGAAGTAGGTATGTAAACATTTCTCACCTACCCACTAACTCTTATTTTGTTTTTATTTTATCTTTGTACCTATTTCATAAGCTTGTAAAAATTTTGAGCAAATAAACGTTATTTTATTTTTATTAATTTATTTTATCCAAAATATAGTTTTTGAAACATGCTTAAAAATTTGTTTACTCATCAAAATCATTATCAGACTGCTGGGACACAAGCCTTCCCAGAGAGAGAGAGAGAATGGGCCCTAATCTACCATGCTGGCCCAGTGCATGTCGGTGAATGTCATATGTCTTTGAACTTTTGAGATTCTTATTGGACATACCAGTTTTCTCACGATGTTTTTCCTTTACCGTTGTTGAGCGATGTCATCGAGTAAAAGCCATGGCAGCGATACACAGACAAAAACTTGGAATCAGCATACGCATTGATAAACTCATGTTATGTGTGACTCAAATTCATAATTTTTTACATTTCTCTTTGTCTATCAAATACCTGTTTGTCTGTGTCGAAAGTAACATACTATCAAGTAGGTATAATCGTTTGTTTTCTTTCAGAATTAAGTAGCACTTGTCATAACAATTACAAGTACCTAAGTACTCGTATAGAATAGAATAGAATAGAATAGAATTATTTATTGGCCTTATAACTAAATTGTCACATTAGGCAAGTCTTATTACAACATTCCAGCATAAAATTATATGGAACAATAAAATAAGTATTTTAATTTTTTAATCCTCATAATAATTAATGTCACGAAATAAATCTAAAATAATAGCTATAAAATTATTCTATTAATGTCAATTATACTATTCTGATCACATAAGAATGAAGATTCATTTAGACGCATTTTCATAAATTCGTTTAGTGTGTAAAAAGGGTTCATCTCAAAGAAATGTTTTATTTTTCTCTTGAAATCCTTGGCATATATTGTGCCCTTGAGAAAAAGTACGTACCTATGGTGTATTCCAAAAACATTGTAAGCACTGAAAAGGTAAGAAGTAATATGATTTCTACATGCAATAAGAGAAAAGTATCCAAAGTGCTGTTGAGACATAAAAATACCACTTTGTTTAAGCTTTACGCAGCTGTGGCGAAAAAGCGGCCGATTGTGTGCAGCAGTAAAATGTTCCCTTGTAAAGAGAAACTCTGCTGGGAAATAAAATGGACCGGTTCGAGCATCGTTTCCGGAAGGAGATTTGATCCAAATCCAATCGTCAGAACAAATGCAAGGCGCAACCCTTTTGCAATTTTACTACTACTGGTTTAGAAAATTTGTGGGTACAGACGCTATATTGATACAGTGTTATCAAAAAATGATAAGCATTTCAATGATTTTATTTCTATGAAATTTGACAATAGAAATTTGATTATAACAAAAACTTTTTTTTATTTATTTGATTGTAACTCTCGGGGCACACCCATAAAAAAATATTATCAAATAAAAAATTTAATAATAAAAAAATAAAAAAAACATTAATCAGTTTGTCGAATCAAAGCCCGTGTCAATATCAACCATGAAGCGGTGTCGCCTTTTCGTGCCCACTCTCTTCGACGAAAGTAAAGTAAATCGAAGCCCACTCTGGCAGTCCGATAGAAAAATTGACATGAGGGAATTAGATCATGCAGTCAGCCCGAGCTTCGGTATTTCGGTATATTACCGGTAAATTATTCTATATATTATGGTTACGGTTAATAAAGACTAACTTCATAGCTTGATAATATATAACCATACCTAATTATAGATAGGCCTACGCTATATTATTTACATTATACCTACGTATAATGTAAATAATCCAAATGCAATATCAGAAATTTCATTTACAACACATTTGCTCAAAAAGTGCACTTACGAAGCCTGTATACATCGTTCGAAAGTTAAACATTACGGATCATACAACGGAGCGTGCGGTAATGAATTTGTCCGCACGCTCAGATGTATAGCACCGTGCGTGTACTTTACGGTATTTTTTTAATTTCCATCATAATTACATAAGAATTCCACAAAAGAGTTTCATATTACGAGAATAAATTTTTTTATTTATTTTTTTGTTTTTTATATTGTATAGCTGATATTTTTCGGGTGATTTCATAGTTACTCCCATAGTAAAAGTTTGTTCATAACGATGGGCACTGCGGACCTCCTTTCGGTTTACTACACGCTTTCCGCGTAAACCAGTATACAGACATTGAGAAACTTAGCACGGGAACTTTTTACGTTATGCTTGATCTCCCGTAGAACGTAGCAGGTAGCATTTGCATAATATTACGAGCGATACGAAGCCGAGAAAGTTTCTCTTTGTGCGTGTACTCTGTACTCTGAATGAGACCGCGCTAAAACCTTATAAGCGTCTCTATTGATACATGAATTGAATATTTCCTATCCCAGTAACATGTACCGGGAACGTGTATCAGAATGCCTGGATGATTTGATGATCTGTTGTACGTATTGTTGACATGCTTAGATCAGTGGTAGCACGTCTGGCGCTCATGAACAGGAGTTCTCGGGTTCGATTCCCAGCCGGGGTAGATGTTTGGATAATGAATTTAAATATCTGTTTTGGATCTGGGTGTTAGTTGTCAGTGTCTTTGCGTGTGTTCCATGACATTCCCGACATAGATTCGACATGATATCTCATATAGAATGGTCCAAAAGGTGAAGTAAATCGAAAAAAAAAAAGCTTATACCAAGGTTCTGAAAGAACAATCCATTTATTTACAATCACGACATCGAGTTAGATTTTAGTTTTGGTTTTCTGCTAAGCGGTTTAATTGTTACTATTATATAGGTTTTTTTGTTGTTGCTATTTTTCCGATATTTTTTTGTTGTAGCATTATCGTTATCGATAGCACATTTGTATATACAATAATAGGGACAGAAGTGAATAATAAGCTTCCGTACAAAAACTTTTTTTTATGCCATAGGTGGCAAACAAAGCAGACGGGCTGCCTGATGGTAAGCAGTCACCGTTGCTTATAGATACTTGTAACACCAGAGGCATACGTTGGCATACAGTTTAAATACGTTGCTGACCTTTAAGGACTCTATTAACTCGCCTTTTGAAGAACCCCATGTTGTAGCTTCTCGGAAACACCACGTTAGATAACTCATTCCACATTTTGCAGGTGTGAGGTAGGTTGCCTACTGGGACATGTCTCAGACTTGCCCGTAACTTACTTTGCTTTGACTTTGATTGTAACTATCACTTGTCTTACGACATTTACTAAAACTTAAAATAACAAAATACTTGACACTGGCAAATGTACAAGACGTGCGAAGCCAAATCTTTCTCAGAAGAAAAAAAAAACTATTTGGGTAGTAATAGTAGTTGGTGTAATTTTCTCACGATAGCTAACTAGGTACTCATTAATGAAACAAGTTTACTCGTAAGTTACTGTTAAATTTATTAGGGTAAAGAGTTGGGCTACCTACTTTGTAATGTATCAGCGGCAGGTGACGTTACAATGCTTGCTGGTCTTTTTAAACTACCCTCTTTGTATTGCAGTCCCGAGGAAGGCCATCCATCCATCACAGAAGAGTTATTTTTGGAATGTATTTGTCCCTTGCTACTGGTTTTTATCGAATAGGACAAAGATCCCATTTTGATTGCGCTTAAACTTTATTCCTTTACGAAAAACGCGAAGCATCCTCAACAAAGAAGTAAAAAGATTCTGAATTTCCGTTTCTACCTTGCAAACTGCAACACTTCTTCAGAATACTTTATTGATATTGTCTCTTTGCTTGGACGACTGCACGATTTGTTTTCTTTTGTATTGTCTGCACTTTGACTATTTCGAGAGAGAGCACATTCGTAAGTTAAGTATTCGTAGTTTTCAAAAACCCTTAGAGTTAAATAATACTAATAATTGGCCAAGAGCGTGTCAAGACACGAATATGGCAGGGTTCTGCAGCCAAAGTCATAAATTTGAGGTCATATTTATAGTTCAGAAATTGGTGGTCATAGAAAAATTCGAAAAAACGAAGCTCGGTGAACTCCTCATTTCATGTTATCATTCCGACATACCATAAATTACTTTTCATGTTTTTTTCCAAAGAGAAACTACTTGGGAAACCACAGAAAAGAGAAAAAATGTTTCTCTACTGTGTGGGAAACATTATTTGTACAGATCATAATTACGAAAAGGTCAATAACTCAAAAAGTTGAAGTCACAAAATATTCGAAATAATTTTCAATTAAGGTTTTTTAAAATAATCTATTAGCATGGCAAGTTACAAGTTTCTATGTCTAATAGTTTAGAAATGACAGGGGGCGGGAAATTTTTACCACATACAGATGGACGGACAAAACGTTAGTACTACGGAACCCTAATAAGTAAAAAATTTTGATCCCGCAGCTTATTTTTCATCTTAGTCGAAAACCGATATGTCCTTTAGGTCAGTCATTTATCGATGCGAGGTAAAACCAACGAACAAAACCTGTGTACCAAAAGCTTCAATCATTTCGGGAAAAACGAGTGCCAAAAATAGCTTCAGGTTCCGCTCCGCTCACATCACATAGGTGTTCCAGATTGTGACGGACAGCCCGCATTTGTTCGCCCAGAGATAAGCCGCAGGCTTTACCGGCTGCTTGCCAGATTGCCTTTGTCAGAAGCTTGCGAACATTCTACATACATGAAGCCACTTATCAGTATTGAAGTTGCTTAGAAGTGAGTTAAAGGACGTAGTTAGAAGACATTCTTCGGGGAAAACCCTCGGAAATTCATTGCTATTTTTAAAACTTTCAATGGTATTTTGTATAATGATATTACTTGTAGTAGTACTGTGGTGTTGCTGAACTATCGATAGTCCAGCCATCGATGGTTGACTTCGAATATCGGTTGTACTATAGATAGTATCGACTGCTCAAGTATCGATAGAATTGAACTTCAATCGTTGTTATACTAGTGATACTTAGCTCTAATACAGATGAAACTTTTTTTTAAAGGTGCCTTGATCGGAGGTGTTCTTAGCTATGATTCAAGACGTTTGAAGATTATCAGCTCTTTTATCGGAGGTTTTTTTTTCAACTTATACCTTGTTAACAAAATTTCAACTTATACCTTGTTGTCGTTCAATTTGATCCCTCGATGCTATAATCCACATCTAGTTAAATCGATACCTTCGATAATATAGACATAATCGTTACTATCCATAGTTCTATCGATATTCTTATTATTTCTATTAGACTACCGATATTGGCATATCGACCAGCAACACTAGTACGAGTATGTACTGGTATAAAACGTTTCTATGACAAAGTAGATGTTCGAGGTTCGAAGAGCTTGAAACTTTGACAATATCATCACTTACCTACACGACAAAGGAAAAAGTATAAAACTTTGAGGTTTTTTGAAGTAATTATTAAAATGTTAGTTGGCACCCTCCCTAAACCCCCTCAAATCAAGTCCTTACTACGCCTATGAAAGAGGAACTTAAACATAGTTGTATGAACCTGTATGTAGGTATTATCAGGTGCGACCGCAGTGGAACAAAGGCGCCACCTGCCCGGAAACTGCTTTAAACTTGTCTAACTAATTCGAAATGCCGTATCGTGTCGAAGTTGTGACTTTGGGGCATGAAGTTAGTATGATTATTCAACGCGCGTCTCTCACTGCCGTTTTAATTATCACACCTTTTGGTTGATGCTCCATTTTCGCCTAAGGACTGGCGCCATATTTTGGTTTTAATTTTGGAACAAATTGAAAACTTTTTTTTTTAAATAACAATATGTGTCCTTTTCAATTGTATTTCTTTGCATTGACTGTATTGTCAAGCGCGATATACCCATCCACATACCCACATACCCACCCACCCACGCATCATGTTAAATCTAACAAGTTTTCAGTCGCTTATAACTGGCCACACAACGAGCAAATAAGTCGACACTAGACCTACATGTAAGATTGGCGTGAAAAGCTTTATACGGACTAAAATAGGTTAAAGTTATATGATTATTTACGGGATGTTTACCGTGGTAAGGTTGTCGAATGAGCTTCCGATATTTCGGCGCAGTTACATGCACCATGTTCACGGGAAGACTGAAGAATGCGGGTGGTAGGAGAACTGTTAAAAAGTTAGGTGCAGACATAACGATCTACCCTCTTTCTTAGTCTTCATATAACTTTAGTGAACAACCGTGATAGTTTAAAACAGTGTTTTAAAATAAGTTGTTCTTACACAATATTATCAAAAGGTAAATTTATAAAGACCTTTTAATTTTGTTAACTGAACTTGTCAGAATTAATTCCTTTGTGATTTAACCATGAAGACAATACCTTTACTATAGCTTATCAGCAGGTATAATTATCAGGAAGGTCCACATAACTCTGCCTGACAGAGGCGTTACATTGTTCGTGTGATCAGATAATGTAGAGTAGGAGCGATGGGGTAAAAAGTTCACTACAAAATTTTATTTAAGTTCACTACAAGGTTAAGACCACGGTTCCCGTCATAGCTATCTCGCAATTACAATAATGAATTTTGTAAAAAAAAAACACTGATTGTGACCTTAAATAATTAATACAATATAAGTAAAATTCATACAAAATTATTCGTAGGTATTATTGCAGTTTATAAAAAACTACCAATGCACCCGGCTTCGCACGGGTGTCTTAAGTCTTATTTTTTTACATCTTGGGTCACATTATTAAGGATCCCAATTTTTTTTGAAAATATAATATAGCCTATGTCACCAGGGGATAGTGTAGCTTCCCAACAGTGAAATAATTTTTCAAATCGGTTCAGTAGTTTAGAGATACGTAGTATAGTAACAGATTGTCGAAGTATAACATGTCTATATAATAGGGATACCTGGACTGGTTTCCTGGTAAAAAATTAGGTAAATACCGTAATGTAGGCAAATACTGTTTCGTACATTAGTAACGCAGCGTAGGTAGGCCTCCCACTAGATGGACCTAGTGAGATACGACATAGTGAGAGTCGCTGGCATCCAGTGGATGCAAAAGGCAGGCTGTCGTTCAGTGTGGAGGTTAAAGGAGGCCTATGTTCAGCAGTGAACGTCTTCTGGCTGATGATGATGACATTAGTGATGTACTAAACAGTGGTATATTCCCCGTACATTGAAAAAAGTCAAAGTTGTTCTGGAAAAGTGTTTTGGGGAAATAGTAGTTATGACAGAATCCTGTAGCTCCCAGTCTGATAATTCGGAAGTAGCCGGCCAGGCGGACGGCGGACAGTCGTAAATTTTACCTTTTATGAGCCATTATATTGCCGATAATTTTACTCGGACGTCCGTTAGATAACCATTTTTGAGAAGAAAACATCCATTTTATTGTCATTTATTTCTAACAATTTCGTAACTAAACGTATTAAACATAGCCCTTAGCTGTTTTTCCAATGTCACATTTGAATGTTACATAAAATGTGGGATGAGATTTTCCTTGGATTTTCCGGTGTCAGAATAATGGTTTTTGCCTGTTTAAATAGACAAGAAATACTAACATAATAAATATATTGTATAAATTTTTGCTCATAATATTTTTAATTAAATAAATTATTACTTAATTTGAATTATGTACACATAATAATATTGTTAACATATACTCTTTATATAAGTTTATATACATCGTTGTAGAAAGTGTACTGGAGAAGTTTGGCTTGTAACTATGGAGTTATTAACGGCCTCATAAACCAAATTTGACGGTTTTAATTCAATTTTATTCAGTTAAATTACAATATTTGAGCTGGAAAAAAATACATGTCACAGATACATCTGTGTTTGAGTTTATGATTTGGTGCAAAACACGATAGAATGCACTTTCCTCGATCAAAAAAATATCTGTAACAAAGTCGAGTTAGTTTATTTTTTTCGTTTTATGCTCTAATGAAAGCTCGTAACAACCTGGAAATTGCATGTACTGAAAAGCAAATCTTATTCATAATTTTTTTATTTGGATAGATTTTTGATAGTGAATAGTTTCGTATTTCAGTGAAATTAAAAGCGTAAAAAGGTCGCGAGAATTTGCGCGCGCCGCATTCAGTACCGCACCAGGCGTCATTGAGGTTGGACCTATGTTCGTTTTTGTCGTTGCACACCCCCCGCGGGCGTCCTAACTCTTGCGTAGCAAAATACATCGTCTCTATAACTTGGCGGGGGCTGAGGGAGCGTTTTGTTGCCTACGCGACTCGGATAACTGGCCGTTAATAAAGAATTGTATTGTATCCCTGGAGCCGGAGTCTTAGAATACTGCTTCGGTATGCCCTGCCTGTCGTAAAAGCCGACTAAAAGAGGGCCTTTGGGCTTGTGGGTGGTCAGATTTGGATTAGAGAACTAACTTAAAAATCGCAATAAGATTATTTATTCCCCAGAAAGTGTCATTCACACAAATGGCATTAACAGTTGAAATATTTTCACGATTTGTAAGTGTGTAAAACTTTTTAATAATGATGAGTGCAATGATCCCCTTTCGGCTTAGTAACACCATGTTTTATTTGTTAGAATATCATCTTTATTTTATACAAAAGGCATTGTGTGTATGTAACTTGCCTCTTCAACCTGTGTCCCATGCGTCCCAGCCCACCATGACTTATGGTGCTAAAACATGGAAGCACACACACGAGGCTGTGCACAAAATCCAGGTAGCACAGATCTATATTTATTTAGATTAATATTATTCAATACCATCATCATCGACGTATTTAATGTTCGTCCACTGCTGGACATAGGTTTCTTATAAAAACACTACATAGAACCATCGTCGGCTTTACGCATCCATTTGCCATCGGCTTTCTGCAGGCCATCGCTCCACCTGGCTGCAGAGTGTGCTACTTTACTCTACTGACTCCAAAACGGCTGGACTGAAATTTGCCGGAGTTTCACTGGCAGATAGCTGATGATATAAGGAGTAATCCACGCAGGTGAAACCGCGGGGTGCAGCTAGTCATTTTTATTTAGGTAATGCAAGCATGTGGATGCAAAAGGCAGGCTGTCGTTCAGTGTAGAGGTTAAAGGGGGAGGCCTATGTTCAGCAGTGGACGTCTTCTGGCTGATGATGATGATGATGATGATGATGATTGGAGTGGTGACATACGTTACCTTCACCTATTTATCAATCAACATTTAAAAAAAACTCCATGTTATCTGTTTGAGATAGGTACTTAATATTGACATACTCATAATTGACATTTGTGAATTAGCCACTGTGTGTGTGTGTGACGTTAATAATAGCTCATCCTTTTCCTCTCTCAAATATGCACCAGAGAAGAAAAATCAACTTCTGAGAGCACGTAAATAACGAAAAATTACGTTTTAGCATAAAAGCTGTAGATTCCTTTGTCGTTTGAACCGACTCATAGCGCCTGAATATTAAAAAAGATTTGTGTTTGGGGCATTGCTGTGCTGCACTGTGTTTGTAAGTCACGTCATTGCATTCCCTTGTGATTTAACAGAGCTACCTATAAGTTCAAAAGACGAAAGTCTTTTCAATCGACTTCCAAAAAGGAGAATCTTTAGTCGACTGGTTTTTTTCTGTGGTTACGGAATGTCTTCATACTGTGAGCCGATTATTAATAACCGATAATTAACTGATTATGTTTACTGAATAGGTTATAATTATCTTGAGGGTATTTGAATTTGAAGAAAATATTCCACCTCTAAGGGTGGAAAATTAGAGGACGAATCCCGTTTATTGCTTTTCATCCACTACCCGTTTACCGTTAAAAAAAATTAAAAAATATGAGACATAGGTGTAGTTCCAGTAAAATAAAATATTATGATGACCTGATGATTTCCATCATCAGGTCTGCTCTAGGTCATCAGCCAGGTACTTGAAGGGAACTCTTCAACGGTGTACAGCAGCTATCGTCGTGTTTGGGCTTATAATTATGATTCGTTTTGGAATTCAGCATTCAAAAACCTAGACAGTATCCTCAATTCACGCTATATCCCACAATGTTTGAAAACGTATCTCTTCAACCAATGTGTCCTGCCCAGCCCATCATGACTCATAGTACTGAAACATGGACGCTCACATATGAGGCTGTGCACAAAATCCGGGTATAGCACAGAGACCAATAGAGAGATCTATGCTAGGTATCAAACTCCAAGACCGAGTTTGTAATATGTAATACAGAAATCCGGATAATGACGAGAGAGCTGAATAAGTCAATTAATTCTACTGTTTAGTTGATATATAGTAAGTTTATATGTATATAGGTTACTTAATTCCATTTAATGCTTTACTGAAACCTAATGACCCAAGTAGGCACCCTATTAGCAGCGCGCTTAGCTGATTAAACACAGAGAGTAAGCTGCTTGAACAGAATAGGCTAGTTTAAATTAGAATTAGACCTTTGGTGTGATTAGCCTCAGTTTATTTTTAACTTACTTGAGTAAATCCTAATCCTCCCGTTCTCAATTCGGTCCATTTTTTTAAACTCCGATATGTGAGGGATTTACTTTATTCTTTCTTTTATTATGTAGAGGAAATTTTCGAGGTAGCCCACAAAATTTTAATTTACTTTTGTTTTCTATTTGTTAGTTATTCGAATAAATTTGTTCGAGCGCCTGTTAATGTAGCAATAGCAATATATAAAAAAATTGCGCTCATTAATTTTAAAGTTGATTTTTAGTGTTCCGTACCTAAAGAGTAAAAACGGGACCCTATTATTAAGCCTACGATGTCTGTCTGTCTGTCAGTCCGGTATCTTTCAAACCGTAATAGATAGCCAATTGAAATTTTCACAGAATACGTAAGCGGATTTAACTAAGAAATTTTAAAAAAGTCAAAAAGAAAAAAACGTCCCAAATGTCCCAAAAATATATATATAATATTTTAATGTAAAAATGGTAATACGCAAGCATCAATACTATAACTATAAGCATGATTATAGTACACACTCTAAAATATAAAAATTATAAATAATGGCTAAGTGTGAGTCAGTGACAAATTTATTTTCATTACCAAGTTATACCGAGCGTCACTTGCAAAATATTAACTATATTATACGCAGAACACTTTAACTTAATGACACCAAAATACAGTGCATAACCTAAAACTTATGTAAGCTAACATTTTCAAATTTTAAAACAGTTCCAAAGAACTGAAATGTAAAATGGTAATGAGAAAACAGTCACGGGCCAAGCGATTACCTCCCTAAGATCCGATAATGCCGTCGTTTTTCTTCCATAATCCTGAAAAACTGATGCAGCCCGAGCATTACCGGAACGGCTACAAAAACGATTCCCTGACTAATATAAATAAAACCTTTCGGATTCCTGTTTTAAATCCAATCCTGTCGGGAATTCTTTCACGAAAATGAATTGCCGGAGTTCTGTGGTAGGATACTGTTTTTAGGCTCTTTGGAGTCTTGAGTGTCTGTACAATAGGTAAGACGATGAACAGTTAAAAATATCTAAAGGATGGGGCTTTTTATAACGGATATTAACTACTAAAATATACACTTCGTACATCGAGATACAATACATATAAAGTCACAATAGTGCTAAAAAAACAAACCAAATCAAAACTCGCCGCACGCTCCGAATTGCGCCGACTTCTTGGTTAGTTACAAGGTAACCGCGATCCGACTACAACGCTGATGACAGAACTACGATGATATAGCGGACCACTAACATTGAACACTATGAAAGCGACATAACTTCTAATTGGAGTAAATGTGGCATTGTGAAATATATATTAAGTATAATTGATACAATGACGCTCGTATTTTTTTCATCAATAATAGAAAGTTTTAGTTAGATTTTTTTTATCAAAAATAGAAAGAGTGTGTTAAACTACTGTACATAGTTGCACGCCTACCTACCATTTGTTCCAACCTGGTGGATGACTGGTAGAAAATGCTTAGCATTAAGTCCTCCAATTGTACATATCTACTTAATTTGTAAGTGTGCAATAAAGTATTAAATAAAAAATAGTTGGTCCTAGTTTCCAATTTTTTTTTGTTTAGCTAGTTAGCCAACTTATATATAACCTACAACTTATAATTTACTGGATAAACATGACTTTATGTATTCTATACAGCAGTAAAAACATTACAAATGCATCTAAATTATGTACACTTTTATAGCATTACATTTTTTAAGGGGTGTTTTGGAAGAAAAGTAAGTACCTATTGGGGGAGTAGCAAAAAACACAGCAGCAGTAGCACAGAAGACACAATAAACAGCAGTAGGTACCTCCGGAAACATTGCAAGTGTTCAGATCAACCTGTATTGACGAAGTCAACCCTCTCTACGATTCTACAAATATTATAGAACTTCCGCATCTTAATCAATGGTGATTACCATCAACCGAGGTCGAATTGACAAACGGTCTTAACTAACCCCCTTGGTTAGCACTCCGTATCCGGCACATTAATATTGGATATTCGCTTGATCCCTTTGACGTTTGATGTAGGTATTTAACTAGTAGCTTTAACTATACATGGCGATTCACAAATAACTACGAACCCTACCTACAACTCTACCTAGCTACTGTGAGACTAACTCTGAAACCGCGTGTAAATTGGCTGGTCCATAGATAAATCTTATTGGCACTATCCATGTAGTATAGGTATACAGTTTTTTTTTTGGGATTGGAAAGTTGCTTCAATATTAAACATAGTAAAAAAAAAATAACGAATTGTTGATCAATTCATTACGATTTGATCAGATATCAGATGATCGCTTCTCGGGCTTGGAGATATCCTGATAATAAAGATAATTTTTAGAAAAAAAAAAGAACCGACTCATTTACAAACTGACACTAAAAAGTAGAAAATAATATTTAAATAACTTCAAAGCAATGAGCATTAGAGGACAATCAACGAAATTATGAATACATACGTATATTACCTACTTATATATTTACAATTTATAATCAGTTATTTTTGGAGTCGGTGCCAGCCAAAGCAAAATTACGCATTAATAGGTAATAATAAGTATTAATAGTAGTGCATCAAGAAGTATCGTATGTACTTCCGTTTAGTCTTCACCACAACAAACAAAAATAAAATTGGTAATAAAAAAAAAAAAGCTTTTTTACAACAAGCTTTTTCGTATTCTTCTCAGCAAACACTTCATTTGATACCCATATCACGGGGGTGCACAAAAATAACTGGTCCGACATCTTTGGGAGTCCGCCATATTAAATTTAGAATGACGTCACTTTGCTAACCATGCATAGTCGAAGCACTTTTATTTTGCGAGCTTCTAGTGTTTGGAATGCACTGCCTGACTGGATTTCCCGATAGTTACAATCTTGGTGTCTTCAAATCACAAATGAATCGGTTTCTTCTAGGTAAGCGTGCTCCATCGTATACCGCTTGGGGTCAATAGCAAAAATAGCTTTCAAAATAAACGTGTATGAAAAATTTCAGCTCAATCGGTTGGGGATAACAATTTTTAAATTCAGTTGCATAATTTGACCTATACTATCAAGGCAAGGTAAATAAAAGCTTGTAAAAAAACGGAAACCGCCGCCGCCGTTGTCATGAAGCGCCCATTATAGTTTTTCCATCGTGCACAACAACTCTTTAATAGTCAGTGTGAGTAAAATCATGAATATCAGTATTTAAAATTTTAAAATACTTAAAACATGAACACTTGCCGTCTTACTACAAAAGATTTAAGAACGCCTTAGACATGTGTTTAGCAGTTGTTTCACTGTTAAAAATATGTTAAACACATGTCTAAAGCGTTCTTAAATCTTTTGTAGTAAGACGGTTGGCATTTAAGTTGAAAATTGTGAGAAATACAGTATAAATCTTTATAGACTACCTCTTTCGTAGATCGGTGTCTATAACGCAAAACATTACAAAAGACCTTGTTTCGTACCGTTGTTCGCACAACCCCTACAATAGCGAGGCATAAAATAATGAATTAACAATGTAATTTGTCGAAAGAATGGCAGGGTTGCCTGTTGTGGTCAACCTAATGACCGGAGCGCGTTACGACTCAATGTGCTTTTGTATTTTGTACGCTGGCAACACCGCAAATCGATATGTATTTGGAAATAAATGCTGCCAGCGTGTCTAAATTAATGGTTTCTGCATTGTTCGGTATTTAAACCAGCATTTTTTAAAGTTCTTTATGGCTTGTTAGTTTGGCTAACTGTCGTACTTTTTTTACGATTGTCGAACGAGCCAGTTGAAACCTATATTATAAACATTTATTACAAATGAAAACAACAAGCTTAGCGAAAGATATAATTCAATACATTTCACACATTGCAGATCAAATGGATGGTCCCCACCAGAGATATAGAGAGCGTATGTGCTGTCTCTCTCCGGCAAAGCTTGTGTTAGTATATAGGCTTGACGTCATAACGTGCTATAGTGCGCCCTCTGTGTAGCATAAAATTTAAATACTTATAACTTATTTATTTGTGAATAAATTAAAATTTTGTTTTCTTTGATGGGATCTATTTATGATCAGCTTTTTTATGAGGCCATTGGTGTAGGGCCGAGGATCGAACCTGGTGCTGTCCGATTGTAAAGCACACATTCTACCGCTCGGACACCATCACCCAATAAATAAAACGCTTCGTAAATAATGGTTGATTAAATTTGCAAACGTTTTTGTGAAAAATATATCATTAAAAAATATATATTAAAATTCAATCTTGTCGAGTGGTCGTACAATTTGGCTCTAAGTAGTTTGATAGAATTTTCTCTCTTTACGTTGCTCTTGAAATTTTTTGACGGAATCACGAAGTTTTGATATAATTGGAATAATTTGTAAGTTTATAGGAGTAATAGAAAATTATAAAACCAGCCAACTGGGTTACAGCCATGGGGATTTCATAAGGTTTTTAGGGGGTCTCGTTTTGCCCGTTCATCAGGTGATGAACGGTTAACAGTGTCACAGTTAACTCCACCACTTTACAGGGGCATGAGTTTGACTTGACCGTGACTTACTTAGCTTGACTCTGACTGTGACTATGACTTGTTTGACGCTATTAGGACTATGTAAACTGTTTAAGATTACGACTAAAGGACATTGAATCCATGGTCATGAAAATTATTTTTAAAAAAAAAACTGAAATTTTGGCGCTAACGTGGAAAAACATGTCGGCTCGTATTATTTTCCCAAACTTGTGTATTTTCAAGTGTTAATGTCACTCGAGCACGTTTACGAGCACTTAATGAATAATAATTCACCATTAAGTACACATTAACACTCGAAAATATACAAGTTTAGGAAAATAATCCAACGAGCCGACATGTTTTTTTCCACGTTGGTGCCAAAACCAGATTTTTGGACGTTTCCTTTGTGTTGCCAGTTGATCGTTTAGAATTCTCAGGAAAATCTTCTCAATACCAAGCAAACTGCCCGTAATTCCTGCATCATTTGAAAGGTTTCAAGTTTTAGCATATGAAAAAGTGGTAAACTGAAGTTAAATAGCCATAAGCGGGGGGGTTTATGTCGGCAGGAAGTCTCGTCGTAAATTTTGCGGGCTCAGACGGAGTTCCTTCCTGGTTGCGCCCACTATAGCGAGTTTGTTGCAACTTTTTATTTTTGAGCTTCCGTGCACTCCACTACTTTATGTAGGTATGTGCTTTAACTATCATTCTGAATTCTGGCTTCCTTTGGAAAATATTTACATAGTCAAGTTTGACTATCGTTGTGGTTTGTAAACATCTCAAGTATTTTTTATTGAACAACTAAATATTATGTAACGTATTTTACAACGATCTATATAATTATGTACTACATTTTATTTTTTATTCTCCTAATCGTAGCCTATTATACTCTTACATCCATCTTCTCGGTCGATGCTGTCTCTATCCAGAACTAATGTATCGCCTCGTTCGTTTGCATACGCACAGGAAATATCCATTAAAACTTCCAATTGACTTGAATACTATTAGCTAAGTTAGAATTAGTTTAGTGAACTAAATATCATTAATCTCTCAATAGTAATTCTTCGTAGAATGGACGTGGCATGTGGGTTTTGTCTGTACGCGTGTTAGTAGTAATTGTATGTTTATTTTGTAAGTAATCTACTACGTAATATATTGTTGGTCAGGATACCCACTATCAAAGACTATGATAATCTGTGCCCACTACCCTTCAACGGCTTCCATTGTAATCGTTGTTAATCAATGAAATCGATAACATTTTTGGCAAAATGCACATTACGGTATAAGCAGCGAACTAGTTATTAGTTCGCTGGATATTAGTCATACTATATCAAAAT
The DNA here is from genome assembly GCA_914767915.1 of Agriopis aurantiaria. Classification (NCBI taxonomy): domain Eukaryota; kingdom Metazoa; phylum Arthropoda; class Insecta; order Lepidoptera; family Geometridae; genus Agriopis; species Agriopis aurantiaria. The sequence goes on along the minus strand of OU611983.1, from coordinate 7,395,994 downwards.
GTACTTTTCAAAGGGAGTTTTGGTGCCAACGTGGGAAAACATTATCGCTTCATTAAATTATTTTCTTATACTTAATTAAAGCAAGTTTTAATTACTTTAGACTGCATGTTCATTTATGGGGGAAAAAAGTTGTAGTAAGTTAAAACTCTCGGTAGAGAGCAGTAGGTATATTCCTCGAGTTAACATAATAAACAAACAAGCAAACTCAGCTTGTTAATGTTAAATAACTTTGGTTCTAATTTAATTTAAGCAAAGAAACATCACTACGCTGATATATGTCGCGAGTTTAGTATGTGTACAGAATACAGATTTTATTAATAACCCCAAAAGTTACAAGTCAGCAGTGCAAGTACCGTTCTTTTATCGATCGTCAAATTGACAGTTGAGGTCGTCAAATTCGATAACATACAATTTTTTCAGTACTCGCTGTGATCGATTCTATGGCATTTTAGCGAATTTGTCGTCCGATAAAGAACGGCACTTGCACCCCTGATTTGCATTAAATAAATTCAGTAGTAAAATAGTACAATTGCTTCTCATTAAAATATTTCAATTAAAATTCAACTGCGTCATGGCCGGTATTTTCTCCTGCAGACCATTATTATAGGCAAAATACCAAGAAAACGTAAAGTCAAAAGACGCCAGACTCTACGAAAAGACGGAAGCCAAGCCACACGAAAAACTTGTTAGTTCAATAATAGATATTTTTACCTGAGTTCAATCACAAAAATTGTAGACAAAAATCCAGATACGTACCTGAGCATTCGGCATCAATACAGAATTGTCTCTTATCAACATTTATTAGGATTCTACATGCTCATTTGCATGCGAACGAAATATCTTTATTAGCATTTATGAGGTCAATCACAGAAGCGAATAATTCTAGTCAAAGACTTTATTGTTTATGCTAAATCATTAGATACTCAGAGTCTTCTGTGGAGATAATTATAGCACTATATATTTTGCACATATACAGCATTTTAAAAGATATTTTTATTTAGAAATAAAAAAAGTATACAACTCTATAACTCTATAAAAATATCACTAACGTCCAAACACAGTAATAACACCTGACCACTACAATATGGAAAGTTCCGCTGTTTGCCGTGGGACTTCTTTCATGAAAAGTCCAAAAAACAATTGAATAATAATTCATCGAAATAAAATAATAGAAGACAAAAAAAGTCTGCGATCGACTAGGACCTCGTACCTAATCATAATTACGTGGAAGTAAGTATTTAGAGTATCTATGATTGTGATACCTATAGGCAAAGATAATTTACTAGAACTATAGGTCACCCCATGATTGAGAGCTATGGTAGGACGACAGAATGATTTAATATACACTTATATTCAAACGAGCTTTAACTGGACTTTAAAAAAGTAGAACATTTTAAAATTCTGATTAAATTAATTAGCACTGGAACAATTTAACTAAGCACATTCAATTAAGAATTCTAACTTTCCGGACGAACGGACTGAAAACCTTGAAGTTTTTTGTACTAAAACAGGGATTAATTTAGGACGTGTAATGAATTTATCTTTAAAATTCAGAAGGTACCATTCTTTGAGAGTTTTCCTATGCCTATCAACTCCCACTCACTTCAACTTTAATTAGACTATATAAAGTATTCGTAGGTGTACGTAGCATTCGTACCTGTTATACAGTCAGTTTTAATTAAATAAATAATTTATTTTTAATTGTGGAATCTGATATACCTAACCTCCTAGTTTTCATACATTTTAATTGTTTTATACCGGAATCATTCACATAATGATCAAGTCGGTTTCTGTTACTGTAGTTTCAACTACAGAGGTCGTTTTCTTTCGCTCGCGTTTCAAGCGGGACAAAATAAGACCGCTGAATGCAGTTAAAACTATAGTCAGAGTAACTGACCTAATTTTACGTGAGTAATCGTATTTCCCAAATAATTTAAACAGAATATGATTTTTTAGCAAAAACCAAATGTACAATCAAAAGAGATAAACAAAAAAATATTATTGTCAAACTAAACAATTATCATATCGGTAAATTTAACGTTTTTTTTAAGTCGCATGTGTTTTAGCGATGACATGATCAGTGTTCATCATCATCATCATCATCATCAGCCAGAAGACATCCACTGCTGAACATAGGCCTCCCCCTTTAACCTCCACACTGAACGACAGCCTGCCTTTTGCATCCACTGGATGCCAGCGACTCTTGCTATGTCGTCGGTCCATCTAGTGGGAGGCCTACCTACGCTGCGTCTTCCGGTTAGTGGTCTCCACTCAAGAACCTTTCTTCCCCATCGGTTATCGGTTCTCCGAGCGATGTGGCCTGCCCATTGCCACTTCAACTTGCAAATTTTAACTATGTATGATCAGTGTTGCCAGTGCCAAATTTTTTAATTGCCGTGTTTGTGTGTACATAACTTAATCCTGGAGATGATAATAATAATAATTTGAGACATAAACATCACAGACATGCCCAAATTGCAAGAACAAAAAATAGTCGTCATGATGTTAAGTTTGAAAGTTAGTCGATATTAAATGCACTACCTAGATAGGTATCGGCTGACACCAGTACAGTAGTCAGCTATCACTATTTTACCAGGTACTAATGATGATTTTGTTGCCCAACAAAACAGGTATCAGTTGCCATATTGTGAAAAGAGTTTGCAGGTTCTTGGCTGAAAAACGGGGAAAATCCTCCGTCAACGGTTTTCGATGTCGAGATAAACTCGTTTATAGATGATCGATGGTTTTACGTGAATAGGGTTTTATCGGAAATCAACGTTATATCGCGCCTCGCTTTCTAAAATCTTCGGTAGAGCTCGCCCTGTTTACCTCGGTTATTGTAAAATCTTTCGTGTTTCATATTTTTGAGTAGTTTTTCATGTCACAACCATGGCATACAATATAAATTAAGTACGGCATTTAGAAAGAAAATACATTTCATTAATTTTTAGGGTTCCGTACCTCAAAAGGAAAAAACGGAACCCTTATAGGATCACTTCGTTGTCCGTCTGTCTGTCCGTCTGTCCGTCTGTCAAGACCCTTTTTCTCAAGAACGCGTAAAGGTAGCAAGTTGAAATTTATACTAAATACTTGGGTCTACGGTTTCTTTTGGCTGTAAAAAAATAAAAGTTGTAAGTCAAAGCAATCAAAAGATATGAACGTTTATGTCGTATATTTTGCGATTTCACAGGGGAATCAAAACCTATAGGGTACTTCCCGTTGACCTAGAATCATGAAATTTGGTAAGAGACAAGGTCTCATAGTACATCATCATCATCATCATCATCATTTCAGCCGTAGGACGTCCACTGCTGGACATAGGCCTCCCCCATCGATCTCCAAAAGGGCCGGTTGGAAGCGGCCTGCATCCAGCGTTTCCCTGCGGTCTCTTTTAGGTCGTCTGTCCATCTTGTGGGTGGACGTCCTACGCTGCGCTTACCAGTCCGTGGTCTCCATTCCAGAACCTTTCGGCCCCATCGGCCATCTGTTCTGCGTGATATGTGCCCTGCCCACTGCCATTTCAACTTACTAATCCGGTGGGCTATGTCGGTGACTTTCGTTCGTCTACGGATCTCCTCATTTCGGATTCGATCTCGTAGAGAAACCCCGAGCATAGCCCTCTCCATAGCTCGTTGTGCGACTTTGAGCTTGCTTATGAGGCCCATAGTGAGAGACCACGTTTCAGTGCCGTATGTCATCACTGGTAACACACACTGGTCGAAGACTTTCGTCTTAAGGCACTGAGGTATTTTGGACGAGAAGACGTTGCGTAGTTTACCGAACGCTGCCCAGCCGAGTTGGATTCGCCGATTGACCTCTTTCTTGAAGTTGGACCTACCTAGTTGGACTGTTTGTCCTAGGTAGACGTACGCGTCAACAGCTTCAAGAACTGAGTTCCCAACTGATACTGGGGTGGGCACAACATGGATATTTGACATAACCTTTGTCTTGTCCATGTTCATTTTAAGGCCCACCTGTTGGGAGACTCGATTGAGGCCTTCGTTTTTCATAGTACATATATAGGAATAAATCCGAAAGTTATAAATTTGAAGTTATATCATTTAAAAATAATTATTTTGCTATTACAAACTTACATTTTGTAGTTGGAATGTATGGAAGAACCTTATTGTCAACTACAAACTTAAGTTTGTCTTTCAATATTTAAACTTCAGTTAGTTTTTTTTGTCTCGCGCTCTGAGGGTTCCGTTATGTCGTATATTTTGCGATTTCACAGGGGAATCAAAACCTATAGGGTACTTCCCGTTGACCTAGAATCATGAAATTTGGCAAGAAGCAAGGTCTCATAGTACATATATAGGAATAAATCCGAAAGTTATAAATTTGAAGTTATATCATTTAAAAATAATTATTTTGCTATTACAAACTTACATTTTGTAGTTCGAATGTATGGAAGAACCTTATTGTCAACTACAAACTTAAGTTTGTCTTTTAATATTTTAACTTCAGTTAGATTTTTTTTCGGTCTCGCGCTCTGAGGGTTCCGTCTAACGGAACCCTCAGAGCACGAGTCCTACTCGTACTAGTCCGGTTTTTTATTTTTATTGAACTGTATCAATAATATTACTATTACTATTAATACTATTATTACTATTAATATTACTATACAAACGTTAATAGAAAAGTAATTTTCTCTTTGGCTTAACTATGAAAAGTATATGTTATACTGATTTTTTTGGAGTGTTTTTGATCTTCATCCTGACTCCGAATTTCTAGTATCGCTTCATGTCTCATCATTATTAGACAACCGATATGAATTGCCAGTAAAAGAAAAATAGCTTAATACGATTTTCCAGTAACTGAAAAAGGTATTGAATCGATTAGATTTGATTCGCGCATCGTTGCCAGCGTCAAGAGCACTAGAATTTAACGAGTTTTTCTTCGAGTGCTGTCGAGAGCAATTATTATATTGTTTTCAGTCCGTTCGTTTAGATTTTTAATTGCACTTTCTGATATTACTAAGGCGTCTTGGAATGCAAATAAATTCTAATAGCTAAATTATTTAAAAAAAAAAAAAGCTTAAGCCTAAATACTGTTTAGCGCAATAACATATAAATACAAAGCGCAGTAGGTACACATCTAACATGTCAACAATAGCTTATCATAGTGCTTTTATGTTAGTTTCGTGAAAACAACTAACTGAAAAACCAAAAACTTGACTGCTCGGCTGCAGTTGGCTGCAGCTAATGAAGATATTATAACCATTTTACTGCTCATTCTTTACCCCGCCGTAAGCCAAAGTTGGACTTATTCGGCATAACCTTTTTCGAGCGGGCCAATCCTAGGCGCGAATTGAATGAACGACTTTTGAGTCTCCGTGCAATCACAACAACAAGCGTTGAGTCTCCAATCACTAGCGCCATACGATACTCCCTTCACCTCTGCGACCGATGGGGCTGACATTTTGCTCAAGCAAATTATGACTCGTGCGCGATCAAGTGGCGCGCATGTGATGAACGTTTGTGTTTTTTTTTTCAGTTTTTTGGGACTTATATAGTTTTCTACATGTCAGTCTCATTGTATATTCTAAACTAGTGGACGCATACTTAATACATAAAACACAGACAACAAACAAACACAGGGTCGATGGTCACTTGAGGTGTTTGTTCTGTCTGGGTGTTTATATTTATTTAAGAATGTATTTAAAAATATATAATTTATATATGTAACTCTCTGGCAGCCATATTACAAACTTCGCTTAGTTTGGGGTCAAATGACCGTGTGTGTAAAAATGTCCTGAATATTTATTTATTATCTTTGCAGCCTAGCACTGGACATTAGGATGAATCTAACGACATTACACATTCCATAATTGATTAAGCTGTTTAGACTACAAAAGGTAAATATAAACATAACCACGTTTTTTTTTTTTTCTGTAAAATTAGAACGGCTGTCAAGGCGTACTTAGCCAGTTGCACCCATATAAACGAAACGTCAGTCATTCGGATTTAGCAACTGCGATGCGGAGTTCGACGCGTTTATAGATCAACCTTGATTCAATCAAGGTTCACTCATAATGCCTGGTAACAGATTTTCCTTCTCATTTCCGTTCTGTTAACTTCTCTTTTCTGTGAACATACTATTTATTTTAATAAACACAAGCTAACTCTAAATATTAATGTACTTTGCTTCTAACAAGCAGTTGGATTATCCATACACAGTTGAAGGTCTAAATATAATCCTAATGCTCAAGCCCACTATCAGTTGGCAGCATACCACGCATGTTGGCGGCTTTACCACGCTGAATGGCAATGCTTATATGTTGACCCAGTAAAGGGCCAGCATACTCACATGTATATGCATGTATATAAGTGTCATGAATTGGCTATATTTTCATAATCAGCATGTATTATGATCCCACTGCCTTCTCTCACTTGGAAACAGGCCCTCTCACAAAGATAAACAGACCTCTCTATTAGGCTAGGCTAGGCTAGGCTATCTAGGCCTTCATGTACCATGCTGGCCCAGTTACAGTACATATTATTGTATATTGGTGAATGTCACGTCTAGAAACTTTTTGAGGTCCTTGGATATACCGGTTTTCTCACGATGTTTTGTATAAGTCGTAAATAGGCTGAGGTTCAAACCGGGTGCCGTCAGATTGTAAAGCGTAAATGCTTACTACTGGGCCACCATCACTCCACGTTTACCCTTGTTTTGCTGACGTATATTTATTTGCTAGACAGGTAGTGTGGCTGATGCACTAAGAACTTAGACTCGCAGAAAGCAACGAGGAAGAATACTAAATTATTTCGACTTACTTGAGAGTTTACCGATGAACTTTCCTGATGCGCTCCGCAGTACTTTGCACGTAAATATTCATCTAGTTAAGAATCTACTTCAATTACTTACTTAAAAGGGAGAAAAGTAGAAGTTCATTTGTACCATTTTGTTTGTTTCCAAGCGTTTGGAAAAGTCTATTATTTGCTTTATAAATTGTATATCATTTACTTACACTTTGAAAACCTATTACATATAAGATTTAAAAAAATAATTACACACAACGGCGGTACTAAACCAAAGCCGTATATTTTTTATTATTTATTTTAGTTTGATTTGAAATTTCATTTGTATTTTAGGTGTGTAATAAAGATATATTTAATTTTATTCTATTGTATATTTTATTGAAATAGATTTCAAAAAATTGTTTTTGACTACCATTTTCCAGTTGGTCGATCTGAACAATAGAAAAATACGTAAAATAAAATATGGCTAACTTGCCATGATTCTGTTACGTAAATTCTCTCCACTCAATGGTTGCCTGGAAGAGATCACTTTTAGCGATAAGGCCGCCACTTGTGGCACTAGCTCGTAAGTTTGTCTATCGAGTTGTAATTTTTATTTCTGGTGTACACAATAAAGAGTTTCTATCTATCTATCTATGCCCTAGTTTATTGCCACCGAGTTGGCCCCTAACTCACAATTTTCAGCATTATATTACACACTCGTACTCGTATTCATAATTTAATACGTAGTAGTAGATCACTCTCATTCTATTTAATAATTTAATGCTAATTTCAAAGGTTTAGATACGTAATCTCAGTAAATTTATGTTATTTTAAGCTTTAGACACCGATTTACTAGGCACTTACTCACTTTTACATAGAGCGTTTCAGATAAACTCTACCCCCCTTATTAATAAACGTAGAGTAAGCTTGGAATAGTTACACCGCCTTTTGTCTTTTTCGATCGAGTTCAAAATTTGAAAGAGAGAAAAAGACAAAACACCGCGTAACTATTCCAAGACTACTCCACGTTTATTAATAAGGGGGTACAGGTGTAACAGAAATGTATAGTAATACTTAGGGGTGTATTTTTACTTTAAGTAGACCATCGTAGACCGCATCATGGCGAGACGGCGATCTCAAGCCTATTTAAAAAAAAAAAAAAAAAAATTTCATTGAGATGTGTACGTACGATGATCTACTATTTTTATCTCAGGTTTTTTAAACTGATTTTCACAAAAATTTACTAAAGATAGTTTGCTACGTCTAAGCAGCATTCACTATCCACCCAGGTATGTGACGACCTTACTATTTTTATCTCAGGATTATTTTCTATAGAAACTGATTTCCTCTAAAAGTTGCTGCAGTTAATTTGCTACGTTTAAGCAGTATGCTTTAACCTACTATTTTTAAATCGGGATTTTTTTCTTTAATAACTGATTTCCACTAAAAACATCAATTAAGTTGCTGGAATTACTTTGCTACGTCTAAGCAGCACTATCCACCCAGAAGTACTAGCCAGCTACTGGGTAGTTATCTATTAAATGGTAGCTGGATCCCATAAAACAATGTGAAGCCCACTAAAGTATTTCGACTTCTAGCAAGTTGGTGAGTTCGCAAGGAGTTACGGAAGCGCAGCGGAGTAAAATATTCAACTTGTTAAGAGCCTTCCTTAACTCGTTCACAATATTCACTTTGTCTCAGTCCGTGATGATCATAAAACATGAGTGAATTATTAAACCCCTCTCGGCTGACTTAAATAAGGTTCCAACATTCAAAAAGCCTCTCAGAGATTTTGAACGTGAATAGAAATACAATGTTTTTAAAATTAAATTAAATTTTTATAATGTGTTATTTAACGTATAAAAATATGTGCTAATCCAGGGTCTAAGTTTCCCCGTTATACCATTAAACTGTTACTAAGTTGAGTGTGAACAAATATACACACTTACATACAAACTTTCGCATATACTTATAGTAATGTGATAAATAAATTGGTGTCTGTCTATTTGTCTTCTATGCATTCGCGCACCGTTCATGCAATTGAGTTGAAACTTCAATGAGCAAAGTCGTCATGCCGAGTCATGGTTTTTCTACTTCGTCTACGCGGGCATATAGCCACAGGAAAAAAAGACGACAACAACAACAAGCTAGGTAGTCTAAAATAATATTCATAGAGGTATTAACTTCGATCTGAATTCGACTAGACATGAATATTACCCGGTCAGAAATATCCACGAACCAATTTAAATTTTACGCAGTTCGCTTTCAAACGGACACGAATTTGCTTTTCCACGAATGAGCGTAAAAAGGAATTACATAGTGAGGCGATGCTTACTCTTTTACGGTGCAAAGATCGGGAAAATAAAGTTCTTTTTATTGCCCCGGAGGTTACCACCGGGGTAATAGACAAATTTCGTGTGCTCAGCGTCCTGAAATCGCCGTATTTAATGCACGTCGAGCGTTGCCTAACTCGTTTTACACTTACTACTTCAGGGGCCTTACGGCTACCTGTTTTAAGGGATTCTGTTTAGGTGATGAGAAAAGTTGCGCAACCGCAAACCGTAAGTATCTCTTCACGTTCACGTGATTTTCCGAAATGCACCGTTTCAGCGCTAATTTATGAGCCGTAAGGCGCCTGAATGAAGAAAAAGCTGAGCATTATTTAGTGAGCTCGTTACTAATTTATACTTTATTATCATGATAAATTTATTTTTATTGTTCTTTTTTTGGCACAAATCCTTATAGTCAATTTGTGCTTTGATTCTGTCGTCTCGGGCTTACGTACAGGACTTACTATATTTTTAATTATTTTCCTTAATTTGTAATTTTAGAACCTTGTGGATAATCGGTCTGATGAAATTACCTTTCCAGTTACTAGCAAAAGTGTCATAGTTATTACTATTGCTGTGGTGTTTTTGCGATGCAGTAAAATAGTAGATTAGTCAACGAGTGCATAAAACTAACCATTTCAGCCGAGACGTTCATCAGCCCGAGCCGAAAGCATGATATTTATTTAAGTCGAGGATAAAAAGTTTTTTTTGCACGAGATTTATTACACCGTGCTTTTCATGTTAATTGCTAGGAAATAAAACCGTGATATTGTAAGTAAGTATACCTATCCCGAAAATAAGTTTTGCGCCAACGTGAAAAAAAAAACGTCTCATTGTATTATTTTCCTAAACTTGTGTATTTTTAGTGTTAATGCGTAATACATAATTGTGGATTATTACTCATAATTATTCGTGGGCGAGATTGAGTGTGGGAAGTGACATAACGCGGTGAAACATGTATTTTTGTGTTGTTTCCAAAGCAACCTCTTGTAATTCTTGTATGCACTAGTGCACAAAAATAAAACTTTTATGTTCTAGCTAGAGCATAAAAAGCTGGTTTAGTCCGCTTACACCGGGCATGAACAAGAACTTTACGAGCATGAGAAGTGAAAAGAAGCTTTTCTAAGTATGATCACGTAATGTTCCCTCCCGTTTCTCTTCAAGAAATTTCTTTCTGGAAATATAACAACAGTTTAACTTATTTCTCCTAGCATTGATTATGACGGGTCTCGTTCGAAGCCAATAAATATCGGAATTTAATTTCAACAAGTTTGTGGCCGCGTTGCGAAACTAGTTCGATAATTTGAAATAACAGTGTTGTAGCGCTTGTCGTAGGGTTAAACAGTATTATTGGCTAGCAAAACATGAGCAGCGTAAAATCTCTTTAGACATTTGGATAGCAATCCTACTACGGCCAATTCCGAGTACCGATATTTATTATAAAGTCAAACTAGTTTTTATTAGGATGATGTTAATAAACCCAACTTCTCTGTGAAAATGATATTGATAGATATCAGAAATGAAATAACAAGTGTCTCATTGTTTTTTGAGGTTAGTTAAGAGATTAACGTTCATTATGATAGTTCGAATTTTATTAAAGTTAAAAAAGTGTTTTTTTTATTATTTAGGCTTCTGTTTTCAAATAAAGCCGTTGAAGCGCTTTTGGAAATTCATCCCCTAAAGGAACTAACTAGGGGAAGAAAGTTTGTATGAGCTCCGTCATTCCCATTTACCTGGTGAAAAATCCCATCGTGCACGGCTTGACCACAATAAAAAAAATAAGTTTGTATGTTTTTCCGATTAATGATAAAAACCAAATAGGATAATCTCAAACTCATTTATTCATAAACATAAATTTACACGAAAATTCAAATTAATAATAATTATAATAAATTGTATGTAAAAATTAAATACATAATACATTATATTATAGAAATTAATATAATAGCGTGGTAATGGCGCCAGCATGCTGGGTACGCTGCCAACTGATAGTGGATTTGGATTGTCTTTAGAAATTCAACGGTCTATGGGCAGTCTAACTGTTTTTGGTAGTGTTAGTATTAGCATTTTGTTTAGTTAATGATGATGTTGATGATGATGAATGCACTTAATATAATATAAATAATTATGTCAATTCTCATTATTTCACGAATGTATAATATTATTTTATTTGGTAAGTATTTTACTATTCGACTATTTGCTAACAAATTTAATGTCAGTTGGAAATACAATACTTGCTAAGTCTCAGTGGTATATTATACGTAGGTACGAGAAACACATACAAAGTTAACTGGGTACATAAGTCTATCATGCCGGGAGGGTGACGACTGATGACCCCACTCGTATGCATTCCCTAGAGTCAGCAGAATACAATGCACGTTCAATAAAGCGTTGTTACACTTTGTATTTTGTAAGTGCAAGAGTCAGCTCCTAAGATTCACATAGAGCCCCACGTTCTTTCTGATTTAAAACCGCGCAAACTTTTTTTTTAAATATTAAATAGGCTTGCGTTTGACCGCCATCACGCCTGATGTTAAGCGATGATGCGGTAATTAAGATTATGTTAAGTAAGTTGATTAAGTTCTATTTAGCCCTGATTTAAATAGCGAGATAGCCCTTTGTTCCAGTTGGTAGTGAACCTGCCTTCTGCGCTTGGGGGCGTGGGTTCGATTCCCACCTAGGACAAACATTCATGTGATGAACATTAGTGTTGGTTTGATATCTGGATGTGAATATCTATTTAAATATGTGTTTAAAAATATATGTATGAATATCAGTCTCTGGCAGCCTTTATACAAGCTTTGCTTAGTTTGGGGTCAGATGACCGTGTGTGAAAAAAAAAAAGTTTTTGCATAAAAGAAAATGCTGGCCAAGTGCGAGTCGGCTTGCGCATTGAGGGTTCCGTACCACCACAAAATATAACCAGTTATTGTTCAAGCTTAACGCCTTCCAAATTGTCGAAGCAATTGCTACAGAGACTAGTCACATAGTTAATATTTTGCTACAGTATAGCGAGCTATGGAGCGAGCTATGCTTGGCGTTTCTTTGAGAGGTGAAATGAGGTTATCCGACAAAGAACTGAAGTAACCGACATAGCTCAAAGAATTAGCAAGCTGAAGTGGCAATGAGCCGGCCACATCTGTAGAAAAACTGACAACCGCTGGGGTAGACGGGTTCTAGAGTGGAGACCGCGTATCGGCAAACGTAGAGTAGGACGCCCTGCAGCCAGGTGGAGTGACGACCTGCGAAAGGAGGCTGGTGGCAAGTGGATGCGAAAAGCAGAAGATCGTGCCTTATGGCGTTCTTTAGGAGAGGCCTACGTCCAGCAGTGGACGAACATTAAATAGGCTGATGATGATGATGAACACAATTATAACTTGATGAACAGAAATTTGTCACTGACTCTAGTTGGCCATTATTTATTATTTGTTGATATACTTTAGAGTGTGTCCTCAGTTATTTGATCTGAGACTATAATCATACCAAGATTGACGCGTGTACGTATTACCATTTTTACATTAGAGCTAATACAAAAATACGTTTGTTGTATGTACCCCCCTTTCGTTTTTACCTTTTGACTTTTTTATTATTTATTAGTTAATCCGCCGTAACATTACATATTCTGTGAAAATTTCAATTGGCTATCTAAGTATTACGGTTCGAAAGATTCAGCTGTTTCAAGGTAGGACAGACAGACAGTCAGACATCATAGGCTTAGTAATAGGGTCCCATTTTTACCCATTGGGTTAGGAAGCCTAAAAACATACAATCGAAGAGAAACTCTTTTTCTGAAGTAATTCACAAATACCCTTTTCAAAGAAAGAGTCGAGAAAGAGTAAAAGAGGAAAGAGTATTTTTGCTCTTCGATATCTGAGTGCAAAAGCCGTTTTTATCCTATACGATTATGTAAAATTGAATTTAGAACATCGTGTGCACTAAGTTTGTGAATTCAAAACACCATTAAACCTATTTACTTCTACCTCCATGGTGCCGAATTTATCATACAACTTTTTTTAATTTGTTAAAAACTCAGACTCGGAACCTGCTTGGTGTACTTTGTTTTAATTTGCTTTGCGCGTGCCATTTTCTTTTCACGTCATATTGTTAGAACCTAGAAGAAAAAAAAACTTGAAAACAATTAAGTGAAAAACCTAAAATGAGTGATTTTAGCGACGAGGAAGTTTATTTGACGCCAACAGAATTGACTGAAACTGTTAATAATGTGCAAATGTTTTTTTTTTCATTTAGTCATTTCCTCGCTGAGGTGGGATGAAAAGTTGCGTGTTGCACTCGAGTGCAAAGATTTTTCACCTCGTGCTCTTTTGATTCCCTCGCTAAGGCTCAGGATTCTAATTTTTAAATTTATATTAGAATCCTTCGCTTGCTCGGTCATCGAAATTGAGCACGCGGTTAAAAAGCATCTTTGCACTCTTGTATAACAAATAACTATGTTATCCTCCTCTAGTCTATTTTTACCGACTTCAAGAGGGTCTCAATTCAGTTTTTTTTTATTATTACGGATATACACCGGTTATTAGCGCTTACTAATTTAGAAGTCGATTTTGATAGAAGATATTTGATTTCTATACCTACGTCAACAAAAAGATACAACATTAGAATATCGTTGCATTAATACAAAACCAAAATTTTAATTTTAATAATTATTAACGCACACGGGAAAAAAATGTCTGCCCATGTATAAAAAGAAAAGATACCAGCCTGCCAGCTTCCTTGTTTCCTGAGAGATATAACCTGGGACTTTTCAAGGCCAGAGTGAATAGGTATCTTCTAAGTCTGCGTGCTTCATCTTCGACCACATCGTCGCTTACCAACAGGCGAGTTGGTGGCCAAACGCGGACTTATCAGAGTTAAAAAAAAAAAAAAAAAAAGATACAACATTCAACGCTTTCCAGTACGTTAAATCAACTGGAAATAATACAAAGGTCACAACGTTCTTGATCTTATTTATTTACAAAGGACATAATAAAAGAGTTCGCAATACCTTCATGAGCAAACATAATATCGTTGCTAAGTTGAAGAGAAATATGAAATATAATGTTACAAATGTCTTAACTTTCCGGGAGTTTATCTGTTAATCTTTTTGGGGGAAATTTAATACTAGCAAGTCCTTTTAAGTAGCAACTTTGTTAACTAGTCCGATTACTGTGGATTGAGTTTGGGACTTCTCGCATTAGAATATTATTAGGCTTTATAGGTAGCTTAGTAATTACAGACGTACTAGAACTAGACGACTAAATCAACAAAATATGAGGTTGGCTGGCGTTGCACGTCTTGTACATTTGTTAGTATCAAGTATTTAAATATTTTAATTATGTTTATTTTTAATATAAGTACATATTGCTGCTTGCGTTTGACCGCCATGCGCCACCTCGGCTGAAGGCGCGGTCTGCGATGGAGCACGCTTGTCTAGAAGAAACTGGGGTGCAAGTACCGTTCTTTTAGCGATCGTCAAATTGACAGTTGAGGTCGTCAAATTCGATAATATGCCATTTTTTCAGTACTCGCTGTGATCGATTCTATGGCATTTTAGCGAATTTGACGATCGATAAAGAACGGTACTTGCACTGCTGATTCACTCGTGATTTGAAGACACCCAGAGCAGTAGATCAGGCAGGCGGGGGCATTATTTAGACAACTAAGATAACAATAGGTATAATTATTAGCTTAGTAGATACATACCGCTCTTTCATACCGCTGTATCTGGTAAACTACTGAATATTTCATAGAACTAAATGTTATATAATTTTGAAATCTGCTGATGATGGTAATATTGACATAGTTATTTAGCTAAGTTTACTTACTATTTTTTCGAAATCCATTGAGCCATTTAGGCTGTAGGGCGTGCCAAATAAACGTCATACATACATACACTCGAAAAATATAATCCTCCGCGCTTATGAAATATTATGTATAAAAATTTACTTAGTTCATGAGTTCAAAACTCACATAAATATCTGTGCCCAAATCATAGCAACCTCAACCAAACCGATGTGAGGTTTAGTTGGAACATTGCATTTAGTTGAATAGAAACCACAAATTGTCGTTCCTAGACAGGGTAATTGTGCGTGCATGATATACACTCGCAGGACCGTAGCTAGAGTATGTTTAGAGCTTACTAACTCGTATAATTCGTCGTCGTTATATTTTATTTCTACCTCTAATAGGTTGTTAATTTATCCAAAAAAATATATATAAATAAATAAAAAGTAGGAACGATGACAGCTACAAAGATTCACTGAAATTATCATTTTATTCTAAAATAGTTATTTATGATACAAGTGCGGAAAGTTGGTTATTAGAAACGAGTAGACGAATGTAAGCCCGAGACGAAGTCGAGGGCTTACCATAGTCACGAGTTTGTAATAACCAATCCGCACGTGTGCCATACAACGTTTTACAACACATTTGCGAGAAAAAAAGGCTACAAATGAAACAATTTTTGTTTATAACTTAATATCAGTCACAACAATAGTTTCTATAATATAATAAGAAAATGGCGCGAACATGCAAATAGCGCCACTATCACGTGGTGAAAATTAGAACTACATCTTTCGTCTCATTTTCTCTTTAGTATTAAACTGAGACAAACGTATTGAGCAAAAGCGCTTCCAAGGAGGTTTGATCATTCAGCTTATTTATTCTCGTAATATGAAACTCTTTTGTGGAATTTTTATGTAATTATGATGGAAATTAAAAAAATACCGTAAATCACACGCACGGTGCTATACATCTGAGCGTGCGGACAAATTCATTTCCGCACGCTCCGTTGTATGATCCGTAATGTTTAACTTTCGAACGATGTATACAGGCTTCGTAAGTGCACTTTTTGAGCAAATGTGTTGTAAATTATATTAATTTAAAAAATTTATGCAAGATTTCGCCATAATAGGTGAAACTACAATCCGAACAAATAATCGTTTGCTCTGAATGGCCCACTGCTGGGTATAAGACCTTCTTTTGTTTATGCCACTCTTCCCGGTCTCTCGCTAGTCGTATCCATTCGTTTCTGACTCCGACAGTACCTACCTACTTTTGATGTCGTCAGTCCACCTCATCCGTCGGCCCGGGTTCCGCCAACCTAGTCAAATGACGTCAAAATAATGAAAATAAACGCGTTTTGTTTGACACTTTGCAGAAAGTTCAGTACTTTTGACAGATCGTGATTCGTGACATTATAATCAGATAGTCTAAGCTATGATAAAATCAAGATAAAATCATACGAGAGAATATGTACCTAATCTTTCAACAATTTTAAAATTTAAAAGTAAAAGCTACAAGGTCCCCCAACAAACGTATTTTTTCTGTTTCATGATTTGATAATTACAATTATTGTTATAATCTTTATCGACGCGAGGTATCGTGTACAAGTATATCGTCAAGGTGACGCGAATATTCATAGTTAATGGTCGGATTTTCATCCGAATCTCATCGAAGTCTAAATTCTTAACCCTCCAAATGCGTTACGCACCGCATGTCGGCGTAAGCGAAAAGTGCTCCGACGCGCGTATTGTGTGTAAGAAGATTTATACACATTACCAATGGTATATACGAGTAATATCATGGACTAATTTAATCCTTTTCTTAAAAAGTTTTTTTTTATTATCTGAAAGGTAGGTGAAATTCCCCGATTTAGCCATAAAAAAAACTCCTTCGCTCGCATTCGATGGGTTTAAATAAAAAATAATTTCATCTTGTTCGCGTGGGTTAAAAGTATTACAGAAGCAGAAATACTGGTCAAGAAAAAGTTTTCGAGCACGTTTCTCTGAATCTAGCTTAGCGTCTGTGCTCGTAATTGCAGGTAGATTTAAAGACAGGGAGTATTCAGCGCTGTGCCAGCACGTTCGTTTGATTTCGTGCCTTTGAGACGACAATTATCTGCAGACTGTACAATCACTAGGACCGCAGGAAATGTAAGTTGATTCTGCCTGGTTGATACTTAGCTCTATAGACCAGTGTCGTTTTTGTCAGTTTGATAGGAATAATCTCATAAACGACTCAACAAAAATCTCAACACATTGTTACATTAATTCATATAATAAAAACAAAATCAATATATTATATAATAAGCAAAGCAATGGAACGCCTGGCTCTGTGTTTACGCAGCATTACAATTTTGAAGTGATCAAGTCTAGAGGTTATTACTGGGCAAACGTGCTCTATCTTCGACCGCATCATCGCTTTCCATCAGGCGAGGTCGTGGTCAAACGTTAGCATATTCCGAGGTAAAAATATATATTTTATTATAGAAACTGACGTGGTTTTCACACATTTTATTTATATTACACGGGAATTACTCACGTAAGATTAAGCCTAATTAAGATAAAGATTAATCTTACGTAAGTAATTCCCGTGTAATATAAATAAAAATAAAAATATATACTTAATATAATCAATATGATACACACAATCCGTCGATTCTGTTACGTAAATTCTTTCCATCCAATGGTTGCCTGGAAGAGATCGCTTTTAGCGATAAGGCCGCCACTTGTGGCACTAGCTCGTAAGTGTTTTCTATCGTGTTGTAATTTTTATTTCTTGTGTACACAATAAAGAGTTTCTATCTATCTATCTATAATCAATCACTAATTTATAAAATCAATATAGGTAATTGGTATATTGATTATATGTATTAATGTAACAATGTGTTGAATATATAAAAACACACTACATATTATACACTTATAACTATGTATTTAAAATAATTACCGCCGACTGATAACAAAGTCGGAATTTAGTGATTCATTGAATAGAGATGTTAAAACGATCGCGCAATGAGTTATAGCTATGATAAGAGTTGCATCTCTATAATTAAACAGACATTTGATTGAAATTATTCACGATAAAATTATTTATATCGATTAATATTTTATTAACATTTCTAAGTATAAGTATATTGTTCCCACTCAAATCTAAGATGCAGGTAAGAAGTAGGTAAAAGTTCATCATCAATATCAGATTATCATAATCCCACTACTGGGACTCAAGCCTTCTCTCAGAGAGATCAGCAGTGCAAGTACCGTTCTTTATCGACCGTCAAATTTGACAGCTGAGGTCGTCAAATTCGATAAAATGCCATTTGATCGGTACTCGCTATGATCGATGCTATGGCATTTTATCGAATTTGACGGTAGATAAAGAACGGTACATGCACTACAGGTTTTTTAAAATGCAACTCAGTGGTTTTTGTCTTCGAGGTTAAAAACGCGCGAAGGAGACAGTCTGTGTTATGGGTTATGTAAAAAGTCATGGAACAAAAGTTACTATGTATGATCTGGGAAAGCAGCCAGCGAGAGATTGGTAGCAAAAAAATATTTGCAAATACAACAATATAGGTACAAGTACCTAGGTATAAGCCTATAGGTACATTTTTGTTGTTATTTGTAGTAAGTGCGTACATCTTGCTCAGATAAAGGGTAAAGTATGAGGAATTTGGTACTTACGAACTTGACCATAATTATATAAGGTAGGTATTTGTAATATCAAAATACTATAATATCAAAGATACACAAAGATGCCTCTCAGTGCGGGCTTTGGCCCCATTGATGCCATACCTATAAGGGCCGGGTTTGTCCCGAGAATCGAAAGATAACTTATATAGAAAATAATATCTATACATCTAGGCTAGGCATCTAACATCTTTAAAACGTTAATCTTAAGTCCACTTCAATGGCATATCTAATAACTATTCTAAGGGAGACTTGTTGATTGCCACTTTCGGAAAAAATTGGGTTCAACGCAGTCAAACGAATATAGTGATTGTCTTATAAGACTGAAATTCACTTTGACCTCTTTATTCAAACTTTGAACAAAAGATTCCTTTTCCAAATCGAGTTGAGCTCCCGCGGAGTGTTATTCGGTATTTTATTCTCCGCTTTGCTGCAATTCTTACCGGTTAATTTTAGGGGTCCTTGATAATATTACCCCGCTTGAGATTACTACCCTTCCAATGTGCGTTCGGTCTTTTATGCCCTTTGTTGTTTGTTGGTAGGGTTGTTTTGATTTGGCCGGTTGTTCGGATCTTATCTGGCGTTGCGTAGTGTCGGTGCGTAACGAGACAGCCACGCCCCCGACTCCCAACTCCACAGTTTAGGATTACAGTTACTTTGGACACATCTTCACGATTCAGAAACTGTGTGGTTGTCTGTGGCGCAGTGTTCGGGTGTTAAGATGCGCGCGCATTCCTGCTCGGGTGTAAGGGTAAGATCACACATAAATTGATCTTCTCAAGGCCTGTGAAATGTCAAGAGTAGTTTTATTCATACCTAGTAGAGCTTTATGTGGCATTCGTTATAATGCATATATTATTTTATTTGTTATAAAACTGTTTATATGCACACTATGCACAGTCGTGAAAAGTAGCTTAGGACTTCTCTGGCAGGATTCGAATTATTTTTCAATCCATGCCAGCAAGTATTAGCCAGTCAAAAATTTTTCATCACTAAACTTGTATAAAGCTATTTGAGACTAATTGTAAAGTGAAATTGACGCAGCTGATTTGCAAGTTTTACGAGATGCAGCCGCAATTAATTTGAATTCAAATGTTCAATTAGTTTGCGCATACATACAAGTGCTATGCCCGTGCCCTTACCGCATATCACTTGCGTGACGCTGTTTGTGGAAAAATCTTCCGTAGAATTAGCAGCGCAGCGCCGCGGCTCGGTTGCCGGCGCCAACTGCTCAGTTGCTCTCTGACGTCACACTCCCCGATGACGCCATCTAGCGGCGGCGCGGCTCGACACACCTGCCCGAGCTCCGACTCGACTGCGACTCCGCTCGAGCGACATTTCTCCGTCGCGCTCGCACCAGTGGCACGTAAAACCTAACCTCAAAACGTCCATCGCGTAAGACCCAATCACCAAAATACGTCCTTCTACACATTAATAACAGTGACAGCAACCCTAAACTTGATTAGCAGTGTTGTGAAAGTGACGTAACCTAACAAACCTCAGGATTTGATTCACAGTGTTGCCCAACAGTGTTTTAGTCGAAATCGAAAGTTTCCAGGACGAATGTCCCTTTTGGTGGGCTGTCGCTGGGCAGCCCCCAAATTGTGTGCCAATATGTGGTGGTTGTTGGTTCTGAGTGTTATAAACGTTAAGACTTTTGGAGTTTTGGCATCCAATAGCTCTTCCCCTATTTATGAGAGTGAGTATATTTTCCTCAGAAAAAAATCTTGCATTGTTTACGACCCAATTTTATTGTTTTGTAAATCAATGAATGCTTCCAAGTTTTATCCTTAACCCTTGAATTGCTGGTTTTTAATTTCTACACTCAATGTGAAGGCTGAGTAAACAAGTATTTTAATGACAGGTTGGATCGTACGATCTTTTCAACAGCTGAGAGCGACTATTCGTTGACTAGTGACTACGTTACACACAAATTTTATTTATAAATACGAATAACTGGTTTGTTACGTCTGTCAGTCAGTGAATGCACGTGGCCCTTTGATAGACGCATTTTGATTATATTGTCTCGAATCGTTAGCACATCTAAGAATCTGATAATAATGATATGATAAAGGAAATAATATCACGCCACCAACTGAAGCGATAAGCTATGGCAAAAATACTTGATAATGCAACCATGAATCACAAGATCAGTGACAGTGCTGCGCATTTAGAAAAATAGGTAATATACAGACAAGAGTTGATTATCTAAGCAAGAAACAATACAACTGTTATGTTGTAAATTAAAGATGAAAACTAAAGATATAAGAAGACAGCTATTATACCTTGTTGAAGTCTAATTAATAAGACGAGAAAAACATTCCATGAAGCAAAATTAAATATATATGTAGACATTAATATGGTAGGTACCTTATGTAAATCTGTTACTTATGTTTCACATTAGCGATGAAAAGCAAAGATATAAGAGAAAGAAAAAAGCACTTATACGTTCTTGAAGTCTAATGTATTTGAAGTCTAATTAATAAGACGAGAAAAAATTCCATGAAGCAAAATTAAAAATATGAAGAGAATTAATAATGTAGGTACCTTATGTACAACTGTTATGTTTCATTTTAGCAATGAAAAGCTAAGATATAAGAGAAAGAAGAAAGCACTAATATGTTTATGAAACAGTTTAGTTCAATTAATAAAACGACAAAAACATGAATGATTTTTTTTTGGTAATGAACCTAAATTAAAGTATAAAATATAATAGCATTTAAATAGTTAAAAAAGTACCCACCGTCAATATTATCTATAGATTAGTATTCCAACTTAATATATGTTAAAGACTTCTGTTTTTACAATTTCAATAGTAATAAGTACCTATACATTAGGTATAATATCCCTTTTAAGATTTAATAAGGTACATCCTTACTGTTGTTGATATTATCACCTGATCAAACAAATGGGTCAACAATAAAATTTGTGCGATGTTTTCCACCAAATTGACTATTGTTGTTCTAAGGGTCTCCATCTTCCACTTCATTCGTTTCCTTTAGGTAATAAAATTTCGGCAGATACCATCTAAGATTAGCAGTGGTTGGTTACAGATCAAATGTTTGTTTATCTTATAATTTTATGGGTTTACGGAAGTAGCTTTTAGCGGTTGCTAAGTAAGCAACCGTGAGAACCACTAGGTACCTAGGTACATTGATCTACATAGCGAATTTCTTCGTATAAATCATGGTTTAGTTGTATATCAACATAATATTTTTAGGTATATATTTTTTATATCGGATTTTTTGTAGGTACTTACCTATCAATACCAAATAAGTACCTAAGTAATTTTATAAGTAGGTACTTACCTATTTTTTATAAGCCCCATATAATTTTTTTAATAAATCTTCAAACAGCTGAACAAATTTTCTTGAATCATAGCTAAGAACACTCTAGATCAAGTCGCCTTTCAAACAAAACTAAATCAAATTGGTTTAGCCGTTTGGGAGCTACGATGCCAAATACAGACACATAATACACAGACACACAGATAAACATATACCTAGGTACGCACAGATGCACACTTTAAACTTATAACACTCTTCTATTTGCGTCGGGGGCAATAACAATACTTGAACACAACTTTAAAATAAAGAGTGCATAAAATAACTACGTAGAGCAGTAGAGTAGTAACGAGTAGATACTTATTATATATAACAACATCTCTTTCATTTCGTATACTATATCTCTTCTATTTGAAACTTTATTCAGCATTATTAGGTATTCTTAAAAAAATAAACAATGGTATATCAAATACTCATAATAAAATTAAAACTATAAAAATCAACTCTGTAACAATAATAAATACCACCGATAACTTTATAAGAACCGAAATTTTTCTTCATACTGCGTTCTTACCTACGTAGGTATATCATCGTACGATTTCGTATTTTAATTAACATGGGTTACATTTATAACAATATTGAAATAATACACAAGGTTTCCTGCGGTTTCTGCTTAACAGGCTCGGTATTTAGTTACCTCTCAGTAATTTATCACAAATCTCATGTTGGTTCTACTTAGTATATAACTACTAAGGCAAATCACCTTGATTCGCCACCACAGGTAATATTATACCCAGCGTTTGTACCAGTAAGCGAAAATTCGATATTTGCTTTGATTACGTCAAACATTCGATGGTGCTAATTACAATCAAACATTAAACATATTCTACTATCTACGTTGCGAACATATTTCATTATTACAACATTTACAATACATATAACGGTGCAGATTATATGGATTGATTCACGGTTAATCATTGAAATTAATACAAAAGTACTGCATTTCCTTAAAGACGTGCCAAAAGTCAGAAATAGAGACGAAAACAACCCAAAGTAGCTAAAGACGATGAATATCCTGAATCAGTACAAAGTTCAAAACGGTGATGGCACTAAGCCAATGTTTGAACACTGTTTGCTGAACGCCATGACGGTGACCATCGAAATTCTAATACAATATAAATTTTACTGCGTCTGTTACTGTGGTTGACAATAAACGTTGTAAATAGCAATAGAAGCTAAATGGGTGGCCCAAAAAGTAGTTAGTTACTGTCTCAATTTTGGGCGACGGGCAGCTGACGCGACGGCCATAAAAGTCCCTCTGATGAAAGAGCACAATCCCATTGTGATAGCTATAAAACGGGCTTTGTGCCCGAAGGAGCCGTCATTATGTGAAAAATGAAAAACGAATCGCACTTGTCATACTCAATCGAATTTATTGGAGAAGCAGCCGTCACATTTGTAAATTTGTCGGTTCGGATCACGTTCGGATGAAATAAGTATACAAATAAGTAGGTTACTATACTTAGCTATGTTTTAGGTACTAACCGTCGTCTGCGATTACCAACAATTTATACATTTTTTTCCGGGATAAAAGGTATCATGTAAACGTTCTTCCTGCACATGAATAATATGATTCTTCAGGAACTTAGTAGTAAAAAGCTAACAAACACACTGAGAAATAATTAGTGATCAAATGAACTTACCCAAGTATGTGAAGTTCGATCACTATTATATGAAGAACTTCATTCGACGCGATTTTTCTTTCTTCTAGTATATTTACATATTGTAGCTGAGTCCCAGGCTTCAGCTCCACACAGAATTTTTAGAGTAGATATCTAAATAGTAAAAAGAAAACCCGAAGTGGCAACACCACGAATGCCAACTTCAGACGTCTCACTCGGCAGCAATTCATTATGTTTAAAGCAGGTTCAACCCTAGTCTACCTATTCGAATATACCATATCTTTATTTTTATTTTATTTTTGGGGTTCTGGGTTAATTTATGGGAGGGTTTTTATATTAAATCGCGTCGAATGAAGTTCTTCATATAATAGTGATCGAACTTCACATACTTGGGTAAGTTCATTTGATCACTAATTATATTCGACTTCATTCGACGCGATTTTTCTTTCTTCTAGTATATTTACATATTGTAGGATGTTCAGAGTAGAATAGAAATTAAAAATAAAATAAATCTAGTATTAATTATTGATAATTGCAATAAGAATAATTAATTGTACATAACACTAATTAAGTTAAAAAAAAATCGCAATGGAATTATAAATAACAAAATTATTAGTTTACGTAAAGAACGCAGATCTTACAACTTATGAGTTACAAGTACTATGTAGTATCATTTTAAATTTGACAATATCGTATTCTTATATTGGTTAAGTCCAATACATTTTTTGTTATAAAATTTAGCGAAAACCTTGGATGATTCGGTCCAACTTGCAGTTCTATGTATAACTTCTAAGCGAACACCTAGCCTTGTCGCTGAAGAAGTAAAAAAATGTCTTACACTATGGGCGGAAAACATAGATGAATCTATTCCGCTACTCTGAAGTGTATTTTTGGTCCAGTTGCTGATTGTCTGGATAGTTACATGAAATAAACAAATTGTCACATTTACGCATTAATTTTGTTTTATTTATATATTCTACTAGAGACCTAGCTGGGCATATTTCCGGTTTTATATTGTAAAAAAGGTATTTCTAATAAGGATTGTAATTACTCCTTGGAAGTTTTAACTAGGTCAGGAATTTCGATCGTAAAGTTATGTACGTCTATGTTATGTACTTTTATATGTGCGAAAGATTGGGCACGATGAGCTGTTACTAATGGTATAAGCATTAGTGTATTTTTCGTTAACGTCTCTAGGCTAAGATGTTCGTTAGGCCATTTATTCTCTAAGTAACTCAATACTATACTTGGATCCCAAGTGGTATTATATCTAGGTGCAGGCGGTCGTAACCTATCGTAAATCGTATGATGTGATCATCGTACAAATTTTTTTTTTTAAAAACGAAAGCTAAAGCCAATTTATGCGAGCTTAAGGTGCCGTATTTTGATCCATTTTGGTAGCATTCTGTTAAAAAATCAATTACAATTGAACATGAGTCGTTATAATAATCATACCATTTTGTTTGCAAAACGTGATCCATAATTTTATAGAGCTATCGTACTGTTTGTAAGTGTTATCAGATATAGATGCCAAAATTATATTAATTGAATTATGCGATAAAGGTTTCTTTAGTAATATTTGTCGGACAATTTGGCGGCAATTAAACCCAGTGTTTGTTGTAGATTGTGAAGATCTCTGAAAGGAGATTTTAAAAGATTAATATTTGGTTCAAAATTTATAATGGAACTGAGATCATGAGCCTTTTAAAAATGGGAAACCAAGGCTGAGTTGGCCATTTAGGCACAATGACTATACCTTCAAACATCTCGTAAATAATCTTTTGCAACACTTTTAGAATTAAAACAAATAGAGGAAAAGTGTAAAAAATCTAAATTTGACCAAGATATCATGATTACATCTACTGCAAAGGCATTAGAATCACTTTGCCATGACACATGTTTACGGCATTAAGTATTACAACTACTTGCAAATAAATCTATTTTTGGTAAACCAATTTTATTAACTATTTCATTATAAGCTGATTCACATGGTTCCCATTTCTAGATAAGCTTTCCGCTTCGTAGTTGTCTTTAGTATTAATATATGATGCAAAAATTATAATTCTACGTTCTTCGCACCAATCCTAGAGCGCACGAACTATCTCATTCAAATATGGGTATTGAACGGAACCCATTCTGTTTATACATGAGAGCCATCTCACGTCTATTACGTCTTGATAACGTTACAGCCATGTAACGTTATCAAGACGTTCTTCTACAATCGTGTTCATATTTAGCAAAAACTTTTAAAGCTAAAAAAACAGCTTTTAACTCTAAAACATTAATATGTTGAGAGGTTTCTTCTTCTTCTTTCTTCTAGATTTGTACGCCTATAAACTAGGCAAAACATGATACAAAGTGACAAATATTCCAAACCACCTATTGTGCATGCGTTTTAAATGTGTGTATGATTTACTCGTGCTTTGTGCAAATAAAAAATCTTTATCTTCCAAAAACCATGAAATTTTTGATCGTTGCAATAACTGCCAAAACCGCTTTTTGATGCGTCAGAAAAAAAATAAAAAACTTGCTTATATACACTAACAATTAAAGACCGTACCGGAGTCAATATTGCTTAACCACCAAACCATATCCCATCTTACAGAGCTCGGGATATTTACAATTTGATTATAATTCGGATTATCAAGAAAACACAAGTACTTATGACGCTCCATCTGTTTTGTATACGGCCATGCGTATTGTATGGCAGTAGCAGCTGATACTAGAGAATCGATCAAACGTGCAAATTCTTTGAGTTTACACATAGTTCTTTCCTGAAATTTAAAAATTAGCTGTTTGATTTTTCGTTTATGAAAGTCTGGTAATTCTAGACACATATTTACAGAGTCAAACATGAAACCAAGGTATTTGCACCTCTGACTCGGGATAGTGCAGTTTTTGTTGTAAAAGTAAACTAATATTAAAACCTAATTTTTCTAGTAATTCAATTGTACATTTAACATTCTTTTCGCATTCTTTAAACGACCTACCAATACAACATAATATCATCTAAATATATGTATAGCCGAGATCATGTCCCTAGATCTGAACTATTCCATTCTAAAATGTTGAGTTTGGATAAATTTATTAAGGCGTTTTAAGTTGAGGATAAATCTGTTAGTGGCGGTCGGTTTCGGTTCAAAAATATAGATGACAAAAATTGTTCATCGTTAGATTCACACTTTGATATGGCATTGATTTTTAAAAGTTCTTCTATTTCTAAGTCAAAATCAGCGCGCTCTTGATTTGTCCTAGAAACAAAACAAGGCTTAGTATGATCTATCGGCTCGGAATAAAAGGGAATTTTATAACCTTGGATCCATGATAATACTACAGGATCATCAGTGACCTCGAGCCAGTTGTGAACAAAGTGTTGTAAACGACCAACATAGCGTACCTCATCTGGCGACTGGTGCGCAGGCGCTGATATGACGGCGCGGGCGGGCGGGTGAGCGCTACGTGTTAGCGCCGGCGCAGCGCTGCTGGTAGCGCACTGGCTGAAACCGGTGTGCTGTTTCCCGATACTGAACACCGCTCCTCGTGGCACTGGCGGTGGCGGCGGCGACGGTGCTGAAGCGCGGCTGGTTTTGGGCTATCTTGTACCCTGCATACGTTGTGCCCGTTGTTTTTGGTTGCAGGGTCTTCCAGTTTGATTGATCACGGCATTCACGGCTATTGTTGTTTTATATATATATATATATATAATTTCTGATTTCGAAATATGGGACCACTTTTAGTCGCTTTAAGATCAGTTCCTGTATTTTTTTATTTTTTTTTTATATTGGACATTACAAAGTGTCTTATATTCTTTGTTTTCGAATAATGACTGTCGCATAAAATGCGACAAGCGTCGCTTATCGGTTTCAACAGTTTTTGGTTAGAACAATTTTTCGCCAGAACACTGTCAAGTGCCTGCGATAAAGCCGTCGAAGCAGTGCCAATTTGATTTTGTTTTGAAGTTAAAGCACTATCTCTTTTGTAGATATTTTCTGCGACAGCTGCTTTAACTTCGGGATAAATTTTTGGTGCTATTAACATTTCACAATTTGAAGGAAATAATTAATCCTTCAACAGTTTTTCTTTAGTTTCGCTGCATAAACCCTTTAGGAGAATTTACTTCCACCTATTAGCTATATCCTTATGTACTGGCTTACCCAAAACAGTGTCATCTTTCGGAGTATCATCCAATAAAACGAGAATTTCATCGTCCAAATTAGTCTCTTCAGCGTCCAGCTGGGCATTTTCTACAAACAACATTCGAACATGCGTCGAAGGTAGGCATCACTTGCGTGCCCAGTGGAGTGTCATCGACACGTGGACCCAAAATACATTGTGTATAAAGAAATATATGTACGTAGTAGGTAGACAACCTCTCGTACGTAGAATGATCAAATAATGACGAACAAACCCCAGTTGGATTTGTCGCATCACTGTATCGGATCTACCCACATGTACGTGAAAATTATAGGTGGACGTAGTCCCCGCTGGACTGCGCGCCTTGAAACGTAATAGACACAACCCCGCTGGTTGTTCGTATCACGGATTTTACCTGTTCTATTTTTAGCTAGTGGGTACTTATGCTTTGATGGACGTTATCCCCGCTGGATAACGCGCCTTCAAGCGTACCTCGTAAAGGATACAATCCCGCTAATTGTTCGCATTACGATAATACAGGTAAAATGCTCGCACCACAAATAGTCGTAGAAAATCAATTTGATAATGTGGGTAGATTTCGTAAAGAAAAAATAGCTTACAGCTCGGTAATTCGTCCTCTGACGATGATGAAGATGTAGAACTCGACGTCGCTTAGTAGTGACTTCCATTTCCCGTCGCTTTCTTTTTCCCATCTTCTGCTCGCTTACACTAAATCTTGATGTTTTTTGTAAAAATAAATATTTGAGACGCGAAACGTTGTGGAGCCTTTGCACAGAAAACACAGAATGAATTGCTGCCGAGTGAGACGTCTGAAGTTGGCATTCGTGGTGTTGCCACTTCGGGTTTTCTTTTTACTATTTAGATATCTACTCTAAAAATTCTGTGTGGAGCTGAAGCCTGGGACTCAGCTACAATATGTAAATATACTAGAAGAAAGAAAAATCGCGTCGAATGAAGTCGAATATAATTACTTACGCATGTATATTGTCTACTAATTAATGTAATGTTTATCATAATATAATGTAATAGTCTCTACTGTTTACTTTAGAACGATCCCATCGGCAATGAATATAATAAATTTCAACCTTTCAACCTTTTACCTATTCAAACGTCAACGACATTCACGTAAGAAAATACATTTTTTAGCCGAATATAAAATGAAATTAACGAGAAAGATAAAAAGAACTCCGTCATAAAGAATAATGCGTACCCAAATAGAATTACCTTTTTATTGGGAAGCTATATTATAAAGCAAGAAAAATGTGTTTTTGGCAGATTTTTTAAAGACTAACCGCAACAAAACTCAACAAAATAGAGATAGTTATATGTATTAATAACAAGAACCAAAATCCAGATCAAATAGTTGAAATGTCGACTTTGTTAGGAACTTCAGAAATGCATAGTGTGATTGTAACGAGCTATCAAAACTATGCAATTGGATCAATTTAGTTTAAATTGATTTTTAGTATCAACAAAATGGTACGTAACAAGTCATTCTATTACGCCGTAATCTAACCGAACAAAACTCATGCAATATTTGTCATTTTTGTACAGAATGTTGACCGCAGTCAGGCAAAGGGCGCACCATCCATTACTAGGTGACGCGGGATGAGGGTTTCCAAGTTGGTTATTTTAACGTGAAATATTTGGTCAAATAAATTCCCATGGACAAGCTGCCGTCATGATATATGGGTTATTTATCCCCATATTGCGCCGTTATGCTACACGTTCCAAAAGAGTCATATAACAAATACGCATAAACATAGAGAATGTTGGTCGGGCTTTAGACTTATTTCTATATTAGTCCTTTGACTGGTATACATATAGGTATACTAGTCTAAAGACTATACACCATAATAAATAGTCTCTGAGTCTACTTTTTAAATACGCATGGGCATAGAGAGCGTTGGTCGGAGATTGCACCTAAGTATTTAATAATATGTTAGTCCGATGACTGTTAAACATATGGGTACATCACTAAAAAGGACTAATAGTGTTAACACATGTATGGATTTGGTTGACGGACCGCCGTCTAACCAACGGGAGAGAAAGAGTGAGAATATCATATTTCCCTCTCTTTCTCTCCCGTTGGTCAGACGGGGCGGTTGAGGTCAACCAAATCCATACGTGTGTTAACATATAAGTTACGTGTCAGTCCCTGTACCTAATGAAAAAAAAAAAACATAAGCAAAGGGACCATTGGTCGGAGTTTGGAGCTATTTATTTGTTAGTCCTTTGCCTGGTAAACATGTTGGTATACCAGTCAAAGAAGCTAAATACAAATCAGTTACTGTGCTTATTAAAAATTTGACTACTAATATTATTTTGTACTATTATCTATACCTCCTCTTGCAGGATCGATTGTACATAGAAATAGGTCCTCATAGAAAAAAAGAAAAGCATGTAAAACGGCGCCAGACAACATTTATTTTTTGTATAAGTACACATAGCACACAATAGGCATGATTTTTAATGTTTAATTTATTACATATAACCGGCTCAGCGATGAATAGAAGTTAATACATTATACATACAAAAAAAAAAATTTGAATTGGCTGATAAATCTCTGAGATATGAGTATTTAAAGTTTTAGGTGGGGATAGAGAGGGGATGTTCTATCCCTTTCTCGCAAAGCGTGTGTATAGCATTTGTATGGCGCTCCTGAGCCGTGACGTCGCGGCTCAGTATAGTGCGCTCTCTGTCTAGCATGAAATTAAATGAAATTAAAATGCTTATATCTTATTTATTTTTGAACTAATTTTAATTTTGTTTTTGTTGATGTGCTCTGTTTATGATCAGCTTTTTTATGAGGTAATAAAAAAATATTTGTCATCATGCCTATTGCCAATAAAAATACCATACTGAGATAGTCTACTGTTAGGCATATAGACTTAACCCTATAACTGTAACACTTAATGGCGAATGGAATAAGTAAACATAATACTAGGAAAAGTTGGATTGAATTACTTACGATTACAAACTTCCGTCTTATTCTCCTTCATTGTTATTTCGATTTATTAAATTAAACTTTAATATCCATGAAATATATCTATATAAAAGCGAAATACGACTCATT
The DNA here is from genome assembly GCA_914767915.1 of Agriopis aurantiaria. Taxonomy (NCBI): domain Eukaryota; kingdom Metazoa; phylum Arthropoda; class Insecta; order Lepidoptera; family Geometridae; genus Agriopis; species Agriopis aurantiaria. Next base: position 7,365,254 of record OU611983.1, on the reverse strand, counting down.
CAATGACTGACTGGCTCACTCATCACGAATTCTCAAAAATACTTGATCTACGAAGCAGAAATATGGCAGGAAGATTTCTTATGGGGTATATAATTTAATTTGGGTAAGCTAAGAAAGGATTTTGCAAAAGAGTCGAATTAAGTTAGTCAAAATAAGGGCAAAAGTTAACATGTAAGTCTACGCGTACGAAATCGCGGGCAACAGCTAGTATATTTATAAATGCTTCCAATAATAGCTATTGGCCAGGTCTTCAACGGTACTACATAACCTATCTTTATCTATTCATACTTTCATAGAAATGAATTTACTTACGCAGAAATTTAAATGTGCGCACAAATACACTGTCGGTAAGCACATTTTCACGAATTAATTAATTTGCTTGAGCACCATTGGTATTGGTAGGATTGTTTACTCTGTTGTTTAAATCCGGTATAGTGGCATACTCTGTTCGGCGGATTCTATAACATATACAATCATAGATAAACATATACAATACAAAGTAAATATTTCTACGACTTAGTACTTATATGACTATGAGCAACTTCAGATTTTATACGCACAGTATACCAGGAATGCTAACGGGAAAAGATGAATTTTACTACAATTTATTGAAGGCCAGGACGTTCGAGACGGAGAAGTCTGGATAAAATCATGTAGTAGACCAGACCGAGCTATCAAAATCAAGAAATACAGTTTAAAATCACAGGGTAGCTTTGTTAGTTTTTCCAACTGACACCCAAACTTCAATACATATAATTATGAAAATGACATCTAATGATAATCATTTCAGAGAGAGCATTTAAGTAGACTACTAATTATTACTAAGACAGAACTATGCATTCATTGTACAAAGTTTTCATATGTAGCAACCTATTTATACGTAGTTTATAATGGAGTTAGTTCCAACTCCTCAATTAATTGCAAGGAAGTTGTACGAACTTTAGTGCGAAAGTGCTCGCATTGCGGATGTACACGAAATCAGTTAAACCAGTTCAAACTATGGAGTAGAACTAGAAGCCAGTTTTATAGTTATGGGTACTAAATAAATACTCCTAGACATCCTCGTAGACATAATCCGAGCAGTATATGTGTGGATGTTGGCACATGTTACATAACATAAAATTATAGACCAACAAGAGTATTTTTATGACTTACTTATATGTTTAGTATATATAGTCGCAAGCATCTTTATGGAATAAAAAATTGAAGAAATTTTTGAAACGTCATTACTACGGAAGTTATTGACATTATTTATTTATATTCTTAATTTTTATTGACATTGGTGGTTTATGACGTTTTTATTTTTATTCTTATTTAATTTTTACTCTTAGTTACAGCTACTACTGATGTTTTATAATAATTATTTCGATGTTTTTATTATTATTTTTATTTTTGTGAGCTTGTTTTGTAATTAATATTGTTCCTTTATTATTTCTATGTATAATTATAATTTGAGAGATTCTAATGTAAGGCTTGACCGTGTTAAATCTCAATAAATACATTTCAATTCAATTTAATATGGAAAGTCAAAATGACTAGATATTTTTAAACTGTTTTGCGTGCGTCGTCAGTGACTTTCAATGTTTTGTCTCTATAAATGCTTTACCAGCATACTATGGAAATTGTATTAGGTGTGTTGCTATTACAGATGTCACGTAGTTGTGGTTGCCAAAAAAAATTTTGTTTATCAACAACAGTGTTATTTGTATCAAAGTATTTGAGTACTAAACGCATCCTTTTATTTCATATATTGTTTTCTTTTTCAGTCACCTTCTAATCCTTATCTCGCTAGTTAGGAGTTGGCCATGCATGTTTTCTTTCTCTACTTTGCTCGTCCATTCTGCGTTTAGTTTTAGTTTCATTTACACAATATTCTCTTTAACAATTTCTTTGGTCACCTTTCCCGGTGTGACCATCAAGATGAGCTTTATGTTAATCTACTACGTTTTATTAAAATATTTCAAGTAAAATTGTAGTATTCGTTGTTTTACATGCAAGAAACTCACCTATTCTACTTGTATCGATATTATCAGTGCGTACTAAATAAATCACGAAGAAGTATTTATCAAACATTATTCAACCTTTTTGAATGTCACTGGCATAAAACAAAGTTTAGCCCGCTCATAGTCTTGGTTCCAAAACAATGATAAAGTCGTGAGAAATATCTCTATAGAATAATAAATGTAATTGATTGATCACAGTTCGCGCTATCCATCACTGTAGAACAAATTAAGAACTCGGATTCGGTCTAGCGACAATAAGAGGAGAGGCGATGCGATCTGTCTCCTGTAAACAGCTTTGACGCTGTAGTGTTCTAAAGGTAACTAGGTATCTGAGCTTTACTTAACATTTCATATTATTTCATTATGATAAATTCGAACAAGTATACATCGCTTGTCAAAAAAATTATCTTTAAAAAAACCGTCGTCAACCAACGACAAAACATAAATCTTCTAAGTAATATACCACTATAAAGAATAAAATAATATTTTTACATGGATTTTGAAGTCGGGCGGGAACTATATTTTAATATCAATCTTAGATTTAAATTGGTCAAAATTTATTTTGTTGTTATTCCTGCACGACTTCAAAATTCGTGTAAAAAATATTTTGTTCTTTGTTGTGGTGCCTATATAATTACTTAGAATGTTTGTTTTGTGGTTTTTTGAAGTCGGTTGTTTAAAGATAATTTATTTGAGAATTTGTAGTGAATCAATAACCTATATAAAACCTACTTTAACTCTGTTCGGAGCGAACTACTATATAGATACGATTACACATCCATGCATGGAGACCTGTTTGTTTGACTCGAACAAAGCACCTGAACAAAAGTAGTTACTAGTTATTTGCTATCGTGAAATTCGTAGGCGCTCAAGCAAAATTATCCATTTTATCCGAGGTAGTTAAAAACTAATGAAATTTTGTGGGACTACCTCAAGAGTTTCTTCCACATGATGCAAAAAGAAACACGCAAATTGGTTTACAGATGCCGATGTAATCGACGTACATACACAAAAAAATACGGACTGAATTGAGAACCTTCCTCCTTTTTCAAGTTTGTTAAAAACAGACTGAGTCATATAAAATAATCAAGGTCAGTGGTGGATAACAATAATGATTCGGGTGTCTATGGCTATAATTATATTTTATTATCTATCTATATTTGCCAGGAAACGCTAAATCCGGCATCACATTTTACATTCAAAGAGTACAAATCAAAAAAGGCAGTAGGCACATTTCGTACACGCGCTGAGATACGTCTGCGGCAAGTTGGCTTAACTACAGTCCGACTGCTGAGAGAATGAGTCAGATAGCTGCAATAACATTGTACGTAAAAATCTGAAGGAAAACATTTTCTTTTAATATTTTACTGAAGTAAATTAGCTACCAGCTACATCTTACGTTCAAAAAGCTAGTAAAAGTAATCTAAATGTACTGTTTTCGTTCAGCTTTTTACAATGTTATGGCAAGTGACAGACGCATTCTTTAAGCGGCTGAACTATAGGTACTATAATTCGTGTAGTTCTTATTCGACAGAAACTTCCTCCCAAAGTTATAATACCAACCGATATCATAGCATTCCCGTATATTATCGATATTAATTTTATTAGTTGACCGTTCTAGATCAGCGGAGTGTGCGATAACCGCTCAATTAAGCGCCGCTGCCAAGTCCAATGCGACACTTAGCGCTGACCTCGGTCCTGTATGCGACCGTTGTCATTAAGCTTACTGCCACCCCTATGCTGCGATGATACAGATAGAATGAGACTGGATGACGTTGCCATACTCTATTACTGCTGCAAATCGTTTTTTGCGCAACTTGTCCTTTCCACAATGTTATTATTTCTTTGTAAGTCAAATACAATGTTTGAATTGTCTACCATAACATTTAAAGTCTTCAAGTCTTTGTCTACATTACTAAACCACGCAGAAGGGTTGTATCTAGTTGAAAGAGTTGTTCATCACTTTCCACTATGCTTTTCCACTTGTTCGTATGCGTTGCTGTTCTTTATATGCCTTCAGTGAATTTTGTGAGTTTACTTCAGTTGCTACTTTCATTAATTTTTGGGAATTAAACAATATACAAACAAGTTAACACTATAAATCTGAAATAATTGGCCTGTTATCCAAAAACAGTTGGACTGGACTATAGATCGTTAACGGTCTAAATACAGTTAGACGTTTTGCTTAGATAAGTTCTTACTGATTTTGCTTAGAAAGTACTGATTTCAGTAAAGCGATATTGAATTTATTCGTTAAAATAGATTTTAGGAGCGTTCACATTAGACGAATCTCAGTGGAACTTTGACTAATATAATGTTTTTATGTTGTTAAAAACTGTCATTTTTAGATCCAGTGTACTTACATGATAATGTTAAAAGCAGCAGATAGTTCTAAAGCAGCTCTAAAATAAATGTCTGACGCGATATAAATTGCAATTCTCTTATCACTAAAATTTGTCCCTATAAAAGTATAAATAACAATGTCTAAATCGAAAAAAGTTAAAGTAATTTGTGACTTTGGATGTTTGTGGAAGATACTCTCTGGACCGAAAGAACTGATTCTGAAAATGCGTGACATACTGAGTGGCCATGTACTGAAGCCGCGGGCAATACTTAACTTTCAATAACGAATGAAGGTGCACCCTCTTGAGGTAATAAAACTCTTCTGTACCTCTTCAACTAACACGTCCAATAACTCCAATAAGCGAGGGTTAGATCTGGAATTGGAAACCATTTCAATGCGCGCACGCGAATGTGGTGTCCTACCTTCAGTCTTTATGATCGATTTTTGTTTGAATTTCAAAGGCAAATAAGCCCTTTATATTGTTGATGGGTCATTAGGTTCCGAACGTGTATTAATTGTAAGAGCTCCGGATATTCAAGCGACCGGTGCCAATTGCAAGTCATTTTCCCAATACGAAGAGGCGACGGGTGGAGAGTCAATTTTGAAAATTTTGTTCTTTTGGTTCGATGTTTTTTTTCTAATGTAGCTCGCAAACAAGCATCTTAAATACACATAAAAAGTTTTAGAAATAAATTGACTTATTTTTTTATATTTTATTTATTAATCATATCGTTGAAAATTGTAAATTGGCAATTGTAGTCGGTTGAGGTGGTTGTATAGTATAATACTCGTAATTACTAAAGACCATACAAGAATAAATCGGCCAAGTGTGAGTCGGGTTCGCACACTGAGGGTTCCGTACCACCACAAAATTCAAAAACGAAATTACGAGTTCTAACTTTGTAATGAACAGAAACTTGTCATCGACTCACACTTGGCCATTATTTATTATTGTTGTTATACTTTAGAGTGTGTATTATGATCATGCCAAGTTTGACGTTTGTACGTATTACCCTTTTTACATTAGAGCTAATATAAAAATGCGTTAAAAAATACGTTTGTTGTATGGGGAACCCCCTTTCGTTTTGACTTTTTGACCTTTTTATTATTTCTTAGCGCCGTAACATTACATATTCTATGAAAATTTCAACTAGCTATCTATTACGGTTTGAAAGATACAACCGTTTAAAGGTAGGACGGACAGAGAGACTGACTTCGTAGGCTTAGTAATAGGGTCCCGTTTTTATCCTTTGGGTACGGAACCCTAAAAACGAAATAATAAGTGAATGCCATAAACAGCAGACGTTATAGTAAACGACGATGTTTTAGAAAGTAATTATTAAAACGCTACAGACTGCTTTAAACGTACCTATTCAGGTTTTGTTCGTAACTTGATAACATTTCGAGACTAAGCATAGTATTACTCGTGTTTTCATCATCGTGAATCGTTAGCTTTTCAATCTAAGTCTGTTAACACAATGGCCTAGATTCCTAGAATGATTGCGAATAATGTTGCTTTAATTAATTCAAAATTAAATACTAATAAGCTAACTACACTCCCAACTTGTTTTCTAGAGTCTGTTGTCAATTCAATAGTAACTGTCACAGCCAGTTTCGCTACAATCTCATAATGAATAATAGGCCTTGTAGGACCTTGACAGACGACTTATTCAGAATTCTCAAGAAGTACAACACAGAACAACATATATTATTTATGTACCTTCTTGTATACATATTGCTTTATGCCTAGCAAATGCGAACGCACGCAAATACATTGCTCGCGTTCGCTTAACGTGGTACGTTTCACCTATGGCGGGAAATTCAAATTTGAAACAGTTTTTTGTCCTTGTAGCTAGACCGGGTAATTATTTTAGAATGACACAGTGTTTGCGCAAATTGTTGGTTGCTTTTTACATTATCATGTACAGCTATTTATCAGTAACGCACCCTATTACTTACATTTGTCTGTAAACCATTTGAAATAGCAAAAATTTGTTTATTGACAAATGTAAGTAACAATGTGCATTAGAGATAAATAGCTTTACATGATTTTGTAAAGAATAGTAATTAAATTGCGCAATCATCATGATCGTTTACAATAATTACCCGGCTTAGCTACAAGGACAAGAAAACTGTTTGAAATGTGAATTTCCCGCTACAGGTGAAACGTACATCTTAAATACTCCTTAAACGAAAACAATACTTCTTGGATGCATGTTATCAAGTTTTATGACGTTACTGGCTACGTTCTGTGGTTTCAACACGAGATTTTACAGTGTTTCCCGGATGTGTACTGGATAAATATTAGGTATGTTCGTTTATATGATTAATTCAGGTTTTTTTGGCAAATTTCGTACAAACTGGTAGCATATATAGATTAGTCAAGAAATGGTAATAAATAAACAGACAAGGGTAGACTGAGGGAAACTAACTACCTACACTCTTATAAACATATCGTACATACATATAACCAGTGTTATTATTATACAATTTTGACATTTCAATTTATTTTATTCTTCTTTTTAAGGGAGTAGATTTTATTTTATTTTGTTGTAAGTATAAGTAATAAGTATAAGTTTTAGTGGTGTAAAACTACCAAATTGAAGTCTGGTAGCTTTCCAACTCGGGAACTTGACAACACCAAGTTCTAGTAGTCCTTTTCATGAAAGAAGTCCCACGGCAAACAGCGGAACTAAATTTCCATGTTGTAGTTGTCAGGTGTTGTTACTGTGTTTGGACGCTAGTGAGATTTTTATTAATTTTCCATCGTTAAAGAGTCGTGTACGATGCCAAAAGTTGTTAAAGTTCTACTCGAGAAATGATACTAATAGTGATTGATACGCGATGACAGCGCCGCGTCTGGGGGACTTCAAACATGAAAAGCACTCTAAGTAATCGATTTTATAATTATTATGTACAAATATTCCTTTTTTCGTTTAGACTAATTATGTACTTTTAATGTTTAATTTTGACCTTTAGAAAGTGTACTTGTATTTGTACCCAATTGAAATAAAGATACTGAACTGAACTGTGTTCTACCTTGTTAGGTACCTCTGCCTTAATAATATTTGTGCATGACAGGTTTATGGACTGTGATTATTACTATCATTTTGTTGTTATGATGCGCGTTTTCCGTTCTTGCCAGGTCTTTGTTATACGTTACTATATCCTTAAGTATAAGAGTGACGCGGAAATATTACCATAACGCAGATCCAGCATCAGCGTACCCGATGTCATTAAAAACAACTGTTTTCCCGCTATGTAATAGCTGTAGAGTTTGCCACTTTTTCTTAAATTTTCATGAAATTTTGAGCGTGGCCATCGCAAGCGGCGTATCTGCCAGAGGAAGTTTGAGCATTAGCAGAACCGGAAAAAGGGGGGCGAAAAAGTTGAAGACAACTTCCTAAAGGAAGACACTAAAATCGCGGAGCTTTGAAAGTTAAGTTTAAAGCTAACGCCGGATTTTGAACGGTAGCTAAATAGGATTAAGCGTCAAGCTTAAGCTCTTTTCGTGTTTTCGAAGCGACCGGTTTTCATTAATTGGGTTTCGAAAAATTCATGAAGAAGGATTTTAGATTTTCTGCAAAATTATACCGGGCTTACATGAAACTTATGTTAGTTTCATGTCAATAAATGATTCTGATTATGGTTCATGACATCGCGGATTAGTCCGCGTTTGACAACCACTCGCCTGTTGGTAAGCGACGATGTGGTCGAAGATGAAGCACGCAGACTTAGAAGATAGCTATTCTTTCTGGCCATGAAAAGGCCCAGATTATACCTCTCAGGAAACAAAGAAGCGGGAAGGTTGTTCCAATCCTTGGCCGTACGGATTAGAAACGTAGTATAGAAACGTTTAGTACGTATCCAAGGAAAATTCACAATGTATGGGTTGTAGTGGGCCGTAGTATTCCATGTAGTTTTCTAATTTAAATATACTCAAATACGCATATTAAAAAAAACTGTGTTACAAAAACAATACTTGTTAACCTTGTCAAGGTTATACCATACGTACCAGTTAAACCAGTAGGTAAATTAAGAATAGCAAAAAACTGCTGAAAATTCGTCATCAGAAAAAAGTCGAAGAATCAAACGTAACAAACTGGAAACGCAGACGTTCCGTAAATGAGCAACTAACGAGAATAGTTAAACGGACTTGTAATTTGCATACAGATTGGCTTTCGGGGATAAACGGTCCATTTGTATTCAAACGCTGGAGACGGCTCGGCGGCCGGCCGTTTATCCAGTTCAGGATTTGGATCCGGCTGTATCACTTATCGATAATCATTGCTTCTTCATTGGTGCTACGGAATAGGTTCCTATGGGAACGTTGTAGGACATTATGGAATAAAATAAAACCGGCCAAGTCCAAGTGGGGCTCGCTCACTGAGGGTTCCGTACCACCACAAAATATAATAATTATCAATTTAAAAACTGACTTCAAAATTAGTAAAGTATGGTGGCATTTCGATTCGATCTAATGACGAGGTCATCTAAATAGCAAAATACGTTTCTCAACCTGGAAATAAACATAAATTAGTCACCGACTCGCACTTGGCCAGTATTTATTATTTGTTGATATACTTTAGAATGTGTACTATAATCATGCCAAGTTTGACGCTTTTACGTATTACCTTAACATACATATTACGTAGAAAAATATACGATTGTTGTATTGACACAACCCCCCCCCCCCCCCCCCCCCCCTTTTGATTTTACTTTTTGCCTTTTTTATTGCTTAAGTATTTAATCCGCCGTAATATTACATATTCTGTGAGAATTTCAACTGGCTATCTATTACGGTTCGAAAGACAGCCGTTAATAGGTAGGCCAGACGGACGCACAGACAGGCAGACAGACATCGTAGACTTAGTAATAGGGGCCCGTTTCAGTATTTCGCATTATGTGCATCGTGAAAGCGTCTCCTTGCATCTTTTCTCCAATCTTCTGGTCTTTATTTTGCTCCTCACTAAAATTCCGTGTCTAGGATGACATGAATTCACACAGAATCGGAGAAATTATCCTTACCCAGAAGACATATATAAATTCAAACATCAGAAAAACGTTCATAAACAACATCTTCATCTATACTAATATTATAAAGAGGAAAGATTTGATTGTTTGTTTGTTTGTTTGCAAAAACGAAACTACTAAACCGATTTCAAAAATTCTTTCACTGTTGGGAAGCTACACTTATCTTCGGGTAATATAGGCTATATATTTTTTTTTTGTTGTACAGTACAGTACAGTACAGTACAGTACAGTACAGTACAGTACAGTACAGTACAGTACAGTACAGTACAGTACAGTATTAGTATGATTCATCACTAATCCTAATTAATATTTCAACCAATATCATCAGATTATTATCATCACCTTATTATCAGAATTTCCTAGAATTTGTATGAAGCAACAACAACGGTAAGCTTCTCGTTTGCTGCATTGTGGCTCGTATGACAAATTTATCGATTTATTAGTTATGTGAGTGAAAGACAATGAATGGGCAGTGGCCGTCGAACGCAGATGAGGTGAATGACATACGAGAATGGTAGAGCCCAGTTAATCCTCAGTTGATTGTGACGGAGAAGCGAAAATAGATCAAATTAGTGGTGAGGTACGTCATTGCGTTCACGGAAGAATGGTTCCATAGATAACTGTATTAAAATCACGCAATCATGGAATACGGATAAATTGTCATCGATTTCGTAAAATTCCGTTGTACCTCTCTCTAAACTAAACTAAATTTGACAGCTTTAAAATTATTGCCATTAAATTTTGACGTATTGAAATGAAAAGAGACGCCGATAATTTTAGTCATGTCAGATTAGTTTAGAGAATGATACAACAGAATTGATGACAAAGCTTTAGTGGTGTACAAGTAGAGGATGATAGTACAGTCACTTGTAGCCTAAGGTTACACAGAACGGCACAATTATACTGAAAGGAGGTAAAAGCGTATTCATAATAAAATTATGTATAACTTTCAGTATGGGAGTGACCCTGATAACGCGAAAAAATCAGCTGTTCCATAGAAAATGTCATCCCCACTCGACGAAATTTATGGCCGTAATATTTTTTCGCAATTTCATGGTTAGTTCCATGGTGAAAATTGATAATGAGTTCAGCCGAAAGGAGGGGTCCTTTCGGCTTAGTACCATTAATTTGTGTCACCATGTTTAATTTCATATCAACAAAATAGAAAAGTATAATTATGCTAACCTACCGACAATACTCGCTTACTGTCGGTAGTTTAGCATTTACTTACAAATATCACAATTAAAATTACAATAAATTTCGCATAAGCCTTGTTTGTATTGCGAACTTTCCAATATAGGGATTGCAAAATGATTATGACTGAATACAAACACGTGAAACAATGGATATCATAATTCAATTTAATATCGGAAACTGGCTTTAAACCTTGCAAATGGAAATTAAATTATTACCTCACAGAATTTATTTATTAAAGAATAGTGAAATATAATGAGCTCGCTGGAAGTATGAATCATAATTTCAGCTCTGCAGTAAAGCCAAAACGTGTTGCGTAAATGGACACATTGGACACTTCATTTATACAGATGTAGGTATAAAGAGGAAAAAATATATTAAATTATTACTATGAAGTTTATTTCTCAAAATAATTTATAAACATTCATTATTAAATAAATAGAAATAAACTATACCAGGGAGATATGCCTTAGTACAATTATTGTACATGATCAAATGCCAACCTTATTAAAACCTTATAAAAAAAAAACACGAAGCCATAAGCTAAACCGATATAATCCGGAACGTGGATATTCGCCAAGGAACCAGAATTACCAACATAGCTATTAAAATTTGGAAGTTGAAGTGGCGATGAGCAGGCCACATCGCTCGAAGAACCGATAACCGACGGGGAAGAAAGGTTCTTGAGTGGAGACCACGAACCGAAAAACGCAGCGTAGGTACGCCTCCCAGTAGGTGGACCGACATCGTGAGAGTCGTAGCCATCGCGGGCATTCAATGGATGCAGATGGCAGGCTGTCGTTCAGTGTGGAGGTCTTTGAATCAAATATATCTACTATGGAAAACTAGCTTTTGATTTCACATTTTTTCTGAATTTGATTAGGTCGCAGGATCTGTTTATGAAAGTAAAACCTGTGCTTAGGAAGCGAAGCGACCGGAACCCGTTGAACTGTACACAAGTTTAAGACAGACTAGATACATTTCATACAAAGTTTAGACAAGGGAAGCAAGTCACTCGACTCACATTGCCCTTAGCCTCACGGCACTCTATGTGAGAAAGTCGTGTCTGTTACTGAAACTTTGGCTTAATTAGTCGTATAATTGGATTAAAATACGAGGAAGTAACATTACAAAAGTGAACAGACAAAGCATTAAAATATATTCTAACTTTTAGAATTAACATTAAAATTTCGCTAATAAAATTATCTTTTGTTTGAGAAAAGAATTGATACAGTAAATCTTACCGAGAGACGATAATTTGAACATTACGTCCCATTATGTTAAGTATGACTTAAAAAAATACGGATCGAATTGAGAACCATTCTCCTTTTTTGAAGTCGGTAATGTGCGCCATTTGTCAAAATCTCAACTATTACGTCTCATCGTAGCGTGGCTAAACTAAACACGTGTATAAACACGAAGGTATATGTGTTTATATATAGGTACGAGTGCTAGCTTGCCTACGGTTTTGTACGCGTATACTGTCATGTGAAATTTCAATCTCCTTTTACCCCTCTTAATTCGACTGTCACAAAATCCTTGCTTAGCTAATCTTACCCCATAAGGAGCTACTGCTAAATTTCAATTTTGTAGATCATGGTAGTTTTAGAGATTTCGCGATGATTCAGCCTATCAGTTAATGGTTTTTCTCTCTTAAACATAAATATAAATTATATTATGTACCTATTTATGTTTGCTGTCGAGAATGCCGTCACTAACAACGACCATTCATTAACGAAGTCGGTAAGCCAATGATTTCACACTGGTGCGAAGTGTACTTAACTTGCTAGCACCACTGACCACTGAGTAGGTACAAATGGAAAACTACGTAAAGCAGGTGGGCATCCAATTAATCTACTAAAGTGGAAACTTCAGATTGACATATCGGGTACGGGCCTCGTCCTGTCCAGAATGTAGGGATTGATTTAATCGCCTGCCAACCGCATCGTATCCAAACAAGCAACGTTGATGTAGGTACGTGAAACTTGCGTTTCACTTGACCTGCGAATTTAGACCGTAAAGCAGGCCCAGTTGCGGCCATAAGTGTAATACACAAATTTGTCGGGCTGTTCCCCCTGAGCTTGGGCGATTTGCTCTCAATGAGACATACGAGAGGGTTCTCAGCGCAGATTGGATGTCAAGCGTATATAGCGTATTCACACACTGTTTTTGCCAACGACTCGAACACAAGTTAATTTTTTTGATGAAATTGCTTTGATGGTTCTTTTGACTAAGCCGACTAAATATGATGTCTTTTCACAACACGAAAACAAATAATCTACTAGAAAAATATGGTATGGCTAAGATAAATTGCACAACAAAAGATAGATAATGGCGCTCTTTTAATTTAAAAAAAAAAAAAAAAAAAGGTTCTCAATTCGGCTGTATTTAGGGAAAACCGGGACCCTATTACTAAGCCTACGATGTCTGTCTGTCTGTCTGTCCATCTGTCCGTCCGTCCGTCTGTCCGTCCTACCTTTAAACCGCTGTATCTTTCGAACCGTAATAGATGGCAAGTTGAAATTTTCACAGAATATGTATTGATACGGCAGATTAACTAAGAAAATAATAGGAATAAAAAAGCCAAAAAGAAATAAAAATGCCAAAAATAAAAACGAAAGGGCTATATACCACTAGTATGCCACAACACTACACCAAACACCACTATACCAAAAGTATTTTTGTATTAGCTCTAATGTAAAAACATCAATACGTACAGGCGTCAAACTTAGCATGATATAGTACACACTCTAAAGTATAACAAAAAATAATAAATAATGGCCAAGTGCAAGTCTATGATAAATTTATGTTCATTACCAAGTTATACTAATTGTGTTATACTCGAGCGTCACTGTAGCAAAGTATTAAATATGTGTCTGCGTGGCAATTGTTTCGACAATTTTGGAAGGCGTTAAGCCAGAGCAATAACTGTTGGTTGTATTTTGTGGTGGTTTCGCACTTGGCCGAATTATTTATAATTCCTCATAATTCCGTCGTTTATGAACCCATTTGGATTTTTTAATTCAAAATGTATACTTATTCATAAGGTGATGACTCTCAGCCAACATTGACTTTAATTGCTGTATTTAAGTACTTACTCTTATACAGAAATCTTACTAATATTATAAATGTGAAAGTTTGTGTGTAAGTGTGTATGTTTGGCTGGACTCAACGCCGAAACTACGAAACCGATTTAGATGAAATTTTGTATAGAGATAGCTTACTTTTTATCATCATCATCACCGTTTTTCATCAATATGCGGGTGAAACCGCGGGGCTCAGCTAGTATAATTATAATGGTAGCAACGGTAAATTAAAGTTCTCTACGTGATGTTTCATTAAGTCAGTGAGTCAACGTGGTGGTGGAAAACAGCCACAAAGCGTTTCGCTTATTTGAATACAAATTGAATTCAACGAGCTGATGCATAATTTGGAATTCGTAGGAGCCACTGTTGAGCATTCGACAGCCACTATTAATTAAATGAATACCACTTAATATGATACCTGTGAAAAGTGTGAAAGATTTACGATTCACCATTATAGTGGTGTCGGTAGGTCGGTACTGTCAGTTGCAAGTAAACCATAACATAAATATTTATTATTTTATGTTAGTAATTTAACGAAATCCACTCTCAAACTTTCTCTCCTAGAATTTTACGAATAACTACTTTTGTAAATTGAAGGTAATATGTAGAGTTTTTCCAAAATTTAAAGCCGTTATTTTCAATACCTAAATAATACAGATCTATTTATTCACCATCATTATCAGCCAGAAGACGTCCTCTGCTGAATATAGGCCTCACCCTTTAACCTCCATACTGAACGAAAGTCTGCCATCTGCATCCACTGGATGCCCGCGACTCATACAATGTCGTCGGTCCATCTAGTGGAAGGCCTACCTACGCTGCGTCTTCCGGTTCGGGGTCCCCACTCAAGAACCTTTCTTCCCCATCGATTATCGGTTCTTCCAGCGATGTGGCCTGCCCATTGCCACTTCAACTTGCAAAATTTAACAGCTATGTCGGTGACTCTGGTTTTTTGGCGAATATCTACGTTCCGGATTCTATCGCGCAAAGAAACTCGGAGCATAGCTCTCTCCATTACCCGCTGTGTGACTCTGAGTTTTTCCAAAAGGCCAACAGCTAAGGACCACGTCTCAGTACCATATATATATATATATATATGGTATTATATATGTCATCACTGGCAACGCACACTGATCTATTTTTTACAGAAATTGAAATTTCTATTAGTAGATCTTCATATTTCATAGAATCAGACCTTTTAAATAGAATGCAGTAAATAAATACAAAATAAATTTCGTTTACGCGTATTATCTTGAAAATATTATCTGACAAAATAAAGACTGACGTTACACGAGTGGTTAAATGATAAGCATTATACGAAGGCCATATCAATTGCAGCGCCACCCGGAACAATAAATGAAAAAATCCTTCAAAACATTCACAACAGTTTCAAGCGTCATGGAACTAAAAACAACAACCTGTAGATTTTTTTACACATGGCTTGTAAGTTTTTTGCTAACTGTTTTCGATGACTGACGTTTAGTTTATATGGGTGCAACTGGCTACAACAAATTTCTTACAAAAATGCCTTGAAAGCCGTTCTAATTTAAACAAAAAAAACTTTAAATAATTTTCTTTTCTGTGGTTATAGCGCCACTTTGACAGTTGCGTACCTGTAATAGCAACGAACTGTGACAGCTTTGCTACCAAAGTATTTTGGTCGTTTGGTGGTGGTAGTGGTGGTGGTTGTTTCTAAGGCTAAGATAATAATACAAGCTTATCCCATTTCTTGGAACCAATAACCTAAATCATCAAAATCCTGCACGTTTGATATCCAGAATCCCCTTTGTAAGCTAAATCTTAACTCACCAACCGCAGTTCCTTCTTATCTCATACTGCATAGGATAACCGTTATGTAAATTATGATGACACTCAATATTCTGTGTGGAGTGGAATCGTGTCTTGAAAATATTGGCACATAAATCAGTAACTGGACACAAGATAGCCTTCCCATTGTATTGGAGATCCTGGCTCCTTGTGTCCATTATAATGGGCTTACAGAAGGATGTTTAGGAGCATGGAAATCTACGGCACATCGCTTTCTCTGAGAACACAGCATTTGAGTTATATGATAAGTTTCGATGGCGCGTTTTATTCTATTGTATGTTAGTTTGGTATGTGAAAAATGAATCGGATTTTTTGTAAGAATTCCGTCTATTACCTTTGGATATACTTTAGTATTTACATTCGAGTTTGCGACTTTAGAAAGCTTAGTACTTTCTTTTCGACTGTAATGCGCGTACTTTATTTGCGTTGTCAGTAAATTATCTTTATGCCTTTTGTAATGTTTTATCTGGTTTTCCTTTAAGGTATATTTTATATTCAGGGCCTTTATATTCTTAAAAGGCTTTGTATTTGTAGTCTCCAATAGGCTAATATTATTTCTACGCTTTTTGTATAAGATATATTTATTATCAAATCATTTCATGTTTAGTTTATATGAATTCTACAAAGTAGCAATTGATGTAAAAGTTGATCTTTTTTGTATTGATAACCTCGAAGTAAATACTTATGCGTAGTTTTAAAATGTATTTTTATAACAACTAACATTTTGGTGCTACTGTGTGGTGTAGCGTAGTCACGTAGGACCAGAAAACTGTTTTTTTTTGTTTGTTATTTTTGTTAAACAGATTGGATTATTATGTGATAGGTTAAGCAAGATAGTACCTGAAATACATAAGAAGCAGAAATACGCGAGTGAAGCGGGATTTTTTAATATCTTTTTGTTCAATGTGAATCTAACTTTGGTTGCGGCGCACTGCAACAAAGGTAACAAAGGTATACGCTACGCCACTGACCCTTTTTAGGGTTCCGTAGCTCGACAAGGAATCCTTATAAATTCTTTCTGTCCGTCTGTCTGCATGTCTGTATGTCCGTCCGTCTGACAGCGTATAGGTTCAGTAATAGAGTCCCGTTTGGGTACGGAATCCTAAAAAGTATATGTCATGTTGGTATTATGCACCTCTGAAATTTCAGAGTCAGAAGTCCACAGTGCTTCGTTCTTTTTATTTTTATATGACCACCAATTTCTGAACTAAGATGATTGTGACCACAATTATGTGACTTTGGCTACGAAAAACGGAACCCTACCATATGCGTGCCTCGAGTCTCGACACGCTCTTAGTCATGTACTTTTATGATGTGCTTATTTGTGTGTTTGTTTTTTAGCATAATATGTCTGAAGAAATCTTTTATTTATATTAATCTCTTTTGTTTCAGCGGTGTGTCCCATTAAGCAGTTTCAATGTGCGAACGGGAAGTGTATACCGATATCGTGGGTGTGTGAGGGAGAGAACGACTGCGGCGACAACTCCGATGAAAACATTGATGAATGCAAAAAAGGTCAGTAACATTTATTTTAGGCACGGAATTCTCTTTATTATATCATCATCATCATCATCAGCCAGAAGACGTCCACTGCTGAACATAGGCCTCCCCCTTTAACCTCCACACTGAACGACAGCCTGCCTTTTGCATCCACTGGATGCCAGCGACTCTTGCTATGTCGTCGGTCCATCTAGTGGGAGGCCTACCTACGCTGCGTCTTCCGGTTCTTATATTATATAAACTTTATTATATAAACTTTAGGTAATATACACCAATCGTTTACAATACACCGGCTTTTATTAGTATTCTATTTGAAAATACCTACTACGTTACTTTATGAAATGGTCAAGATTCATTCATTCATCAGTTTTCAGCATTCCATTTGCAAACAAATTATTCTATAGAAGCATTTGTATTGAATACCGAAGACAAATCAGCGCTTATTGGAGTTCCCAGTTCGAATGGCTCGTGCAATAAATTAATAACAATTCCATTCTCAATGTCGCTTGGAGACAAACGCTACCTTCTCTACCATTCCGGTAAGTGTAGAGTAAAATAGACAAAGGAGAAATGCGACCCACAAAGGCAAGGGCATATAGCCTTATTATCTATTCTATGCAAGGAGTCCCAATTCATCAAAAAGAAGTGAAATCGATCATTTATATGAAATGTTTAAATATTTAGCCCTTATTTATGTCAACAGGCTGTTTTAATAGGTATAATGCTAAAAGTAGCAGTCCAGCAATTGGTTGAAAATACACTTGACCTTTAGTCGCCTGCTAATTAACTCTATTGTACGTAGATGAACAGGGTTACACGAAAGAGTGATCCTGAGCCAAAAGGGGGTCATTGCATGTACAAAAAATTACCAATAACTTTTACAATGTGACCAACCCTAAAATCGCAAAATATCAGCTGTTCCACACATTTCGTTGTGTGAAATTTTTCTATGGATTAGCTGCCTTTTTGTGCGAATTTAGTTCCAATATTCCAATCTCAGATCAGACAAACAAGAGAGATATGCGTTAGTACAATTATCGTTCGTGTTTATAATTATGTCTAAATTTTTCATACATTATTTTCGCTATAGGTACCGATAAACCGCCAAAAACGGTAAGCATGGCTCACTTACTCATATTTAACACACACTGAAAAACTCAGCAGTGACACTAATGAGCTAACATTAGTTAATAATTAACATTAATTAAATCAATCAATCAATCAATAGTTTATTTAATAATCTTAACCTATTACTACAAGCATTATGGTTATTATTAATTAATTAGCTAATTATCATTAGCTAACATTAGTTAATTAGCTAACATTAATAGTGCACATACAAAAAAGGGCGGCAAGGTCGTCTGCATGAGTCCGGTTAAAGGCATCCAGACTCATTTAGACTGGATGAGTTCACACCCGCCACGCACCTTACCATATTTCTCTTGTTTGGGTTATCTGAAGTTCCAATAGTAAAAGTTATACATAATGATGACAAAACTTCTTTCCGGGTTATTACCACCGTTCTGTGCAACCCTGTAAATGTTAAAAGACTGTCCCAAAAGATCTAAATATAGCTACAGAAGGCCATGTCAGATTTCAAGTGACAAAAGGAGTTGCTGGCCGGCCATCGATATGTATTGGGAGGAAATAGCTTTGGTAACTTGACGGCTTGCTTCTAATTTCAGATTCAATTTAAACCTCTCAAGTTATTCAATTTAATTCCCTGAAGCAATTTATGGAGATGCCAATATCAATACATCGCACCGGCACGCCAAAGAGAGATTATTGAATTTACGAGTATGGTCGGTCAAGAAGATATTAATGCTTATCTGCAGTTCCTTTGATCTATTCATGTTCTGCGTGACAGAGAGAGGTATTGTACTACGGGAAACGGGGAACTATCACATCTATTTTGGTAATATGTGTATTACACATAATGTTAAATATCAAGAAAAGGTGATCCGAAATTTGTATATCGATATGTTTATTTAGTACTTGACACTCAAGCCATCGTATGTGCGACACACCCTAGTTTGAGGACTCTTCCGCGATGTATTATTATAGGCAGGTGGCAAGTTATATAACTGGAAATTGCGAACAGTACGTGAACGGTACTTTAAAATTGATATTTGACAACAATTCGCTACCAGAAATACCATTAACAATCTTTTACAATGTATTTCGCTGTACAGTGTGCACAAATCAGTTATATTTCTTCTACTCTCAAGGGTTTTCATTTTGAATTTATATTTTTACGTATTATATGAAGTTTAGTGCACCGCAAAAATCTGATAAAACACTTTTGTGGATGGCTATACAATAATCCAATATAAGCGGCAATCTTGTTACATCTAGTACTGATGTGTGTTACGATAGATTTGATAATAAATCCTATGAAAAATGTCATGCAAAAGTGTACTCTACGAATGAAGAATACGTCCTTGTATCCATTCGTTTGTAAGTAAACTAGGCATGTTATTGTATCGTAGTTTTCTTGAAAGCGTCCTTGTAACCTTTGTAGTTCGAGGCACTGTAAAAAAATACTGCTTGTATTTTTCCGTGAGAAACTTGAAACTGGGGTAGTTGTATTTGAGACAGGAGTTGGGCTATAATTTCTGTTAATTGAAAAAAGGATTTTTTACTTAAAAGTGAACATTAAAAGGCTGAAAATTATAGGGAAGAGCACAATATTGACCTACAAAAGTTATACTGAATATTTTAATACGATGAATGTTTTCAGCATTACGGAAACGGCCGGAAAGTATTTTCAACATTTTAATGAATAACACTAGAGTTTAAAACGGTTCGAAAGTTTTTTTTTATTCGAAGTTCGTTTCACAATTAAGAATTTACAATTGAAAATTATGAATTCTGCCGGTCGTCAAGTTTTTGAAATGTCGATCATTTGTAACGGTTGTTTTAGTTATTTACTAGCTTTTACACGATTGCTTTTGTTTATATGGTAAGCTATACTACTGCGTTTCTTTACAAGATAAAGGCATAACATCCCTATAATATTAACAATAATAATTTATATGCCAAATTTTAATCAGATCAGCTCAACAGCCACAAGTTATCTCCCGCATTCTTCCGCACGTGTTCAATATTTTTGATGATAAAAATTTGGAATAATTTACTTATATTTGCAAATTTTGGTACTCCTCTGCCACCTTATAAAATATTGACACGATAATTATATTATACTATTGGCATGTTATTCTAAAGATAATAATATATACCCAATCGGTTATGATGTTTTTTTTAGTTTCAGAAATATTGAAATCTTGCGAAAGATTTAGCTATGGCTGGCGCAATGAATCGGTCACTCGCCAAGGCGCCCATGGATGTCTAAAAAAAATTTGATTATACTTTCACATCACATCCCATCATCAGCCATTAAATGTCCAATGTTGAACAAAGGCCTCCCTCTTAGAGAGGGGTGTTGCCACAATCTCGACGCTACTTATATACTTATTATATTTTACTTTACCTCAAAACGCAACAAACTGACAAACTTAAAGAAACATACAAAAAGCTAATTTCACACTAAAGATAATATTTGTGAGAAGTGAGAAGTGTGATATACTTAAGTAAGTTAAACATAATGTAGATAGGTAGTTAATATGTAAACCCATTGAGTATAATCTAATTTAAATAATTATGTACAAGTAAGTAGAACATGTACATGTATTGGTAGGGATGTGAGAATGAGCTCGTTTGCTAGTTGATTGCCATTTGGCTTCGTTTATTGATGGGATCACCCGACTCCGCGGCGCCCGTGCTTGGGACGCTAGTTCGCATGCGTAGACTAGGTAAGGTAGGCAAAAGCGTTATCATAACTTAACTGTTGACAAATTATCTATACTTCTAGACTTAATATTATAAAGAGGAAAGATTTGATTGTTTGTTTGTTCGTTTGTTTGCATTGAATAGGCTCCAAAACTACTGAACCGATTTGAAAAATTCTTTCACTGTTGGGAAGCTACACTATCCCCGGGTGACATAGGCTATAATCTATACCCGTGCGAAGCTGGGGCGGACCGCTAGTTATATTATAGTTTTAATTAATGGTTTCTGTGAAGTTTCTATTCTACGTAAAATTGCTTTTGTTTAGTAGATTCCCCCCCCCCCCCCTGAAAAAACATGGTATTTAATTTGTCTGTAATATTAAGAACTACGAGTATCTTTGACGAAATAACTTCGACTTCGACTTTCCTATTAGGGTACAATTTATGACTCCTATTATAATTCTGTTATAACCAAATTTTTATTATTTCAAACGATTTATTGACAGATGTAAGTAATAAGTTGCGTTACTGATAAATAGCTTTACATGATAATGTATAGAATAATCATCGAAAAATATTACATAACGGCTTACACTCACGTTATGTTTCACGTCTCCGGAAGCGCGCGTATTCCCTGATGAAAGAGCTCTGATGGCTTTGAAACCGGTCGCTCGTCTGATAAACAACGTTAGTGTAAACCGTTATGTAATAATTTATAATGAATCCTTACGCGAGTTTTGATGAAATAATCATTGATATTCGCAAACACCGTGATCGTTAACAATTCAGCCTAGCTCCAAGGACCAAATTGAATGTCCCGCCATAGGTGAAAAGTTCACGTTAAGAAGGTTTCTGAATTAATATCATTGGGTACGCAAAACCTTTTTTGTATAATTTTGTTGTGAAAAAAAAAAAGAAAAAAAAAAAACTGCAATTTTGGGCGCTAAGGCATAGATAAGAAACTAATAACGTTTGCACATTACGAAAGAGACATCGTGAGATCGGACTATAAAACTACTAACGTTTAATATCCTTTCAACTGCGTAAGCTTAGTGGAATCGATTTCAATATCGTTAAAATCTAGTAGCGAAAGTTGAGCGGAATCTCGCATGAAATGAATTCTTGCTCGTACGTATCCGAACCGAACTGAGCAGTTCTGGAGTAAAGTTACTGACGCTGTTCAAAAGTTCTGTAACTGTAACTGATGACGCCTCACAGTCTGCAGCTTTGTAGCAGCTGGCCGTGTTAACTATCTATCAATTAATCCACGTTAATTAGGTACCTGCTATTTGTAATGAGACAATGAACTAAACTACGTGTTTTAAAAGATTTAAATAAGTATGTAGGTACTCGTATATATACAGACGTGAGTTTATTTCAGCCTATCATGTTTCTCATTGTCATTGATATAAACGATAAAATATAAACAATTCTAATAAAACTACTACTTGTCATGTGTAAGAGTTGATTGCCACATTGTAAGTCAAATCAATATCAATCAAGGCAATATAGTTATATTTAAAGAAATAAGACAGCAGTGTGTCTGTCGCTGAGTACCTGACTCACTTAAAGCTGTTTAATAGTTCAGTAGGGACAGTGGATCTGTGTCTCCGAAGTTAGCTGCAAGACCTGCGCAGTAGCTATTTATGGGTCGCAAGGGATGTGATACTTGCGCAATGGTTCGCAGAGCCTAACTTCAGAGACACTAAGATGCGTTATGCCTACTGTATATACATGGTTCGTTAGTACAAGCTAATGAATAACAATCTCTGTTATGTAAAACTATGAAAATTTAAGGTGTCCCACAATAATTTTCAGTTTTCGTTCGTTCTGTAACGTTCCTAGCATGAAAAGTTTTATTTTCTAATCTAGAGTACAATCTATTTCTAGCTCGCGTCTTCTATCCAAACTATTTTGGCGAGATCGATTAACTCAAACAACCAAAGCTTGATTTAGGTTATTTACTAGCACTATTAAGTCTTAATCAGGTCAGTAATGCAGTTTGGGATACGGTTGAAATTTTTTCAAGAACTGATACCGGCTTATTGACTTTGACATTGTGGTTAAACTGAGGGTATCAGTAATAATAATAAGTATTATAGTTCAAACAAAATATCACGTGTCTCAATAAAACAAACCAAACTGGCTCCATGATCAGATCAGTGTAAGAAACTGATCAATTTTTGCGATTTTTCATGATTAAATAAGTAAGGGTAGAAGTACACAATAGCTGCTCTTTTTGCCGGACTCACCTGCAGTTTTACAGTCAGTACCAGTTTACCATTGTAACATGGTCGAAACGTCGAGCTAAGGTATCTATTTTTACAAGGTTTTATTTAACTTGCAATGTTTGTATGTTATTGTTTAGGTCAAATCTTGCAACCTGAATTAGAACCACTTCCTCTTATCCTACGGAGTCGAATTTTTTCATGTTGATTTAGTTCCGATGACACTGTATTTTATGGTAAGCATGACATGAATCGACATCCAAGATGAGCTCCAGATAAAGGAACTCTTCAACGTTCAATTAGTTACAATTGAAGCTAATAAAAGCATGTTAATAATAAAAACTGTGCTAAGAAAAACCGCGCAATGAAAGCTACGTGATGGAAAAGTTCCTGACGCGTCTGTCTTTCCGTCGTTTCCTTTCCCCATTATCTTTATTCTCCCTATGTAATTTGCGGTGGCATGGAGACCAAATCCGCCGCGTCTGAGGAATCATTGTTCTGAAATGTTCTGGCCTCGTCTGTAACTACGCAGGTGTAACTGCAAATTGGTAACGGTTTATCTTACACTCTTGAACATATCGTTTGCGGCCGGTTATTTTTACATGCCTTATTGGGATGGTAATAAGAGACTGCCTATTTTTGGAGACGTTGCTAAAAAGGTTGTCGTGTGGGTTGTCAATTTTCTGCGCTGGAATTTGAGCCTAATACAAATTCTACAAAAAGAATCAGAGTGACATTTTAGGTACCTACTGCATTTTTTTTAGTGCTATGTGATTTGATAAAAACGTAAGAATTTCAATTATACTGTTTAGTCAGTAGGTGTCTTCAACCAAATTACTAGGTTTAAAACGATGAATGCAAAATGAGTCTGTTAATACCCCAAAAATCTTTTTCATTACCAACGCCAAGCTAAAAAGAACTCCTTAAACAAACAGTTAGATTTAATTATAAATTTGATTTAATATTTGGCCGGGAATTGAGAAAATTTCACTCATTATTTCGCCAACCGCGCCGTAAAGTCGGAATGAAATCCGCCCTTTTGAGCTAAAATGTGATAAAAGTTTTCGTCTATCAGATGAAGGCGTTCCGCTGCCTCAAGATTTCGTAGAGTTGCTTTATTTCATAACCTTTTGCTGATGTTTTGAAGAATATATTGTCAAAATGCATCAGTTTAAATATATTTTTTTATGTTAAAATATTTCTATTTTTTTTTAAGTCATTAATTCATCATATTTTACTTTAGCGCCCGTCAATTTTCAGTCTATTTTTTCAAAATATCTAACTAAGAGTGCGTTTTCGTTGTTTTCGTTCCCTATCTGTATAATGTAGGGACGACATAAATGCCCACGTTCTATGCAAAAAAACAGGCCTGAGTAAATTTTCTCGAGATGGTATTTCAAAAACAGGCCGAAAGTGATGCTTGTTCTTCATGAGGTTAACAATTTAATAATAATATGAAACAAATTATTAGAATCTTCCTTTTTCAGGGTTCCGTACCCAAAGGGTAAAAACGAGACCCTGTTACTAAGCCTACAATGTCTGTCTGTCCGTCCGTCTGTCCTAACTATTAACGACTGTATCTTTCGAACCGTAATATATACGAATATGGAGTGCGAAGGTACTCCAGGGACTTAGGGTATAGTATGTTCTTACTTGTCGCGTCTGTATTATGTGGGTTTATATATGTATATATATATATATATATATATATATATGTATTATACTATGTATCATTTAGTAGTATCTATTTAATGGTATCATTAAAAGTGTTTTAGCATCCCTCGTCGATTCTGTTACGTAAATTCTTTCCATCCATTGGTTGCCTGGAAGAGATCGGTTTTAGCGATAAGGCCGCCACTTGTGGCACTAGCTCGTAAGCGTTTTCTATCGTGTAGTAATTTTTATTTCTGGTGTACACAATAAAGAGTTTCTATCTATCTATATAGCCAGTTGAAATTTTCACAGAATATGCAACGTTATGGCGAATTAAAGTTATAAGATTTTTTTTTATAAATAATGTCCACGTGCGAGTCGGTTACAAATTTCTGTTCATTACCATGTTATAATTGTGTTATACTCGAGCGCATGTAGCAAAATAATTAACAGCGGCTACGACCAATTGGTTCGACAATTTTGGAAGGCGTTATAATGACTCTTAATTCGGTCACTTGGACGATTTTATTGTATTTTGTGGTGGAACGGAACCCTCAGTGCGCCAGCCCATATCGCTCTTGACCGGTTTATTTGCAAATCAGTCGAATCAGTTATCTCTAAACGTGATAGCAGTAGCAGAAAGCGGACTCTTAAGGGCGATTCCAATAAAGGGTAGAATAAAATCACTCAATGCACAAAACAGATCAACCTGTGAACTACGGTGCGTTACGAGTTGCCTACATCAATAACTTACCCTAACAACCCACCCTTATTCCTTCGTCCAATTTATGTACGTCACCTGCATTTGATTCCGGATTTTTCACAAAGATGTAATAAAGTGCGAGTGACTCCGAAATCTGGTCACGCGCGTCTCTCAATAGCCTGCGTGCCAGAAATGTGCGTACCCTACGATATATGAAACGTAGGTAGAGATACCTCTCGTGAAATTCGGCTTTGTGCGAGTAATACCTGAAATATTGACCCAAGAAATATGGCGGTTTCTTTGGTGAAGGTATCACTATTAGGTACCATCTTCATTTGCGAACCCATGGTTGGTGAGATATATTGAAATATCATCATCATCATCATGATGATGATGATGATGATGATGATATTGAAATATCATTTTATTACTGTTGTAAAGCTAAAGATAGGATCTTTTGTATTAGCAGTAAGTATTTATGACTTTGACATTTTTAAAGAGGCACAAAATTTTAATTAATGTATGTTATTAATCGAACATAAATTATCCATTAATTTACATTTTTTTACAATTTTTTGATTGAATTTTTTTACTAAATAGTATACATAACTTTGATCATAAGTATGACATTTTACTACTATTTGGAAAGAGAAAAATAGAGAAATTGCACTTAATTATTTTAATTTGTCTATTGATATTAATTACTTATTTTAATTTGTATTGTTTTGTATAATTAATATTAAAATGTAATGGTATTTAATTAATTAATAATTAAAAGTATTAATTATATTAAGATGATTTTTAAATCTGTATCGGATATGTATCTTTCTGATATCAATAAATACCTAATGAACTATGAACTATAAGTAGGCGCTCGAGGAACCGATAACCGATACAAGAAAGGTTCTTGAGTGGAGACCACGAACCGGAAAACGCAGCGTAGGTAGGCCTCCCACTTGATGGACTGACTACGTTGTGAGAGTCGCTGGCTTCCAGTGGATGCAAAAGGCAGGCTGTCGTTCAGTGTGGAGGTAAAAGGGGGAGGCCTATGATCAGCAGTGGCCGTCTTCTGGATGATGATGATGAAGAGGCTGAGCTAATTAGATCCTACAATAAGCTTGAGTGAGAGATAAATCGTTTATTCTGATATTCGTAGATAAATATTGCTGCTATTTATTCCGCCCACCTTGGTACTGAATTATTGGCAGACTTCCACGCCGGTTTATCAGACGAAAATGTCTTCCACAAGAAATTCACGTCTTCTGTGAATAACCACAGCTGATATAACGCATCTTTAACATTACATCTTTAACATTACATCCGCACAAAAACCGCTCAATCACCACAACACTACAGTTTTTGTAAAGAAAATAAAAAAAAACATAAAATTGGCTATGTGCACAGGACTCTTAAAATACCAATCGTGTAAACAAGACGGTTTACAATCAAACAAATGGATTTATGCCCGATTCGTCCCTCAGTTTTGTCCCGCATAAACAAATCTGGTTTTGGCCCACATTTTATGCCCATTTCGGCCTTAAACACATTTTTACTAATTTTCTTATTAAAAACTCTCTTTTCGTCCCGCTTCCTACTCCCGCTTTGTCCCCAGTATTTTGTATGAAGGTTGAGATCGTGAGGGCTATTTAATCATAGGTTAGACTGTGATCGAATCAGAACCAGCGTCTGTGATATGAACGGGGCCTAAACAAACTGCTGACATTAAAAGTGCAAACGAAGGCGATACTCAAATATATCTAGGCTATGTACTACATAATACTACTTTAAATGGTCTCGTCCCGTAAATAATATGATTATACTGTGTCAGGCTTACTGCGAATTTTATGCGCCATTAACTGTCGTTTGCGGCAACGTCAGCTTTATATAAAGTGACAACCCTTTCCCAGGCTGTCCCTAAACATTTTACGGTATATTGAATCTTAAAGCTTACGATATAAAAACGTTTTTCCTTTACGACCTCAATTTAAATATATGAGTTGTACGCCTCCAATACAGCTTTAGAAAGGCAAGGTACAAGTAATGAGGCAGAAGCTAAGCACTTTTTATATTACGGTCGACACTTATTACTACAAAATGTCGATTGAAAAACATTTTCTGTACGGTTACAGAGGAAAACTCTTGTAATTAAAAACCGCTACAAAAAATAACAGCTTTGGATCGTTTTGGTAGCAAAACAAGAGTTTATAAATGTCGATTTATACAATAGGAGGCTTTTCAAATTCAACGCAACAAGGACTAATTTCATGAATCGGTTATCCTTCCCGGAGACGTCAATTTAGGCATAAACATTGAAATGTCAAGTACAGTGTTATGTACGACACAACAACTTGCTTTATCTCGTTGCCTTGCACTTGACTCGAAATTACTAAATGTATTATATATTTAAAAAAAATACGAAACAAAACCAGCCAAGTTCGAGTCGGGGTCACACACCGAGGGTTCCGTACCACCACAAAATACAATAATTATCAATTTAAAAAAACAACTTCAAAATTTGTAAAATATGCCAAAGATCGACGTTTAAATGATAAGGTCGTCCAAGTAACGAAATTACCAGTTATAAATTGGTAATGAAATGCCATTATTTATTATATTTTAGAGTGTGTACCTACTAAAATCAAACCAAGTTTGACACTCGTACGTATTATCGTTTTTACATTAGAGCTAATACAAAAATTCGTTAGAAAATACGTTTGTTGTATGACCCATGGGGGGTCCCCAATACCCATGGGTCATTTATCAAACGTATTTTCGTGTTCACTTTTATTTTTTTTATTTTTTTCTTAGTTAAACCGCTGTAACCTTACATATTCTGTGAAAAATTCAACTGGCTATCTATTACGGTTCGAAAGATACAGCCGTTTAATGGTAGGGCGGATGGACGGACGGACAAACGGACAGACAGACAGGCAGACAGAAAGACAGCGTAGGCTCAGTAATAGAGTCCCGTTTTTACCCATTAGGTACGGAACCCTAAAAACACTTTTTTGTATGTATAATAAACTAGCTGACCTGACAGACGTTGTTCTGTCTTAGAACTGTCAAACACGCGAAGTTAAAATTGTTAATCTTATTTTTTTACTCCTTCGGTTAAATTATTGGAGGATTCCGAATTTTTTTGAAAATATAAATATAGCCTATGTTACCCGGGTAAACCCACTAGTGTGTCTGCTTCACCCCTTTTCTAACTTAACCATTTATAAAATACTAGCGGTCCGCCCCAGCTTCGCACGGGTATAGATTATAGCCTATGTCTTTCGGGGATAGTGTAGCTTCCCAACAGTGAAAGGATTTCTCAAATCGGTTCAGTAGTTTCGGAGCCTATTCAATGCACACAAACAAACAAACAAACAAATCTTTCCTCTTTATAATATTAGTATAGATAAATGGTTTACGAAACGGGAAGGATACGAAAAGGGAAGTACCCGAAATACTGTAAACACGTACCTACAAGATATCAAAGGATACACAATGGCCGCCAATTACATTAAGGTCGAGACCTTAAAGTCCAATTACCGTAAAACAGGGTTCTTCAAATGATAAACACATTAAATGCCATGTTTGAGAGTTAAAATAAATTAACAAGCACAAATACATGCACATAATGATATTGGTGCAAGATTGATACGTGGATAATGCTATGCGAAGCGCCTTGATATCAATTGCTTGGATGTCACGGCGACGTAACGAGATGCCTGAATTTGATGACCCAGGGTTTATGTTGTCGTATAAGTGTCGTATAAACTGAGATGCCAGCGCGTTAATCGTAGAATCGCCATGTCTGTATAAAACTCGTCACTATGTGTGAGTACTGGCGGGAATAATTAAGACGTGTTATTATTTGAAACCGAAGAAGCAAATTGTTTGTGCGTTTGTACTTTTCACCCCTAGAAAGTGTAGGAAATCTGTATAAAAAAACAACAACAAGAAATCAGTAGAAGAAACAACATGTGTGACAACGAGGTATTTCCAAGTTTTTCTTTCTAAAGATGTATTTTTTTATTAATAATACGCCTTGCGCTTGACCGCCAACTCGCCTGATGTTAAGCCATCAACATGCGGTCTACAATGGAGTACGCTTGCCTAGAAGAAACCGATTTACTCGTGATTTGAAGGCACCCAGATTGTAACTATCGGGGAACACCCATTCAGGCAGTGCATTCCACAGACTAGCAGTTCGCAAAATAAAAGTGAAATCAAAACGCTTCTTACGGGGTTTGAACCTATTTTCACGCCTGAGCAATGGTCTCCCCCTACGCATGATCCAATAAAACAAGGTCTGACATTCCGGGAGTGACACGGCAACTGCAACTGTGGCAATTGTCTAGTTGCCACTTCATTGCAACAAATGCAGAAATTGGGAATCAAATTTGTAAATTATCTATTAAATGAAATATAAAAAGCATTGCCATTTTGTTTGTCTGCTCAAGCGAAACCAATTAAATTTAAACACGTATTCAATATATTAACATATACCACATAGTTTTATCGGATTTCCACACGGTATTCCTCATGATTTCATGCACAGCGCCAATGACGTAGGATTTTGTCACCCACGTGACCTTTGTGTCTCGAATTGCCATAACT
The DNA here is from genome assembly GCA_914767915.1 of Agriopis aurantiaria. Lineage (NCBI taxonomy): Eukaryota > Metazoa > Arthropoda > Insecta > Lepidoptera > Geometridae > Agriopis > Agriopis aurantiaria. The sequence continues at coordinate 7,335,286 of OU611983.1, read as the reverse complement.
GGCGGAGTATATAATATATTATAATACCACACCACCAACGTATTATATAGTTTAATGCACTGATGTATTTATAAGGATCGGCCCAATGGAACTTTTTCAATATGCAATATACTCAAACTAAAACTCACCCGTGTGAACTCAGTTCAACTCGGCTACACGCAGGCTTCATTGATGAGCGATAGTCTTGTCGTACTTGCGAGCGATGGGCATTGGACATATCTTGATATCTAGACCTATGTTTTAATGCTTCTTTACCGGGGCAGTTCTACTTATAGCTATAGCAAGTCCACGTCACCAAAAACAACTTCAAATAGAGCTATAAACGAGAAACTTTTCGGATAATTTATAAACAGTTCAAAGTTTTGAATTTATTACTAACTCAAAATAACGTTCACCCCCGAACACCTATAAAAGGCCAAACCAATCCACGACATTTCCGAGATGAAGGGTAGTAATTGCCGCTATAAAGTGTGGTGTCCCAAAATCGAACACCGCGATATTAAATTTTAGTGCTCCCCAAAGTTTTTGGCCTTAAATCTCTTATCGATTCCACTGTCCCCACTCATCTATTTTTAAAGCGCATTCTATTAAGTGCTCGAAGATAATATTAACGACACCGGCTAAGAGTTTTGATGAAATTGTTCGTTAAACACTAAACCAGATTAAATTTATTTTATTTTTAGGGTTCCGTACCCTAAGGTTGTCAACGAAACCCTATTACCAAGACTACGCTGCATAAAGAGATGATCTTTAAAAAAGTAACGGATAGCCGATTTAAATTTTCATAAAATATTTATGTTATTATAGGGAATTTGTGAACAAATGATAAAAATATAAAAAGTAAGAAAATAAAGAGGGGTACACAAATACCAAAACACCACACAGAAACAAATGCACTACAAATCTATTTTTCACACAATTTTTCGTTGGTTTTGATTTTAGCTCTATCGTAAAAATGGCAATGCACACAAGTGTCAAACTTGTAATCATAGATAACATTGTGATCATCTATACAGTAAATCAACAAAATAATAAAAACCGGTCAAGTGTGAGTCGGACTTATTATGATGATGATGATGGTATGGAACCCTCGGTGCACGAGTCCGACTCGCACTTACCCGGTTATGTATTTAATCTTATATCTATCGTAGATCTTCTATCTAACCACTTATTTTTATTACGTTAACTAAGCTTTGCCGTAGCCGAAAATTGGCGGGAAAGCTTTTTACGTGTAGCTAATAATTCCTCATTTCCTTCTGCGGTATTTTGTTCCTTCTGATTTTTGTTCGGAAGTGATTGCGGAGTTGCCAATTCCAGATAATTTGCCAATTATTCGGGAAATATGGAAAAATTTCTTTTTATTTTATCTTACAATATTAAAGAAAATGAAAATTATGCTGATATGAAACTGTCACCACCAGCTGGTAATATAAAATTGTGTGTGGAAAAAGCAACCGATAAAAAAAATATATATAAATTACGTTCCAGGTATAGCCAGCTGAAATTTTCACACAATATGTAACGCTAACGGCGAATTAACAAAAAAATTATAAAAACAGTAAAAAAGGAAAAACGAAACGTTCCATTAACTTGCCTTGTAGTGAATGTCCACAGGTCGTTTCATATACGGCAGACATAATCAGCTTACAATACAAAGAAAACCAGCGCTGCTTATTGAATAAAATAAAACCACCGCATAATGCAGTATGACACTACCAGGCATGACTGCACTATGTCTAAAGCGAACACTTAAGAATACATGGCGTACCGCATTTGTAGCACTTGTGTGTGGAAGTAACAAGGCGGCGTACCATTGTCACTCCAGTCACGTCCTGTGGCAGGGTTGCCTCTTAAAACTGTACGCAGCTGTACCATACTGTACGGAGCGCGAACTGCGCGGAATAGCGACCCAATTCGACGATAGAATCAGCCCTGCTTCCATCTCATTGCACCAATTATAAACTACCGCGAAATTCATAAAACAAGCAATTTGCGTGGTGAATCTACCGAATGTTAAATGGCAGTTTCAGTTCTACTTGAAATTTAAATCGAAAACAAGCGTGACTACAGTATTTTTGGGAACAGATATTATTCCTCTTCTCAAATTATCACCAGCCAGAAGACGTCCACTGCTGAACATAGCCCCCTCACTCCCCTTAGAACTCCACACTGAACGACAGCCTGCCATCTGCATCCACAGAAAATATTGTTTATTTTCTTAAACATTTCTTCTTTCGTGTATGATAAGAACGAGAAACTTTTGTCCGATAGTGAATCAATTTGTTTTTTGTTTATTCTCTTTACTTAGTAGCAAATTTTCTGCCACACAAATATTTTGTAAGCCGTTTAAGTCTGTACAGGAAATTTAATTCCCCATTTTGACCTACAATCAATGTTGCAGTCATTTTTTAACCCTGAAAACTTTGTCTAAGTCTAAAAATAGCGGGCAGAATCTGATCAGTAGACCAATCTATCCAACGATATAATGAAAGATAGAAAACTATTTGAAATTAAATTATTTTTTCCTTACAGAGTCGGTACGTATTTTGTTTGATTGAAATGGTTCGAGGGCATGGTATCTTTGACGAGAAGGTAATTTTTACTCAGTAGTGTATTTACAGTAGCAAACATAGGCCTAATTCAGACTTATAGGATTCCACAATCTTTAATTTTGTGTGTTATGAATTGCCAAAACGATTCCTACACCGTGCAGATTTTTTTTTGGAAACTGCAAAAAATATTGCAGAAATTATTTTAATAACTTACGACTTAAAAGCAGACGAGTTTTTGAAATCTCTGCAAAATTGCTTGCAACCATCTATTCTGATTAGACACAAAGCCATTTTCTAACAAATTCAGTTATCTCTAACGAATACCATTTCGCCCAAATATAAAGTTACGACTGAATTAACTTCCCGCTACGACAGAAGCGTCTGCAGTGACAATAAAATTGTAAGTACATCTCTACAATGAAATTTAAAGAAAGCAAAAGTCGGCGAGTACTTCACCCAATTTACATGAAATTTCCGTCATGGAGAATATTTTCTTTCTCTCCTCTCGCCTCGGAATGGTAATGAGGGTCGGTTGGAAAATTTCACGACCAGATTAGATTTTGCTCGATGCTATATTGTCTGTCTGATCAGATGGTGGCGTCGGGATCCGTGCGATTTATTCGACATCATTGATATCTCGTGACAAGACGCGAAGTCAGCGGTGAAATTGAATTTATACGACTTTTTTTGATGAATTTATTTGAGCTCAATCAACAAAAGTAAATTTTTAAACGTTTAGTTCAAGGATTTGGTTTGGAGTTCAGAAAAACTCGTAGCCTCAGTTGATGACCCTGATTCGTAGGTTCATTGGTGTAGGTATAATTAAAAACAGCTTTAATTATTTCCTACAGGTTTATCTCCACACACAATATTATTTTTATTTTAACTACATACGATGTTTATTTATATCTTTCTATTTTCTTTCAAATGCTTCGAACGATATAACCTATTTTCCTATGATGTTATCTATATAATTTTTCTAAAAGTGCTATCTTTATACCGGATGTTAGCTATTATATTTATATATTAGTTGTTTTAGGACATTCGACATTGCTGCCTAATAGGCATCTTGTGACAAGGTTTTCACCCAATTTTTAACAGACTTCAAAATAAATTATCTTTTTACTAAAACCAACTTCAAAAAACCACCAAACACAAACATTCTAACTTAATATACCACTACAAAGAACAAAAATTATTGTTACCACATACATCCGATACATAATACACACATATACACCGATTTAAATATGTTTTTTATTTGAAAGGATATTACTTTCATATTGGTCCCTTAGAAATTTTATCAAAATCGGTTCAGTAGTTTGGTTTTTAAGGCCCTCTTTTCCGACTTTTAACAATTTTGGTCATTCTAATTTAAGTGTGTCTACTTCCATGGGTAGCTTAAAATTATAAAAACGGTATCATATCAAAATTGAATATTTCATCTAGGAACCTCCAAAGACCGAGAAACGATTAAGGACATTTTGCATGATAGAAAAAATAAAGGGAAATCCTGATTTGCGCTTTTCTCTTTGTTTTTTATTTGGATTAAAACAAATACCTTTTAGTACATCATGTCTGCGATATCATGATATATAGATTTTATAATTATGAAGGAAACCGCAAAGTTACATTTTACATTACAGCTATACTTTTCGAAAAATATGAGAAAAACCTCAAAAATTGAAGTAGCGAAACGCACGACTGTGTGTAAGCGCCATGATTTTGCTCTACTAAATGCGACTTTAATACAATAAACCAAGCCTCATCTAACAAGGTCATGTATAGTAATAAGCGCTGCTTAAAAGTGGGAAAACCTCACTTAAATCAAAATAGCTGAAAAAATATGACATCTAAATAAACGAAATTGCTTATTTACTAATTTCGAAGTAGGTTTTTAAATTGATAACTATATTTTTTATATTTACATGACCTTTAATAGTCTGAGTAATCAGCTTAATTATACGTGAGTAATTCTTGTGTCATATAAATAAAAATATTGTGCTTAGGTTACTAATACATTCGGAAATTTTTGAACCTAAAGGTTTTCATGTCTAGGGTTGTCATACATCGAGGCATATTAATATGTCAACTGTTATTACTAATTTCTAAAATATGACCTAAATATGCTCTTATTTTACGATAGCGTAATTTCTATTCAAATACTCTAGGCTACATTTTCAAATGACGCGTGCACACTCAAAATATCCACCACCATCGCATTAGGTTTATTAACAAAACAGTTCAAACAATTCAAATTAATAAAACATTAGGCTCGTAATGAACGTCAACTGAACAAATTAGTTTGAAAATAAGCCCAATGTCCCGTGAAACTGTTGCCTTTATTAGGAACTAAAAGCCATGTTTCGACGCGGTCAACTATAACAGGTAATAATGTAAATGTTCCCTAATGTTCTCATTACATAATTACAAAAGGTAGTCATGTACAAGCTCTTCAGAATGAACACTAAGTAATCTTTAATTAACGTTTCTTATTGGAGATCTTACAGTGTTCATCTAACAGTGAAACTATTTGTCCGATTCTCGCGAAGACATCGATTACTAGATGTCCAAGCTCAAATCAATTTGATAAAAGGTAAGCAATGTTATTGTCTTTGCTTTCGCACTTGTAAAAAAGTTGACACCGTGTGACCCTTAACTCTTCTTATGAACAAAATATCAGATAATGCAGAAAATCGTGAATTGGTGTACAAAACACCGACGCTCCTTTTAGAACACCAACGTCAATAAAACAAAAATTTAGAAAACGACCAATATACATCGAATGATTTAAAGTACGAAATAAAAACCAATTGAGCAATAACGGAGAAAGCCAAAGATAAGGCTTCTACGGAAAACGACCGCGCTGTCGGACTGCGATCTTAGATATTTACTACACTTTTATGGCAAGGAATCGTGAATTTTTGACTCAAACGTAAAAACACGACGAGGGTTTTTATTTCGAGAATTTGTTCGATATTAAAACGTGAAACAATCATCGTAAAGTTATTCGAATTTTTAACATCGCTACGGAAATTAGACGAATTTTGAGACAGAGCCTTAAGCAGTGTCTGTTATATTCAGAGAACTAGACTAGCTTGTAATACAATAGATATATTGATACAGTGGATATACAACTCTTTATTGTTTAAGAAATTATACATTTAAAAAATAATAATATTTAAACTTTATTTGTACAAAGTACATGATTGTGAAGTTAGTAAATACCTATAGGTACTTATTTTAAGTGTTAGTAAGTAAGTACTTGAGCATAACTTCGGATAGTGAACCCTGATTCTTATTCTAGTGGAGTCCTGTGCTGTGAGATTCAGTGCCTTCCATCTTACAGTAGGTTATTTGAACAGTACGTAGGCAACAAATAGGTAAATATCAGTAAAAAGGGCCTAATTCTAATTTTTCCATTTCATTTTTGTGTAACTACTATATACTACAATTCGATACTTATATTAATTACTTTCATGATTTCACATAAACTTTCAACCCCTTTAATTCGTCTGTCTTAAAGTCCTTTCTTAGCGTACCTCAACACATCCAAAAAACCTATTACAATATATATTTTACTTATCATAGATTGTAATATAAACTTTTTGTGTATCAAAGTTTACTTGTAAAATTGAAATAACAAAAGTTACAGAACCACTTTTAATAATGCAACAAAATAACGACGTAAAGAAGCTCAAGCCGGAATATTACACTGAATAACATAAGGAAAGCGTCCTTCCTTTGCTAAGCAGAACGCGTACTTTGGACAAAAGTACATAACAGATTACAGGCCGCTCTCATATTAACTTTTGCTGTGACATCGCATATCAGCGCTTGACATCCAGCGTCGCCTCGAGTCGTAATAACGTTACGCTGCATAATCCAGCGCTTTGGTAACAGCTCTGGATAAGCTAGCGAATTTTCCGCGTCATTACCCAACACCGCGAGTAAAGGATAGATACAAACCAGTTGGCTTTGCTTTATTGCCTACCTTTTGTTCTCACACTTCCCTATAACCGAAACGAACTGCTTCGATATCAATTTTATTGTGCAAACCACAAATAAAAAACTTCTCTTTTCTGTGGTGCAAACTGCTACACTGAAAGAAGGAAAGAAAAGAATGAAAACACATTTTATTCGACATTGCTTAAAAAACTTCTGTATAAAGAATACAATCAGTGTACGAATGGGTCCGTGTCGATTAATGCTGAAAGTCAAGGACTATCAGCGCCGGGTTTCAGATGAACCATTGAGTACAGTCAACACAAATTTATATAAAAACATACACTATAGAATACCTGCCTGATTGGGTGTTCCCAGATAGTTACTTACAATCTGTGTGTTTTCAAGTAGAGAGTGAATCCATTTCTTCTAGGCAAGCGTGCTCCATCGAAGATCGTGACATCGCTTAATATCAGGCGAGGTGGCGGTCAAACGCAAGCCTATTATCAATAAATATTTTTTGAATGTCCGCACTACACATATACATCTTAAATCACATTAAAAGTACCTCCGCGTTGTTCTTTGTTGACCTAGCAAAGCATAAGTGGGTTAGACTACGAATAAACATGCACGCAAAAGTCTACAAGTAGGTGAAACTTCTACCAGTTATTTACAGAGGAGCCAAATGCCTTCGGTGATTTTCGACTCACGTTCCTAGTAACTCCCCGGGCGCTCGGAAAAAATCGCCTGTCTGCGAACAAATTTCCGCAAATACCACCCGCCGCGATTGGCTCCGAACTGAACGAACGGCCGTATAAATTAAGTTACCTACCTGAGATAAAGTTTCGCTTCTTCAGATTACGCTATATGACGCATGATTAGTTTTCCCTGCACTATTCCCCGCCTACCCTGCACTCTATATATAGGGTGTTCGCATATATTACCCTCTTTATTATTACTAAGCCTACGATGTCGGTCTGTTTGTTTGTCTGTATGTCTGTCTGTCTGTCCGTCTGTCTGTCTGTCCGTCCGTCTGTCTGTCTGTCTGTCTGTCTGTCTGTCTGTCTGTCTGTCTGTCTGTCTGTCTGTCTGTCTGTCTGTCTGTCTGTCTGTCCGTCCTACCTTGAAACGGCTGTATCTTTCGAACCGTAATAGATAGACAGTTGAAATTTTTACAGAATATGTAATGTAACGGCGGATTAACTTAGAAATAATAAAAAAACTAAAAAATAAAAACGAAATGGGGGTATGCCCATACAACAAACGTATTTTTTGTATTAGCTCTAATGTGAAAATGGTAATACGTACACGCGTCAAATTTGGCATGATTATAGTACACACTCTAAAGTATAACAACAAACAATAAATAATGGCTAAGTGCGAGTCGGTGAGAAGTTTCTGTTCATTACCAAGTTATAACTGGTAATTTCATTATTGAATTTTGTGGTGGTACGGAACCCTCCGTGCGCGAGTCCGACTCGCACTTGGCTGGTTTATTTTATGTATTAAAATATTTACTAATACTTATAAAAATATTATGGTTAGCATACACATACGCAATAAAACAAATACAAATAAGCATACGCAAGCACGCGCGCGCAAATGCACGACGTAACGTTAGTTAGATAACTGACCACTTCTGTCAGCAGTTCTTTCTGGGAATCAGTTTCAATAAATATTAAGTTCGTACTTTTTGACATAAAAGTCAATCGTCTAACTGAACATACTGTATTTTCCTGGCACGAAAATATTGTTCGCATACCTCTTGTATGACACGAAATAGGAATACGTGGTTCTATACCGGAGAGGACAGGTGGGTAAGCCATGATGCAATAATGCCATAATAAAGTTATATGATTATTTACGGGATATTTATCGTGGTAAGGTTGTGGAATGAGCTCCCGATATTTCGGCGCAGTTACATGCACCATCCACAACCTTACCACGGTAAATATCCCGTAAATAATCATATAACTTTGGTGAACAACCGTGATAGTTTAAAACAATACCATAATATTTGTAGCTAACTCTAAAAAGGCTTTAAACTTTTACGTTTCGTTTTAAATCGCAGAGTTGTGACCACCCTGGCCGGTGCGAATAAATAAATTTACAACACATTTGCTCAAAAAGTGCACTTACGAAGCCTGTATACATCGTTCGAAAGTTAAACATTACGGATCATACAACGGAGCGTGCGGAAATGAATTTGTCCGCACGCTCAGATGTATAGCACCGTGCGTGTGATTTACGGTATTTTTTTAATTTCCATCATAATTACATAAGAATTCCACAAAAGAGTTTCATATTACGAGAATAAATAAGCTGAATGATCAAACCTCCTTGGAAGCGCTTTTGCTCAATACGTTTGTCTCAGTTTAATACTAAAGAGAAAATGAGACGAAAGATGTAGTTCTAATTTTCACCACGTGATAGTGGCGCTATTTGCATGTTCGCGCCATTTTCTTATTATATTATAGAAACTATTGTTGTGACTGATATTAAGTTATTAACAAATTTTTTTTCATTTGTAGCCTTTTTTTCTCGCAAATGTGTTGTAAAACGTTGTATGGCACACGTGCGGATTGGTTATTACAAACTCGTGACTATGGTAAGCCCTCGACTTCGTCTCGGGCTTACATTCGTCTACTCGTTTGTAATAACCAACTTACCGCACTTGTATCATAAATAACTATTTTCGTCATAGAACGTCAAAAATGTTCGCCGCGGAATTTGTGATCCGGCTTCGTATTTGCTACATAATTTATAAGCGGATGAGCTTGCACTCGTGTTTCAATGGCGGCCGGCGGGCGGTCTATTCACGATCCGTATTTTTCAGCTTTCAGAACGCGATCGTATGCTAATAAGCCTCTCTACAGCGTAAAACATGGCAGGAAGTATATTTTTTGCATTTCTGTTTCTATAGTATTATTTCTGCTTCAATTGCTTATTAATTTGCACTGTTTGTAAGTATATATAAAAATATTGATGTTGTTATTCTGGTAAAAAAACCCGCCAAGTGCGAGTTGGACTCGCCTGACGAAGGTTACGTACAGAATACCAGCGTAGGTTGTGTACAACCAGCAACATGCTGAGTTGGGGTCGGTTTTTGTGATAATGTACCTACCTATATTTGGATAATTTTGTTTGGTTTTAAACATTATCGCAAAATAAACATTTCTATACATCTGTATTTCTGTAATACCAACCAAAACATTTTTTTTTTCATTCGGTTCGGAATGATTAGCGTGAGTCCAACATGCACTTGGCCGATTTTTAGTATTTGTTGCTAAAATAAAAGATGTGATACATAGCATACAGAATTTTCAAGTTCATAACCAGTGTAGTTTTTGAGATAGACCCCGTAACAAAACGAGTCTAAAAATTAAAACGTTGACGGCAAGTTGACGGGCCTTAATTTCTTTATTTTTAGGTAAAAAAATATATATTTGCTCTCTACTTAACCAGCTCACAATATTCTGGTTCTTGCTAAATAAATATTATTGTTTATGGAATATGTAAGGTTACGCATATAGACTGTACTTAACCAAAAGGAGGTTATTGTACTTATCATTACGAACAACTTTTACCATGGGAGCAATCCTTAAATAGCGAAAAAAAAAACTGCTGTTCCACAGATAACGGTCATTGACACTCGACAGAATGTATGGAACAACAGTTTTTTTTGCAATTTCAGGGTTGGTCCTATAGTAAAAGTTTATTATAATGATGAGTACAATGACCTCCTTTCGGCTAAGTACAGTCTATATGCGTAACTGTGGTTATTCCATGAACGATAATATATAGCAAGAACCAGAATATTGTGGCACATAGCAGTGATAAACCAATGGAAGTAGCGCAATACAGAGGTTGTTACAACACTCGGTGCGATAGCTGTAAGCTAATCGCATGTAAAATTGCCCTTCCAATTGATAGTGCGCTATTTGGCTAACGACTGCGCTACGGGAATCGATGAATACGAGTTTATTGAGCAGTGCAAGTACCGTTCTTTTATCGATCGTCAAATTGACAGTTGAGGTCGTCAAATTCGATAATATGCAATTTTTTCAGTACTCGCTGTGATCGATTCTATGGCATTTTAGCGAATTTGACGATCGATAAAGAACGGTACTTGCACTGCAGTATTGCCTGAATCGAATGTTTTTTTTATTATTTAATGCAATTTTTTTCTTGTTTTTTTTTTCAACATCTTTACGATTTTTACTGGATTTACATGCAAGGGGTGGAAGGGATACGAATAAATAAAGACAGTAGTTGATGACATAGAATTCCATACAAACAGTAAGTATCAAAATCCAAATTAGGTATGTATGGAATTTGATATGCAATGATAGCTTTTCAGGGCCTTCCTTCAGGTCAATTTCAGTGATCATAATGTTAATGAATAAGTCGTATAGATTCTCACAGGCACCGTTATACCTTTAACCGATTTTGGTACTTGTGCTACATAGTTGCGGTTATAATGTCATCTATCGAGTTAGCTGGAACAATTTTTGTTTAAACTTCACTATAAAAACTCATTAACTATTTATGTTTAGCCAACTGATTTTAATCAGTAAAGAGAAACACAGGAAGTGCTATTAATAACATAAAAAAAAAAAACATTCCATCACGATCTCTGCTGAAGATTGGTAAAGAGCTGGATATTTTGTAGATTTCAGGTAATCTTCAAACGGCTGAACAGACTTTTAAAATCATATTTAAGAATACTCTAAATACTCTTTTAATTACCTTAAAAAATCTAAATAAAACTCTGTTTATCTCTTGGGGAACAATTTAACAGTCGATCCTCTATTGCACACCCCGGCTTCTACGTCTTCTATAAATCCTTTCCATCCTAAGGTTGATTAGAAGAGATCGCTTTTAGCGATAAGGCCACCAGTTGTTACACTAGTTTTTAAGAGTTTTTTGTCCTCACTATCAAATTTTATGGTGTGAAAGAGTTAATCAATCAATCAACAACGATGCCACAGATACACTCATTAAACTAATAACACTCCTTTGTTTGCTTCGGGGATTAAAAAAAGGGAAAAATTAATGGCATTTCAGATTAACTTAACGCACACCAAACCGTCTCAATTTACTTAACGCACATTCAAATGTCTATATGTTATTATTATGGCCCTATGATCTTGTTTGTCTACGCAACATTATGTAACATCCCACAACGCTACATTGAAGCCATCCTATACAACCTTGAAAGAAAATTTCCCCTACAGTCCATTGATTGCCAATCATCGGAAGACATCTCCCCAACAAATAATCACAACGGACCCAAAAGCAAAGCAACCGATGTTTGTTCTGTAATAGTGCTTATTTTGTCACATTCGCGTCGCATAAACGTGACGGAGCGGGCACAATAACGCGTAGCCCATGCCGTAATGGCCGCTGCTCTCTGATTTATTCCTATTTCTTTTATGTGCCAACCAAATGGCTTTCTTTCAACGTTCCTTTTCGGTCGTGTCACAGCGCGCTAAGTGAGTTACAGCGCCATTGTTTTTAGATTAAACCTAGCTACTGTTACAGCTTTCAAAATGTACAAGGTTAATCGAAATGTACACAACGAAAATTAGGTAGAGTATCAGAAAATCATCATCATCATCATCACTTCAGACATTGGTCGTCCACTGCTGAACATAGGCTTCCCCCATCGATCACTAAAAGGGCCAGTTGGATGCGGCCTGCATCCAGCATTTCCCTGCGGTCTCTTTTAGTTCGTCTGTCCATCTTGTGGGTGGACGTTACGCTGCGCTTGCCGGTCCGTGGTCTCCATTCGAGAACCTTTCGGCCCCATCGGCCATCTATTCTGCGTGCTATGAGCCCTGCCCACTGCCACTTCAACTTGCTAATCCGGTGGGCTTTGTCAGCTTTGGTTCATCTACAGATCTCCTCATTCCAGATTCGAAAATATGATCTGTGTATTCAGGAAAATTGGTCCCTTGCTCATTTTTTGCGTGTGTGACACGTGACAATAAATCAAGTGTGAACAGCAAACTCACGCGAGTCGGAGTCTCGGAGATAAGAGACATGGAACAAAGGGGTTCCATAAATCGTTATTAACTACCGCCCCAACCCTTTTCAACTGGAGTGTATTGAAATATGCCGATAGTGTTATAGTCGTTCGCTCCAGTTTGTGAAAATAACTGAGATGCGAATTTAGATCGGGAGGTAATAGGACGACGTTGTGTTGTTTGGAGTTGTTAGCAATTTGGGGGGTAATACATTTTTCATTGTGTTTCATGTTGAGGGACTAAGAGACACTCTCTTTTAAGGCTTTGGTTAATTAAGCTCCTTAGTAAATTGCTCCAAACTATGACCTTTATATCTTCGCAAGGCTTTTACAGATAGATCTTCTGCTCATAAATGCGAACTTGAAAATGTTAGTAAACTAGTAAACCTTTCGAGTTTGATTTCATTTGGTTTGTTTTAATAAAGAGTCTCATAGGTTTACTAAACTATAATAATTCATTTGTTTTTAGTACCTACCTATACTTACCCAATAAATGTGTTATACGTAGTGATTGTTATGAATAAACCCCAGTAGACAAAAATTTAAAATTCGTTCATATTGTTATTCTGACTCTATTCCATGTTAAGAGAAATAGCTTTGGACATTAATGATTTAGTTTTTTTTGAGCGGATAATATGATTTTTATATTCCAAACCAAAATTGCGTTAACGCACTAAGTGCACTTTATTACATACTTTAGAGGGGTGCGAATTTTTAAGAATATCTTTACATTATAATAATACAGGGTTACGCATATTGACTATACTGACCCGAAAGGAGGTTATTGTACTCATAATTATGTACAACTTTTACTACGGGCACAACCGAGAAATCAAGAAAAAAAAATCTGCTGCATTTGCAAAAAACTACATTTTGTCGAGAATCAATGACCGTTTTCTTTGCTGAACAGCTGATATTTTTTTCTAGATTTCAGGTTTGGTCCCATAGTAAAAGTTGTTCATACTGATGAGTACAATGACGTCCTTTCGGCTTAGTACAGTCTATGTGCGTAACCCTATTGTAGATTATAAATACCGCCTATATAACACTTACCTATTCCCTTATAACAATATCAATTTCCGCGCAAGGATAGCGTTCTATTCCGAAATAAATGATGTAAAAACAGGAGATGGGGAGGCGTAACATAATTCTGCTTGTTCCCACAATGGTGATACTCCGATAAATCTAATGCAAACACACACGTTATATAGCACGAGATAACACAAACGAGAAACAAAAGGAAACGAATACACATTATGGGTGGTGTTATTGTCCTTTTATAAGCTCTCGCGGGGAAATAATCTTCGCTTGTTAGACGTTTTGGTTAACTGTCTGCGGTTTGATATGTGACGTTTTGTTTTTTGATCTTCGCTTATGATTGGCAGAGTATAAATATGAACGCCGCAAACAAAACAAGCTTTAATTTATACTAAGCTTTTAATCTCTACATTTCTACATAGTATAAATTAAAGTCGCTTTCCGCGTCTGTCTGTCTGTATGACCGATAACTCCTAAACACGCACGGATTTTGATGCAGTTTTCACCATCAGTTAGAAAAAAATTCGCGGAATATAACTAGCGACCCGCTTTGGATTCTCACGTAAATTATATCCGTGCGAAGCCGAGGCGGGTCGCTAGTTTTTATATTAATTGGTTTAATATTATTTTGAAGGCCATTTTGAAATCCTACTAATATTATAAACGCGAAAGTTTGTATGTATGTATGTATAGATGTATGGATGTTTGTTCCTCTTTCACGCTGCAACGGAAAAACGGATCGACCTGATTTTTTGCATGGGTATAGAATATGGGCATGATGATGATGAAAAGTGCTGAAGAGCACTTTTCATCATCATCATCACCATTTTTCATCACTACGCGGGTGAAACCGCGGGGCGCAGCTAGTATCACAATAAATTGGGTATTGCATATTGTATTGTCATCAGAACTAAAGGTGTATTACTATATTATGCTAAATTTCATTAAATTCAGTTAAGAGAAACTGGTTCTAATTCAGCTTGCAAAATTTGATCTAAACAAAAACACATAAAAACTTAGTTGCCGAGGCTTCGCTGTTTATCCGTCTGCCATAGAGGGTTTTTTGCTGCATGCCTCTTGAATGTCACAGATGATTTCCATAGAAACTACTAAACCTCACCATCATCAGCCAGAAGACGTCCACTGTTGAACATAGGCCCCCCCCTTTAACCTCCACACTGAACGACAGCCTGCCTTTTGCATCCACTGGATGCCAGCGACTACCTACCTATACCTGTTAATTTAACATTCGGTAACAATAAAAGAGCCTTAGATATTTATTTTGCAAGTAAGTATAAAATTTAGAAGGGTTTGTAATTTGCTCCATAATGAAAGGGTGTAATTTTGAGTCTGAGCATTCATATTCTTGTTCTTGTGAGGGGTATGATATCGAAGCCATTACAAGTACATATTATAGGTATACGTATGTCGTTTGTTTGGTTTGCCGATAACCGTTGGAGTAGACGTGTTCTAAAGCAAGTGTTCCCTATTCCCTGAGACTCGTTATTGGAGTGTCGTTATACGTAAAACTACTGGCAGTGGGAATGGAAAAGAAA
The DNA here is from genome assembly GCA_914767915.1 of Agriopis aurantiaria. Taxonomy (NCBI): domain Eukaryota; kingdom Metazoa; phylum Arthropoda; class Insecta; order Lepidoptera; family Geometridae; genus Agriopis; species Agriopis aurantiaria. Next base: position 7,320,167 of record OU611983.1, on the reverse strand, counting down.
AGCCGAAGATCAGGCTGAGTGGCGTGCTTTGGGTGAGATAATATGTCCAGCAGTGGATTAGGATAGGCTAATTATGATGATGATGATTATGTTGTTGTACGAAGTACGAGAAATTGAATCAGAACAATTTCGTGGTATTCATTTTCAGTAATTATATTAAACCAGACCGAGACCACGAACTGGAAGACGCAGCGTAGGTAGGCCTCCCACTAGATGGACCGACGACATAGTGACAGTCACTGGCATCCAGTGGATGCAAAAGGCAGGCTGTCGTTCAGTGTGGAGGTTAAAAGGGGAGGCCTATGTTCAGCAGTGGACGTCTTCTGGTTCATGATGATGATGAATTATATTAAAAGGTGTATATTTTACAAGCTTTTATTTAACTTGCCCTGTTAGTGTGGGACAAATATTGCAAATGAATTTTGAGCCAATTCGTTACAAACATACTTACATACAAATCTTTCCTCTTCATAATATTAGTATAGATTATGAATCGCTTGAATCTTTCGTTTTTTTATTACACGAATCACAAAAAGAGTGAACAATTATTCGGAAAAAACATACTTTTATTCTAAGATTAAGCCCTGTCTCTAATACTTTAGGTATACACATTTGAAACTTTCCGAAGCTCTCTTGGGCCGGTTCCACATTATAATACAGCATTGGCTGAACTGAATGGTAATGTTTTTGTGTTCCAAGATTCTTGGAGTTCGGAATTGGATAAACAAAAATCTCAGAATGAGATTTCTTTAAGTATAGAGGTTATACTGTAGAGGTGTATCTTTGTTTTTTGATCGAAGTCGATTTTGTCGAAGTGGTTATAAAGACACTGTTCAAAACTGATCCGGATTACGGCAAAGTGAGGCTTGAACCTAATGAATTAGTTTAAAAACCGACCGGTAGCATGTGTGCTTTACACCTGACGGCGCCAGGTTCGATCTTCGGTCCTGCACTAACGATTTATCTAGTACTTTAGGTACCTACATACATTGTGTGCAGTTTCGATGTCATCGCTCAAAAACGGCAGAGGAAGCAAGTAGGTATGTCCAAGAACCACACAATTTCTTAAAAGTGACATGCACCAACATGTACTGGGTCGCATGATGGATTAGGGCCCTTCCTATCTCTCTCTCTCTGTGAGAAGGCCTGAGTCCCAGCAGTAGGAACATGAAGTAAGTATGTTATGATTCCAAATATGTTTATTTATCTTATTTTAATTAATACATTTATTAACGTGGAAAAAGTAAACTTGACAAAAATTCAATAAACCAACAACGTAAAAGAATCGAACGGCAAGAATGCTTGTCGGGAACCCATTCCACACAGAGAGAGGATGGGCCCTACCCTCTCTCTCTCTCTCTCTCTATCTTTCTGACAGGCTTGTATCCTGTTTATTTTGTTTCGTATCTATTATCCATTATTGCAGCAGCACCTTATAAACTACAATATGTATCTACTACAACGATGTAACGAAGCGAAGTCTTGAAACAGCTACCAGAAATTCCCCAAGCAATCGCTTCTTAACCGGGCAATATTTTGATGTAAGAGAGCATCTTAAGCAGCTTATAAGAGTTGACTGGCTGTTATTACAGCTAACGAAGCCTGCTAATTCTCGCCTCGTCGAGCTAAGTTCGAGGCTTGGCATGGAGAGAGGTTGGCTTAGTAAGTGAGCCAGTTCATGGTGCTAATGATTTATTGATATCGATTTTGAGAGGGAAGCTAAGAAAATGTGGATAGACTAAAAAGTATTTACAACTAAACTTAGAACAAGCATTTATTGATTGATTGATTGATTGATTAACTCTTTATTGTTCACACCATTAAATTTGGTACAGAGGACAAAAAACTCTTAATAACTAGTGTAACAACTGGCGGCCTTATTTAATTGCTCTGACATCTGCAAATAATACTGTAAAATCCAAAATATTTTTTCAAACATTTATTTTTAATATTTAATTGAAACAGATAAACATAGATGGATAGATAACTCTTTCTTGTTCACACTAAAAATGACTTACATAAGACAGAAACCATTTAAAACAATTGGCGGCCTTCTCGCCATAAGGGATCTCTTCCAGGCAACTTTACGTTTACAGAAACCTAGTGGTCTGAATTCGTGGTTTTCACATATTTTTTTTTACAATGTTTCTGCAGCTTTCAGAGGAAATTAATGCCTGAACCGAGTTTAACTACGCACTGCGGTTTGACATGCATTGACGGTCCGTCAGGAACCTTTTTTTATTCAGGATAAATTTTATCATATTTCACTCTCTATATCAACTATATCTATGCAAATCACGTCGATCCGTTGCTCTGTTTCTGTGTGAAATAAGAACAAACAAAGAAACCATCAATAAAAAAATTAAAACATTTTCGCTTTTGTAATATTAGAAAGAATTATACCTAAAACATTAAAATCTGAATTTCTGAGCGACTTATACGCACGCCATAATAAACAGGCTATTTGGGGTTCCAAAACAAAAATACTGGAATTTAATTAAAAGTGCTCTTGAATGTCATTAACGAGTTTCATTATAGTGAAACAAAATTGTGGAACGCGGAAAAAAACACCGCCAATTATAATTATATGCATATTATTATCAATTTCCACTTCATGTATCCTACACTTTACACAATAATGGGTACATTGTGGTAATTACCTAATAAGATACTAGCTTGTACCTACGACTTCGCTCGCGTAGAAATTACGTCATTAATATCCACGCGACAATTCAAAAATCCTATCTCTACACTTGCCAGGTATCAGACGTTAGCATGGACCTAAAGGAAGATAAATTTGAACACCTCGTTTCACCTCATGAATGCATCCCGCATTTTCTAATAACGGTGTAACACCTGTTTCTTATCTTCTTCCGCTTAGTGTATTTGCAAATTTTGAAAACTCTAGCAATCTGCTACATACAAAAACTTTAACAGCTCGTTCACCCCTTTAAGGGTTAATTTTTAGAGTTCCGTACTTTACTTACTCTCTTTCACTAAGCTTTCGCTGTCTGCCTGTCCTACTTTTTATAACGGCTGTATCTTTTGAATAGATAGCCAGTTCACATTTTAGGGAATAATTAATGTTACAGCGGATTAACTAAGAAATAATAATAAAATGAAATAGAATATCAATTTAGGACCCAACAACAAACGTGTTTTGTCAACGTATTTTGATATTAGGTCTAGTGTTATATCGGTAATACTGCACGTATTACCATACTTACACCATACCATACATTACCATACTTACTTACATTATACTAAACAGCTGAGCGTAATTATACTAAACACTCTAAAGTTAAACACCGCCCAAGTGCGAGTTGTGCGGCGCGCTAAGGATCTCGAACTGAATAAAAGAAAATACATTTTTTTAGTGCGGAATCCTCGTTGCGCGAGTCCGACTGTCACTTGGCCGGTGTTTATTAGAAAAATAACAAGTAGAAACACACAAACTTTCCTATTTATAATATTTGTGATATTTGTTTATAATATTGGTTTTGTTATATTTGTGTGATTTGTTTCCAGGTCCTCACGATACAGGCTGTGCCTAGTGTGATGATAGATTGATTGATTGATTGATTGATTGATTGATTGATTAACTCTTTATTGTTCACACCATGAAATTTGATACAGAGGACAAAAAACTCTTAAAAACTAGATTGATTAACTCTTTATTGATGATCGTTAGATAATACTATCAAGGGCACAAAACCTCTGTATAAGCATGTTCAATTTACATTAGTACTTGCGACCAGCCCGCCCGGCTTCGCACGGGTGTAATTTACGTGCGAAACCGGGGCGGATCGCTAGTTATATATATGAACCTTCCGTGAAAATGTATCTAAGCGATGGTGAAAACCGCATCATAATCCGTTGCGTGGTTTAGGAGGAGTTAGCGGCCATACAGACAGACAGACAGACGCGGAGAGCGACTTTTTAATACTATGTAGAGTTAATTTATCTGTAAAAATATCTGTAAATGTTTATACATAATAAACATATTTTCAATTAAAAAAAAAAAAAAATTGTTCATTACTTAATTTCTTATTGCAAACATATGTAGTGTACCTACATATGTTTGGTGGAGTTCTTAAATTAACATATTGTTACGATGATGCTTATGAATGAGTAGGTTCAAACTAGATAAAATTATAAAAGTTCCAAAACTTCTTAGTGCTATTTAAACGTGAACATTGAAACCCCCATTTAAACAGAATTTATGAATATAAGATAATACTCTATAGATGTAGTCCAAGATAATGTAATAGCTTATGCCCGAGCTTATGTTCCTTCACGATCATGATTACGCGTTACGACCTCTACCCTGCCCATATTCAGAATAGACCAGCCATAATGTAACTGCAAGCCAGTGATAAAACTTCATACAAATTACCTGATTATACTAGAATTTTCTAGAAAATTGCGAAGCGTTTCCATACCAAAAAGTGACATTTTGATTCCACCAAGGTTCCGCCGGTAAATTTCGCAACGTCTTCACGTCCAAAATACCTCAGTGCCTTAAGACGAAAGTCTTCGACCAGTGTGTGTTACCAGTGATGACATACGGCACTGAAACGTGGTCTCTCACTATGGGCCTCATAAGCAAGCTCACAGTCTAAAGAAGAAATGAGGAGATCCGTAGACGAACGAAAGTCACGGACATAGCCCACCGGATTAGCAAGTTGAAGTGGCAGTGGGCAGGCTACATATCACGCAGAACAGATGGCCGATGGGGTCGAAATGTTCTGGAATGGAGACCACAGACCGGTAAGCGCAGCGTAGGACGTCCAGCGTCCACCCACAAGATGGACAGACGACCTAAAAGAGACCGCAGGAAAACGCTGGATGCAGGCCGCTTCCAACCGGCCCTTTTGGAGATGGACGGGGGAGGTCTATGTCCAGCAGTAGACGTCCTATGGCTGAAATTATGATGATGAAGGTTCCGCCAAGCTTGGTGTCTGGCAACTTGCAGTCGATTAAATATGATGTATGTACATCAAAGTTGATTAAAAAAATGTTTGCCAACGATACGGCTTGTGTTCTCAAGCCCGGTGCAGAACCCCAAGACCTCTGGACACCGTGAGCAACAACTGCGTACTCAGGAACGTTTTGATCAAAAACCATTGGCGGTACTTGTAAATAATTTCATAACATTTCTTTAAACATCCCTCATCTAGTCTACCTGTGATAACGGACACTGCAAAGTGTTTGAAACTTTAGGAATCAAAATAATGTACAATACACGTGATAAAATCCGTTTTTAAAAGTGTTAAATTTTAAAGCCTTAAAGTCTTAATTTATTGACATGTGTTTGTAAGTTTGTGTGTTTCTATTTTTGTTTGACGAAAACTGGTTTATTTTTATTTTTTGTTGGCAAGTAGTTCATTCAAATTTTATGAAGTTGGTAGTTAGTACTTTTTAAATTTTTTTTAATGTAAAATCATTGGTTTAGGGGTTGCAAAAGTATGGTCGCGAGGTCACAGTTCGGGGAGAACAACTAGTTAAATAAAAGTATGAGGTAGTGTTTTTTATTTTTATACGACTTTATCCTTCACAATAGACTATATTGACCATTTTATTATGAAACACATCCTAAATAAAAATCTTTGTTTAAGGGTTAGTAATTATATTGATCAATTTAACGCTACTAACTACGCGTGGTAACTAACCGATCTTAACAGATCATTACAGTTAAAAACCTACGACATGTTTAGTCTTTGGATTAGGAGTGGCATACGAAACTAATTAACGTTGTTTGGATGACAATTAAATTGTAGGTTCCTGTTGTTTGGTCCAGAATAATAATTATTAGATCAGGTTAGGATAAAGGTCTTTAGGCATTTTCAAAATTATGTCATAATTTTTCAGTTTATATGAGAAGCAAGTGTATTCAATTATTGTCAATTTTGAAATTAACACTCGCTAATCAGGCGTTACTTTGTGGAAGTTTATTTTCAATACTGTTTCCTAGACAAATCTGTACTGTATTTCTGCTTCAATGCAAAGTACAAATCGTTGACGTGTAAAGTACAATCATTGTACTTATAACGACATTGAACCGGAATCAATGTCGTGTCAAGTACAATTATTGTACTTAGCTCGACATGGAAGCGGAATCGATGTTGCGTCAAGTACAATAATTGTACTTAACGCAACTTTGAAGCGGAATCGAAAATTGTTGTAACTTAACACGACATTAAAGGGAAAATGTACTAGAGATTAGTATAAGAAGCAGTACTCGCTAGCTTACTTTCAGAAATAGTGCTTAAGTTAGTCTACTGGCTAGATAAATAGACACTGCGGTCCGGTGCTATTGTGACTGGTACATTATGTACGGATCCCGGTTATATAATCCCAGAGATTAATGTACTACCATTCCAAATAAATTACGCCGACTGTTAACATGATAGCCTTTTTGGGGAGGTTTGCTAATTTTATTTTTGCCCTCGCACAATTCTGCGCGCTTGTTTTATTCAAATTTGATAGCGAAACATATTTCATGCCGAGTTTTCTAGGTTGGGGTGTAAGGCGGATGATGATGCTATTCTGGAGTGAAATGGATGGAAATAAGTGCGTTACTGAATAATGAAAACTTTGGCATAACAAAGCTCCAATCTTTACGGAAAAATGTATCTAGGACGCGATGTTGCTAACTCAAGTATAAACGTATTTTACACTGCTGCGGCTTATTATCGGACGCGTCCGTCATCTGAAAATTTGTATGCAGCTGTATTCGGCGTTATGGTAATGTCGTGACGTAGTTTTTGACAACGATTTCATCATTCTAAGCAGTTTACATTATCAAGAGCTCAAGTTATACTCAAACCGATATTAAAATAATCACAGCGATTTATTTCCTTATTTGTTTGTGATTGGAACGGATGATTGCTTGAAAACGAATGCACGAAACACTTCGTTATCCCAACATTTTAAGCGATTGATTGAAATCCGGATTGGAGTATAGCGAGAGAGTATAATGGGGATTTCTTCTCGTAATCTCTCGGTCTGAAAACGGAGACTCAAAATCCATTTCGGTCTACGTTTATACAACTTAATGATAAGACGGACAGTGGAAATAAATGGTAAATCGAATTTGAACCTAAATTTAAAGCTACTAATTTCAGGTAAATATATTCTGTCACGAAACAGAGATAAATGTGTTTTTGGTATCCTAAAAGAATTTTCTATTGCGCGGTCTATATTGGCAACATAATACTAAGGTAATCGCTCTGGATGTACTTAGTCTCGCATTATACTTTTTATTTCGGAAATAGTTGGAAAACTGAAAAACCGGGGGAATCTCTCGCTAGAAACTATTACCAAATATCTTTACGTAAGAATAGGTGTTTGAAAACTCAAACAAAGTCCTAAAAATCAGAGGCAATCGAATGAAATTGGAGTAGCACTACCTTCTATTCACCTCTAATGGTTCGTAACCCCAGCTGTTTCGAGCGCTACAGCTACGAGCGGAGACCTGCTACGGCGTAGCACTCGTAGCCGATTGTAGCGCTACGCTCAAGTGCGGTTACCACAAACTTCCCCAGATTTCCGGGTAAATTTTTTGCACAATACCTATAACCTATTGACTGTGTACGTTTTAAGAATCTACATAGCAGCTTTAATTTTGTGTGGTTTCATTCTATGGTTAGTAATTTAAGGCCCAATGCCCACTGGGGAGTCAATGCAACGTTGCGGCGTACACGCGGCTAATAGTCAACGCTTCTCGGGTTATTGTATCTTCAAAAGAGGCAACTGTTTATTTCATTCCTAAATATTGTGAAATGCTGACCATAAATAGAACCGATCACCAAAAATTAAATAAAAAAAGTCAAAGACTTACTAATGACGTCACTTGTGAGTACGCCGTACAAATCCATACTGACAATCTCTTTGCGGGAAAGGGACAAAACATAGCTTCCAAATCCAATCAGTCTTTAATTTATACTAATATTATAAAGAGGAAAGATTTTTATGTAAGTATGTTTGTAACGAATTAGCTCCATAAGTACTGGACCGATTTTAAAAATTCTTTCACTATTGGGAGACTACACTATAATCTATAATCTAAACTCGTACGAAGCTGGGGCGGACCGCTACTAGTTTATATAGCTCAGAACTTTATTTATCGATTTGAATCATTTCTTCAGTAGTTTTAGTAGCGTCTCGACTGTTTTAAACTTTTAAATAAATAGATTCGTAGACGAACTAAAGCTACCGAGACAGCCCACCGTATTAGCAAGTTGAAGTGGCAGTAGGCAAAGCACATAGCACGCAGAATTTAGGTTGATGGGGCCTAAATCTCCTCGAATAGAGACCACGAACCAGAAGCGTAGCGTTGGATGTCCAAGATGGACAGACGACCTAAAAGAGACCACAGAAAAACCGTCGCTTTCAACCGGTCGTTTGGAAATCGATGGGGATGCCTATGTCCAGCAGTGGACATCCTATGGCTGAAATGAGGATAAATTTTGAACGTAGCGTCAACCTTTAAGAATTGACTTTCCACTGTCGCTTGTGCAATAGAATGCCGCCTGGAATTTCCAGTTGGCGTTGGATATAAGGGGTGGATTGGGTTTTCGTGTGACCTTCAAACTTTCACGTTAAAGAAATATTCATTGAAAAAAATAAAATAAAAAATATAAAAAATATTCATTTCTATAATAAAATATTCATTGATTAATTAAATTAATAACATCTATTATTACAAGTTGTTTTCTAATAGAATACAGTAGTTAAGACATCAATATAAAATTTAGTCAGAAGCATCACAATAACATTAATTACCATTAAGAACTCGCTCTGTGAAGGAAATGAATATGAAAGAATCACTACAGTTATATGATTATTAATCGAATATTTACCGTGATAAGGTTCTGGATGTCTTCTCGTGAACATGGTGCATGTATCTGCGCTGAAATATCAGAAGCAATAAGACAATATCTCCAGAGAGTACAGTTATATGATTATTAAAGGCATCATTACCGTGATAAGGTTGTGATGGTTGTTATCGGGAGCTCCAGCCAAAACCTCATCACGGTAAATGTCCCGTTAATAATCATATAACTGTAGTGAACAACCGTGATAAATTAAAACAGAAGTATAAAAACAATATTATGATCTATGAAACTCGCATGTTTGTAGTTATAGTTGATATCCATAAAATATCTGTTAGTGGTGATAAACAAAATTTTATTAACGCCAGGGCCCGCTTGTCCCTTGCTATAAATCGCAAGTTTACGAGCAGTAATTAATGATACCGGACGTTAATTTGTAGAAATAATATATATATTAATTCTAATACTATGTAATAGTATAAAGTTAGTCTGATTCTATGTTATAACTGGATACCTTAAAATAATTTAGTAATATTTTAGCAGATATTTATGATATCGGTAAGCTATTATGGGCATTAATAAATATTAAATTTAAAAAAACCGGACAAGTACGAGTAGGACTCGTGCTCTGAGGGTTCCGTTGGACAAAAACCTCAGAGCGCGTGTAAAAAAAAAACTATCTGAATTTGAAATATTAAAAGACAAACTTAACTTTGTAGCTGACAATAAGGTTCTTCCATATATAACAACTACAAAATGTAAGTTTGTAACTATAAAACAAGATATTTTTTATGATATAACTTTTAATTAACAACTTTCAGATTTATTCCTTTATATGTGCTATAAGACCTTGCCTCTTGCCAAAATTAATGATTCTAGGTCAACGGGAAGTACTCTATAGGTTTTGATTCCCCTGTGAAATCGCAAAATATGCGAAACAAACGTTCATCAATATCTTTTGATTGCGTTGCCTCACAACTTTTATTTTTTTACAGCCGAAAGAAACCGTAGACTACAACTTGATACCTTTAAGCGTTCTTGAGAAAAAAGCTCTTGATAGACGGACAACGAAGTGATCCTATAAGGGTTCCGTTTTTTCCTTTTGAGGTAAGGAACCCTAAAAGTCAACTACAAAACTAGTAAAACTAGTAATTTACGCGCGGCTGCGTCTTTTTGTGCAAAGGGAGACGCAGGCGCGCGCGCATTCACCTTGAAAAATACCGTCTAACACTCAATTTTGTTTAATTGGATGACATATTTTTTCTAATTATTGTGATTTAAAAACCAAACAACTGAAACAATTTTAATGAAAGAATTGTCCAAATTGGTTATGTTAATAAAGGAGTTTTGAGGTTCTGAGGGGGTTCTCAATTCGGTTGTATTTTTTAATGTTTGAAACTCCCCACCACTTTTTTGAAATCGGTAAAAAATCAGCCGGCCCTCAAAGAGATGGTGAGCCGAATGCCTTAATTCCCTTTGCCCTGCAATGAGAAGAAAATACTAATGTTTTTAATAATAATAACAAATTAAGACATTTACAATAAGTTATCCTAATAATAACTAATATTATAAACTCGAAAGTTTGAATGTATGGATGTATAGTTGTATGGATGTTTGTTCCTCTTTCACGCTGCAACGGAACAACGGATCGACCTGATTTTTTGCATGGGTATAGTTCAAGAGCCAGAATGACATAGGCTACTTTTCATCATCATCATCATCACCGTTTTTCATCACTACGCGGGTGAAACCGCGGGGCGTAGCTAGTATTTAAATATATGCTCTAACCAATTTTTGTTTTCTCAAACTTTAGTTTTAATTTGTCCTGAAAATACAAATAAAATCTCAAGAAAATATATGGAAAAATAAGAAAATATAAGTAACATTCCTATATTGTGGGAGATGGTAACCATTGTGTAGCATTTTTCGTCACTTAAATTTTATACAATAAGCTTTAATTAAGATTAGTTAAAATTTAAAGTTTCTTTTAACCATTATAATTATTGTATTTTTTTGCCACAAATAAATTTTAATGATGTCTAACCTAACCTATTCTGTTTATTTTTATGGTTTTGTAACTTTCATCAAAACTTGTAAAGCTTTTCCAATCCTATAATACCTTTTTTTATTATTTTCTGGGTAAAGGTAAGTTCTCCCTTCGTTACCTAATGATATAAGGTCCGGTCACGCGCCAAGTAATTATCACCCCACGTCCGACACCAAAAAAGTCCGGGAAATAGAGCCTTTTTTCAATACAAGCAGAGTTCATATCCCTAACATACAGTAAATGCCAGGAAGTTAGATTCTTTTACTTTGTTTTAATGAACAGAAATGTAAATATTGTACACACGTCACAAGATATTAGAGGAGATAAAAATTGGCTGCCTATTACTTAGGTCGGGACCTTAAAGTCCTATTTTCGTCAAAGTGATTTCTTAAAATTATGGAAACACTAGCGAATCCCGCGATTTCCAGTTTTAGCGCATTTACTAGAGGGATAAGTACCCTATGTCCGCCCTTATGATGTATACTATCTTCCTGCTAGCCGTTTAGTCAGTAGAAAAGCATCAAACATCCAAACAGACAAACACGAGTTACTTTCGCTTTTATAATATTAGGCAAGGATTAAGTGCCAAGTTTGAAAAAAAAAAAACAAAAAAAAACAGTTACTTGATGCGTCTTGCACACTGTGCACGTAACCTGCGCAACTTAAAAAAAGGCTCGCGTGCGAAAGCAGGATGCAAGCACGTATGTTATGATATGTGCAAACTTCTCAACTTACGCAACATAGATGCGTCGTGTGTAAGACGTATGAAAGACCCTTTATTTGTATCTTAATTCACACTTTTCATCTTTACGCATGAAACGCCTATTTTACCTACTGATACAGTAATATATCATGTATCATGTATAAAAGTAATAAGTACATTTTATTACAGGTACGACAACGAAAATTCGTATTTTCTTTGCTTTAAATTTTCAGGAAAAGCTCGCTTTTACATTTTACACGACCAAAATAATGTGTTCCCGAGACTTCTCACATTGTTATGGAAAATGACATGGAAACACGGATTTATGGGCCTGTTTGAAACCCGTTCCAGGCGGTGCTGTGGGTTCCCGACAAGCATTCCTTGCCGTTCGGTTCCTTGTTTACCTTTAATCTTGAACATCTGCCGTTTTTAATTTATTTCATTTGTTACATTACTATTTTTAAAAAAGCTAACCTTGTAGAGCCCTTAAATATCAACACAAAATATAGCTCGTATAACCCTCTCCGTTGTAGAGTTATGACTAATTCTTTGGTCACACAGAGATAATTTCAAGGCTCTTTTTAACCCTCAAAACGGTGATTGTCATACGTTTAGGCCGTAGGTGGAAATATATATACATCAAGTTTAACACAATAACTGCCTTTTGGTTTTCCGTCGTCAAGAAAAAGGCCTTTAAGCCTTTATGCCACTTATTGCTCAGTTGTTATGAAGTTTAGTAGTCGTTAGGGTTCTTTGCAATTACTATAGAAAATTATTTACATTCGCAAAGTAAATATGATCAGCGACGTTATTATGCTCCAGGATTAAACTTCGATCGTTTGCATAATGTATGAGGTCATCGCTTTCCCGCACGCCTTGCTTATTAATTAGTTTTGGGTATCATTCCATTGATTTAGAATGAAAACATTGCTTTGGTTGCTCAAATTTAGACCTACTTACATTAAAATAGGAAAAAATATCTGTAAATTATTGTGATGGTTGAATGGATTATACCTTTTACTTCAAAATGAGTTATTTCGTTTTCTATATACATGGTTACACGGAATTGGTATACTAAGCTGAAAGGTCCGGTATACTCATCATTATGAACAACTTTTACTAAGGGGCTACCCACGAAATTGCAAATAAAAATTGTTTTTTTTACAACTATGACTTACGCGTCTATTATATAAGTAAGTTCAATTAGGCCGAGTGGCTGACCCTGATGTCAGAGTTTTTATGAAGGCCTTTGAAGGTTTTTGACAGTTCTATTCAATGTTCCTTGGTTCACATTTTTTTCCTTTCTGCACAAATTCACCCAGCTTGTGAACTTTGAAATTTTTTTTGGATAAACATAAAACTGCAGAGCGTTTTCTAGTTACTTACGTAGTCAAGGTACCAAAGCACAATATAATGGAAACATGAATTCAAAGGAATGCTGTGAATGAAATATTTTGCTCACTTTTCTACGCTTAGCTAGTGCTAAAGAGGGCAATAAAAAAGTTTTTCAAAAAAGGAGAATAAAGAAAACGCTTTCCCGGTAGGTTCTACACGATTTTATTCAAACTTGATTACACACTATTCACTATGAATACGTATTCCAATGTTAGTTCAAGCTACCTCACTTTTCACTGTTTAGTTAACCGGTAGGTATAGAATCGCGTTCAAGCAAAACTTCGGATTTAATGGCCTTAATTTGAATTTTGTTTCACTGCTAATATTAGCCATGTCCGAGAGTTATTTAACATGTAAAAGCAGCATTAATATTCATGTTTTCTCGTTATATCGTGTCTGTTTGTTGAAAATGTTAATAAACATTTTGGATCAGCGTTTGTTTTTGTACCGTGGTTTGAGTAAACTTGCAACAAAATATACTCAAACCAGCGTCATTTGTTGACAGTGGAAAAGCTACCTACCAAATATTTAGATGACGTCATTAAATATAGATAATGATACAATTTTGACACTTGTTTTGAACAAAGATAAAAATGTGGCCATTAAAGAAATGCTTTCATTGCTTAATTTGGGGTCCAAAAACGTTCCGAATATTTATTTATTTGTTTTATTTGTGACAAGACACTGACTGTACAAAGCTATTCAATACGTACCTGACGTAAACGTACGTACGTAGAACGTTGGTGGCCGAGCGGTAGCATGTGTGTTTTACAATCTGATAACACCCGGTTCGACCATCGGCCCTGTACCTGACTCATTAAAATTTAGTACAAAATAAATGATGTGCAGTTTCGATGCCATCGCTCAATAACGGTGAAGGAAAATTTAGAAAATAAATCAAAAGTTCGAAGTCATAATTATGACATTCACCAATATGCATTGGGCCAGCATGGTAGATTAGGGCCCATCCTCTCTCTCTGAGAGAAAGCCTGTGTCCTAGCAGTGGGAACATGATAGGCTGTTGATGATGATGACACATCGGGCGTGTCTATAACTCTCTAGTATTATAAATAAGATCTCGATAGCTGTAATATTAGTGGCATCCTCACCGAGCCTCACAAATTACGTGACGTGGTAACCCAAGTTCATAAAGGGCCTGAGGTGCTCTCACGTACAATCTCGGGGCAAAAATAAACTTAGTTACGTCTTCGGCCAATAACGTTTTTGTAATGTCTTTGTTCTTATTTGAGTAATAGGATTTTTATTTTGTGTATGTCTGCTTAACGAGTTGACTAATGTTGACCGCAAGCTCAACCGACCCCTAATTCAAGATTTATTTTGTATGACACAGAAATAAAGATTTCTTTTAGAAAAACAAGTAAATTTAATTATAAAAATATATAACCCAACTGCGTTGTATAAATAGTAGGTAACTGAAAAGTAGCAGCGCAGCGCTACGTACCTATCTATACTCGTAGTAAATACAGAACCGTTTCATACCGATTTATCTCTTAAACTACTGAATTTATAGCAGTGTTATACATTTTTGAAATTTGCTGAGTAAGCTCTACGTAATGATGCTAATATTGACCTATTTAGCAAAGTTTACTTATGACTTTCCCTCATATATTTTTTTCGCGGACACCATATTGAATTCTTGTACCCTATGTTACTCCCTCTATTAAAACGATTCAAATGATGCCTCAAATTTTGAAATCCATTAAGCTGTTTAGGCTGTAGGGCGTGCGAAAGAAACTATCATACATACATACATTCGAAAATTATAACCCACCTTTTCTTTTCCATGTATTTTCCTTTTTTATTCTTTATTCCTTTTTTTGCCCAGTCGGGTAAAAAAAATTAATACAACCTTATTCAACGTCATATAAACATTCCGTGTATGTGTATGACTGTAACCAATGGGTTGAAGTGGTGTCAGGTAATGAATTCATCTCAAATCAATGCCATCTCGCGAAATGAGGCCATTCAGCATTATTGTGGATACGAAAAGTACGTACAGATATGCAGAGGATGGGTATTGTTTGAGCTGTGACGTAAGCCGACCCCGCCCGGTCCGGTTTGAGGGTTTGAGCTAGACGTTGATAAATGTTTCATTCACTTTCTGGCCTGCAAGCCCCTGCTTTTCAAATCTGGTTACGTATTTTAATTCGTGAGTCTGTTTTTCCACTTTTTAGGGTTCCGTACCCAAAGGGCATAAACGGGACCCTATTACTAAGCCTATGATGTCTGTCTGTCTGTCTGTCCGTCCGTCCGTCCGTCCGTCCGTCCGTCTGTCTGTCTGTCCGTATGTACTACCCATTAAGGGCTGTATCTTTCGAACCTTCATAGATAGCCAGTTGAAATGTTCACAGAATATGTAATATTACGGCGGATTAACTATAAATAATAAAAAAGCCAAAAAGTCAAAACGAAAGGGACCCCATACAACCCCATACAACAAACATATTTTTTTAAACGTATTTTTGTAATAGATCTAATGGAAAAACGGTAATACATACAAGCGTCAAGTTTGGCATGATTATAGTACACACTCTAAAGTATAACAATAAATAATAATCGGTGTAAGTGCAAGTCGGTGACCAATTCCTGTTAACCACCGGTTCTCTACGATCACCGAAGTTAAGCAACATCGGTCGCGGTCGGTTCTTGGATGGGTGACCCCCTAGGCGTTGATGGGATGCAGTTGTCTATTTGCACAATTTTTTTGAACTTTAGTAGCTAACAAGTTATGGTTCTATGGAACCCTCAGTGCGCGAGCTCGACTAGCACTTGGCCGGTTTTATTATTTAATATCCAATTTCAACAAACATAGTGTAGGCGTGTATAAAATTCTAATACTTTTATAGAAATCTAATATGTTCTTTCTTTACTGTTTCAGGTAAGAAATATTTATGAATTTGAAGGCGAAACAATTTTAAAGTGTTATATGTGAGTAAATAATTTTTCCTATTTTTATGATACGTCTGAGCGATAGTGGCCGAGCGGTAGCATGTTCGCTTTACAATCTGACAGCACCTGGTTCGAACCTCGGCCCCGCACCAATGCCCTAAATAAATTATCTGCAGTTTCGATGCCATCGTTCACAGTGAAGGATAACATCGCGAGGAAACAGATATGTCCAAGAACCTCAAAAGTTCAAAGGCACAATATGACATTAACCATCATGCACTGGGTCAGCATGGTGAATGCGGGCCCTTTCTCTGAGAGAAGGCATGAGTCCCAGCAGTGGAAACATGATAGGCTGAAATGGTGATATGTCTGTGTATAATTTTTAGGAGCAAAATGTCTGCAGACCAATGTTACAGACACTGTAAGCGAGAGCGAGGTGTAGGCGGGACGGGAGCGTCGCGTTTTAGTACATTACAACTTGAACGTCACGCTCCCGTACCGCATCTCAGTCTGCGCATTTGTGTCATACCTTTTTTTAAATCTAATCATAGTCTTGCGTTTGACCGCCATCTCGCCTGATGTAAAGCTACGATGCGGTCTACGTTGGAGCAGGCTTCATCATCATCAGCCGGAAGACGTCCAATGCTGAACATAGGCCTCCCCCTTTAACCTCCACACTGAACGACAACCCGCCTTTTGCATCCACTGGATACCCGCGACTCTCACAATGTCGTCGGTCCATCTAGTGGTAGGCCTCCCTACGCAGGCTTGCCTAGAAGAAACCGATTCACTCTAGATTTGAAGACACCCAGATTGTAACTATCGGGGAACACCTAATCTACAAAACGACAATGATGCACTCTCTGCAGACCTCGTACAGGATTATCTATCGCAAAAGGTCTTAAAAGGAAAAAATATTTATGAGAAGTTAAAACAAAAAATGTATGCACATCTGGTTACTATTTGACAAACAAAATATCCCGGAATCCTGTAGCGGGAAATGTTAAATACAATCCTTGACAGTAAATAATGTGCGAACAGCTAGGATAAAGGGCCGGCAATATGAGTGCCCCCAAGGGACAGATCGGCGAGCGAAGCCTGCCCTTCGTGGAGTATTTATTGTTTATTTTTACTGCTAAACTGGTTTATGCAATAACGGTGAACATGGGGCTGTGAAAATATTCGATTTTGTGGCAAATTCGAAACGTGGGAGCTATGTATTACATAAATTCTGAGCCGCGACTTCAAAGGGGTATATAAATTATTTTTTCGTAAACAAAATATAAGCTGCGTGTTGTGAAATTGGGTTTTCTTTGAACTTAGTTTGTTACATTTAATTAATATTACAGTTAAATTATTAATGTTATCTTACATCAATTTGGGTTTGTTAAATTTGGCGAAACTGCCTATGTACTGTAAGTAACTTTGAATAAATTATACTTTGATCAAGATATGTTAGAATATTTCTTCGTTTTTTTTAGATTAGTTTTATTGAGATTAGATAAGAAACAAAAAAATGCTTCATTTTATTATTATCAAGAGTTACAAATATGCCCAGATACAGATTACGTCACAGTTTCTCTATCATAATAACTTTCGTGAATCATATAATAGGAAACGTAACAAATTACGAAGATGTTATTTCAAATCAAACGCTCACAACATTCTCCATCTCAAACCAGATAATTTAATGGAAACGCATAACGATGCTGAGGATCCGATATTTTCCATGAAAACATACTTGATCGTTTTCCTATTCTTGTATTCGTTTAAAAGGTGATGATTGGTATTTAACGTTTCTACGTCCTAAGATGTCTTCACCGTTTTGACAAGAAATTGATTTCACGTCGCATCTTTTTAGCCTTTGTTTACTAAAGAATATGCTTACCTACAAACTACTCATCTTCATAACAAGTTTTTATTATTTAAAAACGATGAAAACCTGAGGGAAGCCTACTTGCAAAACACTCGTGTGCCTAGCCTCACATTTGCTAAATGTAGAATGAGCTACCTTCAGCAGTGTTTCCTAGAAGCTACAACACGGGGTTCTTCAAAATGCGAGTTAATAGAGTCTTAAAGGGTCTGCAACGCATTTGTGATGCCTCTGATATTACAGATAGGCAATGGTGATTGCTTACCATGAGGCAGCCCGTCTGCTTGTTTGCCATCAATGGCGTAAAAAATGTCAAAGTACAAAATAATTTTTCTATCTCTCTATCTAATATAGAAACATATTTACGTAGACAACAAAACGAGGTAGACCCAGAATACGCAAGATACCGACCCTAATCTAAGTAAACGTGGAAACTATCTAAAAGGATTAGCTGATACCATAAATAAGGGATTAATGAGGTTTAATTAGATAGCGTATTTACTCAGTCCGTCCCTGGCCGATGAGGTTTTCAGCTCACGTACGAGTTGTGCACAGTGCCCTACAAATGGAACTATCAGCTCTGATCGGCCTATTTTATTGATAGAATAATTTATTTGGACCTTAAATTCTCTTAGTATACAAATGAAGACGTCATTTTGTCAGCAAATGTATAGTGACCATCAAATATGGTTATAGCGCGACGATAATTATTTTTCTTTCCTCTGCGAGTATTTTCGTGTCACACTACCACAGACTAGGTTAAGCTTAGAAAGTCTTTGCACTTTACCTTCATATTTGGGTAGTTTTGTAGAGTGTGTTTGCGACACATTACTTTCTTTTAACGTAGGTAAGACGTCATGTTACGTATTTATGGTATAGGTGCACGGTATAGGTGCACGGTATAGGTGCACGGTATAGGTGCACGGTATAGGTGCACGGTATAGGTGCACGGTATAGGTGCACGTTTGAATCTACCCACTTTCATAAGAAATGATTTAGAGCGGCACGCGCTTTGAAGCAGGTGTGTCCCATACAAATAGCTAGATGTTATGTATTCTGAAACATTGTAATGAAAGTGCACTAATCTCTTAAATTTCAGTCTGTAAGAGTTTCTTATTGTTGTCTGTAAGAGCGAGAGTCGCGAGCATCCAGTGGATGCAAAAGGCAGGCTGTCGTTCAGTGTGGACGTCGTCCGGCTGATGATGATGATGATGAAGAGTTTCTTCACTTAGCTCAGCTCAAATTTAACTTTTTATTTAATTAACAGCGGTAAAAGTTTTTATGTTGCAAAAAAGTTTTTGTATGGACCTACAACTATATCTATACTAATATTATAAAGAGGAAAGATTTCATTTTTTTTTGTTTGTTTGCATTGAATAGGCTCCGAAACTACTGAACCGATTTGAAAAATTCTTTCACTGTTGGGAAGCTACACTATCCCCGTGTGACATGGGCTATAATCTATACCCGTGCGAAGCTGGGGCGGATCGCTAGTATATTATACAGGACGTTCTTTTAGACAACGGCCATATTTGAAGATATTATTGTACTTAAAATAATTAACACTACAACTTTTACAACTTAACAACTTTTACATTGGGACTATTTGGGACTAACCTAGATATAGCGATATAAAAATAAAAAACAGTTGTTACATTAAAAATTTCATTAAAACTCAAGGAAGTTTATAGAAAAAACATGATTAAACTAATTAAGTCAAATCTAACTAATATCCAATCCACTAACCAATTTGAAATAACTAACTTCATGAACTTTTTTTTTTAGGTTTTTTTTATGAAGTTTATCTTTTACTGTCTTACCACAAAAGATTTAAGAACGCTTTAGACATGTGTTTAGCAATTGTTTCACTGCGAAAAATATGCTAAACAGTTGTCTAAAGCGTGCTTAAATCTTTTGTGGTAAGACGGTTAGTATTTAATTGACTGCTGTCAGAAAACAATGTATATTATAAACCTTCCTTTGAAAAATATTCCGTCTTACCACAAAAGATTTAAGCACGCTTCAGACAACTGTTTAGCATATTTTTCACAGTGAAACAATTACTAAACACATGTCTAAAGCGTTCTTAAATCTTTTGTGGTAAGACGGATTATTATTTAGAACATTTTCTGATTATACAAGACGTTCTAGCTGAAAGGCCTTTTCGTAAAATAATCTTAACAAACAATATTTCCCTTTTTTTTACCAATAAAAGTATATGTTATGTGGGTAAAACAAATCTCTGAAATCTGGCTAAAACCGCCCAGATTAATTCGTTTGATTATTTATTTCCTACCGGATATCCATAGTTTTAAATAACTATAACTACCGGCGCCCCGTGGTTTCACCATAAGGAACCGTACATTTTCCGGGATAATTCTAAGTCACTCTCCGGTCCGCCAACTGTATCTATGCTGTAATTTTAACCTGTAGTTCTGTTGCTACTTTAAAAAAATCGCCGAAACTAGGTCAGAGTACTCCGGGCCAACCAAGGATGAGGTGGACCGACAACATCACAAACTGCTAGAAACGAGTGAATGTAACTGAAGAGAGACCGGGGAGATCAGAGTGGCATAAACAAAGGTAAACCTATACCCAGTGTGTTACTCAGATCTAATTTATGATTAAATAATGGGTTTGTGTTTGACCGCCACCTTGCTTGATGTTAAGCGATCATCCGGTCTACGATGGAGCACGCTTGCCTACAAGAACAAACGTAAAAGAGGAACAAACCAACAAACAAGCTTTCACTTATTCATCGCATTATTACCCATGTTTCCGCTGGAACACAGGACTTTTCTCAGAGAGGATGAACCCTTATCTGCCATGCCGGTGAATGTCATATGTCTTTGAACTTTTGAGGTACAAACAAAACAAACAAGCAAATAACAAGAGTCTTGCTTATAAAAGTTAAGCAATGCTTAAAATTACTGTCAACTTTTCGTTGACGGAAATTGTTACAGGTGAAAACGAGACAGAGCAATTTTAAGCTTTGCTTAACTTAAGTAACGTTTGTAAGTAAGCCCTCAAACTTTCACAGTTATAATATTAGTATGAAAATAGACGGTAAATATATATTTCAATGAGTATCATAATATGTATGATGATTTCTGCGATTTCCATGAACGTTACCAGTAGGTTCGATAATGCAATAAAACGAAATAAATCACGCCTCGATTGTCACATATATGGCGTAAATTTGAAAACATCTGCTGGGCCACCGTCCAGAATAGAGATGAGTCCCAAAAGCTACTTTGAGCAAAACTTTAGATATTGTTCCTACGAGCGCTGTTGATACAAACTATTTCTAGAGGAATTGCTTTTTTCCTAAAGCACTTTATAAAAACTTGTGAAAGGGTACAAAAGTATGGTAATATGAAATGGAAATGGAACCCGGCGTGGGTATTCAACTTCTGTCTAATGTGTTTTCAGGTACTCCCTGTCAAAATAAGTTGTTGTACGAGGACAGAATATCACTACAAATATCATGAATATTATTATTATTACAGGGACTTTCAGATTCTGATACGTACTTTACCTCCTGAGTCTATTTGTGCTGTGAATCTTTGGCGGTTTTATTGATCGGAACTCAGTGTTTTGACCTTCAAGAGTGAGGTTTATGAATTTTATCTATACTTAGTTGCTTTAGTTACTATCTCATTGTACGTGCAAAAAGTAGAAGTACACATCCAATGTATAGTAACCAGTTTTCTAAAACTCCTGTCGTAAATTCTAAAGTGTCAAATTTTATGAGTGAACCAATTTGTGATTAGTTAAATGATTTAATTCATCAGACACATACTTTGGGAATGTACGTACTTCTCGTACGTAACTCGACAAAAATACAAAAAAGTATAGTCGAAATTAAAGTCAATACGTACGCAATAGGTACGTAAATGGAAACTCAGAAAAGTAAACAAAAAAGTATGTGAAGGTAACTCTAAGTCGCAAACGTTCATCTGAAGCCGCAGGCAAATTTAATATGAGTTCTTATAAGAAGAAAGTTACACACAGAAAATAAAGAATATTCAAAAGTATTTTTTTGTAAAAGTAATCTTCATTTTGCTTGAAGCACTTGTACCACAGTACAGCCAGTGGTGCACCATTTCTTCTGTGGCTAGCCCAAAGTTAAGGTAGCATTTACTGAACCGTGCTAAAACTTTGCGGTCGACCCCTATATTTTACACTAATAATAGTGTGGCTAGGAGTAAGCGGCAGTGCCCAATTTACTCCAAACTCCTCCTAGTTTCGGTAGAACCATGCTTAATTCGTTTGAACGCCCAAAATAGTAAGTACGCTTTATGCACCTCTCATAAAGCCGCAAAGCAAGTAGCTCGAGAGCTAGTTTGTTTTATGTGGTTGGTTTGTCATTTTCCCACATACACATGGCAAACATACCTAGAGCAAGCTTGGCTATGAGATGGGCACCAGGCGTAATGCTTTTAGGTACATCAAACTAACCACTATCTGCAATAACTTCTACATTTGGCAAATTGATCAGGCACTTACTATGTGATCTATTTTAGGAGTATGTTTCGGAATAATTACATTAGGTGCCGTGCCTACCCATTCCTTACTAATTGAGTATCTCAGAAATAGCTTCCACACATTTCCCAATAGTGAACCGTGATAACTTCTCAAGTTATTTGCCGAGCTCATAGTTCCGTCCACTAATTTAGTCTGCCCCAAGAATTTATTAGTTCGTGATTGGGAACGCAGAGGGCCGGTATTCTGTGGGTCACCGCTGGCATTGCAGGAATGCCGGAACACTGGGAATTCTCAGCACCTATACAATCGAGCGGCTACCTCTTAAGTTACATAGTCTAAATAGGTCATTTTGTATCATAGTCTCGATAAATATGACTAAATCGAAAATATAATAGGTAGCTAAATACCACAAATTTACCAGAAAAAAAAAACTTGATGAAACGATATT
The DNA here is from genome assembly GCA_914767915.1 of Agriopis aurantiaria. NCBI lineage: Eukaryota > Metazoa > Arthropoda > Insecta > Lepidoptera > Geometridae > Agriopis > Agriopis aurantiaria. Next base: position 7,297,466 of record OU611983.1, on the reverse strand, counting down.
TGGATTGTCTTTAGAACTTCAACGGTCTATAGGTAGTCCAACTGTATTTGTAGTGTTAGTGATTGCTTTTATCCTAGCAAAAAAATGATCATTGATGTTGACTATTATACATAATATTTACATCTTAATTATCTAGGATTTTTGATAGTTTTTCACTGAAATCTTGGTTTATATGGCTATACTTAGGGGAAAATTTACGGGGTAGGACGTAAAATTTATTTATGACTAGCTGACCTGATAGACGTTGTCCTGTCTTAGAACTGTCAAACACGCAAAGTCAAAATTGTAAATCTTATTTTTTTACACCTTGGGTTACATTATTGGAGTTTTAGTAAGGATCCCAATTTTTTTTTGAAAATATAATATAGCCTATGTTACCCTGGGATAACTTGGCTTCCCAACAGTGAAAGAATTTTTGAAATCGGTTCAGTGGTTTCGGAGCCTATTCAATGCAAACAAACAAACAAACAAACAATCAAATCTTTCCTCTTTATAATATTAGTATAGATAATCTACGCGTGTCGCGTACGAAGTATAAATTTTACCTAACTAGGAATATTCCTATCGCTGTTTTTTCACTGGAGTCTATTAGATTTACATAAAAACACATTTAGTTACATTTGATCGGTCCTCCACAAAAACAACTACGTAATTTATAAAAAAAAACACCCTAAAACTATTTAACGAAGTTCCAATTATTTAACATTAAGTTTAAATGTTCGTAAATTATATTTAAAAAAAAATAAAAAATACGAACCGAATTGAGAACCTTCCTCCTTTTTTTTAAGTCGGTTAAAGCACCGAGCGCTCGTAACGTAACATGTGGCACATTTAGATTTGGATTACGCGCAAAAACCTTGAAATAACAACCAGAGCTCATAATTTATCTTCCCTGCATAGGTAATTTATTTTTGTTACAATGTTTTGTTTATTACTTAGCTAACCTTTTCGTGTAAATGGGAAAGTAACTCCAATTAAAATGTCTTTTGATAGGCGAACAATGTTTGAACCATTTTTTACTTTTGATGGTGACTTGTTCCAATGACTTTTTACTCGACTAATTGAATATTTCTCGTCAGTTCTTCGTGCCGAGTACTCGATGAATAATTAAAAGATTTTTTCCTTAAGTGCTCTTCCATTATTTTGTTACTTCAAGGTTGGAGTTCTGAATGTTGACGCCCTTTTTATGCGATGTGAATGATATTACCGTTTGAGAAGTTTTGTGAAGAGGATCATAAATCGACGTACATATAGGACAATTTGGAACTCAGTGGATGCCGATATACGAAACACATTAAACAAGCTACATAATTAAAAATAAACCGGCCAAGTGCGAGTCGGGCTCGTGCACTGAGGGTTCCGTACCACCACAAAATTCATTTAGCGAAATTACCAGTTATAACTTGGTAAGGAACAGAAACTTGTCACCGACTAGCACTTGGCCATTTTTATTATTTGTTGTAATATTTTAGAGTGTGCAATATAACAGTGCCGACGCTTGTACGCAATGACAAAAAGCTTACATCAATGCTAATACAAAAATACGTTAAAAAAATACGTTTGTTGTATGGGGGCCCCATTTCATTTTGACTATATTTTTTAATTAGTCCGCCGTAACATTACATATTCTGTGTAAACTTCAACTGGATATCTATTACGGCTCGAAAGAAACAGCCGTTAATAGGTAGGACAGACAGACAGACGGACGTCGTAGGCTTAGTAATAAGGTCCCGTTATTACCCTTTGGGTACGGAACCCTAACAACAACACGAATGTCATATTTATATTACACGGGAATTACTCACGTAAGATTAAGCCGGTCACTCCGACTATAGTTAAAATCCCGTGTAATATAAATAAAATGTGTGAAAACCACGTCAGTTTCTATAATAAAACACGAATGTCATATAATTCTATGGCGGCGCGTTATAAATTAGGTGGTATATATTTTTAAAATCTCCTCATACTTATTTAGATCACACTAGTACATTATATGATATATTTTTTTTGAAAAAAAAATGTGTGGTATGCATCATAGTCTGTTTTTTTTGTTTTTTCGTATAATACAAGGCTTCTAACTATACCATTCGCATCAAATTCGGTCTTGGCTTTGAGGAGATATCGTGGAATTAGAAGAGAGGCCTAGCAGTGGACTAAGTGATTATGGTGATGATGAGATAAGAAACTGTTGGTACTGTCGTTAAAATCACACGACAAAGGCGAGTTCGAGCTGTTTACCTTGTAATAACAGCAAGTTTAAGTGAAGATCACATTTGCAAGACACATTAAGCTGCGAGCTTAAACCGAATCTTACTGAAGCAAGTACTCTTTGATGAGTTCCTCGTTTACAGTATATTACGGGCGTTTTCCAAGTTGATTATCCCCATATCTCCACTCGGAAATTTTGGCGCAGTAAATATAAATATAAACTGAATTTATATAACACCGTCATAAACGCTGTTGTCATATTAAAGCGCAATTGGGGACGCTTCGTTACATATTTATTTAGATCATCCCCTGGAAACGACATTAATATTTCACCCAACATTTGATTTACACGGTTATTTGGGACGCAGCAGAGGCGTCGAAAATATATCACGAAAAATTCTATGCCGTGTATGGAATTGCAAAACTGATAGTGGATATGAACGAAACCTATTAACATGGGGAGCCTATAAAGTGTGAAAAGCTTGTAAAATAAGCATCAGCTCGCCATTCTGGCCAAATGTTGGACGTTAGCGAGCGTGTGAAACGTTCTTCGACTACATAAATCAAAAACTTCGGAAACGGCGACTGTTGGAACATCCCGACTTTAGGAACAAAGGCAGATGTTTAGAGAATAACAAAGAAAAAAAAAGAAATTTAATACTTCCTACTTCCAAGTCGCAAAGTGATCCTCCTTATGTTTTCTTGATCTTTTAATTTGTGTTTGCAAATAAGCTCAAGGTTGCAGGCGCGGTTGGTAATTAATTAATTTTTGTTATTAATTTTCTCATTAACGCTGACGTAATTAGGCAAACAGTAGGGCTGTTGCGATGTTATTGTTATCATTTACCATCTGTTTTCACTTAAAATTACGCCACTCTGTGAATTTGTGTTATCATAGGGGGATGAAATGTCGACTCTATACACAATAGAGCTATAATTATACTAATACGTAACAATGGACCGTAACTTTTTTTTATATTTTTAATCTTATTACAAAAATTTTGGTGTTTGCCGAAGAACCAAAGTACACAAAACCACTAGATAGACTGACGACGTCGTGAGAGTCGCGGACATCCACTGGATGCAGATGGCAGGCTGTCGTTCAGTGTGGAGTTCTAAGGGGGAGGCATATGTTCAGCATTAGAATTCTTCTGACTGACATGATGACGAAAATGTTGGGAATAAATCTGATTTAACCTATTTTATTACGCAACTATACAATGTTTGCAAAATATGAAAACACTAGCTGCGCCCCGCGGTTTCACCCGCGTAGTGATGAAAAATAGTGACGATGATGAAAAGTAGCCTATGTCACTCTGCAACCCTTGAATTATACCCATGCAAAAATACGATGATGCGGTCTACTATAGGGCACGCTTGCTACTTTAATCCATTTTTTTTTTACAAAGGTCATGCTTTTTACCAGAATCCTAGTGGGAAGCGATGATGTGGTCGAAGATGTAGCACGTTTGCCTAGAAAATACTGATTCAACTTGCTAATCCGGTGGGCTATGTCGGTAACTTTCGTTCATCTATGGATCTCTTCATTCCTGATATTTGATCTCGTATAGAAACTCCGAGCATAACCCTCTCCATAGCTCGTTGTGCGATAATGGGGCTGAAAGGTTCTCGAATGGAGACCACGGACCGGTGAGTGCAGCGTAGGACGCCCACCCACAAGATGGGCAGACGACCTAAAGAGACCGCAGGGAAACGCTGGATGCAGGCCGCTACCACCTGGCCCTTTTGGAGATCGATGGGGGAGGCCTATGTTCAGCAGTGGACGTCCTACGGCTTAAATGATGATACTGGGCTATAGACGCACCACACAGTGTCATGCAAAAATTACTGCGCTGTTCAGTAGACAAACATTCTGTGTAAGAATTATTTGTTTACCTTCAGCCAGTCTTACCATACAAATATTCCTAAGCCAACAATTCTACTAAGCACAATGTCATCACCACAACGCTTCTATACATCTTCTGGCTGCAACGTGCAGATCTTGAGACCATAACATGCAGCATACATCCGGCGCGGTGGCACTTCGAATAAATCTTGCTTTGTCCAAGACCATTATGTATGCTAACAGGCTATTGCGGTCCACGTTTCAGAACCTGTTGTAAATTGGCTGAGGAATCCGAAAGATTCATTGTGGCAACACCCTTAGAACTAAATTCCTGTTTTAAGTTGCTGCGTTGTAGTTTTCCTATACTCAAAAACTACGCTACAGATTTTTTTTGTAATGTGTCGAGTAGGTTCATTATGGGATATATATCTACTAAGAAATTATTATGCAAAAGGGCCGAAATAAAGGAGGCAAAAAAGGTTCAAATGTACATAAAAATCTACGCGTACGAAGTCTCGGACAACAGCTAGTGATACAATAAAGAAATTGCCTGCGGGCATCAAACTAGGCTAAGCATGTATCTTGAGGTTCGAAAAGGTAATATACGAAGTTACAACATGGGGTTCTTCAAAAGGCGAGTTAATAGAGTTCTAAAGGGTCGGCAACGTATTTGTGATGCCTCTGGTGTTACAAGTATCCATAGGCGACGGTGACTGCTTACCATCAGGCAGCCCTTCTGCTTGTTTGCCACCTATGGCATTAAAAAAAAAAAAAAAAAAAATACAAAAAAAAAAATCGCATGCGCTTACACCTAATCTTTATTTATAAAAATCGATGTGTGTATGTTCCCTATGGACTCTAAAACGGCTGGACTGATTTTGACGGGATTTTCACTGACATATGACTGATGTTATAAAAAGTAACTAAGGCTACTTTTATCGAGTGTAACCACGCGGGTAAAACCACGGGATGCAGCTAGTAAATTATAAACATATAATATTATAAAGAAAAAAAACTCTATATAAATCAAAATTACAGACATACCTACATGAGATATGTGCTAAAGTTTTCCTTCTTACTTACCCATCACACATTGAGTTTTTTTTGTATATCGATGCTGTCACACTCTTTATTTTCCGATGCGGTAATAAAAGTCATCCGGTATAAGTGGAGATTTTAGTACCTACAAAAGTAACATGTCTATTTCAACCTTGGCGTTAGACCGGTAAGCATCCCGGAAACAGGCAAGTCACGGGAGCACACCCGACATTTATTGGCTTCGACGACCCTCCGCCGACACCAGCTCCGACATTGACGGACGATCCACCAAATGCGATACTTGCTACCTCTCGCGACTTATTGGTGACGATTTTTCAAAGTCGGCCATCGGACGTGCCGCTTCCTCGTATAAAAACTAGTTTTACAACTTCATTTTATTTTATTGAACTGTATTGCCTTGGCATTGGAGGCCGTCCACTTATAGTAACAGGGAATAAAACACATTGAACGTTAATTTTAGTTGCATTTTGATACCGTTTACTTTAGATTTGTTTTGAACTAGCTGTGCCCGCAGTTTTATTGGTGTGGAAATTCCCTCACGAAACGTACATTTTCTGGGATGAAAAAGTATGTCACTCGTCGGTTTTCTAACAATCACTATGCAAAAATCACGTCGATCCTTGGCTCTGTTGCTACGTGAAAGAGAAACAAACAAACACACCTGCATTTTGGTTTATTATTTGGTATGATGACATGAAGTATGACTCAAACTTCGTACTGTCTTCGACAGTCCAGCTGTCCAAAAAAGCAGTTTCTACGAGAATAAGTCATCATCAGCCAGAAGACGTCCACTGCTGAGCATAGGCCTCCCCCTTTAACCTCCACACTGAACGACAGCCTGCCTTTTGCATCCACTGGATGCCAGCGACTCTCACTATGTCGTCAGTCCATCTAGTGGGAGGCCTATCTACGCTGCGTCTTCCGGTTCGTGGTCTCCACTCAAGAACGTTTCTTCCCCATCGGTTATCGGTTCTTCGAGCGATGTGGCCTGCCCATTGCCACTTCAACTTGCAAATTTTAACAGCTATGTCGGTGACTCTGGTTCTTTGACAAGTATAAGTATCTATTCTAATCTAATCTAATTCTAATCGTAAAACTACTACAACAGAGTCATTAAATGTAATAGTTTTTACCTTTATCAACGGTAAAACATACTTCCTTCTGAAATATAAAAGTGAAAACCAAGAAAATAGGTACACATGCCTTCTTTTTAGGTCGAATATCGCCCGAGGGTGCGCTTAGTTTATTTCTGCGTAGATTTCTCGGAAGCTTGGGGAAGTAGAAAAATAAACCAGCTAAATGCGTGGTTTACAAGTTCTCATGAACATGGTTATTTGTGTTGTTTCTGGCATATCGTGACAATACATCAGTGATTTAATAGTAGTATATTAGGTTTCCCACTAGATGTACCGACGAAATTGTGAGAGTCGCTGGCATCCATTGGATGCAAAAGGCAGGCTGTTGTTCAGAGTTGAGGTTAAAGGAGGAGGCCTATGTTCAGCAGTGGACGTCTTTTGGCTGATGATGATGATGATATTTGACCGAGCAAAGAGAGGTATCAGATACTAATGGGACAAGTCAGCGTTTCTATTTATGTTTGTATAATTGTTCAACTAACATGCATATCGTTAATACGATTTTAACGAAATTTTGTAGACAAGCTGTTAATTCCAATAAAAAAATGAGTATGAGCAAAATTAATCCAGATATTGCAGAAATATTGGAGTAAAAACTATTAAATTGTTGTTTTAATTTTATTACTAATCTCTGTATAATTTGTTTCTGTCACAAATAAATATTTTTCTTTCTTTCTTTCAATAGGCATGATGACATTTTTTTTTTTTACCTCATAAAAAAGCTGATCATAAATAGAGCCCATCAACGAAACCAAATTAATATTAGTTCAAAAAATAAATAAGATATAAACATTTAAATTTCATGCTTGACTGAGAGCGCACTATACTGAGCCGTGATGTCACGGCTTAGGAGCGCCATACAAATGCTATACTAACACACGCTTTGTGAGAAAGGGACAGAGCATCCCCTCCCTATCCCCACCTAAAACTTTAAACGCTCATATCTCAAATATTTATTAGCCAATTTAAATTATTTTTTCAGTATGTGTAATGTATTTAGTTATATTCCTCGCTAAGCCGGTTATTTGTAATAAATTAAACATGATGACACATGCATATTGGAGTCGCAGGTCTCAGTTCGGGGTGAACAACTAATAGTTACCCGAGCGAAGAGAAGTCTCAGATTCTAATGAAACAAGGCCACGTTTCTATGTTTATTTGTATGTTTGTATCTTTGTTCGACGATAACTTATCTATACTAATATTTATAATGAGGAAAGATTTGATTGTTTGTTTGTTTGCATTGAATAGGCTCCGAAACTACTGAACTGATATGAAAAATTCATTCACTGTTTCCAAAGAATTTTTCATATGCTACACTATCCCCGGGTGACATAGGCTATAATCTATACCCGTGCGAAGCTGGGGCGGACCACTAGTCGTTAATATATCGTTGATGCGATCGTCATGAAGAATACGATTTTTAAGTTCGTATATGGGCAAAATCGATTCAGGGTTTCCGAAATTACTTGAGAGTAGGTTTGCGACATTTTTTCTGATTTTTAGGATTCCGTACCTCAAAAGGAAAAAACGGAACCCTTATAGGATCACTTCGTTGTCCGTCTGTCTGTCTGTCCGTCTGTCAAGACCCTTTTTCTCAAGAACGCGTAAAGGTAGCAAGTTGAAATTTATACTAAATACTTGGGTCTACGGTTTCTTTCGGCTGTAAAAAAATAAAAGTTGTAAGTCAACGCAATCAAAAGATATGAACGTTTATGTCGCATATTTTGCGATTTCACAGGGGAACCAAAACCTATAGGGTACTTCCCGTTGACCTAGAATCATGAAATTTGGCAAAAAGCAAGGTCTCATAGCACATATATAGAAATAAATCCGAAAGTTATAAATATGAAGGTATATCATTTAAAAATGATTATTTTGCTATTACAAACTTACATTTTGTAGTTGGAATGTATGGAAGAACCTTATTGTCAACTACAAACTTAAGTTTGTCTTTCAATATTTTAACTTCAGTTAGTTTTTTTTTTGGTCTCGCGCTCTTAGGGTTCCTTTATGTCGTATATTTTGCGATTTCACAGGGGAATCAAAACCTATAGGGTACTTCCCGTTGACCTAGAATCATGAAATTTGGCAAGAGGCAAGGTCTCATAGTACATATATAGGAATAAATCCGAAAGTTATAAATTTGAAGGTATTTAAAAATAATTATTTTGCTATTACAAACTTACATTTTGTAGTTGGGATGTATGGAAGTACCTTATTGTCAACTACAAACTTCAAAGTTGTCTTCCCAGAGACTGTGGGATCGGCCGATCTGCGAACTAGCATGGAAATCGCTACTAGATACGTGTCCTAGTATTGCAGATCGCGCTCGTATTCTTGCTGTCTCTATTTGGGAATCGGGACTTTGGTTGCAAGCCATGCCCTCTTTTAACACAGGTAGCCTTTTAGATCCAACCGCATTTCGTCTAGCTGTCAGCTTACGCTTGGGTGCAAGGTGCTGTGAGGCCCATCGCTGTCAGTGTGGTACTGCTGTTGACCAGCTCGGTCACCATGGTCTCTCTTGCTCGAGAAGCGCTGGTCGTATTGGCCGACACGCTAGCCTGAACGACATCATACGCAGGGCACTTTCCACCGCCAATGTCGCAGCTGTGCTCGAACCGAGTGGTCTTGCGCGTGACGATGGAAAGAGGCCTGACGGTATGACACTTGTGCCCTGGAGGTTGGGGCGGCCCCTTGTATGGGACGCAACTTGTGTCGATACTTTGGCGCCGTCACATCTTCCTGAGACACAGGGTAGGGCTGGCGCGGCTGCTAATTCGGCAGAGCAGCACAAGCGTCGCAAATATGCTAACCTCGGCAGTGGTTACATATTTGAGGCGTTTGGGGTCGAGACATTGGGCCCTTGGGGACCGGGAGCTCACCTCATTTTCAAAAATCTTTCAGAGCGCCTGGTTAATGCGACGCGTGACCAAAATACTGGCGTGTTTCTGGCTCAACGCATTAGCATTGCCATTCAACGTGGTAATGCCGCCAGCATGTTGGGTACTCTGCCAACTGGTAGTGGGCTTGAGCATTTGGATTGTCTTTAGACCTTCAACGGTCTATGGGCAGTCTAACTGTATTTGTAGTGTTAGTTTTAGCTTGTATTTTGTTTAGTTATTAAAGGCACTTGCCCAGTAAAAAAAAACTACAAACTTAAGTTTGTCTTTCAATATTTTAACTTCAGTTAGTTTTTTTTTTTGGTCTCGCGCCGGGTGCGCTGCGCGCGGTCGGGTTCCGTCTAACGGAACCCTCAGAGCACGAGTCCTACTCGTACTTGTCCGGTTTTTTTTAATTTCGTTTACGTTTCTCGGCCACGGTCCTAAAAAGGGTCGTCCCAATTACCACATTTTATAACAAAAAATAATTAAATTAGAATTGGATCCTTATTTTATTATCAAATTTTTCAAAGAAAAATAGCATCTCCAGACATACTTACCTACTTTGTTAGAGTTAAGTTAAAGATGTTATAGTAGTGATGTTATAGGTCAGTTAGTACTTAACTAATTCATGTTTAAAGTTCAATAAAACACACAGAATGTTTTTTGTTGTTGTTTGTATTGTGTTTATTTTAATGTGTAATAATCGTGAAAACCTAGAAATCATAATGTACTACGTTTTAGATAAAAATTAAACATCACTGAACTTGAGCATTTGGATTGTCTGTAGACTTTCAACGGTCTATGGGCAATCCAACAGTTTTTTTTATAATAGGCTAAGTAGTTTGGCTCCGTACTGCCACCTGTTTAAAGCGATTAAATTTAGATGATAGCGGAAAATCACGCGACCGCAAAACGTATCTTAGCGCGTTAAGGCTCACATTCGTATGATTTTCCGCAATCACTTAAACTAAATCGCTCAAAACAAACGACAGAACAGCCCCATGTATACTGTTAGTTTGTATTTTGTTTAGGTAAGAAAGGCACCTACCCTTAAAAGCAATACTAATCATTTTTAATGATTACTTATTAAGGTAACTCAAAAGAATATCTACAATGACAATCTCATTAACTTTCGTTTTGACAAAGACCAGCCTCTAATATCGGGCAAGTTTTAAGCAGAATGAATTCGCCTCAGGGTACAATTAGGCTTAAGATCTGGGTTATCAACTTGGTAATTAATTAAACGAATATAATATTTTCAAAACTGTTTGTAACGTTATGAGGGCAGGTTGGAATAAAAGATTGGATTACTAAGTTAGTAGTAAAGATACGTGATTTTGATATGCAAGTCTGTTGCATAATAATTAAATACTTCAGTATACTTTCCGAGTTTTCTAGGTTAGTTGTGTGGAAATTAGACGTTGAGTTAGTTAGGCGTTAAGTCTTAAAAGTTACGAGCGTCAGCTCCTTAAAAAAAAAAATTTAATGTTATTGAATACGTGTTTAAAAATATATATAGGAACTTATCGCGCGTTTGTGTAGGTAAAAATGGATAGAAACCTAATTAAAATAATGTGCGATAAGTCCAGATAAACTTGTGTTCAAATCGCGAAAGTTTAAAAATATCAAATACTTACGTTTATAATAAGTAAAAAAATAATATAACACATGTAGATACATATAAAGCCTGAAAATTCGCCAAAGTACCAGAGCTACCGAAATATCTATTAAAATTGGCAAGTTAAAGTGGCAATGGGCAGGCCACATCGCTTGAAGAACCGATAACCGAAAAGGAAGAAATGTTCTTGAGTGGACACCACGAACCGACAGACACAGCGTAGGTAGGCCCCCCTCTAGATGGACCGCCGACATTGTGAAAGCCGCGGGCATCCAGTGCATGCAGATGGCAAGCCTAGATAATATTTTTGTTGTAATGTTTGCTATCCTTGTTTTGTGGTATTTTAATAAAAAGTTTTGTATTGTATATTGTATTGTATGGCAGGCTGTCGTACAGTGTGGAGATCAAAGGGGGAGGCCTATATTTAGCAATGGATGTCTTCTGGCTGATGATGATGACATGTAAAGGCCTAAGTATAAAACAAACTGAAAATATACACACACTTAATGCACTAGCACGTGACAACCTTTCCCGTATTACAATGTAGACCCATCTAAGAGAGGGTGACAAATTTTGGTTACCCACACCGTGTCCCATCTCCCAAACCCCAAGTCAGTAATTAAACTGTAAATTACAGTTAAGTGCAGGCTCGCCCTAAGGTCGTATCGGAACGCGCAAGAATATCAATGAGTCGGTAACCTTTAGGCACAGAGTAATAAAGTAGAGATAGGTTTGTTTAAAGAAATGATAAAAATTACAGGAAGTGTTGGACTGTCTGAAATAGTGATCTCTTTACTTGACAACGCAAGGCCAAAAAGGGTACTGTAGTTTGCGTGAATGTGTGCTTGCATTTTCCCAGGTACAAACTAAACAACCGATTTTAATAAGAAATGTGTCAATCACGGGTATAAACGTGTCAATATATTTCTTTAAATTCAGGGATTCCTTTAAACTGGTTAGGTGACATTAACATATATACAAGATGGCGACATTTAAAGTAAATTCGAAGAAAAAATGCCACCCGTACCGTGGTGTCTCATTGAAACAGTCTTTTAAATTGAAACTGAGAGTTATAGCGCCAATGTTAAAACATGTCACTTATTGTACTTATTATTTTCCTAAACATGTTTCCAGTGTTCCTAATGTGAGATAATGGTGTTTTATTGTTTATCAAGTGTTCGTGGACGTGCTCGAGTGTGGGTGAATATAACGCGGTTAAACATGTATTTTCGTATTGTTTCCAAAACTCTATAGAAGCTCCTTGTTAAGCCTCCGCCACTTTACTAGGGCATGACCAATTACTACTACTAATTTACTAGGCTTTACTTGCCCGTGAGTTATTTTGCTTGACTCTGACTGTGACTTTGACTTATTTGACGATATTTATTAAAATTTGGTAATATTTTAATACTAGACACTGGCAAATGCACAATAAATGCGAAGCCAAAATCCTCACAGAGTAAAGAATAAAAAAATAAACTTAGGTTAAGAACATATTTTTTGTTTTGGCGTACCGTTTAGAAAATATGAACTTTTCAATAGAAATTTTGATCAAAATAAGTCAATAATGATTTAATAAAAATTATAATGAAACGAGACGCGATCATATTAGGCAGACAATGCCTAAAATTGGCGATGGCGAATGCCAGTATAATCTTAATGTTGTTTCACTAATAATTCCCATAAAAGGTGCTTTTGAGTTGTCCATCTATTACCTATAATCTTTAAGTCTGTGCGTTAGGTCCATAATCGTAGTTTTATACGGTAACGTATGTAAGTATTGCTTCGAGCATTACGGAATTGCGCTTTACGAGGATATTTCAACATTTATTGGATTTCGGTAGCCGACATTTTCTTTTAAATTGTACAAGTTTGTGTTTCTTCAAAACTCATATTAAACTTACTTACAAATAGAAAAAAAACAAAGTAATTACAAAATGATCATAGGTTTAATTTATTGACAACCGGCTGCGCCTTGCAGTTTTACCCACGTTGCCAACTCTTCAGGAACCGTTTTATTTTGTTCAGGGTAGAGCCTATGCTCGGCCCTTGAACAATAGATATGCAAAAATATACGATATGAAAACTGTCTCTCTGTTGCCGTGCTATTTAAAAAAAACTCTATACAATACATCGTTTCGTTGGTTTGTTACTGATTTAAAGATGAACAAGTAAACACTCTTTGCATTAAATATTAGTAAGGATAAACTTTTAACTGAACTGAAAATCTTTTTACCCGACTGCGCAAGAAGGACGGTTATGTTTTTTGAGTGTATGTATGTATGATTGTTTCTTTGGCATGCCCTACAGCTTAAACGGATTAATGGATTTAGACATATGAGGTATCATTAGAATCGTTTTAATAGTGGGAGACAAAGGGTAAAATAATTCAAGATGGCGTCCGCAAAAAATTGTAATTAAACTTTTTAAATAAACTTTTTTTTACCATCATTATGTAAAACTCACACAGCAGATTTCAAAAATAAATAACACTACTATAAAAAACTCGGTAATTTACGAGATAAAGCGGTATTAAAGATCTTTGTATCTACTACAAGAGTATAGTTATAGATATAGATAGGAAGTAGGAACCTACGCAGCGCGCTGTTACTTTTCAGTTACTTACCTATTATTTATATACAATGCAGTCGGCTTATATTTTTTTATAATTTAAGTTACTTGTTAAAAATTGCTACTCATTCATTTTCCAATTTTCGTAATTACACTTTTGCCTTATGATTTGGTTTTTGTAAATGAAATTGTATATATTTCGCATCCCGGGAATTACGAGAGTGATAAACGAGGGGCGTCCGTCTGACACACGGTGAAATTACGCCACAATTTCTCATTTATACCATTTTGTTTCACTCATGCCAATTTATTGTCTGTTCAGAAATTGGGCAGACAACGAATTTGTTCCTCCTCAAATTATGCTGGGAGTATTTTTCAAGAAATTTTGGTTACGATTGGTAACAATAGATGACAATGTATTGTATTTCATAATACTTTGTCGTCGATTGTTATCACCGTTTGTTATTACAGTTTTAAAAATAAAATTCAGTTATTTAATTTAATTTTGCATTACATCATCATCTTCACTACGTGGGTGAAACCGCGAGGCGCAGCTAGTAGTATATACGTACAAAAAAATTTATTGGTGACTGGGCCAACTACAAGTTCGCATCTATAGGCAGTTGTACGCATCTATAGGCATACCACAGAAGCCATTAAGTACAAGTACCCATACTAAACAAAATACAAGCGAAAACTAACACTACAAATACAGTTAGACTGCCCATAGACCGTTGAAGGTCTAAAGACAAATATAAATTGTATTTTGTTTAGTTATTAAAGGCACTTGCCCAGTAAAAAAAAAGTACCCATACTAAAGCAAGTTAAATAAAAATAAATAAAAAACCACTGAATGCTGTTGAAACAATAATCGGAATAACAGATATAATCTTTTGTGATAATTCCCGTATATTATAAACAAAATGTACCTTTTTTTTTCTTTTTTTCCTGGGCAAGTGCCTTTATTAACTAAACAAAATACAAGCTAAAACTAACCCTACAGATACAGTTAAAAATGTACCTATGTGAAAAGCACGTCAGTTTTCATTCAAATTCATTTCGCTGTACGGAGGGTGGAGTACAGATAAACATACATAGGAGTAGGTGATCTTTTACAATCTCAAACTATTAGCGCTCCTTGCTTCGGTCGTCGAGCTAAATAACTCGTGTGTAAAAAAAGTTCACCTACATCCCTTGTGTAACAATCTCCTATTACATAGCTGTTGGATTATTGATCTTGAGTAGCTACGGTATCGTATTCGAGTGATTACATTTACCCGTACACTCACAAGAATTCTAATAAAAGAAGCTCAAATTATACTCTCTTGAGTCAGTGAGACCAATTTGATCTATACACGAAACATGCGAGTGATCGGGACACGCAAAAAATCTAATAACGTGAATGCCAAGAGGAAAGTGGCTTCTTACGGGTATCTACATGTCAAGGTGCGAAGAACGCGTTCATGAGTGGATATCGAATGAATTTATTTTCCGAGAATTTCGTCTTTTTGCGTCTCGATTCCAGAAAGACGTGATATCGTAGCTAACTTATCCTTACCATGTATATTTTTTCTATGCGTTATCCAAGAAAAACGCTAAGAATTTATCTGGTATTTAACTGCGTGAAATTGTATGATCTCAGTACTAATTTCTCTTTAATACAGAACCTCCCTTGTCCATATTCTAATTGAAGTAGATCTTAAATGCATTCATTTATTCGTTCATTCATTCATTGACAAACAACGCACAACCTAAACCGCTGCGTCTAAAAATTTGTTTCTTAAATAACGTACGTGAGCACTAAGAAAGCATTTTTGAAAATTCTTCCCCTAAAGAGTGGTTAAATGAGGGATGAAACCTTGTATTAAGAATGTTAGAGGGACGTGTATTTCTGTCTCTGTTTGTTATATTTTTACGAAAGACTAGCGGCCCGCCCCAGCTTTGCACGGTTATAGATTATAGCCTATGCCACCCGGAGATAGTGTAGCTTCCTAACAGTGAAAGAATTTTTTAAATCGGTTCAGTACTTTTTGAACCAATTCGTTACAAACATACTTACATACAAATCTTTCCTCTTTATAATATTAGTATAGTTAACAAACAGAGATTTTAATTACTGGCTCAGCCAGTCACAATAAAATTCACAAATATGCCGTTTTATGGTTAATATACAGAAAACCCGTACGAAGCGCTTTGATTCCACATTTATTGTGCGAACTGCTAGACTGTGGAATGCGCTGCCTGAATGGGTGTTCCCCGATGGTTACAATCTGGGTGTCTTCAAATCACGAGTGAATTGGTTTCTTCTTGGCAAGCGTACTCCAACGTAGACCGCACGGCGAGGTGGTGGTCAAACGTAAGCTTATTATTTATTTAAAAAAACAAAAACAATACACGTAAGTAGTAGTGGGTAGTGCGAATTATGATTTAACGGCATAGGATCACACTAATATTATAAAAGCGAAAGTTTGTGATCATTGAAACAAGGGAGATATACTTAGTATGGTGGCGTGGTGGGTACGGCATCCAGTCTAAATGAGTCTAGATGCCTTTAGTCAAACTCATCCTGCAGACAACCTTGCTGTCCTTTTTTGCGTGTGGACTTGTTAGTTCAATTAGTGCCGCTGCAAGTTTGCAAGTGTGTGTGAAAAATTAGCAAGTGAGCCCTAAAGTGAGTACTTGGCCCTTATTCGCTAACTTAAACAGGGACGTAAGGCGGCGCGCTAGTTTTCCTTAAAAAAATTTGGTCTCTAGTCCTGAAATAAAAGCCAACTTTTTGAGGTTAACTTAACGCGTCGTGTTACGAGCATGTATGTAGAAGTGAATCTCGGCCCTTAACGTTTTTGCGTTAAGCGGTTTAAAGGCAAAGTGATTTTATGTTATAAATAATGGAGACACATGAACACAACGATAAATTATTGTACTAAGGCATATCTCCCTTGTGTGTTTGATCTGAGTTTGTGAGTGTGTGTGTGTTTATATGTCTGTTCTCACTTAATTCCATAGCTCCTAAGCAGATTTAGATGAACATTGTGGTAGCTCATACCCTTGATTAACATAATAAGGTATTTTTTATCTCGAAAAATTTAGCCATTGTAGAGTAGCGTGTAAATCCGGGGAGAGCTATTAGTATATCTTGAACAGTTGGAAAATCCTATACGTAGATATTATAGTAAATAATGTATTCATTAAGATTGAAATAAAAATACAAAAAAGCCTTGTAGATGCTTTACGATCTAAGGTAAGATATGTAAACAATGAAGTATTTCTCCAGAATACATAGTTTTCAGAAATTATTACGCAAACAATTAGCTTGTAAACGAAAAACTACATACATATTCAAAGGATTTTAATTACTATTTCACTCAAAATATGCAGCGGAAATCCAAAAAAGTTGAAAGCGGAAAGTAGCGATGTGCTTTAGATCGGGATTCGGACGAGCAAAACCGTTTTGGCAAGGATCCGACGCTAGTTAGAAGTGTAACAACTCGTTTACTGGTTCAGTTTTTGTTCGGAAAAGTAGGATCGCAACTTTAAATCTCAATGTTTTCATCATCATCATCATCAGTCAGAAAACGTCCACTGTTGAACATAGGCCTCCCCCTCAGACCTCCACACTGAGTGACAGCTCGCCATCCGCATCCACTGAATGCTCGCGACTCTCACGATGTCGTCGATCAATCTAGTATCTACGCTGCGTCTTCCGGTTCGTGGGTCTCCACTCAAGAACCTTTCTTCCCCATCTGTTACCGGTTCTTCGAGCGATGTGGCCTGCCTATTGCCACTTGAACTTGCAAATTTTTATAGCTATGTCGGTAACTCTGTGTTTTTGGCGAATATCCACGTTCCAGATTCGATCGCGCAAAGAAACTCCGAGCATAGCTCTCTCCATTGCTCGCTATGTGACTCTAATACTTTATAGGGCTTAGTAACTAGAATCCCAGGATTTAAAGTCACATACGCTGCAGCCATGAACAACCGCCGGTGTGGTGAACAATTAAGCTGACTCGAACGTTCCTGAAGATATTAGCAAAGTTGCCACATGAAGTGATCCCGTGACCAAACTTCTCCGGTGCCGTTTAGCTCGTAAAAGAACGTAACTGCCGCTCTGAATAGATAATAAGGATTTTATTAAAATTCCTTGTCCTTGTTGTGCCATTCTTAGGGCTCCTTCTGGCGGGTGCCCTTTGTTCTGGTGGCATGCGAGTCTTAAATTCTCCCATAGTTGTCCCCAATGAAATTTCACGGCCTCATTTATAGCCCCCTTTTGTGCTTGTTTTCGTATTGAGTTTATTCGGAACGATACTGGAAAGAGTTTTTTGTTTGCTTATCTTACCTTTACTTAGGACCTAAATTCATGCTTATTATACAACAAAACTGTTGTATAAATAGCAGGGATGTAATTTGGAAGTACAAAAAGCTAAGCTATTTAGCTAACAAGGTTTTTCCTAATTTTCAAAGCGACCGTTTCAAAGATTCAGACAATATGCGAGACATATCATGCCACTGCTATTTAAAAGATTGTACGTGGATTTGTTATCATGTATATTAATTTATTCACAAAATCCGCGAATTTAAATTTCTGGTCAAATGAATGGCCGCTTGCAACGCAATGTGTGGTTCCTATGCGGTCGAATATTCAGTTTATTTTCGTGAGTTCTCTGGATATTAACCGGAATATTTACTACGAGTTAAACAATATTTTACTATAATATTTTGTATATTATGAATATCGTTTACTGGTATTTTTTATGGTTACTCACTTGGTGTTAAGACCGCGTTCAACAATCAGAGCTATCACTTTATACTCAAAGCCTAGCTTGAAGGGTTCCTATTCCTGGGCAATGTCGCAACAGTCCAACTCCATATGGGGTATAACTGCATGGCATTGTCTAACTCAGACCTACTAACTTCTCGCCAGTTTTTCCATGCTTTATGTTCTTTTTTCTTTGTACAAAACTATTGTGTAATCGTCACATGACCAACCACCTCTGTTCGGCGGAGGGTATTGGTATGCCATCTCACAGGTTTTCCTAGTTTGGGTACTAATGCACTTCCACTAGGAATATTAATATGTAATGACACCATGTATTACAATTATTAAGAAGACGTTTGCTATCAATAAATTAAAAAAAAACATTTTAAAAAACTCACTATTGGGGCTGCTGGAACACACCATTACATGCTCGGCAACATATTTTCAATGTGGGTGTAATAGCTAGTCAGCACTTAAAAGTATATTTTACCACCAAGCTATAGTTTCCTCATGTGTTCCTTAATCCACTTCTCAAACCTATTGTTGAAACTGCGGCACAATAAATATAATCTAACGTAGTAGTTCGACTTTAAACAAATGCCCTAATCGAGTGAAGTAATCAAACGTGCGCCCTACCCCTTCCGGTACGATACTTCACGGTACGCCCAAAGCGATAGTCGCGCGCACCGCTTCACTGAGATTAGCCGCATGTTTTTTTTAAAAATCTTTATTTTAAATGAGGTTTAGTCATAAAATGACCATGCCACAATCACACAATCACTATCACACAAACACTTAACTAACAACTCCCACACGGGCACTTATAATATATCAATGAATGGTACATTTGTATCAGCATCCTGGCTGAGACCGATAGTAGGAATTGACTTCAAGGACACGTCAGAGTCAAACTAATGTATTGGCTTATAATATATCTACAGTGGCTGCGGCGTGAAATAGAACGTGCATACCACAGAGCTATCATCGGTATCATGTCATATATTATACTATATCATATCATATAATATACTAGGTGTCATATATACTTGTTGTGGTACATTTATAAACTGGTATATTTGTTGGGTCAGGTTGTATACAGTCGATTTTCGTCCCAAAGGAGCTGTTGGGAGAAAATGGTGCCTACTTATAACTTTCCCAATCACGTATTTTTGGCATCCAATGGATATTTTATTGCTCCACTTCAGTAAATAATGTACGCGAGAAATACATAGGCACGTCCGGGAATTTGAAGCGCTAACAACCATTCTCCAACTTTAAATTGGGCTTGTGTTTGCTGCCCTCGTGAATTCTAGATTGCGGCTCGTTTAAAAATAACGTTTTGTCAACCTTGGGTTGAAATGAAATGTTTATTGTCCTGTCCCGCGAAGGCGAAAACATCTCGCTTCTCATATAACTTTGTCTACACAAAGTGAGAATATTTGGTAGTTGGCTGCCGCCGAATAACTTTGAACTTAGCTGAAATTACATTGAATATTGGGTAGTGGGTACTCCACTTTTTATTCTGTGGTTTGGGTTAGTATAGTGGGAATAACATTATGTGAGCTACTAAGTCAAAGTGTTATATTGTTAGCAAATTACATTGTTTCTTTTATAAATTTTTTTTCTATTAAGAAATTCAGTAAGC
Source organism: Agriopis aurantiaria (assembly GCA_914767915.1). Lineage (NCBI taxonomy): Eukaryota > Metazoa > Arthropoda > Insecta > Lepidoptera > Geometridae > Agriopis > Agriopis aurantiaria. Next base: position 7,277,742 of record OU611983.1, on the reverse strand, counting down.
TACTATGAGTACTGTAGTATTTCCAGTAGTAAAAGTAGATTATACTTTTTCAAAAAAATTACGCTACTTTTTTTGGCAAATTTCATCACGATTGTCTCAACTGGCTCAGACGTTTAGTCGCGAAAATTTAATAAGAGGTACAGAAATCCAATGCAATAAATTAATAAAATTACATCTCAATGCTGCTCATAAATATGAATATATTCCTGAATGACTATACCTTCCTATACAACACCTAAACATAAAACTAACTAATTAGAGATAGTTTATACTATCTATAGATAGTTGTGCCCGGAGTCGTTCACGATTTTTAAATTCCGGCAATGTGCCCAAAATGCTGGCCCCGTTACCTCGCTGAATTGCAAGGCTAACTTTCTGCCCAAAATACAGGCCAACATTTTAATCAATTCAGAATCTTTCAATTTCCCCGACAAATTCGAATGCCCTCGGCCCCCACAGTTCAAGTGTGTCTACCCAAATGGCATAAATGAGTAACGTCTGTATGATATATGTATTTCTGAATAAAACTATGTAAGTACAATTCAGATGGGAAGTCCATTAGAACACGACAGTGAAACGTAAAACGGCGCTAAGTGAGCGTGACAGGCAACGTGCCCATGCTCGCTGCCGAGGGGCATTTGTCGGAAAAACTTATGTAGCTGTAATAATTTTTGAGATTTATATAGCCGTGGTCCTTAACTGCTGGCCTTTTGGATAAACTAAGACACACCGCGGGCAATGCAGAGAGCTATGCTCGGAGTTTCTTTGCGCGATAAAATCCGGAACGTATTAACGTAGATATTCGCCGAAAAACCAGAGTCACCGACATAGCTGCCAAGATTTGCAAGTTGAAATGGCAATGGGCAGGCCACATCGCTCGAAGAACCGATAAGACAAAAAGGTTCTTGAGTGGAGACCACGAACCGGAAAACGCAGCGTAGGTAGGCCTTCCACCTTTCTTTACATGGACCGACGACATCATGACAGTCGCGGGCTTCCAGTGGATGCAGATGGCAGGCTGTCGTTCTATGTGGAGTTCTAAGGGGGATGCTTATGTTCAGCAGTGGACGTCTTCTATATGATGATAGTAGTAGACATAAGACAGGCGAATTAAGATTTTAACATAGAAGTGGCCGAGACAAGGTAAAAGCGGAGCGTTGGTCGTCCAGCTGCAAGATGGGTTAACGATGTTGTCACCATTGCGGATCGAACCTGGACTCGATTAGCACAGGATTGAAGCAGACGGCATAGCATGAGAGAGGCCTATACCTAACAGAAGAGGCTATGGATGATGATGATAGTAGTGGAACATGTTAACACGGTTTCACCCGTGTGGGTGGGTACACGGGTAAAACCGCGGACGCAGCTAGTTAGCATTAGCTACACACACACTCCTTCAGTTAAGTTCCATTAGCTTCTATATACTATGTATCTAGGTCCAAATCAACTCAAACCAAGGACAAATCCCAAGAATAAGTTGAATTAATAATGAATAGAACTTTCTAAATTCTCAGAGACTCATTGTCAAAATTGAAAATTAACTTAAACTTAATCATGGTAGAAATTGTCAGGCATATTCTTATTAATATACTAGTTGTTGCTCGCGACTTCGTACGCGTAGACTTTTGTACAATCTTTCAACCTCCATTTGCCCACCCCCTCTACAATTCGGCTCTTTCTGATTAACCTTTCGTAGCGTACCTCCACATCCTTTAAGGTGTTACCGTCCGGGTAAGGTAACACCCGTAAAGGATGTTAAATTTCAGCTTTCTAGGTCAAGAAGTGGAATTACACTAGAGATTTGCCATGTACAAATAATAATGAAGTTATTGGATTAAAATACGAAAAAAAACTGTATCACAGACCTATATCCAAATAGACGCCACAAGTCGACCTTGCATGTCATATTTACAACACAATTATGACGAATAGTCGTAATTGAGTCCGGCTAAAACTGGTCTGCTCAATCGCTGCCGCGACAACACGTGTCAGTTTGAAATGAAAATGGGTAATTGTGCAATACTGAGTTGAAAGACTGAAGTTGGCCTAAAGAATAATAGTAGATTATGCACCAAGGGAATAAAGCAGTGTCTTACGTCGCGAGCGGCATATTGAACCTTGAGCGTAACGAGGGGTTCGAGCTGCCTAAGACGAAGACAAGACTTTATTCCAGAGGAGACAATCAAAAGCCAGGTTTCACTGAAAATCACAGCACTAAACACAGTCTTTTGTTTCACATTCCTTGTAAACGCACCCTTTTTTTGAGTTCTGCTTATGGTGGCCAGTTCGATTTTCGAACAATCCACTTTACAATGCCATATGGGAATTTTTTTAGTTTCACACGAATTTGACGTTCCAAATTAAAATCACTTTATTCCCTAGGGAGTTTCATACAGCTTTATATCCCTTAAGAGATAATGCTTTACTTTACGTTGAGTTTGCATGATACCTAATTGGACATTGTCGAGCATAGGTGGTGTGAAAAGATATTTACAACACATTTGCTCAAAAAGTGCACTTACGAAGCCTGTATACATCGTTCGAAAGTTAAACATTACGGATCATACAACGGAGCGTGCGGAAATGAATTTGTCCGCACGCTCAGATGTATAGCACCGTGCGTGTGATTTACGGTATTTTTTTAATTTCCATCATAATTACATAAGAATTCCACAAAAGAGTTTCATATTACGAGAATAAATAAGCTGGAATAAATAAGCATCAAACCTCCTTGGAAGCGCTTTTGCTCAATACGTTTGTCTCAGTTTAATACTAAAGAGAAAATGAGACGAAAGATGTAGTTCTAATTTTCACCACGTGATAGTGGCGCTATTTGCATGTTCGCGCCATTTTCTTATCATATTATAGAAACTATTGTTGTGACTGATATTAAGTTATAAACAAAAATTGTTTCATTTGTAGCCTTTTTTTCTCGCAAATGTGTTGTAAAACGTTGTATGGCACACGTGCGGATTGGTTATTACAAACTCGTGACTATGGTAAGCCCTCGACTTCGTCTCGGGCTTACATTCGTCTACTCGTTTGTAATAACCAACTTTCCGCACTTGTATCATAAATAACTATTCCTTACACTTTTAGGTACGAAAAAATTTACACGTAGTTTTCATACAGTTTGGACCGCTCGTGAAGTCTACTTAGATATAGGTATGTGGTGTTATGGCAAAAATCTTTGAAAGAGTTTTGTATAACAACCTCAGTGACTACTTTGAAAAGAATGAAATCTTTGTTAATAACCAGGTTGGGTTTCGGAAGGGAAAGTCCATTAACATGGCAATGCATCAGCTGCTGCGAAATGTTTTAACAGGACTAGAAAATAAAAAACAAGTAACGGCTTTGTTTATGGACATGACAAAGGCATTCGATCACGTAAATCATGAAATTCTCCTTAAAAAGCTTGAAATATATGGCGTGCGAGGTAAGGCCTTAGACATTATAAAATCGTATCTCACAGGGAGACAACAATATACTGAGATAACAAGAATCTGTCCTAAAACCAAAACGGTATTTAAACACTTGTCAGATTCTAGGACGGTGAAGAATGGAGTGCCTCAAGGCAGCATAATGGGTCCTTTTCTGTTCATAGACTACATTAATGATCTTCCTAAAGCAATAAATCACCCCATGGTCTTATTTGCAGATGACAGCACAGCACTTTTTACGAATAATAACAGTAGTCATGAACACGAAATTAATAAGTCTCTTTCTGACATCATAAGCTGGTTAAAGAATAATAATCTTAAAATAAATTTGGAAAAAACTATGTACATGACATTTAAAACTAAAAATTCAAGGGTCAAGCCACTAAAATTAGCATATAATGGCACATCAATAGCTGAAACGGATTGTACTAAATTTCTGGGTATCCACATAGACTCCAGCTTATCATGGAAACCGCATGTGGAACACATAGTAATTAAACTGCGTCAATATGCCTATGCACTGTACATGCTTAGGAAAGTAGCTAACCAAGACACATTAATTACTGCTTACCATGGTTATGTAGGTTCCACTCTGAGGTATGGCGTCTTATATTGGGCTAACTCTACAGAGAAAGAAACTGCATTCAAGGCGCAAAAGAAGTGTATAAGATCTATGTGTGGACTTCGACAAACGGATTCATGTAAGCCATACTTTAAAAAATTTAAAATTCTGACCCTTCCTTCATTGTACATTTTAGAGGCATCTCTTTTAGTTAGATCTGAAATTAATGAGTATTCGAATCTTACAACCACTAGACATAGGAATAAATTACGCAACGTGTATAGCAGAACCCAACTCCATAGTAATAGTATATTTAGTATGGGGGTACAAGTCTATAATAAACTTCCACCGATCATTAAGGAAACAAGCTCTTTTTTTGTATTTAAAAATAAATTAAAAGGGTTTCTGCTAGAAAAAGTATATTACTCTATTCAGGATTTTTTAAGGGACAAATGTTTATAAATTTTATTGACATAATGATTTGATAAGCAATAATATAAATTCTTGACATTTAATGTAACTTAGGTATTATATAATTATTTCTGGACATGTTTTCGTTAACTTGATGAATTTTAATTTTCTGAATTGCATGTTATTTTAATATTTTATGTTGAATGCGGTTAAAGAGGAAGTCTGCTACCTACTTATAATGCTGTCAAAAATATTATAATAATCGACTGTTTTTAACTAATTAGTGATAATTTTATATTTTGCACGTTCAACAAGGGCTGAATATAGTGCTACAACTATTTAAATTTAACACCTGTACTCTGTACCTACCTATATTTATGCAAATAAACGATTTTGATTTTGATTTTGATTTTGAAACCAAAGGATATACATAGTACAAAATATAATTGCCATAGCCATACATAACATCAAGCGTATACTTAATTATAATATGTGGCTGTTGCTAGACGACCCTAATTAGATACGAGGGCTGAAATATTTACATAGCACTCACTCGTAAAATGCTCGTTTATAATATATGATTCATGCTTGGAGTGAAGTGATCTCAAAATTGAAGACTCAACCCTCTACTTAGCAGGAAATATGAGATTTCACTCAAAGCGTTCGGTAATCAATATTGAGCGTGTAAGGCACAATAGGGCCTTCACTTAACCCCTTGCCGAATATCAATTTGATTGATTTTGAAGTAGTTGGAGTGAATAGCAGTATCTGAAGATCTGAACTATTTTATGAATGCTATTAGTATGATATAAAGGACTGCCTATCCTAACCTACTATATAAATAAACCCTTTGGGACGTTATGTTGGATTACTTTTGGCCTGTTTAGGCATCTGAAATATCTCTAAAGTTTCTATAGAGGCGTCTCCTAGCTAGGTTTAACATAACCATACTTTAATAGGATTTGATGGCTACCTAGCGGAATCGGTGTTACCTATTGACAATTAGAACTCTAATAGGATTGCTGTTGGCTTGTTTAGGCATCTTTAGGTTTCTGTAGAGGCGTTTCATAGTGCTACGTTTAACATATCCAAGCTTTAATAGGCTTTGATGACAACCTAGCGGAATTCGGGATATTTTTGCACACACGGTCATCTGACCCCAAACTAAGCAAAGCTTGTGATATGGCTGCCAGAGACTGATATACGTACATATATAGTTTTAAATACATACTTAAATAGATATTAACAACCAGATATAGAACAAACATAAATGTTTGTCCTAGGTGGGAATCGAACTCACGCCCCCAAGCTCAGAAGTTAGGTTCACTACCAACTGGACCAATGGGCTATAGTTGGCTGCTCTATAGCTCTACAGAATTCACAAGATGGTTAGTTCTAGATTCTGTGTTCAGGGAACTTAGTAAATTACATGTCCAGTGGAGACTCGAGGCGGCGTCATGGCCTATAAACAGCCGTGGAAAAGGAGATTCTTCCCACTTTACTGTAGGTTCAAAATTGCCCCGCCGCACCTCGACTTTTATAAGCTCTAGTAAATTAAGTAAAGAAAAAAAATACATAGATAACACCTAGTACAATATTGAATCAGCATTTTTTTTATTAGATTGAATTGCTCTACGTTTGATAGAAAGAAAGAAAAAAGTTTATTTTTGCCAAAAATTACGTTTTTTTTAAATCACTAAAAGATACAAGTTATAAAGTCACAACACAGTCGGCTCACTAGCCTTGAAGATGCCTAGATTGTAGTTCTCAGGAAACTAGGAGGACGGCAAGGAGTTTCATTCTTGGGCAGTACGTGTCATAAATGTCGACCTAAATCGTTGTGTAGGTACGAACTTTTGATAATGATAAAAAATTAAGGATTTTTTTATGAGTAATATATTACTGCTGCTTGTACGCCGCAACGTCACAGTGACTACGGAGTCGGCGTTGACCTTAAGCACATATTTTAAACATAAAATAATTTTGTTCAAAGGTCAGTGGTTGTTTTACTACCAGAAAGTCCGAGGCTATAAAATGTAGCCATAGTTGTCTAAGCACCGCAAACCGAGTTATGTTGAGATTTCACTAAGTTTCGGATTAATCGATTACATTGCGGAGAAGATTGGGCAAGTTAAACTGGCTCCAAGTTATCACATTTGTCTGTAGCATGCCTAAGTTGAGAGGACGAGATATGACGCAGCGATATTATCAACATTGTACAGCGGTCGAGCTTTATGGCTGTTGTTTTGTAGCGTCTATATACTGGGCTCAGGATTGAGTTGTGAGATAATGGGCCCTAAGCCTTTGAAGCGAGTTAAACGATCGAAACCTTCACAGTTTAAAGCAGTGCTTTAAATTTTGAAGACTTCAAGCTCCTTACATCCTGTGTCTTCTTAAGGAAGGAGTCTAGAAACGACTATTGATTTCAAAACCTTGATTTCAATGTCTTAAAACCTACTCGTAAGGTGCTTAACTGAACGCAAGTTTATTTTGAATGTGATCAAAAGGCTATTTTAGAGGGTGAAATGTAATAAGCCTACTAATAAATGACTGCCCCGGTGGCCCAGTTGGTAGTGAACCTGCCTTCTGCGTTTGGGCGGGTTTGGTTGGATTCCTACCCAGGACAAACATTCATGCGATGAACATTTAGGTTTGTTTTACATCTGAGTGTTAATATCTATTTTAAGTATGTATTTAAAATATATATATTAAATTATATGTATGTATATCAGTCCCTGGCAGCCATAGTACAAGTTTTGCATTGTTTGTGTGTCCAAAAATATCTTGAATATTGATTTTAATAAGTCTGGTTTTATGTAGCCCCGCTACATGACTACCAGATCGACAACCCATTGACTCTTGAAAGTATAGACATAATCCAAGTACCTAATAATTAAATTGTGTTTGGACCTTAGAATAAGTACACAAAGAAAACAAGTACATTCGCAAAATTTAAGCCATTCAAATGGTGTCATATATGGCTCCAAAAAAATATAAAAAATTTACTATGACAATTTGCGCGGTGAAATCGTACCACAACAAATCAGAAAAGCAGCATAAGAGTTATGGTGTGACATTCCACAGATAATTCATTAATTTTCTTGCTTAAATCGTTTAAAATACCAATCGAAACGTAAGCTACAAAGCGAATTTGTAGCTTACGTTTTGAGAAGGCGTTGTTTGGAAACCTACCTTCTCTGAGTAGTTATTGTAAGGTTTGGACAATATAAAAATAGCTGAAATTAATATTTAATGCTGTGTATGATAAGACGTCTTTCCTTTTTGATTGGAATGGAGCACCGCGAGCAGAGCGACGTCATTAATCTTCATAAATGAATGGGTGTGTGCTGCAGGAAATCAATTTACCGCTTCGTTTCATTACGCTGCACATTCAGATCGGAGGCTATTTGACATTTTAAAACCATACGTAAGCTTATATCGAGTTATTGCCACGCAGGATATTGCTGTTGAAGTTCTAAATTCTGGGCGGTAGTGGTGGGCTAAGTTGTTACTTCGAGATCACTGTGACTGTTGTTCCTGTTACTCAAAAATAACAACAATACACTGTGACTTTGTCACGACGATTATTTCGGATACTTGGAACATGGATTGATACCTTTACCTTTTTTGTTACCTTTCATAGAAATGGGCTAAGTTATTACTTTGAGATCACTGTGACTTTGTCACGTCGGTTATGTTGGATACTTGGAAAATAAAACGAAATATACGAATATAGCTGAATCTAGCGGATCGCCCGTAACGCCACGTCATGCATATCGTTATTGTCGTTCCTGTCGTTGAACATTTGGACGCAGTGACTTGTGGACGGGAGGGACAAAGAAAAAAAAACCACAGTGCGGCCGCAAAGGAAGAAAGTTGTTTTGGAACCTTGATATTTTCTAAACAGTCACAGTGATATTAGCGGCTGATCACTGTGACTTTGTCACCGTGACATTATTTATCACCCTCCTCTACTGAGAGACACTGGACTGTTATAGATAAGCGTGACACTTACCATCAGCCGAGAGATATGATTTTGTCGATCAGTTGCACAATAAACTCCACTTGTGTTCAATAAGTGTGGATTATAGCATATAATATTTAATTGGTTTCGGTCATATCATGTAAAAACATCAGGAGCCTTCGAAAGCCTGAAAAAGCCTAAAAAGCTCTGACAGCAGGGCTGACCGTGACCACAAGTCAACTTACGAGTCCACTGAAAATGATCAATATAGTGCAACAGTGGTAAGTTTACCATTATTTGAAATGCCAGCTCATACCGTCGCAGAGCGTAAATAAACAAACAAGCCCGTTTCAATTACGGAACTAGTTCTAGAAACTAGTTAAGTGACTTCAAAAGCTTGAAAATACAGCAGAGTGTTTTCAGTAAAGCGTTCGTATGAGGAACTAAAATTTTGTAGCGTTGCGTAGGCGTAGGTACAATAAAATACAGGGTCACGCGAAACAATGGTACAGGCGATGTATAGCAAAAAAAAAAAAAAACGAGCACTTGTTGATTTGGCAATATCAATTATTATTTTTGTACGAGCTAAGTGTTCAAATGCAAGTCTGTTTTTAAATTGATAATTATGGAAACTAAGTAAAATAAAACATTTCCTATTGGGTTCCTTAAGGTCAAAAAAGTTGTCGGGGATGTTATAGGTTTTGAAATATGGTTAATACTTAGCGGAAACTAATAGAGGATTTATTTTGCATTTATGAGTTCCACGTCACCCGATCTTGAGAAGGGTTAAAGATGACAACAACCGACAGAGGTCGCCTTTTATGCGCACTGCCAAAGGATTTTGTCCCTGGCCCTATTCAAAGATAGGTCACACTGTATAACTCAATATATATTCAAAGATTACTTTATTGAATGCACGAAGTATACTAAATACCTAGGTACATATAGCTACACCTACATAAATTATTAGGTAATATGTAGATTGAGCATTTAAGTAAAATTTTAAATTAAAGGCCTTAACTCAGCCCGTTAATTATCACTTTATTAATCAAACAAAATTGGCAATTTTATACGTTCCCATTTTCATCAATTTCCGAATCATCCTAATAAAACCCAATAATTTCGAAAAAAAAACAGAATAAGAAGTACTTAACAAAACTGAGTACGAGAAAAAATCTTCTAATATTATATAAAAATTTGGTAAATTTCAAAGACAGAAAATCCATACCTAACATTGCTTTCCATGATCGCCTGTTCTGTCAACAATATTGCAACATGCAACATTCACTTTGAAATAAATATAGGGTAAAGTTCATAACAAATTCTAAATATTATAATACCAACCGAATACCAGATTTCATAAAATTTGCAAAACCTAACTCAAAATACGTCGCCTGAGGGAATGAGTTATATTTTAAATGTATAACAAAACATTTTCAAGTTAGAACGCGCTCGTAACTCGAAAAAAATATTAGTCTATGAAAATCGTGTTTAATACACGTAACCGTTTTTTGACCTTGTTAATAATGTATTGTATGAACATCTTAAAACTATGTTACCTACTGTACAATTATAGAGAATAAAGCATTTTTTTTTTCAGTTGTGGTCGTCTCATTGCTGGGCATAGGTCCCTTTCCTTCTTCCACTCCTCTATGTTCTGCACTATAATAGTGGACCAGTCTTTTGCGGGAGAGGCCAGCTCGTCCCGCCACCCTTTTCTGGGCCTTCCAAGAGGCCGGGTATTCGGAAGCCACTCGATAGCGGTTATAGCCCACAGCTCATCCGACATTTTACTTACGTGGCTTGCCCAGTCCCACTTTAGTTTTTCTTTTACGTCTTTTTCTCTTATTACCACGGGCCATCTGTCTTACGTTTTTTTATCTTAACTGTCATGACTTTTGTATATATTCCATTCTTTTAGACCTTTATGCTCGCCCAGCTGTGATTAGATAAATTTGTTGATAATGACAATGGACCTAAAAGATTTTTTTAAAGCATTGAAACAAAATCTAAGTCTACGATTAAATTCGTTCGTAGCATTTATTTGCTTTGACAGCTGCAATAACATTGCTACATAATATTGCATTGCTGTAAAAAGCTAAATTAAACACTTTATTTTAATATCTCATTGAACTATATCGGGTACCTGCTACAGTCTTACGTTCAAAAACCAAGAAAATTATCAGAATTAGTGGTTTTTAATCAGGTTATTACAAATTTTATTTATATTACACGGGAATTAGGAAAAAAAAATAAAAAATTTGGTTGGTTGTTGGTTTGGTTTAATTAGGTTATTACAATTTTATTGCAGCTTTCAGAACAAATAAATGCTAGGTCCAAGTTTCGGTATTGTTTGTATTTGTGATAGTAAAGTTCTTACAAAGAGTCAGGTTTCCTGAAAAATAGATCTAACCTAACACTCTAGCAGGTCCCCACAAGGTACCTTACTTACTAAGCTAGTATATATTATAAGGTAGTGTAATTAATGAAGGAATGTACTAAGCTCGGTCATTTTCGGAATTCACGCAACCCGCGCGGTCTTCCTCTCATTAATATTTCGTCCACAGGTGCCGTGTAGGCTCTGGATGTTTTAGCATTAACACGCAGGTATTTTATTTGTTTCAATCAAATAAGGAGAGACAACGTATCTAGTGATAGGAAATACAAGCTTACAAAACCATTACAAAAACAGACTGCCCATAGACCGTTGAAGGCAAAGACAATCCAAATGCACAAGCCCACTATCAGCTGCAATACAATACAATTCTTTATAATAACTCCATAGTTACAAGTCAAATTACTCCAGTACACTTTCTACAACGATGGTTGCCGGCGTACGCAGCAGGCTGGCGGTATTATCACGCTGAATAGCTATATGCTTATACGTTGAGCCAGAAAAACAACAGAATTTTTGTCATAGGTTGCATTAACCAGGGTCTCTAAAAGATTTTTGAAAATGACGTGAGCTCTAGGTCTCAAAGAGCCCAATGTCTCGACCCCAAACGGCTCAAACATGTATTGTAACCACTGCCTAGGTGCATGTTTGCGCCGCTTGTGCTGCTCTGCCGAATTGGCAGCCGCACCAGCGCGACCTTGTGTCTCAGGAAGATGTGACGGCGCCAAAGTATCGACAAAAGGCGCGTCCCATACAAGGGGCCACCTCAACTTTCAAAAAAGAAGTGTCATACCGTGTTAAGATAGTCAAACATGCATGGTTATTCATTACTGTCATGGTATGTTCATGATTAACCTCGGTCGATTAAAGTACTCGTATGGTCGACAAAATTCTTGGCGAGAATTGGCATTAATAGTAACGTTATGTGTACCTTGGCTTCGCCATGATCCAACCTCTCCTATTACTTCCATCGCCTGCCCTGATAATCAAGTACTTTATTAGGTAGCTATATATAGCTAGCAATTCGAAAATAAACAAAACAACATGATTGTTATTCCATTTAAAATAGAACTTGTTTTACTAAAGAAACGCTCTATTTTGATTGTAACAACTATATTGATCATCTGTCAGAGCCTTTCACGCGGCTGAAATTATTTGACCCCAGGGAATAAACAAATCTTTCGCGATTCAGCCTACGCACGAAGAAAAGCAAGTGAACAGCTTAAGTGACGAAAACAGACTTGCTAAAACCTTTAACGTTATCAGATCATTGGATCCAGAGTCTTAAAAATCTAACTTATCAGTAACATTTAAAACTTTAAAAACGATTTATATTAACTTATTGGGGGTATTAGCCCTTAACAAACTAGATTAACTTTGAGAAAAGTTTATAGGCTACTTCATAAAAATTTACTCGACGTTTGAGCCTATTAGCTACGGCGAATTTTTAAATCAGGTTCCAATTTTTCTTGATTGGGACACAGTATGACGGCGAAGTTAAAATATGTTCATACTAGCTGCGTCCCGTGGTTTAACCCGCGTATTGATGAAAAATTGTGATTATGATGATGAAAACTAGTCTATATGTCACTCTGGCTCTTGAACTATACCCATGCAAAAAATCAGGTAGATCCATTGTTCCGTGAAAGAGGAACAAACACCCATACATCTATACATCCATACATTCAAACTTATGCGTTTATAATATTAGTAGGATAGGCTTACTTGCCGGAGTTGTAAACCCCAATGAAGGAGGTATTCTGAAGTTGGTTTAAAACGTAAACACAGTTAGTCGCACTAGCCACTCGCGAATACCCATCAGAAGAGTGGCCAATTTGTTCGTTGCGTAATTTCAGTGATCCATCAGAATCGCCATAGTCATGCAAGCTTCGCCACGCGCGCTGAATTAAAGCTTCAGCAGCGTTTTAGGTAGATACTCCAACAAATAACTTTGTTGTCGAGGATAAACGGACGGAGCTAGTAGAGAACTTGGGCCCCGGAGGCCACTTAAAACTTATGTGGCTTCGTTAACCATAGCACGATACGTTTTAGTACCGTAGAGAATCTTCGTGCAGGGTGCATGGTACTTAACTAGCTCTACATACAAGAATTTGTTGCCATATACGCTCTAAATTTGAATTGTTTGACACTATTCTGGCAAAATGTTGCAAAGCCAAGCCATCGAGTGTATTCTACAGCAAATAAATAAGTTTTTTTCTATGACGATGACATACCGTTTTCGGCACAGGAATTAAAAAAAAAACTGTTTTGTGGTTTTCGGTCACAGCAACTTTATTTACATGTCAGCTTAAAAAGCAATTCTAATTGAAATTATTTATTTTGCAATGGGCAATCAAAATGTTTTTGAAGCTATGAAGTTTGGGTATTTTGTGTTAGTTAGCTTGTATTTGTTTAGTTATTCTGAAAAATTAATACATCTTTCAGCTTACAAAATAATGGTAATCTAGTTCAGAGTATAGACATCAAAATCTTGGTTCATAATGATGCCTTTTCAGTATCATATTTGTAAAAATTGGCGTCCATGCTTATACTTCATCGTTGATTGATTAACTCTTTATTGTACATACTATAAAATGTTATATAGGGGACAAAAAAACTCTTAAAAACTAGTGTAACAACTGGCGGCCTTATCGCTAAAAGCGATCATCAACACCATCATCATCAATTCAGCCTACCATGTTCCCACTGCAAGTCTTCTCTCAGAGAGATGATAAGCCCTAACCCACTACGCTGGTCCAGTGCATGTTGATGAATGTCATAATATGTATTTGAACTTTTGAGGTTCTTCACATTACAGGTTTCCTAACGATTTTTTTCCTTTACCGTTTTTTGAGTGATGGCATCCAAACTGCACATAATTTATTTAGGTAGGTACTATACATAAGTTATTGGTGCAAAGCCGGAGATCGAACCGGGTGCCGTTAGATTGTAAAACGCACACGCTGTCGCTCGGCCATCATGCTTAAACTTATAGTTTCAAAATACTTACTATAAATATAGATTTGCATACCTTGCTATATTAATAGTAGTACCTACATACTTAAAATTGTATCCTAAAAATTAATAAAAATATCGCAGTTCTTTTAACAGCTTACTTATGTTCTACGATATTTTTAATATAAACTGGTTTAATACCAAGCTTTGCTAATAAGTACAGAAAAGGTCGGTGACGTACCTTCTCGTCCAGACAGTATCAAGTATCAAACAAACAATAAAGAAAGAACGCACGAACGCATGACCGCCTCATGTCTGCGAAATACCCTAACCTTCATCAAAGTCGCGCCAACACTCAGTAAGCAAGTTTCCAATCTAAACAACAACTGAAAGTGATTGTGATCGTTTTGAAGTAACCGGCCGGCCTTTCATACTGAACCATTGTTCGACTAGACTTTGGAAACTTTAATTACTTTAGTGGCAACTTATTAAGTGCGCGCTTCTCGCCACAAATGCGACACGATATTTATGATAATAGTGCAAACATTATAAAAAATACAAAACCGGCCAAGTGCGAGTAGGGTTACGTACCACCGCATAAATAACAAAAACTTAGTACATATTTAAACTATAAAGTACAAAAAGTGGTGTAAAAAGGCAACATCGCCAGGCGGTCGCCCTTCCAAGTACCGACCGCGCCCGACGTTACTAACTTCGGTGATCGTACTGGAGAACCGTGGTGAACAGAAATTGGTCATTGACTTGCACTTGGCCAGTATTTAATATTTGTTATTTTACTTTAGAGTGTGAACTATAATAATGCCAACTTTGCCGTTTATCCATATTACAGTTTTTACAGTAGTTGAAATTAAAAAATACGTTAAAAACCGTTTGTTGTAGGGAACACCCCTTTAGTTTTTAGTTTTTGCCTACGTGATTATGGGGCGCATGGTTGGACAATTTGTCCTTTTTACTCCTCCATGGTTTATGGAGGGCAGGACAAGCTCAAGGACGATTATAAACGAAACGTCAAAACTAAATACTCTATTATTAAAAGTTTTGGATTTTATGCTCCATATACGGAAGATCAAGCTCGCTCAACCTTTCGTCTCTTATCATACAAAAATATAAAAAACACGAAGTTTCTGTTTTGGTATTGCTAAAATGCCAGTCAAAGGCAACTCGTAAAAATGTATCCAAACCTTTGAAAATACAGTGTGCATTCAGTTTATTTATCAGTTGCCGAGAGTGGGACCACCGAGTAGAAAATATTTGCAAAAAGACAGTTCATACGACTGCAAAAGTATTGATACTCCACTATGTGTAGCAACGATTTGTGCGTGAGCCATTTATGCTTGTCTTTATATTCCAAGGTGATCATACTTGTACCTACTTGCTGTGAATGCAGCGAAGTAATTAGAAAAATTAACTAAAACTATAGCTGGAGCCAGAATTTTAGGTCATTCAAAGTCATCCCACTGCTTCATCTCACTCTGTTATTCACCAGTTGGCGACTTGGAGCTTGCGCAGGTCCAACTTCAGCTGAAAGATAGTTATTCTAGAATTATAAAAATATATTGGACCTGCAGTTTAATGTGCCATCTAAAACACGTAAGTGATCATTTGAAGCAGCCAGAAGATTCGAGACGAGCACGTCGCTTGCCATCAGGCAAAGTGAAGCTATCGGGGTCTTACAGATTTGTACCTTTACGGGCTGCTTCTCTGTAAGGATTTCCTAGTCTGTTGTGGGACATTGCCCCAGCAAAAATGACAAAGCAAGTTAGATCCCAACTCGGCTGCTCGCTGCTCGGTAAATAGAGGTGCTCGAACTGTCTAGCTAGAGCATCGTGGAATGAAGTTGTAAATATTTCAGAAAATGGTATGCAGCCGACAATGCGATTGAGCTTGGGCACTGGGAAAACAATGTTCAATTGTTTATGCTGACAGTGCAAAGTTTGTGCAATTTGCGACGATTGACTTGAGCGTACAGAATCAAAGAATTCTTTGACACAATAAATACTTGGAAATGGATGTTTGGAGTAAACATTTACAAGCTTGATTAATTCGCCTGGGAGAGCCTTACACCCAACCGTCGACTGATGATACACTGAGTTGCAGCGCACAAGCGGCCACGGCCGTTTAATAATCAACTCTTTTCTATTTACGCCAGGGTCTATATCTGGGTTCAAAATTATACTTTAGTTACTAGAGTTTTGAACAGTTGAGGCGCTGCGAATGCGCGACGTGTCACTTTTCTGAACCTACGGTAGTCAAGTAAAACTACAAGTTTACGAGTAGAATGGTCACTTATCTACAATATTTGGACAACGCTGGTGTGTTTCTAGCTAAACATTGCCATTCAGCGTGGCAATGCCGCCAGCATGTTAGGTATGCTGCCAACTGGTAGTAGGCTTGGGTATTTGGATTGTCTTTAGACCTTCAATGGTCTATAGGCAGGCCTATATTGTAAAAAAACTTGAACATAAGTTAGGTAGATAGGTACCTCATCCTTTTACTGACGTCACTAACTTTCCAGGAGATAAGAGTTATACAATAGTTCATTGTTAATTTCAAAAATTTAGTAGATTAACGTTGTTGAACTTCTACGCTTCCGAACAAAAGATTGGCTTGAAAGCCCGAAAAATCTGTGACGTCAAAACGGATACTCACTAAATTATTTTCGGAGAATTCGTAGAAAATGAATTTCTTCTCTTACCTACTGGTAGTAGGTATTGCAAAAATTTGGGCAAAAGAGGAAAAATATATTTTATATATATTTTTGGTACGATTACTCAAATTTTAATCCGCCTTATGAAGACATGTAGGTAAAGTTATTGTGATTAAATTAAAATTGTTGCCGTATATTTAGTAACAGCAAAGCCTATATAATACAAGAAATAATTACGTTGTCCAATTGTCTAAATTGCGAAGTATGGAATAAGTGCGCCGTCTACAAAGTTATAATTTCTTTAGAATTAACTCTGTATATTATTGAAGCACTGGCATCAACAAAGTAACTTGAAAGTTTTATTTTGGTTTGAAGAAACACATTATTTTTAGGGTTAAGATTAAAAATTATTGGTTTATCAGCATCAAATTCATCTTCGTTCGATGCTGGACAAAATTATTCCACAATAAACCTTATCACAAGTCTCGCCATTCGGCCCGATCTTCGACTTTTCGCTTCCAGCCACTGCAAACATTTTTTTAATTCACATACGCCATTGAATTCGTTCTCCATTCGTTTAGGCTGTAGGAGGTAGGTAATAGAAACATAAAAAATATACAAATAAATAATCGTTAACACATACGCCCGTAAAACATTACTCTCCTTAAATACCATACACAGTGATACAGTGAGTGTGTTTTGTCGGGACTCGGGTTCGAGTTCCAGTTATAACCGTATCAAAAGACTAATAAAGCCAGCCAAGCGCGAGTCGGGCTCGCCCACTGAGGGTTCCGTACCACCACATAACTTGTTAGGTACTAAAGTACAAAAAATTCGTTCAAAAACACAAAATTTCATCAACATCTAGTCGGTCACCCATCCAAGTACCGATCGCGCCCAAAGTAGCTTCACTTCGGTGATCGTACGAGAACCGGTGGTGAACAGAAATTTGTCATCGACTCGCACTTGGCTATTATTTATTATTTTTTGTAATACTTTAGAGTGTGTACTATAATCATCATAAGCATTGCCATTCAGCGTGGTAGTGCCGCCAGCATGCTGGGTAGGCTGCCAACTGATAGTGGGCTTGAGCATTTGGATTGTCCAAACCTTCAACGGTCTATGGGCAGTCTAACTGTATTTGTAGTGTTAGTATTAGCTTGTATTTTGTTTAGTTAATAAAGGCACTTGCCCGGTTACAAAAGTGCACCTTGGTTATCTCAATCGTTTATGGCGTTCAGGGTGAAGTTCCCATCTAATTTCCCACATAATAAGCATGCATACACATACTTACTCGTTAAACACAATAAAGACGGTATTGGCTTTGCATTTTCTGGCAAAAATTATGAAAACGTTGTCGAAATAATTTGGCTGCATTTGCCACTATTAAATTCACAGCACTAACAATACATTCTCAGCACGAGCACAAACCAGCAAAACAGGCGCCTGCTACGTTTGTTATTTAACTTTGTGGAAACAATCTTGCGGTGCAGTAAGTTAAAGGCATTGCTCTATTGAATTTATTTGTGCTACTTAACAGTGTTTAACTTGCTTCCTTTGTTTTTCACAGGTAATGAAAACTCGATGGCGGTCGGGCGGGGAGTTAGCAGTAGCGTAGGTACTTAAAACAATAAGCTAAATATTAAGAGAGGTGTTACGAATTTTCCCCGTCTTATACAAGACACTTAATAAAAAGCCCATATCAAAGGTTTTTTTAAATGCCAAAGTGTAGATGTATTGGTAACATATTATATAGTAAAATTTTAAAATACTGAAATCTAGGCCTTTTTACAAAAGGGAGAATTCTGTGACTGGCATATGGGTTTTTAGGTTCATAAAAACAAAAGTTATTGAATTTAAACACTGTTTTAACTATCACGGTTACTCACTCACGTTATTTATGATTATTTACGGGATATTTACTGTGGTAAGGTTGTGGAATGAGCTCCCGATATTTCGGCGCAGTTACATGCACCATGTTCACGGGAAGGCTTTTTTTGTTGAAGTTGTATGATTTTTTACGGGATATTTACCGTGGTAAGGTTGTGGAATGAGCTCCCGATATTTCGGGGCAGAAATATCAGGTAAATAATCATATAACTTTAGTGAACAACCGTCATAGTTTTAGTCTCAATAAATAAATATTTGATTTGATTTGTAAGTTAACATAAAGTTTCTTTGATTAGGTATTGTAATTCCCAATTAATATACTAAATGTACTTACATTTTAGTAGGTAGGTATTGTTTATCTTCCTATTACCATAGATAAATATATACTAGAACTATTACGTAGGAGATAGACTATGATTATACTTGTATGAGGTAATACCAATATGGTAACGTAAGTCTCCTAGGAATTACCCAATAGCTACTACACAACAATGGCAACTAAGCAAGCATGGTAAACACAAGACATGTTAGCGGTATACTTATTATATACCTTTAATTTCCCACAGGACGTGCCTAGACTATCAAATTTGAGACGATACCTATGATATAATATTAAATGAGCTTATTTCAAAGGCTCATATTTTCAGCGATGTGAATTTCCCCGTTCCTCTAATAAATTAATTTTGTTATAGGTAGTCTCTAATTACTAATTATTGCAAGGCTCTTGTCTGGGAGCTTCGTTTATAAAATCTTCAGTTCACAAAGTGGGCTCTGGTTTATTTTAGAATTTAATGCTGATTATTTATTTATATACCTATATAGGTACCTAAATTAAAATAAATAAATATTTTGGGACATTTTTGCACACACGGTCATATGACCCCAAACTAAGCAAAGCTTGTGATATGGCTGCCAGAGACTGATATACATACATATATAGTTTTAAATACATATTTAAATAGATATTAACAACCAGATATAGAACAAACACAAATGTTCATCACACAAATGTTTGTCCTACGTGGGAATCGAACCCACGCCCTCAGGCTCAGAAGGAATGATGAAGAAGTCATTAAGATAATGACTTTACGTTTTGTTTTCAATGTAAGTAATACTAGTTGTGCCACACGTTATCACCTGCTATCCTACATCATCATCTTCATCATCATAATCAGCCTATTTTAGCCCACTGCTGGACATAGGCCTTTCCCAAGTCATGCCACTCAGCCTAATCTTTACTTTTAAAGCCGTACAGTAACTTATCTACAAAAACGACGTATACCAAAAATTCATCAGCTTAAGGAAAGAGACGAAGATTTCTTGCCATTAAATTATACTTAGCTAGTAGATATAAAGAAAAGAATCTCAGAAAAAGACACTGTTTTGATGAAAAAGACAAGACGCTTACCATCTTTTTAATACAGTACTTTTAAGTGGGTGTCTCTGAAATATCTATTATTTTAATTCTTTGTCTGTCTAACTTAAATTAATTTATTATTCTGTGACAAGCAGTTCTCAACTAAGTTCAATTAATTCAAATCTTTTTCTCTTGTTTATCGAGTCCATTTTCAGATGTTATGGTAATTATCCTGTCAAAAACTTTGTGCTAATATTTTGTGGTAACTTTTTAAGCCGTTCTTGGTTACGGTATCATACGGAACGGAATTAAAAACAACTTAATTAATATTAAAAACAAAAGCCGAGCTTAAGTTTAGTATGTAAATGTACAGTGATTTCAGTTATTTCTACCTCAACGTTGTTAACCATAATTTTGTACATTTCTAAAGCCTCACCTCGCTACGATAGTCAAAACTTCTCCACACTTACCTTCATTCCTACCTCCCGGAAGTTATCTCAACTGGGGAAGCTATTTTGGACTTACACAGATACGTGACAAAGAGAGATACAACTTAAAGAAATGGATACAAAAATACTAACCATAATAGATAGCTAGTATTCTATTTATGTGCAGTTTGCATGGAATACACACAAACACAAGGATGACTAACTCACCTCGAGACACGAAAACAGAGGCCGGGAATCGAACTCAGGACTTTCTGATTATGAGGCAGACAGACTACCAATGAACCGGACCGGTTGTCAAAAATTATTGCTAATTCTGAAACGTTTCAACAGCTGATAGCTGAATCAGAGACCTGACTTTATAGTTACCCATACGCATACCCACACTAAACGTTTAGTAGTTTGTAGCATGCTAGTTAGCTTTATAGAATTGTATATCCACACGCAGTATTTCGAAGCGCTGATTTAATAGGACTGATAACCGTATGCCCAATTTTTTTCATTTGTTTTGAATACAGATTAAGTCGTTTGGCTACCAAACCAGCCGTTTGGCCTGGCACTTATTCACTCTGGCCTTAAAGATACCCATGTTATAGTTTGCAGAAAACAATCCTGGTGTCCGTGCATTCCAGTCCCTGAAGGTGGAAGCAAGTTAGTTAGTTCCGACCGGTGGTAGCAATTTGACTGTGTTGGGATGGGTTTTATAGGCATGCATTCGGTGACTTGTCTTGTTGTGGACGGGGAAAAATAGGTTAGGTCGTGAAGCTTGAGCGAACACTCGGCGAAATGTAGCCTGTAAAAATGCCAAACATATTACAGAACTAACTTAACATTAATAAATTACGAATTTTGACAGGTTTGCTATGGTAAGGCTGTAAAAACTACTATGACGAAATTTGTGAAAAAAAAGGGCCTATTTTACATGCTCTAGGCTCAGACACTTTGGAGAGACCAGTTTTTTTTGTTTAGTTGCACATTTGTTTTCTTCTAATCTGTTGTTCCGAATGAGAAGTTGATCCAACTTATTTAAACTATGGTGTACAATTAAACGTTGGCACGTTAATCCATGGGGTTGTTGAGGGGAGTATAAAGTTAGACAACGTAAATTTACGTGTTTGTTCTGGGTACCTTAATGGACCAGATTTGCCTTGTTATAGTGTTGTGGATAAAACTTTTCAACAACTTTCGTACTAATGTTTGGGCTTAAATGACCATTAAATTTTCTATTAATATTCATACAGGGTTGCAGGGAACGGTTGTGCTAAGCCGAAAGGAAGAATGAGGGATAGCTGCCTTATTATTATGAACAACATGTTTACTATGGGTCTAACCTGGAAATCGCAGAAACAAATTTCAGCAGTACCATTGTAAGCATAAAACAACTAAGAGCCAACTCGCATAGATAGTCAGACTTCAATAATACAGTTTTATAACTTCTCAAATATCGTGACACTAAAGCACCTGTTACGATTGTCTCGTAGTTTGCGTTTCCTCGTCCCCGTAAAAGCATTTTTCATCCATCTCTAAGCGAAATCTAGGTTTATTTTTAATTTTTATTGCTTGCTTTTGCTCTAAGCGAGTTTTAAGTGCTTGCATTGTAGTTATTATAGTTTTTTGCTAGTCTGTCGTTTTGTCAGTCATTACTCGTTTGCAGTGATTGGAACAATACGTTTCCAGGCTCTAGGAATGCTTTCAAATCCCATCAGTTGACATCCTCACAAGCAGCTTGAGCTGCTGGTGAAGGAAAACATCGTGAGGATACCATAGCAAAGATTCTAGTACTCGGATGGCTAACTACCTTCAAGTTGAAAATTTGCCAAGTACCTAACGCTCCGTTAGGTACTTGGCAAATTTTCAGCAGCATCACTTGAGTGTCGGTTTCCATTCTAGGCTGAGTGTATTCACAATTTTCGACCCCAGGTGTGTTGTGGTCACATCCTACCCGCATCCTTTTAAGCTTGACAAAAACACAAGTGTGTATCTAGATATAGAGGTGATTAGCAATTTGCGTCATCAAGGCTAGTGGCAGGCTTTGATGGCCAACATTATTGCCTTGGATTTGAATAGGACACGACACACGGTTCAATAAATCAATACGTCCCTTGAATACGTCTCTGTGCGTCTGTGTATTTAGTAGTAGGCAATAGTAGTATTGAATGTCTTTTGTTGTTTTAAACAGATAATAATAATTTTTAAACTTTCGCGATTTGAACACATGTTTTAAACGTTTATCGGGACTTATCACGTATTATTTAATTTAGGTAAAAAATATGTACCTTTAGCTCGACGTTCCGACCATGTTACAATGGCCGTGTCCGTTAAATAATACGTGATAAGTCCCGATAAACGTTTAAACAGATAAGTAATTAAGTACTTGCAATACTATTAGTAGGGCATGCTTATGGGCTAGAAATGAGCATGTCTGTCAGTAGGTATCTTTACCACCTTATTAATAAATGCGTAGAAGCTTTAGAATAACTAACACTGTGTTTGTCTTTTCTCTCATTAAGTTTTAGAACTCGCTGAAAAAGATAAACGACGGAAAACTATTCTACAGAATTATACTCGACGTTAATTTATAAAAGAGACGAAGCCTAATTTTTTTTTCCATTATTATCTAAAAAAATAATTAATAGGTATCGAACGTATGAACCAAAGTTGTTAAAATGCTCGAAATGGAAATGAAACAATAATTATTGAATTAAAACATATCATAAGAGTTATTTTCAGCATATTGGTGTACTGTCTTTCTACTTTCAAAAATCTACCAACTAACTGGAACGCGTACCTACTTAACGAGCAGCAGAGCCGGTACTGTCTCACGTAGTTTGCAGTGGACAAACACTATGTACGCTCGCAAATTCATAACATAATACAGAATACCGCTTCACTGAAGCTCTTCACTAGGGATGCGCCATGTCGATTACTTAATTATCGATAGTCGATAGATCGAAACATCGACATCACGAACTCAATGTAATTTCGATTATATGCTCAATACTCAATAATGTATTGCACAATATGAAATTCACATACAGATCTTAGGTAGCATGTTTAAGGTAGTTATTAATCACATAATTACCTTAATTGGGCAAAATTGATTTTTTGCTTGGTGCATGTGCCAGTAAACTTTGAAGTAAGTACATTGCCTTTTTGACTATATTATTTTGTTAACTTACACTGTTTAGCAAATGAAGCGGCATTTCAGTTTATTGCAGTGCAGGAGCAATTTTATTGCCAAAGCATATTTTAAATGAGGATACGTTTAGCCACAGTTTCTATTAACTATGCTTTAATTTAGTATCCGATAGAGCAAGCAATCGTACCTAAAGCGTACCTACTACCTAATTCTGAATTGTTATTACTACCTATTTGTTATTTGCAATTGTCACTGTCAAATAAGTGATTATCATAAATCTGACGTTGACTTCTGACAGTTGCGCAACTATTTTTGTTTATGATTTCTGCCGTTGGTCGCTAGTGGCTCTAGTGTCTATGCCTTTTTCATTCGATATTTTATTCGCTCTTTGCTACCGGTTGCAGTTTTTTTGCGGATTAGGTGTGATCCTAGGCAAGGCTAGGCAAGTCTATGACATAGTAGGTGGTTTTGCGGATGCGAAATCATCTAGCCTAAATCAGGCTTGATGCCTTGAGTCGAACTCATCCAGCAGACGATCTATAGCTCCCTTTTTTTGCATGTGGACTATTAGTCCGTTCATTGGTATCGTTACAAGCTAAGATTATACGTAGTATAGTATGAAATTTTTGGTTACAAGTTTCTTAGTGTGCGTGAAAAATCAGTGTACCTAGGTGTGTCGTACTTACAGTTTAAGTGTAAAAAATTAAATGCATGAAACACGGAGACATTTGAACACGACCGATAATTGTATTAAGGCATATCTACCTTGTTTTTCTGATCTGAGGCGTGAATACTGTTGCAGTTCACGTAGGTACATTATTTTGTAACTATTTCATAAAACTCTATAATACCTTATTTAGTCATCTCTGTGCCAACCAGCATTAGTCAACAAAAGATGGAGCAATATAGAATTCAATACAAAACGTATGATATAAAAGGCTTTCGAGAATTCCTGGCGAGAGCTATGCAAACGTACTTTGCATTTGTTTACCTTTGTGCACACGAATGAACTTCTCTATACAACTACTAGGGGCGAATAACTTAAAGATTATTACGTGGAAAAAATCGACTTACCTACTTTTAACAATACGAGAATATAAAATGTCATCATCATCATCAGGCAGAAGACATCCACTGCTGAACATAGGCCTCCCCCTTAACCTCCACACTGAACGACAGCCTGCCTTTTGCATGCATTGGATGTCAGCGACTCTCACTATGTCGTCGGTCCATCTAGTGGGAGGCCTACCTACGCTGCGTCTTCCGGTTCGTGTTCTCCACTCAAGAACCTTTCTTCCCCATCGGTTATCGGTTCTCCGAGCGATGTGGCCTGCCCATTGCCACTTCAACTTGCAAATTTTAACAGCTATGTGGGTGACTTTAGTTCTTTTGCATATCCACGTTTCGGATTCTATCGCGCAAAGAATAATATAAAATGTAGAACTAGCCAACTCAAATCTGCATTGAAACAGTCTGTTGATGTTGCTTGAGCGTTTTTGCCTGAAATGGTCAAAACTTGACTTTGACCTACTTGAAATACGCCTTTCTATTTGATTGACTTCAGTTTGCAGATAAACATAGCGGGAAATTCACTTATATACCAAAGAAATTACCAGTATTTGCTTTTACGTTTCATCATCATCGGCCATAAGACGTCCACTGCTGAAAATAGGTGTCCCCTTTAGAACGCCACACTGAACAACAACCCACCATCTGCATCCACTGGATGCCAGCGACTCTCACGATGTCGTCGATCCATCTAGTGGGAGGCCTACCTACGCTGTCTTCCGGTTTATGCCCGGGCCTGGGGTAGGGTAATTTGATTAAATACGGAACAAGTATACACTTGTGAAATTTTAATATTAATAAAACACTGTTTTTAACTATCACGGTTGTTCACTAAAGTTATATGAGTTGTTATCGGGAGCTCATTCCACAACCTTACCACGGTAAATATCCCGTAAATAATCATATAACTTTAATATTAATAATTAATGATAGCTGACATAATAATTTTATTTTAATTTTTTGTTTGTTGTATATAACTTTTTATATACCATTTTCAATATAATTATATTATTAATTGACTTGTAAATTTAAATTTACTAATAAATGACTTTGACTTTGACTTAGGTAAAAACTCTAAGATAACTGTAGAAATCACTGTTACTTTTATCATTATCATCATCCACAGCCTTCCTTATCCCACTGCTGGGTATATGCCTCTCTCTTGCTATGCCATCTGCCTCGGTTCTGTGATAATCGAGTCCAGGCTCGACCCGTGATAGTAATAATATCGTCGATTTATGTCCAGAGTGTGAAATAAAATCAGGCAGTCTACCAACAAAAAGGAGTTTTCTTACAATAGAGACAGGCTTCGTCCTAGGGACCAATATTTACTTACTTTTAAGGTGTACTTTTTAAGCAATATAAAATATTTTTAATTTAATATACAAAAAAATTGGTACATAACCTATTTACCTATATAGAATGATAGTTAGGTTTTAATTTGTTGTTTTTTTTTTTTTTTTTTTTTTTTTATAATAGAGTAAAGTTAAAACTGTATATTGACTTGTAAACTGATATTAAATAAATCCTACAAACCTATTTACAGTGCAAAATTATATGCCCACGTTCCACAAAACCGTCGTTTTGTAAGTAAATAGAATTTATCTAGTCCTCGATAGCACTATGCGGTTACGAACTCCACGAATAATAACTTTGAAATCCTTTGTAAATAAACAACAACGAACAAACAAAACAACTTCCAATTGTGGTTTGCTTATTTGGTCTTTGATTTCGTTCGGCATCCAGGAAAGTAAATTAATTGAATCGGTTCGTTATTTCATTTATCTTTAGAAGCTGCTGTAAAAGCGGCAATTGAACGTAGTCCTGGTAAAACTTAGGTAAGCCATAGAAATGAAATCCTTGTTATTATTATTTCAGCCGTGGTCGTCCCAATTCAAGGCAAAAGCCTTCCTTTCCTTTCTTCCACTCCTCTGTTCTGTGCTATGGTGGACCAGTCTTTGCGCATACTACATATTGTACACACTACAAGATTTGAGAGGGGGCAAAAATTCTCCACCACCTCAGATCAGTCAAACAGGGGAGATATGGTTTACTACAATTATCCTTCGTATTCAAATGTATTCTTCATATTTTTTTGTTCATTATTCCGCTAAACCACAAAAATTTTAAATACAGGTCACTTACTAATTTCTCACACACACTAAGAAGTTTGCAGCGACACTAATGAACTAATGATCTACAGTAATTTTTAAACTTTCGCGATTCGAACAAAAAAGTAAAACCTGAATTAAAAATCCTGATAAGTCCCGATAAACATTAAAAACGCTCCACAATCCACATCATAAAAAGGGCGGCAAGGTCGTCTGCGGGTTGATTTCGACTAAAGGCATCCAGGCTAATTTAGACAGGATGCGTTCGCACCCGCCACGCCACCTATCTCACTTGTATCTCACTTGTTTTTCACTTGTATCTCACTTATATCTCACTTGTTTTAAAGATCTGAGGAACACACAAAGTACCATCATGTTAAGGATATATTTTTTCAATAAAACTTGATATCCAACCTGTGTTTGTTGGTCATACAGGGTTAAGCATATAGACTGTACTAAATCGAAAGGAATATACATTTTGTCAGTGTTAATGACCGTTTTCTATGGAACATCAGTTTTTTTCGCGATTTTAGGGTTGGTTCCATAATAAAAATTGTTCATAATGATGAGTACAATGACCTCCTTTCGGATTAGTACAGAACGCGTAACCCCGTATTGTGCGTACAGGCTATGAATTAAATGTACAAAGTGCATTTGAAAGTACGTACTCGTAAATATGTAAGAACACTGTCACAAGTGTAAAGTCCGTCGTGATTTTTTTGCGGAAGCTGGCTGCTCGCCAATGTTCAGACAGTGCTGTTATGAGATTGTACGACTCCGAAATTACCGTAACAACGCAGTCTTATTTATGAGCCGCCCAAAACAACTAGCTAAATCCACTTAATCTCACCCAACTATGACGTTCGTTCACAAACTACGACTCTGTGGTTCGTCTTTCGTTTGGGATCCGATTACTGCTGCGGTTTCCACGTCGTTGTACGTAGTTTTGTGAAAAGCCACAGTTTGGTCTTTATCTCAGTGGACTAAGGTCAACAATGGGTGTTTTGTTTTTATTAAATACTTTGTAGATCTAACAGAGTTTGTGGTTGCTGCATCGTGAGATTTATGTTACGTCTAGATGATATTGTACGCTGAAATTAAGGCAAAGCTCGTAAAATAAGCGAGATTTGTGCAAGAGAATTTCAGCCTGGATTTTTAGAAAAAAAAAATATTTTGACTTGCTAAACCACTTCATTTTAGCCGCCAGGTTAAATATTGTAAAGGTTATATTGAGCTGAAAAATAAATCTTGGTAAAGCGAACACGACTTTCAACTAAATTCGTTTACTTGCTTATAGTGTTGAGTAGTGACTTATTTTTTAAACAAAAACTTTCGTGTTTTTTAATCATATTTGTTATAAAAGCAATAAAGTATGATACTGTGATCTCCCTGTGGAAGTAACGAATGTGGTTGAATCTATCATCATCATCATCATCATTTCAGACATAGGACGTCCACACGTCTACTGCTGGACATAGGCCTCCCTCATCGATCTCCAAAAGGGCCGGTTGGAAGCGGCCTGCATCTAGCGTTTTTCTGCGTTCGTCTGTCCATCTTGTGGTTAAATCTAAAGGTAGATTTATTAGGCATGGAAATAAACTCCGTGAAATTAAAACAAAATACATCGCAAAAGCATTTACATTTTGATATTGTAGGCACTAAAATCATGTCGGTTCTGCATGTTGAACATAACACGACTGGGACATGTAACCAATTTATGTGATAATTTACTCCAGTCACATCCCAATCCGCAAAAGCATCGGGGTTTTTCGAAACTTTTTTTTTTGTAATACATTGGCTTTGCCGACCAATTTCAATCCAATTTACATTTCAATCGGGAGCTTCATGTAAAAACATGAGCCACAGAGAGCTCTCCACTCTTCCTCCGCCTATGATATACTGTATTCCCTCCCAACTTTCATACCTCTACAATTTCAGCGCGATTTACCAAAAATTTTCCCATAATTTTAATGGAGACACGAAATAGCAGAGGGGATATAAATATTTTACGCTCGTACCTTCAACGCCAACGGCCTTTAATATTTTCAAGTGTGAAATTGATATGCTCACTCCCTCTACTACGCATATAAAAAAAAAACACTTCAGATTTTCTCTTATTTTGTTCAATTTTTTTGGCTGGTATTTAGACTGTTTTCTTGCTATTGCCCTTGCACGTAAAGTTTGGTATCAGTTCAATCCGTGATCAAGATGAGTAGGTATATCGTAGATTCTATGTGTACACAATAGGCTTGTGTCCTCACTTTTATTTAAAATCTCACAAAAAGCTGATCAAAAATAGAACGAAAACAGAATTACAATTTGTTCAATAATAAATACGTTATAATTATTTTATTTTTATTCTGGACATAAAACGCACTATTGCACGTGATGACGTCAAGCCTCAGGCGCGCCATACAAGTGCTATACTAACACACGCTTTGCGAGAAAGGGACAGAGCATCCGTTCTCTATCCCCACCCAAAACATTAAACGCTTATATAATACTAACAACGCACCCCGGCTTCGCACGTGTGTAAATCTTATTTTTTTACACCTTGGGTTAAATTATTGGAGTTTTAGTAAGGATCCCAATTTTTTTTATTGAAAAAATAATATAGCCTATGTCACCCGGGGATAGTGTAGCTTCCCAACAGTGAAAGAATTTATCAAATCAGTTAAGTAGTTCCGGAGCCTATTCAATGCAAACAAACAAACAAACATACAATCAATTCTTTCCTCTTTATAATATTAGTCTAGATATAGATATCAGGGAATTAATTTATTTTTCATTTAAATTTATTATTTGTATCTTTCGCTAAGCCTCTTGTTTTAATTGAAACATTGAGACACATGCCTATTAGCTTCCTGTCAATCTGACGAAAATCTTCGATTCTCGGAGGTTTAGCGTTAGCTGACGTAAACCTCCGCCTTAGTATTTTTGTACACTGAAAATATAGGTTGATAAAAAAAATATTGATTGATAAAGGTTGAACAGAGGATTCTGTGAATATATGAATATCTGTAATGTTGTATGTTGTTGTGCCTATCTCTATACCTGACAGCTCAATTACAGTTAAGGCTCAATCTAGATTTACATGAAATATATCTTTTGCAAATGATGCCGTGGTATGAGCACACTATGCGGCGAAAAAAGAAGTATGAGTGTTTGGTGGAAGGTAGTTAAAGGAAGGGTAGGAAAATCGGAAAAAATATGGACTGGTGAAAGAAGACATCAATAAAAGGGGGACGACCTCATATATTGAAGGACGATAGGAATGAATGAAGAAGAAATGTACGTACATGCTGTAAAAAATATAAAAAGAATCAGAATGATAACATTCGGGACATTTTTTTCACACACGGTCATCTGACCCCAAACTAAGCAAAGCTTGTGATATGGCTACCAGAGACTGATATACATACATATATAGTTTTTAAATACATACTTAAATAGATAATATTATTAACAACCAGAACAAACACAAATGTTCATCACACAAATGTTTGTCCTAGATGGGAATCGAACCCACGCCCCCAAGCTCAGAAGGCAGGATCAGTATTTATTTATTGAATAACTAGCGGTCCGCCCCAGCTTCGCACGGGTATAGATTATAGCCTATGTCACCCGGGGATAGTGTAGCTTCCCAACAGTGAAAGAATTTTTCAAATCGGTTCAGTAGTTTCGGAGCCTATTCAATGCAAACAAACAAACAAACAAACAAACAAACAAACAAACAATCAAATCTTTCCTCTTTATAATATTAGTATAGATAATAAGGACGGCTAACGCCACTTACACTTATTATCTAATTTACGTTATTAAAAATTATAAAATTAGTCCAATATATACAATGCTTATGTCAATTATTATAAATATTACAATAACTTATAATAGTATTCTTACAATTTACGGTCATATAAAACGTTGTTCACAAAAAGTCAAAATAGATTTCAGAATAGCAGGCAACTTATCACAAAAAATGTCACATTCAGGGTGTACTCTTTTAAGGAATGCCTTGAGACCACGAATGATGCCACTATCAACTGGACCAACGGGCTATCAAATAAAATATGCCTAAATATATAGTACTAGCAGGGTTATAAGTTACTAGTAGGCCGCCCCGGCTTCGCACGGGTATAGATATATAGCCTATGTCAACCGGGGATAGTGTAGCTTCCTAACAGTGAAAGAATTTTTCAAATCGGTTCAGTAGTTTCGGAGTCTATTCAATGCAAACAAACAAACAAACAATCAAATCTTTCCTCTTTATGGTATTAGTATAGATAAATATATCATGAAATATACCTTTCCGTCTAAAATGATGCCTTATATTCGGAAAGGTATATTAAAATTCATATTACCAATTGCATCTAAATTTAAAATCTGCAGCTGTGATTTTTAATCTGTAACAAAGTTATCTAAAACTTTGTTTTGTGTAGATGCCCAAATAAAAATTAGGGAGGTCTTTTGTTATGCATTTTTGGTTTCGCAAAAGTTATTAAGACGTATAACTGATTAGCAAAAATTTGTTTACAAAACGCTGTAGCATATTCCATTTTACAAGAGCACAGGTTTCACAGTTGAGTTGCTAAGCATAAGCCCCAGGCGTGTGCTGTAAACTAGTTTTTATTCAACAATAACAAAGGTCTCTTGTGAGCAAAACATGTCTCGTGAACCCTCGTGTAGTCTCAGCGTTTCTTGCAGCATCTGTAATTCCATACAGGGTTGGGGCTGGTTTTTATTTGCGTTTGATGGGGCACGTTGATCTCTTAATGTTTTTGGGTGAACGTTAGCAGAAGCGTATTGGTTAAATGCGTTGTGTTTATGGACTTACGGTCATAACGGGCTTAGCGTTACAATTATAATGTTTGTATGTTTTAAATCTTTTCGCGAAATCACACACGCAACAATAAAGTTTTTCTAACCGACCACCCAGGTGGATGGTTAGTTATAGTTGGTAATAAACGGTATTATGTATATCCAAAATAAAGTTGCTCATCTAAATAAATATTAAAATAAACATCATCATCAGCCAGAAGACGTCCACTGCTGAACATACGGCCTTTCCCCTTTAACCTCCACACTGAACGACAGTCTACACGGCACAAGCGAGGTATACCTCACTAAATAAGACATAAGTAGGTCTTATAATGGTAGTGGGCTTGAGCATTAGGTTTGTTTCTAGTCTCTAGACAACATAGTATAGGCTTGCCTTTGACCGTCACCTTGACTGATGTTAAGCGATGATGCGTTGTATGATGGAGCACGCTTGCCAAGAAGAAACCGTATCACCCGCGATTTGAAGACAGTAGCTTGTTACTAGGGAATCCCTATTCAGGCAGCGCATTCCACATATTACTAGCAGTTGCACAATAAAAGTGGAATCAAAGCGCGTCTTACGGGTTTCGGAACATCAACCATAAAGCGATGTCGATCTGTGGTGTCGATCTATGGGCAATCCAACTGTTATTTCTGGTAACTATCGGTATTTTATCGGATACATATCGGAGAGTGTGCATCGGATCTTCATGATCTAAATCCCTCCTGCTCTTTTTTCTATCGGACTGCCAGAGCGGGCACAAAAAATCGACACCGCTTTATGGTCGGTATTCCGAGAAACCAAACGAAGCGCTTTGATTCCTCTTTTATTATGCTAACTGCTAGTCTGTGGAATGCGCTGCCTGAATGGGTGTTCCCCGATAGTAACAATCTGGGCGTCTTCAAATCACGAGTGAATCTGTTTCTTCTAGGCAAGCGTACTCCACCGTAGACCGCATCATCGGAGTTGGCGGTCAAACGCAAGCCTAATATTAAATTTAAAAATAATAATAATGTATAATAGGCTAAGTTGTTTAGTGTTAGCTTGTGTTTTGTTTAATTAATAAAGACCATTCACTTGAATAAGGTGGCATCCCTGTGTAAAATTTTCACACAATCCCTACATAACTCGCCAGAACTTGAAAAGTATAAATTGTTGAACCCCCGCCGCAAAAAGAGAGGTGTTAAAATTGTAACGTATATTATGTACCTATCTGTGTGTCGGTCTGTGGCATCGTAGCTCCCAAACGGTTGAACCGATTTAGATTTAGTATTTTTTTGTTTGAGAAGTGACTTGATCGCAAGAATGTTCTTAGCTATTGATGATTCAGGAAAATCTGTTTAGCGGTTTTAAGATAACAGCTATTATATCGGCAGTAAAAAAAAAAACAATTTATAGGCTTCGAATAAAATAAAATGAATGGACCATTGAAATTGCTCAGTAAAAACGAGTCAAAACCGTCGAACATATACTTCAACACCTAATTATAAAATTTTACAGCATATTTGTTACAAAATATAGATCCCGGTTTTATTTGTGTATTTACACTTCGGGAAAGCATATGAATGCATAATTTTGTCAGATGTTTCGTTATCGGGTAACAATAGACACGTGTTGCACTTCCTACTGCTAGAGACTGACTGAAACGAAATGAGAGCTGGCGCTCATTTTGATATCTTCAAAAATGCGCTTTTACTGGGCCCGTCCATTCATTTTATTTTGGTCGAAGTTTACAGGTACTGGTGATTCTATTAGTGTCACTGAATCAAGGATATTAAATAATTAATAATTTATAAAATATATTATGCATGTAAATACATAATGCACTTTGAATTAACCCAGATAAATTAAGTAAACGCCACCTGTTATGTTAATAGTGTTTGCCATGAACATACCTAGATTGTAGTTCTCAAGAAACAAGGAGGACGGAGAAGGTTCCATTTTATTTTAATCAATTAACGACATACCTGGATATTCGAGACAAGTGATTAAAAAAAGTCCACTTACAAGCTTTGAATTAAAGTAAGTAGTAAGTAAGTAAAAATTAGTTGAGCTAAACTTACGTAGAATTCGAATTTGAACTCAGTTCTCAAGACGGTTACTATACTTACTATGTACATACTACTTAGGATCAAAATACGAGTAATTATCTTGCCTGATAATTCTCATCCCATAAGCAGCTAGACTTTGCATTATCATTTCCACGGCACAAGCGAGGTATACCTCGCTATTTCGTATTTTTCACAGATTATGCTAAATCCGACCTCAAAATTAGCATAATCCCTGCGAAATAATAAAATCTCAACTAGCTTCGCGTTAATATTCACAGGCGGCTTATCGCGTCAACACCCGCTGGTTGCCTTTGGCGCTGCAACTCTTGGGGATTGTCTATTGAAAGCGCAAGACATGGCTTGTTTGTATTACATCTGTGTTTACAAAGGGATTTCAAACATATTTTAATTTTGTTTTAATACATTTTAGGGCCAACCGGCCATTTTGGAGATCGGGAGATCGATGAGGCCTATGTCCAGCAGTGGACGTTCTATGGCTGAAGTGATGATGATGATGATGAAATTTTAGATGTTATCTGCATTTTTATGACATTGGTGGCAAGCAAGCGAGCGGACCGCCTGATGGTAAACAATCACCGTTGCCTATGAATACCTTTATACCTGGGCATCACAGATATGTTGCCAATCTTCAAAGATTAATACCTTTTGACTGACTTCAGGAGACAGGTTCTCTCAGAATTTGAAGTCGGTATTTTAATTAGATATGAAATGTGATTATGTCCTTTTCTCTTTCACGTAGCAACAAATCAACGACACGACATTGACTTCTTTGACACGACAGATTTTCTTTTATAGAAGAAATTGACGATACTTTTGCTTTGTAAAAAATGCACGTTTCCTTAAGGATGGTCCATGAGAGTAAAATCGTGATGCGCAGCTATTATTAGTTATGCATATTTTCGCCAGGACAAACAAACCTAAAACGTGTTTTCAGCACAAATCCCGATCAAATATCTATGTAAATTTTACTATGGAAACGAACGTGGTTTTGAAACGTTTCCGTTTTTCGTAGAGCAAAGCGAGACACATCCGCAAGACGTACCGAACTCTCTTTGAAATATACCAATAACTTAGATATATCCAACCTACGTATTCCCGTTTATAAGTAAGTAAATCTCTTTTATGTAACGTGCTAGTGGCTTTTTTAACTAAACAAATTACAAGCTAGCTAATAGTAAATTGTAGTACACTGAGGACACCCTGCGTCAAAGTGGAGTGACGATCTGAGTACGAGCTCAGAGACGTGCATTCGTCCAGCAGTGGACAGTTAAAGGCTGATGATAATGATTATAATACTAAATACTTAAACGACTATCAGCCAGCCTATTATATTTCCACTACTGGGACACAGGCCTTCTCTCAGAGAGAGAGAGAGAGAGAGAGAGAGAGGGGTGGGGGGAAGGAAGAGATAGAATAACCCCTGCAATCCACCATGATGGCCCAGTGCATGTGCCGATGTCGGTCATTAAAACAAATAAAATGACTTTATCGATATTCTCAAAAATTATAGACTGCAAATTCCAAATTTATGCATAATATATGCATATATGCATAAAATAACATTACAAGAAGAATTAGAAATAGGTACAAAAATGATCTTATCCCTTTGGCGACTTATTCGTATCTTTTCCAGACAACCAACAAACTGTAACAAGTAATTGGGTTCTTAAAACTCCACGAGTATGTAATCTAAGAGAACCATAATAAGCTGTGAAAGTACGCAGGCTCTGTGAGAATCTCTACAAAAACATTCAGTAAACAAGTGTCAGTGAATAAAACATCCGCAAAACAACGTGATATATGGCCGAAATTCTGCACCTCCCGGTATATTAGATCTGCGTCCCAAAAGTACCCTCTGTGATAAATATCCTTTCAAAGGCTACTCCTGTATGTAACAGAACCAAGTTCATCGTTCATAAATAAATATATAAATAAATAGAAGCTTCGTTTAAAATTCTAATACAGTATTAATTTGGACATGGTGCATGACAAATACCTAAATCACGCGAATCAAAAAAGCCAAAGAAAAAATGAAACAAAGTTTTTTTATGAAAAAGAGGGTCAGGAATTAAAATAAAGATTTAGATCAAATGCTGTCTCATATTATAAAGGATTTTGGTAACTAAATAATAATAAAATACGATAAATAGTATCCTTACTTCATCAGGCCTAGATAAATGGAAAACAGGCATTCTTTTACTTAACCTTCAGTACAGCAAGTTACGTACATTGTACGATGTTTGTATTGAGTCAGGCGTTAAGAAATAATGCTTTGAAAACACTTTAAATGTTATAAATTAGTTCTAAATATTATGATAATAATAAAATCAGGGGTTTTCTACATCTAAGGTAATACTTTTGTATCGAACTAATCGGAAATAACAACGAAATTCATCTCGTAAACAAAATCACTAAAGACAAATGTTTCAACTCTTAATAAATATAAGATCATTGCTTAACAAGGCTGGGGTTTTCTAGTTTATTATGTTAGACTGCAAATAGGTGCATCAATTGGCAATTATATTGATTATTTAAGCAATATAGCTTACGCGCGAATAATAAGTTGGAGGTAGGAAGAAAATTAAATGAAATCATGCCTACAATTTCTCAGAAACCTATGTTGGTGTGGGAAGGTCGTATAGCTATGAGCGCGGAATCGTTGTGTGCCACTGTTCGGACACGGAGGCCTGTGAGGGTAAAATTACATTAGTGTGCGGATTCATGTTGCTACGAAGACCGCCGGTGTGTGCAACTGTCGGGGCAGTGTGAGTGTCTTGTAAACTACAGGGCTTCATGGTGTGGGATTATCATCTTTGTGAGCGTGCAAAACGGCGAGGCGAGGTGGACAGTTCCGAAGAGAGGGCGGGGCATTCGCTCTCGGGCGGCGGCTGTGAGCGGACGAATATTCTCAGATAGGTAAATTCAGAGACTTGTGTTCAGAATTTTGCTCAACATTTTAAAAATTAACTTGTAATTAATTTTATAATAATTTCGTGCCTGGACTAGCCTAGATTTGGAGATGGTTACGCGTCTACGAATTTTGGTGTTGTTCAAGTGCCTTTGTCAGTTTGCGATTTAAATTCACGCGTGTTTTAATTTTATGAAGAGTTATTCGGCGGTCATCTTGTACTACTAGATAACTCGGAAATAAAAACGTTCTAGGATCTTTTGGGGGGGTAAATAGTGATTTAATGTGAATTTATGTGCGATTCGGTTCATTTCTCACGTTGCATGTCGGGGAACGGAACCGTATTTGATAATAGTGTCATTTAACTCGTTTTGGATTATAGTGTTGGTTTGAATTCTTCTTTCGTTAAAAGTTTGGGCTTTGCGCTTCGTCGTAATTACCCAGCGTGGATGGTGGTCATACCTTAGAGGTAGACTATACCGCCGTCCCGGCTTTTGCGAGGGAATGAGTTTGAAACAATGTTTATCGCGAATGGTGGGTTTTAGAGAACACAATATCTGTAGTTTAAGGAATGGTGGTTCCCAAAGCAATCAAATTCCGGCGTAAAATCATTCTCTGAGTGATGTTGCGTTTCTCCCGTGGGTTTAAATATGCCGGTGGATTGTGACGCCACCGGGGTCGATATGCTCACTCCGGTGTGGGTTTTATTGGCTTTCGTCACCTTCGGGGGTATACTCTTTTTCCTATGGCGATGGGATGATCTTCCTGGAGCTGCGGGAAGGTACATCATGCAGTGCGTCACCATCGTATCTGGATCCAGAGTTGCTTCAGTTGTCCCGGGCGGAGTAGGGCGATGTCTGTGGAAGCCGGCGCGAGGCCTACACAGGGGTCAGTAGGGAATGAGGGGCTGATAGTTCACTGGAGTTCGCCACTCCGAACTTGCAGGGTTTAGCTAGCGAGCAACACGCCGAACGTGGAGGTGTTGTTTTTGTAGGAGGGAACTCGGCATGAGATATTTATCTCGGGGTAGTGGGCAACTTAACAGACTAGGGCCGTCAATTAAGGTGTAGTTCTCAGCAGGTAGAACCTAGGTACACTTACACACATTCACACAATAACACACCCAAGTTCCTTCAGAAGTTGGACATACACCCGTGATGCGTAACTCGTCACGAAAACTCCAGAAACTCTGTGTAGGTCGATGTTAAGGTAGGTAATGCGAAATAAAATCTACAAATTAGGGCATCTAGGTTTACAAGAAAGGGGTATTAATAACGGAATTCAACAAGTTAGGACGGTTAGTTTATTAATATCCAAAAGGTAGTAGTAATTGTATTACTAGTAGGTTTTCAGGTCGGGCAGGTTATTTGTAGGACTTAGACGTGAAAGATAGGATGCGGGTAGGCCATTTAATGAATTAATATTTCGGATAGGAAAGCAGGTTGTATAGTCATTTAATATCCAAAATTATTTACATAAAATAATCTTAGCCGACTTCTAGAAAAGGAGGAGGTTCTCTCTGAATAAATTAATATCCTTAAACGAATTACAGACTAATAATCATTTTATATTTGTTATTATTTACACAAGGTAATTGATAACCGACTTCTAAAAAAAGAGGATGTTATCGTTCGAATGGACAAATGTTCCTAATCGAATTGCAGACAATATAGTCATATTATTATTTGATATTATTTAAGTAAAGTAATTGCTAGCCGACTTTTAGAAAAGGAGGCTTGTATTGAACGAATAAATATTTCTAAATGATTTACAGACAATATAGTCATTTTATTATTTGATATTATTTACTTACATAAAGTAATGTTAACCGACTTCTGGAAAAGAAGGAGGTTATCGTTTGAGTGAATTAATATTCTTAAACGAATTACA
Organism: Agriopis aurantiaria; assembly: GCA_914767915.1. NCBI lineage: Eukaryota > Metazoa > Arthropoda > Insecta > Lepidoptera > Geometridae > Agriopis > Agriopis aurantiaria. The sequence goes on along the minus strand of OU611983.1, from coordinate 7,239,647 downwards.
GACAATATAGTAATTTGATATTTGAAATTATTTACATAAAATATCTTAACCGATTGCTAGAAAAGAAGGAGGTTATCGTTTGAGTGAATTAATATTCTTAAACGAATTACAGACAATATAGTAATTTGATATTTGAAATTATTTACATAAAATAATCTTAGCCGACTTCTAGAAAAGGAGGAGGTTCTCTCTGAATGAATTAATATTCTTAAACGAATTACAGATAATCATTTTATATTTGATATTATTTACATAAAGTAATTGTTGACTGATTTCTAGAAAAGGAGGAGGTTCTCATTGAACGAATAAATATTTCTATATAAATTACAGACAATATAGTCATTTTATTATTTGATATTATTTACTTACATAAAGTAATATTTAACCGACTTCTTAAAAAAGAAGAGGTTATTGTTCGAATGGATAAATATTCCTAATCGAATTGCAGACTATAGTCATTTGCTATTTTGATATATTTACATAAAGTAAATTCAGTTGCAAAAAGTCAACTTGTTTCATAAATAAAGATTCGAATGGACAAAGAGATTCCGTAACGAATTATTGACGATTTATTAAAGTCATTTATCTGCTTGAGCTGATTGCACTGGACTGTCGGGTCATACAGGTTCTATATAGAGAAAATATAGTTCTCAGAACCGAAACGTTGACGAAAGAAGTCAATTCATCTCTTCGAGTTGAAAGTCAATATAATAGGCTTACTTCAACCTCACTCTATATTATGGGTTCCATATAATAAGGAACTTAGGCTAAGTATAGCTGAAATTAAACATGGAGCAATTGTCTCTGGGTTACCCCTTTAGTCAATAGAACTACAAAGGGCGCCTTCTACAAATGTCACTGAATTTAGTGATACTGGCCTATATAATATAATCTCACTAGAAGGAAGGTCCTGTTTGAGATGGCCAATTTGAAGAGATAACGAGAAAAGTTATTAACTTCATTACACTAAGAATGTGTATGACTTGAAAGTCTAGCTCATCAGTATCCGGTAAATTATTCCGAAGTCTGCATTATCAATTTATGATAAAGTTATACAGTCTCATAAGAATAAGATAACATTATTCAGACTGATCTTCTATTTCAGGTTTAGGTAGGGTTGGGCGGGTGCCTAAAGAGTTTCCTTGATATCAGCATCTCGGGAACTCATGATATTTTGACCCTTTTGCTTGGGGTTCGCTGGGGTTGCTAAAAGATTATGCCCTCTTGTCCCTATTTTTGTTAGACACACAGACTGACTCCGAATTACGACTATTAGAGTTCCCCTTTTAAACGAGTATATGTATACTCGTATGGGAGAGGTGATGACCAGTCAGGATGACGAAATCAATCGGTCGACGCGGGGTTGGGGCGCCGATCCTTAGTCCCATACGAGTTAGTTTCAATTTAGCATATTAAATTACATATAATATTAACTGAAAGTTTACTTGACAAATATCTTAGTGATATATTTAGTATTTGCATTTAGTATACACTTAATCTACGCTCTACTTCCATTTCTAATATTATCTACTTACCCTCACTCTAGGTCATTTCCTGCAACATACTTACGCCTTCATTAGTTTAACATTTTAATCATAATATTAGGTTAGGACGTTATCACGCAGCTCATACCTATTCGTAACCTTGGGTTCTATGATCACAAAGTAAGGTTCTTCCATTAGACGATCACCTGGCCAAAACTAAACATGTAGGTAAATATTAAAAACGCGAGTAGGTAGGCATACATTAGGTAAAGTAACTTATTCCGTGTTAGTAGGATGATTACGATTCTAGGTTCCATGATCAGGAGTAGCAGTTATACTGTAAATACTTACAGATACGAATAACATAAATAGATAACTAAAATATAGGTTTAAATATAAGCAATTAATAAAACATATAAAAATTACGCAACTAAAGTTAAAGTTAAATAGGATAAATATATATATATGTATATATAAAGTTAAATATATGAAATATAAATAAATATATATGAAATATATATAAAATAAATAAAAAATATTTATAAAGGGGGGGTTGTTACAATATGGTATGCCGTGGACCAGGATCATCATCATCATCATCATCATCAACATGAGCCAATATTTGAACTGTAGTGACTTTGTATTTAAAAACGTGTACAACGATGGTAATTTCTAATAAAACCTTTATGTAGACAACGGTTAGGATTGATTTATACTTATGGGTCAAGGTAGGGTCAAAGTTTTCTTAATATTTTCACTAAGATCAATAAATAGTATTTGTTGCATTAACACGTAGAATCGTCAAAGGGTATGGGGTTGCTTAGAGTTACATTAGTTATTAGAAAGGGTTAGTATTTAAGTGTTCAAGTCCGCTTGGACACAATTTGTTGCACGTGAAAAAGGACGGGTGTGAGCTGAGTGATAAAGTCAATTGTTAGGGTTTAACAATTTAATATTGATAACTACTTATAATATATAGACTACATCTAAACTGTTAAAATTAGAAGAATAGGTGATAGAGTAATTTAATTTTCATTCAGATAGATAGATAGGACTGGGTGACAAAATGAAGCCAAATCGAAAACGCAAACGGCCGGCTAGATTGGGTTTTGAACCAGCGGATCAAAGAGAAACGGAACCGTATCAAACCCAGGAACATCAGTCGCTAGAAGGGACTTTGGAAGAGGCGGTATTAAGTGAGATTAATCAAGTAGAAAGTAACAGTGCAAATGAGATAGAAGAAGAAATAGTAGGAGATGGAAATAATATGGGAGAATCAAACAAGATTAGTGCCCATATGCAAACTAATAATAGAGAAGAACCTCCCCTGAAGAAAGCTAGGGAAAAACATCAGGAAAGGAGGAAAGTTGGGGGATCAAGCTTAATGATTCGTCAATTGTTAAGAACAGTGGGATCTTTATCGGTCAAAATCAATGAATTGAATAAAGAAATTAAGACTACGAAAGCTGAAATAGGGAAATTAGGAAACACTCAGTCGCAGCAGGAAGAAATAACGGAACAATTAGATGTCAATGCGGGAGGATCAGTAGCGATTAGATATGAGGAAATGGCTAGCTCTAGTAGGAATGTGAGCAGTGAGTCGGAGAAGGAATCGTGTCACGTGTTACAAACAGAAGACCTTAAAAGGGTTACATATCACGTAAGAAATCTGAACACTGAGAAACCAAAGTTCAAAGGACGAAATGACGATAAAGAAGTGCACCCTGTGACATTCCTAGAAGATTTAGAGATATATTTAGGAAAAATGTCCAGAGAGGGGAAGGAAATAGATCTAATACTTGAATGCCTAAAGGATGATGCAAGAGATTGGGCCAGGATATACAAAGGAAGGTGGTTAAATCTGCAAGACTTCAAAAAGGATTTTTTGGCTACGTACTGGGGTGAAAATGAACAAAATGAACTCAGACGGACAATAGTGCATGGAAGTTGGGACTGGAACCAGAACCCGTCAATGTTAAACCACTTCTTGAAAATAGTAGGACGAGCGCAAGCTTTAAATTTCAAAGTGCCGGAGAATCAACTTGTTGCAGATGTTATCAGACATTACCCAAAGTACATCCAACAAGGTTGGTTTACCTCGAAACTTAATACTATAATGGAAACAGCGGAATTTCTTCGTCGGTTGGATAACATTAATAATCAGCAAAGTATAGAAAGAGCCAGCAGTACAGTCAATAAGGAAGGGCAACAGAAACGGAAGACTTATCAACAAGGCTACAAGAAATGGCAAAGGCCTGCGTCAAGTAACAACACTAAACAATCAGTCAGCACGATTGAGACTAGTGACGCAGTAATATTAAACTAAAAGAGGCTGAAGTCTTGGTTCCCGAGTCAGCCTCGATAATAGGGAACAAGGGGTTGCAGATCATGTTGAGGATGGGATGGCAGCCAGGGTTATTATTGGGGGTTAATGATAGGGGGTTAAAGGTACCACTAGAAGGAAAATTACTAGGCCAGCCGACTAGGATTGGATTAGGGTTTGAATCGAAGGAAGTTGAGGATATCGATGTTAAAAATCAAGTAGTTGACCTATTAAAACTAAAAATAGAACAAGGGCTACCTCGAAACAAACGAAGTAGGGAAGTTAATTCTGTATTCGAAGAAAACGTGATAAAAAATCGGCAATACCCTAGTCTAAATTATAAATCGGAAATAATAGTTCGGATTTTCGACTTTGAGATAAAAGGCTTAATAGATACCGGAAGTGACATCACTTGTATTTCAGAAGAGTTTTGGGTCGAGATTGCACGGGAACACAAGCATGATATACCCCTAATGCCCATAAGACCGTTCCAAATCAAAACAGCTGTTGGCCATAAAAGTGTAGAGGTGCGTAACATGGCTCTTTTGCCATTAAAACTAGGTTCATTTACCTTAGACACGGGCTTCTTGATAGTCCCGGGGCTTATTCATTATTTAATACTGGGTTTTGATTGGTTGAAAGCCAACGAAGTAACTGTGAAAATGGGTAAAGGGGAACATGGCGTCGTAATGGTGAAAGAAAAAAAAATTGAGATTGTCAGGTTCTATGAGCCGAATACACAAGGGGACACTAGTGAATTAACGGAAGGGTGGAAAAATGAAAGGGGAATGAAAGAAAAATTGCAAACGATAGGCGTAGAATTAGGCAGGGATCAAGTAAAGTTACAAGAACTATTATTAAAACATAACCAGTTGTTCACCTTAAAGTTAGGGAGGGCTAATTGCTATGAACATGTGATTAAGATGGACTCTCAAGTACCCATCATTAAAAGAACATATCCTGTACCTTATGCGTATCGAAGTAGGGTAGAGGAGAAGCTAAATGAGATGGAATCTCAAGGCATAATAAGTAGAACTTCTACTCCTTATTGTAGTCCGTTGACATTCACATTAAAAAAGGATGGGTCAGTGCGAGTATTATTGGACGCAAGGGAAATAAATAAATACATGGTACCTGAAACTGAGAAACCACCAATGCAAATTGATGTGTTAAATTCCTTCCATGGCGCAAAATTTATAAGTGTCTTAGACTTAAATAACGCGTATTTCCAAATACCAATTTCTGAGGAAAGCAAAAAATATACGGGATTTAATTTTAACGGAAAATCTTATGTTTACAATGTACTACCGCAGGGGTTGAAAACTTCTGTTGGTAGTTTCAGCAGAGCAATGGATATAATCCTGGGTCATGAAGTTCGGGAATTTTGTACAAATTATTTGGATGATTTAGCCATAATAACAATTGGTAGTCTAGAAAAACACATGGAACACTTAAATATAGTCCTAAATAAGTTAGGTAAAGCCGGACTAACTTGCAACTTGAGTAAATGCAATTTTCTCTGTGAGGAAGTCAAAATGTTGGGCTACATTATTTCTACGCAAGGCATCCGAACTGATCCAGATAAGGTGAAAGCTATCCGTGAATTCCCGGTGCCTAAAAAACTGAAACAGATTAGGGCATTTTTAGGACTTTGCAATTTCTATCGAAGGTTCGTGCCAGGGTACAGTACACATATTGTACCGTTATGTAACTTACTAAGGAAGGGAAAACCGTGGTATTGGGGAAAGGTTGAACAGGACGCTTTTGACTTGGTTAAGACGCTATTTATTAAAACCATCTTGTTACATCACCCCGATTTTAATAAAACCTATTACCTACAGACGGACAGCTCAGGGGTAGGTATGGCGGGCGTCTTGTATCAACTCGATGACGACGGTAACACAAAAATTTTAGGGTTTCATAGTAAGGGGCTAAAAGGGGCGCAATTAAACTGGACCGTGACAGAACAAGAATTCTACTCAGTAATATGCTGTCTAGAAAAGTTTGAAACCTATTTGAGGGGCGCTAAGGTTATAATTTTAACGGACCATAAGGCTCTGATTTTCGTAAAAAATTGGAGGCTATACAATGCGCGTGTGACAAGGTGGATAAACTATTTAGAGCATTTTCAGTATGAAGTTAAACACGTGAAAGGTAGTGAAAACTTAGTAGCGGATGTTCTCTCTAGGTATCCACCTGATAGTGATTTATTGCAAGAAGAAAGGGTTAGATTGCCGGAAATAGTATATATGGGAACTAAGGTTAATAAGGAATTAAATTCACGATTTAGAGACCTGTCGAATTGGCAAAAGGGGGATTTAAGGATACGGAAATTATATGAAGATTTGAAAAGAGGGGTAGTAAGTGTAGGAAAATATGGTAGGGTTCTTGCTAGATGTACGCTCGAAGATGGTATCGTATACTTCAATAAAGACGGAAGCAAACCTAAAGTAATTTATCTACCTGAATCTATGAGAAAGGACCTAGTTAGACAAATCCATTTGGAAATGGGTCATCAGGGGGCTTTTAAGGTGATAAAATATATAAGAGATAGATTTTACTGGGAAGGACTAACGAAATTTGTAAAATTATATCTTAAAAATTGTCATGAATGTCAAATCACAAAAAATAACATCAAAAACTTTGTAGGACCGTGCCAATCGATAATAACGGGGAGTATAGGAGAGCTGGTAATGGTGGATCTGTATGGGCCCCTTCCTTCAGGGACATTCGGGAAACAATACGTGCTAGTAGTACAGGATTCGTTTAGTAAATTTGTAAAATTATACGACTTGAGGAGAGCTACGGCCAAATCTGTTTTGGGAAAAATGAAACAGTTTTTTGAAATAATAAAACCAAAAACGATTCTATCAGATAACGGCTCCCAATTTAATAGTAGAATTTGGAGGGACTATATGGCGCAGAGGGGTATAAGAATAACCTATACAACCGTTAGAAATCCTCGACCCAATACTACTGAACGCGTAAACAAAGAACTAGGGCGGTTATTCAGAACTTATTGTAGGGCTAACCACCGGGGTTGGGTTGCGACGTTGCCGAAAATAGAACAATTGTATAACAATACGTTTCACGAAAGTACCGGGTATACCCCATGCGAAATCTTGTATGGGGATACTACAAAACTCACTTTTGACAGGGAACTAAAAGGAGTCGACAGAGCAAGGGGAATCGGTGAAATAAGGGAGAAGGTGAAAGAAAACCTGAAAGAAAAGGGAATGAAACGACAGCTCCAGTTTAATCGGAGACATAGGACAATACAATTTCAGATAGGTGATTACGTAAAAATAAGGAAATTGAATAGGTCGGACGCTACAAAAAAAATTATAAAAAAATTCGAAGCTTTATATGACGGGCCTTACGTAATAGCTGCCATCCCATACCAAAATGTGTATGTGTTAATGGATCCTGAAACGCGAGAGATCAAGGGAAAGTTTAATACCATACACCTTTCAAAATACTACTTTGAAAAAAAGGAGGGACCCGCTTGACTGACTTGGGAACTAAGATCAAGCATTGCCACTAGATTAAGTTAAGACCTAATGTGACAAAACATAGTAAGCAAGTATAAATCAGTATTGTATAGATATCTAAAATGTAGGCTGTAGTTCCCTTGTTTCATTACTATTTGAGGCTTATTATTCAATTCTAAACCTAATATAAAAAAAAAGGGAAGGGGGTTTTTGTTTTAATCAATTGAACAAGTACCTGACGTTCTTGTTCATCTTTGTTAACAGAGATGAAAACAAAAAAAAAAGGGGGGTTTAACTTTGTATCTAGCAAGTAGTAATGAAAAGGGGTGTAAGGGAGGACAGGGAAAGGCCTACCTATTGCCAGCTATGGACTTAATACCTAAATTAACTATATGAGATATAAAAAAGGGGGATTAACTTTCAAATATAAATTCAAATAAATTATATGATCTAAGGGAGGTTGTTCCAGGTTGGCGAAAGGTAGTGGGGTGAGATGGTGGCCTTTTACCAAAAAAAAAACAAATAATTTTGTGAATTGATTTATTTATATCTTGTACTATAGTTTTGGTTGTCTGAACGGAGATACCTGAAAAGGAGAAGGCATCACATTAGTTCATTTTACAATACCAAATTTAGAGTAGTGATGTTTTGTTGATATAAAAGACATTCGGAGTGAGTTAGGTCCTGAACGGTTTATTTCCAATGCCAGGAGGACTCGAAACGATCCTTGCAGTTGTAACTTACGAGTGGCAGTGCGAAGAATAACGTGGGAAATTGGTTTCCTGTGTTGGAGTGCGTATTTGATTAATCATTATAATATAATAATAATAACGGTTATTTGCTCAAAGGTTTTACGAACTTATGAAATAGGTACAAGGATAAGAAAATAAAAAATGAGTCGCTGAGTGAGTAACCTTTCATACCTATTTCAATTAAAGTGGTCCTGGGACTCACACTAGAATTTTTATACTTGAGGAGTAAACTGAAGCTGGATTAGAGCAGGATGAGCAGTGCAGTAAGAGTTCCATAGAATTAAATGACTTATTAACTGCTAAGATTGGGAACCAGTGGTTATACCCTTAACCGTCGTTACAAGGATCTTAGGATAAAGAAATTATACCTGTATCTGTAATAAGGATAAAGGGGTATAAATAGATAACGCAAAGCCTAGGTTTCAACTTACCGGGGTAACTGTGGACTAACAGAAAAACTCCTCCAACGAGGTTTGGCAATCGACGTGCCGTTCCTGTAAGGGAAAGGTGATTATTAAATATTAAATGTTATGTTTCAGGAAACGATTGATTTGGGAAATCTGGACCAATGGATTACCTCTGGATTGTCCGGCGTAGCCAGCTCGGTTTCAGCCTGTGTGGGGCTCAGCTGATTCAATTTAGGGGAATTCTGAAAAAGAAAGGTGTGAATTAATTATGAAACCAAAAATTGGTTAAAACACTGTTTAAAATTGATTAATGGATTTTAGAGTATACTCACGGGAAGTACGAGAAGAGGTGGGCCTGTATCGGGTCGCAGTAAAGAGGAAGTGGGATTAAGGTAGGTGATTCTGGCTAATTGAAGGTGGCCTGCTTCCGCGCCTAGTAGTAGATCCAATATGAGGGCCTCGAAATGGGATCGTTGTGAGGAAGCCAGTGAAGCATATCGGAGGGGAAGGGTTAGTATGGCCAGGGGGACGGGAATGTCGGGATTAGGTATCGACGTAACTTTGTTTTGGAGGGGAGTAAGTGGAGGTAGGTCCGGGAAGCTATGGAGGGGGCCAGAGGGTTGTCGAGGTGGATCTAGGGGTACCTAAAAAAAAAATAAAAAAATATATACGAATTGTGAAAAATAAAATTGGAAATCTGGGATTAATATTTTTTTTGTCCAGTGGTTATAGTGCAAATCGGCCAGATGCGAGTTGACTCGTGTGCTGAGGGCGCCGAGCTGCCGCAGGGTACGATAATTATCAACTGGTTGGTCCAACTTAACGCCTACCATAATAGCAAGCAAGTGCTACGCCGTCATGTGGTTAATATCTTGCAGGTGACGCGCGGTATAGCTTTTAATGAACAGAAATTTGTCGCCGACCGGCACTGGGCCTTTAGTTGTTGGTGGTTGTGGTACTTTGGGGGGTGTGCTGGAATCGTGTCGAGTCTGAATCTTATGCGTGGTACCGGTTACACGAATGCTAATACAAAATGCGGGGCAAATACGTTTGTATTACTCATATTGTTCTTTTTCATTATTAATATGTTTTACCTTTAAATTTTAATTTAATAAAAAAAAAAAAAAAATATATATATATATATATAATAATAATAAAAAAAATGGGTATGGACACTAATATCGCGATCGGATTCGGCAAACTAACTTAAGAATATGAAAATCAAAAATTACTTACAGAGAGCTGGGCTGTGCGGGGAGCCGATGAGAGGGCTTCTCTATGACGTGCCACTTTTAGTCTAATGTCTTCTAGGCTCACTGGGGCGGGACAGGCAAACTGATACTTACTCCATAATTGGAGTAAGCACGCGTCGGCCGCGGTTTCGTCACCGTATAAAATATGGGTTTTGTCCCACAGAGGAGGAAACTGCATCATTAAATCAAGGAAATGTGATGACATTCTTTCTTTTCCTTTTTACTAGCGATTAGGGAGGTAGATTGTTGTTAAAGTGGGTGTCGAAACAGATTTGGACAGGTTCACGAACTTGTATGAATCAAAGTGAATATAGCCACAAACGAGAATTCCATAGAGAAAATGTTTAACAAATGGGCGCGACTTCTATAAAAGAAAGTGGTATGCTTATAGAAACAATCATACACGAGGGTAGGACAATAAATAAATTCTAAGGATTTTGATTTGACACCCGATTCATGCGTTCAAAATTTGTATTGAAGTTGCGTTTTAATCTGGTTTTAACTTCAATCGGAAAGTTGCCGGTGTCAAGGGTAATGTTGTTGCCAGGTGGATGGAAAGTAGTCGGGGAAGACGATCAGTCGTGCTTTGGTGGAGTGGTGGCCTTGCAGGAGCCATGTAAGGATTCAGAATCAAAACAAAGAAGCTCAAGTCGCCGCGTTATTTCGTTTTCTGGCGCTCGACCATGTCAAGCAGATACTCGGTATTACGTTTTGGTACTCGGTAGTTCACAGTTTCGGAAAAAGAGTGCTATGAAACTACATATTTATCACGTCAGGCACCAAAACTCCAATAAATAATTTAAAGGTAAAACTAAACAAGTACAAATAGGATTATAAAATTTATTAAACCTGTAATTTGACTAGTAAAAGGGTCTAATAAATTAATGGAACGTTTTGTGAGGAAAATAATGTAGTGCATTTTAAAAGAAGGTAGTCTTATATCGCTTCATTGAAAATTAGTTTGAAATTCTTTTATCTAGATATTTAGTAGCGAAAGTAACTGTAAATTAAACTTTTGGGGTCGATTCATAATTTTAAATAATCCAAAACGGCTGGCTAATTTTGGTAATTAATATTAGATTTGTAAAATAGCAGGATTTAGAATGGCTGAATAAATCTAACCTAGGCGCAGTTAATAGATGTTGATGGATGCAAAGCAATCGGAATAAATTCATGCAGGTTTTTTTTTTAGGTTGCGGTTATTTATAGATTTTATTATTCGGAAAATTTAATTTGTATTTTATAAACGCTTTTAAAAGCTAAAAATTAAATATTTTTTTTATTAAATAAAAATAAAAATATTAATCAGTCATTAGTTTGGAAAAAATATACTATTTACTAAATATATTTGGAACTTAATAACAATGAACGTGAACGAAGTAATTATAATATGTTGATGTGAACGTGAACAGGTTTTGATACTGTCTAATAGAGGTTTAGTATTTTGGTGGGTTGTAGTTCATTGTATGCTGGGGGGTTGTAGTGTTTCCTAAATTAGTAGTATCTTATATTGATAGAAGTTACTGCTTTTAATTGAGATTATTATGAACCTAGGGATAGGCGTGCAAAAACTTGTTCGCCGATAGTGCTGAAAGGTGTCGGTACTTCTTGGAATGGATTGAATAGCCTTGAAAGATGGGCAATGTATCTAATTAATAATGAATGAATGAGGAAGGAATTGTGGAAGAATGTTGGTAATCATGAGTTTTAAGTATGTTAGAGGTTCCAAGATTGCAGCGACACCAAGGCTAGAGGCGAGTTGTCGATTTCAAGGTTTAGCAAAACACTACACAAACGGCTCAATATAAAAGGGGAACTTGAAGCTAGGTTAGGTCAGAAGGACAAATTTTATCCCTGTCAATATTAAACATTGAGTTTATATTGAGCTCATACTCACACGCAACCTTCATGCGAAGGGATGAAACCGCATTGTTTCCTACACTCACATTCACCGATCGGAGGTAGTCAGATTTTTAATTCGGTTTCGAGAGCTTATAGGACCCTGAGAGGTCATGGGTGAATTTTTGTAGTTCACAGGACGTTGAGAGCGGACCGAGGAGATATGAGTGCAGTCCCCATCAATTGAAAAGTTGAATTGAGTGGGGAAAGCAATCCATCTGTTCTTCTAACGACTCGATTCACAACCGGGTTCCTCGTAGAAGTCAATATACTATGTGGACGAAAAAAGTTCTTTTATGATACACGGGTTTGCTGTCGGATTGAGTTTCTAAGATGATTATTTCATGACTGGTTTAAATAAACTACACATATAATAATTAGGGCACATACACAAAACAGTGTTTGTGTATGTTAAATAGTAAAACATACACAAACAGTTCTATTACACGTTTAATTTTATTGTTGAAACTTGAGTATTGACAACAAAGATCTTGCATATTAGACATATCATCGGGGTTGTTAAATTTCAATTCTAGATTTCTTTATTGAATTATTTATTTGGGAACTCATTAAGTTTTATTAAATTTACTGCGATTTAGGTCATCTCTGTAAATTTAATGGGGTCGAATGTAACAGAACCAAGTTCATCGTTCATAAATAAATATATAAATAAATAGAAGCTTCGTTTAAAATTCTAATACAGTATTAATTTGGACATGGTGCATGACAAATACCTAAATCACGCGAATCAAAAAAGCCAAAGAAAAAATGAAACAAAGTTTTTTTATGAAAAAGAGGGTCAGGAATTAAAATAAAGATTTAGATCAAATGCTGTCTCATATTATAAAGGATTTTGGTAACTAAATAATAATAAAATACGATAAATAGTATCCTTACTTCATCAGGCCTAGATAAATGGAAAACAGGCATTCTTTTACTTAACCTTCAGTACAGCAAGTTACGTACATTGTACGATGTTTGTATTGAGTCAGGCGTTAAGAAATAATGCTTTGAAAACACTTTAAATGTTATAAATTAGTTCTAAATATTATGATAATAATAAAATCAGGGGTTTTCTACATCTAAGGTAATACTTTTGTATCGAACTAATCGGAAATAACAACGAAATTCATCTCGTAAACAAAATCACTAAAGACAAATGTTTCAACTCTTAATAAATATAAGATCATTGCTTAACAAGGCTGGGGTTTTCTAGTTTATTATGTTAGACTGCAAATAGGTGCATCAATTGGCAATTATATTGATTATTTAAGCAATATAGCTTACGCGCGAATAATAAGTTGGAGGTAGGAAGAAAATTAAATGAAATCATGCCTACAATTTCTCAGAAACCTATGTTGGTGTGGGAAGGTCGTATAGCTATGAGCGCGGAATCGTTGTGTGCCACTGTTCGGACACGGAGGCCTGTGAGGGTAAAATTACATTAGTGTGCGGATTCATGTTGCTACGAAGACCGCCGGTGTGTGCAACTGTCGGGGCAGTGTGAGTGTCTTCTAAACTACAGGGCTTCATGGTGTGGGATTATCATCTTTGTGAGCGTGCAAAACGGCGAGGCGAGGTGGACAGTTCCGAAGAGAGGGCGGGGCATTCGCTCTCGGGCGGCGGCTGTGAGCGGACGAATATTCTCAGATAGGTAAATTCAGAGACTTGTGTTCAGAATTTTGCTCAACATTTTAAAAATTAACTTGTAATTAATTTTATAATAATTTCGTGCCTGGACTAGCCTAGATTTGGAGATGGTTACGCGTCTACGAATTTTGGTGTTGTTCAAGTGCCTTTGTCAGTTTGCGATTTAAATTCACGCGTGTTTTAATTTTATGAAGAGTTATTCGGCGGTCATCTTGTACTACTAGATAACTCGGAAATAAAAACGTTCTAGGATCTTTTGGGGGGGTAAATAGTGATTTAATGTGAATTTATGTGCGATTCGGTTCATTTCTCACGTTGCATGTCGGGGAACGGAACCGTATTTGATAATAGTGTCATTTAACTCGTTTTGGATTATAGTGTTGGTTTGAATTCTTCTTTCGTTAAAAGTTTGGGCTTTGCGCTTCGTCGTAATTACCCAGCGTGGATGGTGGTCATACCTTAGAGGTAGACTATACCGCCGTCCCGGCTTTTGCGAGGGAATGAGTTTGAAACAATGTTTATCGCGAATGGTGGGTTTTAGAGAACACAATATCTGTAGTTTAAGGAATGGTGGTTCCCAAAGCAATCAAATTCCGGCGTAAAATCATTCTCTGAGTGATGTTGCGTTTCTCCCGTGGGTTTAAATATGCCGGTGGATTGTGACGCCACCGGGGTCGATATGCTCACTCCGGTGTGGGTTTTATTGGCTTTCGTCACCTTCGGGGGTATACTCTTTTTCCTATGGCGATGGGATGATCTTCCTGGAGCTGCGGGAAGGTACATCATGCAGTGCGTCACCATCGTATCTGGATCCAGAGTTGCTTCAGTTGTCCCGGGCGGAGTAGGGCGATGTCTGTGGAAGCCGGCGCGAGGCCTACACAGGGGTCAGTAGGGAATGAGGGGCTGATAGTTCACTGGAGTTCGCCACTCCGAACTTGCAGGGTTTAGCTAGCGAGCAACACGCCGAACGTGGAGGTGTTGTTTTTGTAGGAGGGAACTCGGCATGAGATATTTATCTCGGGGTAGTGGGCAACTTAACAGACTAGGGCCGTCAATTAAGGTGTAGTTCTCAGCAGGTAGAACCTAGGTACACTTACACACATTCACACAATAACACACCCAAGTTCCTTCAGAAGTTGGACATACACCCGTGATGCGTAACTCGTCACGAAAACTCCAGAAACTCTGTGTAGGTCGATGTTAAGGTAGGTAATGCGAAATAAAATCTACAAATTAGGGCATCTAGGTTTACAAGAAAGGGGTATTAATAACGGAATTCAACAAGTTAGGACGGTTAGTTTATTAATATCCAAAAGGTAGTAGTAATTGTATTACTAGTAGGTTTTCAGGTCGGGCAGGTTATTTGTAGGACTTAGACGTGAAAGATAGGATGCGGGTAGGCCATTTAATGAATTAATATTTCGGATAGGAAAGCAGGTTGTATAGTCATTTAATATCCAAAATTATTTACATAAAATAATCTTAGCCGACTTCTAGAAAAGGAGGAGGTTCTCTCTGAATAAATTAATATCCTTAAACGAATTACAGACTAATAATCATTTTATATTTGTTATTATTTACACAAGGTAATTGATAACCGACTTCTAAAAAAAGAGGATGTTATCGTTCGAATGGACAAATGTTCCTAATCGAATTGCAGACAATATAGTCATATTATTATTTGATATTATTTAAGTAAAGTAATTGCTAGCCGACTTTTAGAAAAGGAGGCTTGTATTGAACGAATAAATATTTCTAAATGATTTACAGACAATATAGTCATTTTATTATTTGATATTATTTACTTACATAAAGTAATGTTAACCGACTTCTGGAAAAGAAGGAGGTTATCGTTTGAGTGAATTAATATTCTTAAACGAATTACAGACAATATAGTAATTTGATATTTGAAATTATTTACATAAAATATCTTAACCGATTGCTAGAAAAGAAGGAGGTTATCGTTTGAGTGAATTAATATTCTTAAACGAATTACAGACAATATAGTAATTTGATATTTGAAATTATTTACATAAAATAATCTTAGCCGACTTCTAGAAAAGGAGGAGGTTCTCTCTGAATGAATTAATATTCTTAAACGAATTACAGATAATCATTTTATATTTGATATTATTTACATAAAGTAATTGTTGACTGATTTCTAGAAAAGGAGGAGGTTCTCATTGAACGAATAAATATTTCTATATAAATTACAGACAATATAGTCATTTTATTATTTGATATTATTTACTTACATAAAGTAATATTTAACCGACTTCTTAAAAAAGAAGAGGTTATTGTTCGAATGGATAAATATTCCTAATCGAATTGCAGACTATAGTCATTTGCTATTTTGATATATTTACATAAAGTAAATTCAGTTGCAAAAAGTCAACTTGTTTCATAAATAAAGATTCGAATGGACAAAGAGATTCCGTAACGAATTATTGACGATTTATTAAAGTCATTTATCTGCTTGAGCTGATTGCACTGGACTG
This sequence comes from Agriopis aurantiaria, assembly GCA_914767915.1. Taxonomy (NCBI): domain Eukaryota; kingdom Metazoa; phylum Arthropoda; class Insecta; order Lepidoptera; family Geometridae; genus Agriopis; species Agriopis aurantiaria. The sequence continues at coordinate 7,223,890 of OU611983.1, read as the reverse complement.
TCGGGTCATACAGGTTCTATATAGAGAAAATATAGTTCTCAGAACCGAAACGTTGACGAAAGAAGTCAATTCATCTCTTCGAGTTGAAAGTCAATATAATAGGCTTACTTCAACCTCACTCTATATTATGGGTTCCATATAATAAGGAACTTAGGCTAAGTATAGCTGAAATTAAACATGGAGCAATTGTCTCTGGGTTACCCCTTTAGTCAATAGAACTACAAAGGGCGCCTTCTACAAATGTCACTGAATTTAGTGATACTGGCCTATATAATATAATCTCACTAGAAGGAAGGTCCTGTTTGAGATGGCCAATTTGAAGAGATAACGAGAAAAGTTATTAACTTCATTACACTAAGAATGTGTATGACTTGAAAGTCTAGCTCATCAGTATCCGGTAAATTATTCCGAAGTCTGCATTATCAATTTATGATAAAGTTATACAGTCTCATAAGAATAAGATAACATTATTCAGACTGATCTTCTATTTCAGGTTTAGGTAGGGTTGGGCGGGTGCCTAAAGAGTTTCCTTGATATCAGCATCTCGGGAACTCATGATATTTTGACCCTTTTGCTTGGGGTTCGCTGGGGTTGCTAAAAGATTATGCCCTCTTGTCCCTATTTTTGTTAGACACACAGACTGACTCCGAATTACGACTATTAGAGTTCCCCTTTTAAACGAGTATATGTATACTCGTATGGGAGAGGTGATGACCAGTCAGGATGACGAAATCAATCGGTCGACGCGGGGTTGGGGCGCCGATCCTTAGTCCCATACGAGTTAGTTTCAATTTAGCATATTAAATTACATATAATATTAACTGAAAGTTTACTTGACAAATATCTTAGTGATATATTTAGTATTTGCATTTAGTATACACTTAATCTACGCTCTACTTCCATTTCTAATATTATCTACTTACCCTCACTCTAGGTCATTTCCTGCAACATACTTACGCCTTCATTAGTTTAACATTTTAATCATAATATTAGGTTAGGACGTTATCACGCAGCTCATACCTATTCGTAACCTTGGGTTCTATGATCACAAAGTAAGGTTCTTCCATTAGACGATCACCTGGCCAAAACTAAACATGTAGGTAAATATTAAAAACGCGAGTAGGTAGGCATACATTAGGTAAAGTAACTTATTCCGTGTTAGTAGGATGATTACGATTCTAGGTTCCATGATCAGGAGTAGCAGTTATACTGTAAATACTTACAGATACGAATAACATAAATAGATAACTAAAATATAGGTTTAAATATAAGCAATTAATAAAACATATAAAAATTACGCAACTAAAGTTAAAGTTAAATAGGATAAATATATATATATGTATATATAAAGTTAAATATATGAAATATAAATAAATATATATGAAATATATATAAAATAAATAAAAAATATTTATAAAGGGGGGGTTGTTACATGTACATACTGGAAAAGGCCGTGTTATGTAAAATGCTGGCATTCAAAATGATCCCATGCTTAGTAGTGAATTCGCGACCTAGTGCTTGTTGAAGAGACGACTATGGGAATTTTGAATTTTGAAACTTTGGGAATACCTACGTTTGTACGTTTGAGTTTGTTCTAATTACCTCGTACGAGTACCTCAGAGTGTGCCGTGCTTATAAAGCTGTTTAGCGGTATAATCAAAGTATACATAAACAAGCTGCGTCCCGCGGTTTCATCCGCGAGTTAAAATCGTCGTCAAGTTTTCTGAAAGTTTCAAATTTTCTGCGCAATTTTCCTAATTTTTCTTTCCGTGGTAACCTTCTACAACATATTAAAAAACTTATAAAAAAAGATGGATGTAATCTGTAAAGTCTTTCTCAAGTTATGGCGTGACCAAGGTAAATAGGGCTAATTTTTTTATATAATTATATAGAAGGTTTATAGATTACGGCCACAAACGCTAATATATTGTACTTAGTACAATAATAGCTCGTAATCAAATGTCTCAAAATGTCTTGAAATATAATATGCCTTAGGGCATATCTCCCTTGTTTGTCACATTTACTATATTAGTAGGAAATTCACTCACTCACTAGGAGAACAGATCTATGAAAATATCCAAAAAGTTTGATAAGTTGAACTGTTTTTTTTAATTCCTAGCTGCTCTTTTAGATCTCCAAATTAGAAAGGCTAGAAAAGGCTGAAGCTTTCAGCAAACAAAGTAAATACCTACCTGCCCAAGTATTTAAACAATAAGCTTACGTCTTGATTTTTGTCTACATCAAAAGAAGTGCTCCGAGAATTTTACTTAAGTCTACTTACGTTTTGTGTACCTAAACCTATCCCAAGTAGAAAAACTTACCGTATTCTGTATGTATACCTACTTTTTTAATACTAGCAGACTTTAAACACTCTCCGACAGAAATACTTTTTGGGATAAAAAGTAGCCTGTGTGTTAATCCAGGGTGTACGCTACCTCTATGACAAAATATGAATAAATTTGTTAGGCGTTTCACATGAAAAAAAAAAAAACTTTTCTTTGGTTATGTAGATGCTTTATTGATCATCATCATCATTTCAGCTATAAGGCGTCCACTGCTGGACATAGGTCTCCCCCATCGATCTCCAAAAGGGCCTGTTGGAAGCGGCCTGCATCTAGCGTTTCCCTGTGGTCTCTTTTAGATCGCCGTTTTGTTAGACTCATTGATGGCGTTAAAGAATTGTTTATTGGCATTTATTGTCCGGCGAGTGACTTGCTCATCTCGTCACTAAATTGTATGAAATAAAAAACGTTTCAGGCTTGTACTTTTTTACGCATATGAGTGACAGTGCGACCACGTCGCTCGCTTGTCGTCGCTCGCAGCAAATCCGTGCTGATCAGAATGTTGAACTTCAACTGAGACTCGGCTATAGGTAGGTATGGTAACATTTTCTATCGAAACTCACGAAATCGTGTCATATCCGCGGCTGCCGCCAACACTTGAGAAGTTATTGTTTTCGCATGTCAGAAGATACTCGTATATCATCTCGCGTCAGTTATGAAACCGAATTTTGCAATTTCAAGCCTTAAAGTTTTCGAGCATGTTTTCATTTACATGCTGATAATATGCTTTGCCGCGAATGCTCATATGAACTTCGATGGAATATCAATGCGAAAATCTAAATGTGCATACGAAATCAAATTCTCTAAATATTTATGGGTGTAGAGATTCGTAGTTTTTCATTATTTATGACTTTTTCGTATAAACCTTTGAATTATGTATTTTAGATAAGTCTTAAATTTACCATCTAAAGTGAAAGGTCGATGCTCTGTAACTAATATTAGCTATGTATTTTCGGGATAGAGCTTTACTGCTTAATTACTTTGGTAAACAACGGCGAGGTTCTTGACACGCGTTTAATATCTATAAGTGATTTAAGAAGTTTATATATCAGATCACACTAACAAAATAAATCTAAACTAATATAAGAGTTAAATACTAGTTAATTCACTAACTGACTCATCCCAAAAATTTTAGTAGGTCTTGACCTACGAAGGTGAAATTGAGCAGGTATATTCCTTATGGGGTAAAGTACCGAATTAAGAGGACAAATGGAGGTTGAAAATTTATACCAAAGTCAGAACCTACGAAGCTGCGGGCAAGACCTACTTAGTGCAATACAAATCGAGTATGTGTGAATATAAATGTACCCACTAAATGTATAGAGATAGCTTTATGTTGCATCAAGTAGCTGTTGCCCGACTTTAATACATAATTATGGGCTTTTTTCTCCTGAGAAAATGTACTATTCAAGTAGACAAATAAAACCACAGGCGCAGCATTTTAAAAACATAATTCATCATTTCAGCCGTAGGACGTCCACTGCTGGACATAGGCCTCCCCCATCGATCTCCAAAAGGGCCGGTTGGAAGCGGCCTGCATCCAGCGTTTCCCTGCGGTCTCTTTTAGGTCGTCTGTCCATCTTGTGGGTGGACGTCCTACGCTGCGCTTACCAGTCCGTGGTCTCCAAAAACATAATTAGCAGATGCTTTTGTATACCTAATATAGTTTTTCTCTGCATTGTTCTGCTCTCGCATAGTCATTTATATTAGTGTACATAGATACGTAGACAAATTAGTGTAGAAAGCATCCTTGCGCTGTGATTAGAAGAAGAAAAAAACAGGATGTTTTTTGTGGAATGATTATCATTTTCAGCCCACTGCAGGTTCATCCCTCTTTCGCCAATTTCTCTGTTTAGCGCTATATATATCTCGACAATAGATTTCAAAATTTGTGTATCATCTCGCCACCTCCGAACCAGTCTGCTTAGGTTACGCCAAGGAATTAGCGTGCTATAGGTTGTCTCGAGTTCGAGACAACCTATAGCACGCTCAAATTACGGCGCCATCTAAGTTCATACCATTTTTAGGCAAATTTCCGTGCTACGCTCTAATGTTCCGCTATTGTCTTTCCTCTTAGTCTATCTTCCTTGGTTACGCTCATCCTCGTGTGGATACCTTTCCGTCAGAGACCTACTCCACTTGCCGTCACTGCACCTGGCCACGCATACGAGATACGACGTCATCCACTTTGGTCCTTCTGTGGATCTCTGTTTTTTGAACTTCATAGAATGAACAGATAATAAAAGTATTTTATAGTATTATATGATGATATATGGTACGGAGACGTGGTCTTTAACTGTTGGCTTTTTGGAAAAACCCAGAGTAACACAGCGGACAATGGAGAGAGCTATGCTCGAAGTTTCTTTGCGCGATAGAATACGGGTAGTGGATATTAGCCAAAGAACCAGAGTGATTAACATAGCTATTAAAATTTGCAAGTTGAAGAGGCAATGGGCAGGCCATATCGCTCGAAGAACCGATAACCGATGGGGAAAAAAGGTTCTTGAATGAAGATCACGAACCGGAAGACGCAGCGTAGGTAGGCCTCCCACTAGAACAAAGATATAAATCGCCATTGCACTAGATGGACTGACGACATCGTGAGAGTCGCGGGCATCCAGTGGATGCAGATGGCAGACTGTCGTTAAGTGTGAAGGTCAAAGGAGGAGGCTTATATATGTTTAGTAGTGGACGTCTTCTGGCTGATGAACAACCTAATACCTTTAGAACTTACATACGTATCAAGCAAAATCATAGGGAAGCCACAATTCAACAATCACAAAACTGAGAGGGACATGAGTAACCACTACTATTTATCTCAGACAATATGGCCACCGCAGACTGATGTCCCTTTGAAGCCGGGACACTTAATCAGATTTCGCACGAGAAAGCTGCCTCATTCGTTTGAGTTAAGGCACAGCCGACTACACATAATGAAAAGATAAAAGAGACATTAAGTTTAATGAGAGGTTTTGAAAGATACGCGCGTCTTACTTGAGTGCATCAAAATTAGGTTGCAAACAGTAGATACTTGATAATAGGAACAAAGTAATTTTTTTTATGGTTGGAGACTAGTTACACATGAGTGTTTATTTATTTGAATTCCAGAAGAATACAGTATGGTATACATTATTAGGTACTAGCTGCGCCCCGCGGTTTCACCCGCGTAGTGATGAAAAATGGTGATGGTGATGATGATGATGAAAAGTAGCCTATGTCACTCTCTGGCTCTTGAACTATACCCATGCAAAAAATCAGGTCGATCCGTTGTTCCGTTGCAGCGTGAAAGAGGAACAAACAAACCAACAAACAAACACACTTTCGCATTTATAATATTAAATATTTAGAATATTTAGTATATTTTTATAATATTAGAATATTTATTTATTTATTGCCAGAAGTAATATACCATAACCTTAATTTTACTTAGAAATAGCAAACACTAGATATAGAATTGTCGGCGAGCCCCAAACTAAGCACGAGGCCTGTATCTTGAGGCTCGAGTGCAGTTATACAAAACAAGTTGTTGACAAACTGTTAGGAAATATAATTATAAACATACAATAATTATGTGCGGTAAGTACTTAATTAAAAAGGTAAAAAGATAACTACTTAAAGTTAAGTTTAAGATACTCATAAAATTTATAAAAATATAAGGTAAAAATTTATGTATGTATTATGTAGGTGTGGGTGAAAGAGGGAGAGTGTTATTCTGTGAGTAAGGTGGTTGGTATGAGAATGAGTGTATGTGAGTGAGGAAGTTGGTATGCGGGTGAGTGTATGTGAGTGACGATGTGTGGGTGAGTGTATGTAAGTGAATAAGTGTGGGTGAGTGTATGTGAGTGAAGAAGTGTTGGTGAGTATATGTAGGTGAATGGTTGTGGCTGGGGATGTGTAAGTGCGTATTACAAAAATTTAGATAAGGTCGTCTGTCTCTGTGTCTGTTCTGTGTCTGGTATGATATATTTTTTTTTTACCTAATTATAAAAGTAGATAAGGAAAGAAGGTCAATTATAAGTCTTCACAAATAGCAGAGAGGATAAAATAACACTGTAAAAGACGAACCCGCAAAAAATTCACAATAAGTAGTAAGAAGGTTTAGTTTGTTAATAAAATAAAAATCGTCCTTGTCGGCCTTTTTTGGTATGTTGACTATTAGCATAGATAAATATATACTAGAACTATTAGTTCGTTCATTTGCACAAGTTGCTTAGTTTGCGTGAAAAATGAGTAAGTAAGCCGTAATTATATTTTTTGCATTTAGCAGATTGGCGTTTTATTTTATTTCATGAAACATGGATATCATCATCATCATTTCAGCCGTAGGACGTCCACTGCTGGAGATAGGCCTCCACCGTCGATCTCCTAAACACAACACAAAACATGGATATACGGGTATATATTTGAACGCGAACGATAATTGTACTAAAGCAAATCTCCCTCGTTTGTCTGATCTGAGAGTGGCGCCTATCTTTTAAGTAATTATATTGCTCCATTTTCAATGTAGGGCATTGTCAAAAGTCAAAGGCTATCTATATTAATATGAACATTAATTGAGATTTCAAACAAGTAAAATTAAGCACAGTAAACTGTGACTCTTGTGTCTAAAATAGCGACTGTAACTGACAGCAGGGGTTGGTTACTCTACCAATTTGTACAAACAGAGTGACCGTTATACGTTCTGTTATAGGGGGTGACAAAAACTGGACAAGTGCGAGTAAGACACGCGAATGAAAAAATATTTATATTGAAAGACATACTTAACTTTTTAGTGCACAAAAAAGTGCTTCCATATATACCAACTACAAAATGTATGTTTGTAATTAGCAATGTTTTTAGGGTTCCGTACATCAAAAGGAAAAAAACGGAACCCTTATAGGATCACTTCGTTGTCCGTCTGTCCGTTTGTCAAGACCCTTTTTCTCAAGAACGCGTAAAGGTATCAAGTTGAAATTTATAATAAATACTTGGGTCTACGGTTTCTTTCGGCTGTAAAAAAATAGAAGTTGTAAGTCAACGCAATCAAAAGATATGAACGTTTATGTCGCATATTTTGCCATTTTACAGGGGAATCATTACATTCATTACACACCACAGTTAGGTTTAGCATACTTTTAGTATACATCAACCAACATATTATTATCTAAATTGTGTTATCGAATAAGCATAAAGTCGTAGTGGTCATCTATATATATAAAAACAAAATACAATACAATACAATACAACTTTATTACACACCGAAAATACAAATGAAACTGAAAATGAAAATATTTACTACAAAACCACATTATTTCTCGTAAAAGCTCCTCGATGCTTGCTCCTTCAGCGAATCGTAGCGCCTTAGGTGAGTGACTGTTTGTATTCAAATATTTGCCTTAACTTCGAGTAAATAAGACAAACTGACTAGAGGAAAGACGTCTATATGCAAAACATAATATTAGTTTTGTAGGTTCCCTAGCTATTGTATGCTATGAGTATAATTTTCTGTGTGTTTTGTGATTATATTGGACATTAAAAATATAGTAAAAAAACAGATATTAAACATTTTTAATTTCTTTTTAAATATCCAATTTTATAATTTAGGCGGAGAAAATTCAAAAAGATCCCTAAAATATTTTAGTGCCACAATAAGATATCCAATTTTTTTTTTACATTTGAAAAGTTATTTTCGTAATAATACCTAATTTATCTGTTTATTAAAATTACCTCTCAGTGTTTGTTTGTCTTTAATAATATTAAAAATCTGCGAACAATATAGCTGTGGTGGGAACAGCTATCACTCAAATAATGTTGCGCACACTACCTACTTACTCCATAACTATAACTACAACGATAGGCCCAACGAATTTAGCGCGCTAGTCAGACGGTCATTCCATTGTTTCAATGCTCTTATTAGTGTTTTCAAAAGCACAAAGTTTCACTAACTTAGAAAGTTAGTGTACTCGAATATATTGCCCAAGGTACATTCTCCATGTTTATGCATACCGTATACAGTTACGTTTATGTCCTAACGAATAACCGGCTCGTAAATTTTACGAACTTAGACGTAGGTAATATGCTTGCTTATTGCGTCAACGCTTCAGTTACGGGAAAATTATGTCAATTCTGTTGTAACGATCTCTGAACTAAATTTATTGACAGCTCTGTAATTGACTTCGTATTTTTCTGTTTAAACACAATGATGAAAGGGCCTATTTTAGAGCATCGTTATTATGAACACTGAACGACACCTCTTGATTTTGTTGTCACTAACCAGCCGCAAAATTTCCAATCAGAAAATTTTCAGGAGTCCATTTTGTCATTATCCATAGTAAGGTTAGAATATAACGGGATTTTTATTTAAAAATGCGATAAAAGCCTGTATCCTATTTGTAAAAGCTAATTGCCACATTTCTAACTTATTTTTTTTTATAATACAAATATAAAATCTAACATATAATACATCCATACAAATTCTAATCAACCTCTTCAGTTTCAGTTTCTAAAAAACGATTTTTCACACACCTTTTTACTTACAAACACACCTTTTCACTTACAAACAGAAGTGTAAAAACCAATTTCCACGTTTCTTACCTCAAAACTTCCATACAAACTTTCAACGCTCTATTCTGGAATTTTGAAAATTCATCCCCTAATGGAGTTACAATTAGGGGGTGAATTTTTAAAAAGCCTTCTTTAATGCGTACCTTCATTACATAAGAAACACTTACATACAATTTCATACTTCTAAACTCTGCGTTTTGGCTGTGCATTGTCTGTCAGTGAACTAACGAATTTAAGATATTTAGGACGAGAAATTTCTTTCGTATAATTTGCGATAAATCTAAGTTCTCCAATATTTGGATAAAATAATTTTAACATTGGGCCAGGATCGTCACACAGTGGGTGCCCGATGGACGACGCAGTCAAGGAAGGCCCAAGAAACGCTGGCGTGACGATTTTGACTCATTCCGTAGAGGTTGGCGAGAGGTAGCGGAGGACCGAGATTTATGGAAAGAAATGGGGGTGAAATTTGCTCAGCAGTGGGACACTAAAGGTTAAAAAAAAATTACATTGGCATCCCAGTATATCTAAGTTACTCGAAAAAATACTGCCAGATGTCGTAATCTCTGCAAAATAAGAATCATCATTCTCCACTAACAAAGTCGCATCACTCTCTCAATAAAGACCGCTCACCAACGACTTTGACTTACGATATCAGCAGTAGTATATGTACTAATATGTATTCTGTAGCAGTAGCATATAAGTCAATGCCCTAGATACACTTATAAGATTGCTTTCACTGCATCTTCTTATCATTGAGTGGAAGCACTCTCATCCGGAAGCACGAGGCATTCAAAACTTGCAAATATTTACAAGAAACAAGAAAAACAAACATTGTGTTTCTAAATCCAGTAAGGATAGTTATGAAAATAGTAATTTGCAAGTTTAATCAACGATCGTTTCCGCACAGCGCACAACCTTATTTTACATAGCAAAGGGACAAAGTTCCTAATTTATAGCTCTACAAGGATAATAAAATATTCTGCAAAGTAGCAGTACTTTTCTGCACAACCATATTGTATTATTTAATTGGCAGTTGGGTTTATTTGCACGGACTATACCTTAAAACTCTAATTTTAAAGCTCATAATTTTGATATGGCTCCTTCATAGAAGCTGCTATTCTGACGCAATAGATACGTAATCGTTTCTGTTTTTCATGTAATAGTCACCTTTACTCTTACCATAGTGGTAAGAGTAAAGGTGACTACAACAGTGTATACTTTGTCAAAATTGCGAGCCAGTCCAAGAAATAACTTTTAAATTGGTGCACCCCATGGTTTCACCCGCGTAGACGTTGCCATGTCACGTTAGCCCTTCAACTATACGATATATATGAAAAATTTAGAAAGATCCGTTGCTTTGTTGCTGCGTGAAAGAAGGTCAAAAACTGACAAACCAAAAAAACTTTTTCGAAGTTCTGATATTATTGATATGTTCGTTGTCTTCTTTTATTATATTTCTTCTTTCCATACTGTTCGACTAGTGTCGCAGACGTTTCCTAGGCCTCGCTGAGCACCCGTAAACCCGGCACACACTGGCAAATGGTCCCCGTCCCTGGCTGGCAGCCAAAACCGGCCGGCACGGTGACCGTGCACGTAAACTGGCAAAAAATGCGGCTTTAATACTAACAGCACTATCTGTTCCGGCCACTTTGGCACGTATTTTTTTCTTTATGTTGCTTAGCACATGCGTTCAATTGACCCTTAAAATTCCTGCTTGTAGTATGATTCAACGAAGAACTTCATCACTAACTTAAAATGCACCTAAGCTATTTCACAGAAAGCACCCATTAAATGCTTTTTAGAGGAATATAAAGTGACTATTGATTACTGGATAAGGTGACGGTTTAAGATAACGTTGTTTTTATAAATTTGACTATTCGTTATTGCTCTAGATTTTGGTTGTTTTAATATCTTAATTCTATATTAAGCCCAATTCAAATTTAGGTAGCCCGGTCAAAGGTCAATTTTCAATTCCAATCTGCTAAAGCCTGGCTTAAACACCGATCTCCCGGGCAAAGGTATCAGTGTCGGGATACCTGTTAATACAGTTCATATTGTAGAAATAATGAGATCTAAGCTTAGTAGGCGTTAAGTTGGTTTTATGTCAAAATAAACTAGAATTTAGAAAGCTATTTTCAGGTCGATGATCTAATTTTGTCAAATGATGTTATGTTAGCCACAAATGATGTTATGTTAGACCCAAAGTCAAATTTAGGGTATTATGTACTTAGTTGGTGAGTAAGAATTTAAATACCGTCTGCGAAAAAAAAAACCGCTGAAAATACGGTTGTCGCTTTTTTACGAAACTTAGATTTTATTATAGAAACTGACGTGTTTTTCACACACTTTATTTAAAACATTTAACACAAAAAAATATAATTAAAATATAAATATAATATATATAATATTTATTATTTAAAAATATAATTTACATCGCTAAATGAAAAAAAAAACTTATTATATTAATGAAACACGCCGAAAAAAATGCCACAATGCTAGCAACATTGCCCTACTGGGGTATTGTCGGGTTTTTAGTTTTATTTTAGGAAACTAACTTTATACAATAACGAAACAGTACCCGTTATGAGAACCGCGTATGTTCTAAATGTACTTTTACTTAACATGGTAATAGCGCGGAAGGCATTTTAGTGTAACAAATCAGACGCAAAATTTTAAAATGCGAATTGGTTTCCTGTGTACATGCTCGTATTTATTTTATTCCATGTAGAAACGACTGACGTAGGTCGACGTACAATTTCCGCTCCGTGGTCGGGCTGACCGCTGCTCTTTCCCGGGAGGCTCTCTGACAACCTGGAAATGTCCCGGATATGGGACGTCAAGGCGGCCCACTTTGGGTGCAGGCCCGTCGAAATTGCTTCCGACGTACGTGTGTACTCAGCTTGGAGTGACTGTGAATGGTTCACGGGATGACTGAGAAACCTTTAATACTAATTTGAAACTTAAGAGTGTGTATACGGTATCTTTATGCATAAAATCACATAAATTGCACGTATTAGGTACTGGTAATGGAAAACACTGTGACGACTTTCCCAATAAAAAAAAAAAAAAATACACCTACTTACTCACTTATACGACGCAGCGACCCGAAGTGTCTTGTCCTTGGACACAAGAGAACGCTATTGGTCCCAGTCTTGTGCTGTCTCTCGCCAGTCAGGGACTTGGAGCTCGCGCAAGATGCTACGGCATCTTTCCAGCGATATCTAGACCGGCCGACGGGTCGGTGGCCACTGGGAACTTCAAGATACGCTTTCTTTACATTGCGATACTTTCCCATTCTCAACAGGTGTCATGTCCAGCAAAATCTATGGCCTTTGATCTCTCCCATGATGTTTGGTTCGGAGATGAGCTCTTCAATCTTTACATTTTTCCGGACTCTCCAACTCCCGTCTTTTTTTTGGACTGAAGCTTGCGCATAGTTTTCCTTTAACTTTTGTGTATGCGAATCTTGGGTTTTCTACTCAGTAACTTGGACACTAAAAGTTTTTGAAGGGCTCCACTAGAACAGAGGGCGTTGTGTATCCGGAACAAAATGTATAGCAACCTTAAATATACCTACATGACTTTTGCTTTTGTAACAGATTTATGGGTTGCGTAAGACACCAAACAAAGACAAACACCAATTTTCTTAGAAGATCAATCAATTTAAAATACATTCAAATGGATGAGAGAGATATTTGCAATTCGCATAGCCATCGTACAAAACATTTCACAACGAGAATGCTCGGAAAGAGCCTTTTTATGTACCGTCAACGATCACAGATCGTTTGCGTTTCCGATAGGTGAACGCATCAGTGAAAATGCGACATTAATAATTCAGTGGAAAGGGTAACATCCGTAAGGTGGTGGAAGTGCGATGGAGCAGGAATAGGAGCTTGGTAGCAATAAAACAAAACAATACACATTTGCAGGGTTACTTTCTACGTGTGTAGTACTTTGTAGGCATACTCGTATATCACGCTTGATGTAGCGTTGTCGTTTGCTTTCAGACGTGAAAAGGGTCAAAAGTATCATTGTCAAAATTCTAGCGTGAAGAAAAATCGTTGGTAGAATCTAAACTTTGGTTTAGCGTATATTTGCTATCTCATCATCATCAAAATTAATCTGGCAGTTTATTCCTGTCGTAGAACCGATAACCGTTGAGTAGCTTATGTTCTAGAGCAGATACCATGAATTGGTAATTGTAGAATAAGACTCACTGAGACTCAACGAAGTGACGATTGATGGAGATAAATATGAAAAGCAGCTAAGAGTGGCTGGAAGTCTAGCGGTGGACTAAGATAGTCTGATTGTGATGGTGATGACTAAAAACCTTAACCCACTTATTCATTACTAGGTCTAAAAGTAAGGCGATAACGAGAATTTCGAAACTTTTTAATAGCTTTCAAAAGCAATTTAAGCGTCCTAAATCTCTTTAGCCAGACTTGTAAAGATTAGCAGAATGTTAAGACGTATTTTTTTTTGTCCTGTATGTTCTGTTTTGGTTGTTATAACTGGCCAAGAGTGTGTCGAGACACGCTTATGATCCTTAGCCAAAGCCACATAATTGTGGTTACATTCTTAGTTCCGAAATGAGTGGTTATAGGCAAATTTGAACGAAGGAACCTTAGTGGACTTGTCAAATTACAGAGATCATCGTCCCAAAATAATTATATATTCTTTTTTGGGTTTAGGCAGATGTTTCTATGGGCCTCATTAGTAAGCTCAAAGTTGCACTATGAGCTATGGAGACTGAATATGGCTATGCTCTGGGTTTCTCTACGCGAGATCGAATTAGAAATGAGGAGATCCGTAGACGAACGCAAGTTATACTGACATAGCCCACTGGATTAGCAAGTTGAAGTGAAAGTGAGCAGAGCACATAGCACGTGGAACAGATGGCTACTGATGCCGAAAGGTTCTCGAATGGTGACTATGGACCAGTAAGCGAAACGTATGAGGTCCACCCACAAGATGGACGGACTACCTAAAAGAGACCGCAGGAAAACGCTAGATGCGGGCTGCATCCAACTGCCCTTTTGCAGATTGATGAGGGAGAGCTATGTTCAGCAGTGGATGTCCAATGGCTGAAACGATGATGATGAATAATTTATAAATAAATATATATTTTATAATCTAAACACCAACATGAAATAATATAGTTACTCGTATCTACGTAACGTACTCGTAATCGTACACAAGTATTCACAAGTTTTTTCGCTCTGCCAAAAGTATAAACAATGTCCTAAATTTTGATAGCTTTCTAAAGCAATTTCAGACTGCCCTAAATCTCCTTAGCGTCTCGCATAGATTTGTAGACGGACGGATTATGTCCACAGATCTGCTCGTAGAAAGCGGGAATGACGTAAATGCATTTGAAATGCGTCACATAAAAGAAAAACGTTCTGGGTAGATACGGGATTTTCATAGGGTTAGTATAGATACCACAGAAAAGAGAAGTAGATAGAACGGAAAAGAGAAACTACAACTGGCTACAACGGATTTCTTGCAAAAATGCCTTGACAGCCGTTCTATTTTAAACGAAAAATTTTTCTCTTCTGTGATAGATACCGATAAATATTTTAAAAATACATTGACTGTACAATAGTTGGCTTTTGGTCTCTTAGGCGTACCGAAGGGGGTATGAAAGGATTTTGACTGCACAAGTCCGCGCTGTTGGTTGTTATGTGTCCATCTGTAGGTATGCTCCATATTTTTGTTTACGCCTCTTTTTGCCCAAGACGTTTGCCGGTCACTATAAGAATAACAAAACAAAGAAAGAACTTATAAGACATAAAAATCTGCCGAAAGTAAACAAAAAATAATAATAAGAGAATTAAAAAAAAAAGATACGCGTCGATTAGAAAACCTCCTTCTTTTTTAGTCAGTTAATCTATAATAACTCAGAACATATATATAAAAGAAAAACACTAAATATGGGCAAATTAGAAATGATATCATAAAAGTTCACATCAAGACCGCGAAAATAACCGGATAATCCATCGAGATACAATTGTATCCCGATGGGATAATCCAAGAGAAGGAACGTTAAATGCAATCAAAGTCAAAGGGAAACAAGCTAAAGACACTAAACCGAGGGTTGTTACGGAAAACAAACAGTAAAGATAAATTAAAACACATTACAACCTGTGATTCTTTGTTTAGTCGTGCTACAGCCAAAGAAGAATTCTTAAGGACTTTGACCTTACTTATATTCGAGTATGGGTAACCCAGTGATACGGTTTGTATGAAATTATTTGTACCGATGATTAAATGGAGAAGGTTTATGTATTTACCTATTTATATGCATGTACCTATATCACATGTAGGTATGTACCTATTTTTATATTTATTTGTTTCGAATTTCACTAATTGTTCACCAATTCGAATACAAATTTTTTAACTGAAAGGTGGTTTTAGATTATAATGTTATATTCGGTCCAACGGTTTAAAAATTAAGTCAATTTCCCAGATTTAGTCTTGTTAAATATTATGCATATTTGTTTGCAGTTGATTGTTCTAAAACGGCATTAACATAGTAATAAATGATTAAAATATCGCATAATAGAAAACTCATAAAGCAATAACTCACATTAATTGATATTACGTCAGATTAATTATTATTACAATTGAAAATGCAACAACAAATGTATGTGCATTTGTGCAAGTAAATATGATAAGTAATTTAGTGTATAAAACAAAAAAATACAAATACATAATTAAAGACAAATGTCACCAATTTAAAAAAAAACAAAAAACTACATATCCCTCGGAAAAAAACCTAAAGAATAGAAAACGTCTTTACCAGGTAGTGTACACTTGTCAAATAAAAATCTTTGTTCTCCATTTTTAATACTCCAAGCATTGCTATTGGAAAAGCAATTTTAATTCACAATGAAAACAGAATTTAGCTAAAAATCCAATGATCAAATCGTGTCCATCAATGACAGTTTTAAATTTACCTGCATCAATGGTGTCCACTCAAACATTAATGTGATTGTGACTAGCTTTCAACTACGCCCGAGTTAATACGCTTCTGATGCGATTTCAGCCAAATCACATCAGTGGTTTAATTCTAGAACTATCGACATTGTTTCTGTCTCCGTCGGTCCCGCTTCTATTTCAACAAGAGTGACAGGTGACAGAAACAACGTCTATTGTTTGACATATAGCTCATCGATGGTTATGTTTGACTGCTATCTGCATACATTCTCTTTAGTACAATGCCGGGATTTGTTCCTGTAATTTATTCGGATTAAATTGATTCACATATTTACATACACGTGCCTCGGACAAAGGAATAAAAACGGCGGGTAAGCTAGTTCGAGTTACGAGTAAATAAACAAGCTGGATTCAATACCGTCACGATCGAGTTGCAATAAACTAAATAGTCAAATGAAGCCTGGGCGGGATTTTACATACAAACACAACGCAATTTCTAGCATATATTCTATTTTTAGGTTAGCACACGTTATTGAATTGTTATCAAAAACAGTTCTCAAAGCACAGTGTTCATTTTAGGTCCAGAAAACAAATCAGCCTCCGCTCCAGGCCAAAACATCCATACAAATTAGACAGTAACTTTTAACTTTAAGATAATTGAAATCAGAGACACGAGCGCAACTCGTACGATATTAAATAAAAGAAAACAAACGATAAAAACATTCAATTTAAAGAGAAGAGTGTTTTTTCATCATTGTTTTATGCTTCACTTCAGTTTCGAACGTACATTATTTTTGGCAATCGTTTACAAGATTTCAGTAGGTAGGTAGGTAAATTTCAAGATTTCAGTAGGTACCTAGGTAGGTAATATTTAGGTGATATTATCAGTATAGACTATTGAATGCATTACGTGTGAACTGTGAAGACATCGTAGAGCTTCCAGTTTACCCAACACACACAGACGCCGCCATCAATTCTCTTGAATCGAAACAGCAATTTATGTTGGTGCTCTCTGTGTGGGGTTAAACCAGTTAAGCTGATGCATCGGCTTAATCAATTCCAATTAAGTTTTTCCATTGTGCTCGATAGATTTTCCAGAGCGCATTCCTGCCAATTAAGTTAATAGTAATTAGTTTCCTAGTTAGAAATACTGTATATTCATAATTTTTTTGCAAAGTAAAACAAAAAATATGTTGTGTGGTGTAGTCAAAAAAAAGACGTCACATATTTTTTAAAGGTACCAACTTAGGTAAGGTACTTTTATTTAAATTAAATAATGCGCGATAAGTCCCGATAGTATCCGTTTGTTATTGTAGATAATAGGTTTGAGTTTAACCGCCATCTCATTTGCGATGAAGCTATATCTATCTATGATGGAGCACGTTTGCCTTAGCAGTAACCTAGATTCACTCGCAATTTGAAGACACCCAGATTGTAAATATCGGGGAACACGCATTCAGGCAGCGCATTCCTCAGCCTAGCTGTACGCACAATAAAAATGGAATCAAAGCGCTTCCGGGCGCTTCGTACGGGTTTCGCCTCTTTTTTTTATTTATAGACAAATACTCGTCACACTTACAGCTACGGCAAGGCGTATAACGAGTCATTCAATAAAAAAATATAATAAAATTACGAATCAGTATAAGTACAATAACAACGAAATTAATTTGTGGGTAGGTTAGAGTAGGAATGTCAATATTTGATTGGCTTATTTATTTGTCGCCTATTATGTTTATTGGCCATACAATCCTTACAACCGGGCCGTACAGGATTAGGTGGACTGATGACATCAAAAGTACTTTCGGAAACGAGCGGATGCCACTAGCGAGAGACCGGGGAGAGTGGCATAAACAAAGGGAGGCCTATACCCAGCAGTGGGTCATTCAAAGTATCAACCTTGATGATGATGATGATGATAAATCCATATAACACTCAATCCTCACCAGACCTAATAATGAAACCCTGAGATAGAACACCCAGTTTCACCTTGAAAAAACGAATAATAGCTGAATGAAGGCAATTGAGAGAGGATAATTCATTGTCGACGTCTAAGGCATCCGTGGCTTGGAGGCAATTCCGAGCGACTTTCAGACGTGGAACGATTTATTCCATTCATGAGTGGGATCAGCAGTATTCAGCAGGTTCGGAACATCGTGTTCCTGGCACTTAAAAAGTCATAAATTAGCGATGGTCGGACGCAAGAGGTGAGCTTTTGCGTGAATAATGACCATAATTTGGTCGGAGACTGGCATTTTCCCTTCCTTTTTTTAGATAATTGGAGATTCCGGATATGTATGTATGTATTAAGAAATCTTTGTATTTAACAAGTAAATTAAAACAAATACTGATACTTACTTGCAAACATTTGAACAAGAAAAAAAGTTATAGTACAAAGAAAAACGATATGAGTACCTAAAATAAAGAAAATTTATTTGCACAAACCATAAAAATAAATTAATTTTATTCAAAATAAATTTTCACAACATAACAAATCCAGGTTTTAATGTATCGTTTAGAAAGTGAACTTTGACTACAGGAGCCAAAAAACTAAAATGCGGAACGTAAAATCTCCATACCTACTTCAAAAGTAAGTAACTAATTCCCTACTCCGAAAGTTCGATAACCCAACCATACATTAAGTTTTAAGAGTTCTCATCACCATACTTTTTTAAAGGATCAAACGAATGTGATAGGTTTTTGCTTTTTATACATAAAAGAAAAATCAAGGAATACCGCCGATTTTCCAGAATTTCGTCTTGAATGAAACCAATTGAATTCCAAATAGGTTACAATATCCATACTACATGGAGAAACAGCCTAAAATGTCTAGAATTTAAGAATCTAGGTCACACTAAACTTTATTACGTTGGTTCTTGAACTCATATTCAAAAGTTCGCCATCCCTATGAAAATTTGTACGCTACAAAAAACACAGGTACCTACTTGTCTTGACGTTAACTTGGTTCTAGATTTTTGTCCAGATTCCCGTAGTACTGTCGGGAGCACTTAAAAAGCTATAAATTAGTAGGGTGGCTGCTAACGCCGAGGTGGGTGGCTTGTCGAGTGAGTTATGCTCCCAACTGACCCAACGATGCCTGTGATTCTAAAAACTCAACATTCACAAAATGTTAAATATTTCCGAATTTCACTGTAGCCTGATAAAAAATAAATTCGGATTGCGCTCGTAAGGAGACGGACTATAATAAGAACTTTTTAATTCCTTCTTCGGGTATGCCTCACTAGAATATGGCGTGCTTAGTGGCGTGAATATGGTGCTCAATTTATTGTATGAATAATATCTAATTGAGACCCGTGCCACAGAATATACACACGCTAAAACATCGTTAACCCTTCCTAATCGACTTTCCTAGATTCAGATGGGGTCTTACGGTTACCTTTAAACGCGGTCTTGAAACAGCGCAGTGCGAATAATCACGCAAACGTAAAACCTTAACGCGCCGAGATACGGTTTGCGGTCGTGCATCTTTGCGCAATCTTCATAAGCTGATTTAAATAATTTCTTCAGTATCCGTATTATGTTTAATTATATTATTCTCTAAGCCTGTTATTTTTAGTAAATCAAACACCCTGTCCGATAAATTTATTGTGCTAGTTTCTTGAGAGTACAGTCTTCTGTGGTACAGTGCCATCTATCGAGTCAGCTTGAACAATTATTTTTATTGCCTCTTCGCTCATTCTCGTAAAATTGGCCCTTGAAGTCAATAAGGAGGAGACAGCATTTTCAACAGCTAACCGGAACAGCAGTAATGGAAGTGGTACTTGTCCACATTTAGATGCCTAGTGACAAACTACGTACCTATCATGAGACGATTGTGGTCTGACAAGTTCTCAGGCGAGTTGCCTTACTATTTTCCTCAACATTCAAAGCAAATGCGTAGTGTGGAAAATCAGTGACTCGTTACTTATGTTGACATCGTGCCTTACGCATATTTACAAACATACTTATTGTAAACATTCAACTCAGATATGATTATTTACGGTACATTTGCTGTGATTAGGTTTTTGTTAACCAATCGCGTGCTTGTCTTCGCTGAAATATCGGGAACTCCAACCACAACCTAATCTAGAGGAGTCCAACGAAATTTTGTGGCGGGCCGGATTTCGTAACTTTGTAACTATGGCGGGCCAAGAGATCCTTCGTAACTGAGCAAATCAAGACTAATATAAGTAAAATAGTAGAAAGAGTATAATTATAACTATTTGGCGGAATTCACAGCAGGTGTCACTTGTAACTGCATGCACAGGCACACCTGATACCGCTGAATGGCTGGCTGTACGTTGCATGCGCGGAGGGAGTGGGTAGGTGAGATCTAGGGGCAGTAATGTTAACGTTTTCGCGCACAAGTGTTGTTCTAAGAATTAATATATAATTTACTTTTTATTTTTTGGTTTCTCCCGATATGCTCGTCCACGTTTTCGGCGAGTCGTATTGTAATCGATTGACGTAATTTTTTTAAGAACCACGTTTCGATATTTTACGAACATATGAATCGCCGTTCTTTACAAAATTTCGTCTAAAAAAACTTAAAAGTTACCCAACTATTGGCTCGTTTGCGGGCTGGATTAGGAACCTTGGCGGGCCGCATTGTGGCCCGCGGGCCATATGTTAGAAGCCCCTGACTTAATTACTGTAAATATCCCGCAAACGATCATTGTATACAGTTATACGATCATTTACGTGAACAACGTGATAGTTTTATTTATATTACACGGGAATTGATGCGGTTGAAACTATAGTCGGAGTAACCGGCTTAATCTTACCTACGTGAGTACTTCCCGTGTAATATAAATAAAATGTGTAAAAACCTCATCAGCTTTCATAATAAAACCGTGATAGTCTAAACAATGATTAACTCGTTTTTTTTTTCTTTCAGGTATGTACGTCTCTGTACCACAATCACAATCTTCCGGGACTACGTAAATAAACCAAGGTCATGTTTTCAAGCATTTGTTACCAAAACAAAGAGGGTCGGAAACTTATGACGTATTATGTATAACAGAAGATAAGTAATTAGGTCAAACGGGTCGCGTCTGGGCATCGGTCAGATAACCTAGAGCACGCGTTACGTCCCAACATCATATCTTGATAGAATGTGGGGGAAATTATCAGCTATGTGCGACGCAAAATGCGGACATATCGAGATCTGAAGTCTATGTCGAATGAAACCTATCTTTTTATGTAAGCCACAATACATACTAAAGTTTGAACTAATTTAAGGGCGTACTTAAGTGGCATCTTGGTCTTGGTATCAAATTTTTACATTAACGATCCGATAAAACTTGGAAATATAACTTTTATTTAAATTTATTTTTCACCTGGAGGGTTATGTTTTTTGAGTCTGTGATGGTTTCTTTAGCGCGCCTTACAGCCTACAACATATGGGTTTGGATATGTGATAGAAAGATAGATAGATAGAAACTCTTTATTGTGTACAACAGAAATAATAAACCGGCCAAGTGCGAGTCGGGCTTACGCACTGAGGGTTCCGTACCACCACAAAATTCAATAAACGGAACAGAAACTTGTCACCGACTCGCACTCGGCTATTGTGTATTATTTGTTGTTATACTTTAGGGCGTGTACTATAATAATGCCAAGTTTGATGCTTTTACATATTACTGTTTTTACATTAAAGCTAATGAAAAAATACGTTTGGCGTATGGTGATTCACCCACCTTTAGTTTTTACTTTTGACTTTTTTGTTATTTTTTTAGTTAATCCGCCGTAACCTAACACATTCTGTGAAAATTTCAATTGGCTATCTATATCGGTTCGAATGATACAGACGTTTAAAAGTTAGGACGGACAGACAGACAAACAGACAGACAAACAGACAGACAGACAGACAATGTAGGCTTAGTAATAGGGTCCCGTTGGTACCCTTTGGGTACGGAACCCTAAAAATTACAAACAGAAAACACGAGCTATTCCCCCATACAACTAAACCAAGCCACTGTTAACTTTGTGTAAATAGAGACAATCCATTACTTGGGCGGCTATCGAATACGGCAACCGACTAGCTTATTGGCTTGGACCAAACCTACTAACCATTCAAACAATTCCCAACCAGCAACCAATCCAACCAACGCAACCGTCCAAATCATTCAACCATCTACCAATAGAAAAGCTCGTCAAATTGCCTGGTGTAACAACATTCAATCAGTAGAAAATTGAGTCATCGAATATAAATAAATATAAAATAAATATTCGGGACATTTTTGCACACGCGGTCATCTGACCCCAAACTAAGCAAAGCTTGTGATATGGCTGCCAACGACTGATATACATACTTTCATATAGTTTTAAATACATACTTATTAATAATAATAATATATATTAACTACCAGATATAGAACAAACACAAATGGTCATCACATAAATGTCTGTCCTAGGTGGAAATCGAACCCACGCCCGCAAGCACAGAAGGCAGGTTCACTACCATCTGGACCAACGGGCTATCAACATATGACCAAATTGTTTACAGAGCAATCTGTTGTTGATTCATTTTCCGTTAAAATTCTAAGTGCAAGACCTTTGCTTGGAGATGACTATTAAAGAAGCACAGATGGCACACCTGAAATTAAGTTGCATAAACGGAATATTCATATTTCACTTTGAATTTGGAAATAACTTAATATTAGATAACCCACTCTAGCCCTTTCTGACAGTTACGCTAAGAATGGTCTGTTACTTATTTAGAGTAGGTATGACCTTGTCATGTTATGTAAGCGTAACCCGTGTCCCGAGACCTTCAAGATTCATACATTTTCTAAAGAGTCCCCGGACAAATTGGACGTATTATGACGTTGTCCGGAACAATTTTATCCCGGTTAGTTATCAGACAGTTTCTAATAATAACAGACGACCTTCGAGGAATTTCTCTGTTGAGTTAATGTTAAATTGCCAACCCAACATCCTTCTAATTTCGAACTAACTATATAGGCCCTACATCCAGCAAATTCAGAAGAAATAATTGAACTGAGAGTATCTGTCTACGCTTGGCCAAAACATTCAGATGAGATTTAAAACTTTCAGCGATATAGCTTTTTATTTATTTACTAACATTCATGACACTCCATTTCCGCGAAAGCAACATTTTCCGTATTTATAGCCATATTTCTTTGCAATATTCCTCTTTTAATCTTTACAAAGAAGGTAAAGTATGGAATTAACTTCGCACTTTTACCACTTCCTTTTCTCGAAGCACTAAGATAGTTGTTTTGTAGGTTTGCAGCCAGATGTAGGGTGCTATTATTCTGCTAGGATGTATCTGTACCTAAACCACTTGACTTTCTATTTCCGTTCGTTTCAATTCACTATCCTGTGGGATCTTCGGGTGAATAAATGAGGAAACTTGCTTCCTCGCCTTTGTCTTAGTAAAGTGGGATGCGAGCCGATTGAGAGTTCATTTCGAGTTCTCGTTCTGCGCGATCGAATGTAGGTCTCCGCGATAAGTGACGTTGGAACTATCGTATAATTATCACTATTAACTACGCTTCATTAATTTGATGTGATAAGAATGTGTCTGAGTAATATTAATTGCAAATTGCATGAAATAGGCAACACTTTTTATAACGTAAAGGTCCTTGTTTGACCACCAACACGTCTGTTGGTAAGTGACTGTTTGCTATCTCCAGATTCTTTACAATATTTGAGCTTCGATAGGAGCTGCAAATTTTAATATTCGCGCGTTATATTTTTTGAAAATGACAGCTGGAAAATATGTGTTCGCATAGCTCGGTCCACGATATCGTATTGTATTCAAAGAAAATATTGCAATCCCGGCTGGCGCAATATTGCGATTCCATGCGGTACACTTTTTATCCATTTGTTTTAGTTTTTTAACTTTTGTAAGTCCTTTGAATGTAACACACATTCGTTTTGAAAAAAATATTGAATAACTACGTTGTTGCGTTTTTTTTTTTATTTGAACACATTTTCGGTCGGGTTTTCGTGATAATGGCATAAAACTAAGGAGTAAGGAATACGCCTGCGAGCTCCAAAGAATAGAAGTTTGTGCATAAATTTGGGAAGGAGATGAAGGCAACTCTATCAGGGCACCTGCGTCCAGGGTCTACGAATTTATATTAGTGCATCCCAACTCCTCGGTGGCAACACTCGCAAACTTTTCTCCGTCAGAAATCGTATAAATGTTAATGAAAGTCAGCCGTCTCTAATGAGATTACCGCTCCCGTGAAATTGGATTCCCGTGGGACTTCTTTAATTTTCAGTCATCGTGAAAATTACGTGGATCAAAACGCGACGTCTGAAAACGCGACGTGAATGGAGCCAATGAGAAAATCTTTTATGGTATTGAATGGTATTATTAAAGGGTTTGATTGAACTGAAGCATTGTGAGTGTAATTAAGTTTTCTTATAGAAAACCATTTAAGGTGCTTTTAGTTAGTTATTGGTGTCTTTGAACAGTTACCTAGATAACAAATCATACATACATAATTTTTACGTAAACAAAAACACGCAGTGAATTGTTATAAGATATCAAAGGAGCCTAAATGAAATAAGAGTCGAATGAAAATAGGATAGTTTCAATTGAAGCAAAAAAGCGTGGTAATAAAAGACCTAGACTTTATACAGACTACAGATAATTTAAGCAATGATGATACCGACATTTTTGTACGGTACATCAACCAAGCGCAGCGTAGGACGTCCACGTCGTCCACCCACAAGATGGACAGACAACCTTAATGAGACCGCAGGGAAACGCTGGATGCAGGCCGCTTCCAACCAGCTCTTTTTGAGATCGATGGGGGAGGGCTTATGTCCAGCAGTGGACGTCCTATGGCTGAAATGATGATGATGATGACATCAACCAATCCGATAGCGGTATATTCCGACAGTTGTGTGAGTGGCTCAAAGCTCTAGAACCTGTTACAGTGGTCAGGCTATTCATACGAGCAAAACCATACCTTGAATCGATCGTCGTATTCATACGACAGCCCACACAGAGCTCAATCAGTCAGAGGTCCCGGCACACGTCATGAATTTCACAGCAGGTAGGTGCAATATTCAACCTGTATACCTACGTTCTACGTTCGGTTTATGGAGATATTTCTGCTCGTGTTTACTTTATGAAATCTTTCTTTGTCGTACTTTTCTGTTTATTCGTAAAATGAAATCCAACGATTGAAAGCTTTTGCCTCTTAAAATGCAATCTACTTGTACAAGCGTTTTTCTTGACATAACCATTTTATGGTTCTGTTCATGGGTATTACATGCAATCTCAAGACGAGATTGGTAAAGATACGAGGTGTGGAGTGTAGGAGATTCTGAGGCGATAGTTGCGGTCGGGGTTCGGTTTACAGAGTTGCGGTCCACTCCGTGATTCAAATTGAGAGGCGAGCGGCTCAGTGCAAATTGAAAGCGCTCCCAAATTGCTGCAGACCTTTGTATTTTCTAACCAGGACCGGAACGTCGAAAATCAATCAGGGTAATGGGGGGTTTGTCCGAATCTGCTTGGATTAGTCGCGGTACGGTCAGGTCAGCTAGTATACTCACTACCCAATACCAACTAGTATGGACGCCCTTTGTTGGGGCTGATTGAATTGACTGCATTCGGCGTTTCATTTTAACTTTGAAAAGGGCCTATCACGTGTCAGCTCCATTAGTTATTCGTGGCTACGCGTGCGAAGGACGTGTTTCACATCTACAAAATTATGCAGGATGAACTGTTTCAGGAAACTGTCGTAATAATTTGCAACTCTATCCAAATTTTCAGTCGGTGAGAAGTAGTTCGAAATTTTGTTAATTTTATATTCGGTCAACATATATATTCGTAATGTTGCAAATTCAACTGTATTTCTCAATATAACTGTATTTTAACTATGTTTTTCGTACTGCTTTAAATTTACTTTTTGGATATGCATTATAGGATTTTTTCAAAAACTGTATGTAACAAGCTACCGCGTCTGCCCATTTGATGGTAAGATAGATGGTAAGTCATTATCATCATAGACAGTTTATTCAGCCCGCTGTCATGTACTATTATTTCTTCTGCGCCATTAAATGGTATGAGAGGCTCATAAATCTTTAAAATCTATATTTTCTCCAATTTCCTTTAGCGTTAAAAGTGTTTCGGCAAATGTTGTGTATTTTATCAGTTTACCACCGTCTGTTGACCACTGCCACTTTAAAAAGTTGTCTGTATGTTACCTACAAGTATCCCTACTATTCATCATCATAATTTCAGCCATAGGACGTCCACTGCTGGACATAGGCCTCCCCTATCGATCTCCAAAAGGGCCGGTTGGAAGCGGCCTGCATTTCCCTGCGGTCTCTTTTAGATAGTCTGTCCATCTTGTAGATGGACGTCCTACGCTGCGCTTACCGGTCTTTGGTCTGCACTCAAAAACCTTAAGGCCCGATCGACCATCTGTTCTGCGTGATATGTGCCCTGCCCACTGCCACTTCAACTTGCTAACCCAGTGGGCTTTGTCGGTAACTTTCGTCCATACTATTAAGGGCAAGGAATCTACTAACATTTGCATCATCATCATCATCATCAGCCAGAAGACGTCCACTGCTGAACATACGGCCTGACGGCTGAACGGCCTCCCCCTTTAACCTCAACACTGAACACAGCCTGCCTTTTACTAACATTTTGTTAATGTGATATTCAACAGAAATGTTTTACTTATGTCTATATTTCCATTCGCGTGAAAAACTATTATGAGGTTGTATCAGTTTCTTCTTCAAATGTAAAAGACGTAAACATTATGATCGCTGGATATTTGAATTGACTGCCATTGTAGTTGAAATCGATATGTTTGGAAAGGGTTTTTAATATGCAAGAGGAGACATCTTCGTCTCAACCCCGTCTGCAATAATCCCGGGATGAGATGCCAGATGAAGCGTCGAAATCTAAATGTTAATGCGCTTTGCAATATATAGTAGGAATACTATCTGGACGTATCTATTTATCAAACGGAGTCTACAAATCGACTGTTGTCGAGTCAAATTGTTTTCAATTTAAAATAGTGAATTAAGTTGTCAAAGAATGCATTTATTAAAATTCAATTCGTCTAAATTCGAAAGCAGGCAATTTAGCAAAGCAATTGTTTGGTGTTAATAGCGCCGATATAAAATACAGCTTAGAATATATACAATATGGCTTCAGAGATACCGACACATTTTTAGACATTGTCCTAGCGTAATAGCCAACTAAATGGAGATCTTTGAGCTCGTGGGTGTGGGAATGAACCTAGGTACGACATTGTAGGGAGGGAAGAGGGAGTGGTTTCCCGTGAATGTTACCTCAGGAAATGTGCTAGGAGGAAACTTGTGCTTCCTTATGGAGATCTCGGTGCCCTTCGCCAGACACAGAGGCAGGCAGATGGAATATTTCGAAGATTTGCCCCGTTCCAAAAAAAAAAAAAAAAACTTATTGATGGTGTGATGAAGCAATGGAAAATTTAAGGCAAGAGTCTTAACTTTTCCATTACTTTCATTCAGAAGAATTAAAAATAATTGTCATGATGGTTTTAATTAGTTTTTCTATACCAAATGTCAAAATTAGTAATTTATTAAGGTAAAGCCGTTTTTGCGAAAAATGTGAATGAAGACCCAGGATGGTAATGGTCTCTTAGCAAAAAACCTGTAGTTTCAAATAGCCATTATACGTTGAAGCATGTTTGTGTTGTATCTAACTTTTAGTAGGATATAGCTGAATGCCTTTTGATTTCCAAACGAGGTCAATGGCGTTTAAGGCTTACTGGGCCTTCATACAATAGTGGCACGGACCACATGAGCCAATAACGTGGCCTACACAAAGCACTTACAGATTGCGGGCGAGCCTGCGGTGCACCGCTCCCGGAGCAAAGCTTTGAGAACCGTTCCCACACCTACTGCGCCTAACAATTAGCGTAATAGACATTTGACCGCCTCGCCTCTGCAATCCCCAATTTACGCTCTTGATTGCACTACATTATGCTTGACTACATTGCATTCTAAACGAATTTTCTCCAACATTGTTTTTCATATGTATTTATTTAATTTGAAGAAACAATTTTAACGAAAAATAATAATGGTGGCCTATTTTCGTCTCCTCTAATATCTTGCAGATCTGTGCAATAGCTCGCTGTTCGAAGAGGTTTGATTAAATTTTTCCACAAAAAAGCGAATGCACAGACGTTCCTTTAGAATTTACAAACAAAAAATAATTGATGTATCCAGATACCTATTACTTCGTGTCCTGGGATTGGCTAATATTACCAGCCATAGCCATGTGGCAATTTGGCAACGTTTTCTGTTCTATAATGAAACTTAAACGCACTAAAATAATTATGTATATTTTTACTCGATTAGGTATATACGTAATATTTGAGAAAAGTATTATGCAAGCCCTGGCGAAAACTAGGCATTTATGGATTTGCGTGTGCATAAATACCTATGTTGCCCGCTGCTACAGTAATGTATTTTTAATATTCTAGAACGAGCGTGAAAATATAAAAGTCAGCAAGTCTAATGTTATAACGAAGCCGCATAATTGCGCTCTCCAAGTTTAAGTTTCCTTTGTTGAAAACAATGAGTTTCTGCAAGGCTGCTCGCGTCTAGACTGAACAGGCGGTGCAAAAAGGGAGACCGCTGGCATACGAATGAAGGACCTGGGAACTGGACAGTGTTGCACGTGCCACTTTGTCACATCAGTGTCGTCGCTCTAAGGACTTGTAGAAGCAACTCGAAGCTCCCAGTTTTGAAAGCTTTCGCTGGTTTATCTGAACTGAAGAACACGATGCAACGTAATACCGTTTCGTTTTGTTGAATTCCAATGGAACCTGCAACAAAATACGGATTTCGTTGAAGATTTCTACATATTCTACGTTACGTAAGCGTGGTTCTACATTTACGTGGAAAATGGAATATTTAGCACAAAAATGTAGAGAAATCATGTGGAAACTTTTACAGTTAAGAACATAGATGCTTAAACTTTTTGAACTTAACAATTTTCCGAGTTTTTTTTATAACAATTCCCAAACAGTCGTTTCTCAAAAAGATATTACGCACATTCATAGTGATAGACACAGCACTTCAAAGAGATATAAAAGTTACATCACCCCGCTCCCGAAACTTAACATTTTTCAGTGCCAACATGAAATATTACGGCTTCATTTTTCACAGCCTGATTTGACGGCGAAATAAAAGCAACGTAACCCTCGCCCTCATTATAAGAGCTGGACATAATTTCGCCTCTGAATCATCCGGAGTGACGACCCTACACTGGAAAGGTCCTTTAAATTCAACGATAGTGCTTATTAAGCGTGAAGTGTTGTACCTAACCTACTAATTATCTGTGTACGGGAACAAAGACCGTGCGTGTATATACTCCTTTATTAACAACACCTCCGGAGATTGCACCTAGTTTACCGCCCTTATTCTGTGCTTGATTTACGAGGTTGTTAACTGAAAAGGTGAAATTAGCCTACGTTACGTCAGCTGTCTGTATATCTCCAAAATCCGGTTCCTAGGTGAAAACGTAACACGGACCGGCGAAGTTTTTAATCAATTCAATCCTGTGACTTTACGTGTGTCGTGTTTGTTTGGGAACAAGAAAAGTTTCATGTTGCTTTTTCCCCTCCCACACATTTTCATTTATGGAAACGTTTTTTTAATAAACAACGCCGGCGGAGCGCGCGATATAAAGCTCTAATTTGAGTCATTTGTTGAATTTATTGCTCGATAAAACTTTGGTCCGCAACAGTGTTTGGAGCATTAATAATTTTCTTTCAGACCGTTTCAACAATCGTTTACGGTTTGATGCTCTGGGAAAACTGCGACATAAACATTGTGATTGATTTTTTCCTTTTACGCCCAAATAAAACCAAACCCGTGTTAAGAACGGTATTGAATTTTGTGAGATTCGAGGTATTTAGGATGGTTTGTATTAAAAGGACAGTGTAAAACTGCTAGGAGTCTGTGCTCGGCAAAAACATCTAATAGAAACAGATTCGCTTGCAACTTGAAGAGACCCAGATTGTAACTATAATCCATTCAAGTAGCGCATTCCAAAGACTAGCGCTTCGTAGGGGTTTTCGGGATATTAACATTAAAACGTTCAACAATCTACCTAAAGAAATAAGAGAAGAGACACATGACGGAAAGTTCCAAAATAAACTGAAATTATTTTTGTAAAAAAAATGTTATTACACAATAGACGAGTTTTTACAAGAAAAATCATTCAATCTCATAAGTATTTTATGAAAATTATTCTTAGTGTAATTTTAAGTAGAATAAGTAAATACATTTACTGTTTGCAACACCCTATAAACAGGGTAGAGTCCTTTTCATGAAAGAAGTCCCACGGCAAACAGCGGAACTAAATTTCCATGTTGTAGTTGTCAGGTGTTGTTACTGTGTTTGGACGCTAGTGAGATTTTTATTAATTTTCCATCGTTAAAGAGTCGTGTACGATGCCAAAAGTTGTTAAAGTTCTACTCGAGAAATGATACTGATAGTGATTGATACGCGATGACAGCGCCGCGTCTGGGGGACTTCTTTCATGAAAAGCACTCTATAATGTGTATTTAGTGCAGTTTAAATGTTACAACGCATTATATGGCAATATAAATAAAAATAAATAAATAAATATAACGTCGTTTATTCGTGCCGGCCTAGCCGTCCGATAGAAAATTGGACAGGAAATAATTAGATCATGCAGATCTGTTGCACACTCTCCGAAATGTATCATCATTAGAAGCTTAGTCTGAACAAGTGATTTGGTGCTTATGGAATTCTTAGCAGCACATTTCTCAATAGACTCTAGTCTGAGTAAAACAACCATAATAAACAGAAGAACAAGAGAAACTGTTGGGGTTTCGTTTTGTTACGGAACTCTTGAAAGAAATCTAGCAACAGTCTACGTAAGTACGCAGTTTTACACAAGCAATAAAATACGCACCACTTTAAATGAAATTACGTATGACCGATTCATATTCAGTGCGCGACGACTGACAGGACGAATTTTGTGGCGAATTTATTGATTGATCCGTTTACTCCAAAAACAAAACTCAATTTGTCTTCCTCGCTATATTTCTTTCGTTCGTAACACTATACTCTGTAGCATACTAGACATTTTAGGACACTAGACATTGCCAGCCTGAACGAATCTATCTTCTATATATTAAAGCGAAATTCATCTTCATCACGAAATCTCGAAAACTACTTGACCTACGGAGCTGAAATTTGGCAGGCAGATTTCTTATGGGATTTAGAGGTCCGCTAAGAAAGGATTTTGCGAAAGGGCCAAATTAAGAGGGTAAATGGAGACTGAAAATTTACGTGAAAGTCTACGCGTACAAAGTCGCGGGCAACAGCTAGTCTTATATATTCAAAGCATTATTAACCTTGACAATGAGATTAAAGATGTTATTGAAAACATTTATGGTCTTGAGATAATCAAAATGATTTGGCTTACTGGCAGCTCTCCCGATACGATGGTGGCAACATCACCATGTTTTTAGGGTCCGTACCCTAAAAACATGTAAACGGTACCATAATATATCTTTTTAACAAGATGTTATGAGCTAACTAACGAACTACGTTAACAAATCTTCGCACTCAATTCTAACCTTCTAATTTTCGTATCAATTGGCAACTTTGCTTGCATACCTACAGGGTTACGCGGAAAGGGTATACTAAGCCGAAAAGGGTCTATAGTACCCAACATTATGAACTACTTTTACTATAAGAGCAAATCAGAAACAGCGAATAAAACTGTTGTTCATAGAAAATGGTCATTGACACTCGACAAAATATTAATTTTTAAACTTTCGCAATTTGAACACATGTTTTAAATGTTTATCGGGACTTATCACGTATTATTTAATTTAGGTAAAAATATGTACCTTTCGCTCGACGTTTCGACCATGTTACAATGGCCGTGGTCACGACATATAGTTATCCTACTCTTTGGGTCACGAGCTGACTGAAAACTGCGGGTGAGTCCGGCGAGAAGAGCGGGTGTTTTGTTCTCCTACCCTCACTTGATCTTGAAAAATCGCAGTCCCGATAAACATTTAAAACTCGACAAAATGTATGGGGCACCTGATATTCAATTTATAATTGTTAGTTTTTATACTGTTATATAGTTAAATTAATGTGATCTGTTCCACATCAATCCGCAAACTGTAATCTTTTAGATAGATAAGTGACGCTTGGTGGAGGTCGTGGTGCACTGGTTGTCAAGAACTTTTAACCTTTTGTCTTTATATATCCGTTCACACTCCAGATCGAAACCGATTAAGTAAGTATTTTTGAGTTTGCGCAACTGTAGGCGTAAAAAGGCATTTATGTCTTAAAAGGATAAAGTCTAAAACGGGTTTTTGGCGAGCGATTCGGAATCAACCCGTTCTTCGTACCCTTTTTGTTTGCGTGTTGAAAAAAAGTCTAGTGAAATCCAACCAACGAAAGAACAAAGGATTGTCATAGCAATGCTACCGGGCCTTGGCTTTTGTGCTCTAGTGTATTGGGTTAGGTTGGAGTAAATGTTCCTTTTGAAAAAAAGTATTACGTACCAAAATTATGACATTAATAGACGTGGCCTTATGCAATAACTCTGAGTCACACAGCGGGCAATCAAATCAAATCAAAAATCAAATAATTTTTATTATCAGACACAAGTTCCATAAAAAATTACAATTAAAAATATGAAATTAAATTAATCAGAAATCAGAATTTTACAATTATTATTACATGCAGTGTCAATATTGAAATAAATTATCATAATAGAAATTACATTATACTATGTCAATTCACTTTAACAGTACCCTGATGTGATGGTGCAGGATGGGACAATTAAACCTATCAGTGACAGCTTTCAGAATGCTGTTGCCACTCGCACGTGTTCTACTTAAAAGCGAGGCGACCTTTTTGCGCATGATAGCTGCAAAACCATCAGTGCGAGCTTCCACAAACATGGTGGACGCGCTGCAGAACCGTGGGAGCCGCATCAGCATCCTGAAAGCATTATTGTATTGGACACGCAGAGCATCGAGAGATTTTTGAGTATATGCAATGGACAGAGCTATGCCCGGAGTTTCTTAGCGCTATAGAATCCGGATAAAACAGCCATTGCCCGGAACGTAGATATTCGTCAAAGAACCGCCGGCACCAACATAGCTATTAACTTTTCCAAGTCGAAGTGGCTTATGGGCAAGCCACGTCGCTCAAACCGATAACCGATGGGGAAGAAAGTTTTTTGTGTGGAGACCACAAACCGGAAGACGCAGCGTAGGTAGGCCTCCCACTAGGTGGACCGACGACATCGTGAGAGTCTCTGGCAACCTGTGGATGCAAATGGCAGGCTGTCGTTTACTGTCGAGTTCTAAGGGGGAGTGGTATGTTCAGCAGTGTACCTTTTCTGGCTGATGATGACGAATGAAATTATTACCTACACAATAGTCTGTTCAATCAACGAAAATGCAGGAAAAAGTTCTGCGTGGGCTTTCTCACAATCTCTTACTGTGCAAGTATACAGGGTTAGACGCAATGCTGGTACTATGTCGAAAGGTCGTTGTATTCATCATTCATAACTAAGTATTTTTTCATGACCATGGATACAGAGTCCCTCTGTCATAATATTAAATAACGTAAAACCAGTCATGGTTACAGTCAGAGTCAAGCAACGTAAGTCACGGTCATGTCAAACTCATGCCCCAGTAAAGTGGTGGACGCTTTACGAGAGTCTTCTCTGGAGTTTTGGAATCAACACGAAAATACACGTTTCACCTCGTTATATCACTTGTCCACACTCTGGCAAGTTCACAAACATTTAATAAATAATAATTCACCACTATTAAACATTAACACTCGAAAATACACAATTTTAGGAAAATGATACATCGAGCCGACATGTTTTTTCACGTTGGCGCCTACACTCTATGGATACCTTAGAATAACTACACAAAGAAACCAAGTACATTCGAAAAATTTAAGCCATTCAAATGGGGTCATATATGGCTCCAAAAAAAAAAAACTATGACAATTTGCGCGGTGAAATCGTACCACAACAAATCAGAAAAGCAGAATAAGAGTTATGGTGTGACATTCCACAGGTAATCCATTAATTTTATTGCTTAAATCGTTTAAAAATACCAATCGAAACGTAAGCTACAAAGCGAATTTGTAGCTTACGTTTTGAGAAGGCGTTGTTTGGAAACCTACCTTCTCTGAGTAGTTATTCTAAGTTGGATACATTGACCTCGTATTGGCTAATTACTACCGTCCTGTGTAACCCATACTGGGTTACTTGTATTTGTGTACATATTTTCATGTTATTACCGTATATAATTACAGTCCCAATTAATCTCATTCGAATACAAATTATTGAACAAAATTTGGTTAATTATACGATAGGTAAGTGACAGTGAGTGATTAAAACAAAATTGAATTTTCGTATGAAAGGTTACATAATATGTTCGTAGATTTTATTATAAAGCTTTACATGAAATTGGTGCCTACATCTTTCTGCGTACTTGAGCGTTCAAGTAATTCACTTACAGGACCCTCAAGGAACTTTGTAATAGGTTCCTTTGGCTTAAATTAGAAATAAAAACTTCCCGTAATTATGAAATTCGTACTAAAAAAAAACTCTAAGAACTTTTTCCGTTACTATTCTTTTAACAATTTATTATTAATTCATTTATTCATTGCAAAATAGGTAAAAACAATAAATTGTGATCTTAAATATTACGTTTTAATTATTTAATCATTAGTCAGAATTTATTTTTATTTGAAGAACCTGCTGCAGAAAGTTTAATGTTAATTAATCTATGCTCTTAAGTGACATTTTTCGCTGCGAAAAAGTGACTCGCGCGAAGTCGATGCAAGATGTATTATAGATCATCATCATCATCATAATCAGCCTTTTAACAGTCCACTGCTGGACTTTTAGCCTACCCCTGAAAGGGTGATTGGGCCATGTCCACCACGCTGGCCCAGTGCGGGTTGGTAAAATATTACGATGTATTATAGATACAGCATGTCTATCCAACCTGAATGAGGCCAACGAGAGTACCACTAAGGTGGCCGCATTCTGGCCCAAAATTTTAAAATACATATAATTGTTCACGAACTATCGGCTCGAAAGAACAAGCAGGACTTTTAGTTTTTTATATCTAGATTGATAATATAATAATAACGTCATCACAAAAGTCTATACAGGCGGAAAGCGTGCAATAAACTTTCGACCAAAATAAAATGAATGGACGGGCCCAGAAGAAGCGAATTTTTGATGATTACAAAATGAGCGCCGGCGCTCATTTCGTTTCAGTCGGTCTCTAGCCGTAGGAAGTGCGTAGACACGAGTCTATTGTTACAAAACATCTGACTAAATTATGCCTTGGTGTGCTTGGTGTAAGTGTAGAAACACAACAAAAAACGCTATATATTCTTTGTAACAAATGTACTGTATGTTTATATTGAGCAAGTTCAATGGTTATGGCCCATCCATTTATTTTATTTTAGTCGAAGCAATAAATCAAAAGAGATCCATAGTACCCATCATTATGAACAACTTTTACTATGAGAGCAACCAAGAAATCGCGAAAAAAATATTTGCTGTTCCATTGAAAATTGTCATTCACACTCGATAAAATATATGGAACAGCTGATTTTTTTCGCGATTTCAGCGTCGGTCCCATAGTTAAAAGTGGTTCATAGGTACTATGGCACCCTTTCTGGTTAGTACCTACACCTTTTCCGCGTAACCCAGTAGTTAAATAATAAAACACAATAGTAGTTATACTGTGCAAACGTTAGGTATATTTAAAACTTGTAGATGCATCATCGCTTAACATCAGGCGTGATGGTGGCCAAACGCAAGCCTATTTATTAATCATAAAAAAAAAAATTTAAAAAAAATCCGCAAATGAAATGAACAATGGCAAACGTTTATTACTTCAGTTCAGTTCCATTTGTTCATAACCAGTGACTTCTGAAGCATTGCACCCACAGAAGAGAAAAAACATTATTTACTTCTCTTTTCTGTGATTGCGCCCAGAGACGAGAGAGCGTAACACGTGGTACAGGCCAATTTATTTGTGGTTAAGTGCACACAATAAATTTCTCAAATGGCCCGTGCTTACACCGACGAAGGCTGTCTGCTATTTATTTCCTCAGTCCGAGGTTTATCGCCGAACCTGCCGACATATTGTACTAGACAATGGACCTAAGATTTGTCACACGACGTCGTAATAAAAAAGCTCATTTAACCCACTATTTGTCTGTATTTAACTCTACGGTGGCTCTGCCCGCGAATAATAGCGCGGTTCCAAACTTTTTTGGATTTCTAAAAACCCCCGAATGATTGGCTTAATGTAATAGCGGCTATTAAAAACGCTGATTGTTTTGGCGTGGAGACCGATCAGTAGATTTGGTTAAAAAAATTGGATTGCAAAGAAAACACAAAGAGCAAGGGGGAAGGGAGAGGTTATAGAAGGGCCTCGGGACTCGTTAGCGGGTATTGAACGGTCTTTAAAAAACCCAACCACAATCAAATCAATCAATTGAATAGCAAACATGGCCATCGACATGGGAAGGTATTTTTACCTCAGTTCGTGGAGTTATTTTTTCAGATTTCTTTCGTAGGCGTAACGGTAGCTACAACAGGAATATTTTCCTTTCTTAGTTAGACGATTGAATTGTTCAACCTACTCATATTTATTCCTGGAAAATGTACCTAATGTTTTTGTACTGTAAAGCATATTGATTAATCTGTTGTGTTATTTTTTGTTATAATCATTTTGTATTATTCAAACTAGATAAAATAAACACCCAAGAGGAACCGAAAGAGAATTTATTTATTTAGTCATAATTAATTCAAATTTGTAGCCGAGAAATTGCAGCGCATAATAGCGCATAATGCTTGCACTGAAACAATCTTTCTCGCAATGGCGCACAAACATCGCCTCGCTACAGGTATATTAGCTTTGGGGGTGCAGTTTGTTCTTATTACCTCAGGGTAATAAAAATAAGGTGTTCTCCAAGCATTAATGGGTTGTGTTAACGCCCGTATTTATGCACCAGCACGGTAGCAAGACATTACACTGCAGTGCAAACTTTGCGTCACAAACTTTATAATTAATGTCCGGTTTTATAATTTCCCCGCTGTGTGCAATATTCAAGTTGTTAGGTGATATTTTGACCATGCAGCGCACCGGTGCGAGTTACTAAACTTCGGTTTATGTTGTTATGGGTTTAGGTGGCGGGGTTGCCAGATTCTTTCTCATCAAGTGCGTGATTCTAAGCAATTTTTTGTCAAAAATGCATGCATTCGATTCGTCAGATGAAAGTGGGACATAATGAAATTAGTTTTTGAAAAATTACATAAATATGCAACATAAATACGAAAAAAAAATTGCATTGGTGTGAATGTATTTGTTTACAGCCAACTTGGAATACACAACACAAGTAGCGAAACGAGAACAATTTTAAACGGTCTTTGATGCTCAAAGCACTACTTTGATATTACGCGAATGCACGTACGCAACGTACGTGATTGCGATTAATATGATCTTATGACTTGCGTAATTTAGAATTAGTAGAAATTATGATTTATCATTGTGAATAATAATGTAAAAAGCGAGACAAGGCTGTCCCATGCGGGTAACTTGATTTGGTAATGAATTCGTACGTCGGGGAAAATCGGGACGTCCAGTCAAAAACGGGAGGTCTGGCGACCCTAGTAGCAACATTCGCAATCGCGGGACATTCCTGCTAGATTCTGTACATTACAAAAATTTAACACTAAGTTCTTATAAACTGGATATTCCGCTAATTAGTGGCCTCTCAAAAGCAAACCTACTGCCGGTCTAACGTGCATGATAATTATATTCCGGCATGGAAATTAATGGATGACCTGCTATTGAAAACTCTTGCGTTGAGTGATTTGTTTGTGTGTGAAATTTGCAACAACTATAGTGTATAGTTAGTTATTAAGTCGTAGTGAAATTGCATTGGCCATATATTTTGATCGCAAGTGTAAAATTAAACAGCGGCTTGTAAAATGCTTTTGTTATTACTGCATTACTATCGAATAGTCATTTACCCAAGTGAATTGTACTTTAGTTAATCTTGTAGTGACATTGTTATTGATTACATGAGGTTTTGTATAATTGTATATCTTCATGGCAATAGCTATCGCTTCTATAAAGGGGTGTAAGGAAAGGGTATGCTAAGCCGAAAGAGGTTCGTTAAACTCATCATTATGAATAACTTTTACAATTGGTCCAACCCCGAAATCGCAAAAAAAAACTGCTGTTCCATACGTTTTGTCAAGTGTGAATATCCGTTTTCTATGGAACAGCTGATATTTTTTCGTAATTTCTAGGTTGGTTTATAAAAGTTGTTCATAATAATGAGTATAACGAACCCCTTTCGGCTTCATCATCATCATCATCAGCCCTGAGTGACCCACTGCTGGGTATATGCCTCCCTTTGTTTATGCCAGTCTCCCCGGTCTCTCGCTATTCGCTTTAAAATACCCTTAAAATAACCTTTCCTTACCCTGTATTATAATATAGAAACGTGTTATGGTAATGTATTAAAACGCAGTAGGATTAAATTGCATTAGTATTATTGCACACAATAGACGCATTACGTATGTCAATCTGATTTCAATAAGTACACCAATTTCACGATAATCCTATTAGTTATTCATAGTAATCCAAATTATTCGACACAAAATTCCTAAATTAATAACTAAATTTTATATACTACTACTACGTTGTAAGTTGACTACTAGCTACCCGCCCTGGCTTTTTTTGTCACGGGTGTAATTTACGTGCGAAGCGAGGGCGAGGCGCTAGTAATATACATATATAAACCGTTCGTGAAAAAATTATGCAATTGATGGTGAACACCGCATCAAAATCTGTTGCGTGGTTTAGGAGAAGTTAGCGGTTATACAGACAGACACACAGACAGACGCGGAAAGCTACTTTAATATTTATACTATGTACCTAAAGAAGAAAAGAGAGAAGGTATACAATACAGTGATTGCCTACCATACGAAAAATATTAACTTTCACGGCTTCTAAAGGCACTGGGTGCATATAAATACAAGTCGTCAGATTCGTTGTTGTAGAAACTGGATCTTAGGATTTCATCCGTGAGTTTCCAGTTCACTTTTCGGGGAAAATTATCTATGTTCTTTGTTTATGATTTTCAATAGGTACCTAAGTACGTCCTTTTCTTTTCACTAAGATCATCCGTTAAGTCGCGATAAGGTACAAACAGACATAGATACTATTCTGTGCATTTATAATATCAGAGAAATTTTCAGATAGTGCCTTCATAATATTTTCATTTCCACTTGGATCGTAATTGCACATCATAATAATACTGACGTCACAATGACTCACTTTTCTTCCTATGTCGAATCGAGGGCCCCTCATATTGAGACCCACGGGAGTCCTTTGGACGGCAAATTGCTCTGAAATGACTATTCAATGCGGCATACCCCCCGGCACGTAACTGGTCGTCAGAAGCCCCGACCATAAAACCTCACTATGCCACTTTGACGAGTAAGCGAATTTGCTTTATTTTCCTGGACTCGTAACAAGAGCAGAAGAGAGCGACGGCGGGACTTCTATTAACAAGTCTTTTAAAGTCTCGTAGTTATTTATAGGCAAATTAAATCAAAGCTTCCGCTTCCCAGCGGGACTATTGACTCATTAGTTCCGCAACGACCGCGAGTTTTCAGTAAATACCAATTTTTTATTCGACTCACCCCCATTGTTGGGAATTTTATTCGAATTGCCTCCGAATTCGAAACCGTTTACTGACCGCGACGTTTCACAAATTACTCTTGGCTACATGAAATACGCGACAAGTTTTGGATTCTAATTGGAAATCAACTATGCTACGCAAAACAACAACACTTTATCTCGAAGTTTTAAACATCCGAAGCAGTTTATAAAACTAATTGGGCTATATTTAATATCTCATTTGCGCTGGTAAAGTTTGAAGCATATTTACATCATGTTGTGTAACTAAACGATACGTTAAACCCTTAGAAGATTTACATTGTCCACAAATTTTCGAGCTTTTGTTCGGAACGAGGCGCGAGTTTTGCTTGAGGTGGAAAGTGTATTAAAAATGTCACTGAAATTCTTTCAACAAACAAGGGTATTCTTAGAGTTTGCACAGGGTAATGGATTGCGTTGCCCTTTTGGAGATCATCCGAGTTGAATTATGAGTAGATTTTATTCAAATTGAAAGTTACATTTTTTCATTTAATGTGAAATAAACATTTTTAAAGTAGCTAAAGATAATGAAAAAAAACTCGAAATATTTGCTCCTATAAAAAGTACTACCTAGTCTATCTACGTCTAAAGGCGGCAACTCAACGCCTTATTTCACATATAACCTTGACCCGCAAAATCGTATAAAGTGTACTAAAATAAGGACATCATAAACTGAAAGGAGGAAAAACGCAATAGCCATTTTGTAAATTTTTATTATACGTAATATTTTTTTTTATAATTTCCTTCTGTATTATATTTAAAAAAAATCTCTACCTAGCATAGGAGTCAGTATCTTTGTTCTGAGTTGTATATTTTGCTATTCAGAGACATTATAGATATTTTTGTTTTATTTTCATGTTAAGTACTGCATTTCCTTGATTATGTGAAACTAGTAGGATAAAATGAAAAATGTTATCTTTTCAAGTTTTGGTTGATCAAATGTGCCTGAAATATGGACGCTGAGGCCTTTTAAATGTCAAGAGTGTGTGGGGATCTCCCCATTTAGAAGCCCTAAAATAGATATAAATAGCCCAAAACAGAAGAAACTTTCCGTGATCACATCAGTGTCTCAGTTCCGACACAGATTAAGCCGGATAAGGATATAATAAAACCGCCAAACCGCAATAAAAGCATGTAAAAGTCTGGTGGCTAGTTACACAAATAAGATCTGCGTGAAATAGCACGAGACAGGCGTTGCCGTCGGCAGATCCGCTGATGAAATTACACAAATGCTAATGAAAGCTGCTCCAGGCTCCGGCAAGATTAGCGTCGTCACTCGTCGACTCCCGCCGAGAAATTGGACCTGTTTAGGGGCCAATTTCCCTTCGTACCAAGAATTTGTGACTTTTCCTTGCGTTTTTCATTTTGTTTTTGTAATAACTTAAAAGGAAAACATGATGGTTTTAGCGATCGGGACTGAAGTTTAATTTGGCCTTTGTTAGCTTAATGCCAATTAATGTCAAGTTGCTTTAACCATTTTAACGCACTTTGTATTGGAATTAGGCTTTGATTCGCTTTCAATTTTATTTATTGTCAAATTCAAATAAAAAAAATTAGAATTAACTAATGCTAGCTTTGGCAGTGGTTACATATTTGAGCCATTGATCGAGATATTAAGCCCTTGGGGATCGGTATCTTGGGCTCATCTCGTTTTCAAAAATCTTTCAGAGCGGCTGGTTATTGCGACGCGTGACCAAAATGCTGGCGTGTTTCTGGATCAACGCATAAACATTGCCATTCAGCATGGTAATGCCGCCAGTATGTTGGGTACGCTGCCAACTGGTAGTTGGCTTGAGCATTTGGAATGTCTTGAGAACTTCAACCGTGTTAGCTTGTATTTTGTTTAGTTAACAAAGGGCACTTGCCAGATAAATAAAATATATTTGAGTATTATTTTCTGGGTGGTTTCAAGTCGTGATCGAATCGGTTTCTTCTGGTCAAACGTGCTCCATCGTTTACTGCCAAGAGCGCCACCTCCTGTCAGCACTTCTTTTCCTAGCGGCCTTCCTCTGGATGATGAGCTGGAGTAATTTGTATTTGTCATTCCTTAATTATGACGTGACCAAAGTACGATATTTTGAAGCGCTCGATGATCATATTATTAAATAAAAAATAGTTTGCAGAAACTCCTACATCGCGTTACTTTTAACGTCGTCTTTAAAAAACCAAGGTTATAAATAAATTATTAAATTTATTATTTATTTTA
Organism: Agriopis aurantiaria; assembly: GCA_914767915.1. NCBI lineage: Eukaryota > Metazoa > Arthropoda > Insecta > Lepidoptera > Geometridae > Agriopis > Agriopis aurantiaria. Next base: position 7,182,080 of record OU611983.1, on the reverse strand, counting down.
TATTATTGATCTTTTAAGCACTGTATTAAAATGAAAGCATAAGTAACGAGGGTCTGAACGAGGAAAACCAATAGTGTGGAAAGCTTTTGTAAAGTCAGACAATGAATTTGCGAGAAAACAGAGGAAAAATCTCGGGTCAAAAACATTTTCCAAACAATACAACCACAACATTAATTTCATGACAATGTCTTCTACTAGTTAAATAAAATAAACATTCTCGCTCGAGTGGACATTACGATGAACAATGAAATAGGGCTGCTTGGCCTATTGTTGCGAAAATAATACCTAAAAGTTTCAGTATTATATGAAGGTTCCAAGATGTGAGTTCATTAATGTTTTAATATTACTGTTTCGCTCTGAGATTTTTTATTGAAGCATTCATATCATATAAGAAGCTAATTATAACCTAGCTAATTAGTATTAGACAAACAAGGGAGATATGTCTCAGTGCAATTATTGTATGTGATCAAATGTCTCTATTTTTCATTAAAATCAAATATACCACTAAACTGCTTTACGCATTAACTGTAAGTACGGCTCACTTACTCCTTTTTACGCACACTAAGAAACTTGTAGCGATACCAATGAACTAACTAATAGTACGCATGCAAAAAAGGGCGACAAGGTCGTCTGCGGGATGAGTTTGACTAAATACATCAAGCCTGATTTAGGCCAGATGCGTTCGCACTTGCCACACCACCTTACCACAATCTCAATTTCTTAAATTATTTGAGGTATTAGCTAAACATTACAGATACTTACTTAAGCTGTTCTTCCCGTCGGCAGTTCTCTTGCTTGCACATTATTTAATACTAGCTGACCTGACAGACGTTGTCCTGTCTCAGAACTGTCAAACACGCAAAGTTAAAATTGTAAATCAAATTTTTTTACACCTTGGGTTACATTATTGGAGTTTTAGTAAGAATCACATTTAAAAAATAAATATAATATAGCCTATGTTACCCGAGGATAGTGTAGCTTTTCAACAGTGAAAGAATTTTTCAAATCGGTTTAGTAGTTTCGGAGCCTATAAAATGCAAACAATCAAATCTTTCCTCTTTATAATATTAGTATAGATAATAAAATCACCAACCACAACAAATCACTGTGTGAATTTTCAAAAATGAACAGTTTTTCCGGAATTATGAGTGACATATGTGAGGTTACTTGTAATCCCGGAAATATACTTCTTGTGCGAAAGCGGGTAAATGCAGCTAGACCGCAATAAATCTCGAAAATTATTGAAAAATGTAATATTACATTTTGTCGAAGCGGTAAGTGAGGTTTCCAAACAACGCCTTCTCAAAACGTAAGCTACAAATTCGCTTTGTGGCTTACGTTTCGATTGGTATTTTAAACAATTTAAGCAACAAAATTAATGGATTACCTGTGGAATGTCACACAATTAACTCTTATGCTGCTTTTCTCATATTTTGTTGTGGTACGACTTCACAGCGCAAATTGTCATAGTAAAAATTTTATATTTTTTGGAGTCATATATGACACCATTTGAATGGCTTAAATTTTGCGAATATACTTGGTTTCTTTGTGTAGTTATTCTAAGGTTTGCCCGAACAAAAAGTCTTGTACTCGTATAGCAAAGCCGCAATCTTGCTAGTAAGCCTCTGGAGTTGGCACCTGACGACTTTCTCAACTCTTCTGACGAATTAATCACTGACTTAATTTCGTTGTTGGAGCTTTTAACTTTAGTCTTGGAATAAACCAAAATAACTAATAACGCATAACAAACGCATTGAGATTCTTACTATAAGATGAGGTAAGGTATAGGTAAGAGTAACATTAAATGCAGTTAGAAGATTTTTTATAAATTTCCCTTTACTTTCCTTATTAGGGTTCCGTACCTCAAAAGGAAAAAACGGAACCCTTATAGGATCACTTCTTTGTCCGTCTGTCTGTCCGTCTGTCAAGACCCTTTTTCTCAAGAACGTGTAAAGGTATCAAGTTGAAATTTATACTAAATACTTGGGTCTATGGTTTCTTTCGACTGTAAAAAAATAAAAGTTGTAAGTCAACGCAATCAAAAGATATGAACGTTTATGTCGCATATTTTGCGATTTCACAGGGAAATCAAAACCTATAGGGTACTTCCCGTAGACCTAGAATCATGAAATTTGGCAAAAGGCAAGGTCTCATAGCACATACATAGGAATAAATCTGAAAGTTACAAATATGAAGTTATATTTAAAAATAATTATTTTGCTATTACAAACTTACATTTTGTAGTTGGAATGTATGGAAGAACCTTATAGTCAACTACAAAGTTAAGTTTGTCTTTCAATATTTCAACTTTAGTTTTTTTTTTTTGACTCGCGCTCTGACGTTTCTGTCCAACGGAACCCTCAGAGCACGAGTCCTACTCGTACTTGTCTGTTTTTTTTTTTCGTTTCTACCCTTTATCTCATGTGTGGAATGGGGAACTAAACATGCCTATTTATTTTGTTGTAGGTACGTACAGTGTTCCACCATTCAACTGATTGAGCGACACAACGATCTTTGTGAAGCGACGGAACTCAGCACAACTAAACTGTAAGTATTGTTACTACGACAAACCTGAAAATTCCGGTCTTTGAAGTTGTACTCACAAGAGGAAATGGACTACCCATACATTTTTCAAACCTGACCTTTCACGTACTTTGCTTGTGTTTGGTGACATGTCCTTGATTATGTAAAACTTGGTAAGTATGCTTTTCAATTTTAGCACAACCAAGCTGTAAGGCCTGTTGTTTTTTGCAGTAAAAAAAAAAAAACCTGTATTGTTACTAAGACAGAGCTGAGAATTCCGGTTATTGAAAAAACTTGCACTCACCAGAATAAATGGACTACCAATACATTTTTCAACATGAACTTACATATCACATGTACCTTGCTTGTAGTTGGCGACATGTTCTTATTCAGGTTTTTGGCATACAAAGTTACAGCTACTAAGTCAGATGTTGCGTTTAATTATAGGTAAACGTGTTTGAACTTTAATGATGCTCTATAGTGGTGACCAAAGAGGCGATACGCTTGTACGATATAAAAGAAGCTCAGACAATAACTTCCCTATCTCGCTTATAGCATAACATAATGCAAGAAAAAGGCGTCTCGATCTGAATTATTACATACATTATTTCTTAGTGAATGATAAAAGTATCATAACATCAATAACTGCAGTGTCTTTGCTCTATACATTGAACATAATCGAAGTTCAATGAAGAGGCTGGACGGTATATTGTTTACATTAAAACCCAGTAATGGGAACATTACACGTACATAATTAAAAATTAATAGTGCGTATAAATCAGAAGTAATTATTTATCGGCGGTCGGTGCTAGGGGCAAACAGGATCATTCAATAATATGACTCTCGGGGCTTAAAAATAAATTAAATGTAATCGTTTATTGATATATTTTATAACGTGTGTGAAGACCTAACGTTAACGTGGATACAGTTGGGATTACAGGGGAAATGGGGCGAGGATTAAATGGTTGTAAGGGATTTATGGAATGTTTTGTAGAAGGATGATATGTTAAATATGAATAAGTTCTGAACCCCAGCACGATCTCTCATCATCGCAATCAGCCCATATTACTAGGCCTATATATGTCCACCGTAGCAATTTTATTTCCCAAAACTTATATATTATGGATAAGCAAGTTGAAGTGACAGTGGGCCGGGCACATACCACGCAGAACAGATGGCCGATGGGGCCGAAAGGTTCTCGAATGGAGGCGACGGACCGGGAAGCGCAGCGTAGGACGTCCACCCATAAGATGGACAGACGACCTAAGAGACCGCAGGGAAACGCTGGATGCAGGCCGCTTTTAACCAGCCCTTTTGGAGATCGATGGGGGGGACGGGACGGGACGGGACGGGGGGGGGGGGGACTATGTCCAGCCGTGGATGTCCTACGGCTGAAATGATGATGTATTATGGCACGTGATTTTAATGATAGTGAAATTAAGATTAAGGCAAGTTCGTAGGTTCACATGAGTATTCGCAAACAATAAGAAGTTGAAAATTTGATTTTAGGTTTTGACCCAAAACTCCATACAAACTTAATAAAGTTTATGATTAACCCATGATATCGACTTAAATAGACTATCTTTAAGTATTGTTTTATGATAATTTATATGGGTAGAGAAACAAATATACTTGATAAGGCTAAAATGAGAATCCCTGCCGTAACCACGATCTGCTATCGTCAAAAATATTTATTGTCAGTAAGAAGTGGTTTCATCAGCACCATCATCATCATCATTAGTATTTCACTGTTCACTGCGGACATAGGCCTCTCCTAATTCACGCCACTGAACTCCAGTTTACCCGCCGTTTTACAGCGATCGACTTACGCAGAAAGTGGTTTGTGATAATCTAATGTTTGCACAAAAAGGAAGCTTAACGCAAAGTTAAAGATGCTTGTTTTATTTGATTACAATTAATTATAAACGTTAACGAAACTGAAACAGGTAGGTATATTAAATATAATTTCATTAAACAACAAAGGTCGTCCAAGCCTGGCTAATGAAGAAGGACGTCCTTTAATTACCTACTGTAATTTTTCTACTAACCAGGTCGAGGTTTAAATTAATTTTCTTTCATCCCGTCTATGAGGTACAAGTACCATCATGGTTCTCGCTTTTGTTAGACACAACCCGGCAGGCTTGTTGAACTTTTAAGCTGATTCAAGCTGATTTATTCACTGCTTTCCAGTACATTGTGAATGTAGGTATAACTGTTTTTAGGGTTCCGTACCACAAAAGGAAAAAAATTGAATCCTTATAAGATCACTTTGTTGTCCGTCTGTCTGTCTGTGTGTCAAGACCATTTTCTCAATAACGCGTTAAGGTATAAAGTTGAAATTTATATCAAATACACGGGTCTATAGTCTCTTACAGCTGTGAAAAAAATCAAACTTGTAAGTCAACGCGATCAAAAAATGTGACCGTTTATTTCGCATATTGTAGCATATTTTGCGATTTTCAAAGGAATCAAAACCTATAGGGTACTTTCCGTAGACCTAGCATCATGAAATTTGGCTAGGGGCAAGGTCTTACAGCACATATAAAGGAAAAAATCCGAAAGTCGTTAATTTGAAGTTATACCATACAAAAAAATATTGTGTTGCGATTACTAACTTACATTTTGTAGTTGGTATGTATAGAAGAACCTTATTGTCCACTACAAAGTTAAGTTTGCCTTTCAATATTTCAAAGTTTTGTTTTTGTTTTTTTGTTTGGACTCGCGCTCTGTGTGTTCCAGCCAACGGAACCCTCAGAGCGCGAGTCCTACTCGTACTTGTCTGGTTTTTTATTTGTATACCTACATTTCTTTAAGCTACATGAATTCTGTAGGCTTTTGAACAACAAATAGTTGGAATGAATACTAGACCAGCCGTTAGAAAGGGTAAGGAATAAGTATTTAATGTCGACACTATTAATAAATTAATCTATATAAAGTACTAATATTATAAAGAGGAAAGATTTGATTGTTTGTTTGTTTGTTTGTTTGCATTGAATAAGCTCCGAAATTACTGAACCGATTTGAAAAATCCTTTCGCTGTTGGGAAGCTACACTATCCCCGGATGACATAGGCTATATTATATTTTAAAAAAAATCCTTACTAAAACTACAATAATGTAACCCAAGGTGAAAAAAGATAAGACTTGCACCCATGCGAAGCCAGGGTGCGTTGCTAGTACAAAAATAAATGCGTATGCAACATTTCGTGCATGCCTGTGCTATTAACCGTTGAGGAATTTTCGAGTCAAAACCCAACGCTGAGTGTAGAAACCATGTCATGGTAGAACTTAAAACCGGCTATCACAATAAAATGCGTACTCACAATTTCGTGTCTGTGCTGTTGACCGTTGAAGAGTTCTTTTGTCTGGAGCTAATCCTGGATGTCGATTCAAGTCATGCTTACCATGATAATGTGTTGTCATTCGAATAGAACTAAATTGACAAAATTCAACTCCGTAGGATAAGAGGAAGTGGTTCTAATTCAGCTTACAAGATTAACCTAAACAAATATAAACATACATATTTCAAGTTAATTTTAAGCTTGTAAATAAATTATTACTAAAAAAACTTTTTCAAACAAGCTTTTAGACGTCGGCTTATCATCTGGTACGAAAGTTGGGAAGACAAATCCAACGAACCTAAACACGACAGGGTCAGGTCTTTTTGTTTAGAAGTTACTATGGCCACCTTCTCTCTCCATCATCAAACCAGCTCAACGGTAACATTGCATTGACACCGAACTTACATAAGTATGTCAAAATTCAGGATAACTGGTGTAAATTCAGTTTCAAGATTTGTCCCACACATACTAAAAGGGCAAGCTTCAAGCTTCAAGCCTGTAAAATAGTGTTTGCTGACTCGATAGATAGCGATACAACCGCCTAAAGTACTATACGAGTATGTATGGTCTTTAAAGGAACTAAATTTTATTTGAAAGCTCTAAATTTTTTGTCATCCTCGCACATATTGAAATGAAAAGAGGCTCAGATAGTTTTAGTACTGTCAGGTTGGTTTAGTTTAGTTTGGTATGCATTAGTTAGAGCGTAAAGTTTTTTTATTGATTTTCAATGCATTTCTCCGGTGTCCGTGCCCTTTGTGAACTTATATAATTTTTTGTCATCTATAATTGTTATGATTTAAAAGTTTTTATTTTACTACTCTTTTTAAGGCGTTGATCTTCCTTGATATAAATTACGCGTTGAGCTTAGTTTTTCGTAAAAAGCATGAAAACACTAAAAATCTAAAGAAATATTCAAGTAGACAAAATATTCACATTGACATTGTGGTAGGTATAGTACCGTTGATGAAAACGGGAAATTACTAACACCTAACTGAGCTCCATAAACATGGCGCCACTGGCTTAGTTTAAACATCTCTCGCGGCAAACTTTTCCAATATTTTTTTCATCACGTTTGTCAACTTCCACGGCTTCATATCACGGCAACAAACAAACAAGTGCTCTCCCCCGGCGACGTGAGTTTTTCGAACTCATTTCCATTCGGAATCGTGCCCTAACAATTTATTGGCTCGTGAGTTATGGGCAAGTTAATCTTTTATCGAACTATTTGTAAGGAATTTATTGTGTCGGTGGCGCTCCGTCTTAGTTAGAGAAGCATCGCTTTTCATTAGCCAGTATCGTGACAGTGTGTATTCCAGTGACACCAACTGCCAAGAGACTTTGCTAACTTATCGGGGAACTTTTTATGTGTGCGAGCACCCGTCGCCGCTAATACATTTCCCTGTTACAACGCCTTGGGAATGCTATTTATAGGCACAAAATAATGTTATAAGAAAATTCTTAGACGCTTTTAACATTTCACCTTAGGGAAGTGTTTCTCGGTAAGCGGTCTTTCTGCTCATAAATAAAAATGAAAACTAATTCCTAGCTTAACATTTTGAATGATAAATTGATATAATAATATATATTTTAAACGTAATATTTTACAACAAAACTTCTTTCTGAAGTTTTAAGAACATGATAGTATTATGGTTATGTTTCAGATACAACCTATTTACATTTTTTAGGGTTCCGTACCTCAAAAGGAAAAAACGGAACCCTTATAGGATCACTTCGTTGTCCGTCTGTCTGTCCGTCTGTCTGTCCGTCTGTCTGTCCGTCTGTCTGTCCGTCTGTCTGTCCGTCTGTCCGTCTGTCAAGACCCTTTTTCTCAAGAACGCGTAAAGGTATCAAGTTGAAATTTATACTAAATACTTGGGTCTACGGTTTCTTTCGGCTGTAAAAAAATAAAAGTTGTAAGTCAACGCAATCAAAAGATATGAACGTTTATGTCGTATATTTTGCGATTTCACAGGGGAATCAAAACCTATAGGGTACTTCCCGTTGATCTAGAATAATGAAATTTGGCAATAGGCAAGATCTCATAGCACATACATAGGGGTCTCGCGCTCTGAGAGTTCTGTCCAACGGAACCCTCAGAGCACGAGTCCTACTCGTACTTGTCCGGTTATTTAGTTTACCGTAATAAATCTAAATAATTGATATACTAAAAACTCGTGATACAGTATAGGTAATATTTATCAAGCTTCAAGTTAAGACGCAATTTCATGAACGGTTTACTGTCAGGTCAAAAGTCCAGTCTAAAATAGGATTGACTCTCGCATAAGATTAGATACGAGTTGATAATATGCAAGTACAATAATAACTGGGTCATAGACTCATACGTATCCGGAGCGGCACTATCTGTGACATATCGTCACTATTAATGCACAAACTGTCATATTTACTGCTCTATTAGACACACTAATGAATTGTTTCACATACATTGTATTTTACTGTCATCTTCAGACAATATGTTGTTAATCTTGACATACTTAAAGATATGTGCCTTGAAAGTTTAATAAAAACAACTTTAAAAAACTCTTATCAAAGTTAGACGCAACACATGAATTGACGGTCACAACAATGTTTACAAATAACATTTCAGTAACAATTCCGTCCTAGATATAAACCAACTAAAATATAGGTTCAATGTCAGATTACTTACAAGCGCCGAAGCTTATAGCATATAGACAAGCTATAAAAGAACCAGAAGCTTAAGAACGTTCCAGCCATTAAGTTGAAGCTACCTATAAAGTGTGAACTTTGAGCGCGTTTAGATTTTTCACATAAAATTGTATGTGAGACGGTAATCTGCAGGGATGTCGCGGAGTCACGTTAATAGTTCACAATCTTCTATTTGGAGAAATCTACGGGGACTGTCGGCACAACTTGCCTTTAAGGCACTCTTTTCCGACTTCTTGCAATTTTGGCCATTATAATTCAAGTGTGTCTACTTCCATGGTTAGCTTATAATTATAAAAATGATGTCATATCAAAATTTAATGTTTTATCTAAGAACCCTTAAATACCGAAACACGATTAAGGACATTTCGTTCGATAGAAAAAATATATGAAAGTAACACTGATTTACGCTTTCCTCCGTTTTTTTGGATTCATTCAAATACCTATTTATTAAATTATGTCTGTGATAGCTTGATACATAGATTTCATAATTATGAAAGAAACAGCAAAGTTACATTTTACATTACAGTTATATTTTTAGAAAATATGAGAAAAACCTACGAAAAAACTAGCCACGACTGTGTGTAAGCGCCGTGGTTTTGCTCCGCTAAATGCGACTTTAATACAATAAAGCAAGCCTTATGGTCATCTGTCGTAATAAGCGTTGCTTAAAAGTGGGGAAACCTCGCCTTAAAATATCAGTATACGATTTCCCTGGATGTGACATTTCGATTGCGATGTTACGTGACATAAAACCCATGCGCAAAAATAACTAAAAGTTAAACTCATTCGTATTTGTCCAGTTTAGGACAAGTTTAGTTCATATATTTCAGTTATTCATATTTATCCAAGCTCTGGCCAGAGAATTTGGCATCTTGATATAAGTCATCAACACAAAAATAACATTGTGTCTAATTTCATTCTGCAAATGACTGCAACTGTTCTCGGTTCACGTACCTTTATTTGCTCTGATAGCTGCATTGTAAGATACTGAATAAATAATTTTACAAAATATAAATTTACTGAAGTATAAAATAGGCCGAAGTGTTAAGATTGTAGATGGGAACACAAACATACATACACGCTAGCTAAAACCTTATTGCCTTTGTTTCATCGGGTAAAACACTCATAAACCAAGCAATGAATTTGGTACTAGATTTGTGAAGCTTGTAGTTTTGTAGCGTTGAATTCACAGATTAAAATCAAAATGTAGGCAATCAAGTGCGGGTATCGTTATTTCTCCCTATTCCATTTCACAAGTGAACGCTTTGCGACTGCGGGTTGCAATTCGTAATTGGCAATATTTCAAGCATTGGTGGTGAACCTACTTCTATCAACTTATCTATTTTTATACATTTCATGCATACTTCGTTATTTGCTTAGAGTCTATTTGTAGCGAGCATTGGGAATTCGTTCAATAACTAGAGTCAATAAATTGCTATGATGTAAAGTCAACTCATTTTATTACAAGCTTTTATTTTAACTTGCCATGTAGTCGTATGTTTGTTTGTTTAAGGTTAAATCTTGCTGAAATGTTATATAGGCCTTTAGGCCTTTAGTTCTGGTGAAAATACAACAAAGACTTTAATGCAATACAATATACGATACCCTATATACCTAGTAATATTTTCAAAATGGCCGCCGCCACAAGATGGCGGATAGTGTACTTACCTATATTTTTAATGTATCAAATGAAAGGGCTTGTAGAGTAGAAAACGATAAAGAGAGAGACATCACACTAAATTCAATATGGCTCCACTCTAAAAAAACTGATTGCATTTCTTTGATAAAACTATTAGCTTGTTTTTATCGATCAACTTATTTTATTTGTGTTTACGGAAATACTTGAAACAAATGATAAATCGTTTTACTCTGAACGGTAATTAAACTTTTATCACGTTAGATCTGGCCAACTTTCAATGCAAACAAAGTTAGATGAAGATTTACTGAAATAACAATGCAACGCCGATTTTTACAGGCCTTTAACTTGCCTTGTTAGTTAGTATGTGTAAGTATAAAGCAACATTTATTTCGTTTGTGGAAGATTTTAGCATAATATTCTGCAGCCAGTCATATCAGACGAAAGCTGTCATGATTTACATTACATCTACTCAAAAACGGGTCCACGGCGTCGCACCATGCAGACATTTTTATCTGTAACGTAAACTCGCAATAACGTTTAAGAATGGTACGTCGTAATTCCGACCCTCTGCCGCGTCTTGAATTGCGGTTGAGGGTATAAATTTGCTTGCGGAGGGATATAGGATTTCTGTTACAAATTAACGAGGGAGTCAGTCAAGTGTCATGTCGTCAGGCCTCATTGCTCCGAAACGATATGCGTGTGTGCCTGACACGATCTCACCCCGCTTTGATAAGTGTAAACACAGATTTGCGTCACATCTCAGAACGATTCGCGACGGAATTAGAAACCATAAAGGTTATCAGATGTTTCAGAAAACGCTTAGAAGAATTTACGGTCGATTGATCAGGCTTCAAAGTTTATGATAGGCTATATTATGATTGCTAACACTTTTTACTCGGGGTTGCTATGATTTTAGGTTTACGTCGCGTGCTGTGTTCTCGGGTAATATTGCTTTAAAACGAGATCTTCATAATCCTCTCAAGTGTTTACTATTTTTTCTGCATCATGGCAATTTTGCCAGCTGCATGTCGTAAGCATCTTACGTCCAGCATAAATAGGTATGCTCAAGACGCTTGCCAACTAAGCTCGGGTTTAAGTGAGCCCAAGGGATCACTAGAACTGAAGCTATTTAATTTACATGGCTTCCTATGGAGGGAACATAACGTATGGCTATTAAAGCGAATTCGCCTAGTTGTTTTAGAACTCGGGCAAGTTCGTAACATGGCCTGATTTGTTAATAACTTCTCAAGGGTTTTAGTAGGACGTGTTCATTTTCGGGTAGAGGAGGGATGTGAGACAGCCACAATGTCAAGTACATTGCACGGGCGAAATCCCCCGCGGCAACATGGAAAAGCTTGTAACTTTACCTCTATTTTTAAACTACATCCTAGAAAGTAGGTTTCTCACGTTAGTGATGTGATTCTGAGGTTAGGATGAGTTAGAATGACAAATAGCTAGTTTGATATACAAAGTAGTGCTGACTATAAGTTTCTATTAACAGTCTAAGCAACCTGCAAAGCAACTAGCCTGATGCAATATCTAGCAGTCTGCGATAAGTGACCGGTGTAATGATTGAGACCGATAACTACGCCGAACAAAAACCAGACGGTATAATGATAGTCTTAATTATAGCAATGAGAAAATATGAGTGGGTTCCACACTAAATCATAAAACTCGATTTAATGTACTTAGTACTTTATTATAAGAAACTCGTTGTTTAAAAATGACTTCTAGACGTAATATCGAGACCATTTATAGTGTTTCGACAGTACTTGCGAAGAATATTTTGGCTAGAATTACTACCCACAGACAATTACTATTTCTTTTGTACCAAGAATTTAATATCTTTAAGATTACAACTTGGTTTGGTCAACATGGCGTAGCCATCAAGAACTCAATGTTCTATGGGACTATTACAAAATTTTCGATATGTCTTATTTTCATAAAGATAGTCACTGCAGTGGTATTTGCGTTTATGTGCTAATCTAGACAACTCTAACTAGAAATATACACAATCTGACAAAAGGATTGAGTTTCTATAGAGCTTTGAGATGGTTGGTTTGAAACTAAGCATTGTTTGGTTTCAAGGACTTTAAGTTATAGTCTATGATTAGAAATGCTGAAACGGACTATTTCTAATACTACCAAGTCTTGCATACTGTGCCGCTTAGAGGAATCTGCACGTAGGTAGGTATCATTACATACTAACCATGAATCCTTCTTTCGCATGTGTTCATCACTTTGTTCTGAGTTGAACAGGTTACGTGCATCGTTGAAAAGTATTTCATCTTTTTTCTTTATCTTAAACATGCGACGTCTATCCACAAATGTATTAAGCGTAAATCAATGCCTAGCTAGCTCAGTTTCTTCTGCCTAGCGTGTATCCTAGCTCATGTCGGAGTTCTCTTTTCTGGTGTGATTTATCTAGTTCATACTTACGGTCGTTAGCGTATTACATAAAGAGTTGGTTTGCTTTAATGCAAAGGGAACAAATGTAATTATAATAACTCGAATACTTGCAATCCAGTATACCAGTAACCATGCCTATGACAAAACAAAAGCCTCATCTGTCGAAATCACAACTTACTGCGTCGCGTCGTTCTCAACAAAGTCGACGTCTCAGCAGCGAAGTCGGCGTGAAAATGAGTTAACACTGGTGAGAAATCTACTTATACTCACCACTGAGTCTGTACCACTGAAAAAGTTCAAATGGCTCTGACTTTAATATGTACCTAAGTCAATGTTTTCATGACATTTTTAACGCCGTCAAGTCATCGTCATTTTGGCCGGCCACGTGAATTTCGGCACTAGCACCAACATTTACAGGCGCAATAAATGTACCTTAAATGCTCACCTTGAATGCTCCAACAAAAGAGAACCTTAGCAAAGGTTTAGGTTCCCTTTGTTGGTCCTCCAAGCCAGACGACGTCATCAGTTCTGTACCTTAACCATAAAGATGCCTTATTTTTTTGACAAAAGATGCAAAAATACGCCTTAGGAAAGAGTGTCGTGTACAAATATGGCGTAAGTAAAAAAAAATTTATTTTCTACTGCAGTTTGCTTATAAAACTATGCACTCAAATAATATTTTAATGTATCCCAGAAATTGCCTTTGCGGCATAGGCCTAGCCTAGCCTAGCCTAGCCCTTCTCCATTCCTCTCTTTCCCTCGCCTTCCGCATCCATCCTAAAGAAGACAGGGCCTTTCAAGAAACGATAAATATGGGGGTAAGTATATTAGTACGATGTACTCCACATATTACGCCTCGATGTATAGCAAATAAAAATACAGAGGGACTACCGCGAACACAAAAAGTGAAGCCACTTTTTGAAACGTGTGTGCGTAGTTAAGTTCATGTCGTGTAATTCATCAAAATAAGTGATAATATAAATACTTAAGTGTGGAAATATTCCATCCTTCTTCTTATTTACTTTTGTGTTATTTTTACAGTTCTTAGCACTGCAAGAAGTCATTGTTTCTTTTTAAAACTGATGTTTTCAGTACGACGTTCTGACAAGAAATTCACGTAGTTTTAAATGCGTATGTGTGCGTGAGTCGTGTATTTATTGGGAATTCACGTAGTTTTGGAAGCGATTTTGACGTCACTTTGGCAGTGCGCCGTAGGGACTCTGTATTTTTATTTGCTCTGAGATGTATACGCAGTTTATTTACTGAACGGATAAATGCAAGGAATGTAATTTAAACAGACGGCCATTTGCGAACACCTGATTCGCAAGCCGCATATTTTCTGACGCAACTTGAGCGCAGGCGCCGTGAGAAACCTGCGTACGCGCAGAGCTTTTCAATTGCTATACGATCACACATTCAAAAACTCATGCAGAATAGGTGTCATAACAATATTAAAGTAATTATAATAATTACATTTTTGAATATTTTTTCTGATGGTATAATATTTTATTATGGCGGAAGAGAGCAATTTTTTTTTAATTTTAAATTGCTTTTACTATTTGCAATGTAATTCTAAAGATTATGTCTAAGCGGCACTTAAAATTCACACTGTGATTTAAAAAAAATTGTAAAAAAAAAAATTTTTTTCAAGCTTTTAAAAATGTATAAAATGCGTATACATTATTTTCTTGTCTGTGATGTAAACCGTTTAAGAGTCCCTTCGTTAGGAGTAAACCTTGAGTGTAGTAGCCATGTCATGGTGACACTTAGAATGCGTTTACTTAGCTACAACACGTACAACATTTCATGTCTGTGCTAGTAACTATTGAAGAGTTCCCTAGTCAGGATTCAACCCAGAATGCAGCAACCATGTCATAGTAAAACAGGCTATCATAATTAAATTCGTACACAACATCATTTCGTGTCTGTGCTGCTGACCGTTGAAGAGTTCCTTTTTCTGGAGCTAATCCTGAATGATTCAGGTTATGCTTACAATTAAAATGCATTGTCATCGGAACTGAACCACCATGTAAAAATTCAACTCCGTAGGATAAGAAGGAAGTGGTTATGCTTACAAGATTTGACCTAAAAAACAAACATACAAACGTTGCAAGCTAACAAAAAGCTTGTATAAATGTACAAGATATAGCTTTGGCCTTAGAGCGCGGCCTTAAATCTCACTCGCACCTGTATTTGCAACCAGTCTGACGTAACAAATCATTATCTCGACATCATTGTTGAGAGATGATAAAACTTTACAGGTAAATTGCGTTTTAATGACTTTCGTTGGAAACTCTGGTACCTAACCTACTTTACCGTCTTGAGCTTTTATTTTTCGTTTTTACTGTCCCTTTATTTTGCTTTGAAGACATTTTCCTTTTGATCAACATAGGGATATTAGAGAAACGTAGAAAGGGACATTCCTTTACGTGACACTAGTAGTTCCTCGTGGTTTTACTTGAGTTGACAATCTTACGGAACCATGCATTTTCGGGATCAAATTGTAGCCTTTGTCACCACCGTCCCTGCCCCCCTTGCCCTTGAATAGATGCCCTTCCAATAGAAAAAAATCGTCTATTTTTAGTAGTTCAATCAACAGTTCAATTGACTAAACTACTGAGATTTTTTAGTCTCACTAGTTCAATGAAATAACTTTCATGTCCATCGTTTTTTTTTTGCTCTTAGAATAAAGAACAATTAAACTCTAATATTCACTCGCATATTTTTTTTAAAATTATATTTTAATAATGACAATGCGTAACGACTTTCCAATATAACTGTTGATTAGTATGAAAGATCCCTAAAGTAGGTATAAAGTTTTACTAGAGCAAGGTCAACGGCGAATAGGTACCCAAAAAACAAGCTACTAATTAGAATTCAAGACCAAAAATTTACTTAAGTACCTAGCTATGGGTAGAAAGAAAATACAATTTCTTTAGGAAAGTTCCATTTCAGACGCCGCGCCCTGCTCTGAAAAGAAATTGTTTGGCTCCACAAAAAGTACCTATTTATTACGGCAGCCGCGAAACCACTAAGGTTTAGTGTTACAAAGCTTTTAGTGTGGAATAACATTCCCAACAAGTTGATTCCGCGGCACCTAATCGCCGTTTTATCACAATGGGCCAGTGGCCCACTGCGCAACGGCGACCCTTTTTCAATAAAATTCGCGTTTTCTTTCAAAAGTTACATGTATGGGTGGCAACATTCATGGCGGAGTTTAGTGACTTCCGAAGTAGCAGGTTATCAGCGTGGGGGTGGAAGGGGTACGAAGCGGGGGGGGGGGGGGGGGGGGCAGGGAGAGTTGAGGAAAGCTGGATGCTGGTGGTATTCTCGCCCCCGCATTCGCGTCCCGACACCCGGTGCGCTCGGTCGCGCCCTCCCGCGGTTCAACTCATTACCGATTTATTTACGCGTTAGCATTTATATTTATTTACGCAGCGTCTGTTTTCTTATTCATGTGATTTGGAGGTTCGTTGTGACTATTGGAAGTGACGTTGTGATTTTTACGGTTCCCTTCGTCAATGGTGCTGGTATTCTTTTTTACTTTCTTTGTTTTTAATCTCGGCTCTGTTATGAAACCAATTTTTTGTAATCTATATTGGAAAATCGAAAAAGTACCTTACTTTTGTTATGATTTTTTAATAATTTGTTGTCAAAAATGGTTAATCTAAAAACTAATTCGATGAAATTTTATTAGAGGGATATTTTCCAAGATGAAATACTTTTCTCAATTGGATTCTGTGTAATCCTTTAGGACATTTCTGTCTAGACCTCAAGGCTCAAATAAAGAGATCAAATAAATCTAATTCAGATCTGATCTTTAGAATAGATAGACTCGGTTAGTTTTGCCTAGACCTCATCAAAGGGCTAGGCCAGACCTTTTTTAATTAATACGAAATAGTTCTCATACACACTTATTTGTATTTCAATTTCTATTGTCTTTAGTTTAAATAATGCTTTAAATTTTTAACCCACTTTAGGAGGGAGTTTGTCGATTGGGTACTTTTTATGTATGTACATTGAACACAGATTTTTCCGACATTTGTGTGGCAATTTACGTGATTCTTAATAGTGTTTGAACCAGCTGTAATAATACGAATAATTTTGTTCGTGTGATTACCATTTTTGATGTCGGTTTTTAATATTGATAATTACTTATACTTTTAAAATGCGGATAGTTTTGTGTAGGTCAAAGTTTCAGTTCGTACTAACACAATGAATACATTATCATAAATGTCATGTCTACACGTGACTTAATTTACCATTTGCATTATCGACATCGAGTAGATACCTAGTCTTTTCAATAGACTCATAAAAAGGACTTCATCCGGATGTGTTTTTTGTGTGCTTATTTTAAATTTACAAATTTAAACAATTTACTTATTGTTTTAAACTATCACGGTTGTTCACTAAAGCTATATCATTATTTATGGGTTATTTACCGTGGTAAGGTTGGGAAATGAGCTCCCGATATATACATATATAATGTAACTGCGCCGAAATATCGAGAGCTCATTCTACAACTTTACCACGGTAAATATAAAAAACAATCATATAACTAAAATACAAAAATATAAACAATCATATAACTTTAATTTACTTATTATTATAAATTTTCAGTGTAGTATTAAAGCAACATAGAATATCCTATCTATACTAATATTATAAAGAGGAAAGATTTGATTGTGTGTTTGCATTGAATAGGCTCCGAAACTAAAGAACCGATTTGAAAAATTCCTTCACTGTTGGGTAGCTATGGTGTAGCTAGTGCCCGAGTGACACTATTATATAAAAAAAAATAGAGATCCTTACTAAAACTCCAATAATGTAACCCAAGGTGTAAAAAAATAACACTTACACCCGTGCAATGCCGGGATGCGTTGCTAGTTATCCCATAAAAGAAGTAGCCACTCTGAAATACAACCGCCTTTTAACTTGTTTTTTTTTTGTACGGATTTGAATTTCCCTAACATTTCGGGGGTAGCTATCACGTCCGAGAAAGTGAAAGCCGCCTTTCGTCCCTGGCAATTTTAAAACGAAAGCAGGCGGAAAGTTAAACGGGGTCCCTAACAAGCTATAGATACATATCTACCTGTAAGCCGTGTAAAGGAGTACTTCCGACGAGTATTTGCAGAGGTCCCTGAAAAATTTGATCATTTCATTTCTACTTTTATATTTTGCAAGTAGGCGGGTAGGATCAAGTGGGTTGAGGGCCGTTGAGAATTTCAATTTTGATGTGAACATCGATCATTGCTTAAGGCTCCAAACACCCACAAAGCCACGCGTGTTTATCTTTGAACAACCCCATACTTAAGCCTATTGAATCAAATGAATATCTAATGATTTCTTAGGGTTATGCGATTATTATACATTGCAATTAAACACCGCTAAAATCCGATAAAAGTATTTAGTTTCAATTCATATTATATACATAAACAAAGTCGGATTAGTTACACCATTTAGGTATAAATCAAGAACGGCTGGACCAATTTTCATGATCTTTGATATGTTGGATTCCTCTCCACCCCGAATAGCAGAATAAGGAAAATAAAATATCGAAAAAAAAACGGGAAAACAATTATTTTGAAAATTGATTATCCCATAAATTTTGTACGGGAAAATGGCTTCATTTGGCTAGCTATCGAGTTAAAAAAACTGTTGTCAATCACTTTACAGTGTATTTAAATTACTTGAGAGCAATTTCCTATTCCAGGCTAAGCCTGTTTATCATCTTCGACCACACCGTTGTCGCTTTGGTGAGGTCAAACGTCTGTTAACGTGCTGTTAACCATACAGGGCTATAAGGAAATGGTATGCTAAGCCGAAAGGAGGTCATTGTACTCATAATTATGAACAACTTTTACTATGATACCAACCCTGAAATCACGAAAAAAATATCAGCACACCAGCTGATAGCTGTTCCATAGAAAACGGTCGTTGACAATCGACAAAATGTATGTAACAGCAGATATATTTTTTCGCAATTTCAGATTTTGTTCCATAGTAAATGTTATTCATAATGACGAGTATAACGAGCTCCTTTCGGTTTAGCATACCCTTTATTTATAGCCCTGTATAAAAAGTTGTAAAATCGACTACGAATAATCGAGAAAAGCTTGAAAAGGCTTGAAAGGCACTATCTCGGAGGGTACTACTAAGTATCTATTGACATGGACCACATAAAGGTCGGTTCATGATGGAAGTGAGGCTCCTAGTTCCTCGTCCTACTCTACTTATAAGGCAGCCGCGCAATGTGGCCTCGGACACATAAAAACTATAAAACCGCGCTTTCGATCCGGACTGGAACCCAAGCTAGTTTCTATCTCGGATGATAACTGCGTATATTCGCGTGAAAACTCACATCCATTTATGATTTTCGCTAAGATTGGGATAGTGTAGCGGGATAAGCGTTTAGGTATACTTTACCAGGCTCTTTCCGGAAATCAAAAGCAGTAGAAAGTAAATGGGAAAAGTTCTTTGTATTTTCCCTACTTTGCTTAACTAGTGGTGTTTCGTGGTTAAACCTTTTTTACTTTTCTCACATTTTCTGAGAAAGTAGAGTCATGCATGGTCTCATCCAACTTGTACTATCAGTTTTACAATAAATTATGACTTTTTTGTTGTACTACTGCTTGTCTGAACTTGAAGCAGCTCCTACACTTGATGCATTCTATGCATTATTTCAACCGTCTTTTGTTTAACCATTGTTTCTTTTGCATGTTGCGTTTTTGAAAGTACTATGCGTTCTTGGGTATTTTTAACCTACTTCGAAAAGGAGAAATGTTCTCAATTCAGTCCTTTTTAGGGTTCCGTACCTAAAGGGTATAAACGGGACCCTCTTTCTAAGCCTACGATGTATGTCTGTCTGTCCGTCCGTGTGTCTGTCCCATCTATTAACGGCTGTATCTTTCTAACCGTAATAGATAGCCAATTGAAATTTTCACAGAATGTGTAATAATTATGGCGGATAGACTAACAAATAATAAAAAAGTCAAAAAGTTAAAACTAAAGGGGGGTGGTCCCCTACAACAAACGTATTTTTGATTTGTAAACGTATTTTGTATCTGTACACGGTGTTAGTATTAAGTTATTCTATATCTTCATATAGACATAGTATGTACTTATTACATGCAAATAAATCATAAATAGCGATATGCAACAAAGTCTCAAAAAGTGCAAAAATGTCTTGTTTTTCATGACACT
The DNA here is from genome assembly GCA_914767915.1 of Agriopis aurantiaria. Taxonomy (NCBI): domain Eukaryota; kingdom Metazoa; phylum Arthropoda; class Insecta; order Lepidoptera; family Geometridae; genus Agriopis; species Agriopis aurantiaria. The sequence goes on along the minus strand of OU611983.1, from coordinate 7,162,281 downwards.
AAGAATTACTACAGTAAATTAAATCGACATAGCATTCGTTTTCAGTTGATTTCTCGCGAAAATATATTAGTATAATAAAAGTCAATATTCTTAAATGGATATCACTTAACTGAGACATTTATATGTGTGTGCGTAAAAACGCTTCTTTGTCTGCGTTGAGAGAATATTGAACTTTCTTGAAGACCGAACCTAAATTCTATTCACGCAAATTTAAAATTATTCATAAAATTATAGTGAAAGGTTGTGGTTATTCAGGCAAGCTAAATTACGTGACAAAATTATTGTAGAAGGGTTTGAAGACAGAGGAATCGTTTTTTATAAATTAAAATTAGACATTGTAATGAAACCTTTTAAAGTTTCTAAACGTAACTTTGGGGCTATCTTTTAACCCAACATTATTAACAATTTGGTTAAATAAGTGTTTTTCACAATTGTGATCTATTATTTAATTTGGCAAAGAACCCCATTTTGTCGTTGTGTGAAGTTTTATTGCCATATTTCAGACTGATTGCTTCCGTAGGTACATTTTGGGTGGGTACATTTTTCTTTAATGTAAATATAACGGCAAGTCTCAAGCCTCAGCAACGTTTGACATAACTTTAAGATAAACCCCCGACAGATAGATACAGAAATAACAATATCACATTACTACGATAGGAAAAATACAAGCAATTAACACCAAATACTTAAGGCGGTCTTTCAGACAAAAAAGGCTTCACAGAAAAAAATATTAAGACAATATATTCATTTTAAAGCAGTAAAAAAAATATGTGGTAATCTTGATCATATTTCTGAGTGTACCATTAGTTCCAAAACACGTTTCCGATAAATTTTCTCGATAGAAAAAAATCATGAAATAACCTCTAACCTTGAAATTTACCTAAACGCATACAATGTTATCTCGAGTATTAATGAACAAATCTTTACAAAATTTACAAGAATGATGTTAAATATTGTAACAAATAACATCATTAATTTTATTTATTGATTAAAATTCAATTTTTCTATCTATTAATTAATTTAATCATAAATTGGCTCGAACGTGTCGAACGAAACGTCGTGCCGCCGCGGCGCTTTTTCACTTCTCTTTTATTTTTACGCGATGTGACAGAGACCGCTGAGGCGCGCTGCTAGACGGACGTGTGTCGCTTTGTTCCGCTAACCGCTCCAAAATATAATCTCAACTTTATGACACAAAAACACCTTGACGTAAGTTGTAAAGTAAGTACCTACCTTATCTGCAATGTTTTCTTGCATTATAAGTACTAAAAAGGCAGGCGAATGAAAATTACATTTTGTAACGATTTGTTTGTATATATTAGTTTACGAAGGATAATTTCACCACAATCGTCATAGTCCAGTTGGCCGAATGGTTTGACGCAATGGATAAGTTCTCTGCGACTCTGTGAGTAAGCTCCGGGTTCAAATCTTCATAGTCACCAATAATTTTAATTTTTGTAATTTTTCTTATGTTTTTAAAATAATTCGTCATGTTCGTGCGTGCGTGCGTGAGTGTGTGTATGTTTGTGTTTGTATGCATGTGTGTAATGTTCTTTACTCGAAAATGGTAGGGCCATTATTGACGGGATTTTCACTGTCAGATAGCTGATTCTATGAGGAGAAAAAAAATTGGCATCTTTTTATCATCATCATCATCACCATTTTTTCATTACTTCGCAGGTGAACCCGCAGAGCACAGTTAGTCTACTTTTTTAGGGTCCCGTACCTCAAAAGGATAAAACGGAACCCTTATAAGATCACTTCGTTGTCCGTCTGTCTGTCCGTCTGTCAATACCCTTTTTCTCAAGAACGCGTAAAGGTATCAAGTTGAAATTTATACTAAATACTTGGGCCTACGGTTTCTTTCGGCTGTAAAAAATAAAAGTTGTAAGTCAAAGCAATCAAAAGATATGAACGTTTATGTCGTATATTTTGCGATTTCACAGGGGAATCTAAACCTATAGGGTACTTCCCGTTGACCTAGAATCATTAAATTTGGCAAGAAGCAAGGTCTTATAGCACATATATAGGAATAAATCCGAAAGTTATAAATTTGAAGTTATATCATTTAAAAATAATTATTTTGCTATTACAAACTTACATTTTGTAGTTGGAATGTATGGAGTAACCTTATTGTCAACTACAAACTTAAGTTTGTTTTTCAATATTTTAACTTCAGTTAGTTTTTTTTTTTGGTCTCGCGCTCTGAGGGTTCCGTCTAACGGAGGAGTGACATAGTAATAATTTACTTCCAAGTATCGGTGGTCGGTGTACCAGGGCAATATAAGAACAAAGCAGTCTCGAGCATTTGCAGAGGTCACACAAAGTGGACAGTCAGCGACGTTTTCATACAAAATAGCTTTCCGTCCAGTTTAAATAGACACCCTCCAGTTGATACCTTGAGAAGTACGCAATATCTAGCTAATTTCAAATGGCACGCACCCTTTCTTTCTTTGGTCAGGCTTCAAGTAAGTACTAAGTACTAAACAAGCAGTCGAATGCAAATTACATTTTGTGTCGATTTGTTTGTATATTTATATTATTTTATAAATTAGAAGGATAATTTCACCGGTTGCGTCATAGTTCAATTAGACGAGTGGTTGACGCAATGGATTAGTTCCTGGACTGAGTAGGGTCCGGGTTCAATTCTCACTTTTTCCGTTTATTTTTGTTATTTTTCTAATGTTTTTGAAATAATTCGTCGTGTGCGTGTGTGTGTCCGTAATGTTCTTTATAGACTCGAAAACTGCAGGACCGATTTTGATGGGATTTTCACCGTAAGATAGCTGAAGTTGAAAAAAAATCGAGAAAAAATTTAGCAACTTTTCATCATCATCATCACAATTTTTTCATTACTACGTAGGTGAATGCGCGGGGTGCAAGTCTACTATAGTGGTTAGGAAGTCCTATACAACTTGGGATGGACAGACAGACAGACTGATGGGCAGAACGAACTTATATGGGTTCCTTGTAATTCTACGGAACCCTAAAAGGGTGTTACAGTCTTCTTTGAGTATATCTTTCTTCTATATACATATAAAAAGCGATGTATGTATGTTCCCTATGAAGGCTGATGATGATGATGATGATATTACGTATAAACTTCAAAATGGCTAAACTGATTTTGATGGGATTTTCACTCTCAGATAGCTGATGTTATAACGAGAGGAAAAAATGCTGCTTTTCATCATCATCGTCATCATCAGCACCAATTTTTATTTTATTTTAATTTGAGCTAGTTTGGTAAGTCGTGGTGTTACTTTCTCCAGAAACGGATTAACTGACCTGACCGAGGACTTCGGAGACTGCTACTGGAACTGCTAGACGGAAAGAGCTAGAAGTGTCGAGTTTGGGCTCGTTTTATTAGTCGTGATGAGATCTTCTTCCAGAAATATTTTGACTGACCTGATCGAGGACTTCGGAGACTGCTACTGGAACTGCTAGACGGAAAGAGCTAGAAGTGTCGAGTTTGGGCTCGTTTCATTAGTCGTGATGAGGTCTTCTTCTAGGAATATTTTGACTGACCTGATCGAGGACTTCGGAGACTGCTACTGGAACTGCTAGACGGAAAGAGCTAGAAGTGTCGAGTTTGGGCTCGTTTCATTAGTCGTGATGAGATCTTCTTCCAGAAATATTTTGACTGTCCTGATCGAGGACTTCGGAAACTGCTACTGGAACTGCTAGACGGAAAGAGCTAGAAGTGTCGAGTTTGGGCTCGTTTCATTAGTCGTGATAAGATCTTCTTCTAGGAATATTTTGACTGACCTGATCGAGGACTTCGGAGACTGCTACTGGAACTGCTAGACGGAAAGAGCTAGAAGTGTCGAGTTTGGGCTCGTTTAATTAGTCGTGATGAGATCTTCTTCCAGAAATATTTTGACTGACCTGATCGAGGATTTCGGAGCCAGCTAGTGGAACTGCTAGACGGATAGAGCTAGAAGTGTCGAGTTTGGGCTTGTTTCATTAGTCGTGATGAGATCTTCTTCCAGAAATATTTTAACTGACCTGATCGAGGACTTCGGAGACTGCTACTGGAACTGCTAGACGGAAAGAGCTAGAAGTGTCGAGTTTGGGCTCGTTTCATTAGTCGTGATGAGATCTTCTTCTAGGAATATTTTGACTGACCTGATCGAGGACTTCGGAGACTGCTACTGGAACTGCTAGACGGAAAGAGCTAGAAGTGTCAAGTTTGGGCTCGTTTCATTAGTCGTGATGAGATCTTCTTCTAGGAATATTTTGACTGACCTGATCGAGGACTTCGGAGACTGCTACTGGAACTGCTAGACGGAAAGAGCTAGAAGTGTCGAGTTTGGGCTCGTTTAATTAGTCGTGATGAGATCTTCTTCCAGAAATATTTTGACTGACCTGATCGAGGATTTCGGAGCCAGCTAGTGGAACTGCTAGACGGATAGAGCTAGAAGTGTCGAGTTTGGGCTTGTTTCATTAGTCGTGATGAGATCTTCTTCCAGAAATATTTTAACTGACCTGATCGAGGACTTCGGAGACTGCTACTGGAACTGCTAGACGGAAAGAGATAGAATGGTCGAGTTTGGGCTCGTTTCATTAGTCGTGATGAGATCTTCTTCCAGGAATATTTTGACTGACCTGATCGAGGATTTGGAAGACTGCTACTGGAACTGCTAGACGGAAAGACCTAGAAGTGTCGAGTTTGGGCTCGTTTCATTAGTCGTGATGAGATCTTCTTCCAGGAATATTTTGACTGACCTGATCGAGGACTTCGGAGACTGCTACTGGAACTGCTAGACGGAAAGAGCTAGAAGTGTCGAGTTTGGGCTCGTTTAATTAGTCGTGATGAGATCTTCTTCCAGAAATATTTTGACTGACCTGATCGAGGATTTCGGAGCCAGCTAGTGGAACTGCTAGACGGATAGAGCTAGAAGTGTCGAGTTTGGGCTTGTTTCATTAGTCTTGATGAGATCTTCTTCCAGAAATATTTTAACTGACCTGATCGAGGACTTCGGAGACTGCTACTGGAACTGCTAGACGGAAAGAGATAGAATGGTCGAGTTTGGGCTCGTTTCATTAGTCGTGATGAGATCTTCTTCCAGGAATATTTTGACTGACCTGATCGAGGATTTGGAAGACTGCTACTGGAACTGCTAGACGGAAAGAGCTAGAAGTGTCGAGTTTGGGCTCGTTTCATTAGTCGTGATGAGATCTTCTTCCAGGAATATTTTGACTGACCTGATCGAGGACTTCGGAGACTGCTACTGGAACTGCTAGACGGAAAGAGCTAGAAGTGTCGAGTTTGGGCTCGTTTAATTAGTCGTGATGAGATCTTCTTCCAGAAATATTTTGACTGACCTGATCGAGGATTTCGGAGCCAGCTAGTGGAACTGCTAGACGGATAGAGCTAGAAGTGTCGAGTTTGGGCTTGTTTCATTAGTCGTGATGAGATCTTCTTCCAGAAATATTTAAACTGACCTGATCGAGGACTTCGGAGACTGCTACTGGAACTGCTAGACGGAAAGAGATAGAATGGTCGAGTTTGGGCTCGTTTCATTAGTCGTGATGAGATCTTCTTCCAGGAATATTTTGACTGACCTGATCGAGGATTTGGAAGACTGCTACTGGAACTGCTAGACGGAAAGACCTAGAAGTGTCGAGTTTGGGCTCGTTTCATTAGTCGTGATGAGATATTCTTCCAGGAATATTTTGACTGACCTGATCGAGGACTTCGGAGACTGCTACTGGAACTGCTAGACGGAAAGAGCTAGAAGTGTCGAGTTTGGGCTCGTTTCGTTAGTCGTGATGAGATCTTCTAGGAATATTTTGACTGACCTGATCGAGGACTTCAGAGACTGCTACTGCGACACTTCTAGCTCTTTCCGTCTAGCAGTTCCAGTAGCAGTCTCCGAAGTCCTCGATCAGGTCAGTCAAAATATTCCTGGAAGAAGATCTCATCACGACTAATGAAACGAGCCCAAACTCGACACTTCTAGGTCTTTCCGTCTAGCAGTTCCAGTAGCAGTCTTCCAAATTCCACCATCAGCTCAGTCAAATTATTCCTTGACTAACACTTCTCACTAAGACTAAAAAAACGAGCCCAACCTTGACTTATCTCGCTTTCCCTATTTAGCAGTTTTAGCAGTCTCCGAACTCTACCATCAAGTTAGTAGAATCATACCAGGAGTAAGTCTATAAACTATAATATAATAGGTAAAATATTTGGTGCAAAAAAGAAACATAAAATATTGAAACGTACGACGAAAGTAAATTTTAATAATTAAAACTAGCAATATGGTTTGATTTTTTTTTTTTTTTTTGGTTTACTAAATTGATTTATTTAATATCAGTTTAATATACAGTTTTAACTTTACTCTATTTAAAAAAAAACAAAAAAAAAATTAAAAAATTAAAACCTAACTATATGGTTTGATTGAATTATGGTTTGTTTGTTCTCCGTCGTCCCGTCGCTGTGTGCGTCTGGGCCGTGCGCGTGTACGACTTTTATAACTACGCATTATGCAAAGGGTCCCTTTGCATAATGCGTAATGTTATGATAAAAAATTGAGTCCAAAAATATCTACATCGTACTAGATTTGAACCGGGCATTCGTGGTTTACCAGCGCGGTGCCAGACCACTAGGCCAACAGAGCTTTGCTGTGGACCGACGAAATTACATGTCTTTAGCTCTGTATAGGTGAAGGTCGTCACGTTTCTGCGAGATTCACGCGGTGCGCCCCGCTGTAGTCGGCCGCCACTGCCTCTGCTTCACCCCCTCAAAAACATAAAAGTCAGCTAGTCACGGCGCCTTAAACTATATTATAGCCAATAGCCAAAACAGTTGAATTGACAATAGACTGATGTAGGTCTTAAAAAAATTCAAATGCTCAAGCCCACTACCTGGCAGCAAACTGACAGCATTACCACTCTGACTGGCAATGCTTATGCGTGATTAAGTGACTACAGGGTAATAAAGTGTTCTTTTGCGACCGTCTAAATGGACTCGAATGGAATGGTCACCTCAGTCTACGACGCACATCATGTCGCTGATTATAGAAGACGATGACAAAAGAGCGTCTGAGAGATTGAAGGGTCACTATCCTCAAATATGGAGAATATGACTCAAAGAGGAAGAGGAAATGGACGTGATAGACAAAAAAATCTCAATAATTAATCATAAAAAAATATCTAGTGTATTTCCGCTTCACAATCGTATCAAGTAGAATAAGGAATAGAAATACATTTTCACAAAAAATGGAACGTAGCTTCTAATTCAATCAACTACTTAGAAAAGTGCTTCTTTGAAATAGTCGATCTCAGTCGAACAACTTTCTAAATACGTCCTTACGATCCTAGCGTTTCATATCTGGGCATGCCACTTAAAAACGAATCCATTATAGAAAATACCTTGGTGCTTAGATTAATAACCCTTGATAACACATTACATCAGGATATTACTTGCCGCATAAATTCAAATCGCTAAATACTAGAGCGTTAGCGGTTTTTCTACAAACTATGTAGAGATGCTAACCATCATCGTCGTCATCTACTATTTTCCACCCACTGCTGAAAAGAAGGCGCGTTGAGTTCTATACTTCTATTAAACGCGCTTTCTTTTCCAGCCCTGTGCCATCAGTCTTTTCCACTGTAATTCTTTATGAGCTTGCCTTTTGTCTACGTCTATTTTATGACTGATGTTAAGCAAAACGCGGACTAGGATGGAGCAGGCTTAAACCAGGTTTGGAAGGAGAACGTCAACTCTTTATTTGAAGGCATATATTGTACTTCAGTAAACACAGACTGCCAAAGAGTTCCACACGCTCGTGCGTACAAAAAAATCTGCACTTTTCTGCTTCTTTACTCTGACTGCTTTGGTCCTCTATCCGTCTCCCCTTTTGACCAAGTGTGCTACCCAAATCCACTTGAATCTCGTTGATGATTAGTTTAACCACGCCCTTGATGTTAGTTTTTCGTCGAATTTCTACGTTTAGTATGCGGTGCAAGAGAGATGCCTAACATGGGCAGTTCCATCGCCAGTAGTTGTGCCACTTGGATTTTGTGCGTGATCTCTGTAATGAGGGTTCATGTTTCAGCATCGTGTGTTCGGATAGGCAGGATACATTGGTATTCCAGCTTTGCGAGATCTTTGAATTAAGAAGTCATAAAAAATTCCAACAGCAGCCTCTCCGTATATACATTGTAATTAATTTGTAGCCCATCTCTGCAGGGGTTGTCTAGCTATTCGTTGAATTACTTTAAGTTGCTATAGTTTTATTTTTCTAACTAAATTTGACATTGCGGCTACGTCTAATCATATTCTCCAGGGAGTCTGGAGTATAGAAAACTTTACAATTTCTCGGGATTAAAAATAAAAAATACGAACTAGAGATTAGATTTGTGATTCACTTCATCCTGACTTGTAACCTTTACATGACGACGGGTGTGATAAGAAAAAATAAAGTTGTTCCGTTGAGGTGACAATAAATTATTCCTGGGTTTGAAAATCACTGGCAATATTTTACTATAGCATCACACTTATATTGTAAGTGCAAAAGTTGTGAGTGTGTGTATGTTTTGTTCACACTTAACAACAACGCGGCTAAATCGATTCCGATTTGCTTTGGGGTACTTTTATTTAAAAATATATATACTACGTATAGCGGGTAACACCGTGAGGCGCTACTAGCAAAAAGAAACAAATAATAATTTTTGAACTTTCGCGGTTTGAACACATGTTTTTAATGTTTATCGGGACTTATCACGTATTATTTAATTTAGGTAAAAAATATGTACCTTTCGCTCGCCGTTTCAACCATGTTACAATGGTCGTGGTGACGAGCTGACTGAAAACTGCGTGTGAGTCCGGCGAGAAGAGCGAGTGTTTTGTTCTCCTACCCTCACTTGATCTTGAAAAATCGCAGGGTTGTCACTACGACACACAGCACTGACTTGAGACTGCATCCGTTGACTGTATCAGTAAATGTCCTAGTCCCTACACCGCGGTTTGTAAGGTAGGTACATATTTTTTACCTAAATTAAATAATACGTGATAAGTCCCGATAAACATTTAGAAACAAATAAGTCCCTAAAAATGGTGCGAACCAAATGCGTTGCCCATTCCAAGACTACGATCAAAAAATTATTTGCTAAGAATACTGTCCTACTTACCTTACCTATAGTTTACTGGAAAAAATAATTTATCAAGCCACCAAAAATACAAAATAAACTAACACAGTGTTCAGTCAATTTATTTCCCAAAATGCAAAAACCGTAACGGGACACCTAAAATAAATCGACTCAAAGGATTTCGTTTGTAATGTAGTTCTCAAAGATAGGATCCCATTTCGATCCGAATCTATAAGGTTTACGTTTGTAATCGGATTATAGATAACTTCGATTTACGGGATGGACGAGAAAACTAAAAATTTAGAAGTAATACCAAAATAGAATAACAAAATTATTGGAGAAAGATTCTATACTATCCTCCTACTAAGATCTCAGGAATAAGCGGCAACTCAGCGACTGGCTTTCAAACGACTTAAAAAAATAAAATGACAGTTATGAGGTCTTCCCTGAGAAGTAAAAACTTAAAACTCAGTCTGGCGCAACTCCTCACATTAGTACTTCGATGAAGCGAACTCATTTGTTTTGCCCCTACCAAAAATCCTCAACGCGGCTAAAATAAGTTTTCACTTCAATTTTTTTATGTGTTGCTACACTTGCTACAATTCAAAAAATGGACGACCGGCATTCGAACTTGCGCCATCCGGGTTTACGTCTCGAGCGCTCTAACTGCTAAGCCTCGGTCGTCCTGTCAGCCTCAAAATTCTTGAGCTGTCTTAACAACCCAATGACGTCCTTTCTCAAAGTTACAACCTAGCGTTGATGTTAGCGCCATCTATGATATAAATATCAGTAAGTAGTACTAATAAAATAGTAAAATATATGTATGGACCGCAAGATAGTTTGCGGATCTTTTTATTTAAAAAAATGTGTAAAATTACTTTCGAGTTATTAACATACTAACCCTTTAAAACCTTTTTGGTTTCATCATATAAGTTATTTTTTCATCTTAACTCGTGTAAAAATTTTGGCGTTGTATGTATAGTGCATTTGCCAGTGTCTAGTATACATATATTTATTAGTGAATCTGCCTTCTGAGCTTGGGGGCGCGGGTTCGATTCCCGCCTAGGGCAAACATTTATGTGATGAACATTTGTGTTTGTTCTATATCTGGTTGTTTATATCTATTTAAGTATGTATTTAAAACTATATATGTATGTATATCAGTCTCTGGCAGCCATATCACAAGCTTTGCTTAGTTTGGGGTCAGATGACCGTGTGTGAAAAAATGTCCCGATTATTTATTTATTTATTATTTTCAAGTTTTATTAGAACTTAAATACTTGTCGCCTTTTTTTCATTTGACAATACAATATAGTTCTGAATTTAATTCAAATAACATAATTTGAAAATGTAGTTTCAAATACGTATTAGCTAAATAGGAAAAGTTTAATTTCTCTGTGTTAGGAGCGGTGTCCCAACAGTCCGGACTAAAACGTTCTCGTTATCTACATTTATACTTCTCGAACTTTAGTTTTCTCTAGTTAAACTAGTATGCTCTACTCGTACCAGCGCTCTAGTATTCACTAAATTTTTATTCATTAGCAAAAACTGCAAATATAATCTCAACTTGGCGAGTTTTCTTATGAAACTTTCTTGTCTCAGTTCAGGATCTTCGACAGTGGTTTTTCTTATTTTCGAAAGAGGTTTAGTTTGAAACGAGTTTTTCTGAAATGGGGGCTTTGACCTTACCTTGCACTAGATTTGATGCATAAAGTTACCAAAGGAAGTTAACAGATAACTCATATTATTTTTAACTACATGTTTCGTAACTGCCAATTTAATTTAAAAACACACTCCTCGGCTGTGTTATCTCGCTCGCACATTTTTAACACTGTTAAAGATAAAAAATCAATGGGTATGGAAATATGTCTAAATAAAATTAAAAAAAAAAAAACGATTTGTCGTTGTCTTTTAAATGATTTCAAGCAATTTTTACCTTAATTAAAATAGTTCTATATACATAAGTACAATTATTTTAGTTGAGGTCGCAGTCCTTATATAAGTACCAAGTAACTATCGTATTTGAAAATGCCACTGAAAATGTCAACGGCGCAAACTAAATCCAAAAAGTTACCTTAGATTTATAAACAAAGCTTCGAAAAGATAGTTTTCCCAAGAGGTTGGCGATTAGAGCCACATCAAAATACTCTTTTACGTATCGAATAGAAGTTGTAAGTCTTATTATCAAATATCTCGGCTTATTTCGAGAGGTGCTACGCGTTTAATGGACTGTGCTGGATTGGGTTCATCCCTCGAGGACTCGCAGACATGCTCAATGTCAGTGCTTATGAACTTTTGACATTCGACTATAATATCATAAATGCTAATTTTCCTCATAAATTTTCTGCTTTAAGACACGTATTGCGTTTATCGGAGTGTAAAGAAATCGTTCACGTTCTTGATATTTTTTCTTTAATCTTTTCCATTTGTTGCTGCGTATTAATAATGTATCTAATATATCTCGAAATCTGATGATAAATTACTGAGAGAGAAATGCAAAAAAAATATTGTACCTGTTAGAAATTCTTAATGATTGATGAATCTGCTAAGGTGTGCAAAATGAAAGTGATTTATTGAGGTAGCAATTATCTCCTTGGATGAAATTTATCAAAATATAATTAGTTATCAATTTAATTATCTGGATTATGTTTGAAGCCTCAGTTGCGGTGTAAACTGATATATTATCGAAAAGTCTACTAACTGTGAGCAGACTAACAACTAACTAACGAACCAACTAACTGTGTGCTGTGAAACTAAAGAATTTTATTTCGTTTTATTTTTCGTTTTTCTGTCTGAAGTTTATTTGTAAACATTTGAATATATTTTGGAAATACCGTCACACCATTTTAAATCTGTCGTTATATTAATGTCTAATTTGTCTTTAACAAATGTCGATTAAATGTACAGATTACCTTATTAGCTAGTATTGTTAAGTCTACTTTTATTTGGACATTTTTGAGCTCTAACTCAATATTCATAGTTTTGAATAGCCAAGAATTTTCACTATAAACTAAACCTGTTCTAGTAATCAAGGATTCATAAAAATGGCGTTATATAAACCATTATGAAACAAAAAAGTTGGAAAATTTAATCAACGTAAATAAAACGCGACATTTCATGTAAATGAATGCATGAAGTGATTACCATATCCATTCAGTATTGACCAATTCAGTGACCTTTAGTCGGCTTTGGTGTTAGTAAAGCAGGTACGAAGCAACATAAGTTTTTTGAAATTACATTGTACTGAACAATAGGTTTCTAATATACTTAGTTTATGTATTACTAGCTGAATCCCGCGGTGTACACACTTTAAAAAAATAGGCTTGCGTTTATCCGCCAACTTGTCTGACATTAAGCGATGATGAGCTCTACAATGAAGCACTCTTGCCTAGATGAAACCGATTCACTCTTAATTTGGAGATACCCAGTATCCAGGTGAGATTATGCAGTTATCTGCATTTTTTGGGGGAAAAGTACCCTATAGTCTGCCCTTACGATTCATCCATTCTGCAAATTTTCGGTAAGATTGGCCTAGCCGTTTAGTCATGAAAGGCGAACAAACAAACAGACAGAGAGACAGAGTTACTTTCGCTTTTATAATATTAGTAAGGATTAGTCTAAAAATTTAGATGTAGATATCTCAGATCAGACAAACAACGAAGCTCTATGATTCCACTTTTATTGTGCGAACTGCTAGTCTGTGGAATGCGCTGCCTGAATGGGTGTTCCCCGATAGATACAATATGGGTGTCTTCAAATCACGAGTGAATCGGTTTCTTCTAGGCAAGCGTACTCCACCGTAGACCGCATCATCGCTTAACATCAGGCAAGTTGGCGGTCAAGCGCAAGCCTATTATTTATAAAAAATAAAAATAAAAATATGATAATGTAGCGTGGCGAGTTCGAAAGCACAAGGGTCGAAACAGGCTTGATACGAATTTCTGCCTTTAGTTGAACTCACCCTGCAACGGCTTTGCCACCATTTTTTGCATGTTGGCTATTAGTTTATTGGTGTTACTGCATATCTTGTCTGATCTGAGGTACAACCCTATTATATTTCCTTGGAGCAGAGTGAACAATCCGCAATACGAGCTATACTTGCCTGCGATGTAAGAGACACGCCCGAATTGACACATTTTATAGACGTTTGTCCAAAACTGACAAGACCGTATGTAAAGTAAATACTACTCATAAAATATTTATAACCATTTTTGTAGTGTGAAACAAAGAAAAAAGTTTGTCAGGTTAATAAAACAAACCGTAAACAATGATTAAAAACCAGACATTGGTATTTTTTGCATACCATATTTAGTAAACGGTAACCTTGGACAAAAAATTATGTGCCAAAACCTAATTTCATTTAAAAAGAACTACTTATTCATAGATATCTCACATGAGGGGGAGTAGGTACAGTCAAATGTATTTTTTCATTCCTAATTTAGAAGTTGCCAGTTTGTTTTTATTATCACGTCACCTATCCTGTGACCATCCCTGAACTTACGAGATAGATTGACACCTCATTTATGTATATCGGTTGAGGCATTAAGGGTGTAAGTGGGAACATACTTACATAAATACACGTTAATCACAATCTAAGACAAGGGTCTTTTTTTTGTTAAAATTTTCATGACCGTGGATTCAATGTCCTTTAGTCGTAATATTAATCAGTTTACGTTGTTTTAATAGCGGCAAACAAGTCATAGTCACAGTCAGAGTCAAGCTAAGTAAGTCACGGTCAAGTCAAACTCATGCCCCTGTAAAGTGGTGAAGACTTTACAAGAGGCTCCTATGGAGTTTTGGAAACAACACGAAAAGACACGTTTCACCTCGTTATATCACTTGCCCACACTCGAGCACGTTTACGAGCACTTAATGAATAATAATTCACCATTTAATACACATTAACACTCGAAAATACACAAGTTTAGGAAAATAATCTAACGAACCGACATGTTTTTTCCACGTTGGCGCCAAAACTTCCACAAGGGTCTTTAACTAGTGTGTGTTGCCAGTGATGACATATATGGTACTAGCCATGGTCCTTGATTGATGGCTTTTTAGAAAAACTCATCGCAGAGCGGGCAAGGGAGAGAGCTATGCTCGGAGTTTCTTTGCGCGATAAAATCCGGAAGAACCACAGTTAGCTGCTCAGATTTGCAAGTTGGAGTGTCAATGGGCAGGCCACATCGCTCGAAGAACCGATAACCGATGGGGAAGAAAGGTTCTTGAGTAGAGGCCAGAAGATGCAGCGTAGGTAGGACTGACGATGGACTAGATGGCATCCAGTAGATGAAGATGGCAGGTTGTCGGCCAGTGTGGAGCTACAAGGAGCTGCATGATGATGGCAATGAAACATAACTCCTTTCTGCTTTGCGTCATCGGCTTAAATCAAACTAGTAAAAAAATCCAAAGTAATTGAGTATTTAAAACAAAACTCTTGAGAAGGCTTAACTTACTGTACTCGATTTAAGAATGGTTAACAGAACGTTAACCATTCTTAAATCGATAGTCAACTCATTAACTCTTCGGTTGCGGTTTACTCGAGCAAGTAAAGGGGCGTGCACGCTGATGAGTGTGAATTTGACAGGAGCTGTTAATTATAAGGATGTCAGTGTCGATCGGGGGTTCCTCGCAGCTCGAGGCTAAATTACGAGAAGCGACTACGCTTCGTTAAACACGCGTTCGGTATAATGATGTCGTAAAAAAGAAATTCCGAGGTCTGAAGCGGTGGATTTTATTCCCTTTGTAAATTTTACACCATGAAAGTTCGTGTTATACGATGGAAATGTTAGGCTCTTACATAATAAGTACGTACCTAAGGGGTTTAAAATGGGACCTTGTAAATTTTGTCAGCTACATTTTTACGTAATATAGCGTTTTATATTTGACAATAGCTAAACGTAAAAAGGGTTTTGTGTTACAAAACCCTTATTAACTGTTAGGTCGTTTCAAAAACAATACTCTCAGAGAGAATCTTTATTTATGGGAGTCCGATTATTCGTTCTATTATCGAAGAATAATGGTGCTAGTATTTATAGTAGGTACATGCTGTTGTTAAACATTACTCGGACAATTTTTTTTCACAAAACTATCAAAATGCCCGCGACTTTGTTCGCGTAGATAGGGTTCAGCTTTCGGCCTCACCAACAGATAAACACTTTTAATGTTTTCATTATATTCTTGGATCACCAAGAAAAAAATCCCATCCCATCCAAATAATCCCATGTTTTCATTATATTCTTGGATCACCAAGAATATAATGAAAACATGGGATTATTCCCACAATGAATATAAACGACAGCACCCAAGACCTAAAGATCCTTCGAAACTGGCTCAAAGTTTCGCGGTTGAATTCTAAATACGGTGAACAGTTTAGTCTATCTTCATCTATTCACGTCGCCATCAATACTGTGACTGATCGGTCACAGAGTTGCAGATCGAACTTAAGCGATTAGTTTCGTTGTGTTGCCACCGAGTCCTTTCAATACAATACAAATAAAAGTCAGTAAGTGCATTTTTATGATACCCAGTTATTCTAAGACAATGTCATACTGAAAGTTAGGCTCCCCCGGAGGTCGGGTCTCTTCTTTTAATCCTGTAAAATATTTCAGTTTCGTAGGTTAGGTAGTTTTCGAGATTTCGTGAGTTCGAGTCAGTCAATTACAGTTAGTACGTGGTATTTCGCTTATTATAAGTTGTATTATAGTATGATTTACTTTTGTTTTTAATGAAAACATTTTTTGTTTGTTTTTTGTCATATTACAAATTTATATTGCAAATTTAAAAATATGTACTTAGTAATTTTCATCAAAACCAGATGTTTATCAGAAAATTGTTACAAGTACGTTTGTGTGTATCAAACATAATTATAAACATGACAAACTAACAAATTTCTAGTCCTAATTGACAAACCTATATGGACCTCCTATGGACATAGACGCCTGTGGAGTTGATTTACTGTCTGCACGTACTGTACTATCACTCCTGCTTTCAAACCCATCGGCCGGTCCAGAATAATGGCTTGTGTAATTGACGGGACTCCAAACTCGCTGGTAATTAATTTCCGATCCTGCTCGATCAATCGAGTTTACAAGGAATTTACAAAGATTCACTTTCCCAGTTTCCGTGATGAAGAATCCCGTATTTTTAGGGCTTTAGTGTAGTTACCTAAACAAAAATTCATTTTTAACCCCCGGCGCAAACATAGGAGTGTTTTAAAATTAACCTGTGTATCTGTGTCTGTGGCATCGTAGGTCCCAAACAGCTGAAGCGATTTTGATTTAGTTTTTATTTTAGTTCGATTGATTATGATTCAAGAAAATCTGATCAGTCGTTTTAGAAAAAATAAAGATTATTTATAATCATGCTTCGATCTAACTACCTATTAGCTCTTTCATCGGGGTTTATAGCTACGCAGCAATGCCGCGGCAGCAATGCAGCCGCAGCCTCGGAATGTAATCTCATATAAACCTATAGAGAATGTATGGGGACCAGTAGTGCTGCGGCAGCACTATTGCGGCAGCACTGCTGCGTGCTGCTGAGTTCGGAATCAAACTTTTAATGACAACGCCGACTGAAGAGTCGAGTCAAGGCGGGCCTTACTCTTGCGGGCTGCTGCGAATGCCTCCGTGATCGACATCTTGGCCACCCCTGATCTATATACACGATACACGTCATTAAACAACCAAAATTAACAGTCTTTCTCACTAAAGTTATATGTTATTAATGTCATTAATGTGTAAGTCGTTTTTGTGCGGTGTTAATTTGAAATAAATAAATAAATATAAATGATTATTTACGGGATATTTACCGTGGTAAGGTTGTGGAATGAGCTCCCGATATTTCGGCGCAGTAAATATCCCGTAAATAATCATATAACTTCAGTGAACAACCGTGATAGTTTAAAACAGAGTCTTTCTCACTATTACTTGTCTATATTAATTCAGGCCACTACATCCATTCAGCCGTTATAAAGTTATATGGATTCAAACACATATTTAAGGACAAAACTTTCTCACTAAGCTAGTTATCATAAAAAACAAATAGTATAGCAATTTCAAACACAAGAAAATGGCCATTGATCCCAAGAAAAAGCTGGGAACGAAGTTAAAGCACACTCGGAACGTTTATATACAGCTTTATATAAGCATCGCAACACAAACTTTGCTCATTTGATGCTCCCCGAAAGGATCAATTTTGTGAAACTTTTCCAGATGATCCTTCTTTGGAAAGTTTCAACGGCTACGCTGAATTAGGTTAAGGTTAACTTTTAAATCGATTACAATTATAAGTCCATTAGATAAATCGATTATTATTATTATCTTGTAAAACTTTAAAAGTAATATGTTGTGTTATTATGATTTGTATGTTTCATTATTTCTTAAACTTTTCGAGGGATGAGACTTTAATCACAGAAAAGAAAAAACGAAAAACGTCT
The DNA here is from genome assembly GCA_914767915.1 of Agriopis aurantiaria. Classification (NCBI taxonomy): domain Eukaryota; kingdom Metazoa; phylum Arthropoda; class Insecta; order Lepidoptera; family Geometridae; genus Agriopis; species Agriopis aurantiaria. The sequence goes on along the minus strand of OU611983.1, from coordinate 7,144,751 downwards.
TAAATACGTACAGAATAGGCTACCGGACTGATAATTTCTTAGTGTTATAAAAAAATTGTAGGTAATACTTTTTGTGATGTAGACTATTCCTTTAAAATGTATGGGAAAATGAATTTTCTTCATAATTTATTATTTTCCCGTGCATTTTTCCGTTATTTTAATTTTTATTCTGCTATTCGGGGTGGAGAGGAATCCAACTAATCAAATATCATGAAAATCGGTCCCGCCGTTCTTAGGTTATAAATGGTGTAACACGACTTTGTTTTACATAATATATAGATGTTACCTTCAAATAACAGGCATCTTACAAGCTTCTATTAAGCATGTCTAAGTAACTACTAATATATAATCAAAAGCTTCAAGAGTTTTTACCACTCAAATATAAGTAAAATGGTTTCAAGAAAATAAGCGAATTTTATGAAATGAGATCCAGTCTCATGTTTTTGTGATCATTTATTCACGATGTTGATGAAATTGGTTTTAGTTTTTTACGTTATAGATGAAGACGAATAGTTCTGAGAAATTGTAAACTAATAAAACAATGATAGTTACGTTCTTACCCATTATGTATTGTTTTATAGCACTTTTTAGGGTTCCGTACCCAAAGGGTGAAAACGGAACCCTATTACTAAGACCACGCTGTCTGTCTATCCGTCCGTCTGTTCGTCTGTCCGTCCTACTTTTAAACGGCTGTATCTTTCGAACCGTAACAGATAGCCAGTTGTTTTTTTTATAGAATATGTTATGTTATGGCGGATTAACTAACAAATATTAATAATAACAATAAAAGTAAAAACGATATGGGGGCCCCCTACATCAAACGTATTTTTTTAACTTATTTTTGTATGAGCTTTTACGTAAAAACGGTAATACTTGCAAGCGTCAAACTTGGCATGATTACACCCCCATTACACCCATTCAGGCAGCGCATTCCACAGACTAGCAGTTCGCACAATAAATGTGGAATCAAAGCGCTTTGTACGGGTAATAATAAGGCCATGGCAACATAATCCAAATACCTAATACTAGGTTCTAAAGATATCACATATCTGTCTGGTATACTTTTAGTAGTATTACTCGTTTCTAATTTGGTATTTCAGTTTGACCTGTTTTGTAAGTTTGCTTCTTTAATTAAAATGGTTTCTAAGAAATCTCATTTACAAAGAGGTTCTTTGAAGCGTATCTTAGTGTTCGTCATGCGTATATTCTGTACTTTCTTTTCAAATATTACTGTACTTTCATTGATTACATTTTCGGTTGGCCTAAAATCTATTTAAGTCTGGAGACCGATTCGTAAAAAAAATCTAAGTTTTTTTTAACTGAAATAATTTAAACTGTGGAATGAGCTCTCTTCTGTGGCATTTATGAGTAACTATAACATGGGGTTTTTAAAAGGGCTGTTAGAGTCTTTAAAGGTCAGCAACGTATCTGTGAGTCCCTTGGTGTTACAGGTGTCCATAGACGACGGTGATTGCTTACCATCAGGCGGCCCGTTAGCTTGTTTGCCGCCTATGGCATTAAAAAAATATCGCAAATCATTCGATCTGCTTATCTGCGAATCAACCTATCACCATTCACAGACAGTACAACTCAATGTAAATGAATTTAATAAAATTTACTAAACAATCTATACATCATTTTCAGTTTAAAGTCTTTTGTCCCTGTGCTCATTTTGGTTCAACAGACATTATAGTCAGGGGACTAAACGCCTATAAGGACATTTTGGTCCGAGTACCACCTGCTCAGTAGGTTTTTTTTCGATGATACGAAAGTGAAATGAAAGTTTTTTCATTCCAACTTTACAAGTCATCGTATTGTATTTATGACGACGTCACTTCACCAGTGACCATCCCTGAAGTTTTTAGAATCTAGAGGCATTTAAGGTGTAGTACATACTTACATAAATACACGCTAAATACAATACGGAGGATATTCTACTTTACGTCGTCGGGTAAAAATGTTATTTTTCTTGCATCATAATAAAAATCTCGGAAAAATCTCTGAGTAACATATTTTTGTTCACGCGTGTCGAGGGTACCCTTGTTAAATGAAAAACAAAGATTGTTACAATTAATTATTACAATTTACGTAAAATTACTCACATAAACGTTAGATATTTTTTAGTGAAACCAAATATTTACCTAAGTAGAAGCGACAAACTCTAGATAACGACGTCACACTTCGGAATACAAAACAGAAACGCTTTCGACTCAGCAAAATATTCTGTCGCAGTTAGGTACATCCCTATTTATTACAGTAAAGTAGGTACGCAAGAACGTGTACCAGAGTACTTAGGTACTTACCTATTTTATGCAAGAGTGGGTACCGCATTAGGTAAAAGCTTGTAGCGGTTTCTGATCACATCTAGTGAGGAAACCGGAACGGTAATTGCTTCTCCGTTGCTGATACAATTTCCTTTCAAGTGGCTTGTTAATAAAATTGAACCTTTTAACAGACGAAAACAGACTGAGATGAAACGAGTTGCCTAAAAAAAAGGGCTTTGTTTTGCTCAAAATAGGTTATTGTCAAAATAAAAGCGATGGAGGGATAAAGGCAGACTTGGCAATTTTCATACGATTTTAGCAACGCGATAGCTAGTAATGGCGTTTAATTTATAGTAATTTATACTTATAGGTTTTCCTCATCACCCTACCTATCTCCCTATAGGGTAAAAGTAAAGATGGAGATACTCTGACAATAACAATCTGTGATGACGCTCTCTACCTTTTCGCAATATCAAAATAAAGCAAACATGCAATGTTGTGCCAGCGAGTAAGTTACTTTGTTACCTTTCGATAAAGCCTTGATCGAAGTTGTTACCTAATAATTAATATCTAATCTAATTTTTAATTGTTTAAAAAATATTTATCTCATTGAATTTTGTACAGTTTCGAAGGTGGGCGTGGGTTACATTTTTCATTCATTGTAAAATATACCAAATAAACATTTATTAATTAAAAAAAAAAAAAACACACACTTTAATAAATTAGCCAGTAACAAATAGAATAATGCACACTGCATTATAATCAATTCAGAGAAAGGGACGTCATGTCTTCGTGGATTCACCAATAAATCTATGGCGAAAAAGATTATCTATAGTCTAGCAAAGTTCACAGAGATGACAAAGAATCTGCGAAAATGTTAAGTAATTTGGTGACTAAGATTTTAGTTCTAGCATCGTCATGGTTGACTACAGTATAACTGTTATGAAAAATAAAAAATAAATCGATCAAGGGTTAGCGTACAGATGACACAGATCTAACTAAAATATAGATCAACTAATCGCAACTTCTAAACAACCTATTTAGGCCTCTACCCTGAAACCCGTAAATTACTCAGTATCACGTGGCCCCTGAAATCAGGCTGTGGGTGAAGAAATTTATTGCAGTCAGATAGGAGAATTAGTGGGCGAATCCTATTCACCCGGTGAACCAGTAAATCGGACCCTATCGTGATTAACATGAACTTATAATCAGTATGTATAGCTTTAAATTTAAGTTTACCTTCCTATATTAATTACTATTGATTTTACAGAATGTTTCGTATCAACATTTTTATATGTTTTAAATGTTTATCGGTACTTATCACACATTATTTTATTTAGGTAATAATAGGCACTTTTCGATCGATGTTTTGACCATGTTACAATGGCCGTGGACAATGGCTATTGAAGTCATGGTTGGAACGTCGACCGAAAGATACCTACTTTTATCTAAATAAAATAATGCGCTATAATAAGTCCCTATAAACATTTAAAACGTGTGTTCAGATCGAAAAAGTTTGAAAGTTACTTTTACATTTTTATAGATATCATGACCATGTTAAAGGTCAGGGTAGGACCAAAATTCAAAATTAATTTATTTCTTGCGAGAGTAGGTCGAACTATTTATTATTGCAGAATAAAATATTTGAACCAGAAAATATTTGACCAATCGAGAGTGAAATATTTAAAGTATTTAATTTGAAATCCGTTTAATAGTTTTTTTATACAACAAACTAGGTATACCTTAGATCTCAATCACTCCTGATAGTAAGCGATGATGCGATCGAAGATGTAGCACACTTGCCTAGAAAATACCTATTCACTGGATTGTACCGGAAAAAGTTCCACAACTCCGCTGTTCTGATCAAAAAGGTGTATTAGATTACAATTTAATTTACTTTTTGTATTGATTCTACTATATTTCTCTTATGGTAGGATTGTAAGTGGTCTAAGGCGGTGGTGATCAGTTGGCAGGTTCGTAATCAGTTTGCCGTTTATTTTATGCGTAAAACAAAAACACATGTTGCAAAAAGAATGACCAAACTCTTGTTACACTAATGCTATAAATGCTGAATTTTGTATGTCAGATTGTATGTTTTACCGCACATAAATCCATAACAGCTGAATGAAATTTAATATGGAGGTAGATTTGGTATCTTCAAAGCTAGAGTGAATAGATTTCTTCTAGATTAACGTGTTCCATCTTCGGCCACATCTTCGCTTACCATCAGGCGAGTTGCTGGCCAAACGTAGATCTATTCTATCTCATCATCTATTCTATAAAAAAGTGATTATACCCTGGATAAACACTTTTTTTATTTGCCCCTGAGTATGTTATATTATATTTAACTGCGCCAAAATATCGGGAGTTCCATCCACAAAGTTATCACGGTAAATATGCCGTTTATAATCATATAATTATAGTAAACAACCGTGATAGTTTAAACAGTGTTTTACTTTTCAAAGGTAGCTGAACCCTAGAGACAGGGCTTAGGGATCGTACGGATTATACAACTCAAACCACCTGTTTACTGGATACACCCTTTCCATTCCTCACTTTCTGTAGGTACATAATTTTCAGTCTCAACTGTTGATACACCGAGTTTACTTATTATCTTGTCAGAATCGCAAATATCTAAGGTTTGACGCGTCGGTGTTTTGTTGCGAATTAATTCTGGAATTCGTTAATCATGAGATTTGCAAGTCACTTCTCTGATTTCTAATTGAATTGTAATAAAAGGGGACCGTAAAAATCGCAAAGAGGGATTTCAAATTGATTTTTCCACTTGAACTTTTTGATTAAATTGCTTTCGATGATTGCGCGACTTTCTCAGCATTTGATAATTGTCAATTTAATTGCATTCGTTTACTTTGCACTTCAAAAATACCGAAAGTTCAAAAAAACTTTGAAAAGTTTTCAGTTGGTGGGATCAATATTAATGAATACCGACAGGATTACACGGAACGGCGGTACTCAGCTGAAAAGAGGTCAGTGTACTCATCATTATGAACAACTTTTACCATGGACAACCCCTGAAATTGCGGTTTAAAATTAATTCTTTCATAGAATGTGTAATTCATGCTCAACGAATAAATGTAAGGAACAGCAGCTTTTTTTGTTGCGATTTCGATTTTGGGCCCGTTGTAAAAGTTCCTTCATAATGACGAGTTCAACGACATTCTTTCGGCTTGCCACCGTTACGTGTAACCTTACAATTGTATATTCTGCCACGTTAGTACCGCAAGCGTGATCTATCAGTCACTCAAACCTCTTCACCGTATCTCCATCCCTCCAAATTGACGCCGATGTAGAAATTGTGAATACAGTGTTATATCAAAGACTTAGAAGAACAACAATGGCGTATCAGTGGATTATCTGGCTGTCTACCGTCGCGCTGGTGGCCAGCAGCGACGCGTCTATTTACGACGATGACTACGATACATACACACAGAAATATTACGACGCAATGACTTCAGGTGAGTTTACTTTGATATTAATTCATCGAGTTGCTGTTAGAGTACTTCCTCTTTTCAGCTGAAGGTCTGAAGGCGAAGGTGTGTGATATGAGTTGTTCCATAGATACTTTAACTTAAAGCAAAGTACTCAAAAGTATTTTTGCTGTACACGTTATTGATAAATTGCTATCACTTTTCGCAGGCAGATTTCCTACATCATAATTTAACTACTTACGATATGTTGCATGACTATTTACATAGCATATTTTTTTTAATTTTGAATGGAACTACATTGTTGTCTTTTGTAAGAGGAAGAAGATCCTATGGTTCGCCCGGGCTGCCACATTCTTTCTCATTTGAAACTGCTTAATATTATTGCCGTTTAGATCCCTAATTGGTAAATTTTCGAGTTTGTATGAAAGAAAAAAAGAATTATTAAAAGTGTATGATATAGGGAAGCTTTCTGTGAAAAGTTGTTGGCCAAAATAAACATGAATAAGTGCATCCATACTTTAAAAAAAATGTGAACAGACAATGTAATTACAATTTAAATATACAAAAACCTAATTACAATAAGTTTAGTTTTACAAAGACAATAGACAAACTCACAAAGTAACCTACGAAGGTTGTACCACAAAACTAACTAGCTCAGAAGACCCAATTTGATTTCAGCCATTACGCCTTTCAATACAGCAGAATAGCATTCCAAATTGAGTTTTGTAACGAAGCCTTCGAGGCAATAGTCGGGCGGAGCTTTTAAACTATATTTTCCCTAGACTTGCTTGGATAGAACTTAATCCATATAGGGTCTAGAAAGGGACCTATGAGACAAGTACTTAATATTTCGTGCATAATTTCAAAGTTTCAAGTTTATATCAGAACAGATATCATCAAATTACCATAAATTGAAAGCCTAGTTTCATATTTAACAAGCCTGTAACATGTAAGTTCTAGAAAAAAATACGTGAATTTTATGTGACGGCTACATCGAGATACTCGTACAATACAATATATAGAATCGCAATCGTGCCAAAAACTGTCCGAACAAAAACTCGGCGCACCCTACGAATCGTGCAGACTTTTGGTTAGCTGTTACAAGGTAACCACGATCCAACTACAACGCCGCGCGATGCCAGAGCTACGATGACCTAGCGGACAAATAACGTTGAACACTATGCAAGCGACATAACGTCTAAATTGGAGTAAATGTGGCATTGTGAAGTATATAATTGATACAATGTATGTACAATGACGCTCGGACGTTTTTTGACTATTTTCACTGAGAGATTGTCGGCTACGAAGAAGCTAAACGACTGACGTAAAATTACTATTTTGGTCTTAGCGTAGCCTTTAAAACCAAATGATGTTGAGTATGTAGTTAAAATCATAGCAGCACCTACGATTTTACCTACATACTTGACATGAACTTGGTTTTAAAGTTTAGCTACGCTAACGCCCCAAACACACCTCCGCCGCGAAACTGTAGCATGCTACAGTTTCGCGGCGGAGCACTACTCGTTGAAATATGAACCTCATATAATGTGCCTTACAGCAGAGTATTAAAAACGTGTGGGAGAATCGCCAAATTTGTCGAGCGGCGCCTCCGTTCCAAGTTTGCTGTTTAAATTACTGCTGTATGTTACACGATATAAGGTTGACATTTAAACTAGTATCGGTTCCGCTGTATGGTTCCGCAGCGGAAGTGTGTTTGGGGCGTAAGACACTGACGTAAAATTTGTATTTTCGTCTTATCGTAGCTTCCCTTTAAATCAATTTATGTTAAGTATGTAGGTAAAATCGTAGTATAGCACCTATGGGTGAAGTTTGTAGCGGTTACAATGTAGCACACGTGTTTGTTAATTTTATATCGTACTCAACTTGCATAAGGACATGAGTGCAATTTTCATTGGACAATAAAAACTCAGACAAACCCTAGAGTAAAACGTTACAAACAAAGTGTCGATAACAGTGTTGCAGCGCAAAAGCGTCTGGATGAAATAAGCATCTTCAGGGAACCTCCGTCGAGAACACCTCAGTAGTAACATGTGTGCAAGAGCACTTGAAAGCTCCCAGTTAAGGTAACGAATGCACTCATCGCCTCGCCTGCAAGTAAGGCCGGTAATACAATTTCCCGTTGCTCCGACGTTATTGCCATCTAGGGGACAATTTGGCCTAATGCTTGTGCATCCCGTATTTGCAACGAACACTGTTTAAAATATTCCGTGAAAATGGCTATTGTCTTGTGGCGAGTTTCGAGGAAATTGGAACTGGTTACGAGCGACAAGATGCATGCCTTCTTGCGACTATGTGTGTGACCTCTTTGAGAAAGTGGATTATTCTTCGAAGATAAAAGGTGACCTCGTTTGTCGTGGTTCGGGATGAATGTTACGGTAACGTTCCAGGGACGTAGTTTAGTAAGATTTAGAGTTCGCAACGCGGTTTTCTTTTTATCATAACTTACTTTTGGGTATGTAACTATACTTGCTTTATCTGATATGGCACCTGAAAAAGACGTTGGTAGGTAAATATTTATTACCTAACATTTTCATCGGTAGAGTAATTATTAGTTCTTGTCACTGTTAGAACTTAGGCTTTCATCATCATCATTTTAGCCGTAGGACGTCCACTGCTGGACTTAGGCCTTCTCCATCGATCTCCATAAGGGCCGGTTGGAAGCGGCCTGCATCCAGCGTTTCCCTGCGGTCTCTTTTAGGTCGTCTGTCCATCTCGTGGGTGGACGTCCTACGCTGCGCTTACCGGTACGTGATCTCTATTCGAGAACCTTTCGGCCCCATCGGCCATCTTCTCTGCGTGCTATGTGCCCTGCCCACTGCCACTTCAATTTGCTAATCCGGTAGGCTATGTCGGTAACCTTTGTTCGTCTATGGATCTCCTCATTTCTGATTCGATCTCGTAGAGAAACCCCGAGCATAGCCCTCTCCATAGCTCGTCAACTTTGAGCTTGTTTATGAGGCCCATAGTGACAGACCACGTTTCATACACTTTAGGCTTTACTTATCTGCAAATCATACTTTCCTAAGCGAGTTTTTAGTGTAAATGAAACATATCGATTTCTTTCATGAAACACGCTTCCACGAACTTCTACGTAACAGGCACAAAGGCGTTACGAATTACTCAGAATATTTTTAGCTTGGATTTAAATTATGAATTAAATACAGTATAGTTATGTTTAGCCGGGCAACTGACATGGTTCATCATTGTCGTTTGGTCAAATATGTCAACAAAATGTAACAGGATTACCAGTATGTTTTTTTTTAATGCAGTAGTTGGCAAGCAAGCAGACGGGCTGATGGTAAGCAGTCACCGTCGCCTATGAATACTTGTAACACAGAGGCATCACAAATACGTTGCCGACCCTTTAAGTCTCTATTTACTTACCTTTTTCGCCTTACCCATATTGTAGGAAATACCGCGGAAGGTATAGCTCATTCCAAACTTTGCAGTTGTAAAACAAACAAGATCTGATCTATGATATGTGGATGAGCTTGCAAGCGATGGATACAGGCTTAAGTAAAGTGACGTATTCAATTTGTGATTAACTTAGTATCTATGCTCTACCTACTATTTAATTATTGAGAGCCTTTCAGTGACAATTTAATAAAAGAAATAGAGTCCATAGGGATATACATACACACATGATTTTATATAACACTAGCTGTTGCCCGCGACTTAGTACGCGTACCCTTTTATATAAACTTTTAGCCCCCCAATTTGCCCCCCCCCCCCCCCCATAATTCGGCGCTTTTGCAAAATCCTTTCTTAGCAGATATCTACACCCCTGGATATAAGGAATCTACCTGCCAAATTTCAGCTTCATTGGTCAAGTAGTTTTCTAGATTTCGTGATGAGGGAGTGAATGACTGAGTAGGTGAATTTAGCTTTTTTTCATATTTATAGATAGAATTCATATTATAACATACTTTTTACTCATAGATTTGCAGACCTATTAGTTACACAATTTATAATTCCGTAGTAAGGGTACTTATTATTTGAATAACCGGGCTTTTACTTTTAATCTCTTGCTCCAGTTTCCAGTTGGAATATACCATTAAATCTGATGTTAGATAAGCCTGCCTAATTATCATAATTATGGCTAGCTGTCCCTTGTGTAATACGAGACCAGGTAAGTTTAGTGTAATCCGATCAACGGTCCGATCCTATCCGCATTACTGAAGGATGCCGGAACGACAAGGGCGTACCTGTACTGTATACCTACAAAATCATTTAGTATTTTTTTCAAACATAGTATTGAATGGGTCTATTGTTTTTTTTTGGGACATTTTTGCACACACTGTCATCTGACCCCATACTAAGCAAAGCTTGTAATATGGCTGCCAGAGATTGATATACATACATAATTATATGTTTAAATACATACTTAAATAGATAACAAACACAAATGTTTATCACATGAATGTTTATCCTAGGTGGGAATCGAACCCACGCCCCCAACCGTAGAAGGCAGGATCACTACCAACTAGACCAACGGGCTATTATTTAAAGAATCCGCTTCGGTGATCGAGGTCTTTAAGGACTTTAGGGTCATGACCACATAAGTAATTGACGGCCAATTATGAGGGTTCCGTACCAAATGGGTAAAAACGGGACCCTATTCCTAAGCCTACGATGTCTCTCTGTCCGTCCGTCCGTCCGTCTGTCTGTCCTACCTTTAAACGACTATATCTTTTGAACCGTGATAGATTGAAATTTTCACTTAAATTTAATATTACGGTGGATTAACTAAGAAACAATAAAAAAGACAAAAAGGAAAAACTAAAGGGTCCCCAACATAAGTATATTTTTTTCGTATTTTTTTATTAGATTATAGTACACACTCTAAAGTATAACAACAAATAATAAATAATGGCCAAGTGCGAGTCGATGATAAGTTTCTGTTCATTACCAAGTTATAACTGGTAATTTTGTTATTGTATTTTGTGGTGGTACGGAACCCCCCAGTGCGCGAGCCCGAATCGAACTTGGCCAGTTTTAATTTATGTACTACAAAATATTTATGCTATATATATTTTTAAGTGATTATCCACACAATGTTTGAGAATATCACTAAGAAGCCTTGACCGCAACTGAGCAGTTGTAGTAATGTAATTTTTTTGTGTTATATACAACCTTCTATTCAAATAAACACTGTCCGGAGCTGCAAGCTTCCTTCTAAAGACTGAACGTAAAAGTAGCGAAAACTCTTGTAAGTTGGAGTATGTTTTAAAGTAAGAATGCAAGTGGTCGCTGCTTGTAGGTTACTTGAATTGTAAGTTTTCTTGAATCTTATGCCTGTTTTTCTTATACTATTTTATGAGACTTTGTATCATGTACAAACTACAAATTATGATTTCCCCCCCCCCCCCATTATTTTCTTTTTAACCGACTTCAAAAAAGGAGGAGGTTATTTAACACATTAAGATTCTAAAGATTAAGCCACTGACGATAAAAAATTATATTGTAGATAATTAAGTCACTGGATCTGTGAGAGGGCAATTGCTTAATTGAGACCACCATTCCTCTCCCAGATCCAAGGGTAACTATTTTATATAAATACTAGGTAATGCCCACGACTTTGTACGCGTAGAATTTAATTTAAGTATTTGATCTCATAAATTCTTAAATTCATAAAATTCTTCAATAGCGGACCTCTACAACCCATAAGGAATCTACCTTTCAAAAAGCTTCAAAGATCAAGTCATTTTGGAAATTTCGTGATGAATCGTCAGTGAGTTTGGTATTTCACTTTTATACTATAGACTAGCTGTTGCCCGCGACTCTGTACGCGTAGACTATCATAGAAACTTTAAACCCCCTTCGGAATATTCGCAAAATCCTTCTACTTGCCAAATTTCAGCTTTGTAGGTCAAGTAGTATTCGAAATTTCGTGATGAGTCAGTGAGTGAGTGGTTATTTTAGTTAGTGGTTAGCTTTTATTTTTATAAATTTAGATAACTTGTCATAAATATTTGGCTAGTTTATGTGCCATAAAATTGTTTAAGTAATACGCAAAATTTATTTCTTCCACGAGGCTGATTCTTGCAGGGCGATGCGCTCAGAAATTTACATTCATGTTTTATGCTGATATCTGAAGCTACTGAACTCTAGGTTCTGCTCCAGTAAGTGTTGTACAGTTTAAATAGAGTTTTTATCACATGGACACCAATCCGAATCAATGATTTATGTATATTATGTTTGAAAAAAAATAAGGAAAATATATCTACTGCCACAGATCGGGCTGGATCGCAATTTATCTCGACTGAGTGACAGGACAATAAATAAAATTGTCACCTTAATATCCGGAAAACCCGTACACAACTCAATACGAGTGGGTCACGTCATCAGACCAATGAAGATCGTGAGTCGAAGGGCCTCGGAGCGCTTGAGAAGCAATTTTGCGGACGCCAATTTTTGTCGCCATTTCACGTTAGAGTGATTTCATTCCAAGAAAAGACATATCCGTTGTACTAGCTTATCGGGTGAGCGCAGACGTGTCTTCAATTTATCCACTCGTCGAACTATAGAGCCTTATTGGAGCGACACTTGGGTTCTACGTTTATTAAAGGCGCGCAATTTATGGAAGGAAACTTCCAAGATACCTACAACTTAAGGCTACACAATAATTTATAAGGTAAGGTCACATCTTTATAGTGGCAAAACGTAGGTCTCAAGTCTTTTGTCGGCTAATAATTAATAACACCTACTCAGTACGTTCTGATACTAAAACTCAATTTCATGGACTTAAGAATACGATGTTTTCTTTTATATGGGGGAATACGGCAGCCTCTGATAGATCGTTTCTCCTTCCGTTGTAAATGGACGAAAACATTCATAGCATTTTGTTTCCAATTCCATTACTTATTCATGGACCTATCGGACTCTCAGCTATGTTGTTTGCCGTAAGGATAATGGGATCGTATCCAAAAGATTAATTAACTATGATACCGCGTAAACCTACGGGATAATCTGCGCTATAGAAACTAATACGGGTCTAAAGTTCTGCAGCCGAATTTAACTTTTCTAATTGACAATTTGTATAATTGTCTCAATTATTACAGTTAGCTGGAGTTCTCAGCCGATTGTCATTTCTGTCGTACGTAATATGAAACGTGATTGAATAAAATGTCGCGTTAAGAAATACGGACAGGTATTCGGTTAATTTCTTAATTAGCGACGTATTACCAGCCAGTGGTATGTTTGAAAAGTGTCACGTAATGCTGTAATGGGAAAGTACGCGATAACCGCGGGTTTGAACGAGGATTGAGGTGCGTCTCGTCGCGAAGAAGCTCCGCATTAACATTCCCGAGTGGAGGAGGCAATAATGTGGGTGCTACAAGGTGAACGTTTCACTCGAGCAAACGGCCCCACTTCGGTGGCGTTAGGAAACAAGTATATGCCTATTCCGCCAACTCAGGTTGTTGCCTTGATAAAAACACGGGTATTGCGCAGGTCGTTCACTTCCTAATCCGGGATTTCTGGAAAAAGAAACGTAGATTGAGTGAAAGGCATTTTTGTCAACAACTGCTTTACCTTGATCTAAAATCGCGAACTCGTAGCTATGTACTTACTTAACTTACTTAATTGTAGGTGAGTTTTAAGTCAAGAAAGCCTATGTAGGTAAAGACTTAAATTTGTGTCTACATTAACGTAGAATAGGTCCTGCTAAAGTTACCTCGATGTTAGTAAAGTTTCGTGTTAATGTTGTGTAGAAAAATAACGAAGTTTTTATGGAAATTTGATATATGTAATTATTTCTGAATTTAAATGCAAAGACCTGTATTTTACTATCTTGTAACAATGCTTAACAAATTTTTATTCCGTACAGCGAGAGAACTTGGAGAAATACAGTTTTACGACAATCTCTGATAGTACAGTTGAATTTATTGCGGGGGTTATTCTGTAAGGGCTTCGAGCTCTTCTACGGGCGATATTATTCGACGAGGGTGCGTTTTGTTTACAAATTGCTTGCTGGCGCGTGCCTTGCCTTCGTTGAAATCACCTCGACTACGGTTAAAACACCTCCAGATTCTAGCAACGCTCCGCTGATAAAGCGCCCGCGAACACTCGCGTATAATTTCCTCCAAGCTTGTTTTATACGCCAATCTGAGCCGAGAATGGATTGATCCGGTTACGGGTACCTCCCAACTTTCCAGAGTTGTCGCATGAATAAAACTTGTTGAAATGAAAGCGACGGTTAAAGGAATACTCGAGAAAATCCAGTCGGTTCACCAATTTTTTTCAGCTTAAAAGAAATAAATTCGGCCATTACCTACATAGAGACTTGAAATTGTTACTGTATGACAAATCTCATAACATTTTGTCTTAAAAATAAAAGATTCACTTTTTTGTTAACAAATTTGTTCAACGAGTATTCTCTAGAGATGTGTTTTAAAGCATAAAAGTGAAAACGTTAAAGAACAACGCAAAGCACTTTACTTTTCATCTGCTTTAGAAACTTTGACCCTTGTTAGAAGTCCGTAGAGACGTTATTAGAACGTAATAAATGTTTCTTTAATTTTCTTTCCGTGACTGCATTTATCAACACTTTTGCATGAAATAAAAGAGTAGGTATGGAACCTTCGGGGAATGATAAAATGGGGACGTTTCCCTTCCTCCGCATTAAGTTGCAGGTACACGAGTCTAATATAAGTGAAGATTAAAGACCCCCAAAAGCGTCGACGTGTTCGTCTCCGCATCTTTCAAATAAATTAAAAGACGGAGTAAGACGCCATTGTGCAAAACAAGCGTTTATTGCAAGGGATTCAGGGTAGCTTTTACATCAACGTTTGACGTTTAACAAAATGTTTACCTTCAAAATTGTGGTTGGTCGGGAAGTAATGAAAAATTTAGCTTGGTGTTAGTAAACTCTCGACGGGTATTGCTTGCTATCCACTTTATCACGCATTTGTATGGGATTTATTTCAGCTTTATATTCACTTACATATATTTTCTTCTTTGCAGAGAGCCGAACATGCACTGCGTCTGAGTTCCGATGCAAGACTGGCAGGTGCATACCAGCGTCATGGAAGTGCGACAGCGAGAAGGATTGCTCAGATGGATCAGATGAAGACTCTAGTATATGCAGTGAGTATTGTGCATAATTCTATTAGTTGCTTGAATCAAGACTAAAAATCCGGTATCAGCTCATTTTTCAGACGTAGTACGTAGCAGAACAGTATACCTTTCAGTAGATATGATAGCCCAGTAGTTGGCGCGTTCGATTTCTAAACCGTAGCGGGTTTAAATTCCAACAATAAGCCTGAGCTGCTGGTAAAGGAAAACATCGCGATGATACCAAAACATGGTGGTACGGCACATTCGAAGTCCATGTGAACTTCAAACTTCATGTTGTAAATCTGTCGCCAAGCAATTGATAATTAGCTGGAAACCTTTTGCAGGCATTTTATTTATATTTTGAATTTAAATTTTTTAAACTATAGTCGGAGTAACTAGCTTATTCACACGTGAGTAATACCCGTGTTATACAAATAAAATGCCTGCAAAAGGTTTCCAGCTAAGTTTCAACCGCATTCGGCTTTCACTAATCGGAGTTCGCTTTGGAGGCAGTTATCCTACATTACACCAAATAAATTTATTTCACGACTTTATACAAAACTTAATACATTCACCAAAAATTTTTAAGTTTTGTCTTTTGAAGCTGCAAAGTTAGCTTCTACGTTTAACCAATAACCCTGTATTAAAAACTGGAATTTAAACATGTCAATGAAAGTGTGTTTGAATGAGATAAATGGCCCTGTAATCATCAGGTTTTTAACTTTGTCGACAATACAGGAGATCATTTGGTAAACACTGAAATAAGTTATTTAGGCAATTACGTATCAATGAAAATGTATTTGAATAAGTATAGTAAATTGTTAAAATTAAGTTTAAATTAACTTAGTAAAATTTTTTACCTACTAAAAAACTTATCACAGAATGCATTATTAAGTTAACATTTAGAATTAAACCCTTTAAAAAAAAGCCTCTTATCTTAGAATTAACAAATATTTAAGTGAAGACTCTTTTTCTAAAATATAAATGCGAACTCGATATTTTAAAAACCAAAAGAAGAAACCTCGTTTCACAGTCATGAAAAATGTATTTATCTCCAATATAAAAGCCCTAGATGCCAAGAAAAACAAAAGCAACTTTCATCTTAGACAAAGCTTTTAAATAGATGCAATAAAGAAAAAAAGTTCTTATATACCTACATAATATTCTTAAACGATGCGTCCACTTTTCTGAGATATTACGTTGAAGACGTTTAGCGAAATGTTTAGGAAAAGCGAAAAGGAAAGTCAAATAAACCAAGTGCGTACGTAGGTACAATATACATGTAGTTGCTTGAAGGACGGATCTTCTCAGTTCCGACCATAAAACTACGAAAACGTAGAGCAAACAACGGCCTACTTAGCTAAATTTGTGTGCCGAAAACGCAAACACAGTTTACTTACTCCCAAAGTTTACTTTGGGGTGAGATGACCTGACCCCTACTGTTTAGGGGTGTCACAATGAAAAAACAACGCCCCTGCCAGATCCTCGCAAAGTGACAACGCCAGATTATAAACTGGCCGAGCTAAGGGTTAACAATTTATTTACTGAGGCAAAAAGTTCATAACTTTCTTTGGATTTGAATAATCATTGAATATTTTGTAAAGATTATAGCCAGGCTCAAACAATTAATTTCAAATGCAGCTAAAGCCTTCTAAGGATATTATAAGAAGGCAAGTACCTATCCAATTTAGAATGCCAAATTGATAGTGTTATGTCAGATCAATACCTTAATTATTTTGAAGTAGGTTGTTATTTATTTAGGTTTTTAACCGACTTCGAAAAGGAGGAGGCTATCAATTCGACTGTATGTTTTTTTTTTTTCTTTTTTTTTTCTATGTTTGTTACGCGATTACTCCGCCAATTTAGAATTGTTTTTGATGATTCTTTTTTTGGTTGGTAGGTCATATCTCATAGTAATTTTTTTATCGACATTGATTCAGTGCTTTTTGAAAAATCTACAAAAATATCAACAAATTCAATGTACATTGTAAACATTGTACAGTGCCACCAACTTAGCTGTTACGGTGGGCAACATTGGAACTACAGTTATTTCTTGGTGAATTTCATACTTTGTTCTCCACTAGCGACGCTGTCAATTAAACAGCAAACATCACAAATCTACTACTGGCAAACATAGAGGAACAGACTTCAAAAAACAAAGAAGTGTCTCCATGGCGACCATGCCCTGTTGTTTTTCGTTAAATTTTTAATGACCACAGAGTATTTGAGTCGTAATATTAAACAGTGTCGTGTATTTAGTATTACATATTTTATATAGTGTTCAATAGCGTCAAACAAGCCAGTCAAGCAGAGCTAATCATGCACGGTCAAGTCAAACTCATGCACCAGTAAAGTGGTGGAGGCTTTCCAAGAGGCTTTTATGGAGTTTTGGACCCTTATTAGGGTTTATTATTCCTTTTTAGGGTTCCGTATCCAAAGGGTAAAAACGGGACCTACGGGATATGTAGGTATAAGCGTCAAACTTGGCATGATTATAGTACACACTCTAAAGTATAACAGTAGGTAATAAATAATGGCAAAGTGTGAGTCAGTGACAAATGTCTGTTCAATACCATGTTAACCAACGTAGAGCGCAGTCGGTACTTGGATGGGTGACGGGGCAAGGAAGTTATTAGGGTATATATACCATCCTTGGTGACGGGTGATGGCACCTGGACGTGATGTATTTTTGCACTTTTTGTATTTTATGGTGGTACGGAAGTTACGGAACGTACGCGAGCGCGCTCAGTGCGCGAGCCCGACACGCACTTTTTTATCTCTGCGGAATAAATCCGACAAAAAATTTAAAAATAAAGACAATTTTTAGATAAAAAAAGAACCGACTTCATGATTATACCTTCATTTACAAAATGAAACTAAAAAGTAGAAAATAATATTTAAATAACTTCAAAGCAATGAGCATTAAAGGACAATCAACGAAATTATTAATACATATATTACCTACTGTTGGCGACCGGCGGATGCAGAAGCGAGTGAAAAGCACCAAAAAACCGTTTTTAAAAAGCCTTTATTCAGAGAAAACTATGTTCCTATTTCTTCTAGCTATTCGAATAATAATTTTTAAATATATTGACGCGCCGTGTCAGTCGTCCTTCGCCAGCCTCCTGCTCGCCCATAAAGGCTGCACTCTACCGAGGAGGCTGGTGTAGGATGACTGGCTTTAACGCTGCGTAGCCAACATTCTCCACCCTGTGTCACAAGACACTCAAACGGGCTACTCTAGTTACTGGCCTGGTAAATATCCGGTCATTAGTTCTCACGTCAACCGTGCGTACTCGACCGTCACTGCTGCTGTACGCCTTTTCTATTATACCCTTTGGCCAGGTGTTGCGGGGTGAATTCGGGTCCACTAAGATGACCAGATCACCTTCTTTCAAGTTAACAGTCTCCTTTTGCCATTTAGGTCGTGAAATTATATCAGGCAAATACTCCTTGACCCATCGCTGCCAAAACATATCGCTTAATCTTTGTGCGATCCTCCACATCTTTCTCAAATATAGGTCACCGTCATCAAATACTCCGGGTATAGGTAAATTTGAGCTAGACCCAATAAGGAAATGGTTTGGAGTCAAGGCTTCCGGATAGTTGGGGTCGACTGACACGTGCGTAAGTGGTCTACTGTTAACTATGTTTTCTACTTCGATAAGAAATGTTACTAGGGTCTCATCTCGAGGTGCTCTTTCGTTTAAAATAACCTTCAATGATGTCTTGACGCTTCTGATAAGCCGTTCCCAAGCTCCTCCTTTGTGCGGACTAAGTGGCGAGTTAAAAATCCATGACACTCCTTTGTTAGTAAGTTCATCACATATTCTACTCTGATCGAGTTCTTGAAGTGCTTTTTTTAGTTCGGTTTCTGCTCCTCTCAGGTTTGTTCCGTTATCAGAATAAATAAATAATGGCCATCCTCGGCGACATGCCATGCGACGCAAAGCCATAATAAAGGAATCAGTTGTAAGTGATGATACTACTTCAATAAAAATGGCTCGCACCGTCATACAAGTGAATAACATTCCATAACGTCGCTCTCTGCGACGGCCCACCGTTACTTCCATTGGTCCGAATAAATCGACTCCACAGTGAGAAAATACACGTTGATGATGCGCTAGTCTGGCTGGAGGTAGGTCTGCCATACGTGGTACTGTTGGTTCAGCCCTTCGCATGCGGCAAAGCAAACATTTCGAAGCAACAGCTCTTACTGTGGGTCTTATATTTATCATCCAGTATTTTTGTCTGATTTCATTGACCACCGTCTCGTTGTTTCCATGCGCAAATCGTTCATGATAATATTTTGCTATCAACTTCGATACCTGATGGTGACCATCTAAAATCACAGGTCGTTTTGTTTTTATATTTATGTCTGCAGCGGCTTCTATGCGTCCTCCTACACGAAGAATATTGTATTTATCTAAATAAGGTGTAAGCGATCGTATTCTGCTGTTAGGCTGTATTTGTTCGTTGTTTTTCAATAAACGTATATCTTTTTCAAAAGTCTGCTGTTGTGTAAAACGTATCAACAGTTCTTCAGCTCGCTGCATCGTTTTAACGTCAATCTCAACTTCTGTCATTTTTCTACATCTTTGAATAAATTGTATTACGTATGCTGTCGATCGCAGAAGACGAAGCCATGATGAAAATCGCATGGGATCAGGAACAGTAGGTAGTGGGTCGGTTTCGTGTATAAGAAATATCATTTCTAAAACATTTTCATCAACTAACCTTTTTTGCGAGTCTGGTGCAAATTTTGACCACTCTGTATTCTTTTCGTAAAGAAAATTTGGACCACGAAACCATTCATTGTTATTGTGTAACTCATAGCTATTCATTTTAGTGCCTTTATCAGCTATATTCAGATTTGTAGGCAAGTAGTACCAGTCGTGAGGTTCACTTTTATCATCTATCTCGCCGAGACGATTAGCTACGAATGTTTTATAATTTCGGTTAGGATTTTTGATCCAATGTATTACAGTCATAGAATCACTCCAGTAATAAGTTTTATCAGGTATCAGCCGGCTTTCTTTTCGGATCGTACTGGCGAGACGACAACCCAAAACAGCACTTTGCAATTCTAACCTCGGTATTGTTTCTGATTTAAGAGGTGCAACGCGACTCTTACTAGCAATAAACGATACGCGTACGTTTTCATTGTTGCTATGCACACGCCAAAATGCAACGGTAGCATATGCGGCTGGACTTGCATCACAGAAAATATGCAATTCAGTTTCTGTTTTAGTTGGTTTTATATCGATCAAATATTCTCTTGACATTTTTTGAGAACTTTCATATTGACGGAAATGCCATCTTGGTATGCGAATCTCTTTGAGTTTACTTAATTGATTAATCCATTTTTGGAACGGAACTACTTGCTTGTCATTTATTTCGTCGTTCCAGTCTACGTTTGACTTCCAAATATCTTGCATGATAATTTTTGCTTGAATCGTGTAAGGTGTAAGCAACCCATAAACGTCGAAGATAGACATAACTATTCTTAGTACTTCTCGTTTTGTTGGTTTTCGTTCACCTTTCAATATTTTTTCAGAAATGCGAGCTAACGAAATGTTGAACCCGAACGTGTCAGTCTTTGGATACCATAGAAGGCCGAGTGTGCGTTCATATTTCTCGTCGTCTATTTTAAAATTGACTACGGTGTCACTCAATGAGTCTTTGGGTAGACTCTGGCATACAGCTGGTTCATTTGACGTCCAGTTCCTCATTTCGAAATTGCCCTGTTTGTGGATGTAGGTAACTTCTGTAATAGTCTTTTGTGCATTCTCAATAGTGTCGAAGGAGTCGATATAATCGTCCATATAGTGACTTTTTGTTATAGCAATTACTGCGTTGGGCATCTGGTTTTTAAAACGCAGCCCGTTCTTATTTTTTATATGTTGCGCGATGAATGGAGAACAGTTTGCTCCAAATATAAGTGACGTCATGACGCATTTCTGAATGGATTCGTTGGGATTTTCCCGCCACAAGAATCTTAATGCATGTTGATCCTCAGGTCTTATCTTCACGCGAAGAAACATATCTTTTATGTCACCGGCGACTCCTATGGGTCGTTCTCGGAATCTTAACATAATGCCCAACAGTGATTGTAATAAATCTGGTCCTTGCAGTAAATAATCGTTCAAGGAGTGTCCTCCAGAAGTAGCTGCGCCGTCAAAAACTAGACGCAATTTCTTTTTGTTAGGATTATCTACGCCAAAATGAGGTAAGTACCATAATTTAAGCGAATCATCTTCATCATATCTCAGTTTTTTAGCGTAATCATTTTCAAATAAATGTTCTACTCTTTCTTTATATCTTGCAGCGAATCCGGCATCGGAACTCATCCTTTTCTCTACAGACTTAAGCCGACGAAAAGCATTTGAGTATGAATCTGTCATTTTAGCATCTCTATCTTTCCAGGGTAGACCGACTTCCCATTTTCCGTCTTGGAGTTTAGCTGTTTCGTCCAATATTTGTATCGCTTCTAACTCTTGTTTATTCTGTCTGGGCTTTTCCCAGACTCCGATGCTTTCAAAGGCAAACGACTTTTTAATAATATTGTCCAATTCATCTTTATCAAATTTTGCTTTAGAAGCTGGTCGGCATCGTGATGCTGTAACCATAACGCAGTCTTGAGAGATTGATGATAAGCTTGGTTGACGCCGTATGGGACAGACGCCATGAACACACCATCCTAATGGTGTCAACGTTGCGCACGGTTCATTCTTGGTGCGAAATATGGTTTTAACAGGTATAATCAAATTATAGTTATCTTGCCCGATTAGTAATTTTGGCTTCACATTTTCAGTGCATAATAATGAACCTTGTTCGCGTAATGGCTTCAAATGATCATATTTGTTTATGTCAATATTCGAAATTTTTTGAGTTGGTAGATTCAACTCATTTATTTTACTTGCGCTGAGTCGGAATGATTCTTTCTTTGAAACGAGTTCAAAATTTACTATCTCACTCTCACATGTCAGTTCAGAATTCCAGGCTCCTCGTACGGAAAGTTTCTGTTTCTTGCCGTGTAAATTAATTTGATCGGCAATATCGGCAGATATCAGGGATACAGATGCACCGTCATCGAGTAGCGCATGCGTACTAATCTGCACTCCTGTTGGACCCTTGAGTGTCACGGGCACAACTTTTAAAAATACGCAGGATTTCTTATCGGCAATCGCGTGAGCTACAATCTTACTATTTGAAGAGCATTCTTCATCAGCTTTGCTATTACTGCAGCTCATTTCATTTTTATTTAGCAGCACGTTAGCGTTAGTATTTATGTTTGCATTATCGGTAGGGCTTCCAACTGAATCTTCTTTAGACTTGTCATTATTTTTGAATGTCCAGTGGAGAAGACGGTGATGTAGCAGACCGCATTCATCTACATCGCATGCAGCCGCCGAGCAGGTATCTCTATTATGAATACCCAGTAGGCATTTTTGACAAATTTTGTTGGTGCGTATGAATCGCCATCTGTCTTTTCTTAGAGCTCGCTTGAATTTGGCGCAATTCGGTAGCTCATGATTAAAACCACGACAAAAGTGACATTTGTTAGACGCTTCAGGATTACTGCCTAGAAGTACGGCGTGCAATTTCTTTTCTTCTGGTCTCTTCTTGTAATCAGGCTGAGTATATAAATAACTTAGTCCAGCAGACGAGATTTTGTTTGCTTCGCAATAGAGAAAATCAGACAGTAGCTCTAGCTTAGCTTTGTCATTAGGGTAGTTATTCACGCTGTAGTAGTCAGCCCATTTGTTAATGAGTGCAGTAGGACATTTTGATAGTACTAAAGTCATCAATTCTGGACTTCTTAGATAATCAATTTGCTTAATGGCTTGAACTGCTGTGACGAAATTTTTGATCCTTATTGAAAACGTCACAATTTCAGTGTGATAATTTGGCGGCAATGTTGTAGTTTTTCTAAGTTGCGTAGTTATTTTGTGCATGATCATTTCTGGTCGCCCATGCCGAAGTTCTAAAGCTTCGATTATAGTGTGCGGGGTGGTGTTTCCAATGAGCAGGGAAGATACGGTTTCTTTTGCCTCTCCACGAAGGGATTTCCGCAATCTCCACATGTTTTCAGCGTCACTCAAGTTGCACAATTTGGTCGATTCTTCGTAGGCTTGCTTGAATGCCAGCCACTCTATAGGGTCTCCGTGGTACTGTGGGAGATCCTTCGAAGTTGCAAATCTTGCGAGCATCTGCTTATTCTGTGTGTTTGACTCTTTAATAGCACTTGTTAAGTGATTAAAATGAACTGCGCTAACGATAGGAACGTCGCACTGAGGAGAAATATCTTCTTGATGGTTTTGTATATTGTCTTGGTTGTCTCGTTCAAACCAGTGATGTACTTTGTTCACTGAATTTTCTACGGATTTACCTGAACTTCCCCTTCTGCTTCCACCTTCGCTTTCTAGTGCAGCTAAATCTGCAGCTAGCTTTTTCTCGATGAGCTCTGTCTCTATGGCTGCTCGTGCCTGTGCAGCTTCGAATTCCAATTTCTTTTTTCTAGCCTCAATCGACGCTGCGGAACTTTTAGATAAGGCAACGGATTTTTGTGGATCTTCATTCTGTGCGTCTAATTCTGCGGCCTTCATCCTTGCGGTTGCGCTGCGTGTAATCATTATAGTGCGCGATGTGCTAGGCGGAGTCCTCAACATTAGACACGATAATCACTCTGCTTCCACAGATCCGGCTCGAAGGACTTTGTTGGCGACCGGCGGATGCAGAAGCGAGTGAAAAGCACCAAAAAACCGTTTTTAAAAAGCCTTTATTCAGAGAAAACTATGTTCCTATTTCTTCTAGCTATTCGAATAATAATTTTTAAATATATTGACGCGCCGTGTCAGTCGTCCTTCACCAGCCTCCTGCTCGCCCATAAAGGCTGCACTCTACCGAGGAGGCTGGTGTAGGATGACTGGCTTTAACGCTGCGTAGCCAACACCTACTTATATACATATTTACAATTTATAATCAGTTATTTTTGGAGTCGGTGCCAGCCAAAGCAAAAATAACCTTAATAGATACCTACTTGATTTATTATTATTATTAATTTATTAATATTTATGATATGAATGTGAAATAGAGATAAATATAAAAGAATTCGAACGAAGGCTAATAATTGAAAAGAAGCGCATTAAAATTTATATGCATTTAGACACAACCGTCAACGTGAATTCCGCACATCAGCTGTGAGACTACAGGTGCCAAAAATTAAACTTCAGTTCAGAAAACATAATATCCAAATAGACTGTAGAAAAATATTTTCCTACAAAGGCAGGATTAACCCTTTGCTGGCACCGACTCCAAAAATAACTGATTATGAATTGTAAATATGTATAAGTAAGTAATATATGTATTAATAATTTCGTTGGTTGTCCTTTAATGCTCATTGCTTTGAAGTTATTTAAATATTATTTTCTACTTTTTAGTTTCATTTTGTAAATGAAGGTATAGTCATGAAGTCGGTTCTTTTTATTTCTAAAAATTGTCTTTATTATGATTGTAATTATTTTTAACTGAAAGTAAATGCCGATATCGTGTTTTTTAAAGTATATTTCTACATTGAACATATTGTTTTATGGAATATGAACGGTAATAATTTTATTTATAAGCGCTCCACTGAATTTGCCTTTCGTTCGTTCGTAATTCGTTCAGGTGGCTGTGAGATTCTAATTTTCTAATGTACTACGGAGCTCCTTATTTTTTCATCACAGTGATACTGATGAATCCCTTGAAAGGGTAATCTTGTCCGTGAAACCGTAAAAATAATTTTATCAAACAATTTATGAGAAAAGTTCGTAAGTGCTTATTTCGTACTGGGCGCGACTCGACGTTGATTAAAATCTTAATTACGACCAAGTTTTCGGGATTAATTTTATAATCTTCATCTCTGTACCTGGTTCTGTCATGAATCGTATATTTTATTCATTCATACCAAAAACTTTGTCGATCATATTATAATTAAAATTCAGGTAAAACCTTATAATCTATAACTATTGACGTAGGGTCTTTTGTACGTCATCATCATCATCATTTCAGCCATAGGACGTCCACTGCTGGACTTAAGCCTCCCCCATCGATCTCCAAAAGGGCCGGTTGGAAGCGGCCTGCATCCAGCGTTTCCCTGCGGTCTCTTTTAGGTCGTCTGTCCATCTTGTGGGTTGACGTCCTACGCTTGCCGGTCCGTGGTCTCCATTCGAGAACCTTTCGGCCGTATCGGCCATCTGTACTGTGTGATATGAGCCCTGCTGCTGATTACTTATGACTTAACTTTCTTTCGTCTACGGATCTCCTAATTTTTTTTGTACGTAAGTACGTTGTATCTAAAAACTTTGACATTAATAAAAATAATAGTAACTATTAATTCGATCGTCATATCATTTTCTAACACAGCCAGTGGCACTCAGGGATCGTGTAGCTTTTTATCGATGAAATAATTTTCACGTTCGATTGAGAGCTTACCTCGTACAAATAATATAAATGCACAAAGTCACAAACTTGACCCTTAAATTTCACCCCTCTACTATACTAATGTACCTACAAGTTTAATGTAGACAACTAAAAGTACTATTTGGATGTTAAACTAGTTAAATTTACGCTCGGGGTGTCCACCCGGATTGCGCAGGTTCAAATCCTGGCGGTCGTAATTTTTTTTAATTGTCTATTAAATTAAATTTATAAGTCCGAAAAGTGAGAAACAACCACAGACCTCGCATTAATGTTTAACCGACTTCAAAAAAAGAGGAGGTTCTCAATTCGATTGTATTTTTAATGTTAGTTACCTCAGAACCCGGTCATTCATATACCGATTTGAAAAACTATTTGAAAGGATATACTTTCAGATCAATTACCTCATCAGGGACCTCTGTACAATAGAAATTTCATCAAAATAGTTTCAGTAATTTGGTTTTTAAATCAAAATTACTGAAACATTTGTTTGACATAATTTTGTCATCCAAACGAAATTGCGTATTCTACTAACACTGAAGTCAGTTTTGAAATTGATGATTATGATTGTGTCTTAAGTCAGTTTAGAAACTGGATCTAAATAATTGTTTATGTAGGCATAAAAATATTCTAGCTTTTAAATTATTGCTAAATGTATGGGAAGAACAATTAAATAAAAAAAACTTAAAATACTACGATTGAAATTAAAACGGCGGACAACATTTTAGAATTGTCTGCAGTTTAGAGAATCCTGGAGTATAATTGGTATCATTGTGGCCTTACATTTTTAAATAATTTTGATACATTTCGAAGAGATCGGATCTGCATGATCTAATTCCCTCCTGCCTATTTTTCTATCAGACTAGCCAGAGCGGGCTCAAAAAAATTGACACCGCTTTATGGTTGATATTCCAAAAACCCGTACGAAGCGCTTTGATTCCACTTTTATTATGCGAACTTCTAGTCTGTGGAATGCGCTGCCTGAATGGGTGTTCCCCGATTGTTACAATCTGGGTGTCTTCAAATCACGAGTGAATCGGTTTCTTCTAAGCAAGCGTGCTCCACAGTAGACCGCATCAGGCAAGCTGGCGGTCAAACGCAGGCTTATGACAAAAAAAAACCAAACATAACTAGAGCTAGCTATAATGTCTATTTTTATAGAGGTCACCTCATTACGCTCTACATTAAGGATCTTTGACCTACTCTCGCCATTTTCACACATTACCAGTGTAGTAACAGTAAAGTTTATTGAGTCTTAAAGGTGGGTAAGTATTTTCTTATGGAGCCATAAGTATAGTGAACATACCTATTCTGCACTTGGCAGAATATAAAAATCTGTCTAACCAATACACTGTTCATTAAATGCCAAAAGATATAATAATATTATGTCGACGTTATTCCAATGACTGTAGGCGCTTTAAAATCAGACAAAAAATGACAAATCAGTTGTGATATAGCTCAAAAAGCACTGTGCTAGCAATTACCCTGAATGAAACCATTTTCTTTTTAATATTCCACCGCTACCAGCTAAGAATTTCACTTTAAAAACCTAGCAAAGATGATCTTAATTAACGGTTTTTATTCTGTTTATAAGTAAAAAAAAATAACTCAAATACTAAGAACATTATGTAATTTTTTTTTTAAGTAATGTAAATGCGAAAGCACCAAAGATACGAGAGCGGTATCTAATGAATTTTGGTTTTGACGCTGTGGTATTTAAATGAAAGAAAAAACAACTTAATATTAACAACTTATTATGTAAAAAACATTTTCAGTAGGCGTAAAGGTAAGGTACAACATTTCCTTTAAACATAATTAACTCAGGAAAAATCTGTTTACTGTAATTATCTTATCATCTATACTATAATATTATAAAAAGGAAAGATTTGTTTGCATTGAATAGGCTCCGAAACTACAGAACCGATTTGAAAAAATCTTTCACTGTTGGGAAGCTACACTATCCCCAGGTAACATAGGCTATATTATTTTATTTTTTAAATAAGGGATTCTTACAATTTTGACTTTGCGTGTTTGAGACAGGACAACGTCTGTCAGGTCAGCTAGTATTATATATTTTACAAAAATGGGATCGTTACTAAAACTCCAATAATGTAACCCAAGGTGTAAAAAAATAAGACTTACACCCGTGCGAAGCCGGGGTGCGTTGCTAGTTTTAATGATAAAGAGAAAAAACAACATTTCAATGGGTACATACTATCTATTATTGCAAACATACTCCGTCATCAGTTCGTATTATGACTGACGAAAAGTAATTCCATCCACCGAGAAAGTCTCAAAGCGAAAAACAAATACAAAAACAACGTCATCTGTTGAAAGAAAAATTGCCCCTTCCATATTCCGCTCCGATGAAAATATTCGAGAAAAGTTAGGCCGTTCCCAAGCGTCAAGAGGACTTTTAATTCCTTGTTTTTGTCAAACTGCAACATTGTGTTATAAAAAGCCTGTGAAAGTTCCCAAGGTTTTATTCGAGGGTTTGTGGGGTAGAGGCGACCGCGGGCGCGTAACTTTGTTACACTTACTGCCACTGTAAGTCACCCGACATAATGGGAAATCCTTTTTTATTTGGCATGGGCATTCAGTGTTTTGTAGGCGGGAAGATGCCCACGTTTTTGGAAAAGGTAAAACTTTACGTATGGAGATATAGGAAAATTACTGACTTCTCGGAAAGATAATTATTGTAACCAAATTTTACAACTTTACTATTGTATTCAAAACCTAATTTTATTGAAACTTATGATAGTAACTTCTAACGTCTGCATTTGAATTAATAGTAATCTACGTTAATTTGTAAGCGAAGTAAAATTGCAATCCAATTAAGCTTCGTTTATAATCATTAATTACTTTTGGCCCGTGCTTGCCCTGCCGTTTGCATTTATTATTTTGTGAGCTCTCTCTAGAATTTTAATCGTGTTTGCAGTGTCAACGTCTGTAAAGAAGCTATGATAGCATCGTTTGGTTCGCTTGCAGAGTTAATTTTAAGCAAAGCGAAATTTATTTACAAGCCTGTTTATTGCATGCTTGCGATTTATTCCCATTTCAACTGGAACTATATTAAAATGTTAGTTAGCTCGGCAAACAAAGGAGCTTTGTTTACCGCATTTCACCGACCCCTTCAAACTAGCTGACCAGACAGCGATGTAACGTATTAGGTAGTATACATAGTAGTAGCTCGAACGCTCAAATGCGGTATATTCCCGAAAATAGGGTAAAATTTGGGAGGTATATTCAAAGTTTCACATGCAGCTGGCGCTCGCAGCTGCCCCGAGCACAAGTTTTTGTGCGCGACTGGACAATGTATACCAGCCGCGTGGCATTGCGACTACGCCGCCGATTGTCCCGATGGTTCAGACGAGCACCAGTGTGGTAAGAGCATGTTCCAAAACGGGACAGCATGAATTGGCATGATCCAGATGGAACAAGGTTCAAAATTTCACTCGGAGCATGACAGTATCATCGGGCTCCAGATTACCATTTCATCGACCTTTCACGATGCCGCGACTTGGGTTTGCAATTACTCGTCGTTTGGTTAGGTTGCTCCGGTAATAGGCAAACATTCGTTCAAGTTTGATCCTAGACACGTATGTCTAATGGCTCGAACAATAACACGATTTCAAGGGTTTTCCTATAATGTCATTTAGGTAGGTATAATTCCTGTATATATTTTTGTTGCAAAAGAAGCGTTTGTCAATACGACGAACGCTTCTTTTCGCGCAAAGTCGTACAGTTGAATACGAAAGCAGATGCGACAAAAGGGGAGAATGATGAAAGCGAAACATTGTGTTTATCGTGTCTATTTGCATCACACTTAGCATGAGCATGAATTGGGTTGGCAGAAGTGGAGCCGTGCGGCGCGGATGAATTCACGTGCCGTGGCAAGCCTGGAGAATGTATCCCCCTGACGTGGATGTGTGACGACAACGCCGACTGCTCCGATGGATCCGATGAGAAAGCATGCAGTAAGGGTTTACATTCATTATACATATAGCTATAAACTGTTCGCTGGATCTAAGCTGTCCCTAAAATCATAAAGCTTTCGTACTGTTCTAGAACTTTTTTTGTGCCTTACGGTTCAATTTAAATCTGATCACAGGAATGGCTTAGATTTTGCGCGTGACTTCATTTACGTGCTGGTTTTTTTGAGACGCTCACATTTTTGTTTACGATTCTGAGTTGACGAGATATTTCAAAAAGCTCTACAAATGCTCTTGATAAAAGTTTTGTACAACAAGGATGAAATTCATTAGCTCCAATGGAGCACTCGTTAAATGGAGCAACTCAGTTAAGCCTTCTAGTACAAAGTTCAACCGTTATCCACCATTTTAATATTCGCCCGAAGTTGATAAACTTTAAGTACTTCGTCATTAAATGAACTTTGCCAAAATCTTGATAGCGGTTGGTCTAAATTCAGAGATCGGGAGTAATTATGTAAACATACATTCGTAAACTAGAGCAAAACTTGACATAGTGTTCACAGCGGTAGAGTAAAGCAGAAATTGCTGGCCAAGTTTGCCATTAATTTGCGAGTTCACACTAAATAAAAAAAAACCTTTTTTCAGCTATCTGATATCCACACCTTTTTGTTACTGTAGCTATGATGTGTAAACAAAAATAAGTTAACAGCTGTGCCTTGTTAACCTAGTATGTAACATTAAATTATGGAATTATTATTTGAATTGCATTTGTAGACTTACCTAATTAGTGTTTACATGGTTTGTATAATTACTCCAGACCACCTGTTTTATCAAAACAGCGTACATAAATAGGACAGTAATGCATTATTTATCTATTGTAAGTACATATATTTCAAAAACAATAGATCTAAAATGCAAACTTAAATTAGGAAAATTCTATCATTATATATAGGTTTACTTACATACTTAATTGAATATGCTATTCAAGCTCAGCTCTGAATAAAGTATACATATACCAATATTTAGTAACGACTCTACAAAGAACGGATTTCAAATTGCGAAAATTACAAAAAAAAAATTTTTGGATTTCAATAAAAGATGCAAAACTAAAGCTTGTTCAAAATTGTTTTTTCTGTACGCACAATTGCAATAACATTTTGCAGTTCTATTTAGTTTGATTGGATTTCATTTCACTAGCATGTTTTTAATATGATCATTGGCACATAATTGGCTGCATTGTACTACCGTTATCTTTGTGGAAATTGCATGAGACCGACCCAGATACTTTATCTATTTTAGTACAAGTAAAGGGTAAAGAGCTTAATATCATTGGACTAGTTTCAATAGGTACTACTAAAATGTAAAGGCCGACGCATACAGTTTCTTCGGCCGGGACTGGGACGTGACGTGCATCGTTCACAACAAGCAGGTGGTTTTAAAACATAAGTACAGTGACGGCAATGATAATTTTCACGATATTTTTCCCGTCCCGGGTGTGCCACGTCGTCGTCCTGTATGTGCACTCGTGGTGCATGGTGGTCTATGAAACGATGTTTCCAAAAACTGTCGTCCCTTTCCGTCCGGGGTAAAACACGTAATGTATGCATTGGCCTTTAATCTGTAAGTAATTGTTTGAGACGTGTTGGTCCCTAAGTAGACATTTACTGACCTACTTAGGTACCAACCTATTTCATATAGACATATTTTTTATTATACTAGCTTCATATTTTTGGGTTCTGAATGTGTCTTTTTCAATGAGAAACGATGAAAATCAGTGAAGTTAGTTCTTGAGAGAAACTGTTAAATTCTCTTAAAATACCTTCCAATATTTTGTTGAAGTAAACAGTGGGGTTTCCAAGTCAAACTTTAACTATTCCTCTTAGATATTGACGGTACCAATCAATCATTGGGGTGGGGCCCCACCGAGGCAAACACTCTTGTATTCTATCAACGGCCGCCTCATCCGTTCATAAATTCTTATCTGGCCGCACCGGACCTGCCTTAAAGGTTGAGTGATGACGTAGCGTGTATATTTTGGACCCATAAGCTGTCTGGCAAAATATCTTAGTATGATTACATAGGCGCCCCTATCCCTGCCGTCTGAGCCTCCAAATTTACGTCGGCGTTTGCCTGAAATATGAAACGTTTCATGAAGTTCCTCGACTCTCATTATGGCTCCAAGAATGTCTGGATCCACGCTGCATTTCATACACTCACACTACAATACACTGCGTTGAAAAACAACTGTTACATTCGTCTACTCTTGGGAGGAATTTAATTAAATGTAAGGACAACCCGCTCGCGAACGACCGACAGTAATATTTTCACAAAAAGAAATCTCCAAGAATTATACGCATTCAGCAAGATAATGAAACTAGTTCAACGACGATAAAGTACCGCAGTAGCAGCGCTCATTTGGCTTAAGAAAATTATTCCTACTTTATTTAATTACTAGCCACTTAAGATGCAAATTACCTGAAGAGAATTTTAATCTACCTTGCACTTTTACACGAGTATATTTTCTTTTTATAGAGTTCTTTGTGTCGAAGTAAATTAAAAGTATCACGTATTTGCTTCCCATGAAGCAGCCTGCATGAATATTAATAGTTAACAAGTTGTAAACTTCCCAAGTTTTCGATGAGGTCTAATAAAACTTTTGCTACGTAGATGAGACTTGTCGGTCGGACGAGTTTACCTGTGGCAACGGGAAGTGTATTCAGGCCCGATGGGTGTGCGACGGAGACGACGACTGTGGCGACAACACTGATGAAGCCAAGTGCCCGGCGCCCACTTGCCAGCCTCAAACACACTTCTCCTGCGCGGACGGACATTGCATCTCAGCCTGGTGGCGGTGCGATGGAGACCTTGACTGCCCCGATAATAGCGATGAATTGGTAATAGTTTTTTTAAATAATTTCATATACTTTAGTGCTAAAAACGTGAACAAACTGTCTTCCCCTTCAGTCTTAGCTGGCGACTGGCCGGTACACGACCTATCTTGCAAGCGCTTGAACTGGCGCGGAACTGGCTCCCGGCTCTATGCCACGTGTTCGGAGCTGTTCTAATTTTCCAGCAAATTCTCAAGATAACTTAATCTCCCAAAATTCCATAACTTAATGCTTTAATATCCCCAAAATGGTTCACGAGCTTTGGGGTTTTGCCATGACGTCATCTAGCAAACTTTATTTGTGGCGTTTCCGGTGTCTAAGCTTAGATGTTTGTCAACTCCATGTTTGTGATATTTACGCACTTCTGTTAGATCTTCGTCACGAAAATATTTTTTATTGGGATTTGTGTTGAAAACTGTATAGTGCGCGGTGTACTGCGTAAGTAAATGCTATTGCAATGAGAGGCGCGCTGGAAAGGGAAAGCTTCCTTAGCTTGAAAAATGACTGCTTCCGCATTTTAATGGCAACACTTAAATTATTCCAGGGTTGCGCTCAACAACCAAAAGTGCGATCACCGTGCATATCATCAGAGTTCGAGTGCCACGACCGGATGACCTGCGTACACCACGCGTGGGTCTGTGACGGAGACCGGGATTGCCCCGACGGAGGCGACGAAGCTCCTGAAGTATGCAGAGGGAACATCACCTGCAGACCAGACCAGTTTCAGTGCAAGGACCACAGCTGTATACCTGGAGCGTTGTACTGCAACGGAGACAAAGACTGTCCCGATGGTAGCGATGAGTTGAACTGCAGTGAGTATTTCTGTTTCCTTTTTTCTTTACTGGCCTTGGCGTAGCTCGACTAGGATTTATACCAGATCACCGAAATTAAGACAACGGAAAACGACCCGAAGGGATGACCATCATCCCTTAGAAGACGGGGCGGCCTTTGTTTTGGGATGCTACATGTATCGACACAACACACGTGACATGTGACGAAGACAAGGGTCTGTAACTAGTGTATGTTGCCATTGGTATTGAGACGTGGTCCTACACATTTTTTACAACAAGCGTTTATTTAGATGGTTTGTTTTTATTTAAGAAGGTAGATACTTATATACCTAGATTGTATTTGACAACTGGAAGACCCTTATTGCATCTTTCCAAACATATTCTGCAATATTTCAGCAAAATTCGGTTAGGAGGAACAAGTTCTTATTCAGCTTCCTAGATTTGATCTAAACAAATTAAAATACATTGCAAGTCAAATAAAAGCAAAGAATAAAAATGAAAATAGGATTGAATTTTAGTTGTTTCAAACCCAATAATGGAACAGTTTGAGATTGTCAAATAAACAATTCGGTAAATCTATTCATAGAATTATTATGACGAGTAAGGTTTTAGCTTTAAAGTAAATCAGGCAATATTAAGTTTGACATAAAAAGCGGTTAAATATATGCCAGATTATGTCTATGTCTGGTTTTTAATGTTTTATAACAAAGAAACTTGTTATAATGTGATTTTTTATTATTTTCAGCACGACCAAAAACAGTATGCGATAAGAAAACAGAGTTCGACTGCGGCGGCGGCATGTGCATACCGCTGTCCAAGGTTTGCGATAAGAAACCCGACTGCCCTAACTTTGAGGACGAGCCAAAAGATCGGTGTGGAGAAAACGAATGCGCAAAAGGCAACGGTGGGTGCACGCAGAAATGTGTCGACATGCCCGTGGGATACTACTGCGACTGCGATAAAGGATACAAGCTTACTGATAACAGAACTTGTGAAGGTAAATATTGACACATTGATACAAATTTTGTTTTTATGCAAATTTACCTACGCGAGCTTTTATCACATACATTTACCAAACACATATTTAGAGGATAAAAGATGAAGACAAAATGAAATCTGTCAGATTAATTTATTGAATGAAACATCACCGTTCATTCTATATTAGATACCAAGAACCCAACAAAAAAATGTTATCTTTTCTGTGCAAGAACCCTACACAAGGTACAATAAAAGCTGGAGCGAAGTCTTTGCTGTAGATCGAGAAAAGGAATCCCGGTGGCGTCCATTTGTTCATGTTACCGGAGCCACTACTGTGACCCCTCATAACAATTGCAGATAGAAGACTACTGTTTAGAGATGTATTGATAATTCAGTGGGTGGCGTTCGACTTCACCGCCACCGCATGCGTTGGTTAACCCTAACTTTGAGCGTCAGCGGCTGGAGAAGGAAACCATAGCACGGTGGTAGGATACTTTCTAGTCTCCG
Source organism: Agriopis aurantiaria (assembly GCA_914767915.1). Taxonomy (NCBI): domain Eukaryota; kingdom Metazoa; phylum Arthropoda; class Insecta; order Lepidoptera; family Geometridae; genus Agriopis; species Agriopis aurantiaria. The sequence goes on along the minus strand of OU611983.1, from coordinate 7,110,403 downwards.
GCAGGTTAACTACCACCCTCAAGTTGAAAATCTGACTTCAAGCACTTAAAAGTGTCCGGAAGTTTACCCATTTCAGATTATAGGTGTATTTTTTATTTTTGACTACACCTCCCTTACATATTACGATTTGGATATTTCAAGGCTAGAGTGAAAAGATATCTTCTAGAACGACGTGATCCATCTTGGGCCACACCGTTGTTTACCACCAGGCAAGTTGGTGGCCAAACCTCGATCTATTTAAATCTATATTAAAAAAGTAAATTTGCCAATTTAAGTAAGACAAAGACTAACATTTTATTGTAGACAAGTCAAAAAATTTAGCGACCGGTAGGATGCGAACCTGCACCATCGGGTATGCGCCCCGATCGTTCTATTCACTAATCAACGGCTGCCCCTGCCGGCCGGCTGCTTAGTGGCAAATTTTTGAATAGTCTATACTCTATACCTAACTTTTAAATAGTATATCCTCAAATGTAGAACAACACTTACATTATTTTAAAGCAAGTCATCAAAGTGACTAGACTAAACTATTAGATACTAGACCTAGAAACAGCATCCCTTCTTACTTCAACCAAAACAAATTCTTTAATATGAAATAACCAACATTACCTGTGACTGACTTCGAATAAGTTATGTCTCAGAGGATTGGTAGGCGCAGCTAATCAATTTCCGAGTAGATATTAAGGCTGTGTGAAGTCATACCCAGAAGTAACATGAACTCATGTTTTTACTCTAGGGACAGACCCAGCTAAGGATGTTATGGAAATATTCATAGACAATTTATATTACCTACCTACTTACGTAGTTTGTTTTTCTTGCCATGAAATATGCGACTTCTCTAATCTGTGTTTCTATCGGTACCTATAAGGAAAATGTTATACTTATCCTCGTTTATTTGTTTGTAGTGAAAAATTATATTTAATGAAAACTGTTTTATAGACGAATCTCTAGTGTATTTCTTTAGACATTAAGGAATAAGGGATCACTAATTAATTTAAAAAAAAATTGTTAAACCTAAAAATGATTTGATACTAACACATAGTATTTTGAATAATTCTATGGTAGCTAGAGAAGCTCGTTATTTCATTAGTATTTTGCTAATTAATTATTATGGTTGGGTATCTACACACATAATAGTCTAAAATTGCAACAAAAAAAAAACTCACCTATTCTTAGAGATTAGTCTTAGAAATTTTTTTGATCACAAACTTCCACAAAGTAACACCTGATTCAATAAATTAATAATTTAATTTAAAAAAAAATACTCATCATCAGTCTTTGATAAAAAAACTGCTGCGAATAGGCCCGGGTATGTCCTCAAACTGCAAACCACCGATGCCGATAGGCAGCAGAGTTCTATTAGTGCTTGGTGAACGTACTGCGATCCCCAAGCCGCCTATCAAGTGTGGGGATTATGGCAACACCCCTCTCTAAGAGAGAGGCCTTTGCTCAGCAGTGGACGTTTACTGGCAGATGATGTGTGATTTGGCCAGGTCATAGACCTCCCTTTGACTATATAATTCACCTCTCTGATGCCAAATGCCTTCATAATTTATTATATTATACGTACATAGGTGCCTTACATTAAAATATTTAGCAAGTTGATTTTGGGCACAGAGAATAAAACCGTGTTAATTTTAATTCTATGTGGGGGTGGTAAGACCGTGCTGACGTCCCTCTTGAATGTATACCTATTGAATTACTCCCTACCTAACTAAATCATCCCACCTCCCATAATAACGGAGTCCAACCTTGATTCACTGGTATAGCTGTTCTACTGCTGTTCCTTCAAGTGTTGTGGCTACCATTATAAATTAGGTGTCAAGTTTCTTCAAGGAGTCGGGATCTGATTTTTGTAAGCTTAAAACGCACATTCCAGTCTTCCTTTCCTTTAAGCAGCTTTGGCACAGATGACTAATACATTAGCTTTAAATAATGTTAAATTGCATTTCCAGACATCGACGAGTGTGCAGACCCAGGATCGTGTTCACAAATGTGCATCAACGAGAAAGGAACTTTCAAATGCGAGTGTCACGCAGGCTACGCAAGAGACCCTCGAGACCGCACGCGATGCAAGGCAACTGAAGGCCACCCATCATTACTCTTCGCCAGGCGATTCGATATCAGGAAGATCAGCCTGGACCATCATGAAATGGTGGCCATAGTTAACGATACGAAATCAGCCACAGCACTAGATTACGTGTTCAGGACGGGAATGATATTCTGGAGCGATGTTACGGATGAAAAGATTTACAAGTGAGGTTTTTGTTTTTAAAAGTTTCTAACCTCTGTTAAAGACGACATGAGTCCAAAAATTAACAAATCGATACGTGTTGAAAGAAACATTATTCGTAACTTCGTAACCCAAAGACAAAGCGCGCGAAATAAAATTTTCGACGGTTTTACTTTATATTTCGCTCCCAAGTACTTACAATAAATGGGTATAAAAATGAGACCCGTTGTGTTCCCTAGAAGAGGTCCGTGTCAATTTTATTATTTGAGTAGTATTTCATGACAAATTAGAAGATATTGACCAAATACAACCAAAAATGATGCAACATATTTTTATTGCTTACACTACAAATAACAAATACACGAAAATTTATGCTAAAAAGACACAAAGAGACTCAGGCTATTTTTTTTGACTGAGCGAAATATTTATTTTCGTTTTTCAATTCCCATATAAATTTAGATCAAGGTCTAAAATAAGAGTACTTGTATATATTTTCTATGAATTAAAAATAAATATGCTTATTTAAGGAAATAGTATTACAACTCATAGAAAAGTGTTTAGTGAACTCATTTCGTCTTTAACAAGCTGACGGGCCACCTGATGGTAAGCGGCCACCGTCGTCTATGGATACCTGTAACACCAGGGGCATCACAGATAGGTTGCCGACCTTTAAATACTCTTCTTTTGAAGATCCCCATATTATATTTAGTCCTTATCAAAGCTTTCCACTGACCAAGTTCGTTTCAGCAGCTGATCATCGAAGCTTGAACGAGGAAGCTTGTGCGTTTTTTATACTAACAACTGTATGAACTGCTACACACCAAATATGCCTACCATAACCCATCTACCTATTCACCTATACCTACCGGGTTATGCGGAAAGGGTACTGAGCCGAAAGGGGTCCATAGTACCCATCATTATGGACAATTTTACTATCGGAGCAACTCTTAAACCGCGAAAAAGAAATCAGCTGTTCCATAGAAAACGGTTGCACACACTCGAGAAAATGTATAGAACAGCTGATATTTTGTTCGCAATTTCAGGGTTGATCCCTTAGTGAAAGTTGTTTTTGATGTGATCATATGAACCCCGTTCGTCTTAGCAGACCCTTTCCGCGTATTTTTTTATTTGAAAGGATATTTTCAGATTAGTCCCATAGACATTTCATCAAAATTGGTTCAGAAGTTTGTTTTTAATAACAAAATAGCAGGAAAAAATATGTCATCCGAGTAAACGAAATTGCGTATTTACTAATTTTGAAGTCGGCTTTTTAAATTGATAATTATATCTGTAACTGAAAACTTTTATGTTATAGAAAATTAATATCGAAATAAAGAATATAAAATGAAAATCACGCGACGTAGGTACTTAATTCTAATTTTATTCTTTATCTCGAATTGGAAGTCCATCTTCAAAACTATTTCTTAGACGATTCTCTAGTTTCCGCTCCAATGTTTCTTCGTCGTTGTACTTGAAACCATATTGAAGCAGACATACACTAGATATTTGTCTAACAAACAGCTTCTACCATACTATATTGCTTCCACCACTCGTTTTCCCCCAGAGCGCCAATCGACGAAGGCACGCAGCGCACAGTCGTCATCGGCAACGAACTGATCACATCAGACGGGTTAGCAGTGGACTGGATATACAACCACCTGTACTGGACCGACACCGGCAAAAACCACATCGAGCTATCAGACCTGCAAGGAAACATGAGAAAAATCCTGATCAGAGACAGGCTGGAAGAACCGAGAGCAATCGCGTTAAATCCTTTGGACGGGTAAGAATTATCTTTCATACTATTTTGGATTATGATAAACTGCAAACAAATTATCGAACGCGCCGGAACAACCAAGAGCATTCGCGTTAAATCGTCTGCACGGGTAAGAAATATTTTTAATCCTATTTTGGATCATGTTAAACTGCAAACAAATTATCGGACGCGCTGGAACAACCAAGAGCATTCGCGTTAAATCCTCTGCACGGGTAAGAATTATCTTTAATCCTATTTTGGATCATGTTAAACTGCAAACAAATTATCGGACGCGCTGGAACAACCAAGAGCATTCGCGTTAATTCCTTTGGACGAGTAAGAATTATCTTTAATCCTATTTTGGATCATGATAAACTGCAAAAAAAATATCGGACGCGCTGGAAGGACCAAGAGCATTCGCGTTAAATCCTCTGCACGGGTAAGAATTATCTCCCATTCTATTTTGGATTATGATAAACTGCAAACAAATTATCGGACACGCTACGGCTGATAGATTCGATCTAATACATTTGCACTAAGTATACTGAGAATGCATTAGCTATTGCACAATTGCACACTATCAGTCATAAGATACGGACATGATCTTGGGCCGACCTTGTGCAATCGGACTTCTACTGGATGCTAATGACGCGTGGGAACATCTGTGCACACCCATTATCTGTGTCCGTCAACCACGGCTTACGGACGCATCCGACAAAGTGTCGTTGTGGATGTATGTCATTGCTTTTGAAATCATTGAATTTTAACTCATTTCACAAAAAAAATCCGGAAAACTTCGACCAAAATAAAATGAATGGGCGGGCCATAACCATTGAAATTGCTCAGTAAAAACGAGCCAAAAACCGTCGGACATATACTTCAACACCTAATTATATAAATGTACAGTATATTTGTTACAAAAAATAATCCCGGTTTTATTTGTGTATTTACACTTCGGGAAAGCATATGAATGCATAATTTTGTCAGATGTTTCGTTATTACAATAGACAATAGACACGTGTTGCACTTCATACGGCTAGAGACCGACTCAAACGAAATGAGAGCAGGCGCTCATTTTGTTATCTTCAAAAATGCGCTTCTACTGGGCCTGTCCATTCATTTTATTTTAGTCGAAGCCGGAAAATATAATATAAAAAATATCTTCAATAATTAGGTGCTACAAGATTTCAACCGCACTACTTCTAAAGTTTTTAGTTATATATCCTAATTACAGCACATAGTCACATAACAATTGATGTACTAAAAGATAATAGTATTTCGGGGTACTTTCTAAGGTTGAAAAATTAATTAACTTTTTGAGTGATCTGAGTAAAATTTAAATAACTATAGAAGTTAGAAGGTTCGAAAAAATTAGGACAGACGGACAGACGGACGGAACGAATTTATAGGGGTTCCTTGTCGGGCTACGGAAGCCCAAAAATCGAAGCTTGACACGTACAAATCTGCTTACCCGCCATATTTTTGTTTCGCTTAATGTGACCCTTGGACCCTACTGATACAGTTTTATGCTATTTTAAATTGATGTTGAACTTAACATTTGAGCAATTTAATGGTCAAGTTAATAAATAAACCAGCCAAGTGCAAGTCGGGCTCGCGCACTAAGGGCTCCGTACCACCACAAAATACAATTACGAAATTACCTATTATAAATTGGTAATGAACAGAAACTTGTCACCGACTCGCATTTGGCCATTATTTAATATTTGTTTTTATACTTTAGAGTGTGTACTATAATCATGCCAAGTTTAAAGGTAGGACGGACAGACAGACAGACAATGTAGGCTTAGTAATAGGGTCCCGTTTTTACCCTTTGGGTACGGAACCCTAAAAATCATTAATAAATTATCGATCGAAGTAAAATATATGCTTGAAACATGGAATAACTTGGCCTTAAACTTAAAGAACATGACTGTAATAGTTATGAAAATAATGACGGGAACAAGTCTTTTCATAACAAAGATTTATTGCAGGTAGTTGATTCTCTAAGTAGACCCGATGTTGTTTGTTTTTATGTTGATGTTAATTGCGTGTTTTAGCAAGCAGTTGTTTGTTGTTTAGTGACTTGTTTTACAAGATGGAGACGGATATCTGTTACAATCAACATTTTATGGTTCTTACTTACGTATCAGCATCAGATCTTACATTGTGTCTTTTATCTTAGATTTCAATAATATCCATTGTAAGATATATTACAAAAAATTTCCTGCAAACATAATTTTTCGAATTGTTTTCAATTCCTACGATAATTTATATGCATATTTAAGTAATTATTCATCAAAAAGTTAAAAATAGTCTTGGAAAGGTCGTGTACTTACCTAACAAGCACTGTTGTATTCATTTATACACGGGGTATTCGTATTAATATATAATAATATTTTTGATATGTACAAGAATCTGAAGTACACCTATGATGGTTTTTTTCTTGCAGTCATGCAGGTTGTCTCGACGATAACGTCTCCATTCAAACCATTATTTGTGTGAGGAACATTTGTGTTTGTTCTATATCTGGTTATTAATATCTATTTAAGTATGTATTTAAAAACTATATATGTATGTATATCAGTCTCTGGCAGCCATATCACAAGCTTTGCTTAGTTTGGGGTCAGATGACCGTGTGTGAAAAAAGGTCCCAAAAATATTTATTTATTTATTAACCCACAGTTGGATGTACTGGACGGACTGGGGCCAGACGCCGAAGATCGAGCGAGCGGGCATGGATGGCTCCCACAGGCAGACGGTGGTCTCATATGACGTCAAGTGGCCCAACGGTCTAACACTAGACTTAGTGAGGAAACGAGTTTACTGGGTAAGATGTGTTTTATGTACAGGGTATCCAGCTGCCGTATTCAGAGCTCAGTCGGAAATTTTTGATTGGGTTCAAAATATAGCACAGCAAAAATACATTTATCGATAAATAAATCAGTAAAAAAGATTTATGCGTAACTCATACGTTTTAAATTGGTATCAGCCAATCAACATCGCATGACGGTTCGTACGTCATGCGATGTTCAGTAAATACCTGATTGAGAATTAATTGCAAAAAAAATTGAATGTCCAACAATTCCGGGTGTAGCGGGTGGGTGTATATAATACTTAATTAGTCGACTAAATTAAGAGCCCGCTCCTCGGCCTGAACCCGGAGCTAACTTTTTCGCACATTAAATTCTTATAATTTCAGTAATAAAGATCAAAATCACACCAAATAACACAGACATCGTAATGATGATCGTATGGTATGGTGATGGTTAGTTAATCGTATGGTTATTACTTATGCCAATTATATATATATTAGGTTTCAAAAGGCGATCGCTTACCAGGCGGCCCGTTAGCTTGTTTGCCATCTATGGTATAAAAAAGCAGTCATTGGGACTGCCGACAAAATCGGAAACTTCATTTGCATGTCGGTGACGCGAACCCATAAGTTTTGCCCCTATTAAAAATCTACAAGCACTTCAAAAAACATAGTTACTGATAGCCAGCTTCTAATCTGAAAGGTTACCAATACTATCATAAAAATAATCAAAATTACCTTTAATTTTTTTTTATTGAATTTCGTATCACAAACACCTTGTCAGCATTTTTATTCATCGGAGCTTTAACTTTCTCTCGTCTTTTCTACTGATATGAAGCATCAGTAAAGTATCTGACTTGCTCAAATAAAACCAAAACCTATGAATAATTACCGAATATTTATTATTTATAATATTGCAATATTTTTATCATTTGAAAATGATAAGAAATAATATCGCGAGCCACACGGAACAAAAAACTTATAGGTAAGAAAGAATTATCTTTACACTACTCTTTGACTGTCAGTGTTCCAACGGTGGGAATGTTTTAAGACTGATAAAATCGACGACGATCGCCAATCGAACGATACATTTTATACGATAAAATAGCGATTGTAATCGATTATCAATAGATGAGCACTTGACCTAAACTAAACCCCATATACGTCGTATTTAGCTCTTAACTTATCCAATGCTCAAAAAAATACGATTTGATTCGATTACGTTCTATAGCTTTTTTTCCACGATAAGTAGAACGTAGAAAGTACGTACTACCTAAATTATATGCGTTGGGGTGGGTTGTGTGTTAGTGCTTGTATTATATTGGTTTGTTAATTTTTTTCTCTAAAACGAGTTGACCGATATGGATGCGTTTTTATTTATTTTAAAGGTTTTCTTTTCATAACAATCGTTGTTTATGTATGTTGAAAGTATGTTTGATCAGTATCTGTTCAGCCGTTTAAAAGCTTTTCATCAGTTTTGTCTGATTTGTTCGTGGGTTTTTTTGTTGGTTGACATGATAGGCTTTTGATCATACCTCACCAGTGAATTCCTTTAGGTATCCCTAGGCAGATCGGTAGATTGATCTGACCATGGCCACAGTTTAGTGTCCCTGGTTAAATTGTATTCATGTAATCAGGGTTACTACAGTCAAAAAGTTCCAAGATGGTTTTCATGGTTGGTTGATTCTTAAGCGTCTATACAGTACAGCGGTATGGTGGTAGACACACCCATCTTAAATAGGAAAATGGCTTTTAAGAAAATTTAAATATATTATATTAGGTAGATACTTATACTTATCTACCCATTTATATAAAGCACTTACTAACTAATCAAGAAATTTCGAAAACTATTTCAACTTACAAAGCTAAACTAAACTTCGAGGTTCCTTATGTAGCGTAGATATAGGCTAAGAAATTATTTTAAAATAGGGAAGAATTAAAGGGCTCAAAAGAGTTAGAAGTTGACATGAAAATCTACGCGTACGGAGTAGCATTCAACAGATAGTCTTTGTAATAGGTAGTGCATGTCGCGGTGTAAGAACCAGATGAGCGTATCTACGTTTTTACAATTTTACAGGAGAGCTAAAAAACTGTCCACATTTCACTCTTTTGAACTTTGAAGTGTTATATAAAAGATAATATATATTTGACGAATGAAAAAAGTATACAGAAATTCACTCATACTATTAGAGAACTCATAAGCATACAAGAAAAAAATTATGTGTTTTTATGTTATCCTTGTTTTGTGGTATTTTAATAAAGAGTTTTGTATTGTATTGTATTGTATTGTATTGTATGTGCACTTATTGCAGAAAATATTTATATTTTTTCAAAAATTGGTTGACATACGTTATTTTGTCTCTTAATTATTCCGAAATAGTTTACCTATGCGTATTAAGATATGTTATTTGGGAAGTTAATATAAGTGACAAAAAAACATACGCTAATATGGTTCATATTATTAACATCGATAAGCAATAATTATTTTAAAGCCAGAATAACGTATAATGCTTATAAGTTGTTAAGGCTTGCTTAAAATTGTCAACCGAGCAATAGTTTAAGATCCAAAGAAAGCATTTTGCCTGTACGTTCCATTTGCATTACCTATGATATCAACCAATTGAAAAGTTTTTAACGGTATTCAAGTTACGTTGTTCTAGTTCAATAAAAAGTGTGTTTTTTACTATTACGTTACTATTGAATTTGTGTAATATTGACTGTACAGTTACGTCATTTTGGCACATCATGCAGGATCACATTTAAGACAAATGAAAAAAAAAACGAATTTCGACTTTTTAGTAGATACGTTCATCTGGTTCTTACACCGCGATGTGTGATTGTCTTCATTGGGACACTGACAATAGTAGGTATTTGTTTATGTTCATAGTTTCAAACCTAATTCTAAAACACGTTTATTATCACAACATACCGAAAAAGATGACGAAACCATTCATAGCCCCTCAGCTAATTCAACATTTTGTCAATGGAAAAATATGAATGCGTGTTAATTTTATTAGCAAATATTGCATACAAAGAACAGCTTATCAGAATCTAACCACAAGCTATATTCCTTACTAGTTCAATTAACATCTTTATGAAAACAATTGACGTACAAATAAGGAACAGCCCTATGGAACTCTTTCAATGCGCCCAAGTAGTGCATAGTAGAGCAGCGCCATAGTAGAGAACCATGCAACGTAGTATGTAGGGTTTCGAGAGCACTAATTGTTATGGTATATGGAACGCAAATATTTCGATGGGTATATCTTGATATCTACATTTATGACATAAACAGAATATATACTTTACTTATTTCAATCATCATCAGCCAGAAGACGTCCACTGCTGAACATAGGCCTCCCCCTTTAACCTCCACACTGAACGACAGCCTGCCTTTTGCATCCACTGGATGCCAGCGACTCTCACTATGTCGTCAGTCCATCTAGTGGGAGGCCTATCTACGCTGCGTCTTCCGGTTCGTGGTCTCCACTCAAGAACCTTTCTTCCCCCATCGGTTATCGGTTCGCCGAGCGATGTGGCCTGCCCATTACTTATTTACCGATCTGTTAATTTAGTGGTTTTATTCCAAAAAGGGTAATGCAATACAATCAAAACGTTGACGTATGAACGTTTTGATTGTAATCTGGTAACAGGCAGATAAACAATTGCCCTTACGTCAGTCTTATTTGTTTACAATGCTAACAACCCATATACGTACTTATAATATACCTACATAAATAATATATTTCCGATTATATTCAACAGCGAAACACAACAACGACTGACATAAAAATAACCGGATAAAAAAAGAACATTGTTGACCTAAAAATGTAAAATCTATCTTCTATCTGGCGATATCTGCCGAAAGGTTCTGGAATGAAGACCACGGACTGGTAAGCGCAGCGTAGGACGTCCACCCACAAGATGGACAGACGACCTAAAAGAGACCACAGGGATACCTACGCTGGATGCAGGCCGCTTCCAACCGGCCCTTTTGGAGATCGATGGGGGAGGCCTATGTCCAGCAGTGGACGTCCTACGGCTGAAATGATGATGATCTTCTATCTATCTTCTATGTACTTAAATACATTAAAAAAAAAAAAAAGCGAAATTTTTGATTTTGACGGGTACCTATTTCACTGGCAGACAGCTAATGTTATAAGGAGTAATTCCTGCTGGGCGCAGCTAGTTATATAGTATACTAGCGGTCCGCCCCAGTTCCGCACGGGTATATTGCCAAATATAAAAAAAAAAACAAACAATCAATTAATCAAATCTTTCCTCCTTATAATATTAGTATAGATAATAATTGTGGTACGAAACCCACCGGGTCATTTAGAAAGAACAAAAAAAAAGTAATATTCCTGACGACAGGCCCTTACTGCGTTTTTGTGTAGTGTACTTTAATATAAGCGTGTAAATATAAATTTGCATTTCTCAGGTGGATGCAAAAATGAACACGATATCGTCGTGCAACTACGACGGCTCGGCTCGTCGAGTGGTCCTGTACTCCACAGACGTGCTTCGTCATCCATTCTCCATCACCACCTTCGAGGATTGGGTCTACTGGACCGACTGGGACAAGACAGCTGTATACCGCGCCAACAAGTTCAACGGAAAAGACGTTGAAGCAATTACTTCCACTCATACCGTGAGTATCTTTTTATCCTGAATAAGTCCGCGTTTAATCTACTAGCCTGGTAGTTTCTGGACCTACAATATTGACTTGTCACCGTCACTCCCATTGGGATTGGCATAAATGCGACGAGGACAGAAACAATACACAAGGATAGTCATCAATTCTCCATCACCACCTTCGAGGATTGGGTCTACTCATTGACAATATAACCACTTGACTGCTCATCCTTTACCCCGCATAAGCCAAAGGTTCTAACAAGTCAGCCTAAACTATTTCTAGAGGGGCCAATCCTAGGCGCGAATTGAATGAATGACTCTCCAAATGATTCTCCAATCACAAGCGTCGAGTCGCGTAGAGTCTCCAATCATAAGCTGCTCCCCGCAACCAACGTGGCATCATTTTGCTAAAGGGGATTTTGTCTACATGCGCGATCAACGTAAAAGCAACATACTACTTAGCTATAAGTAGTATGTTACTTTACTGTACATTTTCCTTCGGTTGGAATTTTCAACATTAGGTATTTCGTTAGTATTTACAGCATTTCCTATTTGATCACACCTTGGATTAATAATATTTTGCTGGACCAAACAACCTCGTTTTCCTGAAGATGTATTTACCTTACAATTATTTTAATGGGCACACAGAGTATAGGTACATAAAATAACAATTAAATTGTGATTTCATAACTCAAAAACTTACGTCACACGTGTTAACCTTTGTTTTTTTTTATGAATAAACTTTACTTAATCTACGTCGTCAAAGAAAGACAGTGAAAAACAAATAAACCGCAAAATATATGCACATATATAATAATTTTTTACATTCATGCGTAACACTTCTTCCCAAAAAACAAAAATGGCACTGGAAAAATTATATTGTGTGAAAACTATCGATGTCATCAAATATATTTTCTAAACAAGACACGTCATAATTTACGCATGTTGGTTTTGCCCGTACGTAAATGTATAAGTACAATATAGGTAGTAAATATAATATGTAATAGGATATAGATAGTAATACTACCTACTTTATGTCATCAAGACGGAGTCTTGATAAGATTTTTCGTGACGATTTGATAACAAATTTTTACAGCTTTGCTCTAATAAATAAAATAAGTGACAATAGTTGTCAAAATGTTGTAAAAAATATATAAATAAGGCCTCTAAATATTGGTAGTACCAATGATAACCTATTAAAAATACATTTTTTACAGACTTCGAAAAAGCAGGAATGTCATTGATTCGGCCCGTATTTTTTTGTTTTTCTATGTATGTACAGCGATTACGCACCTGTAAACCAATTTGCGTGTTTTTAGGGTTCCGTATCTCAAAAGGAAAAAAACGGAACCCTTATAGGATCACTTCGTTGTCCGTCTGTCAAGACCCTTTTTCTCAAGAATGCGTAAAGGTATCAAGTTGAAATTTATACTAAATACTTGGGTCTACGGTTTCTTTCGGCTGTAAAAACATAAAAGTTGTAAGTCAACGCAATCAAAAGATATGAACGTTTATGTAGCATATTTTGCGATTTCACAGGGGAATCAAAACCTATATGGTACTTCCCGTTGACGTAGAATCATGAAATTTGGCAAAAGGCAAGGTCTCATAGCACATATATAGGAATAAATCCGAAAAACACAAATTTGAAGTTATACCATTTAAAAATAATTATTTTGCTATTACAAACTTACACTTTGTAGTAGAAATGTATTGAAGAACCTACAGTCAACTACAAAGTTAAGTTTGTCTTTCAATATTTCAACTTCAGATATATTTTTTTCTTTTTGGACTCTCTCTCTGAGGGTTCCCTCCAACGGAACCCTTAGTGCGCAAGTCCTACTCGTACTTGTTCGGTTTTTTTGTCATGTAGAAGAAACCCTCGAGGTAGTCCCACAATTTTTTTATTAATTACTGCTCAGTAAAAGTTAAAATATTAGGATGAGATAAGGCAACAGCAAACATCTAATTATGTAATGAATGAATTTCAACTGTTTTGTTTTTCTTAAAAATTCGCTGTGTCACTAATAGACTATCCTACCGACAGCTTCAAAACCCGATGGTGATCCATGTGTACCACCCGTATCGGCAACCTGATGGCGTGAACCACTGCGCGGCCGTCAACGGTCACTGCTCGCATCTCTGCCTACCCGCGCCTCTGATCGGGACGAATTCACCTCGGGTGTCTTGTGCCTGTCCTAACGGACTGAGGCTGCTTCCCGATAACCAGATGTGCGTCGAAGACAGTGAGTATAAGCCTTTTTCTTTTATGTTTAAAATGGAAATGGTGGCAGCTCAGCTTTTCACACGACTTTACCCACCAGAACTTGAAAAGTACCTACCATATACCTATTTTGTTAACCTTCTCGCTTCACATAATGAAGGACATGCTGCAAATGGAAAACAAATAAAAAAATTAAAAACTGTTTCTTTGACGAATCTCTGGTATGCTTCCGCGTTAACGTGGAATCAATTACAATAAGGAACTAGCTAAAGTTCCTAACGCCTGATTCAATTAACTAGATAAAATAAAAAAAATCAAACCTTTTTTTACCAACCGATTGAGTGGAAGGCTCTTTCTCAATTCGATAGGTATTATATATTTTGCTAATACTTTTTTTTCAGTTTGTTCTTTCATTATATGAAAATAGTACCTACTCTACATAGGATAACAAAATAAATTTATTCCAGAGGTATTATTTTTAAGTTTTGGTGGGTCAAGTTGTTTGAAAATTTGATACTAAACTGAACCCATTATTTTCTAATATATTTACTGAAGACGGAGGCATAGGTACCTAATATGACGCGTTTTATAAGGTAATTTTGAGTTGTCAAAGCTCACCCTAGACCGCCCTCGGAGATCTTAATAGAAGGGTGGCGAGCGGGTGAAAATTTTGACATGGACACTGGACAGGTGTCTCATACAAAAAAAAAAACGAGTCATACCTTCATACCTACACTCTTATCGACGGCGTCGGAACATTCGTGTGCACGGGAACTTACCTGGCAGCAATTTACTTGTTTTTAAATTTAATTTCTAAATGTCTTTAATCTTTATCTATACTATTACTAATATTATAAAGAGGAAAGATTTGATTGTTTGTTTGTTTGTTTGCATTGAATAGGCTCCGAAACTACTGAACCGATTTGAAAATTATTTCACTGTTGTAGCTACACTATCCCCGGGTGACATAAGCTATAATCTAGACCCGTGCGAAGCTAGGCCGGACCGCTAGTTATACATAAATACGATGCAAATATGCACAATTTCTAGCGTAAATTATAAGTACAGAAGTTTTTACTTCTTATTTTGTTTTCAGCAAGCTCATAGAAAACTTATAGAATGGTTAATGAACAATATTCAAAAGTATTTTGATCACTTAAATGGAGTATTTAGATGTATACAAACTTTAAGAGTTATTGTATTTAACATGATAGTTTTATTTTTGTGGAAATAGACGAGCCAAATCCAAATCCAGGTCCAATGGACCTTGTGTATCATGGTACCAGTTTAAGATCCAGCGCCGACTGGAAAGACTCTTTTTTTTTTAAAGGCGACGAATACTGGATTTTTGGCGTTCTGATTCTATCAAATAGAAAGATCTATAAAAAAAAACAAATTTGGTAATAAAAAGATCTGTAATTTATTGAAAATAACGGCTTCAAATTATGGAAAAACGTAACTTTAGCTTTTCGTAAAACTCTCGGAGCGAAAGTTTGAGAGTGGATTTGGTTAAATTACTGAAAATTTTATGTTTTACTTGTTTTATATTCGCCTTGATAATTACGGCTTTATTTTTTCTTTTTATGCCCGAAAATACCAAATACCTAAATTAAACGATTGCATGTTGTAATACGGCTCTTAGGAAAATTCCACTACTTTCGGTATAATTTTATCGGTATAATAGTACAGTTTTGACCCTAGCTTAGTTTAGTCGAGGCGAGAGTGCAGTATTGCGGTGGAGTCAGGGTTGCTTTGTCTCTGCAGTCGGCATTGTGTCTAGGGTTGTCCTTGTCAGATCCATTGACCAAATTATCAGGAGAAATTTTCAAATTACGAAATTTCATTGTTGATTCCGGAAGAAAAAAAAAATGCCGATTGTTTTATTTTTATAATCACCCTACTAGTAACTGAAACTTCTTTGGATTATAGTTAATGTAATGACCAAGGAATTTATATACTACGTAGTATATTTGTAAATTTGTATTTGTCTACGTAGTATATAAATTCCTTGGTAATGACAAATACAGCGGACAAGTGAAGTTTACGTTAGATTAACCTGTCCATAATAATCTACGGCAAGCCGGTTGGTATATTTTGTATTTAGCCGGGAGCCCATATGAAATTACAAGAGAACCCGGTGGTTCCTGCGGCCATCTGGCAACTCTAGTCAGGTCTAAAAAATCATGCTTATCCTAAAATTAATACTGCGATGTAAACAGGTAATTTACGATTTCTTACGTAAGTGCAGATAATAAAGCACATTATGCCTACATTTACAAAGAATCAGCAAAGAATATAACTATGCTTATTAAAATGAAACTGAAAATAAAGGTCGTGACAAAGTTAACTGTTGAAAAGTTTATAAATAGAGAACTGATTAATCACAAATGTACGAGGAGAGTACAATTGTTTTGATTCTACAATGAGTGATGTTTCCCGATATCTTAATTCTTTTGAATCGATTAATCTCTATATAGTATTTTGTAGATTGTGTATCTATTAATATGTCAGTGAATAAGAGATTATGAACCTTATATAAATAATATTTTACAAATCAATATATTCAATTTAGATTAGCTAAGTCATGAATATACATAACTTATCGAAAGCAAATGTAATAGATAAGAACACAACTTAAAAACCAGTTTCTATTCCAGGCTAGGATGATTTCCACAATAAAAAAATAATTGTTACAGTCAAACGCGTAACCTGTCAACGATAAATAGGTAGGACAGACAAACGGACAGACGGACAGACAGACAGACATCGTAGGTTTAGTAATAGGGTCCTGTTTTTGCCGTTTGGGCACAGAACCCTAAAGAGATTTTTTTTTCAAACAGGCGTCATTTACAACATCTCTCGTGACGTTGCTAGTAAAATGCTAAATATTATGTAAAAAAATATATTTTGACACCAAATATCTAACATTTTTTGAAGGTCTCAGGACTGGGCTAAGACTTCAGTATAAATTCTAAAAATAAAATTACCAAAAAATACTCTAAACGATCATTCAATCGATTAAAAACGACGTACCTACGCGTGTGATAAAGTAGAGATAATGCTTGAAAAATTCCTAACAAAATCCATGTCACGGGGTTTTTCGGCGTTAATTGATAGTAATTAATTAAGTTTTACGTAAGTAGATTTTCATAATAGGCATGATGACAAATTTTTTTTTTACCTCATGAAAAAGCTGATCATGAAGAGAGCCCATCAACGAAACCAAAATTAAAATTAGTTCAAAA
Source organism: Agriopis aurantiaria (assembly GCA_914767915.1). Taxonomy (NCBI): domain Eukaryota; kingdom Metazoa; phylum Arthropoda; class Insecta; order Lepidoptera; family Geometridae; genus Agriopis; species Agriopis aurantiaria. The sequence continues at coordinate 7,093,498 of OU611983.1, read as the reverse complement.
ATTAATAAGATATATTAAGCATTTTAATTTAAGTTAATTTCATGCTAGACAGAGAGCGCACTATACTGAGCCGTGACGTCACGGCTCAGGAGCGCCATACAAATGCTATACTAACACACGCATTGCGAGAAAGGGATAGAACATCCCCTCTCCATCCCCACCTAAAACTTTAAATACTCATATCTCAGAGATTTATCAGCCAATTCAAATTATTTTTTCAGTATGTGTAATGTATTTACTTATATTCATCGCTAAACCGGTTATTTGTAATAAATTAAACATTAGGAAGCTCGGCCTGTTTATATAAGCATTTATATATTATAAAAGCACACTCTTGATATACCTAATGAATAATTATATATTTTGATAAACTACGTTTTTTTGGTAAAGGGGACATTTTCTAAAGATTCCAGGCTGTATTGGGGTAGAAGCTAGGCTATGTAGGATTGCATCTACTTAAACCCGCTCGATAGCCTAGGCTGTCTCTACGGGTGAAGAAGGGCACCGATATCTCTATAGAAACGAACCGGTAATGCTGCCCGAGGTAACACTCACAAGAAATGCTCAAGCATGTCCCCTTCTTTCCTCTACAACACCACGCCGTTGTCTCCCCTGGGCTTGCTGGGAGAGGAGATCCCCAAATCTGGGCCATGACCCTAAAGTTCCCCTTTTAATCAGCTTTTACAATGATCAGGGAATACTGATGCTGTATTATAAAACCCAAGTTCCAGGGTCATGGTAAAATACGCCTGGGTCGATTAAGATCCGCCAGGAATGGATTTTGCGAAAGGGCCGAATAAAGGGGGGCAATAGGGGGTTTAAAGTTTATATGAAATAAAACCGGCCAAGTGCGAGGGTTCCGTACCACCACATGACTTATTACGCCCAGACGGTCACCCATCCAAGTACCGGCCGCGCCCGACGTTACTTCACCTTGGTGATCGTACGAGAACCGGTGGTGAACAGAAATTTGACACCAACTCGCACTTGGCCATTATTTGTTGTTATACTTTAGAGTGTATACTATAATCATGGCAAGCTTGACGCTTATATACGTATTGCCGTTTTTACATTAGTGCTAACACAAAAATACGTTTGTTGTATGGGGACCCCCCTCTTGATTTTACTTTTTGACTTTTTCATTTTAATCCTCCGATTTTCTTAGTTAATCCGCCATAACATTACATATTCCGTGAAAATTTCAACTGGCTATCTATTACGGTTCTAAAGATAGGACAGGTAGGACAGACGGACAGACAGACATCGTAGGTTTAGTAATAGGGTCCCGTATTTACCCTTTGGGTACGGAACCCTAAAGATCAACGCGACGCTTGCGTGAGTTGCGTGAGTCAGTTATAAATTATATTCTAATGAACATTGATAAATTAAAATTTAACTTTTCTGAATAGGCGTGTATTAAGAGTAACTCAATTCCATTTAATATTGAAGACATTCTTGCGTCCAATGAAACTCAATTGAATGGGTCAATAGAGACGGTATTTACTGTCATTGGGAACATACATTTTAAGTAGACACCTATAGAAGATGGATTCAGTGACTCGATTCGTAGTTCGTAACCTAATATATAAAGGCGATAGCTGTGCCTGCAACCTATTATGGTAGACTAGATATCCATATATTACACAGGGTTTTGAGGAAAGCGTGTACTAAGCCTCTAAAGGGTCTATAAAAGCCTTAATTATGAACAACTTTTACTATGGGACTAACTAACGCGAAAAATATTAGTAGCAGTTCCATAGAAAATGGTCATTTACACACGACAAATTGTATGGAGCAGCTGATATTTTTACGCGATTTCAGGGTTGGTTTCATTGTAAGTTGTACACCGTGATAATAATAACGAACCCCTTTCATCATCATCAGCCAGAAGACGTCCACTGCTGTACATAGGCCTCCCCCTTTAACCTCCACACTGAACGAAAGCCTGCCATCCACTGGATGCCTACGACTCTCACAATCGGTCCATCTAGTGGGAGGCCTAACTACGTTGCGTCTTCCGGTTCGTGGTCTCCACTCAAGAACCTTTCTTCCACATCGGTTATCGGTTCTTCGAGCGATGTGGCCTGCCCATTGCCACTTTAGTACATCCTTTTCTCGTAAACCTTTATAGCTGAGATTGTACTATTATTTAATCTGTGGTATAGGTAAATACAAATTTCTGCTGGTGGATGGGAAAACCTCAACGATTTAATAACTGAAAGTTAAAATTAAATAAACCTATTTATAGTAGGGATGTTAAACAGTAGGAAGGAAAACTAAAGATACTTATTTGTCAAGCAATGAATTGTTATATCGCCAAAACAACACTTTAATTATAATTTCTCGGATGTGATTTATTATTTTAAGGTCTTCTTGTTTTGTGCGGAAGTAAAAAATGGCGAGGACAAAAGGCGCGTCTTTTAAAATTTGCGGTATTTATAAGTACCTACATTACGATCTTAGAATAACTACACATAGAAACCAAGTACATTCGCAAAATTTAAGCCATTCAAATGTAGTCATATATGGCTCCAAAAAAAATATTAACTTTTTACTATGACAATTTGCGTGGTGAAATCGTACCACTACAAATCAGAAAAGCCGCATAAGAGTTATGGTGTGACATTCCACAAGTAATCCATTAATTTTCTTGCTTAAATCGTTTAAAATACCAATCGAAACGTAAGCTACAAAGCGAATTTGTAGGTTACGTTTTGAGAAGGCGTTGTTTGGAAACTTACCTTCTATGAGCAGTTATTCTAAGTTTGCGGTATTTATAGGTACCTACATTACGATATTTTTAGGTGAGGAGGCGTTCAAACGTAAGCCTGATTGTATCATATTAAAAAAAAGATCTACCGGTCGGGTATCGAATCTCCTGCTTCTTTTTTCTTCCTGGGGGCTTAGTCCCAGATTTGATAGTTTTCGAAAACTATTTTCGTTAACGTATTGTTCCATACATTTTAGTAAAGCGCCTCCAGCTGAAACGCGGAGGAACTAAAATCGGCGGTATAGATTGCTTCACTCTAATACGAAAAAAGTTTTCGAATACATTTCAGCCCAGCAATGTATGGAACAATACGTAAACTATAAAAGTTTTCGAAAACTATCAAATCTGGGACTAAGCCCACTGTTTGTACCTCCTGCTGGGAAATGTATAGATATTGATAGTTTTGGTGTAAGTAGGAGTTTATAACACCTTCAAGAAAGAGATAAGCCATCGATTAACGAGGTATGACTACTCTTATTTCGAAGAAATCGATTAAGCTTAGCCAGGAATACAGATGACAAGATTCCACAAACCTAAAAAAATAACCACGACATCCTTCCAAATAACAAAATGATCCAAACGTTGGTATTGAATCAGCCGAACGACCACGTAACGCCACGTCATGTGGTGACGACACATCGTACGATGTTTTTATCACTGGCAAAAATTTGAAACGGCCTTGTAGAGCGCTCCGTTTAACGTACCTAGTAACTATAATACATTCTGTGGTTGAACGATTCATACAGATCTTTATGGTATAACTGACTAAGTGCGAATCGGACTTATACGCACCGAGGGTTCTGTACCTACTGAGGCGGTAGTGTTACTTTTTTAAAGTACGTGTTGTATCACGCTTCAGGTGAAGTTATTTTGTAGTTTTTGTTCCCAAAAAAATAAGACGCTTTATATTTTCAATTAGAGCTTGACGTACGCAAAATTTGCGCTATCTAAAAAAAAACACCCATAGGTATATTTTGTATTATGTATTTACCAAAAAACTGTTTTATTCAATTCAGATCAGTTCACGATAAAGCAAAAACAAAAAACTTAAAAAAAGTACATTTCCTGTGTGGTTTTCTGGTTTTTCACTTATAGAATATGTTTTTTGGTTGTCCACTCATAATAACAAATGTGAAATATACCAACAAGCTAGTTACCGATTACGGTTTAAAACATACAGCCTACAGCCTCGGACAGATAGACTCGGCGACGCGGCGTGGGCAATAGGGTCTCCTCGACACCATTTGCCCACGGAACCCTAAAAAATTCATTCGGCGATATAAAACGTTCCGATAGGAATAAAACACGCCTTCGTCTCTTATCTCAGTATGTATCGCAAATTACTGGTTACTACTTTCATTACTCATTGTTTACGTTTTATTTGCCGACGACGCGTGTGTTTATTTCACTAAGACAAATGAATAAGCGTTTTACTATTCCTGATTACAATGAATTGAATACCTATATTTAATTACGACAGACAACATTGCAATAGTGCATAGTTGGAATGTCAATGGTGATACTAGACAGACCGACTCCACCGCATTTAGACGCACGTGTTTTGTATCTTATATTTACTTATTTAACCTGTGATTAGCCAGTACCTATAGATGACATTGGAGTCTACAAATATTGGATTCGGCTAGAATGGCCTCATACGTGCAGCGCGTACAGCGGGACCCAGTTACTTTCATTATGATGAAAACCCGCTGCGACCAATAGAAACAGCTGTCGGTAAGGCGACGTGACGTCACAACATCACGCCACCTTTTGTATAGGAGAGTGCAAACGCGCCACGCTACTCATGCGGGACCGGTTTAACGTTAACAGATATTTAAAAGTATCTGTTAAATTAAGGTTAACATAACTTACGCTTAATAGACCAGAGAAAATTACAACACTATTTACACGATTAATTGCTACAATAGTTACCTACGTTATTAACGTAATTATGTAGGTAGTAGTGTTTTTAAATATTTTTCCTTCTTAAAACTTTTTGGTAGCTAATCGTCAACATAATAAAATAAATGAGTTACCTTATAATAATATGATTATTGAATGTTGTTATTTTTGTCAAAGTCAATTATAATGTTTTAGTACTTACACATGTTTCCTCCCAATAAAGTTGCAAAATAATAAATACCGAAATAGGTAAAGGAAAATTATAGAAAACTTTAAATACAGCGAGCGTTATAACTGTTGGTTAGTTGAAGAGCGGTTGTCGGACCGCTCACGGTTAAATTGCCTGAACGATGGCGGTGCACGTCACCGCGGCGGTGTGGCCCGAGCCCGGCATTCCTGCCCGACTCATTTCGCATCGTGGCATTGCCGCAGTCGCGCGTGCTGAGCAACACTCGCTCTAACCTCAGTGATCGAAACCAAAACATTTATTTACATTTGGATTTCACACCGCATTACTACAAAGTTATTTTTAAACAAAATCTACAGATGCGATAGAACAACCAGTGGAGGTGATTAAACCGATTGATGGTTTAAATTCAACTATCGTAGTTGACGAAAAACACGATACCCGTGAGTATTTTTGCAATCCATTTTTCCGATTTTTGTTGAACCTGTATCCGTCCTTGAGTACCTACTTCCCGAGTTTTAAATTGATCAGTTCTGTGGCGTTGAGGTTAAACTTTAACTTAACCGGTTGATGAAAGTGAATGTGATGTGGTACATTATATATGTATTTAGTTGAAGGTAGTTTAAACGAACAGTTCTAAAGTGTATGCTCATTATTGAGTTAAACTCAACGCCATAGATCAGATTAACGCCTTTCCATTAATGGGTGAATCATTCTAATCATATCTGTAGATAAGATAAGAATTTCATCAATGATTATCGGGTGAGGGTATATAAGCATTAATAACAACCATACCATCATTAATGTCATAATAACAGCTCACTGTGAATGTTAAATCAATATCTGTGTGTCTTCAATTTGGGATTCGTTGACTGATTTTCAGGGCATGTCAAACTGCTAGTAACAAACCTGGTGCATAATTATTTTGAATGCGAATGATTAACCGGGAAGCTTGACCCATATGGTGCATTTAAAAAGATGAAATGAAAGGGTTCCCCCTTATAATAAAGGGAATACGTGCACTCCTCAAATCTGAAGACACAACTGAGGAACAGACAGAAGAGCCAGAACCGCCGTCGACAGAAGATCCTGAAGCGGAACCAATGCCAGGATATTGGGAAACAGATCGTAACCAAGAACATATAGATCAATTTCGGGAGGGAAAAGCTCTCGAAAGAATACCAGGCACAACAGAGGGGACAGTCAAAGAATCTCTTTACAAATACGCAAATCTACCTATATACCAATGGCGAGATACAACAAATTTTAATTTTAATAGTAAAGGTAAGGTGAAACCTAACACTATTTACTACAGTTATATCTAAAATAAAATGGGAAGACACACAGATTCAATCCGAACTGGGTGCATGACAATGCTTTTAAATTAATTGTATTGACTACACACTAATAGCATTTCTAACTCATAATCATGGTTAACTAGTTATGTATTATTGCAAAAAAATTATAGGAAGCGTATCCAAATTCAACGTTACAAAATTTGCATTTGTTAATCATCGAATGAACTTGCAGAATGTCTGGTACTTGTTTGATGAATATAAAAACGTAACAAGTGTTATTTACGCTTTGGTGGTTAGAATGAAAGCTTGGTAACGAGAATCAATGTTGAACAATTGGATTCATTCATTGTAACTACTTAAATGGCCCAAGGCCTCTGAGGGGGTGCTTTGTTTGATAATACCTTACCTTCCTGTCCCTTTATTGTTTTGTTTAAATAGAGTACAGAGTCAGGTGCCATTTACTAAACCAAAGCGACTGAAAATCTATACCGTTATGTAAATCTAGGTTAGGATATTTTGGTAAACAAATTTTAGTTGGCACGTTTCATTGACACTAACTATCTTGAAATAGAATTTCTGGTTCGATCTGGTTAGGACACCAACGCTTATCTTAGTACTCCAAATAATTTTACGTATTCTTACATAACGTATTTAGTAAGACTTTTTTAACATTCCTTTAGAGGAAACATACCGTTATTGACGTCAAATCTCCTGAGTATAGCAATTGTCGTCGCAGCAATGTATTATTTACCTGACCTTTGACAATGAATTTGCAAACAATAACAATCTGCAAACATTCTGTTAGTATATTTGAGCGTACTTTGACAATGCAATATCTATATTGCCTTTTGTTTCATTCTGTGAAATTGCATCACCGTTGGGAAAGGAAATATTGCTAGTATTGTCACTGGAGTTGGTTCTTGGATCACAAGATACACCTTCAAATAGTCATCCATTCTCTGAGACTTTAGGTTCATCGTCTAACACTTTCACAGCCTCGCTGTCGCTTTGTCCTGTGGTGGAGGATTCCTGAATCACCGTTTTGTTGTTAACGAATTTTTCAACTAATATTAACATGAATCAATTTGGCTTCTGCATTATTATCAGTTTCCTAAATATTCTTTGGTTTATTAGCAGTCAAAAAAATTCCAACTGTAGTACTAATTACCTTCATTATATCTAATTTAGTCTTCTGGTTCATACACTGAATAACGATCGTGATTCAAATTTTTATCTATCTCAAAAGATAGTGAATAGTTTTGCAGAAGTCAAAATTAAAATCAAGAGTGATGCAACCGCTAATATTGTTTATTTTTATTTCATTACAGGTGTACTAGAACCAACTAAAGCTGGAACAGGAATCTCAAGCAGCGGACGCGACGCAGGCGTTGTAGCAGGAATTGTGATAGCAGTAATCTCAGGAATTATTATTTTGGCTGCACTGGTAAGAATAGTAACTTTTACTTTCCCGTCTTTGGCGCCTTTAGTGTTACGCAATTGGCGAATTCCTTATCTTCTTATCTGTTGGTCTTCAGGTTGAGTATTGAGGTTTTATTTTACTGTCTGTCTGTCTGTCCTACCTATTAACGGCTGTATCTTTCGAACCGTAATAGAGTCAGTTAAAATTTTCACAGAATATTTAATGTTACGGCGGATTGACTAACAACTGATAAAAAAGGCAAAAAGTAAAAACGAAAGGAATAATTTCCTTAATGAATTTTGTGGTGGTACGGAACTTTCAGTGCGCGAGCCAGCAGTGCAAGTACCGTTCTTTTATCGTTCGTCAAATTGACAGTTGAGGTCGTCAAATTCGATAATATGCCATTTTTTCAGTATTCGCTGTGATCGATTCTATGGCATTTTAGCGAATTTGACGTCCGATAAAGAACGGTACTTGCACTGCAGACTCGCACTTGGCCGGTTTATTATTAATTTACAGTAAAACGTATGTTGCTAGCTATACTTACCTATTGTATGGAATTCTAATTAGTCAATAAAGTTATCCTCGCGATCGACTTTCACGGAACTCTTTATACACTGAAACAGCTGAATTGAATGAAAGGTAGCATAAATATACTCTGTTACCACATGCTTACTTGTTCCCAAAATGTGCGGCTCTTATAAGATAACGGGTAAAAACCATGGGCGCAACTTTAAACTATAGGTATCATTAAATATATTATGTCGTCTAGAACTTCTGATAATTCGGAACCTTGGAAATAGCCTTGATCGTTAATAAAATAACTCAAACGAGTATTGTTTAAAAAAAACTGGCGATTGACGTTAGCGAACAATCTAGATTCCGTCATCAATTGATGAAATAGTTCCGGCGTGAGCACCTCTTCTAATTGCATTTTATTACATCTCAGCAACAGCTGTACCTAATAGGCGCCAATCATCTTATTGTGTTCGATTCTATTTCTGCCTACGAAACCATAAGTGTTTATAGCTGTCTGCGACACACGGTATGACCTGCAATTTTGATTTTTTACATAATTTTCTTGTACAAAAAGTAGGTATCTTATGTTTCTGCGTCTGATATACATTTCGTTGAATTTTAATAACATTTTTGTATAGATCAACGAAGGGTTATTTGGTCAATTGTCTTTAGTCAAGATCGGTTTAACGCCTGGACTTTAACCGTAGGTAACAGACAGAATTAATTTCGCATTTATAATATTTGTGTGGCCGTCAGGTGCCGTGGATACAGTAAAAGAGTTCACTTGTATAATTTCAACTAATTGTTTCAGATCGCAGTGGTTATGTACAAGCACTACGTTCATCGCAACGTGACTTCGATGAACTTTGACAACCCGGTGTATCGCAAGACTACTGAAGATCAGTTCGCTTTAGAGAAGAATGGATATGCACCGGGCAGCAAACTGTACCCAAGCACGGTTGGGGAAGAGGTGAGAGCTCTCACTGCTATGGAGTGTACCCTCAATATACAAAACAGCCTTAGATAAGTCTCAGGGCAACCCACTGCCCTTCTCAAAGGAGCCAATTATGAACCAGCGTTCGACTCGCTGGTCGCAATTAGAACCTAATTTTTCATATATTTTTACTATAACATATTTTAAAACATCACTTCGAATTCTCATGTACAATGAATTGACATTAGACCCCGATGAAGGCCAAAATGTTGTAAATATCAAAGATAAATTTTAAATTAATAGGAATAACGATAAGGTCTGCCTAAGACATTTTAAACTTGATGTATTTAGAGTAATATTACATTTACTAGTGAATATAATAAGAATCTATAGGATATATTTTCGTTTAGATTTAACTATCGGGGCAATTTGTATGTGCCAACATTTTTACCGCATCAGTATTAAAATATAGTTGCCAAATTATAGTTTAAAATTAATTGTAGGCGTAATGCTGTAAATAGTCCCTTTTGATAGCGTATATGTATATTTTATCTGCTCTTAGCTTGAAATAGATGTTTATTAAGTACTTTCTATTTTACTGCCGAGGAAATTTTATTTTTCATGCAATTACTTACGAGGGCTATAAATGGTGAGTTTGTAGATAACAGTAAAACACAGATAATAGCAAGTTCTTTTGCGTTTTTAGTTTTTAAAGCCTATGTAGAGCATTTTATACCTACTGTTACATTAGAAAGATGTTCCTAATGATATTTTTCTTCCTCAGGCCCAAGAACCACTCAACACACCCGGCACAAATGACTTCGTATAGTGCCCTAGTAGGGAGTAAATACACTATCCTGTCATTGAATGTGAAAAGAAAAAGACGGACATGTGATACTTGAATAGTGTTAACCAGTGATGGGACATATGCTAACATTAGTGAACTCTAAAAATCGTTAGCATTAGTGAAGTGAAAGTGTGAATTGGAACAAAGTTCTGTTTGCTGCCTCGCGACGGAAAGGATCTCAAAAATGATTTTCATATCACGTTCATTTGTAATGATCATGAGATCTTGGTGGAGCTTTTGTAATATATTCGTATCACATTTTGGTAGTTGGAAAGGGACGTCACTATTATTTCTTAGACTGTGGATTAGCATAGAGATTCTAATTGCTTTAACGAGCAAATGCCTGGTGCATTGTAATTATTTATATAGAGTATACAATTTTTTATACTTACTCCACTTTTAGTTAGGATTCCCAAAGATTCTGCAACTGGAAGTTTTATGTGAATATTTAAGATCGATCAATCTCTGTCTACATATTTTCTATGTTCCATGAATGAAGCTCATAAACTATGTAGTGAGATGTACTTATTTATTTGATGCACTGATTTCAAAATTATATTGCTGCAGTGTCTCATTTAGCGGTGTATGTTTATAGATTTTTAAGTAATACTATTAAATTTATTTATTTGGAATTAGTAGAAAAATTAGGAATACAATTGAACATTTATTTACGTGCCAATCGTAGTAAAATTGTAATTATACATCGCCAAAATCTATCTAATCTATTGCTAAAATCTATCAATACTTAGATGAATTTAGTTATTGTTTGATGCATCATAGTATATTCTGTATTATATGAAATGTTATACATATATTTATTAATGCAATGTTTATTATTTGTTATATATGTATTGTATTTGTTATACCAGTTTAACGTTCACTAATTAGTTTCATGTAATAATTTTACCATTTGATTATTTTTATATAAGTATCGCCTAACTCGTTTGGAATGACTTTGTCGAGCAAAATCCTGCCAAAATTCACTAAATATAAATTAATTATTGATGTGATGTAATTGGATTACATTATAATACTTGATGCACATTTCATACAGTACGCCTAGCTCAATAAGTGTGGTCACTAAAATGTGTAAATATTGTCAGTAAATATATGTAAAAGGTGTTAACTTATTGGATTTTCTTTCCTTTTACCCACTACTTTAATAGACTGTCTCTGTCCATCTTGTGGGTGGACGCCTACACTGCGCTTACCGGTCCGTGGTCTCCATTCCAGAACCTTTCGGTTCCATCGGGCATCTCTGCGTGATATGTGCTCTGTCCACTGCCACTTCAACTTGCTAATCCGGTGGGCTATGTCGGTGACTTTCGTTCATCTACGGAGATGGACAGACGACCTAAAAGAGACCGCAGGGAAACGCTGGATGCAGGCCGCTTCCAACCGGCCCTTTTGGAGACCGATGGGGGAGGCCTATGTCCAGCAGTGGACGTCCTATGGCTGAAATGATGATGGCTCTTTTAATTCTATATCTATTTTGAAAGATAATAAATTAAACCTATGGTTGTATTTATGTCGCTAGGACTAAACTACTAGCTAGTATACTGGGTTACGCAGAAAGGGTGTGCAAAGCCGAAATGGGTTCATAGTAGGTACCCATTATGAACAACTTTTTCTATGGGAGCAACTTTGAAATAGCGAAAAAATGTGTACCCCCGAAAAAACGGTCATTCACATTCGACAAAATGTATCGAACAGGTTTTATTTTGCGATTTCGTGGTTGGTCGCATTGTAACAGTTATTCATAATAATGGGCACTAAATGGAACCCTTTCGGCTATCAGTATCAGAACAATATGAGTAATTAGTACCGTTTATTTAAACCTAGTTACAGTTACGAAGGTAGTGAAAACGCCTAAAATCCGCAGATTAATTTTGGTAAGTATGCAACTGCGCAGGCGGTTGTTTACATTTTAAGCTTAATTTAACTAATAGCTAATTAATGACGTAAATACATATTTGCACATTACTTTGATTTCTGATAAAATCTTGCTTTCAAATTATATATCAGCGGGCTATACGCACAACATAAAACAAAGTATGGGCACTTAACTTAGTCGATGCTATTATTATTATGAAGTACATTTGTTTATAACTTCGTATGAGGTAAACTCTGGAAATCTACTAGCAAAGGATCTATAGTGTGTACGCAAGACAGCAAGGTTTTGCCAACAGCGTCTCACACTCATGCGTGACGCCACAGCACAGATAGCAACGTTTGAATTTATTAGAATTGAAGCAAGTGTCCATACTGTTTCAATAGCAATAATTTTAATGTATAAATAAAATATATAGGTATAGATAAAAAAAAATAGGTCTAGACAGCGGCCTTCCTAATCGCCAATCAAAGCAATGCGGCTTAATAATGAATCAGAAAGATAACATACAATCAATGTATTAAGGTATCTTTTTCAATCACAGTAAACGTATTTTTTTGATAAGAACGATACGACTCGAGTCCTGATTTTTTTTACTTTTGATTGCAGTACTTTTTTTTTATTTTAATTAAACCACAGATAAATGAAACGAATCTGAAAATGTTTGCTCTTCATTACGGACTCTTTCGTGGAGATTGACAAGCAGAATTCATTCATCTATTCAAATTTGTTATGATTAACATTCTTCCTATAATTACACACACACACACGTTTATCAAAATAGGGCGTAGTGTCCGAAAAATTGCACTACTAAGTTTGCATGAAAACTGACACAATTTTGTGTTATTGTTTTACGAGTTTTGGGCCATTTGCTTCAAAACAATTTCCTTATTAGTATGGTAGGTAACTATCAACTAATTAGTTGCTTTGTACTCTAATCATCACGAAACTAAATTGTTTTAACTATAACTAAGTGCTTAATTAAACTTATTTCCTAGATAATATTACATGTACATACAAAATAATTCTCAAAATACGAGGAAAACTATATTTTGAAACGATTTCAAAAGGCTATATTTTGTAACGATTTCTAAATGCTATATTTTGAAACGATTTCAAAAGGCTATATTTTGAAACGATGAAAAAAAATAAAAATTACGCAGGTTTATGATAAACACAGGTTATTATGTCATCAGATGCGAGGCGATACCGATACAATACAACAGAAATGAAACTTAAACTAACATCAATCAAAATACACGCCAGTATAAAGGGCAGCCTTATAGCCTAACCCGATTTCTCCCAGGCAAACTGGATGGACAGGACTTTATTGCTAGTTGCTAATACGGTCAGTGTAGCACATTAAATACAAATAAATACTCGAGACATTTTTGCACACACGGTCATCTGACCCCAAACTAAGCAAAGCTTGTGATATGGCTGCCAGAGACTGATATACATTTTTTTTTTTTAATAACATACTTAATAAATATTAACACCCAGATATAGAAAAAAACACAAATGATCATCACATAAATGTTTGGCCTAGGTGGGAATCGAAACCCACACCCCCGAGCGCAGAAGGCAGGTTCACTACCAACTGGACCAACGGGCTATTAAATAAATACTTTTACCTACGAGTACATGTATACAATAAATACACAAATAATGCAATGCAACATACATACAATAAATATTACAAGTAAAAATACATAGTTCCAATTAATATAAAAATAGATAATTTATATAGAGGAGTTCCTAAAAATACAAAGACATTTAGTAAGCCTGATAGAAGCAGGCAGCGCATTCCACGCGAAATCTATATAAGGTTTCACTCCTTTATCGAGCAGTACGCTTGCTTAATTTAAAAGTAACTTAACCGTAATTAAATACAAGTAGACTTAAATAAGAAAACAGCCCGTGGGTATAACGAAAAAACTAAACCAAAAATATTAATAATATATATTAGTCTTTGTCAAAAGATTTGGTTCTAAAAGGTCAATCACATTGGAATTTTGAGTTGTATCACTAGGTAAGGTCCTATTCTTCGTTCTCATTTGAGAAGTTTTTTTTTATGATATTATTCAGCATAACAAGAATTGAAGCAAACATTCGATAAATTATTACTAATTGCTTTATACTCCTTTGTTGAGTTCTCTCAAGGTCCTCGGATGTATCTAAAGAAGAACGTAATGTTCATTTATGCTAAGAGCTCTCATTGGCCGACTGACAGCCAATGGGAGAGCTCCATTACATTTTTTTTACAGAACTGTTCATTGGAAAGTTGTTTGGTCAGAATTCACGCGGCTTAAGTTATAACAAAGGTAAACGCGAAATTTTACTATCACCGTCGCAGGCAGCGCTGACGATCAGCAATCAACCAATCAGCGTCCGTGACCTCATCTTTACGTCAATGGTGATTGGGTGTTTGACTAACGCCATCGCTGGACTCGGTAGCATAATTTTCTACTTAATAAATGTATCATAATTGCGCTACTGTTGACTGTTAGTCTACAATACAGATTCAACTACCATTAACTACACTACGAGCGACGTCTCCGTTACTCACTCTAATCTTTTTCGCTGGTATATTTTCTTTAGTCACTTCTACATCATCGCTGGCAAGTCCATTCCCATTGGGCACGTTCAGTTGTGACGTATAGAGCTCGTATTGGTCAGTGATGTGTTTCTTGTAAGTAGGAAATGTTCCAGCGGCGATGTGCAGACGGGCATGCCGGAATAACTGATCGAAGTGATGGAGGTTGTGTCTGAAATTCAATAAAGAGAATGATTAAATTATTATCCTTGAAAATGTTTGAATCACACTTAATATTAATATTTTCCTAGTTGACACTAGGATTGAGGTAAGCGATCACCGTGCACTGTGACCAGTGCAACGGTGATCGCTTACCAACAAGCAGCCCGTTCACTTGTTTGCCACCTATTATATAATAACATTACAAGGTTACGCAATACGCATATCATAGACTATTCTAAGCCGAAATGAGGTCATTGTACATATAATTATGAACAACTTTTACAGCTGTTCTATACATTTTGTTGAGTGACAATGACCGTTTTCTATGGAATAGCCAGGGAATAGCTGATATTGTTAGCGATTTCAGGGTTGCTCCCACAGTAAAAGACCTCATTTCGGCTTAGTACAGTCTATATTTATATGCGTAACCCTGTATACATACGAAATTGTGTGTGTGTTTGTCCGCACTCAACTCCGTAATGGCTGAACGGATTTGGATGAAATTTTGTATGGAGGTAGCTCATATCCTGAATTTACACATTTATGTACACGCTTTTTATCCTGAAAAAAAATATGGTTCCCGTTCTTACAGCAGCGAGTGAAACCGCAGGACCCTTTTAATTTATAAGGCCAAAACTGCAATGGCAGGTAGATTGTTTAACTTCTGGAGCGTAATGGATTCCCTGAGTACAAATGTTCGCATGTGCGAATTGGCATCATCATCACTTCAGCCATGGGACTTCCACTGCTGGACATAACCCTTCCCCCATCGATCTCCAAAATGGCCGGTTGGAAGCGGCCTGCATCCAGCGTTTCCCTGCGGTCTCTTTTAGTTTGTTATTGATTATTTATTTTAAAGCCTATGAGACTTGTAGGTTAAAATAAAAGGTAAGGATTCTAACGAATTCACTCACATCAATATCGGTTTAGGCGTTCATGAGTTATAGTGAAACTAAGAAACCCACATACATACACTGAAAATAAATGGGAAAATCAAACTTTTATGGGAGGAATGTAATAAAACTTTCCTTACATGCTCAACAAAACAGAGGCCAGCATTTCTCTCGTGTTCAAAAGATGGCGAATGTAAGCACGAGTGTGCTTCTTGCACGCCAGACACTCGCACCCTTCTA
Source organism: Agriopis aurantiaria (assembly GCA_914767915.1). NCBI lineage: Eukaryota > Metazoa > Arthropoda > Insecta > Lepidoptera > Geometridae > Agriopis > Agriopis aurantiaria. The sequence continues at coordinate 7,077,839 of OU611983.1, read as the reverse complement.
GCACCGGCGTGAAGTCTTCTTTATACCTGAAACGTATAATAAGATTATGACCGCATCGCATTGTTGGTGTTCAGTTACTTGAAGTTTTTGTGTGGTTATAATCATAGTTTGATGACATACATATTTTGGCATCCGCAAATTTTTATAGAGCCTCAAGTGTCAAATTAGTCACCGCATTACCCATTTTGTAATGACGTTGACCGTGATGAGTCACGTTGTAGGCGTGGATTAATGAGTGGTTTATGACTAATATCGGCTATAGATCAGACTAATATTATGAATGCGAAAGTTTGTGTAATAGGGTATTTGACTTGTATTAATAATATAATATAATTAATAATATAATCCATATTGGTGTAATCCTGGATGATCATTCTTATTAAAATTATTTAATAACTAAAAACTACAACCGATAACCGATGGGGAAGAAAGGTTCTTGAGTGGAGACCACGAACCGGAAGACGCAGCGTAGGTAGGCCTCCCACTAGATGGACCGACGACATAGTAAGAGTCGCTGGCATCCAGTGGATGCAAAGGCAGGCTGTCGTTCAGTGTGGAGGTTAAAGGGGGAGGCCTATGTTCAGCAGTGGACGTCTTCTGGCTGATGATGATGATGATGATGATGATGATGAAAAACTACAAAATAATGACTTGATTTTTAGAACAATACGAAATAAAAATAATAATATATTCATTGATCAACTTGACTACAAACGTCGGTAGGTTGAATGTTCTTATGACGTCGCAGGCAAGAAATAGATGCAACTATTGTATGGCGAGTGAGAGTTTGTTTGTTGTGACGTCACAAGCAAAAATAATTCGTTACTTTAGTGATAAAGTAACGAGGTCCCATAAATGGCCAATTGAGCGTTTACGCTGTAGTAATTCGAATTTTGATTGATTTGAATCCTGCCAGAGTATTTTTTTTTATTGTATGTAAACTTAATAATTTTTATTGAAAAATAGACTTGCACTTGGCTGCCAGCTCGCCTGATGTTAATGCGGTCTAAGATGGAGCACGCTTGCCTAGAAGAAACAGATTCAGTAGCAACTTACACATCCAGATTTTAAGCAAGGAAGTCAATTAATTCAAGCAGCGTATTCCACAGTCTAGAAGTTCCCACAATAAGGGTGGAATCTAATCGCTTTACTCGGGTTTAAACACAGATGTATAAATACTCCAAGTTAAATGACTTGGTACTTACTTCTCATCATTTAAATCCAGTACACATAGATGGCCACTATACTGGTTCACATCCAGGTCCATGGCCAACGCTTGACCAGCATTTGTTAGCTTTACTGTGAACGAACCATCAAACACGTCCCAGCCATGTTCTATGGCAGCCATAATGACTGCTGGGTTCCAGCAACCTTCCACGAAACGCACTAGATCTTCCGGTATTGCATCCTGAAAAATATGTAACATATTTGTTTAACACAGTAATGAAACAATAAACATTGTATTACAGATTGCTAAAGGCACAACACTAAAAGTGTGTCACATCACTAAGTCATCATCATCAGCCTCTAACTGTCCACTGCTGGACATAGGCCTCTCCCAATGCACGCCACTGAGCTCGGTCGGCAGTACCTTGCATCCAGTTTTTACCCGCCGTTTTACGCAGGTCATCACTCCACCTGGCAACAGGGTGTCCTACACTACGTTTGCCTAAACGTGGTCTCCACTCCAGAACTCGTCTACCCCAACGGTTATCGGTTCTTCGGGAAATGTGGCCGGCCCACTGCCACTTCAGCTTGCTAATCCTTTGAGCTATGTCGGTAACTTTGGTTCTATGTCGAATCACTTCGTTCCGAATTTTGTCCCGTATAGAAACTCCAAGCATAGCTCTCTCCATAGCTCGCTGAGCGACTTTAAACTAACACCACTAACATCACATAACAAACTAACATAACATCACTAAGTATTTTGAGTCTATGGTCTAATGGCTTCCTGTACTCTTGAAGATGGCGTATTTATAATAGAGAAAAAAGGTAAAATGATGAAATACACAAGACACCAACCCAATTTTATTTAAATCACAAATATAATCAGCAAGATACCTAAGAAAAGTACCTATACAATCAAGGTCATGCTTTTTTCCATATTTCGGTTCAGAATCATGTACTGAATACCCCTCCCAAAGAAGGTTGCCTGATTGGTTGGCAAATCGTAGATCTGTCACAGGATTGGCAGGGTCATTCAAGGTCATGTTTTTTCCATAATAATATATCGGTTCAGAATGAACATAATTTTTTACTGAATAGTAGATACCAATATTATAAGTACCGAGATATTTTGCAACATTCTTAAAAACAAATCACAGTCCCAAATGTTTTATAATACTCTTTGTCGCCAAGGATATTGGTGTTTCGACTGCCTCGCTTGAGAGCTAGTTCCCATTTTCAGTTTTTGGGTTTGATTAGGTGTGTTTACCATTTTTGACGTCACTTAACATTTATTGTGGTAAATAAGTCAACAACAAGTAACTGTCAAGTGTAAAAAAACTCTGTAGAGCTTACCCCAACTTTTCTAAAAACCCCTCCAAGTTGACTCGGTAACATTTTACATGATTCCTCGGTGTCATCTGATATTCCCGATAATGCTACACCAGTAAGGTGATCTCTATGGGACAGTATGTGTTTTATGCAGCTTTCACATTTCTTCTCATCACCAAGGCCAACTATAACACCTGAAATTAATGAATAAGGTTTTATAAGATGGCAGGTATGGTCTAATTTACAATGTGTCTGACAAAAAAGCCACTGGCGGCTTGGATTCCCAGTTATCTGGATACTCAAATTATGAATTTGAATATCTATTCCTGAATTCCTGATGTTTGAGTCATTTTTGCTGTAGGACAGTACTAGTGGGAAGCTATGAGAGTGATATATTATGTATTTTTAATCACACATGTTTTAAAAAACTTATGATAATTTTTTGTCTGCACGAGGAGTCATATCATTGAATAGACATTTAAAATGAAAGGCTTTTTTTTGCTTTTTTGAGGCTTTTACACTTCAAGTATATAAATAAATAAATAATCGGGACATTTTTTCACACACGGTCATCTGACTCCAAACTAAGCAAAGCTTGTGCTTTGGCTGCCAGAGGCTGATACCAGTAGTATACATACATATATAGTTTTTAAATACATACTTAAATAGATATTAACAACCAGATATAGAACAAACACGTTCATCACATAAACGTTTGTCCTAGGTGGGAATCGAACCCACGCCCCCAAGCGCAGAAGGCAGGTTCACTACCAACTGGACCAACAGGCTGTCGATGGACGGAATATGTCAGGCCCACCGCCCACCATACTATTAGGCACGATTAATATTAGATCCTCTGAAGAAAAATGGACCAAAGAGCCCAGTCTTGGTACCCCAGAAATGGAAAGAGAACATGGGATGGCCACCGAGAAGGTGACATACCATAAGGGTGGCGCAGATACGCAGAGATAGGGATAAATGGCTACTTCTAAAGGAGAACTATGTCCAGAGACGACAACCTGATCATGAAACTGGTGGTGTTGGATTATTCCGGTTTAGCCCTCTGCTCTGTATCCTCGGGTGGACAGTTACTGATTTTCTAGATTTATAAAAATATGGGATTAAGCTAATGCTCAACTAATGTAATATGTATAACTAATACAATTACTAATACTAATTGCTATTTTGCCTTTACTAATGGAAGCAGCTGTACTGTAGCAGTAACCTACTAAAAATCTATTTTATTTATACTGTTTGTGAAATTTGATCAGACATAAATAGCATAGTTGGGATTTAAATGCATTTAAAGAAAGATATATTTTTTATAGGTAATTTTAAACCTGAACAGGTCAATACTCTGCATATCTTCACACTGTAACTACTCGTCACCAAGGTCTAGTTATATCCTGTATATTTTACTATGGCCTATTTGCTATCGGATGATTACTGACGACTATGATAACTTGCAAAAAGCTGAATGAAAACATATTATTTTGGAATATATTGGCTGCAACTTATTATAATATGTTGGAAAAAACTAACTAGGCAAAAGAAAGCATAGGAAGCTCATTCAGCTTTTTGTAACAACTGTAGCTGGCAATGACCATCTGATAGCAACATTGTCCGTTTAATCCATAACACAGTAACGTTAGAATAGCAAACAAATATGAAATACAAACCAATTAAAGCACTATTTCGTAGCTGTTTTGAGTCTTTATATCGATTCACACACTTGTCCAGCATATTACAAGTCCGTTCTACAGATTTCCCGATTCTCTTGAGACCGTCACTCAGCGACGTGTTGCTATCTGCAATCGCCAAAATTATGTCCGGTTTGAATATTTCCATCACATCCATATATCTGAAATTCATGCAAAGTATAAAGATAAACTAGTTGCTTGCCCCGAACAACTTGTAACCTCATTATCTTCATAACCCACAGTACGATATTGCTCATATTAAAATTTAAAAAATTTGTTTGCTTGAACTACTTGTAAATATGTTTTTTAATGACGTGCCAAAACATTTTCAGTAACCAGAGGCTGTGCACAATAAAGCAGTATGTTAGAAACTTGAAATAGCGAGTCTGAAATTAAGAAAACTAACGAAGGAGAAAAGTCACAGATGTCAGAAATGGTATTATGAGTGGTTAGGCAAGACACATGTCATGATGGCTGGTAGAGCTCTCACAGAGTGGTTATGGGTAGAGGATAATAGCATCCTGTAGGCAGACAACCAGCTTGTTTGTCAACAACATCAGACCTATCTTCATCATCATCACAATCAGCATATCTTAGGCTACAACTGAAAATAGGCTTCTCTAAAGGGTCTCCACTCATTCCTATCTTCAGCTTTTCATCATGGTATGCGGAGTTTTTCCGGTGAAGGGGAGTGTGTAAGAAAATTCTTGGATCTCTTGAAGTAGCACAGTTGCAAAGGCTTTTGTGAGCAATGATGTAATTCTGTCCTCATCTGCAGCTTTTTTTTTCGTTTTTTAAGGTGCTTAAGGGCTAGCACTATTTCATCTGGGCTAATACCGTCATGTTGGGGAAATCGGCATCGAGGCAGTCCTTGTTGAGATGGGGACTCTGCTCCCAGAGAAATTGGAGGGTTAGAGTACCCAGCCCGGTGCGAACCGGGCAGCAACCTTAGCACCATCGTGGCCTGATTGACAATATCTGGGATTTGTAGAGCTTTCTTTTCTGTATTAAATCTCATCTACTGGTGCCTCTTCGTCTTTTTCTGAGTCAGCCAGGAAGAGATTTCGATGCATGCCAGTTACCTAAATCAGGAAAAGTGCATGGTGTGATGAAATGTTGTTCGAGTAGGGGAGGGGTATGGTCAAATGTGGCTGGATGAACACTCATTTGTTTCATCATCACCATTTCAGTCATAGGACGTCCACTGCTGGACATAGGCCTCTCCCATCGATCTCCAAAAAGGCCTGTTGGAAACAGCCTGCATTCAGCATTTTCCTGCAGTCTCTGTCTGGTCGTCTGTGCATCTTGTTATATTTGTCAATAGACACCGGTCTACCGATTCAAGTTTGCGATCTGGTACTTGGCTGAACCTTCCTAAAGTATTAAAGCAGCTTCCTAAAGCAGCAGTATTCTACACACAACAGGACTTGGATTTTGCATGACCATTGGACATTTCTGAATATTGCCATTACACTGTTTCATTCTACATAACAATCAGTATGATTTTTTTATTTAATTTACCTATCAGCTGTTATCAATTTTTTCCCTTGCTTTGTCCATAATGGTACTTTATCTGCTTCGAAGTGCCCAGTTGGTATTTTCTCGTTCATATTATGCAACGTTACACAAGTGATATGATCTTGGACGCCCGCAAACTTAGCTACACCATCTCCTTGAGCTTTGGCACCATTTTCTAGGTGAATTGAGTTTGATAACGGCACCCAAAGGAGTTGCGGATTTGTGAACACCTTTGCTAGTACTTCTGCAGTTATATGAACAACACTGCCACCCTGAAAAGTAGAAAGTTATATTAATAATTTGGGATAGTGTGATTGTAAAGCAAAAGTGGGTGTAAATACCTGGGTAGAATTTTCCCCTTGAAGGGGAAGTAGCGGAAAAGTATTTTGGAAATATGTATGTAAATTTTAATAATCTAACCTAACTTTCCCAAAAAGCAAAGGTTTTTTTTGTTAATATTTTATATCTTAAGCTTTCTAACCTATTTCACAGGATTCCGATCTGCCCTAATAGATGAAAAGGGGGGAAGAATTTCAGGTAGATAAGGTAGGTAGGTAGGTAGTTTCCAGTATGCTCAACAAAACACTTTTAGCTGAGAAATGTTAATAGTCTGTGGAAGACTGTGGTGGTCTGTGGTGTGGTCTGGGATACCGGGATCACGCATACATTTTGGGGAGTTAATCTCGGTCGAAAGTTTTGCAGGATCCCGCTGGACTGGCTGACTGGATTACAAAAAAGTGTGGAATGTGTTACTTTACGCGTGGCGGTGCGGTCTATGGTTTGGGTGCCTGGGGGAGTAATGGTGTGAGGGTTGAGGGATGGAATTTCCTTACCCTTTGTTTGTTTACTTATATATTTTTTTACTTTATGCATAAAAATATTAATTAACTATTTCAAATGTACCAAAAAGCCTGTTTAATGTAGGTTAAAATTAAAACGATGAAAACGAGGTTTATTAGGTCTTTATTATGATTGATTTCAAAGGTCTAAGACCACCCTGCTGGATCCCAAAAATACCTGAATACAGCGGGACTAAGATGGTTCAGTCCCGCAAATACCTGGATTGAAATTATCTTGTGGGATTGCATGCCCTAGTCTGTGATAAATAAACCGCTGGCTCGCCTCCTTTGGTTCACTGTAAGCTGCCCCCGATAAGCCAAAGAGCCATGTGGCCACTCGCTCAGCTCTTTCGGTTCACTGTGAACCGCAACCCGTTCAAGCCCAAGGGGGACAAGGGGGAGGGCTATGTTCAGCAGTGGACGTCTTCCGGCTGATGATGATGAACCGCAACCCGTACAAGCCGAAGCGCCATGCAACCGTTCACTCTGCTCCTTTGATTTGCTGTGAACTGCATGCAATGGGTGTACAAGCTAAGGCGCCGTGCGGCCGCTCACTCGGCTCGGTTCACAGGGAACCGCGACCCTACACTTTCCGTAGTAGTAAACAAATCAATCGCGCGGTGCTCGCGACCTGACTCCTATTTGATTCGTAGAAAATAAAAATATTCTCAGAACTTAGGTATACGTTTCGGCAAGTTACGATTTCAGATGTGTCATTCTTAATATAGCGTTTCTGTGAAAAAAATCTGAACCGTCAGCTCGATGTCCGCTAATCTAAAACTTAGATCACCCTTTCCACATAACCCTGTAATATTATATTACTTTGGTAGGTAAGTAAATACCCACATTATAAAAACCTGTCTTCTAATATACTTGAAGGCGAGTTAGAAGTCATACGATCTGGTAGTGAACAATAATTGAAATAAAAAAAAAAACAAAAAAACACATGATTCAAGGTCACTTCCCCCATGCCCATGAATCGTTGAGATAGTAGTTACGACGCACTTTTATTGTTGTTGTTGATGTAAAATATAGGCCGGAGTAGGACGATTCTTTTAAGGTATCTATTGTAATTATTTAAAGGTAAGTACGACTTACTTGGGTAAGTAATCCAAAGCCCGGCGTTTCAATATTTGTGTTAGGTAACTTGCCAAATCCAGTCAAGTTGCCGATCCTCTCACTTCCACAACCTGCATGTCTTATTGAAAAGCGCATTTTATTTGATTATAGGTTTGCTAAAATCTCGTTTATTTATTTAATTTACTATTTTAATAAGCTAAGCACAATGTTACTTCTTATTTATTTCCATTCCATTCCACCAATTCCAATTTCCACTAAACCAACATAGCGTCAACTGTCAAGTTAAACCAAACCGAACGTCAAATCAAACTAATGTTTATTTTGTCTTTGTCAAATTCAAATTGACAGTGTCAATTTTATATTTTTTTTCCTTCATGAGGATTTAGACTTCGCACTTCTTATGCATTTATCAGTGGCAGGTTATTTTTTACTAGAATAATTAAATTTTCTACTTTGCCACTGATCTCTGCAATAGTAAATTTAAGTATTCACAACTTAAAAAGCAAAAAAATAACGAAAACTTAAAACTTTGGCGTATTCAGTCCACGGAATAGGGAAACCTTTTTTATTATCACTGAATACCTACTTATGTTTACAATACCTTATCGATTTTTGACTCGTGGTGCCACCAATTTCTTGTAGGTTTATGCAAGACCGAGGAAGGTTGTAACAGAGGAGGGTAGTGACAGTGTCGATTTCTAAGTAAGTACCTATACACCTATGACTATGACTGGTATATGATTGATAGCGAGCTGCTGGTAAAATCGCGCATATGTTGCTTTTTGAAAAATACTGCTGTTGTTCTCTCCGTGTTCGTTATTTCCTACCTTGGACGAACTATCATAATAGTTCGTTCAAGTTTCCTGCCTACCAATAACAGTACTTACCAACAGATTTACGCCTACAATATTTCTTAGAGCAAGCAAGTAAACTGAACTCAGCGAGTAAATTTTACGACCTCGCATTTCAACACAGGCGGGTCTGAAAAAGCTCTTCCTACAAGAGGCTTGAAAAAACTTGGCATAATTATAGTTTCCATACGTGCAGGCGTGGTCATGCCTCGCGCGTCGGTGCATTAATGCCTTACAACTTAATGTGAATAATGTGGGTCTGCACGCGCCTCTCATGCCCGTAATGAAAGAGTTCTATAGAAATAAGTTTACCTACGTGCAGCTTTAAATCTCAATCATCGATTTATCAATATGCTAACTCACTAAATAATAAAATATAATTAATTATTTATTAATTTTGTACCTGGGCGCGTTAAGGTTCACGTTCGCGTGATTTTCCAACTGAGCGGATCTAACGTTAGTTTGGTGCCGCAATACCTGTTGTCCGTAAGGCCCCTGGGCTTTGGGAAGCTCCGCATATCTAAAAGAAATATTTATTCACTTTTTTCAGACAGAATCGCAGGCAAGGAGTTTCATACTTTTGCTGTTCGGTTCAAAAAGTGGATTGGAGACACTTAGTACTTCTGAGTGGAATTTCCACCATAAGATAGTGTCTCGTTGTCGTGCGTCTGGTAGAGTTGGAAGAACGGTGATGGCAGTATTAGGTCGTGCAGTTCTTGTGCACACTCTTAGTGTATTTTGTAAAACACCGATATGGCTAGCAACTTCACGCCAGTGTCGTCAGTGCAACATGCTCTGTAGCCTTGATTCCACCAATTAACAAGACGTCATTATGGAGCCTTTTGCAGGCCTTTCTTTGGAGTCCAAAGCCTCAAGCTGGTACTTTGCAGACCCATGTTACAGGTGGTGCCAGGTGGTTTGTGCTAGGTTCAATATACCTCATGTCTTGCAAAGTTTGTCGAGTAAAAATAACTGTAGACGTGCGGCGCAGGCTCTAAGTAGCATATAAAAGCGCAGCGGGACAATTTTGAGTTTACGGTAAACCGGGAAAAGTCGACTTTTCACGGCCGCTTGTTCTAACACCACAAAAATAGTTAAGACTACCTATGGAGCGTTAAAGGTCAAAATATAATCCAGATGTTCAGGTCCACTACCATTTGGCAGAAACTTTCTTTTAAAACTAGCCCACGCAGCTTTTTTGCTTCTAGAACCCTTTTTCTATCCACACTTATCATAATTATACAAGCCAACAAGCCGGCTTTCTGTCGTTTACCGTAACCAAGTTTGGTATAATCATTGAAGCTGTTCCCAAAATCCCAAAAAGTATTAGGATTCTACAACAAATTCATGCATTTACTTAGTCGCTTGGTATTATAGTCGCTTTATGATTACAAAGAATACGAACGGAAGAAAGGAAAACGATCATAAAATATGAAGTGTAGTAAATTTAAATTTAATTTTAATCGGTCACCCCAGATGTCATGCCAAGGCCATCCAGGCCAGCCAGGTGCCCCATCGTGGCTACGACCATGGCTACAGGCTAAAACGTCTAATTAAAATGCAGAATGGACTGGGCAGCAAGTAAGCCCCAGAGTACGACGGCAAAAATATTATGAGTACTTATAGGTAAAATCCCCGCATAACCATCTGTAATTTAAATAACCTAATCCTCTTGCATGCGGTGGCGGACAGCAATCAGTCGCACCGGAACACCAGGGATTTAGTTTCAATCACGCCCGTGGCCGCCAGCTTCTGATTAATGCATACTAAACAGGATACATAGTCGCTTCTAGATAATTTACTTTACTGTCGGGTTGGAGTTGTTTGTGGTTGGAGTAGGTAGGTTTTATTATCTTTGAGTAGGTACCTATTGGTAAAGGTTTTGTGTAACGAACGGAAAGGAGTTTTTTTTAATTGCTCATTTTGCCCATTTTTACGGTGAAATATAAGGGTTAACAATATACGGGGTGTAACAGAAAGGTTTAGTGATCTACCCACCAAAGTGAACAACTTGTAGAACACAATTTTAAACCTGAGACAAAAAAATATATATACATTCGAATTGCAAACCTCCTCCTTTTTGAATTCGGTTAAAAATAGGCAGTCATGGGGATTGTGACAGAAGTGAAAACTTAAAACTCAGTTTGGCGCAATATGTCACACAAAGACTACTATATGTCACATTAGCATGTCGAGAACCCATAAGTTTTGCCAAACTTATAACGTGCAAAAAGGGATAGCTATGACCTTTAAGCGCAGTCTAAAGTCTTAATTACATTGGTCATGTGTTGGCTACATATCGAGAGAACCCGCAGGCAATAGCTAATTTCAAATTGAAAATTACTAGTTTTTATCGTCAAATGTTTCGCTATCCATAAATCTAACTCGCAAAAACCTACATGGAATTTTTCATGTTCACTAGTTGAAAATACAATTTCCAACAGGCAATAAACAATCCCCGTACAATAAGAGTAATTACGAGTATCCACCTGTAACGGTGCAGGGTAATAAATCCATTTAACACTGAAGTGGTGCTGATTTCTCGAACAAAACCGAGGTACCTGCGAAGTACTCATGTATAGTATAGCAGGATGGCAGCAGTACTAAAGCTCAGCTTTTAATGAAAATGAATTACGTTTTCATCTGCAATTTTCCCAATACAAGGTTATAGGGAAAGGGCATGCTATGACGAACGGGGTTCATTATACCCATCATTATGAACAACTTTTACTGAAGGTTCAACCTTGAACTCGCGAAAAAAATATCAGCTGTTGCATAATTTTTTTCGAGTGTGATGACCGTTTTCTATGGAACAGCTGATATTTTTTCCCGTTGTCAGGGTTGGTCCCATGATGAATATAACGAACCCTTTTCGGCATAGCCTACCTACTCATAACCCTGTATACCAGTACGTACCTATATACAGTCTGTAGGCATGCTCTGTATGTTGCTGTGACTTAATATAACTATAAGCCCGCCAGTTGTTGCAGTATTAGTGATATGAAACATCTACTGGTGCGCCTTGGCTGTAAAATGGACTCGTATGCCGTGACGGCAAACGACATGACGCTCTCTTATTCCGTCATATTTCACATCTTCCCATCTGCTGGGCGTCCCGTGACGGCCAACTTTTTTTGTCTTTTTTGTGTTATTTCTGCTGTGAACAAAAGAGTTTTGGCTTGAAACGCGCCTTAGCAGTAAAACTCGTCATGCTAAACTAACTCGTATGCCACGACGGACGTGACGTCATGTTTCATACTCGCCAGGCGTCCCCCTATAACGGCAAACTTTTTTCTATACAATTATCTATTAAACTTTTGCTCATCAAGATCGGTTCACGACTAAACAGTGAAAGGGTAACAAATGTCCTGGCTCTCTAACAGAAGCTGATAAAAGTGTTCGGAACTAGCAACGTTGGTAACAGAGAACAATCCATTGTTAGCTCGAATTACAGCGTGCGTGTTGTGTTAAAAAACATGCGTAGCTCGTTTAGGTACACAATTTGTCTGCACCTTCTTTAGCACAAGGCCATGCAAGTGTTGGCATGAAGCATTTGAGAACACGCGAGACAGACAAATACAAATCAATGTTTTCCACCAAAGTTTTTCCCTCTTCATCCATTTATATGCTGGAATTGAGGTACTGTTTGACAGTTCACATTGTGACCGAAGCGGCCAATTAAAACTTCGCACTTGCGCTCGGCCCCGCCTGTAACCTAATTAGCGAGAAATTAGTTCAGACTAAGTTTTCAGTTTGGTTTGTAAATTTTTGAACTTAGTTACAGGTGACAATTTTGTTCTTCAGTACATCCTAGAATCAAAACAAAGAATTGCCAATGCAAAACATCGATAGGAAACAAAACATATACCTACTCGGGGCTAAGGGAGTTTAAGGGAGATATGGTCCGTGAAGAGAAGATGGCGCCCAGGAGGCCATACGACTAGCTAGCCGCGGCAAAATTTGTAAACTCTTTTTATCGTGCAAAAACGAGACAGGCTTTCAAATAAACGTAGCCGTGTCACGTTCACGCATGACAAAGTGCCAACAAGATTTTTCGTGGTGGCTTGCTCAGAGCAAATAAAAATACAGAGTCCCTACGGCGCACTGCCAAAGTGACGCCAAAATCGCTTCCAAAACTACGTGAATTCCCAATAAATACACGACTCACGCATACATACGCATTCAAAACTACGTGAATTTCTTGTCAGAACGTCGTACTGAAAACATCCGTTTTAAAAAGAAACAATGACTTCTTGCAGTGTTAAAAACTGTAAAAACTACACCAAAAGTAAATAAGAAGAAGGATGGAATATTTCCACATTTAAGTATTTTTATTATCACTTATTTTGATGAATTACACGACACGAACTTCGACTACTTCAAAAAGTGGCTTCACTTTTCGTGTTCGCGGTAGTCCCTTTGTATTTTTATTTGCTCTGAGGGCGGCTTGCTGCAGCATTGTAAATCTATGCGTCCAGCTGGAGCCGAATGTTGCATAAAGCTGATAATTTACTTGTAGAAAGAAGGAAGTTTGAATCAAAACGGCAGTGGCAGATGACTCTCCTAGTTCTAGGTCCTAGCGAGTTAGCGAGTTGTCCGGCTAATTAGACGTGGGTAGAATACAATTTTCTTTTGTGTATTTGCAAGCTAAACACGTAGGGAGACCGGTTAGTGTAGTATAACGCCTAGTTGTCCAGTCCAGAGAGGCTTCAGCGTATGATAATAGGAATAACATTTTAGTACAACCCTATGTCAGGCATGAGATGGGTCCAAGTAATAAAATACTATAAATCAGGCATCAAGTGGAACCGAGGCAGCACAATGCCCAAACGAGCTCGAACCACTGTCCATCGCTAACATATTAAAACTTTTTCCAACCTCTTGCGCGCTCCACTGAAAGAGAAAACGAACACTTTTTGCGTCCCTGAAAAAGTGGTGTAATTTATTTTCCCCCACTGCAATATTTAGTTCTGTCCATTACTACAGTTCGCGACCGAACATTATTCAAGAACATCCATCTTTTTTCTCCGGCTCGCGCGTGCGGTCTTGATTATTAACTTTTTCATCCACATCCTGCCCCATTCTTCGCAATCGCTCTAAATAATGTTGGCTGTAAGAAAATATTCGTCGGACAGTTATGACTAATGCCCATACTTACCTACTTAATTATCTTTTTCCAGACAAAATTTACAATATATTTTTGATCAACTTTTAATATAAGACCACAGGTACCTACGACCCACAGCGCGCGACCCACTGCTGTGGGTCGCTTGCATTGTTTAGCACTCCATGATGGTCGCGCGACGTGGCCGCTGACGCCGGTCGCGATCGCCGGTCACGGTCGCCGACCGCAGTTGCCAAGATCGGAATGCTACCTTAAGAGTTGTTTTGCTTCAACCTGTTCAGAATAAATCAGATAAATATGGTGCATGCATTCTGCGATTGCAACTGCGATCTGCGAAAAGTTTGCAAAATGCCGTCGCCGGATGTCCGCGACTTTCCAACATCAGCCAGCCAGACTACCTACCACTATCCTATTAAAACAGTTTTAATACTTACCCACAAAATGTAAATAAAACCGTATGGCAAGAAGCGCATTCAGTACGTGATTGAGCTAAGTGCAGAGCGCATTAGCGATACGACGCCGGCGGAAGTCCGCTTCGTCGCAACGTCACTTCATGACTTCACGCGCACTCTGTTATGTAAACAAGTCTTTATGTTTTGGTGGCTAGCCAGGACTTTAATAAGTAAATAAGATCGTACGACTAAGTGGCAAGCTCAAATGTCTTTAGGCCACCCTCAGGCCTGGCTGATGTTTTGGCGGCAACGTGAAAAATCATGTCGCATTGTATTATTTTATTAAACTTGTGTATTTTAAAATGTTTCTAGAACTTGATCTGGTTTGGATAACTGATTTAAAGCGAAACGTCTTTTTTGTGGTTTCCGAAATTCCATAGAAGCTTGCATTGAGGATAATAATCTCTAAGTAGCTTGAAGTAGTCTCCACTATTTTACTGGGCCATGACTTGGAATTTACTTGCTTGACTTTGAATATTATGACTTCTTTGACGCCCTACCAACCCTTGTTTATAAACATTGACATTGGTTAAAATAGATTTGTGTACTTTAGGGCCAAACTTTTTTTTTAAACTTTGTAATTTTGTGGCTGTTCTTGGACATCGTAGCTCCCGATTGGCTAAATCAATTTAGATTTTGTTTTAAATGTGACTCAATCGAGAGTGTTCTTAGCCAAGATCCAAGAAAATCTGTTTAGCCGTTTAAAGATTATCAGCTTTCATCGGTTTAAAAGAAAATAGCATTTTAAAAAATGCGTACCTGAAGCCGTCGCACTTGAATCTAAGAAAAAAAAAATATAACAAAAAAATATCGATAATCTTTAGAACTTTATTAATAATACCTACTTAAAATAATTCAGAAACCTACACAAACAAAGACAGGCTCATTTCAATAAGTTTAAATTTAATATGGAGATCTATTCACACATACGAATAAAGCATAGTTTGTGCATGAAAAGCCCAGCCTACCTTAATGATGGCCGCAGGCTTCAGTCTTATTAAACCTAACATATCAGTAGAGTTAAATGATGGAACCACCATCGCATTTTCTGAACTGAAGTGATAACCTCCCGTAGAAAATGTTAGTTCCTTTACTTGATCGACTCTACAGATAAGTTGGTTGGTCTTCACAATGTGAGTACAGTTTGCATTTTGCACGCAATGTCTATTGCTGCCCATACAGGGTTACGCGGAAAGCGTGTACTAAAGCAAAAGGGATCCATAGTAGGACCTATACTTATGAACAACTTTTATGGGAGCAATTCTGAAATCGCGAGATAAAAAAATAGCTGTTCCATAGAAAATTTGTCATTTACATTCGTCAAAATGTAGGTAGTCGGTACTGATGTTATTTTCGCGATTTCAGGGTTGGTCCTATGGTAAAAGTTGTTCGTCATGATGAGCACTATAGATCCCTTTCGGCTTAGTACACTCTTTTCGTGTAACCCTGTATGTAAGCGCCCGTGGAATTTATAGACTTGGATGTTCCAACTTCGGATTAGTTCAACGTCTTGCAATGTTGAGGAAAATTTAATATGGGAAGTTCATAGACGCTGTAGCAATGACTTCAGATACAATGTACCTACTTATGACATGTGATAAATACCTACTGGTAACAATACATGGTCACACAGAGTCGAGCAAAGAGAGAGCAGAGAGAGTGTTTACTAATAAGCCGAAAGGAGGTTATTGTACTATATTCTAAAACAATACTTACAGTGGGACCAAACCCTAGGAATTGCTAAATTAGCTGTTCCATCGAGTGATAAATATCACGTACATTATCTATACTAATATTATAATGAGGAAAGATTTGATTGTTTGTTTGTTTGTTTGCATTGAATAGGATCCGAAACTACTGAATCGATTTAAAAAATACTTTCAATCACTTCATCAAAACTCGCGTGAGGATTCATTATCAATTATTATTATAACACCGGCTTGCACTCACGATTATGTTTCTATCGGTCGAGACGATCGACCGGTTTCGGAGCCATTAGAGCCCTGAGCCTGAGGAAGGGGCTCTAATGGCTCCGAAACCGGTCGATCGTCTCGACCGATAGAAACATAATCGTGAGTGCAAGCCGGTGTTATAATAATAATTGATACTTTCAATGTTAGGAAGTTACACTATCCTCGGGTGACATAGGCTATTTCGCACTATCACTACATAGTATCATAGATAGATAATTAAGAGTATAAAACAAAGTCGCTTCCCGCTGTCTGTCCGTCCCTATGTATGCTTAGATCTGTAAAACTACGCAACGGATTTTGATGCGGTTTTCAGCAGTTCGATATTTTTTTACGGAAGGTTTATATATGTAACAAGCGCCCCGCCCTGGTTTCGCACGTAAGTTAAACCCGTGCGAAGCCGGGCGGGCGGGTCGCTAGTTTGTTTTAATAGGGTTCCTTACTACAACTCCAATAACGTAACCCAAGGTGTAAAAAATAAGACTTACACCCGTGCGAAGCCGGGGTGCGTTGCTAGTATATTATATAGATGTGTATCGTTCCTTGTAAATGTGTGAAACAGCGGATATTTTTTTGTGATTTCCAGGACGCTTTGATTATGTCCTACCGATTATTTTTTTTAACTCTATTTATTAATATTCTATAGTTTTTAAACTAAACCTTGAATACTACAACAGTCGTGTAAAAATTAAGGCGTGAAATCCACCATCTTTTGGTAATGAAATAATATATCAGACCATGAAAAAACCTTTAGAATATTAAAGCAGCCGTTGTATCTACTTTGGCGGGTTAATTTTTAAGGGGTAAAATATACCCCGTAATTAGTAAGAGCTCGCCTAAGGGTGCCTCGAAGGAATGTATTTCTACATAAAACCAGCTGTTTCCTTTTACTGTTATTGGCACAGAGCTAATGAACGCTGATGCCCAAAGCTAGGTGTTTAACCTTGTAAGTTTAGCTAGAAAATAAAATTTGTGAAACATTAAAAAACACCATAATATCATTATGGAATTGACATGGTTTACACACATTTTGTTTATAATTATGATACTAGCAAACCGTCCCGGCTTTGCACGGATGTAATCCGGGGTGGGTCGCTAGTTCTATAATATAAACCTTCCGTAAAAAAAATGGTGAAAACCGCATCAAAATCCGTTGCGTGGCTTAGGAAGAGTTAGCGGTCGTA
The DNA here is from genome assembly GCA_914767915.1 of Agriopis aurantiaria. NCBI lineage: Eukaryota > Metazoa > Arthropoda > Insecta > Lepidoptera > Geometridae > Agriopis > Agriopis aurantiaria. The sequence continues at coordinate 7,060,624 of OU611983.1, read as the reverse complement.
CAGACAGACAGACGCGGAAAACGACTTTTATTTAGAGAAGAGATAGAGATAGAAAAGAGAGTAGAGAAGAGAAGAGAGTAGAGAAGAGATAGAGAGATCTAGAGATAGAGAAGAGAGTAGAGTAGAGAAGAGAAGAGAGTAGAGAAGAGATAGAGAGAGAGATCTAGAGATAGAGAAATACTACTTTCAGCTTAGTGCCACTGTTCTATAATGAATATTAATATGCATAATGCATATTATTGCTATTGATATACCTAGGTAAGTAGGTAAGGGCAGAAAGTGACTTCAATCCCACGTGAATCTATTATTTAATCAAATTAGTCTTTTTGACCCAAAACTTAAGAAAGCCACAGCAACAACATGCCTCTATTTAAAGTTTCATGATAATTACTTTAACGTATTTAATGAGCCGTATAAGTTAGAGTATCCCAGCTTTGCAAAGAATGAATGGCTGAAGATTTTAGTGCCACCATTCCCTTTACTTCCAACCCCTGCAATTAAAACGCACCCGAAGGGTTGCAACGCTCTCCAAATTGCAAACACGTCCATTGTTTTAATCTACTCCTCTTCCCAGGATCCAGGATATAATACTGGAATAATGCTTCCTAGCCAACGGAGACCCGCCTGTCGTTAGGTTCGCCTTCAATAAGAGTCACAGTTATAGGTCGTAGTTGGCTGGTGGTCCCTGGTGCGGAATTCACCGACCGTATACTTGATTGAAATATTAATTTCGAGAGTTTCTTCAACCATGATGGCTGACAGAATTAAAGACGCTCGACAAATCTTCGTCTTCCCCTTCTAAAAGCAAGTTTGTTGCTAGAAACGTTTTAATAGCAAATGGGATAAACATAAGATTAATTATAAACATACTTATGAATAGAGTCCTCAAAGGTAGGCAACGCACTGACAATGCCCCGGGTATTGTAGGTGTCTATAGGCGGTGATGACCACTTACCATCAGGTGGCCCGTTGCTTGTTTGCCACTTATTCTATTTAAAAAAAAAACTTTTATGTACATATCCTTAGTTATTGGCACCGAGGACATTTGTATTAGGTAAATTTGTATCAATTTCCTTGTCTAACGGGTTAATTTAAATATGGCAGCTAATGACATATTCAAGGCAATTACGAGTATGCTATTATTTAGGTACCTATTTATTACTTCTACCTGGATAGTGAGAACCTAATTACGTAAAATATACATGAAATAATGAGTTAAGCACCCTTAATCACACGTCTTCGCAATAGGAAAAGAATACGGTAAAAAGTAACGCTTATAATGACGAAAAAAATATTATACGGCTAGACCATTAGATATCATAAAGAAGGGAAGTAAAATGACGTCTATGAGACAATCGGACATATTCAATAACAATTTTATTTATTGGAAGATTCTCGGTTTGTGGCCTGGAAGAAATACTAACAAAAATTACAAATACTATTCGGCTATTTACATTTTTGTAACTCTAGTGATCTATAATGTTCTTTTGACTTTGAATCTGGCGTTCACTCCCCGCGAAATCGAATATTTGATTCGGGAAGTTATCTTTTACTTTACTGAAATTGCTGTAACGAGTAAAGTTTTCATGATCATAATCATGCGGGACAAGATCCTTGAGGCGTTCAATCTAATGGACGGAAAGGATTTGGACGGAGACGATGAGATCAGCAAGAAAATTATTGAAAAAGCTAAAACCGATTTCAGCACCTACTGGAAATTTTTCGCTGCCATATCGCATATTGCTTATTCGAGCCAGGTCTTTGTTCCGGTTATTCTCCATTTCATTTTTAGCACAGAATTGGATTTGCCCATTTGTAGATACTATTTCTTGACTGATGAGGTTCGAAACAGATATTTTATTTTCTGGTTTATTTATCAATCTTGGGGTATGTATGGGCACATGGTGTACAATGTGACCGTGGATACATTTATTGCTGGAATATTACTTAACGCTATAATTCAACTTCAAATTCTGAATGCGAAATTGTCAAACTTGAAATTAAGTGATCAAGAAAAGAAATTAACTTTGGATATTCAGGAGAAAATCCAGATAGCGAGGCTACGAAAGTGTTTGACGCGCTATGATATAGTGCTAAAGTAAGATTAGATTTGATATGTTGTACGTTTTTATAATGTGAATCATCATCATCCACAACCTTCTTTATCTCACGTCTAGGTAATAGGATTCTTTATTGCTACGACATCTGCTTATCAGGTCCTGGTGCAACCCATGACTTTAAACAATACCATCGACTCATTTCGCCGCCAGATGGTCAATCTTAACTAGGCTTGATTTTTTAGATTTATGGCTTCAACGCACTGTTTGACCCGCTTTGGCCACCACTCTGTTACTGTCTTACTCCACCTGTCATGATTTCGCCTAGCCAGTGTCAATTATGTGTTTTTTTTTACATAATACACATTGGGTCAAACTCGTAAATAGTTGTGTAATTTTTATTATTTATTTGTTCTAGATACTGCGATATTATTCAAAAAATAATGGACGTGACTATGTTTGTAGTATTCGGAATGTCATCACTGATAATTTGTGTGGTTCTGTGTGGATTACTTTTGGTAAGTTTACAAAATAAGGCTTAAAAGTGTATTATTAGTAAGTTTTGCTGTTATGTTAAGCTATGTCAATGTTTTTTTTTGTTAGCAATAAAAAACAAACGGCAGTGAAACTTTTCAATTATCAACAATCAACACGATTATGTTTATAATAATGCCTACTTGATCATTATTGTAAATTTTTGGTAATTGTACAAAAAAGGCGATAATTAAAAATTGAACAATTGACGAAGCATCTTTTACAGACATTAATTAGATTTTGATGAATTTTTTAATCACGGACCTAAACTTACCATTTTAATTATTCTGCATGCTAAAATAGAAACACTGGTCTTTGAATATATTATATTCCACGAAACGCCTCATGCCTATTAAAAAACGTATTTTTTTTGGTAAAGTAATAACGTAATAACACAAATAAATATTGCAGCCATCATCGACGGAAACGTTTGTATTTATGGTGATGTATTTATTTGCAATGGCTCTCCAAATTTTCGTGCCAGGATATTTGGGCACACTACTTAATTACGAGGTAAGTCCTCATTAATATTTGATAAAATTTTAATAAAAGTGAATTTAGACTTAATACGGATTACTAATGCTTATTTGAATGTACTTACTAACTTTGACTAGACGAGTTCTGAAGGTGGTGAATCTGACACCGTACAGTAGCATTCCGTTCTTAGCGACCGCGACCAGCGACCGCGGCCGAGACGCGCCGCCCGCCGCTCGCGGTTTTCAAGATTGGAATGCTACAGGGCGATCTGCCAATAGATCGTTTTGCATTGAGTTCTAAACAAACGTTTCAATAGGTAGGCTATTCTGCTAATATTACGATGTGATATGAAGGGGTTTATATAAGGACAAACGATGCAATTTAGTCGCATTTTTCAAACATTTTGGAAATTATTGCGCGAACTTTAGATGGCATGCTATTCAATATAGAGTAGCGATGAATGGTAACTGTAATTGTGGAAGAATAGCTTAAGTGCGTGCCTTGGGAGACTAATGTGGGCTGATGATGATGATGACTTACACATGCTATTTAACATTCCAGAGCCAAGAGCTGGCTTTTGCCGCTTACTGCACAGAATGGATACCAAGATCAGAATCTTTCAAAAGAAGTATTAGAGTCTTTGTGGAGCGAGCCAATAAACCTATTCAAATAACAGGGTTGAAGATGTTTCCATTATCCCTAGCCACATTTACATCGGTAAGGTTTTATGTCAATTTGCATGTTAAACCATACATTTGAACGATTTTCTTTTTCTGTGAATTACCTACTTATCTTAGTTATGTATTCTTCTTTTAAAACCATTACCGTCTTACCACAAAAGATTTAAGAACGCTTTAGACATGTGTTTAGCAATTGTTTCACTGCGATAAATATGTTAAACACATGTCTAAAGCGTGCTTAAATCGTTTGTGGTAAGACGGTATGTGTTTTTGTTACCGACTAAAGGAGAAGGTTAGAAATTCGATTTTACGTTTTTTGTATGTTTGTTAGGCGATTACTCCGGCAATTGTGTATTGTTTTTTATGATTATTTTTTGATATATTATACTTTAGAGGTTGTACTATATATTATCGAAATTGATTTAGCGCTCTTGAAAAAAAAAACCAATAAAAGTCAAAAATATATACACAGATGAACTTTTGGTTTGTGGTTTCCTTTAGCAAAAGTTTTGACGAGAACTTTCAAGCATATTATACAGTTATTACTCACCGGTTATTGTGACTATAGTTTCAACCGCATTTGGAGGTCTTTTTCAAGGTGAGTGCGCGCGTATAGCTCCCGCTTGCTTAGCTTTCGCTTATCTTACGTGTGCATTATCAGTATCAATCATCATTATCAGCCAGAAGACGTCCACAGCTGAACATAGACCTCCACACTGAAAGACAGCCTGCCATATGCATACCCGCCCGCTACTCTCACGATCTCATCGGTTCATCTATTGCTACGCTGCGTCATCAAAATCAATATATTGATGTTATTTTAATATATTTTTAGATTTAGATTTATTAATAAATTTGGGGATCCATTTGTCTGAGCCCAGGGAAGGGAACGACGCGGTGCGGCCCGCGCTGTTGTAGAGTTAAGGAATCATGCTCCAAGTCCGAGAAATATACGATAGTGTTGCCTTGGGAAACGTGCTTAAGGTACCGGTGCGTTCCTGTTTGAGTACCCTCTGTCAGACACGAGGAAGGCCATTGAATGAGTTTTAGTAGGTGCAATAAGCACATGGCCTTACTGTACCCCAATACAGCTTATATATCTTTAGAAAGTTTTCTCTCCGTTACATAGAAGGTATGTGTCCAAAACTCCAGTATAAAGGTATGTATGTATTCCGTACACCCAAGAAATAAAACATCCTGCTGGTTTCCTTGTATCCTGAGAGATATATAATCTAGGTCTTTTCAACGGTTGTGTGATTAAGGTATCCTCTAATCTGAGCGTTTCATCTTTGACCACATCGTCTCTTACTCACACGAGTTGGTGATCAAACGTGGTCTTATACCTACACGACAAAAAAAACTATCACGTATCATCATCATCATCAATTCAGCCGTAAGACGTTCACTGCTGGATATACGCCTCCCCCATCTATCTCCAAAAGGGCCGGTTGGAAGCGGCCTGCATCCAGCGCCATCGCGTGTGCTTCTTCCTATTTAAATCCCTATTGGTCATTTGGATTTGAATGTTTGATATGCAAGACGGCAATTTTTATGCATGTTATGCCAAATGAGAGTAACGTTGGCAAAACTAATTTCACAGGCCCTGGAATAACCCACCAGGTCGTTTAAATCTTGGATAACAAAGAAGCCAATATATTGTCCCTATTGGATAGCGAGTAAACACCAGCAGCAGCTTGTAGTAAATAAATAACTATATTTATATTTACAGATCGTGAAAACTGCTTACTCCTTCTTCACGTTGATTAGAAGCTTTCAAGAATGAAAAACGGTACGGTTACGGCCTTATTAAAGCCCAACGCCCACTATAGAGTTAATTCGATGGCGTCGAAGCAGCTGCGGAAAAGTCAAATCTTCCCGGTTTACCATAGGGTCAGAATGGCTTCGCCGGGCTTTCGTACCACGTCGCGCCGCCATCGCCACGCCTCGACTGTTCTAAACTTTACTAAAAAAATACTAAACTAAATTCCTAAAAATATACTTACTGCGTGTAGGTATTGTTATTTCGAGACGCAAAGGTCTCGTGGGTGACACAAACCTACGCCATAGATGTTTAAATTTGTATTTAACTTGAATTTATTCGCTTGCCCGGACTTATTTCATAGGTTATTAAAGATTTAATTCTCAATTTGTTGTGGGTGTTGCGATGAGGGGGCGGTTGAACTGGACAGTGACGTGACGTAGGCATGTATCACTTTCAGAATATCAGACCTTGTTTTATTGGATCATGACTAAATAGGGACAATTTTGAATTGAATTTTTTTACCGAAAAGTGTTGACATTTCCACGGAGCTTATAAGCCGCAACACCGCCGTCAACTCTCTATAGTCTGCGCTGCGCTTAAGAGTTCAGACTCTCCAGTTAGTCCAAATGGGCATGGTCATTTCAGTTCATTTGTGTGCGTGCCCAGGAAATTAGTACCTACTTACAGTCCGGCTGCGAAAAAAAAGCGTCTAACAGCTGCAATAACATTGAAAATTGGCTACCAGTTACAATAATTTTACGGTAAAAAAAACTAGCGAAAGTGTTGAGTATCTATAGATATTTTTCTAACCAAAATACAAGTCCGAATCATAATGTAAAAGATTCTTACATATAATTATGTTTACGAACAAAATTTCGGAAAAAAACACATCTTATAAATTAAATGTAAAAGATTCACAGTGTATAATATATGTATGTAAGTACACAATTAAGTCTGTAATTGTGAATTAATTAATAAATAAAACGTCGTATTAATTGTGCATTTTTAACTGAATCATCAAATATGCAATCATCTATAATCGACTAAAGGTACTGACAGATATGCTTATTTCTAACCCAAAATTCAGCGATGGTGGCCGAGCAATAGCATAAGCAGCTTATACAATCTGATGACACCCGGTTCAATCCTCGGCCCTGCACCAATTACTTATTTAGTACTTAAGCAATTTAAATAAATAAAAAAATAAAAAAAACAATTTCATTGCAATCGCTCAACATCTGTGAAGGAAAACATCGTGAGGAAACCGGTATGTCCTCCAAAGTTCAAAGACATTATGACATTCACTAACACGCACTGGGCTGGCATGATGGATGATTACCCAACAGTATATGACAGGCTGATGATGATGATGAGCCCAAAATCATGCTACTTAGCACTTATTACTAGCAAGTTCAAAAATAAACAGCCGTTTGATTTTTAAACATGCTATTTGAGGCTCTGGTGGACAAAGCCTGTGAAATGTGATTCAATGTCTGTCAGTATCTATAAGAATATAAATATGGATTCTAAGACAAAATGATTACTTAGTTACATCTGTGTAGTTGTTCGTCTTTATTTTTATAGCAGAAGCATATTAGTTTTAACATGCTAATAAGCATGCTATTTTATAAGCATGTCTGTCAGTAGCTCTATAAAAATAAATAAACATGAATAATAATTCTAAGACAAAACACAATCACTTACATTTCTGTACATCTGTCTTTTTATAGCAAACATTTCTAGTCCTGAGGCGGATTAATAACCGTCTGCAAACTGTTTAAAAATTCAGATTATCTGTACTTTCCCGATCCTGCTCGAAAACAGGCATTAATATTTAAAATTTCTGTTAAAGTACTTTTGGAGCTTATATTTGAGAAACAATAGAGGCAAAGAGGTTCCGCGGGAAGTGAGGGATGATCCGCGCTCAGTAACGAACCCCTACGGGCATGGTTTACCTACCATAGACTACTAAACCAAGAGACACGAGGCAACTTACGTACGACTGAATTTATCTTCTGGATGCGTAAAGGTTCCCGTTGTTGGCGTGATTTTCTGAACTGCGCGGTTTATACGTTAGTTTGATACCGCGTAAGCAGTTGGCCGTAAGGCCCCTGGTCACGCTTCCGGCAAGAACTATCTTTATCGTCTTATCTTTATATATTTTTTATAGATAACAAACTAAATACTAATATAAAAAACCGGGCATTATAAAAAAGTATGATGTTTTTTACGTAGGAAAAAGATAAGTTTTATTCGATTTTTTTCCTTCTACTTCGCAAAATATAAAATCATCATGAAAATTGGTTAGGATTATTTTATAAGTATTGCCTGTTTTTTTCCACCATCACGTACAAAAACCAACCATATCGCTATAACGTTACGACTTATTTCTCAAATGCACGTGTGTGTTATGGCGTGCTTTTGCCTATGTAAGCACTGAATTTTGTTGATGATTTTGGTTTGGCGTGTGTCGTAAAAACTTGGGTCAGACAAGAGCGGCCGAGAGCCATGTCACGTTGTTTATTCGTCCAAGTTTATCTTCAGAATAAAAATAACACGCTGTATCCACAATCAGAGGCGCACCTGTAGGTATACGACTCTCGCATGACGTGTCGGTGTTTACGTTGCGACTCGCATTTGCGGAAAATATTCGAGGAAATGCAATAGTGGGAGTAGTGAGATACAAAGGAACTGTTTTTCTTTTCGAGCTCGGTCTAGGTTGATTGCTTGGTTTGACTTTACTATCATATAAACTTAACGAGAATCTGGTAGTAAAGTACTGGTACAGTTACATTACAGTAGTGGCAGCCAACAGAAGCATTTATAGACGAACCTGAAAATGCGAGTGTTACAGAGGCCGACATAAATCATAGGTATATCATAAGGTCATAATTTTTCAGTTGCTGGTAAGGCTTGTATAGTACTTTTATCAAACATTGTTTGGTTATTTGCGTAAAATCAGCCAAGTGACAACAATCACGTCCAGGCGGTCACTCATCCAAATACCGACAGCGCCCGACATTGATTAACTTGGTGGTGATCAAAAATTTGACACCGACTCGCACCTGGGCTTTATTTATTATTTGTTGTTTTACTTTAAAGTGTATACTATAATCATGCCAAGTTTGACGCTTGTACGTAGTACCGTTTTCAACTGACTTCAAAAAAGGAGGATGGTTCTATTTTAGATTTTTACATTAGTAGATAAAAAATTCAATCCGCACTGGACCAGCGAGGTGGATATGGACCCACCCTTTCGTGGGTAGGCTAAAAATCCAGTAGTGGACTGTTCAAAGGCTGATTATGATGATATGTACCTGACAGCTGCACTAACATTGTAAAAAGCTGAATAATAAAATATTCTATTAATATTTCACTAAGTAGGTATATTGGGTACCTGATACAGTTGTACGTCCTAGCAAATGTGATAAGAATTTAGTATCCGAAATATCTGTTCGGAAAATACCATATACGAGATCACAAAGTAGATAATAATTATTCATATTCATATTCATATTCATTTATTTGGTAAATATTATTTACATGTCAAAAAATTATCAAAGTTTTATTATTAAATAATAATAATTAAAAAATATGGTATCTATACTAACAATTGTATTAATTATTAATATTGTATTACTTATTCTATATTATATATTCTATATTATTAATTGTATTAAAAATACTGTACGCTATAAATTATATTATATTTTGAATTCAAGGAACTCCTTAAAACTGTAGAACGTAATTATATGGATACTTATTAAATAAATATTAGATTTCCCAAAATGTTACTTGGTTACGTAAAAATACTTATTCCATCACGGAGGTCAACGTTTTGAAAGTTTGTAAAGAATATGGCAATAAAAGATAAAAGAAACATTGTTTTCCAAATTCGTATTTCGAGTTACTTTGGAAGTCAAAGGTTACCTGTTGAGCTGAACTTTGCCTTGTATGAGAAAACATTTTATCAAAAACCTGTCAGACGCGCCGAAAGTTTGCTTGGTAGGTAATATTTTAAGAAACTGACAAAGTATTACAAATATAGTACCATATAGAATAAGTACAAGATGAAAATTAATGGTAGATTAAGCTCTTTAACTAACTTTCCTCTCCCAGTATTGATTTTTTTTAAAGTTAATGTATGACAAAATTCGCGGACCCCGATATCGGTGGAGTTGCTTATTAAATAATAATGAAACTGTAGGTAAACGAGTTTGATGCATTTATAGTATTACCTACTATTTATATAATAATAGTTATAATATTAGAGGAAAGTCACCAAATATGGAATAGTATCCTAATATGGTATACCTTCATTTCTCTAAGACTTAAGTATGAAATGCGTTTCATAGTTTTGTGAAACAATAAATTTTCATAATTGCGAAAATGTCTCAAATGTAAATATAAGTTTTTAGTTGTTTTATCATTATTATTTAATTTCAATTTAGTTGTTACTCTATGTTTTATTAAATAATAATATTACAATATAATATGAGGCGCCTTTTATTTTCTCATGGTGGGTGATGAAAAGTAGAGTTTATCACTCGGGCGCAAAATATTTTTTTAGCTCGAGCGACGTACTTTGGATCTACGCTAGGAATTCTACTCTAGAATCCCTCACTTCGCTTTGGATTCAAAAAAGCGCCCTCGCTGAAAAATATTATTTTGCGCCCTTATGTTACAATCTACTATTATATACTAGCTGAATCTCACGATTTTAGAGTTTCTGAAGGGAGGAAGAATCCTATGTCCGTCATATTGATGCTTTGTTATCTTTCTGTTAAATTTCGTTAAGATTGGTTCGGCCGTTTAGTCGTAAAAGCTAACAGTTAGGATCAGGATTGAAAACTGTATTAGATTCACCTGACACAATTGATAATGGAACACAAGAAAGCAAGCATATGAATCAAAACAGGCTGACAATCATGATGTTTTTTTTTCTAAATATTATAAAATATATTTTTTTATATATAAATTAGAGCTGAGCATAAATAGAGCCGAAAACAGAATACAAAATTGAAATGTATTCAAAACTAAGAAAGATATAAGCATTTTATTGTCTTGCTAGACAGAGATTGAACTGTAAGTACGCCAACCTCCATACTGACTTTCACCTTGTGAGAAAAGGATAGAGCATCCCTTCAACTACAAATACAAATTCCCTACAAATTCTCATGTTGTATGCAAATAAATGATCTTTATCTTTATCTTTATCTTCCTAATCTTTAAACGCAAAATCTCAGAACTTTACTAGCCAGTTTTTTTTTTACATAAAGAGCGGCAAACAAGCTTGCTATCCGCCTGATGGTAAGCAGAAACCGCCGCCTATGGACACCTGCAACACTAGCGGTGTTAAATAGTATTGAAATAAGTAGATTCTTCAGTAAGTGTTAGTCATTTAATTATATTTTTCACTAAGCCTGTTATTTTTTATAAATCAAATACCTGTCCGATAGTCTGTTCAGAATATAACGTACATTTCATTTCATAATAGAGTAAAATTATGCAGTCATGCAACTTACTTCAGTGAAAAAAGTAATACAAACTAAGCGGTTTCTCCAGAGCAAATAGGCAGCGGGCAACAAAAGAAAATTCCTAAAGGCATTTTTATAGAAAACTCCAGAAGGCGGCCGGGCCTGTTAATTAGAACAGATTCCTGGTTTCCCAACCGTTTTGCGGTTGGACGCGCGTCACCTCCACTAATTGCGTCTCATTTAAAAACGTACGGTTCCCGCAATTAACCTACATCCAGTTTCAACTCTATGCTAGTAATAAACCGTAGACATGTGCATAATATTTTAGTGTTTATAGTAAACGATTCAAGTCTACATACTGCAGATAAAGTTGGAATTGTAATTTAAGCATCAGTATAACTATCAGGTGATTACTTGATTATTTTACACCCCGCCCTTTACCTCCTCGGTGCAGCGCAGCCCTGAGGCAAAGCCAGAGGTGCGGTGCAGGTATGAACTTACATGAATTTCAGCCATTTTTAATTTTAAATTTATTCAAAACATTAATTAGTATTTAGATGAAATTTTCGAGAAAAAGTTGGCAAAGTGGAAAGATGGCCTGCATTTCTATCTAATTTTTGGGTCTGCATGATTCTTATTTTCTTATTTTCATTCTCATTTTTTTCTTTTCAACGCGGCAATGCAGCCAGCATTTTGGGTACGATGCCTACTGGCAGCGGATTATTAGATTAGTTTAGTTTTATATTTTGGTACTAGTTTGTATGTATTTTAAGTAGTTTTTAGTTGTGTTTTTTATTTATTTATTAGAATGTAAAATATATATCCTGTATATGTTAATAATATTAATATGTGTACCTAATAAAGTAAATGTTTTTTTCGTCATGTCAATTAATATAATACTAATAGTTTCACGTAGCTATTGCCACATAAAAACAAAAAAATCTAATACATAAAACTATAAATATACCAAAAAAAATATGCAATAATAATATCCCTGTTTTTAATTAAGGACGCAAAAAAAAACGACCGCCTAGAGTTTTTTGTGAGCATTAAAAGATAAAAGATTTTTTCATGACCTGTAACTTTAAAGTAATCTGTGACGAAATCACATTATTATAATATGTGTTTATTTAGATTCCAACCACAATTTTTAATCCTTCCAAAAATGTATTGATAATAAATAGCTTTGTTCTCACTTTTCGAAGATATATTATGAACCTATTTTCGAGTAGATACGGTAATAGTTATTTATGATACAAGTGCGGTAAGTTGGTTATTACAAACGAGTAGACGAATGTAAGCCCGAGACGAAGTCGAGGGCTTACCATAGTGACGAGTTTGTAATAACCAATCCGCACGTGTGCCATACAACGTTTTACAACACATTTGCGAGAAAAAAACAAAAAATGGAAATTAAAAAAACACCGTAAAGTACACGCACGGTGCTATACAACGGAGCGTGCGGTAAAATTTATTACCGCACGCTCCGTTGTATGATCCGTAATGTTTAACTTTCGAACGATGTATACAGGCTTCGTAAGTGCACTTTTTGAGCAAATGTGTTGTAAATATAATTTTTCAATTTGTCTAGTATTTATTCTGAGGTAATTGGGTTATGATTTTTAGATCTCGTTTTAAAACTTTGTTCCCTAATCTTTCCGCAATTCGCAAGCGGAAAGCCGCAAGTTAGTGTATTATATTATTATGCTAAACGTATATTTTAATGTAAAAAACTTTTTATAAAAAAAACCCTATGATAGTAGCTGGACAAAAACGGAGACTGAAACGCAATCAGCAATCAATTAGTAGAATAACAGACTTAGACCGACTAAGGGAGCCAGGCTTTTAATTAGGTAATTGCATTTTACTGAACTGTTGACTTAATAATAAGGTTGGTTTTTCTTTGTGGTTTTTGATGATATCCAAGTGTTTCATTATTATTCCTTACATTGTATTGTTTAGAAACGCTAGTCTCGTCAACATTGAAATTTAGTAAAATGAATTTTAAACAAATAGATTGCTTTAACGTAAATATGGCTTATTGGAAGTTTTTAGGAGTATGCCCGGAAAAAAACAATTCTTCCTATTACGCATACTATAGCAAAATATTTGTTGTATTTTTTCTTATAATTTACAATATTCTAACGACAGTGAATTTTTTTTTCATACCTAGACTGTTGGACTTGTTCGTCGAAGAATTGCTATTCTATTTCACAGAGTTGGCTATAATTTCCAAAGCCCTAACTTTTCTTTATAAACACGATGAAATAAAAGATATCCTCAACATTCTAGAATGTGATGCATTTCAACCAGAAGCTGTTGACGCTTTAAAGATAATAGAAAATAGCAAAAAGTTTTTCAAAATATACTACAAAATATTTGCCTTAATATCATATACGTCTAATTTAACTCATGTGTTGTCCCCGTTAGTCGCGCACATATTATGGCCTATCAGGCTAGCGTTGCCTGTTTGCAGTTACTCTTTTATAGCAGAAGATACAAAAGAGATGTTCATATACCCCCTATATTTGTATCAAAGTCTTGGGATGCATATGTTCATGCTCATAAACTTGAATATTGATACATTCTCGCTGGGGTTAATGATTTTGGCTAATGCGCAATTAGAAGTGCTAAATTATAATTTGCGCCGATTAACTGACTACGATGAATATAAAGAAGACGTGACAGAAAAAGAACTTATTTTTAAGCTAAGGCTTCACAAATGCATTGCGAATTTTTTGGAAATAGAAAAGTAAATCAATGCTTATATTTATTTTTCCATACATGTTAGCTTAATATAAAGTTTAAAAAATACTTTATTATGTAAAGTAAAGTAAATATTTATTTCTGAAACGCTTTTACATTATCATAATTAATATGTACGAGTATGTACACAGCTACAAATTATAGCTAAAATTGGTTACATTGAATTAGCAGTGAGCCCCAAACCATATATCTACTAACTTGTTTTATTTTTTCAGGTTCTGCAGTTTAATCGAAAAGGTCTTCAGCATATGTTTTTTTGTACAATTCAGTGCATCATCTTGTATAATATGCGTAGTTCTGTTTAGATTTACTTTGGTAAAAACATCCTAATATTAATTTAAAATATTTTTTAGTTTATTTAGCCGATTTAGTTTTATTACGTTTATTCCTCAGTTTTTATTTTTGTTGTTAGTTCATTGTTGTGACTAAATTATATTTCGTAATATTTATTTTTAAATGTTTATTAAAATCAATCGTTAAATTTTCAGCCAGCAGATTCTTCCTACTATATTTTCCTTATTACTTACACGGTAGCTATGTTAGTACCAGTATTGATGCCCACCTGGTTTGGGAATCAAATAATGGAAACGGTATGTTTATTGCAAGCAAAGACATAATATGAAAGAAATATCAAATAATCATAATATTAATTAAAACTACGTTCCTTATTAATAAATGCTTTATTAAGCATAAGCTTTACAATGTATAATGTAATATATAGCATACGTATTAAGATAGCCTGTAAAAGGTGTTCATATCAGATCTATTTATGAATAAATTTTTGTATTTTTTAAGAATGTGTAATATGTTCACTGTTGGCGTATCTCTATCAATAAATAAATAAATACCTTTAATAAGCATTGAATAGCATTAATATTAGCATTAGCGTTTTTTAATAGATTTTTTTTAGCTTGGAGTAGTTTCTCCGTCTTTAGTCGTTTTCAATCAATTCAATTCAATTAAAGTTTCTTATGTTTTTGCATTTTTTTTACCATAATTAACCCTATAATTAATCAAAGACGATTTAATTATTTTACTAAATTTTCAGAGCTCTTCACTTTCAGTTGCTATTTACAACTGTGACTGGATATCACGGTCTACACAATTTAAGAGCAGCATGATGATTTTCGTAGCAAGGATGAATAGACCACTGTCTATAACCGGCTGGAAAATGTTTCCTCTATTATTGACTACTTTTACTAAGGTACTTATTTCCAAATTTATTCATTAAACATTCTTTTAAACAGGTTTTTTTTTGCTTTTTTTTTTGACAATATTACTGTTTCAGAATACTTATATAATTTTTTCGACGATTGACAGATTTAAATATAAAAAAAATTGACTAATAATTTATTAACAAATTTTCAACTTTTCAGATAATGAACACTGCTTATTCATTCTTCACTCTCCTTAGTAACATGAAAAATCTAGAGCCATAGTTTTTAAGGTAGTTTCTAACAGTTTTTATCCCCTACGTGTAAAAATCACAAAAATAGTTCTATAAACACCTTTACACCTTTCTGTTATACTTTGTAGCGTTATAATATATTCCTCTAGATATTATAAAACGCCCTTGAAAATAACTCAATAACAGATAAGATAGAAATGTAAATTGGCGTAATAATTGAGCTTAAGTGTTAAAAGTAAGCACACGTGTAATTATGGGATTGCATTTAAGGCATTGTGTTCTTAATTACAAGGAAGGTGTGCCTTTGTGGATTTTACAAAGTATTTTACATTGTTGAAGCGTACAATCGTTTCAACAATGTAGAATACATTGATATTTTTTTAAATAATGAATTTTTTATTTTAGATATTTTGGTGTTTGGTGTTTTGGTGTTTTGGTGTTTTGGTAGAGATAATATTTTTAGTAAAATAAATACCAAAAATTTTCGGCTTTAAAATAAACGTGATGTATTGTAAATTTGAAGTAAGTAATTAGGATTTTACCTCACTACACGTGAGGTGAAAGCCCGTCTTGCTGTTATTGTATTTTTTTATAAATATATTCTTCAAAGTCCTTCTTAAGTTTACCTCGAAACATGCAAATTCTTACAAGTTTTAGTTTTTCTAGCTAATGAAGTTTCACTTAGTATTAATTAACAAATTTCTAATAATAAAGCTCGTTTAATATTAGCAAACAACTTCTTAATTGGACATAAAATAAAACAAAATCCGTAAATTAACCTTATGATTGATGAACCTTTGATGAAAATGAACAGGAGACTGTAAAATTGGGCGGATACACTTCGTTAGCAAATTTACTTATAGAATGTTTGTAAATTTCCGCACATTATTAAAAGTAAGAATAAGCCACGAAAGATTTTTTTTTACCTGAGTAAGTATTTTTATTAACTTAGCTAAATATAAGCTAACTAACACTATAGAGCTATCTCTAGACAATGGAAATATTCAAGGATGTCATTGTACCTACTCATCCTTGTATACAACTTTTAGTTTGGGACAGATTTGGGACCAACACTGCTATCGCAATTACGCAGTTATACTATAGAAAAATGTAATTAATACCTTGTATTATTCTGTGTTTACTAAACCTAGCGAAGTGTATGGAACAGCTGATTTTTTTCGCGTTTTATGTTGGTCTGTGGTAAAAGTGGGTTATGGTGACGAGTATAATCTATATCTGTTCCCCGACTTGTGTTGGGGGAAGAACAGGTGGAACAAAAAAAAAAATCTATATCTGTAACTTTTATTTCAGGGTGTGCACAATAATGAGTGTTTATCTATCTATCTAACACACTACTTCTTACTACATACCTACTCAAATACTTTCTTCATCATCCTGATTATAAAAAACACAAAAAACATAAGTCAACTGTACTTAAAGTAGAACATTTTACACTTACGTTATCTTTGCCAAATGAAGGTCGTAAAAATTGCGGAGCAAAACAACCAATAAATTCTCAAGAACACGTGAATAGTCGTATCTAGGACGCACAATTTTTTCTCCTCGCCAGGAACAAATGTCACACACAGAGGTCGAGGACAATGGGCCCGTTCACCAGTTCATCTGTTAGCCCCTGGCCGTAATAAGACGTGTTTTTGCCCAAACACAACGAAAAAGGAAACAATGATTTTGCCCGTGACTAGATAAATAAGATGTCCGGACGTGACGAGGGTACCATTACAGTTTTTATGGAATCTTTCAGCGGGCGCAGCAGCCCACAATCCACCTGGCTCTCTTTGTTTAGGCCTCTGAATACATTGTTAATGCTAGCTTCAGGGAAAGTAATGGCGGATGTGAAAGTCACACTGATTTGCGATCTCCTAAAAGATAAATGTATTTGTGAAAATAGTGGCATATAAAAAATGTGTGATTACGAGATTCAATTCGATTTATTCATTTGTTTCCGACTATGAAAAAAGCATAAAAATTGGTCTCGTTTGCGTCCTTCCTCCTGCAAACGATGATTTAGTGGCGATCCCAGGATTTATAGAGCAACCCTCCCCGCCCTGAGACTTCAATGAATAATAAATTGAAGATCTTTTTCGATATTATTGATACTTCGGGTTTCTCAGCGTGATGTATGTTCGGGTGAGAATTGAAACCCTTTTATTAAAACATATATTACAGGACACGTCCCGCTACTGACACTGAATAATACGCTCCTTGTTGCGACTATTCTCCGCCAGATTCTCTCTTATTTCGGCTTTTATTACTCTGGGATTATTTATAGTAATGTCTGTGTATTCGCAGACAGTAGTCTAGTCATAAATCTTTCGACTTTATTATCTTTCTTATTACCATAATATAAAAACATATTCCTAAAGCACATTAAATGTCTGCTTATTCTTTGGCGGTATTGCTATTTACGCCAGAGAAACACGATTTATTTGATCGACATTGTGATTTAGTAGTACTTAGTTAATATTATTATTTTAAACTAATAAACACAATTTCTAGGTTGCAAAGTATATTTGATCGATTGATTGATTAACTCTTTATTGTTCAGACCATTAAATTTGATACAGTGGACACATATATTTCTACGTCCAAGTACCTTAACTGAACTAAACCTTGTCACGTATTCGTTTCCGAAACTCAAGGATGACTTCTACGAGTGTGTTTGAATTTGTCGAGTTAATTCCGAGGGCTGTACCAGTTTGTCTTACGAGCTTCGTCTGAAATTCCGACTAGACGAAGGCTGGGGTAACGCAAACATATGGCAGTGAGGTTAAAACTCGCCCCGCATGTAAAATTAGTTAAATAACTCTCAGGGATCTTCTCTCTGTATGGGAACACGTCTTTGCTCTAAAGCCGAGCGAATTAGAGCAGCTAACTTGCACATTATGCTCGCTTTCCAAATTAATCTGCGCGCTGTGGCTAATTAAGAAAAAACATTGTTAGTGAACTCGTATTTGCATTGTTTGTAGTCACAGAGACTTGGCACAAACCGAGTGTGGTAAATTAAAAAGGATTGTGCAACTGTATAGAGTTGAATAAATTAAACTTTGAGATTGGATTGTTGGACACATTCAAATTGATAACTATGATTAATTATGATTGGTTTGGTGTGGTAATGGTATAATTTTGCTGCATTATAAGCTTTTGCATAGATTTTTTTAAGTTTGATGCCGCAAGCACGTCAATAAAAACCCAGCATGTCATATTTTTGTACATCAGAGAATAATTTAGTGTTAGTTTAACACCATCCGCACGGCTAACTGCTTTCGAAGGGCTCCTCAATCTCCATATTTTCTCCAACTCCCGTCTTCTTTTTGGACTGCACCCAAGAATAATTATCAATTTAAAAATCCAACTTCAAAATACGTAATGTCGATTACTTGGATTACTATTATTATTATCATCTAAGTAACATCCAGTTACTTTGATTTAAGAATAAAACACTAATCTGATTTTGATGTAGTTTCTATGGGACCAATACGATTCTTTCAAATAAAAATACATAATTTTCCAAATCGGTTTACAAATAACGGAGTTCTGAGGACACAAACATTAAAAAAAAACGAATTAAGAACTTTTAGAAGAAAAAACCCGCATAAATAAATAAATCACCGCATCAAGATTATTTTTTTGTTTAAATTAGTAAGGTTCCTTGTTAAAAGAAAATTCTAACACTACAAAAATCAGTAGTAGATATATGCAACAACGTAGAACAATTTTTTTCCCAAACTTCATTATCTCAATGCCATTTACAGTCCACACTACAAAAAGGTTTACAAGTAAATAGTGCAGCACTGATTAATACCGTACGGTTGCGGTCGACCAAAGCTAGAAACAGCACGCTACTAATATACCCACAAAGAACACTATACAAATGGAAGAACTTCATAATTGTGATATGTAGCATCGTTAGTCCATGTACAGAAGTTTAGACTCCAGAATTAGGCTCCAGAATAAAATAATGGTAAATCCTAGACGTGCACTCCATGAGCTAAATAATTTTACTTCATTCTGTAGATGGAAACAGAGGCGTTTTAAAATTCTATAACTACGCTGTAGCAGTCTTTTTGTGCTGTGTTATGCGTAGACAGTGCTACGTAGTCTGTAACACTATCTGCAATAATTTAAACCCCCGACCACAGAAAGCATAATAGCACGGGCGCAAACAGACGGCTTATAATACTGTTTGTCGTGTCTGTGGCATCGTAGGTCTCAAAAGCCTGAACCAATTTTAATTTAGTTCCATTTGTTTGAAAGGTGACTAGATCAAGAGTGATCTTAGCTATGATTCACGAAAACCTGTTCAGCAGTTTGACGATTATTAGCTCTTTTAACAGGGTTTTCAGCATCATTATCAGCCTATCATGTTCCCACTGCTGGGATACAAGTTTTCTCTAAGAAAGAGAATGTGCCTTTATCCAGAATGCTGGCCCAGTGTATATTGAAAAAACTATGATACTCGTACATTCGACTAATAATAAAATTTTACAATAAAATTAAATACAAGTGACTTCACCGAAAGTTCAATTAATGGGATACAAAACCTAATTTTCCACCATTAGAAATAAAATAAAAAATAGTTTGACCACGTTAGATATATTATGAACGTATTCATTTAAAAAAAATTGAAACTGATTCAAAATAGAATACTAGACAGGTTTATGATTTATTATACATATCAGGCTTTGTGATATTTTTTATTAAATGTAACACAGTTCCTGAAAAAACTTTATAAATCGGCTAATAAAGGTCACATAATAAGCATTTAAATTTTTTGTTCGGTGTAGGATGGGATAATCTGTCTTTTACCCACAAAGTGTGTGACCGTATGGAATATGTATGGTGTAATCACAAGTGACGTCATTAGTAAGTATAGTGCGCTCTCTGTTTAGCAAGACATTAAAATGCTTATAAATCTTTCTTAATTTTAAATACATTTTGATTTTATTTTCGGTGATTAGTTTTATTTTATGATTAGCTTTTTTATAATGCGGGTAAAATAATTAGTCCGGTAGCTTATTGGCAAAGATATCGTGTATTAAAGACACGAAAAATTAAAAAAGTCTAGTTGGACACCTCTTTTTTGGAAGTAGGTACTACTCGTAATTTTCATTATAGTAGTTAAAATGAGCAAAATAAACGCTTGTCAGCTTCTCACGTAAATTAACTTTAAAGGACCTATTTATCTAAGCATCGTAGTTTTTCACGGAGACTTTATTACCCCACTTAAAGGTTAAAGTACCCTCTTCTAGTTACTTTAAATTCAAGGGCGCATTTATCGGTTTCAGTGATCGCAACTCTCCGGAACCGAGTCGTAGGGAATGAGTTTTCTATTTATTTAAAGAGCTCGGTGAGTTGGTTTTTATCCGACGATACAAAACAAAAAAGGGGTATTGTGTTTAACGTGTATATATATATTATAGCCTTAAGATTAAAATAATAGCTATTTCAGGTGTAGGTACCGTATGCAAAATATTATATAACTCGCTTAAATACCACTCAAACTAATAAATATTTATTTTTTCAAAAATAAACTTTTTATCTTTTCGAAACTAGCATTATTACAATATTGCATTTATAGTATTTAAAATATTAGTCGAACTCGAATAAAATTGCAACGCATTCAAACGTACTGCACTTTTCTGGAAGTTTCTTGGAGAGCCAAGAAAAGCTAGACAAACAACTTTAAAGTTCCAAAATGAGACCAATATAAGTTTATCGAATTCCTTCGGCACTGAACAAGTCCATTATTCAGCGTTTTAAAGACACACGGCCTCTTGAAAGTGTAAAGCACAAGAAAGGCTTTGCATTGATCCCGATCGACTGAAAGTTTTCAACGACAATTCAAACATTCTGCGGTGCGACATACAGGGTTCCGCTTTTAGAACTATTTTACTGTAACTAGTGTTTTATGTACTATATAACTAGTGTTAGATTAAGGTCAACGTAACAGTTTATTATGACAAACAACTGGTTCATACTCACGTATTATGTTTATCGGTCAATCGCTGGTCTCGACCGATAAACTAGTAACTAGTGTTTGATTTGATCTACTATAACTAATGTTAAACTAAGGTTATGGCTACAGTATAATATGATAGGAAACGGTTCATACTCACGTATTATGTTTATCGGTCGGTAGCTCGTTTCATCAATAAACTAATAACTAGTCTAATCAACTATGGCTAGTGTTAGATTAGGGCCATTATAATAGTTTAATTTGACAAACAAACGATTCATACTCACGTATTATGTTTATCGGTCGGTAGCTCGTTTCATCAATAAACTAATAACTAGTCTAATCTACTATGGCTAGTGTTAGATTAGGGGCATTATAATAGTTTAATTTGACAAACAAACGATTCATACTCACGTATTATGTTTATCGGTCGGTAGCTCGTTA
This sequence comes from Agriopis aurantiaria, assembly GCA_914767915.1. Classification (NCBI taxonomy): domain Eukaryota; kingdom Metazoa; phylum Arthropoda; class Insecta; order Lepidoptera; family Geometridae; genus Agriopis; species Agriopis aurantiaria. Next base: position 7,039,042 of record OU611983.1, on the reverse strand, counting down.
CATCAATTAACTAATAACTAGTCTAATCTACTATGGCTAGTGTTAGATTAGGGCTATTATAATAGTTTAATTTGACAAACAAACGATTCATACTTACGTATTATGTTTATCGGTCGGTTGCTCATCTCAAACGACAAACTAGTAACTAGTGTTTGATTTGATCTACTATAACTGATGTTAAACTAATATTATTGTAACAGTATAATATAACAAAAAAAAACAGTTCATATACTCATGCATTAATTATGTTTATCGATCGGTTGCTCGTCTCAACCAATCAAATAATGTTTATTGGTCGAAATAATTAGTGTTGATTTACTATAACTAGTAAAATTACGCGTGTTGTACGAACCAAGGCTTTTTATCGAAATGCGACAAAATATAAATGTGTAACAACATTGAGACCAACTAAAGCCAGTTTTATTTTTCCTTTCAAAATAAACCTAGCTTTTGTTAATATATTTTGGGAAAGTAGATGTTAAAAATAATGAAAGCACCTTAAAACTTAGAAGTATATAATCATGTCTCATTAGATAGCCCGTTGGTCCAGTTGGTAGTGAACCTACCTTCTGAGCCTGAGGGCGTGGGTTCGATTCCCACGTAGGACAAACATTTGTGTGATGAACATTTGTGTTTGTTCTATATCTGGTTGTTAATATCTATTTAAGTATGTATTTTAAAAACTATATATGTATGTATATCAGTCTCTGGCAGCCATATCACAAGCTTTGCTTAGTTTGGGGTCACATGACCGTGTGTGCAAAATGTCCCAAAAATATACTTTTTCATGGTTTCAGTTACCCCATATTACGTAGTCTAGATATATCTCTAGTTAGTAGTACTCTTTATAATAGAGGCAGATAGTTTGTATGCAAATGTTACTATGACTTTATGACAAAATGGTTATTACGAAGGTGCGGTACGAACTTAGATTAGAAGCCTGAATGGGCCACAACACACTATAACTGTATTATGAAAGTTTGTGTATGAGTTTGTATGTTTGTTCCTACTCAATCCCGATTTTTACAGTAGTGGCAAAATTGTTTGATTGTAATTTCGCATAGAAGTTTACCATGAGTTAACACGTAGTATTCCATTCCATCCTTGTTGCAAATTGTTGACCGCACTTAGTGACTCATCATTCCTGTGGATCGGTAGTTTTGGTCGAGGTAGAGTAATTTGTAGGTGTAGGCATGTCTGAGTTTTGTTTCCCTCTTGATGCATTACGGCGTAGAGCTGTAAGAATTGTCAACGATCCCAATGTCGCTAAACACCTAGAGCCGCTCAAAATGCGCAGAGACGTTGGGTCTCTCTGTATCTTTTATCGCAATTTCAACGGTTAGTGTTCTGAAAACTGTTTGATCTGATGCCGGCATCGCGGTTTTACCATCGTACTAGCCGTTACCACCTGAAAGCTCATCCACATATTATCATAGATCGGTGGAAATCATACACTGTATGATTCACGCGATCTTTCTTGCCTCACACCTGCAAAATGTGGAATGAGCTACCTTCCATGGCATTTCCAAGAAGCTACAACGTGGGGTTCTTTAAAAAGGTGAGTTAATGGATTTCTAAAGGGTCGGTAAGTTGTGATGCCTTTGGTGTTACAAATATTCGTAGGTGACGTTTGCCATCAGGCTTAAAAAGTTACCTAAATCCCATCCCAGATGATGTAGCGTCCGTGATAATAAATGTGACCGCATTTATGGCTTCCAAGAAAATAAAAGTAAATTCAACAACAACGTAACGACGAAATGTGAACGATTCAGAAGCAATCACAGAAAAGAAAAAATATACTTTTTTTTCCTGTGATGGCTTCTGAATCCTCTTATTTAGCTAGGAGTGCTGATGTAGTCATGGTATTTTTTTATAAAGCCAATTATTTATATTATTTATAATATATTAACATGTTAATTAAAAATAAAAATAAGTCACTCTTTTAATACTAATAAGTTCATTTAGCATACAAATTGATAGAATTCATCGTAACTGTAGAATGCTTGATTACTGTATTTCGGACGCTACATACCTAAATCATCTCTGGTATTTAGAAGGAGGGGATGATTATAATGTTGTTTATTGTTGTTGGTTGTTATTATGTTATTGGCTGTTGTTATGTTGTTGTGTGCTGATATCCGAAAAATACGGTTCTTGTCGAATAGCAGGTGAAACCGCAGGGCGTAAACAGTTGACCTATAAACGATTATGTCGATGACTATAACAATAAACAAAACTGTGTCTGAATAATTTAGCCACGAAAATTAACTTTAATAATTCCATAAATTCAAACATTCTCCCTTCACATTATTAACATTCAGAACGTAACTACAGCTCCGAATAAAAGGGTCCGAAATATATTTAAGGTCAAAGTCAATTTTGCAGAAACTTGCAAGTTTAATTCCTAACAATTAAGAGTCAATTTTGCTTGTACTTCCGACTTGGAACTCACAATTAATTTAGTATGAAGAAATCTTCATTCCGCGACAATGTAACGGCGTTTACTTTTCTTGCAGCCGTGACTTTCATTTATAATTCAAAGGCACGACTAAATGCTAGGACGAAATTCGTTACAACGTTCAATGAAATACATTTTATTTATTAACTTTGCCGTTTCGAAACGTTCTTGCTAACTTTGTTAGACGCTTTTCATATTGATAAACGAAATAATTGAACACACTTTCTGTTTCTGAGTTTAAATTTGACTGAGTTTTGGTACCTACTCGAATTAAACCACTTAAGTGTTCGGCCAAACCAATAAAAGCACTAGTTATTTTATGGGGAACTACTCGCATAATGTTGATGAAACTTGGTGTTTATATTTAAATTAGAAATATAAAAAATATAGTTGACTCTTACTGTAGTCCAGAGCTTTACTGAGAGCCAAATATATATGATTAAAACAGTAAAGTTATGTACTGAGAGCGATCGAGCAATTTCTATAGAGTCACAATCTCTCAGTGAAAACAGTCAAAAAACGTCCGAACGTCATTGTACATATATTGTATCAATTATATAGTTCACAATGCCATATTTACTCCAATTTAGACGTTATGTCGCTTGCAATGTGTTCAAAGTTAGTTGTCCGCTATGTCATCGTAGATCTGGCATCGCGCGGCGTTGTAGTCGGATCGCGGTCACATTGTAACTAAACAAAATGTCTGCGAAATTCGTAGCGTGCGCCGAGTTTTGATTCAGTCATTTTTTGCCACGTTTGTGACTCTATATATATTGCATCTCGATGCTATGAGCAATAAAATAAATTAACATTAAGACAAGTTGATGAATTTTATTTGACAAAAAAATATAACGACTATACGGTGGACATTTTCTTGTTTTGCTGATGATTCAAGCATAATACGTACCTACTAAAATTCCTTATCTCTGTCGGCCCCCCTCGAAAACATCCGACAAAAAGTTGCCCACTTGACCAAGTAGCTTTTTCACTGGATAAATAAGAGAGGCATCACCCGTGGGAGTGATTCATCACATGACCGGACTTTAAGAAGTAGCTTCCTTTTAAGCTCCACTAAGTTTAAAACCGACGAAATGGACCATATTTCTGACAATATAAAAGCTAGTTTTACGTGGATGAATTTTCTGTAGAGAGTATTCAACTCACCCAAGAGTAATGCGCTTGTGAGGAGCAATGATTTTATTCCAAAGTGCGAAGATGTATGGACCGATTAGGCAATTGGACTACGTGTAGCTAACCTTGAAGGAACTACGTGATGTCACAGAATAGGTAACAGTACGAGAATGTTAAGAATCCAGTTGATTTATTTTTGACACTCGGAAAAGTTATTGCTTATTGCTTTGTAGAGCTGTCTAGGGAACAAAAAGGTCTTGTATTTACACTAGGCGCTATTGTTCCTAGAAAAATAAAAAAGCTGTCGCAAGACCTTTTTCAAGAACATGCTCCTAAATAAAATAGGTCAGTTATAGCTACTGCTAAGGTCGGCAATTATTTTACCTACACATATAAAGTAGTAGCTGACCCGACACACGTTGTCCTGTCTTAGAACTGTCAAACGCGCAAGGTTAAAATCGTCGTTAAGTTTTCTGCAATTTTCCAATTTTCTGCGCAAATACTTATCTTAATTTTTCTTTTCATAAGAATATACCTACTAAGATGTATTAGTTTTTTTTTTAATGAAATCGGTAAAGTCTTACTACGGGATATTTACCTTGATAAAGTTGAGGGTGGAGCTCCGGGTATTATGATTTCAGCGCAGTTACATGCAACATATTCACGGGAAGACTGAATAATGCGGATAGTTGGTCGAGCAGTTGAAAGTAAGACAAAACCATCTAGATAACTAATATTTTCAGAAATTAAAAGGGCATGTCATAAGTACGTTGATTTATTTATTATATTTTTAGGATAAAATGGGTTAGAAATGCTAGTATGACCACAATAAGTCACCTGTTGAAAAGTAGTGTTGTGGTCTAAAACGGAGCTCGCTTGCCCTTGAAGTGCCTATTCACTCTTGTCTAGAAGAGATCCACGTAAGGATGGTAAGGACGTAAGGATACCTGCCTCAATGACGATTATAAGTATAATGACTTCCTTTCGGCTTAACATTGCAGTTCCGTATAACCTTGTATTTCTATGGCTATTATTCTTAATACGAGTAGGCCTAGGCATCTATCTGATAATGTGATCAAACATCACCATAACAATCATGATTTATAAACTACTCTACACGGAAACACAAATAATCCAATTCGTACAAATGAATGTTGGACCAAAGCTAAATTAACAGGTTTACCAGACTGTGTGTAGTTAATTGAACAAATAACTGATCAAATGGTTTGCATTAATTAAAAGCTCTATTTTAACTATAGCCAAAAATGTATGATGCTAATATGCTTGGTAATTGTTATTCTTTCACTGTTATTTTCTAATTTGACTGTGTAAGGATCGCTATCAATCATCATCGTCGGTTTCGTTCCACCTTCTTTCTCTAGTATAAATAATAACCTTTTATTTATATTACACGGGGATTACTCACGTAAGATTAAGCCGGTTACTTCGAATATTACTTCGGATATTTTCAACCGAACTAGGAGGTCTTTTTCAAGGAGAATGAGCGCGCGCGGCTGCGTCTCGCTTTTGAAACTATAGTCGGAGTAGCCGGCTTAATCTTACGTGAGAAATTCCCGTCTGTAATGTAAATAAAATGTGTGAAAACCAGGTCATTTTCTATATATGTAATACCTTCTTTCCCAACAGGCATTTGAAAATAAAAACTTGATGACTATAGAATAAAACGAGAGATGGAGCCCTGTCTGTGAGTCCGTGAGTTCTGTCAAAGCCGTGGTAGAAAACCAAAAGAAAACAGTTTCAACCTAGGACGTAGGTTATAAAACGTCCTTAGTTTCAACAAAGCTCCGAGCTGGATTCTCGCCTTGTTTTTCTTACCTATCTAGCTGTAACTACATAGTAGTTTTAAAAACACATTTTGTTAAATTGTGTATGTAAATATGAAATGTGTATGATTTACTCGTGTTTTGTGTAAATAAATCATTATATTAAACTAGATGCGCCCATCGAGAAAATCATTATGTACTACGTAGTACATATTTTCTCGATGGCTACTTCAAGGAACCTCCTTGGTAGCGACAGCAACCCCCCTTGGTAGTGAAAGCAACCCCTTATAATTTTTTGTCTTGGATTTAATAAATGGCAATGTATAAGACATCAATTCATGCTGTTCCATATAATATATGGGGGAAAGGAATTTTATAAAAACAGAAAAAAATTGCAAACAAAATATTTTTGTGCATTTACGCACATCATTCGAAAACTAGTGTATTAAGTGGTAATTTTTGTGTTATTTCTACAGCTAGTTATGTTATCTACAAAATTACACCTACATGACATACCACCGGTATGTCAGTTATTGACATTTTTGTACATACAAGCGTAATCTTAACGTAAAAATAAAAATGGCGGCCATTTTAATGGGGGTGAGGTAGAAAATTGTAAGTAGGAGTGGATTAGTCGATAAAATAACTGAAAATATTCTCCTTAAATATCGGTATGTCATGCCCGAACACGTTGTATAATATAGATAGATTTACAAGTTCGCTTGAGTTATGATTGAGTTGATTAGCCCGTTGGTCCAGTTGGTAGTGAACCTGCCTTCTGAGCTTGGGGGCGTGGGTTCGATTCCCATCTAGGACAAACATTTGTGTGATGAACATTTGTGTTTGTTCTATCATCATCATCATCATCAGCCAGAAGACGTCCACTGCTGAACATAGGCCTCCCCCTTTAACCTCCACACTGAACGACAGCCTGCCTTTTGCATCCACTGGATGCCAGCGACTCTTACTATGTCGTCGGTCCATCTAGTGGGAGGCCTACCTACGCTGCGTCTTCCGGTTCGTGGTCTCCACTCAAGAACCTTTCTTCCCCATCGGTTATCGGTTCTCCGAGCGATGTGGCCTGCCCATTGCCACTTCAACTTGCAAATTTTAACAGCTATGTCGGTGACTTTGGTTCTTTGGCGAATATCCACGTTTCGGATTCTATCGCGCAAAGAAACTCCGAGCATAGCTCTCTCCATTGCCCGCTGTGTGACTCTGAGTTTTTCCAAAAGGCCAACAGTTAAGGACCACGTCTCAGTACCATATGTCATCACTGGCAACACACACTGGTCAAAGACCCTTGTCTTTAGGCACTGTGGTATCTTGGACGAGAAGATGTCACGCAATTTCCCGTTTCACGTTTGTTCTATATCTGGTTGTTAATATCTATTTAAGTATGTATTTAAAACTATATATGTATGTATATCAGTCTCTGGCAGCCATATCACAAGCTTTGCTTAGTTTGGGGTCAGATGACCGTGTGTGCAAAATGTCCCAAATATTTATTTTTATTTTTATTTTTTATTTTATCAACCAAGTGCAAACGAAAACTACAAGAAAATGAGGGCACCTAATGAAACACGATTGTTTCCTTGCCGCACCTGTGCCGTGTCGCTGCCTTCTCTTTACCTGTATTCGCAAGAAAAGGAACTCGCTGGGATGAAAACATTTCTTTTGTCACGTTTGCTCTATCGCAGTTGCCGTTAACGTTTATTTGGGAATCTAGTGGATTTTTCGTTTTTTTTGTTTGCTTTATTACCAAACTGGCGTTATAATTCAGCGATATAAACATAAGCCTTATTAATAAAATAAAATAAACTTTTAAAAACAAGCTTTTTCGTATTATTTTTAGCAAATCCTTTCATTTGATACCCATATCAAGAGATGGTAGAATCATCATCACCATCATAATTTCAGCCGTAGGACGTCCACCGCTGGACATAGGCCTCCCCCATCGATCTCCGATTGCCAGTTGGAAGCGGCCTGCATCCAGCGTTTCCCTGCGGTCTGTTTTAGGTCGTCTGTCCATCCTGTGGACGTCTTTTGTGTTGTGTTGTGGGTAGAAAGAATAATAATAGAAGATATTGACTCCGCCATATTGAATTTATCATCTAGGACCAAAATAGATAGGAAGACAAATCCAACGAACCCAAACTCGACGGGGTTACGTCGTTTCATTTAGGAGTTCCTATGGTCCTTTAAGGTGGTATGGTATGGTTCCGGATACCTTTTGTCCTTACCTACTGTTCTTACTGTACTTTTCTTCTGTTCTATACCTTCTGTCTCCATCATCAGACTAGGTTGATGGTACCATAACAATTACATTGCATTGTAACTGAACTTACATAAGGCCCGTATTAATAAGCTGTTCCCAAGTATGTCATGATCTTATCTGGTGAAACTCTACTTAGGCATTGATACGAAATCCAAGTCACTGTTGATTAATAAAAATGTTTTGATATGTAATGTAGACTAAATAATTGACTTAAGACCGAGACTAGGTATCAGGAAAAATAATAATAATAATGATAAGTAATAATAGGTAGTAATTAACATGTTTATTTTTTAGTAAGGTATAAAATACAATTAAACCAAAATATGATTTTAACAATATTCTAACATAGACATAATTTCGTTTTATTAACTTTAACAAAAACAAATAAAAATATATATTAAAAAACTAACAATTGTACGCTGTAACAGGCAAAGACCTGATAAGATTGGACATGAGATACGTCTCCATTCTTGCGACCATGGGGGTTAGACAAGAGTCACTTTCTGTTATATATAATTATTAATTTATAATAATAATTAATTTAAATTAGTATAGAAAAACTAAGCTGTTTGTATCGATACTAAGCTGCACTATACACACTTACATTATAGTGCAAACTTAAATAAATTTAAATATTATAAATAAAAGAAAACAAAAATATAAAATACACCTAACGTTTACAAATAAGTACTTAGGTACCTGTATTACAATTTCACAAGCAAGCATCTGTTCATCCCGGTAACATAAGCATAATAAGTTACCAACCTATAAACTACCTCATTCCACGAAAAATAAAATACATGCAATGTGAAGTTACGTACAAATCGCTCGGAATCGGCCGCAGCGCAGGCTTGGAACCGGTTCCAGTAGATAAGCCACAACAACGCATATACAGGACGCTGTTTATTATTTGAACTAGCTGACCTGACAGACGTTGTCCTGTCCTAGAGCTGTCAAACACGCAAAGTTAAAATTGTAAATCTTATTTTTTACATCTTGGGTTACATTATTGGAGTTTAGTACGGATCCCTATTTTTTTATGAAAATATAATATAGCCTATATTAACCAGAGATAGTGTAGCTTCCCAACAGTGAAAGAATTCTTCAAATCGCATCAGTAGTTTCGTAGCCTATTCAATGCAAACAAACAAAAAAACAAACAAACAAACAAACAATCAAATCTTTCCTCTTTATAATATTAGTATAGATAACTATGACTTAATGATATCGAGTTACAATCGATAAGCTATTCACTTATGTTTGATCAATTATCTGTCAGTAATAAGTATTATAATTATGTTATTGTTTTTGTTTAAATTAAGTACCTTTAGTTAATTAAATTAGTTATAATTTTATATTATTATTATAACACTTTATTTCAATATAAACACGGGTCTAGCCCGGACATTTGGTAGGCATTGGTGGGGCCGAAGCCAACACCAAGAGGCCCCGTTGAATATAAAATATTATTATTATTAATTATAAAAATAACAGATTACAGATTATTATAAAAATATTTTTGTATTATCTCTTGCAGTTTTTACTAAGTACTCATATTATTTCTAATTTCTTTCGGTATTCTATTCATGAGAGTGGGAACTAAAAAAGAAAATGAATGAGTATGAAAATGACATTAGCTTGAGAGATGTTCTGTCAAGCTAATATCATTTTCATACAATTTCATCTTTCCGTAGACGTTAACGCTAACAGAAAGTGGCTCTTGTCTAACCCCCCATGTATGCTACTTTATAATTATGTATGTGTACCTACTATGTTCTGACAAATAAATAATTTGAATTTGAATAAACTGCAATCAGCCTTCAACTCATGCGAATCCTTTCTCAAAGTCGGTACTTGGGTGATTCTTGAATTTGAGTTTGACTTAAGTTTATTAATACGGACTTAAGTATGCTAAAATTAAGCTTAATCGGCTGTGAATAATCTGGTCTAAAATTCAGTTGTAAGATTTGTCCCACACATATTGAGAACGTTAAGGGCAATTTAAATAAAAGTTTATAATAAAAATATCTGAACTTGCGTTTCAACAATGCGTTGAAAGGTTTTTTTAAAGGAAATCAAATGAATGCTGTCGTTTTTATGTTTTACTTTGTATTATTTGAATTTAATATGATAACATGGTAATAATACCAAAAGTATAATGGTGTCGATTCTGTTGTATCATTATCTAAACTAAACTAAATGTAATAGCTCTGATATTATTGCCATCCTTCTCTCACATAAATATATTGAAGTGAAAATAGATAATTTAAGTCTTATCATCTGATTGATTTAGTTAGTGAGTGGTATGACAGAATCGACGCAATTTTCAAGTTTTACTCGATAACAATCTTGGGGCCAACCCACGGCCAACCACGAGTTTTTTTAGGGATGGACCTGGATAATTTGTGGACTCGAAAAAATAAAATTAGAAGTCCTTATACATTAATTCATGATATTAGTGGACATTAAAACTCCCTTATTAAAGCTGTACACGTGGCTAGCTATACGCGTCATTAATGATTTTAATCGTCGGTAGTTCGAAAGTTCTCGAACAAATGAGATTCGACAGGTGGTGCCACCTATTAGCGAGAGACGTGAGATCTTATTCCTTATCGTTTATTAGTCACCTAAAGGATATTGCTCTACAGTGCGACAAGTCTTATAGTAAAGTGAAATATTTATCTTTATTAAGTTAGCGTGGCAAAAAAATACATTTATTTTTGTATGGTTTCATTATCATAAAATGCACCTATTACATAATCTTATAATTTACTTTAATATTAAATAATCTTAACCGTTATTTTGGCTAAACTCTAAAACTTAGACATATACAACCGCTACATTATTGGTAGAAGTATTAAAAATCTAAAATTTTGTAATAAATACATTAAATTTACATTTCTGTAACACGGTACTAAATGTGCTATATAATTTAAAGAAATCGCATCTACGAAAAAAAAAAAACACTTTAAAGCGTCGTAATTATAAGAATGTTAATATAAGGTAGATATTGTTTATATCTACTGAAATCTTTTAGGTACGTGCGTACAATATTTCAATATGCAAAGAGGTTTGATCGCGTTTTCTACTAAAAAAGTCAAATGCACAGGTGAGCTCGTGTTAGAATTTACAACGAAAAAATATTCATTTCCAGATTGTGTCCTGTGATTGGCTCAATATTTATACATGCATATTTTTCGTGAACAATATGTTTTATAAATGTATTCGAAAAACAAAACCTATTGTCCATTTTCAATATAATAGATTTTGTATATACCTAGATGTGGATGAAGGCAATAATGGGGCACTGTCAATACGTTTGTATGAAAATAAATCGACAGTAGTTCCACATTTCACCATGTTCAATTTAAGCCGTGCCCTCGTACGTATGTGATTAAGGCTAAAGATTTGCCGGTTTCAAGATGATATTAAACATTCATTAGTTTGGCTCACGTTATGATGATTTTAATTAAGAAGTTAGAATTTAACATCTCATGAACTTTGAGAGTATATAGGTATGTAATATTTTCAGTTACGTTAATAAATAACAATCATCAAAATACACCATTATAAATTATCACGGTTTTTCATTCTATATATGTTTATGTAGGTATGGGATATTTACAGTGAAAAGGTTGTGGGTGGAGCTCCCGATATTTCGATGCAGTTACATGCACTATGCACCACCGTGCTGCTGGTTCTTTGAGCAGGCCAAATCTCTTTTTATTTTTAAGAATCTTGTCTACAATCTTTTTTTATAATTGGTACGACGTATGTATGTATTATTTAATTTTATACTTTGTACTGTTAAGTACAAAGTATTATTTGTATATTCAGTATCTTATATTAGCATAAAAATTATAATGCATTATCTACACTGTCGACCGTTACTCCTCCTTCATTTATGTCCATCTTAAGGTTGCCTGATAGAAATTATCTAAGGCAATAAGGCCGCCTATTATACTGCTGGTTTTTAATTAATTTGAAGTGACTTTGTATTGTTTTGGTGTAGGTAAACTTACCTATAATAAAGTCATTCATCATCATCATCATTGTAAGCCTGTATCAACCCACTGCTGGGTATAGGCCTCCACTCCCTTGCGCCATTGATCCCTGTCTCGGGCTAATCTCATCCACGTATGACCTGCGATGGGTCTGATGTCATCGACCCATCGGGCTGGTTGTCTGCCTAAGGAACGCCTACGGAACGCTATAATAAACGCTATAATAAAGTGATCCTATATAATAAGTGAACTAACATTTCGCACTTCGCACTCGAGCTCCAGGACACAAGCTTCGTGCTTAGTTCGGTGCTCACCGATTGGGTAATTGAGTCGGTGATCCTTACATAGAATTCTAGTTTATTTTTAAGATATTTGTTTTAATAATTCATTGTTAATTCTTAGTAAGGTTTACAAAAATACTCGAAGCCAATTAGAAAAAACAGTTTGCGTAACTTGAAAACCAGTTCATTCGTGAAGGTTTCTGATTAACGCGAAGAAAGAGTACGCTGTTTTCACAATCTGTGGAAAGAATAAAAATAAGTTAAAAACAGTCATCATCATCATTTCAACTTATCATGTTCCCACTGCTGGCCGTCTCGCAGGGAGAGAGGGTAAGGATGGGCCCTCCTAATCCACCATGCTGGCCCAGTGCATGTCATTGTCTTTGAACTTTTTGAGGTTCTAAGACATAACGGTTTTCTTACGATGTTTTCCTTCACCGTTTTTGAGCGATGTCATCGAAATTGAAACGTCATCGTCATGGGCAGGGCCAAGGATCGAACTGGGTGCCGTCAGATTGTAAAGCGCACATGCTACTGCTCGGCCGCCGTTGCTCAGTAAAAGTTGTATGGGGCAATATTGGCTATAGCTGTGCCCCACGGTTTCACGCGTCATATTACAGGAACGTATACTTTTTCTCGATAAATAGTACCCTATAAAGTCATGTCTTTTTTATCAGTAATCCGATTATAATTTGAATGATATCTTAAAATAAAAATTAAATAAAGGTAGGTCCAAAATAATTTAAAGCGTCATATTGTTGATAACTAATTAAGAATAATAATATCATCTTATGATATTGAATAACAATGGCGAATAATTCGACTAATGACTATGAACCGCTAATCGACTATTCGCCATAATATCTATTCGCAGCATATCTCCTTATGACTATAGTTATAAAGATGAACATCTTACCGACGTGAATGTAGAAAGCGACATTGTAAACATCTGCAGGCCTGATAATTGAATAGGGCTATTAAATCGCTCTACAAAAATTCTAAGATTGTTTTTGAAAGATTTTGATCGCGGTATCCATTCTGTACAATAAGCTGCAAAAACCAGTCCTGTGTTCTGCAATATAAAATCTAATTTTAAAACATAGTGACAGATCTAGCACGAGTAGTGGACAATTTGTTTTTCCACTGCTTAGACGCAACAACGCTAGAATGTAGATAGGTTTACGGCCTACGTTTGTCTTTTTCTCGCTGGAAAAAAACGGTGGAAAGAGGGCTCCGGGATCTCCAGAGGGACGCTCCGGGATCTCCAGTGGAACGCACCAGAGCCCTCATCACTGCGTGACGGCACCTCTCGACAGAACTGTGTCTATGACTATGTGTTGTCTAGACCCTCCACTTGTGACAACGTTGGTTACACAACGTTGTCGTTCTCTCTTAGGGCTCGCTTAACTGTCAGCTCGCGGACTGTCAGTTCCCCAACTTTGACTGTCCTAAGCCCAGGCTTTTAGTAGCCAGGCAGGACTATAGTTTAGGACTACAGGCAGGGGATACCGGTGCTACCGTATTTTATTGCCCCGGCGTCAGGGCTAACTTGCTATGATCCTGACACACATTTTCACTGCTTCTACTTTCATGATTGTTTTCATACAAGCTTGCCTGTTATGGCTAGTAGGTAATTTTGATGAGGCCTTTATTAAACTTAGCTTTTATGAGGTAATTAATACCTAATGAACATACCTCATGATTAATTAGTGATCCCAAATAAGCTGGTATAAAGAGTTGCAACGACATAGCAAATAAGTACATTATCATGCAGACGAAAAACCCCACTTGCGTTTCCTAAAAGAAAAAAAATCTTAAATTTTTTATCAGTCATGAAGAAATATTACTAAAAATGTGAGAAAGACCCGAAATATAAATATAAAAACTCTATAAAAATGTACCTAGGTATTACTATGAAAAATATGTTTTTATTTTAGTAGCAAACGTACGAAAAAGTTTAGATAACATTTTAAGGGATCAACTTACCAAAAAAAGTAATTCACACAACGTCACGCAAATTATAAGCGATCCCAATCCAAATATTACAAACATGTTAAAGCTTATAATGTTTTGGACAATGTCAAAGTATCTAGAATAAATGTTAATGCAGTAATTAAAATAAAGATTTACCAAGCATTCATTGTTTTTTTTAACCCTAGATTAAAGAGCTTTCTTTCATCTTATGCTCAAGTGTTTTTATCTTATTATCTTATGATTAGAGAGTTATTCTTCAAACGGCTGAACATATTTTTTTTTAATCATTGATAAGTAAACTTCAATTGAGTCACCTTTAAAAAAATACTAAACCAAATTAGGTTCAGCCGTTTTGGATGCCACAGACAGACACAGATACATACATTAAAATTATCGCAATTTTAAAATAGTAGTGATCCGAGTATCCGAAATATGAACTTTTTGGGAAATCACAATATAAGATTGAACATTAAGGCGTTATCGTACTATTTCAAATATTTATTTGTACAATAGGCATGTGTCCTATTGTTTAATTTGTTACAAATAACCGGCTTAGCGATGAATATAACTAAATACATTACACACACGGAAAAAATATTTAAATTAGCTGATGAATCTCTGAGATGTGAGTGTTTAAAGTTTTAGGTGGGGATAGAGAGGGGATGTTCTATCCCTTTCTCGCAAAGCGTGTGTTAGTATAGCATTTGTATGGCGCACCTGAGGCGTGACGTCACGGCTCAGTATAGTGCGCTCTCTGTCTAGCATGAAATTAAAATGCTTTATCTTATTTATTTTTGAACTAATTTTAATTTTGTTTTAGTTGATGTGCCTTATTTATGATCAGCTTTATTATGAGGTAATAAAAAAATATTATTCATCATGCCTATTTCGAGTAAACAAAAAAAAAAAAAATTTGGCTTTTATATATAAAATACTTCACTCAAAAGTAAGTACCTATTTATTAAAATATAGAAGCTTGCAAATTAATAACAAATTATAGTTTTTATTTGAGTAAAAAGCTCATAAAAAGCTCATTTTGATAATTATATTAGTACGTTTGATTGGGTCGGAAATCTTTATTTTTTTAGTTCAAAAATTACACAGGATACAAGGACGTCACGCAAATTTTCTGAATATCGAAATAAAAATAATTACAAAGCTAAATCGGTCGTTTTTATTACGAAATAATGTGAATAAGACTTACCGATGTTTCGGACAATAATTAGTCAACACTGACTGCTAGCGCATTCGAGCCGACACGAGCCACGAATAATATTGTCGTTATGGCTTGTTCCCCAAATTGTGCAGTTTTAAATTTACAGACCGGTAGCGTAGCTTGTTTTAAGTTGGTTTCTGACACTAACCCATTTTACGAAAACGTCAAGTTCGGTCACTACTGTTCTAAGGGTGCGTAATAAAAACACTCCTCTTTTTGTATCGGGGATTTAAAATATATAATTCAAAATCTAGTAGAAGAATTTACCTCAACACTACACCATAACGCATCACAAGTTTTCGAAGCTTCATATTCATAATTTCATCTTGATCTTTCAAACTCAAATTGTTGTCTTCATCAGTCAGTTTTAAATTCTTCAGTTTGTTATTCAACACCCTCAACTGCGTTACTCCTGTAAGTAATAATCCAGCAACGAATGTATCAATACTGATATTGTACATCATATGCACGTAAATGGCGCAAGTTTGATAAATAAACAAGTAAACAAAATAGTTTTCTCGAAATTCATCAGTCAAGAAATAATATTGACTGATAGGCAATTCTAGTTCCGCTTGAATCGCAAAATGAAGTATGATCGGCACAAAAACTAGACTCGAGTACGCCAATTGTGATAAAACAATGTAAAATATCCAAAATTTGCTGAAATTTGCATTATCTCTTTCAATAATTTTCTTGCTGGCCTCATCGTCTTCGTCCATATCTTTTCCGTCCATTATGTTGAACGCCTCGAGGATCTTGTCCCGCATAATGATGACCATAAAAACTTTACTCGTTATAGCTATTTCGGTAAAGTAAAAGATAAGTTCCGGAATAAAAGATTTGATTTTGAGAGGAGTAAACCAAAGATTAATGGTCAAAATAATGTTATATGGCATTAGATTTATCAAAATATTAACAAATGAATAGTATTTATGTTTTTTGTACGCGTTTCTGCCAAACCATATGGCAAAAACTTTCCATAGCATTAGAATAGATTTAAAAATATCAGACTGTCTTCTAGGCTTCATTATTATAGCTCTGCTTTTTGGGTTCTGCGATACGATTTAAGGTGTGATTTTTATAAATACTCCACACCAGGTCATTAAATATCACAAAAAAATTAAGTGCCACCGACACGTTAATAAATTTTCGCTTACGTAGCTATTTAATAGGCTAGGCTAGGCGTTCTTTATAAAAGGCATTTAACTTTTCTTGGACAGGCCATTAACAGCTTTTAAATCACCCATTAAACCCTTTCAATTAAAAGCTTTGACGCAATTTTAGTAATAGGTACTTATCTACTTAAACTATATGGTTCAGGTCACCTATAAACCTAAACTGTAAGGTTAAAAGTTTAAGGACTTTTATTGAAAATATTGATCTGGTAGTCCGTCCGTCCAGTTGTTACTGAGAAACGGTATATTCCGGCAGCCTTATTTGCCTGTTCTCATTCAAAGCTATTTATATTTACCATCTTCAACCACTGCGTCACTTTACACTGAGGTACAGGTGATCTGTGGTAAAAAGCTTTCCCTGTCAACCATTTAAAAAAACTAATGGTACCTAGCATGTAACAAACACACAGACTTAGTAATAGGGTCCCGTTTTTACCCTATGGGTACGGAAACCTAAAAAGGGCAGCAAGGTTGTCTGCAGGGTGAGTTCGACTAAATGCATCACGCCTGATTTAGGCCAGATGCGCCCGCACCCGCCACGCCACCTTACCATATCTCCCTTGTTTGTCTGATCTGAGAGTGTAATAATAATAACATCTTCTGAGACAGGATAAGGCAGGTGCCGTTTCTCATCCTATAGATCTGTTAACTACCCACAATGTGTTTACCTCAAGAGCCTAGGTGGTTTTATCATATACTGTACAATAGTTTTATATTCCGTTTTATAAATAATTGTAAATTTGTGCTCAACAGAGCCTCTTAGTGTTGGCTTCGGCCCCACCAACGCCTATCAAAGGTCCGGGCTAGACCCGTGTTTATATTGAAATAACAACTAATAATAACATGAAACATAAAAGTGCTGTCCACTTAGGCATATTTTTCTTTTTACAAGTAAGTACAATCTCAAATGTTTCCTGAATTATCGTTAAACATAACACTAAATCTAAATTTGGACAGAAGTGCGGGATATAAATCTATGAGATGTTATGCGTGACTCGTGTGTGAGGGCCTTTATTTGCTATTTATTGTTGGGGAAAAGTAAGAGGAAGCGGCCGGCAACAGGAAAAATAATCAGAATATTGTTAGGGCTTGCCTAACATAAAAAAACATAAGTTGCTGATTTCACTTGATACAGATTTTCTTCTATAAAAGTGTGAAAAACAAACGTCGAACTTGATATGATTATAGTACACAACAAATAATAAATAATGGCCAAGTGCGAGTTGGTGACAAATTACTGTTAAAATAAAATGCTACAATGTGACGTCATTTAGAGGACAATGAAAGACGAATGATTTCTTAGTTTTATGTTAAAGAAATGGCATCTTATCGTTTTAAAAGGTCAGAGTAGAAAAATAAGGGTTGGTAAGATAAAATCTCGAAATGGTTTTGGAATTGGCATAGGTTAATTTTTTTTAACATACCGAATTGTGTTATACTCGAGCGTCACTGTAACAAAGTATTAAATATGTGACTGTGTAGCTATTGCTTCGACAATTTTGGAAGGTGTTTAGCCAGAACAATAGCTGATGGTTGTATTTTGTGATGGTACAGAACCCTCAATGCGTGAGCTCGACTCGCACTTGGCCGGTTTATTTCAACAGGCCAACAGTTATAGACCATGTCTCAGTACCATAAATGTCATCATAACATACAATACAATTTCCCATCTTTTGGCTTTACCTACGGGTATAATGATAGCCAGTTAGATTCTTCAGATTAAAATCTAGCCTAGCCTCTATCAGTCATCTGAGGTTTTGGCGTGCCTCAACATAAAACGACCACAATCTGGCGTGTCACGCTCACAGCATGCGACATTATCTACGGAAGTGGCGACTGAGCCAAGTCGTTAGTGAATCCCGCCGCGACCCGGATCATAGCTGCGGCTTTCTTGATCAAGATGTATGGAGGTTAGAATATCATGTGAATTGCCAAAAAGTAATCTAAGTAGAAACTACTTAGTAATGTGCGGCGTTATAGCATGCTACAAAATAAGACATTAAAAAGTTGTACGTACAAAAAAAACCAGACAAGTGCGAGTAGGACTCGTGCTCTGAGGGTTCCATTGGACGGAACATTCAGAGCGCGAGTCCAAAAAAAAAACTAACTGAAGTTAAATTATTGAAAGACAAACTTAACTTTGTAGTTGACAATAAGGTTCTTCGATACATAACAACTACAAAATGTAAGTTTGTAATTGTAAAACAGTATTTTTTATATGATATAACTTCAAATTAACAACTTTCAGATTTAGTTCTTTATATGTGCTGTAAGACCTTGCCTCTTGCCAAAATTTATGATTCTAGGTCAACGGGAAGTAGCCTATAGGTTTTGATTCCCCAATGAAATCGCAAAATATGCGACATAAACGTTTATATCTTTTGATTGCGTTGACTTACAACTTTAATTTTTTTACAGCCGAAAGAAACCGTAGACTCAATTATTTGGTATAAATTTCAACTTGATACCTTTACGCGTTCTTGAGAAAAAGGGTCTTGACAGACGGACAGACGGACAGACGGACAACGAAGTGATTCTATAAGGGTTCCGTCTTTTCCTTTTGAGGTACGGAACCCAAAAAAATATATAACTACCATCATCATCTTCAGCCAGAAGACGCCTACTGCTGAACATAATGCTCCCCCCCCTTTAACGTCCACACTAAACGACAGCCTGCCTTTGGCATCCACTGTACCGGGGCTCTCACAATGTCGTCGGTCCATCTGGTGAGAGGCTTACCTACGCTGCTTCTTCTGGTTCGTGTCTCCACTCCAGAACCTCTCTTCCCATAGTAAAATAACTAAGTACCGTTTTACATTAATTGACGTATTGACGATTGACACGTTCATGTTCAAACCCAACTGCGCAAGGAGGGTTAAAACCAGACAAGTACGAGTAGGACTCGCACTCTGAGGGTTCCGTTGGATGGAACCCTCAGAGCGCGAGACCGAACAAAAAAAGTTAAAATATTGAAAGACAAACTTAACTTTGTAGACGACAATAAGGTTATTTCATACATACCAACTACAAAATGTAAGTTTGTAATTGCAAAACAATATTTTTTTATATGATGTAACTTCAAAATAACAATTTTCGGATTTGTTTTCTTTATGTGTGCTATGAGACCTTACCTCTTGCCAAATTTCATTATTCTAGATCTACGGAAAGTAGATCCCTTGTGAAATTGCAAAATATGCGACATAAACGGTCATATCTTTTGATCACGTTGACATAAAAGTTTGATTAACATACGTTGACATAAGTATTTGATATACATTTCAACTTGATAGCTTTACGCGTTTTTGAGAAAAAGGGCCTTGACAGATGGACAGACGGACAGACGGACAACAAAGTGATCCTAAGTGATAAGGGTTCCGTTTTTTCTTTTTGAGGTACGGAACCCTAAAAAGTGGATAGACTGTTTTGTCTGTATGTAGGTACCTAACTTTGAACTTTTTTGCCAACCACACCCGCATGTAGTGAAGAATCGTGATAGTTTAAAACAGTATTTTATTTGTTCTATCATAAGCCAACGCTGATAAGTACTTTAAATATTAGTTAATACATATTTGTAATTTTTATTTCTGGTGTACACGATAAAAAGTTTCTATCTGTCTATCTAAATTGTTGTGGAACTAATTTATATCTACATGCGCAAATAGACTATCTAACAATACACAACCCCAAATCTACAAATACAACCTCATTCTGGCTGCGTACATAATGTAATTACACTATGTACGTTTCAAATAAACCACTAACTAATCCGAAATTGTTTGGCAAATAAATTACTTACAATGCAAATTGGGTAATCTACAAACTGAACGTCTGATAAAGTGAGTTATGTTATGCTCCATACAAGAACTTGATAGCGTGGTACGTTTTATTATGAACAGAATCATAGATTTTACATACGCATGGATGTTGGGTCTAGCATATCGGCCTCCTTGACGTGTCTGTCAACGTCGTACCTGACTAGCGCCGGTTATGATAAATTAAAAATTCAAGAAATTTACATTAAAAATTGTTACTGGCTCTACTGCCAAACTGGATGTTGGAAACCCGTGTCTTGGTATTAGTTCCTTCAATTAGTCATAATGCTGAAGGTCGTGTATATTCATTGTTACTTTAGTAAATCTCTACATAGTATAAATTAAAGTCGCTTTCCGTCTCTGTCTGTCTCTTTGTATGTCTGTATGGCCATACAGATACTAACTCCTCCTAAACCACGCACTGGATTTTGATGCGGTTTTCACCATCAGTTAGATACATTTTCAAGGAAAGTTTATATAATATAACTAGCGACCCGCCCCGGCTTCGCACGTAAATTACACCCGTGTGAAGCCGGGCGGGCGGGTCGCTAGTATAATATAATTATGTAAAATTTATTTTTTATTTATCAACTTAAACTATGCATCTATAAATTGCATATTAAAAATAAAAAAAACGTAGTCTTAATAATCCTATTAACTGACCGCTGATTATGCATTGTATGTGTAAGTGTGTAGGAAGGCTTCGGACTAAGGTGTTTTGCATGTACGTCTTGTGTTCGTTTCTCTTCAAGAACAGAGCTGCGCCACTCTCGTCTCCGTTGCGCGAGTTCTTCCCAACCCTCACACGAGATGTCACATGCGTTGGGGTGGGTTTAATACACAATAAACGAAAAAGTGTCCGAAAGGAGGTTATTGTACTTATAATTATGAACAACTTATACTATAGGACCAACCTAGAAATCGCAAAAAAAAAATACACCTATTCACATTACTAGTGCTAATAGGTATGTTCTCGCGATTTCAGGGTTACTCCCATTGAAACAGTTGTTAGTAATGATGAGTACAATTATCTCCTCTCTTTTCCTTTTTTATTCATTATACCGGCGGCGCCCGCAGTTTCACCCGCGTAGTGATGAAAAATGGTGATGATGCAGAAAAGTAGCTTATGTCCGTTTCCTGGTTCGACGATCAGTTATGACGATAAAAATGTTAACAACTACGTCGGGTGCTAAAAATATTTTGTCATAAAATAGAATCGTGTCTTGTCGTTACAACATAGCGTCACGTACTAAAGGGCGAGTTATGTTTGACAGGTACCATCTATCTACTTGAATAGTACAAGTCAAAGCAGCGCTGACGCTGTAACGCCGCATCGAGGCGCTAGGTACACGTTCTATTTGACGAAGCATTTAAAGCACTGATCTGATCCATAGTTTTGAATATCTTTGAATAACTTAGAATGTGTGGATAGTTACCTTACTAGGAAACATATACCTCAGGTGGTAACGAAGCAGTTATTTCTTCACAACTTTGGCCAACCAACACTTTTATGGTATTTTCAGGTTAGTTACTAATAGTCATTCTACTAGTTTCATAATATAATAAAGAACATAAAATAATATGAGATTATTAACATTTACGATGACATTGAAAATACCGCATATTGGCTTTGTGTATTTCAAAAAGGTATAGGTAATAAATTATTAATTTAGGGCGTATTAAACAATGAATACAAAGCCAAGCTTTCAAATCAAAATTTGAGTTTAATTTTATAAATCACCGTCCAATATTTTAGTTTAGTGTCTTTAATAAATCAGACCTAAAACTACACCTCAATAGTTAATTGATTAATTGCCAGGTTTTGTTCAGGTCTAAAATACTAATTTAGTCGAGGAAAAATATTTATGCTTAGGTACTTTTAGCAATAACTGCGTACTTTACATGTCCAAAAATTGCAACGCAGTTTCATATCACCACAGGAGCAATATCCTGCAATTATGCTGCTTTTCAGACGGGTGTAACAGCTTATATGATGTGGTCCAGTATTCAGGGACGTATCCAAGGTCTGTAAGATAATTTAATACATTTGTTTATATTATTATACTAGCTGATCTGACAGACGTTGTTCTGTCTTAGAACTGTCAAACACGCAAAGCTAAAATTGAAAATCTTATTTTTTTTACACCTTGGGTTACATTATTGGAGCTTTAGTAAGGATCCCTATTTTTTTGAAAATATAATTATTATAGCCTATGTTACCCGGGGATAGCGACGCTTCCCAACAGTGAAATAATTTTTCAAATCGGTTCAGTAGTTTTAGAGCCTATTCAATGCAAACAAACAAAAAACAATTAAATCTTTCCTCTTTATAATATTAGTATAGATTTGCGGGAATCACGTAAGATTAAGCTGGCTATTCCGACTATTGGGCGATCTTTTTCAAGGTGAATGCGCAGAGCTGTCTCGCTTCACGCTTTTAAAATTCCTGTTTCATAATTTCAGCCTATCTTGATCTCACTACTGGGACTCCGGCCTTTTTTTAGAGATGGGCCCTAATCCACCTTTGCAAGTTGGGGAATGTCATTATTTCGTTGAAATATTGAGGTTCTTGGACATACCGGTTTCCCCAGGATGTTTTCCTTCACCGTTTTTGAGGGATGGAATCGAAACTACAGATAATTTATTTAGGTACTAATTAAATCATTGGTCAGGACCGCGGTTCGAACCGGGTGCCATTAGGTTGTAAAGCGCACATGCTATCGCTGGGCCATCATCGCTCTAAATTCCAGTTTAATATAAACAAGATGTGAGAAATCCACACACAAAAAACCTTAGTGCTGATAAGCAACTGCCAACATCATATCTGCATAAAAATTAAAAGGCTTATTTATCAGAGTACAGACTAGTACAGACGTTTTTCGGATACTATATCCGTCATTTCTGCCGACAGAAATGAATACTTTACGTTACATAAGCATGTCGGTGACGCAAACCCATAAGTGTTGCCCCTACCAAAAATCGCTCAAGACAGCTAACGAAGTCTTCACTTCAACAATACGCGTCGACTAGAGAACCTCCTCCTTTTTGCGTCGGTTAAAATTAGGCCAATGATGGTTTTAATGTTTTATTAATGTTTCAATGATGGCTCATGAATCAATGTTGAGACGACAAAACCGCTTGTCTCATGGTTAGTGGCTCGCTTGCAAGTAACAAAGTTAGGTGCATGTGATAATGCAGATTTCAAAAAGGTGCAATTATCGTAAAAACCGACAAAGTGCGGGTCGTGCTCGAGCACTCGGGGTTCCACCCATACCACCACATTTATTTATATTTACTCAAGTTCTAAAAAGTAGTGCAAAAATACAAAATCATGCCCAGGCGAACCCATTCAAGTACCGACCGCGCCCAACTTTGCTTAACTTTGGTGAACAGAAATTTATTATTAATTATTTTACCTTGGAGTGTATACTATAATCATGCATTGTTTGACACTTGTACGTATTACTATTTTTAAACTATAGAGCAAATAAAACAATTTGTTATAAAAGTGTGTTGTATGGGGACCTCCCGTTAGTTTTGACTTTTCAACTTTATTATTATTTATTAGTTGGTCCGCCGTAACATTGCCGTAACTGTAATAGATAGCCTGTTACGGTTCGAAAGATACAGCCATTAAAAGGTGGACAGAAAGACGGACGGACAGGCAGACAGACAGACAGCGTAGGCTCATTAGACTAGGGTCCCGTTTTAATTTATAGGGTAACGAACCCCAAAAAGAGCGCCTTGAAATGAAGCCCCTTTCCCCCATAAAAAGTCCATACCTGTCCACATGCTTTGCCTGCACCACTTACCGTCGTCCTTTAGCTCCGCATATGAGTTTCACGTCATTTCGGGCGAATTTTTCAAAGCGTAGTTAACAATTTTCCGCGCAGCGCCGGGTTAAATAACACTCGTTAACTTTTCCGCACAGTAACCGTCGACGCGATTATTTTCGAGAATGCGATTTTTAACGAGTTGATTAAAACGAGCCATCATTTTTATGAGAGGAATTATTTTTTGCGATTACGTTAATAGGCTCTTATTATGCAGAACGCAAAGACGTAAGAAATATTCATTTTGATTTAGCGAGTTCACGCTATGCAGAAGCTAACCGTAAAACTTGTTTTGAAAATGAAATATTTTGTTTCTGTAGTTTTATGCCATCCCTACTGCTAACGCGGTATCAAACTAACGTTAAATCCGCTCAATTGGAAAATCACGCGAACACAAACCGTATATGGGTGCGTTAAGGTTCACGTTCACGTGATTTTCCAACTGAGCGGATTTAACGTTAGTTCGATACCGCGTTAGAAGTTGGCCGTAAGGCCCCAGTACTAACAATTGTTAGTAGGTAATTTTAAAGCGCACATGCCACCGTTCAGCCACCATCAGACTATTTACCTACTTAAATTTAGTCTACATTTTTTATAAGCGCCTACAAATGAAACGTTATTGTAAAAAACTGAATGTTTTTTTTTTTTGTGTTACGTTCAGATAATTTATCTTAGAGAAAAAAGTTCCGAATTTATGGATACCACAGGCTACTGTATATGTCAAGCTAAAAAACTTGAACCGAGTACAGGGGCTACACGGGCAACTGCTAACGCGGTATCAAACTAACGTTAAATCCGCTCAGTTGTAAAATCACGCGACCGCAAACCGTATCTCGGCGCATTACGGTTCACGTTCACGTGATTTTCCACACTGTGCGAGGTAGGCCTAAGGCTCCTGTACGAGTATAAACTCTTACTTTCTTGCTTCGCAATGCGTGGCCGCACTTGTCATTCATGCAGTAAGTAATATATTGGCAATATCTATAACAATGACCAACTGTGTAATTTTAGTCAGTTCTCAGGTTACTTTGGTGGAAACCAGAGAGAATTTCCGGATGGACATAATTTTTGCCATGAGTATTATGATTCAATCGACGGACACAGGCTACTTTTTATTTTTGATCAACGTACGATTTCTCTGGGATCATTTACGACGGTGTAGTTGACAACTAGTCTATTCTAATATTATAAAGAGGAAAGATTTGATTGTTTAATTGTTTGTTTGCATTGAATGGGCTTCGAAACTACTGAACCGATTTGAAAAATTCTTTCACTTTTGGGAAGTTACACTACCCCCGGGTGATATAGGCTATATATCTATACCCGTGCGAAGTCGGGGCGTGCTGCTAGTACACAATAAAATAACATGATAAAACAATTCACTAGCCAAAGCAGCACATAAACTACTGCGCAAGGTCTAATAATTCTCCCAAGCGTATTTATTTGAAAAATGTAATTCGTAGCCACCAATTTGTATGCATACCTCGACTGCAGTATATTAGAAATGCACTGCTGGCCCTTCCAGGGTTCTTAAATAAAATGGTCAGCTTCATTTTAGCCATTAGACGGAAATAAATTTAACCATTAAGCTTATATGTATGAGTTTCATATTGTAAGTTGTGCTGAAACAGTGCTGGAATTTTTTTAAAACGGGGTAATATTTTTAAGAAATTTATGCCTAAAAACACCCTGCGAAGTTCAAGTGAGCTTTGTTAAGACTTTGACAAGGTTCATTCTGGGTTTAATTTAGGGAACCTTATACGATATTTATCGTTTACTTTAAAATAATTGTATCTACAGATACCCGCGACTTTGCACGCTTAGTCTTTCTTTGCCATTTCAACCACTTTTTGGCCCTCTAAATTCGTTTTTATCGTAATACCCTTGTAAAATTTTACAAGTTTTTGAGATTTCGTGAGTAGTCTGTGTGGTTTCGTGATTACAAAATTGTTCTCATTTGTAAAATTGGTGTGAAATATTGTGATACGCTAACACAAGATTGTCGCAGGCTTATATAAAATCTTTCACTATATTAACAACAGTCTATTTGAACCCAAAACACTCCAACACCACCAGCGTTGTTCCGAGCGATCTCTTACAAAGTAAACGTCTGGGAGGCCATGAAATATGCATTAAATATTTACACAGCCCCAAGGCGAGCCGCTCCCTTGAAGTCGACTGAACCGAACAGATTTGCAATTCACCGAACATCCTTTTGGAAAAAAGCGCCACTGAACAAAGCCGGCGAAGTCGTGGAATCGAAATGAACCACTAAATACTCACTAGGGCTGAGTGAATGGCTTTATTTACAGGAACTGTGAACTCCAACTGCTGTTTCTTGTTTTTTTTTTTTACTGTTGGTAATAATTTACGAAAAGGACTTTTCTCTGACATGGTTGAATACCATTTATGTCCATTTTTGAATGACACTTCGACGAAAGGTTGCTATAGTAATTGATGAACAATTTTAATCTCTTCTAATTATCTGTTATAGGATAGGTAGGACCTGCACGGTTAGTTTTCTTTGTAACTGGGTGCTGCAAGCGTGTTCCAGCACTTAGCGGTCTGGCATAATGCTAACTAAGCGCAGCTGGAGCCGTCTGCTGTCACGATTTCACGCAAAACAATACGATACAATAACAATACGACTACTGGACATAGGCCTCCCCCATCAAACTCCAGAAGGGCCGGTTGGAAGCGGCCTGCATCCAGCGTTTGCCTGCGGTCTCTTTTAGGTCGTCTGTCCATCTTGTGGGTGGACGTCCTACGCTGCGCTTACCGGCCCGTGGTCTCCATTCGAGAACCTTTCAGCCCCATCGGCCATCTGTTTTGCTTGATATGTGCCCTCTGCCACTTCAACTTGCTAATCCGGTGGGCAAGTAGGTAAAAAGTACTTAGTTTTATTTTACCACATTATAACATTTTACACGAATGAGACTGGAAGCGAAAGAGGGAGGAGCCTTATTTCCTTTAGTGGGCTGTAGATGATGATGACGATGATGAAACAACAGGTTTTAAACAAGAGAGTTATACCGTCAGGCCATGTTTCATTTCCAACTGGAAAAGAGAAATCATTGGTTGTGATTACAAAATATATAGATCCATCATGCATCTGACCAATGGATCTAATGATAAAGAAAGTTCTCAATAGATCCATACTTTCAAAATGGGATCCAACGAGTATTAAAAATCTCAATAGATCCATCGAGGAACTACTAATAGATCTAGTGAGAAGAAAAGTTCTCGATAGGTCTTTAATTTTAAAATGGGATCTAAAGAGAAAAAAATCATCTCTATAGATCCATTATGGATCTTAGCATTGGATCTATCGAGAATGATCCCTATTTCCATTGTAAATTTTATTCGAATCCGTTTGGCTGTTACAAAGTTAATTACGGACAAACATACACACTTACATACAATCTTTCGTTTTCATAATATTTTGAGTTTGTTCCACTAAATTCACGTGTTATTTTCTGATTAAGTACTACGAAAATTAAGTAATTATTGTACTTGTTTCATAACAAGCGCCCAGCAATTAAGCTTTTTTTATTGCTTACTCGTGGTTTGCTATAAATCTTTCTTAATCTACCAAATTAACGTTTGACTTTGCTTACAAGCGCGCTGAAGTTTTCTAGATAAAAATTTCAGTAAGCAATGATTTACTACTTCATAAAAGTGTACTACAGTCGAAGCAACACTAAAAACAGTAAGAGATTGCTTTGCAGTTAAGTAGGTACACGTATTTTTTCGTAAGAATTTTTAGCCAAATTTAATTTCAGGGTCTATTAACAGTCCTTTTGAAGAATCCTTACCTTCATATTTATAGTAATCATTTTTAACTATTTATCGAAGTGAAAACTTCTTTAGCTGCGTTGAGAAATTTTTGGTAGAGACAAAACTTATAGGTTCGCGTCACCGACATGCTAATGTTTTTAAGTTTTCACTTTTGTTGGAAGTCTCCATGACTGCTTTTTTTGCAGATGTTCCTGTCCCACTACTAGGCCCTTCCTTTCTTTAAATTTTCTCTATCTTGTGATATGGTAGACCAGTTCTTTGTATGGGGTTCAATTTCATCCCGCCATATTCGCCTGGGCCTGACTTGACTATGGACTTGTGGGAGCTATTTGGTCCTGGCTTTTGTCCACAGCACATCTAACATTCGATTGTCGTGGCCGGCCTATGCAGTCCCACTTCAGTTTGCCGACTTTTTCCAAACGTCGTCGCCCATTTGTGCTTTGCAAGGACTTTTTTATACCCTAAAGATAATTCCATGGTGCTTTGTAGCGCATGCTGTTCACGGAACACTATTACTTGATGCTGTTACGTATGTGGTCTGTCAGCTTGACATCTAAGATACTGCATGCCAACGCTCACTAACAACCCCGAGAGCGGACTTTTAAGTCTGAGTACTTTATGTGAGAAACGGAAAGATTTCCACTTTCGCTTAAGACTTATTGAAAGGTTTCTTTTTATCAAATCTTTCATTGAACAGTAGCTTTTCCAGGCATTTTGGGTGTACCGAACAACTCTTGGTAATTTCTTGCCTAGGAGGAGACTATCTGGCCTAGTCAGAGATACTCATGGTGTCTTCTGTGCTAATGGACGTAGTCGCAACCTCTCACATTTGATTTTAATATTAATTGAATTTGATTAATTACCAGAATCTACCCACAGCCCTTTCGCTGTCATGATCGCTTATAACTGTATTAAATTGCAAAAAGCTAAATAAAACAAGGTGCAATATATTACTTAAGGTTAGAAACACTTACATGGCAAAAGAAAAGTTTCTTTAATTGTTGGATAATGTATTTAGCTTTTAGCGATAACCCGCTAATGAAAGAGCTGTACAAAATTAAATTTAACGTGAATGTCCTTACTCACGTTTTACTTTTTCAAAGTAATATAGGGGCGGTATCGTGGACTACTTGCTTTATTATAACGTAAACCACCCTAGAGGTTTTAAATTGTTGCTCATCTTTGTCTAAATAAAACAAGTTAGTTTTAATTACAGTTATAATAGTGTTAGTACATAGTTGAGGGCGAGTTTATTTCTTTATTTCAGGGGATTTACTTGATAATTTACGAAATAATGAAAGCTCAAGATAAGAGTAGGTTCTTTAATTTTTTGCTAAGTGCTTTTCATTCGTATTTTGTGATTAGTTACGTAACCTACCAACCACCACCAACTTAAGCAACGTTGGGCGCGGTCGGTATTTGGATGGGTGACCGACTGGGCGTGATGTTGTTTTTTTTTTGCACTACTTTTTGTAATGTGGGTGTGGGGGTACGGAACCCTCAGTGCGCGAGCCCGACTTGCACTTGGCCGGTTTATTTATGCCACTGAGTAACGAAACGAATAAGTAGTTAAGAGTTGAACAGTTGTATAAACATAATTATGTTTAATACCTGTGTCGAAAGCAAGTAAAGTTTTACATTAGATCATCATCATCATCATTTCAGCCATAGGACGACCACTGCTGGACATAGGCCTTCCCATCGATCTCCAGAAGGGCCGGTTGGAAGCGGCCTGTATCCAGCGTTTCCTTGCGGTCTCTTTTAGGTCGTCTGTCTATCTCGTGGGTGGACGTCCTACGCTGCGCTTACCGGTCCGTTTACATTAGATAATATTTTGTAATCGATTAAATAGATGGTATCCTCTGAATTATCGACATGAGACGGCGAATGGCAGTGGAACGACAGTTAAGAATCGCTCGTTGACTGTTACTTCCCCGCAGGCATTCTAATAGACTTCGCTACTACGTACGTGGATGTACAAATATACCTGCTGGATGCGGCTGGAGAAAAAATCCTTTGATATATTTATTTTAACTGTACAAATAGTTTTTTTTTATACAATAGGTTATTTTGGCCACCTGATGGAAAGCGATGTTGTAGCTGAAAATGGAACACGTAGACCTAGAAGGTACTTATTCACTCTATAGCCTTGAAAACACCGTTATAGCACTTTATAGTTTTCAGGAAACAAAAGACGGTGGCAATGCAGTTGCAGCAGACGTTGGTTTGCTGGAAGCAAACCGGCTAGTCCCAGCCGGTGGCATGTCAACTATGTAAGGATGGTTTATTTTTAACCGATTTCAGGAGGAGGTTTTCAATTCGAGTGTGTTTTTTTTATAAATTCCATTTTTATTGTTCACACCGCTAGAATGCGGAATGGGTGTTATAGTTACAATCTGGGTGCTTTCAAGTTCTAATTCAATTATAGACAAGGTCAAACGCAAGTAAAAAAACCGCAACTGAGTATGCTTACAATCATGTATGCTAGTATACATAGTTCCACGAACCGGAAGACGCAGCGTATAGGTAGGCCTCCCACTAGGTGGACCGACGACATTGTGCGAGTCGCAGGCATCCAGTAAATGCAAAAGGCAGGCTGTCATTCAGTGTGGAGGTTAAAGGGGGAGACCTATGTTCAGCAGTGGACGTCTTCTGGCTGATGATGATCATACACAGTTACAGTGTATATGCATGTATAGTAACAACTGTGCATACAAAGTTGTTAGTATAAACTGTAACTGTGTATACTAACAACTTCAGTATAGCAAAGGTGTCTGTCGTAATTCGTTGTTAAAACATCGTTATAAAAATCTGAATTAAACTCTAAATTGGGGACTAGCTCTTAAGTTATTGCTATGTTTTAATACGCATGAATCA
The DNA here is from genome assembly GCA_914767915.1 of Agriopis aurantiaria. NCBI lineage: Eukaryota > Metazoa > Arthropoda > Insecta > Lepidoptera > Geometridae > Agriopis > Agriopis aurantiaria. Next base: position 7,008,421 of record OU611983.1, on the reverse strand, counting down.
TAATCCAAAATGTTCTAGTTGGCTCTAGTCTAGACAACTGATTTTCTTTCATCATATCTTTTCTAGACAATCTTATCCCATCCGAAAACCATTTCCGTTATTAAACGCATCAATTCGAGGCCCGGCACAGAGATAAGGCGTGCACTCACGATCTCAACGCGACAGTTATTGCCCTCTAATGTAATGCTGGTTCGGCAATACCGTATATTGTGGCAGGATGAAGTTATAGCCAAAGACGTAGTATCACTTTGTGATGAGAAACTGGGTTAAATATTTTGTTAAACTTTTGGAGTTTGAAACTTTATTTAGGAGTATGTTGTATCTGTATATCATGTAAATAGTTTTCACAAAAGTTTAGATATAATCCTTTTATTACCCATTTAATCTGTGGCTGAAGTTTGCCGCCATTTTAGCCGGTAATTAATTAACATGCTACTTTTTATTATTTCTTCTGTAATGATTTTGGCGTCGCGCTCTTGTGCGACTTGATATTCTACTTTGCACAGTTACAATGTGTTTTTATCAGTAACTGGCCAAGTGCAAGTTTCGCATATGGAAGGGTTCCATAGCCAAAGTCATATAATTGTAGTCACATTCATAGCTTAGAAATTGGTGATTGTAGACGAATTCTTACGAAGGAAATTTGGTGGATTTAGTAAAATTTCAGAGATGTATCATAAAAATAAAAATAAATATTCGGGAAATTTTTGTACACACGGTCATCTGACCCCAAACTAAGCAAAGCTTGTGATATGGCTGCCAGAGACTACATACATAATTATGTAGTTTTTATACATAGGTACTTAAATATATATTAACAACCAGATATAGAACAAACACAAATGTTCATCACATAAATGTTTGTCCTACGTGGGAATCGAACCCACGCCCTCAGGCTTAGAAGGTAGGTTCACTACCAACTGGACCAACGAGCTATCGAACATTTCGACATAACATACACTTTTTATGGTTAAGTCAAAGAGAAAACTACCAGGAATAATTAAATGTCTTATTGACTCACTATTTCTTCCTAACAATCCAAGTATCCACATTCACAACCTGATTACAACGCACGAGCTGATAAGGAGGGTCAAAAAGAGTAGGATTAAAAGCTATTGGCTCTCTGCCCATCCAATTTTCTTTGTTGACGTCTCTAGGGAGCCACACGAAGATTATCTTAACAAAGCAAAGGCGTCGGGGCAACTTCGCACGCCCTGAAACAATGTTATCCGATGTCGGACAAAGAAAACAATTACAACTTTTTACAGCTAATACATTACGATTCTTTGATGTTTTAGACGATAAAATATAGTCTTGGATTGTTTTTTTTTCACTACCTGTGCCCCACGGTTTTAGTTGCTATCCTACAAAAAGCTAAAATTTAAACTAATAGCAGTAAATGTTTGTATTTTGCAGGATAAGCCCATCTTAATACCTCTACAATATCACCTCGACCATCGAAACTCGACTACGATATACACAAAGCAGCTGGCAGTGGTTGGAATCAAAAAGATGAAGATTATGACTCCAAATTAAAATCTGTTTAGAGAGAGGAAGTAAGTTGGAATGGGCCGAGCGGCAGTAGAATAAATCGTGCTGTGCCCCACATCACTGCCAGTGTGGCGTTCCAGTCGACCAGCTCGGTCACCACGAGCTTCCCTGCCATGCTATCTTTAACGAAATCACCCGTTAGGCTTTTGCCACTGCGGATTACACAACCGTACTCGAACCGAGCGGCCTTGTAACTAGCAATGGTAAAAGATCGGACGGTATTTCTTGGAAGATGGGCGGCCTTTAGTTTGCGACGCCACTTGTGTTGATATACCCTTGAGCTGTCTCATCTCTCTGCTACGCAAATGAAGGCCAGCGCGGCGGCTGAATCCGCAGAAGGCACCATAAGGTACATAATATAGTGCCTAGAGCTAGACAGTGATATAAATATCAATATTTATATATTTTTATTTTTTATATTAAGTATATAAAAAATAAAATATCGGAATTTCGGTGTTTTATATATATATTTTGTATCAATATTTGAGTATTTTGGTTAAAAATAAAACATCGAAAAGCTTGAATTTCAAAACGTGATTTTTCTCTTAGAAATGAATAGACGATAACAGTTTGTACCGTAATGACCGAAAATTCAACGCGTTCCTAACGACCGTCGGGCTATTCCAATAGACGTAATGCCTGCTCATATTGCTCGGACATTCCACCATGTGTTATGGGTGTCGGGAGTGCGAGATTAAACCGTGGTCTGAGCTAAACTGGGCTACTGGTGATAGTGGATGATGTTGAGATAGGCTTTAGCTACCTACCACTATTCTGGCTGCACCATATATTGGCACACACAAAATAATTCAATTATTCAATAAAATAAATATTAAAATCTATACAATCGATGTGTACAACTATAAACCAATAAAAATACTGTATACATGTACTGATGTATACAAATAAAAACCCATTACACGTGTACCAAAATCACCCCAAAAAACCAAAAGATTTTTTTCTATGCTTAAAAAATTTATATTCTAAAACTTTAATTCTGCGTAGTTTTTCATTCGTATCTTGATAACTATGGAAGTTAGAACGTTCTAACTAAAGGATTAGGACGTACGGACAGACAGCCAGAATGACAGACAAGCAGACGGACAGATGAATACTACACAGAATGAACTTATTAGTGTTCCGTGTACTACTACAGAACCCTAAAAAGACAAGCCATCATAATAATTATCAAATACTATTTGTCATTAAAGTACCTACTCTGACACACTTTCGTATACATCCATCTATACACGTAGAGTCGTTAAGGCGAACGCATTACTCAACCGTCGGAAATCTACAGGATGTGCCGATATCTGGGGCATCAATATCTTACAGCCACCACCGGTGGCAAGACATCTATTGAATCGAGAATCGATATTTATTGGACTGTGGCATTTCGATGTTAGTTTAGCTGTTACTGGAGTAGTTTTAGTTGATGAATCTGAGTTTTAAACTAAAAGCAATTGCAAGTTTTTGGGAACGTGAAGTGAAACACAAAAGAGCCAATGCTTTTAAAATGTAAGAATACACGGTGTTGTAACTTCAAACTTGCCTCTAAAATTCAGTATGATGATATATTTTGATGATAACAACAAAAACTGATAGCTCGACATAGGTTCTCAATTCAGCTCGTTTTTTTATTTTTATGTATGTACAGCGATTACGCCTGCATCTGATTACTTCTGGTCAAGTCCATGTCACGCGTAGTGAAGTAAAGTAGTGAAAAATTATTCGATCACTTCATCATTTCAGCCGTAGGACGTCAACTGCTGGACTTAGACCTCCCCCATCGATCTCCAAAATAGCCGGTTGGAAGTGCCCTGCATCCAGCGTTTCCCTGCGCTCCGTTTTAGGTCGTCTGTCCACCTTGTGGGTGGACGTCCTACGTGTACGATGTACTCGATCACTTATCGATTATTACGGCAAAATTGCACATGAAAACATTGAACACTCAAAAAAAGGCACAAGTTTTTAAAACATAATACCACGAAAGATTTTTCCACGTGGTGCCAAAATCTCGAGATGAAAGTTGTACACATTTGGGTTTTTTTAGAAGCTTTTTTTAACTTCGCATGTTTTTATGTACTCTTAAGGAGGTATAATTGTTTGTATGTTAAGTACAAATCTTGCAAGCCTAATTTGACCCACTTCCCGGGGTTTTATTGAGTTGATATTTGGCAAACCTATGTAACTTGAATCACAATGCACTAATATGGTACCATGAAGCTTTTCTGATGATGGAGTCGCAAGTGGTGTTTGTTTGGCCTTGATGAGTACCTCTAAGTGATATAAGACATCACACTAAATTCAATATGGCCGTCGTTCCAAGATGGTGGTTTACATTATCTTTGCTAAGGCTAAATGCTTTTTTTTTTCTAACAAGTTGTTTTATTTAATACTATCCCAACTGAAATAGATATATCACGTGATTGTGCAGAGAGTAAGCTTTTTAAACGCGTGTCAAGATATAGGTAATTAACTTGACGTTCGGTATCGCCAGAGCTGTCACCCAGCAAGTGACAATTCATTTATCAAGCGATCCAATAAGCGACGAGTGTCTTGTCAATGCGCACATGCTGAAGACACAATGACCAGACTTAGTAAGATTTATTCTTAACAAAAGTTATTTAGCTAGCGTTTTCTTCGTATAATATTATATTCGTTTTGCAAAAGAAAAACATTGTGTATAATTCTTAGACACTAAATTAAATTTGATGAAATCCAACCGTGTTACTCCAAAAAATCAAACAGGGCCCTTATTAATTATATTTTTAGGAACAACGGTTTGGCGTAACAGTTAAACAACTTTTTTTTTTTGCATATTTGCTATAATAAAGCTGTTAAAACTGTCATTTGTGAATAAGGGCCAAGGAATTAAAAAAGTGCTTAATACATTAAAAAAAAAAACATCACCATATATTTTGCTATTACGGCCTTGTTTTAAATTAACTTGTATGTATTTGTTGTGTATGTGTGTGTTTACCGATGCAGTCAGTGATGTGTATCGTAGGTGATAACCCTGCGATTTACAAGATCAAGACAGGTGTGGTTAGAAGAACAAAACACCCGCTCTTCTCGCCGGACTCACCCGCGGTTTTCAGTCAGCAGTTCATTCAGACCACGGCCACTGTATCATGGTCGAACGTCGAGTGAAAGGTACATATTTTTGCTTAAATAAAATAATGCATGATGGCCATGATAAGTCCTGATAAACAATTAAAATGTGTTCAAATCGCGTAAGTTTAAAAGTTACTGTTACCTGTACTATTACGGTCTTATTTAGAAATTTACCTATAATTATATGCTATAATTATATGCTCTGTTAAATGCACTGAAATAAATTCTCGTGCGCCAAAAACGAGATGAACAATTTTAGTTTCTTAGCAAGGCCATTCACACAAAATGTCACAATGTCATAGCTATAGGTGAAGAACTTAGGTGGAACACGGGTCCTACCCCGTAAAGATGGTTTTTGGTAATATTCATTATATCAGGGCATTTATTTTAGACAAATGTGTGAAATCAATCTATCATAAAGTTTAATATTACACACTATCAATCATGAATTTTAAAATGAAAGATGGTTTGCGTGAGCACTACATCAAACCTAGTCATATAGTTTTATAAGTAGAACTTACTAGATGGATAACAATACAGCTGCTATCGTTCGCTGCATCTGACAGGTTGTTCAAATAACTAGAAAATGAAGATTAACTACAATTTTTCAAAATTACTTACTTTATAAGTATCCAGCTCTCTATATCTGATGTTTTATTATCACGTTCTTTTGTGCTATATTTTACTTTTATCAATATGTCTGAAAACTTGATTTTGCCATGAAATAAAACAAAAAAAAGCAACTGTTGTTTACTAAGCAAAATTAAAACAAATAGCCGTACCAAAAACAAACACGTAAACACAAAACGCTAATATCGGATGTAAGTTTGTTTATAACATTTAACATTAACCCTTACCCTTTGAAATGAGTCGGAAACTGTCTGCCATAATGTGCCATTAGGAGCCTGATGCAGGTAGACCCTTATCTACGAAGCACATATTTGTAAAGTTGGAAAAACCCGGGTGAACTAGGGTTGCAACATCTGTATGCCAGACTGAAGTATGCAAATGACCGTTTAATTCTACCAGGTAAAAGTAAATAGCAGATGGAGCAATTTGAAAATAGAGATAGAGTTTATCATAATTCTAATTTGTAAGGTTCTGTGAGGTATATAGTCATTATAACTTATTTTATAATAAAACCGAATATCAGGTTGAGTGGCGAGCTTTGGCAGAGGCTTATGTCCAGCAATGGACTGATGATTATAGTTATGATTTTATTATAATTTATACAAAACTAGATGTATAAATTACTTCGGAACTTGCCCCTTCCAATTCTTCTGGAAGCAGTGTCTCTCAACGCCTATTCTCGGCGAGGAGGATCTCGAAGCCGATGTCGTTCCTTCGCTACGAGCGAGGACAGGAGACTAGAGACTACGATGACAACGTGTTTACAACGTGTCTACGATGACTCTGTATTTACATCGAGTGGACGTTCCATAATATAGTATCGTATTGGTGAGGTATATTTAACACGATAGTTGTAAATTACAAAAAAAAAAAATACTTTATTGAAAGCGTAGTGCGATGGCGATTTTTTGATAGGTAAGTAGAGATTCTAGTTATTAATAATAATACGCTCTAAAATATTTTTCAGCTAAATTATGATAGATTACACTAAATAGAGCTCTAACAAATGCGAGGTAGCAGGTGTGTATGATAAATTCGTGTCCCTTTCTAATTTGTTAGGTTTAGTATAACTGCTAAGTAAACCGATCCATTATGACGTTCTGCTGTTTTAGGATAACAACGTTAAATGGATTCGTGAATCATTACTAAAATAATTCTTGTAAAATTGGACTGCACTTTGTTCTGCGTTCTCAAACCTTTGGGTAACTGTTACATCACAGGAATCACAAATATATTGTCAACCTTCAAAAATCTAACCCTTATTTTGTAATAAACAATCTGAAATTATCAAAGTTAAAATCTATTGTGAACTTCATAAATAATTCTATATTTTCTGCCTTGCTGTATATTATTCAAATGCATCGGACGAATTGGTAAAAAGTCGAGGTACGGCATGAAATGAGAAAAAGAAATTGACTAGATGCACAGTGTGATGAACTATTGAATGTGACTAAGGGGTAAACACGAAAAAGCTAGTGACAAACAAGCGTCAGAACTTTTTGAAGAACACTATGATAAAGTTACTTTAAAATGCCGCAGGCGGGAGCATATACCTTGTGGTAGTTAGCATTAATATCTAATTATTCGCTAACCTGCAATCTATAAAGAAAAAACTGTGATCTCATCATAAGTGACTCCAAGATACGTTTCTTCGTAATCCAGAGACTATAAATATAAACTGGATACTGGAGCTCCACGGTGATGGATACGACCCGAGGGTAATCATAGCGCGGAATCTAACTATAATAATGTACTCTGTGAGACCCACATTTTATTTACTCTTCGTGACTGTACAAAATAAAAAATGAGTTGGACCACTTTTCCTACACTCCAGCTTTTATCTAAATTTTATCCCCGTACTAATGAAAACCATCTCCACTAAAGGCTATTTTTGCATAATTTGACGAAAATAAAAGAAAACTGCTACAATGTTCAAGCATTACTAATTTGCCAAAAGGTAGGGCACTAAAGAGACTTGTAATTCGAATTTATTCATATGCAAATCATGGAATGGTGCTAATCTAAAAGAAGGCCATTGCACTTATCATTACAAACAATTTTTAAAATATGACTCGACATGATATCGTAAAAAAATCTGCTGTTATAAATAAAAATGTCATTAGAATGAATTTTTTTTTTTTACCTAAAAAATTAAGGAACAGCTTTTTAAAATTTTATGGCTTTTTCAGTTTTGATTAAAGGAAAAAATATATATTTTAAAGTACAATTACCTCTTATCGACTTAATGCCATCATGCCACGTAACTATGTATATTTCAATGATTGCCATGATCTTACTATTGTGTAAATTCAAAAATCAGTGTGGCTCAACCCATAAATAACAAAATCGAGGAATACATTGACCCTGTTGTAATTTTGCATTTATTGCTACTTACAATAATAAATTGGGTTCTAGCCACAGAATACATTAAGTACAGCACAGAAGATTCACTCTGCATAATCATTTAAATAAGTTGCGACTTTTGCTACTACACAATAAGGTGCAATTCAGGACGTGCGAGCGCTAACTACCTAGAGCTATATTTATCTAGAAGTTGCTTCTCTGCCTATCGCATGACTCTTGTTGCGTTATCTTTGTTTATCGCGCAACAGAGGGCGCGGCAGGTCCGACTAGTCGGCTTCTAGTAGCTTCATACCTAAAGTGTGGAGTACTGCCTGCAGTATATACACTCCGAAGGTATGTAGATATACTGAAAGAGGTCTAGTATGTTTCTTTGTTTTTTGAACAATGGTGGCTGAGCGATAGCATGCGCGCTTTACTATCTGACAGCACTCCACAATGACTTATTTTAATGCTTAAATAAATTATGTATTATCAAAGATTATTATACTAGAGGTATTATGTACAGTTTCGATGCCATCGCTCAAAAACAGTAAAGAAAAACACCGTGAGAAAACCGATATGTTTATGAACCTGAAAAGTTCAAATACAATATTATGACAATCATCAACATGCACTAGGCCAGTATTTTAAATTAAGATTAAGCCCGTTCTTTATCTTTGAGAGAAGGTCTGTGTCATAGCGTTGGGGACATTAGGCTGATAATAATGATCTCTGTTAGTTTTAGCGACCCAACTTCGTTCATTGTACACCTGTTACGAGGTGCCTTGTCTAATCTGACGGCCGGGAGACCCCAAACAACTATTAATTAGGAGCCTGGGGTCATCCCAAGCAAGACAGCTGTCTGAACCCCCCGCGTGCAAATGATTGACGGAATTTTTTGGGGCGCTGCGGTATTTCACTTAATGAGTTCGTCTTGTGTAACAGCAATTAACTGAAATAACCGTTGTACAATAGTTTCAATAGTTCCATTCAATCACAATGTTGGCTCAGACGCAATCGTAACTTGAAATTGTTAGGAATAGTTTTATTTGATTAATTGATTAGAAAAACAGAAAAACTACACTGCTACAAGTACAACAAGTTAGTGGGTGTTCCATGATAGTTTTATTTTAGGCAAGCGTGCTCCATCGTAGATGGGTAGTATCATCAGGCGAAATGGCATTCAAACGCATGTCATAGTAATATTACAATTTCTATAGTGTGTTAAAGAGGCAGAAAAACTTAGTGCCGGAGAAGAAAATTATGCGTAAGATTCTGAGTCCAGCTTAACGAGAAAACGGGGGTTGAAGAGTCCATTAAAACGTGGAGATTTTACTGATTGAGCTTATCGCCGAGCCAAACATCATGGGAGAGACCAAAGCCAAGAGACTCCGCTGGACAGGCTACCTGCTGAGAATGGGAGAGGATCGCAATGTCAAGAAGGCATATCTTGGAGTTTTCAATGGCCGCCGACAAGACTCCGACTAGCGAGAGACAGCACGAGACCGGACCGATGGCGTTCTCTTGTGTCGAAGGCTAAGACCTACATCGTGTTGCTGCGCCAGCGGAGTAAGTAAGTGATAGTGTGTTTGTTTGTTCCTGATTCACGCAGCAACTGAGCAACAGATGGATTAGATTTTTTGCATAGAAATAGTTGGAGGGCCAGAGAGTGACACAGGTTATTTTTATCCCCGAAAAAAATTACGTTTATTAGAGAATTTCCATGCACGCGGGTGAAACCGAGTACAGCTAGTTATTTGATAAATAAACAACAAGCCAACTTGGCCTAAATGAACTAACTTCATCCCAACCAAATGCACGAAAAAAGCCATGGGTAAAATCGCGAGGCGCACTTGTCGTACCATAAAAAGTTACGTAACCAAGTTTGTCGCCATGAAACAATGTCTTCATGATCCACCCCATATCACCTTTGACGGGAATTCGCAAACACGTGTACGATATCCTCCGCTACGTGTTATGACGCGGAGCTTATTCTCCAAACAGCGCTACGAAAATGAATAATGTAAGCCGTAGACATTTCGTAGCGCATGTGAGAATAGCTCTAGGGTGCTCGTAGACCCTTTACAGTAGTGTCAAAATAAGCTAGTATAATGGATATTTTAGGGCTTTGAAGATTATTTCAGTTTTTAGTCAGTTTGAAACAAGTACGTATTTTTACTTTAAAAAAATAGGCGATACGAGGAACTTTTAATCACAGTAACACTGTAGTACTCGTAATATAAATGCAACAGTTTGTGAGTGTGTAAATGTGTTTTAGTTATATCTATAACGGTTGAAACACAGACTAGGTAATGCTATAAGGAAGGATAAGCAATATATTTAATTGGAAACAGATTTTTTGCTTGATAGAGCTAGCCGGCCAGGTAAGAATATGCCCTACCAACATACTCTGATTTCACACGAAGTTTTTCCTTCACTGGTAGCTCAAGACCATTGTTGGGATTTAAACCCACATCCTGCGGATTGCAATTCGAACGAAATTTAGCGTGGTACTAGCGTATACCTTACCTTTAATTACCACGCATTTAGTCTACCTACTTTATCGTGAAATGTACGGACCGTGTAAAATACAGCGTAAAACCGCGCGACGCTGTTAGCAGAGTGATTAGTTTATTTTAAGTTCTGAGCAATAACCTGTCGTCACCATCGCTTTTTACCTATCATATTTAAGTCGGATTTTATTTTTATCATTGTGGATTTGTATAAGTTGTATTGATCGACCAATCAAGGACCGTTTACTCACGAGGACCTAAAAGATGGCGTGGAGGGGATGGTTGATCGAGGGATGGTGCTAGGCCGGCGACGGACTTACTTTGGATTCTACATCGGAACGAATAAGATTATAACCGCAAATATAATTTAAAAATTGTCTCTCTAAAAGTAATTCTTAATAATTAATACAGACCTGCGTTATACATACAATTTTAATATTGGATATACATAGGGTATTCCTTACAAACCATTAAAGTAAATTTGATGACTTTAGTCAGTAAATTGAATAATTAATACAAATGGATGTAAATAACAATAACAATGAATGTATACGACCTTAGCATATTACAAATGGAAGGAACTAATACCAAAACATGGTTTTCCAACACCCAGTTTGGCAGCGACAACATGGATGTAGAATGTAGATCTCTGTTTTTTTTAAATATTTATTATTTCATTTTTAATAAGTACACACGTATCAATTAAATTCTGGTCGACTACACTAATCTGCCATGCAAACACATTTCAATTCGAATTAAAAAAGCTAAATTATTTATTAGCTGCTTAACGATAAAGAATTGCGTGTGAACTGATTAAAATACTTAACGTTCATTTGAAGGTTTATAAAAGTCAAAGTCATCAAATAGCACTAAAACCCTAGAGAAAACAGTGACGCTGAATTAGCCGAAAATTTGATCTTTATCGAAACAATCGGTCAAGTTGAGGTACTTACCATAAATTAGTTATACTTACGCTTGTTATAACAAAGGCATAGTTTATTTGAAGCCTATTATTTTGATTTCTGTTTTGTTTCATGATGAAATTGTCAGGTATGTGTTAAGTGAAATTAAAACTAAACACTTATTGCAGATTTATCATGTGTATTTTTTATGTACATTACTTACCGATTGTTTTTTGACTTTATGAGAAGTTATTTAAATAAAATAAAAAAAAAAAAAAAAAATAGAGAGGATAGTTGTTAAGTACCACATACTTGAAAAACACATACTTCTTGAATGCACATCAAGAACACACATCATACTACTTGATTGCATGGACCTAATGATTAATAAATAGCTCTAATCTTAACCCGTCACACGCCAATCGCTGCAAGTGAGACAAGTTTTTGTCAATAAATTTATTTTTAAAAAATATGTTTATTCTACTCTTCCCTACCAAGATCGTCTCACTGGAGGGCAGTCTTATTTTTTTAGGCATATTTATATTATTATTTGCATATCCAAAGGATGTCAACGGACCCAGGATGTTGAATGTTTGTTAAAAATACAAGAACAAGCAACGTGTTTTATGAACATGTTTTTTTTGTCTCTATCGTAAAAACTATAATATATACAAATGCCAATTTTGGTGTGATTATAGTGTAAACTCTTATGTTAACTAACAATTAATAATAGCTGAAAAGTGTGAGTTGGGGGCACGCTAAGGGTTCCGTACAAAAATGCTATATAGTAAGGTGACAGTCCAACGGAACCGTCGGTGCGCGAGTCTGACTCGCACTATGCGTATTTTTACACTTTACCCTAAAATTAAACTTTGCCTTTATAATTAATAATTATGCATGTTACAAAAACATTCAATATCAACATTTAACTAAAAGTTGTTAGTTGTTAAGTTTTTCTTGTCGAAATTATGAACTGACGTTCGTAAGTGTGCATAATCGTACCTACTTGAATAAATTACTATGACTATTACCTCACTGGCCATACATACTGCAAGTACAGTACAGTTAGAAAGTTAAAAAAAAACCTTACTTATTCGTAGTATTATGCTACGATACATGCTCGTAATGTTAGAAACAAAGTACATACAAATGAACGTAGAACGTCTCTCTCAAATTTCCGTTTTCGTATCACCAGTCAACGTGATAGCCCCCCAAGTTGCCTCGTCAGGTGCTCTCGAATGCGTGAATTGCTTGTTTAACATATTTTTTCGTGTCTGTCTCGTTTATGTTGAACGTAACGACCTCACGTTATGTACTTGAATCAGAATTTAGACGTACGAATATGAAAATGATTGTTCTTTTCGTGTCGTTTTCACTTTATGTAATTGTAAACGTGCTCTTCTTTCTGTTTGATGTTGATCACAAATATTTTAAAGTGATCAAAACAAAATAACAACCGGCATTATAATTGACAAAACTCATTTTACAATTATTTTAAAGCCATTACAACTACAAGCGGCGCTCATAAAAAAAAAAAAAAACAATCCTAATGTTTATTTAATAAGACCTGATCGATGATAGGGGATGAAGTGAAATTTATTTTTTCATGCCCCACCCGTTGACCAAAATAAAATTAATGGACGGGCCTAACAAAGGCGCATTTTTGAAGATTACAAAATGAGCGCCGGCACTCACTTCGATTCAGTCGATCTCTAGCCATAGGAAGTGCAACACGAGTCTATCGTTACGTGATAACGAAACATCTGACAAAATTATGCAATCGTATTGCTATCCCAAAGTGTAACTTTACCTAGTAAGTTTTCTACAATTTTGCAAATGTATATTACTTTCTATTACGTTTTGTCTTTTAATAGGCTTTTATTCAACTTGCCCTGTTAGTTTGTATGTTCATACGTTCGTATGTGTGAGACAAATCTTACAATTGAATTTTTGACCATCCTCAACCAATTGAGCTGAAATTTTGCATTTTTTGCAAGTTCGGTGACAATGCAATGTTATGGTACCTACGAGCTGGGCTGATGGAGAGAGAAGGTGGCTATAGGAACTACTAAACGCAACGTTGTAACCCCGGTAGAGTTTGGACTCGGATTTGTCTTCCCAAAAGTACTTGGTCCTAGATGATAAATTCAATATGGTGGACGTCCCAAGATGGCGGAAAAAATGTTCTAAAATACCATCATGATATGGGTACACTGCTACATAGGCTCTAACGAGACCTAGTGCAGGGTGATCCTAGTGATCCTAAAAGTACCCACTATACACCTGTGTTACCAGTGTTTAAACGAAATAAAAACTTATTATTATTATTGTTATCAAATGCAAGGGTTTGCAGAGAAGAATATGAAAAAGCTTGTTTACATAAAGTTTTTTTAAAATAATAAGTTATGATGATTAGTTTAACACTTTAGAAACATGGCAGCTTTGACTGTGACAGTTTTACGTTTGTGTTCATATCTAGGTTAAGTCTGAATTAGTTAGTGGATCAACTCATTTAAATACTATTTTAAGTAAAGTCCGCTTCAGTACAATTTTAACGCAATACAATTCCATGGCTGGCTTCCTACGTACTCTTATTTATTACTTGCACACCGTACGTGCTCAACACGAATTTGTTTTCATAATATTTTCTTTGGCATTATTTAAAACTACAACAAGTCTTCAACTCTGTTCTTTTTGTGTAGAGCTGAGTTTCCCGTAAGCGCACGTTAAAGTATGAACATTTGTCTCTTTATTTACTTTATTGCGACGTTTCATAATATTGTACGTAGATAAGAAGACGTTCAACCGTTACAAAGTGCTTTTTGTTAGGAAATCATAAGGAACGTTGACTTTATATGGGTACTGCGTGACCTTGCAAGGTTTGTAATCAAGTCTTTTTTAAAGTTATATGATTATTTACGGGATATTTACCGTGGTAAGGTTGTGGAATGAGCTCCCGATATTTCGGCGCAGTTACATGCACCATGTTCACGGGAAGACTGAAGAATGCGGGTGGTTGGAGAACAGTTAAAAAGTTAGGTGCAGACATAACGATCTACCCTCTTTCTTAGTCTTTTGCTACGGTTATCACTGGAACTCGAACTCGAACCTAAGTCCCGACAAAACACACTCGCTGTATCACTGCGTATAGTATTTTGAACACATTTTGAACGCGAATTTTTATTTTTATTTTTGGGGCAACCTAATACTGGATTCCACGCACTGGCGAGTTGAAAACCATCACCTCGATTGAAATTCTGACATTTAGAGATTTCAATAGTTTCCTTTACTAGCCTTGGTATGTAATGGCGTTCGGTGGACAGGATTTCAGGGTTGTGAAATTCGATCCAGTGGTTAGGACCTGCGTCCAGCAGATGCTCAGCTATGGCAGATTTGTGTCTCTCGTTGTTTTTTACTGCCTTAATGTGTTCCTTGATGCGGCATGAAACAGTTCGCTTCGTCTGTCCTATGTACGAACTTCCGCAGCTGCAGTTAATTTTCCCGTAAATAATCATATAACTTTAGTGATCAACCGTGATAGTTTAAAACAAGTCCTTTTTTATGACCTACTCATTTGTGTAAATTATGCGTATTTGATTTAAAATTCATTTATTTACTTTTAAAACGTATTTAACCGCTCTTGCCATGATGCGGTGTACGATGGAGCACGCTTGCCTAGAAGAAACTGATTAACTCGCGACTTGTAGATCAGATTGTAACTATCGGGGAACCCCATTCGAGAAGCGCATTACAAAGACTAGCAGTTTGCACAGTAAAAGTAGAATCAAAGTGCTTCGTATGGGTTTTCGAAATACAAACCATGAAGCGGTGTCAATTTTTCGTGCTCACTTTGGCAGTTCGATAGAAAAATGGGCTAGAGGGCATTGATTGTAGGTATCTATCGGAAAACACCCACACAGGCATTTTTTACTCTAGCTAACAGATGGCACAATAAAAGTAAAAGTAAAAGAAAAACTGCGAGTTTTAGGAATAACAACCATATACGGACGTCCCTTTGCTTAAAGGTTCGACAGTAGAAATATTTTCTTTCATAATTTTATATAAAACCGTCATTGATATTTTAGTACCGATAATCGATGGGGTAGACAAGTTCTAGAGTAGAGAACACGTTTAGGCAAACATGTAGCCACGGTGAGCGATCATCTGCGTAAAATGGCGGGTAAAGACTGAAAGCGGAGAACTGATAACGTGACTGTGCGCTTTACAATCTGACGGAACCCAGTTTGAACCTTAGCCTTGCACCAATGACTTTTTTATTACTTAAATTAAATAAATTATGTGCATTTAAGACGCCATTGCTCAAAAACGGTGAAAGAAAACATTGTAAGTAAAATGGTAACCTTATTTTTTATCCAAGAACCTTATTTTTTAGGCAATAGACATTTTTCAACATGAACTAGGCCGGCATTGTGGATTATGGCTCACCCTATCTCTCTGAGAGAATGCCTGTCTTCTAGCAGCGGAAACGTGAAAGACTGATAATGATGATGATGACTTATGGCTTAGCACAAAATCGTGTAAAAAATTATGCGATTCCAAAGCACCCGCTGTGAATACAATGGTTCAACCGTAAGCAATCCAATGCCTTTCAAAATCTATTCTTTATTCTTCAGGTATACTAATAAAATCTGGATAGAACCCTAATCTTTTATTTTTTTAAACTTCTGGTAGTGGATCTTTTGGGCCTGATTCAAACTCTAATTCTAATTCGTTGATAGTAGTTGCTTCAAGATCTTCAGAATATACAAGTAATTATGTATATTTTACCATTGCAATGCAATCATGAAGCGTATTTGAGCTTAACGCAGCTTAAATTCAACAACGTTTGTTTAAAACCTTTATTTTCCAATGTCCATCTGTCCATCGGACCCACACCTGCCGTCTGAGAAGTTTCCGTTCAACTATTGTTGGCGAACTCGTTTTCATTTTGTTATTGTTCTCGATTCCAAGTTCAATGGCAACTGTGGGGAACTTTTCTGCTAAATGACATAGGGAAAGTTTGTGTCATTGAACAACTGCATCGATGGAGTGGGTAGATTTAGATAGTTACAAAGTTACAAGAGCTTTGCGCCAATATCGAAATTACATTTTTGATCAACTTCTATATTGAAGGACACATTGAAGTAGAAATTTAATAGAGATTTGTATATTATTTGGGCTTATTTGTAATAGGCAATAAGACTTATAATATTGTCATATTTACTGTAACATTCCACTAGTGACGACGTTCTGATTGAACTCGAAGATGAGGCCACGTTCGAGTGTGCGATTATACTGGTGAACCTATTCAGTTTGGGCTCATTAGGTTGATCTTCTCCATTTCATAAGGCCAAAATTCAAGATAGAGAGAAGAAACAAATGCAAAAATTGCGGCAAGGTGAATTCTACTGCAGGTATTAAGCATGATTTAAGCCTGATGCGTTTGGAAACTCAACGCCATCTGATCAGAGATGTAAACAAATCTTGGAAATCTTGGATTTTAGCTTACTAATTGTCGTATTGATTTGAAACTTTGCAAGTAAATATAATCCAGATAACACTACAATAATGAAGTATTATCGAACTGATCTGATGTTTATGGAAAAAATTGAATAGTAGAACTCTTTAATGGCTACTTGCGCACCCCTTGAGCTTGAGATCCTTTGATTGGTTTATAAGATTCAAACAAGCGTGTTTTTTTGCTATTGCAAAGCGTGTTTATTTTTTTGACACTATTTCTGCCAACTACCACCACCAATTTACCATTTACAACCATTTACAATGGTGGTGGAAAGATAATTTGTCCACGGCCAGTGTTGGCTTGAAGGAGAAGCTTATGTCCATCAAGGAACTAAGAAAAAATAATGGCGAATTTAAAATGCTTAGCAAACGGCTTAGGGCTAGTCGTTACCCTGGAGCCGGGGTCGTGGAATACTGCTTCGGTATCCCCTGCTTGTCGTAAAAGCTGACTAAAAAGGGGGGCCTTTGGGCTTGTTGGGTGGCTAAATTTGGGTATCTGACCTCCTATTCAGCAAGCCCAGGGTAGACAACGGCGCGGTATGGCCCACGCCGTTGTAAAGGAAAGGAACGGAAATGCCCTGAGCATTTCCCGGTAGAGTTATTTCAGGCAGTGTATTAAGAGGATACCGGCGCGTTCCTATGGAGATCCCGGTACCCTCCGTCTGGCACAGAAGTCGGCCACCGAGGGAGTTTTAGTGGATGCAATATCACATAGCCCGGCTTCACCCCAATGCAGCTGGGTATCTTTAGAAGTCCCCGTCAACAAAAAAAAAAGAGCTAGTCATTAACTTAGCGGATATACGAGTATGCAATGGATAACGATGTTATATAAGAAATCGAAAAATTCACAGCTCTATCGTTATCACCTTTAACGGAAAGCACTCCATGCAATAATCACTCTATAAAGTCTCACTTAATTCGTCACAATGGGCGCAAGAATTATGTTTTAAAGGCAGGCACGCGACGGGCCGAAGGCGGGCAGAGTAACAATTACCTGGTCATGCGAGGGAGCCATCCATCACCTACTTGCGGCCTACGGTGCCACTGGCAATGGCTACTCTAAGGCAATTTCCGGTAGGCTTATCTGCGACCTGCGAGCATTTACTCGGCGGTCTTGGCGTGGTTTGTTTAACAGAATTAATCCTGTTGACAACGATCTTTGGCAAGGCCGTGTGTTTGCGGCCAGGATTGGTTGGCCTGGTTCGGACGATCGAACTCAGTTAAAGTATTGAAGGTGGCTAAAAGTTAATCTGTGAATTTTACTCGACTCCGGCAAAAGGAAGGTTATGAGTTTGACCGTCGATGTACATTGTACATTTATGCAAGCTTGTATTTAAGTATCCCTTATTGCTCCAAAACCACTAATCATATTTAACTAATTTGATGTTTCGTGATGCGTCTAAGCACCCCGGGTGCTATAGGAATTATAAGATATAATTATGATCAAAGAGAATATAAACTACCGTCTATATAAGATGTCATACAAAATGTTTTGGTAAAGATATTTTTTCGTATTTTCAGTGTAGTACTCATAGTAAAAGTTGTTTACAATGATGTCTATGAATGCGATCTTCTTTCGACTTTTTGCGACCGTTCTGCATGACCCTGGATAACATCATACATATTTTATTATTATACCTTTTGGAACAATATCAACAGGATTTATAATAATATTTTTGTTTGCAGCTTTTATCAAGCTTTTATATAACTTGCAACATTTGTTGGTTGCAATTGTTAACAATTATCCCCAGTTATCCGATTTTCTTGAAATGTTGCATACACCTTTAGCTCTAGTGAGAATACAATTATGCACATGCAAAACTCAATATTGTAATATTTTCATAATAAAAATAAAAAGTAATAAAAGCTGCCACGTACCTGTAAGTTGTGGAATGGCTTACCACCTTCGGTTTTTCCTCCGAAATATAATTTGGACTGCTTCAAACGAAGGGTGAATAGAGTCCTCAAAGGTAGGCAACGTACTGACAATGCCCCGGGTATTGTAGGTGTCTATAGGCGGCGGTGACCACTTACCATCAGGTGGCGCGTTGCTTGTTTGCCACTTATTCTATTAAAAAAAAAAGTTTCAAGAGACTCAAATTGCTTTAATAGTATACGCATTCTATTGCAGTCACCAAATCACAGCAGTTTCAGTAAAAATATTTCAACTTAACTCAGCTGCACATGCCATTTCTCCGAATATTCAATAGCATGTAAACTAACATCTGTATTTGCGAAAATATTTGCCAATACATTAGCGACACAAATAGGCCTGCGATGTTGCGATTGCGAGCTCAGTTTGTTTTAGATTCAGTTCAACAAAGCGCACTGTGGACGTTCGTCGCGTTTATCACACATCGATAGTTCTCTATTGCGGATGTACGACGTATTGCCTATGAACTAAGTTATCACCTAAACATTGTAGACTTTCCTTGGATACGTACTAAATGTTTTAATTCTACTTTTCTACAACGTAAGGACAAGGAATAGTCATCCTGTCGGCTTCCTTGTCTCTTATAAAATAATATCTAGGTTTTTTCAAGGTCAGAGTGAATATTTTCTAGTCTGCGTACTTCATCTTCGATTGACACTCATCATTTCAGCCATAGGATGTCCATTGCTGAACATAGTAGAACTACCCCATCGATCTCCAAAAGGGCTAGTTGGAAGCGGCCTGCATCCAACGTTTCCCTGCGGTCGTCTGTCCAGCTTGTGGGTGGATGTCCTACGCTGCTCTTACCGGTCCATGATCTCAATTCAAGACCCTTTCGGCCTCATCCGTCATCTGTTCTGCGTGCTATGTGCCCTGCCCACTTGATTGCCCGATTGACGCTTACTAACAGGCAATTTGTTGGTAAAACGTGAATTTACACGATATAATAAAAACTCTGTATGTTAGTATTTACCTAACTAAACAAATGTCAAAGTTTTCTGTAAAAGTGACAATACAATACGACTTACACCTTATTAGGTACATAGCGTATTTATTTTATTCAAGTAAACTTGCGTTTGTCCATAAAATGCTTGATATTAAGACGCGGACTATAGAATTGGGCATGCTTGCTTAGAAGGAACCAATTTATTCGTGATTCGAAGACACTGATATTGTAATTTTCAAGGAACATGCTCTGGCAGAGAGGTCCACAAGCTATGCGTTTAAAAATATAGAATCAAAGCGCTTTGTTTGTACGATCGTGGAAAATGTCTAGCGTATACAGATGGTGCATTGATCTCGTTTATATGGGCGTCCGTTAAACCAAGAGGAAATAATTAATAACGCAATCTTCATACGTTTAATTAAATTACTTAAAAAATTAAATGATTTTGTCAACTAAGCATTTGTCACGGTAATGATTAAATAGACATTACTCGAACGTAAAATATATAATAACAAGTTTCTGAGAAATATTTATCATCGCATACAAAATAGTTTTCCTTTGATGTTGGTATCTAAACCAATCTTGTTTTTCATAACAATCGTATCCAGCAATGTAACAAATCATCATAAATAGAAAAACGATCATTAAGACGCGTGACCAAGCAGAACTCGAACTCATTGACCCGAATTTCTACGACCATTGAAATATGAAGCGTTTCGGCATAAATATACAGAATCACATATTCTCTGTGCTGTCAATATTCTTGACGCGGACTAGAGATGGAAAAATTTGGCCAAAATTGCGACAATATCACAGAAGCCTCGAAGACAAAATTGAATTGAATTGAGATGGGAACAATGTAGCATAAGCTAAGGCCCAAAAAAATTCTTAGATCTCATTCGTCGAGGTTTCTGTACCTACTAAATAATTTTGTGATAACTTATCTTTGCAAAATTAGCCCTCACGATTTTTGCCCTTATGAAAAAATATATATAAGAAAAATGTATTGGTATAAGTTTCAAGCCGGTAGTTTCATGTTTCCTTTGCTCTGATCCAGTAAGTGTCCATCTGTTTATATGTTATCTCTTATGGTGGACTCCTGAAGTCCACCATAATCGTTTTTAATCATTATCATCATAATCATTTCAGCCATAGGACGTCCACTGCTGGACATAGGCCTCCCCCATCGATCTCCAAAAAGGCCGGTTGGAAGCAGCCTGCATCCAGCGTTTCCCTGCGGTCTCTTTTAGATTGTCTGTCCATCTCGTGGGTGAACGTCCTACGCTGCGCTTACCGGTCCGTGGTCTCCATTCCAGAACCGTTTTTAATATTAATGTATAATTAGAAAAAGTTTCAGTAAGTTTGTATATTTATTTCCAGTGTTTCTCAGTTTAATTAACATTATAAACTATCTTAGTCCATTGCATGCCTCCCAACGTACGCTTGACATTAGCCTGATCTTCTTAAGCACTTTTTAATATAAGAAATAAAGAAAAAACTTTATTTATTCTGTATTCACATTGGTTCGAATACATGAGTGTTCGAATGAATCACTCTGCCCATCTCTAGTTAGAAGCTGTCGGCAGATTATTACTTGAGTCAGTTATGTATTATTCATAGTTGTCTGCTGGTATTATCACGGCCATATTTCAGGATGACTCCCCCTTTTTCTAACAATAAGTAATCTGTAACTTATGGTGCCGCTTACGTATTACATTAGATATACTTTTGGCGGTGGTTCAGTTTTGCTGGTCACGAATACTTACAATAAAAGTAATTCATGGATGCTGGGAAAATATTACAAAAGGAAGAAATTGTTTTATATGTGGCGTCTCTGTGTCGGAATCCCAGACTCTTTTATAAGTCTGCCTTAACTTCGTTAGCTATTTAAGATTGCAACTCAATGACTAATGTTGACACATTTTGACCCGACTAAACTCGAAAAGTATACTATGCAATTATTCTTCTAATTCCTAGTTTTACAAAATTGATGATGTAACGCCAACTGAAAATTAAAAAGTGGGTGTATAGTATATATTTTTTATTCCTCATCATCATCATCATCATCATCATCAGCCGGAAGACGTCCACTGCTGAAAATAGGCCTCCCCCTTAAGGGGGGGGTGGGGGGGTTGCCAATAATCCCCACGCTTGGCCTGGCTTGGGGATCGCAGGAGGATCCACCATTCAAGTAGGAGGATGCTGCTGCCCATCTTCTGGTGGTTTTGGTCGTAGTTTTATGACATACCCGGGTCCATGGTTTTTATTCCTGCAAATGTTTTATTAATTTTCAGTTAAAATCATGTCCTGTTTTAATTTAAATTCGATTTTTGCCTTATCAAGCTTGTGTGCAAATAAGGCGTTGAAGTCACTTCCCGCCCGACTTCAAAATCCGTGTAAAAATATTAATTTGTTATTTGTAGTGGTATATTAACATAGAATGTTTGAGTGTTTATGGTTTTCTGAAGTCGATTTTTTATTTTTATTTAACTATATATGTACGTATATCAGTCTCTGGCAGCCATATCACAAGCTTTGCTTAGTTTGGGGTCAGATGACCGTGTGTGCATAAATTTACCGTTTTTTTTTTATAAGATAATTTATTTAAGTTCTACACATGGGAGAACAAGAAATAACTAGATAGCGAAATAATTTATAAAGTTTAGTAAAATTAACGTGCAATTTCCAAGTTCTAATGCGAATTTAGCGTGATAACATTATACTCACTTTGTTCTTAGCTCTTTCTATAGATTAAGACCGTGAGGTAGACTAATTAAGTTAACTATTATAGTAGAGTATTAAGATATTGCCGTGATAATAGTCTGTAATATTATTTATCTACTGCGAAAATACATTTTATGTTGCGCCAAAATATGATTGATGTGCTTTACAACATGGAGTTATCTTCAAGAAGATAAAATGACTACATAGTTATACCTAAAAGGCATTAACCGTAAGTATTGGGAATGTTTTTTTTATTCCATGGTAAAAGACAGAAACCGTACTAGTAGTTGGCAAATTCAAGCGCGGACACTGTTAAAATCGTTTTTAGACATAGACATAGATATAATTTATTTGTGGCAAAAAAATACAATAACACAATATACACGGAAAAATTAAATAAATTAGTTAATTAATTAATTTATTAATTATTTAAGGTTCCGTACCTCAAAAGAAAAAACGGAACTCTTATAGGATCACTTCGTTGTCCGTCTGTCCGTCTGTCCGTCTGTCAAGACCCTTTTTCTCAAGACCGCGTAAAGGTTTCAAGTTGAAATTCATACAAAATACTTGGGTCTACGGTTTCTTTCGGCTGTGAAAATATAAAACTTGTAAGTCAACGCAATGAAAAGATATGAATGTTTATGTCGCACATTTTCGCATTTTTTCAATTTCACAAGGGAATAAAATCCTATAGGGTACTTTCCGTTTACCTAGAATCATTAAATTTGGCAAGAGGCAAGGTATCATGGCACATATAAAGTAATAAATCCGACAGTTGTTAATTTGAAGTTATATCATATAAAAAATATTGTTTGCAATTACAAACTTACATTTTGTAGTTGTTATGTATGGAAGAACCTTATTGTCAAGTATAAAGTTAGGGGAAAGGTCTATAATGATCCCTCTAAGGGAAAAAAACATTATATAGCGAAAATATCACAGCTACATAAATTGTTAAATTAGAATTAGTTAATGTATTTCAGTGTTGTGTTATTCGCGTACTATTTCTTTCAGAAATACATATAGTTTTGGAATTATTTATTATTTCTTAGAAGTTTAGTAAAGGATCATTTTAAGCACCCTGTGTGTAAAATGATCCGCGGGATCATTATGAACTTTCAAAATTTTCACATTAGTAGTTTTAGGTTAAAAAACCGGACAAGTACGAGTAGGACTCGCGCTCTGAGGGTTCCGTTGGGCGGAAAAATTAGAGCACGATAAG
This sequence comes from Agriopis aurantiaria, assembly GCA_914767915.1. NCBI lineage: Eukaryota > Metazoa > Arthropoda > Insecta > Lepidoptera > Geometridae > Agriopis > Agriopis aurantiaria. The sequence goes on along the minus strand of OU611983.1, from coordinate 6,985,020 downwards.
TTTAAATATTGAAAGACAAACTTAACTTTGCAGTGGACAATAAGGTTCTTCCATACATACCAACTACAAAATGTAATTTTGTATTAACAAAACAATATTTTTTTATAAAATATAACTTCAAATTCACAATTTTCAGATTTTTTTCTTTGTAGGTATATGCTATAAGGCCTTGCCTCCAGCCAAATTTCATGAATCTAGGTTAACGGGAAATACCCGATCCCTGGGCTCATTTTATACTGACTGGAAGGGATCATTTGCACCCTAGTGCAATTTTTGCATACATCGGTAAAAAAAACCTTTAAATTCACCACGTGAACGAAAAATCATACCCAAACTCATATTAAATGTCACTATTAACTAGTTATGAAACCGCCATGTAGCAAAAATCACCACCGGTGGATGTAACCATAAATTGTTTTTTGACTTACTTTAGAAGACAGGCACTACTTTTAGTTTATTTGTTCTGCGACGACCCACGACACTCGCATCGCCATGATACTTCGTCAAGACGACTAAAACGACCGTGGATAACGATCGCTAATGAATGCTGATAGATGGCATTAATAGTTTACTGGGAATAACGGGGGATCATTTGACCTCGAGGGATCATTATAGACACCTTTCCCCTAAGTTTGTCTTCAATATTTCAACTTTTGTTAGTTGTTTTTTTTTGGACTCGCGCTCTGAGGTTTCCGTCCAACGGAACTCTCAGAGCACAAGTCCTACTCGTACTTGTCCGGTTTTTCTGGAATCGAACGATTTTTCTGTAAGAGGTAAAATCCTACAAAAATTTGTCGGAATCCTATATCCGCGCTAGAAACGACTTGCCTGACTTTTCAGTCATTTAGAAGAAAACATTGGGATTTGGGAAGACGCCAAGCTCACAGTGCAGTCGGTTTCGAATATTCAAAGTATTCTGATACATAGTAGGTATATGTAATGTGAATTGGTGGCCAATTGTATGATAAAAATGCTTCTTTTGCTTTTTTGCCGTTGCCGTAATTCACTATTAGTGTGTAACTAGAAGCAAGTAAACAAGTGTAGTTGGCCTAACTCAGTCGCTGTTACCAATCTTATCCTAAAACCCACTGACAACAACCTAAAACTTTATAATAAGTACAATTTTAACGAAGGTAGGCTCAGGAATAGTTTAATACTTCTGCCTGCTCTCACTACGCTCTGCAAGACGAAGGTAAACCAAACTTAGTTGAATAAGTGAGATTTGATAGGAGCTTGTTACAAATAGTTGGCCTCTACTACATTGCCAGTTTGTGAAACTAGACTACAGTGTGGTTATTTTAATGTGCCAAAACCCTGTCGAAAACTTTCCTACAATGACATCATATTTAGCATTTTTGTTCCGCGACTTTTAGTAATTCATCTTTTAGGGTTCCGTAGAACTAAAAGAAACGCTTTAAGTTCGTTCTATCCGTCCGTCCTAATTTCTTAGGACCTTCTAACTTCTTAGTTACTACCTAAGTAGTGCTTTGACTACGGAACTCTACCATGTTTTAAGACACTCTCTTGGCCAGTTATTTTTCTTCGAAAGAAATTAAAAAAAATTGTGCGTTAAAACCTAGGAGCAGCGGCCTTATTATAGAAGTTTGATCGGGATCGAAATTGCATGCCGTCCCGTTCGCATCTATTTACTCGCACCACGTGCGCAAGTGAGATGGCACGCGCTCGCGATCACGATCCGAATCATCCATAATAAGGCATCTGAGCCTTGCACCTACAAAATGCAAAAAAAATATGGCCTGAGTGTAAAATAGAATATTTTTTATTCCGGAAAATGTATTATAGTTGCTGATGGATTGCCACGCAAGTGAAACTGCGCGGTGCAGCTAGTCACTAATAAATGATGCAACCTGAATTAAATTAATTGAGTTTCTATAGATTCCAATGATGTTTTGTTAGTAAAAAGAAAATATGGATTACATTATGCAAAATGCAATAGATGTAATTAGACACGCTACGTGCTTGGTGCTCTACTGTATAACGGCAATCTCAGCGTCTAGAAAAATAAAGATTCTTGTTCACTTAACCATTGAATGAGATACCATATAGACGTAGGTAGTAAGCCTGATACCTATTTACTTTAATTAAATTGCTTTAAAGCGGTGAAAACAAAAAAATCACATCTATTTTCGCTTTTTTATTTGTCTAATTTTAATTAGCGGCATGTCATTGATAATGCGACACTTGTAGGATAACAAAATAAAAATAAGTGCTGTGCATTGTTACGCTGAGCTATGGGCTGCTGGTTGGTACACCGGTAAACAGAAATTCTATCCTAATCGCATTGATCGGGGGTATCGAATGATTCCACCTCATCCAACTGGTGGGGTGTACGGGTCTTGAGGGATTCCCCCTCATCCCACTGGTGGGTTGAGCTGGTGGGTGCGCGGGTCATGCCTCTACTTTTTAAGTTTTGTTACCTACCTATTTCAGTGTCAGGCATTCAGTGGATGCAGATGGCAGGCTGTCGTTCACCCTATGTTCAGCCGTGGACGTTTTCTGACTCATTTGGTAATTTGATGATGTTGATGACCTATGATTCATGATGATGATGTTGATGATGATGATCTGTTTCAAAGTTGAGTGACCACTGTAATAAGGTTATTTGATCTCATTCCTATCTTACGCCTAAGTATTGATATACTAAGTTAAAAATTACAATTTATCTAACAAATTACAAAAACAAAAACAAAAAACTTTGATATGAAATACTCAAATAAATAGTAATCACAATCATTATATTATAAATGCAAATGGTTATGTTTATGTTTGATGCCCTCATCCCCGCACTAATGCAGCTTGCACCATATTTTATGCAAATCTGCTCAGGTAACTGAGCAAAGAGGATACAATATGATCTGAAAGAAAATTTTGGTATTTGAGTCAGTATTTTAGAAGAAAAATTCGCACAAGTAGGGGTTTAATCTATTAGTTTTTTTAAGAATTAGGTTCTTATATTTGTTTCTGTACATTATATTATACTTGTTTCGTCATTGCAATAATAAAATGTACATGAAAGTAGCTTAAACCCTGGCTTAACAATGAAGCTACTTATTACCCCGAAAATATGCGGTTTATATAAGATAGAAGGTGAAACCAAGGGTTCAGGTAGTAACTAAAAATTATTCAAAACTAGGCATATAAAACTAAAATAAACGAATGTAGCAGGTAAGAATATTAAGTTTCTTTTCTCAAAGAACAGAAAAATATCACAATTTGAAGACGTCCCATTTCAATTCAAAATAGCCGCTTTTTGATATAAAAATGCTTAACAAAAAAATATGTACGTGTCTAACGCATAGTATTTAAATATTTTGGTGAAAGATTTTCTATCTGATATTCACAAGATTTGAAATTCTACGTTACCTTGTGCCATAAACGTGGTCTGAAATTACATTACTTCTTTCATCGTTAAAGACACAAGATGTTTACATGGCCAACCTTTCTTATAAGATTTCTGTATATTTATTATTAAGTATGTAGTTTAAGGATTGAATTTTAGTAATTTTTATATATTTATTGTAATAACTTGTGTAATTAAATTAGTTACCAAGCAAATTCATAAATATTATTTATTCATCAACATGTTTCAGAAACAGAATCATTTTTCATTCCCGAAACTAGTTTCGAATCTTGGTTTCGAAAGGGACCAAAGTGAATTTTAAGGTACCTATTTGAAATTTAATAAAACATTAATCAGGTGGCATAATGATGAATAAGTAAGTAAGATGAGTAAGTAGGTAGTTTTAAAGCGATTTTTCCACGAGCTCAACAATCTGAAACTCAACCGAACTAAAATTGATTCTTTGTTGAAACCAGCACAAATAGCAGAAACAACATCAATTCTACTGCAGAAACGCAATCAGTTGCACACAATACTTCGCTCGGTCGCCACATGACGCCGGAGCGGCCAATATCCAGGAATCACATCATCTGTTCCTATTGAAAATATAATAAAAGTGACCCGGAACTTACAACTGCATTTCGTGATTGCGGTCATGCTAGAATCAAAGTAGGTATAAATAGTTTTATTTAATGAGATCTTATTAGGAGCCAACAATATTTTAATCATCGGGAGCTGAACGGTTAAAACATTGCGATAAAGCGCTTAGATTCTAAAACTGCTAAATTATGCTTTGTCAAATAGAGGATGATAATTTTGACAGGTCACGCCCATGAAGATTCATATTTTTTCCGGTAAAAATGTACTACAAAACATCGACAAAAGGAAAATAACTTTTGTCGATGCTACAAAATATAATGTCGTATGTACTTCGTTGATGGGTACCGCCCACTTAGTGAAGTGCCACGCATAATGAACAACCACAGTCTAACGAAAATCGGTTTTGGAATAAAATAAATCATACAAAATATTAAAGTTATTTGCAATTATCTATCGCGCAATTACTTATATGTAAAAAAAAACTATTACTTACCTAAAGAATGATTTCATTTTTCAGCATAACCATGCAACAATCGATTCCAAGTTCTATGAGAATGATATCGATGATCGAATAGTTTTAAACGATTATACACCTCAACTTGTAAGCTGTCAAAATTTTCATACAAGATATCAGCGCAAAGAAGCTTGACAGTTTCAGAGGCCAAGATACTCACTATTACATACAAGTATCCCTATTATCTCTTATCAAACGTTTTATAGTTAAATTAAAAAAAAAGCTCATAAGAGACATAACAATTATAGCTAAAACTGGCATAAATCATGTTTCTGAATTCTGAAGACGTTAATCATACGTTAATATTTTCCTCGAATCTTTATGTGGAGGCTTTTCATTAGCTGTGTAGTGAAGCAGACGGCTCCGGCTCCACTTACCACCAGGCTAGACCTGCCTGAGCCAGGAGCACGTCTGTCACACCCAGTTTCAAAGAAAGAGACTGTCCTTAACTCTACCTATCCTTATTACCAAAGAGAAAAAAAAATACAGTTACACAGACCACTTTTTTTAATTACACAGTTTTAGATCATCTCACAGTCTTAGAGAACTAAAAAAAATAAACACCGATGCACACTGGAACAAGGGGTTGAGATTGGGCAAGAAATGATACTTAAAAGTGTTTTGGTTCTCCTCCTCCAGTTTCGGTTGGCAAGGTCAAGGCTTCAAGGTTCAGGACTTAGATTAGGTACAGGTTACTCGTCAAAGGTTCAGGATCGAGGGTGGAATATACCACTTGGAAGAGAGTCTTCTGGCCGTCTTCGAGTAAAGGATCCGACTCTTTCAATATGATCAGCTCTATATCACTTACAAGTAATACTTTTATTAGTTTTCTTATTTCTCTGGGTTTATAGAGAACGTCCTCTTTCCTTGCGAGCCTGTCAAGGAATCCCCTCTGTGCACAGCATAGGCTAAGTATCTCCCTCTACGGTGCACAGCCTCTGTGGATTTTTGTGTTCTTGATTTTTTAATTTTATAAAATTATCGAATAGTAGGTAAGTGCAGTGGCCTGTGTGTAACAAAAAAAAAGAGTTAGAATAAATTAGAAAAAAGGTTTGATGAAGCATGATGATGATATTAAAGATATACTACAACTGGGGGGTCGATGAAACTTTGTAGGATGATAAAGTTGATTGTCAAATTACGCAGCGAAAATGATTTTTTGGGACGGTGTTTGTTGTGTGTTTTACCCAATTTAAAATTATTGTATTGTTAAAACTTTGTTCCTAGTATGATATAATATAATCTGTCTGACAATATTACAATAACGTGGTAATACGAGTACGTACATACCTGATTTGATGATAGAGTCAGAAGGTAAATAGTACACCTTTTCAATGGCTACTATCGAGTTTGGTTTGTTCACAAATCACAAGCGTGTTTTTAGTTTTTTTTTTTTAACTATTATTTCGATTTATGCTCGATTGGTCCTGATGTTTCGGCCTTCAAACTTAAAAAAAAAATATTGTTTCGTCCCTTTTCCTCTATATTTGTTTTTATTTCTGGGTGTAGCCCGGACATTTAAGAGGCATTGGTGGGGCCGAAGTCAACACCAAAAGGCCATATTGTATACAAAACACAATTATTGAATGTGTATAAAAAGGAATATAAAACTATTGTTCAGTATACGGTTGAAAATTTCTGGGCTATTGTGGTGAGTTCTTCATCTTGTTGACTGATCTGTGGTATGAGGTACAGTACCCACCAGCAAAATAATTTATATTTATAATGCGATATTCCGTAATTCTCAAAGATAAGAGAACAAAGAATTTTATTCCAAGCTCACATTTCTACATTTACGTACCTACTTACTTACAAACCTAGTTATGCTCCTAAATGATAAATGATGCTAAAAAGCAACTTTTTGCCTGACTGTGTGGAACGTTAGAATGTGCTCGTATGTATTTTACTTTTCAATTTAGCTAAGTGCCCTGCATAAGGCCAGCATTCAACGAGAGAGGCTTCGTTACTTGTTATTGCCTCATGAAGTTTACGTCTTTCACATCTTATTACCTGCGTTCAGAAACCTTGAGCTCGCCTCAGTTGTGTTAGCCTCTTCTCTTTTATATTTTTGAAACCCTGAAAAGAAGCACACGCTCCCTAAAAGTATTTTGTTTTAGAACCGCGCCGGCCTTTTCACTCGAGTTGGGATGAAATCTTTTGATGTAGATTTTATTTACTGTAAAAAATATATTATCAGGCTACAACGTATCTTGTTGTCTTAAGGCTGGTTTGTGAGGTGCGCGTATTTTTGTTACGAAAATCAAACATTAGGCATAGTAATAATAATTATAGAGTCGTATTTGGCAGAGCATAAAAAGGCGGTAAGCGCAGTCCCGCACATCAAACTTTGAATTTTCGGTTATCATATTTCTCGAAAAGCATGAAATGAAACCGAATTCTGTTCTTGATAAATAAATAAAAAATGCATTGGCTAGTGGCATGGTTTCACGATAGAATCTTTAGAAGCACACGCCATAAAAATAAAAATATAGTGTCATCTCATGAGAAATTATATCGAGATAATCATTCTAAATCTTTATTTTATTCTTGATAATTAAATTTGAATTAAAGGTCAGTTTTTATAATATTGTGATATTTATTAAATTAGGTATGTAAAAAATTTGAAAACTAATATTTCACATTAGCACGTCGGTGACGCGAACCCGTAAGTTTTGCCTCAACAAAAAATCGCTGAAGTTTTCACTCATCTAAGTCAAACATTCTGGCCATGATACTTTAAACGTAAAAACATAAAACACAACATTTTACTGAATTATAATAAGTTTCTTTGTTTTCGCTTGTGTTGAAACGAAAGAAGTCCTAGTGACAAGTTGACGGGTTGCGTGTACTATTTCGAGGGTTCCAACAGGGGTGCATAACCTCTATTATTTTTCAATTATACGTGATTAGCGTTATACCACTTAGTAATACTGCATTTTGTTGATTTTAATTCTATTTGGGCGCGGTTATCTTTTAACTAAATTACTGGCTTTTTGACAGACAGTTCTCGGATGCCCATTATGTAGAGTGCTTTCTAAATTGCTTTTAGAACGGTCTAGTTTTCTAATATCGTGTCAGAATTTTCGCTTCGCGAGCAGCGGTAATTGCGTTTCACGGTCGTATTGTCTGGAATGGTTTGCTCTGTATGAACGAATCGTAGCAATGATTGATTCATTTGATAGTTTCCAAGTAGCCATCTACGGTAAGAACAGTAGCACCAAAACAAAATGAATGATTTTTTCACCATGGTAATGGTAACTAACATGGTAACTAAGCACATTACAATATAATGTTACCATTAAAAAAATACGGACTGAATTGTGATCCTTTCTCAGTTTGTGAAGTTGGTTAAAAAAGTTACGAAATTGATATTGATACAATTAATCTTAATATAAGAAAAACAAAAATTAGGTAGCAAATTTATTAACACTTGGCTCCTTGGCCAACAATATTATAATTTTGATGACTATATTAAATTATCTGAAATATTCAACTATAAATGTTTCATGTAGCTGCTTTAATAGTTAATGATTGATGAATAAATTGACTGAATGTATTGAAATTTAGTTCATATATAATTTTAAATTTAATAATTAATTAATTTGATATAGTTCATAGTAATAATATTTTATTTATTAGGTAATAAATATATTTACATAAAAGTTTAATTAAAAAAGTTTTTAGAGTAATGTAATGAATTAATGAGTTAGATAATTACTATCGTATTGATACTTAAACATTAGGAAAAATCTAATGACACATTGCAATCTAAAAATCAATCATTCATTCATTCGTACATTCATTCATTCATTCATTCTGTAAAGTTAAAGGCGGTCACATTTTACTCATTGTATTGTACTGTTATTATTAACAATAATTCATGTAGGTAGTATTTATTCTAAGACCCGGTACTAAAATCATGAGATGTTCCATACATTTTGTTGAGTACATAACATTTTATGTGAAACAGTATATTTTTTCGTGGTTTTAGGGTTGGATCCCATAGTAAAGTTATTCATAATTATTAGTGCAATGATCTCTTTTCGACTTAGTTATACCGTTCCGTTTAGCCCTGTATATACCCAAAAACAATCGCCTCCTTCTGAGACAGTTCTTTAAAATTATTTTTGACACCTAAATCTGCACTGATAATTTTTATAGCACTTAAACGCAATACAACTGGAACCACTATACACAATAAGGTTCAAACACGACGCCACGTACTAATTTCTATGCTAATGTATGGTAAGCAACATTGAACAATGCTTACATCAAGTGCAGCAGCAGTAATGTGTCATTGTCATGTACCATCGTCAAGAATACTCATCTATACTTCTATACTAATAGTATATAATATAATATTATAAAGAGGAAATATTTGTATGTGAGTATGTTTGTAACGAATTGGCTCAAAAAGTACTAGACCGATTTTAAAAATTGTTTCACTATTCGAATTCTACATTATCACTGATTGCTATTTAATTGCAAGAAAAAAAAGGGATCCTTACTAAACTCCAATAATGTAACCCAAGGTGTAAAAAAATAATATTTACAATTTTGACTTTGCGTGTTTGACAGTTCTAAGACAGGACAACATCTGTCAGGTCAGCTAGAGAGGTATAAAAAGTTAAATAGGTACGTATCCACCTTCAAGGTCCTCTTTTCTCACGTTTACCAATTTTGTTCGCACTAGTTAGTTTGTCCACTTCCATAGTTAGCTAAAAATTATAATAAAAACTGGCCAAGACCATGATATGGTAGGATTCCATTTTCCGTAGCTCAAGTCATAATTGTGGTCACAATCATAGTTCAGAAATTGATGGTTACAGAAAAAAATAAAAGAACGAAGCTTTGTGGTGCATCATACCAATATCTCTATACTAATATTATAAAGAGGAAAGATTTGAGTGTTTGTTTGTTTGCATTGAATAGGCTCCGTAACCACTGAACAATTTGAAAAATTCTTTCATTGTTGGGAAGCTACACTATCCCGGGGTGACATAGGCTATAATTTATACCCGTGCGAAGCTAGGGTGGGCCGCTAGTATTTTATAATTTAGCAATAATAAAAATTACTTGAGAATCATTGTTTGTCATGACAATTTCATGAAAAGGTCAATGATCTTTGAGCTAGAACGTCTTGAATTTATTACAGTTCGCTTTAACTCAAAAAGCTATAATCAGAAAATGTCACATTTGTGTTGTAAAAATTATTTTGGTGCAAAATGCTCAAAAAGTGCACTTACGAAGCCTGTATACATCGTTCGAAAGTTAAACATTACGGATCATACAACGGAGCGTGCGGTAATGAATTTTACCGCACGCTCCGTTGTATAGCATCGTGCGTGTACATTACGGTATTTTTTTAATTTCCATTTTTTTTTTCTCGCAAATGTGTTGTAAAACGTTGTATGGCACACGTGCGGATTGGTTATTACAAGCTCATGACTATGGTAAGCCCTCGACTTCGTCTCGGGCTTACATTCGTCTACTCGTTTGTAATAACCAACTTACAGCACTTGTATCATAAATAACTATAAATTACTTTTTAATATGACCCAGCATGATTTGATTTGACACAACACTTGGTTTACGTGGAGCTGGAAGGTGGATAGTGGAACTTTGCAATGGCTACTAGTAAAACACCGAAGCACCGAGTTTTGGGCTTCTTTGGTTCCTTTTAACGAGTCACCTAAATGTGTTTTTTAATTGCTTTGTACTGCAATAAATATTTAGAAGTCGTTTTCTGTTTTGAAAAGTAAAATTTTAGTAGCTTATTCGACCTAGATTTTGTTCCAATTAGTCTACAATTTATAATAATACAAAATAATTGGTAAAACAAATGAAATGTCATTCACAGAAAATGAAAAACTTTGTATATTCGATTGATTTAGTCAACGAATTAAGCTTAGAAAGCTTTTACTGAACTTTCGATCAAATCGGATTTGTGAACATTTTTGTGCACTTCTTAAGAAAATAATAGAACATCATTGCTTTGTAGATTATCTTTTATGACTTACTTACTTTGTTTGATATCTTGTGCTGATGTATTGAACTAAAGAGATTTGTTGATGTTTTTATACCATTAAAATCATTGCATTGAAAAAGGCTCAAAAAATACTGTACTATTTAATTATAAGTAAGAATGTTATTAAAAGAGACCGCAGGGAAACGCTGGATGCAGGCCGCTTCCAACCGGCCCTTTTGGAGATCGATGGGGGAGGCCTATGTCCAGCAGTGGACGTCCTACGGCTGAAATGATGATGATGATGATGATGAAGAATGTTATTTATTTAATAATGCTAACAACAATGCTAAGCTATTGATAATACAGGATTATAAGGAAAGGGTATGCTAAGCCTAAAGGGGTTCGTTATACCCATCATTATTAACAACTTTCACTATGGGACCAAACCTGAGTCAATGACCGTTTACTATGGAACAGCTGATATTTTTTTCGTGAATTTCGTGAAAAAAAGAAAAAAAAAGGACCCCGTATCTACATACGTATTTTTAACGTATTTTTTGTATTTGCTCTAATGTAAAAAACGATAATAAGTACAAGCGTCAAACTTGGCATGATTATATTACACACTCTAAAGTATAACGACAAATAATAAATAATGGACAAGTTTCGAGCGTCACTTTTAAACATTAAATAAGACAAAATATTAACTATGTGACGGATAGCAATTGCTTGGCTATTTTGGTAGGCGTTAAGTCGGGCCAAATAGTTTTTTTACTGATTATTATTGTATTTTTGGTGGTACGGAACCCTCAGTGCGCGAGCCCGACTCACAGTTGACCGGGCTATGTGGTGGTATGGAATCATAAGAGCGCGAGCCCGACTTGTACTTGGCTGGTTTTATTTGTTTGATTTTTTGGCTCTTTAATCTATTTAGGTAAATTAAATCTGCAGGACGAAACCCCAGAGATGGGCAACATTTTAAAAATGTGGTGTACCAATTTCACGCAGGGCGACCACTGTCCGTCGTTAAGACGCCCCCCGCCCACAGATCTGAAATGAAATATTGTCGTCTCTAATCTGGAACGCGAACTAAATGTGAGTCATGAAACGAAAGCAAAAATTTAATTTTAGTCTATAAGTCTAGTCTATAAGTCTATAAATTAAATTTAGTATATATAGGGCACTACTTTACTACAGAGCTTGTTTTAGTTGTAATTTTAGGTTTTGATTTGATCATCGTACAAAAAAAAAATGAATTAACAGTAAAGAAGGTTTTATAAAATAAAACATGCGTTTATTTATATTTGTTTTATTAAAATATTTATTTTTATTTTGGTGGTCGTTTTGAAAATATTTAAATACTATCTGTGCCCCGCGGTTTCACCCGCGAGTTAAAATCATCGTTAAGTTTTCTGAAGCTTTCCAATTTTCTAAGCAATTTTCATAATTTTTGTTTCCGTAAGAACCAACAAAGTATTAAAAATCTTAAAAAAAACATGAATGAAATCGGTAAAGCTGTTCTCAAGTTATAGAATGACCAAGGGAAATAGGGATTCATTTTTATATACATATTTTTTATAGATAGATTGGGTATGGCATATTATAATAATATTATAACTAAAGGTGTGTGCATAATGTCAGCAAAATCGTTTAAGAAAAACTGGTTCAAATTCAACTTGCAAGATTTAACCTACGCAAATTAAAAAATATTGCAAGTTAAATAAAAGGTTGTAGAAATTCAAATTAATTTTTCGAATTATCGATACTAAGAGTGTTTTAGCAGGGGATTAAATATTATTAAATAGTATTTTGGCCCTTATTGTAACTTTTGTAGGTATATAAGTAATTTAACTAAAATATAATTAATATCTACCATAATTATACATGTTATAAACAATTCATACGCATATTTTATACATTTTAGTTCATTCATTCAGTTTAGTTTGATCAACTTAAATCTTGGAAAACGAATAAATATCATTAAAAAATACCATAGAAAAAAAGTTTGATAAAATCTAAAAATTGCGATTCCTTTTTAATTGCCCTAGAAAGAAAAAAGTTCCTACAAAGAAAGAAGCATTAAGAAGAACAAAGAAAACGTGGTTACATAAATATGCACTAGTCATTGTAGCGAAATTGGAACTAGTCTGCCTCTGTTTAACAAGGGTTGTTAACCTCGCGCAGGGCGGCAATAGCCCTCAACTCCACGCTTTGTCTCACTGGAAAACAGAACACAAGCTATTTAATATTGTTATATTTCCTTAAACGAAGCGAAGAAACAGAATAAGCTCTATCATTATCATACACTAGCTATACTTAGCTGAATAAGTATCTGCGCGAAATTAGGCTTTTGGTGTTACCGTCTGCAGCTCTCTCGTTCGCGTGTTTTATTATTGAAAATATAAAATCATAGAGTATGAATTTGCAAAAAGTGACAAAACTTTGCAGCAGGATTGCAAAGGCTGTGGAAGAATACATTTATGGAGTGGCTAGAGTTTTGTATCTGTTTCGTTGTATTTTATGCTGGGTGCTCTATTATTAATGACAGGTCCTAGCCCCGCCCTCTCATGGGCCACCCTGGTCCGGTGTAATGCAAATTATTGCGTTTCGCGATATTTTGTTTGTGGAAAGTAAACGAATCGTACAGTTTGACCACGTTCATTGCGTGACATTATATCAGTTGTTTTTATGATTTTCTGTAGGGTAGGTACTAAGACAGAAATTATAATTATATAGATATCAAACATACAATGAAAATAAATAGTTATTAGTAATAAAACATAATTTTTTTTCTTCAAATAATCACTTATCCTCAAGGATGCTGCTATTAGTTAGCTGGTTGCTAAGTAATACTTGTAGAAATTTGTATGATTTTTTTGTTAGTTTTTTACAAGGAAGAAGGAAGGAAGAAATTTTTGTACGCTGACAAGAAATGCCACTGACCGCTTCCCTAGAATTTGTCACCCCTTATTTTTTTGCATTAAGTCATCTTTGTATTTTTTTTTTTAAAGCAAATGATATAGGCACAATTTACTTATTTAAGTACAAAGGTAGTCGTCTTTTGTCTTCTGACAGAATAATGTAATCCATTGATAACTAATGGGCTAATTTAATACCAATTTAACAACAATAATTATAATAGAAATCTCTTCGATGAAGACAAGATAATTGAGGTTGAACTTTACTTTAGGTAAGTTCGTTTGATCATTCAATAATAGCACAGAAGACAAAATAATAATAATAGTATAGATTTTTTACCAAAAGATGAAAGCATTCAAGCGGTAATCGATTTCACACGAGATGTTCAAGTGTAAAACAAAAAAAGAATCATCAAAAACAATTCTAAATTAGCGGAGTAATCGCGTAACAAACATACAAAAAAAAAAAACATACAGTCGAATTGATAACCTCCTTTTTTTCGAAGTCGGTTAATAAATGGGGTTTCGCGAGTCAAAATGAGTACCTACTTTACTTAGGTGCATAATCCAAATGTGATAAAGTTAAAAGATATGATTAACATTTTACTAGACATTGATTAAATACACTAACCGTATAACTAATAATTATATGGTCAATGTGTGGAGCCAAAGTTAATATAAACAAATTATTTTAAAAAACCGCGCGAAAATTAATTGTACTTTCGGTTTTGTTTTTATTCAGTACTTTTGAAATAGTCATAGATAGGTAATAATTATTATGGTCAATGTGTGTGGATGAAGAAGTAATAAAAAGAAATCACGCATAAATTTATTGTTCTAAATCTTTTTCCCAAATACTTCGTGTTTTTTTAATTCAGTACCTTTGAATATAGGTTTTGAAATCTCTATTGCAAAGTGGCAAAGTGGTTTCTATTGCGGTTTTCGCGACTTTTCAAACATGAGAAATAAAGTATTTTCGGAAATAAAATACTATACAAAATTAACACAATCTAACTATAGAGCAACGAATACACGCAATCCATTTCGTAGGCTATTATTAGTCGATTTCGTGAGGATAGACGTGATTTGCATTACATTTTATATAATTATAATTTAGTACTTTACTTTTTTTTAGTTATCTTAAAATAATGATGTTTTAAGCATAGCATTGTGTAAACATTTTTATTTACTTAGTATAATGATGGTTAATAATAAGTAGTTAATAAAGGTGCACTTAATGCACCAAAATTATTAAAAAAGCTATACGTAGAAAAATAACGTTAGACGATAATAATTATGCTAGATAAGCTAGTGCTCAAAGAGAAGCATAATTAACCAATTAGTACAGTTTTTTTTAAATATTTTGGTTACATAATCATTTCAAGTTATGGTGATAGCACATTGTGGCTCCATTCACGGAATTTTAAACTCAACGTTAAATCCAACCAGAAAGAATAACAACCACAAAATAACAAAGCTCTTCTGCCTCGGTTACTTTAATTATAGCTCGCTGGACCCACTACGTGTTTTAAAGCATACCCTCATAACAACATTAACGTAACAGCACCGATGTTTGTTGTAACAACAAAAAATTAAAAGCCTGATTTTCGCGCGGCGTTAATCAAATACGGGGACAAAATTAATCTGTCTGGACCGCCACCCCTTTACGAGTCCAAGCCAATTTCATACAATAACACATCACATTTTGTCGGTCCATAATAGAAACGTATACTCGTTTGTTTGTGCTCGTTTATAATTTATTCAATTTCGTATTTCCATTCGTGACATTTTTGCTGGATATTATAAAATATCAGGATGTTAAATATCGGGTGAGATTTTTTTAACGAGACAGGAAAATAAGTTTTTGACAGGAATGTCTCAGGCATGTTACATGGAGTCAAAAACTATAGCATAGTAAAAAAGAATGTGTTAGAAATCCTTAGGTAATATGAAAAAAAAAACACCATTATATTATTTATTCCTTCCTCCATAAATAGAAGATTTCGAAAAATTTAACACCTTGTATTACCTTTGCTATAGGTAAGAAGTATGCCCATGATTTCTGATCCATGTCGTATTCTTCTCTTCCAGTTTTAGCAGTATTAAATTTAAAAAACTGGTCAAGTGCGAGTCGAGCACGCACACTGAGGGTCCCGTACCACCACAAAATAACATAATTATCAATTTCAAAACTTTTAAAAACATTTTAAAGTCGTTAAAATAAGTAAAATATGGAATTTTGATTCGGTTAAAGAAATGATAAGGTTATCCAAGTAACCGAATTACCAGAAAACATACTTGGAACTACAGAAACCCAGATTGTAAAAATCAGGGAAAACCCGATTGTTACAATCTATGTCAAGATAGTCAAGATACCAGTTGGTAGTGAACCTGCCTTCTGCGCTTGTGAGCATGGATTCGATTCCTGCCTAGGACAAACATTTATGTGTTGAACATTTGTGTTTGTTCTATATCTATTTAAATATGTATTTAAAACTATATGTGTATGTATATCAGTCTCAGGCAGCTATATCACAAGCTTTGCTTAGTTTGGGGTCAGATGACCGTGAGTGAAAAAATTACCGTTTTTTTTTAATGTCTTCAAAATAATCACGAGTGAATCGGTTTCTTCTAGGCAAGCGTGCTCCATCGTAGAACGCATCATCGCTAGCAGGCGAGTTGGTGGTCAAGCGCAAGACTATACATAATAAATAAAAAAACATTCAGGCAGCGCATTCCACAGGCTAATAGAAATTGATGAGTACAAATTCAAGCAACTACATCAGGTTTTTGTTCGGTCTTTTAAATATGTTCGTTTCAATGAACGAAACATTCTTCGTACTAGGTCTGTATAGGCTAAAAACTAGGGCACCGATTATCCATAATTTCAGACTGATGGTAGCCCTAATATTTCAATATCGGAATAAAGGGTGAAATTCAAAGCAAATAGGTAAATTTGATTGGATTTCATGGAACTTTTTACGATCCACGTTTACATCTGATTCAATAAAACGATCCTTTGATTTTTCCGATGTTTTTTTAAATTTTTATTTATAAGGGTAGATGTACTTTGAATTTAAATGTTATTTACTATGGAAACTGTTATTATAATATACCAAGAGCTTTCAGGTGCTTCTTAGGAAGGCTTAAAGGTAAATTACCAAGTGATTTCGAACGTTTCCAGGACCTCAAAGCTACTCATGATAGGAAATGAGAGCCTAGAGACGGTTGATAGTTACGTGTATCTTGGTCATACTCTAGGTTTTGGCATAGAACATCAATCAAGTCTTCAGGTATATAACAGCTTGGGTGGGCAGCATTAAAAACTTAACGACATCTTCAAGTCAACCAATGTGTCCTACCCACCATGACTTGTGGTGCCGAACCATGGACGCTCACACATGAGGCTTTGTATAAAATCAAGGTAGCACAAAGAGCCATTATAGACATCAAACTACAAGACTGAGTTCGTAATACTGAAATTCGGTGAAAAATAAAATTCCGAGATGGTGGAATTGTGGTAATGAAATTAAAGTGGAGCTGGGCAGGACACGTTGCTGGGCGCAGTGATGACCAGGCGGTATAGGTTTTGACAGAGTTGTGGCTGAGGTAAGGTAAGCGAAGCGTTGATCGTCTAGCTGCAAGATGGATCGACAATATTGACGCAGACCGAATTCAATTAGCACAAGATACATGGAATGGCAAGAGAGAGCGAGATGCCTATACTCAACAGTGCTACTACCACTGTGGATGATGATGATGGAATCAGATAAGTGTTACACACATATTTTTTATTATATGTGAATTATTAATACTATTGTTAGAGTAAACGGTTTAATCCTCCTTGCGTAATTCCCGTTTATTAAAGACTAGCGGTCCGGCTTCGCACGTGTATAGATTATAGCATAATTATGTCACCCAGGGATAGAGTAGCTTCCAAACAGTGAAAAAAAATTTCAAATCGGTTCAGTAGTTTCGGAGCCTATTCAATGCAAACAAACAAGCATTTCCTCTTTATAATATTAGTATAGAAGTATAAACAAATCATGTATAGAAAATATATTTAATTTTTAAGGTAGGTATGTCTATCAGACTATTAATTTTATTAGGCAAATTTAGCTTTGATAATGTTGCTAGAAGTGTTAAAAGTTACAAAATTATGTGAAACATTGCGAAACGAATTTCTCGGTATGCAAAATAAACTGCGTATAAAGATGGAAAGAGTAATCTAGTCAATACTGCTGAGCAAAATATACCTACAGTTAAAACCTCTCAAACAGGAATCTAAAAAACGAATGGCTACTTTCAGCGTTTGAAAATAACCGGATAAGTCATTAAAAGTGCCGACGGAGCGTAAGAATAAAGGGAACCCGGTAAAGTGGTCGAATTCAGTCGAAGCCCGTTCCTTATCGAAACTTGGGTATGGTTCTTCCAGCGAACACTTACTAAACTTTTCTTTGCTAAAAGTAGAACTTCAAATTTCTTGAATAGTTATTCAACTTTATGATATAGGAGCTTCAATAGTTTCGCTTATATATTACGAATAACTAAGTTAAATCATCTATACTATACAATAATAATATAAAGAGGAAAGATTTGATTGTTTGTTTGTTTGCATTGAATAGGCTCCGAAACTACTGAACCGATTTGAATGATTCTTTCACTGTTGGGAAGCTACACTATCCCCGGGTAACATAAGCTATATTATATTTTTTTTTAAATAGGGATCCTTACTAAAACTCTAATAATGTAACCCAAGGTGTAAAAAATAAGCTTTACAATTTTGACGTTGCGTGTTTGACAGTTCTAAGACAGGACAACATCTGTCAGGTCAGCTAGTAATTTATATAATTGTGTTATACCTAATGGTTTGTGGTGGGTTTGTTATTAGTTCATCATCATCATCATAATCAGCCTTTGAACAGTCCACTATTGGATTTTTAGCCTACCCCCGAAAGGGTGTTTGAGCCATATCCACCACGCTGGTCCAGTGCGGTGTGGTGCAGTGTGGCTAAGAGTTTACAGTGGAACAAATCGGCGTTTGAACAAATTTATGTTTGTACTTATGTTTTTTTCGAGGATAACTTGAGTACCGTTCATTCGATCTTCATGAAATTTTGTAGGCAAGTATTTCAAGTAAATATAATTTTTAAGTTCGTATATGAGGTAAGGGTTATAAAGATATTAAAATAACAAAGCTATAAAATACCCACCATTGGTTAAAATAAAGGTGTTCCTATTGTTCCTAATGAATCCGGAATAGAGGATTCGATCCCGGGATCCCGGACCTCGGGGTCCCGGGATCCCGGTCATATTTTAGTCCCGTAATTATTGGGATCAAAATGAATGAATCCCGGGATTTTCGGAATTGAATATTTTTTAAATAAGTCAATAATAATGTGCGTGAAACGAAACGCACTTACCTTGATTTGACATTTTGACAGCCATCTTGTTTACACAGCTGATTTCATTTGTTTTTGCTAACGACCGGTACCGGATTATGCGTAAAAGTGTGAAAAAATTAAAGAAGCAGATGAGACGTTGGATGCGTTGTTATTCCTTAGATTTTATTCTCGTGGTTTAAATAAGTATTTTATAAATTTTCAGGTCAATTTAATTTAAAAATATGAAGTACCTATAAAAAATTAGTCTTTAGCATGTACTTAGTCTTTTTTATAGTTTATCGAAATAAGTCTAATGAAGTTGATTTTTTAAAGCTTATTGTTAGTTTAATAAATTATTTACAGAAGTGCCTCGTTTGTTTATTTTATAAGAAACTTTTTGAAGATTTAAAACTTTAATATTCTATGTCCTCACAAAACTAAAAGATAAATAAATAAAAATATTTTGATATGTTTTACTGTATTTTTGTTATCACTTTCCATTACGAATACAATCCCGGGACTATCCCGGGATCGAACCCTCTAATCCGAAATGAACTTATTTTGTACAAAATTAAATAAAGTCAGTATGACTGAAGTGAAAATAGTCATTTGATTTTTCAATCAAGATCAGTAGGTTGGCAGTCTATGGAGTGGGTGTACCTTAGTATAGGTAAAGTAAAAGCTTATGAGGTCTCAGTTCGGGGCGAACTACTAGTTATAACATAGATTATCTTTAGAATGACACTAACAATAATTCCGAGAAGCTGGACTGTGGAATGCACTGCTTGAATGAGTGTTCTCTTCAAACATAGGATAGCGTAGTAACTAATTTATTAGGGATCAATAACTAATGTATTTACCAAGTATATTACTTTACTCTATTATAAAAAATAAAATAAAAAACAACAACAAATTAAAACCTTACTATCATTCTATCAAACCGCTACCAGTGGGAACTGTTCCCAAAATGCTGGCCCCAATACCACGTTGTATGGCGATGCTCACCCTTTGAGCAAAGTAGAGGCCGTAGTAGGGTAGTACAATATTATCGTTCGTGTTCAAATGTCTCCATGATTCACCCACTTTTTTCACCATACCGCATATACAAAAACTGTACCTAAGTACGGCGTACTTACTAATTTTCACGAACACTAAGACAGCAATTTGAGACAACTTATCTATTTATACATAATAAAAATGAATCCCTATTTACCTTGGTCACGTCACTCCATAACTTGAGAACGAATTTATATTGATTTCATTCATTTTGTAACATAAGGGAGCAAAATAATATTTTTACGGCGAGGGCGCTTTTTTGAATCCAAAGTGAAGTGAGGGATTCTACGCGAGGGATTCAAAGTACGTCGCCCGAGCCAAAAAAATATTTTGCGCCCGAGTGATACACTCTAATTTTCATCACCCACTATGAGAAAATAAAAGGCGCCTCATATTTTATTGTAATATTTTTATTTAATAAAACATAGAGTAACAACTAAATTAAAAAAAAAATAGTATCTAATAATAAAACAACTAAAAACGTATATTTCCATTTGATATATTTTCGCAATTATGAAAATTTATTGTTACTCAAAACCATAAATTTCTAACAATTCCTGAAAATTTACAAACACGCAGGCTGTAGTCGCGCGTTTTTAATTTTATTTCTTTTTTTTATTCAGCTGGCGGCGCGACTATGGGCCGTCGTACCAGCCAGTCTTTATTCAAACAATATTTGCGTTCGATTTCTTTGGCGCTGAACACTAAGATGTTCCAAATTCAAAAAGTGCGCAGCAAAGATAATTGCGGCACACTTAGAAAGAGGATTAAAAACTCATTACTGCCCGCTAAAAGTTTCTTATAGAAAACCTTTTCGAATAGATGGGATGAAAAGTTATCAAATATTGTAGAAGGTTCTAATGGAAAGAAAAATTGCGAAAATTGCGCAGAAAATGGGAAAATTTCAGAAAACTTAACGATTTTAGCTTCGCGCATTTGACAGTTCTAAGAAAGGACGTCTGTCGGGTCAGCTAGTATTATAATATTTATAATCTAGTGTCTTTAAGTCCAATTTAAAGTATTTTTTTTTATCCAATAGACTCCAAAATCGTTCATCGGGTCACTATAATGAGAAGTCTCACCGTTTCGATTGGCCGCCCCTTTCGTCCCGAGGCCAATTCACTTCTCTTTATATTCTTTTAAGCTTCTATCTTGGCTTTAAAGAAACTGCTACCGTCCGCTTGAATACAAAGCTGTGTGCACACGGCACAAAGTTGGTGGAGTTTTCACTTGCGCCTTTGGACGCTGAGCAATATTTTGGAAGGTGGTTACGTACATAGTGAGTTTTCTTAAAGACGCCTGAAGTTTCTACGTGGCTAGATGTTTATAATTTTAAGCAGATTTATGAGTATGCTTTAAGATATTTCTAGGTAGTAAAGGCCAAGTAAACTTGTACTTATTAATTATTTAAACGTTTTGTATGGGTTCAATAAAACTCATAAGGCAAATGGTAGGTAGGTACATATTAAATAATATTCTCTGAAAACTATAATTATCTCATTTGTGTTAGACTATGTTAGACTAATCGAATTAACAATAACATTAATTATAAATTAGGATAATTAACTTAATTGACATACGAGAACTTTCCCCCTAACTACCCTCCGTCTACTTGTTTCCCCTCAGTCTAGTTAGTAAAGTTTTAATTTTGTTTTGTTTAATATAAAGTGCAGTAAATTATAACGCATTAAAGGGTATGCTAATAACGCCGACTGCCTCGCTTATGGAGGCTGTCGAAATTAATAGCACGAATAGAGATGTCCTAGCTAAAACTATCGATATCGTTGAATTTCGCATAAAAATTTAAGTGGCATGCAAAGAGAATAATTTGCTAAATTTAGATTCATCACGATTAAATAAATTTTACTAATTAAAGGTGGGAGTGGAACAAAAGAAGGACAGCCACAGGAAAATAGTAAGATGAACCAATTTTAGGCGTACAAAACTGCGAGCAAGTTAAATAACTATAATTGGGAATCAGGCTAAATGTGGTGGACTTTTGCTTTTTAATTTAGCTCTTAACTATTGATTACCTACTTCAGGGAATCTGACTAAATGTAGTAGTCTTTTGTTTTTCGATTTATCCATTGATTATTTATTACTTTAGGAAATTTTGGTTAAATGTAAGAGCCTTTTGTTTTCAATTTATGCCTTAGCTATTTATCACTTCAGGGAATCTGGCTAAACGTATTAGACATTTGCTTTTCAGCTTAGCCCTTAATTATTCCTTACCTTTTATTCATGATAGGCTTGCGTTTGCGTGGAAAGACGCAGACTAGAATTCTAACACGTAGGTTATCTAGGTATAACCTGGTTATCTCACCACATCGCTACATCGATAGATTTAGTTTGAAACACAGCACTAGTTGATCTTTAGGGACGCGCTGGGGCGTAAGGGGGATTTCCGTCACTTGAGGCTGTCTCGCTAATATAGCTGTCCTCGCTCGGGGCCGTCCCTGCTCGGCCCAGGGAGAAACTCATTAAAATTACACACGAGTTCAAAAACAAGAATTACCTGGACAAGTTGTGAGAGACAGGATTGCAATGTTACTTTTTTTATTACGCAAATTTCGTTCTAATTTTATGTTGTATGTTGTCGTTTCTTGTGGTGGTTGTGATTCTCGCCCTATGCTAAAGAAGAGTTCAATAAACCAGCCAATTACGAGTCAGGCTCGCGCATTGAAGGTTTCGTACACCACAAAATACAAAAAGTTGTGCAAAAAGACAACATCACGCCCAGGTGACCCATCCAAGTACCGACCGCGTCAGACGTTGCTTAGCTTGGGAGCGAACCTAAATTAATCACCAACTCGCACTTTGCCATTAATTATTTATTGTTATACTTTAGAGTATGTACTATAGTCATGCCAAGTTTGATGCTTGTACGTATTTCTGTACTAGTCGTCTTTAGAAATATTGAAGAACAAATCAATGCCTTGTAGGTTCAGTAAAAAATATAGATAACTAGAAGCCGCAAGGCATAGCTAGTAAACAATAAAGCCAGGCAATCTCTGTCCCGCGGGCATTGGCGCCGTCTTGGAGTTTGCAATGAATTCGTTCTGAGAAATTATTACTTTATGACGTCCATAGAGCTCGGCGGCCTGCTTTGCATTGATTATGAAGTACAAGATAGAACTAAGTTTTTATTCTAGAAGAGTCTATTTTAATAATTTTTGGTGAGAATAAGATATTAATGTCTTTCCCAATACACTTTATACAAGTGCAGGATAATATACCTATATATATGACAGACACTTTTAACGGATTCTATAAAATTCTAAAAAAATATTAATTTCAATGTTTTTATTTATTCTAGAAGAGTCTACTTGAATATTTGGACTGAGAATGAGACTCTAATTTCAATTTAAAGGGGATTTCCTTCCTAACACGCTTTATTGGTTTTGAAGTGCAGTAAACTATTAAGTATTTATTTATTCTACATGTTTTTCAAATAATAATATATTCAAATGAGATAGAATGTCCTTCCCAATTAACTCACTGAAAATAGAACAGAAGGTTGGTATAAAATTCAAACTATTTATGAGTTTTTATGAAAACTTTTGAACATAATTATCATCATCATAATTTATATTAGATAAGATTAGATTATTCAATTTAAATTCCTATAATTTCTTAATTTAAGATAAAGTTAATACAATTATTAAATAAAATTAAATAACTTACGTGAGGCCCTAGCTCCAACAGTATAGGATACCCCGAGTTTCTGGCAGCCAGTTCTATTCAAGGGTGCATGCGAGAATGTGCACATACATGCTATTCAATGTTTTTCATTTATTTATCAACTGATCAGAAGTATTGCGAGTTTTTTTTTTAATAGTTTATTTTGATTCTCCACGGACTTCTGGGTCCGTGCCTTTTGTCAACTTTTACAATTTATTTTTTTAACTAGTTCTGGTGTTACATAAAACTAATGACTATACAAGAGGAATATACAAATTATAAAATCTTATTACTATGTTGCGTGTATACGCCGAGCAGTCCAGCTCCCGCTAGCAGCACCCGTTCACGAGTTGACGCGTGTGCCAGCCATCGCTCTCCTCGCCATGTTTGAGGGAAGAGGGCGACCCGCCACACGACGCCGCCGCAAGAAGGAGCCTTTAGGTGAGCGTGAGTGCTCTGGGTATACACACAATACTTAAAACTACAATTATGTTTACATACTATTACAATGCTGTAATTTATATTATTATCCTATCACAGCGATTTCTTTTCTTCGTATTGCGTATTATATAGTATTGCGAGTTTAATTGTTAAGTGAAGGTTAGTGTTGTGAATTTGATTGTGTTAAAATAATAATAATGTAATAAAATAATTGTAATTTCTCTTTCACGCAGTAACAGAAGAATGAGTTGACGTGATTTTTGCATAAAGATACTTAGTGTAGTTTGTGCGAAGAGTGATATAGGATATTACGTTTTATCCCTGATAAATGTGCGGTTTCTTAATGATCGTCTACGTGGTTTAAACCGAAGAAAGCAGCTATTTTGTCATAAATATTGCACTGAAGATTTTAACAGTGGTACCATGACTATATTACCAATTACCATGTTCTGTGGGAGTGAACAATAGAGCATGTTAAGGGCTCCAATATATTGCAGAGACAATTGACGCACCAATAGGCCTCCTCAATAGGTTACACGATCAATGTTGGCAATAAATTATGCCTAATGCAAGCTACTCTATGAGCTTATGACAGTTATGATGATAGACTAACTAAAACTATGATTTAGAATTGCTTTACATAATTAGGTACTCAGTAAAACAATAACAAATTTTTGATATCTGAAACGACGCAAAACCAAGAGATGTTTATTGTGTACATGACTTTTACCAATTTTTTTTTTTTTCTACCAAACAAAAACAAAATAAATATTTAAATTAGCGCTCTGAATGGTAATCACTTGACTTGGTCTCAAAAATAATAAAGGCATGGAACAAAAAAGTTGGTAATTTTGTGTGAAAAAGCTGCTTATTTAAATTAATTTAAATTAACCTTAAATACTAATGTATTACATTTAATTTGCTGTTATTTAATAATGAATGTTAATTAATTATTAATTAATATAGTTCGGCAAATTGACATAGTCGGTCGTTGTGGAACATTCCTAACTACAATTGTACTACAATAACTGCATTGACAAACTTTGGAATAGACAAATTAGTTAGTAGAAATCCATTTGTGGCGTACATTGGGCCAAGAGAGAACGCCGGCGCCCGCCTGAAGATATTGCAAACGTAATAAGCAGAGAAACGTGCACCACGAGATTGCTTCCACTTGAACCAATACAATGTGCTGAGAATTAGAGGATCCTGTCAACTGGAACTATCATAGGAATCGTGGCGCTTACCACAATTCCTATTATTGTTCCGGTTTATAATAAAATTACCATACAAGCAACTTGTTTTTTTACCTCTGTTTTATAAAATAATTATCAATACAAAAAATTCACCGGCCAAGTGCCAGTCAGGTTTGTGCACTGAGGGTTCCATACCATCACAAAATACCAAAAATAAGGTAAAAAGGGCAACATCACGCCATCCAATGTGGCCAATTATTTTTAAAGGGGAACCTCACCTAAACCATAAACGTTTATAATTGAGAACCTCCGCTTATGAAGCCGGTTAAATCATCTCTCAAGATTTTTGTAAATGTATGCCTCCCAGAATATCCAGTATCCATATCCATATCTAAACCCTTGTCTATATTAGTTGTTGGGTCCCTAATAGTATATTTGAGATTCATTTTAAAAAAAAATACAACAAACACAACTTGGATAAAATTTTCAAGCATTGGCGCTGCTAGAAATAAATAATTACATGATTTTGGCTCGCGTTTTTGTGTAACTATTTTAAGGTTATCAAGGATTCTATGGTATAATATATACCTAGCTTTGAAACCAAGGATGTGTGTCCGACCATCCATATCGCTCAAAGGAGAATCCTGAATTAGGATTACCTGGGTCACCTAGACACATCGAGCAACTAACCCGAGAGAGAGGTTACCGGTCGGTCCGATTTCGTAACTGGTGAGTGATTTTGCACAAATAAATATCAGACCGCACTACCGACCAAAAGCTAGATCTGTGCATCATCATCATCAGCCAGAAGACGTCCACTGCTGAACATAGGCCTACCCCTTTAACCTCTACACTGAACGACAGCCTACCATCTGGATGCCCGCGACTCTCACAATGTCGTCGGTCCATCTAATGGAAGGCCTACCTAAGGTGCATCTTTCGATCCGTGGTCTCTACCCAAGAACCTTTCTTCCCCATCGGATAGCGGTTCTTCAAGCGGCCTGCCCATTGCCACTTCAACTTGCAAATTTTAATAGCTATGTCGGTGACCTGTGCATAATTAGATGTGTGCAAATATCCTAAATTTCTCACAATATCTGTCATTGCAATTTAAATGACGCAAAGCTTTCTAGCCAAGCTTCCAAGAGTCCATCAAGATTCGACCAAAATAAAATGATTGGACGGGCCATAGCCATTGAAAATGCTCACTAAAACGAGTCAAAACCGTCGGATATTATACTTCAACACCTAATTATAACCATGTACAATACATTTAAAAAAAAAAAAAAAAAAAGAAAAAAAAAAAAAAAAAAAATAGATAGCGATTTTTTGTTGTGTATTTACACTTCGGGAAAGCACACTAAGATATGATTTTGTCAGATATTTCGTTATCATGTAACAATAGTCTTGTGTTGCACTTCCTATTGCTAGAGACCAACTAAGACGAAGTGAGCGCCAGCGCTCATTTTATAATCTTCAAAATGACCTTCTTCTGGGCCCATCCATACATTTTAATTTAGTCGAAGCCATCAAGTGGTGTGGGAAAAATAGTAGAAGTTAAGTTTGTATTGAGGAAAATTGGTGGAATTAATTTCAAACAAACCAAAATGTCATTGCTTCTCTTTGGGATATTTGCTCGAAGCCTAGACACATGCAATATCCCTAAGCTGATTACGCAAATATTTGTCACATAGCATCTTGTGGACACTTTGTCCACTACATCCTACATGGACCGTGTTTCATTTCAGAGTTTACCATAATCTTGAGTACCTGTTTAAAAAACACAGGTGACATTGAACCGATACTAAAAAAAACATACATTGTTTGTGTTATTTGTGTAAATAAAATAAAAGCATATGGAAAAGCCTAGTGTAAAAAAAAAAGTCCTGTTTATTGGTATGTTAAATACCGTAAAAAACTGTTAAAAATTTAAATATGGAAACTCTTTCTGTCAAACCATATTGTTACTACACCTTCATTTTCAAACAGAATTCGTAGACACATTCAAGATCAAACATATCAACGAAGTGCAATGGAAATATAATCATGCATGTATCTGTTTCATAGTATGGTCTCTTATTTACACTTGTGAGTTCGAGTCAAAGGGGTTTCCTGTACCTGCCGTTTTAATTTGAATATTCACGCCGCGGTGATGTTTGGTTATCATAGTAGAGGATCAGCGCTCGTATTTGAGGGTGTTTCTGAAAGAGGTTATGTCAATTTAAAACGACCTCTTTTACTTGTAGGTATGAAGGTTCTCAGATGGAATGTTTAGCGTTGAGAGGTATTTTATGCAAAGATACCCTACTACACCCTACTTGATATACCCTGATATACCCTACTTGATTTTATGTTAATTTTCTTAATTTTTAAGAAAATAATTTTTAATGGGGCAGAAGGGGGTTGAAATATTACGCGGGCAACAGCTAATAGTATATATAATATACAAGTATTCCTAATTAACTAGACTTATTAGACTTTTTGATCGGTTGTTTTTAGTTAAGTTGTTTTTATAGGCAAGCGTGCTCCATCGTAGATCGCTGCATCATCGCGATGAGGTGGCGGTCAATCTCAAACCTATTATTAAAAATAATACCATTTAATCCGAAAGAAACTTTTATGTTTGAAGGGATGTTCCACACATTAGGAAGTTAGACAATAAAAAAATATGATCAGCAGGATTTGAACCTTCGCTTTTCGGGTTTACTTCCCGAGCACTCTAACCGCTAAGCCACGTCCACCCCCTTATTCAATTTTAAAACCAAAAAATATTAAAAATACCATTTAATAAAAGTATGAAAATAATATATTGGCATTTTAATTTTTAAATAGCGCAAGTAAGTGCCATTATTAACTTTACAAAATACAAGCTAACAATAACACAAAAATAATAGTTAAAAATAATAGCTGCCCATAGACCGTTGAAGGTCTAAAGACAATCCAAATACTCAAGCCCTCTATCAGTTGGCAGCGTACCCAGCATGCTGGTGGCATTACCACGCTGACTTATGCGTTGAACCAGAAACACGCCAGCATTTTAATTATTTCATAATTTACTCTTCCCTCCTAAAATACTGTGCCCAACTTACTCGTTATTATTTTATTACTACCTTGTACTGTATGGAAACATATCACGTACTCTATTTAAAATACACAATAAAGTCTGCAATAATTTCTAGAATATTTTTTCAACAAACAGAAAATAATAAACAATAGTAGAGTTACTGCAGTACGCAGTTTGCAATTGTGCGCGCCAACGCGTCCGCGTCAAAGCCTCAAAGCCACCGCTCTACAATAGAAATTATTCCCCCTAAGTATTGTATGTAAATACAAAAATACTCATATACGTGACGTTGAGTGATATCCCGACGGCGCGCACCTCATTGTCTGCCAACTGAAAGAGATTGCACAATATGGAATACTTCGCCGAAGCGTTGGCACATTGAAGCGTGTCTATTGATGTCTATCTTCAACTTAAATTTTCATATCGATCGGAATACTGCATTTCAGGGATAGAGGTTAATATAGTTTGCGCTGAATAATTTACTTAGTCAGGCTTAGTATCAAAATTAGTTCAGTAGGCTCTGACAGGCAAAACCAATTTACTGCTATAAATGTTTGATCCAATTTTAAAGAAGGTAAATCTTTATAACTACTTAACTATTTTTGATGTATTGATTTTTATTTGTGACTTAATTGTGTGTGAAATGTGACCTGAATATTATAAATTGTCTACTGTTTTGCTGTGTATGGGTTATAAGTACCTGAAATAAATGAATTTATTTATTTATATTTATTTATTGGCCGAGCGACTAACCCTAATATTTGATTGAAAGAATTTATACGCAACCGAAAATAAAGAGCGAGTCACACCGAGTATATTTTTTGTTCATAATTATACGGGAATTACTTACGCAAGCACGACCCCGATCCCACAGTGGATTATATCAGCTAAAGCAGTAGGTGAATGCGCGCGCGCGCGCGTGTGTGTGTGTGTGTGTGTGTGTGTGTGTGTGTGTGTGTTGTCAGTGTAGAAAAGTAAAATAATATCAAATTTCTTAAAACCCGATAGTAGCAATCCTATTCCTGTGACGGACAGTAGGTATTGAATTCAAGGAAGTACCCGAGTCAAACTACTGCTTTAGCTTCTATAATCTACCGTGGCGATACGAAACCGTTTACACACTACCTTTAAAGCCTTTTATGACCACCGAACCAAATACCACCGAATGCGGTTGAAAATAATTTTATTCCTATAGAGGAATAACTGGCTTAATCTTATGTAAGTAATTCCTGTATAAAATAAACAAAACTTTGCACTACTTTTTGTATTTTGTGGTAGTACGGAATCCTCAGTGCACGAGCCCAACAAGCGATTGGTTGGTTTATTTGTATTCGTTCAGCATTTTTTCTATATCATGTTTTAAATGTTTATCGGGACTTATCACGTATTATTTAATTTAGGTAAAAAATATGTACCTTTCGCTCGACGTTTCGACCATGTTACAATGGCCGTGGTCACGAGCCGACTGAAAACTGCGGGTGAGTCCGGTGAGAAGAGCGGGTGTTTTGTTCTCCTACCCTCACTTGATCTTGAAAAATAGCAGGGTTGTCACTACGACACACAACACTGACTGTATCGGTAAATGTCCTAGTACCTACACCGCGGTTCTATATCTTCAAACATTTTGAAATGCGCGAGCGAGACTCACGTTGCATAGACTCTTAACAACACCATTTGTCATCTTACGTCTAGGTACCTAAAATTACAAGTTTTATTTTCGCTGTTCCTAAAAGCCTCGTTTAGCAGCCAAGACTTCGTAATCCATGTCATTAATCACCTATCAGTGGAGCGTGATAAGACTGATCTACGAACGCGTAGATTCGCGAAGAAATTGTTTATTTGCGGTTTTCCTTCTGGCTTCATTCAGATAAATGTGGACCAATTAGCTCTACGAATCTAGATGAAACCTCTTGGTAAAGAATACATAAATATAATAAAATATAATAAGGGTAAGTAACAATTTTTTTTTGTGACTTCAAAAAGGAGGAATGTTCTGAATTCAATCCATATATTTTTATAACAAAAATTACAGCGTATTTAGGACGGTCAACAGGACGTCGCTTGGCAGGGCGTCTCAATTTCAGAATCAGGGTCTGACGCTGTGGAACCTATTTGCGTGAGCTCTAGCAAACTCATGCCACATTTTAGAGTGACATTGCTTATTGTCAGAGGGCAAGATGCACTTCTATTTTAAACACAGACATCTTGACATATTATAGTTAAGACGGGGAAAATTAACTTTTTAATGCCATGAACTCAGTGGTCCTAACCAGTATATTGCGCACCGGTGTGAAGTCAGTAGCTCGCTGACATCGTTGCTTGCTACGCGTTCCGTATCCGTAATTCTTGAGAACGAATAGGCACGTAAATACAATTATTCAAACGCTTTTTTCTTATAATAAGTAATTTAGTTTTGGTATTTTATTATTTTAAATAAGTATAATTTTTTGTGTTAATAATTACTCTAATGATCATATAAAAAATTAACAAAGACAATATCTGAGTTAATGATTACCGGTTAATTGAGTTATGTACGCTTGATATACAATAACAATGCTTCAGTTAGATACACTTTATGGTAACGTGCTTACCAAAATATGATACAACTATGAAAACTAAAAAAAACTGTCAGCAAAAAAAATACTCACAAGATGGCCAACTTCCCTGCCAATGGATCACGCCTTGAAAAATAAAATATGGCATTTCGTTCCGCAGAACCGAGCTGTCAACCCGATGATGTATTTGAGCGTTTTCATGGTGGCTTGGGGCGGTTTGTCAACGTCCCAAGTAGGGGTCATCGCTCATGGTACCCTAGTGCATGCTGCCTCTAAGATTTATGAATATTGATGCATGTTGGCATAATATGAAAGAAAAAAAAAACAAGAACAGGTTGCTTTATTATTTACTTATCTATAGTTAACAACTTAGTAGTTATTACGATTCATCTGTATTTGTAAGTATTGCTTTGGTCATGAAGGCGATATCACCTAACTTTAACAAACGGCATCGATTCTGATGCACTCTAAATTTAACTAAACTAAATTTGACAGCTCTAAAATTGTTGCCATCCTTCTCTCACGTATTAAAATGAAAAGAGAGGCAGATAATTTTAGTCCTGTCAGATTGGTTTAGGTTAGTGAGTGACAGTGATGTATGGTGACTATATACGGTAGAGTGTCCAACAGAGTATTTAATTCCAATGTGTGAAAAAAAGGTGGCAATAATTTTATGGCTAATAAATTAAATTAGTTTTGGAAATAGATAGATCGCAAAAACGACGTCATTGTTTTATTTCAATGGGTAAATACTTTACTATTGTATAGGTACCTATATTAATCTATAAGTTATTTTATAGATAACCAAATGCACCCGAAGAGTTGATCCATCCAAACAGACGACCCTTAGGTCACCCCTGGACCCGGTGGTGCAACGAGCTCGTGAGGTTTCATAAATATTGGACAGCGCTGGCTCAGGACAGATACACGTCGAAGGAGTTTAGGGAGAGCTTTGTCCAGCAGTGGGACAATTGAAATCAAACTATTATAGTTGAGACGGTTTCCTACAGTAATCACACTAACATTCAACATTATCTGCCTATCATGCTCTGCTGGGACACAACCTTTCTCTCAGAGAGAGAGAGAGAGAGAGAGAGAGAGAGAGAGAGGATGGACAGATATCACTAGCGTTATAAATGCAAAATTTGTATGTAGGTAAGTGGTATGTTTGTCTACAGTAAACTCCGTAATAGCTCGACGGATAAATTAATAGGTAAAAACGGGACCCTCTTACTAAGTCTACGACGTCTGTTTGTCTGTCCGCCTGTCCTAATAAATAAGTCTAAAAGTAAAAACGAAACGGATAAACGTATTTTTTACGTATTTTTGTATCAGCTCTAATGCAAAAACGGTAAAACATAAAAGCGTCAAACTTGGCATGATTATAGTATGTACTCTAAAGTATAACAACAAATAATAAATAATGGTCAAGTGCAGTGTGGTGACAAATTTCTGTTGATTACCATGTTATACCTGGTAATTGGGTTTTTAATTGGATGGTCTCATTTTCTTTCATCAAATCGTAATGCCATATTTTTCAAATTTCAAGTCGTTTTTAAATTGATAATTGTTGTATTTTGTGGCGGTACGGAACCCTCAGTGCGCGAGCCTGACTCACACTTGGCCGGTTTCATTTTTATCCCAAATCATAAAACTGTGCGGCGTTGTTATTCATAAATAGTTCCAGAACAAAAGAGTATATTATAGCTATATACAAAGTTTCATGCAAATCCGTTTAGTTGTTGCAAAGGTCCCACTCACTCGCACAAATACTCATGAATGAGAATATAAATACAAGCTAAATATCACATGTCTTATTCATTCGTTCAATGACTGACTTATCACGAAATCTCGAAGATTACTTGACACACAAAGCTGAAATTTGGCAAGTCCGCAAAGTTTTTGAAAGAGACGATTTTTTAAAATCAAAGTTTATAATTATGAGAATCTTGCGTATGAAAACGAAGGCAAACACCTAGTCTTACATTATATTTGCAACTAGGTACATATACTAACCACTTACTTATCAAGCTTAAATGAACTTAACCGTCGGAAGAAGGAAATTTTTCAGCTTCAAGAAATCCCGAAGCTATTTGTTCAGCAGCAAAGCTTACAAGCTAATCCAAACAAATTCGCCCCTCATTATCGCCAGTCGAGGAGCCAAGGAAACCACAGTAGAGAGATGCAGTGTCTACGATTGCAAGCGCTCTTCTTGGACGGATCAAGCAATGCTTACTCTGGCTCTAAGCTGGCTTGGTAGTGGAACAAATGCGGATTCACTAGGTTTAATTCTGCTTTAGGGAGATATCTCACTACTAGTATAACATCATTAGAGACTAAAACAGATGTCGTAATCGCCCATCTAAAACCACTTTAATGAACCACAGTATAATGTGTATGGGACCGATTATTTACAACACTATACCGATTTCAATAAGGGATCTAAAATCTACTCAATTTAAAATAAAACTAATCTTTTAGTCAAGAAATGTCATTAAAGTTAGTGATTTTATAAATGATACATTTTAGTAATGACTGCAGTAGGTCAATTTGTTTATCATACAATAATAGTAATGTCAATCTGTTAACAATTTTATTATAATATTAATAACATCATATCTAAACATTTGAAATTGTTTCGACAGTTAATTCAATTAATACTTTTTATATAAATAATATTTACGGTATTTTTATACCATCTCTCTAGATTTGTACGCCTATAAACTAGGCAAAACATGATACAAAGTGACAAATATTTTAAACCACCTAATGTGCATGCGTTTTAAATGTGTGTATGATTTACTAGTGTTTTGTGCAAATAAATAATCTTTATCTTTATCTTTATCATGAATGGAACCATATTAAAAAGATATAAGGTTTTTTTTAAATCAGATAAGGCTCTTTGCCCTGTTAACGGCATATGTATTTCATCTCTAGAAGTCTCTTCAAGATTTTTGGTAGGTCTTATGTCATAGTGACGAGCTTTGCCGCGCAGGGTTTTGAACTGTCGAAACTCTAACTTCTAGGTGGCATTGAACGGTTTTTTACTAATAGGCTTGCGTTTGGGTCTACAATGGAGCACACTTGCCTAGAAGAAACCAATTCACATTACATATTATGGACAACCGTGACGCTTACCATCAGAAAAGCGAATTGTAGGTACGTTTCGTCTTACTGTTTAAAAAAAGCACATAGGTAACAAACAAAAAAATACCAATACTACAATAACCTCCAACAGTTGAACAAAATTGAGACAAACATTATAGACAGTGAAAATCGCTGTCTTTTACGATCTAAGTGTAAAAGATTCTTACTGCACGTAAATAAATTGAAAATTTTCACTCAGATAAGTCTCAAGCATTTCCCTAATATTTCGCTTTCAAGTTTAATATAGCTGTTTTACTTCAATAATTATTTTCATCGTGAGTCGCGAATTAAAGCTGAAATTCTCGCGTCGTACGCACGACATCTGGCGGGCGCACCTGCCATTCATAACTTTCCTTTTCAATAAATTCTACAGGAATACTCTGTTGTAGAGGAACAAACTCAATTGTGAGATTTGATATTATGTTTTAAGTGCGAGCGGCAAAAAGTAATATAGAATGTAAATTTATTACAAGCAAAATGTTGTACACGGTTATATACAGGAGTCGTAAGGCATTCATTAGAACGAGCATATACGACAAAACAAATGCAAACTAGTTCAGGATCCAGAGGCAAAGCCTCTGAGGCTTCACTATATAAAATGTACTGGTAACAGTACTAATAGTAATATTAGTTCCCAATAAAATGGTTGATTGATTGATTGATTGATATAAAAGAAACATATAATATAAATATATAAATAACAAATAAGGTAGTATAATGATAATGGTTTATCGCGTGTATTTTACATTATTTTAATTCGGTCACCTTTTTGAGTGGAAACCAGAAGATGGACCGAACCAGAAGATATAGTTTAGGTAGGCCTCAATAGCTAGATGAACCGATGATATCGTGAGAGTCACGGGCATCCAGTGGATGCAGATGGCAGGCTGTCGTTCAATATGGAAATCTAAGGGGAAGGTCTATGTTCAGCTGTAGACGTCGACTGGCTGATAATGATGATGATAAAGCGTGTTAATAAAAACATACCAAAAAGTATCATGTCAATGAGGACTAACGATGACCTTCTAAATAGAGCAGCAGCGTACACTGACTATTAAATAGGTTAGTTTGCATAACAATAGGTAAACTAAACGCAACGCAATTAAAATCATCAACGCCTACTTCACAAAAGAAAAGTTTATTACGACCCCCGCGGGTGAAGTCAGGTTTCTCGTTAAGAGGCAAACATTTGCAGAGTACGCGGCAACGTGTGAGCATGGGTAAATAATGAAGACTGCGCTCGTTACGAGATGAATGTTTGCGGACCACCAGCGGAAGTAATTAAGAGTTGCGGCAGACAGCGTTGTCAAAAAGTTTAACCTCACACAATTACGTAGTGTTCATGGATAGTCCATAGAGTGGACGCGCCGCAAAGTAACAAAACTTAGAATCTCCTTGTAGCACATCGTCAATTTTTGCATACATGCCAAATGCCTGCAAAATGTGGAATCAGCTACCTTCCGCGATGTCTCCGAGAAGCTACATGTTTTTTTTTACGCGGATAAGTCCGCCTTTGCCCACCTACTTGCTTGTTGGTAAGCGACGATGTGGTCGAAGATGAAGCACTCTTTCACGCAGCAACAGAGCATCGGATCGAGCTGATTTTTGCATAGGTATAATTCAATGGTCAGAGCTATATGTCATAAGCTACTTTTCATCATCATCATCATCATCATCATCACCATTTTTCATCACTATGCTGGTAAAACCGCGGGTCGCAGCTAGTAAAGAATATATTTTATATAATACATTTTGTTTTTACTATTAAATAGTTTTTTTTACTATAGTAATTTGGCTACCAGCTACATTACTAGACTTAAAATCTAGTAAAAGTGATCAGAATTTACCGTTTTCGTTCAGCTTCTTACAATTTTTGCAGCAACTGTCATACAAATTCTTTCAGCAGCCGCACTTTAGCAGGGATATACAATATATTTTCACCTAGTGCGTAAACCCACTATTTCCCAATCAATTTTAAGTAGGCCACAAATACTTACCTACATTTCTCTTCCACCACCATTTCGAGTTCCCGAAGATTTATAAAACCCATGTTGCAAGGAAAAATAGCTATATTTATCTTAATATACCGGCATTGGCCCGGTGACCGACGTAAGGGCCCGATAGAGTAATCCTGGGCGACCCACACTTCGTCACTGTCTGAAAACGTGCAAAGAAGTATACGAGTAATAGGCAAGTAAAAATTCAGATATTTTCAAGGTACATCCGTTTTCTCATACTGAAAACAACATTGCAATTTTCTTAAAGATAATTTATTTTCCAAAAATATGAATTATCTACATTTTAACAAAATAATTATATTAAAAGCACACTAAAATTCAAGTAGACAATTTGCAGACATTCCTGCGGTCCCACACTAGGCTCAAGCACGCTCAAGGCCCGTAGAATGGAGACCAACAAAACGAAAAACAATATAATTATTATTATTTTTAGGAAGCATCCTAGCGAATATTCAAAGTCACAATTATCCTAACAGTAAGTGTGTGTGTTTGCTAAAAAAATGCTAAATAAACCAATTTAGTGTACCGTTGTATCTATAGACACATTCTATAGACAAATATATTCAAAGATAACTTTGTACTCATCATTATAAACAACTTTAAAATGTTGCTTGGGACCAACACATATGATATCGCAAAAAAAAAAAAAAACATTTGTTCCATAGAACAATGACATTAACACTCAACAAAGTGTATAAAACAGCAGTTTTTTTTCGCTATGTTAGAGTCGGTTCCAGATAAAAAAAAGTTAATAAAAAGTTTTTTATGATGATTGCAATGATGTCCATCGTCAAGAGATAAACACGCCATATTGGCAAAAAAATATGTTTGCTGATTCTGATAAAGTTGAAACTTCAATCAACATCACAAATATAAAAAGTAATCACAGTTAAAAATTGCATAGCTTTCGTAAATTTTCATTTTTATTGAGTTGTAAAAGTGAATTGCAGCTTTGTGTGGCAAAGTAACGAATATTGATACTGTTTCTATGGTGTACTTTCTCTCACGATTCTCTCTATGATACTCACTGTTTCTGGAGTAACAACCATGTTCAATTTAAAGGTTTTAGCGGAAAATGTGTTTATTTAGCAGTCACTCTCCTTTACGTAATTTTTTTTTTACATCTAGTTTTTTTTTAATTCAGAAAGTGAACGATATGGACAGCCGTTTGTCAAGGTTAAGTTTTACTACTTGCTAGACATTAATAAACAGTTCAATGACATCTTGAGCAAAAAGCAGTGTGTTTCTTCTGTAGGGGAAAAAGTTGATGCATATTCATTATTCACCTACACATTAGAACTAATCGTTTCCCGCCTGTCCACTAAAGTGACCTAAAAATGTATTATAGCGCAGTCAAAGTCCTTTTTGAAGATATTCTTCGGTGTGTATACCGTCTTAGTGTTTATTGGTTTTGGGCTTTATAACATTCACGATTAATTATATACTTATGACGCGTATGAACAGTGATACCAGAAGTTAAACGACATTATGAGCAAGCACTTATTTAACCCTTACCCATCGCATCAATTTTGCAACATCAACGTAGCAAAAAACCTAATGGCTTCGGAAATCGAACATGGCTCCAAATGTCCCGCGTGATCATTTCTGTAACGCCTTTAGCAACACATTTTGCGTTAAAAACGATCGGCGATTTGTCTTAATAACCGGAATCGGTCCGGTCCGATATCCGTTCGGATAATCCCGACCCAGTCCTCAGTCATTGTCGAAATATTCTGGATATACAGACAGAATAGAACTTATGGTTTCTATATTTTGATACCATCCTCTTACGAGGGGCTAAAAGTTTTATATATATATATACGATTGGCCGATACCTACTAGCCTGATGTTAAGCGGCGTTGCGGCCGAGCATGAAACACGTTCATAATTTTTCATGTTTAACCAACATTCGAGGTGGTGGAATTTATGTGTGGATTGAAAGTGATGAAAATTCTTACTTTTCATCACTTTGTATATTTTATAGTGGTTAACCTTTTACCTTCGACACATTTTCATAAAACTAACTATTTTTACTTTGTTTATTGTAGCTAACGTAAAAACTGGGTAAAGCTGTACATAAAGTTTTTGGGTTATAGTTAAAAATATTTATACTTCTACTTAGCAAACATATTTGGTTCACTGACAGACATCGCACAGCCTAAACCGCTAGATCTAGAAGCCTAAAGTAAGAAACGTGAAAGTTGGTTCTTAGACTTCTGTTTAAACTATTCCCCTAGTAAGGGGTGAATGTGTATTGTAGTTTGATAGTTTTTAAAGTAAGAAATGTGGAAATTCGCGTTACTCAGTCACATAATTCATGTATTTTTACCAAGTTTTTATATATTTTTTTTTTTTTAATATTCTAATCTTAGTAGGTACCTATAGATAATGACAGCAAAAATCTTAAAATACGCCTGAGAAGAAGCCGATGAGAAATACCATCAGGCACACGGCAAGTACTAAATAAAATAGATAATAAAAATTTGATATTTGAACAAAATTTAGCTCTTTACAATTTTTACAGCAGTCAGTAGTATTTTGGATGTCACAACAAAGCCGTACTATCTATCAGCAAAGTAATTATCTCCAAAAACTCTACTGTTTTTATCACTTTATTCAAAGCATAGGCACTGATTCTCACTTCATATGCGCGGTACGCTAGCTGACCATAAGAGAGTCGATAAGGATTAGTCGACACATGTCGGATTTACTGCATGCGATACTATCGAAATGACATAATGCCTTGAAAATTTAACATTTACAAGTAAACCATTTCTACAAGGAATCGGGTTTGTCGTGACGCAAATAGAAATACCAATTTTGCGCTCTGCTCAGCGTGGGGTCAGTTTTGTTTGACCGCAACATTAAATATCAACAAGGATTCTCTAAGAAATAATCTTGATAAAAAATTAGACCAACGCAAACGTAACAAAAAAGTTTACTTTTTCAGAGCCGCAAAAAATGGCCTTGATTCCACTTGACATTGTACAAATAGAAATCCTGTACCTTATTACCATATTTGAGAAAACCCACACTTGACTTATTTTTATATCCGGCTGAAACTGACCTATTTCCTTTGCCGCATTTTGTACATTTTATAAAAACATAAAACATACCACCCTTATAAAGCTGTTTGTTTATAAGGAAGCCTTGGTGCGTGCGACCGGCCGTGAGTCCCCAACCGTAAGTAATGGAGAGGTCGGGGATATTTGCCCACCGCTCCGGCCTCCAGAAATCTTCAACGCATGAAATTTTCATCGTCAAGAACCTCCTATTGTGTGGAATCTCGAGAGGTGTTCAAGCCTATTGACATTTTAACATCTCAAGCTATGCGATCGATTCATGTTACGCATAGGGTTGATGGTCTTTGTATTTCTTTCTGTGAGTATATGTCACTTTACCAGTACCCAGCTGGTTCTAACAGAAGTTTAATTATACTATCACACAAATATTTTAATTGCAAATCTTTTTGTGTGTATGTATGTTTGTTTCAACTAAAATCGGTAATGGCAAAATGAATTTCAATTAAAATTTGGTATAGTGGCCATATTAAATACATTAAGAGTCTATGTTTCGTGCGTCCTTTATCTCATTCGTATAATATTTTTTTTAGAAATATTTATGTCTGAATATGCTTATGTGAAATCTAAGCCACAGTGACAATAACATTATGCATGTTCCGTAAATTTTTCATTTTGATTTGAACAATTTTTCATTGATAAATATCAATTCTAGTACAACCTGGGTATCTTCAAATCACGAGTGAAACGGTTTCTTGTAGGCAAGCTTGCTTCATCGTAGACCGCATCAGGCGAGTTGGCAGACAAACCAAACCCATTACTAAATTAAAAAAAGTACCTAATGTGTATTTGCTGCTCTGACGAGTTTTTTTTAACTTCTAATGAATTCCTGGAATAATATTAAACTTTATCATCAAATCTTTTTCCAAAACGTGAGCTTAAGTATTAATGAGCGCAGTTAACTTTGTAACCCTTACAAAATTAACGAGACATTGCTTCATAATTGCTTTAAACTAGGGTAGATAAAAACCCAAAAAGGGTCCCCTTTGTAACAAATCAAAGTTAAAATGGCCTAATAAAATGGCAGCGACCGAGAGAAACTTAGATACAATCCCCTCCTTATTAAAAACGGTTCATATAATGCACCTGGACAGTAGGAGTGGAAAAGTGGAGGAATCAGGGAAGGCGAGTGAAATAATTCGAGTCATAAATTCAAGTTTTATAACCGCGGAGCGTAACTACCGACGTCGTGGCGTGGTGGTAGAAGACGCAAGAATATAAACAGTAAGAGTATTTGAGCCAACAATTGCTTCACGCTCGTGTGCAGTATTCTTTTTATTTCTGCTAGCATTTTTTTTTAATTGCTGGGAGGAGGGCGTTATAGAATTAAGTTACCGTTAGAAGAAAATTTAGCGCTCAGTAAGCGCAGCGTAGGACGTCCACCCATAAGATGGACGATTGATCTAAAAGAGACCGCAGGGAAACGCTGGATGCAGGCCGCTTCCAACCGGCCCTTTTGGAGATCGATGGGGAGGAGGCGTATGTCCAGCAGCGAACGTCTTGTGGCTGAAATGATGATGATGATAGAAGAAATTTTACTGCAATCGGTCTTAAAATCCGCGACGATGCTTGCCTGCAGTGAATTAAACCCTTAACCTAATATTGGCACCTCTC
The DNA here is from genome assembly GCA_914767915.1 of Agriopis aurantiaria. NCBI lineage: Eukaryota > Metazoa > Arthropoda > Insecta > Lepidoptera > Geometridae > Agriopis > Agriopis aurantiaria. The sequence continues at coordinate 6,944,423 of OU611983.1, read as the reverse complement.
ACAAACGCCTACCAGCAGCAGTGCGGTCACAGCTGTGGGTGTTAATTGGCCTATACATAATACAGTCATTAATGTAAATAATAAAGATTTTCAAAGGCCAATATTATTATGATGCGCTAAGAACGTGACCGCTTCCAACCGGCCCTTTTGGAGATCGATGGGGGAGGCCTATGTCCAGCAGTGGACGTCCTACGGCTGAAATGATGATGATGATGATGATGATGAAGAACGTGATGTGATAAGAACTTAGAATCCTTGTCACAAACCCGGTGGTAGAGCAAACAGGAAATAATATAACATTAAGAACATACTTTCTGAAAGTAACATAGATATAAACTCTTTTTTATGCTCACCTAAAATAAAAGAAGAATAAAAAAAGGATTCCTTAATTTGCTAAAGAATCCCGAACTTTTACTAGGACTAAAGACCCAAAGTGTGTCTTGGGTCCTCACGGCTACCTCTTGACGCGGGCTCGGAAAAACGCTGACACAGCGCAGTGTGGAAAAACATGCGAACGTGAACTTTAACGCACCGAGATACGGTTTGCGGTCACGCAAGTTTTCACAATCATCTAAACAGAATCGCTCAACACAGGTAGCCGTATGACCCTTGACCTTCAATACTAAGAGATGCCACTTCTTCATGCTTTGTTGTCTCCTGCCACAGGACAGCGTGGAGCTTGCGGAGGTAATTTTCCACCAGAGCTCTCCAGCGGTATCGTGGGCTGAGCGGCTGAACGGTCATCGACCGTTTGTTTGTCTCAACTGGGAAAACTAAAAAGACTCTTTTTACTTGAGCAATCAGATAACACAGCACATAATACCACTATCTTATTGTGTTTCAGGTCCATAAAAATATAGCCAGTTTTTGTCCTTACGGGTAATATTTGGTAACTTCCATCTTGAAGAGGCAGATCGACATAATTTAACTTTTTCCTATTATCTTTATGCTGACGTCGTTAAGTGCCTCACTCACATATTGCGAAGCGAGCGTTTCTCTTATAATTTGGAAGAGACGTTCAAGTTCTTTGAAAGTTGGAATGTTTTGGCATTTTATTAGGATTTCAGAATGTGAACTATTCGACGGGCCTTTTTGTCTACAGTTCAAGCTTGATATTAGTTTTGTTTGATGTAGAGATCTATAACATTTCTAAATCATTACATTACTCTAGTTTTAAAAACAGTAAATAAAAATACAAAAAGACACGTATTCGAACATTCGGTATCGGTAAAATAATATATATTGCTGTAACATGATTTTTTTCATGGTGGCGCCAAAACTTAATAGCTTCTTTTTAACTGTAAGTTCCTTATCAGAAACATCATCATTATCCTAGGCTTGTATTGACCCACTGTTGGGTATAATTATCACCTTTAAGATAAAAAGGTCATGAGACTACCGTTTGGGGTGAACATCATCATTTCAGCCAAAGGACGTCCACTGCTGGACATAAAAACTACGTCACTTTTCATAATAAAAAGACAGATCATTTTAAAATAAAAAACGTTCAACTGCATCACATTGTATCTTAAAGCTCTCCAAGCTAACTGTAAAACTACTTACAGTAGAGTACCATTACGTGTCGAATGCGGTTGAAACTATAGTCGGTGTAACCAACTTAATCTTACATGAGTAATTACCGTATAATGAAAACAAAATGTGCGAAAACCAAGACAGATTCTATAAAAAAACAATAATAAATTATTTTAAAAACGAAAACATTCAACAGCTTCATTGTATTTAAAAGCTCTCCAAGAGCTAACTGTAAAACTACTTACAGTAGAGTGCCATTAAGTGTTGCAAGTTTTCAAGTGGGGCAACTACAGAATCTTGGTGCCTCACGGCGATAGCATTTACATCCGTAGAGAAACATCGTTTCGCTCTCAAACACATCGTTCCACCAAATGCTAGCCAACTCTCGAGTCAAACTTTCCGGAGGCCAAATCTATAAGAGTGTTTTGCCACATGATCGCTTCTACCATTCGCTGAGAAAATAAAGTTTGTCTACTAGAGAACAGATGCTATTTATGCACATGCTAAATTAAAGCAGTTTGAATCTAGTTTTGTACTAAAATATCTAAGAAAAATACCGAGACCTATAATAATTATATTCATTTTCAAAAATCTTGGTTAATGCAACGCTTGAACAAAGTGCTGGCGTATTTCTGGCTCAGTGTATAAGCATTTCCATTCAGCGTGATAATGCAGCCAGCATGCGAGTAGGTACGTTGCCAACTGGTAGTGGGCCTGTGCATTTAGATTGTCTTTAGACCTTCAACGGTCTATAGGCAGTTCAACTGTTTTTGTAGTATACGGTAGTTTTATTATTAGTTAATAAAGGCACTTGCTTATGGCTGTCAAACTTGGGCACTAACTAAAAAGCTAATAAAGAAAATAAACCACGTTCCAGAAAACAGCAGAGCGTTCGATGCTGGGTCTTAAGCTTCAAGACAGGGTCAAATACGTAGATATAAGAGAAAATACAAAATTTATAGACGCAGCTACAATGCTCTGTAAGCTTAAGTGAAACTGGGCTGTCCACCTCGCTCGAGTTCTGTGGCAGATGAAGCGAGCAAATCGTTCACTGGCACCCCAGAGACGCCACATATCATAATATTATGGATTATAATTATCTCTAATAATTAATCTGCAGGTTCAAGCGTGCCACAACAGTTTACTTTGTTCTTTTTTGACGTGATAACATCTTATAAATCGATGAACGCCAGCTGCACGCACGAAAAATTGTCACGTTCCGCCTGGGCCACGCGTGCAAGCGAGAGCGTGGAACAAGCGATAGAGAAGCACAATCGGCCTAAGTGTTATCTCGTAAAATTATCGTTCGTAAACCGACTTTACAGACAACCCCTTTTTTCTCAAATATAGAGGTATGCCAACAACTTCAACAAAAGCCAGGTGAGAAGCAAACCCTGAACACAGTCGCACATATTTTTGAGAAATGTGTTATAACATTCTGGCGATGATTATGTTTTTTTATGTTGGTTTATTTCTAAAACTACAATTTCGCTATGTTTTTATTAACAACTAACCGCGCCCATGGTTTCACCCGCGTTATATACCTCCTTGAAGCAACCTCCTTGGCAGCGACAGCAACCTCCTTGACTTAGATGACAAATAAAAATGTAACCGACTTCAAAAAGGAGAGGTTAGCAATTCGACTGTATGTTTTTTTTTTTTTGTTAGGACTTGTTCTTGTGTTTTGTAGGGAAAATATCAAACACCAAAAAATGCCCTAACCTGATCTTCAAACAGTTTAATATGACACATTCTGATGTACGTAATGCATTTCTGATGTCCAGTTAAATATTTCCCGAAAATAAAGTTGTGTCTACAAGAGAACTGCGAACCGCAAGTTGAGTATCTCTACCACGTTCTCTGTATCCCAAGTTCGCTAGTGAATATGAAACAGTTCGTAACAACGTGACAAGTTTTAAATACGTATCTTTGTAGGTGCCTTTGCTTAAGTAATAAGTTCTCCGCTTGAAATTTCATGTTAATTTATCTTGGGAAGTAGGTTTTAAATTGTCTTTTGAACAGAGCTTTCGTCTTGGTTTTGAAAAGTTTTAGTTAGGAAACTCAGTCTTTGTTGCAAGTAGAAACTATTTTTTCATAAGTAAATAGAATAAATATTATTGCTTCGTAACTAAATACAAAGCTACCCGGAACGGTAAGCTAAGCTAACAAAGCTGTCAGGAAATAATTGTTTACTCATCAATAGCCTTGCGTTTGACCGCCACCATGATGCAGTCTACGATGTAGCACGCTAGCCTAGAAGAAACCAATTCAACTGCTATTTCAAGACCCAGATTGTAGCTTCGCCTCGCAACGCTGTCTCTCCAGACTTCTTTTCCTAGGCTACATTTTCATAGGCGCCTAACGTTTTCAAAGTAAATCAAATTAAAGCTTTTGATTAGTTAATTATTTTTGTTAACTTAGTTAATATAAAATACTGAATGAAATTTTGATCATCCTTGATTTTTACACAGCAAAAGAACAATTTCACAACACAAACTAAATTCATCATTTCAACATCAACATCATTTCAGCCATAGGACGTCCACTGCTGGACATAGGCCTCCCCCATCGAACTCCAAAAGGGCCGGTTGGCTGCATCCAGCGTTTCCCTGCGGTCTCTTTTGGGTCGTCTGTCCATCTTGTGGGTGGACATCCTATATCCGCTGCGCTTAACGGTCCGTGGCCTCCATTCGAGAACCTTTCAGCCCCATCGGCCGTCTGTTCTGCGTGATATGTGCCCTGCCCACTGCCACTTCAACATGCTAATCCGATGGGCTATGTTTACTAACTTTCGTTCGTCTACGGATCTCCTCATTTCTGATTCGACCTCGTAGAGAACCCCGAGCATATCCCTCTCCATAGCTCGTTGTGCGACTTTAAGCTTGCTTATGAGGACCATAGTGAGAGACCTTCGTCTTAAGGCACTGAGGTATTTTAAACGAAAAGACGTTGCAAAGTTTACCGAATGCATTATTAATTAAACATTAGACATTATAATAATATGTAAATAAAATTATTATAATCTAAGTGTCCTATATTTTATCAAAATAAGCTACTATTCCCAATTGTCTTCACGTAAACAATCCAAAGATTGATTCGAAAATGTGGTAAATCCCCCGACTTCAACAGACAACGAAGCGCTTTATCGCTAATCCTTCAGCCGAGTTTTAAGGAACTGTTCTAAGATAACATAGCGCAATATCTTCTTCAAGTAGCCCTTTACATTCTACCTTGGCGTATTGGGAATAAGGTTGAATATTGATTACGTAGTTAGAAATATCTGTATTCCCTAAAGGCGTTTCAGGAACTCCCCGTGGCCATCCATCAAGCTGTCGGTGTCGGTCCATCTGGAACTTCTGCGGCTGATTATTTTATATTTAAATTAAACGCTAACAACATCATTATTTACTTTTCACAAATATGCACAAATACATACCATTAAACAATTACTTACCTGCAACTACTGTATTGAATTATGAGTTACGGGTTCCGAAATTTATTTTCAATTAATTTCTTATTTTGAAGTGTAGTTCCACACTTGAGGATTTACTGTTTAGATGAAAAAAAAAAGTTATTTACCGGCAGGATAGCGTTATCGTAGCTTAGTTATATTCTTAATTTTCTTTGAAACTACGCTTTTAAAGTGCGGCCGTTGAAAAAATTCGTCTGACAGTGCCATAATATTGAGAAAAAAAAACAGTACGGAAACACAGATTATTTTTACATTAATTTTTTTAATGGAAGATTTTGGCTGGAATCATTTATACAACAGTAAAATATTAAAAGAAAATGTTTTCATTACTATTTATACAACCTTATTGCAGCTGTCAGACGCATTCTCTTAGCGGACGGAATTTTCACATCCTGCGCATTGCAGCGTTGCCCGCAAACGATGTCCGTGCATAAAGGCGAAACAAAGAAATATAAAACCGTACAATTTCCATACCAACGTAACAAAATACTTAGGTATCTATACTAATATTATAAAGAGGAAACATTTGATTGTTTGTTTGTTTGCATTGAATAGGCTCCGAAACTACTGAACCGATTTGAAAAATTCTTTCCATGTTGGGAAGCTACACTATCCCGGGTAACATAGGCTATAATATATTTAAAAAAAATAGTGATCCTTACTAAAACTCCAATAATGTAATCCAAGGTGTAAAACTATTAGATTTACAATTTTAACTTTGCGTGTTTAACAATTCTAAGACAGCACAACGTCTGTCAGGTCAGCTAGTCTAAAATAAAAAGAAATTGGTACATTTGGCGTTTCGTGTACTTATAATTTAATCCAAGAAATATGTGAAATAGTTTTAATAATGCCAGTTCATGCTGATCAGGAACAGTTGATTAAGTAGATTAAACAGTGACACATTCTATGTCAAGCTTCAACGGAAATTCCATTATCCACCATTGGTATCACTCGCCACAATTAATTACCGTCCGTTAATGCTGACTTCATTCTTTGCCGATTATCATTTGTTTCGTCCTGTGTCGGCCCCGGAAAAATACATTACGAAAAGTACCAGCATTTGTCTTCGTCGCCTTTGGTACAACCCTTAATTAATAAGGAACACCCTTTGGCCCCACTCTTTACTATTCTTTGGACAAACATTGTTTTAGTTAAAACATTATTGGGTTTTAGGACTTGTTGAAGGTGGTAAGATTATGGACTAAGATTAAGAATTTTTGCATTACTTTGCGTGAGGTAAAACAATGTACTATTAGTACTTTGACGAGGGTGAAATTTGCTGTACAAGCATCGTGAGAGTTGTGACCCATGGTATGTTACAGTTCCCGCTATACGCTCGAACGCTCGTTTAAAACCTGTTGAAGTAATTTTTGATGTCATTACAGATTACAGGGAAGTAATTACGTTTTTTCATTTGTTATAATGATAGTTATGTGGCTTAGAATAACTACACAAAGAAACCAAGTACATTCGCAAAATTTAAGCCATTCAAATGGTGTCATATATGGCTCCAAAAAATATATAAAAATTTTATCATGACAATTTGCGCGGTGAAATCGTACCACAACAAATCAGAAAAGCAGCATAAGAGTTATGGTGTGACATTCCACAGGTAATCCATTAATTTTCTTGCTTAAATCGTTTAAAATACCAATCGAAACGTACGTTGAGAAGGCGTTGTTTGGAAACTTACCTACTCTGAGTAGTTATTCTAAGTTATGTTTTTTTTTCATAAATAAATAAATTTATTTTCATAAAAATACATTTCCTATGTGACACAGCAGATAAGTACCTATTCGTTATTATTTCACTTCAGAAAGTTCTGTTACATAGTCAGTGCTATACCAATGGGCCCCAAACTAGGCCTTTAAGCCATAATTTAGTTTTCTTCAAACCATGTGGATGTGAAATAGCTTTGTTGTCACTTTTATAGAAATAAATTATCTTAAATTATCACTATCGTGTTGTAGTTTTTTGAAGTTGTTTTTTTTAAGATAATTTATTTTAGATCTTTTTGTGGGGCACCTATGATAGTGCAATGCTTAAAACCTTCTTTAACTCTGTTCGGGGCGAACTACTAGTTTATTTATAGATACGATTACACATCCATACATGAATAGCTCCTTGATTTGACTAGAACAAAAGATAAAACAAAAGTATTGTAGTGATTTGTTATCGCGAAATTCATAGGCGCTCTAGCAAAAATCCATATTATTTGAGATGGTTTAAAAATTAGTGAATCCTAATTAAAGAAATTTTTGTGGGACCACTTCGCGTATTTCTTCTATATGATAAAAAAGAAACACGCAAATTGGTGTACAGATGCCGGCGTAATCGCTGTACATACATAAAAAAGGGCTGAATTGCGAACCTTCCTCCTTTTTGGAAGTCGGTTAAAAACCTATTTCCGAGACGTTATGATAAAAAGATTTAAATATCTACTCATGCAATTGATTTTAAAGCTATCGATTAAACACAGACCAACCATAAACGACTTAACACAAAGCAAGGTTCAAAAATCTAACAACATTAAAAAAAACTATCACATCTAACCTTAGTAACAGTATCATATCGTCTCATATTATTATCTCACCGATTCCTGTTAACACTCGATCATACTTACTCAAGTCGCGAAGTATTTATTATTAGTATCATAAATTCATAAGAAGTAAAGTATTAGAGATGCACCAGCCAGTGCGGCCAATATTGTTTGCTGTATAAGTTTAATCCTTAATTTTTTGCATTTTTACGTCACTGAACAACAATAATTGTTCAATTATATATTTTGATTTAATGATTTCTTCTAGTTTGTACGTTGATACGATTTAAGATAAAAAAAATATAAACAGTAGCTAAGAGCGTGTCTCGACACGCATGTGACAGGGTTCCGTTATAATAGATAGTAAGTTTCCATGATTATGTAGTTTCATCGTTTTTATTTTATTTTTTTATAACAGTTTAGCTTGCGCTTGGCTGCCATCTTGCCTGATGTTAAGCGACGATGCGGTCTACGATGGAGCACGCTTGCTTAGAAGAATCAGATTCACTCTCGACTTGAAGACACCCAGGTTGTAGCTAACGGGGAACACCCATTCAGGCAGTGAATTCTACAGCCTAGCAACTCGCACAATAAATGTGCATGTGCATAGATTAGAAATTAGAATTTTCAATTGCTTTTTTCTTAAACACTTGGCTTACTAAAATTTCAGAAATGTTTCATTTTTACATTACATTATAGGTACTTTTTATGGTATAGCAAAAGAGAAAACTATTAAGGAAATATTATTTGTTGAAACCATTTTAATAAAACGTCAATGACGCTTAACCTAGGACGTTTCAAATTAATTACAGTTTTATCGCTATAACTCAAAAAAATGTGATCACTAAATGTTCGAAATAACTTTGAAGTCTCAAGTTGAAGTCCGGCCGCTACTTACTCCTCACTACGCGTACAAAGTAATTTTTTTTTTTTTTTTTTTTAAGTCCAGACCAGAGAAAAAGCTGCAAGTATAAAAATTATCGGCAAAAAATTCGTCAAAATTAGTACCTACCACATCTCTATCAGCTTCTATAAAGATACCAACACGCACCGCGCACCCTCCTTGGAATTATTAATGAAAATGGAATATTTAGAATTCCGCAACACCTATGTGATCGATGATGAGGAAAGTTGGTGATGTGTTCGTAATTAACGTTGTTGTTGGTGGTTTAAGTTTCGTGAAACATTAAATTATAATATGTTAAAGAGATGACGAGCATTTACTATATCCACCAAAATACAGATGTTGTCACACCTAGTTTGGTGGCTATGGCTGCAATCTTAATGTTGATACTTTCAATTTTAATGTTAATACTTTTCTTAATGATATATTACTTTAAAGTAATAAAATGTTTTTTATTTTTTATTTATTTTTATTTGAGAAGCTCTGTAAAATCGACTATACTCAAATGTGAGTTATGGTCAAACGCATAACCTATAATAATAATTAAAAAAAACCACCATATTGATTTTTTAGAGAACAAAAAAACGATTTCACAACTATACCAGCTACACAAATTAAAAAAGTAGAAAAGTTGAAAGACCTCATCAAAACTTTTTTTGAAGTGAACCAAAAACCAAAACTTCATAATAATGTGTTTATATTTTTTGGTTTTTGATGTTTTGTTTTTCAAAAAGTGCTGAATCAATTTCGATAAAATTCTTTTTGGACTTATGATTGTTACGCGATTACCCCACCAATTATGAATTGATTTTGATGATACTTTTTTGTTTAATAAGCCATACTTCAGAGGGGCTCCCATTTAAATTTTATCTAAATGAATTAGCAATTTTTGAAACAATCAACATAACCCAAAAATATATAAATTATATATACAGATGATGTTTTAGTTCAGCAGAAGTTTTGACGGGTACTTTCAATATCTGTTTTAACTGTAATTTTCTACTTTTTTGTATAATGTTAAACAGGTCGGTTTTTTTATTCGTAAAATTAATTATTGTATGTGTATTTTGTTTAAGGCCTAACATAGATGTATTTGTAAAACAATGGATCTAGCTCATTTTAAAAAGATACACTATCCAAATCAGAATCGTATCACGTTTATTATTCCCGTCGCAGCGGGCTCGAAAACAAATGTATGATTTACTGGCGAATTTCTCTTTCGTTATCAGTGCCTGGGGGTTGATTTACACGACTCCTGAACCCGGAGCTATCTCCGAACGGGATCTGCGGCCACAATCTGAGCACATAAAGAAACAAAACGAGCTTAAACAACACGAAACAGTAGATACATAATTTTGAATAGAGATGCATCGATTCAGGTAGGTTTCGAGGTGTTTTCATTTTCGTGTAAATTTTTATCCGACTTCAAAAAAGGGGGTTATTTAAATGTTATAGACAATAGAAAAAAAATATGACTGGCAAGATTCGAACCTGCTCCAACCCAGTTACGTCTCCCGCGCTCTAACCGCTAAGCTCTTCGCTTAGCTTGGCCTCTTAAGTCTTGAGCTGTCTTTGCAACCAATCTAAGCGTCGGTGACGCCATCTTTAATTCTTGCTGCATGCAAGTAATTACTCAGCTAGAACGGACAGACAGACAGACAGAACGAACATATATAAAAAATGAGGACTACTGTACGTGTATTTAAAGAAGAATAATTTACTAAAATTATCATAACCATCATCATTTCAGCCGTAGGACGTCCACTGCTGGACATAGGCCTCCCCCATCGATCTCCAAAAGGGCCGGTTGGAAGCGGCCTGCATCCAGCGTTTTTTTGCGGTCTCTTTTAGGTCGTCTGTCCATCCGGTCGTCTGTCTATCACTAGATGGACAGACGACCTATTCAAATTATACGAAAACCAAATTAATTATTTTTCTCGTTATTTAGGGACATTTTTATTCTACACTAGACAGGCATCTACGCGATTTTAATGAAAAAAGTTTACTAATAGGCACTGTACCTTTATTTTTTGTTAATATCTATTTGTATTTTAGAATGTTGTACGTATGCAAATCGAAATATCCAAAGTAAAAAAGGTAGATTCTTAAAAAAGTGCCCAGAATACCTATGTGTCGAAAATTTTGGTGGCACAATAAAAATATATTTTGTAGGTAATTTTTTGAGTAACTAACTAGATATTCATTAAATTTTGTGCCTATTGTTCACTAACGATGTGTTTTTAGGTACAGAAAAATAATAATATGAGGTAACTCTGTAAGGTGATGAAACGTCGGTTTCAGAATGAATCAATTACCTGTAATTAGCGAAACGAAAGCCTGTATTGAGTTTCAGCGCAAATGCTTTCTTTTCATTGCAATGGCTTTGATATTGGCTGAAAGACTGATGCTCTTTCAGTGCTCTATTTCTGACGTGCTTATGAGGCAATTATGATTTATTGCTTTTATTTTCAACCTTTTGTCTGGGGTTTGGAGATTGGTATATTGATCTAAAGTACCCAATCCATTTAAATCTGACAATACGTAGATAACTTGATGTGTCTATACTAATATTATAAAGAGGAAAGATTTGATTGTTTGTTTGTTTGTTTGTTTGCATTGAATAGGCTCCAAAAATACTGAAATACCGATATGAAAAATTCTTTCACTGTTGGGAAGCTACAATATACCCGGGTGACATAGGCTATATAATATTTTCAAAAAATTAGGGATCCTTACTAAAACTTCAAAAATACCCGTGCGAAGCCGGGGTGAACCGCTAGTCTTTAGATATAAACCATTATGAATTAGTGTTTGCGACCAATCGCTAATTCACATTAGTCGGCCCGTGTTTTTTTTTCTCACTTACAGTTTGACAGTTTGGTTTGTTGAATCTATTACGTTTTAGTAACGAGAAAAGATTTGAAAAATTAAATCGTAACAGTGTGTATCATTTTGAGTTTTAATTATTTGGAAAACTAATGTTTTGACATATAATTATACGAAAAACTATGACCCTTGCGCTCTGGCTGCTCGGCGCGTGTGCCGGTATTGTTGTGGCTGGGTAATTTGTCACGGAAGAAACTCGTCTGCCTCGTGAAGATTTGAGTATGGTTACTCGAAGCCAGTTTGGAGTCCCTGTTAGGGTCTTCTGTGTAGTGTGTGTGTACTTCACCTACTTGATTAAGTTAGATTCAGTAGCCTACATTTAGGAGTCACGTGCCCTCAACTAACCCTTCTGGGACATCGCCGGCTACATGACATCACACATCGGAGACTGGTGAGTTTTTCTTGAGTTTATTTATAGCGCCGCGAAATCGCGGTAGTGTGGGACTTTTTGTCTAAGATTTGAGTCTAGAATTTCACTTTGAATGGTGCAAATTTTGGAGGTTAGATCTACCACGTAACATTTCCTGTTCTATGGCCTTGGTTTCGCACAACTGGTCTATAAGATTCATCTGATACTATTTTGGTTTTTCCCCGGCCTTTTGCACGCCGTGACACCTCCTCGACTCTCTCGGCGTTGGGCCTGACTACTAATATCAGTGTTCATCACAGTCACTTTCGCAATAAATCTTATTCTAAAACAGGGCAACGTCAAACCGCGCGAAATAAATGGCGCACAATATTTTATTGTCTGTTAGTCCGATCGCGAAATTAATGTGTTACGGTATCAATACGCGTTCTGGGCCCTCGGTAGTCGCACATTCATCAATCAGAGGCCCTCTGAACTCGTTACCGAGTTTTGGAAACAAACGTCGATGAACCAACGCTCGATATGTTTGAGAAACTTTTCAGATCACTCACTTCCGCCCGAAAGGGTGTAGCAAGAAACTACATATGTGGATACTCGTACCATTTACGTGACTGCTTTTGGAACGCGTCGATTGGGCGTGTTTGTACTGACGAGTAAATCTACCTGTTTTGTGGTTTGCTTTGAGCTTCACACGTCGTTCGTAGATAACATTGAGAAAATGTTTTTTTGATTTGACTTAGCGTGTAACTAAAGTCCTTTCTTTTCCTTAGATTGCCCAGTGCATGCTGTTTGTAATATAAATAAATAAAGGTATTAATTGTACTCTATTAAAATATTATATTTTTGCTACTAAATAAAATATAAAAATAAACTCAGTTTTGACAAAAACCAACAAAAAATTGTTATATTATTCAAGATTTGGCGGGTTTAAGACGCAAGATAATGTATGCGTCAAGTTTTAAACTTAAAAAACCTAAATAAATAAATTTTGAGGTTTTTTTTAGATGAACTAAGATGAAAGTGTTTTCTCTATTAACTAGTTTTTTTCCTGCTATAAGTGGATATATCAAAAGTCCAGATAACAAGTTTAGAAGGTGGCTTTAAACAAAGGGGTATTTAATAGAAATTGGAAACAGGAAGTTAATCAGAGCTTGTGTACCAGGCGAAAAGACTGGTGACACAGTGCATTGTCAAATAGTAGAATATCTAGTCTCAACCCACATTTTTTTCGCTATATACAAAAACATTGTACACAGCTGAATATAAAAAAATAATATTCAATATTCTACGGATACCAACAATAAAAAAAATAAAAAAAAGATATCTGTTTACTCTGGCTAGGTTTAGGTTTGTTAAGTTTGCAGTATACTGCAGCTGACTTTAAACAAATTGGATCAAATTTAATATACTAATCAGCTCCGATGCCTATTTTACAGTTAATTGTGAGCAATGTACCTAAATTAGATTCTAGTGAGATGGTTTTATTTAAAAAAATTAATTAGTTTCGAAGAGAATTGCCCATAAAAACAAAGCCCAAACAGAAAGTCCAGAAGAAAACAATTGGAAATTATCTGTCTTTGCTGAGCCAAATCCATACGAGCCAAAAGTGTCTATTGACAATCAATTGTTTTTGCAATAATAAATTAGTTGCTAATCATACTGTTACTTTTCTCTACGTACTGGAAGTACAAGCGACATCAAATTAAATGGGTCAGACGTGCTGGAAGCGGGACAGGACTAGCTGCGAGTCGAGGCTGTCGGTCTAAAGTCTGGTTCATATGGCCATCTATTTGTAAGTGAACAAGTGATTTTGAGCCAGCCACTGTTAACAGCAGGTCTGAAATCGCAATAGTTGCACCGATGAGGATTAAAGGTTAAAGTTAATAAAAGTTCACTGCGATCTATTTATTTTTAGGGTTCCGTACCTGAAAAGGAAAAAAGGAACCGTTATAGGATCACTTTGTTGTCCGTCTGTCAAGACTAAGCGAATCAAAACCTATAGGATACTTCCTAATGACCTAGAATAACGAAATTTGGCAAAACCCAAGATCTCACAGCACATATAAAGGAAAAAATCCGAAAATCCGTTAATTTCAAGTCATATCATATAAAAAAAATGATTTTGTTATTACAAACTTACAGTTTGTAGTTGGTATGTATCGGAGCACCTGTTTGCCAACTACAAAAATAAGTTTGTCCATAAATATTTCAACCTTTTTAACCGTTTTTCGTTGAGACTCGCTACACGGGATGGATGAACTATCTACATAAATACATATTTATTAAGTTCGTGCGGGATGTTAAGGGAGCTAAAACCACCTCTTGCTCTAAGCCAACCTCACCTGCACGTGGTACATCCTGCTGAACAACGAACGAGGCTCTGGCGAACCGATAAATGGCGGTATAACCATTTCCAACCAAACGTAGCTGAAATAACACAGGTCAGGGATGGGCAGCAGCATTCCTGATGCAAAACTACGTTTCTGCGATCGCCAACACGTCTGCCCAGCGTGGCGATTATGGGTATTACCTCCAATGCACAGTACAACCAAAAAACGGCCCCTAGTTCCCGGTAGCCTCGCTATTCCTGGCCAAGGTGGCGGTCATGGTAACGGCGAGGTGGGGGGTGCTAAGAATCCCCGGGTTACCGCAGGCCACCGAAAATCAAAACCACTGACCCTAGCTTCGTACAACGGAAGATCGATGAGGACTGATGACAGGATAGCAGCACTCGAGGTCGAGTTGTCAAAGATTAGGTGGGACATCCTAGGGCTAAGTGAAGTCCGAAGACAGGGGGAGGACACCATAACTCTGGATTCTGGCCACCTATTCTATTACCGAGAGGGCGACCAACTGTCCCAAGGTGGGGTGGGGTTTCTCGTCAACAAGTCCCTAGCTGACAATGTTGTGGAAATGTCGAGTGTGTCGGCAAGGGTAGCGTACCTTATACTGAAACTGACTGAGAGGTATACTCTCAAAGTCGTACAGGTCTACGCACCCTGTTGCCGATACTCAGACGAAGAATACGAAGAAACCTTAGACTACGTTTCTTCGGCTCTACATAACACCACTAGGGCTCACTACAACGTAGTCATGGGGGACTTCAACGCTAAAGTGGGAGTACAGGCTTGCAGCGAATCAAAAGTCGGTCCACATGGCATTGGAAGCAGGAATGACAGGGGTCATATCCTGGTCAACTTCATGGCAAAGGAGGGGCTCTTCTTAATGAACTCGTTCTTTGAGAAGAAGCCTCACCGAAAGTGGACTTGGGAAAGCCCAGATAAGGTTACTAGAAACGAGATTGATTTCATCATGACAGACAAGAAGCACGTATTCAGAGATGTCTCAGTGCTTAACAGGTTTTATACCGGAAGTGATCACAGGCTTGTTCGAGGCTCTTTGAATATCAACTGTAAGCTTGAAAGATGTCGTCTGATGAATTCTACGCTCCGACCTAATCTTATCCAAACTGTAGTGGGATCCGACACATTCCAGCTCAAGCTGCAAAATAGATTCGCTGCTCTGGGAACCTCAAGTGACGTGGACGAGGAACTTCAACATACAGTGAGAATCCTGAGGGAGGAGGGTGCGAAGTTTTGCCAGTCGCAGCGTACAGGTACGAGGTCTAAACTCTCCGATGAGACCCTCCGGCTTATGGATTTAAGGCGAGATAAGCAGGATGCCCCAGCATCAGAGTTGCGGGAGCTAAATCAGAGGGTCTCTAAGTTTGTGCGGCGTGACCTCCGACGTTCAAACACACGCCGAATTGAAGAGGCAATTGAACAGAATCGGGGGTCCAAAGTCTTTGCCAAACAACTTAGTAGGGCCCATCTGACAAAGCTCACAACTGCAAATGGCAACACTGTTGTCTCTAAGCCGGAGGTGCTCGTGGAGATTGAAGACTTCTACGGCCGGTTGTACGCTTCGCACGCTCCAAGACCTGAAACCAGCGCAGAGGATTCTCGCGCAAAACTAGCACGCCACTACACTGACGAGCTGCCGGACGTCAGCTTAGGCGAGATCGAGCTGGCCCTCAGACAACTTAAAAATGGAAAAGCCCCAGGTGAAGACGGTATAACTTCGGAGCTATTAAAGGCAGGGGGTAAGCCCGTACTTCTTGAGCTTCGCAAGTTATTTGGTACCGTTTTGAACACCATGAGAACTCCAGAGGCGTGGAGCAGGAGTGTGGTGGTCTTGTTCTTCAAGAAAGGAGACAAAACGCTTCTTAAGAACTACCGCCCCATTTCACTTCTGAGCCACGTTTGTAAGTTGTTCTCGAGGGTCATCCTAAATCGCCTCGCTAGAAGACTTGATGAGTTTCAGCCCCCGGAGCAGGCCGGGTTTCGCTCAGGATTTGGCACCATAGACCACATACACACAGTGAGGCAGGTTATACAGAAGACCGAAGAGTATAACCAGCCCCTGTGCCTTGCGTTCGTGGACTATGAGAAAGCCTTTGACTCAGTCGAAACCTGGGCTGTTCTGGAGTCTCTGCAGCGCTGCCAAGTCGACTGTCGGTACATCGAGGTGTTGAGATGTATTTACGACGCCGCAACTATGAGTGTCCAAGTACAGAACCAGCAGTCTAAGCATATCCAATTGCGCAGGGGAGTGAGACAGGGAGATGTAATATCCCCGAAACTGTTCACGAGTGTCCTGGAAGATATGTTTAAGACCCTGGACTGGAAAGGTAAGGGCATTAATGTCAACGGTGAATACCTCTCACATTTACGATTTGCTGACGATATTGTCATAATGGCTGAGTCCGTACAGGACCTGCAAGGGATGCTGTCTAGCCTGGCCGACGCTTCTAGACGCATCGGCCTCGGAATGAACATAGATAAGACAAAAATCATGCTCAATAGTCGCATAGACCCGGGGCCGATAGTAGTTAATGGCGTTCACCTCGAAGTTGTTCAAGAGTACGCATACCTAGGACAAACTCTGCAGTTAGGTAAGAATAACTTCGAGAAAGAAGCCAATAGAAGAATTCGGCTGGGATGGGCAGCATTCGGTAAGCTTCGTCAAGTCTTCACGTCGTCCATACCACAGTGTCTCAAGACAAAGGTCTTTAACCAGTGTGTCCTACCCGTTATGACCTACGGTGCCGAGACGTGGACACTCACGGTTAAGGTGGTCCACAAGTTTAAAGTCGCTCAGCGAGCTATGGAGAGAGCTATGCTTGGAGTTTCTATACGGGACAAAATTCGGAACGAAGTGATTCGACATAGAACCAAAGTTACCGACATAGCTCAAAGGATTAGCAAGCTGAAGTGGCAGTGGGCCGGCCACATTTCCCGAAGAACCGATAACCGATGGGGTAGACGAGTTCTGGAGTGGAGACCACGTTTAGGCAAACGTAGTGTAGGACACCCTGTTGCCAGGTGGAGTGATGACCTGCGTAAAACGGCGGGTAAAAACTGGATGCAAGGTACTGCCGACCGAGCTCAGTGGCGTGCATTGGGAGAGGCCTATGTCCAGCAGTGGACAGTTAGAGGCTGATGATGAAGTTCGTGCGGAACCCTCAGGGTGCGAGTCCTACTCACACTTGTCCGGTTTTTTTAAAGTTCTTTCAGATTCGGTCTATTATAGTCATAACGACCGCAGTGAATTTCCACGTTGTTTTGAACCATCAAATTCAAAATTTTGGTTGACGTGACGCTTACCATCAGCGACTTGCTCGTCTTGGCAAACAGTTGCACATTTTAAAAAAAAATACTTCGAGAAAGAACCATAAAAGCCTTTGTGTTAATTCAAGGTTTAAACTATCTCCTCGCCAAAGGTAAATTTAAATATTATGTTTCGTTGCTAAGGAGGTAACTAAGGAATTTCAGCTTCGTAGGTTATGTAGTTTCCGAGATTTTGTTTTGAGTTAGTCAGTGATTCAGTAAATTAGTGAGGGGTATTTTGCTTTTATAATATATATAATAACTAGCTGACCTGACAGACGTTGTCCTGTCTTAGAACTGTCAAACACGCAAAGTCAAAATTGTAAATCTTATTTTTTTACACCTTGGGTTACATTATTGGAGTTTTAGTAAGGATCCCATTTTTTTTTGAAAATATAATATAGCCTATGTTACCCGGGGATAGTGTAGCTTCCCAACAGTGAAAGAATTTTTCAAATCGGTTTAGTAGTTTCGCAGCCTATTCAATGCAAACAAACAAACAAACAAACAATCAAATCTTTCCTCATTATAATATTAGTATAGATATACAGATTGTGATTGATGACAAAGGAGTTGTCTGTGTCATTCAAGAGATAAAATAAAATAAAATACATAAGCGAGACGGCGGCAATTACAAAAACGTAAATAGTTTTAGTAGCATATGACAAAAAAAACGAATAAATTCAAAAGTATAGCAAGTTTTTACCTGCAAACTGAAATTGACGTTCCAAAAATAAAATACTTCGTTTTGCCAAACAAAATGACTCAAGTTCCGTTATTTTCCAATGTAGGCAGTGCTTAACTTCACGAATCGACTGCCGGCCTGAACAAGGCTCCTTCAATTGCTTAAATTAAGTAAATAGTCGACCCTTGTTGAATCGCCTTTTATTAGTTTAAGATTCTCTTGACTCTGAGTAGTTAGTGTCATAGGAACTTAAACTTAACTCTTAGTAATAATTTCGTCATATTTTTTAAACAAGTGCATTTCAGTACAGTTGGACAGACGGACAGAAATTCTAAGGTTGCCTGGATAAGCTTTTAGCGATAAGGCCGCCAGTTGTTACACTAGTTTTTAAGAGTTTTTTGTCCTCTGTATCAAATTTAATGGTGTGAACAATAAAGAGTTAATCAATCAATCAATCAGACGGACAGACGGACAGACAGGCATTCAGACAGCATAGGCAGCGTAGGCGTGGCGTGGCGTAATAAGGTCAGTTTTCACCCTTTGGGTACGGAACCCTAAAATACAAACCAAATTGAGAACCGTTTTGGGAACCTGAAGTCAGTGTCAAAAAATAACGGTGTTGTTAACTTGATCGTAACAAGATTATTCCGCAACTAGGTACATGTTATTCAATGAACACAATATACAATCGATTCATCGACGATAGACGTTTCAATTTGTTCAGCTTAGCCAGTTTATCTGTTGAATTGAAGTGGTGGAACCGCAATCGCACTTTCTTTAAAAAAATGGCAGCTTCTCTTGGAAAATTTTAGTTTCATCGTTTGACCACATTGAAAGATAAGGTTGGTTGCCCTGCAGATCTGCGGGATTGATCAGTGGTGTGTGCACTCCACAGACAATACGGATGGGGTAGTAATCACCACGAGTAGTATTTACTCGTGAACGACACCACACTTACTATTAACACCATCCGAAAAACCTGTAACTTTCTTATAGCCAAATTTTAGGTCCCGGTTGGTTGGCATTAACAACAATCGTTCAGCCATGTCAAGACTTTCAAGTGGCTTAAAAACTTTGACATCAATTAAGGCTAGCCACTAACTCTTTACAAATTTACTTAGGTAGGTACTTACTCTAGTCTAGATTATATTCAAATCAGAATTTAATCCAAGTGAATCGATTTTTTCGTAAATTCAGGTTAGTATCTAATACATTAAATAGATTTATGTTAGGTACTAGGTACAATTTTTTTAGACAGGGAAGACAATTATTGTAAGAACACTTAATATTAGGCTTAAGAAAGTGCCTGTTAAGCTTCTACTGGCAAATTGCTACTTTGCAGTTTCCTTTAACTCTTTAATTAGGAGTTTATACTAATAGGTCAGTACTTACGTGTTTTTGTTAGAGTCGATAAACATTGCGTCAAAAAAAGTTAAATATTGCTCCGCTTATGAAAAAAATTTATTGAATACAACCTAATTGTAAATCATCATCATCAGCCAGAAGACGTCCACTGCTGAACATAGGCCTTCCCCTTTAACCTCCACACTGAACGACAGCCTGCCTTTTGCATCCTTTGGATGCCAGCGACTCTTACTGTCGTCGGTCCATCTAGTGGGAGGCCTACCTACGCTGCGTCTTCCGGTTCGTGGTCTCCACTCAAGAACCTTTCTTCCCCATCGGTTATCGGTTCTCCGAGCGATGTGGCCTGCCCATTGCCACTTCAACTTGCAAATTTTAACAGTTATGTCTGTGACTTTGGTTGTAAATTGTAAATCTACGTGGTTAATTAAAACAAAATCCTTATTTCCCACCAATTTATTTAGTTTGTTTATATTCTCACAAACTCGTAATTTCGACGTGAACCGCGGAAAGCGTCGCCGTTTGTTTCTTCTAAGTCCGAGTTGTTAATTTCCTAATTACAATTTCGAAATGAAGAGAAATAAAAGGACTTGTTTTTGTTCGGTCCTGGCATTTTTTCCGCGGTTTCGACGCCCCGGAGGTTAATGGAAGAAAAAATAGACTGTACGAAATTTGCATTCCATTTTTTCTTGAGCCGCCGTTACTGACGACGTTTCCTTTTTTATCTACTTTACTGACTCCTGTGAGACTTGCTGGATATAGTCGTTTTATTTATGGGCAAGCTGTTTCGAGATGCTTATAAGTAACCGTGAAATTCCTCCAACGATATTTAAAAACTTATGCCAAAACACGGGAATTTCTGTTAAAAAATACTTTAGCTTTAAATCCACCTTTTGCGCATTTACCTATTCTTATAATTTTTTTTATTTAATTGTAGCAAACACGCAGACGAGCTATCTGATGGTAAGCAGTCACCAACGCCTAAAGGTACTTGTAACAGCAGGGGGTAAACCAGTAGTAACACCACAACTACGTTGCCGAACTTTTGACTCGCCTTCTGAAGAACCCCATGTTGTAGCTTCTCGGAAATACCGCGGAAGCACCATCCACATTTTGTAGGTGTGAGGCAAGAAAGATTGTGTGTGTCGCACGGTGCAATTTTCACTGGTCTAAGTAATTATAAACCGGCCAAGAGCGAGTCGGTGCCGTCAGTGCGCGAGCCCGATTCGCATTAAGTGACAAAAGTGTAAATGAGGAAATTCATTAACAATGGCTAAGTTGTCACTTATGACACTTTTTTCATACTTTAAGTGAAATGTTTGATGCAATTCATTGACAATTTAAAACAATAATATTTGGTGTAGTAGAATCGGAGCCCAGGTGCGCTGTGGTCAAACATCTAGCCTGTCAACAATACTATTGTTTATTTTGCATTTATAGATTTATGTCTATCTGTAAATAAGATTAAAATTATGTTTCAACTATTGAAATTGAATCGATTATTAAATTTAGGATTTTTTTATCGCGGGTATGTCCGCGTTTGACCACCAACTTGCCTGTTGGTAAGCGACGATGTGGTCGAAGATGAAGCACGCAGGCTTAGCAGATACCTAATTATTTGAAAAATTCTAATAAAACAACTTAAAACATAACAAGTAAAAATAATCATCATTATCAGCCTTCATGTTTACACTGCTGGGACATAGGCCTTTTAGGGAGAGAGAATGTGCCTCAATCCACCATGCTGGCCTAGTGCGTGCTGGTGAATTTATGTCTTTGAACTTTTGAGTTTCTTGAACATACGGATTTCCTCACGATGTTATCCTTCACAAATTCGAGCAATGGCATCAAAACTGCACATAATTTATCTAAGTATCTCTTAGTCATTAGTGCAGGGCCGAGGATCGAACCGGGTGCCGTCAGATTGAAAAGCGCACATGCTACCTGTCGGCTACCATCGCTTTAAACCTGTATTAACCTGTTATATAATAAGTAGGTAAACCACAGGTTAACTAAGCGACGATAAATAACTAAGTCGGTGTCAGAGCAAGTTATCGATACAGTCTGCCAAGTTGAAACTGCGTTGCGCGGTGGCCCTATGGGAAATCTACAATCTTGGCCTTCCTCTCACAAAGTTTTCAACTAAAATCCTATTGTGCTCAGTCGAGGCAAGTACACTTGATTAGTATGAAGTCTTGGAAGTTGATTCAAAACCGCAGGCGGAACTTAGTTCTACTCGTGTGTGCGAGTACTCGGGGAATACCTGATTGACGTAATAGTTGAGATTTGCTAAGGTCTTTTTGACGCAAAGATAAATAAACCGGTGAAGTGCGAGTCATGCTCACGCTCTTAAGGTTCCGTACTACCACATAAATTGTTAATTACTAAAGTACAAAAAAATTGTGCAGAAAGACAACATCACTCCCAGACTGTCTTGGTGAAACTTGGTGAACAGAATTTTTTCGACTCACACTTGGCTAGTATTTATTATTTTGTTGTTTTAGAGTGTGTAATTTAATCATGCCAAGTTTGCGCTTGTATGTATTAGATACCGTATTTACTCTAGAGCAAATAAAAAATACGTTAAAAAAAGTTTGTTGTTTTGTGGAGAGTTCCTTTAGTTTTTTTCTTTGGCTTCATTATTATATCTAAGTTCCATGGAAAACGGTTATTCTCACTGGACAAAATGTATGGAACAGCTGACAATTTTAAAATTTCGCAATTTCAGGGTTGGTCCCATAGTAAAAGTTGTATAAAATTATGACGAATCCCTTTCGGCTTAGTAGGTATACCTTTTCCTTATAACCCTGTATAGAATAGTGAAATAAGTATGAGACATACTTCCGCGAATCACACAATTTCCAAGAAGAAAAGTACCGTCTAAGCGTAAAATCAAGGTTTATCATGCACTTGCTAATCAAGATTAAACATAAAACTAATACCTAAGACTAAAAGGAAATTCCCAATATAAAGATGAGTTTATTTCTAAGATAAAATTAACTGTCTATTAAGTATTTACTCAAACAATACTTGTAAGTATGTTAATTTTCACACGTATCTTGATTTCCAAAACTTTTGTACCTACTAGGTAGTATAGAATACAATACAATGATGAAACTTGGACCAAATTAGTAACTAAGTTCGTAATTTCTTTAAAAAAATTATTCCAATGTTTGGCATTGCATTGAATTGCATTGATTGCATTGAAGTCCCAGATACCTTACGGCTAGCTGTTTAAAGCTATCCAGTTGATGAAAAAATTTTACGCAACCGCAAACCGTATCTAGGTTCACGTTCGCGTGATTTTCTGCGCGGTTTTAACGTTATTTTGGTCCCGCGTAATGAGTTGGGCGTAAGGCTCTTGGTATTGAAAGTGTCTATATAGACGGCGGTGACCACTTAACACCAGGTGGTCCATCGCTTGTTTACCACATTCTATATAAATTATCTTTAAAAAAAAACCTTTTTTAACTTTAAAAACCACAAAACACAAACATTTAATCTAAGTTTGACAATATAGTTCCCGACCGACTTCAAAATTTCTGTAAAAATAATATTTTGCTCTTTGTGGTGACGTCATATTAACTTAGAATGTTTGTGTACTGTAGTTTTTTGAAGTTTTTAGGGTTCCGTACCTCAAAAGGAAAAAAACGGAATCCTTATAGGATCACTTCGTTGTCCGTCTGTCTGTCCGTCTGTGAAGACCCTTTTTCTCAAGACCCTTTTTCTCAAGAACGCGTAAAGGTATCAAGTTGAAATTTATACTAAATACTTGAGTCTACGGATTCTTTCGGCTGTAAAAAATTAAAAGTTGTAAGTCAACGCAATCAAAAGATATGAACGTTTTGTCTCATATTTTGCGATTTCACAGGGGGATCAAAACCTATAGGGTACTTCCCGTTGACCTAGAATTATGAAATTTGGCAATAAACAAGGTCTCATAGCTCATATATAGGAATAAATCCGTAAGTTACAAATTTGAAGTTATATCATTTATAAATAATTATTTTGCTATTACAAACTTACATTTTGTAGTTGGAATGTATCGAAGAACCTTATAGTAAACTACAAAATTAAGTTTGTCTTTCAATATTTCAACTTCAGTTAGTAATTTTTTTGGCCTCGCGCTCTGAGGGGTCCATCCAACGGAACCCTCAGAGTACGAGGCCTACTCGTACTTGTCTGGTTTTTTTTTAAGATTATTTATTTTAGAATTTTTAGTGAAATTCTATGATAGTGGAATGCTTAAACCTTTTTTTAATTCTGTTCAGAGTGAACAATAGTTCACCCCGAATAGAATTAAAAAAAAAACAAACAAAAAAACAATTAAAATAAACTAGTAAGTTTGTTTATAGATACGGTTACACATCCATGCACGTATACCTCCATGTTTTGACTCGAACAAAAGACAAAACAAAAGTATTGTAGTGATTTGTTATCGCCAAATTCGTAGGCGCTCTAGCAATTGTTTGTGCTGTTTTAAATACGACTGAACCCTAATTAATGAAATTTTTGTGGAAAGGTTAAAAAAAAGGTCAAAGGTTTTGGTTTTGCAAATTGGTTTACAGATGCGTAATCGCTGTACATACATAAAAATAACATAACAAAAAACGGGCCGAATTGAGAACCTTCCTCCTTTTTCGAAGTCGCTAAAAACAGCTGTGATCGTAGAAAACAATATTTAAATTGAATATAACAACAGTTAAGTAGCTATTATGATAAACTCCGAAAGTGCTCTAATAAAATAAATACAAGAAAACAAAAACTGGTCCTTTGGCGCCAACATCGGCGCCTAGGTCAATGTATTCATAATAATTTAAATATAACACAATAACAAATTAGATAATTGAAATATAGGACACATTTTAATAAGAGCATCTGTTTATCAAATATTTAGTGGTATTAATTCTAAATTAATACGCAGAAGATTTTTTGCGTCATAAATAGGAATTTAAATTGATTTTGCAAATCAATAATAAGCTAGTAAGTGAGCTCGTATAGGCTAGAGGCAACTTCCATAAAATATAATAAGTTTTTTGCGGTACCCCAAAGCATTTGTCAAGGCTTATTGACTATTGTTTATCTGCTCAGGCTATTTTTCCGTTCTAGGATAAACACAAATTATATAACAACGACGTAACATTAAAAACATCTTAGATGTACTTATTTTGTCACTTAAATTGAGTGATCCACAGCTATGTTTAGATCTTCTTTTATTTATGCCACTCTCCCCGCTGGTCTCCCGGTCGTTTCCAAGTTCTTTTTGTTCCGTCGGTCCACCTCAACGGTCGGCTCGGATTT
The DNA here is from genome assembly GCA_914767915.1 of Agriopis aurantiaria. Classification (NCBI taxonomy): domain Eukaryota; kingdom Metazoa; phylum Arthropoda; class Insecta; order Lepidoptera; family Geometridae; genus Agriopis; species Agriopis aurantiaria. The sequence goes on along the minus strand of OU611983.1, from coordinate 6,919,702 downwards.
TACCAATCTATAGTCCTTTTCAAATAGCATGTCACTTGACAGGTGGTTTAAAAGTACGATAGAATGTAAAGTGATTCGTAAATATTGATTGTGACGTCACAGAACTAATTTAAAGATTTAAAATTTACCGCGAAAACATATAGCTAAGCGCCACTATGAAAGCTAGTGGTAAAAACTAGCCTGCTAGTGGTAGTTGTCAAGTGCCATGCTATTTGAAAAGGACTATAGTAGCTGCCACCCCGCGGTTCGGTTACTGCTGTACACTATCTCCCATCATCACGTGTCTCCCCCGCTCCATTTTACTTTCGCCACCCATTATGGTGTCTGCAGCCTTGGTGCGACATCGTATCTCAAATACGGTTTAACAATTTGATGCCAAGCATGACTCGCTTCATGGTTTTCTGTGCGACGGCTACCTTGTGCACACAGTAAACAGTCACCGAAATAATTAAATAAATCATCTTTGATTAAATCATTCAAATATTTACCATACAAATATTAGTTTTCTTTCATCTTTTATCTTAAAACATCATCACCACACTTACACCAGTCGCACATTGCACGTCCGGAGGCAAGTTTACTCAGTTGTTATTTTCCAATCACTGCCAACTGTTATTAAAAACAAAGGATAAATGAATTATCTAAAATAAATATCTACAAAACAAATGGAAATTAAACTTAAGCATTTCCACACGCTATAAGCTCGCTCCGCGATTTGATCGCGAAAATCAAACGTTCCCTCGACGCTAGAGCTGAGCTGTTTGAAGGAAAGAAACGGTTTGAGCGAAAATATAGCAGAAAGCGGAAAACGTTTACAATCCGTTTGGGATCCTACCCTATTACAAGCTGGATGCTGTAATCGAAAGAAAATTAAATGGCGCTTTCCGCGGGGGCTAGTTTTGTTGCGTCGTAAACTGAGGGAATATAAATTATGTTCGCTGAAGAATGAACAGCATATTAAACGTGTAGTTCTGTTTCTAGTTCGCTTTATTCTTAACCGCCTTCGAGGTTCTCAATTCGGACCGAATTTTTTACAGAGTTTATTTAACTTGCCTTGTTAATTTGGGCATATAATACAGTCATAACAGTATAGTGTTTGAGTCAAATCTTGCAACTAAATTTTTAAACAGTTGTCCATACCTGATTGAGCGGATATTTTGCATACACGTTTAGTTTGGATGACAATGCATGGTTAGCTAAATGACGTCATTCTAAATGCAAAATGGCGGACTCCCAAAGATGGTGGGCCAGTTATTTATTATACACTCCCATGATATGGGTATGAAATGAAAGGGTTTGCTCAAAAATATGAAATAAAAATAACATACACTAAAATCAATATGACAGACGCCCCAAGATGGCGGACAAAATTTCTATCTTCTTATCTACCGTCACGATATGGATATCAAATGAAAGAAAAAACCAAAAGCTTGTATTCAAAAAGTTTTTTTTTGTTTTTACCCGTCTTCAAAAAGAAGGAGGTTATCAATTCGACTGTATTTAAAATTACATTGCCATCGCGTGATTTGAATTATGTGACATTGCCTGCTTGTATGGATGTTTTGGTTCAGGGCGCAGACAGTTAATAGTACTATAATTTCTTTTTTTTCCAAACTTATAGTTTGCTTAGCTTTTTATTGGACAATGCTATATCTACAGAGTTACACAGAACAGTGATACTAAGCCGAAAGGAGGTCCATATTGCTAATCATTATTAACACTTTTGGCTACACCACAACAACAAGACTACTTAAAAAAAATTAACTACTACTTTTTACAACTACTTTGTTTTTTGTTTCATGAGAGCATTGACCCTGAGATGCTGAAAAAAATGCTGTTCCACACATTTTCTTGATTAAAAAAAGGTAAGAATTAAATTTTTCTATAGAAACATTTTTTTCTCGATTTCAGGGTTGGTACATGGTTATGATAAGAACGATGACGTACTTTTGGTTTCGTACCATTTTGTAAATAATATAATACTTATCTTGCAACAATATGGGAAAAATAATAAGTATCACAGAAGTTAATGTACCTTAGTGACAGGAGTCGGCAGATTTTACACTTTAAAATACTATTATGACGTATTATGCGCTATTACTAAAATAATACAGTACCTAATAATTTTCATAACACGATGCCATAGAAATTGATTGTCTCCATCCAACTAAACTTTACCTACCGTTTTAAAATAAACTTAATACGAAATGAACGAAAAAAAAACTAATAACAACAAAATGCCAAATTCAAAACTTACGTAACAGCCAAAGCATCCAATTTATGCTGAATTGGGTTTGGTCTGCCTACTGGTCTGTGTTAAAAATAGATCAAATAAATGAACAAACAAAGAAGTTGAATTGAGATCTCGGAATCTAACCTAATTTATAGCTAGTTTACATTTACAAAGTAGGATGTCTGACACATCGTAAATACGATACCAGATCTATTACGTACATCTTCACATTCTTTGGACGAGTTCAAGAATCCATGTGGTTCAAAATAGGAAACTATGTCTCAGCTATATTTTGCATATTTATAATATAAATAACATACGAGTAGATTTACAAAATAAACTTTTAACTCTAAGACGTAAAGCCAAATGAAGGGTAGTGTCATTATAATTATCATCAGCCCGAAGACGTTCACAGCTGAACATAGGCCTCCACACTGAACGATAGCCTGCCATCTGCATCTACTGGATGCCCGCGACTCTCGCAATTGAATGTCGTTGGTTCATCTAGTGGGAGGCATATATACCTTCGCTGAGTCTTCTGGTTCGTGGTCTCCACTCGAGAACCTTTCTTCACTATCGGAAACTATCTTCTTCTTCATCGGTTAAAATGGCGGAAAATTTATTGCACCATCTCAAATAAACGTAAAATTAAAAAGGTTTAACTAAATGCAAGTGCGGTTTTTTAGGGGTACGAAAGATTCTTGTATTGTTTTCTAAATTAATTATGCTTGTTTTGTATTAAACACAAATTAGTAACGTAGGAACTTAGCTGTAATGTCATCGTGGCAGTGCTCTAATAATAGTGTATTCGCAAGTTTACTGGTAATAGTGGTAATAACCGTAACCGTGCATGCAAATAGAAATTATTTCTAATGTCTTGTCCGACAACGTTGATGAACTAGTACGCATTTAAGTTCTTACATGTCTGAGAAAGGATTAAGTTTTAGGAGTTAAATAAAAGAAGATCTAGAATAATATATATTAAAAAGAAATGGCTATAATTTTAGAAATAAAGCCCCATAAACTGCTACAACAATGGCTGAATTTCGGTCTAAAACTTTTTACACTATTTTGAAACATACTATCAAAATAATTACAGAAAGAATATGACCTCAATTTCTTCAAACGAAGGGTCCTCAAAGGAAGACAATGCAACACTGCCAATGCTCTGGGTATTGTAGGTGCCCATAGATAGCAGTGACCACTTACCATCAAGAGGCCCGTCGCTTGTTTGTTATTATATAACAAATATATTGTGTCACTCAATAGTCTTCCTGTCTACTAAGTACAATTATTAAAAACCTAATTTTATTTAGATTTCTTACACAATTTATAGTCAAACGTTATCATTCAAAATGGTAAGAATTCTTACTAATATTAATATATTACAGCTTAAATATTCAAGCGATATGAACTCTGATCTGACATTATTAATTTGCTAGATAAAGATTTATTAAGCTCAAATTAATGATCTAGATATTCAAAATACATCTGTCTAGAGCAAAACGCCGTAATAAATGAGTTCATAATTGAAGCTGTTAGTAATTGGCCGAGCTTGTCCATTTCAGGGTGGTTTCAGGCTAGACGTCTGTAGCTGTTCCCGATTTACCTTGTTATACCCCCAAGACCGTGTTAGCAAGAGCACAGAATATATTATAAGCATTCAGTAAAAAAAACATACTTATACGAGCTGAATCCTGCGATGTTACTCGCGATTATCCGGTTTCCCATATTTCTGAGTGGCTTATATCCGTCCTCTTAATGTACACAATCTTTCTGTCTAATTTCATTAAGATCGGCTTTGCCATTTAGTCCATGAAAAGCGAAGTAGACAGAGAGACAGACAGAGAGACAAAGTTACTTTTGCTTATATAATATTAGGTAGGATTATGATTATGCGAAAGTGTATTTTATTTATATAGAATAGATGTACGTATCGCCGCCAACTCGACTGATGGTGACTGACGACGTGGCCGAGGATGCAACACGTGACCTAGAATAAATCTATTCACACTTGCCTTGAATGCCTAGATTGTAGTTCTTAGGAAATAAGGAGGGCAGCAGGGAGGTGTGTTTGTTTGTTGATGGTCACGGGGCAACAAAGCAATGGATCAACGTCATTTTTTGAATAGAGATAGAGAGCCAGGGAATAGTATGCGATACTTTTTATCCCGAGAAATTTACGGTTACTAAGGAAATATCTACGCAGATAGTTATAATCAATATAAATAACGAAATATTTTTTTCTGAGGCAAAACTAAACTGATAGTTACAAAAACCTTTTAAAACTTTTTTAGCATGAGCATAATATATCGAATTTATTAAATATAGATTTGGCATATTTGAATAGGGTATCTAGTTGCGTTCAGTAGTTCTTATCGCCACCTTCCGTCATCATCCTCAGACCTTGACCATTCCAAAGACTCCAAACATGATGTAGTTTATCTTGTTGCGTTCATTAGTTCCTATGACCACCTTGCGACTTCATCATCAGAAAAGCTCCATGGTACCAAATAATGCAATGTCATCCAAGTTAGGTACATAAGTGTACCAAATTATCAACGCAATTAAGCGCCGAAAGTGGGTCAAATTAAGCTTTCAAGATGTGAAATTTAATAAAAGGTTGTAAAAAACATTATTTGTATCTCGTGACTATAAACAAAAACATGTCCAAGGCCCGCTTAGGCCATAGCCTGATAACAAGGACTTAACTTCTTGGAATTTTGCGAAGAATTTGAACCAACCTTGACATTCGATACCATGTTACATCCGAGTCAACTGTATTAATTATTCACTTTCATTATTACCATTTTAAAATACCAGCTTTTACGATTGCTCATCTACTGAATATTATATTTGATCGATTTGATTCAATTGAGTTTTTTTATGGTATCGATATGACGTGTTTAAATGAGTAGCAATCACTATAAGCATCGTGTTATTCGAAAAACTGGGACAAGGAAGTGTCATAGGACCATAGATATTCCTCACTTATGTGAGAACTAAAAACTAATAATGAGATGTTAGTTACAGTCTGATGTATATTTTTATTCGTTTTCTAAAGGATTTATAATTATCTTAAAACTAAAAAATCGTATGATTACAAAATAATAGGAATAAAGTTGATTAGAAGTGGTTAATTAATTCTTCTCATAAAGTTTTTAGCTTAAGAAACTAGGATAAACTAATCGTAGAATGCTCAATAAATGGCAACCGTATATGCAATTTACATCTACATAAGAATCTCAAGAATGCTGTAACAATTATGAAAACTGCCATTTATGCAAATCGAGAAGGTCGTCACTTTAACCTCTTCAAATGGTGTTGTAACAATGACATCCTTATTTCAATCTTTGTTAATGTAGTGTGAAATAAAAAGCACATGTCAAGGATGCTTATAAATTATATCGTGATGAAAATCGAGTTGGTATAATGTTGGTAGTAGTGTGGTAGTAGTAGTGGTTGGTAGTTGGTATAGTTGGTATAATGGCTGTTTCGCACTTTCATAATTGGTTTTCAGTTTTCCGCATTTTTATATACGTTGAGGTATATGCATTATCATGTAATTACATGATAGGCAAGGGAAGTTTAACTTTCATAAATAATTACACATCTAAACATAAAATACGTAAAAAATCAGATTCTAGGTATTCTAAGAAAGTTTAGTGACAGTAAACAACGATCAAAGTCCAAAACTGCCGAAATTGATATTTTTTTTATATATTATAATAATATTATACAAAAAAGAATACTGACTACGACATTGCTGAAAAAACCCTATGTCACAGACATATATCTGGTATTTTACTGAATTTTACGTTCATGTTTTGGAGAAACCTCCTTTATCATGAAAGAGGCAAAGGAAGTTTAACTTTCACAAATAATTACACATCTAAACATAAAATACGTAATAAATCAGATTCTAGGTATTCTAAGAATGTTTAGTGACAGTAAACAACGATCAAAGTCCAAAACTGTCGAAATTGATTATTTTTTATATTTAATATATAAAAAAATAATTTTATAGTTGTCTGAGTCTGTGAGTCACTCTTAAATTATTTCAATGTTTTGCTTCCTAAAATCTTACTAATTTTGCTGAAACGTCATCATTGTAACCTTTATATTTGAATTTTATTGTAACTTGAGTCAATAAAATAATAAATTTGACGTCATGGAAACATAACCATAAAATTCTACAACACTAACAAGTTAATCTAGTCACTAATTAAAATATTGAACTAGTTAATTAAATTAATTTGCAAATAATTAGGTAAATTAATACAACAGACGATTATTGCCTAATTATTTTAGAATATGATTAATGTATAATCATTTTCTGAAGTGGCAATGGGCTGGCTAAGTGGCTTTATCTGTACGAACTGATAAACGTATGGAGAGACAATAGGGGCATTTTGGATTCCAAAGTGAAGAACGCACAGATCGGTAATCATAGAGTATAGCGCCCAGTAGTCTGGCGAAACCACGACTTGCAAGATGCATCTAGAGACAAATTAATGCTTTTATTTAAAATCAACTACGTTTTATATGAGACAAACAATACAAGAAAGATAACGTAATGTGAAACAAATAATTTATTTACCATATAGAAGAAGAAAAAACCTACTTAAAGAGATTGAAAGTCATCATCAAAGAAATAGGGAACCACAAACCAAAACGTCATCTGTGTATAATTATAATTTGTTTTACTTGATTTAAAAAAAAAAAAAAAAAAAACGCTGAATCGATTTCTGTAAAATGTATATATCACCACCTCTGAAGTATGACCTACCCAAAAAAGAAATAATCATCAAAATCAATTGATAATTGGCGGAGTAATCGCGTAACAAACATACAAAAAAACAAACAGTCGAACTGAGAACCTCCTCCTTAATTGAAGTCGGTTAATAAGCTACAGTCAAAAAGATGGTGAATCGTGATATATTTTACTTATCTTTGTTTCAGTTAATTCCTCCTTCGCCAATATCCCATTAACCCAAGTTCGTGTCAACACTATACAAATTAAATTTTAATCCCGAAATAATCTGGATTGTTCACATTATGTCAAGAGTCAGTTGCCTCCCTAATAATTAATGCCGCGTCGTGAGTACAAACTACAATGCGACCAACGTCTGTAGAGTTGAATGAGGCGGAGCTACTGTCGTATTATTTGAACAAAACGTACAGTTATCCAATATTTTTTTTAGTTCCACCATTTGACCAACTTTAGATTGTTTTTTGTTTGGTTTGTAGTTAAATAGGTACAATATGGCACGGTATGGTTAAGAGGTTCAGTTGGTTAAGTTATCCAATTTGAACTAAACTACAAGTAAGCATAAATGAATATATGAGGAAACTTTAAATTGGCCAAAAGGACAGTTGCCATTAATTTATTTCTTTTCAGTATGGGATTTAATGTGTTCATTATTGGAATAAAATATCGACGAAAATTTAACTTTAAGGTTTTTTTCTTTCCTAAATCTATTGGCGGCAAATTTTTGGTCTGTTCTAATATTTTTTTTTCTTTCTCATACGTGCGTATAACATTTCAGTGAGTAAAGAGGTTTGATTGATTTTTTAACTAAAAAGAGGCGAATACACAGTGTTTATAATTAACAGAAAAACAGGAGGTTGACATTTCCAGATGGCTATGGCTGGGTGCCCAGTGAATTTAAGGTATAAAAAGTCCTTGCCTGTGATTGGTTCATACTACAAGCTATACTCATCTGGAAATAGTATCGAAGTGAAATGTGAAAGTTACTCCACGATATTTTCATGTAGGTATAATACGTGAATTTCAACGCAATGTTTGAGAAAAGTACTATACATGCTGTTACAGGCCCGGGCGGATTTGTTTTTGTTTTATTAATTAATAGGCTTGCGTTTGAGTGCCAACTTGGTGATGACGCGGCCTAAGATGGAGCACGATTGCATAAGAGGAAACCGATACTTATCCAAACTTAACATAACTTAGCGTTAACAGACTCCGTGCTAAGACTGCTAAGCATATGAACTCGGTAACGCCCCGGCCACATTTTCGTTCTTCCTATAAATACTTCGGTTACCTGTCATTTCTGTACCTAAAGTATTTTTCTTCGCCTTTTCCCAGTAAAAACAGCATTGTCTATCTTCTCAAGATTTTCTTTGAGCTTACAAAAAGCCACGATGTTTTTGCTTATCTGAAACTGTCAATATAAAAACTATTAACAAAAAAAAAGTTTACTTTTTAAGTTTCCTTCCGGCCGCGAGATTCGATCGCGTAGTTCGATCAAGCGAACTTTGAGGAGACGAAAGTTATGCGAAATTAGGCGCTGTGGTAACCTTATCACCAAAAGCGATGTCTTCCAGACAAAATGTAATTACAATCTAAGAGAGCAAGCCTCAACTACTTAGTATAATTTTCTACATAGTTTGTGAAACTATCTGCGGGTGTGAAAGCCAGTGGCATCTGACACATCCAATTAACACAGTTTCCGGGTTTCCTGCTATGCCAACTGCTTAAACTGAAAACCCAGATCTGACAGCCCGTACTTCCGGTTGTTCTTGTTCTCCTTTGATTGGAATACTAGATTAGAAGCTTAATTAATATTATTATAAATTCTAGACCTACCTATATAGTTTAGTGACTTAGTATATACTAGATTAAGTTTGGTAAAATCATATTAAAATTTTCTAGATAAGAATGAAGTTAATAAAATTGATAATAGACGTACATTATGGAAAAGTAAACACGTAAGATATCTGCAGTGGGCCCCAGGCTAGGCTAAGCCTATTTCTTGGGTACTCAGTTATAACAAAGTATAATATTTAGTGATTTGCGGTGAAGTTGTGGGATGTTTTTAAAGGAATAATTTTATTGTTTCGGTTTTTTTTTCTTTTAAGATTTGGAAACATAGATGATTGTTTATTAAGACTGATCCAGCGTACTGGATAGGTCTACTATCATAATATATTTCGCTAAATTGTCACCTAAAAACTTATTTTCCTAAATGAATCAAGTTTTTAAGTGACAGGAATCACAGAAAAGAGAAGTATTTTTTTTTCTCTTCTGTGACAGGAATGACGGCGCCTACTTGCTGGCCAAAAAATTTGCATTGCCATTCAACGTGGCATTGCTGCCAGCATACTGGTCACTTTTCCTTTCACTAAACGACTTTTAGATTAGTTTATGCTATATTTATATGTAAAGGGTTTTATTTCAATAACATTCCATCTACATCATAATATATTATTATCTTAGTAATATATTATTATTATATTATATTGTCGGAGGGCCCGCGGGGCCAAAAAAATTTTTTTTTCTTGCACAAATAAGAACGCAGGCTTGTTCTCCAATTACTGTTTAATAAATTGCCACTCACAGTGTTAATAGTAATTCCTAATCTATTAGGATAGCGATGGATTCGAGAAACGTAGTGAGTTCTGCGCTGTCTCCAGTTCTAGGAGTAATAGTGTTCCGTGTTCGAATGCCCAGCGTCACCACAAAACACTCCCGAACCGCCACCTCTGTCTGAAACGTCAGCCTCCATCAAAGTGACAGAGACAACTGCACAGACCATACTCAAGTTTACTTTTTAATTGGGAACACTTGACGTTTCCCGCAAATCTATCGACAGGTAGCGCCACTATGCTAACGCTGCGACATATAAATAATACCAACAAATTAATTAAACTACTAAACTAATATATTAAACCGTTACTTGTACGCATTACTGTTCTTCTATTAGAGCTAATACAAAAATACGTAAAAAAATACGTTTGTTGTATGGGGACCCCGCTTTCGTTTTGCCTTTTTTGTCTTTTTGTTTTTTGGTTAATCCGCCGTAACATTACATATTCTGTGAAAATTTCAACTGGATATCTATTACGGTTCGAAAAATACAGCCATTTGAAAGTAGGACAGACGGACGGACCGACAGACTGACAGACAGACATCGTAAGCTTAGTAATAGATCCCGTTTTTACCCTTTGGGTATAGAACTCTAAAATACAGTCGTACAATATGTTAATAAATTAACCACTCAAACAAAAACCAACAAACCACAAATACAGCAACAAAGTAGGCATCAACGCATAAATCTTACTGCTTACCATAATATTCTTAATTCGCCCACATTTATTCACCGAATAAAACAAAAAGGAAATCAAGTGCTTAAACTTCATTATTAACTGTATATCTCGATAATACGACGCCAACTGAACGATGCTAAACGACAAAGTAATATTTCAGAGGCTATATCTTTGAAAAGATCTACTGATATACGTAAAAGTAATTCTGTCGGTTAAGAGTTGCGACTGACATTGCTGATTGATGGGGCCGCCGCCGACAAATTCACTTCGCCAAGAAGAAAATCTTGCGAGAATAAAGCTTTATACTTCAAATCTAATGATGGGTTTTGAGTTTGAACGGAAGTTCTAAGGTCTGAACGTGTTAACGCTGTTTAATTTGGAAACGAACTTTCATATCGAGATTTTGAAAGATAACCTAAAAATGTGTTTAAAAAGGCCATTAACATCATTGCTAGAACAATTAATACATTTAAAAAACCATTGACTTGTCGAAAAGTTTAATAAACAGGATTTATCCCTTGATTTGTATGTGTGTATAAGTATGTATTTAAAAACTATATATGTATGTATATCAGTCTCTGGCAGCCATATCACAAGCTTTGCTTAGTTTGGGGTCAGATGACCGTGTGTGAAAAAATGTCCCGAATATTTATTTTATTTATTTTCTACCTTTGAGATAGAGTATTTTTCAAATTTGAATGGAACTTTCAAGACAGCTTATTCAGTTAAAAAATACCTCCTTTTTGCTTAGAATATGTAGGTGTACGTTTGGCACCTAACTCACCTGATAACTGATAAAAACGATGTTGTGGCTGAAGCTGGAGCACGTAGACTTAAAAGGTACTTAATCTGGCCTTGAAGATACCCAGGTTATAGTTTTCAGGAAACAAGGATGGTGGCAAGGCATTCCTGTTCCTAGCAGCTTGCATGTGCTTGTGGAGGCAAACTAGCTAGTTCAAGCCGGTTGTATGTCGACTATGTGAATGGCATTTATGTGTTTTCTGACTTGTCCAGTTCTAGAAGGTGGAAGAAGGGAATAGGTTGTGGTTCGGGTGCCCACTCACCGAAATGTACCTTACTCCGATGCTCATGCTCTGCAGCTTAGAAGAAAATTGCAAAAGGGGCCTAAGTTAAGGGGAGCAAATGGGGGTCAACAGTTTTTTTAAGTCTATACGCGTACGAAGTCACCTGCAATATGTAGTCTCATATTTACTTGTTCCTGTTAGCATTCAATATTATTATCAGTGTTGTATGTAAAGTTTATGCGCACGCGCAGATGTTATGCCAATTGTGATAGTATTAATGCTTCTATACATTCCGGTAAAACTAGTAATGGAATGGTGTGTCTCAGTAACGTTACGTAGGTATATGTCATAACTAAACTAAGTTGCTTCATTTGCTAATGTAAGTAGGTACATACATCCACACGGTGCATGTTACATACCTATCGTTAGTACATTTTCAACATCATCATCATCAGCCATGAGTGACCCAGTGCTGGATATAAACCTCTTATTGTTTATGGGACTCTGCCCGAAAAAAAGCCATTATCTCTAAAATTACGTTGTAATACTTTTCATGAAAACGTTTATTAATTTTGTAGAAGGGAAGGGAAAAATGCCTCAAAACAATATTATTTCTTACTACGGAAACTGACGTGGCATTCACACATTTTGTTTATATTAAGGGGTCTTATAACTGGCTTAATCATGCGTGAGTAATTTCCGTGTAATTTAAATGTAATTTTCCTTACTCTTTCAAAAAATAAATATTGTGCAAGAGAGAGAGCTCTGGCCGGTAATGCGGCCTTAATTTGTGCAGGTTACTTGCTTTATGTGAAATTATCTTAATACTAAACGAACACAACAACAACAACAATAACTCTTTATTAAAATACCACAAAACAAGGATAACATAAACATTACAATAAAAATATTATCTAGGCTTTTAACAGGCAGCCTTAGCGATCTCTTCCAGGCAACCGTGCACCGAAAGGAATTATACACTACACTATTGAAATAAAAATTACATTTTAAATAACTACGTCACAAAATAAATATGTACAGACGGCCGACTCCATACAAAGAGAGCGAAAAGGCACACAAAGACGCGTACGTAACGTGATCTTGGATCAAGTCGGACGAGCGCCAGTCACGAGTGCCCGCGCTTTGTCAACACGTCATTAACTTTTCGTGTGACAATTGTCATAATTTACGATGATTTTTCCATTGTCATAATTGTAATAAATTTCATTTATGAATGAGACTTTATTATACTTATAAATATATATACTATGTTTTTCGTACGTGCCGTAATTGACGAAAGTACTTTCGGTAACCAATTTACAGACTTTTATTTGGTAACCCTTGACTAATCTAAACTTCTTATAGAATACTATAGTTGCTATGCCAGCTCTAGAGCTACGGTTACGCGTAGGATATACAAATCAAGATCAGTCGAAGTCAGTTTTCTATACCTGTTTATTATGTGACCACGTGTTTTATTTACGATTCTACGCATTTGTATCAACGTCTATAAGGACTTTAAGCACCATAAATACTTATCGTCTAGCCTATTGAACAGATAACACTTAGACATAATGCTGAATACTAAATGTTAGCGGATCTGAAGAAAGCCTTGCCTTGTGTAGGTATATAAGCATATGAAACTATTTTGGTGACATGGATCTCTCATTTCACGGAAGGTTTAAGGTTCTCAGTACGACCCCTGACAACCCTACTCTACGTAGGTACCATGTTACTCTAATGTAAATACAAAATGAAATAATCTCATATTAGGTTCATATATTATAAATGTTGTACACAAGACAATGCCTACTTTTTATTGGCGAAAAAACTGCCGGTAAAAATTTATTTTTGAAGTCAATTTTGTATCTAGGGTCAATCAACGCTGAACTAGTGTGGGTTTTATAAAACCTATCAGCATTGTAAGTTCCAGGTTTCTATGTCTATAATAGCTTAGAAATACAGGGGCAACTTTCTACCACTTACGCACGAGTCATATTTCGAAAAGGATACACTAATTGGTACTGAGATGGTACTGAGTACTGGTACTAAGACGTGGTCCTTAACTGTTGGCCTTTTGAAAAAGCTCAGAGTCACACAGCGGGCAATGGAGAAAGCTATGCTCGGAGTTTCTTTGCGCGATAGAATCCGAAACGTGGATATTCGCCAAAGAACCAAAGTCACCGACATAGCTGTTAAAATTTGCAAGTTGAAGTGGCAATGGGCAGGCCACATCGCTCGGAGAACCGATAACCGATGGGGAAGAAAGGTTCTTGAGTGGAGACCACAAACCGGAAGACGCAGCGTAGGTAGGCCTCCCACTAGATGGACCGACGACATAGTAAAAGTCGCTGGCATCCAGTGGATGCAAAAGGCAGGCTGTCGTTCAGTGTGGAGGTTAAAGGGGGAGGCCTATGTTCAGGTGGACGTCTTCTGGATGATGATGATGACACTAATTGATAAAAGAGTGATTTATGAAATGTTTACCATCATTTTAAAAGGTCTATTCAATGAATATCCCTCAAACAGTGATTTTTTTTCATCCCCATTTCACATTTACCAGAGCCAACCCAAATATGCAAATGTTGTTTTGATCTTTTAAAGATGAGATCTATACAAAATATTCAATTGATAACAGAAGGAGAGAACGAACTGAAGTCCTACTTAGTCTTACAAGGAACCCCTTGTAGGATTACGGAACCCTAAAAAGGCATGAAATGGTGAATTAAGGTGCATCGACATTGAAAGGTTAATGTAGTGAGGTAATTCGGCTCAATTAACGGTGCGAATTTTACACCTCGATCCCAAATCAACGAAAAAGTAAAAATCAAAGTTAGAAATTTTGAACCTGTTAAAATTATGCTCTGCGCACAAGACTTATAATTTTTTTAAACTGCAAGCATATTTTCAGGCAACAGATGTTCTATGATTTCCGTCACACATTTTTACTCAAATGTCACTCTTCATAAGAGTGATATTGGATTGAGAGACAGAAACAATGTTCACTGTTAATTATACCTATCTTGTACGTATAGATACAGCCAGCATAATAGGCATATTGGTGACTGTTATTTTAGGCATGGTGACTAAATTTCATAAACTGTGTTACAATGCACATCTATTATTCAAAAGAACATAATGAACACATTAGAAAATTGTCTCACTTATTAGCAATGCTTTTGGTAGTAACAAGTAAATATAATACAATATGATTTGATAATGAAATAAAAAGCTTAGCAAGATTCTTAAAATTGTATTCTTTTTAAGCAAGATTATGTAATGGTGTGATAAAATAACAACAAATAGTTTGAACAACTAAAAGTTGACTACTTTCTTATGCCATGTTGTTTTTTTGCCGAGAGAGAGGATGGGCCCTAATCCGCTATACTGGCCCAGTGCATGTTGGTGAGTGTCTTTGAACTCTTGAGGTTCTTGAAGATACCAGTTTCCTTACGATATTTTCCTTCACCTATTTTGAGCGATGGCATCAATAACTGCACAACTTGTATTTAAGTCCTAAATAAGTCATTGGTGCAGGGCCGAGGATCGAACCGGGTGCCGTCAGATTGTTAACCACACAAGCTACCGTTCGGCCACCATCGCTCCCAAAATTGGGTACCCCAACTCAAGTTTGTATTTCAACCTTTGTTATAAAATATGAAGAGCTTTAACACTCATCGCGTAAGGTATTCCAATAAAAAGTATCGCACCCGGATGCGGGTCGTCCAATCAACAGTGGAAGTGGGGTTTACACCATTTCGAGTGGGGTTTTATGCACTAAAATCATAAATCAGGTATTTATATCGTGAGGCTCGAGCCGCTGGGTACATCCCGTTTGGTAAGAATCCCATTTGGTAAACCACTTGAGATACCTACTAAAAAGTTGCGTTTGGTAAACATTCTTCTTTCCATACAAGAAGTTTCGTTTGGTAACCTTTTAAAGAATTTCATGTATTTTATCCCATTTGGTAAACTTTCTGTAGAAGTTAGTACACTTATGATAAAAATAAATAACATATTTTTTTTTACTTTTTTGTACTTCACCTTCGTTTGAAACTCACTCCCGCGGGCCGCTTGCGGCCTAGCAAACTACGTGACTTTGACGGTTTTTTAAAACTTTGTACATCACCTTCGCCTAAAACTCACTCTAACAGGCTGCTTGCGGCCTAGCGGACCACGCAAACTCTACGGGTTTTTTTTCCATTTTAGGGTTCAGTTCCCAAAGGGTAAAAACGGGACCCTATTACTAAACCTACGATGTCTGTCCGTCTGTCTGTCCTGCCCAACTGTATTTTTCGAACCGTAATAGATAGCCAGTTGAAATATTCACAGAATATGTAATGTTACGGCGGATAATTAACAAATAATAAAATCATAAAGTAAAAACGAAAGAGGGGTCCCCATACAAAAACACGTATATTTAACGTGTTTTTGTATATGCTCTAATGTAAAAACGGTAATACGTACAAGCACCAATCTTGGCATTATTACACACTCTAAAGTATAACAACATAATAAATAATTATAATAAATTATGGCCAAGAGCTAGTCGGTGACCAATTTCTGTTCATTAAAAGTTATACCGAGCGTCACTTGCAAAATATTATGAACTATGTGACGGCGAAGCAATTGCTTGGCTATTTTGGTAGGCGTTAAGTCGTACCAAATAGTTTTTAAATTGATAATTATTGTATTTTGTGATGGTACGGCACCCTCAGTGCCCGAGCCCGACTCGCGCTTCGCCGGTTTATTTGTACATCACCTTCGTTTGAAACTCACTCTCGCGGGCCGCTTGCGGCCTAGCGAACCCCGCGACCTCGACGGACCTTTTCCACTTATTTAGGGTTCTGTACCCAAAGTGTAAGAACGGGACTCTATTACTAAGCCTACGATGTCTGTCTGTCTGTCCTACCTATTAACGGCTGTATTTTTCGAACGGTAATAGATAGCCAGTTGAAATTTTCACAGAATTTCCGTAATACATATTAAATTATAAAAAAGAAAAAAAAAAAACGAAATGGGGGTCCCCATACAACAAACGTATTTTTTTACGTATTTTTGTATTAGCTCTAATGTCAAAACTGTAATACGTACAAGCGTCAAACTTAGCATGATTATAGTTAACACTCTAAAGTATAACAAAAAATAATAAATAATGGCCAAGTGCGAGTTGGTGACAAATTTCTGTTCATTATCAAGTTATAACTGGTAATTTCGATTTTGAATTTTGTGGTGGTACAGAACCCTTTGTGCGCGAGCCCAACTTGCACTTAGCCGGTTATTTTTTACAGTCTTTGTAGACCACTTTCACCATTTTTTTTTTCAAAACTTAGAATACTAAACAACTAAACTAACTACTTAAACTAAAAAAATAGAAAAGATTTTTGGAACTGACTGTACCGTACAAAATTAATGGTTTGCTAAACGGGATTAAATGTATGAAGAATAAAATAGTTACGAAACGCAACTTTTTAGTAGGTATCTCAAGTGGTTTACCAAATGGGATTCTTACCAAACGGGATGTACCCGAGCCGCTGTGGGTGTGGCTTCTTATCTGTTGCTCGCAGCGGAACTAAACACTGTGTAATAAAGGTGGTTGTTACAGTAGAACAAGTTTCGCAATCATTCTACATACGATAAAATGTGAATTTTGAATCGAGGGATAGGTACTATTAATTCATTCAACATTATACCAAATTGTAGAAGTACATACCACTGTAAGTACCTCTAAAACATCCCTCCATCCTGCTATAGTAATCCCTCAATTCAGAGTCTCAGAAGCATTAGTTATAAGCACATAGATAATTATATGTTAATCGTGTAGTGTATAATGTATAACAACGCCAAAATGCGAGGGATTAAGGTAGTATAGTAAACATAGAACGCATCCATCAACATAGCTTAATGGCTTATCCAAATCAATTAGAAACGTAAGCCTTGTGTGCATAGTTTCAGAGAGTGGAAGTAGTTTGTTGGTATGTATATGACGTTGGTTACTTATTTTTACAAAATTATCGTGGATAAACTAGCTGTGCCGTGCAGCTTCACCCGTGTGACAATTCTACAAGAACTTTACATATTATTGGGGTAAAAATTACACTTCCGGCCTTACAACTACCTCCAAACGAAAAATCACGTCAATCCCTTGATTTCTTTTTACGTTAAAGATGGACACATAAAACACTTTCACATTTATAATATTATTAATCTTGGATTTTGTGACTCACTTGAGCCCAGAAAGAATTGGTGAAGAAAAAAAACTAAAGGAACAAAAAAATATAAGTCAATAAAACCGCCAAATATTATATATGAAAAATTATTAACATCAAATTTGCACCAATCATGCATGAAAAATTATTAACACGATAATAACATAATTATATCGCCAAAACTAATATTTTCTACAAAACAATAATTTATGAGAAACAATAAATATTAAATTCAAATTAATAATATGGCAATTTTCGGTAAGTAATGTAAGTATGTCATAGAATTGTTGTTCACTTCTTTTCATTCTTCAAATATTGTATTCCTTGTCTTCTTATAATAACATTCTGGAAGCTCTAAGCACTATTACTTACAATTTCTGAGGTCTTCGTTTCGTTCGTAATTATTATAGAAGAATGTGAATCGCATCATGCCTATAAATGTTTACTAATTTAGTCGTGTTGCATCAAACGAGATAAACAATGGCATCCAATGTCATTGAGAGAATCAATGAACCTTGATGCAATTTCTTATCAAATCGTTGAAAGGTCACCCATTGATACATTGATGACTAACTTTAACTAAGCACCTAAACGTGAAAATATAAGGTTTATCCATCGAGATACAATACATATAGATGTCTAGTAATGTAAATTGAAAAAATGTCGGAACAAAAAACTCGGCGCACGATACGAATCACGCAAACTTTTTGGTTAGTTAGAAGGTAACCGCGATCCGACTTCAATGTCGCGCTATGCCAGAGCTACAATGATATAGTGAACAACTAACGTTGAACACTATGCAAGCGACATAACGTCTAAATTGGAGTAAATGTGACATTGTGAACTACATAATTGATAAAATGTATGTACAATGACCTTTTTCATCCAGTGGATGCCAGCGACTCTTACTATATCGTCGGTCCATCTAGTGGGTCGTTCAGTGTGGAGGTTAAAGGGGGAGGCCTATGTTCAGCAGTGGACGTCTTCTGGCTGATGATGATGTACAATGACGCTTGGACGTTTTTTGACTGTTTTCACTGAGAGATTGTGACTCTATAGGAATTGTATCTCAATGGGTTTATCGCCCATTTAAGAATCTAGTTCATTGTAATAATGGAAAAAACAGGAATTCACCCCCATGATTAGTGACGTGCATCGAAGAAATACAAGGCAAAAAATATCATTCAAAGTTAGAAATTTATTTGGGCACTTATTCAGTTTTGTGGAAAGACTTGGAACAAAAGTTGTCATGTATTATGTAGGGAAGCTGACTGCAAGAGGTTCTAGGTGAACTTAAAATAGCCCTGTATAAGCGGGCGTCAACATTTCCTGGTTTACCGTTGGTTTATAGTTGTCCCACCACGCTTTCGCACCATATGTCGCACTTCTGTCTATCACCTCAAGTAAATGAGAGTCAGTTTTGAACTTACAAATCGAAGAAAGTTGATTGTTCCACTGGCGATTGAAATCATGAGTCATGGCGCAGTCTATATCTCAGTCGTTTGTTTTTCTAACTTCTAATCTACAAATATGAACAGTTATGAAATAATTACTAAGCAAGGTATAGTACTTAAGCCTAACTTACAACAAAAATAAAACTCAATGGTTGATTATTAAAAAATCAATAATCATAGGCATTGTTTAACATCAGGCGAGGTGGCGGTCGAGCGCAACTCGACCGCCACCTCGCCTGATGTTAAACAATGATGTGGTATACAATGGCGTACGCTTGCCTAGAAGGAACCGATTCACTTGCGACTAAGACACATAATTATAATGTAACTATCGGAGAAGAAACCCCATTTAGGTAGCCCATTCCACAGTTTAGCAGTTCACACAATAAAATTGGAATCAAAGCGTTTCCTAACTGCGCTTATGGAAGAGATTGGGCAATACGGACCAAAGGATGAATAAATTTCAAATACCTAAGTAACTTTAGCACCTTATAATTTAACTAATGATATTTTATGCATCGTATAAAAGTTATCCTTCTTTAAACGTTGAGATTTACATTTTATGGGCTAAAGTAGGTATATAGATAAGTGCAAAGACAAAAATATCAAGAATGTGTTTAATGCCAAATGGACCAATGGATCACGGGGAGCTTTTTGGGAAGTCCAGTTGACCTTACAAAATTAATTTTGTGGATAATTTTAATGAAACGTAGGTAGTCTTAATTTATGAGGGTACAGAATTAAACCTTATATTTTTCTTCTGTTCTGTCGAAAATAAAACGTTATCTCTAGATTATTCTTCATCATCTCTATCATCATTGGCACCCCATGCTGCCCATTGCAAGACATAAAACTCCATAATTAATATGCCATTAGTAAAATTTTGTAAATTTACTTTTTATTGATTTATTTTTAAACGAAATGCTAATAGAACTTATCATATCGATTATCTAGATGCTATAAAAGAATTTTTATTATGTTACAAATCAGTTTTGAACGGCTTAATGGCTCAATATGAAATAAAATAAATAAATATTCAGGACATTTTTTCACACACGGTCATCTGACCCCAAACTAAGCATAGCTAATAAGTAGGTAATCTTAATTATAAAAAAAAATATAATTCGACATCCGGGACCCGGGTATATCCTAAAACTGCGACCAGAACCACTGGAGGATGGGCAGCAGCGTTCTATTAGTTCACGGTGAACGCACTGCGTTCCCCAAGCCACCTTCCAAGCGTGGGGATTATGGCAACACCCCTCTCTAAGACGGAGGCCTTTGTCCAGCAGTGGACGTTTAATGGCTGCTGATGTGTGATGTATATAACCCGACTGTATTGTATAGGTAAATAGTAGGTAACTGAAAAGTAACAGCGGCGCGCTGCGTACTTATCTGTACCTTCTCGTAGTAGACGCAGAGTTCTTTTATACCGCTTTAATTTGTAAACTTCTGAATATTTCATAATAGTGTTATATATTTTTGAAATTTGGAGTGAGTTCTACAAGATGATGATTTATAATATTGACCTATTTAGCTAAGTTGACTTACTATTATAATATTTTCGCGGACGTCATCTTCAGTTATAGTACTTTATGTTTTTTTTTTTTTTTTTTTTTTTTTATGCCTTAGGTGGCAAACAAGCAGACGGGCTGCCTGATGGTAAGCAGTCACCGTCACCTATGGATACTTGTTACTCCCACTATTAAAACGACACTTCACATATCGAAATCCATTAAGCTGTTTAGGCTGTAGGGCGTGCCAAAGAAACCTCATACATACATATACATACATACACTCGAAAAACATAACCCTCCTTCTTGCGCAGTCGGGTATAAACCTTATCAGTGAGTAATTATTTTAGATTATGGCTTAAAAATTTGATTACAAAACAGACTGAAACCTTTTTACAAATGATACAGAAACTAGTAGCTACACGAACTCTCATTGGTGGTGTTCAAGTAGACCAAACTCTACACATTTTTGACCAATGTCATTTGTAGCCCCGTTGGCTAAATAGGAACAAAGGAGTGAAAAAAGTGGGTTTTGCAGGCTACTATTCACCTTACATTCAACCTATACACCTACACAAAGTTTAGCAACAGTTTCTAAAACAACATAAAAATTTAGGAAACAATGATAAATATTTATCACACATAGATTAGAAACTAGTTTATTTATTGGACAACGGATGGTGAAATCGAAACTTTTATCTATTAAGTTTTGCATACTATACTACTAAACAAAACACTCAACAGCAAAAAAAAATAACTCCACAAAATTGTTTGTTTTAGTAATGATTTTAATTTTTTCAAATCAATATTATTATTATTTTTTGTTAATAGCGTTTTAGTCAACAAACGTCATTGTAAAACATTTTTTTTATTTTATGTATTAACTATTAGATCTATACAGGGTTACTGACAATTAGCTAACAACTCGCATGCAGTTATATCATCAGCATTTGCGTAAAAAAACCTCACAATTCATTTAAATTTAAAAAGTGAATGTTTAAAACTCTAACATTATTTAACATGGACTTGGCATGTCCAAAAATAAATAAGCAGCACATTGGAATCTGGATAATAATGTGACGCCTACGTTTGAATAGATTAGGTTTGTTTTGATATTTTGCTCCAGTTTTTAAATGGTTTTATTGGCCTGGTGGTTTGTTTACTTCGTTTTACGTATTAATAATTTTTGTGTCTAGACATGATTTACATCCGTTTGATTTAACTGGTTTAATTACGTTTTAGAGTTAAAATTGTGTTTTTACTACAACCACTCGGAAATAAGATCACTAAATCAGCAAAAATGTTGAACGTAACTTTACACTATTCGACATAAATGATAAGGTGGCAAGAAAGTTGCGGTTTGGTGATTTAAAAAAAAAATATCCACAAATTTTATGATTACGTTATATAGGTGGATTTTTAATGCTCACATTCTACGAGCATACGCAACTTTTATCGAAATTAAAGAGTTTTATCTAAGAAGGTTTCAATGTATATCTTTTTTGTAAAATATCTGAAATACAGACATAATTGATAATTATTTTTATAGTTGCTTCTTTTTGATTGTAATATGAATTGCAATTTTGGACGCCATTAATTACGTGAAACAAATATAATATAATTATAATATATATATTTTTACAACTGTATGACAAACGTGTAAGTCTTTTGTCAACACAGCAACTTGCTTATAGCAGTGCCACCAAAATCTTGATGTAAGCAGTAAATATTTTGAATATTCACTCTCTTAATATTGTATTGAATGATTTGTCAACTACTTCCTGACAAGGGATGTATTTTTTGAATGAAGAAATAATATATAATTGATTAGATTATCTAAGAAAATTTACCTACTTATCTAGTCTATTTTCGGAATGAATAGCGTTATATTTTTGTGCGAAATTGTTAAAAACACATATTATTAAATAAAAAATAAGTAAGTTTATAATTATGTCTATGTTGTAGCTTAAAATTGATACCAAAATGATTGACCGGAATATTCTAGGTGTTTTAATGTGACATCAGGGTCAGGTCGATACGTATCTAAAATAGCGATACTATATTGAAATCCTTGTAAGTCACTGTCGAAAACATCGGAAAATTATTATTTAGTAAATTAATTGAATTATTGAAATATCGTCGCTGGATGAATAAATTATTTAGATGCCAAATTAATTCTTGATTAACACATCAAATGAACCTATAAGGTAGCTATACCACATTCCAAAGCTTAGAGTGTCCAAGAGATCCACATACACCGCCAAATTTCAGTTCCTCAGATTAGAAAGAGTTACGTGTTGCATTTTTCCATATCTCAAAAATAGATAATTATGCTAATATTTGAGATCAAACTCATTTTAATGTTTTTCTTACCACGGTAGTGCCAAAGAGTTACATATAAAAGCAAAGGTTCGGGGACTTATAAAAAAAAAAAAACTACTTATAACAACCCAAGTTTTTCGTGATATTTGAAATTAACTACTTGGGTTGCGTTTGACCGCCACCTCGCCCGATGTTAAGCGATGATACGGTCTACGGTGGAGCACGCTTGCCTAGAAACCGATTCACTTGCGATTTGATGACACCCAGATTATAACTACTTTTGAAATTTTATCTATGCTGCATCAAATTTCTAAGTCGGTCGAATTTGCGGACAATTTTAGGTATGTAAGTAATCGGCAATAAATTCCACCGTTTATTAGGCTTCTGACAATTAACACATAAAAATGTTACATAAATTATTGTCAGTTGACGAGATTTCATTAATACTGCATAGTGACTGTGTTGGTGCATCTTTATTGACACAAACCACGTGACTTTATTATTAAGGCTGGTTTCACAGTTGTACGGGACACCCGTGCCCGTCGCCCGTACACTTACGGGGTCTACGCGGAGGCAAAGTCCCATTAAGTCCCATACAGAACAATCCACGTCGCTGTGAAACGACGTTCTAGTGCCTCACTTAGGTATGTCTCTACCCCGTACGGGTGACTCGCACGGGTCTCCTGTACAGCTGTGAAACCAGCCTAATAATAAAAATAAACTCAAATACCGGAACCCGGGCTCCGGTATAGTGTGGTAGTTCAATTTCAATTAATGCTTGGGCCTCCACTCTTGCCGGAGGCCCGAGGTCAAACTCGTTGGCAAGAAGAGTTGGACCAGTAGTCCATGGTGTATAGCTCAAATAAAAAAAAACTCGTAAAAGAGAATGAAAAAAACACTGTTTTAAACTATCACGGTTGTTCACTAAAGTTATATGATTATTTACGGGATAGTAAATATCCCGTAAATAATCATATAACTTTAGAGAATGAAAAACTCGAAAAATTGTTCTAGAAAAATTAAAAAGTTATTTAATTTAAAAGTTATTTAATCAACTACTGACGCAATGTTAAAATTATTACTATTTTAGATAGGTGTTATCATTAGGTAATAATTTTTACAAAGAAAAAAAAAACTTTTAGTACTGAATTATAATTATTAACACAATTGAAGAAACTAAAAAAACTAACTCAAGTAGTAAAACCGTGTTTTTAAACTTTATGGCTATTATATTAACAAACTTTAAACTTTTGTGGGTTTTGTTGATTTTGATGATTTTGTTGTTCAATGTTGTTCAATTTTGTTGTTCAATGATCTGTTTTGACTTCACTTCAACGTATGTGAGGACAATTCCCGGGAGTACAATCCGCGGTAAACGCGCCGCACTGATTTGCGGTCTCAAAACTATTCTAGGCGTTATCTCTAAGAATCGTGTAAATAAAATATTTGCACTTTCAGCTAAATCATAAAATTAAGAACCAAATTATCTAAATTCACCAATATCAAGGGCCTACCATCATAAAATTCTACTTAGCCACCTGAATATTAATTCACTCCTGATCGTGAAATTGAAATAAAGTTTTAATGGGCTATAAGCTTTGGGTTGAACTTAAGTATGATATAAAATGATACACTAAGTTATATCACCATCTCTATTTATGTGAAAAACAGCCGAAAAATTACGAAATTGCTTTGATAATAGAGATTTATGTCAAACAAAACTATGTCTGTGTGCTGTCTATGCATCTTCAACCGCATCACCGCTTTCCATTCGGTGAGATAGCGTTCAAACCTTATAGACGAATCAAAAGTAAAAAAAAAAACAGAGACGGACACAAATCTCACAACCACAAATATCAACATCACTGAACTTTGGTCAAACGTCTAGTTTGTCAACCATAAAAAAGCAGGCGAGTCAGGAAAGCAAAAGCTATCCTGAATAGCTTAACATTGGAACTTCAACGTTCTTACTTCTATCGCACTTTGATTTCCTAATGTTAGGTAGTTAGGTTAACTGAATTCTTACTTAGGTACTTACTTTCTTCCTAGAGCACCACAACCTTTTGTTGGTGTCAGCCTCTTCACGATCAACGCAATGTCAGGATCTTCTTCAATCTTGCTCTACCTTTCACCTCCTTTCGTCGAGTTGTTTACTTGGCAAGTCCTTGTCGTACCAATCCCTAGTATATCCTCAGCTTCTTTGACAATCAAATTTATCCTGAATTCGGATTAGTTTATTAACGTTTTATTTTAACCTGGAATAACAACTGTCAGGCAGATTTTAGTAGTATTCCGAACGAGGAGGACTTACCTCGATTACTCACTCAGATCGGAGTCCGTAATCTGAGGTCATCGGTATGCCACGGCCTTGCGCGGTCGCCGACCATAAGATGACACCACGACCCACGACATTTCGAACATCTCGTATTTCTTATCGATTAGTTCAACCGAAAAGGAAACACATCTCTATAAGTTTAAGATTTAAAATTGAATGTCAAACGTTAATATTATTCATGTTCATCCGTGTGGGAGGAATTTAGTCAATTTTATTACGAATACATCATAAAAACAAATTAGAGCACTTTGTGTTGCAGATAATGTTTTAGAATGTATTGAAGATTTATTGGGAACAAGAATAATTATGAAATTAAAATTAAATCTATTATTATTGTTACAAAAAATCAAAAATACTCCCTTACCGGCTCCATTATCGGACTTTCTTCACCAAATGTAAAGTATGTAATTTGTTAAAAGAAACCAATGCGTCAGATCAGTTTGATGGTACCAAATTAGTGTATTGTCATCATTCTACATATTACTACATTTATGATTACTACAATTGAGATAAGGTTGAGAATGGAATAAACTCACAGCAAATTTTGAATTCTATACTAATATTATAAAGAGGATATTTGTTTGTTTGTTTGTTTGCATTGAATAGGCTCCGAAACTACTGAACCGATTTGAAAAATTCTTTCACCGTTGGGAAGCTACACTATCCCGGGGTAACATAGGTTATATTATATTTTCAAAAAAAAATAGGGATCCTTACTAAAACTCCAATAATGTAATCCAAGGTGTAATAAAATAAGATTTACGTGTTTGACAGTTCTAAGACAGGACAACGTCTGTCAGGTCAGCTAGTGCTTTATAAATATAATTGCTGACCCGACAGATGTTGTCTTGGCCAAATATTAATGATAAAAAAATACCAGAGAGATGAAATTTTACAGGATGAATACGGGACAACCCAAACATCACTTTTAGTTTTTCCAGAATTTTCTACATAGCTTTATACTGCCATCTTTTCCAATTTTTATTTCCCTAAAAAACATAGTTTGGTCTATTATAAGCATTTAATCAGTCCAGATTTTCTCAAGTGATGCGTTTACCAACGAACAGCATTAATTTTAATTTTAATTTATTTAGATAGATTCTTATTAAACAAGTTTTCTAAAAAATATAATATTTTTAACAATACTCTAGTCTCTGTTCAAGTTGCACTAGGTCATTAAAATTTTGGCTGTATATATATTTGATTGATATTATATATTTATGATTTTTACATGCTTTATATAAAGTTACCTTGTAACTAACTAACAATGTAATCAAATATTGGGAGTTAATTAAAATAATATCTGATTGTAGTATCAATTTGAAACTTTGCAAATTATGTAATTCAGATGAACCTATGGTGGTGAATGATGGAATGATGGAGCCAAGATATGGATAGTAGAATAGGCATGATGACTAATATTTTTTTATTACCTCATAAAAAAGCTGATCATAAATCCCATCAAAAATCCCATCCCATCCCATCCCATCAACGAAAACAAAATTAAAATTAGTTCAAAAATAAATAAGATATAAGCAGATATAAGCATTTAAATTTCATGCCGGACAGAGAGCGCACTATACTGAGCCGTGACGTCACGGCTCAGGAGCGCCATACAAATGCTATACTAACACACGCTTTGTGAGAAAGGGATAGAGCATCCCCTCCCTATCCCCACCTAAAACTTTAAACGCTCATATCTCAGAGATTTATCAGCCAATTTAAATATTTTTTTCAGTATGTGTAATGTATTTAGTTATATTCCTCGCTAAGCCAGTTATTTGTAATAAATTAAACATGAAGACACATGTGACATGTGACATGTGACATGTGTCTATTACTCGTCAATGGTGAATTACACTGACAGAGCCATCTAGCGGAAAAGACGCTAACCAGTATGCTGCATAAGCCGAACGAAGCGGTATCAACTCTTCCTCTCCCGTCACTTCTCATCTCTTCGTGTGCGCGCACGTGGATACCAAAAGACATAAATGTGATCTATTTAATCAATAAGCTTCCGATATTTTGAGCTATTTTAATGTTCACAGTGACTGAGCTCAGCAAAAGTTAGAAATACTTTATTTTTAATATGCTAAAATGCTCCAAATCAATCAAATACTCATATAATGTGAGAATTTACTCAACGTTCACTAGAATGCTCACTAGAAGACAACTATCAAGTGTATCAGCGTCTTTATTCATTTGACTAAAAGTATAGGTAACGGGACTTAATGTATGTCAATAGTGACACGCCTAAAAGCTAATAGAGTGCTATTTTTTTCTTAAGTTAGTCTTAAAATTGTAGTATCTGCTTATTATTTTATTTGGTGACTATTTATTACAAAAAAAAAATATTTCATAAGTAGATACCTGCCAAACTAAAAGAGCCCAAGATTGTATTTTATATATTTAGTGTACTAAATATAGAAAACACAAGTATAGATAAAGGAAGCTATGTCGAACAGACCTAGAACAAAAAGATCCGGACGATTTCAACAAAATGATAGCAAGAAGCGGATGGATGTAACTGACAAGAGACTCCAGTAGGATTCAGAATGGTGTTGGGTATTAATGGTTTATATCTTATGAATAAAACCCTTCATTATAAGCAAATTTGTGAATAAATTTCCATAAAGTTTATTTTCTACTTTTTTGATACGGACTACTAAAAACTTAAAGTAGATTGCATTGAAAAAAATAGGCGAAATAATCGTAGTATTACAAAGAAATGCCCAGATGTTAATACTAAAAGTTTAAAGAAAATAAAATGTAGTATTCGTTTCTTTGGAAATATTTATTAATTGTAAACAGGTACCTCACCAAATTCATCAAATTGGTATAATCAGACAAGTAAGGTTAGATACTTGAGGAATGTTAAAATACTAAGCTGCAAATTTATGAGTTTTACACATTTTTGTAGACTATTGCAGCGGTAATTTTTCACTCTCGTGCATTTTCACCTTTGACTCATTAGTGATTGATATCTCAGTTTTGCGATCTTTATATCTCGTTAATGTATAATTACTGACGGTTTAAATATTGATGTTCTGTACATTAATCAATTTGCACAGTTATTTGAAGCGGCATTCTGTAATTATCCCAGTCGAAAATTATTAATTGTACCCGTGATATATGATTGATATTTCAATTTGGGCCGTCTAACTGTTACTAGATCCATTGAACTGCAGATAGGTGTCTAAACAATGACCAGCGAAATAAATAATACGTAGATATCAATAAATAAAAATAGGTAGGTACCATTAATAATTTCGAGAAGATGACTCAAGAATGTATTGTTGCAAAAAGTGATTGTTAGTCCGATTTTCAAATACCGTTTACTTATCAGACGTGTGATTTATGTAACGGGTTTTTTTAAATGTATTCAAACAAATCGAAACATTTTCATATTTTTTACCGTTCAGTAGCGTTAAAGATTTGATCCAAAATAACAGTAATCCCTTCATAAAATCTGACCATGCAACAGTAAAATGCAAATAAAAGTTCTAAATATAAAAATTGTAATGCAAACAGGCAAACTTTTGGCGCCATTATCGACAACCAAGCTGCAGGCAGATACACATTCAAAAAATAACTACAGAAGGAGAACTTCAAATAAATGGAGATGAAGTTATGGGTTGCGCAAAATATCGGACGATTAGTTACCGAAAAAAAATACTAGTACGTTTGTAAATAAATGGCCGGGCGCTCCTAATTGTAATTTTTCACCTACTGGCTTTATCTATATAAGCTTTAAAAAGAGATTTACCTTTATAATCTTCAAAAATCAATACTCATTATTTCTATTTAAATATAGTGAATTCCAATATTCCCAAAAAATTGAACTTATGATTGGCAAATTTCTAGTGCACGTATCTTTTATCATTTAGGATGGGACCGTGGCAGATATCACTGCAAGAGCTAGGCCTATATCCAGGAGTAGGACAAAGAAGGCGGTTGATGATGAGATCTTCAGTTCTGTGATCAAAAGTAATTAAGATTAATCACATAAAATACGAAAAAAAAACATCATCGCCTGGAGTAGCGATAAGGGTTGAATCTTATTGAAGCCAATATTTGTAAGTAAAACGTATCGCTTCGTTTCAAAGTTGTCCATCTTTGTATTTTGAGTTTGATATTCAAATCCGCGCAGACCCTGCTCAGGAATGAATGGAATGTGATGCTATTAATTTTGTTTGGGAGGATGTCGTGTCGCCATCGTTAAGGCTTCGTCGTTGAAATTTGCGTCACGGTAAGGCGCCAAGATGGCAACAACGAGTCGTGCCGCGTAAATATCACCACGAGGTGTTCATACGAGCTTCTTGCAATTATCATTATCATCAGCTGTATTTTTGCTTACCCCACCGCTGGTATAGGCTTCTCTCTGGTTCGGCCTTGTGTTTATCGTGTTCAGGTTCGACACGAGAAAGTGACAATATCATGAAACCATCTCGCAGCTGGATGACTGACGCTGCGCTTCCAGCACTATATATTTGGCACATATACTTATTCATTGTTTCAATGATGCTTTGGGTATTATAGATTAGTTTAACTCATAAAAAAATCAGCAACAACTACACCAAGTGGAAAAACTTCTACTTAGTCACTTTAGTGTGTTATTTTTCTAAATAAGCCCAAAACCTCTATCTCAATCATGGCAATGACTATTTGGCGAAATCAGGTCAAACTGAAAAATTTTAAGCAGGTGTATATAATATTTTGTACGGATATCGATTATTTTTGTATAGTTTGTACAAATACAGGCCTAAAATTGTTTGGTAATCAAAGCAAACCAAATGAAAATATTGAACTTTTAAATTGTTTTACTTTTGGTGACGAAACAATACAGCCAGTTTTTCAAAACTCTAATTGTCGCAAGGCGACAATTGAATAAATAAGGACGACAAATTAACATCGAACCAAATTAGGATAACATAATACTTGACTTAGGTTCTACCAAAATTCCACATTCCACTAAAACCAGTTAACTTATAATTGCGACCATATACATTTTCAATATTTGCATTTTCCGGCGGCACTGATTTGATTAAATCATTAATAACTGTTTTTTGATTAAAATATACGTTAATTTCGGCAAAAACAAAGCATTTGATTGATTTATATATGGAAATATTTAAATTACTTAAAACGAATTACGCGACTAGCATGACGATGGTTTTTTATAATATTGAGGTCGTTTGTCAGTATTGTACTTACTGCTTATTGGCCCGTCGCATGTTTGCCACTATATTATTTTGAAAAAAAAAACTTACCAAATCAGTATTAATTTCTAAACGATAAAATATAAATTTTACACATAAATTTCACAACCAAATACAATCACCAACCTTAGTTAACGAAGTATCTTTTTCAAATAATCGGATTCGATATAGTTTATAGGGGCATATACATTTTATATCTTTGAGGTATACTTTATAGTATAAAAACAACATTAAAATTGGTCCAAAAAACTTAGATCACAGAACAACACTCAAATACAGCCGAATTGAAAATCTCATCTTTTTAACCAACTTCAAAAGGAGGAGGTTTATAAATTCGACTTCATGTATTTTTTTATAGTCAGTTAAATATTAACACATACAAATGCTGATAAAAATAAAAACAAAATAAATAATGTAGTGATAATCTGTCAATTGATTAATGCCTTAAACAGTAGCAAGAATTTCAATGAGAGGTCATTTATTGTTGAACAATTTGAAATTAATCGTATAACATTGAGAGCTTACATACAGGAAGATTATTCGTAAATAAAGTCTTTTGAAAGCATTGGCCTCGAAAGCCGTTTAAGTTGGGATGAATTTATATTGTCAGTTCTATGAAATACTTATTGATAGACATCAAACGATATAGTAACCGCATATCAGAAGTATACGCACGAATTGTCTAGTTCAAGTTGCGGAACCAACAATATGTGAGGTATTTTCTGCGAACCATCTAGAAAAAATAATTAAAAAAGCCTTTTAGGTAGGTTCAAGAGAATCAGTAGAATTGAGGTAAAAGTTTTCCTGGAAAAACTCATAACCAACGGAAATATGGAATAACCATGTAATAATATGAAGCATGTTATAACCATGATAAAACATAGCATATTGTTTTATATGGTACCAATTCAATTGTATATTATGGTTACGATTTGATGGTGTGAGCAATAAAGAATTAATCAATCATTACAAGGTAAATTGCAAAATATGGAAAAATTGAGTTTGACACAAATATAGCAAAACCAACCAAGTTATTAACCAACTTAGAGGAGTAGATCACATTTAAAGCTGCAACCTATTTGATAAATCTCCTTCCATGCTATTTTCATGAAAGTCACGACCTCCGCGTCACCTTCTCTGCAACCTTTTGGCACTATTCCTGCGTAAGCTAAGAATAAATCATGTTGTAACAGTACCTTTTGTTGTTACATTTTTGAATCTTAGGATATATGACAGTAGCACAGTAACTTCAAAGTGGATGTTGGCTTCCGGCAACAATTGTCGCAACTTTTACTGTATACTATAAGACTTTATACCAATCAAGCAATTAAAGACAGCGTACGATCTTCTGCTGTGCACTGGTGTGGACAAACGCTATTGGAGAAGTTTTTATTCTGTAGGTTACAAACCAAGTAAAATTTTAACACATTTATTGAATCTTATGAATTTTATTTCATCTGTAAAAAAATATCTAACTACCCAATATATAATTTTTTTAAAGTGTTGAGAACACGGAAACTGTACAAATTATAAATTAAAGAAACATCATTATGAACCAGCTTCAGTTATTAGTAAGATTAAACCATTAAATCTATTTATTATTATCTCCTAGTCTTCTATCAATAGAATAAAACGGGGTCATCTGTCTAGACGAGAAATAAATGACAATAATATTGTGACTGAAGTCAAGGCTTTAAAATGTGTTATTAATATTTACCTACTCCAATTTCCTATTATTATAAATTTTTCAGTATAATAGTCAGATAATATGTATACATTTTGATTTTGTACAACATTAGTCGCCGTTCATTGAAATATCAACCTCTATTAAAATGTTTGTATGCCTTAATAAATACCAAATAATAATTAAAATTTGGAAGCCAAATGCTAACGATTTCTTTAAAAAGCTTTGATGATATGGGTTCAAGTTCATGCTAAAGATTTCTTTAAAAAAAAAAAAAACTTTGATGACATGGGTCAAAGTTTTGGTCAATCAACCTCGATGTGGTGAATTTTTATATGATAATTCTATATTATTATTATAACATCCATGACTCATATTTTTAAGCAGTTATGTTCTTTATCTCATGACTTTTCGATCAATGAATTGCACTTTTTGTGCGGTTCAATAAATTTTTAACATGCGTAAAGATGTTACGACCTACAGTATAATATGGGAACCCTAATCATTTTGAAATCAATACAATTAAACCTACCTTTTCGTTGTTATTATAAGGAAAGGATATTAAGTAAAACTTGAAAAGATGCATTGCAATCGTTAATTGACTGTAAATGTTTTTTGTCCAACTTCAAAGTTGTGCTTTAATAAAATGTACATACTTGTCTTTATTTTTAAATTAATTTGAATTATTGTATTGAGTCACTTAAGTATAAATCTCATTATTTCTTCAAGTAATTCATAAGTGTGATTTTAAATTTAATACTTACAACGTCTTTTTGACTAGGCTCCTAAAAAATAATGACATGTGTAGGCATACTCTATCAGATGGTAAAACGAAAACATTTTACGAGTATAATGCTTTATTTACCAAATGTAGGCCCAAAAATTTAATCAAATACGGTATTTACGCGTAAATATAGTTTGGTGTCTTAAAATAAACACTAATTAGATTCATTTAACTCAGTTAAATGTGCTTAATAATGTGAAATGATTGCAAAAAACCTAAGATGTAATTATTCATTAGACGGAAATTTTACTTATTAATATTCAGAGGTTTATTAAGATCGGTGTGTGTTTTAATTTGATTGCAATTACAATTATTTTAGGAATTTACGAAAAAAAATACATTAAACCCTGGCATTTTCGCGACAAAAATAAAATAATAAATTCATAAATTAATCAATAATAAGCTATGATAATTTAGATTAACGAATTGTTTTATAAATCGGTTTAGTTTTTTTAAACTTCGTTAAAACCTATGCGATAGCTGTGATTGCAAAGCTCAAAAGCTACTCGTAACTTAAAGCAAATAATTTAAAATTCTGTTATCAACTTTGGTAGAATATAATAAGGAATGAATTAAAAAGATAATTACAATATTCTATCTAGCAGTGAGTCGGATATTTCACCTAACTGTGTCTGTTATTATTAAGTTTTTTTTTTTTTTTTTTTTGTTTTGTGATTAGTTCAAAAAGTTTAAGTATTTATTTTAAAATAACGCATTATATGTGTGTACTGGCAACATACCTCGAATTTAAGCTATATAAAAAAAAAATTAGCTTAAGTTTTATTCTTGTTTGTAAGCCATCTCCACATAAAACTGTTAAATATTTTAAAAAACTCATATTCTTTGCAGTCACAATAATTGCACAGGTATTAAAAAATCTTTAACTTGCAAATTCTGCGGAATCAACCTATATTTTGACAGATGACCTTTTCATTGCTTAATTTCATAAAATTGATAGTATAGTTAACATTTCAAGCGGAAGTTCTGTTTGCTTTTAATATTGATTTTCAATTTTGATAATATATGTTCGTCTTTATCCCTCTAGGCCACGTTTGACATTTGACAAAGTACCCACCACACCCGTGATGGTTAGCTATTTTAATTATTTAAAATATCTTCTAATTCAGATAAAATAAGAAGAAATTTTATAAGATTTTGTCCAAGCACATTTTGTCCGCCATCTTAGGGCGTCCGCCATCTTGACCAAAGTGCATGGGAAGACAAATCCAACGAAACCATACTCGACAATGTTACGTAGCTTAATTTAGGAGTTTCTATGGCCGCCTTCTGTCTCCATCATCAGACCAGCTCAATGATACCATAACATTGCATTGTCAATGAATTTACATAAGTATGGATAATTTCAGATCAATCTGTTGTCGATATCAGGGGCCTTACGGACAACTGCTATTACAGGCACCTAATCCGCTCAGTTGGAAAATAACGCGACCGCAAACCTTATCGCGCCCAGATATTTAGCCCAGACGATTAGCGGTCGCGTGATTTTCCAACTGAGCTGATTAGGTGCCTGTAATAGCAGTTGTCCGTAAGGCCCCTGGTCTAAAATTCGGTTGCAAGATTCTTCCTACACATACAAACATTCACACTAACGAGGCAAGTTGAATAAAAGCGTGTAATAGTAGTTTATTAATTGATACTATAAACTCTCATAAAATTCTCATAATTTTTCATTTAATCCCATTTTTACAGGGAAATGTATGTAAGTTAAGTTATAATTTTAAGCATTGTCGTGAGACGCAGCGGGTGGGTGCCAGTCTCATTGTTATGGAGCTCGTTCCAAAATGCGGAAACTGTACGCGTAGGATGCGAAAGTTATAAATAAACGTATTCAGTGTCTAGAGAGAAGTTTTATTACGGATGTAGTGACTAAGCCTCTAAAATTTGTAGTAAAGCAGACGCCTCCAGTTGCGCTTACCACCAGACCAGCGGGCTAACTCTTGAATCCAGTTCCAATCTCAATCAAATTCTAATCCCAATCAGTTTCAATCCCAATAAACAGTTATTTGGCACTCTTGAACAAAATCGAGATTGAAATTGAAATCGGGTACTCGATCGACTTATCATTGTGACTCAAAGAAGAACAACACTATGTAGGTGTGGCCATACATAACGCAACAAAAGATATAATTTGAAATTACCTTGCAATGTCCTTATTATTCCAACATTTTTAACTAATTATTATTATTTTCCATATATCTATCATGTGTTATGATTTTTTGTCAATAAAGTTAATGAAAAGCGTTAGTAAAATTCAGAAGATGAGGCGGTATGGTCTTAATGACTTCAGCCTGCTCAGCTATGGGCAAAAACAAAAAAAAACCTCTCAATTTTTCATTCAAAGATTCAAACTTTGTTGTGGTTTCATTTCAAAATATATAAATAATTTATTTGCACAGTTTATTCAAACGTAATTTTGGCCTAACTCTACATAGTATAAAATAAAGTCGCTTTCCGCGTCTGCTGTGTCTGTGTAATAGCTAACTCCTCCTAAACCACGCAACGGATTTTGATGCGGTTTTCACCATCAGCATCAGCTAGATAATTTTTCACGGAAGCTTTATATAATAATATACAATATACGATACAATAAAACTTAAACCAGTGTCAAGCTAGTAAATTATAGAAGGCCAAGATCAAGGTAAGTTTGTAACTTTTCCATATTCTAAGAATCCCAGCAAATGTTTAATAAATGTTTCATTTTTATTATCAGGTACTAATGAGTAAGCCAACCTACCAACAGCTGGAGGCTCTTGCTGATTTCCTAATGGAAGATCGTGATATCGGCATCAAATGAAAGGGTTTGCTGAGAAGAATACAAAAAAGCTTGTTTAAAAAGTTTTTGCTTATTTATGAATGTAAAATAAACATTTTGATTGTAATAAAAGCTTTTTATTGTATTAACACAAACTAAAATAGCTACATATTATACAAATTAGATTGAATTAAGGCCCAGTATCAGTTGGGAACTCAGTTCTTGAAGCTGTTGACGCGTACGTCTACCTAGGACAAACAGTCGAACTAGGTAGGTCCAGATAGATAGCCGATGGGGCCGAAAGGTTCTGGAATGGAGACCACGGACCGGGAAACGCAGCGTAGGACGTCCACTCACAAGATGGACAAACGACCTAAAAGAGACCGCAGGGAAATGCTGGATGCAAGCCGCTTCCAACTGGCCCTTTTGGAGATCGATGGAGAAGGCCTATGTCCAGCAGTGGACGTCCTATGGATGAAATGATGATGAATGGTGAAGACGCCGTGCTACCCATAGTTCTTGGACCAGGCGAGCACCTCCCCTCTTCAGCTCAGCAGAGGCAGACTAGCGCTACTATAGCGCGCCATTCTTCTCATGTTTCGCCTTTGCCTTAGGTCTACTATATGAGCATTGTCCAAAATACGAAACTTGAGCGCCAAACGTGCCATTTTTTCTTTGTTATTCACTGGTAACAACAACCTCGAACGCAAAAAAGTCAGCTTTTGAAAACTGTGTAGTTTCTACCGCAAACTCTATTCCAATTCAATCTGTTGACGTCAAAATCGCGTCAAGAGTACCGAAAAAGAGGGTAGCGTCGAGTTGAGTCGATTTTATTTAGTTCCATAAAATTCCACAATTATCGGTTCCAATCGTGCGCTAGTTTAGAATTCAAGAGTACCAAATGGCATGTTTTCAATCCCAATCCCAAATTACGATTGAAATCGAGTGTCGAGGGTAAGCCCACAGATCTACTTGGCCGGAGGAAAGTAATCGTGCAGGTCCTACTTATCCTAGGGTTCAGACTAGCACAGAAACACAGATATTAACACAGAATCAGATTTAATTACTAAAGTCCCTATGGATACGGTACAATAGGCATGTGTCCTCATGTTTAATTTATTACAAATAACCGGGTTAGCGAGGAATATAACTAAATACATTACACATACTGAAAAAATAATTTAAAAGTGGCTGATAAATCTCTGAGATATGAGCGCTTAAAGTTTTAGGTGGGGGGGATAGGGAGGGGATGCTCCATCCTTTTCTCACAAAGCGTGTGTTAGTATAGCATTTGTATGGCGATCCTGGGCCATGACGTCACGGCTCAGTATAGTGCGCTCTCTGTCTAGCATGAAATTTAAATGCTTATATCTGCTTATATCTTATTTATTTTTAAACTAATTTTAATTTTGTTTTCATTGA
The DNA here is from genome assembly GCA_914767915.1 of Agriopis aurantiaria. Taxonomy (NCBI): domain Eukaryota; kingdom Metazoa; phylum Arthropoda; class Insecta; order Lepidoptera; family Geometridae; genus Agriopis; species Agriopis aurantiaria. The sequence goes on along the minus strand of OU611983.1, from coordinate 6,882,661 downwards.
TGGGCTCTATTTATGATCAGCTTTTTTATGAGGTAATAAATAAAAAATTGTCATCATGCCTATTGAGAACTTCGGAATATGCACAAGGAAGTTATCAAATCGGAAAGTTGACAGCAATTTTAGAGTTACAAAGTAATCTTCAGACCAATACGTTTGGGGAAGCAGCTGTGGTATCCAGTGGCCAGCACGAAGAGCTCATCTAGGTTTCAAGGGCCAAGGGTAGAGGTTCTTCAGGGTTCAATAAGGCCATATCAGTAGGCTTCTATTTAAGTGGCCATGGAGCAGCTGGGCAGCATCAGTGGATGATTATCTCTTCATTTTCTTACTGTGAAGTAGAAGAAATTTCTTATTTAAAACACCAAGTGGCCTGTACCAAAAAACTTTTCTCTTCTGTGGCCTGTACCGAAAAAAAGTACATTATACAGAGTTACGCGGAAAGGGCGTATTAAGCCGAAAGGGGTCCATAGTACAAATTATTATGAACAACCTTTACTGTGGGCACATACCTGAAATTACAAAAAAAAAACAGCTGTTCCATACAATACATATTGTCGAGTGGGAATGATAAGCAAATATTTTTTTCGCGATTTCAGAATTGAAGAAATATAGTAGGAGGTGCTATACTAAGATAGTCTTATAGTAGGAATGATGATGATGACGATGATTGAAAAGTGATCCTTACAATTTATATGAAATGCACTAACTAACAGGTAGTAGTAGGTAAACAATCACATAATACATTGTTGTTTTTCTGCTGTGTGTAAAATAAATTATAAGATACTATTGTAGAAACGCACCCCAGCTTCGCACGGGTATAAATCTTTTTTTTTTACACCTTGGGTTACATTATTGGAGTTTTAGTAAGGATTCCTAATTTTTTTGAAAATATAATTTAGCCTATGTCACCCGGGGATAGTGTAGCTTCCCAACAGTGAAATAATTTTTCAAATCAGTTTAGTAGTTTCGGAGCCTATTCAATGCAAACAAACAAACAAACAAACAATCAAATCTTTCCTCTTTATAATATTATTTCTAGCGATCCGCCCCAGCTTCGCACGTGTATAGATTATAGCCTATGTCACCCGGGGATAGTGTCGCTTCCCAACAGTGAAAGAATTTTTCAAATTAGTTCAGTAGTTTCGGAGCCTATTCAATGCAAACAAACAAACAAACAATCAAATCTTTCCTCTTTATAATATTATTTCTAGCGATCCGCCCCAGCTTCGCACGTGTATAGATTATAGCCTATGTCACCCGGGGATAGTGTCGCTTCCCAACAGTGAAAGAATTTTTCAAATTAGTTCAGTAGTTTCGGAGCCTATTCAATGCAAACAAACAAACAAACAAACAATCAATCAAATCTTTCCTCTTTATAATATAATTATAAGATTATAAGAAATAGATTAAAAAACTAAAAAGTCCGCTTTTACGACTCTTAAACAAACCAAAGGAGCGCAAACTAGAATTAACTGGTAGCTATTAATGAGTTTTACTATTCACTTCCGGCTCCATCATCAGACCCTAGTTACCTAGTGTAATGTATGAGATTGGTTAAAACAAACCAAATGAGTCCAAGAATCGGATTAGGCCACTGCACAGTGTTTTATTTGTTAAAAATAACAGGTTTAATAAAAAATATAATTAAATGTTGTACAAATACAGTTTTTTTATCGGCTCTGAGATATAACACTTTAAAGTTTTTGTTTGTTGGAAGGTATGCTCTGTCCCTTTCTTACAAAGTGAGCTTCAGTACAGAGTTTGTATGACGAAATTACAAGTGACGTCATTACTAAGTATAGTGCGCTCTCTGACTAGCAAGATATTAATATGCTTATTACATATCTTCCTTAATTTTGAACGAATTTTCATTTTGTTTTCGATTATCGGTTCTATTTAAGGCCGTATTTTTGAACAGACAACAAAAAGTAATCAGTCCTGTAGCCTATTATAGAGTTTACTTCTATAATACGTTTACGTTTTCAATTAATCATAGACTTGGTCAGTACTTGTACTTGATTAAGTAGGTATATCCATGGCAAGTAGTAATTGATTACAGTAAATTATTTTAGGCCAAACAAACCATTCATTTTTATGATGGACAGCGGCGCCTGTCTCCATCTGCCGCAGAAATAGAAATTTGCGGTCAATAGGTGGCGAATAAAAAACTGGTTCCGATGTAAACAGTAGCCGACCTTGCTAAGGCTTCGCGCTGATTGATGCGGTGGCGGTAGCGGCGGCGGCTCACACAATATTTTGTATATAAAATTGTGCTTACCGCCACCGCTATCGCTTCATCCTATAACCAGCTTGTTGAAGTTTATTGTGAAGTTAACCTAATACAAAGTTTCCAGTAGAACTTATATTGAAAACCTGTTTTTTACCTGTTTTATCTTAAAACCGACATAATGGCTGCATTTGTTTCCATTATTCATGATTCTATGAAACCATCCCACCATACAACGGTTCTCCACCACGGTTACTCCATACACGGGATAAAATAGATATAATCTATATCTATACTAATGTTATAAAGAGGAAATATTTGTATGTAAGTAAGTTTGGCTCAAAAAGTACTAGACCGATTTTAAAAATTCTTTCACTGTTGGGAATCTACACTATCCCCGGGTGACATAGGCTGTAATCTATACCCGTGTGAAGCTGGGGCGGACCGCTAGTATGGTATATTTAGCAAAAAAATATGTAGTGGCATTAGTCGCCTCATATGACACTGGGATAGTAAAGTGTCAAATGAGGTTCAGGTACTCAAATGAAGTATGACAGTCTATCTTGTGTCAGTGTTATTAGTGTTAACATTAGTTCGATACTCAGTGCATATTTCTTTTTGCGAAAAATAAATTAACATAAAGAAAAACAACTGTCATTAGTCACTTGACGTATCTGTTAACAGTTATGGAACTTTAATTTAAGGTACTCAGTAAAAAAGGCTTAAATTTAGTATTTTTATTTCAAAACGATCAAAGATTCTACACAATTATTAATGATTTGTTTAGGCTCTGCGAGAAAAAAATGTGATTGAATTATTGTAAAGGATTTTTTTTATTTATGGCGTAAATAAAGCAGAAATATAATTTTTTACCCTCCCACACCACCATTTATAACAAAACTTTTTACATCCACTTAAGAAGTTAGAATATTTTTACTCGACTATAAATGGAATTAAAATAATAAATGTATTCCTGGATATTTTAGATCACAAAATTTACACTGAATTTTTATCTCTTTTTCTTGGCGTAGCATCACGTAGACACGCTACGCGTCACGTCTACGGCTACAAAATCCACTGCTCCATTTTCAGTTATTTCATGAAAATAAGGTACATTTAAAAACAGAATTTTACATTGAACACGTAACATGCCAAATCGTAAAATTTAAAAAATACTGTTTAGTCTGTGGTTTTGCCTCGTTAAAATAATATTTCTATACAAGGTGACTCAGTAGGTGGCTTACGTGACACCAAACATAATGTTAGGCGCCGAACTTTGAGGTATTTCACCTTTTTATTGATCTCAAAAATGCAGGAAAAATAAGAATTGGGTGCAGTCTAATTTGTCGATTTGTGAGTCATTTTATGTAAACCCAACTTGGTATAGGAACGGAGGTTGATAGCTATTTCGATGGAGAAAACCACCAACACATAAATAAATGATGTACTAATTTAAAAGTAAAACCATTGATCTACAAATAGGTATAGGATTAGATCTAGTCTATACCAATATTATAAAGAGGAAAGATTTGATTGTTTGTTTGTTTGTTTGCATTGAATAGGCTCCGAAACTTTTGAACCGATTTGAAAAATTATATCACTGTTGAGAAGCCACACTATCCCCGGGTGACAAAGGCTATATAATATTTTCAAAAAAAAATTGGGACCCTTACTAAAACTCCAATAATGTAACCCAAGGTGTAAAAAATAAGACTTACAACCGTGCGAAGCCGGAGTGCGTTGTTAGTATGTAATAAAAACACGACAGAAGTGTTTCTTAGTAGTATACATTTAGAAAAACTGTGGAAATACCGACAGGATAATTTAAATTTATTGTCATAATAATAACAATTAAGCTTGCAACAAAATTTAAACTACACTATTTCCATTCGTTACTTTGCTCTGACAGCTGCAATAATATGGTCTATAATTTATTGAAAACATTTTCTTTTAACATTTCACTGAAGTATATCGGGTACCTGCTACAGTCTTACGTTAAAAAACCAAGCGAATGTTACCAGAATTCGTGCTTTTTACAATTTTATTGCAGCTCTCAGAGCAAATAAATACTAGGACCAAGTTTTAACGCACAAAATTAGCTTAATATTTAGTATGAACTATTAATATTACCCCATAGGTACATACGGGCTTAAAAATTTTTTGGTGCGAACATTTTTAACGCTTCTTCAATATCCATATCTTTAATTTTATTTGAGTATAATTATAATACAATAAAACTATAACATGTTCTTACATGTAGATATTCATTATATATATATTTACTACAACATCATACATTTCAATTTTCTGTTGCATACTCTTAATTAAATAATTAACGTAAGAACAGTCATTTAAACTAATATCAATATTATATAAAACTATGCTAATCTCATACACTGCAGACCACAGGCATCATTCCCAAAATGCTGGAATAATAATAATAAATAGGAATACTATAAGCGCAGCTAATATAACGTGCTAAATTAAATAAGACATTATAATACGTGTAATTAGATTTATCAGAAGATAGATTTATCGCTAGCCAGTTAGTTTGTAACTGAGCTACACCAGTAAACTATAAGTTAGCACCTTCACAATTTTTTGTAAACATAATACTTAAATTAGGAAGTCTATTCAAAAATAATAATCCTCAAAACACTTGACACTCGCCTTAACAGCTACTAGGTCCTTCTTATCTAAATACAGGGCTATATGAAATGGTAGTACTAAGCCAAAAAAAGGTACTGTACACATTACTGTGAATGATATTTACTATGGTACCAACACTGGAATCCGCGAAGCAGAAAAAATTAGTGGTTCTATAGAAAAACGTTATTTGCATTCAATCAAATGTGTAAAGCAGCTGATATTTTTTCCATGATTTCAGGGTTACACTCATGGTAATAGTTGTTCATGTATGTATGAGTATAATGTCCTCATTTCAGCTTGCAAGCCTTTCCGTGTAGTAATAAATACAATAATTTTATTAAAACAAACATTTTATGATCACTATTTTTATGGCTTTCTATATCAAAATTCTTTCTTATAATTATTAGTCACTCACTCAAGTCCAAAGTCGTTCCAGCATCCGGCGTTTATACAAATAACTAAGTTATCACTACCGTATGCGTCACTAATAACTAAAACAGTTTTCCTTCTAATGCTGTTATCGGTTCCACGTACATTCTACAAACAAACACTTCTCAATAATACATTTAATTCAGAGGTGACAACCTGCGATCCGCCAGTCGCTGGCGCCGAATTGCCCGGCGTCATCGGCGCCGCTTCATAAAATTTTCCCAAGAATGCCATATTATTATAATGTTATTATAAAACTACTCCGAATTTCTGCGACAAATAAACACATTGACAGTCTCAACGAAGAACGTCAATATTTGTATCACATTCTTGTGTTATTAGCCGGATCCGCAGACACATTTGAATTAATGAATGTATTTAGAATAATGAGGCAGCCGTTGCGAAAATGCGGTTGACAAACATTTTCAGAATATTCTACACGGTAGCAAACAAACGAAATCAAGTAGCCGTAAATTAAAATCTAAAATACACATATTTTATTCTTACGACATCACGTGATCTACCTCAAATGTATGGTTCTGATTCAAATATTTTTATCTCATAAGGCGTCTTTCATAGCAATAAGTACATTCAATTTAGATTAGATGACAAAATACTAAACTTTTTTTACTAAAACCACTCAGCATGGATTAATTTATTTGATGCGCTAGTTAAGTATCTTATTGACTTACAAAATTTGCCAAGTGTCATTGACATTACATACGAAAATATAAAGAGATACCTTCAAAGTACAGCCAAGTCTCGACTATTTAAACAAATTCTTTGTATGAGAAAGTATATCCCAGAGTTGTAAAAAGTGGTGATTTTATGGCCTTGAAGATTCGCATGTGATTTAATGTTTCGACTATCATTTATTACTATAATAACTTGCTTGGACATCTAATATGCATTTGAATTTATGGCTTGAGAATTTGTCATTGCGAAATGGAATGCGGTAGAAAATATTGTAAATGTATAGTTCCGATAAGACCCAAATAGCATAGACTTCTCCTGGGTTTGTCCAAAAATTGTAGATTGATTATTTTGCCATCCATTTTTCTTGTTTTATGCATAGCAGAAAGCAATATAATTTTGTAAAACACTTGATAATTTTATTATTGAATAAATTTAGAGACATTATTTATGGGTGCTTATGATAATTATGCAGAAATTTGATTGATCTTTCTTTAATACGTTAATATTTTATTTGGTATACTAAAATTATTGATACTATAAAATGTAGACAGGTACCTACGGAAAATATTAGTTGATGCAATATTTTCACAGCATGAATGAATAATGAAATTTTCAAATTACTTAATGATTTGGAATTTTCGGCATTTTTTCTGGCATCATTTAAGCTTTATTCAATCTAATATTGTTAAATCATCAATAATACCATGCACATGCACCAAAATATTTTGTAACCGATAAAATAAGATTTAAAAAAACGTGAATATAAAATTCAGGAAGTTCTGAAATCAATACGATCTTCCACTTTTTGACATTTAAAAAAACCGTTCGACACATAATATTTTAATATGCACATCAATAAGGAAGAAAACTAGTCCACACACGCAAGCAATCCGCTATGTCGTCAAAGACTGATTCTAACTAGGTACTGAAATGTTAAATATTTTAATTTCAAAACAAGAGCAGATGTCCAAGGATAAATAAAATGGCATTCCGATGTCTTGGTTTTTGATCAAAAACGTTGTTTTATTGGACGCTTGTATAAAGTATAATATTGAAAAACATCACTGCATCGTCATTTAAGCTTATTTATTTAATGACCCATAGTGCACAAAAGCATCAAAGGCAATGAGAATAACAACATTTTTATTGTTATATTGTAATTGCACAGCTTTGCAAATAAGGCAGGGTTACAGAGAATGCCCAAAATATTCGTCCCCACTCAAAGGTGAACCACATAAATTGGAGCCATTTTCTTTGTAATTCGAAAAAGTATACAACATCATCACCCCAGGTGATGGTACGATATATCTTTCTGACGGGGTTATTTGTCAAAAGAAATTTGGGAGTCCACGCGATTAGTGCAGCTTTTAAGAGGTGTCAGTTTAGAGATAATTTTCGATATGACACCGATACCCCAATAAAATAAGTTCGTTCGACAATGGTATGCTAAGATGATAAAAAATGCGTATATGCTCCCCGCATGTGTGTGACGCACAAGCGCGCTTGTGTTTGTGGTGCTGCAAAGTTGATGTTGCAAATGTATAAAAGCGACCGGTCGATTTCACAATCATCACAACGATTTGAAATTCTCTAAGGAGTGCACACGGAGTGACCGTGAATTTAGTTTCCGCGTTATTGTGGACAGTTTGTTGCAGTGAACAAGTGGACTGAAGAACTGTAGCGCAAATTTAAAATATTTTGTGAGGAACAACCGTGAAAAGTGTTTAAAGATGAATTCTATCCAGGTACTTAAACTAAAATTTAAATTTAAATGTAGGCGAAAAAAAAAAACAGTGTGCCACACTTTAATATTAAAATTCGTTTTATAATAAGATTTACAAAAACCGAGAAACTTTTTGAAAAAGCTAAAAATTATATTTTTTCTATATTACAGTACTTGGTTGCATTCTGCGCCGTAGCTGTGGCTGGGATCCCCCTGGAAGACGGCACGTGGCATCCATACACATATGGTGATTCTGGGAAGTAAGTAAATGTCAATCATATTCAACATTTGCCTGCTTTAGGAAACAGTAAAGGAATGTAGTTCTATTGCAGTTCATTTATAAGCAGATGAGCAAATTAACCTAGAGAAGAACTATGCTAATAATGACAAAATTACTCGTTATTATATCTTATTTACTGATCAAATGAGTGGAAGCATGTACATTAATTTGAATCAAATGTCCTCGGGAACATTAAATTTCAATTGCATAGCTTTAAATATTCTGAGAATATTCTACGCTTTTATTATATTATAATATAATCCTTAACTAATTTATTTATTACCTACTTGTATGTTAACTATTAATGTTTTTTTCTTCAGATACATACCAACTAATGAAGGCAAATACGTTCACATTCCTAACCCCTATATTCACATGGATAACCCATATGACGGAGGATTCGGTCCCTACGCTCACGACTATGAACCGTATGAAGAGGCGGCAACAGTAGACCAGTACAGACTGGTTCTAACACCACCTAAAGACATCCCCTACTACAAAGATGGATATTATAAGAATAACGGTATCAAGATCATCAGGCAAAAGCATAACTACAAAGAAGACAAGTACGACTTCGAGTAAGTATTCATTTAAATGTACAAGACTATGAAGTCTTATCACAAAACATAACACACAATATAATTCAAATCTAGTCAACAAAATTCTTCATTCGTGTTAAAAAATACCACTTTACAAAAATAAATTTGGATACTAGACTGTATAAATGAAAATATTAAATCAAGTGAAAATAATAATCTATAAGTTTCTATCCATTATATTTTTCATATTGAACGTTAATGACTAAAGATCACTATCTAATTAAACGATTACAAAACGTATTTACGAATAAGTCAAATCATATTTACGACACCTTAGTGGAATCTTATCACGTAAATATGAAAATTAACATAGCAGCCGTAATCAGTAAAATTTATTAGCTTCCCGTCTTAAAAGCAGATTCTAGCCTTGCTTAGCTTAATGTCAAGCTTATCAAGAAATTTACATATTTTCAATTCAAGTAAAGACACAGTAATAAAGTACAATGAAAGTCAAAAGCTCAAGATAAGTTGCTTCGATTAAAACGTTACAATAACGCCCTAGGGAAGCCAGCGTGGAGAGAATCTGCAAATAAAAATGTCATCGATATAAATTAGAACGATAAAATATGCATCGCTTGAATTCTCGGATTATACAGTAAAATATCACTTGCAAAGAACCAAGTGACTGAGAGTACTTCCGCAATTAATCACCAGTCATACATTGAAACATTTACAATACAAGTGAAGCTTTTGATAGCACAAAAGCAGATCAGTTCTGCAATAAAGATACCCTTGACCGACAACACATGCGCCAGAATGGGTCAGAGTTCAAAACTATTTATAATCATTTACGACACCGGCTTTGACATTCTTCAAAGCTTGTTACATTATTAGGCACTACTAGTAGGAAATCAATACTTTACTTTGGAATGCGTTAATTAAATTTAACCAAGAATAATCCGATACAACGGATATTAGATATCGACGATTTTAATAAAATTAACGATGAATTAATGCACGTCCGGAAGTAACTAATCATATTTTGATACTGATTGCAATATTATTCCGAGATTTTGATGTGTTGTATTTGATATCCATTTATTATTCTATCCAAAAGATAAACTAATGTATTTCCACGTCTGCTTTGAAAAATGTAGTGTTGTCAATTTTGTGATAAAATATTCTAACAATGGAATCTTTCTTTGCAGTTTTGAGACCGAAAATAAAATTCGTGCTGAAGAGAAAGCTGTACTGAAGAACCCCAACACTGAGGATGAAGGCATCGCGTCGCAAGGATTCTATGAGTACATCGGACCTGATGGTTTCATGTACAGAGTAGACTACACCGCTGACGAGAACGGCTTCCTTCCCAAAGTCCGACGACTAGAGACCAAGTACTCCGGCAAATGGACCTTAGAAAAGGTCAATTAGTCCTGTGACCGCTACAATCATCGCCATCCTCGTAAAATCAGTATTTTCATTAAGTAGGCAATATCTTTCTTCATCTTAACTAATTCAATCATCATGTTTGACTGACTGTTTCAAAACGGCTATTCTTTCAATCGAGTCACGATTGAACGGTACGATTATTGCGATTGTCACGATAATGACATTTCAATTTTGTTTTGGACGAATAATTCAATGTTAATAAAATTAAAGTTTTCTGATACACATCCATAAAATTAATTTCTATGTTAGTGTAGTAAAAGAAAATTTTGAAGCTACTGTTTGTGTTGTGCAAAAAATTGTATAAAAGTAAGTTTTGGATGATGCTTTTCTAAAGAATGTTTGGTATTTCTTAAGATAATTTTAATTTATGTCTTAGAAATAAGTGCTTAGATTTGTAAAATTTAGATAATTATTTATGAAAAATGTGATAATAAATTTAAACATTGTAAACCGAATACTTAAATAACTGTTTTCATTACTTGCAAACCCCTTTAATTATGTATATCAGTATTTAACAGCTTAGTAGTATTCAAGAGCTAAAACTAAGCTAGTGAAGTGCTCAGCTAAGTGAAAGATGACAAGGAAAATGTGATTGAAGTTTTCCAAATCATAGAAACAGTAAATTGTAACGATATACCTACGAATGACACTGCAATTTATAAAAATGAATTAGGTCTGAAGTGTTTTTAACCTCATTCATGTGACTGCAATCCAGCGCTCATCCTAACACCATCTAAAAGAGTAACCTCCTCATCTTTCAAAGCTGGAAATCGATGATTCTCTGGTTTTATTGCTCTTTTCCTCCGTGGCTCAGCAATATATAGAATGTACTTCCTCCGAAGATTATCCTGCCGATCTACAACATGGAACGTTTTTAAAAAGGTATCTAGAAACGCCTGTCCTGTTGCCAAAGCATCGACATCACAACTATTGTTGCGATGGCCTTTACCTCTTACCATCAGGTGAAACGACTGCCTAGGCCCTTATCCATAAATTTAGTAATGACGGTGGGTGACAGTTTTACTATATTAAATCGAACAAAATTAGTTTTTAATTGATTGAAAAAAAAAAAACTTTTGAGCCTTACCTCGCCTGATCTTATTATCGAAGTTAAGCCGATGTTACGAAAAATGTGTGACGCTAATTGCCTTTTCTAGAACAAAACAATAAGACAAGGTGGCACTTACATTCAGCTGAATAGTCCTTTGACAATTTTTTTTCGCATCAATAACAATTTACGAAAGTTAATACAAATATTTGATTATTTGCGGGATATTTACCGTGGTAAGGTTGTGGAATGAACTCCCAATAAATAATCATATAACTTTAGTGAACAACCGTGATAGTTTAAAACAGTGTTTAGCAGATAGCTCATTATGTAAGCATAAAAAAATTAAAGGGTAAATAACGATACTGAGATTTTAACGAACAGTAATAAATTCATAATCGGGTATTATCCTTTAATATAAGTCTTGCATTTGAAACTTTTGTTTCAAACGAGCATTAAAAATAACAAATCCGATGCATTAATTTTTACGGTAAATATCAAAAGGTTTTGGCTTTAAATATAGGTACTAGGTATAGGTATAGATATTACAAAGGTTTCTTCTCAGTAAGTACGTCCAATTTTAATGCAGCCTGCAACCTGGTAACTTTATATTGCAATCGAAGTACCGTTAAGATTATAACAACTAAGCTTTTTAGAATGTTTTGTATAGAGTAACATTAAATTCTATAGCTGCCCAAAACCAGTAGACAAATAGACATCAGAATTTGATTCACGTTAAGTATATATAACTCCGTAATAGCAAGTCTGCCCTGGGGGCAAAGGAGAAAGATGTGACTGAATAATTATCTGCTTTGGGTGAGTGTTAATTATCCATGCCTTTGTGTGTGTTCCATGATATCCCGGCACCAAAAATTGTGGTGAAGCGATACTTTATTCAGTAGTGGCCTAGGTAGTGGGTACATGTTGGAGCCTTTTGGGGTCGAAAGTTTATAATCAAGTGAAAAATAATATTATACATAAAGAATTGTCTAAATGTCTGGTCAAAGCATCCCGAGACCAAAATCAAATGCTGGTCGGTATCTTGCGCAACGCGTCAGTATTGCAATACAACGCGGCAATTATGGGATTGATACATACATTTTAAAATGAGTAAGTTTGTTATCATTCCAAATATGTATACTTTTTTGTTTTAATTAATAAATTTTACCCATTTCTATTCCGCTGAAATTGCGCGCCTTAGCATCTACGCACTATATATAATGCGTAGATGGTACAACACTTCCTACTTCGTCAGGGTTTAAACAAAGACGTGTTTTGTGACAAGACCGTAAAGAAAAAGCTTTTACATTAAAAAAAAACTTAAATTAAGATAAGCTTTAATTTATATGATAGTTTTAATTATTATATTTTTATTTTTGGTGGATATTTTAAAATGTAATGATATTGGGTATTGTCACTAAAACTAAAGGTATATGTAAAATTTCAGTAAAATTGGTTAGGAAGTACTGGTTCTTATTCAGCTTGCAAGATTTGACCTAAACAAACTACCAAGCATTGCAAGTTACAAAAAGCTTGGAAAAATAGTATCACATAAAAAAATAGCTTTTTAGGGTAGGGGGTTGAGGTTGGTAGGGGGAGGCCTATGTTCAGCAGGTGGACGTCTTCTGGCGGATGATGTTGAATAACTTTTTGTTGCCCTCGCCAGAAACCTTTACAGTCATGTACTTTTACTTAATGGATAAAAGTGCATTTGTCCACAGCTCACCATGTTAAAGGACGGTGTGATCGAAGACGGTAAACACACCTAATCTGGAATGGCAACTGGCTCCCAAGTGATGCTGCCAGAACACATTGTTCCGTTGTACCTAAATCATTGGCAAGTTACGGACTTATGAGGTGTATAATTATGTGTCTCTAGCCTCGACACGCTTTTAGCCAGTTATTTCATAATAGGTATCTCCTAAAATAAAACCCCATACCCTTGTTAGTTGTTGTGGTAGTTTTCTAAGAGTATTTTGCTATTATAACTGAGTAAACGCAATTTTTGACGATTTTTTTCTAAAAACCCAATTAACATTATTGACATTCAATAGGTAATTTAAGAATTAATTAATTAAAAAAATTGGATTTATGAATAAATTAAGAAATATTTTACCAGTTTTTATTAGGTATATAAAAAATCGCAGCAATTCACACATTAATTCTTATAACAGTAACTGTTGGAGGTATTAATTATAAAAATACGGCGTATTTTAAACACCAAAAGTACCAATCAATAAATCAGCCATAAAAATAAAAACAAAAGAATCCCTCCTAATTAAATCGCTAAAAACATAAGACATTGTAAATTAACACCATTAAGATCTCTCATGATTTCAAAGATTGATTGCGACCAGGTTTTAAGTAGGGTTGGTAAATGCAATCAAAATTCCTCCTTGTATATAAATTGGGTGGCCAGCTTATGGCATCCAGACTCGCACTCGAGCAATAAACACCGGGATGCGGAGGGCAATATTTGATCTGAAAACGCGATAAATAAATACCGAGGCGCCACGAATTTCAATAAAAAAATATCACAAGACCAAAATAAACGAGTCCCGGAGAGAGCAGCGGAAGGATCGTAAAATCATGCGTGTTAGGACATTGGCAAGAAATTTGGTGAAATTGTTTTGGCTCATGCTGCGGAGGCTTTTATGGAGGACGTTGACCGAGCGCCTTGCCAAGTAGCCGGCGCCGCTCTGGCCGACGCACTGCGATCCACGATGCTGCAGTGCGCCTTATCTCTACCGGCTTCCTTCTCGAACGAAATAATTTACAACCATAACGATACATTCCTCTGCCAAACAGGTCCAGATCTTTGCCCGGAATTTCCCTAAACGGAACCATTTGGTATTTCTGAGGCTAAAAAGAGCAGCGACCTCCGCGCGTATGCCATCGAAGGACGTTCCAAGGCAAACGAAAATATAAAGTTTCGTTAGTATTTTTTTGTAATTACATATCGAATATAAGAGATCACATGGCATCTGAATGTATGCAAATCAGGCTGCGTTCGATTATCGTGTCTTGTAGCTTAGACATTTACGACTACTTCGTTACGCAGATTGTTTTTGACCGTAAAAAAGTAATGATTTAAATATACGACATGCCTCCTTTTGAGTTAATTAAAACGTTTTTAGACGTGCTAAAAAGATGTTGCAAATGTGTGAAATTGTAATGAAACTTAAAACGTAATCCATAAGCAGCTAAAACAGGAAGATTCTGAATACAATCACAACAGCACTTTTATTATTCAAAAAAACTTTTTTTTATGGACATAAGTCATTAAAGTCCTAATTAATGACCCATAAAGATCGTAATTAATGGAAAGTTCTAATTTGTCTTTGTGATAAAAAAATATCTAATGCTAAAATTATCTTAAATATTAGTCATAAAAAGCTCTACGTTCGCCACATAATTGGTAAGTAGACAAAGTGATTGATCAATTTTTCATACTAATAACTAAAGTGGTCAAACGCTTTTAGTTTACTTCATTATTTTCTCATAGATAGCATCATACTTGACAGCCTGTTCTGATTCACTACTGGGTATAAGCTTACTCACCTTAGTACTATTGTCTGAGGCTAAACCTGATATCGCCAAACTATCGGGCTGGTTAACTGACAACGGGATGCTTGTGCGCCATTAGTCAGGTATCTGCTCTTATCGACACCCCTAGCTTCGAGTCTTGCCCAGCGTCACGGACTTATGCATCATATATACGGTTTTAAAATGTGCAACAACGTTTCTTTTTTTTTCATCTAGCCCCCTGACCTGCTCTAACTACGGGCGGCCCCTTGTATGGGACACAACTTGTGTCAATACTTTGGCGCACATATTTCTGAGACACAAGGTAAGGCTGGTGAGGTGGCTAATTCATACAAACGACGGCACAAATATGCTAACCTCGGCAGTGGTTATACTATATATTTGAACCGTTTGGAGTCAAGAGTTTGGGCCTTTGATGACCGGGAGCTTATCTCGATTGAAGAAATGTTCAAGAGCGTCTGGCTAATGCGATGCGTGACCAAAATGCTGGCGTATTTCTGGCTCAACCCATAAGCATTAAATTGTCATTGAGCGTGGTGATGTCGTCAGCATGTTGAGTATGCAACTTTATACTTTTAACGGTCTAAACAAAACAAATTACAAAATACAAAACAAACAAAAACTACAAAATAAATTTATTTGACATAACAATATCGTACAAAGTAATTTCGAACCCATTGACTCTGAACTAGTTTCACTCTGTCTCAGAGCCAATGGCCTCTCCCATATTAATAACACAGTGAAATTGTGCCAAAACAGATTAAAATATAAAAATAATATTTGAAAAATGAAAATATAATTAAACAAAATACTTATAGAAAGTTTTGAAAATTTAAGACACGACTTAAAAAACTATGTATATTATGTATAATTACTAGGAATCTAAATAAATAAAGAGTATGTACTGTGAGCCAGACATCTGTTTCGATACCCCGGATCTCATAGTCTGGCTTCGAAACGATGATGCCAGATTTCGTATGTTGGAGATAAAAGTTGCGTACACAATTTTCTAACATATTATTATATAGAGCGTCCAACATAATATTCTCAATGCCATCATATTCAAATTTGTTTAGTCAGTATAACTTTTTTTATCTCATTATTATTATAAAGTTATATGATTATTTACGGGATATTTACCGTGGTAAGGTTGTGGAATGAGCTCCCGATATTTCGGCGCAGTTACATGCACCATGTTCACGGGAAGACTGAAGAATGCGGGTGGTTGGAGAACAGTTAAAAAGTTAGGTGCAGACATAACGATCTACCCTCTTTCTTAGTCTTTTGCTACGGTTATCACTGGAACTCGAACTCGACCCTAAGTCCCGACAAAACACACTCACTGTATCACTGCGTATAGTATTTTGAACACATTTTGAACGCGAATTTTAATTTTAATTTTTGAGGCAACCTAATATTGGATTCCACGCACTGGCGAGTTGAAAACCATCACCTCGATTGAAATTCTGACATTTCGAGATCTCAATAGTTTCCTTTACTAGCCTTGGTATGTAATGGCGTTCGGTGGACAGGATTTCAGGGTTGTGGAATTCGATCCAGTGGTTAGGACCTGCGTCCAGCAGATGCTCAGCTATGGCAGATTTGTGTCTCTCGTTGTTTTTTACTGCCTTAATGTGTTCCTTGATGCGGCATGAAACTGTTCGCTTCGTCTGTCCTATGTAAGAACTTCCGCAGCTGCAAAATATATAGCTGTAAATAATCATATAACTTTAGTGAACAACCGTGATAGTTTAAAACAGTATTATTATTATACTTTCTAATGTTATGTTCTTTATTTATTTCATTATACAAGAGTGGAACATCCCTTCATATTTCTTTTGTTGAAAACATCGTCTCGATTTGGGAACAGGACAGCAATCAACTCGTTTAGTGGTTGAGTTGCCTATGGGAATTCTGTTTTTGTAGTTATATGATTATTTACGGGATATTTGCCGTGGTAAGGTTGTGGAATGAGCTCCCGATATTTCGGCGCAGTTACATGCACCATGTTCACGGGAAGACTGAAGAATGCGGGTGGTTGGAGAACAGTTAAAAAGTTAGGTGCAGACATAACGATCTACCCTCTTTCTTAGTCTTTTGCTACGGTTATCACTGGAACTCGAACTCGAACCGAAGTCCCAACAAAACACACACACTGTATCACTGCGTTAGTATTTATAATTTTAGTGAACAACCGTGATAGTTTAAAACACTGTTTTTGTAGTGTTAGTTAGTGTATTTTGTTTAGTCAAAAAAGGCTCATATCAGTAAAAAAAAGTTCCCTGCAACAAAATAATGGTCTCGTTGTTATCACATGTGTTAGCTTTTCAGCCAAGAAATCACCTTTTAAACTGTTTTACACACAATTCGTTTACACTTGTTATCGCTTCGAGGTTCGAGCAAAGAAAGAGGGTGATTGCAATGCAACCGCCACTTATATACTGTGTTCGTTGGCAGTCGACAAAAGACTGTCAACTGTCAACGAACACGTGTGAACTTCGCCAATACAGTTTCATTATAATGGTGTTGTTAGTTCATCTATACATTAAAGGATTAAACTAAAGTTGTTTTACACATGCAATTCTTTCAGTTTAACCACATTGGAATAACATAAAAGTTTGTCGGGGTGCCTGGACCCGATCCAAATAAGGTGACTGGTTACGACATACGGCTGGTGCAACAGTAAAACTTCTCCAAATTTTATTTTACGCTCATTTCGAACTTTAACTTTGGAGGCATAAAGTTTACTTTTAATGTGACAGGTTTGATAGATATCTTGGTTTATAGGCCATTTCTCGGTTCCGGGAGTCAGTTGCTCTCATTGAGTTTTATTAGAAATGGATTGAATTTGAAAATGATTAAAAGAATGAAGTGGCGTGGAATAAATCTGTCATTCGTTCCATTTTGATTTTAAATAATAGTCTTTCAAAGAGAATACTGTATTTTTAAAAGCCATTAGCGCTGGCGTATCTTTTTCAGCGTTCATTTTATCAGTTATTTGATTGGCTATGCATGCTAAATCAACCGTCTCTCTGAGAGTGGAATATGAAAAGTGGTAAAAGCTATCAAAAATCGCGGCTAAAAGCAAATTCATAAAGGGGTAGTAACACGCACATATATAATTAAAATATCTCTATAGCGTTAACGAGAACCCTAAAATATTTTTTATTTTGTTTGGATTGGCATATTTTGACTTTTGTTTTAAAACATATTTATGATAACTAAGTCCAATCGTTAGTAGTTGAAGTGTCGTATATGAGTTCCTGTATAATTCATAAGAACATTATTATTGATTGGTACTCATCTATTGCTGATTTCTCATATTTATTGTGGGACTACTTTGAAAGTCAAATTATAACCTATTTCAGATGGCAAATCAGTCCCTAATACTTTACACTACTTTAACTAATAATTTATATACTTGAAAGTTAGTATACTTTTTTATTTGGTTATCCTTGTAGTTTCACAAAATCAAAGACATGGCAACTGAAAAAATATCACATGTTTTTTAGATTTTCAGTGAACGAAATGTCCAATAAGATAACAAATAAAACAAATAAAAAGCTTACTGTTATGATTATGACGGATCAAAGTTGTGTAAAAACTGGGCGCCTAAGTAATTCCCTATAGAAGAAAATAGCCACTGAACTCAATCCACTAACGGAAAATTATCAAACAACATAGGTAGGTACATTAAGAAGGCGAATCGAGATCCTCTTTTTCGAAATCAGTTTGAAAGATAAAAAGATATACCTACCAGAGTAGGTATACCTATTGCCACCAGAAAGGCGCCAATAACCAATCTTGATAATGCCCGCTAACCGAATGAACGTCAAAAGATTTATGATATCTACTAAAATAAAACTCTACGATTATGGCTACCACTAAAACTCACTGCTGATTCACTTAAGCTCATCGCAATGAGCATAAAATTGAATAAATTCACATCTGCGTTAAATAGTAATACCTACTTAAAGGCCACACAAACATAGAAGAATGAGGTACATAAGGTAAGATGGTGAAGTGATAGAAAAGGTAATAAGTAATGTTGTACTTATTGATTTCATCTATAAGTACGTAATTTATACTCATATATATATACATAATAAATTATATTGTATAGGTACTTTTGCTGATTTTTTTAACAGTTGTTCCCCCAAACTGAATTTTCGCGACCCCTATATCTTCACAATCCTCGACCGATTTTGTAATTTACATGCGAAACCGGGGCGGGTCGCTAGTTATATATAATATAAACATTCCGTGAAAAAGTATTCAACTGAAAAAAAAAAAAATGTGTTGCGTGGTTTAGGAGGAGTTAGGAGATTGACACTGAAAGCGACTTTATTGTATACTATGTAGAGAAGACAGAGATAGAGAAGATTAATAAAGACCCGGAAAAAAAAAGAACGCGACATGCACAACCCACTGAAGTCTGTGGCCAAGTCTAGGAGTCCATAAAACTACAATCGTAAAACTGTTCGTGTAGCGCACACTCGTATTGAGAATAACGTATGCTAAAAAATGCAAACAGGAAAATTTAATGGTACGTGAAGTGAACCCGCTTCGCCAGGCGCCCCAAAGT
Organism: Agriopis aurantiaria; assembly: GCA_914767915.1. Lineage (NCBI taxonomy): Eukaryota > Metazoa > Arthropoda > Insecta > Lepidoptera > Geometridae > Agriopis > Agriopis aurantiaria. The sequence continues at coordinate 6,863,493 of OU611983.1, read as the reverse complement.
TTGCTTCCATTTTCGACTTACGGGCGTTACTAAGGTTGCAAGTCGAACCAAAATTAGCTTCCGGTGCTTGCTATTTTTATATAAAAATAAAGACAATAATTTTATCTAGATCTTTTTTTATGACAATGTCTCTGCGCAGATCTGTTAAATTTTCTTTAAAATGTTGCCAAATGTTTTTTGTATCATAAAGAGCGGCAAATTTTTCAGAAATGTATTACACACTAAACGAAATTGTTTGGTAAAAAAAATAACGTTTCTTAGATCCATTCTTGGTGTTCACTGTTCAATCTAAAGTTCGTAATTCTAGAATTATTTCGTTTTACTTTTTAGCGACTAGCTGTTGCCTGCTCTGCCCGTGTTGTAAAAAAATTTAACCCATATCATTTAAGGGTGTGCATACAAGTTTAGGTTGGATGAAAATGCATGGTTAGCTAAGTGACATCATTCTAAATCAAATGTGGTGAGCTCCCAAAGATTATTTTATATGCACCCCTATGATTATGGGTATCTAATGAAAGGGTTTGCTAAAAAGAATACGAAAAACAGAAAATTACGTCACGATTAAATATGGTGGACGCCTAAAAGCTTGTTTTCAATTTTTTTTTTTTTTTTTTAATTAAGTTTTTTTATTTATGATATGGATATATAATTAATATACACTACTTTTATAAAGAGTGCTTGACTACAATAAATGAACAAGCAATATAAGTAAAACAAAACATAAGCTTTCAGGCTTTTATTTCATCAAGTGAAGACATGTCGAGAACCAATAGTATTCTGAAATGCCATAGAGGGTTGTTATGTGGATTTCCTTAATATTACTTACTATCGCTTATTATTCTAAGCTATTGACTTGAACACGAAAATTGCGTTCCATTTTGTTTATGTAAGGGAGAGATGGGAGAAAACGCATGTCGACTCAGATAAGAGGAACATAAGCCCAATAAGGTAAAGATTGCCATGCACTTTATATATCATAATAATAATAAATCTCAGGAGTTGGGGTGAATTTTAATGCCAATGTGATAAAGTGTTTTTATTTAATTCTATATTGATATCAACTATTTGATATGACTAATATTTACCCATTAGCTTTACACTTACATTAAAATTATTTTATTTAGTCAGGTAAATTTTAACCAGTAATCATATTTATATTTATAAATAAATATAAGTTAAATTGAAGTCAAGTTTGATTGAATAGTCAAAAAATTCTGTCAAATGTTAAATAAAAAATATCCAATTATTAGTCTTAATTTTAATAACAAAAAAAAACACATATAGGCATGACAAAAAAGATTTAAAAAAACACATTTAACTTTATAAAATTCGTTAAAAGCATAAAAAAGATCGCTCGATCAAGCCATTTTTACTAACCGGGACCTACAATTTACCGTGACTTCTGACTTACGGTAGCACTCAGATGAAATGCATCTCACGGTCACCCATCCTATAACTGACCGGATCATCATTTGTTTATCTTAAGTGATCTTTTAGGAAGTTAGATAAACTCTTTATTGTTTACACCACAAATTTCATACACACGATAAAACAGCTTAAAAACTAGTGCAAAAATCGGCGGCCTTATCGCTAAGAGCGATCTCTTCCAGGCAACCTTAGGATGGAGAGGATTCATACAGAAGGTAGAAGGCGGGGCGTGCAATATTGAATAATGTGATAGTTATAATATAAACCGTACATTCTAATAACAATACATACCAATACTTATATTACTTAAAATAACGATAATATATTAATACATAAAAATATAAGATTAATTAATATACAATTAAATAAACAACAACACCGTCAACAAGGTGGCAACTGCGACAAATAAAATTGCTTTACACGGTCTTTATAAACAGCGAGCGATGAAGCGTGTCTTATATGCACGGGCAACGCGTTCCACAATTGAACAGCTTTAAATGCAAACGATTTGCCATAAAAAGTTTGTTTGAAGACCGAGTAAAGCTAAGCTAGGAGAACTAAATGTTTTCGAAATTTTAGAAATTAGGTATAACAATCTATTCATGGATCTAGATCGTTCTTTTGCCTACCTGCTAATTAAGAATCTCTTGAAAAAGGCCTGATCCTTGCCGCGTAGAATACACAGTAAATAAATTAACAGTAGGTAAGGAACCCAGACCACTTCTCAGCAGTTCTCGGACATGCCATTCTGAGTGACACTCCAGTATTTAATTAAACGTAAAGAGAAACTGAGCAGGTAGAAGTACCGACCTTTAAGGTAGGGTAATTTGTCAAAATTAATTAAAAAGAAAACGTAGCAATACTTTTAACAAGAATACGAATCTACTGAAGAATTCTGGTGAGAAGGAGCCGTTTGCTTTAGCTAATTAGGAATGCTTTTATTGAGAAAGAAAACATTAAGATGGATGTGAATTTTTGTGAATAATTTTACCTGGACAGGTAGATTTAATAAATTATTTATAGGTCAAACTAAATAAAAAAGATAATGATAAAATGCCTTCAACTTTTGGTCATTTTGACAAAGGTTAATGATTATTTTTTGTTACGATAGAAATTGATATTTATTTGTAGTCGTTTTTAAATTCCTAGATTAAGTTTAAGTTGAACAAGTATTTTTTGCAACCTGTAGCAAAGACCGCCCTTCTAGAGTCTGCTAAGACAGTCTTAGTTTTCAGCTAACTTTTTTAATGAGTTAAACTAAAAACCGGACAAGTACGAGTAGGACTCGTGCTCTGAGGGTTCCGTTGGACGGAACTTTCAGAGCGCGAGTCCAGAAAAAAAAACTTACTGAAGTTGAAATATTGAAAGACAAACTTAACTTTGTAGTTGACTATAAGGTTCTTCCATACATACCAACTACAAAATGTAAGTTTGTAATAGCAAAATAATTATTTTTTTAATGATATAACTTTAAATTTATAACTTTCAGATTTATTCCAATATATGTGCTATAAGACCTTGCCTTTTGCCAAATTTCATGATTCTAGGTCAACGGTAAGTACCCTATAGGTTTTGATTCCCCTGTGAAATCGCAAAATATGCGACATAAACGTTCATATCTTTTGATTGCTTTGACTCACAAGTTTTATTTTTTTACAGACGAAATAAAACGTAGACTTAAGTATATTTAGTATAAATTTCAACTTGATACCTTTACGCGTTCTTGAGTAAAAGGGTCTTGACAGACGGACAGACAGACGGACAGACAGACAGACAGACAGACAGACAGACAGACAGACGGACAGACGGACAGACGGACAGACAGACGGACAGACGGACAACGAAGTGATCCTATAAGGGTTCCGTGTTTTCCTTTTGAGGTACGGAACCCTAAAAATCATAAATTTAATTCACAATAGGACTTCCTTATACTTTGTGCTCCAACAAAGAAATGCAGCTTCAATACTCCACATTTTACACCTTCCAATATTTCCTTCACTTTACAATGCGCATAAAGAGTTGAGCCGCGAGCAAGCCAATCCGATGGATTCTATCTAACGCTCTCGGCCAGTGACGTATGTAGGATTATAATATTTAGGGCAAGTTAAGATGTTAAAAAATTTATCGTCCTTTTAAAATTGATAATCAATTTTAAACTCATGAACTTGAAACTCTACCGTGAATAGGTATATTTCATGACAAGACGACTTCCTTATACGTTGTACAACAAAAGAAGAGCAGATTCATTCCCCACCCTCTTAGAATAACAACTCAGAGAAGGTAGGTTTCCAAACAACGCCTTCTCAAAACGTAAGCTACAAATTCGCTTTGTAGCTTACGTTTCGATTGGTATTTTAAACGATTTAAGCTAGAAAATTAATGGATTACCTATGGAATGTCACACCATAACTCTTATGCTGCTTTTCTGATTTGTTGTGGTACGATTTCACCGTGCAAATTGTCATAATAAAAATTACATATTTTTTTTGTAGCCATATATGACACCATTTGAATGGCTTAAATTTTGCAAATGTAGGTACTTGGTTTCTTTGTGTAGTTATTCTAAGCTCCACCCTATTATTAGGTATGTATTTACAACATTACACTGGGTAAGCTAAATTGGAATAATTAAGACGATCCGTGTGTTATTTCAATTCATCGTCATCATCATAATTAGCCCTTTATTGTCCACTGCTGGACATAGGCCTCTTCTAATGTATGCCACTTAGCTTGGTCGGCAGTTCTGTGCATCCAATTTTTACGCAGGTCGTCACTCCTGGTAACAAAAAGTGTCCGATGTGTCATATATGAAGTAGAATAGATACTACGCTTAGGTAAACGTGGTGTCTATTCTAGAACCTGTCTACCCCATCAGTTGTCGGTTCTCCGGCCACTTCAGCATACTGATCCGTTGATCTACGTCGGTAACTTAATTGGTTCTATGTCAGATCACTTCGTTCGAATTTTGGCTCGTATACAAACTCTGTGCATAGCTCTCTCCATGACTCGCTGAGCTACTTTGAACTTGTGTAAGGGCAGATCCAAGGGGGGGGTCGTGATCGCCATGACCCCTGACCCCCCTGGGCTGGGTCCAAGACCTAGGTGGACCACTAATTAATATCAAAATTAATTATACAAATTGAATTATAACTTCTTCTGACTAGACCACGACTATGTGACCCCCCCCCCCCCCCCCCCCCTGGCACCAAAGCTGGATCCGCCCTTGAACTTGTGGACCACTTTAATCGCGAGTGTCTACATTTCGCTTCCGTAGATCATTAAATACACAAATATCGTAAATACATAAATATAGGTAAGAAACACAAAGTAAATACTGTTGTTTGAAATTATTTAGACAACAATATTGACACATTAAGTACCTATTTTAAGTCATCACTACTATATATAACCATAGTAGTACTATTTATTATTGATTGGACCTTGGCAATTAATTTTTTGAGTTTGTTAAAGGATAAAAAAAACTTGCCATTACTAAACAATTTTAATAGATACTTTTCTATATTCACTTTTGTTTGCTTTCTATTTATCAGAACCAAAAATATGATCCCATATTGACATTATGGTTAATCATTAATAAGTAAATTTTAAATCAATTTAACAACTATCACCACCACTAGTAGGTATCACCCCGATCTTTAGATTCTTCAGTCCTAAGTACGACTCTGTTTGCGGTCTCGTCGGATGCGGTCTTTACATACAAAAGACCGAATTGCCCTCACTGATTGAATTATGTCTCGCCTTTTCTGGTTTCGAAGGGTCAGAGGGTTGTAATATTTATTGGTGCTAGTTGAATATTTTTATGGCCACTACAAAATAACAGAAAACAAGAGCTTTGCTCTTTAAGAATAAGAAAATATTTGTTCAATAGAAATGTGACATAGCATTACATTTTTCACCAGGGCCCCGGTTCTACTAAATAAATTGTCTTTAAATTGTAATTGTTGCGATTTTAATAGTTAAATAACTGCCTCAAAATTTACAGTTTTAAATATTTTTTTATACTAGAAAAATTCAATCACCTAATATTATAATTTAGTATAAAAAAATATTTAAAACTGTAAATTTTGAGGCCGTTATTTAACTATTAAAATCGCAACAATTACAATTTAAAGACAATTTGTTTAGTAGAATCGGGGGGCAGGAGTAAAAAAAGAATAGACGCAGACCGCATCGTCGCTTTACATCAGGCGGGTTGGCGGTCAAACGCAAGCCTATTATTAAATAAATTAAATAAAAATGAGTAAAAAATATATTAAAATTTTGAAAAGTCTTTAAGTCCTTAGTAAGAGTAGTAAATGTTTTTTTTTTAAACGAAATCCTTACACAAAAACCCATAAAACACGTTTTAGTCAGTAAAATTTATTTTCTTTCTTGGTTATTTACATTTATTTTATTTATTTTATTTTATTTAAGTTCAAATGCTTAAATAAAATTTCAAATTCAATTTCTCTCTATAGTATCGTTTCACCTAAACGAATGGATTAGTGTAATTCAACTCTGTTTGTAACTTCTGCTATAGTCCACTCACAGCATAGTTCTGTAGGTATAGCCATGGTATAATAATATACTCCGCCAGGTATAGCAATCCGAGAAAAAAATTCCACGTGGGTGTCCCGCAATGATGTCATGATGTCAATTTACAACAGGGGTGCAAGTACCGTTCTTTTAGCGATTGTCAAATTGACAGTTGAGGTCGTCAAATTCGATAATATGCCATTTTTTCAGTACTCGCTGTGATCGATTCTATGGCATTTTAGCGAATTTGACGATCGATAAAGAACGGTACTTGCACTGCATGTTCGAGAGAGATGACGATACACCACGTAACAGCTGATTGAATAAAGTGGCAACTGGACAGTGACGTCATTGCGGGACCACACCCAGATTGCTAGAACTTGTTTAATTTTTTATTTATTTATTTAATTCATAAAGAAACACCAACAGTACACATATTAAATAATACAAATAACACTTATTTATAATTAATACAGTTCTGATATGTGCACCCTTAACAGGTGTTTACAACGTTCATAATTAAGAGTGACAAAAAGTTTTCTTAGATTATGGGTATAGCAATTAACTAAACTTGGACACCTCTAATCTAAATACGTAATGCAATGGAGAATCATACATAACAGCTAGTGAGAGAAAGGCAGTTTTAACTTGAACGGTCTTTGATTGCAAAGTAGTTCGTTAATATCTGTAACCTTTAGGGTTCTGTAGAACTGCAAGCCACACTTTTGAAGTTTCTTCAAAAGGGGTTCCTTAAAAAGTTATTATCGTTTTTATAACTTTTATAGTTATTAAGTTAAGTGCATGAAGCTTTGCAAAGTAACAATTCTAGTACTGATCCAACGAACTAACGTTGTACAAAAAAGTGTTTTTCATTTGTTTTACAGGTGGTTCGGTTACTTATGAAATGATTTTTTTTCAGTGATTTGGGATATTTTTAAATATGTTCCTATTTGAAATGAAGGTAAAGGTTACTTTACGAAATAAAGCCGGTCGAAGTTGATCGCTCCACACTTTTAAACGATTAAACATGCTAACTTGTCTCGTGCCATGCTAAAAAAATATTTGAAAGACTAATTTTAAAACCTTCATTCAAAATTGTTTCGAACATTTTGTGGTCACAACTTTTTGAGATAAAGCGATAAAACTGTTATGAAATTAAGACGTTCTAGCTTAATTCGTTTTCCTTTTCGTAAAATGAATTTATCAAGGAATTTTTCTTTAGTACCTAGTTTATTCTTTAGCAAAATCATAAAAAGTACTTAGGTACATCTCTGAAACTGGCGAAGTCCGCCGAGCTTCATACTTTTTCTGAACTATGAACGTGATCACAAATTATTAGATAATATGGCTTTGGGTACAGAACCCTACAATATAATTATATGCGTGTCTCGACATGCTCTTTTGCCAGTTATTTTATACTCTTTTCTAATTCTTGCTGCTCCTTCAAATCACATCATCAGCCAATAAACATCCACTAAGGCCTTTCTTTTAGAGAGAGGTTTTGCCATAATTATCACGCTTGGCAGGTCACTTGGGGATCGCAGTACCCTGCTGCCCATACTCCGGTGGTTCTGATCGCAATTTTAGGAGATACCCGGCCACTGCTACCTACCTTTATAAAGCCTTTACTAATCTTCCTAACTTATTTCATCTATTTATCTTTCTACATTTTACTCTGGAATAAACTGCAGCAAACCTCAAAGCAACGTTCCAAAACCTAAAGCCCAAATCTCCAAATAAATCACAGCCTGTAATGTGTCGACCAAGCCAATTGAATTTCAAAGCCGACAATCCACCACAAAATTTATTCAAAGAATAAATCTGAAAATTTGTAGATCTGAAGGCATAGCAACTGAGTGGCGACGACGCGACAACACAAAGGCATTTCTAAATTTCACGACTTCCGACTTGACTGTTTGTGTTTATATGAGAGTGGGTGAAATGACAAACGATGCCAGGGAAAATTCTGAAAACTGTTCCAGTTTGTTGCAGTACTCAAACTTGTACGACACATTCACTCAAGTTATACCTAAAAATATTGACTCACGCTTAATTGAGTTAATATAATTGTTTTAACTTGATGACACATTTAATTAAGTATTAGGTAGTAAGTATAATAAAATTTGTAATTTGTTTGTAAATGAAGGTATAATCATGAAAAAAAAAAAAAAAAAAAATATTAAGTTACCTTGAAATCTTTACTTATCCTTACTAAAATTTCGTTTAATTATTTTGTTTTTTATATCGCGTCTTAGTCGTCATTGGCAAAATTAATGTCTACAACAAGCTTTAGCACCACCAGCATGTTGGGTACGCTGCCTACTGATAGCATTGGCATTAATGAGCTTGAGCGTTAAATTTGGATTAATATTTAGACTTTTAAGGGTAACGTGCTCCATCTTAGATCGCAACATCGTTTTCCATCAGTCGAGGTTGCAGTCTAACGATAGCCTAGTCCGATGTTAATAAATTGTATAAATATAAAAAATACTTTTTAAAACAATCTTTTTGATTTCTTCTCAGCTTACCCATTCATTTGATACCTGTATCATGATGGCAGATAAGAACATTTTGTCTACCATCTTGGGGCGTCCGCCATATTGAATTTAATGTGAAGTCACTTTATCGTTTCCTACTCTTCAATCTCTTTTATTTGATACACATAACAAAAAATATACTCCATCCGCCATCTTGTGCAGCGGTCATTTTTAAAATATTATAATACTAGTTCACCCGACAGACGTTATCCTGAATTAGAACTGTCAAACGCGCGAAGTTAAAATCTTCGTTTAGTTTACTGAAATTTTCAAATTTTCTGCGCAATTTTCTTAATTTTTCTTTCCGTAACAACCTTCTACAAAATATTAGAAAACTTAAAAAAAAAAGATGAATGAAATCGGTAAAGTCGTTCTCAAGTTATGCCGTGAGCAAGGTTCAATTTTATATGCGCTTTTAATGAAATAATGTAAATTTACCACACAGCAGTTTTATTTAAATTTTTGGACATTCTTAGGTAAGACAAGACAACGTCTGTCGGTTCAGCTAGCTAATAATTTAAAAAAAGAAGAGAACCTCTTCCTTTTTTGTCGGTAAAAAACTGTAGGTACTGTCTCAAGCTCTGTGTATAAAATTATGAGAACTAGGTGCGAGTAGGCAATCTTACGCGCCGTCGCCGGGAGGGCTAACTACCCACTATTGTGCCACCCTCGTGAAAGCACTGGAGTGTCAAGTTTGTTAGTTCCCCTCAGCTCTTTCCTCGACACTGTTGTTTTTACATCTGTGTGGGATGGAGGGTTGGTTTGCTGTGGTTTCGAGTTATTAAATCATTTTTATTACCCCGTTTTATTACATTCAGATTTAAAAAAAATACCTTACTATATTGGCTACATTTCTGTTTTAGGTAGTTACCTAAATGAAATTGAGCAAATTCGTAATATAGGGTTGCGCGGAGAGAGTGTACTAAGCCGAAAAATTTCCGTTTTTGTTTCATCAATATGAACAATTTTTACAATGGGACGCTCGAATTGTGAACTCATACCTATATTGTGTGAAGTTTTAGTATCCGTTTTCTATGAAACAGCTGTTTTTTTTCGTAATTTTAGGGTTGATCCCATTGTAACTACAAGTTGTACATAATGACAAGAATAACGGACCCCTTTCGGCTTAATACACCATTTCCGCGTAATCCTATAGGTTACGATTTCACAATTCGGGGAGAACAACAAGATACCTACTATTAAAGCTTTACACCTAAAGCTTTCTGGGTTTCTTGATACTCTTATAACATCATAATGATAAGTGTAACGGACTCCTTTTGGCTTAATATAGGTACCCTCTCTGCGTAACCCCGTAGGTCTCAAGTTCACAATTCGGGGCGAACAACCAAATATATTGAAGCTATACGCCTAACGCCTTCTGGGTTGTCTTCTAATTTCCAGTAGTTCCTACAAAATCTTAGCTTTAAAACGCAGAATGACGAGTTGCTCACGTAATTAACATTATACGATGCAGAATAAGTTGAAGGGAACGCCTTCCGTAGCAAAACATTTGTTTAGCAGCTGGTGCAGTTTAGCTCTATGCAGTTGTATTTCTAACAGGCACTTAAGAAGCAACGCTTCGCATTGTGGAAGTAAACGTGAGCGTTCTTTGTAGAATGTTTGGGAATACTTTTGATATGTTTTGTTCATTTTATAAGTAGTGTCAGTGCATTACGGTAATCATAAAACTATGACAGCTTAGGGCTGGCCACTCGATACTAACTTACCTATGTCTATATTAACTTCAAACTGAAAATGAGTTAGCCGTATGTTTAGCCGTAAGGTTAGCTTCGAGATAAATCGAAATTGAAGAAGGTACACTGGGGATACTACTAAAATGTTTCAAATATGATAATAATATTATGATCAAATTAGCTTAGTATCCCAATTGTCTTACCAACATAATTAAATTTGTAAGCGCATTATCCAAAACTGTACCTTGCTCTCCATTATAAGCAGGCGGCATCTTTTTTTAGATCATGCCATACGCAGGTCCGATGATCTTTGAAGAACCATAGGCATCCACTATAATACCATATACCTACTAACTGCCAAGGAAGAATGGTTCTTTTCAAGACAGTGAATAAGCTCTTCATGGGCATGAGCGTTTCATCTTTTCCATCAGGTAAGATAGAGTTAAACACTAGCTCTATTTAGGGTTCCGTACCCAAAGGGTAAAAACGGGACCCTATTACTAAGCGTCCGATGTCTGTATGGCTGTATTATAAAAAATACTAACTGCGCTTGTTCAAACTATCTGACAAAAGACAAGTAAGATTTTTTACTAGGATTACAAAAATAAATAGATCTGTGAAATCTGTTACACATTTTCATTACATCGGATACACAAGAGTCCTTGCCTGATATTTTATTTTTCCAGGTAAGGTTTTTCTTATAGAAAAGCTAATATTTTTAAATAAATTTGTGTTCAGAATAATTTGCATCCTCTTTCCTTTTACCAAGGTTCTGTCTGTAGGTAGGTAACTCTACGCTTGTGTTTCCACAAAAGCATTGCAGAACGCCCTTGGTAATTTGTATATCTATACTTATAATATAAAGAGGAAATATTTGTTTGTTTGTTTGTTTGCATTGAATAGGCTCCGAAACTACTGAACCGATTTGAAAAACTCTTTCACTGTTGGGAAGTTACACTATCCCCGGGTGAAATAGGCTATATATCTATACCCGTGCGAAGCCTGGGCAGGCCGCTAGTCATTGATACAAATGCTTGATCAAGTAACCTTTCAAACAAACAAAAACTAAATCAAAATTGGTCATTTTCAGCGGTTTAGGTGCTAATATGCCACAGACAGACACGCATAATTATACACACGTCATTAAATTAAACTTATAACATCACTCTTTTTGCGTCGAGGGTTAAAAATAAAGGATTCGAAAGAATATAAAGATACTTCAAACTTAGATCACGCCAAAATTATTAGGTAGTTAAGTATTTGGACATACAAAAGTAAATTAAGTAAATTCTGAAAGAAATGTAAGCTAGAACAAAAATACCAATCTAGTAAAATGGTAGATGGGTAAAATGTGCCTGACAATGTTCCGAAAACTCGTATCTTCGACTTTAAGAACTTTCTAGATTAATTTTACAGCCCTATAAATAACTTCCATGAATAAAGCAAATAAACATGCATAAGTTTTATCCTATTTTATAGCTCGCAAATCGTTAAACTTGCCCTTCAAACTTTAAGTCTTTCAGCGTTAAAATCTACGCCAGCTTCGCCCTTTTATAGTAGTTGCAACGAAATAAAACGAGTGACAACCCTATCTGTTAGTTACCAAGGGCGCAACAAGGACAGGGGTTGAAGGTCAAGCGAATTTTTAAAGAGCCATGAAAAAGTTATAGCTTTTTGTTCGTAGTATATACGTAAGTTATTAGTTGGCACTTTTTTAGACCATTGATGTTTTCCATTAACTCCCAGTTCCCTGTTTTATTTTTTGTACAATATATTAATAATAACAACATCCCATACGCGTTTGCATAGGTAAGCCAAAATTTCCAACAATATATACACGTTACCCGGTTTTACCCTACATAAGAGAGGTATGCAAAAGAATAGACTTAGGTACACGACAGTTAATCTCTAAGGGATAAAATGATGACAATGATGAATGATCAAAACAGGCGCCAAAGAAAATATTTTCTAACATGTATTGTCTCTAAAATACTAAAATATTTTTTCTATAAATACTCCATTAATAAGAGTTATACCACAGGCTATACCTAGGTTAACGGCCTCATAAACCAAATTTGACGGTTTTAAATAAAAAAATTTCAGTTATATTACAATATTTGAGCTGGAAAAAAATACATGTCACAGATACATCTGTGTTTGAGTTTATGGATTTAGTTCAAAACACGAAAGAATAAACTTTACTCGATCAAAAAAAATCGCGAGGTAATCGTAAAAAGGTCGCGAGAATTTGCGCGCGCCGCGTTCAGTACCGCGCCAGGCGTCATCGAGGTCGGACCTATGTTCGTTTTTGTCGTTGCACTCCCCCCGCGGGCGTCCTGATTCTTGTGTGGCAAAATACATCGTCGCTATAACTTGACGGGGGCTGAGGGAGCGTTTTGTTGCCTACGCGACTCGGATAACCGGCCGTTAAGTTAGAAAAAGCAGCAAGGAGAAATTTAATGTAAATTACATCCCAAGTAAGACGTCAGTACAGGTCTTACCACCCATGTAAAGTACTTACCGAATACCTGCACTTTTTATTTATTTTTATAGTAGGTAGATAGGCTTGCGCTTGGCCGCCATATCGCCTGATCTTGCATCTTGTCTGCATATCAGCAGACAAACCTGCATTATACCTATCTAGAGAATGCTTAATAGTGGAGAAGATTATAAATTGTGTTATCTTTCCCCCAATTATAAAATCCAAGTACATCCACCCAGACACTAATAAAACAACGGCAAATTGTTTTCTTTCACCAGCTGCAGGGCGAGGCATCCCTGTAAATAGGGTTGTCAATTAAACTTGTAACACAATAACATTAACAATAAATCGACGCGTAACTGACAGCTGATGAAGTAATAGCTTTCTTAACACAGAAAAATATGTTTTGGTTCTGAGGAAAATAGATTTCAGGACAGATTTTGTGATAGTGCCGAGCTAGAAAAATATACTTATCAGCAATGGTTTTCTTGGCAAGTGGGTAGGAATTTATTATTTGGTTATTAAGTCTCTACACGTTCTTTTAGCTTCAGTTATAAGTAACTGATTAACAATCTTAACTGTCTGACTTACTAAATAACAATGATTAAAATATAATTTTACCTACTTTTAAATGTCGTATAGACTTGAGACTTGAGGCATGTATGTATTTACCTATTATGTAAATTCGGATGACAATACATTAATTTGGCACCATTGAACAAACCTGATGATGGAACAATGAGGTGGATAGTGGAACTCTTAAATTGTAAATTACACTGACAGATCCATCTAGTGGGAAAGATCACTAAAACCACTCTTGAATGTGAAACCTCATTTTTGAAACCTTACCTTCGATGTACGTACCAAATACCACAACTGGAATAATGTATCTATGGACAAACATTTTAATTAATTAATTAGTATTAACATTAAACATAACAATTGTTAGTAATTTTTATTACATAATGTCATCATTCATCATCATCATCATTTCAGCCATAGGATGTCCACTGCTGGACATAGTCCTCCCCTATCGATCTCCAGAAGGGCTGGTTGGAAGTGGCCTGCATCCAGCGTTTCCCTGCGGACTTAATGTACTAGAATATTGTTTACATCATTTAATTGAATAATTTACTTACTAATATTGTTTTTAATTAAAGTTATATGATTATTTACGGGATATTTACCGTGGTAACTGTCTTCCCGTGAACATGGTGCATGTAACTGCGCCAAAATATCGGGAGCTCATTCCACAACGTTACCACGATAAATATCCCGTAAATAATCATAATATAACTTTAGTGATAGTTTAAAACAGTGTTTTGTTTTTAATTGTCTCGTAAAATGTGTAAAAGTAGGGTATTCTCTTTGGGGATAAAGTGGTTATCGTCCTGGGCGACCTTGAATCCCCCGCTGTACTCAGGATTTTATTCTCAACTTCTAGAAAATAGTATCCTTCGTTACGCTCGGGTTAACCACTAATTCATACACTTGGTGAATAATCTACTGTAACACAAATACACAAAAACTACTCAAGGCCTCCAATAATCCACATACTCAATCCAACTACTAGGTGGTACCTGCCACCTATGCTAAATGGTTATGCTTATTTTAACATACGTTGAGCCAGAATAACACTAGCATTTTGGTCACACGTCACAAAAATCAGGCGTCGTGACGTTTTATTTTATGGAAGTTTTTTTGCCTTTTGTCATGGCAATTTTGCCATGATTGCCATAACAAAAAGCACCATAGCTCTGCTAGCAAAGAGCATTAATGTGTAAATTTATTTGTGACTATAGACTATAGACCATCATTATAAAAAAAACAACGTTCGGTAAATCGTTATAATTTCATATGTAAATAGTAAACCATAAGTCACGGTGGTAACCAACCGAAAACCATCCTAAAACCTATCAGCGAGTTATTTATTACCCTTGTTTGGACAAATATTTTATCCAATTCAAACGCTCTATGTAACAAATAATTTATCCATTTAGAGGTTATTTCCACGGAATACACAAACACTAGATGCATACACGGTCAACTATTTACAGGGTGTTATTTTGTGTTATCATAGCTATTTCTATACATTTATAGGCATGCACTTAATTTTTAATTAATGTAGATGGCAATATTGGTGACTCATTTTCACTTATATTTCGGCTGCACAATTTGAAAAGAATGCATATGTTTAATTTTTTATGTGAAACATGAATAAAAAAAAGCTACATATTTTACGGATTATTCCTAAATAAGTTTGTGATGAAATTTTGTGCCGGTGTCGAGTTAAGGCGTTTATCTCAGCCGCAACTTTCTCACTAGCTCTTTTCAACATTTTGATCGGAAAATATTATTGCATGTGCTATTGAAAAATGTTTTCTGCTCATGATATCTGCTAAACGAATGTTTAGATGTTGTAAACAAATTTTCAAAGGCCGGAGAGCGACAAAGTTTACTTTATTACGTTTTTATGTGCAGTTTCCATTGAGCAAGTTTCTGATACTTGCAAATGCATTTGCAACAAGTAAATTAGGGTGGTGAGTATACATCAACGTAATTTACTATCTCAGCGTGATAAGGTATATTTTTATCGTCCATGGAAATGGCCCTTTAGACGGATGATGTACCATTGATTTTATAATTAAAGTCTGCCGCTGTGATCCGATGCAGCGGCGTGAGAAAACCATGTTCAAAGCACAGATTTGAAATTAATTTAAGCTAGTGTTAATATTTGGTGTACACTTGAGGCCGAACAAAAGTGCACCCTATGACCCTAAAACCACAAAGTTGAACTTTGTGCCAGAACACTTCTGTCATGGCTATAATATAGGCAGGTCTTATGACCTTTGTTCGGCGCAATCTATGGGATTTTGTATATTTCGACACTCGCGAAATCTGAGGCTTTACACATTATGCCATTTAGACGTTTTTTATCCGGAGCGACGTAAATATAGAAAATGTGATTTGACATTAGAAAAATAACTTAAGGTGGCAAAACAACCCTTACACATTACAACAAAGACATTATCTAGGATTTTAGCAGGCGGCCTTATCGCTTAAAGCGATCTCTTCCAGCGATTTTGATTATATTTGTTTCACATTATGACATCTCAGCAAATAAAAATGGTATTAAAAAATCGATAAAATATATTATATTATGTAAAAAATCTACCATTAAAATACAGTGTCATGATAATAACTCCATAAAATAAAAAAGGTACATATAATTTTATGGATATTGTACTGCAAGGAAAATATGATTATAAATATTCTACACTGGAAATAAATATGAAAAAGTAAATATATTTAATTACTGCTTATATAAACACTACAAAATATTTACGTTTATACAGATATTTTGTGCCCTTGATTGAATTATCTAACGATCCTCACACTAGGCATAGCCTGTATCGTGAGGACACATAATATATGATTACAAGTACATATTAGTTCAACATAAGCTGACATGTCTTTATTAAAAAAAATACTACACTATTATATCAAAAGGAAATAGCCTTTTTCTAATCACCAACTGTAGCCCACCGCCGCCGTCGGCTCCGCATTTCAATAAATCAGGAGAAATGACGTCGAGCGCGTTAAGCAGTCATCGCCGCGATGGGTGGCCGGAGACTTCACGGTTATTTCACGCCGCTGCACTACAAATAGACACACGGATATAGTGTATATGAGCTGTGCACGAGCTAATAAACGGTGGTAATGGTCAGTAAATGCTGTGTTTCTGCTGAAATAGTCTAGAAAGACTGAAAATTATAGGTGTTATGAGTCAGGAAGACAGCAGAGAGTTAAAATTAATAGGCAAATGTCTAACAACCATTACTTTGTAACAGTTCTAATTAGTTAGTAGTACTTTAGTAGTCCTAGTAGTAGTCGATTTTAGTTGTTGTACCATATATTCTAATGTAAAAACTCTTATCCATTATCATCACTTAGATGTTTGCATAGGTGACCGCTATAGTTAAGTTATATCGAGATTTTTTTCGCTATCACTGTCAAAAACAAATTAGATCCAAAGATCCAATTTGTATTTTAAATCAAAAAATATAGAGGTAAAATAATAAATGTTTTTTTTTTTTTTTAATTAAAAGCTTGACAATCCGTTAAGCCACTAAAGTAACTTGAAAGTCTTTGTCAAGTTTTTGAAATAGTTTTCCATCCAGATAACTATTCTCATATCAACTTTTCATGCTTCGTCTAGTATTCGTAGATTTTTAATTTCTCTTCCTGGTGTAACTTTAACTGAAATCCTCGAAACATAAGAAGCATACCTCCGGCACAGTTTCATAAAGTAATGCTGTATTTAAAAATCCACAAGTCCCAACTTGATTTAAACAAAGAGTAAGTTTAATTAATTATACTTGTCGTCCATAGACCAATTACCAGCCAATAAATAAAAGACAACAATACGAAGCAACCGAAAAAATACTGGGTACAAGTTAAACGAGCCGTAAAAATAAGAAAAAATAAGGGAGAAAAACACAAATTACATTTTTTCTCAGGTGAGGGGAAAACGCGAGCACAACAACTTAAACAATTTGCAGAGGTACCACTCGAAAGTGTTAAGTGAATTTCAGAATGTTAGGGTTTGCTTACATTGTAAAAAGAATTTCATCATTATCATTGTCAGTCTGCATCGAACGTAAAAATAGGCCTCTTCTCTCGTACCATTGTTTGGTATCATTTCTACTATAATATCATTTCCGTTTGACTACGGTTTTATATTGCATATAAATACGCATTTGACCACAAATTCGCCTGTTGTAAGCAACAATGTTGCCAAAGATGGAGCACGCGGTCATATAAGATACTCGTTCACCCTCAACTTAAAAAAGAGTTTTGTTTCCTTGCAGGTGGTTCCGTTCCTTGACTGTATGGTTAAGAAACGAAAAATCAACAGGTATCAATAAAATCCACAATGTAGGGGTGGTAGTGAAGCGTCTTAATAGAAATATTGCTAATTTATAACTTTTACATGAAACTGACTTATAATTATTAATCTGTTATCAATAAAATTGTTTATCTGTTTATCTTACTACTTGTCCTGCGACCTCACATCGTTCACCACTGGGCCAGGTAATCTACTTATATGTATATTCTTTTGCTAACCACTCCATCAAGGCTCTCTACCAGCCATTTTTTTATTCCTACTACTGTCTAAATCGGAAACTTATCTTTTAACACATTGTTTTAGTACCGGATTAATTACACAATCGCTAGATAACTTAATTAAACCGGATTATTCCTTGGTATACGATTTCGAAGGTAAAATGTAAAAACTAATCCTTCAATGTAAATTAATCCTTAGATAGACCGTATAGAAAGGCAGACCGAATTAAGTCAAACAAACGAAATTCATCGACAAGATTCTATCATGCTGAGTTTAAGAGCAATTTTTCTCTTAAAGCCAAACAAATGAGGCACCATTAGATGGAGTGAGAGCGCTTAATCTATTTCTGACGAGTTCAGTGACGCCGACAAAGACAAATCGACATTAGCCTACCCACACGGCGCAAAAGCGTTCCACTTCTGTTTCAATTCCACTTTTATTTGCGGATTAACTTCTTATTAGTCATTGTGCCGCGAAACTCGAGCCTATCACGAGCCTTATGAATGGCTCAATTATTTTGCAGATCCAGCGCGGATCCTAGAGAATTTGAACGTCACAGCGCTAGCTTAGCATGACTGATTTGATTCACTTAGATTCAACACTCAAGACCGACTTCAATCTAACTCAAGATTATTAAAATGTTAATCATAAAGAGTAATGGTTGACTAAACGTGTTAATCGTTAAAAAATGCCCCCGTTGTTAAACACGTGTTAGTCTTTAAAGGAACAAGAGTATTATTAAACTGACAACATATTTATGTTCTCCCAGAGACAGAAATAATGGTCTCTATACATTTCATGTGATTAAACATTCACCGCTTAAAATGACAGTGAATTATTATTTTAAAAGTATGTGCTCATCAAATTACTGGAACAAAGGATATAAAAGAATGTAAACTAACTAATTGATCAGTTAACCCGCCGTGTTCGTTAATATTAGCTCGCTCAAATTTTAGATTTTCAGTTTTTGTTCAATCTCGTTAGCATGACTGCATTGTTAGAGAATAGCTATTTCTTACATCTTATGCATTTCAAACAGCAATCTTAAAACTGAAGTAATAGGACACATATTACAAATTTTACGAATCAGACAGTCACAAGCAAAAAATAAACAAAAAGGAGTGGCAGAGCGCGTATTTCAGAACCGACAAGTTGAAGAATGTCGAAATGTGTCATCTGTCAGTCGGCATTTAAAACGATATGTTATTCTGGAAGTGTCGCTCCGTCGTGTTTCTTAAATAGTCGAGGCAGCTGTCTCGTAGTAAAGCATTTTCAGAGGAACCAATGAAAATTCCAATGTCTAAAAGGCGTTTTCGGCGTTAGACTGCTATACATAAATTTCGTAAAAAGTAAGTAAAACATTTTCAAGAATTGTATTAGATTGTTTATCAACTATAAATTTAGATGCCTTTCGAAGTTTACACTGAACTTAGAGCAGGAATTCAAACAAAGAATAAATTGTAGTTTTATAGTTTGATTTTTTTTCTGTTCTCATTATAGGACCATCTGTTTATATAATCATGAATCTAGCTAATGGATGTAGCGACATTAATGATGTGTTTGATTTTATTTAAAAAAATGAACAGAAGAACATGCTCCTAGTTCTTGAGTTGAATAAACTCAAAAACTTTAAAGGTTCATAACGTTCAAGACGTTTTTTGATATTATAATATTATCAATTAGGCTTTACTCTAATTCTTATCAATATTTTTCATTTGGAATATAAAAAACTCTTAACCACTTGTGGTTAACTTTACAAAAACAATTGCCTCACAGTCTCATATCAAAGTAACATAAATCCCAACCGTATTAAACACTAAAACTTTAAAATGCATTCGACGTCCCCTCGCCTTGATCCCAATATTTCGTCTACCACCATTGTTTTCGCTCGAAGTTTGACTCAAACTGACCACTTCTACCTTCAATAGCAGCATTATGCTGCATACTCAGCAGTTGTGCACTTGAAATGTAAGGTATGCTAAGCTATGTAGGTAAGTTGAAGCGATATTTCTTATTCCAAATTATTGATTTGATACAACTATTGGTGCGCCTTGGCAGTAAAGCCGACACGTATGCTGTGACGGACAACGACATGACGCTATCTTATGCCATCATGTTTCACAACTGCCGGGCGTCCCGTGACGGACAAGTTTTTTTATACTATACTGAGTGTTCACTTAGATGTCGGATGTGTAAAGTTGCTAGTCTATCGGTTTTTTATCGGATACATTTCGGAGAGTGTGCATCGGATCTGCACGATCTAATTCTCTCCTGCCCATTTTTCTATCGGACTGCCAAAGCGGGCACGAAAAATCGTCACTGCTTTATGGTTGATATTCCGAAAACCCGTACGAAGCGCTTTGATTCCACATTTATTGTGCAAACTGCTAGTCTGTGAAATGCGCTGCATGAATGGATGTTCCTCGATGGTTACAATCTGGGTGTCTTCAAATCACGAGTGAATCGCTTAACATCAGGCGTGATAGTGGTCAAACGCAAGCCTACAATATGTAAAAAAAAAATTGGGCATATAATAATGTAGTTCTTAATATTGTACCAAAAAAGGCAACGTATGTTTATCATTAATATCTATCAAATTAATTTTTTTTGGTACAAAGTAAGCCCTAAATTATCATATCCTCGATTCTCTCTCCTTTATTTGAGCATGATTTTTCAATGTGTAATAATCATGACGACAGTTATTTCACTTTTTTATTTCAATATACTCGCTTATAGCTTACATTGTAGACCACCCTTATCTTGTGAGCAACAACAATTTTCCGCAAAGTACTCCAGGTAATGGCCGTTGCAATATTAGGTGCATCGCGATTTTTATTTGTGTCGTTGAATTTTAGAATCAAAATCAAAATCGCGAAAATCTTTAGAATGTTTAATTTTCTTTTTCTTTTAGCCTTAGCCTTACCAGGACTGTTCAGGAAAAACGCTGTAGGTTATGGGAAGCTGGTTTTGCAGGGTGATAAACGGAAGACTAGAGACACCAAAAATCAGGCACATTGGGCATATTTGAGCAAATTAATGGTTTCATCATCATCATTTCAGCCATAGGACGTCCACTGCTGGACCTAATGCCTCCCTCATCGATCTCCAAAAGGGCCGGTTGGAAGCCTGCTTCCAGCTCGGTCTCTTTAATACAAAGATAATATTAACTATTAATTTAACAAAAAAAGACATAATAGATTTATCCGCTAAACGCCTTAATGCAAAAAATACTTACACGGCATACTTACAAATTTTTCACGCTAAGAAACATGAGCGACACCAATAAACTAACTAATTATTAGTCCACAGTCAACAACAAGCATTTTTAACCCTATTAAAGAGCTGATGATAATCTTCAGACGGCTGGAAAGAGTTTCTTGAATCATAGATAAACACACTTTGGATTAAGTCACATTTCAAACAAAAAAACTAAACCAACATTGGTTCAGCTGTTTTGAGCTACGATACCACAGACAAACACATTTTTGCAGCATGTTTGCATCGTGGTTTAAAAAGGGCACAAGATCGTCTGCAGGGTGATCTTGACTAAAAACATCAAGCCTGATTTAGGCCGGATACGTTCGCACCCGCCACGCCACCATCCAATGTTTTTCTGATCTTTGATTTCCACGATCGCTTACACGTTGCGATGCCTAGATTTTTTTCTGTAGGCGTTGGTATTTAAACTTCCTACTGCTGTCGATATTATCTACTCAAACACATTTTAAAGCAAGTCCCACTTAAAACAAGTTGACCTTTAGTGGTACGTAATATTGTTACTAAAATAGATTATATAAGTGACATAATAAACAATTAAATTCTACGTATAAATATTAAAGCACAACGAACGCTCTCAACCTGTCCTTGAACTTTACCTACTCATGATACTGTGACCTAAAGCCAAAAATATTAAAAACTATAGATTTCGGTTCAGCGTTTAAAATGTCCGAAGCAAAGGTAGCCAAGACCATAGTAACTACAAGTTTTTACAATCTGTGCAATTAGACCAACATTGTTCCAAGGTATATTAGGCATTGTGGCTTTGTGTGAATTTAGGTTTGAAAACCTTTTCTAGTATTTTTTATAGATAATTGCCGCGGGATTATGCAAATTAAACATGACATATTATGTGGCGTAACTTTCACCGCAATATTTAAATTATATTCCTACTGCAAAATATCAATAAAAAAAATTACAGCTCGAGTATTACCATAGTATTACACAACTGTTCCAATCAAGTACTACATAAGTTTCCCTGTTATCCAACTGTATCTTGGAAGTTAGGAAGCGTCAGTGTTCCTAACAAGGGTAGAATAACGGCGAACCGATGATAACTTTTAAAGATTACGCAGCCCTTCTCGAATTAAACTTTAATTAATAAGGAAATTTTAGGTATTGCTGAAATGACTGTTAATTGTTTGAAAGTTTCACGCGCTTTTGCCTGTTTTAATTAGTTCCGAGATTTAACTTGGATTTCAAGGTTTTCAAATATTGGCTCTAAAGCTAGTTGTTGATTCAGTGAGAAATTTTTAACCAACGATACGGTGGTGTTCTTTACGAGAGGCCTTACTACATTCAGCAGTGGACGAATGATGTGTAAAATGTTTTCCTTGCCTAGGTTATTGAAGTGAAGTGAAATCGTCAAATTTTAAACTAAATTTAGCTCAGGTCAAAAATAAAACAACACTCGTGCTACCTGGCTATACATTTTCTAAGACTCGGTGGTTATTCAGTCTCAAATAAAAAGTAGAATCTCAAGTCCTATCTTGGTTTGTCTGTGTCAGTGGCCGAAGTTCAGGATTTCAGCTATTTATTGCGATCCCAAAGGATTTGAGAATTTACGCGCGGAACGATAAAAGAACCGTTAGTTTTATAAGGCTAAGAAGATGTGGTTAGTTACGAGTGAAATCGTGTTTGATGCCGAATAAGTTTTGAAAAAAGGTAGGATTGACGCGTAGTTTTCACAACGTGCGTGGTACCTTGCCCGCAACGAATTCTTATGCTACTTCAAAAAAATTTTTTTTGGAAGGTCATAGCTGATCGCTCAATCCTTAAAAAAACAATTTATAGAATCACTACGCTGTCGCTTTGTACCAATTACGTACTCGTTATATCTTTATACGGTACTCTAATTTACTATCTAAAGCTATATACACACTCGCATAGCACTAGATATATAGCACTGACTTTCCTTGCACTAGCTACGCACCTATTCTGCACTAGCTATGCACCCGCTTTGCACTAGCCATGCACCCGCCTTACATTTGTTATGCACTCATTTTGAACTCGCTACATTAATCGCTTAGCACAGGCTACGTACGTGCTTTGCACACAACATAACCGATTCGTACCAATAGAGTTTGCTGTTGTGACTTTTTATCCCACTGATATTGATAAGGTCGCTGTACATTTCTTGAGCTAGAAAATTGCTGGTGTATAGTTTCTAGCTTACCCGCTGGCGGTGAGACATCTACCATAAGTGGCGTTTTCACCCTGAGTTTTAGCGCACTGGGAGCGGTGTTATAGTAGCAAAAATTTGCTACGCATTCTCGTTGCGGTAGTTACTTCACACGGTGTGCTTTCTAGATCAACAATAGTCGACGCAAAGTAATTTTAGCAGTCATTAATTAACTGCAGTTAGCAGTTACACTCGTCTAACAGGAGGCGAATGAACTCCGTATTCTATTTAGACAACGGTACAATAGACTAAGTATTTTAGTTTGCACTATCTATTATGTATCTAGATACCCAAAGATTGCAAGAATTAATCTCTACCAGACTTTTTATAATCCATTACTGCAACAGCAGGCAGTAGAAACACCATACAAGTTGGCAGCAGACAAAAAAAAAGCACCCAAAGCCATAACAACTTGTCATCTCAGCTACGGAAAAATAAGCGCTGGTCATAATAAAAATCAAACAATTTTCTTATAGCAATTTTAACGAAGTTTAAGAAAAACGGTATAATTTGCATTTTTATTAACAGATATTCATTTTAGATAGCCTAACTGCAGATGAGCTGAATTTCTATTGTATACAAACTAGATTACATTGCCAAAACTGTTAGGACTAAGTACTTTTTTTTCGTGATACGTAAAAGCTAATTTTATCAAAAAAAATATTGACATGAATATTTCGGTCAGCTGTTTTTGATCAGACAATTGAAACAAGCTAAGTAAAAATAAAGAAGGTTATAATGTAGGTATCAACACTCCACACGCGCGTGATTATTGAATAAATTTAGCATTTTCTTGAGCTTTAAATTCCTATTTAAACAACCCAGATGCATTTGTTTAAGTAAGAATTTGAAATTTTATTTCAAAAAGGTTGACATACGGTTCTTTTTAACTGACTTCAGGAGGAGGTTATCAATTCGATTGTATGTTTTTTTTTTTTTAGTTATTTTAATGCTCTTAAAGTATGCAAAATTTGTGCACTCCAAAAAAGTAAGCCGAAAAAGCATTTAGCACTTTTGGTAGTTTTTTTAATGCCATCGGTGGCAAATAAGCGGATGGGTTGTCCGATGGTAAGCAGTCACCGTCGCCTATGGATACTTGTAACACCAGAGGCATCACAAATACGTTGCCAACCCTTAAGGACTCTATTACCTCGCCTTTTGAAGAACCCCATGTTGTAGCTTCTCGGAAACATCACGTTAGGTAGCTCATTCCACATTTTGCAGGTGTGAGGCAAGAGGCGTGTGAATCGCACAGTGTGTGTACAAAAAGGTGGACTACTTAGTCCATCTTACTACTATAAGTACAAAGAGCTATATACTTAGAGATGGAAACACATACAATAAGTGGACATAGTCCTCTAACAAATAATCAATACCTTGCTAATTTTATCTCGATCCTGACGACAATTTACAATTCTCTTTCTTATTGCCTCTTCCTTTGATGAGTACCAAGTTTTATTCCGAACCACAAATTACAAAGACAGAAGGATTACCCTGTAAGCGACACGCAACCAACCAAAAAGAGCGTGGCGGCATAGAAGATGTGTACCCAGAATTATTCAACAATTTGTCACTTTTACTGTATACGAGTTAGGGTTCAATTTGCTGTGGTTGGTTCACGGATGGTCTGTACTATGGTTGGGACAAATAAAGTATGAGAGAACAATGCTCGTCGACTCAGTGAATAATTTTAGCTCGGCGCACCATCGGCGCGACGCGATGGGTACGTGAGGCGAGCCATAGAGTATCGCTGGATGTGGCTAAAATTAGAATGAGATATTACAATCACAGAAATAAAGCAACAAAATGAATTAAAAGACTACTATAAAGTTACTTGTGAATCAACCTCAAGTTTTACAAAACACAAAAGTATTGTTTAGCTAGGTAGGCACAAAGGGGATAACCAAGCTATGTGAATCAACCTCAAGTTTTACAAAACACAAAAGTAACCATACCATACCGCAGTGCCTCACGACAGTGTGACATTATACGTTAAGAGACATATTGTACGTACGTGCTGAAACATGGGCACTCACAGCTAAGGTGTTCTACAAGTTTAAACCAACTCGCCTGATGTTAAGCGATGGTGCCGTCTACGATGGATCACGCTTGCCATTAGCAGTTAGTTATTATAATAACATCAACCTGTAATATTTTCTATTTATTATTGTTTGTTTTGCTGCTCTACAGACTTCTGGTTCCGTTCCGTGCCTTTTGCCAACTTTTACAATTTATTTTATCAACTACTAGCGGTCCGCCCCAGCTTCGCACGGGTATAGATTATAGCCTATGTCACCCGGGGATAGTGTAGCTTCCCAACAGTGAAAGAATTTTTCAAATCGGTTTAGTAGTTTTGGAGCGTATTCAATGCAAACAAACAATCACATCTTTCTTCTTTATAATATTAGTAAGTATAGGTTTCTGATATGACATAAAATTAATGGTTATTATAACGACTGTTATATTGGTAGATAGCAATCTCACAAATTAGTTGCGTAAAAATGTGTAGGTAGCACTTCTAGCATCTTTTTTCTACTTCATCGTTCAACGCTATCTTTACCGCCCTCCAGGGAAATAACGTACTGTCACGCAGAATATACTGGTCCGCCACAATTAGAGATCGCCAGAAATTGCGTAATTAGAGTCCGTTAATCGATCTTGCATACGCTCCCCCTTTGTTCTTGCGGAACCCGTTTGTTTATTGGCCGATGCGGTGCTACCCGCAGTGGATAGTGTGATGTATTGCGGTGAACGAAGTAGATAAGTTCGGTTTAGGCGGCTGATTATAGAATAATCAAACGATGATTGATTCTTAATAACCCTGATGTTTCGATGAAACTTTCTGTTAGCTATCCACAGAAATGTTTGTTGACCTTCAACAGTTGACATGTTTAGTAAGGTTAGGTTAGATAACAGTGGCTTATTCATTAATGATTCAAATTAACCTTTTAAACCAAAATTGTACATTCATAATAATAATTATGGGTAGACCACGTTCACACTCACCCTAACTCACTAAAACCCCTAATTTACTGAAGACCCCCAATTTTACAATAACGCCCTTTCACGCATCCCTAGTAATTTTCCGAATAGAAAAATCAGGAAGTTGTTTCACCTTTTATGGTCAACTTTCATCGCATTACTTATCTATCTGTAGACATTATGTCGTCAACTTGGGTTGCGTTGCATCATTTTGAGCAGTTAGGTATGGCAAGCAGTTTATATTTTAGTTATAAATAGCTGAGGACATAAATAAATTTAATGACATTTTAGTAAGATGATTGTTGAAACTTTTTTTCATACAATAGTTGTGCAAAATGTGCCTTTTATAATATTTTTTCGTTTTCTTCTCTTCTCCAACTCGCCTTAAGTTCTTGAAAATTTGTTTTTATTATATTGTTATGAATAATAATAGTATTAATTTTTATTTTAAATTAAAATGGTTCTTGGCTATTCAGAAATTGTATCATTTGTCGCTTACATTAATCAGTTCTGAGGCTGGTTACGACTCACATTTTTGCGCAGGGGCAAAACTTGGATTTGAGCTGGCAGCGCGGCGAAGTCGTGTTGAGTATCGACTCATAAAGCTAAAAGTTTTTAGTTTAGGAGTTTTTGGGTACCATTTTTAGGGTTCCGTACCTCAAAAGGAAAAAACGGAACCCTTATAGGATCACTTCGTTGTCCGTCTGTCCGTCTGTCTGTCCGTCTGTCTGACCATCTGTCAAGACCCTTTTTCTCAAGAACGCGTAAAGGTATCAAGTTGAAATTTATATTAAATGATTGGGTCTACGGTTTCTTTCGGCTGTAAAAAAATAAAAGTTGTAAATCAACGCAATCAAAAGATATGAACGTTTATGTTGCATATTTTGCGAATTTACAGGGGAATCAAACCCCATAGGATACTTCCCGTAGACCTAGAATCATTAATTTTGGCAAGAGGCAAGGTCTTACAGCACATAATATAAAGGAATAAATCTGAAAGTTGTTAATTTGAAGTTATATCATATAAAACATATTGTTTTACAATTACAAATTTACATTTTGTAGTTGTTATGTTTGGAAGAACCTTATTGTCAACTACAAAGTTAAGTTTGTCTTTCAATATTTCAACTTCAGTTAGTTTTTTTTTTGGACTCGCGCTCCGAGTGTTCCTTCCAACGGAACCCTCAGAGCTCGATTTCTACTCGTACATGTCCAATTTTTTTATGCATTTGTGACACCCCTGCATATTTTAAGGAAACTACCGTATAAATTAGATCTTTTGTCAGTTAATATTATTTTTGTCTGTGAAACCAAAAACAGGGCTTTGAACTGTTATGGGCAAGTGTGACGGTTACGATCGGGCGACTGACTTGGTCGTGTCGTCACTCAACTGCATAAAAAACCATTAAACTTACTGAAAATTTTCCAATACCGATTATAAAAAGGCTGCGTAAAGGCCATTTAGCTTAATCACGATGATCAAAAGCCAACACCACATAAATCCATGAAATTGCCGCTTAAGACGTATAACGTGCCCATACCACACGTACGTCTATAAACTGTATAAAGACGTGAAATAAGCGCCAATTACTGGTATTCAATGGAACGGCCACCGCTGCAGTTTCATTCTTCCCTCCCCAGACAGGGCTTATTGAATCGGACGATAAGGTGGCACGGTAATTTCCTGCCATTTACTATCATTACTCTTAGTGATCATCGGCTAACTTGTCCAGAGTGATGGCGTGTGATAAGCGACCTTTATTTTTTTGCACTTTCTTCAGGTTTGACTAAAATTTTGCTATTTAAACCGACTTCAAAAAAAGGGGGTTCTCAATTCATGTTTTTTAAATATTTTTGTTACTTCATATCTCCATCGTTTATGAACTGATTTGGAAAGTATTATTTTTTATTGAAAGGATATTTTTTCCGGGCTCCGGGCTGGCAAAGCACCGTCAGCGTCGCTTGTATAGCAGGTGTCCATAGGAGGCGGTTTCTGCTTAGCATCAGGCGGACCGTAAGCTTGATTGCCGCTCTTTTTATAAAAGCAGATGGCCTTTCCAGCGGAATTTCTGGACTTTGGTCTCTCCCATGATACGGCTCGACGATAAACTCCTCAATCTTCACGTTTTTCCTGAGTCTCCAACTCCAGTTCTCTTTGGACTGGCCCTAGAATCTAGCGCATGATTTTTCTCTAAGAGTTTATTTTATTATTTAAGGGTCAGCCACCTAAGTATCGGAGTAAGTATAATAATTTGATGCTATACTTTGATTTGCTGCCTTTTACCTAATTCTAGACTTTATACATAACTTTCAACTTGTCCCTAAACTTACTCAAGTAATTTACTATTAGTTCAAAATGTAGTCTTTGTGTTGCCGTTATAGCGTAAGGCACACACAAACCATTAACCGTTTACACCTGTATTACTCGTATGAAACCCAATATATAGCCCGAAGCGAATTTAACCTTCAATAAAACGTGCGTCGCATAAGTTAAGCCGAATCTTGAGGGAACATTTGTTCAGTAAAAACGCGTGACGAAATTGCGGGTAGGTACGACATTGGCGACGCTTTTCGATCACTCTCTCGCCCCTTACACTTAGCCTTCCCTTTTTACCAATTTCAAGAGCTTTTTTCACACATCAATCTCGTTCAATACGAGAGTAATATGATGTAAAAGCGTCGCTCTGCCGCCGGGTGTTAGCGAAAATTTGTTAGGAAAAATATTGACTAGCATTTTTGTCTGGGGTCTTGGATCTTTTAAAGCCGAAATATTAAATCAGGTCGTTGTGTTCTTACCTTTTTGGCAGTATTTGGAGAAATAATGCTTTCTGAAACATAAATATATTTATGTATACATATATGTCTTCTTGTTATACCTGTCATTCACTAGTATGTATTTACTTAGTTTTTTTATGTATGAAATGTATTTTTACCTATCGGCAAACATCTTGTCCACAAAGCGGCGTATTGAGGGAAAGTTTGCGCATGAACCTACAGGTACACAAAATGCACACACTACAACCAGTAGGTACAAAGTGAAAATTACTCGAAATCCCTTCGTTCCGCTTCGATCCACCAACGAGATCCCAAAATCGTTTTTGCGGATTTTCAAGTTATTTGGAGTTACTTAACAGGTACTCCTAATTTATTTTTACAATGATCCTTGAATTCACACGATCTTTCTTGCCTCACACCTGCAAAATGTGGAATGAGCTACTTTTCGCGGTATTTCCGAGAAGCTACAACATGGGGTTTTTCAAAAGGCGAGTTAATAGAGTCCTTAAGGGTGGGTCGACAACGTACATAGGTATGTGATGCCTCTGGTGTTACAAGTATCCATAGGTGACTGTGACTGCTCACCATCAGGCAGACCGTCTGCTTGTTTGCCACCTGTGGCATAAAAAAAGTCCGTAGTCCAGAAATACACCCGGTATAGAGTTTACCTTACACCTATGTTTTGTCATTAATTTATTCAACTGTAAGAGGTAACGTGAAAATAGACCAAGGAACGGCGGAAACCTAAAAGAAAATAGCACCACTGTTTACGATGGTACCTTAATAAAGGTCTGAAACAGCCACAAAAAAGCCAATAGACGCTACAACTTTAATGAGATAAGTCCATTTCCAGCCTAAATCCTTATCGGACCGGCACAAGGCACAACACAATAATAAAGAGAGTTAATGGTTAAACCGCACATAGACGAACTAGACTTTACATATTTTTTTATAAGTGACATACAACCTAGTATTTTTCTCAATTTTTAAGGGTTTTTCGGATAAAGCCGACCTTGCTTAATATGAAAAGATATAAAATGTATAAGTGGTATTTAAAAATAAGCACCGGTCAAGTACAAGTCGGACTCCATACACCGGAGGTTCGCAACTAAAATATTCATAATATAACTATATTATTTAATTCATTTCCGAATCATTAGCACGCGCCCGACTTGCTGGTGTTTATCGTTTTTGTTTTATTTTAAAGTGTGCTCTATAATAATGCCAAGTTTGACGCTTGTATGTCACACTACACACACATACGGGGGTTTACACTAGAGCTACTAGAGCGGGATTACACTAGGTTTACACTATGACAAAAATACGCAATAAATACGTTTGTTGTATGCTCTCCTCTTTAATTTTTTACTTGTTGATTTTTATTATTATTATTTATTTAATGCACCGTAACATTACTAATTCTGTAAAAAAAAACAACGGGCCATCTATTACGCTTCAAACGGAACAACCGAGGCTTAGTAATAGGATGATGTTCTTAAGCAAATTTTAGGCTAATATTTTAATTTTTTATATTTGTTTCAAAAAAATAAAATAACAATTTTATTTTTTTATTTAATAAAATAACAATTTTATTTTTTTGTTATAGCGGAAAAAGTTCCCCCGCCACAAAAAACGCACATACTCAAACAACACAAGTCATACAATTTTAATCAAAAATTGCGTCTCGTCTAACCGCGTGGCGCAATGCGTTCTAGTGCGTTCTAACCCCAAAGTGAGTTACCGTATAGAAAAAGTTACAGCCTCGCTGGAGCGTCGCTTGATTAGGTCGGGTTCCGAACGACCGTATACGCTATAAACATTTTTGGGTAAACGTAATATCGTGTCGTTAGGGTAATAGAACCGGCCGCAACACCCCCGACGAGCCGTTAGTGCAGATTCGACCATTTACTTCATGTAAAATGACAGAAAAAGGAATAGACGTAACGAGCTTGTTTTTCAACTTATGCTGGATGGATATTATTCGTTTGCTTTTTACTTGATAATCGCCTTTTTACTGTGTATAGCAATTTCCGCAATACACCTATAAACGTACTCTGATTTGTAACAATTATTTATTAATAGTCCGGGCTTAACTTACTTTTTACCAACTTTTTAACTCGACGCAAAAAGAGTGTTGTAATAATTATGTTTAACATGTGTATCGGCGTGCATGTGTGCCTGTGTATCTGTGGCATAGTAGCTCCCAAACGGCAGAACCGATTTTGATTTCGTTTTTTGTTCTTTGAAAAGTGTCTTGATCGATAGTGTTCTTAGCTATTCACAAAAATCTGTTCAGCTGTTTGAAATTAATTTTTACGCGGATAATTATCAGTTATTTTAAAAGGTTTTAAGAATCCCAATGTATATATTATGCTTTTATTAAAAACTTATATGCCTCGTACGCCCTCTATATTTAGCTCGCGCATTTCATGTGAAATTATTAAATGCAAAATCTAAGTTGTACGAAAATAACAATAGGTACATTTATGTTCTGTGACATTTTCATTTTGATTGAAACAAGTTCCGGAAATTTGATAAACATTGTCTTAGTT
Organism: Agriopis aurantiaria; assembly: GCA_914767915.1. Lineage (NCBI taxonomy): Eukaryota > Metazoa > Arthropoda > Insecta > Lepidoptera > Geometridae > Agriopis > Agriopis aurantiaria. Next base: position 6,831,921 of record OU611983.1, on the reverse strand, counting down.
CTGTTTTAGAAGAGACACAGTGAGCCAGTCTAGTAAGTCTAGGTTTATGGTCTGCATCTAAAACTGATTAAAAAACTTAACTACCTATCTAGTCTCTCGATAAACTTACTGGGAAAACGTTCCAGTACGTCTCTCGCTATCTCATTGGTGGATCTAAATTGAATCGTGGTATGGGGTGCACAGTCCATAAACTACCCCGTGTTAGTAACGTATCAGAAACTTATATATCTTTCGATGGAGACTTTGGATTAGGTCATTTTGGAAGCGAGAAGACTGCGGAGCTCTTGCTACAGCTTTCATATTTTGCATGCAATCTAGAATCCTGACGTTATCGCATCTCTGTCTGCTTTTCGAGCGTGTTGTGCTTGTATAGTAGGTAGGTATTACATGCATCGTGAATTTACTTGAAATATTTTGTCTTTTAATTTATGCTGGTTTTCTGTTACTCTTAAATTTTTGCGACTTAATCAATGTTTACCGGGCTTATCGCAAATTCGACCATGGTCAGCTCGTGACCACGTGCAACGAAGAATAGCACATACTTTTACCTAATTAAAATACGAAATGCGCGATAAGTCCCGATAAGAATTTAAAACATGTTGTTTTACTCCCTACGTATTTTGTTGTTATACTTTAGAATGTATACTATAATCATACCAAGTTTGACGCTTGTAGGTATTACTATTTTACGGACAGACAGACAGACATATTAGGCTTAGTTAGTAATAGGCTCCCTTTTTTACCCTTTGGATACGGAACCCTAAAAATGACATCAGGGTATCTATTTCTGTAGTTACTTGTTTAGCAAATTTTGGACGCTAAAGATTTTAAATCTTACGTACGTCAAGCAGTTTTGACGATTTTCGAGAAAAGGGGCCATTGAAAAGAAAAGGGTCGTATATTATTTTAAAAAATCCTTGACTGCGCAATAGTTGGTTTGTTGTCTCTTTCACGAACCGGAAAGGGACCAGGTGATTATGAAGGCGCCATTATTTACCATGCAATCATTTATAAGTTGTCTAATGTATCGTAGACTTGTAAATGCATCAAATTTTAGTTTAATATGTCAGTTTTCACTTAAGATGTTTCCCAGTTACTATAGGTATAGTGACCGGGAAACATTGAGCAAAAAGTACCAGATCTTGAATTTCTCAAAAACTTTTCTTCTTCAAAAATGAGAAGCTCTCTTACAAAGTAATGAAGAAAGTGCTTACAAAAATTAGCGGCATTGTAGTAGGCATAGAATTTACCTAGAATCTATTACAAAAAGGTATTTCCTCCCATTCCGCTGAAGGTCGTAAATAACAATGATTTACGTAAAGTAGGCTTGGAAATTACAGTAAGTATCTACATTATGTAATACCTACGGACCTGTTTACATTATTTCTTGAGGTGAGCTTTATGTCTACGTCGTTGCTACGCTGTTATGATACTTACCTGGCAAGCGTCCTTGTGGAAAATCAAATACCTACTATGATTTAATATCATGACTATAATGTAAATAAACTAAATGTGTAATAAATAAATATTCTGGACATTTTTACACACAGAATACGGTCATCTGACCCCAAACTAAGCAAAGCTTGTAATATGGCTGCCAGAAATATACATACATACTATGTATTTTAAAATACATACTTAAATAGATAATAACACGCATAGTATAGAACAAACACAAATGTTCATCACATGAATGTTTGTCCTAGGTGGGAATCGAACCGATGCCCTCAAGCGCAGAGGCAGATTCTCTACTAACTGGACCAACGCGGCTAAAACCTTCTAAAGTGCGCGGATGAATTTTGTCTACGCGACAGCTTCATCGCTTGAGTACAGTGTGTGGAGACCTGCGCGACAAACGCGTTGCATAGTGCGCACATCTCTGGACCAGCGTGACAAAATTTCCGCAGAGATAAAAGCGCTAGGCATGATCAAGTGGATTTAAAAAAAAAATATCAGCATCAATAGTTTCAATTTTTCCTTTTATTTTTGTATATGGATGCATTTTACAAGTTGTTTTTAGTTAAGGTAAGTATACCTAAGTACTTAGTAAGATATACAGAAGGACATGGAGAGTGACCGGATGTGTCAGGCTGTATCGTGTGTCATGTCAAGCTGTGGACTGAATGCTGGCGATAAAATACTTATCTACCATCCCTCGTACAAACGTGGCACGCACTAGCCGGTGTGCTTAAGACAACAATGGTGGAAAGCGCGTTATGCACTAACGGATGAAAAAATACTATTATATTATACTGACTTATTTCCCATTTATTTAAAACTAGCGGGCCGCCCCGGCTTCGCACGGGTATAGATATATAGCCTATGTCACCCGGGGATAGTGTGGCTTCCACACAACTCAACAATGAAAGAATTTTTCAAATCAGTTCAGTATAGTTTTGGAGCCTATTCAATGCAAACAAACAAACAAACAATAAAATCTTTCCTCTTTATAATATTAGTATAGATAAAGTAAAACTGCTAATAGCAGCTGCTATTATTTATTGCTTTTTATTTTATTTTTTCTGTCAAGATCTCTATTCACAAAAGAAGGTATTATAACATTTTGATTTTTAAGGAATTTGATCTGGGCTAGCAAACAAACTTATACCAAGAAAAGAAGCTAGCTAAAAGCCTACTGTTGAAAACAGTTTCAATGGCCGCCTAATTTCGAACAAACGCACCGTTTCCCTTTCTTACATTAATAACAGTCAGCATTACTTAAGTGAAAAGTTGAATACACTAAATGGCACGGGAAACCGTCCCCCATCATTTGTTACAGTCGCCGCGTAAGATGAAAGCCTCTGAAAAGAGGTGTAATGGCTCTCCGGCTAGTTATTTGACGTGAAATATCTAAGGCGGTCAGCTTTGTTCCGCAATCTATAAAAAAATTGCGTACAGATTTTTTTGAAAAACAAAATTTAAGGAATCGTCTTCGGCTCTATTTCAATGGGATTATTATTTATTTTATTATGGTTTGACGGTTCTAGAAAGCTCGTTACTGCGTTCTTTTTTTTTTATATCTGAGATCTTTTTTAAACAACCAATCTAACATACATTTCATACACTAACTGCAGTTTGTTCTTGGGTAATTTCGAGGTATGCTATTTGAAGTCAATTAAAAAAAAGAGTAGGCAAAAAAGTCTACTAACTTTCATTACTTCTAAATGGCGCTCTTGTGTAATAAAAAATCAGTCAAACTCTAGATAGAGCCTAAGTACTAAGGTTTTTTTTTCCATTTCTGTCCGGCAAAAACGTGAAAAATCCACCTCTACCCCGATACAAAACGTCTCGCTTCACGTCTCAGTACCCAATGGGCGGACACTGCGTTCTGCTTGGTACACACTGAGGAATGATTTGTGCTGCATCGTGTGCCAAAATAATTTGCGGTCACGGTATTTCGAACGTTGCGTTCTGTAGAACTTTTATTGCAAAAAATATTGTACACTAGGAACAATCAGCGGTTTTACTTGCTACAGTAGTACGGCGGTTTTTGTTTACAGGATAAAAATGTCAGCAAACAATAGCAAGCCAACACGCTTGCACCCGGGATATCTTGTCAAAGGTTCACGCTTGTGGCTCGTGGCATTCTCAGAGCCAGGAATAATAGAATTTTTAATACGGCTCTTAATCCAGTAAGTAAACAATGTACCTTTTTATATAGAATAGGTTTACGTTTGGCCACCAACTCACTTGATCGAAAGGGATATTGAGTCCAAAGATGGAGCATGTAGACCTAAAAGGTACTTATTCACTCTGGCCTTGAAGACACCCAGGTTATAGTTTTCAGGAAACAAGGTCGGTGGCAAAGCATTCCAGTCCCTAGCAGTTTGCATTAAGAAGGTGGAGACTGGCTGTTCAGTTCGAGCCGGTGGCATATCGAATATGCCTACAAACTAAATCATCGCCAAAATTCGTTCACACTTTATAGAGTTAGATCATAACATACACATTTGCCTACACCCAAAATTGTTATTTAAAACAACATTTCATGGTAAGGAGCGACACAAACACAAACAAACACAAACGTTGCAAACTGAGAAGGTCCTAAACTTTCATATTTCTAGACTGTCTTTCTATTAAGGAGGTATTAATCTTTGAAATTGTGTTTACTCTAACATACAACTTTTAATATTTAAAGATTACAGAAGTCACCACAAAACGAAGCACTCTCAGTTCCTCACTGTCGCCAGATCTTTATCCGGATACCGTCTCGATATCCGTTCCATTATGGTACAGATAAAACTTTGATTTGATTCCGAATAACTTGCGCGGCAACAAAGAACTTTATTTGCAACTTTATTGCGGCTGCCGATTTCTCTTTGCGGCAAGCTTTGCGGCTGATGGCACAATTCTTTTAAGTTAGATTTGCAACACCAGCTGTTGGGTACGTAACTTTTTATTGAGACCTGCTTTGTCCAGTGTTTTTACCTGATATCCTAGTACTGAAACTGAAAATTCTGTTTAGGGATCAAAAGCAGTCCATCTGTTCATCCACATATATTGATCTGGGTCACTTTGTTTTGAGTGTGTGACAGGTACACTCAAGCATAATTATTATGGCTATGTGACAGGTACACTATGGTAAGCATAATTATTATGGCATGAATAGCGTTTTTTTTTAATTATTTAATTTAAAAACATGGAGCTGATATTGTCTCGATGACAGCGCGCGCGAACTGATAAATCATATCATCATCATCATCATCATCATTTCAGCCATAAGACTTCCACTGCTTGACATAGACCTCCCCCATCAATCTCCAAAAGGGCCGGTTGGAAGCGGCCTGCATCCAGCATTTCCCTGCGGTCGGTCTCTTTTAGGTCTGTCCATCTTGTGGGTGGACGTCCTACGCTGCGCTTACCAGTCAGTGATCTCCATTCCAGAACCTTTCGGCACCATCGGCCATCTGTTATGCGTGATATGTGGCCTGCCCACTGCCACTTCAACTTGCACATTCGTCTACGGATCTCCTCAAATCAATACGGATAAATCATAACTGTACTTAGTGAACAACCGTGGTAGTTTAAAACAGTGGTTTACTTGTAAGGCGTACAAGTCTAGAGAGATTACATAACATAACATAGTAACGGAAATGTTATATATATAACCTTTAAGTGCTGACGCGCGGTCTCACAGGCCACGAAAAAGTAAAATTTCCTGGAAACAGAAATAGTATTATATCTGGAAAAAACTTTCTAACATTTTCAGCCTTTTGTTACACTTTTACTAGGAAAAGCTTTAAGTCACGTACTCCTGTATAATATGTACGAAATTTTACTGTGGTATAAAGCTAAGCTAATGAATATTAATGAGAGAGTGTAAATTTAGGCAACATTTTGAGGTCGCCTCGTGCTTGGATGTGCCGAAATTAGCGTGGTAAGGTCAAATTAGCTAAATATAGCTCAAAGGTATTCTTAGATCCTACCAATATAACATTCATAGTCAATGCTATATTTATGACTATTATTTATTCCTTATCGTTTTTTTATATATTTTTTTATGAAGTGTGTGTTGTTACGACAGAATAAAGCGATTTAATGATTATTAGAAAGATACTGCAAAGAATCAACAAAAATGACAAAAACTAAGAGAGCAATCATTTCACGCGATGGCAACGGCAATTATAAAAAAATATATACTTTTGTTTGTGGGTAAAACGCATATACGAGAAAACATTGCCTAGGTAATTAATAATAATTAAGTCAGTAATATGTAAAAAATAAAAATGAAATCAAATAATAAATCAAGTATGTCATTAGAAATAAAATATATAATTGAAATTAGTTCACAATTCAATTCAATATTCTATAGTCTAGTCAGCTCAATGGTAAATTATGTATCATATTCAGAAAAATTACTAGACTTACCCTCCCTTTGGCATTGATACTGCTACAGCAATGCCGAATAAAAGCACAATCCAGCCTAGACAATCATATTCAGGACTGCAGCGACTGAGCTGGCCCGCTCTGCGCACCAAGTACTTACATGCCTCGCTTGCGCATGGTCGCGTGGGAAAAATGTATTCGCGTCTCCGCGAAGATGCCCGAGGCGCTGCACCACGAAGGCAGTCCCATCACTGTCCTGAACGTATTGTTGTACTAGACGCATTATTGTACTAGACGCATTGTTGTACTCGATGCATTGTTGTTATGCAATGACATTAATTTTCAAATAAAAAAAGACAGTGACGTTTTATCATTATCAGCGTATCATGTTTTCACTGCTGGAACACAGGCCTTCTTTCAGAGAGAGAGAGAGAGAGAGAGAGAGAGAGAGGTAATGGGCCCTAATCCACTATATTGGCCCAGTGCATGTTGGTGAATGTCATAATAATGTTCTTGAATCTTTTTTTGGTTTTAGGAGGTTCTTTGACATAGATAATTACCGGTAATTTAGCTAATCTACTAGGGTAAAAAAGTAGTGGAATCATAAAAAAAATATGTTTGTGCTACTATACATAAACACCTTATCTTACTCTTATCTGCTAAAATGAATCATCAAAGAAATAAAGACTAAAACCTTTAATAAATCCACGTACGCTATATAATCCTAAACTGCTAATTTAAACCACCTCTTAGAGTAAATTGGAAAGTATTTCACCTCATCTAACTAAAAACCTCTAACCACACGTCTTACCTTTACATGTATCGTAATAGGTACTTTATAAAACACTCGCTCCCCAACTCCGTTGATTGATGACCTAAAACTTGGTAAGGAGCTCCGAACAGGTATTATGTTGGTACTTGATTGGAACGTGCGAAACTACGTGGAATCTTGAATAAAGGGGCCGCTTAGTTTGTACTTGGCAATGGGAATTACAGTTAGGAAAGGTTTGCATTTGTATTTGAAATGTAAATCGAATGGGGTCAACAATTCATCATCATCAATTTAGGTAATTATACCGATTTGTCTATACCTAATTAATATCATAAAGAGGAAAGATTTGATTGTTTGATTGTTTTTTTTTTTTTGCATTGAATAGGCTCCGAAGCTACTGAACCGATTTGAAAAATTCTTTCACTGTTGGGAAGCTACACTATCCCCGGGTGACATGAAAGACTGGGGCGGACCGCTAGTAGTATAATAAAGTTAACGTTTACGCGCTAATCTGTTCCTTTAAAACAATTCGCTTCACACGGTCAATTATAAGAAAGTTCGGCGACAATTTTTGCTCCTTTCTTGTTTTAAAAATAGTATACAATTTATTCTTATATTTAGTTTTGTCCCCACCCATGTCATATGCAGTTTATCCGCAGCACTATAATCAGACTTGACGGTAAGTATAGTAACAAGATCCTCTGTAGGAAACAAGGGATTTTACCACGAATGAATATCACGACGAAGGAGGGGATATTATTTTCAAGACAATGTTATATGAAAATGATAAAAAACGGCGTGTGAAAGCTATTGGATGGAGACTGAGCTACGGAGCGACTCGATTTCGCCCATAGAGAGTTGACTCCTTGGAAATGAAAAGAGGAATTTGATCTTGGGTAGGTATTTTACCTGATATGAATAGAAAAACTTATACTTAATCGACAAATTATATTTAAAAGGATTACAATTATACATTGGTTATTTTTTAAGCCCCCGATAAAAGAGCTTATGTTCAAAAGAAGCTGGGCCTCAAGTACCGTTGTTTATCGATCGTTAAATTCGATAGAATGCCATAGAATCGATCATTGTGAGTACTGATCAAATGATATTTTATCGAATGTGACAACCTTAACTGTCAATTTGACGATCGATAAAAGAACGGTACTTGCACTGCTGGTTTGTGACAAAAAGATATAATACCTAAGCTTTATATTTAATTTATTTTTATTTTTCATTGTATATTGTGTTCATTGTATTTTTTTGCCACAAGTTAATTATGTCTATGTCAAATAGCTAAAACGAATTTCATGAATGACACACACTTTATCAAAACACACAACACACACACAGAACACACTTTATCAAATAACCTTTAAAACAAACAAAATCGGTTCAGCCGTTAGGGAGCTACGATGCCACAAACAGAAACACAGAAACACAGTCACGCAGACACAGATACACGATAAACTTAGAACACCTCCCTGTTTACGTCGGAGGTTAAAAATACTCTAAGCTAAGTATTCGAATGGAAGTTGGTAATTGAATTAAGTGCTCTAATTATTCGTAAGGTACAAAAATATATTATTATAAGTTAAAATGTAAGTATCTAATTATATTAAATTTCCATCCTTAAAATGACAAACTGTAAAAAGTTTCATGAATCGTTTTAAAAAATCACTGATAGGTGGGCCTGCCTCTTAGCCTAATAAAGGGCATTAGGTATATACAAAATACAAATACAAAATCATTTATTCGGGCATAATTTATAGTAAGCTATATTAATGATCCCAGAGGTTCCCGAACTAGTCAGAGACTCTGTGACGGGAGCCAATGGCTTCTCCTATTAATGTATCAATGAATTATACCAAAACAACAATATAACATTTTAAAATTAAGTAAAACATATTTAAAAGTATTTTAAAATTTTGATTACAAATACACCGCCTGCACGTAGCATTTGGTAACACTCCTGGGAAATGCTCGGAGCATTTTCTCTTTCTATGCAACGGCATGAGTTACCTTACCGTTCTTTTCCGTAGGGACCTCAAGAACTCTAGGCAGACTGAATTAATAAGCGATACCGCCAAATAAACTTAATAATTACTAAAAAACGACTAAAGTTAATTAAAACTGTAGATATCGGAATCGGTTTCGCGCTCCAATTACCGAAACAAAATGAAGTAGATTAACCACCATATTTATAAAAGCAATAAATTCAAATTGAAATAACAAATTCAAATTACTTAATGAGAATAAAAACGGACAAATTTCACTAACATTTATCTCACAAACTGAGTTAGATTTTTGTTTGTCGGGTTTGTCTGGCACGATAAATAAAGGTACCGTTGATCCTCATTTTGAGTTCTCATTTTGCTAAGGTTAAGGCCGTTACGGAGTTGAGTATGCGGACTAACATGCACACAAATTTTTGCATTTATAATATTTGTCTGGGTATCTTTATCGCGAGTGAATCGGTTTCTTCTAGGCAAGCGTGGTCCATCGTAGACCACATCATCCCTTAATCCCGCGAGGTGGCGGTAAATCGGAAGCCTAATATCTATCTATTAAAAAAATATAGTTTTATAAGTTTTAAAGTAGTTTATCGTTGTTTCTAAAAAAACATTTATTTGTATGTAATCTTAGGACACCTTTTTTCGTGTTCTTTGTACTAGACATTCATGCATTTGTAAATCAATGAATAACCGAATAAATTATGCTGTAAAATAAACCTGCGCCTACAGTAGGTACCTTCTACAGTTACTGTCTTATTTCCTATAGGGATATGTGTATTACAGCATGCGAAGGACCTTAGGGATGCACCTATCACAAAACCTCAACTTTAATAAAGAAAACGATTTTAGCTATATTCCAGGGGATTCACGTCCCCTTTTCCAATGTCCATAAAACTCGAACAGTAGCTAACTAAGCTAGGCGATGACACTAGTAACAGTAACTGACATCACATAAGTAGCTTTTTAAAAGCCCGGCGTTTCCCTCCACAAACTAGTTATCTCGTCCGCGTGTTTTCAACATATTTTAAGATAAACAAATCACTGAGTGGATATTAAAAAACTTGGCCGTCATGGCACCCGGAAGATATTGTGAATCATGATGGCATAAGAGAGCATCTTAGCATTTTCCATCACGGTATACGATTCAGTTTTACTGCCCAAAGTGCGCAAATATATGTGGTTAAGAAATATATCTTTAAAATAATAATTATTTCAACTGTACCACCCAATTTTTATTTAGATTGCTATTTTAGCGAAGAAGAGAAAATAAAAACAAATTATCATTAACTTATCTCCTGTGGCAGAAAATAACTCATATTTTTACGTCTGCAATGTCTTTTAGAAAATTCCTGATTTTTTTCATAATTTTCTCTCAGTGATTGTTTTATCTTAAAAATTAGGTGAGCTGTAGAGATAGCTTTGCCGTGGAGCAGGCTCTTAATTACGGAAGATTGAGAAAGCGTGCACATCAATACGCCCATACTGTAATTACTAACCAACTAGCTTTGTTGATCTCATACGCCGAAAATGCTGACTGGTACTTTTATGAAAAAATATTTATGGGTCTGCGTTGTTGTCAGTTTGTTTTGCGCACCTTTGTTTTTGACGAGCCAGCTCTATTCGAGCAAAATACCCGATACAAAAATGCAACTGCACTGAATAAAGTTTTAAATCGTAGTTTTGTTTGCTTTCCTTTGTAGATTGTCCATGTGCAAAACTATTAGATTTATATAGGGTTCTGTACCTCAAAAGGAAATAGGAACCCTTATAGGATCACATTGTTGTCCGTCTGTCCGTCTGTCAAGACCCTTTTTCTCAAGAACACGTATCATGTTGAAATTTACATCAAACTTCAACTAGAACATGGAAAAGACTGAGGGATGGCAATAAGTCATCAAATGAAGAACTGGATCAGGACCTAAAAGCCATGCGCGTCCACAATCTCAAGCTTCGGAAGCTTTGGTCCCATAGCTGCTGCCTAAGGGTCAAAAGGAGTTGAGCGCTGTCACTGAGAAGCTTTCACATGGGGTCAAGGCCTGGAGAGCCACTCGGGACTCGATGTATTTTGTCTACGTTTCATTCAGCTGTAAAAATTAAACTTTTAAGTCAACTTATTTTCGCATTTTTTGCAATTTCACAAGGGAATCAAAACTTAAAAACTTTCCGTTGACCTAGAATCATGAAATTTGGCAAGAAGCAAGGTCTCACAGCAAAAAAAATTATATAATTAATTTTAATTTGATATTTAATCATTTAAAAAAAGTTTTTACTATTACAAACTAAAATATAGTTGTTAGTATATATGTGGACACCTGTTTTCCAGCTACAAAGTTAAGTTTATCAATCAATATTTCTATCTTTTTAACCTTATCAAGTCAATACTCGATTACAAGGATGGATCTAGGCTACATTTAATTGATTAAGTTTGTACGGAACCCTCAGGGTGCGAGTCCTACTCACACTTGTCTGGTTTTTATATACTGTTAGTTAAATTACATAATGCACAGTACCGTTATCATAAGCCGAAAGGAGGTAATTAAAAAACTTAATACAATATTTATCATCCCTGACATCCCCATGGAAAAACATTTCACACAGCGTAAGTAATCTGAAACAGTTGTTTTTTTGTTCCATAGTAAAATTTGTTTACATTTATGAGTATAATGAGTTTTCGGCTTAGCATCACTGTTCTGTGTAACCCTGTATTTCCAGGACATGTTTTTACTAGGCCTAGTCACGCCAGTTATAGGTAAGTAAAGACTTTGGACGCTTTTACTCAATACAGGGTCGATACAGCCTGGTAACTATTTATAGCTGCTTTGGTTTAATTCAATAATTTTTTTAGAAACATTTTAGCTAAAGTTATATGATTATTTACGGGATATTTAGCATAACAACAACAACAAGCACAACAACAACATAACAACAAACATTAACAACAACAAACATAACATTAACAACAACAACAACATAACAATAACATAACATATTAACATTTTTTTTTTTTACATTTTAGCTTTTCGAAATTGGTACTTAAAGTAGACCGCATCATTGTTTAACATCAGCTGACGTGGCGGTAAAACACAAGCTTATTATTTAAAAGGTATTTAATAAACACAGTGCTCTTTTAAGCGTCTTTTCGAATGTTTTGAATAATTATAGTCGTTTCACTTTACAATTTTGAATTACTTATTTCAGATCCGTTGCAAGTGGCTGATGCATAGGATTCGCGCAAGCCCGGAATATTTATCTGAAATTGAAATTCATTCACAACACGAAACCGACCGCTACTCGCACACAAAGAATTTGAGGTTATTTTTCTCATTTCAAATTCTCTATCCCCGCGACTAGAATCGTAAAAAGCGGATCATAGTCGGCACGGGCGTATCTAGGATGGGGCGTGAAGGTTAATTTCATTAAAAATATCATATAAAAACTAACGCTGGTTTCACAGCTGTTTGTGCGGGTCTCCCGTACGGGCTCCCGGAGCGGAGACATACGAGGAGGTGAAGAACAAAACCTTCACCTCCACGTATTACAGGAGGCGCTAGAACATCGTTTCACAGCAACACGGATTGTTCCGTACGGGACTTGCCTCCGCAATGATCCCGTCTTCCGTAGTACGGGCGACCCGCACGGGTCTCCCGCACAGCTGTGAATACAGACTAAAACAAAAGTAAAACAAATAAAACAACATAAACAAAATTAAGTAAGGCTTGGTTGCACCAAGTAGTAGTTAAAGTTAAGGTTTATGACAAAATTGACAATAACAATAACGCTGACTTTAGCAGTTACTGCAAAATGCGTTGCACCAGCGTATTCCTTAGCATAGTTATAGTTACCAGGGTTGCAAGTCAAATGAGACCTTATTTACTCCAGATGCATAGCTGGAATTATATTTTATGCATCTGACAGATATTTAAAATAAACAATAGCGAATCGTGGGCAGTTACGGTTAATAGTCAAAGTTATGACGTCATTTAACAATTGTCAGATGGTGCAACTAATTTTTAGCCTAACCGGTACTTTAACCGAAATGTCGACGTTTGTTAAAGCTAAAGTAAGATGGTGCAACCAAGCCTAAGTATAACATTATTGTTAAATAGCAAACATTTATAATTTTCTAACTAATTCCTAATTCACGTCAAACGCACTCGCAGGCAATGATGTCTGTTTATGACGATCTCAAAGACAACAGTACAGTTCTTTCTGCGAAATATAAATGCTTTTAAAATAAAAATACAGTTTTACTTTAGTCTTGCTTTTAACAGAGGTCGTCAGCAGTGAAGTTCTCAATTTGGTCATTTTATTTGTTTATATAGGTATTATTCCGACATTTGTGAACCAATTTACGTGTTTTTTTATTGTGTGTGTACGTAACCCTAAAAAGCCGTAGTCGGTTTTTTATGTTGATAAAATTACTTCTAACGTATTTTATTATTTAAAATTATAATTTAATTGATTCTTTTTTACTGTCATTATTCTTATCATTCAGGACAAAGATATCAATATAACTGCGCTCTAGCTCATACACATCCCCTAAACCAAATCCTGGTTTCGCCCACAGCTGGCAAGCTCGCGTGGCGGATAGAATTCGTGAGAATAAGCCGAGACTGCAATATGGGTGGTTTATTTACTCTGCCTAGCCACTAAGCTGCATATAATGAAAACGCACTGTCGCAGGCGTCAAATAGCGCCGGCACAAGTAAAATATCAAGTCATCGGAGAAGTGTCTTGATACTTGATGATATTATAGGATTATAGATGACTTTAATTTAGAATGTTAATTAGCTGTCAATATAATGTAGCTTAAAAATAATTCTAGTAATGATGCTATAAAAACAAACACCGTTAAAATATGTTCAAAAAAGTGAACACTGTTCATATTAAGTGTTTTAGAACGTGATTAGAAGCAGACACCATCGCCTGTGGTTGTTTTAGCGTACATTCATAAATATTTTTTTACTATCAGTCAATATTTTGAAAATAATAGATACGAAAGAACAGTATAGAACACTGTTTGAAAAATTTGTTATCGTGCCTATTGCTGTTGTCTTAAAATATTGTACTACTAAAACTACTAAAACGTGATACTAAACAATCTAAAAATTGTGATGAAGTGAAGTTTTCTTCATAACACGAACATCACGTAAAACATTAAGTTTTATGTTGTAGTTCATTCATCATAAACACAGAGCAAAATTTAATTTACCAAGCTTAAAAACGATACACGACTACATGTACCGCAGCTTTAACATAATGTTTAATTTCGTGCAAACACGCAATTGCACGTATTTTAATTTTATGATAAAATGATTTGCTATTTCGTAAATACAACACTTTTGAATACGAATTAACAGGTTTGCGTTATTGTTTCTGATAACAGAATGCGCAATTAGCATGCTATGTTAAGTGCGATGATATTTCACTGCTTTTTTCTGCAGTTTTTTTTAACACCTTCATGACTTTTAATGAATGCTATGCACGCGAGCGTTGCATTTTGTTTACTTAATGTAAATGAAAGGTTTGCACGTAAAATAGTTAAAAAGCATTGTGGCATTAAACAACAAAAGTTGCAAAAATGTGAAGTGGAGTGGAGTATGCAAATCTGTTTAATGTTTGATATTAACTTTGAAAGAAAGTTTCGGAAACTTTTTTGCTTTATACGTTCAACTTATTCAATAGGATCACAGAGTTATAGTTCATGCTCGTTTCTCGAATTTAAAATTATGTATTTCTAAGCATAATTATCGTTATCATTTCGTCACTTATTGATCCACTGTTGGACATGGCCTCTTTTTCAGAACAATTTTTTTTCGGTCCAGCTTCATTGTCCAGCGGTCAAAATTATTGAAAAAAAAGGTAAAATATCAAATCGACTTAGTCACAAATATCAAATTGACTTAGTCACACTACCAGCTCATACGGTTATCTGCACACGTCGCGAGATGTCACTTGTCGCACGTCGCACGCGACGTTGACTCCCCTCTCCGCGACAATGAAACTCTATAGGAGTTTTCCTGTTTCATTCAAATGTTATGTTATCTTAATTCGATGATTAATAACATGCTTTGTGAAGATCCTATTCAGCAGATTCTTTGAAAATATATTCCGATGTGTAAACTAACATGAAAGAATGAACTGGCAAATCTCGCATAATTTTCTTCTAATAATTAATAATAATTTCTTCTAATGTATGGTGTTTGGTGTAAGTTTTACTGGTTTATTAGATAAATCAGTGCACACTAATAATTAACACGCACAATAAAATACGAAGAATAGAATGAGTGTCTTCAAGTAGCGAGTGAATCGGTTTTTTCTACACAAGCGTGCTCTGTCGTAGACATGACACGTAAATTTGTAAATTTGTACGAAATAATAAGCACTTATTTGTATTAGAAAAGGTTGTACCTACGGACTTAGACATCACGCCTCAACACGGAAACCGGTTAGTACTACCAAAGTCTCGCCTGAAGATGCACTCGTCTGGTACATTGGTTATGGCTACACATATTTATAACAAGCTACAATATTGTTACAACATGGGGTTCTTCAAAAGGCGAGTTAATAGAGTTCTAAAGGGTCAGCAACGTATTTGTGATGCCTCTGGTGTTACAAGTATCCATAGGCGACGGTGACTGCTTACCATCAGGCAGCCTTACCATAGCTTACCATATGGCATAAAAAAAATAAAAAAAATGCAATCGGGCGATTTAAAAGATTTAGAAAATGACGTTACCTTTGTACATAAATTAAAGCAGTTTCTGACCGGAAAAGCCTTTTATTCTATTGCTGAATATTTGAGCGAAAATAGCTTACAAATTACACAAATTTAAATAATAATCCAATTTGACTATGACTTAATAAATTGACTAATAATAAATTGATAAGTTGACACTGAAATTATAATTAAATTTAAACAACCATAGAAAAATGTAAATAAGACCTGATAAATAATTGTATTGGTATTAAAATTTTTAATAAATATAACCGTCCTCCTCACTCCTACATGTGCTGTGCCCGACAGGGTCCATATGAAACTATGTACCGACTGATTAAATTTTCATGTTTTTTACCTTGTACTTTATGGAAGCATTAAAAAATCTAATCTAATCTAATCTAGACCGCATCGTCGCTTAACAACAGGAGAAAGTCCGGTCAAAAGCAAGAATATTATAAAATAAATAAAAAAATGGCTAATATCATCCATATCATCAGCCTTAGTCTGGACATAGGTCTTTCCGTAGTACGCCATTTAACTCGATTGTCGGTTTTCCACTTAGGATTGGTCCCATAGCAATTAAAGTTGTTCTTAATCGTGATATTTTTTAAACTTGGCAGATCCTTGTAATCCTGATACTAAACTTATAGACGCCCATAAATCTTCAATCACTTTTACATCGCCTCAAAAGCCAATTCCATGAAGTACTAAAACTTGATCTTGCTGACGTATAGAATTGCACAAAACTGAAGTAAGCATCGACACAACAAAATAGCATGCCATACAATTTTATATGCTCTATAAATTGCCTTGTTCTTATTTCCACAAGAGCTTGAAGGCATCTATTGCGAGGCGTTTGACTCATATCAGTTCCCATAAAAATGTTTTATGTTAGAGGCATTGACTTACATAGTAACGACAGGGCAAATTAATTTTCCCAATGGTAGCAGCTCAGGCTGCTAACAAGTATAATGTGCACCACTGACAAGTCAATTGCTCGCTGTGCCGCTGGCATCGTGCGCGTCGTATACTTATTAAACGTAAATTAGCAAACATAAATTAGACATAGAGCTTGAAGAGTACAAAACGAAAAAGTAAGTGTCATAAGACTAAATTCAATATGGCCGCTGCTCCAATATGGTGGATTAAATTTTCTTTGCAAAACGTAAAAACTTGTTTAAAATTATTATTTGCTACTATTAACTTATTTATATACCTACTACGCATATTAAGACGTAATGTTTGAATCACTGTCTCTTTATATTTAGCTCTATGGTTAGGTGCTAATAAATGACATCAGCAAATTCCGTAAGACAATACGAGAAGCGCTGTCTGCATTCGCTCTATCCATTTGGCTGCCTCCCCTAGCAATCATTGTTTCGACCCAGCTACATATAGAGGGTGTATTAATATTGTAGAATTATTTATAACAAACTGACTCACTTGTCAACTGCAAGCAGTTGCAATTAAGGAAAAACAGTGATAATGATTCAGTTTTGGGTGGAAAATTTTGGTGATGCCTTTAATATTTTTAGGCTTTGTATTAATCTTATTTATATAAGCCACTTCATCCAAATAAATTAAGCTATTACGGATTAAAGTGTACCTACCAACATAAACACATGCTCGCAAAATTTAGCATTATTATTCGTAATGTGATATAACACGTATAATGAAAACGAGAATGAGAATACGAGAACTTCTATTGAAATTATTTTTATAACTATTTCATCATTCGTATTTTGATAATCACGTGTTTTTAGCGTGGTTTTTACTCCATTTGAATCATCCTGTACCCTTTTATGGCTTGGCTAAGATCATGGGAGCCGACTCGTCATATCGGGCACTCAGCTAATATTGGCCCCCTGTTTTTGTTAAGCTTTGTGTTATGGTTATACCATGATTGGTTTATCTTGTATCGGAAACGTTTAATTTCAACCGTGAAATTTAATGTAAATATTTGTTAACACCGTTGCAAAGCGATGCCACGAAAAGAGCGAACTGATGGGACTAAAGTTTGGAGAAACGACGATACGTCATAATTGAGTAACTACGGTAAGTATGTGTAGCGACAAGGCTAAGGAATATAAATAATTTTACTACACACGAAAAAAGAAGTAAATAATAGAATATGGAAAACTAATAAATACATAAAACTACTTAAAATCAAAGTCAAATATACATTGTGGAACAGAAATGTGAAGAGTGTTATAATACTAAAGGATGTTGATCTATCCGTCAAAGTAAACAACTTGTAGAAAACAAGTTTGCTAAACTCGAAACAAAAAAGTGTTACACCTTAGAAAATAGATCACGTAATTGGTCGTATTTTATGAAGACACAATTTTTTCCTCGTATTTGTTTTGAGCTTTGTGTATGAAATCGCGGGAATCAGCTAGTATATCTCACTTAACGTTACGAATTCTTTGATCCTTTAGCCATCGAGTGGTTTAGTAAAATTTTGGATGTAGATGATAGAAATGTAACCGCAGCCAGTGAGATGTTAGGCCGCAACATCAAACAGTGTCCCCGATTTTTTTATCATATTTTTTTTTAATTTCTATCTAATCAAAGCTGACGTATTCACGTCAAAAATTACTATCAAAGCAACAATGAAGAGATATTAAAAATTTTCATGTATTTTAGTTTTAAATTATCATTTCACTTGTACTCGTTCGTAATATTAACTAGCCGGCTAACTAATATAAACTCGGTTACGTTTAACACACAGCAAACTGGCTACACAAACACAATCAACGTGTGTGCGTTGCAGCTTCTGTGGAACTGTTAGCTAAGCAATATTGGAGACCGCTGTAAACTATTATAGCCTGTTTGAGAACTAAACAGATGCGGATAAAGTGGAAAGTTATTTCGTTTAGAAGCTGTCCGTATTGGGTTAGAATTCATGTAACCAACCAAGCTTAATATAACCACTGTTATCATAATTATCTTGTTGTTTCTGTTTGTCGCAACCTAACAGACAAATAAGTAACCGTCTCCCGACTAAAGCTTCTACATTTTTGAAGATGAAGAAATAAGAAGTCATATAAAAAACAATTAATCATTATCTTTAAATTAATAATATTTTAAAGCATTTTTTTATATTTCGTCCAAGAAAGTCCAAAAACTCAACAAAAAAACAACTTTATTTCTCTAATACCAAGAAATATCAACATGCAGATTGCAATACTATTTTAGGATAATGTTTAAATGGTTTTTAAAATACCCACTCACTCAGTTTTTATCTTTAAAAATGTTAATAATTTGCAAGCAAGATAGTTGTGGCGTGAAGCGTATACGAGTACCTATATAGATCGATGCGTAAAGTGGGCACTTACACTTGACTTTCAATGTGTCAGTACAGTTGTCAAACTTTACCTCTACCGTTATGATAAACTAGCAACCGCACCCCGGCTTCGCACAGGTGTAAGACTATTTTTTTTTACACATTGGGTCACATTATTGGAGTTTTAGTAAGGATCCCTATTTAAAAAAAATATATAATATAGCATATGTCATCCGGGGATTGTTTAGCTTCCCAACAGTGAAATAATTTTTCAAATCGGTTCAGTAGTTTCGGAGCCTATTCAATGCAAACAAATAAACAAACAAACAATCAAATCTTTCCTCTTTGTAATATTAGTATAGACAAACAAACTAGATCGAACGATGTGGACGTATCAGTAGTGAAAACAAACGCACGCAAACGGAAAATTCATTTGCGTACGACAGTGCTTGCTGAATGTCAGTACGTTACGATTGAAGACGATTGAGCACCGACATGCACTGGGCTGGGCTAGCATGGTGGATCAGGACCAATACTCTCTCTCTCTCTCTGAGAGAAGTTCTGTGTCCCAACAGTGTAAACACGATAGACTGATAATGATGAGTGTGTGTGGACACAACAGTGATAATAAACGAGCGTGTGGTGTACCACACCACACGCGTGAAGTAGTGGTGTGGAGTCCGTCTTACGAAAGAAGTCTTGCGGACAGTTTGTTATAGTCATGCGACGAATGGCGAACTTTTATTGTTTTAGATACCCCAAAAATTAAATTTAAATAATTTAGGGTGAATTCAATAAAAAAATTTAGTATATAACATTGATATACATTAAAACAGAAAGTTATATTGACATTGTACTAATACTAGTTTTACTTATTGCTGCGGGACTTCTCGTGAGACGGCGAACTCGCCTGCATTTGCTCAATTGATTTTATTGCGTTCGTCTGTACACGGCATTAAAAGTAGGGAGTGGAAATGTGGTAGAGTGATATGTTGCTGTTGAAATTTTAACTTTGTCATGTGAAAGTTGGTTACGAAAACGGCAATTTTATTCTGTTTTCGTAGCTGATTATCAAACAAGAAAAAAAAACCATGTTCGTAGAGGGTTACGAAAATTCAGTTACGAACGTGGACGAAACGGACTAATCATCTCATTTTCAAACAGGTTCCACAATTTTATATTCAAACTATATACCCTATGCCCGCAACTTCAACGTAGTTTTCATATAAACGTCGAACCTCTTTATAATCCTTAATTCAACTCTACTGAAAAATCATTTCTCTGAAGACCTTTACACCCTATAAGAAATCTACTTGACGAATTTCAACTGCGTAGTTACATAACTTTCAAGACTACATTCAAACCACAATTTCATAAGCTTATCCGTCTTTTCTGGAAAAGAAATATTACAACAAGATTTTTTCTTCAAACCTAAATCTTGAATACCAAATTTAATTTAATTTATCCTCAAAGGTAGGCAACGCACTGACAATGCCCCGGGTATTGTAGGTATCTATAGGCGGCGGTGACCACTTACCATCAGGTGGCCCGTTGTTGTTTGCCACTTATTGTATAAAAAAAAAAAAAAAAAAAATAATGTCCCAAACTTTAAAAAAATATGGACTAAAGACTTTTTAAACAATTGAACCTATAGTTGTCCCTTTTAATTCACCTCTATTAACAAGAAAAAACGAATAAATATTTACTAAGATCTATAATCGATAAACGTCTATCCTTGAACTATTAGACTTCTTAACATCTAGTACCTTCTTTTCTTTAGTAAAGTTTAACAAAATCTCAGAAAGTAAACGCAGCTTGGCATTTCAGAAAAGCCAACAGCACTTAAATATTAAAGAAGATTAAAAATTCCATTCAAGATTTCAGGCGTAATCTTCATTGAAAGCAGTCTTTAATCGAAAATTTTCCGGAAATAATCTTTGTTTGGGTCTTAAAATATCTGGGTTAAGAATAGAGATTATAAAATTAGATTATAGCCCAGTCAGTAGAGAACTAAAAAGGCCTTTGCCTTGCAAAAGGTGGTGTAGTAATGATTTTCACATATGTTGTTTAGGTCTAGACTCTGATGAAAAATCCAAGTTTTCAACCTTGGAGATGGTGAGCGCAAGCCGCTATCTTGGATTTTAGGTGTGAAAAATTGGTTTGATCAAAATAATTCACCAACGGTTTATTTATTAAATAGGTAATTTAAGATTCGAAAGCAGATATTACCCGCTACGTTCGTCAGACTGTAGAAAAGCACCAGAGACCACTTGTTTGTTTTGTTTTAGCTTATCTCTAGTTTTTTCCCGCGAACTTTGATGATCTTCTGACTCTATTTGAGAATCATCCTCTTCTGAATGGCCAACTTATGTATTTTCACCATCATTTTATTCCTCAGTACTATATGATTCTTCTTGCATTTCAACAAAATCTTCCACATCGCTGTTATTCTCATCATCACAGTTGGAGTCGAGATAATTAGAAAAATTATATTCGGGACATTTTTGCACACACTGTCATCTGACCCCAAACTAAGTAAAGCTTGTGATATGGCTGCCAGAAACTGATATACATACATATATAGTTTCAAATACATCCTTAAATAGACATTAACAACCAGATATAGAACAAACACAAATGTGCATCACATACATGTTTGTCCTAGGTGGGAATCGAACCCAAGCCCCCAAGCTCAGAAGGTAGGTTCACTACCAACTGGACCAACGGGCTATCAAATATATTAATTACAGTATATTTTTTACTTCATAAATGGTTATCCAATTAACACAACCAAAAGTCATCCCATTTTCAACCCTAAACAGACCCACGCCCCGCATATCACCCCGCATTTTGCTGAAAATGTTTGTCATCTATCTTTTTCCTCATACGATGCTATTGTTTGACTCCCTTTCTGCAATCTAGCGAAATTGGTTTCACACTTTTACTGACTAAAGTTATTGTTCTAAGGCCACATGTCATTATTCATAGTCAAATGGGGATGGGAAAATCTGGTATGATATCCGTATGCGGCCAATTTTTCCGGACACTTTTTCTTGATAAAATGTAACAAGATTGCTATGACTTGTATAATTTATTGTGTTTTTTAGAAATCCGTGTGACACTTCACAAGGAACCCTTATAAGTTCATTTTGTCCGTCCGTCTGTCTATACGTCCGTTCTAATCCTTTAAAACCTTCTAACTTCTATAGTTATGAAGGTAAGTGCAGGAAAAGTTGCATCAAAATTACAGTTTTAATATAGATCAAAATTTTAAATTATTTAAGGAAATATAATTTTCATTTTAAATATTTTTTCTATTTTTGAGTGGCTCTGGTACAATCATGTGAAATAGGAGAAAACAATTTTTTTTAGCTGCACGCTCTTTTGGGGTTCGTTAAATAGGTATTTTGAAATGAAAGTATTGTTATTACATCACCTTTTTATTGCGTCATTTGTTATTCTGACATAATTAAATGAATAAAGCATTTATGGAAACATAGCTAAAACAAGCTACTTTTTTTAGGTAAGGACTGTTTTTTTCCAACTTTATGTATGCTGCAAGATATCCGGTCAAAAAACGCCAAAATCTATTAAATAAGTAAGTACCTGGTACATCTCTAGTCGTATGTCTTACAAATGCGAACACTTTACTCTGAATGGGGTGGACGGTAGCGTTTTCCATTAAGCATCAATCCTTGTTTCAAGTGTTGCGATGATGCGACTCTGGCATCTGGGATATGAAATATTGTAAAGCTAAGCTGTTTTGATGTTGTATCAATATGAATAAAACTAAAACTTTGCTCGAATTTTTTGTGTTTGCAATTTTTGGGGTTGAGACGCTTGGACATTGGGGACCTGGAGCCCATCGAATTTTTTAAGACCTATCAGGGCGACTGGTCGAAGCAACTCGTGACCTACATGCTGGCCTTTATTTTGCCCAAAGGTTAAGTATTGCCATACAACGTGGCAATGCTGCCAGCATTTTGGGAACGCTGCCCACTGGTAGCGGTTGTTAGATTAGTTTCAGTTGTAAGTTTATATTTAAAATAGTTTTTATTTTACTTGTTTGTTTTGTTAAATCTTGACATTCACACATTTCTCTGGCTACGTGTTTCATCGTTTGTTCTGTGTTGACTTACATTATATTGTCCGGAAACAAAACTATGTAATCTCTCTTACTGACAAGATTGTAGAGTTCCTATACATTCTATGAATAATGGTAAATTCATTATAAAACATTATTTTAGAGAAGGTGTATAGGTTTTTAAAATGCAATGTTAGCTAAACTATATAACGAATCTATACTTTGCATAAATTGGACAAAAAAGAATTGTACTCGCGGACATTCTATCATTACCTATTATCCAGAAACCGCCCTAGCATTAGTCATCTATCCACTTCAATAGGGCCTTCGCACAACCTTTTTTATTACTATAGTAGCCTAAGCCGCCTGATCCCGTCTAACAGGTACGTAATAAACGCACGTCGACGTTATAGAAATTCATTGCGCACGCCGAAAAAAATCTTTTAGTGAGAAAATATCCAAGACTTTGTCCCCTATGTTTACTCTTGGTGGTTAAGCTGCATCTAATGAAATCCCCTGTCAGAGAAGCCTTGCACCAAATCGTAGATAGCCTAAGCAGATTTGGTATTTAAGTATAGGAAAAAAAGGGAGATATGCTCAAAAGACATCAATGCCTACCTGGTAACCAGTTTAATCTTGGCATTAAGTGCCAAACTAAAAAACGCCACACTGGTCCATGCAATACCTATCATAAATCTGTAATAGCATTTCACTCGAATATCGTTTGTTTGTTGAAGTTCAACATTTATATCTCTATATTCATATTTATTTGAAAACTGTGTAGTTATAACAGATTTCAATATTTTTCCATCCGTGAAATGATCAAGAAGTTTCACGCGCCGTATCTATAAAATACACGTGGACTTTGAGTATTTTCAGTGTTCCTCCAGCAGCTTATTCCGGAATTTTATTCTGATCACGACGTTACTAACCTTGCTTATTGAATAAACTTTTGCAGACATAATACATACTACAGATTTCACTTAGTACTGACCCGGACCCGATAAATCGTTAGTGGTATCCAAACAAAAAGATAAGGGAGAAAATTCAATCAGAGCCAATTCAAACTTTTGTGTGGCTAAAGGGTTCCTAAGAAATCTTCGGCCGTTTCGACTATACGCATCTTTGAATAAAAGACCCCTTGGATTGAACAATGGGTCGGTTCAGCGTAGTGGACATATAACGGTTGACCAATTTTCTTTTGTCCAAATGCCTACGAATTGAGAATATCAAACGGGGTGCTCAGACGAAGTGCTGATTGACACTCTCTTTGTACGAAAATCCATTGATTTTAACCGATTCAGTGAACAATATTACATCCACTGAAAATAAAATTTGTGCGGTTGATATAACATGAATTTTGTATCGAACAGTTTGTTTCGATGTGGCAGGCTGGCAGAGTGTGACGTTTTGTAAGGCAATCCTTTTATTTTTATAAAAGCATTTTCTGCTCGCATGAGAATCTGCAACGTTCAATTGTTTCGTAGAACAAAGTCGATAAATATTTTGCACTTGGTTACTCTCCTATTTAAAAATGGATAATAACTCATTTATTGTTGATGAAGTAGATAATTCGGAAAGAATAGAATGCCTTTCCATCGGCAGCACTAACAATTGTATCAAAACCCTAAAAGTGGACGTCAATAACAAAGATGCATTGTGTATATTGAATATGAACATAAGGAGCATACACTGTAACTTTGATTATTTTCTGGCATATATGTCTGGTCTGGACATATCAGTTGATATATTCGTCCTGACGGAATGTTGGACTAGTAGCCTAAGACCACCACCATGTATTAACAACTTCAATATGTACTGGACGAAAAACACTCTGAACCAAAATGATGGCGTTGTGGTATATGTTAAGCAGGATATTGAAGTTGCTGAGTCTGAACCAACTATTACCGAAGGAAACTGCCTTCTACTTACAATTTCACCTGAACAGACTATCGTATGCACATACCGACCACCATGTTTCAATAACCCAAGACCTTTTTTAGAGTCAATTGATAACGTTTTAAGTGGCATATCAACCAAAAATATAATACTAACCGGCGATATTAATCTCGATATAATGCCAGGAAATGAAACCAAGAACTCTGAATATTACCTAAACATGATGGCTCTACACGGCCTTAGACAAGGTGTTACCCGCCCTACTAGACTAAAAACATGCCTCGATCACTTTATGGTTAAGAGTTTGGGTGTATGGAAAACGTTAGTGTTTGAACAATGCGTGACAGACCACCATCCTGTCCTACTGTATGTTGATTGCGTAAAAAGTATCAAGAATACAGCTTCATATAGTAAAATAATACTTAATTACGCAAGAATTGAAGAGGTGCTGTTGAAGGAATCTTGGCAGGAATTATACGCAATTAAAAACGACCCAAATTCTGCAGCAGAATTGTTCACTGCAAAACTTTTAAAAGTCATTAATGACAATACGCAAATAAAAACGGTGTCTAAAAAAAATCTACCTTTGAAACCATGGATTACGAGAGGAGTGATTAGATGTATTAGGAAAAGGGACAGACTGCATAATAAAGTTAAAAAGAAACCAGAGGATGAACAAATTAAAGAGAAGTATGCTAAATACAGAAATATATGTAATACAATTATAAAAAATTAAAGATACAATACTATAGTTATAAATTGGACACGAATAAAGGTAATTTAAAAGAAACTTGGAGTATAATAAAAGAAGTATGTAACTTTAATAAAACAAAAATAGCATCCCGTGATCTTCTTAAAATAAGCGCTAATCCAACTGAATCGCTCAATGAAGTTAACTCGTATTTTACGTCTGTAGGCAAAACGCTTGCTAATGCAACCATTGATAAAATGAACACTAACGAAACTAAACTGGCCTCAATGGCCAAAATACCAAACCCACCAGCTAAGTCTATGTCTTTACTTCCCACTGATCCTTTTGAGGTCAGATATGTAGTCATGAATCTTAAAACACATAGTGCTCCCGGCTGGGATAAAATAACTGCAAAATTAGTTAAACAATTTATTAACATACTAGCTGAACCCATTGCATATTTGTGCAATCTTAGTTTTGAGACAGGTATGTTCCCATCTATATTTAAAAAGGCATTAGTTTGTCCGGTTTTCAAAGCAGGTGACAAAATGAATCCAACAAATTATAGACCTATTTCGCTACTTTCGACTTTATCAAAAATTTTGGAAAAATTAGTTAAAAAAAGAATAACCCGGTATCTCGAAAAAAATAATTTACTGAGTACAAACCAGTATGGGTTTAGAGAAGGACTTTCCACAGAAGACGCCGTGCTTATGTTAACTAATAAAATTACGACATACCTTGATTGCGGTAATAAATGCATTGGTGTCTTCCTTGATTTACAAAAAGCGTTTGACACTGTATCTATACCTATTCTGCTGACTAAATTGGAAAATGTTGGAATCAGAGGATTGGCGTTGGATTGGTTCACGGATTACTTGCTGGGAAGATCGCAAAGAGTACGGATCGAAGGTCATGAGAGTGATAGTGCAGAGTGTACCTATGGTGTCCCTCAAGGAAGTACACTAGGGCCCATGCTGTTCCTCATCTATATAAACGATCTTTGCGATACCTCAATGACTGGATTGGATTTGCTGATGTTTGCTGATGACACAGTGCTACTTCTTCATGACAAGACTTGGCCCAAAGTTATAAATCTAGCTGAAGATTGTCTTTCAGTAGTCACAAAATGGTTAGAAAACAATCTGTTGACATTGAACACCAGCAAGACCAAATTCATGTGCTACAGTATGAGGTCACTGGGAAGCCGTATTCCTGCGATAAATGTAAAGATACATACTTATCCCTGTAACCGTGGCCCACGGCCTACACAGTGTACCTGCACAGCGCTGTTAAGGGTAGAATCCATAAAATATCTGGGGGTACATATAGATGATAAGCTTAACTGGAGCACCCAAATAAACTCTGTGAAATTAAGGATCAGAAAACTTATCTACATTTTCAAAACGTTGAGAACAGTAGCGGTACCAAAATTACTTATACGGACATACATGTCATTATGTGAATGCATTATTAGATATTGCATCTGTGCATGGGGTACTGCTGCTAAAACTAACCTAATAACTGTTGAGCGTGCACAGCGTGCAATTCTAAAAGTTCTTTTATACTTGCCCTTTAGACACCCTACTTCAGAGGTATATGAAAAAGCAAATGTCCTTAGTGTTAGGAAGATATTCATCTATGAATGCTTAAGGCGGTATCATAAAAAAACTGTCCCACACTTACCCGTAGTAAAAAATAAGAGAGTTGAACTTTTTCCGACCCCGATATCAAGAACGAGTTTTGCACAGAAGAAATACAGCACTGTTGCTCCGCGGTTGTATAAAATTCTTAATGGAGAATATAACACTAAAAAGTACAGTAATAACGAAATTAAAAAAATTATAACTACTTGGTTAAAGAAATTTGATTATAAAGGTATTGAAGATATGTTGGACAGTCTA
Source organism: Agriopis aurantiaria (assembly GCA_914767915.1). Lineage (NCBI taxonomy): Eukaryota > Metazoa > Arthropoda > Insecta > Lepidoptera > Geometridae > Agriopis > Agriopis aurantiaria. Next base: position 6,804,726 of record OU611983.1, on the reverse strand, counting down.
CGTATTTAATAAAATAAAATATAATGGATCAGTGAAACACTTAACCCTACTAAAAACACACAAACATGTTATAATATATATATATATATATATATATATATATATATATATATTTTTTTTATGAATATTTTTATTATTTTGTAAGTTGTGTTCTATTTTTTCTCTTTTTGGCTTTATAAATATTGATAAATTTATATAACAATTCTACATTCTAAATTATATCTTATGTTTTGTATTTTGCATGATATAACTGTTTGCTTTGGCATAATTATACTGTTATAATAAGAGAAGCCACTGGCACCCGAAACACAGTCCCAGACTAGTTCGGAAGCCTATGGAAAACCACGTTATGTAAAACTAAATTTATGTCAAAATAAATTACTTTTTGTTTTTGTTTTGTTTTATTCATATAAGCGATGAAAAGAGTTGACAATGTTCCTATTTTGACACATATCGAAGATGTCTACTAAACCATTTTTATAGAGAACAATCTCATGTAAAATATTTTTCTGATTTTAGATCAATTTCGAAGATTCTGAAATAAACTTGACTTTAACATTATGTTGCCAAGTCTGAAAGTTGTTAGGTCAAGCGAATACATTTTGGGTCTGTTCATAACTAAGGCAAAATTAAATACGAAGCAACTTGTTCAAATACTGAAAGCTTGAAAGATACTCATAGTAGGTAAATCTCTTTTACTTATATTTATCTGCTAAAATATAAATCTTAAAATATGTGCAATGTTTTTTCATTTTGATCTGTCCTTTGTTATGTGGTTGAGGGAAAATATTCATCGGTACTCAAACTGCATTTGGGAGGCATGATAGATACAGGTATAAAATAATAATCTGATACCCCGTCGGTCCAGTTGGTAGTGAACCTGCCTTCTGCGCTTGGGGGCGGGGCTTCGATTCCCACCTAGGACAAACATTTATGTGATGAACATTTGTGTTTGTTCTATATCTGGGTGTTAATATCTAGTTAAGTATGTATTTAAAAATATCTATGTATGTATATCAGTCTCTGGCGGCCATAACACAAGCTTTGCTTAGTTTGGGGCCAAATGACCGTGTGTGCAAAAATGTCCCCAATATAAAAAAAAAAAAGAAAAAAAAAAGAATATTATGTTCAATTATACTCTAAGTAAGATGACACCCGCAATAAACCCCTAGAAGGCTTGCTTCTGAGCCGATCAAAAAGCACAGGAATCTCCATCGATAGATCGATAGCACTAGTAAAGTATTACTCGAGATTACATGACGTGATAAAGATAAAAGCAATAGGTATATTTTGACCTGGTGGGTTACCATAGTCTCAGAAATACTCTTAACCTTTCATTGAGCTTTGTCTTGCTCTTTCGGCTAATGAGAGAGCAAGACAACATTCAATGTAAGGTTATTAAGTATAAGAATATCTTGTGTAGTTTGGCGCTTCGACTAAAATAAAATGAATGTACGGGCCCTAACCATTGAAATTGCTCAGTAAAAACGAGTCAAAACTGCCGAACATATACTTCAACACCTAATTATAAAAATGTACAGTATATTTGTTACAAAAAATAGATCCCGATTTTATTTGTGTATTTAAACTTCGGGAAAGTATATGAATGCATAATTTTGTCAGATGTTTCGTTATCGCGTAACAATAGACACGTGTTGCACTTCCTACGGCTACAGACCGACTGAAACGAAATGAGAGACGGCGCTCATTTTGGTATCTTTAAAAATGCGCTTCTACTGGGCCTGTCCATTCATTTTGTTTTGGTCAAAGCTTTGGCGCCGTCACATCTTCCTGAGACACAATGTAGGGCTAGTGCGGCTGCCAATTCGGCAGAGCAGCAAAAGTGACGCAAATATGCTACATATGCTAAATATAGGGGTTACATATTTGAGGCGTTTGGGGTCGAGACATTAGGCCCTTGGGGACCGGGAGCTCATTTACAAAAATCTTTCAGAGCACCTGGTTAGTGCGATGCGTGACCAAAAATGCTAGCGTGTTTCTGGTTCAACGCATAAGCATTGCCATTCAGCGTGGTAATGCCGCCAGCATGCTGGATATGCTGCCAGCTTGAGCATTTGGATTGTCTAGACCCTCAAAGGACTATGGGCAGTCAAACTGTTTTTGTAGTGTTGGTATTACCTTGTATTTTGTTTAGTTAATAAAGGCACTAGTCCCTTTTAAAGAATGTTATTGAGATTATGGTAACCCATCGGTTCTACAAAGTACAATTAAAGGTAATGACGAATCAACAAAATAATTGACCAAACTAAATATCTCTTCAAATTCACACCTTCTCATCGTACAAAGATATATACCAGCGAACACGGCAAGCCCGCAAGTGCTTGTTTACCGACGCCGTGTCGGCAGCAACGCCATTAGGTGTACGAACGAATTTATAATGCAAATACGATTACGCGCCCGCCCGGAGTTGCGAGAGCTAATGCACTCGACGCTATGAATTGCAAACTGTCATGCCGGTGAAGTCCTTTCTGTAGGCCAAATAACTACCGACTGAGTTTTAAAGGAATAATAGCTATATTTCTGTCAAGGACAGAAAAAAGGCATTCGAAGGACCAATGTAAAAATTGAGGGCCAAGGAAAAAGTGAAGCTTAGTTTTTCAATATTTAATTTAATTTGGCTTCTTAGGTTAGGTTAAGTTGCCATCTGATTGAGCTGAAATTTCGCATACGTTTACTTTGGATGACAATGCATGGTTAGCTATAGTGGACTCCCGAAGATGACGTAACAGTTCTTTTTACAACCTACTAGCGACCCGCCCGCCCGGCTTCGCACGGGTGTAATTTACGTGCGAAGCCGGGGCGGGTCGCTAATTATATATATAAACCTTCCTTGAAAATGTATCTAACTGATGGTGAAAATCGCATCAAAATTCGTTGCGAGTTTTGGAGGAGTTAGCGGCCATACAGACAGACAGACGCGGAAAGCGACTTCAATTTATACTATGTACAGAAGAGATTTTTGTTCATATCTAGCTCAACCAGAGATTATCCAGTTTTGTCAAATTTTTCCGGGACAAAATGTATTCTTTTATCAATATGATTATACCTACTAACGCCGGTAGTCGTTGGATGTTCTCGAAGTTGTTGACCATTACACCTATTTTGGACAGATTGTTCAGTTAGGTAAGTCCAACTTAGGCAAAGAGGTCGCCTGAAGAATCCAACTCGGATGGGCAGCGTTCGGGAAATTGCGTGACATCTTCTCGTCTAAGATACCACAGTGCCTCAAGACAAGGGTCTTTGACCAGTGTGTGTTGCCAGTGATGACATATGGTACTGAGACGTGGTCCTTAACTGTTGGCCTTTTAGAAAAACTTAGAGTCACACAACGGGCAATGGAGAGAGCTATGCTCGGAGTTTCTGTGCGCGATAGAATCCGGAAGGTGGATATTCGCTAAAGAACCAGAGTCACCGATATAGCTGTTAAAATTTGCAAGTTGAAGTGGCAATGGGCAGGCCACATTGCTCGAAGAACCGATAACCGATGGGGAAGAAATGTTCTGGAGTGGAGACCACGAACCGGAAGACGCAGCGTGGGTAGGCCTCCCACTAGATGGACCGACGACATTGTGAGAGTCGCGGGCATCCAGTGGATGCAAAAGGCAGGCTGTCGTTCAGTGTGGAGGTTGAAGGGGGCCTATGTTCAGCAGTGGACGTCTTCTGGCTGATGATGATGACTACCTTTCAAGCTCAATTTTCTCACATCTTATAAGACATCTGTTATACAATTAACTATAAATAATTAAGTAAATGCAGTATTCTGAGGCAGCGACGCAGCAACCGCTAGTAAAATGTTTGCGGGTTGGGTAAGCCGCAGCAATCAGCCGAGCTCTCCGAATTCACAACTATGCAGATGGTATCATAATACGGTTAGCTGGTAAATCATTATCTTAGGTAGTTAATTATAGCGCATAAGACAACATTGTTTTAGGTATTATGATTTTTGAAAATGCAAATTGAACAACTATTCAATTACAGATAGCCTGTTGGTCCAGTTGGTAGTGAGCCTGCCTTCTGAGCTTGGGGGTGTGGTTTTGATTCCCACCTAGGACAAACATTTATGTGATGTTCATTTGTGTTTGTTCTATATCTGGTTGTTAATATCTATTTAACCCGTACCGCGCAAGAGGCTGAGTAGCCGCGGTTTCCAGAAATGCGAGAGTCCAACTGAATTTTCGAAAACTGACTGGATGTAAAATAAAAAATATATTTTTTCTTATCAATTTGACATTGTATGTTCATATATTATATATATTATTCATTGTCTTGAATTGTTGTATGATATTTTCAATTGATTATATATCTAAGTACTCACCATTAATTTAAAAAAATTAAATACTCACAGAATCTCGTGATGCAATTATTATTCTTGAATTTTCTTGCGCCATCACGCACTTGTTGATAATAATATGCTATTTTTTCACATTAAATTACTATCACACCACTTTCACAACAAGGGAGCACTATTTCCGCAACTTTTACACTAACTACTTGACACTAATAGACAATATTCACTTCAAAAACTAAAACTTTATCGCGAACCATTTTTACGTTATGTTTCCGCCATGTCGGTTTGACAAACACTGTCTAAACGGGGAAAACCCACTCACAAAGTGTAGGTCCCCCCTGACACGGTAAGGATGCATCGATTCTCTAGTGATTGAAGTAAGCTAGAGGCGAAAGAACTTACATTGTCTTTGGAACGTTCATTCGAGCGGGAATAAATTGACGAATAGCGGTAATTTCCTTACGCACCGCTCCGGTGCCTAACGCGCGTCGAGCACTTTTCGCTTACGCCGACATGCGGTGCGTAACACATACAAAGGGTTAAGTATGTATTTAAAACTATGTATATCAGTCTCTGGCAGTCTAAGCAAAGCTTATGATATCACAAGCTTTGCATAGTTTGGGGTCCGATGACCCTGTGTGCAATAACGTCGCGAAAATTTATAAAAAATAATAATAATAATACAAAAATAACGATAAAATAAAAAATATAATAAAATATGATCGAAATTTCTGTTCAACGGACTCATAACGAAATCAATTAACAAAACAAACCCTACAGCAGCATTTAAAGAATCACTTTTCTAGCTTCCGTGACTTCACTGTAATGGAATTTAATAATTTATCGTAGCAAATGGGAAATAGCCAGTTCGGTGCTGAGGCGTCTAATTTAGCTGCGTTGTAGCCCGACTGTATATTTATTTCCGTGGGCTTTGTTCTTCTATCCGCGAATTAAGCGGGATCCCACCACCGAATTTGATTTGGAGAGAACTGCCGTTGGTGTTCCATATTTCAAGAGACCCATTAACAATGTTAAATATTGTAAAAGTTATCTTTTACATTTATATAAATATTCATAGTTTTCCACGATTTGTTTGAAAGTTACTGAAATTAAGAGCACTAAGTTTTGATTTGTCGGTCGTTGATGTCAGTTTTGCGTACAAATAAACATTGCGTTAAAAAAGATCACACTGTGTTGCTTATGATCAGCGACACGTTAATTGAGAATGATAAAAAGCGCGTATAATTATTACTGCTACGCGTGACCGACATTAGCGTAGGAGAAAAATAAGCCTAAAAACAAAGAATAATATTATTGCGATCGCAGATAAAAAATGCACGGAAACGTGGTCTCTCACTATGGGCCTCATAAGCAAGCTCAAAGTCGCACAACGAGCTATGGAGAGGGCTATGCTCGGGGTTTCTCTACGAGATCGAATCCGAAATGAGGAGATCCGTAGACGAACGAAAGTCACATAGCCCACCGGATTAGTAAGTTGAAATGGCAGTGGGCAGGGCACATATCACGCAAAACAGATGGCCGATGGGGCCGAAAGGTTCTGGAATGGAGACCACGGACTGGTAAGCGCAGCGTAGGACGTCCACCCACAAGATGGACAGACGACCTAAAAGAGACCGCAGGGAAACGCTGGATGCAGGCCGCTTCCAACCGGCCCTTTTGGAGATCGATGGGGGAGGCCTATGTCCAGCAGTGGACGTCCTACGGCTGAAATGATGAGGATGATGATGAGATAAAAAATACTATATTTCAAACCGATTGACCACATTCTTTTAAGTAACATTGCAAAGGTTTTAAGCAATTTTCATATTGGAAATGTTTTATTTGGGCGAAAGAGATGAAAAAAACTAGATTTTTTCGATCTCCTCCGACATCCTATGAAATACCAACATGAAAATAGCTCAGCATCATTTGCATTATTATTCTATAGATAATGCCCGATCAGTTTTTTTTTTTAAATTTCCACACCGTGATTTTTTTTATCTTCCAAGATAGCTCCTAATATATTATTCCAAAATCGTGAAAGTTTCAAATTGTAAAAAAAATCCCTTTGTAGACGAATGAAATTTCACAATTTCGTCGTCTTAATCATGAATTTTCAACAATTAAACCCGGTACAAGCATTTATTTGCTCTGACAGTTGTAGCAAAAATAAATGCTTGCACCGAGTATAGTGCTGTTTTTCATAATGCTAAGACTTCTAAGACTTGGTATTTTGGTATGGTGAACTTTTTTCTGCTCCTTATTTTTCTCAGACCCCAAACACACTGTCGGTCTCTGCCACCGACCTCTTCTAGATCTGCTACATACCTATTCCGCGGGCCACAAGTTACGAACCCAAGTTCGAATTTGGTTTTTGTGAAATTTTACCATTCCTTGTTGGGTGATTCCTGGGCAAATTAAGCAGGATCGCGGGCGCGTCGAATGATTTATATAGGCAACGTTCATCCCAGTTTATTTACGATTCCCGTTCTACAGAATAATTACAGGCCGCATAAACGCGAATGTAAAAAGGGATTTACCCTTTAATGATTACAAAGTAATTGCTTCTGAATTAGGACGTAAAACCAAAAGGAAATATAATTATGTTATGGTATTGTCATTTTTGTACTTACTTCAAGGAATGTGATTATGTCCTTTCAATATAGGAGTAAGGGGTAAAGATATAAGCAGCTACCGGTAAAAGCAGATTTTTAAATAACGCATTTGTTTCTGCTCTAATAAGAAGAGCTTTGTATTCTACTAAATGAATCAATAGTTATATCCAAATTGAATTATTTGGATACTGTGTTTGGTCCACGGCTATATTATAAGCCAAAACTAAAAAAACTCATACAAAGGTTTCAGAATGCTTGTGCCCGCTTCTGTTTCGTCATTCCGTTGAGGACACAATAACGCCATTTCTGAATAAGGTTCTTCTTTTGAAGATGATACATCGGCGCAAGCTTCACTTGGCGTGTCTTATGTTTGGCGTCATTAAATACAAATCTCCAAGTTATCTGTACGACAAATTGTCCTGGAAGTCGAGCCGTAGGCCAAGTCACCAATGCTGGATGCAGCTCATAACGGAATGGCATTCCGTGGCTCAGCGACTTTCAGGGGTAGTTCCGTTATGCTGCGTCTAAGTGTTGGAATAATATTTCTATATTAAACCTACGATGTCTTTCAAACTAATCATTCAAACTGTAATAGATAGCTAATAGTTTTTTTTTTTATATTTTATTTTATTTCTTAGTTTATCGCGGGTAAACTAAGAAATAATAAAAAAAGTTTAAAAGTCAAAACTAAAGGGATGAAAAAAAATGTATTTTTGTATTAGCTCTAATGTAAAAACGGTAATACGTACAAGCGTCAAACTAGGTACGATTATAGTACACACTCTAATGTATAACACAACAAATAATAAATAATGGTGATAAATATCTGTTCATTACCAAGTTCTAATTGTGTTATACTCGAGAGTCACTGTAGCAAAGTATTAAATATGTGACTGCGTAGCAATTGCTTCTACTGTTTTGTAAAACGTTTAATGAACATTAACTGATGGTTGTATTTTGTGGTGGTACGGAACCCTTAATACGCGAGCCCGATTCGCACTTGGCCGGTTTATTATTTTAACGAATTTACTTAAGCTATACGCAATACTTGGAGAGGAAAGTTAGTTCTATTTTAATCTAAGGTTAAAACAATTTAGTATTACAACAATACACGGCCTAATCTTACGTGAGTAATTCCCGTGTAATAAAAAAAAATATATACAATTTACTAGTTTGTGTGTACCTATACCAGCAACCCGCAAACAGCACACGTTCACGAGTATGACACAAAATGTGCCCGCCATCGCCCTCCTCAACCATAAGAAGAAGAGGGAAAGAAGGCCCGACACACAACGACACTGCAAGAAAGTGCTTTCGATGGTAAGCATGAATGCTCGAGGCATACACACAATCCTTTTCCTAAACGCTTTCCTTTTACATTTCAATCACCTTCTCCCAGCCTAGGGCTTCCATCAATGCCGCGTTCCGATCTTTGATGGCCATCTGCAGATTGTACTATTTAATGGTCTTCGGTGACGCAGCAGACACTTGACGCACGAATCGACTGATGGTAACGTCTTCGATGTCATCGGCGTAGTAGACGAAGGTCCCGGTGTGCCACGATGATTCAACGACCGCGTGCAACACGCTCTTAGTAAACATCTTTTCAGGCTTCTTCACTCCGTTGATGTTGCAGGTGTCCATATGCGATGTTCACCGCATACCATCAGGCGAACCATACGTCTGTTTGCCAGTATATTCATTAAAAAATTAAGTACGTAGCACGGGTACGTACTACGTAGTCAGATAAAGTCTAGGTACTACCTATTTAATTTTTAAACCAGACCAAAACCTAAAACTTTATGTCTACTTAAATGTTGTAAGTGCAAAATTAAATTCATCATTTCAGCCGTAGGACGTCCACTGCTGGACATAGGCCTCCCCCATCGATCTCCAAAAGGACCGGTTGGAAGCGGCCTGCATCCAGCGTTTCCCTGCGGTCTCTTTTAGGTCGTCTGTCCATCTTGTGGGTGGACGTCCTACGCTGCGCTTACCAGTCCGTGGTCTCCATTAAAAATAAATTACCTGTGGTAAATTAAAAACGTCCTCACTTTTTTAAAGCTCAAGTCTTTTTTGCTCCCATTTGTAATCATTAAATGAAAGGAAAACAAAGCGGGCAATTTTAGGCAATAATTATTTACCCTCGCAGAGTGAACATAAACAATTTCTACATACGCTAATAAAAAAAACAATAGGTGAGCGGAACCTAAACATTTCTGTTTATATTATCCACAAAAGGAGAGAAGTAAAAAAGGATAAAAAATGTTTTCAGCAGAATTCAGGCGGCTACGGAACCATTGTTGCCTCAATCGCGGTCCTTTTTCCCTTAGAAAGGAGGGAACATTCAAATTAGTCCATTGTGATTTATTTTTCTTGGCGCCCGGCCCTTCCGAATAACGTATCCCAAATGTTTAATGTTCAATGTCATGAAAAAGGTCAGCTGTAATGGTTTATCTTCTGGTTTTTATTTCATTTTATAGTGTGATCTGTTTTAGTCTAGACTTAGCTAGTGTGACTTGGTAAGTCTTTCTTTATCAAGTTATTGGTTGGTAATCTTCGTTGGTATATAAACTGGTCTCTTAAAATGTATTTACACAAGATCTAACAACTAAAAATTAAGAATTAAAACCTGAATCTACTTAGAAATAAAACAGATAATAGTTAAAAAACATAATTTTTATACAAGCTTATAGCGAAGAAAATGTAAACCGCTTTACTGGAGCGGTGGCCATATTGAATTTAGTGTGATGAAACTTTATCTTAGTCTTAACGATAACGAACGATACGTATTTATACCTTGGCATATCTCCCTTGTTTATTTGATCTATGCAACCAACCAATATTGGTTGTATTACTATAGCAATTAACAATATAATACATCTTTATTACACACCGAAAATACAAATGAAACTTAACTAAAATAAAAAACAAATATACGGAAGTAAAAAAAAAAGAAAAAAAATACGGAAGTACGTTTGCGTGATTTATTATTTAAACTAATAAACGGCTAGCACTCACAAGGATCCCTGATCCTGAGGATAAGGATGAGAATGAGTATGAGGACATTCCTTAGGATGGGCGTCTATAACGTCCGAACACCAGTCCAGTTTTCGACTTCAATACCCGTGAGTGGTAGCCGTTTATTAGTATAAATACTGATTGGTCTACACATTATTATGCTTGGTCTGGATTAATCTAGTGTGAACATAACAGTCTTCTTAATTAAACCCATAGAATTATGATAATCAAAATGAATAAGAAAAAGTTGCTTGATAACATACTTTACATATTTTGGTAACCGTTTTTGTGACCGGCTTAATCTTACGTGAGTAATTCCCGTGTAATATAAATAAAATATTTTGGTAAGTTATAATTGTATGTCATTAGTTCAGCAAAGTCTAACTAATATTGGAACGATTTAAATTTTTTTACATCAAAGATATAATAATATTACAAGATCTAATAACAAGCACATTACGAACTCCTTGCAAAGAGAACTGACAAAACATCCAAGTACAGAGAACAATAAAAGTGTTGCAACACTTTAGTTTAAAAGAATATAGAATAGGATATAAATATTTTTAATAATGGCAATATTTAATCAACTTAAAAAAGGAGGGAAGTTTCTAAATTCAACCTGTAATTGTTTTCTTTGTTTGTTATCAAACGAAATTGTTAGATTAAAAGAAATATAAATAGTTCAAATTGTTTTATTGATTACTTATTATTCTTATTCATGCATTGTCATTTGTAATCCAAACGAAACGTGTATGCAAAATTTCAATTCAATCGGATCTGTTTTAAAATGCAATTGAATCATTTGACACAAACTAACAAGACAAGTTAAAAAAAAACTGTTAAAATGGTTAAGCTGATTAGGTTGTAAGTTGGAACATATACAAGCATGCATTACACACCAACAGCAATAGTCACCTTCTAGTTTTACCTACGTTCAGAAAAAAAGAATGAACAAAATCAATTCATAATTGGCAGATTAGTCGCATAACAAACATACAAAAAAACTTTCAGCCGATTTTTGATCTAACCTCCTCCTTTTTAAAACGGTAAAAAGACTCGATAACTAAAATTTTCATTTGGGATGAAAATACAAAATTATTTTGTTCATAATCATACCATTCCAATGTTTGCAGCGGGCATCAAAAGTCAGGGTCATTAATGCACCCCAAGCAAGCACCCTCGCATTCAGATAAGTAAGTAAAACAACTTTATTTGATGTTTTGCGACAGTGGACGTCGAGTCATGACACAGGGGACGTGATAAAACACCTCGCATGTAGTTACCTACTTGGGTTGTTTACATATTCCGGATCAGGTCAGGGACGATGTGTTGAGGGATTTCGTATGGAAACTTCTTCAGAGAGTTTACTATTTACACGACCTAGTTTGTAAAACATGACGTACCAACTATGATCAGTTTCTCAATTTTTTTTGTCTATAGTAGAGCGGCTGTCAAGACAATTTTGTAAGAAATATGTTGTAGCCTGTAGCCAGTTGCACCAATGACTAAAGAAGTTTTCCATAAGCTCTTTGAGTTGCACCCATATAAACGATACGTCAGTCACTCATAATGTCAAGTACTTAACAGATTTTCCTTCACCCGCGGTTTCTTCTGTGTGGACATTCCCTCAAGAACCATACAGTTTTTCAGGAAACAAAATACCTAATGTAGCACTTTCCTGCCCTCCAACTATCTCAAAGCAAAAATCACGTTTTTTTACAAAGAATTCAAAGTACGTATAGGTCAATGGTTTTTTTTGTATGTCAATAATAGACTTGCGTTTGACTGCCAACTTGCCTGATGAAGCGATGATGCGGTGTATCATGGAGCACGCTTGCCTCGAAGAAACAGATTGACTTGTGATTTGAAGATATCTCTCTGCGATACCGCAGCAATGATTTCTACAGACAACTCATCTTTAGAATTAGTGTCAGTGTCAAGAAAATTTTAGACATGACACGCATAATTCGCGTTTCTAAGTTAGATTGTTTATGACTAAGTTAATATCCCAAATTATTTTTGCAATTACTGCCGCTGATTCTACACTTTTTATTAAGTTATTAAATAACACCTTTTGTTGTTAGTATTCGGGAATTGCTTATTCGAGAATAAGTCGATTAATCCGATTATAGTTAGCCTTAGCCCTGTGATGCTAACCATTGAGAAGTTCTCTAGGATCCCTGGTCCCTTCAGGATCCAAAACTGGCAGCAACCATGTCAAAGTAAAAATAAAACCGGCTATCAAAATAAAATCATCATCATCAACCAGAAGACGTCCACTGCTGAACATAGACCTTTAATCTCCACACTGAACGACAGACAGCCTGCCTTTTCCATTCACTGGGTGCCCGCGACTCTCACACTGTCGTCGGTCTATCTAGTGCGGAGGCCTACCTACGCTGCGTCTTCCGATTCGTGGTCTCCACTCAAGAACCTTAAATCTTCTCCATCGGTTATCGGTGCTATGTAGCGAAAATAAAATACGTACTCAAAATTTAATATGTGCTGTTGACCGTTGAAGAGTTTTTTTTTTATCTTGAGCTCTAATTCTGAATGTTGATTTAGGTCATATTTACCACAAAAATACACTGTCATCGGAAACTGAACCGTCCGTAGGATAAGAGACATTGGTTCTAATTCAGCTAGCAAGATTTGACCAAAAACAAACAAGCATAAACATTGCAAGTTAAATAAAAACTTGTAATAAACCACCGAATGCGGTTGAAAATATAGTTAGAGTAGCCGGCTTAATCTTACGTAAGTAATTCCTGTATATTATACAAAACAAAATGTGTGAAGACCACGTAAGTTTTCGTTATAAAACCTGTGTACCACCACAAAGCCTAAAGTCTTATCCACAAGGAATCCAGTGGCTCACATCCCTGAGATGTAAATTGGACCTCACTGGTGAGTTATGCGGATGGCACCCCACATTTGCGTGTCACGTTGAATCCTCAATTGCGGTGCATATTCCGGCTTTAATGTCGAGAGTGGAAATTTAAATAGGCCTCTTAGAACCTCCCCAGATGGCTACCTGAAAAAGAAACATGTTTGAAATTATTCGTAAGCACTTATTTCCGTATGCGTAATTTTTATGGAATGTAAATAAGTCTCTGAAATTACTTTATTCTGATGACGGAGAATTTTTTGCAGGATTTTTATACAGTAGAATTTATGAACTCTCAAATATACATACAAATTAGCTCCCATCATCATCATCAGCCTCATATCATCAGAAGACGTCCATCCGTTTGGAAGCTGCGATGGTACAAACAGACACAAAGATACATAGTTACACACGTGAAACTTATAACACGCAAACAGAGGGCTGTCACGGGTTAAGAAGGAACATCAAAATCGGTTCACGATCAACGAAGACATCGTGTAATATTCACACAAAAAAATACAGTTGAGTAACTTCTCCTTCTATTCAAGACTATTAAAATATTGAACAAAACGAAGCATCTTTTTCACATAACCTACTTACAACTGATACACATCAGGATGGATGATGACGTCAGTCATCCGTACATCACACTGCAGAGCTTTGATCCACTCTGGCGGGTGCCCACTAGTAAAATATTTCCCTCGTTTGTTAGGGTAACTCACCACTTTCAAAGCGATGCCAAGCAGCGTGACGCTATACATACGGTTAATTTTTCAGGCTAGAATGTTAGCCAGAGTATAATTTGAGATATGGTAAGGTCGTGGCGTGGCAGGTGCAAATGCATCTGGCCTAAATCAGACTCCGCCTTAATCCGACTAAGCATCCGCTTTAGTAGAACTCACCTGGCAAATGACCTCGCAGCCTTTTTCAGATGTGGACTATTAGTTAGTTTATTGGGTATTGCTATAAGTTTATAGGTGTGAGTGTTTTTTTTTTTTTTTGCGTGAAGGGTATAGTGAAAAAAAACATGGAGACATTATGAACATGAACGATAATTACTAAGGCATATTTCCATTACTTGTCTAACCTGAGGGTATTACTATATATTATTATTTAACTATAGTAATCAGTCGCATCCATGGTTTCACCCGCGTATTTTTGAGATAAAAAAGTATTCTACGCCAGTCTTTGGCCTTCTATGCGATCACGTTGAACTATTGCTCTGCTGCGGCGTAAAAGAAGAATATACTGAAATAGACACGCGCGAAAATAAGATAAATAAATATAATAGGGAATAGTTAGCTTTAAAAGCATCCTACTGGAGCACCAAACTCTTTACTCTCACTGCAAATGCTCCCGCTCTAATGGATCGTTGGGTAGGCTTTCCACTGAAATGCTTCTGCATAGAGACAATTGTTCTTAAAACTGCAGCCACTTATAACGTCCCATTTTGCGTCACAAAGGAACTTTTACGTTTGCACTCTGTCTCAAGTGTCGCTGACTCGTAATTTATTCATTGGAAAATACTGAAACGGCACAGTAATAGAGAAATACATTAGTAGATTTTTACACAAAGGTGCAGCAGGTGATCTTTACACACAAGATATTTTGGGTAATTGTTTGAAGATGTAAAAGATCACCTACTCGCATGTCTATTATAATCTACTACTTTATCATTCAACACAAAACATTCTGAGAAAAATCTATTTAAATTTAAATTTCCCGTAAAAAATCAGCAATAGGTTCACACCTGTTTAATACCTGTTGGATTATGGCCAAAAGGGTTGATTGAGCCATATTGTCCACGCTGGCTCAGTTGCGGGTTGGTGAATTCACATACGCCATTGAATTTCTTCTTATGCAGGTTATCTCACGATGTTTTCCTTCATCAAAAAGCCAGTGGTATGAAAATCCGTTCATAACTCTAATCATTGGTACTGGCCCGGGATTTGAACTAGTTCAAGTCTAGCTGTCTCCTAAATAAGGCTACTACGGTGTATTGCAAACGTCTTACCCGTTTTAATATTAAATAGGTACCATAAACAGAAATAACAGACAGACAGAATAAACAGTAAAAAATTTGGGATTGTTGTTAGAAAAAGCTTACAATTTACGACTATGCATGAATAGATAACACTGTTTACCGACACCACGCGTTCCAATCATTCAATGTGCGACCACCAGATGGCGTTGCGGAAACAGTGGTAATCCTGAATTTATTATCTGTTTGCGACCATTTGCTGTAACGTTGCAATTCTGCAATGCAATCCGACAAGCCTCGTTGACGGTTGGAATGAATGCTCGCAAAATCGCACCAGTACGCGTATAATTGGGAGATGAATTACGTACGAGCATCGGAAAAAATGCTGAATTTTGGGACCAATATTTAAAATGCTGCAGACTTGTACTCGTTGATCCGTTAGCACAGATCCTGTGAGGATATGACAGTGTGTGTTTAACAACAATAATTATCAAAGTTATATGATTATTTACGGGATATTTACCGCGATATTTTTTTTTTTTTTTTTTTTTTTAGTGAACAACCGTGATAGTTTAAAACAATAATTATCAATTTCAAAAGTCTGCTAGTCTGTAGAATGCGCTGCCGAATGGGTGTTCCCCGATGGTTACAATCTGAGTGTCTACAAATCACGAGTGAATCGGTTCCTTCTAGGCAAGCGTGCTCCAACGTAGACCGCATCATCGCTTAACATCAGGCGTGGTGGTGGTCAAACGCAAGCCTATTAATTATTTAAAAAAAAAAAAAACGCAATGTAGATACTTTGATTACATAATATTTTTATGGGACCAATCTGAAAGTACATCTTTTTAAATACATTTTCCGAATCGGTTTATAAATGACGGAAATCTGAGATAGGTATCCTACGTAAAAAATTACAATCGAATTGAGAATCCCATAATTTTTTTGAAGTGAAAAATCTGTAGTCAAATGTTTTTTTTTTTAAATGTAGCGTTGGTAGTTAATTGTTTGGGAAGTTTAAATTTCACGTCGCAGATGCGTTCAAATCTCAACAACGAGAATGAAATGGTGGTGAAGAAAATATTTAAATGGTGGTATAAAAAAAGTTTGTTGAAGGTGCTTTACACTTTTTTACTGATTCACTAGCTACTGAAACTTAAAACACATTCCGTAGTCACAACTACGGATGTGTTTTAAGTTTTTTAGCAACAAAGAAAAAAAAACATTTATCTTTAAATTGCGATGTGCCAAAAAAACTATCTTTAGATGTTCAAAATGTTTGCCTATTTTTGTTCTTACAAATAAATTCTAGCATGAAAAGTACAGCAAGGTACAGTATTAAAGTATTAAGAGACGAAAGTCTCAAACCTACTAACCACGGAAACTGTCAAACTTAGTTCCAAAACAGGCTGCATAAACACGTAGCTGCGGTTTTAATGACCTGCATTCGCGACGCAGATGTGCCTGTAAATCCGCATAAGCTGGGACTTAGTCCCGCTCGTGTTGTAATCACAATGGTACTAAAATGTAAAACAGTACGTGATTTGAGGCAAACAAAGCCTATTTTTACCCGCAAATAAAACTTACCTAAAATATGTCTGAATATTACCATACATAATACTTGCAATCAATGAGAAGCGTAGCGCTGCTACGATCGTAGCACTGTGTTCGTACAAAATGACAATTGTACCGCATATTCGTATAAAACCTCATCAATCGCTGTTAAACTCATGAAGTGAAATTAAATACAAAGTGGTTAACAATTATCAGAACTTGTGTTGTTTGAACAATATTGTATTATGGAATCTGAAGTTTTTTTCACACATTTTATTTATATTGTACGGGTATTTCTCACGAAAGATCTAACCAGGGCATAGAAGCGAGATTAAATCGAGTGAATCGGTTTCTTCTAAGCAAGTGGGCTCCAACGTAGACCACATCATCGTTTAACATCAGGCAAGATGGTGGTCAAACGCAAGCTTATTTTTTTTTATCTAAGAACCGCAATGAAACAATATTTTTTTTAAATGGCTATTGTCAAAAAAACTAACCAATTGTAAAAAATTAAAATACTGGTTAATAATTCAGTGTTGATTTTTAACTAAAAAGATATTTTCGACGGTTTTTTGTGTCAGAATAGTGCTAGTTTAACCCTAGTTTATCGTGGTTTTAGCACCCACGTGTTTTTTTTAAAACTTTGTCCTCATCTCCCTAGTGGAGATTTTAGGGTAAAAAAGGTGAACAACAAACAAGGGTTGACAAACGACAAGAGACAGACTGCCTGATGGTAATCAGGCACCATCGCCTATGGATACCAGTAATACCAGAAGCATCACAAATACTTTGCTTTGCCTTATACTTATTTCGATTGATATCTTTCTGATAATTTTAGAGATGGTTTCTCTGACCATTCTACGACAAAAATCACAAATTAGGGTTATCTTCATAATTTTTTTCTACCAAGAAAATTGTTACTAATCGTGTTTCGGTCTTTACATGCACCTAGACAATATGTTCAATTTTGATATGACACCAAATTCATAGTTCTAATTTCTATACAATTCTAGATAACGGACTTTCAATACAGCAAAAATTAGGTCCACACGGCCTTAATATACTCTATCTTGCACCGTTTCGACAAACTGTCAACCCTATTGTGAAAATTTGCTTATATGGTGAGGTATTAAAAGTTAACATTTGTTCTAGTTCAGGTACTGACACATAAAAATACTGTATGTTCAGTAATCGCGACGGCTCCCGCTCTTGAATTATCGTTCGTTTTATATACAATTGTTTCGGTTGGACGCAGGATTTGGGTTAAATAGTTGCGTTAATGTACGCG
The DNA here is from genome assembly GCA_914767915.1 of Agriopis aurantiaria. Lineage (NCBI taxonomy): Eukaryota > Metazoa > Arthropoda > Insecta > Lepidoptera > Geometridae > Agriopis > Agriopis aurantiaria. The sequence goes on along the minus strand of OU611983.1, from coordinate 6,787,074 downwards.
CCTGATTTAACCGACATTGAATTCATCCTAAAATTAACCTAGTAGATTTTTTTTGTCGGATATTGGCAACTGGTGGACTAAAGAAACGGGTAAGTGGAGAATCTGTTTCCCGTACTAAATATACAGAAGGAGGTGAAAGCACATGGTGCGGTACCTCGGTCATATTGCGCAGATAGAATGAGATCGGACTGTGAAGAGAGCGTGATTGAGATGGCTGATTGGACGTCGTCCAAGTACCGCTGCTCTGACGCCGTGGAAATTAATCTGCGTGAACTCCAGCTGACTTGAGATCGCGAAGTGCCGTTTTTTATTACCGTATGGCAATATCCACTTTGAAGTTATCATTATCTCCAGTATAAGTAAGTAAGTAAGTAAGTAATAAAATGTTTTTTAATATTTTCGTTTCCTGATTCAATATTATGAAGAGCAAGATTAGAATACGTAGTGCAAAGGGACGAAACAGAGGTCTTAAAGATAATGTCGAGGATAATTTGAGATAAAATACGTGTATACGAGTCATGAGATAAAATAATAATAAATTCATACCCCCTGACTATCTTGGATACTAGTCTGGAACAGACGAAGAGAGAGAGAGAGGAAGAGAGAGTTAGTTAGAAAATATCACCTATGATGTAGTAAAAACGATGATGATTTAAAATTTACTAGTCTTTTGACTTGAGACAATCATGACTAAAATATTAATACAGGGTTACGCGGAAAGGGTGTACTAAGCTTAAAGGGGTTCATAGTACCCATAATTATGAACAACTTTTACTATGGGACCAACCCTGATATCACGAAAATACATACATACATTTTGTTAAGTGTAAATGACAATTTTATTTGCAACAACGGCTGATATTTTATTGGCGATTTCAGAGTTGCTCCCATAATATAAATTTTTCCTAACGATGGGTACTATACTCCTTTAGTATAATTATAATTGTTTTTTAAAACTAGCTTTTAGCGTCAAAATAAAACGTGAGGCCTCGTAAGGCAAGGTCGTAGCCACAGATGAGGTTTTATTTAGATACACATTTTATATTTCGAAATAATTCTTAGCAAAAAAACTCTGAGAAAAGGCCAACATTTCCGATTACCCAACAAAATAAAATAGAAAGCAACAAAAATCTCACAATAAAAATTCAACGCCGACCAAAAAATTTCCATCTTACTGAAACCGAAATTGTTTCCTCAGAAAAGAGAGATGAAAAGAGAAATTGAATTACACTCATAGTATTCAAAGTCGAGAACCCTGTGATGTTTGTTTGTGGCAATAGAGAAAAAGTGAATACATTAGACATCGCACCCCTACGTTCCCCATCGCATAAACACTTCACTAATTTTATTTTCAGTACTCAAACTCAAGTGAAATTCTCCTTTGCCAAACACGCAATACCACATAATGCTCACACGTAACATAAATATGTGCAAGTAGACTCAATGTTTTTTCAATTAATTTAAAAATAGGTAGGTAAAAAATGTCTAGCTAGGATACCCTCTTGTACAATGCCTATTCAGTCCCTGCATGTATATGGTCTGCGCTCAAAATTATTTAAATCTAGTATGGGTGATACTAGATTTAAATAATTTTGAATTTCACCCGCCACACAAAATATTTTAAAATATAATAAAATATATATATACATTTAATTTGTATATAATAATTAGGTCGTGATAGTTTTAGTTCTTATTATATTATACAATTAGTATCCTTTGAACTCGGCCGGGTCACTTCGGTTATTAATTTCGTGAATAATAAACTTATCTTTTAAAATATTAAGAGTCACTTTGCAATATTTATTTTAAGTTATGCATAACGTGACACTTAAGGACATTGTGTTTTTTTGTCATTTTCTGTTCCTTACTTAATATAATATGTTTATAGCACGCCGTGATTTTAACAAAAAAACAAAATGGCGGATCGGAAATATGCCAAAATTATAAAACCCTTCAGATATATTTTCCACCACTAAGGGTGGAAAATTAGTGGATGAATACCGTTAAATGAATTTCACGCTCTTTTCCTGGTGTCATTTTTGTAACAAAATATTATTAAATCAGTAACAATACAATCATAACAAATCTATGTTCCAAAGATCTGTCTATGTTCAAAGCTCAGCAACTGTTCCACATCCTCATAGGTGAAAAGAATTCCTGGACCCTTCACTTGCACTACTCATGAATATTTGAAGCTGCTTACGACACGAAAACTGGTGAATATGCTCACAGGATAATAACGCTCCTTGCAAGCTACCTTGGTGGCTTCCATTGATTTCAGAGCAGGTATGTTTATGCAAAATTGATTTTTAGTCAAATACAGCGTCACAGCATTAATATATTTTTAAGTCCTGTGTAGACAAGAATAACGGAAAAAAAACGTGACAATGACAATTATGTGATATCGGTCTAAACTATATACTTTTTTTTACTGGGCAAGTGCCTTTAATAACTAAACAAAATACAAGCTAAAACTAACACTACAAATACAGTTAGACTGCCCATAGACCGTTGAAGGCCTAAAGACAATCCAAATGCTCAAGCCCACTACCAGTTGGCAGCGTACCCAACATGCTGGCGGCATTACCACGTTGAATGGCAATGCTAATGCGTTGATCCAGAAACATGCCAGCATTTTGGTCACGCGTCGCATTAACCAGGCGCTCTGAAAGATTTTTGAAAATGAGGTGAGCTCCCGGTCCCCAAGGGCCCAATGTCTCGACCCCAAACGCCTTAAATATGTAACCACTGCCGAGGTTAGCATATTTGCGACGCTTGTGCTGCATGATGATATGATGATTATGTGATTGATGATATGATGAATAACTATAATATGTAATGTAATTAAAATAAAAAATAAAAATATTGTGTATTTGAAATAAAAGACTTTTTTACTTTTTACAGCGTCACAGCAGAAAGTGCATGTTTTATTATGGACCCCCCTTTTATTTCTCAATATCTTAAATTATCATTCACAATTGTAATTTTGGTGTTATAACAGAACCTGGGATCTTAGCTGGGATATACCTAGAAAAAAAAATATAACACCCTAATTCAGTTGAGTAAAAAATATCCTCAGACTCAACTGAAATTGTGGAAGAAAATGTAGATTTCGTATGTGTTTTGAGCCAATTAAAGCCGTGTAATTAACCATTTAAATCCTATCTAATTAAGCAGTTAGGGAGCTAAAGTGTTTTGCAAATAATTGCGAGAACACTCGTTATTTTTCTTTTTTATCCCGAGTAATGTGGATTGTGGGCTGTTTTATTACATTTTAGTGTTTGTTTTACAAAACGTATTTGTTACGGTCTAGGAATAAAAAGCTTTGCTGCAGAAATTTAATGTGTATTTTATGTTGAATGTGTCAGGTAATTTGTTTATATTATAAATTCGAGGTAGCTAAAATGGTATAAGAAAAAATATTATGATAGGTATATGGATATCGGTTAACACTGATAAAATATGTTTGAAAAACGTAGTGAACCATACTTATTGCTAAGGTAACCTGTGTTCAATAATATTATAATTATATAGTAAGCTAAATTAGACATTGTCATAAAGGCAAATGATTTAAATTAGTTTGATATACGTGTAGTAAATACTTAAGAGTGTTGATATTCCCATCAAAGTTAATAACTTGTAGATTACGCGTTTGCTTAATTCGAGAAAAGATAACTGGCCGTAGCCAAAACCATAATAATCCCGACATAATTTAGGTATATATTTGTATGCCTTTATTTGCTCATTATTAAAAATTTCTCCTAGGCGTAATATTACAAGACTTTTTAAAATTAAACTTAAATACTAATGAGTCCATCTTTTTTTTTCTCATTTTTTTTACAACTTACTCTTAAATTATCATATTAAAATAAAGTATAGTTTGAGAAAGACAAAGGCGCCGAGCCTAAGGCAGACCGGCTCCCGCAAACAGCACCCGTTCACGAGTTGACGCGTGTGCCAGCCATCGTTCTCCTCGCCATATTTGAGGAAAGAGGGCGACCCGCCACACGACACCGCTGCACGACGATACTTGTATGGTTTAGTCAAATATAAAACTACTAGGGAAACATTCTCTAATAAAATATATGTACAAAAAAAAAACTTTAGAATGTCTTGAATTTATCATAGTTTTAACTCAAAAAAATTTAAAAACAATGTACATATTAGGAATAATTTTGAAAGAAGGTTTTTGATGTAACTTAACAGTATGGCAAGTTACAAGTTTGGTGTTTAAAGGTTTAGAAATGTAGGTTATCTTTTGTTACACCTCGCGCGTTTATAGGTAGGTAGTCAAAGTTAAAACATTATTTTCGTGAATTTTGTACCTACTAATTCCAACCATCCATCCGTTTATGAAGAATGTAGCCATAACACATATCGTTATTTATTACCTATAGTAACTGTTAATAATTATTTTGTTAAATTCATAATTCAATTTCGTTTCGTTTCGTACAGTACCCGTAATCAAATCCACTACACCTACAACTATAACAATTATATCAATTCAATAACTACATATGACATATCCATAACCACATACGATTAATCCATAAATTGTCGTCACATGAATTTCAATTGATAGATAATAATTACAGCAGCCGTAGATTTCACTCGATCGTGTTTGCTTTGCAATCTAGGTTAATATATTGCGTATTATTCGCGTTAATTTAGCTCCACGGCCTGTTTAATTATTCATCTCATTAGAGAAGTTTCTAGGCTGCCTTTGTAGTGAGGTAGACTCCGGTGCAATACCGATAGCCTAGTTTTCAACGGGCAAACTTGCGCTTGAGAAATGTGTACCTTTTCAGAATACGCTTTCATTTCATTTTAGCTTGCTTCGCAAATGCTTTATAGCGAGTTAGTGGCCAAAGAACAGGTAAAACTGCTGGAATCATTAAACTATGGATTAAACGTAACCCTTTGGCTAAGCGGTATTACCCATAGCCAGGGGTAATGGTGCTCAAACATGATTTCTTTGTAAGGTTTACTGCTGCTCGTTGGTGAAATATAATTATGTTTTGAGTTAAAATGTTGATAGCTCAATAGTTAAACTTTTGTTATAATTTTCATACTATTAATATAAACCAAAAATTTAAAAATATTCTGTTTTTTCCCCTATACGGCATTCCCCCAGCTTGGCTTCTGATTATAAGAAAAAGTTAGTTGTTATATCGTTTTTTAAAAACTCCTTCCCTTAGGGGGTTAAATAAGGGTTGAAAGTTTACATGTATTATTCGTAATTTTTTTTGAAGTTTGATATTTGGAAATTGGTATTTATATTTTTATTTACAAATAAAATTCAGCAGTATAAGCATTTTAGGTAATTCATCTCCTAAAGGAGTTAAATAGGATATGAAAGTTTGTATGAGCTTTGTAATTCCCTATTTTTCTGATGGAATATCCCATCAGGCACACGGCTCCTTTTATGTAAACGTGTCTACGCTGTAAATTTGTTGCATTAATTATGTTTTTTGCGTTTCATTTGTTTTCCCAAATTTCATGTTCTCCTGGTATGCATTTGTTTTGAGCATTCATTGGTTTGTTTGATATTAATTTGTTTTAACGACATTTATTTATTTTTCGATATTCGTTTCTAGTATGATAAAAGCAGCATAGATGTTTTTGTTTTCTTTTGTTTATTTTTTTGCCTTATTTACTGCTCGTTGGCTGTGCCAAAGTGGTTTTCTAAATGTAAGCTTATCTACTACGAACAAGCTTATCTACCCAACACGGTTTATAGCGGTATAACACGGGACTGACTAGCTACGAATCACTATCACTATCACATCACTTCACTATCACTTCACTACATAGTTTAAAACAAAGTCGCTTCCCGCTGTCTGTCCGTCCCTATGTATGCTTAGATCTATAAAACTACGCAACGGATTTTAATGCGGTTTTCACCATCAGTTAGATAATTTTTCACGGAAGGTTTATATATGTAACAAACGAACCGCCCCGGTTTCGCACGTAAGTTACACCCGTGCGAAGCCGGGCGGGCGGGTCACTAGTAAACCATAAAACTATGATGCTATATTATAGCGTAGTCTGAAAAAGCCTTGAAGTTTTGCAAATGGCGAATGTGTCGTGCCCAAGTTCAGCCTTCCAATTGGGAGTCAAAGATAATATATTCAGAATTTCTGAATGTACAAGTTTATTGCGCTGTCAAAAACACAGCAGATAATTTCCTGTCGGTAGAGAACTAGAGAATGGCTTTGAGAAGTTTTGGGTAGTTTGGAATAACTATTAAGAGTTGTACGCCATGATTTAAATGAAATTAAATGCGAAAGTACTTAATATAAAGTAGCTTTAGGCTAAACCTACTTCATATTTGTATGGTTACGACAATGACATGAAGGAGACAATGGCATCGATTCTGACGCACTCTATACTAAATTTGACAGCTCTAAAATTGTTACCATCCTTCTCTCACATATTAAAATTAAAAGAGGCAGATAATTGTAGTCCTGTCAGATTGGTTTAGTTTAGTGATTGAGTATGACAAATTCGACGCCATTATCACTTTTTCGCCTCAAAATCAGTGAAACCTTTAGTGAAGACCTGGTAAGCAACGTATGTTTAATAATTTAATAAATTTCTGTGGATTATACATATTATTGATATTAAATAAATAAAATATAAACGGATTTATCACGTGTATTTTACATTTATTTTTAGTGTTTTATGATCACTGCAAAGTGTTTGAAACGTCAGGAATAATAATTATCAATTTAAAAACCTGACTTTAAAATTAGTAGTTGCAACAGTAATTCACAATTATAGTTAGTTAGGCAGTTGAGCAGTTAGTAGAATAAATACGCAATTTCGTTTACTTGGATGACATATTTTTTCCAGTAATTTTGATTTGAAATCCAAACTTCCGAACCGATTTTGATGAAATTTCATCACCATGTTCATCGACAGCCAGAAGACGTCCACTGCTGAACATAGGCGTTAGACCTCCAAACTGAAAGACAGCACGCCATCCGCATCCACTGAATGCCCGCAATTCTCACGATGTCCATGCACATCGTTTATTGGATCTTCAATCTGGGTGTCTTCAAATTACGAGTGAATCGGTTTCTTCTAGGCAAGCGTGCTCCAACATAGACCGCATCATCGCTTAATATAAGGCGTGATGGTGGTCAAACGCAAGCCTATTATCTATAAAAAAATATTAAAAAAAAACTTCGAGCAATGTGGCCCATTGCCACTTCAACTTGCAAATTTTAATAGCTAGTTGAAGTCGGTGACTTTGGTTTTTCAGGGAATATACACGTTCCGGATTCTATCGCGTAAAAAAACTGCGAGCATAGCTCAGGATTCCTGCTTTTAATTAGACTCAGCCCACATCAGTCTACTGTTGGATAATTGGATATTGGCCTTTCCCAATGTATCATGCAGCAAGATTTTTAACTCGTATTGACATGTAGTTTTCAGTCAGCTTATAACAATAGCCAGTGCAACAAGATCAAAATGATGAAAGTTTATTTTTTCACAAAAAATAGTACTTTGAACTTCATTAATTACTTTCACGTGGGTAAACTTCTAAATATATACCCGGCTGCATTGAGGTGCAACAAAGATAATATAAATCGTCATTGGAGTGCAACCAGGTTAAGTGGGATTATACACACGAAAAACTGATCAGCCTTAGTGCTTGACAAGAGGGCTCCGGGATCTCCAGAGTAAGACACCGGAGCTTCAGCGCCACAGAAAACAGTACGTATATTCTGTGTCAGCACTGTGCTACGGTTTTTCTCTGCGGCTGTCTTTTGGAGGGGCCGAGACAACACGCAGTTGCCTCAGCCTCTCAACCCGCGACAACGCACCAGTATTTCTGGTCTCATCTAAACACAGACGTAAACAAAACAAAGTGCAGAAACCCATGCAAGTTTCAGTCAAAAGCTAAGCGCCGTCAAAGTGCAGACAAGCGTGACATATCGTGCGTCGAACGCAGACCGATCCTGGAGGGAAGACCGAATGGACTATAGGGATCGATAGATAGTTAAAAAAAATCGATATTATTATGCTATTTTCTCTTATTAATTGCGATTATCGTAATAAAAAAAATGCGTAATTGTGTTTTTGTTGTTTTTCAAGCATTGATGTGATTTTTTGCACATTTATTATACTTGGGGGTTGAAAGTGTCATAGAATTTACTCAAGTCTTTTTTTTTACGCTTTCTGAGGGAATTTCCACGAAAGTAAAATCGTCCTGCAGCTACTTAAAAATAAATAAGGAATATAATTATGAAGTTAATAGAAATTTTTTTGAAAATTTTTTTTCCTTCTGTGCTTGCCACATCCACTTTATTTTTATCCTAAACAAAACCGGCGATACAGATCACTTACCGAAACATCGATGTACTATCATCCCTCGGACAGCCGTGACGAGGGGAACGTCACTAACATCGTCCGGGATTAACTCACTTCTGTTTTGTTTATACCAATTCATTTATAAAGAAAATGCTTGCTAAGATTGTAATGACAAAAGGACATGTACTCGTACCTACATAGGCTTTTAGTAGTATCTTGTGATAGTATCCAGTAGTTTTATACTTTCCAGTAATCCATTCAAATTAGAAACTAATACAATAACAGTAACTTTTTTTTTAATAAACCTTTTGGTATCTATTAAAAATAAAATGTATTTTCATTGTTACGAAAATGTAGCAGAAAATATAAATTTAGAAACAATTCCAGTGGATTCTGATGCAAGTGTCCACAGTTTCTGCAAAATGTTCTAAACTAATAAATTAGAAGAAAAAAAACAAGAAGAATGCCAAAGAGGAGGCCCAGGTTCAGCAGCGCATCGATTGTGGCTCAAAAGACTGTGTGGTAAATGTCAATCTCATCTGTCAATTGTTTTGGTCAATTTGATATTATGACTGTCAATAACCACTCGTTGTATTCTCCCCTTAAACCTTCAATCTTTTTGACTTTGTAACACGATCCCTTTACTTTCATTCAACGAATAACAATACAAATTCATTTAAGGTTTTATTTAAAAAAAAACCTAAATCTAAGTGATTTCGTTATTGAGATTTTGAATGATGCATTACAAAATATCACAAAGAAGTAGAGCGTCAAGGAAAGTGGCACAAGGCTATAATAATTTAATTACAACCCCTTATTCCATGCAATATTAATTTGCCCAGTATTACACCTCAACCCTTGCACGGCAACCCCTCACTAAATCAGAACAATTTGCCGACTAAATAGCGGGACAGAGTCGACAGGGTATAGACGGGACGTAAGCAAACAAGTTCAATATCGCGGAAAGAACAACAAGGCGAGACGTGACAAATGACATGCAGGTGTCACGCGGTGTTATCGGCGTGCCACAGCTGCCGTACTGTCGCGTGATTGTAAATATTTAATGAAACTTAGTCTTCTATATGAAATATTAAGTATAGATTTTTCTTTAAAATGTGTGACGGATGCATTGAAAAATTTACTCATTGAAAATCGTAATTTAATGCTTAGTTATTCCATAAGAGCGCATTAAACTGGATTTTTGGCTTTCTGAGTGATTTTATCAACCAGAATGATCTATAATTATAATCATTTTAAGTAACCTTTATCATTTTAAGCAACCTTCGTAAAAATAGATCTGTATTTATTATTGAAAAAAGAATAGACTAAAAATTTGAAGAAAAAAAAACTCTACAATATTAACATTACTTCCAATTTACAAAAAATAGTTTTTCGTATAACTCCCGGAGGAAAAGTTTGAGAGTTAATTTTGTTAAATTACTCATATATAATAAAAAAAAAAAATGTTATTGTTTCCTTGTTTTAAATTCGTCTACAATTAAGGCTTTATTTTTTTGTTTTATGCCCGAAAATCCAGTTTTTACATCCAGATATATAATCTGGGCCATTTCAAGGCCAGAGTGAATAGGTATCTTATAAGTCTGAGTGCTTCATCTTCAATCACATCGTTGCTTACCAACATGAGAGTTGGTGGCCAAAGCCGGATTTATCAGCGATAAAAAAAATGATGCATTTTGTAATACGGCTTTTATAGCACAGTGCTAATTATAGCTGAACGTAATTTGAATGAAATTGGTATGGAGTCAGATTATACCATGGATCACTACATAACACTACTTTTCTCCCGGGAAAATTCACGGTTTCTCTAGGATAGCTGGTGAAACCGCGAAGCTTAGCTAGTGATGATGTAAAAATAAATACCTAATGGAAAATTTGAAAAAAAGGTTTAATTTATTGAATAAAAATATCGTGTGCTTTATGGCGCTTGCAGACAATGTGTAGTACAAGTAGCAAGTACAAGTTCCAAGTAGCTACTATGCATCATCCACATCGTTTTGCTTAGTGCAAGTGGCAGTAGAAGCCGCTACCACTGCCACTTGCACTAAGTAAAACGATGCGGACGATGCATAGTAGCTATTTGCGATTGTACTTGCTACTTGTAATACACATCGTCTGCAAGTGCCTTAAAGCACACGATATTTATTGCTACTTGTACTACGCATTGTCTGTAAGCGCCTTAATACTCAATATCCTTTATAGTTCCGTTTGTTTACAATTTTTAAAAAGATAGCAATAAGGTACGGTAGTCAATTAATAAAAAAGAACAACAGGGTTGACGTGACAAATGACGTGCGCGGTGTCACGCAGTAGTGTTATCGGCACGCCACAGCTGCGGGATTGCGACGGGATTGTAAAAATAATTTCGATATGTTGTTATTTTCCAGTATTTATGATCCACTTATTTAGAGATCCGTTGTGAAAAAGATCTTATAGAATAGATATTGAAAAGGATTGGCAGCAAAGGTCAAAATCTGATTTTGGAATAACTTGATAGAAAGAAACGTTAGCCAGTAATCATTTTGTATTTACCCGTGAATCTGTCGTGACATCTCAGCGTGACAAATGAAGTAGGTATCAAACTGTCACGTGGCGTTATTAGCACGTCGCAGGTGGTGTAAACCTAGTGGAATAGGTTACCCGTATTAATGAACGGTTAAGCTTCGAGATTTCAATTGGAAATTCCAGGTTTGAGACAACAAAGATAGGTGGCTTAGTAGATTTTGATTAGTTTTGAATAGTAAGTAGTAGCTGTACACAGTACACAGTCCTGTAGACAGACAGTCTTAATAAACATTATGATTAATTATTAATCGAGGATAGAACACTCAAATATCTACCGCTATGTACAATTAATACAAATTAAATAGGCTACCTATTTAAGGCCGTGTGCGTTAAAGCTTGTTTTGTAGAGATTTATTCGAATAATTAGGGTACAAATTAATAAGAAATTACTTATCACGTTATGCGGACGAAGTCCTTTACAGGTGAGGTTTAAAATAATATATACATACACGCATGAATGTATCACAATGTATATTTATAGTATACATAATATTATTAATAAAAAATTCTTTTTTTTCAAGCTTTTTCGTAACATTAACATTTTTGCGATATGTAAACATTTTTTCTTATGTTTATCGGGTTCATCATTATCATCATCATTTCAGCCGTAGGACGTCCACTGCTGGACATAGGCATCCCCCATTGATCTCCAAAAGGGCCAGTTGGAAGCGGCCTGCATCCAGCGTTTCCCTGCGGTCTCTTTTAGGTCGTCTGTTAGGTTTATCGGGTTAAATAATACGTGATAAGTCCCGATAAACATTTAAAACATGTTATCGGTTTAAGTTCCGATAAACATTTTGAACACGTTTTTCGTATCTCAGCAAATCTTTCATTTGATACCCATATCATGATGGTAGATAAGAAAATTTTGTCCGCCATCTTGGGGAGTCTGCCATATTGAATTTATTGTGACGTCATTTCACTTTTCGTATTTTTCTCAGCAAACTCTTTCATTTCATACCCATATCATGGGGGTGCATAAAATATAACTGGTCCGCCATCTTTGGGAGTCCGCCACATTGTAATTTAGAATGACGTCATTTACCTAACCATGCACTGTCATTCAAAAATAACCGTGTATGCAATATTTCAGCTCAATCGGTAGGGATTTATGTTTTAAAATTCAATTGGATGATTTGACCAATAACTATATAGACTAGGCTAGGCAAGACTATATAGGCAAGTAAAATAAAAAACTTGCAATAAATGACTTTGGTTTCCTAAATTTCCCGTCGCCTTTGCTTCAGTATCTTTCTTGTCTTGTCGTAGTTTGATAGAACCAGTCAAAGTTAAATAAGTAATGAAAACACAATTTGAGACAAAACAAAAAACCGTTTTCACAACCATTCCAATTTCGAAGTCGCAATAAGCATTTAAAAAATGTTCCGCTTGGAATTCGAAAAGTAATTTTAACAGCCATTTGCAAAGTAAAGCGTGGGTAGGTAATTAAAATCCCAAATGAGATTTACTTATCGCAAATAAATAATTTCGAATGAAAAGGAAAGCTTTTGCAGCGCTTGTAAATTAACATGTAAATTAAGAGACTCGGAAAATGGGGTTTTTCTTTGACATTAGGCGAGTGAATTAGGGAAAGGTATTCCTCCTGGTCTTACAGTGCCTATATAACTTCGGTTTGTGCATTCAAAGAACCATGTTTTCATATCACATATACTGGATAAAGCGGAAAGGGTATACTAAGCCGAAAGGGGTCCATAGTACCCATCATTATGAACAACTTTTACTATGATGCAACTCAGAAATCGCGAAAAAAATATCAGCTGTTTCATAGAAAACAGTCATTGACACTCGACAAAATGTATGGAGCGATGGTGGCTGAGTGGTAGGATGTGCGCCTTGAAATCTGTCGGCACCCGGTTCGATCAATAATTTATTATGATTTCCCGGCTCCATTATAACAGATCCTCGTTACCAAGCCCTCGAGTTTGGGATCCTTTGGTTTGACGAGTCACACATAGAGACGGGAAGCGGAATCTCATGAGAGATAATAAGTCTGAGGAGTCTAACTTACATTTTTGTATTTCCTGTGGATGTAACGCAGTTACAGAACATATCCTGGTAGATGAAAAAAAGTAATCGGACTAATCGAATAATCGGGTAATCGAAGAGTGCTAAAGGAAAAATTAAACGTGATTAAAAGTAGTAAATAGCCATAGATAACAAAAAATTCAGCACAGCGCGGTGACGTTCTCTTCTATATTGTAGATAAGCTTGACGCCTGATGGTTGGAAAGTCACGGGCGCCCGCATGCCATTTGTCAACCGGAGGCGACGCAACATTATCTCGCAACTCGACGCAGACTGACGTGCCTGATATACTTTCATGCGAGATTGATTGTGGAACAGTCGCTTTATATATGTTTATTAAAATAACGTGGTAAAAATATAATAATCTTTAATTGGCATCATAGCTAAGAACAGATTCGATCAAGCCAATTGAAAAAAAAATTGGTTCAGCCGTTTCGTAGCTATATGACGACACAGACAGACACATAGATACACACGTTAAACTTATTACACCCCTTTTTTTCCATCCTTTTGCAACGGAGCCTAAAAACTAGGAATCAGGTCAATGCTCAAACCACAAATAAAGATTTTTTACTACCTTTGTTTTATGCGTCCTGTATCTCGTTTGCGCATTTCATAATTTTTTACGATAAACGAAATTATTGAATTAATATACTTAATTATGTTTTTCATAATTAAGTATATTACCACCACACGCAGGGGTGGCTTTGTTGCGAGCCATCGGTGATTGGCAACACCGTGTACCCCGATTCCATGAGGCTAAATAAGATCCAGGCCCTTGGCTTGCTTTAACCGGCTGTCTGGGGGTGGAAACCGCAAGAGCTAAGAACCTAAGCTCCAGAATGGAAAGCCACGAGTAGCGTTTAGTGAAATTACAACACATCTCACGACACCCTAATTAAGCCCTCCACGCCAATTTTGCCCCTTAGCACCAATATAGGGCAGCTTTTATGGGAGGGCCATTTAATGGGTGGCCTGCCACAATATTTTGAAATGAGGCATAATTGGCAGGTTCCGTACCTCATACCACAAACCAGCTCAACACCATCAAGTACTCGCCATAATAGCCCAGAATTTTTGATGCTTTGGGACTTTAACTTTGATATATTACGAATTTTGACAGATTTGGTATATATAAAGGTGCATGCGAGGGGCGCCGGTCTGCATCAGATATCGTGGTTCTACGGTGTGAGTATAGCGGCCGAGGAGAATGAGACATCGCACGTACATTGACACAGTTTTTATTCCGTTGCACTATGATTAATAAATACAATATCAAATTACTTGAAAATTACTTGGGAACAAGGTTTTTCGCCTAGTAACGAACGCTGCCACTCCTCCAACCACCAACTCCAAATTCAAAATTGCGCTCCACCGAGCCTCGCGTGTCCGCGCGCCACCGCTAGCGCATCTGCTGGACGGTATCCCAACTCGCTAAACGCTGATTGGTTGCCAACGACACATCCGCAACCAATGTCAGCAGGGTAAGTAACTGTAGCGTTGCACCAGTGATGGCGCCACCTCCATCACTAGTCCACCAAAACTAGCCTAGGTGACGCCAAACTAAATAATCTAAGCCTTAAAAATATCGACGCACCGACATACTTATATAAGTTCTTTCGCGCTGTATGGCAAGCCCTGATGTCAGAGTTATAAAAGCCTTTGATATAGGTAGTATTAAAGACACACAACCCGGAACTATAATTTAACGCGTCATCACTAAAGTTGTATGTGTTTGCAGTCACCTATTCGAAGACTGACCGTGTCGTCTTTTATTCAATTTCAGTAATAAACCATTTTATCAGACCTATTGGAAGTATGATTTATTTCCACCCTTTGCAATAGCAAATTACGTTCTTACCAAGCTGCCTTATCAGTTTTGCGATAAAAACTTCACAGGCGCTCTCGCTGCGGTCGCTCGCTGACAAATTAAATTCCTTCCTCTTGAAGAAGCAGTGAAATACATCAGACGTGGCTGCGTTGTGAACAAACTTTCTTATTCGTACCTGGTTTTATTGGATATCACGTATCTTTTCCTTGTTAAGATCAATGAGTTGAGTTTTAATATAAAAACTGTTTCAAAACTGGTTGGAGAGCTAACGTACCAATATTGTTAAAAATTTTACGTGCGTATTTGATAGAAAAATACGTGTAAGTCAGGCTTTGCTTGAAAAGTTAGTCAAAAAAATTAGGTGGCGTACTTAGATTAACTACACAGAGATGGTAAGTTTCCAAACAACGCCTTCTCAAAACGTAAGCTACAAATTCGCTTAGTAGCTTACGTTTCGATTGGTATTTTAAACGATTTAAGCAAGAAAATTAATGGATTACCTGTGAAATGCCACACCATAACTCTTATGCTGCTTTTCTGATTTGTTGTGGTACGATTTCACCGCGCAAATTGTCATAGTAATGTTTTTTTTTTTTTTGGAGCCATATATGAGACCATTTGAATGGCTTAAATTTTGCGAATGTACTTGGTTTCTTTGTGTAGTTATTCTAAGGTGGCGTACCTATTTTTCCACCGACGTCAAATTAATGAGAAGGTAATTTTTTAAACATACCTAATATTATCTAAATTTGTACCGAAATTACAACATTTCAAACAAGGTATTGGTCCTGCGTCTACCAATATACAAAACGGTACGGCACGATACTAAGCAGGTCAAACTCTTTTACTATGGGCCCAAAGAAATTTTGTTAGTAATTTTTCCATAAAACAGCTACAACATTTTTTGCGGTTTCGTTGTTGGTCCCAAATGGATTAACAATTGATTTGGACATAGGTCTGAGGAGGGGTGTCCTCCACAGACCTATATCCAAGTAGACGCAAATAAGTCATGCGAACGCCACAACATCACGAGTCACGTTGTTGAACCACAATGAATATTAACACTCGAATAATGCTGGCAATAGTCCCGCGAAGATAAATTTATCCGCCTGTCGGGAAATGGACCATTTTTCACGGCACCTAACGCTAGGTGTCACACGAACTGCGAAGGAGGTGCAGTGGAAAGAGACAAGTATGAAATCTTTGGCCTTTTACTTCGTTCCTTCAAAAGAATCAAGAAAAATTTACCACTTTTTTATTAGGTATATTGTTGTAATTTGAGTTTAATTTTAAAAGTTGAAGAGTTCTGTTACTAGTCACGAAGTTTACTTTTCTTTGATTATATCAGTTTATACTTGTATACTACCACAAAATACAATGAGGTCGTCCAAGTAACCAAATAAACAGTTATTATCACGCCTTCCAAAATGGTTGAAGCAATTTCTACGCAGCTAGTTATTTTGCTACAGGCACTCGAGTATAACACAATTATAACTTGGTAATGAACAGAAATTTGTCACCGACTCGCACTTAGCCATTATTTATTATTTGTTGTTATACTTTAGAGTGTGCACTATAATCGTGCCTAGTTTGACGCTTGTACATATTATCGTTTTTACATTAGAGCGAACACAAAAATACGTTAAAAAACACGTTTGTTGTACAGGGGTTTAATTTTAACTTTTTAACTTTTTTTATTATTTGTTAGTTAATCCGCCGTAATATTACATATTCTGTGAAAATTTTAACTGGCTATCTATCACGGTTTGAAAGATATAGCCGTTAATAGGTAGGACAGACGGACAGACAGACAGACAGCCAGACAGACATCGTAGGCTTAATAGGATCCCGTTTTGTCCTTTGGGTACGGAACCCTAAAAATCAACTTCAGTCACATACATTGTACTGTTTCCCTCCACTGTATCCTAAGGCTAGGTGTCACACGCGAGCTACGAAGATGCCGTTACTTACGTACGACGTGAGTGGAATACAACAAGTACGTAACACGTGCGCCGTCGAATTAGCTTTAGCTTTCTTTATATTGCTGTTTGTTGTTTCATTAGGAATCAACAGGCGGAGGTCTCTGGGCGGTTATGATAGTGTTTATTGCGAAAACTGAAACAATTTCCCGAGTGTTGAGGGTGTGACTGAAAGTTGGCTATAAAGGCTACGATATAATAATAAAAGCTTTGTCTTTGCTTTAAGATAGATAATAACACTACATTGCGCATACCAGTAACAACAATTACATACCGATAGCTGAGATTTTTTATCTATACTAATATTATAAAGAGGAAAGATTTGATTGTTTGTTTGTTTGTTTGTTTGCATTGAATAGGCTCCGAAACTACTGAACCAATTTGAAAAATTCTTTCACTGTTGGGAAGCTACACTATCTCCGGGTAACATAGGCTATAATATATTTAAAAAAAAAAATAGGGATCCTTACTAAAACTCCAATAAGGTAACCCAAGGTGTAGTAAAATAAGTAGTAGTGTAGTATCATATTATCAGCCATTAAATGTCCACTGCTGAATAAGTTCTCTCTCTTAGAGAGGGGTGTAGCCTAGAACCCCTGAATATAACTATCAGGGAACACCATTCAGGCAGTGCAGTCCACAGACTAGATATAGAGCTTGTGTCAGAAGTGGTGGCTTTAAAAAAAAAATTAGTACCTTGTACAATAAAAATATACTCATTTTTTTACTTCGGTCATTCTATCCATTCTTGGTTACTTAAGTTTCATTTTCCTCATCCATTTACCTCTTTCATGAAATATAACGCAATTGCAGTACAGTCATGAAATATTATCTCGCCTCGCACACATGGCTGTAAGTGCTAAGCACAGCGTATAAATTGGCGTAAGTGCCTATAGAGATGTGTTTAACCGGCAATTTTTACTCTGGATAACAATTGACAATTTATGACAATTGGATAATTTGATGAGATTAACATTGCATATTTTTGCTGTAGTGATGTATCCTGCTTGTTTCATTTTGTAAAGACATGTTGTGAGCTGAAATTTTTTATTTTGCACTCTCTGCTTTTTCCTTGATTATGTGAATTTTGTAAGATAACACGTAATATAATATCGGATATATTTAACAGAGTGTGTATTGAATCTGCGAGAGCTAATTCCCTGCTGCTTTTTCTACCAGACGGCAAGGGTGGGCATGAAAAGTTGACACCGTTTCATGGTTGATATTTCGAAAACCCGTACGTAGATAAATACAAAAAAAATTAAAACATAACAAAGTCATGTGAAAATTAGAAGTAGAATATAGCCATTCTAGCCTACCATAATTTTATCCGACGATTCAAATCAAAAACGACGTTATTGTATTTAACGTGTATGTATGTATATTATGTTTTCACCTAAGCGCCTCAACCAAATTTGATAAATGTAATGTCAATAAAATTCCCTAGATGTCCCAGCATCTGGCAATGGGATGGTTACTGAGTAGGTGACATTTTTATAAATACAAGATAGCGACAGGCGGTGAGAATGAATATTTTATTGTCTCATATTATTCGTAATGTAACCTAAACAAGACTGAATGAAATTAAACGTTTGTAATATAAGATCTGACTAAAATACCATTGGCAGATTTTAATCTATTCAGTTATTTAAAAAAAATTGCATCGTATTTCAAAAATTTTAGCGACGTATATCTAAATTAAATAAGTTTAAAAAATCATTTGATAATTTTATAGTAATATAGGAGACTGACAATGACAAAGAATCTTCGTCAGTGGGTAATAAAAGAGATATGAAATAAACAAATCCGGCATCCGGCCAAACCTGGTAGAGGTCGGATAAATTCCTCACTAATTACTTAAGTCGCCACTGTTATTCCAGGTTGGAAAACAATAGGTAGGTAACAAAACGAATGTTCTACGTTGATATCGCTTCGGTGTGGTTTCAGCCACCGTTTGAAATAATATGCATTACCGGTCACCGGACGGTGAAATATTTTCATTTGTCCGTTTTAATCTCGGTGGCATTACCAGCAATGATTATGGCATTATTAATTAAGTTTTAAGAGCTAATTTCAACGTTTAATTATGAGCTTATATTTAATTTGCAATGTTTGTTAGTTTGTTTATTTGTTTAGATCAAATCTTGCAAGCTGAATTAGAACCAGTTCCTCCTGACAGATTTTGCTGAAATAAGCAAATTACCCAATATTGTAACAATTGCATAAATAGCCGTGAAAATAAAAATAAAAACTTAAAAATTAGAAGCTTCATATAAATAATAAATTTTTTAAAATAAATATTTTAGGGTTCCGCACCCAAATGTTAATAATTTAATTACGCCTTGTCATTAAAATATTAATCGAGTAGAAATTCACGAAAACCATAATATCGAAGTGGCTTGTTAACAGATTTTCATACCAGCAACCGCATTGTTTCCCGTCGTTATTTAATTCAGGAAAAAAGGCCCGCGCAAATATTTTAAACCGATGACAAAGGCGATGCACTGAAAATGTCATGCGACCGCAACGCGAAACCAATTAAGCGTATATCTGGCTATAATTTCTGGGGTAGGGCGATAAAATATTATCGAAATACAGGAACGGTGGAGTCGAAAATATAAATTAAAGCTTATTTTGTAACTTGGAAAAGCTTAAAGGTTGTAAATTCTTCTCATTTAGATACACTTCTTTAATATCATACATTTGTAATTAAGGATCTAGGAAAACATCGTGAAGAAATCGGTATGTCTAAGAACTTCAAAGAGTTCAAAGACATAATGACAACCTTTGTTGTCCTGTTGACAACCCTCTGTGTTTGTGTGTGTGTGTGTGTGTGAGAGAGAAAAAAGCCTGTGTCCCAGCAGTGGATGCTGATAATGATGATGTAGTATCAAACCGAAAAAAGCCTTTTAAAACTATAGATGTTTAAAAAGATATTATTGGCTTCTGTCCTATAACTAAGTCATCATCATCATCATCATTTCAGCCATAGGAAAAAAAACAATAAAAATATAACTGTAATAACAGGTATTGCCCTACTCAATAGCGTCCCTGTTCTAAGTCATCACTAGGGTGGATACCACATGCGGAAATATGACAAAAATCGCGTGGAGACCAGACGACGCTAATTTAATTGTCGCCGGTCAGACTTGATCAGTGTTAGGCAGATCAACGTGAAATCTGATATTTGCGGGGGATAGCCAATTTTCTTCCCGGCCTAATGGATGAGGGGAGGATGCAATTATTCATGCTAACGACGCGTATGGTGCCGATGTCACTTGTTTTTACACAAGATGGAATGGAGCACTCTCATACAAAGTAAGTACTAGTGGAGGCTTAAACGAAAATAAAATGAATGGACGGGCCATAACCATAGAACTTGCTCAGTAAAAACGAGTTAAAACCGTCGGACATACGAGTATACTTAAACACCTAATTATAACCATGTACAGTACATTTGTTATAAAAAAATATAGCGGTTTTTTGTTGTGTATTTACATTTCGGAAAAGCACACGAAGGCATGTCAGATGTTTCGTTACCATGTAACAATAGACTTGTATCGCACTTGCAAGCAACCTCAGACTGACGAAGTGAGCGCCGGCGCTTATTTTGTATTCTTCGAAAATGCGCTTCTGCGCCCGTCCATTCATTTTATTTGGTCGAAGAGTGGAGGTATGGTTTTTATCCCAGATCAGAAAAACAAGTAGATATCATACACATTACAATATCATATAGCCATCAGCCAGTATAAGTCTACTGCTGAACAAAGCCCTTCCTCTTAGGGGTGTTGCCAGAACATCCACGCTTGGCAGGCAGCTTGAGGGTCGCAGTACGTTCACCGTGTACTAATAGGACGCTGCTGCTTACTCTCCGATGTTTCTAATCGCAGTTTTAGCACATATCTTGGTCCGGGATTAGGGAGATATGCCTTTGTGCAATTATTGTTCGTGTTCAAATTTCTTCGTGTCACCCAGTTATTTATACCGCTGTAAGTACGGCACGCTTACTCATTTTTCATGCCCACTAAAAAACCTTTTCAAATGCACCTTTGTAATTTGTTTGGTCCTCTTTGAAACAACAGATGAACGCGATTTTTGCATGGAAATTGTTAGGAGGCCAGAGAGCATAGCATATTTTTCAATCCTGAAAAAATAATATTGCTGAGTAATTGTCCAAGCAGGTGAATCTCAAGGGTCAGATAGTGGTAAATAAAACGTTTGGGCAGCGACTCTCCTGATAAGTGATGAAAATTTCGAGAATGGTGTATATCGATCTAAAAGAAATATATTCACAGTAGCTAAAAATATTGTAAACTATAGAATCGGTTCAGTGGTCAACAATTTACAACCGGATTAGATTTACATGCAAAGTTTGAAATCGATATGACAATTAGAAATAGTTTCAAATTGTCTTTCAAGATTTGTTTACTAAGCTATTAGGAGAGTGCTAAAATGAATCAAAATCAAAATTATCTAAATCTTTGCGTGCGGTATTTATTTATTTATTTATTTATTTCAAAGGAAGACCAACAGCCTTAAAAATATAACAATCTTAATAGATCCAGAAGCTAATTACAGGTCCTTGCGGATAAAATTTTAAAAAGTAACAATTTTATTGACATTACGCAGTTACACTATAAGCATTTGTCGAAAAAAATAAAAATTATATAGCAATAGGCTTAAACAAAGAATTCCCTAGTCAACAGCTGCCTAACCACCACAGCGCTCATGCAGAATAGATCCAACCCTAAGCGCTTATCGATAATAATGGTATAATTATACGAGTTGAAATGCTATAAAGGTACATGTCCTCAAATAATGTACAAATATAAAAGGCTATGTGTGTATGTATTTATGTACTATAGTTGCACCCCGCGGTTTCACCCGCATAGTGATGAAAAATGGTGATGATGATGATGAAAAGTAGCTTATGTCACTCTCTGGCTCTTAAACTATACCCATGCAAAAAATCAGGTTGATCCGTTGTTCCGTTGCAACGTGAAAGAGGAACAAACATCCATACATACAAACTTTCGCGTTTATAATATTAGTAGGATATTACCTATAGACTCTGAGACGGCTGGACCGATTTTGATGACATTTTCAGTAATTCTCAGATTAGCCCAACGAGTGATCCTGTGAAGTTAGGTAGCGATCGGATCAACAGGTATATTGTTTTTTTAATATCTTCCCTACAAAAAAATAACAAACACTGAAGCTATTCTATTCTCAACACAGATATACACAACAGATCTGTGATTCTCAAAGCACTGAAGCACAGATATAGATCTGTGCACTGAAGCTTATATAATTATTGACAATAGACAGAAAAAAAAAGTCATTGAAGTCAAAGGAGGTTGCTGTCGCTAACAAGGAGGTTGTTTTAAGGAGCGAGTGAAACCACGGGGCGCAGCCTTTATAAACCTTTAAACACTATTAATTTAAAAGTGCCTGTTAATTACTATAGATAAAATACGAGTACTTAACAATTTAAAGTCAGATCTGCAATTAAATTGGGACACGCAATCAAATTGTCAACTCATTACAGTTGTGTGCAGTTTTAATTGCAGTTATCATCGAGTGAATAAATTGCTTTTCAAATTTGGATGAACTTTATTTTAATACTATGCATCAGTGACTCTTGTGATGTTTGGGATAGGCACTTGATGCAATAAATTTAAAATATAGGCTCGACTAGAACAAAATAAACTTGTAGTAGTTTAAAACCTAAAAATATAATATATGGACCTTTACGAATATCATAAAAGCTAAAGTAACTAAGTCTCCCGTCGGTATGTTTGTTCACTTTTCACGACTAAACGGCTAGGCTGATCTTAACGAAATTTGGCAGGATGAGAGTGTACATCAGTGGCGCGGACATAGGGTACTTTTGTTACAGAAAATGTAGAAAAACTGGAAAATTGCAGGTAGCACCGCGGGATTCAACTAGTATAGAAAAACGTTATTTTGAAAATTGACACGCATAGCACCGACTTAGCAGCTTAAATTGACAATTATTATTTAATTTAGCCTAGGTGTTTGCCAAAAATGGCTAACAAGCAGTGCTCTTATCGGGTCTGTTCGCATCATTTAGCTGTATTGATGCATCACCTCGTGGCTGCACCGTCAACTCCATGACTTCCAATTGTTTGCATGCGTGATACTGTTGCGGACAGCTCTGACAGTTTATAATGGGGACTGCGAAAAGAATGTTTGGGTAAATTTTATGATGTAAATAAATATTCGAGTTGAAATGCTTTCATTATAAATACTTCAATAAAACCCCCGATTCCATCAAAATATACGTTATAAGGTAAATTAATCCAAATTATTTGTCTGCTAGGTACGCAAATTGAAACTAAATTACTGTTTTTTTTCGTCCAGTTTGAAAATAGTATTAAAATAAAATTTTGTTTTACAAATATTTTTTACTAGTTTACCAATACCAAAGAGTTATATCGCCATGGACCAAAACACTTGAAATATAATCTATTGAAAAAAAAAAACTTAACACATTAAATAAATTTTGTAATACAAAAAAACTAAAAACAAGTCATGGAAAGTAAGCAGTTTTTTTATTTTTTCCTTCTATTTCATTGAAGTTTCGGCCAAACATCTTGTCTCGTTATAGCCAGTGCTAAGTGAAATATGATTTTCAAGTGTTCGATATTATCAAGTATGAGTAGACAATCTACAAATAAGTCAAATTCAACAGTTCAAAGTCAGTCACAGTCGAGTCTAAGTCACGCGCGTCACACACCCCAGAAAAGTGGTGGAAACTTTGAAGCTTCTAGATAATTATGAAGATTTGGATACAACACGAAAAGACACGTCACTGCATTATATCTGCAAATAATACAATTGCCAAGACATGATTTTTCCACGTTTCCACCACGTTCCTATTTCAGGTAAGACGTGTTTACCATTTTCGACCACACCGTCACTTAATTTTAGGGAAGCTTTGGCCAAGCACGTAACAACCATATAAAAAGTAAAAAACTCATTTTCTAGCATGTTAAATCAAATGTATTTAATGAAAAATTTCTTTTTGAAACCTAGATTTTATAAAATTTGTGATCTAAACGGTGTGCTGATCAAAATAAGCCCAAACACTGCCAGTCTACTATTATCCATCGAGGAGTGCTGTTGTCCACCGTCACCATCATCAGATCAGCTCGCTGTCACCATAATATAATATTGTATTGTCATCGGAAATTGACAAGTATGCCAAATTTTAGCTCGTTCCAACACCGAGAAGAAGTTCAAATTTTGACAGACACCAGGGCAGGTGAAACCATTATTTTTTTTTACATTTGAGCTGCTGTCAAGGCATTTTTGTAAGTTATTTTCTCTGTTCTGTGGGTGAAACTCTGTGGTGAAACTAAATAAAAGCTTGTAACAATATAGATTGTAGACGTAATATTTAGAGGTACTTACTATGTATTTTATTGTTTAAAGATTTACGGGCAGCTCTTGTCCTGATTATGAAATGTGACAGCTACATGTTCCATATTTTGAGCAACAGCCTACGGCGCGGAGACTAGAGTGGATGTTGTGAAAGCTGCTGGTAGACAACAATCTGTCTTAACTGTCGAGAACTGGAATAAACTGCTTAGAAATTAGAATAATATTATTTCAAACAAGAGATTGCCTATCTATGCTATTTCACAGTTGTGTTCTAAAAGGAAAATGAAAACAAGTATTCGCAAATTTCAGAATATAGTCAGTGCTCTGCGGGAACCTGCCACAAGATGGCAATCTCTACACTGTTTATGAATTGTAATTGATTTATTTTAGTTAAATACTAGTGAACTCATCATAGATAGTAAACTCATCATCTATTATGTTGATTGATCTTCAGTAAAATACAAATAGAAAAACTTATGAGCTATTGTAACATGTGGTGGCCTTATCGCTAACTGCGATATCTTCTAGGCAACTCTTGAATGGAAAAAAAAACTCAGAATAGATAGACGTAAAAACACTTTTTTGATATATTATGTTTTTTTTGTTGCTTTATTGTTCCTTAATAGATAAAGATTAAAAAGTAGAGTTTTTGATTAAGAGTGTCATAAAAAAAGTGACAGTACAAAAAATCATTGGACAGTAATAGGCTTGCGCTTTATCGCCACCCTGCCTAATATTAAGCGATGATGTGGCGTACAACTGCACAGGCTTGCTTAGAAGAAACCGATTCATTTGCGACTGAAAGACAATATGATTGTAGCTATCGGGGAACACCAATTCAAGTAGCGTTCCCACATTAAAAAACATATTAGCAACTATTATTATGCTTTCAAATATTGTATAAAATAATTAGAGTCTATTAGAGGTAGATAAACCTACTAGCAATTTGAACAAACTTTAATGCAATTGAACAGAATCGCCAACCCAACTTTACTGCTACTGCAAGTTAGTGCAACAAAGTCGAAACCGTAACACGACAAAGTAAGTGATTGCTATCTGCGACGGCTACAAACCGAGGGATTTCACATGTCAATTGGAATGAGTGAGATGCGTGCGAGCAGAAAACTCGATTTGCAAGCGCTGGGGGGCTCGTATCACTGAGTGTCACTAGCAGTTAATGTTGAATGCAACATGTACCCTTTTATTTTGGCTGTTGACCGCAGATCTGCTTTTGTAAAATTTTGTGGTATGAAAAGAGAAATGAATAACGTTGACAGAAGACCGTCTTATGACGGGTGACGGTCTCTTTTAGGTCGTCTGCCCCTTTTGTGGGTGGACGTCCTACGCTGCGCTTACCAGTCCGTGGTCTCCATTCCAGAACCTTTCGGCCCAATCGGCCATCTGTTCTGCGTGATATGTGCCCTGCCCACTGCCATTTCAACTTACTAATCCGGTGGGCTATGTCGGTGACTTTCGTTCGTCTACGGATCTCCTCATTTCGGATTCGATCTCGTAGAGAAACCCCGAGCATAGCCCTCTCCATAGCTCGTTGCTGCCATTTTATTCTGTATTATTAAGTAAATCTGAAAGCCTTCAAATCGGATTAGATAGACAATACCGCGTCACTCGTACCTACAATTTAATAGTAGTTAATAGTTTAAACCAGAGTTGTACGGCGAGAAGTAATCTTGTTACTCTTGTTAGCTAACAACCTGCAGGGGAAGGGCTCGCTATAAAGTTAGGGCAATTCCCTTTACTTAGTGCGCAAGTTTCTCTACCTACTTTATCTATAGTTAGCATTGATGTATTACGGCTTGTTACATTTGTAAGAAGTTTGGTCAAATTGGATTCGGTTTTGATTCTCTGCGATAGAATCTATAGGTTACTAGCTCAAATTAAACAAACAAAGTAGATATGTAAGGCTGAGTAGCGGGTGCGAACGCATCTGGCTTAAATCAGGCATGATGTCTTTAGTCAAACTCACCCAGCAGACGACCATGTCGCCCTTTTTTGCATGTGGACTATTAGTTAGTTGATTGGTGTCACTGCAAGTTTTTTTGTGTCCGTGAAAAATTAGTAAGTGAGCCATACTTACAGTTTTTGCATTAAGTAGCTTAGCCACAGAAAAGAGAATTTAAATGAAATAAAAATTCTTTTCTGTGGGAGTGTGCTGTGCGAAAAATTGAGACATTCCAATACAAACCATAATTGTACTACTAAGGCATATTTCGCTTGTTTGTCTGAGGTTGCTAGCAAGTTAATCGTGTCATAACATATACTAGAATGGCTAAAATAAATGACAAATATGATTCAGAATAGTAGAAGATCATTGAATGGAATACATTGTTTGATTAACTTATTTAAGAGTCTATTCTTTGTGTGTTCTGAATCTGGCTAGAGGATTTCAACGTTTTGAAAATTAATAATTTTATAATAAAGGCAGAGTTTTTGTGGAACCCTCACTAAGAGGAAGGCTTTTGTTCAGCAGTGGAAATTTACTGGCTGATGATGTGTGTGTGATGTGATGATTTGTGGAAAAACTATATTAAAAACGAATAACTAACTGAAAAATCATTTTAAAACATACTAACAAACTAAAGGAACTAAATGAATACTTACCTAGTTAAACCTCAATTATAGTTTCTGAAGACGCACGAAGCATAGACTCTTAAGTATGCAATCATAATCATATTAAAGGCGTAGATGGACCTTAAGATTCACTCGAGCTGAAAACTAAGCATTCCCTGTTTTTCTAGGACTGTCCCAGAAACAGGATAATGTTTTTCGAGTGCATGTATAAGCCTGGCAAATATTCTATGCCATTTTTAATCGATTCGCAAGGATGCTCTTTTGAAATATTGCTTGATGAAATGCACACGCTGTGTAAGAATTTGTCTTAATTCAGTATTTGCGCAAATAACATATTTCATTACACGCAAATGTTTAGATATGTCCAAGTTCTATTACAGTAAATATATGAAGATTGATTCCACCAAGAGAAAGCTCAACGTTAACTAGCATCTTAACTGACAACTTTGTAAACTTGACAAACAAACCGCTAATATTATAAAGAGAAAAGATTTGTTTGTTTGTTTGTTTGCATTGAATAGGCTCCGAAACTACTAAACCGATTTGAAAAACTCTTTCACTGTTGGGAAGCTACACTATCCCCGGGTAACATAGGCTATATTATATTTTCAAAAAAATAGGGATCCTTACTCCAATAATGTAACCCAAGGTGTAAAAAATAAGATTAACAATTTTGACGTTGCGTGTTTGACAGTTCTAAGACAGGACAACGTCTGTCAGGTCAGCTAGTATAATTATAAAACAAAGTCATGTATGTTATACCATTTGTAACTCAAGAATGGCTGGACCTATTTACATGATCTTTGATTCGTTGGATTCCTCCCCACCCCAAATAGCAGAATAAGTATTAAAACATAAAAAACACGGAAAACGTTTATGAAGAAAATTAATTTTCCCATACTTTTTGTATGAAATGGCAAGAATTGAAGTCTATACATTGACATATTAACACAAAGAAAAAAAAAGAAATTCTAATCTAAGTAAAAAGAGGTTGCTGTCGCTACCAAGGAGGTTGCTTCAAGGAGGAGACATATACGTAACGCGGGTGAAACCGCGGGGAGTAGCGGCGTATTTTATATGGAACAGCAACAATAATTGACGTCTTATACATTGACATAATAGCATCACAGACAAAAAAAAGTCATTTGTCAAAGGGGGCTGCTGTCAACCCCCAATCGCTATCAAGGAAGTGGGTATATATAACGCGGGTGAAACCGCCGGAAGAAGCTAGTGTCTTATAAAGCCGTGTACAGACCTAGCAAATACACGCGAATGAACTAGTTAATGAGGACGTATCAGCAAAGATTCCTTCGCGAGCTCCAGTTCTCGCTGAATGTTGGTATTAAGAACGATATGAGTAAAAGGATCGACTGTGTGTCCACAAAGCTGATCGCTACAACGAGCATCCGATCTCTAGCAACGCATGCACCTGCGTTTTCTTGCTAGTCTGTACATGGCATTATAATGCTACTACACCCAGTAGGTACACTAATGATCAGAATTCTGATAGAAACTAAGGAGAGTATTAATTTGATCAAGTAAGCAAATGCCGTTAAAGTTCGTGGCGTTAGCTATGCTGATTGGAAGAAAGTTAGTTGCGTACACAAGAATTGAAACTGAGACGGTTTGGTCATGGAAGTTATCTATACTAATATTATAAAGAAGAAAGATTTGATTATTTGTTTGTTTGTTTGTTTGCATTGAATAGGCTCCGAAAATACTGAACCGATTTGAAAAATTCTTTCACTGTTGGGAAGCTACACTATCTTCGGGTGACACCTATACCCGTGGCTATAATCAAACCTTCCGTGGTTTTTTGGTGCTACATTTTTGTTAATTGTATATGAACAATGTATTAAACAACAATAAAAAAAAAAAAATAAAAAAAAACTATACCCGTGCGAAACTGGGGCGGACCACTAGAATTAATATATAGAAGGCAGCGAATCTATAATTTAGTAACATGACTCATATAGTAGTAGTAGGTAAAGAAATTGTCAATCTGAAAAGCTCTCATAGTTTATTGTTAAACTTAGGCCTTTGTAGATGATACGCCAGACAATACTTACGTTCTGTCTAATATGTGAGTGCATGGCTAGATGTTACATAACAAAGTACATAATGGTCTTGATTCTTCCCCATTCACTAAACTAAACTAATCAGACTGAAGTAAAATTATCTGCGTTCTTTTTCATTTCAATTTGGTAGAAACGGATGGCAACAACGTGGCAACAACATTAGAGCTAGTTAATATTAGAATATTAAAAATACTGTCTATGAAATGTAAGTTTATTTGCTCTAACAGCTGAAATTACAATGTAAAAACTGATTAAAAGACTTTCTTTTAATATTTTACTGCGGTGTTACGTTCAAAAATGTAATGAAAGTGAACAGAATTTGTAGTTTATATTCAGTTTCTAATAATTTTATTGCAGTTATCAGAGCAAATAAATGCTTGGATAGAGTTTAGTAACAAACTTGTAATTTTTCATAGCATAATTTACTTAGTAACAAACAAGGTACCAACAAAACTCCGCTTAAGTGCTTTCAGGCCTTTCTAACCTTTGCCCTTAGCAAAATAGCCAATTTAATTGGCTTATAATTAATTTGTTTTACATCAAAAGTTCTCTGAGATACTTTCAGTTGGTAGTTATTAACATCACTTAAGATATCGTTGTAGGTTATTAAGAGCAGTTTACTTTATTAAATTTGAATGTTTTCAACGTGGTTTATGTCTAGTCGTCAATTTGTTTTAGTATCCTTTTATTTAATGGCCTTTTAGGTTGGATTTTTGAGGTGGTTTAAACCTTTTTGTAAAATAAGTAGCAGGTACTTCTTTATTAAATAACAACTTTTGTTTGACACCTTATTTTTCTGGTTATATAGCTTTTGAACTGGTCTCAAGGTTACGGTTTGGTTTATTGATCTGTTAGTAGTTATGGTTTGGTTTTAAAAGTATTACATACCACCTTCCATACTCCACAATTAATATCTATCTACTCATCTGAAAGTTGTCTTGATCCATGTTGGGTTATTAAGGGATTGTAATTTCTTATTTCTTATTATAATCTTATTTAATCTTTATTGTCTATACTGACTGATGATGATGATGATGATATAGAATGATGATACAGATACAGTGTACTAAGCTGAAAGGGACCGATTACATTCATCATTATGAACGACTTTTACTATGGGACTAAGTCAGAAATCACGAAAAAATCTAACATTTTGTCGGTGAATGATTGTTTTCTATGGAACAGTTGACATTTTTTCTCAGGGTTGGCTTAGTTAAATTTGTTCTAAATAATGGGTGTTATTTTGGCTTAGTACATCCTTTATCGCGTAACCCTGTACATACGACATTTTACCCAAACTACACTACTGTGGAATTGAGTAAAACCAAACGGCCACACAAACTTACACAATAAATTATGTTAAACATTAGGGTAGTTTATATAAATTGTAACATTTAGTTGAAACATTGTTGAGGGCCGAAGGTTCTTAAATGGAGACCATGGACCGGTAATCGTAACCTAGGACGTCCACTCACAAGATAGACAGACGACCTAAAATAGATTGCAGGAAATGCTGGATGCAGAACGCTTCCAGTCAGCCATTTTGGTGATTGGTGGGGGAGACCTATTTTCAACAGTGGTGGCTGAAATGATGATGATAAATAGAAACATTGTACGTGATAACATTATAATTAAAAGTCAACAACTCATTATCAGTTTTTTGTAAAACTCCACCGCACGACAAATAAACTGGTACGAAGTTGGTGTACATTTCAGCTGAAGCCTCTCGCCATCCACGTCGATGCAAATGTTGTGAAGACTTATTAAGAACTTCTCCACACAGTATGTAATCATTCTGTCAACTTTGGAGACTGCAAAGTTGGAAGGCCTTGGGCTGAGCATTTCGTGTTTGCAGGCCCGCAAGTCTTGAAACATTTATTATTACAGGTTTTATGTAAAATTAATAAAAATTACACTAAAGTTAAACAAACCACTACTTAAAAACTTAAACACACTAGTAAAATGTTTTTTCATCGTACATACATTTTTGTAATTCATTGTTTGGTAATGCACAGTCAATATTCTAATGGTTTTTTAAAGGTTTTTGCTATTATTTCACGTTTAAATTAAAACACTTTTAACTGATTTTATTGGGTGTTTACATTATTTTAGCGTAGACTAGATGAATGATGTGTATAGAAATGCGATGAAGTTTGTTACTGGTACCGCCAATGATTTTAAATCAAAAAGTGCCCTGTGTACGCAATGAAGAATTTAAAGTAGAAGTTGAAGAGCTTATTGCTGAGCCTAATATCATGGGAGAGGCCAAAGCCCAGAGACCCTGCTGGACACCTATTGAGAATGGGGTTTATCGCAATGTCAAGAAGGCGTATTTTGAACTCGTCACTTCGGCTGACGTGGAGTCAGACTTGTGGGATCTCCTATTTGATGACTGGCGAGAGATAGCGCAAGACCGGGGCCGCTGGTGTTCTCTTGAAATACCTTAGTAGTCAAGACGCATTTAGGCTTGCTACGCCAAAGGAGTCAGTAGTAGTCAGAGACTTAAAAGCAAGTCATATATACTTGACCTAAAAAGAGCCACATCACTATTCCAACGTATCTACTCACAGTGTTGCCGCAACATCGTAATAATTTGATCAGGCGCCGCAACACGAACTTTATGCCAATTGAAAAGTTGCTTTCCACTGAAATTCTCGTATGTTATTACGTAGCCATATCCATCTAAAAATACACAGTACGTATCGGAAACGTACGATGTCGTATTTTTCAGATACACTTTTTAGGGTTCCGTACCTCAAAAGGAAAAAACGGAACCCTTATAGGATCACTTCGTTGTCCGTCTGTCTGTCTGTCTGTCTGTCCGTCTGTCAAGACCCTTTTTCTCAAGAACGCGTAAAGGTAGCAAGTTGAAATTTATACTAAATACTTGGGTCTACGGTTTCTTTCGGCTGTAAAAAGATAAAAGTTGTAAGTCAACGCAATCAAAAGATATGAACGTTTATGTCGCATATTTTGCGATTTCACAGGGGAACCAAAACCTATAGGGTACTTCCCGTTGACCTAGAATCATGAAATTTGGCAAAAAGCAAGGTCTCATAGCACATATATAGGAATAAATCCGAAAGTTATAAATATGAAGGTATATCATTTAAAAATGATTATTTTGCTATTACAAACTTACATTTTGTAGTTGGAATGTATGGAAGAACCTTATTGTCAACTACAAACTTCAAAGTTGTCTTCCCAGAGACTGTGGGATCGGCCGATCTGCGAACTAGCATGGAAATCGCTACTAGATACGTGTCCTAGTATTGCAGATCGCGCTCGTATTCTTGCTGTCTCTGTTTGGGAATCGGGACTTTGGTTGCAAGCCATGCCCTCTTTTAACACAGGTAGCCTTTTAGATCCAACCGCATTTCGTCTAGCTGTCAGCTTACGCTTGGGTGCAAGGTGCTGTGAGGCCCATCGCTGTCAGTGTGGTACTGCTGTTGACCAGCTCGGTCACCATGGTCTCTCTTGCTCGAGAAGCGCTGGTCGTATTGGCCGACACGCTAGCCTGAACGACATCATACGCAGGGCACTTTCCACCGCCAATGTCGCAGCTGTGCTCAAACCGAGTGGTCTTGCGCGTGACGATGGAAAGAAGCCTGACGGTATGACACTTGTGCCCTGGAGGTTGGGGCGGCCCCTTGTATGGGACGCAACTTGTGTCGATACTTTGGCGCCGTCACATCTTCCTGAGACACAGGGTAGGGCTGGCGCGGCTGCTAATTCGGCAGAGCAGCACAAGCGTCGCAAATATGCTAACCTCGGCAGTGGTTACATATTTGAGGCGTTTGGGGTCGAGACATTGGGCCCTTGGGGACCAGGAGCTCACCTCATTTTCAAAAATCTTTCAGAGCGCCTGGTTAATGCGACGCGTGACCAAAATGCTGGCGTGTTTCTGGCTCAACGCATTAGCATTGCCATTCAACGTGGTAATGCCGCCAGCATGTTGGGTACGCTGCCAACTGGTAGTGGGCTTGAGCATTTGGATTGTCTTTAGACCTTCAGCGGTCTATGGGCAGTCTAACTGTATTTGTAGTGTTAGTTTTAGCTTGTATTTTGTTTAGTTATTAAAGGCACTTGCCCAGTAAAAAAAACTACAAACTTAAGTTTGTCTTTCAATATTTTAACTTCTGTTTGTTTTGGTTTTTTTGGTTCCGTCTAACGGAACCCTCAGAGCACGAGTCCTACTCGTACTTGTCCGGTTTTTTTTTACTAAAATAAACGTAACGCTCGTCCGTATCTGCTCGCATGTGATGCATTAGTTAATTGAGTTGATATTAAAATGGGAGTAGTTTGGAGGTGTGTCGGTAATTTTTTACCGGCTGCTGACGTGTTAATTGACGAGAAAATAAATAAAAATGTGTAGATATATTATTTTAAATACATTATATTAATAGTTGCGTAGGTATACGTATATATGTTCACAGGTATAATCTGTACATCCAGTTACGCTTGGGTACAAGTTGTTGTAAGGCCCATCGCTGTCAGTGTGGTACTGCAGTTGACCAGCTCGGTCACCATGGCCTTTCTTGCTCGAGAAACGCTGATCGAATTGGCCAACACGCTAGCCTAAACAACAACATACGTAGAGCTTTTTCCACCGCCAATGTTGCAGCTGTACTTGAACCAAGCTGTTTTGCGCGTGATGATGGAAATTGACTTGACGGCTATGACACTAAACTTGTTGGGACGGCATCTTGTTTTTTTTTTTTTAATGAGCTTGCGTTTGACCACCATCACGCCTGATGTTAAGCGATGTTGCGGTCTATACGTTGGAGCACGCTTGCCTAGAAGAAACCGATTCACTCACCGACACCCAGATTGTAACCATCGGGGAACACCCATTCAGGCAGCGCATTCCACAGACTAGCAGTTCACACAATAAATGTGGAATCAAAGTGCTTCGTACGGGCTTTCGGAATATCAACCATAAAGCGGTGACGATTTTTCGTGCCTACTCTGGCAGTCCGATAGAAAAATGGGCAGAAGGGAATTAGATCGTGCAGATCCGATGCACACTCTCCGAAATGAATCCCATAAAAAACCGATTGTATGGTGGAGTATATCTTTTATTTCATCATCATCATCATACTTCATCAAACCTTTTTTTTATCTTATGCTAAACTCTTTTTTATGTTACACACAGGCACTATCAGGATTCGATAATTTTTTGAAATTTGAAATGAGAAACAAAAAAATAACCGGAGATGGACTCTGAGACGGGCTTTGATGATGATGATATAAAAGATATACTACAATGGACGCGACTTAAATAAATAAATAAATAAATAAATAAATATTTCGGACATTTTCGCACACACGGTCATCTGACCCCAAACTAAGCAAAGCTTGTGATACTTGTTTCGATATTTTAGAGACGTCACATCCTGAGTCACAAGGTAGGGCTGATGATGCGGCCAATTCAGCAGCACAGCACAAGCAGCGCAAATTTGCTAACCTTGGCAGTGGTTAAATAAATATTTGAGCTGAGCTCACTTCATTTTCATAAATCTTTTTAATTTTAGGTTAATGCGACGCGTGATCAAATGCTGTCGTGTTGCTGGCTCAATGCATAAGCATTGTCATTGAGCGTGGTATTGTTTCCAGGATGCTGGGTACGCTGCCAGCTGGTAGTGGGCTTGAGCATTTGGATTATTTTTAGATCTTCAACGGTCTATGTGCTTACTGTTTTTGTTGTCTTAGTGTTAGCTTGTGTAGTTAAATAAAGCATTAAATTTGTAAGTTAAAAATAAAAACATGTATATCGATTAAAAAATCTATAAATTATTCAAGATGTTGTGAAAATTTTACCCAGACTATTGGCATTCGATAAAAAAATCCACGCCGTCTTTTTCATTCAAATAATTTATGAATATCCGTGAGAAAACATTAAATATTTTGAGCTTCGAAAGAAAAGTACAAAAGAGATGACACGCTAATCGCGTCAATGCTCAATCTGTACCGACTCAATACGGTGACGGAGCGGACCCACAGTCACCGCGATAGTTGCACAAGACGTAACAATGCCCAAGTGCTCCCTAAAAATTGGAAGAATAACAAAACATGAAAAATGGCATCGGTAAGTAAATACTCCATACACACTTACATTACTATTTATTATCCAAACAGTCACAAAAGCCCCTATAAATCACATATTTTATCATTGTATTTATATTATTTTGATTCTGCAGCATTCCCTTTCACACACATAGGTACTAAGACTATCGCTATTCCACCTCAAACATAATACAAGTAGTGCAATTCTTTCCCACTTGACATTCAAACATCACCGTCTCGCTTCATTCATCATTCATCTACGGCGGTTGACGAATTTTGACGATGTTGTAGATCCGATAAGAAATGATTTTGCGAAAAGACTACATTAAGGGAGTAATAGGGAGTTAAAAGGCAACGCGTATGAAGTCACGGGCAACAGCTAGTAACTAAATATAAGTACACTTACCTATATCGTTTTAAACGCTGAAATTGTCTTGAACCATTTTTGAACGACTTCCATAACCAAAGGGTACTTAAAGTAGTCTTGAAACTTAACTCCAGCAATATTCAAGAACAATTTTGCTCGACTCATAATCGTTAAGCTCAGAGTACAATATCCGCACAGCATGTGCTGTAATGTATAATGGTGCTATAAAAGCTGACTATAATACGCTCTGCCACCTTGGCTAGGATTTTTGCATCGTGTGCTAAAAATCGGTTAGTGGTTGTGGTGGTCTGTAAGTTTTTCAAAATACGTTCGCATTTTCACGGGCTGGGGTAAGCCTAAAAGATGTAACTACACAGTAAAGATGTAAACATAGAAATAATGCCACCGTATGTCATTGTCAAAATTAGAGTTCGGGTGTTAAACATTTCCTTTGTTTTCATTTCGTTAGATTTTTACTTCGTCGGATTTTAATATCGTCAGATTTTTGTTTCGTCAGGAGGTAATTGTACTATCAAGCACAAATTATATTCAAATATTGGGAGAGGAGTAGGGATCGAAAATTGTATCTTCTCAGGTAAGGTATAACTATCGGATCGGATGGCTTATCCAGAGAAGCTTTATCCCAGGGAGGTTTACGCCGGAAAGGTTTTGCCCGGGAAAGTTTATCCCAGGAAGGTTTCTCTCGGGAAGGTTTATCCCGGGAAGGAAATTTCCCTCTGGGAATGTCTATCGCGGAAGGAATGTTTAACCCGGGATTTTATCCCCGGGGAAAGTTTATCCTGGGAAGGTTAAAAATTTAAGGTCCCGGGAAATAATTAAAACTTTAAACTTTTTCTACACTATATAAATTAGAACTTTATGCTAAAACAATGCAGAAAATATTATGTAGAGACAAGATAGTCTGATTAAAAGAATGCTAACTCATTTAAAATTACACTTTTACTCTTGTTAAAAAAGCAATTGCACAATTTCTTCGCCAGCGTGGCGGTCATCATTCAAGTCGAGTAGCTGCCACTCTATACCAACTAGAGACAAGAGGATTGCCACCCTCAATGCAATTTGCTATGAATTCATCGCCACTAGCCACAATAGTCTCGTTTGTCATTTCTGTCAGATTTAAATTCAGAATCCGTGATCATGGCGGGAAACGATCGTATTGGTTTTGTTTTTATTGCAGTCAGGTATTCTAGCCAGTAACAACGGCGTAATTCACAATTGTGATTTCGAATTTGGGTTAGAACTGTGAAAAAGCACATTTAATGGTTACGTTATTGATAGTTAAAATTTAGTAGGACGTAAATTAAAGCTTGATATTGCTCTGGTAAGAAATGTTTCACGACTACGGGTGAGGTGTAAAGTTTGGACTATATTGATGTTTCTAACAAACATTTGAGATTCGATTTGAGACTTTTGAGAAACAGCTAATAATTCTTCATAATAGTTGAAGTGAACAACTAAAAACAGATAGTATTTGATAACGAAATTTAGTTACCTATTAATAAATTTATATGAAGTTGTATATCACCTTCGAAGAGATTTGGATTCCCACTGCTTTTTCTATCGCTTGTTTTTCGGAAAAAGCTCTAAAGAGTTTTTAAATCTCAATCCTGCGTCAGACTTCCACTGTCGCACATCCCGACACCGTCAAAAAACTCACCCTCATATTATCTTGAAAAGCTGAAAATCCCACACTGTTCGATTTTTCCGCTCCTTTATTCCGCAGACCTGCAAGGTGTGGAATGTTTTTCCCCCAAAGGTCTTTCCGCCGAGCTTCAACATGAAGCGTTTCAAAAAAAGTATCTACAACTATATAACCTCTCCAGGCTGGCAAAGCTCTGGCAACACTGTTAGTGTTGCTGGTGTCCATAGGCAGCAGTTTCTGCTTATCATCAGGCGGCACGCAAGCTAGTTTGCCGCTCTTTTTATAAAAAAAGCAATTCTGTAAAATATCATAATATATCGATATACCTACCGTCATTACAAAAAAAATAATATACAAATACAAAAGGTTTGTCTCTTAGATCAATCAAACAAGGGAAATGGAAATGGGAATGGGATAATGGAAAGGTGTCGTGGTGGGTGCGAACGAATCCAGTCTGAATGAGTCTGGATACTTTTAATTGAACTCAACCTTCCGGGGGCCCTTCCGCCCTTTTTTGCATGTGGACTATTAGTTTGTGCATTAGTGCCCCTGCAAGTTTCTTAGTGTGTGTGAAAAATTTGTATGTGTGCCGTAAGTACCGTTTTTGCTTAAAGTGGTTTAGCAGTATAGTGGTTTTATTTAATGAAAAAATTGAACATTTGAACACGGACGATAATTGTACTAAGGCATATTTTCCTTGTTTGTCTTATCCAAGGTTTGTTATAAATTGATATAACACATCCCAAGTTGACATCATATCAAAGCTCAAGACTAAATTGTTATGCGAGACGCTTACCATCAGACAAGCGACTTTCCCGTCACGCTACTCAGCTAAACAATAAAACGTGCTAAATCCGCATTTCCAGCTGAAACTCTTTGTAGTTTATATGGGAGTGGTTTAGAAATATTAGGTAGGTACTCGTTTAAAACTGCAGTAAACTCGAGCGCAAGGCTAATGGATCCTGCAATATACCACCTCATATCTCAAGGAAGCGTCATGAAATGAATTTCACATTCTCAACGTAGTGCGAAATGAATTCCGCCAACTCTTTGTCAGCGAGAAGTGAAGAGAAGTGAAGCCACTCCGAGTGACTGATGACTCGCAGTTCTAGTGCACTCGCGCTAGTGGTCAGGTTTGTAGAGGGCTTGTTGTTTCATTTTAACCTCGCAAAACAGTTTCTAAATTCATATTTATGACGCTCTTTTATTGTCTTCAATTTGCTTTAACTAACGAATTGTGGAAACTGATATTGGAAGTCTCGTTTTTTTTTTATCGTATTGATTTAAAATATGCAAGTATTGTGTTAACCTGTTGCCAATATAATCATTACCATCAAATGGATCTGATGATGGAGCGAGGAGATGGATAGTGGATTTCTTTAATGGCTACTCATTTGGTTTGTTTTAAACGTATCCTATACAAGTACGGTCGCCAGCCATGCTGTACAAAATAATACTACACTATTTTAGCTCTATAATACTGTATAACAGAAATAAAGTATGCAAAATACTGTTTATTTAGCCATCACTTTAAATTTGTCTAAAAATTACTTTTAATGCGCGTGCGGGGAATTTTTTTTCTTCTCCTGACTTTCATTAATTCTATATTAAATGTTGAATGAATGATAGTCATGCCACTCGTGTTACTCCACCGATAAGAGCATAGTTCTCTGGAGTAATTTCCAGGCTTGACGTTCTTCTGCCAGCGTTTTCACCGCCCTGTAAGACATGACATTTGTCTTCTCTATTATTTTGGTCTCATAATACTCTTCTTGGTTTTCCCGGTCCTCTTTCCTTCTACTTTATATACTTTACTAGCTGTTGCCCGCGACGTACGCGGAGATTTTCATAAAAACCTTTAACCTCTTTTTATCCTTATTTAATTCGGCCCTTTCACAAAACCCTTAAGAAATCTACCTGCCAAATTTCAGCTTCGTAGGTCAAGTAGATTTCGAGATTTCGTGACGAGTAGGTGAATTTCGCTTTTACATATATAGATAGATTTCATTTGTAAAAAGTTGGCAACCCTACATACAAGGTACTGACAGACATTTTACCCCAATAGCATGCTACAAGAAGCAAATGCTAGTTGTTTATATAGTAGCGTGCGAGATAGAGGACGCACGAAGCATTTACACGTAGTCACCGTCACATAATTTTGTTTTATGTAATTGTATACCCATTAGTCAATTTAACGATCAACCCCAACCATCTCAGCACAGCGCATAAATTAGGTACTCTGTTTAGGTACGTATCACGTACGCTGTTAACCGCCTCGCTTTGCCACATTATTATTACCCGATGTCATCCCATTCGCAAAGCAAATGTCCCAATTATCATAGCTAATGCGCCGAAGAGTCGGCGCACCCGCAAAACAGAAGGAAATAAGCGCCTTTATAGGCCAAGAGCCAGCAACTCTATATGAACTTAAATTCTTCTATGGGAGTGTTTAATGATTACGTTTTGAGTGTTTTGATAGTGTTGGGAAAATGTCCTATGTTCTTTTCATTTTGTTTTGGTACAGAGCAACAACGGACCAATATTCTTCTGGTGCCTAACTAGGTCGTCGTTATATAGGTAAAATCATTGTTCTCAGAAATAAATATTAAGTGTCAGTGATTAAAAGCTAGTCACATAACTTATCTCAGGGGCCTTACGGACAACTGCTATTGCAGCACCAAACTAACGTTAAATCCGCTCAGTTGGACGCTCAGTTGGAAATCACGCGCTGATACGGTTTGCGGTCGCGTGATGCAATAGCAGTTATTCGTAAGTCCCCAGAACTCGCCCGCGACGATGCATGGGGTACGGAGAATACGACAAAAGAATTGCGTGGGCATCTGCGATGCCAATTAAGTAGAATTTTTTTATTTTCCCTATAACTTTGGAACTAAAGAAAGGGATGTGTTGTGTACTCTTTTCAGAAAATATAAACAATTTAAACTTCAAAGTAACATATGAGGCAATAGAAATAATGTTGATATCTTAGACCCCCAGAGACTAAACAACGTAGGGGGCGCAAGAGTTTCCACGCTGCTTTTTTATTCAAGACATTAGAAATAGACAGTACATTATTATGTGTAATGTGCAATAAAAAGAACTGTTAAGTATAATTATAGCTTGGCGGTAGAATAAAATATAAAAAATTACGTTTCTGTGCCCCTGGCTCTTATACCAATAACATATTCCTGAGATTCCCAGTGCTTTTTGTTTGGCGCGCGCTGATTTGATTGTGTTCTTGTGTGAAGTGACAGTCTGCATTCAGTTTGTGTCAAATATTTTTATGCCTGCCATGATCAAGAAAATAACAAAAAGTGCTTTGATATTATCATGAATTTACATAATAATAAGAAGATATCACTAGAAAATAAAAGTTTATGTCTCACACGCAACTCTACCATGTTCGAAAATAAAAGTTAGCTTGAACTCGTTTGTAGCATTTTCTAGATCTTAGAAAATAAAACTTAGTGCTTATTCCAAAGATTTCATACTGGATTTTTCAGGCGATAGCGTGACCAAAATTTGGTAAGACGTCGAATTTTTATATCTCGGTTAAGCCGAGCAAGACAGCCCGTTTATCTTACGACCGGCGTTGAATTGAGTTTAACTGCTTGAGAATAAAGATGTCCCTAAGATAAAAGTGTCCGATGGGGAAGAAAGAATTTTCTAGAACGGTCTCGGTAGCAGAGGGTCGGACGTCGACGAGTGACAATAAAATTAGATAAGTACAGGATAGTCTCGCTCCGATCCGGCGTCCGTCTTGCGGACGGAATCAATCGCAGTAAAACATGCTCGGTCTACTCTAACTCTGAAACACAATATCTGACGTGAATGTTTTATTCAAACGTGAACCTTATGTGAATGTTACAAGGCTTTCTACATTTTCCAAGTCCGTAAAAGCTAGACTAGACCATGTGTATATCACTCCGCTTTCCTGTAATGACACGATACGAGCGGACTTTGAACGAAACGAGGATATCAGAATGGATTAAAGAAAATCTCCTTGTGAATCTAAACTAAAAATGCACGCTCTTAAGTACTGCACTTTTTATAAAATTCTGTTTGAAAACTTTACCAACATTCTGAAGATTTAATAAGCTCGAGTGTTTACTGTTTACTCGGAAAAATAATCTTACAGGAAAATCTGTTGAACATAAAAATAAATTATGCTAATTCTATTTGCTTTTGTGGCGTTCTGAGATTCGAAAAAAAATTGTGGTTTCAATCGCCTTTCTTAACATTAATGCACGTGTCGAAAAATGAAATTGATTTTGCCCCCGCGCTGTCTGCGTGCCGTATCACCGAGCTTCGAGTGGTTAGGGAGAGGCAACGCTAATAACTAGCGGGAACCCGCCAGAGATGTTTATTTAATGGCATGCCCATAGACCCTTAATAGGGCTTCGCACTCACACCCGCGTATCTCTGAAGCTCCGGAGCTGCTTGACGCCTCGCAGAAAATTATTTTTAGACGTAAAAACGTGTTGTAACAAACCGCAAGCTCCGAAGTATGTATTAAGGATTTGCTCCTACATAAAAGATGCCTAGTATTTTCAGAGGTGTGTTAAACAGTGTTAGTTAAACACTGTTTTAAACTATCACGGTTGTTCACTAAAGTTATATGATTATTTACGGGATATTTACCGTGGTAAGGTTGTGGAATGAGCTCCCGATATTTCGGCGCAGTTATATGCACCATGTTCACGAGAAGAGTGAAGAATGTGGGTGGTTGGCCGAACAGTTAAAAAGTTAGGTGCAGACATAACGATCTACCCTCTTACTTAGTCTCTATATCGAGAGCTCATTCCACAACCTTACCTCGGTAAATAATCACATAACTTTAGTGTTAGTGAAACTTGATTTTCGAGTTTTAAGTTACTAAAGAGGCACTGAAAATTATACTGAAATAAAATAAAAAATAAGATGGAATAGTAAAACAAGCATTGCTTTACTATTTAATCTTGTTACATGCAACCGAAATAAATGGATCTCTAAAACCGTCCATGATCTTCACCGGTCGTTAAACCAAATTACAATCTAGACTGCGGAAGCACAACAATAATATATCGCCGAAATGTAACATAAGGGTGAGCGCTCACTGCTACAGTCAGGTAACGCGCTTAAATCAAGCTAATGTGACAAGCCGGCATCGGTGTAACGGTGTTACCACAAGAATAATTTCCAAACCGTATGCTGAGATTATCATTTGAATGTGCCCTCAGACGATTGTTGGATTCCGTGACGGTGGTACAATGGGGAAGCTGCCCGGAGGCGAAATATTTTCGTATAAAGACCCGTGTTTTCGCTACTCTGGGAAATTACATTTTTATCACGAGTCACATTCCCGTGTTATCTGTCGCTTCCGCTTTTGTTAAGTCACTTTGCTTGAAACATTGTTCTATGAGATTGTGTCGATATGCTTGTTGAATTTGAATGCTGGATTAAGTAGAGCTTGCAATATTATGGCAGTAGCTATATATGTATAAAAATCGCAAAAAAATATAATAATAATAATAATGCGCCTCGTGGTTTCACTGTCGTTCTTAGGAACCGTAGTAAAGTTTTCTGAGATTCATTTTTGTGTTGACTAGCTGTTGCCTGTGACTTTGTACGGAAACACTTTTAATCCATTTTCGACCTTTTGGATTTCATATCGTAAATTCAATCATATTTTCATGTTAGTATATATTAGGGACATTAGGGACATTTTTGCACACACGGTCATCTGACCCCAAACTAAGCAAAGCTTGTGATATGGCTGCCAGAGACTGATATACATACATATATAGTTTTAAATACATACTTAAATAGATATTAACAACCAGATATAGAACAAACACAAATGTTCATCACATAAATGTTTGTCCTAGATGGGAATTGAACCCACGCCCCCAAGCTCAGAAGGCAGGTTCACTACCAACTGGACCAACGGGCTATCAAATCAATATTAGTTAATCGTTAACGTTACGTACTTAAGTTATATAAATATATTTTTAATAAAACGCTTTCGCCTTAGGGCAAGTGCCTAGACTAACTGTATTTGTAGTGTTAGTTTTAGCTTGTATTTTGTTTAGTTAATAAAGGCACTTGCCCAGGAAAAAAAAGATTAGCTTCCTAGGTTACCTTTCTCATTTAAAATATAAATTCATTAATTTGAAAAGATAACTTAATTTTAAAGTGCCTCGTCGCTTGGAATATAAATATTTCATAGGTACTTAGATATAAGGTACCTACTTAAAAAAACATCAGTGAAAAATAAATATTCTACGCAACATTGTCGCAACTCATCGTTACCTAATCATAGAAATGGGGGAGGAGGCCATAATTTTTGTCGTTTACCATAACGCAGCAGCATGATAAAGCACGAAAAATGATACTGAAATACCTATTTTTTGCTTAATATTTTTCTACCGTCATTTTTACGAAACTCTGTCTATTTATTTGACCTAGCAAAACGAAGACCTAAAAGTATACGGGATCTGATCAGCGCTTGGGTAAATGTTTTGGAGTTAGTATGTCTGTGTGTTTGTTTGAC
This sequence comes from Agriopis aurantiaria, assembly GCA_914767915.1. Taxonomy (NCBI): domain Eukaryota; kingdom Metazoa; phylum Arthropoda; class Insecta; order Lepidoptera; family Geometridae; genus Agriopis; species Agriopis aurantiaria. The sequence continues at coordinate 6,743,615 of OU611983.1, read as the reverse complement.
GTAATATACGGTTAACTGGTAGGTAATTACTTACGAATGTATTTCATTCTTTCAATAAATAATAGACTGTGTTTTTTTATATAACTAATATTATAAAGAGGAAAGATTTGATTATTTATTTGTTTGTTTGCATTGAATAAGCCCCGAAACACCTCAATCGATTTGAAAAATTCTTTTACTGTTGGGAAGCTACACTATCCCCAGGCGACATAGGCTATATTATATTTAAAAAGAAATAGGGATGCTTACTAAAACTCCAATAATGTAACCCAAGGTGTAAAAAAAGACGTTGCTAGTATATAATACAGTAATAAGCTGTAGGTATCCAAAATTCAGTACCTTTACTTCGCTCGGTCAAAAATATGAATTTCAATAACAAGATTTCTACAGTAACAAGCGGTATACGTATCCAAAATACAGTACCTTTCGCTCGTCCAAAAATATTAATTTCAGTAACAACAGCTTCTGTAGAAATAAAAGGTAGGTACCAGAATACAGTGACGTAGATTGTGACATATCATTTTCTACAATAAACTTTGTCACTTCTAAAATTGTTGCCATCCTTTTTGCTCTACCTGAAATGAAAAAAGAAGCAGATAACTATTAATCCCATCAAATTGGTTTAATTTAGGGAACGGTGCAACAGAATCGATGCGCCTACAGTTTCCCCTTTAGCACTTACTCATCATAGTCGTAAATTTAATAATATTTTGATCATCGCGTTTGCAGTTGTGTGCCGCTCAATATTGAAGTGTGCGTTTGTATAACTTGTAAGAATACCTATGTCAGTGTGTGCAATGCGTGTTGGCCTCGCCCCCTTTAGTTTTTCGCAGACTTTTTTCGCTACCGAGTAAGGCAAATCCAACTATATAATGATCAAAGTTTCGCTCAGACAAAAATATTAATTTCAATACCAACATTTCTGTAGTAATTAGAGATAGGTATCTAGAATAGTAGGAGCTGAAAGGGTTCGAAGCTTAATTATAACGATGATGGCTCCCAAAGGCACCCAGGTGGGGTTGAGAATCCTAATTATTAATAACGATAGTTTAACTCAAAAGGAAATGGAGCTATTAAAGTGATTCCTCAAATTCTAACAAAGCTTTATCTGTGAATGATATTTATTACAAGAAAATTATTCTTGCGTTAATACTATTATGTATAATAAGGTAATTGCCTATCATATTTCAAATAAATTATTTATTTACTTTTAGTTTTTTTACTAATAACAGGCTAGGTGTTTGACTTCATAGCTTACTTGATATTAAGTTTTGGAGTACTAAATGTCAGTATTTTTTTATCATTCGCGATTTGATCACATGCTATTGCGATGCGATTTGGTTTTTTTTATCGGGCATAATGCGAGATAAATCCCGATAAACATTTACCTTAAAAAAGTGTGTTAAATACTGATGTAAATTTTTTCCAATACATTTTTTTTGCGATGTTACGGTCTGCGGTTGAGCTCGCTTGCCTAGAAGAAACCGATTCACTCGTGATTTGAAGACAGATTATTGTTATAAAAAACTTTCAATATTTTGAGGCAGATCTCTGCTATTTATCGCGTAGGTATATTAATCACATATCACGTATTTTCGTATTTTTTTGGTTTATTTATCACGTCCACTCCCTACCTCTTCTGCATATCCTCTCTATGCTAAGGTTGCCTGGAAGAGATCGCTTATAGCGATAATATATTCGTTGCACTAGTTTTTTTGTCCAATGTACCGATGCCATTTATGGTGAGAACAATTGGTAAAGAACTTTTTTAGCGATATATTATCTAAAAACGATTTGTTCGTTCCATACTGAGTCGCGACTCATAGCAACGTCAACGACTCATAACATCAACTCAATAGAGTCGACGACTTTCGATTACACATCATATCACATAATTATGTATATATTCATTCATATTAATTGCATATCTATTAGTATATTTATTTTAAAGAATTTTAAGTAATAGTGTGTATTACTATTACAATGTATGTGTATGGTGTAAGTAAAATTTAATAGTCTATCCTCTATTGCATACCCCGTCTTCTACGTCTTCTATAAATCCTTTCCATCCTAAGGTTGCCTGGAAGAGATCACTTTTAGCGATAAGGCCGTCAGTTGTTACGTTAGTTTTTGAACAGTTTTTTGTCCTCTGTATCAAATTTAATGGTGTGAACAATAAAGAGTTAATCAATCAATCAATCACACCATCAGCCAGTAAACGTCCACAGCTGAACAAAGGCCTCCCTCTTAGAGAGGGGTGTTGCCGTAATCCCCATATTCCCCATGCTTGGCAGGCAGCTTGGAAATTGCAGTACGTTCATCATGTACTAATAGGACACTGCTGCCCATCCTCCGGTGGTTCTGGTCGCAGTTTTTGGACATTTCGACCTGAGGACTTTCGATTTGCTCGGTCATAAATGTAACTAAGGAGTTAAAATTCCATCGAAACATTTTAAATTCCAACTTAACTCAACCCAAATTCTTGAAACAAACTGTTTAAAATAATTTCCATTCTCAAATTAATTCAGTCTATTTGCAAATCAAATTCTAGGATTAGCAGCAAAGAAGTCTTAATCTAGATAGGTTTCCCAGACTCACCCCAGAGTAGCAAAGAAACAAATCGCTAGAGGAAGAAGAACTGTGTTGAAATTGATTTTGCTTTGGCTCGAGGCAGTGCGGCCTTCCATTAGATACCACTAAAGGAGAAGTGCTGTGTGGTGCAATAAAATGGCACGTCTTAAAACTTGATCATGTAGAAGAAAATGTTTTTTTTTTTTTTTCTTAAGCCTTAATACAAATAAGTTATTACGAAAGTATTCCGAGTCAACAACTTTTTTTTGTATGGAGATTTTTAATTAAGGTGTCGATTATCTTTAATTTTGAGTGATTGACCATTTCGGCTCAGCCTGCAGAACAAACACATTTTTCTGACTACGCAGGCTTTCAATATACAGTCGTCATTATCATCATCATTTCAGCCATAGGACGTCCACTGCTGGACATAGGCCTCCCCCATCGATCTCCAGAAAGGTTGGTCAATAGACAATGGACATAATTTTTTTGCATCATTTATTTCCGGATTAGCAAGTTGAAACGGCAGTGGGCAGGGCACATATCTTTTAAATGTTAATCGGGACTTATCACGTAGTATTTAATTTAGGTAAAAATATGTGTGGTCACGAGCTGAGCTCGTGACCACGGCCATTGTAATATGGTCGAAACGTCGAGCGAAAGGTACAAGGTTTTTTACTATACGTACATATTTTTTAATTAAATAATACGTGATAAGTCCCGATTAACATTTAAAATATGTGTTCAAATCGCGAAAGTTTAAAAATTACTAGGGCACATATCACTCAGAACAGATGGTCGATGGGGCCGAAAGGTTCTGGAATGGAGACCACGGACCGGTGAGCGCAGCGTAGGACGTCCACCCACAAGATGGACAGATGACCTAAAAAAGACCGCAGGGAAACGCTGGATGCAGGCCGCTTCCAACCGGCCTTTTTGGAGATCAATGGGGAAGGCCTATGTCCAGCAGTGGACGACCAACGGCTAAAATGATGATGATGATCATTTTAATTAATACAAATAAGAAATACATACTACACAAAGTTTAAACATAAAACTGAATTATATACCAATATTTTTATAATATCCCTTTAATTTTAATTTTACACTATTTTATGTGACGAATGTGATTTATTTACTAAAACAAAATAGTTATAAATTTGTTACAAACATTAAGGCGAGGTTATCCCACTTTTAACCAACGCTTGTTACTGCAGATAAGGCTTAATAAGTCATATTTAGTTGATCAAAATCATTGCTCTTATAATTGTGCCTTCGTCGTACTTACAGTAGTGCGTTTCAGTATTTCTATTTTTGAGACGTTTCTCATATTTTCCGTAAAGTATAGCAGATATGTAAAATCTAATTTTACAGTTCCCTCTATAATTATGATATCTGTATATTAAGATGTAGTAGATATCATTTAGTAAATAGGTATTTGAATGAATAAAAAAATAACAGCATGAAAATCAGTGTTACTTTCATTTTTTTTTTCTAGCGAGCGAAATGTCCTTAATCGTGTTTTGATTTTCACGATTTTTAGATAAAACATTAAGTTTTGATATGACACCATTTTTATAATATTAAACTTACCATGGAAGTACACAAACTAAAACTAAAATGTCCAAACTGCTAAAAGTGGAAAAAGAAGGCTTTAAAATGTAATGTGCTTATTCTCTGCCACGCACTGTACAAGCGTGGGTACATCTAGCATTTTACCTCACCCACCGTCTATCTTGTGTCGACAAACGAGCGTAATAAGATTTTTTGTTACGCCAAAGTAATAAACAAACGCAGACACAATTGATCTTTTTCGTTCAAATTGGACACAGAGAAAGAAAACCTTTGGCTTTGTGTTCCATTTTCTTTGGCTGGCATTAATTTGTCATGAAACTAGGTAAACTGGCAACTGGATTTCGGAAACCTAAATTAGGACTTGATACAAACGCTATTCATGAACCGATGAAAATACGTTTGACACACTCATAGAATTAATATTAAAAACAAAAGCAAAATTAACTACAACATTTTCATAGTTCAGTAAAAATTTAACATACTATACAAATTTTATCATTGTCATAGAAAAAAAAAGTGTAAGGTATAAAAAAGGCTGTGGAAAGAAATGGAATATCAAATATTGTTATTATACAGTAGTGGTAATATTGTTATTAGTTATTTAGTTTAACATCAGGAGAATTGGTGGCCAAACGCATTACCGAATAAAAAAAATGGTATACAGTATTCACTTAGACACTGTAAGGACGGGGCAAACTTTTCAAATAGTTGATACCATTTTAGCAAATATTATACTAGTTACTGAGCGGTCGTTTTGCATCGCGTCATTCTTGAGTACAAGCATAAAACTAGGCAAATAATAAATGTATTATTTAAACACGTACCTATAGCATATTGTCAAAATAAGCAAGTGTGGGTGAGACAACGGTTAACAACTAAACAAATGAGGTCTCAAAGGCGATTGAAATAAAAGCGAAGATACGTAAGCAGAATGCATTCACCTGCGTCTGTAATGTCAACGACGCATAGAGGACTAATAAGGTTGAAATTGCTTTGAATGAGAGCACCTGTTTCTCATCTTACGACGTAGAGGGAGAAAGCTATACTTAGCCTATGTCTTACGAGCATGTCTTGCACCTAATAACCCCATCGGTGTAATTCTAGACGTTTCTCCTACTAATCGCAAACAATTGTGGCTTCGAACCTTTTCGAGGCCTTACATTGATCCATTGTCCAGATCCCTAATCCTTTTACCGTATGCGGTTTGCGTATATTTCTATTGCTCAGGGTAGCCTGATTTAGGTCTATTGGCTTGCCAAACTATTCCAAAGAAATTTCGACTCAGTTGCTATTGTTATAAAGGTGCTGGTGATAATGAGCCAGGCCTTATTTGTCCCTCATCATATCGACAGTCAGCTTTAGTGAGATTACAAGGTGCTGATTCTGTTTGTGAAATATTTGCCTCGTTTTAACAAGGTGTGTGATTTACCCTTGTTACCCCTTGTTTGTTTACCACTTATAAGAAAAGCGTGTTTTTGAATCGCTCTTTTGTGAAGATCTTTTTGTAAGAATTTGGAGAGACCTGTTTTTATCTCCTATTACAATATATTTTTAGGGAATAAAATGGATAGCTTTTTTTTATTTTATATCGATTTTAACATGGCCGTCTCCCTGCAATCATTGCTATCTAGAGAAAATCTAAAACGTCTAAAATATGCGAAAATATTTCAGTAGACAATTAAGCTAGATATGCAATAACTTTAACATGATATAATTATGTTTTTTTTTTTAAATCTTTCTTCTACATGAAAATTCAATCATTTTGTTTTAGATGCAAAATACTTTTATTATAAATGGAATATGGATTTGAGGAAAATAATGGCTGAGGCTGTCCGCAGACTATTGCGGCCACTGAATTCATTTTTCGATATTTATTCGATGCTTTATTACATTTCGATAATCTGTTATTCCCGAACTGAATATAAATGATGGTTATTGCCCAGAAAATATGCCAGTTTTACGTAAATAAATTTTGGTGGTCGGATGGCTTAGGCTTGTTTTTCCAAAGTGAGTTTTATACGCTTATTATCAGGTCTGTACAAATAATTGATCATCAAAATACGAGTATATGTGTTCTAACATCAAAAAATGCTCCAGTGTTACGTCCTACCTACAAACAAATCTAAAGACTAGTACTAAACAACTACTAGTTCATTAAAAACTCTTATATAAAAGCGAAATTCATCTACTCACTCACTCATTAATCACGAAATCTCGAAAACTACTTGACCTACGAAGCTGACATTTGGCGAGTAGATTTCCTATAAGGTGTAGAGGTCCGCTCAGAAAGGATTACGAAAGGGCCGAATTAAGGGTGACAAAAGGGGGTTGAAAGTTTATATGAATGTCTACGCGTACGAAGTCGCGGGCAACAGCTAGTATTAAATAAAGCTACAAAACTGGCTTCTAACCAGAAATATTCCAGTTTGCTGCTCGGGTAACCTTTCACTGGATCTGCAATGCATTATTTCGTCCCACTGTCCGCGTCTGCATGTAAACAATCTCTCATACAGATAAGACAGTGGGTGCAGAAATCTTGAAATATTTATTGGACAGAATGTGAAACCGAAATAACATTCACTTACGTAAACACCTTCTACGAGTCCCGAGGACTGATTAATATTTATCATGGTTTTCTCAAACATATTTTTTTTTAATTTGTTGCTATAATAATGTTCTTTATTAGGTATTTTGTTCATCATTAGTCAATAATTGAAAAAAAAAAAAAAAAAAACTTAAGAATAACGAAATTGAACTGCTCAATCTCTAAAAACAGTGATATTATTTAACTTCATAAGCAACTTTTTTTTTTTAATTCTCGACCTTTTAAAGCTTTTATAGATAAACAAAAAGAGATAAAAAGACTTGTTTGCTTCTGTACAAAAAAAAGCACATTGGGTCACTTGGCATGATTATTCATCAAATACGAGGCGCACACGAACATCCACTCGGCATCACGTCGCTCGCATCACTACATGGAGGTACGCAGAAAGGGTGTACCAAGCCTAAAGGGGTTTATCGTGACCATCATTATGAACGACTTTTTCTATGGGACCAACTCTGATATCGCGAAATAAATATCAGCTGTTCCATATATTTGGTGTATATATATTTTTATAATATAATGGCGCGTTTTCATACGCTGATAATATATTTTTCGTGATTTCAGAGTTGCTACCATATTAAACGTTTTTCAAAATAATGGGTACTCCTTTCGGTTTAGTACACCCTTACCGCGCAGCCCAGTATGGATAAATATGTTGGTTGTTTTGGCACTAAAACTGCAAAAAGACCATAAGCTCGCGTCTAGCAGATTGCGGCCCTAATCCATGCCAATCGCACTTTATTATTCCACCACACAAGCTAGAAATATTTTCTCCTTTCCTAATCTAGGATAGTAAGCGGATCACGTCAGCTTATTTGTGTTTGTTATGAGATCTAGCCCCCTGGCGCCGAGCAATGCAGTTGTCTTGTATTTTCTATTGTGCAAATTGAACCAGCATTACGTTATCTACCTGCTCTGCGGAACAATACCGTAATTTATGGTACAGTCTCTGGGGTAATGATAAAGGTAACAAGCTGCTGAATTGTAATGTGGTCTGCATAAATCTAAAATTACGTAAGCACTAGTTTGCTTTCGAGCCTTGGTGATGTTAGGACGATATTGCTGTTTGTTAATCATAAAGCATGTAAAAGAAACTGTCTGTTTGCAAGGATTGTTTGTTTTAGTCCAGCGCGGGTAGATGACATTGTGATAGTCGCGGGCATCCAGTGGATGTAGATGGCAGGCTTTCGTTCAGTGTGGAGGTTAAAGGGGAAGGCCTATGTTCAGCAGTGGACGTCTTCTGGCCGATGATGATGATGATAATGCAGATAGATACATTAGATACTATCTACTTAGTTAATTTCATTCACAGACAGACGCACAGTTTTAGCCGCTGGGTCTAAAAGTATGGTATTTTGCTCAAGTGTTCTATAGATAAAAAATAGCGGTAAAAAAATATGGGACCACCTATGATTCATGGCTTACCTAATAAAAAAAGAATCATTAAAAACAATTCCATATTAGCGGAGTAATCGCGTAACATACATTAAAAAAAACACATACAGTCGAATTGATAACCTCCTCCTGAAGTCGGTTAAAAATGAGAATTTAGGAAGAGTATTTTAAAATTCATTCCCAAATTAGTTAATTAACTCTAAGAGAGAACTACTAGCATGAAATTTTGCACAAGTTTTCATAGATAACAATAATTTAATAATTATAATTATCAGTTTAAAAAACCGTCTTCAAAATTAGTAAAATATACAATTTATATACTAGGATGAAAATATTAAGTCATCCAAGTAAATTCGATTTAAAATTCAAACAACTGAACTGATTTAGAAAAAAAATCTATGGAACCAATATTTCTAATGACGGAGCTCTGAGGTAACAAACAAAAAAATAATTTTAAAACAACCGAATTGAGAACCTTTTTTTGAAGTTGGTTAAAAATAAACAGAATGTGTGAACAACAGGTCAATATACTATTATCCCAAAAAAGTTTAGCTATGACTTTTATAGGACGACGAATAAAACCGCAAGTGCAGATACATGCGTACAGAATTTTATAAAACAGAATACAAGGTTCAGTTCGTAAGTTATACAGCAATTTTCATTTATACTTAAAATAGGAGTACCATCTAAAACTGAAGCAAGCCGTGCGCAGTTTCATGTTTCAAGTCTCTCTTTCACCCCTAGGGCAGTAGGTACGTTTCCTGGTATTTGGCAAGTTTATTTTATGTCGTTAAACAGAATTTTAGTCTAGGGACACACTGAAACTTTATCAAATTACTAGCTATGCCCCGCGGTTTCACCCACGTGGATCACTCCTTATATTCCCAACATCAGCTATCTACCAATGATAGTCTCGGCATTATTAGGGAAAATACATACACACATTGATTTTGATATAAATAAGATTAAATGAAGTTATTCATTTACGAACCTAATATTCATACAACTATAATCGGTTAAAACTTTAAAAGTATACATAAGTATCTCTTATGTTTATTTTTCTTAGTAATTTTAATTTAAGGGTATTATTAAGTTAATGGGTTAAATTATAAGATTAATGAGTTGTATATAGCAGAAACGACACACACATCCCTGCGCAACAAAAAACAAAAAATCATTGTGTGTGTGTGTCTATGAGTGTGTGTGTGTGTGTGTGAGTGAGTAAGTGAGTGAGTGAGTGAGTGTGTTTGTTTGTTACTCCTTCACGCTGAAATAGCTGGACGGCTATATTTTTATCGTCACGCGGGCGCGCAGCTGATATATTTTATATAACGAATAATTGTATAACATACCACCACATCCTTGGAAGACGCTGCCTCTTGCAAAACAGTTTTCAACTAACGCACAAGGTAGAGCCACAATATTGTATTGTAACCTATTTGTTTTTGCAATCAATTATGTTTATAATTATCATAGCAACAATTTGTTACGCAACTGCACTGTGGGGCATATAAACAGCGGTTTTTTTTATCGCGCTAAAATGTGGCAAAAAAAAAACTAGAATAATTAATTACGAAAACAGCAATTTTATTCTGTTTCCGTAGTTGGTTATCAAACAAGAAAAAAACCCTGTTCGTAATTGGTTACGAAATTTCAGTTACCAATGTGGACGAAAGGGGAAATAATGGGTAAAACCATATGGTGTACGTAAAATAATGAAAGAAAACGTTTATTTTGTTCACAGAACACAGCAACATCAACATCACAAAACACGGAACAACAGAAAAAGAAAAGATAATAAATGTTCAGTTATGGCTGCTATGCATGTCTTGTTTCAGTGTGCCAATACCCTAACAGCAGTAAAACTGCAGGTAACTGGAAACAGAAGCGCCGATGGCTATCGTATTCGAGTCACATGCGCGTTAACATTCCTCGTAGGTGAGTTTAGCTTTGAACCAGTTGGACCGTCTGCTCTCCAAAGACTGTGTACTTGTACTTTACACAATGGGACTGCAATAATGTTTGTACAGAATTGTTTTGTTGGTTTCTGTATTTACTTATACTATAACCGATACCACACCTCAAGTGACCATCGACTCCGTGTTTTTTTTTTAAATGTTTTGTGTATTCATTTTGAGTCTTCTAGATAAGAATATACAATGGGACTGTCATCTATACTAATATACTAATATTATAAAGAGGAAAGATTTGATTGTTTGTTTGTTTGTTTGTGTGTTTGCATTGAATAGGCTCCGAAACTATTAAACCGATTTGAAAAATTCTTTCACTGTTGGGAAGCTACACTATCCCCGGGTAACATAGGCTATATTATATTTATTTTTTTAAAATAGGAATCGTTACTAATACTCCAATAATGTAACCCAAGGCGTAAAAAATAAAATTTACAATTTTGACTTTGCGTGTTTGTCAGGTCAGCTAGTCTATACTAATATTATAAAGAGGAAAGATTTGATTGTTTGTTTGTTTGTGTGTTTGCATTGAATAAGCTCCGAAACTACTGAACCGATTTGAAAAATTCTTTCACCGTTGGGAAGCTACACTATCCCCAAATGACATAGGCTATATTATATTTTAAAAAAAATAGGGATCCTTACTAAAACTCCAATAATGTAACCCAAAATGTAAAAAAAAAAAAAACAATTTTAACTTTGCGTGTTTGATAGTTCTAAGACAGGACAACGTCTGTCAGGTCAGCTAGTGTATGATAAATTGGTAACAGCACAGGCGATAATTATACCTATACAGGGTTACTGCTAGTTACCAAACAATCTCTCACAGATACATTCTCTAGATCACACTTGACAACTTTGATTGCAAGACATTAATTCTTTTTTTTTTACAGAGTAACAAAATCCGAAAACTAGCGCACTAAATTGCAATAAATGTACGGTTTCGAATGAATAAGAACACGATATCCCGGACAAATCTTAAGAGCCCCTTCTCGCACAATACAAAATACACCTATACAGCAAAAAAAAGGAAAAATCGAGTGCGAGTTCAAAAAAGGAAAAATCTTAATTCTCAATTCTTATTTTTTTGTTATCTTAGGACTCCGTTATTTTCAGTTTATTGACAGAATAAACTTGACTTGACTTTCAATTTCTTTACTTGTATCTTGTAGATTTTATTATCATGTTTCAATCTGAGACTAATGCAATGATACAACTATTCAAACATACAACCTTATTAGCCTAGCCAAGGATTTACTAGGTGCATAAAAAAGTGCACTTTATGTAAACGACTCCCCATACCGTCGCAGCTTAGTGTCCTCATAAATCTGTTACTAATTCAATAGAATCCAGTCTCTTGGACTTCTACCGGGGTAATACCTGCTTACTATGATAATCCTTTTGAAGTAAACTGCATAGTTATTAATGTTATACGTTATTTGCGTTTGTTACAAACAGGCTGTAGTGATAATATTATAATTTGTTCAGAATCTTATTTATCGGCAAACCCTAGACGTAACGATGTAAGAAATATCCATAAAGCTAAATGTGAAGAGACGTGATCCAAATATTGAATTCCAATATGGTCGAAATTTCAATTTTATTGCATCGCAACGTAGCGTGCATTTAAGTATGATATAATAATTGCTAATTTGTGTAAGCTCTCAAAAATGACGCAACGTGCAATGACCGCGCACCAACGAAGCCAGCGATCAACTGACTTCAGACTGGTGCGTAGTATAATTGTTAGCACCACTGAGTCGGTACCATTGGAAAAGTTCATTCGCCTAGTCTTTAATACTAAAGTCAATGGAAACTTCTAAATGCGCCACTAGCTGCTGATTGTAGGTATTGGTAGGTATGATAAGATAAGCCTTCTCTATCCATATATTATACTGATTTTATAAAGAGACAATATTTGTATTTTTGGGACTTGGTAAAACCTTTTTTTATGGCAATTGTAACACAATGAACACAATGAATGTATGTTATAAATCAATGAACTTCTTCTATGTAATAGCAGATTTTTTGTGCATTTTCAAAAGTCATAGAATCAAAAGTTGCTGGCTATTGCTGGCTATGATGTACAGAAGATGTCGTAAGAGATTGCTGGGTAATTAAAAAAAAACCTTCCTTATTCCGTCATGAATCCGGATTTCCGCTCACTAAGGGCCGTTGACAATTGGAAAGAAAACTCAAATAAAGGAAAGCAAACAACATTTTCTAGCACATTCGCAATATATGGCGTCAAGAATTTAATAGTTTGTGACATACGATTCAGAACATAAAACTCTAGTGTTATTGGAAAGCAAATGGTTACTATCTTCGATCAAAAATTGTTCGAAGGTTACTATACGGAATACGGACGTGATAGACACAAATAAGTGCTTGTTGCTGTGTTGCAGTTTTAGTATTTACTTTAAGAAGCTAAGAATAGAAGAAAAAAAGTTTTACCAGCCAAATGAAATGTAATTTAGGTATTTAAAGTGCGGCTGCTGAATGAATGTGTCTGACAGTTGCCATAAGATTGTAAAAAGAGAATGAAGCATTGAAGGTACTGCAGCATTTTTTTGCCGCTGTTCTATTAATGGTACTAATGTTTTTAGTCGCTGTACCATGAATGATATCGCGGAATAATATTTTTGCCGTTGTTTCAGATAAAAATTAAAATAAATTTTCCTTGTTACCATTAAAATTTATTTTAACTTAAGATGTCGAAATAATTTCGTGTTATTTTGTCGAAGATAGATAAGCAGATGTGCTGCCTAATTGTAAGCAGTCACCATCGCCTCGCCTATGGATACGTATTTTTTCGGTTTGGGTGTTTGTTAGTCCACTGCTGGACATATATAGGCCTAACGACACGTCAGTCACTTTGTTTACACGGTTTGTTTTAGTAAGTTTTAAGACAACTTACTAAAATTTAATGTAACATAATGTTTTATATATAAATAAAAAAAAACTAATCAAATAAGCATGTTTTTAAACTACAATAATTATTTCTACTACAATTAAAATTATGATGTTATGATGTATGTTGTGTTTTGTTGTTGTTGTTTTATTGATGTGTATGTTATCCTTGTTTTGTGGTCTTTTAATAAAGAGTTAATAACAAATCTTTGTTAACAACCGATCAGCATTTTCAATTATTCTTTTTCAAATAATTGTTTTCCTTTTCAGTGATTTAAATATTATATGGTAATAGCCAATCGCAGACTAAATGCCAGAATTAATAGCTAACACGTGTAATGGATTGCTACACAAATATGCAAATTATACAATTTCAGTTATTATTAAAACGTTCCGCGAAAGAAGGAACGCTATTTCATAGTAATTTATTATTTAGGGTTATCGCTTATATATATTGTGGGGACATATCTGTTTTTTTAAATTATTATTTGAATAATTTATTTTGCTATAGCCATCAGGCGAGTGACCTGCTCTTTAGTCAGTTATTTAAAAATTACCACAGTTATTTAACGAACTTTAGACCAAATAGATTTTGTTTATCAAGCTCTTTGGCACTTTACCACAGTTCACATTTTCCCAAACGTTCTAACCAGGGCAAACAGAATTTTAATTTCGCTCGATACATTTTTAGTAGCGTTAGTAAACACGGTCACGGTATAACTGCATTGGACTACTAATCAAATATTTTGTCGGTCAGCACACTCAACGCGAAAATTAAATTCCAACAGCGGTCACGCACCGCATGTAAAGCGCACGCAAATCGAATCAAATTGGTTTCAAATCAAATCAAACTAAAAGTAAACCTGGAACAATTAGCGGTTGTCAACCCTAGCTGGTCGCGTAAACACAAGTCGCTAACGAACCGGAGCAAGGCCCCTGCACAAATTTGCAATTTCGATTGCTACTAGCATACTCCATGCCGATGCTATGCGTCGTATCGTACCTGCGCTCTTCATCATAGTAATAATATTATAGAAAGTGGATTTGTTTGTTGGTTTGTCATTTATTTTGTTACTGTATCACGCAGCATAAGAGCAAGAGATTGACGTCGTTTTTTTTTAAATTTGTTTCATGACCTTGAATTCAGAGTCCTTCAGTTGAAATTATAATGAAGCTTACAATGTATTTAATAAAGTTATATGATTATTTACGGGATATTTACCGTGGTGAGGCTGTGGAATGAGCTCCCGATATTTCGGCCCAGTTACATGTACCATGTAAATCCATAATCCATCCATGTAATCCATCCATGTATTATCCCGTAAATAATCATATAACTTTAGTGAACAACTGTGATAGTTTAAAACAGTATTAAATCAAGGTAAACAAGTCATAGTCACAGTCAGAGTCAAGTAAAGTATGTCACGGTGAAGTCCAAATTTAAAAGGTATTAAATAACGTTAAGCAAGTCACAGTCAGAGTCAAGTAAAGTATGTCACGGTGAAGTCTAAGTTTAAAAGGTATTAAATAACGTTAAACAAGTCACAGTCAGAGTCAAGTAAAGTATATCACGGTGAAGTCCAAGTTTAAAGGTATTAAATAACGTTAAACAAGTCACAGTCAGGGTCAAGTAAAGTATGCCATGGTCAAGTCCAAGTCATGCCCCAGTAAAGTGGTGGAGACGTTTCTAGAGGCTTCTGTGAAAACTTATTAAATACATGTTTCACCTCATCATTATCACTTGCCTACACTCAAACACGTTCAAGAGCACTTAATATACAATACAATGTACCAATATTACACACTAACACTAGAATTAACACAAGTTTAGGAAAAATACAATTAAGTGACATGTTGTTTTACACGCACCAAAACTCGTAGGTGATATTTTATGAGTTTCCACAATATAAAGTCGTAGAATAACATAAATATTGAGTAACAAAAAAGAAATAAAAAAATTGTAATAAATAATTTAAAAAAAATATAGTAGAAAAGACAATAATTTTCTTCTCTAATGTCTACATAGTATAATGTCTACATAGTATAAAATAAAGCGCGTCTATCTGTCTGTCTGTCTGTTTAACCAGTAACTCCTCCTAAACCACACAACGGATTTTGATGCGGTTTTCACCATCAGTTAGATATTTTTTTCTTGGAAGGTTTATATTTATAACAAGCAACGCGCCCCGGCATCGCACGTAAATTTTACCTGTGCGAAGCTGGGGCCCCCCGCTAGTCTATACTAATATTATAAAGAGGAAAGATTTGATTGTTTGTTTGTTTGTTTGTTTGTTTGCATTGAATAGGCTCCGAAACTACTGAACCGATTTGAAAAATTCTTTCACTGTTGGGAAGCTACACTATCCCCGGTTAACATAGGCTATATTATATTTTCAAAAAAAATAGGGATCCTTACTAAAACTCCAATAAAGAAACCCAAGGTGTAAAAAATAAGATTTACAATTTTGACTTTGCGTGTTTGACAGTTCTAAGACAGGACAACGTCTGTCAGGTTTGCTAGTAGTATATATCTCTACATAGTATAAATTAAAGTCGCTTATCGCGTCTGTCTGTCTGTATGGCCGCTAATTCCTCCTAAACCACGCAGCGGTTTTCATCATCAGTCAGATACATTTTCACGGAAGGTTTATATATAACTAGCGACCCGCCACGGCTTCCCACGTAAATTACACTCGTGCGAAGCCGGGCGGGCGGGTCGCTAGTGTTCTTTAAAAACTTAGTTTTTTTCATCGATTTAACGCAAAGAATACCTAATATTGCAAAATTTTGGAAGTTTATTGTTCTATGTTTAGAATAAAATCAACCATGCAAAATTTACATTTAAAATTATATTAACATAACCAAAGCATGTTTAAAAAAATTACTCATACAACATGACGTATAAATCAAAGCATGCCATGCAGGGAATTATGCTTTCGCTGTACTGAGCGACAAACTTATCTATGGAGTTGAGCAAATCAAGAAATAAATGTTTCCTTGGTAAGCTTTAGGTCTTGTTTAGAATGTATGATGGTGACTCCTCCATTCAACTGTACAGGTAAGTTGGTTGCTTTTAACCGCCAAGTGGTCGTCTAGACAAACTTCCGTGCAAAAGACCAGGCAAAAAACCCCTCATATTAGTTTAAAAATGCAAAATAAGGAAGTCCGCATCGCTTAGTCTTTGTTGAATAAGTAATTTAGTAAATTGTTTGCTAGCTTGAATTATTGCGGTAGTTATAATTCAAATGAAAAATAAACTGGAATTTCTTTTGTTTTCATCACCTACTGTTACTTTCAATTACCTATGTAATGTTACAGTCTTGTCCTCGAGTCCTAGAGAATCAGAATCTTGCGTCTGAAAATTCTTATCAACGTCATTATCATTGGCAGCTCATCTAGCCTCAGGGCTTCCTCCCTCTTTTCCCAATTTTCAATATTTAACACTAATGTATTTCCGCAATATTTGTATATTATGTCATCACGCAGCATGTGGATTGATCTTCTAGAGCTACGCTTACTCTCACATAGCCACCATTGTATCAGAAACGAACTCCACCTGTTGTCACCGCATCTGGTCAATGGTCCTGTTCAACGCTACTTGATTTTAATTATACAGGACTATCCAATCCTAGCCTAGACAGCTGGTTAGTTTACTCGAACGAAGTCACGGGCAACACCGTTACTTCCATTCGAGTAGTCTGTCATATAAACATTCAACCTCCATTTGCCGCCTTAATAAGGCCCTTTCACAAAATAGCGGCCCTCCACATATCTTAAGGAAACTATGATACCTGCTAAATTTCAGGTCATGCAATTCGTAGGTCAAGTAGTTATTGAGATTTCGTGATGAGAGTCAGTAAGTTAGTGGTAATTTTACTTTTGTATATACGAACCTGCAGTGCAAGTACCGTTCTTTATCGATGGTCAAATTCGCTAAAATGCCATAGAATCGATCACAGCGAGTACTGAAAAAATGGCATATTATCGAATTTGACGACCTCAACTGTCAATTTGACGATCGATAAAAGAACGGTACTTGCACCCCTGATGTACTTCTAGACAATTGCGATGCCATTCCTCAAAAACGGCGAAGGGAAACATCAAAAGTTCAAAAACGTATGACATAACATGCACTGGGCCAGCATATTGAATTAGGGCCTATCCTCTATCTTACTTAGAAACATTAGTGGGAACATGATAAGCTGGTAATGATGAAACAAAGTATAGTGATTTCTTTACATTTTACACCTCTAAAAAAGGTATATTAATAAATATTCGGGACATTTTTGCACACACGGTCATCTGACCCCAAACTAAGCAGAGCTTGTGATGTGCCTGCCAGAAACTGATATACATACATATATATTTTTAAATACATACTTGAATAGATACTAACCCCAAATATTATAGAACAAACACAAATGTTCATCACATGAATGTTTGTCCTAGGTGGGAATCGAACCCACGCTCCCAAGCACAGAATGCAGGATCACTACCAACTAGACCAACGGGCTATCAAATTCAATATTCTTCCGTTGCTACATTCTTCCATACATGACTTACTGCTAGCATCGATAGTACAAAATAAATCAGAAAAAAATACTAGACTGTACGATATATAGGTGAGAGATCCAAAAAACACCTTACACCACAAAACTTATACACACTCGAATAAAGCTACAACTTGAAAAAAGGGGCTCTATCATAGACAAACAGTTTTATGTACATTTTATTCATAAACAGGGGACTTCGATTTGCGTGTTCTGATATGGAATCGTAAAATCATTTTTTATGTTCCACAGAATAGGACACGTCGCCTTCCCATAAGAGTTTAGTTACAAAGTTGCGTTTATGATTTTGTTATATATAATATTGAAGAAGTTATCATTGTACGGTAAATTAAAAACCAGTATTGGTTATCATACTAATATTATAAATGCGAAAGTGTGTTTGTTTGTTGGTTTGTTTGTTACTCTTTCAAGCTGCAACGGAATAACGGATCAACCTGATTTTTTGCATGGGTATAGTTCAAGAGCCAGACTTGACTTACGCTACTTTTCATCATCATCATCACCATTTTTCATCACTACGTGGGTGAAACCGCGGGGCGCAGCTAGTAATATAATAAATGAATGTATGCTTACAAAGAAGGTAATATTAATATTTTTTGGAACCAAAATTGACTGTTCTTTTTTTTCTTATAGAATAATCCTACTATGTAATATTATAAACGCGAAAGTTTGTATGTATGGATGTTTGTTCCTCTTTCACGCAAAAACTACCGAATGGATTTTAATTAAAGCTTACAATAATATAGCTTACATATTAGAATAATACATAGGCTATGACGGGTAGTGGTAGCGAGGCCGAAGGCCGAGCTCTACGCGTACGAAGTAGCGGGTTTCAGCTAGTAGGTATATAAAAAAACCTACGTATTCGTTTTTATTAGGTTGGTACCAAGCATTTTTGCCCACAGCTAAGTTAAATCACTGGACTACCTCTAATATTTCAGTGATCCATTACTTATATTTAATTCTTATACTTAACTAGGTGTTTCTTGCGACTTTGTACGCGTTGACTTTCTATAAAATTTATATAATATAATACTACGGCCTACAAATAATACGGCCTTTATGCAAAGTCCTTTTTTAGCGGGTTTTTACACCGCATAAGAAATTTACCTGCCACATTATGTGCTGTGCTATTTCGCTTTTATGTGTATAGATTGAATTGTTTTTGTGTTTTTGTGTTTCCTTGCTGAAGTCAGAAAAGCTTAAAATCCAGGTATTTGAATAACAAGCTTTTAAAATAAAGTAATTATGGAATCAAAAATTCTTTTGTGCAACCAAATAGTGTTATATCCAATAAAACGTCAACGGTACACGCCACTATGAAATAAAACCGGCGCAGAGCATCCGCCCGAAATATTGTTAAACTTGCAAAACGACTAAGTGGACTCTGCAAAGCGAAACTACCAATTTGTCTGTAGCGATGCCGATTTTGTATGCGAACAAGCAAATGTTTGCTTTTTGTTCAAACGTTGTCATTGAATAATTTTAATTTTGGTGGCCTTGACGAATCAATTATTAATTTTTTAAGACTGTTTAAAAGTACCTACAGATAGAACCTCAGATTAGATTGTCAGATCTGAGGGTAGAATGCTAGTGATTACCATGGTATGGTATGGATTACCATACTCCATTGGTTCAGGTATCATTATGGACTTACGCAACAATGTGCTAAAATAATTTTTGACATTTGAATTTATTTAAATTTTGCTGAAAGTTAGAAGGTACCACCACAGTTTACGGTTTATCTATGCTAATACCTACTGCCGCTTAGTAATTTAAAGCAGCAGTTACTTTTCACAAAGCCTTAAAAAAGTTGGCATATTATTTACCAACTGGGTACACCGTAATATCGGAAGGATGATATAAGCTTAGTAACTATAATTACGTATGACGTCACATGTGAGTACGCCACACAGACTCCATTCTGACACACCCCTTGCAAGAATAGGACAAAGCAAAGTTTCCTAATCAAAACAAAAAATTTAAACGCTAACATCTACAACTTTATTAGTCGATTTAAATTGTTTCTTCAGTAAATTCAATTATATTTTTCACTAAGCTTGTTAGTTTTTACAAATCAAGCATCTGCCCATTAGCTTTACGTAGCCTCCCAATTTGTCTCCTAAGATCAAAACGATATTATCGGCCTGCCAAAACCTAATTTAAATTTCTTATTAGCATAGA
The DNA here is from genome assembly GCA_914767915.1 of Agriopis aurantiaria. Taxonomy (NCBI): domain Eukaryota; kingdom Metazoa; phylum Arthropoda; class Insecta; order Lepidoptera; family Geometridae; genus Agriopis; species Agriopis aurantiaria. Next base: position 6,723,834 of record OU611983.1, on the reverse strand, counting down.
ACCGATAATAAATCTAATAGCTGTTACCAACGACAACGGCGGCAGTTCATCGATTAGTTGCTCGAACCTGCGATACAGTTAATTAAAATCCAATATTGTCTAACCAAAATTGATTGCTGGAAACCACGCTTACTTGGTAGAGATGGCGTGAATTTCTGAATATCTATTTTGGAATCGATTCTAATAGCAACATCAATCGATACAGAATGAAAACCAGACAACATTGTGACCATCGATGTATTAAAGTAACAAAATATTTAAAATTTACTTAAATATTTTATTAAATAATTTTTCAAATTATTATAGTATTAAATTATTGTATTATACTATCTCTTTCGCACACTTGCTCTAGTTGGTGAGCGCAGCCTTAGTAAAATTGTTATAAAATCATTAACAAAACTACTCGTTACAAAGTTTTCTTTCTACTGATTTCCTGTAGATCCGTTACTATAATGACATAGGTACATAAGAAAATGTATAAAAGCAACAAAAAAAGTCATGCGGACTGCCAACAGAAGTGAAAACTAATACGTCGCATAAACTTCTCAGTGATACTAACCTACAAGTTTTGCCCCTACCAGAAATCTCTCAAAGTGGTTAAAGAAGTTTTAGCTTAAACACAAAAAAAAACATTTTAAAATATTGTCCAAAAAATCTACTCGATAATGTTTTCTATCGATTCATCATATTGATTTTCATCGACTCGACAACCCTTTCCGTTAATCTACCTACGGAAGCACTCGAGAACCTGATGTATTGTTGCAATATCGTTTAGGGAGGTATTTTCGCTGTATTTGTTACAGAAGAGTGTGAAATATCGACTGCCTTGGAGAAGAGACTGGCGGAAATAGAGTGATATTATGTACAAAGCTATAATGTACTAGTACAAAAAATGTTCCCGTCATTACTAATAGTAGATTATGCACTTACCCCCTTATTAATAAACGTGGAGTAGCCTTGGAATAGTTACTCCTTCTTTTGTCTTTTTCGATCGAGTTCAAAATGTAAAAGACTGAAGAAGACAAAACACGGCGTAACTATTCCAAGACTACTCCACGGTTATTAATAAGGGGGTTCGGGAATAAAGTAGTGTCTTACGTCACTGGCAGCATATTGAACCCTGAGCGTAACGAGGGACTCTAGAGTTATATAGAGTCCTGAGTTAAGCGAGGAGTTCAAGCTGCCCAAGACGAAGACAGGCTTCATTCCAAAGGAGCATACTCTATCGTACTTTTCACACCTTCTGCGAGGCAATAAAAAGTCAGGTTTCACAGAAAATCACAGCACCAAACACCGTCTTTTGTTTCACATTCTTTGTAAACGCACTTTTTTTTTAAAGTTCTGCTTATGGTGACCAGTTTGATGGGCGAACAAACATCTTTACAATGCCATATGGGCATTTTTTACTTAAAGTTTTCCACGAGTTTCCACACGAATTTGAAGTTCCAAATTCTAATCACTTATTCCCTAGGGAGTTTCATACAACTTTATATCCCTTAGGAGATAATGCTTTACTTTACGTTGAGGTTGCGTGATATGTAATTGGACATTGTCAAGCAGGTGGTGTGAAAAATATTGCGGCGATGACTTTGGTCCACTGGCGCTTTACGTCGTTCCCTATAAAGCATAGCACAGTGTATTAGCAAGCTAAAGTAGCAGTGGAGTTATCATATCTGTCGCAGAACCGATAACGTTTGCGTAGACGTGATCTATATATATATAGTAGTGGTATGCACACCGCTAGCGGCTGCAATACTTTGCCATCGTCCTTCTATCCTGTAAACTATAGCTTGGGTATCTTCAAGGCCAGAGTAAATAAGTACCTTATAAGTAAATGCCCACCTAATTGTATCTTAAATAAATAAATAAGTCTACGTGCTCTATCAGTGCCCCAACATCGCTTTCCAGGTGAGTTGGTAAACAAACGTAGACCTACATAAAAATAAAAATTAAATAGTGGAGCCCACTACTCGGCAAACGTAGCTTAGTAACTATTTAAACTTAAGAAACTGGCAGTAGCTGGAAGCGAAAATACTATTGAGATGAGCGGCTTGTCTTAGGAGAGACCTATGTCTAGCAAAGAACTAAGACGGGCAGACTATGATGATTACGACGTTTGCAATTTTTCATTGTGTGCAAGCAAAAGTAAACAAAAAAAAAAATTGAGTGCTACTTGTAGCAAGAAAATGGTTTCGGCCATTTAGTAAGCTCAAAACCAGATCTACCGATAGCTATAGGTATTCATTCAAATTTCCAGTCGAATAATTGTCGGTATAGCGCTCATAAAAATCGCACCTTCACGAGTACGAAATGGAATAATAAAATTCAATTTTCACGTTCTATTCATCATACTATCCCAGTAACAATTGTTCTTTGCAGGATTGGCTAGTAAATTCGGACAATGCCATGGCCGGTGTTTGCTGAGACAATAACATATAATTCATAAACCGTGATGAAATGTAAACAGAATATGATTGGCTATTAGCATGTGGGGTGTCGACGACGCACCGACACTCTTGGGACTGTTGGGACACGCGGGGCTGATGGCTTTCCACTCTGTGGACCTGGTATAGGTTCGATATCTTTCAGTCAACACATTAGCGCGATTTCGCTCATATTAATACATTCATAAAACTGTGGCTCACCAATGACACGTCAGTACCACGGTCATGATCTTGAAAAGACGAATCAGCATCCAATACAGAGCCTCCACATAAGCTAGAGTAATGGATGAATAAAATATGCATAACAAATGCATGCAAGTTTAATGTGAAATCCTTACTTCCTTAACCGTTTCAAATGTATAGAGTCTATGATATTTAAATAGTGGGTAGGTAAATTCTAAAAATGATCCACAATACTTCCTTATCCTTACCTACTAATAATAATTGCGAAAGATGTTTGTTTGTTCCTCTTTCTCACAGCAACAAATTGATGGAACGGCTTATTTTTTTGCTAAAAGATTGTTGAAGGGCCGGATAGCGACAAAGCTTTGTTTTATTACGTAAAAATTAGGATTCTTGTGGAGGCTGTTCTACAGAAACTATATTTGTAAGTTAAGGAACGGACTATCGGGTCTATCTTCGAATAAGTGAATGTGAGTGTTTTATAACTGGGAGTTACCGTTGGTCGGATAAATACGTTAAATTAGGTAGGTCTAGCTGAATATTTGTCCTACAACAACAACTAGAAAACATGTCAGAGGCCTTGGGGTGGCCTAAAACTCTGACACTAGAGGTAACCACTCATCTTTTTCCAAATTTACTTATAGTAATGTCTATAGCGTAACAAATCGTTGCAAGCATCCGACCCATGGATCATCTCCCCTGGCTATTAGCAAGTCGCCGGTAGCCACATCAAACTTTGTTCCTAACGTATTCCGAACTTAATTTAATTAATTACGAACCCCTCCTCAGTGAGTCCATTTTGCTAAATATTATTTCGAGGGGCCTATAACTGAGATCAAACGAACACATGAGTAATAATTCAGGATGGTCGTGTTTATCAAGGAAAGTAGAATGAAATTATATCGTGTGTTTTCGAGGCGGTATTGAAAGCCATTTGGGCTTTTGAGCGGTCGTTTTTGGTCGGATTTTATTGATCATTATTCATTTTAAACGTTGACGTAACGGGCTGGTGCATGTTGTATGAAGTTGTTAAGGGGCCCTGTGCCATAAAAATAGCATGGCGCTTCATAAATGGCTGTTGGAATAAAATTGCTACTTTATTTGAAAAATCAACTGGTAAGCATTTGATTTTACGTGAGAGTACTCGTAATAGAAAGTTTATTTACAAAATTCAATCGAAGGAGCTTTTTTAGTACGGTTTTATAGGTCTCCAATAAATACACGTGTAAGAAAATGGATTATTGACACACGTTGTTATTTCTAGCACCAGAAAAGTATTTCACGCTTTTGAAGCTCTCAATTAACATTTTAGAAGAAGACATTTCGACCCATTATTCAAATAAAATATCACTTCTGGCATTGTAATATTCGTTGATAAATTTATCTTTTCCGCCATTTGTTCCGTATGATATGAGTAAGAAAATGTGGAATGCGTTGCCTGTTCTGCGATAGTTACACTATGGGCGTCTATAAGTCGCCATTCTTCTACGCGAGCATGCTTCATCGTAGATCGCATCATTGCTTAACATCAGCTTAGATGGCGGTCAAGTGCAAGCTTATACTTCAATTAAATAAAACTTTTAGATCACAATCATATTTGTCATACTAATAAATTGGATTGGCTTCTAATATATCTGTAAAATGTTATGACACGGAAGTTAAATGATCTTATTGGATCTATTTTGATCATTTTAAGTGATTGTCATCTAATTCTATCAAGCTATTAAGTACATAAAAAATGAGTTATAATTTGTAACAAGTTCAACTTATAGACCATAATCATCGAGATACAATACATTATAGAGTCACAATCGTGCCAAAAAATGTCCGAATTAAAGCCCGGCGCACGCTACGAATTGGGCAGACTTTTTAGTTGGTTACAAGGTAACCGCGATCCGATTACAACGCCGCGCGATGCCAGAGCTACTATGACATAGCGGACAACTGACGTTGAACACTATGCAAACGACATAACGTCTATAATGGAGTAAATGTGGTATTGTGAAGTATATAACCGATACAGTGTTATGTACGCTCGGATGTTTTTTGACTGTTTTACTGAGAGATTGTCACTCTATATGAATTGTATCTCGGTGATCATAATTTATTATATATTTATTATATATTAGATTCATTTTGTATTACTAACTAACAGTGTAAACAAATCTTGGAAGTCGATTTGAACCTACTAAGTTTAATTTATTGATTTGAATCTTTGCAAATATCACAAGCCAATCAGACATACTCGTATAAACCGGATGACTATACAATATTTTGTTACCATCAACCTAATGTGACGATGAAGAAGGTGGATAGTGAATATCTTCAATAGATATACATATAAGCTTGTTTTTTTTAGTTTTTAAAATTTATTATTTCTAATACCGAAATATTAAAAGCTAACATTTTACGAATAGGTGAGTAGGTACTTCTTTGTTCTTTAGAAATCATCTGTAAAACATTCCCCGATAAAAGGGAAATTCCTGTCAATTCAAGTTGCATTGCTAACGAAGCTGTACTAAAATTTGCAATTTTGATTGGCGCGCTGGCAACACAATACTATCTACATTTTGCACGTTAGACTCAATCGGCTAATTATAATTGAATCACGGAGTAAATTATTGAAAACAATGGCCATTTGCTTGCAGAATAAATGAAAAAAGTACCTATAAATTTTAGGTTTTCTTTTGATTTCTAAAGTTAGTTTTGTTCGAAAATATGTCGCTAAGCACCTTACGGTGTATTCCGGCAACCTCCCTTGAGAGCCAGTTCCACACTTTTAGTGATTAGGCCGCTAATTGTGTAACTTGTTTTTAGTTGTTTTTGTTTTATGTTTGTAATTTCTGGCATAGACAATAAATGGTTATCTAGCTATCTATCTATCATTAGAGTCTAGTCTTCACTATATTTGACCACATACAGTACAACAATAATTAGTGTAGTAAAATTACTTCAGGCACCAGGTTTTATTTTAATTTTATAATACGTACCTATTTCCATTTCATTTGTACCTTATGTATATATGTATAAGTACCTTTGTATGAAACGTTAAAACTATCTTGAATCATTATGAGTAATGTGCTAAAAATCTACAGAAGAAAGAAGTAAGTAGTTAATGAATGTGTTTCTAATCTTTTAATAATGGCTAATCATAATATTTATTTTTACTTTGAAAACATAGCTGTAGCTTTTTTTGCAAACATGTGAAATCTTGAATATTTTTTTTAACAAATTTACTTACCTAAATAAATTAAATTAAGTATTTAAAATAAAGAAGGCTATGCTCGGGGTTTCTCTACGAGATCGAATCCGAAATGAGGAGATCCGTAGACGAACGAAAGTCACCGACATAGCCCACCGGATTAGTAAGTTGAAATGGCAGTGGGCAGGGCACATATCACGCAGAACAGATGGCCGATGGGGCCGAAAGGTTCTGGAATGGAGACCACGGACTGGTAAGCGCAGCGTAGGACGTCCACCCACAAGATGGACAGACGACCTAAAAGAGACCGCAGGGAAACGCTGGATGCAGGCCGCTTCCAACCGGCCCTTTTGGAGATCGATGGGGGAGGCCTATGTCCAGCAGTGGACGTCCTACGGCTGAAATGACGATGATGATGATGATGATTTAAAATAAAAAATCTTTTTGTCATTTCACCTTAAAACCACACAATTGAGAGCCAAAACATTCACTAATAGTTAAGTAAAACCTACAGTATTTGCTAACCCAGTCACAGTCTGCATTCGATTTATTTTATTGCCCGTAAACAATGCTGCCAACTCCTGCCACTCTCGTTTGACGTTTATGGTAAAAGATTTTACGGCAAAGCGAACCCCCGATACCTCGTTTCCTATACAATTTTCTCTCTACATGCAAATGATACTAACCATAAAATGCATTGTGTTCGCACCACAATTGCACTTCGGACAGCAATGTTTAGTTCACACAAATTATGAGACTATTCAGAAACAAGAGAGCCACAACGTCTAAATATTCATTAAGCTATTGAATTTTAGTATTATTTTTAACGGAATTTCCTTACAAATTGTGCTAATTTTATTCTCTATGCGCTAATAATCTCGTTAAAAACTTTGTGACGGAAAAAACAAAACCAACTGCAGCAAAAGTTTTCCCCACATTTTCACGGATTCGATGTTCCCGATTTCATACCACGACACGGTTTTAATAACCGCGTCTGCTCAATGTTCGAATTCTAATCGAGTTTTAAATTGCACTCATTCTTGTCTGGTGCGCGCTCTGAACTCTATCTGAACTTTGGTCTCTCATCCACCGACCTATTCCTCGTTAGCTTCTCCTTAAAACTTGTCCGGAGACTTGGACAAGTTTTTAACTTCACCGAGACTTGGTTCCCATGATTAATTAATTCGATTGTGCGTGAGCTATTTGCGACGTGATCGGTTTCTGCGGTGTCCATTATTTTGCGATTTAGGTCGAGGGGAGCCTTTATGGTGGGGTCGATTCTGCTCGGTCACTGCACTAAACAGTCTTGTTACAATCCCGCTTTACAGTTGGCGTCTTTTTTATTCGGGAGTTGAAAGGGGAGGCGTGTTCCTTACGGCGAGAGGACAACTTCATTTAGGCGGTAATAATTCTTTTGAGGAAGAATAATTTATTACTTTTTCTCGGTCAGCCTGACGGCAGATGAAAATGATGAGGCTGACCTATTAAATATAGATTTGATTTTTCTTTCAGGACTGTTTTTGTGAGGGAATATTTTCTTAGTTTCAAACATTATTGGTTTTCGATATAAGTTTATTAAGTAGCCTTGGGTTTCTTTCAATATTAGTTTTATTGGGCTATCCAGTAATAAACGATAAAATGTAATTAATATACGTGAATCAGTAGTTTACGGACCAAAAAAAAAGGCTACTCTTTGCCGTATTGAAGAGCGAATGCAAGAAAACGTGTTGATATCTTGTGGATATGGATGCTCACAGACAAACTTTGAGTATACTTATGTTCCGTAAGTAATCTAAACTCTTCTATCTTCAAGAATAAATAAACGAGGACCCGTCAAAGTTGTAATTTTAGACCCCTTTATTATGGGGTTTGTCTAAAAAACTAGCTATGAACTTGAAATTTTTGTATAGGTGTCAAAGCCTGTATTTTCGCAAGCAATACAGAAAATCGGCCAAGTGATTGCGCGCTAACGACCCCAAACCGGGACTAGAAAAAAACTGAACTGTGTGGTTGGTACGTAACCCTCTGTACTCGTGTCCAACTTGCACTTGGTTGCTTTTTCTTAATTATTATTTGAATATTAATCTAAGGTAAGATTATTTTAATTATCTTTTTATTATTTATGTACCTATCAGATTATCAAAATATACATCCCCGAAAATAATGTAAGAAGTGAATCAATCAATCCTTAAAAGTGATTCAAAATCAAAATTGTACTCTTTATCTAGATTTATTTGTATGATATTCTTTTCTAAATCAGTAATAACACCCGGGGTTTTCCATTCAATAATAGCCTTTTCAATAACAACCCGCCCTCGGTCTTGTAAAAATTGTGAAACTGAAGGGGGTCATTGTGAAGACGTCAGTTAGAAAATTATTTTCATTTTCTCATTTCTGACGAAGTTTTTAATAAGTGAGATTTTTTTAAATATACGTTATGGTTTTTGTATTTTTTCTTTTTCAGGTACTTCTAAGTAGATATATATATATATATATATATATATATATATATACTACTAGTTACTATCAGTTAATTACTTGTTATTATAAGTATTTTAAAGCTTCGATAAAATTTCACCATCATCATAATCCATTGATCAATCTATCTTAGTCTAATACTAGATTGTTTGTTAGTTTAAGCTTTTTTCAATATTAATTAAGTTAAGCATAGTTTGTAATAATATAGTATGTTTTTTTAAATAGTTAGTGATTTTTTTCCATACTGTGACCATTAATATAGACCTGTTTATAGCTGTTGTTTTAAATATGTAATTAATATTATATATGCATATTTTTGATGTTGGTCTTAAATAAAGAAAAAATATAGACACATGCCTCTCCTTAGGCGCCACTCAGCCTGATCATGGGCTGTGACAGTGATCAGTATGGCCAGCAAGGACGTTGTATACCTAGGGTACACGTCCTTGCTGGCCAGTCATTTATCTGTCGCAGAACTGATAGCGGATGGAGTAGAAAACGTAAACGTGTTTTACAGTGGGAACTAGCATGAATTGGTAAACATAAGGAAGGACGCCCTGAGGCTTGATGGGGTAACAACATTAGACAGCTGGTTTGAAGCAAAAGGCCGAAGAACAATAAAATCTAATAGAGTTTAAATAAATTGCTTTTCAATTATTCAAAAGCCACGTTTCGAAATGTAAAACCACAAAGTGGAAGAAATAATCCACTCTTCTTCCGAGTGGTGATTCAATATCTCGAACATTTGCAAACAAAATAAGCGTAAACCGCAAGAAAAGCTTCGGAGAGCGTAAGAACCTACATAAATAAAAGATTCCTATCGATGAAGCGAACAAAGAAACAGCAGCCGAAGAGGGGACAATAATTAATTAAATTAAGACTGAATAAAGTTACTATCTCTCCTTTTTTATCTCGCTAACTCTATTGGAGTTACGAGAGATAAACTCTTTCATAATAATTATATTTTAAGAGGTTTTCTGGACCGCAAAGATAATACACAAGAGAGAAGATAATACCGGTTGTATCTCTAGACGACGGACATATTCAAGGATATATAACTGTCTCATCATTATAAACAACTTTTACTCCTAAACTTAACTAAAGTTTTTAAATAAATAAATAAAATAATTTAGTAATTTTTTAAATAATTTTTTTTATAAATATTTTTAAAAAATTAAACTTTAACTTTTTTTTTTTACTTTTTTTTTGCGATCTCTTTGTTGTTCTCTAGACCAACACTGAAATCGCAAAAAAATAATCTAATGTAATTCAGTGCTGGTCCCAAAGTAAAAATTGTTTATATTATAATTAGGGCAATGATATTATTGAATTATGTCTAGAGTTTCACCCCTTATAAGAGTTGAGTTAGCTACGAACGTGGTCTTTGTTTAAGTTTGCACAGATAATACATATTAAACCCAAAAATTTATTAAGGCCGTGGGATCGGGAGCCAAAAAAAAATTCAAAGATTTAGCTTCACGTCTGATTGACGCAATTCGTGACCAAAATGCCAGCCTCTACTTTGCTCAAAGGGTGAGCATCGCCATACAACGTGGTAATGGGGCCCAGCATTTTGGGAACAGTTCCCACTGGCAGCGGTTTAATAGAATGATGGTTAGGTTTTAATTTGTTGTTTTTTTTTTTTATAATAGAGTAAATTAATACACTGAATTACATACCAACTATTAAAACTAAAGTTATATAATTATTTACGAGATTTTTACCGTGGTAAGGTTGTGGAATGAGCTCTCGATATTACCGACCGTGCCGTGACCTACCATGATAGTTTACAACAGCATTAAAATAAATCCAAAGAAAAAATTAAAGAAATATGTTTGATAATTTAACATCATAAACATTAATTAATTTTGGCAGGTGAGCAATATTATATACTAGCTGCGCCCCGCTTTCACCCGCGTAGTGATGAAAAATTGTGGTGATGATGATGGTGGTCAAAAGTAGCCTATGTCACTCTCCGGCACTTGAACTATACCCATGAAAAAATCAGCTCTATCCGTTGCTCTATTGCTACGTGAAAGAGGAACAAACAAACCAACAAACTTTTCGCATATTTATAACTAGCTGTCCGCCCCGGCTTCGCACGGGTATTATTGGAGTTTTAGTAAGAATCCTTAATTTTTTTGAAAATATAATATTGCCTATATCACACGGGGATAGTGTAGCTTAGTGTAAGAATTTTTCAAATCGGTTCAGTAGTTTCGGAGCCTATTCAATGCAAACAAACAAACAAACAATCAAATCTTCCACTATAACTATACTTCCTTTATAATATTAGTATAGATAGTATAGATATAGATAATGGTTAGTATATGATCTATAGCTAAGCTATATCTGGGACGCCACAAAGCCCGGTCTTTGGCTTTTCCCTTTCAGCTACTGCTTGTATTAAGTAATTTTTGTAAAAATAGGGAAGTTGAGGGGATGGAGGGATAATGAATAGTATAAAAGAATCAGGAAGCCTTCATAGCTATTTTTAAATTCTCTATTCAGTAACAAATTGACAAACCTTACATTAAAAGGTCTAAACTAAGCCAACCTCAACGTGGCTGTCAATTTCTTCGATTCGATTTCTTTGACTTCCAATAAGAGTCTCACAAACTATTCAACAACCTGTAATGTGGTAACTCAGACAATAAATTTCACTTATTGGGCAAGCAAAACTCAAAAGTATACCTTTTTTGTTTTATTTTGTTATTCTACTGGTCTCTTAACATTCAAATATATTTTTAATTTTGAATAAATTAATTAATAATTGCATGTCAACTTAATTATATAATGTGTATACGGTGAGTGGCAATAAAAATGGTATAAGTACTTTTCGCGTTTTCCGGGACAAAGTTGTGTGAAACTGAGGATTTGAGTTAAGCCCTTAAGGTATAAAAGATTTAATTATAAACAGTATTTCTTCAAAGCTTCTTGATATTCGAACGCTCACTCTCCGTTTCACATAAATTCTCTATTTCAAATTCATGGCAATGTCGCAACCTTTTCTTTGGTCGCGTCACGTAGTGGCCCTTACACACACATACGAAATTCATTCGTCCGTGTCTTTTGTTTGAGGAAAATTCTTGTTTTTATTACAAAGTATCACATTTCTCATGAGTTATGACTCTTCTGGCTGATAGGACGGCGGTGAGCCAAGCGGAAAGTGTGAGGTCCCAATAGTCTGTGAGAATTTTGCTTGTGTTTCGTTCTTCGCTGTGTTGTTTCAAGGCAAACGAAAAACACGGTTTGCATTTTTGAACTAGCACGGTTGTATTGCATAGGTACATTGGCTTATTAAGTAAGGACAGGACATATAATATACTGCCTTATCTTACTTACCTCAACAGTTTCAACTCAGTGGTGTTAACAAGTATACTGCACACTTAGAGAGTCCGCGCTACCACTCAAGTCCGATGGAAGTGGCACCACAATCGCATATGTTGCTCTTGAAAACCGAAATACTAAAACTACATTTAGTTCCAGTTTTCGCCACAGGACTTGAGTGGTGGCGCGGATTCTATAGCATAATTGGTTTAGCCGTTAGGAAGCTACGATGCCAACAGACAGACACACAGATACACATGGGAAACTTATAACAACACTCTGTTTGCGTCGGGAGTTAAAACCGACGCACCTTGAAAATTATATCTAGATTTGAAACTATCTTGACCCTACTACAAATATTCAATTTTAATACAGTCCCGGAAGACTACGGTCAATATCAGAAATGGCATAAGATAAGCATTTGTATTTATGGAAACCTAAATCTGGCAAAAACGGGCAGAAAACGCCCGAGGCGCGGTCACACTCGTCCATATCTGTGTAGTTGTACATAAGATGTGGAATACCATAGATTTGACATTGGCGAACACCCGTAAGGAACAGCGTTTAACATAAAACAATGTTTTGAACTATCGCGGTTGTTTACAGAATATTTACCGTGATAAGGTTGTGGATGGAGTTCTAGATATTTTGGCGCAGTTACATGCATCATGCTTATCACGGTAAATATATCCCCTAAGCCTGTAACCCGTTAATAATCATATTACTGTAGCCATTGATATATCCGACAAAAAGACGTTGTACACAATGATTACCTAATCTACATCTGTATTTAGAAAGTTAGTATTACACTGAAAGATTATAATAATTATAATGCAATATAACCTATCATTCTTAAGTACATATATTATTACCAACGTATACATTTGACAGATATGGCAATTTACGTTTACTCCAGTTATTAAAGCCTAGTAGTGTACCATGACTTCCCAGAGTTAGAAACACTACCAGTCAATCACTTTAGAAGTTATGAACGAATGAAAACAAAACAGCAAAAACAGCCCTCAATTCTATTAAAATCGACTTCCAAAATTTAGATAGTTATTTTCTTAGTTAGTTACAGTGCAACTAATAAAAGCGTATTAACAAAGAGGTATAATATTGTTTCTGTTTTTTTCATACCACAGAATTTAGTTCGAAGTTTATTTCGCAAATTCCTATTGTCCTTTTAGTATTGACGTTTAGATGTCAAATCCAGTTATATCCTTCATCCTAGATTTGTGTGTGGTGATACCAGGATATTTATCTTACCCTCGGCTATCTACTCGTTAATATATTACGGCTGTTGTGATAATTTCGTAATTATCGCAGTTCCCGAAAGTTTTGTTGCCGTTTGTTTGTTTTATTCTCCTTGTTAGTATTGTGTTGGGTGCTATTTTAGATGCCTATTTGGCTTTTCTTATTTAAATCATAAGAAGTTGGTTGTTTGTAAATAAAATTTATAAATACCTGTAAGTTTAAATATTTATCTATATATTACGTCTTCTATGTAAATAAATCTCATAATTAAAATATATTGCTGTTCTTGGCTAGTCTTGCATAAACTCAAAAATGGCTAGATCATTTTATTGTTTTATTCGCACTTATAAAGGGTTGTTTTAGAAAAATAAGTAAAATTGAAAAAATCGGGAAAAACTAATAATACTTTTTTCTTTCGAATTTGAACATGAAAAAGTTTAGTTAGGTGAATCAAGAGTTACTCTGCGGAAGCTCATCAACAAAACTGTTTTTTCTGATTAATGTACTGATTCTAATGTATTTCCACTTCTACAAAGAAAAAAACACGCAAATTAGAAGCACGTAGAAGCAGAAATACACTAGAGATGAGATAGTCAGAAAAACAGTTTTTAGAACCTTGAATCAAGAACCTTCTTTTTTTAGTAAGTTCGTTAATATTTTTAGGTGTGGTTTATACACAAGAAGCGAGCAGCAGACACACGGCGTAGACGTTATATCTCTTCCATACATTTACAATGGCGTAAATTATACACAAACGATGTGCACCTTACCATTTCCCATGGTTGTCAGATCTAAGGATGTGGCGGAAGCGAGTCACCTCATGGCCGCCTCTTCACGTCTACGCCACGTCCACACTGCGCTTCCACCGCTAGCTACTTCTTATACAGAACCACACCATCATGCCTTAAGTTTATACATTTTGTAAAGACATCTATTCACATCTTTCGTCGTAGCAATTTTGGTTAACTTTTATATTCAATGGTACTGAGACATGGTCCTTAACTGTTGGCCTTTTGGAAAAACTCAGTCACACAGTGGACAATGGAGAAAGTTATACTTGAAATTTCTTTACGCGTAGAATCCTGAACGTATTATTCGCTAAAGAACCAGAGGCACCGACATAGCTATTAAAATTTACATGGGGCAATGGGCAGGCAACATCGCCTGAAGAACCGATAACCGATGGAAAATAAAGGTTCTAGAGTCCACGAACTGGAAGACGCAGCGTAGGTGTCTTCAAATCACGAGTGAATCGGTTTCTTCTAGACAAGCGTGCTCCAACGTAGACCGTATCATCGCACGAGATAGTGTCCAAACGCAAGCCTATTATTTATAAAAAAAAGGTAGGCCTCCCACTAGATGGATAGTAGATGCAGATGGCAGGATGTCGTTCAGTATCGAGGTCTAAGAAGGAAGCTTATATATTCAGCAGTGCACTTCTTCTGGCTGAAGATGATGATGGTTATTTCAAAATTTTGTACAAAAAATGTGTCACACGGAAAATAACTCGGTTGAAATTTTCTTGCCCCGCGTTTACCACATACTGGATTTAAGTTGACCCATCTTACATGTAATAAGTTCAGCTTGGCCGTGAAGTGTCGCCTGGCAAGCGGCCAGTATCACTGCCAAATAGATATCTTTTATTCAGTAAAGCTCAAACTTTTCGCAGCATAAATTCCACAACTAGAGCACCCTCATGAAATTGTAATGAGCAGAACTGTTTATGGCTAATCCTTTCAGAATAAACTGCACGGAGTGTTACTCTGGTAGGTTCCACGCATGTTAAGGTCTGGTAAAGTTTTAAAATGTCCGCATTAAAAGTAGCGATAGAAAGGAACAGATGTATAGAAGTTTTGGGCGTGTGATAAAGAGGGAACTGCCAGACGTATAGGTTGGAAGGGAGAGTGAATTTTTGAATTGCAAATAAGGGAAATGAAACCGCCGCCACAGTCGGGTCTTTCCCCACCCTAGAACGTTTCCGGTGCTATAATCATCGTTAATAACACTGGAGTAGTTTAATGAATTTATGTAGTCATGAAAGCAAGGAGCTAACTTGTAAGAAACTCGGAACGTATTCGTTAGGGTTTTGGAATTAGAGTAATCTTGTTTTTGGGGCTTCTCATTTGTTAACCAAAACAGATTTCTTGAATTAGCCAAGAACTTTGGAGTTGGTACGAAAATAAATATTCAGATATTCAACTTGTTTGCGGTTTTAAATGTGTTTAAACTTTTTACAATGTGCAAACACACGATATTTAATATTCAACTCATTTAAAAGCCAAACAACTCAGCCAATAAAAGCTAATTCAGCGGTATACCTCTGTTTGGCTAATTAATTTGATTTGTTCGTTTAGTTTTGAGTCAGGTTAAAATATTTATTTTGTAACTTGATTTTCAATTCAGTAATAATTTCAAAAACGGTACCTATGTGAACTAAAGATAATAGTTTGAATGATACATCACCTAAATTAGTAGTTCAAAGTTGAAAAAACCTAGTTATAAGAAGTAGTATTTATTAAAACACTGCTTTAAACTATCACGGTTGTTCACTAAAGTTATATGATTATTTTTATGATTTTTTTTGTCTTCCCGTGAACATGGTGCATGTAACTGCGCCGAAATATCGGGAGCTCATTCCACAACCTTACCACGGTAAATATCCCGTAAATAATCATATAACTTTAGTATTTATTATACTATTAGAAGTACCAGAAATCGTTAGAGAAACTTGTGAGTGACTTAAATTCTAATTTCAGGTGTTTCCACTCAGCCTAAAAGGAATGCAATGTAATTTTTTGGGAGATACGATTTATTTCAAACATTGTGACAGTAGGCCGGTCATATCTGGCGCAGATCCGATAACCGTTGGGGTAGACAATTTTCACGAATAGAGACCACGAATTGACTAACGTAATATAATTATATAGAATGACTTGAGACTCAATGGAGTGACACTATACGAAAAACGGCTGGGATAGCTGAAAGGAAAAAGCCGAAAGTTGGGCGAAACGTGGTATTAAGCTAATTACGAAGATAATGGTGATATTACGCTTGGATAGGGTTAGGACGAATACGTCAGGGGTTCGCTTATGTACACGCCAATCACATAAAAACTGAAAGAGTCTAGTTTACGCTGGTATGGACACATTATTAGACGGAACAATAACTACGTCTAAAAATGACAGTTAACATTCCGAACAATCGCCCAGAGGCAGAGGCAGACCCCCAACCCCGTGGTGTGTCAATATACAAAAAGATGTGAAAAACCTAGCCCAGCCAGTGACGATAACCCAGGACCGAACGTCCAGGCGCCGAGCAATGAGGAGGCTCGACCCAAGATGACCTGGGACCAGGGGCAAGGCAAGGGGAAAAATTATGATTTCAAACATTTCCTAGGACAATACTAAATTCTTTCCAGCAAACGCTTTTGCTGTTGCTCATGCAGTGCGTGTTTTTTTTCGTGCATAATAAAGTCGTCCACTACTAAAATATACCTCTCTTGCTGTGAGATAGCTTAAATTTAATTCAGCTATGCGCATAGCTCGGCAGATTGCATTCCTCGCCGCCCGTCTGAAACCACTTGACGACTGATGGAGTTGTATGTGAAATATTTTCATCATGAACTCTGAAAGTAGAGCTTGGCTGGTTTAATTGCTTTAATTTTTTTTATGATATTAATTTTTTTACTATGGTTGTGTAGGGCTTTTTTTTACAGATAATTTGCCTGTAACTGTATCTATTATCATATTAAAAAAACTGTCAGTGACTGTTGATGTGTTGCCATGCATATTTATCAAGACCATCTGCAGGGTTTGACTAAAGAGCAGAAGCTTGCATCAAGCCTGATTTAGGCCAGTTACGCTTGCACCCACCATGTCACCGTATTACCACATCTCTAGAATCGCGTTAAAAATATCAGCTGTTCCATACATTTTGATACGTGTAAATGAAACTGCTGATATTTTTTCATAATTTCAGTGTTGGTCCCATAATAAAAGTTGTTCATAATATTGGTTAAGTAACTTACAGTGACTTTCTAACGACTTGTCTTGTTTGCTGTTTGATTAAAGGCATTTAGACCAGATGCGTTTGCACCCGCCAAGCCATCTACTCTACAAGAGATCTTCTCTCTTCTGATCTTCTCTCTTGTGATTCCTAATCTGAGCACCTACTTAACCCTGTATACAGCCTGGATGTTACAGGTTTAGAGGAACCGTGAGTGAGTAGAATTTTAAACCTAAAAATAAAAAAAATTAACATACGTAAGTAATCCTTTCACATCGCACTGGCTTGCTTTAACCCCAGCACTCTGCATGGGCCAACAGAACGTGGTAATGTTTTAGACGTCGTTCACATTACCGACGTGGGTTGATGTGTTTTTTTTAATTTTCGCTTCTATTTCAATCGCCCTCGAGATCTCATTTGTTTAATCCTGTAAGGCCGCGCTCATCGGCATATCTCTTCCGTACATTTTCAACATTAAACAAGATATAAATTCCCTAAGTAGAACAATAAAAAAGAATAGGGCATTATTTTTATATAGTACATTGATTGATTGATTAACTTTTTATTGTTCACACCGTAAAATTGCAACATTGCAATTTTAAAAGTATTTTTAAATAACAAATATAATATAAATATTTGATATATCAATATATATAAAAGAAAGTCGTGTTAGTTACACTATTTATAACTCAAGAACGGCTGAACCGATTTGGCTGAAAATTGGTGAGGAGATAGCTTAAAACCAGGAGACGGACATAGGCATCTTATATCATATCCAATATCATACTTTTCATCAGCATTGTCACCATTTATCACCACTACGCGGGTGTAACCGCGGGGCGCAGCTAGTAATATATAATTATTGAAATAACAAAAATTAATTGCTTTAAACCATTTGCAAAGTTATTCTAACTGTTAAACCATCACCAAAATGATGCATATGTGCGAAAGAGATAGCTCTGGCCGGTGAGTGCGGCCTTAACCATTGTTTCTCTCGCGTTGTGTGATTACGTTGCATACTTGGGTAACTTTGTGGGCTTTTGCTTTTGGATTGTCTCTAGACCATTAACGGTTTATGGGCAACCAAACTGTTATGTATAATAGGCTAAGTAGTTTAGGTATATTATAGTGCATTTGTCAATTTTTTTTTTTTGTTTTAATGTTGTTAGACAAATAAAACATATTTTGTTTTTGTTTTGCGAAAACTTGAAAACTGAAACAAAGGATCCAACTCGGATGGACAGCGTGCGGGAAATTACGTGATATCTTCTCTTTAAAAATACCACAGTGCTTAAAGACAAGGGTCTTTAATAGTGTGTTGACAGTGATTATCTACGGTGCTGAGACGTGGTCCCCTATTGGAAAAACTCAAGAGCACAGCGGGCAATGGAGAGAGCTATCCTCGGAATTTCTTTGCGCAATTAAAATCTGGAATGAGGATATTCGCCAAAAAACCACATTCACCGACATAGCTGCTCAGCAGTGCAAGTACCGTTCTTTATCTATCGTCAAATTCGATAAAATGCCAAAGAATTGATCATAACGAGTACTGATCAAATAGCTTTTTATCGAATTTGTCGATATCAGCTGTCTGCAACTGCAGATTTGCAAGTTGAAGAGGCAACGGGCAGGCCACATTGTTGGAAGAACCAAAAACCGATGGGAAAGAAAGGTTCTTGAGTCAAGACCACTAACCGGAAGACGCAGGTAGGCCTCTGACTAGATGGACTGGCGACATCTTGAGAGTCACGGGCACCTAGGTAATTGTATGCAGATGGCAGGCTAGCATTCAGTACGGCGCCCTAAAGATAAGGCCCATCTTCAGCAGTGGACGTCTTTTGGTTGATTATGATGATGCGAAAACGACTTTATGATGACTTTAGTGTTATTGAGGTAAGATCGAGATTAGAACAAACTCAGAGGGGTTTTCGCATAGAACGCGTGTGGGTGAGTCTGAAATATGAAAGATGTGTTAACGGTAAACATCTCATGTTTATGAATTTCACATTACCTGGGCTTTTAACGTTTTTGCTAGTAGGAATTTTTTTATTTTTCAAATACTTACTCAAGCGCGTATGTTTTAATCCTAGTCTATGAACATGGAAATATGGAAATAAGTTAGGTAGTAAGCAATCTAATGTAGGAAAATTGGTTATATCGTTATTGGATATAGGCATAGGTAGGTAGGATAGATTATATTAGTTGACTACTAACTCATGCCACTTTCATAAATGCGTAAACTTCGGGAGTGATTCTGGTCGGAAAACCTTAAAAAAAATATACGACGTGCTTTTGAACACGTTGGAGTTTTATAATATAGGTATATGATATATGTATAAATAAAAAAACGGACAAGTACGAGTAGAACTCGTGCTCGTCGAAAAAAAAGCTAACTGAAGTTGAAATATTGAAAGACAAACTTAACTTTGTAGTTGACTATAAGGTTCTTCCATATATTCCAACTATAAAATGTAAGTTTGTAATAGAAAAATAATTATTTTTAAATGATATAACTTCAAATTTGTGACTTTCGGATTTATTCTTATATAATATGTGCTATGAGACCTTGCCTTTTGCCAAATTTCATGATTCTAGGTCAACGGGATGTACCTACCCTATAGGTTTTGATTTCCTTGTGAAATCGCAAAATATGCGACATAAACGTTCATATCTTTTGATTGCGCTGACTTACGACTATTATTTTTTTTACAGCCGAAAGAAACCGTAGACCCAAGTATTTAGTATAAATTCCAACTTGATACCTTTACGCGTTTTTGAGAAAAAGGGTCTTGACAGACGGACAGATGGACAGCGAAGTGATCCTATAAGGGTTCCGTTTTTTTTCCTTTTGAGGTACGGAACCCTACAAAGGATAATTAGTATAATTTTATTGGATACCGGATTTTTATTTCATT
The DNA here is from genome assembly GCA_914767915.1 of Agriopis aurantiaria. Taxonomy (NCBI): domain Eukaryota; kingdom Metazoa; phylum Arthropoda; class Insecta; order Lepidoptera; family Geometridae; genus Agriopis; species Agriopis aurantiaria. The sequence continues at coordinate 6,704,020 of OU611983.1, read as the reverse complement.
CAGAAAAGGTTTTTTTTTTAAGTCAAGTCATTGTCAAGATGAATGATATTAATAACATAGATTTTTTTTCACAATATTTGTAATGTCTATATGAACAAAATACCCCTGCGTTTTTTTTAGTCTCTCACTCAGCGATTGATATTATAAAAAAAATATGAAATACGCGTGCGAGATAGATTTCTTTTAGCTGCCTTTTGCAAGCAACGTCTTACAAAATTTTATTTCATGACTTTTAAATTCGTCTCATTTTTTATTCCAAAGAAACATGTGCATCCGCCATGCCAACATTTAAAAAAGTTTTTATTATTTTTAATATAATTTTACATAAAGGCATGGTGAAATAAATTTAACATAAAGACATCGCTTCAGACACGCATCAATCGCATAGATATGATAAAAAGGTCTAGGTCTAATTTACGGATTTAAACTTGGGTGGATTATGGCCCTCGCTACGCTCGTGCTACAAATAGCATGCTATTTAAAGATATTTTCATTTACACCATTTCATTTTACTTTTTCATTCAATTTATGAAAATTTTAATACCAACTCTCGCAACATATTTCCTTAAATAGTGCCGAGAAATGTCAGTATAAAAGAAAGGTCCCTATTAAAATCTGCCCACCCACTCAACTGAGGCATCCGAGTCGTTACGCAGCTTAGTGAATTAAAATAATAATTACGTAGTCACCCCTCTCATTCGCTCACTCTTATTGTGGCAGGACCCCAAATATTTTGACACGGAGATGTTATCCGCATGGCTTCTGTGCTACACTGATGAACATTGGCGTTCTTCGCTCACTATGAGGCAATGTCATGTTTTACATACTACCATGTTTTTTTGTAGAAAATATATCTAGGTTTGGCCACCAACTCGCGTGATGGTAAGTGGTGGTGTGACCGAGGATGGAACACGTTGATCTAGAAGAAATCTATTCACTCTAGCCTTGAAGATGCCTAGATTGTAGTTCTCAGGAAACAGGGAGGACGGCAGGCAGTTACATTCTTGGCTGTATACGTATCATAAATGACGACCCAAATCGTTGTGTACGAATCTTTGGAATTTCCACAATTACCGTATTTGCAAAAGTGTAGGTAAGTACTAATCTACAGTTAATAATTCTTCAAATTAACTTTTATTTATAACTAGCTGACCCGACAGTTGTTATCCTGTTTAGAACTGTCAAACGCGAGCAGTTAAAATTGTCTATAAGTTTTCTGAAATTTTAATTTTTTTCGCATTCAGGTTTTATGTATCATCTAATTATTCTTACGCTACACACACATTAAATCAGGCATTTAGAAGTTAGGATGTGACAAACTTACACACGAGCAATAAAAACATAACACCCCTAAGTTTAGAACGCAAGTAAAAAAACTTGATGTAGAATTATAGAATATATCAAAAAATAATTTCAGGCTACTCACAAACAGGTCGAGTATAATAATGAAAATGAATTCAAGTGGCATAAACGATTATTTCAAAGGGACAACACTTGAAACCCCTCGCTCCATTGTAGAGCATGCAAATTAATACCACTCCAACATCACGACTGTGTATCTATACTTCACTATGGAGTAGGCATGTCTGCAAAACTTTACTCGTGTCTGAAATCCACACAACGTAAACAATATTACCAAAATTACAATGGTTTTAATGAGACGTTAATATGCAGAAGATCAGCTATAAAACTGTTTCTTAGATGACTAGTGTAATCCCGCTTCATAAGCATTATCATCATTATTATCGGCCACTGTTCCCAATGTCAATGTTCCCTCCACTACTGGGACACAGGCCTTCTCTTAGAGAGAAAGAGGATGTGCTTTATTCCACCATTCTCGCCCAGTGCATGTTGCTGAATGTCATTAGGTATGGCTTTGAACTTTTAAGGTTCTTGAGCATACCGGTTTCCTCACGGTGTTTTCCTTCAACGTTTTTAGCGCACATCATTTATTTAGGTAATCAATAACTCATTAGCAGGGCTGAGAATCGAACCGGGTGCCTTCAGATTATAAAGCGCACATGCTACCGCTCGGCCACCATCGGTTGATAAATATATCACATCACATCATCAGCCAGTAAACGTCCAATGCTGAACAAAGGCCTCCCTCTTAGAGAGGGGTGTTGCCATAATCCCCACTCTTGGCAGGTGACTTGGGGATCGCAGTACGTTCACTTTGTACTAACAGGAGGCTGCTGCCCGTCCTTCTGGTTGCAGTTTGAGGACATACTCGGGTCAAAATATAATAAGTAATAAACGGGGATAAATATATAATTTATCCTAATTCTACAGGAATTAGATGAGATATAAATAATTTGGTCCATATCTCTCCACCTTAGACCGCGTATTTGCTTAAACACCACAGACACATCAGGCAAATGCAATAATGTTTCTTTATTATATTAAATCTTAACTTATGGTGTGACAATTGTAAGGTAGGTCTACCTACTTTACAATTTGCAAAATGAAAAGTGGTGTGTTTCAGACTATCGAAGCTCGCTGGGTCTTGTCAGTCACAGCTGTGTTTAAAATTATCAGTGCAGTTAATTTAACCATGTTTTGGTTGTTTTTGTGCGCGCAAATTATTAGCGTCCAAATTAAAAGGTAACACCAGACGTTTTTTAACTTAATCAAAGTTTATCATAACAAGTTACAACATTATTATTCAGGTCACCTTAGTACCTACCTGTTTGGCTAAATACAACCTCTAAAAGTAACACTGTGGTTTTTGTCCAAGCTCTAATGTTGAACTCATAAGCTAGCCCCTGTCATGTCTGCCTAAAACTTGTCGCATTTTATACAGGCCACTATTAGAACCTATTTCCATTGACAGAGATATGACGTGATAAAAATATTATAGTCCTAAAATTTTCAACGCTTAAAGCCGGCCACAGACGCTTACTTGGCTTGATGTAGCGTTGCGGTCAGTTACGGCTACAAACTTCTTAGCGACCTACGTTTCGATAATGAGAGAGAGAGAGAGAGACAGAGAGGGCGGGAGCAGGTGAGCTAAGAAAACGTGGTTATTGTGGCCGTGAAATTCGCTCGGCCAACGCATCCGCAGCAAGCCATGCCAGGCCATGCGTGTGTTTCTGTCGTCACTTGTCCATTTATGCTTATGAAGGTAAGCCATAGTCCGTACTACACAAACAATATTTTTGGATGGAAATGGAACGGCATGCTATTTAGATATTATGTATTTGCATGTCCGACAAACCCCAACCCCCAGGCACAAAAAATCCAGTCAACACAGTGGAAACGCGCTCTTGGGCACACGACAAAGGCCAACGCGACATAATGAAATAGCCGCTCGAGGCTGTTTGTGGCAAATTTAGCTTTGGCTTATTAAAGCATAATAATTCTGATGGAAATTCCTTGTCACGCCGTGTGTCGGCTTCCAGCTACTGACCGATATACATGTTAACTTTCGAAAATCATCGTTCGATCAGTTAAAATATTTCATACAGTTACTTATATCTATTTTGGATCATACCTACTATAATAATAATAATAATAATTATAACATTATACGCAGGGGCGGCTTTATGGCGAGCCGTCGGTGAGTGGCGACACCGCGTACCCCGATTCCATGGGTCTAAAACCCCAGAGACCCAGACCCCTGGCTTGCCTTAACCGGCCGTCTGGGGGTGGAAACAGCAAGAGCTAAGAACCTAAGCTCCAGGGTGGAAGTGTTAAAGGGCATAACGCCGCTAGTAGCTCTTAGTGAAAGTGCAGCACACCTCTCGACACCCTAAGCCACCCACGTCAATGTTGCCCTTCCAGTGCCAATATGCGGCAGCCATTATGGGGGGCCCATTTAGTGAGTGGCAAGTCATCACCTGCCTAAGTATTTTGAAATGAGGCATAATTGGCAGGTGCCGTACCTCATACCATAGATCTGTTATCCCATCCACAAGTTGTTCATCTCAATAGCCTAGACGTTTTATATACTATACTGTACAATAGTTTTATAATCCATTTTATACACATTCAATAATATTGTATTTTATATTCAACGGGGCCTCTTGGTGTTGGCTTCGGCCCCACCAATGCCTACCAAATGTCCGGGCTAGACCCGTGTTTATATTGAAATAAAGTGTTATAATAATAAAAAAAAAACGCTGTCACCGACTGACACAATTTTTTGCCGCAGTAAGAATTTTATTTTCTAATAATAGTCTAAATCGTTTTACAATATATTTTTACAACTAAAAACAAGAAACAACAAAAAGTTTAATAAATCACGCATAAAATACAGGATAAAATGGGATACACAAATAAATACGCAAAACAGAAGAAACAGAATGACAGCAGTAATGTCATGTCAAAGTATTTGGAAGAAAAATTATAATGAAATAATATGGAAATAATATGATTACTCGGGCAAAAACAAGAGCAGCGGAATCAAACGCACGCCTTCCACCACCGCCCGCCTCGTCGTCGTCTCCGAGCACCTCGTCGGGTGAAGATGAGTACCACACCACCCGCGAGGCAAGTGGCTCGTCGAGCGACACGAGCGGGCCTGGGACACCGCCGCCACCTCCACCTGCGCGACGGGGACGTCCCCCGCTGCCGGCACGCTTGGGGCCTGTGGGGCATTCTGCCACACGCCCGGCCCCCGCTACCGGTGGTGTAGTGCGTCGCATGCGATGGTCTAGAATAATGAACGAAGACTGCATGCGCGCCTATTACAGGGCTACAGAGGGAGGAACAAACTTGTCAGCGTATTGTGCCAGGATGCTGCCTTTGTTTCAGGCTCTTCAACCAACCATCACCGTTTCCGCCCAGCGATTATCGGATCAAGTGCGGGCTATCCAACGGTGCAATATGTTGGATCAGTCTGTGCTTGATCGGCTCCGCCTGGAAGAAGTACGTACTCGCCCGACCCCTGCCTCGACGCGGAATCCGCCCGTCGCGTCGTCTGCCCCGACATTGGCGTCAGTGCCGGCGTCGGTGGGGACACTAGCGGCATTGGCTGATACCGCAGTCGACGAGGAAGATTTGGCGAGTGGTGTCTCCGACCAGGTAAAAGAGCAATTGAGGGGGGCTTTGGAAGACGCGATTTCACAGTATCGGTTCACATCCGATTCTAGGCCGCGATTACCACGTTTGCCCACCCATAGGCGTAACTTGGCGCTAATGGGAGCCCTGAATGCTTTGCTAGCTCCGTATTTGAGGGCTAGCGAAGATTTAGTTGATACCCACTCGATCTTGTACTGCGGTGCCATCGCGGCGTGTCGCGTTGCACGTGTTAAGTTCCCGGACACTAACCGTGCACCGCGAACCGCCGGGGGTGTGCCCGCATGGCAAGTGCGGATCGAGCGGCGTATCAACACGTTCAGGACTCTCATTGCAAAGCTAATCTGCTTCAGACGGGGGAATAATCGCCCCCGAGTAATGCGTTTCGTGACTCAGGCATTCGCTGGGACCGATATCAGGCCCCAGCACTATCTAGCCAATGTCACGGAACGCATCGACTATCTGAAGCAGAAAGTCTATGCATGGGCAAACCGTATTCGCCGCTACAGAGAGCGTGTGGATAGATATTGGCAAAATCGCCTCTTCCAAAGTGACCAAAGGAAGGTGTACCGCGGCTGGGAAGAAACTGACCAACGTGTGAGTGACGGACAGCGACCGGATGCAAACGCCATGATTAATTTCTGGCGCGGTATCTGGTCGGTGCCCGTCAATCACACGGAGGGTGATTGGATGCGTGTTGTCGAGCGGGAATGCGAGTCCATCGAACCCATGGGGTCTATTTTAATAGACCCCGTTGACGTTAGTTGTGCGATCCGTATGGCACAGAACTGGAAAAGTCCTGGGCCAGACGGGTTGCACAACTTCTGGATAAAATGGATTCGATGCTCGCATGACCGCTTGGCGACACAATTCCAAGAAGCCCTTGAGCTCGGTTCGCTTCCCAGCTTCATGACCACCGGTGTCACCTTCCTGCTCCATAAGTCCGGTAGTACCACGGAAGCCAAAAACTACAGACCCATCACGTGCTTGCCTACCATCTACAAGCTCCTTACATCCATTTTGAGAAATAAAATTAACGCACACATCGTTGCGAACAACGTTTTGGCCCATGCTCAAAATGGATGTAGGGTTGGGTCCCGTGGTACTAAGGAGCTCCTCCTCATCGACACGGCCATTAGCCAACAAGTCCGGCGAAACAGAGGAGCCCTCTCCGCTGCCTGGATTGACTATAAGAAGGCCTATGATTCAGTGCCTCATTCATGGCTAGAGAGGGTTTTAGAGTTGTATAAAATTGATACAACTCTAAAATCATTCTTATGCGCATGTATGAGGCAATGGACCACAGTCCTTCGTCAACCAGGTGGTGGGGACGGCACCTCTGGCCCGCAGGACTTGATAAGGATTGAGCGAGGCATATTCCAGGGTGACAGTTTTAGTCCATTGTGGTTTTGCCTGGCTCTGAACCCTCTCAGCTCTCTGCTGAGGGATTCAGGACTAGGCTATCGACTTCGAAGAGATGGTCAAGTCATCTCCCACCTACTGTACATGGACGATCTCAAGCTGTTCACACCGAAACGCCAAGACTTGGTGGAGCTGCTAAAAATCACAGATGTTTTTAGCAGCGCCATCAGGATGGAGTTCGGTGTAGACAAGTGTGCGGTCATGCATGTACAGCAAGGGAAAGTTGTGAATTCTCCGAATTTACAGCTCTCTGAGGTGATGACTCTCAGATCTCTCTTCGAGGCCGAGACCTATAAGTACCTCGGTATGTCAGAGTCTTTGGGTATATCGGTAGAGAACATCAAAAAATCGGTGAAGGAACGCTTCTTTTGTCGCCTTACAAAAGTACTTAACAGTCTTTTGTCTGGCGGCAACAAGGTGCGTGCCTTCAACGGTTGGGTGATGCCTTTATTGATATACTCCTTTGGCATATTGAGGTGGACTCAAACTGAGCTGGACGCCCTGGACAGGAGGGTCCGTCAACTGCTCACATCACATCGCATGCTACACCCACGCTCGTCTGTTATGAGACTGTACATTCCGCGGAAGTGGGGGGGTCGAGGCTTTTTAAATGCCAAGAACCTACACAACCGCGAAGTGTGCAGTCTCAGGGATTTTTTCCGTAACAGCGAGAGTGGGATGCATCGTGATGTTGTGGCAGTTGACAGGGGCCTCACGCCGCTCTCCTTGGCAAACGAGAATTGGCGCAAACCATCGGTGCTGAGCATCGAAGACCGCAGGGACGTATGGAAGGGCAAGGAGCTGCACGGACGGTTCTATCGGGCCTTAACAGGGCCCGATGTGGACCTGCTTTCGTCGGTGAACTGGTTACGGTTCGGTGACCTCTTTGGGGAAACCGAGGGTTTTGCCTGTGCGATTGCGGACGAAGTTATCAAGACGAACAACTATCGGAAATATATCATGAAGGACGGTACGGTCGACATCTGTCGGGCATGCCACCGTCCTGGAGAGTCTCTCCGACATATAATTTCCGGTTGTTCGCATCTTGCTAACGGCGAGTACTTGCACAGGCACAACCAGGTGGCCAGGATCATCCACCAGCAACTTGCCCTTCGATACGGCCTTGTCGAGTCTGAGGTGCCGTACTATAAGTACGCACCAGCGCCAGTTCTTGAAAATGGTCGTGCTTTGCTCTATTGGGACCGCTCTATCATCACGGACAGGACTATTGTCGCCAATAAGCCTGATATCGTGTTGGTCGACCGATCCCAACGCCGGGCAGTGCTCGTCGATATCACCATCCCACATGACGAGAACCTCGTGAAGGCCGAGAAGGACAAACTCAGCAAGTACCTTGACTTGGCTCACGAGGTTACCGCCATGTGGGATGTTGACTCGACGATCATTGTCCCGATAGTCGTATCGGTGAACGGCCTTATAGCGAAGAGCCTCGACCAACATCTTAGGAGGCTCTCGCTAGATGGTTGGGTTAAGGGTCAGATGCAGAAGGCGGTAATCCTTGACACGGCACGTATTGTCAGGAGGTTCCTCACTCTGCAGCCCTAACCACCGGTAGCTTGGGCCCTGCCCCGCTGCCGGCGGCACCCTAGATTTAAGTTTTTTTATAATATTTTGTTTTTATATAGATATTGTAAAAAAACTTTAATTTAAGAAGATAAATAAATGTGTGAATAATAATAATAATAATTAATAAGTAAAAATAATTAATTTATAATAAATAAGCAGGGGCGGCTTTATGGCGAGCCGTCGGTGAGTGGCGACACCGCGTACCCTGATTCCATGGGTCTAAAACCCCAGAGACCCAGACCCCTGGCTTGCCTTAACCGGCCGTCTGGGGGTGGAAACCGCAAGAGCTAAAAACCTAAGCTCCAGGGTGGAAGTGTTAAAGGGCATAACGCCGCTAGTAGCTCTTAGTGAAAGTGCAGCACACCTCTCGACACCCTAAGCCACCCACGTCAATGTTGCCCTTCCGGTGCCAATATGCGGCAGCCATTATGGGGGGCCCATTTAGTGAGTGGCAAGTCATCACCTGCCTAAGTATTTTGAAATGAGGCATAATTGGCAGGTGCCGTACCTCATACCATAGATCTGTTATCCCATCCACAAGTTGTTCACCTCAATAGCCTAGACGTTTTATATCCTATACTGTACAATAGTTTTATAATCCATTTTATACACATTCAATAATATTGTATTTTATATTCAACGGGGCCTCTTGGTGTTGGCCTCGGCCCCACCAATGCCTATCAAAGGTCCGGGCTAGACCCGTGTTTATATTGAAATAAAGTGAAATAATAATAAAAACGCAGGGGCGGCTTTATGGCGAGCCGTCAGTGAGTGGCGACACCGCGTACCCCGATTCCATGGGTCTAAAACCCCAGAGACCCAGACCCCTGGCTTGCCTTAACCGGCCGTCTGGGGGTGGAAACCGCAAGAGCTAAAAACCTAAGCTCCAGGGTGGAAGTGTTAAAGGGCATAACGCCGCTAGTAGCTCTTAGTGAAAGTGCAGCACACCTCTCGACACCCTAAGCCACCCACGTCAATGTTGCCCTTCCGGTGCCAATATGCGGCAGCCATTATGGGGGGCCCATTTAGTGAGTGGCAAGTCATCACCTGCCTAAGTATTTTGAAATGAGGCATAATTGGTAGGTGCCGTACCTCATACCATAGATCTGTTACCCATCCACAAGTTGTTCACCTCAATAGCCTAGACGTTTTATAACCTATACTGTACAATAGTTTTATAATCCATTTTATACACATTCAATAATATTGTATTTTATATTCAACGGGGCCTCTTGGTGTTGGCTTCGGCCCCACCAATGCCTACCAAATGTCCGGGCTAGACCCGTGTTTATATTGAAATAAAGTGTTATAATAATAAAATAAGGTGATGACACAAATTGTTCACTTTTAAAGTACAAAAAAGTAATGAAAAAAACAGCAATACGCCCAGGCGGTCACACGTCCAAGTACTGACTGTGCTCGACGTTGCTTAACTTTGGTAAACAGAAGTTTGTTACCGAATCGCACTTGGCCAGTATTTATTATTTGACTTTAGAGCGTGTACTATAATCATGCAAAGTTTGCCGCCTGTATGTTCTATTTTTTTAAATAATCTCGCTCCGGCTCGTACCTTGTGCAAAGGTTGGCCATAGCTATTCAGCGTGGCAATGCTGCTAGCATTATGGGCACCTTCGCACCGGGTACAGTTAGGGGCGGGTTATTTGATTAATTGTTATATTTTTTATTTATTTTAAATGTTTAGTTTGTAATTACAATTTTAATTAGTAGGTAGTTTGTTTAGATTTTATTATAAGTTTTAGTTTTTAGTTATTAATTTAAGTTTTTGTAAGTATTCAAATGTTAAGTTGGCTTGTAATTTTTATTGTTTTTTTTTTTATAACTGCGATTTATTTAATTAACAAACTATGCAAAAACAGGCTTGTTGAATACAAGAGTTATCGCATAATCGCGATAAATCTATTAAAACTAAAAACAACTAAACTATTAACTAAAATAAATTTTCATTCTATTTTTACGCGTATGCAGTTATTTGGATCGCGTCGTTATTTGGAGTGCTCTTTTTTAACCGACTTCAAAAAGGAGGAGGTTATTAATTCGACTGTATATTTTTTATTTATTTTCTCCAGTTTTTGACATGGCCTTTATCTTTTCACTGTTTTAACTTTTACATTTTATGTCGAACTGAACTTGGGTAAATTCAAATAAAAACTCATCAAGGTAAGCCTTTACCCAAAAGAATTAGAAATAAAAGCCTCGGAGGGTAAGAGCTAGTACCTACACATTTTAATCCGATTCAGTTTACATTGAGTTAATTTCCGGTAAAGCCACGAAAATTCTGTTGCAGTTACCCCGCTTTGGTAAGTAATTACTCTCAAATGAGAGCAGACCTAGTTTCGTTTATAAATTAAAAACACGACATGCTCTACAAACAATAAAGTTATTAAGTCTGGCTGCAGTCGACAGAACAAAAAGTTTATGGCGCAGAGCAGAAGTTGGTAGAAGCTAGCCAAAAAACATTAGCAAAATACATTGCAGTCCGGTAGTCGCTTTGTAAATATCGTTGCGGGAGTAAAATTGTACCTCATTGTTGCTGGACATTAACTACACATTGTAAATCTCTCTTGGTGTCCTGAATTCGCTTTATTTTTTAACTAGCGGTCCGCCCCAGCTTCGCACGGGTATAGATATATAGCCTATGTCACCCGGGGATAGTGTAGCTACCCAACAGTGAAAGAATTTTTCAAATCGGTTCAGTAGTTTCGCAGCCTATTCAATGCAAACAAACAAACAAACAATCAAATCTTTTCTCTTTATAATATTAGTATAGACTACAGCAGCGAGTACAATGAACACAATATGTGAAGTCAGTAAATCTTTAAAAAGATAACTTTCAGAACTCAAAACTGGTAAAAAGCACAGAAAAATAAAAATAAAATATTCTAATCAAAAACAATTACCTTCTAGAGACACACAAAGCGTAGATAAGATTTTCATTAAAACCAGTTATAACACGCGCCGTTGAATGAAACTTGATAAATTTCCCCGCATAATGGAAACGTAATAAGAAATCGTAATTTATTTCTTATTGAAATGAGGATAATAGACGCCCAGCCGCCCTGAGACGTCCCGAAATCACAGCGGAATAATGGACACAGTACAAGAGCTAACACTGTATTTGAAAAGTTTTTGCTTTGCATCTACGATGTACCTACTCGGCAAGTGTTTTATTTTCATACAAAGTAACCCACCGCTGTAACCAACTCAATATTCCTTGAGTACGAATAATTATTAATACAAAACCAACTTCGAAATTTATAAGCGGCGAAACAAAATATTGCTATTACCAAATCAACAGGCAGGTACAAAATTATTCATACTATTAAAAATACCTACGCCAAAAATTAAGAAATTGTTTGTGGGAAAACTTTGAGAGCCTCTTCTACATAATAAAAATAAATATCACGTAAATTGGTTAACAAATTTAATAGGTAGTATGTGTACAGTGGAGTATTGTTGTGGGTACATGTAGATAGATACATAGATAAGATATCTATAGCTAGAAAGAAACTCTTTATTGTGTACACGAGAAATGAAAGAGCATGTACGTACATAAAACTACGGACCGAATTGAGAACTTCCCTCCTGAAAACGCTTAAAAACAAAATGTGTGAAAATCACGCCATTTCCATCATGAGTAATAGAAATGAAACTACTTTCGTGACATCAACTCGTGCGTACCTACGCATTTAGTAAATGGGTACACAAATAGGATGACTGGCATGATAGCGATAGCGAGTGTCAGCTTGTGTTTTGATTATAATCTAATGAAGACATGGCATCGATTCTGATGCATTCTAAACTAAACTAAACTAAATTTGACAGCTCTAAAATTGTTGCCATCCTTCTCTCACGTATTAAAATGAAAAGAGAAGTCCTGTCAGATTGGTTTAGTTTAGTGAGTGGTATGACAGAATTGACACCATTGCTAGCCTTAACAAGTGCATTGCAAACCAGTTTCAATACAGTTAAAGCCAAAAATTGTGTCAGTCACCGTAAGATTGCAATTTTTCTAAGCTTTAACTCTGCTTGAGCCTACACACTGCACCGAAATTGTTCCCCGCCGAGCACAATCCCCGTAGAAATGGTGATATTAACATTATAATCCAATTTGCGGCTTGAATCGAGGTGGAACTCATTAACCAGGGTTCCTGCACTGCATATGGCGTTAGAATCATAACGCAAATCATTTTGAACTTAAAATGCATTTCATGTCAGACAAACGCCAATTAAATTGGCTGAAATTCTACGATATCCAGGTTTTTAATAAGATTTGCGTACTCCGGATTACTGTCTAAGTTGAATTGAATAAGTTTTCATATTGTTTTTTTTTTTTTTTTTTTTTTAACGCTGATAAGTCCGCGTTTGACCACCAACTCGCCTGTTGTTATAAAACTTAAATGCTAAGAACGATTTAAAAACAATTAATGTCTAAGTATTTTACTCTAGTAATTATGGCTGTGATAGTTAATGATCAGATGCATAAGTTCTCACAAAGGTTTGCAATATAAATTAATTGGCGTATAAATGGCTAAATGATTTAACAATTTATCAATCAAATAGTTTTTAGCCTATTATTTATTGTGGCCTAACTAAAAACTTCTATATGCCACAGCAATCAATTTAATTCATTATTTATCCACAGGCTGCGTTATCCCACTTCTAATACATTATTTGATTGATAAAAATAACAATTAATTTGAAAAAAGAACGTCAAAATATTTTTTTATTTGATGTGCTGTTCCTCACTAAATAATATAAACGTCAAAATTTTGCTTAAAAATCAAACCCGCTAAGGAATTTTCCAGAAGCCAAACAAGATTTGCTTTTCAACCAAGTAAAGTATTATTAAAATATACACAATATTTAGGCACCTTCCTCTAAAGACCCTGAAGATTATGCCGCCGAGAAAACCGCACTTTTTACTTGTAATTTTTTCCAACAGTAAGTGGATTACAATGTTAATTTTATTGATGCGAAGGCCTACGATGGATAGGCGGTTCAAAATAAGGATGCGAAACGTGTATGAAAATTATCGAAACTAAACTACTTTGTCGATACTTTTCGGGAAACACGGGTAAGATTAAAAAGATTAAATCCAGGTAGGTAATTTTAAAATGCACATAATATGATTTAAAAAAATTCAGTATTTGCTAATTTTACTTCGCTGGAAATTATTACATGGTCCTGAATATTAAACGTACATACCATTGAGCAAATTATTAGACATAACAATTTTATTATACCCTTAGTAATCAATATCAGAGCAATATTTTTTTAATTTGTTAGAGTCCTAGTGATCTAAGGTCAACTGAAAATTCCATACGATTATAGCAACACCATTTTATATGATTATCATCTTACATTAACTCTCAGGCCCAATCATCGCAAACATTATCGTTATAGGTATGTACCCCCAAAACATCAATTACAGAGCAAACATTATCGATAACATCAAATATTTTTCACCAGAGACATCACACCCCTACTCGAGGGTCCTGTATTAGTATTCCGATGGCGGGAAAAGATAAATTTGTTGGTGGAGCATTTAATTTATGCGATTTTGGGAACAGAAGTGCTGTTGCTAGATGTTCTTTGAAAATAAGTTGCGCAAGGGTCGTAGATAACTTGAAGGTTGTTTCTAAGAAAATGAGTTCTGGCTAAAACAAGGGAGGAAAGGTTGTTTTATAGTTTTAGGCAAAACAGCATTACCTAGGTCTGAAATAAAAGAAAGGTTTAAGGCCGTGGCCAAAGCCAAAGTGTTAAACCCTCAGGTCGTGCATTTTGCATTAACTCGTAAGCTTTGCAAAGGTCTCTCTGCACCCTTTTATTGCATAGCTTCGTCATTAGGGAGTGATACTCGTAAAGCAGTGGTAATGGGTTTTATCTCCGTCTATAAAATTTATTTACACATCTAGTAGTATATTATCGGGACCTCATTTCGTAATGCGCACTGAAAATAGTTATTTATGTGTCGGGAATAAATTCGAGTTTACGATTTACTTCTTTTGATCAATGGGGGCAAAGAAAACAACTGGTAGTATGGACATCCAGCGGAAAAAGTTTCCAGTGTTTTAAAAGGCTAAATGAATAATTCTATTATGACATGTATTAGTATTTGGGTACAAAAATCTCATTGAACAAGCTCTACGTGACAAATGTAAAATCCGTCAACGGTGTCTCATGACAAGACATCACAACGCATCATCAGCCACTAAACGTCAACTGCTGAACAAAGGCCTCCCTCTAAGAGAGGGCATATGGGATTTTATTTTATTTATTTTATTTTATTTTATTTTATTTGGAAAACATACAGTGATAAATAACTAAATTACAGATACATTGTATAATTAAACACCATTTAGCAGTTTTCGCATATTGAAACAATTTTTGCACATGGAGATGAATAGAAAGATATTAATATTATGATAGAATAAAAAACAAAATAGGTATATTATACTATTTTATGCTAACACAAGACAGTCAGGGAGACACACCAAACCAGCTTTTACTAATATGTTGTCTAATTGAACTCAAGGACGTATTGAACAAGTCAAAGTCGGGGAAGTCTTCCAGTGTGTTTACGGCATGATGATTATGGCATTGATGTTGGCATAATCCCCATGCTTGGCAGGCGGCTTGGGGATCGCATTACGTTCACCATGCACTAATAGGACTCTGCTGCTCATCTTTCGGTGGTTCTGTTCACAGTTGTTGGACATACCCGGGTCATGACAACAACAACACCAAAACAACTTCAAAATGTCAAACAGTTTAGAAATTCAGTGGGGCACAACAGATGGATACCATGGTCTCGGTCATATTAGGATAATAATATGGCCGAGAAGATAAGCTAAGGCAGTAGGAAAGCAGCGGACGAGACTAGCACTGGGGCCTTACGGACAACTGCTATTGCGGCACCAAACTAACGTTAAATCCGCTCAGTTGGAAAATCACGCGACCGCAAACCGTATCTGGGTGCGTTAAGGTTCACGTTCACGTGATTTTCCATCTGAGCGGATTTAACGTTTGTTTGGTGCCGCAATAGCAGTTGTCCGTAAGGCCCCAGGACCGCAAAAGACGGTGCGCTAAAGGAGATCTATACCTAGTAGTGGGTGGAAAATTGTTGATGATGATGATGAATTATTAAGAGAATAGTTTTTTTTGATAGTGTAAAAATAATAAGTTCATAAAATAAAATAAAAAACTTTTTTCATAAAATCTATAAAAGTAATTGTATTAATGAGTATCTACCAAACCACCTACCTATTAAATAATAAAATGTACAAAACTTTTTAGTATTTTCTACATAATAACATTACAACCTAAGCGAAATGGTTAGGTCTTAAATGTTAATAGGTAAGTTCTATGATTAATAGCCTTCAAAATGAAATAGATGAAGCGTTAAATGAAAGTTAAGTGACGGTCTAAAATGTTGACGCAAAATAAATCTTTAGAATTTAATTAAATTTTTCAGTCGGAGAACGAAGAAAAATTGTGAGGGTGAAGATAAAAGTTATTCAAGTTATTGTACGACGGAGAAACGTATTTGCAAAGATAACATTTTACAGCTATGGAATGATGCAGTGAATCAATGTTTTAACCTAAAATTTAACAAGATTGAATTAAATTTTTACCTTTTTTAGGGTTCCGTACCTCAAAAGGAAAAAACGGAACCCTTATAGGATCACTTCGTTGTCCGTCTGTCTGTCTGTCCGTCTGTCAAGACCCTTTTTCTCAAGAACGCGTAAAGGTAGCAAGTTGAAATTTATATTAAATACTTGGGTCTACGGTTTCTTTTGGCTGTAAAAAAATAAAAGTTGTAAGTCAACGCAATCAAAAGGTATGAACGTTTATGTCGCATATTTTGCGATTTCACAGGGGAACCAAAACCTATAGGGTACTTCCCGTTGACCTAGAATCATGAAATTTGGCAAAAAGCAAGGTCTCATAGCACATATATAGGAATAAATCCGAAAGTTATAAATATGAAGGTATATCATTTAAAAATGATTATTTTGCTATTACAAACTTACATTTTGTAGTTGGAATGTATGGAAGAACCTTATTGTCAACTACAAACTTAAGTTTGTCTTTCAATATTTTAACTTCAGTTAGTTTTTTTTTTGGTCTCGCGCTCTTAGGGTTCCTTTATGTCGTATATTTTGCGATTTCACAGGGGAATCAAAACCTATAGGGTACTTCCCGTTGACCTAGAATCATGAAATTTGGCAAGAGGCAAGGTCTCATAGTACATATATAGGAATAAATCCGAAAGTTATAAATTTGAAGGTATTTAAAAATAATTATTTTGCTATTACAAACTTACATTTTGTAGTTGGGATGTATGGAAGAACCTTATTGTCAACTACAAACTTCAAAGTTGTCTTCCCAGAGACTGTGGGATCGGCCGATCTGCGAACTAGCATGGAAATCGCTACTAGATACGTGTCCTAGTATTGCAGATCGCGCTCGTATTCTTGCTGTCTCTGTTTGGGAATCGGGACTTTGGTTGCAAGCCATGCCCTCTTTTAACACAGGTAGCCTTTTAGATCCAACCGCATTTCGTCTAGCTGTCAGCTTACGCTTGGGTGCAAGGTGCTGTGAGGCCCATCGCTGTCAGTGTGGTACTGCTGTTGACCAGCTCGGTCAGAATGGTCTCTCTTGCTCGAGAAGCACTGGTTGTATTGGCCGACACGCTAGCCTGAACGACATCATACGCAGGGCACTTTCCACCGCCAATGTCGCAGCTGTGCTCAAACCGAGTGGTCTTGCGCGTGACGATGGAAAGAGGCCTGACGGTATGACATTTGTGCCCTGGAGGTTGGGGCGGCCCCTTGTATGGGACGCAACTTGTGTCGATACTTTGGCGCCGTCACATCTTCCTGAGACACAGGGTAGGGCTGGCGCGGCTGCTAATTCGGCAGAGCAGCACAAGCGTCGCAAATATGCTAACCTCGGCAGTGGTTACATATAATCTTTCAGAGCGCCTGGTTAATGCGACGCGTGACCAAAATGCTGGCGTGTTTCTGGCTCAACGCATTAGCATTGCCATTCAACGTGGTAATGCCGCCAGCATGTTGGGTACGCTGCCAACTGGTAGTGGGCTTGAGCATTTGGATTGTCTTTAGACCTTCAACGGTCTATGGGCAGTCTAACTGTATTTGTAGTGTTAGTTTTAGCTTGTATTTTGTTTAGTTATTAAAGGCACTTGCCCAGTAAAAAAAAACTACAAACTTAAGTTTGTCTTTCAATATTTTAACTTCAGTTAGTTTTTTTTTTGGTCTCGCGCTCTGAGGGTTCCGTCTAACGGAACCCTCAGAGCACGAGTGTTACTCGTACTTGTCCGGTTTTTTTTATTTGCCCTTGACCATCATCGTCCTGATAGTGGATAATCTCAACGACGACCTTGAGCAGTTGGTAAAGGAAAACATTGCCAGGAAACCATAGAACTTTTGTGGGACTATTAGATCTATCCACAGCCTTATCACGGTAAATATCACGTTAATAATCATATAACGAAATTTTATAAATTGCCCTTTTTTATATTTTACTTTTATTAACTAAACAAAATACAAGCTACAAATACAGTTAGACTGCCCATAGACCGTTGAAAGTCTAAAGACAATCCAAATGCTCAAGCTCACTATCAGTTGGCATGCTGGCGGCATTACCACGCTGAATGGCAATGCTTATGCGTTGAGGCAGAAACACGCCAGCATTTCAGTCACGTGCTCGGAAAGATTTTTGAAAATGAGGTGAGATCCCTGTCCCCAAGGGCCCAATGTCTCGACCCCAAACGCCTCAAATATATAAGTAACCACTGCTGTGGTTAGCATATTATTAAAGTTATATGATTATTTACGGGATATTTACCGTGGTAAGGTTGTGGAATGAGCTCCCGATATTTCGGCGCAGTTACATGCACCATGTAACGTGCGTCAACGTGCGTGCGTGTAACGTGTGTGCGTCATATAACTTTAGTGAACAACCGTGATAGTTTAAAACAGCATATTATTATTAATATTATGCTACATTATTATTATTCTTGCCGTTTTCATCTTTATTATACAAGATATTAATTGACTGTTATGTGTTAAAACTTGCCAAGTAACATAATTGGTGGTGTACGGTCTGTTACTTTTCTGAACTTGGCTCACACACTGCCATGTGACTAGGTTAGTAATACTAAAATTTTGTAAATAGCTCGCATAGGTATTTGGAAAGTTTTTCAGTGCCATTTAACACAAAACTATCTACTTTGTCTTAGTAAAAATGTTAAATTCATTCATTCATTCACTGACAGACGATGCAGTCTATATCGCTGGGTCTAGGACCTAAAATAATAGAAACATAAAATTTTGCCCAAGTGTTCCTTATAAACGGAAAATGAGAACTAAAACAGGATTATTGAAAATTCATCCCGTAAAGGGGTTGAATAATAGATTTAAGTTTTTATCGTGCTTTTACAGTTAGAAATGTGAAAGTTGGTACTTAGACTTCTGTATACAGGTAAAAGTTAGCTGCGTCACCATTTTTAGATACTCATCCTCTAAGGGGTTAAATAGGGGATACAAATTTATATGGAGGTGTGATCACTTAGCGCAAAGTGGCTAGTCTATCGGTTTTTATCGGATACATTTTGGAGAGTGTGCATCGGATCTGCACGATCTAATTCCCTCCTGCCCATTTTTCTATCGAACTACCAGAACGTGGCGCTCAAAAAGTTGGCACCGCTTAATAGTTGATATTTCGAAAATCCGTACGAAGCGCTTTGATTCCACTTTTATTACGCGAACTGCTAGTTTGTGAAATGCGCTGCCAGAATGGGTGTTCCCTGATAGTTACAATCTGGGTGTCTTCACGAGTGAATCAGTTTCTTCTAGGCAAGCGTGCTCCACCATAGACCGCATCATCGCTTAACATCAGGCAAGTTGGCGGTCAAACGCAAGCCTATTTCATATATAAAAAATTGCTCCTGAAAAGTTGCCGATGATTGCCGCTGCTGATAAAATCTCGTCGAGCACGCAGCTCGTGACAAAATAATTTAACTATTGCAGTTGGGTATTTTGGGTTACAAGCATTACTATGTTTGAGCTCATTCCCGAGCTTCGATATTGTGTTCGACATACATTGTTGCTTTACAACTTTACGTAATTAAATTTAATTAACAGTGTGAAACTGGAAACAAAAGTAGATGGGAATTGGGAACAAAAGTCGATGAGAATCGGGAGCAGGGTTGAACTCTGGTGCGTTTGACATAATCTCGGCCATACTCTTAATACATTTCTAACGAGAAATACAGTACATTGTGAAATGAGCTAAAAAAACGTTCCGACATTATAACGGTTTTTCAAAAAAGCTGTTAATCGAGTTTTGAAATGTCGACTACGTATGATGAAACTAGTGTTACAGGTGTCCAAAGGCGATGTTGATCGCTTACCATCGAGCGGACAATTAGCTTCATTGCTATTGACCAAAAAAACAGAGATAATCTCGAGCGCGCCAGAATATTGCCCCAGATCTCGATGAGAATTGGGGGCTACCTTACAATCCTCTGTGCGCGGGCTCGCGATCTGTGGTCGTATTATATTGTATCGAGTTCCCCTATTCCAGGGGAGGATTGAAGGAATGTCAACATTTGTTGTGTGAAAAGTAAAACGTTACAAATTATGTAGAGTATAGTTATTAATGTGTTAAGGTTTTTCTTTTTCAAGTGTCATAGACGTAGACATTTATATGTGGCAAAAAACACAATATACCATACAATGGTAAATATAAAAATTGCTTTGGAAACGTTAACCGTAGGCCACCACAGAATAACCACTAGTTGTACGTAGCAACTATTTGTTGTTCTGTTTTTGATCATTTCTCGCAAAATGTGTAATGTTAGTTTGTTTTGTTTCCTTTAAGATGTTTCAGTCATTTTTTATTCCAGTTTCATCCTTTTTCATTTTACCACACTCAACTGAGAGTAAATATATCCCAACTACTAAGCCTTAGCAAACTTTTGATCCAGCCCTGAATTTCAGTGCGCTGCAGGCTGCATTCCATACCAGTCCCTTCGGTGTCGTAACGAGTGCTGTCGTGAAATAAATCTCGCCACCCCAGCTGGCGACGCCGTTTCAGCCTTCACGAGCCAGATAAAGCCTCTTTATTTTTTCTCATTGAGGGTACAACCCTACCATGATCCGTTCATTGCTTGTAGGTTGGATTCGACAAATAGACTACTATCTTGGCGGCAACTGAGCATTTATGTTCACATATTGGACTCACATATGCTGGCCTCGGCTAAGCCTCGACCCACCGTAGGTACATTACAGCAACAGACAATAGAAGCATTATGTGAACCAAATTGAAATGGTGGGTCGAGGCTTAGCCGATGCCAGCATATGTGAGTCCAATATGTGAACATAAATGCTCAGTTGCCGCCAAGGCTTGTATTTGTAATAACTTTTATCAAAAATTGTTTGGGTAATCACGTGAAAATATGCTTAAACATTTTTATGGGGATACTGTTTTCTTTCCTCCTGAGAGGAATTTAGAGTTGCACGTCTTGTGTATTTGCCTGCGTGAAGTCTTTTGACAAGTTTTTACTTAACTTGCAATACAATGTTAGCTTGTTTAGGTCAAATTTTGCAAGCTGAATTAGAACCACTTCCTCTTATTCTACGGAGTTGAATTTTCACATCATGATGGTTCAGTTGCGATGACAATGCATTTTTATGGCAAGCACGACCTGAATCGACAGCCAGGATTAGCTCCAGATAAAGAAACTCTCCACCGGTCAAAAGCACAGACAGTAAATTTTGTGTACGCATTTTACTATGATGGCTGGTTTTAAGTTTTTCATGATATGGTTGCTGCACTCAGGGTTGGGTCCTGCCTACGGAACTCCTCAATGGTTAGCAGCACAGACATGAAAATGTTGTATACGCATTATAAGAGCTTAGCTTGTTTAAAATAAATACTATTCAAGTTATTTTTTTTTTGTGAAAATTTGTGGATTATTTTTGTCACATTTTACTCATATGTCGTTTATATCTCAGTGCGATTATATCCTAAAGCTCCTTTACTTTTTCACGCTGAAGCCCTTTTATGTTCACTGTTTTGATTGGCCGGATTTTATTGGAAGTTGATTGTTGTTTTCGGCTGTTTTCTGTTTAAAATTGTTGTCTTGTGGGAACGTTTGTCTGCTGGAATCAGTTTATGTTTAGAGAACGAGAGTTACAATTTTGTTCTGAATACATTGTTAACTCGAAACAAAAAGGTTTTCAGTGAAATACGGACCAAATTTATGTTTATAAAGGTACTTTCAGGATCCATCCTCGGTCCTCAGTAAAAAAGCACAGTGAAATTTAAGTTGCACTTGACCACCAACTCACCGGATGGATGATGCGGTCTACGATGGAGCACGATTGCGTAGAAGAAACTGATTCACTCCCAATTCAAGACACTCAGATTTCTGATCATTTGTGCTAGGTTTTTATAATTCTTGAGTCGGATATACTAAAGTGAAACATGAAACAAAAGGGTTTTATGATGTTTCTACAATGTTGTTGCAACTGTCAAAACTGAAATACTTGAACTGACTAAAGCGTTATTATTAACATGATATTGGTAGACCAAATCCAAAAGATACACAATTCACACCCCAATGCGGTGTGTTAGCTGTAAATGTTTATCGGGACTTATCACGTATTATTTAATTTAGGTAAAAATATGTACCTTTCGCTCGACGTTTCGACCATGTTACAATGGCCGTGGTCACGAGCTGTCACATGAGTTCAAATCGCGAAAGTTTAAAAATTACTGATAGCTGTAAGTTTCCACCTTGATGCAACCTTCAAACGCAAACAAAATGAATTCAGGGAAAAGGATCTTACATCACACGCTCAGGTTGGATGATACTTAAATGCACTCTCTTCGGCAAAAGCGCGTTACTTACGGGGGATAATGTTCTAAGTTCAGAGAGGTCAGGAAATTCTACTTGACCAGATAGAATAGAGCAGATAAAAACATCTGTTAAACGGTATTGCACTGGAACCAACCAAGTGGACCAAGGCAAGAGAATGCAAAGCTGACGATGGCAAAACTGACGGCGCTTGGTACTGGCTAAAGTCAAATGCATCAAGATGTGGAAGTGGAGCATGAGGCCCGAGACAGGACGAGATTTAAATCATTGTGGACTCTAGGACCTATACCGGGTGTAAGAGATGCGCTCCCGAAAATGGTCAAACCGGTGATTCAATGCCGCAAAAACCAATTTTTTTAATTTATTTTTTATTAAAAATACTTTTGTTTGCTTAAGAGCTTTGGGGAGATAAATATAACAATTATTACCAAAAAAAAAAACTTGTTTTTTTTTATAGTTCGCTATGTTTGTAATGAAAATTAAATATCCAGTTGACACTGACGCGCCGTGCACACGCTTGTAAATACACGTTACATTGACCCCGAGTATGCTTTACATTGCCGGCTTGCAAAATACTAAACCATTAAAACAACAAGTACAAAATCAAATGGTTATTGTTATTCGATTGTGTTCAGATTAATAATAGCGATTTGGCTCCGATATCATTTCCCTTCCACGCTGTTAACAAAAAAGAGTAAATCGAGCTCATCTTCCAAAAATGAAGCGCTAAGTTCTTTTATATAATTTATTTAAATACAATAGAACAACACTGACGACAGATGTCTCCGTTTAAATCAATCAACAGTGACAGGCGCAGCACAACAAGGACCATAATATTCACGCGTTCGAGATTATCTCAGTCTCCCTCGTTCTCGTAGCATTTTTAACTAGATAGACAGAGACTGAGACAGTCTCAAACGCATGAGAATAGAGTCCCAATTCCCATTTTGCAGCAGACAAATAAATTAAAAGACAACAGACATTCCGCGCCGGATGCTTCGGAAAAAGTCCAAATTGGCCGGCCTACGAAAGAGGTGCCCGAAATTTATGGTACACTTTTCACTCCCTTACAGCGGCCATTAAAATTGTCCGTCCATCCGTTTGCAGATTTAAACCAAATGGCCGGTTGTCACGGCAAAATTCTGGTCAAATGCCAACTGGACCCTCGAGAATTTAACCTGGTAATAGAAAATTTACTCAGGAACTACGGCCAGTGAGCATATTCTCAGGCAGATACTACTTTTGTCAACTCTCTCTCGTTGAGATAGATTTGGGAGTAACAAGGGCAGAAGTTGATTGCATAAGAGTAGACTTACTTACTTCACTTACAACTATGTAAACAAATGTCGGAAGTCAAGTTTAGCCTTTAATTCACTTCCCGAGTCCCTGGGACATTTCATTGCCTTTTAGCGGCTAGTCTGCCCCATTCACCTCAGTCTCACCTTCCTTTCGGCTAAAATTATGCTATATTTTAAGGTTGTCAAGGTAGGCGTTTGACCACCGCTCCACGCGATGTTTAGTGACGTGCTATTAGAATTTGTATAGACATTTTAGCCAAAAGTATACCGACGGAACCCTAATAACATCCCTTTATTACACAGTAACGGTTCGCAAGCAAGGAGCGTGATATTAGTGTATTTTTCATTGGCTGTTGTTGGCTGATGTAATGGAGCGAATTTATGGCTCTGCAGTTCTAATCACTCGGTTCTGTAGGTTTTCTTTGTTTGTTAAAGTAGAAACTGTGTTTTGATACCTACACGAAGCTTACGAACCATTTATCTTATTTTTAAAACCCATTATAAATTAAAGTGACTAAATACATACCTCACTAAATTAAAAACAAATTATAAAAAAAATACTTATTAACTAAAACTATTAATTTAAATAAAAAACATTATAGCCACAGTCAGCGAGCATGGCAGGCAAGTATCCAAAAAGTTAGCGGAATTACAAGGTTGTTAAAGATATCTGGGTAAAATAAAATAGCCAGAAATGTTGAGCTTTACAGTACAGAATTACGTGTTTTTTTGATAAGTATTTGTCATATTTGTTACTAAAATCCCACTTAATACTAGTCGTCCGCCTCTTTATCTCGGCAAGTTCTCGATCGATTTAGCTCAAATTGGAATTTGAATTATTAATTGGAATTAACTACTCGCCTCATAATTTTATGAAGATCGGATGAACGATATATAATCTGAGACTCTTCGCTTGGTCAATAAATTCATAATTCAAACCTTTCTGTCGTTTATTGAAGTGGACGGAGTAAGGGGGGGGGGGGGGGGGACATTTGACCAGCAATGGGAGAACGCAAGAAAAAAAATGAGAAGGACAATACAGAAGTCAAACACTCAAATTGTCCATTCTGGTTGCCAAATGCAAATACATTTAGGTACATAGAGACCAAGCAAACAGAACTAACAAACACTCTAATTTATTATTCATACTAAAGAGAATTAGCTATACGCTGACTTTGTTAGCAAATGGCAACCTGTCATCACACTATTAGTCCATTAAATTGAATCCTATGACCTTATAATTTAACAAACAAACAACTACCTAAACTTGGCCAAATACGAACAAAAATACCGTCATAAATAAGGGGCCGTCCACACAGCGCAGGATACGCTATCGACATTGCTACGCTCATTACTGGGCCTACTACTAAGGGGAGTACACACCCGGGACTCATTTCCATCCGGGTGTACCTCTGCAGATCTATAATGGAGATAAATGAATGTCAAAGCTCTCAAACTGCCACATTCCGGTTCCGACTCAAAAGTAAAAGGATGTTATTTTATTGAGCACCAAAAATAACCACTAGTAAAATTTCTGACTGCGCACCAAAACTACACGTAAAAACCGGACAAGTACGAGTAGGACTTCTGTTCTGAGGGTTCTGCTGAATGCAACCCTCAAAGCGCTAGTCCAATAAAAAATAAGTTGAAATACTGAAAGAAAACTTAACTTTGTAGTTGACAATAAGGTTTTTTCATATATAATAACTACAAAATGTAAGTTTGTAATTGCAAAACAATAATTTTTATATGATATAACGTCAAATTAACAACTTTCGGATTTATCTGGTTTAAATAATGCAAAAATGTAAAATTAAAACAACCAAACGCCGACTGAAAAGTCAAGGGAGACATAACATGCAGCGACACCGCTGGTGAACCGGGAAGAGTTGATTTTTCCGTATGTCCGCTTGTATGCCTAAAGCGTAGGCCAAGAGCTTCCCTTCGCTACTCTTTCCCTCTAATTAAGTTCTCTAAATTACTGTCAATGAGTTTTTAGTTCGCAAATCTATGGACAGGTTTTGATACGCGTCAGTTGTTTCTGATGCACAATTAAATATTTCCCAAAGTAAAATTGCACGGGTTACTACCAGCGTAATGGAGTAAACGTGTAGGTCATTTATTTTACAATTAACTCTGGGTTTAAACGTTGATTTTATTTCCTATTTTGTTTCCTTTACTAAATGAGCGCATCCGTGTGTGTGGGACAGATAATGAAAAGGAAGTACCTACTGAGATATTTTGTTTTACGCTACCGGGAGTAATTAATTGAAGGTTACAATATCCCTATTCATTTTGGTAGATAATTATTGTTTTTACCTTTTTTGTGAAGCAAGTGTTAAATTTTATCGAAATTCTATTTGTCAGATTCAATTATGGTGATTAACAGCCGGTTTCTTCATCAAAAGTAACAGTCAAAGTACCGTCATAATGTAAAAGTTACAATTAAAACGGCTTCTTGACTGTTTTAGCTGTTGCTTATACTGTTAATTTTGCCTCAAACCTTTGCCCCTAACCTTTACTGCTCATTGAGCCGCTGTGAAAGCTAAAGTAATTGTTATTCTGTCAAATTAAATTTGTATGTTATACCCACAGAGTAACCTTGAAAGTTATAGGTATACTTTACAGCCAGTTTCTTCATCAAAAGTAACAACCAAAGTGACGCCATAAAGAAAAGTTACAGTTAAAATAGTTTCTTCTCAGTTTTAATTATGAAGGAAGTACCTTAATTTTGACATTTGGCAGTGGCACTACTTGACAGTGCATTGCGGTGTTGCCATGTGTAAAAATACTTCAAAAATGCATATGATAAATAATAAAGTCTGTGTTATGGCATCATATTTGACTTCTACTTTAGCTGTTACTTGAATGAATATACACATTTGTCATAATATAAGTGATGGTCAAGTAAAAGTTAACAATTTAACTGATTACTTTGGTTGTTCATGAAGAAACCACACAAAATATTTTACAAGATGTCGTCAGCGTAAAATTAGAGTTTTACATTAGTATTTGGTGAATAAAAAACCTTAAAAAAATATAATGGTAATATTTCAGTAATAAAAGTTATTGAGTTTTTGGCATAGACCCGGGGCCGATAGTAGTTAATGGCGTTCACCTCAAAGTTGTTCAAGAGTACGCATACCTAGGACAAACTCTGCAGTTAGGTAAGAATAACTTCGAGAAAGAAGCCAATAGAAGAATTCAGCTGGGATGGGCAGCATTCGGTAAGCTTCGTCAAGTCTTCACGTCGTCCATACCACAGTGTCTCAAGACAAAGGTCTTTAACCAGTGTGTCCTACCCGTTATGACCTACGGTGCCGAGACGTGGACACTCACGGTTAAGGTGGTCCACAAGTTTAAAGTCGCTCAGCGAGCTATGTAGAGAGCTATGCTTGGAGTTTCTATACGGGACAAAATTCGGAACGAAGTGATTCGACATAGAACCAAAGTTACCGACATAGCTCAAAGGATTAGCAAGCTGAAGTGGCAGTGGGCCGGCCACATTTCCCGAAGAACCGATAACCGATGGGGTAGACGAGTTCTGGAGTGGAGACCACGTTTAGGCAAACGTAGTGTAGGACACCCTGTTGCCAGGTGGAGTGATGACCTGCGTAAAACGGCGGGTAAAAACTGGATGCAAGGTACTGCCGACCGAGCTCAGTGGCGTGCATTGGGAGAGGCCTATGTCCAGCAGTGGACAGTTAGAGGCTGATGATGATGATGATGATGAGTTTTTGGCGCCAACGTAACAACACAACAAAACAAAAATAAAACATGTTGCCTCATTGTATTATTTTTCCTAAATTGTGTATTTTCGAGTAGTTATGTATATGGTGGACTAGTTTTCATTCACTAAATGTTTGTGAGCGTGCTCTAGGTCAGTATGTACCCAAAACCCCATAGAAACCTCTAATAAAAAAGTCTTGACTACTTTACATGGGCATGACTTGGATTTGACCGGGATTTACTTTACTTGACCCTTACTGTGACATGTCATGTTTGTCGATATTTAATCAAACTTGAAAGCAGTTCAATTTTTGATACTGGCAAATGCACAAACGTACAAGCCAAAATCCTCTCAAGAAAACCAAACTTTAGTTATTGCGTGCAAGCTGAGTTTTGTCTACACTAATATTATAAAGAGGAAAGATTTGATTGTTTGTTTGTTTGTTTGTTTGCATTTAATAGGCTCCAAAACTACTGAACCGATTTGACAAATTCTTTCACTGTTTGGAAACTACACTATCCCCGGGTGACATAGGCTATAATCTATACCCGTGCGAAGCTGGGGCGGACCGCTAGTTTGTTATAAATTTGGAAGCTGTAATTATTTCCGCTGTAGTAAGCACTCGGCCATTTCGATAGTAATAAATAATTCCTGATCCATGCCAATGAATGTCCCAATCCCAGATGTCACATTAACTGATCAACGTCCGATTCGACGGTAATTGAGCATGTGCATGATAAAAAGGCATTGAAATGCGTTGAGCGACGCCCTCATCGTGTCGACCATGCTTTATTTGGTTATTTACTCGTATTTTATTCAGAAAGTAGTAATGTTTTTGAATCGTCGTTTATAAATACATAGTTCTATTTAGAAAAAATAGTGATACATTACTATTTCTATTTTAAAAAAAAAAGGTAACTAAGCATTTTTCACACGTTTCACTTTCTCTCACGTACCTACAGCTTAATTGCGTTAAATTAGTTATTATTTTATTTGAATAGGTCATTTCACTCCCGACAAAATGTATGAAACAGTTGTTTTTTTTATTTTACAAATTTCTTAATCTTTTAGAACATAAGTTGTTAGTCTAATGTACCAAAGTTGCCCTTAAGGGGTTTTGCGTTAGTTACCTTTGACCCTGTATACACATAGCCTTTTATATATCCTACTAATATTATAAACGCGAAAGTTTATATGTATGGATGTATAGATGTACTAGCTGCACCCCGCGGTTTCATCCGCGTAGTGATGATAAATGGTGATGAGATGATGATAATGATAAGTAGCCTATGTCACTCTCTGGCTCTTGAACTATACCCATGCAAAAAATCAGGTTGATCTGTTGTTCCGTTGCAGCGTGAAAGAGAAACAAACATCCATACATCCATACTATCAATTTTTCATCACTACGCGGGTGAAACCGCGGGGCGCAGCTAGTATGTATATAGATTTAATAATTTACACTTGATTTTGACTGACACTGACGTTGATTTTAAGCGATGATGCGGTTTACTATGGAGCACGCTTGCATAGAAGAAACCGATTCACTCGTGATTTAAAGACACCCAGATTGTATTTTAACTGTATGTGGAGTGTTAGTATTAGCTTGTATTTTGTTTATTTAATAAAGGCACTTGCCCTAAAAAAAAGTTTATAACTATTGGGGAACACACAATCATGCAGCGCATTTCACTGACTAAAAGTTCGTACAATAAAATTAGAAAATAAAATGAATCATCCATAGATGTCATACTATAACTACGATTCATCAAAAGAGCTGCCATGTTAATACATTTTGGAAATAAACTTGAATAGTAAAACAACAAAATATTTTCAATTGTTTATTTTTTCGTTTGTTTTAATGCATTATACTTTTAAATAAGTTCGATAACAAAAGTTTAAAAGTAGAGTAATGTATAAATAGGCTTACACTATCGTTACGACTGAGGGTTTTGTCCACTGAATAGGTAGGTATTGATTCTCGGTTACATAGTGGGTATACAATATAAGAAATTCATAGGATTACAATTATTCAATTTATAAAAAAAAAGTATTCGCAGTTTTAAATCTCGTCAAATTTAAAAGTAGCGATCTTGAATCATTTTTATTGAAAGAAACATCATACTTGCATGATTTTCCTGTTTCTTATAATATACAGTGTCATTTTCGGCAAAGGGCTCATCCAAAAGAGAGTAATTGTAATATAATTAAGAACAAATTTAACTATGCGACTAAACCAAAAGTTAGCTATTCCATTGAACAAGATCAAATTGAAATTGCTAAAATGGCAATCCTTTTCGAGATTTTAGGGTTAGGGCTATAGTAAAATTTTGCGTTACACTCGAGCCGCACAAAGAAACGAAGCTGCAGTAAATGTTTCAAAAACCAGGCTAAAAGCGTAATTTGTGATCATTAAACGCCAGTTTTTTTTTATTGTGAGATGTTATCTGGCTGTTGATATACTACTCCAGTAAATATCAAATAAATAAATAAATAAATATTCGGGACATTGAGAAATTGACAAAAGAAAATGTAAGCAGCTATTAGAAAGTTTCTTAGCGTGGCTTGAGTTTAGTCATGAGTACAATAATCCCTTTTCGGTTTTGAGTTTTATCGAAAATCATACTATATTTTATTCAATGAATGACTTTTAAACAACTTAGGTAATTTTAATCATTTTACTCGCCACTTTTTCATTGCACGTTGCAATGAGCTGGTATTTTAAACATAGCACTTTGCAATATTTAAAACACCAGTAATTAGCAAACTGGCTTACATGTTTTTTTTTTTTTTTTTGTTAAAATCTTCATGAGCGTGGATTCAATGTCCTTTACTCGTAATATTAAACAGTTTACTATGATAAAGGTATTTACCTATATAATACAAAAATAATTGTATCAAAGACTCAAGATCGTCGACTTTTACATTTACTCGTACCCAATGCATATTCGCTAAGTACAAAAATATTAATTTTAATTATCTATCAATAACACAATTTCATTAAATATTTTAATCGGTATCTATTGAGTAGTTATTTAGGCACAAACACCACTAGACTCTTTTATATTGTAGTTCAATCAATAAAAATTATTCCAGCTTTATTTGTAGAATAGTATTAACAGTCAGTGGGTTTTGGGCCTAATATTTTTATTTTGTACCCCTTCCCATCAGAGCGGCTGGTTCTATTATTTCCATAACATTTTGTTCTATCATATTTTTAAATGTATATTATAATGTTCTAAGCATGATAATATAGTGTGTTGAAAATGTATTTTTATACATAACTAATTTGTTTGTTATAATACTTCTTGAATAAAATTAACGACATGATAATATTTTGAATTTTTTAATTACTTCCTATATTGCTCGTTTTTGTACAAAGTTTTCATTAAGTAAGTATTTTATTGGTGTTACAATTCAGAAAATATACATGTTTATACTGTACAATTCGATACATCATTATGTCCGATAGGGCGTTGAACAATTTAATATAATTTTACAAAGCACTTAATTATTTCATTACCCATATTTTTGAGGAACTAATAAACAAAACAACTCAATACTTAGATGCTACCTACTCAACCAAAATTAATGAACAATTTTGAGTATAACATGACTAAAGAGTTAAGTACAAAATGGAGAATATCCTACCTATTTATATTATGTCTTTATCCGCATTATATGTACACGTCTATATACAAAGCTATCACAAATTACATTTTATTCGTATCACTATATACATTATTGCATTCAATGTTCCTCGTCATATTGACGACGGTATACACAGTCCATCTTATTATAATGTAGCAAAGAATATATATCTGGGATATTGTCCTTTGCACACAACTTTTGTTAAACATACACTATATGAGGTTTTTCGGGCGTTCTGTGAGCAGGTATCGTTTCATAAGCAAATTGTTGGTAGATGTGCTCATCACTGTCTTCCTGATAATATGGATTCTTATCAACACTGTTCCAAGGTGGATTGAGAGAATGGAAGTTATTAGTCACAGAAGAACCGATCATTAAATACCGATCTACGTCTCGCTTATTTTCTTGCTCTCTACTGCGCGTAGAATATCCTAGCCCGTTTCCTAATTTTGACACATCACCGTTCATCATAACACTAGTCATCACTTGCTTTGACTTTTCCCTTTTACACTTTTTCAAATGTCCCATGAAATATAAACCACCACCAACAAGGCTTATGCCAATACTCACAGTGAGAACTACTATAGCTACAATAACCCACCCATTTGAGCACCCGAATTCTGATTCCGGAATCATAACAAATAATGCACCTTTCAAATGTTCCGGTGCAATACACCTCATATCTTCATAATCTATCTTCAGTATAGAACTGGTATTCTTCGACTTTCGGCTGTTAATTTCACTCTCGATCCCAAGTTTCCACAACCATAACAGTGAGCAATTGCAAACAAATGGATTACCCGATATTTCCAACTCTTGCAGTCGATCTATTGGAAAGTGAGCGGCCTCCAAAGTTTCCAGTGCATTGTTCCTCATGTAAATGTGAGTCAGCTTCGGATTTCCATGGAACAGTCTTGGCGGAATTTCTCTGACTTTGATGTTCTCGTTCATCCAAATCTTTTGCAGATTTATGTTATCCACAAAAGCTCTCGAATCAATCTTCTCTAACTCGAAAAGTCTGCTCAAGTGTAAATGTTTTAAGTGGAATAGACTTTGAAAGGAAAGCACCGTCACGTTTTGAAAAAAGTTTCCACTTAGGTACAAATGGGATAAGTTTGATAGTTTAGATAGGGCGGATGTGGGGATCGAGGTCATATTGTTGTTGCTTAGATCCAGATGACGCAAAGATGGTAAATTATGCAAACCAAGTTGGTCAATATTTCCAATAACGTTAGAGTTGAAATCCAAATACTTCAACTCCTTTAAGTATGGTATACCGTGCCTTGGTATATCCTCTACTAGATTCAGCGATAAGTCCAAATAATCCAACTGGACCATGAAGGCAAAGTTTAGTGTGGGCAAGTCCATTATGGAATTATTCCGCAGCGATAAAATCTTTAACGAAGTCAAAGGTTCAAAAGTACTCTTTTGAAAACTGACCAACTTATTGCCAGACAAATCGAGCCGTTCTAGTACGTTTAAATCTTGGAACGTTTGTGTGTGTATGTCGGACAGTAGATTGTTGGATAAATCTAAATCGACGAGTCTTTTCAATCCAATGAAAGTCTCCTTATCGAGTCGTTGGAGGTAATTGTTTGTGAGATTTAGATGCGTCATCTCCATGTTGTACTCAAAGTTTTTACTACCGAGGTCTTGGATTCTGTTGTATGAGATGTCGAGGACAGTGAGTTGGGTGTAGAAGCTGAAGGTGTAGAGAAGGTTGTCGATGGCATTGTGGCTGAGATTGATGTAAGTAGCTTCTGGGTTGAGTTGAATGGGTACGATCTCTAGGCCAGCGCTCGCGCAGGACGCGGCGCGTAGTGCGTCGTCGCAGGTGCAGCGCGCGGGACAGAGCGTGCGCGCCGTCGCTCCCCACGCCCATGCCACCACCACCACCCACCAGCGCCACCGAGCTACCGAGAAGCCCATAACATCTCATGTATACGCCACGAAGATCTGTAACAAGAAAAAATCACCTTAATACATGATCACGACAGTGTCACGGTTGTAAAAATGTGCTTCACAAGCGAACTTGAAAAACATAACACACATGTTGCCATAAATATTTTTGTTGTCAAGAATTTTATTTTACTTTTCTCAAACAGCATGGATATTCACGAAATTACTGAACTGTCTCCTGCTGCACCTCATTTAAAGGGACTAGTATCATTCCTGTTTCTATGCCAGTATCAATGTCATAGCTGTACCAATACCTGAGCATGTGTGTAAAAATATTTTGCAGAAAGATTCAATTCACAATTTAGTAACGAAGTAACATTTTATGGCAAGTAATCGCATATTGTATCACGTAATAAAGTTTCAACGCAACTGACACAGAATACGAAGCCCATTCAAACAAAAGGAAATCTCATTGCCATAGATGAGATCTAGTTTATTTTTCCCGTAATTTATTGTTATCATAAAATCCGAGCAACCCTCGGGGTATGTCTTGCTTCAGACTGCGGGAAGGGAATGTAAAAATGTACAACATTATCGCTAGAGAACATCTTAATATAATTTCTAGCGAAAACTGCAGATAACAAATGTGCCTCTCCGCAATTTGTATGAGGGGGAATGGAATTGTTTGATCCAAATTAGGCCGATAAGAGACGTGACGCGCCAGCAGAATGGTGGTTTCAACTCGGAAACTTTTTTATTATCTTTTGTTATGGCGAATAGAGCAAGAAAAACTTTGAACATATTGCACAAGCGTTGTTTGCGTCCTTGATTTGTTATTCAATATGCCACTATGGGCGAGTAAGTACTTAGATAGTCCGTCGCCCCGTCATTTTCCCCCGCGGCATTGTCCCGGCACGTGGCACCGGGTTAATGCGTTCTCCGTGGCTCCCTAACCCCGTCTACCTCACCTGTGATCGCATATTGCCCACCTTTATTTATCGTCTCACGTTCTCGAAGACGAATGTTCGTCGTAAGCGAGACTAGCGGCTAATCCGCCCGAGCCTCAACAATACCTCCAAAATTCTCGGCGATTCAACAAAGGACTTCGTAGGTACTTCAAATTAAACGTTCGGCTTTACAATTCGACGGAATGTATAATGAATAGCACCGTAACATCTGTTAACGAAGGCAAACGATCTAGAAAGTTTTCACGCGCGGGAATAACTAATTGCGAAGGTTGGAATTCAATTTATGGCTTCTAGTGCGCCTCCGGAGAGATGATGCCGTGCTAAAGTATTAATAATGCAAAACAGTGTCACGGAAAGTTTTTGATTCCAAATGCAAATTGAATTAGGAAACAAAGTTGTGAGTGTTGAGCCGCTGTACCTCGGTTAAGTCGTTGGCTGTATTATGCTAAATGATTAACATCCATTCATCTAATCAACATGGGTCGCCGTTTGTGAAATTCTATTAAGGATGAGCCATGAAATTGACTAAATCTATTCGGATTATGATTTGGGGTCACATTTTTTGCTGTTCCGAGCTTCAATCACTCTATTTTAATATTGGCTATGTTCATTAAGAGATTAAAATGAAAACAATTAAGCAATACAATGTTTTATTATTATGAAATTCCAACTTTATGCACGTAGGTACCTACTTATATTTAAAACAAAAACACAAAAGGTAGAAACTGAAACGTTCTTTTTCTATTCTCGAAACGGTGGAACTAAATGCTAAATGGCGGTCATTGTTCATTATGAACAACTTTTGCTATATAACCATCGAGTTACAATTTTTATAGAGTTATAATCTCTCAGTGAAAACAGTCAAAAAAACGTCCGAGCATCATCGTACATACATTGTATCAATTATATACTTCACAATGCAACATTTACTCCAATTTAAAAGTTATGTCGCTTGCATAGTATTCAACGCTAACGCTGAAGTTATTATCCGCTATACCATCGTTGCTCGCTCGTATCGCTCGGCGATATAGTCGGATCGCGGTTATCTTGTGTCTAATCAAAAAGTATTGCGCAATTCGTAGCGTGCGCATAGTTTTGGTTCGCACATTTTTTGGCACGATTGTGACTCTATATGTAATGTATATCGATATACCTAATTATATAGGTAAAAAATCATCAATCACAAAAAAAAAAAATTTAATGCTTCATACATTACAATGTAATTTTCTATAGGACAGCTGTTTTTTTAATCGCAATTTCAAAGTTGGCTCCGTAGTAAAAATTTTTATAATGATGGGTTAGTACCACCGCTCGTCGTTCCATATAACTTTTTATAAAAGTTAGCACCATCCTCAACTAAATACAAAGTACACGGGTAAAGTCATGAGAAGACGCCCCAGTCCCCTCAGTAACCCGATATGATCCACCGTGAATGGATTACCAGTTGCCGTCTGAATTACAGAAACCATACGTACATTAGAGGTCCCTGCGTAAAGACGGATTAATTCGGCTACATTTCAAATGAATGCCGCGTCACGTGAACCTTAAAGATGACAAATTTCAATAATCTAAAACGTGATTATGCTTACAAAATTTTGGCTTCTACGAGCACAGACATTATATTATAAAGAATAAATTTGATTTAAAAAACTTTTTGTTTTGTATTTCATTTCAACTAAGAAGGTTGCGGTTCGGTGATCATGATTGTGAAAAAAAGCAAAAGGGCACACCCTCCATTTCCGAGCCTAACCTGCTCTGGCCAGCTTTCTTTTGTCTTTTAATTTCCTGTCCGCCAGAGTGCGCTCCCATCGTGAATTTCGCTTTCGTGAGCTTCGTTAACTTGTATCGGCCTTTGTTGTTGCCTATTGAACTTTTCTATTACCAACGTCATCGATTGAAACCGCTAAATTCGTTGGAAAATTCGTGTTGTTGAAATCGGCGCCAGAATACACCCCGTCAATACGAAACAGTCTTTTCGTTTCCATTTTATAAATCGAATGTGTTTCCAAACTCCTCGTTTTGTTTTCGTCCGCGACGAAACTTCTCGAAATGGAAATTAAATGTTTCCTTATTGAAAAGTTAGAATGTTAGCATTTAGATGCTGGATTTTAATAATTGTAAGAAACATTTTGTTGGAATGAAATACCGCCATCACGTCGTCTTGCTACGAGGATTTTTCATTAAAATTTTAATGAGGTTCAAGTTGTCATAATGTAAGCAGTAGATGTCATTAATTTTGTCGTCACAAACTGAGCGTCAATCGTAGTCACGTAGCGGCGCTTATTTTTATTATTCATTACGTTTTAAGTACATAAAGAATGTTAGTGAAGTGAATTAAATTTCGACGCTTCCTGTGTCCTTTTATAATACTTGTTCAAGTATATATCGCATTTGGACAATGTTAACCCCTTAGAATAACTACACAAAGAAAACAAGTACATTCGCAAAATTTAAGCCATTCAAATGGTTTCATATATGACACCAAAAAATATAAAACATTTTTACTATGACAATTTGCGCGGTGAAATCCTTCCACAACAAATCAGAAAAGCAGCATAAGAGTTATGGTGTGACATTCCACAGGTAAGCCATTAATTTTCTTGCTTAAATCGTTTAAAATACCAATCGAAACGTAAGCTACAAAGCGAATTTGTAGCTTACGTTTTGAGAAGGCGTTGTTTGGAAACTTACCTTCTCTGAGTAGTTATTCTAAGGTTCACCCCTAAAATGGCTTTGTAAAGCGTCCCGAAGCACGGGTACTCGACCCGATACTGGTGACCTTCCTAATTACACTAAAACATCTAAACACCGTTTAGGCCGCGCAAAGGGATGCCCGTAATTTATTACGCAGTTTCCGTGCGCTTACTAAATTCAATATCAAAAGGGACCAAACCTCCAGCATTAATACTAACACCATCGGCTCCATTTAAGTTATTATTATCAAAACTATCCGTTCCAGCCTAATTGCGGACGATAGTAATCGGAATTATCGCCCGAAGTTATCGCGGTATTATTGCGAGAGGTAACAAAGAGAGGGTCCGAGACAATAAAACCAGTGTAAAAGTCGCTTAACCGCTCTCTTACTCGAGAATTTGAGGGAACGTCCAACCTTGCCTCTTTATGAGTTACTTAATCCGCGTGCTACCGTTTTTAAAACAGTTCCCGTCTTAGCGCCGAAAAGTTTCCGTAACGTATTGAAATAGAAGATGTTTTAGTTTGTCTGCATTCATGGAGCTTCCTTCCGAGTGCGTATACGTGCGCTCAGTTTGACGGCCGTAAGTAGTGTGAGAGTTGGCAGGCACTAAAGGGAATAATGAGAAAACTTGCTCCGTCGGAGAAGGCTCCGTTGCCCACTAGTTACACGTAGTTGGTTGTAGCAAAAACGGTGCAAAGCGTCTGGCTGATTCGATTGTAAATTCACAACTTCACGGTGAGCCACCGAAACGAATTTCAGTTTTTTCCGTGATAATACCATGAGCAAAAAACTATTTAGAGCTGTCATTATAATTTTACTGGTAAAACGGCAACAAAATTGATTTTAGCTCTATTACTAGCAAAAAGGTATCGTGCAAAAAATATAGCATAGTAAAGCAATAACATTAAATTTGTATAAAACCCACGGTTAAATTCGAGAGAGAGCATAACTTTTAAACAGCTGCACAGATTCTGATCAAATATAGGTAGAAACCACCGCAAAAAGACCTACTTATAATAAAAACCCGCATCAAAATCTAGCTAGTAATTTTGGACAGAAAATATAACAGACATACAAGTGTACAGACTCCATACAAACAAGAGAGATATGGTGGCATGGTGGGTACGAACACATCTGGCCTGATTTACCCACATGCCATAGCCCACTAACCATGCAAGTCAAGCGTTTTTGCGTTGAGCGGTTTAACGGTAAAGTGAAAAAAGTGGGAGAAACACGGAGACATTTAAACACGAATGATAATTGTACTAAAACATATCGCCCTTGATTGTCTGATCTGAGATACAGACACACACAACCTCTACCCTGATTGCATATAGTTAATGTATCAATAAATTCACTAAGGGATTAATGCTCATTGTTTTGAAGTAATTTTAATATTATTTGTAAATTTTTCGTTTAAATTTGTAAATGTAGGTATAGTAATGAAGTCGGTTCTTGTTTTTTTTTTTTTTTTTTTTTTTTCGGGCAAGTGCCTTTAATAACTAAACAAAATACAAGCTAAAACTAACACTACAAATACAGTTAGACTGTTGAAGGTCTAAAGACAATCCAAATGCTCAAGCCCACTACCAGTTGGCAGCGTACCCAACATGCTGGCGGCATTACCACGTTGAATGGCAATGCTAATGCGTTGAGCCAGAAACACGCCAGCATTTTGGTCACGCGTCGCATTAACCAGGCGCTCTGAAAGATTTTTGAAAATGAGGTGAGCTCCCGGTCCCCGCTCTAAATAAAGTAGTTATTTGCCCTAAAAATAAACTTTATTTTAATCAAAGTTAAACAACATCGACAATCGACACCTTTATAATTATAATTAAGTAGAGCTTTTTAAAATGTAAATTTTGACCAAGGAAAGATTCTAAACTTTCAAGGTGTTCATATAAAACAAGTTTGTAATTTTATCTGTGGAACTCAACATCCAAAATGTAGTTTCAACTTGGTACGCTCTACTGCACAGCACTTCACGCTTCAAAAGTAGTTTCTGCTTTAACGTCTTATGACATTGTAAGCAGCCTAGAGAATTCTAAAACAGATGCTAATTAAAACCGATGTTGAGTCACAGAAAGTAATGACAAAACGAAATATAATGTATCTAATAACTTTTCCTCGTTTATGTTGTTCAAAACTCAGGTAGCGATAACCTAAATACCTTACGTAGCGTGAAACGCGATCGTATTTAATTAGAGGGCCACCAAAATTAACGTGGATAAATGTTGATTAGCAACGTGTTCGCACCCTAATCGGCGGGCAGCAACAAATTTTAATATCACTGGCACACCTGCCTTCACCACCGATAGTTGCACGCCCCTTTGCTATTGATTTTGCAATCAAAGCCCTGTTAGAGAACGACGCCACTTGCCCGCGATTAGGGCCAGCTTATATTAATTTCCGAGCACCAACATTGTTATGAAATTCACCCATGCGTAGTTATAGCCGCAAAATCTTGACAACTTCTTGCTATCATTACGCAGCTCTAGACCCGCTTACAGAAGCGTTCAGGATTTCCTGTTGCGCAAAAACCGAATCAACGACCACCCGTAACAGAGCCGACAAAACAAACATACCAAGCGAGAAAAACCTGCTGATACACGAGAAAGTCGACTACTCTATTAAATGACTCCGTATTACTTTAATGCTAAACGTTAACGTTAAAAGAACGAACGAAACGTCACATCGTTACGCTGACAATGCAGAATGTTGCTACAAAATACCCTCAGAGGCTACTGTAGCCGTGTAGCGGGAAGAATAAAGAGGAACTTTAGCGAACAAAACGTCTACACAATTCCATTTTCTCTTTCAGCGACGGAGCGAGTCTTAGTGAATCAGGCTTCTGTATGGACGCCTTTATAAACGCAATAATGAGAAGTGGTAAGGCGGTATTCAAGCGTGCGCCCTAACGAGAGGTGCCGATGAATCACCCATGAGGCGAGCACAAAACTTGCCGCTTGCGGCCTTGCGGCTGTAATGGCGAACGACGCGCGCGCGCCCCGTTTTCGTTGCTTCCTCGCTCGCACAACCTGGACGCCTCGCTAAAGGGCTTTTAGCTAGTTGCAGTTAGCTCTCCGACTTAGCTTTGAATTTCATCGCCGGGCCACCTAGCTGAGCCTCGGTGCGATTGGAAGCGGCCCACGGATGAATAGTCAATGAATTTAAGCCAAACGACGGCACGGGACGACACGAATTAAAATCTAGTTTGTGCTTTGTTGGAATGTGCTTCGTTTTCACTTTACTTGGTGAGAAAGTGTTTTGTTTTTGTTTGTAATTTCACTGTTGAGCTTTTTCTACGTAGGACCACTATGTCGCTAGCGCATTTCAACATTTCACAAAATATAAAATATAAAATGACCTCGAGGATAACGTAAAAAAAATTCAATAAATAAAATATTTTGGTCCAACAAGTTTTCATACAAAAAAAAATATTTTGTTTTTTTAGTTTATATTACTATTATGTATAAGTATGGACTAATATATTATGAAATTTACGTTGAAGTTGTTGATTTGTTAGGTATATGTTATTTTTGAGGACACAATGTTTCTTAGATTCCTCATAAGTACATCTAGTTAAATATTTTACATATTCAAAAATACTGAAATGCGCGAGCGAGATAGAGAACGCACGTGGTACGGGCCCTTAAGATGTTGACATGGTTTTGTTATCGAAACTTATATAGATATACTCACATGTTGTAAGTGTAACGAAATACGTACTAACGGTTGCCTGGAAGAGATCGCTTTAAGCGATAAGGCCGCCTGTTAAAAGCCTAGATAATATTTTTGTTGTAATTTTTATGTTATCCTTGTTTTGTGGTATTTTAATAAAGAGTTTTTGTATTGTATTGTATTGTACTAATGCACATAAATACACACGTTTAAATAAATAATTACGTACATACGTATGTATCTAAACCCATGTATGTACTTTCCAGTGTTCAGATTCTGCGGTAAAATACCGCAGATAGGTTACCGGCTCATGTTTCAAAACTTCGGCGTCGACTGCGAAATGAAAGAAAAAACAACTCCTATGAATTGTTTGACTGTTATTAAAACTTTTCCTTTGAGATATGGAGTCTATAAAATTAAAGTTAGCGTTTGCATTATCGTAAGTTAAATTTAGGGTAGATGAGGTTAAGAGCGTTTCTGCGTCGAGGGAGCCATGAGCTGCAAATGACGTGCTTACGGAACGGAGCCGGCGCTAAGCTCGCGAAATGGTCTCCGCCTAAATGAGGCGCGTGGCGTTTTCTACGGCACTGTGTGAAAATTTGTCAATCCTATCGCAGCCATCTCCCGCGGACCCGCCGTGGTTGAATAATGAAATAGCTCGTTGAGACGTCGGATAGGCGCTATCGCCGTTCACCGCGGCTTGCGGCGGGCGCCAATGGCACGCGATCGCGGCCGAGCACGGGCGAAAATCCCACGGATTCCGTGTGAGATATTTGCCGGCTCTTTTAGGGTTATTAGGCGGAGTGGGTTTTAGGGAAATGAGTCGGGAAATAAATCTATCCCGTTGAAATGAAAGAATCTGTGTTTTCCCAAATAAATGCCCATGAAATAAATTAAATGGGCTCGTACATTGTCTTCATTGGGCGGTGTAAAAGTGGTAGATGGATAAAATCCGCGCTCGTACGTATATGGGCGGGCTGCCAATAAGGGGAATGGAACTGGAGCAATATGATATTGCCGCTAAAACTATTTTTCTTATTTACAGAAACGGAAGTGAGAAAATAAAACATAGAAATAACTTCAGATCGAAGCCAACTAGACCGAACTGCTTAATTAGTTTTCTTGCTTTTGTTATATTTTATAGCTTTTATTTTATTAAATTTTAAATTTTACATCATACGCATCTAAGTTAGTACCTTTAATATATTACAACAAAGTAATTGAAAGGAAAAAAATATATAAATTATAATAAATTTAAGCAAACAAAATAAAAAGCTTTGTAAACATAAAACTCTTTTGGTAAAGCTCTCTATTTGAGGAAAGAAATTTGTATTTATTTATCAGCATCTAAACGCACAATTAGTACCTACTTAATAATTTAACTGCATAAACCAACAAAAAAGATTTCCAACAGTTATGCAGGTGTGTGGTTGATGACATACGGCACTGAAACGTGGTCTCTCACTATGGATCTTATAAGCAAGCCCAAATTCGCACAACAAGCTATGGAGATGGCTGTGTTAGGGGTTTCTCTACGAGATCGAATCAGAAATGAGGAGATCCGTAGACGAACGAAAGTTACCGACATAGCCCACCGGATTAGCAAGTTAAAGTGGCAGTGGGCAGGGCACATATCACGCAGAGCAGATGGCCGATGGGGCAGAAAGATTCTGGAATAGAGACCACGGACCGGTAAGCGTAGTGTAGGCCGTCCACCCACAAGATGGACAGACGACCTAAAAGAGACCGCAGGGAAACGCTGGATGCAGGCCGCTTCCAACCGGCTCTTTTGGAGATCGATGGAGGAGGCCTATGTCTAGCAGTGGACGACCGTCCTATGGCTGAAATAATGATGATGATATACACGTAAATAGCGTGCATTAGTAGTGTGAATAAAGCTTTTGTATATATGACGTTACACTGCAGCGTAACGTAACACACTCGCAGAAAATATCACCATTTCCGGTGTCCGTGACAAACTGGCATATTCATTTCTTTCTTGGGGCTTAGAGAAAACAAAACGCAGTGCGCTGATACCCGATGCTGGCAGAAAGCTGCATAGTGCCCCTTCGAGGCTGTAGGACTAAAGCTCTTTCAGCGAGCGGTTCGCGCATATCTTTCAACAAAATCCCACGTTCCCGTTTCCATTCCATATTGTAGTATTTCGGTATTCTCTTTAAAGTATTCCGTGTTTGCAACCGAAACGCCCTGGGTTAGGGATCGAGCTGTCGACAGTAATGCATTTTTTGAATGAATAAGCGAATGAATGGAAGTATTTCACTTCCAACTAACTCTTCTTCTTCTGCTGCTGCTTAGCTTGTATCCCGGCATGGGCTGGGGTCCGCTTTCCTACTGCGACTCCTTCACTTTGCACGGTCGTTAGCATCATTCTTGGTGAGTTTATTGGCTCTCATGTCATCGTTTACGACGTCAAGCCATCGTCGCTTTGGTCGGCCACGAGGTCTTGTTCCAGGGAGCACAAGGTCCAAGAGTTGATTGCGTTGATTGTTCTGCCGGTCTACGGAGAACATGGCCCATCCACCGCTGGCGACTTCCCTAAAGCTTATCCGCTACATCCCGTACTCCAACTAACTATTGGGTGCAAAAGCGCAGTCTACGCACTATAAGATACCGAGGAAATTTTTCGCTCAGAGTGATAAATTTTTGAATAGTTCTGCTTTATAGTAAAACGGAATAGATTTGTGAGATAAAGCTGCTGAATTCTGAAAAGACGGCAGACCCATGCAGTTTTACGATACATAAAGTTTAAGAGCAAATAATATGATCAAATTTACGATGCTTGACAAAGAGCGTTTTGCTAAGGTGACGGGCGTGATATAAGGCGCAATTTTCCCCACTCCTCAGACTATATTTCGTAGATGTCGTAACATAATTTTGATTAAAATTTTACATCGTGCTCACGAATTTTTATTGCCTCATTATCTTAGTTTGCTAAATAGCCAAGATAAGGTCGATTCTTATGCGATGGACTTAATTACAAACACGGGATCGGCTTTAGCTGTTCAGTAATTAATAATCTTAAAATTAAGTCAAGATTTCTTAAAAAGCCGTGACCGTTATTATTTTGGTCATCATTGTATATTTACATTCCTATTTTTGGATAAAGGGTCAATCAGTATAGGTAGCATTTATTAAATTTTTAAGGCTTTTTTTTTTGTTGACTTTCCAAAACCATATCATTGTGCCACACTTAGGCTCGGTGTCGACTTATGAAATGTGACACAACATGACTTTTTTGCCCCAAAGAAGTGCTTTGAATATTGAAACGTGTGGTATATGCCCGTGGCAATTGGACCACGCTTATAAAATTGTGAGATCATTTATCTATACTAATATTATAAAGAGGAAAGATTTGATTGTTTTTTTTTTTTTTTTTGCTTGTTTGTTTGTTTGCATTGAATAGGCTCCAAAACTACTGAACCGATTTGAAAAATTCTTTCACTGTTGGGAAGCCTCACTATCCCCGGGTGACATAGGTTATAATCTCTACCCGTGCGAAGCTGGGGCAGACCGCCAGTGTTGAATAAATTGATATCGCACCTCAGGAAGTAATACGCCTTTGCAAGTTATTCAACCGCTAAGAAATGGTGTGCCGATTGAAAAGCAATGTTTTTAGTGCAAACTTCTGGTCATAAAGAGATTTTACATCTAATATCTGTTGAAGTTCTAAATTTCTCAGTGGCATTGTAATCTTATTGGCAAGAGTGATGCTTGCAGTCCTATTAGTACACGTTGAATGTAATGCAATCCCCAAGCTGCGTGCCAAGCGTGGAGATTAGGGCAACACCCCTCTCTAAGAGGGGGGGCCTTTGTTCAGCAGTGAATCTTTTCTGGCTGATTATGTGTGATACTGCTTAGCTTACAGTCGCCAAGCGAGCAACTTCGCTCATATTTTTTTCGGCAACTGAGTGGTATAATAAAGAGAAATGTTATTGTTTCAATAAATTTGTAACAGGAAAAAGATTCAGCTGAAATCAAAGTGGACATTTTGTCAACCCCCAGAAGGAGGTCGGGGTAGGTTAGGAGAGGTTGTAGCTATTTATAATCAATGTGACTGAGAACGGTCGCCGACCTGAGAGCCCAGATGAGTTGATTAATTCGATTTTCCCTTTGGACGCTTTGATTGCGACTGCAATTGGAGCAAAACTGTTTTCTATCAACGTACTTTAATTACACGTTTGTTGCCTGCGTCTCTCAGAAAAGACAAGTGGAGTATGTATTGTTTTTTCAAAAAAAGATACACAGTAATAGAAGGCGACGAAATTGGATACGTAAATAAAATAAAGTAATTCGATTTACCGTATCATGAACCCAGTAACAAGATTTGAAAACACATCTTGTTACAACAAGTTTGGTTTGGAGGTAGCTTAAACTCTAGATTAATTCCTCAGACCAGATAAAAAAGAGAGAGATGGTAACGTAGCGT
Source organism: Agriopis aurantiaria (assembly GCA_914767915.1). Classification (NCBI taxonomy): domain Eukaryota; kingdom Metazoa; phylum Arthropoda; class Insecta; order Lepidoptera; family Geometridae; genus Agriopis; species Agriopis aurantiaria. The sequence goes on along the minus strand of OU611983.1, from coordinate 6,659,690 downwards.
GGCGGGTGTGAACATATCTGGCACATATCAGGCTTGACGCCTACAGTTAAACTCACCTAACATACGTTATAACTCGTTGAACTTTTTTATGCAAGTCGACCTTTAGATAATTTATTGGTGTCGCTACAAGTTACGCGCCCACTAAGGGCGTAAAAAGCTTGTAAATGAGCCGCTTCTTTGTTTGATCTGAGATTAAAACATAAACTTTTTTTTATTTTTTACATAATATCTTGTAGCAGGTAAAGCCGCAGACTGTAGCTAGAATTCAAATAAAAAGTATATGTTTTAGAAAATCGTGACATTAAGTTGTTCATATATATTTTGACGTTACAACAAATTCCATGGAATACTTTACTAACTATTTCCATTGAAAATTCTAACAAGGCATCTAAGTTCTAGCATCCTGTCATCATCGAGTAAAAACATCGATTGCGCCAGCGCATGTTTGCTACATACCTTACCGTTAAGTAAATGTATGCCTTACGTATGTCGACTACGATTTATTTTTCTTTGATAGGCCAATGAAAATTCTTTCTCTGTACCGTAACACGACTTGTTTACAACCTATCTTATTTGACAGGTGCTTCCTTTGGATCTAGTTAACGATAAAAGGCTTGTAGCAAATACGTTATGCTTTCTTATGGCAATAGATCATACGTCCAAGTTCCAGTAAAATTATTACGTCTTAAAGGCTCCAACTGCGTGATTTCTACACAACTTTGATCAGCCAAAACTTGATAACTATTCCTATTATTTTATTTTGCTAGTTCCACATAATCAAGGATATGCAGTTAACCATAAAATTATACATGTGTTTTTTTTTGCGAGTTTTGTTTTAATGGCAATGACTTTGAGACTACATTTTTAAGTAGTATAACAAAGAAAAACAAACTGGCATAATGTTCAAGCTTCTGGCAAAATTGGGCGGCTGTAGGTCGAACGATGTAGGACAGAAAACGGCGTTTACGAGGAACATGCATGTAGCATGTGTATGAATTAGTACATACTATTTACAGTTGTAGCAAAAATAAGGACCATACAAATTCAAGTAGGTCATTTATATAAATGACAGGGCCGGGGAGATGGCATAGCAAGAGAGAGGCCAGAAGGAAGGTAAGGAAGGCTGATGCTGATGATGATTTACATAAGTAATATCATTGTACTAATAATATTTATAGCTACAACATTGACTAAAACACTGTTTTAAACTATCACGGTTGTTCACTAAAGTTATATGATTATTAAAAGATGATTATGATTATTATTTTTATTTATGATTTTAAGTTATATGGTTATCGGGAGCTCATTCCACAACCTTACCACGGTAAATATCCCGTAAATAATCATATAACTTTACAACATTGACTGTCAAATAATAACATCATAATATTTTTTTATTACCCACATTTAGACTATGATCCCAATAAATGATTGATTGATTGATTGATTGTGCATTTATTACCATTTTAATAAAAATGCAATATTTATGCCTACCTTATAATTATTTAAATAAGATTTCTTAACTAGACCATTTTTTGACATTCAAATTTAACTTCCACAACCTAACATAACAAAAAGTGAAAAAAAGTAAAACAATTATCATGAAAAATACTCTATTTGTAAAGTTGGATTGTGAGGCAGTTATACTGTCACCACACTGAACAATATGGCGTGACAGTCTGCAGTAAAACACGTTTTAAATGACCCGACTTAGATCACGTGTGAAATCGAGACTTTGTTCCCATGAAATGGTATTAAACGTCAAAAATACATGTCTAAATGGTCTCTCACGGTGTACGGAATGGGTCTACCTCAGTGGCCGGTTTCCATTGATCTCCGTGGCTAGCACGTTTACCTCGGTTATTACCCAATGCAGCGGTGTATCGGATATCGTTTGGTAGCCATCGGTCGTTAACAATGCGATCTGACAATACCCTATGGACCGTGAAACCACATTTTCGAGTCGCTAGCTCTAGATTATGGTAAAACTATAAAATTTATATATATATAGTGTTATTACAGTGTAGCAGGATTCTAAATGTTTGGGTTTGAGTTAGTTTGGTGCTTAGATGCAGGTTTGATTTAATTATCATTAGATTGTATAAAGGTGACTTAATTCAAAATGAGGGCTCTAGGTACTTACCCTTTTGAGCTACACAGTTAAATATTGTTCTATTGGCTTTTGGTCAATTTAGCTCGTATGAGCCTATTTTTTTTTTGTTGACAGCCTAAACGTTTTACCACTGCTCATCTATTTTTGAGTGACAGTGTAGTTGGAGATGAAAAAAATAGGTTGGGGATGGGAGTTATTGTTGTTTATCTAAAAAAGTTTACCTACTCATTTATTTTCCTGGAAAAAAAGTATTAACCACAAGTTGACAACTTCCCAGATTTCCAAAACTAAATAAAATAATCTAATCTTGCGGTACAAAAACCTCAAGTTCCGTTCAGTATCAAATGTGGATTAACAATATTCGAAAAGTTCTCACCGATTCGGTCCACTGCCCATGAATATAACATCTTACGCTTGCTTGATATACAGACACTATTGCAGTAGACAAACTTCAAAACTCACTATTTCATGACTTTAGTCACTTTAAAGAGCACAATTAACACAATCACCGCTGTGAAATTATCAGTCATTCTTTCTTTTCTATCAAAATGCAGTCTGTTTGTATTCAGTTGAGCTACTGGTTCAATTTTTGTATCATGATACTTGTAGATTAATAATTATACTCTTTGTGAACCAATACTACAATTACAATATTAGTCACGATGTCTATGACTATGACTTGACCCTTTATTATTGTTATACGACCAACAGTAAAAACTATTACAAATTCTCTTTAATTGATTGTGGAGCTATCCCTCGACAGGCGGTGGAAATTGAATTGCTAGATGAAGAAGTTTTTGATGATCAATGGCATCTAAAATTGGCTGAGAAAGAAAGGTAAGAGAGTAGTCAAAATGTAATAAAATCAACAGTAATTGAAGGTAGAGATTAAGAAAGCTGCGTGTTGAGCAATCTGTACTTTTTAAGGATGAAGTTGAAGCTTAGATCAGACAAAAAGGAAGATATGGTATCGTTCGTGTTGGGTGCGAACGCATTTGGCATAAATCAGGCTTGATGCCTTTAGTCGAACTCACCTAGCAGACGACTTTGTTGCCCTTTTTTGTACGTGGACTATTTTGTTTTTTTTTTAATACTTGCCTTATTTAAGTAACAAACAAAGTAAGTACCTATGCTAGCGCCATATTCTGAAAAAAAGTTTTTACAGGCCAGATCCATGAAATGGAAAAAACAACAAGGAAAATCCAAAAAAAATATCCCAAATCAAAATAAAAAAAAATCTAAGGTAATTGACATTGAAAACCCTAAGAAAACAGAAGGGTAGCAACGAAACTAAAGCTACAAAAGTTCTTGATTATTACCTCTTGACATTTACAGAAAAAGATAACAGCCGATATGTGTTGAGAAGGCAAAGTAGGTAACCTATTTTCTTGATATAAAAGAGTCTCAACACGATCGTTTTCACATTGGTTTTCGTTGTTTCGCACCTCCTGTCTGACATCGATGTAGTGTAAAGATATCAACCAAAAGTAACTGCTAGGAAACCATTTCACTTCGAAGCAGACCTGCCAATATTTTCTTGAAAGTAATTTTGCTAGAAATAACAAAAAACTGACAAGTGTGAGTAGTACTCACACCCTGAGCGTCCCGTACAAACGTAATAAAAATGTATGTAGATAGTTCATCCATCCTGGGAACCAAGTCTCGACGAAAACGGTTAAAAAGGTTGAAATTTTGATGGACAAACTTAACTTTGTAGTTGGCATTTAGGTACTCCCATACATACCTACCACAAAATGTAATTTTCTAATAACAAACGCATATTTATTGCGATGTAACATGATATTAATAACTTTTGGATTTTTCCTTTTATATGTATAGTGCTGTGAGACCTTACTTCTTGCCAAATTTCATTATTCTAGATTAACGGGAAGTACCCTACAGGCTTTGATTCCCTTCGCCTTGACGGACGGACGGACAGACGGACAGATGGACAACAAAGTGATTCCATAATGGTTCCTTTTTTCCTTATGAGGTACAAACGGTACCCTAAAAATGAGCTAAAAACCAGACCTTGTATTTCAGTGGTTTACGAGAATTTTATTTTCAATTTGTATTATTTTCTCTCTCTGAATTCCATTATGTTTGTTGTAAAGCTTATGATTGGAAACGTCTATCTACTTATGTAAATACGCCTGAGAAAAAATACTAAAGCTTAGTACCTATCATAGAATTTTGTCTCTATCTTGTACATTCTTATTCATAGCTTCGATGCTTTGAAGACGCTCTCGTAGAAGACAAGTTTCATTCGAATTCACGTCAAGACCAAGTATTTGTAATTCAAGACGAGCTCTCCGTAGTAGCTATTGTTTTACCTACTGCTTAAGGCAAAGTGCAATGTACGACATTGGAATATGTGGCGTATATTTTATAAAACGATGTTTAGGTATGGTAATTTGAGAAACTATTGAGGCGTGCGTGACTTTGAATTGGGTTAAGTAAAGGTGGTTTGTATTAAAACTACTCAAAAACAGATTTAGAATGCAGAATAATTTTTATTTACCCACATTATAAATATTTAAATAAGTAAACGCGTTGAATAATAAAAATATAATGTTGGACCGTTTTTCAATCCTCAGTTAAAGAATTACGAGTAGATAGTATTTGTGCAATTGATAGCATGATTTCGAATTTTTCAATAGTCAGAGGTTATCTGCTGTGTAAAACCTGTAACTGAGGAGTTAATTTAACTGGCTTTTCATGCCTCAGTTAACAGCTTATATGTGGAATAAATTAAGTTTTTGACATTTGTATAATATTGACATTTGACATTGACATTTGATTCAGCGGTGTCTTTGTCTTTCTTCTATACAAGGAGAAAATCACTGCTCCCTCTCTACATCTGCAACTTACGTAACTTCCTGTGTAAAAGAGACCCTATTTTACACGGGATGAGTGAGAAGATCGCAACAAAAAATCCACAGATAGCTATCTGTTCGATAACAGAGCACTGAAAAATCGTAAGCTTTTATATTCGGTGGTTAAAAAGACAGATAAATTTATTGATTTGTTAACTATGTGACAGTTTAACTGCGGATTAAAAAAATCAGCACTTAGGTATTTTATTTACAGTTTATGTCAAAAAAGTAATTCCTACTTTTGTTCAGTATCTTCAGACCAACGACAAAACGGAAAAAGTATTTGAACGACTAGGCCAATTTGAGTTTATTTTTCAACCTGAATACGTATTTAAAACGTCCCGCTAGAGTTGAAAGTTGATAGCAATGAAAAACTTTTGTTGTCGCCAAAATTATAATCTATCTAGTGATTCAACATTTTTTTTTTTTTTACATCGAACTAGGCTTACATTTGACCGCGATCTCGCCTGATGGAAAGTTATATCGGCAAGTGTTGTACATATTCTGAAAATAGACCACCGTTTGTTGCCTGTTAATGCAGTGACGCTATCATGCGCCTACCATTAAGCAGGGAAGAAAGGTTAAAAAAAACTTCGAAATTTACTCTGCTTGACCAAATAATTCGTCATCGTAACGCACAGGTATTTTGAGGTGTTCTGAAATGTTAACTAAACAGAAAACAGACGTTTTCACGCAAAAAATACGGTAGTGCAGCAATATTACGCATTCTGTATTTTTTTCTTAATTTCCGCATTTGACTACTCTCTAATTCCTGTAGGTTAGTGGCGATGTGGTCGAAGAAAGAACATCCAGACCTAGAAAATACCTATTCAATTTGACCTGAAACAAGGAAGCCGAAAGATTGCAAATTTTATTTCGATGACTTTTAGCTACTTGATTAAAATATTTACGAGCTCTTTTCCGAATTGGTCGTGAGTTTTTTTAAATTTCAATTTATGCTTGATTTTAGACAAAATAAAAAAAAAACAGAACTAAGTTTAAAACAACCTACCTACTGACAAATATTCTGTAGCAAATCTAGTTTGTGTAATTAAAATAAACGCATAATAGCCAATAATAGCAGGCCCACTGGATCTTAAACTTGATTACAAGAAACCGACAATTTTCTATAACTACCTCAACAATAATAATAACACTTGATCCATTAAGAATAGCTTTATGTTAAAAATAACCAACGCTTTTATGAACAGAACAGTAAGCTAATAACTATGGATACGAATACAAATATTTTTTAAATTTCGCTGGTTCTAAGTGAAGTATATTTCGCTTACCATCAGGCGGCCCCTAAGCTTGTTTGCCAGCAATGGCATAAATAAAACCGGCCAAGTGTGAGTTGGGCTCACGCACTGAGGGTTCCGTACCACCACATAACTTGTTAGCTACTAAAGTACTTACATTTTTTTTGGCAAAAATACAACATCTTATCAACGCCCTGGCGGTCACCCATCCTAGTATCGGCTGCGTCCGACGTTGCTTCACTTCGGTGATCGTACGAGAACCGGTGGTGAACAGAAATTTGACATCGACTCGCACTTGGCCGTTATTTATTATTTGTTGGTATACTTTAGAGTGTGTACTACAATCATGCCAAATTTGACGCTTGTACGTTTTACCTTTTTCATATTAGAGCTAATACAAAAATACGTTTGTTGTATGGGGACCCCTCTAGGCGACCTAAAACTCTGACATCAGGGCTAGACACTTCGTACAAACAAACTTACTTACTAGTTTAATACAAAACAAAGCGATTAGGTATAAACTAAACGGTACTAGATCGTCCAGTATCTATGCCGAAGTAAATGAATGCACGGCATACCAAAACAGTCTGTTAACTATACTCCCTCGAAACGTTCCCACAACATGCAAATCGAGTCGAAAGCCAAGCTAGAACTCTTAAGCATTCTGCATCTGCTACATGTATGCAAACCAATTTAGGAGCGAATCTAATTTGGGCGTGTAGCTACAGTCCACGTAAACCGCTGTTGAGATGACGGACGTGGAGTTCCACGTCCGAGATGCTCCTCTTCATTAAGAGCGAGGGGTGGACCGGGGAGACGGGCGATGGCTTTATGGCACAATTTGCATTTACACGAGCCTTGGCGCAGATTACGTCCGCACTTATCCGCCTGCCGAAATGAGGATCTCACGCTCACGACCTACGACCAAACAAGCCTTTGTTTATATTCCCTTGTATTTTTCACCCGCCATTTGTTTTGACGGCCCATCCCTGAAACATGAAGGTTTTGAAGCACCGAAATGCTTTATGACGGTTGTCCACGAGCGCTTTTGATTTTTTCCGACGCGCTTTTTTACGGTTATCCTCTGTCCGAACGGAGCTTAGACAGCTGTTCATTATTTCCGTGAAAAATATAAAAGTTTAACGCAGCTTTTGTAAAAGAAGAAACTGCAGACTGGCGATTCTTTAACAGCCGTATTGTAAACGCTCAACTCGTACAAAACAGGAACTGCAGCAGTTTGCGATTTGATGAAACTATATGTGTTTCCGACGTTCGAGTCGGTAAAATAAGATTGGAAAGCATTTAGCTTCGCAGCAATCTGCGATGCGAGCTATCAAAGCACGTAAACTAAGCATTTAGAATTGTTGTCGCAAAGCTGAAAGGGCTAACGGAGTGGCCGTCACAATAGCCTGAGGGTACGTTTAAGTGAATACGTCGTTCACAAATCCAGTTGACCTACTTACGAGTAACCACCTTTGTATAGGACTGACAAAAGCATGTCGATGCAAGAACATTATGTCTGACAGGTTCAAGCTCAATTTAGATCCCGCATGAGCCTATCGGGATCACTTCGGTGAGGCGCCTCATACGGCATAACTGTTAAGTCTATTACGATCAACGAAACTCGGAATGAGCCATAAAATTTTATCTAGCTGCCCCGATTCCAAATAGACTGCTATCTGATGTTAACCCTTGTTACCACTTCCCATTTGTTCAAGCAATATTGTTACTGAACACGCGTAATTTTTACTAACACGTTCTTTTATAACACGTTCTTGCTAGCTTTACTTGTAACTATGTAAAAATATTTCTAGTCGATTTAGCCTACACATAACTGGCCAAAAAATTTGCATTACCATTTTTTTATTTTTTTTTTGTTAAAATTTTCATGACCGTGGATTCAATGTCCTTTAGTCGTAATCTTAATCAGTTTACCTAGTCTTAATAGCGTCAAACAAGTCATAGTCACAGTCAGAGTCAAGCTAAGTAAGTCACGGTCAAGTCAAACTCATGCCCCTGTAAAGTGGTGGAGACATTACAAGAGGCTCCTATGGAGTTTTGGAAACAACACGAAAAGACACGTTTCACCTCGTTATATCACTTGACCACACTCGAGCACGTTTACGAGCACTTAATGAATAATAATTCACCATTTAGTACACATTAACACTCGAAAATACACAAGTTTGGGAAAATAATCCAACGAGCCGACATGTTTTTTCCGCGTTGGCGCCAAAACTCCCGCATTACCATTCAACGTGGAAATGCTGCCAGCATACTATCTACTTTTCCTTCCACCAAGAGGGTTTTTGATGCATATTTAAGTTTATTTTAGGATATATTAATTTTAAAGTAGTTTTAGGTTTTGTTTTATTTCATTTTAAATTGTATAATTATGTTATGTACAAATTAATTTTCTTCTTACCGTCATATCGATTTTAAACTCCGCATCTTTGGAATTCGGATAACAATACAATAATTTTAGTCCCATAAATTGATTTCATGATTTTAATGGCTAGTAGTAATTCACTCGAGTTTTGGGATCCTTTACTCGAGTTTTGTTGTAGAGAGTCACATAAGCGTTTTTAAAACCATAATAATTATTTAAACGTTTGTTTTAGACGAGCACTAAGCATGTGTTCTACTGTCGACGGGAAAGCTATTAGTTATTTTCCACCTCAAAAAATTTAACAGTCGTATTAATTCGTGTAAAAGAAAGAGATGCGTAAAACTAAATCTACTACAGTGCATGCATGAAATAATTATTACGTCATTTCAAAAAATATCTATAATTACGTCCCCTAAAACGTTTTAAAGTATTAATTCACCATTCAATACAGACAACATATTTAGAACAAAAAAAACTTTTTTTTTTTTAATAATACACTTGCATTTGACCGCTAACTTGCCTAATGGTAAGCGATGATGTGATCTACAAAGGAGTACGCTTGCCTTGAAGAAACCAATTCAATCGCTATTTGAAGACGCCCTGATTGTAACTATCGGAACCACACATTCAGGCAATAGCTACTTCCTAGCTACTGACTATCAGGTGTTATAATAACAGCGGAATCATAGCGGTTTTCGGAAGATCAACCATAAAGCGGTGTCGATTTTTCGTGCCCACTCTAGCAGTTTTTGTAAAGGTCTCGAATAAAATTTATTTTCTTTCTTTTCTTTCTTTCTTTCAGTCCGATAGAAAAATGGACAGGATAATGCATGTACTCTCCGAAATGTATACGCAAAAAACCGATAACCTAGCAACTTTGATCCAACGCTCAAGACTAAGACTAAGACTAAGCTTTGTCTAAACGGGCGAAGGTAAACATCACGTAAAAGAAAAGAGACAGACATTTTCACGCGCAAAAAAATTTTCGTCCCTTTTAACTTCATCATCATCATCATCATCATCAGCCAGAAGACGTCCACTGGTGAACATAAGCCTCCCCTTTTAACCTCCACACTGAACGATAGCCTGCCTTTTGCATCCACTGGATGCCAGCGACTCTTACTATGTCGTCGGTCCATCTAGTGGGAGGCCTACCTACGCTGCGTCTTCCGGTTCGTGGTCTCCACTCAAGAACCTTTCTTCCCCATCGGTTATCGGTTCTCCGAGCGATGTGGCCTGCCCATTGCCACTTCAACTTGCAAATTTTAACAGCTATGTCGGTGACTTTGGTTCTTTGGCGAATATCCACGTTTCGGATTCTATCGCGCAAAGAAACTCCGAGCATAGCTCTCTCCATTGCCCGCTGTGTGACTCTGAGTTTTTCCAAAAGGCCAACAGTTAAGGACCACGTCTCAGTACCATACATTTTAACTTAACCAATAATAAAAATATATAGGACTACCCACGAAAAATAATAAACTACCTTTTCAAAAAAAAAAAAAAAAAAAACGTTAAATGTTTTTTTTTTTTATATTATAAATTAGTTCAAACTCGACAAAGACATGGCGTAAAAATATATTATTATGTTGCACACAAAAAAACATAGAGCCAAATTAAGAACTTCCTTTTCTGAAGTCGTTTAAAATCAGAGCAAAACGTATCAAGTACTGATGAAACGAGCCATATAATAACGTAAGTCAACCCATTTCTATACACGTTAGGATAACATTCTATCCCTCCTTAGATTGAACTGGGAGTCATGAGCATTTCAAACGAGATCACCTACTTAGAAACATTTTTCCAATAGGCACGGAACAAAATATACTTTATTCAAAGAGTACTTTCTTTTTATAAATAGAAAAACATTTTGTGCCGTCATTGTTGTATCGAGGAAAATATTTATTCGGGTATTCCAATTTAGCTATCAGAAATATTGACCTAGAAATCTTGAAGCCATCCATGAATTTAGTCTACAGGCTAACCTGTTAACAAATTTGACCTTTCGAAAATAATGTCACTGTGGAAAATTATTTTACAAATAAATAACATGTACTAGGTACCTATTAAGTATTTAACATCAAAGCATTATTAAGTCTTAAAATAGCTAAACGTCTTGTTTTCATACAACTTCGACTCGAAAAAAACTGGAAAATTATACCTAAGTACCATTTTTTTTTTATTCTTTGTTTTATTTTGTTATTTTTCAGCGTATACTATGAAAGTAGTAAGATAAAAAAATATACAGAAGAAACAGGTTAGGTAGGTATAGGTTCTTTTCAAGTTTTGCTGGGTCAACAATGTGTGAAAATGGTGAAAAAATTCAAAAAGCTTTTCTGTGAGTTGAAAATACTAATACAATTTCCTTAACATAGCGTATTTTAATTATGCTTTTTAACCGACTGCAAAAAGGAGGAGGTTAGCAATTCGCCTGTATGTTTTATTATTTTTTTTAATTTTTTTTTCGATCTGAACTTAGATGGGAGTCGAAACAGGATTTGTAATATTTCACTAGATAGAAAAAAATCTTGTACACGAGTCTTTCTGTAAGTTTTATCGTTAATTTTCGGTTATGATTGATTGATTGATTAACTCTTCATTGTTCATACCATAAAAACTTGATTCCATGATTAGATATGATAAAAAAAAATATATGTATGATATTCCAATTTGCAATGCAACAATACTTAAATAATTGTTATGGACATCATCTTTTAGTAATCTATGGGGCTCATCCCTAATAATATTATGTTACTTGGGAGCGAAATAAAGATTAAAATTCCCGTGCATTAGTCTTTACCATAACCGCCGCAATGAAGTACGGAGTTACGAACGACGTTCTTTCAAGTTATTTTACCTGCTAATTTTGGGACTCATGTTGCCTCAAAGCTACTCCCCTAATAAATGCCCAATCTAAAACGTCAATGTCATGTTTTCAGTCAAAAGACTTTTGAACATGGAATGAAACCTCTTTGAAATTGATTCAGAAAACGATAAAACTTAATTAGCTCTTAGTTCTTGCTGCGAATCTCCAAAAAATCTCATTCAAAGGTTTCATTCAAAGAAATTGTTTCTCGCGAAAGGCAGTCTTTAGTTTTGTACCTATGTTTTGTATTTTTTATTTGTGTAAATAAAATTTCTATTTGATGTAGAACTGGCGAAAATATTGTATTGCAAAGGTTTCGCGACAATACACACAAAATGTTGTTGCAAACGACTCAATTGGCGATAAATTACATACCTTAACAATTGTTACCATAACATGACATCTAAAATTAACTTGGTTATGAATATTCATGGTTACAGGACCGCCTATTTGACGGTCTGTCGCCACTGCGTAGGTACGATACCGGCACCCTTAATCAAGGAAATTGCCAAGTAATAGCACGGAATGTACCTACAGTGCAGTTATGGACACATGGACAGTATATGAGGTTCTGCAAGATTGAAAAATAATAATTTAAAAGTATTAAGCAGCCTCACTTAAGAACCAGTTGCCATTCCAAATAGATTGAACCCGTCCGTGTTGTAGTGTTTTGTGCGCAAAATAAATGTTTTCTTTCTTTCTTTTCTTTTTCCACATGTAGCCTAGTCTTCAGCCACACCGTCATTTTCAACCAATTTCAAAAAGAGAACTTATTGGACTTTTTTTTTTTCAAATTTCATCCAATCGGTTGAGGGTAACTGGTCTAAAATTCAGTTGCAATATTTGTCCCACACACGAACGAACATAACAGGACAAGTTAAATAAAAGCTTGTAAAAAATCACAGATCCCTGTGTCGAGGATGCCGTGAAAATCACAGAACTAGCTCCTAGACCTAAAACAAATATTTTAATTGAAATGCAGCGAAGGAGGTGACCATTTCAGTAAAACGATCTCTAATACATCATCAAATGTCTGTCAGTACAATTAGTCTAATCAGTGGTAAACGATGCTGGTATTTCAACTATTTATTTTTCTGTATACTTCTTTAGTTTTAAATTTTGTTGTATACTACTGTTTGTTGATCCTTAAATAAAAAATAAAAATTAATCTTCTTTTACTTAGAAATTAGTCACTGTTTCATAGCAAAATAGAGCCAAACTAAAATTTGTATGATAATGAAAGTGCGGCCCACCGTTTGCAGACCTCGCGGTGATTCCGTGCCATCGAACGAGCTGGAATAGGGATAAAAGTGGAACGAATTATGGTAATTTGTTGGAACATTGTTTTTTATTGGAATAGTGGGTGATATTAGAGGTAATCACGAGCTGATCTTGAATAAGGTCAAGGGTATCGGTTTTTGCACGGTCAAATTTATTTTAAATTAAACTTATAAGATCTTTGGAAAGAGAAATACATATATTATATTATGTACTCGAAAGTGCAAAATGACACAAATGCTTCCACGGGGTTAGAAAGAACAGACATGTTAAGCCTAAGCGGGTCATTGAAATTTTAGTGTACATTCTGACTTACCTTTACTATGGAACTAAGCCAGAAACCACAGAATAGACAAACATCTTTAAATAAAATAAATTTATGCTCGAAAAATACATGGACATCTTTCCCGATTTGGAGTATTTTTCATTTTAATGTAGTTTTTTTTTTTTAGTTTACCTAAAGATGACTACAATGCTATTTCAGTTTAGCATAACATTTCTGTCTTACCCTGTATAATCTAAACTATCATATCATACTACTATTATAAAGCGGAACTGTGTTATGTTTAATGGTTATTTATTTGTTTATTCCTATTTAACATAGCAACAGAGCAATATAATGGATAGACATGTTTTTTTTGCATAGAAATAGAGAAAAGAAAAGTCCGAGAGTAGGTTTATAGACATTTATTCTCATATAAGATGTTACATCACTTCCATGAGAACACTGCTAACAATACATTTACAGTTCGTCGTCGCAAAAATAACTAATAACATTACAAACATGTAGAACAAAATAATATAATAAAGCATACAGTACATAATATATATCTAATTAATCGTCCATCACATTTGCTTGATAATATGCTCAGCAAGCCGCTTTTTAAATGCGTTGAACGACTTAGTGTTTTTAATGTCCGAGGGTAGTTTATTATAAAGGCACGCTCCTTCAAAAGTAATCATTGTCTTGCCGTAGTTAGTTCGTATCTTCGGCAGGCAAATGAAGCTAGCGCGGCGAGTGCAGGGGTACGAAACATTTTGTTTCCGTTTAGCAAACACCAAATTTGTGTGGACGTTTTTATTAATCGTTTTTCGTATAAAAATGCAACTGTTATAGGCGTATAGTTGTTTTATATTCATTAATTTTGTTTCTTTATAGATTTTTTTAGTTTGTGTAAGGAATGGATAGTTAAATATAATTTTGATGATTTTATTTTGTAATATTTGCAGTTCAGCTATTCTTGTTTTGACCGCACTTCCCCACACTTCGACAAGGTATAGCAGGTGCGGCTTCACAAGTGAATTATAAATTGTGAGACGTAGCTTGCGTGGGATGCATCGCACAAAGTTCCGAAGGGAACCGCGAAGTGTGATCAGTTTGGTTTTGATATGATCTATGTGGGCTTTCCATGTTAAATGGGTGTCCATGTGTAAGCCAAGGTATTTTTCATTGGATTTTTCTTGCAAGGGCACGTTATTAATTGTGAGGGGTGTATACATAGGTATTACTTTGTTTCTAGCTTTAAAAATAACATAGCAAGTTTTAGATATATTAATGGTCAGTAAGTTATATTGAAACCAATTATTAAGTATTTTCAGGTCGTTTTGAGCTCGACAAACAATGTCGTGTATAGATGGACCAAAATAGAACATGCATGTGTCATCAGCGTACAGAGTAATGTGTCCACTGAGACCTAATTCATGCATGTTGTTAATATAGATTAAAAAGAGCAAAGGACCCAAAATCGAGCCTTGTGGGACTCCACACGTTATGGGCTGTGGGTCACTTTGAACGCAACCATCAATTTTAACAACTTGTGATCTTGTTGTTAGATAGGATTCAAACATTTTCAAGGCTGTTCCAGTAATTCCAATGGCTTGTAGTTTTTTTAAGAGCAGTTTGTGACTAACTGTGTCAAAGGCTTTTTTTAAATCAATATAAACACCTAGGACTACATTCTTTTTGTCTATATTATGTTTTATTTTAGTAATAAGGTCAATAGTTGCTGTAAGTGTGTTACTTTTGGATCTAAACCCGTATTGACGTTCATAAATAAAATTTATGGACTCTAAAAATTTATCTAATCTTGTATGTAGTATTTTTTCAAATATTTTCGACAACACTGGTAACACAGAGATAGGTCGGTAATTACCAGGGTCTGTTTTTGATCCCGATTTGTAAATGGGGCTAAGTTTCGCAATTTTTAACGAATCGGGGAATATGCCGTCAAGTAAGAGTTTGTTAATGCATTCTGTTAATTTTTGTGTTATCAAGTGTTTTATACATTTTATTACTTTTGTGCTTATACCGTCTAGCCCAACACTGCAATTAGGGTCAAGATTGTTGATTATGTTTAAAATTTCATTTTCTGTACATGGTTCGAAAATATGGAGATGTAGATTTTGTGTGGAAGATTGTGGTAAAGCATGACTATAATTATTATGAAATTCGTCTGGAATTTCGTCTGCTAAACGTGAGCCTATGGTAGAGAAGTAATCATTAAATATTTGTGCTATATCTCGCGAATTAGTAATTTCATTTGAATCAACTACAAGTTTTGAAGGAGCGCACGTTTGTTTGATTTTATTGTTTGCTAGGTTGTTCACTAGCTTCCACATTTTCTTTGGTTTTTTATTGCAATTGTCAAATTCTTTATTGTAGTATGAATTTTTGGTGTCTTGGATTAGTTTAGCGACTTTGTTTCTTTTTCTATGAAATTCTTCTTTTAAGCTATCATCGTTTGGATTCTTTTTTAATTCTGTCCATAAAATGTTCCTTTGGTTAATGTCATTTAATACATCTTTATTTATCCAGTCTTTTTGTGGTTGATTAAGTATTTTGGTTTTTGTTACTTTGCTGTCTTGTGTGCACTTTTTAAGTAGTTCTTCTAATGTTTTGAAATCATCATTTATATCCTGCAGTCCTGATCTTTCTACTGATTGAAATAGCTTTTCGTAATTTATTGCTTCGTACTGAGAATGTATTTTTGCTGGGGATTTTATTTTCTTCATCTCTAAATATATTTGTTTGTGGTCAGACAAAGAAGAATTCACAGTTATCATGTGGAACTTGTCGTTTTTTAAATTGGTACTGACATGGTCCAATATGGACTTTTTATTATCACCTGCTCTAGTACAGTGTTTCTTGCTAATTTTATTTATAATCGTATGTCCTGATTCCTTCAGAAGTTGCTTATACTGTTTAGTTTTTTTGTTCTTAGTTAATAAGTCTATGTTAAAATCACCGAAGACAATTGCTCTATTTCTGCGTTCCAGTTGTAATTCATATTCTTCGAGGAATTGTTGAAAATTTGTATGCCCAGGATTGTACACTACTCCTACTTCCAATGCGTATTTTTCTAGTTTTATCCACAAATAATTGTTACCTCCAATGTATTTAGACTCTGACAAACTATGTTTGATATTATTGTGGACATATGCTGACACTCCGCCTCCACGAATATCAGTTCTATAATTGTAGTAGTGAGTGTAGTTTGGGAGTTGAAATTGTAATGCTTGGGCTTCCGAGCGTATCCAAGTTTCTGTTAGTATAATGATATGCACTGTATTTGGTATTGCTCTTATAATACACTTCAGTTCGTCAAATTTGCCTTTTTTACGAATACTTCGAGCGTTGAGGTATAGGAATCTAAAACGTGATTTGCTGGTTAGAAAGTTCTGGTAACAGTCTTGTATTTCGTAAGTATTGCAATTAACAGCGTCATTTCGGGTATTAGTACTTATTGTTTGTAGTTTTTTGGAGTCATGTTTAATATAGTCGGAGTTCCGTTAACATATTTGATAGTAAGGTCTTTTTCGCCATCAGTTTCACGACGCTTCAGATCATCTTTCAGAGTTTTGAGGTATTTTTGTTGAGCTGGAGTTTGATCAGAGTAAATCTTCACGCCATCTGGCAGTTTACCCTTGTTACGTAGTAATTGGGTGGCAGGTCCTGATGAGTCAAAACATATCTTAATACTACGGTTTTTATCCGGGTTGTGTTTACCAATTCTGAATACTTTGATTGGTTTCTGTATGTCCATGCTCAGGAGAGAGATGATATTTAACACACTAGCTTCATCTTGTGCTATTTTTTCTTCTGTCCGAGAGAAAGTTGACTCGGACAAGCCTACAAGAATTATATTCTTCTCTCTATTCTTACGATTCTGCATCTCTTGAATGACTTGCTCGCTTAGGCCTAATTGGTTTTCTAATTTGAAAGATGTGGTAAGAGTCGAATGTTTTATGATATTAAGGTCGTCCTCGAGTGACTTAATTTTGTTTTCACCGAGAGTGACTGACTCTTCAAGTCTCGTGACATGATGTTTAATATCTCTCTGCTCCGACACCATACTAGAGGTCGACGACTTAATATCGCTAATCTGTGTCATCACTCCATCCACCTTGTCCCGAATTATGTTTATTGATTGGTCGTTAGAAGACTTCATGTCAGAGATTTGAGATTTTATATCGGAAATACTGTCTTGCATTTTTAGCATTATCTGTTCATTCGAGTTGACGTATTTTTCCAGTAAGGAACTGATACGTGTCATCTCTGATCGCATTTCCGTAAATTCATTAGAGCTGTGACACTGATCAGCTGGCAACTTACGTTTGATGCGCTGAGTAATATTCGCATCCACGTTAAGATTGCTTAAATTAGACAAGTCCGGTTGAGATCCACCGGCACTCATACTGCAAGGCGGGCGGGTTGGCGATCTCTGGACGCTCATTTTTTTGTATGTGTGTTGTACTACCAAACAGTACACCGCGTAAGTTCAACTACACTTACTATTGTAAAGTTTTAGTTTGTTGAAAAACTTCACTGCATGACTGTACACAGCACGCACAGGCGTCACAGGCGCGAGCGAGACAAAAATAGCAAACGATTTTTCTCGCAGAGGTGAAGGCGGGTTGCAAGTACAACGGCAACGCAGTGCGTGGATGATGCACAGGCACAAAACGTTCTACACTCGTTTAACACTGTTCTTCAATATAATGCCTAAGCATCGAACGTCGTAATGGTTTAAATTGAATGCTACGAGTTTATTATTTTTTAAGTAAAACTGACACACGTCTATACTAGGCGACGAACGAACTCGTTTTTCGAGAGTGAACTTTTTATGCTGAAAAACATTACGATTCTTAAAGGAATGTCCACCTGGGTGAAACCGTGGGGTGCAACTAGTTAAGTTTATAAAATAATCTAATATACAAACACAGAGTCACAATGTATCTGATAAATATGGATTACAACGGCTACTATTAGATACGGAGTGTACGTTCATTTATAATAATTAATCCTTTGATAATCAGTTAAGAACCAACGTGATTTTTTAAGAGCTCAGCCTATTAACCCATTGTAATCCGTTTTAGGGTTCCACAGGACTTCACCTAATTTCAGAGGTGCAACATACCAACATAACATAATAATACTTTTTTATGGTTTAGTCGAAAATAAAACTACTTGAGAAATATTATTTTTAGGGTTCCGTACCCATAGGGTAAAAACGGGACCCATTATTAAGCCTACATTGTCTGTCTGTCCGTCCTACCTTTAAACTGCTGTATCTTTCGAACCATAATAGATAGCCAGTTAAAATTTTCACAGAATATGTAATGTTACGGCATTTAACTAACAAATAATAGAAAAGTAAAAAGTTAAAACGGAAAGGTCCCCAACAAAAAACGTATTTTAACGTATTTTTGTATAAGCTCTAATGTAAATAAAAACGGTAATACGTACAAGGGTCAATCTTGGTATGATTATGTTACACACTTTAAAGTATAACAAAAAGTAATAAATAATGGCCAAATGCGAGTCGGTGACAAGTTTCTGTTCATTCATCATCATCATTTCAGCCATAGGACGTCCACTACCTCATTATTACCACTACTAAAAATAAATTCCTTTAAAAGCCAAAAACTCGCCAGCTGTTATCGACAAGCCGAGCGTGACAGACAATAAATTAATCAATATTTAACGCTTTTCACAACTGCCCACAATTTAACCCTGCAATCGCTATCTGAACTGTCACTCCCTGACTCTGATCATTTGGAGTTCAGCCATTCATGTGATTGACACATTGAAAATACGCGTCGTCCAAACTCTACTCAAGAGGCAGCGATTTCCCACCTCATGGACACTGGACATAGGGCGAGCTCTTTCAGACAACACATTGGCACAAATCACACTAATATTTCAAATGCGAAAGCTTGTCTCAGTGTATTTTTGTGTGCCTTTGGTCACCCAAGTAACGGTGTGGTCAAAACTGTTGGTAAACTCACCTCCCCTGGAATGGAGACTGTCACTCAGTCAGTGATGCTGCCGGATGAAACCAGAGGTCTGTGACAGATTTTCATCCAGAAAATCATTATCATAATGGCTGAGCGTATTCGGATAAAAATTGTATAAGAGTAGCTTTAATATAAAATATATGGTGGTATAAAAGCCCTGGATCAACGCATAAATACATTTATATCCCGTTTTTTTTTTTTTTGTTCTTGTAGATTAAATAACAAGTGCAACCGCAGAACACTGCTGATAATCCAGTATTGGATATTGTGACTCTAAGCGGACCAATCAGTGTTCAATATCCAACCCCCAGTTCTGCAATTTGCAAATGAATTCGATTGATGTAACGTCTATAGGGTATTAAGTCATTGCCGAGAGGGGTGTCATTGAAAAATTATTGGTCATATTTTTGTTTGGACCGGACGCACGCGCTCAGTATGAATGGTAAAGGTTGGATGGGAAATGAAATGATTTAGGCACGAGTTTGTTTGTGAGACTCAAATATAAATCTTGACTCGTGTCGTGACTCGTTGTGGACTGAGAAATTGATTAATCGAAATTAATTTTAAATGAGTTGTTCGCCTGAAACTGTAACCTCGTGACCCCCATAATTTCACTTCCCCTTAACCGATTTTGCTGAAATTTGAGATTGAAAATGTTATTTGCATGTCTGCATGACCTACTTGCCTACAAAATTTCATAAATCAGATCAACGTTACGCAAGTTAACGTCAAACAAATATACAAACATAAAAACAAACGCTGAAATGTTTCCGTGGACTCAGAAACCTTTTCTTTGCTCGGTCAATAATTAAAACTGGTGCTGTCTTATTTTTTATTAGGTTAGGTTTAAATAAACGCGGTAGGTAGATATGATTTCAAAATTAGTAATTCTAAAGTTGGATGGTTTCTACACATATTTAGAAACAGGGATGAGGTATTTTAGCGTGACCTTTACGAGGGTTTGTAATTAAGAACCAAATTAAAAATAAACATAAAGCTTTAATTATGTGGCAAAATTTAAAAATCCAGTCAGATAAATTCGGCACCATGGAGGTAGAAGTAAATAGATTTAATGATGTTTTGAATTCACAAACTTAGTGCACACTATGTTCTATATTCAATTTTACTTTATCCTCTAGCGGATAAAAACGGCTTTTGCACTCAGATATCGAAGAGCAAAAATACTCTTTCCGAAGTGGGGGGAGGAAAAAAAATTACATGCATACGTTTATACGTTTTTTTTTTTTTTTTTTAATGTATGGACTGATGCGATTTTGAGAGGTCAAGTGGTAAATCTTGGTAAGTAAACATACTTAGTAAACTTTCAAATGTGAATAAAAATTTGGTAATTATATTATTATATCCGCATTATAAAAATATTTATAAATTTTCCATATTTGACATTTAGATTAACTAAACTGTACTGACTGTACAGTTTAGTAAATCTTAGCCCTAAGCGCTAGTTTTTAAATGTCGCCTTAACGCTTGAAATATTTTAGAACCTTGAACTAAAACCAAAACTCCCTAAACTTTAATTTAACAACCTTCCACAAAACGCTCATTACTGTACACGACAAACAGAACTAACCGCGACAAAAGCTCAACTACAAAACAAACGTACCTTACGACAGAACAACAAACTGTTGCAACAACCAGAAACAGTTTTTCAATCTCGCTACAAATGGCGTAACATTTACAAAGCTTCAAGCTTAGAGGGAGCACAAATGGCCAGGCACAGGTGTTGCTTTATTGAAAAAAAGATACAAATTACACCCTTTCTACACGATTTGATGTCGGATTGATGCTTCTGAAAGGCGGAGGCTTTTTACTCTGGTAACTTTTTGCTGATTGAAAATTTAGAATCGGACAAGCTATGAGAAACTGTCATATCAAGTAGTACTTTGGTGAAAGATTATTAGCGCATGTCACTTACTACTAGTTTTTCGGTCCAAACTGAGACCACGCTCCCATATTCAAACTACTTGCAAACAATCTTATACAAACTAACATAGTAGTTAAGTATTACATAGTAATTAATATTATGGATGCAAATTTAATTTTTCATAGAGACGCTGACTTTTACCATTTGAATTTAAGACCTGTCTTTGCTCGGTCAAAAAACAGCCTGCATTGGGCCTTACTTTGGTTTTTTGTGTCATAGGTATATCATAAAAACCTAAATTTGTCCTTATAATAAAATTAAAACAATATAATTTGATGAGGTAACTTACCTAAATACAGGGTGTTAGCTTGATGTTATAACTCTGCCTTAGTCCGATTCATTAGGTTTGAGTTCTTGGTGAAGAATCCAAACAAAATCCTGTAACAAAAAAATACACAGTAAATCCATAAATCCAGGATATGTATCTCATTATAAGTACAACGCGTTTAATTTGACCGTAGATATAACATCTTCGGATAACCATTACTACCATTATAAAACATCGATAAAGAAATACTCTCCCTTAGGGCCTTATAAAAGCAGACCTTCATAAACAAGCAATATCTTTTATACATCCCTATAACTCGTTCGATCTCCCGTTTTCTAAAAGGATGATAGAAAAACACGGATGAATTATTCCCAGAAAATATTAAATATGTTAATAGGATCGGCAATTCCTTGAGCAAGTAACAGATACGTGAATAAAGGAAAGATGTGACGCCCACACCCGTATCTGATAAGCCATTTACAAAATATTGGATCTATATTTTGGGACGGAACTCAAACGTTTGCCCGCATCGTTTCGTGCCGGCGATAAAACTTTGTCGGAAACGTACTGAATTCTAAAACAAAACGTACCGAAAAGTCGGTTCACAGATGGCGCAGGTGTCCCGGGCGACGCGCACGTCCTCTAATCAAGCGGAAATATGTGCTTGAGCAACCGGACGGCGAACCGGCGGACCGACCGGGCGGCCGCCTGACCCTGCGACCTGCCTACAGACGCTACACCTGAACGCTACAATCCCCGGCCCGGAATCTGAATCATTCGCATTCGGTCAATTCTAACAGGAAATTTGAATCCCATTCCGACCTATCTTTCTGTTTATTTACTCGATTCGCTGCACTGGCGACTTCTCGAGATTCCGTCCGCTTCTGTCGTAAGAGACGCGGCGCGGACGCGACGAGAGCTAGATAAGAAACAATTGGTGTGATAAAAAGACTCGTTCAATCAATTTAATAACTGAGATTGCATCACGGACTCGAATTAATGCGTTGGGTCAGACAAAGAGCTTATCAAAGAGAAAGCGAAGGAACGGTCTATCGAGTCGTCATTCTAGCGTCCGATAGAAATGCATCTATCCCCAAAGATATTAGGATGACGTGAATTTTCATTGTTTCGCTCTAAATTCTATTACGCCCTCAATCTTATTAATCGTTTAAAAATTAACATCCAATATGTCTAATTAGGTATTTATGATGAAGAAAAAATTCCTCTAAGATTGTCTAAGCTAAATTCAAGCAAAATAATGCTAAATACCTAATCTACTCTTACTAAAATTTTACTTCTAGCGAAGGTTTTGCGGAAATAGATCGGCGCGGCGGTTGTATATGAGTATGTATGCTTGCATATTTGTTAGATGATAACTTGAGAATCAATCAGATCTACTTTAAAACTTGTAGGCAAGTAGTTTTTTCCAATAAGAACCGGACATGAGCAAAATTGGTCCAGGGGTTGCAAAGATATGTGAGTCGCAATGTCACAGTTTGGGCCAAATAACTAGTAATAAAAAATCTGTTATATTTCTCATAGACTGGCAATTCTCTGTGATTATTGATGTTAAATTTGAATTTGTTAATTTGTTTCACAGCAAAGTCTAAATCCCAAGTGTTCCATCCAATTTATTTCTTTCATGGTTTCACTGTGGCAGTGCCCGCAAAGTGGAGTGGTCATTCTTTTGTTTCCATTGCGGATAACCGCGCATCGTTACGGAGATCTTCGTAAACCTTTTGACATTCCGCTAAAAGGTTCATTTCATCTGATTAATGTTGTAATTCTACTGAGCGAACAAAAAAGACACGGAGCGTTTATACGGCAAAGAGCGCTCGGCAAAAAATAGAGAGAATTTATATTTCATCTGCAGATAGGGCCGTGTATCGCTGGGCAACTATTTTAATGCGAGCGATATAGTTAAGAAAAGTTACTGCAACAAAAAGTGGGGGGTCGGTTTCGACTTTCAGGAGCGTTCTTGTCCCCGCAGAGTTTGTTCGCTAACTGCGTCGACATTACTATGCAAAACGTCGAGCTAAAGTTGCGGGTGCATAAATTGCGGTGAATTCATCTGGGTATATGCTGCTAGTTTTACAATTGAACGTCCATGACTCATAGTAATTTGAAGTGGATACTCGTAGTGTGACATTTTTCACCCTTACATTACATGTTTAATTTAGTCAGGATAAAAGCCTGGTTTGTTATAAAATATTATATTGATAGCCATTGGATAACAGCTTGTTAGGGGACCATTTATGGCTATATTTACAACAGAACAACGACAAGAGGGGTAAGTTTTATAAAATATGATTTTCGTAGTGGTATAGAACTCTTGCAGAGTTCCCTGGGAAATGATCAATCCTGATCAATCCGTTGCCAGTTATTCAACTGCTAAGCATTAGTTCTCAGACATTACTGAGATCTAGACAAAGATAAATGTTTACAGTAAAAATTAGAAGCATAAAGAGATTTGTCTAATATCTGAGGATCTGTTGAAGGTCAAAATTTTGAGCAGCACTGAACTGTTATGGGCAAACAAGGCGCTTACCATCAGAAAAATAACTTTTACTCGTCAGTAGCTGTATTGTTATTTTTTAAATAAAAAAACAGTACTATGCTTTGGTATTATGCTAGATTTTTATTCGTGCAATAATGAAGTTCCGCCGCAGGTTTTGCGGGAAACTAAACACAAACACCTGCTGCAAAAGCGGCTTCGGGCGAGAGCTAACAATCTAGCTCATTAGTAGTGAATTTCCCTTGCAAAATAAGTATATTTTTTTTCACAGTTTTATTTTGTATTACTATTTCGCTGCGCCCGTTAACGAGGTAACTCTCTGTACCTAACAAAGTTACGTGATGCACCGACTTTGGAAAGAACGCCCTCAGAATCTCCACCGTCCTCGGGCACCTTAATTTTCTTTTGAAACTCTTTAAATTTTCCATCGCCTTTTAGAATCGCGTTTACAGCGCTTTGCTCTGAGAAAATGTGTCTACGGACACTTTGCTACGTATTTAAACAGCGTTTTTAAGATGTAATAACGAGCATAAAGTTTACAGTCACCCAGTGCAGCGCGTTGATTATAAGTAAAACCTTTTTATTAGGTTGTATTTTTATCGATTTATCCCAACGTGGGGTATTAAGTGTTTTGTATGCGTGGGTTGAGCGTTAAAGTGAGCGTGGGCCGTTTATTTTATTCATATGCTTTGTGGACGAGCGCTTTTGTTATAAAACCTGTGTACGAAGTCTTTTCTATGTAGAACAGGCAGTTTCTCATTGCTTGAATTGCCGATACAAGCAGTTTATAACAAGATTTCGACTCTATTTTGTATATTGAGATAAGCTGGAGCACATGAAAATACAGATGAGCTTATTAGTATCTGTCATAGTCGTAGTGTAATATGGTTATAATTTTGCTTAATATTAGCTTAATACCATTATATTTGGTAGATTAAAGAACTCTAAGGCCTAACGCCTACTTCAGAGATAAAGATAATTTATTTGCACAATACACGAGTAAATAATTTATACACATTTAAAAACTCATGTACAATAGGTGTTTATATAATATTAGTAATTTTGAATCAAATTTTGCCTAGTTATTAGGTGTACAAATCTAGATTTAGTTTTTTTTTTTTAAACGACTTATATTAAGCTGTCGAAACAATGTAAATAGTTAAAATATAATTTTAATTGCATGATATTGATAGTGATGCCTCTGGTGTTACAAGTATCCATAGGCGACGGCGACCTCTTACTATCAGGCAGCCTTTCTGCTTGCTACCTATAGAACAAAAAAGTGACTAGACTACAATGTACAAGCGACCGTGGAAAACTCAAGTCTTGAATAGTTTTAAGTTAAAGATTGTCCACTACTTCAACAGTTCTAAACTATTGAACAATTTTTTTTAACCTACCTTCGTAAGTTAACCTAGCGTTAACCAATTCTCCATTCAACGTTGGGCTTTAAGATATTTACTGTACCTAATTGTCGTTTATTGCCAGATACCTACTCAACGCACTTAAGAGTTGCCAGCATTAAAATTAAGACAAGTTGTTACGCAAACTTTGTACTTATCTGATTTAGTTCTAAGAAGGTTGTATACAAACTTTCGAGAACGTCATTTGTTCCTATCTCAATGGCACTTATGAACTTACGTTCAAGTTTTAATGTAATTTGGTAAGTAAATTTAATTACAAGCAACTTGATAGGGCTTGATAGAAGCTTATCTATTTGACCACATACTCTGTCCTTTTCAACCAAATTGGTCTCACGAAAACGAGAAAGACTAATACACCAAAGTGTAAGATAATTAAAGCCCTAGTTGATTATAGATGCTTTGACCAGGTGTCTCATAGATGCAGTTTTTGTGAGTTAAAATAGAAACGTGAATATATCACCTGTTTCTCACTTTATTACGTTGTTTTTGATGAACTGAACAGATGAACCTTTATAGTTATTGCTTCCTGTCACTTGATTAGTATCTATGAGTTAATCACATATTTTTATTATGACAATTATTATCTCACAATTATTATAATTATTATCCTCTATCCGCTGGTGATGTTAAAAAGAGTGTACTGTCAATTGTATCCAATGCGGTAGGCAGTGATGGTATTAGTCGCAACATGATAGTTCCTATCCTTGATTTTATTCTTCCTGTGCTCTGTATTATTTTCAATAATTCTATTTCCTCTGGAATATTTCCATCTGCTTGGAAAGATGCTCAGATTATACCTCTACCTAAAAAACCTAATCCTAAATCGTTCTCTGAATATCGTCCTATTTCCATTCTCCCTTTCTTATCAAAAGTTCTTGAGCGTCTTGTCCACAATCAATTTAGCAGATACCTCTCGTGTAACAGCCTACTCAACCCTTATCAATCCGGTTTTCGCCCTGGTCACAGCACTGTTAGCGCACTAGTAAAAATTACAGATGACATTCGTTTATCTATGGAAAATCGTAATCTTACTGTACTAACTTTGTTAGATTTTAGTAACGCATTTAATACAGTTGATCATGACGTTCTCCTAGCATTATTACGCTCTTCTAACGTATCTCCTTCGGCGGTGGGTTGGTTTAATAACTATCTCTGTGGACGCAGGCAACGAGTTCGCCTTGATGAGACTTTTTCCCCGTGGTGTGCTACGTCAGAAGGTGTCCCGCAGGGTGGGGTTTTATCCCCACCTCTATTTTCTTTTTTCATCAACTCAATTTCTCAGAACCTTTCTTCATCGTACCACCTATATGCCGATGATCTACAAATTTACTCTCATGCACCCCTAGACAACCTGCCTGAAGCAATTGGTGTTATAAACACAGACTTGTCTCGCATTCTGGAATGGAGTAAGGCTTTTGGCTTAAAAGTTAATCCGACTAAGACGCAGGTTATCATCGTAGGAAGTTCTCGTCTTATTTCGAGAATAGATTGGTCAACTCTTCCTCAAGTCATGTTTGATGGTATTGCAATACCTTATAGCGATACAGTTAAAAACTTGGGCATTACTATAGACCGTTGTTTGGGCTGGGCTCCTCAGCTTCAAGCTACCAGCAAGAAACTTTATGCTGCGGCTGGTGCGTTGAGGAGGTTACGTAACTTTCTCCCTACGACTACTAAAATTGCGCTGGTGCAATCCTTACTGCTTCCAATCCTTGATTATGCCGATGTTTCTTACCTAGAACTTACTGAAGAACAATTTAACAAGCTTAAGCGCCTTCAAAAATTTTGTATAAGGTTTGTATTCGGCTTACGTAAGTATGACCGTATTTCCCAATTCCGCGCTAAACTCAAATGGCTCCCTGTTCGTCTTCGCCGAAATGCGCACATCCTGGCACTTCTCTTCAATACATTATATAATCCCTTCACCCCGTGCTATCTCAAAGAACGTTTCAAATTTTTCCACGACCCTGCTTCATCTCGTTCTCTGAGACAGTCAACTCTTCTCTCTCTTGTTACTCCCAAACATAAAAGTACTTTCTATGAAGATGCGTTCTCCGTGAAAGCCATACGGTTGTGGAATTCCCTTCCGGTCTCCATTAGACAATCCCAATCTATCAACATTTTCAAGGCTAGAGTGAAAGACTTTTACCTTTCCCAAGTCTAAAACTGTTCGTTACTGTTGGAAGAGAGTTTTTGGACATCCCTGTTGCTCCGAATTCGTGTTGGCCGTTATTTGCTCTGTCATTGTGTGTTCCTTGCTGCCCTTGCATTGTGTGCTCATAGTGCGAAGGTACTCCAGGGACTTAGGGTATAGTATGTTCTTACTTGTCGCGTCTGTATTATGTGTGTTTATATATATATATATATATTATACTATGTATCATTTAGTAGTATCTATTTAATGGTATCATTAAAAGTGTTTTAGCATCCCCCGTCGATTCTGTTACGTAAATTCTTTCCATCCAATGGTTGCCTGGAAGAGATCGCTTTTAGCGATAAGGCCGCCACTTGTGGCACTAGCTCGTAAGCGTTTTCTATCATGTTGTAATTTTTATTTCTGGTGTACACAATAAAGAGTTTCTATCTATCTATCTATATTATAGATTACTGACAAAATAGTTTCAGGTATAACGAATTTTACTTTCAGAATTAATACATTTTTGTGTACCTAATCCAAGCTAGGTTAAGTTTAGTCTCGTTAAGAAAATTCTTTTGTGCGTGCGGTAAAATTCATTAGCGCACGCTCCGTTGTATGATCCGTAATGTTTAACTTTCGAACGATGTATACAGGCTTCGTAAGTGCACTTTTTGAGCAAATGTGTTGTAAATACTTTTTACAACACATTTGCTCAAAAAGTGAAAATTAAACATTACGGATCATACAACGGAGCGTGCGCTAATGAATTTTACCGCACGCTCCGTTGTATAGCACCGTGCGTGTACTTTACGGTATTTTTTTAATTTCCATTTTTTTGTTTTTTTCTCGCAAATGTGTTGTTAAACGTTGTATGGCACACGTGCGGATTGGTTATTACAAACTCGTGACTATGGTAAGTGTCTCGGGCTTACATTCGTCTACTCGTTTGTAATAACCAACTTACCGCACTTGTATCATAAATAACTATTACACAGTTCAGTTAATAAAGTCACGAGTTTCGAGAAGTAACATAACACCCCCACATTATTTACCACAGAGCTTAGAATAACTACACAAAGAAACCAAGTACATTCGCAAAATTTAAGCCATTCAAACGGTGTCATATATGGCACCAAAAAAAAATATAAAAATTTTACTATGACAATTTGCGCGGTGAAATCGTACCACAACAAATCAGAAAAGCAGCATAAGAGTGTGACATTCCACAGGTAATCCATACATTTTCTTGCTTAAATCGTTTAAAATACCAATCGAAACGTAAGCTACAAAGCGAATTTGTAGCTTACGTTTTGAGAAGGCGTTGTTTGGAAACCTACCTTCTCTGAGTAGTTATTCTAAGCCACAGAGTAAATAATAGTAAGTGTTATACTACGCCTTCTAAGCTCTTGCGCGCGATCTGCTATACTCTGAAGGTACAGTCATGTTGGTACTTTATTGTTAAAAGTGCTACTACAGACGACAAATTTTTATTTGCCTAGACTAATTCTCCTTATCTTTCTTTATGTCATGAAAAATCGTTATCCTGTCTCTCTCCTTGTTCAGAGTTTTATGTATCCGCCGACTAAATGTTTGAGGTAAACTAAGCAAGTATTTAGAAATTAAATTATTTGAAAACACTATTAGTTACTAGCTGCACCCCGCAGTTTAACCCCTACATGGAAATTTTTAAGGGGTCTTATTTTTTCCGGGACAAAAGGTATCATGTATTATTTTCTGGCCCTTCAAATACCTCTATGCACTATGCAAAAAAAAATACGTCGAGCCGTTGCTCTGTTACTGCGTGTACAGGGATTTACTACACGTAAACTCAGATTCCTTGAGAAATCATTTTTTATTATGTTTAAATATATTACAGAACAAGCAAATAATGGCAGTCACCGCATAAGAAAGGTAGAGGAAGTGACAAAAAATGTTAGCAGCTCCCCAATCATAGACAATTTACCATTTATAATAGTCAAAGACATTGTTTGTTTATGCCGACACGATCAAGCCAGCGTATTAAATTTGGGTTGATCTAGTTGACCTTAACAGCGTGCACGAGGAAGAAACAAACCGACAAACAAAATTCTTTCACATTTATAATATTATTGACTGTGATAGTTATAGTTGGTAGTCATTTAATAAATGAATAATAATACTTGCAACAGTTTTTAAGTAAAAAAAAAGTAATAAAAAAAAAATCGTATACGATTGAAACTGAATCTTCGAAGATCATTTTAGACATTGCTTACAAATATCAGTTCAATAAGATGTCAAATCCGGACCTCCCAGTCTGTCTCACTCAAATACAAATTTTACTTTGATAAACATCCAATTAACCCTTTAATAATATTAAAAGCGTTGTTTCCAAACCAATATTACAAAGTTGGCAGTTTGAAAATTGTTATTAATCATAACTTGTGGTGACGGCATGCGGCATATTTACACGAGGGTGGAAAAATGCAAAATACACATTTAATTTAAACCCCTCTGGGGGAGACAAGCACCCACCTATTAATTAATTAGATGCCCACCTGCTACACAATGTTCGCCGTAGTTGCGTTTAGTAATAAAAAATGTGGCCGACCGTTAACAGCCCATGACAAAATTATTATTTTGCTATAACAGCCCCAAAATTACAAGGTTACGAGGTTACTAAAAAAGTTTACGAACCCCTTAAAAATTTAACAGAAGTTCACAAAAATATTCGCTACTTTTTGACAAGCGCAAAAGGTTTTAAAACTCGACTAAGTAATTTCTTTCAAATATTCAAGTCGAAAAGCTTAAAAGCTTTTTATTAAAAGTTCGTAACCTAGTCTCAGTCCATTGGAGGTTTGATTGATTTATGGGTGAGTGTAGTGCATGATTGCATATTGCTATCCCCGTTCACTGGTCGGATACTACAGCGTTATTTCCTTGAAAAATTGCCTGTGGTTCGTCGAATGGGCGAATTTGTGAGTAATATTTATGGAGGCACGGAGCGTAATAATGATATGTATATTATTTGGGCTGGTTCAAGCGTCAAGGGAGGCCGTCGTAACGGCAGCATTTGTCAATGCCCGCACAGGTGGGCCCTCCTGGTCCTGATATTATTACTTTATTTTTTGGTTCATTTCAATAACCCGCGCAGCTACTTTATATGCTTACTCACAGGAGCTTTTTCTTGAACATTAACTTCGTCCCGTGTGTGGTCTAGTAAATTTGAAATGTTCTTTTTATGTTGACTTGATCGTAGGATAAAAGAAAAAGTTATACAAATTTCTTTCTTTAAAATATTAAAAACCTGGCTGGAATATATTTTTTATTCCACACCAAAAATATTTGAAATGCATATATTTACAACCTAAAACAATTACTACTTACTTACTAAATATTATTACTATGTACCTATATACAAATAAAAATCATAAAAAAGGACTAATCTAAGCTCTTTGGTAGAAAGAAAAGTGACCAGAATGCTGGCAGCATTGCCTTGAGTAGGCGCCAGCATTCCGGTCACCTGTCGCCTCCACTAAGCGTTTGGCCAAGTCTCTGCATAAACCATGGGCAGCCGGCCCTACGGTTTTGTCCTGGCTACGGTAATTTTTGGAGGATCATATTTTGCAAACGGTAAGGTTTAAACTGATCAAAAATTATGCACCATATCTCACTTTTATTAAAGACTTAGGTATTCAATGATACGCGTCATATAGGGATACAGTATTTTTTAGTCCCCATTTCACATGTTGCCTTTTTATGTTTGATATGATGACACCTACCCAGTGACCATCCCTGATCTTAGCGGAATCTATCGACAACTCATTTATTAAAATCAGTTAAGACGAAATATGCTTCAAATTTGACGATTCATCATCATGAATATTCAAAAGTAGACCTTTAAAATCGATTAATTGACAATATTTCTTTATGTTTAATAAATTTTTTTGAAATATTTTATTCGGATGTTTTCACCGATACACGATTAAAGAAACTTGGCTCGATAGAAAAAAATCGTAAACTTTCCTAAAAAACACCCGTTTTTACGTTCCCTTCAATGGATTGAATCAACTTCATTCCGATGCTATAGAAGATATTTTTATTAAAAAAAAAATTGTGTTATCCTAACAATCATTCAAATACTTTAGTGGTCGCAGTTTTTTGTAAAAGCGTAAGATTATTTGTAGAAAAAAAAAGAAAAAAAAGAAAGCGCCGCATTACCGTCATACAAATGTACGGTTCTCTACCATTTCGCCTTAATATTTGTAAATATAAAATAAAATAAATATTCGGGACATTTTTCACACACGATCATCTGACCCCAAACTAAGCAGAGCTTGTGATATGGCTGCCAGAGACTGATATACATACATATATAGTTTTAAATACATACTTAAATAGATATTAACAACCAGATATAGAACAAACACAAATGTTCATCACATAAATGTCTGTCCTAGGTGGGAATCGAACCCACGCCCCCAAGCTCAGAAGGTAGGTTCACTACCAACTGGACCAACGGGCTATCTAATCGGCTGTAGGAACATACACGTAAAACACAATACCTAACCAATTTTGTTTTGCGTTTTTGCTCGGTTAAAAATCTGTATGAAGTTAGCCCTACCTAAAGATTTTCGTGATTAATGTAAAACGCAGTTATAAATTGATGAACTGGTAATGAAACTGACGTCGTCGGGGAAAGCGGCATTAATTCATCAAAGTTGACATTTTTATCCAACGCCTCGCCTTTGGTAGTCCTAAGACAATTTAATAAATGTCAGATAAGTGAGCAATAATCCCCGCCAGTCATTGACCGGCTCATAACCGAAAATCTTCAGTAAGTCAGTGAGCGGGCTCACGGGGCGAGACGTGAAAAACGACGTCCATTAAGGAAGTGAATACATTTAAAATAATCGGCTTAGCCGTCCGACGTTGACGTATATTCGTACTTATCTCACGGAGATACCGGCACAGATATCCCAAACTAATCCTCTACACAAACATCTGAAAAAGACTCGGCACTCCTTGTAAGGCTGATCCGTAATTGAATGGGCCGCAAGCAGCTCTTTGACTTGAACAAAAGTGCCTAATAATTTATGCCTATAATCTGACGCGCGCGCGTTCACGTTTACTTTTATTCGTTTTTTGGATCGGGATCTTTATTTCCTTTTGTGGGATTCGTATATTAACTTTAGTGTCGGCGATAGTCACAACATTCTCGCTTACAGGTTTCGTCCGAAGAGTGCATTTCAGAGACGATATTAAAGAAGTAGTTCCAGCTAACTCGATAGATGGCGATATAATTACTAACAATTATCTATAAAAATTCACCGACTTCAGGAGGGTTTTTTCTAAATGTAGGTATGTAGATTTATTACTCCGTAACCGGGTGGACCAATTTATGTCGATTTCGAAAAAAACTTCAATTTTGACTCATTAGTTTTTTAAGTTAGCTCCAATAATACGAATAATTTTGTTTGAGCGTCTGATTTGACATAAAATAATATAACCTGTGGTGTTAGGTATCGGTGCTTGCGGGAAACTACAGAACTATTCTATGCTACTGCTAAAAAAGTGGTGCCACCGCTCTGATCTAAACAAGGACAGCCGATTTGAAAAGGCTAGCGATGTTTTAGTAAATGTTCATTTTATGACGAGTATCATAATAATTATTATTTATTACATAAATACAATAAAAATAGCGCCATGTTTAGTCTATTTCTAAAGCACAGCAAAAAAGGCCATTGGCACATTATGTTTATTTATTTATTTAGTTTATTGGCACACAAAACAAAATATGGTCAAAACAATTTAAACTTAGAGTAGACTATACAATTTTAAACTAAACCATATTCCTAAATATGTATACACAACATGTTTTTTTTTAAATGTTAGCACCGATAGAAAACGATAGTACCTATCGCTCTCTATACATATAATTTTATTCTTCCATTCGCGTCATCTAGTACAGTTAAGCAGAAAAAGCTCTCATTCTTAAGATAGCTGTCACGCTCCATTATAAAATTTAATGTTCCGCTAAGTTAACAAAATATCAACAAGCTTTTATCAGTAGGAAGTACAAGAATAAAATGAAGTACCTTCGGTGTCACCAAAAATAGACACTGTCCAAATACGGCATACTCCAGAGTAATCAGGATATCTCCATTAATTTTTAAGGACTTCCTTTGAAGAGTTTGGTGTTTACTTCTAAAACAAGGAAACTTTTAATGGAGTTACAATTCGTTGACCCTCAAAAGTACAGGTTCTTTAAAGTTACGTTAATACCGCAACTTTGATAGTCTTCGTAGATTTTGAGGAAATTGGGGTTGTTAATAATAAATGTAATAAACTCTTGAAGATTCGTATTATAAATTGACTATAAATAAATTTACTATCATAGTTGCATTAACGTATCGCACTAAAATTATAAATTTCAATATAACAGGTCCAAAAAAATATTCTCTTCTGTGATTATTACTGTATGAAATTTTCACGGAAATCATTATCTATACTAATATTATAAAGAGGAAAGATTTGATTGTTTGTTTGTTTGTTTGCATTGAATAGGCTCCGAAACTACTAAACCGATTTGAAAAATTCTTTCACTGTTGGGAAGCTACACTATCTCCGGGTGACATAGGCTATAATCTATACCCGTGCGAAGCTGGTGCGGACCGCTAGTTTTTAAATAAAGACAATCATTATAAAAAATCAGAAACAGACACTAGAGTCCTTTTCATGAAAGAAGTCCCACGGCAAACAGCGGAACTAAATTTCCATGTTGTAGTTGTCAGGTGTTGTTACTGTGTTTGGACGCTAGTGAGATTTTTATTAATTTTCCATCGTTAAAGAGTCGTGTACGATGCCAAAAGTTGTTAAAGTTCTACTCGAGAAATGATACTGATAGTGATTGATACGCGATGACAGCGCCGCGTCTGGGGGACTTCAAACATGAAAAGGACTCTAATCAGAATGAATGATGTCACAATTATGAAAATAAATACCATTATAACCAACTTCAAAAAAGAGAAAGGTTCTCAATTCGACCCGTATTTTTTTTTTATGTAGGTACGTCGTTTACACCGACACCTTTGAACTAATTTACGTGTTTCTTTTTTCATTATGTAGAGGTACTTTTGAGGTAGTCCGACAAATATTTCACTAATTTTGGCTTAGTAGTTTTAAACCAGATCCAATAATATTATAAATAATTTTGCTCGAGCGCCTACTAATTTGGCATAGCAAATATCCACAATAATTTTGTTCGGGCGCCTTGATCGGGTTAAAACAAGCAGGTATTTTTTTTTATAAACTACATCATATTGAAGTCGGTTTTTTAAACTGATAATTATGTTTGAAAGTTTGGAGACATTTCAGTACTGTTTACACGGAGTGTTTAAGATTGTGCCGTCACAAGCAGACGCCATAACATATGAGTGTTATAATCAAGTTGTTTTATTAACATAATTTTTGCTATAACACACAAAATAACAACGTCGTAGAACAGTTTTTCAAAATTTGTCATTCATACAACACAAACAACAAATCCATTTGGCCTTATGTAAAAACTCAAGAGAGAGCTATGCGCAGAGTTTCTTTGCGTGCTAAAATCCAGAACGTGAATATTATATATTTGCTAAAGAACCAGAGTCATCTACTAAGCTATTAACACTTGCAAGTGGCATGGCCCCATCGCTCAAAGAACCGATACCCGATAAGGAAGAAACGTTCTTGAGTGGAGACAACGAACTGGAAGATGCAGCGTAGGTAGGCCTCCCACTAGATGGACCAACAACATCGTGAGAGTCGCGGGCATCCAGTGGATGCAGATAACAGGCTGTCGTTCAGTGTGGAAGTTTAAGAGGGAGGCCTATGTTCAGCAGTGCACGTCTTCTGGCTGATGATGATACAAACAAAGTCAAATCACGTGGACGAATTTTACTACTATTTATTTATGTAATTTTTGCCTTAGATTACCAGTACCCTTAAGTACTCTAACAATTTCTTTATATACAGCAACCCACAGAATTCAAATTCCATTAATTAACGGATGTCAACAGCAAGTCAGCACGATGTACTGTCGTGTATACAAAATAGATTCCTCCTTGAATATTCCCTTAACGTGCATTCAAACACGACTTATCGATTACAGCTGAAACTGTGAATAGCTTTCCAATTACATACACTGGAATACAATAACGCTCAAAATAGCTTCAACATGGACATATTTACAAATATTACGTATTAATCATAGACCTTTAACAGAATAGATACCGCAAGGGATGGAAAAATGTATAATGATGATACTGAACTACAACTGGATAGATGAAGTGTAGACAACTCACAGGCATCATGTGTGACAGAAAAATGAGGGCATGTAAAAGATGGCGATTAGACTAACTGTTCTGTATGGGTCAGACAGAGTGTTGGGCGACCAACAAACAAACTGCAAACATCAGAGATGTGCATGCTACGTGGCTGGTCAGCGGGTGTCACACTACTAGACAAAATTCGGGATGAGTAGTACATATTATATGAAAGTTACAAGGTTACCCTGATAGCTGACAAAGTAAAATAAAAACGCCTAAGATGGTTCGGTCACATCCAAAGACTCCATAAGTGAAGCTTGCGTTGGACCACACTGGCAACCGAAAACGTACTCGTGGACGACCACCCGCCACTTGGTGGACGACAGTTAACAAAAACTTAAAAGACGCTCAAATAATACCTGATTTAGCACAAAAACGTTTTGAAGGAGGACTGACGTGCTAATGCCAAGGCCTCGGAGGTTGATCTGAATTACGTATGCAGCATATATCAAACTTAAGACAGGCCACAGACATGCAATGTAGGTGAACTCGGTGTCTATGCTAATAAAGACCTGGGCGTGGTATTCACATAACAACAACATTGGTGGTAAATTACCAAGAAATTACCAGTTATTACCTAGGCTTCGTAATAAATAGATTCTAAATACACCCACATGGAGCAAGCGATATCTAATCTTAGTGCCTGTGTATTTAGTTCAACCAGCGTTCCAACTAACGTTTCGTAATGAGCTCAACCGTCCTTCCGATAAACAGCGACGGTTTGCTTTACGTCCCGTTTGCTATGTTAATTAGAGGCTTTATGCAGAAATTATCCTGTTTTGAATTAATTGAATCAGTTTGAAATAATTATTTCGAAAGCAAATGTATTTCAAAGAAACTGCAGCATGGACTTGCTTTGCCTAATCAGGCCTAATGGAACTTGTGAAAATCTTGGTGCCACATAGAATTTATAATTTTGCGGTTTTTGTTTTATTAATACCGTTTAGATGTTTATAAAATATATTAACATTGCGAATATATTTCTCCAAACAAGTATCTATGATATTTAGTTTAAAAAAACATAGGTACTAGAAACTAAGTATACTTATTTGGAAGTTGAATGTAAAATGTAATATAGGTACTCGCTACTCGTATATAAAAAACAGTCAAATTTAACTTTCTATGACACTCGACTATTTAAGTACCTACTACATCGTAACGACATCTTCATACTCCGAGATTCTGAAGTAGTGTTTTGACGGGAGTCCCCTCATATAAATAATTATGACAGTTCTCATAGGAATGACGTTTGGAGCACCTGTAGAGAACTCAGGAATTTCAAGCTTTATTTAATGTTGTTTGAATAATAACGTACCCGGTAGTGGTGTTTGTTTTGTTAATGGTATTTTTATCATTAAGGTTGAATTTATATGTAAGATAAATGATTAGTAATAGCTGTACTTATATGAATGTTTATAATATTATATTGTTAGCTATGTGCGGCCCGCGGTTTCACCAGCATGAACATTTTCTTAGAAACCGTAAAAAATTCGAGATAAATTGTATCTTATGTCTCTCCGACATTCAACTATCTTTATGTAGTTAATCACATCGATCCATTACTTTGTTGTCGCGTGAAAAAGAGAACAAACATACCAATAAACAAACACACTTTCACGTTTATAATATACTATCTGACCTGACAGACGTTGTCCTGTCTTAGAACTGTCAAACACGCAAAGTTAAAATTGTAAATCTTATTTTTTTCACCTTGGGTTACATTATTGAAGTTTTAGTAAGCATCCCTCCCTATTTTTTTGAAAATATAATGTAGCTTCCCAACAGTGAAAGATTTTTTAAATCGGTTCAGTAGTTTCAGAGCCTATTCAATGCAAATAAACAAACAATCAAACAAACAAAAAATCAAATCTTTCCTCTTTATAATATATATTTGTATTTATAGTATGGACTATAAATACAAATATCTTTATTTACAGATATTTGTATTTATAGTCTATACTAATATTATAAAGAGGAAAGATTTGATTTTTTGTTTGTTTGATAAACAAACAATCAAACAAACAAAAAATCAAATCTTTCCTCTTTATAATATTAGTATAGACTATAAATACAAATATCTGTCAATAAAGATATTAAATGTACAGTTTTCTAGTAGTCCCCGCACTAGGGCTAGCCTGTATCACGGGATACTAGCTATGTATACTGGCTGTTGCCCACGACTTCGTACCTACGCGTAGAGTTTCATATACACTTTGAACCTCCATTTGCTAACCTTAACTCGGCCCATTCCCAAAATCACATCTAAAACGTATAAAGAATCTATACTTGCCAAATTTCTGATTCATAGCTACATAACTTTCAACACAACATTCAAAGCCTAAACTCTAATTTCACCTCCTTTATCCGTTCTTTTAATAAAAAACGACAACAGTGTTTATTTACACCCAAACACCAAAAACATAGAACTTATATGGTATAAAGATAGATAGATACAGAGAAATATTTAATAATATAAATATAAAAAACTACCTATATATGAAAGTTAAATACTCAGCGACTGGCTTCACGAAATCTCGAAAACTACTTAAACTGCTTAAATTTGGCAAGCAGATCTTTTATGGACGGTAAAGATCCAAGAAATTATTTTGCGAACAGGCCAAATTACGAGGAGCAAAATTGGTTTGAAAATCTTCCCGATCAAAGTTGCGGGCAACAACTAGTTTCGTATATGAAACAACAATCTAAAAGATGTTCTATTCAGAGAAAATTGTAGATCTCCGCTATCAAGCTATCTTCAGTCACTCCATCGGAAAGCTTTCGAACTTAATATTTTCGAGTGAATTGATTGTTATCACGTTTAGTAGTCAATAACCATAGAATCTTAAGTAGGCACCAAAGATAAACACAAATCGCTCGTCGGCAGCACTCAACAAAGGACGCGTCGAATGTGACATCTCCATCCGCGTCGCTCCCGCGCATTAACCAACATCCTCGGCGCCTGCGCACATGTACCGATGCTTTAAAACCCTCTTCCCGTCTCGACGACTCTGACGAATTAAGTTATTAACGCTCCGGGCAGCTGCTCTACACAAATCAAAGCGCCCGGAGCAGCCACTCTGAAAGCACGATCGCTCTCGTAGACTTTACGAGCTTTTTATGGCCCTTTTCATATTCAACTTTCAGTCACAACGCTCTTAAGCCAGGCCTGGAGTGCGATTGTTTCCATGACAAAATAAATTAATGCGGGCGACTCGTAAACGTGTTTATTTTACGCTCTGTCTCACGATATCCTCGGTTATTGTTCTTTGAAGTTAACATCGAGCTTTGACGTTTCGACACCTTTGATGTTCTCGATAGTGACGCTACGATGATACGTTCCTTAATAATGCTGCGGGGATGTTTCATAAATCATATTCCGCCATAACGTCTGCCGACTGGAGCGTGAGTTTGTTTTGCGCGTAATATTACTTACCTAATGCCGTACGGGCTTTGATGTGCCCGCGCGGCGGAATACTAAGCTCGGGAAACGCGGTTTCAGTACATCATCAGCAATAATTCCACTTAACGTAATGTTGCGACGAGCGATATCATCCCGGACTCGTCTTGTCATCGCTTTACTGGAAACATCGTAAAACGGTAAGGTTATAAATAATTTAGAATTTGGAAGCGTGCATTTGTCACCCGGCCCGGGGTATTAAGATATTGCTGCGTATTCCTGCGGGTCTCATTACAGGCGGGGCGGGGTCCGACGCCTCTAATATTTCATCCTTACCGTGTCCCTGACGAAGCGTTCACAAAACGGCTTCCTCTAAAGCGAAACACGTGAATTCCTCGGAATTTTCTCATTTTCATAAAACACCGCAGAGTTTTTTCACCGCACGTAATTTTTCCGCGAATATTTATTTACTCTTAATTTTATTAAGAACAACGTTTCGTGGAAAACAGCGAAGAGCGATTCGCTAAAAAGGCTGTTTTGGTGGTAGTTACATTAAGGTAATTGGTGTACGGCTACGAAACACTTTTATGGGCCATCGCGGTGGTCGTTCGAGGCTGCGATACTCCAATCGTTGTCAGACTTCGCTGCGGGCCGAGTTTAATACGGGATACTATGTTAATGGAACAAATTTAAGTACTCGACGGATTAATTGGATCTTGAGATTTATGGAACAACATCGCCAAATTGGCTCTTACAATAAAACGACTACGATTTACGACGCTTTGTCCCGCATGTCTTCGAATCGCCCTTTTATTAAAACGATACGACACGACGAACTCTATCGTATTCTCAATCAAATTGACATAAATACAACTACAAGTTACATCAGCTTAAAATATGGTTCCATTCTATTACAATTGTATAATTGCTATTGCGCCCTCGCTCATCAGAAAGGTCTACGGATCAATTTACTCTCACAATGACCTCAATATAAAGTCATCTCGGTGCAGTGAATAGGCTGTAATAATTTTCATATGAGCATTAAATAAATTCTATGTCGATCTTATCTCGAGCGTGAGTCGCGTGTGCAAGAGGAAGCCGAGCGGCGACGTTATTAAAAAAGCACATGTGGGAAGATGCGTATCGCAGACTGTTAATTACTTTTGACGGGCAGCATATGATTCAATTATCATATGATTTACGCGGGGTAAGGGCGCGGGACCCGGGAAGATGTGCCATCGGTTCATTTGAGCGTTAAACATCGCATTATTTCAAGGATCGCGTTCTGCACAGATGGTGACCAAAATCAAAACGGTAGCTCGTTTTTTGCTCAGACGCTAATCGCTCTAGCACGCTACCGATTTGTGTCGGCCAAAAATTCGTTAAGAGGAATTTGAAAAACGCAAAGTATTTTCTCTCAAATACCTGACTTCCTGCTTAAATTAGCTGTAAACGTTCAACCGAAAAAATGTGTACACAAATTTTCTCCGACACTTAGAAAACTATAAATTTTTGATTATCGCGTGCCACATCTTGTGCGTCGGTTGTTCACATAAAACCAGCTTTAATTGCTTAACTCGTCCATCTCAAGCCACATAACTTACATTAGGCCGCATTCACACCAAAAGATTACTTTGACTACGAGTTCTGAGACCAGTCGGTAATAAATACTAATTACTAGCAGAACACACGATAACATCGCCGAAATTCTTAATACGTAGTGCCGCAACGAGCTGTTAGTATAAAAAGCGGTTGATGCCATACATAGTAAATCTTGCGTGACGCATAATGGTCTTAGGGGTTTTATTTATTGCTGTCGGTCGTTTAAAGTGAACAGTTTAATAAATATTATCACAGCAGAGCCGTCAACAAACGTGAGAAGATAGCCGTTGACCCGGTTCGTGATATTTGTCTCATTTCGGGGATTAGAAGTGATCGCTTCCGAACGACGTCTTCTGTTTGTAGAATCTGTCTTTACAATAAACATTGGAGGATGGTATAAGGATCGTCGACGAGAATCTTGTATAATTAGACCCGTACAAAATGGCTTTGCTTTTTGAGTGTTCTTCAACAACAAAAGAGGACTTATAGCTTTAAATAGAAGGCATTCGTTTAATTCTTAATGTGCTTCAATGACATCTGAAAACGGGGAGTATTATTTGGAGGTAATGTTTTTTAAATGCGCTTCCGGTTCAATAAGATGGAGTGTTCCGTAACGGCAAAAAATGAAAAGAGGATAAAAACCGTGCAGGTGTTTGCGATCTTTAAAAAATGTGAAAATATAAATAGGCAGTCTTTACAAAGGAAAGATTTTTTTTCTATATAAATTACGAGCTGTTTATTGCAACTTTGTACGAGGTTTTCATATAAACCCCCTTTTGCACCCCTTAATTTAGCCTGTTCACAAAATCCTTTCTTAATGGACCTTTACACTCCATTAAAATCTACCTATCAAATTTTAAATTCGTAGGTCAAGTAGTTTACGAGATTTCGTGATGAGTCAATCAGTCAATTTAAGTGAAGTACGTATTTCGCTTTTGTTTAGATCGGGTGTAAGGGAAGTGCTGAAGCTTAAACGCTAATAATAATACTAAAAAACAATTGAATACCAATTACCATTAAAATTAGTCTTATACCTACTAGTAGTTTTAGTGCTTTTTGTGCGGTTCAGAATATTGCAAGCCAGCAATGTAAAGCGTACAAGCGTGCGCGCGGTGCATCGCGTCGCATGTCGTTCATTGACCTCTAGCGTCAGCTGATATTTTGTTACATTACATTGCGAACGCTAAAAAAAAAATATTAGAACGCTTATGTGACTCGTTAAAATAAACGTAAGCAGCCCAAATTCGACAGGTTAACTAGTAGCTATTGAAGAGTTCCACTATCTACTTGGTGACTTACTTGGTGGTGGTTACTTGGTAACGAGTCACCAAGTTGTATGTGACTCGTTAAAACAAACCAAATGAGGCCAATCTCGAGATGTTTATTAGTAGCCATTGAAGAGTTCCACTATACACTTCCTGGCTCCATCGTCAGATCAGTTCAGTGGAACCAAATAATTGCACTATCATTCGGATTACTTAACTTACATTTTATACTTGCAAAATATCAAATCGATACGATAATTAAATCATCTCAACTATTTTCAGAGGGTGAATAAATTTCTAATGGAATAATTCTACTAACGTATTATTTACATATTTTATGAAATAATATTTGTATAGGTTCCTTTCGAATATTTAATCAACTTATTTGAAATGATTAATGTTAGTGATAATGGCATTATCAATGAGACCTACAACCTTAGTTATCATGACATATGTTCTATTAAAACTATACAGCATGTTTAGTGTTTACACAGAGTTATCGCTATTGGAAACAAGTCTAATAACAACTTTATTTTCGAAATCGGCCATTTCTAAAACAACAATGGAGTAACTATCTCGTTAGTAGGACAACGTCTTGGCGGGGTTCCCACATTTGGCACCACATGCCCGGAATGAAACATATATCTACTGCATACTTTCAATAAATCCGGATTATCATTTATTTGACACGAACACGGGAGCGAGCTTGAAAATGTTTATTATTTATTCAAAGACAAGGTTTAAAATTCAATAAGGTGCCGACGAAATGTGCAACCATGTTTCAATGTACTTTTCGAACCGGAGGAAGTTCGTGTTATTGCAGCTTATGTTTCGAAACCGCCCGCTGAGATATTCGAAGCACCCGTCCGTTTTTTGTGACAGACCAACCGAGTGCCATAAATAATAGGTAGGGGTTCCCGAAGCGAGCTTTGTAATAAATTCGATGCTCTTTTGGTAGCAAAGTAGCGGCCCATCCACGATTGAATTATGGTGATGCGTTAAGCCTGCAGACTCAGTTGGAATCCATTTTTTTATTTCCATTTGCAGTGAGTTTCTGCTTATTGACTCATTATAAATACATTCTGAGAACTCCGAGTCTCACTACAGTACAATAGGTTTATTTTGCTACACGCTCCCGGTGTATTAAGTTACTGCTCTCGTCCATTTGAGAAAGACAACGCGCAGATGGTGCGGTACATCCGTATAAGCTTTCTCTTAAAACGGGAGACATTTAAATCACATGGGAGCGTCAATATTTCCTTTTGCCGGTACAAAGGCGATTGTCTGAAGCAGCCGGTTCTAAACTAAGATAGATTAGTGCACGACAAGAGACCCAGCACAGGCGAGTTTACGGAACTATGTTGGATACCTACTCTGTTTACTCGATTTGAAGTGCTCTAATAAATGTAAAAGACACATTGTTCCTAGACAAGCGAATGTTAGTCCACAAAGTATGTTAGGTCAAAATTATGTAAACTATGTCTAGAAACTATATGGTTGGAAACCTAAGTTTATATCAAAGTCTATTCTAAATGAAACACAAATTTACATTCAGCAGCTTTGTTTTTTTTTACCATATTCAGAAGGGATTAAGAGGTTTTCAATTCGGATAGTTTTTTTTATTATTATTGTTATTAATAGGTATTTTTATGGATGTACACTGATTATTCCGACTCTTGTAACTAGAGAAGAAGTTCTAG
Organism: Agriopis aurantiaria; assembly: GCA_914767915.1. Lineage (NCBI taxonomy): Eukaryota > Metazoa > Arthropoda > Insecta > Lepidoptera > Geometridae > Agriopis > Agriopis aurantiaria. The sequence goes on along the minus strand of OU611983.1, from coordinate 6,616,020 downwards.
AGTTTCTTTAACTTTGGCTTAATAGTAGTTTTTTAATCAGTTCTAATAAATACGAATAATTTATGTTCAAGCGCCTGTTGATTTGGCAATATGTATCAATAATTTTGTCACTGAAACTGAAACGTGGTCTCTCATAAGCAAAAAGTCTCACAAAGATCTGCTATGGAGATTTCTCTACGAGATCGAATCAGAAATGGAGGAATCCGTAGACGAACGAAAGTTACCGACACAGCCTACCGGATTAGCAAGTTGAAGTGACAGTGGGCAGGGCACATATCACGTATAACAGACGGCCAGTGCAACCGAAAAATTCTCGAATGGAAACCACGGATCGGTAAGCGCAGCGTAGGACGTCCACCCACAAGATGGTCCGACGACCTAAAAAAGAGACCTCAGGGAAACGCTGGATGCAAGCTGCTTCCAACCGGCCCTTTTGGAGATCGATAGGGGAGGCCCGTGGCCAGCAGTGGACATCCTATGGCTGAAATTATGATGACGATGAATAATTTTGTATGAGCGTTTACTTATTCTGAAGTCGGTTTTTCAAATTGATAATAAATAAGTTCAAAGTTAAGTCACAATTTATTTTCCTCTAACACAATTACACGCCAGTCACAAACTTCTAAAATGAATTATGAGATCTTTGAAATGTGTATCTGGCTTTCACGTTACGATACCTGTCACTGGCAAACAGTGTTGGTTTAAGCGAAGGTATAAAGTTACTGGTAGGAGTACACCGACGGCTGGTCGCCGGAGAGCGTCCACGCATCGGGAGGGCCTCTCCAGTTACCTCCGGATAAGTCAATCATTGGAAACGTCCACGTTTTGCCCAAAATAAAACACACGTTCGAATGTTGCGTGTGGCGTGGCATAATGTGCCGCGACAGCCGACATGTTTTGTGCGAGAAAATAAAATTGATGGCACGGGAGCGCTCCAGACTTAAATAGCTCAGTTATTCGTGCTGTAGCTAAACGCTTTTGTCTATTTTATAACCGGCATCACGTCTCTCTGTTTCGTGTTTCTTTTGTTTTGTGTAACGTATTAGTTTTTCCGACAACTATTCGTGTCGCACGGAAATTGCTCTGTCTCAAAATGTTTACTTTTGAAACGGCGTGTGTCGTTTTATGATAACGAATGCACCTATTTAACAATTTGACTGTCGAAAAGGAAGTAATAGGACTTTTCCTCCTTCAGCAGTGAATAAAATACAACTTTAGGCAATCTGGAGTCAAACGCCTTATTTTTAAGACCCGTCCGAAACCTTCCTACACCTACACATACAATGCTGATGGTCAGTTGTACTGTGCACTTTGCAACAGGACCTTTCACCTTTTCAGTTTGGTTTTGCCAGCCATATACACGCTCATAACCGGCGCTAGTCAGGTTCGCCGTTGACGGACACGTCAAGGAGGCCGATATATATATAATATGACTAGTGTTAGCAAAGTCAAAACGGTGTTCGAGGTTCAATTTCCTACTCCGACCGCAGTCTTCATCGAGCAAATAGCTCTTTGCAAATCAAACACGGGTCCGTCTGGCTGATCCACACATCAACTTTGGATTGTTTCTCTCTCGTCATTCGGGGCTAACCAGAGGCGTTTTCGATTATCCGCCCTCCGTAGAACAAAGCCGGTGACCGCAGAACCGAGTCAATTACATAGTTCAACAACTCAGCCCTTATAACTTTCATGGGCTACCACCGGAATACAGAAAAGGGTATCTGTTTTCAATACGCGGGTCGAGCGATGCGATTGACCCTTTCGAGTGTCCGCATTGACTTTTAAATTACTAATCCCGCGGGAGTAAACAGAAAAAGCTCCTCCGGGTGCGCTTGTTTACACGGTCGAGTGTACTTGCACATCTTCATTAGCTGGATCCAGCCGCTCGCTTGCTCAACACTCGTACGCCCCGACAATGCCTCGGAATTCTTATTAACTTTTCTTCTTTTCGAAACGAGAAATGAATTCTAATGATATGACTATGAACGTTGTTTTAAGGCGCATGAATTACCCATAGCGATTAACCTGAACACTGAATTATGCATACATGAACACACTAAATTGATACGTATCTGAACAAAACATACGTATAATGAATTTAACATTCTTTCACATCGTTCGCCTTCAACTGGATAGGGCATAACTCGTTTTCCGGAAACAGTTTAACTTGCCAACTGCTATTTTAGATACATATAGAAAAGGGAATACCGTAGGGACTTATTAATGTTTATCTAAAGATCGGAATAAGAATGCGTTTCGAAGAGCGAATACGCTGGCAGCGGTCGGTTAGAGCCAACAGAGCGTGCCCATTTAGACTGATGGCTCTATACTCTACCTACACCGAGCTTTTTCTACGTCAGATACAAACAGGCTACCCTTTCAACCCGAATGAATTACTTAATTTTTCTATATCGGGCACGGACCCTCTGCGATACTCGACGTCGAAATAAATTAGCATTATCCATTGTGCTGTAAAGGAAGCGATGCCGTGAATTGGATTTGAGTGGTTTTTTGGTTCATGAACACCGAGAGGGAGATGCGATTCGCCCAAATATTTACTGCTGGTTTTGAATTTATTTTTTTAATAACCTCAGTAAATATTGGAAGGGTTTTTAACAATAAAGGTTTTTTTGAACGAAATTATGAAAGCGCAGAGCTATCATTCAAACAAATTACTGCCGCACCGACAACCTTGTATTTCGTCATTTTCGACATCAATCTTGCCTGACTCGTTGGAATGTTTTTAATGCTTAAACTCGAGAGATAATGAAACAGTGCGATCATAAATAAAGTGCCATTATCTGTGAGCTTTTAAAAAGCCCGGTGCTTATAATATCTGACACAAATACAGAGTAGCGGTTTAGCGGTGTACGATTGGAATGAAACATTAAACGTTATTAATGAGAGCGTTACAAGCGGCCGCTGCTGTGAATGCAACGCTCTAAACGCATTCTCTTTCGCTCCACTGCTTATTAATGATACCGAATAGTTAATAACTACTGCGGATGGACTAAAAAATAAACGATTAATAGTGTTAAACTACCGTAACCGATCGGAATTCGGTTCGCCAGTTTTGGGAGACTATTGTACTCGAAATAATACAACTATTTATGTTTGGGTGCCGTTTTTATGTCAGAAAAAGTTTAATAATCACCCGTCTACCTGGGACCATGGGCTATCCATCACACGTTATAACGAGAAATTATTATTGTCTAATATTGCCTTTCTAGGAATGGATGTTGCCGTAAAATGGAGGCTCACGTCTTTATTTGCAAACATTGTATGATAAAGTTATAAATTAACTTTATATTGCCTTTTGTGTTCGTTCACAATACAATTTTTACTGTTTGTGACATGTTTGATGTCTGTTTCAGCTGCTAGATATAGCCTTTATATTGTATAAATTCATAGATTCAACATTGTTGAGTTTAGAGATCGAAACATGGTTAAATTTGATTTTTTATCACTGCATTATAACTCTTAGTTCTATGGCATTAGTGTGTATATTTGTATGAGAAATGCTTTGACGCATGTGTAGTAAAATTTGTGTATCCAATATGTAGATTAGCAAAGGGATACTTGTATGCGCCGCCCATCGTTGGTTTGGAACACACGCACGTTGCCTCGTAGAGAAATTATCATTGTTTGGCTTGTACCCACCTTATGCAGAGTAACAGATTATGCAAGGGAAAAGCTTTAAGCCAAGGCAAATGTTTACTTGGGAGCTCGGAACTGATTTTGAAATAATTAAGTCTGAATCAAAACACTTCCTGAGAATGTTAGCTGATTTTAGGCTTAATTACCAGTGTTCTGCCGGAAACAATGAGTGTACTAATATTTTATTTTATTAATCAGCAATCTAGTTAGTTACACAATCATACAGGGTTACATTGAACAATGGTATTAAACCTAAAGGAGATCGTTATACTCATCGTGAACAATTTTTACCACGGGACCAACCCCGAAATTGCAAAAAAATTGCTGTCTCATACAATTTTGCAATTTTTTGCATAATAATTAGCTGCAATATGTAAAAAAGGTTAAAAAACAATAGCTCTATATTGACACCACAGAAAGAAAATTGAATGCAGAAAACATTAAATGTGGACACAAAAGGCAGTCTTATCGCTAAACACAAATTCTTCCAGGCAACTTTCATATATTTTCAACAACTGTACTTCTATCTATATAATTATATAAAAATCGTTGTTTGTAAATGTGTATACGTTCACTAAGGACTTCAAAACGGCTGGATTGATTTTGACGGAATTTTCACTGACTGATAGCTGATGTTATAAGGAGTAATTTAGGCTACTTTTATCAAGGGTATCCACGTGGGTAAAACCACGGGGCGCAGCTAGTAACTTATAAACAACTTATATTATCGGATGAACCCTGAAATCACGATAAAACATCAGCTTTTCCTTTTGTGAATGATATTTTTACTATGATCTCCTTTCGAGTGCCACCGTTCAGTGTAGCCGTGTACATCAATCTTGATCATGCACCAAAGATAAAAATCAAATTAAACAAAGAGCAAGCCCTCGTAAGTTCCCACTTCTTATTGACTCAAAGCTCTGCAAGAAGAGACTAAGTCACATACAAATATTGACGGAAACCTCATAAACATCGCCAGAGTATAATGACGTTAAGTAGTGAGCACATTTACTTTAAGTGGTCATAATAAACTAAGCAGTATAAACAATTCAAAGACGCTTGTCACTGGCAAGACGCCAGATTCAAATGAAATTTTTATACCTAGTGCAGACTACTACATATATTGCATAATATATATTAAAATGAGAACCAACCAAACTCGCGAATGAATAAGACACGTGTATGGTATAGGAGAAAAAAATCAACTGACAAATGTATGAAATGCAGTCTTTTGAGTATTGCTGCACTGGATCTCATCTATATCTATACTAATATTATAAAGAGGAAAGATTTGATAGTTTGTTTGTTTGCATTGAATAAGCTCCGAAACTACTTAACCGATTTGAAAAATTCTTTCACTGTTGGGACTACACTATCCCCGGGTGACATAGGCTATATTATATATATATATATATATATATATATATATTTATACAGGGATCCTAACTAAAACTCCAATAATTTAACCCAAGGTGTAAAAAAATAAAGATTTACAATTTTAACTTTGCGTGTTTGACAGTTCTAAGACAGGACAACGTATGTCAGGTCAGCTAGTAATAAATAAATCCCATAAAATTTTCAGGCTATATCGAATAAAGTGGCTAACTGTGAATTGGGCTCACGTACTGAAAGTTCCGTACCAGAACAACATACAAAATGTAGTGCAAAAAGACAACATCACACCCAGGTGGGTCATCCATCCATGTACCGACCGCGCCCGATGTTGCTTAACTTGGTGGTGAACAGAAATTTTTCACCGACTCTCACTTGGCTATTATTTATTGTTATACTTTAGAGTGTGTACTATAATCATGCCAAGTTTGACGCTTGTACAAAACTTAAGAAACGGTAATAACCGTTTCTTATTTTTATAATAGTACAAAATAGATACAAAAGAATAAACTTTTTTTTTGTTGCAAATGTGTCTGTTTTGTAAACGTCATGGAACAATAGTTGTTACGTATGATGTCGTAAAGCTGTCTGAGAGAGAGTTTTAGCTAATTATCATAACCCTGTACATTATCAACTCCTCTCTCAAACCACACGAATTTGGTACATGTCTTTGACTCCTCATTAATATAAATGTCACATAATCAGATACAGAAAACCCCTTTGTGCTTTTTTATGCGCGTCGCTTTATAATGCACTCAAGCTCCACGACTCAATGCACAATATAAGATGTACAAACTGAACATTAGCCTTCAAATAAATGTGCATATCATTATACTAACAAGAGACTGCGGATGTGTGTGGTCCCTGACTTATTCCACGTACATTCTATTTCCTTTTTTTTACAGAACATTTTTTATTCGTACCAATTAATGGGCTACAAGCTGAGACTCGTGTAGGCCATTTAAGTCATTTGGGCCATTAGATGAAGGCTTGAATTCGGGAACGAAGCCTTTAATTAATTAACGTCTATTAAGTAAATGATAGTTATTATTCGGGATTGCCTGAGGACAGTCGTGCTTTACTGCCTTTAATGGAAGAGCTTTGGTACAAAAGTGATATGTTTTTACTTTGAGTGTTGATGAGTTATTTATGTTTCCTGTCTGGCGTTGCTTTAATGTTTTTTACATAACACTGTTTGAATGCAGCAGCAACATATTTTGCTTTGTATTGAGTTTTGAGGATTTCATGCAATATTTTAAATGTTTATCGGGACTTATCACGTATTATGTACATGTGTTCAAATCGCGAAAGTTTAAAAATTACTTCATGCAATGTGTTTTGTTTTTTGTGTCAAAATTTTCAATTAAACCCAATAGGTAAATATAAAAAAACAGAGCCATGTTGTCTTACTATTGTCATAAAAAAATGGCCACCTATGGACACCTGCAACACTTGCAGTGTTATGTCGATGTTTGTAGAGACGCTTTTGATTTGTTTGTAGACACTATTTTAAAAACACTCTATATTAAAGGTCATCGGGAAGACTTCCGGAGAAAGAACTTTAAACACAGTGCAGGTCCGCGGAAGAAAGGAGCTCAATAACAGGATGATTTACAATTTAAAGCTTTGCAAGATGTGGGCCTTTTTAACGGTATCGGGATGAGCAATAGCAAAACTTCAATGCAGGATCAAAAAGCTTTTCAGACCATTCCTTGAAAGACAAGCGGTAGAGGCTTCAGAGGCTAAATGGGTTCACCTTGTTGGTGAGCTAGGACGAATCGTCGACAATTCTACAGTGGCGTGCCTCTGTAACGAATCGATTCAAAAAAATATCTTAGGGGCATTGATAATCACTGCATTTTTTTAAATGCTACATTGACGTCGATTCTGATGAACCATTCTCTAAACTAAACTTAATTCTAAAATTGTAGCCATCCTTTTCTGACGTATTGAAATGAAAAGAGAGGCAGATAATTTTAGTCCTGTCAGATTAGTTAGTTTAGAGAATGGTACAACAGAATTGATGCCATTGGCGTCGATTCTGTCATACCACTCACTAAACTAAACCAATCTAACAGGACTAAAATTATCTGCCTCTCTTTTCATTTAAATTTTTGAGAGAAGGATGGCGACAATTTTAGTGCTGGCAAATTTAGTTTAGTTTAGAGTACATATCAGAATCGATGCCAATATCTCTTTAAAGCAAGATCACTGCACTTATCCAATTTACTATGTTCGAATCCATTCCATACTTCCGTGCTTTTTGTCTGTACGCCCCCACAATATTTCCATCGGCTATACTTTAGACTCTAGTGATTTATTCATTTGTTTTTCTTTGTAGCATGTTAACAACAATGCTCAGTGGAGCGCATGCGATGACTTGCTTGAATCAAACGGATCTTGGCGTGATTAGAAGGGGTATTGTTTATTCATTTCTGGACACCTGGCCTTGTTATGATAGAGAGCAGATGGAACTAGAGAGTTTGATAGTTTCAATATAAATTGATCAAAGAAATGATAGTCTGAGCGTAACAATAAAAAAAACTTGAGTAAATGGAAGTATGAAATATTAGTATACCTATTAATGATTTCAAAAGATTTCACGCCTTTTACCTACTTATTGAAATCAACAAAACACGTGATAAAATCAGTTAGAAGCTAATTTCGATTTGTAATAAAACATTTTATTTTTAATTGGGATTTTCAAAGCAGTAATTTTAATAAGAAATTGACATCCAATTTGAATATACTTACCAAGTATCCTAAGTAGTTTTTCTAAATATTTTTACGTTGAAAAGTATAAAAATGACTTGAGCGATGATAAGTATCTATTAATAGCTTTACTTAAGTATTACTTAAGGTAAACTGAAGTGCGGTTTTTGCAAATACGAGAAAACAAATAAAGTAGAAAATATAAAATATTACCTATACCGTGATAGAAATTAAAACCTTCAAACATTTTTTGTCGCAATCAAAAATTAATATCAAATCAAACACGTATCATCTTAAAAAATCTCACTCGCTACAAATTAAGTATCACATTACAACCATCGAATATGCTAATGCGAGTATAATGGGCTTCGAAACAATAAGAAATGCAGTAATAGAATTCCAAGTACCTTCTGCTATGGAGGCTCCATCAATCATCCGAGATATCGAATATGATCTTATCTGAAATGGAACTCATCATTTATAGATCTGTCCGTCGTCAGCGCTGACCGAATGTTATTAATAGATTTTTATCTGGTCATCAAATGAATCTGGTAACGGTAATCTGGCTCGTTTTGTCGGCTACATAATATCGGTAACAAATTATTACTCTCTAACAAGTCTAGCCGTGCGGGCAGGAAATGTAGCCGACACATAGATGTAAATATCAAGATATGCCTCTTGCCCATTTTATATTGGACTTCCAGGGTATGCACGAAAAGGCAACACCGTTTCATGGTTGGTAATCCGAAAACCCGTACGTAGCACTTTTAATTCAGTTTTATTGTGCGAACTGAAAAACTGCCCGGCCTGAATAGGTGTTCCCTGATAGTTACCATCTGGATGACTTCAAGTTGCGAGTGAATCTGTTTCTTTTACGCAAGCATGCTCCATCGTAGACTGCACCATCGCTTTACATCAGGCGAGGTAACGATCAAACGCAATTCTATTAGCGAATAAAAAAATGCTTATGCGTATATTTGCGACTCCCAAACATCAAATACTTGAAAAATTTGCGCCATCTGTCAAGATTAGGTTTTTTATATATCGAGCGCACCTTAGTCGGTACACTCGGTACCATTGCAAAAGTTCTATTGGGCCGTTCCTAGTGTATACATCAATGAGTCGACAACACAACAGCTAACTCTAATCTTGCATGGCTTGCCCACTCGAAATTATTGACAACAAACATTTCCTTACCTATCCAAATTTCCATTCATAAAAATTCAGCGTCGCCATAACGGTGAGAAAACCTTACCAGATACATAAAATCAACACAAAGAACGCATTGTTTGACAGTAATTTTACGATTTGTAGTCAAAGTGGCTTAATCAATAGGAATTCTTATAAACTTTCAAATTTTATGCAGCTTATCTAGTCAATAATGAAATGAAAGAAGCTACTTCATATTTGACGATAAAAGAGCGTCTATTGACGGACAGAGTAATTTGAACTTTCGTTCTAAGTGGTTTGGTTGTAGACTACTAAGACGCTGGCTGCATTACCAGCTAATAACTAGTAAGTGACGATTTCGAAACGTTTTCGGTCATTTCGTGGGATGGAAGATTAGTAACACTGACAGCGACTTTACGTACTTTTTTATGCCACGATAATCACACCACGAACTACGAAACTTCGAGATGGAAGCGTATGATAAATAAAAAAGCTTGTCAATATCATTATACAGATACCTACATGGACTTACTTAACAAGATTGTAGGCTTCATGTACAGATAATGACGGTATTTATTAGGACGATATGTTCTACACCGCCGGTAATCACCACTTGTATATTTTTTATAGACTATTGAATTGATTCTGTAGATATAATTGCTTGTACATAAAGCTTGGAGTCTGAACATCTAATATTTATCACTAGCTGCGCCCCGCAGTTTTACCCGCGTTATAACCTCCTTGGTAGCGACAGCAATCTCCTTTGACTTCGACGACTTTTTTTTTCTATGATATTTTTGTACGGAAAATATTAAAACACCTAAAACAGGAGAATATTTTGTTTACACTAAAAATATTTAAAATAGATATTTTAAAACCTAAAACTACTACTACCTGATTGTTATATACAAATTATACAGAAATAATTTTGTTGTTCCGATTGCTATTATACCAAACTTCATAGGATTATTTGCTCGGCTAATCTGAAGATTGCCCTAAAATTTCATCAAAATCGGTCCTGCGGTTTCGGACTCCATGGGAAACATACACAAATACATCGCCTTATATAAATAACTAGCTGACCTGACAGACGTTGTCCTGTCTTAGAACTGTCAAACACGCAAAGTCAAAATTGTAAATCTTATTTTTTTACACCTTGGGTTACATTATTGGAGTTTTAATAAGGATCCCTGTTAAAAAAAATATAGCCATGTTACCCGGGGATAGTGTAGCTTCCCAACAGTGAAAGAATTTTTCAAATCGGTTCAGTAGTTTCGGAGCCTATTCAATGCAAACAAACAAACAAACAATCAAATCTTTCCTCTTAATAATATTAGTATAGATATATATTATTGATAATCATTTCAGAAAAATAAAATTAGATAAAAATAATATTAACGAAACATAAAAAAATATGAACGCTATTCTTGCGTCCCTTATTAAGTTTCGAATAAGATTTATCTCAAAGCAAAATAAATACCTACTAGCGTTATTTTTATATAGTCTCACTCTTACAACAGTGTATTCACTAAAGATTAAGTTAGAGCAGAATTAGAACGCTATTCAAGTTCTTATAATATAAAAGGCTAGTTGACTGTTGTATATTTATTACAAATAACAAGCTTAGCGAAGGATATAATTAAATATATTGTGCTGAAGAAAATAACTTATTGGCTGTTTTTTTCTGAGATTTAAGCGTTTTTTTTTTTTGATGGGGATTGAGAACAGTTGCTTCATCCCTTTCCCGCAAAACGTGTGTTAGAATCTAATAGCACTTCTATGGCGCGCGCATGGCTTGACGTCATAACGTGCTATAGTGCGCTACTCTATCGTATGTCTAACATGATATTAAATACTCATAACTTATTTATATTTGAACAAATTTTAATTTTGTTTTCATTGATGGTTTCTATTTGGGATCAGTTTTTTATGAGGTAATAAAAAACAACATGCCTATTCTTATAAAAGATCACGCTTGGCTATTTTTATATATTGTACAGAAAATAGACGTAGGTAATCCATAATGATACAAAATAATATTTTATATAATAAATTTGTTTTATGAATTATAATAAACTAGCTGACCTGACAGACGTTGTCCTGTCTTAGAACTGTCAAACACGCAAAGTCAAAATTGTAAATCTTATTTTACTACACCTTGGGTTACATTATTGGAGTTTTAGTAAGGATCCCTATTTTTTTGAAAATATAATATAGCTTATGTTACCCGGGGATAGTGTAGCTTCCCAACAGTGAAAGAATTTTTCAAATCGGTTCAGTAGTTTTGGAGCCTATTCAATGCAAACAAACAAACAATCAAATCTTTCCTCTTTATAATATTAGTATAGACTAGCGGTTCGCCCCAGCTTCGCACGGGTATAGATTATAGCCTATGTCACCCGGGGATAGAGTAGCTTCCCAACAGTGAAAGAATTTTTCAAATCGGTTCAGTAGTTTCGGATTCAAGCTATTCAATGCAAACAAACGAACAAACAAACAAACAATCAAATATTTCCTCTTTATAATATTAGTAAGATAAGACAACGGGCAGCACTAATCAATATGAACAACTTTTACTATTGGAGCAAGTCTGAAATTGTAAAAAAAGCTGATTCATAGAATATTCCATAGAAATTTCAGCCATAGGACGTTCACTGCTGGACATAGGCCATCGATCTCCAAAAGGGGCGGTTGGAAGTGGCTTGCATCCATCGTTTTTCTGCGGTCTCTTTCAAGTCGTCAGTCCATATTGTGGGAACGTCCTACATACCTAATATATCACGTACATACATAAGAAACTAAGCAGTTACTCTACTTACGCTTAAGACTCTACTAAGTATAGTCTTAAACCCCGTCCTTAGAAAACTGACAAAACCAAGTAGAATTAATAATCCTTTCGTTCAAATTGTCACGTATTTACCTTCAATTTACATAACACCTAGACCCATCACGCTGGCTGCCCATATTAATAGCTTTACTCGGCAGAAACCACTCCTCACTGAGCATTATCAAACAAGCAGTGTGGACTGTCGTTTAGTCGCTTATACAAATATATTCGGCAGGTGTCCTATATTTACATACAATTTACAAAGACATGCGTACTATATAATGTACCTATATATCTATTGAATTTTAAACGATGTGTTCGTTTTTAGGGTTCCATGCGCTGCCTGTCTGTTCGTCCATCCTACGCTTTAATGGTTCTATCATTCAAACCGTAATAGATAGCCAGTGACCATTTTTATGTTACGGCGAATTAACAAAGAAAGAATTATAAAGTCAAAAAATAAAAAATAAATATCTTTCGGTGAAAATGACATGTTTCTATGGAACATTGAGTACGATCTCCTTTCAGCTTAGTATCACCGTCCCGTGATTCCCTGTATAGGGCTTAGAATTGTAGATACTATGTAGAAGCGCGCAAGTTTAAACATATCTGGAAATAAGACATCATGTTACACGATGTTTTAAATGTGAGAATTTTATTAATCTTGCTCGATTCGCTATCAAACTGGAATTTACTATTATTGCCTTCATTTAAGTATATTGCATTTGATCGAGTCATTTGTACCAACAATCTAGTTAAAGTTGCACTACAACCGCTATCAAACGCTAGACGGGATCATAAAACGTTTACATGTTCCTAATACTCTAACATGACTTGCTTTGCTAGAACCGGTACTGAACATAGCGAACATTGAAAGCACTTTATTAGCTAACTCCCAGAATACACAACAATCTTAGCGCTTTTAGTCTATGGCTCGTGGGTCAAGAAGTTCAGAGAAATCTTATAAACCCTCTTTTAGGACTTCTCTAAATTCATGGGCGTGTAAAAGTATTAAAATGTTGCACTTATGTGACGAATTCTCAAGAAAGTGTTAAAAATAAATTTGATGGAAATACAGTGGCTTTTTTGTGTTTTTTATTGATTCCCATTATGTTCGAATGTCATCATGATTTTTATTAGTTGACATCAATGATCTAACATTTTATACAAAATGCAACACATTTACTAGTTTGTATTTCCTATCAAAGAATCTTCATTACAACAATAAAGATTTTAGTACCTTACAAATGTGTAAACACAGAAATCTACTACATTGACATAGCGAATAAGTGCGTTTAAGCCTAAAAGTTCCATGTTCTAGTCTAGTACACAGTTCTGTGAAACACGGTCTGTAATTTGCAGAGGATTCCACGGAAGTTCTAGTCAAATGCAGCGAACGTGCTGTCTAAACAACCGCGCATCGACTGATTAAAAGAGCAAGCTAGTCCAAATTGCACTACTCTACAGTTAAACGTTTAGTTTGCTGCCAAAGTGCGCTTTGCTAGTTTTAGTGTTATCTATTTAGTTTTAAACCTACATTCTATAACATTTCATAGAATACACCTAGGTATTAAAAGTTTTCCATTAACAATGCTAAAGAAGCCATGGCAAAGGCCTTTAAGTGGCATTAAAACTGCGGAACTCAGCATATAATATGAACTTGCTTATTAATTTACTGTCAAAAAATCATTAAACGTTTGACAAAGCTCGCTATAACACCCTTTTAATATCTAAGCGTACTTGTTAAATAATGCCCCCATTATAATTAAACACCTAGAAAGTATACTTGTCTTACAGCCGAACTCAGAGACGTTACTTAAGCTAAGGAATACTTAAAATTGCTCTGTCAACTTCTCGTTGACGGAAATTGTCACACATGAAAACGATACAGAGCAGTTTTAAGTATTCCTTAGCCTAAGTAACGTCTCTGAGTGCGGCTGTTAATGTTTTAGTAATGTTAACTAATATTTAAAAATATGCAGGGACTTCATTAACAAAACAAAAAAAAGGTGTGACCAGTAAATACATGGAGTAGAAATATAGGGCACGGTTATAGTAAAAAATACAGTTTTTGGAATTCTTTGTTGTATGAAAAAAGACTACAAGTTGTACCATATCCTCCATGAAATAAAGATTTTTAAATATGAAAAAAAAATGCATAGTATCCCATTACTTTCTGTTATATTTATTGTCATATAGGATATTTGTTTCGGTAAAAATTCACCCTATATACGTAGTTATCAAGTTTAATCTAAACCAGGCAAGTAGTTTTTAGTACTGGGAATGCTTATTGCCCGGAAATAAAAATCCTACACATTTCACACGACTCATAATCATTGCATTTACTTCTAAATATACTCATATTATTAGCAACACTGTAATCATAGAAGTGGACGTAACAGGAAACGCTGAGCAAACAAAGCAAAAGCCGCTGGCCATCCCTGGCCGGGGCCGTGCTGCCCACGATCGTCGTGACGCGCACTGCCTTCTGCACTAAACGAGGTATGCCCACAGTGTGAGCAATAAGCGTATACAAAAAACTTGTAAATTTACTTAAAATCAAACGACGGACGCCTTTGACAGACTATAAAATGCCTCAGCAAGTTTTCCTCAATATTAGTAAACATTATCTTGCCCGTATCCGTCCGTCGTTTGATTTTAAGTAAATTTACACCAGGAATTCAGAACAAGCTAATTAGACCGTACCTTATATCGCCCGTAACCACGAGATGTCAATTGCACATCAAAAAATTCACGAGAAGCTTATGGACTGGCGTGTCATTGTTGATAAAAAACGCTTGTTTTTTTTATTATAAAAAAAACGCATGTACAAATCTTCCAAGCTAAAATTGCGTGCTCTTTCATCCAGAATCTACACATCATTCAATACTAGACTTAATAGAACCCTTATTGTTTTCCAGGACAAAACAAACAAACAAAGTAATTAATTTTGACATTAAAAAGAAGCCTATGTGTTCATCTAGTTAATTTTAATGTATATGCTATGCTACCTCCATATAAAATTTCATTCAAATCCGTTCAGCTGTTAAGATGTTGAGCGCGGACAAACTTACACACAAACTTTCGCATTCATAATTAGTGTGATACTAGGTAGGTCTTACATTACCTACACTTTTCCAGGATAAAAGTAACCTATGTGACTTTCCGAATTTTAAGCTACCTCTATGCAAAAAATTATGTTGATCTGCTACGCTGTTGCTGCGTTGAAAACAAACAAACACTTTCACATTTATGATATTAGTATGTGATATTAGCTAGGCCCTTTTTGGTTTCACCCGCATAGAAATTTCTAAAAAATCTAAAATTATCCTACGTAACTCAGACCTTTAAACTATCTCTTCGCAAAAAATTACGTCAATCCGTTGTTCTGTTGCTTGCGTGGAAGACAAACAAATAAACACTTTGAGCATTTATAATATTAGTATGTGATATTAGGCAGGTCCTTTAGTTTCACCCGCCTGGACATTTCTTCAGGAACCTTACAGTGTTCCGGGATAAAAGTATCCTACGTAACTTTCAACTATCTCTTTGCGAAAAATTACGTCGATCCGTTGCTCTGTTGCTGCGTGAAGACAAAGAAAAACTTTCGCATTTATAATATCAGTATGAACCCGCCTCCGCTAAAGACGTTGAAACGGTCCGATGACACTCGCACCCAGTCTTATGCTCACGTAAAGTTTTATATCCACCGCTGATATCTTCGCCGATGCGCTCAGAATATCAATAAGCAACAAACTACAAATGAAATACTAAACTGAAAGCGAACCCCCTTTTGTTTCTCTGAGGTGTTGTTTTAATAAATAGCTTTAGGGATTCCTGTTTAGTTTATAAATTGATTTTGTTTAATAACTTCCAACTCCCAGTTTGACTTACTAACTTGACTTGGCTCAGTCACTTTCTGAAATCAATATCGTTCTAACTTTAGCGGTGTATTGGGAATCAAAGCAGGCTGTAAGAATTTCGTTACATAAATACTGAAAGTTTTTAATTAAATATAAAGTCTTGAATATATCGTTAATTTGAATAAAATTAAGCCCACGTATCCATTATCAAAGGTTTATCGTAGTTCTGCCCCTATTATATTCGGGGACGCTTTTATTGTGTAGTAAATATTTTATTCGACGATAAGAACAGAGTTTAGATAAAACAAATTGATCGAGCTATAGAGACAGACTTTTTGAAGCTTTAAGTGACAAGTGGGTGGAAACTGATACGTTAGATTGTGCAAATGACGACAAACATGTTAAGGGCTCAACTTATTGCCTAATTTATACACATTTTTGATCTGAATAATACCTACCCTTAAAAGGCCTTTTTGTTTTTCAGTTTTTATTGTTCTACTAATAATTGTAAAATTATAAAAGTAGCAGTGTATTTGTTGGTTGGTTTGTCAGTTTGTTTGTTAGAGCGGATCGACGTAATTTTTGCATAGAGTTAGTTAAGGGGCCGGGGAATTACGTAGGATAGTTTTTATCCCGGAAAAGTTAACAGTTCCTGAAGGCACCGCGGTTTCATATAATTTGAGTCATGCCGTCATGTCAACTGAAAGTTAAACATTCATTGGAAAAAACATTACTCAATACCTAATTTATTGCAAATTATAAAGTTTACATACAGATCTAAGGTAGCATGTTCAAAGTATAATAATGCACATAATGCCCCTGGTTGGGAATGAGATTTTCACGAATTGTAACATTCCTTTGATTATTTGAAACTAGTATAACAAATTAAAACAAATAAGTACTTTTCAAGTTATGGCAGGACTAACTTGTGTGAAAACTAGGCGTTGTGTTGCCACCTTAACAATTAATATATCTGGTACGTAGGTACTTAATAAGTAAATAATTAGAGACATCATCTATGTCGGGTTAATAATACAATTCGTAACTAATAATGCGTAACGCAAGTCTCATTAGATATTAATAGCGTGGGTGCCTCCATTTCGCTGCTGTTTCGCATACACGTCGTACACCAGCAAACAATATCAAACATCCAATATTGTCTTAAACATATTACGCGAGACTGAAGCTCAAAATCAATATAATCATGTTTAACTAGCTGTGAGTGAACCTAATTTACTTGGATTTGCCGTACATTAGTCCCATTGGAACGTAGCCTAAGGCGATGCCTCCCTTACCTTACATTGCTGTAAACATGTGAGAATGTACAGTAAATTTCCCTGCACCTAAATATTAGACGCTCCCCTCAGCTATGAGCGTCACGATGGCTTTTTATTAAGATTTAATTAAGTTCTCGGTTAGTCGCGTGCGTGGAGATTACGTAAAATCCGTTGATACTTAAGCTGAGGCTTCATATTGTACGGTAATAGAAAGCCGTATTATGTGCTTTAACCCTAATAGTATGTTATCGAGCATCTTATGTTTTATTCAGAAGAGATTAGCGCCGAGCCCAGCGTGCCTTCTAGGATTTTTTTAACGTTTATATCGCTAGCAGATACCGATATTCAAAGAAACTACGTACTTATTCTTTGAAAGTATTTCTGTATTAAGCTCAGCGGGGTTCTTACCTCAATTCTTGCGTGAAACAAATTCATTAAAATGTCTGATGTTGATTGATTAATACTAGAATTAATTTCGGGGGCGTTTTCGCTCGCCATTCCAATTTATTTGTTTTGAGAAAAGATATACTGAATGAGCAATTTGATGGAAAGTTACTGTTTAATTATTAAATAAACCGAGGAAGGTTTATTTTTTCAAGAAAATGTTATAATATTGATTTGTAGGTACAATGCCGTTTTAATAGCCAATTATTATAAATGCTAGCTAGCTTTCAAGGCAATTAGCCTCGAACACGTTAAAGTAGGGTAAATTGGTTAATGCAATAATGCATTATAACTTAAACTAAAATGTACTACTGGAAGCTGGGATTTTACTATCTAAACTGATGTAAGAGGTAAATTTGTATTATCTCTGACCTACTTTAAAATGTACTTTTTCGGGTTAATAGGCATGATGACTAATATTTTTTTATTACCTCATAATAAAGCTGATCATAAATAGAGCACATCAACAAAAACAAAATTAAAGTTAGTTCAAAAATAAATAAGATATAAGCATTTTAATTTAATTTAATTACATGCTAGACAGAGAGCGCACTATACTGAGCCGTGACGTCACGGCTCAGGAGCGCCATACAAATGCTATACTAACACACGTTTTGCGAGAAAAGGATAGAACATCCCCTCTCCATCCCCACCTAAAACTTTAAATACTCATATCTCAGAGATTTATCAGCCAATTCAAATTATTTTTTCAGTTTGTGTAATGTATTTACTTATATTTATCGCTAACCCTGTTATTTGTAATAAATTAAACATTAGGAATCATGCCTATTTACTTTACATTAAACACATAATGGCAAGAAAAAGAACATATTTTATAATAGGAAAAACTAATTATAACCTAAAATTATTAAAAAGCAATATCAATGATAATTATATAAATTAACAATAAACTATTTGAACTAAAATCTAACAAACCGCTAATTTATCATTATCAAGCTATCTTGTCCCTACTGCTGGGACACAGGCCTTTTCTGAGAGAGAGAGAGAGAGAGAGAGAGGGTAGGCTTTAACTCAACATGCTGGCCCAGTGCATTTTGGTGAATGTTATAATATGATATAGTATTATTTATTATGTCTTTTGAAAAGTTTTTGAGGTTCTTGGACATATCGTTTTCCCCTCGATGTTTTCTTTCATCGTTTGTTGAGCGATGGCGTCGAAACTGCACATAATTTATTTGGGTACTAAATAAGTCAATGGTGCAGGGCCGAGGACCAAACCAGGTGCCATCAGATTGTAAAGCGCATAAGCTACAGCTCGGCCATCAATGCTCTATTTACCAGTTAGGCATTGGCAGCTAGTTTTTAATTAGCATATCAAATAATTTATTCAATAACTATTGTTTACATTATAATTGTATTTTCCAAAACCGCATTAAAACGAAATTATTTAAATGTAGGTCACATTTCACACAACGCTGAGTTGGGGCTGGCTTGTGACAGAAACAATTCATTTTGTTGTTTTAACTCCGTGTTATATTTATATTGTTTTTGTTACAAATAAATCAATATTTTTCTTTCTTTCTATTCTGGCAAACAAAACCTAGTTGCGGTCTGCGTTCAGTTTAGTCGTGACGACGTACCCTAGACATGAAATTGCCTTTTAATTTCCACGTAAAGCGTAACAATATAGGCAAACGAATTAAAAGTAATGACTGTCTGGTAATATTTTATAGAATTCCTTTTGTAATAAAAGGACGGCGCAGTCCGGTCGAGCGGCTCGAATCGACTCTCGCTTGACGGGCAGCTGCAGAATGAAATTATGAGCATTTTTATTTCCCGGCGCGATGGTCGCAGCCTACACCTGCCCGGCCCAACCGCGATTGACACCTACCCCATTATTCCCGGACGATCCTCGCATGCTTCTAAAAAATCCCAACAATAGATTCCCGATCGCAGCCGCATGAGAACTTATTATTAGCCCCTTTATAAGGTGGGCCATTCATTTTTATACATCTTCATACAATCCTGACCATTAGCCGAGGCGTGTGGGCAGTGGGCTCGCAGCTAAATAAAACTATTGTTGCCCCTAACAATTCATCCAAGTGAACATCTTCATGAGAGACTCGACTCGGGTCTATTGTTACCAGCTATGTCTCGCTTGCCCCGTAGCGACAATTTAGAAGGGAATTTATTGCCAATTTCAGGAAATGTTTACCGAAAGTGAGTGAATGGTAGGCGACTGAATCACTTATTGTAATGAAATAAAGGAGCCAGATTGAAAGCGTCCGATGAAAGCCGACGTCGGCACAGAATACTGTTTGATGATAATGATTTATGGCGACAAAATCACGATGCGACTTCGGCGTTAATGCACGGAAAGATAAATGTGTCGACAGTTTCTTTGCGGAGGTCGTGAAAAATAGATGTCTTCATTAAAATACAATAGACGACATTTTTATATTGCCTTTTTAAAGGATCGAACCTAAACAAACACGTAAAGAATAAAATGGGAGCGAAGCAAAGTCCCCGGCTGTGAGATTTTTTTGATTCGAAACATCAAACCTCATAACTGGAGTCGACCGCAGGTGT
Source organism: Agriopis aurantiaria (assembly GCA_914767915.1). Lineage (NCBI taxonomy): Eukaryota > Metazoa > Arthropoda > Insecta > Lepidoptera > Geometridae > Agriopis > Agriopis aurantiaria. Next base: position 6,596,128 of record OU611983.1, on the reverse strand, counting down.
GAACAAAAACGTGCAACCGCAAGCGCGCCGAACTAACCGCAGTCTCGTTCGCGGAGTAATCATACATACTATTCTATATTTAGTTCGAGACTGGATTAGTGAGCAAGCTGCAAGGTGTCTTGACACCACACGCGACACATAATACGCGTCTTACAACTAAATTGCTACGTTACAAACGACTTCCAAGAAAAATCGCCAGAGTCGAGCACGCAGCTTAATTAATACATTGTATCCGAAACGTAGATGGTCATTACCCGACAGAGAAAGATTAAATAGGACCACGAAATTGTCTCGTGTCCAAGGTACTGTGTTAATGATTCAGAAGCGTCGCATCGTCGCCTTATTCGGGGGCGAAACTCAACCTTCCGGTTATGAGGCGGATTGCGCCTTGCGAGGACGAGCGACTTCGTTAGCCAAGGCTCCCGTAATGACTCGCTTAATTCGAGATAATTACGCTCCCAGCAAATGCAAACGTGGGCCAGAGAATTTATTGAAACTAGTCGTTGCCGAGACGGGACGTGCTCCGCGATATTTCCTTTCGTGTAGATATTACTCAAAGGGACTTAGAGTAGGCAGCGTTTACGTCCCCTTAATAGGACATCGTAAATCAGCCGCCAGCTATAAAATCTCGGCTAAATAGTGGCTTTATTCGATTTTAAACGCAGCCCTCAATTTGTATGCACAAAATGATAGAGCCACTTCCTTTCACGAAGTTAAATATCCGCTCATGTTTTAATAAACAACATTTCTACAAAATCACGTGCGCATCAGTCATCCTGTCCAAAATCGCTTCTCTTTAATCAGAAATGAGCGAAGCGGTTAATATTTGCGACTGGGTCGTCGCGGCACGACTGAAGACATCCTGCCATTTTAATATTCCTCTCTTTACGAACTGGCTCTTTATGCGAAACTTTTCCCCTTTAGGGTATTCAACTTATTGTTTTTTTCTGTGTGTCGTTTAGACATTCTGTCTGTCAGTTTGGAATAATTCAGATTAAATACACCTACCGCGTCGTGGCCGCCCTGTGAATGCTAAGGAGCGGCGCCGTTCGCTCTCAGAATTGAGAACGAGTGCGGCTGATGTTTTGTTTTAATAAACTCACATATTTGCCTTCAAAGTAAGAGCTTTTATTTGATTTATTCTCTCCGAACGAGTTCCAGTTTAACGATGTGGGGTTGGCATTGGTTTGGTTACGGGCAAAAAGCGAAGCTCACTTTAATTTCAGAGCTTTCAGTGGAACAGCCGTTTAATAACCTTTACAGATACAAAACATTGAGTGCTCACTCATTCATTAGATGATTACAATTCATTTTTATTACGCAAAAGTAGTGCTTAATGACACAGGTAAGATTCTTCGACCAAAATAAAATGAATGGACATGCCCAGTAGAAGCGCATTTTTGAAGATAACAAAATGAGCGCCGGCTCTCATTTCGTTTAAGTCGGTCTCTAGCCGTAGGAAGTGCAACACGGGTCTATTGTTACGCGATAATGAAACATCTGACAAAATTATGCATTCATATGCTTTCCCGAAGTGTAAATACACAAATAAAACCGGGATCTATTTTTAGTAACAAATATACTGTACATTTTTATAATTAGGTGTTGAAGTATATGTGCGACGGTTTTGACTCGTTTTTACTGAGCAATTTCAATGGTTAGGGCCCGTCCTTCATTTTATTTTAGTCGAAGGTAAGATTCAAAATAGGTAAGGTGAAAAGACAAGAAAAGCCGTCACTTTATCACGGACTACCTATTCTAAACTATGAAATACGTCCGCGTTATTGCTCTTGAGAAATATTACGTCTAGACCGGCGAGAATGTTCTTTGAGAAAAACGAATGCACTGATCCAAAGCTATGCACCGAGCTTAGTGCGCGGTCCGGCCTATTGTTAGCGTGTTTCACCGCTGTAAATTCTCAGCAAACTACCGCCTATCGCATCTATCTCCTTTCTGTAATTACTCCGTGATAATTACACCATAAATATTTTCAGCTTTCCCATGTACAAAAACACTTCATCGCTAATATTTATAGAAATCACTAATTCTAAACCTCGACAAATTAATCGGCCGTCATCATAATTTTACTGTCGTTTTTGTTATCATTTTATCGGCTATCGAAATTGCGACTATCACGCTAGTGACTACGCTCGATCGTGACAAGCGAGAATTATTATTATTTTTTGGATCCCAGTGACCGCAACGCGATGTATCGTACGGAATGGTAGTGCGCGTCCCTCTGGCAACATTTATTTTAATCTAGTCCTCTTTCACTTTGTTGCGGGACGTTAAGCCCGAATTCATTCTTTATTTATAGTTTTACACCTGCAAAGCCTTACGATTCCAGCATTCCTGGCAAATAAACCTCACCTCGTGAATTATTTAGGTATTGATTGTGCCACACCGAGACGTTTATGATTAAGTAATTATACTTCTGTGAAGTCGTGTGCCAGTAAGTTTGAGGCGGTATTTAATTAAGATATATTGTGTACAACCGAGGCGTGACTTTGCTTTTAAAAACTGGATCCCGTTTCACATTCCCATTAAGCATGCGCGTTGCCTTCCGTAATTTAGATAATGTATCTTCATTATTGTTAGATAGGTAGCGTATATTAGTTTCACACAAACTTCAGACAGGGAGCTACACCTCCGCATAATTTATCATCTACGAAACTGATCGTATCTTTTGTATCTGAGCTTCCTATAGTATAAAAGCTATATTTTATAAACTTCTCGCTTTGATATTATTCTTTAGTATAATCACAGTACTTTAATAGTTCAATTCGTATTTTCAAAGCCGTTAAAATAGATCTAACCGCACAAAAAATCTATCGTAAACAAAAAGCTTGGGAACGAAATTGTAGGCAAATGTTTAGATGATAAAAAACAGGCCGTTATTCTGTGAATGGAGGATTTAGATTCGGTCTTTATTGATTCGATGTTGTGATATCGCGATATCTATTAATTCGAAACAACAATGGTAAAGCCTGCGAGCGCGCCATGTTCTCATCTCGCACTCAGCAGCTCTATATTGTTGATTATAATTGATTTTTATTCGTAAAAAAGATTGTACGATTTGCTATAAGCTCAACACGAAACGAAGTTAAATATAGAGACGGCAAAATCCAATATAAACTCTAAAGTAAACACCGCGAAAGACGGCCGAGACGAGCCGTAGACAGAAGAAAAACAAAACTCTAAAAACGATCAATGCTACAAAAGGGCGAACTCTGCGAAAATCAAAATTGTAAAGAAAAAGGGATGAAAAATCTACCATAAATTACACCTGTTCCGATGAAATATAAAGCGGAGATATTGTTTTAAGAGCAAGTCCCGGGCGAGTGATTACGGGTCGGCAGCTAACCCAGACTTGAAATTCCGATAGTTTTTGCGCCGGTAAAAACTGATATTCCGTTCGGCCGCGTTCTGTCCGCCGTATATTGAGTTAATGTCGGCCGTGATTGTGAGCCTGTCCCTTTTAAACAGAGGAGAGTGAGCGAGATGAAGCTTTGTTTCAACGGGGTTGGTTCGAATCGCATTTTATGGTAAGTTGGCGGGCCGGCAGCGGCAGGTGTACCGATGCACCTGCGGCGTGGCCAAGCGAGATCGCATCGCAAGGACGTCGAACCCGCTCTCAGTTCTTGTAAAGACGAGAATCTCAACATAGATAACGCACTCCACATAATTCTGAGCAGAATGCTACATAAATTAGCTAATGATGTGTGGTGAAGGAACGAGAGCGGGATAAGGGCCCCGCAAACGCTTTACATTGCCTGATACGCGGCCGCGATAATGAAAATCGCGTCTGCGGTGTCCGTGTTGTCGAGAGAAATGCAAAATTGTATCTGTCCGAAGGTATCGCAATGGATAAATGGTGTTGGTTTAAGGTAGGCGAGATCCAGAATGTGATTGTATGGGCCATGTTCGCTCCTATTTATAACATTACAAAGATAAGTGGGTTTGATAAAATGTAAAATGTTACTACGTTCTGCGTGGAAAGAACATTTCTTAGCGAGCTTTTATTGTTTTAATCTTGAATTATAAAGTTATGTGCAAGTTTGAATATACCTCGTTAAAACATTGCATTGAATTTCATTCTTGAAAACAATGTTTTGCCTTTCAAGTTGTGAAGTGTAAAGCTGTAAGAACTTTTATACCTACTTTGCTCCTACATTTATGTAGGTAGTTATTATGAAGTCTGTTACGGACAAGTTTCTTTCTTTAAAAAAATTCAACTTGACAATGGTGTTTTAGATTAATCATATTAATGTTACAAACCTACATCAAACAAAAATGATGTACCTACTTAACCTCATTTTCATTCTAAAAGTATTATTAAATGTTAAAGATGCGGTCATAATGTTTGTTTCAACCACACACTCCTATAAAGGAGCCAATGACGTCATAATTAGAAAATCTTTGAAAGGAGCATGCAGTTGCCATCTTGTATTTATGATATCGTCAACTACATAGTGACCATCCTCAAACTTAGAGAATACCTCATTTATCAAAATTTGTTGAGGTGTATAAGGGTTAGTTAGAAATGTTATCTATACTAATATTATAAAGAGGAAAGATTTGATTGATTGTTTGTTTGTTTGTTTGCATTGAATAGGATCCGAAACTACTGAACCGATTTGAAAAATTCTTTCACTGTGGGGAAGCTACACTATCCCCGGGTAACATTGGCTATATTATATTTTCAATAAAAATAGGGATCCTTACTAAAACTCCAATAATGTAACCCAAGGTGTAAAAAAATAAGATTTACAATTTTAACTTTGCGTGTTTTACAGTTCTAAGACAGGACAACGTCTGTCAGGTCAGCTAGTACATTATATACACGTTCCCAACACGTTCCTGTTCTTTTGGTTTTGCATTGCTCGGTAAAGAGGTACGCTTTGCTAACTCAATGTAAACCTTTTTACATTGTAACAAAAAGGTAGGTAGGTATATAATTATAATGACTCAATACTTTTAGCTAATAAAATCATAAACTACAAAGTGTGGTAGGTCAACAATACCACCACGTCGTAAAGGTACAAGAAAAGTTCTTTCACGCACACCATTCCCTCTTTAAGTCGAGCAACATTCTTTACGTGAGAAAGTGTTACAATTGTAGCTTCGAAAGGATTTTTTTAGGTATTTTCTCTTTGTTTACATTAACACATGGGTCTAGGCCGGACATTTAAGGGGCTTTTTTAAGTATAAAATACAATTATTATATAGGATATGTGTGAAAGGGAATTATGAAACTACTAGCTGCGCCCCGCAGTTTCACCCGCATAGTGATGAAAAATGGTAATGGTAATGATGATGATGATGAAAAGTAGCCCCTCTCTCTCTCTCTGACCCTTGAACTATATAATCAGGTCGATCCGTTGCTCTGTTGAAAGAGGAAGAAACAAACCAACAAACACACTTTCGCATTTATAATATTAAGTATGATTGTACAGTATAAGTTTTTTTTTTTCTGTGATTGATTGATTAAATAAATAAAATAAATAAATAAATAAATAAATAATATTCGGGACATTTTTGCACACACGGTCATCTGACCCCAAACTAAGCAAAGCTTGTGATATGGCTGCCAGAGACTGATATACATACATATATAGTTTTAAATACATACTTAAATAGATATTAACAACCAGATATAGAACAAACACAAATGTTCATCACACAAATGTTTGTCCTACGTGGGAATCGAACCCACGCCCTCAGGCTCAGAAGGTAGGTTCACTACCAACTGGACCAACGGGCTATCTAATTGATTGATTGATTGATTAACTCTTTATTGTTCACACCATGAAATTCTGTGCTATTAGGTATAATGAATTCTTGATGGTGCTGAGCTGGTCTATGGTATGAGGTACGGCACCTGCGAGTTCTGCCTCATTTCAAGATATTGTGGCTGGTGATTATTTGCCACCCTACAAATGGGCCCCCCATAAAGGCTGCCGTATATATGTATTGGCGCCGAACGGGCAACATTGGCATGGGTGGCTTAGGGTGTCGAGAGTAGGTGATTGTGCCCTTTAACACTTCCACCCTGGAGCTTAGGTTCTCTTTGTAATTATTAGCTACATACCTATAATCTACAAATCTTGTTTTCACCTTCGACCAAAATGAAATGAATGGACGGGCCCAGAAGAAGCGCTTTTTGAAGATTACAAAATGAGCACCGGCGCTCACTTCGTTTCAGTCGGTGTCTAGCCGTAGGAAGTGTGACACGAGTCTATTATTACATGATAACGAAACATCTGACAAAATTATGCCCTTTTGTGCTTTCCCGAATTGTAAATAAACAACAAAAACCCGTTATCTATTTTTTGTAACAAATGCATTGTACATGGTTATAATATAATAGGTGTCGAAGTATATTATGTCGGACGATTTTGACTCGTATTTACTGAGTATTGGTTATGGCCCGTCCATTCATTTTATTTGGGTCGAAGGTTTTCACAATACACTTCAAAATCAGTATCTTCATTTAATTCACCACTTGTTAAGTTAATATATACCAAATCGTTGCAGAAACTTATTACAAAATGTCTGCAAAGTTTTATAAGTGTACATTGGGTACTCTTCTATCATTGGAAAAGTTGTAGGCAAACGCTTCGACTTTGAATCAACGCACTAAGTAAACTTTAAGTTTTGATAAGAGCTAAACATTAATTAAGTGCAAGAACAATGGTAAGATAAACAATACGAGTATACCTACTAGGTACATAAGTACGTAGATATCTCATCCACAAGTTTGGTAGGTACTTAAATGTATTGCAAAAACTAGACCACATTGATTGTAAGCTTAAAGAGAGAAGTCGTATTTTTTTTAAATTGTCTATATATATGTAAGTATTTTGATTATAGGTAGGTACATGCTTGTGAGGTGATTTATTGAAAGCATGTCTATGTTATGTTTTGTTATATCTTGTGCCTGGTAATGCAACAATGTTAATGGTAACATAACGACAATTCATTGTACCTACTGCCTATTGAATCTCAATATTATAATTTCCACACAGTGAAATACCGTACCTACTGCGTTCCAAAACACAAATCAAAGACGTTAGGTACCCAAAAAGCCACCATTTAAAATATGACTGGGCTGTACAGTGCACATGTCTGCCATATGTCAAATGATCTATGAGTGAAAATCACCACTCAGGCCCAGATCGAAAATGACATCCCGGCAGACCAAGAAAGAGATAGCGGGTGGAATGTGACTCATAACACTAAATACTGGCAACTAATAGCAATAAAATTACAATTACAATTTTCAAGTTGAAGTGGCAATGGGCAGGCCACATCGCTCGAAGAACTGATAACCGATGGGGAAGAAAGGTTCTTGAGTGGAGACCACGAACCGGAAGACGACATCGTAAGAGTCGCGGGCATCCAGTGGATGCGGATGTTGAGCTGTCGTTCAGTGTAGAGGTCTAAGGAGGAGGCTTATATTCAGCAGTTAAAGTTTTCTGGCTGATGATGAACCAATAGAATTAGATAGAGATAAATGAAAATGGGATAGGGAAGCCTTTGTCTTGCAGTTGGTCAAAATAGGCTCAAATAATAATATAATAGTTATTTGCAAATATCGGACAGTACCTAGTACTTAATTACATTGTTATCTTATGTTAGGCGTAATTTACTTGACCGAACAAAGAGAGATTCAGATTCTAATGGCTAATGGGATAAGTCGGCATTTCGACGTGCATGGTTTGTTCGACAATAACTAGCGTATCGTTGATCCAATCTTCATGAAACTTTGTAAGCAAGTAGTTCATTACAATACAATTTTAAACTAAAGATTTATGGGTCACGACGTCACAAATCGAGACGAAATTCTAGTTATTCATATTCAAAAGCTTACCGATTGGTGATTTTTTTCGTGAATTTTGGTCGTGACCGTTCAGTGGGATTACCTGAAATATAATTTAATTTATTTAAAACATAATATATAATACGGCGAAAAAAGAGTTACACGAACGGTAGATGCCTTTAAAATGGATTTAAATTAAAAGCTGTTACGGTTGTTCACTAAAGTTATATGATTATTTACGCGATATTTACCGTGGTAAGGTTGTGGAATGAGCTCCCGATATTTCGGCGCACCTTGGCAAAGATTTTGAAAGAAAAAAATCTTTGCATCTTATACTCAGCTGAAGTTTTCTGTAGCTCTATGTACAGGTAGACGGACACACACGTTATACTTATAACACCACTATTTGCGTCAGGGGTTAAAACCCAAGCAAAAGTGATCCGAGTTGACGGTTTTCATTCGGCTTTTTACAATTTTATTGCAGCAGTCAGAGCTAAAAATATTGCAATAATATAAGCAACACAATATTATATGTAGTTGTACAAGCTAAAAAGGTACGATAACAAAACTATACTATACATAATTATAGTGTTCACTGTATGTGTACAATAAATGTATAGGTACATATAGTGTACATTGTGCGTGTAAAATACAATTATACACTCTTTATGTATACTATGTTAACGTTGTTAATTCAGAACATTCACAATATTCTACAAAAACTTTTGTCATTAAAAATCTAAAAATTAAATTCCTACGTACCTGACAAACAGTAGTAGCTAATTAAGTAAGTTTTTTTAAATAAAATTGTTTAATAAATTCAATCGTTGAAAGCACCACATAACCTTTTAATTATCTTACCGGTATTCAGTTGTTAACCGGCAACCGGTACATATAAATCCGGTACTGTTCGGTATATCCGGCGATCGGAAGAGGCGAGTTTCGTCCGGATATTGAATATTGATCGCACACCCTTAACTGTGATGTATCGTCGAAGCTGGCCCTTAGGGTAAAGGGATATTTAGCAATCATTCAATTGTGGTGTGGCAAAAAAACAAAAACCGGTTTTGGCGCGGAGAGCAAATGATGTAAAGGGGCCTATTGTTTAAAGGTTGAGATTTTTTCCGGTATTATTTCTGAAGAGTTGATTTAAATTTGTGGGAGAATTGATGGAAATCCACAAATCCTACTTTGCTTATCTATAACCTGTTGCAAGTAGAATCAGTGCTTCAACTTAATACAGTTTGATCTTCGTCGCCTTGGCAGTAGTACGTCAGACGTTAGTACAAAAATGACAATTTGCGCCACAGTAAAAACCCTTCGAAAGCAATTGGACATGCTAATGGAGATAGATTACCAATAAATTACTCTCGCGAGTATAAAATACATGTAAAAAATGTAACATGCTGGAGGCCTCTAACCTGGTAAAGACTTGAGCGGAAATCACATAATAAAAATTGTCAGTAGGTTCACGTTTCTAACCTATCCAGCAAACAGCGTGTTATTTTGAAATGGAATGAACTTTCTACTCCAAAACAAAGCAACCAAGGAGGTAACTCATCAAGTTTAAAAAAAAAAAAATTGTTGTTCACCATTCTGGAATTTAGAATTGTTGATTTAATTGGACAAAATGAGTGTGTGCGTGTGATGAACATTTTGACGCCACCTAAAATCTCAGAAAATGCATTTTCAATATTCTCCTTTCCAAAACATAGTATACTAGTTTCATTAGATCAAAATACCTATCTGTTACGTCGTTAAAGCATGAATTTCTGTTATAAACTATTAAAGTATAGTTTTGTAAGTACGAACAAGCTCGACCTATGCCTGTGTCGAAATAAGTTATTCAGACCCGCCGGTGTTCAAGCCCCTATGTACGTGAGATGTATGCGAACGACGTATATAGGACAAGTTTGTGGCACCCAGCTTGTGTTTTTCTATAAATATTTTATTTGTAATGATGTGGCGTTGGGCAAGATGCAGACTGCACCTGGCTATGGACCCTTGATTAGATGGCGACGGGATGCCAATGGAATTAATCGTATTTACCCTTTATAAGCTGAGTTGAAATCCGTATTCTTGTAATGTGGGTTATATCGTAGTTATTAAATTTGTTGGTTATGGTAAGAATTTAATTAATATGTTTCATCATGATGCCTTAAGTAGAATGCAGTTCATTCATTTTTGTTTCCTCAAAAAACTAAATTATGTAACTTGGTTAACTTAATTTGTAAGTTGATTATGAATAAGTATATTTTAATGTTTAAAGGTTTTTATAATGCAATTATAAGAGGTTGGGTCGTAATGTACTAGAAGCATAATTTATTTTTATTGTTTAAAAACAAATAAATCACGCTTATCTAATGAAATAAAGAGTTCTGCTATCCACCTCTCAGCTCCACCATCAGATCCTTATTAATGAATGTAATGTATGAGACTTATTAAAACAAACCAAAACCAAACTCGAGGGGTTTACTACTACATCATCAGATTAATTCAATGGTGCCAAATTATTGAAACTTGCAAAGTGTATGAATTAATTATTTTAAATCCATTAGAAATCTAGTCTAACGACGACTTCCAAAATTAGTGAACCTAACTCCATGGAATACACTCAAAGAACTAACGCCCGGCGAAGAGTTGAACCCATGACTTCTTGGTTATGAAGCTGATGTGCTACCATTAAGCTAAACTGGTGACGACCAGTTTAGCTTAATGGTAGCACCAAATAGTAGGTATCTTTCCTAAATAGTTTTTGTACCTTTGTAGTTGACAGTTGTTTACACCAAAGGGCTTGAAATGTAAATTCTCTAGTGAGCACTTACAAAATGGGACATGGTAAAGTTTTCTCCAATTAAATAATTAAAACACCCCAAGGTACACCCAAACTCACACACCTGACACGGAAAACCTACCGTTTCAAACGTGAAATGTAAAATATCAAGTGTTCCCAAACCGCGACACTCGGCTACTCGAAAAGTAAAATGTTTATGAATGTAAGAAGAAAGTTTGTCGAAAGTTCGAGCACAGTCGGGACTGGGGGATAACATGAGAACTGCGTTAGGTCAACCGCCTTCCACCGGCCGATAATGGAATAAAATTGTGGACCTTTCATGGGGATTAAATTCAGATCGGAGGAATAATCCTATCAGTCAATAAGTGGGAAAGCGCCGCCGATTAGAACTTTAGGATAGTCACTTAGCCAGATATTAGATAGTTGAATCATCATCAGCCATAAGACATCCACTGCTGAACATAGGCCCTTAGAATGCCACAGCCGACAGAAACGACAGCCTGCCATCTGCATCTAGTGGATGCCCGCAACTCTTACGATGTCGTCGGTCCATCTAATGGGAGCTGCGTCTTCCGGTTCATGGTCTCCATTCAAGAACCTTACTTCCCATCGGTTTTCAGTAAATACGAGAATATAGCAGATTAAATCTAGTAACTATATATAGATGTTTATTGTTCTTCAGATTTAAAATCTCGTATGTAGAGCTATCACTGTTATCAGAAAGGAAACAGTAGGTTGCAGTGCATTCTACCTGTCATGTGTTACGGCACCGAAACATGGATACATACAGTTGAATCGCTCCACAAGCTATGTTGAGAGCTTATTCGGCGTTTCTCTAAGGGGTCAGATATGGAACGAAGCAATCCACCAGAGAACGAAAGTAACTGACTTCAGCGTATCAGCAAGCTAAAGTGCCGGTCATATCTATCGCAGAAACAATAACCGATGGGAAAGAAGTATTCTATAGTAGAAGCTACGAATCGGCAAACGTAGCGTAGGACGCCTTGAAACTCGAAAGAGTGACGGTGTACGTAAGACAATGGATGGAAGCAAAAAAGCTGAAGATCGGTTGGCAAATCTGAGAGGCATACCTTGGGTAAATCAATAGTACCACTAGCAGTACCAACAGTGGACTGAGGTGGGCTAGTAATTCGATTTTGATGGTGATAATGATGATTATTGGCTGATATTAAACTATAGTTTGTAACATCTTTTTTTTTTATAAAATTACAATTTTTTTGCTCAAACATCATCGCAATACCAACGTATTAAAATTCGAATCTTAAAAAATTGTATCTATATAAACAATTTTCTGAATATGGACGCGTAGGTGTTACGTGAGAAAATTCCAAGATCTAAAAGCAATATATCAAACATACCCGTGTGCAATCTAGAACAGCTTTGTATAAATCAAATCGTTATTAAATGACGGCAACCTGTGATTATTCCACGAAAAAAGAACGTTAAGAGGTGATCCACGCAAATGTAGCTCCGGGCAATGAGTCATAGATAACTTCGGAGCTGTAATGAAAAAAAGCTACGATTTTGACGTTCCAATTAATGGAAAAAATATAAATAATTGGTAGCGATGTGTACCAAAATATAAGGCTATTTATTTTAACCACACCTGGTGGTTATGGCCTGAGGGGCAATTGAGCTAGTTTGCTCCAGTTCCGAGTGTTATTCTTTTGGGCACAGCGCAGCGTACGAATAATATTCAAATTTTGTGTTGATAATGTGCTAGTTAATAAACCATTTAGTTTGTGCTAGAATCAAATTTATTGTGCATATTGTCGCATGTCTAACGCGAAAAGTGTACATACTAAGATCAAAGGGGTTCGTTATAGTCATCATTATGAACAACTTTTACTATGGGACCAACCCTGAAATCGCGGAAAATATATAAACTGTTCCATACATTTTAACTGTTTTCTTTGGAACATCTGATATTACTTTCGTGATTTCAGGGTTGGTCCCGTAGTAAAGATGTCCATAATTATGAGTACAAATACCTCTTTTCAGCTAAGCATGTCCTTTCTTTATAACCCTGTATATCCTGAACCTCTTTGAACAATTTATATAGACTTAGCTTACTTTAGAGTCTGTTGTGCTTTAGGCCATAAAAAGCAATTTTAGTCCCCTTACATAGGGCATAAACAAGAACTTTAGGAGCATGAGAAGTGAAAACATAATTTTCAAGTTAAATGTAGCGTAATAAGTACTCTTTAAGAACGGTAGTGGCAATTTTATGTTTATAAATCTCAAAGAGACTTCTCATTTTCACAAATTCAAATGAACTTCACCTTGAAGCCAAGTTATTTGGAAACGTTGGGATTCAAAATACTGAGTAACCGAGTAATAATCGTTTCAATCAATTTGTTGAGTTATATTTTCTACATCGAAACACGTTTCCAAATGATTTCGAATTTACCACGAAATTTTATTGTAGCCTAATTGGACTGATATTGGTGCCTATAAATTTGTTGATGAAGCACGAACAAAATTGTACTTAAATTATGGTTTTAATTACGGACGGATAAACTTTGATTTCATAAGACTTTTTAGACTATAGACGCATGTTGAAAACAGTCCTGAAAATGTAGTAGAAAGAAAGATACAAAATAAATTGATTACTACAAAAAACTTATATCTAAAGGATACAATCAGCGTATGTAGTCTGTATATACTTATGTTAGGTGCATTCGGATAGCCCCTTGGTGGCAAAAATAACTGTTACAAACGCCAATAATGATCACATGTAGCGTTCGTTTTGGGAATGTGTGTGCAAAAGTGGCATTATTAACTGTTTTCGCTTGCCGTTCGGATAGGTCGAAAACAGCTAAAAATGCCATCGTAATCTGCCACTTTTGACCCACCTCGCGACATGGGATCGTTGTGATCGTTTTTTGACATTAAGATTTTGACGTTTGTTTTTCGCGGTGTTTTGGTGTTTTGTTTGCGCGCGACTGTCAGTTTCTCGTTTTACAACAAATCTACGGTCAACTACGGATTGTATTCTCTTTGAACTACTGTGTTTGACGTCATCGCTGGTGACTGTAGCGTTCGTTTAGGATAGGGATCAAACACAGATATACACAACCAGATCGGCAATATATTTTAGTGAAAGAGACAACTTGATATGGCTCAGCACAAGTACGAAAAGGACATAAATAGATTTTGTTGTCCTTATCGGCGTGACCTCTTTTTGGTACCTCAAGTGTCAAAATCTGTAATAATCAGTGACAAACAAAACGGGTCTGAATTATATTTATTGCCTTTTTTTGGTGATTAAATGTGATAAATGCATGTTTCCTCTGAGAAATAATTGTAAAAGATATTTTACAATGGTTGGTTGTAGCATTTTGGGCTGCAAGAAGCGCAGTGAGCGAAAATACGATGAAATATCATTTCACACGTAAGTAAACATATAAAGCTTGTAACGATCACCTAAATAAATTCAGAATATCAATTCGCAAATATTTTATTCATAATTAGTCAGTTTTTAGGTCGATTTGTGGTCTAATTCTATGAATTTTATCAAATTATTCACTTAGAAAATAAATTATGAATGTTGCCAGTTTATGAAAGAAATTACCCACCGCAACTAACATAAATTATTCGTTCTGCAGGTTTCCAACTGATCCTGTCACATTGCTGAAAAAAGCTGGCACATTACAAGAAGTGCAAAATACCGACCCTTTTATGCCCATATGAATATGGTGAATGTTAATATTAAATATATATTAATGAGGCCACAGTTATGAAGCTGGAAAAGCAAAAGGCGATTTCGGCGAACCGATTCAAAAAGCTACGCGCTGTTCGTGAAATTTGTACTGTAAACATTAAAGAGTCTATTTATCTAATTATTTGGAATGTTATACATAATTCCATTCATGAAAAAACTAAACTGACCAAGCGCGAGTCGGGCTCGCGCGCTGAGAGTTCTTTACAATCACAAAATACAAAAAGTTGTGCAAAAAGACAACATCACGCCCAGGCTGTCACCCATCCAAGTACCGACCGCGCCCGACGTTGCTTAGCTTAGTGGTAAACAGAAATTTGTCACTGACTCGCACTTGGCCAGCGTTTATTATTTGTTGTTTGACTTATGTTCACTATAATCCGCTAAATTTGACGCTTGTACGGATTACCGTTTTTACACTAGAACAAATCCAAAAATACGTTTAACGTTTGTTTCATGAGGGACCCCCGTTCCGTTTTAACTCTGACCTTTTTATTATATTTTATTAATTATAAAAAATTATGCTATGGTTACTTTACAACCTTTTTTCTAGTACTATATTCTAATCCTAACAAATAATTATAATAAAAACGCAAGTAACTTTCTGTCTGTTTTTACGAGGAAACGGCTAAGTCATGGTATAATAATATACTCCGCCAGGTATAGCAATTCGAGAATTTTTTTTTACGTAGGCGTCCCGCAATGATGTCATGATGTCAATTTACAACAGGTTCGAGAGAGATGACGATACACCACGTAACAGCTGATTGAATAAAGTGGCAACTGGACAGTGACGTCATTGCGGGACCACTCTCAAATTGCTAGACCTTGTTTTCTTAGATCATGGGCTAAGTCAAATTTTGGTTTTGTGTCATGAAGACAGACAACGTACTTTTCTTCCCAGAAAATTGCAGGTAGCTCCGCGGGTTGCAGCAGATAGTGTATAAAATATAAATATTTAAAAGGTAGTATTGTTTCCAAAGTACTCATTGAAGATTCACACCCATCATAGTAGGTAAATTACCCTAACTTATAGCAAATCATTTTAATGTGGCAACACACCTTGTTGAAGCGAGAGGCACTGAGCTAGCCACGCTCATTGAAAATCTATAGGTAGTAGATCTGTGGGATCAAAAGTGGCAAAAATTGCAAAATTCTCAAACCGAACGCTTTACATCAACGCCAATTTTGACAATGCTAAAAATGCCATCATAGCCTATCCGAACGCACCTATAGTACTAGCTGAACTGACAGACGTTGTCCTGTCTTAGAACTGTCAAACACGCAAAGTTAAAATTGAAAATCTGATTTTTTTCACCTTGGGTTACATTACTGGAGTTTTAGTAAGGATCCCTATTTTTTTTTTTTATATAATATAACCTATGTTACACGGGGATAGTGTAGCTTCCCAACAGTGAAAGAATTTTTCAAATCGGTTCAGTAGTTTCGGAGCCTATTCAATGCAAACAAACAAACAAACAATCAAATCTTTCCTCTTTATAATATTAGTATAGATAATTATATAGTTCTTTGACTGAAAAATATAAATGAATAGTGTATAAATAATTGTACAATGACTTTATTATACTACTAGCTGTTGCCCACGATTTCGTACGCGTAGACTTTCATATAATATTCCTCAACCCCCTTTTGCCCCCCTTAATTCAGCCCTTTCGCAAAATCCTTTCTTAACGGACCTCTACCTGATAAGTAATCTACTTGCCAAATTTCAGCTTCGTAATGACAAAACTGTCAACAAAAAATTCAAACCCCCATTTCTCCTCCTTAATCCATCTTTTTAGGGAAAAAAATATTATAATTTTTTTCAAACCTTTACCTGAATACGAAACTTCATTTCCCTAACATCAAAAACAAAGGATTTTCATACAAACTTTCAACTTCATTTGCCCCCTTAACTCAGTCCTTTCGCAAAATCCTTTCTTAGCGGACCTTTCCGCCCCTGGATATATGAGTTTTCGAGATTTCATGATGAGTCAGTGAGTGAGTAGATGAATTTCGCTTTTATATAATATATAGCTACCTAGTTATAAGAATAATATTGTATGTTCGTGATGGACCAAACTGTTGAAACTAGTACTTACTTTACCATCCATGTACACAGTTTATACAATAAATATTTTCTGATTCTGATTCTGATAGATAGAATGTTAGTATACCTAATATTATTATTATTTATCTAATAGTTTGAGATGTAAATACTTAATACTTACGTATTAAATTTATATGAAAAGTATATTTACCAATTCTACTATATTTATTTGTTGTGGTGTTTGACATTGTAGCAATTCCAAATGTAAAGTTATAGATTTAGCAAAAGTAATTGGGTACTTTAGCAACATTTTAACAAAAATGTAACACGTACGTTTTAGTAGGGACGTAAAAAGCTTTAAAACATTTACACTTCTCCAGTAAAGTTCTTACTATGAATTTCAATGTTGTGCTCACGTCTACACCGTCCACAATCACCCATCCACAATTTTTACATCTAAATATACAAATTTTCTACATTTTCTTACGTACAACGCTACTTACTACCCTGTAATAGTAATTAATTCAATATGAACAAGCATAAAAAAATCTATTTAGATAAACATAATGTTTTAATAATTTAAATGTATTAGAGTACGTTTTCAAAACAAAATTAAAATAGCATTGTTTAATATTACGGAACCACAAAAAAGACATTAGATGCCAAGTCGTAGAAAGAAGTTAAAAATGCTAGATGAATGTCGGCATACTTTAAGTGTACCCAGTTGCGCAGTAATACCCTATAATATACCTAATTTTCCTAGAACACAAGCTTATTTCAGAAAACACACAAGTCAGACACACAATTTCACAAGTGTCAGTATTTTAATAAAAAATATATTTACTAATTATAAAAACTTGAAATTATAAAAAAAACAACAAAAAAACTTTTTTTTCGAGTGGTAAATCTTCCAAAGATATACCCGACTGCATTGGGGTACAGCTAGATTATGTGGGATTATACCCACTAAAACCCCCCGATGACCAGACTTTGACTAAGATCAGAGCCCTTAGCACTGCGCTACGGCTCCTCCCGAGACAACTGTTGTCTCATCCCCTCCGCCCACGATTACTTGTCACTGACAAATGTACAAGACGTGTCACGTCAAGAGGAAATAAAACATTTAAGGATCTCCCAAGAAATTAAAAAAAGGACGAGGGATTTGTTGCTAATAATGGTACAGCTTATGACACAATACAAAAATTATACATTATACAGGAATTTCAAGTTCATAGCAAATTTGGTTATATTTGGCTAACAAAAAGTGTCTAAAATGACAACAATGACGGCCCTTCATTCTTTATTTTTCAGAAAATAAATAATTACAATATTAGTATTCTCTACTCTCTACTTAAAAAAACTTAAAATAACGAAAACCCACACGCCCACGTAAAAAAGGTGGCTTTCCTATGTAAACTGACCAGGCGAACCTCTTTTTTTTTCATTTATTATTTATTTTGGTGTTGGGCCAACATTTTACACATCATATCAAAATGTCGGGTCTGTAACTTCTTCCTTTTAGGAGCTAGAGACCTGTGACATACTCGAACGGACGGACGGACGGCGCGCGTCTGAGCGGCAGCAATAGGGCTGCGTTTGCCTCAAGTTTGCCGTATTAGTATTATGAGTAAGTTACCTCAAAGTTAGAACCTGCTCCACCTATAAGAGCAAGGCTCGTATAAAAAGAAGGTACTATGAGTTGAACTACTTAGTAGGACCACGAGCAAAGAATGGAATTAATTGTATTAAAACTTAAATACAATGCAACAACGTTCTAAAACGTATTTACTACCAATTTTCAATCAGACAATTAGGTAGCCATCCCACAATAAAAGTTTAACCTGTTTTATGCCTAAAATTATTATTGCTACTTAATATTTACTATAGTTTCTCATCGAATCAGATGAGATGCGACGTGATATCGACCAGGGCGGTCGGCAGATCAATTTTCTGTTTACAACCGGGTGGTCATCAAAGCCGGCCGCTCGCTCGACTAATTGGTGGTAATGGTACACTTATAAACCATCTTACCACGGTTTATTGGTAGTAGGAAGTATTATTACCCTACACATGTCTGGTATTAGAATGATAAATATTTATTACGGGGATAATTAGATTACTATCGGGTCTGGTTCCCTTAATTTTGATGGAAGGGAATTTTGGTTAACAAATAATTATTGATAACATTTTGTGTTTTGAATGTTCATCTAAGTTATTACTGTCGTGCATTTAATTACACGCGCATGTAATATAAACTTACCACATACATTTTAGAAGTAAGTATATGATTTTTAATCAGTTTTTGACCTGGTTTTAAGAAATATATTTTGTTGAAAAATATGCATCTTATCTTATATAAGCATTTAGGTAAATGTTTGTTTGCCTGGTCGTAGTAAATTATTCAGAAGCTTTTTTTAAATTGTAAATTACTGTTACTGTTTTTTAGGGTTCCGTACCTCAAAAGGAAAAAACGGAACCCTTATAGGATCACTTCGTTGTCCGTCTGTCTGTCTGTCTGTCTGTCCGTCTGTCAAGACCCTTTTTCTCAAGAACGCGTAAAGGTAGCAAGTTGAAATTTATACTAAATACTTGAGTCTACGGTTTCTTTCGGCTGTAAAAAAATAAAAGTTGTAAGTCAACGCAATCAAAAGATATGAACGTTTATGTCGCATATTTTGCGATTTCACAGGGGAACCAAAACCTATAGGGTACTTCCCGTTGACCTAGAATCATGAAATTTGGCAAAAAGCAAGGTCTCATAGCACATATATAGGAATAAATCCGAAAGTTATAAATATGAAGGTATATCATTTAAAAATGATTATTTTGCTATTACAAACTTACATTTTGTAGTTGGAATGTATGGAAGAACCTTATTGTCAACTACAAACTTAAGTTTGTCTTTCAATATTTTAACTTCAGTTAGTTTTTTTTTTGGTCTCGCGCTTTTAGGGTTCCTTTGTGTCGTATATTTTGCGATTTCACAGGGGAATCAAAACCTATAGGGTACTTCCCGTTGACCTAGAATCATGAAATTTGGCAAGAGGCAAGGTCTCATAGTACATATATAGGAATAAATCCGAAAGTTATAAATTTGAAGGTATTTAAAAATAATTATTTTGCTATTACAAACTTACATTTTGTAGTTGGGATGTATGGAAGAACCTTATTGTCAACTACAAACTTCAAAGTTGTCTTCCCAGAGACTGTGGGATCGGCCGATCTGCGAACTAGCATGGAAATCGCTACTAGATACGTGTCCTAGTATTGCAGATCGCGCTCGTATTCTTGCTGTCTCTGTTTGGGAATCGGGACTTTGGTTGCAAGCCATGCCCTCTTTTAACACAGGTAGCCTTTTAGATCCAACCACATTTCGTCTAGCTGTCAGCTTACGCTTGGGTGCAAGGTGCTGTGAGGCCCATCGCTGTCAGTGTGGTACTGCTGTTGACCAGCTCGGTCACCATGGTCTCTCTTGCTCGAGAAGCGCTGGTCTTATTGGCCAACACGCTAGCCTGAACGACATCATACGCAGGGCACTTTCCACCGCCAATGTCGCAGCTGTGCTCAAACCGTCTTGCGCGTGACGATGGAAAGAGGCCTGACGGTATGACACTTGTGCCCTGGAGGTTGGGGCGGCCCCTTGTATGGGGCGCAACTTGTGTCGATACTTTGGCGCCGTCACATCTTCCTGAGGCACAGGGTAGGGCTGGCGCGGCTGCTAATTCGGCAGAGCAGCACAAGCGTCGCAAATATGCTAACCTCGGCAGTGGTTACATATTTGAGGCGTTTGGGGTCGAGACATTGGTCCCTTGGGGACCGGGAGCTCACCTCATTTTCAAAAATCTTTCAGAGCGCCTGGTTAATGCGACGCGTGACCAAAATGCTGGCGTGTTTCTGGCTCAACGCATTAGCATTGCCATTCAACGTGGTAATGCCGCCAGCATGTTGGGTACGCTGCCAACTGGTAGTGGGCTTGAGCATTTGGATTGTCTTTAGACCTTCAACGGTCTATGGGCAGTCTAACTGTATTTGTAGTGTTAGTTTTAGCTTGTATTTTGTTTAGTTATTAAAGGCACTTGCCCAGTAAAAAAAAACTACAAACTTAAGTTTGTCTTTCAATATTTTAACTTCAGTTAGTTTTTTTTTGGTCTCGCGCTCTGAGGGTTCCGTCTAACGGAACCCTCAGAGCACGAGTCCTACTCGTACTTGTCCGGTTTTTTTTACCGTTACTGATTTTAATTATAATCAATAAGTAAAAAATATGACGACATTATGTATGATGTGATAATGGCACTCCCAGTATAGCGTGATAACGACAGAAATTTTGGCGTTGATTAATTATTTTGTGTCGTCTATTACTCCGACATGTGTAGACCAATTTACGTGATTTTTTTAGTATGGAAAAGAAACTTTCGAGGTGGCCCTACAAAAATGTCAGGCGTTTTTAATCGTCTTCAATAATATGAATAATTTTGTACAAAGGCCTTTGTAATAATAATATGTATATTAAACGTATATTGAAATTAATATAATATATTGCCAATAACATAGCCCACAGGATTAGTAAGTTGAAATGGCAGTGGGCAGGGCACATATCACGCAGAACAGATGGCCGATGGGGCCGAAAGGTTCTGGAATGGAGACCACGGACTGGTAAGCGCAGCGTAGGACGTCCACCCACAAGATGGACAGACGACCTAAAAGAGACCGCAGGGAAACGCTGGATGCAGGCCGCTTCCAACCGGCCCTTTTGGAGATCGATGGGGGAGGCCTATGTCCAGCAGTGGACGTCCTACGGCTGAAATGATGATGATGATGATGATTGCCAATAATGTTTATCAAGCGTTTACTAATTTTGAAGTCAGTTTTTGATATTGATAATTATTTCAAATGTCATTTTTCTTATACACATAAAATTCAACCAATG
The DNA here is from genome assembly GCA_914767915.1 of Agriopis aurantiaria. Taxonomy (NCBI): domain Eukaryota; kingdom Metazoa; phylum Arthropoda; class Insecta; order Lepidoptera; family Geometridae; genus Agriopis; species Agriopis aurantiaria. Next base: position 6,574,793 of record OU611983.1, on the reverse strand, counting down.
AGCTTCAAGAAATCGAAGATAAACAAGGGAAACGTATATCTGATGTAAGTGCCTTGTTCCGTTATTTGAACGCAACGGCACCAAAAGTCAACTTACAACAACTCAACTAGTTTTCCAATTAAAATTTCCTCGGGAACGAATGTCGGAGAAAACTTTTATCGATAAGCTAACAAACATTACTTAAAACCTGAATGAACAGAACATTGGCAAAGTTAATTAACTAGCTGATGTCGCGAAATCACTGAACACTGAACGTTGCGACGTTTAAATATTAAGTTTGCGAATTATTTTGAATTAAAAGTGTTTTGTCTTAAATTCAAAATCATTTTGAAATTTTTATTAGCAATTCTAACAAGCAGAAGCGCACGTGGCGTATCTCGTCTAGATGATCCTAAAAGAACGACGAAAATGACGAAATTACGAATGTGTCTTCTGATAGGACACTGTGAGTGGAATTTACAACTTATCACTGGATGACAAGATAAATTGTAGGCTCCAGTTGTTTGTTCTATAACAACAACTGTTTTGAGGTCTCCGGGTGGCTAAAAACTCCATTGTCCATACAGCTTAAACCTACAGACTTACTTTACTTACAAGGATAATGTTAGGCTCTGTTTTTGCTGATAATTCAGTATGGTAATTATTAAACAAAATAAGTACCAAAATAAACCCTCAGAAAGCTTTCAGAGCGCTAGGTTAGTGCGAAGCGTGACCATAATGCTGGCGTGTTTCTGGCTTAACGTATAGGTAAGCATTGCCATTCAGCGTGGTAACTGGTAACACAAAATAAATAGGTATAGTGGTAATGCCGTCAGCATGCTGGGTGCCTGCAGCCTGTGGGCTAGATCATTTGGATTGTATTCAGACCTTAAACGGTTTATAGGCAGTTTAACTGTTTTTGTGGTGCTTTAAAGCTTGAATTTTATAAGTACTTAATTATTGACAAGTTCTTCAAAAATTGCAATGCATAAATCATAATATTATTACAGTTTTTATAGATCGTGATAGAAACTAAACCAATTAGCAACCATAATTTGTATCTACTATAAGTAGCATGTATATATAAATACCTACATACAGCGTCTAGTCCAATCTTATTTATTTAGTTTGCGTCTAGGTAATAGGTTTTATATGATACTAGCTGTTGTCCGCAACTTCGTACGCGTAGTCTTTCATATTTTGATATTTCAACCTCCTTTTGTCCCCCTTAATTCAGCCCTTTCGCAAAATTCTTTCTTAGCGGACCTCTACACCCTATAAGGAATCTACTTGCTAAATTACAGTTTCGTAAGTCAAGTAATTTTTGAGATTTTGTCACGAGTGAGTAGATGAATTTCACTTTTATATATATATAGATAGATGAGTAATATTAAATTATCCTAAAGCAGAAAAGATTAGGAGACTTTAACTGTTCATCATCATCATCATCATTTCAGCCGTAGGACGTCCACTGCTGGACATAGGCCTCCCCCATCGATCTCCAAAAGGGCCGGTTGGAAGCGGCCTGCATCCAGCGTTTCCCTGCGGTCTCTTTTAGGTCGTCTGTCCATCTTGTGGGTGGACGTCCTACGCTGCGCTTGCCAGTCCGTGGTCTCCATTCCAGAACCTTTCGGCCCCATCGGCCATCTGTTCTGCGTGATATGTGCCCTGCCCACTGCCATTTCAACTTACTAATCCGGTGGGCTATGTCGGTGACTTTCGTTCGTCTACGGATCTCCTCATTTCGGATTCGATCTCGTAGAGAAAAACTGTTGCTCAACGGAAAAGCGGACAAACTTTAAGGTTGCTCACGTCTAATTTCTTCATAAAATTTATTTATATTGGCTCGCGTTCAAAAGGATTTTCTTGAAGAGTAACGTTAGCAAAGTGGAAATTCCAGGCATGCTTGATCCGGTACACACTGACCGGGAAAGTAACGCTATACCGTTCAACAATATAAGTAGGTTTACATTTTATGTAGGTCTTATTCAGTATCAGATCATATTTTAATGAGGGATAAAAAATATTACACATTTTTTATTACATTTATTAGCAAACATTGCTTAATTGTTTTTTTAAGGTTTGGGTACAAAAAGGTTTCGATTCTGATGCATTCGTACTTAACTAAAACTCACTAAACTGACAATTAGTTTTTTTATCACACATGTCTCTCTTGGTAACAATATGTGAGAAAGGGATAGCAACAATTTTAAAGCCGTCGAACTTAGTCGGCTAAACTAAATTTGTCATGTCTAATATAATTGTTTTTTTTTTTTTTTTTACAGAAACAACTTTGGGAGTTTATTTCCGTTTTAAAATCTATTCATAAAATATGAAACGAAATTTCCTCAATTATTTTATACACGACCAAAAAAGTAGACAAATTATTACGCAAAAAGTAACGAGATACAACATAAAAGAAAAAAGAAAAATTCCCTTTATAAATGGTTAATTTATTTTGACAAAGGTATCCCTGTTGTCCCGCCAACGTCATGGGACGGACAGCAGGAATGAATAATTTTATTTCCGTTACAAGTAGGTATTTACCTATTGTACCTTAGATGATAACAACATACCTACAACAGAATAGAATAGATATATAAACGAGTTTTTTATTTATTTATAATTAAGTTATCTATATTACTAACTAGATGCCCGCGGAGCGACAGTGGCTGACCGATAGCATGTGCGCTTTATAATCTTACGGCCCCTGGTTCGATCCTCGGCCCAGTACCAATTTTAAATATATTGCACAAATTACAAATACAAAATACAAAAACTCTTTATTAAAACACCACAAAACAAGGATAACATAAAAATTACAACAAAAATATTATCTAGGCTTTTAACAGGCGGCCTTATCGCTTAAAGCGATCTCTTCCAGGCAACCGTGCACGGAAAGGAATTATATTTAATAATGTGTGGCCTTAACTAAAAAAAAAAAAAAAATTGAAAGTAAATACCTATGCAAATAACAACAAACAATCAATAGACTACAAATAAATATTACATACTAATACATACATATACTTAGACTACATAATATAAACAACATACTACATACCTACCTACAACTACTTATTTAGTGCCTAAAGAATAGTACAAGAAATTATGTGCACTGTAAGGTATAAATCGTGAGGAAACCGGTATGTTCAAGAACCTCAAATATCCAAAGAAATATGAAATTCAACAATATGCATTGAGCCAGCATGGTGGATTAGGGCCCATCCTCTCTGAGAGAAGGCCTGTGTCCCAGCAGTGGGAATATGACAGGCTGATTGATGATGATGCCCGCAATTATGTACGCCTAAGGCTTGGCCTCACCTACATCTATACTGTCTATACTAATATTATAAAGAGGAAAGATTTGATTTTTTTATTGTTTGTTTGTTTGCATTGAATAGGCTCCGAAACTAATGAACCGATTTGAAAAAATCTTTCACTGTTGGGAAGCTACACTATCCCCGGGTGACATAAGCTATAATCTATACCCGTGCGAAGCTGAGGCGGACCGCTAGTCTATACTAATATTATAAAGAGGAAAGATTTGATTGTTTGTTTGTTTGTTTGCATTGAATAGGCTCCGAAACGATTGGACCGATTTTACCAATTCTTTCACTGTTGGGAAGCTACACTATCCCCGGATAACATAGGCTATATTATTATTATTTTTTAAATAGGGATCCTTACTAAAACTCCAATAATGTAACCCAAGGTGTAAAAAAATAAGATTTACAATTTTGACTTTGCGTGTTTGGCAGTTCTAAGACAGGTCAACGTCTGTCAGGTCAGCTAGTTTTATAATAAGGAACACATGCAAAATGTCATGCTTCGATCCAAAGGCTGTATCTTGTCTGTCAGTGAAAGAATTAATACATTTAAGATATTTTAAAGTAGATACTGACTTTTTGACTCGTACCAGATTCGCATTTTACCCTCAACGCAAATGACCGTGATCTGATGATACTTATTTGAAGAAAATTCATCAAGACAACTACATAGTTAAATTCTAAACGGGTTGAATCATCAGATCATTAATTATTTCCTTACAGAACAAGGTTGTTAATAAATTATTTAAAGTTTGCATCTACACAGTTCATAACTAACCCAAAGTTGGCACTGCAAAATAGAAACAGTAAAACGGAGAAGGAGGATTGTAGGTACTTAGCGAAGGATATTTGAGATATAATAGGCCTATGGATTATGCTTATAGATTAGCCTGTGTATCTGCATGTTCTATGGAATTAGTAACGGGCGTAATTCGTCTTAAATAGTTGTATTAAAGATCGTAATTTTTTAAAGTTAGAAACATAGATTTTGGTATATGTAATTAGGCTTCTTTAAAAAAATTCGTCAGCTTTATATTATGTGTATGTGACTTGACTTTATAATTCATCCCAGAAGTTAAATATGGGATGAAAATTTGTATCAGCTTTGTTATTTACTACTGATGAGAAATTCCATCGGGCACACGGCTCGTTATAAATAAATGCCTTGTAACAAAATCTACTTACTGTTTTGACTATATAGATGTCTCGCAACGTCATAAACAACGTGTTTTTATTTAAAATCAATGCATTTCATACCACTGATATAACTTTTTTATAAATTCCACAAAAACTGCATTTTTCTTTGGAGAGGATGTGTCATATTACATCCGGATATCAAATAACTCGGCCTATTCTTATTATTGATCATCTTTTGTTAAAATTGTATGTTCGTTCCCGGTCCTATTTTTACCCGTCGACGCAAAGCAAAAAGGAGGATATTGCGTTTAACGTGGATGTACTAACAGTAGCGCCTTCTGATTTCACCCGCTATCTTACAGGATCTTATTTTATTGCAGAGTATTAAGTAACATCTACAGAGTTACCTAAGTGTATCTATTAAGCTGAAAAAACTTTGTAATACCACACAAGGGTGCGCAGATAAAATAATTTTTCATCCCCCCTTTACATGTACCAGAGCAACCCCTAAAATACAAGATTATATTATATTATTACTTCTAAAATTGAAACCTCTATATCTACAACTGTAATTGTGCAAAGTATCTCAATAATTATAATGATTTGAGTGTTCTAAAAAATTTGGGCCAATTGACAGACAGACAGACGAACAGAGCGAACTTATAAAGGTTCCTTGTAATAATACGGAACAAAAAAAACTAAGCAGAAAATCAACCCAAAACAAATCCTGCCTAGACGTAATCATAACAGGAAAAACGATAAGGCAACTCACGAGAGAAATATGCTTTCTCAAAGCTTTATCTGTGAATAGTAATATATCATCGAAGAGTAGTCTGAACATTTATAGGCATAATAAATTAATGTCGAACGCATGTATACAGTACGTATCAAATTCTTATCTTCACGTCGAATGCGTAATGAGTAGAGTATGGTCTTCTCTTCTGGGTTCTATAAACTTTAATTTATACAAATGAAATTAGTGATTCCCGCCAAGATGAGAATCAGGGCTATAACCCTCTGCAGTTAAACTAATCTTGCATCTTTGAGATGATGAAAATTAATACAAGAAATTTTATTTTAGTTGAAATATCGTTTTTATTGGTTTGTTAAAGAATTCCAAATATTAGATAAGACGTTTTATTTGGTTTTAAAAGTTATCACTGAATAGATTGCTCTGATTGGTTGGAATTTTATTTTTAGGATGGAGTTGCCCAAATACTGAAATTGCACCAATTATGTTATTATGTCTGCCTCAGCTTCGCCTCCGTTTTGTTTAATATTTTTCGAACATAGCAAGGATTATTTTTGACAACATTTACACTACAACAGCAAAAACGTACTTAATCGTAATCTAAAATCAACGCACTTTCGAAAAAAAAACCTACCAAAGTTTAGAACATGACTGTAAGTAGGATATTTTTGACAACATTTAGGTACACTACAACAGCAAAAACGTACTTAAACGTAAACTAAAATCAAAGAATTTTCGAAAAAAATAAACCCTGCCAAAGCTTAGAACATGACTGTATGTAGGTATGTACTTGTTACATAAAGATTAAAAGTACAGAAAATAAGAAAAAGTTATAAGAGGTTCTATTTTTTCCTACAAAACAGAAGAATCAATACTAGAATGTCAAAATGTTTTCATTGAAAAGCTAAAATTCTTATAATAACATAGTTTGTTTACAAAAGCTCGCAATAATAACAAAACTTCGTTTAATTACTTTACACTATTAATTACACACTAATTACTATAACAATAAATGTAAATTACATTAATTAACAATAACTTTCCTTTAAATGCGTTAATAACTAAATGTTAAAGCAGCTACTGGGCCGTAAGCGGTTTAGTGTCAAAATTATAATAATCGTTTAACTTAAAGTTAACGTAGTGGTGTTAAATATTATAAGGCCGAATGTTAAGTAAACTTTTGTTTACATAATAGGATTATCAAAGAAGGATTTTGGATTTAAAATAGATGAGGGACTAGGTATAAATTAACCTTTAAATGTAGCAAAATGCAATGTGTTCTTTGTTATTCCGCGAAAATTTACATTTAGATGCCGGAATTAAACCTACGAGAACCTTTCCACGAATTTTTTTTATAAAGCCGTCTGGACGTAAATCGAATAAACCAACATTAAATATATAATACTTTGATTTTTAACTAGCCCTAGACATTATTAATCGTAATAGGCGATATAAAAATTATTCGGTTTACCTACTCATTTATTTTATGATAATGACGTCAACAAATATTTTTTTTTAAAGAAATTCATGTACAACTAGGACAAATAAACGTAACAATACTTACCAACCTTAAATCCACAAAGAAAAACGCGCAGATACTCAAAGAGTTCATTCACGGGAAAACGTCTTAACGTCACAGAAAATGTTCACAGGATCCACAAGGCACGTGCAACTCAACATCCAGTTCTGTCCTCAGAGCACTGTATTTCCTTATCGAGTTTATGTACTTTATGTTAATGTTATCGTGAAGTTGGGGGAGACGGGATACGTGCGCTCCGCACCGTGGCTTAGCTAGGACTGCCGACAGCCGGCTAAAGCTTTTCTAAATATACACCCCCCGCAACCCTATAGGGTTTGTTGTCTGGGCACAGCTCCGCCATGCAATTTTCTATAAATTTTCGCATAAGCTCTCGATGCTGTCAAAAGATGTTTTTGTCGGTAACGCGTGCACGCTTTAATTCAATTAAGTTTAAGGCTGTTTGGCGTGGCGCGGGATGAGATAGGTTGTAAGAGGGTGATGTTGGCGTAGAAATGACTGTGCTGACATATATTAAAAAAATAAATGGTAAGCTACAAGTTGGTTCTGATTGTTTTTTGGAGACAATTTTAGTGTTGGCTTTAAGCACCAATACGCTAGTGTTTAAGTTCTAACACTAATGGAAAGCTACAAGTTCAGACTGATTGTTTTTTGGAGACAATTTTAGTATTAGTTTTAAGCACCAATACGCTATTGTTTAAGTTCTAACACTAATGGAAAGCTACAAGTTCGGACTGATTGTTTTTTGGAGACAATTTAAGTGTTAGCTTTAAGCACCAATACGTTAGTGTTTAAGTTCTAACACTAATGGAAAGCTACAAGTTCGGACTGATTGTTTTTTGGAGACAATTTAAGTGTTGGCTTTAAGCACCAATACGCTAGTGTTTAAGTTCTAACACTAATGGAAAGCTACAAGTTCGGACTGATTGTTTTTGGAGACAATTTTAGTGTTGGCTTTAAGCACCAATACGCTAGTGTTTAAGTTCTAACACTAATGGAAAGCTTCAAGTTCGGACTGATTGTTTTTGGAGACAATTTTAGTGTTGGCTTTAAGCACCAATACGCTAGTGTTTAAGTTCTAACACTAATGGAAAGCTACAAGTTCGGACTGACTGTTTTTGGAGACAATTTTAGTGTTGGCTTTAAGCACCAATACGCTAGTGCTTAAGTTCTAACACTAATGGAAAGCTACAAGTTCAGACTGTTTTTTTTTTGGAGACAATTTTAGTGTTGGCTTTAAGCACCAATACGATAGTGTTTAAGTTCTAACACTAATGGAAAGCTACAAGTCCGGACTGATTGTTTTTTGGAGACAATTTTAGTGTTGGCTTTAAGCACCAATACGATAGTGTTTAAGTTCTAACACTAATGAAAAGCTACAAGTTCGGTCTGATTGTTTTTTGGAGACAATTTAAGTGTTGGCTTTAAGCACCAATACGATAGTGTTTAAGTTCTAACACTCCGTCTACACTTTAATATTTTGTTTTACTTGTCTCACTTACTTAACTAAAACGTTTTGGAAATAAAACTATTAGAGTTAAACATTGACTTGTAAAAGTAGAAATTACGTAATTGAAAAAATCCTGACAAAAGAGCTATTATAGAGTTATAGATCTTCAAACGGTTCTTGAATTATAGCTAAGAACATTATCGATCAAGTCACCTTTCAAACAAACAAAAAAACTAAATTAAAATCGTTCAGACCGTTTTGGATAAACAACATCTCACCCTAAACGCATACACCTTCTCCATTCCGTCGTGGGTTAAAATAGTTTATTCTGGAAGTAATAGAACAAAAACTTAAGGCAAACACGAAACAAGTACATTGAGTATGGAAGCGGTATTATTTTAACCACTCTAATAATAAAAAGTTAACTGTCAAAACCTCACCTCCTTTCCCCGGAAGTTTGCGGCTGTGTTCGATTGACCAGAAATTTGACATCACTATGTGCCTCAGTAATTGAATTATTATTTATAGTTGAGTTTATAAACTTACTAAGAAACATATACATACAAAATACAGTGTTCGTACTCTCAAAAAATATTCACAACAATTTTTGTTTAATGCTCAAAAAAAATGGCATCTTATAAGTAAGAAAACTTGATCGGGTTGAAAAGATTTTGCAGATAATTATTTTATCCCACGAAGCTATTCTGAATATAATTTTAGACAAAGAAAAAAAAGCTAGCGTTTAAAATACCAAAATTTATTTGGAGCAAAAAAGTCGTAACGTATAGCATCTAAGGCATCAACCGTATTCATTGCAATGTCTGACATTTCGAATTTTTTATTTGACTACAATACGAATAATACAAAATAAAGTACACTGTTTTAGGGTTATTTGGCTACAAGAAATTCACGTAAAAATTGTTAATCCGCCTTGTTCAAGCAATTTCAGTGCTACGTTCGTAGCGCTACGCATTTTATCGTAGCCGGTCATTGACTTGTGATTTCTACGAATTTTACTTCTTTTTTACACACTGTAAATAGCTTATGTTTATGTACTTTCTGTATTTTTTTTTCTGGTTCTGTACTTTATTTTAGTAATACGAGTAAAATAAAAAGCCTTATTTGTTTTTGCTTTCTTTCGAATTGCATTCTTATTGGTAATATACTGTGGACAACTGTTAACTTTGAAAGTGGTTTATCTTTTCTTATTAATGGATTAGGCTGAAATTTTCTACGATTTCAATAATGGAAAATAATGATTTGTGATTGACAAAAGTGTGTTAGGAATTGGTCCAAGAATCTATAATAATTTGCCTAAATCAATGCTGGAATCGGAAAGCGTGGCTTCATTCAAAGGAAAAAACAATTTTCCTTTGAAGAAGTAAAGTTTTTTTTTTAAAGGGTTTTTAAGGGTTTTAAGTAGATGAATTGCTTAAGGACAAAAATATGTAATGGTAAACAAATATGGATTGACAATTGTATTTTGACATTTAATGAATTTGAATATAATTATAATTTTTAAGTATGGGCTGGCCATTTCTGTAGAAGAACTGACAACTACTGGGGTAGACGGGTTCGAGAGTGAAGACTGCGTATCGGCAAACGTAGAGAAAGACGCCCTGCAGCCAGGTGGAGTGACGACCTGCGAAAGGCGGCTGGTGACAGGCGGAAGCAAAAAGCAGAAGATGGTACCTTGTGGCGTTCTTTAGTAGAGGCTTACGTCCAGCAGTGGACGAACTACAAATAGGCTGATGATGATGATGAATATTTTGAAATAGGTGGTTAATATTTCGTTATTCTAATGGGAATTTAATAAATTATTATTACACGTATAAAGTTTGACATATTCTTATAAACTAAACTAGCTGTTGCCCGCGACTTTGTGCGCGTAGACATATAAACTTTCAGTCCCCATTTGCCCTACTTGATTCGGCCCTTTCGCAAAATCCTTTCTTAGCGGATCTCTACACCTCATAAGGAATCTACCTGCTAAATTTCAGTTTCGTAGGTCAAGTAGTTTTCGAGATTTCGTGATGAGTAAGTGAGTGAGTGAATTTTGCTTTTGTATATGTATATAGATTATTGTATTTCCGTGAAGGACGAAACTGTTGAGGCTGAACTTATTTTAAGAACTTTCATATACTTACACAATTTTGTTAATGATTTCAGATAGTACAAGGAACCCCTATAAACTCATATAATGCGTGTCTTAACACGTTCTCAGCCAGTCATTTTACATGGCCCGAATTCGTTTTATGAGATGACCCTGGGTTTTCAGGACGACAAAATTCAGAATATTATATTTAAATAATTTCAAATTTCCAACCAATATTTTGCCTTATTTGTCACAAACAAATAGGCAGTAAATAATTTAGATACTGCAGCTAATGCAGCAAACATTGTATTTAAAAACATAACATAAAACTTCATTTTTCACAAAGAAAGCAGAATGAGGCTTTTTTATTTTATCCAATAAACAATTTGCCATAACTTTTCAATTATCTTATAATAGCCGACGTCGCGAAATAATAATAGTATGCACGATATCGAGCAAACTTAGATTAGAAAAACTTGGCACGGGAAGTAAATAACAACTTAATCACAATGTTTGTTATTCGCAGAAAAATTGTGAATTGCGACATTTGGGACACAATGACAATTATTATTATGACTCTGATACTACTAGGAATATCACAGCTATTAAAATTATTAGTCGATAGGAAACCTTTTAAAAATGTTCTTAATTTTTTCAGAACTGGACAGACAGTATCAATGTCAGAGGTCAGAAGATTTCAACCCTGCAATATGCAGATCATACAACTTGTTCTCGACAATTAGGTATCAACCATTTAGAGGAGATACTCGGCAAAATAAGTCAGCCTCGGGTTCAGCCTTAAAAATGTACCGCAGCAAGACAAACATTGTGATTGTCGACAGTGATTCGCCAGAGGTCACGAAAATTGCGAACTGTACCTAGTGACTTTCAAACATACATCTATTTAGGGGCGTTGATTTCAAACAGTGGATGGAGTCTTGAAGAAATCAAAAGGTGCATAGCTACTTAGATCAGGTAATATGGCGTCTATGCATAGCTATTTTGAGGTCAGCCATGGACAAGCTAAAGAAAATATGGGCGAAACATCACCAAAACCAAAAAAATACTATCTACATAAAATATTAAATAGCTGCTTCATGTGTTATAAGGTAGTATTTTTTTAAGTAAGGTAATTTTTTTTTTTATTCCTGACTCGCTCGGAAAAATGTCATTCACACGGAATAACAATGTACGCAGTCTGATTGTACCTACCTACTCGTATATGAACATCGTTCTTTTCACTGTGAGTTGATTTTTAAGTTCTTGCTACAACTTAACATTGTTGTTTTATACATACCTACTTCAGTTTCGGCATTCAAAATAATTATGCATTGAAATTGAAATTGTTAGCGCTTTCCATCGCGCCCTCTAAAGTGAATCTCAAACAGTTTGAGAAGCCTCAAACAAGCTCGTAGTCACAGCTCGTAGTATTGAAAGAATACGTGCTTAGTTTTAGTTAATGTCATATCTGTAAGAGGGCGCTATACTCAATCATTGTTTTGTTAACTAAGTAGCAGTGCAAGTACCGTTCTTTATCGATCGTCAAATTCGCTAAAATTCCATAGAATCGATCACAGCGAGTACTGAAAAAATTGCATATTATCGAATTTGACGACCTCAACTGTCAATTTGACGATCGATAAAAGAACGGTACTTGCACCCCTGATTAGGAGGCTCCCGGACTATTCAGGTGGAAATCCCTGTGGCTTTTTGGGTTTGTACTGAAGTGTATGAGACATGTCACACTGCTAGTCAGACGGGAGCTTGACGTGAGCGTAGCGTTTTGGTAACTTTACAAATACATTACAATATCCTTTAAATTTATGTAAAGCAACGCGGTCTCAAACGTTAAAACAGCTTACTTCGGAAAATCATGCGAACGTGAACCTTAACGCGCCCAGATACGGTTTGCGGTCGCGCAACTTTTTTCATCACCTAAACTGCAGTGCAAGTACCGTTCTTTTAGCGATCGTCAAATTGACAGTTGAGGTCGTCAAATTCGATAATAGGCCATTTTTTCAGTACTCGCTGTGATCGATTCTGTGGCATTTTAGCGAATTTTCGATCGCTAAAAGAACGGTAGGTACTTGCACCCCTGGATTGGAACAGCTAGGCGTAGGGCCTCAGTTTAATGTACTTAGGTACCTACTAAAGTACCTACAAGTCAAACGCCCCGCTGCAGTCAGCATACGCAATGGCTTGATCCTAATTTTATTTGAACCAATTGGGAATTAGCTTCAACTATTTTACGGTTTGGAGTTAAGGCAATAGACTATCGGACAGGTGTTAAATTTGTTAAAAATAACTGGTTTAGTAAAAAATATAATAAAATGTAATAACGTAGGTATGACGAAGTTTTTTTAAAGTTCTGAGATATTATGAACGGTTAAAGTTTTTGGTCGAAGAAAGGAGTGCTTTGACCCTTTCCCGCAAAATGAGCGTCAGTATGGAGTGTGTACGGTGTACCTTCTTGTCTTACAAGGTGATGGCATTAGTAAGTAGATATAGTGCGCTCAGTCTATCAATACATTAAAACGCTTATTATATCCCTTAATTTTGAACACATTTTTAAACAACAATCCGATCTTCGAAAACAAACGTTTTTTAGGTGATCGGCTCTAATTATGGTCAGCAATTTAATAAGAAAAAAAAACTAATAAAAAAACAGTCCGGTAGGTAGGTACCTGATTTATATCTGTTTAGTATTTATCTTGTACCACATAAATCCAATTTAGCGTGATTATAATCTTTTATGGCGGTACCACAAGTACACAGGCAACACCAGGTAACACGGCACTAGCTAACACGTACCCTTGTAATTGGGAGCTCTAATTGGATACAGTGTGGGCGTTACACGTTCTCATAGCGAGATACCCAAATGGAGTCGTGTTCTGTTACTGAACGTAGTACACCTATCTACTAATTTGCTAATACTCAACAATTAGTACTAGTACCGTGTGTTTAAAGATTTCAACTTATATGTACCACTTGCGGCAAAAAGTAGATTAGGTATACAGCAAGTAAAAAAAGGGAATTTAATTATAGACTTATGGATCCCAAGAGCAGCGAAGGATTCTAGAGTAGAATCCTGAGCGGAGTGAGGGATAAAAGAACGTTTTTTCGATATGTTTTTTTTTCTTTATCACGAGTTAATTATACTCTACCTTTACCATTGTCTGCGAGAAAATAAACAGTTGTATAATAGTATTCATATTTATTAAAAAAAAAAATAGTCGGTAATATGAGAACAAAATGACTAAATATATAAACATTAGAAATTTATAGTGATTGAAAAAATTTCGAAATTCAGTTTTACTATATATTATTAGCAAACTTAGATTTAAATTTTTCAAACATTATTTTGTTGTTGTTCCCTATATTACTTTGTTCTTGTTCATATTAACTTAGAATGTTTGTGTTTCGTGGTTTTTTGAAAGCGGGTTTTTTAAAAAGATATTTTATTATGTAATTTTTAGTGAAACACCTGTGATAGTGGAATGCTTAAAACCTTCTTAAATTCTGTTAGGGGCGAACTACTAGTTTATTCATAGATACGATCACACATCCATGCATGTATACATCCTTGTTTTGACTTGAAATAAAGACAAAACAAAAGTATTGTAGTGATTTGTTATCGCGAAATTCATAGGCGCTTCTAGCACAAATCCATATTATTTGAGCTGTTTTAAAAACTACTGAACCCTAATTAATAAAAAAAATGTGGGACCACCTCGCGGGTTTCTTCTACTTGATAAAAAAATAAACACACAAATTGGTTTACAGATCCGGCCGGCGTAATCACTGTACATATCGTACATAAAAAATAAAAACGATCCGAATTGAGAACCTTTCTCCTTTTTTTTTTATTCGGTTAAAAAATCACTTAACATTTGTAATTTATAATATTAATTTCTTAATTCGTTATTTAAGATTTTAAATAAGTACATTTTATATGAATCGTATATTTTCAAAAATATTGGAAAACGCGGGCGAGAGAGTAGACGTAACAAAGAATAAGACTGAGCCATTGAGATATAAGGACTCAGCATAGAAGTATGCTCCAAAAGATCATTGCGGTAAGGTTTCAGTATCTATACCTACCAAAGTTTGTGATTCAAACTACGGTCGTAGATAATTATTAGAATAATATTTTCAGTTCTAACAACTACAATTTCAGTACCGAAGGTTCATAGCACTAAGACACTAATAAGTTAAAATTAAGTCTTGTTAGCAAGATATTGGCAACTCCTTTTACAACCCAGTGCTAGCTGTTCCGCATAAAACCGCAACTTTTTAAGAAAACAATTGACGGTTGTTACCAAATAGGTCACTCGACTGGCAGTTCCAAATTCAAAGTTTTGTTCAAATTGGTTTTACTTTTTGTTATTTGGTCACTGGTCAGATATACAGTGTATGTAGAGTTTTTGCACCAACGTGAGGTAATCATGTAGCTTCATTGTATTCTGCTAAACTAGTGTATTTTCGATTGTAGTGGTGGATTGAGTGCTCGAGGGTATAATTAAGTAAAACGTGTAAAATTGTTATAAATGGTAGTTATAGAAAGTGTAGTAAATAGTTGATTGAATCAGATGGAAATGATGTTGAGGTTCTAGTAAAGTTGTCGCCAATTTACTGGGCGTGTCTTAATATTTATGCCTGGCTTTGAATGAGACTCATATTAAAATGTAATAATTAAATTACAAAATTTATTCTAATTTATTTATTTATTGTATAATTATTATTACTTAAAATTATAAAATGTATGTCGTTAAATTTCAATTAATTAACTAAATGTCAGTTTTAAAATTACTAAAATAAATCAACCTTGCCAAGTATTTGGATAAACCGAGCTAGATTTGCCATGAAATTCTATACAAGTGTAGGTAATTAATCATTTCTGAAAAGAAACTTATCGATAATTTTATCATAATCTGGTTAATATCTGTGTCCGTAGAGTGGCGCTTATCAGTGTTAATCGTTGTACATAGACTATTGATATATTTCATCAGTCCATCCAAATACATGTTTTGTATTAGTTGTATTGATTTTTGTGAAGTTTGTTTATTTTGTCATTGTTTTGTGTGATGCTAGTTACGAAAACAAGATGACAAACATGGTGAGTGAAAATTTTAGTATCTTTTAATATAAATCTTAGCTCTAGTAATAATAATGATTGTTATCAATAAAAACGTGAGGTAAGTTACCTTTGTGAAAAACCTAGCAGATTGCTCAATAACAAGTGACTAACAGCCGCACTCAGAGACGTTACTTAAGCTAAGGAATACTTAAAATTGCTCTGTCAACTTCTAGTTGACGGAAATTGTCACACTTGAAAACGAGACAGAGCAATTTTAAGTATTCCTTAGCTTAAGTAACGTCTCTGAGTGCGGCAGTAAGTCTTTTTTTGTGTTCGCTAGTGTCAGGCAAAGTGGCAGTCAAGCGCAAGCCTCATCATCATCATCATCATCATTTCACCTATAGGACGTCCATTGCTGGACATAGGCCTCCCCCATAGATCTCCAAAAGGGCCGGTTGGAAGCGGCCTGCATCCAGCATTTCTCTGCGGTCTCTTTTAGGTCGTCTGTCCATCTTGTAGGTGGACGTCCTACACTGCACTTACCGGTCGGTGGTCTCCATACCAGAACCTTTCGGTCCCATCGGCCATCTGTTCTGCGTGATATATGCCCTGCCCACTGCCACTTCAACTTGCTAACCGGTGGACTATATCAGTGACTTTCGTTTGTCTACGGATCTCCTCATTTCTGATTCAATCTCGTAGAGAAACCCCGAGCACAGCCCTCTCCATAGCTCGTTGTGTGACTTTGAGCTTGTTTATGAGGCCCATAGTGTGAGCCCACGTTTCAGTGCCGTATGTCATCGCTGGTAACACACACTGGTCGAAAACTTTCATCTTAAGGCACCAAAGTACTTTTTTTTAGTTTTTGTTTCTACATAATATACTAGCTGAATCCCGCTACTTCGTACGCGTAGAGCTCGGCCTTCGGCCTCGCTACTATAAACCTATATACTATAAACCTCACGGAGCCCAAGACCTTTCCAACGAATGCAAAACCGTGGAAATCGGTTCGTGCGTTTTGGAGTTACAGCGTCAGGAAGGAAAACCCGACTTATTTTTATATAGTAGATTATAATACAGGTAGCCCGATTACAGTTATCTTGAACATTGTACGGAATAAATATTATTTTAAAATAATTAAATCATTAGGTAATAAAACCATACATAGATTCATACATCTTTTTGATTTACTGATAGGTTGCACCTTTTTACTGCTTATTCGCCAAGAAACTAAGAATAACTACTTACATAGTTATTATATTGTGTTGATATTCTAAGCCAAGAAATTATTTTCGCTAATTGAAATTAAACACTTCAGATTTTATTGCGTATAATTATAAAATAGCAAGTTAGATGAAAATTATTATTTTAAAACGACACTATAGCATTTTGCATGTGTTGTCATGTCACGGGTATAAGACGTTTGATAATTATAAACTATTATTGATTTTTAAAACCATCACCTATATATATAAAATTTTGAATAATTCACTTTATTTAGTA
Source organism: Agriopis aurantiaria (assembly GCA_914767915.1). Classification (NCBI taxonomy): domain Eukaryota; kingdom Metazoa; phylum Arthropoda; class Insecta; order Lepidoptera; family Geometridae; genus Agriopis; species Agriopis aurantiaria. The sequence goes on along the minus strand of OU611983.1, from coordinate 6,557,935 downwards.
TTATTAATTGCTACTTAGCAGCTACTTAGAATATACTAAAGCATGTTCACACTTAAAATTGGTTCTACCTAAATGCCCTAGGAGTTACACATTTTTTTATGGTATCTTATAACCAATGAAAACTTCACCAAACTTTGGTGATCAGATGTAACAAATTGCATTTAATTTATTGCATGGATTACTAATTCATTTAAATTATAGTGCTATAAAAAATGTGAGTTATATGTTTTCATGTTAGAAAAGTGGCGCCTATTCAATAAATCGGTGGCTAGATTACCAACTGATATAAGATAACAAATCTGATAGTAGTAGGTATATAAGTGTTCGTAAATTATAAGCGATGGTGGCTGGCCAGTAGCATGTGCACTGCACCATCTGATGGCACCCGGCTCAAACCTCGGCCCTGCACCTTTATTTATTCAGTATTTAAATAAATAAAGTGCAGTTTCTATGCCATCGCTCAAATATGGTTAAGGAAAACATCGTGAGGTAATCGGTATATCCAAGAACCTCAAAAGTTTAAAGACATAAATGACATTTACCAACGTGCATTGGGCCATCATGGTGGATTAGGGCCCAATCCATACTCTCTCTCTCTGAGAGAATGCCTGTGTCCCAGCAGTGGGAACATGATATGGTGATAATGATGATGATGATTTATACTCGTAGGGTTGTTTTTAATGTACCAAAAACCTTTGAACAAACAAAAAAACATTTCCATTTGGCTTGTTCTGTGTGCCAATCAAAAGATCTAGATATGTCATATATATGTAACGTAATGATTTTTAGTGGAAAAACGTAATCACACTTTGCGCATTGGAATATTGTCCAAGATATTTAGAGGAGACAAAAATTTGCCACTGAGTACTAGTGGCATAGCTATGTCTCCTCAAACATTTTTCAAAAGAAACTAAAGACTATTATCATCAAAGTGGGGCTTTGTAAATATTGACACATCAGATACCATGTTTGAGAAAAAAGATTATACCTACCTACGTATTTAGCGATGATGATGTAAACTATGAACAATCGACATTCTTTGAATCGAATTATCGATAAAATACGAGTAAATCTTTAGTTGTGATAAATATAATTTATTATCAAGGTGGCGTTAGCTTACATTTTAATGCATGCTTTCTATTAGCTTCAGTTACTAACTAACAATGTAAAAAAACACGGTCCACCTGGAAAATTCTCAATTGAATCCAGCTCCGAGATGGCCGAAGCCAGGATAGTACATGGTGAAAAATAGAGACAGCGAGACCCAATGAGTCCGTAGTTAATTTCTCTTTTGATGTACTGCCCTGCTTACTTCACATAACCTGCATTTTAGACAACTTAAATGAGGTCATGGAAAGTGCTTTTGAAGTGGCTGAACCTGAAATATCTAAAATTCAAAAGAAACATCACAAATTCGAACAGAAGAATATTATATCTAATCGTTACCGTGTACGTAAGCTCCTCGTAAAAGTTCAACAGTGGCATCTTAACGTATTTCTTTTCATACAGGATGATGGCAGCATTATGCGGAGCATGGGTTCCGTGGTGATCCAAGTGGGAGCCCTGGAGCTGCTGGCCAGGTACTCTATGAACTCTGGACGGGCCACCAGCGTGCTGTCTTCCTTACATGAGTTCAGAACGCAGGAGGTTGAGATGGCTGGTGGCAAACAATGGAATTGGAAGTATTTGAGAGTACGTTAAGTCTGCTTGAACAAACATACAACATAATTATATATTACGCATGTATCTCTGATCCATAATATTTTTTTTATTATGTGTGTGCCATCAATACAATGTGCCGCAAGCGTACCCTTATACGTTTCCAAAATATGACGCAAACCTGAGTCGGTGACAAATTTTGCCACCGGTTCTCGTATATACGATCACCGAAGTGAAGCAACGTCGGGCGCGGTCGGTACTTGGATGGGTGACCGCCTGGGCGTTGATGGGATTTTGTCTTTTTGCATATATTTTTTGTATTAAAGCAGCTAACAAGCTATGGGATGGTATATACTGAACCCTCAGTGTGCGAGCCCGGCTTGGATTTGGCCAGTTTTATTAAATCTCGTTATGCGCGAAAACGAGACAAGACAAATTTTCGTTATTTAGGTTAGTTATTTTTTTTTTTATTACATAATTAAGCTTTCTTGATCACCACCTCGCCTGATGTTAAGCGATGATGCGGTCTACAATGGAGTACACTTGGATATAATAAACCAAATCACTCGTGATTTGAAGACACCCAGATTGTAACTATCAGGGAACATCCATTCATAGGCAGTGCATTCCACATACTAGCAGTTCGCACAATAAAAGTAGAAACAAAGCGCTTCGTACGGGTTTTTGGAGTATCAGCCATGAAGTGGTGTCGCCTTTTCGTGCCCACTCTGGCAGTCCGATAGAAAAGTTTAGATTTTTTTATTCCTAATTTATTCTTTAAATTTTGACAATAAAGTTACAAAATAAATGTAGTAGGTACCTACATAAATAATTTGAAAGGTCAAAATTTGATACGAAGCAAGATATCCCTAGAGGTTAGCTTGTAAGACTAGTTTTATATGTCAGACTTGATAATATCTAGACTTCGGAATAAATTGATATTTGTATTAGATTATGCTTGTATTGTTGTGGAAATTGCCCTAAAAGACGTTTGTTACAAAGTATTAGACAATGAAAAAGCCCTAAGGACACTTTGTTTTGGCGCTTATTAAATCTAGACCTGAATTAGTAAGCGTTTGAGAATTTAATGCGATCGGCTCTTGATTTTCTTTAAATGTTCATAAGATGTTATTGTAGTATTACTTTAAGACTTAAGTCCTGGCTCAGAAGACATAATAGCACAGGATCCTGACTCTTATTAACTCGTCATTTGAAAAACCCAGTGTTGTAGCTTCTCGGAAACATTGCGGAAGGTAGCTCATTCCACATTTTGCTAATGTGAGGCAAAAAAGATTGTGTGAATCACACAGTGTGCTATTTTCACTGATCTATGATTATGTGGATGAGCTTTCAGGCAGTGGCGGCTAGTTCGATGAACCGCAACGCTGGCATCAGATCAAACAGTTCTTCAGAACACTCCCCGTTGTAAATGCGATAAAAGACGCAGAGTGACCCAACGTATCTGCCCATATTAAACGGCTCTAAGTGTTCGGTGAGCTTGGGATCGTCGAAAATTCTTACTTATTTTCATGAGGCTCTTGTATAATATGAAGTAGAGACTGTGGTACGTATTATATCTTCTTCTTTTTCAGGACCAATTTGACCAAAAAGATCTTGAAGGCTTGTACCGGAAATACGACGACAAGCTAAAAGAAACTCTGATTCATATTTATATTACCCTTCTTGTCTTCTTTTCTACTATTCATATTATATTTGTCGTAGTCGGAACTTATGTAGAGGTAAGAACACTCTTAGTTAGTGATTAGTGCGTTAGGTAAGCATGAAGTTGGGATTCCAGTGAGTGAAAAGGCGTGGGTAAACCTTAGCGTGGTGGTAGAACACTTTCTAGTGATAGATGGAAAGTTGCCTAAGATAGACGTGCTACGTACGTGCGAAAATACGTATCGATGATTGTATAAAAATTACTATTTCGTTTTTTTTTATCACTAATGATTTCTATGTAATTTCTATGTACAATATTATACTTCTTAACTGAAAGCCAGTGCCAGCCTTGGGGTCTTACGCCCAACACGTCACGCGGTCTCAAACTAAGGTTAAAACCGCGCAGTTCGGAAAATCACGCGTACGTCAACCTTAACGCGCCCAGATGCGGTTTGCGGTCGCGCAACATTTTTTCATCACCTTAACTGGATTGCCTTAAACAGCTAGGCGTAAGGCCTCTGGGGTAGAATGAATGTAGCGATCTCTCCAGGTGCCAAATAGCAAGAGGCGCCAAAATTCCAGAAGCGAAAAAAACAAGCGAGAAATCAAATTTTGATAACGCCTCGCGCCTCGTTGCGGGGGCAGCGTGCCAGCTTAGGTGGCGTGGCACATTTGTGTTGTTTTTAACCAGCTAAAATGTTGACGTGGAAATAGTTTATATTCTGGATTAGCACATAGGCTATTTATTTCGGAACAAATATCGATTCCTGTACGATAGTTATAAGAAATGAAACGCGCCGAAAGACATTCTTGCTCTACCCTCATCAAAGTCAAGCGCCGGGCTGGTATAAGCATTAATTATCAATTGCAAGTTTAGTGTCTTTATGTGCTGCTTTTTGTCTTATACTTCATCACAAAGTAAATAAATGTTATTTTTTTTAGGAAATACAATCACAATCAACGTACCTGACAATGGCGATGTATGTGCTGCGATTGTTGGTACCGATTCTGTCACTTTGGAGGAAATTGTATGAACCAATGAAAAAGAAATGCTTCTGGACTCCGATTCTCGTCACTTTCGTAATAACTGTAGACGTTGTTTTTACGGGTAAGCTTGTTTTATTCACATCTAGACTATATCAAAACCGAAACGTGTTCATTGTACTCATAACTATCATCATCAAAAGCCAGAAGACGTACACTGCTGAACATAGGCCTCCCCCTTTAATCTCCACACTGAACGACAGCCTGCCTTTTGCATCCACTGGATGCCCGCGACTCTCACAATGTCGTCGGTCCATCTAGTGAGAGGCTTAGCTACGCTGCGTCTTCCGATTCGTGGTCTCCACTCCAGAACCTTTCTTCCCTATCGGTTATCGGTTCTTCGAGCGATGTAGCATGCTCATTGCCACTTCAACTTGCAAATTTTAACAGCTATGTCGGTGACTCTGGTTCTTTGGCGAATATCTACGTTCCGGATTCTATCGCGCAAAGAAACTCCCAGCATAGCTCTCTCCATTGCCCACTGTGTGACTCTGAGTTTTCCAAAAGGCCAACAGTGAAGGACCACGTCTCAGTACCATAACATACTCATACTCATAACTATGAACAACTTTTATTATGGGACCAACTCTTGAATCGCATAAAATATCCATACAATTCGCTAAGAGCCAGACCGGGTCCAATGATTTCACTCGCGCATTTTTGCAGATATAAAATGATAGTCTGCTCTAAAAAAAATTGCTTCGGTCTTTTTGCGAAGTTAAGATTTTCAAAACGTCAAATGCGCGTGTGATATAGTGGTGAGCCATATTCTGCTATTTTTCTGTGGAACAGGTGGTTTCTTTTTCGCAATTTCAGTGTTGGTTCCATAGTAGAAGTTGTTTATAATTATGAGTACAGTGACCTTTTTTGGCTTAGTACTACCGATCTATATTACCCTCAAACTCAAATTCAAATTATTTATTTGTCAGAACATGGTTGGTGCACATACATATAAAGTAGCATACATGGTTTTAAGAATGGAGACCTTTACCCTGTATGAGCCAATGCATTTTTCATAATATTTAACTCATTGGTTTTCAGATATAGCCGTCAGCATTTACAGTTTCGCCGAAGGAATATCATTAAGGCCAGCATACGCTACAATGGTGCTTCTATCAATCTATATTTTCCTACCGATGAGGAACAACTTTCTGGCGATCTTCTTGGGCCTGTGTACCAGCACCATCTACGTTCTGATCTTTGCTTTCTTCACTTATAACAACAGCACACATCTTGGTATCGTGGTAAGAGTATGTATAGTACACTTTGTGATTAATAATTACCATTTAAATCATTACTCCATCGGCGCAGAGTTCACAATAATAATTATAAGGAACGGTGGTACTAAACCGAAAGGAGATCATTATGAACAACTTTTAGAATAAGACGTAGTAATGTAGTTTAATATATTTTTATTTAGTATTGTTTAATTGTTTAATTTAGTTTCGTTTATTTTGATTCCGAATATGTATAATTATTTATTGAGAAAAAATAAACAACTTTTAGATTGGGACCAAACTCGAAATTAGGAAATAGTATCAGCTGTTCCATACATTTAATTACCTTTAAATAATTTTTTTAATTTTTTTTATGCCATGTGTGGCAAACATGCAGACGGGCTGCCCAATAGCAAGCAGTCAACGTCGCCTATTGATAATTTTAACACCAGAGGTATTACAACTACGTTGCTGAACCCTTTAAGAACCTTTAGCTCGCATTTTCGCTTTTTTTTTAAACCGTATGTTGTAGCTTCTCGGAAACATCGCGGAAGGTAACTAAAATAGAAAGGATGATTTTTACGCGATCTGCAGCTCAATCCCATAGAAAAAGTTTGTTCTTAAGTGTGAGTACAATGATTTTTTTCTGTATAGTACCACCATTTGGTGTGATCCTGTATAGGTAAACCATAAACATAAATAACTGACACCATTACACAATATAAGAACTATTGAATGTTGGGATTGTCAAAACTTAGAACATTTAAAATAATTTTACCCGACTGCCCAAAACAAAGTTCATATTTTTCCACTTTCTTATTAATTACCCAGTCAATAAATGACTTAGATAAATCTATACATACTTTCGCATTTGATATCATAAACCAACTAATGTTTCTTTTCTTAAGGTTTCATCTGACATAATTTACCTGATCGGCGTAAATTTAATGGGTCTTTACTTTAGACTGATGAATGAAATAGTTACAAGGCGATCGTTTTTGGACAGAAGAGCGTGCGTTGAAAGCACGTTGCGGCTAAAATTTGTCAAAGACCAAGAAGTGAGTAATTTTTTAAACGTATAGTATTTACATTTTTTTAATGCCATAGTTGTCAAACAAGCAGACGGGCCGCCTGGTGGTAAGCAGTCTTCGTCGCCTATAGATACTTGTAACACCAGAGGCATTACAAATACGTTGCCGATCCTTAAGGACTCTATTAACTCGCGTTTGAAGAAATGTTGTAGCTTCTCAGAAACACCACGTTAAGTAGCTCATTCCACATTTTGCAGGTGTGAGGCAAGAAAGATCGTGTTAATCGCACAGTGTGCGATTTCCGCTGATCTATTATAATAACTGCAACTTGACAAAGTTAAAAATTAATTAGCGTAAACATCAAGAGCTCTATAACTTTAGGCAATGTCTATGGCAGTGACATTGAATACAATAGTTTACAGAGTTATTCGGTTAAAGGATGATTTATGCTAGACCGTGGCGGGCACGAGCCGTGACCCGGACGAGGCACGGGCTTAAAACTTCACGAAAATTTTATATAGAGCAGTTCATCCTACACTATGTGTTGCCCCCGCCCCGGACGAGACTTAAGGATAAATTGCCTAATTTTTCAGGAACGTCTGATGATGAGCATTTTACCAGAGCACATAGTATCAAAAGTGCGTCAAGATATAAGGACAATGTTCTTAGGAATTCAATCTCACAACATGAGCCACACTATGCGATCTTTCAAGTGAGTACATTTGTTATAATTGATAATCAAGAGTGAATCATTTTGCAAGTCAGGCACAAAATGTCTGAAGTGCTTACAATTATGCGTTTGTACCGAAACCATATAATCATTATCATCATCGTCATCATAGACTACAACATCGCTTAACATCAGTCAAGATAGTGGTCAAACGCAAGCCTATTGTAATATTTTTACATTTTAGCCTATTATGTTCCCACTGCTGGGACACAGGTATTCTCTCAGAAAGAGAGAGAGGATGGACCGCAATCATGATGGATTACGACCCATCCTCTCTCTCTGTGCCAGTGCATATTAGTATAATCAGTATTATGGGTATTAAATCATATCAATATTTGGATCCAGCTGACCCGACAATCGTTGTCCTGTCCAAATTTCAATGTTCAAATTTTGTTCATACAAAAATCCCATAAACAAATCACGGTCAGATTTTCATGAATTTGACAATTTTCTATGAAACTTTTTCAATTTGTCTTTTCCTTAAAAATATTTATCAAATTTAATTCTTAAAAAAAAAATTTTTTTTTTAGTCAACTGTATGTCGAAGAACACGATAACGTGAGTATTTTGTATGCGGATGTGGTTAACTACACGATGATATCAACGACCCTAGCTCCGATGCGGATGGTGGAACTCTTGAACGAGTTGTTCGGGAGATTCGATGAAGCATCCGAGGTAATTATGAAGATAGACTATTACTCATTGAAAACTATTTACAATCTGTTTTATTTAAGCAAGAAATAAATATAAATATACATATTTGGAAATGAAAGTAAAATAAAACCCAAAACTACTTACAAATAAATACACCCTAAACTAAAATCTGATCTAAAAGCCCCTTTGTGGAAGAAAAAAGTGGCCACTATGCTGGCAGCATTGTCATGTTGAATGGCAATGCAAAGTTTTGGCCAAAGTAGGCGCCAGCATTCCGGTCACCAGTCGCCTACACCAAACGTTTGGCCAAGTTATTTCATGTTATCTCAAGCTAATGTCATTTTCATACAATTTCATCTTTCCGCAGGCGTTAACGCTAACAGAGAGTGGGTCTTGCCTATACAGTTCGAGAGCGGCTGGCCCCCACGGTCTTAAAATCTAAACCCCAAACGGCACAAACATGTACATCCTGTCTAGACATCCATATTATATGAGCCGTTTGAAATTGTCAGCTTTAGTCGCGGCAGCACCAGCCCGAAATATTGTTGCAGAAAGATGAAACGGCACCAGTGTGTCGACACATGTAGCATCCCAAACTAGAGGCCGCACCATCTACCAAGGGATAGTGGTCATCCCGTCGGGTCTTTTGCCAACTTCCCGCATCAATCCGTTGGGTTCTGAAACTGACGGGAAGCTGGCACGATTTTGTAATTTCTCAAATCTGCATCTGAGCGTATTTCTTATATATTGGCGAATTCTAAACATTGTAATAATAAATCATACTAAGATTATGATATAATGGTTTTTAATAATATATAAACGCAGTAAAAACCTATATTATTAGTGTAAAATCCAAATTCTACGTTTCTAGTTATATATAAAATATTAAAAAATCATTATGCAATTAATTTAACCACATTAGGGGATGATTTTCGGCATAAAAAAACATAATAGAACTAACTTTTACTTAGATATATATAAATATAAATTTAGCTACCTACATTGGTACTTACGTTTCTAAATTTAAAAATGATGAACTTTCATACAAATTTTCAGCCTTATTTAATCTATTTAACCCATTTCAAAAACTACTTGTTCAAAATTTCGTTTTTTTGCATTACAGGAACATGATGTGCTGAGAATCAAGTTTCTCGGTGACTGCTACTACTGTGTAAGTGGGGTGCCGAAACCTACTAAACAACACGCCAAGAACTGCGTCGATTTGGGCCTCGAAATGATCCATATTATCAAAGACGTTAGGTAACTTTACTTTGCTTTCCATTTTAATTTTTCAATATAATAAATTTAAATGAAGATAATAAAAAAAATACTGTCCCAGGGTGGATTGTATGCAACATTTAAATAGTAAATAGCGTGGTACACTATAATATAGGAATATTTTTTCTCGAGATCATTATTATACTTGTTTGAAACAGGTTTACTAGTAGTTATGGTATACAACTTTATTTCAAGTTTATTTTTCTTAACATCGTCATTGGCATGTTTAATAATTGTTTACTGCTTGACGTAGGCCTCTATTAAAAAACGCCATGTGGTGTCTTGCTCATAATACATAGTTATGTTGACCTTAATTTTATCTTAACACTTGCTAGGGAATTATCGAGGTTGAGGTCTCCTTGCATAAAAAACACTGGTATAATAATATGTATAATTTATTGAAATGTTTATATGTAAATTACTATGTAATGCCTATTTTCTTGCCTTTGTAATGGTAAAACGGATTTGAATAAAATTTATTGTTGAGGTAGCACTATCTTGGACTGATCAAAATGCAACTTTTACCCAATAAAATTGTATGGCTCCAGTAGAGCAGCGGTTAATGAAGCCGGGTATTGCTGTAGATAATCAGAAAAAACATTACGTAGGCGTAAATACTGTAAATGTTTAACTTTCAGAGAAAAACGTTCATTGGATATTGACATGAGAATCGGAGTGCATTCAGGAAAGATCCTAAGTGGTCTTATTGGAATCAGAAAGTGGCAGTTTGATGTATGGTCCAAAGATGTCACTATAGCTAATAAGATGGAATCAACAGGCAAAGCAGGGTAAGTTTTGTTTTGTACAGGTCTAGTAAACACGAGTACAGTATCTCAGGAACAGCATACTTACGATACATACAGTATAAGGGCTCAAACTTAAATACGCGGTGCAAAGTTGTCATATCGTCAAAAACTGCGAGATCACTCGACGCATTGTCAAAATTCGCTCAAACAATTCTTCTGTTGCTTTATTCCATACCTTCTTAACAACAATTATACACATAAGCATTGCCATTCAGTTTGGTAATGCCACCAACATGCTGGGTATACTGAAAATGGGTAGTAGGCTTGAGCATTGAGCAATTTTTAGACCTTCAACGGTCTATAGGCAGCTAACTTTTTTTATAGTGTTCGTTGTATATTGTTTGGTTTATAGTTCAACACGCTTTTTATGAACAATATCACTAGTGGGTAAAACCTCAATACAACAAAATACGTTCAATACGATTCACGATCCTCAAATACCTACCAATGGTTAGGTAGTAAGACGCGATACCGCGTTGCATCGCCAACAGAGTTTAACGCAAGCCTATTATTACGAAATAAATATTGATATTTAGCATTGTCTTCTAATTTCAGAAAAGTGCACGTGACAAAGCAGACTCTCGAATTGATACTGGATTTTGCAAGAGAATACATAATCGAGCCAAACTTTGAATCTCAAAACGACCCATTCATAATGAAAAATAAGTTGGAAACTTATTTACTGTCAAGGCCGAGAGCACGGGTAATGCACCATACTGTGACACCGATCACAATGAATTGTCAAAACTAAAACAAAGTCTTATTTCCTTTTGAGTGTTAACAAAAGACAAACGTAGTCATTAGTTCGTTATAATTGCACTGTACATAATTATAACTTACGCAATGTTAACAGACATTTCACTTACATAACTCAGCGTATTAGCAAGCTAAAATGGCAGTTAGCTAGTCATATCGGTCACAAACTTGATAACCATTGGGGTAGATGTATTATAAAGTGGAGAACATGAATATGCAAACATAAAATGCCCTGAGAATTGATAGAGTAAATACTTAAATGAGGCAGCTGCCAGTTCTTGGAAATGATAAGCTGATGATCAGGGCTAAATAGCGTATCTTTGGTATATAATGTGTAGCAGTGGCCTAGAATATAGAGATTATAATAATGATGAAAAATTTATGAAAACAAATTCTACCCTCAAACGTTTTACTAAAACCGTATTTATATTACAGACTCAAGAAGCATATAAACCATTCCGAAGAGCTTCGGTTGGCTTCAACAAGATTATCACTAAGACGTCTAACAGAGTGAGTGGACTCCTCATAAACATTTATTTAGTAAGGTATCCAGCCAACACAATAATCTATACCATCTGAATTCCAGTAGCGATCGGAAAATAGGAGCTCAACGAATATGCGAAGAACAACCACGTTCATGGATGAAAATCTAGTGGAATATCAGCAAATGTTAAAAGCTGCCGATGCGCAGATGGCAAAGGAAATTGAAGACATGACAAACGGACGGTTAGTAAATTAGATATATCGGGTTTAGATAAAGGAAGCGCCCCAAAAAATAAGACTTTTGATAGTGCTCGTGATTGATAATACGATATCAGAATAAATAAACTCGTCTTTCTTTTTACATTTTTACTTTTTTATGCAATATCAGCTTCTGGTAGTTAAATACAACTGTATTTAAAAAAATCTTCTGTCTTTTAGAGTTCGCAATGTACTGCAATTAAAATATTCGAGGTCAAAGAATTACCTTCGTGCGCACACAAAGTCATTGCTGCGCGCAAGCTCACGCGCTTTTGTACCTACGTGGTACATTGCACTCATTACGCTTTAACGACTTTGTGCTTTGTACATTGCTGGTCTGCTAAATACTAAACTACAATAAAATTATAAGCCAAAAGCCAACAGTTTACTGGTAATCGATTGTGTTTAGATAGTATAATATTGGTATATTAATTTCGGGAGCGTTCCTTTTAAGCCTGGTATATTGTAGTCCAAGTTAGAATCGAAGCTTTTGTTTTAGACCAAGAGTGGCTGTAAAGTTAAAGTATTGTTAATTTCATTATATTTTTAGGGAACACTTCAAGAAAGAATCCCAACTGAACCGGTTTACGTTGATGTACAAAAAATGGGATATGGAAAAGAAGTTTTTGCTTCTTCCAGATCCTTTGTTTAAGTACTACATAACGTGCTGCATGATCATTTTGATTTTAATCATGATTATCAATGGATTAACCACAAATTGGTAAGAATCTTCGATAAAGAGTTTGAATGTGAATCAAGCAGCTACTACATCTCATAACTGATACATTGGTGTAAATGAGAGAAAAATGGTTGGGGTCAAGATATTGTTAATAGTTTTAACTACAAAATATATTTTTTTAGGTTCAAAGGTTTTACTTGGTTCACAAGAGTAACACTTGGAATCCTGTCTCTAAGCCTCATCGTTTTACAACCATTAACATGGTTCCAATTTTTTTGGACTAAATACAAAGGCATAAATGAGCCTCGCAAAAGGCATTTGAGATGGATATACGATAGATCAGCAAGCATCATCAGATCAGCAAAACTAAGGACCGCATTGTATTTGTTAATAAGTATCGGACTCGCAGCTACTTCTGTGGTAAATGTCACCGGATGTGTTGAAGTTGAGGTGGAACCAGCTGTTGCAGAAACCGTTCTTTCGAACTGTGTTTCGCCGTGGGTAATCTCACTTTTATGTTTCATCAAAAAGTCTTATTTTGTTGTCAAATCTTTATCTTTAAGATTAATTTTGTTTGCAGCACGTCACTCAATGCTGGGGCCTAGCATTACTGTTGAATTTCTTGTTCAGTAGAGTCTTCTTCATATTTAAATGGATCGTGGCTGGAGGAATGACTGTATTCTACTTGTGGGTGGTATGGGAGATTAAAACATCACTCTTCGCTGTTGACACTACTTGGAACGTTGGCATAGATCCTCGAGTTTCACATACTCTATCTGTTATATTTATCACTATTACTCTGTACTGGATCGATAGAACAACGGAGTACAGGAATCGATTGGATCATCTTTGGCAGCTCCAATTGAGTGCCGAACAACAAGAAGCTGAAACTATGTTGAAAGTTAATAGTATGCTTCTGGAGAATATACTACCAGCTCATGTTAGTGAGTACCCATTTTTTGTCAGTTGCACTTGTTTACGTAGTAAGTAGAATTGTGATTCAATTTAAATTTTCTGCTTTCAGTACAAGTCTACTTAAACCTGAATAGATCCATAGACGAGCTTTACTACGAGAAATATGACAACGTAGCAGTAATGTTTGCGTCTCTCACAGATTACAAACTGGGGGTAGAAGCAGATGCCGACATGAGTGACAAATTTGTTCTTAGCATACTTGATGAAGTTATCTCTGATTTTGACAGGGTAAGTCTACATAATATATTTGTTTGTTATTAGAGATATTTATTGCAGAATGTAGGTAGAAAGAAGTTTTACAAAATAAAATTGAGTTCGATACAAACTACTTCTCTTAAGGGATGTGAACAATTAGACTATTGCACTTATGTTGTAAATGCAAAAGTATGTGTTTGTGCGCATTTAATACAGTAAATGCTGAACAGATTTAAACAAAATGTAATATGGAGTTGTTTTTTTTTTCTTTTAATTTAATTTTTGTATCTTTTTTGTTTTGGTGATCTTAAATAATTATATTATATTCATCATACAATGAAATATCGGCTATTTTATTATTGTGATCTTCCTGTATCAACCATTCATACTTTTAGTACCTAATCTTGGGCTCGATTAACATAGAACCGAGGCAGATGTCATAGAAAGCGAGAGGCTTATATCTAGCAGTAGGATAAAAAGTCTGTGAATGATTATGATAGTACTCTTCTTACTTTCAGCTATTGCTAACTGGAGCATCAGTTTACAAAGTAGAAAAGATTAAAATGGCTGGATGGACTTACATGGCAGCTTGTGGCTTAGATCCTAACAGAAGAGAATCTTACGGATCTTCCTCCATAGCTTCAGACACTCATCTAAATAACCCGTACAACAGAGCCGTGGTGGTAACTATGGTGGAGTTTGCCGCAGCCATGATGATGCAGTTGCAAAACTTCAATCGAGGCTCGTTTCAAAGTTTTGAAGGACTTAGTTTACGCATCGGTGAGAATAAAATAGTAAATTGTATATTTATTAACTTTAAAATTATAGCTTCTGACGAAAATGTATCAAACTGCAGATCTGTTACACGTGGTTGAAACATGTCACAAAATCTGATTATGTTACATAATTAATGTTTTGATATAGGTAAACTTAGGACAGTTTTGAATTTTGTAATAAATTCAACATCCTTGTGTTTGTAAATCAATGCGTTTTCAGGTATATCAAACGGGGAAGTGGCAGCGGGAGTGGTGGGTTCACTGAAACCTTTGTATGACATCTGGGGTCATGCAGTAAACATGGCCTCCAGAATGGACTCTACTGGGGAGACTGGTAAAATACAGGTAAAAATTTAAACAATGCTCAAATTTAGAAAAGAATAATAAGATTAATGTAATCACTGGAACCTCTACTTCTATTAACTCGAATTTCTAAAATCCAACACTATTGTCTAATCATGTAAATGTTTTTTTTTTACAATGACTTACGCTGTTGACCTTACGGCCTCTACATCTTGATGGCCAGACTAATTAGCGAACGCAGAGGGCGTTGGGCATAACTTGATGGTCATATTGATGATGATGACAATGCACTATTTATATTTCCCTCTCTTTCAGGTCACAGAAAACACCGCTATCATTCTAGATGAATGCGATATCCTGACGCAATATCGCGGAGAGACATTTGTCAAAGGTGCTGGCTACATCAAAACTTACTTCGTTCCTTTAGACGAAAACTTTAACTTAATCAAGAAACATCAGAGCATGGACTACTATAGGATGGAAGATAGGAATCGTTACTTCAACGTGAAGAATTCTCTATTTGACGATACAGTGACTAGTTACAACGATACTACGTCGCAAGGGTCCACGTACGATGTTAGAAACCTTTCAGTGGATGGTAGTGATACGGACAGCTATGATGAAAGGACTATCACCCCAGTAGTAGAAGAAAATAAAAGCATATCTTCAGAAAGTGTTAAAGAAACTCGTTGTTAGGGCTTAGTATAAAGTGTTTATGGTAAACTAACTGTACCCTGCGGTTTCAACCGCGTGGACATTCCTTCAAGAACCGTAATTTTTTTAGGGATAAAAAGTATTATGTGTCGTCCTCTGTTTTTATGTAAAAAATCATGTCGAGCCGTTGTTCTATTGCTGCGTGGAAGAGAAACCAACACCAATAAACCAACATACTTTTACATTAAACAATCATGGTTGTCTTATACTACAAAAAATTAATGTGAAAAAAACATTGGCGTAATTATTAGTCGACTTCAAAATGGGAGGGGGTTATTAATTCAGTTATAATTTTTTTAACCTTTGTTACCTTAGAACTCAGTAATTTTTATGAACCGTTTTGGAAAATTACTCATCGTCATCGTAGTTTATTTGAAAGGATATACTTTCAGATCGGTCCCACAGCAATAACATCAAACTCAGATCAGTAGTTGGTTTTAAATCAAAATAACTGCTTAATTGCGTATTTTACTAATTTTGTAGTCTTCTTTTATTTTAAATATTTACGATACCGGAAATGTATTGTTGCGATGCCATTGTATATCTAATATTTAGTAGGTATTACATGCAATTCCAGCTTGATTTAGGCAACGACTTAAATACTCTTTTTATTTCATGCCATCATTATCGTTGAGTATTTTCCACCCATTACTGAATATAGGTATCCTCTTCACCACCTCATCTTTTCCGGTACTGTGCCCACTGCCCAGTGCGACCACCAATTTGAATCCGCTGCCGCTATTCAGTGACTACTTTGTTCCGTCTTTCTGTTTGGCCAAGTGTCACCCGTGTCCACTTCTCTATCATTTCATATATCATTAACTTGAAGATCTCCAAGATAACCCATAACTACACGCACGAAGAAAACCACATACTTAACTGCTCGCAGAGGTCTCCCTTAGACCTCCAGAGGACCCCAATTTGTTTCGAAAATTTTGCAATGAACTTGTAATGAATTAAACATTAAACGAAATACATTATGAATTAAATATTTTTACTAAAACCTCAAAACGACTCATAAAAAACACAATTCAAAATCTTCTCTGGGAATTCAACTTTTGAGGCTCAATGAGATCAACGTTGAGAATTTTTTTATTCTTACGAACAAATTGTTACCCGTTTTCATCACAGGTTATATACAATAGACATATACATTACTAGACTCTGGAGTGACCATTTCCTGTTAATTTTATTCGGAATCCAAATTACATGCATTACTTAATGACGAAAAAGGTTACGTTAAATTACTCGCACGGGGTCACACACTTAGAGTGCAGCAATGTGTGTATTATCTAACGTCTTGTTTGTCAATAAAGTGTCATCTTTGGGGCAAACTCATGGAAGTAGTATGGTATGAAACGTCCTTGGGCAAACTAGAAAGTTGTTTATTTTTTACTAGAAACGGATTATTTTTTGCCCGTTAAGTGCGTTGACCCATTGCGTGTAGTTAAGGGATAATGTATACAATGTCTAGGTGTTGTATGGAATGCCAGATTGATTTTATAAAATATATTAGAACGCCTAACGGTGTCAGGAAGTGTATTAAAAACACAAATACAAATAAGATAATACGGTTTTTATTATGTTTTATATTATCACCAGTGTTTTTAATGTGTTGTTGCTCCAATATTTTTTTTCTTATAAGCGTGGCTTTCCTTCATCGCAGTCCTATTGTATATTCTAATCTAGAAAACTCCAAAAATACAGACAACCATCAAAGTAACATAGGATCGATGGTCACTAGAGGTAACCACGTATTCGAACTACGTTTCACCAGTATTTTTGTCTAGCCTAACAATAACGTACTGTCATCTATGACAGGTAGGTCATCCAGTAGGTTATTGTGAGAAAAAGAAAATCAACCATATTCAATTCAATATGTTAATTCAGATATTATTTAAACAGTGCCTACTAGGGCTTTGCATACTTAATTAAAACCGAATTACAATGTTTATTCGATTATGTAATTCGATTAAAGTATTCTCGTAAATTATTTTGTCGTACCTAGGAAAAAGTAAGTAGTCGGTGTTAATAAGTGATTTAATTCAAACTTAAATCTTCAACCGAAAAACTTTAAAAAAGTAGGTTTTATCTAGCGCCTTCTGTAAAAAGTTTCTACCAGCCAATCCCATTCCATTTTGGTTGTATGATAATAAAATCATAATTAAATAAAAATAAATATTCGGGACATTTTTCACACACGGTCATCTAACCCCAAACTAAGCAAAGCTTGTGATATGGCTGCCAGAGACTGATATACATACATGTATTGTTTTAAATACATACTTAAATAAATATTAACAACCAGATATAGAAACAAACAAACACAAATGTTCATCACACAAATGTTAGTCCTAGATGGGAATCGAAACCCACGCCCCCAAGCTCAGAAGGCAGGTTCACGACCAACTGGACCAACGGGCTATTTAAACAAACATTAGAAGTAAACATTGTAAGTAAACATTACTCAATTTCCAATTTTTTGTGTAAAACCAACCCAACTTACACTAACCAACCAACCGTACACTAACCCAACTTAAATAATGTAGTTTTCATGTAGCATGAATTCAAGTGTAGCTAATTCAACGGCACAAAATCTACTGGAGAATCGAGTGGGCACGGCGTTACTTTATACTAGTGGCCGTGAAATAGTCAACTATTTTCGGTTTATAATTTCAGAAGAAAAATCTTATTTGGTAAAGACTTTAGACTCAGATGAGATAAACAAAGGGATATGCTTTAGTACAATTATTGTTCGTGTTCCGACTCCGTGTATCACTTACTTCTTTTACTATACTGCTAAACCGCATAACGCAAAAACTGTATAAGTATATACACTTATTTATTTTTCACGCATACTAAGAAACTTGCAGCGACACCAATGAACTAACCAATATTCCAGAAGAAAAAAAGTTGGCAAGGTCCACAGCGGGTGAGTTCGATTAAAGACATCAAGCTTCATCAATTTAGGCCTGATACGTCCGTACCCGCCACACCACCTTACCATGTCTCCCTTGTTTATGTGATCTGAGATTTTAGAACAGTCGAGCTGCGGCGTGAAAGCACGGTGGGTTAATTTTAAGTCTACGGTGTTCCAAGAAGAGTAGCACACTCCGCTGTTACTTTTCCGCAGCTGTTTGTACAACGCAACACTGCCTCACCTCTTCAGTAGGCGTTAATTCTTTGCATGGATATTGAATTAGCTAATCTCGAAATCAAAAATGTTTCACTCAATTTAAATTTTTTCAAACTTGAACATAGCTTATTTTACCCGAGTTCTGCAAAAGGAGACCTATCATCAGTTGATTACAGTAGAAAATGTACAGGTGATGTATCTTGGAAGCATTTGAAAGATATCCAATTAGTTTCAAAGTCAGAGGCTCCGATCTTATCACAGTTTTTTAAAGCTGTAACAAGTTCCGCATCATTTGAGAATACTTGAGCTGCCGCTTCTACATTTACCCTTCCATTTTTATGAGCATATCCAGATTTCACGTATGTGCAATATACTAGTTGCTTATAGTCTTCATCTTCTTTGTACTTTCCTTCTTGTGTAAGGTTAAAAAACTCAGTGGTGTTTATTTTTGGATGGCATGTTGTGACAGCATTTTTAATAACGTCACTGATTGCTTTAGGCAGGATCACGTAGCGCTAAAATAAATAAAAAAATCATATTTTTTTTACATAAATAAACAAGTAATAGTAAAAAAAATCTTACAATAACATTTAACTTAAAACAAATTTAAATAACATGCACAGATATTATAATTATATTAATAGGTAGTATTATTTTATCCTAGGTACTATAAATTTGGATAATTTTGATCTTCTTTAGACATCGTTTTAAATGTATTTGGCAAGTACAATTAAAATCAATCCACATATCCTCCAATTCACGTTGGATAATGCAATCATAGCATTGTAGGGGTTACTTTTTATATAAAAAGCAGCAAACAAGCTTGCGATCCACCTGATGGTAAGCAGAAACCGCCGCCTATTGACACCTGCAACCACCTGTGTTGGCGGTGCTTTACCAGCCCGGAGAAGTATACACCCTTTTTAAAACGCTTCCTGTTGAAGCTCGGTGGAAAGACCTTAAGAGAAGGATAATCTATACCTTGCAGGCAAGATGTGGGGGTGAGCTTTTTGACAGTGTTGGGATGTGCGGTAGTGGAAGTCTGACGCAATGAGATCAAAAAGCTCATCAGAACGTTCCTCGAAAAAAATCATCAAAAAGTTCGCTTCTTCTTTGGAATATTTTCACAAATTGTTTGTTGTACTAGTGAAATGTTTAAAATTATTGATCCACTAGATAGTCGGCGAGCCAACGGTCTATACCGTAATACACCATAATGGGATTTCAAGCATGCACAAAGAGCCTATGAGCCAATTTAGACCGCGGTATTATCGCGGTGATCCACTGGTGGTCTATACCTTTGGATTGCGGGCTCGTTGCTGCCCCAGTGATTTTTGCGCACCAGGGAATCACCTATAAGCATTAATAAAACAGGCAAGCGCTGACACCTCTTCAACATAACCTTTTCTGGGGTAGAAAAAAGGAAACCAACAATTATTTTTTTTTTAAAACATTGCTAGCCAAAAACGAGTATCATTTATTATTTATTGTTTAGAAGACAAATCAATTATGCAATAAATGATTGAGTATTGAGTATATATTCAAAAACACAAGAGCAACAGTTTTGTTTTTATTTTAGACAATTTACTTAATGTGATAAATAAAGTCAAGATCTTGTTTAAACTGTACCTACGTATTCATAGAATTACGTATTTATATAATATTTTGGGTTTGTTGATCTCGTTGGACCTGATTTCTCCACTTGACCTAGACCATAATTTCATTTTCTGACAAAAAGCATTACAAGAAGTGTAAATAAGTTTGATACTTACTGCACCGATTTCGCCGTATCCAATAAAAATAGCAATTAAACCCAGAAAATGCACCAATGACATTATAATATATATATTTTTTAAGATCTTATTATTTAAATTTTTTGAGGGTACGTCGCCTCAATACACAGGATTGCTTGTTATTAATCTCAATTGACTACTAAAGCTATTTAAATGGGACATGTTTTATCGACATTGCAATTATCTTTTTAAGGTTCCGTAGTACTACAAGAAACACTTATAAGTTCGTACTGTCCATCTGTCCGTACATTCTAATTATTTGGAACTTTGTAACTTTTATAGTTCACACATTCATATAATATTGGCTTAAATATATAATATTGGTTTAAATTTTCAGTGTTTCGTAGCCAAAGGGTAAAAACTGGACCCTATTACTAAGCCTACAATGTATGTCTGTCTGTTCATTCGTCTGGTATAAAAAGTATAAATTGTTTGGAAAACATACTGCTATTACAACTTTTCTTCGTTGTGGTGATTTTTAAATTGAACGGTGATAACACGGGTACGATTTTTAGTAACTATAATCGGGTACCTACTAGTGCATGGTCATAAAAGTAAAATTATTGACTTAAAGGCTAACTTTTTTAATTATATGTACAATTTTACAATACATACCAATGCTAAAATCTTTATAACTAAACATAATATTACGAACATATGATTAATTCGATATGCTGCTAAGCATGGATTAAGATATAACGTAGCCAAAACAGAAATGCTGGTATTCCGTGCAGCAAAACTCGAAAAGTATGCACATTACGTGTTTTATTTTGTCTTGTTAACCTACTAGTTTCACATTTTATACAACTTGCTGTTAAAAACGAAGAAATAATAGCAATAAAACGTTTACAAGTAAAATGTTTTACTCCACTTTTTATTTTATGTACTTTGTTTGGTAAATGGCATGTCCTTTAAAGTGTGAAACTAGTAGTATAAGAAAAGAATAAAACAGGCCAAGTGCGAGTCAGGATCGCGCACTGATGGTACCATCACAAAATCCAAAAGTATTGCAAAAGCAAAATGATAACATTACGCCCAGGCGTTTACCCATCCAAGTACCGTCTGCACCCGATGTTGAACAGAAATTTGTCACTGACTCGCACTTCTAGGCAATTTTTTTTTTTTTTTATACTTTATAGTGTGTACTATAATCATGCCAAGTTTGGCGCTTGTGCGACTTATTGCCGTTTTTAAATTAGAGCAATTACAAAAATACTCTTAAAAAAAGATGGTTGTATGAGGACCCTATACAATATCCATAGGTACATTGGAGATTTTACTTTTTTTTATTACTTCTTAGTTGATCCGCCGTAACTTTACATATTCTGTGAAAATTTCAACTACCAAGGGTGTAAACGGGAGCCTATTACTTAACTTACGTTGTCTGTCTGACTGTCTGTCCGTTCGTCCGTCTGTATATCTGATTGTCTGTCTGTCCGTTTACTTTTACCTTTTAACGGCTGTATATTTTGAACCGTAATAGACAGCCAGTTGTTTTATTGAACAATGGGCTTACGTTTGGAAGCTATCTCGCCTGATGTTTAGGATGATACAGCTGTCTGTATGTCTGTCTTCTGTCTGCCTATATGTCCGTCTGTCTGTCTGTCCATCTTACTTTTAAACAGCTTTTTCTTTCGAATCGTAATAGATAGCCAGTTGAAATTGTCACAGAATATGTTATGTTACGGTGGATTAACTAAGAAATAATAGAACGGTGAACCACCAATTTTGATCCGCTGCTATACTATTCTACTAATAAAATAAATAGTACCAGTACCAGAAGTAACTACTTTGGTCTGTATTCCTTTCTGACAAAGTGTCACCTATCTTCACTTCAATTAAATTCCTTACACACACACACACACACACACACACACACACACACACACAGACATGCACGCACGCACATTATGCTAGTTTAATATTTTTTACAACCTTAAATCAGGAATGTAAATTAATAATTAGGTATATAATATAAAACACACATAATATTTTTAAAAATGTCTTAAATATTTGCACTTCGCCATCATAATTTTAACTTAGAGATGTCCAAGTTAATGAATATAATTCTTAAGTGTTGTATGGAATGCCAGATTGATTTTCGAAACTGTTTTAGATATAAAACGCCTAAATGGAAGGAAATGTATGAAAAACACAAACACAAATAAGATGATACGGTTTTTATTATGTTTTATACTATCACCAGTGTTTTCGCCTTACCTAACAATAACCTAACCTATAGTGTCATCCAATTCAGATATATTTAAACTGTGCCTACTTGGGCATTGCTTACATACTAATTTTCATGAATTGTATTAAAAACCAAATTTTATGCATTTCCTGTAATATTTTTACAAAATTCTCAGAATTCATTTTGTCGTAACTAAAAAAAGTAAGTAGTCAATGTTTATAAATAAAGAATAATTCATGAGTAAAAAAATCAATTGTTAGTTTAATTATCTCTTAGTAATGGAATTGGTAACTTTTAAAGTAGCACAATAACAGCTTATACCTTTTGTTATAGTTTATTTCTTTCTTTTCATTCTGATTTTATGACATTTTCCAATTACAAAAAATGGTGCGCTTGTAAACGGCACTACTTAATTTATTTACAATCTAGCCTAATGTTAGGCTTGTTAGTAATTTAATTCTAACTGAAAACATCAAAAAAATTGTTTTAAAAAATTACTATGTAGATAGCGCTACGATTTCTGTACAAGATCTTGATTGTAAGTATACATAATATTACTCCATTTCCAAAATTGTTGTGTTTCAATTTATTATGTTAAGTGAAATAACACCAAATGATGTTTACATGTTGCATGAATTCTAGTAGCAAGCGTATTCTAAGGCACAACATCGACTGGAGAATCGAAGCAGCGTGTCGTCGCGTTGTACTAGCGGCCGTGAAATATTCAATTCTTTTGGTTTATAGCACAGAATACGTACATATTTATAGTTTCAAAATAAAATTTTAATTTACTAGAGTTTAGACTCAGTTCAGATTAACAAGGAAGATATGCCTTAGTACAATTATTGTTCGTGTTCTGACTCCGTGTTTCAACTACTGGTTTTAAATACCACTAAACCACTAACGTAAAACCTGTATACAGTACACGTAGTAATTTTTCACGCATACTAAGAAACTTGCAGCGACACCAATGAACTAACTAATAAACCACAAGCAAAAAAGTTGGCAAGGTCCATTGCGGACGAGTTCGACTAAAAATATCAAGTCTAATTTAGGCCTGATACGTCCGCACCCGCCACGCCACCTTACCATGTCTCCCTTGTTTATCTGATCTGAGATTTTAGAACAGTCGAGCTGCGTCGTGAAAGCACAGCGGGTTAATTTTAAGTATTCGATGTTTCAGGAAGAGCAGCACTCTCCGCTGTTATTTTTCCACAGCTGTTTGTACAACGTAACACCGCCTCACCTCTTCAGTAGGCGTTAATTCTTTGCATGGATATTGAATTAGCTAATCTTGAAATCAAAGATGTTTCACTCAATTTACATTCTCTCAAACTTGAACAAAGCTTAGTTTACCCGACTTCTGTGAAAGGAGACCATCACACACGTAGATTACACGAGTATTTGAAAATGTACAGGTGATGTATCTTGGAAGCATTTGAAAGACATCCAATTAGTTTCTAAATCAGAGGCTCCGATCTTATCACAATTCCTTAAAGCTGTAACAAGTTCCGCATCGTTTGAGAATACTTGAGATGACGCTTCTACATTTAAGCTCCCATTTTTATGAGCATATCCAGAATTCAGGTATGTACAAAATATTAGTTGTTTATATTCTTCATCTTCTTTGTACTTTCCTTCTTGTATAAGGTTGCAAAACTCAGCTATGTCTATTTTTGGATCGCATGTTGTGATAACATTTTTAATAATTTCACTGATTTCTTTGGGCACGGTCAGGAACCGCTAAAATTTAAAAATTGATTATTGATTAGGATAGTACAGTTAACTTAAAAACACAGTGATATGACCTTATGGTAATGAGGAGGCTTTAGAGGGAACAAATTACAATATATTACCAAATTACTCTGAGTTATTACTTAAGTGCAGAAAAAGTTGTTACAACATTTGGAAGGAATACTTCAACGCTAGATCAGTGGATAAAGGAGTTTGGTATAAAACGATAGTGTGTGAGCCTCCTCACATACCGTGGTACAGTAATGTCAGTCTGGCAAGTGCACTTCTTGTTACAGCCCACATCTTTTAAAGGCACTGACCCACATATAGTCTGTTCAGATGGTAAGTCACCTCAATACTCCTTCTCTCATGCTGGAGGCGGACACATTCCACCAGAAGGTGGTATACATCTTCCATCACTCTACATGTATCACAATTCGTTGTTTATGTTTTCCCCGTCATAAAAGTGAATTTTTAAAGGCATATGGCAATATAACGAAATCCACCCTCAAACTTTCCCTCGTAGAGTTTTACGAAAAAGTACTTTTGAAAATTGGAGGTAATAAATTGATATGCTGAAATTTTCCAAAATTTTGAAGCCGCTACTTTCAATAAAAATATGGTTCTATTTACTACACAAATTGAATTTTCTATGGATATTTTAATGCATAGAATCAAAATGTCAAAAATCCAGTTTTCGTTGCTTTTTTTCGTCAAAAAATGTGAGAGCTCTTATATAATAGTTTGGATTTGTTGATCTCGTTGAACCTGATTTCGCCATTTGTCCTGAACCATAAGTACATTTTCTGACAAAAAGCTTTGCAAGAAGTGTAAAAAGCAACGATCAATAACAATATACTATGAAAAATATTAGAAAAATATAGTATGAAAAATATTTGGTAAAACGGTTTGATACTTACAGCACCGACCTCGCCGTATCCAATCAAAATGACAACTAAACCCAGAAAATTAATCAATGACATTGTATTCATTTATCAAGTCCTTCAAATCCTTATTATTTCAATTTTATGAGGGGACGTTGCTTCAATACGCTGGATAGCTTCTTATTAATCTCTATTTACTCCTGAAGCTATTTAAATTGAAAATGAAAATGACTTAGTCATGCATATTTTATTGAGATTACAATTATCTTTTCCATCCATTAGGGTTCCGTAGTACTACGAAGAAAGCTAGCTAACACTAACGAAGTTCGTTCTGTCCATCGATCCGTCTGTCTGTCTATCTATCCAAATTATTTAGAGCCTTGTAAGTTTTGTTAGTTGTTAAGATAAATGCATAAAACTTTGCATAATTACAGCTTTAGTATGGGTCTCAATTTAAAAGTATAAAAATGTATTCTATGTGTGGCTCTGTTACATCAGTTACGTGTGAAATGAGTACGAATATTTTTTTCGCTACCCCCTTTACTGTCCTTTGGCTATCGTTGAATAAGGCTTTATGCAGGTAATGTTTCGTACATCACTTTTTTATCAAGTATATCATTTGCGAAACATGGCTCGCCAAATTAGCAATTAATGTTGGTCCCCTTGCATTTCTAAACTATTAGTCATCGAGACTTGTTTCTTGCTATGATGATAGGTCATAATTAAAAACCTTCACTTTTTCAATTATAGCAATTACTTAAACTGTAATACATTCAAGAAAGCCAAGCTCAAAGGTCCCTGACGTTTTCGTAAAATGATCTTAACAAAGAATATTACCCAAAATAGTTTCCTCTTTAATGAACCATAAAAAGTAATAAAATGAGTATTAACTGTTGGCCTTCACACAACCAGAGTCACACAGCGGACTCTATGCTCGGAGTTTCTTTGCGCGATAGAATCCGGAACGTGGATATTCGCCAAAGAACCAGAGGCACCGACATAGCTGTTAAGTTGAAATGGCAATAGGCAGGTCGCATCGCTCGAAGAACTGATAACCGATAACCGAAGGGAAAGAAAAGTTATTGAGTGGAGACCACGAACTGGAAGACACAGCGTACGTAAGCCTCCCACTAGATGGACCGATGACATCATGAGAGTCGCGGGCATCCAGTGGGTGCAGATAGCAGGCTGTCGTTCAGTGTGGAGGTTAAAGGGGGATGCCTATGTTCAGCAGTGGACGTCTTCTGGCTGATGATGATGGAATAATACATCTCTGAAATGTGGCTAGAGCTTCTTTATTCGATTTATTATGGTGTATGTTCTTTTTTATATTATAGTCATAGTGACCACAAATATAGCTTACTAGTATGGCTTTGGTTACGGAACCCTAGCATAAGCGTGTCTTGACACGGCCTTTGCCAATTATTTCATATTTCTTCAAAACGATGTTTTGATTAACATTTGTATGAACAAAACATGAATATATTATATTGGGTGTTTGAATCAAGTGGTTCAGTCTCTACATACAGATCTCTACATAGTCTTCTCTATCTCTATCTTCTATATATCATCTCTGTCTCTACATAGTATAAATTAAAGTCGCTTACCGCGTCTGTCCGTATGTCTGTCTGTCTGTATGGCCGCTAACTCCTACTTCGTGACTCCATTTTCTGACTATCGTCATCAAGTGTAATATTATGGAACCCGAAATGAGTCCAAACTCTTGGTGTTTATTCTATCTTTCTACTAGCTCCATCATCAGATCAGTTTGATGGTGGTACCAAATTATTGTTTTGCCATTCGGATTACATAAGCTTACTTGCAATGTTTCAAATTGATATGACTGTTAGAAATAGCGTCGGACTGGCCATATAGTCGAGGTGGCCTTTGCCAGCTGGGCCCCAGCCTGCGTGGGCCCCCCACAAGCCTGGCTTGCGGGGCTTTTCGCAAGCCAGGCGGTATGTATGATAGAGCTCCAGTCTCAGGCTTCGGGCTTGTGGGGAGCCACCCGGGCCCTTCCGGCCCTGTCCGACCCTGGTTAGAAATTAGTCGACTTGAACGTTTTGTTTTATATAGCTGTGTTTTTTATATAATAAGTATCAAAAGAGCGGAAAACAAGCATGCAGTCCGTCTGATGGTAAGCAGAAACCGCTACCTTTAGACACCTGCAGCACTATAGCGGTGTTGACGGTGCTTTACCAGCCCAAAGAGCGCTGTAGATGTAAAATTGATGATTTGTATACGGCATATCGAGAACTCGAAACAGGCACGTGATAGGGTTCCGTACACATTAACATTTCCAAATTCTACACTGCAGGTCATTGGACTAGAGATGAGTGTCATCCCAACATTACCTACAAACCACTACCAGACTACCAACTATGGTAGAAGAGTACCAGTTTTTCTTCAATGAACTAACTATAATATAATTATATACTTACATAATAAGCGATTTACAATTTCCTCTCAGGAACCCAAACCCAACAATGTGGAAAGTTATATAAGGTTTATTGACCGACCCAAATGAAGGTCTAAACGGAAAGTCAACGGCAAAAGATCGTTGTTTGTATATTTTTTCGACGATAGATTGCATATTTTTGATTCAATCTCCATGTAAGTTTGTAGGCAAACTATTAATTCCATTATTTTTTTTAATTCTAATGTGATTAAAATATGTTTAAAAGTTTGATAAGATATAATGGTCTCGAGGTCAGAGTTCCGGTGAACTTTTTTTTGTACTATAGGAAGCAAAACATAATAACGGGCCGCCTGATGGTAAGCGATCTCCGTCGTCTATACCAGGGGCCTGGGCCAGGGGATACCTGCAATACCAGGGGCATCACAGATACGTTACTGACCGTTGAAAACTTTATTAACAGCCCTTTTGAATAAGAACCCCATGTTATAGTTACTCGGGAATGCCGCAGGAGAAAGCTCATTCCACATATTGTAGGTGTGAGGCAAAGAAATCGAGTAAAATGAACAGTATGCCATTTTACAGATCTACGATAGTGAATAAGCTTTCAGGCAAATAACTAAAAAACAAGGCGGCTGCCGGGGGCAGAGCCCAAGCTACCGGTCCGGTAAGGGCTCCAGATTAATAATAATAATTTATTTATTTATTAAAAACACAAATAGTAAACAATGCAACATTGTGGCTCTGCCTTTTGCGTTAGTTCAAAACTTTGTTGCAAAAGGCAGCGTCTTCCAAGGGTGTGGTGGTAACTATGTTTTACAATAATTGCTTAGAATGTTGAATAATATAATAAAAATACTTCTTTTCCGGTAAGGGCTGCAGAGTGAGCAACCTCTTGACGATGCGTGTCCAGGATTACGGCATTCTGCATCTGACCCTTGATCTGACCGTCTAGCGAGAGCCTCTTAAAGTATTGCTCGAG
This sequence comes from Agriopis aurantiaria, assembly GCA_914767915.1. Classification (NCBI taxonomy): domain Eukaryota; kingdom Metazoa; phylum Arthropoda; class Insecta; order Lepidoptera; family Geometridae; genus Agriopis; species Agriopis aurantiaria. The sequence goes on along the minus strand of OU611983.1, from coordinate 6,529,579 downwards.
GCTCTTTGCTATTATTATTATTTATCTTTATTTCACAGGGTTCTCACAGTTAGTCAAGTAGGTATATAAAATATTAAAAATACTGACCCTTCTAAAGTGGCTGGTACAGATTCAGATCGGTATTTCTTCTGGGTTTTTTATTTAATGTGCCACTGCTCTGGCTCACCCTTTGCTACTTACCTTCAACAAATCACTAACCTTCGCATTGTTATGGACTTATGGAAGAAAAATTTGATTGTATGACTACACAAAAACGGAGTCAAGGGTGCCGTTATCAATTACAGACCTATTTTAATTCTCTCCGTTTTCTCTAACTTCTTTGAAAAGGTACTACTTTCCATTATTTCGTGTCTTTACAAAAATTTAATCTTAAAGGACCAACAAGGTTATACAAAATCGAGATCCACTGCAACAAATCTCATATCGTTCACCAATGACGTATCTAATAATTATCTTTGACTATATTATAGCGTTCTACTGTGAGAACTGTTTATAACAGAGAAAAGTTTTTTTAAATATTTTATTAGAACGGCTGTCAAGACGTTTTTGTAGCCAGTTGCACCCATATATACGAAACGTTCGTCATTTGAAATCAGTTAACAACTTTGATGTGGACAAAGAACTTTGAAACCTAACCCAAAAGGTAAGATCCAAGTTCTTTGGATACGGAGTTCGACGCGTTGACATAAATAAGAATATTCAATCAAGGTTCTGTCATAATGCCTGGCGACAGATTTTCTTTCTCATTTCCGTTCTATTTACTACTCTTTTCTGTGGTTTATACTAACTCAGCAAGGCGTTCGACAAAGTCAGCCATCAGGTTCTTCTTAGCAAGCTCGTAATATAATTAAGTATGATGAAATAATCATTTGAGTTTTCTTTCTTATTGCTCCTAAACCAATAACCAGACTTTAACAAATTTGGTGTTTTTGATGCGTCTATACACCCCGGGTTCTATAAGATATGATTATATGATGTCACACAAAATTCAATATGGCGGATTATATTACCTAATTTCGCATGACGAAAATTGTTTTTATGATAAATATATCGTGTTTGGTATCAAAAGAAAGGGCTTAATGAGTACATTTAAAATACATATAATTTGTCTAAGCTATTATTCTTATTAATATTGTAATTCGTCGTTGTCGGGTGTTAGTTTTTTAACCTTAATTTATACCTACGTGTGTGTCTGTGTACGTCAATCCACATTCATCTAATGTTTCTAGAGGTCATAATTGTATTATTATCTACATCTAAGATCTCGGAATGACTTACGTACCTACGTCACTAATAGTTTGTTTAGAACCACAACATTATAATTAATGTTTTATCTATGCTGCGTTCACATTGGACACGTTTATTTGAAAATTCGGTTTAAAACATTTTATTGGATAGAAAACAAGACAGTTGTGGTGTTTTTATTTAATCAGTAAAAAATTATTTTTAATATTTTTTCATAATAAATGTAATTTTATAAACTACACTATACTATTACTACTACTATTTTTATTTCTGGTGTACACAATAAAGAGTTTCTATCTATCTATCTATCTATCTATCTATCTATATATACTTACCGAAGAAGCTACATCATTTAAAAAAAAAAAAAACAAGACTACCCGAATAACTGGTTATTTTCTGTTGCGTCAAATCGTCACTCTAATAGCTATTTCAAGATGTCAAGCTTCTATTTCATAGTATTGTTATTTTTATTTAGAATCTGTTCGACAAGAAGTGCATTTGCCACTCATGAAAGAATGTCCAGCCATCTAGCGAAAAATCCCGGGGATGCGCCACAGTGCTGGTTGGCAACCGGGCGAGATATATATCTAGGGCGGGTGTATATCTATATATATATCTTCCTCCAGGGATATACAGTCGTTCTCATTGTCTCCAGGCTAGTCTCCTTCCGGTGTCTTGTCCTGTCCTGTCCTGGCATCCTGTGGCATCACTGAACATCAAAAATGATTCCTCGCTTAACTGCCACTGCCCAATACCTATTTTCATAAATTAAATCATCATTATCAGCCAGAAGACGTCCACTGCTGAACATAGGCCTCCATAGAAATCCACACCAAATTATATCATAGTCAAAAAAAATATTAGTTTTTAAAGTAGTAGCAACCTTCTCACTTCACGTGCACTTCAATAATATTTAGAAGCTCGGATGCTAAAATCGACTTAGTTCACTGCCTCCTTGATTCTAATAAAAAGTGGGACTTAGTACACTTTCAAGCACGGTAGTTCACTATACCGTTATAAAAAAATTAACTGGATATTTACCCTGATAAGTTTGAGGTAAATATACCGTTAATATTTATATAACTCTAACGCAAACTTATTCAGGAACCTCTTCGCACAAAATTCACGTGACAATATCTCGGATGATGCGGATGAAACACCTCCTACAGTGCCTCTATGTGACGCTACCATAAACAACCAAACAATTAAACAAACAAAAAGAAATGCTCTAACGCTCCAATATTTGAACATGAATAAAGCAAGTATCCCTGACGGAATACTGGCAATAGTGTTGACGAGCTGTGTGCTCGCCAAGTGCCCGCACTGTCATTAGTTTTGTGCACAAATATTTTGCCTTTCGTTAGACACAGGAGTATTTTGTTATATTGGCAGATTGCAAACGTACAGCTCCTAAAAATAGTAATCGTACCAAGTCGAACAACTAAAGACCTATTTCAGTCACCATCCCTTGTAAAATTGTTGGTGAAGCCATCTGTCTCCTCAGTGATCGTTAATATAGTATGTATTGTGTATGTCGCTCACACATTAAAAGACACAAAGAAACCTTGCCTGCGTCCCTTGATATTTCAAAGGCCTTAAACAGGGTCTGGCACGCTTCCTTCATATGGTCTGTTTACTTGGATTGCAGACTTCCTGAAAGAACAATCGCTTCGAGTCGTCGTTGACAGCTGCTAGTTCGATCAAATCAGCTATCATCACTCAGGCTTAGAGGTTGGTACTCTCTACTCTGCTACATGTCAACGGCCTGCTTATACCCGTTATTTTTGGGAACGCTGACGACAGCACAGTTGTAGACAAGTTTCATTATGTAATCGCCTTTATTTTTGTTACAATCTAAGGTGTAGTTATGTAAAATATATTTAAAACTCGGTATAAAAGATATTTTCAACAATATACTGTTACATTGTTACTTTATATTTGAGGTGACAAGGAAACAAAAGTTGTGTCTCATAACAACAAGTTATTAAATTATATACCTTCGTATAACTATATTTTCGTTAGTTTAATATAATTCGACGTTATGTACAAAGCTTTACTCATTGTATTCTCAATAGTTACACTGTCATATACATCAAATGCAATGGCGTTATCCTTGAAAAGGGTAAGAATTAAGAAAAGAAGTTTTTATTTTTTACACGTTACATAAAGTAGATTTTTTTCACGGGATGGTTAATTTTTACGGACCACATAATTTCTTTTATTTGTTTATGGTTTAATTTTGTTTGTATGAACGTTATTATTAACCTAACGTACTCGTAACTTGTCTAATCTATTATATGTATAACTAGCCGTCCGCCCCAGCTTCGCACGGGTATAGATTATAGCCTATGTCGCCCGGGGATAGTGTAGCTTCCCAACAGTGAAAGAATTTTTCAAATCGGTTCAGTAGTTTCGGAGCCTATTCAATGCAAATAAACAAACAATCAAATCTTTCCTCTTTATAATATTAGTATAGAAAAGCAATCTGTGTATGCATGTTCCCTATGGACTCCAAAACGGTTGGACCAATTTTGACAGGACTTTTACTGGCAGATAGCTGATGATATAAGGAGTAGTCCACGTGGGTGAACCCGCGGGAGCAGCTAGTAGTTTATAATATAAACAAGTATAAATCGTTTGTTTTTTAACCAATAGAAGAAAAAAGATCTTTAAACAACTGAAGAAGAAAATCTTTTCTTGAATAATAGCTAAGAATGCTCTTTAAGTTACTTTTCAAACAATGAAACTAAATCAAAATCGGTCCAGCTGGTTGGGAGCTACGATGCTACACACACACAAAAAGATTACACGTTAAACTTATAACATCCCTCTTTTTGCGTCGGGGGTTAAAAAGGGGATTATTGCTACGTTATTCTCTCTTGGATTTCCAGAGAGAAAAACAGAGATAAAAAGAGTATCTCACACCTGCAATATTCATGGAAAGAGCATCTTGCGGCACTTCCGATTAATATAACATGGGGTTCTTCAAAAAAGCTATTAGTAGAGTGTTCAAAGATCCTTTTTTTTCAATAATATTAATTATATATAATTAATAGTAATAATATTAATTATATATAATTAATAGTAATAATATTAGCCGTTTTTTTTTTAATACTAAACAGTATGTAAAAGTATTTTTTTCTTTATTTCAGCAAATTATAACATTTCCCAAAGAAACTAAAGAACACATTTACTCAGCGATAAAACATTGTGCTGGTAATCAATCCAAGACTGTTGAATTTATGAAAATCGTTCAAGAAGGGAAATACCGGGAAGACGAAGAATTCAAAAACTTCGTTCACTGTTCCTACAAGAATGCTGGATACACGTTTGAGGACGGAAGAGTGAATGTAAAGCTTTCAGCTCCTCTGTACCCTGACCCAAAAGCAATGCTAAAATTGATGGAGCGGTGTGATAAAGAACGAGGGACGACGCCCGTAGATACCACATTTGCTTTCTTCAAATGTTTCCAAGAAAGGTCTCCTGTTCTAATCGGAATGTCCTGATTTTGTGATTGTTAGAGATTTTGCTGAAAACACCATTTACCACTAATTTATCATGGTATGATTTAAACTGCAACTTAGATACTTGACATTGATGTAGCTAAGGCTTGTTTTTGAGTGTATTATCAATATTGTCTTGAAAATTATTAAAATGTACAAAAAAAAAAACAAGAAAATTTCAAGAAATAAATTAATGGTTTTATTACAGTACGACTCTAAATATTGAATTCTCCTGAAAACATTCAAAGGCATTGGAAGTAGTTTTGGTCGGTGTTGCGCCCATTTTTTTGTTACATTCTATTAATAACACATCTTAACTTTGTCTGGAAAAACTGATAACGTCTTCCATCATTGTACAAACAACCCGTTTCTTTATATACTCAGTGGATGAATTTTTTGAACTGTCCATCTTTTTTTTTTATCCTTCGGGGATTATTTCAATCTTTTCTTCGTATGCTTTTTTACTGGAACTGCATTTTTACGGTGTCCCGAATTTCAACTGTCAACTTGGGAGATAGACTTATGGTAGTGTGAAACGATTTGAAAGAATGATCAGAACCTACCTAATAACTTTATCTCATGGTTTAAGCTTGTTTTCTAGGGGGAAATCTTCCAAAGATACCCTGCTGCATTGGGGTGCAGCCAGGTTATGTGGGATTATACCCACTAAAACCCCCCGGTGACCAGCCTTAGTGCTTGACAAGAGGGCTCCGAGATCTCCAGAGGAACGCACCGGAGCCCTCGGCACTGCGCTACGGCTCCTCCCGAGACAACCGTGTTGTCTCAGCCCCTCCACCCACGTCAACGTTGGTCACACAACGTTGTCGTTCTCTCCCTGGGCACGCTTATGTGGATGGTCAAAGCCCCAACTTTGACCATCCCGAGCCCGGAGGTCCCCTTTTAGTAGCCTCTTACTACAGGCAGGGGTTATCGGTGCCGTATTCTATTGCCCCGGTGGCTAATTGTATGATGACCTATGATTGTAGTACACACTTGAAAGAATAACAACAAATACTAAATAATGGCAATGTACTAACACCACACTAACAAACACTAAAATTTGTTATAATTATGATGCATTTGAACTGGCCATCATTGACATAAGAAGCTGATGGGAGACATTAAAAAACAACCCAAAAAAACGAATTTGGCACTTGTGTTTTCCTTATAATTTACTAGTTGTTGCCCGCGGCTTCGAGCGCATAAACCGCCCTCCTCACTAAATCCTTTCTAAGCGGACTTTTATACATATACGAATCTAAGGTTTCATGAGAAGATTCATTAAATGAGTGACTATATTTTGGTTATATTTAATATCTTGTGACACGCTTCCTAGCTATAATATTATGATCTTATTCGCTTCTAGAGATCCTTGTCATAATTAATACAAATGTAAATTTTTTATACATGTATTTACTTAATCTATTAGATAGTAGATGTATTTAAAGCTATTTTTGTAAACTCACTCGAGCACCTCTGTACTTCTCAGAATATAATCACGAAATTTTTTTGAAAGCATTTGTATAATTTGTAAGCATTTTCCGCAGATGAGTGCGAGTCTTCAATATTTTTATCACATTCTGTAAGTATCTTCCTCATGTTTTCTTTATCTGGAAATTCCTCGGCCACTTTATCTACGTTTACTCTTCCATCTTTTTTTATGAATCCAACTGTGGATAAAACGCAGTGATTAACGTTTTTAAATTTATCATCAGATCTGACTTCATCATTAAGTACAACGCGTAGAATTTCTGGTACTTCTTCCTTTTTGATGCACGTTTCTAACGTCTTTAATATTTTGGACGCTAGTTCTAGTGGAACATTTAGTTTAGTCTGTAAAAGATAAACATATGGTGTAATTTTATAACATGACTCAATATTGGCTTATTTCCATCTAAAAAATATGGAGCAGCGTCCGATATTCATTGCTGCTTTGCATTGAGCTTATGGCTGAATAAACATAATTGGGAACCACAGATGTGGCCACATTTTTTTGAGTACCGTACCCAAAAGGTATAAACGGTACCCTATTACTATCCCTATTACTGTCTGTCCGTCTGTCTGTCCATCCGTTCTATCTTGAAAAGGGCGCAGGAGTGGCGCCCTCATTGGGGAAAGGCATTACAGGTATACTAAAACATGGCTAAGAAAATGCAATACGTTTTTTTGTTGCTGGAAGTAAAGCTTCTGGAACACTTATTGAGAATATAATGAATTAAATATTAATTATTAATTAATTAAGAATACTAATTATTAATTAATTATTCTCCGACCGATTATCGGAATCACATTTTTGTTAGCTTATTTTTTTAGTATGCCTGTTATGTTTTTTTAGATAGGAAAGCCACTCCTCTGCTCTCTTTACCTTAGAGTACTTTTCATGAAAGAAGTCCCCCAGACGTGGCGCTGTCATCGCGTATCAATCACTATCAGTATCATTTCTCGAGTAGAACTTTAACAACTTTTGGCATCGTACACGACTCTTTAACGATGGAAAATTAATAAAAATCTCACTAGCGTCCAAACAGTAACAACACCTGACAACTACAACATGGAAATTTAGTTCCGCTGTTTGCCGTGGGACTTCTTTCATGAAAAGCACTCTAGCAGCTATAACTTTCGAATCATAATAGATAGCCAGGAAATTTTCTTAGAATAATTACGTAATTTTACGGCGACTAAACATATAAGGTGTTCCTCACATTTTGTCGAGTGTTAATTATGGTTTTCTATGCAACAGTCTTTTTTGCGATTTTTTGGGTTTTTAATCCCATAGTAAAAGTTGTTGTAAAATTACCTCCTTTCAACTTAGTACAGTGTATATGCGTAATTAATAAACAACTTTAATAAAAAATGTTATCTATACCAAAAAAAATATGGATTTAGTAACCGATACTGGACAAACAAACTAGGAAAAGCTTTTATTTTATTAGATCCTGTAGGTACAATACAATACAATACAACTTTATTACACACCGAATATACAAATGAAACTTAAACTGACATAAAAAATAAATAAACGGCAGTATAATGGGTACGCGTGTTAATAATAATATAGAGATCATTATAAATATGAAGGTAGGTACCCAATATTGCAGATGGTTCCTGATTTTAAAATATAGCTGATGAGGTATCTAGATAGGTATTGGAAATAATAGAAGTACATTGTACTACTTTCCAATTATTTACATATGATTTTATGATGTATTACTAAACATGATAAAAATTATTAAAAAAAAAGCTTACCCCTTTGTTTTCACTACTGACAAACGAAATAGCACATGCAAACAGAGCAAGAAATTTGATCATGTTGAATTTAGAGCTAGTTCTCGTATAACAAAATTCAAGCAAACTAATGGCATTGTAAGTCACCAAAGTGCTTTTATACATAGTTTTTTTTTTAATAAATATTAACGAATGGTGTCATGTCAGACAAGTCTAATCAAAATAGTTATAAAAGGTCAACTTCGAATGAGTTATTAATTCACAATAACATAAAAAGAAGACAACAATTCACAGTACCTATACCCTCAGTTTTTATATAACATCATTGACCTATCCTAGGTGTATTTCTTGACGACTGACAGAATATTCAAGGATATCATTATACTTTTTTTTATTGCATTAGGCTTGCGTTTGACCGCCAACTCACCCGATGTTAATGATGGAGCACGCTTGCCTAGAAGAAACCGATTCACTCGTGATTTGAAGACACCCAGATTGTTACTATTGGAGAACACCGATTGAGGCAGCGCATTCCACATACTAGCAGTTCGCACAATAAAAGTGGATTTAAAGCTCTGCGTACGGGTTTTCGTTATATCAACCACTATAACAGTCCGCCCCAGCTTCGCACGGGTATAGATTATAGCCTATGTCACACGGGGATAGTGTAGCTTCCCAACAGTAATATTTTTTTTTTCAAATTGGTTCAGTAGTTTTGGAGCCTATTCAATGCAAACAAACAAACAAACAGTCAAACATTTTTTCTTTATAATATTAGTATAGATAAAGCGGTGTCGATTTTTCGTGCCCAGTCTGGCAGTCCGATAGAAAAATTTACGAGCGGTAATTAGAGCATGCATTGATCGTGCTTTTGATATCAGAACTATTCACACCAGAAAATGCGCATCGTCGAGGCGCCACCGTTCACCGAGCTTTTGCTCGACAAACTAATCTATGCCATATGTTTTTTTTATCTATACTAACTAATATTATAAAGAGGAAAGATTTGATTGTTGTTTGTTTGTTTGATTGTTTGTTTGCATTGAATAGGCTCGGAAACTACTAAACCGATTTGAAAAGTTCTTTTACTGTTGGAAAGCTACACTATCCCCGGGTTGACATAGGCAATATTATTATTTTTTTAAATAGGGATCCTTACTATAACTCCAATAATGTAACCCAAGGTGTAAAAAAATAAGACACCCGTGCGAAGCCGGGATGCGTTGCAAGCTTATCATAAACAGAGTTCATCAACGTAAACAAAATTAAAATTAGTTTAAAATTAATCAGATAAAAGTATTTTCATTTCATGGTAGACAGAGAGAGCACTATAGTGAGTTATGACGTTACGCCTCAGGCGCGCCATACTAATGCTATACTAACACACGCTATGCGAGAAAGGGATAGAGTATCCCTTCTCTATCCGCACCTAAAATGTTAAACGCTCATATCTCAGAGATTTATTGGCCAATTTAATTTATTTTTTAGTATATGTCATTGATGTAAGTAATTTTTAAAACTGTCATTGGTATATGTAGTTAGTTTCATCGCTAAGACTATTATTTGTAATAAATTAAACATTAGGTCACATGCCTCTCGCAGACGAGAAATGAAGAACAAAACAATACAAAAAACAAAATTAAAATAATAATATAGAGAACTAGCTGCATCCCGGGGTTTTGCCTGCGTTATATACCTCCTAGGTTACGACAGCAACCTCCTTTGACTAAGATGACATGATTTTTGTAGGGGAAATATGTTGACCAACGCTACCAAACTTCACAGGACCACTCGTTGGGCTAATTTGAAGGTTGCCCGAAAATTTCATCAAAATCGGTCCAGCCCTTTCGGAGTCAATCTAGAACATAATATATACATAAATACATACACACACCTCTCCTTTTATTTATATAGATACTCTTACAACAGAGCGTTTATGCATAAGAAGGTAAGTATAATATAGTAAAACTAGACACAAATAAAAATAATAAAATAGAATAAAGGTGCTAAAATAAGACACAATCATGTAACAATTTAAATCGTTTTATTCGGGTCGATGCAACACGTGACCAAAATTATAGCTTCTACCACAGAATACATAATAACTGTGATTTTATTTCAATTAACATATTTATTATAATCACTACACTGCACCTAAGGTACATTATATCTATTCTGTATATGCGGTCCAACATGGGACTGTATTTAGTTTCATGTAGAGCCCGCTCGGTAGCATCGAATTCGAGCTTACTTCGGACGAGAACATCGTACAGAGCCGATATTGCTCTATGATATTTCTAAAACTTAATATTTATACTTATTTGTGTGATGTAATTTATGATCATATTAAACACACATTACCTCTTAACCCTTAACACACACACCTCCGTTCGATAGTCGATATGGGTAAAAACAGATTAACTTATTTAAAACACTGCTTTAAACTATCACGGTTGTTCACTACAGTTATATGATTATTAACGGGATAGTTACGGAGTTGTGTAACTGCGCCGAAATATCGGGAGTTCCATTCCATCCACAACCTTACCAGGGTAAATATCCAGTTAATCTACATAATATATAAAAGCGAAATTCATCTACTCATTAATCACGAAATCTCGAAAACGACTTGACTTAGGAAGCTGATATTTGGCAGGTAGATTTCTTATGGGGTGCAGGTAGAGGTCCGCTATGAAAGGATTTTACGAAAGGGCCGAATTAAGGATGACAAAAGGGGGTTGAAAGTTTATATGAAAGTCTACGCCTACGAAGTCGCGGGCAACAGCTAGTAATCACATAACTGCATCTTATAACTTATTAAACGTTTATTTCTGGAGGCACACAAGTTTTGGTTTTCTTTGGGTTTAACTACATAAAAGAGTCGTATTAAGCCGAAAAGAAGTCATTGTACTTATCTTTATGAACAACTTTTATTATAAGATTAACCCAGGGTCGTGAAAAATGTGAGCTATCCAATACATATCATTGATTCTGAATGACATTTTCTGCTATGTAACAGCAGATTTTTCAGTATTACTTTCAGCTTAATACCACTGTTGCGAGTAGCCCTGTGAATTTTGCCGTAAATTACAGTGCCACCCTATACATAGAATTTTCTTGAAAACACTTAAAACAATTGAAAGTAGTTTTGACCTCAGTTTCTCCAACTCTTTTGTTGCATTCCGTTATGATCTTAAACATCGCATCTTTATCTGGAAAAGCTGATGACGCCTTCACTGCGTTGACACACCCGTTGTTGAGTAAATAACCAGCTTCTTTATACACGCAGTGGATAAAGACTTCGAACTCTGGATCCGTTTTGTGCTCCCCTTCGCGGATTATTTTAACCATTTCGTCGTGTGCCTTTTTACTGGAGCTGCATTTATTTATGGCGTCCAGAATTTCACTTGCTATCTCGGGGGATAAGTTTATTGTAGTCTGAAAATATTCAAGAGCAGGATTAAAAACTACTTTTAGTGGCTAAGCTGAATCTGATCTTTTAATTGATCGAGCAAAACGGTCAGAGACGAGAACAGATCCGCGTTTAGGTTGTTTGTATATTAGTTCGAAGGTATTTTCTTGTGTACCGTTGAATACATGTGAATACATGAAAGTTTATAGGCAATTTTGATGGTCTGGTTAAAAACTATTTAAGAATTTAATAACAAGAAGTGAATTTAATTTTATAAAATTTCCAATAATATTTGTCCGCGTTTGGCCAAAACATATATGCAACCAAAGATTCCCTATACTACGTATTATATAACACTGTTTTTTACGTAATATGTAATAAAAAAAAAACATACATTCCAATTGATAACCTCCTCCTGAAGTCGGTTAAAAATAGGCTTCTTACCCTTTTTATACTGCAATTCACAATGCTGATAAGACAAATGACATAAAATAATAAAGCAAGGAACTTTATCATATTTTTATTTTATAAGTAAACTTCAAGGTTTTTTTTTTTGAGTGTATTAAACGAATGATGCTCATTATTTTCGAGAGTGCATTTATAAGAATAATGATAGGTAAGTGCGAGTCGATTTATGCATATTTTATGGTAGATATTAAAAGATAAACATTTTATTGATAATTGTGTGAATAATTATAATCAAGGTCTAGAAATTCTGCCTCACATAGAGCTGCCTGCATTATTACGATCAAGAGTGTAATAGTGTTGGTACTGTTGGTATACCAAGTGACTTAAAGAATGGTTTCGCTGATTTCTGACATTTCCATCACTTTACAGTGTCCGTGTCAGGGTTAGTGTCCGTAGTGGTAAATATAATCAATAAAATCCATTAAAATTGATTAATTTGATTGCAGAATGTTCTTATGGAGCTAAAAAACTTGAATCGAGTTATGAATAGAATAGAATAGAATAGAATCATTTATTGGCCTTATAACATTCGTTACACTGGGCAAGTCAATTTACAGTGCAACGCTTAACTTAAAATATTACACAAACCAATACAATTTATAATAGCAAAATGAATGGACAACAAGTAAATAAGAATTAGCACAGGATAATAGGATTGGGAATAGAATAATAAGATTAAAATGTCAATATTAAATTATTATAAACGTCAACATGCCACACCTAATTAACTCAATTATTAATGTCAGAAATAAAAATGAACACCATGTCAATCTCATTATTCCACCAAAATTATGTCCTATCAAAATACAATTATATTTAATAGAGATAGTTCCCTATTCCTTCAAGAACGAACACTCTGTCAAGCGCATTTTCATAAACTCATTCAATGTGTAAAAAGGGTTGGACTCGAAGAACTGTTTTATCTTTCTCTTAAAGTCTTTTGAGTGTAGATTTGTTATGTTATGTGGCAGTTTGTTAAACATACAGATTTTATTGTAGATACCTTGTTTTTGTACTTTAGTTAATCTATTTATCGGTTTACGTAATTCATCGTAATTCCGACATTTACGAATGTACTTGTATTTATTTTTAGTTATATTATCTTTTTCATCATAAATTTCTAATAAACAATTGTATATATATAAGGATATTGCAGTCATAATTTTATTAATTTTAAAATGTTGTCTAACTGACGTGCGTTTTCTTAGCCCTAAAATTATCCTTATTGCCCGTTTTTGGCCTCTTAAGACTTTAAGCATATCTGTTCCGTTGCCCCACACAGTAACAGCATACCTAATTCGAGATTGTATATGTGCAAAGTATACTGCTAATAAAGCAGTCTTGTCTAGAAATGGTTGCAGTTTTAGAAGTGCGTAGTTAGCACTTGCTATTTTTTTACATACTTTTCCGATATGGACTGAATGGTTTATTGTGTTATCAATTGTGTAGCCGAGGAACACATTTTATTTTAATCCAGGCTCGCTGTTAATCCTTTTTCGAGATTGGTAATGCATTATAGCGCTTTTATCGGTATTCAGGATAATCCCATTGGCATTAAACCATTCTTTAAGAGTATGCATGGCCTCATTAATTTTTACTTCTAACCTATCTTTAAACTTGTCATTAATTCCCACATGGGTGTCGTCTGCAAATAAACTAATGTAAGTCCAATCCGGCATAATGTTTACAAGGTCATTGACATATATTAAAAAAAGTAGAGGCCCTAATATTGAGCCTTGGGGCACTCCTATATCCATAAAACTCAATGATGATTTTACCTCATTCAATGAAACAATTTGAGAACGACTCTGCAAATATGTGCGCATCATATTAAGCTCAGGTCCTTTAAACCCGTAATGTTGTAATTTTAATATTAATATATCGTGTCTGAGACAGTCAAATGCTTTGGACAAATCGCAATAAATACTTGCGCATTTCTGTGACTTGTCCAATGAATCGAGTATGTAATATACCACTTTCCGTATTGCCATTTCTGTCGATCTACCTGTACGGAAACCAAACTGAGATGCAGTAAAAAGATTATTTCCTTCAAAGTATTCAAGAATTCTTTTTTTAATAACTGATTCAAGTATTTTTGATATTATGGGTAATATGCAAACCGGACGATAACCTGGTATAACCTACTGGACCTACACTCGACACAACACTAGCAAAAAACGCTGTAAATCTTTTTAGTTTGTTGATATTACTGTGGCAGGCTAAAAGCCATACCACAAAACTTAAAAACGATTCTTTTTGTTTCATATAGAACCCTACCAAAAAGGTTTGATTGCAAGTTTTTAGATGTAAATTAGGTTGGTATTGTTATTTTGTTTATTAGTCACTTAATAAATCCATTAATTTCAAATACAGGGTACTAAAATTAAACAGTGTGAATAATAAACTTATAAACATTTCGGGGATGCTGGTAGAGCGGTAGCGTGTGCTCTTTACAATCTGACAGCACCTGGTTCGATCCTCGGCCCTGCACCAAAAACGTGTTTAGTACTTGAAAAATAAATTATGTGCAGTTTCAGTGCCATTGTTCATTGCTCAAAAACAGTGAAGAAAAACATCGTGAGGAATCCGGTATGTCCAAGAACCTCAAAATAATTCAAAGACCTAAGACATGTGCCAATGTGCACTAGACCAGCATGGTGGTGGTGGACCATCTTCTCTCTGAGAGAAGGCATGTGTACTACTGACGGACTGACGGACATATTCAAATATATCATTGTGCTCATCATTATAAACAACTTTTACTTTGGAACCGAGCCTGATATCATGAAAAAAAAACAGTTATTACAATACAATACAATAGCCCTTTTATTTCAATAACATAAGTTCATTTTTATAATTACAAAACATTATTACATATTAACTAAAAATAAAAAAAATACATATACACATTAAAAATGGACTTCCGCAAAGTAACGCCTGATTCAATCAACTATTATTACATATTATTTTTATTATTTCAAATTCAATATAATTCAAGTTTTTCAGTTATTGGTTGACCATTTTTGGCATAGGCCTCCTCCATACTGTTCCACTCTTGCCTATCGTGGGCCAGGCGTGTCCAATTGACCCCGGCAATGGCTGTTATGTCATCAGCCCAGCGTCGGCGCGGGCGACGTGCGTCTCGTGGGTACCAGTGGAGCACCCTCTCACACCAGCGGTTGTCCCGAGTTCTGGCTGTGTGCCCCACCCAACGCCACTTTAGGCGGCACACCAGTTTTGCTGCATCTTTTATTTTTGTTATTCTACGAATGTCTGTACATTTCACCCTATCTTTTAGTTTTAAGCCCAGCATGCTTCTTTCGGCTGATCTTTGAAATATATTTATTTTTGTTATAACCTCTGCTGTTATGGGTCATGTTTGGCAGCCGTATATTAAGGTAGGTGCAACAACCGAGTCCATTGCCTTCTTCTTAAGTGCGATACTCATCTTAGACTTAAATACATGTTTTGCAACCAATATGCATTCCATGCCTTTTTTAATCTTCTATCTATCTCCTCAATGTAGTGACTTTTGAAAGAAATATTTTGACCTAGGTATACATACTGGTCTACATACTCGATATTTCTGCCGTTGATGTGTGTTTGTTTCCATTTGTCATTATACATGTTTTGTCGGGATTTATTTCCAATCCGCACTTTCTACTTTGGTAATCAAGAGATTGAAGCATATGTTGTAAGTCTTCGTATTTTTCAGAAATTAGAACAATGTCATCAGCGAACCGAAGATGGCTTAAATTTTCACCATTGATGTTTATTCCAGAATTTGACCAGTCTAGTTTTCTAAAAATATGTTCCAAGAGCGAGCCGAGCAGGTTGGGGGATATTGGGTCGCCCTGCCTTACCCCTCTATTCAGTTCGAATATGTCACCTTTTTTCTCCAATTTAACTGTGGCTTTACTTTTTCAATGACCGTTTTCTATAGAACAGCTGATATTTTTTTCGCCATTTCAGGGTTGGTCTCATAGTAAAAGTTGTTTATAATGATGAGTACAATTACCTTCTTTTGGCTTCGAGAGTGTTCCGCTTACACCCTGTATACATGTAATAATATCGTTCTTTCCGCTTGAACCGGGGAGCTCAAGGGGGTTCCGGATACTTGCATTTTTTTAAAGTAGTGCAAGTTAGATGCGCCATGTGCAAGGTGTATGATAAAAATAATATTTCGCTCCCATGTAATACAATCTAGTATTTAAAATCTTTATTCATAAATTAGTACAAAATAAAATATTAACAACGGAAGGTTGGTCAGTAAAGTTGTAAACTGTTATTCGATCTTAAGAATCTAAAAAGCTTCCCTTATCATAATCCAATAAAAGTCAAGTCGGAGTCCAGGTATGATGAGGAAAATATTACTGGAACTATATCTATAGATATGTATTTGAAGAAAACGCCAAATCTCGCGGTTTCAATACAAGATTAGAATAATTTGTTGCTCTATACATAGCTTGACGCGAATTCTGCCTGATTTTATTGCAACACTCAGAGAGACATCCTGTAAGGAGAATTCTCTTGAAAACATTTGAAAAGTTTAAAACAGTAATCTTCGTCGCCAATAATATTTTTGTCGCAATTCGACAATACCTTCTTCACTGTGTCCTTATTTGGAAATATCGAAGATATTTTGTCTATATTAGCTCTTTTCCCATCTTCCATCATATACCCAGATTCTTTCATTATGCAGTGCATCATGTTTTTGAACACCTGGTCTTGTCTGCATTCCCCATCGCGAATTATGCGGATAATTTCTGGTACCTCTTCTTTACTGACGCAGACTTCTTTAATTGCCTTCAGAATGCCAGCCGCTACGTCGGGTGATAAAGCAATGGTGGTCTATAAAAAATTTACAACTTGTTAATAATTAGTATATATTTAAGTTGTACTATCATTTTCATAGGAGCTTTGGTGACCAAGCGGTAGCACGTGCGCTTTACAATCTAACGGCACACAGTTTGATCCGCGGCCCTGCACTAATTAAAATTTGAAATGTGTAGTTTCGATGCCATCTCTCAAAAACAGCGAAGGGAAGCATCGTGAGAAAACCGGTATGTTCAAGAACCTCGAAAGTTCAAAAACATAATAATATGTCATTCACCAACATGCACTGGGCCAGCATGGTGGATTACGGCCCACCCTCTCTCATTAAAAGAACGCTTGTCCCAGCAGTAGGAACATGAAATGCTGGTAATGATGCTGTTGATGATGATAATTTTCATATTGGCTCTTACCGAAAAATTAATATAGCAATACAAATTTTAAATTAAACGCCTTTGTCCTAAGAAAAATGTGTGAAGATGCGTATTAGTGGTAGCTCTATCGTAGATCAAAAATAGGGATTGAATTGAGAACTGCCATCGTTTTTGACGTCGGTTAAAAAGCTTAGGCATGTATTTTATTGGCAAGAAAAGTATACATATTGGGAATCATAATAAACTAAACTATATTCAACTAAAGACACAAAAAAAATATACGAATCTAATAAATTGCTGCCCGTAGGCATCGTTCCCACATTGCCGCGTTGTATTGCAATACTAGATGGACAGACGACCTAAAAGAGACCGCAGGGAAATGCTGGATGCAGGCCGCTTCCAACCGGCCCATTTGGAGATCGATGGGGGAGGCATATCTCCAGCAGTGGACGTCCTACGGCTGAAATGATGATGATGATGATGATAATGATGATTGCAATACTCACACGTGCGCAAGATACCGACCAGCTTTTTTTTAAACCAAAATGTTCGACTCGATTACGGGATACAACAAAAAATATTATTACTATTTCAATTCATCATCATCATCATCACTTCAGCCGTAGGAAGTCCACTATTTCAATTGCTATAAATAAATTTTCACGTTAAATTTATAAATATACATATATTATTTTTTACAAAACGTTGTTGGTTATGTTGTTAAATGTGTTTAGGTATATAGTCTAGACTCTAGAGCATTTAAAATTCATAATTATAGTGAGTCAGGTATTACATAAAATAACAAAAAAAAACGTCCAAAAGTTTCTTACCCTGTTGATTTCACAATTTACAATTAAAACAGCACACGCAAAATACAATAATTTTATCATGTTTAACATTGCTGAGTGCCTCTTAAAAATTTACCGTAAACAAAATAGCACTGCGTTGCATCCAAGAGCAATGCTTTTATACCTACTTTATCTTCCTCAAACAGTGTCAGGTCACAGGTCTCTAACATAAACAATTAAACAATGCTCTTATCACAAATAAAAATATATGTATTAAACATTAATGGTGATGCCTAGAAAAAAACAATTTAATTCACAATACAGATAAATAGGGAGTGAAAACATACTTTAAACAAACAGAATTGTTTCTAGAAATTATATTTAACTGTTACAAAATGACAAATTAAGTAAATTAAATTTCTTAACATAGTTTTATGTCAAACTAGCTGTTGCCCGCGACTTCGTATGCGTAGACTTTCATATTTCAACCCCCTTTTGCCCCTCTTAGAGAAAAGAAAAAGAAAAAAAGAAAAAGAAATTATTCGACACCTTTACAAAAACTTATATCTAAAGGATACAATCAGTGTCGAATAGGTCCGCCTTGGCTTTAATGCTGAAAGTCAAGGACTATCAGCACCGGTTTTCAGACGAACCCTTGAGTTTACACTGACCTAATGCAGACCTTTCAGGAAAACTTTTCTTAGCGGACCTCTACACCCCATAAGTAACAACAAAACTGTCAACAAAAAATTAAAACCCCCATTTTCCCTCCTTACTCCATCTTTTTCGAAAAAAGTTTTAGTTTTTTTTGTTTTTTTTTTCAGTTTTTGTTTAGTTTGTTTTTTGTTTTTTATTTTTAGTATTTATTTATTTTGAACCATTAACCTAAATACCATATTTCATGTCCTTAACATAAAAACAAAGAACTTTCATACAAATTTTCAACCTCCATTTGCCCTCTTAATTCGGCCCTTTCGCAATGTCTTTCTGAGCGGACCTCTACACCTCTGCCTGGGTCCTGCCAAGGAATCTACCTGCCAAATTTCAGCTTCGTAGGTCAAGTAGTTTTCGAGATTTCGTGATGAGTGAGTGAGTAGGTGAATTTCACTTTTATATATGTAGAATTAATCAAATAACCCACCGCTAATTGTTTTCCAAGGAAGCCATAATGTTGGCAACATAGCCATCGCGCTGGATGAAAATGCCCATTAATGTACCAGGAATGAGCCGGAGTTGGAATCACTGCCTTTGTCTCTGATCTTGCGCTCAATTTATAAGATCAAACCTTATAATACTCTCAACGCCCAAACTGCCCTCAGGGCAATAAGCACAAAATAATATAGATGGCTGTATACTTCAACCACTTTTTATCCGACGACGCAAAGAGTTTTGTCATCAGTGTATTATGAATGTTTCCACTTAGAGCCTTAAATACCTCAACTGATTTTAATAAATAATTTTTCGATAGATGTTTGTAGGTTTAGTTAGGGGTGGTCATCAGTAGTGGCTGTTCAGTTAGGTAAGTCCAACTTAGGCAAAGAGGTCGCCCGAAGAATCCAACTCGGATGGGCAGCGTTCGGGAAATTGCGTGACATCTTCTCGTCCAAGATACCACAGTGCCTAAAGACAAGGGTCTTTGACCAGTGTGTGTTGCCAGTGATGACATATGGTACTGAGACGTGGTCCTTAACTGTTGGCCTTTTGGAAAAACTCAGAGTCACACAGCGGGCAATGGAGAGAGCTATGCTCGGAGTTTCTTTGCGCGATAGAATCCGAAACGTGGATATTCGCCAAAGAACCAAAGTCACCGACATAGCTGTTAAAATTTGCAAGTTGAAGTGGCAATGGGCAGGCCACATCGCTCGGAGAACCGATAACCGATGGGGAAGAAAGGTTCTTGAGTGGAGACCACGAACCGGAAGACGCAGCGTAGGTAGGCCTCCCACTAGATGGACCGACGACATAGTAAGAGTCGCTGGCATCCAGTGGATGCAAAAGGCAGGCTGTCGTTCAGTGTGGAGGTTAAAGGGGGAGGCCTATGTTCAGCAGTGGACGTCTTCTGGCTGATGATGATGATGATGATGATCAGTAGTGGCAACCCACTACCAACGTGCCGTCATAGATCGACATTTGTAAAGTAGGGGAAAAAAATCGCTGCAGCCCCTCGTGTGACGAGAGGAACCCTTTAGAATCACTTCGTTGTCCACCTGTCTGTCTGTATGTCTGTTTGTCTGTCTGTCAAGACACTTATTCTCAGGAACGTGAAGGTATCAAGTTGAAACTAATTTAAAGTACTCAAATCTGTAATCCCTTAGTGCTGTAAAAAAACTTCTAAGCCAATGCAATTAAAAGATACGGCCGTTTATACCGCATATTTTGACACTCGCTAGGGAATCAAAATCAATCGGGTCCCTACTTCCTGTTGACCTAGAATTATGAAATTTTAATAACTACACTTGAATTCATCGTGTGACTGAATTAAATGTTATTGGGCTTTTACGTCACTAAACGAAGCTTACAAAAGAGCGAGCGATCAAAAAAAAAGCTAAGTGACAAGCCCAATAACTATCTACAGGTCTTTAAAAATGAAATGAGGTTTGCTAAATCATGTTACTTAATTTTTTTGTTTAATAATAAAAAAAAAAATCTTGCTGACAACCTACGCTGCTAATACCGGTGTGTAGACGGTACAACTACATACCTCAAAAACCTACATTATATCTCGGTATAAGACATAAAAACTAAACAATTAACAAATCATAGTTTAATGAACATAATTTTGTAAACATTATACGTCTCTGAAACAAACAAGTAGATATTCACCAATAAAAAAATATTGCCATAAGTGGCAAACAAGCTAATGGGCCGCCTAAGTAATCACCGTCACCTATGGATACCTGTAATACCAAGAGCATCACAGGTACGTTGATGACTGAGATATTTACTGAGTTATTTCAATTCTGTAGACTGAAGTCTCTTGAAAGCATTTAAAACCTTTATAGACGTTTTCTTCTGGTATTTTACCCATACCCTCATCGCATTCCGTAAATATCTTCTTCATTTTTTCCTTATCTGGAAACACTGCAGCCGCTTTATCTATGATAAGTCTTCCATCATCTGTGATATATCCAGTTTCTTTCCAAATGCAGTGGATGATGTTTTTGAATTCTTGATCGTGTCTGCATTCCCCTTTACGTATAAGCTGAATAATATCTGGTATTTCCTCTTTATTGATACAACATTTATTCAAAGCATTCGATACACTTGCTTGTACATCGGGTGGTAATTTGAAGGTGGTCTGAAAAAAAATCAAGATAAGTATCTTTACTATACTTACAATTTACAAATACGAGTATATGAATATGTTGAAAAAAAGTTGCAATTTTTTTTTTTTTTTTAATTTATTTACACACGCATAATTAAAAGATACAATGTTTTAACTTAAATAATTAAAAAAATTTGGACGTTGGTCGTCCAACTCATTCCAACAGCTAAGCCGATTTTGATTGTTTTATTTTTATTTGAAAACTGATTTTATCTATGATAGCTATGATTCAAGAAAATCTGTGCAGCTGTTTGAAGATTATCAGCTCGTTTATCGGGGGTTACAAAATTATACTTATTGAGCGGTGGAATCGAAACTGCACATAATGTTAGAGATATTATATTACTCATTAAAATATCTATATAATCATAATTGTGATCATGGCTCCACCGATACATAAGCTTGTTATGTGATACTACATAAGAGTTCTGAAAATATAATTAACAAGCTGCACCCCATGATTTCACATACGTGGACAACCCCATCAAAAAGAAACATTTTACTGGAGGGGAAATAGCCTATATCACTCTCTCCATACAGCCCTTCAACTATCTCTGAAAAATCAAGTTGATCAAATGGTTTGTTGTTACTGAAAAACCTAATTATATCAATTTTGCATTTTTATGACTTGGGAGAAATAGGATAGCTGCTATTAGACTAACACTGAGTCAATAATATATGAAAATCACAATTCAAAAACTTATTACCTACACAATTCAAAACATTTGAAACAAGTCAGGCCACCTGTCTCAAATGAGGCCGTGGGTGTTCTGGCCACATTCTCTAAAAAAACGACAACCTGGATAAGTTGACCAGTGCTTGGAAAGGCATTGTTAAGAGACCATATAAACTCACAACCTGCTACGTTGGTCATATTAGATCCGCTGAAAATCTTAGTCTACGGCATACTTACAGCAACTCGCTAAGGACAGAGGATTATTGAGACTTGCGAAACCTAAACAAAGAGGGAATTCTGGTAGGTGGAGTTTTTATTTATTTAGTGTATGACCTGCTTGCGTTTGACCGCCTCATCGCCTGTTGTTTAGTGATTATGCGGTATAACATGATTTGAAAAGAAGAGATATATTTACTTTAAACTAAATTCAAATTACTAAATTATTTTACAATTCATTCAATTCACAGAATTACTGCGTAATAAGTAAGTTTTTTTTTTTCTATACAAAGACTTTTATAGAGGGAAATTAGCCCAAATTAATAACCAATCGAGCTGACTGTAATGCATATGTCCATCAGTGGACTAAGATAGGCTGATTATAAAGATGCTAAGACCAAATAAAAAAGAAAGAAAATTCCATGCCGTACGGGAAGGTAAAAAATGCTGGCAGAGAATCTTCAAGCCTGGAAGTTACTCTAGTGACAAGAACTACACCGATGACTAAATTAAACAGGAACACGGGGGCGCATTTAAGAAAGATCATCATCATATCAGGCATAGGACGTTCACTGCTGAACATAGGCCTCCCCCATCCATCTCCAAAAGGGCCGGTACACTTTGAAATGGATAGGTTTCTTGTACTTAGGTAGCACCAGGTACATAAATAAATTAACAATAAATAACGCTTCACACAGCTCCCCAAGTTCTTCTGTGTTGGGAATGCTATGGATCACACAAAATCGGCCAACACCTAGATCAAACATTCAAATTCATAGTTCAAATCACTTTAAATTTACACAATATATTAATTTACACACACACACACTCTAAGTCATTTCTCAGGTAGATACTACACGTACGTAAAAAAGAATTTACTACTACAGCTTAGGTACCTACCCTCGTAATTTCACAATTGACGAGTAGAGCAACACATGCTAAAACGGCAAGTTTAATCATATTTAATATTCTAAACAGAATATCTTACACTTGAAAAATGTAACAAACGAATGATACCGGAACGCAACAAGCTGCGTTTATATGTGACTCTTAAAAACGTCACGCATAATCGAATAAACCAGCTAAGTGCGAGTCGGGCTCGCACACTGGGGGTTTCGTACCACCACAAAATACAATAATTATATATTATTTTTTTATTTTTATTTAAGACCAACAGCAGAAATATATATATATATATATACATTAGTTTTAATTAATTGTTTTAATAGTCTATAATAGTGGTAGTAACAATGTCGTGGAAAATCACTACTAAAAACATATATTGCAAACTAAGCGCTAAAGAGCTAAGCTTCAATAAGTTTATAATAAAAGGTAATAAACAAAATTAAGCACATTTATATATATGTAGCACATAAAACAAATATTAGTTGAAATGTATGGTTAGGTTTAAAAACCAACTTCAAAATTAGTAAAACTTAATCTTAGATTAGGTACCTCTTATTTGTCAAAGCTAAGCACTTACTCCATCATAATTGGATTATTTAGATCCAACTAGTTTTTGCCCACTCCTTCGCCC
Organism: Agriopis aurantiaria; assembly: GCA_914767915.1. Taxonomy (NCBI): domain Eukaryota; kingdom Metazoa; phylum Arthropoda; class Insecta; order Lepidoptera; family Geometridae; genus Agriopis; species Agriopis aurantiaria. The sequence continues at coordinate 6,505,977 of OU611983.1, read as the reverse complement.
GCTTCATCATCATCATCATCAGCCGGAAGACGTCCACTGCTGAACATAGGCATCCCCCTTTAACCTCCACACTGAACGACAGCCTGCCTTTTGCATCCACTGGATGCCCGCGACTCTCACAATGTCGTCGGTCCATCTATTGGGAGGCCTCCCTACGCTGCGTCTTCCGGTTCGTGATCTCCACTCCAGAACCTTTCTTCCCCATCGGTTATCGGTTCTTCGAGCGATGTGGCCTGCCCATTGCCACTTCAACTTGCAAATTTTAACAGCTATGTCGATGACTCTGGTTCTTTGGCGAATATCCACGTTTCGGATCTTATCGCGCAAAGAAACTCCAAGCATAGCCCTCTCCATTGCCCGCTGTGTGACTCTGAGCTTTCGCCCGCTTGGCTTGCAGTAAATAATTAAAATAGCACAAAAAGTACTCCGATAGACTTAAAAGATTATTTGTTTTTGTTTTATTATTATTATTTGGTTTTAATCCTAATAAATGCTAAAGTAACTCAGTTTATCTCTCTGTCTGTTTGCTTGCTTTTCACGACTAAACGGCTGGGCTTGGCTTGGCATTTTAACCGGAAAATATGCACACCAAAGGACTCAATCGATCCGAAGAATAAAAATAAAATTATAATACAAAGTTTAACATCCCATTGCACCTTTTAAGGGGTTGTACCTACCTAGAATTCACAAGAAAAGAAACCTTCAAAATTTCATGTCTGTGTGCCTGTGTATTGATATGTTGACATAGTGAATTTAATATATTTAGAAGATAAATTATTCTCTTTTAAATAAAATTCGTGTAGTTATCTGGTTTTTGGTAATTTATTACAAAGTTATATAATTTAGGTACTTTGTTCAGAGATAAGGAAGTACCCTTTGTTTCAGTGCTTTGATTTATGTACCTAAGGTACATTCGTTATCCTTTCTTATTTTTGGTAACAAGTTAGCTTTTTACATTTCAGCTGAAACAAAAAAAACCTCTTCTTCAAGAAAGAGAGAGCTCTTTCTTTCTCTTCGGTCTTCTTTAAAAAAACTACGGTATTTTCGGCGGCTCATAAATTTCGCAAAGTGTACACATGAACAAAAATTATGTATAGATAGATAGAAACTCTTTAATGTTTACACGAGAAATAAAAATTACAAACAGATAGAAAACACTATAACAAAGATCACTTTCATATTAAAAGACCGATTCAATGATACGTTGCATGAGGAAAACCAACTTCAAAATACCAAAAAACAAAAACATTCTACATTAATATGCCACTACAAAGAACAAAATTATATTTTACACGGATTTTGAAGTCGGGTGGGAAAAACCACAAAATAAAATTTATACTCAGCAAACCCTTTCATTTGATACCCATTTCATGGAGGTGCATAAAGTCCGCCATCGAGTCCGCCATATTGGATTTAGAATGACGTCATTTAGCTAACCATGCATTGTCATCCAAACCAAACGTGTATGCAAAATTGCAGTTTAATCGGTTAGGAATAACGGTTTTAAAATTCGGTTGTTAGATCCATGTTAAATAAAAGTTTATAAACAACTAATAGTGTTCAACTTAGAATAACTACTCAGAGAAGGTAGGTTTCCAAACAACGCCTTCTCAAAACGTAAGCTACAAATTCGCTTTGTAGCTTACGTTTCGATTGGTATTTTAAACGATTTAAGCAAGAAAATTAATGGATTTCCTGTGGAATGTCACACCATAACTCTTATGCTGCTTTTCTGATTTGTTGTGGTACGATTTCACCGCGCAAATTGTCATAGTAAAATTTTTATTCCATTTTATGCCATTCAAATGGTGTCATATATGACACCATTTGAATGGCTTAAATTTTGCGAATGTACTTGGTTTCTTTGTGTAGTTATTCTAAGGTGTTCAAACAGTTATTTTCACAGGAGTAGTATTAACAAAACACTTGAAAAACTTAAATACACTCTCTTTTGCATTATCTCCTTGCTCAGAGCCACATCGCCTGATGCCTTCCTCTACTAAAGGTTCACTGTTAAAAGCTTTTATAGCTTTATCTTGGTTTAATTGGCCATTCTTGTGAAGGAATCCGGCGCTTTTGTAGGAGCAAAAGATGAAATCTTTGAACTGTTGATCTTCGCGGTATTTTCCATCGTAAAGCATGAGGATTGCGTCGACATCGATACCGGTTTCTGGTTGGCACTTCTGTAACGCTACGACGATCTTTCCCGCTAGCTCTGGAGATAAGTGTATGGTTGTCTGAAAAATTATTAAATGAAAATGAATGATGACTGTGATGTTTTTCCAATACTTAAATCAAAATGAGAGGAAAATATAAGAAAATCAAGAAACAGAAAGAAAAAAGGTGAAAAAAGGGAAAAGAAAAAGAAGACCAAGAAAATATAAAATTTGAGCACAACTTTATCACATAACTAACTATTAATTGAAAAAAACTTAGTTATTGAGTTTTGCTTTAGGAATGTTTATGAAAGGAATATTATATATATTAACGACACAATTTTTATTCAATTCATTGAATAAATTAGCCTTGATAAGAAATAACTCAAATTGAAAGCAAACCACAGAAAAAAACAATTGACATCCGGCAGCGTGACGCCACAGATGAAATGATAGTTGCTACACGCAACTATTGTTTCTTAAAGTTGGGTTCTTACGCTTTGAGATTTTATCGTATTATTCTGAAAGTTGAAATGGATTTTCGATAAAAAAAAACTAGGGTATTGAACAATGGTACTACATAAATATATCGATGGTATTGAATTTGTACATAATATGCAGGTAGGTACACAATTTATAATTTTACTAAAATATTTACTGTGGCATCTTTATGCACTTAACTTGAAATTTTGGGCCAAAGCCATCTTTAGTTCAAAAAGCTGGAATACATTTCTTTACATAATGTTTGCCATCTGCAACTCACCTTAGGAACCCCACAATCGCAGTAACATAGAAAAATTCCAAATAGTATTAAAAATAAAAATATACGTAACATTTTTTATTCGTCTTTTTTCAAACTATGTAACTACGGACCGTGCTACATATTATGTTATGTTTACGTGAAAGTGAGACCATCGGACGATGGTTGTAACTTTTATAACGTCTATAGATAATTATTAACAGGAAATCTTTGAACAATTACCTACGTCGCTATGTTATAGGTTAATTTCAAAGGTCATAATGACATTGTTCTCTGATGGGACAGAAAAAAGATAATTAGACCTACTACAATATACTGTTGTGTTGATACCTACTTGGGTTTATAAGTTGAATAGCTATTGAAAGTAGCTGTTTATACAATGTTTTTTTTTTTAATTTTTTACTATGTCATTATAATAATTATAAGGTCTCTACTTTCTAAGAGTAAGCCAGTATTTTGTGAAATGTTGAAAAATGCTATTGGCCTATTACAATTTTAATTAATACTTCAGTTACCAGTCATAGGTATTCAATTTAAGGGTATTAACATAGCACTTAATTTTTATTTTGTCACTTGGTTATTCCCTTAAGTCGCTTAGGGGATCAGGTTCTTAAAAACGACAAAACAACTAAATTTACATATCAAAATAAGTTTTAGTACCAACTTTCAGGTTTCTGATTTCGAAAATAATCAACTTAAATACAATTTTTTGGTCACTATGGTCTCTCTTGCTCGAGAAACGCTGTTCGTATATTGGCCGACACGCTAGCCTGAACGACATCATACGCAGGGCACTTTCCACCGCCAATGTCGCAGCTGTGCTCGAACCGAGTGGTCTTGTGCGTGACGATGGAAAGAGGCCTGACGGTATGACACTTGTGCCCTGGAGGTTGGGGCGGCCCCTTGTATAGGACGCAACTTGTGTCGATACTTTGGCGCCGTCACATCTTCCTGAGACACAAGGTAGGGCTGGTGCGGCTGCCAATTCGGCAGAGTACAAGTGACGCAAATATGCTAATATCGGCAGTAGTACCATAATATTTGAGACGTTTGAGGTCGAGACATTGGGCCTTTGGGGACTGGGAGCACACTTCATTTTCAAAAATATTTCAGAGCGCCAGGTTAATGCAATGCTGGCGTGTTTCTGGCTATGCATAAGCATTGCCATTCAATGTGGTACTTAATGCCGCCAACATGCCGGGTACGCTGCCAACTGATAGTGGGCTTGAGAATTTGGATTGTGTTTAGACCTTCAACGGTCTATGGGCAGTCTAACTGTATTTGTAATGTTAGTATTAGCTTGTATTTTGTTTGGTTAGTAAAAAAACCTCCCCTATTTACCCCTTTAGAGAATGAATTTTCAAAAATATTTTCCTTGTGATCACTTTCGATTCATAAGAAACACTTCTTGTGCAAAATTGTATGCTTCTTGACTCAGCGGCTTTATCTGTCAATGAATTAAAGTTCTCATCAAGTACTATATAAAAAAAATACTCTTTGATTTATTAATTGACGCAAAAAGCGGAAGTTCTTTAGTCAACGTGTACATTTTTTATTGTTTTATACTTTTAATTTAATTTATTCAATTGTATGCCGACAACCCGACAACTGAAAATGAATAAAAATTCATACGAACTAAAGTTGCGAAAAAAACGGTTATTTTATTTTTATTCGCAGTTTGTATCGTGCTATTTATTATATGAAACTAATAGCAAAATAAGAGAGTTATTTTTTCAAGTATATACTGTTAAATGTTATGTGCTAATTAAGCTTTGAGTGGAAAAGTATAGGTACAGTAAAATTATTATGCCCAATTAATTGTTCTAGAACATAGTAAAAATACAAATAAGTAGGTAAGTACCACTTCATGGACCTGGGGCCTTACGGACAACTGCTATTACAGGCACCTAATCCGCTCAGTTGGAAAATCACGCGACCGCAAACCGTATCTGGGCGCGATAAGGGTTGCGGTCGCGTGATTTTCCAACTGAGCGGATTAGGTACCTGTAATAGCAGTTGTCCGTAAGGCTCCAGGTGTCATAACTACCTCTCCGGGCTGGCAAAGCACCGTCAACACCGCTAGTGTTGCAGGTATCCATAGGCGACAGCACAGAAAAGAGCAGTAAAAAAAATCTCTCATCAGTGGGCGACAGTTTCTGCATACCATTAGGCGGACCGCATGTTTGTTTGCCGCTCTTTTTATATTAAAAAATTGTCGTTTGATTTTATTATCTTGACTTATTACTTACATAGTAGAGCAAGCAGCAGTAGTGTATGAGGAAAATGTTCTTTTAATCAGACTATATCCTACTATCAGTAAAAAAAACACGTTTGGTCACTAGCTCGCCTGATGGGAAGTGACAGCGTGGCCGTGGATGGAGCACGTCGATCAGGAAGAAACGTGAAGAATTCCTAACTACTAATACTAACGAATTCTCGACTAAATAATTAAAAGAAGCTTTCATAAAAACATTGTTTTAATCAAATGGCGTAGGTGTAACAGATAATAAATTACGTAAAATATATCTAAATTATCTTAGAGCAAGACATGCGTTTTGGTACCGGAATAGTAACATTTAAATACTTGATAAGCTGTATCGGCTGCATCTTTTCCTTTCTGGTTTTTGCATTCTTTTAACAGTTTCTCGGCTTCAGTTTTGTCGACACCTGCAGGTAGCTTGGACAGAGCAACGTCCACGTTCAGCTTTCCATCAGTACCGATGATCCCAGCCTTTTGGAAGAAGCAGAGCGTGAATTTCTTCAAGCCTTCGTCTTCGGTCAGGTGTCCTTTCTTAGCTTCTGCAACGACTTCTGGCTTTACTCCAGTTTCCTTCATGCAATGCAACGCTGTCTCAGCAGATTTTTCTTTTTGGACCGCGTTGAGGTGAACTAACTAAAATAAATTACAATACTTAAATAGGTATAATATCACCATGATTACATAATTTATGTCTCTGGTAGTATGATCAAATTTACTGTTTTGAGCAAAAATGTCTACTTGGCTAATTGGTTTTATTGGATCGTTCACCTTACAGACACATTTAAGTGTATCCTATATACCGCTATAAAACCGCTCAGAGCTTATTTTATTCTTGACCTTATTTTAATATCACTAAATTTTTCGCAAATGCAAACACAAAATCAATACAGTGCCGTCAAAACATGCAACCAAGACAGATAAAACTGTTTATGACCACACAAAAGAGATCTTAAAATCAATTGATACAAAGACGAGATTAAGTAAATTAAACTGAGTAAATAGAATGCGTATTAATGCGTATAATGTACGTATTAAATTTGATAGCATTATTTTTAATATTACCTACTATGCTTACTTTTGACCGTAATGATTGATAGTCTATAAAGTTAGATTCTCGAGGGAGGCCTTTGTTCAGCAGTGGACGTTTACAGGCTGATGATGATGATGATGATAGTTAGATTATTCTGTGACTGAATTGGGCTAATTAACTTTTATGGAGACAGGGATGAAAAAAGACGACTTTTTGAATTGAAAATAATATAAAAATAATACTCACGCCAGCATTTATGCCCACAACGGCAAAAATAAGACACAACAACACAGAAGCATTCATTTTGTGCATGATTAGTGCGTATTAGGTATACTAGGGTTTGTAGACTGTCTGAATCGCATAGAGCGCTTGCTTTTATACACATAACTGAAGGAAATCTACTTAGGTAACAACTTTTTTCTAAGGAAGTCTACAGAGGTAAAATTTAAATTGAGCAGGTACAATATTCCTGTTTCTCAAGTGCTAACTAGCTGTAGAAAACTATTTACCTACAGCCTTCCGAACCTTTTTCATCCGCTTTAGGTCATACACAAACTAAAACAAGATGGATGAGTAGATATTGCAGAGGTTTTATGGGTAAACTCGAAGGAATATCTTATTTCATCATCATCATAATCATCAGCCCTGAATGACTCACTGCTGAGTATACGCCTCCCTTTGTTTATGCCACTCTCCTCGGTCTCTCGCTAGTCGCATCCACTCATTTTTGACAGAATTTTTTATGTCTTCAGTCCACCTCACCTTGTCCTACCCAGTTCCACTTAAGTTCCACCACTCTTTTCACAACGTGCCATGGTGTTTCGGATACGGTCTTGCAATTGTATGCCGAGCATGGCTCGCTCCATGGTTCTCTGTGCGACGACTATCTTATGCACAGTTTTCGCCGTAACCGTCCATGTCTTAGCACCATAGATCATTGTGAGTAGGACACATTGATTATAGAGACGAGTCTTCAGGCACTGTGGTATCTTTTTCAATCGGAGAATGTCTTCCAGCTTCTATTTTTATTATTACATATAAATAAATAGTTAGGCACCCATACTTTTGCGTAAAATTAATCTAACCTTATGTTGGCTATGTGATGACATCGAAACAGGTAATAAAAAATACGTACCTACTACCATAAAATATTGTAAACCGATTAAAAAAAAACAGACACAAAATTCAACCATGTTGCTATACAGTTACGACTTACTTTTAGGTTTCCATACCCAAAGGGTATCAATAGGGCCCTATTACTCTAATCTGCGCTGTCTGTCTGTCCATCTTTTAAGGTATCTTTTGAGCTGTATATTCTGTATAACCAGTTGAAATTTTACGCTGAATTAAAATAATAATAAAATCTATGAGTAAAAAATAAAAGGTGGTTGCTATATAACAAACGCATTTTTTTACGTATATGACGTTTTTGTTTTTTTTTTTTTTTTTTGTGGCTTGTGCCCTAATGTAAAAATCGTTAATACGTACAAACGTCAAACTTGGCATGGTTATAGTGCAAACAAATAATAAATACCTTCCGGTAAACTACTGAATACTGCCGAAATACTGCATTTTGTTGCCGTTTTTGGGACGTTTTTGAATCTAAAGTTCCAACCATCTTTGTAAGCAGTGGACTGAATGAGCCGCTAGTGATGACGGTGGCAAATGTTTTACCCTATTTCCTGTACCAGGAAAATGGCCATATTACACGTTATATAACCGCATTCAAATAAAATCCTTGCATTTGCTACATAATTAAGCAGCTGGACATTTATGCAGTCACTGGCCTCTACCTTTATCTAGGTCGCGCCGATTACGGCAAAATATCTAAGCGACTATTCATAAATATAAAACTGGTTTAAATACATAGATTATTTTAATTGGATCAAAAGGGCGACTTCCGCAATGCAATATTTAAAGGTATTAATATTTTATTCACCCTTTGCGGGGTGGGCTAAAATTCCAGCAGTGGACTGTTAAAAAAGCTGATTATGTTGATGATAATTTATTACACAAAAATAAGTAAATTAAACATACATATTTGTAATAAAAAAAAAAAAAAAAACACAGTCAAATTGATAACCTCCTCCTTTTCGAAGTCGGTTAAGAAAGGAAAGTCTTTCCACCATTTATGTCCATCCGAAGACGCGACAAAGCTAGAATATGGATATGTTTGTCTCTTTCTCGTGGGATAAAAATTTTGAAAAGCACGGCCCGTGCTAAGCCTGCTGGGTGTCTTCAAATCACGAGTGAATCGGTTTCTTCTAGCCAAGCATGCTCTATAAGACCATACATCGCTTTAAATCAGGGCCCCGTTTCTACTAAAGAAATTGTTTTTAAATTGTAATTGTTGTGATTTTAATTGTTAAATAACTGCCTGGAAAAAGATAGTTTTAAATATTTTTTTATACTAGAAAATACAACCACCTAATATTATAACTAAGTATAATTATTTTTTTAACTGTCAATATTGACGCAGTAATTTAACAATTAAAATTGCAACAATTACAATTTAAAGACAATTTGTTTAAACCACGCAACGGATTTTGATGCGGTTTTCACCATCAGTTAGATACATTTTCACGGAAGGTTTATATATATATATATAACTAGCAACCCGCCCCGGCTTCGCACGTAAATTACACGCGTGCGTAGCCGGGCGGGTCGCTAGTTTAATAATAATTTCAATGTCGACTTATCAATTTTGGTTGATTGGTTTGGTACTACAACATTTGTGTCTGGTCAGTACACCAAAAACCATGTCACTAATTTTATAGATTAAGATCAGGCATGTCTATGTCATACTTAGATACCTACTTAAGTGCCTTATTTATACGAAAAATATATTAGCATTGGAACTGAGAATCCTCACAAGTGACAGAGACTATAAACCTTTCACTTATTTTCATGAATTCTTTCGTAATTTTTATATGAGTAAGGTTTATCCTAATGTTAATATTAAGGTAGTTATGTTGGTAGGCGAGCTATGAATGGGGTTTATTTGAAAGATAGAATCAAAAATGAGATTATCCGACAGAGAACCAAAGTAACCAACATAGCTAAAAGGATTAGCAAGCTGGAGTGGCAATGAGCCGGCCATATCTGTAGAAGAACTGACAACCGCTGGGGTAGACGGGGTCCAGAGAGGAGACCGCGTATCGGCAAACGTAGAGTAGGACGCCCTGCAGCCAGGTGGAGTGACGACCTGCGAAAGGCGACTGGTGGTAAGTAGATACGAAAAGCAGAAGAGAGACCTACGCCCAGCAATAGCATCAAGCTAGACAAGAAATCTGTAACTTTTTCTTAGAAATTACGTTTGGCTACCAACTCGCCTAGTGGTAAGAGGCGCTGGCTGAGGATGATGCACGTCGATCTATATTTTTTGCATCGGGAGTTAAAAAGTAGCCTATGTATTCAGTGTATTATTTAGCTAACTCTATACGGTAATTATGTACGTATCTTTCTTCTTTAATAATGTTATATTATTAGTTTTTCATAAACATGGAAATGTTGGAAACTTAAAATAAAAAACATACAGTCGCATTGATAACCTCCCTGTTTTTTGAAGTCGGTTAAAAATGAAAAAAGTACGCAATTAATGCATGACTTTAATTGTATGAAACTTATTTTTTAACACACTTTTATATTGACTTCACTTATGAATAACAATGTAAATCTTGGAAACCAATTTCATCATCTTCACCTGTATTTGAAAATTTGCAAATATGTAGGTACATAGTAGTGGGAGAGGCCTATATTCAGCAGTGATATCTGATGATGGAGTCATAAGGTGGATACCACGTACACTTGGATACTTCAATAATAGTAAACCCCTCGAGTTTGACCTCATTTGGTTTGTTAACGGGGCACATAATTATGTAAACTATGACAAAATGGCTAACTTACACTCACGCAACTCTTGCACACGAGTTTTGATGATCTGAGTAACATAGGTAAGTGTTTTTTTCTTTGTTTTTAAAACTATGATAATTTAAACCTAAACTGCGAAAACCTAAGAAATCAATAATTTATTATTATTATCAATGATACACTTTTCAAGTTCTTCTGATCACGTCGGGGTCACCGACGAGCCGACCGGCGAGGGTCAATAGGAAATGAAGATTTATCTATATGTGTAAAACTGTTATTTATTTTAATGTCCAAACTTTATTTCGTGTTACCAACACTAGAGTGCTAAGCAAGTGTATAAAACTAGAGTGCTAGTTAATGTCTAGTTACGACTAACTCTAATGTCTAATGATGCACGTGAATAAGGTATATTTTTTATGAATGACTCCGCTGTTGGCCTTGGATGGTCTCGACAGCTTGACTAAGAGGTTGTCAAATGCAGATGGCGTTGAGCCTAGCTTGTGGGCGACTAGCTCAAGAGCACTTCGAGGGTATGGACCTCGGCTTGGGCCGTCACCAGGGGTGGGAAATCAGATTTACCCTGGCACCCTAGAAGGGGTGTACCCTGGGGCCCTACCAGGTTCTTTAACTGGCTGATTATTTGATGCGAAACTAACCGATACCTGCCCTGGCACCCCAGAAGGAGTATATGCCCTGGGGCCTTAGCAAGTTGCAGAACTGACAATTTGGAGAGCATCTGAGCAATTTGGAGAGAATCAAGGAACACTGCGTGCGTTAATACCTACCTAAACGCTTTAGCATTCCGAGACCCACATAAAAACTTGAAAGTAAGAAAAAAGAATATAATTTTACCTACACCTGAAAATGTTAGTGACCACTGGAAGAAAACAGTGCAGATTATCACGTAAGGCTTCGCCCCGTCCGCGAGCCCCAATCTACTTAGTTGACTTCAGGCACAGTTTACAACACCCGTTTTGTGAAAATTTACCAGAAATAGAAGAAATAAAGCTTTCTCCATCCCAAGAAAGACATTGGTAAGTAGGTGAATTTACATCATCTTGAATCGTTCTTGGCGTAAGCCGTGGAGTTCAGTCTTTCCCATAGCCATTGACGTATTTTTTTTTTTACGGGTTGAGCCTAGGTGTCCATTTCGACTGTTTATATCGACTTCCAAAAAGCAGGACTTTAAATGGACAATTTTATGCTGTAAAGAGAAGACACTCTGGGCCCGGACGAAGTTAAGGAGCCCACTTTTGAACCTACAAAATGCACAACAGAAGTTTTTTTCATCCAAAAAAATATTTGGTGAATGCATTGAGATTTGACGCTCCAGTTCGTGGTATCACATGGGAAATACATGTGCCACGCGCCCTAACTTCTTCCCATTTATCGCCAGTAGCAATGTATGGATATTTTGTCCAATTTGTCACCTTTTGGTGACGGAGCCAGCCAGTGGTAACAACAGGGATGTTGTCGCCTCTCAATATTCCCATATTTGCCGCGAAGACCAAGGCACGTTGGTTCAAGAGCGTCGCGCCGCCCGCCGGGCCCCTCGGAGTCCGCGATGCTCTACCTCTACGGGTGGATTTGTTGTTTTGTACATTATTATGTACTAGCGGTCCGCCCCAGCTTCACACGGGTATAGATTATAGCCTATGTCACCCGGGGATAGTGTAGCTTCCCAACAGTGAAAGAATTTTTCAAATCGGTCCTTTACTTTTTAAGCCAATTCGTTACAAACATACTTACATACAAATCTTTCCTCTTTATAATATAAGTATAGAAATACATATAGATTTATAATTGTAGGAAAGCTGCCTGCAAGAGTTTGTTAGCCTATAATTTTCAATAACCTTGTGTACATACCTATGCTATGTACTTATCTCAGATCCGTACCGTGTCTATTAATAACTTGTTTCCTTTTAGGTTTTCAATAAAAATGGCAGAAGAACCAGAATGTCAGCTTCGCCGCAGAAGGTCATCAGGGAACCCTACTTTAGCGCTGAACCTGGATGGAGGTTGCGAGATTTCTGAAGGGAACCCTGACGAAGGGACCCCTTCTCCTAGCAAACCTTTCCCGGGGACCTCAAAAAGACCGTCTCAAGCCCAATTACTTGCATTCAAGAACAAACAGCAGTCGTTTGATCTACACATTATTCAGGTAAATTAAAAAAGGCTATTACACTATGCAATTTGTTGCTTCGTTCTAATTAATAACACACTGAGTTAATTTGTTCATTTACCCTCTTATAACAGCAGTTTAACCGACAAATTTAGTAGCAGGTACTAGTAAATCTTATGACTAAATCGTAAATAGTTCACTAAACCGCATTTATTTATTTATTGTGTAGATATGTGTATACCTATACCTACCTAAGCAGGTTCAAGGTCACAGTAATTCTAGCGTGAAGACGTACGCGTAGTCATAAAAATTTACTTAATTTGCACTTATCTGCGTCAGTAATTAGGTACCTAATTATTTAGTTACTTACGTAGGTTGTACGCAATTGTTTGTTGATTACCATAATTCAGTCCTCGATAGATTACCTACAGCAAAGCAACCTGACATTGGTTGGTCTTCTTTAATCAAACAATGACTGGGGCCTTACGGCGATTAGTTCCTAACTGATCACCCAAACCATCCACCTAGGTGGTCGGTTAGGAAAACTTGTTCCTAACAGACCACCAGCTGTTCACCTGGCCCCCGATTCTACTAAACAAATTGTCTTTAAATGGTAATTGTTTAAATTTAATTTTTTAAATAATGGCTCAAAAATGACAGTTTTTATTTAAAATACTAAGTTATAATATTAGGTGGTTGTATTTTTCTAGTATAAAAATATATTTAAAACAGACAAGTTTGAGGCAGTTATTTAAAAATTAAAATTGACACAATTACAATTTAAAAACAATTTGTTTAGTAGAATCAGGGCCCTGGGTGGTCGGTCGGTTTGCGGCTGCGCAACTTTTCGCATCACCTAAACAGAATCGCTTAAAACAGGTAGCCGTCAGCCCCCAGACCCCCATTTTGGACTGTTTCTATCATCGCATCGTCATAATCAACCCAGATCGCGCGAAAATTTCAAGCAATTATTGCATGCCCTTCATGCAACGCCAACCGACCCCCCATCGCCAAGCCCGATTCTCGGTTTTTCTTTTTCAGACACTGGTAACTGCCTTCCGTACATCATCAATCTATCAGGCGTATAATTTGCTGATTCATGGTGTCCATTCAGGAACATACCAAGGGTCGGTTATATCAGTTAAGCGGTGGATGTAGGTTGCTCTTTGGAATTTAATAGATTTCTTATCTGTAATTTTGGTAATGTCTATGTGCAGGTCGAAGAATGTGAGGAGGAAGAAATCGTAGTGGATAGCGACGACGAAGCCGACGAAAATGTGGCTTCGGGTATACAACGAGCCGTCACTCCCATGCCTATACAAGACTTCGGCGCGAATACCGATTATACTGAAGGTACCTAAGTATTAAAAAATACATAATTTATCCTCGAGTCCTAAGGTGGTACGTTTCATTTATGGCGGGAAATTCAAATTTCAAACAGTTTTTTTGTCCTTGTAGCTAGGCCGGGAAATTATTGTAAACGATCATCGTGACGTTTGCGCAAATTGATTATTATTCTTTACAAATCATGTAAAGCTATTTATCTTTAATCCATACCTACCTATTATTATTTACTTTTGTCAATAAACAAATTTTTGCTGTTTCAAACGGTTTATTGGCAAATGTAAGTAATATGGTGCGTTACTGATAAATAGCTGTACATGATAATGTAAAGAACAGCCAACGATTTGCAAACACCGTGTCATTTTACTATAATTACCCGGCCTAGCTACAAGGACAAAAAAGCTGTTTGAAATTTGAATTTTCCGCCATAGGTGAAACGTACCACCTTAATACGACATCAAATGTTAAATTCTGTTTACTTATTACCTGATTCTAGGGCCCCAAGTATCAGACTTCCTAAGAGTGAAAACTTTAGAAAACGACTGCTACACCGACGTTTCGGACGCTGACACTGAAGAAGAAGAATAGTTGAGATAGAAGATACAATTTATGAAGAATAATTGAGAAGATACATAACAATTTATTTTTTTGCAAGATGTGTTAAAATTACGGATGCATTTAAGTTTTATTATGCTACCAGCCGTGGTCAACGCTCTCTGTGGCCAAAGCAAAGCGGCGAAATATTGACCAAAAGATATAGACAATACCTATATTTTAATTTTATTATCATGACGACGTTACGTAGCGGTCTATTTTTCGGTGCTTCCTCGTAGTCAAACTATTTAGTCAAACTGGTTTGACGACGAGGAATTGTCTTTCCTCGTGGTCAAACTTTATTACCACCATCACGTCGCACCCCGTGGAATGTGGATTCTCAACCCTTACCTACATTTGGCTTTCAAGTTGACGTATATATAATAACCTTGTAAAAAGGTAATGCTAGATTACCTACCTACCTACTGTATGAATTTGAAAATTTAGTAGCCAGTAGTACCTACGTATATCAAGATGCAAACGTTTTATCTAGCATTACCTTTTTACAAGGTTATATACGTCAGCTAAAAAAAACGAATAAAAAAAAAATCTTAAACCGTAGCTTGAAAGCCAAGTTGCTTTGAATTTGACGTAGGTACGTACTAATCTTGTAAAGAGGTACCTAATGCTATTTGTATGGGATATACCTAGTTTGCTTAGACGCTTTACAATGTTATGTCGTCAACTTTGTATGAGCTGTCAAAAAGCTATTAACATACCTAATGGTGATAATTATTGTCAGACAGACTATTTATAGTTCCCTGTATATTACTTTACTCTTTGGACTATAGTGTGTCGAGTTATTAGGAAAGTTTTCACTCGTCACTATAGCGTCAACTTACACAATGCGAGCGGGATGACACGATAGCGATAGCGAGAGTTAACTTCCGTAATAAACCACATTGTTTAGTCTACTTTTGGCACGTACATTTCTGAGCGCTGATCTGAATATCCATAGCTTTAATTAACTGTTAGTTTTGGTAAAAATACCCATACTTTTCTCATCTAACTCTTTGAGACTTAAAGATATTGGCCGTATTTTATAGCATTACAAGAGTTGACTCGGTACCATTCATCCCGCTCGCGCGTATGGTGTAGGTACCTAAGTTAATTGGCGCGAACGGGATGACACTACGCCTATTAGCGAGTGACTTATGTAATAACCCCGCTGGATCAAGGACTAGCACTTTGTATCCCTACCAAAATTCACTATTTGATATTTTATTTCTGTAGAGTAGCGGGTAAACCCACTAGGAGCTGTTATCATCATCATCATTTCAGCCATAGGACGTCCACTGCTGGACATAGGCCAAAATGGCGCTGTTATAATGTTGTAAGTTATAATTATGATAAGTGCCTAAATAATAACCCTTAATTTATTAAACTTTATAGGTACTTAGCACTAACATTTTATGACTGTGTTATCTTAACGAGATCGTTGCAATAACAAATAAATTTAAATGCTTAAACTGTGTATTGTTGTTTAACTAGTTACCAATTTTTTTGTTTTTTACATGCCACAAATAAATAAAACCGGTCAAGTAAGAGTCCGGCTCGCGCACTGAGGGTTCCGTACCACCACATAACTTGTTAGTGCAAAAAGACAACATCCCATCAAAGCCCAGGCGGTCACCCATCCAAGTACCGACCGCGCCCGATGTTGCTACACTTATGTGATCGCACGAGAACCGGTGGCAAAAATAAGTTTGTCACCAACTCGCACTTGGCCATTATTTATTATTTGCTGCTATACTTTAGTGTGTACTATAATCGTGCCGAGTTTGATGCTTGTACGTACCTACCTATTACCATTTTTACATTAGAGCTAATACAAAAAATACAAACATTTTTTTATTCGATCTCGTAGAGAAATCTCGAGCATAGCCCTCTCCCCTCTCCATAGCTCGTGCGAGTTTGAACTTGCTTATGAGGCCCAAAGCGAGAGACCATATTTCAGTGCCGTATGTCATCACTGGCACCACACAGCTGGTCGAAGACGATGAGGTATTTTGGACGAAAAGACGTTGCGAAAGGTTACCAAAGGATGCAAAAGGGTACGGTAAGGCGAGTTGGATTCGCCGACTGACCTCTTTCTTGAAGTTGTACCTGCTTAGTTCGACTGTTTGTCCTAGGTAGACGTACGCGTCAACAGCTTCAAGAACCGAGTTCCCACTGATACTGGGGTGGGCACAACATGGATATTTGACATGACCTTTGTCTTGTCCATGTTGATCTTAAGGGGATCCAGGCGTCCATCCGTTGGGAGACTCGATTGAGGCCTTAGAACATCATGCTGTCGATTCTGCCATGACCACGTCGTCGGCGTATCGTCGGCAAACCAAAGGTGAGTGATGTACTCGCCGTTGGTGTTAATGCCGAGCCCTTGCCATTCCAGGGGTCTTACGGCCAACTGCTTACGCGGTATCAAACTTACGTTAAAACCGCGTATAGTTCTGAAAATCCCGCGCACGTGAACCTTCACGCGCCCATATACGGTGTGCGGTCGCGCAACATTTTTTCATCACCTAAACTGGGTTGCTTTAAATAGCTAGCCGTAAGACCCCTGAATCTTGAACACAGTCATGTTCCAATGCGGCAGTGAACAGTTTCAGAGAGATATCCACTTTATTTGTGTAGGTGTAAAAATAACAGACAGCTTGATTTACATAAATCAGTTTAATGACATGCCCTCTAGTTAGTTATTTACATTTTTATCATACAATGTTGAAAAACAAAGTTTTAATTATTTACAGTTTGACAAACATATATAAATATCTGATAACACAAGGATCAATGAGCTTAGATTGATAAGGTCACACAAAAGTAAAAATTACATACCTTTAAAGAGTACTGACTAAATCCTGTCGTTTGTCTTTCGTCATATGAAATTTGTGACGGTTTGGAAATTATCTTGGGTTGATTTCATAGCTATACGGATGTATCTGCGAACGTTCGTGCGAAGCTCAAGGATTCACTATTGTAGGGGATAGCAAAGAGCTCACGTGATGTGCGTTACTTTGAGAGCACAAAATGGCGTCTCTAAAAGACTATGTTTACTGTTTTTGACAGGTAATGTTAGACTTGGCAGACATCTAAAAATGGCCGACGTGCCGAATAGATCCCAGATTAGATTAGTTTGGGGCACGTCTTCTCTGTGGAGCTTCCTTGGAGTGGTTTTTTTTGTTTGTTTTAGAACACTTAAAAAAAGGGTTTTAACAACGATAGAACGATGTTACCTACAATAGTTGGAGAACTAAATAAATAAATAAATATTCAAGACATTTTTGCACACACGGTTATCTGACCCCAAACTAAGCAAAGCTTGTAATATGGCTGCCAGAGACTGATATTATCCATACATATAATTTTTTTAATACATACTGAAATAGATATTAACTGCCAGATATAGAACAAAAACAAATGTTCATCACATGAATGTTTGCCCTAGGTGGGAATCGAACCCACACCCCCAAGCGTAGGTTCGGGTAACGACGCCCATCTTCGAAAATGACGCGAATTGATCTGTAGGTATGGAATAACCCACCGGTGGGCGGACACTCCGTACCGACCGTACGCTGTGAAATCGACCTTATTTTTATCATTTTTGGAAACGCGTGTACCATACTACGAATGACTAGAAAAATATTTTACATTTTTTACAATACAGTGTGAGCTATTTTTTCTGCAGCATGGTTATGTGAAGAAACTAAAACTTATCCATGTTGAAAACATGTTATGGTTCTATATTTATTTAAGCTTTGATTTCACCTTATTATACAAAATGCCTGTTAATTTTTAGAATAACATAAAACACGAATATAAAACGGTTTGAACTTTTCGAAAGTACAAATAATACAAAACTTTAAACTTTCACGAGCAATATCTAGAATCCAAATCCATTTCAAAGTACGCAATATCTTGCGCAAGTACCACACCTGTCTTTACAATTTCAGTATATAAAATAGGACAGAATGGAAAAAACGCTTTTTTGCAATTATCGAAAAGTAGGGGATCTATGCATACCAGTAACACCAGGGGCATCACATATACGTGGCTGACGTATGCGGTTCTCACAGGGCCTAATTCCGTAAATACAACAACACGTTGCAAACGTGTTCTAATACGGTAACCATGGTAACCGTGTTGTTAGTGACCATGGTAATAACATTGAAATATTGAAACACGTCTAACTAATGACCCGGGTATGTCCTAAAACTGCGACCAGAACCACCGTAGGATGGGCAGCAGCGTCTTTTTAGTACACGGTGAACGTACCGCGATCCCCAAGCCGCCTGCCAAGCGTGGGGATTATGGCAACACCCCTCTCTAAGAGGGAGGCCTTTGTTCAGCAGTGGACGTTTAATGGCTGATGATGTGTCTAACTAATTAAACGCGTATTCTGATTGGATACTACATTCTCTTGACAAACGCGCACGCAAACTTAACATTGTCAATTCCACGCAAATAACGTAAAGAAAATAGACTACATTTTATTTGTAACAAAAATCCACACACACTCACTTAAAGCGGCGACGTTAAGATTTTGTGGTCATAGAAACAAAGGGCACAGAGTCCATTTTAAATTAAATTTTCATGTTATCACGTCGCGCGTTTATGGCAAGGATTCTCATTTTAAGTTAGAGAATAAGGGCCCAGATCTATAATAATATGTGGATGACCGTTGAGGCTGTGATGTAGAGCGATGGTAAAACCACATTCTGCTTTGCAAAAGACCGAGTCACAGTAGATCATCATCATCATCATCATCAGCCAGAAGACGTCCTCTGCTGAACATAGGGTTCCCCCTTTAACCTCCACACTGAACGACTTTGCATCCACTGGATGCCAGCGACTCTCACAATGTCGTCGGTCCATCTAGTGGGAGGCCTACCTACGCTGCGTCTTCCGGTTCGTGGTCTCCACTCCTGAACCTTTCTTCCCCATCGGTTATCGGTCACAGCAGATAATCAAAATGTATTAATAAAATTTATTATCCACTGTAATAAGCTAAAACGTTCGACTCGGACGTGTCCTTGAATTCAATGCCTGTTACAGGGATAGGGTTACTACTATGGAGTTTTGCTAAAATTTTCATTAATTTGTACGCTAAGTACTTGGAGCAAACGCACACTGGCGCAAGTACTTATGATCAGTAATTGCGCAAGCATTGGACATTATTTATTCTAATATACCTATTACTATCAGTACACATTATACAAGTTTTATTATTGGAAAATGTCTATGTACAGAGAAGTCAAACTCCGGCGGAATGGTCGAATCTCGCTTATGACCGCCCGCTAATAGTTTGAGGACTACAAAATTCGTTTTGGCTACCTTTAGAAGATCCGTTATCTGTAAATAAATAAAAATTATGTATGTAACATTAACTTATTTTAGAACACTGTTTTAAACTATCACGGTTGTTCACTAAAGTTATAATGATTATTTACGGGATATTTACCGTGGTAAGGTTGTGGAATGAGCTCCCGATATTTCGGCGCAGTTACATGCACCATGTTCACGGGAAGACTGAAGAATGCGGGTGGTTGGAGAACAGTTAAAAAGTTAGGTGCACAACCTTACCACGGTAAATATCCCGTAAATAATCATATAACTTTTAACTTATTTTAGGTACAAAAGACTGAGCTTTTTCAATGATACCGTCCCAGTGGGGAGCTTAAGTATATTGCTAATCAGTGCGAACTTAGCCACGCGCCTTTTTCGTTGGGAATGGTCTTCGTACGTTGAAAGTCATGCGACGTAGCTAGTGAAGATATTGACGCAAATTTTCGGGTGAGCTTGTATTTACTTTTGAAATTTTTCGTATGTAAGAAATAGACTTGGTGCAAAGATGCTACCCTGTAGTACGCCATATAAAGTAGCTACTGCACCTATCATTACTGTGATGTAAGAAAAACAGTCTTAATTAAATAATATTTAAAAAAAAATTTAAACATCGTGAGAAAACCGGTGTCTAAGAACCATCTAAGACAACCTCAAAAAATCTCAGACGTAATGACATTCACGAACATGCACTGGGCCAGCATGGTGGATTAGGGCCCGTTCTCTCTCTCTCTCTCTCTCTCTCTCTCTTTCTGAGAGACTGAGAGAAGGCCCTCGTCCCAACATTGACAACATGAATAGGCTGATAAATCTGATAATGTATGTGTATGTAAGAAACTGGTATTTTTCTGGATCGGAATATTGATAAGAAACTTACTTCTTGATCAGGCGTTGTGATAGTTTCCAACAGAGTCCGCGCCTGTTGGAAATGCTTGCAGCCACCGAGGTACAATATCACAGGATTTTCATGCCTAGAATAGAAGAATAAGGAAAACAATTTTTTTATATCACCATGTTTTTTTTTAAATAATAGGTTTTCATCACGTTGTCATGCATTCGTCATCTTTGTTGTTGTCTACAAAGCTCTTAAGGTTTTTTTTGGTAACTGGCACACTTCGCGCCCTCTACTACTGAAGAACTAGATGATGTTGAGTTTTGAAATGATGTCCCATGACGTAAATCACCCCCTTAAATTGATACAGGCAGAAATAATTTCTCGTGCTTGCAGCTAATTCAAGGGCAAAATGAATTCAACATTTAGGAAGTCAACATTGTGCAAAAGGAAAAAAAGTCAACATTAACTTAACATTTTGAGAATTCAACATTTTAGGATGTTGACGTTGTTCAAAAGGTAAAAGAAGTCAATATTACGAGAATTCAACATTTTGAGAATTCAACTTATATTAGGATGTTGACATTGTGCAAAAGGTAAAAGAAGTAAATATAACGTTAATTAAAAAAAAAAACAGAAGTTAACATAATAGACCGAAATGAATTTATTTAGATGGGCCTCTCCATATATTTCCATGCTGCCAGGTGTCGTGTGATGTAAATTTGCAGTGAGCTCACGTCATAGGTGTTTGACCACATGCTTTTTGATGACACTTTGGTTGAGATTAAACTCAAACATAACCCACCGGATTAGCAAGTTGAATTGGCAGTGGGCAGGGCACATAGCACGCAGAATAGGAGGCCGATGGGGCCGAAAGGTTTTCGAATGGAGACCACGACCCGGTAAGCACAGCGTGGGACGTCCACCCGCAAGACGGACAGACGGCCTAAAAGAGACCGCAGGGAAACGCTGGATGCAGGCCGCTTCTAACCGGCCCTTTTGGAGAATGGGGAAGGCCTCTGTCCAGCAGTGGACGTCCTACGGCTGAAATGATGATGATGACTATGATGAAGATGAAGATGATAAAACTCAAATGAAGACCGATTAATCTAGTTTTACTATACTCACTGCAGAGGCTGTGTCATCTCACAGAACTCGTGGTAGTGAACCTGCGGCGGCGTCAGCACGGAGAGCGGCGCGAACCGATGCTTGTACCGCACCGCCTCGTTGTCGAACTCAGAATGGGGCTGACGTATCTTGCCTTGCAACTTGAATGCTACTAACGCCTGGAACAAAGCATAAAAAGATGTTATTTCACTGGTCAGAAACGGATCCTTATACCCACCCTTAGGTTGTACTCCGAGTGTGTGGTCACGCTCGTTTTTAGGCTTTCGTACCCAAAGGGTAAAAACGGGACCCTATTACTAAGCCTAAAATAATGCTAAAATAAATGAATATGAATAAGCCTACAATATCTGTCTGTCTGTCCTACCTATTAACGGCTGTATCATTCGAACCGTTATAGATAACTAGTTAAAATTTTCACAGAACATGTAATGTTACGGCGGTAATCCGCCGTAACGTTAACGTAACCTTTTCTTCATTTCAATGAGAACAAACCGGCCAAGTGCGAGTCGGGATCGCGCACTGAGGGATCCGTACCACCACAAAATTGGAATAAAGAAATTACCTGTTATAACTTGGTAATGAGCAGAAACTTGTCACCGACTCGCACTTGGCTATTATTTATTATTTGTTGTTATACTTTATACGTTAAGACAGCAGGAAAGCAATGGACAAGGCTAGCACAGGACCGGAAAAGATGGCGAGCTGAAGAGGAGACCTAGGCTATACCCAGCAGTGGGTGGAAAATGGTTGATGATAATGATGGTGATACTTTAGAGTGTGTACTATAATCATGCCAAGTTAGACGCTTGTACGTATTACCGTTTTTACAAAAATACGTTTAAAAAATACGTTTGTTCCCTTTCGTTTTACTTTTTAACTTTTTTATTATTTCTTAGGTAATCCGCCGTAACATTACATATAATGTAAAAAATTCAACTGGCTGTCTATTACGGTTCGAAAGATACAGCCGTTAAAAAGTAGGATGGATGGACGGACAGATAAGACACCGTAGGCTCAGTAATAGGGTCCCGTTTTTACCCTTTAGGTACGGAACCCTAAAAATGAATTTGAGCCTTTTTGATTATTTTTTTATTATTTTTTATTATTTATTATTTTTTCCTCTGTGAAGATTTTGGCGTCGCACTTCTTATGCATTTGCCAGTGTAGGTATTCAAATATTACCAAATTTCATTGAATATAATCAAACAAGTCATAGTCGCAGTCAAAGTCAAGCAAAGTAAGTCACGGTCAAGTCCAAGACATACCCCTAGTAAAGTGGTGGAGGCTTTACAAGAGGCTTCTATAGTTTCCAATAACTTCAAATTGAAAACAACTTCTAAAAATGTTTACCTTATAAAATCCTCCGCACATGTTCTGCATGACTTG
Organism: Agriopis aurantiaria; assembly: GCA_914767915.1. Classification (NCBI taxonomy): domain Eukaryota; kingdom Metazoa; phylum Arthropoda; class Insecta; order Lepidoptera; family Geometridae; genus Agriopis; species Agriopis aurantiaria. The sequence continues at coordinate 6,483,152 of OU611983.1, read as the reverse complement.
GCACATGAGTCCCTCCCTGGCGTAGGGACGGACCTTCTTCTTCTTCTTGTCCTTCTTCTTGGGGTCGTTTCCGCGCCGAGTGCCCTCCCCCGCGAGACCCTCCGCGCGGCCCAAAGCCGATACTAACCACCCGTAGAGAAACTCGTATAAATACCTGGGAATACGGAAATTAATTAATAGAAGGAACAGTTTACTTGCATCAATATAAGAATATAATAAGCCGGACAAGTGCGAGTCGGGCTCGCGCACTAAGAGTTCCGTACCACCACAAAATACAATAAGGCTGTTCAAGTACCCCAATTACCAGTAATTATAACGCCTTCCAAAATAAATATAAAATAAGTAAACCATAACATAAAAATGTTTATTTTATGACAAAAATTTAACGAAATCCATTATCAAACGTTCCCTCCTAAAGTTTTACGAAAAACTACTTTTGTAAATTGGAGGTAACAAATGGATATGTTGAGTTTTACCAATATCTGAAGCCGCTACATTCAATAAAAAATACAGATCTATTTAATAAAGCAACTGAATTTTCTACAGATCTTATTAGTTGAAAGAAAAATTATACCAAAAATTCAGTTTTCGATGGTTTTTTCGTCAAAAAATGTGATAGGACCCTTAATAATAGCAGCATCTACTCACCAGAATATGTAATGGTATTCGTGCACGCTGTACAGTTCTAACTCCAACCCAGATAATAAATAGGCGATCATCACTCGCAGGACATGGTAGAGCACCCATGTGCCGAAGCAAGCGCGCGGTGCGACGCCCGCTGCGCCACTCACCACGGCGTCAACGCTCTCTGCCTGGAATTTTACATTCATAATAATAATCTACGCTTTCAATTTTTTTTTTTTTTGCAATAGCCAAATATTTCTGGTGCCGACTTCGCGGTTTTACAATAGCACTAGCCGCCACCGCCTGAACGCTCATCAACATAATATCATAGATCAGTGGAAATCGCAGTGTGCGATTCACACGATCTTTCTTGTATACCTGTAAAATCTGGAATGAGCCATGATCCAAGAAAACAAGGTCTGCCGCTCTGGCCGTTGTCCCAGAATTACGTCACTGTCTAGTTGCCACTTCATTGCAACAAACACAGATATCGGGAAACAAATTCGTTAATCATCTATTAAATGAAATACAAACAGCATTTCAATTGTCATTTTGTTCCGCTCAAGCAAATCAATTAAAGTTAAGCACGAATTGAATATATTAAACACAATTTTATGAAACCCTCATTGATTTATTGGATTCCCACAGGTAATAATACGGATATTGGGGAGTTATAATTTCACGCTACTGTTAACACAGAAAGTCCGCCATTGTTTCGTGTATCGTCATCTCTCTCGAACTTGTTGTAAATTACTTATTCTGCTCTTGCTTATGCACGTGTACGTGTATCCATGACATTGATGACATCATTGCGGGACGCCCACGTGACCTTTTTTCTCGGAGCGCTATACCTGGCGGAGTATATTATTATACCATGGAATGAGCTACCTTCTACGGTGTTTCCGAGAAGCTACAACATGGGATTCTTCAAAAGGCAAGTTAATAGAGTCCTAAATGGTAGTTTGATAGCCCGTTGGTCCAGTTCGTAGTGAACCTACCTTCTGAGCCTGAGGGCGTGGGTTCGATTCCCATGTAGGACAAACATTTGTGTGATGAACATTTGTGTTTGTTCTATATCTGGTTGTTAATATCTATTTAAGTATGTATTTAAAAAATATATATGTATGTATATCAGTCTCTGGCAGCCATATCACAAGCTTTGCTTAGTTTGGGGTCAGATGACCGTGTGTGCAAAAATGTCCCAAAATATATAAAAAATATATGGTCGGCAACGTATTTGTGACGCCTCTGGTGTTACAAGTATCCATAGGCGACGGCAACTGCTTACAATCAGGCAGCCCGTCTGCTTGTTTGCCACCTATGGCATAAAAAAGCTGCTTCATTGGCGTCGCTTGCGCTGTTGGCGTTAATTCGGAACCCGACCTTAGTCTCTAAATAAATATTTCTAGTATGTTTACTTCTTCCTGCAATGCGGCGAACTCGTCTAAGAGCAACGCGAGCTTGTCCCGCTGCCGCGCGCGGTTGTGCCCGCACACCTGCAGTAACACAGCGAACGGACGCACGCAACGCGACAGAAAGTTCTCCACGAACTCGCGAGCCTGTAAACAATAAATAGACTAACATTGTACCTTACTTGATGGCAGGCAAGAAGGCATTTCATGGATGAAATTAATAAGTACGGGCTGACGTGAAGCCCATGCACACATAATAATGATCACCATCTTCATCATCAGCCAGAAGACGTCCACTGCTGAACATAGGCCTCCCCCTTTAACCTCCACACTGAACGACAGCCTGCCTTTTGCATCCACTGGATGCTCGCGACTCACACAATGTCGTCGGTCCATCTTGTGGGAGGCCTACCTACGCTGCGTCTTCCGGTTCCTGGTCTCCACTCACGAACCTTTCTTCCCCATCGGTTATTGGTTCTTCGAGCAATGTGGCCTGCCCACGGTTATTATGATGGACAGACGACCTAAATGAGACCGCAGAGAAACGCTGGATGCATGCCGCTTCCAACCGGCCCTATTGGAGATCGATGGGGAAGACTTATGTCCAGCAGTGGACGTCCTATGGCTGAAATGATGATGATGGTTATTGTACTAGGACAAACCACTGAGCAGATATCCTAAGCTGAGGCATTTTGACTGGAATTGATAATTGAAAAACATGAAGTTTTTGCAATTTTTTTAAGTTTACATTACTCTAATAACATAACTTGTGATTAGAGATTCAAAAGTTAGACATTCGCGCCTAGGATTGGCCCGCTCGAAAAAGGTTATGCTGAAAATGTTGTACTTTTGGCTTGCGGCGGGGTAAAAGATGAGCAATCAAGTGGTTATATCGTCATTGTCTTTACCTGAGGTGCGGCAGCGACAGGCGACTTGGGCGTCAAAGAGGGCGGGTTAACGAAGCTCTTGATAGACTCCCGCAGTATGTCTATGAAGGCATGCTGCGGCCGCGGCGCGACGGTCGTCACGGGTGCGCTCGGAGCCATAGACGCGGTGTTGGCGGGCGATGGGCTTAGATACAGGAGCTGTAGTGCAGACCGGGACAGAATGCAGGCGCGCTGACGACTGAACTCCATGAAAAAATCCTGGGAACATTTCCGATTTTGGTCATAAAAATTTTCAAGCATTTTAAGTATGGAAACGGGAACCGCCGAATGCCACTAGGTACCAGTTTACAGTTACGCCAGCTAGTTTCTTCCTTTCCAATTTCCTTTCATTGTGATTCCATACATAGTAAAATATTAATTTGTACACTTAATTTTTTTTATTCTTTTTGACGTGACAACGTCTAATAAATCGATGAACGCCGGCTGCACGCACGAAAAAGTGTCCCGTTACGCGTTACGCTCATTGTCCCGTTGCGCTCATTGTGTATTTGTTATGACGTTGTCACGTTAAACTATCGTCCGTAAACCGACTTTACAGACAACCAACAACATTATTTTTGGAAAAAGGAACACCTATTTAAATCTGTTAATTTTTAGTCACTTCGCTACTTAGAAAGCATTTGACCTTTCTTTCACACATAATAAAACCTCCATTAACTCTGCACTCAGGCCCCAAGATACAAGCCTCATGCTGGGGCTCACCGATTAGCCTCATATTAAACTCAGAATTTAACCACATTGTGTTTTCTTACTGTTTCTCATGAACAAATTATGTGACAACCACTTCAGTTTCCATAATAACATGGAATCAATGGAATGTTTGTTGAAGAAGATTCTGCTTTGGTACATTGTTAGTTTCATGATACAAACAAGGGGTTACGCGGAAAGAGTGCAATAAACCGAAAGGGCTTCATAGTATGTCATTATGTTTTTTTTTACTATAAGAGCAACACTGAAATTGCAAAAAAAAATACTGCTGTCCATAGAAAACGGTCATTCACACTCCTCAAAATGTATGGAACAAAAAGCTGATATTTTTTTTTCGCGATTTCGGGGTTGGTCCAATAGCAAAAGTTGTTCACAATGATGGGTGGTACTATACTCTTTAGGCTTAGTACACCCTTTCCGCGTAACCCTGTAGAGGTATGAAAGAAAAACACCTCAGCGCAAATTGATTATGGAGTTAAATAGACGCCGGGCCTGTCAGACTGACCAGCTTATCTGAAGAGATAAGAAGAGATGAAGGGATAAATGGCCAAGTAATGGAAATTCTTATTTAAGTTGAGGGCGATTATTCCACTCCTAGCCAAAAGGCACCTTATGGCCTGGTCGTTAAATGTGTTTATGCGTGCATCGTAGTTACCAGAGCAGTATGAAAGTTAGTGGCCGAGGTTATTTTCCAGGCGCGTCGTAGTCGCGTGACCAGCTCGTCGAAGTACTGCAGCGCTTCTGAGCGCGGCTTGATGCGGGTGTAGCGAGGAAACGTCGGCGGCAGTAAGCGCTGATTTATCATCGGCTCGAAACCCATTGGGTTTGGAGAGTCTGCTGGAAAAACAAAGCAAAGGAAATAAGTGATTAAAATTAGGTTCCAATTAACTAAAAATAGAACTATAGCCATTTCTAATAAACATCGAGACAATACTCACGCTATATGGTTCATAATAATTATTTCATACTATTGCTTTCTGCTCAGCTCCATCGCTATTAGCAGCAGAGAGCTATGGTGCCCAGGCGGAGAGTGATGGTAGCTGAGTGGAGAGCATTGGTGCCTGATCAGAGAGTGATGGTATCCAATTGGAGAACTGTGGTGAGCAATGATAGCCGTTCAATTGCTGCACCGTACAACCCCTGCTCGGGCACCATCACTCCGCTCGGCTACTCGTGCCCGATATCCGAGCAAAGACCAATGGTGCCCGAGCAGAGAGCGATGGTGCTCGAACGGAGACCGATGGTATGGCTACCATTGGAATCTGAGCGGAGCTTTGGTAGCCAAACCAGCCGGACCAAGTCAACTTACCAGACGCCACTTTGATGAGCAGTGGCAATTGAGTCTTTATTTATTGGTCTTAAAATTATAGTGGGCTCTCTGTGTAGCAATATATTAAAATGCTTATATATTCCTTAATTTTGAACACCTCTATATAAGGTCAGGTTCTTTATAAGACAATAAAAAAGTATCAGTCTATATAGCCTATTGGTTTCGCACTTGTTAAATTAACTGTAATGATTAACTTACAGTTCTCCAAAGGCTGTGTTCCCTTGCCAGCAGTCTTGATAATGACCTTCATCATTTCTGAGCAACCATTCAGGAGAGCAACACAGTCGGCCCCAGACTGAGAGTCCCTCTTAGTGATCAGTAGCAATGCTTGGTAGAACATTCTGGTGAATCTGATGCGGGCAGCTAGTGCTGTCCATAGAGTGGTCATCTGAAAATTTGTGGGATACGATTACTCAGCTGAGAAGCTAAGATAATGGAGGGGAATATCTCTTTTTTTTATCTCCTTCATCATCATGACCATCATCACCCACAGCCCTCCCTATCCCACTGCCGAGTATAGGCCTTTCCTTGCTATGCCATTTGCCTCGGTCCTGTGCTAATCGTGTCCAGGTTCGACTCGTGATAGTAACAATATCGTCGACCCATCTTGCAGCTGGACGACCAACGCTCCGCTTACCTTCCTCAGCCACCACTCTGTTACAACCTTACCCCATCTGTCATCACTGCACCTAGCAACGTGTTCTGCCAACTCCACTGTAATTTCATTATCGCGATTCCGACATATCGAACCTTTGTTCTTTATTTTATATCTCTTTATTATAAACTAATAAAACTTGTGTTACCTCGTCACTACTACTCCTAGCCTTCTTATTCAGCTCTTCTTCCTGTTCCCGAAGCATTGCAATGCATTTTTGCTCGCTGACTTCTAAGCTGGCATCGTACGAGTTGCCTGTCTGAGGGTTGGAGCCCAAACGGTACCCGTATCCCATTGGCTGGAAGTCTTCTTCTTCAAACACTTGCGCCCTGTAAAAATTTGTTAGAAAGAAAAGGCAAACAATTTAAGCTTGGTCCAAGTAATTTGCTCAGAAAACTGCAATTATACTGTAAAAAGCAATAACAAATTCTGGTTACTTTAGCTAGGTTTTTTAACGTAAGACTAGCAGGTACCTGATATGCTTGATGAAATAATAAAAGATTTTTTTATTCAGCTTTTAACAATCTTATTGCAGCTGTCAGAGCAAAAAATGCTTAGATCGGGAGTAGGATTTCTTTTGTGGATGTTTGACATTACCAAGTCGATTATTCCCAGACCTGCACTAGTAGTTTGGACACTGTCAGTCTCATTCGGAATATTCATATTGACATTAGTGCAACGGGGACAGAAACAATATAATGCATGCATAAGAATAGCAGGACTGGACTCCAAAAGTATTCTTGTTATTATTCAGTATGATCGCATGGCTTGAAGTGCATAGTGCATTTCCCCCTGCAAACATCTACCCAAGCCAACCCAACCAAGGTGGGAGGGCTCGCCTTGAAGTGCGTTTTGTGTTGAGTGCGCATCACTAGTACATTTGTGCCAGATTTATGTGGTGCTGGTGCTTTGTTAAGGAGTAAGAACAAAAGCTGATCCTATTTAGGCACTTTTCAAACTCTAGTGTTGTGCAATCCTCTATAGATAAGTTAATGTGCTTGCATAATTGTAAACCACCTCGAGGGGCTGGCAGTATACTTACTTGTTAATACATTCCCTGATAGAATCCAATAGCTTATAAATAGCAATGCAGTAAGCCTTGAGAGTCTTGTTTGGAATCGAGTGTGGCTGATGCAGGTACAGGTTTGTGAAGACAGTTTGCGCGAGGGAGTGCCCTTCCAGCCACGAGACTATACAGGCCATTGTGGAGTCTATGATGCCTATGAGCTCACTAGGTTCTAAGATGTCTATTTTCAGCTTCCCAGCCTGAAATAATAGTGTATTATTATTATGTATAATCTGTACAGTCAACAAAGAAGACTCATGAGCCGAGTGTGACAATATTTTTTTGCTACAGAAGCGGCCAAGTTTTGCGAAAACTAAGATAATTTTTTACATGGAGCCTATAGTAAAAATTTAAAATCAAACTTATCGTAAGCAATGTTTTTTTTTAAAATTATAATTCCCAGTTTATTTTCTTTCTCTTTCTATAGTCTTAGAAGAATCACACCATAAAACCCAAAAGTGGACAACATAAATACAGACAGAAAACTTTTTGGAAAATTACAGATATAAATTGATTTTTCTCTAATTTTAGATTATAGTCATATAGCACCGTCAACATCGCTAGTGTTGCAGGTGTCTATATGTAGCAGTATCTGCTTACCATCAGCAGGCCTAGCACGGGCCGTGGACAAATTGTCTTTCCACCGTTTTTATCCACGCCTAGACGCGACAAAGCTAGAATATAGATACGTTTGTCTCTTTCCCGCGGGATAAAATTAGTGGATAGACAATTTATCTATGGCCTGTAGGCTTACTGCTATTTTATAAAATTAATAATGAATAGTTTGACAATTTTCTTGATACTTACAGCAACTGCTTGTTGGAAGTTGAGAGGTTTTGCGTGTCCTCTATTGCACAGCATCCCCGCATCCATTTTAGGGTCCATCATCTCTATAGCAGACATTGCTTCAAACAGGCCAAATAATTGCCCATCATGCAGTAATTCTCCGAGTTGCAGGTCTAAAAAAAACATTCCTCTTGTTTGTGTTTTGTGTTTTATATAAGGCGCAACATTACACAGAGCCATATAGTAATAAGCTCCTTTCAGCTTATCACCATTGTTCTGTATAACTCATTATATAGGTCATTAAACTCATTATTATAAACAACTTTTAGTACACATGCAGCAATGAACTTGAAAAAAAATCTACTTCATTTCGTGAGTGAAAGAAATTTTGCTATGAAACAGCTGTTTTTTTCAATTTCAGGATTGGTCCTGATAGTAAAAACTATTTATATTGATGAGTACAAAGGCCTTGCTTAAAGTAAGTAAAAACTTTTTTTAAATAAATAGGCTTTAACAGTAGAAACTTATGAAGATATCAGTGCTAGAAAATTCTAGCACTGACATCCTGCATGGGATGTACTCATATTGACTACCTGTTTTATTTAACAGTCCAGTAGTGTCCGAAGCGGGGATCCTTCGGACACTACTCCTTGAAATATGATCAATGTGGCTCAGGACACACATCATCATTAGTAAACGTCCACTGCTGAACTTTTGTTCTGAACCTTTGCCTCCATCTTAGAGAAAGTTGTTGCCACAATCCCCACGCTTGGCAGGCGGCTTGGGGATCGCAGTAAAATCACCGTATTCTAATAGGACGCTGCTGCTCATTTTCCAGTGGTTGTGGTTGCAGTTTAGGACATACCCAGGTCCAGGAAACAGTTTGCTTCAAAGACTAGATAAATAAAAGGTAGAAAAATCTGGATGTGATGTAGTGAGAAATTACCTTGAATGTTGTTGAAAAAGTTAGATGTTATATCAACCCAGTTGTAAATAACTTCAGGTGCTGAAGTAAGTGTATCCATTCTCCTGTAACATTCAAATGGGTATTGCAACATTAATAGGTACCATGAATAAACAAAACAATAGGGTGTTTGACTGCATTGAAAATATTATGCCAATTGACATCATCCATAAACATGACATAATGAAAAAGCATATTTCATTGATTTTTTTATAAAAATATGCTTGTGTTTTGTAAAAAACGCGAATAAAATAACTGTATTTTCGACATTTGATCACGTGATCGAAAACGGTCTGTAATTGGCTTCATCCCTAGTGACGTCACACAAATCTAAACAAACAGATTTTGTATTGATATTTGCGAATTTAATGTTGTAAAGCTATTTTGAGAGCGATTTATCCAGAAATTATCACCAAAAACAGTCCGGAGGTTAAATGTGAGAAGATTGGAGAAACATTTGTGCAAACAGACAGCAGTAACTTACCCAAAATGAATGTATTTATGGTTGCATATTTCTTCAATAATAATCTACGACATTGTTTCTACGCTGCAGAACTCAAAACGTAAAAACTACAATGTAAGTATTAATTTTTAATTGTTCTCCAAGTAAAACATTCAATCAAGTTGTACAAAAAGTATGTTGTAGTAGGTGGATATCACTATTTTGTTAGGTTATGTCAAGCTTTACAATGTTTAAAAAGAAAGTAACAGTACATAAAATAGTAATGCAATAAAAACACAAATTGTAATAGAAATATATAGACTCAAATATGTACCTCAAAATGATCTTCGCACATAGAAACACTTGAATTAGCTCCAATACTTTTAGGTTCTCTACGAGCTACTTAGTTCCAACCACTTTTTGCGAGTTTTGGGGTCCATTGGAACAGAAACGAATAGTTTTTCCAGTGTTTTATGGATGTTTTTGTACATTGTGGCACTACACAACATTTATAAACCATTACTTCTATTAGAAAATTAGTGATTATCAAACTTTTGCTGCCTGGTTGCAGTTGTTTTGTTTTGTGTGACGTCAATCAGTCGCTCGACCGGAGCTATGACGCAGGTCTGCGTTTTGGCGCGATATATTTTTATTCAAACTTTAACATCGATTTATATCGCAAATACGACTGATATCCAGAAAATATAAATGCAGTATACATTAAATTATATCAGGCAATAATGTGCAATAGTTTCCCAAAAGTAGTCAAATACCCTATTAACAAAATTTAAAACACTGTTTTAAACTATCACGGTTGTTCACTAAAGTTATTTGATTATTTACGGTATATTTACTGTGATAAGGTTGTGGAATGAGCTCCTGATATTTCGGTCCAGTTACATGCACCATGATCACAGGAAGACATATCGGGAGCTCATTCCACAACCTTAACACGGTAAGTATCCCATAAATAATCATATAACTTTAATAAACAAAATTTGTTTTGAAACTTGACATAATAAGAAACACACAAGTATCTAAACTGTGTTAAACTAAAGGTAGATTACTATTTGTTATTAATAAGGACAAGGGTAAAGGGTGACTTTGTCTCTGCAAACAATATTTTTGCCCTAGTTAGTCCAATCTATGAAGAAGTGTGGCGCGTGTCACTGTGCACACACCTCCATACATATCTAGGTAAACAATGTCCAAGGCCTTCGGGCAGTATAAGCACTGTTACATCAGGGCTAGCTACTCTGCGTATACTTATGGACTGGACGTCTTGAGTGAGGAAACAGTCGCAGAGACAAATTGCGCCTATGCCTAGGCCTATGTGTAAAAAATCTAGTAAACCTACTTTTCTGTAGCTGCATGAAGTACATCAAAGTTCAATTGAGCCCGAGTGCATAGCAGGGACCGACAGATCCGACAGTCTAATTTGGGCAGGCCAGCTAATATCATGCACAGGTATACAAATAACGAAACATGCATCTATCTACACAATGTACTCATATAGACTAGTTAGTCCTGTGACGAAAATTGTTAATAATAATGTGTAAAATACGCAATATAACATGTAACAGCGCCAAAATCAAGCGAAGAGCAATCATGCATGATGTACTAACCCATCACCCTCAAAGTATTCTTCAATCAAATCAGCCATTTGAGAAAGTTATAAATATTTCATTTATGCCTTACTAGTTACCAGTTCAAGAATATAGTACACAGGCTAGAATTTCATAAAATTGATAGAAATATTCTCAGAAATTCCGAAATTTTCTATAAATGCCGATCGTCGTTCGTCGGCCGACAAAGTCAAACACAAGAATTTGACATTGACAATTAAAAAATATTTTTTGACAATAAAAGACAATTGGATTTGACGTTACCCTTTTTTCATTTGGGCGATTATAATCCGATAATTAGATCTGTGCCGATGCCGATAATAGATATTCGTGTGCACAGCATTTCCCCAGACACGTGCACGTTATCGAACACTGAAGATAATCATCATCATCATAATCAGCATTTTAACAGTCCACTGCTGGACTTTTAGCCTACCCCCGAATGGGTGATTGGGCCACATCCACCACCCTGGCCCAGTGCGGATTGGTGGATTCACATAAGCCATTGTACGTTGTACTTTCTCCGTACGTATGCAGGTTTCCACACGATGTTTTCCTTCACGGAAAAGCCAGTGGTATGAAAATCCTTACATAAGCTCCATAAAGCTCTTTGGTACGGGCTCGGGGCCCGTACCTGAAGATAATAATTCTATTTTATTACGCACAATACAAAAAATCGAAAAAACACAGTTACTACAACCACAACTACAATCATGATTTTTCAATTGTCATGTTTGTTTGTAACTTGAAAGTTGGTTGGCGCCAAAAAATACTTTTTTACCCAGTATTGAGCAAGTGAGCGAGCTAAAGTCATTAAAACCATACCGCCTCGTCTTCATATTTTAACCCTCAACGTAAAACGAGGAGTCTTATAATTTTAACGTGTCTATCTGTGTGTCTGTCTGTAGTATCGTACCTCTAAAACGGCTGAGCCGATTTCGATATAGTTTATTTCTTTGTTTGAAAGGTGTCTTGGTCAAGATTGTTCTTAGCTATGATTCAAAAAAATCTGGACAGCTGTAAAAAAATGGGTGCAGTATTCCACGAGATCTTGTGTGTAGATATTTACGAGTATTTTGTGTAAAAGTTTTGTATTGATAGATATAGCGTTCAATGTGTACAAGTGCTAGAAAGATAAAGATGTGGTCTAAAATGAGATAAACTGTGTCTGCATGTTATTTCCAAAACTCCATTGAAGCCTCCAGCAAAGTTTTAATTACTTTACTAGGGCACGCCTCGGACTTGACTGTGACTTGATTTGTTTGACGATATAATGATTTTACAAAATATTAAAAATGTGTCAATACTTGATTCTAATGCACAAGACGTGGGACGCCAAAATCTTCTATTTAATAGGATAATTCAGGATAATTCATGACTTACCTACATTGCTGAGTTGACTACGAATAATAATTATTATTGTACTTTGACGACAATTGGTCTGTTTTAATTTTAGTTGACATTTTATGGCTTATTTTATGTACAAGATGAAAACCAAAACCCATAAAAATAATTAGGTTCATTAAATAATGGCCTAAGAAAGAGGATGGATATAGTCTCTACGTAGCAGGTAGTATAAATTAAACCGCTTTCCAGGTCTGTCTGTCTGTATAACCGCTAACTCTTCCTAAACCACGCAACGGATTTTAACACCACCAGTTTTTCACCATCAGTTAAATAATTTTTCACGGAAGGTTTACACTTATATATAACTAGCGACCCGCCCCGGCTTCGCACGTAAATTACCCCCGTGCAAAGCCGGGACGGATCGCTAGTACCTAATAAATCAAAAACCATGTTTAGCAAATAAATTATAAATATTTAATAAAGTTTGTAAAAGGAGATGTCGTAGTATTAGACTTTTCGTTGACTGGATCGTAAACATCAAAGTCTAGTTGGACCGGTTCGGCTGTGGTGGAAGGATCGCTGCCTTCTGGTGATAGGTTGGGGCTGGTGCCGCTTGGCTTAGAGAGCATAACACCGCTGAAGCCCATGTCCATGCAGTCGAAGTGGAGAATCTGAAAATGTATGAAGTGGGCTACATTAGTATTAAAGCAGCTTCAGCAGAAAACAAACTATTAAATGTGTTCATAAGCCACAGCACCGGATCTACGATTTTTCCGAGCAGGGGCAATAACATGACATTGGCGCCCCTCACTTCTAGTATAGGTATTAGATATATATTAATGATAAAAAACTCACAAAACTAATATAAGTAAGTACCTTATCTACTTGGTGAAGTAGGTAGGATTTTTGGGTGGGATTTACACCCTTAAAATATCTTTAATATTTTTAAATGAATAATCGATAGTACCTACGCTTACGACACTAAAGCGCTTTAGTGAAAAGTTTTTTCAAACACTTGAATTTGGCGCCCCCTCTAACTGCCACCCGGGCACGTGTCCTTGTTTGCCTGCCCCTAGATCCGGGGCTAACAAGCCGCGGTTGACGGCTGTGACTGATGATAATGACTGATGACGCAGTTTCGACTGAGGAATACATCTGATACGCCAGATCGCCTTCGGACTTCCGAACGACGTCGCTCAAGATCAACTCAAGGACACCGATAGTATGCATAGTTGTGTGTGAATATTAGCTAGATCGCGTCCGTGAGCCGCGTCCATTGAACGCATCCAATAGTTTGTTTACAGCTTCTAAAGGTAGAATTCCGATCTTGGCAACCGGACCGGCGACCGTGACCGGCGACGGCGACTGGCGACCGCGACCGGCGGCAGCAGCCGCGTCGCGCGACCCACTGTTCAGTATGAATTTATATGGAGTGCAAGCGTGCTGACGCACGCGACGTGTGGGTCGCTTCCATTGTACAAAAGTATGGTTGACAAAACTTACACTGTATCCATAATGATGGCTTTATTTTTCTAAAAGCGCTTGCAGACGATCCTTAGTAGGTACAAGCACAGAAGACATATGGTACAAGTAGCAAGTAGCTACTACGCATCGTCTGCATCGTTTTTCTTAGTGCAAGTGGCAATGGAAGTGCTATTAACCACTACCATTTGATGAAAACGATGCGTAGTAGCTACTTGCAACTTGTAGGTATTTGCTACTTATATGTTAGGTTGCGTTCACTTACCAACACCGGAGCTTTATCAAGCCTAGTATCCATGTCCATGCAGACGTGCAGCTTCTGGTCCACCAAGTTGATGTCAAACAAACGGATGCACATATCCATGAGCCCTGGAGGTAGATACGGGACAGGGACTGGCACGCAGAACGGCGGAGGGTTTCGAGCTGGGGGGGTTTAAATTAATTGCTAACAGACGCGGTGCTCGAAATGGACCAGAACGCACCAAAACCCCGTTCCGGTTCGTAAAATCACATTTCCGTTTCGTAAAGAAATCCAACGACCACTCACTCGTCAAAATCGGTCAAGCCGTTTAGGCTACAGGAGGTACTACAGGTACCCAGAAACATACTTACATGTTTACATACAACCCAAAAACATTAACCTCCTTCTTGGACAGTTGGTTAAAAGTTCGCAAGGTTTGAAGGGAAATGCGTTTCGGTTCGCGAGTAAGTCCATTTCGACCACCAGACGTGGATTTGGTTGACCTCAACCGCCGTCTGACTAACGGGAGAGATTATCTAATAATAATAATTGACTTACCTACAAAACTTCATAAAGATCGAATCAACGATACGCAAGGTATCGACGATCAAAATAGATACGTATCTTACGAGACTTACTCGTATCTCCGCCCGGTCCATAAAGACCTATTAGGTCCTAGTATAAGGCATTTATTTTCACAAACATAATTATGTATCAGTTCCCGCATGTATACGTACCTGAAAACTTGTATTCATTATTGAGTATGTAGGTATGTAGTGTACCTACGTATCTAGTTTATGTATGCGGGATAGATTTCTAGTACCTAAGTATAATTAGAGAGGTTCAATTATAATTTCATAGTTTTAGGATTCCCGTATAATAAAGGAATCATAGTTGTAGAGATAACTTAACATAACACAAAATAAGAAACAACATTGCCAGATAACATTGTTGTTTTAGGATAAAAAGGTACCAATGGAACCGTATTATTAAGCCTATGCGTTGAGCCGTCTGTCCGTTTGTCCTACCTTAAAGGGGCTGTCTATTGGTAGCCAATTGATATGTTAACAGAATGTATTGTCACAGTGGATATTTTTAAATCTACCTAATATTATTAGAGTCGCGGGCATCCAGTGGATGCAGATGGCAGATTTTCGTTCATTGTGGGGGATAAAGGGGGAGGCCTATGTTCAGCAGTGGACGTCTTCTGGCTGATGATGATGATGATGAATATAATTATATAAAAACCGATGTGCGTGTGTTCCCTAGGAACTCTAAAACGGCTGGACCGATTTTGACGGGACTCGCTGGCTGATAAGCTGATGTTTTAAGGAGTAACTTAGGGTACTTTTATCTAGGGTATCCATGCGGATGAAACATTGGGGCCCAACTAGTACATAATTATATAATATGTATCCCTATTTTCCTTGGTCACGTCATAACTTGAGAACGACTCTACCGATTACTTACATTCATCTTTTTTTTCTAATGCTTTGTAGAAGATTCTTACGGAAAGAAAAATTAAGAAAATTTGAGAATTTCAGAAAACTTAAAGATAATTTTAACTCGATTAACATTTTTAGATACAGCGGGGCGCAGCTAGTAAGATATAAAAATAGAGGTGAACAATTTTACAAGAAACGTGTTTTTTTTTTCCGTAAAAACGGGTATATCTGCAAGCGTCAAACAAACTTCAAACTTGCACTATGATCACTAGCGCAATCGTAGTGCAAAACAACAAGTAGGTAATAAAAACTGGCAAGTGCGAGTCGAAAATAACTAAGTAAATGAAAGAAAGAGCTTATAAGTTGATAAATAGGTACCTACGTAATAAATATATATATTGTGTGGTACCCTCGGTGAACGAGTCCGACTCGCACTTGGTCAGTTTTAATTTTAATTATTAACTTAAATTCAGTTTTTAGTTACCCGAATAGCTGTTCCTAAACACGGTTTCGTTGTTCATTTTCACTTCCAAATCAAGCATTGACTCCGTGGGCTCATAGGTCAGGACTGCGCAGGCTGTAATAGAGGCATTGGGATAAGCTTAGGTACGTATATCCTAAGTACTAATGTAACAATAGAAGTCTTAAGGCGCTTGCAGACGATGCATAGTACAAGTAGCAAGTAAAAGTTGCAAGTAGCTACTACTTATATTACTTATATTAGTTACCTACTTTATTGCCGTCGCTGCAAGTCTCTTATAGTGTGCGTGAAATTTTAGTAATAAGTAAGTCTACAGTTTTTACGTTAAATGGTATAGTGAAGAAATTGTATGGAACACGGAGACATTTGACCCCCACCGCGGAGGTCGATAGCCATAGTTGATACCGTTTGCCACCGCGTGAGGGTCTTTCGTGAGGGCAGACGGAGTCTCATATACTGGGAGACTTTTTATTTGTAAATTCGGACACGATGAAGTAGAATCTTATAGCATTGCACACAGTTTTGACAGAGACAGCAGCCAGTCGTTCCAGTAGTGAATAGTTACATGAAACACGTCTCATTGTTTCATAATCCATACCTCACAAGCAGGTGAGTTATTCCAAGACTGATAAGTTTTCTCACGGTCGCTCTCATTTGTATTAAACATACGTGCGACGGGGGCAGATACAATATTCCATAAAAAAGAATAGCTAAAGTTCTGATTCCGATATCCCTAAAATGGAAAGGAACAGTTCCACTTACTTCTTCTATCAAAGTTGAAGGTTTCAATGCGAATGCCAGTGCAGCACCTGCACTGCAGACCTTCACAGTTGCACCTCCCTCCCGTGAATGGCAACCTTAACAGCCAGCCCGGCTTGTACCATGGACGCGGCATCATCTTTCTTATCGTCTGGAAGTTAATTAAATTAGCCATGCATTGATTTAATTACACATGGATTTTGATAATTGCACAAAATTTATATATCATTCAGCAAGTATGTTTGTTTGCCCTTCTTTCACGCAGAAACAGAGAAAGAGATCGACGTAATTTTTTTTTGTTTTATCCCCGGTGTAGTGTAGGATTGTTTCAACACGGATAAACAGCAAAGTGCAGTTAGTTAATACGTTTTCAAAACTACCAACAAAGTAGGTAATTTTAATTCTACTTTTTGAAACAATTTCTAATTATGTTACAACAAATTTTGATCCAATGTCGTTAAAATAAATGTATAGTAAAGCTTACAACCACAAAGCTCGCATTTTTTTGTTACGCAACTTGCAACAAATGTAGACTAAAATGCACAGAATGAATACCTTAATAGTAGTTAGTATGGTATTAGTTTATTTTTCTTTCGGTCATTTTTCACATCCATAGTTTTAAAAACCTTTATTATCATGCAGTGCATGTTATGTTTGAATTTTAATTTGTGGTCAAATACGTAATCTGTCAGTCACACTAGGTAAATAAATATTGTTACTGCGCGAATGTGCTTGTGTAATTCCACTCAACTACGCGTAACTATTGTACGGAATTGGTATAGATTTTAGCCTGAATCAACATAAGGGATAAGCCACTTGCATCACCTAAAATATTATGGTTTTTGTAATCAGGTAGTACCAAGTACTTTTTCCCCATAGTTGATAAAATAGTCATACGTCGTCCCGTCGTAAAAATGTAGGTCCTATATTTTTACGACTTATCAACTATGGGGAAAATGGGAAATTCTTGAAGTTTTGTGATGAGACTGCATACTTACTGCCTGGCGAAGAATTATCGCCACTATAGGTACACAACACAGGTTAGGTACACAAAGTATAAAATCAAAGGTGCAAAATGTTGATGAAAAAAGGATATTTCTGATTACCTCATTAGATTCTAAATCGTAATAAATAGAGAAATCGGTAACGTCCATGATCTTATCATCATCTTTGGCTTTGAAAAATGTTCTTTCTTTGAATTCTAGTCCTGAAATAAAAATAAAAATAAGTAGGTTGTTGTATCAGGTCTTACCTAGTATGACCTATATGATCTACTAATGTCAGTAATCTAAATCTATATACTTCCTAAAATGTATATAGGTACAGTTTGACTTTCTATGTTTGTAGGTATAGGAAAGAAGTATTCTAGAACTTATGAACCTATCCCGAAAATTATTTCATAGAAAACTACAAATACTTAAATATTTTTGTTAATAGCGCGAATAAACTCGCGGACAAATTTAATAGATAAGTAATTAGATTTTTTTTGTGTTTAAACTGCATGACATTTGAGAATCTGGTCTTGCTGAAGTAATAAACAATGTAGGTCAATTCCACTTACCAGCACAAAAAAATACACAACACACAACAAAAAACAAAACTACGGTGGTTGTTTTCGTTTTCATTTTAGCAAAAGTTCGTTCAACCTAGTTTGTCTGCTACCGGCTCTAGGGACACCATACAAATGACAGTAAACCTACGTCAATGCTAACAAAGGTACCGACTACCGGCTAAAGTATTTGTATGCAACGACATGCGCGCGCGCAACTGGCTTGCGGGACTTTCTAGAGAAACTCCTGCGCATCGACGATACACACACCACAGTCCATTTATAACGATCAACTGATTTCACGGATTTACAGTCGTCGGATTCCGGTGATAGAAACATATTTTGAAAAAATAACAATCGTTTATTTAACATAAGTAAATAAATAATACACAATGGCTTTCATAGTTTCAAGGGATCTCTTCAAAAACTGTCAAAAATCTTATCCATCATCACTTCTATTTTAACACCAAGTATCATAGGCTGATGATACACGGTGAGATGCGGCGCCGCAATCGTATTACTGGTTCTTGTTTGTAAAGTTTTATTTTACAACCAAAAATCACTATGCAGCGAACGGCGCCGTAACAGAAACGCAGCGACACACCCCAAAGTGCCGTGTAGCATCAGCCTTAGTTCTAACGTATTTGAAACTATTCGTACAATTTTATCACATTTTTGTTTGAAAATCAATTTTAGTTTGGTTATTATGATCATCGATCCTCATCATCATCATCATCATCGTCGTCATCATCAAACAGATCCCCCAACAGTGACCGTACAATGTTTTCGTCATAGTCTTCAATGTCCTCGTCTCCTGAATCGATGACGGCATCCACGCCTCCTTGTGGATTAGGCACGGGAAGACCGCCACCCTCATCAGGACCTACCATGGTCACTCCATTGGCACCCATCCTGTAATCAAAGTGCCGATTTTTATGCATATGAGTGACATCCTTGACATCCTTGAAAACCACCGTAGATTTTTTATTCACAACTAACAAGTGTATGAAACAGCTGATATTTTTTTCGGTGTCAGAGCTGGTCCTTTAGTAAAACTGGTTCTTAATAATAATTATGAGTACAATGACCTCCTTTCGGCTTAGTATCACCGTTCTGCATAACCCTGTATAGGATAACAAAGTCTTGTTTTTTTTCTGTTTTGAGTCGAACAGTTTGGTTAGAAAAGACATAAAATGCCATAGTTATAAACCACATATGTAGCACCTATTAAATCGAACATTTACCTATATTTATGTTGTTTGCTAATTTTCTGTACTCACCTCATACAGTCAAATGCAAAGTTGAAGAGCTCAAAGTCTCGCCATTGTCCTGTCATGGCCAGGCAAAAGTGAAAGTTTCGACCCGGGAAGAATATGTTGTAAAACTTTGCGCATACTTTTAAATTTGGCAACCTCGGGGGGCTTATGCAAATAGGCCTGGGATTCTTTCCTTAAAATTAAAACAATAACATTAAAAAATATTTATGAAAACTTATGAGCAAAACGAAATTTTATTACGGTTTTACCTGACATAGAATTCTCGTAGAGAATTCTATTGTTCAAGGACATGGCGACGTCAAACGCGAAGTCACCCGGATGGTAGGTCACTTTCATACACGCCTTCTGTCTAAGCAAGTCCATCAAATACCCTGTGCAGCATTTGCAGACCCCCATGTGACAAGAACACCTTCGATTTGACGACGATGAAGATGAACTCGAATTTGTAGTATTCTGGACTACATTCTGTCTTGCACGTGCAAATTGTGATACCGTTAGACTCTTTTTTAAATTGACTATGTTTTGGAAGAAACTATCGGGCACTTCAAAATGTTCGTCATGTAAGTAATTAGAAGATTGCGTTTTATTCACCACTGCATCCTGTGTATCTAAAAACAAGCTGATTGTTAATACCAATTTGCAAATTAATAGTAGTATTGGATTTTATGAGCTTACCTGCTTGGATGCTGTGTAAACATAGCGCAGGAATAATAAATAACACAATAAACACCATTATAGAGGTAAAATCACGCGATGCGTTGCGTGCGCCTGTCGTATGAATAAAGCAGGCACTCCAATTCGCATGCATGAATCGAACCGGTTCAGCGGCGGCAGGGAAAGATCTGTCCAACTAATTGACTAATCACTTTCACGTGGAATCAAATGCAGATTTTACACTCGTGACTCATTCATTATCAAAAATAAACTAAAATTTTGGTAAACATTTATTTTTCGGGTTGTAAAAAAATTTATAATAAATTAATTAAAATTAAGTTGTACTAAACTATGGTTTAAATAAATAATCACGCTTTGTTATTAGGTCCATATCAAAATTATATCACAGTCAGTTAATATTTCTACCATCTAGAAAGTCTCCAAAGGCATCACCGATGGCGTCAAAGGGCCCATCATCACCACCTCCTCCCCCAAAAATGCCGTCTCCATCTCCTCCAAAGATTCCACCGCCACCATCACCTCCAAGAAGGCTTCCTTGGGATTCGCCTCCGAACAATCCCTCTCCTCCACCTAGTACTGTTTCAGCTGCGTTTTCAATAAAACCTCCTTGTTCTTGACCGCCACTGCCAAAAAGATTCACTGGCTTTGGACCAGATGATACTGGTTTTGGTTTCTGTCCAGTTTTAATCCCTGACGAACCCAAACTGTAAATGTAAGACAGAAAAAAATATTAAAAAGAATAATGTTATCTGCAGAAATTTGGACCAAAATTAGGTTACTGTGGTTGTACCTGAAACATTTGAATGAAGCTGAATACACAGGAAATCCGCCTATATCGGCATTAATATCCAAGCAAGCGTGAGCATTTCTGTCTCTTATCCTTATGTTTGATATCTCGGCACAAACTCGAACAAACGGAGCTCTTCTAGGGTTGAAGCATATAGGTGGTGGATCACTTGCTAAAATTTTAATAAATTATTTAAAAAAAAAAACATTTATCAACACAATTACAGAAATAGTCGCTGGATTTAAGACCATATTTAAACAAAAATTGTTACCTGAAACTCTTCTTCTAACGACCGTGTTATTATTAATACTCAATCTTACATCAAATATAAAATCTTCTGGCACAAATGTCATATTTCCACATGCCTTCATTCTAAATCTCTCCATGATTGCTCCAGTACAGCATCCACATTGCCCATCTAAGCAAGAGCACGGAAACCTTGTCACCTGGCCTGGCATATCTTGTTGTGGGTCTTGAATGACGTCATCTTCAGGAACTGGACCTTCTGTAGGAGCTGCAGGAGCAGGTGTGTTTACTATTGGGTCTTGTAGTGGCGGTGTTGGTGTTCCGATTTCTTCTTGTGCCGGAACAACTTGCTCGTTATTAACAAGAGTAGCATCAACAGATACATTGTCAACAACTTCTTCTTCAGTGTCTTCGAGTTCATCATCCACTTCGTTTTCGTCATCTTGAACGTTGATAGGTAACGTAATGGTAACCGGCGATTTGAGAATGGGCGGTGTTGGTCGTAGAGCTTGTTTCCAAACAGCATGAGGCACTTTAAATTTTACAACGTCGTATTCATTATGGACTGAATCTTTTTCTTCCGCTGTAAAAAAACGATAAAATTTGTAAACTTGTTTCTCTATTTTAGAACTGGAATATCCAAATTTTTTTAAACTCACCTACAACCGAATATTTTCGGGTTGTTAAAACGTAAACCATAAGCAACAAAAATAGTTTATCCGTTGAGTACATTTTTGCAATTGAAAAATACAATTAGCAGCCAGTGCTTGCTCGTCCAGTACAAATCGTAACTGTGACCGCTTACAGAGTATTTAACCACTGACCACTAAACAACTGATGTTTATTTAAACGCACAGCCATTGAAAAGAACAAGTTTTAAATTTAAATGCGAGACGAGAGAAAGTTAACACTTAATCGATATTATGAACGCCTACTTTCGAAGTAGGATGCGTGGTCTGCATGGATATTTTCATCGTTGCCGTAATAATTTATTTAATTGTGATATCAGAGTTGCACAATATTACATGATGGTTTCTTTATGAATTCTAACGTGCGATTTAAATGCTATATTATGTATGATGTATACAATATACCAATTCATCATCATCATCATCATCATTAGCCAGAAGACGTCCACTGCTGAACATAGGCCTCCCCCTTTAACCTCCACATTGAACGACAGCCTGCCTTTTGCATCCACTGGATGCCAGTGACTCTTTTTATATCGTCGGTCCATCTAGTGAGAGGCCTACCTACGCTGCGTCTTCCGGTTCGTGGTCTCCACTCAAGAACCTTTCTTCCCCATCGGTTATCGGTTCTCCGAGCGATGTGGCCTGCCCATTGCCACTTCAACTTGCAATTTTTTTAATTTTTTTTATTTTGCAATATTCCAATTATGTATATGCATTTCTAATTTTAAATTATTTATTCGCATTCTTTTTCTTGCATGGAGCATCATTCCTAAAGTAATTATAGTTACGTTTACTGTAATGTTTGTAAATGTTTATGTATACTATTAAACACTATTAGGCACGTAATTAAATGTATTTATTTAGTAGAAGAACCTTAAAAAAGTTGGACTTAAAGTAATAAGTAAAGAATTTTTATCTTCTTTAAAAATTTCTACAATTAAATGCGTACAATATTTCAATGTGCATAGAAGTTTGATTACAATTTGCCACTGAAATAAAGCAAATGCATAGATATTATGTGGAGGGCATGAGAGATAAATTTACAAACAAATAATAACAGACATTTCCTGATAGTGTACAATGATTGGCTCATAGCACACGCTGATATGCATGAATCCATCTTAAATATATTTTTAGGACAGTATCAATGTTTCAGAAAAGTAACCTTAAAGTAACTTAAAGTATACCTTAAAGTATTAAAAGTACCTTGGTGGCAACTGATTCTTTTTGGACTCACGTATGCTGGCCTCAGCTACACCTAGCCCACATTTTTTTCTTTGATCCGTAATTACTTGCCTGCCGCAGCAGTAACGACGTGCTTTAAATCTTTGGTTAGACTATATTGATAAATATCTATTTACCTATTATAAAATTAGGTTACCTTATATTTTAATTTGATACGAGCTGCTCCCCGCGGTTTCACTTGCATAGATTACTCCTTATATCATCAGCTACCTGCTAGTGAAATTTCCGTCAAAATAGGTCTAGCCGTTTAGGAGTTCATAGGGAACATACATACACACATCACCTTTTGTACATAGTTATATAAGAAAAGAAGACGAAGAATACATATCGGCATTCAAATTTCCTACATGTATCTAATTTAGACGAAGTTTAGATGAAGTTTTATAAAAAATAATGTTTGCAAGAGCATAATTTTTTTTTTTTTTTTTATAGTTCATGGCAGATTTAGCTAAGAAGTTCCTATACCTCCTCTTGTATATTAAATACAAAACGTGTAAGCATTTTTCATAAGTATGTGAAATAACCACAGTTTTTTTAATGAGGATATAAATATTAACTCTCTTATTTCTTTATGTATTTGACCTCGCATCAACGCTGGATGCAGGCCGCTTCCAACCGGCCCTTTTGGAGATCGATGGAGGAGGCCTACGTTCAGCAGTGGACGTCCTATGGCTGAAATGATGATGATATCGAGGCACTCTGGAAGAAAGTGTTGGTTCCTAATTGTATCCAATCAAACAACTCTACACTTATTATGAAAAAAATTATATTAAACATTCAGTCGTGCAGAATAAATAATCACTTACATAAAGTATATTTACACACCTACTAATCAAAGAGAAATTAGAAATAAATAAATATTAAATCTACTTATGAACTACCGTGACTTCTACGTCATACGTGCGACCATTCACCGCGCATCATTTTGTTTTGTCGTCTCCCGTCCTTTTTGTTTTTATTTCCATTGTGATTTCTTGCCATAAGAAGCGCATCTTTCATTGTATCTACAACGTCATGATAATCTGAGTAGTCAGGCTCTTTTTCTTTAGTGTGTCTGTTTTGCCTCTTCTTGCCACCGAATATACCTAGTTGATCACCAATAGTTTCTCCAATATTAGCTAAATCAAGAACATCTAAATCTTCTAACTGGAAATTATCATTCTGTTTTTTTCTGGGCAAAGTGAGTCCTTCGTAAGCACCACCACGAATAGAACCGTAATGGATGCTATACCCTCGACTTTCATCAGGACCTAAAGTTTCTTTATCATGTACAGTTTCTTCGGTAGAGTCAAGTGATTGCACTATCTGTACCATATCATCACTGACATTGTCAGTAACGGTTGCAACAAGTGGCTTAGGAGTAATCATTTCCACCTTTTCATAAGCCATTTCTTTTTCTACTTTGCTTGAACCTTTATCATCATTAGAGCTGAGTGGTATAACAGGCATCGATGACAGTTGGCCGGTTATATGTGCCAAAGACATTGCTAATCCAGGATCGTCGAAATTATTCACACTTTTCGCAGTGGTTGATTGAACTCGATGTGCAACAATCGGTTCAAATGTTTCGTCACTGACTGAGGTTATCTGGTTGTCTTTTTCTGGTTGAATTTTACTCGCAGTTGTCACTGGAATCACTAATGGAGCTGCTGTGGTTGATGCAGTAGTCAAAATAGAGGAAGAAATTTCTTCAATAGAAGCAGTAGTTGGTTTTCTAGTGGTAGTTCTGCGCGTAGGTCTTCGACTATGAGCTGGGCTCACCCTTACTGTGGTAGTTCTAACTGGTCTAGATGTAGTACTTCTGGTGTTCGGTCTCCTAGTACGTCGTCGCGTTGGTCTAGGCCGTCTGGTAGTTGTAGTTGTAGGAAGAGGAGCTTGTTTTTTCTTGTTTTTATTCGGTTTCTTGCCGCTTGACGAACCAAACAGGTCTCCTAATAAGTCTTCTCCTAAAAGACTGAATCCTGTGTAGTCCGCGCTTTCTACGTCATTTACGGCATCGAGTTCACCTGAAACGTAACAGAAAGTATTGTAAGTAAATAAAAAGTAAGTAGTTTATTCCTTTTTTAGTATTAAAAAACTTAATTATTAATTATCTTACTTTCTTCTTCATCGTCATCATCATCGTCGTCATCGTCATCCGCACCAAGGCCGTAATCGTCATCATCGTCATCATCATCGTCGTCTTCACCTTTTTCATCGGGTATCAAAGGCAAGGGATCGGCGGGTTCTGAGGTCACTCCCTTGGAGCCAAACTTGAAGCAGGAGACTCTCACTGCGGCCTCTACAGTACTCTTCGACTGGAGTTCCAAGCCAAGACAAGCCCGAAAGTCTTCGCCAGTTCTGGCAATGTTGTAGACTCGTCCGCAAAACTTTGATATACCACCGGGTAATGGCATACATACTGGACTGGGCTTTTTACCTGAAAAGATAAAATTGATTACAAAAAACGTATGAAGGTAAATTAATTTGATAACCTGTCATAAAGTCATAAAGAGATGATTTTCATGGCAGGTTATCAATAGAGATATTTTGTTTAATGACTTTTCATGTATTTAAGTATTTTGATGATGCATCGAAATGTAATTTGTCTTCATCGTAAGCTGACTTGTAACTTTTTAGTCAACGCAATATATTTACAATTTGAATAAAAATAAGAAAATAAGAGGCATAGAAAGGCTTTCATCATATAGAGTCACATTTCTATAGCCGGTAAAAGTCATAAAAGGAAATAAAAGCTTACTCGATAGCGTCCGGTTCGTGATGACCTTCTTTCCAAAGCTGAGAGATACGGCCATCTTGTCTCCGTTCAAATACGTCAGCGTTGCACATCCTGGAAAAAAATTGCTTTTATTTAAGTGGTATTTAAACAAACTAGCACTAAAATATCAAACTAAAATATACTAATCTAAAAGAAACGCAGCCAGCAGCAATTGTACACAAGATGCAAGCTGTATTGCCACGTCGAATTGCAAATTAAAAATTACTAATGGTATGGTATGTAGTTACTTATATTATCTAAAAAACTACAACTTTGAATAAAGGCCCAGAATATGACACAAAAATAGCATAGTTTTCCCATTTATACTGTTCATTATATATTTTTTTTTTTATATTTTGAAATATTAACGTCGTGATATGATGCATATTTTTTTTAAAGTAGACAGTCATATTATATCCCACCTAATATTTTGGCTCTTAATTAAGTAAACAGTTAAAGCATTGGTCATAATAGTGTGATGTATAACCATCAAAACCCAAAACACTGCAAGTAAACTGTGGTATTAGATCAACTTGCTGTCATCGATTATCATAGAACTGTCTTAGAACTGTCAAACACGCGAAGTTAAAATTGTAAATCTAATTTTTTTACATCTTGGGTTACATTATTGGAGTTTTAGTAAGGATCCCTATTTAAAAAAATATATATTCTAGTTTATGTTACCCGGGGATAGTGTAGCTTCTCAACAGTGAAAGAATTTTTCAAATAGGTTCAGTAGTTTCAGAGCCTATTCAATGCAAACAAACAAACAATCAAATCTTTCCTCCTTATAATATTAGTATAGAAGTATAGATAATTTATGCCAGCGAGATTATCGCTATGGTTTTCTTTTTGTTCTTAAAATGTATGTTTGGCATCTGCTAAAATTTGCCTACTAAATCGATATAGAGTATCATCATCATCATCATCATCATCATCATCATCATCATCAGCCAGAAGACGTCCACTGCTGAACATAGGCCTCCCCCTTTAACCTCCACACTGAACGACAGCCTGCATTTTGCATCCACTGGATGTCAGCGACTCTTACTATGTCGTCAGTCCATCTAGTGAGAGGCCTACCTACGCTGTGTCTTCCGGTTCGTGGTCTCCACTCAAAAACCTTTCTTCCCCATCGGTTATCGGTTGAAATGTGG
This sequence comes from Agriopis aurantiaria, assembly GCA_914767915.1. NCBI lineage: Eukaryota > Metazoa > Arthropoda > Insecta > Lepidoptera > Geometridae > Agriopis > Agriopis aurantiaria. Next base: position 6,456,452 of record OU611983.1, on the reverse strand, counting down.
CCTGCCCATTGCCACTTCAACTTGCAAATTTTAACAGCTATGTCGGTGACTTTGGTTATTTGGCGAATATCCACGTTTCAGATTCTATCGCGCAAAGAAACTCCGAGCATAGCGACTCTGAGTTTTTCCAAAAGGCCAACAGTTAAGGACCACGTCTCAGTTACCATATTTCATCACTGGCAACACACACTGGTCAAAGACCCTTGTCTTTAGGCACTGGTATCTTGATATAGAGTATAATTAAGCCCAAAAGTTTCATGGATGACTTGATGTGATCCTTGCGGAATTAGACTAGAGTTTAGAAACAAATTATGTACTTACGAGTTACTTAATTAACTACTTTTTAAGTATTGATTTTGATCGTTACGTTTATATTAGCTTAAATTTCAACTACCTATGTAATCAAATTAACTATTAGTTGATCCACCGAGACCTAGTTTTCTAGTTCAATCTAACAACTTCGCTTACCATAAGGCGTGGTGACCAAACGTAGATCTGTTCTATATATTTTAAAAAACTTACTAATATGAAATTGAACTTTTTATATGCATATAAAAAAACTTGTAATTAAATCGATTTTATCCTACTTCTAAATTGTAATTTAACGTACAAAAATGTATGGATTTGAAAGTATTTGTAATTTGGTACCATCGAAATGATCTGATGCTGGAGCCAGGAGGTGGATAGTGGTTTTTTAAAGAGCCTCATGCATTACACTTGCAGAACCGGAAGGTCGATATTATAAGGAACCCTTTATTAGCTAAGCGTGTTTTCTTTTATAATTTATTTTAAACAACTTCTCTACTTCTTCTTCTCTATCTCTTCTCTACATAGTATTAATTAAAGTCGCCTTCCGCGTCTGTCTGTCTGTATGGCCGTTAACTCCTCCTAAACCACGCAACGGATTTTGATGCGGTTTTCACCATCAGTTACTTTTTCACGGAAGGCTTATATATATATATATATAACTAGCGACCCGCCCCGGCTTTGCACGTAAATTACACCCGTACGGAGCCGGGCGGGCGGGTTGCTAGTAATAAATAATTGCTACAAAGTAAACAGATAAAAAAACTAATATTTACCTGGGCCATTCAAATTCACTAATGGGAGAGCAAAATCTCTGCAGCAGTTGCAAAAAGTGTCAACGCATTTGCAGTATTTGTTGATGTTGCTGTCTTCGATCGGGCCGATTTCAGTTTCAGTGTCTTTCTGGATACCTTTCTTGTTATTCTTCCGATGCTCTGGAATAGAGATAAATATATTCAAGCAAGTCATCCTATCTTAAACAAATGTGCATCAAAACGACCAAATCTCTCATTTGATGGTAAGCGCCATGCTTGCCCGTTATATTTCATTAATATAACCTATCATCATTATTATTATCAGCCTATCATGTGTTTTTTGACATACCGGTTTCCTCACGATGTTTTCCTTCACCGTTTTAGAGATACGCAAGCCTATCATGATAAAAATACAATAAAGTATCTTGACAAGTTTTTTAATCAACACACCTACTGGAATTGATTAAATATGTATTTTTTTATAAATTCAATCATATTTTAAAATATGTAGATTTATACGTGTCTCACAATTGTGTTGAAGTATTGCCATCAATCACGCAATTCGTTTAAATTTAGTATCTAACTTTCACGAGTTTACCTGAATGTCATTTGTCAAGTAAAACATAGTCGTTTCAATTAATTCAGAGTCGTTAGGTATATTATGTTTAGATATCTAGAACAAAGTGAAACACGCTTTCTAATTCAAAGATAATTTGTTCTAGATTCAAATAATTCCTCCTTAATGACAACATACCTACATACATAGACAACAAAACACTTTGGAAATTACAAACTTGGTGATAAATTATCATAACTTAAAAAAGTGATAAAAATAAATTACTTTTCTCTGTTTGCTTAATATGACATATCCTAAATTGAACATAAATAATTAACTTACTGACACTCTTGGAGGCAGCAAAAGCTAAAAGAACGAAGATTAGAAGAAGCTCGAACACCAGGGAGAGCTTCATCATGAAGCTTGGCTCCCTGCCTATAAAAAAATATTACAAAAAAATCAACACGACAAGTAAACACATAATTATCATAAATTATTATAAGTAAACACATAATTATCACCACACTAAATTCAAAAAATTTGCGTCACAAAAGTCTGATGGTAAACGCAGTACCATCGGTATTTTAAAGCATAATTATGTTGGGGAAAAAATTACAAAATAGCGCGTTGAAGTCTTTTCTATGGCACATATTTCTTAAGTTCTCAAGCTTGTTAAAATAGCTTTTTAAATGAAAATACGTATTTAAAGTGATCATTTCTCTTAAACTCGTGTTTACTAATAATAATTTATACATATATTACATACCTTTAATTAAAAATCGCTAATGCTAACTTTGTATTTAACACTTCGAAAACAATGTCGCTGTAGTCACGCCTATCCGAAGGTTCACGATCTATTACAACAATTATTAGATTTAAAACTGATAGCCCTAAAATGCAGACGACACCAACGTACCAACAACACTGGTTTGGAATAGCTACCTCGACTCCCGCCAAGAGAAAAGTTGTGACGTAAACGAGAAAGGAAAACTGTCGATTCTGCCTCTCTTTCATTTATCAAAAAACAGAAAAGGACGGGTGAAAGCAAAAGACTCAGTTGGCCGCCTATGTAGGATTCAGTGTCAAACTGAGCATGCGCATAGTTAATATGAACTGTATCGTAGATCGGTTTGTATGCAAAGAAATAGTATGATTAACCTCTTATAGAATCAGCCATGTCCTTTCACTAAATTATTTATTACTAAAACACCTGCGAGCATTATAATATCCTCTATATTTTTAAATAAAATAAAATATTTTTTGCCTATGTTATCTTGTTGGAATAGAAAATGGAAAAATGAATGGGTTTTAAATAAAAATTTAATTACTATCAATATCAGTATAAAAACCAACTTCAAAATACGGTAGCGCTCGAACAAAATTATTTATTGGTGTGGATCAAAAACTATACTGTTAATAAATAAAAAATAAGAAACCTCGACAGCTTTTTCTACATATAAAAAAAAAACCTCGTAAATTCGTTATCAAACGTCGGCATAATCGGAGTTTTTTTTTTAACGGGTGAATTGGTTTCTTCTAGATAAGCGTGCTCCATCGTAGACCGCAATATCGCCCACCATCAGGTGAGTCGGCGGTCAAAGGCAAGCCTATTACTATTTAAAAAAAGACGGACTGAATATAGAATCTTCTTCTTGGAGTTGGTTAAAAATAAAAATAAATGTGTGCATTACCAAATATTGCAAATATACCTATTCGTCAGAAACGTAAAACTATAAAATTACAAGTGAAATCAGGAACTGCACCTGCTATCATTTACCCAACTATCAAAGTATAAAAAGGTGAATAAAGTGAATTAATCAATAAGAATGAATAAAAACTACATTGTTAACACGCGTTGGTTAGGTAACTATAATTTCAACACATTTCTATACAACCGAGAAACACGAAAATGGCTTGCCTCATCACTCCTTAAACGCCACGTTTGACAATAAAAAATGAGGTACCTTTTCCAGTCTGCAGTTAATAAAATATTAATAATCGAAATTATTGTTTGTTACTATTTTACTCCGTCAAATTAAAAGATATTCAAAACGAAAATGTTTTTACTAAGCATGATGTGATAGACGGGGCAAAACGTGGTTCTGTCACTTTTTGAAAATTCTGTTCATTCTGTTCAGTAACTGTAATAATCTGTAATAATCGTCCATCCATATAAAAACAGATCGAAAAACTTTTCTGATGCTAGAGTAACAGCAAAAACCCATGTACTAAGCTAATATCAATGAATATAAATCCAGAGAATGTTCTAGAATCGTTAAGAGTAGTAAGTGCAATGATCTTGGATTATACTAATGTTGAATTAAATTGGTCAAGAAATTAAAATCAAAGTCAAAAGTTGCCTGTATGTATGCCTCATGGTTCTGTGATTGGTTAAATAATAATTCAAGATGTTAATTGACATGTACTTATGCAAAAAATAGGTTCCCTAATTTACTGCTGAATCAGTAGTACTGATTTATTTTTTGTATCCTGCCTACAACATTTTTCCAGGACGCAACATTATTTATTAACATTATTTACGTGAATTCAAGTAATTACAAACATAATTTAAAAACAAAATTTAAACTAAACTTACTAAATAAATACGCAACCAAATGAAATTTAACCTAAATAAACTTTTTAAAATATAAGTAATAAACTGCATTTAGTGCGCTGCCTGCAAGTCCAAAGCTAGCAGTAGTTATAATATGGTTATGATACGATAAATAACCTAAATAAAATAGATAGATCATTACTATAATCCTATAAGAACAACTTAGTATTGGTAATAGTTTTCCCTAATGGTACCTTGCGGTTTCCAACATTTATTTTATTTTATAAAGGTAAAACCACGTCCGCAACACTATACTGCGTTCCATACTGGGAGGGAGCCACGCAAACCAAATGCACCTGGACAGGTGGGGGAAGTTATCTACGTAGTGGAAGCCACCGAACAGTCGACCCCCAGGTTCTCCCCTGGACCCGATAGCGCGACGAGCTCGGCAGGTTTAAAAAAGATTGGTCAGAAAAATAATTAAAAAATATGTTTATGGCACGAGACCAATCCACGTTATTTTAACTAAAACCGGGTCCGTCAAGCGCCCAAACAGCTACTTGGGTACATGGTCACTTTCTACAGGAGAAAGTGGTTGAGACACAACTGTGACCACATTCGTGTCTGTTTGTTATTACTCCAATCGGTAATCATTGGCGGTTATAAAAATAATTTGACAACTATGTTATAAAACTGAATGTTAATGAATGCTGCACATATTTTCACAAAACAGGAAAACTACTAAAAAACTATGCTTGACTAAAAACACCATACAAAAAACCGCATAGGCTTAGACACTCCAAATCCTCCTTCAACTCCACCTCCTTCGAGACCTTAATGTCGGGGACGATAGACCTCTTGAAGACATGACTTAACGGTTGTTGTTTTACGTAAAACACCGACTCACGGTAGCGCTCAGTTGTAAACACCGCTCACGACGGACGGATATGATGTTAGGTCTCCCATCCGAAAACTGACTTGATCGTCCGTTGCTAAACTTAGGTGATCTTTTAGGAATACCTAGTCAAGCTACGCCACCAGCATAACTTTATAGAGTAGAGCTTCGACACACGGTTAGAGTTGCGTTACATTTTAAACTCCTGCCTCCTCCTGCTGTCGGTTTGCGACTCCTGCATCATAGCGTCTCATCTACCATTACGGTCAACGCCCTTTGGGTCTTTTGTAAAATCCATTTTCCGCTACCGTTTTGAGGATGTATGAAAGGTAAATAAATAAATATTCGGGACATTTTTGCACACACGGTCATCTGGCCCCAAACTAAGCAAAGCTTGTGGTATGGCTGCCAGAGACTAATATACAATACATGTTATATTTTTAAATACATACCTACTTAAATAGATATCAACAACAACACCCAAATATAGAACAAACACAAATGTTCATTACATAAATGTTTGCCCTAGGTGGGAATCGAACCCACGCCCCCAAGCGCAGAAGCCATGTTCACTCTACCAAGTGGGACAACGGGGCTACAAAATTTTTACAAGTTGAAAGGGCAATGGGCAGCTCACATCGCTCGAAGAACCAATAGCATTAGATAGAGAAGAAAGGTTCTTGAGTGGAGACCACGAACCGGAAAACGCGTCGTAAGTCGGTCTCCCCCTAAATAGACCGACGACATCGTGAGAGTCGTGGGCATCCAGTGGATGCAGATGGCGGGCTGTCATTCAATGTGGAGATATAAGGGGGCCTATGTTCAGCAGTTGACGTCTTCTGGCTGATGATGCTGATTCACGAAATTAAGAAGCAGCATGAATAAAACCGCATGGTGTGAGATTTCCGGCTTTGCAAGATGTGAGGGTTTCTATGAAATAGTGGTATTTGCTTGCTTAGTTGCTCGCACTTGACTAGGCAGTACAACGACCTCTATGTAGGGCAGTGGTGCGCTGCACTTGCCCGAATGCACCATACGCGCAGCTGGACCACACGGACTTTCTCTACTGGCATTTAGTTTTTATAGTTTGTACTTACTTTTAATTCCTTTTAGTAGGTACTTGCTTCTATGTAATAGATACCTATGATAGGGACCAGTAAGTGTGGTTAAGGAAAACGCTGACATAAAAACAATTCTTAGTGTTAACTAAATGCATTACTACTTTCTAGTAATACTTTCTATCGATTCGTTTCATCTCAAGGGTTTTGTCGTATATGCATGATCACATGAATTTTGTAAATGCGAAAGTTTGTGTGAGTATACTATATGTTTGTCTACGCTCAATTCCGTAATGAATGGATGGTTTCTTAATGATTAGTATGGAATAAAAATCAGAATCAGAAATCATTTATTGTAAAACTGTGTACAGAAGATGGTAAAAACATAGTAGGTAGTCTCAACAGTCTGCCCTTTACGAGCGTTGAAAGTGTTTTATACCCTAGATTAACACATAGGCTAGACTTTTTATCCCGAAAAAATACGGTTCCTTTAGGGTGGCGGGTGAAACCGCAGAGTGCAGCTAGTATAGTATATAGTATTGTTTTAACTCCTTGTTGTTTATTCTTGAGTCCAACACCAACAACCTTCTCAAAATCTTAACTCATCCTTAGAACCTAAACTTCAAATCTTCGTAATTCGAAGTTTCAAGTTCAAAGGGCTTGTTGTCATACAACTCCCCTGTAATTTTTTTATCGGACGACAGGCATGAAAAGGCAAATGGTTAATATTCAGAAAACCCGAACGAAGCGGTTTGATTCCACTTTTATTGTGCAAACCACTTGACTGTTTAATGCTTTACCTGTATACTGTTCCTTGATAGTTTATTTTATTTTGACGACGTCGTAAATGAAACGGTTTCTACCAGGCAAGCGTGCTCCATCGTAGCACATCAGGCGAGATGACGGTCAAACGCATGCCTACCTTTTAATAAATAAATCTTTCTGTTTTAAAACACTGTTTTAAACTATCACGGTTGTTCACTAAAGTTATATGATTATTTACGACAACCACAACCTTACCACGGTAAATATCCCGTAAATAATCATATAACTTTATAAATCTTTCTATTCAATTTTGGAGTAGTAATTTTTAAACTTTCGCGATTTGAACAAAAACACGTGAAATAATACGTGTTTAAATAATACGTGATAAGTCCCGATAAACGTTTAAAACAATTTTGGAGTGTCTAAACCTTCATTATCATTTAACTAAAGTTTATATTAGAGCTTACTAGGTACTGTCAGCTGCCCCTGTTCAAGGTTGCTGGAGCAGTGCAATGCCCCAAATTTACATAACTTGTTAGCAAACCTTTAATACACAGCATGGTGCATGCATAAGAATAATAATTACGTAATACATGATTTTGATATCCGAATATTTTTAATCGAGACGTTCTCACGGCGTGTCATTTTGCCATAGTCCTTATGTCACCCTTATTTCACAATTTTATCCGATTTTAACGTATATGGTGAAAGCTTTTTGCCTCTACGGATTTCAAATGACATATCAAAGTAAATATACAAATTCCGTAAAATTACAAAGAAAGCATAAATTCGTGAGTTTTATTGAAGTTTTAATAAAATATGGTTAAAGCTATGTACGTATTTAAACAATTTAGGATTCTTACGAAGAGATACCAATATAACTTGTAAAAAGCTGACTTTACCTCATAATTTTGAGCTCCCGATAAAATTTATGGATATCCACTTATTTATTCTGCTTTCTCGAGTCATTCCACACCCTTCTTATTTTTTGAGTTTTCGGTAAAACATCTTAAAAACTCTTTACATTATGATTGTGTAAATAGAAAATGTATTATCTAATCCATTTTAACGGCGATGATCATAAACGTGGAGTGGCTTTTATTGAGGTAAAATTTTAACGTTTTTACCTAAAAAACAGCATTACAGCACAAAAAGCGTGGCTTTCTCGATGCATCCCACTGATGCATGTCATTATTATAGTACTGCGTTATGCTTTATTTAAGTTTCACCTTCTATTGTGAGCGAGGTGAAACGGAGACAGCGAGATGTAAGGAAAGGAGCAGTGTCGGCTCGGCGGTGGCCACGGTCGCCTCTTTCGTACATCGTCTTTCTCCTTTATAAATTACGCGATTTAAAATTCACAAATCGGTTTGTTTGATTTCTTAATCGATTCGGAAGTTGACAGACGACATGTCGGTCAAACTAGCGCTTTCGCTGGTCGTTGCGGTGGTCGCGGTTGCGTACTGCGCTAACATTTTAGGTGAGTAATTACTTTTGCAAATATAGTTACTTCGTTCTTTGTTAGAAAGCGTAAGTGTTTGAAGAGAGTGATAAGCTAATATATTTGCTGCGGTAAGTTAAGCGGATTTGTATTGAATAATAACCGCTTAATACGAATAGGTACGTTAGACATATCTGTCTATAGCTACCTTCATGCATAAAACTGTTTAATCATAATCGTACCATTTGTTTATGGTTTAGAATGCAAAAATACATAATATACTTGCTTACCAATAACAAAAATTGAAGCATGTACAATCTACAAAAAAATTATATGCTACTTAATATAGTTTTAAAAACTGCCTATATTTTAATTTGTACTGATATATATTTAAAAAATATATGTTTAGGTATAAATTTTACCCGTCTTTTTTAATTATCCAATTTAATTTCTTTCAACTACTCGAGAGTTCCATTCGTAACTTATATTTACATTCATAACTTATTTGTGCCGTAGGTGCTAGAAAAAACTAAAACGTCGAAGTAAATTAAATTGTACTAAAACTTCTATCAGGCTAACCTATATTTATATACACTATCCAAATTTAAAAAACAAAATGACAAAACTTCGAAAATCACTTTACCTACGAAGCTGGAATTTGTGAGGTACTCGTAGATTCCATATGGGGCGTAGAAGTCCGCTAAGAAAGGATTTTGAGAAAAAGCTGAATTAAAGGAGACAAATGGAGGTTGGGAGTTTATTTGAAAGTCTACGCCGGCTACGTATTACCATAGATAAATATATACTAGGTATTACCTCTAGTATATAATCTTTGGTATTACGTAACTAGTATTTTCATAAAGATGAGTAGGTAATAATATAATATAATATTTATTTCTCAAAAAACTTAGCCTATTATTACTTAGGTACATGATTCCATAACAAAAGTTCATGGTTTTGTTTGTTTGTAAAAGGTAATCTCTAGAACTATTTACCTGACTAAAAATGTTTCCACTGATCGAAAGCTATACTATCCTTGAGTGGCATGGGCTTTATTTTGTTTACAACGCGTGTTTAACCACAAAAGCTGGTTATACATTAAAAAAACATAAATTAACATAATCTCTCGACCGTGTAACATTGCTTGAATTGCTCAACACCTAAGCCGACTTACATAAGATCAGTTAAGCACTCCGGATACATTGAACTGCCAACACAATGCGTACGCGTCAGTGAAAGTAGAAAATGCGCTGTCGCGAAAGCGTTCGCAATATTTGGACAAGAAAAACAATAGGCCTGTCGTTTGTGATGTGACAGACGTTGAAATGCGTATTTTAAGAGTTCATTTATTAAAATGTTTTTTAGTGCCCAAATTTTCTAAAGCCAAGCCCAGAAATAGGTGGCGGGACTAGTTCAACTGTAGCGGCTGGATTACAAAAGCTCTCGACCGCGAAAATCGGAAGAAGGAAAGGGGGAGTTTGCCCTGCAGTCACGTTTATAGTCACGGCTAAATTCTTCGAATTAGGTTTCTTCTAGCATGCATCGTAGACCGCATTAATGCTTAATATCAAGTGAGATGGAAGTCGAACGCAAGCTTATTCTATAATATATATAAAAATAATCCCTATTTACATTGGTCACGCCATAACTTGAGAACAATTTTATCGATTCCATTTTACTTTTTTTTTAAGTTTTCTTATACTTTGTAGAATGTTACGAAAGGAAAAATTAAGAAAATTGAGCAGAGATCTGGAAAACTTCACGGGTGAAACCGCAGGGCGAAACTATTATAAAATAAACAAAAATTATGATAAGGCAAAGCCAACTTCGACACGGCTTTTATAAAGAAGCCGTGTCGAAGTTGAAAGAAGCCGTGTCGAAGTTGGCTTTGCCTTATCATAATTTTTGTTTATTTTATAATAGTTTCGCCCTGCGGTTTCATCCGTGAAGTTTTCCAGTATTCTGCTCAATTTTCAAGACTATAGTCTTGATCACCGGCAACCATTTTTTTTTAATAATAAATATTCCCTAGTGATGATTATCTTTTATGTGTCTTTTATCTTTCCCTAGTGATGATGAAGTCTTTAGAATTCTGAAATACGGATCTTAGTATTAGAATTTTGTCTTCATGTCACTCATATCATAACACCTTATTTAGAGTCACTCAAAAATGTGTCAAATGTTAATGGCGACTTGGTCGCAGAATTAAATACTTTCATGATACGCGGCCACGAAAATATGTACTTAGAATTCGTAACATTCGAGGTTGGGCTCTATGAAGATCACTAATTACTTTGTTCCCATACATACAGATTACTTCGATTTCGAGGACAGCAAAAAGCTGATAGAAGTGCCTGAGCTCCGCGCCGACCAGCCAAATCGAAACTGCCTCTGCAAGGGACCAGCGTGTGTGTGCTGTGTGGACTTCAACATCACCATCGTGGACCTTGGAGGACCAGGTAATAAGAACTCTATATTTTAAGGTCGGCTTCGTTTCTCTACATTTTATCTTTTATCTTGCAGGCCTATAGCATGTGCCACAACAAGATTTGTCGATTCTTTTTCACTCGACTTGAAAACAGGAAGTCCTCAATTTAATGTTTTTTGTGTGTGTTACGATATCGATTGTAAACCAATTTCAAAGATATTTTTTTAATTGAATGAGCGAAATTTCATTTAAATTTAAGAAAAATATTACATCTCTCACAATTATTAAATATTACATCTTATTTATGTTTACGCTGGATGCAGGCCGCTTCCAACCGGCCCTTTTGGAGATCAATGGGGGAGGCCTATGTCCAGCAGTGGACGCCCTATGGCTGAAATGATGATGATGATGATTACATCTCTAAGTGTAGAGAATTAGGGGATGAATTCGTTTATTGAACTTCCCGTGAAGTTGTTATAATGTTGTTTTTTTTTTTTTTATTAACTATATCGTGTGAAAACAAGACAGGCGTATACATAAACGTAGCTCTGCACGTTCTCGCCCGAGAAATGACGACTAAATATAGTTGCGGCAAACAAGCTGATCATAGAGTAAAGTTCATTTCATGAAAGAAGTCCCCCAGACGCGGCGCTGTCATCGCGTATCACTATCAGTATAATTTTTCGAGCAGCACTTTTAACAACTTCAGGCATCGTACACGACTCATAACGCTACAAATTAATAAAAATCTCACTAGCGTCCAAACACAGTAAAAACACCTGACAACTACAAAGTGGAAATTTAGCTCCGCTGTTTGCCGTGGGACTTCTTGCATGAATAGCAGTCTTAGCTTTATTTTCCTTTAAAAACAATGTACCTGCATCAAATTTTATCCGAGTCTATTGATACACTACCAAAAAAATCTTAGCCGCTTCAGATATGTACGTTATCTTCTTTTTAACCTATTCGATCCCACTACTGAACACGCATTAAATTTTCAGGATGTGTCCACATGAAATACGTCTCTCCAGAGGAAGGCTTCTCAGTCAAAGTGTCGTATGGAAAGAATCTCATCCACAATTCCAAAATACAAGGTAAGTAGGTATTTAATAACACCAGCTTCCACATATGCTGATAATTCGTCAATAAATAAAATATACTAGCTGCGCCCTGCGGTTTCACTCGCGTGAACATTCCCATAGAAACCATATATTCCGTATATTCAGCACTTGTTTTTTTTCTTCTATGGGTGTAAAGTGTGATTACTAAACGATAACGTGGTCCATTTCGCGGCCTGGATTTCACTTTATTTTCGTGATTTATGCGATCAAGCTCTCAGATCGAAAACTAATAAACATATTGCGAATTTCTCCCTCTATACAAACTTGCGATTTATAGGCCAGAGCCTATCGAAGAGAAACTCAATAAGGCAAACTGCATTTCTAAAGAAAGTGGTTCCACCGATAGGTATAATGGCTGCAATCATGTAGGCATATTTGCATCTAGCGGTTTCACCAAAGAAAGCGTTGGTGACATCAATTAAATTTTTGGGTTTGAGCATTTGGATTGTCTCTAGACCTTCACCGGTCTACGGGCAACCCAACTGTTTTTGTATTATAGACCAACTAGTATAAGTGTTTTGTTTAGTTAATAAAGGCTCTAGCAAAAAAATACTTTTAAAAGTTTCTTATATTATTGCGACATGCTGAACGGCTTTTTTTAAGTTTCCAAAAAGTATTTTTTTTAAATTGTTGTTTCACTCTTTAAGATTTACTATTTAGGTAAATGTTTTAGACAATATAGGCTATTGAGCAGTTGTTTGATTGGTTAAAATATCAGTGAAAAATTTAAATCGCGTGTCGAACCTGGACGCGATTAGCACAGGACCGAGGCAGATGGCATAGCAAGAGAGAAGCCTATACCCAGCAGTGGGATAAGAAAGGCTGTGGATGATGATGTAAATTTAATTGGGCTTTTAAACTTCTGAGATATACGCGTTTATTGTTATGTATGTTTGTGGTTGGATTAGGAAGGGATGCTCAGTCCTTTTTCCATTAAGTGATATCCATTAAAAAAAATGTTTCCAGATCGAGATTGGATTGACACTAGTTAGAAGGCTAAAGCCAGTACAAAGCAAAGCGTAGTCATCACAATTACCTAAATTTTTTTTTAAATATAATAGCTAAAGTATGGAAAATGATCCTGATTTATTCAAATTGGGTGGCTCTGAAATTTAATGGACACCGTGACAAAGTGCGACTAGCTTGTCTTTTCACTAAGTATAGTGTACTATAATTACCAATGCAATTCTAAATTTTACAGGAGCGAACCCACCACCTATATGCCTCGAAGTGTTCGGCCGCTTTGCCCAAGTTTGCGCCAAGTTCCACGACTTGGCACCTACAGCCGACGGCCTGCGAGGCTGCCTCGAGCTGCAGCCGAAACTGTTGGGTGAAACACAGCTGGAGTTCCCCATTGGATGTTTCAAGTCTACCGCAGGTGGTATGGAAATGGAAGACCCACCAGCCGAGCCTACTGAAACGTAAGTCTTACATATTTTGAAATGGAGATAGCGGTCAAACGCAAGCCTAACAATCTATATATAAAAGGCGATGTGCGTATGTATGTTATATGTACTCCGAAACGGCTGTACTGATTTTGACAAAACTTTCACTGACGGCTGAAACTGCGTGGTGCAGCTAGTTAATAAAAAAAATATAAAAAAATTTGCTTTCAAGGGGCGCTCGGCTCTAGTGATTCATAAGAGAGCATAACAATATGAGGCACTGCATACGGGTCGGTTTTATTGCCAACTCTCTCTGAGAGAAAGCCTGTGTCCCATCAGTGGGAACGGCATGATAGGCTGATAGTGATACGGATGATAACTTTAAAATTTCTGGTAAAAAAAAACCTTTTTTTTTTAGTACCACTGAAGAAGAAACCGAAGAGAGCTCAGAAGACGACAAGGACACTTTCGACGCCGAGAGTTTCTTGCTCGGAGTTTACAAGACCGCGGAACAAGGAGTCGCGTTCCTTAGCAGCCTACTAGACATACCCAGGAACTCTACACAGACCACAACCACACCAACGCCTCAAGAATCTGCAGAAACTTCGCAAAGAAGTTCAAAATATCTAAAACACCCTAACCAATTGTGATAGCAATTACGAGTACTATACGTAATGTAACTTTGCACGTAGGCGTTCATGATTTGTTCAAAGTGCCCGAACAACTGTAATACTTATACATAGAGTAAAAGACTGGTTCTATCTAGCAGAAATGAATTGCATTTCAAATATTGCAGCCTTTGAATACTTTATAGGCAGAACTATTAAAAAAAATATAGTTCAGTATACAAAAACTGCACATAGTTCAAAGTACTTAATACTTACTACATAATTACTTACTTATAATCTATTCCTACTAAAATTAAGTACAAAATGGCATTTTAGATTTTATCTTGCCCTTGTGAGATGAGCTTTTATAGCACTTGGTTAAGGAAACATCCTATTTATTGCTTTAAAATTGTATTTGCTAGGTTTTAAATCTTAATTAAATATCATTTTAATGACCAGTTCTTATTATTTTAGTATTATTCATTTATCCTTGAGAAAACGGCGGGGCAGCGTTGGTTTCCAAAAGGTACACGCCAGTAGATCTGAAACGAAAAATTTTATCAGGTAAACATGCAACTTTTACTAAATGCTATGTCTTTTAAATAACGTAGTAGATAGCTAAAATTTGCAAGTTGAAGTGGCAATGGGCAGGCCATACATTGCTCGAAGAACCGATAACCGATGGGGAAGAAAGGTTCTTGAGTGGAGACCACGAACCGGAAGACGCAGCGTAGGTAGGCCTCTCACAATGTCGTCGGTCCATCTAGTGGGAACTAGATGGACCGACGACATTGTGAGAGTCGCGAGCATCCAGTGGATGCAGATGGCAGGCTTTCGTTAAATGTGGAGGTTATAGGGGGAGGCCTATTTTCAGCAGTGGATGTCATCTGGCTGATGATGATGATGATGATGACTAGATAGTCGATTGAATCAGGCGTCATTTTGCGGAAGTCCAAACAGCAGTGCGTGCGGTGTTTGCATTTGTGTTTGGTTTGCTAGTTGCGGTTGCTTTGTTTGTGTTGTTTTGTATATAGAGTAAATATTTTATCCCAAACTCCTTATTGAAGTTAAAGCGAAGTAGTAGCGGAATTATACTAGAGATTCGTCAGTTTTGAACGCACTACATATTTTGTGCAAAAAAAAATATTTTGACCTTGAAAACCAGAACTATTGCTCTTACCCAATTTTAGGTCTGAGTCCGCCCATCTGCAGCCGCCCCGGCAGTAGATCGCAAGTATTCAACACAGCAGCAAAGTAATTCAAGCATTGTCTTCCAGTAAATCCTCCAGAAAGGAGCGATTCAGCAAAGTAAAAATAGTTCCTCGCATGATCGCAGGCGTGGGAGTCGCATCCAGGCATGGATATGCCAGCGTTAGGAAAGAAGTCCACTTGAGCCAGGTCACCAAGATAGCCGTTAATGCCATAGTTAGTGTGGATCACTTCAGTGTAGAGTCCATCGTTGGGGCTGAATCGATCGATGTGGTTTACCCAACCAATGAGAGCAGGACCCAGACCTGAAATGATCACACGCATATAGTAAAGGAAAAGTAAGTAATAATAATCGCTGTAAGCACAGCAAGCATTTAAACTTAAATAAAATAAATAAAAATAAAGCATGAGTTTTAGAACACAGCGAAAGAGATAAAGGTAGATAAAATTACCAGGTTATTCGTCAAAGAGTATTACAAATTAAAAAGGAGCAAAATAATGTTTTACGGCAAGGTCGTTACTCATTATAACGCCGCCTGAGAAAAAAATATTTATAAGTCGGCGTGATAAGTATATTTCTCGTAGTACATATAGGTCGTTGTTTTATCTGGTTTTCCTCCTGCTCTGGCCCTCTCTATAGGACAAACAGCAAAAAAATACCCCTACTTTTCATTTCCTTCTATGAATAAATGAAATAATAAGTTGACACAAGTAAAAACTCATTACAGCCAGCGCGCCATACTACTAACCAGCCAGTAACTTTTTCCATACAGCTTTTTTGATGAAACTCTTTGGTCGAAAAAGCGTAAAGCTTGCAAGTACTTCCTCTATATCACGAAACACCATTCATGTTCCTACATCATACGAAAGTCACAAAGGATGAAATGATGTCTTGATATTTTTAATGTCATAAATACTTCTAATTTTATTTTCACAGATGCTTCCTTGTTAGAACTGTAATCGGCTATGAACATTTGATCAATAATTTAATTACTGTTTTGACAGCGTTGATTAAATTTTTGCAATCCTTAAAAAAACTGGTTTGTTCCATTATTGCTCAATAGCCCTAAACACTAAGATTCAACTGTTCTTAAAGTGATTATGGATACATTCTTACCAGTAATATAAGCCACGTCTCCCTGCACATTTCTTCCGACTATGCCAGCCTGGTGGCCTCCAAACCCATGGCCTACAATATGGTATTGCACCGCACTGGACGCAGTCTGCTGGTTCAGCCAGTCGATGAACTGGGCCACAGCCTGGCCTGATGCTATGGTGTTGCGGATGACGGTGCGGTACTCGATGGAGCTGGCTCCAACACTCCAGTCCACGACAATGATGTTGACGTCTTCAGCTTCCAAGAATGCTGGAAAAATCATAAAGTCAGTTGTTGAATCAGTGTTATTATATGAGTGCATACTATGAAGAGGAAGACGTTTCGAGAGTACTTTATTGTAAAATGACGCAATATTTTTACTATACAGGGTTATTGATAATCAGTTAGCACGTCTTACATACAGCTTAAACTTTTATTCTACGACAAAAACTAAAACAAAATAAACAACGTTCGTTCTACGACTTATAAAAATTAGCGACAAAATGATTTTGATTTTTTTGCGTATTTCGAAAAGTTTTAGAATGAAAGTTGTTTGCTTTGATGTACTGAGACTACCTTTATGAGGATGCTAGCTGATTTCAATTTATAGGACACAAGGATACCAAATTAAACGGAAAAAATTGTGTCATACAAAATGCATCACGTGACCCTGCCATAGTATGTAACACAACTTTATGCTACATCCCGTATAGGTATAAGTATGTAGAAATATATACAAGGTACCTGGAATAAGTACACTATTGAAGTCAGAAGTAGCAGAATCAAGCCAACCGTGGATCAGCACTACAGTTCTCCTGTTGCTTTGGTAGTTCGTCAGCTCGAGAAGACCAGGCACGTTAATAAGCAAAGGCTGGCTGATTGTGGGATTGTCCCTGCAAATTTTTTTTTATTGGAAAATGCATTTCTATTAAGCGTGGTAATGTTGCCAGCATGCTGAGTACGCTGCCAACTGATAGTAGGTTTGAGCGTTTGGATTCTCATTAAACCTTCAGCGAACTATGCGGGCAGCCCAACTGTTTTTGTACAATAGACCAAGTAGGTTTGTAGTGTCAGCTTGTATTTTGTTTAGTTTTTAGAAAAAATTTGTCGAATAAATAATAAAATGTACTTCAACGGTATTATGTGGAAATGGTTTACTAAGCCGAAAGGATCGGAAAATAATCAGTTATACCTACTTACTGATCATTAACAACTTTTATTATGGGACTAACCACGAAAAAAAGATTAGCTGCTCCATACATTTTGTTGATTGTATATTACCGTTTTCTATGGAACAGTTCATATTTCGCGATTTCAGGGTTGGTCCCAAAGTAAAAGTGGTTCATATTGATGAGTACTACTGACGGACCTCTTTTGGTTTGGTGACCTGTTTTCACGTATAACCAATACCCACACAGATACACAGAGTAATTTTTTTAATAAAATTTGCAATTTAATGCGTCGCGTTTTTATGGCAAGGAAGTTAAGTTAAAGAATCAGGGCCATATCATCAGACACAATACATATAACTACAATACCTCCTTTAGTTTTGACTTTACGTCGTTAGTAAAAATAGTCGATAATTTACGACATGAGGAGCACTACAGTTGTCCTGTTCCTGCTCCTTCCTCCTTCCTGTTCTCCTGATCGAATCCGAAATGAAGAGATCCGTAGACGAACGAAAGTCACCGACATAGCCCACCTGATTAGCAAGTTGAAGTGGCAGTGGGCAGGGCAGGGCACATATCACGCAGAACAGATGGCGGATGCGGCCGAAAGGTTCTCGAATGGAGACCACGGACCGGTAAGCGCAGCATAGAACGTCCACCCACAAGATGGACAGACGACCTAAAAAAGACCGCAGGGAAACGCTGGATGCAGGCCGCTTCCAACCGGCCCTTTTGGAGATTTATGGGGGAGGCCTATATCCAGCAGTGGACGTCCTATGGCTGAAATGATGATGATGATGAGTTCATAATTTACTTTACCTGGTAAACAAATGATAGACATTTGATCGGACAGGGTCATATCTGGCAGCGTCAACTACATTGTCAATGGTCAGCGCGAGATCCACTAAGTGGTTGTTGCCTTTAGAATCAGTAGCGTATTGGAAGCGTGGCCCATCCCCGAGCTGGTGGATCACGGGGCTTGGAAATCCTGAAATATAATGGAAGTAACGCCTTCACATTATTAACGTCAATTTATATTTACATATTTTTTTATGGACTGGCTTGGCGGTTTCCCATCTGATGTTAAGTGAGGTTTGGTCGAAGATGGCCAACACACCAAACTTGGAATGGGAATTGGCTCTCATGTGGTGCTACTGGCACCAGATCTTGGTTCCAGAACCAAAACTAGAAATAGTCGAAAAAGGTCTTGAGTACATGATATACAAAATATTCAACCATCTTTTAGAAATAAGAGACGAGACAAAAGACGGAGAGTTCCAAAATAAACTGTTTTTTCTTAAATTAAATATGTTAGGTATTACTCCAGTATATGTTTATATCTATGGTATTACTTACTCTATAGATGAGTTTTTCCATATCGTAGACGGTCAAACCGAAACCTATTATTCGATTGTTAAAAATGTGCTACATTAGCATTATTTTGTATTGTATGTTATTACATATAATATATTATATCATACTTAACATTATAAATGTGAAAATATGTTTGTTTGTTGGTTTGTTTGTTCCTATTTCACGCAGCAACAGAGCAACGGATTCACCTGTTTTTTTGCATGGGTATAGTTAAAGGGCCGGATAGTGACATAGGCTACTTTTCATTATCATCGTCATCACCATTTTTCATCACTTTTTTCAAACCGCGGGGCGGGTATGTCATAATTTTAAGTAGGTAAGGTAAGCTGTCCTTATTAATTAAAGTCAACAGTGACGTAAGCTAATGCGGTGATTATTTCTAGAACCCAACTCAATTATTTGGTTTTATCTATCGCCAAAAATCCATTGATAAGACGTCATCGGAAGTTATTATCAAGATAAGTGTATAATGTGCACACTCTGTAAAGTCTCACTTCAGCTATAAAAAATTAAGATTAGGAAAAACTGTTTTTCTGACTAATCTCTAGTGTATTTTCGCTTCTAAAGGAATTAGGGATAAATAACTTTACTCTATAGATATTTGTTAATGATGCTGATATAACCTAACCCAGGCCTAGGCCTTGCGCCTAGCGCTCGAAGAGTCAACACGTACTGAGGATGCCTGGTGAAGAGGTGTCGTGTCAACAAGAAGCATACCTACACACATAAACTAAATCACTTAAAATAGGGGATCAACCCTGAAATAGCGACTGTTGTTCCATAATATACATTTTGTCGAGTGTTAATGACCGTTTTCTATGGAACTAATACCATGAATTAATAATACAATAAACAAAAGTATATTTTTAGCCTATGGTATTACTCATCATTATGAACAACTTTTACTATGGGTCCAAACCTGAAATCGCAGAAAAAAAAGATTAAATCTGCTGTTCCATAGAAAACGGTCATTAACACTCGACAAAATGGGTACCCTTCAGTATTACCACACCTTTTTGTTACATGTTTTATAAGTAAGTAGTAACATTTCCAATATTTTTTTTTTGCTCTGACAGTTACCTACTATAATACTGTAAAAAGTTGACTAAAACATATTCTTTCAATATTTCACTAGTTTAAAGGATACTAGATACAATCTTACGTTCAAAACCCTAGCAAATGTGATGATAGGTATTGGTTTTTTTAATCTACTGCAGCAGCAGCTGTCAGAGCTAATAAAACTTGGACCCGGTATAAAACAGTTTTATAAATTATATTCAGTAATTTGAATTTGAAATACCAGATAAATAATAATATATCTACAAAAAAAAAATTATAATAATAATCAATAATGATTTTAAAAAATCAATAATAATTTTTCTAATAATTTTTTTATCTAATTTTTTTTATATTATCTTTTTTTAATTTTTTTTTTGTTTGATATATGATAGTTTTTACATACCCAAGCTAAATCCTATGAGACACAAGCAAACAAAAGATGTTATTTTGTACATGGCTATTGGGACAATGTTTCGTGGAAATTATTAGAACATAATTATCAAGTAGATATGTTAAGTAAATAATCCATAATTATTATCTGAATATTTCATAATCCATAATTATTACTGAGATAAATATGGATTTTGTTCTATCAAGACTGGTGCTTAGTATTACATTTTTATTAATTTAAAAGTGTAATGTAACTTACTTCGTTACGAGCTATGAGGCTATGCTCGGGGTTTCTCTACGAGATCGAATCAGAAAAGAGGAGATCCGTCGATGAACGAAAGTTACCGACATAGCCCACCTATTTACCAAGTTGAAGTGGCAGTGGGCAGGGCACATAACACGCAGAACAGATGGCCGATGGAGCTGAAATGTTATCGAATGTTGACCGCGGGCCAGTAAGCTCAGCGTATAGGACGTCCACCCACAAGGTGGACAGACGACCTAAAAGTGACCACAGGGAAACGATGGATGCAGGCCGCTTCCAACCGGCCCTTTTAGAGATCGATGGGGGAGACTTATATCCAGCAGTGGACGTCCTATGGCTGAAATAATGATAATGATGATGATTGGCAAAAGTGAAGTGATGAGTGGAAAGATTTGTATGACCGGTAAGCTCAACGTAGGACTAAGGACGTCCACCCACAAGAGACCGCAGGGAAACGCTGGATGCAGGCCACTTCCAACCTTTTGTAGATCGACGAGGGAGGTCTATGTCTGTACATAGACCTCCCTATCGATCTACTCCTTTCAGTGGACATCCTTTAGCTGAAATGATGAACCTATTTCGTAACTACTACGCTTGATCTCCTCCTACGCTGATGTCGGTGACGCATAGCGTATGCGTGCGCATTATTATGATGCTGCCTGATGTAACGCACGCACACGCTACGCGTTCAAAAACGTTTTACTTATATCGGGTTACATTCAAAAACGTAGTGCAAGTGATCAGAATTCGTGGTTTACCTTATTGTTACTACAGCTGTCAAAGCAAATAAATACTTGAACCGAGTTCACGACCCTCTTTTTAGGGTTTCGTAGCCCAACAAGGAACCCTTATAAGTTCGTTCTGTCCATGTCTGTCTGTCCATCCGTCCTAATTTTTTGTCGTTTCCAGTTTTTTTTTTCTATGTAGGTAAGAAACTAAACGCAATGAGCTCTATCAGCTAAAAGTAGCTGTATAATATTCTATGTTTTATATATAAAAGGCGATGTGTATGTATGTATGATGTTGCGTATGGACTCGGAAATGACTGGACCGATTTTGATGAAATTTTCAGGTAATCTTCAGATTAGCCCAGCCATCCTATAAAGTTTTATAGCGACCGGATCAACAGCTTTTTTTGTTGTTGTTTTAGTTTATTCCCTGCAAAAACAAGAACTAGAATTACATCATATAAAAAATCGTCATCTAAGTCAAAGGACGATGTTTCAAGGAGGTATACAACGCGGGTGAAACCACGGCGCGTAACTAGATATTAATAATAAAATTGGCTACCTAATATTGTAATATCAGTTAAGACGACGTCGTTTTATGGCAGTTTACCAGTTATCGATGTAGAGATTAACTAATTCTTTAAATAAACACAATATCAATGATAAATACATTTAAGTAAGTGTAATAGTAATTGGAATGTATTTCCTTGTCACTCTTTCGGCAAAATGGTCGGCCTAGTGAAGTGTATTTTCTTACTGTCGGCTGCGGTAGCAGGTAGGTACATAATATTATATAGATAGTTCGTATCACATAAAAACTAAATAAACACTATTATAAAAACACTGTTTTAAAATATCACGGTTGTTCTCTATAGTGGTAATAAGCTCGTGGATGGTGCTCCTGATATTACGGCGCATTTACGTGCACCATGTTCACGCGGGAAGACAATATCGGGAGCCCTATTACCCGTTATAAATTATATAACTGTAGTAAACATTATTTTACATAGCATTTTTTTGCACATACCGTGACGTCTTTACCAACACTTTCCTGTTAAAATAGTACTATTTTTTTTTTTCTTTTAATGTATTTATTTTATTTTATATATCTGCCAAAAAGTTATTTTAAAATATAATTATTAGTTTGCTACAATAAAATAAGTGAATTAATATTGAAAGGCCAATTAGTTACACTGCAAAATACCTCTGCACCGCAGCATTCTTTGTTTTTCAGTCATAATAAATTTAGTTGATACATGGCTGTACGACTATACAAAATTAATCGACAAGCAAGTATTAGTCTCGACCACAACGTGGTTACTGCTATACACCATCTGGTTACGTCTGGCCATGTATCCTGCCTAGTTCCACCACCCTTTTTACGATGTCTGCAGCCTTGGTGCGACGTCATATCTCAATGTTTCGGATACGGTCTTTCAACTCGATGCCGAGCATGGCTCGATCCAAGGCTCTCTGTGCAACGGCTATCTTGTGCACAGTCTTCTCCGTGAGACATAAACTATTGTTACCACCCAGTAATTGTAATAACTCATGTATTATGCTGAATTAAGTCACAGTATTATATCTATGCTTAAATACTATTACAAATATAGACTTAGATATATGACTCACAGCACAGCTCCCCTCTAGGATTCCCATTATCGATGATGGTACACATACAAAGATACGGACAAATAACTCCATGAGGCAGATGCGCTACCACCTTAGATCTTCTATGACATATTAAAATGCAGTTTTGTGTTACTTGGCCAATACGAAAATGAACAGCCTAGCGATATCACTGCACACAATAACTAACAACATGGCCCTCTTGCGCTGTAGTCACCGATTTGAACGTTGCGCAACCTACCCTCAAACTATAATAATGTAATTTTCGATTTTCGGAGAGGGGCGGCGGGGTAAAGACTAAGCAGTCATAAGTGGTTATATTGTCATTGAGCTGTACCGTCAACTGTTTTAAGCGATTTTGTTTAGGTGACTGCAGAAAATCATGCGAACGTGAACCTTAACGCGCCCAGATACGGTTTCCAATCGCGCAACTTTTCGCAATCGCTCAAGCTGAATCGCTTCAAACAGATGATGGTACAGTGCCCGGAAATACTTATATGCTGTTATTATTTGTATTGCATTATTTTCTTTTTGAATCCGATTTCTATTGATATAATCACTTATCGATACCAAATAAGACTCTGACGTGTCAGACACGATTTACGCAATACGGTGTCGGTATTTAATAAAATTGGAACAATTTTAGCATTCCTATCAAATAATGTTCATGTATAATGTAATGTATTCTTTATAATCTAATCAATGAATTGATTAGATTACAATCAATTATTATTTTTCGAAATAACAATACTCGGTAATCGCAATATCAACCCAGATCCATCGCGGGATAGTAATCTTGACGGCACAAATCACTGTTATTTTAACAATAATTTTCAAATTAAATTATCATTGATAAATTTAAGTCACACCACTATCGCCTAAACTAAATCTTATATAAGTAACATAAAATCTAAGCGCTTTAGCAGGCTTTAGTTATTCGTTCTGGAAAATGGTTGGTTTAGTGAAGTGTATCTTTTTGCTCTCTGCTGCTGTTGCAGGTAGGAGGATTGTTGCTGATGTTTCTATTACTTTTTATACTGTAGGCTTGGCGTTTGACCACAGCTAAACCTAACCTAACGTTAGCATAAGCATAGCATATTCATCTTTTTAATAGTCCACTCTGATGGACTTAGGACTACCCCCGAAAGGGCGGGATTCAGATTCAGTTGGTGGATTCACATATGCCATTGAATTTTTTCTCCGTACGTATTCGTTGTCGAAAATCCAGTGGTATGAAAATTCGTACATTAACTCCAAGGAGCTCATTGGTACGGGCCCGGAATTTGAACTCGCGACCTCACGCTTTCAAGTCTAGCGGTCTCCCAAATAGTTTCCAAAATCTCCCCAGGGCGCAAACCGTGCACACTTTTGTGTCTTGTATCGGATACAAGCTATACCAATGAATATTTGATTTCTATATAAACAGTATGAAATCAGCCACTCTCTGCGCAGATTTTGTGTCCAATTGCTTCCACTTGATTGTCAACGTTTGCGCAGCGCCTTACTTACTAATTACATTCGTGTACATGAATAAACTTTACTATGTCTGATATAAATAAATTGCATTGAATTACACTCAGTCCAAGATTTTATAGCTTTGACAGCTGCAATGATATTGTTAACAACTGAATGAAAGTATTTTCTTTCTAGATGTTTTATATTTCCTTTTATTTATATTGGCTTCAAGACTGGCAGAGTCATTAGTACCATCTCAAAAGCAGATTTGGTAACTTGCAGCCCAAAAAGCCAGTTTTCGTAAAGTGTGTACCAGACCACATACACACGCTCCTCGAGATTATAAAGAAGACTAAGGAGTATAATCGACCAATATATCAAGCGTTTGTATACAATGAGAAAATCTTCCATTCAATCGAGCAGTCGACTTGGGCAGTATTGCAGTCCCTTCAGTGTTGTCACATCGACAAAAGGAGTATCGTACTACTGAAGTATTTGTATAGAAACTCCACCATGTCAATCCGATTACAGGAAAAAAGCACGAAACAAATCCAATTGTAGAAACCGTGAGGCATCATCTCTACAGTGTTCACGAACACAATGGAGAACGATTTCAAGCTCTTGGACTGGTATGGATTCGGCATCAATATAAATGGCGATGCGATCGATTCATCACTCACCTTCGTTATGCCGATGACATATTATAGTCATCATGGCAGAGTCACTGGAGGACCTCAATACGATACTCAGCGACCTCGGTAGCGTTTCCCAACAGGTGGGTCTTAAAATAAACATAGAAAAGACGAAGACCAAGCTAATGTCCATATTGTACACCTGTGCCGGTAGGCGTTGGGAACGATACTCTTAAACATGTTGACCATTATATTTATCTTGGACAGATTGTCTAGTTAGGTAGGTCCAACTTAAGCAAAAAGGTCGCCCGACGAATTCAACTCGGATGGGCAGCGTTCGAGAAACTCTTAGTCTTCTCGTCACCTAAGTCTATAACCAGTGCGTTCTACCCGTCTAGACGTAAGACCGCTGGCAGTGGCTGGAAGAGAAAAGCCGAGGATTGGGCTGAATGGCGTGCCTTGGGAGAGGCCTATGCTCAGCAGTGGACTAGTATGGGCTGATAATTATTATGATGAACGTTAAAAAAACCCTGACAAATGAGATTGGTTTTCGATTTAATTTAGCTATTAAGCTGTCGGTGTTAAAAATCTTGGACTGAGTGATGGTGTGGATGAAAGATATGCTCAATATAGATAGTTTTAAAACTAAACTTTAGGTTAAGAAAACTTTTGTTTTATTTTCCAGCATCGGGTTTTGCTCTAGGGGATAACGATGTCGTATTCCATATGTTCTCGAAGTAAGTGTTAAATTAACATTTTTAGACCCGCTAAGCACGTTGCAGACGATGCGAGGTATTTGCGTAAATATTTACTCGCCCCAGCTTACTGCGCATCTTCTGCAACGGGCTTTAGAATACAATGACTTTCTTCGATTCTGAACATAAACGATTTATACTGACTTTACTCTTCTGCAAATAAATGGACATCAGACACGTGCCATCTTCGAGTAAACATTCTCTTGGAAAAGTTACTCAAAGCTTGCCCTGGTAAGGAGTGTTTACATTATTAATTGATATCAATGATAATACCTACCCAGTTTGAAAGTTACTTAATTTAACTTACTACCCAGGATCCTTATAATATTTAATTCTTGGCTACTTAACTACTTACAGTACAGTATCAGCCTATTATGTCCCCACTATTGGTACACTGGCCTTCTCTCAAAGAAAGAGAGAGAGAGGATGGGCCCTAATCCACCATGCTGGCCCAATGCATGTTGATATAATGTCATTTCTCTTTAAATTTTTGAGGTTCCTGGACATACCGGTTTTCTC
Source organism: Agriopis aurantiaria (assembly GCA_914767915.1). Lineage (NCBI taxonomy): Eukaryota > Metazoa > Arthropoda > Insecta > Lepidoptera > Geometridae > Agriopis > Agriopis aurantiaria. The sequence continues at coordinate 6,430,300 of OU611983.1, read as the reverse complement.
ACGATGTTTACCTTCATCGTTTTTAAGCGGTGGCATCGAAACTGCACATAATTTATTTAGGTACTAAATAAGTTATTGGTGCCTTCTCTCCCCCACCATCTTATAACATGTCTACATGTAATTGGCTTTATACTATTTTCAATAATACTAAAGATAATTTTTTTTTTTAATTCTTACTCAGTGATTTTTAACCCCTGACGCAAAAATAGGGGTGTTATAGGTTTGACGTGCATATCTGTGAGTCTATGTATAATGTGTGTCTGTCTATGGAATTGCAGCTCCCAAATGGCTGAACAGACTTTGATTTAGTTTTTTAAAGGTGTTGATCCAGTGATCTTATTCATTCTTAGCTACGATTCATGAAAATCAGTTCAACCGTTTAAAGATTATAAGTCTTTTGGGAGTAAATAACGATTCATACTTGTTTAACTTCAAAAACGTTGAAATATACGAGTGAAATAGCCGCGCACCTTTAACTGTCCCTCAAGCATAGCAGAAAATTCATCAAGTTGCATATTTAATTTTTCTCTCAAAAAAGGCTCAACGCGCTACGACCACATTCTAACGAAATGGGCGAGCGATCGACTTCATAGGGGGTCTAGACAAGAGCCACTTTCTGTTAGCATTCACGCCCGCGGAAAGATGAAATTGTATGAAAATGACATTGACAATGACATTAACTACAGAGAAATTATCTCAAGCTAATGTCATTTTCATACAATTTCATCTTTCCGAAGGCGTGAACGCTAACAGAAAGTGGCTCTCGTTGAGACCCCCTGGTGCGCAGTATACTTCTTGCTTTGCACCATTGAGTTGGTACTATTGAACAAGTTCATTCTTTTAAATAATGTTTTATGCCATATTGGCAAATTGGCAAACAAGCTAACGGGCCGTCTGATGATCTAGAGAGGTACCTACAATTAATTATTTATCAGTGACTGTATGAGTCAATGAATAAATTATTTGTAATACATACTTTTTTTAATAATAGATAGGCTTGCGTTTGGCTGCCATCTCGGCCTGATGTTAAGCGACGATGCGGTCCACGATGGCGCACGCTTGCCTCGAAAAAACCGATTCACTCTCGACTTGAAAACACCCAGATTGTAACTGACGGGGAACACCCATTCAGGCAGCGAATTCCACAGACTAGCAGTTCACACAATAAATGTGGAATCAAAGCGCTTCGTACGGGTTTCCGGAATATCAATCATTAAACGGTGTCTATATTTCGTGCCCACTGCCCACCTTGGCAGTCCGACAGAAAAATGGGCAGGAGGGGATAAATCATGCAGATCTGATGCACACTCTTTGAAATGTATCCGATTAAAAACCGATAGACTAGCAACTTTACGCCGATGCTCAAGACTAAGAAGCTTAGTCTGAATCCGGGATTCATTGCCGATGAGTCGCATGGCACGTACTTAACTGATTATGCTTAACTGATTTCAGAAACAACCCTGACGTGAGCCAGCCTCTGTTTCCTACTTGGGTGTCTATTGCGATGTCCGGGTTTTCCACCGCCCTTCGCACCATCATCACCATTCATAGCTTTGGGGAATCTGTTTCGGGGAATTTCAATGCTTTTATAATCCCCGGTAAGTTCGAAATTGACGTATAAGTTGACATGTCAGTTGGTGTGCCCAGATAGACACAATCTAGGTTTTTTCCATACCCAAAGGGTGCAAATGGGACCCTATTACTAAGCCTATTATTTTAAATTATGTCTACGATAATTACGTTCTACGTCTACGATCTTAATATACAGATTTCATAATTATGAAGGGAAACCGCAAAGGTAAATTTTACATTATAGCTATACTTTTCGAAAAATATGAGAAAACCTCAAAAATAGAAGTACCGAAATGCACGACTGTGTGTAAGCGCCATGGTTTTGCGACATGTTTAAATGCGACTTTAATACAATAAACTATAAGCCTTGTCATGTGGTCATCTGTAGTAATATTCTAAGCTTAAAAGTCCGAAAATAGTAATAGGTAATATTATATTATAGAAACTGACGTGGTTTTCACACATTTAACGTTTTTCACGTTTTTTTTTTTTTTTTTTTTTATAGGTAATATTATTTTTTCTTACATGTGAGAAAGAACATAAATTTAACTACAAACTACAACGTAAACTGTGTTACAGCTCATCTCGCGGCTGAAGATGTCAACATTCTTGCCGTCGACTGGAGTGTCGGTTGTGGCATGTATTCTCAAGGGCTGGGCAATGCGCCTCAAGTCGGAGAGATCATCGCCTCCTTTGCCAACGTTCTTTACAACGAATTTAACTACAACCCCTCTAACATTCGCATTGTCGGACATGGTCTCGGTGGACACGTCGCTGGTATTGCTGCTAGAAACGTCAATGGAGGAATCCCACATATCATTGGTGAGCATAATACATATTAAGGCGCGGTACAATCGCAAAATTAACCAAAATAAGTGTTTTTAAACGCTTAGTGTGATGTGACGATATTAAATGATAAGATTCAAAAAAATACTACAAGTAGAAAAAAGACCCGGTAAAACTTAACTTATTAAAATTTTGATGAATAATCTGGACTCTAAAAACAATGGCGCAACAAAAATAGATATTGAATTGATTAATTTATTATTGATGTACTCTGAATTTTCAGCGACAACAACATATTTTAATACGAATTGTATAGCCAGATTAATGTTTTAAAACTTTAACCAATTAATTGTTATAATTCATTTTTATATTACGATAAATTAAATAAAAACCCCCAAAATAATATATACACAAGCACAAACTCATAATCATCATCAAATATGATGATTTATGATTTTCGACTTTAAACAAAGCCGTTTTAGATAGCAAATAGATCATGGCGTGAGCGAGTTAAACAGGAATTTGTAATAGAGATCAGACCGCGCCTTAACAAAAAATCAATCAACTTTACTGGAAGTTCATTAACAGAATTTATCTCCTATTTTTTCACTCTTAAAGGTAGAATATTTTTGTTCCGTCGAACATTAGTTCGTATATTTTTTTCTAATTTAACACATCTTGAACTTAAATTAAGCCTCTAAATGACAATAACTTTTGGAGGTCTCAATTAAGAATGAATACCAGCTTAAGCTAAAATTAAGAGCCGCAACAAAAATACAGGCCAAAAAAACAAGCATTTAGAACTTATTATATGTTTCGTGAAAAGTCATTTAAAAATGTTGTCATCCTTGTTTGTCAGCTATCGACCCTTCTTTCGTCGGCTGGACTCACCACCCTGAACGTTTGAATGCTGATGACGCTGACGTTGTGGAAGTGCTGCACGCCACTGCTGGAACATTGGGCTACGACTACCCTCTAGGAGACCTGGACTTCTATGCTAACGGCGGGAGCCTCCAAATGGGCTGCGGTTCAGACGTGCCGTGCTCTCATATCTACGCTTACGTCTTCTATGCTGAGTCTATAAGCAGAGATGCCAACGGTGGAAACAGATTTATCGGTACCGCCTGTGATAGCTACGATGAAGCTATTACACTGCAATGCAATGGTGACAACGACGTCCATTTCGGAGGAACTGAAGTTAAGACCGGGTAAGAATTGTCATGTTTAGATTCACTCTAGGTAGTTGGTCTTAAAAGTCAACGTCGTTTAAATTTACACGTCAATGTTTATTGAAATATAATTACATACAACTTATCGATAAAACTATTGTGTACTACTAAAAATATAATATGTATTATATGCAGAGAAAGCATATAAATTGTCTATAAAAATTATATACAAAACAAAATAATATAATGTAAATAATAATGTCAATTCTCATTAATTTAAATTGCTTAAATTTTACAAATGTTTAATCATTTTATTTGGCCATCACTCCTCCTGAACTCATTGAAGTCATAGAACGTTTGCTCGATGAGCCAGCGTTTGAGTCTGCTTTTAAAGCAGCTCACACTTGGAGCAGTTGTTACCGTATCCGGCAACATCCTAGAGTCCTAAAGGGTCGGCAACGGATGTGTGCTACTTACCATCAGGCAGCCCGTCTGGTTGTTTGCCAACTATGGCATAAAAAAAACCATATTTATTGTATACCTCCGGGCCCATAACGTACAGTTTGCTGGATTTAGTGATGGAGCGGGATACCGAACAGCTTGATGGAGTTTCTGATGCAACAAGAGTGCTTCATCGTGGATACCATCCATTCTATCCTTGGAACTTAGCACGCAATCCATGCGTTAGAATTTTTCTTTGTCATACTAATCCTTCCACATATGCCAATCCGTAAAAAAAATACGTATCGTCTAATAATCTACCTGAGAGGAGTTATTTTTTTACTGTAAATTATGAATAGGTACACAAACTACGGGTCGAGTTGAAAACCAGTTCAACCTACCTCCTTTATAAAGTCGGTAAAAAATATGATTTACTAAACCAATTTCTTACTTCAATTGTTGTATTTTCAGAGTTTCCGGCATCTACACCTTCGTAACAAACTTCGTGCAACCCTTCGCCAGAGGATGAAAATTGTATTAACTAAATGTTACCTATTAATAAATTTCACTTTCAAAATCATAAGTTATTGTTTTAATACCCTCGATTTATGAAGATGGTTGCAGCCAGGATCAAAGACTTGAGGACTACATCAGCTCGTCAGTGACAAAAAAAGCACATGTATTTCATGGCTAGAAACTTTGGAGTCCGTAGAGCGACGAGTCGTGAGGCTGATAGGCAACTGATAGGCGACAAAAAACTAAAATCTTCAAAGCTGCAGAGCCTTGAGCATCAGCGTAAATTAGGGTTTGGTTTTTTTTAACTGCATTTCGGCATTCTAACATAGCCGACATGTCGCTGGCCTGAACTAGCCAGTTTGCCTCCACCTTCTTATTGCGAACCGCTAGGGACTGTCTTGCCCACCATTTTTGTTCCCGAAAAACTATAACCTATATATATCGTTCAAGGCCAGAGTGAATAAATACTTTCTAGGTCTACATACTCATGCATCTTAGGCTACAACGCCACTTACCATCAGGCGAGTCCGTGGCTTATTCTTGAAAATAAAAAATATCGTTTACATGCAGTCATGCACTAACACTTCGCCATCACTTCTTCGTGTTATAGAATTATGTTTTTTTTTAAATTCATTACTAGTTCTGATAAGAGCTTGGTGTGAAATGAAGTAACCTACTAAACCAGTCGACTTTTTGTATTGAATAGATCTACGTTTGGCCACCATTTTGCCTGTAGGTAAGCGGCGAGGATGGAACTCGTTGATCTAGAAGAAATCTATTCACTCTAGCCTTGAAGATGCTTAGATTTTAGTTCTCAGGAAATGAGGTTCATTTGAATGTGCTTAGGTTTTACCTACAAAGAATTTGATTAAGTGATACTTGTTTTTTGACATTAACAGAAATTTATAGTCAAGAAAAATAATAATATCCGACAGTCCTATCCTACACATAAAAATAATATCATCCCTAAAACTACTAATCAAATCATAACAAACTTCATCAAATCTCGCGTGAGAATTCAATATAAACTATTAAGAAACGGTTTATACTCACGTTAATACACTTTACTGATCGGTTGTATAACGTAAGTGTGCCTAAGCCGTTTTCAAGCACTAAAATATAACATCAGATTGTTGAGTTCAATATTTTTGTATGGAGAGGTCTATTCCTTAAGTTATATGATTATTTACGGGATATTTACCGTGGTAAGGTTATGGAATGAGCTCCGTATCTGGGCGCGTTAAGGTTCACATTCGCGTGATTTTCCAACTGAGCGGATTTAACGTTAGTTTGGTGCCGCAATAGCAGTTTTCCGTGAGGCTCCTGGCCATATCATTGTTGGCCCAAGTTGCTTGATAAACAATGACGGTTTCATCATTTAATCAAAATGCTTACATGTGATAGCCAAGTAATTAACTTATCTACTGAAAATAAGTTATGTACATCAAGTCAATCATCCCTAGTTATTTTGTTATCACTAATATCGTTCTAGATTGATCACATTATTATGATAACAAACTTAATATATAGAATACCGTTGACTTTTTTTTTCAATTAAGTAACTGGTTTGTTTACCATGAAGCTGATTGTGGTCCTAGTTGGGGTTGTAGCGTGTAAGTATGTTTTTATTATTAATGAAAATAATTGTTGTATGAAAAAATATTAACAAAAAAATTAAATTATCTTTTACTAATTTACTTTTACTTTTAATTAGCATCGCCATCAAACGTGGCAATGCTTCCAGCATTCTGGCCACTTTTCCTTCCACCGGAGGGGCTTTAAGATTAGTATTTTAATGATTTTTATAATTTATTTTTCATTTTAATTTGTATACTTATAATAATTAGGTAGTGATAGTTTTAGTTTTAAATACGGTGTATATAACACCTAAACTAATATTTGAATAAAATTACTACCCTTTTAATTTAATTGTGACTACTTCAATAAATGTGTACCATCTTAATTTGTAAGTGATCGTTCAACGCCGTGGGCTATATTAAAAAGTTTGCCATCCATAATTATACAGCAGTAACTAACGATTCTGCTATCTTCCTTAGTATGTGCTGGTGAAGAAATTCCCACCGTCCCGGGGGACAATAGCCACTACGTAGAGGGCGAGTCCCGCTACATCTGGATGCCTGATGGCGAAGGAGTTCCTCACCTGGTGGATCTCCACGAACCAGTCGACGAAGAATTGTTGATGTCCAGAAATGGTGCTAACAATCAATATTGGCTTTTCACTAGGTAAGATTACAGAGATTCAAAACAATTTTTTATTTATTTGGTGTTCAATTAGGAGCATCGAAACAGAAAATATTAGATTTACGCCTCAGAAAAATTTAATAAATAGAAGCGTTATACCTACAGTTTCCTCTTTAGCACTTACACTCCCTCTTGGTCGTTAATTTGATTACATTTTGAGCATATATTTTGCAATTGTGTGCCGCTCAATATTGAAGTGTGGGTTTGTAGAACTATTAAGAATATGTCAGTGTGTGTAATACGTGTTAACATCGCTCCTTTTCCATTTTTGGCAGATATTTTTCAGTACTAGCTCGAGTTTAAGGCAGACTCAAACTTATAATAATATTTTCAAAGTATTTCGCTGATGAGCTTTTGATTGACGTGAAACTTTTTATTTGCAGGCAGAACCCCAACAGTCGTCAAGTAATTGTTAACGGAAACGCAAACACCATCTGGAATTCAAATTATCGCGCTGCCCGTCCTCTTAAAGTAATTGTTCATGGGTGGAACAACAATGGCGATACCGCTATGAACCCTCTCATCACGTCTGCTTTCCTCGCTGTTCAAGATGCCAACGTCATTGTGGTCGATTGGCGTGCTCTCGCTAACTCTGCTTACAGCACGGCTGCTGCTGGCGTCCCAAATGTTGGGCAACACCTGGGCAATTTCCTGGTCTGGCTCATCAATACGGCAGGAGGCAACTGGAACAACGTTCACTTGGTTGGCTTCAGTTTGGGCGCTCACGTCGTCGGCTCCGCTGGGCGTCAAGCTGGCGGTAGACCCGCACGTGTTACTGGTAAAAATCCACAAAACAACTTTTCATTTGCGTAAATTTAAAATTTTGAGCTTATCTGAGTTTTTATTTTATTTTACCAGGATTGGATCCAGCTGGCCCCACTTGGACTAACAACAACAACGCTCTGAACAGGAACGCTGGTCAGTATGTGGAAGCTATCCACACTGACGGCCGTCTCCTCGGTATTTTCAACCCTATTGCTGACGCTGACTTCTATCCCAATGGAGGCATGAACCCACAACCAGGCTGCTGGATCAGCACCTGCTCCCACGGACGCGCTACTGAATTATTCGCCTCCAGCGTCCGCACGAACCATTTCGTTGGTAGACTTTGTCCTAACATCTGGGAAGCAGAACTCTCTACTTGCTCTGGATCAGCATTCAACATGGGCAATGGCATCGTTAACAAGCGCGGGTAAGATATTAGCCGTTTGATATCGAAAATCATCACACTAATATTACAAATGCGAAAGTTTGTGTGTTACTGTATTTAAGTGTGTTTGTTTGTTTCCATTCAACTCAGTAACAACTGAATGGATTTGAGTGAAATTTCGTAAGGAAGTACCTTAGAAATATTTATGTTACTTCAAACCGAAAAATTCTTACTTATAATGTTCCTTTAGGGTAGAAGAAAAAATATGGGGCACTGCTAGTGAAGAAATGCGAAGCATTTTGCAAAAACAATATAAAAATTGTTTTCTTCAATTATTTCTTTATATACAAGACATTTTCCTCGGAAACAGGATAGCAATGATATGATAATTTGATTAGTATTCTGTAGACATGTGTTTATTATATTTTGTGTCATTTGCAGGTCTGGAATCTTCGGATTGCGCACAGGCAATTCATGGCCCTTCTAATCTTACACGTTCACAATCCGCCGGATTTTGATTTAATATATATTTATTTACTTACGAAAAAACTAGTTTTATTTTATTTATAAAGTAAATAAAGACCTGTTTACAATGATGATAATTATATGACTTAATAATTTGCTACCTTGAGCAAAACTTATATCTATTATAGGTTTCGATTTACATGTTAAACCAGGTATATATGGACGCAAAGATGTGGCAGAATACGCGACTCCGTGAAGGATCAGTAGCCGCCTGTGCTTGTATATTACTTTTCTCAAACATTGTGAGGGACATTTTCAAGCCGATACATAAATCGTTCGGCCGTTATGGAATTGAGTGCAGGCTGTGTGCAGGGAGTTCAGCTGGCAGTAATATTAATGTGATTAGTGTCCTGGTAATACTTTTTTTATCGCGGATAAGTTCGCGTTTGACCACCAACTCCCCTGATGGTAAGCGAAGATACCATCTCACTCGTGGTTATCACTGATTTTGATAATAATATGGTGTGCATGAAAACAAACCAAATTAAATTGTACCTACGTGGAATTAGGTAGGTACCTAATCTCATAACTTTCATTCACAAGTCACAAATTAAAAAATATTTGTTATTATCGACAGATAAACCTCTCTGAGATAATGGTTTATATACACTTCACACTAATATTATAAATGCAAAAGTTTGTGTGTATCAGTGTGAATATTTGTCCTCACTCAACTCCTAAATAAGAAATTAGGATATTTTTGTCTGTGTATTGATAGCTTATATACAAGCAACTTTTTAACCCTTATTATTATAATTTTTTTACTGGGCATGTGCCTTTAATAACTTAACAAAACACAAGCTAAAACTAACACTACAAATACAGTTAGACTGCCCATAGACCGTTGAAGGTCTAAAGACAATCCAAATGCTCAAGCCCACTACCAGTTGGCAGCGTACCCAACATGCTGGCGGCATTTGGCAATGCTAATGCGTTGAGCCAGAAACACGCCAGCATTTTGGTCACGCGTCGCATTAACCAGGCGCTCTGAAAGATTTTTGAAAATGAGGTGAGCTCCCGGTCCCCAAGGGCCCAATATCTCGACCCCAAACGCCTCAAATATGTAACCACTGCCGAGGTTAGCATATTTGCGTCGCTTGTGCTGCTCTGCCGAATTGGCAGCTGCGCCAGCCCTACCTTGTGTCTCAGAAAGATGTGATGGCGCCAAAGTATCGACACAAGTTGCGTCCCATACAAGGGGCCGCCCCAACCTCCAGGGCACAAGTGTCATACCGTCAGGCCTCTTTCCATCGTCACGCGCGGTTCGAGCACAGCTGCGACATTGGCGGTGGAAAGTGCCCTGCGTATGATGTCGTTCAGACTAGCGTGTCGGCTATTTATTTTATTATATTTTTTTACTTTATTCAAGACCAACAGCACAAAAATATATACGTAAGTTTTAATTGGTTATTTTAAAGTACAGCCATTAATGGGTCTATAATAGCGGTAGTAACAATGTCTAAAATCACTACAAAAAATCACATACATATGTGTTGCATACTAAGCGCTAAAGAGCTTAAGCTTTATTAAGTTGATAATAAAGGTAATTAACAAAATTAAGCACATTTTACGTAAGTATTAATGTACGATCCTTTTCCTTCTTCTCAAATATTTACTAAACTTAGCAATCAACAATGCACTTCATAGGTATTAATCATATTTAAGCAGCAGTGTCCCCTTTCCTGCTTCTCAAATCTTTACCTAACTTATTAATCAACAATGCACTTCATAGGTATTAATCTGATTTAAGCAGCAGTGTCCCCTTTCCTGCTTCTTAAATATTTACTAAACTTAGCAATCAACAATGCACTTCATAGGTATTAATCTGATTTAAGCAGCAGTGCCCCCCCCCCCCCCTTTCCTGCTTCTCAATTCTTTACTAAACTTATTAATCAAAAATGCACTTCATAGGTATTAATCTGATTTAAGCAGCAGTGTCCCCTTTCCTGCGTCTCAAATCTTCACTAAACTTATTAATCAATAATGCACCTTATAACATTAATCTGATTTAAGCAGTAGTGTTCCGTTTCGTATCATGTCTTATCTGATATTATTTATTTCTTATTTAGGTAACTGATAACAGAAGTAATAAATATGAGATTTCGTCAGTTGCTAACAGCTGCTAATCATGAAGCTGCTTGTGGTATTCGCTGGGTTTGTAGCTCGTGAGTATTTTCATTCTTAAGTAGGTACATTAGCAAAAAAATATATATATTGATGTGTTAGTGGAAATCACTTTAAAATTCAAATATTAAATTGTTGACGGTTTTTTGGATTATTTTTATCTAAGACTGCCCGGTGCCTGGATCTTTTTCATATAAATGTATTGTTGTTTGTATGTTTTTTGTTTTTCAATTAGGTTTTTTTTTTGGTTATTCTTCATCTTATTTTGATTAATATTGGTATGTACCTATGTTTAAATTGACGAAAAGAATACTATTTAGTTAGTTTATTGGATAACTGATATTTTTTTAACAGGTTTCTAACAAGTATAGTATTTTTATTTTTTCCTGGTTAAAAAACGTGATAATCTTCAAACGGCTGAGCTGAGGGAGCTACGATGCCACAGACAGACAGACAGATACACATGTTTAACTTGTAACGCCCCTATGTTTGCGTCAGGGGTTAAAAAGTAAAGCATTACAAGCATTCATTTGGTCAATTTAACTATACACATGAAGTGAGCAAAATTGGACGGGTGGGTAGCTAACTTCTTAATAAGATTGATAAGTTATAAAATAACGTCATAAGATATTTCATTTTAGTGTGTTCTGGAGACCCTATTCCATCTGTCCCCGGGGACAATAGCCACTATGTCGAAGGAGAGAGCCGTTACATCTGGATGCCAAATGGTGAAGGAGTCCCTCAACTAGTTGACTTGCAAGAACCTGTTCAAGAAGACATTCTGAAGTCCAGAAATGGAGCTAACAATCAATATTGGCTCTTTACAAGGTGAATACTTATCTTTTATTTACTCTATTTTTAAGACTTGTAACATGCACCAGCATTTTAGTAAATCTTGGTGTATGTTTTTCCCACGTTGGCGCGAAAACTTTTTGTGCCTATATGCTAATTTGTTTCTTATTTTTTACTTTTAAGTTTCCTACTTGCAAACCTTTTCTAAATTTAATTTTTAAATTTAATAAATAAATAAATATTCCGGACATTTAATTTATGGCAAAAAAAAATACAGTGAACACAACATACAATGGAATTAGACAGCAGGATTTCAATTGTTGTACTGCATAAACAGGTTCATCAATACAATTTAATATTTTCAGACAAAATCCACACAGCCCCCAAGTACTCGTTCACGGTAACGCAAACTCCATCTGGGCATCAAATTATCTCGGCAGTCGACCAATCAAAGTCATCGTTCATGGTTGGAACAATAACGGAAACACTGAGATGAACCCTCTTATCACAGCTGCCTTCCTTAACAACCAAGACGCAAACGTCATCGTCGTCGACTGGAGTGCTCTCGCTAACTCCCTTTACACCACTGCGGCAGCTGGCGTCCCCGGTGTTGGTCAATACTTGGGCAACTTCTTGATCTGGCTCATCAATACTGCTGGAGGCAATTGGAACAACGTACATTTAGTCGGCTTCAGCTTGGGTGCTCACGTTGTTGGGAATGCTGGACGCACTGCTAATGGATGGCCTGCAAGAGTAACTGGTATGAATTTTCAATTTCATAAAAATTGCGTCATTGATTTCGTGAATATCATTATCAAATAACCACTCGCAAAGATTCCACAATCACACACACACACACACAAACACACACACATACACACATTGATACACATATTTTTTTCTAATGTTACGGAAACAGTGTGGGCATGGGTAAGGCGTGAACGGGATGAGAGCAGGGCGTGCGAGTTATGATGTATTCAATTGTAGGAGCAGACGCCATCACGCCACACCACAGACGTAACGGTAGCAAGGCACACAAGTTGTGATGTACTAAAATTTTGATAGACGACACACTGTAAGTGAAACGGGAGCGGGGCGTGCGAGTTGTGATGTACTGAAATGTAAGAGAGACGACACATTATGGGAAAGATGGGAGCATAGCGTGGGTGATTGTGTACTAAGATTTAGAAGAGATGACACACTGTGAGTGGATCAGGAGCAGAGCGTGCGAGTAGTGATGTAATAAAATGTAGGACAAATGACACACTGCGAAGGAACCGGAAGCGAGGCGTGTGAGTTGTGATGTACTAAAATGTAGGAGAAACGACACACTATGGTGTGTCGTTTCTCCTACACCACACTCCCATCCTGCCCATAGGCTGGATGGGAGCGTAGCGTGTGAGTAATTATGATGTGGTAGAGATGGTACACTGTGGGTGAAACGGAAGCACAGCGTGCGAGTTGTGATGTAATAAAATGTAGGACAGATGATACACTATGGGTGGCAAGGAGCGGGCGTGCGAGTTGTAAAACGAAGGAGAGACGACACAATGTGGACAAGATTCAATGCAATAGTGTCAAGTCAAGTCGTAGACCAAGCTAGTGAGTGGGCATGGGCCCGCGATAGCGGTGTGTAATTTAAAAAAAATTGGGTGCCTGAATTTACTAGGTTAGGTACACGAAAAACGAAATTCTGCTATTACGCGATTTACTCATCAAATTTAGGCATCAAAACCCATAAAATCTTGTTGACTTCAAAATCCGCTTCTTTTCTGAATTTTCTGAATAATACTATGTTATAAACTAATTTCATGATACCCTAGAATGGAACTCCCTGTCGTCCTTCTTGTTTTCTGAGAACTACAATGTAGGCATTTTCAAGGCTAGAGTGGATAGATTTCTTTTATATCGAATTGCGCCTTCCTAATTCACACTTTCGCTTTCCAAGAGGAGTCGGTGCCCAAACAAACTGTGCCCAAACAAACTTGGTGTGTGTTGGTGTTGGTTGGTGTTTATGTATATTTTGTTTCTGTCTTAAACAAATATTTTTCTTTCTTTCAAAAATAAACCTTTCTCCAATTAAAACAATATTTCTGCTCTTAGGTCTGGATCCAGCAGGTCCTGGCTGGACCAACAATAACAATGCTTTAAATACAAACTGTGGACAGTACGTGGAAGCCATTCACACTGATGGTGGAATCCTTGGTATTTTCAACGCTATTGCCCACGCAGACTTCTACCCGAATGGCGGGAAAAACCCTCAACCAGGCTGTTGGCTTAGCACTTGCTCCCACGGACGCTCTACTGAATTATTTGCTACTACAGTGTACCATAACCACTTAGTCGGCCGACTGTGTGGCAACATTTGGGAAGCTGAGCTCTCTACGTGCTTCGGGGGAGCCTTGAATATGGGCAACGCTATTATTTCAAAACGAGGGTATGTATTATAAATATTGGATGTGAAATTCACTGTGCTGTCTACAATCTCGTCAATATTGTATGCGTCATCGTCGATCGTGGATAACCTATCTTTAGTCTTCTTCAGCTGGCCATGATCACTATTTAATTTTACCAATAAAAATACTCCTAAGGCCAGACTGGAGAGTCGACGCAGTATTGCAGAGTTTCTGATTTTGATTTAGTTTTTTGACATGATCGAGAGTGGTTCATAAAAATAAGTTCTAAGTGCCCGGTGTTGGGAGTTATTAGTTAAGAGTTTGTGTGATTGTGTGTACTTTAGCTTTACGGGGTGGCATAGGCATTTTATGACAAGACCCCATTTAAGAATAACGATTTAAAAAGAAACTTATTATTACTATTATTATAAATCATTGTTTAATCAATATCAAATGTTTAATCAATATTAATATTTAATCTTGTTATTTTTCAGAAACGGCATCTATGGCTTGCTCACCGGAAACGCGTGGCCTTTTTGATATTTTTATTCTCAAACACTTCTTTTTATTTTTCTATATTAAAGCATTCTTTAGTCTGAGTAATAAAGTGAAAGAATTATTTAGTTTTCTTATTTTTTTACTGGCTTCAGCAAAGAGAATATAAATACTACGGCTTCAGGAGGAGGTTGTCAATTCGACAATATGTTTTTTTAAATCAAAAAGTTCAGTGGTCAAATGCTGCCCGACAGCCAAAAAAACTATACTCGGTCTGAAACTGTAGAGTAAGTTGTTGCTGAAATTTGGTGCACACGTTTCTAACTGCTACAAGGGAAATAAAGACTTAATTTTATTTGTTTATTTTAGGGGCTCCGATCATGCGGGGATGCGTTAACAATAATGTTTCTATTAAAATATTCTTGAAAAGTAAATTATAAGTATGTTTTTTCAAAATCATTTCCAATTTTTAAAATATTCGAGTTCAAAGTGGCCAGTTTCGATCATATTTTATCGGTTGGTTATTCAAGGTTATTTTTCGAAGAATCTGAACATAACAACTACTGAAAATACTATTTAAGTTATCAATATTTCCTAACGGCCAAAAGTTTACGAGATATAGTCAAACATATTATTGCATACCTAAGTTAATTGTGTAGGCAAACAATTAATGTTCAGGAAAATCCGCTAAACAATTTGCACGCTAAGTTGCCTACGATTATTGTTGTTTATTTCTAACATAATACACCGTATTTTTAGATGCTCCTAATACTTACTAAATTTATTGTTCTGAAGACAAACCTGTTAATCAGGATCTGTCCCAGACAAAGCAATAATATAATTGAGCTGGTGACAAACAAAACAAAATAAATGTGGTTTGTTATTCGTAATCTGGGTTGCGAATAAAATTATAAGCGACGGCGAAAATACGAGATATTTCATTTGAAATGTTCAGTCTCGTCTCGGCATTCGGGCGAGGTGAACGCGTCGACCGCTATAAACGTATTGTTTACATTAGTTTCCGTAACCTCGGGCCGATAAACCAGCTGCCTGTGAGTGCCGTCAGGTTTCCACCTACGGGCGCCACCGGCGTACCGCTAGGCAACGATGGATGAGATTAAGACTGCAATAGAACTGGGAGATTCAATTGAGGATGTGAGCATTTCTAGCGATCTAAGTGAGCAAGAGAGGGTGGTAGAAGCCCTAGAAAAAGATCAGTACATAGAAGAGAAGTCACAGAAGAGTGTAATACTTGGAAAAAGATTGAAACCAACCAAGAGAGAGAGAGAGGTAGAATATGTAGAGGAAGGGGAGACAGAACAAAAAAAAGAAAAGATGTACAATCCAGAAAAGGAAAGAGGTAATTGCGAGATATACATTTCTGCCAACGAAAAAATGCCCAAACAGTTTGCTTTGGCAAAGTTTTTTAAAAGTATAGGTGTGATGGATATAGACAAAGTCAAATACGTAAACCCTTATAAAATTAGAATAGACGTTCCAAATGCAAGTGCAATTAACTTAATAGAGACATCTAAAGAAATAGCCGAACGAGGATGGAGGGTACACAAAGCCATGGAAGTTAACCTGTCTTACGGTGTTATAAAGGATGTAGACCTGGAAATTGAAGATGACGATATTTTAAATAGCATATCATGCCCAGATCCAGGGAAACTCTTATCAGTGAGTAGACTCTCACGTCGAAAATTTGGCGGTGATGGTTGGGAGGCTAGCGAATCGGTCAGGCTCTGCTTTAAAGGATCTTTCCGTCCAGCGTTTATATCCGTAGATGGGTTAAAAATCAGGGTTGACCCGTACATTTTCCCTGTATCACAATGCAGTCACTGCTGGGCTTTGGGCCATTCAGCAAAAAAATGCCCCTCGGGCAAGATAGTTTGCCCCAAATGTACTGATAATCACCCTAATTGTGAAACTACCACATTCAAATGTATCAACTGCGGCGGTAATCATATGGCGTTGCTACGTTCGTGTCCAGCGTATCGGAAAGAGAAGAGATTGAGAGAGTTAATGGCTGAATTTAATTGCACGTACCGACGGGCTTTGACCTTGTATGTCCCAGTACCTTATAGTAGGCAAAGAACCCAATCACCACCAAAAGAGTGGGTAACTCAAGTAACTCCTACAGTAACGACTAAGGAATTTATTACGCCCAGACAAGGACCGTCATATGCAGAAGTCATCACGCAAGCGATTGTTCACAATGAAGTGACGAAGCCACCTACACGTCGCCCTGCTAAACAACATAAACAAAAAATTAATGTCGACCCTAGTGTTTTTGAAACTCCAGTAAGACACAATGTGAATAACACCGGACAAGTTACTCAGGAAAAAGAAGAAAGAAGAAGAGATGTGACGTTTAAGGAACTAACAAGTAGGCTACAAGAAATTTTTTTTCTAAAAGGAGTTCCAATACCGGACAAAGTACAACAGGCAATCAAGTGTTGCATAGAGTGGATCATTTTAGTGGCGGTAGAAAACATCTCAGATTGGCCGGTATTGAAACCAATACTGGAATATCTGTGTCTAGGTTGAAATATGATATTAATATTATTCAATGGAATGCGCGAAGTGTCCAACCTAAAATAGAATCTTTAGAGCATATATTATATCGTGAGAAAATCCACATTGCTGTCATCGCCGAAACATGGTTAAACCCTAACAGTCGGTTAAAGGTAAGCGGTTATAATATGTATCGCGAAGATAGACATGACGCACACGGCGGCGTCTTGATCTTAATACACAAGTCAATTAAGGCTACTCAACATAAAGTTATCAGTATAAATCCGAATATACAAGTAATAATGGTCGAAATTTTTAACTGCAAACACATTCAATATGTGCTAGGTTTATATTGTCCATCGTCTGTGTCCACAAAACAGTCGGACTGGGAGCACCTATTCAATTTTGTAGATAAAAAAACTGTTATTCTGGGAGATTTTAACGGACACCATACCAATTGGTCATACAAAACTGAATCTCGAGGTACACAAATTTACGATGCCTTATTGGAAAGTAAATTCATAAGCTTGAATGACAGTACCTGTCCAACACTGATAAGATTGGTACTTAATAAATTACAGCAGTCTTCACCTGACTTATCATTGGCTTCATCGGATATTGCGATAAAGTTTAAATGGGGAACTATCAATGAGAATTTAGGTAGCGATCATTTAATTATTAAGTTAACCATACAATCACAGAAAAATTCTGATAACATAATATCTCGGCGTAACTACAAAAAAGCTGATTGGTGCTCGTATAAACAAGAATTGGAGGTTTTATTCGCTGACTTTATTTGTAGTACAAATAACCCTCAAAATTCATATGATAATTTTATAAATTGTCTAAATACAGCAGCTGATAAACACATACCATTGATTAAAATTAATACCAACCCCAATAGTAATTTCACACCTAAGCCCTATTGGCAAATTTCATTATCAAAATTAGTTGCTGAACGTCGCCTAGCTCTTGTCATATTTCGACGTAATCCAACCCCTAGTAACTTACAGAAGCTCGAGGGAAAAATACGAGAAACCCAAAGGTTGCTACGTCAATCACGCGATAAAGCATGGCGCGACTATTGTTCGACGTTGGACGGTACTGTCAGTCAAAGCGAGATGTGGCGAAAAATTAGATGGTTAAAAGGATACAATACTTCGCGACCGCATGTCATTAAAGAGCGAGCCGTTGAATTATTGCACAGTTTAACGCCCGACTACGTACTTCCATGTGAACCCATTTTTTTAGAAATAAATACGAACGTAGATACAGTAATCACAAAACAAGAATTGGAATGTTGTATGCGTCATAAAGATACGTCTCCAGGAAATGACAAAATATCATATTCCATGTTAACTCATTTACCTGATAACGGGAAGGTCATATTACTAATGTTATACAACACATTTCATTCGCTAAGCTTTGTTCCGTTGCAATGGCGAGATATTACCGTTATACCTATACCCAAACCCGGTCGTGACCCCCAGTCTTCTGGATCTCTCCGACCTATTTCTATGATATCTTGCGTCTGTAAAACATTTCATAACATTTTAATCAAACGATTAGAATGGTACATAGAGAAAAATAATTTTTTATCACCAAAAACCACAGGTTTTAGAAAATGCCGCTCCACAATGGATAACCTTTCTAGTTTAGTATCAAGGATTCAAACCGGTTTTTCACTTCATCAAAACACCATAGCATCCTTTATAGACATTGATAACGCTTATAATAATGTCGATTTGAACAGTCTTATACATGTCATGCAGCAGCTAGGAATTAGCTCTAAGATATGTAGATATGTATGGAATTTTTTGAAAGAACGACATCTAAAGGTACATACAGAGGACTATTGTTTTTCTAGGAGTACGTGTCGCGGGATTGCCCAGGGGGATCCATTTTCGTCGTATTTGTTCAACATCATAACAGTCAATATTTGTAAAAGTATAAATAATGTATTTATATCACAATACGCTGATGATTTCGTCCTATACATAAGCTACTACAACCTAAAAGAAGGAAAAACTCAGTTGCAAAAGGCTTTAAATAAACTTGTTAAATTACTAGATGCTATCGGGCTAGAAATTTCACCAACTAAGAGTAAGATATGTATGTTTAAAAGAGGCTATCATACAGAATTTTTAGATTTAAATGTTAACGGCATTTCTTTGCAAATAGTGGACCACGTTAAATATTTAGGACTATGGCTTGACAAATCATTACGCTGGGCTAAACATATCAATGAACTAAAGGAGAATAGCTTGAGATTACTGAACATATTTAAGGTTTTATCTGGTTCGGGTTGGGGCATTCACCCGACTCATTTAAGACGTATTTACATAGCTATGATTCGAAGCAGGTTAGACTACGCGAGCGCGCTGTATGGTAACAGCTGCAAAACACATTTAGGTAAGTTAGATAAGGTTCAAAACCAATGCATGCGTATTATCGGAGGTTTTATAAAGTCCACTGCTATCCACGTCATGGAATGTGAGTTGCACATTCAACCTTTAAACATTCGTAGGTACTACCTTGCTGGAAAGTTTTGGTTAAAATGTAGGTCTGTATCTGATAATGAAATAGTTAAAATTGTTGATAACTTAAACAATCTATGCCATAGTGAATATACGGTATCTTGGGTATATTGGAGGAATAAGAGCAAGCCTCTGTTATGTTTAGCACACCGACTTCTAAAAGATACACCTATTTATTCCAGCAAACAATTAGAAATGTTCTCATTGGATACGTGGGTCAGCAATGTGGATATCTCGACGGTATTAGCTCCCAATATCAAAACTCTGTGTAAACCAAAAGATAAATATTTAAGTGATGAATTGATGCAAATTTGTGCACAGTACATAGATAATAATTTCGCGGAGTATTACCAAATTTATACGGACGGATCCAAGGAAGGTGAAATTAGTGGACTAGCTTATTTTGACCCTAATACAAACAAATCTATACAATTAAGAATTGATGTAAATTTATCTATTATGTACACGGAACTTATCGCAATAGCAGAGGCTATCTCCTATGTATGCACATTAAACGCTATCAATTATATCATTTTGACAGATTCTAAAAGTGCAATTTACCACCTGGCTCGATGCACCTCGAATTTTCGAGGCACCCCGATAGCCTACCGCATTTTAGAATTGTTACGCACTCTTGCAAACAAGAATAAGAATATTAAGATACAATGGATACCATCACACGTCGGCATACCCGGCAACGAGGAGGCCGATCGCCTCGCCAGGGAAGCTCTGACTCACGGGACACCCTTCTGTTGCATACCCTTGTTTTCTGACTGTTTAGGTATGGTCAGAGATCGAGGTAAGGAGTTGTGGGCGGAGCACTTTGACGAGCGTTCAGTCGCAAAAGGAGTTTGGTATAAGACGATACAACCAGGGCTTACCCGTTCGCCGTGGTTTGCCGGCGCTGATGTGAGTAGGGCGGTCAGTGTCATGGCAATGAGGCTTCGGTCCGGTCACATTCCACTCAACAAATTCCTACATTTGATAGGCAAATCCGACTCACCAAACTGCACCGAGTGTGGGGTAGTCGAAGACGTATGTCATGTTATGATGGAGTGTGTCCGGACAGAGGCTGAAAGGTTCGACTTCAACCAGAATACCAACCTTAATTTTAATGACGTTGGGTGGTGTAACAGCGTGCTGGCTGATCCCTTATCGGAGGAGTGCAGAATACTGTGCAAAATCGTGACTTTGTGTATTAGAAGAAGGATTTAGTTTTAAGGATGTGCCAATGAGGGTGGCATGGTCATGTCTGACCAAACCCTCTTTAAAAATAAAGATTAAAAAAAAAAAAAAAAAAAAATTTGAAATGTTGTCAAGCAAACAATTTTTTTTACTTATTTAGTACTTAAATTAACTACATTCAGTTTCGAGTCCATCGCTCAAAAACGGTGAAGGAAAATATCGTCAGGAAACTGGTATGCCCATGAACCTCAAAATTTCAAAGACATACCTATATGCTATTCAACAACATTCACAGTGCCAGCATGGTGAACTAGGGATCATCCTTTCTCTCTCCGCAGTGGGAACATGCTATGGTGACCAAGCGATCGTGGTCAAGTGAGCGATGGTGGCCGAGAGAGCGATGATGGCCGAGCAGTACCATGTGCGTTTTTATTCTGAACGGCACCCGGTTAGATCTTCAGCCCTGCACAAATGACTTTTTTAGTAGGTACTTAATTAATTTATGTATGTGCAGTTTTTATGACATCGCTCGGAAATGGTAGAGGTAAACATCGTGAGGAAACCGGTAGGTATGTCCAAAAACCTCAAAGTTCAAAGACGTAAATATTATGACATTCACCAACATGCACTGAGTCAACATGATGGTAGACTAGGGCCCACCCTCTCTCTCTCTCTCTCTCTCTCTCTCTGAGAGAAAGCCTGTGTTCCAGCAGTGGGAACATGAAACGCTGACACTGTTGGGTATATTTTCTGTCAAGTAGCACTGTCATTGAGATGACCAGCCAGTCTAAAATGTACGCCACGATAAAAAAGCTGTCGTGGCTTTTGTTGAGTGAGAACGTGACAAGGCTACGTTTTTGTATAAGCCTGTCTTGCTTAGACACGATAAATGTTTGGCGTTCGACAAAACTGTTAAGATTTTTGCATGCTAAGCTTGCTGATTTATGATTGGCTACGCTGCCGCCGCCGTGTACGTATCGCGTTACAATACTGTGTGTGACTTTTTGGCGAGGGGCGACGTAGTTTTTTTTTTTTTTTTTTTTGTTTCTCCTTACTTTAGAAACAAGGTCGTTCAAACTTCTACTAAAATCTTTTACTTTTTTTGACTTTATAAAAGGCTGCTTAGAAAATAGAGTGCAACATTCGTCTCTACACTTTCAAACATTTAAGTTATCTTTGAATATCAAAATGATTAAATTACTTGTATCATTTGTTTGTGTTATCTGCATAGTGAGTTGTAATATAACAAAGGTAACCTTGAAAACTACGGATTAAATTGAGAACCTTCCTTTCTATTTTAAAGTCAGTTAAAATACTTTACTAAAAAATTTACGCAACAGAAGTATTCTTATAATTTTATAATGTTTCATTTGTCTACTCTGTATATTAAACAGAAAAACAGGGTTAAACGGAACGATGTTATACTAAGCTGAAAGAAGGACATCGTTGTGAACAACGTTTACCAGAAGACTAGCACTGAAATCACGTATAAAACATATGTCCCATACATACCTAATGAGTGAATGTAATTTGAGGTTCAGGGTTAGTCCCATAGAAAAAGTTGTTTAAAACTATGTATACAATGGCATCGATTCTGATGTACTCTAAACTAAACTAAACTAAATTTGACAGCTATAAAATTGTTGTCATCCTTCTCTCACATATTAAAATGACAAGAGAGGCAGATAATTTTAGTCCTGTCAGATTGGTTTAGTTTAGTGAGTGTTAGACAGAATCGACGCCACTGACTTTTTTTCGGCTTATTATCGCCCTATTGTATAGTCCTATATTGTGCTATTTTGTCTTCTGTGCCTATATGATATAATATAATTATTAACTCTTATACATATGTTCGATAAGCTAATAGAGTCTGTGCAAAATGAGAACCGTCGTGGCATAACGGTGAACAAATTTTTTGTCGGCATCTACGATATGTGAAGGTACCTACCTAGTACTAGTGAGAACTGAGTAGATACCTATTAAGTAATACGTTTTTTTTTGTCGTTCGACAAAAACAGTAAGCAAGCTATAGAAAACGTTTCTTTGAAATTAGCACAAGCGCGACGCTTGTCTTTTTGCTCAGACTCTATGTTCTATAATTTTTGTCTCGTTTTTACTTTTTTCGAAAAGTGAGCACTCAAATGTTTTCAGATTCCCATAAACGTACCTCTTGAGGCGAAAATTAATATTCAGAACGCCATGAAAAAGTGCGCTTCCAGCAAAGAAGATTATTATAAAAAGGCTAAAGAAATGTACGCGGGAAAACACAAAGACACTCCGGAGTTTAGATCCTTCATCTACTGCGTTTATGATGAAGGTGGTTACATTTACAAAAATGGGACTGTCATAGTAGAAAAGGCGGCAGCATATTTTCCCGATAAAGAAATAATGATTCACATTTTCACTGAATGTAACAAAGAGGTGGGCCCTACTGAGATGGACACTACTTTCAATACCTATGAATGTTATCAGAAGAATTCGATGTATAGGTTAGAAATGAATACATTTGAATAAAAATAATATGTTTCCATCCTTTCAAAGTGTATTATTTTATTAATTGGCTGGTGTTATACTGGTGTTTACTATCTATAATATAAGATTAGATCTACGCAGGTTCTTAAATGTCACGAAAAAATAAAAAGAATGTTCCTTGCCGATGATATGTGACCTTTTCCGTTATTTTAAATCAACCTTTGTAATTTATGTATAATTAAACAAACCGACATTTTGGACTCAGTTGGAAAACCACGCGAACGCAAACCGTATCGCGCCCAGATACGGTTTGCGGTCGCGTGATGTAGAAAATTTTACAGACCCGCTACTTTACTTGCTACTTTTTTAAATAATAATTATATCTTAACTGAATAGTTTAATCAATAAACTTTATAAATTATTTTAGATTTGCTCTCCTTTTTAATGCGGATTGTTATAGTATCTTTTAATATGGTTAAAGTCTACTTTTGGTAGGTACAAGCATTTTAAAGTGCTGACACGATATATCCATTATATATTATATCAGTCTCTGGCAGTCATATCACAGGTTTTGCTTAGTTTGAGGTCAGATGACCGTGTGTGTAAAAAAATGGCCCGAATATATTTATTTATTTATATGGCTATATATAATATTCGGGACATTTCCTACAACCTACCTTCCTTCACAAAAACCTACCTTCGAAAAAAAAATTTTTTGTACGAACGCACGCACCAACAAAATTCTTGCTCATAAAATGGCGAAATGGTCACCCTTAGCAGCTGTTGAAACTCAGTTTTATTATAAACTAGCCGTTATCCGCGACTTCGTACGCGTAGACTTTCACCTAAACTTTCAACACCCTTTTGGACCCTTTAATTCGACCCTTTCGCAAAATATTTTTTAATGAACATCTATATACCCCATTAGGAACCTACTTGCCAAATTACAGATTCCTAGTAGCACAACTTTCAGCACAACACACACACATTCCAATTCCACCTCCTTAATCCTTCCTTTTTGTGAAAATATTCTAGCAGTATGTTTTTACACTATTAGCCTAATTACCTACCAAATTGTATCTCCCTAACATCAAAAACATAGGTTTTTGAAATAAAAAGTTGTCGTGGCTTTTGTTGAGTGAGAACGTGACAAGACTACGTTTTTGTATAATCCTGTCTCGCTTAGACACGATAAAAGTAAGTTTGGCGTTCGTTTTGTGCATGCTAAGCTTGCGGGTTTGTGATGGGCTACGCCGCCGCTGCTGTGTGCGCATCGCGTTAGAATGACTTGTGTGACTATAATTTGTATATTTAACGACTCAATAGTGATTTGCCATTAGGTAACGTCCTTGAGTGATTTATATTTGTTTTTTAATTTCTCCTTGCGTTAGAAAACAAGGTCGTTCACATTTCTGCAAAAAATCTTTTACGTTTTTTCACTTTATAAAAGGCTGGTTAGAAAATAAAGTGCAACATTCGCCTCTACACGTTCAAACGTTTAAGTTATCTTTGAATATCAATATGATTAAATTACTTGTATCATTTGTTTGTGTTATCTGCATAGTGAGTTGTAATATAACAAAGGTAAGCTTGAAAAATACGGATTAAATTGAGAACCTCCCTTTCTATTTTAAAGTCAGTTAAAATAAATTATTATAACACCGGTTTGCACTCACGATTATGTTTGTTGTTTATAATGAATCCTCACGCGATGAAGTGACAGTTAAAATACTTTACTGAAAAATGTTCGCTACAGAAGGTATTCTTATAATTTTATAATGTGTCATTTGTCTGTATATTAAATAGAAAAACAGGGTTAAACAGAACGATGCAATAAGCTAAAAACTAAGCTGAAAGAAGGCCATCGTTGTGAACAACGTTTACCAGAAGACTAGCACTGAAATCACGCATAAAACACATGTCCCATACATACCTAATGAATGAGTGAATGTAATTTTTCAATGGAACAGCTGATTTTTTTTTTGGGGTTCAGGTTTAGTCCCATAGACAAAGTTGTTTAAAATTATGTATGCAATGACCTTTTTTCGGCTTATTATCGCCGTATCGTATAGTCCTATGTTGTGCATATATATATTATAATATATTAACCCTTATACATATCTATGCTAATATTATAAAGAGGAAACATCTGATTGTTTGTTTGTTTGCATTGAATAGGATCCGAAACTACTCAACTGATTTGAAAAATTCTTTCACTGTTGGGAAGCTGCACTATTCCCGGGTGACATAGGCTATATATATAATATATATATATATATACCTGTGCAAAGCCGGAGCAGACCGCTAATGTTCGATAAGCTAATAGAGTCTGTGTAAAAAGAGAACCGTCGTGGCAAATGTTTTGTTCGCATTTATGTGAAGGTACCTACCTAGTGCTAGTGAGAAGTGAGTAGATACCTACTAAATTTTTGCCGTGCGACAAAAACAGTAAATAAGCAAATTAAATCGTTTCTTTGAAATTAGCACAAACGCGACGCTTCTCTTTTTGCTCAGACTCTATGTTCTATAATTTTTGTCTCGTTTTTAGTTTTTTCGAAAAGTGAGCACTCAAATGTTTTCAGATTCCCATAAACGTATCTCCCGAGGTGAAAAGTAATATTCAGAACGCCATGAAAAAGTGCGCTTCCAGCAAAGAAGAATATTATAAAAAGACTATAGAAATCTACGCGGGAAGACACAAAGACACTCCGGAGTTTAGATCCTTCATCTACTGCGTTTTTAGAGAAGGTGGTTACATTCACAAAAATGGGACTGTCATAGTTGAGAAGGCGGTAGCAGTTTTTCCCGATAAAAAAATAATGATTCCCATTTTCACTGAATGTAACAAAGAGGTAGGCGCAACTGAGATAGACACTGCTTTCAATAGCTATGATTGTTATCAGAAGAATTCTATGTATACATTAGCAATGAATACATTTGAATAAAAATAATATGATGCCAACTTTTCAAAGTGTATTATTTTGTTAATTGACTGGTGTTTTATATTTACTATCTATAATGTAAGATTAGATCCCTTAGTACAAGTTTTAATAGTATTCGAAAACTTTTTTCGTTTTCGTATTGTTCCATACATTGCTGGGCTGAAAGGTTTTCGTTTTTTTTTCGTCTTATAGTGAAGCAATCTATACCGCCGTTTACTACCGATTTTAGTTCCTCCGCATTTCCGCTGGAGGCGTTTTACTAAAATGTATGGAACAAAACGTAAACGAAAAAAGTTTTCGAAAACTATCATAATATCTGAGACTAAGGGTACTAAGGGTAAGGGTGCAGATTCCTAAATGTCGCAAAAAATAAAAAGAATGTTGCTTGCCGATGATATGTGATCTTTTCCGTTATTTTAGATCAACCTTTGTAATTTATGTATAATTTAACAAACCGAAATTTTTATAGTACACTAGCTGCGCTCCGCGGTTTCACCCGCGAGCTAAAATGGTCGTTTAATTTTCTGAAACTTTCCATTTTTCTTAATTTTTCTTTCCGTAAGAACCTTCTACAAAGTATTTGAAAAATTAAAAAATTTATTAATAAATTTGTTTAAGTCGTTCTCAAGTTATGGCGTGAACAAGGGAAACTGACCCGACAGACGTTGTACGTCTTAGAACAGTTAAACGTGCGAAGTTAAAATAGACATACAGGCAATAATAAGGGTAACAAAATATAACAGTCGTCATTTATTGTGCATACAAAAGGGCTCCATGGTTACATTGACGATAACGGAACGATTAAAGTAGAATAGACTGAAATAAGGAAGAAAAAAGAAAATTGGAAGTTTTACACTGTTTTAAACTATCACGGTTGTTCACTAAAGTTATATGATTATTTACGGGATATTTACCGTGGTAAGGTTGTGGAATGAGACAACCACAACCCACATCATTCCACAACCTTACCACGGTAAATATCCCGTAAATAATCATATAACTTTATTGGAAGTTTTTCCCAATAAAGATGCAATGTTCAAAATATTAACATAAAATAATTTGTTTTTTTAAACCCTCGATATATGAAGTGATAATTTTCAAACGCCTGAGCCGATTTTCATTTAATAATCTTAAGAACAATCTCAATCAAGTCACCTTTCAAATAAAAAATACTTAATCAAAATCGGTTCAGCCGTTTGGGAACTACGATGCCACAGAGAAACAGGTTAAACTTATAAGACTCCTCTTCTTGCGTCGGGGCACAGAAGACATAATAGACAGTCGGGGGCTTAAAAAGCTAGCGAAACTCCGGTCAAAGCTTCTTTCAATGCCTTTACCTATTTTTTTTTTCAAAATAACTCTTTGCTTAGTGTAGCTTTGTAACCCTTGGGCAGATTAAGACGTCACTAAACGAAATAGTACATTGTTAACCTAGGGTGTAAGTAACTTATTTAGTCCAGAGACGGGGTTGGCGCCCGAGCATAGCGAGGGCGCTAATAGTTCGAAGGACTAAATAAGTCTTTAACCCCGAGGTAAACACTGTGCTTTTAATTACGAATACAAGGAAACTAAAAATAAAAACATGAACTGACTAAAGAAAATATGAGTGAATTTTATTTTACATAAATCAACATTGTTGGTTGAGAAACGATGTTAGTCTCTCGAAATCCTTTAAATGTACATTGTGTTTAGTACTTAATGTAGTCTTTAACATAGAATACATCCATAATGTTGAAGGTTTGTAAGTCTTTGATAATCCGTTGAAATATATTAGCAAAATGTTTTCTGATAACGATTTCACCTTTTTCTCAGCGCGCCATTTCATAAAATCGTACGTAAGAGAAGAGGCTAAAACAGCACCACTACTGTTTTAGCCTCTTCTCTTATGAAATCAGGCGTGAAATCCATATCGGAATCAGATGAACTCATTGTGTTAATACAAATCTGCTATACGAAAGTATAAACAAAACTCTACAATGAAGATCGGATTCCCGCCATTTTTTTTAACTTCCTTACAATGGCAAATGCACAAGAAGTGCGGGAACATAATCCTATAAGGAGAAAAAAAAAGTTGGAACATGGTTCAATAGGGTATTTGACACTGGTGGAAATAAAATATGAAACCTAGCTATATTGAAAGGTTTTATATTAAGAGATTTTTGCAATATTTTATCAATAATAATAATCACTCCTAAATTTAATTATTTAGATTTTAAAATCACGATTTTTTATCTATGTGTCACGTGACTCGAAAATCCAATCACAGTGCGTGACGTCAACATGGTGATGACAGCACAACCAAAACAAAACAAAGCAAACAGATCGAAATCAAATTCATTTTCTGTAAAAGTTTACTAAATTTATCAATATTAAACGAGTTAATCATGGTGATACTCACTTCAAAATGATTTTCACAAACGTAAATCGACGAAGTTGTTGATATTTGAGAAGCATTCTATCTTCCTTCAAGTCACAACCAATTTCTTAGTATTTCAGCTTTAGACGGTACAATTATGAATAAATTCGCAAGTATTGCATTCGAAACATTAGGACACTGAGGCACTACACACCAATGAGAAGTTTTACGATCCATTTTCAACTAAATAATTTTACATATAAATAACAACAACGGCAGCATTTCACGGCCGACTGTGACAGATGTTTGTTTATTTACATGGGCAGCATAGAGTAATATAATGGGTAGATTCCGTTCGAAAGATGCGTTCGGGGCACCCAGAGTGAGATTTGAAAATGAATGGCAGATGAACATCAGTGTATTTTTAACCATCGAATTCACTATTGTTCAATTGCAACTGAAGTGTACGCTCAAGTACTCGTAACAGCCTAGTTGTGTCACGGTTGTTTTTCACACTGACGATGACGTTGTAAACGGCGATGCTTTATTCTATCGCATGCCTTGAACGCAACTCTGTAGTTAAGTATATTGACGTCACAACGTCGATTTGGCGCGTTTTGATGCGTCATTTAAAAATTGAAATTAAAAGAGCTAATAATTATTCAATAAATGAACTAATGGAGGTAAAAGTATTTTTTTGTGTGAATATGCACCATATTCTTTAAATTTAAGGCCATTGCAAAATTTTGTCAATATCCCTATACAAATGTGAAATTAGAACTATTAGTTTTTTTTTTAATAATTTGAGTGCCTGTCTGTTGTCGACTGTCATTATCAGTTGAAAGTGATTTTCCCTAGGGCTGAAATATATTACTTACAACTTCCTCAGGCAACTTCACACCTACTTTGCGAGTATGAGTAATGAAAAAAATATTTAAAAATCTTAAATTGCGATTTGTTCGTGGTCATCGGTTTTATAGCAGATAGTTTCACAAGGGATGTAGGTTGGTGACACACGAGATATTTTGGAGACGAGAAGGCACTAATAGTTTGAGGGTGTAAAAAGTCATCAACACGCGTGTGTAAATAATCTAATTTTCATCACAAGTGTGAGGTAAGACAAAAAAGAGAAAAATCAGTTTAATTTTTTCCAAAAAAATGGCAATGCACCAGTGGTTTTACGTATTTGCTAACTTCATTTCACAGAGTTAAAAGTTTCTCACGTGGTACAGATATATGGTTAAAAAAAGAAAAAGTTATCTCAATGGTATTTTAGGACGTGGGACTGGTTCAATTTTTTTTATTACTTTACCTCCCTAAGGAATCGAAGTAATATTTACCGCCCGCATTTTGAGTCATCATTCTTACCGAGCGCCAGTGATGAATAACTTGAACCTCGAGCCAGGGAGGAAAAATTGACGTTACTTCTAAGAATCTGGGGTTTTTGTTATTACATCCACTATTGAATACGAGTAAAATGCATCATTCGTCTTTGTACGTTCGAACATTGAACAACGAAATGATTAAGTTCACAATATTATTTTTATATGCTATCTGCATTGTGACTTGTGTTTGTAATATAACAAAAGTAAGTTCTAATAATTATCAATTTAAAAAACAGACTTCCTAATGGACAATCAACGAAATTATTAATACATATATTACCTACTTAAACAAATAATTTTTTTATTTATACCATATAAAAATGTCAATTAATACATATTATTAATATTACATAATTAATACGTCACAATTTAACAAACTACTCAATTCTAATTATAATATAAACTAATCTAGTCAAACAGCCCGCCCCGGATCGTTCCTGGTGCAAAAGTGCCCATAACACTGGCAGCATTCCCACGCTGAATGGCAATGGCCAATCTTTGCACCAGGAACGAGCCAGAGCGGGAGTCGCCACCATTATCTCGTATTCTGCGGCCAACTTCTGAGATCAAGCTCTTGGCCTCAGTGCCCCAACTGCCCATAGTTTCCACGGCAATGGGTACAAAATAATACTGTGGCTCCATTGCCGCGTACTTCTGCCGCTTTCTACAGGCGGCATCCTCCGCTGCTGCTGCCGGTGTATGGACGGTTCGACTCA
Source organism: Agriopis aurantiaria (assembly GCA_914767915.1). Lineage (NCBI taxonomy): Eukaryota > Metazoa > Arthropoda > Insecta > Lepidoptera > Geometridae > Agriopis > Agriopis aurantiaria. Next base: position 6,399,962 of record OU611983.1, on the reverse strand, counting down.
GGTCAAAGTTCAAGCTTATGCTGTGTGTTTCGGCGAATCGTACGCGATTCCTTTGTAAATACATATTATGTTATTAATAGAAAGGAAAAAAAAAAAAAATCAACGTATAGGAAAAGGTCAGCATGCCATTTAAGATTTTTACCTAACAATACATGACAGCAATGATAATAATAAAATAAATATTGCACTTTGTTTACCTGTGTTTACATACATTAATTTTGCTTGCTTTTAGTGGTTTTACCCGAACTTCGGGTAAAACCACTAAAAAGTTGCAAGACTCCAGAAGATGCAAAGACTAATGGAAGGTATTGTAATTAGCGTGTATATAGGTATGTATGTTTGCATGTATGCGTGCTTGTATGTTCCCAATAGGCTACTGAACTCATTGTTTTTTATCGTCTTATACAAATGCTGACCATAAATAAAGCCTACCGCTACTCATAGAAACAAATGTCTCAATCCTTAGTGAGCTAAAACTTACAAAGAGACTCGAGCATTTGTCTGCATAGGGTGCTGCAGTATTTCGGACACATCGCCCGAAAGCCCTCCGACAACCTAGAGAAGTTAATAGTGACCGGCAAAATGGAAGGAAAAAGACCCAGGGGGCGTAGCCCAACAAGATGGACCGACCAAGTGTCAAAAGAGCGCGGCACGAATCTCTGAGACGATGTACCAGGCTGGAGACCGTCAGAGATGGAAGCAGATTTGTCGCCAAAGTACAAAAGATCGGGAGCATCACGACGCTCAGCATCGAGCAAACGAACTGAGAAGGAGGAGGAGGAGGATCAAAATTGAATATTTTATCTAGGAAACCGTAAAGACCAAAATATATATGAAAGTAACACTGATTTGCACTGTTGCACTGTTGCGATTTCTACGATATTATAATTTACAGATTTCATAACTATGGAGGGAACCGTAATAGTTATTTATGATACAAGTGCGGTAAGTTGGTTATTACAAACGAGTAGACGGATGTAAGCCCGAGACGAAGTCGAGGGCTTACCATAGTCACGAGTTTGTAATAACCAATCCGCACGTGTGCCATACAACGTTTTACAACACATTTGCGAGAAAAAAACAAATAATGGAAATTAAAAAAATACCGTAAAGTACACGTACGGTGCTATACAATGGAGCGTGCGGTAATGAATTTTCCGTTACCGCACGCTCCGTTGAATGATCCGTAATGTTTAACTTTCGAACGATGTATACAAGCTTGGTAAGTGCACTTTTTGAGCAAATGTGTTGTAAAGGTACATTTACTTACCATTGGTTTTTTACATAGCCGTTATACTTTTCGAAAAATATGATAAAAGCTCAAAAATTAAAGTAGCGAAACGCACGACTGTGTGTAAGCGCCATGGTTTTGTTCCACTAAAAGCTACTTTAATACAATATTATTAAGCCTTATATTATTAAGTCATCTGTAGTAATAAGCGTTGCTTAAAAGTGGGGAAACCTCACCTTAAGGATGGACGGATAGTCGGACGGGCCGATGGACAGACGGACAGACAGAACGAAATTATAAGGGTTCCTTTTTAGAAGAACTACACAATGTTGTGATCTCTACGATATTATAATATACAGATTTCATAATAATGGAGGGAACCGTAAAGGTGCATTTTACATAACAGTTATACTTTTTGAAAAATTTGATAATAGCTCAAAATTTTAAGTAGCGAAACTCACCACTATGTGTAAGCGTCATGGTTTTGTTCCACTAAAAGCTAGTTAATCTAAGGGTTCCTTATACTACAGAATCTTTTAAAAATAAGATGTAAAACCGTGGATGTGATCAAAACCATAATTACAAATCTGTCAATTAGTATTTACTACAATCTGTAAGCGATTTTATATATTTGTTGTAAGCAAACAAACTCATAATAACGATTATTATTATCCTATATTTAATCAAAGTATTCCTAAATATTTTATCGATTAATAATACGTATCGGTATGATTGATGGTTACTTTATGGTCCGATAATTAACTGTTACGATAACACCTATACATTATTAATAACAAAGCATTAAGCTAATATTATAAGCATTATGTCAAATGGTTACAGAAAGCTCTTCGTTGCAATCTTATACAAATCTCTTCTTCTCTTCTCTTCTCTTCTCTACATAGTATAAATTCAAGTCACTTTCAGCGTCTGTCTGTCTGTATGGCCGCTAACTCCTCCTAAACCACGCAACGGGTTTTGATGCGGTTTTCACCATCAGTTAGATAAATTTTCACGGAAGGTTTATATATATAACTAGCGACCCGCCCCGGCTCTGCACATAAATTCCACCCGTGCGAAGCCGGGCGGGTCGCTAGTATAATACAAATCAATGGTGGCAAGTGGGAATAACTAGTCTCGCAGCTAGTAAGATGATATAATTTTTAGGGTTTCTTAATACTACTACAAGAAACCCACAACGAACTTATAAAAGTTCGTTCTGCGTATGTCCTGTATGTCCTGTCTGTAAGACCTTGTTCTTTAAAACCTTCTATAATTCTTAAGTGTAAGAAAACTTGCTAAATTTGGTTATTAAAGTAAGTGCGGACTGCCAGAGAGGGTACTAAAAATTGTCATCGCATTATGGTTGTTATTCCGAAAACCCGTAAGAAGCGCTTTGATTCCACTTTTATTGTGCGAACTGCTAGTCTGTGGAATGGGAATGCGCTGACTGAATGGGTATTCTTCGATAGTTAAAATCTAGATGTTTTCAAATAACGAGTGAATTGGTTTCTTCAAGGCAAGCGTGCTCCATCGTAGACCACATCATCGCTTAACATTCAGGCGAGTTGACGGTCAAACGCAAGCCAATAAAGCTTACAGTAGAGTATTTGACTGTTTTTACGAAACTGTCTCAAATTGTCTATATTCTATAATATTATACTACAGCAGTCTTGTGATATAATCCTCGTATTTTTTGTACTTATTAATATTATAAATAACCAGTGAAAATACAGTGAATTACGAGAATACTACTGTGTAAAAGCTGCTTTTGACATACTGCTTTGGCGCTACGTGACTTCAGTGATGTCACAAGCAAGCTAACAAGTTCTTACTCGCCATACAAATGTTGCCTCTATTACTTGCTTGTGACATCATTAAAACATTTTCAAAACCATCGTAATATTTTGAATTGTATGTTAGCAGCTTAGCATAGCATTGAAAGATAAGTTTGTACAAAACACAATTACATGTACATAATATGTGCACGTCATTGTGTTTTACATGTACATAACATATATATATTATGTACATGTAATTGTGTTTTATCTATACTAATATTATAAAGAGGAAAGATTTGATTGTTTGTTTGTTTGTTTGCATTGAATAGGCTTTGAAACTACTGAACCGATTTGAACAATTCTTTCACTGTTTGGGAAGTTACACTATCCCCGGGTGACATAGGCTATATACGAGTCGAGTATACCCGTGCGAAGCCGGGGCGGGCCCCTAGTATATTATATTATAATAGCTTATCAATAGAAATGTCACAAAGTTTTAATTCCTGAAATGTTTTAATGGTAATGGAAAGTCATCAATCACACGTCGCAACTGTGCACACTATCCTTGCCAAATCTAATCATATCTGTTTAAATAAAGGTACACGTATCATTAATTTATTTGATTTGTCTAGATAAATGAAATAATATATATGGTTGTTCGTTGAATTAACCATTGCTAGTTGTCCAGACATGAAACTAATCGTGGTAGTGGCTGCGTTTATAGCGTGTAAGTATTATACGCATCTTTACAGTTTACAGAAATCATCGTCATTGCCGTTTTCATCACCATAAATATTTATTTCTTTAAGCCCATTACGATTTTAAGAATCATCTGCAATCTATACTAATTATAACAATAATGGTCACAATTAATTTAGTTCCTCGATAAAATTTGGTGACTTCGAGCTGGTGACTTCGTACCGAAGATAATATTATAGCCACTTGATCACGCATTTAGTCAAACTTTTGCAAAATGAAGCCGCGTCGTTCGTGCGGTACAGCTTGTGATTGGAGACTCGACGCTTGTGATTGGAGACTCAAAAGTCATTCATTCAATTCGCGCCTAGGATTGGCCCGTTTGAAATAGTTTAGGTTGACTCTTTAGAACCTTTGGCTTACGGCGGGGTAAAGGATGAGCAGTCAAGTGGTTATATTGTCATTGCTTCGTACGTATAGATTATCATAATATAAACTTTCAACCCCTTTTAGACCCCTTTAACAAGTCCTCGTTGTAAAATACTTGCAGATTCTAAATATTTACACCGGAAGAATCTATCTAGCCATCTTCCAATCTCCCGTTTCAAAACTTAATTTCACGGAGATGTATTGTATTCAGCTATCATCATTACTAAATATCGCAAAAGATTCATCGAAATAAAATTAATCATCAGAATTCAATCACTTTATTAATTACATTTCCTTCCAATTACATTAATTCAGTGTGCTCCGGCAACGCAATCCCCGTTAACCCCGGGGATAACAGCCACTACGTAGAGGGTGAGTCCCGCTACATCTGGATGCCTGATGGCGAAGGATTTCCTCACCTGGTGGACCTCCACGAACCAGTCGACGAAGAACTGTTGATGTCCAGAAATGGTGCTAACAATCAATATTGGCTCTTCACCAGGTAAAAAAATAACCAGAAAATAAATACAATAATTAAATGAGTATGTTATTTTAGAAACGTTGTAGTCATCTATATAATAATCAATAGCCCGTTGGTCCAGTTGGTAGTGAACCTGCCTCTGCGCTGAGGGCGTGGGTTCGATTCCCACTTAGGACAAACATTTATGTGATGAACATTTGTGTTTGTTCTATATCAGGGTGTTAATATCTATTTAAGTAAGTATTTAAAAATATATATGTATGACGTATGTATATCAGTCTCTGGCAGCCATATTACAAGCTTTGCTTAGTTTGGGGTCAGATGACTGTGTGTAAAAAAAATGTCCCAAATATTTATTTATTATTTATTTATCTTTATTTGTTCGAAATTTCAGGCAAAACCCGAACAACGCGCAGATAATTACTAACGGAAACGCCAACTCTATCTGGGCTTCAAACTACGTGGCCAGCCGACCTTTGAAGGTCATCGTTCATGGTTGGAACAGTGATGGAAACTCGGAAATCAACCCTCTCATTACCTCCGCCTTCCTCGCCGTCCAAGACTGCAACGTCATCGTCTTAGACTGGAGATCTCTTGCGAACTCTAACTACATCAGTGCCGCTAGTGGAGTTCCCGGTGTAGGCCAGTTCTTGGGCAACTTCCTGATCTGGCTCATTAATACGGCGGGAGGCAACTGGAACAATGTACACTTGGTTGGCTTCAGCTTGGGTGCTCACGTTGTTGGTAATGCTGGACGGATTGCTAGCGGCCGACCTATACGAGTGACTGGTAAATTCTCGATCATTTTGAAATCTCAAATCCTGTTTTTTTCGTTTGCATTACTTCTTTAGCCGATGAATCTGTATTTTTCTAAATTAATGTATTATTTTTATTTTGCAAGGCTTGGATCCTGCTGGTCCTCTATGGGGAGGTAACAACAACGCCCTGAACACGCAATCCGGACAATACGTCGAAGCGATCCACACCGACGGTGGTCTGCTTGGAATCTTCGACAAAATAGCAGACGCGGATTTCTACCCCAACGGCGGAAGAAACGCTCAGCCTGGTTGCTGGATCAGTACTTGCTCCCACAGCCGAGCCTATCAATTATTTGCTTCCTCTGTCCGTACCAACCACTTTGTCGGCCGTGCATGCACTAGTACCGCACAAGCTGAGGCTATGCAGTGCAGCGGTGCTGCACTTAACATGGGCAATGCTATTTTAAGCAAAAGAGGGTAAGTACAAAGTTATTCTAACTTGTTTACGAAAAAAACATTGTTTTAAACTATCACGGTTGTTCGCGGTGTTACAGTTATATGATTATTAACGGGATATGTCCCGTGATGAGGTGGACTGTATATTTTGGTGCAGTTACATGCACCATGTTCACGGTAAATAACCCGTCGATAATCACATAATTATATAGAAAATTCTTTAATTGACGCAATAAATTATGCTTGTTATTGGTAGACGCAGCGTTACTAAAACTTTAGCGTTGTTGTGCATTTTTTCGTACACAGACAAAATAAATAACCGTACTTTGTTCCTTACCATAAAATAATTCTTACTTTAGAGAGTTTATTCAATTATTTGTTTTCTTTTTCAGAAGCGGCATTTTCGGTCTGCGTACTGGAGCATCCTGGCCATATTAAAAAGGTTAATAGATTAAAATAAAATGACTGGCATTTTCAAAAACATTGCATATCTTCTCTGAACCTAAAATCCCAGTATTTGATATTAATATCCTAGCAAAAAATATTATAATATAATTGTTAAGTACATGTAGAACATGAAGGGTGAGATGGAAGTGGACAAACTTGGCCGGAGGGAGATAGTAATGGAAGCCAGATAGTCAATGGACGAGCTCTTGGTCGACCCGAATGTCATTCAATGTCTACGCTATAGAAATGTCAACGTTGGTAGATACGTTTATATGGTCTACGCTTTCCAGCCGGAGCGGCTGGAAACTGAGCGGGGAAAGAAATGAGGAAAGTATATAACAGAAGAACTCAAGAAATAGGATTTAACAGGCTAAGAAAAAAATAATATCAAGGCGTATTTAAAACAACAAAAACAACAGAAATAAAACAACAGAGCAGAGTACTTAAAAACTTAGTCAAAAGTCTAGTAAAATGGCTAAGACATAAGTATCAAAACATACAACAAACCCCCCATACACAAACGTATGTTTTTTAGGGTTCCGTACCTCAAAAGGAAAAAACGGAACCCTTATAGGATCACTTCGTTGTCCGTCTGTCTGTCTGTCCGTCTGTCAAGACCCTTTTTCTCAAGAACGCGTAAAGGTAGCAAGTTGAAATTTATATTAAATACTTGGGTCTACGGTTTCTTTTGGCTGTAAAAAAATAAAAGTTGTAAGTCAACGCAATCAAAAGATATGAACGTTTATGTCGCATATTTTGCGATTTCACAGGGGAACCAAAACCTATAGGGTACTTCCCGTTGACCTAGAATCATGAAATTTGGCAAAAAGCAAGGTCTCATAGCACATATATAGGAATAAATCCGAAAGTTATAAATATGAAGGTATATCATTTAAAAATGATTATTTTGCTATTACAAACTTACATTTTGTAGTTGGAATGTATGGAAGAACCTTATTGTCAACTACAAACTTAAGTTTGTCTTTCAATATTTTAACTTCAGTTAGTTTTTTTTTTGGTCTCGCGCTCTTAGGGTTCCTTTATGTCGTATATTTTGCGATTTCACAGGGGAATCAAAACCTATAGGGTACTTCCCGTTGACCTAGAATCATGAAATTTGGCAAGAGGCAAGGTCTCATAGTACATATATAGGAATAAATCCGAAAGTTATAAATTTGAAGGTATTTAAAAATAATTATTTTGCTATTACAAACTTACATTTTGTAGTTGGGATGTATGGAAGAACCTTATTGTCAACTACAAACTTCAAAGTTGTCTTCCCAGAGACTGTGGGATCGGCCGATCTGCGAACTAGCATGGAAATCGCTACTAGATACGTGTCCTAGTATTGCAGATCGCGCTCGTATTCTTGCTGTCTCTGTTTGGGAATCGGGACTTTGGTTGCAAGCCATGCCCTCTTTTAACACAGGTAGCCTTTTAGATCCAACCGCATTTCGTCTAGCTGTCAGCTTACGCTTGGGTGCAAGGTGCTGTGAGGCCCATCGCTGTCAGTGTGGTACTGCTGTTGACCAGCTCGGTCAGAATGGTCTCTCTTGCTCGAGAAGCACTGGTTGTATTGGCCGACACGCTAGCCTGAACGACATCATACGCAGGGCACTTTCCACCGCCAATGTCGCAGCTGTGCTCAAACCGAGTGGTCTTGCGCGTGACGATGGAAAGAGGCCTGACGGTATGACATTTGTGCCCTGGAGGTTGGGGCGGCCCCTTGTATGGGACGCAACTTGTGTCGATACTTTGGCGCCGTCACATCTTCCTGAGACACAGGGTAGGGCTGGCGCGGCTGCTAATTCGGCAGAGCAGCACAAGCGTCGCAAATATGCTAACCTCGGCAGTGGTTACATATAATCTTTCAGAGCGCCTGGTTAATGCGACGCGTGACCAAAATGCTGGCGTGTTTCTGGCTCAACGCATTAGCATTGCCATTCAACGTGGTAATGCCGCCAGCATGTTGGGTACGCTGCCAACTGGTAGTGGGCTTGAGCATTTGGATTGTCTTTAGACCTTCAACGGTCTATGGGCAGTCTAACTGTATTTGTAGTGTTAGTTTTAGCTTGTATTTTGTTTAGTTATTAAAGGCACTTGCCCAGTAAAAAAAAACTACAAACTTAAGTTTGTCTTTCAATATTTTAACTTCAGTTAGTTTTTTTTTTGGTCTCGCGCTCTGAGGGTTCCGTCTAACGGAACCCTCAGAGCACGAGTGTTACTCGTACTTGTCCGGTTTTTTTTACAACACATTTGCTCAAAAAGTGCACTTACGAAGCCTGTATACATCGTTCGAAAGTTAAACATGACGGATCATACAACGGAGCGTGCGGTAATGAATTTAACCGCACGCTCAGATGTATAGCACCGTGCGTGTACTTTACGGTATTTTTTTAATTTCCATCATGTCATAATTACATAAGAATTCCACAAAAGAGTTTCATATTACGAGAATAAATAAGCTGAATGATCAAACCTCCTTGGAAGCGCTTTTGCTCAATACGTTTGTCTCAGTTTAATACTAAAGAGAAAATGAGACGAAAGATGTAGTTCTAATTTTCACCACGTGATAGTGGCGCTATTTGCATGTTCGCGCCATTTTCTTATTATATTATAGAAACTATTGTTGTGACTGATATTAAGTTATAAACAAAATAATAAAATTGTTTCATTTGTAGCCTTTTTTTCTCGCAAATGTGTTGTAAAACGTTGTATGGCACACGTGCGGATTGGTTTTCACAAACTCGTGACTATGGTAAGCCTTCGACTTCGTCTCGGGCTTACATTCGTCTACTCTACCAACTTACCGCACTTGTATCATAAATAACTATTGTATTAGCTCTAATGTAAAAACGGTAATACGTACAAGCGTCAAACTTGGCATGACTATAATACACACTTTAAAGTATAACAACACATTTTTTTTTAAATAAAAATATCTGTTATAGAAACTGAATGAATTTGATTCCATCCATCGAAGGGAACGTAAAAAACGGGTGTTTTTTAGGAAAGTATAATTATGATTTTTTTTCTATTGAGCAAAATTTCTTTAATATTGTATCGGTGAGCACATCCGAATAAAATATTTCAAGAACATTTATCTATACTTCTATACTAATATTATAAAGAGGAAAGATTTGATTGTTTGTTTGTTTGCATTGAATAGGCTCCGAAGCTACTGAACCGATTTGAAAAATTCTTTGACTGTTGGGAAGCTACACTATCCCCGTGTGACATAGGCTATAAACTATATCCGTGCGAAGCCGGTGCAGACCGCTAGTTATACATAAATAAATAATGTCAATTTATCGATTTTAAAGGACTACTTTCGAATATTCGTGAGGATGAATCGTTAAATTTGAAGCATATTTCGTCTTAATTAGAACAGCAAAACAATGGAACGCCTTGCCTCTGTCTCCAATCATTGTCTGTCTTTGATTCCGCAGCATTACAATCTCGGAGAGTTCAAGTCTATAGGGTTAATTGGTTATTACTAGGCAAACGTGCTCCACCTTCGACCGCATCATCGCTTTCCATCGGGCGTTATCGCAGTCAAACTTTAACCTAGTCAGATGTAAAAAAAATATATGAAAAAGGTATACCTACTATTTTATACTGGCCCATAAGAGTGTAACGAGCCAGAATGTCTACGTTAACATTCACAAATATTTTAACATTAAACTTTAGGTTATTACTGAAGTATTTAATTGAAACTGAGACTTAATACTGGTTAAGTTGTCTAATTGTTTATAACAAGTAAAATATTGAAGAAACATTATGTTTAACCTTGCCTTTTAGTTAAATATTGTCTCATAGTTTATCCTAGTAGATAAATGGAGGAAAGATTAACCTTTTATGTATATTTGGTTTGTATCAATGAATAACACTACAAAATACTGTTAGAATTGTATTTAGAATAAAGGTTACCTTATAAACAGCTGAGCTTACTGTCTACATTAAATTATCATTATCCATTCAAAGAAGGTATTCCTGGTACAGGTATGATCTGTCCGGAGAATGAAATGTGCAGCACCCACTTAGATTCAGTCTTTGTAACAAGTCTTGAAATGAAGACATCAAGTTCGCGTTACCCTGGTGCAGTGAAGATACACGAGCTATCTGAAAATTAATAGAATTTGGTGTTAAAATTGAAGAAAAAAAACAAGATGTCTGACCCAAGCTTTTGCATCAAAGACTTAACCTAAAAGGGTCAAAGTTGAGCATTTTGTACCTTTGTTATATGTTAAGCTTAAAGAATTTATAAGCGCTTTATCACAGAAACACAAGAAGTAGACTCTTATCAACAGATTCTCGGATGTGAAGGAAGAATTTCTGAATGAAATCTGATTCAATTCTGTTGTGAAATATGGGATTTTTACAACAACAAACTGGATTTTAAATGTATGGAAAAATTACAAGTAAATCAGGATGTATTGACGAGAAGAGAAGCTTACCTTGATCGGCAGGTGCAGATGTAAGATCTGAAGTTTATTAAGCTCGCATTTGGTGTTGACAAGGAATGCTATAGCCTCGATGGTTTTCAACATAGTTGCAATTTCATTGTAGTTTCATGCACTGATTGACGGCGGAGAACTTTAAATTGGATTTTTATCAGGGTTTTTGATCACGAAGAAAAGATTAGTTTAGAGAACTGAAGTTAGATTCTTTTAAATATGTTTTGATCTAAAACTCACAGAAGACATTGAAGGAAAAATAACCGGTGGATTTTTGACATAAATCATTTTCGGAATGGCGGGAAACCGAATTAAATCCAGGTTAAACAGAAGTAACAAATAACTCTGTTTTCATTCAAAATTGTATTTAACATATTCAAATATGGTCAATATTTCTGAGAGTACCAAAATCGCCGCGATCATTGCTATTTCTTGGTTCACCGGAATGTGTGGGCGATCTAAAATGACTCCTATCACGTCCAAATAAGGTCGATAGGTCCAAAAGGACAGGGATTACCACTATTACCGAAAGGACAGGGATGACCACGATAACCTGAATGACAGGGATCACCACCATTACCGAAAGGACAGGGATGACCACGATAACCTGAATGACAGGGATCACCACCATTACCGGAAGGACAGGGATGACCACGATAACCTGAATGACAGGGATCACCACCATTACCGAAAGGACAGGGATGTCCACGAAGCCTTGTTTTACCGGAATGTGTGGGCGATCTAAAATGACTCCTATCACGTCCAAATAAGGTCGATAGGTCCAAAAGGACAGGGATTACCACTATTACCGAAAGGACACGGATGACCACGATAACGTGAATGTCGGGTTTGTTTGTCATTCGAGAGTTAGGGAGAGGGTATATAAGGAAAGGAGAGGGGCTTGTAGGGCCCTTTTTGTTGTGAGACCTCTCGCGAGAAGGTACTGACACATTTAGCTCTGCCCCGATCCTCGTCCAATATAATTGTTTGATTAATTACGCAGAAACTCTGCCCGACTGAATATATAATTCAATAAAGTTGGTAGAGGTTTAGATAGTTTCAATTTGTGTTGTGAAATTATCTCAGCTCATCTTGGCGTCAGGGACAATTCCATGTTATATTGGTCGTGTCTGGCGTTAAGTTTTTGAGCGTATTCAAGTTTTTCTAACTGTAATAGTAGAGTGTAAAGTAAACTTAAATTAAATATTGGACTATGGTGTTCTACCTCATCATGGTATGAGGAATGGTCAGCCCCGGGACCTAACTACGTGACTACATTAGGGGCTGGTCATCTCCGTCTTTCCCGATAGTTAGGACTTGGAATTTTGTGACGCTCCAAGGTTGATTTTACCCCTTAAATGTGGGATCAATAAGTCACCAGGGTGCATGGTTTTTGGAATACGGTCATCGGAGGCTCTCTAGGTCTTTGCAAACGCAAAGTTGCTCCTTGGCGGAACCGGTGAATCTGTATAGTACACCGATGACCGGACCTCAGACTCCATGTAAACTGTCTTGTACGTTAGGTGGATGTTCCGTTTCAGTCCCCAGGGGTGGATCCTTGTGTTAAAGGTACGCCCTAGGCTTCGGCCTGTTGAAACAGACTCCCGTAGGGTTGATAGGTAGTGGACTTCAGGATAGTTGGACTAGTCACCCATGTAGGCCTCAGCTAGTCTAGAAGAGTTTTGCACATTGGATAACCTATCTTCCAATAAACTCTGTGTCAGGTGGGGTTTTGAGTGCTTAGTTAAATACAGGACCCGCGAGTCCTTTGTTCAACTCTGGTATAGCTTTAGAATAGACTTAGGGAAACAAAGGTGTAGGAAATAGGGAGATCTCGTCGATCTAATATTTTCAAAGTATGAGAGATTATCAGATCAGCGAGACATAGGGCCAATTAGTAGGGATTTTACCTTTTCAGCTTGTTCCGGTAATAGCTTCATTGGAATCAGATCCAGTCAAATAAGGTGTTCAATGTAGATTATTGAATGATCTTGTTGGGTTTCAAAGTTTTAACTCATAATATTTCACATTAATGAATAATTGGTAATTTAAAGTCAATTGGATTATCTCTAGTGGAGTCTCTTGAATATAAAGGTAGAACTACCTAACAAGTGACTGACACTAATTTATTTTATAAATAAGTAAAAGATTTTGACTAAATGGGTATTATCCTATAAATAAAGTCAATGGAATTTTAGACCCTCTCTTTCAATTAGAGTCTATGGAGAAAGCTCTCACCTTTAATCAAAGTCAAATGTCAACTGACAGCCCACCTAATATTGGTCATTCATTAGTCTACGGTTTCAGGTTTTGGTAAAGCCTGATTCTGTTTTGTTTCTTATAATAATTAAGGAAATACTCGCGTTGCAAAGTAGTAATTTGTGATGGAATGTGGTTCAGTTTAGGTACTGGTGAATTGGACTGGTGTTACTAATCGAATCATGACAGACTGAAAATTTAGTCATTGAAAACCTGATAATAATTCAGTTGGCGAAAGAAGCCTGATTTTCTGTAAATACGTCTATTGAGCCTAGCAAATAGTAATGCAAAGCATAGTCATTACATCTCTACTGAACCTGGGAGATATGACAACCTTCGACATGGATTTTATTTACTAGAAAATTGTACATAAAGTTGTATGTTTCAAACTTATTGACGAAGTCTGTCAAAGGATTCTTTAGTCGATGCTTGACTTGGAAGCAGTACCTAAAATGACCTTCAATTCACATATACTTATAACAAATACATCTTTCCTCACATAACTAAATAGTATGTAGGTTCTATAAATCAAGGAAGATGTCATCTGGAGGCGTTCAACAGATTGTGGCGTTGCAGCTGTCTAGAGACTAATATTTCTATTTATTTACATTTAGGGTTCTCATTACCCTAGCTAAGGAAACCACTTAGTATATAATCATTAAAGTAGGATAGTTTTAAGTTTAGGAATACTTTATTTATTTATATACATATCTATTAGTACCTATTATTATTAATCATTTTATTTCAGACAATGTCCATACTTATTTTACTACACCAATATAAAATCAAATTAATATACAATCAATAAATAATTAAAAACAACAAAAATTCATAGAGGATCCGTAGGATTTTACAGATGTGAAGTCCTGTGGAACCTCGCAAGAAAACAACTGTCTGACTCCACACCAGACAGATTAGCACAGGGACCAAAGACAATCCGATATGACTGACTGCACACACATAGTTTAGGTAGAGACCTCTCGTCCCTTTAATTATAATAGTTCTTCCCCTGAAATGTGGTAGAGTGGTGCCCAGTCAAATAGGAATGAGCCACATAGTTCCAGGCGGAGTGCGGGGCCTGTGACCTAGCTACAAAGCTAGCCACTTGATTTCAGGGAATTATTTATATAAAAAGTAATTTCCCAAAAGTCCTAAGTAAAATTACACTGTATATCTTTAGGATTCAATCTTTTCTATACTGTCATAATAGTTACACAAAATACTCAAAATAATCTACACTTGCTCTGATTTCAAAATGATATAGAATTTAATTACTTCCTAGGTTATCTATTGTCAACAGAATACACATTTATTTATGTATTAAGAAATTTAGTTTTGAATGTCTTCAAAATAGGTTAAGATTTTGCAGCTCTATTGACTAGGTAGCATTACTTAGGTTGATTAAAGGTTAGGTAATTGAACAACATTGTATCGTAGAAGAAGGTAGTTCTAAGCTAGGTAACACCCAGCCTCTTTTCCAGGGTTACAGCGAGCACAACGAAGGGTTCCTAACTAAACGATCACTTGGCCATATTAATATACTACACCATTATAATTCTTTATATCATTCTATTCACATTATTATTATTAGTATCTTAGTTTAGGTTATTATTAACTATTAGTTAGTAAGTTATTAGGTAAGTTAGGGTTTCTTATTAAGGTTACGAAGAGTTTGAGGGTTGGCGAGTCACAAGAGCCCCCTTAGTAAAAAGCTATATTATGCGGCTACATTAGACGTGCAATCTTCTGTGCCATGTGTTCACAAATATGTCAGCCTTGTTTTTTATTTTTGTGAATGACGTGTAGAGTTTAGTAGATAATTTAGGTAGATATAGATCTAAATCACCTTATAGCCCTCGCGTGTTTAAATCGTTTTTCGAATCATGTTATTTATTTAGATAAAGGGATAAAAATTAGTCATAACAAAATTATTTTAACAATTTGAAGTCTTTCCAAAGTCAATTAACATTTTTATTTTTATTTAATGATAGGCTTGCTATTATTGCACTGCCATGCACCTCGCCTGATGTTAAACCAAAGACGATCATTGTATCAAGCGATGATGCGATCTAAGATGAAACACGCTTGCCTGAAGTGACCGATCCACTTGAAGACACCCAGACTTCAACTATCGGGTAGCGAATTCCACAGTGTAACTGTTCGCACAATAAAGGTGGAGTCAAAGCGCTTCGTATGGGTTTTCGGAATATCAACCATAAAACGGTGTCGCATTTTTATTCCCGCCCTGAGGCCCTACAGCTAGCTGTTTAAAGCAATCCAGTTTAGGTGATGAAAAATTTTACACGACCGCAAACCGTATCTGGGCGCGTTAAGGTTCACGTTCGCATGATTTTCCGAACTGCGAGGTTTTAACGTTAGTTTGAGACCGCGTAAGGCGTTGGCCGCCTGATAGATAAATGAAACAAACTAGGAGGGAATTATATCATGCAGATTTGATCCACGCACTTTTAAATGTATCCGATAAAAAACTGAGACTAACAACTTTACGCCGATGTTCAAAGCTAAGAACCTTACTTAGTCTATAGTTTCTAGCAAACAATTCGCTAATAATTTCCGAAAAAAAAATACGTTTGTATGAACAGTGTAACGTTAATAAATGCGGTCTGCCTAATGTGGTTGAAACTATAGTCGGAGTCTTCGACCACAATAAAATGAATGGACAGGCCCAGTAGAACCGCATTTTTGAAGATAACAAAATGAGCGTTGGCTTTCTTTTCATTTCAGTCGCTCTCTAGCCGTAGGAAGTGCAACACGTGTCTATTGTTATGTGATAACGAAACATCTGGCAAAAGTATGCATTCATATGCTTTCCCGAAGTGTAAATACACAAATAAAACCGGGATCTATTTTTTGTAACAAATTTACTGTACATTTTTATAATTAGATGTTGAAGTATAATTGTCCGACGGTTTTGACTCGTTTTTACTGAGCAATTTCAATGGTTAGGGCCCGTCTATTCATTTTGTGTTAGTCGAAGGTCGGAGTGATGAGTAATTTCCGTTAGGTAGTAGATCTGTGTTCCGTGTAATATAAATAAAAACTGTGACGTACGTTCTTGTGAATCATTTTTAAAAAAAAATTGTCTTATAAAAAGCAAATTCAAAAAACCACAAAACACAAAAAAAGAACAAAATAATATTTTACACGTGTTTTACACGGATTTTGAAATCGGGCGGGAACTATAATTATTATTTTTTGACTTTTTTCAAAAAATATGTTGTAGTTATTCCCACCCGACTTCAAAATTCGTGTAATAGTTATTTAAAACACATTTGCTCAATAAGTGCACTTACGATAACTGAATACATCTTTCGAAAGTTAAACATTACGGATCATACAACGGAGCGTGCTGTAATGAATTTGTCCGCACGCTCCGTTGTATAGCACCGTGCGTGTACGTTACGGTATTTTTTTAATTACCATTTTTGTTTTTTTCTCGCAAATGTGTTGTAAAACGTTGTATGGCACACGTGCGGATTGGTTTTTACAAACTCGTGACTATGGTAAGCCCTCGACTTCGTCTCGGGCTTACATTCGTCTACTCGTTTGTAATAACCAACTTACCGCACTTGTATCATAATAGTTATTTATGTTTTTCATAATAGTTGTTTATGTGTTTTTTGTTGTTGTTTTATGTTAGTTGTTTATGTTTATGAAAAACATAAATAACTATTATGATACAAGTGCGGAAAGTTGGTTATTACAAACGAGTAGACGAATGTAAGCCCGAGACGAAGTCGAGGGCTTACCATAGTCACGAGTTTGTAATAACCAATCCGCACGTGTGCCATACAACGTTTTACAACACATTTGCGAAAAAAAAACAAAAAATGGAAATTAAAAAAATACCGTTAAGCACACGCACGGTGCTATACAACTTGTATGATGCGTTTCATTACCGCACGCTCCGTTGTATGATCCGTAATGTTTAACTTTCGAACGATGTATACAGGCTTCGTAAGTGCACTTTTTGAGCAAATGTGTTGTAAAATATTATTTTCGTTGTTTTTAGTGGCATATTAACTTAGAATGTTTGTTTTGTTTTTTTAATCGTTTTTTTTTTTAAAGATACTTTTTTTTTTTTTTTTTGAAACTCCAATGATAGTTGGATACTTAAAACCTAAAACTCTGTTCGGGCGAATTCTAGTTTATTTATAGATACGATTTCACACCATGCATGAATACCTCCTTGTTTTGAATCGAACAAAAGACAAAATTAAAGTAGAACTTCCTTTTTGAGATCGGTTGTCTGTAATGACCTGATTTCCGAAAGTGCCTTAAGAATTAAGAAAATAAGGTTCTCGGGGAATTTTTGGAGACTGGTCGAAAATCAATTCATAATTTATGAGAAAAAAAAGAAGTGTCTTTTTTCTTCTTTCCTCTTGTGACGATTTTGGCGTAGCACGTATTGCGCATTTGCCAGTGTAAAATATTGAAATATTTTCAAGTCTTGATAAAATTATCGTCAAACGAGTCAGAGTCAAACAAAGTAAATTACGGCCAAGTCCAAGTCATGTCCTAGTAAAGTGGTGAAGACTACTGGAGGCTTCTATGAAAACATCACGAAAAGATTTATCAAATCCATAAGTCTGTTAGCACTTTAAGAAGTGTTATCTACACATTCTTAATTAATTTGTGTATGACACATTTCTAGTGTAATTCCGCTTCTACGTCGTTTCGAGTACAATAAGGATTTTGGGATAAGCTATTTTTTTTCTCTATTGATATGTGTGATGTTAATTTAAACCTACCCTGAAATAGAATATTAATTACTAATTGAGAAAAATTAACCTGACCTGAAACAAAAATTAATTAAATCTGTAACAAAAAATTCGTTATAAGAATTTGTACTAATGATATTAATTTAAAATAAAATTATTTGTCAAATTTAAATTATTATGCTATGACTATATAAATATTATTTAATTGAAATGTAAATGAAATAAACAATTATACCCGTTTCGTCAGTGCACGGTAAGTACCCTGTGGACACGTGTTTCGCCTCTTCACGAAGCATCCTCAAGACGCTCCAATGCTTTCCGAAACCTTGAGGTGAGTGTTTTGAAAGAGAGGAGCTACAACAAATGGGGCTTTTAGCGCAGAACGCGCAAACTTGTGTCTTCGTTGGGTTTTACTGAACCAGATTCAGTCTTATCTATGATTCTATACAATGTCTTATTAGTGTGGGTCGATTCGCCTGTTGCTAACAATACTATAAAAAGAACTTAGTAATTACAACTTACCTATAGATGGACCTACTATTATTAATTCTGTGGTCATACTTACTGCGGCCTAGTTTGTGAAGAGCGCTATCTTCTAATAGATAACTACATACTTACCCCCTTTGTTTTTTGATCCAGTCTTCTTTTCTATTTAGGAAGTGTCAAGTAATACCTAATAGAACGTACACCAAAGAGAAGTATAATAAGCAGGTATTTCAGGGATTAGTTTTTTAATTTCATGTTTTACTACCAACCTAACCTGAAACGAAAATTATTATACCTAGGTATAATTAATTACAGTTTAAAATTTAAACTGTAATTTAATTAACTTTGTTAATGATGCTAATTTAACCTAACCTTTAAACAAACATAAATTAACTATAAAAAAAACATACATTAAACCGAAACAAACTAGTCTGTTATTGGTATTTGTCAAGTGCCATGTTATTTGAAAAGGACTATAGGTACTTCCGAATTCCTGTAGGTTTTGTTGCTATCATACTAAAGATAAATGAAGGTAAAACGTAATTATACCTACACGGAAAAACAAATCTCTACTACGCACTGCTTGACCTAGCACATTACTTATCTGAATACAATAAATACCATAATCCAAGTATGATCTATTCAATTTGATAAGGGCTAAAACATATCGTAAAACCTTTAGTAGCAATTTAATCGCACATTGATAACGTCACTTTATCGAGCGAATTAAACGATAGTCTAAGAAAAATATATAAAACCAACTGTTACACCGCGTATATTATAGTTGGATCCAAGCACTTGGAAACAACCTGGAAATATGAAGTTTTTTCTACCACTTTTCGTCGTCATAGCAGGTAAAATTTAAAACTCTTCATACTAATTTTTTTATTCTAATTACTATCTAAAACTGTTATTAATATTGAGCTAGATGCTAGATGATAATGAAATGTTATGCTACTAGCGACACGCCCGCCTTCGCACGGGTGTAATTTACGTGCGAAACCGGGGCGGGTTGCTAGTTATATATATAAACCTGGCGAGAAAAATTACCTAACTGATGGTGAAAACCTCGTCAAAATCCGTTGCGTGGTTTAGGAGGAGTTAGCGGTTATACAGACAGAAAGACGCGGAAAGCGACTTTAATTCATACTATGTAGAGAAAGAGAAGAGATGTAGAGAAGAGAAAGAGAAGAGATATACCTATAATTCAAATTCAAATAAAATATCATAAAAAATACTACTCTAAAAGCCCCTCGGTGGACGGAAAAGTGGCCAGAATGCAGCATTTCCAAGCTGGATGGCAATGCCATAAAATAAAAACTATCAAAATAATTATCAATTTAAAAAACTGATTTCAAAATTAGTAAATACGCAATTTCGTTTACTTGGATGACAATTTTTTTCTAGTTATTTTGTTTTAAAAACCAAACTACTGAACTTGATGAAATTTCTATGGAACCAATCTGAAAGTAAAACCTTTTCTATGAAATTATTCTGATTTTACTTACTTTAGTGGGTGCACATTAAAGTGGTGGAGGGCTTTTATACACAAAAATTCACGTTTCACCTCATTACATAACTTTCTCAGATTCGAGCACGTCCACGAACATAATTTTGTAATAAATAATTATCCATCGAACATCCAGTACATAAGTGTAGGAAAATAATACAGTAAGGCGACATGTTGGCTCAAAAACCGAGCTTCAAAATGTAATAAAAGGCATTATCCTTAAAAAGAAAGGTTCTCGAATGGAGACCACGTACCGGTAAACGCAGCGTAGGATGTACACCCACAAGATGAACAGACAACCTAAAAGAAACCGCAGGGAAAAGCTGGATGCAGGCTGCTTCCAACCGGCCCTTTTGGTGATCGATGGGGAAGATATCCAGCAGTGGACGTCCTATGACTGAAATGATGATGATGATGATGATTATCCTTAAAATTACCATTTGAATTTTTGCCGTCAACGTGAAAAAGCTTGTCGCCTCATTCATATATTTTCCCTGGGCTCTTGGCCACAGCAATCAGCTCTATCACGGCGCGGCCTTAAATTACATTGACACAGCAAATTTAATATATGGTTAGTATAAATAAAATAAAAAGAATTTGAAAAAAAAAAACAAAAAAAAAAGACACCACTTTTTCATTACACCGGATTTTTTTGAGCCGACAACGCATTGGCACATTGTGCTATTGCAAATAGCAACTGTTTATGTTTTATACTCTATCTCATGTTCTCCAATAAAAAAGCTAAGTTCCTGAATGGTAGGTTTTTTAAATTAAATTAAGTATTCAGTAGGTATACTTACTAATTAAGAGTATATACAAAATGCGTTTTAACAAAACAAAAATTAATTTTGTTTTACCTGCTCGGTTTTTTTACCTGTTATTTAATTAACTTTGTTCCCAAATTCCTTCTTGTACTTAATGCAACGTTAAAGCTGAAATACACCAGAGATTCTGCAAAGAAAGTTTTATTTTTATTTTTTATAATAGATAGGCTTGCGCTATGTCCAGCAGTGGACGTCCTACGGCTGAAATGATGATGATGATGATGATGAGGCTTGCGCTTGGTCTACATCTCGCCTGATGAAGCGACGATGGGGTCTACGATGGAGCACGCTTGCCTAGAAGAAACCGATTCACTCTCGACTTGAAGACACCCAGATTGTAACGATGAACTTCCACAAGTAACGCCTGATTCAATCAACTGCGTGCTTAACTTTGTTTCAGTTTGTTCTGCGGGCGTCGTCGAAGACCCCACCAGGGGTTACAAGGAAGGTGATAGATTCTTCTACTTTCCGGGAGATGGTGACGGCCAACTCCACTTGGTTGACTCCCACGAGCCAGTTGATGAGGAGTTCATCAGAGATTACACCAGAAACCCTAATAACAATGCCTACTGGTTGTACACTAGGTTAGTTTTATTTAGTACCAGCTGCGCCCCGCGGTTTCACCCGCGTAGTGATGAAAAATTGTGATGATGATGACGCTGATGATGGTGATGAAAAGTAGCCTATGTCACTATCCGGCCCTTGAACTATATCCATGCAAAAATCAAATCGAACCGTTGCTCTGTTGCTGCGTGAAAGAGGATCAAACAAACCAACAAACTAACATACAAACACACTTTCGTATTTATAATATTAGTATGATTATGTACAAAAAAATAGAGAGCCTCCACTTCTATTCTTCACTCTACTTTTTTCTCTTCTACTTTACTCTACTTCTCGCTGACCAACCTATTAGTCATATTATAAGTAATTACTTAATCTTGAACAATTTTGTGTAAAACTTTGTGTATTTAAACCATCAAATTCATCTCAATTATTTCAGATACAACCCTACGGTAGCTCAAGTGCTTGTCCATGGCGACATGAACAGCGTTTACAACTCTAACTTCAATAACAACAAGGATACGGTATTCTTTGCCCACGGGTGGAACGGAAATGGGAACAACGACATGAACAAGCTGCTTAGAGATGGTACGTACCAATTTAATAAAAAAAATTGCTAGTTATGGATTAAGAGAATTCCGAGGGCAAAAAACTAATTTTAATAAAGGGTGCACTAAGCCGAAAGGAGTCCATAGTACCTATCATTATGTTTTTTTTTTTACTAATGATGTAACTCTAAAATCGCTACAAAAAACAGATGGTCCATAGAAAACGGTAATTCACGCTCGATCACGCATTGTTGTGTTTCCCACACAGAAAAAGTGTTTTTATTTATGCATATAGTGAATTTATCGGCTTTTGTTCCGGAGTTTTGTACTGCTCCTCAGTTGTACTACAGCATATCTTCCTTGTTATTGTGATCTGAGGGCGTGGTGGTATTTACCTGCTACAGAAGTGCCAATTTAAATTTAAGTAGCAACCATCGGCATGTTTTATTAAATTCTATATCGATGTAAACAACCTCAACAGAATAGGTACATTATTTGTTAATCTTTATAACTTTATTCATATTCCTCCAGCTTTCCTTGAAGATGGTGACGTGAACGTCATAGTTCTTGACTGGAGCCGCCTTGCTAACAGGGGCTACGTGACTGCGAAGGGGGGTACCGCTGCGGTGGGCCAAGGTCTCGGCCAGTTCGTCATGTGGCTTACCACCTTCGGCCTTCTATACCAGAAGATCCACCTCGTCGGATTCAGTCTTGGTGGCCACCTTGTTGCTAACGCTGGAAGGGCAACTAGCGGCAGAGTCGCTAGAGTAACGGGTATGACTTTTTTTTACATAATTTTCTTAGTAAACTGATTGGTCGAACTTGGACAAAATTATTAGATAATCGTGCCGATGGCGTTCAGAAGGCCTAAAGCAAAGGCCTAAGTTAAGCAGAGAGCAATTCCAGGCTGACAATGTTGATGGAGTTACTAACAAGGCATAACATTCAGTCATGCAAGTTCAACAAAAAAAAAACTGATATAAAAGCCATTTCCCTAGTGCCTTTCTTCTATAAAAGATTAATCACGTGGCTGTGCAAAAGTTAGCTCAAACCATCATATCTAATGTAGAGTAATTTCATTTCTACACTATGATACTTAAATCGCTCATTTATAAAGCGTAATTAAAGAGTCACGTCTAATGGCAAATAGAGAAGTAGTAGGCTAGAACGTCAATGATATTAGTATTAGTACCTGGGTATACCTTACCTTACCTTATGGTATTACCTTAGAATTAATATTAGTACCAAGCTTTGCTCGGTTTTTACAAGAAATAAAACTATAGAGGTAAGGTTAAAAATCATCTATTATTATAGATTAGATATATAACTAAGCATAGAAGGTACTTGCTTAGTATTGTTTTGACTTTGGACTTTTTCGTTACAGCTTTGGACCCAGCTGGTCCCCTATGGCTCTGGGACAGCGACCGCGTCCGTCCCTCTGATGCTGAATACGTTGAAGTAATCCATACCAACACCGCGTTCCTAGGCTACAGTGACCCCTTGGGAGACGCCGATTTCTACCCTAACGGAGGGTCAAGTATGCCTGGTTGCTGGCTTAACTCTTGCTCGCATGGCAGGGCATATGAATACATGGCTAGTTCGGTGAAGCATAACCATCTGCATGCCAATGAGTGCGGTACCTTGCGAGATGCTACAAGAGATCGGTGCAGCGGCTCTCTCCATCCTATGGGCAATAGCGACCTCAACAAGTCAAGGTATGATTATAATTATTTTTTGTATATCTATATTTTGGAGTTTCCTTTTAAAATACCGACATATTTACGTTCAAATTTGTTGTTTAACCTTACCTACCTACCGTTGATTAGCACCATTTAAAAACATGGATGTTGGGTGTAATCCAAAATTTACAAAAAAGTGTCTTCACTTTATCTTTCGTGCCTTATAAATATCTCATACTTTCAAACTGAATTTTAATGTAGTAATACGATAAAATAAAAATATATTAGTTTTTGTTAATAATTGTATAAGATTTTATTTATGACACGGGAATTTGTTCTAAAACAAAATCTGAAAGAATCTATCCATCTGGACTAAGAACGGTTCATTCTGGTGTGCCACAAGGCAGCATTATGGGTCCTCCTCTTTTTTTAGTTTATATAAATGATTTACCCAAAGCTACACAACATTCTGTAACTCTTTTTGCAGATGACAGTACTATTTTATTTACAGGAGACAAGAAAAACATTGCTAAACTAGAGAAAGATATTAATGGTTCTTTGACATCGGTTATTGATTGGTTAGACAATAATAATTTAAAAATTAATTTTATAAAAAACTATTATAATGAATTTTAGACAAAGACTTAGTCGACTACAAAAACAAAATCTTGACATTAATTATCGTAGACAAAAAATTTACGAAGTTGAAACAACAAAATTTCTAGGACTATACATAGATAATAAATTGACATGAAATCAACACATACACTTACTATCGAAGCGTGTCATCCAATTTTCATATGCCCTTTACAAACTCAGCAAAATTGCGAACCGAGAAACCTTACCTACGGCATATCATGGTTATGTAGCTTCTATATTGAGGTACGGAGTAATTTTTTGGGGTAACTCCACAGATAAGTTAGTTGCTTTTAAAGCACAAAAAAGATGTATAAGGGCTATATGTGGTTTGCGACGAAGACAATCTTGTAAGGAGTTCTTTTTAGAATTAAAATTAATGACACTACCATGTATTTATAGAAGCGAAGTCGCCCTTTTCGTGAAAAAAAATCAAGATCTTTTTCCAAAATTTTATCTCGGTAGTAGACGAGAAAATGAAGTACGATTTCCAATTGAATATTACGACTCAAATACTCTGTATCCGTGGTCATGAAAAATTTAACGAAAAACAACAAGGCATGGTCGCCATGGAGACACTTCTTTGTTTTTTGAAGTCTGTTACTCTGTGCTGTTACTCTATGTTTGCCAGTAGTAGATCTGTGATGTTTGCTGTTTAGTTGACAGCGTCGCTAGTGGAGAACAAAGTATGAAATTCACCGAGAAATAACTGTAGTTCCAATGTTGCCCACCTTAACAGCTAAGTTGGTGGCACTGTACAATGTTTACAATGTACATTAAATTTGTAGATATTTTTGTAGATTTTTCAAAAAGCACTGAATCAATGTCGATACAAAAATTATGGGACCACCTATGAGATATGACCTACCAACCAAAAAAAGAATCATCAAAAACAATTCTAAATTGGCGGAGTAATCGCGTAACAAACAGACAAAAAAAAACATCGGTTAAAAACGTGTGAAAACCACGTCAATTTCCATTTGATTTCCTATATAAGAGAATTAGTTGACGGCAGGCGGTAGAATTAATTGTTGTCTTGAAATGAAATTGCATACTATAAAAATTACGTATTTGTTATCGTTCGTATATTTGTAATTTACGTCGTAGCTTGCGCTGTGCTATTGGGGCTAAAAGTTTTAGATACGCATTATCAAATAGGAATTATTTAAAGGTTATTTATAATCGTTTGTACTCCCGAATCTGAATAAACTAGTTCAAGTTTGGCGTTATTTTGATAGCACGCTCTATACACATTACATTACACATGCTCTATACATTTAGATACATTTTATTAAATTTTTTTGCGATTTTAAAAATAAGTAAATTTATAACTAATTTAAATCCTATCCATCGTAACCACAATGTCTAATTTAGGTTGCAGCAAATGTAGACTAAATTGACAGATTACCTTAGTTTGATTTTAGTCTGTTATTAGTTCGGACACTTTTGAGTGCTTGGTACCTACCTATACAGGGTTACGCGGAAAGGTTGTACTAAGCCGAAAGAAATATGCTATGCTCATCATTATGAATAACTTTTACTATGGGACGAACCTTGAAATCGCGAAAAAAATATTACCTGTTCCATAAATTTTGTCGAGTACCTTAGAGTTACCGTTTTTTAAAGGGACAGCTGATTTATTTTCGCGATCAGAGTTGCTTCTACAGTGTAAGTTGTTCACAATTATGGGTATTATGGACCCGTTTCGGCTTAGTACGCTCTCTCCGCGTAACCCAGTACACTAATTTTTTGTCGACGGTAAAATAATTGTTCTTTTACCATCGACAAAAAATTAGTGTACTGGGTTACGCGGAGAGAGCGTACTAAGCCGAAAGGGGTCCATAATTATTTTTATATATATTACTTGGTACATACCTACGTAGGTTATAACAATACCTACATTGTTTTTTCCAGATCCGGCATCTTCAGGGTTAACACTGGACGAAATTACCCATTTTAGGCACTATGGAAAATTCTTCCCCTATTGTTGAAAGACCTTTAATTGTAGGCTAAATGAATTTGTAAATAAAACAGTGTCGTCAACAGTTTTTTTTATTCATACCCATTATTTTCAAAATTAGTTTTCAACTCCATACGAACCTGAAAATAAATTAAAATGTATTGTCAATATATTACCTACATATCTATACTAATATTATAAAGAGAAAAGATTTGATTGTTTGTTTGTTTGCATTGAATAGGCTCTGAAACTACTTAACCTATTTGAAAAATTATTTCACTGTTAGGAAGCTACACTATCCCCGGGTAACATAGGCTATATTAAATTTTAAAAAAAAATGGGATCCTTAATAAAACTCCAATAATGTAACACAAGGTGTAAAAAAATAAGATTTACAATTTTGACTTTGCGTGTTTGACAGTTCTAAGACAGGACAACGTCTGTCAGGTCAGCTAGTTTTAAATAAATATAATTTACAATCGATAGGTTATAAAGCAGAGATTTTCCTTATTAAAGTGATAATTTGTACGATAATAATATACATATAGGGCTTTCTTCGTGGACCCACTGCTATGACTGGTGGGACATCATGATATTAACTTTTTTTTATATACCACTTTTTTAACAGGCTTGTATGCAAAATTCAATCAGTTGGTATATAGGTAATAGGCATGATTCCTAATGTTTAATTATTACAAATAACCGGCTTAGCGATGAATATAAGTAAATACATTACACAAACTGAAAAATAATTTGAATTGGCTGATAAATCTCTGAGATATGAGTATTTAAAGTTTTAGGTGGGGATAGAGAGGGGATGTTCTATCCCTTTCTCGCAAAGCGTATGTTAGTATAGCATTTGTATGGCGCTCCTGAGCCGTGACGTCACGGCTCAGTATAGTGCGCTCTCTGTCTAGCATTAAATTAAATTAAATTAAAATGCTTATATATTATTTATTTTTGATTAAATTTTGTTTTTTCTATTTGTGTTTTGCTCTATTTATGATCAGCTTTTTTATGAGATAATAAAAAAATATTAGTCATCATGCCTATTCAACTGAAACTTACAGATTGTTTTTCTTTAATCCACTTCCTTACAAAAGGTGCAAACAATCTCTTGTCTCTGGTATCCTTTGGTCGAGTCAAGCTGAGGAGGCAAGCGATAATCACAGATACGCTACACCCGAAGCATGTGAACCAGAGGTATGAAATGCGGTAAAGGTAGGGAACTTTACTGAAAAGGCAAAATAATATAATTAGGATTTAACTATACTTCATTAGTACTTTTACGAAGCTTTAACTAACATAATCTACTCCTGGTTTGGTTAGGCCTAATAGTGTGGGTTACCTAAGCGTTTTCAATTCCAAAATTCGAAGTCTTTAAAAATTCCAGTTATTAATCACTTCTATACCCAATATTGTGGAGACCATGGGTTGTTGGAGGACTGAGGCCAAGAAGCTCATTTCGGAGTTAGGGCACAGGCTCAATGTAAAGTGTGGTGAATCCCGCTCCGGCTCGTTCCTGGTGCAAAGGTTGGCCATTGCCATCCAACGCGGTAACGCAGCGAGTGTTTTGGGTACCTTTGCGCCGGGAACGGTTAGGGGTAGGTTATTTGAATAGATGTTAGTTTAGTTATTGGTGAATACCAAATATTTTGGATTTATTTGACATATAAATATATTAAATATGTGTCAAAAAATGAAAATTTATAATAAGCAAATAAATTTAAAAAAAAAACAACTTCAATACCTATGTAACGTAGTTGCGTATCGTATGTACATTGTTTCGGGCTGGTGCCTTTATTAGCTAAACTAAATATCTATACTAATATTATAAAGAGAAAAGATTTGATTGTTTGTTTGTTTGTTTGCATTGAATAGGCTTAGAAACTACAGAAACGATTTGAAAAAATCTTTTACTGTTGGGAAGCTACACTATCCCCGGGTGACATAGGCTATAATATATATAAAAAATAGGGATCCTTACTAAAGCTCCAATAACCCAAGGTGTAAAAAAATAACACCCGTGCGAAGCCGGGGTGCGTTGCGAGTACTATAATATATAACTATATTACTTCCATTCGTTTCGTCGAATACAAGTATACATTGAAAATATTTAAAAGCCCCGGATAAAAGAGCTGGTTATCTTCAAACGACAGAATAAATTTTCGTGAATCACAGCTAAGAACACTCTCGATCAATGCACCTTTCAAACAAAAACAAACTAAATCAAAATCGTTTCAGCTGTTTGCAAGCTACATGCCACAGACAGTCACAGAGATACACACGTTAAACTTACAACACCCCTATTTTTGCGTCGGGGGTTAAACATTGCAATTTTTTTTACTATTAATTTACTTAATCTTTCTATTGAAAATATTAGGATAGCAAAATAATACAAAAAAATAATTACCTTTCGTGAAAAACAGTTTCTTTTGTTGTATAGTCGAAAATATACGTGCAGTTGTCTGTAGACCTTGGTTTCTCGAGAAATGTTAAATCGCCGTGAGCTTGGGCAAGTTGTGAAGACGCTGCCACCCACCAAGCTGACAGTAGCCCAGATATACCACCAGTCAGAGCGCTCTGAAAACATTGGTACTGACTGTTAAAGGGCAGCATAAACTATTTCTCGTCATCTACTTTATTGTTGCGAGCATCACAAAACCCAGCAGTGAGCGAACGAACCGTGGAGGCAAAGGTAGGGTTTGATATTATGCTCACCTGATATTAGTGACGAATAATGTAAACACACTTACGGCTTCCTTGCAAGCTCGAAACTGCGCAGTGCAGAAAATCACGCGAACGTGAACCTAAACGCCCCGAGATACGGTTTACGGTTGCGCAACTTTTTGCAATTACCTAATCGGAATTGCTTAAAACAGGTAGCCGTAAGGCCTCAGGTTGGAGACTGGCTTTTGGATGCTGCCGGATTACGCCATTAGATGCTAGCGACATACTAAGATAACTAAGAAGTTGTTGCATTTTTGTTTTACACGATACGATACGACGCAGTTGAAAGGTAGTCCTAAAACTTGGCACCTATCTATAGCTAAAGTCGCGGGAAAAAATATGGGTGAATGCCAACCCCATCAAGAAATAGGGCGCCGCGCCCGAAGTTCAATAAAATTACAACAATTTAAAACCAGGGTCCGGGTCTTTAAATTGTTGTTATAAAAAAAACCGGTCAAGTACGAGTAGGAATCCTCAGAGCGCGAGACCAAAAAAAAAACTAACTGAAGGTGAAATATTGATTGACAAACTTAAGTTCGTAGTTGACAATAAGGTTCTTCCATACATTCCAACTACAAAATGTAAGTTTGTATAGCAAAATAATTATTTTTAAATGATATAACTTCAAATTTATAACTTTCGGATTTATTCCTATATATGTGCTATGAGACCTTGCCTCTTACCAAATTTCATGATTCTAGGTCAACGGAAAGTACCCTATAGGTTTTGATTCCCCTGTGAAATCGCAAAATATACGACATAAACGTTCATATCTTTTGATTGCGTTGATTTACAACTGTTATTTTTATACAGCCGAAAGAAACCGTAGACCCAAGTATTTAGTATAAATTTCATCTTGATACCTTTACGCGTTCTTGAGAAAAAGGGTCTTGACAGACGGACAGACAGACAGACAGACGGACAGACGGACAACAAAGTGATCCTATAAGGGTTCCGTTTTTTCCTATTGAGGTACGGAACCCTAAAAAGCGCAAAAAATCCGTGCGGCTATATCACTCGAGTATTTCAACGTTTTCTTAGTTTGAAAAAATCACTGTCTGAGAATTTAACAAAATCAATTGGGTTATTATCTTCAGAATAACACTACAAATATTATCATGGAAACGAAATAATATTCGTGTAGATTTATGTGAATATTATAAAGCAATTTTCGTTGATATTTTAAGAATGGCGGAGGAGATTATTCCGATTATTTTTCTATCTCCACTGCCATCCTATAAAATAAATAAAAAATGCTTTATACTATTTGCAATTTTATTCTAAAGGTTCATAGATAAAGGTCGTCTCCAGTGCAATTAAGTTTATATAGAAAACATATATAAGCAATTACCGTGGAATCAATAAATGGCAAGAATACTCCCATAAGAAAAATTCCAGTAAGTGGTCCCATTGAAGCTGAAGACAAGCTCATTGTCAATTGCAATACAGATCCAAGTTTTTCTACGACAAACACCAGAGCTAAAAATTAAGTAAACTTTATTATTGAAGCAATACAGATAAACTTCAACCAAAATAAAATGAATGGACAGGCCCAGTAGAAGCGCATTTTTGAAGATAACAAAATGAGCGCCGGCTCTCATTTCGTTTCAGTCGGTCTCTAGCCGTAGGAAGTGCAACACGTGTCTATTGTTACGCGGTAACGAAACATCTGACAAAATTATGCATTCATATGCTTTCCCTAAGTGTAATAAAACCAGGATCTTTTTTTGTAACAAATATACTGTACATTTTTATAATTAGGTGTTGAAGTATATGTCTGACGGTTTTGACTCGTTTTTACTGAGCAATTTCAATGGTTAGGGCCCGTCCATTTATTTTATTTTAGTCGAAGGAGATAAATGGCTACGTAAATACATAATTAAGCATTCTTATTACCCATCGAAATAACACCCAATATGACGACTACAGCACGGATAAGTATTTGAGTTTGTCTGTGAGAGGGCTCCTTGAAAAAAGGCTTCCAAAAATCTTCTAAAACTACGGCTGCCATTGAATTCAGTCCAGTTGAAAGTGAACTGAAACATAAAGAAGTCCGCGGTAATGGAAATATTTTGTAGACTAACAAATTCGAAAAACTTTGCAGCCGCTCCAAGAAACGTTTAAAACGGTACAAAATAGCGAAACAGCTGGGCACCTGTATGTAATAATTCATACAAATACCCATTTAGAAAAGATCTGAGAATAAGATTGACGTTAGCAAATGCTGTTGGACACATGTCATATCAGACGGTTATAGATGGATCTGCCAAGCTAAACCTGCGCGCCCTTCCATAACATCCATTGCATTGAAGGTCTAGGAAGTTTTAAGGAGGAAGATCTCACTGAGATATCAAAGAAAATGTTTGACTCACCTAAGAGCAGCACTAAATACACCAGCAACAAAAATGCCAGTCATCCCGTTCCAACTAGCCAGCACGTCCATTACTAGCAGCGGTAGTATTTGGTCTTTAGCCAAGGCTAGGTTCGAAGTCAAAGGATCACAGTCGTGGTATCTGGCATACGCTACCATCCCGCTATATCCACAGATGAACACTATAAATATGACTCCGCAGAGGAAACCCCACATGGCCCTGAAAATTATATATATTAGGTATTTTATATATAGGCAGGACCAAACCCAAGCAGAGCCTGAGCCTTGCAGCCCAACAAGATGGATAGACCAAGTGTGAAAGATGAAAATCTCTGACGCAAAATATCTGCCTGATGACTTTCAGAGATGGAAACAAATTTATCGTCATCTACTCAGGGTTAGGAGCATCACAAAGGCCAGCAGTGAGTGAACGAACCGAGGAAGGATAGGTGGGGTATGAACATAGCACACATGATGTCAATAATGGTATATTTGAATAATGTAAAATTGTAAACATTCCTAAATTGGGGATTGGCTCTTATGATGCTGCCGGAACACGTCATTGGATACTAGCAACATACTAAGAGGAAGCTGTATTTTTGTGTTTTAGACACAAAAGTCTGTCGTGCTTATTTAGTTAATATAGTTTAATGTATTTTTCTCCTCTGGTACATATTTATTTCAATACATTTTTCGTTCCTGCTGTCATTATTGTTATAATTATTATATACTCCGTCTTGTTATGTATTCATTCCTGTTCCTTTTCTATATTATTAAAGTACTGTAAATTAAGTATACGTATTTTGTGTCCTACCTTATTCTATTTGTTTATATTGCATATACTTAGGTAAAAACATCTTTTAATATAAATTTGTGTTAACTGTAAGCTCAGGGGTTTGTCTGGAAACCGGCGCTGATAGTTCTTTACTTTATTAATAACTTTATTAATAGCATTAATGCCGAGACGGACCCATTCGACACTAATTGTATTCTTTAGATATACGTTTTTGTAAAGATGTCGAATAAATTTATTTTCTTTCCTTCCTTTCTTTCTTTCATAGAAAGAAACGTGAAACAGTGCCTATTTTTAATATTTTTCAGTTATGTATATTCTAACTAGCTACGTCTCGCGGTTTCACCGCCTCGGATTACTCCTTATATCATCAGCTATCTGCCAGTGAAATTCCCGTCAAAATTGGTCCAGGGCGTTTTGCATTTCATAGGGAATATTTACATACACACATCGCCTTTTATATATTTATAAGAAGAAGATCCACCATGCTGGCTCAGTGCATGTTGGTGAATGTCATTATGTCTTTGAACTTTTGAGGTTCTTGGACATACTGGTTGCCTCACGATGTTTTCCTTCACTGATTTTGAGCGATGGCGAAACTGCACCTAATTTACTAAATAAATTACTGGTGCAGGACTGAGGATTGAACCGGATGCCGTCAGATTGTAAAGCGCACATGCTACTGCCTGGCCGCCATCGCTGATATTCTAACCTTGGTACTATACCTACACATAGGAAGTGCCTACTTTTAATTGTTCATTTAAACATTATTATAATTATTCTAGTTAACTACAGATTCAAGATAATGTGTGAATTTGTTTTATGTGCTTTGCATATTTAGAGACTATATACATTATATCAACTCAAATTAATTTTACAGTCAGCCGATTCGGTTGCGGTGAGGCAAAAATTCTACAGTATTATAATAACAGTATATTTTAGTTTGAAAAATGTTTGTGAAACATTTGATGTGTCTAATATTTACTGTATTTATTAATTACTCTGACGTTCATGGTGTAAGTTTACCTACTTTTATTTAATTGACCTGATAAAATTAGGATTTAGCATCTGAGAGTTAAGGGCCCTCACAGACGGTGAGGCGCGGGACGACGCGATTCGGCTCACTTTGTCATGCCTAAGAATGCCGACGGATGCCGAATGATCCTGTGACATCCCCGCTCACAGATCATATGTGTATGTATGTGTATGTGTATATGTGCGTGTGATCTATAGATGGTGAGTCACGGGATGGCACGGCACGGCACGCTTCGGCATTCTGAAGAATGGCGAACGATCCTGTGGCATCCCACGTGACGAAAGCTAGATTCAACCTTCTTTAAATTACTTAGCACTTACATTCCTTTAACGACTCTCACGTGATGAAGCGGCGTGCAGCGGCATCCCGTGAAATGTCGCGACGTGCCTAAGCATCCCTGGGAATGACAAGACGTGCCGCGGCATTCCGCGGCATCACGTGAGACGTTTCGACCTATTCGTGTCGAAATAAATGTCAGTACTTAATTCATTGAAATAAGAATAAATCATTTGTCAACGAAAAAATCATTTGCCGTGCGTGCCGTAAAGTCACTCGAGAGAGTTTTTTTTTTTGGAATCAGTACCCAAAATTTAAAAACGGGACCCTATTACTAAGCCTACGATGTCTGTCTGTCTGTCTGCTTGTCTGTCCGTCCTACCTACAGTTGTATCTTTCAAACCGTAATAGATAGCTAACTAAAATTTTCACAGAATATGTAATTTTACGGCGGATTAACTAAGAAATAATAAACAGGTAAAAAGTTAAAACGAAAGGGGCACAACAAACGTATTTTTAACGTATTTTTGTATTAGCTCTAATGTCAAAACAGTAATACGTACAAGCGTCAAATTTGCTATGATTATAAACACACTTTAAAGTATAACAACAAATAATAAATAATGGCCAAGTGCGAGTTGGTGACAAGTATCTGTTCATTACCAAGTTATAACTGGTAATTTCGTTATTGAGTTCTGTGTTGACACAGAACCCTCAGTGCGTGAGCCCGACTCGCACTTGGCCGGTTTATTTGTTTATAATATTTATTATTAGTTTTATAATAACTAGTACATTATCGATTGTTGTTGTTTTTAGCGAGTCGTAACCATACCTGACGCCAAAGTAAATGAACATATCAGAAACACCTTTGCCAAGTGCGCTTCAAAAACTGAAAACCTCACAGAAGTGTTCAATCTTTTACGTGAAGGAAATTACAGAGACGATGATGATTTTAAACAACTTGTGTTTTGTGTTTACAAAGCTAATGGACTTATCTATGATGACGGAAGGATTAATATCGAAGCGCATGGTCTTATAATCAACGACGAAGAATATTTTCAAGCTCTTAGAGACTGTAATAAGATTGGAGTCACTGCTGAGGAAACTAACTGGATGTCCTTTAAATGCTTCCAAGACACAACGCCTGTGTATTTACAATTATAGGTAATAGTAGGATAATAGGGTAATAGGGGTAGTAGATAATAGTATGTAGGGTAGGGTGGTGGTAGGGTAGGTGGGGTATAGGATGATTATTAAAGTTTGTGTAATCATCTAACTGTAGTGAACAAACGTGATAGTTCAAAACAGTAGTAACTTAGTTGTATTGCTTTTATAGGAGAGCCTCAATACAATTGTATCAGTACCAGTAAATAGAAAATTTTATCAAAAATAACACAAAACTGTTAACAAAAATAAATATCTGATCTAATAAACCGCTTCTTACCAGCAGGCATCGTTCCCAAAATGCTGGTAGAAATGTCCCTATACTTAGCTCGTACTAATATGTATTATGTGGTTAAGTTTAACCTAGAGTGCTTAAGCATTAGAAGCGAACTTTGGTTGTAATGTACTATTAAGGTATTATTACTGTTAGTAGTAATATTTTTTCTGAAATTTAGCATGTTATGTCATGATGATACAATAGTAGGTGCCTGAGAGCATGTTAGCATCATGAAGGCTTAGTATAACTAAGAAGACGATATATTGTCCTACCTTTTAGATTGTTTGAGGTCAGGTAAAGCCAAGAACCTCTGCATCATCGACTGATTGACAGCAATGTTTCCAATCCAGTAGAAAGTAGATCCAATTGACACTGACCACATAGTGTGTCTTTCTGTAAGGTCTAACTTAAAACTGAAAAAAATTATGTATGTATAAGTACCTACTGTACCCATCAATAAGGAAGAATTTGAATGATAATTATTACAGGTACTATATTTTAAGATTTTGAACATGGTAACATCTTAAATAAATAAAATATACTGACGAAGGAAATTCTATTCGTCCACTGTCCCAATTCTTCTTCATGACCTCTTGGAAACCGCCAACCATCAGGGTACCCTGGACAATTACTAGAATCATGGCACCAATCATAATAATGGTTTGAAACACATCCGTCCACACAACCGCTTTCAGACCACCCTGCAAAATTTCAAGAACTTTGTTAATAATACATCTCATATTTTTTTATAAACTATTTTTTTGGGAGCTTTAGTCGCTATGCGATTATGCTAGCCCCGTTATACAAAGCAACTTCTACAATCAAAAGGGACTAGAGTTTCTACGCTGATCTAATACGACCGAGACCATGCTAAGGTCCTCGTCACCTCACACGTGGGTTCGGCCAGGATACCTTGTAACATGCCACCATCCCAAGGGTTTACGCCGTACTCATGCAACATATATTTACTTGCTCCTCTCTCAACTCGCTTCGTTCGCACTCAACGGGAAGATGGGAAACATCTTCTAGAGTACCGCGGAGTGAACAGGCGGGATATTAATAATATCAAAATGAATCATATGTTGGTAAATTAACAAAAAAAATGATGTTCAAAACAAAAGAAGTCACATAAAAATAACTAACATAAAACTTACCAAAGTGGTATAAAATATACAAACAATACAGACTATTGGTGTTACTATGTGGATGTTAACGCCGGTCACTAAAACAAAACAAAAAACTATTAGAATATGATTAGAATACACAAAGCTGATAACAGCATGAGAAGAATAAAACAAACACTAACCTTGATTAAATGCTAAAGCTGGTACGTAAACAACTATTGGTAACCATGCTGTCTGTAAAGAAAATTATAAAGTTACTACAAAAAAATTGCAGATAACAAACAGATAACCTTTGCATTAAATATTATCTTACCAAATAGACACTAAATATCACTGAACCAAAAACTCTCAAGCGTTTATCATAACGCATTTCCAAGTACTGAAAAATAAATTGACATTTTGTTAGCAGAACTACTTAATTACTTGAAATCAATAAAAATAATTAAATATTACCTAATATACTTACCTCATAGGCAGATGTCAACTGGAGATCATGTAAAACGGGTAGAAATGTATAAGATACAATCACAGACATCATTAAAGTTCCTATTAGGAAGAACATATAGCCTGTACCATAAATGTACAGCTCAGTTGGAGTTCCCAAAAGAGATATGCCTGAAATAAAACTGAAAAAGAATATGCAACATAATGTAACTTAACTCAAACTTACGTTTCATGGAACAGATGCTACAAGTAACAAATTCAGTAACTATAAATCACATAAGAAATATTTTAAATTGCAAAAAACTACTCACCTGGCTACTAAAGAAAATATCACAGGCATTAGCCTCATATTACGCCCTCCCATAAGATAATCTTGGGCGGATTTTTGCTTCTTCACAAAACCGAAATATACACCTATCCCTCCACAAATTGTTAGCATTAATACAAATAGCACGTAATCCAGTACTGAGAAATGCTGCATAGAAGCCCTTACTTCCGTCACAAGCAATGTTTTTTGATCCATTTTGAGGATTGTTTTGTCTATATTCTTTATAAATAATGATTGTACGATTAGAACATATTTAGGTTTTCTGATTTAAGTTTGAGTTGTCAGATATTTTATCTTTGTCAAAAAATATTGCACATTGCTCAGGTATCACTTATTTTACATCACATTCTCATAATTTCTTAATTGCGCTTGAGCTTAAGCTAATCACTCATTTAGTTTCTGAAGCAATCCTGGAGAATTCAATTTAATTTCACAAAACCATTGGCGTTTATTTTTACACTTACAACGCAATTCACACATCAAGTAGCAACTGCTGAATGAGCCTGAATTGATACAGAGTAATCTTTCTATTACCATCCGCGATTTTCTTGTCCACATGGACTTGGGCTATTTCTGTCCAAGAATTGTCTACTTCCTCTGGAAGAGTAGATATACCTAATAGCTCGATCATCGTTTGGTTAATTGTGACGGTCATGTTTAAGACATCAAATCTTCACCAAATTGCAACAATACTAGAACACTAGGTAACTTAATCTGTGTTAGGATATTACAGTAGTACCTAGTAAATTGCGGTCATTTAAATTATATACTAAGTGAAATATTTTGTAAAAAAATCTTCTTGTTGTTTCAGCAATGACTAAAGGTTAGCAAAAAAACCGTTTACTAAAAAGGATTTTATTAAATAAAAAGCTCATTAGCACTGTATCGTAATCATTTTTGATCTAAGCTCGTAATTATAAAAAATCAACTGATGTCTTCACAGTCATCTATCGGTTTTAAGTTCAGTGAGTTAATATGGCAGGATTCCTGCATAACAAAAAAGATATGTTTTAATGGGTAAGAAAGTTACAAGACGAGCTTAAAGCTTCTGCAGTTATTGTAATTCAATATCATCATCAAACATTACTTTTTTTTGTCCACTGTCGGATGTAGATATCTCTTAATTCTTTTAGACAATGTCACATGGTACGATTTCCTTCTCTAAATTCATTTAATTTTGTCTATTTTATTTTTATTATGACTCTCGTTATTCTACTTAGAGATTTACACAACATAGGTACCTTATTATATCCATAAGCGTTTATAAAAGCTTCGTCAGTCGGATGTGGAGGTTCTTTAAAGAACCTTCTCAATTGGGGAGCCAATAATTTTGGAGAGGGCAGTATGTGTGTGTGCATACGCCGTAGTATACACGCTATAAGTGTGCCCACAAACATAGTCACAAATGTTCCGCACAGTGTGTACCACATATATGACACTCGCAGAAGAGGGTTCACTTCAGAACTGAAATATAAATTAGGGAAAAGCCTAACGTCTATTATGAAGCTTTCATTGGTTTGAATTTCAATTTCTCATAAAATATCAGTCAAAAGTTGAAAAGTGGCGCCCAATACGCCTTCATAAATTGTTATTAAATTACGGCATAGATTTTTATAGTTTTTTCAGTAGATGATAATTTAAAAAGGGTAAGATTAAATAAACAGTAAAACACAACCAGTAATGGTGAGTATACAAATTAGAAACTCTGAAATATTTACCTCAATATATCTAAATTTCCCTTAGGTTCAGCTAGAGTAAAGTTGTATTGGCATCCTTCTACAGTCAAAGGTTTGTGAGGATGCGTTATTTCACCTCGGGCTATGGCTAATTGAGCTGTGAGACACCACCATGACATTATTGCTAGTCCACTTATTCCACCGAAAAGGGCGCTCTGAAAATTAACAATAAGTATGATACAAAATTGCAAGAGTAAAACAAAATATACAAAAACTTTCAGTATACTGAGCGGCCTTATCGCATAAATTTTTAGTTCATTCAAAACAACCTTTGAATGGACAAACCTTAAGGAACAATAAATGGAGTACACCTTGGGTAAAGTAGAATAGAAATGGTATTTACAGTAATCACAAGATTTTATCAAAACAACACTTGGAAGCCAGTTTCCAATCCAGATTAAACCACACCTTCACCTAGCACCAGATGAGCAGCATCAGAGCATTTAGCCTGTTGGTCATAAAAAATAAACATGAGGAACTTACCGTTGAATCTACCCACGGTGCCAATATGCCTAATGAAAACACACCAAGCTGGGGACCCATTGTCATCGACTCTAACGTCATTGTTAGCTGCAATATCGTGCCCATTTTCTCTACTATAAACACCAATCCTAAAATATAAAACACACCCTCATAATTATATTGATGAAAAAAAAAACGAATTCAAACACCAATGGTCCGGAAACATGTCCTTGAGATACCCTCCTACTAATTATTATTTGATATAATCATAGCAAGTTTAGTTTAAAATGATAACTTTATTTCATCATTATTTTTGACAAAAAAGGCAGTGAACGTCATGGTAATCTCTTAAAATTCTTGCCACGATCTCAATATATAATGTAAAAACAATTGAAACGCTTAAGATAGATCAATCAAGAAGAGAATTTCGTGTATTAGCTTTACAATATTTACCTACACAAAGGGTTCCTAGTAGAATGACGACACTTCTCATGAGCCAAGCAGCACCTCTATCAGATAGCTCTTTTTTGAAAAATGGCTTGTAGAAGTCTTCTAGTACTACAGCTGACATGGAGTTCAAACTCGTTGATAGAGAACTGAAATTAAAAACATTAATAATGTGTTATATCCAGTTATGACAGTTAAGTAATATTTGTTTGGTAATCTCTTAAAACAAAACAAAAACAACTATCATGTCAACTATGGAGAGATAATATGCGTAAGTCAGCAATGATTTCAAAAGAATCCACACATCATAAAATTTCATTCCATTCATGATCCATTTTGGTAAGCCCACAGAATGTCTGGGCATACATATAAAAACCAGGAATCTACCAATATTAATGAGAAAGAAATAATCGCAAATGACTAGACGGTTAGTTACGTACAAAAATTAACTTGCCTTAACGCCGCACTGAAAACTCCAGCTATAAAGACACCTGGCAATCCAGGTATGTCTCCTAGAACGTCCATCACCAAAAGGGGTAGTAATTGATCTTTTGCTTTGGCCAACTAAAAAAAACTAATAAAATTAAAAAAAACATAAATGAGACCTAATGAGACCATACGATACTAAGGAATCTTAGACATAGACTAATTACGACCATTGCTTTTACCTTAGTTTGTAGTGGATCACAGTCATGAAATCGAGCATAGATTAGAAGTCCACAATATAGGCAGAAACAGTATAATGCTGATATTCCAACACAAAATAGGAAAACTGCCCTGGAAAAAGTTACAAAATTGAAAAACATTTTGACTGGATTTTATACCGTGTATTTACTATATTTTACATTATTTTAATGCCTGACGTTTAGAACATCATGCAGTATTCATGGTCACAGGCAGTGGCGTGGCGTAGCTATCGGAGGACAAGGTGGTGCCGTGTATTGGGGCCCTCAAGCTCAGACTCGAACCCTGACCAGTAAACCTCAAACAGAACTTGCTAAAATTTCTCCCACCTTACACATACATGTAACCTAATACTTTGCTTTGCACCTTTAAAGTATTCATATAAATTTATATTTATTACTTGATAGAACCAGTATAATACGGCCCCAATTTTTTTTTTTTTGCCCCATGGCCTTTGGTTACTTAGCTACGCCACTGGTCACAGGTAGACCTAGATATCAATAGCCTTGCGTATAGCATCCTTTGTATATACCGGTTCGCCTTGACGAGAATTTGAGGATTATCAAAACGAATCCTTAACCGGTAGTTACGTTATTTGTAGATCATTGTGGCCATGACATGAGTCCAATTATGGATTAGGCAAGTGACCGTTTTACGGGAAGGAGCCTGTACTTGTGGCGAGTAGTGTGCTGCTGGGATTATTGTTTATCCTTACCATTTAGCCCCCTTCAAAGTAGGCAGAGCCAGGTATCGCTGCATCATAGTCTGGTTGACTGCATTCGCTTGTAACCAGTA
This sequence comes from Agriopis aurantiaria, assembly GCA_914767915.1. NCBI lineage: Eukaryota > Metazoa > Arthropoda > Insecta > Lepidoptera > Geometridae > Agriopis > Agriopis aurantiaria. Next base: position 6,359,354 of record OU611983.1, on the reverse strand, counting down.
TATCAGTCCACCAATACCTAGACTCCACATAGTATGTCTCGTCAAAGGGCTTGGGTCCCAGCTGAAATTCAACGTTGATTATTTTAGTAGGTAAGTACATTATTTTAAGTCCATTGTTTTGTATTGGGGGCAATAACTTACAAGTAGACAAGTTGAAAGTTGTGTTCTGATCAATTGTAAGAAAATAATTACTAACCGAAAAAAGCGATTACAACTCTTTTTGTACCCAACATCATAACAACAGTAAAATCATACTAATATTATAAATGCGAAAGTGTGTTTGTTTGTTGGTTCGTTTGTTCCTCTTTCACGCTGCAACGGAGCAACGGATCAACCTGATTTTTTGCATGGGTATAGTTCAAGAGCCAGAGAGTGACATAGGCTAACTAACATAGGCGGAGCGCAGCTAGTAAAATATAATTCGAATTTTGGCAACACAATAACACGTCGATTGAAAGTCGTTTATTTTTACGCTTTCAAATTTGGCGTGCGTTTGATTCGAGTCACATCATTCCTTATGACAGAATCTATCCATAATAATGTTATTTAGGAGCGAAATACTGACTGACTGCCTGACAAAATCTCGTAACTACTTGACCTACAACAAAGCTGAAATTTGGCAGGTAGATTCCTTATGGGCTGTGACTTCTATATACACCCTTTAAGGAGCCACACTCAGAGACGTTACTTAAGCTAAAAAATACTTGAAATTGCTCTGGCTCGTTTTCATGTGTGACAATTTCCGTCAACGAGAAGTTGACAGAGCAATTTTAAGTATTCCTTAGCTTAAGTAACGTCTCTGAGTGCGATTGTTAGTCCTTACGCCGTACGCCGCCTTTACGAAAGAACCGAATCAATGCAAAGGGGAGTTGTAAGTTTATATGAAAATCAACGCGAACGAAGTCGCGATTAACAGCTAGTTAGCTACGCATATAGACTGTACTAAACCGAAAGGATGTCACTGTACTCATCATTATGAACAACTTTTACTATAGGTACAATGACGAATATAATTTCTACCTACTTACCTACATAAGGACACATACCTATAACAGGATTTCACTGCATACAGTAGGTACATTATTAATAGAAGCTAGGCATAGTTATCAAAAGGAAATTATTAGGTACCTACGCCTTTTCTTAGACTCGAGCAGAGTAGGATGCAACATAAATAGGATGTTTAAAATATGAATCCACCTACACAATTTAATTTATGGCCATGTTAACAACAATGTCCTCTTTGCCTTGGCTATAATGAGATTCTATGCCCTTTATATCCCGTAATAGACAAATAGCTAGCGAGAACTTACTTCGGTGCTTCAATTCTTCCACTGTCCATATTCCTCTGCCATACAACGCTAAAGCCACCCACATCCATGGTTCCCTTTACCGCGACCAAAGCCATGGCTCCGAACATAGCAGTTATTTGTATCACGTCTGTCCATACCACTGCTTGGAGACCACCCTGTTGATATGAAAATAAAACTCAAATTCCAAAATACATTGTAACATTAATTGTATTCACAAAATGTTTAAACAAATTGTAATACTAGTATAGTTTTTAAATTTATTTTTATAGTTTTATAGTGAAAGTATATTTTTTTTTGTTATACTAGAAATGAGATTCAGCCGCATTATTTTTAGACAGTATTATTTATATTTTGAAGTGTTGTTCTACACTTGATACAATTCGAAAATTTGACGACCGGCACGATTCAAAGATTAAAACCTGCGCTCTTTACATTCTGATAGCACCAGGTTTGATTCTCAGCCCTGCCAATATTTAATACCATAAATTATGTGCAGTTTCGATGCCATCGCTTAAACACGGCAAAGGAAAACATCGTGAGAAAACCGGTACGTCCAAGAACCTCAAAATAAATATAATAATAAATAAATATTCGGGACATTTTTACACACACGGTCATCTGACCCCAAACTAAGCAAAGCTTGTGATATGGCTGCCAGAGACTGATATACATACATATATAGTTTTAAATACATACTTAAATAGATATTAACAACCAGATATAGAACAAACACAAATGTTCATCACATAAATGTTTGTCCTAGGTGGGAATCGAACCCACAGTTCGAACCAAAAGTTCAAAGACAATATGACATTGGCCAACATTCTCTGGGCCAGCATGGTGGAATAGGTTAGAGCTCATGTCCATCCTCTCTCTCTCTATGAGAGAAGGCCTGTGGCCCAGTATTGGGAACATGGTAGACTGATAATGATGACGATGTATATACCATCAGTTTTACTTACAGCACTTGTATAGAAAATGCAGACTATGCACACTATTGGCGTTATTATGTGAATATTGACTCCAGTCACTGAAACATGAAAAATGTTTTAAAGTCTCATGACGATTCTTACAATTATATGACTATTAACCATCGAGATGCAATACATATTATAGAGTCACAATCGTGCCAAAAAAATATCCGAACCAAAACTCGGCGCACGCCAAAAAGTCGCAGACTTTTTGGTTAGTTACAAGGTAACCGCGATCCGATTACAACGCTGCGCGATGCCAGACCTACGATGACATAGCGGACATCTAAATTGGAGTAAATTTGGCATTGTGAAGTATATGTTAGAGCTATTTGCAAACTGAAACAAAGGAACAGTAGTAAACATTACTTTAAAAGTTTAAAAATTCTCACCACTCCCTGTCTTTATATTTACGAGTGCGTAATGTTTGTACGAAATAAATTAAACTTATTTAAACATAAAATCTTAAAATCATAAAATCTTCTTAAATCAACGCGTAATAAGCACAAAATTAATATTCCTATGAGAAATACAGCATTACTCTCTAATAGCACACTATGTATGGCTCCAATGATCTATAATCACTTGCCAAAAGAATTAATTAAAACAAGTGAAACGCTTATTTTCAAGCATGAATTAAAATGCTTGTTATTGGACAAGGCATATTACACCATAAATTAGTATTTGACTGATAAATTTTAATGTAAATTTTTATACATAACTGTCCTTAATTATATTTTTTTACAATAAATATATAAAAATAAGCTACAATTATTATTATTATGATTTGACATTATTTTTTTGTATTCATTATGACATTTAATTTTATGATCTGATAATTTTATCTTGTGTACAATATTAACAAACAAGTCTGACCGTGAATAGCTTTGTATAATGACTTGTAACTTGTGACATTTGCTTAGTAATCGCAATCGTAATTGCTTGTAATCTAAGTTTGTAAAACTGTGGTAGGGTAGTGCCAAATAGGTAATAATTGTAACAAATTTTAATGATCTCTTCATCTAATTCTGAGTTAGTATTTTAAGTGAGATTGTTTGATTGATTTATTTAAATGTAAATTCGTTTCCATAGTATGTAAGTGCCAAATTTGCATGCCGAAAGGTAGTATAATGGCGAACCATTCTTTCTACACGACACCTGTAACTTTTGTAAACCCATTATACGCAAAAAAATACTACTAATAAACTAATATAATTGATACAATGTATGTATCAATTATATACAATGACGCTCAAACGTTTTTTTTAACGTTTTCACTGGAAGATTGTGATTCTATAGGAATTGTATCTCGATGCCACAATTGGATAATGAATATAGGTACCTAACATCTAAGTATGTTGAATTTGAAATTACCATCTTACCTTGGTTGAAAGCTAGTGCAGGGACGTAAATTACGATAGGTAGCCATCCTATCTGAAAAAGGCAGTTTTCAGCGTATTTTAAGCATCTTTCATACAGACGCAGGTTGATGTCTTCTAAGCAAAAATGTATCTGAATTTAATTCTCGACTTTATTTAATTATCACAAAAGTTTTATAATAAGCAAATAGGTATGTACATTTCCAATGTTTGCACAGTGCCTACTGTCAAAATACGCAACATGCGGAAGAATAAGGCTTAAAAGTTTTAAGACGGTTGAAATAAAGGCTAGATTGAACGTGTTATTGACGTTCTTCATCAATATAAAAAGTGAGCTGTGAGCACTTTTTTCTTACCAGTGTAATGGCGAACAGAAATGATCCAAATAAACGCACTCGATTGTCGAATCTCATTGATAAATACTGAAAAGAAATAGTTTAGATATACCGTACCTACTTGGTGGCGCAAAGCATTTACCTTTTGTAGTAAGAAATTTTTTGCCTATCATATAAAACCATTTAACAAATTTCCAAACACATAGAAACCTATAAAAAGGGTGAAGTTTATGCCAGAGCCATCTGAAAACGGTTCTACCAGACAACTCCTTGGCATGGGGTTGGTTTTGCTTGGGTTAGTCCCGCGGAATTTTTGGTGTTGCTAAGATGATTGCGTTTGCATTTTACATTCTATTGTTAGGTTTGAGGGTAGAATTGTATTCTCTTTCGTCTAAAGATATGATTCCGAACTCGGCAGCACGCAGCAGTGCTGCCGCAGCACTACTGGTCTCAGTACATTCTCTTAGGTTTATATGAGATTACATTCCGAGCTACGCAGCAATGCAGCAGCCTCCATATGTAATGACGTATAAACCTATAGCACCTAGAGATAATGTACGGGGACCAGCGGCCTAAAACTGACATTTGGATCGACCGCTTAGTCTTTATAAACTTGGTTTATGATTTAAGTATTTGTCAGAGGCCTTCGGGAGGCATGAAGCAGTTTTAATTTCAATGCGATAGTAAAAAAGTTGGTCCTGACTAACTTTTTTATTATCGCTAGAATGGAGCCTCATAGACGCAAAAATAATGTTATTCACGTTGTTAAAACCAACTATGGTACGGGTTTCATTTAAAACTTTTGTACTACGGAATAAAGAACGGAATCTAACGAACTATGATCGGGTGTGTGAGTGAGAACTCTCGTCTCGTGCTTTCATAATAAAGCGGAAACGTTTTGACGGCTATGGTACGGTCAAAAGTAAAAATGTTTTGCACTCGCAACGCTATGTTCACGCAGCATTATTATTTTGTGTTTTACGCTTATGGTAAGGCCCCAGTAGTGCTGCGGCAGCACTGTTGCGGCAGCACTGCTGCGTACTGCCGAGTTCGGAATCATACCTGGCTGATTGTGACCACCCAAGTGTATAAAAATGAAAAAATATGAAATCTTACTTCGTAGTTCGAGGTCAATTTCAGTTCGTGAAAAACAGGCAAATAAACCTGCGTCATAACGACACACATCATGAATATAGCTGCAACAATGAACGCGTATTGGCTTCCGTTCATGTATATTTCCGTGGGTGACCCCAGTAGTGTGATGCCAGAGACGAAGCTAAAAGAAAAGACAAAGTAAATTTAGGTGAGTCAGTAAATAAAATGGCTATCAGTTTCAAGCCCTCGAAGCTGGCCCGGAGTTCGTCTCAACATAAATTATTATAAGTGCACCAGTTGACTAAAGTTATTGAATTCGGTGGGCTTACATAATGCTGGCATCAGTAAGAAAGAAATCAGTCAGAAATTGTAGGTATATTCCATCTAAACTGTAGGTACGATAATATTTTCGCAAATATACAGGTTTTTTTTGCCAATGTATTTACACATTACTGATTACATGAGGTCTTTAAAAACTACACGTCGGTACAAAGGCTCTGTTAGGGCAGCACATAATATCTTAAATATTAATAAATTTACTATAAAAACAAAAGCTCTTCTATTCATAAAAACAAAATAAAACTATAAGCTTAATATTTAAGTACCTAATGCTAAATACCCTTTTTCACAGGAAACAGAACCTAATAGAACGGAAATGAGAAGGAAAATCTGTTAGCAGGCATTATGAGTGAACCTTGATTGAACATTCTTATTTAGATCAACACGTCGAACTCGATTGTCGTTTCTTTTATATGGGTGCAACTGGTTACAGCTTACAAAAATGCCTTGACAGCATCGAAATCTGCCGTTCCAATAAACAACAAAAAACGCTTTTTTTGTACCAAGCATCGGAATTGTTTTCCTACCAAGAACAAAATAATGTTAACAAGCAGGTATCAATTGTATTTTATATTTTTACCAGATTATCTTCAAACGGTTAAACCGATTTCATGAATCATAGCAAAAACATTCTGGATAGAGTACTTACCATTTCAAACAAAAAAGAAACTAAATCAAAATTGTGATGACTATTTTTTTTTATTATCTCATTAAAAAGCTGATCATAAAAGAGCACATCAACAAAAACAAAATTAAAATTCGTTCAAAAATAAATAGGATATAAGCATTTTAATTTAATTTAATTTCATGCTAGACAGAGAGCGCACTATACTGAGCCGTGACGTCACGGCTCAGGAGCGCCATACAAATGCTATACTAACACACGCTTTGCGAGAAAGGGATAGAACATCCCCTCTCCATCCCCACCTAAAACTTTAAATATTCATATCTCAGAGATTTATCAGCCATATCAAATTATATTTTCAGTATGTGTAATGTATTTACTTATATTCATCGCTAAGCTGGTTATTTGTAATAAATTAAACATTAGGAATCATGCCTAGTACGATGTCACAGATAGACACACAGATACACACGTTTTGCGTCGTGTGGCCTACTTGACCTATCTGGGCCATACCAGGAGAAAAACTTGCTAAAAAAACGCCAATTATTCCTTACCACCGTAATAAGCTATAGGCACTTATTTTTAATGGTCAGTTGTGGGCAACACTCACACAATACAATCATTGTATAACTCTGTTGCCCTTGCATCGTATTATCAAGTGGCCAAGGAAGTTCCCTTTCAGAGTCCTTGCAAGTGGGTAACTTGCCATGTTTGCCACTGATTAAGGAAAAAATCTCCCTACCTTTAAATCAGTGAAAGGCATTTGAGTATATAACTTCCAATTAAAAACTCTTTACCTCGCAACAAGTGACATAGAAACAGGAACGACCTTCATATTCCTGCCTCCTAACAAATAATCCGCCTGGGTGGACTGCTTCTTCAGAAACCCCCAATACACGCCAACCACTGCACTTATTGCCAACATCAGCACAAAAACCACGTAATCCACCCAAGAAAACCGCTGCATTAGGTGCACCATTTCATCTACTTGACTTTCACCCATCGTGACAACTAAAGGTTGTACACAAGAAATTGAAGGTTGTGAGCTAGAAAATACTAGATCATATTTCAAGCACCGTTAGCAAGCACCCAAAGCACGTGAACCCACTGAGACGTATGCTCAATCTGCTGCAATGAAACAATTACGATAACTCGCAATTTAACAGAGGATGTTGCGAGATCCCCCTCGGTAGGAGCAAACGGGAACCTAATACAAATACGTGGGCACTTGAAAACAGGTGGAGGTCATGTAGGTAGATCGCGGATGGAGTTTTTCGTGGACTTTTGTGATTGTTTGATAGATGCTGTTGTTTTTATGAACAGGGACTTACTTACCTACGCAGAGATGGGGAAGAATAGTTCTTGAGTGGAGACCACGAACCGGAAGACGCAGCGTAGGTAGACCTCCCACTAGATGGACCGACGACATCGTAAGAGTCGCGGCATCCAGTCCAATGGATGCAGATGGCAGGCTGTCGTTCAGTGTGGCGTTCTAAAGGAGAGGGATTCAGCAGTGGAAGTCTTCTGGCTCATGATGATGATGATATACGTAGGTAGTTTTATTAACCACACAAACTTACACGTATTTTTAACTAAAACCATGTCTTGTAAAATGAAATCGTCCAGCACCTATACCTACATTCATATAACTATGCAGTATACCTAATTTATTTCATCATCGCCATCACCAGCTGTCTTTATCCCGCTGCTGGGTATACCTACTATACCCGCCCAGCCCACTGAAGGTATTTCTCTTGCTATGGCATCTCCCTGTTCCCCTCAGTCCAGCGCTAATCGATTCCAAGCCAGGGGGGCCTTACGCCTAGATGTTTTAAGCAATCCAGTTAAGGTGATGAAAAAAGTTGCGCGACTGCAAAACGTATCTTAAGGTTAAGGTTCAAGTTCGCGTGATTTTCAAAACTGCGCTGTTTTAACGTTAGTTTGAGACCGCGTAAGGAGTTGGGCGTATGGCCCCAGTTATCCTTGTGCATTAGATGTAAAGTAGGTACCTACTTATTTTTTCTGTCCCCGTTGCACTTAGGTATGTAATCTGGATAAGTGCCGGTGCCGGTCCTGGAATAACCAACCAGGATCGACCATTGCCCAAATTTTCTAACCTAATAATTTTATGTTATTTTCTAAAAAAATAATTATATGTACTATTTTAACATAATTTGAATAATATTTTTTCCTTACGGTAGTAATTTAAAACAAAATAAGATTGTATTTTTATTTTAATGTGATGACGTCACCATCACCGAGGACGCTCTGGGAGGCCTGCGCAGGCATAAGCGAGCTGCTGGCCTTCCTGGAGGAGACCGGGTGGCTGAATTAGCTGCAACCGGGAGACGCAAAATGGGCCAATGAGTGGCCTAGTTGCGGAAAATGCCCGCTACACAAGTAAGACGTCACCATCGGCGTTATATTCACAGAAGAGAAAAAAAACTGTGGTTATATTAGTTCGTGACTTCGTGTAGTGTCGTAGTCGTGTCTATACAAAAAACTTCATCATCATCAGCCAGAAGTCTTCCGCTGCTGAACATAGGCCGCCCACAACAAAAAACTTACTGCTGTCCTATTTCCATCAGTCAAACTCGTTAGTTGCACAAGGTTGCACAGCGGATTGACTTTTTTGTTTGTTTGTGTAAACAGCTAAGGTAAATTTCAGCATAACGCCAAGGCTGACGTCATTTAGTGATCAGTAAGTCTATTGCTCGTAATGGTTTCATTTCGAGCAATAGACTTACTGAACCCGTCTCGCTGCTGGGTGACCAACGCTCCGCTTACACCCTGTCACGGCCACCACTTTGCCACTGCCTTACTACACCTGTCATCACTTCTCACAACTACTTAATATTCTGTCTTGCGTAGCAAAAAAGCGAGGGCTATGATTCTGGCCATGATTTCAACGTCCCGAATTCTTGTTCTTCATCGGATTTTGGAGATATAGTAATAATTCATTATATCGAAGCCTATATTTTTTTGCACGTTACTATTACGGTGATTTATAAATATTTAAACAAACAATGATAATTTTAAGGTACTTGTTTAATCAATTAATTAAGTTAGAAGTTTATCGTTGTCGATTGTAGCAAACTATTTCAAAATTGCCGCCATTTTGCCCACATTTTCCCGCTTAAAATCTGCATTTCGTTATATTGTTAGCTTTGGAGTATTTGGCTGAATTTAATTATTAATTTCCACTAATAGTTGCAAGTGGTTGCAAGGCATAGGTTGTTTTAACGGTAAAATGGTAGGTAACTTTGTAATTTGTATACATCATAGAGTAAAGTACACGTCACACATTAGTTTGGTACATACTGTTTTGTTAATAATATTTTCTTTAGCATTGAGGAGAATAACGTAACACATAAAATCATTGAGAATAACAAATAAAATTCTTGTATGGTCTTAATAATCATCTTACGTTCAACGAAACGTAAAGTTTTGACAGCAGCACAGAGAGAGAGAGAGAGAGAGAGAGAGAGAGGTTTTTTTAGTACTACCTAGATGATTTTGGCATCACACGTCTTGTGCGTTTGCCGGTGTCAAGTGGGTATTCAAAATATTGATTTGCTCTGACAGCTGTTGTTAAAAGAATAAATTTTCTTTTAATATTTCTATGTTCGAAATGCTAGCAAAAGTGGTCAGATTTCGTGGGTTTCATACAGCTTGATATAATGTTATTGTAGCTGCCAGAACAAATAAATAAATAAGAATTTGGACCTTAGCCTTCAAAGATGGATAATTTCGGATTTCGGTCACAGATCTACTACCTATAGATTTTCAATGAGCGTGGCTAGCTCAGTGCCTCTCGCTTCAACAAGGTGTGTTGCCACATTAAAATGATTTGCTATAAGTTAGGGTAATTTACCTACTATGATAGGTAGTGAATCTTCAATGAGTACTTTGGAAACAATACTACCTTTTAAATATTTATATTTTATACACTATCTGCTGCAACCCGCGGAGCTACCTGCAATGTTATACACTATCTGCTGCAACCCGCGGTGCTACCTGCAATGTTCTGGGAAGAAAAGTACGTTGTCTGTCCTCATGACACACCCTATCGTCCTGACAAAATTTGACTTAGCCCATGATCTAAGAAAACAAGGTCTAGCAATCTGGGAGTGGTCCCGCAATGACGTCACTGTCCAGTTGCCACTTTATTCAATCAGCTGTTACGTGGTGTATCGTCATCTCTCTCGAACCTGTTGTAAATTGACATCATGACATCATTGCGGGACGCCTACGTAAACATTTTTTCTCAAATTGCTATACCTGGCGGAGTATATTATTATACTATGACTTAGCCGTTTCCTCGTAAAAAAACAGACAGAAAGTTACAAACTTACTTGCGTTTTTATTATAATTATTTGTTAGGATTAGAATATAGTACTAGAAAAAAGGTTGTAAAGTAACCATAGCATGATTTTTTATGATTAATTAAAAATAATAAAAAAGTCAAAGAGTTAAAACGGAAAGGCAAACGAAGGGCCCCCATGCAACAAACGTTAAACGTATTTTTGGATTTGTTCTAGTGTAAAAACGGTAATCCGTACAAGCGTCAAATTTAGCGGATTATAGTGAACATAAGTAAAACAACAAATAATAAACACTGGCCAAGTGCGAGTCAGTGACAAATTTCTGTATACCACTAAGTTAAGCAACGTCGGGCGCGGTCGGTACTTGGATGGGTGACAGCCTGGGCGTGATGTTGTCTTTTTGCACAACTTTTTGTATTTTGTGATTGTAAAGAACTCTCAGCGCGCGAGCCCGACTCGCGCTTGGTCAGTTTAGTTTTTTCATGAATGGAATTATGTATAACATTCCAAATAATTAGATAAATAGACTCTTTAATGTTTACAGTACAAATTTCACGAACAGCGCGTAGCTTTTTGAATCGGTTCGCCGAAATCGCCTTTTGCTTTTCCAGCTTCATAACTGTGGCCTCATTAATATATATTTAATATTAACATTCACCATATTCATATGGGCATAAAAGGGTCGGTATTTTGCACTTCTTGCAATGTGCCAGCTTTTTTCAGCAATGTGACAGGATCAGTTGGAAACCTGCAGAACGAATAATTTATGTTAGTTGCGGTGGGTAATTTCTTTCATAAACTGGCAACATTCATAATTTATTTTCTAAGTGAATAATTTGATAAAATTCATAGAATTAGACCACTAATCGAACTAAAAACTGACTAATTATGAATAAAATATTTGCGAATTGATATCCTGATTTTATTTAGGTGATCGTTACAAGCTTTATATGTTTACTTACGTGTGAAATGATATTTCATCGTATTTTCGCTCACTGCGCTTCTTGCAGCCCAAAATGCTACAACCAACCATTGTAAAATATCTTTTACAATAGGGTATTTGACTACTTTTGGGAAACTATTGCACATTATTGCCTGATATAATTTAATGTATACTGCATTTATATTTTCTGGATATCAGTCGTATTTACGATATAAATCGATGTTAAAGTTTGAATAAAAAAATATCGCGCCAAAACGCAGACCTGCGTCATAGCTCCGGTCGAGCGACGATTGACGTCACACAAAACAAAACAGCTGCAGCCAGGCAGCAAAAGTTTGATAATCACTAATTTTCTAATAGAAGTAATGGTTTATAAATGTTGTGTAGTGCCACAATGTACAAATACTTCCATAAAACACCGGAAAAACTATTCGTTTCTGTTCCAATGGACCCCAAAACTCGCAAAAAGTGGTTGGAACTAAGTAGCTCGTAGAGAACCCAAAAGTATTGGAGCTAATTCAAGTGTTTCTATGTGCGAAGATCATTTTGAGGTACATATTTGAGTCTATATATTTCTATTACAATTTGTGTTTTTATTGCATTACTATTTTATGTACTGTTACTTTCTTTTTAAACATTGTAAAGACATAACCTAACAAAATAGTTATATCCACGTACTACAACATACTTTTTGTACAACTTGATTGAATGTTTTGCTTGGAGAACAATTAAAAATTAATACTTACATTGTAGTTTTTACGTTTTGAGTTCTGCAGCGTAGAAACAATGTCGTAGATTATTATTGAAGAAATATGCAACCATAAATACATTAATTTTGGGTAAGTTACTGCTGTCTGCTTGCACAAAATGTTTCTCCATTCTTCTCACATTTAACCTCCGGACTGTTTTTGGTGATAATTTCTGGATAAATCGCTCTCAAAATAGCTATACAACATTAAATTCGCATATATAAATACAAAATCTGTTTGTTTAGATTTGTGTGACGTCACTAGGGATGAAGCCAATTACAGACCGTTTTCGATCACGTGATCAAATGTCGAAAATACAGTTATTTTAATCGCGTTTTTTACAAAAAATAAGCATATTTTTATTAAAAAATCAATGAAATATGCTTTTTCATTGTGTCATGTTTATGGATGATGTCAATTGGCATAATATTTTCAATACAGTCAAACACCCTATTATTTCTCAGAGGAAACACGCATTTATCACATTTAATCACCAAAAAAAGGCAATAAATATAATTCAGACCCGTTTTGTTTGTCACTGATTATTACAGATTTTGACACTTGAGGTATCAAAAACAGGTCACGCCGATAAGGACAACAAAATCTATTTATGTCCTTTTCGTACTTGTGCTGAGCCATATCAAGTTGTCTCTTTCACTGAAATATATTGCCGATCTGGTTGTGTATATCTGTGACTACCTATAGATTTTCAATGAGCGTGGCTAGCTCAGTGCCTCTCGCTTCAACAAGGTGTGTTGCCACATTAAAATGATTTGCTATAAGTTAGGGTAATTTACCTACTATGATGGGTAGTGAATCTTCAATGAGTACTTTGGAAACAATACTACCTTTTAAATATTTATATTTTATACACTATCTGCTGCAACCCGCGGAGCTACCTGCAATTTTCTGGGAAGAAAAGTACGTTGTCTGTCCTCATGACACACCCTATCGTCCTGACAAAATTTTGACAAACTTAGCCCATGATCTAAGAAAACAAGGTCTAGCAATTTGAGAGTGGTCCCGCAATGACGTCACTGTCCAGTTGCCACTTTATTCAATCAGCTGTTACGTGGTGTATCGTCATCTCTCTCGAACCTGTTGTAAATTGACATCATGACATCATTGCGGGACGCCCACGTAAACATTTTTTCTCGGATTGCTATACCTGGCGGAGTATATTATTATACCATGACTTAGCCGTTTCCTCGTAAAAAAACAGACAGAAAGTTACTTGCGTTTTTATTATAATTATTTGTTAGGATTAGAATATAGTACTAGAAAAAAGGTTGTAAAGTAACCATAGCATGATTTTTTATGATTAATAAAAAATAATAAAAAAGTCAGAGTTAAAACGGAACGGGGGTCCCTCATGCAACAAACGTTAAACGTATTTTTGGATTTGTTCTAGTGTCAAAACGGTAATCCGTACATGCGTCAAATTTAGCGGATTATAGTGAACATAAGTAAAACAACAAATAATAACTACTGGCCAAGTGCGAGTCAGTGACAAATTTCTGTTTACCACTAAGCTAAGCAACGTCAGGCGCGGTCGGTACTTGGATGGGTGACAGCCTGGGCGTGATGTTGTCTTTTTGCACAACTTTTTGTATTTTGTGATTGTAAAGAACTCTCAGCGCGCGAGCCCGACTCGCGCTTGGTCAGTTTAGTTTTTTCATGAATGGAATTATGTATAACATTCCAAATAATTAGATAAATAGACTCTTTAATGTTTACAGTACAAATTTCACGAACAGCGCGTAGCTTTTTGAATCGGTTCGCCGAAATCACCTTTTGCTTTTCCAGCTTCATAACTGTAGCCTCATTAGTATATATTTAATATTAACATTCACCATATTCATATGGGCATAGAAGGGTCGGTATTTTGCACTTCTTGCAATGTGCCAGCTTTTTTCAGCAATGTGACAGGATTAGTTGGAAACCTGCAGAACGAATAATGTATGTTAGTTGCGGTGGGTAATTTCTTTCATAAACTGGCAACATTCATCATTTATTTTCTAAGTGAATAATTTGATAAAGTTCATAGAATTAGACCACAAATCGACCCAATAACTGACTAATTATGAATAAAATATTTATGAATTGATATCCTGAATGTCTTTAGGTGATCGTTACAAGCGTTATTATGTTTACTTACTTACTTGTGAAATAATATTTCATCGTTTTGTCTCACTGCGCTTCTTGCAGCCCAAAATGCTACAACCAAGCATTGTAGAACCGTTTTTACAGTTATTACTCAGAGAAAAGACGCACATTACACTTTAAATCACCAAAAAAAGGTAATAAATAATATTCAGACCCGTTTTGTTTGGCACTGAACCGTCAGATTTTGACATTTCAGGTCCAAAAAAGAGGCCACGCCGATAAGGACAAAAAAGTCTATTTATGTCCTTTTTGTACTTGTGCTGAGCCATATCAAGTTGTCTCTTTCACTGAAATATATAGGTCGATAAAATGTAATCTAGTCAGGTTTAATTTTTCACCTCGTGGAGTCTCTAAACGGGTGTTTTGACGTTTATCTAGTATGAGTTTTAGTCTGGATAAAAGCCGTAAACGCACCCCAGTATTAGTTCAGTTAGTGAGTAACCCTATATAATGACTTCCTTTCAGCTTATTATAGTCTATATGCGTAACCCTGTATAAGACCTCCTTTCACCTTCGTACAGTCTATATGCGTAACCGTGTATAAATACCTCCTCTTTTAGGCGTAGCACAGTCCATATGCGTAACCCTGTATAATGACCTCTTTTCAGCTTAGTACGGTCTATATTAATGCATAACCCTGTATAATGATGTCCTCTCGGCTTAGTACAGTCTATATGCGTAACCTTGTAAAATGACCTCCTTTTTGCTTAGTACAGTCTATATGCGTAACCCTGTATAAAGACCTCCTTTCGGCGTAGTAAAATCGGTCTATTCCACTTTGATCACCTGGGTGATGTGTCGTGTGTATACATGTTTACACTGGCTGGGTACCGGCATAGCCCCGACTGAAAATACCATTGTACCCCAGACATTGGTATTTGTGTGCGTGCTGCGGTGCGTGCGTACAGGCATGCGCACATACAAGCCGCACGAATCACGATGTACCTTTCTTCGAAGATAACTTACTATTATACTTTTACCATGGTGGAGTTTTATCATCTCTTTTTACAACGGAATGCCATTTTTTATGAAATTTTGGGTCTCACAATTATCCACCCAAAACACTGCACGCCTTATAGCTGCCAACGGGTAACTGGCGACGAACGGCCAAGTGACGTCACAAGCTATCGCGCCGGCCGACCAGTGAATTTCGCTAGTAATTTGGTCATAACTTCGTTATTTTTTGTCGCAGAACAATATTTTTTGCACGGATTTCTTAGCTTTATAAATCTGCATTCTCAAAACGTTACTGATCCTCATTCACCATTTAGTACACATTGGCATCGATTCTGATGTACTCTAAACTAAACTAAACGAAATTTGACAGCACTAAAATTGTTGCCATCCTTCTTTCACATATTGAAATGAAAAGAGACGCAGATAATTTTAGTCCTGTCAGATTGGTTTAGTTTAGTGAGTGTATGTCAGAATCGACGCCATTAACACTCGAAAATACACAAGTTTAGGAAAATAATCCAACGAGCCGACATGTTTTTCTCCACGTTGGCGCCAAAACTCAAGTCAACAATGATGAAATTAAAAGAAAAAAAAAAGTGTTACGAACGCGGCTGACCTCAACCGCCGTCTGACCGATGGGAGAGAAAGAGAAAGAAATATGATATTCTCACTCTTTCTCTACCGTTGGTTGGACGGCGGTCTGTCAGCCGTGTTCGAGCTTCTGTTAGCACTATTAGGCTATAAATAAAAATAAATTTTATATTGCCAAATGCACAAGACGTGCGATGCCAAAATCCTTTTATGACCATGGATATCATGTCCTTCAGTCGTAATATTAATCAAGTTTACTTTGTATCATAGATTCAGCCTCTACGCTTTGTATATATATTTATCAATGATATTATTCACTAATTATTCAATAGTGTCAAACAAGCTAAAGTCACAGTCAAGCAAAGTAAGTCACGGTTATGTCAAACCCATGCCCTAGTAAAGTGGTGGAGGATTTACAAGAGGCTTCTATGGAGTTTTGGAAACAACACGAAAAGATATGTTTCACTCCTCTATATATCACTTCCACACACTCGAGCACGTTAATGAGCACTTAATAGATAATAATCCGCTATTATTACTCATTAACACTCGAAAATACACGAGTTTAGGAAAATAATACGAGCTGACAAGTTTTTTTCACTTCAGCGCCAAAACTCATAATGTCCTATCACACAGATCTACTACCTATAGATTTTCAATGAGCGTGGCTAGCTCAGTGCCTCTCGCTTCAACAAGGTGTGTTGCCACATTAAAATTATTTGCTATAAGTTAGGGTAATTTACCTACTATGATGGGTAGTGAATCTTCAATGAGTACTTTGGAAACAATACTACCTTTTAAATATTTATATTTTATACACTATCTGCTGCAACCCGCGGAGCTACCTGCAATGTTCTGGGAAGAAAAGTACGTTGTCATGACACACCCTATCGTCCTGACAAAATTTGACTTAGCCCATGATCTAAGAAAACAAGGTCTAGCAATCTGGGAGTGGTCCCGCAATGACGTCACTGTCCAGTTGCCACTTTATTCAATCAGCTGTTACGTGGTGTATCGTCATCTCTCTCGAACCTGTTGTAAATTGACATCATGACATCATTGCGGGACGCCCACGTAAACATTTTTTCTCGGATTGCTATACCTGGCGGAGTATATTATTATACCATGACTTAGCCGTTTCCTCGTAAAAAAACAGACAGAAAGTTACTTGCGTTTTTATTATAATTATTTGTTAGGATTAGAATATAGTACTAGAAAAAAGGTTGTAAAGTAACCATAGCATGATTTTTTATGATTAATAAAAAATAATAAAAAAGTCAGAGTTAAAACGGAACGGGGGTCCCTCATGCAACAAACGTTAAACGTATTTTTGGATTTGTTCTAGTGTCAAAACGGTAATCCGTACATGCGTCAAATTTAGCGGATTATAGTGAACATAAGTAAAACAACAAATAATAACTACTGGCCAAGTGCGAGTCAGTGACAAATTTCTGTTTACCACTAAGCTAAGCAACGTCAGGCGCGGTCGGTACTTGGATGGGTGACAGCCTGGGCGTGATGTTGTCTTTTTGCACAACTTTTTGTATTTTGTGATTGTAAAGAACTCTCAGCGCGCGAGCCCGACTCGCGCTTGGTCAGTTTAGTTTTTTCATGAATGGAATTATGTATAACATTCCAAATAATTAAATAAATAGACTCTTTAATGTTTACAGTACAAATTTCACGAACAGCGCGTAGCTTTTTGAATCGGTTCGCCGAAATCGCCTTTTGCTTTTCCAGCTTCATAACTGTGGCCTCATTAATATATATTTAATATTAACATTCACCATATTCATATGGGCATAAAAGGGTCGGTATTTTGCACTTCTTGCAATGTGCCAGCTTTTTTCAGCAATGTGACAGGATCAGTTGGAAACCTGCAGAACGAATAATTTATGTTAGTTGCGGTGGGTAATTTCTTTCATAAACTGGCAACATTCATAATTTGTTTTCTAAGTGAATAATTTGATAAAATTCATAGAATTAGACCACAAATCGACCTAAAAACTGACTAATTATGAATAAAATATTTGCGAATTGATATCCTGAATTTATTTAGGTGATCGTTACAAGCTTTATATGTTTACTTACGTGTGAAATGATATTTCATCGTATTTTCGCTCACTGCGCTTCTTGCAGCCCAAAATGCTACAACCAACCATTGTAAAATATCTTTTACAATTATTTCTCAGAGGAAACACGCATTTATCACATTAAATCACCAAAAAAAGGCAATAAATATAATTCAGACCCGTTTTGTTTGTCACTGATTATTACAGATTTTGACACTTGAGGTATCAAAAACAGGTCACGCCGATAAGGACAACAAAATCTATTTATGTCTTTTTCGTACTTGTGCTGAACCATATCAAGTTGTCTCTTTCACTAAAATATATTGCCGATCTGGTTGTGTATATCTGTGGATTTCGGTGGATAATTTACTAGGTCCACAGATATAGGTAGTAGATCTGTGACTAGGTCATACGAGGTCATACGGTCATACATATGACAGCAAAATACAAAAGGCGAGGCGGTATGGCTTTAATAAAATTAGCTTGTCCAAACTAAACAAAAAAAAAAAGATAAACTGTAAACAAAACAAATCGGGTAAAACGTGAAGCGCGGTTTTTTCATAAGTTTTGCTGTTTTGCTGTGTAAAGTGGTGTAAAAATTCATAAACATATTCATAATATTTTAAGAAAATGGCTGGTTGCTTGTTAAGTCCATTAGAAAAAGTTTTTATAATTCATGGAGTACAGGCAAGTAAACATAACCTACAAAAGTAAAACTGATATCAGAAAAAGGAATTAGTTACCTAATAAACTAAATTAAATCCTTACAATGCGGACTAAAGTAGCTAACAGATGAGACGGACTTGGCTGACGGAATCCATACGTCTACAAGGGCTTGCGTCTTGTAAGCCTTAAAATTATTTTTTCCAGGATGATTTTCGCTCTGATGGAAGATCTAACATAGATTACAGGCCTATGGAACTAGAAACCGATGTAGTGAGCCACACCAGCGGCTCCGCACGGCTTAGACTGGCCAACACAGACATACTTGTTGGAGTTAAGACAGAGATTGACATTCCAACTCTAGAAAACCCGAAGCTAGGAAAAATAGAGTTCTTTGTTGACTGGTAAATATATAATTCTCTTCATCACCACTCGTGTGCTACCTACCATCATAATTTTTATCATCATATCAGCTTATTGTTGTCCACTATTGCGATGTGCTGCGTTGAGAAATGTAGAATTAGCCAGGCTGTCCAGCACATAATTGTAAGATTTTAAACGATTGTTTAGATGTTGTTTACAAATTGTAAGCAACAGATATACTCGCCATTAATATTAATAATTGAATCGTGCAACTCAATTCAGTTTCTTAAATATATCCTCCAGTGTGTTTGAGAACAATTTTAGGGGAATAACATGCCTTGAAGCGTATGAGCATGTTACAAATGTTTTAGAGTGGTTATCACGAATCGGCTAATGTAGCAGAGATGCCCTAAGACTTGATAAAATGTCGACATAGGTAAGGCAGCTGGCAGTGACTGGATGGTTATGAGTGTCATGCCTTGCATGAAAAAATCAATCGAATACAGCAGTAGGCCAAAATAGGCTGAGTATGATGATGATGAGAACAACAATGACCTCTTTTAGAATATCATTATTGAATCAAAGTTCATTTGGCCTAATGATTTAGCCGTAAGGTAGAGTCAGAATATTCTACACAATACATTTCGAAGAGAGTTGTATCAGAGCTACACATCCTATTCCTACTGGAAATATGGCTCACTACCACACTTAAATTGTTTCTTTGGATACATACTAAATATTTTGACTAAGTCTGCGTGCTTTATCTTCAACCTCTTTGTTGCTTACCAACAGGTGAATTAACGGCTAAACGAGAACTTAAATACACAGTAAAAAATGTACTTGTCAGTTTTCATAAAATGTAAAATAAGCTAGTGCTTGTCCGCCATCTTTACCACCTGATGTTAAGCATTGATGCGGTCTATGATGGATCATACTCACCACAGAAGAAACCAATTCACACTGTTACTGTGGTTTTCCAGTTCAGCAAATGCAACACCAGAATTTGAAGGTCGGGGTGGCGAACGCCTGGCCAGCAGTATATCCAACATGATGCAGCGAGCGTACCACTCCTCACAGGCATTCAACTTGGAGCAGCTCTGCATATTGGAAGGCAAGCAATGCTGGAAGCTCTACATTGATATATTGGTAGGTGATTAATATCTCATTCTGGCCTTACACTCGGTTTGTTCCCATTTCGTACAATACCCAATTCGATCAACGGATAGTAAATGCTCTGTTCGTACAATTCGTTTTGCTCCCATACTCAATTCGTTCAATGGGTGGATATTACTCAATTTGTCATAGAGAAGGAAACCAGGATATTGTACAATGTCTCCTCGTATGAAGGGTGATCCTAGTATAAAACCATAAACATAGTTTTTTATACACAGCAGTTGCATATTATGAACCATTGATGATACAAGCCAATGGTGCCAACGGTACGTCGGGAGTACCACGAGGTCAGAAATTTTAAGGAGCGTACTGCAGACCATACTCTGAGAAAACTGCAACTACAATAAATGACAGGTGGGGACAGTGTAATGAATAGAAGGTATTGCTAGTATTGTAAGTCATCACAGTCACAGTATTATATTATATATTAATAGGTAACGTTTTACAAATTAGAAATTAGGATAAATATAATATTGAACCAAAGGGTCCCATGAACCTTTTTTGTACCTATTAAGAATAACCATTCCGTTGATCGAATTGGGTATTGTACGAAGAACTCATATTGTACTTACCTGCGTTAAAAAAAAAAAAAAAAGGAGTTAATTTACGAACGTGTAGTCTCGTTCGCGTGTTGCGTGAACGACGCGCGAAATGGTCGTGTTGGCATTTTAGTGTGCTCAGTTCAGAGCCTTGTCTAGGTTAGAAAAGTAGTGATAGTAAATTCGCTTATCATCAGGCAAGTTAGAGGTCAAGCGAAAGCTTATTTTTCAATTTAAAAAAGTAAAGAATGTTCTTACTTTACTAGCTCAGCAACCAGAACTGGGTCTTGGCCTCCGATACCAGAGAACGCCATCGGTCCCGGTCTCGCGCTGTCACCATGACCATATTTTATTAACTTAAATAACAAAAAAAAAAATGCTGTTCCATAGATTTTGTCAAGTGTGAAGTAAAGAAGTGTTCTATGGAACAGCTGATATTTTTTTCGCGATATCAGGCTTAGTCCCGTTGTAAAAGTTGTTCATAATTATTGGTATTGTAGAACACTTTTTCACTTTTTATATATAATATACTAGCTGAATCCCGCGGTGCCAATTTTCCCGCATTTTCTGGGAGAATAAGTACCCTATGTTCGTCCATATGATGTACACTATCATTCTGCCAAAATTCGTTAAGATCGGCTTAGCGGCTTAGTCGTGAAAAGCGAACAAACATCCAGACAGAGAGACAGATTACTTTCGCTTGTATAATATTAGTAAGGATAAAAAAAAACAAGAAACATTTTATTATTTTAGATTCTTGAATGCGGTGGTAACCTCTGTGATGCAGTATCACTGGGGGTCAAAGCAGCACTGTTCAATACAAGGATACCACAAGTTAAAGCTGTGCTCATGGATGGAGGGAATGTAGACCTACAACTTTCGGATGACCCTTACGATAGCAAACTGATGGATACGGGTTCCGCACCATTATTGGTAATTATTTTGATGAGCTTAGTAGTTTTTAAACTCCGGAAACTAAAAGTACGAATAATTTTGTTTGAGAGCTTACTAATGATAATAAATGTAATCGGTTTTGGGAATTTTAAATTATTCCTTTTTTTCATTTTTACTCAGTAAAGCACAGTTTTTTAATCGAACTGCCAGAATGGGCATGATAAATCGACACCGCTTTATAGTCGATATTCCGAGAACCCGTACGAAGCGCTTTGATTCCACTTCTATTATGCGAACTGCTAGCTTGTGGAATACGCTGCCTGAATGGGTGGGTGTTCCCCGGTTAACTTTAACAGTTCTATAACTTTTTTTGTTAATTTTGTTCTTGACCATATTAAACAAGTTTACATAGTTATGATATAGCGTCAAACAAGTCATAGTCACAGTCAAAGTCAAGCAAAGTAAGTCACACGATATGTATACATAACTATATATTTTTAAATACATTAGATATTAACACCCAGATATAGCACAAACACAAATGTTCATCACATGAATGTTTGCCCTAGGTTGGAATCATATGCACAGAAGGCAGGGGTCATTACCAACAAGGCCACCGGGCCAGTCAAGTTACCGAGATCATTCTTCGAATAATTCTTAATTTCCCTATTTTCCAGGTAACATTATGTAAAATCGGGGACAAATGCGTGGTAGACCCGTCAGCAGAAGAGGAAAGCTGTAGTGCTGTGTCGCTTGTAGTCGGCATTACTGGCAACCCCAGCAATTACTCTACTAGTCAAGAAGCAGACAAAATGCCAGATGTTGGAGGAAAGTGTACAACTATAGGCATGAATGGAGCAGGAAGTGTTGCCGCTCCGACTTTAAAAAATGCGTTGGAACAAGGAGTGTGAGTAAACATAAATAAAAACAATCTTCAAATCACGAGGGAATGTGTTTCTTCTAAGCAAGCATGGTGCTCCATCGTGGACCACATCATCGCTTAACATCAGGCGTGGTGGCGGTCAAACACAAGCCTATTATTAAACTAACAAATAAATAGTATGGCATAAATACAAACGGGACAAATTTTTACCTAAAATCTGCATCTCTAGTTGTTAAATCACTTTCACTGTCAAAAATTTACTAAAGTAAAAAAAAAAACCTCTGGCACTCCACAATCCGATCAGGGGCCTTACGGCTACCTATTTAAAGCGATTCTGTAGTGCAAGTGCCGTTCTTTGTCGATCGTTAAATATTTGACAGTTGAGATCGTCAAAATGCCATTTGATCAGTACTATGATCGATTCTATGCCATTATATCGAATTTGACGATAGATAAAGAACGGTACTTGCACTGCTGTTTAGGTGATTGCGAAAAGTTGCGCGACCGCAATACTTAACTCGGCGCGTTAAGGTTCACGTTCGCGTGATTTTCCGCACTGCGCTGTTTCGAGCCCGCGTAACGCCTAAGTTAAGGCCGTAAGGCCTCTCCCTGAGCAGACTCAGGGTGTCCTACACTTCGTTATAAATTAGTATGTTTTATCATTTCAGATTGGCAGTAAAATCTCTAGACCAAGCATTAGGTGAAGCCCTACTACGAGAAAGACGAGAAACTGTTACAATGAAGAAACATTCATACGGGTTTTTGAAATAAAACCATTAATTACGTTTTTCGTTTGCTTTATTGACACCAAGAGTAAAATTCTAATAAGTCTAATTCTAAGTCTTATGTGTAGCATATTAGGAGTGAAAAAATCCTTTACTTCTCTTCAGCTGCATTCTTCCACAAATTGAAGTCTTTTTGACCCTGTTCAGATGTTTATACTAACTTTCGTTCCATCACCTTAAAACTAGACCTTATACCTATGTGGTTAAAGTATACATTTACATGAAGAGCAATTACTCAGAGAAACTAATATTTATTATAATTTTAAAATAAAATTAACATAAATAACAAATATGAATCTTTATTTTTTTAACACATGTATATGTGTTTTAAACTCTAAAGTTTGGAACACTTGAATATAAAATTACTTTCAAGTAAATTTTTTTTTTTGATAATACATACTAGGCAAACAAATAACATTTATCACAGTAAAAATTAGCAAGATTGAAAGGATTCGATACCAAGAATGTCAACAAATTAATAATTCTGAAATGAATTATATTTCCCTACAATTCGGGTATGATAGAAATGGATTGAGAAGTACATAAATATTGTCCTACAAAATGCATAGTGTAACATACATGAAATAACTAGTAGACACCGAATCTATTGATAAAATGTATCGTAAAATGCACTCTACGGTCGAACTATCGACTTGCCACTAAATATCGGGACAGGGGGTTAGACAAGACCCATTTTCTGTTAGCGTTAACGCCTGCGGAAAGATGAAATTGTATGAAAATGACATTGACAATGACATTAGCTTGAGAGATGTTATATCAAGCTAATGTAATTTTCATACAATTTCATCTTTCCGCAAGCGTTAACGCTAACAGAAAGTGGGTCTTGTCTAACCCCCCAGGACCCGTTCTTAAAACTAAACACTCAATGTAAACTATGTCCTCTGCAATAGAAGAGCCCTTATGGCTTAAAAGATAATAGTATATCGAATAGTGCAGTGTGCTAATTCTCAGGCAATTGATATAATTTCTGTCATCTATCACCTCATTTGGATTGGAGTAACAGAGACAAACAATATAAATTGCTTGTAGAATCACCCTGCTAATGTTATGAATGCAATCCCAATCCTAGTAACTTAATATAACTTAAATACTACAAAAAACGTTGGGTAAAATTAGTATGGACACTGCATACAATTTCGAAAGCATTTCCATTTCGAACCTTGTTCATAAGAACTTAGACACTGGTAGTTCCTTCAAAACTGTTTACAGTGTTCAAACTGTTTGATATCGTTTCTTTTACTTCTTGGGTGGTTTGACGGGAGTTAGTAAGTCTAGAACAGCGGCGATGTTGCCATCCTTGCTCTCGACGAGTTGGGTCAACCAGCCGCCTTCGTTGGTGAAGCCCATGGTAATCATCTGGCGGATAGCGGCGTCAATGTGGGGAACTGCAGAAGAAAAACAAATTTTTAATGGATGCTATTTATTGTACACCAAATACATATCTCAGTCCAAGTACATGTGTCTCAGTAATGATATCTCAGTTCACTTGATAGAGGGACTAGGCAGCATCGTGTCGTCAGCATGCATCGAGATACAATTCCTATGTCACAATCTCTCAGTGAAAACAGTCAAAAAAACGTCCAAGCCTCCTTGTACATCATCATCATCAGCCAGAAGACGTCCACTGCTGAACATAGACCTCCCCCTTTAACCTCCACACTGAACGACAGCCTGCCTTTTGCATCCACTGGATGCCAGCGACTCTATGTCGTCGGTCCATCCAGTGGGAGGCCTACCTACGCTGTCATTGTACATACATTGTATCAATTATATCGTTCACACTGCCACATTTACTCCAATTTAGACGTTATGTCGCTTGCAGTGTTCAACGTTAGTTGTCTGCTATGTCATCGTAGCACTGGCATCGCGCGGCGTTGTCGTCGGATCGCGGTTACCTTGTAACTAACCAAAAAGTCTGCGCAATTAGTAGCGTGCGCCGAGTTTTGGTTCGGACATTTTTTGATACGATTGTGACTATATGTATTGTATCTCGATCTCAGCATAGCATAAATTGTGAGCGACATACATGCATGTTGCTAAGCATATTAGCTGGTCCATAAATTAAATAGCCTAATTGATAATAAGTATTAATAAATAAAAATTAAAAACCGCCGATAAAACAGCAGTTAATCTTCAAAAAATCTTCATACCTATCATAATAATAGATGAAGTGTTTTTTTACCCTTAAATTTTTTTCTTGGTGAATTTTTTAGGTGGCAATACCAAATTCTCCACTAGCGACGCTGTCAACTGAACAGCTAAGATGCAGATGGTGGTACTATAGTTACTGTTTATATCCGATTTTGATAAGTTAAATTGATAAAGATAATTTGATACTCGAAGTAGGTATTTCTGTTTTAAATTATTAATCATATTTTTTTTAATATACTATAGGTTCATTAAAACGTGTGTATGTATTTATCGTGTGTATGAAATTTGTGGTGTGAACAATAAAGAGTTTATCTATCTATCTATCTATAACAGGCTATCATGTTCCCACTGCTGGACTGTAATAATTATTTATCTGAAGTGAGCAGTATAGTTTTCATTCGTACAATTCTTTCGTTTTGTTCTAGAAATATACAGGATTATAAAGAAAAGGTATGCTTAGCCGAAAGAGCAGTGCAAGTACCGTTCTTTATCGATCGTCAAATTCGATAAAATGCCATAGAATCGATCATAGCGAGTGCTGATCAAAAGGAATTTTATCGAATTTGACGATCTCAACTGTCAAATTTGACGATCGATAGAGAACGGTACTTGAGCTGGAGGTTCGTTATGTTCATCATTTTGAACAACTTTAACTATGCGAACCCGGAACTAGCTAAAAATAATCAGTTGTTTCATAGAAAACGGTTATTCACACGTTAAATGTATGGAACAGCCGATACTTTTTTCACAATTTCATGGTTAGTCCCATAGTAAAAGTTGTTCATAATGATGAACATATCGAGCCTCTTTCGGCTAAGCATACCCTTTCCTAATAACCCTGTATAGCACCCAACTGTGTTATTCAAACAAACAATGAATCATTATATACAGAATGTTCTTATCATTAATGCTGTATTGTTCGCCAGGTGTTATCATCCTTGAGTCAACATTAAAATGGAACTCGTAAAGCCTAAAAGATAACTATAAAACTGTAAGTTTTAGCAGTATGGATATTTCATTAATTTTATTTATTTGTATGGTGGATTCACAGAAAAGAGAAGTAAATAGAACGGAAATGAGGAGGAAAATCTGTTACCAGGCATTATGAGTGAACCTTGATTGAACATCCTTATTTAGATCAACGCGTCGAACTCCGCATCACAGTTGCGAACTGGTTTTGAATGATTGACGTTTCGTTTATATGGGTGCAACTGGCTACAACAAATTTCTTACAAAAATAATTTAAACAATTTTTTTTTCTGTTATTGGATTAGGGCTCACCATTTCTGAGAGAAGGCGTGTTTCCTAGTAGAACATGATAGGCTGGTGATGATGATGATTTATCCAACTTAAGACAGGCCACATCAGACACGTAAAGTATGTGAACTCGTGATTTCTATCTAGATAAAATGTCTGTGTCCCCCATCTGTAGAACATCGTCGCTTTGCATTGTGACTTGATAAATAGATCAATTAAATTCCAAAAGGCATTTTTTTTTTCTTCATAAAAATGCTATAGATGGCTTTGACGAACCATGGGTTTGAAGATTTTATAAAACCAGATGTATAAAGGTGAAATAAAAAAAAATAAAAAAAAACTTGCTTATTCTCATAGACAGACAATATCTATCAGTCTGTCTGACACTCATGCTTGTTTTTGTGTTATGTTATTTTGTATTCTAGTTTAGTATTGTTATCCCTATGCTTTTACCTATGCTTCCTAGGACAAACATTTATGTGATGAACATTTGTGTTTGTTCTATATCTGGGTGTTTAATATCTATTTAAGTATGTATTTAAAAATATATATGTATGTATATCAGTCTCTGGCAGCCATATCACAAGCTTTTCTTAGTTTGGGGTCAGATGACCGTGTGTGCAAAAATGTCCCGAACATATATTTTTTCACTGAAACACGCGGAAAAAAAAACGTCTCGTCAACGCCATCTATCGATGGTTGCAGAACTATGTTCCTCCAGCTGTCAGAAAACCTCCCACTGCGATAAAATCAGACACTTACCACGGTGCTGACGCTCTTCAACCACCGGAGCGGACGGCGGCGAGACCGGAGCGGACGGCGGCGAAGCCGAAGCCGGAGTCTCGCTTGTCATTGCCTGGCCCATATATGTAGCATAAGTTGCCGGTCCATATCCATGTCCGGCTTTTGAAGGTAGGTTATTAAATCCCTGGGTATAGCGAGTTTGTGGCTGCACGGGTCGGGGCGCTTGGGTTGGGGCCGCAGCAGGCTCGGTCTTCTCCGGAATTACCACGGGCTCTTTGGGATTGTACACTAGATGTTAAAAAATTAATGTGATGATGGGTGCGTGAAATTTATGAAAAGCTAGTGAACTAAAAACTCATAGCCATCATCATCAGCCAGAACACGTCCACTGCTGAACATAGGCCTCGACCTTTAACCTCCACACTGAACGACAGCCTGCCATTTGCATCCACTGGATGCCGGCGACTCTTACAATGTCGTCGGTCCATCTAGTGGGAGGCCTACCTACGCTGCGTCTTCCGATTCGTGGTCCGGACTGAATTAAGTTGGAACAAAAAATTATTTATGAGTAATCATCACAGATCTCTATCTCGGTTTCTTCTAGGCAAGCGTGCTCCATCGGAGACCGCACCATCGCTTAACATCAGGCGAGTCGGCAGTCAAAGGCAAGCCTATTATTAAATATATAAAAAAATTAGACGCGATTGCGACGTCAATTATGAAATCTAAGCGTGCCGCATTCATTCGCAAGACCAACTGCTTTCGAAGGGTATTATAATAGGTACAAAAAACAACGTTTGTAATAGATATATGGATAGTATGGAACAGATGATTTTCTTTGCGATTTTTAGGTTGTTCTTATAGTAAAAGTTGTTTATTTTAGGCATGCGTCCTAATATTTCATTTATTACAAATAAATGGCTCAGCAAAGGCAATAATTAAATACATTACACACACTGCACATTTAAATTTTTGGTGGGGATAGAGAGCGGATGCTCTCTCCTTCTCCCGCAAAGCGTGTATTAGTAAATCATTTGCACGCGAACGGCTTGACGTCATAACGTGCTAAAGTGCGCTCTGTCTAGCATGAAGGCATAAAGGCGAGTTAATAGAGTCCTTAAGGGTCAGCATCGTATTTGTGATGCCTCTGGTGTTACAAGTATCCATAGGCGACGGTGACTGCTTACCATCAGGCGGCCCGCCTGCTTGTTTGCCACCTATGGCATAAAAACTTGTTTATTTTTAAACAAATTTTAGTTTTGTTTTTCGTTGTTGGGCTCTATTTATGATCAGATTTTTTATGAGGTAATAAAAAATAATTAGGACACATGCCTATTATGAGGATAACAGACCTCTTTCGGATCAGTACACCTTTTCCGCGTAACCCTGTATTTTATGAAAACTAAAATAGAGTAAACGTACCGGCTGTAGCCGCGTTCAGTGCGGGATAAATGAACCCATAGGCGCCTCCGGGCCGAAGTTGAAACTCCTCAGGCAAGTTGCTGTCGATCTGAACCAGGTTGATTGCACCGGTGTCAGTTTCCAGTTCTGCAACATTTTCAACAATGAGTCGAAGTCTTTATTTACTTAATAATGATTATGATTTTTATTTGTTAATATTTTCCTAGTTTTGCATAAATACAATGGGAGTGCTATGTAATTATAAAAGACTAGCTGACCCGACAGACGTTGTCCAAAAATAAAACTGCTGTCTGGTAAATTCACATTCATCAAAAGCGCGAACTGTCAAACACGCGGAGTTAAAATCGTCGTTAAGTTTTCTGAAACTTTCCAATTTTCTGCGCAATTTTCTTACCGTAAGAACTTTCTGTAAAGTATTAGAAAACTTATTTAAAAAAAGACGAATGAAATCGGTAAAGTCGTTCTCAAGTTATGGCGTGACCAAGCCAAAAAGGATTAATTATTATATATATAGACTAGCTGCGAGTTAAAATCGTCGTTAAGTATTCTGAAATTTTATAATTTTTTGCGCTTTTTCTTGCCGTAAGAACCTTCTACAAAGTATTAGAAAACTTAGAAAAAAGATGAATGAAATCGGTAGAGTCGTTCTCAAGTTATGGCGTGACCAAGCCAAAAAGGATTAATTATTATATATATAGACTAGCTGCGAGTTAAAATCGTCGTTAAGTATTGTATTTTTTTTTAATTTTCTGCGCTTTTTCTTGCCGTAAGAACCTTCTACAAAGTATTAGAAAACTTAGAAAAAAGATGAATGAAATCGGTAGAGTCGTTCTCAAGTTATGGCGTGACCAAGGTATGGTATGGTTAGGGTTTAATTTTTATGTATAAATTTTTATAGATTATTATTATTCAGTTTTAGGTCATTCGTTTCACTATCAGTGTTATTGTACCTTTCCTTTTTTTTTTTAGATAAGGTAAAAGTGTAATAACGTTATCGTTTGTGTTTATTTTTTGCTTTCTTTTGCAGTTCAGGCTTTATTTTATTTTTTTATTTAACCACGATGATGTCAGTTGTACCCCGGAGACAGTTTAAGAGTGACTTGTTGGGTTACGCATACTCGCGCAATTTCGGTCACGTGTCTGCATTTTGCGTTGTATTTTGAAATCATAGGCTATCGGACCGGTGTTTGATTTGACAACAATGACAGGCTTAGTGAAAAATAATTATAATTACATTTAATACACTTACTGAAGAAACTATTTAAATAGGCTTATAAAGTCCTGAGATATATGATTCAAGTTTTTGTTCGGATTAGAAAGGGATGCTTTGTCCCTTTCTTGCAAGGCGTAGTATTTTATTATGGTTTAGTATGAAGTTTGTATGCCGTACTTACATGTATTTGTGACGACATACGTAAATATAATGCGCTCTTTGTTTAGCAAGACGTTAAAATGCTTATATTTCCTTAATTTTATCTTCTTTAATTTTGAACACATTAAATTTTTCTCCTGAGTTAGGCTCTATTTATCCTCAGCTTTTTTATAATATAATTTAAAAAACAGTCCCGTAGCCTATTGCAAAAGTGACAGTGATTCTGTAACGGTCAGAGCAAAAGAAGCTCTTGCGCGTGGTAATACAATAGATAAAAGCTTGCATGTATGCATGCTTACAAGCAAACTGTATGAAGTTGTTACCTTTATAGTTGTTAATCATGGTCCAGTCTTCAGCAGATTTGTCGGGGGACGAGTCTCGGCTCGTCTCTTCAGCGCTCGATACTGAGCTGGCGTCAGACATATCAGCTTTTGGATCCTCTACAGGTGTCACAGGGTTGGGAGCAACCTGAGGCATGACAGGTGCAGCAGTTGGGACTTGCGGAGTAATTGGAGCCAGGGTCGGACCTTGCGGAGTTGGGGCCTGGTTAAGACCTTGTTGAATTTTTGGGCCCTGGGTTGGAGCTTCCGGAGTGTTTGGGGCCATTTGTGTAGTCGGTGGGGCAGAAGCAGGCTTGCCAGTAGGAGCCTGAGTAGAATCTTCGGTTTCTTGCGAAGCGCCTTCCTGTCCAGACATCTCACACGATCGGTTCACGGAGTTGTGCAAGGCCATACAAGCAGTTATAATTTTGTTAAACTCGGCCTGGTCTATGGGGACTACGGGGGCTGTTTCAGCTGTTTGCGACGTTTGCTCTGTGCTGGTAACTACGCGGACATGGTCGGCGGCGAGATTGGCGAATTGGTCAATGTATTTGGAAAAGACGTCCACCCAGCTAGGGCGGTCGTGAGAATGTTCACGTCTCTCACGACGATCTTCCATGCGACGCTCCTGGCGTTTTTCGTGTTTTTCTTGACGCTTCTCCTGGCGCTCTTCTCGGCGTTCTTCGCGGCGTTCTTTTGCAGCGAGCTTCGCCTCCGACTTGGAAGAACAACGCTGAGCCATCGTGGCAGCGGATGCGCCAGAAGCAGAGGCAGCGGCAGCGGCAGTAGCAGTGCAAATGGCGGCCTTTGCCATTTCGGCATGTTTCTTCTGAGCTTCGAACAGTCTAGTGGCGAATGTCTTCAGGACGTGACGGGACTTTTTTATGGAATCTATGACCACCTGCGGCTGAAGATTAAAAAAAAAGGGTAATAATTACTTAACCAAATATTTTTCAACAGGCCCCTAAATTTTTCTAATCAATTATTTAAATATTTTCTGGGTCTAGAATGAATAGCCTTGTGACAACTTTCCAAGTTAGCTATAGAACTCAACTTTACCTCGACAAAATTACCTACATGATTTGGCTATCAACTGAACTGTTAAGGCAGGTTAGTTTAAAAAGGCAACGATATAAAAAAAAAAAAAAAACAAGTTACGACGGGCTTTCTTTTTTTACTTGCAAGCTGTGCCTTTGACCACAACTGATAATTATTAAGATATTGAAGACATCATTTCATAAATAGGTATTCGAATGAATCCAACAAAAATTGGAGAAAGCGCAAGTAGAAAAACTTAAACTATAATGACCAACATTTCCAAAAGTCGGCAAAGAGGGCCTTACAATGAAGGTTTCAATACTTAACTTTTTTATCAAGTGTATGTTTGTGTATAGCCCGTCAATGTGGCATAATGTAAATGCATTTCTAAACAATTAGATATAGAAAGTTGTTACTTGTTATGCTATAATATAATAGATAATATATAGATAATCTTATTAAAAACCTTCATTCAAAATTATTTCGAACATTTTATAATGATAACTTTTTTAGTTTTAGCGATAATAGTCAAACTGCAATTCTAGACATTCTAGCTCAAAGTTCATTGACCAGGGGCCTTACGGACAACTGCTATTACAGGTACCTAATCCGCTCAGTTATAAAACACGCAACCGCAAACCTTATCGCGCCCAGATACGGTTTGCTGTCGCGTGATTTTCTAACTGAGCGGATTAGGTGCCTGTAATAGCAGTTGTCCGTAATGATTCATTCGAATCAAATTGTATGAAAATGACATTGACAAAATGTCATTTTCATACAATTTCATCTTTCCGCTGGCGTGAACGCTAACAGTGCGTGGCTCTTGTCTAGACCCCCTGGTCTAAATCCTCCAGTGATCAGTACTTAGACTCACCGACATATGCGGGCTCGGTATGCGCACGAAGCAATGCTGGGAATGAGCTCCATGGACCTCGCAGGCGGAGCACAGATCGAAGTCTTCGCAAGAGATGCACTTGTAGCGAAAGCCGACCACGCCGCGGTTACAATTGTCACATCGCACGCCCGTGTGGAGCCCAGGGTGACCAGGTTGGCCGCCGGTAACGGCGTGACCGGCATGACCGGCAAACACGAATGGCATCCCTAAGAAAAAACATAGCCGAGTGAGTTTTGGCGCCAACGTGATAAAACATGTCGGCTCGTTGTATTATTTTCCATAACTTGTGTATTTTCGAGTGTTAATGTAATATTTTGTGTAATAATGGTGGATTAATATTTATTAAGTGCTCGTGAACGTGCTCGAGTGTGGCCAAGTGATATAATGAGATGAAAAATGTCTTTTCCTGATGTTTCCAAAACTCCATAGAAGCCTCTTATAAAGCCTCCACCACTTTAGTATGGCGTGAGTTTGACTTGTCCGTGACTTACTTTTCATGACTCTGACTGTGACTTGTTTGTCGCTATTTAATTCTATGTAAACTTGTTTAATATTACGACTGAAGGACTACATATCCAAGGTCATGAAAAAAAAAACAACAGTTGAGGTCAAAGATGCCATTTTTGTTCCTGCCTTGGCCGTTCGACAGTAACAGACAGGAGAAGTAGATCATGCAGATCTGATACAGTCTTAGAAATGTCACCGATAAAAAAATTGTTAGCAAATATGAATTTTGCAATTTTTACGTTACGGCAATAAAACTGCAGTCCAATTATTATTATTTTGAATCGTCAATACTTTTAATTGCGTTTGATCGCCATCTCACCTGGTGTTAAGCGATGATGCGGTCTACGATGGACCACGCTTGGCAATACTTATATGCAAAACCAGGAAAATACCAGCATATTAGTGACGCACCTGAAAGATTATTGGTACTATGGCACTTACGTGGGGTTGCAGCACAAGCCACGTTGACGGAGGGCGGGTTCACTCCGTCAGTTTTATTATCGACGTACACGTACAACTTGAACAGCTGTTGGGGTAGTGTTGTCATCATTGTCATTATCTCATCGTCGCTGGAGATCTTAACGTCGTCGCCTTCTTCGTCTGCGTACAAAGCAAGATTTATCTATACTAATTACATAAAGAGGAAAGATTTGTTTGTTTGTTTGTTTCCATTGAATAGGCTCCGAAACTACTGAACCGATTTGAAACATTCTTTCACTGTTGGGAAGCTACACTATCCCCGGGCGACATAGGCTATAAATATAAATAAATATTATAAAGAGGAAAGATTTGTATGTAAGTATGTTTGTAACGAATTGGCTCAAAAAGTACTGGACCGATTTTAAAAATTCTTTCACTGTTGGGCTTCTACACTATCCTCGGGTGACATAAGCTATAATCTATACCCGTGCGAAGCTGAGGCGGAACGCTAGTGAGTTATATACTTATAAGCATCCTAGTATCAGTAGTCAGATGATCGGACTGATGAGTGATGAGCTTTTTTAACGACTTCAAAAAAGGAGGGGGTTCTCAGTTCGTTTCTAGGGTTCTGTACCCACAAAAGGTAAAAACGGGACCCTATTAGTAAGCCTACGATGTCTGTCTGTCTGTCTGTCCTACCCTTAAACGGCTGTATCTTTCGAACCGTAATAGATAGCCAGTTGAAATTTTCACAGAATATGTAATGTTACGGCGGACTAACTGAGAAATAATTTAAAAAAGTCAAAAAGTAAAAACGAAAGAGGGGGTCCCCATACAAAAGCGTAAAATTTGGCATGATTATAGTACACTTTAAAGTATAAGAACAAATAATAAATAATGGCCAAGTGCGAGTGGGTGACAAGTTTTTGCTCATTACCAAGTTATAACTGGTAATTTCGTTATTGAATTTTGTAGTGGTACGGAACCCTCAGTGCGCGAGCCCGACTCGCACTTGGCTAGTTTTTTTTGTTTTTTTGGTTGATTGTTTTATATACTTCTTGACAATAACGGCTTTATTTTATCATTTTATGTCCGAAAAGACAGATACCTAATTTGAATTATGCATTTTGTAATAGGGCTCTTAAGAAATATTAAGAAAGAGAATATGCTTTCTTACCTTTCCAACAGATGCTGAACGTATTTTCCTTCAAATTAGGAAAAACGTCATGGATCTTAGCCAGCAAGTAGGTGTAGCTGGAGACGACAGTCTTGTCCATTCCGAATCTCCGCACCTCCGGCTTTGACCTCTCCTTCCAGAACGCGTACACCTTGTACGCAACTTGGTCCTCCATTACTGTAAAATAATCAGATGTTAATGCTGGCTATGAACTCGTGGCTAAGAAACTTGATAACTATTAATAACTTTTATTAGTTACTTTAATGATTATTACTAATTCAATTTTAATTTACCTAACCGTCCACTCCAAATTAAACGCAATTAAATACCTAGTGCGCATTTTTGAAATCACAAAAGGTAATAACGTCAGCCTTACAGAATAATGAGCAGTATCCTATCGATGCATACAACCTTGTGTAAAACGGAAATTGCTACGCATTTTGATTATGCTGTGCAAAGTTTAAGAATTTCGATGGCTAGAGATGACCGAGGCTCACGTAGCTCAGTTGGTAACCAAATGAGGTCGTATGTCCAGATCATTTGCAGGTTCAAATCTTGTTAGTCGACAAAATTTATTGTTGTAATTCCAATTCACGAAAACACTTGAAAAAATCAATTATAATAATTATGTATATAACAATCAGCGGGGTTATTAAGTAACCTGTCCCTCGCAAACGTTATCGTGCCATCCCACTCGCACCAACTGACACGAACAACGCACGCAGGCGGGATGACCTGATAGCGATAGCAAGTGACGGCTTACTTAATACTCCCATACGTCCTTCGTCCGCGAATCGGCCGCACTCGCTACGTATGTTCTGTTTGACGCGCCGATTGCGTGGTTTAGACTCAATAAAGACGGAGAATTTGAAGAATTTCTTTAAGCTCTTCACGAGAATGTAGGAGATGGAAAATAATAAGAAAAGGGATGAAAACACCACACATAGACTGGCCATAGTGACGTAAGATGTTAGGTGTTTATCGCTAGATAGGTAAATAAATATCGCGCGGACTGACGCACTTCACTTGCTTTCATAGAATGCTACAACCCTTTCAAATTTTCAAGTTTAAAGTAGACATGGTTGATGACGTAAGATCTATTGGATTGTCCCAGTAAAACTGAGGTTTGTGATGTTTCGCGCATATTCAGTAAGGCTGCGCGCGCATTAGCGAGCTAGACTCCTTTGTTCGTGACCTAAAATACCTAACTAAAGCTTGATTCACATAACACCCGGCCCAGACGGACGGACCCTTACATTAAAATGTGAGTCCAATTTAGTGTCACAAAAAAACAATAGCAAAAACAGAGTGAATGGGTGGGTATCTTTCAAGTCTGCGTGCTTCATCTTTGACCACATCGTCGCTTACCAACAGGCGAGTTGGTGGTCAAACGCGGTGTTATCCGCGTAAAAAAAAGCAAACTTTGATTACGACCTGTTGATTATTTTTGGCCCTGTATCGACTTGATAATACAGTCGAATTGAGAACTTCCGTTTTTGAAGTCGGTTGAAAACAGCAAAATTAGTAATACATGTGAGTAACAAGATGGACAGACGATCTAAAAGAGACTGCAGGATAACGCTGGATGTAGGCCTCTTCCAACCGGCCATTTTGGAGATTGATTGGCCTATCTATGTCTATCAGTGGACAGTGGCAGAAATGATATAGGGCTCGCATTTCGATGTCAGGAACATATGGAAGAGCCGATTCGTGTAAATGTGAATTGACCTTTATTGCACTATTGATTTATGCCCGGAATATAGGCACATATATACAATATTTGCATTGCGAGAGGCTGTATGTAAAGGTAAACAGGATATGAATGTTTGTATTAGGGGGGGGGGGGGGGGGGGGGGGGGGGGTCCTTTTGATAATCACAAAAAAGACTGCCACTTGATTTGACTGTTTACCAGATCAGTACCAGATGGGTCACAGTACCAGTACTGGTACTGTGACCCACCAACAACACAAAACAGTCAAAACTTTATCGTTTCTAACAGGTTTAGAAAGGACAATTATCAATGATAATTATCTTGACGATTACCATTGCTTATAACTTAAAAAATAAAAAGTGCGCAATCGGGTCCCATATTCGAACGTATATTATTAGACTAGTAACATTAGCATAATATATACTGTAATTATTTGATGCTACCTAAAGTTAAGAATCGCAATGAACGCCCATATTCGAATATCCACTCTAATCATCTATGACATAGGGATTTATAGCAAACAATATGATACACCCTGGTGATAGTTATCAGATAAATAATTATCAAGAGGTGTACTTAATTAGATAATTACGATCCATGGTTTTGGTTGAGGGAGACAATGACGGTATCATTACACTGTGATAGTTCATGACGTTTGTGTATGAGTGTGATCACGGGTCGCGGGGTGAAAACCTCTTCATGGTTTATGCATTCCTGGTACTTGGATTTGGTGAAAAAAACTATTCTTGATTATAGTGTACATTTTAACAGAAATTGGCCGACTCTTATTTCATTTGTTGGTCCATTATTATTTTGCCATTCAAAATACTTTCTTTTTGTGCGTAATTATTTTATTCAAAATGACTATACATATTTTTAACTTGACAATGATACAGGAGGATCATTTTAATAGTTTGACCACGAGGAAAGACCATTCCTTGTGGTCAAACCAGTTTGACTACGAGGAAGCACCGGTGTATTTGATCATATTAAATGTGATTTGATCCTAACTTATTAAGGTCTTATTCAGAATGGGCTTTCAATAGGCTTCATTGAGCTAAAATTTGCCTTGGCTGATCAACTTAGAGTTAAAAATACACGAGGGCTTTACGTTTCCATAAAAAATATTTACATATTACCTTGAAATGAGAAAGAATAATATTAGTAGCTAGTAACTACTTAATATAAATTATTCACACTATGAACGACAGACTCGTACAAAAACATTACTTGTTTAAATTTTTATGACTAAATCATGAACAGTACTTTAAATGAGTGCTAGGTAGTAGGTACCTATACCACATGGCCTTGAAACTAGTATACTAACAAAAACACTTTATAAGCCATAGGTGGCAAAAGCTGATGGGCTGCCTGATGGTAAGCAGTCACCATTGCCTATAAAGGATAATTGTAACACCAGAGGCATCACAAATATATTGCCGACCCTTTAATACTTTATTAACTCGCCTTTTGAAGAACTCCATGTTGTAGCTTCTCGGAAACACCGCGGAAGGTAGCTCATTCCACATTTTGCAAGAAAGACTGTGTAATCGCACAGTGTGCAATAATATTTTTTTATATTAAAATGTAGTTCACAGCACTTGTTTTAATGTGCCAACCAATGAGCTGTCATCGCTTTAGTACTAACAGATACCCTACTTTATTATTTGATTAGTCAGAAACTATAGTACCTACTTATTGTGATTATTCACAATGCAGAGTAGCAAAAAGGTTGCCTAAATTACAGCTAATGAAAATTTGAGGCTTAATTCTAACTTAATTTTGTGATTAACAGGAAATCTATTCATTAAGAATTCTTTAAATTTCATTTTTATTATTCTCTCTTAAAGCAACTGCATTTCAGTTACCTACTTTACCTTGGTATATGATTAGTTAAACTTTACTGGGCTACGTGGTAAGGATCAACAAAGTTTTTAGTATTTATTCCCGATTTGAATCATAATGTGTACTATAGTACACATCATTATGAACAACTTTTGAACTCTCAAATCGGGAATAAATATTAGCTGTTCCATAAAAAAAGGTCATTGATACAAGAAAATTTATAGAACAGCTGATATTTTATTCATGTTTTCGGGGATGGTCCCATAGCAAAAATTATTCATAATGATGAGTATAAATAACGGACCTCTTTCGGCTTAGTACAGTCTTTCCGTGTAACCCTGTCTATAGTGAAATTGAAGGGACTGAATATTTTAGTATGTCCCATTAGAGTACAATTTTAAAAATAAGTATAAGGTGATAGTAGGTAAGAGCTAGGATATTATAACACACATATGAACACATTTCATAGAATCATTGGTAAATGTATATGACCCCGTGCTCATCAGTGTGTCTGCATGGGGCACCATTGCCTCTTTCATCCACGTCACCACAACAGCTAGACTGCTTTTCATCATCATTACTTACACTGCCATCTGCGCCACTGGAGCAACTGTGCCAGCGCCCCAGAGCCTCACTCCAATATTTCAAGGAGTTGGGTTGGCTCGGGTAGGTGCTGGTAGGGGGAAATGCACAATACACCTCAAGCGGGACATCGGTGCAGGACTTAACGCCCCCATCTCGTATAAGAATAAGAATTACTGTGTTTGAAGTTAAACAAAATCAATGGTTACTAAGATGTTAGTAATTATTATTTATTGTTTCATTATTGAGTGTGGTTGTTACATCATAAAGAGTGTTTCAATGTAACAATATAAACCAAACAAACCTTAGTAATTTATATGTTTTAAAGAGTTTTTCGTTAAATAGAAGTTCACTTTATAGACTAGATGCACACTGCATATACAATTTCAAAATTCAATAAATGCCTTGGCTTCTTAACATTTCAAAATGGCGTAGTGCGCACTTCCGATGCGCGGCGTTTGATGTTTAAAGAGTTAAAAATCAATGCACACTGCACTGCACAGGCCACCTCTGCCTAAAAATGAAAGTCACCAAAACCCATTCAAAAAAGCGATTGAATTTACAATTTTTATCATAGGTTTAATAGGCTTCTTCTGAGGAATTTTATGATGTTCTACCTAAGGTCATATGTTGAAATGGCTTCTTAATGTGCAGCCAATAGCCATGTACTTAGTAAGTAAAGCGCAATTCTGTTTTTCTATGTAAAGTTGTACCTACTTGAACACCTAACAAAATGAAGGTAAACTGAGACTGCAATGTAAACCTTGTAAGTTACTATCAGGATCCAGGATCCAGGTCCGAATCACTTAAATATAATAAATAAGTATATTTTCTTACCTGATAATTGTAGAAATAGAAAACCGGATAAAATAAAAACACTATGTAACCAGAGCAAAAAGCTACGTACAACCTTCTCACTTCACAAAGAAATAATCACTGAGTTGTGACGTTCACGGCCTCCCGTTTAAATATGTGTTTACGTCTAGAATATTATTATGAGTCATCAAGCCACGACGATGCCTGCGAAACAATAATATTTTGTTGTGCAATACAAAAACCAAAACATTCAACTCATTTGAACTCATGTCATGCAATGCATGACAAGACAATCAATTTTTTTTTTATTTTTTTTTTTCCCGTGCAGAGGCTTTTGGCTCCGCATGATTGATGCAGTTGCCATATACAAGTCGTATGCACAGATATACACAACCAGATCGGCAATATATTTTAGTGAAAGAGACAACTTGATATGGCTCAGCACAAGTACGAAAAGGACATAAATAGATTTTGTTGTCCTTATCGGCGTGACCTGTTTTTGGTACCTCAAGTGTCAAAATCTGTAATAATCAGTGACAAACAAAACGGGTCTGAATTATATTTATTGCCTTTTTTTGGTGATTTAATGTGATAAATGCGTGTTTCCTCTGAGAAATAATTGTAAAAGATATTTTACAATGGTTGGTTGTAGCATTTTGGGCTGCAAGAAGCGCAGTGAGCGAAAATACGATGAAATATCATTTCACACGTAAGTAAACATATAAAGCTTGTAACGATCACCTAAATAAATTCAGGATATCAATTCGCAAATATTTTATTCATAATTAGTCAGTTTTTAGGTCGATTTGTGGTCTAATTCTATGAATTTTATCAAATTATTCACTTAGAAAATAAATTATGAATGTTGCCAGTTTATGAAAGAAATTACCCACCGCAACTAACATAAATTATTCGTTCTGCAGGTTTCCAACTGATCCTGTCACATTGCTGAAAAAAGCTGGCACATTGCAAGAAGTGCAAAATACCGACCCTTTTATGCCCATATGAATATGGTGAATGTTAATATTAAATATATATTAATGAGGCCACAGTTATGAAGCTGGAAAAGCAAAAGGCGATTTCGGCGAACCAATTCAAAAAGCTACGCGCTGTTCGTGAAATTTGTACTGTAAACATTAAAGAGTCTATTTATCTAATTATTTGGAATGTTATACATAATTCCATTCATGAAAAAACTAAACTGATCAAGCGCGAGTCGGGCTCGCGCGCTGAGAGTTCTTTACAATCACAAAATACAAAAAGTTGTGCAAAAAGACAACATCACGGCATCGGCTTCATCGGCTGTCACCCATCCAAGTACCGACCGCGCCCGACGTTGCTTAGCTTAGTGGTAAACAGAAATTTGTCACTGACTCGCACTTGGCCAGTGTTTATTATTTGTTGTTTTACTTATGTTCACTATAATCCGCTAAATTTGACGCTTGTACGGATTACCGTTTTTACACTAGAACAAATCCAAAAATACGTTTAACGTTTGTTGCATGGGAGCCCTTCCTTTGCCCTTCCGTTTTAACTCTTTGACTTTTATATTATTTTTAATTAATCATAAAAAATCATGCTATGGTTACTTTACAACCTTTTTTCTAGTACTATATTCTAATCCTAACAAATAATTATAATAAAAACGCAAGTAAGTTTGTAACTTTCTGTCTGTTTTTTACGAGGAAACGGCTAAGTCATGGTATAATAATATACTCCGCCAGGTATAGCAATTCGAGAAAAAATGTTTACGTAGGCGTCCCGCAATGATGTCATGATGTCAATTTACAACAGGTTCGAGAGAGATGACGATACACCACGTAACAGCTGATTGAATAAAGTGGCAACTGGACAGTGACGTCATTGCGGGACCACTCCCAGATTGCTAGACCTTGTTTTCTTAGATCATGGGCTAAGTCAAATTTTGTCAGGACGATAGGGTGTGTCATGAGGACAGACAACGTACTTTTCTTCCCAGAAAATTGCAGGTAGCTCCGCGGATTGCAGCAGATAGTGTATAAAATATAAATATTTAAAAGGTAGTATTGTTTCCAAAGTACTCATTGAAGATTCACTACCCATCATAGTAGGTAAGTTACCCTAACTTATAGCAAATCATTTTAATGTGGCAACACACCTTGTTGAAGCGAGAGGCACTGAGCTAGCCACGCTCATTGAAAATCTATAGGTAGTAGATCTGTGGTCGTATGTATGAGTTTAGCTCAAGTTTCAATTAAGAATTCAAGACATTACGAATTTTGGCACCACTGATGCTGTCAAAGACGTTGCAGTTGTCAACGTTGAACGTTCTTCTGCCATTATTTTTTGTATTATTTTGGCTTTGCACTATCACCACTAAAGGCCAAGAGAAACTTTTTATTACAGGTTTTTCTAAATCTCTGTGAGGATTTTGGCTTCGCACTCTTGTGCATTTGCCAGTGTCAACTATACACAGATCTACTACCTATAGATTTTCAATGAGCGTGGCTAGCTCAGTGCCTCTCGCTTCAACAAGGTGTGTTGCCACATTAAAATGATTTGCTATAAGTTAGGGTAATTTACCTACTATGATGGGTAGTGAATCTTCAATGAGTACTTTGGAAACAATACTACCTTTTAAATATTTATATTTTATACACTAGCTGCTGCAACCAGCGGAGCTACCTGCAATTTTCTGGGAAGAAAAGTACGTTGTCTGTCCTCATGACACACCCTATCGTCCTGACAAAATTTGACTTAGCCCATGATCTAAGAAAACAAGG
Source organism: Agriopis aurantiaria (assembly GCA_914767915.1). NCBI lineage: Eukaryota > Metazoa > Arthropoda > Insecta > Lepidoptera > Geometridae > Agriopis > Agriopis aurantiaria. The sequence goes on along the minus strand of OU611983.1, from coordinate 6,317,156 downwards.
TCTAGCAATCTGGGAGTGGTCCCGCAATGACGTCACTGTCCAGTTGCCACTTTATTCAATCAGCTGTTACGTGGTGTATCGTCATCTCTCTCGAACCTGTTGTAAATTGACATCATGACATCATTGCGGGACGCCCACGTAAACATTTTTTCTCGAATTGCTATACCTGGCGGAGTATATTATTATACCATGACTTAGCCGTTTCCTCGTAAAAAAACAGACAGAAAGTTACAAACTTACTTGCGTTTTTATTATAATTATTTGTTAGGATTAGAATATAGTACTAGAAAAAAGGTTGTAAAGTAACCATAGCATGATTTTTTATGATTAATTAAAAATAATAAAAAAGTCAAAGAGTTAAAACGGAAGGGCAAAGGAAGGGCCCCCATGCAACAAACGTGAAACGTATTTTTGGATTTGTTCTTGTGTAAAAACGGTAATCCGTACAAGCGTCAAATTTAGCGGATTATAGTGAACATAAGTAAAACAACAAATAATAAACACTGGCCAAGTGCGAGTCAGTGACAAATTTCTGTTTACCACTAAGCTAAGCAACGTCGGGCGCGGTCGGTACTTGGATGGGTGACAGCCTGGGCGTGATGTTGTCTTTTTGCACAACTTTTTGTATTTTGTGATTGTAAAGAACTCTCATAGCGCGAGCCCGACTCGCGCTTGGTCAGTTTAGTTTTTTCATGAATGGAATTATGTATAACATTCCAAATAATTAGATAAATAGACTCTTTAATGTTTATAGTACAAATTTCACGAACAGCGCGTAGCTTTTTGAATCGGTTCGCCGAATTCGCCTTTTGCTTTTCCAGCTTCATAACTGTGGCCTCATTAATATATATTTAATATTAACATTCACCATATTCATATGGGCATAAAAGGGTCGGTATTTTGCACTTCTTGCAATGTGCCAGCTTTTTTCAGCAATGTGACAGGATCAGTTGGAAACCTGCAGAACGAATAATTTATGTTAGTTGCGGTGGGTAATTTCTTTCTTAAACTGGCAACATTCATAATTTATTTCCTAAGTGAATAATTTGATAAAATTCATAGAATTAGACCACAAATCGACCTAAAAACTGACTAATTATGAATAAAATATTTGCGAATTGATATCCTGAATTTATTTAGGTGATCGTTACAAGCTTTATATGTTTACTTACGTGTGAAATGATATTTCATCGTATTTTCGCTCACTGCGCTTCTTGCAGCCCAAAATGCTACAACCAACCATTGTAAAATATCTTTTACAATTATTTCTCAGGGGAAACACGCATTTATCACATTAAATCACCAAAAAATAAATAAGGCAATAAATATATTTCAGACCCGTTTTGTTTGTCACTGATTATTACAGATTTTGACACTTGAGGTACCAAAAACAGGTCACGCCGATAAGGACAACAAAATCTATTTATGTCCTTTTCGTACTTGTGCTGAGCCATATCAAGTTGTCTCTTTCACTAAAATATATTGCCGATCTGGTTGTGTATATGTGCAACTATATAATTATTATTTGTCAGTCACAGTCAAAGTCATGCCCTAGCAAAGTGGTGGAGACTATATAAGAGGCTTCTATGGACCATTGGAAACAATACGAAAATACATGTTTCACTGCGTTAATACATAGCCACTGTTCCTTGATAGCCACTCTCGAGCATGTCCACGAACACCTACGTGTTACGCATTAACACTCGAAAACAAGTTCTTAACACTCGAAAATACATAAGTTTAGGAAAATAATACAAAGACACGTCATGTTGGCGCCAAAAACTTTTAACTTTTAACCAACTTCAAAATAGAGGAAAAATCCTGTTTTTTTTATGTACAGCGATTACTCCAGCATTAGTAAATCGATTTCCGTGTTTATTTTTTTATCATGTAGATGAAATCCACGAGGTTGTCCCACAAAAATTTCATTATTTAGGGTTCAGTCGTTTTTAAACCAGCTCAATTTACGGATTTTTGCTAAAGCGCCTACGAATTTCACGATAACAAATAACTACAATACTTTTGTTTTTGTCTTTTTTTCAAGTCAAAACAATATAGATTCAGTATAGGAATCTATGCAAAACAAGGAGATAGGTACAGATGCATGCATGGAAGTGTAATCTACTATATTAAAATAAGTCGGGTTTTCCTTCCTGACGCTATAACTCCAGAACGCACGAACCGATTTCCACGGTTTTGCATTCGTTGGAAAGGTTCGGGCTCCGTGAGGTTTATAGCATATAGGTTTATAGTAGTGAGGCCGAAGGCCGAGCTCTACGCGTACGAAGTAGCGGAATTCAGCTAGTCGTATCTATAAAAGATAAACTAGTAGTTTGGCCCGAACAGAGTTAAGGAACGTTATAAACATTCCACTATCATTGTTTCCAAGTCTAAAATATATTATCTTAAAAAAAAATACTTAAAAAAAACACATAACAAAACATTCTAAGTTAATATGCCACTCTTTATAACCCTATTGAATTAGGTACCTACATAAATATTGAAAATAAAAAATACTAGTGTACCAAAACATTTTATTAGGACAGTAATAATAGGTAAATAGGAACAGCACAAAGCAGTAGGTAAGTATATGTATTCCTAATAGGAAACAAAGAAACGAATAGAAGTTTAATAATACATAATAGTTGGCTTGGTAAATGCTACCTCAGGCAGCGTGTTAGGGCGGTACCAACGCGTTCCTGTCTAGAGCGCGGTGCCCTCCGTCAGGCACATAGGCAGGCCACAGAGCTGCCTGGCTAACCTAACCTGGCTGTTAGCCCAACACAGCCTACCCGCAAGGGCGGATCCAGCTTTGGTGCTAGGGAGGGATCACATAGTCGTGGTTAAGTCACAAGAAGTTATAATTAAATTTTCATATTAATTAGTGGTCCACCTAGGTCCTGGACCCAGCCCAAGGGGAGCATGGCATAATAAGGGGAGGTCATGACCCTCATGCGCCCCCCCTCCCCTTTATCCACCCTTGCCTACCCCGGCTTTATAAGACCGTGTTGGTCTAATAGTGCTAACAGACGCTCGAACGCGGCTGACGGACCGCCGTCCAACTAACGGGAGAGGAGTGAGAATATCATATTTCCCTCTCTTTCTCTCCCATTGGTCAGACTGCGGTTGAGGTCAGCCGCGTTCGTGCGTCTGTTAGCACTATTAGAGCGGGAAATATGATATTCTCACTCTTTCTCTCCCGTTGGTTGGACGGCGGTCCGTCAGCCGCGTTCGAGCGTCTGTTAGCACTATAATAGTGTTAACACACGTATGGATTTGGTTGACCTCAACCGCCGTCTGACCAACGGGAGAGAAAGAGAGGGGAATATGATACTCTCACTCTTTCTCTCCCGTTGGTTGGACGGCGGTCCGTCAACCAAATCCATACGTGTGTTAACACTATAACAGTCTATAGATTCCCCCTCCCCATTACAAAAAAAAGGTATAAGGCTTAGCAATATTACCTATATTTATATTTTGCGATAATATGCTGTTACCTACAAAATCAGTATATTTAATCTTGGTGTTCTTTTTTATTTTTACCCCCTTTGCTCCGTTTGTGTATGTAATTATTCCAATTTCCAAATGCGAAAGGTGCATGCAGTTGATTATGTTCTGGAACATTCAATAAAATTTATTTAGGTAGCTAAGTTCTTACCTAAGGTTCTTACTTATTTTAAGCTAGGTACAAATTACCAACAACAGAATAGGTACCTAGGTATTTGCTACCAAGAGGTACCTCTACCATTAAATGTACTTAAATAAAGTTCAACAGAGTAGATACCTCTATAGCTTTTTGCCCTAATTCCCAAAAAGGAGGGCAATGTCTTTCGGGCTTATGTATGTGGTTTTTTTAATGTTTCTTTATTACTTCTTACAGCCTAAACGGGTTGACCGATTTTGATGCGAGGGGTGTCGTTATATTAAGTACCTGTAGGCTACAATTTGCAGTCAGGTATTTCCTTTAATCTATTTATTAATCTGTTCAACTTTGCAAACTGTGTGTCCGGAAAGCATTGATACCTTATCTGTTTATGGAAGTCCTACTAATGCTTACTTTGATACGAAATACCTTCCAAGCGTTTCATTTTCACACTCAAGTCGTCGACCGTAATTTTCAGTGACATTGTAGTGTACTCCTTTCCAATCTGCTGAGCCCTCAATTCGAGGCACTTAGCTTCAAGATCAGGGTTTCTTTCGATTATTTCGTTTTCTGGCATTTTAATATCGGAACCCTCCAAAAGGGCATGTAAGTATGGAACGTAGGTGTTACTTTTCTTAACTTGCAAATAGCTATACACCCAATCAATGTCCATGGTGGTAATGTAAGGTTTTGAATAAATCTGCGCCTTGTCCTCTTTGGAATGCATAATTTTCTTATCAGTGGAAACTTTATCAGCTCTTTTGATGCACCCATCTTTTGCAGGACAAGTCTTCTCCTTTGGTTTATATTCTTTCATAATTAACTTATGTTTATCAACACAATAGTGATCTTTATTCCCTTCAGTATTGTAAGACCTATTAAAATCTTTAACAAATTTGTTAATTTTCTTCATGTTTCTTACGTCACCATCATTTAGGTCTATATTTGGTTTTGCATTGTCTTTCTTCATTTTGCCGTTACTGTCTCTACCAATTAATTTTATAATGTTATCTGGAATATCTTCTTCATCAGGCAGAGTATTTAGAAAAGCAGTAAATTGTTTTGAGGGATAGATCTTTAAATGAGTATGTACAGAATGAGCGAGGGATTCCTTTAGCTCCATAATTGTGTTCAAACTGATTGAAATCAGAATTGAAAATCGTAGGTTCTCTTCTTAGATTTTCGTTAAAATTGCTTTTATTTCTTTTGTAAAATTCTTCTACACTTCTCTAAATTCTTCAAATCATGTTCAAATCAGTCGAATGATGACACAATGACGATGACTTTGTCCACGGTCCATGTTGTCTAGTTTGCTGTCAAAATCGTTGAATAAAATCAAAAACAACTCAACCTTTTTGTGCCTGACTGCTTAGTAATAGTTGGTGGTGTGATGTTACCATAAACAAGCGCAGAAATTATCCAAGGTAGAATTTCTTTATATACATTAAGGAATCAAAGGGAATGAAGAAATTAATATTTTAGTGTAACTTATGTTATAGATATTTATATTGTTTTTAATTGTAACTCCCAAATCTAAACTTTTCACAGAACATTAGTTGCTTGCCAGCTACGTTTGTGCGTAGGTTAGATGTCTTCTGTGATCAAGGTCAGACAAAGCCGGCCTTTTGTACCTATTTAATTTTTGTGATGATATGGAGGCTAGAAGAGAGAGAAGTCTTAAGTAGCTAACAGACGAGACGGACTTGGTTGACGGACCGCCGTCCAACCAACGGGAGATAAAATGTTCTCTTTCCCTCCCGTTGGTTGGACGGCGGTCCGTCAACCAAATCCATACGTCGGTCCTACTCACAGGTCCTACTGCATAGTTCTACTATAATAATCTCCTTCCTGTCACATACTTTGTGGGAAAGGAACCCACTGGGTTACCATAATTTCGAAAACATTCTTATAATAACCTCACATTGAATTATGTCTCGCTCTCTCGGCATAAGCATATTTTTGAGATTGTGGTAACCCGCCTGAGCATCCCTGCCTAATTAGACTAAAAACTTTAAACGCTTATATCTCAAAACTTTAATTATGCTATTTAAATATATTTTTCAGTATATGCAAAGATTTTATACTATACTAGTATAAATGTATAACATTTAAATATTTTTTTATTAAGCCTGTTATTTTTAACAATTCAAACACCTGTCCAATAACCTATTTATGTAATTAATACAAATTTTTACAACTACTTACAGTTACATACAATTGAATTATACTTGCTCTGAGATATTTTTCTCTGATTTTTCACTTTTCAAATTTTTACTGTATATTGCAGCTTTCAGTTCAAAAATCTTGGATCAAGTATAAGCTTATTACATGTAAAATAATTGTACTTTTTCTATAACAAATAAATTTAGATTGATGAAAATTAATCTTGGTGTTCCTTTCCTACGTTTCTCCCAAGCGGTTTGCTAGGCAAATGCCTAAATTTGGGCTCGTCCACGAATTTGACAGGTCCACCCAGTTGTACAGTTTCAGGAATGCTTAATTCTTCATTCAGTTTTTTAGCAAGGAAGTATATTTCTGCTAAGGCGATAACTAGTGCGCACATCACGCCTAGGAGCAGTCTGAATCCGAACTCGAGGTAGCCAATTGTCCACTCAATGCCTTTGAAGCCAAACATAAACCCAGCAAAAATGGATAGAATGAACTGCCCAACCGCAATCAGGTGGCGGTTCAGTTGTTTCACTGGAAAACAAATTTCATCATCTAGTTAGGAATGTCGTCAAGAATAGTTAGAATGCAAATTTTGAGGTGAGTAACCGTCAACCTACAGTGAAGTTTAAAAGGGTTTGAATATGGTAATTAACGGATTTCATCATATTGAGAAAATCAGTGACTAAATTCTGGTCACAACACTTTTAATATTATATAATAATCAATTTAAAAAACCGACTTCAAAATTAGTAAATACGCAATTTTGGATGACGTATATTTTTCCAGTCATTTTGATTTAAAAACTACTGAACCGATTTTGATGAAATTTCTGTCGGACCAATCTAAAAGTGTATCTTTTCAAATAAAAACGTGCTTTAAAAATTCAATGTTTCTAATGGGCATATTAGGTACTTACTTTGATAAGAAATACTATCTTCCGGAAATCTCATTCTGACATTATCAACTCCCTTTGTCATTTTCCTGTACGCCCTAGCCTCAGCTTGTGACCTCAATTTCACACATCGAGCTTCTAATTCAGGGTTTCTTGTTATATATTTGTTTTTAGGCATTTCAACATTAGCCCCATCAATGAGAGTGTGCAAATATGGGACATCATCGCCTTTACTTCTCCTGTTTTGCAGGTAAAAATATAACCAGTCAATATCAGATGTCAAGAGGCAAGGCCCAGGATTTGTTTCAGGGATTTTTTCTTCTGTGGAATCTTGTACATCATTTTTTTTTACAGATTCATCATTGTCAGAAGCATCCTTTTCTGTATCATCTTTGGAGTCATTTGATTTCTTCTTTTTGTTTTTTTTCACATCAGTAACCTTATTTTCTATAGAATCTTTCACATGTTTTTCAGGAGTATCACCCGACTTTTCCTTCTCATTGTAATTTTCCTTTTTTACGGCTTTGTTGGAATCAACCGGTTCTTTAACAGTTTCAGAAGTTACTGTTTTAGTTTTGACATATTCAGATATACTGTTGATGTTTTTTAAGTCTTCATCAGTTAAGTGCACTGTGCTAGGTTGAGCGATATCTTCATTTAGGCTGTCTTTGCAGTTTTTGCCAATTACATTTAAAATGTTAATGGGAATGTCTTCGTCATTTGGTATAGATTTAAGAAAAGAGATGAAATTTTCTGATGGGTATATCCTTAAATTAGTATTAACGAGGGATACTTTAAGATCCATGGTTCAGTTTGCAATGTTCAATTTATGGTTAAGGTCGGCGTATAAGTCTCGCAGTTCTTCTTCCTTTTCTTCAAAGGCGTTGTCTATTCGTTGGCACTTAAAGTTCATATCATCAATGAACTGATCCCATTCTTTTTGCCTCTTTTCACGGTTTTCGATTCTTTTCTTTTCGTTAGCCTAAAAGACCATTAAAACCTGATTAGTAATTAGTTTAGAGTTTTATTTTACAAAATCAACCAATTATTGACAATTTTTTGATACATTTACAACATTGTACGTTATTTATCCCTTCCCTATTTTACCCTTTCGGGGGTAGGCTAAAAGTCCAGCAGTGGACTGTTAAAAGGCTATGATGATGATGAAGTTATTTATAATACCGAATTAACATTATTTTATAATTTTTCCGGCTATCCACAATTATAAAAAAAATATAGATTTATTAATTTTAATACAGTTTTATTAGTAACTAGCGACCCGCCCACCCGGCTTCGCACGGGTGTAATTTACGTGCGAAGCCGGGGCGGGTCGCTAGCTATATATACATAAACTTTCCTTGAAAATGTATCTAACTGATGGTGAAAACCGCATGATGGTGAAAACCGCATGAAAATCCGTTGCGTGGTTTAGGAGGAGTTAGCGGCCATACAGACTTACAGACAGACAGACAGACGCGAAAGCGACTTCTATTTATACTATGTAGAGAAGAGAAGATGTTGAATCTGTGATTTTAAGGATCTTTGGCTCTCCACACTTAAATTAAGCAAGAATGTATTGAATCTAATAACAGTTAGCCTTGGTGAGAGCTACCACTGATTGATTGCGCTACCACTTATATGATATAGATTGTACTCATCATTATGAACAACTTTTACTATGAGACCAACCATGAAATTGGAAGAAAAAAAACAGCTAATCCATACATTTTGTCTAGAGTTCATTTTCTATGGAACATCTGATATTTTTTTCACAATTTCCGGGTTGGTCCCATAGTAAAAGTTGTTCATAATAATGAGTATAACGAATACTTTTCGGCTAAGTAATAATAATAATAATTCACACGTCTCTCAAGACACTCGACATGCACAACTACATATTCGTTCAACTCCAGAAAGCCGTAGTTCTGAATACTTGCCGAATTGTGCGCAAACTTCTATCACAAAATCAATGATGCACCCATTTCTCGTTTGGCTAAAAGCCCGCGAAAATGGCAAAATCCTCCTCTCACGAGTGAACAATGGTAAAACATAAAATAATAATAATAATATAATATGTAACTTTATTATACACTGAAATAAAAAAATACAAAAGTAGGTACCTAACTTAAAAATAATACAAAACCGGCAGTATAATAGGCGGCCTTATCGCCTTAAGCGATTTCTTCCAGGCAACCTTTGGATGGACATAGCTGAGACAGGAGTACAGTCTATATATGTGTAACCCTGTACAGCCATTGTACAGATTGTGTCAAAATGCTTTGCGTGAATGTCAAAAAGGTGTGCGTTCAATGTTATGGATCTTGTGTGTTAGGGCTCATAATAAACTAACGTTTTGAAATATTTTCTGCAGTTTCAGCTATAGTATTTTTAGGAGTATGGTAGTATATCTAAACATGGTTGAATTTCGATGTGACTTTCTGCAGGACCCTCCATCTAAAATTACATTAATGGTGCTAACTTGTATAATTACCTTTTTGATATCCAAATACTCGGAGTCAATTTCGTTGCAAAGCTGCAATGCCTGATCCAGTTTCTCCTTCAGTACAGGCAGCCCAGTTTCACCACTTTTCTTGATCTTATCAACTTGACTGTCTTTGATTTCAGTTAATTTCTCTAAAATAGCAAATAAGTTTTCGACTTCACGGTCACCTCTTTTTTCCTGAAACGAAAACATTATTTTTGCGATAACAATAATACACAATTCCATTGATAATAATATGAGCAATCATGCTGATTATATTCATTATGATAAACCATTATTAAAAGTTTAAACAGCATAATAAAATGTAAAAATGTGTGACAAAGATAATGAAATTAGTAACTTATTTAGGCACCAGCCACATTTCAGTTCTTAGATAGGTACCTCAAACTCCTTTAGCATGAACTTTATTTCACCATTCAGAAAGGGGCGGTGGTCAAATAGACGTGACCAGATTTCACCGATTTCTGGAAACACAATTATTAATGTAACCAATGTATAAAATTGGTAGAGCCAAGGTGGTTGATTGGGAGAAATATCTGAAGAGTCCAAAAGAACCGAATGAGAGATGATAATGATGTTCTTAGAAATATGATTACTTCAATAACGCTTATGAAGGTTATCTACATGATAATATTGATTGTGAGTCGCTAGGGTCCACAAAAGTTTCCTTAAAACAGGCACTAGGGAAACAAATTCAGGTCAAACTAAAGTTCTCGAGTTGGATGGATTATTTGGGCTAGCATCACCTGTATTCAATACTTTGAAAACAATTCGAACAATATGATACTAATGTAATATTGATCACGAATGATTTTAGGTTCTAACTTTAATAATTTAAAAGCAAATATATAGAAATATTCTAATTTTATTTTCAAAAAAATAATCAAATGACAAACCTCGTGACAGCTCCGTCATTGTGTTCACTCATTTTATTTTATTCACACAGATAATAATGGGAAGTTTATTCATTCTGTTGCAAAACGAAAAGTTGCCAGCATAAACTCCACTAACGCAGAGCTTCGCAGAGCACATTCTGATAGTGATAACAGACGTATGGATTTGGCTGACGGACCACCATCCAACCAACGGGAGGGAAAGAAAATTTTCTCTTTCTCTCCCGTTGGTTGGACGGCGGTCCATCAACCTCGTCACTCGTTAGCACTATATCTTTGATAAATTATGTTGAGATTTAATTGCCATAACAAACGTATGGATTTGGTTGACCTCAACCACCGTCTGACCAATGGGGGAGAAAGAGTAGGAAATATCTTATTCTCACACTTTCTCTCCCGTTGGTTGGACGGTGGTCCGTCAATCATATTCACACGTCTGTTATAGCGCTAACAGACATGACGGACTTGGTTGATGGACCGCCGTCCAACCAACGGGAGAGAAAGAGAAAATGTTATCTTTCTCTCCTGTTGGTCAGGGGGCTTAGCCCCAGATTTGATAGTTTTCGAAAACTTTTTTCGTTTACGTATTGTTCCATACATTTTAGTAAAGCGCCTTCAGCGGAAACGCGGAGGAACTAAAATCGGCGGTATAGATTGCTTCATTCTAATACGAAAAAGTTTTCGAATATCTTTCAGCCCAGCAATGTATGGAACAAAACGTAAACGAAAAAAGTTTTCGAAAACTATCAAATCTGGGACTAAGCCCCCAGACTGCGGTCTGTCAACCAAATTCACACGTCTGTTAGCATTATTATAGTACTAATCTATGTTATTTTTTTACCTGTGTTGGATATTATTCATTCATTACCTACGTTCATATTTCATTCTTACAATCTTTGCATTCATTCGTTCGTGATTCGTTCGGTGATTAATCAATTCAGTTCAGTCAGTAATTTCATTCGTTGAGTTCGGAATGGGCGGATTTGTGAGTTGGCGAAACTAGATGCGACATTGTTTTTATTTGCGCAAAAGTGTTTTGTCGGTGATAATGTTTCGTTTGTGTTTTATTTATCGTTAATTTTGTTGAGTGTTTATGTGAACTACACGAATGTGAAGTTACAAGATTTGCTTTGTGGAGATATTGTAAATTAACATTCACCATGCCGGGTGTTATTGGAATCGGCGAATTTATCGAGGAAACTCGAGAGGATTACAACTCGCCGACAACGAGTACATTCGTCTCTCGAATGCCACAATTTCGCCAGACTATTACGTCTTTAGAAGAGGTAATTATAATTTCTGTTTTCGTTATATTCATATTTATTCTAAGGAAAACAAGGTACTTGCCTACAAAAATGCAATACTGCTAATAAAACAGCCTTGGTGGCATGTTTTGCAAATTGTCTCGAACAGGAAATGGGTAAGTATTTATGCGTACCTTGTTAGGCATGGAGTAACTACTATCTTGTACAAATAGGTACATTATATGATGCTGCGCTCTGTGGTTTCACCAACAAATTCTCCATATATTCCCAAAATAAAAGTACCCGGTGTCCATACTCCAGAACACAATTTCTATGTCAAATATCATCAAGATCAGTTCAGCCGTTTAGTAGTGAAAGATAACAAAAGTCAGATATAGGTACTTTAGTGTCCTATCCTTCCATATTGATACTAAATGACAAAAGTCGATTGCTAAACTTACCAAAATTCATATAATAATGTCAAGTTATTATGTTCTTTCTAAAGCCAACCAGTAAGTAAATATACCTTCTATCAGTACCTAGCTGGCTGTTGACTGCACCGTCAAAGTCATTGACTGTATATTATTTGAAATTCTTCGACATCTGACAGTACTTACTTGGATTTTAATAAAAAAGTAAGCTTGAATTGATGCAGTGCACAACAAAACAGTGCAGTGTGAAACTTGCACCTTGTCAATCCTAAAATAACTTGCTTTAAGGAAAATTACATGAACTAGCTTACCTACAAGCTCATCAATTCAATTTATTTAACAACTATTTGTTCACCACAAACAGTGACTTCACAACCACCAATTTTGCACAAATTCATATTCTAACTTATGAGTATTTGTAGAAAATACTTGAGACCCAGGAAAATCCTTAATACGAGTAGATACCACCGGCCTTAGAGTGGACAAGGTTACGTGGAACTCTCCATCAGAAGGGCGTCCTAGCACACAAAAATCTAGAGTGTTGATGATGAATGAATGATGATGCATCTTCCACCTCTGGGAATCACCCAGTAAGTGGGCGCAATACAACCATCAACACCCTGGTCCCCTTGCAACGGGTTGAGTGAGTTGGCCCGTGTGAGCGTTTGGTGACACATTTCTCTTCCCCTGCAAGCCCACCATACCTGCCACCAAACAGTGGTAGAGAAGGTGCAGAAGGTAGAGAAAGTGCCCAGCAGTAAACAGTGACTGCCCTCAACGTCCGCAGTCTCCCACCCTCGGCTGCAGTGCCTCCCATACAACACCGTAGCCTGCCTCAATTGCAGTAACTTCTATACTATACAGAACTAATTAATATTAGCTGCCTCAAGGAATGCCCAGAGAGGCAGTCCTACCTCTGGTTTTGCTTGGTTTCACCATAGTGCTGCATCTACAGCTACTCAGCTACGACAAGGTGATGCTCCCTAAAACCTCAGCTAACTGCAACAACCTTCAAACCTTCGCTGACGTAAGTGTCATTTCTTTATTTATATACTGATTATTTTTCCTACCCATACTTCACATTGACTCACCTTATTATGGATCTTTAACATTATTAACTACATTAATGGTTTCATAGTTTTTCGCAGTTATTTATTTATTTTATCGAATGTCTTTTGAATTATTATAATTCCTGACGTTTCAAACACTGCAGTTTCCGTGGTCACAAGTAGACTACATGAAGGATTTATATCCCTTCCCATTTCCCATGTACGTAGGAGAAGCAAATAATAATTTTAAAAAAGTTACTTAAATAGATGTGAAAAATCCGATAGAAGTATTTAAGTAGGTAATTTCAATATTAAGTAACTTACTTATGTAATTTCAATCTTAATAAATGTATGTATTGAGCTACTTTATATATATGTGTACCTACCATGTTCTGACAAATAAATAATTTGAATTTAACGAAATTGACTAAATCAAAACCTAACTAGTAGTAGAAGATCTGTTTTTATATTAGAAACTGGGCATTAGCAAAATTATCAAAACAATTTTATACACTACAGCCAAAGATATTTAAAACTATGAGTATATTGAATAATTAACCACTGCCAACAATTCGGTATGCAAAAAAAAATTAACCTATGCCAATTCCAAAACCATTTCGAGATTTTATGTTACTAACCCTTATTTTTCTACTCTGACCCTTTAAAACGATAAGATGCCATTTATTATAACAGAAAACTAAGAAATCATTTGACTTTCATTGACCTCTAAATGACGTCACGGTGTAGCATTTTATTTTCTATGCCTTTTAAGAATAAAAATATTATATATTTGACACACTGTTCGTCACACAGAATAGAATATTTTTTCATTTCTGTGGTTTGACTGTCTGGTTTTTTTCAGGGCTGCCAATATGGGGTGCTTTTTTAGACTTCTCAACGTAACGAAATTTTGTGCTATATGGTGAAGTCACATAATTTCAATTTTCAAAAAAATATTGTAAAATAACTACTCAATATAATACAAAAATATTGAAATTAGTTTCTAAAAATAGCCTTATCTACGAAATAAAAATATAAAAAAAATACAAAAAAAAAACTTTACATACCGAATTTAAGTAATCTGTGCATTTAATTTGTTAAAAGCTTAATTAGATATTTTCACTATGACAGTATTTAAATAAATTATTTGGTATTTCTAAAATGAATCTAAATTGATTATGTAAACTTTATTTTATTTTATTTAGTGATAGGCTTGCATTTGTCCGCTAACTCGCCTGATGTTAAGCGATGATGCGGTCTATGATGGGGCATGTTTGTCTAGCTAGAAGAAACCGAAAAAGAAATACGGAAAACTTAACTTAGGAGCCGTCTCAAATTTCTTGTCGAAATAAGCAACGCAAACTAGATTTTTGGCATCTATCAAATAGAAAGAAAATCTACAGAAAATTCAATTTCGGTAAAAAATTGATCTGTATTTTTATTGAAAATAAAGGCTTAAATTTTTTTTAAATCTTAAACATAGACCTTGTTTCCTCCTTTACAATTACAAGTCGTTTTTCGTAAAACTCTAGGAGGGAAAATTTTAGAGCAGATTTCCTTAAATTACTAACATAAAATAAACAATTCAATGTTATGGTTTTATATTTGTCTTGACAAGTGCGGCTGTATCCAAACTACCAAAAATGTTATGACGAACTTTGTAACGACACTTGTTTCGTGGATTTTTAACTAAACTCAACATCTATGTGTTTGTTAATCAATGACTGTGCTATAAAATAAAATTGTGGTCTTATCAGAACAATTATCTTTACTGTATAACTTGCACTGTACAATTTAGATGGTCTTATCATGGTTGACTCACAAACACCACTGGATTTTAGGTGCATCTAATTAGTAGGTACAGACTTGATTCTTGTACGGTCAACATCATCAGCCTATCACGCAAATATATAAAATAATGCCTATTGCAAACCATTCGAAGTAGCTTGCACGTACAAGTAGGCGTTCAAACGTAAATGGTCACTCGCGCGGTGACGCGCACAACTCGCGTGCGAGTACGTACTCGCGCGAGTGCTCAAACGAGACTTACGGTGCGCAGTAGGCGTCGCGTGAGTAGGGCGGGGAAACGAAGCTTCCCTTGCGCAAGGACCAGCGCGAGTGCTACTAAGCACTTCCACTGTCACTTGTTCTTCAAGCTACTTCGCATGGTCTGCAACGTGCATTAAATTAAAGACATCCCCAGTACAAAAATTGCATATTAATTGTTTATAATAGCTGTCTATCAACATAAATTAGTCATCTCTCAAATAGGCAGGTAAATTGTTTGTTGACCTTCTAATTCAAGGAAAGACTCATAGAAGTGTTGAATCAGCAAAGTGGGATTTAATTTGTCTAAACATAGTCATTGACTGTCCATCTATCTGAAGTATAAACAAATTGTAAATATTGCTTGTTTATTAGCCATCTGCTGAATTATGGTTTATTTTATTCTAGAACAAAGCTTTTAACCACTTTCTACCTATATTATACTAGCGGTCCGCCCCAGCTTCGCACGGGTATAGATTATAGCCTATATGTCACCCGGGGATAGTGTAGCTTCCCAACAGTGAAAGAATTTTTCAAATCGGTTTAGTAGTTTCGGAGCCTATTCAATGCAAACAAACAAACAAACAATCAAATCTTTCCTCTTTATAATATTAGTATAGATATACATGGTATATGTATAATCACAGCATTGGCACTACGTTTTAGTCTATACTAATATTATAAAGAGGAAATATTTGATTGTTTGTTTGTTTGTTTGCATTGAATAGGCTCCGAAACTACTGAACCGGTTTGAAAAATTCTATCACTTTTGGGAAGCTACACTATCCCCGGGTGACATAGGCTATATATCTATACCAGTGCGAAACCGGGGCGAACCGCTAGTACTTTATAAGTATGATGAAGTAATCTAGGTATACCTATCAAGAAAAGCCACCGTGCCATATCTTGTCAATGTCACGCGTTCGAATAAAAATACTTAGTCCTAAAGACAAAAAGCTAGTCAACCAAAAGACATGAACAAAAGTTTTTTTTTTACAAGAAATAGATAACCAGATTCATGTACTTAATATAAATATGACTTAAATTATATATCAATACATATATAAGAACATGACTTTACTACGTATATTATTATACACAAATTAAAATACCTATTAACTTATGACACAAGTCTAAATACTGATTTAACCATAATAGCATATAATTTCCATACAACGAAGTGACCCAGTAACGCGCACACATGGTCATAACTATGACTTTCTAGTCATATCTACGTTTGTTTAACTTTTTAGCGGATGCCCCGATATAGCGGTCGGCTCAACACTTTCCCGGTAAACTGTGCCGGCAATAAAAGCATATTTCATTTACATTTTCTATTAATCTATTACTTTTTGACCTACTTAGAACTGGTGTTAAGATTGTAATAGCGTGCGCACGTTTATAACACTAATGTGCTTCGGACAATCATCATCATCATCATCATCAGCAGCCAGAAGACGTCCACTGCTGAACATAGGCCTCCCCCTTTAACCTCCACACTGAACGACAGCCTGCCTTTTGCAGCCACTGGATGCCCGCGACTCTCACAATGTCGTCGGTCCATCTAGTGGGAGGCCTACCTACGCTGCGTCTTCCGGTTCGTGGTCTCCACTCCAGAACCTTTCTTCCCCATCGGTTATCGGTTCTTCGAGCGATGTGGCCTGCCCATTGCCACTTCAACTTGCAAATTTTAACAGCTATGTCGGTGACTCTGGTTCTTTGGCGAATATCCACGTTCCGGATTCTATCGCGCAAAGAAACTCCGAGCATAGCAGCTCTCTCCATTGCCCGCTGTGTGACTCTGAGTTTTTCCAAAAGGCCAACAGTTAAGGACCACGTCTCAGTACCATATGTCATCACTGGCAACACACACTGGTCAAAGACAGCACACGACAGACAGCTTTGGACAGTAGAACATAGGAATGTATGTGATATTTCTGGCTGATTTTTATTCCTGAAATTATATGATTATTGCGGATACGGGATACGAGAATCACGAGAAAGTCGATTTCTAGGCAAGCGTGCTCCGTCGTAGACGGCATCATCTCTTAACTATAAGGCGAGTAGGCGGTCAAAGGCAAGCATATTATAAAAAAAAAATAAAAAAAACTCCAGGCTATTGTAAATACGGCGACTTTCATTATGATACATTGTTCGTGGAAGAAAAATTCCTGGTCAGAGAAGCCCGAGAAGTAAATGGCTGCATGGCTGGATGGCAACGAGGAGAAGCCTAGACTGATCTATCATCTAAAGAACGCATCTTGGGATCACGTCTAAAGAATTACTTAACGACCTCCAGACTTTAACAAAGACCGCCCCTATACGTCATGATGTAAGTGACATCGCATAATGTTGTTTACTGTACTGAAATCCTAAAAGCATCTGAAAATAAACCTCCATCAATATTGTTTCCAGCGCCATTTAGATTACAATGTCTAAACTTCAAGCACTCGCCGACACACTTGAAAACCCGAGCCTTTCTCCGAAAGGAATACAGTTGGGTAACTTGAGAATTGAAACATCGGAACCGCTTTGAGATTGATGTTAGCATTGAGCGTAAAGAATCGGGTTTCAGAATGGCATACACGATATGCTTTCCAGGTTTCGAACTTGTTCCGAGTGAAGAGCGTGAATATTGTCGCAATTTAAATTGTACTCACATCTACAGTTGTAGAAGTAGGTAGTAGGTACCAGCTATGAAGTTTACACAAATGAGATCTCGTAAATACTTTTCTAACGTCTGTTCATCCATGGTTGTTTGCGATCGGCGACCGCTTAATGTTACAGTGACCGTGACTTTGACCTCTTGAGCTGATAGAGAGAAATATTTAAAATATTTATGACGAAACTTCGTTCGCTAGGTTATTTTGGCGCCCAATGTTGCACTTAGTTGACTACTATTTATGTTTAGTAAAGATTATTGGTACAATAACTATCAGTGGTGCTTTCTATGTGATCATATCAATGTTTTGTAACGGAATCCGGCCAGTCTTTGGATAGTGTGACCACGACTAGTATTTACAACTCAGCGCTGTCGTGGGTTGAAAGACAAATCGAATTGCTTTTGGGCGACCTAAAAGATCCTTACTCACTCATTTGTTTAGTGTCATCGGTGAACATGATGACTGTCATCGGTGATCTCTTCAGTTAAATGACGCCACGTCTTACCAGTTCACATTATGTACCACACATCGACGCGGCGCCGACGCCCGCGATATGGAAGCCGTCTTAGTCAGTGTTCACGGTGCAGCGTCGAAAGTGAATTATCAACGGCAGTCGAGACGTACGATGAATGCTGATGAGATTGTGACGACTAAGACGCTTACGTTGTCGAACATTTGGCTTTTTGAATTGAAAATACTTTTAAGCTACTGTTTGGGAATACTGTTGGTAGACTTTACTTATAATCTACGTGATATGGTAAAAACAACATAAGTTTTATTTTCAGTTAACGCACAAACTGTCTTCAGAAATATTTCATAGCCATTTAATAAATTCGCACAGTATTTAACAATCGATTCCGTATCGCCCGTTAAAACTTTTGGCAAACGTCCAAGGAGCGCAGAGAAAGAACAAATTGAATAAACGAATTGCTACTATATCAGTGTCGGGAACCCATCGGGTTGAAAATCTTAAACCACGATGTAGATAGTAGAAATGTTGAACAATTTACTGCTTAGTTTCCGAGTATTTTTTGGAAGGTTTCTCCGAAACTCGTAGGCAAAGTTTCTGTATGATCAGGCTGTTTATTTATGAGTAATCGCGTTTGTAATCTATTATGAATACGAACGAAATCAGATGAAGAATCTTCTCGTCAGAAGGTTTTCTTTACATATATCAAAATAAGGTTGCCTGGAAGATAACATTTATTGCGATATAGCGAGCCAGTTCTTATATTTTTTTTTTTGACCCATGTAAGTTATTTCTAGCTTGAACAATGAAGAGTGATTTATTTATTTATCACTGTTCAAGTGTT
Organism: Agriopis aurantiaria; assembly: GCA_914767915.1. Lineage (NCBI taxonomy): Eukaryota > Metazoa > Arthropoda > Insecta > Lepidoptera > Geometridae > Agriopis > Agriopis aurantiaria. The sequence goes on along the minus strand of OU611983.1, from coordinate 6,298,310 downwards.
ATGGTATCAATATTCATCACCATTGTCAGCACTTAGATACACCATTCAACTGCCCATGCAATTTTTCAATTTTCTGCATTTTGTAGCCCAGCTGAGGAAAGAATACAAATCTTAACACATAAACGCAATGCTACCAGCCACCGCAAATGAAAAGGCTGCGAAAGGTCAACAACCAATGACTCATTACGATTGCGGTGCCACCATATCGTTGCGAAGGCTTAGGACGAGCACCTGCGATTGTCGACGCTTGTGATGAAAAAAAACTCGTATTTATAAATTGACTCATTCAACCATCTCAGGTCAAAATACGAGGATGAGACATGTACTCACATGTTAGCTGGAAGTTTACTCTGACGACAAAGTTAACAATGTACGTAATTCTAAACGTGCTACGATTCTCTTATCCAGTTAAATCACTTATTTCAGAAGCTGAAAACTCACGCAAAATAGTTATTATCTTTGTAAACGGGAACGTAAAGCGACGTTGAAATAACTCGCTGGAAACTATTTCTACCCAACAAAAAGAGACTGTCCTTGTTTGTAATTTTCTTTGTGTTCCCGAGCACACAATATGAGTTAATTAAATCCGAGCTCGTTGCGAAGTAAAGATAAAATGGGGACAGCACTCACCGCAGCTTAATTGCCTTACTGTACCTTGAGAGCACTAAGCATTTATCCCCATACTTTATTCCACTTAAGGGCTCGATGCTTCAAATCAAAATCTAGAACACCGCATAGTTTCTGTCCATATAACCTGGCGTAGCGTGCTCAAGTGCGCATAACTTTATCGCAAGGGACTAGGGGCTGTTCGAATGCATACTTCAGGGTTCTTTAGATGCAGACGTGCATAAAACATGTGGGTTTATGAATGAGGTGAATGTTACTTAGATGCTTGAAAGCTTTTATGGCTTTGAAAATGAAGTATGAAGGAATTAAGTATGCGTTTATCTAGAATCTTTTCGATAATAATGGAGATTGCTGAACAAAGGTTTTGTTCTTCCGTGGCTATAAATTTAAAAGCCCAAAACATTGCCCTATTTTAGACGTATCAGACGTGTTTGCAAGAGAAAGCTTTTATCCGCCCGCGGCACACTTAAACGAAAATTGGTTTTTTGGCCTTGTTACCTAGTTTTGCCATATTTTGTAACCTTATCATTTCATAATTTAAGTACCTAGTTCGTGACTGCACTTATTTCTAGCACCTACAAATTCTCAATTACTTTAGAACGCGACACTGAGAAACCACGAGTAAAACTGGGCACAATTACCACTCAAAGTGTTTCTAACTATTATTAGATTTTTGATTAATTTAATATTTGATTTGATTGATTAATATGATTGAATTTTTATTTCCTACCTGCGAAGAAAGTTTAATCCTAGTCTTGTCTATTTCACCTTCTGGCAATTGCTTTCAACCAGTCGCATGCTTTCTATGCCATCTTACCGTCGAAGTGTGGACAAATAAGCAAGGTCAACAGCTTTCACTGTCGTATGCGATGTACTTATCGTTAAACTTCTTACAGTGCGACCACCTCATCTGTAGAGTTGACCAAATGTCTGAACTAACCATTTTGTACTGGTGGCTATCAGTTTAGCTCTGAATACACGACGGAGGCTCCGCCTCAAATCTACCGAGAAGTTGGTCGGTCTATAACTGTTGCCTCAGGTTCCCATTGGAGCACGAAAGTTCCGGTGCTTTCGATTAACGAACGTACAATAATTTCAAAGTAGTTTATTTTAATCGACTAATTATGCAATGTAACTCGTATGTTATATATATGCCAGTTTACATGTATACCTTCGAATGGGCTTTCATGCAATATTATTAATTACAATTTTATCGAAGGTAGTTGTGCCTACGCAGTAGGCTATGAGTCATAAGCAGGCATCTTTGTTTTCTGCAAGCCATACGCCCACATAAACATCATCATTTTCTTTGTTTATTGGACATGCTTCATATACCTTTCGAATATATCTGATCCTATATCCACCCACGCAGTTTTCTCCGCATTGACAATCTTGTTCTTTTTGAAGCTACCTTTACTACTCCTTTCCCCTTTGAATCTGTGTTTTAACAATTATGAGCTCATAGTCATAACTATAATGTACTTGGGGTGCTGATATATAATTTAGGATATAAGTATATTTATATCTTTGTATCTATTTATATAGGTACCTATAAAGTCTACTCCATCGTACATCTACTTAATAAAATTCTTACACTAATTAATTCATTTACAGACTAGGCACAGACTAAACCGCAGGGTCTAAAACTCGCAGGCAACAGCATGTGATTAAATAAAGTCTTACAAGCAGACATTAATGACAAAATCATTGGCACTTATGGTTTTAATAACGATCCGACCTATCTTCAATAGCTGTGTATTTTATGGCACGATTTTTTAAATTGAATTACTGGGCCCAGTGAATTATTTCTCACGGCTGTTTTGTTATGTCGTAATTTATAACATACTCGCGGCCCGCCCCAGCTTCGCACGGGTATAGATATATAGCCTATGTCACCCGGGGATAGTGTAGCTTCCCAACAGTGAAAGAATTTTTCAAATCGGTTCAGTAGTTTCGGAGCTTATTCAATGCAAACAATCAAACAAACAATCAAATCTTTCCTCTTTATAATATTAGTATAGATAATTATATAGATTTACAATGATAAGTGCTAATAGTATGGTGGGATTAGTCCATGTCAATTTGTTCTTTGCTCTGTTTATAAGATAAAGTTGTTTTTAAATGCGGCTCTTTAGTTATTGTTCTCGTCTCTTGTGAGAAAGTGAATCTGCTCTTCCACTGGTTCGATCATAATATTACGAAATAATTGTTATAGTTTAGATAACTAATAGTTATTAATTAAAAAAACTGATTTCACAAAATTCGTAAAATGCGCAATTTCGGTTACTTTGATGACCTATGTACTTAATATATCCGGTATATACTTAGGTATCGATATTTCGGCGCAGTTATATGCACCATGTTCACGGGAAGGCTCAGTCTTCCCTATCCCGTAAATAATCACATAACTTTAATAAGTGTTGCCATCCAACCGAATTTCCAGCTATTTTGATTTAAAAGCCAAATTATTAAACCGATTTTGATGAAATTTCTATGGGACGAATCTGAAAGTATTCCTTTCAATTAAAAATACTTTATGAAATCGGTTCATAAATGACGGAGGTAACAAACATAAAAATAAATACAACAGAATTGAGAACCCCCTTCGTTTTAGAGGGTTGGTTAAAATCAAGCCTAAGTAAGTGACTTGTTAAAACAAACCAAAGGAAACACTTTACTAGTAGCTATTGAAGAGTTCCACGATCCAACTTGGATGGGTGACCGCCTGCATGGGCGTTAACGGGATGTTGTCTTTTTGCACTACTTTTTGTACTTTAGTAGCTAACAAATTACTATGTGGTGGTACGGATGCGGAACCCTCAGTGTGCGAGCGTAACTCGCACTTAGTTTTATTTAGTTTTCAAAACTATGATACTACCGATGATAGCCAAGTAGTAGAATGTGCGCTTTACAATCTGACGGCACCCGGTTCTATCCTTGGCTGTGCACCAATAACTTATTAAGTACTTAAAATAAATTATGTGCAGTTTCGATGCAATTGACAACGGTGAAGAAATAACATCGTGAGGAAACCAGTATGTCCAAGAACCTCAAAAGTATAAAGACATATACATATATGACATTCACCAATGCACTGGGCCAGCATGGTTGATTAGGGCTCACCCTCTTTCTCTCTGAGATAAGGCCTATTTCCAAGCTAGTGCTTGGAATAGTACTAAAATTAAATTATTAATTACTGTCAAACACATTGCTTAAACATTTTGCATCCAGTTAAATTGCCTGTCTTTCCCAGACTAAACGGGTAAGTAACTCGTATTAATTGGTCACGTTATAATCGGTGAACTGTGAGGGCTCGGAACTATTATATATATTGTAATATCGTTTATTGACTCACCGGTGTTAAGTACGTACTGTTAATTACGTACTGTTACGTAAGTTTTTGTGCAGACTGTCACTTTTCCAGGACAGAAACACTAAAATGTTAAAACCATCTTATCTTATTTATTAATTAATTAATTAATATTATAAATGCGAAAGTTTGTGTGAGTGTGTATGTGGAGACTCAGCGCCGAAACTACTAAACCGATTTAGATAAAATTTGGTATGGAGATAGATTAACACATAGGCTACTTTTTATCATCACCATTTTTCAACACCATGCGGGTGAAACCGCGGGGCTCAGCTAGTAATGATTAAATAAAATCGACAAAAATCATTATTGAGGTAGGTACTTACTGGATCTGTAGGATTGTAAAAATAGGATTTTAAACTTTAATTTATAACACGACCTACTCCAATCGCCTTTGTTGTAGACTGACATCAGTGAAACAATGGAGATATGATTAGCAAAATAACCTTCGAGTTCAAATGTCTCCGTTGTTTATACATATTTTTCACTATAAGTAAGATACCCGCAAAAACTGTAAGTACGGCTAACCAGCTCCTTTTTCACGCACACAAAATAAATCTGAAAAGCGAGAAAATCATGGGTAACACAGCAGGATGCAGCTAGTTTAAGATCAATAAAAAAAACAATTGGTGCATAAAAGTTAAACATTGTAATTTTAAAATATTTCTAAAACCAAAGCGATTTTACATAATCATAATTAAAACCCTGTTCACATTTTAACTCATTCGCGCAAAATGATATTTTTATAGCAAATTTTGACAAATTCAGCATGGCAAAGCTGTCAAAAACCGACAAGGCAAAATTTGTGAATAAGTGCCAGTTTCAAAACTGATTAATAGTAAGTCAGCAATGGTCCGCATAATTTACACCAATGGCGACGATTCTGTCACACCACTCACTAAACTAAACCAATCTGACAGGACTAAAATTATCTGCCTCTCTTTTCATTTTAATGTGTGTGAGCCTTCTCACACACATGGCAAAAAATTTAGAGCTGTCAAATTTAGTTTAGTTTAGAGTACATCAGAATCGATGCCTATCTCTTCCTCGACGCGAGCCATCGCAAACAACAAAATAGAGCCGTGCCAAGTGCACTAGTCGTTGCGTGATGCGATATCCAGAGGGGCTCCGATTAATAGCCGACTGGCGCTGGTTGGGGCGACAGATGTTCGATGCGCTCAGAACACTGCGTGAATGGCTCGTGGCTATTGTGAAAGTGACGGCCGTTAAACTAACTCGTCGCCAAATTGAAAACAAGTCCATCTAAAAATAAAACTTTTGGGACCAGGGGTCTTACGGCCAACTGCTTACGCGGTATCAAACTAACGTTAACACCGCGCCGTTCGGAAAATCACGCGAACGTAAACCTTAACGCGCCCAGATACGGTTTGCGGTCGCGCAAAATTTTTTCACCACTGGATTGCTTTAAACAGCTAGCCGTAAGGCCCCTGGAGCAAATTTTTCTTTTAGCGTAAAAGCTAGTCTGGCTTCTTTCATTTCAAAACGGAGTTAAAAACTTTTTTATCCGTAATTTATAAAGCCAACCCCGCTGCGCTGGCGCATGGACTCTTAGAGAGTTTTGGCGTCCGTCACTAGAGAACGCCATCAGTCGAGATCTCGCGCCTTGGGTGACTTCGATTCAGATGCATACTGAAAGTTGTTGACAGCGTTGAGTCATTGTAAATTCCGTTTAATGCATTGCTTTCACTCCAGTAATCAAAATTCAACATACATAAACATTTGAAAAGAAAATGCTAATTAATTGATTGGTCTTGTTACAGACGTTGGACTTCGACAGAGATGGGTTGGCGAAGTTAAAGAAGGCAATCAAGGCAATACACAACTCCGGAAATGGTAAGTAACATTTAGGGGCAACGCCCACTGGAGTCGATACTGCGTCGTGGCATACAAGATTACAAGCATTCGTACGAAAGTCTGCTCTATACTCTATCCGGTTTTCCGTAGGTTTAAAATTGTCGCGGCGCGCTCCCACATCGCCTTTAAACTCAACAAAATATAAAAGCCATGTCTAAACCATAGTAAATGAGGTACGATTTTGAATCTAGCGTAAACTCAAAAGAGTTAACTTTTACAAGAGCGCTTGAACGCCGCCAGTGATTTCGCTGCCGCTCTAGTAGGATGGACAATTTGTTTTTCCATAGTTATTATCCCGCGAGAAAAAGTCAAACGTGTCCTACTCATTATCTGCCATGGTAATCATTCATAACCTTAGAAAAAACATTCACGTAGGAAACTGGCGGCCTTACGACCGTTAATCGCATTTGTCTGCCTATTTGTATTCCCATGTCTCGTGCCGTATTATTCAGGCAACAGAGGAACGAGCCCATTCTAAAAATAGTTGTAGTTATTGGAGGAAGTGTATGGTATGAATAGGAGCAGGACAAAAATAGCTGGTATGTTTATTATTCAGGCGACACGGGTATCGATCAGAATTCCTCTTCAGCTTTAACACATTCTTACATTTCCAGCTTTTTGTTCCTTACTTACTACAGTACTACTTTAGTATACTGCATTTTTGCATTGTACTAGATACAACATTTTGTAAGGCCTGACACGACACCTCCGGATGGTCTAAAACTACCAACCAGCATAGTTAATACACAACAAGCAAGAAAGAATAAGAATACTTACGTAAAAGTCACTTTCAATTTCAAAATATTATATCGAGAGTTCACTTGCTTGGAGCAGTAATCTTATTTCTTTAGCTAAACAAGTATTCTTAGGAACAGTGTACGAGTCTTCCGGTCTCATCCAGAATTCATATTTGAATTTGATCGTAGAGAAAAGATCCGTGGCAACATCTTTAATTCAAAACTATTGATTACCTCTGTATGCGGTGCACTGCCCCATCCATAAAAAAGCATACGTCTACTGCAGAAGTTATGTTTATACTGCAGTGTCAAAAAGTATGATTAGAACTGAAAACCAAGGACTTTGTATACCCTAAACTTCCATGCTGAAAACATAACACACTTTGATGACTGCTTGATATAACCAAAGATTATTATACTAGAGAAGATCGATGATAGCAGTACTTTGTACCGTACCCCGGAAATTTGCCAAAATACCTGTTGAAACTTAGAGGGCGCCACAATTTGTCCGGGCAATAGGTTGTCTCGAACTTACGTGAGATGGCGTACGAAAGGGTTCAAAAAATTACGGTAGCGCAACATTTCAAGAGAAGCGCACCAGATATCAGTAGATGGCGCTTTTCTTCGCGCTCACAGAATGCATCACAGAATAGAACGTAGTAGTTGGGTCAGTTTCGTTTCACAATGCGACGTTGCCAGTTCGTGCTGAGAGTTAGGCCCGCGCTGTGCGACGTTGCCAGCGCTGTATCGACTTGATTTTATGCATGGGTTATAGTTCTCAACCGGAGAGTGACATAGGCTACTAGTAAAATTCTAGATAAATTAGGTAGGTATTTACCGACCGAACGCGCACAAATCCACTCTCCATTACAGGTACCTACCTACTGTATCGTCAAAATTTTACGTAATTTTATTCTAGTAAATAAATAAAGCACACAACTACTACCTACTATGAAGTCGGTACACTACTAGACTACCTACTACACAAACAAACACACTGCTTTCCTGATACCTACCGTAAAGATGAGTACAAAATACCTATGAACTTCTAGGCTGGAATGTAATTACTGTTTTAGTAGGTACAATACTTACCTACCTAAGTACCTACTTAACCTTCGCGCGGGCAGGCCTGGCCAGACCTGACGCACTCCGCACTCTAGGTACCTATAAAGCTACAAGTAGCCGACTTCTCAGAACCGGAAACTGTCGTGTCCACTGTCGTGCGATACACAGAGATAACGCGACAAGAGTTACGCGATAGAGGCAACTTCTATAGGTACGCATACATACTTCGGCGGACC